>CM053148.1:103292500-108292500 GCA_028571685.1 Heterohyrax brucei
ATAAAAAATTTATGGGAGCATTTCTCCATTTCTAAATATTTAAATTTCATTTGTTTTCTACTGCTGAAAGTTTGGCTTCAATATTTTTGTTCTCCAGTGGCAGATGTAAAATTGAAGGCTCGATTTGAGATACTAGAATGTGTGCGAAAGACACAGTGTGTGATAATGTCATAAATCATAATTTGAATACAGCTTGGATTCTTTTAATACAAAAATAAGAGTTTTTTTAAATCACTATCCTTTAGTATCTCTATGAGCTAGAATAGACTTGATGGCACTGGTTTTTTTTTTTGGTTTTAATCTTTTTCATGGTCATCTTCACTATCTAAACAAATAATCAAATGATTGTTATTATAGGGATCAACAAAGAACAACAAAGAACAATTCTGATCAGATACTGAAGGGTTTTTAATAGTTTTGTGTGGAGATATTGGGTGAACCAAGGAGAAAATTCATCTGGCAAATTAGAAAATGTGAAAGACTATGGAGATCATAAAAAAGGAAATGAATTTGGAGAGTGTTTTAAGTGTTTATAGGTGGGGAATGAAAACTTGACAAAGGCTATTAGAAATGCTGTGTGGAAAGAAGAGATATGATGGAAAAGAGACATTTAGTGATTATTCACAGGAAGCAAGGCCAAAGGAGAAATACAATTAGTTTGAAATATTCTCTCTTGAGTTATGGCTGCTTGAAAGTCTCTAATCAAATGACCTAGCACTATTTTAAGAATTACTTTTCCACCCCAATTTCTGTGAGTACTGCCGGTGGTATTAAAAGTTTGAGAACACTCATCCAAGAGACAATAATTGATCCCTATTTGCCTGAAGCAGTAAAGGAGGCCCAGGAAGTAGAAAAGAAACTGACTACAAAGCTGTCTTCATCAACTACTGCTTCCTTAGTCATGAGACAGAAGAACTGCATGGGACCTAGATACCATTACTGAACATTCTCATCAAGAAATCAATACATGCTTTCAGATCAAAAGGGGAAAACTGTGGAACAGAATTTTAAAATCTTTTAGAATTTGCACTTATTGGAATTATTGCTACCTGAGAAATCGCTGAATCTATCTCTCTGAGAAAATCTTCAAATCAAGAATCAAAATCACTTTCAGAAGTCATCTTTAAACTAAACAATTTAGGTAACTTACTAAAGAATGTTCGACATTAGCATTGCCTTCTTTAAATAACTACCTGCGTGAGATGAAATTTTCATTAATAACTAAACCATAGATGAGATGTTTGTGGGTCATGAGTCTAAACCAGTGGTGGTGAAACAATATGGGTAGAGAGACAGGGAAACTGATGACATGGTGTGAAGAATGCAACCAGTGTTATTCATCGTACATTAAGGAACTGATGAATGAGTTTACATATTGTCGAGTACATTTTCATCAAAATTAAAATAACAATTCTGTCTGAATATCAGAATTACAGCATTGCAAGCATATTTAATGCTAGAGAGGATTTGCAAAATGCAATAGTTGTCTAACAAAAGGACTAAACAAATTAATTTGTGCAACTAGAAAATCTGGTTCTGTAATCTCAGGCAAACAGTGAACTCATGAAGTCTTGAATTGTTGGCTAATTGTAAATTAGATGAAGAATAAACAAGTATATCAGTTTGCTTTCTCTTTGCATGTTGCTGCTTGGTTCTACCACACTCTTAAAAAAAGCTATAATAAAGATGAACAAATGACAACACTATATTATTTAAGATTTACTTGAGTAACAGAAGAATCAATAAATTTGAAAGAAATGGAGGAGCAACACAGCTATTTAAAATTATTTGAATTGCACAGATGTCTTAAATTATTTAGCAATAACAAAACATGCATGTTAATATAATAAGGTTATATAACTCTTCATTGAATTTTGTATACCCCAAAATAGTAGGATATTATTTCTGCAGAGTAAATATTTTATAATTTTGCTGCAGTCTATATTTCAATAGGACATTGAATCATACCATCAAGAATCCAATAAACACATTTTCTTATTCATAACTTTCCTTAGTTAAACATGAATATCAGAAGTATTGCTTACACAAAGGTATGTTTTCTTTAAATTTGTGTTGATAAATTATTGAGCATTACATTTTGAAGCAAATTCTTATAAATTAAAAGTAAGAATCTCAGAAACTTTGTACAAATTAGAGCAATATTTTGTAAACTTTATAATGAAAATCTATAAAAATTATATGCAAGTTAAGTTCTATAAAGCTGGCATTTTTGAAATATAACAAAGTAGAGCAATTAAGATAATGTTCGTGAAACTTTGGAGAGCATTCAGCATGCTATCAAGATATCTTTTAGTGAAATTATTTAATGTGAATTTTCATAAAAGTCATTTTGATTATCATAATGATGATACCATCACCCTCTTCTGTTGAAAGTGATGGAGTCACTAATGGGACACACATTATCCCAATCAGGACAGCTACAGTAATGCCAAGGTTTTCAGACCAGTGACAACAGAGAAGAAGCTTTTATATCAGTTAACACTGTCACAAAGCTGTGAAAATATGACCCAGAGTGCCTCTTTTTCACGGATGCTAAAATTCACGGACAGACGTAGTAAGCTAACATGCAGGACAAAGTAGCATGAAGTAGATTTTGAAGTCCCTTACTTCCCATATTTTTCACATGTCTGAGATTCTGGGACTATTCTGGCACGTTTTCAAAATACTGTCTTAGTTTGGGCTTAGAACACTTAAAATAAGAGGGCTTTTGTTTGTTTTTAAAGTTTTGAAGACTAAACATTGTACACCCAGAAGTTAATACTTTATAGAAATAAGTAAGATATTAGGTTATTGTTTTAGTTATCTAGTGCTGCTTTAATGGAAGTACCACAAGTGGATGGCTTTAAAAAGGAAATTTTATCTGTCATGTTCAGGGTGTCATCTCCATCGGAAGGCTTTCTCAGCCAGCACTAGAGGAAGGTCCTTGTCATCCAACTTCCCCTAGACTGGAAGCTTTGAACGCACAGGGACCCCAGTCCTTTCCAAAGGATGCGCTGAGCTCCAGCACTGCTTCCTGGTGGTATCAAGTCCGCAAAGCTCAGTCTACCTTCCTTTCTTTTGTATCCTAAGAGGCCACCCAAAGCCAGTACAGTCCCACACATTAAATCCTCCCCCACCAACTCAACTGCAGCCCATCCACCCTCATTAACATCACTGAGGTGACAAACATCACAGCATACCAGAAATACTGGCCCAGCCAAATTGCTCCAGTTCTTGGGGGCAGCACAGTTTAATCCGTGACAGTTATATTTAAAACGATTATTTCTGATTAGATTTTGGGATACCTGGGGTACTATGTTAATTATCCCATTCTATTCTACTGTGATTTTCTTAAAGTTGATATAATTTAAAAATTACATGTTTCATATGTTTGACTGGAAAGTGAAATTAATTTTTAGATTAGTTTTTAGGTCCCTAGGTGGCACAGACATTTTGTATTCAACGATTAATCTAAAGGTTAATGATTTGAACCTACTTAGTGGTACCTTAGAATAAAAGTTCTGGAAATCTGGTTCTGTGAGGCTTACAGCCAAGAAAACCAAGTGAAACACAATTCTGGAACTCCTGGGACTGCCTTGAGTCAGAGTTGACACCATGACAACCAGTAACATGTCAACTTTATTAGGTTAAAATAAAACATAATGAATGCATGAATGAATGATTAAACAATCTTTATAACTCAGGGATGATGATGGTACTTCTGTTGCTAATGGTGATGAATTTCTTCTAGCTCCTTTGTAACGTATTAAAGATAAATAAATAGAAAGAGAGTTTTATATTGGAAAATACTGTGTAATAAGTTTGGTATATTGAATTTTATTTAACATTTTATTGTCGACCTCAAGAATAAGGAACATCAAAGTAGGTTATCTTTTTCTGTATGTAAATGCTAAATTAAAAAGAAGCTCTAAAAGCTATAATGCTGATAATCTCTTTGAAACATTCAAATTTATTATCTTAATACCCTCATTGAGCTATCTACTTAGATTTTCATTCTTTTTTTTAATTTGGAAGTTGTAATTTCCCAGTTTCTTTCTTGAAGTTCTCATGTTTTCTTAAGCTCAGTTACACATACGATTTACATTAATGAATATTATGGTGGCATAAGTGATACATCTGCTAGAAAGCTCAGCACTCTCAACCCGCCAAGGACTCCTTGGAAACTCTATGGAGCAATTCTACTGTGTCCTAGAAGGTTGCAATGAGTGAGAATTGACTTGACAGCACTGAGTTTGGTCTGGTTCGGTTATGCACACATAAACCAAAAAAACAAACCCACTGCAGTCACATGTATTCCCACTTATAGTGACCCTGTAGGACAGAGTAGAACTACTCTATCAAGTTTCCAAGGACTGCCTGATGGATTTGAACTCCCAACATTTTGGTTAGCAGACAAACCCTTAAGCACTATTCCATGATGGTTTCCACTGTACATACATATGCAATATAAAAAATAGCTTTCCTTAGTTGCTGTTTAATTCTCTTGACTCATACTGATAGGTAGAGAGAAAGATCAGCCAAGCCAGCCAAGTGCCGTCGAGTCGGATCCGAAGATGAGTGGAAATAAACGTTTGGACATCTAGTGTAGTTTAAAGAGGCTGGAGTACAGTGGTTAAAAGCATTCAACTGCTAATTGAAGCGTTGGCTGTTTGAAACCACCAGCAAGCAACTCAGTGGGAGAAAAGTATAACAGGCTGTTTTCATAAAGATTTACAGCCGTGAAAGTCTGGTGTGTCACTATGAATCAAAATTGACTGGTTGGCAGTTTTTCCTTATTAAGGTGAAAAATACATTATTTTAATAAAAAAACTGTTTGGCAATGTTGTTTAGCTTTAGCTGAACATTTTAGTGATGTTTAGCTTGTGTGATTCTAAATAATTTTTCTTTCAAAATAGATAGTTCTATTTCTTCATAATATGATCACATGATGCCATCCAGTAAGCCTGAATTTAAGGATACAATTCCAGGGAAACTAAATATAATGAAGATGAAGAGCTATTGAAGGAGGATTTTGTTAGTAAGTTAAATACATATTTCATTGTTTTACTTCATTTCTGATTTCAATTCAGTTTGGGTTTGCTTTTTTTCTTTTATCAATTTTCCATATTCTGTAAATTGTTTCTCTATGAAAAGTGAAGTAGCAAGTGGATGGCTTCTCATTATTTCTAGCTCAGTGATTTTCTAATTTAGATCATTTTTCCTCTAAATAGTCTTTTTATTAGCAGTAACTTATCTTACTCAGTATCCAGATAATTGCAGCAATGATGTACTTTGCATTTTTTGTTCATAAAAATGCAATCAAATTGCATTCTATCATTTTCTCATTGATTCTTTTCTGTTGACAGCATTGTCTTACTATACTCCACTTATTTCCTAGAAGAGTCAAACCAACACATAGAAAATTCTTAGGCTGTAGCATAAAACCATACTGTGTTAGGATTTATAAACAACAAATAATATTTTATCATTACTGAAGGATTATGAACATTCGAGACCAACTCTTCAAGGTAAAAACAGCCTTTCGATTGTTAAAAGAGGAAATGTATAACTCTTCTTCAATGTTTGCCTCCCAGTTCTATGCTAGTCTACTTTTGCTGTAACTTATTCTGTAACTTGGAAACCCTGGTTTCATTGTGGTTAAGTGATATGACTACCAAGCAAATGGTTGGCAGTTCAAATACACTAGGTGTTCCTTGGAAACTGTGGGACAGTTCTACTCCATCCTACAGGATTGCTATGAGTCAGAATAAACTCGAAGGTAGCGGGTTTGGTTTGGTAGTTCTGTAACTTAGTGCAGGCTCCTATTACATTTTACTGAAATAATTTGAGCAGCATCCTAAATATCCATCTCATATGTAGTGGTTATCTATACTCCCATGCATAGCCGATCTATCTTTCATAACATTAAGGGACTAATCTAAATATAAATAAACACAAAAGTGCTTCATTATGTCTCTTTAGTGTCTATAGCTGGTTATGGATCGAATTATGCCCCCCCAAATGTGTCTCAACTTGGCTAGATCATGATTTCCAGTGTTGCGTAGCTGGCCTCCAGTTTGTGATCTGGCGTAATAGATGGTAAATCCAAACCTCCAAGATGTTGATGAGGTAGGATTAGAGGCAGCTGTATTAATGATGCAGAACACGATCTACAAGATTAGGTTGTGTATCGAGTCAATCTCCTTTGCTATATAAAAGAGAGAAGCTAGCAGAGAGGAGAGGGACTTCATATAACCAAGAAAAGACAGCCAGGAGTGGAGTATATCTTTTGGACCCAGGGTCCCTGCAATGAGAACCTCCTAGATCTGGGGAAAGATTAATGCCAAGACACAAGGTGATTTCTAAGGAACTTTGGGCCTATAGATGTTCAAAGGGTACAAGGACCCAGAGCTAGTAAAGAGAGCAAGCCTTCCTTTGCTGTTAGCACTGTGAATTTAGATGTCTAGCCTCCTAAACTGTGAGGAGTCTACTGTTTGTTAAAATCATCCATTTGTGGAAATTGTATTATGGCAGCACTAGATGGCCAAGACCACTACCATCACCACCATCAAACAACCGTCAGTGAACCAAAAATCCCTAAAAGCTAAGTCTCTGCTCTTTGGTTTGATATTCAAATATCTACAAATTCTAACTTCTTTTTATAGAGACCTTCAACCACTCCCCGATACAAGCACTGTAGTCCTTCTACTCTTGCCATTATTCCCAAAGCAGCACTGTGCCTTCGTGCCTTAGGTGAGATCATGTTGTTCATTCCTCTCGGTATCCTCATTTTTTCCAAAGAACTTTTCATATATATTCAAGGTCTCCTTCAAATATCAGCATTTTTATTATTCATTGTTATTTGAGTAGCTCTTGAGCACTATTGTTGTTAGATGGTCCCAATACACTCTAATGCATAGCAACACAATGTCAGAGAGTAGAACTCTGCCATAGGCCTTCTGAGAATATAAACTTTTTTCTTTAAAATATGTTATTATATTTTAAGTGAAAGTTTGCAATCCAAGTCAATTTGTAGCACAAAAACTTGCACAAAGACTGCTATCTTCTCCCTGCCCTGTGACATCCCACTCCTTGTTTCCCTTTTGTATTTCCCTTGTCCATTCAACCAGCTCCTGACCCCCTCTGTCATCTTGTCTCACCTCTGGACTGGAGTTGCCCAATTAGCCTGATGTATGTAGTCAAGCCAGGAACCATGCTCTTCTCCACTATCATTTTATGTTCTATAGTCCTATCCAGTCTTTTTTTTTCACCAGTCTTTGAAGAGTTGGCTTCGGGAATCGTTTCTGTTATGGGCTAACAGAAAGTCTGGGGAACTATGTCTTCCAGGAAACTTCCAGTGTGTCAGCCATCAGGCATGATCTTGCTAATACATTTCGAGTTCTGCATATCCATTTTCCTTCCGGTACATCAGGGCTTCTATGTTATAATACCTGACAGGGTGGTCGTTGGTGGTGGAGAGGCACCATCTAGTTCTTCTAGTCGCATGCTGATACGGTCTCTGGATTTTGTGGCCCTTCCTGGCTCTTGGGCTCTTATTTTCCTTACATCTTGAATGCCTTTCATTCTCCTCTCTTCCACATGAGTTGGGAACAGTAGATGCCACATAGATAGCTGCTGGCTGTCTTTCAAGACTCCAGACTCCACTTACTAAAGTGGAATGAAGAACACTTTCTTAAAAATCTTTGTTATGCCAATTAACTTAGAAATGCCCTGAAACCGTGGTGCCCAAACCCCTGCCTCTGATTCTCTGTCCTTCAAAGTGCTAGATTATATTTAGGAAACGTCTTGGTTTTTGGTTTAGTCCAGTTGTGATGACCTCTCCCCACCACTGTGGACTGTCCTGCCTTTCACCTAATATAATTTATATCTTCTCTCTAATCAGTGGATAAGAGAACTGCTAATTAAGTTCATGCATTCATCCTAGAAAAAGTGCTGCATACCTCATTGTTGAATATCACTACGATCACATTCAAAGTACTCCCCTTGGGAAGTTATGCATGGATGCCAGCACCCAGTCCACTCTTCAAAACAATTTTGGAACTTTTTTTCTAGAATGGCCATCAGAGCTGTCATCATGTTGTCCTGAATGTCCTTGATGTCCTGAATGTCATCAAAATGTCTTCCTTTCAATATTACCTTGATCTTCAGGTAAAGATGAAAGTTATTGGAGTCCAGATCAGATGAGTAGGGAGGGTGTTCCAGTACAGTTACTTGTTTACTGGCTAACTCCCTCACAGAAAACAATACAATTAGGTTTGCAAACTAGCCACATTGCCACCATAAACAATGGCTTTTCCAGAAACAGTCCCAAAATTGCTTCGAAGGGTGAATGAGGTGCTGGCCTCAGTGCATAGCTTCCCACAGGGAGTACTTCAAAGATGACTGCTGTGATATTCAGTGTAGGGATACATAGCACATAGAATAATTAAATTTGTGGATTTAATTGTCAGACCTCAGACACCTCTCCCTCCCTCCACTCACTTGTAACAGTCGAAGACTGTTTTCTTCTATGTTTAAAACTTTTCTTCAGTCCTTATATTAGTGGTCTGATACAATATCTGTCCATCTGAAACTGACTAATTTCATTCAGCATAAAGTCTTTCAGATTTCTCCATGTTATGTTTCCCAACATCATTGTTGTTCTTCATCATTGCACAGTGTTCCATTGTGTGAATATATTATGATGTGTTTACCCGTTCATGCATTGATGGGTGCTTAGAATGATTTCATCCTTTTGCTATTGTGAGTCATGCTGTAGCCCTCATTTGGTGTGCAGCCCTTATTTCTCTAGGATGTATATTCCAAGAAATGAGATTGCTGGATCATGCAGTATTTCTCGCATTTTAAGAAAGCATCGAATCAATTTCCAAAGTGGTTGTACCATTTTACATTCCCACTAACAGTGTAGAGGTGTTCCACTTTCTCCACAACTTCCTCAACGTTTAGTATTTTGTGGTTTTGGATTAATGCCAGCCTTGCCGGGGTGATGTGGTATCACATTGTAGTTTTCACTTGGTTCTCTGTTGGCTAATTTTTGTGAGCATTTCCTCATTTATCTGTTAATTACCTGGGTGTCTTCTTTGTTGATGTGCATGTTCATATCTTTCACTCATTTTTAAAATTAGGTTATTTGTTTTTTTGTTGTTGTTAAGGTTTTGCAGTATCTTGTGGATTATGGAGATTAGATGCTGATTGAATTGCTCACAGTCATTTTTTTCCCCCCAGTGTGTAGGTTGATTTTTTACTTTTTTGGTGAAGTCTTTGTATGAGCCTAAGTGTTTGATTTTCAAGAATTCTCAGTTGTCTATTTTCTCTTCTGGCATTTGTATGTTGTTAGTATTGTTTTATATTCTATTTATGCCATGAAATAGGGCTCCCAGCATTGCCCCTATTTTTTCCCCCTGTGATCTTTAATGCTTTAAATTTGACATTTAGGTCTTTCACCCCCTTTGACCTAGTTTTCCTCCGTGGTGTGAGATAAGGGTCTTGTTTCATTTTTTTTTGCCCGCTGTTACCCAGTTATATTATCTTTATTGCAAGAGTGGGGCCAGTGAGTGGGTTCACACTTATCAAGATTTTGGTTAGGAGTCAAGCCCTTAACTACCACTCCGTGTGATTTCCCAGTCTCACTTCTTACATTTAGAAGATAATCAAAATTGATTGCAAGTATAAAAATCTTGGCACGGTTTGCATGAGAGAACATTTGCACGTGGTGATCTGGTGTGATTGGAAGACTCATTGCATTTCTTTCTTCAAGAATTACTATTTTTTCTTCTTTCAATGCCAGTATGATTAATATCTGTGTTTGAGGTAATTTGTCTGTTTCAGTTGCCCCAAATAGGACGCTAATCGGGTCACTGTTTTTATGTCATGGCCAGTGTGCTTTTGCTGTTAGTTGCCACCCAACCAATCCTGATTTATAATGCCTCATTGCTGCACCATACAACTGTTCCCTGGACTTTTCAAGAAATGAAAACTTTCAGAAGTAATCATCAAGCCTGTCTTCTGAAGCACCTGTACCCCAAACCAAACTCAACCTACTGCTGCTGAGTCAATTCTGACTCATAGTGACCTCATAGGTCAGTGTAAAACTGCCCCATAGATTTTCCAGGGTGTGCCTGGCAGATTTGAATTGCCAATCTTTTGATTAGCAGGCGTAGCTCTTAACCACGACACCTGTCGGTGGGGACAAACCACCAAACACTTGGCTAGCAGTGAAGCACTTACTTGTTTGCATCACCTAGGGCTGTTGGTTGGAATCTCTTCTTATTTTGCTCTGTTTAATGGTTCTTTTTGTTCTTGGTGACTAAAAGAATATTCTTCTTATTTTTCTTTTCCTATTATGTACTTTGATATGTTTTTCTTTGTAGTTACCCTGCTTGAGATCCTGTGAGCTTCTTGCCTATGACATTAGTTGCTTTTCATTAATTTGGGAAGATTCCTAGTCATTTTATTTCTTCTTCCTTGTTCTCTGTCTGTTCTCCTTCTGTAATTAAATTTGGTATTTCTCCATAGCTCTTGAATGTTCTCATTTCTATTATTTATTTCTTACGTGTGTGTCTTTCGTCTGGTGTGTCCAGTTTGCCAATAACTCCACTAAATAGATCTTTATTTCTAGTAGTTTGACTTTTTTTATACTTTATTTAACTGGAATAAAATTTCTCATTTTCCCATGCACATTTCAACTTTTTTTCACTGTATCTTTAACATTTTAATTATAATTACTTTAAAGACTGTGATTGATACTTCCAGTATAAGGGCATATCTTTTTTCTTGTTATGTTGGTTATTTTATCTCTTAACAATGGTTCCTTCATGCTTTTTTGTTTTGTCTGTTTCATAGTTTTTGGTGGTAAACTGGACGTCATATCCAAAGCAACTATAGAGATCAAGGTAAACACTATGCGTGCCTTTAATAAGTGTCTTTCTTATGTCGGGTCTCTTTTTCAGGGATTTGCATCAATGTAGGAAACAGTTTGGTCTGAGTTTTACTATTGCTATATTATTGTTATGTGTTGTTGACTCAATTCCATCTCAAAGCAACCCTGTAGGACAGATAGAAATCCCTCATGGGATTTTCCAGACTGTAATCTTTATGAGAGCAGATTGCCCTGTCTTTTCTCCCACAAAGCTGCTGATAGTTTAAAACTGCCCAATTTCTCTTGGCAGCTGACTGCTTAAATATCACACAACCAGGACTCGTGTTATTACTGCTGTATTGCCTTCAGTACACCATAGACTTCAAATCTTTCCAGTGATTGACTGATATCATCGCGTGTTTAATGTGCAGCTGGAAGCGCCAGATGTTTTGTCTTAGTATGCAAGCTCCACACTCATCTTTTAAGTAGCTCCTGTACATGTTCTTTGAGGAAACCCTGGTGGTGAAGTGGGTGAGTGCTACATCCACCAACCAAAAGACTGGCAGTTCAAATCTGCCAGGTGCTCCCTGGAAACTCTACAGGGCTGTTCTACCCTGTCCTATACGGTTGTTATGAGTCAGAACCAGCTCAACAGTGGTGAATATAAATCTTCTCCACAGTACAAGTCTCTGTCAAAGCAGACTCCGGTCACTCAATGTTCTTTGTCTAATAACAGAGATTTTTGCTTCCTGTTAGAGACGAGTCGTAATACTGATAGATTTCATTCCTATACCTACCTGCAGCCGATCACTACCTTGCTCTTATGTAGGTCCTGAAACAAGACACATATCTCACACATGGACAAAAACTAAATCAAAGTGGGTAAAAGGCCTAAATACAATGCATTCCACTTAGTACTCCCCTTTAATTTCAGAGCTTGACAGACTCTCATACCTACACCCAAGAAGGAGTTCCGTTAAGTCCCTCTCCTGCACTTGATCTTTCCCATGAACTCTTGTTGGAGACACACTGAAAATGTTCAGTGAGTGGTGGCATGCTCCTTCTTTGGGCCTTCCACTGGTATGTATGTCACACTCAAATTCACACAGGACTCTGAGAATTCACGCACGTTTCAGATGTTTTCTTGTTATTTCCTTTGCAAATGTCCACTTCAACCTTCTCTGATCTGCCAAAATTAAGACACTGTGTCTCTTCCACCTGAACTCACAAGAGGCTCATCACTCTTTGGAAGTCAGTCCACCAGCTAGACTGTGACTTATTCTTGTTCATAGGCCCCAAAGATGTGATTGTGTGAATTGTCAGCATAAGATTAATATTGTCAAGGAGCTCTTCTTATTCTGTGCTGCTGCTGAACTTTTGTTTATCTAGTAACTATTGACAGGAGGCTAAATATTGTAAATTTTGATTTATTGACTACTCGATGTTGATGTCTAACTTTACAGAATATTGACTGTCCCTCCCCGAGTCAGTTATGATACTTGCCAATCAGCTGAATCTTTTCAAGGCTCATTTTGAGCTCTTATCTAAGCGTAGCTGTTAATCAAGAGTCAGCATTTTGACTCCACCAGCCACTTCTTGGAAACTCTACGGGAATCAGAATCGACTCAATAGCAGAGGATTTTGTTTTGTTTTGGGTTTATGATGGACTAAAGGTAGGCTTCATTTCAGCAATAGTTTAGGTTTATAAAGTTGCATCATTCGAGTGTGCCTGCTAAAGTCCTCAGGCATTCACTCAGGATCTTACATTCCCACTGGTGAGAACTAGAATATCACACAATCCTGGCTGAGCTCTGGGAACTCTTAAAGGTTTTATCATCCAAGTCATGCTTCGCTTATTCTTACAAGGTTTCATTCTACTCTTCTGCAGCTCTTTTTTTGGACAGTAGATTTAAGGGTAATACCTTTCAGTTTTTTAGACATTTTTCTGTAGACCTTCCTCCTGTGTTTTCTTACCTGGCTAACAACAGGTACCCCTACTTTCTGAAACTCCGATTGTCCCCGAAATTAGGAGACTACTTGCTTGCATGCAAGTCCCTCTCCCCTTCACTGTTATGAAGAAATTACTTCTGGCAGAAATTTGTGGAAATCATATGGTTCATCAGGGATCACAAAAGGGATGTCTTTTTCTCTAGGAGTACAGTCAAACGTTGTGGTTTGAAGGCTGAAATCAGTAATTTTTCTTTTTTTTATGTATTTGTCCAGTTTTCTAGTTGCTTATGGCGATGGGTAAGTATGGTGCCAATTAATTACTCCATCATGATCACAAGTAGAAGGCGTTCAAATACTGTTACTCATAAAGAATTATCTTCCTCTGATGATTTATTTTAAGCGAATATGTACATATTGGAAACGCTAGTTTCATAATGGTTAGTGCTACAGCTGCCAAGCTAAAGGCTAGTAGTTCCCGTCAACCAGGTGCTCCTTGGAAACTCTATGGGGCAGTTCTACTCTGTCCTATAGGGTTGCTATGAGTCAGAATTGACTTAGCAGCAGTGGGTTTTTTGGTTTTTGCTGTATATATTTTGAGAGACTTGACGGGAATTGGCTTGGCTTGTTTAGCAGTGCAGGGCAACCTGGACTTCACAATACCATAATCTTGGATACTTCAGTGACTATACTCCAAGCTTTGCTCTAACTAGAATCCCCTCAAATTCAGATAAGGCACTTCAGTATGAATTGGAAAACTGATGACATATGTTACATACACATTTATATTAGAAGCATTAAAAATGTTCTACCTAAGCTTTAGTTTCATATATATTGCCATTGTATTTTCTGTATGCAATACAACAAACACTTTATGATATACAGAGTGTTTTGGGGTTTATATATACATATATAACAACAGAAACATTCTTTTTGTGTTTGTCTTTGAGAACTGGCCCACACAGATGAACATACTTTCTATACTGTATAAGGCTTACATAACTATCATTTTGCATGAATCTAATGGCAGGAAGCCACTCATCATGTGACAACTGCAGTCTGGCTCTGGCGGGTAATGCACTTACCTTATTAAAGTGGTCCTTGAAGGCATTACCTAATCAAAACTTGAACATATGGAGAAACAAATCTCTAGCACTTTAATTTAATTATTACAGAAAATACTATATTAACTGCTGATCCTTTGAGGAACTCAGAACAAGAGAAAATATTACTTCTACATCAAAGCACTGACAAGCTCCCTTTGAGTTTTGGAAAGCAATATATATACCCATCAAACAAACATTAATTTACTGAATCATTAGCTAAAAAGCTATACTTATTTGAGAAGAGTAATACTTTTTTCCCTTTAAAACAAGCGATGGTATAATAAATTTAAAGGACAATAATCAGATAATAGATAGCTATTATTTTTTTAAGTTCTGTGTTGCAGCAGGTGGCTATTCGAGTAAATCAAAGTATGAAATAGGTATGTTGCTTAGTGAATTAAATTACTTCAACTTGACATTGTAAAAATGCTAGGAGTTCAGGTTAGGTTTTACTAATGTGCTAAGATACATGTGGCTGGACTGTTTATTTTAGGTGTATGAATTCATTTACAAAAACTTAAATTATTTTCTCAATATCCGTAAGCTAATGAAGTTATGATTGCTGAGTGGTTAAGAGTTTGGCTGCTTGGCAGATCAAAGAACAAGGGGCCAAGACATAAATGGGCCGCTCTAGAGATAGCGTTAGCAGTTCCTCTAGGTCATTTGAAAACTCTGGTGGCAAAATTGGTTAGCTCTGTCGGCTAACCAGAAGATCAACAGTTTGAATCACCAGGAGCTCCTTTGAAATTTTATGGGGCAATTTTCTGTCCTGTAGGATTGCTTTGAGCTAGAATCAAGTGGCTGACAACGGGTATAGGCTTTTAGTGACATCATTACTCACTTGGGACAAATTCTCACTCAGAGATAGGTAGGGCATGATGCAAAAAATTACCCTGTAGATCCTTTTTAAGCTGAAAGCTATTACTTTTAATTATTATTATTATTTTGGTAACAATATTTATTATTATTTATTTTTATTATTATTATTATATTGGTAACAATGTTTTCATTAGAGATGGTTGTGCATTCCTTGTTGAAACGTGCTGATGATAATGAACTCGACATAGTTGTCCATTTGAAATTTCACTTCATGATTTGTTTGAATTTATGAGGGATTTACTTACAAAAATTCTATTCTGATTGACGAGTCATATTGCGTTTCACAGGACATTGTTGAGAAATGGTAGCTTAGGGATTGGATCACATCACTGTGGCAGTTTTACTGCCTTCTCTAGGAAAAGTCCTTTGACCTTTATATCTCTTAGCAAAACATGTGTGCATTTTTAAACATTTAATATATCTCACTATTCATATTTTATTCTCTTTTAAACTACCTTACTTACATAAATCATCCTCCTTAGATTGTGTATTAGTAATTTCATACAAGACAGGACCAATCTGAGGAGCAATCCAGTCTTATTTTTGCAAGGTTAAAAAAGACAGGTGTCTTAGAAATCTGTCTAAAATAATTTGAATGATCTCATTTCAAGTGTAACCCAGTCAAGGCTCTACTACGCTACCAAATATAAAAATTCCGATGATTAATTGTAGGCCCGAAAATATAAACATTAATAGATGTTCTTTAGGTTGCTCTCCCCGTATGTGCATATATTATCCTTGATATCTTCACTTATTTATTCCTTGTAAATTGGCATGCTTTTATGGAAAAAATATGATACTATACAAGAAGTAGTCATAACATAATATGGAAAGATAAAATAAGCAGAATGTATTTGCATGCATTGGAGAAACAAAATAGCATCTCAAGTAAGAATGTCGTCAAACTGTTATTATTATACACTGATCTTATTGTTGCAAGAAATGAAGCAGTGGTTAAGAGGTCTGGCTACTGACCAACAGTCTGGCAGTTCAGATCCACTAGTCATTCCTCAGAAACCTCATGGGGCAGTTCCTCTCTGTCCTATAGAGTTGCTCTCAGTCAGAAAACATTCAATGACAAAGGGATGATTGATTATTGCAAGAAATAATGAAACATATGAAATGAACTGCATGTATAGAGCTATTTTTTCACACTGTATCTTTGTGAGAAGGAGCACAAGCACTCATGCTTGACTGCTTGATACTGAAGCTGGGTTCATGGCTTTTTGCTGTGTGATCAGAGCAAATGATATAACTTCTCTGTGCCTCAATCCAAAATCAGTCCAATGGAAACAGTAACATATCTATTTTATAGATTTCATTTGATAATGAATAAATTAAAACACGTGAAGTTATTTGATATCTAGCATGTTGTAAACGCTAAGTATTATCTTTGTAATTATTTTTTTAATCATTATTTAACATAGTGAGTAATGAAGCAAACCTACAACGTACTAACGGTGAAATTGTAAACACACTGAACATTGTAGTATACATTCATTAAAATAATGATTTTGGAGTTTCAGTGCTCCATGAGAAATGTGAATAGTATGTAAAATAAATTGTAAATCTTAGGACACAAAATTTTAGTTTTCCTTTCTTGTACCAGCCCGAAGGCACTGTTGTCAAGTTGATTCCAACTCATAGTGACCCAATAGTACAGAGTAAAATCAGCCCACAGAGTTTTCAAGGAGTGCCTGGCAGACTTGAACTGCTGAAGTTTTGGCTAGCAAATGTGGCAATTAACCACTACGCCACCAGTATTTCCATTTCATATGCCAGTATATCTCACCTACCAGTATGTGTGAGAAAATACTGAAAGAATAAAAGTGAATTTTGGAAATACTTTTAAAATCAGTATTACTTTTATAATTGAAATATACAAATGCATTTAAGTGTATAATTAAAGCATGTTATACACACACCACACACATTTATATGAATGAAACTGGTTCCTTTACTCCAAGATGGGAAAAAAAATTCTGCCAGATTATAGTTTATTTGTTTATAAATTTGGAAAAAAAAATACATAATTTCTATCATAACTGAAAGTGAATAACCATTGGCAGTATGATTTTCAACAGACTCTTTTCACTTGTTGTTATTACCATGTTGTACAATTGAGAACACCACATGAAGGAAAGCATTTCATACTGACTAAATTCAGAAATTATACATTTCCTGTAGTGTTACTGTGAGTGAAAATCAACTTGACAGCAATTTTTTTTCTCCTTTTTGTTATACGACCGTCTAATGCTTTTTTTTCCCCCTCCACTCTTCCCCCCACCGAATGTTTTGTCTGTCTCATTTGCTGTGAGATTTTCCTAACCCTGCACTTAACATGTTATCTTTAGCTGTTCATTTCGGTCTCCAAGACTTTTAACTTCCTGAAGCTCTATTTTTTTGCTCTGAATGTTCTCTTCAATTATCTTTGAATGCATGTACTAATTCTTGATTTTAAGGTATAGCACCTTATCATTGAGGATACTATGGATAATTTGCTGTTTGTTTTGAAGTTTTGTTTTGCTTGTGTCCTTAAAGTTGTCTTCAGTGCGTTGGTTTCATTCATGTCAAGGCTTTTTCAGACAAGTAAAACTGTTGTTTCTTCATTTTAAATCAGGAAACAAAAGGTTATCAGCAGTTTGTTCCCACTGATTTTACAATAGGGTCATCATCATTATTTTTCTTTGAAAGATGATTAGAACAACTAGAGAAAAATGTTCTAATATCAGTCTGAAAACCTACAAATTACACTCAAAAATTAAGTTCAATATTAATGAGGTTGAACTTGAGACGAGTAAATTGGCACATTTTTTAAATCACAGGCACATTTGCATCTAAATAGTGCACTTTGAATTTTGTACACAAAGTTGTTTCTCTAGTCTAAGAAAAAGTCGATTCCAATTCAGAGTGACTCTACAGGACAGAGTAGAACTGCCACATAGAGTTTCCAAGGAGCACCTGGTGGATTTGAACTGCTGCCTTTTGGGTTGGCAGCTGTGGCTCTTAACCACTACGCTACCAGGGTTTCCAAGAAATAGTGGTAAACTAAAATAATGAAGAGAAGGAAACTGAGAAGAGGAGAAACCATTGGGAAAGAAGAAATAATGGGAAGGTGAGCAACTTGGCAGAAGATTGTAACCTGCAGATGACTGAGGATTTTGAGATACCAGGATTTTAAATTCCGGGACGTATCTTGGAGCTGCAAGTGTCTGTATATTACCACGGGTACCTCACCCTGAGCGCTGAAACCTCTAGAGTTCACTAACACCGACAGACTTTGTAAGTGTTGTTAGCTTTCAGGACAGCAGGAAGCAACAAGAAGCACCGAACTTCACGTTTCAATCCGTGAGAACAGATGAAAGAACAGCAAAAACATCTGAAACTCAAGTAAGGGTAAAAGTTCAGCAGAAACGCAGAAATCAAACCACTCAGTAAACAAACATACTCAGTAACTGTTTCCTTTTTTTTCCCGTAATGGGGAAGACACTGTGCATGTCTTAGAAAATTAGTTGACATATTTAAATGGCAAATCAGGACCATTGTAGGTGACACTTGAGAATGTTTTCCCTCTTTTTCTCTCCTTAGAGAAATAAATAAAATATGAAAAATGTGTACATTGGTTTAGCTAAGAAAAGCTTGAGAATAGCAGAAAAATCTCAAATATGTCAACCAAAGTTATCTTTTAGTATTTAAAATGTGTATGTATACACATATTTGTATATGTCTGTAAGTGATTTTTGTGTATATATGTATACATGTATACATGTAATACACATTTACACATATATGTAAGTTATATATAAGCATTACATATACATACATAATTATATATATTATAGACAGATAGCTTACAGAGAATCTGGCTCCCTGGGTGTTACAAGTAGTTAAGTGCTCGACAACTAGCCAAAATATTGGTTCTTAGAACCCACTCAGAGAGACTTAAAAAGACAGGCTCGGCAACCCGCTTCTGTATCTTCACAGACTTGGATGCTCTAAAGGGCAGCTTTACTCTACAGACATGGGCTCTTCAGGAGTCAGAATCTACTAGGCAGCAACCAGTAGCAACAAGAGCAAAGGCACGAAATGAGACTAATATTATTTAACTATGTAAAGTACATTACTTAATTGAATATATAATATACATAGAGTCAGATCTGGCTCGACAGCACTTGACTAGTATACATGTGGCATAAAATGCTTAACACTTCCAAATATATAAGTAGATGTAGATATTCACTTGATTAAATGTTTCTTTAGAGAAAAAGCTAGTAAGATGACAGCAGGACAGAGACATTTAATACACAGAGTCTAAATTTACTAAATATCTGTTGAAATTAACTAGAATCTCAGTAATTGGAGAAAACACAATTATATAAATGTCTTGTTCACAGCCTCTAAACATAACTGTAGGTATGTACTATACCTATTGTATCTATTAATTCACATCTTGAGTTCTTCTCAAGAGTTTTGAGTCTGTGCAGAATATCTACATTAGGGTAAATTATTATTACATTGAACAGTAGGAAAATTGTTGATATTCTTTCAACACAAGACATATTTTCCTCCAACATAAGTTCCTGTAACTACCTTTCTTTTCTGTTTTTATTTAAAAATGTTATAATGGAAAGTTTTAATGATTTGAAATTCTTTTCATTACACAGATTTTAGCTTAAAGCCAAAAATGAAGTGACTATTTAGTCACAAGATTTTATGTGGAAATTTTATACCCTGCCATCTTTTAGGTATAAATACTTTCATAAATGCCTTATCAGCTATAAAACAGTATTGCCATTTCATATCATTGGATAAAGTAAGAATGATAAATACCTATCAGTATGAAAACTGGATCATAATTATATTCATAGAAGCAATGAAATGTTATTGTGTGAGGAAATGATTTAAAAAGTAATATTAAAATGCGATTAGCATGAAAATAAATTTCCCCTTGAGATACATCTCCAAGACAAGAAAACATTTTGCAGTTGGGTATTAAGCAGGATAAAAATTTAATAAATAATATTTCAGAAAATCCTATTCTGAGCAAATGGTTTTGCTTACACTTGACTGTGACAAAGAGATCACTGTTATGTGACAATTTCTGCTTCTTCATTTGTCTTTGTTGGTTGAAAGAGGACTGTCCAAGACTAAAAAGGTCGAGCTCTCAGCCAGTTTAATGTGACCTGCTTATCTCTTTTATGAATTAGTTTCACAGGATGAAATATTAAATGTGGAATCTACGGGGTACATCTTCCTCATAGCTAACAAAAAGTTCGTAATTTCTTTTTTTACATTTTAGTCTTAACAGATCGTATAGTAAACACAATCTGAAGTAAAATAAAACAAAAAACAAATCTTCAACAACAACAACAAAAAAACCCTCAAACCTATTGTTGTTGAGTGGATTCTAACTCAGAGCAATGCTATAGCACGGAGTGGAACTGACTCGTCGTTTTCCCAAGAAGTGGCTGGTGGACTCAAACTGCTTAGCTTATGGTTTGTAGCGGTAGCTCATAGTCGTGGTGCCACCAGGGCTCTAACGTGGTGCAGTGGTTAAGAGTTCCTAAAGGTCTACTGTTCGAATTCCCCAAACACTCCTTACTCCTTGGAACCCGTATGGGGAGTGGTTCTACTCTGCCTTATAAGGGTGATATCAGTCAGAATTAACACAATGACAGTGGTTTATATTCTCAGCAATAAAATAAAGTCATGAATGATTTCTCCTTTGTCTCATCTGTATTTTTAAACTTGTTGACACTTTAGAGTTATGAGTTATCAAGTATTATTAAGATAAATAGAAACCAGTCCTTCATAATATTTGCAAAGTAGCTAAAATTACATTAAATCTTTAAACACATGAATGTAATTCTAGTATTAGCCTCTATATAATAATGTATTTTTCTCTTGGAAAGGGTAAATGCAATATTAAAACACTTCACCTAAGTCTTCTTGCTTGACCAAAAGTTTTACCTGTATGCAATTTGTTAATATTGAAATTGGATGTCGATGAGAAATATTTTGGAGAAAATATATTGTCAGAAGACACCTGGAGGCAAACAATAAAATAAAAATTGAATTAACCCATACATTAAATACTATTCAGTTTTGTTTTATCTTCTGTAAAAAAAAAAAAAAAAAGAACGTCCGCACACATTGAGCATCTGTGTCTATTTTTTTGCTAATTGAAGGTGTTTAATATGTTTAAATATGTTTTCCATTATGTCCAGTAGCATTTATTAACACCAGGACTAGGCAAAAAACTGAAACATACAAAAGTCGTTGTTGTTTAATCAGTGCTGACTTGTCATGCCCCTAGAGGACTGAGCAGAACTGCCTCACAGAGTTTCCAGGGAGTGGTGAGTGATTCAAACTGCCAGTTTTTTGGTTAGCAGCCCAAGCACTTAATCAAAACACTAGACATTGCTATTCTAATTTTTTTAAGATGACATTTTCACAGATTTCAAAGCAAGTTTTTTTTAAAAGACAAGTCTACCGCATATAATTCTACTTCTCAGTGGTGAGATGGTTGGATGGATGGATGAATGGACAGTCTAATGACAGTGTCGCCTATAGATCTGTGCAAAGGAGTCTCAATACCAGACTTAGATGATCCATACAGATTGCTGTTAGAAAAATATAAATTTATTAGATAAAATGTGGCTGCCGCCATCGCTGGAGAACATAGTTTCAGTGTCGGGATAGTACAACTTGTTATTACTCAGGACCTGAAGAAATATATTTCTATATCTTTTACTCTAGATCTTCAACACAAATTCAAACTGTACCCAAATGCTGTGGAGTTTTGAGAGCTGGAGATGGGCATGGTTTTTGACAGTGATGTAGATATGAACAGTGGAAATGCTAAATAAAGTAAGAGAAAAACATCCTTAGGTGATACAAAAATATTAAATTGTTAATAATAAAATCAGATTTACCAACAGTGATGGACTCTTTATAACTCCATGTTCCCATTTTTGATCCCAGAAATATACGTGGTTTAAGATAGTGCTCACAGGAGTGGCATCGGATGACTGATGAATATTTTATGATATCAAACACATGAAATTACCTTTAACTATGTACAAACATGCATAGATTTACCTATTACATGAGTAAAAAATGGGATTGGTGCTTATTATTGTCAATCAAATGAGTAGTAAATGATAAACTTTAAAATAGTTGTATGTTTATCAAAATAGGGTAATATTTAATCAATATACATAAAGCTTCATTTTTAAAAAGTTATTTTATTTTGGATGGAATATTTATGATTTCTATTCTGCCTTTAAATTTTAAAACATGATTCTGAATGCTTTAGAAAAGATATATTTGAAAATATTTATGAAAATGGCTTATAACTTTGTTTTGTATATTTAATTTTTCAATTTTTGATATAAATATTAAAATGTTATAAATTTTCTTTGTGAGTTTCTTCAGATCAATGAGAAAGCATGCAACTGGACATCATGGAAAGTCAGTGGCAGTCATAAAAATAAAAATGTTTAAAATGTTTTGTAATATTTTCTATGATAATGATAATTAACCATATACGATCCCCTTATTAACCATTGAAACCCAATGTGTAAATTTGTTTTTTTTTTTACTGCCATGATATAAACTGTCTGCTCACTAAGAATAAAGGGAAACTCCTTCTATCTGAAAAAGGAATTTACAAAAATGAAAAAAAAAGCTAGCATTGTACTCAATACTAAAATACACTCCACTATTAATATGTGAACAAGGAGTGTACGCTGCCATAACTGGGGAGAAGACACATATGTCCACCTTCAGTGTTTGTATTCAGTATCATACTAGAAGCCCCAGACAGTGTGATAAGACAAGGAAACAAAATAATATGAGGAATGTAGTATCTACACAGAAATTTACAAAGTATCTAGATACAATTCAAAACATTAATATGTAACTTTAGGAAAGTTGCAGGATACAAGTTCAGTGAAACTAGCAAAATTTTCATTCTGTTTCCTTAAAAATTGAGTACAATTTTTCAAATATTATAATAGTTTTTTAAAAAGGAAGAGAATAGATAAGCCTAACAAAACTTGTACAAGGTTTTATGATGAAGACTACAAAACATTAATTAAAGAAGATGAAAAACATAAATAAATGTAAAGACAAGCTGAATCAATGGATTATAAAATTCAGAAAAGTTGTCAGATTTTTCTGAAATCAATCTGTAGACTTAACTGTAGTCAAAATTTCAGTAAGGGTTTTTTTTGGTAGATTTGAACAATCTGATTTTCAAATTTAGAAGAAAACATAAAGAGATTATGACAATTAGGAGAATCCTGAAAAAGAAAGAAATTGGAAGTTTCACTTCTATCTGATTTTAAATGAGGATAAAGAGCCCTGATGCCACAGTGGTAAGGCCTTAGTCTGGTAACAGAACTGTCGGTGGTGTGAACCCAATAGCTGCTCTGAAAGAACGGACGTGGCTGTCTGCTCCTGAGCATTACAGCCTTGTAAACCCCAAAGGGCTCTTCTACTGTCTCCTTTAGGGTTGCTATGAATTGGTGTCAGTTCTGCGGCAATAGGTTTGGTAAAGATAAGCAAACTGTAGTACTGGCAGAAGCATAATACATAAACTAGTGGAACAATACAGACAGTTCACAAGGAAAACTAAAATAAATACGAACAGTTGAATTTAAATGAAGTTGGAAAGACAATTTCAGCAAACGGTGTTGGAGCTATCGAACGTTCATATACAGAAATAATCTTGACCCAAAGTGTGTATCTTATGTGACATGAACTCAATTTGCAGACTTAAGTGTAAACCATAAAAATAGAAAGCACTTGGAAAAGAAGATAGAAGATTTATTTTTAAGATAGGGTTAGGTGGTTAGTGTTCATAAAAGAAAATGATAAACTGAACTTAGAAAGTCAAAACCTTTTTCAGAAATCCACTGTTAGGTGAATAAAAGAACTTAAAGACTGAGATCAAAACATGTGCAAATAACATTTGACAAAGATATTATACCCGAAAACACAGCAAAGTCAAATTTGATAATAATAATAATAAATGCAATAAATAGGCAAAAAGTGTAACAGGTACTTCACCTGACAGAATATATAGAAGGCCATTAGGTGTATTATTAGCCAATATAGAAACATAAATTAAAATCACAATGAAATATCACCATACATTTATTGAATGGATTAGATGAAAAACATTGAAATTACCAAGTATTGGCATAGATGCAGGGCAACTTATTCTCTCACACAATTCCAGTTGGAATTAATTGCTACAACCATTCTGGAAAAAAAAAAAAAAAGGTGGTTTCTTACAAAGTTAAAATATAAATTGATTATGCTACCACATCCCTTGGTATTTACCTAAGAGATACGAAAACACACATTTACATAGAAATCAGTATAGAAATGACTAAACGTCTATATAGCTCCACTAGTACTTTCGCAAACTGGAAACTATTCAAACGTCGTTTAGTAACTAAATGGACACACAACTTTGGCACATCATTATAATAAAACTTTAGTCAGCAATAAAAGCAAACAGACAATTCATATGACTTTAGCAAAGCACAAAGGTGATGCTGAGTTAACTAAGGCAGTCTCAAGAAGCTTTGTATTGTGTGACTGTATGATTGTCTCAGGCAACCTGCAGTGAGGAGGAACAGATCAGTGTTTGGAAATAAAGAATAAGGACGGTGGGAAAACTGTCGCTAAACAGAAAAAAACCAAAGGGGACAATTTTATTAGTTAATTGAACTGTTCGATATGTTAATTTTGTGTCGGAGGTTAACAGGTTAACTTTGCTGCTGTTAGGGGTCCGTGGAGTTGCTTCAGACTCCTAGTGACCTTATGAACACAGAAGGAAACACTGAGTTCTCCTTCGCTGTGCCCACAGTCTTTTGATGCTTAAGCCAGCTGTCACTGAGTCAGTCCATCTCCAGAAGGTTCTTCCTCTTTTTCGTGGATTTTTTCTTTACCTAGTGTGATGTCCTTCTCCAAGTACTGACGTCACCTAACACGTCCGAATTATGCAACATGCATTCTTGCCGTCTTTGCTTCCAAGGAGCACTCTGGCTGTACCTCTTCCAGAACTGATTTGTTTATTCTTCTGGCAATCCACGATGCATGCAATACTGTTTGCCAACACCACAATTAAAAGGCGTCAATTCTTCTTCTGTCTTCCTTATTCATTTATCCAGCTGTCTCGTGTCTATGATGGAACTGAAAAAAACCGTGGCTTGAGTCAGGCACGCCTTGGTCCTCAAGGTGACATCTTTGTTTTTCAACACTTTAAAGAGGTCTTTCGCAGAAGATTTTTTCCCAATGCAGTGCATCTTTTGATGTCTTCCTGTTGCTTCCATGCCTGTGTTAAACTCCATACAATTAGGAAATATATACAAAAAGAAAACTAATTCTATTCTATGTTGTTTTAAACATTAATATAAAAAGAGAAATTGAAAATGTTATTAACAGTAACAGGAAAAATGATTTTAAGGACATCTACACAGTATTCTAAAAAATAAAATGTCTTAAGATTTATTTTTTTAAAAAATCCCCTTGGTTATTTACATTTGTCTAGATGTAATAGCACCTTTTGGTCAGCAGCAGAAGGAGAGTTTTAAATCCTGTACCATTCAGGATTTCTTTCAATCGTGTGTAAACAATGGTGATAGAGGTTCTTAGTAGACAAACTGAAAACTCAAGCATTAGACAAACACACTTTTTAAAAAAAATCATGTATATTCTGTGATAACCTAAATAGAAAAAAAAAAAGAACAAAGTTTATAAACATAAGTTGCTGTCTTTTTCACCCATCCCTTCCACACTTGGGAGCCGTGGTGGCTTAGTGGTTACGTTTGACTGATAGCTCAAAGGTTAGCTGTTTGAAGCCACCAGCTGAGGCAGTTCTGCTCTGTCCTATAGGTTTACCGTAAGTCTGAATACACTCTGCAGTAATGGGTTTACAGATCTTCTCCATTTATGGGAAACTCTGGTGGTCTAAGAGCTACAACTGCTAACCAAAAGGCTGGCAGTTCTAATCCACCTTGGAAATTCTGTGAGGCAATTCTACAGTGTCCTACAGGGTCACAGTAGGTCAGATCAACTCAGTGGTACAGATTTTTTGTTTTATTTTTGAGTATTATTCATAATGTGACATTTACTGGATCCTAAAATTGTTAAATAAACAAGTAGAATAAGTTAATATGGTGCCGTGGAAAAAAGCCCAGAGGCACAAAAATACAAGGTATTTTGAAAGAATTCCAAAGTAGGTTAGAAAGTTAGAGATGTATAGAAAGCATAACAAAACATAACAAAGAAGATTTAAATGACTGTTTAAATGGACGTTTTCAAAGATACAGCGCTTTCGGATTACAATGTAAAAACTCTCTCACTAAGATCCTACTGTTTGTGTGCTCTCCGCTCTCTCCTGCCTTCTATTCTCTCAAACACCTGAATAACCCAAGTTTCCAAAACCAGCTGGAGCACTTTTTTGAAAATAAAATCAGATATCCCCACATCCCTTCTTAAATACTATTACAGCTACCATTTAGAGGGACAGAAACGCAACTGTTTCACACACTCTAAAAATATGGATCGATTTGACGACACTGGGTTTGGTTTTGCTCAGTTATTTAGAAAATTTGGCTCCTTTTTCCTTTTAATCATTGCCCCCTTGCTCCTCATTTTCTAGCTACTTGAGTCCCCTTTGTTTCCCAGACATGCCATTCTTTCCCCTGTGTACACTGTGAAATACTCCGCCGGAAGTTCTTACTGGGGCTGATCCACCACCATTCCTCTGGTCTTGGTTTAAATCAAACCTTGTCAAGAGGCTTTTGATGAGCCTATCTGACCCTGTTCTCTAGTTATTATCTTTTCCTGCTTTGTATTTCTTTAATAAGATGTAATACAACCTATAGTTGTCTGCTTTTGTTTAAGTTTCTGTTTGTTATATGTAAACTCTCCAACAATGTAAATTTATGTTGTCTTTCAAATTAATTTCTGCACTTAGAAAGATGTCTGGCAAATACAAGAGAGACATCTGTTGACTTAATTTTGGTGTTGTTGATTTCTATTCATCTCTAACTTTCTGTTGGATAGTTCCGTGGTGAATGCCTGTAAGAACACAAGGCATAAAGGAACAAATATCTTCTAATGATATGTAGAGAAAAAATATTATTCAACCTAGAGTTGCTTTATCTGTAAGTATTAAAAAAAAAAAAAAAACCCTCTCGTTCCATTGAATAAAATTTGAGTTCAATATGAATTTTGCCTGCTTTAATGTATGCTACATGACCTAAGCTTACTGGTTTTATTTTCCTATTACCTAAATATGTTTCTAATGCATTTTGCCTTGAATTAGAGAGAAAACAAAAAAAAACTGCAGTGTTGACATTATTCATTTCAGAAATGTGGTTTGCTTTTTGAAGGTACTATTGATGAAATTACAAGTGGTTTCAACAGAAAATGTGCTACTTTGGTTTTTCTTCTTTAAGCTTTATAAAGAAAATTTACCAAAGGAAACTGAGTCTTTTGGATTGCTTTCATTCACATTCTTTGGCATAAACTTTCTAGAGAAGCAAGGATTTTTATCTTCCCTTTATGTGTAACACCCTAGATAAATCTGCCTGTCATCTCTTTTAATTTAAATGGGCAACATTGAGAATTCTTAACAATACCTCTGACCCCTGAGAAACAGGATATACAACAGACCATTAATTAGTTGCTTGAAATGAAGGGATACGGCCCATCAGATGCCATGCTTCTCTGCTCCATTGCACATTATACCCAACCACGTTGTCCATTTATATTTTTGACAATTACCAAAGAGTCAGTACCCTGGGGGAGCATCACAAGTTAGCAAGTTTGATTGATGTGAATTAGGCAGTCAATGATTGTTCTATCTGGAGTATTTCCTTTCTTTGCATGAACGAAAGATGGTCAAAATATGTATCAGCCCTCAAATCAAATTAAAGCCCAGAAGATTTCACTGCAGTGCTGCTTTTTGTTTCATACATAAATTTACATAAAACTGAGTTACTTAAGATTTCATCTCTGTTTCAATTTTCCTTCCATTTTAGACATTCTCAAATGAGAAGTGGTTTCATAGAATGCTGCATTAATTGTTCAGGAGGGTAATACAATCAACTAGGCTATTTTCTAATTTAAGTTCAGGAGACTCTATTGTTCTTTGTGAATATTTTGCTAGTTATGAATTTATAAATTATTCACATTCCCAGTCACTAAAAGAAAAATGAACATCAAGAGTGTTATCAAGAGGCAGCAAGATGACTCGGTGGTCTAATCTTTCCTTTAGTATTCCTACTGATCATCTGACCTTCAGTAAAGGAATTTCCCCTTATATGGAATCCTCCCATAAGAATTAATAATTAGAAGATATTGAGTACCTTAAGCAGAGACATTTTAATTACCTTTTTTGTTACATTTTGTTAAAGCACAATTTAGCAATAAGGCTTTGAAACGTCAGTACTTCGCTATATTAAGATTAATTGAGTTTATTAGTGATATTTCAAAGTTTCAAGGAGAGTTAGTTTCTGAAAAACTTTTATAGAACATCACATTCACAATTTTATGACCTACTGCATGAAAATGTAGAGATGTAGGCATTCTAGGAAAATTGCCACCCTTCAAATACAAATTCTGAATTTGTAATTTAAAAATTGTTATGTAGATAGTTCTTTATTTTGTCCTAGTTACATTATATCTTGTTAATAACACATGTACTTGGTTGAAATTTAAAAGAACCCCTGTCAAGGGTGGTGTTGTATAAAAAAATAACTGTTTGTGGTCCATTTGTTTTTCTTGATCTCAAACATTTGATTGATTTCTACTCTGTATAAGAAATTTGAGGATACTATTAAAGCTCCTAGATATCTCAACAATTACCACATTCTTTCCTTACTACAGTGCCTAAACTCTTCAGTACCACCGTACTGTTCAATTTGCCTATTAGTTCTGTAACAAAAATTCTGTTTCACAGATGGGTTAACCAGGCAATTTCTTTCGCTTTTAATAATACTCATCTGAATGCTTCGTTTTGATGTTTATAGGCCGTTTAACTTTCTGTCCTAAAGAGATAGATAAATGTCTTGGCTGTTGAAATATAACCTACGGGAGAAAATGTACTTTTTAAAAGTGTTTTTAATTGAAAAAGGTTAGTCTTACGTGCTGCTGGCTCATTATCTGTATCATTCCATTCTGTCCTTCAGTGAACTGCATAAAAGATGTTTGGAAAGATAAATCTTTAAAAGCAGAATAAGTTGCCATTTCAAGCAAATGAAATTCAGCTCACACTTTAATACAAATTCTACAAGACAGTGTAGCATCCTAATTTCAGTCTGATAAAGAACAAGAGAATCTCAAATATGTTAAGATTTGTGAAGAATTTTTCATGTAATGTAACCCCTCTACCAGCTTTTGTTCAAGTGAATAATACAAGTATCTCATATAATTGGAGATTGGGAAGATAAAAACCAAACAAACAATATCTGTTTACTTGTATTTGAGGTTTACTGGGCACACTGCTGAAAGTTATCACTCTTGGACATGGTAGTGACTCTTCTCACACTGATTAGCCACACGACTGTAGAATGAAAAAAAAAGACTACTCTGCTAGATATTCTCAAACATTGCATCTTTCTTCCTACTAAATCCTGATACCCTTGAAAGCACTTATTATGCAGTAGTTATCTTTGCAGCTAGGGGCTTAGCATAGTGCCTTGATCATTATAAGTGGTGAAAAGAGTAGAAAGAAAGAAGGAGAGGTAGGGAGAGGGAAGGAGAAAGTACAGAAAGAAACTCATTGGTACAATGGCCCATATATGTCACAAAATTATTTTTATAATGATAGGATTTTAAAATTGAATGTTAAAATCCCTATTAACAAAGGATTATAATAAAATTACCATGACTTAGTTTTTGTTAAATGCTAGACATTTATTTAAAGTAAATAGATAGATGATGCTGTGGTGGCACAGTGGTTAAGAACTCAGTTGCTAATTAAAAGATTGGCAGTTGGAATCTAACAGCCACTCCTTGGAAACCCTATGGGCCAGTTCTACTCCACATATGGGGTCTCCCTGGGTTGGAACTGATTGGACAGCAATGTTACACATATGTATGTGTACTGTACATAGGGCACTATCATCTCCATATTACAGTTGAGAAAGAGATCAAACAAGAAAAGTAATTTTCCTGTGGCTATACAGGTGGGAAGTGACAGAAGAAGCATTTGAACCCACTTGTCTTGCTCTGGAATACAATACTGTATATTGTTTCTGAAAACTGCTATTCACTGAATTATACATTCAAATGATTTCAAGTAAAACTATACCACTGAACTGTAAATTCTTGAAGTGTATTTTTAATCATTCTTAGAACTTCTTTTCTTTTTCCAACAACGGTGAAAGAGACAGGAAAAGAAAGAAAGGAAGAAAGGGAAAGGAAGAAAAGAAAAAAGAAAAGAAAAGTTTCTCTTGCCTTCAGAGCCCAAATTCACTCATTCCCTGCTTGCAGTTTCAAATGTTCCTGATCATCACAGTACCCCAGCCACCAACCCCTGCCTCATTTGTCAGGTAAGTGAAAATGACATGAACCCACAAAGAAAGAGCTAGACACGTTGAAAGGCAAACTAAGATATTCAAACATAGCCATGATCGTGAGGACAGTACAGGACTGGGCAGAAATTCATTCTGTTACACATAAAGTCACTATCAGTTGGAGTCAACTGACCCAAACGAACAACATCAGGCCTAGCAGCGTATTTTCTTTAATGCTATTATATTATTCTTTTCTAGAGTATCACAGAAATAAATATTTTGCGGGATGAGTAATTTTGAAGAAATCCGTTTAAACGCATAACAGAATTTCAGCAAGCCTAGAGAGACTGGTCATACTCTGGCGGTGTAGTGGTTAGGACCTATAGCTGCTAACCAAAAGGTTGGCAGTTCGAATCTGCCAGGTGCTTCTTAGAAACTCTGTGGAGGCAGTTCTACTCTGTCCTTAGGGTTGCTATAAGCCGGAATCAACTTGATGGCAGTGGGTTAAACAGACTGGAGACATTCAGGCTTAGGTTACTTAATTGTGCCCAATCATATTCTCAAATCAGATTCACTGTAACTTGTAAGGGTTGTTGTTGACAATAGCCTTTGTGTTGGCTCTGACTCATAGACATCCCATGACAACATAACAAAGTATTGTCCAACCCTAAGCTGCCTTTACTGTTCTTGCTATGTTCAAGTCCATTGTTGCAATCGTTATGCATTTGGAGTAACTTGCAACTTAAGGGGCTCATCTTCCAGCACAATATTGGACACAATTTTATTGTGACCTATAGGGCTTACATTAGATAATTTTGAGAATGAGGTGAACAATCCTTTCTTTCCAGCCAGTCTTAGGCTAGGAGCACAGCTGAAACTTGTGTCCCATCGATAACCCTGCCAGTATTTGAAGTACAGGTGATATCACTTCCCATATCATAGCAACATAGAAGCCACATCAGTAAGATAGACACACAGGTGGTGCTGTCAAGTACAGGATGGGAACAGTTACTTAGGTCTGTATCTCTTACTTCCTCCTCTATAAAACCAAACCAAACCCAGTAACGCTGAGTCAATTCTGACTCATAGTGATACTATAGAATAGGGTCGAACTGCTTCACAGAGTTTTCCAAGGAGCAACTGGTGAATTCGAACAGCCAACATTGTGGTTTGCAGATGTAGCACTTACCCATTATACCACCAGGGTTTCCTTCTGCTCTATAACTCACTGTCTTTGAGTCAATTCCAAGTCATAGCAACCCTGCGAAGTGGTGTAACTGCAGTTAATAGACTATACAAAAGAAAAAAAGACCCGCTGCCATCGAGTCAATTCCAACTTATGTAGACTGCACAAGTGAAAAAAAAGCTATGCACTTTCTCAGTATATTGTAATTAATAACGTCCTTCAAAGTCTTACATTATCAGTTGCCTATTGCTTATTTTATATGCAAACATTTTCTCTATAGTGGTTCATTTCCAATCTGATTAAATAGAGACAACATTATAAAGACTGTATACATGCCCCCAGATTACAAAATAAAATATCACAAATAGACTTGAAGCCCTCTTTTTGTCTTTGTCCAACCTCATTTCTTTCCCTCTTTTCCTGAAGGGGACTACATTCCCGATTCAGAGGTTTACATTCACATTTTAAAGTATATGTTTTAACTATACATTAAACATTTAACATTTGCAATTTTAAGATTTATGTGAATTTCATGCTGTTGAACATAGCCTTCTGCAGTTATTATTTTCTATTCCACATTACAGACAAATTTCATGCCCTTTTACATATGCTCATGTTTCTCCCATTAATTTATTATTTCAATAACCAAAGCTGTCAATACATATATTAAAATTCTGTAATCCAAGTATGTTGCTGTTGAGTCAATTTCAACTCATAGTGACCCTATAAGAAAGTATAAACAGCCTCATGGTCTTCAAACAGGTGAACTTGAACTCCTAGTCTTTCAGTAAACAGCCAAGCCCTTAAGGACTACACCATCAGGGCTCCATTTAGCAAACAAATAAAGAACAACCACCACAAAATTCATTGCTGTCTAGTCAGTTTGGACACATGGCAACTCTATACGGCAGTGTCACACTGCCCCACAGGCTTTCCAAGGAGCCGCTGGTGTGTTTGAACTGCTTGTCTGGGTTAGCCGGCTGATCTCTTAACCACTATGTGACCAGATATACCTAAACTGTGAGCAATAGCGGTCACTGATTTTCCACCTTCATGCTGTTTAATAGTCTTTTGTTTCATGTCTAAATCAATGCTTCTCCTTTGGCTCATGTTGTGCCCATCACTAGCATTAGTTTTGCTGTGCTTGGGACTTGTGATGCACTGCACAGTAATATTTTCAAAAGAAACTTAAATAGAGAAATAACAGAACTCAAGAGGCAGGTCACAGACAGGTTTAGATGCGATGCCTAGGAACTGAAGCATGTCTTGTTACGTGGTAAAATTTTTGTTTGTATATAAAGTTCGTACTAAAATAATACTAGAAAGTACAATGCAGAACATATATATAAGGCAGGGAATTTATTACAATTGTATTGAAACCCTGGTGGCCTAATGGTTAAGTGCTACATCTGCTGACCAAAAGGTCTGCAGTTTGAATCCACCAGGTACCCCTTAGAAACTACATAGGGCAGTTCTACTCTGCCTTATGGGGTCGCTATGAGTCAGAATTGACTCATTGGCACTATCTTTTTTTTTTAATCAGCAGGTATGCGTTGTAGATTATATGTGTATTATTGTCCATTATTCCCCTTGCAACACAACTGCTTTGTATTCAAGAGACGCGAGATTCAAGTGCTGTGTGCAGAAAGCTATGAGTTCATTACATCCGGTTACGTCCACTATGTCTCACTGTCAGATCAGCATTTCTGAATTCTGTTATAACCTTGTGGGACCACAGATACATGTGGGTTCAGATTTTACACACCATATGGCTGAAATTAAAAAAAAAATTAAACATATTGTTAAATTTAATTTACATAGCTTTTCCAGAAAAAGTTGCCCTAGCTATTTTACCCTTTCAAAAGTTATAAAATAAAATATTAATAATTTTTCTGCTGACAATAATTAAAAGGGATTAGCCAGCCAGTCAAGTGCCGTCTAGTCAGATTAAGAGAAGGTAATTAATATATACCAGCTTTCTACTGAACATAGTTGATATAGAGAGTAAATGTTATGCCATTTGGACAACATCTGTAATGCAATTTGGGCAGCATGTGTAATTTAGACAACAAGACTAATTCACATTTTAGAACTAGACTCTTCTCAAATATAAACTTTTTCAAGATGATCTTAATGATATGACTATTTTCAGTATAATGTCTGACAAGTTGTCAAACTTAGCTGTTCTAAGTGCTACATAGCTCATTGCTGAATATCAATGCAGTCACCTTCGAAGTACTCCCTTTGGGAAGCTAGGCACTGAAGCCAGTGCCTAGTATGCTCTTCAAAGCAATTTGGGAACCTTTTCTGTAATGGCCATTGTGCATGGTGCCATAGTGGCAAGTTCATGAACTTATTTGTAGAGTTGCCTTTGAGGGAGGTTTTAGCCAGTAAACGAGTAACTGTATTGGAGCACACTCCCTGCTCCCCTGACCTGAACGCCAATGACTTTTTTTCTTTACCCAAAGATAAAGGAAATACTAAAAGGAAGACATCTAGATGACACTCGGACATCAATGGTAAAATTATGACAATCGTTCCAGATAGAGTTCAAAAACTGCTTTGAAGGGTGGAACGGGCACTAACATGGATGTGTAACTTCTCGGAAGGAATATTTTAAGGTGACCTTAGTGATACTGAGCAATGAGGTATGTAGCACGTTTTCTAGGATGATTTCATGGAACTAATTTCTGTCCTCATAGCAGTGATTATTTGGAAATGAAGACTAAACTATATCACGTCGCTCTTTTTTTTGGAAACCCTGATGGCATAGCAGTTAAGATTTAAGTGGATAACCAAAACATTGATGGTTGGAATCCCTCTGGTGCTAGTGAAATACTCTATGGGGCAGCTCTACTCTGTCCTATTGTGTTGTGAGGAACCAGCTTTTTGTGAAAACCCTCCAACAACACTTTAGCTCACTTAGAATTAAATTCCAGTCTCCTACTACGGTGCTGTCCCTAGGATTGCCTATCTGACTTCATATCCTTCTCCCCTCTTCTCTCACTTGGTCTCAGTCTAGGAGTATGTTTGTTTCGCACCCTTGAATTTGACAATTGGGCTTTTTAATCACAGCTTTTACGTTAATTGATTTCTTTCTGCTTAATTTATTTGAATGACTTTGTCACTTCATTCCAGTCTTGGCCCCAATACTTCCTTATCTAAAACAACTTTAATTCCCATGCAATTACCTTTATTTTTTATTACCATCAGTCGGATCCAACTCTACGGCACTCGGCTGGCATAAGCTAATTACTATTATGATAATAATTACTATTAACATGTTATACATGTACTGACTCAATGGCACTTGGCTTGGCTACATGTACCAATTTAATTTTTTTTTATTCCTAGTTGAATGCGTACCCCATACAGCCAGGTATTTAATTCTCAGTTGTATTGGTAGCCCTAGAAAAGAACCTGGTACATAATAGGTGGACAATAAATATTTGTTGAATGAGTTGAATGAATAAATGAGAAGGTAGTCTTTAAGGACTGTCTAACGTGCAACAGTTCTAAGTTGATAAGTGAAGGAGAAGATAAATTTCTTTATAAGAGCTATACAGAAGCCGAAGAAACTGCTTTGTACTTTACGTACTCAATATTTTAATCATGATAAACCACTTTTAAACAGTACTAGGCAGTAAATTCTTCTGGGAAATTGCTGTTAGTGACTCACTTTATTTTCACTATATAAAACTTGAAGGAGTTTAGTTAAAAAAATTTTAAATTGAAAAGATGACATACAAGGTGACCAGCAGCAATAAATTTCCATAAATGAAAAAGGATAAATGGAAAGAAGATTATTTTTATAATTTTGTTTTTCCCCACATGCACTTAATCCCACAGTATTTCTCTCGTTCTCTCTTTGCCTCTCACATACACACACCCCTACTCAGAGATTTAATGATACATCTAGAATTTGGGCGATGCCTCCTAAAACCCCACGGACAGACTTTGCAGACACTTGTAGGAAAACTGAAGCATTCCTCACTCCTTAGTCAGGGCTTCTGGTATTACAGATTATTTGGTAAGGAGAAGGTAGCAACAGCAAATATATCTGCCTCATCACATAAGGCTGATTTAATAGAAGGTCTATCCTTTTAGATTCAAACTGTTAAGCAGCCAAAATAAGTTTATCCCTGAATAAATGTGGATTTCTGTGTCTTATCTTCTGATTATAACTCTCTTTGTGTTCTAAACAAATTACTGAATCTCTAGGGTATTGAAAATCACAATGGATACAATCTCTTCCCTATTGTTTTTACTCTCATACTTCATAAAATGTGGGAGATTTCAACCATCATTGAAAGAGATTTATTTGTCTTCTATTGTGGAACAAAAAAACACCTCCTTCTACAAGTTTGAGCACATAGTTTCAATTTAGAAAATAGATTATAAGTATCTCTGCAATTTTAAATACCATAAATAAACAAATTCATAAATATAGATCAGGTATTTATTTTAAGTACTTCATAAGTATCAAGCAATTTACTAGTTTTCAAAAAAAAAAAAACTTGTAGTTTAATTAACATTTAAAATGTCAAAGTTAATTAAGTCTGCCTCTCACTTTTTAGGCGTATTTATGAATATAGGTAAAATAGATACATTGCTTTTGTTGTTAGGTGCTGTTGAATAGGTTCCAACTCACAGCAACTCTATGAGAAATGGAATGAAACACTGCCCAGTTTTGCGCCATATCCACCATCGCTTTTATGCTTAAACCTATGAAATTATGCAAGAAATTTGGAGGAGAGCTAACCTGGCTGGCTGACTGGAAGAGATCTGTATTTATGCCCATTCCAAGGAAAGGTGATCCAAGGGAATGTGGAAATTACCTAACAATATCATTAATATCACTCACAAATAAATTTTGCTCAAGATCATTCAAAAGCGACAACAATATATTGACACAGAACTGCCAGAAATTCAAGCTGAATTCAGAAAAGGATGTGAAACCAGGGATGTCATAGCAGATGTCAGGTGGATCTTGGCCAAAAGCAAAAAATACCATAAAGATGTTTATTTGTGTTTCACTGACTATGCAAAGCTATTTGTCTGTGTGGATCATAATAAATTATGGCAAATGTTACAGAAAATGTGAATTTCAGAACACTTAATTGTGATCTTAAGAAATCGGTACATGGATAAAGAGGCAGTTGTGCAATCAGAACTAGGGGATTCTACATGGTTTAAAGTCAGGAACGATGTGTGTCAGGGTTGTATCCTTTCACCATCTTTTTAATCTGTATGCCGAGTAAATAATCCAAGAGGCTGCACTCTATGAAGAAGAAGGAGGCACCAGGCTTGGAGGATGACTCATTAACAATCTGCATTATTATGCAGACAACATCACCTTACTTGCTGAAAGTGAAGAAGATTTGAAGAATGTATATATTTAAAAACGTGTTAACAGCACTTTTCCTTATAGATAAGCAATATGTAAATAGAAAATGATATTGAACAAGGTAAATTATGCCAGAACTGTATTTAAAATATATTTCATAATTTTTTTTCATATTGTGAGTGGTAGATATCATTTTGTCAATTAAAATTTGAGGTTGAGAAAGTCCAAACAGTTTTCTAAAAGTCTCAAGCCAATGTGTCAGACATTTTTTTATGCTTTATTTTATTTGTCTCTACTAATCTTGCCTGTTAACTGATAGGCAAACTCCCTTTCTTTATGCACTTAGTAAGTAGTATTTTTCAGAGAAGGCAGTGGAGAGAACTGTATTATTGCTTTCTTGAAATACTCCTCTTCTCTGGTGTGTACATGAATATTATTATGCATGTTTTCCACTGAAAATATTAATAGCTCACTGTTTTCTTCTTCATAAAAGACATGTATCTCAACATTGTTTTCAGCATCCTGGGAGATTTTGCTGTGGTATCAAGTCTGTATTCATCCTTGTTTGTTCTACAACCTCCACTAATTTGTCTCTCTCAGTAGTGTATCCCATTTATGTCTTTAAACATGGTTGTAATGTGTGCCCTTATTTTAATGATATTGCTGTTTTGTTTCCTTTTATCAAAACAAACTTACTGCGGAAGAGTTGCCATTTAGTTTAGTACCCTGGGATTCTTCAGTAGTTGTATCCTGTGTGACTTTCACCTTCAGTTCAATATGTAGGCATTTCTCCAGTGTCTGCAGCATGGACATTGGTGCACTATAAGATAATGCATCTTTATCTTTAGTAACAATTTCTAATTGATCTATAACTTATTCTAACTTCCTCAAGAATCTTAAGGAAGTCCTTCCTTCTCTAAATAGTGTCTGACTTTAAAACATTTTCCAGTCTAATGAGTAAATCATTTCTACCTGTTGCTTACTTTGTACTTCCTCAATCATTATTGTATTTGGACATGTTTTCAGGTATCTATAGTCTATTTGTTTTTTATGCATTGAATTTGTTAAAATGTTCTTCCAGTTTTCTGCATGGATTCTCATTCTAACTGTTCATTCTTAGCTCAAGTGGTATTCCTTTAAAAAGGAATCCACAAATTATCCAGTATGTGGACTCTCCTGATTACTTTCACATCTCGCTAAAAATATGCTTCTCAGCACTGGTCAATATCCATATTGTCTTGCCTAGTTATGTGCCATTTGTTTGCTGTCTTTATTCAAGGCACAAACCAATGTGTTCCATATGGAAAAAATATTATAACTCCCTTTTAATGTCATATACAATGTGTAAAAGAACTTCACATATATTACATGTTAAATAGGCCCTTGTTGAACAAATAAATAACTGATTTATAAAACTATCGTATGCTTGGCTTGGCTATGCTAACTATAAAAAGTATCAGAATATAATTTCTAGGAAAGAAGACACAGACCACAATGGCTTCAGAAAGCTCCCAAAACAAAGGATCAAGAAATTTACCAAATGAAGGGAACTTCCTGCAATTGCAGGAGATAGAATACAAAAGTTTAATAGTTAGAACTCATCAAGTGATCAGGAAGGAGATCAGACAAAATGCAGCAGAACATAAAGATAAATTGAACAGGCATTAAGAAATCCTCAGATGGCAGCAATCAGGAATTTAGCAAGTTAATAATAAAATTACAGAATTAGACAACTCAATAGAACACCAAAGGAGCAAAACTGAGACAACAGAAAGCCAAATTAGGGAGACTGAAGATAAAGCATGTGATACCAATGTATTTGAGGAAAAATCAGATAAAAGAATTTTAAAAGATCAAGAAACACTAAGAATTATGTGGGACTCTATGAAAAGGAATAATTTCTGAGTGATGGAAGTACCAGAACAATGGAGGTAAGGGACATGACAGAAAATATGGAGAGAATTGTTGAAGACATGTTGAAAGAGAACTTCCCTGATAACATGAAAGATAAGATATCTATCTAGATTGCTCCACTAACTCTACACAAGGTAAAGCCCAAAAGAAAAACACCAACTCATGTTATAATCAAATTTAGAAAAATAAAAAATAAAAATAAGGAGAGAGTTTTAAAAGTAACTAGGAATAAACAACAAAATAATCTGCAAAGGAGAGTCAACAAGAATAAATTTGGACTATTCAGCAGAAACTATGCAGGCAAGAAGGCACTGGGATGACATATACAAAGCGTTGAAGGAAAAAAAAGAAAAACATTGCCAGCCAACAATTATGTATCCAGCAAAACTGTCTCTCAAATATGATGGTGAAATTAAGACATTTCCAGATGAAAAGAATTTTAGGAAATTTACAAAAACCAAGCCAAAATTACAAGAAATACTAAATAGAATCTTTTGGTTAGAAAATAAATGACAGATAATAATCCAAGATTATAGTCAGGACACAGCAAACAAATATCAATCTTGACAGGAAAGATATACAAATCAATTAAACTGAAAATAAGGCAATAGAGATGTCATTATGTAACAGATGAAAACATAATAACAAAAATGAGGAATAAAAAGTATAGTCACAGATCTTTCATATGGAGAGGACATCAAGGCAATATAAAGAAATTTAAGGTTGGTTTAAAATTAGAAAAATAAGGACAAATATTAATGAAGCCAAAAAGGAAATTACTAATCCTATATCTCAAAATAACAAGAAAAACACAAGTTTTCAGCAAGTGCAAAAATAACAACAAGGCAAACACATAAAGAAAAATGACACAGTACAGGAAATGGCACTTGGCTTGGCTTTGGCACAGGAAACTAAATGGAAAAAAAGAAACTGCCAACAACACACAAAAAAGGGATCAAAATGAAGAATACTCAATTTGTATCTATCAATAATTATGCCGAATGTAAATGGATTTAATACAGCAATAGACAGTAGCAGAATGGATTCAAAAACATGTTGCATTTATATGCTATCTAAAAGCAACATGTCTCAGACTAAAAGACACAAACTAAAACTCAAAAGATGGAAAAATATATACTGAGGAAACAACATTCAAAAACCAACAGAAGTGGCAGTATTAATATCTGATAAAATATATTTTAAAGTAAAATCTACCACAGTGGGCAAGGAAGGACACCATATAGTGACTAAAGTGTCAATATATCAGAAGAATATAACCATATCAAACATTACACACTCAATGATAGGGCCCTTTAGTACATCAAACAAAGAGCACTGAATAAAGAAATAGATAACTCCACAATAACAGCAGTACACTTCAACACACCACTTTTGGTGAAGGACAGAACATCCAGACAAAAACTCAGTGAAGACATGGAAGATATAAATGCCACAATCAAACAACTTGACCTCATAGACATGTGTAGAATAGCCTACTCAAAATCAACGATGCATACTTTCTTTTCCAACACACATGGAACAGTCTTCAGAATAGAACAGAAATTAGGCCATAGAGAAAGCTTGAAAAAATACAAAGCATCTAAGTATTCCAAAACAACTTGTCAGATCATAAAATCATAGAAATTCATAGCAGGAAAAGCAAGGGGAAAGAAATCAAGAATTTGGAAACTGATTACAATTACTCAAAAATTACCAGGTTACAGAAGAAATCAAAGACAGAATAAATACATTCAGAGGAACAAATAAGAATGGAAAAACACCCTACCAGAACTTTTAGAACACAACAAAAACAGTGCTCATTTTGATCTCAACAATGTACACATCTTAAAAAGAAGAAAAGGCCCACAACACTACAACTCAATCAATTAGAAAGAGAGCAGCAAAAGGACCTCTGGGACACAAGAAGAAAGCAAATAGTAAAAATTAGAGTGGAAGCAAACGAATCAAAGAATAGAAAAATGATTTGAAGAGTTGACATGACCAAAAATTGGTTACTTTAGAAGACCAACAAAATCAATAAACCATTGGCCAAACTAACAAAAGAAAAACAGGAGAGGAAGCACATAGTGGGAATAAAAAATGAGATGGGCAACATCACAACATATCCAACCAAAATTAAACCAATCAAACAGAATAGCATGAAAAATTATACTCTAACAAATTTGAAAACCTAGAGCAAATGGACAATTTTCTAGAAACACACTACCTACTTTAACACAGAGGTAAAACAACTGAATAAACCCATTACAAAAGAGTAGATTGAAAAGGTAATTAAAAAACTTATTAAAAAATTAACATAACTACTACTAAAGGTTTATTCAGAACTTAAAAAAGAATGGAATACTCCCTGCCTCATTCTATGAAGCCAGTGTAACCCTAGTATAAAAACCGAGTAAATACAACACAAAAAAAGGAAAATTACAAATATCTCTGTTGAACTTAGATGCAAAACTCTTCCACAAAACTCTAACCAACTGAATTCAACAACATATCAAAGAATTAATTCACCATGACCAAGCGGGTTCATGCAAGGGATGCAGGAATGGTTCAACATTAGATGAGCAATCAATGCAATCAACCACATAAATACAACAAAAGTCAGGGACTACCTGATGTTCTCAATTCATGCATAAAAGGCATTTGACAAAGTCCAATACCCATTCATGTTAAACACCCTCAGCAAAACAGGAATAAAAGGGAAATTCCTCAACATAATAAAAAGGATGTACACAAAGCCAAGAAAACCTGGCAGCATAGTGGTTAAGTTCAATGTCTGTTAACCAAAAACATGGGAGTTCAAATCTTCTGGGTGCTCCTTGGAAATTTTTTAAAGCAGTTCTACTCTGTTCTATAGGGTTGCTGTAAGTCTGAATTGACTCAATGTCAGTGGGTTTGGTTTTTGGTTTATGCAAAGCCCACAGCCAACTTCATTGTAAATGGGGAGAGTCTGAAAGCATTCCCTGTGAGAACAGGAAACAGACAAGGATGATCATTATCACTGACTCGACGGCACTGGGCTTGGCTTTACTGAGCCTTGTACTGGTTGTTCTAGCCAGAGCAATTGGGCTAGAAAAATGCATAAAGAGCATCTAAGTTGGTAGGGAAGTAGTAAAAGCATCTCTATCTGCAGAGGATATGATCTTATACATAGAAAATCCTAAGGAATCCACAAAAAAAACTACTGGAACTAAAAGTTCAGTAAATTATCAGGATACAAGATAGACATACAAAAATCAGTTGGATTCCTCTAACACTAACACAATATGAAGTGTAATATTAATTGAAAAATTAATATCATAATATTAATTATAATTCATTTATATTACAAGTATTATATTTATATTATAATTTATATTATAATTATTACTATACTAAATTAATAATACAAATTGAAAATTTTTCCTTTAAAAAAGAAAAAGTGGAAAAAGTGAAAGGTATCAACGTACTGAATCTGTTTTAAGTGGACACCTGAACAGAAGTATGAATGTCATCTCCAGAGTTTTGGCAGGCATGTTAAAATAGCTCTGTAACAGTGGTGAGCACGTCAGAGTCAATTCAAAAGGACTGGCACATTGCAGGCAGCAATTATAGCCTGAGATAGGAAGTTTAAATGTTTACTTTCCTTTGATCCATCATTAAAGGTGAAAGGTCTTCCCACAAGCTAAAAAGATAATGATGTTTACACAAACATTATAAAAAAGCCATATTTCTTTGAAAAACTGCCTCAAATCCTAGCCAAAGATTAAACCATCTTCCACAAAGCACATCTGAATAATGTGTAAATTGAAGATGCAGGGAAATATGCAACAAAAGCTCTGCTGTTGGTATAGCTTAGCCAAATAATATTCATTTATTTCATTTTATTTTTTTGGAGCCACTTCTTTAGAACAAAGAAAATGGATCACATTCTTTCCTGCAGGCAAAAATGGGGAGCAGATCAAACTGCTTGAAGTTTTTGTTTACTTTGATTTGCCTGTATAAACACGAGTTTCCCCTCACTGTGTCACAGGTATATACTTTCAGATGAACAACTTAGTTACAACTACTAGAGGCACGAACGTTACTATGGAAATTCATTTTTAATTCAAAAATAAATTTCTTAGGAAAACATTTTTTTTTTTCTGCTCTGTTGATGCTGTGGTACAAACAACACAAGTGACAGGATTTAAACAACAGAAATTTATTTCCTCAGAGTTCAAGAAACTGAAAGTCCAGAACTGAGTCTTGGCCATCTTGATTTCTTCCTTGTCTTGTGGCCTTGGACACTCCTTGGTTCTTCAGCATTCAGTGGCTTGTAGACACTCCTAACAGGGCGCACAGTTCCCATCACGTGTGATTACCTTGTAGGACAATTAAGTTCATGAACTCATCTTAGAAAAAGTGCTACATACCTTATTGCTGAATATCACGACAGTCATCTTCACGGTACTCCCCTTGGGAAGCCATGTACCAACACCAGAGCCTAGTCTACCCTTCAAATCACTTTTGGAACTCTTCTTCTAGAATGGCCATCAGAGCCGTCATCGTATCACCCTCGATGTCCTGAATGTCATCAAAATGTCTTCAGTATTTCTTTTACTTTGGTAAAGAAAATAGTCATTGTGAGGCAGATCAGCAGGGATGGTGTCCCAAGTCAGTTATTTGTTTACTGTCTAAAAACTCCTTCACAGACAATGATGTGTTGGCTGGTTCGTTGCTGTGATGGAAAAACCATAAATTGTTGGCAAAAAGTTCAAGTCATTTTTGTCTAACTTTTTCATGCAGCATTTTCAGCAATCCAAATAGTAAACTTGGTTAACTAGTTGTCCCATTGATATAAATTTGTAATGAACAATCCCTCTAACATCAAAAAAAGTTAGCAAATATAGTTTTGACTCCTCATTTGAACCACAAAACTTTTGGTCCTGGAGAACTGGCTTACTTCCTTTGAGCACTTTGATGCTTTGTTTTAGAGCCATATTGGTACACACACATATCATCACCAGTGATAGATAAAATGGCCCAAATCGTTGTCTTGCCTCTCCAAAAGGTCCTGGCAATCTTCAACTCTCCTTTGGTTTATTGGTGAGCTTGTTTGGGTCCTTTTTGCACACACCTTTCTCATGCCAAGATTTCCAGTTAAGATTTTCCTGTTTCTCTATCAATGTTTCCTTGGTCCACTATGCTTCTCACAGTCCGCCAATGATTTTGATGCACATTTCTAATAATTTTTGTAATGTTTTCATCAGTTCTGCTTGTTACTGGCTGCCTTGACCTCTCCTCATCAGTGACGCTTCCTCTCTCTTCAGGAAAATGTTTAATCCATTTGTAAGCTGCCATTTTCTTCATGGCATTATCCCCATAAATTTGGACTAAAATGTCCCTGATTTCGCTTCCACTCTTGAAATATTTAACAAGAAATTTAATGTTTCTTCCTTGCTCTAATTCAAGCTCTGATACTCTTGCAAGGGCAAACAAAAACACTCAACGAGAGTGAATGCCAATCAGCAAGACACCACTACATGTTGGTTGACATGAACACAGCTGTGACACGCCAGTATATCAAGGTTACCAAACCTTACTGAGTTGTTTGTATAGTGTTGCCAACGTAAGTGCCTGGTGGCAACCTTGCGAACCTAGTTGTCAGATCTCGTATTTTGGTCTTTCTATTAATCAGTTTAGTTTCTACCTTACACTGTTATGATCTCATAAGGAAAATCCTATTTCCAAACAGAATTGCATCATAGAAATTACGTGTTGTGGTCTGACTCATACCGACTCTGTACAATAGAGTAGAACTGCTCCATAGAATTTCCAAGGAGCACTGATCTTTCGGTTAGCAACCACAGCTGCTAAATCCTAATCAACCAGGGTTTCTTTAGCAGGTATAAGGGCTGAGGAATCAACACATTTCTTAGGAGCACATCTCAACCCATAATGTAGACTGAAAGTTGTCTAAACTCAGCTCTTTCCCACGCATCTTGCATTCTCTTCCCAGAACAATCGAATAGCTTAGGGAGGCCCCCAGGGTGATGGAAGGAAAACAAAACTGCACATAGTAGCACTCTGAAATATCCTGAAGCATCAGCTAAGAGCTAGTTAACTTTTACTTCTGCTTCAGTCTCCTGACAGAAGTAGAACTGTGTTCAAATCCAGGCAGAAGATATGAAGCAGGTCACCTTTCTCTTGGTGGAATAGTTTGCCATTTACTTGGCAGAGGATGCAGATGCTGAGGAAGAGAAAAAGAACTGAGTCCCTCATTGCCATCTATCACTGCAATTGAGTCTATCAGTGCCATCTATTACTGCTTTTAGTACCATTCTTCAACAATAATTTCTTACTTTATACTAACATAAATTACACAAACAAAGTCAATGTTGTCAAGCTAATTTCAACTCATCGGGCTCCTGCAGTGACCTTATGTATATGAGTTCAGAGGAGAGCTGCCACATAGGATTTCCAAGGAGATGCTGATGAGTTAAATGGCTGATCGTTTTTAGCAGCCAAGCTCTTTACCACCGCATCATCACGGGTTCGTTAGGTCAAAAATTATACTTCAGAGACCTTGGGTTGCTTTTATGATAAGATGCGTATGTCTTAAAACCTACATCAGTGTTATACCTATAATAGAAATGTAATACATTTTGCTCGGGATAATTTTGTAATTGTAATTGCTCTGTGCTTTGATGATTTTAAATCCTTTACTCATGATTAAGCTATTATAAGCTATTATTTGACAAAAATGTACTAAACATTAGTGATAATAAGCTTCAGATTAAAGAGTAAATCATTAATTAATTGCTTTAATAAGTTGCTTCATGGTAAAATATGATGAGTCTTTCACTTTGCTAAAGTTGAATCACTGAATCTAACTTTGTAATCCTATGTTCAGAAAAATGTATAGTGTAAGACTCTAAAAATGTATACTTTTCTTTATCTCTACATTTATATATTAACCTCCTAATGGACAATGAACAAAGAAGACAGAAAAGTTGATGCCTTTTAATTGTGGTATTGGAGAAGAACATCGAATGTACCATGACCTGCAAAAAGAAAAACCAGAGTGCTCCTTAGAAGCAAAGATGGCAAGACTGCATCTTACATACTTTGAACATGTTGTCCTACAGGATGCCTATGAATAGGAATTCTATACTATAGGATCCCTATAAGTAAAAATTGACTTAATGGCAATGATTTAGAATATTGACTATATAAATTTTGTCATATCAATGTCATTTGGCATTAGCTTCCTAACTGTACTTCCCATGGCCGCTACTGTTTGTCTTAATATTTTCATCATACCATGTGTACATCTTCAGAATTCCTACAACATCTATGGGAAGATTAGCAATGTTTATTGTATTCCCATAGGACACAATGTTCAAGCAATCAGCTACTAACCAAAATGTTGCCAATTTAAGTTCTACCCAAAGCTCCATGAAAAAGAAAGCTGGAAATCTGCTTCTATACAGATTACTGTCAAGAAAGCCTACCATGGGCAGTTCCACTCTGTCCTGTGGGTTGGCAAACAGTTGAAAGTGGACTTGACAGTGCACAACAATTGCATTCCCACAGTTTGTCAGCACCCTGGTGGTGAGCAGCGGTTAAGTGTTTGGCTGTTAACCAAAAAGCGAGCAGTTTGAATCTACCAGTCAATCCTTGGAAACCCTCTGGAGCAGTTCCACTCTGTTCTATAGGTACACTAGGAGTTAGAATTGACTTGATGGCTGTGAGATCCAACTTGGCTTGGATATGTATATACATAGACTGTTTTCATTTTGTTATGGGTAATTTTGCGTGCCAACATCTGTAGGCTGTGGTGCCTAGGTGTTTGGTCAAACACTAGTGCCAGCATCATTGTAAATTATTTCCATATGATCAGTCTTTAAATCAGCTGGTTTTAAGTAAAGCAGATTACTCTCCATAATGACAGTAGGCTTAATCTAATAAGTAGAAATCTTTTAGAGCAAGGAGGTGATTTGGCTTCCAAATTGATATACATACACATTTTACTAAAATTCCTCTCTTTCCTTCACTACCTAATCTACTGACTTCAGGGGAAAAAAAAGAAAAAAAATTTGCAGCCTGTTATTGATGTACAGACTTTAGACTTTTAAATCCTCTATATCTACATGAATTAATTCCTCAGTCTCACTCTTTCTCTCTGTCTGCATACAAACACATACATCTTCATACATACACATATGTGGCTATATGTGTACATATTTTGTTGAGCGCTGTCAAGTTGTTTCAGATTTGTGTATATTAGTATACACAAATTACTGTTTATTTCTCCAGGGAACACCGACTAAGAGGCATTTTATAACCTGATGTTAAACGAATAACATCTGAGATATTTTTATTGCTCTTTTCCTAATGCCCTGGTGGCACACTGGTTAAGAACTCAACTGCTAACCAAAAAGCTAACAGTTCAAATCCACCTGCTGTATCTTAGAAACCCTACGCAGCAGTTTTACTCAGTCTCATAAAATTGCTATGAGTCAGAGGCAATTTGACCTCAAGCAGTTTGCTTTTGGTTTAACACAAAAAAGGAGCTAGAGTCTATTGTATTTTTTTTTTTTAACATACTGCACCTGGCATAGAATTGAGAACTACTATATCAGAAAAGAACAAAGACAAACCATCCAATAAAGATAAATGAAAATTTTAAAAAGACAACTATTGTTCCATTGTTTGACACAAATTCTGTTCATGAATCCTTGATTGTTTAGTTGTTAAGTGCATAAGATCTTGCTTTTTTAAACTAAAGTATTTTGCTTCTGGTTTGTCCCAAGGATCTAAATCACAGGAAGCAAGTTCATGTCATGGTTTGTGACATTCTAGTCCTTCTCAAGCTTGTCTGCACATTACGGTCACCTGTGAACATCTTTAAGATGCTGATACAGGTACTGATCTCAGATAATCCAAATTCCAACTTTTTTTTTTTTGCTGTGTAGGCACTGAGATTTTTCTTTTCTTCCATAGGTAGGTAGACAGACAGACAGACAGACAGAAATGTACTTTAGATGAAGGTTTATAGAACAGATTAGCTGCTCATTAAACAGTTATCACACATTTTGTTTTATGACATTGATTAACAATCCCAATACGTGTTAACCTTCTCACTTCTCGAATTTGGGTTCCCTATGGGCTTGGGCTATTACCAGTTTTCTGTCCCCTCCTGCTGTCTCATCCTTGTCCCTGGTCTGGTGTGCCTCTTTAGTCTTGTTTTGCTATTTTATAGGCCTGCCTAATCTTTGGATAAAGGATAGACTTCAGGAGTGCCTTCAGTATTGAGCTAAAATATTGCTGGGAACCATACTTTCAGGGTTTCTCCAGTATTTCAGATCAGTATTCTAGTGTTTTTTGTTATTTTTTTTTTCTGTGAGTTAGGATTTTGTGCCACATTTTTCTTCAGCTATGCCCAGGACCGTCTATTGTGATCCGCATTGGAGCAGTCAGCGGCTGGAGCTGGGCTCCACCTCATGGTACTTGACTCAGTATGGTGGAGGCTATGGTAGTTGCTGTCCGTTAGTTCTTTGGACTAATCCTTCCCTTGTATCTTTAGTTTTATTCATTCTAATTTGGTACGGATTGAGTGAGACCACTGGAGCATCTTAGACGGCTGTTCATAAGCCGTTAAGACCTCAGACACTACTCACCAAAGTAGAACGTGGAATACTTTCATATAAATTAAGTTATGCCAATTGAGCTAGATGTTTCCTGAGATCCCACAATCACCAGCCCAGTAATGAAATCCCTCATGGAATCTGGATGTGTCTACAGAAGTTTTATGGCTTTGCCTTGTAGAATTTGTGCTAGGTTTCCCAGCGTTGTGGATTGTCTCACCCTTCACCAAAGAATGAGGTCATCTTTTTTTAAAAAGAATTTCTACAGATGTTTCCAATTAAAAATAAATAAATAAGTGTGAAAAAAAAATACTGCCATAGACTCATTCATTCCAACTCATGGCAAGTCCTGTGTGCAGAGTAGAAATGGCCCATAGGATAGGCAAGGCTGTGAACTTTCAAAAGTCAATCACCAAGCCTTACTTCTCAGGCCCTTCTGAGTGGGTTCAAACTGCCTACCTCTGGGTTAGTGGTTGAGCGCTTATCTATTTGTACCACCCAGGAACTCATATCCAATATTAAGGAACAGTAACTGGAGTAATAAAACTTTTTGAGATAATAGTTAGGGAAGCTTAACTTTTCAAATATTTGACTAGGAGTTTATGAAAATTTTGATCGCAAGATCTTTAAATCAATTTCCGAGTCCTACTGTAGCATCAAGTGCCTTTCCAAATTACAAGCAGTGTTTTCCTTTCTGTGCTTGCAGCAGTGGTGACATTGGATTATATTAACAACAGGTTTTCTCCAAATATATTTTTCTTGATAATATGCCAATATCATTTCTGCATGTTTTAGTTGAGACGTCTCACTAAAAACCATATGCCAGACTTCTATAAGAGGGTATCTAAAAGTGATGAACTAGAGGTATATTCTCTCACATTTCAAGGTTTTTTTTTCTGATCCATACAATAACAAGCCAAGAGTCCCATAAAATCAGTAGTTAAATGGTTAAAATTGGATGAATCTTCAACTGAAACAGATGCTTGATTGGAAAATCATCTACATCAAAATAACCTATTTAGTATGAGTGATTCTTATGCCAACAAATTTTATGTGATCCCCTTTTTATTTTAATACATCTGAATTCACAATTAAATTATTTTAAGAATTAAGAATATGATCTCATTGTGCTCGTTTCACTGAAGATTTTCAGTAACATTCCTTAGCCTTACATACACATATATATACATATATATGCATATATTATGCAATAGAAGGAGAGATTTGAGTAAATTTTTATGTGTGTACCTATGTCATAGCTCCTTAGCTACATCTTTAGGCTAACTGAATTCCAAACAGAAGATACAGAGAGCTTCAGCTTGAAAAAATGAAATATTTTGAATGTATCCTCCATCCTGACCTGCCCTTGAAGAAAGCCCTTATTATTATACTTTTTAATTAGTTTGAAGAATACTATATCTTGCTGGAACAGAAAAAGCCTTTCAATTCATGTAATTCTCTACTTTCCAAGGCTTTATATTCTAAATGTTTGAGTCTAACTTGCTGAATATCACTAATGAAGCAATTACAGTTGAACAGTCACTAGATTTATATAAACTCCAATATAGTCTTCTGAAATCTGCTGAAAAATAAACAGAAATTAATTGTTACTAGCTTCTTGTGAATATAAAATGAAAGATACTTATAGAGCACTTTTGACAAGACCAAAAGTAAGTTTACAATAAATGTTACTGCTGTCTTTGATTACTACTTTCTGCTGTTAGAGCAAGTGAATAACAGAACAAGCATCCAGGTCAACCCACTTTGTAGTTTATTGGGACCCCAGCCCATGCCTTTGCCATTTGCTTAAAACAACTTTGTGCTTTGAAAAAATCTTGAATGGGGAATATATTTAAATGTAACATCAAGATGCTAAAACACCCACAAAGAAGAGATCTTTAGCTTAATGTCACTTCTAGGAAAAAAGTTAACTCTTGACTAATTTGTAACAAACTAAATGTGTGTGTGTTGCAATTATAAATTCCTTTTCATAGTGAAGACTAGATACATAATTGCATGCCCACATCTGAGTTCAGCATGTTAGTGTAATATGGCATCACCATGGGGAAAAAAAAACCACAAATAAAGCTACTCAGGGGAAAGTCTGGTAAAGCGCTCTTTAGGCTGACCTTTTGCTGATAAGTTGATGATGTTCTCATTAGCAGCAGCCCTGCTGTTTGCCCTCAATAAAAGATAACATCCTGCTGTTAACACAATTTCCATTTTTGTGATTTAATGACACAATTATATTGAAGACACTTTTTAAAATGAATCAGGTTTTAAGTGAAGATAATATACCTCTACAAATTTTCATTCTGTTTGCCCCAATTGAGAAGGTATTTTTTACACTATGTGACTATATAGGATGGATCTGACAAAAAGATTGAAAATATTTGAGTGACATTTTAAAACATATTTCTTACTGAAAAAATAATTTGACAATAAACAGGTTGCAACTATTTTAACAGTCTATTTTTCCTTTGTGTTATAAATAATATTATTGCTCATGGAATTATCAATTGAATTTCTTTTCCAACTACGAAAAATATTGCATTTAATTTTTCATTTTGTTTTAGTGAAAGACAAGTAATCCTTTAGACAGTTGAGTTCAACATAGGAATTTGTCCATTCTTGATGGGATGCAGCTTATCTTTGTGGAACAACTAGACTATGGAACCTGGCAGACTCACATTTCAATACTGGCTTTACCACTTACTAAGCACGGGGCATTGAACAAGGAGTGTTTCCTCTGGGTACAATATTAGTTTTCCATCAGACTAAGTAGCCAGTAAAGCACATGACTGTCATGATAGACAACTTCACTAGATAACATTGCTGTTGTCAGCTGGCCTAAAGTCACTTCCGACTCACAGTGACACTCTGCACAACAGCAGGAAACATTGCCTGACCTAGCCTCGTAATTGCTGCTATGTTTGAACTCCTTGCTTTGGCCACTGCTATCAATCCATTTCTCCAGGAGTCTTCCTCTTTGTCATTGACCCTCTATCTTAGCCTGCATGACGCGCTTCTGCAGAAGCTCATTCCTCTTGGTAACAGGTCCACTGTGAGGGAGCAAAGTCTCACCTTCCTTATTATCAAGGAGCGCTCTGGCCGTACTTCTTCCAAAACAGATTTGTTCCTTCTTCTGGCAGTTCATGGTACATTCAGTATTCTTCACCAATACCGTGATTCAAAGGCAACAACTGTTCAGTATTTCTTATTCATTGTCCAGCTTTCTAGTACTTGGGAGGCAACTGAAAGCTTTGTATCATCACTTGGGTCAGAACACCTTAGTCCTCAAAATGACATCTTTACGCTTTAATGTTTTAAAGAGGTCTTTTGCAGCAGACTTGCCCAGTGCAGTATGTTGTTTAATTTCTTGACTGATGCTCCCATGGACATTGACTGTGGATTGCAGTAAAATTAAAATCCTTGACAAATTTGATGTTTTCTCCATTTATAATGGTGTTGCTTGTTGGTCCAGTTGTGAGGATTTTTGCCTTCCTTATATTGACGTGTATTCCATTATGAAAGTTGTAGTGTTTGATGTTCACCAGTAAAACTTCAAGTCCTCTTCACTTTCAACAAGCAAAGCTGTGTTATCTGTATGTTGTAGGTTGTTCATGAGTCTGTCTCCAGTACTGACGCTGCCTTCTTCTTCATATAATTTATCTGCTCAGATTATTTGCTTAGCATACAGACTGAATACATATGCTAAAAGAATATAATACTGTTGCATACATTTCCTGACTTTGAACCATGCAGAATCTTTTTGTTCAGTTTGGGTTTCCTGTGATCAAAATTAAGCAAACTGGAGTTTCCATTCTTTGTAATATATTTTTTTTATATAATTTGTTATGATCCACATAGGCAAATGCCTTCACTTGATCATAAAACACAAGTAAACATCTTTCTGGCAGTCTTTGCTTCCCACCAGGGTTCATCAGATTGACTTGAAGCCAATGGATTTGCTATTTTTGGTTTAATTCAGTAATGATGTATCAGAAAATTGACTCTAAAGTGGTAGAGAAGTGATGTTATTTGCAGTGTTACAATGGTAACAGTGAAAACTACTTACTTGTCAATTAATTGACAATTTCTGTAATACGGTATAATGTATTAACAGTGGATTATTATATAGTCAATAAATTACACTACTGATCATGATACATACTGACAGAGACCAGATATATAGTATTTTATATAATGTATGATATATTTTAAAAGATAAAAAGGCGGTATAGCTATAAAAGCACTATAGTGCTAGTACTATATCTACATTTTAAGATAATACATATAGAAGAGATATTTAGTTTTAAAATAGGAAATATCTACTGGTTGCCACTTGCAAGTACAGTACTTTTCTGGATAATTTGAAGAGTCAAAAAAGCAAGAAGGTATCACTGATGTTCATGGAAGATGTTATTGGTGCTCACCAATAATGTGTTCTCCTCTCCTTGAGAATAAAGGACTCTGGTCTTATTTATTTGTTTACTTAACTTTTATGGATCCAACCCCATGTTAGGAGCCCTGGTGTACAGTGGTTAAAGTGTCAACTATTAGCTGATAGCTGTTCAGTTTGGACTCACTAGCCACTCTGCTGGAGAAGGAAGCAGCAGTCTACTTCTGTAAACATTCTAGCCACTGTGGAAACCCGACAGAGCATTTCAACTCTGTCCTATAGTGTTACTATGAGTTGGAACTGACTCCATGACAGTAACTTTGTTTGCTTGTTTTTGGAATCCCATATAACTATGAGTTGGAGTCGACTCTATGAAACTTGTTCTTTTTTAACCTCAGCATAACCATTTTAGCAGGAAACTTAGAAACACAGAATTGCCAGTGATAGATTACATAGAGAATGTAGGCAAGAATGTCATATCAACAATAGCACCCCAGGAGACTCTTGACAGTGAGGAAAAAATGAGATCTGATTCACATCTTTTCTTGCAAATCCGAAGTAAGTAAATAATGATAATTGAACGATAAAATATGTTGTCAATAATAGTATCTAACATTTTTAAAGAAAATTACAACACTTAGCATCAAATCCACACTTATGCCTCTAGTTAGCTATTATTACCTTTTATTGATTTTCCAATATGCTAACACCCAAAAGGGAAAAAGAAAATGTATAATAATAAAGAAGATGTACTGTGTTCAGAGATCAATAGGTAATTTTGTCCGATTCACTCTTTGTCTTCTCTTTGCCCCCAGATACAAGAAGAAAAATAGCTGTATGATAAGGTAGTCCTTTCAGATTTTTACATATCATTGCAGATACTTAGACTGAGCCCTTCCCTGTGTTATAGCAGTTACCATATTGTAACTCATCTGTTCAGATATACATTTTTCTAAATTTCCAAAGCCACAGGGAAAAAGTAAATGAAACAATTTTGGACTTCTTTCACTTTGTTCATGGAATCGGATCCAACTCGACAGCACTTGGCTTGGCTGGCTTCACTTTGTTAGTTTTAATTGAACTGAATCTTATTTTTGTAAAATTATAGACATTGACATAATTGGCAAATAAATGACCATTGATATCATGTGGCGGCATAGTGGTTAAGTGCTTCATCAGCTAACCAAAAGCTTAGCAGTGCAAATCTAAGAGGTGCTCCTTGGAAACTCTGTGGGGCAGTTCTGCTCTTGCTATCAGGTCAATAAGAGAGAGAATTAACTCAGCAGCAGTGGGCTTGTTATCAGTGGGTGGCTTAGAGGACTCTTGGTGACACAGTGGTTAAGAACTGCGCCTGCTAACTGAAAGATCAGTAGTTTTAATTCACCAGCGGTGCTTTGGAAACCCTAGGGCAGTTCTACTCCGTTCTATAGGGCTGCTCTGGGAGTCAAAATTGACTGAAGGAGAATGGGTAACTTAGTGGTGAAGAACTCAGCTGCCAAAAGAAAGGTCAACAGTTCTCTGCTGGATAAAAGACCTAGTGTTCTGCCCCCATAAAGACTTCAGCCTAGGAAATCATTTCTGGCATTGCTATTGTGTCATGCAGGGTCACTATTAGTTGGAATTAACTCAGTGATACACAATAACAGCAAAATCATGTGACCTAAAATGTGGAGTTCACAAACAATTCTAAACATTAGATGATATTTTATATTCTTATAAGTTAGTCCATGTATTGCACTAAGCAACGGGCAAAGTAGGTAAATCCTACCTACTGCTAACTGCATGGGAAGGATCGGCGTTAATCTAATCCCCCAAATGTGCAAGTGGATTCAGTCCTCATCACCCCTCTCTTTCATCCTTGTCTGTAGCTGAGCAAAGAGCGCTCTCCTCCTGGAGCTGGGTCAGAGCCCATAAATTAGACAGACATCGTGTTTCAGGTTACCTGCCCATACAGCATTTCTCTGATTCAATTTACCTGGAGCTAGATCAGAGTTCAAAGTTGGAATTACACTTTCTTGAAGACTGGTAAGTAGGCAGGTGCCAGTGCCTGGTTGGCTATCGTTGCCTCTGCCAGTTGATTAATTTGCTCTAATAAGCCAGGCAATTCAGAGTAGACCATTTTTATGGCTAAAGATTTAGTACATCCAAAAAAGATAAAAATGAAGAGAACATGTAGGTGAGATCTGGGATGAGTCCCAGAACATATTTCCATGCCCCAAAGAGGAGTGTGCTGTCTTTTCCTGTGCGTGATCACCAACCAGGAAGTCCATCTGAACCTTGATGATCAGAACTGTTTTCATCCTCCCCCATGTGACCATGATGGACTTACATCATGCCTTGTGAGATCTGTCGGTATAGGATCCCCCAAGTGTTCCCTCTTAGACTGGACAGCTCCATCTCATTAACCTCAGGCTAATTGGTTCAGCTAGGAAGAATCCAGAACAAAGGACAAATTATTTTCTCTAAGGCGATCCCATACCTCTTAAGTACAGTATTCGAAATGTCTTTTTGGCATCTCAATGACACTCTTGTTTTGATTCACAACTTTATTTAAATATCTATCTGACACTATGAAAGCACATCCTTAGGATAGAAATTGGAGACCTAAAATAATAATAATGTGTACTCTTGGAAAAAATCCACCTAAGATTAATCAAATAGAATGGTGGCATACGAACAGGTACCTGGGAGAACTGCACAACAGGAAGGAGCTGACGGCAGACAGGAAGGCTCACATTTCAATTCGGCTCAAGACATATCAAGTAATACAACATTTCTTTGTATACAAAACTCATGTGTCAGAAAAAAATCTCAAGAAATGACTGAAGTAAAATAATAAATTTAAAATAAATGAATTACTGTATGAGATTGTTACTTAACACTGATAGAGGAAACTTAGGACCCTGGTGATAGAATGGTTAAAAGCTCTACAGCTAATCAAAAATGTTCAACAGTTCAAATCCTTAAGCCATTTCTTGGAAAACTTATGAGATAATTCTACCTTGTCTTGCTTTGAGTAGGAATCGACTCAGTGGCATTGAGTTTGATTTGGTTTTTCTTTGAAGAAATTGAATTATGTCAGGGAAAGTGAATTTTTTTTTACTAATCCACTAAAAAGGGGAAACATGGATAAGACACGTAATTAATGCCTTTTAAGACTTCTCTCAGCACAACCTATCAGAGCCACATAATAACCGTAATCTGGGAGGAATGAAATACAGCAGAATAAATTCCCTTTCAGAAAGTTGCATCTAATTGTACGCACTTTGACTCAATAGAACTTATTTGCATTTAAATAAGCAGTCTTTTATGTAATTACCATTTACTTTAGTTCTTTTATTAATAAAAATTACTTGGTACCTGGTTTAGTGCATATAAAAATTAAAGCATAACAGCGAAGATGTTTTATAACTAATATATGCTTAAAAATCTTTTTTCTGTACTATTTTATTAACTAAATTATTTAAATATCCTTGAGGAAATAATGCACATTTCCACTCAAGTGAGCCAAGCCAAGCCAAGTGCCGTCAAGTCGGATCCCTCAAGTGAAGCAACTGTAATTTTTTTCTTCTCTTAATTTCTTCTATTATCTTTTTTTTTTGTTACGACTGAGTGAAAATGTACATTCCCTTATAAATTTACATGCCCACTTATACGCAACTTCCACTGCGCTCCCTGCCCGGTGACAGGACACTATTCCTGTCTGCTCCATACATGTCTCATCCTCCCAACAGTCTCCTCTCCCCTCCTCTCCCCCCACTCTCCTTCCTCCAGCCACAGGTCAGCAGGATGATATCCTATACATGCACAGAATCAAAGTGCATCAAATTTCTCAATGCAACAAGGGCCATTTATACAAAGCCAATTGCAACTGCAATTTTTTAAAGCTTTTTTTAGCATAAGTATTCATCTGGTGGAATAATTGTGTATGTTATATCAAGTAACATAAAGTAATGGTCAATTATCATCTAACTTATTGATAATAAATTATTTTGTTGAGTGGGTAATAACTTTAAATGCCATTTGATATGAAAATTTTAGAATTATATTAAACATAATTAACACAAGTGTTAGCCCATGAATCCAGATAAAATATTAAAAACATGAAAGATTCAAGTTAGTGAGAAATAAAAACTATTGTCAAGATAAAGTGTTATGGGATGTTGATGATTAGCTAAACCACAATGAAAACAGAAATCTCTACTGCGATTTTCACATTATCCTGGAATTATTTTTTAAAGGGGAGGAACAGCAATTAGACATTTAGTTTGTTAAACTAACTAATGAAATCTCATACCACTATTGAGTATCCCCTGGTCTTTTTCTTGTGTGTTTCAATAAGAAAGAAGACTGAATCAACCTTAAAGAAAAAAGGAAATTGAAGATTAATTACGTTAAATGTATGCAAATTACATTTCTAACAGACTGTGAATTGTTTTCTTCAACCAGTTCTCTTTATATGATATGATACATGGCTTTAGTGCTAACTGCAGCTGCTTTGATGCAGATTTGACTTATGTCCATTGAAGTCTCAATGGTACTGATCTTTGGCCATTCAACAGATTTTGGCAATGAAATATAATAACAATGATTCATCAAGTGCTACTTACAAGCCTGAAACACGTCTGAACATTCCTTTTACCACCAATGTTTTGATTAGCAGTGGAATACTTCACCATTATGCCACCAGGGCATCTTGATTCATGGTTAGATAAAAATAAATCATAAAGAAAATTTCAGAGTGCACGCCTTTTTATTCTTTATTCACTGTTGCCAGTGAGACTCAACTTAGTAAGCCCCATCATGGCTATCACTGGTGGCGGCCGGGCACCATCCGGTTCTTCCGGTCCCAAGTCGATGTAGGCACCCACTCTTGTGGGTCTCTCTCTCTTCTGTGTTGTCTTTACCCTGTGTCATTTTGGTCCTCAGTGAGCATCCGTTCCTGCTGAGTTGGGACCACTTACTGTGCCCTCGCATGGCAGCTTGGCAGTTTTTAAGACCCCAGATCCCACTCACCAATGTGGGGTGCAGAGAGCCCTCTTAGCAAAATGCTAGTTGTGCCAGCTGCACTCTATTCCACCTAAGAGCATAGTCTCCTGTCCCATGCCCCAGCTACTCTGTCCTTGCAATATGATGGTCCAGCGGCTTTGGGGTTCCCCTGGGAGCATGGCCCCTTGCCTTGATGCTGCCCTTGCCCGTAGATCATAATGAAGGTCTACTCTTCAGACACGAATGTATTGGACTTGGCAAGCAGAGTGACCATATATTGGAAGCACTTTATGGTTCTATATATCTATAGGATATCATCCTGCTGACCTCTGGTTGGAGGAAGGAGAGTGGGTGGAGAGGAGGGGAAAGGAGACTGTTGGGAGGATGAGCCGTGTATGGAGCAGAGAGAAATAGTGTGCTGTCACCGGACAGGGAGAGCAGTGGAAGCTGTATAAAGGTGGGCATGTAAATTTATACAGGAATGTACATTTTCACTCAGTCACAATAAAAAAAAAATTTTTAAGAACAATGTCAATAAATTTAACGTAAGGTATCCTTCCAAGGTGTTCATATTACCTCTGTATGAGTTTCATCAAGTTAGCAGCCAAGAACTTAACAATTTGTGCCATCCAGAGACTAAAAACTAACACTGGAACTCACTGGACTCTTACAGTTTTTCTTGTTGTCATTATTGTTATTATATATATATGCTGAAGTTAATTAACGGTATGCTAACTACATGTGACCTATGTCTATTTTTTAATTTTTTTGTGAATATTCACAACTTACTTAAAAATATAAAATACGATGAAAAATAAAAATTTCACCCCTTACATTACAAACATACAGATGATCTTAAACATCCTGGTATCTCCATTTGAAAACAAGCGTAAACATATATATTCAGCAAAGCTATGTATATTCTGTCATAGTTTGATTTTTCTTTTAACTATAGAGATTCCACAATCTCAGGTTTGAATATTACTATGGGTTGTGATGGATTTCATTGTAGTCCCCCCAAAATATATGTTGTAATTCAAATACATCTATGCTTGTGAATACGATCCTGTTTGGAAATAGCCAAGCCAAGTGCCGTCGAGTTTGGAAATAGAGTTTTCTCATTTTATGTTAATGAGTCTGTACTAGTATAGAGTGTGTGACAGCCTCCGGTGACAAAGAATTATCTGATCCAAAAGATGACAGTTGTTACGGTTGGGAAACCCTGGTTTCATTCAACTATTAAGAGGCTTATTTTCTTCACCTTGTGATTGGTTTGGGCATAGGCATTTGACAAGAGAATACTGTGACTGGAACCTAAGGACAAATGCACTGTGGCTGTCTCTGACAGTTTGCATCACAATTAAAAAGGGATAGAAGACAGAAACAGCTCCGTATTTCATTTTGTCTAGACATTTATGTGAGTAGTAGCTACAATCATTTTATGACCAGGAGGCAATGACCAAGAGATTGAAAACACATAGAAGCCTGGAGCCTTTGTCATTTTTATGAAAAATTGTGAAACAGACTTTCTACTCCTCACTGTGCCACTTTCCTAGTTAGAATCTTTATCCACAGTCATTGTGTAGAACTGTGGTTATGCGATGAGTACTGTTTAATGGAAGGTAGATAGAGTAACACGCCCATGCCCAGCCTTATCAATTCCCAACTCCATGTCTCATGTGATTTGCAAACAAGATTGCTAATAAGACAAAAGATGGATAATCTTTCAGATACTAGAGTGGGCATAAAAGAACGCTTGAACAGGAGAAACTTGAATCTCTGAAAGATTATGTAGAAGGCGGCCCATTGAACACCTAATGGGATTTCCATTCATTAAGAAATAAGTTTATCTTTTGTTAAGTCACTAAGATTTGGGGAATTTTTGTTTAACAGTGTTATTGGGACTCTGTAAATCAAATACAGTAAAAACACAAGCACATTAATTTCCAATTCTTTCTGTCTCCCTAGTTACTTCTTGTTATTAATTTTTATGACTTTTAGTCCAATTTTATAAAATGTAAAAGCTATAAATTGATGCCTTAGAATAATTCCTCCGACTCCCAGTTAGCCTCACTGCACAATGATGATGACAGTGTTGTAGGAATTAATGATGATAACATAGGAAATCTAGATACCACTTCATGATTCATTAAATAATAGATATCAGTCATTGTTCTTATGGCATCTGGGAATATAGATACATATATGTATCTGGGAATACATGAAACATGTCATATAGATTTATTTTAATGTGGCATGATACAGACATATGGAAACCCTGGTAGTGTAGTTAAGGGCCACAACTGCTACCCAAAAGATCTGTAGTTCAAAGCCTGTAGCTTTCCCTGGAAACTCTGTGGTACAGTTTACTTGGCATGGTAAAAGGAACTTGGCCAACTTGATCATGTTAAACAGGCTGAGGTTGAGAGACAGCTCTGAATCATCTAAACAGTCAACCTAATCATATGAGTCTTTAAAAGAATCTTTATTGAATGCGGTAAGAGTTGGAAGAAAATGTAACTAGTGAAGAATGTTCACAGATTCCACATTGCTGGCTTTGAATCTGGAGGAAGCAGAACTGGAGTCAAAGAGTATGGGTAACTTTTGGAAGATGGTAAGAACAAGGAAAAGGATTCTCCCCTAGAGCCGTCAGAAAGAAATGCAGCTCTGTGGACACTCTGATTGATTTTAGCTCAGTGAGACTCATAACATTCTTCTAATCTATGAAGCCACTACTGCCCAGTCCTTTCCAACTCATAAGAACCCTATAGGTCAGAGAAGAACTGCCCCCTAGACTTTCCAAGAAACTTCTGGTAGATTTGAACTGCTGATTTTTGGGTTAGCGGACATAGCATTTAAGCACTAAGCTAAGAAGTTTTCTCTCTCATCTATAGGACCATAATGGCGTACATTTATGTTGTTTCTAAGCAACTAAATTTGTAGCAATTTCTTACAGCAGCGACAGAAGGCTAACACAGTGGTGTGAAGTATTTCCTTCTACCAGGATCACAGTCAGATACTCCAGTTGATGAGTAATTTCAGGGACTTGGTGGCGCTCACCATCCTATAGGTTCTCTGCGTGAGTCCCTAAGGTGAAGGACAAGTAAGAATCTAAAGGTTAGAGGGTAGTTGTAATGCTCTCATGTGAATTTCATCGTCTAACAAATAGATCTTTATCAGTTTTAGTTTATTTAATGTCTCAAAACTGCTTTAGGGTACAGTTTAGTTCAGCTATGAGGAAATATTTAAAGTGCATTTTAAAAGTATATCTCTACTACTCACACATTTTGATGGAAGTCAATATCTAATAAGTGTATTCCTGAAATTTTAGAAGCCATTCTCAGCACCATGACAGGGTACAAAAAAAGTCATTGTATCTTCAAAGAGATCCTCAGGAAATACAACTTCTTTATATGTATGAATTCTCTCTGAAGGTCACTGAAATGGTGACCTTAGGCCAGAGAAGGAAAGAATGGTGGAAAGCCTTTTTCTATGACAAAGTCTGTAGTTACTTTCCCGACAGGGCGCGAACAAAGGAAATGACAGCTGCAGCTGATTGCGCTCATTGACGGTCACCTGAGTGACTGCGCAATATTAGCTATTGGTCTTTTAATTTAGAAATACTCTTAGAACACTCTTGTAAGAATTTGTAAGGATACTTTAAAGAACGGAAATCAGATTTTATATCCAGGTTCGCGTGACTCAAAGATCACTGCATTGTTTCTAATCACATGATATGGAGCGTTCTTCTCAATGAAATCAGTACTTTTGGCCTTTGCTATTTAGATGATTTTCTCCACTGTAAAATCTTTTGTGCAGTGTGTTTAGCTTTCCCAGAAGCAGTGGGAAGTGCACCAATTAATTTCTTTTCACTCTGGTCCTGCAACGAGTTTTTCGTTTCTCTGTACAGCTCACGCTAATTTTCCACTTCAGTGAACATAAGACAAAACAGTCACTTTCAAATAGGTAAAAATTAACCCAATATTCCTTTTCCTGCTAAAAGACATGAACACACTTTTAAGTCTCTTAAATGCATGTACATTACTCTTTTAAATTTATTTCAGCCAGTAACAAAGTTTAACACTTGTCTATCAGTCCGTTTAATGCCAGTCATCCTCTTCATGATTTAAAACGATTGTGCTGTTTTAAATGGAGCCTTCATGGAGCACTAGTTAGAAGATCAGCTTCTAACCAAAACGTCAGCAGTTTGAATCCAACAGCCACTTTCTGGAAACTTTAAGGGCAGTTCTACTCTAACTTACAGGGTTGCTACGAATTGGAATTGACTTGGCAATGGTGTCTCCCCCAGAACATATGTAGCCATGTGGCTGGGCCATGATTCCCAGTATCTTGTGACTGTCCTCCACTTTGTGGTTTCCTTAAACTGTATGTTAAAGGATTAGGGTGGGGCTGTAAATTCCTTCATAGGATTACTTCCCTGCTCTGCTGTAAAGGGAGTTTCCCTGGACAAAGACTGATGCAATACCAGACTTTCCTCCAGAGCTGACAAGGGGAAAAACTTCACCTGGAGCGGTCACCCTGAATATGGACTTGTAGCCTACTGGACTGTGTAAGAATAAACCTTCCTTTGTTAAAGCCGTCCACTCTGTGGTATTTCTGTTAGAGCAGCCCTAGCTGACTAAAACAGCAGGTTTGGCTTTTTGGTTTCTATTCTAAATTTTCCAGAGTTATTAAATGGCAGTTAAATTTTCATACTGACAAGACTAAGGGGTCATTTGGAAGACTATATTACTACCACTCAGAGTAGCCCAATAATAACAGAGGCCAATTTCTTGATGTGGTCACCATGGATCAGGCTATGCCCCAGGTTTCCTACCAGTGATGTTTCTGTTTCAGAAACTTAAAATTATGCTAAAGCAGAAGTTACATTTTTCATTTTACACAGACATGATACCTAAGCCAAGCCAAGCGCCTTTGAGTCAGATCTGACTCATGTGTCAATTTTTCATCTAAGGAATATATATATATTATTAATCAATGTATATACATGAGCTCTGACAATTAAGTTTTGAACTAATCCTTGGAAAAGTGCTACATGCCTCAATGCTGAATATCACTATTGTCATCTTTGAAGTACTCCTGTTGAGAAGTTTTACACTGATAACAGTGTCTAGTCCATCTTTCAAAAAGCAATTTTGGAACTCTTTTTCTTGCACGGTCATCAGAGTTCTCATCATATTACCCTTAATGTCCTAAATGTCATCAAAATATCTTCCATTCAATGTTTCCTTTCTCTCTGGGTAAAGAAAAAAGTAATCTGGTGCCAGACAAGGTGAGTAGGGAAGGTGTTCCAATGCAACTATTTGTCTACTGGCTAAAAACTCCATCACAGACAACTCTACAATTAAGTTCATAAACTAGTCACCATGACACTGTCTGCAATGGCCATTCCAGAAAGAGTTCGAAAACTGCTTTGAAGAGTGGACTGGTTGCTGGTGTCAGTGCGTAGATTCCCGAGGGAAGTACTTTGAAGCAGTGATCATAGTGATGTTCAGCAATGAGGTATGTAGCACTTAGAACAGGTAAGTTTGTGGAAGTAATGGTTGAAACACGTATACCTATACCTATATCTGTATCTGTACCTGTACCTACACCTACAACCACACCTACACCTATACCTGTGCCTGTACATATACAGTTAGCTTTCTGATTACTAGATTACTCATGTTTGATAGTAAGTGCTTCTATCCATTGAGATCAACAGAATTTGAATACAGGATTTTTCTTCACAATATGGTTGTAAACAGAATCAGAGAGTGCTGACAGACTGTTCTTACAGACAGTGGATAAACCTGTTGCTGTTCTTGTCACCACAAGACGTACGTAACTCTAATTGTCAGAACGTGTGGCTGTCTGATTCAGTGACTATCTTCTCTAAATAGACTCAGGCATCAGTGGCACATTCTAGTTTCTGTTTTTCTATTTTGGAGACCAAAGCCGACTATTTGCACTCTTTAAGCATAGTTTCTCTGCATACTGAGCTTGATGCAATTGGCTAAGCAAGCATCTATTCAAAACAAACAGGAGTTAAATCTGTATAGCAACCTCAAAATATAATTAAAAACAGTACATTTCTGTAAATTTGATAAAAAACATTAGACAGAATAAGTGAAATTCTTTAGACAGCAAATTTGTGGTGCTGATTAAATCTAATTACCTATAAACCATAAGAATCCAATGCACTGATAATCTTTAACATGTAGTGATAATTGTCTTTAAAACAAAAGGTAATTTATAAAATATTCTATTTAACAAGTGATAGCTTTTTGTATTAAAATTTGGTATTATTATGTTCTGGTTATAAAGTGTCACATCAATGTAGGAAACATGAAACAGAGAACAAAATAAAAATAGTTAGAAATGTAATCAGAGAAAATATAAGGAGGTGGGTTTGATTAAAAATCTTCCAGGGCCATATGAGAAATTCAATTCTTACTCTGAAATGGAAGCTTACAGCAAGATTCTGAGCAAAAGAGTGACCGCAAGGTAAGCTACATATACAAAAGAAAATCAAAATCAGAAATTCACTCAAATGCTCACAGAATAGAAACAGAATTGCTCACGATCATTAGCTATTAAGGAAATTCAAATCAAAACTACAATGAGATACCATCTCATCCCAACGAGGTTGGCTGTGATCCAAAAAACACAAAACAACAAATGCTGGAGAGGCTGTGGAGAAATTGGAACTCTCCTACACAGCTGGTGGGATTGCAATATGGTCCTACCTCTTTGAAAAACAGTCTGGCATTTCCTTGATAAGCTGGAAATAGATATACCTTTTCATCCCATAATTCCACTACTTGGAATTTATCCTTCAGAAACAAAGTTGTTACACAAACAGACACGGGTAGGCAAATGTTTGTTGCAGCACAGTCCACAACAGCAAAAAATTGGAATCAACCCTGATGCCCATCAACAGATGAACAGATGAACGGATAAGCAAACTATGGTACATAGACTCAGTGGAACACTATGCTATGATAAAAAACAATGACAGCTTCAGAAAACATTTCATAATGTGGTCTCATTTGTAAGAGATCGTGCTGAGTGAAATCAACTGGTGTCAAAAGGGCAAATTTTGTATGAGACCCCTGTTAGAAGGACTTAACAAGAGACTTATCTGCAGAAGAAAATGATTGTGTTGGCTACATGAGTGGATGGAGGGCTTAAGGTTTATCGTAGATGAGATAAATGATAGAAGTTAGAAACTTTATTCTTTTATTGTAATTAACAAAAAATAAAATTAAAAAAATAATTATGTATGTGTATAAAATATATTAAAACAACTACATAAGTAAGTGCATTTATAAAGTATTTTTTTTTGTAAAGCAGTTCAAAGCATCTACTATACAATCAAGATAAAGTAAATGTTGGTAGTCATCTTAGATTTACATGCAGACTTGATACAGAAACAGTCAATCCTACTAGGTCTACATATCAAAAAATTAGAGAAATTCAGTGGACTTAGGAAACCCAGCACCAAGAATATATGAGCTTGGAACTTTAAATTCTTCTCCAGGGAGTCCTTAGTTACTAATGAAATTACCTGGGCACATGAGGGTTATCAAAACCCTGGTGGTGTAGTGGTTATGTGCTATGATTGCTAACCAAAAGGTTGACAGTGCGAATCTGCACATTGTTCCTTGGAAACTCTATGGAACAGTTCTACTCTGTCCTATAGAGTCACTGTGAGTCAGAATTGGCTCAATGGCAGTGAGTTTCTTGCTTTTATGAGGGTTACACCAACTCTTTGATCAGAAGAGTCTCCTGCCAAACTCTTCTTTTACCTTCTGAAGGTAGAATTGTAAATACTTAGTGTTACTGTGTATGATACTGCTACATGAATTGACAAAAGGAACAGAAACATGTGTAGATGTTTGATGTCACTTACAAGACAAATTTGAATTTCCACTACAACAAGAAACCATTTGTTCTAATCAGGGTGATAAAAATCAAATACATGGCAAAGCTATATATATTTGCAAGATGGGGGCAACAAACACTTTAGTGCACACACAGGTATTTCCCTTAAGAAGTGCTATTTAGACAAGCCTTCCGCAATTAAAAATATATATAATCTTTGACTCAACAGTTATGTACACAGGTTTACTTATACTTGTAAAATAATGTTGTGTGTACAGGTTTATTTGTTGTATCATTGTTTTTAATAGGAAAACATTAGTATCAGTTTAAATTTTCATCAATAGGAAACTGAGGAGACACTCTTTTATACTTGATAAACCATGAAATACTCTTTGGCTATGAACAAACTAGAAGCAAATGTACTTGGCTGATAAAACTCTCTTAAGAAACTAATGTACAGCAGTCTGCAAGTTACGTGTTTAACTCGCCAAAGAAAATAAGTAGCATGCTGTCATTCATAAAAGAAAACACATACACACAGATGAGTACAATATAGTTACATTTGTATAGATAATAAATTGTATGTTTGTTTATACAGTATGTACACATAAATTATCCATTGCCTTTGAGTTCATACACTATAGGACAGAGTAGAACTGTATCACAGAGTTTCCAAAGAGTGCCTAGTAGATTGGAACTGCTGATCTTTTAGTTAGCAGCCACAGTACTTAACCACTACACCACTAGAATGTCCATATATGTGTAATTAATTGTGTATGGGCATCTGTGCCAAATTCCTACAGCTGCTAAACAAAAGACTGGCAGTTTGAGTCCACCTGGCATGCTTTGGAAACTTTATGAGGCAGACCTACTTTGTTCTATAAGCTGTTTATAAGTTGGAATTGAGTCAGTGGCAAAGGGAATATATATACATAAAACCCCCAAACCAAATCCACTGACGATGAGTTAATTCCAACTCATGGCAACCTTACTGGACAGAGTAAAATTGACCCATGGGGTTTCCAAGGAGTGCCTGGTAGATTTGTTACAGCCCTTAACTACTATGTCACCAGGATTGCTACATATACCTATATATACATATATATATAACACAATATTAATAAAATTGATGACTTTGGTTTTATTTTTCCTAGGAGATTAACTGCTGGGATTAATCACAAATGCGAAGGTTTTTACCATCTACTATTGATTCTACACTTTAAGCTTTGTGTTATCTATAAGTATTAACTATTCAAAAATAATTTTAAAATGTTTTAAATGATGTGGATGATGTGTTTGCCAAGTATAGATGCTATTTATTTATTTATTTTTAAATCTTCAAATGGTTGGTTTCTTATACTCCTTCAGCTTCATTCAGTTGGAACTGGACAGTGTGTATCAAACAATCAGAATGTAATAAATATAAAGACATGTTTTTGTATAAAATGAGGATAGTTTGGGGTTGGATAGAAACATTAAACAGAGCAGAATTATCCCTATTGTTTCTGAAATACAAAATGAAATAATAAACTCTCAGGACAGGGCTATCACAGATCTGTGAATAAAGAGAATTCACCAACTACCAGGATGACACATATGGCCTAATCCCCATTCACAGTATCTATCCTGACTGTAAATAATTCATAGGAGAGATAGAGAAGAAAGGAGTACTAGAAAAGATGTATTAACTGTAGGGTAGCCTTTAACCCTTGTACAGGAGAAAATTTCTGGAAAAGAGGACAAAAAGTTCATGTCCTTGTTTAAAAAAGATGTACTCCTTGCTATGCCTCCCATCTAGATATGGAGTGAAATCTACCTTTCACTTGAATGAGGACTAGTCTTTTGGCTACTTAACTAATGGAACATGGTAAAAATGAAAAACTGTGCCAGGTTATTGAGAATGTTGGAACACATGCTCAGGAGATAGCCAATTGCCAAGTAGAAAATGTGAATATTCTAAGACTGACAACCTGTGAGGAATTCTAAGCTATCAAAGTGGAGAGAACATGTGGTGGTAGTTGTGGGGAGGCAAATAGGAAGAGAGACAGAGAAAGATACATTCAGACTTGGAAAGAGAAAATTCTAGACCCCAGATGGCATCCATTCTATTCAATGTGGTGTTCCAGGCATGAAGCAAAGAACACATCTTTCCTATCCTGCTGGGTCAAGCTGATAAAAGACTCCAGGTCTGAGTGTTAGTTCACTGCAGTCACATGAGAGCCCTCAAGTGTGAGCCATTCATAAACCATAACCAAGCCACAAATCAACAGCAACGTGAGAGATGATAGCAAACTGCTCTTTTGATCCACTGACTACTGAGGTAGTTAACACAAAGCAATAGGTAGTCAGGAAAGAAACTGCCTTGTCAAAATAGATTACTGCCATAACAAAAAAGACCATCTAAAATGTGGCAATGATTTGGAAATGCGAAGCGGGCAGATGTTGGAAAGACTCTTACAAGATTATTGTCAATACTGAAATAACACAGGTATGAATCTGTTGAGTCTGATGAAAAAAATCATGACTGTTAGTGCCAGAAGTTCATATCATCTTCTATGTTTAATTTAAAATCAGAAAATCTGTTTGATTTATAGAGTTGCCATGAGTCAGACACAACTCAACAGCACTGGGTTTGGGTTTTAGTGATTTGGCTAAGGAGAGTATAAGGCACAATCTTTTTTAAAAAAATTCTGTATGAAAATTAAAAAGGAACTCTGTCTTAATTAAAACTTAGAGGAAAAATTCCTGAGGTACAATTTTCTTTGTTCAAAGATGAAGTATTTTCTCATTCTCAGTCTCTCCCAAGAAAACGCCATCAATGTAAGAATTGTCCTCAGAGGAGTAAATGAGTTCACGACACTAACAGTAAATCGATTATAATTAACTGCTCAAACCAAACCCATTGACATCGAGTTGAGTCACTTCCAACACATAGTGACCTTATAGGACACAGTATAACTGTCCATAGTTTCCAAGGAGCACCTAATGGATTTGAACTGCCAACCTTTTGGTTAGCAGCCATTGCACTTAATTGCTACACCCTGAGGGTTCTGCAATCAACCACTAACCCAGTACTGTCCAGCAGAATTCAACTAATTGCAACTCTATAGGACAGAACAGAACTGCCCCATAGCGATTCCAGGGAGTGTCTGATGGATTTAAACTGCCAGTCTCTTGGTTAGCAGCTGTGTAGCATTTATCCGCTAATCCCCCAAGAGTTGGCAAGCAACCACCACTTGCAGTTAAACAAGCTCTGATTCATTTTAACCTCACATGAAAGAGCTGAATTGTGTTATATAAAGTTTTCAATGGTTAATTTTTCTGATGTAGATTACCATATCTTTCTTCGGAGCTACTCTGGGTAGACTTGAATCTCCAGCCTTTTACATAGCAGCCAAGTATGTTAAATTTTTGCAGTATCCAGCAACTTCAAATCAATCAGTGGGTCATGTTTTCAAGAGTGAGGCTCGGAGACCTTTCATTAAATGCTCAGAGACACGCAATGTAGGGACTCATAAGCCTTTATCATGCAGTGAGTCTCTTAAGATTCTTATGGGTGTGTCTCAGATGTCTTCTAGTCAAGAAGGCTTCTAAGATTCTTAAGGACATTTTCCTATAGTACTTCACCAAGTGCTCCTTGGAAACCTTTTGGCACAATTCTACTCTGTCTGTAGAGTAGCTATCAGTTGGCATCAACTTGCCAGCCCTGGGTTTTGGTTTGTTTGCTTGTTTTCTTGTTTTATTAATTTTTTTAACTTTGGCTCTCAGTCCAAAGTACAGAAGAGACTTGGGCCAGTCACTATTATATAATTCAGTTATGATTTAAAGATCACAGATTTTTGAAGTAATTTTACCTACATAATGCTGAAAAGGGCAAAGAGTTCTAAGTGAAAAGAAGCATTTGAGTCCCTAGTCTTTTTTGTTCAGGCAGCTGACTGAGAAAGCTATGTAGTTAAAATAAATTAATAAACAAAAGTAAGTTAAAGAATCATATCTTATGGAAATGGAAGTGAGTATGACCCAGAAAGCAGAACAAGCAATCTGGAGAGTGGAGCTGGGATTCACAGAGAACACTCTCCCGGATCAGAATTAGGCTCTAATCAGGAACCAGTATCATGTGACTATTTCCTAATTGCTCCAGACCTGGGGTTGCTCCATGAATCCGCTTCTCTCCTCCACTGTGAACCAGAGTGTACATTGTAGTCATCCTGTGATTCTCCCCTCCGTCTGCCAAGTAAGAGGGAGATAGTCAAATTGTCTGTTGGTTCTCATTTCTTCACATCAACAAAAATAATATTTAGTAAAGCATTCCAAATAAATTATAACCAAGGAAACATATTCTTACCTGATTCTAATTTAAATGTCAAGACCTGGAAGCTAGAACTAAAGATGATACCATAAAGGGATGAAATTTGGGTGCCATTAGGAAGGTGTGAGTATATTTTGTACCTGTGAGAAATGTAAATAAAATATTCAAAAAATGCATTAAACGTAGATAAGCACTATTGACCACTACCCTATCAAGAGCTGTATCTAGTCTGGTCCTCACGCTGATTAATTGGTAGAATGTGTCAGAAGGTGTGCTGTGCTAGTTGTGGCTTTGGTATTTAGGAGCAAGAGGAATACCTTTTTCCAGTCTATTCAAACACGTGTCTTGGGGTGACCAACTGGCAGCAAAAAGTTCTGTTAACTTTGGAAGAGCGTACTGTGCCACATGCCAGGACTGACACATGGACTGTGATCCTGCAGAGACAGAAAGAGAAAGATGGAGAGCAAAGGTGGGAAATGCAGCCAGTCTCTCAGATGTTCAACCTGTTTGATCTGTGTTATTTTTCTATTGCTGCTATAACAAATTAGCACAAACTTAATGGCTTAGTTAACACAAATTAATTAATTAACACAAATCATCTCTGGAAGCCAGAAGTCTAAAATCAGTATTATTGTGATAATCTTGAAGTTCCTTTTGGAGACCCTAACAGGTAATTTGCTTTTAAAGGACACCAGTGTTGCCTTCACTCATGGTACTTTCCCCTTAATGGTGTCATTTCAACCTCTGCTTTCAATGTCACATCTCTTTTCCCTCCTCTAACACCCCCGTGTCTTCCTCTTCAGAATGCTTGTTATTACATTGGGCCTGTCAGATCGTTGAAGATAATATTCCCATCACCAAACTTGTTAATATAATCACATCTCTGAAGTCCTTTTTGCCATATAATATATTCAGCAATTCCAGTGATTAGGAAATGGAGGCCATTATTCTGTCTGCCACATCATCTGAAATACCAGCTATATAGGTGAAAAATCTACTTTGGATACCCAGCCAAATTAGGCCTTCAGATGATTGTAACTCTAGCAACCATCCAACAGCAGTGACACGATAGACCATCAGCAAGAGCTGTTGAGTGAGTCTAGTCAATTCATAGAATATCGAATGTTGTTTTAAGCCATTACTCTTTGGAGTAGATTGCAGTATACCAATAGATAATTATAGTTTTCTACTTAAGGAGAAGACTTGAATTTCTTTACTAGATATCTTGAAAAAGAGGTAATATGCTGGATTTAACATAAGTTGAACTGGAAATACAGAGCAGGGCTCCAAAGTCAGCCTTAAAAAACTGTCATAAGTGGTTCCACTGATCACCCAAAAGTGTATAAGGATATGGAGAAAAGGCAGCCATCCATGTAGTAAATTTTTAATATAAATGATGGAAATTGTTGTTCTTATTCCAGTAATAGAATACTACTGATATGTATATAATCACTGAATAGAAAACATTTTCACTGTCATTGAAATAAGCATGTAATGACTATCTCCTCTGACTATGTTTAATTAATAGAGCTGACTGATAATATATCAAAGACGCAGACAAAGGAAAATATCAAACACTGTACAAGATCTGACAAGTATGCAAACTTAATTGTTCTAAGTGCCATATATCTCGTTGCCTAGTCCATCTTTCAAAGCAATTTTGGAACTCTTTCTGGAGTGGCCACTGTGAAAGTTGAAGAACTTAATGTAGAGTCATCTGTCAGGGACTTTTTAGTCAGTGAACAAATACCTGTATTGGACTACCCTCCCCACTTACCTGATCTAGCCCCCAGTGACTTTTTTCTTTACTCAAAGATAAGGGAAATACTGAAAAGAAGGCATTTTGGTGGCATTCAGGACATTAAGGGTAATATGACAGCTCTGATGGCCATTCCAGAAAGAGTTCCGAAATTACTTTGAAGTTTGGACTAGTCATTGGTATCAGTCCTTAGCTTCCCAAGGGCAATGTGTTGAAGGTGACTGTAGTGATACTCAGCAATATGTATGTAGCACTTTTTCTAGGATACATTTGGAACTTAGTAGTCAGACCTCATACGTTTCCTGGCATACTGCTAATAGTTCTTCTATATCAATTTTTCCCTTTCTATATTAGAAAAGAAAAAAAATCCATTCCTATAAAGCTGATTTTGACCTTTTGCAACCCTATAAGACAGAGTAGAATTACCCCAGAGTGTTTCCAAGGAGCTTCTGGTGTACTCTGGTTAGCAGCCATAGTACCTAACCAGTAGTTAACCAGCCGTAGTTCTTAACCACTGCACCAACAGTTACTTAAATATTGGGCATGTGCCCATCTATGGAGTACATTTTTTTCAGATGCCTTTGTATCTGTCATTTGGCATGTGACACTTCTGAATGTTTATCTTAATACCTACATGTATGTGATTTTTTTCCCTTTGATTCACTTCCTAAATGTAAAAACATGATTTTGAAAAATAGTATCCACATGTTAAAAGAGTACCGAAAAACAAGTTGGAAAAGAAAATAAGACTCTAAAACTCTTTGTGAAGTTAACCTGCCAAGGCAAAAACCAAAACAAAGAAACAAAAAAATCCTACTGAGTCAATTCTGGCTCATAGCAACCCGACAGGGCAGAGTAAAACAGCTCCACTGAGTTTCAAAGGAGCATCTGGTAGATTTGAACTGCTCATCCTGGGGTTAGCAGCTGCAGCACTAAACCACTAGGCCACAGGGCGTTTTCCTGCCAAGAAGAACTGCCAAATTTAGACTGTTAAGTGAGAGAGAGGAAAATTGTTGTTTCATGTAAGCCACTATATATTATGATTAGCGTTTTCAGTTAGGGCAAAAAGTAAGCGGGCTAAAAATGAATAGGGCATAAAAATAAATTGGGAAGATGAAATACAAAATAGTATATAGGAAGCAGTTAAGTTCTCTCCCGGCCAAGAGCATCTGAGGTGATCAAATCTAAATTTATTGGTTTGCAGGGGAGACTTACTGTTGGAATGTTTCCCACAGGATGTGGTTTAAAATGACTGGAAGAGGAATGGAATATGTAACTCATAGCAAGGTACACAAAAACTATTTTTTAAGCATTTATTTATAGCATGACAATTTCTGGACCAATTGTTGGGATGCATTTCCCTAAAACAAGCAAGGTAGAATCCCAGACAACTGTGACGATCACCTATGTGTGATTCTTTGTCCCATGGACCACCATCATGAAGAATCTTAAGCAACCAGATAAACAAGCACAATTTTAAATTTGAACAAAAATTGCCTTATAGTTCTTCCCTTTTTTTAGTATCATCTGCTACAAGTAATGTCTCATTGTTCTTTTTTGATATGGACTGTAAAGAATTATTTAGTTGGAGTCTCTGTCACACTGCTTCCTAGTGCCTCCATATTTAAGCCATTCTTCCCTCCTTCCTCCTGTTTCAAAGTATTTGTCTGACATCTGCAGAAAGAAAACTGAGAAAGCATGTCAATTTATTACGAATTCCTTAAAATAAATCTCTCCCCTTAGCCCCACTTCAACTCTAGATGACAACCTTCCGTGTTCCTCCATACAGCAAACTTCTAAAAAAGTTGTCTACATATGGTTGTTTAAATAATAAACAATATGGTATATTAAACTATATTACCTTACCTAATGTAACTAATGAAACACTGGCAGCATAGTGGTTAAGAAATATGGTTGCTACACAGTAGAAGGGAGATTAACACTGCAAGACTATACCAAAAGCTAAGAGATTTTCTAAATACAACCTAAATTTTTGAAGGACAGAGTAGCAGAGGCAAGAAGTGTGGGGACCATGATATCAGGGGACATCTAAGTCAATTGGCATAACCAAGTTTTTTCTTTCTTTTTAAGAAGGTGTTCTGCATCCCACTTTGGTGAATGATGTCTGAGGTTTAAAAAGCTAGCATGCTGCCATCTAAGTAGCATCAACCACGGAACGAAGAACATCAAAGGTATGAGGAACGTATGAGCCCAGGAGACAGTAAGGGTCATATGATCCAGACACTACATCAGCAGGAAACCAGAAGAACTAGATGGTGCCCAGCCACTACCAATTACCACCCAACAGGAATCACAATGTAGAGTCCCTGATGCAATGGGACAAAAATGGAGGTGTAGAGCTAGAACTTTATTAAGACAGATTTGATAGTCCAAAAGACTGGAGAGTCCCCTGAGGACACAGCCCCGGACTCTCTGTTAGCCCAGAGTTGAAATCAGTACCACAGCCAACTCTTCAGATAAAGATAGGCTGAACTATAAGACACATAGTGACGGGGCAGAACATGCTTCTTAGCACAAATACATACACAAGAGTGTCTGAGCAACTCCTACCCAGAGGGAGATGAGGGGGTGAAGAGGAGGGGGACGACAGCTGATGGAATGGATACGGGAACCACAGGATGAAAACAAGCGTGCTGTCACAGGGCGGGAAGATTGGTTAGCGGTGCGCAGCGGTGAGTTTTTCTGTGCCGGATTGGCTTGTAAGCCTTCACTTAAAGTGCAGTGAAGTACCTGGGGGTGAGGGGTGGGGGGAGTTATAGCTGCTAACCAAAAGTTTGGCAGTTCAAATCCATCAAGAAACCATATGAGACAGTTCCACTCTGCCCTATAGAGTCATTATTCACTATGAGTTGGAATAGACTCAGTGGCAGTGAGCCTTTTTTTTAAAATGTACAATAAGGAGAAAACAGATACAACTAATACTACTAACAATACATAAGTTATATTTTGGAGATCTTGGGATGCAACTAAAAAGATAAAAATGATTTCTGCATATGAGGTCTACTGGTTAAGCTTGGGAACTCATCCTAGAAAAAGTGCTACACACCTCACTGCTGAATATCACTAAGTTCACTGCTAGTATATTTCCCTTGGAAACCCATGAACCACCTCCAGTGCCTAGTCCAGTCTTCAAATCAATTTGGGAACTCTTTTTCTGGAAAGGCAATCGGAGCTCTCTTTGTATTACACTTGATACTCTCAATGTCATCAAAACATCTTCATTTCAACACTTTATGTTTGGGTAAATAAAAAATTCATGGGGTGCCAGAACAGGTGAGTAGGTAGGGTATTCCAGTACAGTTATTTGTTTACTGACTAAAAACTCTCTCAAAGACAATGATGCCAGTAAGTTTGCAAACTGGCCACCATGATACCGTAACATCATGATACCATGCTCAATGGCCTTTCCAGAAAGAGTTCCAACATTTCTTTGAAGGGTGGATTAGGTGCTGGTATCAGTGTACAGCTTCCCACGAGTAGTTCTTCTAAGGTGACCTTAGTGACACTCAGCAATGAGGCATGTAGCACTTAGAATAATTCAGTTCCTAGACTTAAGTGTTGGACCTCCTACGTTGCATAAATCGGAGAAAGGAGTTTCCAATCCACCAGAATTCACAGATTTGGGGCAATGTCCCTTGGTGTCCCTTCATATCATTTTTCCAGCTGAGGTTAGAAAGCCTCATCCACATTAGAGGAAGAGAGTACTTCTTGAGCCATGGTTATCTGCTGTAGCATAATCACTCCTGGCCTGGGGAAACTCTGTCCTCTCTCTCAAGTAGTACTAGCTGGACACAGCTGAAGCATCAACTGTGCAAGATAAATCAAACAGATCAAAAGCAGAATGTCATGAAGTTCTGGAAATAAGATTATCAAAGGAACCACAGCCCACAAAAGTAGATCTGAGTCTGGATAATAAACCTGAATGCAGGGGAAAAAGTCAACTAAGATTGATTTGTTTGTGACCTATAGAGACCCTATAGTACTGAGTAGAATAGCCCCATATGGTTTCTAAGGATGTAACTCTTTATAAAAGCAGACTCTTCCGTCTTTCTCTCTGGAGCTGCTAGTAGCTTTGAACCACTGACCTTTGTGTTAGCAGCTGAGTGCCTTTAACCCTTGTGCCATCAGTGATCCACTAAATAGGGTAGCAACTCACTAAGATAACATGTGGAAACCCAGAGTCTCTAAACATAATCCTCTAAATGTCCAGAATACTATTGAAAATCATGCATTATACAAAAATCTGGTAAACCGTGACTTCAGTAAGAAAAAACTCATTGAGGCCAATACTAAAATCAGCCAGGTGTTGGAATTAACTGCCAAAGACTTTAAAGCAGTTTTACAAATGTGTTTCAAAAATCAATAACAAATTCTCTGAAAACATCTCAACAAGAAATATGTTCCAAAAAGAGCCAGATTGAAATATCTAGCTGAAATTTACAATAACCAGTAAAAAGTATGCTAGATAAACTTAATAGTGGAATGGAGATGACAGATAAGAGAATCAATGAACTTTCAGACACATTAGTGGAATATCAGTAGTTTTTGCATTCTAAACAGTAAGAAAAAAATCAATTGTGGGAAAAAATGAACATATATCATCAAAAACATGTGGGACAATGACAAAAATTTCAAAATTTGTCCCATCAGAGTGATAGAAAGAGGACAGAAAGAGAGGAAGACAGAAAAGTTATTCAAGAAAAATAATAACTGAAAATTTCCCAGTTTGGTGAATAATTAGATCCACATATCCAATAAGCTGAGCAAATCTGAGATTAGGCAAAATTCGAAGAAATTTGCACCAAGAAACATCATAATCAAACTGCAGAAAATAAAGACTGAGGAAAAATGTCTTGAAAGCATCCATAGAGAAATGACACATCCTTCATACACGGATATCGTTTGCATGACAGTAGATTTCTCACCTAAAACCAGAAAGAACTGACATGACCTTTTTTTATGTACTGATAGAAAGGAATTGTCAACTGTATCCAGTTAAGCTGCATGTCAGGAATGAATGGAAATGACAGTATTCAAAGAAAATATCCAGGAAAACTAAAATGATTTGTCATTAGCAGACCAAACCTTAACAAATGTCTAAAAAACTTGGAAAGAAAATGGTAAAGAAAGGAATCTTACGGCATCAGATGGGAAGACAGTGCAACAGAAAGAGGAGGAATATTGGCTCATATAATAGATTATCCTCATGAGTTTTCTGCATAATATTTTATAACTGAAATCAAAATTGTAACACCATCTCTTACTCAAACCAGTCCACTTTGATAGGTCCCTTAAGTGTATTGTAGTGCAAGAAACAACCACTAAGGAAACTATACAGCTATCAAGGTTGTTGTTAGGTGCAGCTGAGTTGGTTCTGACTCATAGCAACCCTGTGTCAAATAGAAGAAAACACTGCCCGGTCCTGCAGCACATCCACAAATGTTATGCTTGATCCCACCTTTACAGTCACTGTATCAATCCATCTCATTCACGGTCTTTGTCTTTTTCACTGACACTACTTTACCAAGCATAACATACATCTCTAGGGACTGATCTCCCCTGACACGTCTAAAGAATGTAAGAAGTAGTTTCTCCATCCTTGCTTCTGAAGAACACTCTGATTATGCTTCTGATATGTTTGTTCTTTTGGCAGTCCACGGTACATTCAATATTCTTACTCCAACACCACCATTCAAAGGTATCAGTTCTTCTTCTGGTCTTCTGTATTCATTGACCAGCTGTTGCATTCATATGATGCAACTGAAAATAGCATGGCTTGGTTCAGGTGCACCTTGACCTTCAAGGTGGTATCTTTGCTTTTCAACACTTTAAAGGTCCCTTTAAAATGCTGAAAACCTATCATGGTGAAATTTCCCCAAATTACCCTTGGAATTCACAGAAAGGCAAGAAAAAAGACAGCTTTACAAATAGTATATGATAACTGGAAAGGAATCCATACATCTTTCTAAAAGATGAATATTAAAAACAAATAAACAAAAAAACTGTAGCTCAGCTATTCTGTAGAATAGTCCTGATCCACAGCAACTTGAGTAAATTGCTAGGGAATTACACTGAGCAGAAAAAGTCAATCCCAAAAAAAGTACGCACTGCAGAATCCCATTTTGAAACATTAGTGAAGTAACACAATTATACAAATGGAGACGTTTAGTGATTGACAAACAGCATGGATGAATGGAGAGAGACTGGCATGCCTATAAAAGGGTAAAAGAAGAGACAATTGTAATTATGTTACTCTTATCTTTGACCACATAAATGTGGATATTCTGTTAGTGGTATTATACCATAGTTGTGCAAGATATTGTCACTGGAGAAAACTAGAATACAAGGGGTCACTTTGCACTGTTTCTTATAGCATCACTTGAATCTACAATCATCTCATAAAAATTAATTTTAAAAAATTAATAAAAAATAATGGGGATTCTAGTATGTCAAGCCCTAATGCATCAGTGTTTACTTTAAAGCCAGCCAAAATGTATCACTGTTTACTTTAGACAAATATATGTGTATAATAACTGTATTTTCTTTAAGATAAAAATAAAAAGACCAAACTCATTGCTGTTGAGTTAATTCCAACTCATAGCAACACTCTAGGACACAGTAGAATTGCCTCATAGGGTTTCCAAGGAGTGGCTGTTGGATTTGAACAGCTGAACTTTTGGTCGGTAGCCACCTTCTTGGCTGCTGTGCCATCATTTTAATGGAATGCATCTCTATTTTAAGATACAGTCTATTAAAATGAATTTTTCTATAAGGATGTGAATATATTTACATGTGAAATGAAATGTGTTTTGTTCCATGTTTAGTATGTAATCGTTAATAGGTTATATATGCTATCAATCAAACATAGTTTATGATAATTCATGGAGTGTTATATAGAATTTACTTCCCCATATTTTCATATGATGCTGTTTTACGTCTTCCTGGTTTTACTTCAGATCTTCACAGTGCCAGCTGAACATCCTGTATGTGTGAAATGAATATTATTCTGAATCTGTGCATGAAACTGCATAAGCTATTGATTTTCCACAAAGAACTTAAGGAAGCGATTCCAAATCTCTGCGGAAAAAAATGTCTGGAAACCTAAATGCAATTTTTATACATCCAAACAGTTGTTGAATTGAGGCAATTCTCTGCATTATACATGAAAACAGACTTCTCTCACTTCTCATATAAATGTGATATTTTCAAATAGAAAAGCATACATGTAGATGAAAACATGTTGATATCAAGACTTAGAAAGTACACAATAAGAATGGTGTTGAAATTATAACTGTCTCATATAACTTGCAATAATGAGATGTAACTAAAACTGTTTCATTATAAAACTTACAAAATAAGAATGTGTGAATCATTTAAAATGTCATTTTCTTCAAGTATTTTCTATCTTAAAATAATTAATCTTCACAAATACGACTTAACTACAATTGATCATGCTCCACTGTTGATCCAAGGATAATCTTCCTGCTCTTTAATACCAGAAAGTGAGAAAGCAAAATGGCCTTGAACTTTCCCAAGAGGGAGAACATGCACCATACGGTGTCTTCTTAAGCTTGCAAATTCAGTTCATGAACTCATCCTAGAAGAAGTGTTGTATACTTCATTGCTGGCTGTCACGAGAGTCACCTGCGAAACACTCCCCTTGGGAGGCTGTGCACTGAGGCCTAGTTCACCTTTCAAAGCAGTTTGGGAACTCTCTTTTCTGACATGGCTACTAGAGCTCCCCTCCTATCTGACAGTGAAGTCTGAGAATTCATCCTAGATGAAGTGCTTTGGCTCTGGTGTCAGCGCACAGCTTCCCAAGGGGACTACTTCACAGGCGACTATAATGATATTCAGCAATGAGATATGCAGCCCTTTTTTCTAGGTTGAGTTCTCGAACTTAATTGTCAGGCCTCATATTCAAGTAGCCAAGTAATAAATATTGAAAACAATTATTTTTCATAAAGTCTTCTGTAAAAATAGTTTGGGACCAGTGTCCGAACTTCTCTAACTCCACAAGGGGAAAGGGAACTGAGACTGAGAGTCCGAGAGCGATTCCTGTGAGGTGGAGTTCAGACAGGCCTCCACGCGGTCATCTGTACCGACTCTGGTGACAACCACCCCTCCCACAGCACTCTCTGTGGGTTCCAGAATTCGTTGCAGGGGTCACACACAACTCACAGGCCATTCTCAAAATTGTGGAGTTTATTAGGGAAATGCAAGTTATAATTCAGACTCAGGGACACTCAAGGATGGCCTCTTCCCAGCCTTTGGCAGGTACACCTCTACCCGGTCCTAGGTCTCTGCCCAGAGGTATTCAGCGTCCTCTCTCCTTGGGCTGGGGAGTCTACTACGCAGTCTTCTCTTTCTGCGTTTCTCCTGCACCTGCTTCTCGTCATCTTTAGGGTGACAGCGCTCTCTTTCTGTTCTCTTCTCACGAATCTCGCAGTTGAGGGATCCCAGGGCCAAGGGACAGAAGAGCTCCCAGCTGGTCTTCCTCAGTGATAAAGAGGTGTTCCACTCTGTTCAGAAACTGGGTCTCTTTTGAGGCAAAACTGACCAGTCCCCTTAAGCCACAATTACTCTACCACAGAGTTCCACTCAATCACCTGGATTGGAGTTACAAGAAACGCCACTCACATACCTAACTAATGGCACTTCATCTTTTTGCATAAATTATAGCTTACAGAAAAAATTAATAGGATTCAACTTAGATAAAATTTTCTTTATTCTGGTTGATTTTCTTATGATTTCAGCCATTTCTATTTTTCACTACTTTGTAGAAATCTTGAAAGATCTCTGTTTTCATATATTTAGTGATTTATTGATTCTATGGTTTTCTAAATACATGTGTATTTCCCACCTGCAGGGCTCAGAGCACAGTGTTGCTATGTAAGGAGACAGATGTAAATCAGACATGGACTGGATTCCAAAGGAGTGTGATATTAGATGTCACTTACTACATCCACACACCTAAATGGAATGCATTGCATCTATTTAAATATCATCAGAATATATAGAAGGGAGGCCTTACTTCTAACAGAGGGATTAAAAGATGAGAGAGAGACAGAGAGATTATGAGAGGAGACTGATATATTTTAAAATCAGATTATTAGTATGAATTTGACCCAGAAAAATCAACCCACAGAGTATCATTTATCCTAATCAATTATTGCATTTTAAGTAAGCTGGGCCAGAACATTTGCATGTAATTTTGCTCCACTGGATTCTATGACAGAAAAATATGAATGCATACAGCTTCAAATTCATAACTGTTATAGCAATGTATGGAAGTCTCTGCCTAGTGCAATTGTTTATGTGCTTGACTGCTAGCCAAAAGTTTGGCAGTCAGAACTTACAGGAAGAAGCCTTAGAAGACAAGCTGAGTGAGCTTCTTCTGAAAGATCGAGTACTGAAAACTCTATGCAATGCTTCTACTTCACACACATGAGGTTTCCATGAGTCACAATCAAGTTGACTGCACCACCACCGCCACAATCACATAAGATGTGCAGTGTGTATAGTCACATACACCCCTCAGCATTTATAGGCACAGATAGACTAACCGAAAGCATCATATGTACGTGAAAGCTAGACAACAAATAAGAAACACAACAGAATTGATGCCTTTGAATTGTGGTGTTAGAAAGAATATTGAATGTCCCATGGACTGCCAAAAGAACAAACAGCTCTATTCTGGAAGACGTCCAACCAAAGCGCTCCTTGGAAGCAAAGATGCTGGCCCTGTGTCTTACTTATGTTGGACATGTTGACAAGGAAGGATCAATCCCCGAAAAAGGACACCGTGCTTGGTGAAGAAGAAGGTCAACAGAAAAGAGGAAGACCCTTAGCAAGACAGATTGACACAGCGGCTGCAGCAATGGGCTTAAGCATAAAAACGATGGCGAGCATGTCGCAGGACCAGGCGGTGTTTCACTCTATTGTGTGTAGACAGCACCTTAACAACAGCAACAACAATGCAGTTTAAGTGCACAGTCAGAAAAATAGATTTACTGTATTAGTTTAAAACTAAAAGGCTGTAATTATATGAGAGTAAACGAGAAAACTTGATAATAACTAAATAACAAACAAAAAACTGTCACGCCCTCCAGTCAATTCCAACTCAGAGTTACCCTATGGGATACAGTAGAACTGTACAACAACATTTCCAAGGAGGGACTGGTGGAGTCAAACTGCCGGTCATTTGGTTCACAGTCAAAATCTTAACCACTGTGTGACCAGGGGTCTGATAATAATAAAACAAAGAAAAATAACTGAAGATGGCCAAGGAACCAGCAGAGAGCTTTATGATACTTGGTGTCAGATTCAATGGTAATTATATATTAACTTTTGATAATTCAGGGAGAACATATATACATTTTTTCATAGTCTTTAGAGGTAGCAAATTAAATAAAACTAGTCTCAATTGAGAGGAAAAGAAGTCTCTGATATATGAATTTAAAAATTATTTGTAGAACTGTATAAAACTGTTATTTATAATAGCCAGGCAATCATTCTTTAGCAATATGTATCTCAATACTATTTCCCTGCATTTTACTTTAAAAAAAATCTTAATGAAATAGTTTGAAGTATGTTTACACACAAACAGGGAAATGAATTTTTACTCCACTTAAAAAACAATTACAAGGCAGTATACATTATTATACATCCACAGTTCTACTTTGATGATGACCTACTTAAAATTGGTTTGAAATAAAATAGTAAACAAAATTTAAAGAGCTTTTATTTTTCAGAAACTTAAAGAGATGCCGCTGTTCTAGCTAAAGAAAATGATTATAAATTATTAGTGTCAATCAAATTCCATCTCCTGATTAAATCTATACAAAAGAACTTCAAACACACAGCTCAGCTGCCACCAAGCGACAAATCAATCAAGAGAAACAATGCCAATGAGTGATTAGACTGTAGGCAAAAGACAATAGCATGTGGGTGGCATTTTCCTTCTCATTCAAAGCCCTGTTATTAATCAGAAAATGGGAGAGACCATTTACTGCGTTGACTTTTATTTAAACATTAAAAGGTTTCAGTATGAGCTCTGTACTAGACAACATTGAAACAACAAAAGAAAAGTCTTCCTTCAAAAGGCCTTTAAATATATTTGCTTACAAAGATGGTATGTATTATAGGTTTATTCAAATACACTCAGTAAGTATGGGTGGGTAGAGACTGCTTTGAAGCAAAGAAAAAATATAGATCATTTAATTAAACAACAGAAATGTCAGGCTTTTTTCGAGTATTCTAGATTAGTTCATGCTTTTATCAATTGAGTTGTCAAGTCTCATAGCATCTGGTTTCCATCAACAAGTTGAATGATTTCAGTCATTGTGACAAATGAAATTGTTACATTAAATTCATAGCACAGAAAGTTTGATTTTAAAGAGTAAGGCATGCATTATTTTCATCTTTATTAGTAAATATTTCTGAAAAATCATTACCCTATTGACATGTTTGTACTTAACAGCATTTTTACTTGAAACACAGCTGAATATATATTACATAAAAAAATATTTTTAGTGTATATGATTTTACATTCATTTACTATATGTCAACTGTATATCTCAATATTTAATAACATATTATATTTAATATATATTTAATAATATATAATTAATTAAATATATATTAAATATACATATATAAATATATATAATTAAATATTATATTTAATATATATTTAATAATAATAAATATGTATTATGATGTCTAGTTTTAAGAAGAATTTAAAACTATTCTTCAGAAAACCATTAGAAATATGTCAATGTGCAGAATACTTTAAAAATAACTGTAAAATTATTTTGAATATGACTTCAACTTATGACTACAAAATACTATTGCTTTCTAAGAAGGTATAAGCTTCATGAGCTTATGTGCATAATATTCAAAAATCTTAAATAATATTTGTAAGATTATTTTACATATGAAATTAAAATAATATTGGTACTTCTACCCTGGCCCCTAGGGTCGCCATGAGTCGGATCCGACTCGACGGCACATGGCTTGGATACTAAGAATAGTTAAGACTTGTGGTAAGTATTAAAGTATTAAATTCTACTAATCCATAATAATGATTATTTAAGATTGATGGTCACTCTCATTTTATAGATCAGCAGCTTGAAGTAGAGCAAAATCCATAACCTTATTAAAACTAAACAGCTAAGTAGTAATTGGTGTTAATTTCTTAAATTATCCACACAGCTGTTTTTAACAGTTGAAGAGTTCAAATGATTTCACCAGAAATGCCACCAAATAGTTGTTATTAGGGGCCACTGAGACCATTCAAGCTCATGGCTAGCTCATGTGTAGAAGAGCAAACATTGCCCGATCCTGGGCTGTGTGCACAGTGACTGCTATGTTTTAAACCACTGGTGCAGAGGCTGTGTCAATCAATCCCTCTATTAGACTATTTCCTCTTTTTTGCTGACACTCTACTTGCCCAGTTGTATTTTGTTGTATTTTGAGTATCTTTCAACCGAAGCAGCTCGTCTTCCGGCACTGTATCAGGCAATGTTATAGTGGAAACCAGTGAGGAAATATTATTCCACTGCTCCGAAGACATAGAAAACGCCAACATCAACTTTATAATATTCTGCTCTCCCATCCTCACCTACCATTTTTTAAAATCCGTCCGTAGTATAAACAGATTCAGACTAAGTCTATCCACTCACCAGTGATCTGTGTAATCTTTTTTTTTTCCCGTTTCTGATATGCTTCAGGCGTTAGAGTGAAGTGTTTTAAACGCCACCTGCTTACCGTGTTCTCATGTCTTTGTTTAGTGTCTCTCTATAATGTCCTTTTTTTGTTTACTTCCTCTAAAGAAGTCAGTAAGACGTAATACAAATAACACAGTGCCTTTATATTCCTAGACAAAACTAAAACCCAATGTGCTGCTGTCCAGTGAATTCCAACTCATTAAAACCCTATAGGACAGAGTAGAACTGTTCCATGAAGTTTGCAAGGAGCACCTAGTGGATTCAAACAGAAGACGTTTCGGTTAGCAGTTGCAGTATTTAACAGCTCTGCCAACGGGATTTCCTGGAACACGCCAAACCCATTTTTATTAATCAGAACACAATAAATCTTCCCTAGATATCTGTGTGCTTACATGCCTGTGTTTTTGTATGTTTAAGTTTTGGGGAAAGTGGTTGTATGCTTTCTACACAACGGTTTCCTTACTAATTAAAAGGTGTAACTTGCATTATGTTTTATTAAAGGCTCCAAACAGTTAACTTTTTACACTGTATAATACATACTGACCTCTGGAGTTCTACCATGAATATATGAAAGTTTTGTTGGATTGTTTACTTCATGTAACTATAAATTCTAACTTGCAGAGCTTTTAATTCCTCCACTTTCAAGCAATGAAAGTACAGGACACAGAGACAAATACTGGTTTATGATTTCATTACTATCAGTGGAAGAAAGTCTTTAGACAAGATATTTTTTACCCTCTGAACATGGCTGTCTAGCAGACTCCTGTACACAGATAATAATTTTCTCATTTCAAATTAAGCGTTCTTGAAAATCTACCTATGTGATATTTTTTTATGCCGTATTTATTATACATAAAAATGTTGTCACTGAATTTTTTTGTTCAAAATATAAGACAAATATTAAAGTAAACCTCTTAAGATTTGAAAGTAGCTTACATGCTCTCCTCACTTATTGACATGATTAGGTTCCAAAGATCATGTTGTTATACAAAATCAGTATTATATGAAAATGGAGAATGACCATGTCAGATCACAAAATGTAGGATGTTTACACTGCTACGCAACTTCTAAAATCAATTATTGTATAACTTCAAAATTACTTCATGACATAACTGCCAAACCAGTGACTCTCATGGCCCAACCAAGTTCACACAACTTTAACGATCACAGACAGTGTTACTTTGGTCTGACACCTTAGCATTTGCTACTGACAGTCATATTGTTAGCATGCAAAATAGTCATATAGCATTTCTTAGTATTGTTGTAAGGGGAAAATACTGGAGGAGATAGTTGGTAAATGAGGAAAAGGTGAACTGTATATAGACTGTAATGTTGTCTAGTTTTCCCTGTCCTCTCTTACAAGAGAATTACATTTACCACCACATTTAAATCAGACTTGTTTACAGAACATATCTGAAGTGAAACACCACTGTTGAACACACCATTTCAAAGCCATTTCTCAGTTCTAATGAGCTTCGTTTTCCTTCTGATATGAGACATGCTTTACCCCAGACAGAGGCTGCTCCTTTAACCTCGCCCTCCAAGCAGCTAGGAAATACAGTAGAGCAGCTGTTTGCTCAGGGTAGACATACACCTTTCATGTAGGAAGCTTCTGAGGTCTAGGAATTGTTTGTTGTCGTATGACCTCAGGATAAACTGATGGATGCTGTCACTCTCCAAAAGACGCAAATCATTTATTTAAACATCTTTATTTCCCCCGAGCACACAGATTTTATATTGCTTTAAAAACAAAATAGTATTAGACTACATTGCCCAATAGCATCAAGGCATTTTGAGTGTCTAACATGTGCAAAGAAAAGACTAAAAAATTAAGTCACACCAAAAATACCCCCAATCTGATTGCACTCAGGACATAACACTACAGTTTGTATTATAAAACAGGAACATGCACTCTAAGAAATGATACAGGATAACACACAATTTCTTTTTGCCAGCTGAGTTCAGTAGTATTCACTCTCAAAGACTTTCAGTCTGATTATTATTATTTTTTAATAACAAAAAGGTTCCTGGCCCTCCAGTGCTGGGTGTGTCATTAAAAGTATTCATAGCTGAGTCAAACTTCCTGGATTCAAGTCCCACATTACTAGTTACATGGTGTGTAACTCTGTGAAAGTGATTTAACTTAACTTATGTTCTCATCTGCAAATTGCAAAAACAGGAACATAGCATGTTACTTCTTCTTGTGTGATGTGTGTATGTGTGTGCGTGTGTGTGTGCGTGCGTGTGTGCGTGCGTGCATATGTGCTTGCGTTCACATGCTAGGAATAAAGGCGTTAACCTATGTAAAGCTGATGGGTACAAAATAAATGCTCATGAATATTAAGAGTGGTTAACTGAGAAATGTGTATAACATTTGAAACATGTAAAGACTGGGTAGCATGTAAAACATATTTTAATTAAGGGTATCAAACACATTTGGAAAACAGTGCATAACACCCATTTGTGCAAGATATTTATTTAGTTTCCTATCAGAGCTTAGTGTCTATATAGATTTACAGCCCTTTTTAACACTCTGGGGAGGAATTGCTCCAGGCACTGGAGAGTGAATGAAGGTTTGTGAAGAGAGAGATGGCAGAAAGGAAGGCGTGTTTGAAAAGATAAATTTTGTGGAAAGAATATATAGAAGATTCAGGCAAGGACAGAGAACAGGCACAGAGCTCTGGGAAAAGACTTGACTATTCCCCAGGGAGTAGCAGTTGTGTGAATGTAAGCATTAATTCACTAAAAAGTCAATAAATGACTTCGAGGCTGAGGTGTTATCATATGCTTTGAAAATTTTCAGCTCTTTTCAACCCAACCAAAGTAAATCAATTTAATGAATGTTCTAGAAGAATTACAAGCGGGTAGTAAGAAAAGAAAGTCACATGGTCACAGAGTCCTGACACGAGCATCTGGTGTTGAAACTGTTTATCACCACGACAGCAGACCTGTAGTAGCTGCCACCACCTGCTCTTGGGTGGCCAGTGTCAGGCCAGTGATAGCAACTTGGCTTGACCTGAAAGATGAAGGGAGTTGTGCTGTTAAGCGCCAGACAGAAAAGATCAGATATGAGTTCTTGACAGATCACTGACAATCCAAGTCACTAAAAAAATACAGAGAGCAGATCTGTTGTGGAGTTGATTCTGACTCATCGCTTCTTTATAGGACAGAGTAGAACTGCCCCACAGAGTTGGCAAGGAGAGCCTGGTTGATACACTCTGTAACTCTTAAACACTAGCTGTCAGGGTTTCCTTCAAGTCATTAGGTTATCATTTATATTCAAACAATATTTGAAGCACAAGGTACATGCCTCATGCCTGAATTTAACAGTTTCTCAAAGTAAACTACTTAATGCCACGTCACCCTTCATCTGGGGACACAGAAGTCTGGAATTCAGTTTGATCCTGTATGCATATTTACCAAGATATGAACTGGAATCAGAGAATAGATTGCAATGCAAGACAATTTGAAGTAACTAGGGCTTTGATCAATAATACAAAAAATGTTACTTGCCTGAGAAAAGACAACACAATGCTTTTTGCAGCATTGCTAAATCCCAGGTTTGTGAGCAGATAAAGCAATCTACTTTAATTACATCTCATTAAGATAATTTAGACTCCAGGGTATACTCCATTGTTCAAATAACGAAAGAGTACAGGAAAATATTAGGGAAGGAAGAGCTCTTTGGATTTGCAGATGCTTGTTAATAGCAATAAGGTTTTTTTTTTTTTTTTTTTTTTACTTTTTTTATTTAATGTGACTGAGTGAAAATGTATATTCCCGACGGCACTTGGCACTTGGCTTGGCGTATAAATTTACATGCCCACCTATATGCAGCTTCCATTGCTCTCCCTGTCTGGTATTGGAAACACTGGTTGCATAGTGGGTAAATGCTACGGCTGTTAATCAACAGATTAGCAGTTCGAATCTGCCAGATGCTTCTTGTAAACTCTGTGGGGTAGTTCTACTCTGTCTCATATGGTTGTTATGTGTCAGAATCTACTGGTGGCAATGAATTTGGTTGTTTTGGGATTTTAGTTTAAAAATATGTTAGTTAATTTAATTTAAATCAGGAAAAGTCTGGGAAAAAGTCAATGTCTTCATAATTTTTTTTTTAAATTAAATTTGAGCATGGCTTGTGTATTATCATGATGTGTCCAAATGTATTTAATAACATGTTTGTAATTGCTTCTATTTTGTGAAGATAACAATCTGTACTGACAATGATTCTCGGTAAACTCAAACATGGAGCTTGCTTTAGGATATACTTTGATGTTCAGGCCACAAATTGTCTTGGGTTATCTCAAGTTAGAGGATATACTATATGTGCAGGAAATTGAAGAGAGACAAATTGTACCTCAGAGTATAGGAGACCCTGGTAGATGGAACGAACATCTATTGATACTGCAAGAGTTCTAGAATCCAAGGTAAAATTAGAGATTCTTCCTGACTAGGTCCTTTTACCCTTCTCGGTGCTATCTCACAAATGATATATAGTCAATCTCCTCTTCTCGTAGGCTATTTCCATGATTTGTCCGCATTACATTCCCAACTACCTATGTGCATCTTATTTATTAGTAGGTGGCATTCATATCCTAACACGTGGATATTCTACCAAGTCAATTGTTGTGGGCAGAATGGAATATCTGAGAAACACCAACGGTAAGTCCTGGGATCTTAATTGTAAGTTTTGTGGTTTAAATCCACTCAGAGGCAACTTAAAAGAAAGCTTTGGCCGTCTACATCTGAAAGATCAGAGCCACTGAAAACTGTATGGAGAATAGTCCTTCTTTGAAACATGGGGTCATTGTGAGTTGTAATGAGAAATTGTCTTATTTATTTTGTATGTGTGGACACAGCAGCTTTCCTTAAATAGGAAAGTAGTTATGGCATATTGCATAAGCAACATGCCATATATCTGGTTTTTACAAGATAAAAAAAAGTTAGCTTGAACTTTATTAGGCTTGCAAAACATCTGAAGTTTTAAATTCTTCATTATTTCCTTTAGAAATGTAGTTTCTAAAGCCCAGCATCGTAAGTTTTTAAAATATTCCCCTTTTTATTAGAAGGGAAATCCATGAGATAAATTACTTAAACAGGAAATTTGAGTCTAACATATAAAATGAATTATGTTACAGGATTTTCATTTTAATAAATATAGTAGACACATATACAACAACAAAACAGAGCAAAAACTTGGAAGCAGGGGAGAAAAATACAGCTGAACCCACATTTGATTTCATTCCCTCTAAAGAAGAAAGAAAAACAAAATAGAGTCCAGTTGTTTGATTTTAATAATGTAAATAGAAGATATCTCAGAATATCTGATGAGTTCTGAATTTTTCTCTTACGTCCAGCCATAAGGAAACTCTACAAATCTTATTAATCAGGGTTATAAAACTTTTTAACAAATCTGATTATATATAGATATATATATATGTATATTTACATAAAATCTTCTCTCATTCTGGGCTATTAAATTCACACACACAATAAATGCACACATCTGGAAGGAAGAAAGAAACTAAATCAAAGAAATAACCCTACAGCTTGAGCAAGTCGAGAGAGAACAACAGGGGAACCCCTCAGGGACCAGAAGAAAACAAATCACAGAGATTAGAGCAGAACTAAGTGAATTAGTAAATAGAAGAACAATTGAAAAGACCAAAAGTTAGTTTTTTGAAAACATCAACAAAATTGATAAACCATTGGCTAAACTTACTAAAGAAAAACATGAAAGGAAAAAAAATGACCCAAACAACAAATGAGAGAGGAGTTGTCACCACAGATCCAACAGAAATAAAAAATATATCATAACAGAATACTGTGAAAAACTGTACTCTATAACAAATTTGAAAACCTAGAGGAAATGAACAAATTCCTTGATGCATCTCACCTACCAGAATTCTCACAAGGTGAAGCAGAACAATTTAATAAACCCATCACAAAGGAAGACATTGAAAAGTCATCCAAAAATTGTCAACAAGAAAAAGCCCAGGCCCAGATGGCTTCACCACAGAATTCTACCAAGGTTTTGGAGAAGAGTTATCTCCAATACTACTGAGATTATTTCACAATATAGAAAGGGTGGAATACTCCCAAATTCTTTCTATGAGGCCAGCATAACTCTGGTACCAAAGCCAGAGAAAGAACCAACAAAAAAGGGGAACTACAGACCAATATCACTCATGATATCTAGATGCAAAAATCTTCAACAAAATTTTTGCCAATAGAATGCAACAACTTACCCCCAAAATAATCCATCATGACCAAGTTGGATTCATACCAGGGACACAAGGTTGGTTCAGCATCAGAAAAACAATTAATGTGATCAACCACATAAATAACTTAAAAGACAGGAATCACCTGATTTTGTCTATTGATGCAGAAAAGGCATTTGATAAAGTCCAACACTTGTTCATGCTGAAATCTCTCAGCAAAATAGAAATAGACGGACAATTCCTCAATGCAATAAGGGCCATTTATACAAAGCCAACTGCCTGCATCATCCTGAATGGAGAGAGACTGAAATAGTTTCCCTTGAGCTCAGGAGCTGGACAAGGATGCCTACTCTCATATTTCCTAATCAGCACTCTACTAGAAGGTCTAGCCAAGCAATCAGACATGACCAAGAAATAAAGGGCATCTGCATCAGCAAAGAAGTCAAAATCTCCCTGTTTACAATGATATGATTGCAGAGAATCCTAAAAAATCCACAAGTAAACTGCTCAAACCGATAGAAGAGTTCAGCAAAATGTCAGGATACAAGATAAACATGTGTAAATCAGTAGGATTCCTTTATACCAACAATGGGATTGATAAAGAAGAAATCACCAAGTCAATACCATTTACTATAGCCCATAAGAAGATAAAGTACCTGGGAATAAATCTAACCAGAGAAATAACAGACTTTTACAAAAAGAACTGCAAGTACTTACTACAAGAAGCTAAGAGACTTACATAAATGGAGAAACCTACCCTACTCATGGATAGGAAGACTTAAAATTGTGAAAATGTCTATTTTGCCTACAGCAATGTACTATAATGTAATCCCAATACAAATTCCAGCAACATTTTTTAATGAGGTGGAGAAACAAATTACCAACTTTGTTTGGAAAGGGAAGAAGCCCTAGATAAGTAAAGCACTACTGAAGAAGAAGAATACACTGGGAGGCCTCTTACTACCCAACTTTAGAATCTATTACTCTGCCACTGTAGTCAAAACAGCCTGGTACTGGTACAAAAAGAGATAGACAGATCAATGGAGCAGACTTCAGACCTCAGAAATGACACCATCTTCCTAAGAATAGCTGGTATTCAACAAAGACCCTAAGACATTAAACTGGGGTTAAAAAAAAAAAAAAATCTCTTCAACAAATGGTGCTGGCAACATTGGATATCCATCTTCCAAAAATTGAAACAAGACCCATATCTTACATCTTATAGAAAACCCAGCTCAAGCTGGATCAAAGACCTAAATATCCAATCTAAAACGATAAAGTTCATCCAAGAAAAAGTAGTAACAACAATGGAAGGTTTAATACACAATACAGACAGACTTCAAAGTCTGTCCAACAACAGAAATTAGATAAATGGGAACTATTAAGAATCCAACACTTTTGCTCACCCAAAGCCAAAGCCAAGCCAAGTGCCGTCGAGTCGGATCCGACAAGACTTTATCAATAGAATTAAAAGGCTACCTACAGAATGGGAAAAAATATTTGGCAACTACATGTCAGACCTACACCTGACCTCCATAATCTACAAGGTACTACAAAATATCAGTAAGAAAAGGTTAATCATCTAATTAAGTGGTGGGCAAAGGAGATGGACAGACACTTCTCTAAAGAGGAGATCTGGAAAGCCAAAAAAACACATGTGGGCATGCTCACAATTATTAGTTATTAAAGAAATTCAAATCAAAATGACAATGAGATACCATCTCACCACAACAAGTTTGGCCATGATCCAAAAAATACAGAACAACAAGTACTGGAGAGGCTGTGGAGAAAACAGAACTCTCCTAGACTCTTTGCGAGTTTGCAAAATGGTGCAACCCCTTTGGAAAGCCGTCTGACACTTCCTTAAAAAGCTAGATATAGAGACACCATTTGATCCAGTAATTCCACTGCTTGGAATTTATCCTACAGAATCAAGGCCATTCACACCAACTGATACATACACATGAATGTTTATTGAAGCACAGTCCACAATAGCAAAATAACGGAATTAACTAAAATGCCCCACAACAGAAGAATGGATAGGTAAACCATGGTATATACACTCAATGGAACACTATGCAACAATAAAGAACAATGATGATTTTAGGAAACATCTCATAACCTAGTTTCAATTGGAGGACATTATATTGAATGAAAGTAGTCAGCAACAAAATGACAAATATTGTATGAGATCCCTACAATAAGAACTTAAAAACAGACTCAGGCATAGAAGAAAAGACTCTCTGATGGCTGCAAGAGTCGGGAGGGAGGGAGGACGAGGGTGGTAGAGTCTAGAGTAGACAGTGGATAGAAATTTGGTTGGGTGAAATCTGTGACAGCACACATTAGAAAGAAGATCAAAATTAACTGCACTTCAGCATAACATTAGTATTCTTCCCATCTTAACCCAGTACTACAAGGACAGAGTAGTTGGGGCGTGGGACTGGGGAGCATGCTCTCAGGGGAAATCGAGTCCAACTGGCACAACTAGCGTTTTGCTAAGAGAGCCCTCTGCACCCCACATTGGCAAGTGGCGTCTGAGGTCTTAAAGCTGCCCAGCTGCAATCTGAGGGTACAGCAAATAGTCCACATCAGCAGGAATGGATGATCACCAAGCACCAAAATGACATGGGGTAAAGAGAACCCAGAAGATAGAGAGATCCACTTGAGTGGGTGACTACACCGACTTGGGACTGGAAGAACCGGATGGTGCCCAGCCACCAACAGCGATAGCTGCGATGGAGCTCACATAGTTGAGTCTGACTGGCAACATAACAATAAAGAGGGGTGCACCCTGAGATCTCCACTAAAAGACCACATTTGATGGTCCAGGGGTTCCCCTGGGAGCATGGCCCCTGGCCCGGATGCTGCCCCTGTTCATAAATCATAATGGAGATCAGCTGTTCGGACAGGAATGGGTTGAACTTGGAGACACAGAGTGACCATATCATGTGTGCACTTTAAGATTTAATGCATCTGTAGGATGTCATCCTGCTCTTACTGTAGGAAGGGGAGTGGGTGGAGAGGCGGAGACAGGAGACTGTTGGTGGGATAGGACATGTATGGAGCAGAGAGGAAGGGTGTGCTGTCAGTGGGCAGGGAGAGCAGTGGGAGCTGCTTATTGGTGGACATTCAAATTTATATTGGGATGTACATTTTCATTCAATCATAATAAAAAAGAAAATTCACACACACAAAAGAAAATTACTTTAATCACCAACTAAGAATAGCAATTGTGTGCCACACCAGAGTTTGTAGAATACTAGTTTAGTACAATATCATATGATAGTTCAATCATGTTAATTTACACAAAGTTATCCATCACCTACTTAGTTCCAAACACTGAACCAATGTTTTGATATACATTATTTTTTCAAGTCTCAGAACTCTATGAGTTACTATTTTTCTAATGTCTCAAATGAGGAAACTAAGATCCAGGGAAATCTAAATTGTAGCATCAAGGGTTGATGTGTGGTGGAGCCAAGGTTTTCAGAGTGAGGTCTGCTACCAAGGCTTTGGTGTTTTCTGTTGTAACATATCACTGTCAAGAAACACTGTCAAAGACAATGAAAGGTCTATAAATATAAACATTGTCTCCGTTTAATGGGAACATATTGTTTACTTAGGTAAAAAAAAAAACTAAGAAAATGTGAAAAAAACTCTAGCCTTCAAGTCAATTCCAACTTACAGAGAACCTACAGAGCAGAGTATAACTGCTCCATAGCGTTCCAGTGCTGTAAATATTTAAGGAAGTAGGTTGGTGCATCTTTCTCCCACAGAGCACCTGATGAATTCTTACTGCCAACCTTTTGTTTAGCAGAAGAGTGTTTTGCCACTGCACCAACCAGGATTTCTTAAGTAGGAACAAACTGAAAAGCAAAAAAAAAAAAAAATACAACCAGGTATATCACCAGTGAAGAAACCATGGTGTAGGAAATATGTGCCTTGTGAGTCTTGCAATAGATTTTTGAGGTGGTTTAAGAGAAGCATCCAAAACCCAAACCAAACCTGATGCTGTAGAGGTGTTTCCAACTCACAGCAACCCTATAGGAAAGAGTAGCACTGCCCCACAGAGTTCCAAAGAGCCACTGGTGGATTCAAACTGCTGACACGTTGGTTAGCAGCCACGCTCTTAACCACTGTGCCACAAAGGTTAGTTTCAGTTTTGTTTTTTGCCAAGTCTATACGTGAAGTAAAAATGTCTCAGCTTTCAAGAAACACTGTTTATAGATCTTACTGTTAAGAGTTGATGGATGTTGACTGTCTTACAAGACGAACAAGCTATCTTAGCAACTCTACAGCCACTGTATGGACTTCCACTCTTCTTACTGATGAAATTTCTAATTCCACTTCGAACTACAAGGGCTTTCACCTCCCAGAGAATTAGGTAACTTCTCTCCTGGTGCTGCCAACTGGAAAATTTTGAACTGCCCTGGAAGAGATAAAAATATCACTGTTGATTATTTGTTAAAAACACAGAGAATTGAAAGTAAGACAATAGCACTGAGAACTCCTGTCTTTCAAAGCGTTTTTTTTCAAAAAGCAAGATGATATTTTAGGACCATTGTATAAATGGGTGAGGAATCGGAAAAAGATATAGCCTGTAGGCTTCAGAGTATACACCAGAGAATGTTAATCCACAATGTTGTGTTGTCATTATCCTTTGTTGTATGCCTAGAGTGCTTATTTTCTTTCATTTGTCTTCCATAAGGTCCTGCCTCAGCTGAGCTACATGGAATTAAGACTGGTTCTATGGTGGCAGGGCCTGGAGCTCCAAAGAGGGACCAACACTCTTCTCCACATTCTCCACAAAGGTCAAGGTTACATTCTAGAAAACAAAAAATAGTTTTGTGAAACTCTCCCTGAAAATACTAGTCATTACAAGAAAGCAAACATACTATCAACTGCCTCCACAAAAGATGTCGTAAATTTTCCAGTGAAAGTCTAACTCCGTATTAGAATTAAATCCCAAACCAAATTATTGCTATAGAGATGATTCTGATTCAGTGTGATCCCATAGGACAGAGAAGAACTGTCTCAAAGATTTTCCAAGGAGTGCCTAGTGGATTTGAATTGCCTACCTTTTTGTTAGCAGCCGTAGCTCTCAGCCGCTTTGCTACCAGAGTTCCTGTACTGGAATTGGGAGTCAGATCTTGCAAAACTATCTTTAATCCAACTTTCACAAGAAAATTTAAGAACTCTTGCTGAGAAAGTTGGTAGTGTCTTCTCCCATAACTGTGACTACTTTTTCAGGGAACTAGAGTTTCACAAAATTATTATTTTAGGGTTTTTTTTTTTATTATATTCCATACCCATGCTTAGTTAATAAATTATTATAATGCAATATTTTCAGTGTTACAGTGAGTGAAATGTAACTTAAAATGTAACTTACTTTCTAGAAAATTATTAATGTAGTTGATCATATTTTCTTTTAGTGACTAAAGTAAATTTAAAAGGACTAGGAATTATAATCTTAGATCAAGACTTTGTTTTTAAAAAAATCAGATTTCAGTTATAGTCACACGTATCATATCACTGACTCATTCAGCCTCTTGTAAATATCAAAGGAAAGTGACTTGCTTGGTAGAGGTCTCTAAACTTCTGTGTATCAAAGCAATATTTTTCAGGAGCTGTTTTGCTTTTTGGACTTCATTTCCAGTTTTGTTATGCAGATTCAGATTTGCTTTAAAGCAGCAGCTGGAGACATTGCTTTTGTAGACACCTAGACAGCCTGTCTTTGGAAGTAGCTATTGACTTTCTGTATCCTAGACAGTTTCGTATTGATCTTGAAGCAACTCAATTACCCACACCTGGAAGAGGCAATGAATTTGAATAGTGTTCATCGCTTCTTTTATACATCTTTTTCTCACCCCTTTGTGAAGGGCAATGACTTATACTTTGTGAATTGAATCAGCAGGGAGATACCCTTATTCTCTTCTTAAAGGAAATAGAGAATCTTTAAGAAAAAGGCACTTGCTAGCCCAGTATGGAGTTTGTTTATAATTTACCTGTTCTGTTCAACTTTCATAAACGATTAAAGTGTTCTACTTAAAAAGAGAAGAAAACTATGCAGTTAAACACTGAGACTGAAATAGTTGGAGTTTTAAGAAAAAATGGATTTCTTTTTCAAAATTAATAATAGAAAATAACGTAACAGCTAGAGGAGAATAAAGTGCAGGAACATTTGATTACTTTCTATGGAGCAATGGCTAGATGATTTCTTTTTTTCTGTACAATAATAGCATTTCAGAGGTAGGAGGACATTCGAGTGACCTTTTCAATAAGAAGTGAGATGGAGTCTTAGTCTTCACACTGTCCGATGCTATCAGAAAGATGTTTGCTAAACCGCTTGAGGCTATGATCCAAGTAATTTTGTGGCTTCCGTAATAAATGAGGATAATTAACACACCTTCATAAGGGTTGTTGTGAAGAGTAAAAGAGATATTGCATATAAAAGCTTTATCCCAGGGCCTGGTGCAAATTAGGTGATCAAACATGTTTTTAAGGAGTTCAACTCCATTATTTAACAGGTAGAGAGAGACACAAGAATATTAAATTATTTAATTCAGTTAACAAAGATAATTAGCAGAGGACCTGGAAGTAGAAGTACTGCCTCTGAGATTTTGAAATGTGTCGTTTTAAACAGAGTTACGCTAAAAATGTTCATATCGTTGTCCGTATTCCTTTCATGTTAAGCATCATGCATGTTTACTGACGCTCTGTTCAACCGAAGGAAGCCCTGGTGGTGTAGTGGTTAAGAGCTATGTCTGTTAACCAAACAAGGTCGGCAGTTCAAACCTGCTGGGCGCTCCTTGCAAACTCCCTGGGGCGGGTCTACCCTGACCAACAGGTTCACTGTGAGTCGGAAACGACTCGAGGGCAGTGACTTTGGGCTGTTCTGTTGGGAACATTGATGAAGCTTTTCTAAAAATGCACGGATAAATCGTCGTTCCCATGTAGCTTATCATTTAGCAGGAAAACTATAAGACTAGAATTATAAAACAGGAACAACATTCTGTGAAAGATTATTTCGGATTTAAAGTCAATATCCTGGGTGAACACCTATTGCAATGTATTCTCTTTGTTTATTTAATATATTTTCTCCCTGCTGAAGTCTTACGTGTAACTTTATTGGAGCCATGGTGGCCAGTCCTTAAGAGATCGGCTGCTAACCAAAAAGTCAGCAGTTCAAATCCCTCAGCTGCTAACTGGAAACCTTGTTGAAGGCGTTCTGCACAGTCTCGACAGCCAGTATGAGTCTGAATCAACTCTATGGCAATGGGTTTGATTTGGGATTTTTTAATACTTTTTAGCATGAATTTGTTACTCTTCAGCCCTGTGCTGCTACTCATCCTTTCTTTCATGCCTTTGTTGTTGATTTTTTGTTACTTTGCAAATTTTATTTTATGCTGAAGGTATAATCACTCCACAGTGTCACTGTTTAGAAGGTACAATCATATTGTGTTGTAAAACCATGAAAGAAAGAAAAAACTAGCGCTGGAGCTGCATGGTTCCAGAACCTCCTTTGACCGTATTTATTTGGGTACTACTTGCATGAAATCCACATAAATGAAATGTTTCCTTTATCTATAATTACTTGCCCTTGTTTAGGAATACCTCTGTATTTCATTGCAAAATCATCGACAAAATGAAGAGTTTTCGTAGTGCCTGTTTCACTTTTCAGTTTTTTTTTTTTTTTTTCCCCAGTCTAGGCTTAGCCTCAACCGTCTGTACTTATCAGTCACCTTCACAGTTGGTTGACTTAGTTATGGACACTAAGTACTCTCAGAACTTTAGGTACCAGTGCTGTCACACTGAATGTGATATATCATGTATATTTCTGTATTTTTGTGTACTATAAAGAGATCATAGGAGGCTGAACTTGAGTTATTTACCTTTACCTTTCAGTAAATGCTTTCTACACGGATCAATCAGATGGAACATTTTTCTAAGGAGGATAATTTAACCTCTACAACTGAAATCTAAAGTGGATTTAGAAAGAATCAAAGAGCCATCTAGACAGAAGATTTAGTAGACTGTCTATACACATTATCTTGAGAATGGATGTAGCAAAGTATGTAGAGGGGGATTGTCCTGATGTAAAGGCAAGAAGGCAAAAATGTAAGGAAATCATGCAAATGTCTTGTTCACTTTAATTATTTACTTATAATATTCGTGTTTGTTCAATGAGCATCAATGAATATTTTAAAGCATGTTTTATAAATATGAAAGCAAAAAAATGAGAATTGATTATGAAAAGAAAAGCTATTTTGCTTTTTGTTTTAAAAGCAAATTCTTTTCAAAGGAAACTTTGAATAAAAGCTATGATGCCCTCTGGTGTGCAGACACTTTCAAGCAGTCTAATACATACTTAACATATATATGTAAAAATACTAATTGCTAAATAGATTACACTAGAAAGTGCAGCAATTCACACGTATTTAATTTCAAAAGGCCCAAAATACTATCATAAAGCTATTTAATGAATTTTCAAAATACGAATGCAAATGAACCGTCTTTATGGATAAGGGTAGTGATTTCTGACTAAAATGCCAAAGCCTTAAGTCCTCCTTAAGCTTGTCTGCAACTCATCAGAGGATTATGAATAAACATAGCTGTAGAAGTATGCAGATTTCCTAATAGAAAACCCATGAATGTTTTAACACCCAAGGGTTCAAATTATAATAAAGGGATAGCACCTGTCACTGGAGGCAAAATACAAGATCACCTTTGCAATCCCAGGAGTGAGTAAATCACCCACAATTGAGTCTGTCTCTGGCAAGTCGAGTCTGGATAGCTAATATATATAGATGTATTCAGATGTTCACTTGTATGGATGCAGGAAAGTTGCCTTAAATTATTCCTAAAAGGCCAATTTTTCAAATAATCTTATGGAAAGTTTTTTCAAAGATGCTTAGGGTAATTTCCTGTATTTACTCAAGTATAAAAGAAGAAATTTACATTTTCACTTCAAATCATTACAGTCGATCACTAAAAAGATGTGACCATTTCACTTCATCAAAACATCATTCTATGCAGTTTGTGTGTAGATGTGATTTCCGCCTTAGTGTTTTTTTACAATTACCTGTTAATCTAATGACATATTTTAACAAGAAAAATACAGAAATATATATGGGGAGCTCTGGAGAACTATGCAGTATTTTTACCGGTTGTGTTTATTCATCTTGGGAAATCAATGTTTGTCTTGCTTACAGCCTGAATCTGAGGACTTACCTGTGCATAATCTCTGTGTTTTCATTATCAAGATCCCACCGCCCTGTCCCTTGTTTTTATTGCAGGGGTGGGCGTAAGTATGGAGGGAGTTTCCTTTGAAGGAGTCTGGTACAGCATCGTTCAAATCCTGGTTGCATAGTGATTAATAGCTCAGTTGCTAACCAAAAGATCAGCAGTTTGGATCTGCCAACTGCTTCTTAGGAATCCTATGGAACAGTTCTTCTCTGTCCTACAGAGTGTCTCTGAATTGGACTGGACTTCACGGCATTGGGTTGGGTTTCGTTTGCTTGGGTGGCTGACTGACGTGAAAACCAAGAAGCAGGAAGCAGAAACTGAGGACAGAAGAGTCCAAGAGGAAGCAGGCGCCCTGAGGTTGCCAAAGCCAAGCGCCGTGGAGTCAGATCCGACCGTGACGTTGAGGACACATAAAATTTAAATAAAGCAAAAACAGAGCGTAGCTCAAATATCACATGATGGGGGGCTGCAGTAAAGAGGAAGAAGTGCTTATTTCTAAGGATAATCTCTGTGGTTGACGTTGGCTACCAGAGCCACTGGGGTATGACTTGAAATACTGTTCCAATCGGAACAACCTCCACTCTGATGGCTCGGTACCACTACAGATGGTTTGGCCCCTTATTGTCTTCTGTAAATGAAGAGTAAACCTACAATAATAGAAATTATTTTAGAAAGTATCTATCCGACTCGACGGCACTGGGCTTGGCTTGGCTATCCTGTATAGCTGAATACATCTAGTTTAAATTCTTCATTGTATTCTATTAACTTCCTTATGTGTGTATTTTTTATTGAAATATATTTCATTCTCAAATATTACACCTTTCAGTGAATAGGAAAGAGAATAGGAAAAAACAATATAAGGAAATTAGATTTGTAAAAGCATGCAGTTTGTGATTATTTCACAATGTTTGATATTGAGAATCCCAATAAACTTACTGAATAAATGGTACAAAGATTAACACTCAAGAATTAACCCATGTATTCCATAAACAAGCTTTAAGCTCCTCTCATATAACCAAGATCTTCATAAGAACTACTAGATATTGAAAAAGTATAAGATTAAATCTTACAGTCTAAAAAATTTCACCTATTGGTGGAAATAAATGTATAGAAATTACACAAAAATAAAATGAAGGACATTATGTATAAAACTTAGAGAAAAAACAAAGATACACATGAAAAGGTTTTGAGGTAAAGTTTAAATCAATTTATATGTAAGTAATTTTAAGAGGAATATAAGAACATGCCTTAACATTTATTCTCTTGAAGATAAATACCTACAGCCTCAATTAACAAAAATAGGATAAATGTATATAACTAGAAAAAAATGGGACATATATTAATATTCAAAGTAACAGTTAATACTTAAATAAATTGCTGACTCCTCAAAATAATTTAAAACATTGCTTAATCACTGCATATTTATTGAAAATAACATAAAGTCTAGATTGATTTTGCTTTACTCATCCCCATTCTATTAATAAAGATAACAAATTATATCATTAAAGAATAAATTAAGTTTAAAGTATATATAGGCTTGATTTGAGAGTCAAATATTTAAGATTGTATATATTTTTCATCATTCAAGAAATACAAGTGACATTAGCTTACTGGTAGGCTTTATGATAAGTACAAGTTTAATCACTGCACCTCTTTTGACTATGAAATTCTTACAAAAGTTTTTCTTGGAAGATCTTGTTTGGACTAGACAGTGCTGATTGATGATTTGATAATGCAATAAATACTCTTCTCTAATGCAAATTACGTTGTCCACATACTAACCATATCAAAATCCATTTAGTATATCCTCAAATAAAAATGAAATACAGATATAGTCTGATGACTTTTCTCAGTTTTATAATTGGTCAAGAATTATAGAGAAAGTATTCACTGCCGTAACAATATATAAGCAAGACAATTTTATGACTAAACTTTCTAAAATATCAAAATCTAATAAAAAAAGTAATTTCCCTAATTACTCAGCGTCATGGGTTGAATTGTGTCCCCCCAAAAATATGTGCAGCTGTGTGGCTGGGACATGATTCCCAGTATCTTGTGACTGTCCTCCATTCTGTGGTTTCACTAAACTGTATACTAAAGGGGCTGTAAATTCCTGCATAGGATTACTTCCTACTCTGCTGTAGGGGGAGTTTCCCTGGAGTATGGCTTGCTCCACCCTTAAGCTTTTCATCCCGCAAGAGATAAAAGAAAACAGAAGCAGGCAGAGAATTGGGAACCTTGTACCATCAAGAAAGCAGCACCGGGAGAAGAAGAGCGCATCCTTGAAACCTGAGGTTCCTGGGCCAAGACGCTCCCTGGACAAAGACTGATGCAACACCGGACTTTCCTCCAGAGCTGACAAGGGGAAAGCCTTTCCCTGGAGCGGACACCCTGAACATGGACTTGCAACCTACCAGACTGTGTAAGAATAAACCTTCCTTTGTTAAAGCCATCCACTCTGTGGTATTTCTGTTAGAGCAACCCTAGCTGACTAAAACACTCAGTAACTATGACTAGTTTATGAATATATACTTGGATTAAATAAGGAATATATATGTGCATATATCTGACTCAACGGCACTTGGCTATATATGAGGACTGCCAATTATACATTTCAACACTCACTCTGAAAAAGTGCTACATACCTCACTGCTGAATTACCACTAAAGTCACCTTTGAAGTACTCCCTTTGGTAAGCTACACGGCAATGCCAGCGCCAACAACTAGACCACCCTTTACTGGAGAGTTGCTAAAATGTTTTTGTGACTATTTTATTAACTAAATCTCAGCATGTTACACCAAACCCAACCCAGTGCTCGTGAGTTGATTCTGACTTATAGTGACCTATGAGTCTTAGTAGAACTGCTCCACAGAATTTCCACAGAGCACCTTGATGAATTTGAACTGCTGACCTTCTGGTTAGCAGACATAGAATTTAACCGCTAGATGACCAGGTTGTCTGTGTTAAGTTTATGTAGCTATGTCAATTTTTCTTAATAAAAATCTTTTTTTTTCCTAATTGTGTAAACAGCGGTTTGGATTGTTAATGATATTTGGCTTTTTTTCTTGTTTTCTCAAATGCCATGTTAGAAAGATTCATATTGTCTTTTCCCATGCCATGTTTGATGCCGTATAAAGAATTTGTCACCCTATAACAAAACAATTGCTCAAACTTAAACCCAATTCAGAAAAAAATAAAGATACTAAAGCATCTTACAAGACAATTTTTTTATTTAGATATTAATTTTAAAATATAGCTCTGATAATCTTCATATTCAAATAATGACAAACTGACATTTTTCGTAAATGAAGGTTTGTTGTATTCTTGTGTAATTATCAAAATCTTGAACTTTATTAGCTATAGTTACATCTTACCATGTAAAAATAAATGAAATATAATTGACAAACTATTTGTCAGTACCAAAGAATTAAATAGGTCATGATCTTCCCTCTCAAGTTAAAAATATTTAAATGTGTGATAGTTTTTATTCTTTGCTAGATTCTGGAAATACAAAAATGAGAAAACAACGTTTCCCCATTAAACAGTTCTGGTCTAAATAAGGCACAATCATTAATGAGAGGTGAAATAGCTTTTTAGGAAAATAATATTCATATAAGTAGTGTAATTATTCATGTGTAATAAAAATATGCATCAATGATAAGTGTGTATATGATGATAAATGTTTAAAACAACTACCAAACCCAGTGATGTCCAGGTAATTCTAACTCGTAGTGACCGTGTAGGGCAGAGTAGCACTCTCCACAGAGTTTCCAAGGAACGCCTGGTAGATGCCAGCTGCCAACCTTTTGGTTAGCAGATGTAGCACTTAACCACTACAACACCAGGGTTTCCTAATAAACATTAGAAGAAGTGTATATTTAATGAGTAAAACATGAAATATACACAGATATAAAATATGTACATGCATATAAATATACAGGTCTACTGCTTTCTTGTTGACCCTAACTCATGGTGATTCTGTAGGACAGAGTAGAGCTGATCCATGAGGTATCCAAGGCTGTAGATCTGTGTGGAAGCAGACTGTCACATCGTTCTCCCACAGAGTAGCTGGTGGTTTAGACTGCTGAGTTTTCAGTTAGCAGATGAGAGCTTAACTACTGTGTCACTAGGATATACTTGGATTATACAAATAAGGAATACATATACACACATGTTTGTAGAACATGCTTCTTGATATGCTTGATGGAAGGCATGGAATTTGAATGGGGACTTAAAGGATAAGCAGTATTTTTACAATCCGTTGCAAAGTACAGGAATCTTCCCCAAAGAAAAGATAAAGTAAGCAAGTCAATGAAAGCGTCTAAGAATAGGTCAGTTTGAGGAAAGGAGAACGGTTCAACTTTGAACCTGGAGAGTGGTTCAGCTTTGAACTGAGCTTTTGTACATAAGGTGGGATGTAATGATGAACCTATGTAAAAGTAGTTCCTGAAACTCTGTCCGTTATTCAGTATGTAAGGACAGTTCCTGAAGTTTTTAAGCAGGTCTTATAGAGAAAGATTTTTCTGACAGTAATGTGAATGTCAGGTAGGAAGAAAATAGGCAGAGACAATTTGGAAAAAAAATACACAGGGAATTAAGTTATTGTCTGCCGGGAGCCAGTCCCAACACTTTTCGGGGTCCCGCACGGAGGGAGAGAGAGGCGCGGCGGGAAATGAATCAAGAGAGACAGGAAAGACTTTTCTGATTTAAGGCAGCCCGACCCAGAGAGCGAGAGAGAAGGGTCGTCTTAGTTTATTGTTATCTTTTTATAGTTGGTAAGACAGTATTACTTTGACCACGTCGGTGATTGGCTAGGCAAGAAGCAGGTACCTCGTGGTCTCTTCATGTCAATCACTGGAGTTTTCTAAATAATGGCTCGAGACTAGTGTCTCTTTTCATGTTAGCTATTAAGATCTTCTAAACAATGGTTAGAGACAATGGTCTTCTCTTCTTATTGACTATTAGGGTCTTCTCTGTTAGTAAAAAGCAAATACTTTGTTATTCCTTTTTATGTTAACCATTAGGATCCTCTAAAGAATGGTCTGAGACAGGAGTATTTGTGATTTATAATTAACAGCTGGAGCAAAACTAATCTTAGACTTCTATTAACTTTACCTAAGCAGGAAGAGAGGACAAACCCACCTTAAAGGTTATACAGTCTCTATTTGTTCCTTCTCTGCTCTTCCTTATCTCTTCTTCTAAGGACAATGGGTGTCCACTGTCCCTTATTCTAAGTTTCTCTTAAACTACTCTAAGAAAGGCATTTCTTTAGTATTTGTCTGTTTGCCGATACCAAATGTAATAAACTTGGGAATCTAGTTATTTTCCTGAAGTAAGATGTTTGCTATCTAAGAGCTGAGAAAGAGAGGAAGGGGAGTTGTCTCTGGAAAGCCCTTCAGGGCCTTCTTGCAAGCTTGCTTATCTCATGTGAAGGGAGGGGTGAGCAGCTGGGAGAAGTCAGCAGGGGTTGGGCCTGCCTCGCTGCTCTCAGGCTGGCTGTGTTAGAAATCATTCCTCTGAGCTCTTTTCCCCAGAAATTCCTGTACAGGTTTTCCCAATATTATTTCATAAACCAAGGGGGTAGTAAAGGGCCCCTCTCAGAAGGCATCTCCCCTGATCCTTGTGCCAGGAGAGGAGGGGGTATCTTTTTGAAGAAAATTTAATTAGGAAGCCAATTAATATTAAGGGCAGTAGGCTAGAAAACATGTCACAGGTGAGATGCTTCAGCCCGTCATTTACAGGGGCTCATGACTTTGTCTACAAGGCTGATGGCAGTTGTCGTTAGGTACAGTTGAGTCAGTTCCAACTCATAGTAACTATGTAGAGCAGTGTGAACTGCTGCCTGCTCCTGTGACATCCTCCCAAGCCTTGTTACGGTTGAACCCATGGTTGTGGCCACTATGTCAGTCCATCTAGTTGAGCGTCTTTCTCTTTTTCACTGACTCTCTACTTTACCAATCGTGATGTCTTTTTCCAGGGACTGATTTCTCCTGATAATATGTTAAAAGTATGTGACATGTTTTCTCACCAGCCTTGTCTCTAAGGATCATTCTGGCTGTACTTCTTCTAAAACAGATTTGTTAATACTTTTAGCAGTCCCCGATATGTTCAATCTTCTTCACCAATATCACAATCCAAAGGCATCAATTCTTCTTTGCATAAATACGAGGTGCCTGAAAATGCCATGGCTTGGGTCAGGCTTACCTTAGGCAGAAGGCGATGTTTTTGCTTTGCATCATTGTAAAGCAGTCTTCCGCAGCAGATTTATCCAAATGCAGTGAGTCTTTTGGTATTTCGACTACTGCTTCCATGAATGTTGCTTGTGGATCCAAGTAAATGAAATCTTTGACAACTTTAATCTTTTCTCCTTTTATCATGACTTTGTGAGTGATGGCTTTTGTCTTCTTTGTGTTAAAGTGTAATCCATATTGAGATCTGTGGTCTTTGCTCTTCATCAGTAAGTGCTTCAAGTTCTCTTTGCTTTTAGCAAGTAAATTTGAGTCACTTGCATAACACAAGTTATTAATGAAACTTCCTCCAATCCAAATGGCACATTCCTGTTCATACAGTCCAGTTTCTCAGATTATTTAATTAACATGCGCAGTGAATACATAAGGTAAAAGGATGTAGATCTGATTGAAACTTTTTCAGAAGGTAAACCAAGCAGTATCTCCTTGCTCTGTACAAATGACTGCCTCTTGATCTATGGACAGACTCCTCATGAGTACAATCAAGTGCTCAGAAATTTTCATTCTTTGGAAGATTATTTATAGTTTATTGTGATCCACACAGTTGAATGCCTTTGCACAGTGGGTGTAACATAGGTAAACATCTTTCTTGTATTCTCTGCTATCAGCCAGGATCCGTCTGGTGTCAGCAATGGTATCTGTGGTTCCACATCCTCTTCTGAATCCAGTTTGAATTTCTGGCAGCTCCCTGTCAGTATACTGCTCCAATCGCTTTTGAACAATCTTAAGAAAAACTGTACTTGTGAGTGATATTAATGATATTGCTAATTTCAGCATTTGGTTGGAATAGGTATACACACAGATCTCTTTCATCTGTTGGCCAGATAGCTGTCCCCTAGATTTCTTACCTTAAACAAGTGAGTACTTTCCAAGCCACATCTTTTTGTCTAGACTTCCCAGCTGATATTCTGTCCATTCCTAGAGACTTGTTTTTCACCAGTGCCCTCAGTACAGCAAAAACTTCCTGAATATTAGCAGAACATTGTCTGATATAGTGCTGAAAGATGAAACAATCAGGTTGGAAGGCACTGGAAAGACCAGTGTTGAAGAGTAGCACCCTCAAAGTAGAGTCAACCTCAATGCCGTAGATGGAGTCATGCTTTCCAGACTTTCATTTGCTTGTGTAACATGACTGAAAATAAGAAACAGCTCAAACATCCCTTAGAAATTGGAACTTTGAATGTACAAAGTATGAATCTAGGAAAAATGTAATTTGTAAGAAATGAAATGGAACCTGTAAAGATCTGTATCCCAGATATTAGTGAGATGAAATGAACTCATAGTGGCCATTTTGAATCAGGCAACAATGTGGTCTACTACACCAGGAATGAGAATTTGAAGAGACGAAGCACAGAAGTATTCACTTGTGTGAGGTAAGAAATTGGAAGACAGCTATCTAACCAACAGATGAAAAAGATCTATGTTTATGCCTATTCCAACTAAATGTGGAAATTATCAAATTACATCATAAATATCACATGATAGTAAAAATTTGCTGAAGGTAGTTCAAAGGTGGCTGCAACTGTACTCTGACAGAGAAGTGCCAAAAAATTGAAGTTGGACTGATAAACAAAGAAATATCAAATATTTCAAGATCTATCCTGGAAGAGTAACACTGCTGTTGATAGGATAATATCCGTAGGCCTACGAAGATGATCTGCTAACATGACAATTATCTTTCAAATTTACCCACCAACTGCTAAGTCCAAAGGTGAAGAAACCGAAGATATTTACAACTTCTGCAGTCTGAAATTGATCAACTGTGCAATCTACATGCACTGATAATTACTGGTATTTGGGATGTGGAAGGTAGAAACAAAGACAAAGGATCTGTAGTTGAAAAATACAGCCTTAGTGATAGAAATGATGCTGTGATTGCATTTATAGAATTTTGTGGACCAATGACTTCTTCATTACAAGCACCTTTTCTCACTAACATGAACAGTGACTATACAAGTGGACTTCACTGTGAATGCACAGGAATCAAACTGACTGCATTTGCTGAAAGAGAGGGTAAAGAAAGTTCAATATCATCAGTCAGAACAAGACCAGGGGCCAGCTAAAGCACAGATTTTCAATTGCCCATATGCCAGCTCAAGTTGAAACTTGAACTTGAATTGTGGAATAACACAAAGGATTAAGTTAGAGGCAGAGAAAAGAATGGAAAAACACTAATGGATGGAAGTGAAATTCAGAGACAGAATACATGAGAGCAGCAGTGCATTTTGGCTAAAACCCTGGGCCTAGAATGTGACACACCTGTTTTTCATTCACTCTCCATGTGAAACTGAGCTTCGATTTTCCCATCTGCAACCAAGAACTAGTTATAGAATCTAGTAATGTGGTGATAGTAGAAGAAAGACTGGGAGATCCATGTATGATTGATAGAACTGTGGATCACAGTTCTTGTCCTGATGTGTGTGGCACGAGTACGAATCCACTATGGACAACTGGTACAAGTGGTGGTGATAGTAGCAGAGTACCCGGTGACAGAATGAACTGCATGTGATTGAGGTTTCTGTTTAGTGATACAGCATTTAACAGAAACAGAAAACCTGAAGGAGAAAGAGAGATAAAACATTTATTAGCATGGAACTAAAAAATCTACCCCTATTTTTCTGTCGTCTTTATGTTGTTAAACACCCCCAAACAGCAAACCCACCACTGTTGATTTGATTCCAACTCACAGTAACCCCACAGAACAGGACAGAGCAGAAGTGCTCCACAGAGTTTCCAAAGAGCGCCTGGCACACTGGAACTGTCAGCCTTTTGATTAGCAGACATAGCTCTTAACCACTACGCCACTGAGGGTATTTACATTATCAGTGCTTACCGTATGTTGACTGCCTGTGCCGAGGGCACTGGGTGTGGTGTGTGTGTACACTATGCAAACTGTCTTCGTTAACCAAGTAAGTCACTTTATTCTCAGAAGCAGTTACTTTTGTCAGAAACTCCTAATGTTTTGCTTCCTTTCACTATGATAAAAAGCAGTTAACTTACTCTTTCCTCTCATTCATCATCTTCTGTTTTTATTGACGAGATGACTTTCTGTGAATTTATCTCTTTACTGGAGGATTCGGTTCATTCACATTCAGTGTAATTATTGATAGGTATGTGTTTACTGCTGTCATTGTGATGTGTTTATTTTCGTGTCGATGTTTTCTCTCTTGTTCTTATTAATTTCTTGTGGGACTTTCTTATTTGTGAGTTGATTTTTCACCTTTTTCTGGGTTAGTTTTGTGGTTGTTGAGACTCCTGTATTACATTTCTTGATTTGATATGTTGTATCTTTATTGTGCTTTATAGCTGCCCCTACAATCCTCCTTAGTCAAGTAGGTATAAACCCAATTTTAATTGCTACCAGTCTTATTAACTTCTTCTCCATCTGGAAGTACTATAATGACTGTAGTACATCCCTCTTCTCAATATGATGACATCATAGCTTTCATGATGTGAACACTGGATCCTTTTTTTAACTGTCACTGGTTTGATTGAGTTTGGAGCTTTCCCTAACTGAGTAGGATTCTGGGTGATGTGTCCTATATTTGCTTCCAAAATATAAAGTCAGTGGTTTTGTTCTTCTAAGCCAAGAGATTCTGTTAGTATTTCTTGTAGCTTTGGTTTGGTTTTTATAAAGTCTCTGAGTTTCTGTTTATCTGCAAAAGCCTTCATTTCATTTTCACATTGAAAGATAGTTTTGCAGCATATATAATTCTTGACTGAAAGTTCTTCTCCTCCAAGGCTTGAATGTGTCATGCCACTGTCTCTGTACCAGCATTGTTTCTGCTGAGAAATCCAATGAAAGCCTACAGGGTTTCCCTCTGTATTTTAGCCACTAGCCAAGTCCCAGCTATGCCCTCACGCTAAGACAGAGAAAAAAAGTTAAAATGGGGAGCTATCTTTGGTCTGTGAAAGCCAGCACTAAACCAAGAGCAGGGGACGGCAAATGAGAGGAGGTTTTCCTTTCAGTGGTATGAAGTCCAAATTAACAGCCCTATGCCATGTCCTAGGGCTCACTAGGTTATCCAGAAGGCTCCATTTAATTATCACTTCAGGTCTTGGTTTCCATAGGGATTTAAGGAGACGTGTGTTTAGTCCTCCACTGTGACTCTGCCTCTTTTCTGTGAATCTGTATTCTGTTCGACACTTCCTTCTCTAGAAGGTAGGACCCAGAAGAAAGATGTTGTTTCTGCAGTCAAATAGATTATGGCACAGCTGATGAGTTGTTCAAAATCTATATTGATTGCAATAACTGGATCAATTATACAACCATCTGCATTGATTCATAAGGCAACTGACAATTGAAATTGACTGTCATTTGGCTTGGATAACCATTGCCTAAATGAATCCAGTAAAAATCGACATTCTTTTAAACAAGTGGAAAAAACAAAAACATCAGGGAAGAAATAACAAAAATAATACCATTACTTAACAGGTCGCAGCAAAGTAATGTTACTGTTAATAATGCCAGTCAACTGTTAATAATAAACACCCTAGGGTTGTCATGAGTCGGATCCAACTCGACGGCACTTGGCTTTATTGATGAAACAATATCTCTGAGTAAAAAATTGGAATATACTATGTAGAAAATTATAGTCTTGAAAATATAGGAATAAAGTGTGATGAATAATGATACAACTAACTTGTTAATGTAGAGCTCTAAGTAAAACATACTGTGAAATATACAGCGATGAGACTTGTCAAATATGAAATGTAAACTGTTTAAAATTGTGGAAGACATCCTAGTGATGCTTGTGTTTTGATTTGCTTCAGATATTATGAAAGTACAGTCTCCCTAAGAGCTTGTGTACATTAATGTCTAAATTTTGGTCTTCAGAGCAGTTTTCTGTATACCTAGAATAGGAAATGGAAAACAAAATTTACAGATAACTTTGGTTCATAATCAGGTTGCCTCTATTGTTTATTTGTCTATAAGAAATAATTCCTTCCTAAGATGTCTTGGCAAATTTAAGTATAGAAAATATATTTTCTGAACAGTAGCACTAATGCAATTTTTTAATTAAAAAACATTAATTTCTTGTCCTTCAGGGATGGAATGAGTAGTAGTAAGTAGAGTTTAAAAATTTAAGGTTTTGTCTCCAGTATTGCCAGCAACATCTGTAACATAGAGATCTCAATCAATACTATAAATGATTTTCATTGATTTTTATTATCACATTTCTATTCATAAAAATAAATTGAATTGACAAAAACTGGTACTATTTATAAAAGACAAATAGTCCAATACGTTTATATCTAATAAATCTTCTACTTACTGACTTCTAAAGAATATTTTTAAAAAGCATTTTCATTGAGGTAGGGTAAATTAACTGTATAATTAAATCTGAATGTTCCAGGTATTTGTGTCCAAATGCTATGTCTGAAAGATAGGTGAAATCTTTTGATCACCAATATTTTAATTATAAACAAAGTAAGCCACTGATGATATGATCATCACCGCGATATATGACATGTGATTCGTATTTTACAAGTTTTGTTAAATACTCACTTGAAAACTTGCAGTATTCAAAGTGCTGAAAATCAGAAAAAGTGAGTAAAAGAGAAAGCTGGTAAGCCTTGTGAATTAAATATTCACATAGTGGGGGAACTTGAATTTATGTTTATTCTGCTTCTTTATTTTTATCATGGAATTCGAATTAATAATTTCAAAATTAAATTTTATATTTCATTTTTAGTCAAAATTGCTTTAATTAATATGACAATGCACACTGGTTATTCTCCAGGTATCTTTGTGTAAATTTCTTTTTTAAATAAATCAACGTGTTCTAGCTTAAAATACATTACTTGTACCATTCACTATTTTTTTTGAAAAGAGAACTGTTGAGATGAAATGGACATATATAAAATTAATCTTTTCAGAGTAAAGATACTCTTTGGCATCTAATACATTGACGACCTTGTGCAATTATGAACTCTATCCAGTGTCCAAAGGGAAACCTGTACCTGTTAAACAGTGGCACTCCATTCTTCGTTGTCTCTAGTCCTGGCAGCCACCTATCTCCATCCTGTCTCTACAGATTTCCTTAGTTTGGACACTCTAGGTAAATAGAACCATACCATTTATGACCTCTTGTGTCTGGTTTCTTTCACTTAGCATAATGTTGTCAAGGTTCCCCATGTTCTATCATGTATCAGGTTTTCATTCTTGTTTTGTGGTTGAATAACATTCACTTGTAATTAATCAAATTTTAAAACATAAGAGCTCACACTTTAAGAAAAGCACAGCCTGAAGCATTCATACTATCAATACTATATTATTTAATTCAAGCTCAAAATGAAACACAGAAGAAAATGTGTGAGGTTAAGTTACTCACTGTTGGTGAAGCTGAAATTTGAAGGTCACGGCTTATGTGTTTATCCATCCTTTCTTGTGACCTTCTGTTGTAAACAAAGAGTATTGCTCTTATTCATCTTCTAATGAGCATATATTAGAGTGTAATGAATAGATAAAACATTCTTTTTCTCCATTAAGTATTTATTGAAGTAGCACTCTCTACACTCACCCATTAAGAGGCAATTTCATTGCAAAGAGATAAAAGGCCAAATTTCAAAACCTTAGGAGACTGAGCTGATTCACACAATGCTTGTCCTGCGGCTGTCTTGTCAGATATAGAAAGTAATATTTATTCTGGTTCTGTATCATTGCCAAAGCCAAACCAAGTGCCGTCGACCCTGTCTTCATTAGATAAATAAATTCTGATATAAGCAGTTTTTTTAAAAAGCACAAATTTTTATTGAATTACATTTTAAACTTAAAATGTTGATTTTAGTGACTTACTGAAAAGTCAGTATAAAAAGATTAAAAATATTAAATGTCAAAAGTACATTATCTTTAGTTTTTTCCAAATATATTTTTAAAAAATTTGATATCATTCGTGTCAAAATGCTTTACAATTTCCAATATTTAAATCTCTCTCTCATATACACACACACAGTACACACACAACACAAATGCAGCTTTAGCTGTATAAAATAGATAAGTAATTATCAAAGTACAGCGGATTATTTTTATCCATGCATGCTTCAAAATTGCAAAGGATCATATTATACAGCATATAAGTATCTATATAATAAACATATAAATAACTAGTTACAAATACAAAGATGTGGGTAAAAGATGATTGAAGAAAAAGTACAGAAAATGATAGATGAACAGATGGAGAGATAGATTGATTGATATAGCTAGAAAGACTTTTTTTTACATGTATTGTCTTGAAAAGCTTCTGTTTATCTTTTTGTCTTTTGTTAAGAGTTTGATTGTCTTTCATAACAGATTCAGTGACAAATACTTACAAATCCTATGTCCCTTCTTTAATTTTTGGGGGGGCATGAGGAAGTAAGCACATTTCCATTTTTGCTTTCATTTTATTTTTTCTGATCAAACTGACAAAGCTGTATAGCTTTTTTGGGAAATACATATTTAGGAAAGTAGTTCAGTTTTTCTTCAGAGTAGGAAATGAGTGCCCTCTGCTGTCCATTTGTAGATTATCTTAGACTGCATTTTTCTGGTAATCTCAGAAAACAAAACTTAAAAATGAATCTCTGTGTTATGAAATATATAGACAGTAAATTATCCAAAATAAAGGTTTGGTACTGAAACATATGGGAGTGAGGAGATAAGAATTTGAATGAGGCTATTTTTCTTTCCTTGTTAGCAAAAAAGAGAAACCCTCGTTGTGTGGTGGTTAAGGGCCAGGTCGGCTAACCAAAGGGCTGGAAGTTTGCATCTACCAGGTGCCCCTTGGAAACTCTATGGGACATTTCCAGTTTGCCCTATTCGATCACTAGGAGTTGGAATTGAGTTGAGGGCAGTGCGTTTGCTTTTTGGTTTAAGCAAAGAAGACACAGAGACTTTCACAGAAGTGGAAAAGCATAAAATAAAATGTGTTTTAAATGAACATTAGCTTATTTCTTTTTAGTTCTTAATTATGCTTTCTGAACAGCAGCCTTACATATTACATAGAACACAGTATTATTTCTCCGCTGTCGTTTAGGGAAATAAACATCATCAGAGCTAACTGAAACTTGTTTTTATTTCTTACTATCCAGTGATCCACCTGGCTGGACACAGGTGATTGTAAAAAAGTCGTGCAAAATCCTGTCTCCTTGTAAAGTGGATTCAGACTCACTACCACACTATAGAACAGGGCAGAACTGTCTCATTGGGCTTCTAATGCTGTAATCGTTAGCAAAGCCAACTGCCACATCTTTTTCTGGGGGAAATGCGGATCGATTCCAACTATTGACCTTTTGGTTAGCAGCCGAGTGCTTAACCACTGCACCACCAGGGTTCCTTTTCAGGTTAGTAGTCCAGAATAAACCATCGCCAACACTAAGAAACCTTATGAACTGGATTGTTGTTGCATGCTGTCAAGTGGATTCTGAAGAATATTGATCCCATAGATCACGGCACCACTGTCCCATGGGGTTCCCCAGGCTATGGTCTTTACAAAAGCTGACTGTTTACTTCCTTCTCCAGCAGTGCAGCTGGTGGGTTTAAACGCTACCTGTCAGCAGCCTGGAGCCTATCCACTGCAACACCAGGGCTCCTTGTAAAATGCTGTATGTAATAAGCATAATTGAAACTTTTCTCTCATAATTTTCGTATTTCACAATAAAATCTCAATTCCCGTATTTGTTTCAAAGTAGCTTAAAAATTGGGAAATGCAAAACAATAAATTGATAAAAGTTTTCATTTAATGAAAAATTTTCATAAAAAAATATTTGTGAGATAGATTTAAGCAATTCTCCCCAGGTAATTATTGACACTTTGAATACTTGTGCTTTCATCCAATAGCTATTTATTATTTACCTATAAGTCAATTACTCTGCTAAAGCTTAAGCATACAGCTGTGAGGTGAGCCTGGATCCTGGCTTTAATGAACCACTATTACTGTTACATAGTGCATTTATACAGCTTAAAATACCCTTCGCCACTGTATGTGGCTATATTAGAGTAGTATAAATTATTTCTTACAGATCCATCCCAAAGGATTTATTTTACTATTATTCCCAAAATTATCTACATGTTGAGACTCTATAAAGAGACTCCCTCCCGTCTTCCCTGGTAACCATCAAAGACTTTCTTTCTACATGTAAACGTTTTCATGAGTTTTAACAGTAGTGGTCTCACACAACACATCTCCCTCTGTGATGGACTCATTTCACTCAGCATAATACACTCCAGTTTGCTCCATGTTATGAGATGATAACCAGTTTTGCCAGTATCAGCTGCTAAAAAGAGTATCTTTTTCCCATTTGATAGAATTTGGGTCCTTATTGAAGATGAGGTGATCATAGGTGGTTGGACTTATTCCTAGGTGCTCAGTTCTGTTCCACTGTTCAGTGCATCTGTCATTGTGCTAGAATCAGTATCTTTGTTTCTAAGGTGTGCTTCTTGTAAACAACATACTGTTGAATCCTGTTTTCTTAATCCATTCTGTCAGTCTGTTTCGTTATGGGTACTTTTAGATCATTTACATTTGCTGTAATTGTTGACAGGTATGAGAAGTTTATTGCTGTCCTTTTGTAGTTGTGTTGTGTTTTCTTTTGTTTTTTGTGGTGCTGACATTTTCTTTTTTCTTTCTACTCTCTTGTGCTGAAACTTTGCGATTTGGATTTCTTTTGTTTTTATTGGGACTTTGTGTTTTCCTCCTTTATTTTGACGAGTCTGTTTATTAACTGTGTCATTACACTGACACTTATGCTTGTCTTCCTAGGTTTGAACAAGTCTATTGCTTGGTAGTACCTTGAATTCTACTCTTTTAGAAAGTTCTGTATCTATACTTGTTTATTTCCTTTTCTATTGTTCTGATGTTGTTGCTTACAAATTAACCTCTTTGGTTCCCTGTTGTAATTCTTTTGGTTCTGGATAATTCTTGAGGGTTTGTTTCCTTAACCCTGGTAGCATAGCAGTTAAGTGCTACAGATGCTCATCAAAAGGTTGGCTGTTTGAATCCACCAGGTGCTCCCTGCAAAACTCTGTCCTATCAGGTAGCTGTGAGTTGTAATTTACTTGACAGCAATGGGTTTTGGGGTTACCTGACTGGTACAGTCTATTGATATAAATTCAGAGGATGGTCAGATGCTATTTGTTCTCAAACCAAAGAACTCTAATAATTCTTGTAAATTAGGTTTGGTTTTCACGTATTCTGTTTATTTCTGTTTATCTGGAGATGCCCTGATTTTTCCAGCATATTTCAAAACAAATTTTGGAAGATACATTGTTATACTTGGTTGACAATGTTTTACGTTCAAGGTTTTATATACAAGAACTGCCAGTTAAGTTTGCAAGCTCATCGGAGAAAAAGTGCTACATACTTGATTGCTGAATATTACTACAGTCACCTCTGAAATACTCCCCTTCAGAAGTTGTGTGCTGATGCCAGTGACCAGTCCACTTTTGAAAGTAATTTTGGGGGAGCCAGAGCCAAGATTGCAGACTAGACACAAGTCTCCTTAATTCCCTCTGAAAGCTAAGGCCTATATTGATAATCAGATGGAGATTTCTGGACACCCAGTGGGCCCTAGGACAAAGCATAAGGCTGTCAGATTGGACTACATGGACTAAATGGGAAACTTTCTCTCTCTTGCTGAGCCCTGCTCCTGCTGACCTGCTGCTTGGGTGGTGTGAAGGTACAGGGTCTTTTAATTTTTTTTTCTTTTTGTTGGCTTACGGTAGGTGAGACATGGGCATGAGCCAGAAGATACACCGAGCTGAAGTGAACCGTGTGTGCCACAGCGAAGAGACAGTGTGTGGAATAGCCATGTTTTGAGAGCCTGGCAGTGGACTAAGGGTACCAGAGCCCCTCCACCCTCTGTTTTCTGATCTCTGCCATAGATTGTGTTGTTTCATGGTGCAAATGTCAGCTTGACCAGGATGTCATCTTGGTCATGTGGGAGGTGGAGTCACCCAACCAGAGGCCTCAGAGAGGGCTAGTTCTTGGGCTAGGAGTGTGTGCCAGTCCAGGGAACACTTTTCCAGCAGAGAGGCTGTGTATAGCACAGTGTTGCCTTAAGGGGAGATCAGCTGAAGAAGACAACAGACCATAGCCCCTCCCTACTTTGAAGTGCATTATAGCACCTGGGGATGGCTGAAGAAGGGTCTCCACTGTCAGATGAAAGGCAGGGCTGCCACGTCTGATGGCCTGACTGATTTTGCAAGTTGTCAGATAGCTTTTGGCTTGTTAAAAGAAGATTACCTGGAAAAAACTGTTGAGCAGCCCAACAGCATCTCTTCCAGCTGTTATTGATCCACACGATAGGACCAGTTGATGACTCCCCAGTGACTCCATAAGTAGGGTAGTATCTTTCCCAGCCAGGAGGCAGAGCCTGCCACTCCAGAGAGTCCACAGAGGCGAGTCATTAGAGGACATAGAGATGGCTGGTGACCAACTCCTGTCTCAGAACTACACCTCAGTTCCTGTTGAGGTAACACCAGAGAAACTAAACAACGTCTAAATGGCCTGAAGGCAACAGACCACCACTAACCACTTAAAGAAACAGCCAACCATAGTGCTTGAAAACTCCCAAAATAACGAATCAAAAAGCTACCCAGATGAAGAAGTCTTTCTGAAACTATCAGAGTCCGAATACAAAAGAATTATACATAAAGCCCTACTAGGGATTAAACAAAATGCAGCAGAGAAAAATGAAATATGAAGAAAGCTATTTGAATTGATTGAACATCAACATTCTGAAATCCAGTAGATCAGTAACAAAATGACAGAATTACACAATTCAATCCAAAGCCAAAAGAGCAGAACTGAGGAAATGAGAGTCAGACATAGTGACCCTGGAGATAGAGCAACTGACATCAGCATCTATGAGGAGAAATCAGAGACAAGAAAAAAGAAAAATGAAGAAGCAATAAGAAACTTGTGGGACATTATCAAGAGGCATAATCTATGATTAATCAGCATTCCTGAACAGGGAGGAACAGCTGTTGTTGAGTTGCTGACAGAAAACTTCCCTGAATTTATGAAAGAAGAGAACGTAGATAACGAAGACATGTATCAAACACCACAAAAACTAGACTCCAAAAGAAAGACACCAAGACATAATATAATCAAGCTTAATAAAATGAAACATAACCAGAAATTCTTAAAGGCAGTGAGACTCAAACCAAAGCTAGTATTCAGAGGGAAGTCCTGGAGGATTTTGTCTGACTTCTTGGCAGAAATGCTTTCAGCAAGGAGGCAGTAGGTTGACACATTCAAAGCCTTGAAGGAGAAAACCAAGAATTATATATCCTGTAAAACTGTCTTTCAAATATGAAGATGAAATTCAGACATTTGCAGATAAACAGAAGCTTAGAGACTTTGTAAAAACCAAACCAGAACTAGAAGAAATATGGAAAGAAACTCTTTGCTTAGAAAAACAAAAAAATTCAGTATATACTTAAGGAGGTAACCAAGGGAACAACATCCTGAAACCTACTCAGTTAGGGAAGGTGCAAAACTCAACCAAAGCTGTAATATTGAAACAAGGGATCCAGTGATCACAGAACAAAAACTAGGACACCATCTCACTAAAAAGAGGGATAAAGCACAGTAGTTATAGTCCTTTCACATGGAAAAGTTAAAAAGATACGTAGAAGTTAAAACTGGGTTTAAACTTAGAATATTAAGAGTGGGTCATAGCAATGTTCGCAAATCACAGTAACAATGCAACATATCAAAGCAGGAAATGTAACACAGGAGTCTCAAGGAACACAAAACCAGTACTGAAAAAGATGAAAAGTAAACCCCATAAAGAAGAATCACCCAGAACAGAATATTAAGAGCAATATAGAAAACACCAACATAAAAATAAATACAGCACAACAACAGAACTAAACACACACATATCAATAATTATACTGAAAGTAAATAGACTGAATGCTCCAATAAAGAGACGATGAGTGCCATCTTGGATCAAAAGACACGACCTGTCTATATGATGCTTATAAGAAACACACCTTAGACTTAAAGATACAAACAAACAGAAAATTAAAGAATGGAAAAGCATATACCATGCTAGAAGCATACAAAGAAGAGCAGGTGTGGCAACACCCGTCTTGGATAAAATAGATTTTAATGTAAAATCTACCATCATGGAAAAGGATGGTCACTGTTTATTGCCAAAATGTTCGGTACACAAACAACACTCAACAGTACTAAACATGCAACCAATGCTAGAGCATCTGAATACGTCTAACAAACACTGACAATATTGAAAAATGAGAGAGGTCACTCCACAGCAGTAGTTGGAGATCTCAATACTCCACTTTCAGTAATGGAAAGATCATCTAGAAAAAACCTCATTTAAGACACAGAAAATCTTATTGTGACAATCAACCAATTAGACCTCCCTCATCAACATATACAGAACGTTTTATCCATCTACAGATAAGTACACCTTCTTCTCCAATGCACATGGAATATTTTTGAGAATAGACCACATGTTGGCACACGAAAGCAAATCCCAGCAAAATTCAAACCACTGAGTTATCACAGAGCATCTTCTCAGACAATAAGGCCATAAAAGTCTAAACAGCAGAACAAACATAGATATTGGACCACCTGGAAACTGAACAACAGTTTGCTTAAAAAGCCATGTGCTATAGAAGAAATCAAGGATGAAATAAAGAAACATAGGGATTCAAATCAGAGTGAAAACACATCCTACCAGAACCTATGGGATACAGCCAAAGTAGTGCTCAGAGGTCAGTTTACCTCTATAAAGAGTCAAACCAAATAATTAACCTTACAGCTTGAAAAAGTAGAAAGAGAGGAACAGAGAAACCCCTCAGCCGTCCCAAGGAAACAGATAATCAAGATCTGAACAGAAATAAACAAATCAGAGAATAGAAAAGCAATCACAACTTTTTTTTTCTTTAAAGATCAACAAAAGTGACAAACCACTGGTTAAACTTACTAAAGAAAAACAGGAAAGGAAATAAGTAACTCAAAGAAATGAGATGGGAAGTGTCACAACAGGTCCCACAGAAATAAAAAATACTGTAACAGAATACTACGAAAGACTGTACTACAACAAATTCAAAACCTAAAGGAAATGGACAAATTCCTAGATTTATATCACCTGCCCAAATTATCACAAGGTGAAGAGAACAACTTAATAAAGCCATCTCAAAGGAAAAGATTGAAAAACTCATCCAAAAACCACCCACCAAAAACAGCCCTGGCCCAGATGGCTTCACTACAGAATTCTACCAAGCTTCTAGAGAAGAGTTAACTCTAATACTACTGAGACTATTTCACAGCATAGAAAGGGATGGAATAGTCCCAAATTCTTTCTATGAAGCCAGCAGAACCCTGATACTAAAGACAGGGAAATATTCCACAAAAGGAGAATTACAGAGTAATATCATTCACGAACCTACATGCAAAAATCTTCAACAAAATCTTTGCTAATGGGATTCACAAAACATCAAAAAAATAATTCATCACAACCAAGTTGGATTCATACCAAGGATGCAAGTCTGATTCAGCATCAGAAAGAACCACCTGGTTTTGCCAATTGATACAGAAAAAGCCATTTGACAAAGCCCAACACCCAATCATGCTAAAAATTATGAGCAAAATAGGAATAGAAGGCAATCTCCTCAATGGAATGAGGGGCATCTACACAAAGCCAGCCAACTACATTGTCCTGAATAGAGAGAGACCGGAAAAATTCCCCTTGAGGAAAGGAAATAGAAAAGGATGCCAACTCTCACTACTTCTGTTCAACATTGTACTAGAAGTTCTAGCCAGAGCAATTAGACAAGACAAAGAAGTAAAGGCATCCACATCAGCAAGGAACAAGTAAAATTCTCCCTGTTTACAGATGATACAATTGTATACACAGAGAATCCTAAAGAATCCATAAGTAAACTATTCAAACTAATAGAAGAGTTAAACGAAGTATCAGAGTATAAGATAAACATAAGTAAATCAGTAGGATTCCTTTATACCAACAAAGAGATCACTAAAAAAGAAATCGCTAAATCGCTAAATTTACTATAGATCCCAAGAAGACAAAAAACCTAGGAATAAATCTAACTAGAGAAATAAGAGAACTTTACAAAGAGAACTACATGAACTAAGAGAGACCTACATAAATGGAGAAACTTGCCCTGCTCATGGATAGGAAGACTTAACATTGTGAAATTGTCATTTTACCCAAAGAAATCTACATATACAATGCAATCGCAACACAAATTCCAGGGATATTTTTTAATGAGTTGGAGAAACAAATCACCAACTTTGGAAAGGGAAGAAATCCTGGATAAGCAAATCACTACTGAAGAAGAGGAATGCAGTGGGAAGCCTCACATTACCCAACCTTAGAACTATTACATTGTCACAGTAGTCAAAACAGCCTGGTACTGGTGCAAAAAGAGACATATAGACCAATGGAACAGAGTTGAGACCCCAGAGATGCCACCACCCTCCTATGAAAAACCGATAGTCAACAAAGACCCTAAGATTCTAAACTGTGGTAAAAACAGTCACTTTAACAAATAGTGTTGGCAAAATTGGATATCTATTTGCAAAAAATTGAACCAAGACCCCTATCTCACACCTTACACAAAAACTAACTCAAATTGGATAAAAGACCTAAATATCAAACCTAAAATGATAAAGATCATGCAAGAAAAAATAGAGTCAACAATGGAAGTTTTAATACACAACTTAAACAGACTTCAAAATCTCACAAAGCAAGATCAACAGAAGAGAAAATAGATAAATCAAAACTACTAAGAATCAAACACTTTTGCTCATCCAAAGACTTTATTGAAAGAGTTAGAAGACCACCTACAGAATGGGAAAGAATATTTGGCAACTACATGTCGGACCGATGTCTGATCGTCATAATCTACAAGATACTTAAAACTTCAACAAGGAAAAGGTAAATAACCCAATTAAGTGACGGGTGAAGGAGATAGACAGACACTTCATTAAAGCAGACATCCAAGCAGCCAAAACACAAGTGAGGAATTCCTCACACTCATTAGCTATTAGAGAAATCCAAATCAAAACTACAGTGAGATACCACTCTCCCCAACAACTTTGGCCATGATCCAGAAAAACACAAAACAACAAATGCTGGAGAGCCTGTGGAGAGATTGGAACTCTCCTATATTGCTGGTGGGATTGCAAAATGGTGCAACCTCTATGGAAACCAATTTGGCACTTCCTTAGAAAGCTGGAAATAGATATGACATTTGATCCAATAATTCCATTGCTCGGAATATAACCTACAGAATCAAGGGAGGTCTCACAGACACATTCACACAAATGTTTATGGCAGCATAGTCCACAATAGCTAAAAGATGGAGTCAACCAGATGCCCAACAACAGAGGACTGGATAAGCAAACTGTGATGCATATACTCAGTGGAACACTATGCATTGGTAAAGAACAATGATGATTTCAGGAATTGTCTTACAACCTAGTGTCAAATGGAAAACATTATGCTGAGTGAAATCAGTCAGGGGCACAAGAGCAAGTATTTTATGAGACCCCCATTAGGACTTAAAAACTGACTCATGTACACAAGAAAAATCTCTCTGATGGCTGCAAGGGAGGTGAAGGAGAGAGAGGTCTGGTCATAGGTGAGATAGTTGATAGAAATGTGATTGGTGAAAGCAGTGACAGCACACAGCAGAATGAAGATCAACTTATCTGGACTTCAATGTAAACTGAAAATTCTTCTAGTCATATGGTGATGGTAACAGGTTCATGAACTTTACTGTATAGTTGTTTGTGAGACAGTTTTTAGCCAGTAAATAAATAACTATATTTGAACACACTTCCTGCTCAAATAATTTGGCCCCCAGGACTTTTTTTCTTTACCCAGTGATAAAGGAAATATCGAAAGGAAGACATTAAGGACATCAAGGGTAATACAATGACAGCTCTGATGGGCATTCCAGAAAAAGAGTTCTAAAATTGCCTTGAAGGGTGGGCCATGAACTCATGTTGGTAAACAGCTTCCCAAGTGGAGTACTTTAAAGGTGACCATAGTGATATTCAGCATTAAGGTATGTAGCACTTTTTCATGAACTTAATTGTCAGTCCTAGTAAAATTTCTCTTTTTAAAGCCATCCACTTGTCATATTTCTGTTAAAGCAGTACCAGCTGAGTAAAATATCATGAGCCATAGTCATTTCAACAAAGTTTCACAACAAAGAAGTTGGTGACATTAAAGAAATAGTGTTGGAGTCTGCCTGTGTGTTTGGATGGAAGACAAAATAAATGTGTCCACCTGGGGATGCTTGGCTTTGAAAGCATTATAAAACATTCACAATTGATGCTAAAAACTGAGAATACTGGAGTAGAATTCAAGAAATAATGTGTACTTTTATGTTGACAGTGAAAAAAATACCCATCAGTAAGTTGCTTTCTTTTGCTTCAAGGGCAATGTATTTTTTTTTTTTTTTTACTTTCTTTCACATACCTCCATATTTATTTATATGAATTATAATGTGTTACAGAAATGCTAGTGGTTCAAATCATCCTAGAGGCCTTTTATAAGAAAAGTCTGACAATCTTCTTCTGAAGGGTACCATCCACAGAAACCTTACAGAGTACAGTTGTACTCTGAAATACTTTGTTTGATAGCAACTGGTTGGCTTACGCTGAAGAACAATCGCCATTAGTGAGCTAAGCGGAGCTGAGAGACAGACAGTTTATCAAGCGTCCCAGTGGACAGTTAAGAAAACAAGCCAAACTGAAAGTAATAGTCCAGCTTTTAATCACTTACTGTAAAGTATCAAACCTGTCAGAAAGACACTCGGCTCCTCCTGTTCTGTATTTCCTCAGAATCAGAGCCTGGTGAGCGTCAGGTGGAGCAGCACAAACGTAGGCCAAGGGAGCCCCAGACAAAGGGTTCTTTCAGTTTTATAGACCCCAAAGTTGTAGGTGAAGTTTGGAAAAGCACTGAGTAATGAGCCGGAATGCAGAAAGTGTCCTCAAGGCCCACCGTCTTCCTGATGAGGAGGCTTGGGCCTGCATGCCTGACAAAGAGCTCCGCCTAAGACTCCAACCAAGTAGCCTTCTTTGGAGGTGCCAGGAATAGGAATGCGCAAATGTGAAAGAGAAAGGGTGGTTGAAACTGTGGCTGAGTCTTCAGCAGAATTCCTTCAGAGACTGCACTGTATCGGCTGTGGACAGAGTCCGGTTGGGAGGGCAGCTTTCTCCCAGAGTCTTGCCAGGTAAAGCCATTGTAAATAATTATAAAAGCACACACAGTTTTTTGGCCAGGAGCCAGACCCTTCCTTCCCTGTTTTGAATACTCTCATCCATCACACCCTATTTTGTAGGTATCTTCTAGGTTCTAACAGTTACAAGTGTTCTAATCCGACCCCACGTAGAAACAAACCATCCTCCCAGTTCCAACGTTTTCAGAGTCTGGGAGTCTCTAAGAATGTTTCATCTGTCTTTGAGAAGGAGTTGACTCATGACCCTCCTTCCCTGCCTATTTTCAAGCCTTTCCACAAATGTTTCTTCATCCAGTGCTAACCATATGAACACGAATCTCTTAGAAAACATTATCCCTAAGCTCTGAAATTATGAAAACTGCCCTATGTTCCTTGACTGGGATTGAGGTGTGAAAAATGACTTCTCCAAATCTGCATCACAGCCCATCTCCTAGGCCCTGGTAATATTACAGCTTGAGCTCAACACTTATGTTGTTGTTAAGTGCTGTCAAGCCACTTCAAACTTACAATAATCCTATGTACGACAGGGCAAAATACCTTCTGGTGCCGCACCAAGCTCATAGTTATTACTATGTTTGAGCTCCTTGTTACACGAACTATTTCATTCAATATCATTGAAAGTCTTCCTCTTTTTTCCTGACCTTCTATGAAGCATAATGTCCTCTCCAGAGACTGGTTCTTCTTGATAACACATCCAAAATACTCGAGACGGAGTCTCCCCATCCTGGCTTCTAAGGAGAATTCTGGCTGTTCTTCTCTCAAAGATTTGTTCATTCTCCTTGCAGTCTGTGGTATATGCAAAATTCTTCACCAATGCTGTAATTCAAATGCATCAATTCTTTTTGGTCTTACTTATTCACTGTGTGTCTTTTGCATGCACACGAGGACATCGAAAACGCCATGGCCTGAGTAAGGTGCACCTTAGTTCTCAAAAGGATGCCTTTACTTTTGAATCCTTTTAAGAGGTCTTTTAAAGCATAGTTGCCCAGCGCAATACGTTGCTTTATTTCTTGACTGCTGCTTCCATAGCCATTAACTGCGAATCCAAGCAAAACAAAATCCTTGACAACTTAAGCATTTTGTGCATTTATCATGTTGTTTATGGGTGTACTTGTGAGAATTTTCATTTTCTTTGTATGGAGATCTAATCCGCAGGGAAACTTGTGGTCTTTGATCTTCATCAGTGTTTCAAGTCCACTTTACCAAAAACTTATAATTGTTTTTAAACATAGGATGTTCTTCTGGTACTAACAAAGAAACATCTGAACACAGTAACTCTTCCACCAATGACACAATCATACAACAAATACTTATCTGTGTGTAAAATGTTTCAATATCTGATATAATCTAGATATACAATGGGAAACAACACAATAACAATCTCCACTGTTACAGACCTACCCATTTAGGTTGAAGACTAGTTTTAAATAAAAATTCTTGAATGTATTTATTCACTGAATTCATTCGGTAAGTGATTATTTGTAAAATTTATTCACAGTATGCCTATTTGGCTTCTGTTACAGGCGCTGGTTGTAGAGCTATGTACAACACACACACAATTCCCACCCAAATGCAGCTTACAGTTTAGTGAAAACCCAAGCCAAGCCAAGTGCCATCGAGTCGGATCTGACTGAAAAGGACAAATTAAAAAACACATTCACAAATACAAATGTAACATTGTACTTGGTTAAAAATTCTATGGAAAATTAAATATGGTAAGGAGGATAGGAGACATTATCCTCTAGGGATTGCTCGCTTAGTTTATGTTATTAACAGAGGTGATAGCTTACATAGGAGCTGTTTAAAAAGTAGATGTTGAAAGAGTGTAACAAACAAAACAACTCATGGGTTGGGGCATTCTATTTCATCCATCAACATTCAAACCAATAAATCTTATAGGTTATTATTCATCACCTTATCTCTGCAGCTATATTGCTCCCTTTCTTGAAGGGTATATAGAAGGGTATATAGAAGTTCAATATCTTGGTGGATTGTGGGAACTGAAATCAATGTGCAGACATGTAAGTGCAGCACAAATAGCTAAGTAATGTATGTCCGCAGACTCCTACTCGGCAGTAATTCGTTCCTCTTCCGGTCTTCACCGGTTACAGAGCAATGTGAGGTAGGCCACTCATCTCCCAACCTAGCCATTCCACTTGGCAGTCAAGTTTAGACCAGATTCTGCTCTAGGATATTTTATTTCTCCATCAATGCTGATCTTTTGACCTCACTATCTAATTGCATAATGACTTGAATATTTATTTTCCTGAATTCCACAGTGATTCTATTCATAAAATGGGTTTTTAATAATAGTGAGGTATCCTATTTGACAACAAATCTGAAAAATCTTGCATTTGGTGGTAATGAAATGAGAAGGCTTCAGTCCAACATTGGTTGAAGAAATCACACTCCCTTCCATCCCACTTATCGTCATTAATTTAACATTATGTCTTAACTCCATTTCTGGCTTGAAAGTAGAGTCCATATTGACCAGTTAACTTCCAAGACATTCAGTTCCTGCACATCTGGGGAAAGGATTTGTATGCCTCTTGCAATTTACACCAAATTCTACTTTAATGTTCTTTATAGTGCAACATACATATTCATTTCTAAGCTTAAAAGCAGGAATAATTATGTGTGCACATAATAAGTGATAAGTATCATTTAACTTAATAAACGAATAAATCAATATGCAGTAGAAAACGATTTCCTCCAAAATTACTTCCTATATAATAAGAAGTGTTGTCTCTAATAACTGACAGTTTAAAGTATCTCCACTTTAAACCCATCTCTCTTTGTGGCTTCCTATTGAATGTATTGATGTGCTTTATCAATAGCACTTTTAATAATCACTGAAGAGACTGTGAGTGTATCTTTCTTCCTGTAAGTACAAGTTCAGTTGCTACTGCTCTTGACATCTAGAATAAATCATGGAAGTTGGAAGAGGATCAACTTTTTGACTTTCAATCAATTGTCCTTATTGTATATTTACCTTTCTCTGTCTTGTTACCATGTGTGGAGTCTCTCTGCTTAAATTAAATGAGAGGATATATTTTGTCTTACTTGTCAGCAGAATAAAAGGGAGCAAGTAGTGGTTGCGTGGGAAAAATGAGAAAATTTGAGATTAAATGGGCATTAAAAAATATCCAGAGCTGGATGGTGCCTGGCCACCACCAGTGAAAGCCACGATGGAGCTCTGGCAACACAAGAATAAATAGGGGTGCACCCTGAGATCTCCACTAAAAGACCACAACTCATGGTCCAGGGGCCTCAGGATTCTCCTGCGAGCATGACCTCTGGCCCTGATGCTGTCCCTGTCCACAAATTATAATGAAGGTCAACTTTTCAGGCAGCAATGGATAGGACTTGGCAATGCAGAGTGACCGTATCCTGTAGGAACTTTATGGTTCTATGCATCTATAAGATGTCATTCTGCTGACCTCGTATTGGAAGAAGAGGAGTGGGTGGAGAGGACGGGATAGGAGAATGTTGAGAGGAGAGGACATGTATGGAGCAGAGAGGAAGAGTGTGCTGTCACTGGGCAAGGAGAGCAATGGGAGCTGCATATAGGTGAGCATGTGAATTTATATGGGAATGTACATTTTCATTCAATCATAATAATAATAAAAAAATCCTACCAATCTTGGTATTTTCATATCCTCCTTGTTTGCAGGAAAACCTGGTGGCATACTGGTTAAGTGCTATGACAGCTAACCAGAGGGTCAGCAGCGTGAATCTACCAGGTGCTCCTTGAAAATTCTTTGGGGCAGTTCTACTCTGTCCTACAGTGTTGCTATGAGTCAGAATTGGCTCAGCAATAGTGGGTTTGAGTTTTACTTTCCTATGTGTAAGTATTTGGGGATTTCACTTCCTGAAAATTTCTACTGCTGTATGTGTAAGTAAGCTTGCTTTGGTTGACTTCCTCTGTGCAAGTGATTAGTTTTGAACCTTCCCTTACCTGCCAGAGCAGATGCCACTTATATGTTTGCTTTACCTCTTAAAACTTTTTACTGTTGTCTGAAGTTTTATACCATATCTATTCATTTTATATTTCCTTGAGGATTAAAACTGTTTATACTCCATTATTTTTATCTTAGTGGGAAAAATAGTTAGACACAGATATCTAATTTTGTATGTTTGTATACATGAAGATAATGAATTATTAATATGTCAATATATTTATAGTTTTCGGATGCCACATTTGATTCCTAAGAGTCATTCACATGCATGCTTGAGAGAAAAAAAAATACGGCCACATTTTTGTTCTGTTTTCCCCTTGGCCAGATCTAAAGAAATTTAACAAGAGATATTCTGGCAGAAGTGCTAATTAGTCTATAATCTGTTGCCATCCAGTCAATTTTGATTTAACAATCCTATAGCGCTGGGTAAAACTGTCCTATAGGGTTTCCAAGAAGTGCCTGGTAGATTCCATCGGCCAATCTTTTGTTTAACACCCAAGGCCTTACCCACTACGCCACCAAAACTCTGCCTGGGATTCAGCTTCCTGCTGCTAACCAAACGGTCAGAAATCTGAATACAGAAGCTGCTCCTTGGAAACACTAGAGAGTAGTTTCACTCTGTTTTGGGGATTGATGACTCAAAATTCGCTCAGCAGCAAAGGGTTTGGTTTTTGATTTTTGTTTATATTGCTTTAATTTTAATTTAGCCATCACATGGTTTTTATTCTGTCTTAAAAACAAACAAGCAACAGCAACAAAAAATCCATTGCCAACAAACTGATTTTGACTTATAGTGACCCTCAAGGACAGAGTCCAACTGCTCTACGGGGCTTTCCAAAACTACTTGTTTTTATAGAAGCAGGCTGCTACGTCTTTCTCCCACAGAACAGATTGGTGAGTTTCAATAGCCAGCCTTTTGGTTTGCCAAAGAAACCTCCTTTAGTCTGTCTTAAGAAATATATAATGAAGATTATTATTTCCTTTCCATATCTTCTTTCAATAAATAAATTTCTATTTATCCATGATATTTACTGGGCTCTGGAATTATGAAGAAATAACTACCCATACCTTTTAGTATGGAGCCCTGGTGGATCAGTGGTTAAGATCTCTGCTGCTAGCCACAAGGCTGGCAGTTTGAAACAACCAGCTGCACCTTGGAAACCTTATGGGACAGCTCTACTCTGTCCTATGCGCTCACTATGAGTTGCAATTGAGAAAACAGCCTTTTTAATCTTATCTTGTATGTACCTATAGACACATAACATTTTATATAGTGAAATTACAAGTTATGTAACTGAGACAGGAAGATATGATGGCTAGATTGAGGGAAATTTGATGTTACTAAATATCTGAAAAAGACTCATGTTAAGAGAGATATAAAGTGTTATATGATGTTGAAAGAGGGAACACTGGAACTTCTCATTATATCTTTTGGACTTGGGAAGTACTTATAACCTAAATTATTGCTAAAATTCCTTCATACTTTAATTCCTAGAACACTTATTTGGAAAATTCTTGGTTAAATTTCCCAAGTAGTCTGAACAAATACAGCAACAATACACAGAAAAATTATTTGCTTTGGATCTCCTGTTAGAGAAATAGTAGAAATATTAACTCAGAGTCAGATCCAACTCCATGGCACTTGGCTGGCATTTATATAATAATGTTCATTCACAAATACTTTTTATTTCAAAATAGACATGGTAACTTTTGTGAACTGCTGTGCAAAGTGCCACACTCAGGTGAATTGGTAATTTTATGAAAAGACTCTTTGATCTGTAGACACAAACAAGGAAACTTCCTGTCCCTTACAAAGGTCCTGGAAATACGTATGCCGAGATGTCCAAGACGGAAATCCTTTTGTGATTAAGGGATAGTTTGACCTCAAACAGTGTGTTTTTTTTGCTGTTTTCTGCAAACTAGAGACTTTCCAGGATAATTATTAATGCTTTCAACTGGAATGTTGATAATACTTGCTGTAACACTAATTGTTATTTTTCAAAGTTCTCAGAAGAATTATTGGACTATAATATGTAGAAGATCTACTCCAACAGTTCTAAACTGTTTCAACCAGTTCTCAAAGTTAATTTGTTTGCACCTGAAACTATTCAACATAGTTGATAAAGCTATATACTTTATCTCCCAGGCAGACTGCCTGAAAAATAACTCTATCACATTTCCAGAAGACAAAAGAAGAATTGATGGGTAGATCATAAAATCAGTCTCTTTAGAAACCGAGCCAGTTCTTCAAATGGAAAGTTCAGTGGAGCTGATTTCCAGTGTACACAAAAGTGTTCTATAAATGTTTGTTACGTCGCTTTTGTTGATAATGTTGTTCAAGTCTTCTGCATTTTCTTGTCATATAAGGTTTAGTTGTTGAAAGTGAAACCTTGAAATCTTCATTATTATATTGTTTCATGTAGTTTGTTGTTAGATGTTTTTGAAATTATTATATTTTCCTGCTGAATTAATTTTTCACTATAAAATTTCTCTTTCTGTGCCTAGCAACATTATTTTTATCTTATGTCTGTTTGGCCTGGTGCTATCAAATGCATTCCAGGTTTTTTTTTGTGGCTGTTTTTATGGTAAACATAACTTCCATTTTCAAACTATTTGTATCTTTTATTGTAAGGTGTGTTTCTTAATTCTAGTTTGACAATATCTGTCTATGTATTGAAATGTTCACATTTCATGTAATTATTGATATGGTAGGATTTGCGTCTGCCATTTTATATGCTTCTGCTACATGTCTTATAAATTTTTTAGTTTTCTTCTTCTCCTGTATTGCTCACTTTTCTACTAAATAGTCATTTCCTAGTGAGCCATTTTTATTCATTTTTTATTTTTATGTTTTTAAATATTTTATTGTGATTGAGTCAAAGTATGCAACCAAAATTAAATTTTCATTCCTGCTTATCTGCAGCTCCTGCTCTCCTTGCCCGGTGATGCTACACTCTGCCTTTTTGTTCTATATATGTGGTATCCTCTTAACAATCTCCTGTCCCCCTCCTCTCCGTCCTCTCTTCTTCCTTCTAGTAAGAGGCCAGTGGGACAGCATCGTATAGAAACATAAAGTGCATGCACCTTCTTGTCATAGTGTTTGTATCCAGCCCATTCCTGTTTTAAGAGTTGAGCTCAATAATATTTTTTGGTCTAGGGGCCATGCTCCCAGAGACACCCTAAGGATGTCAGACCATCAACTGAGGTCTTTTAGTGGCATTCTTAAGGTGCACCCCTTTTTCCCATGTTGCTACAGGGACTCAGCATTGTGTGCCCCATCACAGCTGTCTTTGGTGGTGGTCCAGTGACATCTGATTCTTCTGGTCACGTGTCGATAGAGGAACCCATTCACAGGTGTCCTTTTGTCTCCTAGCCTCTTTTTCCCTCATGTCTTTGTTGTTCTTGGTGATCATCTGTTCCGGAGGAGTTGCAACCACTTGGTATACCTCAGATGACAGCTTGCCATCTTTTGAGACCCCAGGTGCCACTCACCTATATGGGGTTCAGAAGACTGTTAGCAAAAGTCTAGTTATGCCAGTTGGCCTCGGCATCCCCTGAGAGTATTGTCTCTAGACCGCCACCCCTGCTGCTCTATCCTTGCAATATTGGGTTAAGCCTAGAAGAGTCTTCAGTTTATGCTGAAGTCCAGATGAGCTGGTCTTCTTTCTACTGTGTGCTGTCACTGATTTCACCCAACCAAATTTCTATCAACTGTCTAATCTATGACCAGGTCTCTCTCTCCCTCACCTCTCCTGCAGTCATCAAAGAGATTTTTCTTGCGTATATGAGTCTGTTTTTAACTCCTCCTAGTGCGGGTCTCCTGAAATACTTGTCCTTGTGCTCCTCCTGATTGATTTCACTCAGTATAACATCTTCCAGTTGAGACCAGGTTGTGAGACACTTCCTAAAATCATCATTGTTCTTTATCATTGCATAGTGTTCCACTGAGTATATGTACCATAGTTTATTTATCCAGTCCTCTGTTGTTGGGCATCTGGGTTGATTCCGTCTTTTAGCTATTGTGGACTGTGCTGCCATAAACATTTGCATGCATGTGTTGTCTGTTCATGAGACTGCCCTTGATTCTGTAGGGTACATTCTGAGCAGTGGAATTACTGGATCAAATGGTATATCTATATCCAGGTTGTTAAGGAAGTGCCAAATTGGTTTCCATAGAGGGTGTACCATTTTACAATCCTACCAGCAGTGTAGGAGAGTTCCGATCTCTCCACAGGCTCTCCAGCATTTGTTGTTTTGTGTTTTTTGGATCATGGCCAAAGTTATTGTGGTGAGATGGTGTCTTATTGTAGTTTTGATTTGGATTTCTCTAATAGCTAGTGATCATGAGAATTTCCTCATGTGTCTTTTGGCTGCCTGGATATCTTCATTGGTAAAGTGATGGTCGATCTCATTTGCATATCACTTAATTGTATTATTTCCCTTTTTCTTGTTGATGTTTTAAAGTACCTTGTAGATTATGGAGATCAGAAATTGGTCTGACATGTAGTTGCCAACTTTTTTTTCCCATTCTGTGGGTGATCATTTAATTCTTTTGATAGCCTTTGGATGAGCAAAAGTGTTTGCTTCTTAGTAGTTTCCATTTGTCTATTTTCTGTTGGTCATACTTGTCACATTTTGACGTCTGTTAAGATGTGCATTAGAACTTCCATTGTTGACCCCATGTTTTCTTGCATGACCTTTATTGTTTTAGATTTGATATTTAGGTCTTTTATCCAATTTGAGTTAATTTTTGTGTGAAGTGTGAGATGTGGGTCTTGATTCCATTTTTTGGATAGCTAATATTGCCAACAGCATTTGTTAAAAATCCTGTTTTCAACCCAGTATACAATTTTAGGATCTTTATGGAATATTTACTTTATGTAAGAGGATGGTGGCATTCTGGGGTCTCAACTCTGTTCCATTGCTCTGTGTGTCTCTTTTTGGATGAGTACTAGGCTATTTTGACTACTGTGGCAGTGCAATAGGTTCTAAGGTTGGGTAGCATATGGCTTCCCACTGTGTTCCTCTTCTTCATTAGTGTTTTGCTTATCTTGGGTTTCTTCCCTTTCCAAAGTTGGTGATTTGTTTCTCTATCTCATTAAAAAATGTCACTGGAATTTGTATTAAGATTACATTGTACATGAAGGTCACTTTGAGAAAAGTTGACATTTTCACGATGTTAAGTGTTCTTATCGATGAGCAGGGTAGGTTTCTCCATTTATGTAAGTCTCTCTTAGTTTCTTAAAGAAAAGTCTTGTAGTTCTTTTTGCGAAGTTCTGTTCTTTCTCTAGTTAGATTTATTCCTAGGTATTTTATTTTCTTGGGGGTTAATTTAGTCAGCTAGTGCTGCTCTAACAGAAATACCACAGAGTGGATGACTTTAACAAACGAAACCTTATTCTTACATAGAATGGTAGGCTGCAAGTCCATATTCAGTGTGTCTGTTCCAGGGGAAGGCTTTCCCTCTTATTGGCTCTGGAGAAAAGTCCGGTACTGCATCAGTCTTTGTTCAGGGAGCATCTTGGTGCAGGAACCTCAGGTATGAAGGACCTGCTCTTCTCTCAGTGCTGCTTTCTTGATGGTGTGAGGTTCCCAATTCTCTGCTTGCTTCTCTTTCCTTTTATTGCATGTACAATGAAAGGATTAAAGGTGGAGCAAGCCATGCTCCAGGAAAACTCCCTTTATAGTGGAGCAGGGTGGTAATCCTATGAAGGGATTTACATTGTCACGCGAATCCTTTAACATACAGCACAGGAAAATCACAAAATGGAGGACAATCACAAAATATTGGGAATCATGGCCCAGCTACATGGCCACACATATCTTTGGGGGGACACAATGCAATCCATAACAGGGGTATTGTAAATGGTATTGATTTGGTGATTTCTCCTTTGATGATCTCTTTGTTGGTATAAAGGCACCCTACTGATTTACTTATGTTTATCTTATATCCTTTTACTTTGCTGAACTCTTCTATTAGTTCAAGTAGTTTTTATGGCTCTGTAGGATTCTCTGTGTAAGCCATCATATTATCTGCAAATAGGGAGATTTTTACTTCTTTTCATATGCAGATGCCTTTTATTTCTTTGTCTTATCTAGTTGTTCTGGCCAAAACTTCTAGTGCAGTGTTGAATAGAAGTGGTAAGACTGGGCATCCTTGTCTAGTTCCCATTCTCAAGGGGAGTTCTTTTAGTCTCTCTCTATTCAGGATGGGACAGGTGGTTGGCTTTGTGTAGATGCCCTTATTGTATTGAAGAATTTCTCTTCAATGCTTATTTTAGTGAGAATTGTTAGCATGAATGCATGTTGGAGTTTGTCACATGCATTTTCTGTATCAGTTGACAAAATCAGGTGATTCTTTTGTGTTATTTATATGGCTGATCACATTAATTGTTTTTCTGATGTTGAACCGGCCTTGGGTCCCTGGTATGAATCCAACTTGGTCATGAAGAACTATTTTTTTGATATGTTGCTGAATTCCATTGGCAAGATTTTGTTGAAAATTTTTGAATCTAGGTTCATGACTGATATTTATCTGTAGTTTTCCTTTTTTGAGGCATCTTTCCCTGTATTTAGTATCAGGGTTATGCTGGCTTCTTAGAATGAATTTGGGAGTATTTCATCCATTTCCATGCTATGAAATAGTCTTAGTAGTATTGGAGTTAACACTTCTCTGAAAGTTTAAGTCTTGTTTGTGTATTGAAACTTTTAGCACTATATGGGTGATCATGCTTGTCCACAATGGTGGATTTTACATTAAAATCTATTTCATCTGAGATTAGTATTACCACACCTACTCTACTTTCTATGTTGTTAGCTTGGTATATATTATGCCATCATGATTTTTAGTTTGTTCGTATCTTTAAGTTCAAGGCATGTTTCTTGTAAGCAGCATATAGACGGGTCATGTCTTTTGATCCAAGATGTCACTCATTGTCTCTTTATTGGAGTCTTCAGTCCATTTATATTCAGTGTAATTATGGCTAGGTATGTATTTAGTGATGTCATTCAGATGTATTTACTTTTGTGGTGAGGTTTTCTCTGTTGCTGTTAGTACTCTCTTCTGGGTCATTCTTCGTTATGGGTTGACTTTTCATCTTTTTCAGTTATAGTTTTGTGTTTGTTGAGACTACTGTATTATGTTTCTGATTTTGATATGCTGCATTGTCATTGTGCTTCGTGGCTAACCCTATGGTCCCCCTTAATATTTTAAGTTTAAACACAATTTTAAGTACTGCATGTCGTTTTAACTTCCTCTCCATCTGATAGGACTATAACTACTGTAGCATATCCCTCTTTTTAGTGTGATGGTGTCATAGTTTTCATGATATGGTCACTGGTTCTTTTCTTTTAATATTGTAGCCTTGCTTGAGGTTTGTGACTTCCCTAATTGAGTAGATTTCTAGATGCTCTGACTTACATTGCCTCCTTAAGTATACACTTAATGATTTTGTTTTTCTGAACAAACTACTTCTTTCAGTATTTCTTCTTGTTTTGGTTTTGTGTTTACAAAGTCTCTAAGCTTCTATTTATCTGTGAATGTCTTAATTTCACCTTCATATTTGAGAGACAATTTTTTTTAGGATATTTAATTCTTTGTTGTAAGTTTTTCTCCTTCAAGGCTTTGAATGTGTCATCTCACTGCCTCCTTACGAACATTGTTTCTGCTGAGAAGTCACATGAAAGCCTGCAGGGCTTCTTTCTGAATATTAATTTTGTTTTGAGCCTCACTGTCTTTAAGAGAATCTGTCTATGTTTCCTTTTATTAAGCTTGATTATAATATGTCTTGTCTTTCTTTTGGTGCCCAGTTATTGTGGTGTTCAGTACACATCTTGGATATCTGTGTTCTCTTCTTTCATAATTTCCAGAAAGTTTTCTGTTAGCAACTCAGCAATACTCTCTGTGTTTTCAGCTATCCTTCCCTTTTCAGGAAGTGCAATTATTCATAGATTATCTCTCTTAATAGAATCCTGCATGTTTCTTTCTTTTTTTTATTTATTTTTTACTATGACTGAGTGAAAAATGTACATTCTTGTATAAATTTACATGCCCACCTATATGCGGCTTCCACTGCTCTCCCTGACTGGTGACAGTACACTATTCCGTGCTTCTTAATTTCTTTTTTTCTTTTCTCTGATTTCTCCTCATAAATGCTGGTGTCAGATGCTCTATCTTCAAGTTCACTAAGTCTGAATTCTATCTCCTCAATGCTACTCTTTTGGATTTGGATTGAATTGTGTAATCCTGTCATTTTGTTATTGATCTGCTGGATTATAGATTGTTGTTGTTCCATTAGTTCAATTAACTTTCTTAATATTTCATTTTGCTCTGCTGCATTTTGCTTAATCTCTAGGAGGGCTCACTATATAATTCTTTGTACCTGACTGCCAATGGTTTCAGAAAGTCTTCTTTATCTGGGAAGTCTTTTGGTTATTTTAGGAGTTTTATGGAGACATGGTGGACTGTTCCTTTAAATTATTAGGAATGGTTTGTTGCCTTTGGGTCATCTAGAGGCTCTGATGTTACCTCACAGGATCTGAGGAGTAGTTCTAAGAAGACAGTTGGTCACCAGCCATCTCTGTGTCTTCCAGTGGCTGACTGCAGTAGACTCCTTGGGGTGACAGACCTGGCCCTCTGGCTGGCTCCCTACTTTTGTATTTACTAGGGAGCTGTTAACCAGCCATATGATGTGGCTCAGTAAAGGCTGGAAGAGATGCATCCATGATGCTCAGCAGTTATTTCTCCAGACAGTCCTGTTTAAAGGGAGCTGACTGACAGCTGCCAAAATTGGTCAGGCCTCAGGTGTGGCAGGCCCAGCCTTTCAGCTGAAAACAGAAGCACCTCTTCAGCCATCCCCAGGTGCTGTGACATATTCCATTAGGGAGGGGATATGGCCTATTCCCATCCTTGGCTGGGCCACTCCTGTAAGGTAACACTGTCCTACACAGCCTTTCTGCTGGGAAAGTGCTTTCTAGACTGGTACTACCTCTTAGCTTGGGAATTAGCTTCTGCTGAGGCCTCTGCTTGGCTAATTCTGTCTCCCAGCTGATCAAGATGGCATCCCAGCCAAGCTGTTCTTTCTGCCTTGAAGCCACAGAATCTATGGTACAACTCAGAAAAGAAAGAATGGAGGGGCAGTGGTGGCCTTAATCAACAGCTGAGCTTTCAAGATGTGGCTGTCTCGCATACTGTCTCTCTGCTGAACTATATACTGTCTACTTTAGCGCCACAGTTCAGTGTATTTGCCAACCCATGCTCATTCCCTGCCTCCCAGATAACAAAGATGGCATCAGTATCTTCAGTCTACTCAAGCAGTGAGGCAGCCAGAGTGGGGCTAAGTGTGTGCTGCCTCATCAGAGAGAGGTAGTTACTCATTTAATAGCACATAGTCCAATCTAACAATTCTATGCCATATCCTAGGGCTTTCTGTGTGTCCACTGTGCTCTTTAGGCCTTAATTCTCAGAGGGACTTGATGAGACATGTGTCTACTCCACCAGGTTGGCCTCATACCTCTCATTTTTATTTTTACCATACTTTTTAAAGTTACCTTTTAGTGATTGTGATTCTGGTAGTCTCCTAATCTCCTAATAAATATGTCTCTATTCATTTGCCCACTCTATGCATTTCATATAAGTAAGATCTTAACAGTATTTGTCCATTTGTGACTGAATTATGTCATTCAGTATAATTTGCAGCGTGAATAAGCCCTCTCCATCACTTGTCTCTCAGTTAGTCTTACTGTGATGGCTTGTGTGATGTTATGATACTTAAAGTTATGCCAGTGGTACATCAAATAAGAGCAGGGTAACCACGGTGGAGAAGTTTCAACTTAGTTTCCAAACTAGGAAGAAGGACTTGACAATTTTGTAACAACTGACCAATAAAAATGTCGTGAATAAAACAGAACATTTTATGTTATAGTACCAGAAGATGAGTCCCCTCAGGGTGGAAGGCACTCCAGATACAACTAGGGAAGAGCTGCCTCTTTGAAGCAGAATTAACTTTAATGACATGAATGAATTCTAGCATTCAGGACCTTCATTTGGTGATGTGACATGACTCAAAATGAGTAGAAACAGCCGCAAACATTTGTTAAGAACAGGAACATGGTAAGTAAAATGTATGTAGCTAAGAAAATTGAAACTGACAGACATGAAATGTAGCACTTCAAAATTTATAACCTAGGTACAAGTGATCTGTAACAAATTGGATTTTGAGCATTTTGAGTTGGTCAATCATATGTTTTACTAGGCCAAGAATGGCAGAATGAAGGAAATGTTGTACATATCATGAAAAAGAATACTTCAAGATCTTTCTCAAAGCACAACTTTTTCAGTGGTGGATAATATCTACATGCTTCCATGTGAGACCAGTTAATAAAATTATTTTTCAAACTCATATACTATTCAGGCATGAACCAGAAACATAAATTCTCCCTTGCCCCCAAATGGATGGTGCTAAGACACCAAAGAAAGAGACAGAACACTCCAAGCTGGTGGTAATGGAATTTACTGGGTACTGTAACATACCTGGGAACTCAGTACTGGCTGTAGGACCAAAGTAGATCTCCACACCCCACACTGGGGGCGTAGAAGCTTTAATAGTGATGACGGACAACAGTGACTGCAAGCCAGTGAATTATATACATTAGGATAAGTTAGGAAACTACAGTGAACAAGAAGACCTTATAAGGGCACTTATGTTTGGCTTTGCAAAAGTTTTCTTCCCCTTTAATCTACCCAAGAGACTGGCTATTAACAACTTGCCACTTTCCTGTTTCTTGTGCTATAGTGCGAGAGACCCTATTGTTCCCTTGCTGGGAACAGATAGAGAAGTGGGGTTAGCCCAAGGCCACATAATGCCCATGTATGTGCAAGAGACAGAAAGTTGCTGTGTACCCAGATGATTAGGCGGAAGACTTGTTTGATAAAAAATAGCTATGAGACAGAAGGTGTTCCAATTCCCAGGCTCCTTAGCAAAGAATGTTCTGGACCCAGAACCTTTACTTAGGCAGCTGGAATGGGAGGTGTAGAGGCAGACCATTCCCCCAACACACACCAAGCATTAATGCAAAAGATGAAGAACCTGAAAATTTTTACCAATGTGTGCATTCTGAAACTTACAAAACATGCAATCAAGATGCAACTGTAATTACTGATGATTAGAATATGAAAGGTAGAAACAGCAAAGAATGACTGATAGTTGGAAATTATACCTGGTGACAGAAATACTAGACATCACATGATAGTATTTTTCAAGACCATTGACTTACCCATCATTACAAATACATTTTTCGACAACATAAATGGTGAATGTACACATGAACTTCACCAATGGAATATACCACAGTCAAATCAGTCACCTCTATAGAAAGAGACAATGGAGAAACTCACTGTCATCATTCAGAACAAGGCTAAGACTTAACTATGGAATAGAACATCATTTGCTCAAAAGCAAGTTCAAGTTACAGCTGAAGAAAATTAAACAAGTTCAGATGAACCAAGGTAAAAAATGAGTATATCCCACATGAATTTAAAGGCCGCATCAAGAATAGATTTTGCTCACTAAACATTAATAACTGAATGCCAGACAAATTGTGGGATGACATCAAGGACATTGCACATAAAAAAAGCAAGAGGTCACTAAAAATAAGAGAAAGAAACAAAAGACAAAAACAGATGTCAGGAGAGGCTCTGAAACTTAGAAAGTAAAAGAGAGAACAAAATATTTCATAAGGTGGCTCAAGAAGACAAAGTATGATAATGAAATGTACAAAGACCTGAAGTTAGGAAACCAAAAGGGAAGAAAACACTTAGCATTTCTTTCAGCATTCTGAAAGAACTGAACAAACAAAGAAGCCTGAATTGAAATATTGAAGGATTCTATGTGGGCAAAATATTGAGCAGTGTGGAGCAATGGGATCCAAAAGACTTGGTAAATGTGTAATCATTACAGGTAGTAACGTATAATCAAGCTGCGATGAAGGAATTGGAGAAAAATAAGGCTCCAGGAATTAATAGAGTATCACTGAGATATTTTAACAAATGCAAGCAACACTGGAAGCACTTCTTCCTCTATGCCAGGAAATTTGGAAGGCAGCTACTGGGAAACTGACTGGAAGAGATCCATATTGGTATTCATGCCAAGGAAAGGTCATCCAACATAGTGCTTAAATTATCAAAGAATTTCTTTAATATCACATGCAAGTAAAATTTTGCTGAAAATAATTTAAAAATTGCTGCAGCTGTACATCATCAGAAAATTTTCAGAAATTCAAGCTGGATTCAGAAGAGAACATAAGAGGAGAGATATTATTACTAATGTTGCATGGGTCTTGGCTGAAATTACAGAGTACTAGAAATAAAACCTATTCTGTGTGGATTATAACACAGTATGGACAACATTACAAACAATGGCAGTTCCAGAACACTTAATTATGTTCATGAGGAACCCATAAGTAGATCAAGAAGAAGCTGTTTAAAACAAACACAGAAAAATGAATGGTTTAAAATCAATAAAGGTGTGCATCAGGGTGGTAAGCTTTCACCTTAATTATTTAATCTGTATACTAAGCAAATAATCTGAGTAGCTGGACCACATGAAGAAGAATGGGGCATAAGAAGTAGATAAATATTAACAGCTTGTTAATAACACATCCTTGTTCGTTGAAAGTGAAATGGACTTGAAGTGTATATTGATGAAGATCAAAGACTGCAGTTTTTAGTATGGATTGCATCACAACATAAAGAAAATAAAAATCCTCACAACTAGACCAACAAACAACACTGAGATAAATGGAAAATGTTTTGAGTTGCCACGGATTTAATTTTCTTTGGGTCCACATTCAATGTCCATGGAAGCAGCTGTTGAGAAATAAAATTAACTACTGTATGGGCAAATATACTGCAAAATACCTCTCTGGAATGTTAAAGACAAAGATGTCACTTTGAAGACTGAGGTGCACCTGACCTAAGCCACCTCATGTCCATGTAAAAGTTGGATACTGAATAAGACACCGAAGAAGAACTGATGCCTTTGAATTGTAGTATTTGCAAGAATACAGAATATACTATGGCCTTCTGAAGAAAGAACAAATCTATCTTGGAGTAAGTGCAAATAGAACACTCCTGAGTCATGAGGATGGGGAAACACCATTTCATGCCATTTGGACATGTCATCAGGAAGGATCAGTCCCTGGAGAAGGACACCGTTTTAGTTAGAGGGTCATCCAAAGAGAGGAAGATCCTCAGTGAGGTGGATTGAGATAGGGGCTTCCATAACGGCTTCAAACATATCAATGGTGGTGAAGACGGAGACGACCAGACAGTGTTTTGTTGAGTTGTGCACAGGTTGCTATGTGTTAGAAATGACTTGATGACTCCTAAGACCTATATTCCCCTTTACTGTTAAGTAATTTTGCATTTTATGGATATTTTGTATATCTGTTAGTCTGTTGGTGGGCATTTAGGTTGTTTCCACACTTTTGGCTATTGTAAATAGTAAATTTATTTTAATAAACAATGGTGTATATGTGTCTGTGTTCTGTTTTCAGATTTTTGAATATATAATGAGTAGTAATTACTGGGTCATATGGTGGCTCTATGTTTAATTTTGTGAGGAACTATATAACAGCTTTGTAAGGGGTGCACAATTTCTCATTTCCCTTAGCAGTAGGTGAGAAATTCAGTTTCCACATGTCCAAACTAAAACTTGTTTTTTTATTTGTGGTTACATGGCAGCACACTCCTCCTTTTCATGTTATACTTGTATTCTCTGTGGGTAAAGTAGTATTTCATTGTGGTTTTGATTTGTATCTCAATAATAACTAATGATGTTGAGTGTTCTTTTATGTACTTATTGGCCATTTGCTATCTTCTTTCATGATATATCTATTCCAGTTTTTTCTTGAGGGGGGGATGTCTCTTTATTGTTAAATTGTAGGAGTTCTTTGCATGTTCTGGAAATTAAACTCCTATCTGACATATGCCTTCCAAAAATAATCTCTCAATCTATAGGTTGTCTCTTTATTGTGTCATTAAAGTCTTTGATGAATAATATCATTAATTTTATAAATGCTTTCAATTTTGTCTTTTGTAGCTTGTAATTTGGCATCATATCTAGGAATTCATCGTTAAAAACATTATGCTGTTTTCCCAACTATCTACATGCCATCAACTCAAAAGATCAGCTAAGAACTTTTTGAGTGTAGTTAGTTTATGTAAGTAGGGGAGAAACAACTCAGAAAAGAAAGCTGAAACAGCTGCACAACTTGAAGATCATAATCCATGTCATTAAATTGTACACGTGGAAACTGTTGAATTAGTGTGTGTTTTGCTGTATACATGGTCAACAACAACACACACATTTACTTAAAACAAAACCAAACAAAAAACTACCTAGCAAAACATTACCCCTAGTTTCTTCTAAGAGTTCTTGTATTTTTTTCTCTTCTTTTGGGATTCTCAGTGTGACTGAATTGATGCTTTCCCTTATGCCTCAATGTCTCTATTCATTTTCTTTATTCCTTTTTTTTCCTTATCATAATTAATAATGTTTTATTGAGCTATTTTCCAGTTAACTGATTTTTCTATGACCTCAAATTGTTGATAAGCCACTACAGTGAATTTTTCGACTTTCTATTTTCGACTTTCTATTTGGATTGTTTTGTAATTTCTGTCTTTCATTGCTATCCCGTATTTGTTGAAATATATTCATCATCTTGTTCTTTAATTCTTTAAACATAGTTTCCTTAAGTTCTTTGAATATTTTTTAAATAGTTGATTTGATTTTTGTCTAGTGAAATCAATATCCTCACTCTCTCAAATAGTTTCTGTTAACTGTGTTGTTACCTGTGTATGAGCCTTGATCTCACAGAGACTTAGTTTTCATTATTGTTTCTTTTTGACATTTCTTAAAAGTTTATAAAATTGCAACTGGATATTTTGGATAATATATTATAGTGACTCTGAAATAAGATCTTCCCACACCATAGCGTGTAGCTGCAGGGCACTGACAAATCCAAGAACAGCAGGTAGTAGAGTAGACTGCTGGTTCAGTACCAAGAACCAGAGGTGAGCTGATGACCTGATACGGGATCCAAAAGCCAAGAAGCTTTGCAGAATGTACAGAAACAGTGCATACAGCCCACACCTCCATGGAAACTTTGCTGGAAACCAACTGACTACTCATAGACATCTCGTCCTAGATGTGATTGCATTGTGAAAGAATAATCAGTCCAATGTTTGCTGTATTACATCATTACGTAACTGTCAAAGCACTGAGAATCAAGATCCAGCCAAGCTGACAGGTAACGTAAGTCATCACAAGGTTGGACTATAAGATTATGGTCTCCAAAAACCTTAATAAACTCATGTGGTAGCTTGAGGAAAATACATTCAAGCAGGCTGCTTGTTTTCCAGGTAATTTTTCTCAATATTTTTAAGATGTAGACAAGTGAATAGTTCTTTGAAATAGAACTGGTATGTGCTGTATGGTCAGAACACTCTAAAACGGTTTTAATATCTCTTTAAAAATAATTGAAAATACAATCTGTTACTTTTATGTACAATGATTTATATTGTTAGCATAAGAAAAATAATGAGATGACATTTGTTTTCAGAAAGCATATTAAAAATAATTATTAGGTTTAAGGCTTTTTACTAGAGTAAAATAAAATTTTTCTTCATATCATCAACAACTTGTAGTATAGAATTGCTAAATTTGAGTGAAACAAAAAATACTTCCTCCAAATTTTCCTTATTATTTGCAATTTTCAATAATTCCATTTAAAAATTCAAAATCATTTACCAAAATATGAGTTATAAGCCAGAGTATTGTTCTCAAATTAAAGATAGAACTTTCCAGCATTAAAACTGGATTAGTTTTAAAAATAAGTTAAATCTTCGGATTTCAATTTTGCATATATTATGTACTTTGAAACCTTGATAGTATGGTGGTTTGGTGCAACAGCTACTAACCAGAAGGTCAGTGGTTCAAATCTGCGAGGCACTCGTTGGAAATTATTGGGCAGTTCTGCTCTGTTTATAGGGTCGCTATGAGTCAGAATCAACTCAACAGCAGTAGTTTTATTTTCCCATGTACTTACATAGAAATATAATTTATCCTTGGATAAACCTCAATACATTTTTTTTTAAAAAATATTCTGAGATTAAATACTGATCTGAAGGGGTTATGAAACTTACAATTTCTTATTTTTAAAATATATTAGATTTGAATAAAACAAATGTTTCTCTAGCCTGTGATAACTGACTGTATCAGAGACTTTGTGAAACAGGTGGCATGTTCAAACATTCGTTTCAGGAAAATTTAATTAAATAGCTGTGTACAAGTGTTTGGGCAAGGTGACTAAGAAACCATTTGAACTCCCAAGTTGCAAGCGGAAAGAGAAAAGCAGAGCGTTAGCCACATGGAGAGGGTGCCTTATAGGAATTTGGCCCCCACAGGGGAATGTCATCATCCTGTGTGCCAGGATGGAAACCCTGCTGGTGTAGTGGTCAAGCGCTACATCTGCTAACTGAAGGGTTGGCAGTTCAGATCCACGAGGCACTCCTTGGAAACTCCATGGAGCAGCTCTACTCTGCCCCATAGGGTCACTATGAGTTGGAATTGACTCAGTGGCCTTGGGTGTTTTTTTTTTTTTTTTTTTTTTTTGGTTTGTGTTTCAGGAGGAAGGGAACTGTAGCACAGATACCCAACCTCCGTTTCTTGTGGCTTTTTTTTCCTGGCCAATTCCTCTCCGTCTGAACAATGTAGGAAACCAATGCAGTTCCTTCAGGTTAATCGTTCAAAGTAGAGAACAAAATGGAAAAGGATCCAGAAGGCACATGGAGAGACAAAGATAAAACCCCCAGCACAGTACTGAAATCCTCAAAATTCCCTTTCACAAGCAACTTAAGGCAGTGCGCAGGAGCAGAAGGGGCAAGGGCTTCGGAGTCAGAGAGTTCTAGCTTTGACCCTGCATCTCCTTCGTGTTACGAGTCTGAGCTTTGCAGTTCACTTCTTCAACCTCTTTACACCTTTTAGGAGCATTTAAGACAAGGCATGTAGTACACAAAGCTCAGAAGACTAATGCATGCCAACTTTTCTAATTATTTCTGATTAATGAATACAATCATAATTTTTTTTTTTTTGGTAAATCAACTCAAGCTATTTCCACATAAGTACACGTACACACTAAATTGAAAGAACACGAAGAACACAAGTAATACCTAGTGGCCTGATTTTCATACTTTAGTATACATACATATCACCTAGGTAGTTTGTTAAAATGTACATTCCTAGGTTCTCCCATATATATTTTGTTTTGTTAGTTTTGTGAGAGTTTAGAGGAATTTGCCTTTGGAAGAGGATTATGAGGCTTTTCAGATGTGGGTAGTCTTGAGGACAAATTTTGACCCTCCCTCAAAAATAAATTCTGTACATGTAATATGAAAATGCATTTATATTTTAAATTTGCTAATTTTGGAGTTACTTTGAGTCAAAAGTATATTTACAATAAGTGAAATGAATTTAACTGGAGAAAGATTATCAAATATAGTGCATTATCAAACTAATATTATCAAATATAATAAATCCTGCAGCACTAGATACACTTTTTACACAAGTGCAATTTTTTCCCCCCATTTATGCACTCAGATAGAAACTGGAGGAGTAAGTTTCCAGGTAACCTAACTAATTTTTAATTGCCATAATTTTCATTAACAACTATTTATTAGTACACTAGCATCTCTCCTGTAATAAAAGTGTCTTGTCTGAGTGTTGCTGATGTTTAGTCCTTCATACTGCTAACCAAAAGTTGGAAGTTAGAGACTACCTAGAGTTGCCTAGGAAGAAAGGACTGGCAATCTACTGCCAGTATCAGCCACTGAAAACCTTAGAGAGCACAGTCCTACTCTGACACACTTGAGGTCATGAGGGATTGCAATGGACTACAGGACGACATTTTGTTAATGTTGTAATAGGAAATTTAACAATTTATCTTACTAGAAATGCATTTCTATAACTCTAGGTAACTAGCATGCATATTTCCATTCAATATATCATTATTGGAATTTGAAATTTATAAGACATTACAGTCACTCTATTTTCACATACTAAATCAAAACTCACTGCCTTCGAGTCAGGTCCAACTCATGGAGACCCTATAGACAGAATAGGACTGCCCCCATAGAGTTTCCAAGGAACGCCTGGCAGATTTGAACTGCCAACCTTTCGGTTAGCAAACATAACACTTAACCCACTATGCCACCGGGGTTTTTATCCATTAGGTCTTTAATAATGTTTGTGTTGTACATAGTGTTTTTATGAGATGGAAACCCTGGACAGCACCTGACAACTGTTATTGCATATGTAACTGTAATTATTGTTAGGTTCAGTTTGCCAGGTCTCAATGAAGGAATGTTGTCGGGATGCCAATTGCTAAGTCTATGAGTGAAAGAAGGCCACCTAACTGACTTCTGTCAGTGAAAAGTGGCTACTATTAATATATATCAACTCTTCATAATGTCATTCACCATTGAAAGGTATATAGTGCGTATGTGTAATTCATAGCAACTTTAGAATAACATCAGCAAATAATTCTTAAGAGACTTTTGATGTTTTCATAACTTTGTGAAAGTAATTATATTTTGCTTTTAGAATGTAAGCAAAGAGGTTTAATAAGAAAGAATTTAAATACTGTAACTGAATTATAATCAACTAAATATTATTTGGGAACCCTTGTAGCGTAGTAGTTATGTGCTACATCTGCTAACTAAAAGGTCAGCAGTTTGAATACGCCAGGCGCTACTTGGAAACCTGATGGGTCACATTTACTTTGTCTTACAGGGTCACTAGGAATTGGAATCAGCTTCATGGCTGTGGTTTTTTTTTTTCTTTCTTTTTTGTAAAGAATTACTTATAAGTATTACACAGCATCAGAGTTTGATTCCTTCATAAACTGCCAATGAATTTAGTAAACAGAATCAACTAAGAATCAAAAGTACCAACTATTTTATAAATAAATTAATCCAAATACCATTATATGGAGAGAGAGAAAGAGAGAGATGCTTTAAATGAACTTTTCTGATATGATCAACAACCTGCTTACGACAAAATTTGTTGTTTGCTTCCTCTGCAAAACATTCTGATAAGAGCTGTGAATGCAGTGGTTAAAAATGTAGTATTGCGGCAATTACAGAACAGGTCTCTAAAAGTGGTATATGGAAGCTGTCATATGACCGGCAGTGATACTATGTATGCCATTCCTCTATGAAGCTGCATTTTCTTACTGATGTCTAGTTACAGGTTCATGCTACAAGCATAAGCACCAGATTCTATTTATCCCTAAAACCTATTATTTCAAGGTCACTGACATTCATTGCAGATTCTAAATGTAATGTTCCTGAGAAGAAATTCAAATTTTCTAATGTACTGTCAAAAATTTGCCAAATAACATAAGTATTAGAACTAACATTTATTTCCTGCAGGTGACTCTTTAAGATTTATATGCGATGACCACTAATATGAGCCAGTATATCATTATGGTAGAACGGAGCCTTGACCCACAGTTTGATTATGATTTCCTTAATGTGGACAATCTTGAGGGAGATTATTGCAGTCTGAGAATGTTTCTCTATGAAAAGGTATCTAGTGAGTGAAGGTATAAGATCTGAAAGTTACTGGAAACAAACTACTGTAATTCATAGCAAGAAACCTTTATTTTACTTAGAGAAATAAGAATCTTTTAATTCTGTTAAAAAGAAATGCATAATTCAACTTATTCTTCAGTAGATGACTTGTATTTTCTTTAGGTTTGTTTTTATCCACGCGTCCTCTCACCATGAAGGTGTCGAGCACTTACGTAATAGGGAGTACAAGACTGGCAGAGTAGACAATATGAATAAATTAGCATTGTGAAAAAACTTACTTGCAAAAGAGCAACACTATAGAAAAGATTTGACACTCCCATCACACACATATAAAAATTTAGATATACAATATAAATGTATATATACCCACATGTACATTTCCTTGACATATAAATTACAGGCAGTGTAATGCACAGATAGCTTGGTTTTAGTATTTCAGTCCTTTGTAAGTCTAGCAGTGTTCAACAGGAAAGGCATAACTGGATAGAAATTGTCAGAAAAATGCTGACATGCTTGTGATTGTCATAACACATTGATTTAAATAACGAATCGATATTTCAAAGCAGAGCAAGTTTTATGTTGACCTTTGTACATTTTTTCTCTAACAAAAGCAGTACTAGAGCTGAATTAGTTGTACCAATAGTTGTTTAGCTACATAAACCCCCATAACTTGAAATTATAATATTGTTTCTTAAATTTCTTAACTATGTCTCAGATAAATTAGTTTTAAGACTTCTGAGACTATCTTTGCATAACACAGCTGTCATGGTTTGAATTGTGTCCCCCCAAAACTGTGTGCAGCCACGTGGCTTGGATATGGTTCCCAGTATCTTGGGACTGTCCTCCATTGTGTGGTTTTGCTAACCTGTATGTTAAAGGATTAGGGTGGGGCTGTGAATTCCTGCTATGGGGGAAGTTTCCCTGGAGTATGGCTTGCCCCACCCTTAATGCTTTTAGCTTGCAAGGAATAAAAGGAAAAAGAACCAAGGACAATTTGAGAACCTCGCTACCATCAAGCAAGCAGCACCGGGAGCAGAACGCGTCGTTCAGACCAGAGGTTCTTGCGTTAGGACGCTCCCTGGACAATGACTGATGCAATACCGGACTTTCCTCCAGAGCCGTCAAGGGGAAAGTCTTTCCCTGGAGCGGACACCCTGAATATGGACTTGCAACCTACCGGACTGTGTAAGAATAAATCTTTTTTTTTTGTTAAAGCCATCCACTCTGTGGTATTTCTGTTAGAGCAGCCCTAGCTGACTAAAACAGAATTGGTTGCAAGTCCATATTCAGGGTGTCCGCAATTCTGTTTTAGTCAGCTAGGGCTGCTCTAACAGAAATACCACAGAGTGGATGGCTTTAACAAAAAAAAAAGATTTATTGTTAGAGCAGCCCTAGCTGACTAAAACAACAGCTTATGACTTTTTATTTTTTTGCATGCAGATAGCTTCATTATTGCTTGAAATTTGACATTATAAGTAACACATTCTGAAATTATCTTCTGTAGTTGTATTAATATTTCCTGAATAAAGAAAATTAAGGATTTTTATTTAACTTGGATCCATAGCCCAAGTTATAGAAAAGTCAGAATCTTTTTGGTCTACTAATATAAATTTGAATGAGATGGAATATAATTCATTCTAATACAGAGAAATAACCAAAAATGGTTTGAAATATGTTCTTCAATTCTATTTGACTGTTAAAGTGTGACAGTAGACTATGACTTTTTAGACTTATCTAGATATAAACCAGTACTTCTATTAAAAAAAAAAAAAAGGAAAGTCTTAAAAAGTAGATAGAGGTTTTATTCATGTTATAAAGTATTACTATTTTTAGGAGCAAAATTTACACATTTGTATACTTGGAATAAGACTGATATACTTGTATGGGAAGAAAGCAAAATGGCTAGAACTGTGAAACACATCAGATTATGACTCGTAGCATGTAAGATAAATCTGATAATACCAAAGGCATCTGAAGGACATGGATACCCTTCAGAGGTTTATATTTTACTGGAGATGGCATTTATAAACATGCTGTTGAACTCTCTGATTAGTTACTTTTCTGATTTTGTAATAGCCAAAATTGGAAAGAAAATTGGTATTTTTAAAAGGAATTTAAATATTTTTACCCACAAAAAATTGCTTCTAAAATGGGTTGATTTTATATTTCTCTCAGTCGATGCTTTCCTAAATGTCTGTCTCATGGTTTGATGAAAACATTTTCTTTGATTACTACAATAATGTAATTTTATGCTATAGCTGCTATGAGTAAAATTGTGATACTCAATTCATTCCAGAGAAAATTTTATGTGATTTTCTAGGCATAAATTACACATTTAAATAACCCCAATACAAAATGATTATAACTAGTTTTAACTGGTTACAGGTTCAACAGCACTAATTGTCTGTTCTGTGGAATACTGTACATTCTTTTTTCTTTTTCTTTCCCTTTATCATGGGACTGACACTAAGTACACATTTATTCTAATCAATTTATACTTTTAATCATAATTTTTAGTATTCTGGAGAATAGATCTTTAAATAGTACAGCCAGAATAATTTTTCATTATAATTATGAAGTCAAGTATTTCAAAATCATCTCTTCAGAATAGCAGAAGCACAAGAAACTGAAGAGGGATTTTATTTCTTTTAAAATAAACTCAGTAAAGTTAATTAGTTAAATAACAAAACAAGAAGATGGATGAAAAGAGGTGGTAGTGGAAGACCTCCTAGAGACTGTCAATTTAACAAATGATTTGCAATTGCAAAGTCTTTCATTATTAAATGTATTCCCTCTATGTCCTATGGCATGCTGCTGGAAAGCTGTCACTTCTGCATGTTGGCTCTGTTGGTGTCATTCGCACAAACCACAGGAAAAAAAAATACAACCCTTCAGTAGTTGAGACCCCTGGATGTAATTTACTACCCAGAGTGATTTAAAAAAACAGGGAAAATTGCATGCCAGTATTCAAAAGGGAACACTGATACTGAAGAGTCATATAGAGAGGAAGAAAGGGTGATTTGAGAATAGTATTAACTCTTTAGATTTGCACATTCTGCAAACAGCGGTATCTAAAGTTCAGCCCAAATTCTTATTATTTACAGAACTTTGAATCCTGCAACACTGACCATGGCATTCCAATCCACATTAGCTCACATATGGCCTTGAAAAATGGCATGACCCATTGCCCATATGACTCCAGGCAAGACTACTCTCTGTCAGCAAGCTAGTGGTATAATTAAGATAATGTTGCTCCCGCCAAGTCTTCAGCTGTTGCCTGGCAGAACATTTCTGATGTTTCTATTTTCAGAAATTAAGCAGCAGCGGAAGAATATAGAAATTTTATTTAAGATGCTTACTGAACTAATACATTTAAGTTTTTATTTAATGGAGATAGAATGCATGTCAGATTTCAGAAGTCCGAGTATTTGCTCTAGGGTGACTACTTATTGAAAATATAGATAGATAGATACATAGATAGATGCATACACACATACCTAGATTGATAGAAATACCCACAAATATACAATATGCATAAGTACAAACATGTATTTATCTGTTTTTATACCCTCTGTATCTATACTTGTTTTATCTTTCTGAGGATCACTTTCTACAAAGTCAAAACCGGGTCATAAACCTGTTTCAACCTCACACCCTGTGGAAAGTAGTCACATTAGCTCAAACACAAAATGAGAGATGCTGTTTCTCTCTGAAAACATTTTCTTTAGATTCCACAAACAAGAAATTCCATTTATTTAATGCTTATTTCAGAGATAGTGGAACATAAATCATTTTCAAATGCATGGTAGATGGAGTTTGAAGAATATTTGTTCTGGTCTTAATTTATGAATACATGAAGACAGTCAGTTATAGAAGAAACTTCTCCAAGTACAAAATATTATGTATGTTCACATTTAAATGTGCTTAGCGATATGTTCAGTAAGAAACAATGCTTACTCACAATTTTGAAATTTTACAAATGAAGGCCCCTATAAAAAAGCGTATACGGTTTAAATGATTTAAAAGCACAAATGTATTTTTTTAATGCTGAATTGAAGGTACCAGAAACATCCATGTACTCTTTTTATTCTGTTAAACCACACTCATCTATGAAATGAAGTATGAAGCTTATACTCAAAATGGGTGTAAGTTAATGCAACAGTGAAGAGACTGGAAAAACGACTTTTCTGTCTCTCTCCTCTATATCTGCCTGTCTGTCTGCCTGCCTGTCTGTCCGTCTGCCTGCCTGTCGGCCTGTCGGCCTGCCTGCCTGCCTGTCGGCCTGCCTGCCTGCCTGTCGGCCTGCCTGCCTGCCTGTCGGCCTGCCTGCCTGCCTGTCGGCCTGCCTGCCTGCCTGTCGGCCTGCCTGCCTGCCTGTCGGCCTGCCTGCCTGCCTGTCGGCCTGCCTGCCTGCCTGTCGGCCTGCCTGCCTGCCTGTCGGCCTGCCTGCCTGCCTGCCGGCTGGTCGGCCGGTCGGCCGGTCGGTCGGTCGGTCTCTCTGTCTCTCTGTCTGTTTATCATTCATCTATCTATCATTCATCTATCTATCTATCATCTATTTATTTCAGTATTGTAACTAAGAATAGAAACTTAAGGTTTTAGACTATCAAAGAAAATAAGAATTTTCCAAGGGAACAATCAGAATTTCAGTGTTATCAGGCATATATTTAGGTTTGTCTTCAAGGATAAAGGAAACCCCGGTGGTGTAATCGTTAGTGCTGCATCTGCTAACCAAAAAGCTAGCAGTTCAAATCTGCCAGGCACTCCTTGGAAACTCAATGAGCGGTTGGTTCTACTCTGTCCTGTTTTCTGCTGAGCCTGAAATGACTCGATGGCACTGGATTTTCAGTAAGAAATGAATAGCAAAGCAATAATCTTCCTTTTGTTTTCCAAAGCAAATTGTCATGCACAACTTTCAAAATACACAAAAGATACAAAATCAAAAGCAATTAGGATATTTTTCTGGAAACAGTGGTTTGCTTGTGAAAAATCTTGATGGGCTGAGAAATATGAAATTTAGTTTTTGTCTAAAGTTCTGAAAAATAAGGGAGAAAATATATTTACAAAAGGTCTGCTACGGGGAGTTGCAAATAATCATCATCTCTTTAAAACTGTGCTGCGTTTCCTCAATAAACCGCATGACTGAATTTCCAATAGCTCTGTTAGTAACGAGCAGTTTTAGTTGCAATTCTTCCGTAATTGAGTACTGCTATGCTCAGTTTCACCTCATTGAGAAGGGTGTTAAAACAATTTTAAAGTCTTTATACAGCATTTCCTGACCTTTTTTGTTTGATTATGATTGCATATAGTGTAATCGTTTATGGGACAAAATGCATTGAATAGGTATGTAAATTCATGGCTTCAGTTGCTTTTTCCAAACTTTTTTCTGAAACCTTTTGAGAAATTAATTGGGTCACATGGATTCTTAAGGAATACATTTTACTATTAAATGACAGAAAATGTGTTGGCCTGTGGCCTAGAACACAGTCTGTGATTTTTAGATACTCTGTTTCTGCACTGTGACATTCTTGCATAGGGAAAAGGAAGACCAGAAAAAACTCCTCAACTGACGTGCTCCTACTGTTATATTGTATAACTATCTTCAGGAAAAACAAAGTTGCGTGTCTGTGTGTGTCCGTGTGTTTCTGAACTACCCAAAGAAAAAGAAATCAATAACAGCTTTGCAAAAACACAGATCTCTGTTTTTGGTAACACTCTAAAAACATTTAGTTTGATGTATTTGATAATTATCAAGATTGTATTTGACAAAGTTAATACACTAATTATCCTGGAATGATGAGAAATTGGCTTGCAGGCAAAGAATGCGATATTAACTGTTTTAGTCAACTAGCACCCCTCTAACAGAAATACCAAGGGTGTATGACTTTAACAAAGGGATGTTTATTCTTACAGTCTGGGGCTAGCCAGCCCAATTCAGGGTGTCCTTTCCTGGGGAAGGCTTTCCCTCTGTTAGCTCTGCAGGTAAGTCCTACTGTGGCATCAGTCTCCGCTCGGGAAGCATCTTAGTGCAGGAACCTCGGGTCTGAAGGAACCACTCTCCTCCTGGTGCTGCTTTGTTGGTGGTGTGTGGTTCCCAATTTTCTGCTTACTTCCCTTTCCTTACATCTCTTGTAAGATGAAAGGATAAAGGGTGGTGCAAGCCACACTCCAGGGAAACTTCCTTTACATTGGAGCAGGGAGGTAACCTTAGGAAGGGATTTACAGTCCCACACAGGAAAATCACAAAATGAAAGACAATCATGAAACACTGGGGATTATGGCCCAGCCAAATGGCTACACACTTTTTGGGGGGACACAGTTCAATCTGTGACATAACATTATGATTGTTGTTTTCAATTATTCTACTTAATTATTGGCAACCCTGGTGGTTAAGAGTTATGACTGTTAACCGAAAGGTTGGCAGCTTGAATTCACCACTCCCCACTTCAGAACTCTACAGGGCAGTTCTACTTCATCATGTAGCATCCTATGAGTGGGAACTGACTTAACGGCAGTGGGTTTGGACCTAAATGTTGACAAAAGAAAAAAATACCCTGACGCTTCAGGATTAAAGCACACTTCTCTATATATTCTGAAGTCAGTCTGCAGTTTCAGCCGCATATTTGTCTCAAATCTTGTATATATCACGTAAGACATGTAGAAAATAGTTTATGCTGTGAAATATTGAATCATTTTACTTTTGTGTAGAGAATACAAGTAAAATATTTTTAATAAACTGTGTTTTATACATAACTTTTAGTATCTCACATACATAAAGTAAATATGTGTGTATATATGAACCCAAACCAAACCCACTGCCATTGAATCAATTCCAACTCACAGTGACCCTATAGGACAAAGTAGAACTGCCCCCATAGAGTTTCCAAGGAGTGCCTGGTGGATTTAAACCACAGACCTTTGGGTCAGCAGCTGTAGCTCTTAACCACTACACCATCAGCTTTTCTGTGTGTGTGTGTGTATGTGTGTACGTGTACATGTACGTGTATGCGTATGTATAAACACAGTGCCACTGAGTCTATTCTGACTCACAGGATTCTATAGGACACAGTAGAACTCCTCCATAGGGTTTTCAAGGAATGCCTGGCAGATTCAAACTGCCAACTGTATAACTTGCAGTAGTAGCGCTTAACCACTACGCCACCAGGGTTTCCATATATCTGTATATCCATGTGTGTCTCTCTGTGTATATATATGTATAAATATGTATACATATACATGTATATATGTGTGCATGTGCATGCACATGTGTGTATGCATACAGTAAACTCTAGTATTGTGTGTAAACTGTGTCCCAGATGATTCCCGATATTCTTCTTGATGATAACACTCACTCACTACCCTAAAGATAACCTCTATCCTGGCTTTATGAATATCATTGCTTTAAAATATGTGTATTTATATATATATGCATATCTAAATTGTAGAATTTAATTTCCTTTGTTTTGGAAATTTTTAAAACTGGACTTATACGGTATACATTCTTTGGGCAATTTTATCTCTTCAATACTAAATTATTAAGATTATACATCTTGGTGTGTGTAGTCAAGCCAAAGCCAAGTGCCACTGAGTCGGATCCATAACCAAAGTATATTTGTTTTCCTTCTGAATGGTATTTCACATTGTTAAAAGTACAATAACTTGTCCAAAAAATTCACGTAATATGTGAAGCATAGATTTCTACTGTCAATCGATGTCAGTTTAGCTAATTACCTGTTGGGAATTACATATTACCTACTTATTCCACAAAACTGAGGGGATATAATTTATAATAAATTCATAAAAGTGACATGACTTCATTTTATTTCTCTAGCGTTTCATGTGTTATTACTCTAGTGAATCAGGATATCAGGGTTTTTACATGCTTGAAATATAAAATGCCAATTTCTTCTGCCATTCCCTAACTACTAGTTGGTATTTTTATGTTTATTGAGAGATAATATTGAAAATCATATTAATAATTTTGACATTATTACCACAAAATTGTCTATTTTAGAACTTCATGTATATTTACCAATAAACCTTAATAAAAATCAAATTTTAACTGTATCCTTTGCAAAAATGTAAAGTATTCCAAAGCTGTATTTTATAGGCTTATTTAATTGATAAATCTCATATAGACTTCTTTGCAGTTGTTTCTGACTTAGAACAATTCTGTATGAGAGATTACAATCTCTCCATAGGATTTCCTAGGCCGTAATCTTTGTGCAAGCAGATTGCTGCCTGCATCAGAGCAGCAAGTGGATTCAAACTGCCAGCCTTTTTGGTTAGCAGGCCAGTGGCACCTAACCACTGCACTACCAAGGTTCTGCATAAAAACAGACAAATAAAAAAAACAAATCCATTGCCATTCGGTCATTTCTGACTTATAACAACCCTATGGGTCAGAGCAGAATTGCCTCATAGAGTTTCCAAGGGGTGCCTGGTAGATTCAAACTGCTGACCTTTCAGTTAGCAACCATAGTGCTTAACCACTGAACCACCAGCTTATATAATTATTGCCTTTTTAAAAATTATTTATTACTGTTTAGTTACTACAGTAAAAGAATAAAACTTCTAACGTCTATCAACTGTCTCATCTATGACAAATTCTCCCCCCCACCATCCATGTAGTTAACAAAGTTATTTTCTTCTGTAGGTAATTCTATTTTTAAGTCCTTATAACAGGGGTCTCATACAATATTTGTACTTGTAACACTAACTGATTTCACTCAGCATAGTACCTTCCAATTGAAACCATGTTATGAGATGTTTTCTAAAATCTATATTGTTTTTATTCATAGCATAGTGTTCCATTGAGTATATGTACCATAGTTTGCTTATCCATTCATCTGTTGATGGGTGTATGTGTTGATTCCATCTTTTTGCTATTGTGGACTATGCTGCAATAAACATTCATGTACGTGTTTCTGTTTGTGTGACTGCCTTTGATTCTGTAGGAGATATTCCAAACAGTGAGATTACTGGATCAAATGGTATACCAATTTCCAGCTTTTTAAGGTAGTGTCAGATTGCTTTCCAAAGAGGTTGTACCAATTTGCAATCCCACCAGCAGTGCAGGAGAGTTCCAATCTCTACACAGCGTCTCCAGCATTTGTTGTTTTGTGTTTTTTGGATCATGGTGAACCTTGTTGGGGTGAGACAATATCTCACTGTGGTTTTGAGTTGGATTTGTCTGATAGCTGATGATTGTGACCATATTCTCATATGTCTTTTAGCTGCCTGGATGTCCTCTCTAGCGAAGTGTCTGCCGATCTCCTTTGCCCATCGTTTAATTGGGTTATTTATCCTTTTATTGTTGATATTTTTCAGAACCTTGTAGATTATGGAAATTAGACAATGGTCTGACATGTAGTTGCAAAAATTTTTTCCTATTCTGTCAGTGGTCTTTTAACTCTTATGATAAAGTCTTTGGATGAGCAAAAGTGTTCAATTGTTAGTAGTTACCATTTTACCTATTTTCTCTTCTGTATAGAAAGAGATGTATAGACCAGTGATACAGTGGAGATCCCAGAGATGCCACCATCCCCTCATGAGCAGTTGGTATTTGACAAAGCCCCTGAAATTATCAATGGGGATAAAAACATTCTCTTTAGCAAATGGTGCTGGCAAAATTGGATATCCATCTACCAAAAAATGAAACAAGACCCAGTATCTCACACCTTACCCAGGAACTAAATCTAGAAGGATCAAAGACCTAAATATCATGCATAAAACGATAAAGATCATGCAAGAAAAAAAACGGGATCAGCCATGGATGTTCAACTATAATTACTTATTAATTAGCTTATGAATTTATTTCTGTTGAATAGTGAAAACTATAGTGTGCTTCTCCTTATGCTTCAGATGACAAAAGTATCAGTTTGTGAGTTTATGAATTTATTTGCACAATAAGCCTAAATGTTTTGCATTTCTCTCTCCACTTTGTTGTTTATTTTTCCCATCTTATCTTTTGATGCTATTTTAAAGTTTATAACATGAATATTACATAGTGCACGCATATGCTAAGAGGCAAATTTGAATATAAAATATACAAATTGTTTAGTGATAGGTATTTACAATAGTGCACTCCTTGTTGTAAATCTCAGCACATCCTACACTTTGAAGGATAAGGAGCACAAATATAGAGACTTAGATATATTACTGTGTATTTCAGCTTGATGTTTACTTTTTGAATCTCCCTATCAATGGCCTATTTGTTCACATAGTTCATCTAGAATAAAACAAACCTTTTAAAAAAATAATTTGCATTATACTATATCTGCACTAACAATATCGATAATCTCTTTTTTTTTTCCCAGTTGCCTGGACACGTTTTCATAAAACTACAGGAAAACTCATCAGTTCAATCTTTTTTTTCATCAATATCCATATTTGTCTAGAAATTGTCTGCTTATATACCACATTAACTTTGGACTTTGATTTTTGAACACAGCAGAATCTGTGTTGTGGGCTTCACATACCCGGGAATGATCTGGGACTGGCTGCTTCTATACTGGTACCTCAGAGCACTCAGTTACCATATAAGAGGAAAAACTGAGAAGACACAGAGAATGAGAGGTTCCCAGCTGAGCCATATTTCCAGCTGTGCCAGCCAAAATGCCAGATCTGGGACCAAAGTTCCCTTCATGCTATGTGGGGTATAGGCAAACAACCCAGCCACACTTTTCCTGATTTCTTGACTTAAATGTATGTAGATATACGTATACATATACACATATACACATGCATATACACATGCATCATACATACATATACACATTTTGCATTTACATAGTAATATATGCAAAAATAGAGTAATTGTTTAAAGGCCCATGTGTCGGAGATAATTTTTATCCAGTAAGGAACACTCAAAATATTTACAAAAGCATTTTCCTAAAAAGCCATCAAAAACATCAGTATTTTGTGATTGTGTTATGGGAAGAAACAGTTCTGAAGCCAAATTTCTAAGAGGTGCACAGTTTTATGTCTGTACTTGTTAAAATATAATAAACTAATAAATTATAGTGATATAATTTAGTATTAAGTGACTAAAAATTAAGAAATAAGTTTCTGGCATAAAAAGGAAAAAAATAAGAGTGTTTGAAACCATTTTTACATCAAAGTTTGAGTAATTATACAAACAGAAAACTGTATTATTTTAATAATACAAAGTAAATATTTAGAAGGATTAACTTAGATATAACTAGTTTGTCTAGTAGTACAGAGCTCTGGCCACACAGTGGTTAAGAGCTTTAACTGCTGGCCAAAAGCACAACAGTTCAAGTCTACCAGCCACTCCCTGGAAACCCTATGGGCCAATTCTACACTGCTCCATAGTTTGCTATGAGTTGAAATAGACATAATAGTGTACAACACCAACCACAGTTTTTCTGGGATAATTACTTACAGATACTCTTACACAGTTGGTAAGACAAATCAAACATAAGTTATAGACAAATAAGCCTGTAAAACATATACCATTGATGTAATATCAATACTTTGGTGCCCAAATTGTATGAGAAATTGAGATTAAGAAACTCTGATTCGGCTAAATTAGTCGATTTATATGATCGAGTTTTTATTATCTAACAGTCTTCTGATAAGCAGAAATCTGTGCTTTTAACCTACTAATTAATTATTAATCAGTATGCAAACTGAAAGATTGCTAGCCAAGGAATTTTACAAAATCTCCATCAGAGTATTTAGTTTTTCTTCTGTCACTGATGAGGTAACTACAATTACTGAAGGTAGATGCTTATAAACACGTAATACGTATGTTTTAGATTCACTGTCAAGGAAGTGGACTTTCGGAATGACTGGCATAGAGAAGTGACCTACCTAAGGAACATTCTGACAGGAATGAGGTAGGACAAGTGGGGGATAAAAAAACAACAATGAGAAAACAAATGCAATGTGATCATCTCAAAGGCTAGCTTTGTTCTGGTAAGAGAGTAAGTATTAACACGTAGTTGAGTTTCAAATGAATTTGTAAACCATAGAAACATTTCAGTTTTAAGGAATTGGGAACCCCAAATCTAGATATTTTGCATAAGGAATTAAAAAATACATATGTTTGCATTATATTTAGCAGGATGCATTTTTCTAGTGAGTAATGGAGTAAAATTGTTCACATCACTTTTTTTCTTTCTTTATTAATATTGAGGTCCTAATACACAATAACTATACTATCAGTGCTGTTAAAGGTCATCATTACATACATTTCTTAATTTGCTTAGGTACTTTGTTAGTTTCTAATGCAACATGACATAGCCAGGAAAAGTAATTTGGCTAAAGACTTTATTTGTTATCTTATATTTGATGTAGAAATAAGTTAATTTGTCTTCACCATACATGATACTGATAGAAAATTAGCAATGTAAGTGATCAGTGTGTGTCTCCTAAATACGAGCTTTACTTATTTATTTTTTTAAAAAAAACTCTATGCGCAATACTTTGGAAAAAATATTTCTCCCTTCTGTTTTCTCAGTAATGACTAGTAAAACACATTTATCCACAAATTATTCCTGGAAGCATTATATATCTATTGGTACGATAAAGCAAGCTGCAGCAAGGAGATACATACTCTAATAAGGTGTTTAGATTATATTCCCACTGCATGTGTGCAACTGTTTGCCAAAGTAAATTAAGCTGGAAAGCTATCATTTTCTTGTTACTGATAGAGTTCATCTATATTCAGTTGCATTTCCTTTTTAATTTACATTTTATTATCAAATTTCTTCAATCTTTTTCTCTTCTTTAGACTAATCTTTCCTTATTCAGCCTTTCATTATAATGATTTTAGAGAGTAAAACGTATCTTATGAATTCTTCTAAGAGTACTAAGATAAATAAACTGTTTTTTGCTCCCAAACGTTAGTACTCATTTTAATAAACATAAACCAAACACAACGTTTTTTTAAATTACCTAATAGGCCTTATTTTTCCAGAGTGCTCAATTAAAACCTAACATCAAGGACATTCAATTTTTTAGTTTTAATAGTTTTTCAAGAATTAAAATGATCGCCAAGCCCATATAAAGCCCTGATGTATAAAATACTTATATTATCAAGTGTTTTCAATTTATTTCATGTTTCATGTCTCTGCTACTCATGACTTCTCCAACGAAGAGACAGTATAATACTAACTGTATGAAGTAACACACCTCAGGGCTTGCTACATTAGAACTTCTCCAAAATTTGTCTGAATAAATGGGTAAGTGGGTGGATAAATAGATGCATTAATGAATAGAATAAAGCACTAGCACCCACAAAAAGAAAATTACAATGAAAAATGACATGGAAATGAAAATGCTTTATGTTACTGCATATTATAAGAGAAAAAGGGTGTCATAATAGTTAACATAAATTTGGCCTCCTTTTGTTTCGCCTTAACAGAGCTAATTACATGTGCAAAGACTTTTGAAGAAATTTGTGAAAGACAATTTAAAATTAAATCTTTCAGTGCATTGATGTCATCTCTGAAAAACAGCATTTAGACAAGCATATAATAATGCAAGTCAATCATTTACATAAAGAGGCAGAAAAGCATCCTGCAGAGGCCAAAAAGAAAGGTAATAAAGAACTAACTTCATTTCTTTTATTCAAAGCTATTAAAATATAAGTTATCATGCTACACTGTAACACTTGCAAATTAAGTAGAATGGTGGTGCCAAGCAAAAGAGAACAGTGATTCTCTCTATTTTAAAGTCCTGAAAGCAATAATGGAAATCAAAGCACCACACACAGTTTTAAAATACATTGGCTTATCAAAGCATTTCTATGAAATAGTCAGCCTTCCTTCTGCATGCCATGTTGTGTGAGCTTCTAGCCTTTTTTTTCTGTACCTCTTTACTCCTAACAATAGGAGCCACATTGGAGCTGCCTTTACAACGCCTTGTGGTGACCAACAGGGATCCTCATAGTGCCACCTTACTAAGTTGTTTAATTTAGACACAAAGAGGATGGCTTTTCCCATTTCTATGTCTAATTGTATATTATATTAGTGTTGTTTTACACCCCTTACCTCTCAGATGACAATTAATGCCTTCCTTCAAAATAATACATACAAGTATTCACACAGCACCTGTCTCTCTAGCAATTATACATAAATTTCATGAAATTTGTTTACAGAAATACTCATTGAGACAAAGCAGAAGCTTCCTCCTCAAGACTTTCTATCAGGTATATGCAGACAAAATAACTCTGCTTTCTCTTTCAGCTATAAAATCCTGATATGACTTGATCCATAGAGACCCTAATCACCAATTAAATTAATATCAAACAAACGAACAGACCAACCCATTACCATCCAGTTGATTCCAACTCACAGTGATCCTATAGGACAGAGTAGAACTGAACTACAGAGTTTTCAAGAGGTGCTTGGTAAATCTGAATCACAGACTTTTCAGCTAACAGTCCTGGCTCTTAACTAATATGTCATCAGGGTTTCCAAAAACTCACTGATGTGGGGTCAATTCTGACTCCAGGCATTTTAGAGGACAGAGACGAACTGCCCCACAGAATTTCCTAGAAGTCCCTAGTGGATTTGAAGTGCCAACCTTTCAGTTAGCAGCCACAGCACTTAAAGACCAGGGGTTTCCTTAAATTAGCGTGGCATCTGTTTAATATACAGTATGCTAGGCATTGTCCCAGGCACACGCAATACAAAAATAACTTCTTTGCTTCCTGGAGCTTACGCTATTGTGGCAGTTCAAGGGCGTGATCTATAATTTAATTAAAATACGAAGAGAATGTTAGGTAGTGATCAGTATTAGAAAGTAGATAAAGAAGAGAGTACAGTATCGTAGCAAAACTACAAAGCCTAAGATCCTTCTGCCTTTCTCTAAAGGACACATCATTCCTGACCTGTTCTAACTTTAGGATTCTATCTCCCAAAGGGAACTGTATCTCTCCAACTGACAGAGAATGAGGAAGGTATATTTGCTGGAGGAAAAGCCCCATGAGACACACAGTTTCTCTAATGTGTGCAAGAGGGATACCAGGACTGAGAAATAAATGGCTAAAAAGAATTGGTTACATCTTTAAAAAAATTAAGAACAGCATAAGGATCCTAAGTAGAAATAAATTTAGTGTATGCCAGGAGCGTTAAAAGATCCAGTGTTCATGAAGTTCTATTTAAAAAGTTCAGATAGTTGAGTAGGTCTAAATATAAAAGAATAATTTTTTTTTTCTGTGATTGAATGAAAATGTACATTCCCATGTAAATTTGCATGCTCACCTATATGCAGCTCCCACTGCTCTCCCTGTCCAGTGACAGCACAGCCCTCCTCTCTACTCTGTACATATCATATCCTCCCAACAGTCTCCGATCCCCTCCTCTCCACCCACTCCCCTTCCTCCAGCAAGAGGTCAGCAGGATGACACCCTACAGATGCATAGAACCGTAAAATTTCTACAAGATACAATCACTCCGCGTCGCTAAGTCCAATCCATTGCTGTTGGAAAAGTCGACCTTCATTTTGATTTACAGACAGGGGCAGCATCAGGGCCAGGGACCATGCTCCCAGGGGAACTCTGAAGCCCCTGGACCATCAATTGCAGTCTTTTAGTGGAGATCTCAAGGTATACCCCTATTCATTATCTCGTTGCCAGTGAGACTTCACTTTGTGAGCTTCATCGTGGCTATTGCTGGTGGTTGCCGGGGACCATCTGATTTTTCTGGTCACGAGTGGATGTAGAGACCCACTCATGTGGGTCTCTCTATCTTCTGGGTTCTCTTTTCCCCATGACGTTCTTGTCCTTGGTGATCATCCGTTCCTGTTAAGTTGGGACCATTTGCTGTACCCTCAGATGGCAGCTTGGCAGCTCTTAAGACCCCAGACGCCACTCACTGATGTGGGGTGCAGAGAGTCCTCATTAGCAAAATGCTAGCTGTGCCAGTTGGCCTTGATTTGACATGAGAGCCTGGTCCCCTGCCCCCCACCCCAGCTACACTGTCCTTGCAGTATGGGTTAGGATGGGAGGAGTACTCAAATTGTGTTGAAGTCCAGTTACTATAGATCTTCTTTCTAATATGTGCTGTCACTGATTTCACCCAGCCAAATTTCTAACAACTATCTAATCTAAAACTTCCCCCCATCACTCTCCCTGCCTCCCCACCCTTGCAGCCATCATAGAGTCTTTTCTTCTATGCATGAGCCTGTTTTTAAGTTCTTATCCTAGGGATCTCATACAATATTTGTCCTTCTGTCACTGACTACTTTCACTCAGCATAAAGTCCTCCAGTTGAAACCAGGTTAAGAAGTGTTTCCTGCTATCATCATTGTTCTTTATAATTGCATAGTGTTCCATTGAGTGTATATACCATAGTTTACCTATCCACCCCTCTGTTGTTGGCCATCTGGGTTGATTCCATCTTTTTGCTATTGTGGACTGTGCTGCGATGAACATTCGTGTGCATGTATCTGCTGGTGTGAGTGCCTTGATTCTGTAAGTTATATTCCAAGCAATGGAATGACTGGGTTAAATGGTATACCTATATCCATTTTTTTAAGGGAACGCCAGATTGCTTTCCAAAGAGGTTGTACCATTTTGCCATCCCACCAACAGTGTAGGAGAGTTCCAAACCCCCACAGCCTTTCCAGCATTTGTTGTTTTGCATTTTTTGGATCATGGCCAACTTTGTTGGAGTGTCGGATCCAACTAGACGGCACTTGGCTGGCATACATTTATTTAATAGCTAATGATCGTGAACATATCTGTATGTATTTTTTTGGCTGCTTGGATCTCGTCTTTAGAGAAGTGGCTGTCCATCTCCTTTGCCCATCACTTAATTGGGTGATTTATCTTTTTCTTGTTGATATTTTGTAATATCTTATAGATTACGGAGATCAGGCATCTGTCTGACATAGAGTTGCCAAATACTTTTACCCATTTTGTAGACAGTCTTTTAATTCTATTAATAAAGTCTTTGGATGAGCAAAAGTGATTGATTCTTAGTAGTTCCCATTTATCTATTTTCTCTTCTGATGATTGTGGTTTGTTTGACAGATTTTGAAGTCTGTCTAGGTTGTGTATTAAAAATTCCATGTTGTTCCTGCTTTCTTTTGGATGAGCTTTATTATTTTAGATTTGATATTTAGGTGATTTATCCAGTTTGAGTTGGTTTTTGTATAAGATGTAAGATATGGGTCTTGTTTTAATTTAGAGCAGATGGATATCCAATTTTGCTAGCACCATTTGTTGAAGAGATTGGTTTTACCCCAGTTTAATGTCTTACGACCTTTGTCAAATATCAAGTGTTCATAGGCAGATGATGTCATTTCTGGGGTCTTGATTCTGTTCCATTTATCTATCTGTCTGTCTTTGTACCAGTACCAGGCTGTTTTGACTACTGTGGCAGTCTAATAGGTTATATGATTAGGTAATGAGAGGCCTCCCAGTATGTTCTTCTTCTTTAGGAATGCTTTACTTATCTGGAGTTTCTTCTCTTTCCAGACAAAGTTGGTAATTTGTTCCTCCATCTCATTAAAAAATGTCACTGGAACTTGCATTGGGATTGCATTATATAAGTAGATTGGTTTGGGTAAAACAGACGTTTTCACAATGTTAAGTCTTCTTATCCACGAATGTTTATGTAAGACTCTCTTAGTTTCTTGTAGTAAGGGTTTGTAGTTCTCTTTGTAAAGTTTTGTTATTTCTCCGGTTAAATTTATTTCTATGTACTTTATCTTGTTAGAGGCTAAGGTAAATGGTATTGACTTGGTGATTTCTTCCTTAATAATTTCATTGTTGGTATAAAGGAATCCTACTGATCTACTTATGTTTATTCTGTATCCTGAGACTTTGCCAAACTCTTCTATCAGTTTGAATAGTTTCCTTATGGAATCTTTGGTATTCTCTGCGTATACAATCATATCATCTGCAAAGAGGGATGCCCATTATTTCTTGGTCTTGTCTAATTTCTCTGACTAGAACTTCCAGTACAATGTTGAATAGGATAGGTGAGAGTGGGCATCCTTGTCTAGTTTTGTTTTCAAAGGAAACTGTTTCAGTCTCTCTCCATTCAGGATGATGTAGGCAGTTGGCTTTGTATAAACGGCCCTTACTGCAATGAGGAATTGGCTCTCTATTCCTATTTTGCTGAGAGTTTTTAGCATGAATGGGTGTTGGACTTTACCATATGCCTTTTCTGCGTCAATGACAAGATCAGGTGATTCTCGTCTTTTGTGATATTTATGTGGTTTATCACACTAATTGTTTTTGTGTGGTTGATCACACTAATTGTTTTGTGATGCAATGCTGAACCAGCCTTGCATCCCTGGTATGAATGTAACTTGGTCATGATGGATTATTTTTTGATTGTTTTCTATTCACAAGAATTTTGTTGGAGATTTTTGCATGTGGATTCACGAGTGATATTGATCTGTAGTTCTCCTTTTTGTTTGGGTCTTTTCCTGGCTTTGGTATCAGGGTTATGCTGGCTTCATAGAATGAATCTGGGAGTATTCCATCCCTTTCTACACTGTGAAATAGTCTTAGTAGTATTGGAGATAACTGTTCTCTAAAAGCTTGGTAGAATTCTGCAGTGAAGCCATCTGGGCCTGGGCTTTTTTTGGTTGGCAGTTTTTTGATGACTTTCATTTCTTCCTTTGTGGTGAGTTTATTCAATTGTTCTGCTTCAGCTTGTGACAATTTTGGTAGGTGATATAAATCAAGAAATTTGTCCATTTCCTCTAGATTTTCAAATTTGTTAGAGTACAGTCTTTCATATTATTCAGCTATGATATTTTTTATTTCTGTTGGATCTGTTATTACAACTCCCCTCTCATTTCTTATTTGGGTTATTTGTTTCCTTTCCTGTTTTTCTTTAGTAACTTTAGCCAGTAATTTGCCAATTTTGTTGATCTTTTTTTAAAAAAAAATAGCTCTTGATCTTTTCAATTGTTCTTCTTTAATTTGTTTAGTTCTGCTCTAATCTTTGTGGTCTGTTTTCTTCGGGTGTCTGAGGGGTTCCTCTGTTGTTCTGTCTCTAGTTGTTCAAGCTGTAGGGTCAATTTCTTGATTTGATTTCTTTCCTCCTTCCAAATGTGTGCATTTATGGAGATAAACTGACCTCTGAGGACTGCTTTGACTGTATCTCATAGGTTCTGGTAGGAAGTGTTTTCATTCTCATTGGAATCCATGAATTTCTTTATTTCATCTTTGATTTCTTCTATAATCCATGGTTTTTGGAGCAAGGTGTTGTTCAATTTCCAAGAGTTCCCCTTTTTATCTATTTTTTTTTTCTGCTATTGATTTCAACTTTTATGGCTTTATGATCTCAGAAGGTGCTTTGCATTAATTCAATGGTATGGATTTTGTTGAGAATTGCTTTACATCCTAACACATGGTCTATTCTGGAGACTGTTCCATGTGCACTGGGGAAGAAAGTTTAGTTGTCTGCTGATGAATAGAAAGTTCTATATATTTCGATGAGATCTAGTTGGTTAATTGTGGCAATAAGATCTTCTGTGTCTTTACCGTGTTTTTTTCTAGGCGATCTGTCGAACATTGAGAGTGGAGTGTTGAAGTCTCCTACTATTATTGTGGAGTGATCTATCTACTTTTTGAGTGTAGTTAGTGTTTCTTTGATGTATTTAGGTGCTCTGATATTAGGTGCATAAATATTTAATATTGTTAAGTCCTGCTTCTGTATTGAACCTTTCAGCAATAAATAGTGACATCCTTGTCCATGATGGTGGATTTTACACTAACATCAATTTTATCTGAGGTTAGAATTGCCACACCTGTTCTTCTTTGTTCATTGTTAGATTGATATATGTTCTTCCATCCTTTGAGTTTCAGATGAGTTTCGTTCAAGCAACAAATAGATGGGTCATGTCTTTTGATCCAAGATGTCACTCGATGTCTCTTTACTGGAGCATTCAGTCCATTCACATTCAATGTAATTATTGATAGGTATGTGTTCAGTGCTGCCATTGTGATATGTTTATTTTTGTGTTGAGGTTTTCTCTGTTGTTCTTATTAATCTGTTCTGTGACTGTCTTCCTTGTGAGTTGCTTTTTCACTTTTTTCAGGGTTGGTTTTGTGGTTGTTGAGACTCCTGTATTAAATTTCTTGATATGGTATGTTGCCTTTTTATTGTGCTTTACAGCTGCCCCTATGATCCTGCTTAATAAATTGTAGATAAACCCAATTTTGATTGCTACCAGTCTTGTCAAGTTCCTCTGCATCTGGAAGGACTATAACGACTGTAATACATCCTTTTTTTTAATATGATGATACCATAGCTTACATGATATGATCACTAGATCATTTCTTTCACTATCATAGCTTTGATTGTGTTTGGAGCCTTCCCTAATTGAGAAGGATTCTGGATAATGTGTCCTTCTAAAATATAAAGTTAGCAGTTTTGTCCTTCCAAGCCAAGAAATTCTTTCAGTATTTCGTGTAGCTTTGGTTTTTACAAAATCTCTAAGCTTCTGTTTATCTGTTGTAAATGTCTTAATTTCATTTTCGTATTTCAAAGACAATTTTGCAGAGTATATAATTCTTGTTTGGAAGTTCTTCTCCTTCAAGTCTTTGAATATGTCATGCCACTGTCTTCATGCCAGCATCGTTTCTGCTGAGAAATCTGATGAAAGCCTACAGGGTTTCACTCTGAATGTTAACTTTGCTTTAGTCTTCCTGTCTTTAAGAATTTCTGCTTATGTTTCACTTTGTTAAGCTTGATTATAATATGTCTTGGAGTCTTTATATTGAGATCTATATTGAATGGTGTATCTTGGATATCTAGATTATCTTCTTTCATAATTTCTGGGAAGTTTTCTGTCAGCAGCTCAGCAACAATACTCTGTATTCTCAGATGTCTCACCCTGTTCAGAAACTCCAATTAATCATAAATTGTTCTTCTTAATAGAGTGCCACATTCTTCTTAATGCTTCTTTATTTTTCTTGTTTCTTTTTTCTAATTTCTCCTCGTAGATGCTGGAGTCAGTGGCTCTGTCTTCCAAAGAAAAAATTCTCTTTTCCATTTGTTCCATTCTGCTTTCTTGGCTTTGAATTGAATTTTCTGTCTTTAGTTTTGTTGGATTTTTGAGTACTGATGTTCCATCAGATCAAACCCCTTGCTTAACTTTTGTTTTGCTCTGCTGCATTTTATATAAAGTCTAGGAGAGCTCTCTATATAATCCTTTTGTATTCACCTTCTGATAGTTTCGGAAAAACTTCTTCATTTGGGAATTTCTGAGGTTGTTTCTTTTGGGTGCCTGCTAATGCCATGGGTGATTTCCGGGTTACTGTCTTTTCTAACGTTTGTTGCTTTTGGGGCTTCATGTGGGTCAGTAGAGGTTGGGAGAGATGCTGTGAAGATGGACTGCACTTCTTTCTCTAGGCTTTCTTAAAATAAGAAGTAAAAAGCATTTGAAAACTTCCAAAGCCAGTTAGGTTTTTAGGTGTATACGTACCTCTTCCCAGCTGGCAAAGTAAACAACTCAGTATTAAATCCTTGATCTTATAAACTAGCTCAGAATACAGAAAAGCTACTGGCCTGCTGACCTCTGCTTTTGGTCCCCAGCTGTAGGTGATACTGTGTAGAATTATGATTTTCTGCTGGAAAAGTGGTCTCTTTTGGGTAGGCACAGCCTCCCAGCCCAGGAATTATTTCCAGCTGAGGCTTCTGTATGGATGACTCCACGTCCTAGCTAAACGAGATGGCATCCTGCACAAGCCTGCTAGCTGGCCAGGACCAGGCTCCTGGCAGAAACAGACACCAAGTGTGCCAAAATACCCAGAGCCCACAGGCTCCGCTGCTGGGTCCCAGCCCCAGGAGACACTGTGAAAAACACCACCTCTCTGCTGGAAAAACACTCTCCCCCCTGGCAGGTACCACCTCTCAGCCTAGGAACCGAGTCCAGCTGGGACCTCTGCCTGGGCTTCTCTGTTTCACAGTGGATCAAAGTGATGTCCCTCACAAGTGTGTCTGTATAGCTACCACATGTCAGAGGCAAAAAGATAGGCCAGGGAGCCGAGGTGTATAGAGTCCAAAGCCAGGCTCTCAGAACCTGGTAAGTCAAGTCCCAGCTCTGGCCACTGGCCAAGACAGAGAAAAAGAAATCAAAATGGTGAGCTACATTCAGTCTGTGCAAGCCTCTGCTCACCCAGAGTGGGGTCAGTGAAAGAGAGGTGATTTTTCATTCAGTGGTATGAAGTTCAAATTAACAGCCCTATGCTGCATCCCAGGGCTCACTAGGTGTCCAGAGACTCCAGTTAATTATCATTTCAGGTCTTGGTTGCCAGAGGGATTTAAGGAGATGTGCTTTTAGTCTGCCATCTTGATTCCACCCACAGTGGATAAGTTTTTATTTGATAATGATGAAAAGTCATTACATAATTCTAAGTAAGTATGTAAAACCCTGCTGGCATAGTGCTTAAGTGCTATGGCTGCTAACCAAAACATCAGCAATTCAAAACAACCAGCCACTCCTTGGAAATTCCATGAAGCAGGTCTACTCTGTCTTACTGGGTCACTGTGAGTCAGAATCAATTTAGCAGCACCAGGTTTTATGTAACACAATCTGATATTTTCTTCTTTTTTATCACTCAAGATACTGTGCATGCAACAGATCTTAGTGAAACAAAGGTTGAAATAGGAAGACTCTGTAGGCTACTGTGGAAATTCAGGGAATGAATAACTGTGGTTTGGTTTGAGGAAATCAAAAGAAAAGACATACTTAGCATACATTTTGGAGATATTATAGAACTTGCTAATTGAGTTAGACGTTAGGTGATGAGAAAGATTACAATCACAGATAATTCCTAAATGCATGCTTTTAGTAACAGAAAATAGTTGTATCATTTTCTAAAATAAGGAGGCTTGGGGCAGGAGAGAGAAATTTGGTCATACTAAACTTAATTTGCCTGTTAGAGAGCAAGAATAAGATGTCAACTAGTCACTTGGGCACACGAGTTTAAACTCAATAAGGGTCAGAGCTGTGAAACAAAGTTTACTTTCATAAAAATGGCATTGAGATTTCTGGTAGCTGATGATAGTACTGAGAGAGAAAATACAGACAGAAAAGGAGTGAGAGACTTACAGTGAATCCTGCATAGTATAATTTTCTTATTTAAATTGTGATTTAGGTGAAAGCTTACAGAGCCAATTAATTTCTTATTAAAGTTAATACACAGGTTGTTTTGGGACACTGGTTGCCATCCCCACAAAGTGTCAACACTGTCTCCTCTACCACACTTTCCCTGCTTCCATTCATCCAGTTTTCTTGTCCCTTCTTGCCTTCTCATCTTTGTTTTTGTTCTAGTGTACCCACTGGAGATCCTCGAGGCACAGTGCTTAAGTATTACAGCTGTTAACCAAAAGTATGGTAATTTGAATCCACCAGTCACTCTTTAAAAACTCTATGGGGCCATTCTACTCTGTTCCTTAGGGTTGCTGTGATTTGGCATCAACTCAACCGCACTGGGTTTGGTTTTATTGTAGCCATTAGTGTCAAGTACATGATAAACTATGAAGCACCTTCCTCATGTCTGTTGTTGGGAGTCCTGAAGAACTAATCTTTGATTGGAGGGTGAGTCTCAGGGCTGACTGCAGTATAGAATTATAAAGGTGTTCAGAGGCCACACTCTGGGGGTTTCTCAAGTCCCTGTCAGTTTATACACTGCATTAAGTTCCTGATACAGCTGTAACAAATGGCCACAAAAATGGTTGCTGAAAACAACTCAGGTTTATTATTTTAGATGCCTAGAAGTCAAAGTCTAAAATGGGCCACAGGGTTGAATGTCTTTTGGAAACTTTCAGAAACAATATGTGTTGTTGTGTTTTCCATCTTTAAAAGTCTACCTGCGTTCCTTGGCTCTTGGCCCCAAGTCACCTCGACTTTCTGCCTCCATTGTCATACCTCCTCTTCTGACTCTGACTTTCGTGTTTTCCTTTTTCTATTACACATTCTTGTGGTTACTTTGGGCTAACCAAGGTAAACAAGGATAATCTCCCCTGTAAAAGATTCTTAATTTAATCACTTCTGTAAAGTCCTGTTTGTCACATAAGGTAACATATCAACAGGTTTGAATGATTAGAGGGTGGACATCTTTGAAGAGACATTGTTCTCCCTACCATAGCCATGTAGTAGAGCTTGATTTAAAATTGATGCGTGAGGATTTAAAACCTTGCATACCAGAATCTTTGGATATCAACTACCTTTGTAAATTAGTAGTAAGAGAGGTGCAATTTTAAACAATGTCATAGATTGAATTATGTCTCCTCAAAAATGCGTGTAGCAATTTGGCTAGGCCATGATTCCTGGTATTGTGTGATGTTTCCATATGCTGTAAACCTTGCCTCAATAATACTAATGAGAGAAAATGAGCAGCTTTTGGATTGGCAGTGCAAGACTCAATGTATAAGATTGTATTGTGACCTGAGGCAATCTTTTAGGAAATAAGAGAAAAAGAAGCAAGCAGAGATTCTGGGGACCTCATACTACCAAGAAGCAGTCCTAGGGGCAGAGAATGTCCTTTGGAAAGGATCTGGGATCCCTGCACCCCAGAAGCTCCCAGTTCAGGGGAAGACTGACTACAAGAACCTTCCTCTAGAACCAACAGAGAAAGCCTTCCACCTGGAGCTGATGTCCTGAATTTTGATTTGTAGTTTACCGGACCATGATAGATTACATTTTTCTTTGTTAAAGTCATACACTTGTGGTATTTCTCTTATGGCAGCACTAGATGACTAAGACAGAGACTGCATTGGGCTAGAGAAATAAATTTATAGAGTTTTATAAGATGAAAGAAAGATTAAAGACCAACTAATACTTATGGGAAGCAGTAGTTAAGAAGTAAGACAGATCCACTTCATTGAGAAAATCTATTAAAATACCTTTTTAAAAAGCCAAACAGCAGAGATGTCACTTTAAGTACTAAGGTGAGCCTGACCAAAACTATGGTATTTTCAAGTGTCTCATATGCATATGAAAATTGGACAATGAATAAAGAGGACTGAAAAAGAGTGGAATCCTTTAAATTATGGTGTTGGTGAATAGTATTGAATGTACCATGGACTGCCAGCAGAACAAACAAATCTGTCTCGGAAGACGCACAACCATTATACTCTTTAGGAGTAAGAATGGTGAGACCTCACTTAACATAGTTTGTGCACGTTACTAGGAGGGACCAGTCTCTGGAGAACATCATTATTGGTAAAAACAGAGTGTTGGTGAAAAAGAGGAAGACCTTCAATGAGATGGATTGACACAGTGCCTGCAATAATGAACTCAAATATAGCAATGGTTATGAGAATGGCACAGGATGAGGCAATGTTTTGTTCTACTGTGTGTCGGGTTATATGCATAAGAATTAACTTGACAGCACAGAACATCTACTGTCCCTTTCAATGGTATAACAGTTAATGCATTTGGCTGCGAATTGAAAGGTTGAAGATTTGAGACTTCTCAGAAGAAAAGCAGATCTATTAAAAAAAAAAAACCTATCAGTTATCGAAAACACTTTGGAAGACATTCCTACTCTAACACATATGGGATCCCCATGAGTTGGTGTCAAATCAAAGACAATTGATTTTATTACCCTCTCCAAGAGTCAGAATTCACTTGTCCACAACTAGCACCTCCAATTCTCTTACAGATAGAAAAATTATACCGAGCATAGTTAAATGGATTTAAGTCTAACTAACTAATAACAAAGCAAAGATTCCAATAAAATAATTTCCTGTGAATTCTGCTATGCATTCCTTTCCACAATATGTCCGGCTTTTAATAAATACATGATGCTGGATTGTAAATTGCCATTTGCCAGAGTGGCTTTATCATTTACAAGCCATATGCCTTTGCTCAATTACTTCTTCTGCTTGCAAAACAGAGACAATAAAAGAATCTACATATTAGTATGTGTGTCAGGCAATGCAAGTTCTTGCAGGAGGACCGAGTCACTAAAGGTCACATATGAGAAACAGCATCCTAAAATTAAATTCATTCAGTCAATTTATCTTACTAAAAATAGCCTGTCTCTAGGTCTGTACTCAAATCCCTTTTCAGAAGTCTGTCCTACTCTAAGAAGTGAATTAACCCTTTATGCAGACTTAATCTGGTACCCAAGAAGCTTTTTGCTTTGTAGTCAAGCTCAATTAGATTTACCATTATGAAGTTAACCTTTGTACAGACCTAACTGTACAGCCAAGGAAATGTTTTTCTCTGTAGCTAGGCTGCAGAATGTCAAAAGTACATCATACTAAGTGAGAAAAAGGGAGTAGATAAAAATTCTTTGTGTAACGTGGTCCAAAAAGGACTTTGCTCTAAGCAAGTTAGTTTTACAGTTTGCAGAAAATCCATCACAAATCTTCTTGTGACTTACTTGTGATTCCCTGCAGTTAGGCACTATATCTATTCCCCTTAGCCCACAGATAGTTTGTAAATCTCTCCTAGCAAAACCTATGCTTCAAGAGGTCCCGCCTCTGCCGGTTTACCTTACTTACCAGTGAGTATTTCGTTAGTTCCAATAGCTGTTGTGTTTAGCTACTATTTTTTCTCCTTGGGTTCACAGCCCTAAGTCTGGCTATGAACTTAAAGCTGTTAACGGACAGCAGGACCAATAGTTGGGAAATAGAGTGTTCAGTAATGTCTTTGTCATCTAGTGCTGCTGTAACAGAAATACCACAAATGGATGGCTTTAAAAAGAGAAGTTTTATTTTTTCACAGTATAGTAGGTTGAAAGTCCAAATTCAGAATGTCAGCTTCAGGGAAATGTTGCCTCTGCTAGCTCTGAAGGAAGGGTTTTGCTGTCAATCTTCCCCTTCTGTGGCATAGGGAAGCCAGTGTCCTTTCAGCCCAGAAGGCTTAACTGGTGAGTTCCTTCAAACTTTCAGAGACGAGCTCATAGTAACATTACTGAAACTATTTCAGAGCATAGAAGAAAGACTACTCCCAAATTCGTTCTATAAAGCCATCAAAACTCTAGTAAGATGGAGGTAAAGTAATCCCTGTTGACAAATAATACAATCAAATACGCAAAACACCACAAAAGATTCACAAAAAAAACTGTTAAAACTAATAGAAGACTTCAGTAAAGCAGCAGGATAGAAGATGAGCTTACAGACATCAGTCGGATTCCCCTACTTCAACATAATTTGAAAATTCAGCAAATTAATATGATTTACAACAGCCCCTAGGAAGGTAAAATACGTAGGAATAAATCTAACCACAGACATAAAAGACCTATACAAAGAAAAATATAAAATACTACTACCAGAAATGTAATGAGATATGCATAAGAGGAGAAACATACCATCATCATGAACAGACAGATTCAACATTATGAAAATGTCAGTTCTATTGAAAGAAAGCGGCAGATGCAGTGCAATGCTGATCCAAATACCCACAGCATTCTTTAACAAGATGGAGAAAGAAATCACAAACTTTATATGGAAAGGGAGGAGTGCCCAAGTAAATAAAGCATTACTGAAAAAAGGTAACAAAGTGAGATGCCTCCCACACATTATATCTAGTCTTAGAACCTATGATTGCAACCACATTACTTAAATAGTCTGGTACCTATACAATAACAGACACAGAGATTAGTGGAACAAAATTGAGAGTACAGGCATAAATCCCTCCATTTATGAGCAGCCAATTCTTGACAAAGCGACAAAGTCCTTTAAATGGAAAGTAGGCAGTTACTCTAACAAATGGTGCTGGTATAACAGAATGTCCATCTGTGGGGGAACAAAAAGGAAATAATAGTGATACCTCACACCATACATTAAAAGTAATTTAAGTTGAATCAAAAACCTAATTATAAAATGCAAAATTGTAAAGATCATGGAAGAAAAAATAGGGAAAATGATCCCATATGACATAAATAAAAATATGACATAATATACATGTATATATGTAAAACATATGTATAATATACCTACCCTAATATATGACATAAATACAAACCATAATGATGTGAAAACACTATGAGAGGAATTGAATAACAGGGATCTCCTAAAAATCAAACACATATGCTCATCAAAAGACTTCAACAAAAGATCAAAAAGAAAACCTACAGACTGGAAATAAATTTGTACTACAACCTATGAAATCTATGAAATTCTCAAATAACAAAAAGATGAATAATCCAATCGAAAAATGAGCAGCTGATATGAGCAGACACATCACCAAAGAAGACAATCAAGGGGCTAGCAGATGCATGAAGAAATACTCAAGATCACTAGTTACTACAGAAATCAAAACTGCAGTGAGTTACCTTCTTGTCCCAACAAGGCTGGCACTAATACAAAATACACAAAACAATAAATGTTAAGAAGGTTGTGGAGAGCTTGGCACTCCTTTGGACTGTAGTTGGGAATTAATACAGCGAAATCATTTTGGAAAATAATACGGCACTTCCTCTAAAAGTTCAAAATCCAAATACCATATGATCCAGCAATCCCAGTCTTTATGTACCCTGGAGAAATAATAGCTGTCACCCGTATGCACACATGTGTTCATTGCAGCACTGTTCAAAATAACAGTGGAAACAACGTGGATACCCATCAACAGGTTAATGTATAAATAAATATGATATATATATAAAATAGAATACTGCATAAGAAAGAACAAAGATGAACCTGCCAAACGTCTCAAGACATGGATGAATTTGGAGGGCAGTATGATGAGTGAAATAAGTCAATTATAAAAGGACATATTTTGAGATCATGATTGCAAGAACTCAGGAAACGGTTTACACACAGATAAAAACGTTTCTTTGGTGATAACTGGGTGGGAGAAGACAGAAAATCACTAAGTGCATAGCAGGTAAGTGTTAAGTCTGCTGAAGGGGAAAACTACTAACAAAAGAAGGGAAATCAGCACATCCAAATTCCTTGAGGGACTGAGCTGCTGGGCACTAAAGGCTGGCAACCATAGTTTTGGGGGACATCTGGATCAATTGGCACAACATAAAGAAAAGGTTCCACCTCTTACTTTAGATCTGAGGTCTTAAAATTTTGCAAGTGACCATCCAAGAAACATCTATTGGTCTCATCTCATACAAAGCAAAGCAGAATGAAACCAAAGACACAAGAAAAATTAGTCCAGACGACTAATGCACCACGTGGACCAGAACCTCTACCAACAGGAGCCCAGAAGACTAGATGGTGCCTAGGATCTGACAGAGACTGATGGAACGAACCCTAGAGACTGTGGTCTCCAGACACTGCGCTAGCTCAAAACTGCAAAAGCTCCCCAAACCTGTTTCTCGGAGATTAGACATGTTTGTAAAACAAACAACGACTCGACGGCACTTGGCTTGGCATAAAACAAACAATAACACATAGGAGGAACATGTTTCTTAATTCAGGCAAAAATACATGACACAAAACAGGTAATCTCTCCCCAAAAGCTAGATGAGAAGGCAGGAAGGGCCAGGAACCAGAGGAACGTACGCAAAAAACCCGGGGTGGAAAGGGGGCCAGTGCTGTCTGGTTTGAGGAATTACAACCAATGGCATAAAGCAATGTATGTACAGATTTTTGAATGAGAAACTCTCTTGAGCTGTAAACTTTCGTTTAAATTGCAGTAATATCAAATAAATAAATAAATAAGGACAAAAATATAATAGATAAAGTTGGCTTCTTATAACTAAAAAATGGTCAAATATCAACAGCTTCACATACTGTGGGCACGTAGCACTGCCAGATCAATGCATTATGTATTGAGAAAGTCTTGCAGTATTGAGAAATGTTTGGGGAAGGCATTTATTATCATAAAATGCTAATTAGTGTACTGTTAACTGTGAAATTGGTTGCATTTAATTACATTGTGTTTCCATAAACATGAATCTTAAAATTATCATTTGCTTATTTAGTTCCCTTAAAAATGAAATGTAAAGAAGACAAGGAATGGAAATAAGACTTACCTAAAACTAAAGAGCATGTTTGCTGTGTACTATTTTTTACTGCAAGAATAATACATACTCTCCAGTTTCAATAGCAGCTTTTCCAGTATTTTTTCCCTCCTGATAATTTTTTTTTTTAATGAAATACAAAAAAGAAGGAAACTAAGTATTCTTGGCTACTGAGTGGAGAATCTATTTATTCATTTTCCCTGCCATAATGTTTCTTATTATTTCCCTCCCTATTATAGAGCTGGAAACCCTGGTGGTATAGTGATTATGACTGCAAACCAAAAAGAGGACAGTTCAAATCCAGACACTCCTTGGAAACTCTATGGCAGAGTTCTACTCTGTCTTATAGGAATGCTATGGATTGGAATTGTCTGGACAGCAGTGGGTATGTATTTTAGAAGCAGAATTAGCCATGAGGAATTTTTTGTTGGAAATAGGATATAAACCAAATAAACCCAATATGCTTGCTATTTAAAGCCTACGTTCTCAGTACATCTTTGCTACCAAGTCACAAGGCAGATTATTCTGTTTTTCTTTTACGGTTCTTAAATTATACCATTTGTTTTTCCATTGTCCTAAAGAAAACATGGATTAGTCCCCAACTTTGAGAGAAACTGAAATAGACAATGGACTCCTACTTGGAGACAGAATTAAGAAATAAAATGGTGCAGGTTATACTCAAGATGTGGTTACTTATATTACTCTGACTGGTCTGGTAGAAATGCATATGTATATGCCTCTCTTAACAAAAAACTATTGTTAATGCTCGAGAAAGGCTTTCTGGAACAGTTCTATAAACGTGTCTAGCATTAAGCAAGATTTTAACTAGTCTTCTGCAGAACAATTTAGTAGGAATGTAGGTTAGCAACGATGATCGTCCTTTAAGTGTAGTAGTAATCGTCTCTTAGGGAATGAGAACACTGTACAGTTTCAAAAAATGTATCCCAAAAAATATATCCATCAACCTGAACTAATTAAAATAAAAGAATTATCAAAAAAAAAAAAAGAAAGAAAAAAAGAAAAAAAAGAAACACAACAATGAGATAAAGAAGTGTAAGTAGGACAAATGTGGGAGTTCATTTATTCCTTTAGCTCAAACACATCCCTTCTCTAGTCAGTCTGAAGCTGTTTGCTTGGCAGGGTGTTTCACCTACTAATGATTTCACAGCAGGCACATGCATTGCATCAATGTTTATTGGCATCTTGAATGTCAGTTATTTTTAAGGAGCTCTCTTCCAGGCCTCTGAATAAATTATCTATTAAGTGCAGCAGTGCATGGCAACACCCAAGATACAACTTGCAGTCTTGCACAGGCTCTCATTATTTGGTGTAAATGAAATCCCTAGTTATTAAACTTTTTAAAAAATGAAGGCACTTTGTATTAAAAATATGAGCAAGAGAAAGACCTTCTAGGTCATTCTTTCTGTCTATAACGTGCACAGTAATAAGCCTGGAATTAGTTTCCTTCCCTCAGCGATTGTTTACTTTCCTTTGAAAGACAAAAGTTGTTCCCTGTCAGACACATCTCTGAAGAAGTTCAAGCAGACTAGTTTCATTTGTTTCACTGGCAATCCTCCTAGAAAATTGGCCAAGAGAAAAGAAGTACCAGAATTGCAATAACGATAAAGAATAGTGTGTGATGAAGTCTACAAAGTTATAACGCAACAAAATACACGGGGTCTGTGCTGAATAACTATCAGGGACTCGTGTGTCTGTGTCTGCAGGCTTTTTTTTTTTTCTTATTTTCCCTTACATATATTGTAAGCTTCAAGCTAAATATGTATAAAATATATAGCACTACACACATAAACACATACATAAGTATACATGTGTTTTGTTACCCATATACACATACAGTATACACTATACACACATCGTAAGATGGCAGAAAGCTTTTCCTTGACCTTATGGGCCTATCAATTTCAGATAAAATTTCAATACTTTCTTGACAACGAGTTTAAACATATCTGTGGTCTCTCCTGCTGAGTTTACTATGAATTTTGATGATAATTTTTGTGAGCCTTGAAGATATTTGATGTTGCTCTAGTTTTATTCCATGAACTGAGATTCATAGCCCATCAAAAAAACATTTAGTTACAAACTAATACAAAGTAAATGTTATCTACTGTGACTTGTTTTGTTGTTGATTTACTGATACAACGAACGCATACTACCAAATAGTGCAATATTTTCATAAAGTGAATGTTAAGGAAAACCATTAAAAATACCTCTATAAATGAACCAATCCTCAGTGTTATTTCCTTCTGCAATGTCAATATGTTTTAGATGCAATTTATTTTGTAGCATATCTGTGTCTATGGAATTAAAAGCAAAGTAGAGATCTCTTCGCTTTATCTAGAAATGTCTAAACTCCATTAAGATTTTGATTAATGGGGTTGTCCCTCATTGTAGTCAAGTCGTATGCATGCAGATTTAGTTATTTATTTTTCCTGTCTCCATCATATTTTCAAAACATGTTCCTGGCTCATTAGGTATACAGCAAGTATTTGGGAAACGAGTGGACAAATAAAAGTGACTGGTATATTCAGATTCTTGAGTCTTTCTGTGTTCAAATATCTCTGCCAGAGCAAGACTTGCTTTGAAAAAATGTGTAGTACACAACTAATCAGAAGCTTTTGTGATGCTCCAAGTCTTCTAATAACAAGTTGAATAGAAAAGTATTAATACTGAAAGAAATTTAGAGCTAAGCCAGCTTAAGCTGCTTATCAGTTCAAGAGTAATCTTTATCTCTGATTGAGGTAGGTACTGTCGAGGTGCTATTTCCTGGTATGCATAGCATTGTGTATTATTTTATTGACTGTGCAATGGACTTAATATTCATTTCTAATAAAAAACAATTTGGTGAAAAAATGGGATGTCAATTCTAAGATTGAGATACATAAAGACCGTAGTTCTGTATGTCTCACTTACACTGGCAGAAATGAAGTTTCATATTTTGAGGAAACCGATGGAGAGGCTCACATGACTTGGTGACAAAGACTCTCAATCTAACGGGCCTTGAGGAACTGAAGCCTGAAAAGAAGTCATGTGAGCATAAGTGGAAATGAATCTTTCCATCTCAGTACTGAGGTGGCTCCTGCCCCGCCTGATGCTTGTCTGCAATCTCGTGTGATCGAAGTCGGGACCCAACCCATCTTAGCTGGGTGGAATAGATGCTTGTTGTTTTTATTCACTGAACTTTGGGATAACGTATTATACAAATACCGAAAATGAAACCTACTACTATGGAATCGATTCTGATTCAGAGAGACCCTACAAGGCAGAACTGCCCCACAGAGTTTCCAAGGAGTGCCTGGCAGATTTGAACTGCCGACTTTTTGGTTAGCAGCCCTAGCACTTAACCACCACACCACCAGGGTTTTCAATGTGTTATACAGCAACAGATGAATAGCACACTGAGAGATATCACCTAGTCTGTATTTTAACACTTCTATCAATGTGCAAACCCAAGTGGCATAACAGTTACGTGCTACAGTTGCTAACCATAAGGTCTACATTTCAGTTATACCAGGTACTCCTTGGAAACTCTATGGAGCAGTTCTACTCTGCCCTATAGTGTAGTTATGAATCAAAATCCACTAGACAACAGTGGGATGGTGATCAATATGGAACCTATGATGTAGCTATTAACTGGCTTCAAGCTGGACCCCCAACTGATGGTGACCACATACATTACAGTGCAGAATTACTCGTAGGCTTGTCTTGGCTGTAATCTTTGTGGAAGCACTTCACCAGGTCTTTCTTCTATGGACTCTCTGGGTGGGTCCCAATCTTCAACTTTTAGGTTAGCAACCAATGACAAACCAGAAATCCCATTAAGAAATGTCTTTAATTTTAAGATGAAATATGTTATCTTGTAATTCTGTCTCTTGGTTCTTAAATACTGGTAATACACCAGTAAAAAGACACTACTGTTCTGTAGCTTTTGATACCATATTTCAGTAGGTGAGACAGACAACAGAGTTCAAATGAACAAAATAATTAAAGATTCTGCTATATGTTATCAGAGAGTGTGTTAATTTTTTTAAGAGTAGCCACTGAAAGAGAATATTTGAAATGAAATCTAAAAAAAAATAATAGCAATTCAGTCAAATAAAGATAAGATCTAGGGAATTATTATTGGAGGCAAATGGGGCAAAAAGGATAAGTCCCAGAGATGAGCAAAGGCTTGATAATATTTAATGAATAGAACAAAAATCAGTTGAGTCAGTGCATAATGAAAAATTGGACAAGTGATTGATTAGTAATAAGGTAGGAAAAGCTGGATGGAGTCCAATACTTTAGAGACTTGTTAGCCAAGGCACGCTCTTCAAGCTTAATTACATAGTTCTTCTCTTTTTCAAGGTGATTTAAAGAAAACCACCTTTTGCCATTGAGTCAGTTCTTACTTATAGCAACCCTAGAGATAGAGTAGAACTTCTTCATAGGATTTCCAAAGAGATATCTGTAGAAAAATAAACTTTATCTTGTTAGTCTTAAGACTTCTAGTTTTTAGTTCAAGCTAAATGTTGACTATATTTTCTAACTGTAAAAAGTATTTTAAAATTTTTGTCCCTCTACTGAGGAAACTACTGTGTTTAAGATTTAAAGATTGTAAGTCCTGAGCTGAGTCTGAAATGCGGTCCAAATGATATGCTTTTAAAGATAAAGCAAATGCAGTGGAAATAATCGAAATGATTTGCTAAAGACGCATATTTGTTCCCAGAAGAGACAGACCAAATAGAAAGCTGTTGTTTCTATTAGCTTGTGCTGTCTGTAATTTCAATGGTTTCTTTGCCACTGTCGTACACCCCACAGCACCAAAACCATCATCAGTCATCGTTATTATTTTCACTAACAAACAAAAACCTGATCAAATGACAAATTAACAGCAATGTGTTTTGTTGTTGTTAGTGGCCATCAAGTTACCCTCAGTTCATGACTACTGCAGCCACAACAGAAAGAAATGCTGCTCAGCCTGGTATCAGCCTCATTACGGTCTGCAGATCAGGTTATTGTGATCCACAGAATTTTCAGAGGCTCACTTGGGAAGTAGATCACCAGGCCTTTCTTGCTAGTCTGTCTTAGTGTAGAACTGATTCTTAAACCTGCCCAGCATCATGGCAACATGCAAGCAAAGGAGGTGGCTGCAGGTGAGGTGCACTGTGGAACAATCTGGAACCTGGTCTTCCCACAGAAGGGAACGTTACTACTGAACCATTGCTGCCCTGACAAAGTAACTAAAAAGCCTGATTGTATCTCTGCAAGATGGTATGAAATGGAAGAACCAAAAACAGCCAGTGTGTGAGCACCTTCAATGAATTGTTGAAGAATCTCATGTACGTACGAATACTTGAACGAACAACATGTACAATACTTGGGTGAACAACAGGGGTGTCTCGGACCTTTGAGCCTACTTGTATTATCCTCTCCTGGCATCCATAACAAGATACTGTCCTAGAATTCCATTTAAGTCACTGATGGTATCCTCAAAATATTTATTGTTTCATCTTTTCCGCCTTTATTTCCATCTGCTCAATAGAATCCCCAAAGGAAGGATTCTCAGTTTTCTTCTTCACTTTGTGCTTGGGAAATAAGTCTAATAGTCTAAATTCATTTTTCCTAGTTCTGTGAATAACTTTCAATTCTGTATGCCTGGTTTTCTACTTTCCAAGCTACTCTAGAATCTTCCACTGAACTATCTGTTATAAATATTCTGAAAAACTCTTCAGGAGTCTCTCATTCTGTCTAGAAATGAGATCTGCTTTCTGCCTGTCTCACAAATACACATGAACACAGCCTCCACCACCTCAAACCTTTTTTAAAATACATTATCATTATGTGTCATCTTGCAGGAAGATGGAACTTCCTAACTGATGAATAACTTGGTTACTCTTTCAAAGTGTTAAGAAAAAATATGTCAATCTACAGAAGGTGTCAATCAAGAATAATCAGTCAGCCCACAGTCTCGTATCTGTAAGCTCTGAAACTTTCTCTTACTGATAAAATGGTAGTAATATTATTCTTTCTTATAATTTTAACTGTTATACATTTTGATTCGGCCTCCAGTTTTTACAGCTATATTGAGATATAATCCAATATCCATACAATTCACCCAAGAAAAGTTTATCTTTGAGTGTTATTTACAAATACATGTAACCATCACCGTAGTCAATTTTAGAATATTTTCAGCATACCAAAAGCAAACCTTATAAAAGATTAGCTTTTTAGCTTTTCACTCCATCCTACTGTGCCTCCGAACCCTAAAAAAGAAAGCAAAAACAAGGACAAAAACTGATCTATTTTATTTCTTCTATAGATTTGCATATGCTGGACATTGTATATAAATATAATCATACAGTACATGATGAGTGTCTTCTTTCGCTGAGCATAATTTCTTCATATTTCATTCCTGTTGTTGTATGCATCAATATTTCACTCTAGTTTTTCTTGAGTTATACTTTATTTCATGGATATAGCAAATTTTGTCCATTCATCAGCTGATAGACTCCTAGCTTCATTTTTTTCTTAGGAGAACAAAGAAAATGATAGCAAAGGAAATTATTTGTAAAGACTGGAATATTGATATTTACATAGATGTTTTTACTTTCAAATTTTATGTGCAGTCCTTAAGAGCCTTTGATTCCAGGAAAAGAAGAAGAAAATAGATACTCCAATCTCACGTTAATACATTAAGAGTTACTGAAATAATTTTAAACCATTGAAGAGAGAAGTTGAATGCAATTAAGTGGAGAAGCAAGAGAGAACTTTAGTACAAAGAGGCATTGGTTAGACATGTATTATTACTCATCTTTTAAATGTATGACAGCAGTCAGTATCCCAATACTTTTTTTTTAAGTTCCTTTCTACCTTGACAAGAATAATAAAGTAAACAACAATAAATATCTGGATTACTTTGGTTCTTACAATTAGTCTGAGCTATATGAAATGGGGCTCTTTGTCATGAAATACTAGTTATCTAGTATTGTTAAACCTACTGGGAATTACTGGAGTATACTGGTGGGAAGAAATTGCTTCATTTGCTTTTCTAAACATGGCAGATTGACAGAGAAATAAGAGAGTATTTAATTGCTATTGTTCTAGTTAACAATAGGTCATATTACTTTAGAAATATTTTTAAATTGTCTTTAAATAGGTACTCCTTTCTGAATGACCCTACACCCAACCCTCCTGTGGAGTGCACATCCCACCTTCACCGAGCCAACGTCTGCTCAGCTCTCCCAAAGCTTTGGCTGCGGATGCCAAAATTAGCGTATGCATGGCCTGGCAAGTAACTTAGGACTTGACTTAAAAAGACAACATCGGACAAACAGATTCACTCTCAGGAACTCAAATAAGAAAAAAGGATCAATAAGAAATGACAGCAGAAAACAAGAACACAGCTCGTACCAAGACCCACTGCTGCTTCTCTTCTGGGTTTCTGTAAAAGGTTTACGATTTCAGAATTTTATCTACATTTTCTTAATTGATTTATTTTTACATTCCTACCAAAGAAGTTCGACTGTGATATCATGGCTTATAATGCAGCATACAAACTCATCCAGTTTAACACTTTGTCAAACACTAAGTCTGAAGAAAACAAAACAAAGACTGCCTTTAGGCATGTTTGCCATGATTGAGTGGATGCCCTTACTCTTATTCAAATGGTGTCAAACACTGTTGGCAGAGGGTTTTTATTAGAAAAAATCTTGTTCAGAGAGTTTTTATTGTCACCAGTTGTTTTCTTCTTTGAACACAATATTTTTAAAAATGATAACATTAGAACATTAATCAAGGTGGCATACATAAAGGAAGTACTGTAAGATGTAGCAATTAATAAAATATGAGGCATTTTATTTTATCAAAGAATAAATAATAGCAGCAAGCATTAAATAAAGTAAGCTATGAGGTATGACAAGCAAATTCACGACCTGATCCTAGGAAAGGCGCTCCATACCTCATTATTGAATATCACGATGGTCACCTTTGAAGTACTCCCCTCGGGAAGCGATGCACCGACACCAGCGCCTAGTCCACCCTTCAGAGCAATTTTGGAACTCTTTGTTATTTGCTTACAGGCTAAAAACTCCCTCACAGACAGCTATATAATTAAATTAATGAGCTTACCACTGTACTACTGTGCCACTGTGAGCAGTGGCCATTCCGGAAAGAGTTTCAAAACCACTTAGAAGGGTGAACTAGGTGTTGGCCTCGGTGCATAGCTTCCCAAGGCGAATGCTTCGAAGGTGACTGCAGTGATATTCAGCAGCGAGGTATGTAGCACTTAGAACGATTAAGTCTGCGGACATAATTGCCAGAATTCGTATGTTCATATTTAATATACAGATTGACAGTAGCGTATACGATCCTATGGAGAAAAGCCGATCCACTGCGTTATTCATTAGGTTAATACATTGAAACAAAAAACAAAACCATTGCTGTCGAGTTGATTCCGACTCACAGAAGCCCTATAAATAGTAGAAGTGCCCCATCGAGTTTCCAAGGAGCACCTGACAGATTTGAACTTCTGATGTCGTGGTGAGCAGACGTAGCACTTGACCACTACGCCCCCAGGGCTTCCGATACAGGCTCGTCAACTACAAAATAAGCCAAATGAGAACAAGACTGTTGTTTTGTTCAGTGTTATATTTCAGACCCTTGTGAAAACTGTCATGCTAGATAGTGAATATGACCAAATGAAGGAAAATAAACAGATGTACACATATTACGGGTATTGCGTTTTATTTTTTCCAGTAAGAATACAGTCGAAAGAGTTCATAGACCACTATTACAGAGGTCTTTGTTTATATCCTTTATTTGAAAAATAAAGTTTTTTTAAGTTTTACCTGCAAGATAAAAGTAATCTCACATAACAGAGAAAAAAAGTTTGTACTAGTGTATATTAAGTTAAGAAAATAATTTTAGTAATATATATTCAGTAGGAATCATTTTGTCCTTTTTAATAGATACAAAATGATAAGAGGATTTCAGGATAGTAGTAGTTAAAAAAAAGAAAGAAAGAAAAGAATGGAAACTGTTGCTGATTTAGAAACAGACCTCTTATTCTTAATGCTCTCTTGTGGCGCGTAAACAACCATCTAATTTTACAATCAAAGTATTAAGTTCTAAAGTTATTGGTACTTTTCAACTTAGTACTTCTTGATGCTCACATTATAAATTTGAAATAAGAAAATGAAATATCATCTTTAAAATTTTTCTCACTGTTTTATTTTTTCGTTCCAGCAAACAGAAATTGTATTGTTACAAGAACATACTAAAACTTGGAAATTCTTCTAGATAATTAGAACAAAGGACACGACTATCAAACAGTCATGAAAGTAAATATTAATTTTAGAAAAGCTGGTGAACATCAGTTAAAGAGAAAAATTAAAATTCACTTGAAATCAAGCAGATAAATACAATTAATATTTATATATACTTTTCTAAAATTTTATGTATTTATGCATTATTTGCCTCTTTTCTCACACACATTATTCATACATAAACATATTCATAACATACAAAAGCTCAATCATGGTGTGCAGTTTGTTTTGAGATTGGTTTTGTTAATCATGTTTGCAAGGCCTTATCTGTTGTTACTCATATTAGCGCAGTCCAATAATTAAGTCTAAAAACTTAATTGTTCTAAGTGCTACATACCTCATTGCTAAATATCACTGCGATCACCTTCAAAGTACTCCTCTTGGGAAGCTATGCATGAATGCCAGCGCCTACTACACCCTTCAAAGCAATTTTGGAACTCTTTTCTGAATGGCCTTTGCACATGGTGGCTTGGTGGCAAGTTCGCGAACTTAATTGTATGGTTGTCCATGGGGGAGTTTTTAGTCTTTAAATAACTGTACTAGAACACCCTCTCTTCTCACCAGATCTGGCCCCAGTGACTTTTTTCTTTACCTGGAGGTAACGGAAATATTGAAAGAAAGATATTTTGATGACATTCAGGATATCAAGGGTAATATGATGACAGCTCTGATGGTCATTTTGAAAAAAGCATTCCAAAATTGCTTTGAAGGGAGGGCTAGGCCCTGGCATCCGTCAATAGCTTCCCAAGGGGAGGACTTCAAAGGTGACCGTAGTGATGTTCAGCAAGGAGGTGTGTAGCACTTTTTCTAGGTTGAGTTCATGAACTTACTTGTTAGACCTCATGCAGTTACTCTTTCTATTAGCAATTTTTCAATCATTTTTTAAACATATTTCTGTGTGGTCAAACATACTGATTTACTTTGTATAGTGTTTGTATATGAAATAATGCTTCAAAAAATCCTGTTTCCAAAAATTACCTGTTCTTAAATATATATTTGAAAATGTTGTAATTCCACCCATTATACTTAAGTATTAGTGCCTCTGGAATTTATTTTGATTTACTGCTTATATGAGGGAAGTAATTTCACTTTTATTTAAACTCTGATGTTTTTCATTACTCATTCTCTTGAAATTTCAACTACATAGGTAGTGCTAACAGTATAAGAATCTTATGATCATCTTCTGGAACTCATGAACTATTCCACTCATCATCCATTCCTCTGTTTATCGTATATTTTAATTAATAACTTTGGAATTCACGAGGTTTTTTAATAAATGTGTAACATTTCACTGTCATTGACAAGAGTTTAATTGCATTGTTTTTTCATTTTTTTAAATCTTCTCCCTTCACTGTACTAACAATGAGAATCTAAAGCTGGAAATATGTAGATGGGTAAGAGGAAAAACAACTGTCTTTCTGAATGTGTCTAAATATGTAATATAAGTGTGTACACATGTACATAGGTATGCATGTATATATAAATAAATATAAATATAAGTATATATAAATGCATGTATAAATATAAATATATATATAAATGCATGTGTTTTTCCTAAATTTACTATGATAAAATTTCTAATCACTTCGTCATTCTACCTGACATTGCACTAAATACTTTCCAAGAGATTCTTATGTTTGCGTTCTTTTCTTTGGAATTATGGTTAGAGTTCACCCACACTGCAGGCTTAAAGCATTTTCATATTGGCAGATTCAGAGGAATTTTCAGAGGTCATTTCTCTATAAACAAAACTAAAAGGAAAGAAATCAGACCCCTGTAACAGAACAATTCTACCTTCTTATCATACTGTGCAACCAGAGGTAAACGGACTGCACATCCATTGGCTACAAGTTATTTGGTTGGATGCAATGCAATGCAATTTTTGACATTATTTTTAACAAAGAACTTCCAAAATCCAGGAAGATTTACCCTTAGCCAAGAGTAGTAAAGGGGAAAAATTACATTATCTTTATGCCTTTTTTCCTATTTCAGGATTAGTTTCCTCAGAGACAGAGAAAAATAAATATGATTGCACATAGCACATAAATTTGTGTAACTAAACAATTCATTTTGCCCATAGCACATCCCGAGTCATACCCAGCCAAGCCAATAGGGACTGTATTCAAATTAGTGGCCAGTATAAACAAGGCATATGTTATTTCTTGTTATTATAACTTGCCATTCAGTGGACCCCTGATTTATATTTACCCCACTGGTGCTCAGTTGAGCAAAATGCTGCCCAGTTCTTCAAAATCCTCATGATAGGTTGTGGATCAGACCATTGTGATCTATATATGGTTTTTTACTGGTTGATTTTCAAAGCTAGGTCAACAGACTTTTCTTTGTTCCTTTTGTCTGGAAGCTCCGCTGTATCTTATTCAGCTCTATAGCAACACGGAAGCCTCCACTAGCACATGAACAGTGGTTGGGAATGAGATGCACTGACCAGGAATAGAACCCACGTGTCCTGTGTGGAAGATCAGAATTCTACCACTGAACCACAATTCCCCCTTATAACTGAAATAGAGAGTAAGAAATAATGAAAAACACTGAGACAAAACAGGAATTCCAATTGGTACAGTGCTTAATTGCTCAGTGACTAACCAAAAAGTTGACCATTCCAATCAACCAGCTGCTTATTGAAAACACTCTCAGGCAGTTCTGTTCTCTGCTATTAGTGTTGCTAAGAGTCAGAATCAACTACACGGGGAAATATAGAGAGCAACTTATGGAAATTTTAGCATTGTAGTTGAATCCATGATTATTCACAGTACATCATTAAAAAACTGCTGTTAGAATCTCAGATTATCACATGTAAATAAAATCACTTAAATTTGTGTGTCTGATAGTTCTTATCAGTTAAAAATCACTTACCGATTGTCTTAAGAAGCTTCTGAAGTGATTCAAAATCATAACGTCCACTGGTATTCACACTCTGGTATAGTCTCTTCCACTTGAGTGTCGGCTCAACCTAGTCATTTGTGCTTAATGAACACAATACAGGAAAAATAAATGGGATGTCACTTCAGGATTAGGTTACACAAGACTGGCCCTCCACGCTTATGTTCTCACACAATCTTCTCGTGAGTTCAGCTTGATGAACCCAGCTGTTATGCCGTACACTGCACTATAGAAAGGCTAGCATAGCTTAGAACTGAGGGAGACTTCAGGTACCCACAGAGGAACTGAGATTACAAGGCAGAGACCCATGAGCAACTGAATCTTCTAGAATCACATAAACTATAAATCAAAAATGAAACCCGATCTTGTCAAGTTGATTCCAAATGATAGCAATGCTATAGGGCAGAGTAGAACTGCTCCACATTTTCCAAGGAGCATCTGGCAGATTCCAACTCCGTAGCACTTTTAACCACTCTTCCCCCAGGGTTTCTAGAACCACTTAAGTGAGCTTAGAAGTGGATCCTTTTCTTGTTAAACCCTGAAATTATTACCCAGCCAACCAGATAATTGAAATTACCATTAATGTATTACTACATGACACCTTGTACCTGAGAGACTCTGAAGCACAGGACTCTGCTAAGCCTTGTCCACATTCCTGACTCACAGGAACCGGAAAAAATAAATGTTTTTGTATTAAGTAACTAAAGTTTTGAGATAATAGTTACAGAAGAATGGATAGTGCAGAAGAAGAATAAACATGCTTAATGGTATATAAACCCAAACAAACCCAGTGCCATCGAGTCGATGCTGACTCATTGTGACCTTGTAGATTAGAACTGCCCCATAGAGTTTCCAAGGAGTACTTAGTGGATCTGAATTGCTGACCTTGTGGTTAACAGAGGTAGCACTCAACCCACTATGCCACCAGGGTTTCCTATTAATATACAGCAACAAATAAGATTTTATTTTTGATAAATCTAAAAGTGTTTGAGGAAAACACCTAGTCCAACTTGCACCTGAATGAAACTAGACTGACGCAAGATAGCTGAGTGATTTATATTACTTAAAAAAGAATCAACTTACAATTACCTAGAAGAAATGTTGAGAGCTGGTGCTTCATAATCTCTTGTGTCAATAAAGTGAAAAAAAAATAGACTCCAGATAATTTGTACTCTGGGTTCAGATAGTGTGTTTTGGTTCATTTAAAATGACTTTTTTCACTGCTGTAAATAGTCACTGCAAATATTAAAAGGAAAAGGACCATACGAAAGAGATCACTCTGTAAGTGTTAAAAATGTGTTCTATTCTGTTCGCATTCCTGTTCACCGTCTCTGTGTGCCTCATTCCCTGTGGGAAAGGTAGTTCATCCCATAAAAAATAATGAAATCCCTATTAAAGCTAAACTGTGCTTTCTCTGAACTATGATTGAAAGGTTTAGTGGGTGGAGAGGAGGGAAAAGGAGACTGTTGGGAGGATGAGACATGTATGGAGCAGAGAGGAATAGTGTGCTGTCACCGGACAGGGAGAGCAGTGGAAGCTGCATATAGGTGGGCATGTAAATTTATACGGGAATGTACATTTTCACTCAGTCATAGTAATAAAAAAAAAAAAGATTTATAAAGAAGAAAGAGAGAGAGAAAGAAAGAAAATCAAACCTGTTGCTGTCTAGTTGATTCCAACTCATAGAGATCTGGCAGGACAGAGCAGAACCACCCCACAGGGTTTCCAAGGCGTAGCTGGTGGATTCAAATTGTCAGCCCTTTAGTTCACAGCTGTAGCTCTCAATCACTGTGTCACCATGGCAGGCAAGAATTAACAAAGACAAAAAGAGAGAGAGAGAACGCAAGTAAAATAAATAATTTTATGTAACTCATATTTCATTATACTGAAATAAAGATTAACCAAGAATAAACAACTTTGTATCTGTAAAGTCTATCATTAGACAACGGAGTCAACTGTATTTGAAATAATGATTTTTGGTTAAAGGGAGCACACACAGTTTTCAAAATCAAAGAAATAATGTTGCATATGTAAAATAAAATTTGGAATCCAAATTTTTGAATCCTGTAACCCTGGGGAAAAAAAAAGTCAAAGATGATTATGATCAATGTGGCATCAGAGTAAAGAATAGCAGCAACAAAATGTTTTCCAGAGTTTAGTGGAAAAGTAGAAGAAGAAAACAAACAAACAAAAATACTGCTGTTGTGTCAATTCTGACTCTTAGCAATCCTATGGGACAAAATAGAACTATCCGATAGTGTGGCCAAGGCTGCAACTTTCATGGACACATACTGCTCCGTCTTTTTCCCACTAGCAGCTGGCAGATTTAAACCACGGATCTGTCAGTTAGCAGCCCAGCTCTTCATCACTGAGCCGCCGGATGTCCTTTCTGGGTTTGGTTACATGCCATAATTTCAGAACAACACTGTGAAAGATGTCATTATCGTCTGCACTGCAGGCTGCAAACCACTGACTATGATTTCTCTCATCTAGTCAGGCATCTATTGTTTGTGCATTAATCTATGAAATTTCATAATGAGCTTGCTTTATTTATGATGATCACTCTCTGTGTGATTATTATTACAGAAAGAGCATGCAGCCAGGAAATGTATAGGTGGTAAGAGGTGGTGTTATACCATTGTATTTGCACCAATCCACTTTCTAAGGGTGAAAATGTGCACTGTAAAAATAGTAAAACTTTATTTCCATTTCTTCTGTAAGAACTTCTTTCAAAAACCATGCTGTTTCTTTTCTTAAAATGCTCTGAATATTGAAAACATCAATAGATGGCACTAACAGGCTGTTTTGGAGAGCCTTTTGTTTCATTGCATGTGACAATGAAATCCAGCTGGGAAACCAGTATCTTTTAGCTGCATACCATTAGAAATGTGATATTGAGAAAAAAAGTTCTCTAAAAAGCATCAACACTGCCCTTGAGCAGATAGATATACTCATAAATCTAGGCCATTAAAATGTGATGTATTTTCTCTGTATCAGACCTTATTTACTAGCTCGATATATTCTTTTCCTAATGTACTTGATTTTTGTCTGCACCTCCTTCAAATGAAATCTATTTCTAGTTTTAGTCCTTATTGCTAATAACTAAACGTATATGCTCAATCCAAAAGAAAACTGACTCATGAAGTCGTCACTTAATGATATATGGTGATGCAATTGTTAGGGATATCTTTATACAAGAACTTTCTACCAGTTATAATTGATGTTAGTGTCCTTTCTCTATATTTTGCTTTTAAGGTAATTTATGATAGCCAAAAATGTTTATTAAAAGAAATTAGTGCTGATATGCATTTGCAAACACTTGAAAAAAAACAGGTAGTAATGATGAGTGAGAGGCAGGGTGGTACAGTGGTTAAGAGCTCAGCTCCTAGCCAAACTTTTCAGCAGTTAAATGTACCAGCTGTTCCTTGGAGACCCTATGTGGCAGTTCTACTCTGTCTTACAGGATTTCTATGAGTTAGATTCAACTCTATAGCAACAGGTTTATTTCAGATTTATTAACCTTTAACAGTACATGCTACATATAATTCAAAACCAAGCCCACTGCCATCAAATTGATTCCAACTCATTGTGACCTTATAGGACAAAGGAGAATTGTTCCGTAGTTTCCAAGGAGTGCCTGTTAGATTTGAACTGCCAACGTTTTGATCAGCAGTCATAGCATTTAACCACGGCACCACCTGGGTTTTCAAATACACTCATGAGTCTGAAAAAAAATCAGTGGTAATAATAACAGAAACATATGTGGTGGTAATTTTGGCTTGAATGTACAATCATCTGGAAATTTCTAAATACCTGAAGAGATAAACTCAGAAGAAGTTTACGGTCTTAAGGTGACTATAGTACAGTAATGATGCTGTGTGTCCAATTCATGTTAGCTTAAGGTTATAATTGGTACAGTCAAAGGAATTATATCTTAAAGCAAAGGGAGTAAGATGGGTGAAGAAGCATTTATTGGGCACCCAAAATGCAGTCCTACTGTGTCTTATAGGGATGTCATAAGTAAGAATTGACTCAATGGCAATGGGTTTATTTCCATTTTATTAACCCTATGAATTTAGATTAACTTTCAATCAATTTTCTCTTTCACGTTCAGTCACATTATTGAAGAATTACTTTTTCCTGGACAGACTTTTCCAATTTACATCTAAGATGTCTTATCATTCTTTTACAATACTCAGATTATTCATATGTTTTTACCACTACCCAAAGACTGTATATTTTAAGCTTTTAAGTATGTAAGTAAATACTTTGTGTTGTTGTTGTTGTTGGGTACCTTCCAGTTAGTTTCGACTCATGGCAACCTGATGTACAACTGAATAAAACACTGCCTGGTCCAGCACCGTCCTCACGATCATTGTGATGCCTGAGTGCGTTGCTGCAGCTGGTGTCATTCAAGCTTATCGAAGGTCTTCCTCTGTGTCACTGAGCTTCTGCTTGACCAATCATGACGTTCTTCTCGGGGCACTGATCCCTCCTGTTAACATTGTAGAAGCAAGCTAGTTGTACTTCTTTGAAGACAAACCTACTTGTTCTTCTGGCCAAAGATACTGTTGTCCAGTAGATTCTGACTCATGATGACCCTACAGGTCAGAGTGGAACTGCTCTATAGAGTTTCCAAGGAGCACCTGGTGGATTTGAACTGTCGACCTCTTGGTTATCAGATGTAGCCCTTAACCACTAGACCACCTGGCAGTCCCTGGTATATTCAATATTCTTCTCCTACACCAAAGTGCAAAGCAGTCAGTTCTTCAGTTGGCGTTATTCATCATCCAGCTCTCTCATGAATATCAGATCGCTGAAACAATATCTTCAGCAAGACATCTTTACTTTTCAACATTTTGAAGAGGTCTTTTGCAACAAATATGCCCAGTGCAACGAATCTTTTGATTTCTTGTCTTTCAGTCGTATCGCCCCAGGTGAGTGAGCACTTCCAGTGCGTCATCAGTTTAGAGAAACAACTCAGCTGAGAGTCCTTCACTTCCTGGAGACTCATCTTTAGCCACTGTCTTCAGTGCAGCTTGGATTTCTTCCTTCAGTACAACGATTTCTAATCACCTGCGATCTTCTGCAATGGTTGAAGGCTGACCAATTGTGTTTTTATAGTGACTCTGTGCATTTCTTCCATCTTATTTAATGCTTCCTGGTCATTTAATTCCCTGTAGAATTCTTCAATATTGAGACTTGAGGCTTGAGTTTTTTTCTTCAGTTCTTTCAGCTTGAGAAATGCTGAGTGTGTTTTTACCTTTCGGTTTTCTACTTCCAGGTCTTTGCCTATGTCATTTGCCTTCTTGAGATACCCTTTGAGATCTTCTATTCACCTCTTTTATTTCATTATTTCTGCCTTTTGTTTTCGTTACTTGACTTTCAAGAGCAGGTTTCAGAGTCTCTCTGGTTACCCATTTTTGTCTTGTCTTTCTTGTCTTTTTAATGACCTCTTGTTTTCCCTATGTCTGATGTCATTGATGTCATTCCACAACTGGTCTAGCCTTCAATTGTTAGTGTTCAACACATCAAATATGTTTTTAGATGGTGTCTACATTCAGCTGGAATATACTCAAGATGGTACTTTGGCTCTCGTGGACTTACTTTAGCTTTCTTCAGTTTCAACTTGAATTGGTGTGTGAACAGCTGGAAGCTCCTGAACTAGTTCTGATTAGTGATACTGAGCTTTTCCATCATCCCTTTCCACATGTAGTCTGTGTTATTCCTGTGACTTCTTTCTGGACGAGTCCATAAGCATAATTGCTGTTTGTGTTGGTGAATGGAGGTATTTGCAATGACAAAGTCACTGGTCTTGAAAATTTTATCGTATGATCTCCAGCATCATGTCTGTCACCGACGCTGTATTTTGCAATTACCAATACTTATTCTTTTTCTCCATCTTTGGTATTTAAACTACCAACGATTATCCTGACTGCAAATTTCATCAGTTTAAGACTGCAGATGTTGGTAAAAGTCTTCAGTTTCTCCATGTATCTGTCAGTTTATCATATTGTAGGGCTTGTGTGTTTCTGTGATGCTGGAAACTATGCCTCAGTTTTCCAACATGAGGAGAGACACTCATGGAGGACAGGTTTCAGCTGATCTTCTAGAATAAGACACACTGGAAAGAAAAGCCTGGCACTCTACTTCTGAAAATAATAAACCAGTGAAAGGCTTATGAATGGCAGCGAAACACTGCCTGACAGAGTGCCTTGACATGAGCCCCTCAGATTGGAAGTCACTCAAAATACAGCAGGGAGACAGCTGCTCCTTCAAAGAAGAGTCCACCTTAATAATGTGAATAGAGTTAAGTTTTTGATATCCTCGTTTGCTATTATGGCAAGACTCAAAATGAGAAGAAATGCTAGCAAACATCCGTTAATGATTCAAATATAGAATACATGAAGTATGAATCTAGGAAAATTGGAAATAGTCAAAATGAAATGAAACATGTAAACATTGACGTCCTTGACATTTGTGAGCTGAAATGGACGGGCACTGTTCTTTTTCAAGTACACACACACACACACACACACATCTATAGTAGTACTTTAAGTGAAAGTTTATAATTCACGTCAGTTTGTCGCACAAAAACTTACACACATGTTGTTATGAAACTATATTTCCTCTCCCCACACTGTGACAGCACACGCCTCCTTTCCACCCTGTATTTCCTGTGTCCATTCAGCTAGCTTCTGCTCCTCTCTGCCTTCTCATTTCACATCTGACAAAGGAGTTGCCAAGCTACTCTCTTGTATCTGCTTAAGCCAAGAAGCATCCTCATCCCCAGCAGCATTTTATGTCTTATAGTCCAGCTCAATTTTGTCTGTAGAGGTGACTTGGGGAATGATTTCAGTTCAGGGTTACCAGAGAACTGGGAGCCAAGTCTTCTAGCGGCCCCCAGTCTATCTGAAAGTAAAGTCTGGTCTTTTTAACAGATTCCTAGTTCTGCACTAATTTTTTTCTGCTACAGCAGGGAATCTTTGTTGTGTTTTCTGTCAAGACAGTCACTAGTGCTGGCCAGCTACCATCAAGTTCTTCTGGTCTCATGTTGATGTAGTCTCTGGATTATGTGGCCTTTTTCATGTTTTCAATTTGTATTTTCCTTATGTCTTGATGGTCTTCATTCTCTTTCCTCCAGGTGGGTTAGGAACAATTGATGGCCACTTGCTAGCTTTTAAGACCCCAGATGTCACTCAGCACAGTTGGATGCAAAACATTTCCTTAATAAACTTTGTTTTGCCAGTTGACATAGATTTCTCTGGAAACCACGATCTCCATTGTCCCATGCCTCTGTTACTTTGTCCCTTAATGTATTTGGTTGTGTTTAGGAAGCTTCTTAGCTTCTGGTTTAGTCCACTTGTGCTGACTTCTCCTCTACCATGTGTTTTCCTTTCCTTCACCTAAAACAGTCATTGCCAATGTCTAGTTGGAAACCCTGGTGGTGTGGTAGTTAAGTGTTACGTCTACTAACCCAAAGGTCAGCTGTTTGGATATACCAAGCACTCCTTAGAAACTTTATGGATCAGTTCTACTCTTGTCCTACAGGGTTGCTGTGAGAGGGAATTGACTCAGCAACAGTTTGTTTGTTTTTTTACTATCTAATTAGTAAATGCATCTTCCACTCCTCCACTCTTTCTTTTGTGATCAAATCTTTTTGTGAATCCTTAAAATAGTGGTTTCATACAATATTTGTCTTTTTGCAACTGGCTAAATTCACTCAGAGTAATGTCTTCCTGATTCCTCCACATTATGGGTTTTCATCATCCCATAGTATTTCACCGTATAAATATACTATAGCATGTTTACCCATTCATCAGTTGATGGGCATCTAGGTTGACTTCTTACTATCATGGACAGTGTTGTCATGAACATTAGTGTGCATGTATCTATTCATGTAATAGCTGTTATTTCTCTAGGATCTATTCTAAATAATGAGATTACTTGATTGCATGGTTTTTCTATTTCTAGCTTTATAAGTTGATTTCCAAAGTAACTGTACCATTTTACATTCCCAAAGGAAGGGTTCAAGTGTTCCAGTCTCTCCACATCCTCTCCAACATTTATTATTTTGTGGTTTTTGGATTAGTGCCAGCCTTGGGATGAGATGATGTCTCACTGTAGCTTTGATTTGTATTTCTCTAACAGTTGGCTAACAGTTGTGAGCATTTCTCATATATCTGTTAGCTCCCTGAATATCTTCTTGGGTGAAGTTCCTGCTCATCTTCTTTGCCCAATTTTTAATTGGGTTGTTAGCCCTTTTGTTATTCAGTTTTTGCAGTATCTTGTAGATTCTAGAGATTAGATTTTGATTGTGTTTGTCATAGCCAGTTTTTCTTCCCCCTGCAGGTTGTCTTTTTATTGTTTTGGTGAAGTCTTTGGATGAACATAAATATTAGAATTTTAAGAGTTTCCAGTTATCTATTTTCTCTTCTGGTGTTTGTGTATTGTTACTAATGCTTTTATTCTGTTTATTTCACACGTTAGGAATCCTAGAGGGTGTACTTATTTTGATTTCTATGGTCTTTGTCATGATAGATTTTACATTTAGGTCTTTGATTCATTTTAAGTTCTTATTTTTTTTTCTGGATGTGAGATATGGGTCTTGTTTCATTTTTTAGCAGACAGATAGCCAGTTACACTGGTGCCATTTGTTAAAGAGACCATTACTTCCAAATTAAAGGACTTTGAAACTTTGTCAAATGTCAGCTGCTCATAGGTTGGTGATTTTATGTCTAGAATCTCATTTTTTTTCCCTATTGTTCTATGTGCCTGTAGTTGTACCAGTACCAGGCTGTTTTGACTACCCTGGTAGTGAAATAGGTTCTCAAGTGTGGTAGTGCGAGGCTTCCCTCTTTGTTCTTTTTCTTCAGTAATGATTTACTTATTCAGGGCTTCTTCCCTTTCCATATGAAGTTTTTGATTTGTTTCCCCATCTCATTAAAAAATGCCATTGGAATTTGAATTCTGGATTGCTGTCTATCTATAGATCATTTTGAATGGGCACTTTCACAACACTGAATCTTTCTATCCTTCAACAAGTCAGGTTTCTTCACTTACATGTGTCTCCTTTGATTTCTTGCAGGAGTTTCTTATAGTTTTCTTTCTATAACTCTTTTATGCCTCTGGTTGTATTTAGTACTGAGTATTCCATCTTTTTAAGGACCGTTGTAAATGGTATTGATTTGGTGATTTCCTCTTTGATGTTCTTTTTTTTTTGGTGAAAAGGAGTCCAACTGATTTTCCTATGTTTATCTTACATTCTGATTCTTTGGTGTACTCTTTTTTAGTTCCAGTAGGGTTGTGTGTGTGTAATCCTTAGGTTTCAGGTACACAAGATCATATCATCTGCAAATAGATATACTTACAACTCTTCCTTATGAATTTGGATGCCCTTTATTTTTCTTGCCTGACTGCTCAAGAAGGAATCTACAGCACAATGCTGAACAAAAGTGGTGACAAAAAATCTCCTTGTCTTGTTAATGTTCTCAGGGGAATGCTTGCACACCCTCTCCTTTTAGAGAGATATTAGCTGTAGGCTTTCTATATATACCTTTTATTGTGTTAAGGAATTTCCCTTCCATTCCTATTTTACTGAGAATTTTTAGTATAAATGGATGTTGCACTTTGTAAAAAACATTTTCTGCATAAATTGATAAAATCAAGTGGTTCTTGTCTTTAATTTTTGTAGTTGATTACTTTTTTTTTTTTCCCCATGCTGAACCATGCTTGCATTACTGATAAGAATCCCAGTTGGTCATGGTGAATTAATTTTTGATATATTGTTGAATTCTAGTGGCTAGGATTCTGTTGAAGATTTTTGAATTTAAGTTCTCCATAGACACTAGTCTGTAATTGAATATTTTTAGTGGTATCTTTATCTGGTATTGACATCAGAGTTTTGTTGTCTTCATAGCATGACCTGACAGTATTCTCCGGTTCTCTAAGCTCTGAAGTACTTTTAGTAAAAGTGTATTAACTCTTCTCTGAAAATTTGGTAGAATTCTCCAGTGAAGCTGCCATGGTCATTTTTTCCATACTTTTTCTCCACTATTTTTTTGGTGGGTTTTAAAAATTAATTTTGTTATGTATTTTTTAACTTGTTCTACCTCTATTTGTTAACTTACATAGACAATGTGCTTCTAAAAGTTTTCTTTTACTTGGCTTGGCTTGGCTAGGTTTTCAAATTTGTTGGAGTACAATTTTTTCACAGTATTCTATTATGACTTTTTAAATTTTAGTTGGGTCTATTGTGATGTTGGAAACCCTCATGGCATTGTGCTTAAGTGCTACAGCTGCTAACCAAAAGGTCAGCAGTTCAAATCTGCCAGGTGCTCCTTGGAAACTCTGAGTCAATTCTATTCTGTCTTGTACTATTCCTATGAGTTTGAATCAACTGGATGGCCATGGGTTTACTTTGGTTGTGATATTGCCCATCTCATTTCTTTTTTTTTTCATTTTATTTTATTTTACTTATTCATTGTGATTGAGTTAAAGTGTACAATCCAATATACATTTGCATGCCCACCTATGTGCAGCTCCCACTGCTCTCCCTGTTTGATGACAGCACACTCCTTCTATTTGTTCTTTACCTGTCATATCTTCCAGACAATCTCCTGTTCCGTCTTCTTCACCCTCTTCACATCCTCCAGTAAGAAGCAAGCAGGACAACATCCTATAGACGCATAGAACCATAAACTGCACACATGATATAGTCACTCTGTGTCATCCAGTCTAGTCCATTCCTGTCCAAAGAGCTGACTTCAGTAATGACTTATAGACAGGACAGCATCAGGACCAGGGGCCATACTCTCAGGGGAACCCCGAAGCCCCTCGACCATCAATTGTGGTCTTCTAGTAGAGTTCTCAAAGTGCACACCTTTTTATTCTCATGTTGCCAGTGAGACTCTACTTTGTGAGCCCCACCACGGCTATTACTGGTGGTGGCTGGGCACGATCTGGGTCTTCCAGTCACATGTCAATGCAGTCACCCACTCATGTGGGTCTCTCTTTCCCCCATGTAGTTTTGGTCCTTGATGATCATCAGTTCATGCTGAGTTGGGACCATTTGATGTGGCTCAGATGGCAGTTTGGCAGCTTTTAAGATCCCAGACACAACTCACAAATATGGAATGCGGAAGACTCTCATAGCAATATGCTAGTTACGCCAATTGGGCCTCGATGTCCCCTAACAGCATAGTCCCTGGACCCTCGCCCCTGCTACTGTGTCCTAGCAATATTGAGTTAAGATAGGAGGAATAACCATGCTATGTCAAATTCCAGTTAAAGTTGATCTTCTTTCTAATGTCTGCTGTCACTGATCTCACCCAACTAAATTTCTATCAACTATCTAATCTATAACCTACCCTCTCCCTCTCTCTGTACCCACCCATGCAGCATCAAAGAGTCTTTTCTTCTGTACATGAGTCTGTTTTTAAGTTCTTACAGTAAGGGTCTCATACAATATTTGTCCTTTTGCTGCTGACTACTTTCACTCAACATGTCTTCCAACTGAAACCAGGTTATGAGATGATTTCTATATTTATCATTGCATAGTGTTCCACTGAGTAAGTATACCGTAGTTTGTTTATCCATTCATTTGTTGTTGGGCATCTGGGTTGATTCTAACTTGTTGCTATTTATTATAGTATGCCTTGGAGTCTTTCTTTTGGGATGTATATTTAGTGGCGTTCAATATGCATCTTGGGTATCTATATTCTCTTCTTTCACAATTTCAGGGAAGTTTTCTGCCAGCAGCTCCACAACAATACTCTCCATGTTTTCAGGTGTCCCTCTCTGTTCAGAAACTCCAATTAATTGTAGATTGTTCCTCTTAATAGAATCCCACATGCTTCTTAATGGTTCTTCATTTTTCTTCTTTCTTTTCTCTGATTTCTCTTCATAGATACTGGAGTCAGTAGCTCTGTCTTTCAAGTCAGAAAGTCTATTTTCCATTTGTTCAGCTCTGTTTCCTTGGTTTTGAATTGAGGCTTCTATGTCTTTGATTTTGTTATTGATCTGTTGGTATTCAGAATACTGGTGCTCCATGAGTTTGAACAACTTGTGTAATTTTTCATTTTGCTCTGCTGCATTTTGTACAATGTCTAGGAGGTCTCTATACGTAATCGTTTTGTACTCAACTGCCAATAGTTTCAGAAATCTGTCTTCTTCTGGAAAGTTGCTTAGTTGTTTTTGGGTGGGGGGCTTTCTGAAGCCATAGGTGAATTTTTCTTTAAGTTTCAGTCCAAAGTTTATTGCTTTTTGGGCATCTGGAGATTGTTTAATTTCTCTAGAGTTACCTCAACAGAATCTAAAACACAGTCTGATAGGGAAATTGATCATCAGTCACCTCTATGTACTCCAGTGACTGGGTCCTGTGTAATCTCTGGGGCAGCAGGCTCTACCTCTTGATTGGCAAAGAAACAGCCATACTTATGGAGTCACTGGGGCCAATCAACTGACACTATGATGTGGGTCTTTAAAGGCAGGAGGAAATGTCATAGGATGCACTGCAGTTATTTCTCTAGGCAGTCTTGTATTGAAAGGTAAAAGTTATCTGACCACTTCCAAACTCAGCCAGGTGAGCAGATGTTCAAGCCCCTCTTTCCAGCTGGCAAAGTAAGCACCTCTGTACTCAACCTGAGATGCTGTAAACTAGTTGAAAATATGAAAAGTCTACTGCCCTATTCTTATGTGCTACTGGGACCTACCCATAAGGTCAGTTTTTGCTAAACTCATCTTTTCTGTTGGAAAAGCATTCCCCGGTTTGGCACTGTCTCTCAGCCTGGGAATTAGTCCCTGTTGAGGCTTCCATTTGGGTAACTCGGCCTCCCAGTCTAACAAAATGGTTTCCCATGCAAGCTCTCCCACCCACTGTGGAATAGCCGATTCAACGGCAGAGGTTCAGAAAGAGAGAGTGGAATAGCCAAGGTGCAGAGTCCAGAGCTAGGCTCTCAAAACACGGCTATTCCGCCAGCTGCTCAGTGCAGCTGAGCTTTGCTACCAGTCAAGCCCAAGCCCTGCCTGCTGGCTAAGACAGAGAAAAAAAGTTAAAATTTACCTTCCATCCGGCATTCAACCAGGCTGAGGGTCTGCAAAAGAGAAGAACTTTCCAGTTCAGTGGCATGTAGTCCAAATTGACAGCCTTATGCTATGTCCTACGGCTCACTGGGTGTCCAGAAGGCTCTGTTTAATTATCAATTCAGGCCTTAGTTTTTAGAGGGAGTTAAGGAGACTTGTGTATAGTCTGCCATCTTGACTCCACCTCCCGATCCCATTTCTTATTCAGTTATTTGATTCCTCTCCTGTCTTTCTATTGTCAGTTTGGCCAGTGGTTCTTTGATTTTGTTGATCTCTTCAAAGAACCAACTTTTCATCTTGTTAACTCTTCCAATTGTTTTTCTACACTCTGATTCATTTAGTTTAGTTCTAATTTTTACTATTTGCTTTCTTCTGGCATCTGAGATCTTCTTTTGCTGCTCTCTATAGATGTTCCTTTTGTGGTGTTAATGGTTTAATCTGGGCTGTTTATTTTCTTTGGATATGTGCATTCATTGAAATAAATGGACCTCTGAGCATGGCTTTTGATGCATCTCAAACCTTCTGGTAGGATGTGTTTTCTTTTTCATTCAATTCTGTGATTTTTTTAAATGACCCAGTAGTTTTGGTGAAACATATTCTTCAGTTTCCATGTGTTTGATTTTTTTTCCCTTGCTTTTTCTGTTACTGATCTCTAGTTTCATGACTTTACTGTATCAAAAGATGTTTCATAATATTTCAATACGTTGAATTTTGTCAAGGCTTGCTTTATTGCCTAACATGTGTTCTATACTGGAGAATGTTCCATGTGTATTGGAAAAGAAAGTATATTTGGCTGCTGTTGGCTGAAGCATTCTGTCTGTTTCTACAAGGTCAAGTTGATTGACTGTGGTGTTTAGAGATTCTGTGTCTTTATTGAGCTTATTTCTGGATACTGAGAGTAGTGTGTTGAAGTGTCCTCCTACTGCTGTGGAGCCATCTATTCCATTTTTGCTATTGAAGTTTTTTTTTCCCCACTTATTTTGGAACCCTTTCATTATATATGTAAATATTTAGTATGGTTATATCCTCCTAGAGGATACAGTATCCTTCCTTAGCCAATGTGACAGATACTTTTTTAAAGTCTATTTTATCAGAAATATTGCACTCTGCTCTTTTTTGAATGTTGTTTGCTTGATATATTTCTGTCCATCCTTTCTATTTTAGTCTGTGTGTGTCTTTACATCCAAAATGTGTCTTGCAGGCAGTACATAGAAGGATCATGCTTTTACTACATTCTATCATTCTCTTTTAGTGTGTTTAATTCATTTACATCCAGCATTATTGTTGATAGCTGTGAGTTTAGTGAGGTTATTTTGATGGATTTTTTGTGTGGTGTTGGTAATTTCTTTGTTCCCCTTAATTTTCTGTGCTGTATTATTTTTATTTATGTGAAATCTTGCAATCTTGTTCATTGTCATTGGTTTTGTATTTGCCAAGGCTTCATGTCTTTCTTATTTTTTATTTCAATGTGTAGGATTGTTAATTTCCTTTGTGGTTACCTTAATATTTACACCTATTTTTCTAAATTTAAGGCAGCCTTATTTCTTTGTAATGTCTTCACTTTCTTTCCTTATGAAAGACCTAAAATTACACATTTTTAAGACTTTTGTTATAACACTGGCATCTTTTGTATATTAACATTCTCTGTGTCTCTATTTTCACTGTTTTAGCTTTAAAGTATTTTTTTTATGAATTCCCTATGTGGGTTGATATCTGGTTGCTCTGTTTTGCATTCTGGTCTTGGGTTGTTATCTGATGTTATTGATTTTCTAATAGAAATACTCCCTTTATTATTTCTTGTAATTTTTGTTTGGTTTTTGCAAATTTCTGAAATTTCTATTTATGTGGTATTTTGATTATTAGGATTTATTTCCACCAATGTGAATACTTCTGAATATGTGGGTACTGTGAGACTGAAAGACTGACCTGGAGACCAACCAAAAGACATGTGTTTATTCATCAAAAGGGAAACTTATGAACCAGGAGAGCAGTATTGCATCCAGTGGTGACTGGCTGGACAGGCTGATAACTGTGCTGGTAGGGGCAGCTAGGTTTTTTATGGATGCTCCCACCCCCTGGGTCATACTGGCTCTTGTCCAGAGAGGTGTGTCCTATGTTAATCAGGGTTAAGTTGACTGTCCAGTAGAGGTGGTGATAGGTCTGCCATTACAGAGGTCAGCAACTGCAAGGTGTGCCCTCTACCAGTGGTTACTGTAATAGCCTGTTTTATGCCAAAGGGTCAGTGTGGGGACATGCACTAGTGAACTTGCACAAGTGCTACTTGGGGTTTTTTGGCTCATGTTTTCAATATCCTTATCTTAACTACTTTGTCCAGAAAGCAGGAAAGGTTGTGATCAAGGTTGTTCTGGTCTCTTACATGTGGAAGCATCCTAACTTCACCATCTGATTTCAAATACAGCTTTGCTGAATATGCAATTCTCAGCTGACAGTTATCTTCCCTCAGGGCATTGTGTATGTCATCCCACGGTCTTCTTGTCTGTGTGGTTTCTCCTGAGTAGTCTGAGCTTAGTCTAATTGATTGTCTTTTGTAAACTTTTGTTGTTGTTATTGTTTATACCTAGCTACCTTTAAAAGCATATCCTTACTTTCAGTTTTGGCTAGTTTGATTATATTTTGGTGTCTTTCTTTTGAGATCTACCTTGTTGGAGTTCAATGAGCATCTGGGATAGTTATCTTCCTGTCTTTCTTGGTATCAGGGTAGCTTTAGGTCAACAAATATTGAACAATTCTCTCTGTATTTTCTGTTACCCCTCCCACTCATCTTGGTACTCCAATCATTCATAGGTTATTCCTCCTGATAAAGTTCCATATAATTCTTAGTGTTTCTTGATTTTTTAAATTATTTTCTCTGATTTTTCTTCAAATATGTTGCTGTTAAGTGCTTTATCTTCAGTCTCATTAATTTGGCCTTTCATTGTTACAGTTCTGTTCCTTTTATTTTCTATCAAATTGTGTAATTCTGTAATTTTAGTAATACTCATCTGAATTTCTGCTGGTTCTTTCTCTACCCTTTCTTGTAGTCTATTCAATTTTTCTTTATGCTCTGCTCTGTTTTGCTTGATCTCCTTCTTGCTTTCTTGAAGACAGTCTTTTGTATTCCACCTCTGGTAATTACAGGAAGTTTTCTTCATCTGGAAAATTTCTTGATTTTATTTTGTTTTGTTTCGGGAGAGCTCTGTAGCCATTTTGTTCAGCCTCTGAGTGATTTGATGCTGACTGTTGTGTCTGAGCAATCAGTAAGTTGTATTTATTTATTTTATGTTTGCTTATGGCATTCTGGCTTCTTGTTTTGTTTTTATTTTGAAATTCCAAATCAGCTGGTCATGTGAGCTAGTTTTGACTATTGATGCCTTTGAACCTCTAACATCCCATGGCCAGGCAGTTAAATCTGTTACTAGGTGTTTGAACTAAGGATTCTGTTTACTTTTTTGTATGTATTCATAAGCGAATAGATAGATCTTGCAGTTAGACTATTTGTGCTGGATGCAGAATGAGGGGTGAAGGCATTCAAGATTTATGAACTCATTATCCCTGTGCTTAGACAAAGTAAACATATCTGCCCTGGGTTTCTGGCTCAGGGCAGTAGGAAGATTTTATTCCCCCTTATTTGTTAAACTGTTCCCTGTCCAGTCCTGGAAGAATGGCTCAATGTGTTCATTAGGGGTCCCATTCTTGCCCAAGGGTTTTGTCAGTCACTGAAGCCATCTCTGTGCCATGCAGACAAGGGAGGGGAAAGCTCTAAGAAAAGGGAGAGATGTTGATCTGGAAGGAAATATTTAGAGCCTCTCAAAGTAGGTTAGATGGAAGCTGCTTAGCTTTTGATAGAATTCTGCTGTTCACAAATTCTAGAGATGTGAATGTACTCTCTGCCACTCAGTCTCTCCTGCTGTGGAAGGTGCTTTCTGAATACCACTGCTCCCTTCACCACACTCACTGTCACTGATCTGGGTGTGGCTGCTGATTCCAACTGGTCAGGTTTGGCCAGCCCTAGGTACTTCTGGACCTCCTCTCCCTTCTCTGTAGCTCAGTTTGATCTCTTAACTTTCCTTTTGATGCTCAGAGCTCCTAGAATGTCACATACAATCAATTCATTTGTCCTTTTGGGTCTTTATTGTTACATGATCACAGGAAGCATCTGACTATTCTGCCATATTGGCCCCACACTCCAGTGCGGGCTATTTTGAATCAGATATGATATGATGTACTATGCTGGGATGGCAACTTGAAGAGGAATGCCATTGTATTCATCATCAAAAGTAAACATTGTGAGATCTATCCTGAAATATAGTGCTGTCACTGAGAAGACAATATTTGTAAGCCCCCAAAGAAGATCAGTTAATATGACTGTTACTCAAAAGTAAATAGGGGTCGCCATGAGTCGGATCTGACTCGACGGCACTTGGGGCTTGGGAAGCATAAAAGTTTAATTAAGACTCAGATTCTTCCTGTCTTCTATTACTGACAATGCTTGAACATTTAGTAACTGCCACAGTGGTTAAGCATCCAGCTGTTAACCAAAAATCAGTCAGTTCAAATCTACCACTTGCTCTTTGGAAACCCTATGAAGTAGTTATACTCAGTCCTTTAGGGTCACTATGAGTTGTAATAAACTGGATGGTAATGAGCTTTCTTGTTTTGGTTATTTAAATAATAAGGGCCCTGGTAGTACATTGTTCAAAGCACTCAGCTGCTAACTGAAATGTTAGTGGAGTGAATCCACCAAATATCCCATGTCAGAAAGATGTGACAGACTGCTTTCCTAAAGATTTATAGCTTTGAAAATCCTATGGGGAAGTTTTGCTGTGTCCTGTGGGGTTGGTATGTGTCAGAATGTATTGGAAGGTAATATTTTTTTTAAAATTACTATTATTCAAATGTTAATCAGTTACTGGTGTCATATTTTGTTGGAGTGGGCATATGGCAGTCATAAACACAGAAACATGCATACACATTCAGTAGATACATACATAAGATTGAAGAATAAAGTACTCTGCAAAGCAAATTAATGCTACAGATAAAAATTAACAGTGCAGGTTACATTGTTCTCTTTAGTATGCATCTACTTGGTTTTTCTTTGAAGTTGATGAAATATGCAATCTTATTTCTTTCAGAGTAGGTACTTTCTGAACATGCAAAAAAAAAGAAAAATTCATTCAAGTGCATTGCTACATTACACAAAGTAATTGAAATTAAGGAAACAAAATGTCACCTGAAGTGAAAATTCTTTTTAAATTTGCCAAGCATAATTATTTCATATTATAAAGTATTGGAAACAATATTTTTATTTAAGTGACAATGAAATTCTTGAAAAATATTTCAGCTATTTTCACACTGTAGGAAGAGCAACTAGGGTCATGTAACAATGTGTTTATAAGTCTTCGTATAAGAAAATGAGTTGTAAACTTTCACTTAAAACACAATAAAAAAGAATGAAAGAAAAAATATTTCAGCTACTAGTAGCATTCATTGGATTGAAAAGTTGGTTTGACTTTGTGGATTACTAAGTTCATTTCTCTAACTTACAGATAAGGATTCTGTAGTGGAAAGGCTGAAAGTTACTTCCCAAAGGTCATGCATTTGTTAACAACATTACCATACTTTATTTAAATCACTTTCCTTATTATTAAAACCATGGGTCAAAAAGTCTTTAAATGTCTCTGTATGTTTTTATAAAAACCAAGGGGAAAAAACTTATTTCCGTTGAGTCAATTCTGGCTCATTGCTACATGCTAGGCACAGTTATAGGGCATATTTTTAAATTATGAGAAAACAAATAGTATATCATTCAATTATAGCCTGCAAATGTGACAATTACTTAAAAAGATTAAATTAACAACTTATAGATATGCTTTCCAGAAACAGTTCCTGAGAACTGGAGTGTTAAATGTTCTATACTAAAAGAAATTCAGTGAAATAATAAAGGGTGAACAATTGATACTATTTTAGACAACTTGGTTAATAGATATTCATTTCTGTTTTAGAAACTTGCATTGTTAGCCTTGAGAAAAGATATTTAGCCAAAGACTACCACCCAAATGCTACAAACCATAAGAATAAAATTAATTTTCACACATTCTTTTATTCAAATTTTTCCTTCACCAGGTTGTTAGATCTGTTACTAGGTATGGAAGCCCAAGAATCCACCTACTTTTCACATATGTGTTCAGCTTGTGTGTCCTGGCAGTTGGTCACCAAGTGCGAGATGCAGGCTGTCACCTGTAGAAATAGACAGGCAGGGGTAATCGGTGGAAGCACAAACAAAATCAATTTCATAATCCCCCACAGGATTTTCAGAGAAAACACACTGCCAAAAGTGATAAAGAGGGGCTCAAAGATTTACTCATTCCTACTGTTGTGAGCCAGTTTTTCTTTTTTTTTCTTTACACAGTAACAGAGGGTGTTCTGTTCCAGAGTACGCAAAGGAAATAGAGTCATAGCCCTTAACTACTAAGCCATGAAGTTTTCCAATAGAGCTGTAAGATTTACTTACTTAGAGATAAAAGTGTAAGCTTATAACAAAGGACCTTACGATTTGATAGCCCAAGTATTTAAGAAACTTTGGAAAACTTAACATAAAATGCTCATTTTAATGTGAATTAAGAATACAGTGACTATTATATAATATATGGTTCATAAGTAATACATAATCTTGAAATAGCAAGATGAAAGATTGTAGATTTAGGGCAGAAAAAATTTTTCCCATGAAGCTTAAATTAGAGGCACAATTCAGCGATTCATCCCATAATTAATCAGGACATCGCACACATATGGTCATAATCATATAAGAAGGGAAGTAGGAAAAATGTATACATATTAAAAAATATTAAGGAACCTACAGTAAATTTTAACACCTAACTCTAGGAACAACAACAACATTTTAGTATAACAGACTTTTGTGTTATACGGCAATTTCACGGTAACATGTCATAATACAAACCGGAAAATTTTGTTGGGCTTCTCATTTGTCAATTAAATGACAGAGGCATTTAAAAAGATATACATACTATTTTGTTAATAATCTTCCAATCAACCATTTTGCCATGATTAGCAAAAAATCTATTCTCGTAATTATGCTATTACCAGAGTTACCCCACAAAACTTGCAGGAATGAAATTTCCAAAGTAAGAAAGCTGCTTATGTTACATCTTTGTAATGTGACTAGTTAAATAAGTGGTTTAGTCTTACTATTGAAACATTGATGACTCCTCCCTGTAAAATTGATCAGCTTTAAATAATTTACCTTGGAAATTCTATGGAGCAGTTTTACTTTGTCCTGTAGGGTTGCTGGATTCAGAATCAACAGCAGTCATTTTGTTAAATAAGTTTAAGAAATTCCACATGAAGTAGAATTCCAGAGCTTCTAATAAGTTTTCCGACTCGATGACACTTGGTGGCTAATAAGTTTTAATGTTCTTTAATTCTAAAGCTGTCATGAAATCCACGTGCCAAATATCACTCAAAGTACTATGGAGCCCCAAATGATTTCTTCCTATTTTTTCTCTTAACTGACATTTTATTAATTGATATAGTTTTTTTTTCTGTTTGTAGGATGAAAAAACAAACAAAAACCTAAAAACAGTAAAAATTCACAACTACAGATTACAGTATCATGTCTTCTATCTTCTCTGAATTACATTGTTAAAAACTTATTATATGTGTTTGCAACATTTTTTCTTATGTTTATATTCATACAGTTCATTTTAATATAAAATATAGTAAGGCAATTGCTATGTAAGAATTGCTTCTTTCCTTCCTTTTTAATTTGTTCTATCAATCTGTTGCTGTATTTTTGCACCAAAACCACACCATTCTCATTTCTGATACTTCAAAATATGTTGATATATAGCAAACAAATTACTAGCTCAGTGCACTTTTTTGGTCACCATTTCTTGACTTTTTCTTTATTTTTTCTCTTCTAGGAAAACTAAAGCATAAGTTTTTATTTATTAATTTATTTAAATATCTTTTCAGGGTTTTAGAAAAAAAAACCAAAATATTTATATTGAATCATTTGAATTACCACTATTTTCCCAGTCTAAACCTGTTAAAATAGGAATCCCAAGTGATTCAACCTGATGTATAAGATTTAGTTGGAAGAAATTTCAGTTATCCAATATGAATTGTTCCCATCCAGAAATATAATACAATTTTTTTCTTTTTTTTTCCTCGTATATATATATATTTGGTTTTGTTTTAGTTTGGTTTTCAGCTAGGATTTGCATGATTTATTCTTAGATATATTAGTAGGATCTCTGAAGTTTAATTTTTTGTTGAGAAGAGGACTCTTTCCATTAAATTTTTATATTGTTATTGATGATTTAAAATAAAGCTATTTGTTTTCATGAATTAAGATGGAAAAGAAGTTAAGTATAGTCATTAATTTTAAGTGTTCTCATTCAGGTTATAGGGGTTAAATGTATAACTGCTAACCAAACGGTTGGCACTTCAAAACCACCAGCTTCTTCTTGGAAACACTTTGGGGCAATTCTATTCTGTTCTAAAGGGTTGCCATGTGTTGGAATCAACTTGATGTTGGCAGTTTTATTTGGTTCGGTTTGGGGTTCAAGTTGTAACTGCACCACTCATTTGTAGAATGATATTAGGCAAGGAGTCAACAGACTTGGAGCTGATTTCTTCTCTGTAGAACAGTGGTTGTGGTATCTCTTGTCATAAAGTACTGGCTATGAAGATCTTGGGCATGTGCATGGCACAGGATTTAGGATTCATGCCCTCCATAAATGATAAGTGTTAATTTGAGTTTGTCTACCACAATAAACTCTTATAGTAATTTCAATACTTGTCAAGACCTTGGGTTGGGGGAAGGCTATTTGTCTATCTTCAGTAATTTGAAAACTTAAAGTCCATATTGCACTAGAGCTTACACAGTAGAAAATAAAGAATAAAGAAAGAAAAGTAAAAACAAAACCACAGCCTTAGAGAGTTTGTTGTTGTTGCTAGCTGCTGCAAAGTCAACCCCTAACTCATTCTGTGACCTCATACCCAAAAGAGATGAGATAATTGTGATCATAGGGCTTTTGTTCACTGATTCAAAGAAGTTACTCACCAGACCTTTCCTCCTAGCCCGGCTTACGCTGGAAGCCCCACCAAAACTTGATCAGCCTGACACCATCCCAGAAGTCCACTAACAGACGGTTGGTGGCGATAGTAGACGCAGATAGGACAGGCATAGAACTCGGGTTTCCCATGTGGAAGGTAATAATTCTGCCACTAAATCACCACTGCCTTCTTAAAAGACTGTAAGAGATTCCCAAATTGAGGTTTCAATCTGACTTCCGACTAACCACCTCTCACTGTATTCTTGTTTGTTATGATTTGGTAAATAAAGAAATCAAACCAGAGTGTTCTTCTAGAAGTGTTAGGGCTCTTCTAGAAGTACAAAACCATGATTTTCAGACATTTTTCTTGCTCAACATAAGGCAAACCTATCATTGTTCATTAAAGTATTGCCTGATCTTTGAGGCTTTTGTGACTAAGCACCAAAACTCAAAAGATCTGTTTTCTGTCCACTGGATTCCTATGCAGGGTGAATAACTGCCCTTATGGGATTCTTAAGGATGCCATATCTTTTTTCCTTGAAGTGACGGCTGGACGGTTCAAACTCCTATCTTTAGATCAGAAAGTGAGCACCCAGCAGTTGGACAACCAGGGCTCCCGTAGGCAAGGCCAAAGACGTAAGTAAGAAGGCTTTGGAGTCACTGTCTGATACCGGACGACTGAGCTGAATAGTCAAGTAAAATCAAATTTTACTGTGATAATATTCCTGCAATTAATTATTTAGTAGTATTTGAAAATGTTTCCTTGTAAGAATAAGTAAAATATTGCTTCATGCATAGGTTTGTATAGCCTTGTAATTTATAAGCATCATAATGGCTTTTCTCTGACTGTTTATGTCTCCTCTGTCAATAGAAAATATAACTGGTAAGAAATTGATTTGGGGCAGAAACTTTGACTACCTGGGCACTCAGAAGACCTGCGTTTCAGTTCTATGTCTGTTACTGACTAGATATCTTTGTAGATCTCAATTTGTTTTAGGTTTTATTGTATTTTTTCAAATGGAAGTACGACTTATATAACAGTGCAATGTACACATTTTAAGTGCATTGCTTCAGGGTTTTGCCAAATACGTACATTCATATAATCCCCATCCCAGTCAAGTTACAGAACATTTCCATCAATGAAGAAAATTTCTCATGTCCCTTTCTAGTTAGTCAGTTACCACCCAGGGACCCTTCCCTGGTGATAGTAACTGATAGATTAATGTCTCTCCACTTACTGAAAATTCAGTAACCTCGTGTTTCCTCATGGTGTGTGATTGCTTGTGGTCGGTTAATGTGTGGGAGGACCCACACCATAGTATGCAGAAGAGTTTTGTTTCTCTTAATTCTGAAGTGATGTTTTATTATATAAGTACATCAAAATTTGTTTATACCAATATCACCTTTCTCAGAATAATTAGCCTACCCTACCATTTTTGAATTCTTTTGTTCCAAAAGCATTTAACTATTACTTTACTTAAGCAAGACATTTTTCTTCAATATGCTGTCCAAGACTTGATTTGTATTTGTACAGCATGTAGATCAGACAGTGGTTACATATTAAGTCTATACCCATTTAGTCATTTCTATTGTTAAGAGAATTTCTAAGTAACTTGCACATCTCTGAACTGTTAGCTGAATTTGGGGTACCTACTTGTAGACAAATGGCCTGTGTCAGGGCCCCTTCCCTGCACTCATGTCTTTTCAGAGCCCTAGGGTGACATAATGAAGATAGCAAGTCACTGACCCTACAGACCCTTATGAGACAGTAATGATTGTCATCATACATTCTGGTATAGTTATGTTTGAAAATTTGACATTGAAGTCTAGCATATAGGCATAAATATTCACAAAATTTCCAGAAACAACAATCTTCTTCATTGTGCAATATACTTCCCAGTTGCCCCGGTTTATTTCCTTCCCTCATCTTTACAGACCACCTCCCTAAACCAGGGGTTTCCATGTGTATATGCGTGTGTCTAGGGGAGGGGTTGTCAGTGGAAGAGATGTGGAAGCCAGTCTGCAAATGCACACTTTGCTCCCATTTACAAGAGAATCTCCTTTTCTTCAATTAGTTTGGCCTTACTCAGCTAAATTGAAAGGAAGAAAATCCACCAGTATCTAAAAATCCCCCTTAGGGATATAGTTCTATAAATCTCTATTCGAGTGGTTATACACTGAGCCAAAAATGAGGTCCAAACATCCAACATGACATGAAAGGAGAATGTCAAGTTTACAGAAATCTTAAATCACAAAAGTGAGAAGAGTGAAATATTCCTGTAACCCAAAGGTAACACATTCTAAAACAGGAAAACATAAAGAAAGTGAGTAACCTTAGCCATAAATAAGTGAGGGATGTTGATAAACTGAATCTGTTGCTAACGAGTCTATTCTGACTTGCAGCAGACCCTATGCGGAAGAGGAAAACTGCCCCACGTGGTTTCCAAAGAACACCTGGTGGATCCAAACTGCTGATCTCATGGTTAGCCACAGTAGCCCTTCACCACTATGCCACCAGAAATATGATAAAAGGCAGTAAATAGTTAAATAAATAGATAAATAGGTAATATAAATTGAGAAAAATGGAGGGAAGAGGAAATTAAAAAAAAAAAGTTAAGTCCAGATGAACTTGTGGAAAAGGTTTGAGAAAGCTCAACTCACACCTTTAGCTCGGTGTGAGGAATACCACGCCTTTATTTGAGTACTTTCTTCTCTTTTGGCAATCACTTAAAAATATTATTTTAGTATAAAACTGATTTTTTTTATATTCACAGACATGTGCAACCATCACCATAATCAATTTAAACTAATTTCTTCACCTAAGAAAACCCCTCATGCCCTTTAGCTCTCAGTGCTCAACCCCCTACAGCCCTGAGCAACCACTGCTTTGCTTTTTGTCCATACACGCATCTGTCCATAGATGTCCACTGCTGTCCAATTGATTCCGGCTCACAGAAACCCTGTAAGACAGAGTAGAACTGCTCCATATGGTTTTAAATAAACAGCTGGTGGTTTTGAATTGCCAACTTTTTGCTTTCTGCTTCCTGCTTTTTTGGTTTTTACCACTGTGCCACTAGAGCTCTGAGTCTGTAACTTAACCTGTTCTGGATGTTTTATATAAATGGAAAGATACAATTAGTGATCTTCTGTCTCTGATTTCTTTCATTTAGGATGATGGTTTTTAAATTTCATCCATATGTTAGCACATATCGGTACTTCACTTCTTTTTATGACTAAATCATAATCCATTCTATGGATATACCACATTTTCTTTCTTTATCCATCAGTAGACAGGCATCTGTTTCGTTTCTCTATCTTTTGGCTATTACAGATAATATTGCTATAAACATTTATGTTTATGTATTTGTATGTAAAAATGACCTCATTTCTCTTAGCAATTTACCAGCAGAATTGTTGAATTCTATAGGGTCACTATGAGTTGAATCGACGACATCGCACTGTTTTATTTTTACTTTATTTTTGGCACTGTAACTCTGTATTTAATCACGTGAGGAACAACCAGACTATTTTTCAAAGTGGCTGTACCATTTCACATTCTCACTTTCAGTGTTTGAGGGTTTCAGCTTCTCTGCATCCTTGTCAATAGGTGCTATTATCAGATATTTTGTTTCTAACCATCCTGATGGGTGTGAAGTAGTATCTCTCTGTGGTTTCCATTTGCATTTCCCTGATGACTAATGATGATTGATTATGTTTTAATGTGCTGATTAATCACTTGTATAATTCCCTGGAGAAACATCTACTCAGATTCGTTTGTCCATCTTGTAATTGGACATTGCACGGTTTGTCATTTTATTATCAAATTACAAGTTGTTTCCTTTTTAAATATATTCCAGATGCAAGTGCTTGTCAGCCACACTATCTGCAAATATTTTCTCTCATTCTTTGGATGTCTTTTCTCTTTTTTGACAACATCATATGAAGCACAAAGATTTTAAATCAGTATTTCATCTCCTTAGTTGTCATTTTACTTATGGTCTAAAAGTAGTTTTATATAAGATGCAGTATTAAATAAATAAATATTTAATAATTCCTTGGGGCACTTGGCTTGGCTGGGTGTTACTTAACAAAATGAAGAAATTGGTGTAATTTTTAACTATTTACAAGACTGTTTCACATCACCTCATTTATATTTTCCATAACCACCTGGAATGATAAATAGTGCTGACATTTTATCTTCATGTTGCAAATAGCGTGAATGAAGTCCAGAGAAATGATTACTTTGATCAATTTGATCTTTTTTCTATACCAGAACCCAGAATAGAAACCTAGGTGAATGGTCCCTCTATGCTGCCCGTAGAATCTTTCACATTGTTTTGCTATTGTTGCTGTTAGGCACCACTGAGGCAGTTCCACTTGTAGTGACCCTACAGCAACAGCACAAAACACTGCCCAGTCCTATGCCATCCTCACAATCATTGTTGCTGTCATTGTGTCATTCCATCTCACTGTCACCCCCTCTCTACTTAACCAACCGTGATGTCCTTCATCAGGGACTGAACCTCCCAGTGATCATCTCCAGAGTAGGTGAGATGCAGCCTCACCATCCTTGCTCCTACGGAGCACTCTGGTTATATTTCTCCCAAGACAGATTGGTTTGTTCTTTTGGCAGTTCACGGTATGTTCAATATTCTTCACAAACACCGCAGTTCAAACTCTTCAGGCTTCTTTATTCACCCTCCAGCTTTCACATGCATGTGAGACAATTGAGAGCATCATGGCTTGGATGAGGTGCACCTTAACCTGCAGAATAATATCTTTTTAAAACTTTAAAGGAATCTTTTGCAGCACATTTTTCCAGCACAACATGTCATTTGATTTCTAGACTGCTCTTTCTATGGTTGCTGACTCTGCGGGCAAGAAAAAGAATCCTTTGACAACTTCAGACTTTTCTCTGCTTATCCCAATGTTGCTTATTGGTCTAGTTGTGAAGATTTTTGTGTTATTTATGTGGAAATCTGTGGTCTTTGATATTCACGAAAGAATTCTCCATTATGTTATTATGTCAGTCCTTTTAAAGGAAAGATAACATAATCCAGATCACACATGTCTGTGCACATGTAAGAGACATTCTCTACAGATGTGACATAAAATGTGTCTTACAATATCTGTCTGCTATAAGCTCTACATAAAAATGTGTGCTAACATCTGTCTGCTATAAATTCTACTCAGGTAGGTAGCCTAGAAAATACAGAATCAATAATATTAATAAAGCATTAGCCTGTCTTTCAATATGCTTATAGTCTATTAAGGCAGATAAGATTAATAAAAAAGAAACAAATGATGACTTGCTAAATGTGTGATTCAGACAATACTCATAAAAAAATTAAATTGGGGTGAACTGGAGTATTGTGAGACGGCTTCTCATGGAAACTGCCCTTGAATTAGGGACTGATGTGAGAGATGGAGTTTAAAATCAAATCAAGGAGAGAGCATTCCAGATGAGGGAAAAACAGGAGCCACGGAAATGGACTGGACTTGGGAATCTTTTGTCCAAGTGACAGAGATAGATTAAAGTGGCTTAAAAAAAACAAGTAACTATAGACTGAGTAATTAAAAGAATTTACCTTTTTTCTAATTTTATTTTTCACAAAATATTTGTTGATTGTTAAATGGTTCTACTATTAGTTATATCTTGCTGATTCAAAGGCATTCATCCAGAAAAACTGGACAGCTCTCAAAGTATGAGGAGGTCAACTAATGATCTTAAGGAATAGTGAGGTATTAAAATTAGTGAGTCAAACTACCTAGTAGCTTTAATGATTCTTTTCAAATAGGTATGATACATCAGCCACAACAGAAAGAGTCTCCGCTGCAGAAGAGTCAGCCCTAAACTGGTGGGTCAGTAGTTTAACTTCACAGCGTATTCAATCCATCTCTATTTTTCTGTAACTTCCAACAAGACTGCCATGTGATCCATGCACTTGTCCACCGGAAACTGGATGGAAGACATTGACTCGTTTCACACAGGTCAGCAAACAGTAATCAGAGGCTAATGGGTTTCTGTCACAATGAGCGCAGACTGGGTGCAAAGGCTGACACAGAGGTTAGAGGGTCTGCATCTTATTACCTATTTCAGGAGCTGTCTTACTCCCCTCCAGAAAGCAATTTGCTGGGTGGTGAATTGAAAGTATAACCTGATTTGTGGTTTTCCCATTGCTGCTTTTAAAAATACCTAAAAGTTTCCAAAGTGTCAGATCTCATGCACTGGCATCATTTTTCAGTATTTTCAGCAGCTTTGGGGGGAGTAGTGACAAGACAGCCAAGAAAGAGAAAAGCTTTAAGTTTGTTTTTTGCTAAATGATGAGTCAACATTCAAAAATTGACGAAGACTTACTTTTGGGTTAAAATTATCGTACAACTATTATTAAATGCAAAATATAGCTACATAAAGAGTTTTCAAAGAAACCTTATCCTTTAAATTAACTGGTATCAGTGATTATAAACTATGATCTGTTGAAAATAATTACTTCTATGGGTAACAAAGAAAAAGGAACCTGTTACCATCAGGTTGACTCTGAGCCACAGCAACCCTATAAGACACGATCGAGTTGTCCCAGAGGGTTTCCAAGACGAGGCTCTCAACCACTGTGCACCAATGCTCTCATGCCTGCCTTATTAGAAAACTCAGCTTGTACAAAGAGTACCCGTGATACCAAAAGAAAACTCAAACTCATTGCCACTCACTTATCCATGATGCCACCAGGGTTGCCCTTCACACAGGTGGTAGGCCCCAGAACCTACAGAATGATTCAGTGTTCAGTCGTCAGGAAGCCAGTGAAATCCAGTTAACCCTACCCAGCCTGCCATACATAAGCCCTCTCCCACAATTCCAAGCTGCTGTTGCCTTTTCTTGAGTGCAACCCGCAGTATGACCCGGATCCCGGTATGCTGTGCCTCTCTGACTCTGGGACCTATGAGTAACACATCTCATTTCCCTGACCTTCCAGCATGAATCTCACTTCCTTATGTAACATCTGGCTGACCACCCTAGACAGCCTCAGTCCCCTTTGGGTCATCCAACTGAACATAAAAGCTGACTCAAAACAACACTTACTATCAACATGCGATGATTTTAGAAAACATTTGTTTTCAGAAATAGATTTCTCCAAACTGTGAACGAAATTAGTTTCAATAACCTTGTATAAGATTTAGAGTAACTGTACCTGGACTTATAGGAAAAACTGTTGACAATGCAAAATGAAGAATCTCTGGTAAGCAGTGTCCAAAACTAACAAACCTTAAGCTTCAGATGCCCTCAATTATATAGGGCACACCCAAGGTCTCAGTCATTTTGTGTTAGTACATTTTATTATTTGGCCTCAACAAGGTCCTTTAACTTGTATAGTACTTAGTTTCTAAATAACTTGGATGCACCTCTATCGACTGACTAATCATCTATTATTATTAGTTGCTATAGAGTCAACGCTGACTCAAGGTGACCCCTTTAAACACTGACTATCTCTGCTTCTTGTTTAGCACACACAAAATTCACGGGAAGCAGTGTTGCAACAGTTAGCTCTCTGCGGGCCTCTGGAGGGAGACACAGCCCAAAAAGTGAACACAGCATCCTCTCATGCTAGTCCACAGCACAAGTGCGCACCGACACACACACAGACACGCATACAGGAGCACAAATTAAAAGATACAGGAATGAGAGCAGATTCTGAGGTCTTAAAAATGCTCAAAAATTCTATTTAGGAAGAAATCTGAAATATTTCATTCATGCAGCTGCCTAATTGCTTTAAGTAACACTTAAAATTACATTGCATTAACACAGAATCCACGTGAATTTCAACACAATTCTTTTTCTCAGCTTATCAGTAATGATTTGTGGGGTGAAATGACTTGCAGAAATCATAAAGACCTTAGAAGACCCTCTATAAGTGATTTTATATTTCACCTAAACTAAAAATCGTGGTAATTCACTAAAGCCATTGTCTCCCCCAAGAGCCCTGTGTTTGTATAGGTGTGTGTGTGTGTGTGTGTGTGTGTGTATCATTTTATTCAAAGCTAATTGTGTTTCACCAGGGTCACACCCACCATTGTTTCAAATTTTACAGAAATTTGGTCCTAAATTGGCTTTAAAATGTTGATGGATATGTGAAAAACATCTTCCAACTGAATTAAAGTTTAGGAGTACCCTGAACCATATTATTTTGTTTAATAAACAGATTTTAAATCCTAAAATAACTTGCTTTGAAAACCATTTGTTAAATAAAAGTTTAAAGAAATATTTTATTTTAAACTAGTTTAAAACTTAAAGGAAATTTGAAAAAAGCAGAGAGTACCCCCATACCCTTCACCCAGCTTTACACAGGTTAACATCTTACACAATCAGAAGAAACTGAAAATTGTCTTTAACTAAGTTACAGATCTTATTTGAATTTCATCAGATTTTCCCCTATTGATCTTCATCTGCTCCACCATCTAGTCCATGATCTTGCATTACATTTAACGTACCTCTCCTTAGTCTCCTCCAATCTGTGACAGTTTTCAATCTTTCTTTGTCTTTCATTCTCTTCTCTTTTAAAGGCATTTTATTTTCTGAAGCAAGTTAGATGTCAGTTTTCACTGTTTGGGTTGTCACTTGCTTTATCTGCCAACAATTAGGTTAAGGTGAAACAATCTGTTAATTCTATAAAGACATGCGAGACTGCACATATACATAAGGCTATATAATGCCAATGTCATTCCCTTTGAGTCAGTTCTGACACATAGTCACCCTATGGATCAGAGTAGAACTGTATTATAAAGTTTCCAAGGAGTACTTGGTGGATTTGAGCTGCCAGTCTTTTGGTTAGCAGATGCAGCTCTTAACCACTACCCCACCAGGATTATATAAGGAAGGAATGATCTGAACATATATAATGTACAAGCATTGTATGATGCATTTTTCCATTACTTCATTGTCACAATGACTGTTAGAGATAACTGTTGATAAATCTGATTGTACAAGTACAGAAATCAAGGTTCAAAAAAGTCACTTGCTCAAAGTCACTTAAATGACTAGTTTAAGAATGTTAAAACAATGTTTTTTTTAATTTTAATTGACATGCTCCAAACTCCAAAGTAAAAGTTTCCATGAAATTTAGATGTAACTTTTGTTAGAACTTAAGAGCTGAATCTTGAAGAATACAGAAACTTCTCAGCTGTCCTACACAGTGAAACTGCCCACTCTCAAGATAATGTAACATCAGTCAACAAGAATTGTTGATTGTCAAAGCCTAGTGTCTCTGAAATTTGCAATTATTTTTGTTTTGTTCTAGATAGTATCAAATATCACATATATATTGTCACAGTGACATCTTTCATGTAAAAGTCAATGAGTAAAACATTTGCAACGTATCAGTACTCCATTTCTTCCTTCAAATAGTCTCTCCACGGCATTCAAATATGTCTATTCCATAAGCTGTTTTCACCTCATAATGCACCTCCCCAAACAAGATAGGAAAAGCAAGTGCAAACAGGATGACGCTCCATTCTCTTCCTTCTACTACAATCTCCTTCCCTTCCTCTAAAATCTTTCTCTCTATCAGTTCCAAAACACAAAGGAATAATCACAAACATGTATTAGGGGACAAAAATGAAACAAATTGGAAGAAAGCACAATATAGTATATACATTTTCAGGGAAGATCAGGGTTAAGACATCAGATGGGGGAAAATAAGAATACAGAATTTGTGTGAGTCATAATCTGATAGAAATAATGATTGCAATGGCAAATTGGAAACTCACCTCTTCAGAGATTCCAACCAGTTCCATCACCTGTAACAGTTTGAAGTTGCCCTTAAAATGTATCATGATTTATTCTGAGATACGCTCTCACGATACTCTCTGCTCTAGCAAATGCATATGCTGTTTCTGAGTCTAACCTGCTTCCACAAGGATGAAGAGTTGTTAGAAGTTCTTGAATTCCTTAAAAAGTAGCTATTAATAGAGAAGCGTTTAATAATCCATTTCATCTTCACTGAAAAGCTATGCAGGAGATAGAATTGGCACTTCATAGGTTTATTACTCACAGATAAATTTATATCCTAGTTGAGATGTATTTCCATTTGGAAAATTTTTGTGATTTCCCTTTTCACTGTCTTCCCCCTCATCCGGTTCCAACTACATTGTGTTTCTTTCCTCAATCCTGAATCTCCCATGCCAAATCTTCTTTTATTTTGTTGTTTGTCAGAACAGCTTTCTACCTCTGGAGGTTTGATACCATCTACTCCTTAAATCTATTGAATGGTGATAGATTTATTAAAAGGGTTCTCCCAGAAGCAAACAGGGCCTTAGATAATTAGAAAGTGATTCCTGGGAACAATAGTAAAGAAATGAGGAGTGAGATGTAAGGAGGAAAAGGCTTCAAAAAGGTGATTTATTCAGCCAGTTGGAAACCCTGGTGGCTGTAGTGATTGTTACATCCACCAACCAAAAGGTTGACAGTTCAAATCTGTCAGGCACTCCTTTGAACTCTATGGGGCAGTTCTACTCTGTCTAGAGGGTTGCTGTGAGTCAGAATTGGCTCAGCGTCAGTGGATTTGGTTTTCGGTTGGGGATGTAGCCAGTTACAGCTGCAACTTCATCTTTTTGGAGAACCTGGATACACAATGTGTTCTAGAACATTCCTGAAAGTATCCCGAGTAAGAGCAAGGTAACGGGAGAATTCCATCATTTATAATAGATTGAGGACTCCATCCAGGGACACTTAGAGTTTACCTTGTGTACAGATACTTCATCAGATATGGAGAAAAGTCAGGTCAACTGTTGGATCAAACAGAAGAGAGATTGTTGCATGTAACCACCATAAGGAGGTGACTCCTTTAAAAGGATAATTCTTCCCTAAAGTCAAAGCTTTCACAGTTTGAGGATTCTTGTATGCTGGCTTTGATGATGAGGCAGCGTCAAGAAGTTAAGAGCATTCCCTAGAAGCTGAGAGTCCCTTTTGCTCACAGCCAGGAAGATAACAGGACTTCAGTGTTATAACCATAGGGAACTGAATTTAGCTAATAAAGGTCTTCCAAGCATTGATCAGGCAGCTTCTCAACTGGAATTTGAGGTTCCCTTGAAAACTCATTCAAGTCACTGGCTGAATTCAGTTCTTGTCGTTGCAGGTCTGAAATGTTTCCTTGCTGGCTGCTGACAAAAAAAACTCTCAGCTTTGAGGTGCTGTTCTCAAGTCCTTGACATAGTGCTCCTTTCAGCTTTAAAGTCAGTAAAGGAAAATATTCTTAGTGTGGGACCTCTCTGAAGTCAGGAAGAGATCAGTTTCTTTTAAAGATTGACCTCATTAAGTTAGTTGAACCAAGATAATTTCATCTTTGATTGAGTCAAAGCCAAAGGATTAATCAGTTAAAAATGGATGTGATATTTCATCAGTCACAAGAAAGGATTTTACAAGACAAACACACAGGGGAAGAGAATTTTGGAGGCATTTTTAGAATTCTGCCTATACCAGATATAAAACCAAAAAAACAGGTTGGTGCTGTCAAGTCAATTTTGATTGGTAGCAACCGTATATGACAGAGCAGAACTGTCCCATAGGTTCCCAAAGCTATAATCTTTTGGATGTTCAATGGCACTTCTTTTACTGAGCAGAGGTGATGGATCAAAACCACTGACTTTTTGGTTAGCAGCCAAATGCTTAACCACTGTGTTAGCACAGCCTTACAACGTATATAATGAAGAAAAAAATGTAAGCTAGTAGTTAAAAGCACAAGTTCTAGAACTAGAGTTCTTGGGTTCCAAACCCAATTATATAACCTACTAATGATGTAAACTTGAGTAACTTAAACTTGATATATTTTGATTTCCTAGTTATTAAAGTAGAAATAGTAATCATGAGGCAAGTGTTCAAAGACCAAAGTTTATTACCAGTTACTCCAGGTAGGGAGGAGGAAGAAATGGAAGGTCAACAGTGATAGAAAAATCATTTTAATGATCTGTAGGTTTGCACAGCCAATCATAATAGTTGCTGTCAGCAAGCTGGACACTTGTAAAAAGTTGAATTGGCAATAAAACAAAACAAAAAAAAATTATAATGGTGTACAGATCTCAAAAGTTGTTGTGAAGACTAAAATTTATACACAGAGAAAAAAAATGAGAAGAGTATTAATTATCTAACGCTGCTATAACAGAAATACCACAAGCAAATGCCTTTCAAAAGCAAAAATTTGTTTCTTCACAGTTTAGGAGGCTGAAAATCTGAGTTCACAGCCCCAACTCCAGCAGAAGGCTTCTTTTCTCTGCAGACCCTTGGGAAAGTCCTCGTGGTCTGGCAATTAAGTCCGTGAACGTAATTGTTCTAAGTGCTACATATCTCACGGCTGAATGTCACTAAAGTCACCTTCAAAGTACTCCCCTTGAGAAGCTATGTACGAAGGTTAGCAATCTAATCCATCCTTCAAAGACGTTTTGGAATCTTACTGGATTGGCCATGACATGCAGTGGCATGGTGGCAACTTTGCCAACTTACTTATATAGTTGTCTGTAAGGGAGCTTTCAGCCAGTAAACAAATAACTATGTTAGAACACCTTCCTTACTCACCTAATCTAGCCCCCAGTGACTTTTTTCTTTACCAGAAGATCAAGGAAATATTGAAAGGAAGACATTTGAATGACAATCAAGACATCAAGAGTAGGCAATACGATGATAGTTCTGATGGCCATTCCAGAAAACGAGTTCTACAATTGCTTTGAAGGGTGGACTAGGCACAGGTGTCAGCATACAGCTTCCTAGGGGCCGTGCTTCTAAGGCGACTGTAGCGATAATCAGCAGTGAGGCACCAAGTACTTTTTTAGGATGAATTCATGAACTTCATTGGCAGTCCTCATAGTCAACCTTCTCCAGATCTCAGAGTGTATCAGTGTAGGGGCCTGGCTCCAAAGATCATGCTTTGTACCTGCCTTTTCTTGCTTACAGATAATAGGTCCCTGTCATCTCTGCTCTGTTCTCTCTTTTATATTTCAGAAGATGAACTCAAGATACAACCTGATACTGTAGACTGAGCCCTGCCTCACTGATATGACTGCCTCTGATCCTGCCTCGTTAACATCTTACACATTGCGACTGAATCTACTCTGACCCATAGCGACTGTATAGGATAGAGTAGAATGTTCTGTAGGGATTCCAAGGACCAGAGTCCTGTTGAGTTTGAACTGTTGACCTTTTGGTCAGCAGGTGATGTCTTAAATGACTGCAACACAGCTACTCTCATTAATATCATAGAGATTAGGATTTATGACACATAGACTAACCACATCAGATCACGTTGTTGAGAATCACTGCCTAGTTGAGTTATTACACATTTTGTTGCAATCCATGACCTTTCACCCTTCGGTGCTTCACAGGTCACGTCGTTGCCACATTTAAAACACTTTTACCCTCGTCATACCATCCATCCCACAAATTTTAGATCAACTCCAATTCTAAATTCCATCTTCTGAAATATTTCTCTTTATCTGTGAAATTTAGAATATACATTATTTTCTTTTAACATAGAATGGTGGGACAAGCACAAGGTGGATATTTCCATTACAAGCGGGAAAAATTACAAGGGAAAAAGAGATAACAGACAAGAAGAAGGTTCCAGACTCAGTGGAACAATTAACATTAGCTCACAAGACCTGAAAATGATATTCTGTTCCCTGATACTACTTAAGCATGGCCCTGCTCTCCAGACTCTGGCCACGTTCTCCAGATTTTGTATGGAAGCCTGTCTGCCTAGGCTTCAGCTGTGCCTTCCAGACCTACTGAAATAGCAGCTCTAATCCCTTAGTCTTTGATAGCCATATTCTCCCAGTCTGTCTGAGTGGTGACCCTACTCCCTTAGCCCCCACAATCCAAGTTCTTGTGTGTCTTGGGGATGGTAGCCTGGCTCCCTCATCTTTGAGAAGCATATCAGGCCCCAACCTGCTGGTGAAACGCAGCTCCACACTAAGGAGCTGAATCGATGAAAATCTGAAACCTAGCAGGTCATGGCCCCAACCTTTGTGATCCAAAAGGCTACAGTTCTACTCTGTGAGAACCTTTGAGACGGAAACGTCTCTGCTTTTGATTCTCCTTACTTCTTCAGCTTCTGCTTCCTGGTCCCTTGGCCTCTCTACACCTCAGGTCTTTGGCCTCCTGGGCCTCTTGTGCTGCCTAATAGCTGTCTTGCTTGAATAATTGTTCCAGGGTTGCCAGCTCTACCATTAAGTGCTCGGAGGTACCTTACTCCACCAGTCAACCTAAGCCAGAAGGTCTGTGCCACCGCCGGTGCTGGGGCTCTCCTCAATTTTTCCCGAACCCTCATCAGAATTTTCTTTGATAGTCCTAATTCCACAACAGCCTCTTTGAGTCGATCTAAGCTTTTACTATTAGGCATCTAAAAGCTTTCTCCTACACATTCACAGTTTCACAACCACTTACATGTTTCAGGGATCTGTTAGAACAACACCCAACTCTCCCACTACCAAATTCTCTCTTGGTTATCAAACACTGCTCTAACAAAAATACCACAAGGGAATGACTTGCATAAACAGAAATTTATTCATTCACAGTTTAGGAGGCTATAAGTCCCAGTTCAGAGTGACAGCTCCACAGGAAGGCTGGGTCTCTCTGTGAGCTCTACAGGAAAATTTTTGCCACAAGTCTTCACCTGGTTTAGGAGATTCTCAGTGCAGGGAACCAGGATCCAAAAGACATGCTCTGCCTCTTCTTATTTCGTGGTAACAAAATCGCTCTCCTCTCTGCTGAGTTCTTATTTTCACACCTTAAAAGAGACTTTCCCAAGGTACTGCTTAATCCTTGTAGACTGATCCCTGTCAATTGACACTTGCCTCATTAACATGACTACCACTCATCTTACCTCATAAACACCGTAACCCCTCGCTCCCATTTGCTGTTGAGTCAATTCCGACTCTTAGAGACTCTAGAGAACAAACTAGAATTGTCCCTGTAGAGTTTCCAAGGAATGTCTGGTGGACTCAAACTGCTGACCTTTTGCTTAGCAATGATAGCTCTTATCACTACAGCATCAGGGGTTCCCATTAACATCATAGAGGTTAAGATTCACAACACATAGAATGATCACATTAGGTCACAAAATGTAGGACAACTGCACAATTGTGGGAATAGTAGGTTAGTCAAGTTGACACATACATTTGGAGCACATAATTCAATCCATAGTAAATGTTTAGATCAATGCCTGGCACATAGAAAAAATACTATGTAAGTTTTACTGGTTTTTATTATTAGTCAGTATAGAGATAGGTTTGAAGAAAAGCAAGGAATCATTTTTTTGTTATGCCCTTTTGTCCTGCTCCCAACCAGACCTTTTCTACCATTCTATAATCATCTGTTTTCCAGTCCTGTGAATGTTCTACTTTATTGCCAATTAATGTATTTATTGCATGTTTGCTAATTAAATAATTGTTTCTTGAGGCAATTATATCAAGAGTTATTTACATCTTACTGCAGTGAGGAATGGAACTGAAAACTAACAAAACTACAGGCATCTGAACAAACAATTCTCTCATGCTCTAATAAGAGAATGTAATAATTGGCCTGGACAATATTTTAAAGTACAAATTTCTTCCTCTATGTGCTCATGAAATTGATTGACTCCATATTATTTACAGAAAAATTACAATTATAAACTATTATATTCAAGTATATTGTAATTTCTTAACATAATATCATATTATATGGTAAAAAACTAACACCAAAAGGGTTGGAGTGATCAAACCCTGCATATTCCAAAAAAAAAAAAAAAAGGACTAATCCATCCTTGGCTTGCTCCTAGGAGATAAATTCTAAGTCTTTGGAATATATTGCCTGTTAACAGTGATTTTGCATGTCTGGGATCTTGGGTAATGACAGACACTTTCTACTGACCACGTGATTTATGGTGAAACATTTTTTTTCCACCTGTGGTCTTGAGCCCAGCTGTATTGGTTTGACTGCTGGAGGGGCTGGATTAGATGGAGAAGCTAAGGTTGTTCATGAGGGCACTGCGTATCTATATAACTTATCTACAGTAAAACCGTGACGAACCAAGTTCAAGTGAGCTTCTCTAGTTGGCAATACTTTAAGCATTATCCCACCTTGTCACTGGATACACTCCCAGAGTAATTCCCCTGGGAAAGGACAACTGGAAATTCATGTCTTGCTTCTGTTCTACTCTTCCTCACGTACCTTCTGTCTTGCTGGTTTTAATCTTTATCCTTTTTTTTGTAATAAACTATAACTAACCCTGGTAGCATAGGGTTTATGTGCTACATCTGCTAATTAAAAATTAGTGGTTAAAATCTTCCAAGAGCTCCTTGGAAACTCTGGGAATGTTCTGCTCTGTCTATAGAGTGGCTAAAGTCTTGCTATGAGTTGAAATCAACCAGATGGCAACTGGTTTGGTGAATATAACAGCTTTTCAGGGTCCTGTGAATCCTTCTAATGAATAATCAAATCTATAGGTGGTCTTGGGGAGTGCTGCCAAAGACACATATTCTGAAAATATGACATTGAGAATCCAAAAGTTGAAAAAAATAGAGAATTGTGATATCAGTGCACAGATTCTAGAGCAAGTTCTCTGTAAAACTTTCCCTGTGATACCGGAAATTTTGCTAAACCACAGCTGGATTCTGTGTATTAAACAAAGACAAAATGGGAGACTAAGATCAAAGACTCTTTTCATTATGTCAAGCAAAAACCAAGTGCCATCGAGTCTTTCCATTCTAAGTGTTTTATTTTGTGAATATAAACTAACATCAATATTACCTTTGTTGGTCATATTTGTAACAAATACCAGTCTTTCTTTCCTCCTGTCTTGACCCATTAACTGGGATAATTCAGAAGGAAATGCTTAATATTGAACATTTTCATTTTGGTCTATAAATCAAAATGACTATAACATTAATCATCTGATTTAACCTACAAACACACACAACCCAAACAAACAGTAGTCTTTATATATATAAAAAAAATCTCTATAAATGAAATAAGAGTGATACAGAGAAGTTTGGAAAAAGGTACATAGTTAATAAGCATTGGCACTGTAACTTCATTTCAGGTTCAGATATTTACTATTTCTGCACATCATGCTGTCTTTTATAGGCTATTAGCTTTGTAGGACAATGTGCTTTTATTTTGTTAACATTATGGCAAATTAGACAAATAGGTAAATAAGTGCAACAATATTATACCTGTTTTGTTAGTGTGGTGTTTCAAATCTTAAACCTGGTCATCAATTTGCAGGAATTTATTGAACATCTTGTATCCTTAGAAACCCTGGTGGTATGTAGTGGTTGAGTGCTACACCTCCTAGCCAAAATGTCAGCAGTTCAAATCCACTATGAGCTCCTTGGAAACACGATGGGGCAGTTCTACACTGTTCTATAGGGTCACTGAGTCAGAATCAACTCAATGGCAATAGGTTTGGGTTTTTATTGTGTCCTTGACACTAGGTTACAAAATGCAGAATGCTAATACATATATAAGGCATGGGTGATGTTCTCCAAGAGATCTTTGTAGAAAGTCGTGTTAGGGAGAAAGGCCATTTATTATTCTTCCTTTAATTCTCTTTCTCTAAATAAAATGAATTTTGTAACTTTCTATGAAAGTGAAAAAAATGCTTTGCCATTAAGTAGATTCTAACTCCTAGAGACCTTGTAGAATAGAGGAGAACTGCCCTGTAGTTCAGGGGGTCTCCATGAGCCAGATCTGACTCAATGGCACTTGGCTTGGCTGACCCTGTAGTTTCCAAGGAGTGCCTGGTAGATTCAAACAATCAAACATTCAGTTCACAGCTATTGATCTTAACCACTAAACGAAAGTAAGTAAAATTACATGACATTGTGCAAAGGATGAATTTCTTAAAAATCGAAACAGTGACACAGACCCCATGTGTGAACACAGTTGGGAAAAATATTTACAGCCAGTAACTTAGAGACTCTTTTCTCTTTCTCATTTATTTTCTAATGTCTGCTTTCATGAAAGGTAAAGTTTTAAGTGGATTTCAAAGGAACTGACTGAATATATTTTAATTTTATTCTTGTAAAAATTCACCAAAATATGTAAAACTTTCAACAGATTGTCTTTAAAAGAGGGAAAATACAGCATTCAAAGACAAAATGTATTTCTTAGCCAATTCTGGATAATGCATACCTAACTATAAATTGGTTTTAATTTAATATTAGGCTTAATTTAATCAAGAAAAGGATGAAACTTAATGAAAATTGGAAACATCAGTGGTTACACTTAATGTGTTAAAATTTATGATGTTTGAGTAAATACAACCAAATAAAAGGCAAGTTCTAGGGATTGGTTTAAAAAGATAGTGTTACTGAAAACGATTTTCCAATAACTTGCACTGATGTTAGAAATCCAACCCCTCATATATTAAACCATGTTTTGTTTTGCAACTGAGAAGTAAATAATAAACAGCTCAGTCTAAGAGTTGGCTCTGCATTGACCTTGAGGCTAGAATAAAGGTAATAGCTTTCAGAAGTATAATTAGGTGATCAGTAAAGTATTTAAATAGCACACTTCTTTTTGTATCATGCCTAATTATCTCATCATTTATATTTGGGCCATAATTTTCCACACCATTGAAAACCATAGTTTAGAGATGGTGATTCAATCTGTGCTTTTATTTTATTTTTTATGAAAGCCACTACAAATAATTTTGTTTTCAGGTGGAGATTGTGTCAGCATATTTTATGATTGCATTGAGAAGAACTGAACGAGAGAGACAAATAAAAAATCTGCACAGTAGTGACTATTGCTAAAACTTAAACCTAGCATTCATTACATAAATTAAGAGTAACACTCTTAAACAAAACAGAGGGAAAAACAACAGTGCATTTATCAAGCTTTACCAGGGATTACTTTCATGATTTGGGACAAATAATTTAACCTTTGGTCTTTCCTCTCCATTTGTTAGTTTATATGCTATGGAGTCCTTTTGTATCTCTGCATATTTGCAAGGTAAAGTCATGTCAGCAAGGAGGAAAGGAAAGTGTCAGCTGCAAAGTGATGATAATGACAGAGTAATTGTTAGTTAAAAATTAGAAGTTTTTAAGAAGAAAAATATGGGGCAATTTAAAACATTATTACTTAATAAAGGCAGCAGTATCTGTAAATCACACGCACATGAGCACAACTGCATAAATTATAAATGAATCATTGCACTTCAGAGAGAAAAGAAAACCAAAAAATGAAGAAGTAAATAAAACCCACAAATCCTTTGTCGTTGAATTGATTTCAACTCACAGCAACCCTGCAGGTAAAAATTGTCATTCATCAACAGCTTGATATATGAAAAGTAAAGAAACTGGCTTTATCTGCTGGTTTAATAAGCAAGTCATACTTAGGGTAAAATATCTTTCTTCCAGGGATAAGAAAAAAAAAATGGTATTAAACTGATGTTTTTTTGGCCTATCACTCACTGTCTTTTCATAGCTTAATGTAAAACATTTTATCCACATTTTGATTTTCTTGTCTTGAAACTTGTCATTCTTTTTACAATCAACCTTAAATAGAGATCTTTTACCACAGACATATAGCATTATTTCTCCAGTTTCTTACTGGGAGTTTCCAGTGATTGCATCTTCCACTTTTTCAACATCTATTAATTTATTATGGTAAAGTATAAATATGTAAAGCATTAGGAGCTGTGAGATTTTCCAGGATGTTACTACAGTTTGCTAACTATGATAACAGGGCAAATGGTTACATCTAAGCTGTAAGTTAGATGTAAACCGGATCAGAGGTCTTTGCAACCTGGGCACGGAGGGGTGGCGCCTCGGGACCATACCTGATGTATAATCTCAGGCCAGTCACCGTCTCTATGACAAGAAGACCAAACAACAACAACAATGAAATCCACTGCTATCAAGTTGATCCTGACTCACAGCGCTCCTATAGGACAAAGTAGAACTGCCCCCATAGAGTTTCCAAAAAGCACCTGAGAATTCAAACTGCTCATTTTGTGGTTTTTAGCAGCCTTAGCACGTAACCACTACACCACCAGGGTTTCTGACGCAGAGACAGTCATGGCAAAACCCACAGCTTTTCCCTTCCCTCAGTCAACTTTCTTTTCTTTACCTAAACCTTTCCCTGGTGGTGTAGTGGGTGTAGTGCTACGTCTACTGACAGAAAGGTCGGCAGTTCAAATCTGTCAGGCACTCCTTGGAAATTCTACTGGGCAGTTCTACTCTGAACTCTAGGGGAGCTAAGATTTGGACTCAACTCGACAGCAGTGGGGTTTTTTTGTTTGTTTTCCACTGAAAGCTTGAGAAAAACACAGCTCTACTTGTGCAGAGATTCAACCTTTTTATCTGCCTACCTAGTGAGAGAATAAATAGGCACTCCACTTGAGAAAGGCATATTTCCCTCATTCTAAAAGTGTCTAAAAACACTATTATGGATTAAAGAAATTGTATCTTATACTTTTAGTTGAGAAACTTGGACTTATCAATTCTGAATGAATAATACGTTGGCATGTTTTGTATGGAAAAAAGTGTTTAATTTATTCAATTTCTAATAAATAAGAGCACAGCACAATGCCTCTCTTGGAAGAGACTAAATAATTCTTGAAAAATTCTATCTTATCATGACAACTTTTTTTTTAAAGCATGCACATCAACATCCAGAGAACTTACAGTGTTACTGTGAAATATAAAAACAACACAAAAGCCGTTGGTTTATGTCCACAATAAACTCACATTCTAAGTGGCAGAATCTGACAGTCAGTATTACAATGACATAGGAAATATATCTTAAATGCTTATTACCCATGCAAACTGTAATATGAGCACTGAGAATGAAGAAAATAATTCCACTTGAGGGTTTGGAAAGTCTTAATGTAGGTAAAAATATGGGATCATGCTTTGGATCTTGTTAGGATTTCCGTTGGTGGGTAAGTGTTGGATTGTTTTCCCGAAGTAGAATTCTGCAAGTAGAATGATTCCAAAGTCAGAAAAGGTGGCTTTCTCAACAGCAGTTTGGCAGGTGTCATGCACACATAATAAGAGTCTCAAAAGAGAAAACTATTCCTAAAATGTGGTCAAATTACTATTGACCTTAAATCCACTCTAAGGGATGTAGAGCTGAGATGACAAATTCTACACTAAATGATACTGTATCTTTATCTCACTGTCTTAGGTTTCTAGTGCTGCTGTAATAGAAATGCCACCAGCTGATGTCTTTAACGAAGAGAAATTTATTCTCTTACAGTTTAGGAAGCTTAAAAGTCTGAAGTCAGAATGCCAGCTCCATGGGAAAACTTTCTTTTTCTGTTGGCTCCTCATCATCAGTCTTCCCCTGGTCCAGGAGCATTGCAGCGTAGGAAACCCAGGTCCAATGGCGGTCTGCCTCCTGGTTCGAATTCACTTCTTACTTTTGTATCTCTAGAGACTGGCTTAAGACACAGTCATATTAACAACATAACTGCCTGTGATCCTATCTCATTGACATCATAGAGACAGGATTTAAAACACATAGGGAAATCACATCACATAATAAAATGGTGCACAATCACACAATATTGGAAATCAGAGCCTAGTCAAGTTGACATATTTTGGGTGGACACAATTCAACACATGACACATAGCATGAATGACATAAAGGTTCTGATAAAGACACTAACAATACAGTCAGCAGTGGATACTTTTCAAGAATTCCAAGAAAAATAAGAGATGCACTATTCTAAAAAAAGATCTCTCTCTCTCTCTCTTTTTTTTCTAACTAAGTAGCTGGTATATTGAAGAAACTATATCATGTTAATTGACAAAAGTATCAGATTCCCTATGACTAAAATTGGCATTTGGAAGACTTTTATTTTATCCTGAAAGGGAATCTGGACAATGCTTATAAATATAAGGATTAAATTAATATATTAAAGTTTACTGATTTTTCTTCATGATACATGTTGGGGAGGATGATTTCTGAGTTTTTTAGTTGGGCCTAAACTTCCATTTATAAAGGTAAAGAGCATTATTTATCTTATTGAAGACAATAGAAAAAATATTGTACAAGTTCCCATAGTTCTTTAAGCTGTCTCTTTATGAGTCAGAATTGACTGAATGGCACTGGATTTGTTTTTTTGCAGTAGAATGTAAATAGTCTTAGAAGAGATGACATTTATTTCATCATTTTCTACTTTTTAATTAGAAGAATTTTTTTTAAATGTCTATGTATCTGGTATACAAAATGCTACTTAGTGTTATAAGTGTTGAGAGACTGTTTCATAATGGCATCAAACCAAACCCACCGCCATTGAGCAGATGCTGACTCATAGCAACCCTAAAGGACAGAGTAGAGCTACTCCGTAGAGTACTGGTGGATTTGAACTGCTTTCCATTAGTAGACATAGCACTTAAAGACTATGCCACCAGGTTTTCCATAATAGCCCCAAAGAGATTATAATAATACGTGAAAAGTACAAACACAATACAAACATATTTCCATATATGTATATTGTATTGTTGTTAGGTGCCCTCGAGCTAATTCTAACTCATGGCTGCTCTATGTTCAACAGAAGGAAACATTACCTAGTCTACCTAGTCCTCGGTCGTTTTAACAATTATCATTATCCCTGAAGGTCTTCTTTATTGCTGACCCTCTAACTTACCAAGCATGACTTCCTTCTCCAGGGACTGGTTCCTCATGCTGCTGTTGTTGTTAAGTGCTGCTGAACGGTTCCAAATCATAGCAACGCTACGCACGACAGCAGGAAGCATTGCCGACTCCCGCGCCATGCCCGCAGTGGTTTTTGTGCTTAAGCCCACTGTTGTAGCCACTGTGCCAATCGCTCTGTTCGAGGGTCTTCTTTCTCATTGCCTCTCTATTTTACCGAGCAACCCCAGGGGTTGATCACTCCTGTCAACATGTCTAAAGTATGTAAAACAGTCTCACCCTCTTTGTTTCCAAGGAAAACTCTGGTTGTACTTCTTCCAGAACAGATTTGTTGTTCTTTTGGCAGTCCACCAGACATTCAGTGTTCTTCTCCAACACCACAATTCAAAAGCATCAATTCTTCTGTCTTCATTATCCATTGTCCAGCTTTTGCATACATATGATGTGATTGAAAATACAGTGTTCTGGGTCAGAGCCACTTTAGTCTTCGGGGTAACATCTTTACATTTCAAACTTGAGAGATCTTTTGCAGTAGATTTTCCCAATGCAGTACGTCTTTTGATTTCTTGACTGATGCTTCTTTGGGCATTCATTGTAGTATCAGGTAAAATGAAATTCTTGACAACCTCAGTCTTTTCTCTGCTTATCACGATGGATCCACAGTTATGAGGATTTTAGGTTTTTTTTTGTTTTTTTTTTTGATGTTAAGGAGCAATCCATATTGAAGGCTGTGGTCTTTGATCTTCATAAGTAAGTGGTTCAAATTCTCCTCACTAAGCAAGGTTGTGTCATGTGCATAGTGCAGGTTGTTGATGAGTCTTCCTGCAGTCTTGATTCTTGTTCTTCTTCATACACTCTGGGTTCGCAGATTATTTGTTTGGAGTACAGATTGAAAAGGTACGGTGAAATGATTCAACCCTGATTTCCTGACATTAAAGTATGCAGTGTCTCCTTGTTCTTTTTGAATAACTCTCTCTTGATCCAATACAGATTGATTCCTCATGAGTACAATTAAGTGTTCTGGAATTCCTATTCTCTGCAAAGCTATCTATAATTTGTTATGATTCATACAGTGGAATGCCTTTGCATAGTCATTAAACAACATCTTTCTGGTATTCTCTGCTTCAGCCAAGATTCATCTGACATCAGCAGTAATAGCCCTGGTTCCATGTCTTCTTCTGAGTCCAGCTTGAATTTATGGCAATTCCCTGTCAATACACTGCTGTAGTCACTTTTGAAGGATCTCTAGCAAAATTGTACCTATGTGTGACATTAATGATATTGTGCAATAATTTACACACTTTGTTGGATCACCACTCCTGGGAAAAGGCATAAAAGTGGACCTCTTCCAGTCGGTTGGCCAGGTAGCTGTTCTCCAAATTTTCACGGAGTAGATAAGTGAGCATATGTAATTCTGCATTCATTTGTTGAACTATCTCAATTGATATTCCATCAATTCCTGGAGTCTTGTTTTTTGCCAATGTCTTCAATGTAACTTCCAGTTTTTCCTTCAGTACCACTAGTTCCTTATCAGATGTTACCTCTTGAAATGGTTGAATGTCGACTAATTCTTTTTGCTATAATTACTGTGTATTGTTTTTATCTTCTTTTGATACTTTCTGAGTTGTTTAATATTTTCCCTCTAGAATCCTTCACTTGAGCTTGAATTTTTCTTTAGTGCTTTCAGCTTGAGAAATGCAGAGAGTATTCTGCCCTTTTGGTTTTTATTCTCCAGCTCTTTGCATATGTTGTTAAAAATCTTTATTTTGTCTCTTTGAAGCCAGCCTTTGAAATATTTTGTTCTTTTACTTCATTTCTTCATTTTGTTTTAGCTACAGAACATGTTTCAGAACCTTTTCTGATACTCATTTTTAATGACCTCTTGCCTTCTTTGTGTATAATGTCATTGATGTCATTCTACAGCTCATCTAGTCTTTAGTCATTAGTGTTCAACACATCAAATCTATTCTTGAGATGGTCTCTAAACACTAGAAGGTCATAAGGAAGGTTGTATTTTGGCTCTCATGAACTTATTCTAATTTCCTTTAGTTTTAATATGAACTTGCATATGAGCAATTAATGTTCTTCTCTGTTCAGCATCTGGTCTTGTTCTGACTGATGATACTGAGCTTTTCTATCATTTTCCACAGATGTAATCTATTTGATCCATGTATTCCATTTAGCAAGATCCCTGCTTATATTCAACATTTAAGTTGGTGAAGAAAGGTATTTGCAATGAAAGAGCTGTTGGTCTCACAAAATGATGTTATATCCAGCATCCTTTCTGTCACCAAGGCCATATTTTCCAATTACTGATCCTTCTTCTTTGTTCCCAACTTTATCATTCTAATTATCAGTAATTACCAATGCATCCTGACTGCATGTTTTCACAATTTCAGACTGCAAAATCAGGTAAAAATCTTTAATTTCTTCACTTTTGGCCTTAGTAGTTGGTACGTAGATTGGAATAACAGTCACATTAACTAGCTTTCCTTGTAGATGTGTGAATATTATCCTATCACTGACAACACTGTACTTCAGGACAGATCTTGAAATGTTCATTTTGATGATGAATGCAACATTGTTCCTCTTCAAGTTTTCCTTCCTGTCAGAGTAGACCATAAAATTGTACAAATGGCCAATACCAGTCCATATCAGCTCACTAATGCATAGGGCATCAATGTTTATGCTCTCCATCTCATTTTTGAAGATTGCCACTTTTCCAGGATTCATGCTTTGTATGTTGCAGGTCACAGTTATTAATGGATGCTCGCTTCTCCTTCTTCTCATTATGAGTTGTGCCACATCAGCAAATGGAAATTCCAAAATCTTGATTCTATCCATGCCATTAAGGTTCACTCACTTTAAGAAAGCTGCTCTTCCTCAATTGTCTTTGGAATGCATTCCAACAGGGGCTCATTTTCTGGCGCTGTACAATGTTCTGCTGCTATTCATAAGATTCCACCAGCTAACTCTTTTCAGAAGTAGACTTTGTCAGTCCTTCTTCCTAGTCTGTCTTAGTCTGGAAGTTCAGCTGGAACCTGTCAACCATGGATCACCCTACTTGTATCTGAATACTGGTGGCATCGCTTCCTGCATCACAGCAAAACACAACCCATCACAGCAGACAAACTGACAGACAACTGGGGATTCCTCCTGATAACATGTCCAAATCACATGAGATAAAGTCTTCAAATTGTTATTGGTATGTTCAGTATTGTTTACCAACATGACAATTCAAAGATGTTAGTTCTTTGGTCTTTCTTATTCACTGTCCAGCTTTCACATGCATACACGTGAAACTGAAAATATGAAGGCTTGAGTTAGGCATTACGTTAGCTTCTAAGTGTGTCTTCGCTTTTGAACACTTTAAAGAAGTCTTATGCAGCAGTTTTGGCCAATACAATGCATCACTGATTTCTGGACTACTGCTTCCATGGATATTGATTGTGTATTAAAATAAAATCAGATCATTGAGAATTTAAATCTTTTCTCCATTTAGCATTATGGTGCTTATTGGTCTAGTTACGAGAAATTTTTATTTTCTTTAAGTTGAGGTATGATCCGTATTGAAATTTGCAGTCTTTGGTCTTCAGTAAGTGCTTCAAGTCCTCTTCACTTCACTTTTAGTAAGCAAGGGTGCATCATGTACATATCATAGGTTATTAAAGTGTCTTCCTCCAAACCTGGTGCTGCAAGCAGATAGTCTACCTTCTTGAATTAATTGCTTGGCAAACAGACTGGATAAATATGAAAGGATACAACCCTGAAATACATTATTCCTGACTTTAAACCACACTGTATATGTCTGTTCTTTTTAAATGACTGTCTCTTGGTCTATGTACAGATTCCTCATGAGCACAATTAAGTATTCTGTAATTCCCATTCTTCTCAATGTTATGTTTAATTTCTTATAATACCCAATAAGATGGCTTTAGAGTATTCTCTGCTTTCTATCACAATCCATCTGATGTCAGCAACAATATCCCTCATTCTATATCCTCGTCTCTACATGGCTTCAATTTCTGTCAGCTGTCTGACAACATACTTCTAGAATCCCACTTGAATTACTTTCAGCATTTTTTTTAAAATTTCTTTTTTTTTTTGGTATAGTGTTAATGGTACTGTTTGACAATTACCTCATTATTTTGGATCACATTTCTTTGGAATGGGCACAAATCTATTTTTGCTTTAATTTTTTTTAAGCTTCACCTTGAACTTGCCCATTGATGGTTCATTACCTTTGGACCCCAGCCTTGTTCTAACTTATGATGTTGAGCTTCTTCATTGTCTGTTTCCACAGATGTAGTTGATTTGGTTGCATGTATTCCATCTGGTGAGATACACATGTAGTCACATTTTATATTGTTGAAAAACAAATTTGCGAGAAGAATGTCTTTGTCTTATAAAATTGTATCATGCAATCTTTATCATCTTTTTTTTTGTCACCAATGCCTTATTTTCCAACTACTGATCCTTCTTTGTTTCCGACTTTTGCTTTCCAATCACCAATAATTATCAGTGCATCTTGATTGCACTTTGATCAATTTCAGACTGCAGAAGTTGGTATAAATCTTTCATTTCTTCGTTTTTGGCATTAGTGGCTAATGTGTAAACATATATACATACATAAATATATGTATATGTTAGAAATAGTGAATGAAATTCCACTCTATGCAATGAAAGTTATAAGGGAATGATTTCTAATACTATAACACATAAAAAAATTAAGCATTTTCGGTAAGTTTTTAATCAATGTTATTCTAAAGGACTTGAAATGACACAATCTGTCTGTTGTTAAATACAAAATGGTATCACAGGAGCTTTGAATAAGATTGGTCCAAGCTTCTATTACAAGTATACAAGATGTTACAGCTTGTAGAGTGTCTTATTAAACAGCATGAAAAATATGAATGCAAATAATAAAGTCTAAACTTTAATGATAATTGTCACAGGGAAATTGCATCAGAGGCTTAATTTAAATTCATTTTAGATTGTTAGGCTTTAATCATCATGAAAAGAATTATGGAAACAAAGGACATATATTTAGCCTTGCAAGCCTAATTGCTAAGCTTCAGTAAAGACATCCTAACACTAATATTGTTTAGCTTTAAATTTTTGCCCTGTTTACTCTCTTGATGTAATGTTTATCTGAATTAATAGAAAATGAAAGGTATTTATATTTATTCTCATAGATTTGTCTATAGTTAATTTTGTGATACAAGGAAAATACCAAATTTTCTGGGTGTTAGTCGTTAGAAACATCACAGATTTGTTCTACTTTTAGATAATGTAAACCAGAACCCAAACTCAGCGATATTGAGTCAATTCCAACTCACAGTGACCCTATAGGACAGGGTAGAACTGCCCCATAGAATTTCCAGGGAGGGCCTGGAGGATTTATACTGCCACCCTTACGGCTAGCAGATGCAACACTTGACCGCTGTGCAACCAGGGTTTCCTTAGATAATACATGAGAAGTAAATGTTACGTACAAAATACTATAAAATGCCATATCAGTACTTGTTTCTAACATATGTAGCTTGTTTCAGGTCACAAAGTAAGCAACTTGTAGAATATATAGAAAATAGAGGAAAATTATAAAAAAATAAACATGCTTAAATCTAACTTAAAATTATTATTAATGGACATGATAAAACTAATCATATCTCAGTTTTCTCATTGCCCTCGTAAAAAATTAAGCATGTTGAATGTATTTACAGCCTCATATCCCCAGAGCTTACAGAAAATGGCATGAAATTTAGACCACATTCACTGTGATTATCTTTTGTAGTACATATGTTCATCTTTGATAACTTTTTATTTGTATACTGTTTTAGATAATATTGTAAAATTTATGGAGGTTTTAAATATTGATGAAACTGTAACATTATCAGTTTTTGTTGTAGACGGACTACTCAGGTTGTGTGCAGTAATCACCAACCTTCTGATATTAATATCCTTGCAATGTCTGCTAACCAGAAGGTCAGCAGTTCACATCTGCGAGGTGCTCCCTGGAACCTCTATGGAGTAGTTCTCCTCTGTCCTATAGGGTTGCTATGAGTTGGAATTGACTAGACAACACTAGGTTTGGTTTTAGGTTTTGGTTCTTTCCAAAGGTAGGTAGGTAGGGCTGGGCTTAATTATTTGCTTCTAAGAAAATAAAAGGGGAATAAGTGATAACTGTCACTTTTGTGTTTAGATTATAATAAACTATATTAATGCTTTGACTCTTATCAAGTTAGCTGATGTTCTCCATTGCCATCTCAGATTGCATACTATAACACGGCAAGCTGTCATGTGTGAGATATCTACCGGGCATGAAATTGTGGGTGAACTACACCCAACAGCCAGCAAAGAACTGAAGACCTCAGTCCAATCACGTGTGAGGAATTTAGTCTAGTCAATAACCATGTGAGCTTGGAAATATATCCTCACCCAGTTGCCACTGAGATGACTACAATTCAGCTGACCCCTTGAATGCAATCCTTATGAAGTCTTAACTGCTGAATCCACCTATAATTAGCCCAGATTCCTGACGCATAGAAAGTGTGTGATAATAACTGTGTGGAGCTTTAAGCCACTAATTTGGGGGGTGATTTATAGGTAGTAATAGATAATTATCGCTTTCATACTCTGATGTTCTCACTAATGTAGTGTTTCTGTAGTATCTCATTTCTGTAAGTTTCTAAATGTTCTCGTTCCCTAGGTAACAATTTACTACTGAGTTACATCTACTTGGAAATCCTGGCAGTGTAGTGGTTAAGTCACATGGCTGCTAACCAAATGTCAGCAGTTCAAATCTGCCAGATGTTCCTTTTAAACTCTATGTGCAGCTCGACTCTGTCGTATAGGGTCCCTATGAGTCAGAATAGACTCTATAGCAATGTGGCTTTTTCTTTTTTTGAAGTATCTATTTACAAATATCTATTTGCAAAAAAAAGGCATTGGTTGGTGCCTTTAAATGGCCTTGAACATCTTCCTGTTATTTGACTACACATATACACACCAGCCAAGCCAACGTACATGTTCAGAGACGCTAGTGGCCTAGTGGGCTAAGTGCTGCAGCTGCTAACCAAAGGCCCAGCAGTTCAAAGCCTCCAGGAGTTCCTTGGAAACTCTATGGCGCAGCTCTTCTCTGACGTCCAGGGTCATGTATATGTATGTGCACACACACACATATATGCACACACACATACATATGTTTACACACACCACACGTATACATACACAAGGAATGACAATTAAGTTGGCAAATTCCTACTGGAAATTGGAACTTTTTCTGGAATGGCCTTCAGAGTTATCTTTGTATTATTACCTTTGATGTACTGAATACCATCAAAGTGTCTTTCTTTCAATATTTCCTTTAGCTTTGGGTTAAGAAAAAATTCACTGGAAGCCAGATCAGGTCAGTACGTAGGATGTTCGAATGCAGTTATTTGTTTACTGACTAAAACCCCCTTCACAGATAACTATACAATTAAGTTCGCAGATTTGCCGCTGTGCCCCATGCACAATGGCCACTCCAGAAAAAGTTCCACAATTGCTTTAAAGGTTGGACCAGGCATTGATGCTGGTGCATAGCTTCCCTAGAAGAGTCCTTCAAAGGTGATTGCAGTGATAATCAGTACCATAGCACTTAAAACAGTTAAGTTCACAATACACGATACTATGGCTATAATCCTGGTGATGTATTGTTAAATGCTGTGACTGTTGACCAAAATCTTGGCAGTTCTAATGCACCATATGCTCCTTGGAAACTCTATGGGGCAGTTCTATCTGTTCTATAGGGTCGCTACGAATCTATAGAATCGACTTGACAACAACGGGTTTCAATGAGCTATAGAATTCTCAGTTACCAATATAGTAACCTCATCGCAGCATAGGTTGTCCTCCGTTATTTCTTGGTATTTAGTGTTACTGCATGGATGTCTATTTTTAGTATTTCTAAGTGTGTACAATCAAAATTATTTAATACAATTTTTAAAATAATGGAAAAAATGACATAAAAATTACTATGACATAGCAGATAAAATAGAACCACGAGATGATGCCAGAAATGAGCACTCATTTCCTCAAATCCTACATGATTAATACAGTTTTGTCACAAGTTTAGCCTTGAATTTCCATGCTTAATCAGAGTGACATGTGATCTGTTTCAAGAAATCATATTCAAACATTTAGGATCCCAGCAGATTAGATGCAATACAATTTGTTTTAATTTGTAGGGGGACAGACTGGTAATCTTCATTCCATCTCAAACTCGTGTTTGGCTTAGAGTTTCATATAATCACCTCTTTTTCTTTAAAACAAATAAGCGAATCAGTATACCTATACTGTTTGGTACATGGCATGCTTTTTGATCTCCAAGTTCGCATCTTTCTTTATCTTAGAAAGGTTATTTTATAGTATATTTTGGTTCTATTCACTGTTTTGTCTATCAAATTTTCTCCTTTTTCTAGAAATTTTTGTACACCTTTTGGAACTCTGAATACTCTCATTTTTCACTGTTGTGTTTCCTTTCTCCTTATTTTCTAAGTTGTGACTCAAGATAGGCAACTTGTCTCACAAAATCTCACTTCTATAATATCTAATATGTGAGCAGGTTTTGCTTTTAACTTCGGCAATTACAGCCGTTATCTCTGCATTTTTTATCGTGATATACGACTGTTGCCCGTTTGGTCTAGGTTCATGGATGTTATGTAATCTTAAATTTTATTCTACACGTGAGTGATGTTAGTGTAGATCTGTTTAAGAAGGAAGTCCCTTGTCTTATTGTTCAAGGTTGGCTCTTACGTTTGAACTGTCATAATTTTGTCAAGTTGGTGATTTTATTGTTCTTTTTTAATATTGCTGTTAAGTGCTGTTGAGTCAGTTCTGACTCATAGGGATCCTGTATACAATAGAATGAAACATTGCCTAGTCTTGTGCCATTCTTACCATTGTTATACTGGAGCCCATTGTTTTGGCCACAAAGTCACTCCGTCTTGTTCAGTGTCTTCACATAAGAAAGTGTGTTCTTTTTCACATGGAAGTCTATATTTACTTTTTACTGCCTTATGATATAAAATGAGCTGAGATAAATTTGCCCAGCATTGTTGCTATCATATTAAATCCATCAATTCCAGATGAAAAATGATAATAGTCTCTTTTTTGCCAAAAATTCACATAAGCATTGCATTGACATTAAATATCTGATTTATACTGAAAAAGTTGGTACTGGGAGGATGGAGGATGTTTGGAAGCTAGAACTCTAAGCAATCTCTACTGGGTACATTATCTCTAAGTGTATTACATCTCCTTATGTGTTGTGCAGAATCATAGATGCTAGGAACGATTCTTGGCAGTAACTATTCTAGTCCCTTTTATTATGAACTGGTCAGTAAGCAAGATTCAGAAAGATAGTTATAGCTTTGGAAGGAAACCAGAACTAGTGTTTATATTAAGAGTTTAGGAGATCTATTTCTGCCTGGGAGGAATTTTCATTTTCATCTGACTATGAATATAAATATTATTGTCAAGTTGATCCTGAGTCATAGTGACCCTAAAGAATGAACTAGAGCTACCTTTCTGGTTTCCAAAGAGTGTCTAGTGGATTGGAACCACCAACTCTTTAGTGTACAAAATTGAAAAGAAGATCACCCTAACAATAAGAACTAGTTTGGTAATAAAATCCTAACTTTTCCTAAATCCATCAGAATGTTAAAGCAGAAAGCCAAAGAAGTAGGCTGAAATTTAAGGGAATAGGAGAACCGGACACAAGCATAAGCTTACCTGTAGAGGAATTAGAGACTTAATGCCATACTGGAAGTTCAGAAGACTTCAGCTGAGTGTTAACTAATTGATAAAGGCTGAAGGTAGGTCAGTGTGAGAGTACAGAACACTGTAAAAATAACAGATTCAAAGGAGAACAATATCTGTCCTTCTGCCATTCACCACAACCCTGTCTCACTGTTAATAAGAAAGATTGGACACAAGATGAGAAATGAGCCCATTTTTGGTGGTACGGACGTGAATGTGGACAGGGGAGAGGCAACGTCTCTAAGGGAAAGGTAAAAAAGCTGCTCTCAATTACCTTGTAATCAGGTAGAGATAGAGCAGAAAATCCTCTCCATCTTAGGGAATGAGGAAAGGAGCAATGCAGCCGAGAGAAGGCCATGAGACTGCCATGGGGGGAGAAGAGAAGAGTTTTTCTGCTGCTAGAAAGAGGCAGGAAAGTCTGCACTTCACATTGTTCAGCAAAGATACAAGGCTATGTTTGGCCACCACAAGGAAGAGCAAATAATTGGCTAAGAAGTAGAGGGTGGGGCAAGAATACTGAAACAACTTTTTGGCCGCACAGTTCCTACCCTGAATATAGCTGAAGAAAGACAGGCTTTTAAACAATTGGTACCAAAAACCATTAGATAGCTATATATGAGGTTGTCAGAAGACACAGACCAACCCGACAACAACTAACAACAGCAATGAGTTGAAAATTAAATAAATAAACTTCTACTCCCTGAAAAGATAAGCCACACACCAGGAGAAAATCTTTGCAGACATACATGTGATAAGAGATGGTATCCGGATACAGGGAGAATTCTGAAACCCAATAACAGTCTATATAACATGCTATTGAAAAACGATACAGCGCCAAAGACTATCTTTTAAAATGTTCTATGTGCTAAAAATTTAACACAATTTTCTAGAAGAGAATTGTCGCTACTCTGGACTCTCTTAAATCATGATTTTTAAATTTGTTCAGTTTTTATTTAATTCTTTTAATTCCAGTATTTTCTATTTGTGGCTCTCTTATAGTGTGTTTCTCTTCCAACAAAGGACTCTGGATAGCTTCTTTTTCTTAAATAGCCCGTGTCTACTTTCCAAGACCAATTGTAAAAACAAGCTATGATATGTATTGTGACTTTCAAGGTCAAAAGCTCTAGTGTTCATTTGAGTTTTGAATATTGATTTTAAAACTATTAGGCATTTGCGTTTGCTTCCTTTTGTACTGTTCTGAAGATTTCTTCTAAAGTTCAAGAGGTGTATTTTGTGTTCTCTGGGCATGAATTTATATATATATATACTTGAGCTGAGTTTGTAGCAACCAATCAAGGAAGTATGATACAATAAGGAAAGGGTTATTGTATATGCTTGGCAAAATGTGGAGAAACCAGAATATTTCACCAATGTAATTCTGTGTTTCTTAGATCCCTATATCATTGCAGCTATGAGTTAAAATTATTATCATAGAGTAAGTTTCAGTTAGAAGGAAACTAGGGAAGGTGCTGGAAAAAATCATTATAGAGTAAAATTGAAGTACAAAATTTTTGTTTTCTTTCTTTCTTTCTCTGCCTTCCCTCTTTTGAAAATTTGATCCCTATTCCACCTCTCTTAATAATCCAAATGCAAAGCAGGATGATTAGTGAATCTTCTTCCAACATTGACCACTCCTTCAGGTAGAGTTATCAGGGTTTAGATTTTACAGGGAAGGTAAGACCTCAACAGCAGTTAGTTAGAATATGATATGTTCTCATACATTTACAGAGTACTTTGAGATTAAGTGTAAATTTGCCTTTTCTGGGTGTGTTTGCATTTTATATCTCGTAACTCCTTGAAGAATGAAAAGATTTGTGCTCAATTAAAAATTTTGGACATGAGTGCGCAGAAGGAGGAGACTTTGGGCATATAAGAGCACATCTCATAGGCTCTAAATATATGCCATGTAAGCTCTTTGTGCTCTACCTAAGCCAATCATACTTATTTGCATGGGCACATTTGTAAAATCTAGGTTAAAATACATTCTGTAACTGCTTAAAACAACTCTAGTCAGAATCATACATAAATCATTCACCACCCTCCCTCAACCATCACCAAAAGAGAATCCCTCTGAGGTTTACAAAACATCTTTCAGTTGAAAGGATATTTAGAGAAAAATATGTATATGCCATAAATTTCAGCATAGACCAGGAAACAATCTGCCTTCATAATTTAGTGTTCAGGCTAAGTAAAAACAGAACTTCCAGTGAATTATTGTTCCCTGTAGTTATAAGGTGCCTGTTTCACTGCACATAAAACAATATGATAAGTGATTCTGTGATGGATTCAATAGTTACACCATATGCTAGAATATTTTCCTGGAAATATCATATCCTAAATATCTAGCAAAACAGGTAGTTACTCATGGCGTGACAAAAAGCTGAGGAGTATGCAAGTCTAAAACATTCCTGGCATACTTAAAAAGACCCTAAAGGGTAATAAGATGATAATAAGTTGTTAGCGTGATTTCAATAATTAAATGCTCTGGAAGTTAGACTGTGGCATCTGCAGGATCCAAGTGCCTGATTCACAGTCACATTATCATAATCCATGAAGATCCATGCCTACAATTTTATAAGGTTTGATCTAAAATGCCATAAATACCCATACTCTAGTTAGTGTCTTGATAGCTTAACATTTAGAAGAGGATCCCCTAAACCGACTGTAATGTTTTGTAAAATAATACAATGCATGAGAAAAAACTCTTTGACTCATGATATTAAGTAGTAATAATGGCAGAGAGACCAAAAAAAAAAAAAATCAAAATTCTGTATTTTGGAGTGGACAATTCATCCTTTACTAGTATTTCACACTGGTTTAAAAAAGATAAGTTTCATTTTCAATGCTTCGGTGTACAGTGCTATTATCTTCAAGTCTTGATTTAGAATACATAGATGAATATAGTAGCAAATTGTAGGCGTTCTAAATCTATAATGAAAAACTCAACTAAAATATTCACTGTACCTCTCTTGTTTAATATTGGATCTCCCTCTACATCAGCCTATGATCACATCTATAAGGAACATGTAAAGAATGGAATTTAAATAAGTGAATTACCAAATAAACAAAGAGCTTCCTAGCATTAAAAATAACCAAAAGATAAATTTTTCATTTATTTCAAGTTCTTTATTAATCTAATTATTAATCTAATGTAACCTGATGTTTCTCCTTTTCTACTCTACTCTTGTCTTTTTTTACTTTTTTATTTAATATGACTGAGCGAAAATGTACATTCCCATATAAATTTACATGCCCACCTATATGCAGCTTCCACTGCTCTCTCTGTCCGGTGACAGCACACTATTCTTCTCTGCTTTATATATGTCTCATCCTCCCAACAGTCTCCTTTCCCCTCCTCTCCACCCACTCTCCTTCCTCCACCCTGAGGTCAGCAGGATGATATCCTATAGATGTATAGAACCATAAAGTGCATCCAATATATGGTCACTCTGCATCACCAAGTCCAATCCATTTGAGTCTGAAGAGTAGAACTTCATTATGATTTATGGGTAAGGGCAGCATTAGGGCCAGGGGCCATGCTTTTTTTTACTCTTAATTGTTAGCTGTGGTTGTATTGTCCTGACTGATGACGACCCAGTACACAGTTGAGCAAAATAATTCTTGGTCTGCTGCCTCATCACTGTGATTGCTTGTGGATCTGACAATTGTGATCCAGAGGATTGTCGCTGGTTGATTTTCCGAAGTAGATACCAGGACTTTTTCCCTACTATCTCCATGGCACTTTTATTAAAAAAAAAGGAAAAGAAAAACTGTGAAAATGTCACAAGCACAGAAAACAGACTGAAAATCAACAGCCAAGGGGCCAAGAAGGGAGACACACATCTCCTCAATTCCCTCTGAGAATTAAGGCCTGGAATGATAAATGAAGCAGCATGGACATCCTGGGAGCCCTAGAATCTGGCATAGGGTTGTCACATGGGACTAGGCACCAGTAACGGGGAAGCAATCTGTCTCAAAGACGAGGCAGTGGTGTGCGGAGTCCTGCTCCTACTGATTCATCATTTGGGAGTACTGCAGCTACTAACACCTTCTTTGTTATCTGAGAGGAGAGGACTGGATATGATTTGGCTAATATGCTGAACAGCAGTGCTTAATTAAATAGTATATAATGTAACACAGAGACTGTGATTGGGATGGCCACATACTGAGAGCCCCACTGCCAACTGAGGTCCCCACTACCCCTCTACCCTCTGTTTTCTGAGCTGTGCTGTAGATTCTGCTGTTTCAGGGCAGACAGGAAAGCTGGGGTGGAATGCCATCTTGGTCAGCCGGTGGAGTCATCCACCTGGAGGATTCAGCTGTAGCTACTTCTCACCCTGAGCAGCATTCTCTGTCTGGGTAGTGCTTCTCCAGCAGAAAAGCTGAGTTTAGGACAGTGGTGCCTAGAGTTATAAATGGGGCCTGGAAGATGAGCACAGCAAAGCCCTAACCTCTCTGTTTTTTGAACCACATCATAGAGTCTGGAGACAGCCTATGAGGTGCTTTGTTGTCAGCTGGAAGGTGGGTTCTGCCACACCTGAGGGCCTGACTGACAGGGCAGCTGTTGGGCAGCTCCTTGCTCAGCAGTAAAGCACCTTTTCAAAAGAAGACCACCTGGAGAACTAACTGCTGAGTGGGGCAACAGCATCTCCACACCTTTTACTGATTCACATCACAGCATTGACTGACAGCCCCCCAGTGACTCCATAAGTAGGGCAACATCTTTGCCCCCCAGGAGGCAGGGCCTGGCACTCCAGAGAATCCATCTGGTACCAGTAACTAGAGTACACAGAGGCAGCTGGTGACCAGATTTAGTAGTGCCCTTACTTCTTTCTTAGACCTACACCTCAACTCATGTTGAGCTAGCACTAGTGAAACTAAACTGCTTCCTGATGGCACAAAAACAACAACCAATAAGTAGCCATTTAAAGAAGCAGTCCACCATGGCTCCAGAAAAACAACCAAAAGAAAGAATCAACAAACTTCCCAGATGAAGAAGCATTTCTGAAATTATCAGAATTATGTATAGGGCCATCCTAGACATTAAACAAAATGCAGCAGAACAAAATGAAAAATTAAGTAAGCTGTTTGAACTGATGGAACATCAACAATCTGAAATCCAGCAGATCAATAATAAAATTACAGAATGAGACAATCTACACAAAGAGCAAAATTGAGGAGATGGAAGTCAGACTTAGTCATCTTGAGGACAGAGCAACTGACACCAGCATTTAGGAGGGGAAATCAGAGAAAATAAATAAGAAAAATGAAGAAACATTAAGAAATATGTTGGACTCTATTCAGAGGAATAATCTACAAATAATTGGCGTTGTGGAACAGGGAGGCATAGCTGAAAATATGGAGAATATTGTTGCAGAATTGCTCACAGAGAACTTCCCTGAAATTATGAAAGAAGAGATGATTATCAAATGCCACAAAAGCTAGACCCCAAAAGAAAGGCACCAAGACACATTATAATCAAGCTTAATAAAATGAATCTAAAGTAGACGGTTGCCATTTATTGAATTGTATTTCCCCCTCTCCCCCCAAAATATGTGTAGCCGTGTGGCTGGGCCATGATTCCCAATACTTTGTGATTGTCCTCCATTTTGTGATTTTCCTGTGCTGTATGTTGAAGCATTAAGGTGGTACTGTAAATCCTTTCATAGGATTATCTCCTTGCTCCACTGTAAAAGGAGTTTCCCTGCATATGGCTTGTCTCACCCTTAATCCTTTCATCCTACAAGAGACAAAAGGAAAGAGAAGCAAGCTGAGAATTGGGAACTTCACACCATCAAGCAAGCAACACTGGAAGAAGAGCGCATCCTTCAGACCTGAGGTTCCTGTGCCAGGACACTCCCTGGACAAAGACTGATATAATACCAAAATTCCTTCCAGAGCCAATGAGAGGGAAAGCCTTCCCCAGGAGTGGATAGCCTGAATTTGGACTTGTAGATTACTGGACTGTGTAAGAATAAACTTTCCTTTATTAAGACCAACCACTCTGTGGTATTTCTGTTAAAGCAGTGCTAGCTGACTAAAACAAGACTCTTAAAGGCAGCAAGACTTAAAGCAAAGCTAGCATACAAAGTGAAGCCCTGTAGGCTTTCATCTGACTTCACAGCAGAAACAATGTTGGCAAGGAGGCAGCGAGATGACACATTCAAAGCCTTGAAGAAGAAAAATCTTCTAACCAAGAATTATATATCCTGCAAAATTGTCTCTCAAATATGATGGTGAAATTAAGACATTCTCAGACAAACAGAAGCTTAGAGACTTTGTAAAAACCCATCTAAAACTACAAGAAATATTGAAAGAAGCTCTTTGTTTAGAAAAACAAAAACATCGAGTGTATACCTAAAGAAGCAATGCAGGATGCAGCATCCACAATCCTACTCAGTTAGGAAAGTCAAAAGCTCCAATATAAAAAGAAAGTAACCAGTAATCTTAACATGAAAACTATGACATCACTACACTAAATAGAGGGATATAGTACAGTAGTTACAACCCTTTCAGAAGGAGAGGAAATGAAAAAGATATGCAGAAGTTAAAGTCTGGTTTAAACTTAGAATAGTAAGGGGAATCATAGGGTAACCACAAAGTAAAATAACAATGTGACACATCAACATAAGAAATGTAATAGAGGAGTATCAACAGACACAAAACCATAACTGAAAAAGATGAAAAGTCAACCTATAAAGAAGACTGAAAACACAAAAATAAATACATCAAAATGACAGCACTAAACACAACCTATTAATAATCACACTGGATGTAAATAGACTAAATAATCCAATAAAAGGACAGAGAGTGAGAGCCTGGATCAAAATGCATAATCTGTCTATATGTTGCTTACAAGAAACACATCTTAGACTCACAGGCACAAACAAACTGAAAATCAAAGTATGGAAAAATGTATACCAAGCCAGCAACATACAAAGAAGAGCGGGAGTGGCAATACTAATTTCAAATGAAATAGATTTTAATGTAAGATCCACAATCAAAGACAAGAATGGTCACTATTTGTTGCTGAAACCTTCAATACATAAGCACAACATAACAATAGTAAACTAGACTTTATGGACATATACAGAATTTTTTACCCGTCAACAGATTAAGTATAACTTCTTCTTCAGTGCACATGGAACACTTTCCAGAATATATCATGTATTAACATATAAAGCAACTCTCAACAAAATGCAAACCACTGAATTATTGCAAAGCATCTTCTTGGACCATAAAGCCATAAAATTTGAATTCAATAGCAGAAAAAAAAAAAAAAAACAGGTAGAAATTTGACCTCATGAAGACTGAACACACTTTGCTTAAAAATCCATGGGTTATAGAAGAAATCAAGGATGAAATAAAGAGATCTATGGAATCAAGTGAGAATGAAAACACATCCCACCAGAATCTATGGGATACAGCCAAAGCAGTGCTCAGAGGTCAGTTTATAAATGCACACATCCAGAAGGAAGAAAGGACCCAAAGCAAAGAATTAACCCTACAGCTTGAACAAATGCAAAGAGAGCAACAGAGAAACCCCTCAGGCATCAGATAGTAACAGATAATAAACATTAGAGCAGAAATAAATGAATTACAGAATAGAAGACCAATTGAAAAAATTAACAAAATCAAAAGCTGGGTTTCTTTTTTTTTTTGAAGAGATCAACGAAATTGACAAACCACTGGCTAAACATACAGAAGAAAAACAGGAGAAGAAACAAATAACCTGAATAAGAAATTAGATGTGAGATGTCAAAACAGACCCAACTGAAATCAAAAGTATCATAACAGAATACTGCAAAAGAGTACTTTAAAAGATTCGAAAACCTAGACGAAATAGACAAATTTCTAGATTCACATCTCCTACCAAAGTTATCACAAAGAGAAGTGGAATAACTTATTAAAGCCATCACAAAAGAAGAGACTGAAAAAGTAATAATAAAAAAAAGTACCAACCAAAAAAGTCCTGTCCCAAGTGGCTGCACTGAAGAATTCTACACAATTTTTAGAGAAGAATTAATTCCAATATTACTAAGGCTATTTCTCAGCATACAAATGGATGGATGGAATACTCCCAAATTCATTCTATCAAGCCAGCATAATCCTGATACCTGATACCTGATAAGAGAAAGATCCTACAAAAAGAAAATTACAGACCAATATCACTCATGAGCCCAGATGCAAAAATCTTCAACAAAATCTTTGCCAATAGAATTCAACAACATATCAAAAACGTAATTCCTCATGACCAAGTTGGATTCATACCAGAGATGCAAGGCTGGTTCAACATCAGAAAATCAACTAATGTCATCGACCACATAGATAACACAAAGGATTAGAATCACCTGGTTTTGTCAATTGATGCAGAAAAGGCATTTGACAAATTCCAACACCCATTCATGCCCCAAACTCTCAGCAAAATAGGAACAGAGGGGAAATTCCTCAATGCAGTAAGGGGTATCTATGAAAAGCCAACCACCTACATCATCCTGAATGGAGAGAGACTGAAAGAACTGCACATGAGAACAGGAACTAGACAAGGATGCCCATTCTCACCACTTCTATTCAACATTGTATAAAGGTTCTTGGCAGAGCAATTAGACAAGACAGAAAAATAAAGAGCATGTGCATGACCAAAGGAGTAAAAAGCTCCCTATTTGCAGATGATATGATTGCATATGCAGAGAACCCTAAAGAATCTATATTTAAACTACTGGAACTAATAGAAGAGTTCAGCAAAGTATCAAGATGTAAAATAAACATAAGTAAATCAACAGGATTCCTTTATACCAACAAAGAGATCGTCAAAGAAGAAATCACCCAATCAATACCATTTACTATAGCCTGCAAGAAGATACTTAATACTTAGGATTAAATACTTAGGAATAAGTCTAACTAGAGAAATAAGAAACCTATACAGAGAGAGTTATAAGACCTTAATGCAAGAAACTAAAAGATACTTACATAAGTGGAGACACCTACCCTGTTCATGGAGAGGAAGACTTAACACTGTGAAAACATCTATTATATGCAAAGCAATCTACATACACCATGCCATCCCAATATAAATTCCAATGACATTTTTTAATGAAATGGAGAAACAAAGCACCAACTTTGTCTGGAAAGGGAAGTAACTTTGGATATGCAAAGCACTACTGAACATGAGAAATAGAGTAGGAGGTCTCACACTGCCCAATCTTAGAAATTATTATGCTGCCACAGTGGTCAAAACAGTCTGATAAAAGAAACATATAGACCTATGGAACAGAGTTAAGAACTTCAGAGATGCCACCATCCTCTTACGAACAGTTTATATTTGACAAAGCCCATAAGATTGTAAACTGGGGTAAAAACAGTATCTTTAACAAATAATGTTGGCAAAATTTGATATCCACCTGCAAAAAGAAAATTACCACTTTACACAAAAACTAACTCAAAATGGGTTAGAGAACTAAATATCAAAACTAAAATGATAAAGATCACACAAGAAAAAATACAGTCAACAATGGAAGTTTTAATACACAGCTTTGATAAACTTCAAAATCTGACAAAGCACAATCAGCATAAGAGAAAATATATAAATGTGAACTACTAAGAATCAAACACCTTTGCTCATCCAAGGACTTTCTTAGAAAAGTAAAAAGGCCACCTACAGAACGAGAATAAATATTTGGCAACTACACATCCAACTGATGTCTGATCTCTGTAGTCTACAAGGTACTGTAAGACATCAACCTGAAAAAGTTAAATAACCCAATTAAGTGATGGGCAAAGGAGATGTGCAGATACTTTACCAAAGAGGACACCTAGGCAGCCAAAAGACACATCAGGAAACGCTCATTGTCATTAGCTATCAGAAAAATCCAAATCAAAACTACAATGAAATACCATCTCACCCCAACAAGGTTGGCCATGATCCCCCAAACACAAAACAACAAATGTTGGAGAGGCTGTGGAGAGATTGGAAATTTCCTATACAGCTGGTGGGATTGTAAAATGGTACAACTTCTATGGAAAGCAATTTGGCACTTCTTTAAAAAGCTGGGAATAGAGAGACAATTTGATCCAGTAATCCCACTGCTTCAAGTTTATCCTACGGAAACAAAGGCTGTCACACAAACAGATACAAGCATGCGAATGTTTATTGCAGCACAGTCCACAACAGCAAAAAGATGAAATCAATCTAGATGCCTATCAGCAGATGCTTGGATAAACAAACCATCCAAGGAAATACTATGCATTGGTAAAGAACAATGGTGATTTTAGGAAGCATCTCATAATCTGGATTCATTTAGAAGACAGTATACTGAGTGACATCAGTCAATGACATAAGGACAAATATTGTATGAGAGCCCTGCTATAAAAACAAACATACGTACAGAAGAAAAGACTCTGACTGCTACAAGGGTGAGGAGGGCGAGAGAGGGTTGGGCACAGATTAGATAATTAGCTGAAAGCAGTGACAGCATGGGGTTGAATGTGGATCAACTTAACTGGACTTCACCATAAACTGAAAGCTCTTCTAATTTCAATCCCATACTGCAAGGATAGAGCAACAGAGGTGGGGGTGTGGGGAGTATGACTGCAGGAGACATCAAGGCCAATTGGCATAAATAACCTATTACTAAGAGAGCCTTCTGTACCCGACATTGCTAGCGGTGTATGGGGTCTCAAAAGCTAGAACGCTGCCATCTGAGGTATACCAAATGCTCCCAACTCATCTGCAACAGATGATTACCAAGAACAACAAAGACACCAAGCATCAGTCTCACACTGCTCTCTGCTTCACTGTTGGCCTTGATAATTCATTTTAATAGTCACATAGAACTCACTGACCATACTCATGATTATAGGGTTTATTAGGGTAGTAACAGGTTTTAATTCAGGCTCAGGAACACACAGGGATATAGTTATCCAATCAGGACAACCTCTTGCCAGCTGTGCTCACAGGCACACATCTCTCTGTCCTTCAGCCTCTGCCCAAAGGCGCTCACCATTGTCTCTCCGGAGGCCAGGAAGCCTGTGATGTCTCCTTCAGCCAAGTTCTTCTGTTGCATCTCTCCTGCTATCCTTCCTACCACTTTCACAGTTACAGTTCTCTGTCTCTGTCTCTCTCTTTTGGTCTCCTACTTTCAGGAGCTTCTCAGTGATGGGATCCTGGATTCCAAACTGAATGCTGCCTCTTTTTCCTTGGTGGTGGTAGAATTCTCTCTTTCCTGGCTCTGCCCAGCAGGATGGCAAAGCTGATCAATGTCTTTGACACAGAAACAGCCTATATTGTGCAGATGATAGAACCTTGCTTGCTGAAAGCAAAGAGGATTTGAAACACTTACTGATGAAGATCAAAGACCACAGTTAATTAATTGATGGGCCACAATTATACTACCACACAGTCTCACCCAGTGACTTGGGTGGGAGTCAAAAATATCATAGCTAGAAAGGCCACACACAAAAACACTGCATCACACTGCAAAGAAAATATGCCAGAGGCTAAGTTTTAAACAGTTCCATAAAGAAAGACTTGTAATTTAGAGAAAAATATTAATTTTCATTAAGTTTGAAGAAGCATATGGTCATGAAATAATTCCCAATGATTGTCTGTAATTAGTCTAAGTGTCTCCATAACAGTGGACACAATGCTTGTCATATAATAAGCCACACAGTGAAGAAAGTTAAGATTTTTACCAGCTTCTGCCCTGGTGGTGTAATTGTTAGTGCTACATCTACTAACCAAAAGGTCAGCAGTTCAAATCCAGCAGACACTTCTTGAAATCTCTATAGGTCAGTTTTACTCTGTTCTACAGGGTCACTATGAGTTAGAATCAACTCAGCAGCACTGGGTTTGGTTTTTGGTTACCAGTTTTTACAGTTCAAAATTGATCAGATGTACAGTCAGGATGCAGTGACAATTACTGGTGACTAGAATGCAATAGGTGGAAAAAAGAAGAAGAATCAGTAGTTGGAAAATATAACTTTGGTGATAGACATTAAGCTGGAGACTGCATGAGAGAATTTTGTAAGATCATTGAGTTCTTCATTGAAAATACTTCTTTTCATTGGTGTAAATGGTGACCATACATGGACCTCACCAGACAGAATGCACAGGAATCAATTCGCCTGCATCTGTGGAAAGAGATGACAGAAAACCCAACATCATCAGTCAGGACAAGATCAGGTGATAACTAAGAAAAAGATCATCAATTGCTCATATGCAAGTTCAAACGGAAACTGAAGAAAATGAGAAAAAGTCCGAGAGAGCTTGAATATATCCTACCCGAGTTTAGAGACAGCATTAGAATAGATTTGGTGCACTGAAACTAAGCACTGAAGACCAGATGAATTGTGGAATGACATTAACGGCATCATGCAAAAAGAAGACAAGAAATCATTGAAAAGACAGGGTACAAAGAGTAGACCACAATGTTGCCAGAAAAGGCACTGAAACTTTCTCTTGAAGGATGGGTAGTTAAAGCAAAATTCAAACAGCGGCTCAAGATGTTTTGTAATGACATGTGAGAAGAGCTGGAGATAGAAAACCGAAAGGGAAGAATACGTTTTGAATATTTCAAACTGAAAGAACTGAAGAAAAAATTCAAGCCTCAAGTTGTGATAGAGAAAGATTCTAGAGGGAAAATGTTAAAAAAAAAAAAAAAAATTCAGAAAGCATCAAAAGAAGATGAAGGGAATTTTCAGTCATTCTGCCAAAAAGAACTGGTCACCAATCAATCATTTCAAGAGGCAGCAAATCGTAAAGAATTGATGTTAAAGAAGGAAGAAGTTGAAGCTGCACTGGAGACATTAGAGGAAAGCAAGTCTCCGGGAATCGATCGAATATCAATAAAGGTGTTTCAACAGATGGATGCAGCACCGGAAGTGCTTATTCATCTATGTCGAGAAATTTAGAGGAGAGCTAACCGGGCAACTGACTGGAAGACATACATATTTATATCTATTCCCAAGAAAGGTGATCCAACCAAACGTGGAATTATCAAACAATATCATTAATATCACATGCAAGTAAAACTTTGCTAAAGATCATTTAAAAGTGACTGCAACAATCCAGTGACTCGGAACTGCCAGAAATTCAAGGCAGATTCTGAAGAAGCTGTGGAACCAGGGATATCACTGCTGATGGCAGATGGGTCTTGGCTGAAAGCAGAGAATACTAGAAAGGAATTTACTTATGCTTTATTAGCTATGCAAAGGCATTCGGCTGTGAGGATCATAAGAAATTATAGAGAATATTGTAGAGAGTGGAAATTCCAGAACACTTTACTGTGCTCATGAGGAGTCTGTACATGGATCCAGAGATAGTCATGTGAACAGAACAAGAAGGCACTTCATGGTTTAAAGTCAAGAAAGGTGCATGTCAAGGCTATATCGTTTCACCAAACTTTTTTAAGTCTGTATACAGAGCAAATAACCTGAGAAGCTGGACTGTATGAAGAAGAATGAGGCATCAGGATGGGACGTTATGCAGACAAAACAACCTTCCTTGTTGGAAGTGACTAGGGTTTGAAACACTGATGAAGGTCAAAGACCATAGTCTTCTGTATGGATTGCTCCTTGACATGAAGAAAACAAAAATTCTTACAGCTGGACCAGCAGTAAAGAACATCATGACAAGTGGAGAAAAGATTGAAGTTGTGAAGGGTTTTGTTTTACTTGGTTCCACATTCAAAGCCCATGAAAGCAGCAGTCAAGAAATCAAAAGGTGCATTGTATTCAGAAAATCTTCTGCAAAGGACCTATTTAGAGTGGTGAAAAGTAAAGGTGTCATTTGGAAAACTAAGGTGTGCCTGACCCAAGTCGTGGTATTTTCAGTTGCATCATACACATGTGAAAGCTGGAAAATGAAAAAAGAAGACAAAAGAATAGAAAACTTTAAATTGTTATGTTGGAGAAGAATGTTGAATATAGCATGAACTGCCAGAAGAATAAATAAGGTTGTCCTGGAAGAAGTAACACCAGAATTCGCCTTGTAAGCAAAGATGGAGAGACTGTGTCTTGCATACTTTGGATGTGTTGTCAGGAAAGATCAGTCTCTGGAGAATGACATGGTGCTTGGTAGAGGGTAAGCAAAAGAGAAAAAGACTTTCAGCAAGATGGATTGACACAAAGGCTGCAACAATGGGCTTAAGCATAAAAATGATTGCGGGCATGGCACAGGAGCGGGCAGTGTTTGGTTCTATTGTGTACAGGGTTGCCATGAGTCAGAACCAACTTAACAGTACCTGACAGCAACAGAAACCTCTGCTGTAGTTATTTCCCTGGCAACAACACATAACTTGAACTAAACAGATTGCATTAAGTTTAATTAACAATTTTTTAAATTTTTCAAACTTCCTCTGGGGAATTCATCCCAGGTTTACTTGTGATATGATTATGATTTTTTGTTCACTGATTATGAAATCTTGTCACCTTAAAATTAACTTTGGATATCTGGCTTTCTTATTACATAATAGTAAATCATCAAATATTTTTATTTCTTTTGCCAGTACGTATAAGAACCTCAGTGAGCACTACATCAAAGCAACTCAGTTTAAATCTAAAGATAACCTTATATTCATGTGCGGGGATGAGAACTGTCCTGTGCCTCAGTGTATTAGCAAATTACAATGCTGAATTTAGCTCGATTTGCCGTTTGAGCCCTTGTTAATTCCAGGTGCATGAGGTTTTACATCTTAGTAATGCAAATAAATTTTATAGAGACATGACTTCTGGATCTTAAAGAAGTCACCTACTTCTTGTCAGAATATTCATCTAAGATTCTTGGTCCACTGAGATCGATCATAATGAGAAAATTTAGTGTTATTAACAACTACGAATAATACATCTGTTACTCCTAGCAAATTACTTTACTGTAAGCTAATAGCTAATTATTATAATAACTGAGACAAATGATGAGGTAAATCACTGTGCCCAAAAAGCTAAGCTAAAAAAATGAGTAATATGAATGAGGTTTATAATATACACTTTTGGTGAGGGAGTAAATAGATCATCACAATTGATGTGCTGATTGCTAATTAACAACAGTGTTCAAAAGGGTCATTGCTGAAGTCCTTTTGCAACTTGGGTAGCTCAGAGGGTGATAGGAAAGGATTTGAAAACAAATGTCTCATTTTGCCTTCCTTCTCTACATCTCCTCTTTTTGAGATTAACATAGCTGAGTCAGAAAGGAATTATCTAATTACCTAATTATGTGTAAATTGCTTTGTCTTAAAATATTTTGCTTTTTACATTATTAAAAAATTTTTTCAACTTTTGAACATCAGAAGATCTGATTAATTTTACTTTAACTTTGTAACATAATTGTCAACATAAAAACAAATTTATTATGACTTTGTAACACATTTTTTTCCCCACATTATTAGATTTTGACTCATAGAAATCTTATGCACAACAGAATGGAGCCCTGCTGGTCTGGAGATATTCACACGGTCATCGCTATGTTTGTGTCCGTTGTTGCAACCACTGTGCTAATCCATCTCTTCCACTTCACTGCCTCTCTGCCGAGCATCATGTCCTTCTCCAGGGACTGCTCCCTCCTGAAGACGTGTCTAAAGTACAGGAGATGACATCTTACCATTCTAACCTCTAAGGAACATCCTGGCTGTACTACTTCCAAGACACATTTGTTCACTTTTTTGGCAGGCTATAGTATATTAAATATTCTTCATCAATAGCACAATTCAAAGGCATTAATTCATTTTTGGTTTTCATTACTCATGGTCCAACTTTCTTGTGTATAGGAAGTGATTGAAAACACAGTGGCATGCATCAGGTACACCTTAATCCTACAAGTGACACCTTTGCTTCTGAAAACTTTGTAGAAGTTTCTTGTGGCAATTATCCCCAGTGTATAACATCACTCGATTTCTTGACTATTGCTTTCATGCATATTAATGTGGATCCAAGTGATGAAATTCTTGATAATATTTTCTCAATTTATCATGATTTTGATTATTGGTTCAATTGTGAGGATTTTTGTTTTCTTTTTGTTGAAATGTAATCCATATTGAAGGCTGTAGTCTTTGACCTTCATCAGTAAGTACTTCAAGTCCTCTACAATTTCATCAATTTTTTATTTATTAATCTAGAACAACTGTTATCAAAAACTTTGTTGTATCTGACCCCCCATGGATGTAATGTGACTTTCGTTTGATCCTTAAATATTCTCTTAGTAGTGCTGCCGTGAGTCCGATCCAACTCAACAGCACTTGGCCTTGGCTGGTAGAGCAAGGCAATATGTATTAATGAGTCCTAGATTAGTGCTTTCTCCATCCTTAGCAACATGTGGGGCCTTGAGTGGGTATTCTGCTACCTTTTATCCCATTCCTAATTAAAGTTGGACTAGAAAAAAACTAAAGTGTCCCACCTTTTTATTAAGAATTTTCTCCTCTTTGTTGTTTTTCATTAACCTTAGTAGAAACAGAATGAATGTAAAATATTACTAAATTCTAAATAAATAGGAGGAATAGATTTGCCTTCTCTCTTGAAATAAGTAAAAATTAAACAAAATAATTGGAGCAACAATGTACAGACTTTGAACTCTAGGAAACAAAAGATAGTAGCTTGACAAGGACAAAACAAAGGAGAGAACTGTCATCCCCACCAGCTTATTTTCTGGTGAAAGTTTACAGCTTGCAGTGAAGAATGGGGGACCCGAGTACAGATCGACAATCTTCTTGAATCGAGGAGGTTGAGTTGGCAGTCTGGGAGACCCAGGTAGCTGTATATTATAAGGGAAAATACTAACAATGAAAGAGCATCACAGAGATCTGCAAAGGGTCCTGTCCAGATTCTCAGCTGAATGGCCAGAAGTGCATATATGCAAAGAGGTTATGTTAGGCTGAGACAGAGCCGCATAATAGAAGATGGAATGATTGGCAATGTTCACACAAGGCTGTAAGCAGTTTGTGTTCCCTCCAGCAAAAGTAGGAAAACATCATAATTCTCAGAGTATTGAGTCAAGTCCTAAGAAGGATACTGCCTCACAAGGAGAGAAAATTGATTTAGGCTAAAGATCGTTTTGACTCTGTCTACTAAAGTTTACAGGCAAGCACTAAAGAATCAAACCATTTTTAGGCAACTTATCATGTTCCAAAATAAAGCCCCCAAATATTTATAGGAATACAAAAGCATTCACCATCCAACAAGGTGACATTTACAATAGCTGCCACCCTATATCAAAGAAAAAAAAAAAAACCACAAGGAATGAAAAGAGGCAGGAAAATATAACTCACAGAGAAAAAAAATCAATCAGGAGACACATCAAGGCACAGATGATGGAATCAGTAGGCAAGAACATTATAAGAATTATAATATTCCATATGTTCAAGAAGACAAAGGAACATTTAAATGTATGAAATAGAAACATATGCAATAAAAATAACTGAAATCAAACCTTTAGCGGTGAAAATTATAATTCTAAGACAAAAAAAATACTACAGACAGGATTTAGAGCAGATTAAGCATACCAGAGAGAAGACTAACACATTTAGAGACACTGCAATAAAAACCATTCAAAATAAAAAGTCTAGAGAAAAAAATCTGCCAAAAACATAAACAGAACTTATTCAAGGAAGCCAGTATCACCTTCATAACAAAGACAAAGAGAATTTTCAAAAAACTAAAAATACTTACTAATATAAATAAAATATAAATATAATCTATATAAATACAATTGTAACAATGATACAATTATCAGCAAATCAAATCCAGCAACATATAAATAAGGTCATGTACAATGAATGACCAGATAACTAGAACTAATAAGAAAGTTCATCAAGGCCATAGCACACAAGACTGATATACTTAACTGTATTTCTATATAAAATTCATGAACAAAAATAAACATTAAATTAAGGAAAAGTTCCATTCATAAGAGCTCATAAAAAGAACAAAATACCATGAAGTAAATTTAACAAAAGAATTATAAGCTTTATAAGATAAACGACAAAAATGTTGCTGACAGAAATTTTGAAAGTAGATAAATAATTAAGTCTCTACTGGGTTTTCATGACCTAGAAGAGAAGATTCACACTACTGTGAAAACTCTCCTCAAATGGATCTGTCAATTCTATTTAATGCAATCTCTTTGCAAATCTCAACTGGCTTTGTGCGTGTGTGTGTGTGTGTGTGTGTGTGTGTGTGTGTGTGTGTGTGTGTGTGTGTGTGTAAATAAACAAGGTAATCTAAATATATGGAAAGGTAAAGAACTCAGGAGAGTTAAAAAAAACTGGACAATCTTGCAGGTGGTACACTTCTCTGATTTTTAAAATGTACTATTTACTTGAAGATCCATTTACAGATCAACTGAATAAAACTGGCAGACCAGAAAAAACTCTTACATTTACAGATAGTTAATTTTTGACAAAGACATTCTTGCAATTCAATGGAGAAATAATAGTTTTTTAAACATAAGGTACAGGGACAGTTAGTCAAACACAAACAAAAACAGAAACAAAACAAAAACTTAAACCCTTGACTCATATGACACACAAACACAGAAGAATCTAAAGTTGTATTACAGACCGAAACATAAGAGCTAAAACTATAAAATTATTTGAAAAAATGTAGGAACAATATCTTTATGGTCTTATGTATATTAGGCAAAGATTAGATTTAACACTAAATGAAAGTGATTGCACTTTTGATAAATTAATCTTCCTGAAATTTAAACTTTTGTGCTTCCAAAGATACTGTCAAGACTGTGGAGACAAATCAGAGTGGGAGAATATCTTTGTAAATTACATATAATCCAGAATGCATAAAACCTCTTGTAGCTCAAAACTGAAAAGATAATCCCAGTTAAAACTTGGAAAATACATGAATAGCTATTTTACCATTTCTGATAAGCATATGAAAATGGTGTTCAGCATCATTAGTCATCAGGGAAGTGCAAATCAAAACTATAATGAAATAATGCTTCATATCCACTAGAATAAATAAACATGAAAAAAGAAGGCAAGTATTATAAAGATACACACAAACTGGATCCTGGATACATTACTGTCAGAAATGTAAAATGTTTGGAAGACAGTTTGTCAGTTTTTAAGAATGGCAAATACATATTTATCATGTTGCTGCTGTTGTGTGCTGTCAAGTTGATGACCACTCATAGTGACCCTACATGACAGAGAACTGCCCTAGGATTTGATAAGCTCTAATCTTTATGAGAGCAAATTGCCACGTATTTTCTCCCTTGGAGCAGCTGTTGGGTTTCAACCCAGCAATTCTACTCCTGAGAGTAGAATTTCAAGAGAGTTGAAAACAAATAACCACATAAAAGTTGCATGTGAAAGTACATAGCAACATTATTCACAACAGACAAAAGATGGAAACAACCCAAACATCCTGCAATTTTTTTTTGGAAAATTGATAAATGATCTATGGTATACTCACAATGGACTATTATGGGGTAATAAAAACAGAGGAAATACTAACACATATTACGACACATAGGAACCAAAAAAAAAAAAAACAGACCTAGTACCATTAAGTTGATTCAAACTCACAGCGACCCTACAAAGGGACCTCCAAAACTGCTTCATAAAGAGTCAAATGCCAAAGACCACAAATTATGTAATGTCATGCATATAAAATATCCAGAAAAGGAAAACAGAAACATGGTGTTTGCTGACTGGAGATAGAGGTGAGAATGACGACTGACTTGTAAGCTGCAGAGACGTCATTGGGGAGTCAAAGAAGCATACTAAATTTGTGAGAATATTTTCATAAGGTAAACTTACTGTACAATTAAAACATCAGTTTCATGGTCTGAGAATTATATGTCAATATAGTTATATAAAAAGATAAAAGAACACAGCATCTATGAGTTCTGAGTCACCTTTAAGCTCCCCAATACAACAAACTTAGATTCGCTGATGAGAGGAGGTACTGCAGAGGACAGAACACCCAAAATAATAACAATTCAAGAAAATAATAGCTGAAAATATTCCAAATATGAGGAAAATTGCTAACACATAATTCTAAGAAAATAAATGAATCACAAGGACAAGAGGTATGAAGATACTAACACAAGACATGTACTCAGTTTGCTTAAAACCAGTCTTGAAAATGAAATTTTGGAACAGCTACAGTTAAAGTAAGCACTGCATATAGAAAATGTAAACAGAAATCTCAACAGAAGCAGCATAAGCAACGGAATACCATATTTTGAGTACTGAAAGATACATAGAAATTGTCAATCTAGAATTCTTTACCTTGCAAATTTACCCTTCAGAAATGATAAAGATATTAAGACTTTTATAGACATATAAAAGTTGAAATAATTCATCACTAGCAGAACTGCAGCACATGAGATTATAAAGGAAGGTATTCAGTGAGAGACAATACAACATGGTAATCTCATTCACTCACAGAAATGGAAAAAAAAAAAGAATCCTTGAGCTGACTCTGTGTCTCCATGGGGTTTTCAGAAACTGATTTTTCAGAAGTAGATCACTCCATCTTTCTTCTGAGATGCCAATGGGTGAACTTGAATCTTCAAACTTCGAACTTGAACTTTCAGACTGTTAGCAGTCAGTGTGTTAATCATTTTCACCACCAGGGGACCAAGCTCATAGTAAGCTTATTGGGTGGAATAAAATTATACCATTGAGTTTTCAAGGAGTGATTGATAGATTTGAACTGTTGGCCTTTTTGATAAAAAGGCAAATAATCAGTTCACTGCCAAGGATCAAAAAAGACTTGAAATGGTAAGCACATATGTTGAAATAAAATACTCAGATTCTGTTTTTATTATATCCTTAAATTGAGGTTCAAATCCAAACTAATAACAATACAATTGAGGTTTATAACCTATGTATAAATAACATGAATGGCAATAGTGATGCAAAGGCCAGCAAAAGTAAATAGAAATATACGGCTATAAAATTATTATAGTACACATGAAATAGTGTAATATTGCCAAGCCAAGTGTTGTCGAGTCGGATCCGACATTACTTGAAAGTAAACTGATAAGATAAAGATGTATACTATAAACTCTAATGTAACCACTAAAATATTTCAATGAACAGTTAAAAATAATAAGCCAACAGAGGAGAAAAATGGGATACAAATGTATAATTGAGCCCCCAAAAAGGAAAAAGACAAGACAAAAGAACATATATCATAAACTATACAGAAACCCAGGTAATGAAGGGGTTAAGTACTACAGCTGCTAAAAAGGGTCAACAGTTTGAATCTATCAGACACTCCTTGGAAATTCTATGGGGCAGTTCCACTTTGTTCTATAGCGTCACCGTTGCTGTGGGTTGGAATCAACTTGACAGCAGTCGACTTGGCTCTCCCTCCACCCACCACCCCCAGTGGTATACAGCTTGTAACTTTAAACTCAAACTGATGAAGAGTTACATTAAATATAGAGCCAAAATAGCCCAATTATAAAACAGAGATTATTTGATGAGATAAAAATTCCTCCCAACTAACATGCTATCTGTAAAATACTCTTCTAAAATATGTAGCAAAGACCAAATTTATTGAAAGGAAAGGGATAAGAAGTCTTTGTTATCTTTCATTAAACGAGTGTCACTAGAGTGTCATTAATCCAATATATTGTTATGAAGTTTGATTCATATTAATACCAGGCAGTGTAGAAATTAAAGCAATAGCTTTTACGGAGTTAAATGTATCATTTCTTTTTCTAGAGTTACAAGTGTCATTTCATGATCGTAAATGTGTCAGTTCTATGGAAGAACAACACAATTCTTAACATTCATGTCATAACAAAATAATTTTAAAATAAATCAAATAAAAATTGAAAAATGAGAGAAGAAACGGGCATTTCAGTACCCCACTTTTGACAATTTATAGAACCAATCAGTAGAAATTAGTAAGAATATGGAAGATTTGGACAATTCTATCAACAACCAAAACCTACTGCCATTGAGTCAATCCTGGCTGATAATGAGAAGAACTGCTCCACAGAGTTTCTAAGGAGCACCTGGAAGATTTGAACTGCCAACCTTTTGGTTAGCAGACATAACACTTAACTGTTATGCCACCAAGGTTTCCTCTATCAATTAAGTTGACCTAAATAACATAGGATACTTTACCAAAAAATGATGCAACAAAATTCTTTTTATGTAGATAACATACACTGACTGAAAAACAAGCAACAACAACAACAAAAGCATCCCCAAACTCATTGCTGTCCAGTTGATTCTGAGTCATACCTGCCCTATAAGATGGTGTACAACTGCCCTATAAGGTTAGCAAGGAGTTCCAGGTAGATTACAGCTCTCAACATTTTGGGTAGCTGCAGAGCTCATAACCACCATGCCACTAGGATTTGGTACTAATGCAGTCTTTATTTGAGATCAACAAAAAAGTGCCTGTAAAGTTTAAGGTTTTTATCATGCAAAGTATATTCTTTGACCACAGTTTAAGTTGAAATGAATAATAGAAAGGCATATGGAAAATGTGCTAAGAGTTTGAAACTAAATCAAGAATTTTCACATAATTTACCAGCCCAGGGACACAAGTTTGTTTGCTAGAAGTGAAGAGGATTTAAAACATTTATTGATTAAAATCAAAGACCACAGCCTTCTGTATGGATTGCACCTCAACATCAAGAAAACAAAAATCCTCACAACAGGACCAGTAAGCAACATTGTCATAAAGGATTGAGGTTGTCAAGGATTTCATTTTACTTGGTTCCATGATCAACAACCAAAGACGCAGCAGTCGAGAAATCAAAAGGTGCATTGCATTGAGAAAATCTGCTGCAAAAGATCTCCTTAAAGAATTGAAAAGTAAAGATGTCACCTTGAAGACAAAGATGTGTCTGACCCAAGTCATAGTATTCTCAATTGCATTGTACACATGCAAAAGCTGGACACTGAATAAGGAAGACAGATGACTTTGAATTGTGGTGTTGAAGAAGAATATTGAACGTGCCATGGACTTCCAAAAGAACAAACAGATCTGTTCTGAAAGAAGTAGTTGGAAGCAAAGATGGCGAGACTGCATCTTATATTCTTTGGACATGTTGTTAGGAAGGATCAGTCCCTGGAGAACGACATCATGCTTGGTAGAGTAGAGGATCAGAGAAAAAGAGGAAGACACAGCGGCTGCGACAATTGGCTTAAGCATTAAAATGATTGTGGACATGGCACAAGACCACACAGTGCTCGTTCTGTTGTGCATAAGATTGCTGTGAGTCACAACCAACACAAAAGCACCTAACAACAGCCCAATTGAAAAAACAAAAAGAGAAGTACAATATATTAAAATTTAATACAATTAAAGCTGTCATTAGCATGAAGTTATAGCACCGAATATCCATATTAAGGAAAAACGTTTCAAGTCAGTGACTTCAGCTTCCACCTTAGGAATTTTGGCAAAGAAGAACAAGTTAATTGCAAAGAAAGCAAATGAGCACAAAAGCTTTTTTTTTTTTTTAATTCAACAGCAGCATAAACTCACTTTTTGAAAAGATCAATAAAATGACCATACTGATTAGGGGAAAAAAATACAGAAGATGAAAATTGCCAATATGAAGAATGAAGATCCTACAGACATTAAACAGACAGTAAGCAAATACTATGAATATCTTTTTGACAATATCTTCAACAATTTTAAAGCAAACAGACCAATTTTTTAAAGACACATACTCCCGAAGTCAATCAAGAAGTGCTGTATTACCTGATAGTACAATATTTATTAAATAAATGAAATTAAAAACAAAAAAGAACTTTTTAACAAACTCTGCTCTAGGCTCAAATGTCTTCACTTACCAATTCTACCAAGCATTTTAGAAAAATGTTGTAAGAATTCTTCACAAATTCTCTCAGAAATTTGAGGAGGAGATAATAATTCCCAGTTTATTATATAAACCAGTGGTGCTCTTGTATCCAACCCAGGATTAGATATCATGATGTAAGAAAATTATTAGCAAATATCATAGATGAACACAGATATAAAAGCAATTAACACTGTGGGTAATATAAGTAGTTTATTTCCAGTGAGTTTAGCAAGTAATTTAACCAACCGTTTTGCACCAAATTTTGTGACTTTCAGAAATACGCATACTAAAGTGGGATCAAGAGTTGAATAAGAAAGTGATATTAAATTTAGAGATTATCCAGGTGAAATCTACAGATTTTATGTTTCTTAATCTGAAGTGGGTATTGTTGAAGAAAGGAGGGAAATCTGACATGTATTTAATTCAAATTCATTGTCATCAAGTCAATTCTGACGTACAGCGACTCTGTAGGACACAGTAGAAGTGGCCCATAAAGTTTCCAAGGGTCTAGTCTTTAAGGATGCAGATTGCTACATCCTTCTCCTGTGGAGTGGCTTGTGTATTTAAGTCACCAATCTTTAGATTAAATACCTAGTACTGAACCACTGTACCAAGAAGACTTTGGCAGGTACTTACCAGCTAATACAAACAATAACTGTTTTTGACCAGATCCTTCTGTCAGCAGACTAGATCAACCAAGACTAGAAAATACATGTGTAATCTTTATTACACAATATGTCTGTGAAAGAAATGAGAAAGGAGGAAGATGAAGCTTCTGAAGATCAGCGAAAAGCTTGTAGAATAGAGACAGGTTAGATAGTCATGAAGTCTAAGGGAAGTCAGACAAGGTCATCGTGAAATTCTCAACCTAACATAATTTAAAAGAGGCATTGCCTGTCTCAGTCTAATGGGGTGTTTAGTCACCAGCTGGGCATGGATGAAGGATGATCATGGCAAAATGAAAACATGGTCATGGATTCCAGAGTTCAACAGCCAGTGACACTGGCAAAATACACATCTGATACTTAGAGTTCCTGGGTGCCACAGATGGTTACATCCTTAATTGCTAACTAAAAATGTTGGCAACTGGAACCCATACAGAATCACCTTGTAAGAAAAGTCTGGCAATCTACTTTTATTTCTTCTTTTTCTTTTTTTTTAAAAAAAATATATATATAGTGCTTTAAGTTTACAGTCCAAGTCAATTTTTCATGCAAATTTTCCCACATGCTGCTTTGTAGCTCTAGCTGTTCTCCCCATGTTCTGACAGCACAGTCCTCTTAGTCATTGTGAATCTCGTATATCCATTCAGCTAGCTCCGGTCCACCTCTACTGTCTCATCTAGCATCTGAACAGGAGCTGCCCACTTAGTCCTGTATATCTGCTTAAGCCAAGAAATACACTCTTTGCCAGTATCATTTTATGTCTTGTACTCTGGTTCAATCTATGTCTGAAGAGTTGGTTTCAAGAAGGGTTTGGGGGGCAAAGTCAAGATGGTGGACTAAATACATGTCTCCATAAATCCCTCTGGAAACCAAGACCTGCAATGATAATTAAATGGAGGCTTCTGGACACCTAGTGAGCCCTGGGATGCGGCATAGGGCTGTTAATTTGGATTTCATACCACTGAATGCAAAACCTCCTCTCCTTCACTGACCCCACTCTCAGTGAGCAGAGGCTTGCACAGGCTGAAGATAACTCACCATTTTGTTTTTTTTTTCTCTGTCTTGGCTGGTGGGCAGAGCTGGGACTTGACTGGCTGCTGGTCTTGGACACTCTGCTGGTGGGACTGGCAAGTGTAATTCCCAGGTTCTGAGAGCCTGGCTTTGGACTCCATACACCTTAGCTCCCCTGGCCTATCTTTCTGCCTCCATCATGTGGTAGCTGTACAGATGCACTTGTTCGGGACGTCATCTTGATACACTGGGAAACAGAGAAGCCCAGGCAAAGGCTCCGCCTGGACTTTTGTTTCTACTCTGGGGGGTGGCACCTGCTAGGGGGAGAGTGCTTTCCTTGCAAGGGGGTGGTGTTTTGCACAGTGTTGTCTGGGGTTGGGGTCCAGCGGCAAAGGATTTGAACTCTGGGAATTTCAGCACTGTTGGCCTCTCTTTCCCCTAGGAGCCTGGTCCCTGCCAGCTGGTGAGCTTGTGCAGGACACCATCTTGATTTGCTGGGAGGTGGAATCATCCATATGGAAGCCTCAGCTGGACCTAATTCCTGGGCTGGAAGGCAGTGCCTACCTAGAAGAGATTGCTTTTCCAGCAGAAAAGCAGAATTCTACACAGTATCACCTACAGCTGGGGCCTGACAAATGAGGCCAGCAGGCCAGTAGCCTTTCTGTATTTTGAGCTAGTTTATAACATCTGGGGTTGGATACAGAGGTGCTTACTTTGCCAGCTGGGAAGAGGGATATATACACCTGAAAACCTAACTGACTTTGGAAGTTGTCAAATACTTTTTACTTCTCATTGTAAGACGGCCTAGAGAAACAATTGTTGTCCACCTTCACAGCATCTCCCTCAGCCTCTACTGACCCACATGAAGCCCTAAAAGCAACAAATGTTGGAGAAGACGATAACCTGGGAATCACCCATGACGTTAGTAGGCCCCCAAAAGAAACCACCTCAGAACTTCACAGATGAAGAAGCTTTTCTGAAACTATCAGAAGATGAATACAAAAAGATTATATAGAGAGCCCTACTAGACCTTATACAAAATGCGGCAGAGCAAAACAAAAAATAAGAAAACTGTTTGATCTGATGCAACATCAGTATTCGGAAATTCAACAGATCAAGAACAAAATCAAAGACATAGAATCTTCAATTCAAAGCCAAAAAAACAGAATGGAGCAAATGGAAAAGAGAATTTCTGATTTGGAAGGCAGATCTACTGACTCCAGCATCTATGAGGAGAAATCAGAAAATATAAACAAGAAAAAAGAAGAAGCATTGAGAAGCATGTTTGACTCCATTAAGAAGAACAATTTATGATTAATTAGAGTTTCTGAACAGGGAAGAGCACCTGACAGCACAGAGTATTGTTGCTGCACTGCTGACAGAAAACTTCCCAGATATTATAGAAGAAGAGAACATAGATATCCAAGATATGTATTGAATACCACTCAGTATAAATCTCAGTAGAAGCACTTCAAGACATATCATAATCAAACTTAACAAAATGAAACAAAAGCAGAAACTCTTAGAGGCAGCAAGACTCAAAGCAAAGCAAACATTCAGAGGGAAACCTGTAGTCTATCGTCGGATTTCTCAGCAGACATAATACCGGGATGAAGACAGTGGAACGACATATTCAAAGCCTTGATGGAGACGAACTTCCAACCAAGAATTATTCTATCCTGTAAAACTGTCTTTCAAATATGAAAATGAAATTAAGATTCATAGATAAACAGAAACTCAGAGACTTTGTAAAAACCAAACCAAATCAAAACTACAAGAAATACTGAAAGAACCTCTTGGCTTAGAAGAACAAAATCGCTAACTTTATATTTTAGAAGGACACATTATCCAGAATCCTACTCAGTTAGGGAAGTCTCCAAACATGATCAAAACTATAATGGTGGAAGAAATGATCTAGTGATCATATCATGTAAACTATGATAATATCACCATATTAAAAAGAAGGATATACTACAGTTGTTATAGTCCTTGCAGATGGAGAGGAAGTTGACAAGGCTGGTAGCAATCAAAATTGGGTTTGTATATACTTTATTAAGCAGGATCATAGGGGCAGTGGTAAAGTATAATAAAAAAGCAAAATACCATATCAAGAAATCTAGTACAGGAGCCTCAACAACCACAAAATCAATGCTGAAAAAAGTGAAAAATCAACCCACAAAGAAGCAAATCCCACAACAGATTAATAAGAACAACAGAGAAAACATCAACACAAAAATAAACATATCACAATGGCAGCACTGAACACATACCTATCAATAATTACATTGAATGTAAATGGACTGAATGCTCCAGTAAAGAGACATCAAGTGACATCCTGGATCAAAAGACATGACCCAGCTATATGTTGCCTACAAGAAGCTCACCTTAAACTTAAAGATAGGAACAAACTGAAAATTAAAGGATGGAAGAATATATATCAAACTAACAATACACAAAGAAGAGCAGGTGTGGCAATTCTAGTCTCAGATAGAATTGATTTTAATGTAAAATCCACCATCATGGACAAGGACGGACACTATTTATTGCTGAAAGTTTCAATATACAAGCAGAACTTAACAACTGTAAATATTTATGCACCTAGTATTAGAGCACCTAAATATGTCAAAGAAACACTGACTACCCTCGAAAAGGAGATAGATCACTCTACAGTAATAGTGGGAGACTTCAACACTCCACTTTCAGTATTGGACAGATTGTCTAGAAAAAAGCTCAATAAAGACACAGAAGACCTTATTGCCACAATTAAACAACTAGACCTCATTGACATATACAGAACTTTCTATCCATCAGCAGACAACTACACTTTCTTCTCTAGTGCACATGGAACATTCTCCAGAATAGACCATGTGTTAGGACATAAAGCAATTCTCAACAAAATCCACATCACTGAATTAATGCAAAGCATCTTCTCAGATCATAAAGCCATGAAAGTCGAAATCAGTAGCAGAAAAAACAGATAGAAAGTGGAACTCATGGAAACTGAATAACACCTTGCTCGAAAAACCATGAGTTATAGAAGAAATCAAGGATGAAATAAAGAAATTTATGGATTCCAACAAGAATGAAAACACTTTCTACCAGAACCTATGGGATACAGGCAAAGCAGTGCTCAGAGGTCAGTGTATCTCCATAAATGCACACATCTGGAAGAAAAAAAATCAAATTAAAGAACTGACCCTACAGCTTGAATAAGTACAGAGAAAAACAGAGGAAGCCCTCAGGAACCAGAAGAAAACAGATCATAAAGATTAGAGTGTAACTAAATGAATTAGAGAATAGAAGAACAATTGAAAAAATTGAAAAGACTCAAAGCTGTTTTTTTTGAAGAGACCAACAAAACTGACAAACCATTGGCTAAACATACTAAAGAAAACCAGGAAAGGAAAAATAACCCAAATAAGAAATGAGAGGGGAGTTGTCACCACAGATTCAAAAATATCATAGCTGAATACTATGAAAGGCTGTATTCTAACAAATCTGAAAACCTAGAGGAAATGGACAAATTCCTTGATTCATATCACCTACCAAAATTATTACAAAGTGAAGCAAAACAACTTAATAAACCCATCACAAAGGAAGAAATTGAAAAAGTCATCAAAGAATTGCCAAACTAAAAAAAGCCCAGGCCCAGATGGCTTCACCCCACAATTCTACCAGGCTTTTAGAGAAGAGTTATCTCCAATACTACTAAGACTATTTCACAGTATAGAAAGGGATAGAATACTCCCAAATTCATTCTGTGAAGCAAGCATAACCCAGATACCAAAACCAGGGAAAGACTCAACAAAAAAGGAGAACTACAGACTGATATCACTGATGAACCTAGATGCAAAAATCTTCAACAAAATTCTTGCCAGTAGAATACAACAACATATCAAAAAAATAATCCATCGTGATCAAGTTGGACTCATACTGGGGATGCAAGGCTGGTTGAACATCAGAAAAACAATTAATGTGATCAACCACAGAAATATCACAAAAGACAAGAATCACCTGATGTTGTCTATTGATGCAAAAAAGGCATCTGATAAACTCCAACATCCATTCATGCTAAAAACTCTCAGCAAAATAGGAATAGATGGCAAATTCCTCAGTTCAATAAGGGCCATTTATACAAAGCCAACTGCCTATGTCATCCTGAATGGAGAGAGACTGAAACAGTTTCCCTTGAGAACAGGAACTAGACAAAGGACTTCCACTCTCACCTCTCCTATTCAACACTGTACTGGAAGTTCTAGCCAGAGCAATTAGACAAGACCAAGTAATAAAGGGCATCTGCATCAACAAAGAAGAAATGAAAATCTCCCTCTTTGCAGATGATATGATTGTATATGCTGAGAGTCCCAAAGAACCCATAAGGAAACTATTCAAACTGATAGAAGAGTTCGACAAAGTCTCAGGATACAAGATTAACATAAGTAAATCAGTAGGATTCCTTTATAAGAACAACAAGATTATTAAGGAAGAAATCACCAAGTCAATACCATCTACAACCCCTAACAATATAAAGTACCTAGGAATAAATTTAACTAGAGAAATAACAGACCTTTACAAAGAGAACTACTAATCCTTACTACAAGAAACTGAGACTTATGTAAATGGAGAAACCTACTCTGCTCATGGATAGGAAGACCTAACATTGTGAAAATGTCTGTTACCCAAAGCAATCTGCTTATATAATGCAATTCCAATTCAGGTTCCAGTGACATTTTTTAACAAGATGGAGAAGCAAATTACCAGCTTTGTCTGGAAAGGGAAGAAGTCCCGGATAAGCAAAGCATTACTAAAGAAGAACAGACTGGGAGGCCTCTCATTACCAGACCTTGGAAACTACTACAACTGCACTGTAGTAAAAATAGCCTGGTACTGGTACAAAAACAGACACATCAGTGGAACAGAATTGAGACCCCAGAAATGACATTATCTGCCTATGAACAGCTGCTATTCAGCAAAGGCCCTAAGACATTAAACTGGTGTAAAAACACTCTGTTCAACAAATGGTACTGGCAAAATTGGATATCCACCTGCACAAAATTAAAAGAAGACCCATATCTTACACCTTGTACAAAGACCAACTCAAACTGGATAAAAGACCTAAATATCAAATATAAAATGATAAAGCTCATCTATGAGAAAGTAGGAACACCAATGGAAGGTGTAATACACAACCTAGACAGACTTCAAAATCTGTCAAACAAACCACAATCATCAGAAGAGAAAATGGATAAATGGGAACTACTAAGAATCAATCACTTGTGCTCATCCAAAGACTTTATTGATAGAATTAAAAGGCCACCTACAGAATGGGAAAAGATATTTGGTAACTCTATGTCAGATTGATGTATGATCTACATAATCTATAAGGTACTATGAAATATCAATAAGAAAAAGATAAATCATCCAATTAAGCGATGGGCAAAGGAGATGGACAGACACTTCTCTAAAAAGGAGATCCAGGCAGACAAAAAACAATGTGGACATGCTCATGATCATTAGCTATTAAAGAAATTCAAATCAAAAAGACAATGAGATACCATCTCACCCCAACAAGGTTGGCCACGATCCAAAAAATGCAAGACAACAAATGATGGAGAGACTGTGGGGGATTGGAACTCTCCTACACTTTTGGTGGGATGGCAAAAGGTGCAACCTTGTTGGAAAGCAACCTGGCATTCCCTTAAAAATATGGATACCAAGCTAAATACCATTTAACCTAGTAATTCCACTGCTTGGAATATAAGTTACAGAATCAAGGCACTCACACCAGCTGATACATTCACACGAATGTTCATCACAGCACAGTCCACAATAGCAAAAAGATGGAATCAACCCAGATGCCCAACAGCAGAGGAGAGGATAGGTAAACCATGGTATATACACTCAATGGAACACTGTGCAATGATAAAGAACAACGATGATAGCAGGAAACATCTCTTAACCTGATTTCAACTGGAGGACATTATGCTGAGTGAAACTAGTCAGTGACAAAAGGACAAATATTGTATAAGATCCCTAGGATAAGAACTTAAAAACAGACTCATGCATAGAAGAAAAGACTCTCTGATGGCTGCAAGGGTGAGGAGGGAAGGAGGGTGAAGGGGGGAAGGTTTAGGTTAGATAGCTGTTACAAATTTGGTTGGGTGAAATCAGTGACAGTACACATTGGAAAGAAGATCAATAATAACTGGACTTCAACACAATTTGAGTACTCCTCCCGTCCTAACCCAATACTGCAAGGACAGAGGAGCTGGGTTGGGGGGCTGGGGACCAGGCTTTCAGGAGAAATTGAGGCCAATTGGTACAGCTAGCATTTTGCTAATGAGGACTCTCTGCACCCCACATCAGTGAGTGTAATCTGAGGTCTTAAAAGCTGCTATCTGAGGGTACAGCAAATGGTCCCAACTCAACACCAACGCATGATCACCAAGGACAAGAATGACAGGGGGAAAAGAGAAGACAGAGAGACCGATGTGAGTGGGTCTCTATATTGACTCATGAGCAGAAGAACTGGTTGATGCCTGGCCTCCACCAGTGATAGCCACAATGGAGCTCACAAAGAAGAGTCTCACCAGCAATAAGAGAATAAGTAGGGGTGCACCCTGAGATCTCCAATAAAAGACTGCAATTAATGGTCTGGGGGCTCTGGGGCTGCCTTGGAGCATGGCTCCTGGCCCTGATGCTGCCCCTGTCCATAGACCATAATGAAGGCCAACTTTTCAGACAGCAGTGGATTGGAGTGGGTGACATAGATTGACTACATCTTGTGGGAATTCTATGGTTCTATGCATCTGTAGGATGTCGTCCTGCTGACCTTTTGCTGGAGGAAAGGGAGTGGGTGGAGAGGAGGGAACAGGAGTCTGTTGGGAGGATAGGACAGGTATGGAGCAGAGGAGAGGGGTGTGCTGTCACCTGGCAGGAAGTGCAGTGGGAGCTGCATATAGGTGAGCATGCAAATTTATACGTGAATGTACATTTTCATTCAATCATAATAAAAAATTAATTAATTAATTAAAAGAAAATGGTTTTGGTTCTGGGCTAACAAATAGGCCAGGGGTTCTGTCTTCCAGGGACCCTCCAGGCTGTTGGACCACTGAGTTTTGTTCTTTTTAATAGAGTTTGACTTCTATAACCCAGTTTTTTCATGCTCTGGTCAGGAACTCTTTGTTGTATTCCTTGTCAGGGCAGTCATTGGTGGTGGCCAGGCACCATCTGGTTCTTCTGGTCTCATGCTGATGTGGTCTTTGGAACATGTGGCCCTTTCTTTGTCTTGGGCTTATATTTTCATTGTGTCTTTGATATCTTTCATTCTCCTATGATCCAGATGGGTTGAGACCAGTTGATGTTTTTCAGGTGGTCACTGGCGATCTACTTCTGAAAGCCAAGTGGTCTTTAGAGTAGGTTTTTTTTTTCATTTCTTTTTTTAATATTTGGAGACTTATGTATTCTCTTTGCTGCCATGCTTTGGAAAACACCTTTTTCATGATTTCTATGAACTTCCATGGTTTCTATGAACTTTCCTTCCATTGTGACATTCCAGAGAGGGAATTAGCAAATAGAGTTACAACCCTTATTGCTACATTTAATCTTGGGGCTAGGACTGGTACTTAATCTCCTCTTCCTTCATTCTAAGTTTCCATAGTTATTCTAAATTCCTTTCACACTCATTTGGCAGCTCTTGGTGGCTTATTTGGTAGCTTATTTGTTCATGTGAGCCATACCTTCATTTCTGAAATATTTGAACCCTTGAAGCCATACCTTTCTCAATGTGATGTTGCTACATGTTTGTCTACAAGTCTACCAGGACTTGCCAACATAATTGCCTAGGTTCTGTGTACATTCTCCCTGATGCTTGCTGTTCAAGGCCAATTGTCTCTACTAACATGGTAACCAATCTTCTCACCTAACAGAAGCCCTAACTTGCATTTCTGTGCAATCCTTATTTCTTTTCCCTGTTAGAGGATGCTTTCTATGGGGACCAACCCTCTGCAGAGTACTAGGGTCAGGGACAACACAAATTCCTCGCTTGGAATCATAGTAAGTGGGCCACTCTTACTCTGCTTCTGGTTTCCAGACTCATATACCCTTGCTATTAGGGATACAGCACCATATAGACTGTCCAAGTCAATACACACATTGTACCCTACAGGCTGATACCCCATCCTTTCAGAGTTTCATCTGAGCTGGTGCTTCATACGCACATTTACATGGCTGTTTCAGATTCAGTGATGTAGACTGAACTGTATCCCCCAAAAATGTGTGTAGCAATTTGGCTAAGCCATGATTCCTGGTATTGTGCAATGTTCCTCTATGTTGTAAATCCTGCCTCTGTGATATTAATGAGGAAGGATGGGCAGCAGTTGTGTTGGTGGGGCAGGACTCAGTGTGTAAGATTGTATTGTGCCTTGAGGAAATCTCTTGGGACATAAAGAAGACAGCAGAGAGATTTGGGGACATCATACCACCAAGAAGCAGTGCTGGGAGGGGAGTACATCCTTTGAAAATGACCTGGAGTCCCTGTGCCTCAGAAGCCACCAGACCAAGGGATGACTGAGGACAAGGACTTTCCTCCAGAGCTAACAGAAAAAGCTTTGCCCTGGAGCTGATGCTCTGAATTTAGATTTGGAGCCTCTTTTTCTGTAAAAAGGTAAGTTTTGCTTCATCAAAGCCATCCATTTGCAGCTTAAATCAGTACCAGATGACTAAGAGGGGCCATCTCTGAATGTTGTAGTGTGTGAACTGATCAACAGATTCCATGGTTATGAGTCTATTCCCCTGCCTTCCTTGCTGTAAAGAATGTTATGTTGTTGGATTCTACACAGTGTGTGATCCTTTACTCACGGTCAAGCATTTAGTAAGCCCCAGCAAAAAGATGCTGGCTGAGGTTCTGCAGGCAGAATAGGTAAACCCACACCCAGAACGGGTACCTGTCCATGTATGAATAAAGTATTGGCTGTTAGAATTTGCCCAAAGTCATCAGCCTGCTTTTAACTGGTTGTCAATCTTGATTAATATTGCCAAATTAAGGGTTCACTATTCCTCTCTGTTTATGATAATTTGACTATTCAATGACAACAGTAGCTAGGTTACCCTTCCTCATGATAAGTGGAAGTCCATTGTGTTGGACCATTACCATTACATTTTGTTGCCACCATGCAAATTATGTGGCAGACAGTGACAAAGTTGAGCTTATCCCTTCCAACCTAGTAATTTTGTCCACTTAATTGTCTTCTTGCTTATTTGAAAGTTCTCCTCACTTTGCATGTCCATCAACACTGTTAAAATAATACTTCTATTTCCAATCTTTAAGTCCTTTTATTTTCCAGACCTTTGATGAGAATTTCAGACTATCAGCCATTGCTCAGCAGTACGGATAGGCAGATGCAGACCTAGAGGAAGAGGAAGAGGAAAGGAGAGGTGGAGGGGGAAATTGAAAGAGACAGACAGACAGATCTACATATTCTCACCCCAGGACACACGTTTCAAAGAGAATAACTAGGAGGATTGCTCACAGCTTTGCCAAAGTGAAAGATCTCTGATTTCCAATAACTTACATGCCTATCTCTGAGTGTAGACGTAACGTAGTTGTCATTCATTCTAACTTTGCTTTCACTGAACATGTCAACTCATCTATAAAACAAGCTTGGATCTTTCAAACTTGTATCAAGGACTTACAGTATATTTCCCTATATTGTTTTATGTCCTAAGCTAATGGAAAGAGCTAGTCGAGCCTTGGTGAGTGGCATGGTCCTAGTCTAACTGAACATGAAGCTTACTTGTTTGTACTGTCTTATTTGGTTATGACTTGATCCCAGACACATCTTTTTCATCTTAAAATTTCTTAGTGATTGGTCCATCCAACTTCATGACTCTGGATTCAACAGCTAATTTGGGGCTGACAAACTTAAGGTCATTTGTTGCCTGTTCAAGCATTCTGGCTCAGTAAAACATTAAGAGATGTTTCTTTGTTCTATTTTTGTAGTATTTATGTCATACCTAAAAGAAACTTCACAGCTTTTTATAGTCATCCCCCAAATTTTCTAATCCTCCATAGTATTTGACAACTACTAATCCAGTTTATATCTCTGTAAACAGAACTGCCTAGTCTAAGAATTTTGTATAAAAGAAATAATAGGACATGTGGTCTTTTGTGACTGACTTCTTTCACTTACCTTGTTGTTGAGGTTCATTGACGTGAACTTGTATCTTGAATTGACATAGTATGTGTCAGTACTTCATCTCTTTTTATTGATTAATAGCATTGCACTTAGGGATACAGCACAGTTTCCTCATGTGTTGATCACATGATGGAGAGCTTAGTTACTGTGAATAATACTACTACGAATATTCACACATGCATCTTTGTGTGGATGTATGTCTCTTGAATTAATCTCTAAGAATGAAACTGTAAGACTGCAGAGAGTGAGCAAGGGATTGTTGGGAGACGGTATCTGTTGGCTCTCTCAGATTTTTGTACATATTCTGAATAAATTCACTGACTGCCTATTGTATTGGTCACCCTTTTCAAGACTGTTCTTTAGAACAAACAGCTTTGAAAATAAAGATAGTTTATTTCTTCATAGCAAAGTGTAGTTCTGTGGTCTGTGTATTAAAACAAAGATTAGAGTTTCCATAGCAACCCTATAGGACAGAGTAGAACTGCATAGTAGAGATTCCAGTCAAGGAATACCTGGTGAATCCAAACTGCTAGCCTTTTGGTTAGTAGCTATAGCACTTAAGGACTATGTCACCAGGGTTTCCTAAACTCAGTGTTCCTCTTCTTTAATATAAGTAGCTATTACCCAAGTATATGGTTTCCTTAGTCTCTCTGTGCAAATAGGGGCTTGGAGTATACCTCCTTAAATGCTGACTAAGGCTATTGCTGTGAGAAATAAACCGTCCTTCCTTTTACCCAGAAGTCTCTTGTCTTCTAACAGCACCCACTGTGCTGTGGAAGGCTAACTTGTTAGACTTTTCTGTTTGTTTTACCATGGAAAATATTGTGTTTATGTACATAGGGAGGATAGTGGCATAGCTGCAAACTCTCAGAGGTAACTTCACCTCTCAGAAAGAAGTCTCAGAGAAAAACTGCTGTCTCCCTCTGTGCTGTCAGTGTAGCCCAGGCTGCAAGGCTGGCCTTCTTATATCCGAGCACCTGTCATATTCTTCTTTAAAATTCCAAGTAGCACAGCTGTCAGTTGGCGGCTGAGATGCATGGTCATTCCTAGGGAACAGATAGAGACTTTAATATTTTATTTTTTTTGTGTGTGTGTGCTTTCAGCAAAAGTTTTTAGTTCAAGTCAGATTGTCATTCAAAAATTTATACACGTTGTAATATGACCCTAGCTGCTCTCCCTACTTTGTGACAGCGTGCTCCTTTCCACGTTGTTTGTTCTGTGTCCATTGAACTAGGTCTTGTCCCCTTCTGCCTTCTCACCTCATCTCCAAACATAAACTGTCCAGTTTGTTTCCTATATCTGTTTAGGCCAAGATGGACACGCTCTATCAGTAGCATCTTATCTTTGTAAACCAGTTCAATCTTTTACTGAAGAGTTGGCTTCAGGAATGCTTTCAGTGCTGGACTAGCCGGGCATCCTCTGGTCCCTTTGGTCTCGTGCTAATGCAGTCTCTGGTTTGTGGCCTTTTCTGTCTCTTGGCCTCATGTTTTCCTTATGCTTTTGATGTTCTTCACTCTCGTGTAGTTCAGATGGGTTAGAATTTATGAGTGCATCTTACATGATCCTCTCCAGATTTTGAAATCAGAGAAGACACTCACCAAACTGGGATGCAGAACATTTTCTTAATAAACTTTGTTTTGCTGGTTGACCTAGATGTTCCCTGAAACCATGGCCCCCAGACCCCTGCCACTGCTTCTCGTTTCCATGAAGTGTTTGATTGTGTTTAGGAATCTTCAGTTACGCTGATTTCTCCTGTGTTCTGTTTTATCCTGCTCTACCCCTAAAATAATTCTTGTCCACTATTTAAATAGGGAAACCCTGGTGGGATACTGGTTAAATGCTATAGCTGCTAACCAAAAGGCCAGCAGTTCAACTCTGCCAGGTGCTCCTTGAAAACTCTATGGGGCAGTTCTACTCTGTCCTATAGGGTCATTATGAGTCAAAATTGACTCTGGCACTGGATTGGGTTTTCCTATTTAATTAGCGAATACCTCTCTCCCTCCTTCACTGCTCTCATGAACATCAAACACTGCTGTCTTAAGTGTTTATACCTTTTCTTGAGTCCTTATAATAGTGGTCTCGTGATATTTGTTCTTTTGACTGATTTCATTCTGCATAATGCCTTCCAGATTCCTTCATGTTATGAGACGTTTCCCATATTCATCATAGTTCTTTGTCATTGTGTAGTATTCCACTGTGTAAATATATCACAGTTTCTTATCCATTCATTCATTTATAGTCACCTAAGTTGGTTTCATCTTTTGACTATTGTGAACAGCACTACAATGACCACCGGTGTGCATGTATCTATTTATGTGACAGCTGTTATATTCTCTAGAATAAATTCTAAAGAGTGGCATTGCTGGATCACAAATGTGGTATTTCTATTTCCACATTTTAAAGGAAACACCAAACTGATTTCCAAAGTTGTTGCACCACTTTAAATTTCCCCCAGCAGGGCAAAATGTTTGAGCTTTTCCACATCTCTCCAATGTTTATCGTTTTTGCATTTTGGGGATAAATGCCAGTGTCCTTTGAGGGAGATCGCATCTCATTGTAGTTTGATCTGCATTTCTCTAACACCTAATGATCAGCATTTCCTCATGTATCTCGTAGTCATCTGAATGTCTTTTTTGGCAAAATGCCTGTTCATACTCTTTGCTCTTTTACTAATTGGGTTATTTGTCTTTATGTTGTTGAGAGTTTGCATAATCTTACAGGTTTTAGAAATTAGACACTGATCAGATTTGTCATAGTCAAAATTTTCCCAGTCTGTAGGTTATCTTTTTAACTTTTTGATGAAGTCTTTGGCTGAGTATAAATTTTTGATTTTTAGGAGTTATCTTTTTTTTTCCTCTGAAGTTTGTGCATTGTTGGCAAGATTTAGAATTCCATTTATGTCCAGTATTAGGGCTCCCAGTATTGTTCCCATTATTTCTTTCATGATCTTTATCATTTTAGATTTTATGTTTAAGTCTTTGGTCTACCTTGAGTTAGTTTTTGTATGAAGTATGATGGTACTTGGCCATGAGGTATGGGTTTTCTTCCTTTTTTTTTTTTTTTGCAGATGGATAACCAGTTATGTCAATACCAGTTGTTGAAGAGACTCTCTTTTCCCCAGTTAACAGACACTGGGCCTTTATCAAATATCAGCTGCTTGAAGGTGCATCATTTTATGTCTGGATTTTCAATTCTGTTGTACTGGTCTGTATGTCTGTCACTGTACCAGTCCAAGGCTGTTTGGGCTGCCATGGCAATATAATAAGTTTTTTCCATAGTAAGTTGGTGGCTTGTCTATGAATCACCCTAAAAAACACCACTTAGATTTGAACGGATATGGCATTATGTCTGTATATTAGTATAGGTAGGAGACAGATTTTCACCATGTTAAATTTGCCTATCCATGAGCAAGGTAGATTTCTCAGTTTATTTAGGATGCTTTTGGTTTCTTGCTATACAGTCTTGTAGTTTTCTTTGCACAAGTTTTTTACTTCTATGGTTGGATATATTCTTAAATATTTTGTTTTCTTGGAGACTACTGTAAATAGTATTGATTGGATTTCCTCTTTGACATTCTCTTTGTTGTTGTAGAAAATCCTGATACTTGACGAAATTCTTTAGTTCTAGTAGTTTTTTATGGCTTCTTTAGGACATTCTGTGTATAAGATCATATCATCTATAAATACATTCACTTTCTTCTTACCAATTCAGAAGTCTTTTATTTCCTTTTCTAGCCTCGTTCATTGCTCTGGCTAGAAACTCCAGCACAACGTTGAACAAAATTGACAACAAGAGTCATCCTTGTCTGGTTTTTGTTCTCATGGGGCGTGCTTTCAAACTTGCTTCATTTAGCATGATGCCAGCTGTTGACTTCCTACTAATGCCATTTATCATGCTGAAGAATTTGCCTTCTATTCCTTTTTGTTGTTGTTGTTGAGAATTTTTAACATGAATAAGCCAAAGCCAAGTGCCGGTTGGAATTTGTCAGATGCCTTTTCTGCATCAACTGGTAGAATGATTTGGTTCTTGTCTTTTGCTTTACTTACTTGATTGTTTACATTAGTAAGCATGGACATTAATATGAGGATTAAACTGTGTGGGATGCTGGAATTCTTCCCTATGAGTCATAACTGACTCAACAGGAATGAGCTTGGTTTGTTGGGGTTTTATTTATTTGTTTTTTGACAGTCCACAGCAGGATGAAGACTTGATAGTGGGAACTGAAAGAAAATAAGAACTTCATGGGTGCTCATGAAAATTCATGCAACGAGGCACAGATAGTACATTTTCCTGTGCTTGTCGCCTCCAGCCACCGTCCTCTTCCTGACAGCACCTGCAGTTTTTCAGCGCCTATATATCCAGAAACCAAGTGATTTTCCAAGCAAAATTGTGTAGTTCAGTAACATGGTAAAGAAGAAATGTCCCTGAAAAGTAAGACAGATGCCTAGAAGACTGATTTTCTCTAGTTGCATACACTTAGATTTTTTTTTCTCTCCTCTTTTGAAACAACAGAGTGGTGATACATATTTTCATGGATGGAATTATGCTTCCCCCAAAATGAATGTAGTAGTTTGGCTGGGCCATAATGTCTAGTATTATGTGATTTTCCTTTATGTTGTAGATGTGGCCTCTATGATGTTGATGAGGGAGGATGGGTGGTGGTTGTGTTAGTGAGGCAGGACTCCATCTGTAAGACTGCATTGTGCCTTGATGCAATCTCTTGTAATATAAAGGTAAGGGAAGCAAGCAGAGACTTGGGGACCTCATGCCATCAGGAAAGAAGCAGTGCCAGGAGCAGAGTGCATCCTCCAGACCAGGGTTCCCTGCACCTCAGAAGCTCCCAGTCCAGAGGAAGATTGATGACAAGGACCTTCCTCCAGAGCCAACACAGAAAGGCTTCCTCTGGAGCTGGCGCCATGAACTTGGATTTGTAGCCTACTGGACTCTAACAGAATAAAATGTCTGCTTTTAAAGCCATTCACTTGTGGTATTTCTGTTATAGCAACACCGGATGCCTAAGACAGTTATAGTTACTTAAAGGTTACATGGCTCTGATTCTGTTATTATCCTCAGAGTGTCACCATCTTTGACTCCCAGATCCCAAAGCATCAACAGGCAGAGGGCATTTTTATAGTTCTGATACTGACTTTTAAGTCACCTTTTCATTAAGTCTCACTTTCGTTCCCAAGCCAGCGGAGGCTCCACTTTACCAACGCTGCTCTTGGCAGGGCCTGGAACTCATTCAGAGGGTCTGAGAAGTCAAAGATGCTGGAGGGCCAAGCAGTCAGCAGATACCCAAGGGCCAGATGCAAGATGTTGAAGTTGGAGGCTGAGTTGAGGGGGATCTCCTTGAACTCCGTTTTCGTGCATAGGTACCCTTTGATGAAAACTGTGAGTGCAATGCTTACAGTCTGGACCAGTTAATAAGACAGTGTCCAGAAGAAATGAGCGCTACAGAGCCAGTAGCCCAGGAAGTGAAAAAGATGGACAGTAACAATGGGATCTAGATACTGCTCCTATATCAGAAAGAAGTACAGCAACCTGGGGCACAAGGGAGGGCACTGAGGGTGAAAGACACCACAGACTGCAACTTCACGGGTAGAATAGCCCACAGCATTGAACTTCTGGTCTATTGAGTGGCTACTGTGCAACCCAATCCATGGACCAGCATCAGTCACAGGCTCAAAAAGCCCTAATAGATGCGTCGCATTAGACTGACCTGTTACAGGATCAGGCGTGGGGCCTGTGGTATTGTCTGGCCGTACCAGTTCTCTGTACAAGGTAATGCCTAAGTCTTCGTTTGCCTTGCTATGTGCCACAGTATGCCCTTTCAGCAGTGATTGCTAGAGTATCGAATCATCCAAGCTTGGCCATGTCTTACTGGCAGACCCCTAAGACAGTGTTGAACGAGAAGACCATGGAGAGAACTTGCTAACTTTAGGCAATCTCTTCACAAGTCTTGACAAGGATTGCAACCTTTTTGCCGGGGCAGCCATCGTCAGTCTCCTGCTTCCTCTTTCTTGCTCTTGTTTGGTTGTAGATGGTCAGCTGCACTTTTGTTAGTTACCTAGCATCTGTGCACAAGGGTGGTTGAAGTAATCTTAGTTAGGTTGGAAGCTTGGGCCACGCACACCAGTTTTTCCATTTCCAAATTAGAGAAAATATTAATTTCTTCTCATAACCTCCTTGTAAGCATTTTGTATGTATTCAGTAAAATGCTACATGTGAATTACTGAAATTGTTATGTGGCATTTACAGGCAGTGTGATGTAGTATATTGACATCAACTGTTTACTAATATAAAAACTGAGGGCAGTACTTTATTTGAGAGAATTCTTTTATGTATAATCTTAGATCTGACAGGCTTTGAAATTGGGATTCTTAAAGAACAAAACGTTTCTTTTACTATTTTCATTACCTAATACATCATAGTTGCTCAATATAATAGTTGCTCATATGCAAAAACAAAAGCCCATTACCTTTGAGTCGAGTCTGATTCATAGAAATCCTCTAGAACAGGATAGAACTATCCCATAGAGTTTCCAGGAAACACCTGGTAAAGTTGAACTGTCAACCTTGTGGTTAGCAGCTGTAGCACTTAACTAGTATGCCAACAGGATTGCCATATTCTGCCATACATATATATATATATATGTATATATTTAGGACAAAGGCAAGATGATCTCTGCAGTCAAGTATTCCGTGGATAAATGAGCAGTAAAAAAATTTTTCCCTTACTTTCAGTTAACTGTCATCAGAAAATGATTCACAAAAATCATCTGCCATTAGACACTGACATAATTGTATGGACAAAGTATCATGCAGCTATCACTCTATGAGATCAACAATATTTTCATAATTAAATGATTCAAAAACTTTAGTATACTAACACAAATGCGACTATGAGATATGGGTGACTTGATGGAATATTGACTTCTATCTTTTCTATCATTGTTTAAAGGTATGTATGAATCTATTAGTGTCTCTTAAGAATAACAGATTAGATTTAAAAAAGGAAGAAAAACAGATAGACATATTAACTCATAAGAAATTTAGTGCATTCTTCCACTGAAGTTCCTTTTTTTCTTCCCCCACAACATTATTGATTTTGGCCCAGAGATAAACCCAGTCACCGTGAGTGATAAACTATCACCAAATCCTATTGACTTTTGTTCTCTTTTGCTGTAGTTTTTGTCAGCTCAATGAATTATCCCCGGCTTATGCTTTGTTCTCTAAGGCATAAATCAAGATTAAAAAAAATGTTGAGTCCTTGCAAGTTTAGAGAGATATACCAAATATATCATGAAAGAGTATCTAAGCTTTTTTTTTATTAGACACATCTTGGTCTAATTCATGAAGTGTGTATACAATTACAACTTATTAATGAATAAAAGTGCTAAGTTCTCATAAATTTTGAATGTTACTGAACAAATAGAAAAGTTTGCTTTTGTTTTCTTTATGTACTTTAAATTCAACAGAATATAAATCATGTCTGTAATTTTAACTAGTGAAGACTACACCATAGTCAGGAAGATATGAATAATAAAACAACTTTCATTCAATGGTTAGCTTTTTACAGATGCTGTATTAAATAATATATGTATATATAGATATGTCTTTTTCTGTCTTTATCTTGTTTTATTTATCTACTTTTCCATCTACGATCACTAAATCTATCTCTAGAAAGTAGATACTCTTATTATCTCTATAAAGGTGAAAACTAAGGCATAAGCATGCTTGTTATCACCACATATCAGACTTAACACTTGAGGAAAATTAGTCAGCATCATTACCTACACTACAATTAAAAGTTTATTAAGTAGCATATTTTATTATCTTTCAATGAAAGTTTCCGATAATTACTGTGACAAACGTATTTGTTAAAATCTAAACAAAGATACTTAGGACAATTCTAATGTTAAGCCATATTATAACTGTATATGGCATTTCAAGTTTTTCAAGACTTTGCCAATAGATCCTGAGTTTTGATTTATGATTTCTGAAACATTAATTTGAGGGGCCACAGGCAAAGAAAAGCTCATATACGTATAATAGGTACGGCCAAAACAGAAAACCAAAGAACAATAGAACGGACAAACAAATCTTAAAAAACACAAAACAACATTTTGAAATACCGTGAAGGGAGTCCTGGTTCAAGAGCAACCTGATAGAGTGTAAGTTATTGTTGGGTGCCACTGAGTCAGTTGCTACTCAGAGCAACCCAATGTACAACAAAACACAACACTGTCCGGTTAAGCACCACTCTTGCTGTTATTTTTATGCTCAGTCCCAGTATTCCAGTCACAATGTCAACTCATCTCATCGAGATTCTTCCTTTTTTTTCCCACTGATCCTCTACTTTAGTACGCATGCTGTACTTCTCCAGATATTGATACCTCCTGATAACATGTTGAAAGCATGTGAAATTTAACCTAGCCATCCGCGCTTCTAAGGAGTATTCTGCTCATACCTCTTCCAAGACAGATTTGTTTGATCTTTTGGAACTCTGTGTTATATTCAATATTCTTCACCAACACAATTCCAAAGTGCTAATTCTTCTTTGGTCTTCCTTAGTCATTGTCCAGCTTTCCAACCCAAGTGAGGCGATGGAAAACACCAAGGCTTGGGTCAGGTGCACCTTAGTCTTCAAGGTGACATTTTTGCTTTTCAACACTCTCAAGAGGTCTTTTGCAGCAGGTTTGCCCAAGGCAATGTGTCTTTTTGATTCCTGACCGCTGCTTCCATGGATGTGGATTGTGAATCCAAGTAAAATGAAATCCCTGAGAACATCAGCCTTTTCTCTGTTCATCATGATGCTCTTTATTTGTTGAGACATGGGGATTTCTTTTTTTTTTTTTTTTTGTAGTGAGGTGAAGTCCATACTGAAAGCTGTGGTTTTTGGTCTTCATCAATAAATGCTTCTTCACTTTCAGCAAGCAAGATTGTGTCCTCTACGTAATCCTGACTGTCAAGAAGTCTTCCTCTCATTCTAATGTCACATTCTTCTTCATATAGTCCAGCTCCTCAGGTTATTTACTCACCGTACAGAATGAATAATAAGTGTGATGAAAAAATCAATCATGATACACACATCTTTCCAGACTTTAAACCAAAGAATATGTATCCTCTTGTCCTGTTTGAACAATTGCCTTGATCTACACACAGGTTCCTCATGAGCACAATTAAGTGTTCTTCACAATGTTATTCATAATTGGCTACCATTCACACGGCCAAATGCTATTACACACAGTCAACAAAGCACAAGTAAACACCTGTCTAATATTCTTTGCTTTCAGCCAGCATTCCTCTGATAACAGCAATGACGTCCTTGGTTTCACACGATCTTCTAACTCTGTCTTGAATTTCTGGTTGGTTCTCTGTTAATGTACTGCTGCAGCTGTTTTTGAACAATATTGAGCAAACTTTTACTTATATATTATATTAACGATATTGTTACATATTTCTGCTTTCATTGGATCACCTTTCTTGAGAATAAGCATAAATAAAGGTTGGAAACTTCTGGTAGGTCGGAAACTCTGGTAGTACAGTGGTTAAGTGCTATGTCTACTAACCAAAAGGTCAACAGTTCAAATCTGTCAGGTGCTCCTTGGAAACTCTATGGGACAATTCTCTGACCTATAGGATTGCTGTGAGTTGGGCCCATCTTGACGGCTGTGGGTTTGACTTTTGGTTTGGTCCAGTAGGTTGGCCAGGTAGTTGTCTCTTCTGAATTTCTTGGAATAGATGAATAAGCCCTTCAACAACTGCGTCCCTTTGTGGAACATGCCAGATGGTAATCCACAATTCCTCGAGCCTTGTTTTTGGCCAATGCTTTCACGGCAAAGCTTGGACTTCCTTCTTGAGTACCAATGGCTCCTGATCATACACTTCCTCCACCCGAAATGTCTAAAACCAACCTGCTGGTTTTGGAATAGTGACTCTGTGTGATCCTTCATCTTATTTTGACATTTACTGAATCATTTAGTATTTTCCCCAAAGAATCCTTCAGTATTGTAATTTAAGATTTGATTTTTTTTCCAGTCCTTTTAGCTTAAGAAGTGTCAAGCATGTTCTTCTCTTTTGGTTATCTGTCTCCAGTTCTTTGGCATATCTTTTATAACAATTGACTCTGTCTTCTCAAGCCACCCATTGAAGTCTTCTGTTTAGCTGTGTTACTTCATTATTTCTTTCATTTACTTTGTATACTCTACATTCAAGAGCAAACTTCAGTCTCTTCTGACATCCACTTTGGTCATTTCTTTCTTTCCTATCTTTCAAATGACCACTTGCTTTCTTCATATATGATGTCTTTGATGTCATTTCACAACTGATTAGGTTTGCAGTCAATAGTGTTCAATGTGTCGAGTCTATTCTTGAGATGGCCTCTGAAGTCAGGTGGGCTATAATACAGGTGACTTAAATCCATCGTAGTTTCTTGGGACACCACTTTCAACTCTTGATTGCTTTCCTTAAATAAGCTCAGCTAGTCTGACAGCACCTAATACTATCTGTATAGAAAAATTACATCTCCAATGTATATTTCTTTGTTACATTCCAAATTCTTATATCTGACATCCCACTGGATTTGTCTTCTTTGAGTATGTAATAAATACTTCAAACACAAATGGGCAATTCAGAAATCTTGACTCCCTTTCCCAAACACAGTCCTCCTAGATTTTACTCAAATTAGTATAACAGAACCATCATTTATTATGTTATTTAAACCAGTATCATTGGAATTGTCATTAATTTGTCACTTTACAACCTCCCTCACATGCAGTCTTTCAGCAAGTCTCGCCAGCTTCTTGCAGAATCTCTTGACAGCCCACTTTCCTTCATTTTCACTATTTTGTGTTCCAGCCACCACAAATTTTTGCTGAGGTATTTTTTGTTGTTGTTCTTGGTTTTTATTTGTTTGTTTGAGTAGCCTTCTACTTGGTGTCTATCTCTTAAGTCTGTATCTCTCTATGTGTGTGTGTGTTTATTTATTTATGCAAAAGGCAAAATGATCCATCCAAATCATAAATCAGATGTTTCCTCTTCCTTGACTAAAACCTTTAAATTCTTTCCCACTCCATTTGAAATTATATTGTAAAACCTACTGCCATTGAGTCATGTCTGACTCATAGCGACCCTAGAGGTCAGAGTAGAACTGCCCCATAGAGTTTCCATTAAAAAAAAATCACTGCCATCTAGTTGGGTCCAACTCATAGTGACCCTATAGGTCACAGTTGAACTGCCCCAGGGTTTCCAAGGAACACCGGGCAGATGTGAACAGCCAGTCTTTTGGTTAGCAGACATAGTGCTTAATCCTTTATTTTAAAGCCGAGCCAAGTGCCGTAGTCGAATCTTTTATTTTAGGTACACATAATCTGCTTTCCAAGTTTCCTGAACTGTTTATTCTGAACTCAGCTACCTCCATCCTGTTTCATACAGTGTAGCCACAGTGGTGTACTTGCTAGCCAAAAACATAAGCTTGTTTATGTCTTAAGGTCCTTATTCATGCCATCATTTACGGAAAAAACAAAAGAAAAAAGTCTTCCATGAGACTTATGCATGATTGATACTTTCTATCATTTCAGAATTCTTATTAAATGTTCTCTAGTCTTATTCATCATGATTGTCTCTTTCTATTGTTTTTAATAAATGTATCACTTCCTGAAATTCTGCTGTTTCACTGTTCACTGACTACCTTTTCACCTCTAGAATATATGTTTTTCTGATACTAAGAACCTTACATATCATATTTATTACTATACTCCTAGCATCACAATCACCAACATGTATCCAAATGCTCAATAAACATGTATAAAATTAAGAAAAATAGTCATTTATAAATAGTCCACTCTTCACTCTTCTGAAAAAATATATTTCTTCACCTGCTCCTATGCTTTCCTCTGACATGATTTTTGTGAGCACGACGACTTGCAAAAAGTCACTTTGAATAATAAATTTTCAGCAGAATATTAAGGTCTGTGGAAGTATTATAAGATTCAATGTAACAAGTAACAAATTATAAAGTATAGTCTACTTTCTTACACTGATTAGTGTCAGACTCCTAAGACCACTTTTCTTTCATATTAATAACACACACCATCTTGTTAAAATAGCATATTAGTCCTTTATCTTTTGCTTAACAGGTTACCCCAGCCTTTACAGTCTGAACAACAGACTTACTAGCTCACAGCTCTGAGGGTCAGAAGTTGTGGCATAGAATGGCTGGATTCCCCTTCCAGGGTCTCCCAAGGCCAAAATCAAGCTGGCCAGGCAGTTGTCTCAGTTAGGCCTTAGGATACTCTTCCAAACACTTAGGGATATGGAAGACTTTACTTTCCTGTGTAGTAGGACTGAGGTTGTTGTTTAGTTGCTGCCCATACGCTGAAAGCCTTTCCCAGCTCCTACACGTCGCTTGCATTCCTTCCCATGTGGACCTCTCAATATTCAAAGTCAGCAAAAGAGAAGCTCCTGTGTATCACAAGGCTCTCGCATTCGTAAACTCTCTTAATGGTTTACCTGATTAGGCCAGGCTCGCTGTGCTGCTTAAAATCACCTAATCACAGAATTGGCAATCCATCATATCCACGGTGCAGACTAACACGCAGTGGAAGACCATTAAACAAGGTTTACACAACAGCAGGCGTGAATCTTGGGAATCAATTTAAAACTCTTCTTGCCATCAAAAAGTTTTTCTTTGGTATTTAATCAAAGTAAAAATGTTACAAATAATGATATAGGCAATATGCTTCGGAGATCTCAAAAAGCTGTGAGTAGTGCAATAGACAATGGAATGTGCTGTAAATAACACAGTAAAATAAATGAAGAAATATTTTGTTTTTAAAATAATGTTTAAATTAAAAAATCTTGGTTTTACACATCTATAACCTATAAAGACATTTAAAAAGTCTTAGAGGGCTGTAAATCGCACCATTCTCTATGACTTGTAAATGAATGAAATGCATTGCACTTGTAAATGATTCTCAAATAAGTCTAATTTGCCATTAAAAGTATTTTTATGTGCATTTCATCACCGAGTACTTCCAGGAATATAATTAACGTGCAATAAATAACCAATTTGCTTAAAAATCCACTAAAATTTAGGTGAGATTTAACTTTGTAATTAGATTATAGTTTATATATTAAACCTGAGATGGTGAAATATTACCTGTTAATTAAGGATGGAAGTAGGACAAATGCTATTGAATTTAGTCTTGTGAAGAGCATGTAAGGTTTTTCGCTTCATGCAGAATTACCTGCCTATCCAACTGAAAGTGCTCCTGTCATTAGGTGTCATGTAGTTGGTTTTGACTCACAGTGGCCCTTTACGACAGAGTGGAACTGCCCACAGGGTTTCCTAGACTGTAATCTGTATGCATGTAGATTGTCAAGTCTTTTCTCCCTTGGAGCAGCTACTGGATTCGAACTGCTGACCTTTTGGTTGATTGCCCAGTGCTTTGAGCCACAGGGTTATTTGCTGAACTGATGACTCTTTGCATTTAAGTGTGGTGGGCTAGAAATGACGTTCGGTAAAGGAAGGTCTAGCATTATATGCCTGCTTCACCATGTACTAGCTCTATAGCCCTGGTAAAATTTTTCTGTGAGATTACCTTTTTAATTTTCTTTTCTCTGTGTGTCCAAGAATGCTATTGCTCCTTCCAAGGTACACACCCTTTCAACCCCTAACAATCTTTCACATCTGCTCTATCTCTAGATCTTCATAACTACACTCTTCATCTTTATTTGTGTTGTTCACCGCAAGAAGCCCAGGCCAAAATCACTCCTTATCTCCCATACTCTATTTTTCATATTTCTCTGGGTACCACACATCCTAACCTGATCTCTCTCTCTCTTTGCAACTTCTGAAACCCTACACTTGGCTTTCAATTTTAAGAATCATTATTATATAAATTCCTCTTTCCTCAATCTCTTGCTAAATAGTACCTTTCTTTTATTGATATAACTTAAAATTATGTTTCTTTGAGGATACTCTTCACTAGATACCTCTTAACTAGTGAATGTTACTGTCGTCTCACAGCTGGTAGAACTAGGCGGTAAGATATTAAATGTGTTCCTCTTGACCAGTGTAGCTTCCAGACTTTTCTCTGCTTCCTTCCCTGAGAAATATATTTTAGATTCTACTTAAATCTTAGTTATAGTTTACCTCTAGCCCCTTAATCACTATTTTCCTCTGACGTCTTCTTTTCTATACTATCACCTGTCTTTATTGTATGACTTCTATTCTAATTCTAGGTATTATTTCTGAGTAGGCGACCCTACTATTTGCTGAAAGTTTCTTCCTTCTTGAGGCACTCGTGACCACTGACACATGCCGGGCCTTATTATTTCCAAGAATACTTAAAAATTCCATTCCCTGATGAACACTTCTTTTCTTACACTGTCATGGATTGAATTGTGTCCCCCCAGAAATGTGTGTAGCAATTTGACTGGGACGTGATTCTCACCATTGTGTGATTTCCTTCCATTTTATTTTCTTATGCTGTAAATCCTAATCCCTCTGCCTGGGGTTAACCAATAAGATTGTGTTAAAAGAGGATTAAGGTGGCACTGCCAACACCCTTGCTAAGAGAGTTTCCCTGGAGTGTGGCTTGCACCACCTTTTGTACTACAAGAGACAAAAGGAAAGGAAAACAAGCAGATAGCTGGGAACCACTCACCACCAAGAAAACATCACGAGGAGTAGAGCACAGCCTTCAGACCTGAGCTACCTGAGCCAACATGCTCCCTGACCAAAAACTGGTGTAACGCAAAGATTTTCCCCCAGAGCCAACAGCAGAAAAGCCTTCCCCTGGGGGAAACACACTGAATTTAGACTTGTAGCCTACCAGACTGTGTAAGAATAAACATTTCTTTGTGAAAACCATCTACTCTGTTAGAGCAGTACCACATGACCGTACCACTTACCATTCAGCTTTTTCTAGCACCCTAATAACAGCAATTGACTAGACCATTCATTGACCAGGAGCTCCTTTGATAGCTGCCTACCATCCTATTTTTTTCTCTTTATTCCTCAGATTAATTTCTAAAATTAGCTGTTACAATGACCTTCCCTTGCCCCTTTCCCTCCTTTGTTCTCAATTTACCTACTCCCCTCTTGGCTTTCTTTTACTTGAATCCTGAAGTGGAACTTCGCTGGAGAAGAACATATGACACATGGGACTGATTTCAAATTTATGCTTCTTCTTCAGCTGGGTGATCATACTATATTTACCTTGTACATTTACTCTCTACCTTTAGAGATGAGCCAGCTGCTCACATCTTCTTCCTCGTTCTCATTTATCTGCATATTGACTCTGCTTTTTTACTGCAAAAGTGAAGTAAGTGGAAGGCAGAGTTCAGAAGCCCCACTTTCGTATCATCCCATTAACGGGTATACTGAATATGGTATTCTTCTTTCCTTTATTTTGTTAAAATAAATTCATTGCCAGTAGTCCTAGCTAAATTCAATCCATATACTTCTGCTTAATCCAGAAAGTTTGTCTCATATTGATTTGTCATCAAAATTGCTTTCCAATCAGATAATTTGTATCAGTATACAGAAAAGCTGCAGGGTGCATTTTGAATTACCGTAGACTTTTCACTTGCTACTATCCTTTTCTTGTTAGCATTTATTCCCTTGACCACTTCATCTATTGCATGGTTTTAAATGCTGTCTGTATGCTAGGAAACACTGGTGGCTTAATGGGTTAAGTGCTATATCTGCTAACCGAAAGCTCAGTGCTTCCAATCTGCCAGGCATTGATCCTGCCTTGTGAGAATTTTAAACCAACTGACTAAGGTCTTTCTTCAGATTAAAAAATATTCCTTGAATTATTTGTGTAATTACTTTCTCTTCTATCTTTTCTTTTCATAACAATTTAAAAAACAAACAAACAACATTACCATTGAGTCAATACCTACTCATAGCAACCCTATAGGACAGAGTAGAACTGCCACAGTTTCCAAAGAGAACCTGGTGGATTTGAACTGCTGACCATTTGGTTAGGATATGTAGCATTTAGCTACCACACCACCAGGTTTCTTGTGTACCAACGAAACACACTAGGTGTATCCTTCATCTATTTATTTATTTTCACCTGCATGATTTCTATATTTCCGTATTATGTTTTGTTTTGAAATAGTTGCCTATGGCATTCCAAATTCCTGATTCACAGGACAGAAGAGACTACAAAATATTGGACAGTTGTATTTTTATTTGCAAGATTTCTCTCTCTCTTTGGTCTGCATAGGTAATTTTTGGAGCAAGTGGAGTTCCAGTTGTCATCTCTTTCTTGCAAAGACTTTTCTAAGAAATTATATGAAGAAAACAAATAAATGTGAAAAGTACAAGTGGGAAGATTATCACTGCAGTTTTACCTATAAGTAGCTAAACACAAAGCACAGCAGAAGGTAGAACTCTGGTGAAATAGCTAAATTATGGAGCACCAAATAGCAGAATAATACCATACAGTGTTTCAGAGCCTAAACTCAGGAATTAGTCACTGGAAGAACAACGATGGACAGGTTACTTTATTTCCTTCTGAATCAGTTTTCTTATTTGTATAATGTGTGAAGTAATAACAGCCCTTCTTCATAAGATGCTGTTATTGTCACTATTGTTAGATGCTGTCAAACCAGTTCTGAATCATGGCAAACCTATGTATCCTTCACAGGATAAAACCAAAACAAAACTGCTGTCCTTGAGTGGATTCCAACTCATAGTGACCCTACAGGACAGAACAGAACTGCCCCATAGGGATTCTAAGGAGCATCTTAGGGATTTGAATTGCCGATGTTTTGATTAGCAGTAGCAATTCTTAACTACTATGCCACCAGGGTTTCCCTTTTATAAATTAGCTTTCAGTATTTGTTTTATTAACAGAAGTAAAACATTTTGAAGAGGGTCTGGTACATATCAAAGGTTGAGTAGGTGAATATTAGCTATTATACAATCATTAAAATTATATTTTGTTGTATCATACAGTATGTGTGTTCATAATGTATCATAAAAATATTAAGCTTGTTAGAAATACGAAGTAACCATTTATCCACTTTTGCTGAATATTCATACTGTGTAAAATACTAAATCTAAGTAACCAAATAAATAGATATAAAAGATATATAGCAACCTATGCACTAACTTTTACCCCTGGTGGTGCAGTGGTTAAGAGCTGAGGCACTAATCGAAAAGCTGGCAGTTCAAATCCACTAGCAGCTTCTTGGAAACCTTGTGAAGCAGTTCTATTCCGTCACATAGGATAGCTATGAATCTCCAAAGTGATGTGTTTTTAGGCATTAAATTACTTACCCCGGCGGTGTAGTGGTTAATGCGACAGCTGCTAACCGAAAGGCCAGTAGTTCAAAGCTGCCAGTTACTCCTTGGAAACTCTATGTGGCTGTTCTCCCCTGTTTTAAAGGGTCTCTATGAGTCAAAATTGACTTAATGGTAAAGGATTTTTTTAAATTACATCTCTTTTTAGATAAAATAATTGTGAGGAATCTTGATTCCTTGATCTATTCCATAATTTTTTATTTTCTGAAATTAAAGTATGATATACATACGTACGTTTAAAAAAATAGAAAATCAAAAAAATAGTTTTGAATTTAAAAACTTAATATTGTAGTAATCACTTTTGTCATGGTTTGAATTGTGCCCCCCCCCCCCCAAATATGTGTAGTCCTGTGTCTGAGCCATGATTCCCAGTATCTGGTGATTTTCCTGTGTCTTGTGTTAAAAGATTAAGGTGGGACTGCAAATCCTTTCATAGGATCACTTCCGTGCTCCACTGTAAAGGAAGTTTCCCTGGATTATGGCTTGCCCCACCCTTAATCCTTTCCTCCTACAAGAGATAAAAGGAAAGAGAAGCAGGCAGAGAATTGGGAACCTCATGCTACCAAGAAAGCTGCACCGGGAGAACAGCGCTGTCCTTCAGACCTGAGATTCCTGTGCCAAGATGCTCCCTGGCCAAAGAATGATGCAATACCAGCCTTTTCTCCAGAGCCGACAAGGGGAGAAACCTTCCCCCGGAGTGGACATCCTTAATTTTGTCTCGTAGCCTTCTGAACTGTGTAAGAATAAGCCTTCCTTTGTTAAAGCCAACCACTCTGTGGTATTTCTGTTAGAGCAGCACTAGCTGACTAAAACACTTTTATCTTCTTTAATTTTTTAATAGGAATAACTTGAAATCATGTTTTATATATTTTTGGACTTGGTATTAATCATGCTCTTTTTGGAAGATTTATTAGTATTTGAGAAAGTAAAAATAATTCAATTAATGATAACATTGCCATATATATATATATATATATATACGTGTAGAAACAGACTCAGTAGCACTTAAAAACAAAAGCAGCATTAGCTATTTATTGCTACGTAACCAATTATTCCAAAATTTATCCGTTTTAAAAAATACAAGTGTTATCTCAGTTCATGTGAGTCAGAAATCCAAGTACGGCTTACCTCAGTCCTCTGCTTCACAAGTTCCAGGCTGTGATCTTATTTGAAGGTTTGACCCTGACAGGCTCTGTTTCCAAGATCATTTAAACGGTTTTTGGCAGCATTGAGTTACATGAAGCCTGTCAAACTGAGTGTCTCGATGACTAACTAGATACCGGCCAAGGGTGCGCTCGGTTCCTTGCTGTGTAGACCTCTGCCACGTGACAGCTTGTTTCATCAGAGAAAGCAATGAAGTCTGTTTGCTTGACCAAAGTCACGTGTTCTTTAACCTAATCATGGAAATACCATCACTTCAAAAATGCCATATTCTATTGGTTAAGAGAAAGTTATTCAAGGTCAGGAAATTACACTAGAACGGTTTATCCTACCACATTCATCTTAAAGTACTTTCTTGGGCTTTGCCATCCAGGAGAGCCAAGAAGCTGCATTCAAGTTGATTCCCGTTTGTAGCAGCTGTGTAGAGTGTAGAGTGCTCCCGTTTGTGTAGAGTGCTCTTTCTAAACTTTCTTTCTTTATGAACCAATAAACTTATTTTCTAAAATATATTTAATAAGGCCACAGAAATACATAAAAAATAATCCATACAAAAATTTCACAAGTGGGATCAAAAGCAGCTAAAAGAAAACCAGAATTGAAATTTATACACATATGATACGAGCGCATTTACTGTAAGTGGGACGCATATGGGAGAAACAAATTTTAACAAAACAATATAAAATAAAAAATGCAAAGTATGTTTCATGGTATTTCAAAAATGAAGCAAACCAGTTGCTCAAAAGAAACAAAACAATTTCTTAGATTAGAAATAAAATCTTCTTCCATCAAAACTTAAAATAGAAACTAAAAATAAAATAGAACAGTTCAATATGTATGCATAATACACTTCTCATTCTTTATCTTCGCTGCTATATGTACTGCTTGAATACTCTGGGGGTCAGTTCTAACTTGGGTCGCCATGAGTCGAATCCGACTCGGCACTTGGCGTTGGCTGGTATGTCTTAAAGACAAGAAAGGAAAAAAAAAACCCAAAGTTTTCTTTTTTCTTCTTTTTTTACTAATCATATTCTTGATAAAATTGATGGTGCGACTACAGAGGGAGAAATTATTTCAAGTAAACATCAAACTCAATAAGTTAACTATGAATTCTTACCTGCTGATATATTTGAACAGGACAAAAATTAATTAATAAGAACTCTAAAACTGCTATCTGTGGCCAGAGTATTGGAAATAATACTGGAATATGTTTTTCAAACTACAATACATAACTTATAGGGTAAATCAAAGAACAGTTACATTAATATCATTTGATATTCCAAATTAAGGAAAAGATCTACACATATGCTGTGTAATTAAATGATTTAAATAATTCTGTAGCTCTTCAAAGTTGAATCCAAAATATTATTTTCAATTAGTGTCATGTTAAACTTTAAACGAACAACTTCAGCAAAATTAACAACAAATAACTGACACTTTTCATATTGTAAAAGTCTAGAAACAGTGATCAAGCCAGAATCAATTAGCATACCTTGAACACAGATTTAGATTTTGGTCTATAAATAGCATTTGACACTTCACACAACCAAGATACCTTCGAAAAATAATTGTTTGTAACCATGTGATAAGAAATGAGCATGAAGGCCCTGTAATATCTGTCTGAACCAGCAACTACAAAACTAATTTAATAATACTAAGATTTTATCAAGAAGACTCAGGTTAAATAAAAAAGACTCTCCCATTCATCTAAGGTGAAGCAAAAAAAAAAAAAAATCTTGAACATCAATAAAAATATTAACAATTATTTTCATATAAAATATGGTGAAATTTGTGAGATCATGACTATAATAAAAATAAAGGAAACTAATTACAGATCTTCAGAGAATAACAAGAATCAACATGCTGTTTTGGTAACTAAAATAGCAGGAGAATAACAGAAAATATATGCGAGTTTCTGCATGAAATAGCTCTCAAAGCAACCACATGATTAATGAGGGAAAAGTTTTCACTGAGAAAAAAATTCTACCTCCTAATGCGTGATAACAACAGAGTCAGTACACTTCTTCAGTCTGATAGTGAGTTTAACCTACAAACATATGGCTGACATTATACTGACTGGTGAAATTGTTTTGTTTCGTGGAATAAGGAGAAAGGAAGAATATTTCATTTTAGTAACTCTATTCAGTATTATAATTTGAGTCTGAGTGAATGCAATGAGGAAGAAATAAAAATAAAAATCATGGATACCAGAGTGTAAACAAATCTTTTCTTTCATTTTGGGTGGGCAGATGGCCACCCCTTAGGTATTGGTATCCAGTGATAATAGTCAAAGACTTAATATTGCTTATAAGGGTGACTGAGAAACTCAGGCAGGCATAATTATTTTCTCTTTAGCTGGTAGTTGTCTTAATACAGAATAGTAAACTTTGGTGGTGTTGTGGTTAAGTGCTACATCTGTTAACGAAAAGGCTGGCAGTTCAAATCTTCCAGTTGCTCTTGGAAACTCTATGAGGCAATTCTGCTCTCATCTACAGGGTCGCTACGAGTTGGAATGAACTCAGTGGCAGTGAGTTTGGTTTGCTTTTTTTGGAGTTAATGTGAACATCAGTTTTGTTTTATTTTTTGTATACAGACTTTAGTCAGGTTTTTTGTTTTTCCTCCCAATTTAATAACTTCAAGTATTTACGTTATTCTATCTCTTTTGCTTGACTCTTTTGAATATTCTGTTAGGTGAAATTAGATCAGTGAAAGTCAAATGTCACCCTTAATTCCATTAAGGTAGAAAAGACTAGACAACTGAAAATCAATTGTAATGTTTTTTCAAATAAGATTATCTATACCAACACTAAATACTCTCCACAATCTATATGCTACTATGCTGTCCTTATGTACTGAAGCAGGTAGTTATCATGTGAAAGAGATTAAAGTGAAGATGATTAAGTAATGGTTTGTGTACTGAATTCATTGTCAGTACATGATGGATTTGTGTACTGAAATCACTGTCAGCATGAACCCTGATATTGTGAACACTAAATACCATGCAACTTAGTTTTGTTTTTTTTGTTTGTCTTTTTTAATCAAGCATTAAAATCTTGAGCAATGCATCCTTACATTTTCTGCTTCTGAGCAGTATAGATCTCCAGTTGTTATGAACTCGTTACTAAGCATAGGTCTTAGAAACAAGTAGGTTAGAGGGCTTCTTCTCATATTTCCTGGTATGAGATCTGTTCATTACTATCCTTCAAAAACAATTACCTTAATTTTTTAAACATTTGGCAATTTGTTAAGTAAAAAGTTCAAGTAAACAAGAATTAAATGATATTCAGATGTAAGACCAAGGAAAATATATTAGAAGTCACAATTAATGTTAAATAGTCACTTTCTGTCATTTGTTTCCATGAATAAACTCAAAACCCACTGCCATCAAAGTCGAGTGCATTTTGACTCATAACGACCCTCTAGGTCAGGGTAGCACCACTTTATAGTTTTCAAGGAGCACCTGGCAGATTCAAACTGCCAACCTTTTGGTTAACAGACATTGCACTTAACCAGGATACCATCAAAGTTTCCATTTCCATGAATAAACATATACAATTCCATCAAGACGTACATATTTCTTAGAATCTTTTGTGGTAAATAGCACTTTCTTGCTCAATTCACATTAATATGCAAGTGATTTGTTGTATTAATTGATCTGCTCTGAATCCTGCTCACTTGTTTTGTCCTTCACTTTGACAATATGTCTGAAATTCAAAGAATCAGGAAAACTCTTGGATATAGAATCTATAAGTTGAACTGGAAAATAGATGTCAAGTGGTTCAGCTCCTCATCCCTCACATTTAAATTTTTTTGGCATATTCTCCTTCTAAATTAATTTTTTCATTTGTCTCTTCTTTTTCATAACTAATGCTATCATTTTTGGTTAAACTTACATCCACTCCTAAACTATTTAAACAGAAGTGTTCTCCTTAGATTCTTATCACCATTTCTGAACTTTGCTGCATCATTTCCCATATCTGGGTTAACCTCTTTGCTTCTGTCTGTCTAGATAAATCTCCCAGGATCCGGTGTAAGTACAGACTTATCTCTGAAATCTTTCCTTGTTACCCTGAACCATGACATTCTCCCTCCTCTGAATTCATTGTCAGCTTGAACCCTGATATCAAATAGCTTAAAATCTCCTGGTGACTCAAAGAAAGCAAACTTCAAAAAAATGACTAATGACATGAGCCAGGGTCAAATGACTGATACAAACCATAAGTGCACATCTGAGGCAAGAGAGATCACCAAGGACTGGGATAAGATTTGTATTTATTGAAAAATGTCATCAGGGCCCCAAAGAGGAATGTTCCAGTTTGTGAACGAAAATTTACCACCGGTAACCTGTAAAAAATGTCCTAGGAAATATACAGGAAGACTTTATATGTTCAACTAAATCTTACAAAATGAAAGCATCTCCTGCAAATCACAGTATTTCCTAATGTGATTTGCAGAATCTGTAATGTGTGTTTCCAAGAATACCTTCAAAGAGACATGACTCTATGGACTAAATAAAATTAAAAGTAATTTGTATCATTGTAAATTCCAACAGATTTTTTTTTTAATAACAGATGCTTTTGTTGTATACACAGAGTATTGCATACAGAGCAATGCAATGAGAACTTTTCTGAGCTTCCCTAGCATCATTCGAAAGAGAAATAATCTGATTCTGTTTGATTTGATTCAAACATACAGACAGAAAATTCTTGAGAGGGGAGAAGGGCAATTCATATTGTTAAGATTGCAAGATAGAAAAATTTCTTAGAGAACATCAAACTACTTTTGTCTGAATTCAAGGCTCACCAGATTACAATCTGATCTATCATTTGTTTTCCTGTGTTAGCATACTTTTCCTACCAGGGTAGTTTCTTATGATCCTCTACAGTTAATAGGAAAATAATTGCTCAATGTTGATTAATAAGCAGGAATTCATCTTCATTCATCAGTCTCATTTTTAATAATATCTCTGAATAAAGTAATAAAACAAAAATCTTTTAAAATAAAACAATGAGTATAACCATGTCCTCGCAGAAACCGGGGCACCAAACCAGTTGCTGTCAAGTGGATTCCAATTCATAGCGACCATACAGGACAGAGTAGAACTACACCATAGTTTCCAAGGAGCACCTTGGATTTGAACTGCTGACTTTTGGTTAACAGCTGTAGCACTTAACCGCTACACTACCGTGGTTTCCATACCCTCACAGCATTTCCTATATCTTATGAATTATGTAGAAGAATTCTTATTTTAAATGAAGTATTGTTAAGATAATTAGGAACCAAGGTATGTATACCATAAAGGACTAATCCAAATGAATTTATAAAGGAAAAAAATTGTTTATTAATGGCTTTATTGCCTTTGTTATTAAGGAAAACTGAAAATAATTATTATTAAAGAGTGCATGATATAGTTTATAACTATATTACAACTGTTACATGTTTATTAAATAAAATGGTGTGTTGTCTTGTTCATGTTGTTTTGAGCCGTTAAGTTGATTCTGACTTCCAACAACTCTATGTGACAGGTTAGAAATACTTCATGGGATGTCCATGTCTGAAATCTTTATTGAAGCAGGTCAAAAACTTTTTCTCCCCAGAAGTCACTGTTGGATTCAAACTACCAACTTTTGGGTTAGCAGTTGAAGTGCAAGGTTGTGGTTAAGATTATGTGTTGGTGTCAGGATTCTAGAATCAGATATTTAATGTAATAACTATCGATGTTTAAACATTACTAAATTGAAAAATAAAAAAAGTGCCTATACAAGTCATATTTTTGTATACTTTTCCCTAAGAAGAACTAATTCATTCTAATTTAAAAATCAATGCCATAAAATTAAAAACAATTTAAGTTACCCTCATGGCTTTTACTTCAATATCTTCTAAACCAAGAGAAAAAAAAATTGCCCTTGTTTATTTGTTAAAATTTCAAAATATGTATCATCTCTTCTAAATGGCCTAGCCAGCCAAGCCAAGAGCCATCGAGTTGGATCTGTCTTCCAATCTATAAAATTACTTGAGCCAACAAAATTATCCATTTTAAAAAATAATACTTGATTGTGTTTTGGAGGGGACATTTGCACAGTAAACTGAGTTCAGGGAAAAAGAGGCAGATTCTCAATGAGATGGACTGACCCAGTGGCTGCAACAGTGGGCCCCGGTGCAGCCGTGAAGGTGAGGATGAGGCAGGCAGGCAGTATTGCCATCCGTTCTACACAGCACTGTTACGAGTCAGCACTGACTGGGTGAAACCCAACCACAGAGCTTCGTTTTCAGTGACGTAGATTACATTATTCGCAACATGTGAACATTCTCGTTATTTCAATTCTGGTTATTCCATTGCCTCTCACCACTCTCCCCTTACCTTTTGATTTCTGCTTTAGGGTGTCTGTTGACTGATTTCATGCAGCTGAACTTTATTTTCTGTTATCCATTTGCTTTATCATCTCAGTCTTTCAAGTCTATGCCTAACAATGAAATTCATATTTGAGTACAAATTGGGTACAAAGTGATTTGTCAGTCAGTTCAGGTGATGACTGTTAGTGGGTTCATTCCTTCAGATTTTATTTTCATGCTTAGGGAAAGACTCAAAAATGAAAAGAAGAGCTTACACAGATGGCAAATTAATATTGCAGTGATTTTCTTCATTTCTCTCCATAATTGTCCATTACTTGGCTTATTTGCATGAAAACAGGGTCTTTGCTGCTCAAGAATTAATTTCCATGAACTGTCTCAGCACACAAAAATCACAAGTTCCTCATTAACAAGTAAAACTGTGTGATCATACAACAATAAAATGTAAAGGTAGATGAGACCCCAGAGACAACACAGGCTACTCTTTACAGTGACGAAGGCAATAAACTACAGAAAATATCTGTAATGTAGTTTTAACAAAGACAATTTGACCTCTTTCAGAATCTTTAATAATTATTTGTTGCTTAAAAAAAAAAAAAGTATGCTACTAAGGCCTTTAGCTGCCTCACCTTTTGATTTAGGATACAAAATCCTCTGTTGGCTCTATTGATTACTTACAATGTTTTCAACTTTATTTATTTTCTCTTTGTATTATTTTATTCTACTTAGATAAACAATCATGTTCATGGAAGCAGCAGTCAAGAAATTAAACTATCTACTACCCTGGGCAAATGTGCTGCAAAAAAAATCTCTGTAAAGTGTTAAAAAACAAAGATGTCACTTTGCAGACTAAAGTATACCTGACCCAAGCCCCTGTCTTTTTAATCATTACATGTATATATAAAAGTTGGAGAATAAAAAATAAAAATTGATACATTTGAACTGTGGCATTGGCAAAAAATACAGACTATACAATGGACTGCCAGAAAAATCAGTGAGTCAGACTTAGAGGAAATACAGCTAAGATGCTCCTTAGATGACTTGCTTACTTTGGACAAGTCATCACGAAAGACCAATTTTTAGAAAAAGACATCACGGTTGGTAAAGTTGAACCAGCCAAGCCAGGTCAGCAAAAACAAGGGAAAGTCTCCTTGAGTTGATTGATACGGTGTCTGCAAATGGGCTGAAATATACCAACGATTTGTGAAGAAAACATAGGACTGAACAATGTTTTATGTTGTTATACGTAGGGTTACTACGAGTCAGAGATGATTGGGTAGTAACTAAAAATACTAACAATTGTCTGTGTGTGTGTGTGTGCACGCGAGCATGCACATCATTGGTTCTGTTTCTCTAGAGAACCCTAAGACGGCAGTTTAACTGAAATAAAATAAACTAGCAAAGAATAAATTCTGGAGCTTTTAAAACATGTTTTCAAATTGTGTTTTATAATTTTTTGTAGTCTAAAGTAACGTGAACAAAAATATCTGCAAGGCAAACCTTAGCTTCCTCTTTGATTACCTCCAGTATCTGTAGAAAACACACTGCTGAGTAGGCAACAGAGAAATCAAGATAAGTGGGAGCTTTCTTCAATTTTGGAATTATATTTCATATCACTGAGCCAAATAGTCTTGTTTGATATTTTGGGAAATTTGTGCAACTTATAGATCTCTCTGAGAATTTTCTTGACATCTGAAACAGTGATCATCTTCTAGTTCAGTTCCTACTTCCCACATTTTGCCTAAACTTCCTCCAATGATACAGTACAAAAACACTGGAATAAAGAATATTTGGTCTTTTGCAGCTCACTTAAACCTTTCACGGAATTTTTTTTTTTTAATTTTTTGGTGATGCTATGTTTTTTCGTTGGTGTAATGGATACTAGGTCGTCGCTTTTTGATGTTTTATAATTATTATTTGAAAAACCGAGGTGCCTAATGCAAGCAAAATGTATCAGTCTTGTGTCTTTGAAACACATCGTACACATCGGACATATGGGTCCTATAGGTGATAAAATAATTGCAAGCAGTCATTATACTGATCCTAGCTATACCAAGCAGTAAATGTCTTGACTCAGTTTTCCAGAAATACACAAAAATACATACCAAATACTAAATAAAATTGCACTTGCTGAACATAATTGTTATCAGTTTGATTTAGAATGGACCATACTGGTACTGTGTTCCATAAAGCATGTATTTTGTCCTATGACTCAAGAAATGTATCATAACCTATTTTTACCCCAAATATAGCTCATTTACTTGAATATTTCTGAATGCTGGTAATCATATCTTCCCATTATCACAAGGAAATAGTAAACATATTTTCAAACCTTATCTCATTGTATAGAAGCCAAGAGACACAAGAATTTTACACCATCACTGATCAGGTAAGCATTCAGAAAGAATGTTTTCAGATGAATGGCGTCTCAGAACCCAAATGTGGCCCAGAACAACTTTCTTATTTTTTAGGCAGTTGCACCAGTATCCACCATGGACCCAAAATGGCTCAAAGTAGCTCCAATGCCTGCCAATAATCCTGCAGGGACAGGCAAATATATCCCACAGTCTCTGAAAGGATTAAAGAAAAAAAACTGCCTAATGAAACTTGTTCATTTTTCAAAATGAAGGTGTATGTATACATATGTATATACACAGGGTCCTGGTGGCACAGTGATTAAGCATTCAGTTGCTAACCAAAAAGCTGACAGTTTGAATCTACCAGCTGCTCCTTGGAAACCCTGTGGTGACAGTTCTGTTGTGTCCCATAGCATCTCTATGACTCAGAATTGAATGAGCATCAATGGGCTTATATGTATACATGTATTATAGTATACTATATACATACTTTATGTATTGTACACACACACACAAGCTTAAAACAAGTTAGCTTAAGTAGCATTTAGGAAGCTCTGAGTTTACATTCATTATGGTGGAAAATTTGGCAACAGATGTGGGTGACAATGGCATAACATCACTAATGTGACCAATAATTGCATTGCATACATAAAAAAAATTGAGTTGGTGAATATTGTGTTACATGTATCTTTACAACAATAATAAACAGAAGTTTAAAAAAGAAAGGAATCTTCTTCCATTATACATGGTATCACTGCCATCTAAGCTTGGAAGATAATTTTCATCTTGAATGATTTGGGTAGCAGCTAAAGATGGAGCTCCTCAGTGGAAGTTTGAAAAGTAGAAGGGGTATAGAAAAAAGCAAACACATTTTAAATCAGATGAAAATTAGGATGCCTTTTGCCTCTGATACTTGAGCATTGACAATGAAGAATAAACATTGTTGATAGCATCCACACTTTTAAAAAATAAAGATAAGACTTTGGAAAACTCCCACAAAAATTAGACAGTTGAAATAGATGATAATAATTGAATTAAATTCTTATATATTCTTGATTGATTTCTATAACATGTGATATGTATGCCCTTGCTAAGTGAATATAACAAATCCCTTTACTTCACTATGTTTGCCCCTCTGATTAAATAATCAAATTAAGACAGGACTAGTATAAAGATTCAGTGTAGGGGGCGGAGTCAAGATGGCGGACTAAACACATGTCTCCCTAAATCTCTCTGGAAACCAAGACCTGAATTAATAATTTAACAGATCCTTCTGGACACCTACTGAGCCTTAGGACATAGCATAGTGCTGCTAATTTGGACTTTATATCACTGAATGGAAAACCTCCTCTCTTTCGCTGACCCTGCTCTCAGTGAGTGCAGGTTTTCACAGACCAAAGGTAACTTGACATTTTAACTTTTTTCCTCTATCTTAGCTGGCAGGCAAAGCTGTGACTTGACTAGAAGCTAATCTCAAACATACTGCTGGTGGGATCAGCAGGTGAAATTGCCACAGTTTGAGAGTCCAGCTTTGTACTCTGTGCATCTTGCCATCTTTGGCCTCTATTACTGCCTCCGCCATTGAGTAACCTTTACCAAGGCAGGTGAGGAGCTTTTGCGGATACCATTTTGTTTGACTGGGAGGCAGATATATCCATCCAGAAGTCTCAGTGGGACTACTTTATAACCTCTGGGTTTGGATATAGAGGGGCTTACTTGGCCAGGTGGGAGGAGGGACCTGTTCCCCTGATAACCTGATTGACTTTGGAAGTGGTCAGATACCTTTTATCTTTCATTTAAGATGGCTTCAAGAAACAAATGTGGTCAGTCCTCGCAGCATCTCTCCAAGTCTCTATTGACTCACATGATGCCCCCAAAACAACAAACTTTGAATAAAAGTATAACCAAGAAACCACTCATGGCTTCAGAAGGCCTCCAAATGAAGCACCGCAGAACTACCCAGATGAAGAAACCTTTCTGAAACCATCAGAAGATGAGTACAAAAGGATTATATATACAGCCCTCCCAGACCTTATACAAAATGCAGCAGAGCAAAAAGAAAACTTAAGCAAGCTGTTTGATCTGATGGAACATGAGTACTCTGAAATCCAACAGATCAAGAACAAAATCAAAGACATAGGAACTTCAGTTCAAAGCCAAGAAAACAGAGTGAAACAAATGGAAAAGAGACTTTCTGATTTGCAAGACAGAGCTACAGCCTCCAGCATCAAGGATAAAATAAAGAAATTTATGGATTCCAATGAGGATGAAAACACTTCCTACCAGAACCTATGGGATATAGCAAAAGCAGTGCTCAAGGTCAGTTTATCTCCAAAAATGCATACATCTGGAAGGAAAAAAGAAACCAAACCAAAGAATTAACTCTACAGCTTGAACAAGCAGAGAGACAACAACAGAGGAACCCCTCAGGCACCAGAAGAAAACAGATCATAAAGATTAGAGCAGAAGTAAATGAATTAGAGAATAGAAGAACAATTGAAAAAATTGAAAAGACTGAAAGCTGGTTTTTTGAAAAGATCAACAAAATTTACAAATCATTGGCTAAACTTGCTAAAGAAAAACAGGAAAGGAAACAATAACCCAAACAAGAAATGAAAGGGGAGTTGTCCTAAAAGATCCAAAAGAAATAAAAAATGTCATAACAGAATACTATGAAACACTGTACTCTAACAAATTTGGAAACGTAAAAAAAATGAACAAATTCCCTGATTCATATCACCTACCAAAATTATCACAAGCTAAAGCAAAACAACTTAATAAATCCATCACAAAGGAGGAGATTGAAAAAGTCATCCAAAAACTGTGAACCAGAAAAAGCCCGGGCCCAGATGGCTTCACTGCAGAATTCTACCAAGCTTTTAGAGAAGTGTTATCTCCAATACTACTGGGACTATTTCACAGTGTAGAAATGGATGGAATACTCTCAAATTCTATGACGCCAGCATAACCCTGATAGCAACACCAGGGAAGACCCAACCAGAACGGAGAACTACAGACCAACATCAGTCAAGAATCTAGATGCAAGAATCTTCAATAAAATTCTTGCCAATAGAATACAACAACATATCCAAAAAATAATCCATTATGACCAAGTTGGATTCATACCAGGAATGTATAGCTGGTTCAACATCTGAAAAACAATTAACACGATCAACCATATAAATAACACAGAAGACAAGAACCACCTGATTTTGTCTGTTGATGCAGAAAAGGCATTTGATAAAGTCCAACATCCATTTGTGCTGAAAACTCTCAGCAAAATAGGAATAGATGACCAATTTCTCAATGCAATAAAGGGCATTTATACAAAGCCAATTGTCTGTGTCATCCTGAAAGGAAAGAGACTGAAACAGTTTCCCTTGAGAACAGGAACTAGACAAGGATGCCCACTCTCACCTCTCCTATTCAATGTTGTACAAGACCAGGAAATATAGGGCATCTGCACCAGCAAAGAAGAAGTAAAAACCTCCCTATTTGTAGATGTAGGCAATCCTAAAGAATCCATAAGTCAGCTTCTCAAACTGATAGAAAAGTTCAGCAAAGTAAGAGGATACAAGATAAACATAAGTTTACAAATCTCCTTTATACCAACAAGGAGATTGTTAACAAAGAAATTACCAAACTACAGCCCCTAAGAAGATAAGGTACATAGCAGTAAACCTAACCAGAGAAATAAGAGACTTTTACAAAGAGAACTACAAGTTTTTACTACAAAAACTAAGACAGACTTACATATATGGAGAAACCTACCCTGCTCATGGATAGGAAAACTTAACATAGTGAAAATGTCTATCTTACACAAAGCAATTTACTTATATCATGCAATCCCAATACAAATTCCAGTGACATTTTTTAATGAGATGGAGAAAGAAATCACCAACTTTGTTTGGAAAAAGAAAAAGTCCCGGATAAGTAAAGCACTACTAAAGAAGAAGAACACACTGGCAGGCCTCTCTCTATCTGACTTTAGAACCTATTACACTGCCATAGTAGTCAACAGCCTGACACTGATACAAAAAGAGACAGACAGATCAATGAAACAGAATTGACACTCCAGAGAAGACACCATCCACCTATGAACAGCTGATATTCAATAAAGGCCCTAAGACATGAAACTGGGGTAAAAACAATCTCTTCAACAAATGGTGCTGGCAAAATTGGATATTCATCTGCAAAAAACTGAAACAAGATCTGTATCTCACACTTTATACGAAAACCAACTCAAACTGAATAAAATACCTAAATATGAAATCTCAAATGAAAAAGCTTATCCAAGAAAAAGTAGTAACAACAATGGAAGTTTTAATACACAATGTAGACAGACTTCAAAATCTGTCAAACAAACCACAAGCAACAGAAGAGAAAATAGATAAATGGGAACTACTAAGAATCCACCACATTTGCTCATCCAAAGACTTTATTAATAGAATTAAAAGGTCCCCTACACAATGGGAAAAAATAGTTGGTAACTATATGTCAGACCAATGCCTGATCTCCATAATCTATAAGGTACTACCAAATATCAAGAAGAAAAAGATAAACAATCCAAGTATGTGATGGGCAAAGGAAATGGACAGACACTTCTCCCAAGAGGAGATCCAGGCAGTCAGAAAACACATGTGGACATGCTAACAATCATTAGCTATTAAAGAAATTCAAATCAAAACTACAAGGAGATACCATCTCACCCCAGCAACATTGGCCATGATCCATAAAATGCAAAACAACAAATACTGGAGAGGCTGTGGAGAAACTGGAACTCTCCTACACTGTTGGTGGGATTGCAAAATGGTACAACCTCTTTGGAAAGCAATCTGGTACTTTCTTAAAATGTCTGATACAGGTATATCATTTGGCCCAGAAATTCCACTGCTCAGAATATATCCTACAAAACAAGGCCATTCACACCAACTGATCCATGCACAAGAATGTTTATTGCAACACACTGAACAATAGCAAAAAGATAGAATCAACCCAGATGCCAAACAACAGAGGAATGGATAGTTACACTATGGTATACATACTCAGTGGAACACTATGGAATGAGAAAGAACAATGATGATTTTAGGAAACGTCTCATAACCTGATTTCAATTGGAGGACACTACATTGAGTGGAAGTAGTCTCTGACAAAAGGGCAAATATTGTATGAGACCCTTGTGATAAAGAACTTAAAAACAGACTCGTGCATAGAAGAAAAGACTGTTTGATGGCTACAGGGGTCGGGAAGGAAGGAGGGTGGTGGGGGAGGGTTTAGATTAGATAGTTGATAGCAATTTGGTTGGGGGAAATAGGTGACAGCATACATTAGAAAGAAGATCAAAATTAACAGGACTTCAGCATAACATGATTATTCCTCCCATCTTAACCCAATATTGCAAGAACAGAGTAGCTGGGGTGGGGGAACTTGAATCATGATCTCAAGGGAAATCAGGGCCAACTGGCACAACTAGCATTTTGTTAAGAGGGCTTTGTGCACTCCACATTGGTGAGTGGCATCTAGGGTCTTAAAAGCTACCAAGCTGCCATGTGAGGTATACCAAATTGTTCCAACTCAGCAGGAATGGATGATCACTAAGGGCCAAAACGACATGGAGAAAAGAGAACCTAGAAGACAGAGAGACACACATGAGTGGGTGACTACATGGACTTGGGACCAGGAGAACCAGATGGTGCCTGATCACCACCAGTGATAGCTGTGGTGGAGCTCACAAAGCTGAGTCTTAATGTCAACACAAGAAAACAAAGGGGCGCACCCTGGGATCTCCACCAAAAGACCACAGTTGATGGCCCAGGGGCCTCAGAGTTCCCCTGGAAGCATGGCCCCTGGCCCTGATGCTGCCTCTGTCCATAAATCATAATGGAGGTCAATTCTCAGACAGAAATGGAGTGGACTTGGTGACACAGAGTGACCATACCATGTGTGCACTTTATGGTTATGTGCATCTATGGGATGTTGTTCTGCTGACCTCTTACTGAAGTCAGGGGTGTGGGTGGACAGGACAGCATAGGAGACTGTTAGGAGAATAAGACATGTATGGAGCGGAGAGGAAGAGCATGCTGTCACCGGGCATGGAGGACAGTGGGAGCTGCATATAGTTGGGCATGCAAATTTATATGGGAATGTACATTTTCATTCAATTAAAAAAAAAAAGATTCTGTGTAATAATACACGTAAGGCACTTGGAACAGTTGCACGGATATGACTGAGTGCAATTATTTTCTCACTATTAGTATCAGTATAGTGGGTTTGTTTTGTTTGTTTTTTTAGTAGTATCATTGTCTACATAATACATGTACCATTGAGAGAATGTACTTGTTTGCAATTAAGCAGAATAAAAGCATTGTCTGTCAGTTAGAGAAAATTATCATGGAATTTAGTTTTCTTTTATCCTGAATATTTTCCCCACACAAATATTTCTATTTATTTTCATTAAAAAATAGATCATACTATACCTTCTTCTCTGTAATCCGCTTTTAATTTGCACTGTCATCTATTTAACAAATGTGTACATCATCATTTCAATGAATATATGATTCTATTCTTGCGTATTTGTACATATGTCAAACTGCAAAAGACATATAGATTTATTTCTGCAGCTTGTTAAAAACATTAAAGGAATAAAATATTTTGTTAATCTTTTGCATAGTCACTTGGCTTGGCTTTTTGCATAGTACTCATTTTAGAAGCACTAGCCCAATAGATAAGGGAGGCTATTCCTATTTTAATATTATATTACTTTGATTATTAATAAAATTTTCACTTATATCTGTCAAATATATTTTCTACAGCAGTGTCAAAGCTATATATATCAAGCTATTCATCTACAGCTTCTCAGGTACAAATTCAATATCAATGTTAGATGCTATCTACTCTGTATCTAGGTTAGTTAAATACAAGTATTTCAAAGCTAGTCCTCTGGAATTTTTAATTCACTAGATCTGATCAGGGAACCAGAAATCTGCATTTTAGTAGTCCCTCCAGGGGAGATTTTAGTTTTTTCTCCTACCACATATGGGTGCCAAATGCTGCATAGTCTTGCCCCAAACGGGTTTTTTTCTGCTCAAGATATTCCTACCAAATATTTACAAAAGCCATTTTTTAAATGCCTCAGATAAAAATGCTTAAGGTCCTGTTCTAAAAAGGAATAGTTCCACAGTGGCTTTCAGCTGCATCCAGTTACCAGGGTCCCTTTGTATTTTCTCCAAGTAAACTTTTATTCCGAATACTCTGATTAGTATACAGGTAAAAGAGAGACTCTATAGACAGAGTAGAACTGCCCCATAGAGTTTCCAATTAGTGCCTGGCAGATTTGAACTGCGTACTTTAGCAGCCGTGGTACTTAACCCCCATGCCACCACAGTTTCCTATGATAAAGTGATGAAGGTTTTTATGTCAATTATTTTAGTGCTTCTAGATTTGAAATTCTTACTGGAGATTATGAGAAATATGGAAAATGCAATGAAACCAATGTGTTTCTGTGCATGTCTATGTGCTTTAGTCAGCTGACAATAAGGAAAAGGAGATGGAAGTAAAATTTGACTCTCAAAATAATCTTTCAGCAACTATTTAGAATGTACTAGATCTGAGGGATTACAATTACGTTTCAACTGTGATGTAATTTAGTAATTTTTAAGGCACAACTTGGAGTCCTGGTGGCTAGTGGTTCAGAGCTCAGCTGCTAACCAAAGGATCAGCTGTTCAAATGTACCTGCTGCTCCTTAGAAAACCTGTGGGGCAGTGCTGCTCTGTCCTATAAGGATCCTGCGAGTCAGGACCACCTTGACGGCACCTAACAACCACGAGACACAACTGGAATGCTGGAGGCTCTGTGATTAAAGTGCTTGGCAGCTACCTGGAAGGTCAGTGAGTCAAACCCAGCAGCTTACCTCTGGGAGAAAACCTGGCGTTCTGCTTCCATAAAGATTTACAGGCTTGGAAATGCTAAGGGCCAATTCAATTGTTCCATAAGACCACTTTGAGTTAAAATAAACTCAGGAACTGTGAGCCTTGCTAAGGTACAGCTAACCAGTGTGTGGTATGTGTGACAAGTTTACATCCCCTTTAGGTTAACTATAAATATGTAGTTGTATACATAGACACCTACTTACATACAGTCTTCTTTTCTAGGTTGCTCTTGGAAACATACGAATTATTTCTGAAATGATCTTTCCAAACTTTGTCAAAATTTTCCAACTCCATCGTCCTATCTTTATTCATGAGGTCAAAAGAGAAAACATCCTAGGTTGGTCTGCTTGCAAAGTTTCTTTCGGAATTAACCACTAAAGTAGTGCTGGAAATTTCATTGTTCTTACAATTTGCTCAAAACTGAAAAATAGCCTCACAAATCCTGCAAGCAGAATAGAGGATAATGGACCAGAGGATACAGTCATAACGTATGTCTGTCTTAAGTTTCTCTAATGTGTTCCAATAAAGCCAGGACACATTTTAACATTTTTCAGTGATTTACCCAAGAAAACTTATCAAGTTAATGGCACAACTGGTTTCAGTATGTTAGTCTCCCCGTCTCGTATTTTATACATCAGTGCATTACTTTTTAATTACTGTAGCTCTTTGATGGCAGTATTGCATGATACATAAAAATGCATATTGAATACATTTCCTGAAAACTAGTGAGGTCAGTGACGTATTTCTTTAGGAAAATTAAATATATGAATAACTTTGTCAGCAATTTTTTATTACTCTTCCTAGATAACAATATTACCTCAGTACTAGATAACTTAGACACCTCCTAAGGCTCTCCTTCTACACTTACTTCTCCCTTAAGTTACACATCGAACATCTTCACTAATCATCAAAATAAATTTTTCCTCACGTATGTCTCTGCAGAATACCCTCCCTCAGTAAAAACTGGCATAGTCTGTCCCACTGGAAAGATTAGAAACTTGCTTGTGCTATTTAACTTCTCATTTTTCCACAACATTAACCCCATCCTAACTAAAACCAAAACAAACCCAGTGTCATCGAGGAGATTCTGACTCACAGAAACCACATAGGACAGAGTAGAACTGCTCCATAGTTTCCAAGGAGCACCTGTCAGCCTTTTGACTAGCAAATGTAACACTTAACCACTAAGCCACCAAGGTTTCCACATCATAACTAGGCCTGTTATTTCCTTATGATCATCTTTTCAGACTTCTCGCTTCTGTTACATTCATGCTGTGGTCCAGAAAACCACAGTATATCACATTTTTTATGACAACACTCTCCAAACATATCTCTTTGCTTCTGTGCAATCTATAATTTATAGAGTAGTCAGAAGGATAGGTAGAAATCATACAGTTGATCTTGCCTCTTACAATCTCAACACACTTCACAGTCTCCTTGCCTTCCAGAAAATTCCAAATCCTTTATATAGCATAAAAAGTTTTTCCTATTCAGAAATTTTGTTTCTTCTCTAGTAACGACAACATTTCCAGATGGTCTCTGAAGCCTTTTTGGAGGTTCTCCATGTTCATTCTCTTCTGTTGTTGCCAGAAGACAGAGCTGGCACCAGGGAGGCCTACAGGGCTCTAACGATTTCATGAGCCACATAGTGTAGAGAGCTCAGGTTTTTGTTAAACAGAGAATCCTTAAATGATTTGCAGTGTACAGTCATATGAATAATGAACACTCTGTTAATTTCTGTAGATATGGTTCTTGACTAATACAGCAATTAGTCTACTGTAACAAATACATTTGAAAAAATAAATTTTGACTAAAAGAGTAAACTTCTCAACTGGTGATTGACTAACACAATGGACTAAATATATAAAAGATTTTTGGCATAAACACTGAGCCTCCGAATGTCACCGAATCTTGGAGTACAAGTAGAAATAGATGGATATTGTGAAACAAATGCTCGTGGTAACACTTGAGAAATAGTTATATAGATGTACACTTGGTTTTAGAAGGGCAGACATGGTAGAATGGAGATGAGACTATTATTTGAGAGATTTTAAGCTAAATATTTTTCTGGATTAAGTAAAACATCGAAATTCAAACTGAAATTGCTTACCAAATGACAAGCACAATAAATTAAAATAAATCATGTCTAAATTTGTCTTTGTGAAACGGGAGAATTCCAAAGGCAAGTGAAACCTAAAAGCTTACAAAAGACAAAGTAAAAAACAAAAACTAAATGAATAACACATTAACAGTGGAGGGTCAATAACTGTACTTTTGCCAGATTTCCTGTTAATAACACTGAATACAAAACAGTGTACACCTTTAAAAGAGGAGGCAAAGTGGTTGTCTCTGCAGAAAGTTTGTGCTCAGCTAAACTGAATATCACGATGGAAGAAAAGTTTTCCAGAGATGCAGAGAAATTCAGAAAGACTATTTTTGTTCATGTATTCTAGGTAAGATACGTGAAGATGTGTTGCAGAAAAGTCAAGATTAAAAACTAGAAAAAGTAATAATAAAGAAACAGGAGAAAACCAGGAAGTAGTTAAAAAAAAATCCCTAGTTGATAGTAGTGAGGCATGTCTACCAATAAAGCGTCAACAAAGGAAGTGCTCAGCACAGTACACAGATGATTATTAAGAACAAAATGAAAAGAAATTGCTTCTTCTATTATTAGGTAAAAAACAAAAAGGTAAATAAAATCTCTGTAGCAATAAAATACAAGTAAAACTATATTTTATTTTATCATTTTAAAGTAAAAATTTAAAAATAATACAAAAATTATAATTTTAAAGTTAATGAATGTGAAATATATTCTTAAGTAATAAGGAAATCCATTTGATCTTCAAACTATTCATTTGCTTTTGAGTTATACAAAGAAGGCAATTGTTATCTAATACATATATCACAGCCAATGATAAACCATTTTACACAGATGTCATAATGAAATACAATGAACTTATATTTTAATCTTTAGAATCAAACTATAAACAAAGTGTAGGAGACTCAGTTGTGATTCTGGAACATAAAGGACATACTAACAACCTTGAGAATGTGATCAGAAAGACATTACTGACAGAGGGTGATTAATGGGAGAGCCAAAGAAAAGGTTGAATGAATAATGAGAATGCTAATAACTTCAACACACACAGATGGAATCGAGACACTGAATAACAAAACAAAGATATTACTAAAGCAAGAAAAACACTCATTAAACAACTTAAGTAGTGATATAGCAATAAGATTTTGGCAAGAGAAGATGTGAAAAACTGTTAGTGAGATATTCCCTTATCTCATGCTCAGCAGTCAGTGAATAAACTGAACATATAGTTACAAGAATTTTCTTTTTTTTATTATGATGGAGTGGAAATATACATTCTTGTATAAATTTGCATGCCCGCCTATATGCAGCTCCCACTGCTTCCCTGCCCAGTGACGGTACACTCTTCTTCTCCATTCTATACATGTCACATTCTCCTAACAATCTTATATCCCCTCCTCTCCACCCTCTCCCCACCTCCAGTAAGAGGTCAGCAGCACAACATCTTATAGATGCATAGAACCATAAAGTGCACACATAATATGGTCACTCTGTGTCACTACCATTATGATTTACAGATGGGTCAGCATCAGGGCCAGGGCCCATCCTCCCAGAGGAACCCAGAGTCACCTGGACCATCAACTGTGGTCTTTTAGTGGAGCTCTCAGAGTGCATCCCTTTTTATTCTTGTGTTGCCAGTGAAACTCAACATTGTGAGCCCCATCAAGGCTATTGCTGGTGGTGGCTGGGCACTATTCGATTCTTCTGGTCCCAAGTCAGTGAAGTCATCCACTCGTGGGTCTCTCTGTCTTCTGGGTTCTCTTTCCTCCATGTCGTTTTGGTCCTTGGTGATCATCCATTCCTGCTGAATTGGGACCATTTGCTGTACCCTCAGATGGCAGCTTGGAAGTTTTAAGACACCACATGACCATATGAGTGAGTTGTGCCAATTGGTCTTGATTTCCCCTGAGAGCATGGTCCCCGGTCCCCTTCCCAGCTACTCCGACCTTGCCATATTGTGTTAAGATAGGAGGAGTAATCATGTTATGCTGAAGTCCTGTTAATGTTGATCTTCTGTCTAATGTGTGCTGCCACAGATTTTACCCAACCAAATTTCTATCACCTATCTAATCTAAACACTCCTCCACCACCCTCCTTCCTTCCCGAATCCTGTAGCTATCAAATAGTCTTTTCTTCTATGCATGAGTCTATTTTTAAGTTCTTTATCATAGGGGTCTCATACAATATTTGTCCTTTTGTCAGTGACCGGTTTCACTAAATGTAATGTCCTCCAATTGAAACCAGGTTATGAGATGTTTCCTAAAATCATCATTGTTCTTTCTCATTGAATAGTGTTCCACTGAGTATGTATACCATAGTGTAACTATCCATTTCTCTGTTGTTGGGCATCTGGGCTGATTCCACCTTTTTGCTATTGTGGACTGTGCTGCAATAAACATTTGTGTGCAAGTATCAGTTGGTGTGAATGGTCTTGATTCTGTAGAGTATATTCCAAGCAATGGCATTTCTGGATCAAATGGTGTATCTATATCCAGCTTTTTAAGGAAGGGCCAGATTGCTTTCCAAAGAGGTTGTACCATTTTGCAATCCCACCAACAGTGTGGGAGAGTTTCAATTTCTCCACAGCCTCTCCAGCATTTGTTGTTTTGCATTTTATGTATCATGGCCAACCTTGTTGGGGTGAGACAGTATCTCCTTGTAGTTTTGATTTGAATTTCTTTAATAGCTAATGATCATGAGCATGTCTGCATGTGTCTTTTTTGGTTGCCTGGATCTCCCTTTCGTATCACTTAACTGGATTATTTATTTTTTTCTTACTGATATTTTGTAGTACCTTATAGATTATGGAGATCAGGCATTGGTCTGATGTACAGTTGCCAAATATTTTTTCCCATTCTGTAGGTGGTCTTTTAATTCTTTTGATAAAGTCTTTGGATGAGCAAACGTGTTTCATTCTTAGTGGCTGGCCTTCAAAAAAAGAAAGTCATTCTCACATAGACTAGAATATATTCTGTATATAGTCTCTATATAGACTAGGATATAATTTATATCTACTTTCTTTCTCTCTCTCTAGGATATCCTATACATACACACACACACACACACTCACATATATATGTCTGGTATATATATGTATATTAGTAAGGCAAAGATAATCAGTATATATTGATTTTATAATCAATAATATGTATATTACTAAGGCAAAGATAATCAAAAGGTAAAACTTAAATTTTGACCTTTCTTCACCCAAGAAAGACAATAAGTCTACCCCAAATGTGATAATATTGTTAAAACAAGTAACCTTAAACATAGGAAAAGGATCTGGGCACTTTTCAAGCCAATGGCAACCGAAATATGAATTCTGATGTTTTCTTATCAGAATATATAATCTATTGAAATATACATTAATTCTGGCCATGATGTTGTGCTGTTGTCAGGTGCTATAATATATATGTGTGTATATATATATATATGTATGTGTATATGTCTGAATTCAGGAAAGGTTTTCTCTCTCAATTCTGGAGAAAGTCTTTGTCATCAGTCTTTCCCTTGTATGCTAAATTCTCAGCATAAGCCCAGGATCAAATGAGGTACCATTGTGCTCCCAGGGCTTCTTTTTTGGTGGTATGAGTTCCCTCTCTTCTCTGCTTACTTCTTTCCTTTATATATTAAAAGAGGTTGACTAAAGATACAGCCTGTGGATTTATAGTTCTGACTTATTAATATAACTGCCTCTAATCCTGGCTCATTAATATCATAAGCCAAACCAAAAACCAAACCCATTGCCACAGAGTTGCTTCTGATTCACAGCAACCCTCTTTCATAAAAACCAAAACCAAACCCACTGCTGTCAAGTCGATTCAGACTCATAGTGTCCCTATAGACGCAGTAGAATTGCCTAATTGGTTGACAGCTGAACAATTAACCACATCACCACTAGGGTTTCCAAACCAAGTTCAATGCAGTGGAGTTAATTTCAACTTACAGTCATATGTTGTTGTTCTTAGGTGCCATCAAACCAGTTCTGACTCTTAGTGACCCCAAGCAAAATAGAAGGAAACACTGCCACATCTTGTGCCATGTCCGCAATTGTTATGCTTAAGCCCATCGTTGCAACCACTGTGTCAATCTATCTTGTTGAAGATATTCCTTTTATACTGACCCTCTGCTTTGCAAAGCATGATGTCCTTCTCCAGGGGTTGACGACTTGTCCGAAGAACATAAGATGTAGTCTTGCCATCCTTGCTTCTAAGGAGAATTCTGATTCCCTTCTTCCAGAACACATCTGTTCGTTCTTTTTGGCAATCCATGGCATAATCAAAATTCTTCTCCAACACCACAATTTAAAGGTATCAATTCTTCTGTCTTCTTTATTCACTGTCCAACTTTTGCGTGCATATGATATGACTGAAAATACCAGGCTCACCTTAGTGACATCTTTAATTTTTGACACTTTTTAACAGGTGTTTTACAGCAGATTTGCTAATGTAATGTGATATGCATACATATGTACATTTATTCTCAAAGTCAAATCAAGCCACTGTAGGAAAATAGCTTCATAAGAACTGTTTAAAATAAGTGATTTAATTTCTATTGTTTCATCTGATGAGACAGTAGAATGGTTTCTAGTGCAAGGGCTTAAGATTTTTCTGCCACCAAGAGTTTATGTTGTTAATTGATTATGAAGAATGTGCAGCACCCATCAGTGTTTCATTCTGTTGTATAAAGAGTCACTGTGAGTCAGAACCAACTCAACAGCCCGTAACAACAACAGAGCATCACGGCCAGAATCAATGTATTTTTCAGTAAATTACATATTCTGATAACAGAACACCAGAATTCGTATTTGGGTTGCCACTGGATTGAAAAGTGCCAAGATCCTTTTCTTATATTTAGGGTTACTTGTTTTAACAATATCATCATATTTTGGGTAGACTTATTGTTTATCTTGGGTGAAGAAAAGTCAAAATTTAAGTTTTACCTTTTTATTATCTTTGCCTTAGTATCATTTTTCATCCAAAGAAGGTAAATGCTCATCACTTTACAATTTAAAAAATGTCTCCATATAATGACACAATTAGAATTTGCCAATTGTGAATTAAATTTGAAAATATCTAATTCTGGAAAAAACTGACTCATTAGATTGCAGTGTTAGAAATTTGAAAGCCCTTTTTCAAAATAAACGTGTCCATTTTTTTAGACAAATAATTTATTTACAAAATTAATAGAAAATATTTGGTTTTCGTTACTGACTTTATGTTTTACGGAAAGTTGGTATAGTGATCAAGTGTTACCACTTAAGTGTTAACCAAAAGGCCAGCAGTTCAAATCCACCAGGTGCTCCTTGGAGACTCTGTGGGCAGTTCTACTGTGAACTATATGGTTGCTATGAGTCAGAATCGACTAGACAGCAATGGGTTTGGGTTTGGAGTGTATATTTTTAAAATGAAGCCTCATACACTCAGGATTAAAATTTCTAAGATATAAAGTAGCATTTCAAAGACAAAGTTTTGGTATTCATCTTAAAAATATCACAGCCATCACTAAGATAACCCTTGCTTTCTACGCACAAAGTTAGTAGTAAATGAGTGGGGTAGAGTTAGCTGAAATCACTTGTTCTGGCTCTGAAATAGAAGCTTTTGATTGTTTATTAGGTTCACAGGGAAAAGGTTTATATTTCACGTCTGGGAAGCTCACAGAAAATAAGTAAATTAAATGTTTTTTTAAAAAAAATTGCTTTTGCTTTTTCATTTTTAAATATGAAAACCAGAATTTTTTTTTCTTTTTTTTAATGATCTTTGGAGTCATTAGTGTTTACATGGTAGAAATGAGTCTCTTGTGTGAACATAAATGTTAAGGTCTTTATCAATTGTGACATATTTTATACAGCACAAAAGTGCCTAACAGGAGTGGGTAAACTATTTTCTGATAATGAGGAGGGATAGGAAGAGGATATTGTTGTTTAAGCTAATGTTACATTCTCCTGAGGTCTTTTAATGACAAGTTCCAAAGAGAAGATATGTTGTTAGAGCGTGGAGTCTAACATAATATTGATTCGCTTCAGGGGAAAAAAAGGCAGTAAAAACAAGAGGCTAATAGAGCAGCAACAAGAAGAGAGATTCTATTTTGACAAACAGATAAAGCTCACAGCTAAGTGACAAGTAGAATGGTATTTGTAACAGAGAAGAAGAAACTAAGTAATACTGCTGAGAAGAGTAAAATGCAGATGGAAATTTAAAAATGTATCATATTGGTTTGAATGATCTCTTATATTCAGTAAATAATAAACATTCAAAAGAAAAATGACAATCTTTAGTGGAGTATTTACCATATTTTCATATTTTTACACAAATAAATTGAGGCTTCAGTGTTTGTTTGCCAACTTTGCCCTCTGCTCTGGAAATATTTTTGTAAGCCTGCTAGGGTAAATTTTTAAAGCAATATGTAAAAATAAATTGGTATAGCAGCACTTATAAAAATACCTTGTGAGGTGCAGCGTGGTAAGCAAACAGATGTCGAAGGTGCATGTTATTTGCATAAAAATACAGTAGATAGGGTTCTACTTTTTTACTTTGCATTACTTCTGGAGCTTAAAAATATTTTCTAACCCAAAGAAATTGCCTAGTTTCTTTTACTAAAACATGAAATTCACAGATTTCCTTTTGTCACTTTGTTTGATAGTTTCTATCCTGTTAGGTGTACCATGCCTGAATATGTTTTATTTTATTTACTGTTATTTTTTTTTTCATTAAAATGTAAGTTTAAAGACAAGGATTGTCTCTTCTAATATGTACCACTCTATCCTGAGTGCTTATATCTGTAAGGTATTCAATAAGTATTTTGTGAGTGAAGGCATTGTTTCCTTTTAAAAAATAAATTCTGATACTTACAAGGGAAATATGATTGAAAGACATGTTTTAGAGCCATTTTTGTTGCTTTCATGCAATTAATGTAACAGATTTTCAAACAGAATTATTCCCCCCCCCCCTTTTTTTTTTTTTTGGAATTTCTTGCAAAGTTCCAAAGCCGAAAACAAGTCAGTATTCTAAAAATGATGCCACAGGCCATGAGCTGTGGAGTAGGTTTTACCCTACTTGCAAGCCTATCATGTTCTGGCCACGAACACCATGGCCAGAAGATAAGTTGTTAAGAGTGTGGAATCAAACATGCTACTGATCCGCTTCAGGGAGGACAAGACAAGGGAAACAGGCTGGTGGAGTAGCCTTATCCACCGGCGCTGACACGGCACGAACTCTAGGGTCAGAGAGGGAAAATTGCATTCTTCACAGAGAAAATCGGATCCAGAATGCCAGCGTATTTGTGTTGGTTAACTTAGCTGTCGTTGTCACATTAGTGATATGGATGTCTCCAGATGAATACTTTTGCATACACAAGATACTGTGAGCTAAGACAGAACGGTGAACTTGGGGAACCCACCGTTCTCCGGCCAGCAGTCTGCTCTTTGTCTTAAAGGATGAAGTCATCCACTCTTCAAGGTTGATCGCTGGAGAAGCAACGCTGAGAAAAGGACCGAGTAAACACAGTAGGTGCCTGACGTTCTCACCACACCCACAAGACACGAAAGAACATGACAGACTCAGGAGGACTGCCTCAGTGTCAATAAGATAGGGTCGCTGTGAGTTGGCATCTACTCACTGGCACTGTGTTTGATTTGGTTGTTACACTTTTCTTCTCAAAACCAAAACAACCCTGTTGTTCCTCTTGAGTTGATTTGGACTCACAAAGACCCAGTAAGACATAGTAGAGCTACACAACAGGGGCTTCCGAGGAGCGCCGGATGGAGACCATCTGAGGGCCTTTTCAGTAGCAGCTGTAGTCCCTAACCACTACACCACCAGGGTTTCCACTCTCCTTCTAGGGCTCACGAAAAATTGGTAGGACTAATGTCTCGACCATCACAACCATCACATGTTATGTAACACCTGTGTTCATTGCTAAATATATCTGTCTTGCTGGATGACAATGAGCTCAAAGTGACTGAAACAAACAGAAAAGTATTCTTTTTTAAAAAACAAAAAAACATACTCTTCAGGCTTGTTCTGTTAGCCTCCTTCTCTGTTTGTGACTGATACCTCAGGCATTTGCCTATTCCTTGAGTCAGTTTTATGCTTAAGAAAATGCACATTTTGTTAATTGTAATTCCTTTTCTACTGTTAGTGTAGAAAAATTCAAGAGTTTATTTTCACACGTATTTAAAAAATATATTTCTTTTCAACAAAGCCAAACAATGTAATTTAAAGACTATAAACCTAGCATTAGGTGAGTCGATATGTTCGGTCTGTTTACCTTCATACCCTATTCTACTCTCTGTAGCCTGCTTTGTGGCTTCTGCTCTGCCTTTCCTTCGTGGATACATTAGACCTCAGGGCAATATATTGGCAGTCAGGATAGAAATGCTGCTATCATTCCACCTAATGTCATCTGTGCTAAATAACATAATAACATTGGCTATCTTGAGGGCACATACTTTTCTTTTCTTTTCTTTTTTCTATAAAATCTACCTTAAGGATTGTATTAGTCATCGAGAGCTGCTATAACAGGGATACTACAAACAGATAACTTCAATAAAGAGAAATTTATTCTCTCACAGCCCAGTAGGCTGGAAGTCCAGATTAAGGGTTTCAACTCCAGTAGAAGCTTTCTCTGTTGTCTCTGGTGGGAGGTCCTTTTGTTCAGTCTTCCTTTGGACTAAGATCTTCTACACTCAGAAACCCAGGGCCCAAAGGAAGCGTTCTGCTGCCAGTTCTGTTTTCTTGATGGTATGAGGTCCTCCCTCTCTGCTTCCTTCCCTTTCCGTTTACCTTTTACAAGATAAAAGGTACTGTAGGCCACACTCTGGAGAAGCTCCTCTTACACTGGAGCAGGGATGTGACCTTAGGAACTAATCCTCTGTAACCACAGGCAGAGATTATGATTTATAACACAAACAAAAATCACAAAATGGAAGACAAGCACACACTGTGGGAAGCACAGCCTGACTAAGTTGACACACATTTTTAGAACAATCCATGACAGGGATCTTAGTACCTCCTTATTATCTAGTATAGATCATATCCTTTTTAATTGAATTAGTCTATAATCCTAAGCCCTCAATCCTTTACTGGCTGACTGCTCTTGCTTTTGTAGTAAAATGGAGGAGAGATTCATTAGATTTAGAAATTAGCCTTAGGAAGAACGACTGTGCTACACTGCAGTATTTGTGAGGAGACAGGAGGGAGAAGCCAAATTGAAATCGGCTGGTTAAAGACTAAAATGATGGCAAGGAAAGTAATAAGTGGAGACAATTCTCTCAATCTGTTAGTGTAAAAAGGAATTTAGAAGTTAAGGAGAAATGTCTTAAAATTAGAGGATTCAAATTTTTTTAAAAAAGTGAAAATTTCAGAAGATACAGGAAATCTTTGAAAGGTAGGAAAGAGTAACCCCCCCCAAAAAAACCGAAAAACAAAAAACCCACCACCACTGAGTCAATTCCAACTCATCCAATCCTGCAGGACAGAATAGAACTGCCCCGTAGAGTTTCCAAAGAGCACCTGGATGATTTGAACTGCTGACCTTTTTGGTTTGAAGCTGTAGCACCTAACTACTACACCACCGGGACAGAGTGGACCCAGTTACATACAAATTTTCAGGGTATGGAAGTTAAGTAACTCCATGTTCACTGGTTTCTTCGTATTTTGTGAAGTCAGAGGCAAGATTACGCTACAACTAATGTTAAACAAAGTGATTACCAGTTATTGAGCACCAAAAATTATCAACTGACATTGATTTAAGCTTACAACTATCCTGCGAACAATCACAATGATTATCTTTGTCATGCAGATGAGGAAACTGAAGTAGCTAGGGACAATCATATAGCCAGTAAGTGTCCAGTTTTGTTCCAGGGCCTACATTCTTGGTTCCTGTAAAATCTGTGAATGAATTAGCAGTGTTAAAGAATTTAGGTGAAGTGGTATGGTTTTCAGCAATAGAATAACCACAGAAAAATAGTGCAATGGGGATTTTTAAGGGAGTATAAATATTTTTTGTGTAGTTTTGAAGATGCCACTAGTGCTGGAATTAAGGGCTTTGAGTGTCATCAATACATTATTGTGTGTGAATTTTCTTTTATTCCCATAAAAGACTATAAGATAGATGAAAAAATATATAGTATAAATGAGGCAAGGTTAAGGAATTGGGGTAAGAAAATGACAAACATACATGGGCAAAGGAGCTAAGTATGTAGAAAAGAGTGTAGTTAAAGCAATCTTGGAATCTAGACAAAATACAGAAAAAAAAAAAAGTGGTTAAGAACCCTGGATGAAATAGAATTTTATTAGGTTGAAAAAAGAGTGTTCTAGGGTGGAGGTGCAATTAGGCGGGCAGTGTTGTGAGCAGATTACTCTCAGGCTGTGGAATAAACACCCATCCTAGAGACCTGAGCTCAATTCACAGCAATATGGAAACAATTACAGTCAGACCTGTAGTTAGATGGGGGACTGCTAGACAAGTGAAGCTAACCCTAATTTACATTAACAAGGCTCTAGGCACCTCTGTAGATGGGAATTATTAATGATTATTTTACAGAAATATTATGCAGTAGCTTACTCATAAATTAATATCAAAGAAGGGCAATATTGTAATAAAAGTTGAAAATACATAGTGGATTTGAGATACAGAGAGTCTACGAGAGTCTAGGAAAAAAAATTGCCTAGGAAGAACTCCACCACAAAACCCACTATCATCTAGTCAAATACAACTCACAGTGACCATGTGAGATAAAGGAGATGGCCTCGTAAGGTTTCCAAGGAGCAAGTGGAGGATTCCAACTAAGGAACTTTGGTTCACAGCCAAGCTCTTAACCACTGTTCCATTAGGGCTCCAGAAAGAACTAGAGGCTGGAAAAGTGGTGGGTAAATATTTGGCACAGTGTCACATGTGACAACATGAAAGGCAAAGCTTTCTGTCTACTGAAATTGTACCCTTGCAGTAGATCATGAGACAAAATGCTGAAAATTTGAGCTAATTGTTCTTAGTGGCATTTGGTATGTGTTTTAGTCAGCTAAGGCTGCTCTAACAGAAATACCACAGAGTGGATGGCTTTAACAAAGAAAGATTTATTCTTACACAGTCCGGTAGGTTGCAAGTCCATATTCAGGGTGTCCGCTCCAGGGAAAGACTTTCCCCTTGACGGCTCTGGAGGAAAGTCCGGTATTGCATCAGTCATTGTCCAGGGAGCGTCCTCACACAAGAACCTCTGGTCTGAAGGACGTGCTCTGTTCCCGGTGCTGCTTGCTTGATGGTAGCGAGGTTCTCAAATTGTCCTTGGTTCTTTTTCCTTTTATTCCTTGCAAGCTAAAAGCATTAAGGGTGGGGCAAGCCATGCTCCAGGGAAACTTCCCCCATAGCAGGAATTCACAGCCCCACCCTAATCCTTTAACATACAGGTTAGCAAAACCACACAATGGAGGACAGTCCCAAGATACTGGGAACCATATCCCAGCCACGTGGCTGCACACATTTTTGGGGGGACACAATTCAAACCATGACAGTATGTATTACAAGAAAACTGAACACACAAAAAAGAATTTAGGCAGTTTAGAAACAGAATTTAGGTAAAATATGTGGATTACAATGTAAGACTTTCTTATTTCTAATCCTTCCATACAGGGGAAGTTCCTCAAATTAAGAACATCAATAAAGAAATAAATCAAACTTGCCATCAAATTGATTCCAACTCGTGGTGCCCTCATATGTAGAATTGCTCCGTAGGGTTTTCTGGGCTATAATCTTTATGGAATCAAATTGCCACTCTGTGGCACCATTGGATTGGCTCAAATCATCAATCTTCATTTAGAACTTGATGGCAAACCATTGTACCATCAGGACCACCCGAAGAAATATTTTTAGAGGATTATTATTTACCATGTAGTCACAGACTGACCCAAGGGCAGACTATCCTGACCTTTGCTAATATCTATCTGGGACATAATTGTTGCACATTTCTTAGACTGTATCACTGTTTGTTATACAGCTTTATAGTACCATTACCTAGTTAATACTTTCTCAGCTAAAAAAAATAAAAAATAAAAAAGATCATAAAGTATACAGCCTATTCTCCAAAATGAGTGGTTATTTTGCCTCTTATTTATATAACCACACTATCATTACATAAGCACTCACATACACATGTACATTTCACACTGTTAGTCTGAAAAATAGAATTGAATATACATACACATATATGATACATACACATCACGAACGATGAGTTACAATTTGTCTTCATATGCTGTCACTTACCAAACTTGAAGATTTGAAGTAAAATAATGATCCCTTACTTTTAAAAGAACTGATACTGTTAATGATGGTTATAATAAATTCTGCCAACTTTTCTTGAAAATTCATAGCCTTTTGTTCAAGTGAATTCAGGGCTCAAACATCTTTTATTTTTATGTACGTACACTTGAATTTTAGTCCAATAATAAATCTGCATTCAGTGTTAGTTTTGATGTCCTCTCCGTCTTATAAGACACTAAATTAGGAATAATAAAACCACCAATATGTCTTTTACATGCAAATTATCTAGAAAACACCAAAGTTTCACTCATTGATCTTTTAGAAGAATGAATGGTAGAAATAATTAAGTATATCAACAGTTATCTGTATTTTCAGTTGACCTAGGTGAATTTTAACTACTATTCTATTTTTCAGACTAACAATGTGAAAACCCGTTCAAGTCAGAAACCCTCCCTAGTTTAACATTACAAGGTAAAATCTCATTAACATGAATATTTTACTGACTCCCAACTTCTTTTTGGATGAGTAGGAAAAAAGTGCATATTTGCATATAATGATGACTAACGAATTGACTTATGTAAATATTTCATTCTTAGACTATTTCATTCCTATAGACTCTTGTGTTACTGATTATTATAACTCCAAAATGTTCAGGTCAAATAAAGATCTTAGAGATGTTTTTTAGAGTCTGTAATACGTTGTTATACTCAGGAAAATTATTACTTTACACCTTAATACAGGTGAATGCACATATTTATATACTACAACCTATGAAAGACTCAGCTTTTCTCCATTGTGATATTGTTAGTTCTGGAATAAATTTACCCAAGCATTAATGATCAGGGCCCAAGTACAACCTCCAATGTTTGCACGTTGGTGGAAATGATTGATTTCCTCAGGAAAAACATCTGTTTAGAGTCTCCATAGAAAAAGGATGAGATTGCAGACAATTTTGTGACAGAATATATGGTTTCCTGCCAGTAAACTGCAATCTAAACCTTCAAAACATGAAATTATATGAGCCTTACAAGGATATTATTCTGATTGTTTGAGAAATTTAGGTTATTATTATTGTTATTTGTATTCTACCAGTCTCAGAAATTATCTTTATTAAAGATGATTCATAAGAATCAAAATAGTCTAATTTTATCTAACCAAATTTTAGTATGCACAACTGCAGTAGGAGACAGAAGGTATAAACAAGTAAGTTTATAAACAATTTAATCTATGAGGTGTAATGAACTGAATCAGAATCCCAATATCATTTAGAAATATAAAACCATGTATTCAATATGTTGGAATTCAGCATCTAATGGTTCAGTGACTAGAGTGGATTTCATATTCATTTCTGAGAAGATAAATCATGTAACAGGAGTTTGGCTCTAAAAATACTAGCCTGTATAACTAATTAAAAAATTCCTACTCTACTCAAATCATTACAGTAAGTTAATTACTTGTTCAGCTTCACTGTCACTTTTAACTCTAGGTTGTGGAAGTATGAGCTTTTATTACTATGTACTGATTTAGTTAGATTTATCCATCCTTTTAGCATTACTATACTATTATTTAAACTTTTGCATCAATCTAATGTACTCATAAGTGAATCAAAGTGTTCTTACAGAAGCGTACTGGCTGTAAAATTACACAGCCATGGCAAGACAGCCAGGCACAACACAGTCAGGGAAAATATTCAGCAGTAACACAGAAGCTTCACACTGGAAAACCCTAGTACCACTAACACCGGCTATTTTGCTTTTGTGATTCTAAAAAGTAGATTTTTGTGGAGAAATTCAGAAGAAATAGACACTTGTGTCACCAAGCATATAATCAGTAGTTATCTCTTATTGTTCCTTTATATACCTAAGCCTTAGGAGAGGAGGTATGCATCCAAAGGTTAAGAGAGTCTACAGAAGCTACTCATTTTGATTTTTAATCTTTTATCACAGTGGTGTAATCTCGATGGGCATGGGGTCACAATGAGTCTACTTGTAACACAGTGACAGAAATCGACTTCTTCATATAGGGAAAAACAAGCTAGAAGAGTATAGGATGGGTGTTATGTAGAGTAACTATTAGTACAGATCTTTAACTTTTCAACTTTAACATACATACTTCTCATATTTATACTTGAAAAGTATTGTACTAAAAAACGCTGTAGAATTGCTTCTGAATTATGATGACCCCAAGTATTAAAGACTAGCACTGTTCCAAAGAGTTTTCTTGCTTATAACCATGATGGAAAGAGAGAGAGAGAAAGCCCTTTCTAGCGTGGTGCCACTGGGTGGGTTTGGACCATCAACCTTTAGGTTTATAGTTGACAGAAACCCAAGTGACTTGATATTAATATAGTCCTTCTTATTGTAAAGCGTGGTCATTTTGTAGGCTGTCCTTCAATTTTGTGCTGTTGAGTACTTTCTTGTGATTACTAGTGAGGTAAAGTATTTTTATAAAAATAACAGAGGTAATATTCTCTTCTCAATGTTTCACATCAGAAAATACATTAATTGAACGCCTCATTATTAAAGATGTTAACTTTGAGCACATAGTTAAGGTAGTCTCTGTCAGGTTTTTCTGCTGTAAAGTTGTTAATTTAAAAAGTTAATAACTTTTCAATACATTGGTGGAGTTGCTTTCATACTATGTAAATATACTTTCTTCTTAAACTTTTACTCATTGATATTAGCATAAATCAGTGTTTGTTTGTTTGCCACTATTTTTTACCATTACTATCAGATGACCAAAGGATATTGTGAGGTCATATTTTCCCTGCACATATTGTGTAGCATCAAACTTATTTCCTCCTGTTTATGGACAATGTCATGAACCAAACTCAGTACAGGGTTGGTTCCTATGAAAAGGAAGTCAAATATACCACCACCTTCATACTTCTCCACTGTACCACTGTCCACAGTGTCCACAAAGAACTCACTAGAACTCATGTACTGTACTATTATGTTACTATTATGTTAGATAATAATACAGAAATAACAGGAAACAATTTGGGATGCAACGGTATCAATATCAGGCAACTGAAGATAGTAATCATACTCAACATAAGGAAGCTCAAGATAAAGCTCATGTTCTGCATTAGGAAACTCAGGCTCCAACTCAGCAAAATGTATACAAGGGTGGTATGAGAAGTTTCCTTTAGAAGAGAATGCCTGGGAAGTCACAAAGATCAAACAAAGCTACAATATTAAAAGAAAGGTGTCAGTGACCATATCACAAAAACTATGACATCATTACACTAAAAAGATGAATATATTATAGTAGTTGTAAACCTTTCAGAGAGGAATCGGAGAAGATATGCAGAAGTTAAAGTTTGTTTTAAACTTAGAATAGTAAGGGGAATCATATGGACAGCTGCAAAGGAAAATAACAAAGTGACATATCAAAACAGCAAACATAATATAAGAGTCTTAACAAATACAGAACCAACACTGAAAAAGATGAAATGTCAATCCATAAAGAAGAATGATGAAGAACAGAATATTAAGAGCAACACAGAAAACATCAACCACACAAAAATAAATGCGTCAAAATGACAGCACTAAACCCGTATCTACCAATAATTACGCTGAATGTAAATGGACTGAATGCTTCAATAAAGAGACAGCAAGTGACATCCTGGATCAAAAGGCATGACTTATCTATATGTTGTTTACAAGAAACTAACCTTAGACTCAAAGATATGAACAAGAGGCAGAGCCAAGATGGCAGACAAGAAACATGTCTCCTCAATTCCCTCTGAAAACTAATGGAACACTTTGGACACCCATGGAGCCCTAGGATATGCAATAGGGTTGTCAGTTTGAACTACATGTCACTATAAGGGAAGTTACCTTTCTCTGACAAGGCAGAACATTCTGAGCCCTGTTCCTGCTGACTTACGACTTGGGCGGACTGCAGGTACTGATGCTTTTTTCTTTTATTGTTTCTTGTTATCCAGGAGATGGGGGATGACAAGAGCCAGCAAACATGCTGAACTGCAGTGCTAAATTAAACAGCATATAGTGCAGCAGAGAGACAGTGCAGGTAATAGCCATGTTTTGAGAGCCTGACTCTTACTGAGGACACCACTGCCCCCCTACCCTCTCTTTTCTGAGATCTGCTGTAGATTCTTATATTTCATGGCAGAATGGGCAGCTCGGCCAGGGTGCCATCTTGGTCAACTGGGAGGCAGAGTCGTGGGAGGCCTTCATGAGGGGCTAATTCCCAAGCTGAGATACAATGCCGCTCTGGAAATTGCTTTGCTAGCAGAAAGGTTGTGTTTAGCACAGTGTTACCGTATGGCTAAGGCCCAACTGAGGATGGCAGCAAGGCTGTAACCCCTCCTTACTTTGAACTACATCACAGCATCCGGGGATAGCTGAAGGGGTGCTTCTTTGTCAGCCAGAAGGCAGAGTCTGCCACAACTGATGGCCTGATTGATTTTGGCACCTGTCAGATAGCTCCTAAATTTTTGAAGAAAGATTGACTGGAGAAATAGCTGCTGAGCAGCCTGGCATCATCTCTTTCAGCCTTTTCTGATTCACATCATAGAGTCATTTGATGGCCCCCTAGTGACTCCAAAAGCAGTGTGCATCTTTGCCAGATAGGAGGCAGAGCCTGCCACCCCACAGAGTCCACTAGGGCCAGTCATTAGAGTACACAGGGGTGGCTGGTGACCAACTCGCTTCTCAGAACTATGCATCAGCTCCTTTTGAGGTAACACCAGAGACACCGAACACCTGTAGATGGCCTGAAGACAAGAGATCATCTCTAACCATTTAAAGAAAAAACCCATCATGACTCTGGAAAACTCCCAAAACTTCCCAGATGAAGAAGGCTTTCTGAAACTATTGGAGGTCTAGTAAAAAACGGTTATATAGGGAAACTTCATAGAGATTAAACAAAATGCAACAGAGCAAAATGAAAAATTAAGCAAGTTATTGGAATTGATGAAACATCAATGATCTGAAATCCAACAGATCAGTAACAAAATTACAGAATTATACATTTCAATACAAAGCCCAAAGAGCAGAACTGAGGAGACAGAAATCAGACTTAGTGACTTTGAAGACAGAGCAACTGGCACCAGGACTTGTGAGGAGAAATCAAAGTAAAGAAATGAGAAAAATGAAGAACATTAAGAAACATGTGGGACTCTATTAACAGTAATCTGCAATTAATTGGAGTCCCTGAACAAGGAGGGATAGCTGAAAACACAGAGTATTGCTGCTGAGTTGCTGACAGAACATTTCACTGAAATTATGAAAGAAGAGAACATAGGTATCCAAGATGTGTATTGAACACCACAAAAGGTAGACTCCAAAAGAAAGACTCCAAGACGTATTATAATCAAGCTTAATAGTATGAAACATAAACAGATGCTCTTAAAGGCAATGAGGCTCAAAGCAAATCTCACATTCAAAGGAAAACCCTAAAGGTTTTTGTGTGACTTCTTGGCAGAAACAATGCTGGCAAGGAGGCAGTGGGAAGACACACTCAAACTCTTGAAGGGGAAAAACTTAAAACCAAGATTTATATATCCTGCAAAACTGTCTCTCATATATGAAGATGAAAATACGACATTTTCAGTTAAACAGAAGCTTAGAGACTTTGTAAAAAACAAACCAAAGCTACAAGAAATACTGAAAGAAACACTTTGTTTAGAAAAGCAAAGCCATTAAGTATATATTTAAGGAGATACTGCAGGACACAGCATCCAGAAACCTACCCGGGGAAATCACAAAATTCAATCAAAGCCACCATATTAAAAGAAGAGAAACAGTGATTATATCACAAAAACTATGACATCATCACACTAAAAAGAAGGATATACTACAGTAGTTCTAGTCCTTTCAGATGGGGAGAAAGTTAAAAAGATATGCAGAAGTTAAAACTGTGTTAAAACTTGGAATATTAAGGGGGGATCATAGGACTAGCCTCAAAGTGCAATAACGATGCAACACATAAAAACAAGAAACATAAGACAGGAGTCTCAACAACCACAAAACTAGCACTGAAAAAGACAAAAAGTCAACCCATAAAGAATGACAGAACAGAATATTAAGAACAATATAGAAAACAGCAACACAAAAATAAATACACAAAACGACAGTACTAAAAGTATGAGCTAAAATCCACTGCCATCAAGGCAGGTCTGACTCATAGTAACCCTAGAGATCAGGGTTGAACTGAATGGAGAGAGACTGAAAGAATTCCCCTTTAGGACAGGAAGTAGTCAACAATGCCCACTCTTACCTCTCCTATTCAACATTGTACTAGAAGTTCTGGCCAGAGCAATTAGACAAGGAAGTAAGGGTACCTTCACCACCAAAGAAAAAATATCTATCTATTTACAGATGGCATGATTATGTATGGAGAGAACCCTAAAGAATCCATAAGGAAAATACTCAAACTAATAGAAGAGTTCAGCAAAGTATCAGAATATAAGATAAATATAGGTAAATAAGAAAGATTCCTTTACACCAACAAAGAGATCATCAAAGAAGAAATCACCATATCACTACCATTTACTATAGCCCCCAAGAAGATAAAATACCTAGGAATAAATCTAACTAGGGAAATAAGAGATGCATACAAAGCAAAGCACAAGACCTTACTGCAAGAAACCAAGAGAGACTTATAAATGGAGAAATCTACCCTGCTCACCGATAGGAAGACTTAACATTTTGAAAATGTCTATTTTACCCAAAACGATCTACATCCACAATCTAATCCTAATACAAATTCCCATGACATTTTTTAATAAGATGGGTAAATAAATCATGAACTTTGTTTGGAAAGAGAAGAAACACTGAATAAGAAAAACACTACTGAAGTAGAAGAATGCAGTGGGAAGCCTCACACTACCTGACCTTACAACCTATTACAGTGCTGCAGCACTCAAAACAGCCCGGTTCTAGCACAAAAAGAGATACATAGATCAATGGAACAGAGTTGAAACCCCAGAGATGCCACCATCCTCCTATGAACAGTTGATATTCAACAAAGGCCCTTAGACTGTAAACTGGGGTAAAAGCTGTCTCTTTAATAAACAGTGTTGGCATAATTTGATATCCATCTGCAAAAAATTGAAACAAGACCCATATCTCACACCTTACACAGAAACTAACTCAAATTGGATAAAAGAGCTAAATATCAAATGTAAAACAATAAAGATCATGCAAGAAAAAATAGGGTCAACAATAAAAATTCTAATGCACAGCTTAGACAGACTTCAAAATCTGACAAAGCATGAGTAACAGAAGAGAAAATAGATGAACAGAAACTATTAAGAATCAAACACTTTGCTCATCCAAAGACTTTATTAAAAGAATTAAAAAAACCACCTAATGAATGGGAATAATATTTGGCAACTATATGTTGGACCAATGTCTGATCTCCATAATGTACAAGGTACTGCAAAATACCAGCAAGAAAAGGTAAGTAACCCAATTAAGTGATGCACAAAGCAAATGGACAGACATTTCTCTGAAGACAATATGCAGGCAGCCAAAAGCCACATGCAGAGTTGCTTACGACCATTAGCTATTAAAGAAATTCAAATCAAAACTACAATGAGATACCATCTCACCCCAACAAGGTTGACCATGACCCAAAAGTCACACAAGAACAAATGCTGGATAGGCTGTAGAGAAATTGGCACTCTCCTATACTGTTGGTGGGATTGCAAAATGGTACAACCTCCGTAGAAAACAATTTGGCACTTCCTTAAAAAGCCAGAAATAGATATACCATTTGATCCAGTAAACTCACTGCTCTGAATACATCCCACAGAAACAAAGGCTGTCACATGAGAAGATAAGTGTACACAAATGTTTCTTGCATCGCAGTCTGTCCTAGTTACTGGGTACTGCTCTAACAGAAAATACCACGAGTGGAAGGTTTCACGAGGAGAAGCTTTTATTGTCACAGTCCGGTAAGCCACAAATCCATTCCTAAGCTACAAGTCCATTCAATATGAAAAATCATCACAGTCCGGTAGGCTAAGTCCACATCCACTGAGAGCATCTCGGCACAGGAACCTCGGGTCCAAAGGGCGTGCTCTGCTCTCAGTGCTTCTCTCTTGGTGGTATGAGGTTCCCAGCTTCCTCAGCTCGCTTCTCTCCCTTATATTCCACAAGCTTGAGTCCTGCCTCACCAACACAACTGCAAACCATTCTCCATCGTCAATGTCACAGAGGCAGGATTCACAACACATGGGAGGAAGGGCACCACATTGGAACTCCAAACCAAGTCAAATCAACACTTTTGGGGGAACACAATTCAATCCATGACACAGTCCACAATAGCAAAAATGTGAAACCCACCCAGATGCCGATCAACAGATCAATGGATAAACAAACTATTGCACATATACTCAGTGGAACGCTATGCAATGATAAAGAACAACGATGATTTTAGGAAGTATTTCATAACCTGGTTTCAAGTGGAAGACAGTAGGTTGAGTAAAATCAGTCAGTGGCAAGCAATATTGTGTGAGATCCCTTCTCTAAGAACTCAAAAATAGACTCATGTCCAGAAGAAAAGACTCTGATGGCTACAAGGGAGTGGAAGGAGGGAGAGCATTGGTCATAGATTAGGTAGTTGATAGAAATTTGGTTAGGTGAAAGCAGTGATAGCACACATTAGAAAGAAGATCAATTTAGCTGGACTAAGCCATAAAGTGAAAACTCTTCTAATCTCAATCCAGTACTGCAAGGATTGAGTAGCAAAGGCGGGCCCTGGGGACCATGCTATTGAGGGACATTGAGGTGAGCTGGCATAATTGACCTTTTACTAAGAAAGTCTTCTGCACCCCATATTGGCGAGTGGTATCTGAAGTCTCCAAAGCTAGAAAGCTGCCTTCTGAGGTACACCGATTGGTCCCAACTCATCCAAAACAGATGATCACCAAGACCAACAAAGACAAGAGGGAAAAAGAGCTTAGGAAACAGAAAGACTGGTGTGAATGGGAGACTGTATTAACCTGTGACCAGAGGAAACAGACAGTGCCCAGCTACCACGAAAGACGGCCATGGTGGGACACACACATTGAGTCCCTTTGGTAACACAAGAAAAAGAGTGACGCACCTCAAGAAGGCTACCAAAATACCACAACTGGTGGTCTGACAATCTGGGGTATTCCTTGTGAGCATGGTTCTTAGGCCTGCCACTGTCTCTGTCCATAAAACACTCTTTGAGCAAAATGGACTAGATTCGGGGACACAATGTGACCATATGGTTTGTGCACTTTTTGGTTCTGCTCATTTATAAGATACTGTCCTACTGGTCTCTTTCTAGGTGGAAGAGAAGAGGATAGAGAAGAGGGGACAGGAGATTGCTGGGTGGATACAACAAGTGTAGAATGAAAAGGAGGAGTGTGCTGTCACCAGGCAAGGTGAGAAGAGCGAGCTGCAGAAAAGTGGGCATGCAAAATTTATTTGGATTGTATACTTTCACTTTATCACAAAAAAGAAGAACAAGAAAATGCCTGTTTCTAGAGCAGTTTCAGATAAGCTCCCTACTGGAACAGGTCTCCCTGAGAACACTTACTGGGCAACCCTCCTCCTACTGAGGAACATACTTCCCTCAGGTATGAGAGTTTTTATACAACATCTCATATACCTCTTTTCAATTACAAGACAGATTCCCTAAGACACTTGGATGGGTTTCTCCAGCCAACCCACATAAAGGTCTGGCAAGGTGGGGCCCTTGAGGTCAACTACTGGACTGCCTCCAGACACTCCATGTAAATGTTGACTATAAACTGATCAATCCTCCAAAGCTGCTTATACTGATACCCAACCAGTCAATTCCTTCCAAGCTACTTGTGCAGATAGCAAACTGACAAATCACTCAATATAGTGCAGTCTAACAATCATTGTGAAAAAATTACAGCCTCGGGGCTAGAAAGGCCACATAAAAGAAAACCATGGCACCACAACTTATAACTAAGATTAACCATCCTAGCCACACAAAAGCTCATTCATTTTTTTTTGGCCATTTGATTCAGTGACATAAGGAGTACAATAACAGCTAATGGCAGTCTCAGTATTCATTACAATAAAACCATTGCTGATAATTGAAACGCAAAATCTGGAATGAAGACAAGTATTTTGCTAGTGATTCATCTGGTAAAGTAGATCCCACATTCTCTGTTCTGTGAGAAGAAGGGCATGTCCTGCAAGCTGCATGAGAACTCCAAAATCTTGTAGGATATTGCCTAACAGATGGTTCTATAACCAATATTTCAATAGCCTGTCCCACCATTCTGTAAGACCAGCTGCTTCTGATGATGTGGTACAAAGTAATATCAGGGAAACACATAGATATGAACCCATTGTTTTACTTCTTCTCTCTGTAAAACAGAGTTCTCTATTGGAATCAACATAATCGTGGATGCAAAGATGAGAACTGAAGCATTTGGTAGTCTACAGATGCTGTCGTTAGCACAATCATGACGGCACATCCATGAGGAAAGTTCACTGTAATCAAGCTGCAACCATGTCTGCTATACCCTAGAAACTTTTCCATATGCCGAACTTGACATACATCTGTACTTCCTGTTGACTGACGGTCAGCAGTGGTAGTAGCTGTATTAACTTTAATGAGAGGGCGGCATAGTAAATTTTTTTTATGATCTTTGTAGACAGGACGTTATTACTCCCACAAAAGGATTGACTGCACTATGCAAATAAGCTGGGCTAAACTCTTGCAGGGATTGGAAGATTTCCTACCCAAATAAGGTGACTATGGCCTGCCAAGAGGATGGGTCCTTTTTACCATCCTGCCAGACTTACAGAAACCCTGGTGGTGTAGTGGCTATGTCTGCCAAACAAAAGATCAGTAGTTTGGATCTGCCAGGTACTCCTTGGAAACTGTATGGATCAATTCTATTCTGTCCTATACGGTCACTATGAGTTGGAATCACCTCGGTTGCAGTGGCTGCTGGGCTAGACATATAAGGTCTAACCCCACAGAGGTTGGTTAACATCTAACTACCATCAAGAAGAGTCTGCGGCAGATCACATCCTCTGTATCAAGGACACAGAGACCCCACAATGAGGACCTCCTAAACCTAGAAGAAAGCAAACTCTGAAGATGGCAAGAGGCAGTGAGGGTGGGCTTGGGTCCTGGAACAGAGCTGAGCAACTTTGGCAGAACTAAGTAGTGTCAACACCTATCAGCACAGGGCAGAGGGCATGGTGTGCCCATGTAAGATGTGCGTGCCTCCCCACCCTTACAAGTGGGGCCTCAGGCAGCATGGTGGCAAGGGAGCACCGCAGGTCTAGGTAGTGTGGTGGTAGCTGCCAACAGAGGTCTGCCTGGCACAGTGGTAGAGCAGAAGCCCCAGGCAACATGGTGGCGGCTAGAAGGCAGGGGTGATAAGACCACAGCATGTGGACTGAAATACAGCATGCCTGCCCAGTGACATGAGTGAACACAAGTAGTTTGGGGAAGTGTAAGCATTTTCCTTTTGGATTTCCTCTTTGGGAAACTCTTCTTATTGTTCAATGTTTGCCTTTCCCAGCTAATAATAATAGCTTTTGTTTTTCCAGTATTATGTAAGATATGCATCCAGCTCAATCACTGATGAATGTAACACCCACAGAATAAGTGATGTCCTTGTATGTACATGTCACTTTCCTAGCAGCCTAATCGCTTCTTGGAAGTTTGAGGCACAGCCTTTCTGCATGTGCAGGACAGATGGACAGGTGTGTAGCTATAGAGGGGAAATCCGTATTGTTCAGCATGAGCGGAACTGATATTTCTAGCATCATGCCTACTGGTTACTGATTTCATACAGGAACATTGTATTATCAACTGACTCTTAGGATCCTACTAATCAAACAAGGAGTAGTGAAGCATTGTTATAGGGTACTAACGCCTTCAAACTCTAGGTCCGTTCTGAGAATACCACAATTTTGGGTCCTTTTCATTTTGTCTGTTTGTCATGAGTATTGTTATCTTGTTCTTTTCAGTTCTCTGTAGGCCGAGCCGAGTAAGTGTAGTCAAATTATTAGTCAATGTTTATTAGTCAAGGATCCCTGGGTGAGTAGCAGTTAGACTGCTCTCCTGCTAACAGAAATGTCAGTTGTTCAAAGCCTCAGCTCTGCTATGGGAGAAGCATGAATGATTGGCTCCTTTAAAAATTATAGCCTAAGAGACCCTATGGGGCAGTTATCTGCCCTACAGAATCACTGGGCACCAGAATCCACTCAGAAAAATGGATTTGGTTTACTAGTCAACATACAATCATACTCCTGTCAATCTTTGCTTCATGGAAAAGAGAGTTTTGTGTAAGATTTCTAGTTTTGTCTAGGCAGGAGTTTTTCCTGTCTCATTATTCCTAACAGTCCCCTTAAACACTATTCTTTCAGGTCATGCCAGTACATTAAAGACTGTTACATGTTTTGATTGTTTTTCTCATTCATGTGCTGTGTACGTAAATTCCCATAAGGCCGTAGATGAGGGCTCACCTGCCAGAGTAGCAAGGATATGTTCAATATATACTGATCACCCCATTAACACAATTTACTTGTAATTTCTGGACGTGGTTGAGTATGAATATATGTGCTGCTGGTCATTTCTGTTTTATTGTTCAGTGGAATAAGAAAATGTCATTCCAAGAAGAGTAGCTAACATTGCACAATCACTTTGCATTCATGTTTCAATATTCAGTCTCTATTAAACTCAACACTGAGCCTGACTCTTAGTCTTAGAAGTAGAATAATCAGTTACCAATAAAGGCACAGCTTTATTCCAGAACTCTCACAGCTCACATTGTGTGTTGTCCATCTACACAACAGAGCACCATAAACTGCCCACACATAGACAGAAATTATATAGATTTTATGAACTTGATGCCATGTTAATAAAAATATGTTCAGAATAATTATAATAAATAATAATAATAATAATAATAATAAAGAAGCGATTTGCGATAGACGTGAGCTTTGTGTGATGGTTAAGATTGTGTATTAACTTGTCTGAGCCGTGATTCTCAGGGCTTTGGCAGTTGTGTGATGCTGTGGTCACTGCCGTGATGAAATTTGCTATGGTAATGGCAGGGGCACAATCTTTGGTGGCTTACCGCCCCCTCAGCCTTCACCTCGCTGCCTTCCACCACCTATTTTGTCTTATTGTCGATCCAGCAGCTACTGCACTCTTGTTTTCCGATGTCCCCTTCTGGGGAGTTGAACTAGCAGCTCTTAGGATTCATCGGTCTTCACACTCTGTGAGTAAGGGTCTTCTTTCCCAAACGCTGATCCTGGGCTTGCCAGCTCCTGCTGTCACTTGCGGAGAAACCTTATAGTCCTGCCTGCTGTCTTGGGGTCTGCACTCTTCACAGCCTCTGAGCAGAACTCCTGCTTTCTGCTCTGCTGACCTTAGGTTCATGAGCTTCCATGGCTGCTTGAGGCTTATGTTCCAATCCAAGACTTGGGACGTTTCAGCCTCTACAGTTGCGTGAGCTCTTTACTTCAGCTCTCTATCTCTCTCTGGTTTTCCTCTCTAGGGAACCCAGCCTAAGACACCTTATGTTGCCATATTCTGTGTCGTCTGCCACTAGAGATTATTGCCTAGCTTTGCCTCAACTATACAGAAAGTTCCTTGGTTACATAGAAATCTTATTTTCAACAACTGAAATTATTAAAAGATGTGCTAAATCAGAATTGGACCGACTAATTTATAATACTGGTAATTCTTCCCAGTATCTTTTCTTCTTCCCCTCATGACCCATTCTTGGTGGTCATTAGCAATATATATATTCCCTGTCATGCCCAGTCCTAAGCCAAGTGACTGAATGGTGTTTTACAGCTGTGCTTTCGCTGAAGTTGACTTTTCTTATTTTTCACAGGTTGTGGTATCGCCAGCCAAGTAGCCAAGTGCCGTCTAGTCGGATCCGACTCATGGCGACCCTCGGGGCCAGGTTAGAACTGACCCCCAGAGTATTCAAGGTATTAAATGATCAATAGATGTCCTAGGACCCTTCCAATAGATCCTATGGAATTGAAAGCTTAGTAAGAGCACTACTTTTGATGCATGAACAGATATTTTCACCGAGATAAAAAGTATGACTAACTAGGTATAGTAACCAGGGATGGCTATTAGACAACCCCCCGCCTACTCCTCTCTCCCTTTCCTTCTTTCTCCATTCTGGTAGAATTTTGTCAATCCTTTTAGGATAAAATTTCTAAACATAAAGTTTACTCGTAACCCATAGACTGATTAGAGCATCCTGAATTCACTTTCACTTTCAACCTCCTTTTTTATCTCTTGCATTAATAAACATACAGTGTAGAATAATTCTTTTACAGTCAGCCCTAAACTAAATTGTGGTGAAAATTTTGTGTTGATAAAAATATCACAGGACTTAGGAAACTTCCAACCACTTGGTAATTAACATACCTAGCTTGTAGACTTTTGAGGTCATTTTCTCCATCCTGAGCCTCTTCAAAAACACAAAGGAGAGGGAACAGCCCGTAATAATAGAGAGATAACAGAAGAGGAAATGAAACATCAAAAGCTGTGAACAACCAAGGTTGTAATTCTGTATCGAATAGCAGTATGAAGAAAAGTAACTTGGTGTTTGTAATACCAGAACGATTGGCAGTAATAAAAGAACAGTGTATGCAGGAGACAGAAACTCTATACAGAATTCAGACAATAGAAAGATTTGGGGACATGAATGCGCAAAACACCAGCAGGGAGATAATGACCAATGACACTGGGGAGAAAAAACAAACAAACTTTGTGTCCCCAAATGCTCCCTATGTTGTTAATTACAATATTTCTTAACAACCAAATGTAATTTCCATTTATGCCAGTATTTCTCTTTTCTTTCTTTTTTTTTCCCCTTCAAGCTGTTAGCTCTGTGAGTCATGTCCTGAATTTCTCTGCTGGACCACTGAAAAAAATTAACACAAACATGTTTGCTTCTTTTCTCTATAGTACTGAAATGATAGAGGGAAAAGAAAAGATGAAATGTTGATTATATGGTATTACAAACGGGAGCAGGAAAAGGATAATTTTTATGAGCTCATGTTCCTGCAATCCAATTCATCAGTTTGAAATTCAAACACTTGTCAAAAACAGGACAAGTTCTGCATGGTTATAACTTGGAACTACTATAGCTATTGATTTTTAAATTTGGATTCTTTGTCTTTTTCTATTTGTGGGAATGCAGCAAGTTTAGTAGAATTTATTGCAATTTCACTGGGAAGAAAATGACACAGTAAGAAAAGAACTAAAGAAAAATGTTCAGAAACATATTTTTTAAAGAATCATATACACAGAAAACCATATACGTACAAGCTTACAGTGAAGAGCTGATAAAAATATTTGGACTTTTGAGACTTTGTTTTTGTTACTAGGTGCCATCTAGTCGGTTCCAACTCACAGCGACCGTGTGCACAATAGAACAAAACACTGCCCAGTCCTGCACCATGTCCACAATTGTTTTTAAACTTAAGCCCATTATTGTAACCACTGGGTCAATACATCTCACTGAGGGTCTTCCTGTCTTCTGCTGGTACTCCACTCTACCAGGTATGATGTCTTTCTCCAGAGACCGATTCCTTCTGACAACATGTCCAAAGTATGTAAGATGCAGTCTTGCCATCTTTGCTTCCAAGGAGCACTATGGTTGTATTTCTTCTAGAACAGATCTGTTTGTTCTTTTGGTGGTCCATGGTGCATTCAGCATTCTTCTCCAACACCACAATTCAAAGGCAGTGAAGTTTCTAAGTAACTACGACCAATTAAAATTACTTTATATTGTATATTCAATGAGTTAGTTTGTTATATTTCTTTATCATGTTATATAATCTCATAAATTACATTTATATTTACTTTTGATTAAAACTGGATAATAACCAATAACAAAACTTGAAATTCAGTTTCAAAAGTAATAATTTATCTGCATAAATTAGTAAGTACAGAACCTGTACTAATCAAGTTATTGGTGCTTAGTGTCATAAAATGACATATGCAGGGTACTAATTTACAAATTATGCACATGAAATAATTTAGACCTGGCTAATTGGAAAAATCTTCTGCAGAAAACCGTGCAAACTGTTTAAAATAAAAGATTTCACCTTAAGGACTAAGGTGCACCTGACCCAAGCCATGGTGCTTTCCATTGCTCACATCCATGTGAAAGCTAGACAACGAATAAGGAAAATTAAAGCAAGAATTGATTCACCTAAATTATGTGTTGACAAAGAATACCCTGGACTGCCAGGAGAATGAACAAATTTTTCTTGGAAGAAGTACCGCCAGGAATGCTCTCTAGAAACTAGGTGAAGAAGTTTTTTTTTCAAGTATTTTGGATGTGTTACCAGGAGAGACCAGGTCCTGGAGAATGACTGCATGCTTGTTAAAGCAGAGAGTCAGCAGAGGAAGAGCCTTGGAGAGATGGACTGAAGCAGTGGCTACAACCGGCTCAGACATAGCAATGATTACGAGACTAGGTAGACAGCGCAGTGTATCCATCTGTTGTACATACTGTCTCTATGATTTGAGACCAACTCAGCATCACCTAACAACAATAATAATATTAACTATACTAGCAGATAAATTGAGATACAAAAACGTTACATGATTCCTTAAGTGCTTAAGAGTCCTTGTCATTAATGTTCCTACTTGTCTTTGCTTCCCAAGCAAGTGGGAGGTTTAGAAACTAGTGCTACATATATATAAATACATATGGATACATTTTGTTCCTATTTATCCCTTGTGCTAGATACTGTAATTGCTAAATACCGTTTAATTCCACGTAAATGCTGTATTTGCAATTCATCCAGTTTGTGTTTGTAATTTTAAAGTCAAGACAAGTAAATTGACTAAGTGACTTACCTTTAATAGTGTACAATAGGGAGGCCACCTAGGTCACTTCCAAGATTAGTTTATTAAAAGACTCTGCCTTCCACCTTGTTCTCCTCTTTTACTCTCTTATTTCCTCACTTTGATAGAAATCAGCTGCCATGATGTGTATTGCTCTATAAAGACACTGATGAAGGGAAGGATGAAGGATTTCACTGGTCAACAGCCAGTGGGAAATTCAGGCCAGCAATTCAACGACACCTGTAAATTTGTTGCCAGCAATCACATAAATTTGCTTAGAAGTGAATCCAAATTCCAGTGACGTTTCTAGACAGCTGTGTCTTTGGTCAACAACTCTAATGCAGCTTTATGAGAGATTCTGAGTCTGAGGATTCAGCTAAACCATGTCCAGATCCCTCACCTTCATACACTGTTATTGTTGTTATTAGGTGCCATCAAATCGGTTCCACCTCAAAGCAACCCTAGAGGTCAGAGTAGAACTGACCTATAGAGTTTCCAAGGAGCACCTGGTGGATTTGAACTGCTGCCCTCTTGGTTAGCAGTGATAGCACTTTACTGATACACCACCAGTGTTTCCATATACATTGTTAGAATTTTGGTTGTTGAATTGTTGCTGTTTGGGAGAAAATTTATTACATGGAAATAATTAGTACACATGATTTCAAAGACAGCCTCAAAGTAACACGGAAGACAGTTGTGATAGTGCACACCTAATGTGAATATTAGCAAGGTGTGTGTAACTGTGAACCACAACTATCCTGAAATCAGGGGTATTATTGTTAGAAAACATTATGTTTTAATCCACTCCTTTTAACTTTAAATCCATTTGTGTCTCTTACTAATTATACTCTGTCACTGACTCATCAAGGTGACGGCTCTTCAAAAATTTATCTATCTGTGTGTCTGTTATTTATTTACATATATGCATATGTGTATGATTTTATGCAAATAAATGTGAATATATTGTTGTTATTAGTTGCCATCCTGCTAATTCAGACTCATGGTGACTTCATAGCTAAGCCAAAGCCAAGCCAAGTGCCGTCGAGTCGGATCCGAAGCAAAAATTAATATGCATTGTCTTTCTCCCCTGACACACGGTTTAGAGTCCCTTAGCCTCGTCCATCTGTTCAGTTAGTTGAGAATGTTTATCTGGTGAATGACTCCGGTCTCCATTTTTAAGAGTAGAGTCTTCATTTGTGTAATTTCCTTTTAGAGTTATCACCAGAAGGGAAGTATCAAGAGTTGGATTTGACTCATACCAGTCCACTTCAGTTGAGGAACGCCTATTATATCAATGTCTGTGTGTTCTATTTCAGTTTTGTGGATTTCCAATTTCACTAGATTCACAGTTGGTACAGTCCATGTTCCAGCTGTTAATGGGTAATTGCAGTTGTCTCTTCTAATTCTGAGTCTTGCTACACCAGAAAATGATGATTTCACAAGGTTGACTCTGTCCACATCATTAAATTGGACTCTACTTTGATGAGGTAGCTCTTTCCCGCTCATATTCTGAGTGCCTTCCAAGCCGATGGGCTCATCTTCTGAGACTCCATCAGACTGTGTTCTGCTGCTATTCATAAGGTTTTCACTGATGAATTATTTTCATAAGTAGACGTCTGGGTCCTTCTTCCTAGTATGTCTTAAACTGCAGCTTAAACTGCAGCTGAAGCCAGTCTGCCATGGGTGACTACTAGTATTTGAATGCTGGAGGGAAAGCTTTCAGCATCATCATACTAACACAGGCCCTCACAGTAACAAAAACTGACAGATGCTTGAGAGTGAGTATATGTGTGTGTGTGTGTGTATGTCACAATGGTTAAGACTCAGCTGATAACCGGAAGGTCAACAATTTGAACCCACCAGTCTCTCCTTAGAAACTCTATAGGGCAGTTCTACTTAACTGTGAGTCAAACCTAACTCCACAGCAATGTTTTGTTGTTGTTACGTGGGGTCCAGCCAGTTCTGACTCATGTGACCATGTATACAACAGAATTAAGCCCGTCAGGCTCCTGCACCATTCTCCTGATCCTTACTACGCTTGAGCCCGTTGTTGCCGTCCTATCAATCCGTCTCACGGAGGGATGTCCTCTTTAAGTCTATCCAACTTTACCAAGCATGATGTCCTTCACCAAGGACTGATGCCCCCTTATGTCATGGTCAAAGTATGTGAGGCCAAGTCTTATCTTCCCTGCTTCTAAGGATCATCATGTTGTTCTTCCTCCAAGACATGCTTGTTCATTCTTTTGGCAGTCCATGGTACCTTCGGTATTCTTCACCAGCACCGTAATTCAAAGGTGTCATTTTTTTTCTTGGTCCAGTTTTCATAAGCGTATAAGGTATTGAAAACACCATGGCTTGAGTCAGGTGTACTCTAATCTTTAAGGTGACAGTTTTGCTTTTTTTGAAATTCACCCAGTGAGATGTGTCTTTGACTTCTTGACTGCTGCTTCTGTGGTCATTGATTGTAGATCCAAATGAAATGAAATCCTTGACAAGCACACTTCTTTTTTCTTTTTATTATAATGTTGCTCATTGGTCTAGTTGTGAGCCTTTTTTGTTTTCTGTATGTTGAGGTATAATCCATACTGAAGGCTGTAGTCTTCGATCTTAGTCACTAAGTTATTCAAGTCCTTTCCTTTCAGCAAGCAATGATTTTTCTTCTACGTATCTCAGGGTTTTAGTCAGTTGTCTTCCAATCCAGCCATATATTATTCTTTAAATTATTGTCTTTTACTTATCTGACTTTATTGAAATGTAGGATATATGAGAAATATCATGATAATATCCTGTTTAATACTGAAGTGTATATGACATAAAAATAATGTTTAATCAGTGTTTTTGATGAAAAACTTTTTTGAGTAAAAATACTACTTTACAATAATCAGAAAAAATGTTTCTACTACATCACAAGCTGGATGGTTTTCTAAATTCAACTCATCATTTCAAAGGACAGCAGTCTGGGGACCATGTTCTCAGAGGACATCGAGTTCAGCTGACGTAACTAGTCCTTTGCCAGGAGAGTCTTCTGCACCCCATATTGAGAGCGGTGTCTGGGGTCTTAAAAGCTAGCAAGCTGCCATCTGAGGAACACTGATTCCTTCCAACCCATCTGAAACCGATTACAACCAAGAACATCAAAAACATCAGGAAAAGTTAGCCCAGGAGACAGAAGAATCCATATGATTTAGGATCTACATCAGCATGAGACCAGAAGAAACAGATGGTGTCTTGCCACCACCGAAGACAGCCCTGGTAGGGCACACAACGTAGAAACCCTGATGCAACAGGAGCAAAAGGAATGTGCAGATCTAGAGCTCTATTAACAGATCAGACTTGTTGGTCCAGCAACCTGGAGGGTGCCCTGAGAACATGGCCCCTGGTCTTGCTGCAAACACAGAGCTGAAGTCAGTGCTGAAGCCAACACTTCAGACAAAGAGTGGGCTGACTTGGGGACACAGAGTGATGCATGTGGTATGTGTACTTTACGTTTTAGTATACATATGAGGCTGTCGTACAGGGTTCTTTATAGAAGGGAGAGGAGAAGGTGGGGAGGAGGTGACAAGTGTTGCTTGAGTGGATACTGGAAGCAAAGAGTGCAAAAGAAGTGTGTGCTGTCAAAAGATGAGAAAAACAGCTGGATTTGCAGAGAGGCAGGTACTATATGGAAAATTGACTTGGATTATAAACTTTCATTTAATCACAATAAAAATTAATAGAAGAAATAATGTTTCTCTGCTAACACTAACATGCACGTCCTTGTGAATGTTTTTTTTTCCTGTTTAAAAGTGAACTATAACTTTAGATAAGCTTAGCTATAATTCCTAAAAAGAACTGATTAAAAGAATGGCATCAAAATATATTCAAGTGTTCAATTTTTAAAGCACTTTAGATGCTGCATTTCTTTATGTTATTTCTATATGTCACGTTCTTGTTAAGAAGGACAATACAGTATTTAACAAAAGAAAACTCCAGATACTGCATGAAGCCATTAAAAGCTAAAATCAAATACTGTGTTTAATTAATCAATGATTATTCTCACTGTCTATTTTGAAAATGTACCCCAATTTCTTTTTACTAATTTATAAATGCTAATGTTTTTCTGTTTAGTACATTGACCATGAAGCATCCTTTGTAGCCCTACTTGAGAATAAACTGTATGTTCTCTCACCAAAAATGAAGTCACTGTAAAAGAAAAATTAAGAAGTTAAAGAAAATGTCACTGATGAAGAGAGGTCAGGGCAGCCAGTAGCAAGCAGAACTGATGAAAACGTTGCAAAAATTTGTACTGACTGGAAAAACAATTAACTGGGTTTACTATTTGGAAGTGTTAAAAAGGCTGCATAAAAAGTTAGGAAAAAAAAAGATATTAAAACGTACATTGACATGTTTACTCATGTTTCAGCTCTGTATTTTATTAACATTTAGACTTTCAATGCCCTGATGATTTTTGAATAAAAGATTTAAGGACATTTTGAGAGTCTGTTTATCAGTGGAAGAAGCTGCACATGTGGCGTTGTTTTCTATTCAGATATAATGAACTAACAAGACCTAATACACAAACTATTTTGTGATTTTTGTTTCTCAAGGAACTGCTGATACTTACCTTACGAAGTAGATGAATTTTCATCTTTGCTTCAAATTACAGAATCAGAGAACCTGTATTTCATTCAGGACAGTGTGACTGCTCAATCAAAATCGACCATGATTGACTGTGACATAATCTACAGTTCAGTGTGAGCCACATACCGTCTTACGTACAAAAACTAACAGGAAGGAGTTAAGCTGATAAATCATTTCTACATCTCTGCTTAGTCTCACTTAGTGAAGGTTCATTAATTCAGGGGAAAAATGAAAAGATGAGTGATTTTTTAAACCCAGATTACATTTTGTGCAAGTATAATCCAGACAGGTTGGCTATTTTTTTCAAATATTATCCAGACAAGACAAAAATTAGCTTTTAACATCATTCTGTTGAAGGTACTATATAAATAGAAGATCCTAACATGCCATTCAATTTGGTTAATATGGTACACTTGTATATATTGTTCTTTAAATACATGTTTACTAATCCTTGCTTGGGACAGTAAAAAACTAAATATGATGAATGTATTTCTGAACTTCTGTTTGTTTCAGATTAAGAGTGGAATTTGTTCATCTAGTATTTTCTCTCTGTTAACAACCGTTTGTTGTGTTAGTCTGATCACACTACAACTACAAGAAAGGTCAAATAAAAAAAGAGTAGGAGGATGGTACTAGAAGCGTATAAACTTGATTATGTAGTCTAAGGGGTCAACAAAGGTTTGGAGTAATTTTCCATCTGTCAACAAAATATATTGCCCTATCTGGTTTTTTCTACAAATGGCAACTTTAACATTCATATTATCAATACTAAGTTGCATGTGATAACATTTTATAAAATATATCTATCAACATTTTGCTCTTAACAGCTATCTCCTGATGGAGTCAGGGCAGATATAAATGAAGACACTTAAAGTTTATAATCAGAGAAAGTGGCTTGTTCGGTAATCACAGACTCAGTGAATGACAGGACAGGTAATACAACACAGACCTGAAGACTCTATGTATTCATTCTAAATCATCTTTTCATTACAACACACTTAGGGTGAAATTGACTGAATGTAATAGAATCCTATAGTGTTCCATTTTAGCAACTTAATAGCCTTAGGCTGGAGTGATGAACTGTATGTTTCCTCCCAAAATACAAGCCATTTTCAATGAAATTAATAACAAAACTCACTGCGGTATAGATGAGTCATACTCAGCATTTTACTTTGTGAATCTGGGTCTAAAGAATGTGGTCATGCAACAACAACAAAAAAAAATGAGGTGGAAGTAGATACTGGAAAGACATCTCAAATAACTGCACCAGTACGATGTTTGTTGAGGAAACTTACTCCCTAGATACAGTCTACCTGTATGATAGCACATCATGAACTCAGTACTTCCTTGGAAAATGCACAAAGATTGTTTAAATTACCACTTTACCTTCTGAGTTTGGAAGCATGGACCTGCCTAAGCTGTTATTAAAAAAAAAAAGAGAGAGAGAGAGAGAGAAAAGCTTAACAGAACTTATCAAGACATGGTATAGATTTATTTCCCATTTCAGCCATTTATTCCACAATTCTGAAAGTGAATGCAAAAAATTTTTTAAAACAGTGATACACAATAAAATTTTGCCTCTACAATACCTGTTGTTAAATCTAAAACTATTTTGCCCTCATGTTATCATCTATGTTTTACTACATATTTTATATTTGAAATTGATTAGAGAAACTGTCACCATTATTAATTAAATCAAAGCAATGAATAATTTTTTGTCTAAGATTTAACTCAGCAAAGTTTTACAGAATATTGATTGCTTATTCATCTTAGTTACTTTTTCTAGACATTAATTACATCAGAGGAAACATGACAAACATTCTTAGGCTCAAACCCTGAAAATTCTACATTTTATTTGAAAACACTCATGATGGTGTTTAAATCCTCATTAACATTTCAAAAATAATGACATTTGCAAGAAATGTCCTCATCAAACAACCTCATGAACATGTAATGTAGAACTGAAATCTTAAATTAAGTGAATCTATGGAAAAGTTCAAATGACTGAATAGCTTTCTGATATATTTATACTTGATTTCATCTTTTAAATGGACTTCTGTAAACATAAGAAGATTTGGGAGTGATTTTGATTTATTTTGTAATATTGACTTTGAATAATACTATTCTTTCTCCACATGAAACTCCATGCAATACCCAGTGTTTGAAGAGTTGATTACTTATTTAGTGCAAAATTAAGCAATTCATCTTACTTCCAATGAATGGGTAGGTTGGAGGTTGTAAATCAAAGGCAGCTCTTTAATTACATTCATAATTTCCAACTTGGTTTCTTTCACTGAGATACTGCTTGGTAAACGTCAATCCAAGTAGATAATAAGACTGTATACTTCTTCAGCAAAAAGGAATCCTTCTGTCATTGCATATTTTTTATTTGAGGTAAAAAATGAATTTTATTAAATATCGCATTGGACTTTCAAAGTGTTTATCAAAGTTTGAAAAAATTGCCATGGCTATTTATTTACACTACAGCCGTTGTCTGTATGCTTTTCAAAAATGTTCAAGCATTTGGAAGAGTTACAAGGATATCAATCCCCGTATAGATATTGAAAGGGAAAAGAGTAGAGCAAGGAGAGAGAAGAAATATTAGACATTTGCAAATACATTGTTGTGGTAATAGTTACAACCTTCATTTAAGTTTTTAATGAAAACTATTATAAGAACTTTAGGAAGTTACTGACATGTTATCTAATCTTTCAAAACATTTGTTGCACCTCAAAATTAAGTGAGATTTTTTTTCTTTTCCCTAGGGTCTCCATGAGTCAGCTCTGACTCGATGGCACTTGGCTAGCTTTATAAATTTAGGCACTAGAATACAAACCAAAGCTGTAATGATTTATTCTTTCAGAAAAATGCTTTTAAATGGAAGTGTCAGCATTATAGTTTGCTTTTTGCAAAATAGATTTACAGGAAACATAAAGTATAATCCAGCAATAACCAAATTCACGCAAATAGAGATAGGTTTCTTATTGTAACAAAATGTACTACTTTCAAAGGCACCTTGTTAATTACAGACATGCTTTCATTTAGTGATGTGTTGTTTCAGTTATCTGGTACTGCTCTAATCGAAATACCACAAAGTGGAGGGCTTTAACAAAGAAAAGTTTATTCTTTCATAGTCTGCTGGGCTAGGAGTCCAAATTCAGGATGTCTGCTCCAGGGAGAGGCTTTCTCCCTTGTTGGCTCTGGAGAAAAGTCCTTGTGTTGCATCAGTCTTTGGTCCGGGAGCATCTTGGCTTAGGAATCAGAGGTCTGAAGGACATGCTCTCCTCCTGGTGCTGCTTTCTCAATGGTATGAGTTCCCGACTTTCTGCTTGCTCCCCTTTCCTTTTAACTCTTGTTAGACAAGGGCAGTACAAGCCACACTTGAGGAAAACTTCCTTTACACTGAAGCAGGGAGGCAATTTTAGGAAGGGATTTACAGTCTTACCCTAATACTCTTTAACATACAGCATAGGAAACTCGCAAAACAAGACACTCATAAACTATTTGGAACCATGGCCCAGCCAAATGGCTACACACAGTTTTGGGGAGACACAATTCAATCCATGACATGTATCTTCAACACCTAGCCCTGGGCCTGACATTATTAAACCATTTCTATGAAGTCTATTCTTATTCCAGGAAACCCCTATTACAGAGTAATATTGCTCCATAGGATTTTGTTTGCTTGTTGTAATTTTTGCAAAAGGAGATCATGAGCTCTGACATCCACCGAGCCACTGGATGGGTGGGTTTGAATCACCAATCTATAGGTGAGTATTCGAGCACAAGTAGTTTACTTAGCCAGGGATGTATGCATAGTAATCACTGAATAAACACTATCTCAGTAGGAGGAGGCTCAGAAAGCCACATTAAAATAGTGTTACATTAGAAAAGAAAATCTAACTAGCTTTTGTCACATTCTTAGCAAGAAGAGCTCCAGGCTGAGAATCACAAGTGCTCTAGTCTGTTGGTTCTGCCAACATTTGAAAGCACAACCTGTATAAAGCATTTAAGCTTTTAAGGCTGCAGGGTCCTTAAGAAAATGAAGCAGTAATTCAAAGTGATGACTCACAATGGTTTGTCCTACCTAAATTCTGTTACTTCAGGAAATTCTGAGATGTCTTACCTTTGCAAAGGCATTTTCAATGCATCATAAACTTAATCGAGCTGACTGAGTTATATACCTCTTAAACGAAGTATCTCATACTTAATTGACTACTAAAGTTTCCAGTGCTCATATTTCAATGATTCAAATGTTGGTTGAGTTTTTTGTTCTAACAGAAGTCCATCTTCATTGCATGTGTGTGTGTGTGTGTTGATTTTGGTTATGAGAAGCCTCTCCATGCCCATTATTTTAAAATATATAAGATTATTAAAACCTTTTACTGTTGGTATCATGAAGACAGGAAATTTTTAAAAGTTATCTAAGACTTGATGTTATAACTTTTTGTACAACTATCAGTGTCATAATAAGGCTAGATAAGAATAAATCCTTCTAACTCAAGTCAGGCACAATATTAGAAAAGAATCTCAGCCAAAAGAAAAGATTGACAGCAGCTATGTTGGAAGTAAAATGGAGCTGCCAAGAATATCTTAGTTCATACTGACATCCTAAGCAAAAGTATTTAAAGTATCTCAACTTCTTATTCATATATGATGAAGTGGTTAAAAACAGAGATGCCCAAATATGACTCAAAACTGTAATTTACATGTAAAACTATAATAGGCTTAAAATTTAATACCATCCATATAATTAATTCAGAAACTGAAATAGCAGTATAAATTAAATGGTGCTTTTGTAAGCAATAAGACTTACTTATAATTTTAATCACTGAATAGAAGACTGTATCTGAAAACTCCTCAGGGAAATCTTAAGGATTTATTTTCAGAATGATGTAAAATGGACATGTTAGATTTATTTTCTTCAAAACAAAGCTTTGAACAAAGTTTTCAGGAAGTCTAAGGAAAGTGAATTAAAATAACTGTATTAAATCAGGAGACAGACAACATTTCTGTGAGCTGCCTGGTTAAGGAACGTGGAGTTCCGAGAACATGTAGAGGAAAATGTAACAGAACTCAGCACAGGAAAATACAGAAATGCCTGGAATAAAAGAGTATGATTAAGACACTCTCTTAGGACTGCCATACTGAAATCTGTATTATGAAAATGTTTAATCCTTGAAAATCCAAATCATTCAAGGGACCCAGGAGTCCAGCCTCACCTTTTAAATTAACCCAGAAAAACTCCAAAGGTCAGGTCAGTTGCCCAGGTTTCTAAATAATTAATGCAAAGTTCAACCTGTCTTTCAGAGTTTCAAATTCCTAATGTTTTTTTCCTCTTTTTCTCCTACTTCTTTTTGTAAAGACACAGTATGCAGAAGCCTGGCTTTGTATGAAGTACGAAACCCCTTAAAAGATGTTTCCCTGTGGTAAAGATGACACCAGCAATCTCAGCCCCTGTTCTTAATTATTTCTTCTAACAAAAATACATATATAAAGATTAATTTCAGAAGTCAATCTGAACATGAAAAGAAAATCCATTTGTAAAGAATAAGTTAGAAGGAGTTGTAATTCTGTTATTGCATATCTGAACCTTAGAAAAATGAGGAACTCATCAATGATGTAGATTAATACAATAGTCACAACAATTTACTAAAGCAGGTCAACCATCATGAAGATGGTATTAGACCTAGTAATGTCTCCTTGTGTTGCGTATAAGGTTGCCATGAGTCAGAACTTATTGGAAGGCAGCTGACAATAAAAAATGGCACCTCAAATCTGTATGAAAATCTTGTAATAAAACAGGAAAGTTTTGAACCCTTAGACTGGTGAGATAATGTTTATATTGCTTACTACATCCGTTCTTAAACCATGGGAACAGAAGAATATCTTTCAAATCTTGTGCAAGCATGTAAACTCAAAACAAAACTCATTGTCATGGAGTCAATTCTGATTTATCGTGACCCTAGAGCACAAGGGAGAACTGCCGCATACTGTTTCCAAGAAGCACTTGGTGGATTTGAACTGCTGACCTTTTGGTTAGTAGCTGTAGGTCTTCACCACATTACCAGGGATTCAAACAAGTAAATAGAGATAGACATGTAGGTATATAATCTTTGATATGACTTCTTTAACAACAAACAAAAAAACTCAAAAATTATATCCGGATGAATTAACTAGACTTTTCATAAGCAGTGGTACAACTATTAAGTGCTTGGCTGTTAACTAAATTAGGGTCAACGGTTAGAACCCATCAACCATTCCTCAGGAGAGAAGAGCAGGCAACACGCTCCTGCAAAGATTACAGCTTAGGAAACCCTTTGGGGCATTTATACTTTGTCCTATAGGGTCGCTAAGATTTAGAATCCATTTGACAGTACACAACAACAGAACTAGGAAAACAAACAAACAAAAACCCACTGCTGTGGAGTTGATTCTGATTCCTAACAACCCGGTAGGTCAGAGTAGAACTGCCTCATAGAGTTTTGAAGGACCGCCTGGTGGATTTGAATTGCTGACATTTTGGTTAGCAGAGGTAGCACTTCATCACTGTACCACTTTGCTAAACCCCTGATGCCGTCTTCTATTCCAGTGATTCTCAAACCTCAGCATGCATCAGAATCATGTGGGGAGCTGGTTATGCCAGACTACTAACATTATCCCTAAAATTCCTGAATCAACAGACGTAAAGTGGGCCCTGAGAATCTGCATTTTTCTAATAAATTTCTGGTGCTGTTGGTCTAGTGGACACACTTTAAGAACCGTTGTTTCATCAAAAATAATTCAACTATATTTGCATACATACCTTGCAGTAGTATGCAAAATTAACCTAATCGTCAAAATATACTTTCCTTTGAATTTTGTTGTTGCTGTTGTTAACGTGGGATAAAAAACAAATAAACAAGATAATTTCATGTCTCTGTTCCCCCGTTATTTAAAAAGGCAACATGCTTTTCGAACAATCCAAACAATAATTATTAGATCCTAATTACACATAATTATTAGATTCTAATTTTCACTTTTCTGATCTTCCATTATTTAAAAAAGGCAGCATCCTATTCAACTGATCCAAACAGTAATTATTAGATCCTAATCACACACGACTTGAATCTATATTTCTCATTTTGGTCTTAGGCCATTTTGTTTGTTGAGATTTCTGCAAAGATTACAGTCAAGAAAAGCTCACGGACCTTGGTTCTACGGAGACACGTTGAGTCACCGTGAATCACAATCGACTTACATGAATTAAGAATAAGCAGGTGTTTTGAATTTTACCGGGTTTTAGTAGACGGAGTACAACTGTTCATTTGCTTTAAGTCAACAAATCTTACGTAATTATTGATGTTAAATAACTCTTTCTCCAAAAATTGTCTCATGGACAAACACAGCAGTTGTTACAAATAGAGTGCAGAATTAGTGATCGTTAAATAAAGCCTGCCAGGGTAAGGCGGGAGCAATTCAATCCCCTTGGGTTTTCTGAATGACGGCTTCATTTATCTGTTCTACCTTCGACTTCTCAGAGGTTTCACCCTTTAAATCGCTCTCCATTTGACCCTCCCCGGCTTTTCACAACCTAAGTGAAATGTGAATCTAACTCACAAACAAAAATTCGGTCCCGGAGAATAAAATACATTTTGAGTTTTTAATATTCATTAAAACTTAAATAGTGCCCCGAAACATTTGGATACACACAGGTCTGTGTGCCTATGTGCATGTGCGTGCACACAAACACACACAGAAGCACACAACACGTCTGCAGAACTCTTGTGAGGGCAATGTTTATCCTTTATCTCTTTTCCTAACTTATTAAAAGACCAAATATTTAAGTGTTTAATATTACACAATGCTCTCGGGAAGATGATATTGTCAGAAAACAGAATGGAGGATTTGTAGAAATGACAAAATCCTTCAGAAGCTTTTGTGGTTGCTGCAGCACCGGTGTGAATTTTCAGGTAAAGCTAGTTCCGTGGGCATTTCGAAGTCAAAACACAGGGAAACTAGCATTCATCGGTGTGCTGTAGAATTCTCTGGAGGATTCATAAATTCTGTTGTGCCTGTTAAGAATAACCAGGTGTGTTTGGATTGCACTGGAAAGATACGCTTCTTAATGAATTGTTTTTGGAACTCAGCATAAGCCTAATTGTTTTCCGTGAAAGCTTAAATACAGACATTTTTATAGGAAAACCCGGAAAACCATAATTGAAACTGAAATATGAGAAGTGCTGACCCGGAGTGCGTTAGGCTTGTCATTGTTGAATTCAAACCAAAGAGAATCTGATTGTATTCCTCAGGCCAGTTTCTGTGGTGTCCTGAGTTCAGCTGCTGTCACCAACAATTTCAGTTTCTACTCAGCAATTCCTCTAGCCCAGGAAAGGCCATGGAAATCTCAGGAAGTATTGATGTATACTTCCATTTTCTTTCCTTATGTGTGCAGGCTTGCTTTGCTAATAGAATTCTAAGAAATTTGTTACTGGAGTTTTAAAGAACTTTTTTTTTTTTTTTTAATTTCAAGTAATGATTCTGAAATAATGTGGTAAATTATCCAATGTTATTTATTGACTGTCATGCTATTAAAGGTTAAACAAATAATATTCATCCCAAGGCTGTAACTTATCAATTAATTTAATGATCTAGAGAGAAAATTTAGCATGAATGTCTGCCATATATTATATAGTAACTAAGAAATCTCTTAGAAGAATATAACTTGTGAAGACTAACTCATTGCAGCAATTATCATAGCTTGACTTATTACTGTCAGCTTTCTCACTGGAGGGTATGTTTCTGAGAGACAGGATTCTGTTACTTCTACATATATTACAAATACTTCATGGACAGCCTTACACTTAGAATGAATGTAAAGGCATGGATGCTCATTGAGTACCTAACCAAAACCAAAAACCATCAAGTCGATTCTGACTTACAGCAACCCTATGGGACAGAGCAGAACTGCTCTATAGGGTTTCTAAGGAGTGGCTGGTAGATTCTCACTGCTTACCTTTTGGTTAGCAGCCAAGCTCTTGACCACTGTGCTACCAGGGATTCTGAAATCTACTTGGACTTTCTATATTTTTGTTGGCTAAGCCTACCAACTCTATTAAAAATAATAGAAAAAAGAATTTTAAAAATACTTCTCAATAGAGCAGTGAAACCATAAGCCAAACCAAACCTTTTGCTGTGGGGTGATTTTCAACTTAGCAACTTCACAGAACAGAGTAGAACTGCCCTATATAGTTTTCAAGCAGCAGCTAGTGGGATCCAAACTGCTAACCTTTGGGTTAGCAGGTTGGGCTCTTAACCAATCTGCCATCAGTTCCTCTATTGAATACCTACTATAGAGTAAGCACTGTGCATGTTTTGTTTTTTTTTTAATGAGTTTTAGGTTGGTGCATAAAGTACTCCCCCCCAAAAATAAAAAAATAAATTACTAATTTACAACAATAATATGTTGATTGTCAACAATTCTGTAGATTGCCTGGGCAGTTTTTCTGCGGTAGGCTGACATCACTGGGGCCGAATGATAGCATGGGCCCACGCACATGTCGGAGACCACAGCTAAAACAACTGAAATACCGGAATGTTTTGAGGAAGTAGTTCTTTGCATGAGTCTGGTGGCCGTGTCTTTCCTGTCCCTCTCTCTGCTAGTGTCTTCTGACTTCAGCATTAGTCCTTCAGCCTCATCCACCTAAAAGCGTAGTGGTTTATCTAAATATCAGCAGGATAAAAAAGACACAGTTCTGGATGTGATGTCTAGATGTCTGACCTCTTCTTTCTACTGTGGTCAGGTGGGAGAAATCACCATCTGATGGATCACATGGGTTGGTAGGGGAGGGGTTTTTCTCCATCTCTTCAGCTACGATGCTAGTTGGGGACATGTAGTGTAAATCTAGTATAATCTTACAGCTCACTGAAGTGGGTCTACCTGGCCAGAGGGAGACCAGCAGAAAGCACGCTCCCCATCACATCTACCATCCACAACGTCAGGTAGAGGGCTTGCCTCCAAGAATTCTTCATATCCACCAGGAAAGATAAAGACGCAGGCGAGGGGAGGGGGAAGCAGCGAATAATGGCAGGTCGTAGGACTGTCTGGCTGAAGTCATTCACAAGCAACACAAACTAGGCTATGCGTTGGAGAGTTGTCGTCTCTGCTTGGTCAGTTTTTGAGCTGAAGGGACTGCTCACCTGTTTATGCTAATCTTCTAGTTGCCGATAGTAAAAACTATTTTCCGTGTGCTAACGTGTGTTTGGAAATCCTGGAGGAGTAATGGCTAAGAGTTATGCCTGCTAACCAAAAGGCTGATGGTTCAAATCTTCCAGCTGCTCCTTGGAAACCCTGTGGGGCAGCTCTACTCTGTCTTATAGGGTCGCTGTGAGTTGGCATCGACTCCATTACAGTATGTAGGTTAATGTGTGTTCAAGCTCTAAGTGTTTACGGAGCAATCACACTTACTGATCCGTCTCCTTTTTCCAATGTCCTGGCTTTTCAGAAAACTGGACACAATCTATGAAGAAACTGCTGATTTACCACATTTCGCTTTTGAATTGGCACAGCAAAGCGGAGTCTGATGCTGTCTCACAGATGTCTAGGCCTCTTTTTTCACTGGGTCTCCTATGGGCTGTCATCCTCCAGTAGATGATTCTAGATTTCTTTATATGGAATGCACTGTTTGCATCACATTTGCTAAAATTCTTCATCTGGAATTCAAACCCAAATTAACACTGTTATTTTATGGAATGAGTGGCAAATTATTGTGGTAATTTTTGTTGTCATTGCTGTTGGGTGGAAGCCCCAACCAATGAAAACATTGCTGGCATTGACTCTATTAGCTGGTAAATGAGAGACTGAGACAGGAAGGGAGAAAAGCACCTTTATCCGATTGTGCAAGGAAAGGCAGTTAGAGCTGCTGCCCACAAGACTGCTCCCAGAGGACGAGAACAATAGTTAGTTTTAAGGGATTTACCAGCAGGGAATTGATACAACTTACCTAGCAAATCTCATTATCACACTATACAGATGCAACGGGATTTACATACAACTCGTGAGTGAAGAAAGAAGAAATTTGATACAAAGCCTAATGGCGTAGAGGGCAGAAGCCTAGCAAAGAAAATGGGGTTATTTTAATGTACAGCTGTTTTAGGCTTCACCTCATTGTTATTGTTAATTAATTAATTAATCTCTTTTTAATTAGTACAGCTGCTTCAGTTAAACCTGTAACAGCTTGCTAAATTAGGTGCTGTATTTCTGGCTATAAATTGCTTTATCAATATTGAAACAAGGGAGAGGAATAGCAGTAGTTTTACTTATCAGTTGGTTTGTTTACTAATTTAGAGTTTTCTCAAATGCCTTCAGTTTATCACTGATTGAAAAGCTTCACTGTTGCTTATTGAGTTAAAAAAAAATTGTGATCTAAGTCCAATTTCCAAAAGATGAAATAACTTACATCCCCACATTCTCAGTTGTCCCTATCTTGACACCAACCTTGAGTGAGGCCCTTTTCCTCTCTGACCATAACCTTTCAGAGTTAGGTCAAACCTGGTAAGTTGAAAGCACTCGGTCTTTTTAGATCAACTGCTGACACAGCCTTTCTCTGATTACCGGTCACCCAGAACTGGGCCTTCACAAATTAGGACTCTGTCCCTCTGACTGCCAAATAGGCAGACGTCAGCCCTTGCTGACCTTCACTGCCCTTGACAGGTTTGATAATTCACGGAAACGACTCACAGAACTCATGGCAAGGACTGCGCTCACTATGACAACGTCAGTTTAACCACAAAAGGATCTGCAGGAGGAGATGAACAGGTGAAGTCAGAGGTGGTTGTCTGCATGGAGCTTCATGTCCTCAGAGACTTGCAGTTCCCTCAGCAGTACCAAATCAGTGTTCTGGAAGTTCAAAGAAACTCCTGTGTCCAAGGGACTTCACTGACTTCCTTGCCTAGCCGTGAATGGGACCTCGTTGACTCTACATGATCAGTCAAATCAATGAATACACGTGATTGATTACATCGTGACCCCCAACCTGAGACTTGTTGCCGGATTTTCTGTGTTGTCCTACCCATTTCCACAAGTTCTAAGACGGCTTCTGGAGGTTCCACATGTAAAGGCACTTCTGTTGCTAAAGAATTTCAAGAGACATTTACAAGAACTAGAGACAGGGCCTAAATTTGTTTTTTTGTCCTAAACTTATAGAGAGGTTATAGTCAAGGCAAATAATCCCTAAACAAAACACAACCTCTCATTTATTATCAGTCAGCTACCTACCTTGTCCTTCTTGAATGTGGTACATATTATCCAGCTTGAAAGAGAAGGAAAGAAATCTGTGCTTTTACTCTACTGAAGCAATACAAGAAATTGCCAAATTTGTCATTTTTAACTAATATTTTGCTTTCACAAATCCACTTTGCCTCTCATTTTTGCAGATTGCATATCTACCATGCACAATGCAACATCTCTCTGTACACAGGCCACAATGCGTAGTGCACAACTTAAGATCAGAGTCACAGTTAAATACAGCACCCCTATTGAGTGATGTTATTTTTACGTTGTAAAATAGATTTCTTGCGTAATAATTTGTGATGTTGAAGATGAGTAACTTTCAAGTGGACTGACATTTTTGTTTTACTCCTTCTAATCAAGAGCTTCAGAAATTTGAACAGAATAATTTAAAATAAATATTTAAAAAAATAAAGTAGGTTCTTTTCATACAAAAGGTATTATATTTCAATAGCATAAAAGATTACATAATTGCTTTCTCTATATTAACTGTGGATTTTTCTTTTTTTTTTTTGAAGTCTACCTTGTTGAACATTCTTGGTTTAAACTTGGTTGTTTATTTTTAGATAGGCAATGGATAAAGAGCCCTGGTGGAGCAATGGTGAAGTGCTCAGCTACTAACCAGAAGCACAGCCCTTCCCACACAAGGGCTGCTCTACGGAAGAAACGTGTGGCAGTTGACTTCTGTAAAGATTTCTCAAAAACTCAAATTTACTGCCTGAAGTTGACTCGAACTCATAACAATGCTCTCGTATAGAACGGAACTGCTCCATAGGGTTACCAGAACTATGATCTTTATGGAAGTAGATTGCTGCATCTTTCTCCCTGAGAGCAACTGGTAGGTTTAAACCTTTGACCTCTAGCTTAGCAAGTAAGTGCTTTAACCATGGCACAGCCAGCATGCCCTGTAAAGACTACTGCCTTGAAAACTGTAGGGCTTCTCTAATGTGTCCTATAGGGTCCCTGTGAGTCAGAATCAATTTGACAGCAATGGATTTGGTTTTCAGTTTTGGTATGGATAACTAGAGCGAATAATTTAAAAGAAAAAATATAAATAAATAAAAGTCTCCTTTCTTTTCCCTTTCCCTACGTTTCCAGATTCCTCTCTCTTCATTGATAACCGCAGTTTCTGATTTCTTACGCATACGCTTAGAGGCATTACATGCAAATACAAGAAATATTTAAAAGACTTAGAGTGGCTACTCTGACATGCCAATGAAAGGAAATATACTTCAATAGCATATATTTTTATGATTACTTTTTTTTTCTTTTCCAACCATGAGTTTTAAGAGTTTGCTTTATTTGAAATGAATTACATGATACGTTTCTTGATCTTAGTCACTTGGATATTACTTAAATTATTGAAATATTTATTGTAAGAAATAAGCATATTCTAAAATATTTCAGTAGATTTTATGTTTTAGCTTCTCTGTGACTCTCTTATTTCACTAAGTAGATCCAGTTCAGACTTTACTTGCTTTAAGAGTGTAGGCACACTACTGATTTTGTTTCCATGAACACCCAGTTTTGCTTAGTGTGACTCCATCAGGGCCAAAAATATGGAGGCCGAGGTGGGAAAAATGAAAGATGACTTTATTACTTGATCAACCAAACAAAGAGATAGTCTGTGTTCCATGCAATCTACCTCATAGGCAGCATACTGAGGTTGGCTTACAGAGGCAAGATCGCTTTCAGAATATAAACTGAAGCAGGTGCAGAGTGTTTTAGAATGATCAAGCAGTTTCTAAGACCTGGGTTCACTTCCCTGCATAGAAAGCAGTTAGCCATTGTTTGTTCACAAATATGTTAGCTCTCTATGCAGGCGTAGAGAAATTACTAGGCATGAGGCAGCTCATGAGCTGAAGATCATCTGGAGCGGCAAGACAGAGGCCTGGACCTATCTGAGCCAATTCCTAGCCAGTGGTTGTTTCTCATCAAAGAAGTTCTGAGGAGAAAATGGACTTCAGAAAGTGGGTTGATTGAGGGGCTGTCCTAAGAGAGAAAAGAATTGTAAGAAAATGGCTCTAGTCTTGTCTTATTTTTAACTGCATCTATATCTTCTTTTATTTTTTTTTAATTTTTATATATGTATAATGCTTTTTATTTACTTACTGTTTAATGGGAAAACCTGGTGGCTTAGTGGTTAAGTGCTACATCTGCTAACGAAAAGCCTAGTTCAAATCCACCAGAAGCTCCTTGGAAATCCTATGGGAGTGTTCTGCTCAGTCCTAGAGGGTCACTGTGATATTTCTTTTGTTTGTTTACTGTTTAAAGGTTCTCAGAGGCATGGTAAGCTGTTACAAACTCCATTTATAGAAAAAGAGTTATTTTAGCATTCACAGTTTCTATATAATAACTTTTTTCCTGGTTTTTAAACATTCAAGTATTTCGGATTGGGAAGAGGAGCTGATAGGATTAATGTCAGTTGTTATTTTGTTTTGACTTAGGATTAAATTTGGAAGTATTTTCCCCCAACCTTCAGTATAAAGGGTATGACCCAGCTGGATTCAGTATGTTTTAGACACAGTGTCCAAAGCACAGAGTTTACTTTCTTTTTAGAATTGCTGAAAAAAAAAAATCATTCTATCTATGTAATATATTTCTTCATATTACACTACTGATGGACAAATAAGGTATGCTAAATATGCTGCAAGACTAATGATTTCTTCACTGCAAATATCTATTTTAACCAACGTTAGCAGTGACTGAACACATGGACCTCACTGGATGTAATACACAGGAATCGAATCAACTACATCTGTGGAAAAGATAACGGAAACGCTCCACATCAGCAGTCAGAACAAGAACCAGGTGCCGACTGCAGCACAGATCATCAATTGCTCATACGCAAATTCAAATTGCAACTGAAGAAAATGAAAACGGGGATCCAAAGTGTGACCTTGAGTATATCCTTTCTGAGTCCAAGGACTATCTCAGTAACAGACTTGATGTGGTGATCACTAATGGCAGAAGACCAGAGGAATTGTGGAATGACATCTAAGATATCATCCATGAAAAGAGCAACAGGTCATTAAAAAGATAGGAAAGAAAGAGAAGACCAAACTGGATGTAAGAAGAGACTCTGAAAATTGTTCTCAGACGTTGAGCTGCTAAAACAAAAGGAAGGAATCAGAAATTAAAAGACCTAAACAGAAGATTTGAAAGGGCAGCTCAAGAAGACAAAATAAAGTATTATAATGATATGTGCAAAGAGCTGAAAATAGAAAACTAAATGGGAAAAATATGTTCCAGATTTCTCAAGCTGAAAGAATTGAAGAAAAATTCAAGTCTCAGGTTGCCATAGTGAAGGATTCTACAGGGAAAATATTAAATGACTCAAGGAACATCAAAAGAAGGTGGAAGGAATACACAGAACAATTATACTAGAAAGAAATGGTTGATGTTCAGCCATCTGAAGAGGCAACGTATGATTGGGAACTGATGGTACTGAAGGAAGAAGTTGAAGCTGCATTGAAGGCACTGCAAAAAACAAGGCTCCAGGAAATGGTGGAATATCAATTGTGATTTTTTTTTTTTTCATTTTCCTTTGTGGATGGAAATAGCACAAGAGTTGTTTCTTGTGTGACCACTTATAAGCTTTTAAGGGCCGGACATTACTCACCAAACTAAGATAAAGAACAAGGTCTTTACAAGCTATGTTGTATCAATTGACTTAAATGTCACCTGAGTCTGTAGTACTTTGCTTTCATGACAAAGAACTTCATCTTGTGATGGGTTTGGTTGTATCTAAGTGACTTCCATGACTGTATCTGGTGGGCTCTGTTATCTGTATTAATAGACAAACAATACCTACAATTATGAATGTCAAAATATCCACAATCAAACTTATATCTGCAGGTGAGTGGGCTTTCTTACACCATTGCACACCTCTTGAGCATAGCTTTTTACCTTAGTATCCATTTGTAGATTGGTGTTTGTTATTTTTTCATTTGTTAGTTAGTTTCAATGTTTTTCACTTGCTAGCTGTCATCAAGTTGATTTCAACTCAGGGTGATGCTGTATGTTACGGAGTACAACTGCTCCATGGGTTTTCTTGGCTTTAATCTTAATGGAATCATCAGGTCTTTTCTTCCCCAGTGCTACCGGGAGGGTTTGAACAACCAACATTTTGGTTAGTGGTTGAGTACAAACCATTATTAAGTACAATAACTTCTGGTCTATCTTTTGTATACTTCTTATCTTTGAATGCTGAAAACACAAGAGATTGTAGTAAAAGAGAAGACACTTGCAATTAACAGCATAATCTTATAATGGCTAAGATAGATGCATTGCATTCATGTTGAAAAGACAAATAGTAAGCAATTATTTTTTAAAAACCTTTTTATGTATATAAATTATATCTAGGGTTGCCATGAGTCAGATCCGACTCGATGGCACTGGGTTAGTGTTAGTATTATAATTATTTGCATTTCTACTGAACTTAATTTTATTTGTAACAGTAATTCTTACGTTTTATATTACCAACTATTTTATTATGAATAATATAATAAATAGAAATAGAGAGAAAAGCTAAAATAATTATTCAGTAAATATCCAATACCAAAATTATTCTATAATTGTTAAATTTTCATATTTGCATTATCCAACTCAACAGCCCTTGGCTTGGCTGGTTTTCAATCATTCTTTTTTCCATGCATTTTAGTACACTTTATTTACATATACTTCAGAATGCCTAAATTAAGTTAAATTTAATTTTTAAGGCAAAACTTATTTGCAACGAAATATAAAAAAAATGAAGATGTTTCTAGATTTCATTATAAGACACTTTTAGTCTTTCCTGGTTTCTGCTCTAAGTTTTGCATACTTATTCTACACAAGATGTCCCTGTTTCACTATAATTCATATATTGCAAATGGCAGAAAACACAAAGAATCTGTTGTTCTCCACACCACCTCCCCCCCTTAGCCAATATGCTGCTCATTCTCTTTGGGACACTTTGTCATTTAGCTTTCTACTAGGTTATGTGACATATTCTTACAAAAATATCAAACCAAAGCAGGCAGCCATCAGCATTTACTACTAGCAAAGAAAAGCAGAAACAGCAAAAAATGTCAAAATATGAGATAATGAATCCCTAAATAAAAGGTCATTTATAATTAGGTACAGGCTAATATTAACTATCAGGACTCATATACAAGATCTATTTTCCTGACAAAAAGTGGCCTGGATCTACCTCAGTTGTGTTAATATGTGCTATTAAAGGCAATGTTGCTAGCCTAAAGGCATGGTACATTGCTACTGTGAAATGTTGCCCGAGGTTTACAAATGATAACAGTTGATTGTTAACAGGGAAACCTATAAAATCAATTACCACTGCTCTAAATAAATTTTTAGTGGCTTAATAAATAATTTAGACTAAATGCTATATAGTGCCAGAATTTTTCCATCAGTGTCTAGATGAATTTTGTCACTGTATGTCTTTACTAAAGGACATTTTCAATAAAATTTAAAAAGTAGTAAGACATAGTACATAAAATTGTAATGCCAAGCCAAGCCAAGTGCCGTCGAGTTGGATCCGATTCATGGCGACTTAGAAGATATATATATAATTTCTTTAACCTTATAGACAGTCCTATACTCAGAAAATGGTAACATAATTTAGCAATCAAACCAACCTATCCCCAATTTTTGCAGTAGGTTAACTTTTTCTAGGAGGTTAATAGTTGTGAAAAACATTAATTATGAACAATATGGATATGCTTAATTATGAATGATATTGATACCATACTGTGTACGTGCATATGTATGTGTGTGTATGTGTGTACATGTTAGTTTGCAAGATAACAATTTATAGTGACATTTAAATACTGTCAGGAGAAACTACATTGTTTGTATTTACCATATGAACTGAATAGTGATTATGATGACCCTTCCTTATGCACTATCAACACTGTAGTGATTCCAAAAGGGTTAGACAAGTGCTATGTAAAACAAAGTGCTAAATCTAACACTATATTTTTTGCTCTCAAAATGGAATTTCTCCTAGATTTTGGTCAAAAAGTTGGTATTTTATGAACTAATTTTTTCATCATTCAAAAGAAGATGGAAAGAACACACAGAGTTACTACACCAAAAAGAACTGGTTGACATTCAACTATTCCAGGAGTAGAATGTGACCAGGAATAATGACTCTGAAGGAAGGGGTCTGTCATGGTTGGAATTGTGCACCCCCAAAAATGTGTGCAGCCACGTGGCTGGGATATGGTTCCCAGTATCTTGGGACTGTCCTCCATTGTGTGGTTTTGCTAACCTGCATGTTAAAGGATTAGGGTGGGGCTGTGAATTCCTGCTGTGGGGGGAGTTTCCCTGGAGTGTGGCTTGCCCCACTCTTAATGCTTTTAGCTTGCAAGGAATAAAAGGAAAAAGAAACAAAGGACAATTTGAGAACCTCGCTACCATCAAGCAAGTAGCACTGGGAGCAGAGCGCGTCCTTCAGACCAGAGGTTCTTGCGTGAGGATGCTCCCTGGACAAAGACTGATGCAATAACGGACTTTCCTCCAGAGCCGACAAGGGGAAAGTCTTTCCCTGGAGCGGACACCCTGAATATGGACTTGCAACCTACCGGACTGTGTAAGAATAAATCTTTCTTTGTTAAAGCCATCCACTCTGTGGTATTTCTGTTAGAGCAGCCCTAGCTGACTAAAACAGGGTCCAAGCTGTACTGAAGGCCTTGGGAAAAACAAAGCTCCAGCAAGTCACAGAATGCCATCTGACGTGTTTCAACAAACAGATGCAGTGCTGGAAGTGTTCAGTCACCTATGCCGAGAAATTTGGAAGACAGCTACCTGTCCTACCAGCTGGGAGAGATCCATACTTATGCCTATTCCCCCCAAAAGTGATCCAACTGAATGTGGAAATTTTTGAACGGTATCATTACTATCACATACAAGTAAAATTTTGCTGAATATCATTTAAAAACATATGCAGACCTGTATCAACATGAAAGTGCCAGAAATTCAAGCCCAGTTGAGACACGGACTGGAAACCAGGGATATCACTGCTGATACCAGATCGATCCTAGCTAAAAGTAGAGAACACCAAAATAATGTTTGCCTGTGTTTTATTGACTGTTCAAAGGCATTCAACTATGTGAATCATAAGAAATTATGCATAACATTGCAGAGAATGAGAATTCTATGTGTTTTATTGACTGTTCAAAGGCATTCAGCTATGTGGATCAGAAGAGATTGAGCATAACATTGCAGAGAATGAGAATTCTGTGACACTTAATTGTGCTCATGAAGAACCTGTATATAGACCTAGAGGCAGTCTTTAAAACAGAACAAGAGAATATTGCATGGTTTACAGTTAGGAAACTATACTTCTTCAATCTGTATTCTCAGCACATAATCTGAGAAACTGGACTATATGAAGAAGAAGATGTTATCAGAATTGGAGGAAGACTCTTTAACAACTTGTATGATGCATAAGACTCAACCTTGCTCTCTGAAATGGAAGAGCACTTGAAGTACATACCCAGGAAGATCGAAAGCCACAGCCTTGATTTTGGATTACATTTCAACATAAAGAAAATAAAAACCCTCACAACTGGACAAAAAAAAAAAAAAAAAAAAAGGCATCGCAACAAAGGGAGAAAGGATTGCAGTTGTCAAGGATTTTGTTTTTCTTAGATCCACAACTAACACCCCTAGAAGCAGCAGTCACCATAATCAAATGATGCATTGCATTGGGCAAATCTGTTGTAAGAGAACTCTTTAAAGTGTTAAAAAGCAAAGATGTCTCCTTGAAGACTAAAGCACACGTAGCCCAAGTCATGGTGCCTGCATTCACCTCATACGCACGGGAAAGCTGGAGAAGGAATAAAGAAGTCCAAAAAAGAATTGACACCTTTGAATTGTTGTGTTGGAAAAGAATATTAAATATACCATGCATTCCCTCAAAGGTTGAATGAATTTGTCCTGGAAGAAGTACATCTAGAATGTTCTTTAGAAGCAGAGATGGAGAGGCTATATCTGACGTAATGTGCACAAATTATCAGAAGGAATCAGTCTCCGGAGAGAGACATCATGCTTGGTAAAGTAGAAGGTCAGCAAAAAGTAGGAAGACTCTCAACAGGATAGACTGACTCAGTGGTTGCAACAGCAGGTTAAATCATAGCAAAGATTGTGCTAACTGGGCAGTATTTCATTCTGTTGTATGTAGGGTCACTGTGAGTTGAAACCAACTTGACGGTACCTAACAATAACAAAAATAATTTTTCATGATCATTTTTCTTTATGATCTTCCATTGTAGTAAAAAATTATCACAAATACTAGAAGTCAATCACATAGTAGGATGATGAGTCTGAGTCTCCATGGTTCAATTATGGTTGAGTTTGTGGTGGCTACTTTATAGTATGTTACGTATGCAATATTTCTCCCAGTCATTGTCAGTATAGCTGATGAATCTAGCAATAATTATTTTACTTCTGCTGTGATATCCCCACATTGCACAAGTATAAAAATTAACCTATGTCTTATAAAATGATTCCATAGATTTACTGGGACAAAATGGAGCCAAACAAGGTAATAAAAAGAGAGCAGATGACAAATACTTAAAATACATTTAAAAACACAGAAAATACTTTGAAATACTTTTGAAACACTCATATATCCATAGTTTTATTCCAGTTTAGAACAATAGTGGAGTGCCTGCATTTAAATCAGTAAGAATGATCAAATGTCTTAATCCTTTATTGCCATGTTTTTTTTCTCCATGATGCAATATTCATAAATAGTTGAAATAAAATGTGTTCTTTAAGACAATGTCCTAGCAAAGCTATTTAAATTCAATATTGTCTGGTGCGCGTGTTTTTTCTTTCAACTTCACTATGCTTATTTAGTAACAGTCTTCAAGGCAATGTGGCATTTTGTTTACAGAAAACAGCAGGAAGTGTTGCAGGGGTGAAGATGTATTGTTAGTGGAAACTATGAAAAAGACCAGAAATAAAAATGCTGTTCATTCATCCTTTCACTCCTTTATCCTGAAAATGCTCTGTTGACCTAGTTTATAGGAGGATTTTGGAGTAAGTACCAAGGCCAACTATCCTGCTTCAAAATCTGATATATTTGAGAACTGAACCTACAGCTACAGACAGGCCAATTCATTCAGAGGAGAGTACACTTCTTGGAGGAACTGGCATTTGCCTATAAGCTGTATTTTAATAGGCACTTGGTGGCCTACTCTGCCCTGATATTATCCCTCCTTTGTTCCCCCCTGTTGTGGATTGAATTGTATCCCCCCAAAATATATGTATCAATTTAGCTAGGCTATTACTTCCAATATTGTGTGATTGTCCAACATTTTGTCATCTGACTTGATTTTCATGTGTCATGTAGACTCTATCTCTATAATACTGATGTGATGAGACTAGAAGTAGTTGTCTTAATGAGGCAGGACTCAATCTGTAAGACTGGATCATGTCTTGAGTCAATCTCTTTTTTTATGTATATATTTTTTATTTAATATGACAGTGAAAATGTACATTCCCGTATAAATTTACACGCCCACCTATATGCAGCTTCCACTGCTCTCCCTGCCCGGTGACAGCACACTGTTCCTCTCTGCTCCATACATGTCTCATCCTCCCAACAGTCTCCTTTCCCCTCCTCTCCACCCACTCTCCTTCCTCCAGCCAGAGGTCAGCAGGATGATATCCCATAGATGTATAGAACCATAAGGAAGGTCTTCTCTTCAGATACGAATGGATTAGACTTGGAGATGCAGAGTGACCATATATTGGATACACTTTATGGTTCTATACATCTGTAGGAGTCAATCTCTTTTGAAGTATAAAAGCAGAAACATATGAAAGACCTCTTACTACTAAGAAAGAACCACTAGGAGAGTAGCATATCCTTTCAACTCAGATTCCACGAGCTGAGAAACTACTTGACCCGGGGGAGACTAACGACAAGAACATTCTTCTAGAGTTGACAAAGAAAAGAAAGCCTTCCCCAGCAGCTGATGCCCTGAATTCAGACTTCTAGACTACTGGGCTGTGAGAAAATAAATTTCTCTTTGCTAAAGCCTCCACTTGTGGTGATTCTACCATAGCAACACAAGATGACTAAGACACTTCCCTTCTTATAACACTTTGTATGATTTTTAACATTTTTTAAGCTTTAGTTGTTGTTGTCATTGTTGTTTTCTGTCAAATTCTTTCCAACTTGTGGCAAGTCTATGTGGGTAGAATGGAACTACTTCACAGGGGGTTTCAAGACAGGACCTTTTGAAAGCAGTTCACCAGGCCTATCATCCAGGTGACCGTAAGTAGGTTTGAACCTCAAATCTTTTGGCTAATGGTCAAGTGCTTAACCATTTGTTCTACCCAGGGATGCCTTTTTAATTAAGCCTAAATAGTTTACAAACACAATATAGCTCTTCGGGGAATATTTGAAAACCAAAATATTGAGTGTGAGGCTCTCTTGATTTTCAAATAGTCAGTTTTAAGCAGTAACTCAAAAACTAAATGAATTTCTCTGGTGTTAGCTGAGTGGGTCCAAATCTTGGCAGTACCGCATGCTACTGGGTAACTTTAAAGTATCTATCTGCTTATCCATCTGTGGGAAAAAAATTTAATTATAGCACCCATCCTATAAGGTTATTGTGAGGGAAAAACAAAAATAAAATCTGTTGCCATGGAGTCAATTTGGACTCATAGGTACACTGCAGGCCCCAGGAAAACTGCTGCAGAAGGCTTTGAGGGAGCTTTTAAACACAGCACCAACAGGGCCTCTATAAAATAAAGAAAATGTATTTTAAATGCTTAGGGCATAGACACTCCCATAAACAAAAACTGAGCCTTTTGCTGCTCAAAGCATTCCAGCTCACAGTGTAATTCCAGAGTTAAAGCAGGAGCATCCCATAGGGATGGAAGCTGAACTCTTAATCATTGCAGAACCAGGTGTCCTTCCAGGTCCATAGCAAACACCAATCATTGTTTATGTTACTGGGACAGTAGGGAACAAGGGAGTGTTTTGGTTATCAGGTACTACACTAATAGAAATATCACTAAGTAGAAGGCTTTAACAAAGAAAGGTTTATTTTTACGCAGTCTGGTAGGCTACAAGTCTGAATCCAGGCTATCCACTCCAGTGGAAGGTATCCTCTTTGTCAGCTCTGAAGGAAGATCCTTGTGTTAAATCAGTCTTTAGTCAGGGAGCATCTTTGCACAGGAACCTCAGGTCTGAAGGATGTGCTCTCCTGGTGCTGCTTTCTTGAGGATATGAGCTTCCTAACTCTCTGCTTGCTTCCCTTTCCTTTTATCTCTTGTAGATTGAAAGGACAAAGGGTGGTACAAGCCACACTTCAGGAAAATTCTCTTTACACTGGAGCAGGGATGTGATCTTAAAAACGGATTTACCATCCCACCCTAATGCTCTTTAACACACAGCATAGGAAAATCACAAAATGAAGGACAATCCTAAAATATTGGGGATCATGGCTCAGCCAAATGTCTACACACGGTTTTGAGGGGGACTCAGTTCATCCATGACAAAGAAGAAAACTAGTTCCTCTGGGTTACTGTACCTCACAGACTATTAAAGTACATAACGTCTTTATCAACAGGACAACTCACATAATGTAAAAACCAAATCAAAGAATGCAAAGGGGTATCCTACCTTACTCTCCACAGAGATCTCTTGTATCATGCTTAAATGTCAACTTACCTAATTTAAAGTTGATCTTATACTGCAAGCTGACATAAACGTTGTGTTGAAAATGGGAAATGTTTTGACTGAATCTGACATGCTTAAAATGTAGGTAGGCACTGAAAGAAAATTTTAGAAATTAAGAAAATAATCGTTATGGTTAATGAACTAAAAAGAAATCTAGAAAAATGCAACATTAAAGGAAAAACAAAGTGTGAAAACCAATGTGGGTATTTTTACAGACACATTTCCTGTTGGGCCATCGTGGCTTTCTGTGGGAACTAAATGAGGGAGAAACTAACATTGGAGCTTGTATATAATGTACTGATTAGTATACTTTCCTTAATCAATAATTAATTACTTACAGACTTTTATCCAGTGAAGGAAAAAATTTTGAAAAAAAGTGAAAAATGTGGCTCAGTAAACTATCCATTGTCCTCTTTAGATTTCCTTTCAATGCAGAAAGTAGACAGTAAAGAATTCTCTAAAAATAATCTTTTGTAGCCAGCAACAAAGAAAATCTGTTTGTGAATTACCGTACACCATTATCTGACTCTGAAATCCTGTTAGAGGCTGAAGAGCAAAATGATCAGCACATTTAATTGTAAATACTAGAGCTGACGATTGTGGTGTCCTTAAGGAAAATAAATTGGAAGAATCCATTTACAACTTGCATATGATATAACTATACTCAAAAGATTATAGAAGTTAATGAGATAATGTTAAGATTTTAAGCTAGAATTAAGAATGGCAGTTGCTTAAGGAAAGGAGGTGAAATATGCTTTCCACTTTTTGAATACATAAAATAAAGCACACAAACAGAAAGGCTGTTGATTATAAAGTGTTTGTCGGTTATTGTTTAATGAAAGAAAAGACAAAATTGTGGTTGAAGTTAAGTAGAGAAACCACAACAGTGATTTTTAATACTGATGATACATGTGGTCTAACAGTTAAGTTCCAGAACTCAACCTAGAAAAAGTCCTACATACCTTATCACTGTATATCACTCTAGTCACCTTGGAAGTACTCCTCTTGGGAATCTACACACCGGTGCCAGCACCCAGTCCACCCTTCAAGGCAAACTGGAAGTCACTGGGGGCCTGTGTAGGTGATTAGGAAGGGTGTTCCAATATGGTGATTTGTTTACTGGTGAAAAAATTCCTCACAGACGGCTACACAATTAAGTTCGTGAACTTGCCACTGAGCTACCATAAGCAGTGGCTATTCCAGAAAAATTTCCAAAATTGCTTTGAAGGGTAGACGAGGCACTGGCATTGGCATATAGCTTCCCAAGGGGAATACATCAAAGATGACCATACTGATATTCAACAGTTAAGCATATAACACTTAGAACAACTAATTTCACAGATTGTTGAATCTCGTACAAAGTGGATTTTATTATCTTTTCCAAAGATAATAATGGAGGAAGTCACTAAGATTGAGCAAAACTGGGGTTCAATCTATGTTAAAAGCAACTCTGTAAGTCATTCATGAGTCAGATGGTTTATCCAGAATAGAGCACAATATTATAAAAATTAAGCCAAATAGGACTGTGGTTGTTTTATTGAGTTATAAGGAGATAAAGAAGTGAGCAAAAATTGCTATTCTCAGCAAGTTTGGGCCTCTGGAATCTCATTTATTGTTTAATAAAATGGCTTAACACAGTTACGTGCAGGGTTGTTGGTGAATTCAGCAAATAAAGACTTCTATCTTAGTGGAAGCCTTGTCACTACTTTTCAAAACCAGCTGGTCTTAAGCTGACGAGGGACTCTGACAAGGTAATAGCAGAAATGGTAAGATTCTCCAATTTTCTTCAAGAAAGTGCTTCTACAGTCACATGATTCTTACAGTTTGCGTTCCAATGGAAGAAATACCGCTAACTGTATTTCGTCTTAGGAAAACTGGTAGAAAAACGTCTCATTGGGCTGAACATGTTAAGCATCCCTTCATGTCATCCCATCTATTTGAGGTGGCATCTTTGACTTTCCCATAAACTAGTATGCAAAAACCACTTGCAGTTCATAAACGAGATTTCAATATGACAGAGATAAACATAGATTAAAAGACACTGCTTTGTAGAAACAACTGAGAAGCAGTAAGAACTTTGTTAAAAGACACACTGCTTCACCGTTCTTTCCAGACCAATTCATAAACAAAATTCCAAGGAAGCTTGAGAAAACATCATGAAAATGGAAACTTTCCAACGGAAACCCAAATTATAGACAGTCCAAGTTCCTGGTTGATGTCCTGTATGCTGTGATGTTATTATTCACAGAGATCCCACCAAGTGAATTTTGAATTATACTTATTTGACTTTTTCATCAAAGTCAAACACTGAGATGAATTAACTTCCTGCCCTGAGATCCATAAAACTATGTTATCTGGGAAACATAAAATGTGCTTCACTTTCACTACAAATTCAGTCTACATAAATAATCATAAATTTTTAAATGTAATTAATTTGTATATTAGTCCACTAATTTTTTTGAAATGTAATCAGATCACATGGTTATATTTCTGGTAAGTTTGAAATGCAGCATTAACATCTGATGCTTGCAAAGCTCTTCCTAAAATTTTCACTGCTTGATATTTGTTGGATTTTTGCAAATTTAAAGTTTCACTATCCCTGAAATTTACCAGCAACACGTACAGAAAACCCGGAGGTTGAAATGGGTAAAGAGTAAAAACAAATTTAATGGAACTAATCATAGACAAACAAGACGGCTCAAGTATAAGGGGCTGATAAAGAGATACAGTCATTTAAATTAGAAAGCAAACTTTGAAAGGATATGAAGTATCCTGTAGGAGCAATAGTAGCTAAGACCCCAAAATCAAAGTCATTTCATTGAGTCAAATTCCAACTCCATAGAGTTTCCAATGAACCACCCCATAGAGTTTCCAGTGCCCTAAATCTTTATGGAAGCAGACCACTGCGTCTTTCTCCTGTGGAACAGTTGGCAGGTCCACATTGCTGATCTTCCTGTTAGTAGCTGAGTACTTAACCACGACACTAACCCCCAACCCAAACCTGTTACCATCGAGTTGACTCCGACTCATAGCAACACCACTGGACAGAGGAGAACTGTGCTATGGGGTTTCCAAGGAGCTCCGGGTAGATGCAAGCAGCTTAAGTTTTGGTTAGCAACCATAGCTCTTAACCACTACACCACCAGGGTTACCAGAACATCTGACAATGGAGGCCCTTTTGGAAGGCTTATACTCGAAATGTGTTTTGTTGTTAATTTGTAGTTGAGTGAATTGTGACTAAAGGCAACTACATGTGTGTAGAACAGCATGCATTTGTTAAGTTTTCAAGGCTGTGACCATTCAGAACCAGATTGCCAGATCTTACTTCTGACATGTATCTGTGTGGGTTTGCAGCAAACTTTCACTTTGTGGTCCAAATCATATGCAGCAGCCAGAAACAACTATTCAAAGGGTGTGGGTAATGCAACGTGCACTGCATGCAGAGCTAAAGCAAGTCCTGGAGCAAGGTCAAGAGGATATCATGGTGTTTCTAAGATGCAAGTAAGCATCTACTCACCATTTATCACAAAGATTCTCCAGTATTTTTAAAACTCTATTAGTATGCTATTGTAGTACCTCTGCTGAATAGTAACTATGCCTACATGGTCCTCAGCTGGATACCAGAGGGAGGGCGCTACAAGGAGGTAAAGGATTTGTAACTACATAGTGTCCACAGAAAACACCTTGTCCCTTCCTCAGGCAACTGTATTGAGAGGTATGTCTACATGCCGTTTTGTCCTTTCAAGTTCAGATTGCTGTTCTCTCATTTTCTACTATCTGCATTTTTATTTCCTGGACACAGATACTCACCCTCTCATCCCCTTATGTCAAGACTACAGAAGCTTTCTCTCTTCTTCCTATCAGTGCCTTTGACTTTTCATGACCAGGTCAAAGTTGCCAGCTTCTGTCCTTCTCCCAAAGAATAAGATTACCACTCTGGATGTGTCTACACTGAAATGTTTCTTTTTTCTTTGTCTTCCTCCTCTGCTGCTTTACCTGAAAAAAAAATAAAAATAAAAATAAAAACAAATAAAAAAGCCATCCCCATCGACGGCAGTGGGCACTTGGCATACAAATATCAAGAGTCTATAAAACATTTTTCATTTTAATGAAAATTAAAGGAACAATAAAACAAACCCAGCAATTTTTAGCAATTGGGATCTATTCCTTGTGATTTTCTTTCTTTTTGGTATTCTCTAGTACCACACTTTAATTACAAGTTCTTTCCATTCTCCCACAGACACCTTTGACTTGTATTGTTTTTCTGAGTTCAGAATCATTAGAGACAGTGGAAGATAATGAAAGCCCACATTTTAGGTCTTGCCACTTACTTTGTAGGTGACGTAAGACACATTATGTATCTTTCTTGGAAATAGTTGTTTCTTTGCCTATAATAGAGAAAATGAATGTCTTAGTCACTGAGTGCTGCTATAACAGAAATACCACAAGTAGAAAGCTTTAGAAAAAAATTTTTTTTCCCCTTCTCACAGAAAATAGCCTAAAAGTCCAAATTCAGGGCATCAGCTCCAGGGGAAGGCTTTCTCCTTTGGCTTTGGAGGAAGGTCTTGGGTGTCAGTCTTCTCCTTCACTGCGAGCTTCTGAGACACAGGGGCGGCAGCTCCAAGGACACACTGAGCTGCTGGCACTGCTTCTCTCCTGGTGGTATGAGGTTCCCAACTCTCTTCTTGCTTCCCTTTCATGTATATCCCAAGAGATTGCTTCAAGGTACAGTACGATTTTATAGACTGAGTTCTGCTTCACTAATACAATCACTGCACATCCTTTCTCATTAACATCATAGAGGTAGGATTTACAACCTACAGGAAAATCACACAGCACTGGGAATCATGGCCCAGCCAAACTCATACACACATTTGTCAGAGGACACAATTTAATCTGACAGTGAATAATACATACGTATGGGTTGTTGCAAATATTAAACAAAATTGCGTTAGATCTGTATATACCCTGCATATAGTTGTTAGCTGCCACCCAGTCATCACCGACTAATACTGACCTTAGAAACGACAGAGTAGAATACTGCTCAGTCCAGTTTCTTCCTCCTAAGTTTTGGTGCGCTTCAGTGCACTGCTGTAGCCACTGTATCGACCCATCTCATGGGTTGCTTTCCTCATTTCAAGTACCCTCTGCTTTACTAAGTATGATGTCCTTTTCAAGTGATTGGCTCCTACTAATGACATATCCAAAAATAAACGAGATAAAGTCTTGCTATTCACCCTTCTAGACAGCCTTCTCTCTGTACTTCCTCCAAGACGAATTTGTTTTTTCTTCTGGAAGCTCGTGGTGTATTCAGTATACTTCACCAGTCCACAACAGTTCAATCCAAATGAGCCGATCTTCCTTCTGTTGTCCTTTTACACTGTCCAGCTTTCACAAGACAGTTGAAATGACTATGGTTTAGATTAGGCACACTTTTGTGTCTTTTAAACGACGTCTTGCTTTTTTTCGTGTATGATATCCTTCATGTCTTTCTTGTCTGGTCTTTGACCATTAATGTTGAGTACATTGAATACATTCCTGAAATGTTTGCTGTTTTAGTCATCTGGTATTGCTCTAACAGAAACACCATAAGTGGATGACTTTATTCTCACATAGTCCAATAGGCTACAAGTCTGAACTCAGGGTTTCTGCTCCAGGGGAAAACTTTCCCTCTTTGTCAACTCTGGAGGAAAGTCCTTGTGTTGCTTTAGTCTTTGGTCAGGGAGCATCTTGGCCAGGGAACCTCAGATCTGAAGGACACACTCTAATCCCGGTACTGCTTTCTTGACAGTATGATGTTCCCACTTTCTGTTTGCTTCTCTTTCTTTTTATCTCTTGCAGGATAAAAGGATAAAAGGCAGTGTAGGTCATGCTCCAGGGAAACTCCCTCTACAATGGAGCAGGAGGTGATTTTAGGAAGGGTTTTACAGTCCCACCCTAATCCCCTTTAACATAATCCTGTCTATTAGCTACGGGCACAATTTAGCATTTACAGCATAGAAAAATCACCAAACAGAGGGCAATTACACAATAGCGGAAATCATGGCTCAGCCAAATAACTACACACTTGTTGGCGGGGGACGTGGTTCAATCCATGACAGCCACTGAATTCAAGGTCATACTTTAGCTCTCATGGACTGGCTTTGATTTCCTTCAGCTTCATCCTTAATTTGCATATGAGTGAGCAACTTTGTATTCCATTATCTGGCCCCTGGCTTTGTCTTGGACTGACTATTTTGAGTTTTTCCACCATTTATTTCCACAGATTTGATTCTTATGTAACCTATTCAGTAAGGTACACAGCAGTAATTTACGTTGTTGAAAAAAAGTATTTCCGGTGAGTAAATTATTGGTCCCAGAGAATTTTATGATTTGAGCTCCAGCACTGTTCTTGTCACTAACATTGGCTTTTCCAACTCTCTGTTTTGTTTCTAATTTTCTTAGTTTCTACCTTCACAATCCCCTCACCAGTAATTATCAATGCATCCTAATTATATATTTGTTCAATTTCATACTGCAATAGCTGGTAAAACTCTTTAGTTTCTTCCTTTTTGGAATTTTTGGTTGATACTTACATTTGAATAATACTCCTGGTAACTAGCATTCCTTGGAGGCATGTGGATATTAACCTATCACTGACAGCACTGTACTTCAGGATACATCTTAAAATGTTCTTTTTGATGATGACTATAATGTCATTCCTTTTCAATTTGTCATTTCTGGCATAGTAGACCATATTATTGTCCACTTCAGAACGGCTAACACCAGTCTATTTCAGGTCATTAAGCCTAGAATATCCGTCTTCAAAGTTCCATTTTATTTTTGACAGCACCCAATTTTTCTTAATCCCTGTGTTGTACATTTCACATTCTGATTATTAATGAAGGCTTGTAGCCATTACTTCTCATTTTGAATCATGCCATAGCAGCAGATGAAAACTCCAAAGACTTTGCTCCACACATATCATTTAGTTTGCATCTAGTTCAAGGAAGCAACTCTTCGCCAGTCATGTTATAAGTGTCTTCTATCCCAAAGGACTCATCTCCCAGCACTGTATCAGATAATATTCTGTTGACCCTTTGGCTAACTTTTGGAGGTAAATTACCAGGCCTTGTTCTTAGTCTTTCTTAATCTGGAAGTTCCACTAAAGCCTCTCTGCCATGGTTAACTCTGCTGGTGTTTGAAACACTGCTAATGCAGCTTCCAGTATCATAGGAGCACACAGGCCATCACAAAATGCCAAAATGATAGATGGGTGGTGGTGACACATGGTAGACAAGTGGTAAGTCACAGCTGCACCTGCTGTGAGAAGAGAGGCAAACAGAAAGATGCACCCGCCACCTCAAGCATTTTTCTCTTCACTTCCAAGAGAGACTTAAGAGAAAGGAAATAAAGATAATCAGATACTTGCAAGTTCTTCTAGTTCCTTCCTGTTTCACTCTCTTTCCCTCAATCTCTTTCCTCATCATTCAGTAAGAGAATCAGATCCCTGTAGTTGAAGACAAATTCAAATACAGCTTGTTGGTCTCATAAACAAAACCGGTCTTCAGACCAGTGAAAACTTTCTTGAGCAGATATTTAAAGCAGAAGGTATAAATAACTACAGGAGTAATCATGAGAAAATACCAAACAAAGCCATATTACAAGAAACATAATCAGCCTACTTCAACATATCAGATGTAATTGAAAATGTCCCTTTGGCTGTGGTAGTTAAGACTGTGGATCAATTTGGCTAGGCCATGGTTCTCAGGGTTTATATGTGATCTTCATGACGGGATCTGCTGTGAGTAGCCAGTTAGTTGAAAGAGAGTGTGCAGGTAGCTTATGTGTAAGTATAAGTACATGTTCTGATTTTTGGCCTCTCTGGATCCCGTGGATGCCACCTGTTTATATGACCTCCAGCTTCTGGGACTTGAGCCAGTGATGTATCTGCTAATCTTGTAATTTGTCAAAGCATAAAATACTAGGGTTTTGAAAGTGTCAAACTAGGAGACTCTTAAGTGGCTGGTGTTGTTTTTAGGCATTGTGTGACAGATTGTATAAGCAGCTGATATATTACATAAAGGAGATACAACAAGCATTTTATAGTCAAAACATAGATTTCAAGAAGGATGGACAAATATAATTATGAAAATAATGTAGGAAAAATAAAAGACTAATCAGCTCCTAGAAAATGAAAAGTTATCTGTAGAGGAAGTAGATTAATGGCTTGTTATAGAGTCTTCTTGCAGTTCAAATCCACCAGGTGCTCCTTGAATACTCTGGGGGTCCGTTCTACCCTGGCCCCTAGGGTCACCATGAGTCAGATTCACTCAGCAGCTTTTGACTTTGGCTCTTGCTTTAAAGATGTCTGAGGATTTAATTTTTTTTTTAAACCCCTAGTAATATTAGCTAAAGAGTTTTTAAGAAATAACTTACATTAAATCAAGATAAACAATAATCCAGCTAATTACTACATACTAGGTTCAATTTTTGCATCTTATTAGCTTGATCATACAGTAATGAGTGATCAATATCTATAAACTGCAGCTTCATAAAAGAGTGGGAATTATTATGTATACTTTGGAAGGATGCGTAAAAAAACCACCTATAAAATTTAAATACACCCTCAAGCTAGCTCACCTAAGCTGAGTTCATGTACATAAACTCAGATGGTGCTCTTAGGCTAGAATGTCTGGAATGCCAAAAGTCTGGCAAAAGACAACTGTTCTTGGGAGTCACAGGACTTTATTATGGTTTAGATAAGAATTCTCTGCAGTTTTCTGATCTACATCCTTTCTAAAAGTGAAACAAATTTGATGTTGGTGAAATCTTATTGCATCTAATGGGTTTCACTATAAATCTGAAGTTAAGATTGTTGATCCTAATTATGTGGAAATCCTGGTGGCGTAGTGGTTAAATGCTATAGCTGCTAACTGGAAGGCCAGCAATCCAAATCCACCAGATGTTCCTTGGAAACTCAATGGGGCAGCTCTGCTCTGACCTGTAAGGTTGCCATGAGTCAGAAATGACGGCAGTGGGTATGTGTTTTCCTTTTTTTGTTCGTTTGTTTGTTTAGCCACAGAAACTAGAGAATCCACAATGATGCCATGACTGATCTGGACCATTCCTCTGGAATTGCTATTTTTAACCATCATTCCTTCAGTTTAGTCATCCCTACTTCAAACTTCTGGGACATTTCTACCTGAGACGCTCAAATCTCTCCATATTGAAATAGTCGTCAAGTTGTAGTAGCCATTTACCTTCCAGGTGTCTCTGACTGTTGTTTCCTCTTATTCATCGTCCTGCAAGCAATCTAATATGATCCTTTATGCTGTCAAATTTTGCACTGCTAGAAGGGCTGTGTAACTGCATTTTTCTTTAGACAATCCTTTTTCTCCCCCCTACACTGTTAAAAAAGGAGTATTTGTTTAACACACTTCTTTCAGCACAGTGAGCTAATTTAACGAAAGACTTAATTGGACAGCGTCAATTGAACAGCTGATCTTGAAAGATCAAGACCAGCATACAAAAATTATCAACACTGGATATCAATTTTTCTTATTAACTTAAAACAAAGCCTTTTAGGGGTATAGCAGCTCAAAACCCAAATGAAACCTATTGCCATCAAGTCGATTTTGAGTCATAGAAATCCTAAATAGGAGAGAGTAGAACTGCACCACAAATTTTCCAAGGCTGTAACTTTTTACAGAAGCAGAACACCACAAATTTGTCCCTCAGCTGGATTTTGGTTAGCAGCCAAGTACTTAACCACTGCCCCACTAGGGCTCCTTGGATATACCCCACAGCACATTAACTGAAATAAACTAGATAACTAGCCTATCAAATGTTTAACTTTGAATCATAGGCACAGATTTTTTTCTACTTGTTTTGCATTTAAATATAATTACTACTGTAAATTTCTATTTCTGTGTCCCAAAATACAGAACTGGAAAATTCTAAAAAAAGAACAATTCTGATTTCTATTTATAATGAACTTCGTCAACAATCATAATCATAAAAGCTAGCATTTACTGAGTGCTTACTAGGTAACAGAAACCAATCTCTCTACCTTACATAAATTTTCTTATTCAGTTTACATCAAGACCTGTTGATGCTAACTTCTATCACTTTCCTTTAGAGATGAAGAAATGAGAGACTTAAGAGTTCAAGTTCAAATACTAGGTAGGGGTAGATTCAGATTTAGTAAACTAGGCATGCCAAAGACATTACACTTTTTTATAAACGATTAGAATACAATTTTCTCTATTCCTAACACTGCCTTAATTAAAAGCCAGTAATCAAGATAATTCCCTTCCCTAGACTCATTTAGCACAAAACATTAGCACTTTCTTTTTCCTTTTCCTCCTATTGCAAGCTCACTCTAAAAATGCCAGTGCGTTTCTGTTGTTGCCTTAAACTAGCCCAAGCCAGATTTGGCCTGACCTGCGTGCCTAGATCGTTAGTTGTCCTCAACAAAGGAACACTAGCAGGTGGAATGAACCAGATGGAAAATCACTACCTGGACCCGATCCTGAAGCTAGAGGTTTGACAAGAACCACGTTAGTTCCTGTCTCCTGGCTGCTACAATCCCTGCAATTCCTTCTAGAATTTTCCCTTCCCAGTGGTGGTCCCCGTCTTCCAGCCAAATCACATTTAAGCCCCACTTTCACATACTTCAGGGAGTCAGATCTGAGGAACTTCACCCTGAGTCCTTTCTCTGTGCACTGTAATAAATTTGTTTTCCATATCTTAGAGGCTGGTGTTATGGATTGAATTGTATGCCTCCCAAAATGTGTGTAGCTATTTGGCTAGGCCATGATTCCTGGAATTGTGTGATGTTCACATCTGTTCTAAATTCTGCCTCTATGATGTTACATGAAGGAGGATGGACAACAGCTGTATTGGTGGGACAGGACTCAGTATGCAAAATCTCAGTGTGCCCTGAGGCAATCTCTTGGGATATAAAGGAAAGGGAAGCAAGCAGGTAGTAGGGGACTTCATATCACCAGGAGAGAAGCAGCGTTGGGAGCAGAGAATATTCTCTGGACCCGGGGTCCCTGCACCTCACAGGTTACCAGTCTAGGGTGATCATAGCATCAAGAACTTTCCTCCAGAGCCAACATAGAAAAACTTTACCTGGAGCTGATGCCCTGAATTTGGACTTATAACTCAATGAACTGTGACAGAATAAAATTTCTCTTTTTTAAGCCATCTACTTATAGCAGTCCTGTTATGGCAGCACTAGGTCACTAAGACAGCCAGTGCCCAGACGAGTGGCAGGTCTGAGCATCCTAGACTAAATTCACTTTCTAGGGTTCGGTAACACCATATCTAGGTAGTTTTTACAGGTGGTATAACATGTTTAGTAGTCTTTGGTTATCACTATGGATTGAATTGTGTCCCACAAAAATACGTGTCAACTTGGCTATGCCATGATTCCCAGTATTGTGTGATTGTCCACTATTTTGTCGTCTGATGTAATTTTATTATGGGTTGTAAATCCTACCTCTATGGCATTAATGAGGCAGGATTAGAGGTAGTTGTATTCTCAGTGAGGAATTCAGTCTACAAGATTGGCTTGTATCTAGAGTCAGTCTCTTTTGAGATATAAAAAAAGAGAAGTGAGCAGAGACTAAATACCACTAAAAAAGCAGAACCGGGGTCCTTGAGCTGAAAATCTCCTTGACCAGGGGACGACTGCTGACAAAGACTTTCCTCGAGAGCCAACAGACAAAGGAAGCTTTTCCCTGAAACTATTGCCCTGATTTAGAGTTCTAGCCCCCTGGATCATGAGAGAATAAATTTCCCTTTCTTAAAACCATCTACTGTGGCTTTCTATTATAACAGTACTAGATAACTAACACAGTTATCTATGCAACATACTTGTACATCCTGAAATTCACTGGTATGGCCTGCAAAGTAGTCTACATTCCTTTGGTCTCTAAAATGCCCTGATCTAAGATGTGTACTAGGGCAGGGGCATTTTTATTATATCAGCTTGCCTAGTTTTGAAGCAAGAAACCTTCCTGAGTGCTCAGGTGGTTTGTTCAGTCTGACTTTCAAGGTCTGTAACCAGCATAACATAGTTAGCCTAGGTGTGCTCTATTCAGGAAAACAAAGATAGAGAAAATGTTTTCAGTTGAGTCAATTGATGAGCCCCTGGGTGGTTCAAATCTATCCAGAGACACTGTAACGTCTGCTTTAGTCAGCTAGTGCTGCTCTAACAGAAATACTACAATGTAGATGGCTTTCACAAAGGAAAGTTTACTCTGACACAGTCCAGTCACCTGCAAGTCCACATTCAGGGTGTCCACTCCAGGGGAAGGCCTTCCCTCTGTCAGCTCTGGAGGAAAGTCCTTGTGTTGGATCATTCTTTGCTCAGGGAGCATCTTGGCACGGGAGCCTCGGGTCTGAAGGCCAAGATCTGCTCTCAGTGCTGCTTTGTTAATGGGATGACTTTCCTAGTTCTCTGCTTGCTACCCTCTCCTTTTATCCCCTATAGGATGAAAGGATAAAAGGTTGTGCAAGTCACACTCCAGGGAAACTCCCTTTACAATGGAGCAGAGAGGGAGACTTAGAAAGGGATTTACAGTCCCACCCTAATTCTCTTTAACACACAGCATAGGATAATCACAAAATGAAGGACAATCAGAATGTTGAGAATCGTGGACCAGCCAAATGGCTTGTTGCACACATTTTCGTAGGGAGACAGTTCAGTCCGTGACAATGGCTAATTTTACTCTATCAACCCAGCTAGCCTATACATTTCAGTGGTTTGGCAGACAATATGTAGTCATCTTCCATTCTGTGATCTGATGTCAGTAGCCAATCACTTGAAAGTGGATTTCAATATATAAATGGATGCTCTGGATATTCTCAACCTTGTAATCTTCTCTTTGTTTGCCCACTGGTTCTTGGGATGTAAACCAGCACAGGCCTCCATCCTGTCTTTTGACTAGCAGATTTGGGGACTGTCAGCTGCTGCAAGCATGTAAGCCAACAGAAGTCTTGGGCCTGCTGTCTGATTCATGGATTGAGGACTCGCCAGCCCCGACAGCTGCGTGACTCATTTTCTCACAGCTGTGTGTTCATTCCCTTGAAGTCAGTTTCTCTCTAGATACATTTGTATATCCTTTATTAGTTTTGATCTTCTAAAGAAGACTAAGGCATCTTGGAAAAAAGGCCTGGCTATGTATGTCCAAACATTCAGCAACTGAAAACTGTACTCGACACCATTTTAATCTGATACACGTGGGGACACCGTCTGGGGCCAAAGCCAGCCAAGTGCCGTCGAGTCGGATCCCACTCACGGCAACTGGGGCAGAAACACTTTATTAGGTCAAACACAACCCCACACCACTGTCACATCTCCTTCGTTTTGCTAGTGCCAGTTGCCTTAAAATTACAAGTAGTGACATAGATGCTAAGAAGAAGACTGTGTTATTTAATCAAATTGGGTCTCACACACACGAAGACACTCTACGGAAATGCGGTCAACTGAAAGCCATTATTATTTTGTATAGAAATCTAACAATAAGTAATAGAAACATATTTAATGATAAGTCATTGTTAGAAATCAATCAATGAGACAAGTGACCCATGGAGAATATTCTATTTAAAATTTTAGGACTATTTTCCTCTGATGTGGACACAGTATATAAATATTTTCAAATATTACAGTTTTTCCTAAATTTTAATAACCACTGCATGAAACAGCAGCCAGACCATCGGGGAGGATGGGAGGAGTTCTAATCTGCTCTATTGATGTATATAATCTTATCCAATGCAGTTCAGTAAATTCTGCAAAATTTGCATGACATTACAGAAAATGAATGATAAAATCTGGAATACACAATTTAAGTAATTATAATTGTTTGAGAATAAAACACCTAAAACTAAACTTATTAGTAGTGAAGAGTAATACTTGGATACTATTATTTGTCTTAATGAACAATAAAACTGACACTTAAAAGGTTTCAATAAAATTGGCTGAATGAATGAATAGATAGACATGAGGTGAAACTCCAAACTTTATAAATGACATAAAACTAATGGAACTGCTGCACCCACTAGTCATGGACTGAGTTGTGTGTCCACCCATCTAACATGTGTGTAGCTGTTTGGCTAGGCCATGGTTCCTAGTACTGTTTGATGTTCCTGTATGCCGTGAACTCTAGCTCTATGATGTTAACAAGGGCAGATGTGCAGAGGTCGTGTTGGCAGGACAGGATTCAATATGTAAGATTACATTGTGCCTTCAAGCAATCTCCTGAACTATAAAAGGAAGGGGAACAAGCAGAGAGATGGAGACGTCAGACCTTCAAGATAGAAGCAGTGCCAGGAACAAAGTGTATTCTTTGGACCTATGGGGTCCCTGTGCCTCAGAAGCTCCCAGGCCCGGGGAAGATTGCCAACCAGCTCTTTCCTCCAGAGCCAACAGAGAAAGCCTTCTCCTGCAGCTGATACCCTGAATTTGGACTCCCAGTGCACTCTACTGTGAAAAAACAAATGTGTCTTATTAACGCCATTCACTTCTATACTTCTGTTACAGTAGTACTAAAAGACTCAGACATCCATGGAATAGTACATAGGATAGATTATATACTAGAACCTGAAGTAATTTTCAATATATTAAAAAAGATGAAAAATGTATTCTGTGATCACAATGGAATAACCCTGGAAATCAAAAACAGAAAGCAATTTGGAATATTCTCGGATATATGGAAATTGTACTACACTCATAAATAATCGATAGGTCAAGAAGAACTCACACAGTAAATTTTTCAAAGGCTTGAAATGAATGAAACAAAAATACAAGGTACCCAATTTTATGGGAAGCAGCTGAGGCAATTTTCAAAGAGAATTTTATAGCAATAAATGTCTATATTAAAGGAAAAAAAAGATTGTACATCAGTAATTAAAGCATTCAACTTCACGATTTAAAAATTTATGATAGACTGCAAAAGTTAGTACTAGCATAATAAGGGTAGATGTATGAACCAATGAAATAGAATTGACGGTTCAGAATAAACTCTAGCATTAATGATCAATTAATGATCAACTTCTTCTCAGCAAGGGTGTCAGTGCAGCTGAATGCAGGGGAGAAAAATAGCATTTTCCACAAATGATACAGGAATTGCTAGATATCCACATTACAAAGAATCAATCCAGAGTATTTTTTGACAGCATACACAGTAATAAACTCAAGAGGGATCACAGGCATAAAAAAAAGTTAAAACTGTAAAACTCTTAAGTAAAATATGAGAGTAAGTAAAAAATATTGCTACCAGGTTCCAGTTCGCATGTATACAGGTTTATTCCAAATTGTGCTTCAACATGTCTCTGCAATTAGTAGGATGGGTGCGAACATGTTTTCTCAGCAATATTCTTGTCTTAGTGTCTTAAAAAAGAGAAAAACCAAACCAAACCCACTGTTGTTGCGTCGTGTCTGACTCATAGCTACCCTAGAGGTCAGAGTAGAACTGCCTCATAGAGTTTCCAAAGAGTGTCTAGAGGATTTGAACTGCTCACCTGTTGGTTAGCATAGACTTAACTTGTCTACACCACAAAGGTTTCCTTAGTCTCTTAAGGTTGTTTCAAAAAAATAAAAAAGGAATACATTTGTGCCATGAGAAAAAAAATAATTTTGAGGTTAGGGCTAAAACAGAATTTTTAACAAAATTGAAGTGGACACCTTTCCAAACCATTGTAACTTTGCAAAAAAAAAATTATGGGAATGCTGCCCCCTACAGAACCAGTTTTTAGATGGATCAAGTGAATTAAGGAAGGTCAGGAAGAATGAACATGAACCAAGAGGGGGAAAACAACTCGGATTATGGTATCTTGTAATATTGGAACACTTTCTCTTTCTGTTGGCTGTGGGGGAACGTCCATACCCTTGGCTATTTGAAGATGTTCATGTAGCATGGCTTTTCTCTTTCCCCGTCTCTGCTTGATTCCTTGCTTGTTTAACCTCTTTTATATCTCAAAGGAGATTGATTTAAGGCACACTCTAAAACCAGTATTATTTATTAACATAATATAGAAAATTCATTTCCTAATGGGATTGTAGCCACATGTATAAGAATTAGGGTTTATAGCACATATTTTAAAGGGACATTGTTCAAATTTGTAACAAGTGTCATCTTTCTTTAAAGATTGTAGTAATTCAGCTCAAATAACTTTGGCAAAAAAATTGTGGGCTTATGCAACTAAAAATTCTAGGCATAGAGTAGTTTCAGGCATGATTGGATCCAGATGTTTCAAATTAAATCATCTGTACTCATTCTTGGAAACCCTAGCGGTGTAGTGGTTAAGTACTACAGTTTCTAACCAGAAGGCTGGCAGTTCAAATCCACCAGATGCTCCTTGGAAACTCTATGGGCCAGTTCCACTCCACTCTGTAGGGTTGCTATGAGTTGGAATTCACTGAGCGGCAGTGGGTTTTTAGTGGTACTGATTTTTGCACTTTGTATCACTCTGGCTAAAGGATTGTATTATATCATACACCTTCACCAAGTCTTTACATAGTAGTTCTAATAGTCATGCCAGAATGATATTCATTGACTTGAATGTTTCATTTACATAGAATCATTCACTGTGATTAGAGAAAAGAAGTGTGACGTGTACCTAGTACTGAGGCATATGTCCAGTTTGCAGTTCACATGGATTCAGAGTACCAAACCCAAACCCACTGCCGTCGAGTTGGGTCTGAATCACAGCCTATAGGCCAGAGTAGAACTGCCCCATAGAATTCCCAAAGAGCGCCTGGTGGGTTTGAACTGCTGCACTTATGGTTCGCAGATGTAGCACTGAGCCCACTGTGCTATCAGGGGATATTCTCTAAGGAACAATTAATATTCATAACCAGGATCAAATACAAAGTGTGTAGGCTGGCAAAAACAACATAAGCCCACTGTTCTCGGGTAAGACACTTACTTCTTTGCTAGAATTGTCTATTACAATCATGACTTAATAGTCTGTGTCCCAAAAAGTTGTGAAGATTGAGTGACAAGACTGGTGTTTAATACTTTGCTCAAAACTATTAGATGACATAAAAATATTTAACTATTGTAAATTGCAGTGAAATACAGCTTTTTGGTTTTAAAATTTTGTTATGGTGAATGTATAGCTCAAGTTAATTTCTCATACAAAATTTACACACATCTTGTTATGTGACACTGGTTGCAATCCCTACGATTTGACAGCACACTCCCCATTTACACCCCAGGTGTCTCTCGTCCACTCAACCAGCTCCTGTCCCAGTCTGCGCTCTCATCCAACCTCCTGACAGGAGCTGCAAATTTGATCTTATGTATTTGCTTGAACTAAGATGCACACTCTTCCTGAGTAGTACTGTGTGTTTTATAGTTCAGCTTAACCTTTTCTGAAGAGTGGGATTCAGGACTGATTTTAATTCTGGCCGTGGCTTCAAGGCTTCCTTCAGTCTGAGGCCATTAAGTCTGGTCTTTTTACTAGAGTTTGAGTTTTGCTTCACACTGTTTTCCTGATACATCAGGGGGTGTCTGTTGTGTTCCCTGCAGGGCAGTCATTGGTGGTAGCTGGATGCCACCTCATTCTTGTGGTCTCAGGTTTACTGAGTCTCTGGTTTATGTGGCCATTTCATTTCTTGGATTAATATTTTCCTTCTCTTTCATAGTCTTCACTCTCCTTTGCTCCAAGCGAATGGGGACCAACTGTTGCATCTTAGATGACCAGTCAAAGGCTTTTAAGACCCCAGATGCTATTCACCAAAAACAAATGCAGGCCATTTTCTTAATAAACATTGTTATGCCAATTGATCGAGATGTTTCCTGAAACCATGGTCCCCAACCCCTTCCCCTGCTACTCTGTCCCTCAGAGTGTTTTTTGCATTCAGGAAACTTCTTAGCTTCCGTTTTAGTCCAGTTGTGCTGATTTCTCTGTATTGTACATGTCCTTCCTTTCACCTAGGGAGATTCTTGTCTACTAATGAGTAAGTGAATTCATCTCTCCTTCCATTCCCACTCTCTTAACTGTCAAAGAATGTTTTTATTCTGTCTTTAAAACATCTTTTGAATTCTTATAACAGTGTTCTCATCATTCAGGTGGCTAACGTATATGAGAAAATGATCACTATCATTAGCCTTTAAGGAAATCTAAATCAAAAATACAATGAGATATCCTCTCAATCCAACAAAGCTGGTACTAATCCAAATAGTAATAACAATAATTATAAAAGTTGGAGACACTGTGGAGAGACTGGAGTATTTATACACTGCTAATGGCAATGTAAATTGGTACAACCACTTTGGAATTTGTTTGGCATTTTATTAAAAATCCAGAAATAGAAATAGCACATGAACCAGCAATCCTACTTCTTGGACTATATCCTAGAAAAATAAGAGCCATCATATAAACAGATGCATGCACACTGATGTTCACTGCAGCATTGTCCACAATAGCAAAATGATGGCATCAGCCTAAGTGCCCAACAACTGTTGAATGGTAAAGGAACTAAGATATATTCATACAGTGTAATATTACACAACAGTAAACAACAACAAGGAATTTAGGAAACATCTCACAACATGGAAGAATCTGAAAGGCATTACTCTGAGTGAAATTAAGACAAATATTGTATATAACTAGGACCCAAGAAAAAATTTAAACACAGAAGAAAACATTCTTTGATGGTTAGGAAGGTGGAGAGAAAGAGATAAGGATATTTACTAATTTAATGCTAGACAATAATGATTCTAGATGAAGGGAGTGGATAACACACAGCGGAGGAGAACTCAGCACAACTGGACTGAACGAAAAGCTAAGAAGTTTCCTAAAGGTAATAATAATAATAGTAATAAAGTTCCAGGGGTAAAGAAGCAAGGACAGAGATTTCAGGGGACATTTAGGTCAATTGGTATAATAATGTTTACGGAGAAAACTTTCTGCATCCCACTCTGGTGAGTGGTGTCTGGGATCTTAAAAGCTCCCAGGTGCCATCAAAGAAACAATTGATTTCAACCCACCTGGAAAATAAAATAGAATTAAGAACATCAAAGACACAAGGAATATATGAGCCCAAGAGACACAATGGGCCACATATAACAGATGATGTCTACATGAGACCAGGAGCACTAGATGGTGCCCACCTACCGTCAATGGCTCTCCTTAAACAGACCTCAAGAAAGTTTCCCTGACAGAGCAGGAGAGATGGGGGGTGCAGAACTTAAACTCCAATAAAAAAAGATCAGACTTGATGCTATGGCAAACTGAAAGGTCCCCAGAGGATGTGTCCTTTAGACTCTCTGTTAGGCCAGAACTGAAACTATTCCAGAAGGCAACTCTTCAGAACTGGTCTATGAGACATGAAATGATACTGGTAAAGAGCATCTGGAGGCAAAATGAGAAGAAAGGTTGAATGGGTATGGGAAATTCAGGCTGTTGGCGGAGACTGTGCTGTCACAGTGTGGAGAGGGAAGCTAGAGCCATACAACAGTGCTTAAGTTTTTGTTTCAGGAACTGATTTGGCTTGTAAACTTTCACTTAAACACAATTAAAATTCTTGTATTACTTTGTGTTCCTTGGTTTGATCTATGTTTTGCCTTACCTCTTTCCTAATGTCTTGAAGAGCTCTATTAATCTTTTGAATCCTACCTTGAATAATTCTAAGACTTTCTCTTCCTTTGGAGGTTTCCTAGTTCATTGGTTTGGTTGATTGTTAGAGTTGTCATGGTCTGCCTCTTTATGTGATTTGATATTGACTATTGTCTCTGAGCCATCAATAAATAATTATATTTGTATATTGTACGTTGCATACTGTTTTCTAGTTTCTTGTTTTGTTTTGATATGCTCAAATAGGCTGAGTGTGTGAGTTACTTTGATTATCGGTGTCTTTGAATCTCTCACATCCTGTTATTGGGTGGTTAGAACAGCTGCTAGATAAGTGACACCAGGCATCTGTTTACTTTTCTCATGTGGATTCAGCTCAGGTATCCTGTTTGCTGGTCACTGAATGTGCAGTTCGGGCTGTGACCTACAGTCTACGGACAGGGCTATATAGCGGTGACTGAAGCAGGCACAACTATCTTGCTGCAGTCGGAGGTTATGTGTTGAGCAAGGTGAGACTGATGGCTGCCTCTGAGTGCCTCAGTGGAAGGTGTGTCCTTGTCCCCCAGAATGTGTAGGTGCGTGAGTCTTATACTCAGGCTTTGGGAATCCAATACTGTAGGCTGTAAGAACTAGGAGACATCATAGGTTCCTAGACTGATGTTTTGAGTGGTGAGAGCGGAGCCACTAGTCTTCAGTTACCTGATGGGGGTAGGTGAGGACCCTGCTCAATGACTTTGACACCCGCTCTTAGCTGTTGCAGTTGAAAATAGGCTTCAGGTATATACCTTCCTGTGCTAACAGGGCCTACGCTGTTGAATGGGCTGACAGAGGTCTAGGAAACAGTAAAAAGCATTTGAAGTCCATGCACCTGCCCAGAGTTCCTGGTTTAGGGGAGTTGATAATTTCTTTTTTCCTATTTGTTTGTTTATTTGTACACTCTCCAAAGCCAAGGGACTGGCTCAGGAACAGTGGATCCCATTTCCTGCCTACAGGGTGAAACAACAGCCTAAGACTGCCAGAGCAGAGTGGCAAAGGGGTTTAGAGAAAAAGGTAATTTCCACAGGGACAAGGGTTATTTTGATCTCACAAGATAGGTTAGATGCTTGCACTTAACATGCACAGATCCAGTGTTGCTTTGCTCTGGCTCTGGAGGCCTGTGTAGACACTCCACCACTCAATTTCACCCTAGGTGGAAAATGTATCCTGAGCACTGGTGCTTGCCTCAGTCCACATGCACCAGCCAATATAGCCTGAAGCGTGTCAACCAGGTCAAGTCTCGTACGTCCAACCGTCTCTCCCACCCTCTGCTGCTTAGTCTATTTCTTCAGTTTTGTCTTTGATGTTCAGTGCTCTTAGAACCTCACATGCAATTAATTCACTTGTTTTTTTGAGTCTTTGTTGTAAACGGACCACCAGAAGCATCTGACTATTCCCACCATTTTGGCCCTGTCTCTGTAAAATGCACTTTTAATGTTAATAGTAAAATTCTCTGTCTTTAATAGGAATTTTTGATGACTATTGGGTGACTTGAAATAGTTACAGACTTGATCAAGTACAAACCTTTGAAAAGTGCTTTATTCTTGGCCATACAACATAGTTCACACAATTCAGAACAATGGCATAAATTTTATGTTTACTTAGACATTCTATTTACGTTGTTAAGTGCAATAATAAAAAATGAGTAAATAAATAAAGGCACTTCCCCTGCATAGGAAAAAAAAAAAAAACAGTTTGATTCAACTGAGACTCGAATTCTGGCACCATGGGACATGAATCTTTTCTCTGGCAGTGGCCTCCATGGTCTCAGGTGAGTACATTAATCAACGCCCTTTTTGGAACTTGCTACAAATGAGAAAGGTGGCCCAACCCTCCGCTCCCTCTTTAGTGTGACTTATCATCTCTGAATCTTAGGACTTTGCTATCTTACCCTCTTACCAGTAGGTCTTATCTCCTTGAGAAGATGACGTCTTATGCTGGCTTCTCTTTTTCACTAGTGGAGTAATTTCTTTCCCACTGGCTACATTTCAGAACAAAAATTTGATTGTGCTTTTGTAGCTTCTGGTAAATTCTGATAATACAGCCTTTGTTCAGTTTTTAAAATCACCTGGTCTTACTTCAGTATCCCTTGTTATTCTTTGCTCTAATTTTTAAAACCTTGAGATCTTCGACTGAAAAGGTGTCTTTAGGATCACTCGATCTTGACTCACTCTATCTCATGCCCTAGAATAGCCATGTTCTGCATCTTACATTTGATTTTAAATTCATGTGGAATGTATATCTACCTTCTATTCTGTTCTCAGCTATTGTTGGAAAATTGGCTATGTTCCCAGACCACTCGTTTCTTTGATTTACTTTGATCTAGGCATAATAAGGTTGGAATCTAATCCATCTAATTTCTGATAGCATGGTTTAACAACTTCTAGCACCTCTTGTCCTTTTCCTTTTTTTTTTTTAATTTCAAGATGTCCATACAAAATGTTAATCTAGCTTCCAAAAAGCCTGTCAACAGCTCTCCAGAGAAAAAGGCACATAGATCCAATATGTCAGTGTCCCTTTCACATTTTTGTATAAACAGGAAATTATTTTATGAGATAACTTTATTCTTTCCATAAAACTTCCTTTGGGCTTAGTTATCCAAAATCAGCTGTTTGTGTTCTGCAACAAAAAGGTACTCATTTTGCTGGAATGAATCTAATTGTCATAACACATTAATATAATTATTTTTACAATTTTGATCATTTTCTTTCTCTCAAGAGTTAAAGGACGTAACAGGTAATATAAAGTTGATACTGAGAGATGTACAGTTGTCCTTCTGTAATAACCAATGGTATCATCTCTCTACAACATACTGAATGATTCCTGTTCATTTAAACTCTAAAATGGTAAAACATATACATCAATTTCCTCCTAAAGTGATTGAATTTATCTTGAACCTTAATATTGCTAGTAGAAAGCACAAAACTCTTGCAAAGTAATCTCATCTCAGATGCTTTGTGCCTGGTGTGGGGACGAGAACCTCAAAAGCTCTCTCCCTCACTGCTCTTCTTATTTTCATAGCTCTTCACACAATTACCCTGATGGCATAGTGGATAAATGCTACAGGCTGCTAACCAAAATGTTGGCAGTTCAAATTTGCCAGGTGATCCTAGAAAACTCTATGAAACAGTTCTGCTCCACACTATAGGGTCACTATGAGTTGGCATCGAATTGATGGCAGTGTACATTTTGGTTCAGCCCAATTAGGTAAGCAGCAGTGACACCCTCTTATTCTCTGACTGTCCCAGAATTGTACTGGACAAAGATGGTAATGTCCTTCTTATTACCTCTTTATGGAACATGCCAGTGAGTCTGAAAGAGAGCATGGAACATATCTATAAAAGCATATTGTTCATAGTTGGATAATTTAAAAGCCCTAGTGCCTGAAACTGTTTAGGGTTCATAGTAACCAAGAGTATTGGTCCTTTTGTAATACAGAAAGACAAAGAATGAGACTCTTAGATTCTCTAATGGAAAAAAAGAAAGGTGTAGGCATCTGTCAGGACAGAGGGATTTTAATATACCAACAGTGGCTGCATGTGTTTGACACAATGGTGACATTTTGAAAGGCTTTTTCCATTCAGTACATTTTCATTAAAATTGAGCATGTAAAATAAGACATTCTATTACCAGATCATAAAACCAATATATCTCTGGTTGTTTCTTGAAACAAGATTTTCACAAATTTGCACTGTAAGAATGCAACCTGGGAAAGATTCTGAGGGGCCAATCAAAAGTTAATATAAAAATGTTTTCAAAGAAGAGATTTATAACTTAAGGTAAGTTTATTTTATCCCCCAAACGTTATTCTACAGAAATAGAAGTGCCTGGTTTGCATGAAGCTGGGCAAAAATTCCATCTTGTGTATCGCATTATAATACTGGCACCTGTATATATGTCTCTACAAGAAAAATAATTCAACCCAAATGACCAAAAATAAATTTCAGAATAAATATGAAATAAGCTACACTTCAATTATGTGTCTGTAAATTTTATCCCATTTCTCTTTGTTGTCTTTGTCACATCTGTATTCACTGTCTTGCTACATTAACTACTGTCTTTTGGTCAAACACTTGATGGTCCCTTAGCTACAGTATTTTTGAGATTTCAGTAACAAGTGTTGATGTTTCTGAAAAAAAGAATAGATTAATTAGTTATCTTTACAATAGTTTCTTCATTCATTCTAATTAGTTAAAATTTCACTGTAAAGTGAAATGAAAGTCACGTGAAGGATAAAAAGCTAACATAACAGCATAATGCACTCATTATCTAAGATTGTGCTTTTGACATTTGCTTTGATGCCAAAGGAAGTTACTGCCTTAGTAACTATAGAAACACATTGTAGTCTGGATTAGAGCCATTGCTGTATATCAGTGGCTTGTGATAAAGAATATATTTCATGAGTAGTAATGAATGCTAATTACAGTAACTATTTAGCAGCAGATTTCCAATGTTATGCTCCTGTTTGGGCAGTTAGAGTTTCATGTTAACTTGGACTCTCCAATGTTTCTGAAAGTATTAACTCTTGTTGATTGAATAAGCAATATTGATTAGGCATCCAGGTTGGACCAGGGACTGAGCTAATAACTACTCAATATTAGCAGAAACAATAGTCAAAGAAATTATTGGGAAAGACCAATTAAATTTAGAATCTGTGTCAGTAAAATAGTGTTGAGAAAATTATTATTACCATGCCAGAAAGCAGACAACCTTGATTCCTAAAGTAAGTCCAAGGAAGCCGAGGTGGCCTTGTTAGGAAATTGGTGGCCACTACTTAAGGACTTCAAGGCATTATGAAGGAACACATATCAAATATTAGCGTAATTATTATAAAATACTATTATTCAGGTGACACATAAAGTTATTTCTCCACTATTAATATTCTATTATAGGACAAACACACTGAATGATGGTACCCTAATGGTTTTAATTTTAATACCTCAAAAATCAGTTGACCGTCAACTCAAATAGAGAATAAGATGTGACATGTGGAGCAGGAGATTCTGTTAGATGAATAGATAAATGGAAATAGGAGAAAGAAGTAAAATACTGGAATTGAGCTACTTTACCCTTTCACTGAATGATGCAAATAGTTAACAAGCATGACTACTAATGAAGGTTGGAAGTTCAAATCCACCCAAAGGCACATTGGCCTATCTTCACCACTTACGGAGAATAGTGTTACTCTGACTCACATGGGGTCACCATGAATCAAAATTGACTAAAAGGCAACTGGTAGCCTGGCTATTTACCAACAATGAAATATATGTGATATAAAGCACCATTGCAAACCCAGCATTCCCAGACTGGTTTTCAATGGCTATAGTTTCAGAGACTAAAGACAGTTCTCAAAGAACCAGGAATGTGGTATTAGTGGTCGTATTTGGAAATCAACCTCATGTGGAAGGTGAAAGAGAGTATCAGTAACATCACTAACATTGTAAAACATCAGGGCTAAAAGCATGAGTTTGGGAATTATGCGGGACAATATTCAAATTCTACTTTTCTTACTTGTTTATTGTAAGACAAGAGATATTAAATTTAAATCTTCAATTTCTGTATGTGTAAAAGGAATTTAACACAATCTATTTCATGATGCTGCTGTAAGGTAAACAAAATAATTTGTAAAGAGTGGTTAGAACAGAGCTCAGCACTTGGTAAGATCCATGTTAAAGAAAATCATTCTTAATTCCAGTAGTTGATGTTCCACTAACGATCTTCCTCTATCTCCTCTAAAATGCCAGGAGTATAAAGAACCCTATATTTTGATCTAGGAAAAGAATATATTTTCTTATCTACAGTATATACAAATAAATCCATAATCTTAACTCTTACTTGCACGTGGAAATGTAAACTTAGCTAAAAATGTACCCAGAGACGCCTACAAATATACACACCCATGAGTCACAACACGATAGAGAATTCTGAAAAGCAACAAATAAAAATTATTTTGAAAAGCTATGTTTCTTGGTATTTTTACTTTGGTTGGTTTTAAGCCCTGAGCCTTCCTACACTAGGTTTTACTGCCTGGTTGCCTTTAGAGTCGTTACTTGGCAGACTTCTCTCACTACTCCCACTATAAGAATTTACTGTGTTTTGCTCAAAACTTAGGTTTCAAACTTTTAATTCTCCCTTAGCATGAATATTATTTAGTTTTATATTCAAGCAAGTATGTTTTGATACACACACATGAATATATGTGTGACTGTGTACGTATGTATATGAGCGCATGTATAAAATTAAAAAACAAACAAACAAAGTTGCCATTAAGTAGACGTTTACTCATAGTGACCCTACAGGACAGAGTAGAACTGCCCCATATGGTTTCCAAGGAGCAGCTAGTGGATTCAAACTGTCATCATTTTGGTTAGTATCCTATCTCTTAACCACTGAACCACCAGGGCTCCATGTTTTTATGTATACATGTGTGTGTGTATATATATACATAGAAAGAGAGAGAAATCCGATAAAGAAATCTTCATGAAAGTTATACTGGTTATGTATCATACTGCTTCTTCAATTTTATTTTTAAATGCATGAATCTAAGATCAGCTAAAAAACTTCATAGTGAAACAGTAATAACAGACTAGAAGAAGATAACAAAGTTCACACAGGTGAAGGCTTTTGGTTAGTTTCAAATAAAGACAAAACTATGCTCTAATTTCCATGAAAGCAATTAAAATGCAGCATAATGTATGAAACCTTGAAGAAACCCACTGATAAAGAAATCCACTGAGACTTAACTAACTACACCCTCTCATTGCTGACTTTGATCCATGGCCTGTTTTGCTGAGTTATCAACGAGGTCAAGCCAGCCTTCACCCTCAAATCACTCTCTGTTACTTACTTTGCAATTTGTCACAAGCAGAGAAAGACTTATATGACATTTCCCTTGACATTGCATGTAAATGCAAAACATATAGCAACATGATGGGTGGGGGGAAGAGAAATGGGAAAAAAGCACCAATCCCACTGCTGTTGAGTTGATGCACAGTGAGAGAAGTGGGAAGGATGGTAGTGGGCTTTTATTCAGAATAAATAAGAATGAAGTTTTTAGGTATAGAAAAATGTGAATAGAAAACTAAAAGAAAAAGAGGAACAAAGAAAGTGGATATCTGGGAGAAAAATCACCACGAGAAGCATGAAAAATGAATCTAAAGTTCCTGGTTCCAAATAAAAGCCAGAAGAAGGCTGCAGTGTCTACATGAAGCAAGTGTGAAGATACTTGGTGAAAAGCAGAGCAGGAGGGATGATCACAAGACCATATCATGTGCACGCTTTATGATTCCATGCATCTGTAGGGTGTCCTCCCACTGGTGGAGAGGAGGGGACAGGAGATTGTTAAGAGGATATGACATGTATAGAACAGAAAGGAGGATTGTGCTGTCTCTGGGCAAGGAGAGCAGAAGGAGCTGCAGATAGGTAGAAATGCAAAGACTGGCTTGTACACTTTCACTCACCACAGTAAATGAAAGGAAGAAAAAAAAGCCACTGATGGAATTCTAAGCTCATGAGTTTTATTCCATGTGATGTGGGAAGCTATTGCAGTGTTTGAGAAATCTTATGAAATGACTTACAAGTAAGCAGGATTTTCCTGTGAAGAGATTATCTTTCACTGGCTAATGCTGATACCAAGGAGGCGATTTGTAATAGTCTCAGATAGTGATGGTCACAGCTTAGACCATGAGAAGCAACCATGAGAACATGAGAGGTAGTGATGAGATATCATCTAATTGTGAGTATGTATATGTGTTCACTCTCTCTTACACACAGACACAGGCACACAGTCACATATGCATACCATTGGTAAGAGAATAAATTGAAAGAAACACTGACTAGCTGGCCTCAAAATCTCTTTCAATTCTCAAATTTTATGTTCGTAAATGTGAATGACATCTTTTGAATAATATAGTTAAGTTGCTCTTTGTACTTAATAATTTTGATTAAATATACATATATGTAAGTACACATCAATATGTGAATATGTTGGAAATACTAGGCTTACGGTTCATTTTCCTTATGTCTTTTGATTGTATGTACACATTTATGTGACAATAAAGACTTTTGTATTTACTTCCCCATATGTCTGAGAGATTTCCTAAAATCCCAATCACAGCTTATTATTAAAGCTGTTTGTTTTATAATTGTGTTTAATGTGTACATGTTTATATCTTCAGTCTTATTTCAAATAGAAATCTGAGAAATGGTGATATTTTTAAAAGTTATTGTCATAAAAATGGGAGCCCTGGTAGGGGAGTGGTTAAGAGTTACAAAAGACTGGTAGTTCAAATCCACTAGATACTTCTGGGAAACCCTATGGGGCAGTTCAGCTTGGTTCTATAGGGTCACCGTAAATTGAAATGGACTGGACGGCAATGTGCTTGGTTTGGAGAGGAGGCCGTAAAGATGGAGGCAATCTCACTGCAGTTGTTGACAGAGATCGCCTTTTATGTCATGGTTTCAATTTGATGTGCTTTCAGAAAATCTGCAATCTGGCTACATCACTGTGATGTGTGAGATGCCACAGCTGAGATGTGATTCATTTCCACCAAGACACCTTGTCATTGACTTTTAAAATACAGTTTATTGGAAAATGGACTTGTTAAAAAGATCAACTTTATCTTCTCAACAATATTTTTGCTTTTTTCTTTGATGTTAACATTTTAAGCTGTTTGCACTGGCTTTATATCAATATTTTGCATCGACACTTGATGGGACTACCCGAAGGATAAGAGTCCAGCAGTCAGGGATGTTAACTTCTGTTCTCTCTAGAAGGTTCATGATGGTGTCTTATATTCTAGATCTAGTTTTCTTTCTCAGATATCTACAAATTCCTTGTCTCTAAACTCCCTTACAGGAAACCTTGTTGGGTAGAGATTTAGTGTTACAGCTGTCAACCAGAAGGCTAGCAGTATGACTCCACCAGGTGCTCCTTGGAAACACTGCGGGGCAGTGTTACTCTGTCTTATAGGGTTGCTATGAGTTGGAATCCACTCAATGGCAATGGGTTTGGTTTCTTAGGTTTTTAAATGAATGGCAGTTTTCAGACATGGCAAATTCTCCCTTGTGCTTTATTTTAGCAAACCTCTGCAGCTGCCACTTACATGTTTTCTATCACTTCATAGTTTAACAGATGGAGAAGTTAAAACATAATGAATTTGTAAAGTTTAATTCATCACAGTAATGAAGTTTTGCAAAAAAAAAAAAATTCTCTTTCCACCAAGATACAAAATGTTTAATTGGTACAGTGGTTGTTTGGTTAAAACACAGAAGAAGCTGGTACTCAAGACTTCATGTGTTACCTCTAAATATCCAAATCACAGTTTACAAATCACCTAACCTGCGTTATCTTTATTGACTTGGCTTGTGAACGCTTTCACAATTGCTTAGTTGGTGTCTCAGTGCAGTGTTCATGCGATTCACTCATCCATACAAAGCGTGTGTGTAGGATTGTGTTTTTATATAAAGGAGTCAAAATTAGCTTGTGTTTATTGGTCCCAAGTTTTTACTTCTTCATTCCAAACAGAGGCCCATTAGCCCAAAGAGCCCACTAATGTCCAACTCAAATTTGTACATAACGGATGGTTTAAAGAAAAGTTCAAGTGAACAGATACTATTTTTAGCCACTTTGATCTTACCTGCTTTCCATGGAAACTTTGGGAACACTGGTTACATTAAGAGGTTAAGGGTTATGTCTGCTAATCATAAAGTTGGCAGTTTGAATCCTCTAGGCAGTCTATGAAAACTCCAGCGAGCAGTTCTACTCTGTCATGTAGGGTCATGATGAGTTGGAATCAACTCTATGGCGGTGGACTTGGTTTTGGTTTTGGCTTTGCATGCCATGCAAAACTAAATCAAACACCTGCTCACTCTAAACGATATAAAATTGTATAGGTATATGGCCCCTAAGTGGTACTGTTTTTAAAGCTCTCTGACCTAGTGAGTCCCCAACTTGCTGCAGAAAGACATCAAATAAAGTGCACACAGGGTCCTCCCTTTCCCTTTCCCCAGGATTTTTCAGACTCTCCTCACCTTCTGTTGTTTCCTGGTGCTGTATACCTCTGGAATACCTCCGGCTGTGGGGACTCTCCCAACTCTGACATGCTGCTATCAATGCATGTTGTTGTTACCAGGTACTGTGGAATCAGTTCCAAACGCACGGAGATCCTATAGGATAACGTGGACCTACTGCATAGGGGTTACAAAAAGCAACTGGTGGATTTGAACTGCCGAAATTCTGGTTACCAGTGGAGCTCTTAATCACTCTACCCTCAGGGCTCCATTGATGTATAAATTCATTAAAAGCCAAACTCACTGCCCTGGAATAAATTCTGACTCGTAGTGACTCTATAGAACAGAGTAGGGCTGCCACAGAGGGTTTACATTGCTGTTTACTAGAGAAGATACCTAGGTCTTTTCTCCTGTGGAACAGCAGTTCTAACCAAACCTGAGTGCTTAACCGCTGCAACACTATAGCTCATTCTATCACTAAATCAGCTCCAATTATAGCTTCTTGCACACTGCTGTTTTGTGGTCGTATCTCTTTTCATATAAGCTCAAAGTCTCCTTGAATTGGCTATACACAAGAAGGTCTGTCAATTAAATTCATGCACTCATCCTAGAAAAAGTGCTTTGAAGGGTAGACTAGGTGCTGGCATTGGTGCATAGCTTCCCAAGGGGAGTACTTCAAAGGTGACCACAACGATACTCAGCAGTGAGGTACTGTTTTAGTCAGCTAATGCTGCTCTAACAGAAATACCACAGAGTGGATGGCTTTAACAAAGGAAGGTTTATTCTTACATAGTCTGGTAGGTTGCAAGTCCATATGAAGGGTGTTGGCTCCAGGGGAAGGCTTTCCCCTTGTCAGCTCTGGAGGAAAATCCGGTATTGCATCAGTCTTTGTCCAAGGAGCATCTTGGTGCGGGAATCTCAGGTCTGAAGGATGCACTTTTCTCCCGGTGCTGCTTTCTTGATGGTACAAGGTTCCCAATTCTCTGCCTGCTTCTTTCCTTTTATCTCTTGTGGGATGAAAGGATTAAGGGTGGGCCAAGCCATACTCTGGGAAACTCTTTTTACAGTGGAGCAGGGAAGTGATCTTATTAAGAGATTTACAGTCCCACCCTAATCCTTAAGCACTCTAATCCTTAACCACCCTAATCCTTTAACATGGAACATAGGAAAAAACTACAAAATGGAGGACAGTCACAAGATACTGGGAATCATGGCCCAGCCACATGGCTACACGTATTTTCAACCTCGTATGTAGGATCAAGAACAAAGACTTAACCTCTGTTAGCAAACCAGTAGCTCCAGTTACTTATTTGGTCACTGGGAAAACAAAACAAAACAAAAAGGCAGAAACAAAAGAGAATACCCATATTTAATGTTCAATCAGTAAACAAAAAAAACAAACTTCAGGAAGATAAGGAGGCCTATTCAAGGAGCCAGCCAAGTTCCATTGAGTCTCATGAGTCGGATATCCAAGGAGAGACAGCTAATTAATGGAAGAAGAGGGACTAAAACCCCAGTCTCTTAGCTTTCAAATAAGCATCTTTCATCTGCAGTGCCATAATTACTAATTAATCAGGATGTTCAAAATCTAACACAATAGTGGTTTGTCCCCAAAAAGAAAAACAAAAAGCTAGAATATTAATAAGAATAACTAAAGATGAAAACAGCTACACTTTACTAATATTAAGGAAAATGTGCAGTGTATAGCATATTTAGATTCTTAAACATGAGCACAATTGATCTTCATATTAACCTTAAATCTAAGCTAGCAAATTATATGTTAACTGCATTTCAGCTGCTTAAATGGGACTTACTGGAGAGGGACAGACTGAGTTTTGTACAGGAGCTGATAGAATTTTTAAAGTCAATATATTCCCTCAGGCTAACACTGCCTCTGCTGAGCAACCTTCAATCCTCTTCTGAAACTTCAGAGATGAGGAATGTGAATTATTGCCCCAATGGGTAATGATCATCTGCGACAACCCTCCACTTCCCTAAACAAGGTGTCTCTCTGGATAGGACATAAATATTAATAAGAAGCTTTGTTCAGAAATCAGTGGTAAGATCAGAGAAGGTTGAAGAATGTGGATCCTCTAGGGTGGAGCCTGCCTGAGGGGAAACAGAAATACCTGGGCTATGATGGATCATTCTAGCAATGATGAAGGGACATGACAAATCTCAGAATCAAAAATAATTTCCCAAGGACAGAAATACCAGTGAGGGCAATGGAAAAAGCAGAAACGTTTCCCTTGGAAGTCTCGTAGGTATGCAGCACAAAATTAAAGGAACACTCTAAACTTCTATTTGGATAAAATAAATAAAAAGAAAGACTAAAAAATATGCATGTTGAAAACTACAGTCCTTGCAAAGTAAAACGTTTCTTTAAGGCATATGAAAACCATGTATTGGGCATGCCTTACTTTTAGTTAACTTTATTTCAAAACCATAATGTGATTGAAAGACAATAAAAACACCAAAAATGAGGGTCTTTGGACTCTATGTGGACGGAGAAACCATTCTCTCCACGACTGCTGAGGAGTTGTTCATTCGTAGTCATGGGAAACACATTAGTTCTGTATCTCACTTTTTGCCTTTGGGGAGGTGCTTACTTTTAAACAGATTTACTGCTTAACCTCCAAATAACTTGTATTAGGGGACTTTAGAACCCCCAAAACAATGTTAAATATTTTTAAACACCCTATTCCTACTCTTTCAGCCCATTGCCTTTGAGTCAGTTTCAAGCAATAACGACCCTATAGGGCAGAGTAGAACTGCCCCATAGAGTTTCCAAGGAGAGCCTGGGGGATTCAAACTGCTGACCTTCTCACTGGCAGCCATAGTATTTCAATACTACACCACCAGGGTTTCCGTTTCTACTCTTAACTGTGAAAAAACAGGTACCAAAGTAGTTCTCTAAATGCATACTTAATAAATTAGTTGGAAAAGCCACTCAGTGAATATAAATCAAGTACATTTGCTAGTACACTACTTCCCTGGTTAAATGACTAATAAAAAATTTTAATACTGAAAATTATTGAAAGCATATTTAAGCTTAAATTTCCTTAAACTATTCAGAAATATATGCAATGTAAACACAAAGGTGAAAGTGGAAAATACAAGCCGTGATTATAGCATAGCAACATATGAGTAGTTGTGATGCACTGGCTTAGTCTCAGCCTCAGACCATCCCATCCCTGCACCCATCCTTGGTCATTCTCTTGCACCCAGTGTGTGGTCACCCAGATTCTGATTTGATACAGATGGATATGCTAGCTGTCACAAAACTACTGCAAAAATTACAAAGAAACTTTTTGTTTGAATTTTGCTGTCTTTTCTTAAGGGTTTGTTTTAATTGAAAAATACACTTTCTAAAAATAGAATATGAGTTGTCAGAGTCCCTGAGTGGTGCACACGACCAGTGCACCCATCTACTGAGTAAAATGTTACAGTATCATTTCCACCCAGGGACACCTCAGAAGAAAGGGCTGGCTATCTCCCTTCAAAAAAGCTGACACTGAAAGCCCTAGAGAGTACCATTCCATTCAAACACACATGGAGTCCCCATTGGGTTGGAATCAATAGTGCAACAAATGTCCTTTTTTCCTCCCCTCCCCTCCCTTCCCCTTCCTTCCCCTTTTCTCTCGTCTTTTTTTCTCTTAAATGAAAATTTAAAATGTTTATGGAAATAATTCTAGACATATAGCAAGTACACAGTAAATGACACCAAAAAGAACAAGACTTTAGCATAATACTCATACCTTAGAAATGTATTTCCATTACCCATAGCTATTACTTAGCAAGTGGCTAGATTTTTGGAAATGAGAGAGCTCTTTGAAGATGTCTTTGTCTACAAAAGAGACAATTAGTGACATTGGTAACCACTGGGCTGCTCACTGAAACATTAGTTGATCAAACCTACTGAATTTCTTTGTAGGAGAAACATCTGGAAATCTGCTCACATAAAGATTACAACTTAATTTGACTAGAGAAATAGGAAACCGCTACAGAAAGAACTACAAAGCCTTACTGTAAGAAGTCAAGAAAGACTTACAAAACTGGAGAAACCTATCCTGCTCATGGATGGGAAGACTTAACATTGTGAAAATGTCTATTTTACCTAAAGCAATCTACTTATGCAGTGCAATCTCAAGACTAATTGTAGTGTCATTTTTTAATGAGATAGAGAAACATATCACCAACTTTGTTTGGAAAGTAAAGAAACCCCAGCTAAGTAAAGCACTACTGAAGAAGAGGAACACAATAGGAGGCCTCACACTACCTGACCATAGAAACTATTACACTGCTACAGTAGTCAAAACAGCCTGGTACTGGTACAAAAAGAGACATATAGACCAACAGAATACAGTAGAGACTCCAAAGATGCCACCATCCTCCTGTGAGCAGTTAATACTTGACAAATGCCCTAAGATTGTAAACTGGGGGTAAAAACAGTCTCTTTCACAAATGGAAATTGGATTTCCATCTGCAAAAAACTGAAACAAGACCTTACACAAAAACTAATTCAAAATGGATCAAAGACCTAAATATCAAACTTAAAACGATAAAGATCATGCAAGAAAAAAACAAGATTAACAATGGATGTTCTAATACACAGCTTAGAGAGACTTCAAAATCTATCAAAGCATGATTAACAGAAGAGAAAATAGGTCAATGGGAACTCCTAAGAATCTTAAGCACTTTTGTTCATCCTAAGAAAATTTTGTCAAAAAAGTTAAAAGACCACCTACAGAATGGGAAAAAACATTCGCAACTACATGTCAGACTGTCGTCTGATCTCCATAATCTACAAGGTACCACAAAACATCAATAAGAAAAAGGCAAATAACTCAAATAAGCAATGGGCAAAGTAGATGGGGAGACACTTCACTAGGGATGACATCCAGGCAGACAAAAGACAAATGAGGAAATGCTTAGGATCATTAGCTATCAGAGAAATACAAATCAAAGCTGCAATAAGATACCATCTCACCTCAACAAGGCTGATCATGATCCAAAAAACACAAAACAACAAACGCTCCGGAGGCTGTGGAGAGACTGGAATTCTCGTACACTGCTGGTGGGATTGCAAAATGGTGTAACCTCTTTGGAAAGCAATCTAGTGACTCCTTAAAAAGCTGAAATAGATATAGTATTTGATCCAGTAATTCCACTGCTTGGAATTTATCCATCAACAACAAAGGCTGTTATATGAACAGACACATGGACATGAATGTTCATTGCAGCACAGTCTGCAATAACAAAAAGATAGAGTCATCCCAAATGCCCATCAACAGATAGATGGATAAACAAACTGTGGTAGAGACACTCAATGGAACGCTACGCTATGATAAAAAACACGATGATTTTAGAAAACGTCTCATAACATGGTTTCAACTGGAAGATATTATGCTGAGTGAAATCTGTCAGTGTCAAAAGGACAAATATTTTGTGAGATCCCTGTTACAAGGACTTAAAAATAGAATTATCTACAGAAGAACACTGTTTGACAGCTACAAGTGCAGGGGGAGTGAGGATTTATCATAGATGAGACTCTTCATTGATGTTAGAAAGTTTATTCATTTCCTGTAATAAATAAATAAATAAATAAAATTATTTAATAAAAAAAGACTACCTTATGGGGCTGCTCTACTCTGTCACATGGGGTCACTATGAGTTGCAATTCACTCAACAGAGCTGAACAAAAACATCAGCAATCATCGAACAAAAGGTTGAGGACTCTGTAGTTTCATCAAAGGAGTGAAAGTGTTGAAGCAGTCCCGGTAACAGTTACTAGACATATTCTTCTGACTCAACCTCTCTTACTGAATTATAACACTAGCCTTGTCTCAAACGCTATCTATAGAATTCTGGGGCTCTCAGGAAGCATTTCACCCGGCTCACTGAAAGACTTTTATTGGAATCCTGTGGCATGCTAACCATCCTCCCCGCAGCCTGGGGATGTTATTAATCTGTTCTCGTGGGGTTTCTGCCAGCACCTGGCAAACTCTGGACTGGCAATGTGTAACGTCTTGGGTGCCAATATTTGCCTGGTGGCATTGTTCCACGTTGCTGCCAAAGCAAACGGCAATGCCTGCCAACACTGCAGAAGCTACTGGAAGCAACGCCATGGATTCATCGTTCTCTGAAGGTCCATGAAGATGTCTGAGATTTTACTCATATGTTAATTACAAGCAGAATTCCACAGTGACTCTAGAAGAAAGCTCTGAATGACTGTGTCGATTCCAGTTTAGAATCATTTCTTATCTTCTTTACTTTTGGAAACCCTAGTGGCAGCGTAGTTAAGGGCCATGGCAATTAAAATCCATCTGGCACTCCCTGGAAACCTTAGGTGGCAGTTCTACTTTGCCCCACAGGGCCACTATGAGTCAGAATTGGCTTGACGGATTTTTTTTTTTTTTTTTTTTAAGGCTGTTCTACTAACTTTGAATCAAACTTTTGCAACCAGTTTTTCTTCATTTGAATGACATTTATATTTCTTTCCAGAGATGCCTGAATATGAAAGAAAGCTTAGACTTCAATAGCAGTCTCACCTATAGGAAAGAGGAAAAGGTAGGAAAAGCACTGAGGAGGGTAAAAGACAAAATCTTACAGTGGCTGGAAGTCATTATGGAAAGAAAAAGAGATACTAAACTGAGAAAACTAAATTAAGATAATAAATCATGAATGCCAATCTGCATATCTTTAGAAATAAAAAGAACTTTACAAATTTTTTTAGAGAACTTGCCTAAGAGAATAAATTCCAGGGGGGAAATAAAAAACAACCTCGCTCTAAGTTTCAATTGAAATTTTAATTTCTTTTAAAGTGACATTGAAAATCCCTACTGTTTAGTTACACATATTGAATTCATTTCTTAACTTATCCATAGAAATTTCTTGTCAACTGAAGGCTTAAATATATTATTTTAGAGCTCTGTTTTGAATCAAAACGCTTTCTATATAGGAAAGTCACAAGTCCTCCAGTACGATAACGTTGGTTCTGAAAGCTGATATTGTCTGAAATTAAGTCATAAGGCCACTGTTTGCAGAACTCAGGAGACACAGCGTAATACAATTGACTTAAATTATGTTCTCACAGTCTGGTTCAGCCCACTCATGGAATGCTACTCCCGTGCTCAAGATGACAACTCAGGAGAATTCCATAATTCCTTTAATAATTTTTTGATGGCTTAAAGTTCTAGATGGTAATTTAAATCATAGATACAGTCTTAGTTATTAAGAAACCAGGTGGCAAATTTGGAACAGACAGTGAAAACTTCTTCCAGTCTGGAAACTACACTGGACAGTGCGGCGGTCTGTCCTAGAGAAAAGGACAATTGTGAGCTGCTCTGTCTTTCTGCTTTACATTTCTCGCTTACTTTTTTAAAATTAGCCTGGCTAGGGGATAAATGGAAACCCTGGTGGCATAGTGATCAAGAGCTATGTCTGCTAACCAAAAGGTTAGCAGTTCTAATCTACCAGCTGCTCTTTGGAAACTCCGTGGAATAATTCTACTCTGCCCTGCAGGATCTGGAAACATAGATGCCATAGTGATTAAGAGCTACAGCTGCTGACCAAGAGACTGGCAGTTCAAATCCATCAGGCATTCCTTGGAAATTATATGTGACCGTTCAGTTCTGTCCTGAAGGGTCACAATGAGTAGGAATTGACTTGTTGGCAACAGGCTAAGTTAGTGGTTCGCCAATTTTATTACTCTTAAAAAACAGAAAACCAACCCTTGAATTTTTTCTGTTTGCTTTGTAATTCATTAGTTTCCACTATTAATTATTGTTTCTTTTCTTGTATTTTGAGTTTAATTTGCTCCTCTTTTTTCTAACTTCTTAAAGAAGTTTTGCATACTTAATTTCAAATCTACTTGCTTTCTAGTATGCATATTAAACTTTTTGCTGTATGTGCATTTTAACTTAGAAGCACTTAAAGTACATATACATTTCATTCTACTCACTACCATTCAAGTATCTTTATGCTTTATTTGTGTTTGTATACTAACACAAGTTTTGCTATGCTATGTGTTTATTATCTTTTAGTTTAAAGTGATTTCTAATTTACCTTGTGATTTTTCCTTGATCTATGAGTCATTTAAAATTGTTTGGCTTTTTTTCTGTGAGGATTTTGGGCAACCTGGATATCTTTTTGTATTATTCCTAATTTAATTTTCCTGTGATCAGAAAAATATATTCTGTGTTTTCAGTCTTTTGAAAGATACTCTGAATTGTTTTATAGCTTAGCATATTGTGTCTTATTGAATTTTTCATGTGTATTAAGGAAAAAGATTCTATTGGGTGTAGTGTTCTGTGAGAGAAAATAGGTCAAGGTGATTGATAATGCAGTTCAGAACTTCCACATCCTTGCTGACTTTGTGTTCTTGTTCTAATTACCCATAGAGGAGTGTTGAAATCTTAAATTTTTGTCTATGGTTTGCCTATTTCTCTCCCTTTAGTTACATTAATTTTTACTTCTTTATTTATTTATTTTATTTAATATGACTGAGTGAAAATGTACATTCCCGTATAAATTCACATGCCCACCTATATGCAGCTTCCACTACTCTCCCTGTCCGGTGACAGCACACTATTCCTTTCTGCTCCATACATGTCTCATCCCCTCAACAGTCTCCTTTCCCCTCCTCTCCACCCACTCCCCTTCCTCCAGCCAGAGGTCAGCAGGATGATATCCTATAGATGTATAGAACCATAAACTGCATCCAATATACGGTCACTCTGTATCACCAAGTCCAATCCATTCCTGTCCAAAGAGTGGACCTTCATTATGATTTATGAGCAAGGTCAGCATCAGGGCCAGGGGCCATGCTCCCAGGGGAACCCCAAAACTGCTGGACCATCTGTTGAGGTCTTTTATTGGAGATTTCTGTTACTACTAGGCAGCATGAAGGATTGTTGTGTTTTCTGCTGGTGCAGTCTTGCTGAGCTCCTTGCTAACCCATAGGTTGGCATTTCAAATTCACCAGCAGCTCCTTGGAAACTTCATGGAGCAGTTCTTCTCAGTCCTATAGGTTTACTAAGTTGAAATTCATTCGACTGCAAGGAATTGGGTTCTTGGATCTCACACACTTGCTTTGAAATCTTCTTCATATGATTTTTACACAGTAGTTTTCTTATGAATGGTGTTTGCATGGAGTATTTCCCATCCTTTTTACTTTTAGTCTGCTTCTGCCTTTATATTTAAGGTATTTGTTGAAATAAAACATAAAAAACAATGTAATTTGTTTTTTTCATAAAGTATCTCTTTTTATTTGAAGTATGGGGGAAAAAAAAGAAGAAGAAGAAAAGAAAGAAAGAAAAAGCCCGAATCCATTGTCATCAAGTTAATTTCAAGTCATAGTGACCCAAGAAGCACCTGGTGGGTTTGAACTGCCAACTTTGTGGTTAGCAGAGGTTGAACTTAACCACAACACCACCACGGTCTCCTATACAGGACGTGGGGCCCACAGGGCTGCCAAGGAGCAGCTGGCGAATTCCAACTGCTAACCCTTTTTGTTTTTACATATAATTCCTCTAATATAATAATAACAGTAAAAAAATACAAGACAGAATTTCAGGAATCATAGTTAAGAAAAAACATAAATAGATATGTAGATTATTTTAGCAATGTCAGTAACAGAAAAGAACATCAAAGAATTGAATATAATTGTAGAACAGAAAAAAAATAAAAAAGATAAAAGATACATAACGTTCATTGTTTCCAAATTTAACATGGCAAATACTACACAAAACAAGATTAAGTAAACTGGTTAGCAGCCAAGCTGTTAAACACTGCTCCACTGGGTATTTAGTCAACTGATGTTTGATATTGTTACTAATGTAGTTGCATTAGTTCAGCCCTATTTTTTAAAATTTGTTTTATATGTGTTTTCTTTTGTTCCACCTTCCCTGCATTGTTATGGATTCATCAAGCGTTTTTAGTATTTCACTGGTCAATTTTTTGCTACTAATCTTTGTTTTAATTAATTAATTTAGTATTACAGTTTATGTTTTCAGTTTACTCAGTATATCTTGAAATACTGTTAAACCCAATTTCTTGGATAAAGATCCCTACACCTTTTTTAACTTTATCTATTTAATCCCATTTCTCTTTAGAGCTGTTGTTATCATGTATTTCACTTTATTTCTATTGTAAACAGCAAAGGACATGTTATTATTGTTTTTGCTTAAACAGGTAATTGTCTTTTAAAAAATAGAGAAGAAACTTGTAATTAGTACACTCAGTTCACTCTGACTTTAAAAGTGACACCATGTCCTTTCACCATTTCTTATTACACATGTGTGTTGAAGAGAAATGGTTTCATCCTTATTTTGAACAAAACTGTCTTTATTTCTTCCTTATTTCTAAAAATATTCTTGAAGGGTGCAGAGTTCTGGGTGGGACTTTTTTCTCCCTCAATGCTTTAAAGATATCATTTTGTTGTCTCTGAGATGTATTGTTTCTAAGGAGACGGAATATAACTCTTATTTTTCCTCCAACATATTATGTATTTTTATTCTTATTCTTTTAAGATTTTTGCATCATCTTTAGTTTTTGGCATTGATGATGAAGTTACATATAATTTTTCTAAGTATTTATCATGCCTGTGGTATAATGTTCTTTCTGGATCTGTAAATGTTTGACATGTACATATACTTTTCTTATTTTTTAATTCATTTGCTTTTCTCTTCTTGTTCTGATGCTCCGACTGAATGATGTTTAAATGCTTGACACTATTACTCAAGTTACCAATATTTTAAGGTTTTTTTTATTTCTTTTCTCTCTGATTCAGTTGGATAATTTATTTGCTTTGACTTGACTTCAGTTTAACTAAGCTTGTTTTGTATAGTATCTGTCATGTTAAATTTTGAAACAATGAATGTTATGTATGTTGGTTTTTTTTCTCTGTTCTAGAATTACAGGACTCTGATGTTCTTTTTTGTTACGTACATTGTTAAAATAATCTGCATATCTACTTCTATTTATTATGTTTTCTCTTAACTACAATTCCTGAAATTCTCTGGATTCTATTTTATTATTGTTATTATTATATTAGAGGAATTATATGTAAAAATCAAAAAGGGAAGAGTAAAGCAAGTTTTTTCTTTTTTTCTTTTTTTCCTATTCTTTCATCTCACATACATAAACAGGCCTTTTCTTTATGTGTTGGATATAATGGTGGCCACCGGAATTCTTATAAGAATAAAATTATCTCAGTTATTATTAATAGTAAATTTGCCTATTAATCTGGGTCAAATTTTTGAGTCAAAATTACTTAGTGCTGAAATGCAGGAGGTTCAGAATTTGGAAATTTTTCTGCCTTTTCCCTTTTGTTGGCTTACACACACAGATAATAAAAACAAAACTTGTGAAAGAGTGAAATGAATAACAGTTTACAATAAGTATTTTTCTAACAGCAACATCTCACTACATACTGTAGGTCTTATTTCTTAGTGGTACTCAAACAGAAATCCCACAAGAGGGTGGCTTAAGTTAGCAGAAATTTGTTTTGTCACTGATGATGAAACATCGGTGTACAGATGCAACTCTGAAGCAAAGCTTCAAAGAACACAATGGAAGTCAAACAGTTCTCCACTACCAAAAAATCTCTGCCAGTCCAAATCAAGAGTCAAAATGGTGTTGCTAACCTTTTTTGGTATCAGACGGATTGTTCATTATGAATTTGTACCAACTGGACAAACAGTTAACCAAATTTACTGTTTGGAAGTACTGAAAAGTCTGCGGGAAAAGTTAGACAAAAATGACCTGAACTTTTCAACAACTCATGGCTCTTACATCACAACAATGCACCAGCTCACACAGCACTGTCTGTGAGGGAGCTTTTAGCTAATGAACAAATAACTGTATGGGAACACACAACCTATTCAACTGAGCCGGCCCCTAATGATGTTTTTCTTTACCCAAAGATAAAGGAAATGTTGAAAGGAAGACATTTTGATGATGTTCGGGACCTCAAAGGTAGCGTGACAACAGTTCTGATTGGCTATTCCAGAAAGAATTCCAAATTGCTTTGAAAGGTGGACTAGGCACTGGCATCAGTGCACACCTTCCCAAGGTATGCAGTACTTCCCAAGGTGTGTAGCACTTTTTCTAGAATGAGTTCACAAATTTAATTGTCAGACCTCTTTCTGGAATGGCCATCAGAGCTGTTGTCACATTAGTCTTGATGTCCTGAAAGTCATCAATGTCTTCCTTTCAATATTTTCTCTGTCTTCTGGTAAAGAAAAAAGTTACTGGGGGCCAGATCAGGTGAGTACGGAGAATGTTCCAATACAGACAGCTACATAACTGTGTTTGTGAACTGGCCACTGAGTCAGCCAGCTCAATGGCCATTCTGGAAAGATTTCCAAAGTTGTTTTGAAGGGTGGACTAGGGGCTGGTGTAGGTGCATAGCTTCTCAAGAGGAGTACCTTGTAGGTTACAGTAGTGCTATTCAGCAATGAGATCTGTGGCGCTTAGAACAACTAAGTTTTCATACTTAAGTGTCAGACCTCTTACTTTAGATGAAGGCTTACAGAACAAACTAGCTTCTCATTAACCAGTTAGTACATACATTGTTTTGTGACATTGATTATCAACCCCACAACACGTCAGCACTTTCCATTCCTGACCTTGGGTTCCCTACTACTAGCTTTCTTATCCTAATCCTGCCTGCTAGTCTTTGCCCTGGCTGCTGTGGTCTTCTAGCTTTCTTTTGCTTTATGAGCCTGTCTAATCTTTGGCTGAAGGGTGAACTTTAGGCGTGCTTTCATTACTGAGCTAAAAGGGTGTCTGTGGGTCGTACTTTTGGGATTTCTCCACTTTCTGTCAGGCTAGTAAGTCCAGTCTTTTTTTTTTTGTTTGTTAGTTAGAATTTTGTTCTATGCTTGTCTGTGTCCGGGCCCTTTATTGTATTGTACCAGTCAGTAGCAGTAGCTGGGCACCGTCTGTCTGTGCTGGACCCAGGCAAGTGGAGGCTGTGGTAGACATGGTCCGTTAGTCCCCTGGACTACTTTGTCCCTCGTGTCTTTGGTTTTCTTCATTCACCCTTACTCCAGAAGGTGGACGATTAGATGGCTGCTCACAAAGTTATAAGACCCCAGACGCTACTCATGAAAGTAGAATGTAGAATCTTTTCTTTATAAACTATGTTACGCCAGTTGAACCAGATGTTCCTTGAGACCCTGCTTCCATAGCCCCCAGCCCAGTCATTCAGCCCCTCACGGAGTCTGGATGCAAGTATGCCAAGGCAACAATCTTTATGGAAGCTGCCTGCCAGATTTCTTTCCTGCAGAACTGCTGGTGGGTTTGAACCACTGATCGTTAGTTAGCAGCTGAGTGCTTTAACCACTGCACCACCATGACTCCTCTAATATGCTATAGAGTAAAATATCCTGTGACAGCTACAAAGCCCTAAAATCCAGTACTATTGGAAAAGAGGAAAAGAGAAAATCTCACAAATATAAAGTTACAGCTTTTATCAGTTTTGAGAACTGTGACACAAAGTGAATTTCAGAAGAAGAGTTCGACATGGCAACTACACATCTTAACTGAAAATAAATAATCTGGAATGCTGTCAGAATAATTATTTACAGTTTAGTCAACCCAAAGAAGAAATCTAGCTCCTGACTGAAAATCTATTTGTGATTTTTCAGGCCTTTCCGTAAGCAATTACAAAGGCTTTACTAGGCAAGGTCTCAGGGGCCAGCTGCTCTCCACAATCAGACTTTGTGTAGAACTAATGCAATGACATCTTTGAAGGGAGTTGTAACAAAGGGCTCAACTTCACTTGCAGCCTTGTTCTGGTGAATACCTCCATTTTTAGACCAGTTATCTCCACACAGAGGCCTACTTATCGCAAGGCTTCCTGAGAGAACTTCTTCAGGGTCCTCTGCTGTGGCCACCCTGTCAGAAGGAAAAAGGTAGGACTTCAAAGACACTTTTCCCCCACTGTGACACTGTACTTAGCATATTTCCACTACTTGACTTTTCCCCTTGTCCTCCTTCATGGCCTTGAGAGACATAAAGCTTCAGGAGCCTTTTGTCTGAGGTTCCCTCAGCTGTAAAATCATCCCCACATTTGCACTGATCCTCCTAACCTCACCTGAAGGTTCTTCCTGGGGAAACAGGAAGTGAGGGAGTAGGCGCCTTCTCTGAGTGTCTCTTGTGAAAACCCAATGGTTTGTACTCTAAAAAACCAAAAACCAAACTCAGTGCCCTCGAGTCAATGCTGACTAGTGACACTATAGAACAAAGTAGAACTGTGTCATAGAGTTTCCAAGGAGCACCTGGTGGATTTGAACTGCTGACCTTTTGGTTAGCAGGTCTAACGCTTAATTACTATTCCACCAGTCTTTTCACTTTATATGACGGCAGTGATTAAAGGTTTGATTGCTACTTGCGTCATGGTTGGTTGTCTTAATACACTGCTGGGAACCTGACAGCTCAGCTCAGCTCTTTTAGCTCAACTCGGCTCTTTGACAGACACAGCTTGTTGTTATTGTTGTGTGCTGTTAAATTGATTTCAACTCACAGTGACCATATAAAACAGAGTAGACCAGCCCCATGGGGTTTCCTAGGCTGTAATCTCTATAGCAGCAGATGGTTGGGTCTTTTCTCCTGAAGAGAGGCTTGTGGCTTTGAAGAACAAATCTTTCCATTATTAGTGGAATGCTTAAACATGCCATCACCAGGATCTTTAAAATATTTACGACAGGAATAAAAGTCAGTTGATGCCATTCTAATTCAATTCCTTGACAATATGACAGGCTTCTTAGGTATGAAAAGAACAGTTGCAATCAGTTTTCGCTATTAAAAGATTATTGTTTTTAAATAGAACACTATAATAACAAAATGAGAATGCATAATCTTGGTTTCAAGAGTATTGTGCTGCATCTGCTAACAAAAAGGTTGGCGATTTGAATCCACCAGACACTCCTTAGCAACTCTGTGGGCAGTTCTACTCTGTCCCATAGGGTTGCTAGGAGTCACAATCTACTTGATGGCAATGAATTATTGTGAGGTACACAAAGTAATTATCATTGAATAAACAGTGCAAAACTATCTGTAATTATGTAGTGTTAGTAATTAATATTGCACCTATTTTTTAATATAATTCTCACAAGAACACAATCAACCACATACGAATGCTTTTTTCACCACTACTTTGTCAGTTTGTCAAACTGTAGTGGCTCGCTATGATGCTGGAAGCTATGCTGCCAGTATTTTAAATATGATCAAAGTTTCTTATAGTGAATAGGCTTCAGAGAAGCTTCCAGACTAAGCAGGTTTAGGAAGAAAGTCTTAGAAATTATGAAAATTAACCAATGCAAAGTTTATAGGTCAAAGCATATTTTCCTAGACTTCAACTTGGACATTGAGGGATGTGTAATCAGGAGGAATCGCTAACATACTTGGTAAAGTGGAGAGCCAGAGAAGGTGTGGGAAATGCTCAGTGAGACTGATTGACATAATGGCCAAGACAAAGGACTCGAACACACCAACCACAGAAACATGAGACAGGAGCAGATATTCTGGTCTGTTATACACAGGGCAGCCAAAAGCCAAAGCCTACTTGATGGCAACTATCAACAACATTATTGTACTGACGTGTATTTATAAGTGTTAAGTTACAAATTAAGCACTGCATATACACAGCCAGATTGCATCTGTTAAGAATGTATTGTTTATCTTGATGCAGTCAACTTCCTTGACATTTATATCATAGGAAGTACAATGGTAGCCTTCATCTTGTCATCACAGATTTGGTGATAATTTTTGTCTTCAGCAGCAGCTTTGAACTTGTGAGCTTCATTGGTTTTCTTCCTAATCATGATGTTAGGGAGGTCCTTAGAGTCAGTATCAGTTCAGGGTTCTCTTTGCCTTTTCTGAAAATCTGGTGGTGTAGTGGTTAAGCACTACATCTGCTAATCACGAGGTCGGCAGTTCAGATCTACCAGATGCTCTCTGGAAACTCTATGGAACAGTTCTGCTCTGTTCCTTAAGGTTGCTATGAGTAGGAATTGACTCAATGGCCATGGATTTGGTATGACTTGGTTTGCCTTTTCTGTGGCAAACTGATAATGTCTTTGAGCTACATCCACTCACTTGGTCTTAATTTTCTAGTCATTGCACAAATAACTCTGCTGATCTGGGAAAACAAAACATTGATAACAAATCTAACAGACTGTTCCTATGTGATTATTTGAACTCATCATTTAACATTTTAGGTTATCATGTGTGAATTAGAAGATATAAAAGTATAGTTTGCCAAGTTGGACTTGTTCCAAAGCCTAGCAACTAGAATCCAGACAACCTATAAGAAAATACCTAACAGATTGTTTACACTCTTATGCTTCCTGCGTCATCATATTCTTACTATTTTTTATTTATTTCAAGACTGTAAGTATGCTTTATTTGTGTTTGTATCTACATAAAATAAATTTTTGTTGACTTAAAGAATAAATTTACTAATGCCCATTTTTCCCAGTGTTTGTAAACTTTTTGAATTTTAACTGAGACAAGCAATTCTGGATAGCTTGCAAGAACACCAAACAACACACCTTATATGACAGAACATTCTAATTCTTGGCAGAAGTAAATTGCTTAATCTTTAAAAAAAATATATATACATAAATGATCAAGTTGAAGTACTTCTTGGAGACACTTAAGATTAGTTAAAAAAATAGCTGCTTAGATGACATAATTTCATATGCAATAGAACTCCTGTTTTCTTAAGCACACTGCTATCCCTTTATCAGGATGTAGTTGTGATTCTTCCATAATATTTTTAGATCATGTCTCATTTTAATTTCTTGTTTGTGACAGAACCCATAGAGGACAGGAAGAGTGCACTTTCAAGATGAATCACTTTGTGAATCAGTAATCTAAATAAAGGGAGGAAAGCTTAATTAACTCCTCATACTTGCACTCACAATAGTTTGGCTTCCATTTATCTAAATTATTTGGAGAATTCAACTTCTTACCCTCAACTGGGTGACTGACAAAGCACTGTACAGTTAAAGACTGAAGTGACAGTAGTGGGTTAAGAAAAGGGGAAGGCTAGAAATAAAAAATATTTTTGTATTGTTTTATTAGGGCTATAAGGCATGTTATAATACATGTCATCCTTTTTCCAGCCAGGTATGTTGGACTCAGTAGTTCCTAAACCTTTGCTTTCTGCACACTTTTATCCTTTCCAAATATTATCACTTGTTTTGATGACTATGAGTTGACTTATAAGTAAGTATAATTCACTGCATCATCTTCAGAAAAAGAATAATCAGCAAATACATTCTAATATTGTCATTTCTCATCAGTCTTCAAACTCAGAGGTTTGATTTGCTAGGAAAAAAGAAACTGAGTACAACTGTTTTTCAACAATGGAATAAAATGTGTCCACTCTAGGACTTTGCGGTTACTTTGGTGGGCAGTGAGGAGGGTGGGATATCATTGCTAATTTTGCTAACTAACATTAGGAATGGTTTCCAAGAGTTAAAGAGTATAAATAAATCTGTCAATAAATAATAATTGTGGTGAGTTATGCACTAGTATTAAACCTTGCATGCCTCATAGGTTTAATGCTACCAGTTTGCATTAACTTCAAACCCATTACTGAGTCATGCATGAATCCACAGACACTTTTTTTCCCCACATTCTTTTGTAAGATTCCACGGATTGCACTGAATTTGCCGGGCTGCCTCGAAGCGATGACGTTGTTTCAGCTGCAAGAAATTATTAGGAACTCTATGATGCTTGAAGTTGAGGTTTTACAGAAGTTGATTCCCCCCTGTGGAATAATCTCCATTTTAATTTGACTGTAAAAGCCTTATAAATTATTTTGATCTCGTTTGAGACTGGAACATATTTTATTGATTGGTAATAGCTTTAAATTATGTTTTATTGTGGTTGTAATGTTTTCTTGTCAAATAGCAGGAAACTCTAAATTATAGAGTAATTTAACAGGTGGAAATATTGCTAGAAACAAAGATAAACCATTAGAACAAATTGCAGGCTGTTCATACCTAATTGGTTCTTCCATGTCAGAAGTTTAAGAAATCCATTCTTTTTTGCACAAGGTTTAGTTAATATGCAATTCTGAACTCATATGCAAAAGAAAACTTATAAATTTAGGAACCACGCAAAAATGAAAGCATAATGCAACAAAATATACTTAGTTAATGGCATTTCCTGGAAGCAGGAATTCGTTAATTTCAATACCAGGAACGGAATATTGGAGGACTCCCAATGAAGTCTCCTGTTAGCTATGAGCTCGTAAGACTACTTGGCCTGAAATGAGCTTTTCTACCCCTCACTTAGACAAAATGACACCATTGCCCTCAATGAGAAAGCAGTCGGTCACACAAGAAATGAAATTGCACTGAGAGTTTTGTAAGCATCGGGCTTTTGCTGAATGTGTGTGCACACTTTAGATGGAAGTCCTTATGGATTTCTAGTGGGCTCTAGCCAGAAGTGAAAATTTATGAAAATTAGTTTTATTCTATAGAAAGGCTTAATCTAAAAGACCTCTCTGTTAGCTGAGTGGCACTGCTATTTAGTTGAATACGGTCACTCCATTTCTAAACTTAAATGAGATTCGCTTTAGAGTATTGAGCATACAGCCTGACTTTTTCAGAATCCAGTGACAGAATTAAATAAAAATGTCATTTTGGAGACTTGCAATTAACAATCATAAACCTATTTTGGGGAAAATTTTGAAATTATTACAATTATTGTTGATTAATAAAATTGACAGTAGTTGATTCTTCTTTAACCAGAAGATTGAAGAAATGTGAAAATCCAACACAACCATGTGTCCAATAGTAAATTATACTTCACTTTGGAAAATACTCACTGCTTGTGTATATATGAAAGAGTAGATACGTGGATGTGACTGCCTATACCTGTTCATATATCTTTAAAAATCACCTTTGGTTTAATATTACACTTTTGACTACAATGTTGTATCAAACAAAGTTGAAAGAAATGTACTTTTCTGAGGAGGTAATGGAATATGATGGGAATAACGTGGGCTCCTAAACCAAAAAGACCTGAATTTAATTCCTATTTCTAGCATATTACTTTGTTCATGAAATTCTTTTCTGCATAAATATAAAATTGATTATTCAATGGGAGAATTCTCACCTGCCATGCTGGAGATTCTGGTTTGATTCCTGGACAGTGCATCCCTTTTATAGTCACTACTGTTCTGTCAGTGAGATTTGCTGTGACCTTGAACAGGTTTTGGCCAGACTTACAGACTCAGATGGCCTAGTAAGAAAGCCCTAGAAAAAATCAACCTATGAAAACCCTATGGATCTCATAGTCTGATCTACAACCTATCATGGGGACCTACCAGGACCAGGTGGCATATTGTTCCATTGTGCATGTGGATTGCCACAAGTCAGAGGTCAACAACAACAGCCACGATAAATTTACTTTTAGATACGTTAAGAAGAAGTATAATGTTTAAAAACAACAAACCAGCTGCCATCGAGTTGATTCTTAGTCATAGTGACCCTAGAGGATAGGGTGGAACTGCCCCATAGTTTCTAAGGAGTGCTTAGTGGATTCCATCTGCTGACCTTTGGGTTAGCAGACACAGAACTTAACCACCACCCCAGCAGGGCTTCCAGAATAGTATTCAGAGCTACCTAAATTCTTCCTGTAGTGAATAATGTCATGCATTTTTTAGCAGAGCAAATACTCAGTGGAGTCCCTGGGTTGTACAGTTAACAGATTCATCTGTTGTCAAGAACTGAACTGCTTCCCCCCCAAGCATGTATCAACTTGGCTAAGCAATGATTCCCAGTATTGTGTAATTGTCCTTCATTTTGTGGTATTGTGCAATTAAATACTGTAAATCTTAAACCTCTATATGTTAATGAGACAGAAATATCATGGAGCGCATCTTGATTTTCTTTTATTAGGAAAAGAAGAAAACAATTTCTCTATACCACCAAACCCACTGCCGGCGACTCAATTCCAACTCATAGAAACCCTGTAGAACAGAGCAGAACTGCTCCATAGTGTTTTCAAGAGTGCTTGGCAGATATGAACTGCCCACCTTTTGGTTAGCAGATATAGCATTTAACCACTAAGCCACCAGGATTTCCCTCTTTACTACAGAGGCCAGTTAATTATACCATGGTTGTAGCCAAAGTGCCCTAATCTCTTGTGGTATGTAAGTCTACCTACAATCTATTGTCCTCTACCACCTTCTTCCCAAAATAATACTACCTGTTGGTTTCAGTATTGTGGGGTCACTTCTGGTACTGAGTTATTATGACTTTTTTAATAGAATCCATTTTGGATTCTTCTGAATACTCCCATGCGCCTGGTGTGTGAAGACACCCTCTCTTGAGATGAAAGCAGTCCAGTCCCTAAGATATTTAATCAACACTGAGTGACACACAGAATACTTAAAACTTGTAATGCAGCTATTCTGAATCATATTAAAAACTAAGGTTGGCCTCTCGTAATATCATTCTCTTAAAAAAGTTGTTGAATATCAACTATGTCAAATCACTATTTTAGGTGCTCAGGATATAGCCTAGTTTATAAGAGATGGAAAAACTGCTTTGAATAAAAAATTAATAATAAAAATTTTTGCATGTTTTAAAAACTTACTTCACACATACTTAGTAGATCAGAGGTATTACAAGTATTTAGCTGAGGACTCAGTAATCTGATCATTTTTTTTATATGCAACATCATTGAGTCGGGTCTGACTCACAGCAACCCTAGAAGTCAGTGTAGAACTGCCCCATAGAATTTCCAAGGATCACCTGGAGGATTTTAACTGACAGCCTTTTTGGTTAGCAGACATAGCACTATGCAACCAGGGTTTCCATTTTTTTTATGTGGGAATGATAAATCTTATGATATAATCTGTTTTAAATCAATTTTAGGATAGATAGACTTAGCATATACATGTAGAAGTTTACGTATTTATTGAAATACATGTACTGAAGTTATGTCTATATCTATCTATCTATCTATAATTTTCATGTGCCCAAATCATAGAATAAACATTCAAGTATCTAGCAAAAAAGTGAACCTCACCTATTCACTAATAAGTGTCATCTGACGTGAATAGGGACTAGGTTAAATGGGACATATTCTGTTTCTAAAATTTTATTTACTTATGCAAAGGTCCATGACTGTCATTAAGTGCCCAAATTAATGAATTATATGAAAGCTATAAGATAAATAATAATGACAGGAGGCAGAAAATCTTTTATGGAAAAGAAATAAACCGGACTCTTGGTTCCCTGAATGGACAGGGTGATGAAAAAATGGACTCAGCCACAGTGGCCCAGGCCATCCTGGGAGACAGAAGAGTTTAGTGGTTGAGGCTGTCAATTCACACGAATTAATAGACTCAGGTCAGCAAGAAATTCAGCTGGATGAGGCTTTTCACATTGCTGCTAAGGGAGAACATCAGTGCAATCAGAAGCTGAAAACATCTTATGGAGACACTCCTACACATGCAGTCTTGTCCAAGAACACGGACCGAACATCAGAAAGCAGGTGCCTGTCATAGCTCATTTCTCAAGACGCCAAAATCTCAGGTCTCTGAGAAAGAAGGCAAAGAAATAGAGTCAGCTAAAGAAAAAAGTGAAGGAAGTCAGAAAGAGAACTTGGAGCCAGTCTTGATGAACAGATCACTTTAAAGGCTTCAATTTAAGCTCCTAAACCTGAGCTCAAAACAGACCCTTCCTTGCATCTTCATTCGTTAAGACACAGCTCGCACAGGGGGAAAACAGAGAAGATCCAGGTTCTGAAACTAAGGATGAAAGAGGAGTTGCAGAGGGCTGCAATGAGGAAGTAAAAGAAGAAGGTTTTGAATCAAAATCAGAAAGGGAATTAAAAGCTTCCCAGAAATCAATCAGAAGACAAAGGTTACTTTGCTGGATGACACAGTTTATGAACGAATATGTCTTGGAGAAATATGCCACGGGACAAGACTTATCTAAATGACTATGTGAGCACCTCAGTTTTTTGGACAGAGATTACTCTGGTCTAGCTATTCAGGATAATGAAACCTCTAAGACATGGTTGGATCCTGCCAAAGAAACAAGTAAGTAAATTGATGGCATACCTTGGAATTTCCCATTTAATGGAAGGTTTTATCCGCCTGACCCAGCACACTTAACAGAAGATGTAACAAGATATTACATGTCTTTAGCTTAGGCAGGACATAGCCAAACGATGACTTCCCTGTTCCTCTGCAACCTTAGCATTGTTGGGTTCATATACCATACATCTCAGCTAGGAAACTATGACCGTGAACTCCATGGTGCAGATTATGTTAGCGATTTTAAACTGGTTCCAAAGCAGATCAAGGAACTTGAAGAGAAGGTCAGGGAACTGCGTAAATCAAACAGGTCCATGACTCCAGTTCAGGCTGACCTGGCGTTTCCTGAGAATGCCAACAAGTTAACTATGTAGGGAGTTAACCTTCAGAAAACAGAGGATTTAAGAGTAGATATCATCCTGGGTGTCTGCTCCAGTGGCCTTCTGGTTTACAAAGATAAGATGAGAATTAACTGATTTCTATGGCCCAAAGATTTCATACAAACATAGCAGCTTCTTCATCAAGATTCAGCCTACAGGACAGGAACAGTGTGAAAGTACCATCGGATTCAAACTTCCCAGTTACCGAGCAGCTAAGAAACCCCGGAAAGGCTGTGTAGAGTGTCACACATTTTTCAGACTGACATCTACAGGCATCATTCCCAAAAGTACATTTCTTTCACTGGGACCCAAATTCCAATACAGTGGCTGAACTTCAGCTCAGACCAGATGTGCTAGTGCTCTGATTGACAGACCTGCCCCACACTTTGAACTTACAGCTGGCAAGTGGGCATCCTGGAGGCTTGTTGGAGCAGTGGCTGCTGACTGAGCAGAGTGAAGCCCTCGGCCCACCTCTGTACCCACTGTTGCTCAGAGTCAGATCCCAGGAGATTCACTAAAGAAAGGGAAGAAATGCCACCTGAACAAGGTGAATTAGAAACCACAGCAGTATGGAAGGTGGGGGAAAAAAAAACACATTAAGGCCTCAGTTCCCACCTCAGATGGTGACCGCACTCAGAAGCTTGCAGAAAAAACTGAACATCTGGTAAGAATGCAGAAGAAAGAAAGATGAGATGGTGAAAACATTTATATCAGACATAGCAATTTAGTGTTGGAGGATTTAGACAAGAGTCAAGAAGAGATCAAAAAACGCCGTGCCATCATCAGTGAGTTGGAAAGGAACTTTACGGAATCTGTACCAGAAGCACGGCCTAGCAAGTGGGATAAACACTTACCACTCATTCCCCTTTCCAAACGCTTAATATCAATGGACAAGTCCCCACAGAAGAAGGAAGTAGAAATGACATTTGTACAGATGAGGTGGCTGCTGTGACAAAAGGGACAAATACTGACTCAGAACAGGAGGGCCCCAAGCATTTAGTAGTTCCCAGAGAGAGCCACAAGACCATCCCACTGGAATCTTCACAAGGTTTTGACTTTGGCTTCCTCTCTGTATGAAGCAAGGAGACAGAAGAGAAGGTGCAGGGGCCATCTGGCCGTCATAACATCTACGACATAATCCCTTGCTTTTGCCAATAAAAAGCACCCTAAAAATGTATAACCCACTGCTCTGGAGTCAGGTGAGACTCATAACAACCCTATAGGCCAGAGTAGAATTGAGTCATAAAGTTTCCAAGGAGCACCTGGTGGATTTGAACTACTGAGCTTTTGGTTAGCATGCGTCGAACTTAACCCACTTTTTTCCACTCATGGAGACTGAACCATGACCTCTTTAGAATGTGCTTTCCCTTAATAACTTTTTCCATCATTTGCTACAGAAAAGGATTCATCGTCATGTGCTTTGGGGAAGGGGAACCCAGTTTGCCACCTATTGGGAGACCGAACATGTTAGCTCATCTCCAGAATCTGAATCAGGTCAGTGGAGGCCTAATCAGTTATGTGATCTCGACAGTGTGTTGAGATTGGTTATGTCTTAGAGCTTCATGATAGTAAAACAGTGGCATGTTATTTATTTATTTAACAAAGCATTGTCAAAAAAGAATTTGAAGTGATTTGGACTAAATTCCAAATGTACTTTACATTGCATTTTCTTAGAAATTTATTTGAGGGAATTTATAGAGTTACACTGAAAATAACAAAAACTGCCCTTAAGATGATTCTGACTCATAGTGACCCTATAGATCAGAGTAGAATTGCCACATAAAGTTTTCAAGGAGTGCCTAGAAGATTTGAAATGCTGACATTTTGATTAGCAGACGCGGCACTTAGTCACTACACTACCACTTGTGACTAAATTTGGTTCTCTGACTCAGAAGAAAGTTTCTAAACCAACCAGCAATGCAGAAGTTAACATCTACAGCAGACCGAAAAACTGAAAGTGTATAGAAAGCCAGTTATCCAATATCTTTTCTTTTTTTTTTTTTTTGGTCACAGAGAACGTATAAGAATAAAAACAGTAGACCAGAGCTATTAAACCAAATAAATAAATAATCTATCACTGGTGAATTGATTCAGAGCTACGAAGGGAACTATCCAAAGTAAATACCTTCGGGGGAAAAATTGTTGAATTTTAATATTTGTGTTCATACAGGTGCCTTTGAATGCTAGCAACAAATATAATAATACTCCAGGGCTTCATGATTGATCTATAAGCCTATCTGCTCATGAGTAAATATCCACAAGAAGCTGGGAAAAGATCAGTTAAATATATAGGTATACTGGATGAATAGTACCATATTTCAAGACCATGTAAGAAATTAGGTGTTCAAACATTTACAAAGTACAGAAATTTCTTCTTTAAAATTCCTCACACAGGAGCCTTTCCTTAAATTCCTCAAATAATAGAGATTTCATTCACTGTCTCCCGAAGCAGAACTTATTTTTTTTGAACAGCTCAAGTCATTCTTATAATGCCTCTCCTTTGGTAAGTTCTAGTTATTGATCCTATTTCTGCGTCCTTGAATGATGTAGAATAAGCTAAATTCACCTCCCCATGATTTTTCCTTGAATGTTCAAAGGCAACTATGATGTCTCGATCACTTCTTTGTCTATCTAAATACATTACTCTGGTCAACTGTTTACATATAATAGACTACAACTTGCTAAACTACTGTCTCTGAAGAACTCTTGTTTTTCCAATTTTGGCTTAAAATTTGGCCTTGAAAATTGAATCTATACTTCTTAAATTGCCCGATTAATTCAATATTCACCACAGGCCAAGCAACACGTAATCTTTCGTAGATTTACAATAGCATTCTATCTCAAAATTAACTTCAAATCATTATGTATGTCGACAAGTGTCCAAGAATCTTAGACTTATTTTAAAATCTTGCTAATCATGTAGGAAAGAAATTCCTGATTATCTAAATAATAGTTAAAAGCAAAAATAACATTATTTTCTTTGGGTTGTCTAGGTAGAGCCAGTGCCTTTGTAGCAAGCTCAGGTCTTCCTCTCCTTTCTTGTTTTGATGGAAATTTGGTTCCCAGGACAGTGCGTTGCCTGGTTCCCACTTGTGTTGGCTCTTTTCGCTTCCACATCCTCTGTACTACTCTTTTCCTTGCTGTTTATTGCTGCTTTCAGAAATTCTCCCTTCTTCTGCTGTGGAAGCTTCCAGCTCCAAATCATGTGCCATCAGCTGATGTTGGTATCATCTACAAATCTGCTCCCATTCCTCTAGTTCTTCAGTTTATGGCATTTTGTCTTCTTGTGTGTGTGTTAAATAAACAGACAGATGACACTTTCTGCATCTTAATTTTCAAATTCCTTAAAACTTGACCCCCCAACTATTTATCTTGAACCTTTCTTTGGCTATTGCTAATGCATTCATGCCATACAGCTTCTCATTAGAGTAGCTGAGACTTTCAAAATCTTAATTCCATTCATTTCTAAGACTAAACCAACTGTCTTTTGTACCTGGTACCCACAATCTTTTCCTTCCACCCAAATTTCTTACTTTCCTAGCATTTGTCTTCCCTTCTATGTCCTCTCTCCTTTCATGAACTAGCTTGAATTTTATAGTAAGTATCATGAATTGTATTATGTCTCCTGCCCCCCCCAAAATGTGTGTATCCATTAGGCTGGGCCATGGTTCTTAACAGTAAGTGATTTTCCCCATGTATTACGACTCCTTCCTCTGTGATATTTATGCCATGTTAGTGAGTTGGGACTCAATCTACAGCTCAGATTGTGTTGAAGGAATCTCCTGGGATAAAAAAGAAAGAAGTGAGCAGAGAGACAGGACCGTCATACCACGAAGGAAGCAGTGCCAGGAGCAGAGCATGTCCTTTGGACTGGTGGTCCCTGCGCAGAGAAGCTCCCAGGCTGGGAGAGAAGGTTGACTGAGGAAGGCTTCCCATGGAAACTTGACACTTTAAAAATCCTTCCCATTTGGGAGCAGATTGCCCACTGCTTTTCCTTCAACCCCGACCCTTAATTTCACGTACTTGCCTCACAAGACTTGACCCACTGGCAATGTCTCCCATGCTTCGGCACCTCTTGTTGTTGCCTGTTGAGATTGATTATCTCCCAGAGCTTCGTGGTAGCACGGCACTAGGATGTTATTTAACTAGGTAACAGAGCATATTCAAAAAAGAACTTGACTTCTAGCCTACTTGTCTGTGAAAAAATAAGTATCCGTTTGTTAAAGTCATCCACTTGTGGTCTTTCTGTTATAGCAGCAGTAGGTGACTAAGACAGTCATTATAATTATTCCTTTTTTGTATACTCCAGACTCCCTTTTCCCTGACTTTGTCTTCTATTCTCAGTTGGTAAATCACAAACCAAGTTAATCCAGCTCACCCTCACTCCATATCTATGTCTGTGAAGATGAATATGGCTGAAGGAAACCACACAAATGATTTTCCTTTCCATTCATGACAAAAACAATAAATGATTTCAGTTCTGCTATATATCCCTTCCAGTCACTGTTTCATTGTTCTAGAGCAGAGACTGCTCTTTTCTTTTTTTTTTTTTCTGAAGGGCAGGAGAGTGAATATTTTAGGTTCGCAGGAAATCAGTCTGTTGTAGGTGCTCAACTCTGCCACTGTAGCTTGATAGAACCATGGGCAATTAGTAAACAAACAGACGTGGTCAGATTGATTTCAATAAAATCTGGAACAGGGAGTCTATAAGACATGTATTTCCAACCACTGCTCCGCAAAGCTATCTTACCCCTTATTCTCTCTTCTATAAACTACACATTATCCTCTACATTCTTACACATTGAATCTTTTTCTCTCAACTATACTGAGAAAGCATGATCCATCCATTAGTTTATCATACTGTGGTGGCTTTCATGTCATCACTATGCTGGAAGCTACTCCACCAGTATTCAAATACTAGCAGGGTGCACCATGGTAATTGGGTTTCATGGAACTGTTAGAATAAAAATAAAGGCCTGGCAATCTAATTATGAAAAGTCTAATTATAAAAGCCAGCCAATGAAGGCTTTAGTGATCACATCATATCACATATTGTGTGATATAAGGATGAAAGATGGGCCCCTGTCTGGGAGGTGTTACACAATAGTTGCAACAACGGACTCAAACATAGCAATGATCATGAAGAAGGTACATGACTTTGTAATGTGTAGCTGTGTTACATGTGAAGTTGCCCTGAATCAGAGCCAATCTGGTGACAACTAACAGCAGCATACTGATAAAACTGAAGCAATTAGAAGCAGATATTCATAGAACATTTACCTATCAACTACTCCACCTACCAGCCTATGTAGCACAACAGTCTCCTGGCTATGTTCCTTAACTGGAAAGCTGGCTCTTGTGTTATGGAATTTGGATAGGCCGTTGCTTCTGCCTTGAAGGTGTTGCTGAAAGATATCTCTATGAAGTTTTTGGTCACTTCTGCCAAGTCTTTAAGCACAAATCTTTTTGTCAATGAAGCATCCTGAACTCTTATTTTAAAATTTCATCTATCTTCCATGTGTCTAGACATTTTTTACACTGTTTTATATTTTTTTCTTAAATATGTACATATACAGAGCCCTGGTGGCATAGTGATTAACAGCTTCGGCTACCAACCAAAAGATAGATAGTTAGAATCTGCCAATAGCTCCTTGGAAAGACTATAGGACAGTTCTGCTCTGTCCTACAGAGTCACTGTGAGTGGGAATCAACTTGTCAGTGACAGATTTGGTTTTGGTTCTTTTTGGTGATACCATGGGTTAAGAGGTGATTTTGGTTTGTTATAAATACTGGTTTTTTTTTTTTTTTTGTCTTTATCCACTAAGATCACAATCATTGTCAGCATTTTATATTATATTTTTTAGTGTAGACAAAGCACATAAAACATTAACCAAAACTATTAACTTAATAATTATTTGCTGATTTAATGAATGGGCACTTAAGGTACAGATCTTGAAAATACGAAGCACTAAAGCTATTTATCTTTCTGTTTTTAGTTTACATTTATAACCCTAACTCATTTTTAGGCAAATATACAAAGAGTTAGTTCTTTCCTTTAAGAAAGCTAAAATTTATATTCTTACATGTATATGATAACTATTCTGACTCTTTTGAAAATAATCTTTTAATCCAAAAGCCGAACTTACACAACTGATGAGTCTTATCCTTTGATATGACTGCTTTGCGAGACTAAGGATTTTACTTTTCTGCAATATTTGGAAATTTTGAATATCCACTTTGGTACCAATTTATAAAGCAAATGCAATAACTCTCATAACTGTAAATTCCTTTTTTTACCACAAATTGTAGTATTTGATTTGATAACTCGTCTTGTTTTCTACGTTTAAAATGGCATCTAGTTTTTTACCTAATTTAAAATATACCCTCAAGACGCAGTCATTTGCTACCATTTAGGATGTTCAAAAGAATGAGTAAGAGATTTTGAAAGCAATTCAAAAAATATCTCTCTGGAAATAGTAACTTCATTTGAATTAATTTTTAGAAGAAACAGTCATTTAAATATCAGAATTTTAGAACATGTGTTAAAAAAATCAGAGCATCACTGTGTATATGTGTGCGTACATATCTGTGTGTGTGTATATGTTTATACTTTGCATCCTTTTCTGACCTCCAGATATCAGGCTACATTTTAAAATGTTTAGTAAAGAAATAGTGAGAGGAGGTGGAGTCCAGATGGCGGACTAAGCACACGTCTCCTCATATCCCTCTGGAAACCAAGACCTGAACTGATAATCAAATGGAGCCTTCTGGTCACCTAATCAGCCTCAGGACACAGCACAGAGCTGTTACTTTCGTCTTCACACTACTGAGCAAAAAATCTCCTCTCTTTCGCTGACTCTCACTCCGGGCTAGCCCTGGATCTCACTGACGGAAGGTAAACGCACCATTGTGACTTTTGTTCTCTGTCTTAGCCGGCGGGCGGACCTGGGTCTTGCCTACCAGCTAGACTCAGACGCGCTGCTGGGGGGACAGGCATGCAAAATTCCCATATTTTGAGAGCCAGGCTTGGGACTCTGTTAATCTAGCCACTTTGAGCCTGTTGTTTTATATCTGCCTCAGCTGCGTTTGTACGGAGTTTTGCAGTCAGTATGCGGGACGCCATGTTGGATACGGAGATTCTAGCAGGACCTCATTCTTAGCCTGGGAGCCAGCGCCTGCAAACGGGACAGCGCTTCTCCGACAGAAAAGTAGTGATTTTGCACAGTGCTGTCTACGTTGGTGGCCCTGCAACAGAAGCAGAGGAATCACTACCTCTCGGCACCGTTAGCCCCTCTGTCTGCTGCCTGAAGGGAGGACCCCATCTTGGATTAGCCACAGCTGGACCTAATTCTTAGCTTGGGAGCCAGAGCCTGCCCACAGGAGAGTGCTTTTCTATCACAAAATCAGTACTCGACGCAGTGTTGGCTAAAGCTGGGCCCTGTCAGCAGAGGCCAACAAAGCAGCAGCATTGCTGTATTCTGAACTAGTTTGTATCACCTGGGGTTGGATATAGTGGCGCTTACTTTGTCAGATGAGAAAAGGGACCTCTATACCTGAAAACCTAACTGACTTATGAAGTGGTCAGATACCTTTTGCTTTACATTTGAAGACAGCCTAGAGAAACATCTGCAATCCATCCTCAAAGTACCTCTTCCAGTCTCTACATACTCACATGGGTCCCAAAAAGCAACAGACACTCATGGCACACAAGAAATCAGCCATGGCTTCAGAAGGCTCCCAAACAAAGCAACCAAGGAGTTTTTCAGATGAAGAAACTTTTATGAAAGCATCAGAAAGTGAATACAAAATGATTATATACACGGCACTTGGCACTTGGCTATATACAGAGTCCTTCTAGACCTTATACAAAATGCAGGAGAACAAAATGAAAAATTAAGCAAGATGTTCGATCTGATGGAACACCAGTACTCTGAAATCCAACAGATCAAGAACAAAATCAAAGACAGAAACTTCCATGCAAAGCCAAGTAAACAGAATGGAACAAATAGAAAAAAGAATTTCTGACTTGGAAGACACAGCTACTGAGGCCAGCATCTATGAGCAGAAATCAGAAAAAAGAAACAAGAAAAATGAAGAAACATTAAGAAGCATCTGGTACTCTGTTAAGAGGAACAACCTTTGATTAATTTGAGTCTCTGAACAGGGTGAGACATCTGAGAACACAGAGAGTATCATTGTGGAGCTGCTGACAGAAAACTTCCCAGAAATCATGAGGGAAGAGAATATAGACATCTCAGATCCATATCGTACGCCACCCAATATAGATCTCCAAGACATATTATAATCAAGCTCAACAAAAAGAAACATAAGCAGCAACTCCTAAAGTCAGCAGGACTCAAAGCAAAGCTAACATTCAGAGGGAAACCCTGTAGGCTCTCTTCAGATTTCTCAGCAGAAACCATGCTGGCACAGAGACAGTAGCGTGACACATTCAAAGCCTTGATGGAGAAGAACTTCTAACCAAGAATTATATATCCTGCAAAACTATCTTTCAAATACGAAAATGAAATTAAGACATTCCCAGATAAACAGAAATTCAGAGACTTTGTAAAAACCAAACCAAAACTACAAGAAATATTGAAAGAAGTTCTTGACTCTGGCTTAGAAGAACAAAACCACTAACTTTATATTTTAGAACGACACACTGCTCAATACTCAGTTAGGGAAGGCTCCAAAGCCAATCAGAGCTTTGATAAGGAAAGAAGCAATCCAGTGATCATCATGAAAACTATGGTGTCATCATATTAAAAAGAGGGATGTACTACAGTGTTATACTCCTCCCAGATGGAGAGGAAGATGACAAGACTGGCAGTAATTAAAATTGGATTTATATATAGTTTATTAAGGGGGATCAAAGCATAACAAAGATGTGTCATATCATTTCAAGAAATGTAACACAGGAGTCTCAACAACCACAAAATCACCTCTGAAAAAGGTGAAAAACCAACTCACAAAAAAGAATGTCCCAGAACAGACTAATAAGAACAACAGAGAAAACATCAACATAAAAATAAACACATCACAATGGTAGCACTGAACACATACCTATCAATAATTACATTGAAGGTGAATGGACTGAATGATGCAATAAAGAGACATCCAGTGTCATCTTGGATCATAAGACATGACCCATCCATATGTTGTCTACAAGAAACTCACTTGAGACCTAAAGACAGGAACAAACTGAAAATTATAGTTTGGAAGAATATATATCAAGCTAACAATGAACAAAGAAGAGCAAGGGTGGCAATTCTAATCTCAGACAAAATCAATTTTAATGTCAAATCCACCATCATGGACAAAGATGGACACTATTTATTGCTGAAAAGTTCAGTACATAAGCAAGACTTAACTATATTAAATATTTATGCACCTAATATCAGAGCACCTAAATATGTCGAAGAAACACTGACTACACTCAAAAGAGAGTTAGATGACTCCACCATAATAGTGGGAGACCTCAACTCTCCACTCTCAATACTAGACAGATCATTTAGAAAAAAACTCGGTAAAGATACAGAAGACCTCACTGCCACAATTAACCAACTAAACCTCATTGATATATACAGAACTTTCCACCCATCAGCAGACAACTACACCTTCTTCTCCAGTGCACATGGAACATTTTCCAGAATTGACCTCGTGATAGGCCATAATGCAATGCTCAACAAAATCCATACCATTGAATTACTGCAAAGCATCTTCTCAGATCATAAAGCCATCAAAGTTGAAATCAATAGCAGAAAAAACATAGATAGAAAGTAGAACTCTTGCTCAAAAAACATGGGTTATAGAGGAAATCAAGGCTGCATTAAAGAAATTCATGGATTTCAATGAGAATGAAAAGACTTCCTACGAGAACCTATGGGATACAGCCAAAGCAGTGCTCAGAAGTCTGTTTATCTCCATAAATGCACACATCGGGAAGGAAGAAAGAAGCCAAATCAAGGAACTAACCGTACAGCTTGAACAAGTAGAAAGAGAACAACAGAGAAACCCCTCATGCACCAGAAGAAACAAGATCATAAAGATTAGAGCAGAGCTAGATGAATTAGAGAATAGAAAAACAATTGAAAAAATTGAAAAGACCAAAAGCTGGTTTTTTGAGAAGATCAACAAAATTGATAAACCACTGGCTAAACTTACTAAAGAAAAGCAGGAAAGGAAACAAATAACCCAAATTAGAAATGAGAGGGGGGTTGTCACCACAGATGCAACAGAAATCAAAAATATCATAACAGAATACTATGAAAGACTATACTCTAACAAATTTGAAAACCTGGGGGAAATGGACCAGTTCCTTGACTCATACTACCTACCCAAATTATCACAACGTGAAGCAGAACAACTTAATAAATCCATTACCAAGGAAGAGACTGAAAAGGTCATCAAAACACTGCCAACCAAAAAAAGTCCGGGCCCAGATGGCTTCACTGCAGAATTCTACCAAGCATTTAGAGAAGAGTTATCTCCAATACTACTGAAACTATTTCACAGTATAGAAAGGGATGGAGTACTCCCAACCTCATTCTATGAAGCCAGCATAACCCTGATACCTAAGCCAGGGAAAGATCCAACAAAGAACGGGAACTACAGACCGATATCACTCATGATTCTAGATGCAAAAATCTTCAACAAAATTCTTGCCAATAGAATACAACAACATATCAAGAAAATAATCCATCATGACCAAGTGGGATTCATACCAGAGATGCAAGGCTAGTTCAACATCAGAAAAACAATCAATGTGATTAACCGCATAAATAACACAAAAGACAAGGATCACCTGATTTTGTCCATTGATGCAGAAAAGGCATTTGATAAAGTCCAACACCCATTCATGCTAAAAACTCTTAGCAAAATGGGCATAGACGGCAAATTCCTCAACACAGTAAGAGCCATTTATACAAAGCCAATTGCCCACATCATCCTGAATGGAGAGAGACTGAAAGACTTTCCCTTGAGATCAGGAACTAGACAAGAATGCCCACTCTCACCTCTTCTATTCAACATTGTGCTAGAAGTTTTAGCCAGAGCAATTAGACAAGACCAAGAAATAAAAGGCATCTACATTGGCAAAGAGGAAGTTAAAATCTCCCTGTTTGCAGATGATATGATTGTATATGCAGAGAATTCCAAGGAATCTATAAGTAAGCTACTCAAACTGATGGAAGAGTTCAGCAAAGTCTCAGGATACAAGGCAAACATAAGTAAATCAGTCGGATTCCTTTATACTGAGACTGTTCAGGTAGAAATTATCAAATCAATACCATTTATGATAGCTCCTAAGAAGATAAAGTACCTAGGAATTAATCTAACCAGAGAAACAACAGACCTTTACAAAGAGAACTACAAGCCCTTACTACAAGAAACTAAGAGAGCTTTAGATAAATGGAAAAACCTATCCTGCTCATGGATAGGAAGACTTAACATTGTGAAAATGTCGATTTTACCCAAAGCAATTTATTTATATAATGCAATCCCAGTACAAGTTCCAGTGACATTTTTTAATGAGATGGAGAAACAAATCACCAATTTTGTTTGGAAAGGGAAGAAGCCCCGGATAAGTAAGGTACTACTAAAGAAGAAGAACACACTGGGAGGCCTCTCATTACCTGACTTTAGAACATATTACACTGCCACAGTGGTCAATACAGACTGGTACTGATATAAGAACAGACAGATTGATCAGTGGAACAGAACTGAGACCCCAGAGAAGACATCATCTGCCTATGAACAACTGATATTCAACAAAGGCCCTAAGACATTAAACTGGGGTAAAAACAGTATCTTCAACAAATGGTGCTGGCAAAATTGGATATCCATCTGCAAGAAACTGAGACAAGATCCATATCTTACACCTTATACAAAAACCATCTCCAACTGGATAAAAGACCTAAATATCAAACCTAAAATGATAAAGCTCATCCAAGAAAAGGTAGGAACAATAAGGGAAGTTTTAATACACAATGAGGACAGACTCCAAAATCTGTCAAACAAACCACAATCATCAGAAGAGAAAATAGATAAAGGGATCTATTAAGAATTAAACACTTTTGCTCACCTGAAGACTTTATTAATAGAATTAAAAGAACACCTACAGAATGGGAAAAAATATTTGGCAACTCTATGTTAGACCAATGCCTGATTTCCATAATCTATAAGATACTACAAAATATCAACAAGAAGAAGATAAATCATCCAATTAAGCAATGGGCAAAGGAGATGGACAGACATTTCACTAAAGAAGATATCCAGGCAGCCAAGAAACACATGTGGACATGTTCATGATTTTTAGTTATTAAAGAAATTCAAATCAAGACGACAATGAGATACCATCTCACCCCAACAAGGTTGGCCATGATCCAAAAAACACAAAACAACAAATGCTGGAGAGGCTGTGGAGAAAGTGGAACCCTCCTACATTGTTGGTGAGGTTGCAAAATGCTCCAGCCTCTTTGGAAAGCAATCTGGTGCTTCCTTAAAAAAATGGATATTGATATACCATTTGACCCAGTAATTCCACTACTTGGAATATATCTTACAGAATCAAGGCCGTTCACACATGCACCAGAATGTTTATCGCAGCACAGTCCGCGATAGCAAAAAGATGGAATCAACCCAGATGCCCAACAACAGAAGAATGAATAGGTAAACTATAGTATATATACTCAACAGAGCACTACGCAATGATAAAGAACAACGATGAATTCAGGAAACATCTCATGACCTGGTTTCAACTGAAAGACATTATGTTGAGAGAAAGTAGTCAGCGACAAAAGGAAAAATATTGTATGAGACCTCTAAGATAAGATCTCAAAAACAGACTTGTGTATAGAAGAAAAGACTTTGACAGTTGCAAGGGAGGGGAGGGAGGGAGGAAAGGGGGAGGGCTTAGATTAGATAGTTGCTAGGTATCTGGTTGGGAGAAATCGGTGATAGCACACATTAGAAACAAGAACAATACTAAGTGGACTTAAACCTAACATGAGTACTCCTTCCATCTTAACTTAATATTGCAAGGATAGAGTAGCTGGGACAGGGGGGCAGGGGACCATGCTCTTAGGCGAGAGTGAGGCCAATTGACACAACTAGCTTTTTGCTAAGAGGACTCTCTGCACCCCACGTTGGTGAGTGGTGACTGGGGTCTCAAAAGCTGCCAAGCTGCCATCCGAGGGCACAGCAAATGGTCCCAACTCAGCAGGAACGGATGCTCACCGAGGACCAAAATGACGTGGGAGAAAGACAACCCAGAAGCCAAAGAGACCCACATCAGTGGGTGCCTACATCGACTTGGGACCAGAAGAACCAGATGGTGTCCAGCCACCACCAGTGATAGCCATAATGGAGCTCACTAAGTTGAGTCTCACTGGCAACAGAAGAATAAAAAGGGGTGCATCCTGAAATCCCCACTAAAAAACCTCAATTGATGGTCCAGTGGTTTCGGTGTTCCCCTGGGAGCATAGCCCCTCGCCCCGATGCTGCCCTTTCCCATAAATCATAACGAAGGTCCACGCTTCGGACAGGAATGGATTGTACTTGGCGATGCAGTGACCATATATTGGATGCACTTTATAGTTCTCTACATCTATAGGATGTCATCCTGCTGACCTCTGGCTGGAGGAAGGAGAGGGGGTGGAGAGGAGGGAAAACGATTGTTGGGAGAATGAGACATGAATGGAGCAGAGAGGAATAGTGTGCTGTCACTGGGCAGGGAGAGCAGTGGAAGCTGCATATAGGTGGGTATGTAAATTTATATGGGAATGTACATTTTCACTCAGTTATATTAAATAAAATTTTTTTTTAAAAAAAGATCTTTTGCAGCCAAAAAAAGAAAAAAGAAATAGTGAGAAAAGTCAAACAAAATCTTTGTTAATATTTTTCTAAAAGCCAATAATAATGGTCCCACCACCACTTTTGCCTTCTCGTTGATTCCAACTTACAAAGACCCTGCAGGACAGGATAGAACTGCCCCATAGAGTTTTCAAGGAGTGCTTGCTAGATTTGAACTGCTGACCTTTTGGTTAGCAGCCATGGATTTAACCTCTACACTACCAGGGTTTCCCAGTAATAATAATAGCAACCAACTGTAAATTTTTTCATTCCTTTTTTACATTTAAATTTCACACAAGTATCCAGTTTCACCTTCTAAATCTTCTCAAATATTGATATGCTAAAAATGCTAGTTTCTGAAATCTTCAATATCTTGATATTTTTGTTCAGTGTATGCTCTACAGCTAATGTAGCTACTAATTCTTATACTATTTATTCTAAACCTAGTAATTTTTTTTTGACAAAGCAAACTTCCAAAAATGATGACAAACTCTGCCCTATACACAGATCGTAACAATTTATAAAGCATAACATTCACTAAGATTTGGTAGAAATATCTGAACTGCAAAGTAACAAGTAGCACCTGATGGATTTGAGGCTCAACGGCACTTGGCATTGGCAAAATAACAAACTTTACAGCTTTAATAGAATTTCCTCTTATGGAGTCAGTTTCCCAAACAATTCGTCAAGTGTGCCTCGCTGCTCACTGCACTCTGCGGCAGTACATTCCTCTTCTCCACCCTGTATTTCTCATGCCCATCCAACCAGCTCCCATTCCCCTTTTTCTTCTCATCTTGCCTCTAGACCATAGCTGCCCAGTTAGTCTCCTTATTCTACTTAAGCCAAGAAGCACGCTCTTCACCAGGATCATTTTATGTCTTACAGACCAGTTCATTCTTGGTCTGAGGAGCTAGCTTCCAGAGTAGTTTCAGTTCCCTTGTCTTCTGGTGACCCTCCAGTCTTTCAGACCATCAAGTCTCGTCTTTTTTCTAGAGAACTAGTCCTGCCCACTACCTTTTTACCACTCCGTCAGGGACTCTTTGTTGGGTACCCTATAAGAGCAGTAATAGGTGATAGCCAGGCATCATCTAGTTATTCTGGTCTCCTGTTGACGCAGTCTTTGGCTTATGTAGCCCTTTCTATCACTTGAGCACGTGTTTTTCTCATGCCTTTGATGTTCTTCTTTCTTTTTTGTTCCAGGTGGGTTGAGACCAATTGATGTTTCTTAGATCGCTGCTTGCTAACTTTGAAGACCCCTGGCATCACTCACCAAATTAGGACGCACGATGTTTTCATAATAAACTTTGTTATGCCAGTTGACATAAATGTTCTCTGAAACCAAGGTCCCTAGGCCCTTATCCCTGCTAATCTCTCCCTAGAAATGTTTGGTTGTATTTATAAAAGTTAGCAGTTTTTGTCTTACTCTGGTTGTGTTGACTTCTCTACTTTGTGTTGTCCCCCACTTCCTCTAAAGCAATTTTTTTTCCTATTATCAAATTAGTGAATACTCCTCTCTCTTCCTCCCTAACTTCATAACTGTCAAAGACTACTTTCTTCTGTGTTTAAACCTTTTCTTGAGTCCTTATAGTGGTGATTTTATACAATATTTGTTAAAACTTTTATTTCATAGTAAAATCTGTGAAAGCTAGAAATTACATAGGGTAGAAAAGAACAGTAAAAATCTAAGACTGTACCCTGTCAAAGGCAGACACTCTGAGACCTGAAAAACCAAGGCAGTAACATCAAGTTTTGTTTCTCACAAGTTTTACTGCCTACCTACTACCTACTTACCTACCTATTCACCCATCCACCCATCTATCTGTCTATGTATCTGTCTGTCTGTGTCTATCATCTATCCACCCATCCATCCATCCATCCATTTATACATCTGTCTATCTATTTATCTATCTACCCCTGTCTCTATCTCTCTCTCTCTATCATCTATCTATCTGTTATCTCTCCACACATCCATTCATCCATCCATCTATCTTTATATATGGGAGCCCTTGCATATTTAATAAATGGAGTTTTGGTGGCACAGTGATTAAGGGCTGTGCTGCTATTCAAAAGGTCAGCAGTTTGAACCCACCTTAGTGCCCCTTTGGACAAAGTTTTACTCTGTCCTATAGGATCACAATGAGTTGGAGTCCACTCAAAGGCAACAGAATTTTGGTTTTATTTGATAGTCTACCCTCCTTTTCTTTTCATTAGTTTCCATGAAGTCAATTTCAACTCATAGTGATCCCATGCGTACAGAGTAGAACTGCTCCATAGTAGTTTCAAAGATGTCACCTTCCAGAAACAGATTGCCAGGCCTGTCTCAGGAGGCTCCTCAGGAAGGAGGTTCCATCTAACAACGTTTTAACTAATTGTCCCTAGCTTAACCATCTGTGCCGTCCAGGGACTACACCAACTATCTGCACCCATCCGTACCTGCCTTAGGTCTCTAATCATCTCATGCTAATCCAATGATCAATTACCACAGAGATTTCACCTTTATCTTTATCCCCTTTTTCTCTTCCTAAAACAATGAGGTGGGTTAAAGAATAAAAAAATTGTGTAAGTTAAAATTCTTTGAAGCAATAAACACCAGCCTTCATCCTTTTCCCAGGTGACTTGTGGATCCCAGTTCTTGTTTGTAAGTGTTAATATTCCTTATGTCATCTTCATTGGAACTGTAGAATTGAAACTGTAAGTTTTCCTCACATGGTTTTAACGTGTTATGCTGGCTGGTATCACAGGATCTCATTAGAACTAGTTCTAGACCAAATTTAGCTACAGCTCCAAGATGGAATCCTGATACCCTAGTCTATTAATAAGCTTTTTATAGGTTTGTAGTCTCGTCTTTCTACTTTAGTCTGTATCTTATATGTATTGTTAAACTAGGATTAATGATTCAGTCATCCAAGCAGTTTGCCAGGGCTGAAGCTTCTCCAGTGGCAAATATTACCTGATTGCATCTGACCTTAATATTCTTTTGACCACTATACCAACAGAATCCCCTCTTAGTCATCAAAATTTACCTGCCAATCATCCTGTCAGTGAACTAGTCTCATCAAAATCTACCATACAAGAACCTTCCTCTCTCATGTCTTCTATTATAGGAAAGACTTTCTCAGGACCTAATATTCCTTATAAAAACCTGCCTGCATTAAGGTTGCATGCCTTTCAGCATCACAATATGGTTTTAAGGTTTGGATTTTCTAATTCTATTCTCCATACAGGTCCCCAGACATAATCTTTTCCCTTCTTTGACATGGCATGGGCTCTCCGAAGCTGCCTACCATTGATAGCAGTAGCCAGGTTTTCATCTGCTGACATTCTGTTGTCTTCAGCTCATAAGAGGTACCACCAAGAGTTCAGAAGGTAAGAGGACAAAAAAAGACATGCTATTTAATTCTTTATACATCTTGTACTACAGTTTCAAACATCAGGCAGGACTGAGCCCTTTCACAATTATAATTGTTAACAAGTGTCTCATCCTCCATAGCTCTACCTGTCACTGGATTCTGTAAAATCATTTCCTCTTCTTTGCTCATTCAGGCCTAGGGATAGTATTCTGTTCTTGATGTTGCCGGTCTCTGTGTGCCACTGTTATTTTCTTACTCCTGACATACAATGTGAATTTTAAATTCATTAAAAATGTTTCATTTGAATCTTGTGAATGGAATGCCTTTTCTGTAACAATTCCCATAAACCAGCAACAATAAGTCAGAAAGAGAAATAAAGAAAATGATTTCATTTAATATAATATAGAAGAGGATAAGATAACTAAGAATTTAATCAGGGGTGTGAAAGACTCATAGAAGGAAAATTATAAAACACTACTGAAAGGTATTAAATAGCTCTTTAAGGAAACGAAAGCTGTTGAATGGTCATAAGCTGGAAGACTTAATGCTCTCTCTAAGGTGACACAAATGTTGGAATTATCAAAGACTTTAAAAAAGTTAAAATCATGCTGCAAGAAATAAGAGTAAATACCTTTAAAACAAATATAAAACTAGAACTCCTCAGCAGAGAAGTGGAATGTATGAAAAGAAAACCAAATGTAAATTTTAAAAGTGAACTGATAATAATTAGTTTAAAAAATCATTGGATAAGCTCAGTAGTCAAATGGATATGACAGAAGAAAGAGTCAGTAAATTTTAAGATCGATTAATAGAAATTGTCCAATACAAACAATAAAGAGAAAAAATAAATGAGTCTTAGGAATCTGTATTGAAAAAAATCTAACGTCAGTACCATTGGTGGCCTAGGAATAGAGAAAGTGTGCAGTATAAAATAAATACCTGAAGATAAAGGGTAGCAAACTCCCCAAATTTGACAAAAGATATAAATCTACAACTTCAAAAGGATCAGAAAATCAAAACAGAATAAAATACATTAATACTGAGATACATTGTAATCAAACTGCTGAACTCTAAAAACAAAGAAAAGCCATGAATGCAGAGGAAAATGATAGATTACTTACAGAGAATAAGTTCAAATAATTATATTTTTCTCATTAGAAACCACAGAGAACAGAAAGCAATGGAACACTATCATTCAAGCACTGAGAGGAAATAGCTGTCAACTCCTAAGTATATATCTAGTGAAAATATCCTTCAGGGTTACAGACAAAATCAACATATTCTTAAGGGAATGCAAAGTAGTGAACAGGCTGACTGTGGATGCACACTCAAAGACACACTAAGTTCTTCAGACCAAAAATAACCGACACCAGAAGCAATTTGCAATGTTGTCTAATGGGCTTTACATATAATTGCTGCAATGTAATGGGGAAAGGGACTTATATTACAGTAATGTTTTTGTGGTACATATAATGAAGCCAAATATTGATTTAAAAGACTCCAAAGTTGAGTATGTACATTACAATCTTTTTTGTCAGTAGAAAACTATGTGAAAGGATATAATCAAACAATTAATTAGATCTGTTAAGAACAAAAAATTTGGAGTTGGTGGTGGCTTTTATAACTGTTGTTTGTCAGGGAGTTGCCTTTTACTCATAGCAACCTCAGGTAGCGGAACTGCTCCATAGGCATTTCTAAACTGTAATCTTTACGGGAGTATATTGCAAGGTCTTTTTTCCATGTAGCTACCAGCTGGGTTTGATTTACCAGCATTTCACTTAGTAGTACAGTACTTAACCTTTGTAACCAGAGAATCTTAAAAAAAAGATAAAGTTTAAACAATGTAGAATAAAGCATAGAAGAGGCAACAGAAAAGTGAAATACAGAAAGAACCAACAAAAATAGTTACAAATGGTAAACTTAAATCTAGTATATCAATGACTACATTAAATATTAACAATCCAAAAAGAAAATTTTCAGAATGACTATAAAAAAATGCCTAGTGGTTTGCTGTGTCTACTTTAAATATAAAATAACAAAAATAGTATAAAATATAAAAACAACTAATGAAAGGAAACCTGGAGTGATTATGTGAATATAACAAAGTCAATTTTAGTGCAAAAAAAAAAAAAAAATTAACCAAGCATAAAGAAGCTACTTTCTTAATGATAAAAGATGTGATTTATCAGGAGGACATTATAAGGCTAAAGATTGCACACCTAATGTGAGTATTTCAAAACACATGGATCTCAAAATGGTATAACTATGAGGAGACATAGACAAATTCACAATTATAGAAATTTTAGTCTTAAAAACTGATACATTAACTAAGCAGCAAATCATTCACTATGTAGAAGGTTGGAACAAAACTGTTAACCAATATTACATAAATGGTATTTGGAAAATGCAATACAAAAAAACAAGACAACACGTAATATTTTTTTAACTCTCAGCCCATTGCTGTTGAATTGATTTTGACTCACAGCAATCCTGTAAGACAATGCAGATCTGCTTCACAAAATACTCAAGACTGTTGCCATCAAAAAGATTCCAAGTCACAGTGATTTTATAGGGCAGGGTAGAACCATCCCATATAGTTTCCAAGACCATGATGACATAGTAATCATAAGTCAGAATCTACTGGACAGCAACAGGTTTGTTTTCTGGTTTTTTTTTTTTTGGAATCTTTACAGAAGCAGATGACTATATCTTTTTCTTTATGAAACTAAATTGCAACATCTTTCTCCTTCAGAGAAGCTGATAGGTTCGAACCACTGACATTTTAGCCAGCAGCCAAGTGTTTTAACTACTGAAATAAAATATCTCCTTATATTTTGAAGCAAGAAGAGAATAAAGATTAAAGGCAGTCTAGAATGTACTTACATTTTACTTATTTATCAAAATGTACTGACTTCTCTGCTTTGGGTACTGAATTAGGGGCAAAAATAAGTCTGCAATCAGTCTAGACATGGTACAGGCACTAAAGAAAAACCACGTAAAGACTATGCAGCCATCTGATTCGGTACTTGGACTAGAAGCTTTACTGGAAATCCTTAAGGGCTAAGAACTGGTACTTTTTCACCTAGAAATGTCTAAAATTATAGGGAGTATCACTCATTTATGTCAGCCCTGCTTCCCACGAGGCTAGCAAATGATTTTTACTATCACAGAAATAGTCTGGCATTTGAAAGCCAAAGGACGTCCATTTTACTTGGGAACAATGTGGTTTGTTTAACTGCATACTGGTTACTGACTTTTAAAAATCATTATGATGTAAATATTAAATAAAATCAATTTAGTTCTCACACTCCCACAAATAGCAGTTCAGACTTTGAACTGCCAGTTTGGGAGACATTACATTTTTTTGTTTGGAAGGAATGGTGTTTACTTGCAGGCAATGGGGAAGACTGTAGGTGAAAAAAGGTTATTTTCCCATCACACCTATTTATTCTTTCTTCTGAGCATTTATAAAACTAGCAAAATTGTTCGACCTTCTCACTGTTGGGTAAATAGTCTGTAGGGTAGAAATAATGTAAATGTAAGATCCTCATAGGCATACACATTGCCATCGAGTCAATTTCGACTCATAGAGACTCTACAGGATACAGTTCCCTATAAGTTTCCATGGAACAGTTTGTGGATTTTAACTGCCAGCCTTTTGGTTAGCAGCCATAGCACTTAACTACTGTGCTACCAGGGCCCCAAGATTCTTCTAAGCAGAGTCCAAAATAAGCTTTCATTAACAATTCTGTTCTTCCAACAGTTGTTGGATCAACATCAATGTGGGGTTAAATGTTGCAGATGACAGAGCCTCCAGCAGCCAAGAGTTCCTGAGGACTGTGTTGAACAGTATACCGCCAACAACACTACTACCAGTACCATCACATGGAGGGGGACTGGCTTTTGTGTAATTATGTAAATAAAGTTCATGTAAATAAACTTTTTGCATTAATAACTAAGATCTTCAGGTTTATTTGTTGCAGTATCTCTAGAGACAGCCACTATAATAATAAAATCCACACAAGGATCTGCAGTATCACATCAAATTATATTCAGATAAAATTACTTTAAGATTTATTTTCACATATCAAAAGTTTTCTAATTTATATGCAAGTCAAAAATTCCTTTGATAGTTATTATATGAGATTCAACATCAATAAATAATGAACAGAAAAACAAATAAATTAGTAAAGGGATTATTTAATCAGATATATGTCAACTGAGGTCTTTTTTTCCATTATGATTGTGATAAAATTGACTAGAACTTTCATTATATTTTCTGTAAATAGGCATATATATTATCCTAAATATTTCTGCAAAATCTAAGGGACTTATGTCACTTGGTAACCTCCAAGTTTTTGCTTCTGTTAATTTACTTCAATGTATAAATCATCTTTATCTTTATTTTACTCAGAGGGGTTAAGAAATCATTTAACTCACTTATTTCATACAGATAGAGTCGCACACAAATATAACACACATCCATACTCTGTGTATACAGATAAGTGGTCCGACAATTAAGTCCTCAAACGTAATTGTTCTAAGTACTACATACTTCATTGATGAATATCACTGTGATCACCTTCAAAGTACTCCACTTAGGTGGCCATGCACTGATTCCAGTGCCTAGTTCACCCTTCAAAACAATTTTGGAGCTTTTTCTGAAATTACCATTGCTTACAGTGCGAAGGTGGCAAGTTTGAGAACTTAATTGTGTAGTCATCTGTGTGGGAGTTTTTAGCCAGTAAACAAATAACTGTATTGAAGAACCCTCTCTTCTCTCTGGCTCCCAAAGATTTATTTTCGTTACCTGAAGATAAGAAAATATTTAAAGGAAGACTTCTGATGATAATCAGGACATATATCTAGGGTGGCACAACAATAGCTCTGATGACCACTCTAGAAAAAGAGTTCAAAAATTGCTTTGAAGTTTGGACTAGGCAGATAGCATTGGCTGATAGCTTTCCAAGGGAGGACTTCAAAGGTTACTGCAGTGATAGTCAGCAGTGTGATATGTAGCACTTTTTCCAGGATAGGTTTATGAACTTATGATATAAACAGACTATATCACATGATAATCCCCACATTTAGGCCCCTTGTTCTTTGCTTCTGTCTTTTGGCATGCATCTTGTTGCTATAGTGAGGTGCCAGTAAGTCAGTTCAAACTCATAGCCACCCTAAGTGCAACAAAACAAAACACTGCCTGATTCTATGCCATCCTCACAATTGTTGTTATGCTTGAGCTCATTGTTTCAGTCACTGTGCCAATCTGTCTCATTGGGGGTCTTCTTCTTTTTCACTGACCCTCTGTTGTACCAGCTGTGATGCCGTTCTCCAAAGACTGATGCCTCTAATGGCATGCCTAAGGAGCATCCTGACTGTCCTTCTTCCACAATGGATTGGTTTGTTCTTCTGACAGTCTGTGATATCAATATTCTTCACTAACATTGTAATTCAAAGACATTGCTTCTTCTTCAGTCTTCCTTGTTTGGTGATCAACTTCTACTTCAGCTCCTTTTAAGGCAACACTAGAGAAAGTAAAAAAACCTCTAGATGTCCAAAAAGCAACAACACTTGGCCCAACCCTTAAGGAAAAATCCAACCATGACTCCAAAAAGCTCCAAAAAGAAAGAACCAAACAACTTCCCAGATGAAGAAAACTTTCTGAACCTTACAGTGGTTGAACACAGAATTATACATAGGAGCCCTCCTAGACACTATACAAAATTTAGCAGACCAAAATGAAAAATTAAGCAAGCTGTTCAAAATGGTGGAACTCCAGCATTCTGAAATCCAACAGATCAATAACAAAATTAAAGAATCAGAAAACTCAATTCAAAGACAAGGGAAAAAAAATTGAATGAATGGAAAAGAGACTTCCTGACTTAGGAGACAGAACTACTGACACCACCATTTTTGAGGAGAAATGGAGAAAAGACACAAGAAAAATGAAAAAGGATTAAGAAACATGTGGTACTCTGTCAAGAGGAACAATGTATGATTAACTCGAGTTCCTGAACAGGAAAGGACACCTGAAAACACAGAGAGAATTATTGTTGACTTGCTGACAGAAAACTTCACAGAAACTATGAAAGAAGAAAACATAGATATCTAAGATGTGTATCAATTACCATACAATATAGACCCTAAAGGAAAGTCTCCAAGACATATTATAATCAAGTTTAACAAAATGAAAAATAAGCAGAAACTCTTAAAGGCAGTGAGACTTAAAGCAAAGCTAACATTCAGAGAGAAGCCCTGTAGGCTTTCATCTGACTTCTTGGCAGAACCCATATTGGCAAACAGGCAGCAGAGTAGCACATTCAAAGCCTTGAAGGAGAAAAACTTCCAACCGAGTATTATATATCCTGAAAAACTGCCTTTCAAATATGAAAATGAAACTAAGACCTTTGCAGATAAACAGGAACTCAGAAACTTTATAAAAACCAAACCAGAGCTACAAGAAATACTGAAAGAAGCTCTTGGCTTAGAAGAACAAAACCATTAACTATATATTTTAGGAGACAGTACAGGGCACATCATCCAGAAACCTACTCAGTTAGTGAAGGCACCAAATCCCAACCAAAGCTATACTACTAAAAGAAATGATCCAGGATCATATCATGAAAACTATGCTACCATCACATTAAAAAGAGGGATATATTGCTGTAGTTATAGTTCATCTAGATGGAGAGGAAGTTAATAAGATATATAGAAGGTAAAATCAGGTTTAAACATATATTATTAAGGGGGATCATAGGAGTGGCTACAAAGCACAACAAAGAAGTGACATATCAAAACAAGAAATGCAATACAGGAGTCTGAATAAACACAAAACCAACACCAAAAAGGGTGAAAAATCAACCCATAAAGAAGAATGTTCCATAACAGAATAATAAGAGCAACAGAGGAAACATCAATACAAAAATAAGTACAACAAAATGACAGCCCTAAACACATATCAATAATTACATTGAAGGTAAATGGGCTGAACCCTCCAGTAAAGAGACAACGAGTGACATCTTGACAGGACCCACCTATGTGCTGCTTACAAGAAACTCACCTTAAAGACATGAACAAACTGAAAATTAAAAGATGGTAAAATATACATCAAGCTAGCAATATACAAAGAAGAGCAGGTGTAGCAATACTAACCTCAGATGAAATAGATTATACTGTAAAAAAAAAAGAAAAAAACTCAAAGACATAGAAGACTTTATCACAACAATTAATCAGCTAGATCTCATAGAGACAGGCAGAATTTTCTATCCATCAAGTTGAGTGAAATTAGTCAGCAGCATGAGGACACACATGGCATCAGACCCCTACATGGATGACTTGAAAACTCATGTACAGAAGGAAAGACTCTTTGATGGCTGCAAAGGAGGGGAGGGAATGAGGGTGAGGGCTGGTTGTACATTAGGCAGTTGATAGAAATTTAGTTGGGTGAAATCAGTAACAGCACACATTAGAAAGAAGATCAATTTAACTGGACTTCAACATAGCCTGAAAACTCTTCCAATCTTAACCCAATAGGTAAGGACAGAGTAGCAGGGATGTGGGTCCTGGAGCCATGTTCTCAGAGGCCATCGAGGCCAATTGGTATAACTAGCTTATTGCTAAGAGAATCCTCTCCACCCCATATTGGTGAGTGGTGTCTGGGGTCCTAAAAGCTAGCAAGCTGCCACCTGAGGTACACCAATTAGTCCCAACTCATCCGGAATAGATGATCACCAAGGACAAAAACGATATGGGGGAAAGAAAACCTAGAAGACACAAAGATCCACATGAATGGACAACTACATCAACAGGAGACTAGAGGAACCGGGTGGTGCCTGGCCACTTCCAGTGACAGCCGTGATGGGCTCACAAAGTTGAGTCTCAGTGGCAACACAAGAATAAGTGATACAGCCTGAGAACTCCACTGAAAGACCACAACTGATGGTCCAAAAGCCTAGGGGTTCCCCTGGAAGCATGGCCCCTAGACCTGATGCTGCCCCAATCATAAATCATCACTGAAGTCAACTCCTCAGACGGGAATGAATTGGACTTGGTGACACAGAGTGACCATATCGTGTGTGCACTTTATGGTTCTATGTATCTATATGATGTCGTCCAGCTGGCTTCTTACTAGTGGGGAGTGAAGGGGATGAACAAGAGGGGACAGGGGACCGTTAAGAGGAGCAGAAAAGGAGGGGTGTGCTGCTACCAGGCCAGCAGAGCAGTAGGAGCTGCTTGTACCAGACTGCACTGCACACTTTCATTCAATCACAATAAAAAAAAAAAATTAAAAAGAAAGAAAGAAAATATTCATTTGGACTCTGGTTCAGTAACTTTTTAGCTTGGAAAAGTTTGAAATTATTTAAAATGCAAGACAAAAATTGGCTGTTATTTCAGTTAATTTATTCAAAATTACTGCTAATTTCTGCCCATCTTATAATATGTTAATATAAAAATATCTTTTCTAATAACTTAAAATCCTATTTAGCTTTTTATTTTTTTACTGTTATATACATTGTATGTGTTTAACATAATTTAACAAGAACATATATTTGCTATTAAATCTTTATATTACTTTAGAAATAATACTTCTATAGTTTAATAATAGATACAATTTATTATTTAAAATAATATGTATTTCAATTAAAAATATATATAATTGGAAATGCATATATTTTAATTAAATATATGTTTTAGAAAAAATAGATACACAACAAAACTTTATTCATTTCGTTAATCTTCACACATATAATCCATGACATTAAATACGTCCATCATTTTTCTCCTTCAATTATCCTTATCCATTCTCAGATTATACCACTATCCTTCAAACACATTCACAAAATAAAACAGTGGGGAAAAAAAGGCACTGAGGAAAATATACAACTATTTGTATCTTAAATGTACAGAAATGGTTTCCAATTTTATGAAAAGAAGACGTTTATATAACATCCTCTTCCCTCTCCTCTAGAGGCATTCCCTGAAGAGATTCTGCTAATTGGTGTTATCCACTCATTTGAGAAACCCTGATATAATATACTTTTACTTTCCACATAAATTTCAGGCACTTAAGCAAAGTCCATAATATTCTATCATGCCGACTGCCAAATATGCTACCACACCATATGCCCAAAATACAACTTTCATTCTCATTGGGAAACGTAAATGATATCTTAATGATTTTATGTAGTGAAGTATAAAATAGACGGCAGAAAGTAAAAGCAATACACATCCAACAGTCTTTTCATTTGTCCTGGTCCTTTACTCACAGGGCTTTGTGAGTGTAAGGCTGTTTTCACTAAGATTATTAATGAATAACTTTAAAAATAAATATCAATTTTGTCTAGATGGTGCCTGGCCACAACCAAAGACTATCTGGATGGAGTGCCTGGCACAGAGCCCCTGACACAGGGGTAGACGGATTAGAGGGCAGAACTAGAACTCTACCAAATGACCTCACTTGACAGTCTGTCAACCTACAGGGTCCCCTGGGAACAGGACCCGCCAGATTCTGTAACCCCAAACCACATCCAGCACTGAAGTCAATTCTCCAGACAAAAATTGAACTGGTCTATACAGCACATAGAGTGAAACTGGCCACGAACAAACTTTTGATCTTGAATTTGTACATGGGGCTGCCTGAGAAGCTCATCACTAGAGGCAAGATGATAGGATGGGGGAAGACAGATCGCAGTCAGATGGATACAGGTAGTTCGGAATGACACAAGGAGAGTGTTGTCACGGGAGTGAGAGGTAGGGGAAGGGAGGGAAGAGCAGTTAGAGTAGAACTGTGGTGACAGTTCCAAGTGTTATAAGGCTAAATGATATAGATTGTGAACTTGTACTTAAGCCACAATAAAATTTATTTTTAAAAAATAAATAAATACTAGTTTTAGAAAGAATTAGAAATATGATACGATCGCTATGAGTTGGAATCCGCTCTAAGGCAGTGAATTTGGTGGGTTGTTTACGATACTCTTATGAAAGCTGTTAAATTGAGCCTTGTTAAACTGAGCTTAGAGTACCAATTTTCTGTAGTATGAAAACTATGGAATTCCACTGCGTGATTAGATGTCTCACATAAAAGAAGTACTTATTCAAGGTACAGGTCAAAGAGGAAACACATGTTATCAGTGCTCATATGTATTTAAGAAAAAAACAAATCTCATCCCACAAAGGTGCCAAAGAGCAGCCCAGAATGAGTCTTACTAAGTTTTTGCTTTCTAAATAATTATTTAGTTAGAATACCACAGTACATAACTTAGCACATACATATACATATACACATATATACATGCATAGATTTATTTATAGTAAATACACATTACAAGTACAATTAGAAATTAAAAGGTAGCAAAAATTAAAGCATATGGTATAGTAAAAAATATATTTCAACTGTTTAAACAGAAATGCATATTGTGTTATGAGACAATAACAGAGTATGCAGGAAGAGAAAATTAAGAGATAATAGTTTATCTCTTAACATCACAGAGTTTGATTTATTTGAGGTTATGAGGCAAAAAAAAGGTATGAAATAGTACTGAAAATTGTAATTGTGTCCTGAAAATTATTGAGCTTTTTTCTTCATTTCTTTTCTTCTTCTTTTTTTTGAGAATATACACAGCAAAACATACACTAACTAAACCATTTCTCAATGTGTAATTCAGTGACATTGATTATGTTCCTGGAGTTGTACAATCATCCTCACCCACATTTTCTGATTTTCCCACCCATGAAAATAAGCTCATCCCTCTAAGTTTCCTGGGTAATCTTTCAAGTTATTGTTGCCAATGTGATGTCATACCGATAGTTCTTAAAAGAGCATAATGCTTAAGGCAGACATTTTTTAACTCGGTAAGCTAAACTACTGTTTGATTTGAAGAAGACTTAGTGTCATACTATGGTTTATATTTATAAAGACATTTCTTAGAATCATGTAAATTTAAACTTAAAGAATACTAGAATAATCTGATCCAACCCGTTTGTGTTATGATGGAAAAAATTGAAGTGCATTTAATTTTATAAATCCAACCTAGATAAAATTTAGGTAATCTGTTTGGTAGGTCAAGAAATAGCACTAAGACATCATTAGGAAAACTGATTGGCAAGTCATGAAGTAACACCATTCTCTTTTACAAAACTTGTATAAATATAAAATTCACTAGAGACAAAAGAGCGATCATGTATGTTTGCTTTTTCCAGGAAACCTGCTAAACTCACTGCTGCTGAGTTGATTCCAACTCATAGTGACCCTATAGGACGGGGTAGAACTGCCCCATGAGTTTTCAAGGAGCATCGAGTAGATTTGAAGTGCCGACCTTCTGATTAGCAGCCACAGCACTTAACTGTTACACTACCATGGCTTCCTTGCCAGATATAGGATATCGTATCGACGGCACTTGGCTTTGGCTTTTGGCTATCTAAAATAATAATTAACAAAACATCAGGTAATCTCATTATAAGTAAGTCTGAGACCGTAGTGACACAATGGTTAAGAAAGAGCCCAGGCTGCTGACCCAAAGGTCAGCACTTAGAAAAAGGACCTGATGATCTACCTCAGAAAAAACTACCAGCATAAACCTTGTGAATAGCAGGGGAATATTATTATATATAGTGCCAGAAGATGAGCCTTTCAGGTTATAAGGCACTCAGAATATAATTGTAGAAGAGCTGCTTCCCTGAAGTGGAGTTGAACTTCATGACATGGATGAAGTAAAACTTCCAGAACCTTCGTTTACTGAAGTGGGAAGATTCTGAATGCGAAGAAACAGCTGCAAACATCCATCACTAATAAGAACTTAGAATGTATAAAGTACGAATCTAGGAAAATCGGAAGTCATAGAACATAAAATGAAGTGCATAAACATAGGTATCTATATCCTAGGCATTCATGAACTGGAATGGGCTGGTATTGGCCATTTTGAATTGAATAAAGTCACATTGCTTACAGGAATGCCAGACTGGAAAGCAACAGTTTCACAGTCATTATCAAGAACAACACTTGGTGATTTATCTTGAAGTACAATACTGTCAGTGATAATCTTCATATGCCTACAAGGAAGATTCATTAACAGAACTTTTATTCAAATTTACTCATCAACCACTAATGCTACAACAAAGAATTTGGAAATTTTTAAAAACTTAAGTAGTTTGACGTTGATGCAACATGCAATCAACATGCATTGATTAATTTCTAGGTGCTGGAATGCTAAGGTTTGAAACGTAAAGATCAGTGTATATTGGAAAATATGACCAGGGTGACAGAAGCGGTGCTAGAAATCGCAAGGTTGAATTTTGCAAGACCAGCCACCTATTCACTGATAATAACTTTTTCCACTAATCTAAATGGTGACTTTAAAAGTTGGAATCACCAGATGTATTACACCAGAATTAAATTGACTAAACTCATGAAAAGCTCAGTACCATCAATCAAAAGAAGTTTAGAGGCAGAACACAAGACAGAAACAAACTGCTCCTTTGCAAATTCAAGTTGAAGCTGAAGAAAATTAAAACCACACAAGAGCCAAAGTACAGCCTTGAGTAAATCTCACCCAAATTTTGAGACCGTCTCAGAATAGACTTGATATACTAAACACAAATGAGCGAAGACCAAACAAATTATGGAATGACACGAAGGACATCATACAGGAAGAAAGCAAGAGGTCATTAAAAAGACAAGAAATAAAGAAAAGACCCCAGTGGATACTGGAAGAGACTCTGAAACTTGCTCTCGAATGTAGAGAAGCTTAAGCAAATGAAAGAAATGGTAAAGTAAAAGAACTAAACAGATTATTTCAAAATAAATTATTATAAAGAAATGTGCAAAGATTTGGAGTTAGAAAACCAAAAGGGAATAACAGACCCTGCATTTCTTAAGCTAAAGAACTGAAGAAAAATTCAAGCCTTGAGTGGCAGTGCTGAAAAATCGCCTGGGCAAAATATTGAATGACATGAGAAACATCAAAAGAAGATGGAGTCAATGCACAGAGCCACTTTATCCAAAAGTTGTTATTCACCATTTCGTGAGGTAGCATATCATCACAAATAAGTGGCACTGAAGGAAGAAGCCAAACTTTCACTGAAAACATTGACCCCCGCACCAAAAAAAAAATCCTTCAGGAACTGAGAGAATACAAATTAAGATGTTTCAACTAATGGATAAAATGCTAGAAGCACGCATCTATGACAAGAAATTTGAAAGACAGCTATCTGGCCAACCAACTGGTAAAGATCCATATTTGTTCCCATTGTAAAGAAAATAACATGATCCAACAGATTGTGGGAATTATCAAGCAATATCACTTAATAGCACATGCAAGTAAAATTATACAGGAGGTAGTTTAAAAAATGATTGTGGTAGTACATCAGCCAGGAACTACCAGAAATTCAAGCCAGATTCAGAAGATGACGTGTAACAAGGGACATCGTTGCTGATGTCAGATGGGAGCAGAGAATAAAAAAAAAGATGTTTGCTATCGTTGTTAGGTGGAGTTGAGTCTTTTACAAACCATAGTGATCCTATATACAACAGAAGGAAACACTGTCTGGTCCTGCACTGTTGGTATGCTTGACCTCATTGTTACGGCCACAACATCAAATCCATCTCACTGAAGGTCTCCCTCTTTTTTCCTGACCATCTGCTTTGCTAAATACGATACCCTTCTCCAAAGATTAGTCTCTCAGAAGACACATCCCAAGACTACAAAACAAAATCTAACCATCCTTCAAAGGAAGATCCTACCTGTACTTCTTACAAGACAGATTTGTTCATTCTTCTGACAGTCTACGGTATACTTAATTATCTTTCTGACACTGTAATTTAAAGACATTAATTGTTCTTCAGTCTTCCTTATTCTTTTTCCAGCTTTTCATGCATGTGAGAGATTTAAATATCATGATTTGAGTCAGGTGCACTTTAGTCTTCAAGTGATGTCTTTGCCTTTTAACACTTTAAAGAGAGCTTTTGCAGCAATTTTTTCCAATACAATCCATTGTTTGATTTCTTGACTGCTGTTTCTGTGAACATTGGCAAAAAGATGTTTTACTGGGTTTCACTGACTATACAAAGACAGTTAACTGTGTGGACAACAATAAATTATGAAAAACATTAGGTAAATGGGAATTCCAGAACATTTAATTGTGTTCAATAGAGACGTGTGTGTGGATCAAGAGGTGCTTTTTCCCACATGACAAGGGTGTAATGGGAGGTTTATAATTAGGAAAGGTGTGTGTCGTTGTTGTGTCTTTTTACCACACTTACTCAATCTGTATGCTGTGCAAATAAACTGAGAGGTTGGACAATATGAAGAAGAGTAGGATATTAGGATTGGAGGAAGTGTCGTAATATGCAGATGAGATAACCTTCATTGCTAAAGTGAAAACAACTTGAAGCATTCACTGATGAAGATCAAACACCATAACCTTCAGCACTGATCACATTTCAATGTAACGAAAAACAAAAAACAAACCACCCAAATTATCATAGACATGTCAGTAAGTAACACTCCTGTAAATGTAAAGAATTATTTGATATTGTCAAGAATTTCATTTTACTTCATTTCATAACTAATGCCCATGTAAACAGCAGTCAAGGAAACAAAAGATGTATTACACTGCAAATCTGCTGCAGAAGACCTCTACAAAATATTAAAAAGCAAAGACATCCCCTGGGGAACTAAGATTTACTTGACCCAAGTCATTGTATTTTCAATCACCATCTACACAGCTGGAGAATGAATAATAAAAATATAAGAAATGATGCAATCGAATAAGCATATTGATGTACAATCATGAGTACACCATGGACTACTAGAAGAGTAAATAAATCTGTCTTGGAATACGTACAACCAGAATATTCCTTGGAAGCAAGGATGATGAGACTTCATCTCACATACGTTGGACATGTTATCAGGTGAAACAGTTCCTGGAGAAAGACATCATTGTTGGTCAAGTGAATGGTTGGCAGAAAAGAGGAAGACCTTCAATGGAATGAATTGAAACAGGGGCTACAATGGTGGGTTTAAACATTTCAGGAAATGTGAGGATGGCACAGGACTGGGCAGTTTCCATTATTTTACAGGGTCCCCATGACTCAGGATGCTCCAAAGACATCCAGCAACTACAGTAAATATTACGATGGAGGATCAATATCTTCATCTACCTGCCTTCCTCTTCCTTTACTCCCTCTATCTCTTCCTCTAGGAAGGGACTCTCAACTCTTTCTCACTTCCTCCCTGTTTCTGTCCTTTTTTTCTTCTTATTCCCTTTTTTTTGCCCATGTGTTTGGCTGCTTGCTCGCTTCTTAATAGCAGAAGCTACCCATCATCCCCTTGACTCAGCTAAGCTAGGAATGTATCACCCAGCTGACACCTCCTTCCTGCAGACTTTGTAACCACAACTTGTAGCTGGATGGATTGGAACATGAGTGATAGTGCTATGCGCAGTTTGCTAATCAAATTATCAACAGAGCCCATGCCCTGGGTTTTCTGTCTTTCATCATTCTTTCTGACTACAAAAGTCAGTGGTCTGGAAGCAAATCACTGATAGCGATTAAATATTCCTTCTATGATTGGATTTTATTTTAGTTTTAATGTGGCATGTAAAGATTATTGTTTTTAGATGTGATAAATACTTGTTTTTATTCAAAGTTTTTAAATAGTAGTTGAATCTAAGATAATTACTTAAAGTATTTAAGAATTTAAAAGTGCTTTATGGTAAGCTTATGTTCAAATGCCTTTTCTCAGGATAAGAGAAATGCGGTGATATTTGAGCATTATCAAAATACAAACATCAGAGTCTATTTTACACTGATCACTCACATTGTATGAATTCTGACAAATAAATTTATCTATTGGGAAGCATATTGCTTGTACAGTTTTTTTTCACTGGTTTTATGTTTTGAAGGATGGAGAGGTACACCTCAAGCAATTTAACAACACTAGCCTTCCACCCAAGTGTGATAGAAATGATGGAGGAATAGGGGAACTTAAGGTCTAGTTCTACGCCAGAAATAGGCCAATTCAAATAAATAGCTTTACATAACACTGGAAAGTATATGTAAAAATACCTTTTTAGAGTTTAACATATGCCTAGTGTGATTCTAAACAACATAATGCCAACAAACAAATAAATATGTTGCTGTCAAGTCAGTTCCTGCTCACAGCAACCCTGCATGTGCAGAACAGAAGTGTTCCATTGACTTTACTTGGCTGTAATCTTTGGGAAGCTGACTGCAGGTGTTTCCTCTATGGGTCTACTGGGTGATCTCAAATCACCAACCTTTAGCTTGGTAGTTTAGTGCAAATCATATATACGTCTTAGGTACTTTGAAAACATCACGCACGCATTAATGATTTCATTTACTTTTTGCAGTAAGGCTATGATTCAATAATAGTAACAACATTGATACCAATATATGGATAAAGATATTAATTTCCAAGGTATCAGACTAATAAATACAAGCACTGAGTATACAATGTCAGAGAGTTCTGCTTCAGACCACCTACTTTTAGCCAATCTTATACAAGCTTCTTGCAATTTACAGGGCATCTGAGAAACAAATGATCGTGGGTCTACAGTTGAGAAATCAAGGGAAAAAATAATTTGGAGGGCAATATGCAAAAGAAAAACATATTCAAATTCACACCTTCTGGATCAATGATTTAAATATAAAATGTTGGTTATTTTTTATGGTAATTTCAAATAAGGTTCATTCTGTCTTGATGAGGAATTATTTCTGGATATAATCCTAAAAACAAATACTAGAAGCAAAGAGTTTATAACATGTTATAAGTCCTACTGTTGTTTACTTTCAAATTTCTGATTTATACCACTTTTATTTTTTGGACAGCCAGAACAACTGAGCATCAATCCACATCACCATGTGTGTGTTTCTTGTCTGCTTCAAGGAAATTTTCCAGTATTGGACTGTTCCTGAAATTATGAATTGCTGAAGTCCTAGAATCTTTGCCTTTACAGATACTAAAAATATATCCTGTTGATATGGAAATTGATCACTAAATGGTTGCATTGTAGGAAAGTAACACAATGGGAGAAGAAATACTTTTCAATAACTATTATGTATTATTTTACCAATGTGGTCATTTATAACTATCCGAGACCCTGAAAAGAAGTCTTTCATGCCAAGAAAAGATACGATCTACTAGAGAGACACAAAAGTAGAAAACAATAAAAGAGCACGAGTATGGGGCTAGGGTTGGATGTGGAGAGAATGACACAACAGTCAGTCCCGGGTTTCCAAATGGCACAGCTGGTGTTTCGGCATGGACAGAGGATGGTCAGCATCCTACCCTCGTGACTGCTAATGTTTGAGACCCTCACCCAGACCCAGAGAGCCCTGTTGCTGAAGTGGTTAAAAACCCAGGCTGCTAACTGAAGGTTGGCACTTTGAATCCACCAACTGCTGCTTGAAAACTCTCCGAGGCATTTCTACTTTTCCCTATATGGCCACCATGAGTTGGAATTAACCTCACAGCACACAACAACAACAACACACCCAGACCAAATGCAGGAAAACAATCCTGACTGAAGAGCTATTGTCCCAATTTTCCTCTGGCATCAGAACAACGGCAGAGATACTTATCTGAGCATTGTAAATTAGACTCAGTCAAGGCATTATTCTAAGATATCTTAAACCAACATAGGTAGTTTCAGGGAGGAAGCATAGTGCTGTATGGATACAGTTAGATGAGGGCTGGAGCATCATCACAGAGAAATATGCCCCGTGCATTTCAGTCTTCTGTATGTAGCCCCGAGTCACTAAGTTTACACCTACAGCTACACGACCTTCCACTGAGGTTCACAATAGACTGAAGCCAGCTCAGTGAAGGTTCCAGTTTGATCAGCCCCACTTTGGAAAGTTAGCCAACAGATATACCCATCATCCATCTGGGCAAAAGACTTCATCAGCTTTTCGACATTAAATGATTTGCTCTGCAAAGCTCGTTCCACACTAATGGTGGCTTTAATTTCTCTAGTAGATGGGCTAGAGTATTAGGGAGGCAAAGCTTTGCTATTATGTTCCCAGAGAATGAACTCCCCCAAAGCATAGATGAGTGTAATAGCTGATAAAACCTTGAAAAATGCAAGGTTAAAATTCTGTTTATCTGCACTATGCCATCTGTATCCCCGAACAGCTTGAACAGGAAGGATTTGTTCCTTAAGCATTCATTATTAGTTTTTCCCAAAATTGTCCTTGTTTTTTGCTACCCCGAGGAAATAAATGGCATTGTGAAAATGAAACTGCACTTATTATAACCTAACCTATGGACCACTTTTTCAAAAGCAATTTGGTCACTTGACATCACATTCTTCCCTGCGAGAATAAATAGAAGTAATGTGGGTTTCTTTTTTTCCTCTTCAAGTTCAGCTTGCTCTTTATGTCGGCTTTCCTTTCCTATCTTTTTTATCAGATTATTCATTCTCAAAGTCGAATTCTGCAAAAAACAATACAAAACAAATCCCTTCCACAAATATTCCTGAATGCATTGGTTAGTTTATTTTGGTAACCTATAGTCTTAGAAGTTAAGACAGTGGCTCCCTTTGAGGGGTACTGACAACCAGAAAGTTGAGAAGGACTTTTGTCTGGGCTCTGATAATTACTGCTTTTTGGTGTTAATGTTAATACACAGATGTGCTCGTTGTGTGACATTTCAGGAATTTCTACATTTGGCATTTGTTTCCTGGTTTCTGTGAATGTGTACATTTCAATAAAATTCACCAATAGAAGATTGCACAAGTAAAACAGTGATACTCAGAATATTGATTCAATGAAAGATAGTATAATTTTTTTGCTTAGCTATTCTGAGGAAAAAAAAGAAATATTAACTCCTAAGACATACGTAAGGCATCATGAATCTTAGTTGTCTGTATCTAAATAAATTTTAAAAATAACTAGAATATAAAAATTATTTGAAACTATATTTTGTACTACCCTGAATGAGCTGTTGTGTGATCTGGTTGCTGTGATTTCACACTAGCAGCCACACTGCTACTGCTGAATTATGACAGAGGGAAATTCAAATTCTTTCCATGCCCAATGAATGCTCACATATTCTTTTAAAAAGGTAAAAATAACACCACTGAAATGCATATCTATGTTGATTATGGAGCATCCCTGCTAGGATCAGAGTTTGTTTACCATGCATCACAGAGAGAAATTAGTTTTCAACCTTCAGTAACATGACAAACTCTGAAAGGCATAATCTCAAAGTACCTTTACTTTGACTATGAAAGGGATTACTCTCAAACTGAGAGTGCTGTTTGAAAAGCAATAGATTCTTTCTTTATTAGGTAGACTAGTAGCATTATTAAAAATAGATTAAATCCTCCAAATTCTCTAGTCCGTTGTTTCTTAACCTTGACAGATGACCTGGGGTGCTTGTTAAAAATGCATATGTATTTCTGGGACCCATGACAGACTTAATAAAATAGCATCTTGGGGAGGTAGGATAGCAGCCAGGCATATACAATATTAATAAGTATTTCAGATGTTATTTTAATCAGGAAAGTTTGACAAAAGTGGTTCATATTTCCAGGTGTTCTATATTTCTCTTACCAGTTTAGTCAGAGAAAGAAAACTTTAGAATTACAATTTTGTGTATCCAAAGATACTTTGTAGGTGTATAATTCTTTGGAAGGACAAGACATTTGAGAGTCTTTTTGCACAGGCAGTATGTTAACCAAGTAAACATTTGAAGACTGGGAAATACCAAGAGCAGTATCAAGGAGGATTTAGTAGATATAAAGATTTGTAAGGAGAAAATCTCATCAATGAAGCAATGACTCCAAATGAGAAGCTCAAAAACGTATGATCACCTGATAGAAAATTCCAAGTTAGCACTGCTGTCATTAAAGGTTGGAACCGTGTGGTGCTGTGGTTGAGTGCTCCGCAGCTCACCAAACGTTTGGACAGTCTGAGTCCACCAGGCAGTGGCAAACTCGAACTCTGTGGGACGGTTCTACTTTGTCTCGTATGAGTAAGAATCGACTTGACACCTGGGTTTGGTTTATTATTGAGGGAATGAATGAAATGTGTAATTATCTTAACTAAAATTAACTGTAAAACACTTAGTGCAAAATAAATAACTCATTATAGAATTTGATGTCAAGCAAAAAGTAACACAAAATCAAAAAGAAAATGGAGAAAAGGGTAGGATTTCCAATTGCCTCATGTTTAATAGTATGGTAATCATTAGTGTTGTCTGCTAAATGTTTTAGTAATCACTCCTCTCTGAATTATATAGTAGAATTGTGCCCTCAGGTCTCTGCAGCTGTGTGAGATAAGTCCTTTCTCACAGCTTTCCCATTTATAGCTGACCTATCCTGCCATAACTGGTGGTGTAGTGGTTAACTGCTACATCTGCTGACGAAGAGGTTGGCAGTTTGAATCCACCAGATGCTTTTTGGAAACTCTATGGGGCTGTTCTACTCTGTCCTATAGGGTCTCTGTGAGTCAGAATCAACTGGACGGTAGAGGGTTTTGTCAGTGGGGTTTTCCATACTGTAAATAGGTAAAAATCAGTTTTTTAATTAATAGAGATTTTGATGTTCCTTATAACACAGTATAACTTAGCCAAGAGCTACCTATATACATAATTAAAAATGAAATACTTTCAGTCCAATATTGACAGATCAAGAATCCAGAAAAGAACTAAAAGGGATGATATCATTAACAAAGAAATTAAAGGGTAGAAAAGGGAAGTGCAATGACTTATACGTGTGTTTTGCTACAATTTCTGTGTTGACTAGCTTTTCTTGTGTAATGAATTACTGCCAAAATTCAATGAGTCTAAAGAACAATCACTTACTTAGCTTGTTATTGCAATGAGTAGATTTTCTGGGTTTGATTGGCCAGGAACCAGTTAGAAATTCAGTTAGTTGGGAGTGATTTGTCTTAGATTTGTAGCCTGAAGTCCTTTCACTTTGTTCACACCTCTGTGTATTTATAGACTCAGACAACACCCTCTCTCACTGACTATGGTCTTACCTATGGAATGATTAAAAGAACACCCATAAATAAAAATGAAACAGAAAGCAAACCAAACCCATTGCTGTCAAGAAACCTTGCAGGACAGAGCAGGACTGCCCCATAGCTTCCAATGAGCTCCTGGTAGATTTGAACTGCTGACCATTTGGTTAGCAGCCTTAGCATTTAACCACTAAACCACTAGGATTTCCAAGACGAAAAACAGATTCTTGAAAAATGCTTGTATATTTTACCTTATTTTTATTGTCTTATTTATACCATTCTTAGAAACCTGATGACATGTGAACAAGCCAGGAAAGTCTTATTGTTGATGAAATATACATGACCACAGTTCTTCCTGCTGCGCAACTGACAGGTGACAAACTGTGACACAGTAAGTTCAGGCCATCTGAGACAAATCGTCCCCAGCTAGCTGAATTTCTGACCAGTTCCAGGCCAATCAATCCCAGAAAATCTATTCATTAGAATAACAAGCTAAAGAAGTGATTGTTCTTTTAGACTCACTGAATTTTGGCAGTAATTAGTTGCACAGGAAAAACTAACCAACATAGAAATTGTAGCAAAATGCTATCATAAAAACCTGAAATAGGTGACCTTGGCTTTGAAACCAGGTAAAGGTAGAGACTGGAAAGCAGTAAAGAAACAGAAGAGGCTGGAAAAAGACAAGTTACATGGCCATAGCAAAATGGAAGGATGGTGATTCGCAATATGTAGCTGCAAAATAATTTATAAAACTGTCACATGCACTACCTTGGAAGACAGAAAATATGCTTGAACTTGGTAAGATGATTTACAATCTAAATGCTGCAAGTGTCTGTTGGAGTTTAGCTGTCAATGGTAAGGCAACGGAAGAGAGAAATGAGATAGATAAGGAACTGCTCAGCTCACAAGCAGAATTCAGAGGGAATTTGGAGGAGCTACTACTTATTATGTTGGAAAATAAAACTATTTCTAATTTCCCATGTTTCCAGACAGTAAAAAATTCTCAAAGTGAAACAAAGCCTGGAGACGAAGATCAAATAAATAGTATGATTATAAATTCATGTAAAACTGTGAAAGATTTTAGACAGTGCCCAGTATACCCTTGGGAACCACGGTGCCATAGTGGTTAAGTGCTATGGCTGCTAACCAGAAGTTTAGCAGTTCGAATCTGCCAAGTATTCCTTGGAAACACTGTGGTGCAGTTCTGCTCTGTCCTACAGAGCGGCTCTGAGTCAGAATCAACTTGACAGCAGTGGGTTTTTTTGTTGTGGTGGTGGTTTTTTAAGTATACCCTCAGACGGACAAAAGGTTGCGTAGAATGTTTAAGAAGATGGTTCCACAGAAAACTAATCCAAAAGCAGTAACAACTATGTCAACGGAAAAGCACATCTTAGAAAAATTAAGTACACAGACATACGAGATCACATACAGTACATTATAAGTGACACACAGAAGGGCACAGTATTCTTATGGTGGTTAAAGTTCTAGATTAAGGGTCATCACCTTGAACTAAAATGCTCAGAGATTACTCAAATTGCAGAAAGTATTTGGGGGAACTTTCAATAAGCAAGAAGTTGGTTGAAAAAAAACCACTCACATGTAAAGAGAGCTGTTACCAAGGGAGAAGAGGTGATATCTCAGAGCGTAGAGTCAGAAATTCAGAAGCAAGAAAAATGGAGGGCACTGAACCAAGAGAAAAGAAATCTCCAGATAAGTAAGGAACAAAAAACTGGGAAGCCTATCACAAGAGGTAGAATACCAAAACCAAAACCAAACTCACTGCCATCAAGTCAATTCTGACTCACAGCAACTGTATAGGACAGAGTAGAACTGCTCCATAGGGTTTCTGAGGAGTGCCTGGTGGATCCGAACTGCTGGCCTTTTACTTAGCAGCTGTGGCACTTAACTACTATGCCATCACAGTTTCCAAGAAGTAGAATAAGAACCCATAAAAACAAAAATGTAATAAAACAAACACACACATTGCCATTTTCCAGATTAGGAGTGCCTAAAAAAGAAAAAAAATATATACGGAGAAATTTAAGAATTAACAAGGACAAGTGACAGTTCTGTGTGATAACTTTGACTTTTTTAAGAATATCTGTTGCAGTTACTCTATTCTCGCCTCATCACTGTATGTTCTGTGTCTTTGTAGCTCATATGCTTCTGAACTAATAAGCACAGACAGACAAAAAAAAAATGTGTTTCTGAGGAGTCACACCACGAGGCAATGAAATAGAATAAGAACTCCTGGACTTAGAGCATGATTCTTTGAGGGAGACTTCCAAAGATTTGGTGAAGGTGTGATCATGGAATTTTGCATAAAACACAGCTATTCTATCACTTGAGTCCCACACTGAGAAAATGTTGAAGTGGAGCTGGATTTCAAAAAAAATGTATTAATGAATTTCACTTTCAGTGAGTTCCAGAGGATTTCTTCCTCTTGACACTTCAAAAAGCCTGGGTATCTTAATGTTGCCGTGTGCCTTTTAGTTGGTTCTGACTCATAGCAACCCTATAGGGAGGGTAGAACTGCCCCATAGGGTATCAGAGGCTATAACTGTTATGGGAACAGACTGCTACACTTTTCTCCAGTGGACTGGCTGATGGGTTCAAACTGCTGACCCTGGGATTAACAGCTGAGAGCTTAAGCTAGGCACCACCCGGACTCCTTGAGTATGGTGATAACAACTTGCTGTTGCTAGTCCTGGGTACCATAATGTACAATATAACCCACTGTTGTTATGCTAATTCTGACTTATAGAACCCTCATAGGGTAGTGCAGGACTGCCCCATGAAGTTTCCATGCAGGACCTGGTAGATCTGAACCGCCAAACTTTTGGTTAGTAGTCATAACTCTTAACCACTATACCACCAGGGTGGCTTTGATGGTGTCTTTAACTCCACTAAAAGAAATTGTTCTTTTATTCTCTCTATTTTAGCCCAAACTGAGTCAATGCCAGCTCATCGTGACCCTCTACAACACAGGAGAACTACCTTATAAGGTTTTTGAGGAGATTCTGGTGAAATGAACTGCTGACCTCCTGGTTTGCAGCTGCAGCTCTTGAGCACTGCATCCCCAGCACTAACTGCCTGATGAGTAAGAGGTAACCATGGAGACAGAAGAAAGTGGACCCAAAGTAGGGTATTTAAACTGAATTGACAAGACTGACCAATAGCTTAAATATTAGGGAGTCAGGATAATAGAAGAATAGAGCTATGGCTGAAACTATTCAATGGTTGCTGGTAACATTTAACAGCATTAAGTAGTTGTGAAATGAACAATTATTGCTAAATATATATGAGGTACTTGTTATTTAAGGGGAAAAAAAAAAACCTGTTGCCATTGAGTGGATTCTACCTTACAGACTCTATAGGATGGAGCAGAACTTTCCCATAGTGTTTTCAAGGAGTGACTGGTGGATCAAAACTGCCAACCCTTTGGTTACAGGCCCAACCCTTAACTAAAGCACCACCAGAGAAATTAGATACCTACAGACAGATACCAAGTAAGCAGGTGGATATATGAGTTTATAGTTTCAGGAAGAGTTCAGAGCTCCGGGTGTGGTTTCTGGGTCACAAGCCTATATAGGATATTTGTAAGGAATCTGGTAGACAGATAAACACTGAGAGATACTTGAAAGATTTCAGCATTTAAAAAAGGTAGAGTTAGCAAAGGAATCTGAAAAGAAGCTAAGAGGTAGGCATGAAGCCAGAAGAACATAGTGTCAACAGAGGAACAGTAGAGAAAAATTATATCGAAGACAGATGACCGTGTGCTCAGATACCAAGTATAAAAATAGACAGATGTAGTTAGTCAACGCAGAGTTCCTTGATTACCTTGACAACATAGTCTAGTCGGGGCTGAGGGCATTGAACCCCAAATACAGTGGACAAAAAAACCATATAGAAGTAGCAAAGGATGCTCTGAAGACATACGTTTCATGAAGTTATGTTCTAAAAGGGACACATGTGCTGCGTTAGAGATGAACAATAGCTAGAGGTTTATGTACACATTTTTCTTTTTTCCTTTTTAGTCTTCTCTATTTGTTATTTGCTCTACTTATTTTTTCTTTTTGTTTTTTTAAGATGAGAGTAAACTGCATTCTGTAAACTTGAATGCAGGAGCTGGAAGAAAGAAATAAGGTGATGACATTATACAGAGAAGGTGATGTCAGGGGTGAAATTCTTGAACAAGCAAAGGATTGGCCTTCATAGGAACAGTTATATTTATTACACTATATATAAGAAGGAGCCCCTGGTGGTGTAGTGGTTAAGTGCTCTGTCCACTAACCAAAAGACTGACAGTTCAAATCCACCAGATACTCCTTGAAAACTATGGAGCAGTTCTACTCTGTCCTAGAGGGTTGCATTAAGTAGGAATCAGGTTGACTGCAGTGAGCTTAGGTTGGTTTTAGCATAGAGAAGAAGGCTAAGAATGTGAGAAAATGCACAAAAATTGGTAGAAAGATAAGGAAATCCCTATATGTTTGTTTCTCTTTTAAAACAGGGATTAAAAAAAATACGAATTTAGAGAAGTGGCTTGGATAAGGAAATATAGGAGGTTTAAGAAGAGAGAAGGTGAGGAATGTTACGTTTTTACCTTCAGACTGCTTCTAGAGCTTGTAAAATAGGCATCATCTTTTTGAAGTAGTTAGGGATAAAGTTATTGAGAAGCAATCAAGCAGAAAAATATTAGGTTTACATCCAAGCTCTGTTACTAACTGTATACCCTTGGACAAGTTACATAATTCTTTTCAGCCACAGTTTCAGTGTGTAGAAAACATGAATCATAAAAATTAAATCACACACAAACATAGACATGCTGTCACGTCACCTGAAGCTGTATGTAATGAATTTCCATGTTCTTCTGTGAGAACTAGGACTAGACAAGTAGTTTTCAACAATTGTCTCAGTGTTTTTTATGAAATCATTCTAAGTTAAAAAGTGAAGGAATACATTGAGGGAAGCCAGAAGTCTGCAGATCTAATGATGAAAGTGATACTGTGTGTGCTGCTTTGAGTTCATTCTCAGGTACTTGAGTTGGATGCGAATAGAGGAAGTATCCCTTCCATTTTCTTTCTCAAGCGTGATTTTTCGTTCCTATGTCCAGGTAGATACGAATAGCTCTACCATAACCCGACACAATTACTGGGTTTAGTGTTTCTACTTCTGATAATTTTGCTCCTTCTAGAAGATCCATGGAGTGGTATAGCTACAGCAGGCAGAAACATACTCTTTTCCTTTATTTCCTCAAGCCTTAACTCTTGGTAACTCACTACAGATGCTGAGCTAGCAAAAGAAGACAGAAGCTACTGGCAGATTTGGATTCCTCTTTGATTGCGTTGCTTACCACTTGAGGACACATAAGGCCTTGGAGAGCAGTGAAGAGAATATTAAGGACTGGAGACACTATAAATGCCTGTGAGATGAGAAATTGGCCCAAATCCCTCGTTTTCTTGCTATTCAGCACAATTCCCTTCTTTCCACTCTAGTGAAGGCCCCATCAGTTTGAGTAATGAGGCTAACCACCAACACAAGATTAATTACTCTCAGCCAAGAGAGTTTTAGGCTGGAAATGGCTTTAGATGGATTAACCACCAATTTTATAATGGGTGGCACAGTCGAAAGGGAGTCAGTGGAAAGTAACACACGTGGAGAATTTACTGATAAAATTTCCAACTAATACAAAACCAAGTAAAAATAAATACTCATAATTATTAACATTTAAATGTATAATATTATTATCATTTAATAGATACAAAATGTAGGTTTTGTAAAGTCAAGAGATGGAAATTTACTTAATGGCAATGTCAGTATTCAAATCCAGTTTTTCCTATGTGCTGTAGCATGAAGAATTAAGCATCCTGCTATGTATTTATTAAGTGACCTTGATCAAGCTCTAAAGGAGCAATAAAAAAAGATGAACTTGAGATAAATGGTTTTCCTTCCGTAGGAAAGTTTTACATGAGAAAATTTAACAAACTTTGTGTAGAATTTGTCATATAGTTGTCAACATATTAATAAGAATTAGGCAAATTGTCAAAAATCACTTTAGGGAAATAAATTTTGTGATTTTTTAAAGTAAGATTTCATAGACAAATTATCCTTAACAAGCAACTCTGTGTTGACTTAATTTAGCTACAAACAGTTATATTGAAATTACCATTTATTTTTCTGTAAGCATATCTGTTAGCCAAAGCCAAGTGCCATAGAGTCGAATCCTACTCATGGCGACCCTAGAGGCCAGGGTAGAACTGACCCTCAGAGTGTTCAGCATAGTTGTTAACGCTATATATTTCCCCTTCCTTTTGTCCACCTCAAAACAGAAGAAATTCTTTCAGTCTCTCAGTGTCTTTGTCTTATTGATTATCGCAAACCATAGCATAGTGCTTAATATGAATTAAGCGCATGCCTAACACTCAGTTGATGTTCCACCAATCTAAATAAACCAGAGCCTCTAAGTTCAGTGCAAGGAAAGTTAAGAAGTTAAAACGTGCATTTGGTTTACATTGGTAAAAGGTTTTATTTCAAATTAAATTAATCATGAAATAATTTGCTTGTTTCAGCAAATAAATTCATCACTTATTTTTACGCCAAGAGCTTAGAAGCACAATTTAATATATATATATATATATATATATATATATATATATATATATATATACTGGTAGTAAAATGGCCGTTAACAACATTTTCTGGTATGTTTAAGAATACTAGTTCTTATCTCTCTGTTGGGTTTGTCTCTAGTACATATAACTAACAAAATTATTTGTAGTGATACTAATTTTTTTTTTACTTCTTTGTTTTCCAATAAAAAAAGGCGGGGGTGGGGAGAATACCAAACCCACTGCCATCAAGTCAATTCTGACTCATAGCAACCCTGTAGGACAGAGTAGAACTGTTGCATAGAGTTTCCAAGGAGCACCTGTTAGATTTGAACTGCTAACCTTTGGGATAGCAGCTGTATAGCTCTCAACTACTGTGTCCCCAGGTTTTCAGATGCTAACATTTAAATAGTGTTTAACGTATGTCAGTGGACTCCACTAGTGATATAAAAGGGTTAACATATGTGGCTAATACTGGAAAGGTTGTAGGTTTGAGGCCACCCAAAGGTGCCCCAGAAGAAAGGCCTGGTGAATTTCTTCTAAAAACTCAGCATTGAAAAGCCTGTGAGTCACATTCTACTCTGACACACAACAGATTGCCATAAGTCAGAATCTACTTAACAGAAAATGGTGGTGCTATGAGTCAAGTAACATTTTAATTATTTTTACAAATACTAAATTGTGTATTTTTGTGTTTTAACTGGGTTCCTCCAATAAGCATCCACCACTCATGTATCAGTTTGTTATGACAAACTGTGGTTGCTTGTGTGTGGCTGTGATGGTGGAAGCTATACCACTGATATTTCAAATACCAGTAGGACCATCCATGGTGGCCCGATTTGAGCAAAGCTTCCAGACTAAGACAAATTAGGAGGAAGGACCTAGTAATCTACCTCTGAAAAAACTGATCACTAAAACCTATCTAATAAGTGACAAAAGATGAGCCCTTCCAGTGGGAAAATCCTGAAAATAAGATTGGGGAAGAGCTACCTTCTCACAGCGAAATCCATCTTAATGATGTGGATGTAGTCAAACTTTCGAGACCTTGATTTGCTGATGTGCATGACTCAACATAAGAAGAAACAAATTCAAATATCCATTAGTAATTGGAAACTGGAATGTAAAAAGTATGATTCTAAAAAAAAATCTGTAAGTGATTAAAAATGAAACAGAATGCACAAACATTGATATCCTAGGCATCAGTGAACTACATTTAGTGGTATTGGCCAATTTGGTGCAATTTCTGTAATCTGAAAGTGATCGAACGTGTTACCAAGATGCACTGATGAGTACTGGACATTGTAATGACGAAGTTGGAAAACAAAGAAGGATTAGCAATTGAAAAATATGACCTTGTGATAGAAACATCAGATATTGCATAATAGACTTTTGCAAGACTTGTGACTTCTTTATCGTAAATACCTTTTTCCAACAACATAAAGAGTAACTATACACATGGACTTTGACAGATGGAATACACGTGGATTAAATCAACTGCATGCATAGAAAGAGACAATGGAGAAGATCAGTATCACTGCTCAGAACAAGGCCAAAGACCACCTATGGAAGAAAGCATCAATTTCTCATATGCAGGTTCAAGTGATAGCTGACGAAAATCAGAGCAAGTCCACGAGAGCCAAAAAGAGACCTTGTGTATACTCCACCTGGATTTACAGACCCTCCCCAGAGCAGATGTGATGCATTGAACACTAATGACTGAAGACCAGATGAACTGGGGAATGACATCAGGGACATGATACAGAAAGAAAGTAAGAGATCTTTAGAAAGACAGCAAAGAAAGAAAAGAACAAAATGGATGACAGAAGAGACTCTAAAACTTGCTGTCAAGGGTTAAGTAGCTAAAATAAAAGGAAGAAATGCTGAAGTAAAAGAGCAGAACAGAAGATTTCAAAGGGCAGCCCAAGAAGATGAAGTATTACATGTACATTACAATGTACATGTACATTACATGTACAATGACTTGAAGTTAGGAAGTCAAAAGGGAAGGACACACTCAGCATTTCTCAAGCTGAAAGGAATGAAGGAAAAATTCAAGCCCTGAACTGCAGTATAGAATGGTTCTTCTACAAAAAGTCACTATATGTGCAAGATACTTATTTGGGAAAATATATATGTAGGATAAAGGTGAGAAAGAAGCACTTGGTAGCCAAGCCAAGCCAAGTGCCGTTGAGTAGGATCTGATTCATGGCAACCCTAGAGGCCAGGGTAGAACTGCCCTCTAGCATATTCAAGGAGCACCTGGTAGTAAGGAGAGCCTTTAGAGCCCAATGTAGATATGATATCTGTGAAAGCAGAGGATGTAGGAAGATTCTCAGACAATAGTGTTGGTTTAAGAAAGACTTTAATGGGGATCCTCAAAGCCACAGTTGCCAGCTAGAAGAGTCTCCATCCAACAACAGTGGTCTAGTACTCAAACTCCTGTCATGGTCACTGACTGTCAGGAAGCAACCCAGAAGAAGCTCGGATTCAGTTGAAATGTGGTCACGCATCTAGATGGAGGTAGGTGAGGATGTCAGTCAACTCTGTTCTTCCTTGCAGACATTTTTAAATGGAGATCAGAGTCATGTTAATTCCAAGCCTGCCTCCCTTTGTAACAGCCCTGTGAGATATGTACTACCATTTTACATAGGAGGAAGCTGAGAAATAGAGGTTCATTAAATTGCCCAAGGTCACATTTCCATTAATTCCTAAACAGGCTATGTGAAGTTTTTTCGTTTGGTGTTTGATTGCTTTGTATATCGTCTGACAAAATCTCATCTATAAACAAATATCTCTTGGTTAATTGAGTAATTTACAATCCTGTCAGTAGGCAAGTTTCCTCTGTAGATACTAATGCTTAGAGAATATTCAGTCTCTATGTAATTTTTCTTTTTTAACTCTACCTCAATAAAAGAGCACTGAACAACAAGGAAGTAGGAAAGCTACAAAGTGGACGGAAATATTAGGATCTGCCTTCAATAGTAAACAAAACTTCCAAAGAAACTCAGAGAGTTTCACTTATTGTACTTCTTTGTTGATTTTCATCTGCTGTTGTCAAGATAATGACAATTTAAAGGGAGATTCAGATGCTATGATGTCATCCTTTCTCTTAAGATTAAGCGATTCCCTTTTTTGCTAAAATAAACAAATTGGCCCATCTTTCCAGGACAAGACCCTGAGATCTAAATGTTGCCTTTGTCTTGAATGTCATCACTCAAAATCTGTTTGTACTTTGTTCTACAGGACAACAAAGTGACTGTGATACTATTGAACAGACTGTAAAACAGGATTCTAATCTCTTCAACTCTCTAGATCCCTCAAATTGTCGTTTATACACGAAGAGTGAGACTCTACCAGTTATTTTCAAACAGAAAAGGTCATCACAATCATCTGAGAGTCTACCAAGAAGAAAACAAAAAAACAGGTTTCTTGGTCCAAATAAGGGAACCACATAACGTGGAGTACAGGGAGGCCTGTACACTCGAAAAGTGTACAATTATAAATTGCATGGAAACTACTATGGAAGTCTCTGAACTAGATGACCAGTACTTATAAGATTATTTTTGAAGATATCTGTACCCATTTAACAGTAATACTATAAAGCTCTTTTACAAAAATGTTTACTTTCAAATAAATTCATTACACATTTTTTCACTTATAATATCTAATCAGGTAGAGTAACAAAATACATTGCAACTGCGTATTAACACCAAATCTCATTTAAAGCACAATTTACTCATGCACAATGCAAATTAGAAACATAGACCATCTGTGTCATTGGATAATGAAGATTATTTTATATTAAGATAAAAAAAATCAACTACAATGATACATTCATCAACACCATAGAAACACTTGACATTTATTAGACAAAGAATTTTATGCAATAAATTGAGCCATTTTTTTTCAAGTTAGTATTCTTTGTATATTTGGAAATCGAGCCTTGTACAAAACAGTCTACAATTTCAGTTGAATGATGTTTTTAATTTAAGTTTCTCTATTTTCATAAATCAGCAATAGATTACTACTTCATGTTACAATTACTCACAGCGCTTATCTGTAAATGGAATTCAGAAAACATGACGTGAACATAATGTGCTGCAGTACAATTAGAGACGCAACCACCCCTGTTCTTATCACACCTACGTCAACGTGTTCAGTCATAAGAACACAAAAATACACCTTGAAAGAAGTCATTTGATTAAACCTTATCAGAGCAACTAACATTTCCTGTTTTTGCTTAGCATTTCAGACATATCAAAACTTACCAGCTGATTTACACGGCAGTTAAGTGCATCATGGGAACATTTTTCACTATGTGTAAATCAGACGCTAGATTCTGTCTCATCCTTGTTTCTGCCTTCATGTAGCACTGAAGGTGTGGCAGAAAGAAAGCTCAGGCAGTTTATGTTTCTTTTGTTTTTAAGTTATACAACTTCTGATTAACATCACTCAAGTAGTCATATTAGTTTAACTATATTTAACAATGTGCTTCTGATTTCTACCACTGCCAGCTTGCATCCCAAACATATGTTTTAACTACGACATTATTGCAACCAACAGTTTGTCATTCCCTGATATAAATGTCAGAGGAATGTCATTGTTGTATTACTGTTTAGCCACAGTTCTCCTCAATCCTGGAATCAGAGAGAACTTTGAAATATACTAAAGATAAAACAGAAGCATGAAGGAGCAAATGTTAGGCTCACTGTTACCTGTCCTACTGTAACAGAAACACAGGTGGATGCCTTTAAAAAACAAAAATGTGTTCTCTTGTAATTTAAGATGTTAGAAGTCCAAATTCAGGGTGCCAACTCGGGGGAAGGCTTCTGTCTCTGTTGTCTTTGGGGGAAGGTCTTCGTCTTCAATCTTCCCCCAGTTAAGAATTTCTCAGGGCAGGTAGCCTGTATCCAAAGGACTTTCTGTGCTCCTGGCACTTCCTTTTTAGTGGTATGAGGTTCCTTTATTTCTGGTGACTTCTCTTCTTTAAGATGAAAGATGACACAGGTCACCTGTCAGGGAAACTCCCATTACATCGGATCAAGGCTGTGACATAAGTACGAAATCTGACAATTGTGTTCGTGATCTGGCCACCGTGCACTTACTGTTGGTAGTGCTATAAAAACAACTCAGTAAGATCTCACAACCTTGACATATCAGTGTCTCACAGTGGTAACTGGGGTCATAAAAGGCTGTAAGTGGTCATCTAAAATACAGTTATTGGTCTCTACTCATCAGAAACAAAAGCATAAGAAGGAACTCAAAGTCACAGAGAAGAAACTAGTCTTCATGGCTAGCAGTAGTCTTGCCTGAGCCACTGCCTCAAATACTTTGAGGGCAAAGCGAGATAGTACACGACTATCTCTCCTCATCATTTTGAGCAGTGCCACAAAAGACACACTCAGAAGAGGAGAAAAATTTAGAACAGAACTCAAACTCTTAAAACTTCCAGGCTCAGTGAATCATTTAAGACCAGATGTCTTCCAAAGACTACCAATCTCGGACGCTCTCTAAACCTGGAACCGAAACTATCCCGAGATCGTCTTTTAGTGAAATAACAGAACGGCACACAAAATAAAGAATATTCTCTGTAAGTACTGTGCCCTACTAAAAAATGATCTGTACAAGATCAAAATATCAACATTACCTCTAAAGCAAAGATGAAAAGACAAAAGAATAGGAAAACCAGCATAATGAAAACGGAAACAACCAGAATGCAATTGAAGAGAATACTGACACACTGTGAAAAATCTACCTGAACAAGCTGTACAGCAATTACCAAGTGGGAACCCAATTTATTGTGTGAACTTTCACCAAAAATACGGTAGAATATTGTTAAAGGAAAAAAAAAGAGAGTGAGAGAGCACCAAATTCCAAAAAATTTAATTTGCACTTTTCTTGTTGGAGACACATCAGAGAGTACAGAAATGAGAATGATAGTATTGATACAACAGATAATTCAGCAAAAGAGTTCCATTTTATGAGACTTTGAATAACTATACATTCTTTTTATTCTACCACTACAAGTGATCAAAAAATTTGAGTATAAGACATAGGTTGGAAAACTTATCTGTTTCTCCCTTTCCCCCATCTTTTATTGTTAAAACAGTTCTAGATGCTGTCCAGTCAGTTTTAACTCGTGGTGAGTTCATGCACATTAGAGTGGAACTGTAATCAGGGCGTTCTCAATAGCAGATGTTCTGCAAGCAGATCAACAGGACTTTTAGGGGGGAGTCATCTCTGGAGGGAATTAAAGTTCCAAGTGACTTTCCCTTTTTTGGTAGAATCTTATTAATGAATAACTTTTTAAAAATTTCATAATTATGCTCTTCGATGTAAGTATTTATTATTTACCCTTATGCATTTATTTGTTTAATTTACTGGGATAGGCATTAGATAGGCCTTTTAATCTGGAAATTCATGCTTTTGAATTTGATGAATTCCCTTCTTTTTGATTTCCCTTAATAATCTAACGATAGTGTTTTTTCAATTTTCCCCCCAGAATCTCCTATTTATTGGTTATTGTTACTGTTATACACAGTTCAGTCAGTTCCAACTCATAGCAATCCAATGTACAACAGAACAAAAAAATGTGTGGTATTGCTCCATCCTTGTATGCTTGAGTTATGTATCCTTGTTATGCTTGATTGAGTTCACTGTGGCAGCCACTATGTCACCAGTTCATCTCATTGAGTATCTGCCTCTTTGTCACTGACTCTATCAGGTATGGTTTTCTTCTCAAGGGTCTGGGCAAATAATAAATACCTGCATCGAAGAACATACTTGTGAAATTTTGAAAAAGTTGGAGATTGAAAAGATTCTACCATGAAAGGGATCACTTGGAGGTTTATTTCCCTCCAGATATGCCTGCCTACAAAAGACTTGTCGATCTGTTTGCAGAACATGTGCTATTAAGAACTTTCTGGATCAGAATTCCAGCCTAACATACATGGGTTCATCATGAGTCAAAATGCCCAAAGTATTTGAAACCAGCCTCATTATCCTTGCTTCTAACAAGCATTCTGTTTGTATTTCTTCTAAGACAGATTTGTTTGTTCTTCTGACAGTCCAGCCAGCCAAGCCAAGTGCCGATGGTATGTGTATTTCATAATCTTTGCCAATGCCGTAATTCAAAGGAGTCAATTCTTCAGTCTTCCTTGTTAATTAATTGGATATTTGTTTTGCTAAATGGTCATCACCCCTCCTCTCCCCACCCATACTCTTGTGTTCTAAATTACTTTATGTTTAGTGCCACTTTCTGAGAGTTTTTACTCCCGTTTGACAGTCTAGAACTTCAATATGGATTTCCACCACCTATCTGCTAGTTTCCAGTGCTGTGGTGGTTTGAATGTGGCTGGAGACCATACGCTGCTGTCACAACCCAGCAGGGTTACTAACAGTGGTCAAGTTTCACTGGAGCTTCCACACCAAGTCAGAAGAAGAAAAAGGCCTGGGAATCTGTCTCTCAAAATGACCCAACCAAGGACCATCCAGGTAGCAACAGGACATTGTCTTGATACAGTTCTGGAAGAAGAGCCCATCAAAGCCCATCAAAGGCACACAAAGTACCACTTGAGGAAGGGCTGCCTCTTCAGAGTAGAGCTGACCTTGATGACACAGATGGACTAAAGCCTTCTGGACCTTCATGTACTGATTTGGCACAGCTCAAAGTAGAAATAAATAGCTGTGAATGTTCATTAATAACTGAATTTGGAAGGAGCAAAGTATGAATCAAGGAATATTGGAAGTCATCAAAAATGAAATGAAACATTCAGAGATTGATATCGTATGTGTTAATGAGCTGAAATGGACAGATATTGGCCATTCTGAATCCAACAATCTTATAGCCAGCTATGCAGGGAACACCTTTCAGACAGTTGTCCTACTAGGGTGGCTGTGTGTTTCTGTAATGCAAGAAAGTATATCACAGAACAAATTTTATAATAACTTTTTAAAGTAAAAAACTTCACCTTTAATGTTTAAAAAAAGCAAAAAGTACAGACATATATTATATAAATATATTCATATACAAGTATACACATATACATGTATATGAATATATTTATATAATATATGTATGTGCATATACCACTGCATACCTATCAATTTGTCATAGTGCAATAGCTTGGGTGTTGCTGCGATGCTAGAGCAATGCCACCTGTATTTCACATACCAACAGGGTCACCCAAGATGGACAGGTTTCAACAGAGCTTCCACACTGACAAACCAAGAAGACAGACCCAGCGAACTTTTTTTCAGAAAGAAATTCATCCATGAAAATTTCATGGGTAGCAGCACAACGTTCTCTTAGAAGAAGTACAGCCAGGAATGTTCTGTAAAAGCAAAGAAGATAAAGCTTTGTCTAACTTACTTTGGACATGATATCAGGATGGACCCCTAAAGAAGAATATCTTGGTAATGTTGAGCATCAGCATAAAAAAGAAAAACCCTTATTGAGATGAACTGACACAGTGGCTGTAACAGTGCTCTGAAAGCTAGCAATGATTGTGAGAATATCACAGGACTGGGTCTGTTACACATAAAATTCTATGACTTGCAACCAACCTGACATCATCTAACAAAAGCACACTTAACCATCCTGGTGAGGCACTTGTATAAAGACAAAGAGGCAGTCAGTTGAACAGAATGCGGAATGCATGGCTTAAGATCACGAAAAGTATGTGTCAGGGTTTTAGCCTTTAACAATACTTACTCAATCTGGAGCAAATCAGGATTGGAGGAAGATTAATTAATAACCTGTAGTATGCAGATGACACAAGTTTGCCAGCTGAAAACAAAGAAGACTTAAAACAATTACTAATGAAGATTAAAGACTACAGGCTACAGTGTAAATTACACTTCAAAATAAGGAAAACAAAAATCCTCACAGCTAGGCCAAAATGATGAAAAGATTGAAGTAGTCAAAGATTTCATTTTACTTGGATCCACAATTAATTTCCACAGAAACTGGAGTTTAGAAACAGAAAGATGTATTTCATTGGACAAGGGTGTTGCAAAATACCTCTTTAAAGTTTTAAAAAGCAAAGATGTCACTTTGGGGGCTCAGGCGCACCTGATCCAAGTTGCGTTTCTCATTTGCCTCATATGCAGCAGAAGCTGGACAATGGGTAATGCAAACCAAAGCACTGATGCCTCTGAATTACGGCATTGATAAAGAACACTGAACATACCATGGACTTTCAGAACAAACCTATCCTAGAAAAACTACAGTCAAAATATTCCTTAAAAGTGATGATGAAACTTTGTCTCACATACTTTGGACATGTTATGAGGAGGTACCAATCTCTGAAGAAGGACATTATACTTCGTAGAGTGTCAGTGAAAAAGAGGAAGATCCTCAATGAGATGGGCTGACACAGTGGCTGCAAAAATCGGTTCAAACCCAGCAATGATTGTAGGCATGTACAGGACTGGACAGTATTTCATTCTATTGTACACAGAGTCACTATAGGTCACAACTGACTCAATGGCACTTAATGAGAACAACAAACAGCACATACCAGGAATTACAAACTGAAGACAAATAGTCCTGCGTTCATTTAGGAAAATATTTAAAATATGTCCTGAAGTGCAATACTGTTAGGGATAAATTAATATCCATACTTTTACAAGCAAGATCAGTTAATATGACCATTTTTCAAAGTTACATACAACCACCAAAGTCAAAGATAAAGAAATTGGAGGTTTTTATTAACAGTCACATCTTGAAATTAATCAAGATGCATTGATAATGATGGTGATTGGAATATATGTAAGCTGAAAGCGAAAAAGACCGGCACTTAGAAAATCTGGTCTTAGGAGTGAGAACAATGTTGGAGATCTCATGTTAAAATCCTGCAAAACCAATTATGTATTCATAAAATATATTTTTTAAGCAAGTGAAATGACTGTAGACATGTACTTTACTGTATTATTTTATACTGGAATAAAATCAACTGCATCTGTGGAAAGAGATGATGAAGAAAATCAGTATTGCCAGTCTAGACAAAATCAGGAATTGTCTACTGAATAAGACCACCAGTTGTTGATGTGGAAATTCAAATTGTAGCTGACAAAGACGAAAACAAGTTCAAGAGATCTAAACTACCACCTTGAATAGAGACCATCTTAAGAATAGATTTCAGGGTGCACACCTTTTTATTCTTGTGTTGCCCGTGAGACGATCTCCACTAAAAGACCCGCGATTGATGGTCCAGTGGTTTCGGGGTTCCCCTGGGAGCATGGCCCCTGGCCCTGATGCTGTCCTTGCCCATAAATCATAACGAAGGTCCGCTCTTCGGACACGAATGGACTGGACTTGGTGCTGCAGAGTGACTGTATATTGGATGCACTTTATGGTTCTATGCACCTGTAGGATATTATCCTGCTGACCTCTGGCTGGAGGAAGGAGAGTGGGTGGAGAGGAGGGGAAAGGAGCCTGTTGGGAGGACGAGACGTATATGGAGCAGAGAGGAATAGTGTGCTGTCACCGGACAGGGAGAGCAGTGGAAGCTGCACAGAGGTGGGCATGTAAATTTATACGGGAATGTACATTTTCACTCAGTCATAATAATAATAAAAAAGAATAACTTTCATTCTATGAACACTAATAACTGAGACCTCAGAAGGGTTGTAGGACAATGTCAAGGCTACTATATGCAAAGAAATAAAAGGTCAATAAAAATGCAGAAAAGAAAGAGAAGACCAAGAAGGATGTCAGAAGAGACTCTGATAACTTGCTCTTCAGCACAGAGTAGCTAAATTGAAAGAAAATAAAGATGGCATAAAATAACTGAACTGAACACTTCGAAGAGTGGCCTAGGAGACAAAGCCAATTAGCATAATGAAATATGCAAAAATTTATAGTTAGAGAATCAAAAGGGGAGAAATAAAACTGGCATTCCTGAAGCTTAAAGAACTGGAAAGATTGAAGACTCAAATGGCAATATGGAAGGCTTCCGTATGTGATAAAAGTGAAATGATACAGACAGCAGCAAAAGAAGAGGGAAGGAATACATAGTGTACCAAGATAGTTTGTTAAGGATCAACCACTTGAGAAAGTAGCATCTGATCAAGAATCTCAGGTGCTGCAGGAAGACACACGAGCTGCACTGAAGGCGCTAGTGGAAAATAAAGTTCCAGGAATTGATAGCATGTCAGTTGAGATGCTTCAACAAATATGCAATGTTGGAAGCTCTTACTCTCTATGTCAAGAATTTTGAATGTCAGCTACCTGACCAACTAACGGAAAAGGACCAATATTTACGTCAATTTCAAAGAATGGTGATCATACGTAATGGTCAAATTCTCTGACAACATCATTAATGTTACGTACTAGCAAAATTTTGCTGGAGAGAAATAAAAAACAGCTGCAGCTACAGACAACTGCCAGAGGTGCAAGTCAGATTAGGAGGAGGATACAGAACAAGTGACATCATTGCTGATGTCAGATGGATCTTGGCTGAAAGCAGAGAATACCAGAATGACATTTGTGTGTGTTTTATTGGCTATGTGAAGGCATTCTGCAGTGTAGATCATAACAAATTATAAACAATATTGTGAAGACTGGGCATTCTAGAACAATTAATTGTGCTTCTGAGGAATCCTTGTATGGGTCAAAAAGTAGTTGTTCAAACACAAGAAAGGATTGCTGCGTAGTTTAAAATTGCCAACCAGAATTTCAATGAATCAGTTCCTCCTTGGAAACTCTATGGGGCTGTTCTGCTCTGTTCTACAGCATTTCTGTGAGCTGGATTCTGTTCAAAGACTTTTTTTTCAATGGAGTTATGGTGTACACTTATCTATAACTGCACAGGTATAGTACAAACACCTGCCCTGAGGCAGGCACTCACTCTGCTCTCTGAGAGTTATTTTCACAGCATTATTTACATATTCATGTAGCTTTAAAGCTGGCAGTGGGGACAGAATCCAGAATTCCAGTGGTATAGTGGTTAAGTGTTACAGCTGTTGACTAGAACACCAGCAGTTCATACCCTCCAGGCATTCCTTGGAAACTCTGTGGAGCAGTGCTGCTCTGTTCTATAGGGTCTCTGAAAGTCAGAATCAACTGGACGGCACTAGGTTTCTTTGAGCATTGTATACCTCTCTAAGGAGCCCAAGTGGTACAGCAGTCAAGCATTTGGCCACTAACCAAAAGGTCCACCGTTCGAAGTCACTAGGAGCTCTGCAGGAGAAAGACATGGCAGTCACCTTCCATAAAGAAATCTTATGGGTGCAGTTCCCCTTTGTCCATAGGATCACTATGAGTGGGAATCACCTTGATGACAATGGATTGCACAGTTTAACAGCCTTCTATGTGATAGCATGGTTTCAGAGGTCTTAGAAATTATTTTAAGGCACTGGCAATCATAGGGTGTTATAGAGCAGGAAGATGATTTTGTTCACAAAGAAAATACTAATAACATAATTACACAGTTATATCAGTGGTTACAATTTTAGACATATGCCACCCTAATGAGAAGTCCAGCACCTCAGTGAGAAATTTATAACATTTGGGAACATGTCTCATTTGCTTATGACTTTTTGAAGAGCTAAGAAAATGTAATAGAATACAGAACAAGAAGCAAGAAAATCTAGGATCAGGTCTATATTTACTAGGCACTTGGCTTTGAACAACAACAAAAAAAAAAACAGACATTCATTAACTTTCTTTGTCTTTTTAAAATGCTAACTTCTAAAAGCAACAAATGAGATAAAATGAATGGAAGTACCTTGTGGATCATCAAATAGTCTATTATGCAAAATATCATTGTTATGATAGCAATCAAGACTATTGTTGTTAGGTACTTGGTTCAGACTCATAGCAACCTTATGTACAATTGAACCATACCTAATATAATAGAACATTTTCTTCATACAAAGAATGTTATAAAAGAGAAAAATATATAGATCTAACATGCTGAGAATGCTATCAAGTACTGAATATGGCTCTAGGGATATTTCCATGAAAACTTGGCATTGCTGTTCTCTCAGTGTCAAATGCATCATTTTGACTGCATTATAGAACATCATTATTTGGGGCATCTTTTGTAAATTTCGCATATAATACATGTATATAATTTTCCTTTTTGAAACAAAAATTTAGAGTACCAGTTTCTCACAGTTTAAAAGGACTGTAATTTATTGTAGGAATAAATTCACATCAAAGGCTCTGTTTTCTTGTTTCAATAAGCCCAGCTCAAACACTCTCCTTGATGGCTAATGAACTGTACGAAAACATTACTGAATACTGGGAAAAATCTGGGGCTGCTCAGAACGTGCAAATATACATATCCCAGTCTGTTCTTTCTATTGTACAGATGGATTTTTCTCCAGCGCTACTGGAATGAGTCCATCACATGCTGCCGTATACAGGCATCTAGGGCTGCAGCGCAAGGCAAGCTTTTCATTAGCAACGACTGGTGTCAAAACCTTGGCAGCAGTTGAAGAAAATGGAAACAAAGCTAAATTTTCAATTAAAATGACACAGAATGTCAGATTGGCTACATTAGATATTATCTCCAAACCACAGATAATTATTTAGACAAGGAGTGAATAACTCACATCCATGTTATCCAGGAAAAATTTTAAATTTTGATTTTGGGGACTTACTACACTTATTTGAATAAAAATTGTGTGTGTGTGTGTGTGTGTGTGTGTTTGTCTATGTGATATACATACATGTGTGTCTATGTATCTATATCTACATACCATTCACATGGACTTGACTGTGACTCACACTTCCCTGTCAGTGTCAGAGTAGGACTGTACTCCATAAGGGTTACAGTGGCTGCCTTTTAGGAAGGCGATCACCAGTTCTTCTGAGATACCTCTGGGTGGGTTCAAACCTCCCACCTTTCAGTTAGCCTCTGGTGTGTGTTACATAATGAATGGTACATAGTATAATTATCATATGTAAATAATTATCATTATACTTACACAGTAAAGCTCTACGTCTATCTTCACCTTTTCACAACATACTTGGAAACATCCACCTACATGTTCACAAACCCAAACCAAACCAAACCCACTGCTGTCGAGTCAATTCCAGATCATGGGAATCCTGTAGACACAGAAGAACTGTCTCATAGAGTTTCCAAGGAATGCTTGGCAGATATGAACCACTGACCTTCTGGTTAGCAGCTGTAGCACTTAGCCACTACACAATATACACATACAAAGATAAGGATTATTACCAAGGATTTTCTCTTCTTTATGAAATTGGCTATATTTCATCTAGTGACAAAGAGTATATAATTTAATCCCCCATTACACATGAAGTAACATAGTGGTATAGTATTATTCTATATGTAGAATACATTGTAGATGTATACCAATACGTAGATCTCTTATTCCTTCAGTTTTTTGCAGTTGGCATGAAGTCAGTTCTGACACATGGTGACCTCATATGTTCCAGAGAACTGCATGCCATAGAGTTTTGAAGGCTATGAACTTTTGGAAACCTTTCATCTTTTTTTCAGAGATATCTCTGAGTGGGCTCAACCTGTTTGCTTTGTAGTTGTTAGTTAACATTTAACTATTTGTGCCACTTGGGGACTCTTATTAGCATATTAAATATTGTCTTAATATTTTAAAATTATTTTACTAAAAGCAATACTTTCATCAAAGATTCTATAGAAGAATTGGATCAAAAGGAGGAAAATGTAGGACAGAATGTGAAATTCTGATGGAATCCCAACATTCTAGAGCCACTGAAGCTGAATGAATAATTCCCTATCAAATCTGTTGCCTCAAGATAATCTTTAAATCTTCTTAAAACCAAACAATAGTTTAACTTAACCAGAAAAGAACAACTGCTTTGAACAACGTGTTGTTTTAAGATCTATCTATATAAGATCAAATTGACAACAGAGACTCAAAGATTAGACAGGAAACTTAGAGGACTGCTGTGACTTTATGCTGATAGAGAAGAAACAAAAGGAAGATGAGAATGATTGTCCAACTGGAATAATGTAATCAGTGTCACTGAATTGTATATGAAGACACTGTTGAATTGTATGTTCTGCTAGTGTATAATCTCAAAAAATAAATTCTAAAGAAAAAAATTTCCCAGAAATGCAAATACAAGTAGATTCAGAAATTAACAAGTGAAAAAGATTTATCTAAATTTCAAAGTTTCCCTAATTATAACAAAAATACTTATATTCTTCATCTTCAGTTTTCTAAAACACAAAGTTAATTTTATTCTAACTAAAAATAAAATGTTCTTCCAAGTTTCTTCTGCAAAGAGGTATTATTGAATAATCTTCCAGGCCACAACCTGTTCTCATCTCTTCCATGTCACTAGAATGTTCTCACAAAGATTTTTGTAAATTGAATATAGATTCTTTTTTAAATAGTGAAAAGTTTCTGACTGCAAAATCATGTCATAAGTAGATAATAAAGTTATTGTAAAATGTAATTCTGATTACAAAAGCATTCACACAAATATTAAATGCATTAATAAAATGCCATAAAGTACATACAACCTATAATTAAAATAATGACATCAGTTGATTTTAATACTTGAAATATTAGCTGATTTTAATACTATTCGAATGGTCTTTTATCAATGAAAAAAATTGTTGATAAATCATAGAAATAGATTCATACTTACTGAAACATACATAGATAAATAGATACAAATAGAAGTGCAAAAAAGACTCACTGAATTATAGGAAAATCTGAATACAGATCTCTAAAAATAGAGAATCCAAGATGGCTCTCATAAACTCTTGAATTTTTTCCAAAGAAGAGTTCATTTTTCAATTCTTTAAACTGGAATAACTATCCAGTGATACTATGTAACATAATTACTGCAAGTAGATGGTTTAACAACAAACTGTCTCAGTGAAATCTGTCTTAGTTATCTAGCACTGCTGTAATAGTAGATGGCTTTAACAGAGAGAAATTTATTTTGCCACAGTCCCGCAGGTTAAAAATCCAAATTCAAGGAATCATCTACAAAGGAACTCTTTCTCCATCGGCTGTGGAGGGAGGTCCTTGTCATCAGTCTTCCCTGGACTGGGAACTGTGACATGAGACCCCAGATCCTTTCCAAAAGATGCACTCTGCTCCTGGCACTGTCTCCTGGTGGTATGAGTTTCCCAACTCTCTGCTTGTTTCCCTTGTATTTACATCCAAAGAGATTGCCTGAAGGCACAATACAGTCTTACAGATTGAGTCCTGCCTCACAGCACAATCACCATACATCCTCCTTCATTGATATCCCACAGGCAGAAACACCATACAGTACTGGAATCACGATTTAGAGAAGTTGCTACACACTTTTTTTGGCCAACACAATTCAATCTATGACATTAATATTAGTTTTCTCACACTTTCAAAGGTTCTAGGTCTGAATCCAGGATGTCAGTCCTAGGGAAAGGCTTTGTTGATCTGTCAGCTGTGGAGGAAGGACCTCATCTATTCTGAGCTTCTGTTTCTGGATAATCTTCAGGTGGCTGAGCATCTTTCTTCTCTTGGTTCTGCTTCTTTGCTTACTTGTTGATCCCCTTTTGTATCTCAAAAGATTACCTCAAGACATACCCTACACTAATCCCGCCTCATTAACATAACAAAGACAATTCATTCTCAAATGAGATTATAGTCACAGGCATACAGGTTGAGATTTATAATGCATATTTTGGGGGGACACAATTCAATTCATAATATCCCAGCCTTTGACTAATAAAAAGTCTTGACCTGGCCATATGTAAAACACGTTCGCCCTTGACATCATCCCATCTCTTAAATAAACTCCACATCCAAAATCTCATGTAAATCCAGTACAGCTGAGACTGTAGGTATATCCCCACCTTGTGGCAAAATTTCTCTTCATCTGTGACCCGTGAAATCTGGACTACAAGTAATCTGTTTTCAAAGTACATTGTTGGAATAGGTATAAGGTAGACCTTTCCATTAAAAAAAGTAGAAATTAGAGGAAAAGATGGTTTAACAGACATGAAGGAAGTCCAAAACCCAATACAATATTGGACATTAGTTCTCAAGTCTAGAAAATAGTCATCGGTTCTTTGGGACCACCTAGGCAATGGCCTTGCCCTCCAGACTCTGGGTATTGGTCATGGATTCCTGCAGACTCATGGGCACGGCAACTCTGCCCTTTGCTTTTTGGGCATCCTAACCTCTCTAAGTGTCCACCCCACTGCCTCAGCCCCAGAAGTCCTCGTTTTTATGCCCCTTAGACATGAAAGTCCCACCCCTCAGCTTTAGATGGTAGACCCATCCCCTTGGCACACCTTAACAGTAGACCTGCACTCTAGAATGGAGTTGATGAAGACACTAACCTTTTGGAGATGCACTTTGTGACTCAGGAGACTGTGGCCCACCTTTTGAAAATGAGAGGACCCTGCTTCTCTGCTCCTTCCAACAGTTCTGCTCATCATTGAACTGCTCCAAGATGGTCCTTTTCCTTTTTGGGAGGACAGCAGACCTAGTTCCTTTGGCCTGTTTTCCTACCTTAGAATTCTAAGAGGCAGACAGTCTTCTTTGCTTGTGTCCTGTCTGTTACCCCTTCAGCCTAAGCTAGTGGGTTTTCTGCTATGGCACTTGGTTATATTCCTCCATTCGATCAATCTCTAACAAAAGATTGTGTAGGCATGTCCCTGATAAAAATTCTAGTACATATGTTCTTCAAGTTTTGTTTTCATTTTGTATGGCACATTTTTAAGTCCATCTCTTTTATCTTGCTCTTCATTATGAATGGCAAGGAGAAATCGTGTGTCCTCTTTAAGCTCTTGCTTAGAAATTTTCTGAGTCAAATATCCAAGTTCATCACTTAGACCTTCTACCTTCCACCAAACATTTAAATGTAACACAAGCAAGTTCTTTGTCACTGCATAGAAACAACTGCCTTTCCTCTGTTGTCAACTTACATGTTCATCATGTTCTTTTAAACTTTATGAGAAATAGATTTAACTTCTACATTTTTCACAATATTCTGTTGCTGATGCCATACATATTCTCTGAAACAACAGAGACTTTCTCTACAACTCTTTTTACTTTCTTGTGTGTACTCACGAGAATTGCTTTTGATGTCCATAAGTTTACCAACAGTCTTCTCAAGGCAATCTAGGCTTTTATTATTAAAAAAGAAAAAAAATCATTGTGGAGTTGATTCAACTCACAGCAACCCTATAGGACAGGGTACAGCTGTTCCACGGAGTTTCCAAGAAGAGCCTGGTGAGTTCCAACTGCCGACTTTTCAGTTAGCAGCCATCGTACTTCTGTCATGGATTGAATTGTATCCCCCCAAAAATGTGTGTAGCAATTTCCCTGGGGCATGATTCCTACTATTGTGTGATTGCCCTGCACTTTGTGATTTTTCCTATTCTGTAAATCTTAATCGCTGCCTGTGGTTAATAGATAGGATTGTGTTAGAAGGAATTCAGGGTGGACTGTAAAACCCTTCCTAAGGTCACCTCTCTGATTCAATGTAAAGTGCATTTCCCTAAGAGTGGCATGTGCCCCCTTTTATCCTTTCACCCTACAAGAGACATAAAGAAAGGGAAGCAAGCAGAGAGTTGGGAATCTTGTGTTATTGAGAAAGCAGCATCAGAAGTAGAGCGTGTCCCTGACCAAAGACAGATGCAATGAAAGGGCCTTTCTAAGAGCCAACAAAAACGGAAAGCCTTTCTCTTGTGGATATCCTGAATTCAGGGTTGTAGCCTATCAGACCGTGTAAGAATAAATTTACTTTGTTAAAGCCATCCACTCATGGTATTTCTGTTAGAGTAGTACCAGATGACTAAGACAACTTCCTTAAAAATATTCTAGTCCTTACTGACTGACAATTCCAAGATCACTTCCACATTTTGGCTATCTATTAGAGCAGCACCTCTATTTTTTGGTTTTAAATTTTGTCTTAGTTACCTAGTTCTGCAATAACAGAAATATCACAAGTGGGGGGTTTTAACGAACAGAAGTGTACTCTGTTACTGTTTAGGAGGCTACGACTCCAAATTTAGGGCTCTAGCTCTGGGAAAGTTTATCTCTCTCTGCTGTCTCTGAAGAAATGTCCCTATCTCTTTGAGCCTCTGCTCCTGGATTATCTTCATTTGTCTCGGCTTCTCTCTTCTTTCATCACTGCTAGCTTACTCATCTGTTTTCTCAATCTATCTCAAAATAGATTGACTCAAACTGTACCCTACACTAAGCCTGCCTCATTAACACAACAAAAGCAACCCATTCACAGACTGGAATTACAACTACAGGCATAGAGGTCAGGGTTTATAGCACATATTTTGAGGGAACATAATACACAGGTCAACCCATGACATATGCATTATAAAAATGTCAAGAGATACATATAACCTATAATTAAAATTGTCTCACATACTTTAGACATGCTGTTGGAGGGATCATAGAGAAGCATACCATGCTTGGTAAAGTAGACGGTCAACAGAAAAGAGGGAGACCCTCAATGAGATGGACTGACATAGTGGCTGCAACAACAGTGATTGTGAGGCAGTGTTTTGTTTTGTCATACTTGGGGTCACACTATGAGTCTGGACAGACTCAATGTCACCTAACAACAACAGTTAAAATACCAGTGCTAGCTTTTTCTACTACTTGAAATATTCTGTTCAAATGGCCTTTTATCAATGAAAAAAATGTTGATCAATTATAAAAATAGTTTCATATTTACTTCAGAATGGCTAGATGAATAGATAAAACAGACAGAGTTATAAAAACACTATCAAAGTCACTAGATAGCTCATTGAACTATAGGCAAATCTAAATACAATCAAGTTTCCAAAAGTAAAGGAGCCAAGATGGTTCTCATAAATTCTTTTTTAACTTCATCACAAGAATAGCTCGTTTTCAAGTTCTTTAATTTGGAATAGCAGTGCACTTGAGATTCTTATTCTAAAAGAAGATCAGAGTAGTTGATGCTATCTTAGAGCTATTAACATGCCAGTTGTCCCTAATGCTACCAAAAATGCACAAACTAGAAAAATATAATTATTCTTGTGCTTATGTTGTGGTGCTTTCAAGTCAGTTCCAGCTCATGGTAAATTTACGTCGAACAGAACAAACCTTCATGCTTCATTCTCACAATCACTGCTATGTTTGAGCCCATGGTTGCAGCCACTGTGTCAATCCACTTCATTAGGGTCTTCTCCTTCTTTTTCCTTGACTCCCTATTTTACCAAGCATAGTGCCTTTTTTTTCAACAATGGAGCTTTCTTGATGACAAGTCCAAAGCGAAGGAAAGTCATTATCCTTTCTTTTAAAGAGTGTTCTGTCCATACTTCTCACAAGGTGGATTTATTCATTCTTCTGGAAGTCCATGGTATAGTCAATATTCTTTACCCACACATTTTGAATGCATCTGTTCTTCTGTGGTCTATTTCTTTTCTTTCTTTTTTTTTTTTTCCCTGTCTACTGTTAGCATGCATATAAGGAGCCTTTGTAGCATGCTGCTTAAGTGCATGACTGCTAACTGAAAGTTTGTTGTTTGCACCCACCAGCAGCAACATGGGACAAAAGACTTAACAATGTGCTCCCATAACCAGGACAAGCTAGGAAAACCTATAGGAAATTTCTACTTTGCCCTATAGGGTTGCTATAAGTTGCAGTCAACTCAATTACATCCAATAAGAACAGCATGCATGTTTCTGTTTTCTTTTTAATATTTCTGAATAATGTATATATTTTAATTAAAACAAAAAAGATTATGTCTTTGTGCTTCTTACTATAATGCAATATCTATTCTAAACTCTTTATTCCCAATGTGCAAAGAATCAGTAGCCAAGTAAATGCAAAAATATTTTTTAGAAAACAAAGTGGTAGGAAATTGTAAATGCATTGACATAGTATATATCTTTTAATTGCAATTTAGATATTTTTGAAGCATAATGGTTATAAGTAGATGATCAAATAAAAACTCTCAGAACAACTTCTTATCAAACAATGAAGCCTTCTTGTAAATGACTCTTTAGAAACCGTTGCTGAGAACTGTTAATAGATATAGATATGCTACAAACTATTATGTCATCATTAAATTCATCATTCTAAATATAGTGTTAGATGCCAAGAGTGAAATGAAGGAGAGACTATATTAAAGGCCTAAATTTTTAATAAGCCCTATATAAAACAAGTAATTAAATATATTAAGAGCAGGGTTAATGTTGAGACTCCAGTGTAAAGCACTGGAAATACAGCTTTAAATTTCTAATTAAAAACCCTTTCATTATGTCTATGATAGAAAGTTTAATTTTATAAAACAGTACAAGGAACTAAAATTAGAATTCTCCCAATGGCAGTGGGTTAGTGGGTATACCCATACAGTCTTTGGAATAAACATCATGAGGTGTTAATATTTTGGAAGAATTAAAATGTAATTGTATCAGTATTATGATTGCCCTAAGCAGACTTAGTCCTGCAATATACTATATCATCTCTACATTTTAAGCTTTATGTGTTCATTCATGGCCAATGGCGAGGGTCCTATGGGTTGTAGTGTTGAGAAACCCAATTCAAATTAGCTTGGGCATAAGGCAAAATGGCATTTCTTAGGAACTAATGACAAGAATGTAGCTCCTCCTCAGAAATAAAAATCAGATTCTTGAAAGCCATTGGTATCCCCTTTTCTCATTTCTGATTCTCTCTGCTTTTCTAGTTGCATACGAATTTTCTCTAACTGGAAAGAAACTATGCCTTTTAAAAAAAAAGTTACTGAATTTTAGATTTTATAGTTTTTTTTTAACCTGTAAAAATAATAACATTCTCTAGCCCCAAGTTTAGGAATCTTCTGCAAAGGATTCGTTGTCCTGTCGAGGACTGATGCCCCATTACTCTTTGGTCAATTAGCTGTGTCTCTGGTGAGTTATGAAGCACCCAGCTCTGGCTAGGACAACCACCCAAAAACTCACTGCTTTCTAGTCAATTCCAACTCAAAGGGACCTATAGAACAGATTACAACTGCCCCATAGAGTTTCCAAGGGGCATCTGGTAGAGTCAAACTGCTCATCTTCTTTTGGTTAGCAATCTTAGGAACAAATCAGTATTGAGCTACCGGGTTTCCACAGAAGGTAACATTATTCTAATCTTTTGTCATAGGTGTTGTTGAGCTGCTCTGAACTCTTAGAGACACTATGCACAACAGCACAAAATGCTGCCTGGTTCTGCCCATCCTCACAATTTTGCTCTGCTGGAGTTCGTCAATGCAGTCTCCGTCGTTCCGTCTCATTGGTGGTCTTCCTCTCTTCTGCTGACCTTCTACTTCATCTAGTGTGATGTTCTCCAGGGGGTTGTTCCTGCTCATAACATATCCAAAGTACCTGAAACGAAGTCTTATTATTCCTGCTGCTAAAGAGTTTGCTGGCTGTGCTTCCTCCTGGACGGATTTGTTCCTCTTTCCGGCAGGCCATAGTATATTCATTATTGTTCACCAATAACATATTTTTAAAGACATCAGTCTTTCTTCCATTTTTCTTATTCACTGACCAGCTTTCTTGTTCATGTGAAGCTATTGAAACTACCATGGTTTGAGTCAGGCACAGCTTAGTCTTCAAGGTGACATCTTTGCTTTTTGACACTTAAAAGAGGTCTTTGGCAGCAGATTTGCCCCAATGAAATGTTTACTTTGATTTCTTATCTGCTGCTTCCATGGGCACTCATTGTGAATTCAAGTAAAATGTAGTCCTTAATAATTCTGGTCTTTTCTCTGTTTATCATGATGTTGCTTATTGCTCCAGTTGTGAAGATTTTTGTTTTCTTTATGCTGAAGTATAATCTGTACTGAAAGCAGTATTACTGGTCTTTAGTAACAAGTGCTTCAAGTTCTCTTTGCTTTCTACAATCAAGGCGTTGTTATTTGTACATCACAGGTTGTTAATCAGTTTTCCTTCAATTCAGATGTCATGTTCTTCCTCATGTAGTCCTGCTTCTTCAATTATTTGCTCAACATACAGATTGAACAAGTGTGGTGGAAGGATACATCCCTGATGCACATCTTTCTTGATTTCAACCACACAGTATCCCTTTGTTCCATTTGAAAAACTACCTCTTGACCTAAATGCAGGATCCTTTTAACCCCCATAATTACCCTGTGATTCAAGGGGAGACACTTGCGAGAAAAAAAGATAAACTTTTATGTGGAGTAAGAAGTATGACAGTAAAGTTTGCAAGCTCATCCTAGAAAAATTGTTACATCCCTCATTGCTGAATATCACTGCAGTCACTTTCTAAGTACTCCCCTTGGGAAGCTGTGCATTAACACCAGAGCCCAGTCCTCAAGGTAATTTTGGAACTCCTTTTCTCGAATGGCCTTAAGAACTGTTGTCATATTACCCTTGATGTCCTAAATGTCACCAAAATGTCCTCCTTTCAATATTTCTTTTATCTTCAGATAAAGGAAAAATTCATTGAGAGCCAGATCAGGTGAGTAGGGACTGTGTTCAATATAATTATTTGTTTACTAGCTAAAAACTCCCTCACAAACAGTGCTGTGTAAAGTGCTACATTGTCATGATGTAAGAGCCCTGAGTAGTGGGTGAAAAGTTCAGGACATTTACATCAAACTTTTTCATGCAGCTATTTCAGCACTTCCAAATAGTAAACTTGGTTAACTGTTTGTCTAGTTGGTGCAAATTCATAATGAACAATCGCTCTGATATCAAAAAAAGATTAGCAACATTGTTTTGTCTCTGAATTTGGACTGACAGAACTTTTTCAATTGTGGAGAATGGCTGACTTGCCTTGTGCATTTTGATGCTTTGTTTGAGGATTATATTGATGCACCCATGTTTCATTATCAGTGATAACATGGCCCCAAACGTTGTCTTGCTTACCAAAAAGGTCTTGGCAAACTTTGACTCTCCTTTGCTTTGCTTCATTGGTGAACAACTTCAGGATCATTTTTTGCACACTTCTTTCTCATGTCAAGAATTTCAGTTACGTAGGAACAACAATGGAATTTTTAATACACAACATAGACAGACTTAAAAATCTGTCAAACAAGCCACAATCAACAGAAGAGAAAATAGATACATGGGAACTATTAAGAATCAAACACTTTTGCTTATCCAAAGATTTTATTAATAGAATTAAAAAGCTACCTAAAAATGGGAAAAAATATTTGGCAACTATATGTCAGATGGATGCCTGATCTCCACAATCTAAAAAGTACTACAAAATATCAATAAGAAAAAAACAAATCATCCAATTAAGCATTGGAGAAAGGAGATGGACAGACACTTCTCTGAAGAGGAGATCCAGGCAGCCAAAAAACACATGTGGACATGCTCACGATCATTAACTATTAAAGAAATTCAAATCAAAACTACAAGGAGATACCATCTCACCCCAACAAGGTTGGCCACGATCCAAAAAGCACAAAACAACAAATGCTGGAGAGGCTGTGGAGAGATTGGAACTCTCCTACACTGTTGATGGGATTGCAAAATGGTGCAACCTCTTTGGAAAGCAATCTGGCAGTTCCTTAAAAAGCTGGATCTAGATATACCATTTGACTGAGTAATTTCACTACTTGGAATATATCCTGCAGAATCAAGGCCATTCACACCAACTGATACATGAACAAGAATGCCTATCACAGCACAGTGCACAGTAGCAAAAAGATGGAACCAACCCAGATGCCAAACAACAGAGGAATGGCTAGGTAAACTATAGTATATATACTCAATGGAAAACTATGCAGTGATAAAGAACGATGATTTTAGGAAACATCTCATAACCTGGTTTCAATTGGAGGACATTATGTTGAGTGAAAGTAGTCAGTAACAAAAGGATAAATATTGTATGAGACCCCAAACGATAAGAACTTAAAAACAGACTCATGCATAGAAGAAAAGACTTTGATAGCTGCAAGAATGGCAGGGATGGAGGGTGAGGCAGGGAGGGTTTAGATTAGATAGTCGATAGAAACTTGGCTGGGTGAACTCTGTGACAGCACACATTAGAAAGAAGATCAATATTAACTGGACTTCAACATAACATGATTACTCCTCCCATCTTAACCCGATATTACAAGGACAGAGTAGCTGGGGCAGGGGCGAGAGACCATGCTCTCAGGGAAAACTGAGGCCAATTGGCACAACTAGCATTTTGTTAAGACAGCCCTCTGTATCCCACATTAGTGAGTGGCATCCAGGGTCTTAAAAGCTGCCAAGCTGTGATCCCAGGGTACGGCAAATGATCCTAACTCAACAGGAACGGGTGATCACCGAGGACAAGAACAACATGGGGAAAAAAGAATCCAGAAGATAGAGAGAACTACTCATGACCAGAAGAACCAGATGATACCTGGCCACAACCAGTGATAGACATGATGGAGCTCACAAAGTTGAGTCTCACTGGCAACACAAGAATAAAAAGGGGTGCACCCTGAGATCTCCATTAAAAGACCACAGTTGATCATCCAGGGGCCTCAGATTTCCTGTGGGAGCATGGCCCCTGTCCCTGATGCTGCCCCTGTCTGTAAATTGTGATGGAAGTCAACTCTCAGACAAGAATCAATTGGACTTGGGGACACAGAGTAACCGTATCATATGTGTACTTTATGATTCTATGCATCTACAGGATGTTGTCCTGCTGACCTCTTGCTAGAGAGAGGGCAGTGGGTGGAGAGGAAGGGGTAGGAATTTGTTGGGAGGTAAAATATGTATGGATCAGAGACGAAGAGTGTGCTGTCACTGGACAGGGAGAGCAGTGGGAGCTGCAATATGGGAATGCACATTTTCATTCAATCATAATAAAAAAAGATTTTCAGTTAAGATTTTCTGTTTCAGATGAATGGATAAACAAATTATAGTACACACATTCAATGGAGCACTAACCAATGCTCAAGAACAATAATGATTTTAGGAAGCATCTCATAACCTGGTTTGAATTGGAAGACGTTATGTGGCAAAAAAATATCATATGAAACCCCTGCTATAAAGACTTAAAAACAGACTTACATATGGAAGAAAAGACTCTTTGATGACTGCAAATATGGGAAGGGAGGGAGATGGTTGATAGAAATTTGATTAGGTGAAAGCAGCGACAGCACACAGTAAAAGTAGATCTACTTCACTGAACACCATAAACTAAAAGCTCTTCTAATCTCAACTCAATATTTCAAATGTAGAGTAGCAGGGGTATGGTTCTGGGACCAGGCTTTCAGGAGACACTGAAGACAATTGACATAACTAACCTGTTTCTAAGAGTCTTCTGCACCCCATGTCAGTGAGTGGCATCTGGGGTCTTAAAAGCCAAGAAGCTGCTATCTGAGGTACATCAAATGGTCCCAGCTCATCCAGAACAGATGATGATCGAGAACAACAAAGACGCAAGGAAAAAAGACAGAAAGATCCATGTGAATGGAAGACTGTATCAGCATATGACCAGAAGACCCAGATGGTGCCCAGCCACCATCAAAGACAGCCACAATGGGGCTCACAATGTAGAGTCCCTGTGGCAACATGAGAAAAAGAGGGGTGCACCTCAAGAACTCTACTAAATGACTACAAATGATGGTCCAACAGCCTAGAGGATCCTCTGGGAGCATGGACCCTATACCTGCTGTTGCCCCTGAGCAGAAAATACTACTGAGGTCAACTCTTTGGACAAAAGTGGACTGGACTTGGGGACATAATGTGACCATATAGTGTGTGTGCTTTGCTGTTCTATGCATTTATAGGATGCTGTCCTATTGGTGTCTTCCTAGATGGGAAAGAAGAAGGCAGAAAGGAGGGGACAGGAGCATGTTTAGAGGATATGACAAGTATAGACTGAAAAAGAGAAGTGTGCTGCCACCGGGCAAGGAGAACAGAAGGAGCTGCAGATAGGCAGGCATGCAAAATTGATTTGGATTGTGTACTTTCGCTTAACCACAGTTAAAAAAACAAAACAAAACAAAACAGATTTTCCTGTTTCTATACCAAGGTTTACTTGATCTGCTATTCTTCTTACAGTCCGCTGATGATTGTGACACATAATTCAATGAATTTTTACAGTGTTTTAATCAGTTTTGCTCAGTACTGGCCACCGTGACCTCTACCAGTGACACATTTTCTCCCCTCAGAAAAATGCTTAATCCATTTGTACACTACCATTTTCTTCATGACATTATTCCCATAAACTTGGACTAACATGTCCCTGATTTCATTTACACTCTTGCCAAGTTGAACAAGAAATTTAGCGTTTATTCATTGCTCTAATTCAAGCTCTGACATTCTTGCAACAGCACACAAAAACATGCAACAAGGATAATGACGGCTATTCAGCAAGACATCACCACACATTGACAAGAACACAGCTGCGAGACACTGATATGCCAAGGTTATGAAACCTTACTGAGTTACTTGTACAGTGCTGTCAACGTAAGTGCACAGTGGAAGGCTCTGAATCTAATTGTCAGACCTCATGTTTCTGACAAACAGTCATGGTTTTAGCTTTCTAGGACTGCCGTAACGAATATCATAAAACAAGTGGCTTTAAAGAAGAGGAATGTATTGTCTCACAGGTCTGGAGATTAAGAGCCCAAATTTAGGATATTGGCAGGACAATGTTCTCTTTTTCTGTCCTAGGGTAATATCCATCTCTGTCTGTTCTAGCTTCTGGAACCCCAGGGATTCTCTTGGCATTTCTTGGCATGTCAACATTTCCTCACACGATGTGTTCCCTCTGTGTGACTGTGTCCATGCTTAGTCTCCCCTTTGTTAAAAACACCACTCAGGTAAGGTTACAGCCCACCTACGGTTATATAAGAAAACCCTGGTGATGCAGTGGTTAAGTGCTATGTCTGCTAACCAAAAGGTCGGCAGTTCAAATCCTCCAGGTACTCTTTGGAAACTCTATGGAGCGGTTCTACTCTGTTCTATGGAGTTGCCGTGAGTCAGAATTGACTTGACAGCAATGTGTTTGTTCTTTGTTTTTTTAAAAAATGCTTGTATTATCTCCTAAACTTAACTGATAACATCTTCAGGGAAGAACCTATTTACAAAAAAGGTCACGTTTACAGGTAAATGGGTAGAGACTTCAACATATCGCTTTGGGAGACACAACACAATCATTAAGAGTTGGAATAATTTATATTATAAATAATCATTTTGCTAAATATTTCTCAACAAACAGAGACAAACAAATGTGAAGTTTAACCTTGGATCTGCTTCATGTTTCATGTAAGACTGTTTACCATAACCTCAGCTCTCTTCACTGTAACATGGTTTATTATACCTTTCCCCTAGAGGCGCTATAAGGATGAAGTGGGTAACATAGAACAACAAACCCCCAAAGTTTCTGATTACATTGGTCCCTACACTTTCCAAAAGTCCCGTCATCATCTTCTATAAGTTCCTTGATCTTTTATCCACCCTCCTACGTCTGACATACAGATCTATTCAAACAAAGTCAAAATTCTCTCATACATAAAAACAATTCAAGTGTTTGAGGACAGTCAATGCATTCTCTTGAAATGCATTTGATGTTTTTGAATCTAAATGTAGAATTTTACTTTCACGTAAAATGCTTTTTGCTAAATTTGACCTCTTATTAGAGTCTGTTAGGATTTATCTACAGATTCTGGCATGTGGAATATGAGCTGTCAATCTGAGCTTTGTGTTTTTGGTAAGCATAGTTTCTGCATCTTTATCACATCCGTTGATAATGAATATTAAAAAGTGTAGAACCAGGAGAGACTGATCCAGCTCTTACTACAGAGCTGGATCAAAAATGACATCAATCAACATACTTTAGATAAATATGTTGAATGATTCACATATCTGTTTTATATTCTAGTCCACATCTTTCATCTTCAAAAAGTTATAGTGAAAGATTTCATCAGTACTTTTCTACAGTCCAGATTTGTAGTGAGAGATAACATAATGTCAATAGATCTAACTATGTAAATGCAGACAAATCTTTTGCTGTCTCAGGGATTTAATCTTAATAAGATAATGTATTATTTGCCTACTCTTTAGAATTGTGAATGCCACATATAATAATGTACATAAACGTGCTTTTTATATCAAGCGCTACAACAAATGTCGAGCAGTATTATGAATTTTGCCTACATTCCATTTATCTTATATGACAAAATCACCAAATCGAATCCCTCTAGGTTTTGAAAATACAAGGAAATAAATGAAAAGAAGACAGGAGATGAAAAGGGAGGTGATTTTTTTCTTGACCTCTTATCCCTGTTAGTATCAACCCATAAAAGGTTCTACACTGTGATAGTAACAGTTAGTTTCAGCAACAACAGTTGACTCATTTTGTATTTCTTAACCAGGCTCCTCTTAACCAGTCTCATCATACAGTCTCAGAGACACCACCAGGAGCTGGTTGGTGACAAAGGAAGTCTCAGCTGCAGCTGCACAGCGCTACACCTTCACGTCTCTAGATTCTAGTTATTCCAACCATTATCAATCGATCCTCAAACTCTAAGAATGTAACCACCCAAACGAAAGGAAACCTGTTGCCGTGGAATCGATTCTGACTGGCAGCAACATTGTAGGTCAGCTTAGAACTGTCCTGAGGCTGTCTGGAAACGCCGGTGGTATAAACTCTGGTGGTGTAGTGGTTATGTGTTATGGCTGCTAATCAAAAAGTGGCAGTTCAAATCCACCAGGCACTCCTTGGAAACTCTACGGGGCAGTTTTATTCAGCCTACAGGGTTATTATGAGTCAGAATTGACTTCGGTGGCACTGGGTGTGCTTTTTTGTTTTATAAGGTTTCCGAGAAAACTCTGGTGGCGTAGTGGTTAAGCACAGCCCATGAACCAAAAGTCGACAGTTCAGATCTGCCAGGCGCTCCTTGGAAACTCTAAGGGCAGCTCTACTCTGTCCTATAGGGTCACTGTGAGTGCAAATGGCCTAGATGGGTTTGGGGTTGGTACAGGGCTTCTAAAGAGCTGCTGGTGGATTCAAACTGCCAACCTCGTGCTTAGCAGCCTGAATACTTAATCACGTCACTGCTGAGATTCCCAGAGATGTGAATAATGTTGTGAACACCTGTGTGAGCACATTTCCTTTTTGTCTTTTCAGTCTATTAAAACTATTTAATCCATTCCTTTAGTCAATTTTCTCTGATAAAATGACGGTTTTCCTTACTTGACCCTGATTAATACAGAAAAGAGATTTAAATTAAGAAATTTTATTGAAAACTTAAATTTCTTTAATCTGATTATTTTCCTTTGATACTTAGTTCAGCTTCAGACAGGAAATAAGAGTTTGTTAGGAACAGAATGAGAAAGAAAAAGAAGGGATATTGGAAAGCGAAGAAGTGTGAAACTAGGCACACCCGGAATTTCTGTTGTCAGGGCATTCACATAGCGCAAAGGCTACCACCACCCACAGAAAAGCACAACAATGAAATATTTATGTATTTCCCATTTTTTCACTGTAAAACTTGAATTGTAAAGTAAAAACTTAAATTAAGCATAGAATGTTAACAAAGACAAAAACTCACTGTTTTAGAAGTGATACGATGACTTAAAAATGTTAAAGTAGACAAAAAAAGAATAATTTGCATTGCCACTTTCTGCCTTTTCCCGTATGTGTGAGCACTGTTGCTAGACTAGTTTCGCCATCTTTCCAACATCCTTGGCATTATTCTTTCACACTGTGATTCTGCTATTTCTGTTACTTAGAATACTCTTTCTACATTGTCTACCAGTTGCACACCTACACATCTTGCAAGCCTCACAAATGCACAACTCATGTCACCATCTTGGTGAAATTTCTTCAACTTTGCAGTTGTCATTGACAGTTCCCCACCCCCAGATTCCTATAAGGTCTTGTTAACAACTTTTAGTATTTTTAAAAAACATATTTACTCTAATTATGAATTTAGTTTCTCTTTCCATTATGATTGAGTTCTGCTACAGTAGGGTTTTTATTTATTTATACCTGAGACACTGACATGTAGGTGGCCTTCAAAAGACATAGTTAATGAGTATATAACTGAACATAAAGCTACTTTAAAGACATTGGCTGAAGTACTCTGACAAACCACCTGTATTAAAATCTCTTCGGCCAGATAGGATGTGAAGTCTCCTTTGTTTGACCAATAGTTTAGGTTTCCTTTAAATTATATTCCTGTTACACAGAGACAGCCCCTCAGTTTCTTATCTCCGAATAGACTCACCGGCAAATAAGAACTAGAACAAGAACAGATGGATCAGAGAGATAAAAGAGCTTAAAAGACAGGCGAGAAGGCAGTGGTTCACATAGATGCATCTGTTGGAATGTGTTTTAAATTATCAACTAAATTGTACATGTACTAGATATTTGTTGTATTCTTGTCTTCTTTTTCTGAACTATTTCTCTCTCCTTTCTGGTGAGTATTTTTCCATTTCTTACAATCGTGCATTGCTACTAGAGTGTGAGTTCAACTTAGGCTCACCCGCTGGACCACAGTAATTAGTCCAGGAATACAATCAGAAGCACGTAAATAGACTGATAAGAATGCTTATTTCAGAATCCCTATAAATATTAAGGAAACCGTGGTGGTATAGTGGCTAAGTATTGTGTTTGCTAACCCAAAGGTTGGCTGTTCAAATCCACCAAGCACTCCTTGGAAATTCTATGGAGCAGTTCTACTGAGTCTTATAGGGTCACTATGAGTCAGAATTGACTTGACAGTACTGAGTTTGGTTTTCGTATAAATCCTAAAAAAAAAAAAAAAAAAAAAAGAGGAAAAGTAGAGTTTTACATTTTCTGAGATCAAAAAGTTTAAGAATTAGGTAAGCTAGAACATGCAGGTGGCTGTTCATTTGGAGACAAAAATCCACATGGAAACGAAGCATGGCAGGTGAAAGGTCACCAGTGAGACAGCAAGACAGAGGGGAGGTATGTAGCAGGAAGACAGAATCCTAGAAATAATTTTTGTTTACTTGGATGTTGTAATGCCTGAATCTGAATAGCTCAATTCCAAGATTTTGCTGTTAAGCAATTTTATAAATTTCTCTTGCAATTAAGCTGATTTGAGTTTGTCTGGCTTCAGAACGTTTAACTCTTCCCATTAGCATGGTTCTTTGATAAGCACACTGTCACTGGGTGGGGAGAGAAGACGGAGCTGCCGACAGGTGGGCATGCAAAACTGATTTGGATTGTATACTTTCACTTAATCACAATGAAAAAAATTCCAAAAAAAAAACACAAACATAGTGGGTATACATTCACCTCCTTGGTTATGATTATTAACATCAACTGAAGGTCTTTTGAAAATCCATTATCAGGATTCACTCCAGATACATTGAACAATATGAAGTAATATAACCACCCAATCATCATAGAATCTAGAGCCAAATGAACCTGGATGTGTTCTAGTCTACACTTTCAACATGTGTAATAATTACATACCTTAGACATCACACATTGGGAAGAGAGGTTAATGACGGAAGTTTTTATTCATCTAGATAATGGAATATCCCATTTTCACGTTGTAAACTGTACTAAAGACAAAATTATAGCAACTTCTTGCATGCATTGATCCCAAATCTTCCTTCTTGTCCTCTGTAAACAGCACAATACTGTGTAAGCATCCTCCTGGTGTTTTTGATTACCGTTGTTTTCTTTTCATTTGTGTCTGCTTATTTCTGAGCTATAAATACCTCATTTTCTCAACCATTAATCTAATCTTAAATTCAGACTACCTCACCACTCTTTCTTCCCGTGGATGTTCTCTGTTTTGACAAATTTAGTTTTCCTCCTAAACTGAGTTATCCTGAATTGAAATTAATTTGAAAAATGTTCCCTGGCTGGCTTAGCATAATCAGGACTAAGATACAACGTATTTTTTGGTGCAGTCTAAGTCTGTGCTATATTTTTTAGTGTTACTGAATAATATTTAGCTATGGTAACCAGAAGTCAAAAATCATTATACGCAAATTACTTCAAAACATGATGTTTTACTAACATGATAATGTAGAGAATAAGCAATCCATCTACTGTTTACTTCTCTGTGTTTTTTTACTATCAAGCAGTACAGATGACTTTGGTTATCAATCCCATGACGTGTCAACACTCTCCTTTCTTGATCTTGAGTTCCCTGTTACCAACTCCTGTCCCTCTTCCTGCCTTTTGGTCCTTGTTTCTAGGCTGGTATGTCCATTTAGCCTCACTTTGTTTTATGAGCCTGTCCAATCTTTGGCTGAAGGGTAGACTTCAGGAGTGACTGCACTACTGAGCTAAAACGGTGTTTGAGGGCCATACTCTTGGGGTTTCTCAAATCTCTATCAGGCCAATAAGTTTGGTCTTTTTCTGTGAGTTAGAATTTTGTTCTACACTTTCCCTCACCTTTGTCCAGACCATCTATTGTTATCCAGGTCAGAGTAGTCAGTGGTGATAGCTGGATACCATCCAGTTGAGTTGGATTCAGTCAGGCCACAGTAGTTGGTGTCACTTAGTCTTTTGGACTAATGTTTCCCTTGTTTCTTTTCTTTATTCTCCCTTGCTTTGAATGGGATGAGACCAGTGGAGTATCTTAGAGGGTGACTTATAAGCTTTTAAGACCTCAAATGTTACTCACTGCAGTAGAATGTAGTAGAATATTTTCTTTATGAATTAGGTCATGCCAATTGATGTTCCCTGAGACCATGGTGCCCACAGCACACAGTCCTATAATTAGGTCCCTTGCAGAGTGTGCATGTGTTTATGGGGTTTTCATGATCCTGCCTTGAACAATATGTATACTAATTGTGTAATGAAAATCTAGTTTGTCTGTAAACCTTCATCTGAAGTACAGTAACAAAATGTAGTAGTTCAGATAAACTAGTAAAAATTAAATGTCTGCCTTGTGCATTATGTGCTTTTAAGAATTATCTGCATAGGATCAAATTCACAACAGCAACTTGAAAGATTAGATAGCAACCTTAAGGGGCAGTGAGTTTATGTCAGCTGAGTAACAGCTCAGAAAATGAGGAGGAGACAAGTTGCACACTTTAAAGAATGTCATCAGTTCCATTCAACTGTATACATAAAAACTGTTGGATTGGTGTATGTTTTGCAATGTGTATTCCCAACAAAAGTAAAAATAAAACAAAATAAAAAAGTAAAGATGAGATCTACTTATCAAAATATTTAGTGCTACAATTTTGAAAGTCTACAGAAGGATAAGTTGACAGAGATAATTAATATGAACATGTATAATCACATCATCAATCAGTTAGTGGTTTATCATTCTTAACTAAGCTGTGTAATTCTGTTTGATTCATTAAATAAGTTAATACCACTGTACCAGTGTAAAAAATCTATTGATGCCAAGTTGATGACCCCATGTGTGTGTCAGAGTAGATGTGTGTTCCACAGGGTTTTCAATGGATGATTTTGGTGAAGTAGATTGCCAGGCCTTTCTTCCAATGCACATCTGTGGGGACTCAAACTTTCAACATTTTGGTTAGCACTAAAATGTGTTAATCAATTGTACCACTCAGGAACTCCAATACTATTGCAGACCCTTAACTTTGAATTGCATAAATTAGTATTCCGAGAGATAATTTTTATTAATATATATTTTATAAATTTTCTGATTACAAAATTTAAACAAGCTTATTTTAGAAAATTTGGAAAATAATTAGAAGCATGAATTATTTTAAAAATTTCTGAGCACTAAAAGAGGGCAGTTGGTAAAATATTTAGACACACAGATGAAACAATAAACAACACACACAACAAGGGGATCATACTTTTTTTTAATCTAGATTTATAATGAAAATATTCATATTACTAAATGTTCTTCAAAATCAAAGTTTTGTAACCAGGGACTATAGCACAAGTCTCGTGGCTGGATGGAAGGCCTGAGAATATGATTCCAAAAACGTCTGGATAACAATTTTTTTTTAAAAAAATCTAATTCCTGGTCTCCATTAAGGAAGGTCTTTGGAACAGGTTTTGCTCATCCCTAGAAACTGAGGTTGATAAATGTGGACTGTCTTTATCTTTGTAGGCGTTCTACACCATAGGACTCTGTAGCCCCAATGTGTATCTCATAACCCAAAGATTAATGAGGTGTACCTGGACCAGTTGAGGTGGTCCCTGGCACAAATCCAGATCTATGTCTGCACTGAATTGCAGCAGCCTATAACATATGCCAAACCAGGCCTGGGTGGTAGCAGTGGAGTGTCAGATGGTCTGAAACCATCTTAATGCCGCAGGCCTATTACCCACAAAGGTGTTTCTGGGGGTCATGCTTATTTGGGGTCAGAAAGTTGATGCTTCCTTTATTGACTTATCTCTAATCATACTGTCATGTATCCAGACCAAGCTGACTTCCTCTGACTCTTTAGGTACATAAACTTTACTTGATTTTTCCCTATGGGTTCTACATGTCTTTATTTTGTCAATATGAGCTCATTATTAAAGCTTGTCCATGTTGACCATTCAGAAGCACACTAAAAAAAAAAACCCTGTAGAGAACGGAAAAAGACTTTTACTTCTCATAACAAAGTCAACTGCCAACTCTATCATATTGACAAGTTTTAAATATGCACTTTACCAAACTCTCTTTATTGTTGCTTTAGACTTTGATTTTTATTTGCATTCATTATTCATTTTTGCCTGTGGATAACCAAATTAAAAAAAAAAAAAAAAAAAAACATTGCCACTGAGTCATTTCTGACTCATAGCTACCCTATAGGACAGAGTAAAACTGCCCTGTTGAGTTTCCAAGGAGTGCCTGGTAGACTCAAAACGTCAACCTTTTGGTTAGCAGCTGTAGCACCTAACCACTATGCAACAAGGCTTCTTCTAGGCATGAGAATTTATGCTGTTACCTGCTAGGCAATTTAGGGGTAAAAATAAGATGTGTGAACAAAACATATACCATTCTTAAAGTGCCAAGAGCATTCCAACATTAGAATGTTCCACAACAATTAAAATGTACTTCTTCAGCTTCTATTCTATCTAAACCAAACCTGTTTCCACTGAATTGATTCTGACTCGCTTACTCATTTCCAGAATTAAAATAAACGTTCTTGCAAAGAGAGGTAAGCCACTGTAGATAAGAGAAGTGGCTTTCTAGCCATGCCATCCTGCTGAGACTTTGACTGAGTTGGAATATATTCTTGAATATCTAGGCTTCTCAAGTGTCACTATGAAGAATAAATTAGATAAATATGTTTCTTTGGGAGTATATTGTCTCTAAACTTCTGGCCCCACCATTATCTTCTGGAATCTAATATGTGTTGTGAATTTAAGTTTGAGGCCAAGCTGATTTTTCTTACATTGCAGACTTTTGTTTACCTATCTTTTGCTGTGTTCATTCTAAGGAGCTCTGATGACATAATGATTGAGTGTTTGGTTGTTAACCTAAAGAGAGTTGATGTGAGCCCAGCAGCTATTCCTCACAAGAAAAAAAAAATAAATAACCTAGAAATCTGTTCCTATGAAGACTTCAGCCTAGGAAACCCAACAGGACAGTTTTACTTTGTTTTATCTGGTCACCATGAATTGGAATTGATTCACCAGCACACAACAAGAACATATTCATTCTAATTGAATAGTATTTTATTTGTGCTCAATATTCACTAGATTATTTTTATATGTTTATTTCTTAATTTAGCCTTATATTTGATAGTGCCTTATTATATTCAGAAGCTAGTATAATTTTTCAGTTCAGGAATATTGTCTTTCATTGTATATTTGGTCACTGAATTTTTTTCTTTCTTCTTCAGCTATGAATTATAATTCTCTAAATTATTAATCTCATATTTCTTACCATCTCTTTTCTCATGATTTTTAATTCTTATACTTTCCTGTCTTTGATTTTTAATCACATTTCTGTGTTTCATCACTTTTGGTACAAAAAAAGAAGTAGTATCCGACTTGACGGCACTTGGCTATCGTGACAAACGGAGAAAAATTTGAAGTTGTCAAGGATTTCATTTTACTTGTATCCACAATCAACACTCATGAGAGCACCAAAAAATCAAATGAAGCATTACATTAGAAAAGTGCACAGCAAAAGATCTCTGTAAAGTGTTAACAATCAAAGACATCACTTTAAAGAATAAGATGCACTTGACCCAAGCCACGGGGCTTTGAATTGTCTCAAATGCATGCAAAAACTGGACACTGACTAAGGAAGATTAAAGAAGAATTGACAATTTTGAATTATGGTGTTGGCAAACAATATTGAATACACTGTGGATTTTTAAAAGTACAGATAAATCTGTCTTGGAAGAAGTGCAGCCAGAAAGCTAAGAGCAAGATAGTGACACTACTGTCTCATATACTCTGGACATGTCATCAGAAGCGATAAAACCCTAGGAAAGGACATCATGCTTAGAAAAACAGAAAGTCAAGAAAAAAAGGAAGACAACCTTCAGTGAAGTGGATGGACACAGCGGCGACCATGGCCTCAAGCAAAGCAACGTTACCAAATCTAAAGCAAGTTTGTTCCGGCCTCACTGACAGTCAAAATTCAGAGACAGTGTAGGGTTCAATGCTTTATTTTCAGATGGCCAGCAAATCCGGAGCCAAGTCAAAGCCAAGTGCTGTCGAGTCAGATCCAGAGGAGAGTGAGAAAACAGTGTCTCCAAAAAACTGTCCTGCTTGGGTTACATTTTTAGTGGCTTTTATAGGCAGAAGGCAAATGGGAGCGGTTTTGTCACAGAGTAATAGTCAGGACTCACAAGGTTTCATTAGGTTTAACAACTAATGTGGATTAGGAAGAAGAAATGCAGATTTACTTGTCTGGCCCTAGGGTAGACACCAAGGCAGAGAATAGAATGCAACTAATAACCTAAGTGACCTTGGAAGAGGAAGTGCAGACCTGTTAATCCAGCCTTTACATTGCCATCAACAATGATCTTGAAACTGCTACACGAATGGACAATGTTTCTTTCTGTTGTACATAAGGTCACTATTGGTTGGGACTGACTCAGTTGCCCACAACAACAACAGCAGCACAAATGTTAATTATGCTACCTCATCTACGATGCTTTTACCGTAAATAACCTTATCTACTTTCACTTTTATTTTTTACCCTGGACAGCCAACACATTCTCAAATTCAGTTATACTTCAGTAATCTTGTACCACTCTAAAAGAAATATCACAAAGTGGACAGCTTTAGCAAAGAAAAGTTTATTCTTACACAGTCTGGTAGGCTCCAAGTCCTAATTCAGAGTGTCTGTTCCAGAGGAAGGCTTTCCCATTTGTTCTGGGGGAAGTTCCTTGAGTTGCAGCAGTCTTTGTTCAGGCGGCATCTTGGTGCAGGGTCTGAAGGATGTGCTCTACCCCCAGTGCTGCTTTCTTGATAGTATGAGGTTCCCAAGTCTCTGCTTGCTTCATGTTCCTTTTATCTCTTGTGGGATAAAAGATGGTGCAAGCCACACTCCAGGGAACCTCCTTTCACAATGGAGCAGGGAGATGACTTTAGGAAGACGTTTTTGGTCCCACCCTAATCATCTTTAACACATGGCATAGGAAGATTACAAAATGGAAGGCAATCACGCAATACTGGTAATCACAATCCAACCAAATTTCAGTACGTACTTTGGAGGGGACACCAGTTCAATCCATGACAGGCTATTTTCTATTTTTTTGTATTACTGCTTTTCACTAACGCTAAGTGATAGCATAAAGCAGCTGTTTTCTAGATATTTTGCTGCAATCTCTTCAAAAATATGTTCTTGCAAAATGTAAATATTATGTCCTCCTTTTATGAAACATTATCTTTTTGAAGATCTCATTTGTATTTATTTTCTATATCCTAATCCTTCAACAAGGGTTTATCCCATTCAAGTTTTTGCCTATGAAAATGATGGCATACTCTCCTTGTTTACTCTCATTGAATATTTGGATACTAGAAAGTATCTCCTAAGGTGTTAGCCTGGAAAATTTACTGTTGTTGTTTTTAGGTGCCATCAAGTTGGTCCAGACTCATAGTAACCATCCCTACAACACCATCAAGCCTGCTGGACCCAGTGTCATGGTCATGATTACTGTTTTACTTGAGCTCATTGTCACTACCATTGTGTCAACCTATCGTGTTGGGTGTCTTCTTCTGTTTCATATGCAATGCATCAGTAGAATTTAAATACTAACAATAATAACAAGTACTTTGTTATTGCCGTGTTGGCAATTAAAGAGTAATATTTTGCTTTCAAATTTTGGTGATTTTAAACATACCAAATACCTTCTATTTAAGAAAGATAGGGAGAAAAAGAAGGTGTGAGAATGAGAGAAAGAGATAGAGAGGAATGGGGAGGGAGAGACAGAAAAGGAATAGGAGAACAGTTTTTCCACAAAATTCTCTGCATGTGTTCTTTGTACTACACAAAAGATACATCTTCCTTAAAACCCCAAAGCATCTTCACCTTTGCCTCGTATTTGCAGCATTTCTTGAAAACATCATTGAAAAGCTGATTTGAAAGAGAAATATGTTACGGTTGAATATGCAGAAAGACTAGAAAATGATGGGTCTGGATAGCTGTATTCAAACTGTGAAGTGAAACATCTCTGCTTGGTATAAACCACTTGTTTCCTGCTTTTGCAGATGTGCTTAGTTTTGTTTACTTAGTTCTGTAAGATTTTTGCCTTTAGACAATGTTGGAGAAATATAATTAAAAACAAAATCTGTTAACCTACGAAGCCTCTCCCCAAAGGTACACGAGAAAAGACAAGGTTTTATCATTGCATTAAACCAGAATAAGTATTGCAGGCAAATCACTTAAGAAGCAGTAAAAACAGAAGGAGGGTGGAACTCATCTTTCATTTATTTTTTTTACTTATTTATTGTGGGAAGAACATGCATAACAATGAAATCTCATCTTTTTATATAACAAGGCAGCTACAACCCATTGTATGCATGTTCTCAAGTAAATGATAACTAGATCTCAAGTAAGAGGACTGGAGAGCACCAGTTCATCTTAAAATTCATCTGGTCATTGGTGCAAACATTTATGTTTCCTAATTGCTTTTATTCACTAGAATAATAAAACTCATTATACCTCTATAACAGGTATGGAAACCCTGGTGGTCTCAAGGTTAAGTACTACGTCGGCCGACCAGAATGTTAACAGTTCAAATCCACCAGGTGCTCCTTGGAAACTCTATAGGGGCAATTCTACAGGTATATTGTTACAATGAGAAGCCCAAGCTTAAGTTAATTCACAAGTTGGGAGACAGGGAGATTCTGTTCCTTGAAGTTTATGTATCAAAAAGGTAGCCCACAGACCCCTGAGAAATGCATTCTTGGCTTGTAAATCTGACAAGTGGTTATTTCAGCTTTTAAAAAGATTTACTTGCATCTCGGAGGGTCAGAAAAAGAATTCAGAAGTTCAAGTGTTCCAAAATAAGAGTCGTAATAGGAGAGATGGAGTCTTTTTCAACTTTTTATATGAAGGAATGTTACTTGCCTGCTTGCTTGCTTTTGTAGATTTTTAGTAATCTTTACGGAGTCTCTAGGTGGGAAAAAGGGGTAATACCCTTGGCTGCTAATCAAAATTTGAAGATTTGAGTCTACCCAGAGGTACCTTGGAAGAAGGCCCTGGCAATCTACTCCTAAAAAGTTAGAGACTGAAAATCCTATGTAGCACAGTTCTACCCTTATAGAAACACAGGGTCACATGAGTTAGAAAGGATTTTAATGGCAACTGGTATTGTTTTATTTACTCTCGCAGCAGTCAGTGTACTCACTCAGTATACAAGGATTACCAGTTAAGTTCCTGAACTCATCCTAGAAAAAGTGGTATATTGGCCAGCCATATTACGAAAACTTCATGTAACCCACACCAAAACCAGACAGACAGAATCTACCCTATCAGTATTTTCTTAGGAAGAGAGACATTATTTCCCATATTACGAAGTATACAGATACAGAAACAGCTTTCTTAGTTGGGATAGAAATTCCTTTGTTACCAGACAGACAACCAAGATAGAAATTCAAAACCTGATGAGAACCTGCATTCTCTGCATGCAACCAGAATAAAGTACTTGAACACTTTTAGATTTGTGAATCAATGCCATGCATGAAGAGCAGCCTTCAGAGGCCCCCAGGAAAAGGATTCCTGTCAGCACTGCCCAGAGCATGTGGAAGCTGCACCTCCAATCCCATCTGTCCAAGCAGACAATGGGGACTCTGCCAAGCTCCCCCTGTCCTGGGTCAAGATGAAGAAGAAAGGAGAAAGGAGAAAGGAATGAGGAGAGAGGAGACAGGAGGGGAGGCTGAGGAATATGCCTTCCATCCTATGGGAGAAGCAGAAGTCCAGAGGGATGTGAGCTGTTATACTTGGAACAATATGTTCCTCACATTGCATGGAATGTGTCTCATCCACTCCACTTACTCCCGTACCTGGTCATGGGAGTCTTCCAGTGGCAGATGCCCTATTGGCTCTTAAATGTCTGACCCGTGCCTACAAATATTTTATGGACCTTATCCTCGGTCTTTGAACAGAACAGATAGGAATCTTCACCTGTACAAGCCAGAGTTCCTGGGGAGATATGAGCAGACAAGCCTTCAGATCTCAGCAGGGAGTGCCCTAATCAGAGTCCTTCGATTGCCGTGCCATCTATCTGCCTGTTCACTGAGAATTTCTTAGAGATGTAGCAGAAAACCAGAAGAGAGAAAATTTGGCTTTTCCCTGGGGAAGGGCTTAACAGAGGGGTTCCCGAAGCCCCTTCGTGATCACCACAACCACTGGTGAACCAAAGCAAGTTCATTCCACCAGTCACCGCAGCTGAAAATGCACAGACGGCAAAGAGTTTGCAGAATGTTTTATTAGCAGACAAGCTAGCAAGTCTGAGTGGACAGTAAGAGTAGCTTCTCCAAAAACTGTCCTGCTTGAGTTACATTTTCAGCAGTTCTTAAAGCCAGATTTTGAAGGGATTGGCATCTAAAGATTGTCAGAGAACTGCAGCAGAGAGTCACAAGATTCCATTATATTTTATTGAACAGTATAAACTTCCTAAGATATCATTATCTCTTTGAGGTCTTCAGAATAACTGACTTTTTACCCTGTAGACAGGGAAAGGAATGCAGGGCTGTTAATCCAGATCAGGGTGATAATTAAGGCAGAGGATGGAATGTAATTAAACAACCTATGTGACCCTTATTAGATTTTATATTCATCAGCACTCATAACTTGTCCAACTTCTCCAGTCAATACAGGAGCTGTTATTGGGTAGGTAAGGATAAATATTATGTGTGAGGAAAGAAAGAACATGAGCAATTACAGGGGTGTCTGACTGAAGGTGGTCCAGAGGAGACACGCTTCTAGAACAGGGGGGTGGGAAGGAGATGAGGAGCCTGTTCAGAGGCTCTTGGTGGGGGCTGACTGGTGCCACCATGAGTTTTGATGATTATAAGAAAACACTGCTGTAAAGTCTGCAAAGATTTTTATTTTGGTGGCTCCTACAAGTTAATGTATGATTTCTGGGGCCAGGTAGTGCTAAGAAGCCATGACTTTTAAGAAAAACAAGTAAAAAAAAAAGCCCTGACTGCTTATTTCACAGCCCGTTCTGCATCACAGCCACGTGAAAGCTTGCACTGAGAGGGAGGTGGCGTCTATACATGACATGCATTGGCCTAGGAATCACACTGGGTTCTCCTACACTGAAAGTGAGAATTCTACCACTGCAATCTCACTACCCACCCCTGCAACAGTTAGAATCAATGAAAAACATAGTTACGTCTTAATATTTGTGTTACAATGGATGCTCACCCAGTTGCCCACCTTCTTTCTAACCTTACACCTAATGTTTATTTTTACCTACTCAATATAATATGCATGCAATAGTGAGTTCTTTACTATTTAATTTTTACAGTTTAATCTCTCTTTTATTTCTGCTATAGTTGAAACTTAGAAATTATGAACTTTTAATAAAATTAGACAAGGAAATTTCCTTCTATGTTTTACTTACAAAGAGCATTTAAACTACTTTTTCCTCAGCTGTACCCTCGCTAGTTCTAGGAGACAGAATGAAGGCCAATAGCCTAGGATTTATCTCACAACAATTTCCCTTTCTATCCAGGATTTGTATATTTTTGTAAAAGATCCTAGATACCTATCAACTATCAGTTTACAAAGCCCTATTATTATTCAGATTTTGCCTGTTTCATCTATGTCAAGATAACAAGCAATGTGACAAGCACATTCATATGCTTTGCATGGCCTCAGGGATATACCTGAATTTAAATAGTCCATTGTTTAAACTACCTTTTGTCCTAACAGGTTACTCCTTTTCTTATACCAGGCTTATAAATCAGAAGATGTCTAGTGCACTAATCAGAGACATTCTCTATGAAACGGAGGATAAGGCAAATATATAGAGATGCACAAATAAATTCGCTCTCTCATCCATCAAGATCCAGACACAAAAGAAATGTGTTGCTTCTATAGCTTATTCTGCATATTAATGAGTCTCGTATTAGGAGTTTGATGAGTATCTCTCAAAATACTGATACTAAAAGTGGAGGTTAAAACACTCTAGGGATTTAAAAGATCTGAATTATGTCTGTTCTTCCAGAGCATACCCTCATCTCTGTCACTGTAATTCTGTCTCCTTCCTTCTAGAGTCTGAGAACACAACAGTGGCACCCCTTTCAAAGTGTTTCTGTTGTTCTCCTTCTTGGAAGGGTCACTGTGATAAATACTGAGTCTGAGCGACTTTTACTTGCTTTTTTAAAAAGAAGTGGCATGTCCAGGCACTTAAATATTCTAGCATGAATAACTAGGAAACAAACTGGCTATAAGGATAAAGCGTCCTTTGATAAGGAGAAGGAAACATTTTTTTCCACTTAAAATAAAAAGTTGAGTTTCTATGTGAAAACACAAACATGATTGATTTAGTACTTATGAAAAATGGAGAAATGTTTGGAATATTTCTGTAAAACTGTGAAAAACTTAGAAAAGGGATGGGAAACAGTTTAATTCCCCTAGAATCTGATTTCTGCGGTCCTTGGAGAAAGGATGACCCACCCAAACTGGAGGTAAAGGCAAGAACCTAACAAATGTCACTTAGGTTATTAGCTACATGCCGTTTTCTGCCTCAGTTACCACCCTGCAGACTAGCAGGCCTGCATCCCTCTCCCTATCTCTGAGGAAATAGAATTGATTAAGACCTCAGTGAAACCTTATGATGCGATGAAATCTTGTGACTCCTGACTGTTGTTCTGTGACAAACACCTACTTTTTTGAATTTCAGCTGTAAAAACTGTTGGAAATATAGCCTAAATAGGATAGTTTTTGAGAAACTATTCTTGCTGTCCTCCAGATTTGCAGATTTTCGGTGAATAAAGCATTGAACTCCATGCCGTCTCTGGATTTTGGCTGTCATTGACAGCAGGAATGAACTTGCTTTAATTTGGCGGCAAACTGATGGTACAAAAAGAAGTCCAAGCTGCACTGAAGAAATGAGTGAAAAACAAACTCACTGCTGTAGAGTCAATTCTGACTCATAGTGACCCCTTAGACCGAGTAGAACTGTCCCATAGAGTTTCCAAGGAACACCTGGTGGATTTGAACTGCTGACTTTCCGGTTAGCAGTTATAGCATCCCATCTACCCATTAAAAACCCAGAGTTTGACTGAAGAAGGTGGACATGCTCTGAGGACCTGAATTCCCCCTGTCCCTTACATACTGGATAAACCTCTTAGGCATTCATTTCACCCTGTCTCAGTATTGGTTTTTGTGGCAGGTGGCCTAAATCCTTGTTTTATAGTAACAAGACTCTTCAACAAAGGAATGACAGCTACTTGGCCACCTGACTGGTAGAGACCTATATTTGTACTCATTCCAAAGACATGTGTTCCAACAGAACACAAAAATGTTTTTAACATTATAATTACATCAAACACAAATAAAATTTTGCTGAAGATACTCTGACAGTGATTGCAGCAGTATGTAGACAGGATGCTGCCAGAAACTCAAGCTGTATTCAGAAAAGGATGCAGAACAACAGATGTCATTCATTGCTGTTTTAGTCAGCTGGTACAGCTCTAACAGAAATACCAAAAAGTGGATGGCTTTAAAAAGATAAATGTTTATTCTTACGTAGTTGGGTAGGCTACAAGTCCAAATTCAGTGTGTCCACTCCAGGGGAATGCTTTCCCCCTTGTCGACTGTAGAGGAAAGTTCTTGTATTATATAAGTCTTTGTTCAGGGAGTGTCTGGGTGCAGGAACCTTAGGTCTGAAGGAGCGCTCTTCTCCCAGTGCTGTTTTCTTGATGGTCGAAGTTCCTAGTTCTCTGCCTACTTCTCTTTCCTTTTATCTCTCCTAGGATGAAAGGATTAAGGGTGGGGCAAGCCATAATCCAGGGAAACTCCCTTTACAGTGGAGCAGGGAGGTGATCCTATGAAGGGATTTACAGTCCCACCCCAATCCTTTAACATATAAGATAAGAAAATAACAAAATGCAAGACAATCATAAAATATTGGGAATCATGGCTCAACCACATGGCTACATGTATTTTTAGGGGAACACAATTCAATCCATGACAATCACTGATGTCAGATGGATCTTGTCTGAAAGCAGAGAATACCAAAATGATGTTTACCCATGATTCATTAACTATTCAAAGCCATTTAACTGTGTGAATCATAACAAATTAGGGATAACACAGAAAGAATGGAAACTCCAGTACACTCACTTGTGCTTATGAGCGGCCTGTACTTAGACTAGGACACAGTTGTTTAAACAGACAGTGCAAGGTTTAAAATGAGGAAAAGTATATGTCAGGGTTGTACTGTTTCACCATACTTGTGTACTCTGTATGCTGATTAAATAATCTAAGAAATTAGAATATATAAAGAATACTGTGGCATTAGAATTGGAGGAAGTCTCATTGACCACCTACAATACGCTGATGAGACAACTTTGCTTACATGATGGTCTAAGCTACAGCCTACAGAGTAGGTTATAACTCAACATAAAGAAAACAAAAATCTTTACAAGTCAATCATTATGCACCATAATAATAAACAGAGAAAATACTGAAATTGTGAAGAATTTTGTTTTACTGGCATCTGGAATCAATACTCATGCTAGTAACAGTCAAGAAATCAAGTGATATATTGAATTAGGGAACTCTGCTGCAAAAGATCTCTTTAAAGTGTTCCAAAACAACAACAACAACAAAAAATGTTTCTTTGAGGACTGAAGTGAGTCTGACCCAGGCCACAGCATTTTCAGCTTCCTCACATTGAAAGGGCTAAGAATTGTAAATTATTGGTTTAAAATCTTTGCCTGATCTCTCAGGCTGACTGGAAAAATTATAATGAATAACTTGGAGACTGAGGTTTTATCCAGATCTTGCCCAGAGGACTGAGCCAGACGATATCATGGTTCCTTTAAAAATCTCCCATGACTCTGGCTCAACTTGTGACCCAATCTAATGACCTCCAAACCCTCTGTCTTGAGATGAGACATTAAGCTACTACCCAGGTGACATCACCCACTCTGTGACTCCAGATTGCTCGGGGACAGATCAAAGTTCTTCTAACAACTTCCCACCCCTCCATGATTCTGACTCACCTTGTGACTTCAGGCCTTGCCCAGGGACCTGAGACCACTGTCCAGATAACATCACAGTTCCTGGACAACCCACCTCGTGACTATCCACTTGTCAGCTCTCCCTACCCTCCAGACATCTGAATACCACCCCCTTTTTTTCCTTAACCCTTCTTTCCTTCTTTCTATAAAACAATGCAGCTTGAGTTGAGATGTTACAATGGTTTTTAGGTTGCTAACCCACCATCTTCTCAGGCCACTGACCATCTGAATAAAGCACAATCCCTCCCCATCCTTATGTCTGGTTTCGTGGTGATAGGCAGCATGAAGGTCTGACCAGGTTTTACAACACACATATAAAAGATGGAAAAGGAATAACGAAGACTGAAGAAGAAGTGATATATCTGAGTTACGGTGCTGGCCAAGAGTATTGAAAATACTGTGTCCTGCAAGAAGAATGAACAGATCTGTCTTGGAAGAAGTACAGCCAGAATGCTTCTTAAAAGCTAAGTTGATGAGATTTCACCTCATATCACTTGGTCATGTTATTCAGATAGACCACTCCCTGGAGAAGGGCATCATGCTTGGTAAAGTACAAGATCAGTGAAAGAAAAGAAGTCACTCAATAATATGCATTGACACAGTGGCTGCAACAACAGGCTCAAACACAGCAATGATTGTGAAGATGACACAGGGACAAGCAGTGTTGGTGGTGTACATAGAATCTAATAAAGGTCACTTTAGATTATTAAGCTACATTCCATTCCCTGCCCCCAATTATCACCCCGAACTGGATTAGAAGGCCTGCTTTCCTCTCCCTGCCTCTGGGGTAGAAGGTCAATTATTCCAAAGACCTCAGAGAGATAATGATATTTTGGGAAGTTGTTATTCAATAAGATGTAAGGGAATCTTATGACTCTCTGTTATGGTCCTGTGACAATCTTTAGATACTAATCTCTTTGAAATTTGGCTATAAAAGCCACCAGAAATATAATTCCACCACCTTTGTCTTGCAAAAAATAGGGCCAGGAGACAGCCTTGTAAATAACCCTAGTAAAACATCCACTAACGATTACATTTTACAACCTACGGAAATTCTATGTGGATGAAAACATTCATCAATGTGGCTGACACATTCACCCATAGCTACATTTTGCAACTTGCAGAAATTCCATATGGCCTCAGCCAATCAGTGCAAAGGTCAGCTCCCCCTCCCTACTTTGCGGTTTCACAGCTTAAATGCTGCGCGCTAAGGAAGCCTGGGGTCACCTCCTGCTCTGCGTAGTTTGGGAGTGCGTCCCTGGTACACCAGCTTTTTTCTTATTGGGCACATTTTTAATAAAACTTAACTTTTAAAGAGAAACTGCGTTGCATCTTGAAATCCAGACCCTAACACTATGACAGTGGAAGCTATACTGCCACTATTTCAAACACCAGCAGGGTAGCCCATGGTGGTTGACAGGTTCCAGCTGAGCTTCCAGACTGGGAATAGGAAGAAAACTCTGGTGAACTATTTCTGAAAATTTAGCCAAATGAAAACCCAATGTATCACAACAGAACATTGTTAGACCTGCTTGCGTAGGATCTGTCATCAGAACGGATAAATTGCCAGAGAAAAATATCATTATTTGGTGAAATAAAGAGGCAAAGAGGGCATGGGAGACACTTGGTAAAACAGATGGATTTAAGGGCAGCAATAATGGACTTGAACTTCCTGGCAATTGTAAGTACGACATTAAAAAAAAAAAAACCCTAAAATCAAATCTATTGTTTTCAAATCCTTTCCAATTTGTCGTGAGTACCATAATGCTTTACTTTGTACATACGTTTTTGACCCATGTACATAAGGTCAACATGAATCAGAGCTGATCTGATGGCTGCTAACAGCCACAACCGAGTTTCTTGAATGTTTCCATTTTTTCCAGAAAGTCTACATCACACATAGGTTAAAAAATAATCAAAATCCCTTCAAGCCAGAGTTTATGGCTATCTATTTCATATTGGAAAGAGAAGTCAACTTTAAATGTGAACCATGGAAATCTGTACCCTACACTGAAATGGTCGGTCTTATGAAGGCAGCTGCTGTATTATTATAACACTAGTTGATCTATACACAGTTCCTTTCATTATCTGACAGTGAAATTGAACTTGTACAACTAGCCCTAGTCTTTTTAAAATGCTTAGCATGCAGGGAAGCATCAGGTATTTCGTGTTGGTTTTTAGAGAAGGCCTTGTGATGATCAGACAGGTACCTTCCATTTTTCTCTTCTAACAGTTTGGGTTGCTGATCTCACAAATCATATTTGGTTGGAAATGAAAGGTTCACCAGTGCCAGTATTTTGTTAGAAATAATGACACACTTTACTACCTCTAAGTGCTGACCGAGTGCTTCTGCCTTTTCTTCCCAAGGTGACTGTAACACAGATTGATGAAAGATTCTGCAAGACGACAAAGGTTAAAGATTCAGACCTGGAGCTAGAAGCCAGGTCTGACACTGATGGAGTGGAGTGCGAGGAGAATATCCACATTATTGTCCTATCCTCTGATAACCGATGTAATATGAAAACTGACTACAGAAGAAAGAAACAAATTAAATCCATTAATCAAGCATATCTCGGCTAAACAGTTGTTCAAAAGAGATGAACAAATGAAAAATTTACTGTTTGTTTTCATGCTTGCAAGGAATGGGCAAGAAAATTAATTATAAGGTACTGTCTACGCTATTAGTTAAGTTTTTCTGGAGGAAACTATTTATTGCTTTGTCAAAGGACAAATGAACCTCATTAGGGAGATTAGTTTCAGCTGGTAGTTTTGCATTAAGGCCGACTAATAACACACACTTTGAAAGATATCCCAAGTAAAAATATGAAAATTGAAAATCCTTTTTTGACTGTTTAATTTATTAGCTGTTTCAAATGACCACTATATTACCTACTAAGAAACCAGGAGAGTATCAGATATTGCCCTCCCTTTCACCAGAGGGCTTGAAGGAGACTTCATGTCACTGTGGGCTTTCTGAGTGCTGCAATGAACTTATGTCTTCAGGGTTATAACACAGGAACGGCCCTTGAGTCTCACGTTAAAGTATGTCAAGCAGAGCTCCACACCAAAAGCAATTTTTGATAAGCTCCTTTGAAATCCTTTTCTTTTCAGAATGTTTTAAGTGTCCTGGACAAATAGCAAGCTTACATCTGTTATCCTGAACTTCCTTTTCAATCTACAGAGAGCAAGGCAAGAGGAAAAGGAAAGTCCTCCTCTGCTATCAATTCTGTCTGACCAGTGGACTGAGGCTGCTAGAGCTGCAACAGCAAGAGCAATTCAGCTGCAATGTGCATTTAATCCCCGGTCCTTCTGTCTAACAAGAGGGGCAATTACTGCACCTCGTCACCAGGTGCTCTAGGCTGCAGACACCTGTCTTCAAAAACCTAGAGTAAGACCAGACTCACTTCACATAGCATATAAATCGACTATAAAATAATGATTTTTTTGAATTCATCTGACCTAGGCTGGACACAGGATTGCTGACCCAGAAAGGAAAGTATGCCATTATCCTTCTTGTGAGCCAGTGAAGACATCCCTGTCCGATTCTGACCCACTTTTGTTTGTAGTGGTCTCACATTGGTTTACAGGAACGTAAACCAAATTGGCATTTACCTGCTGTTTTTGTGTGGTTTATTGGCTTAGCTCCTCTAATTTAATAGTAGTCTTTAGGGGCGTGGAGGGTGAATGAATGTGATCAAAATGACATGGTTGAAGTTCACTGTGTCATCCCCTAAGCTTTGACATTTGGTTAAGATGGAGGTGGAGTTTTAAAATATTTTTTCATACAAAATTAAAGATCTTTAGTTTTAAAAACTAAGTTTTTTTTTTAAGAGTCTGTCTCAAGACATCGAAAAAGTCAAGATTTTTTTAAAGAAACTAATGCCAAGCCAAAGAAACTGATTCATGTCTGCAACATTGATTCTTACAAGCTACCATTGTGCTTAGGGTGGATGGTGAGCTTTCAGAATTAGGTAAGCATTTTCTTTGACCAAGGTGATTCTGTCACCTTGGTGAATTTGATACCACTTGCCTCCTGCCTCCATTCAGCACCCCCCCCCCAATAAAATGCTGCCTTTGAGTCCATCTGACTCAATAATGACCCCATAGGACAAAGTTGAACTGCCCTATGGGGTTTCCAAAGAATACCTGGTGGACTAGTGTATTCCCTGTAGCCTACTAGGTCTGATATTTCCAGCCACCTGGGTAGAAGCACCAGGTTTCATGGGGCTTGAATACTATGCAATATATGAAGCCCTTCTGAAAAGAAAATATATAAATTTGCAATACAAAAATCTTGGTTTGCAACAGAAACTTGCAATAGAAAACAACATGTCTTCATTAACTCTAAAAGCAAACTCCAGGAGAAGAGCGTAGGCTTAGCTAAGTGGGAAGTGTTCCAGGAAACACACTGTTGGAATGAGATAGTAAAGCAGTAATAGCAGGAAAACCAGCAAAGGATGCATTAACAACATGGTCACCATGTGGGACACCCAGGGGCCCAGTTCTAACAAGGCTCTCTACAGCGCTGTTTAGATCATGCCTCCAAATTCCTGCCCAGAGAGGCAAAGGAGCTGGAGTTATTAATAATGCCTGTATTTCCTGAGTTGGAATGAACAGGATGACAATGGGCTTGGGTTTTTTGGGGTAGTGTGTCTCATGAGAATCAAATTTCCCCCTATTTCTGGCCTTGCCTTGCCTTGCTGCAGTCAGGGGAAGTCCTAAGGGGAAGACTTGCTAGATGCGGAAGCCATGGACTTGAGCAGACATTATCCACCAAAGCGCTAGGTCACCTCAGAGTCCTCTGGGAAGGTGAAAAGAGTACTGGATGGGCACTGACAGATTTTTCCATGTTGGATATGAAACTGAATATTTAGTTGAGTGATAAAAAGCAATCATATCCATCACAAATTTAAAAGATTGGCACACACAGTCCCCTTGTGCCACCCAACATCAAAGGACGTATGACAGAAATCAGAGTGGAGCATGACAGAGGTCTCAAATGATGGCTACTAAATGATCTCCTTATTGCCATAGTAAAAATAACCAATTGTAACCATACAAACACATTACTAGGGTATTTCCCAAAACCTCAGAAGGGATCTGTGTAAGTGAGGATTCCTGAAACTTGAACTTCAGTAACTTCCTGATAAAACATCCACAGTAGCTAATATTGATGAAATTTTCTTATATACTCATGTATGTAGTTCAGGAATTAAGTTGAATACCACCTGTTAAAGGATTTCTAAGCAACAATAGCAGCAACATCAACAATGTAAAGCCTGGCAATACATTGCAAAACATTTATTATAATTATCTGCAAATGTTTGTGAAATACAATAGTAAACCTTCAATGAACTGTAACTATCTAGAGCTCGTTTTCTCAGTTTGGTCACCATTTGTATTTGGGGCCAGATGGTTCTTTGTTGCAGGGGGCTGTCTATGCCTTTTAGGTTATTTAACGGAATCCCTGGCCTCTGTTCATTAGATGCTCGCAGGACTTTGCCCATGTTGTGAAGAATGACAATGTCTCTAAACATCCTCCTGTTGTTCCTGGAATTAAAATCACTTTCCCTCTTAATTTGGGAACCACTGATTCAGAGGAATGGAAAAATGGCAAACTAGAGATCTGGCAAATAGATAAATGTCTGGAGTTTGTTCACCGTCTAGTCAGTTGCCACATATCCTAAATCTACCTCTAGGTCATTGTAAAGATAGAATAATATTCTAATTAGATTTTTTAAAAAAACAATGTATGCATGACAAAATATTCTTAATAACTAAATCATAAAATATTGTTGAGGGTTTAAAAAAATGATAATATTTTTAAGGAGCTATTTCATCATCTTAGATTATTCAACACTCCAGAAAGGTAAGACTGCCTCCTGCTTTTAATTAATTCTAGAGGACAAGCCAAACAATCTATTAGCAATTTAACATTTCTGTGCAAAACTGGTGGGCTTTATGTAATACTTATCTCTTTTTGGTATAAGAGGAGAGTCTGGTGGCACAGTACTTATAAAAACTAACTTGGCTGCTAACCAAAAGATTGACAGCTCAGATCTCCCAGTTACTCTTTGGAAACTCTATGGGGCATTTCTTTTCTGTCCTCTAAGGTTGCTATGAGTCTGCATAGGCTTGATGACAACAGGTTTGGTTTTTTGGTTGGTGCAATAGAAGTTTAAGTTTTATTTTTATTTAAGAAATATATCTAACACATTTGTATAAATTTTTAATTTATAACTAGTGATGAATAGTTTCTTTTTCTTCTCAAAAATTGTGAAGTTGTGATAAATTGCATGACATCAAACTGTTTGCAAACAGTTGCTATGTCCTATAAAACTTTACAAGTTCTTAAAAATAAGAACTATAAATATGATTTTGCCCTTAATGAATCAACAGTCAAAGAAAGATTATGTATATATAGAAAGATGTGTGTCTTTAACACAGTGTCTGATTTCATCCATGCTGCAGCTTCCTCATTTCCTAGTGAGAAATAGATAATTGATACAACATGCTTTGTACAAAGTCTGACATATTATTAATATTCAGTAAGTGTTTATTATCATTAGGGTAAGAACAAGTATTATTATCCTATTTTCACTGTTTTCACCTGAAAAATGAGTGTTTTGACAAAATGTATTATTTACAAAGATTTTATACATTTCAAATGATTTACTCTGTGAAAGTGCCATTTATACTATAATGTGCCACTCAGTGGAAATTACTATCATGAATATTACCAAAATGGTTTGTGTTTACATCTAAAGTCATTTGATTAATCAGACAATTTTCCATTTCTACCCTAATTCATAAGAATTTGGGGGTATAGAGATTAGATTTTCAGCTTTAATGTTTGCTGAAAGTCTTTGTTGAAAGGGTATTGGGTTAACTCAGAGTTGAAGGGACACTTGCACAAATTAGAGTTCCTCTGAGGTCTCATTGGGTATAAATCAAGCTATTAATTTAGCAAAGATTTTTGTCGTCATTTTCCATCTCACCTCTGCTTCTTTCTGTGAGTCATCTTTGTTCATCTAGACTTCTCTGTATGACTGTACACATGGAAGCTGATGACTCTGAGATCTTATTCTGCTAACTCCAGGGTCTCAGCAAAAAGGAGAGCTTTCTTGTCAACAACACTGGGAAAATTCTCAGTGAAGGAATTTGAGTGTTGCATATCATATACACAATGGCGAACAATAGAAACCTAGTGGCATAGTGGGTTGAGTTCTACATCTGCTAACAAAAATGTCAGTGATTCAAATCCTCCAGGTACTCCTTGGAAATTCTATGGGGCAGTTCTGCACTGACACATAAGGTCTCTATAAGTCAGACAGACTCCACTGCAGTGGGTTGGGTAACGGCTAACATTGTGTAAAATGGGAATTCCAGAACACTTAATTTTGCTTTTAAGGAATCTGCATATGGATCGAGAGGCAGTCATGTGAACAGAACAAGGGGAGACTGCATGGTGTCAACTCAGGAAAGGTGTGTGTTGGAGCTGTTATCCCTTCACCATGCCTTTTCAGTACTCATGCCACCTTGAAGACTGAAGTACGCCTGCTCCAAGCCATGTTGCTTTCAACTGGATCACATGCATGTGAAAGCTGGACAATGAGCAAAGAAGACAGAAGGACAACTGATGTCTTTGAATCGTGGTGTTGGAAAAGAATGCTGAATGTACCATGGGCCACTGAAACAACCAACAGATCTGTTCTGGAAGAAGGACAATCAGAGTTCTCCTTGGAAGCAAAGACAACAAGACTGTGTCTTTCATACCTTAGACGTGTTGTCAGGAAGGATCAGTCCTTGGAGAAGGACATCATTCTGGCTAAAGTGGACGGTCAGTGAAAAAGAGGAAGACTCTCGATGAGATGAAACGACACAATGGTCACAACAATGGGCTTAAGCATAAAAATGATTGTGGACCCGGCAGTGTTTTGTTCTATTGTTAACAGGGTCGCTAGTAGTCAGAACCAACTCAAAGGCACCTAACAGCAAGAACAACAACAACATATTACCTGGAGCCCTGGTGGCACAGCGATTAAGAGCTCAACTACTATTCAAAAGGTCAGCCACTGGAATCTAACAGCTGCTCCTAGACACCGTGTTAGGCAATTCTACTCTTTCCTAGAGGGTTGCTATGGGTTGGAATTGACTTGATAGCAACGAGTTTGATTTGATTTATATCACATACCTAGTCCTGTGCTGATTCATTTATTCAGTAAATATCACAAAAAAAAAAAAAAAAAAAACGAGTTCTCGGTCAAGTTCTTACCACTGTGTATATAGGATTGAACAAGATAAAATTACTCTCTTTGTGTATTTTAACATCCAGGTGGAGAACTGGACAACCAGTGAAGAAAGCAACAAATCAAATTAACTTAGTTAAACAGAAATGAAATGAGTAACAATATAGTGTGTTGGAGAGAAACAGACATCAGAGCACTTTTAGATAATCTCTTAGTAACAGAAATACCACAAATGGGTGATTTTACTGAACACAAATTTAATTTGTCATAATTTGGGAGGCTAGAAGTTTGAATTCAGGGTGCCAGCTCTTAGGGAAAGGCTTTCTCTGACTGTCAGTTCTGGAAGGAGATCTGCATCGGTTCTAGAATCTACTCTGGAGTCACCTTCGTGTGTCTTAGCATCTCTCTCTGACCCACATGTTGACTTGTTTGTGTTCATTTCTTTTACATTTCAAAAGAAAGAAATTCAAGACACAACCTACACTAATCCCGTCACATTAACACGAAAAGGACAACCGGATGGGATTATAATCATAGGCATAGAGACTGAAATTTAAAACAATTGTTTTGAGAGAACACCATTTCACCCATATGACACAATCAGGACAATTAGACTGTTTTCATGATCAGCCAGTCCAGTCAGGGTTTTCAGAAAGGGTGAGAAATACAGAACCAGTTTCCTCAAAGGAAAGCGATACAATTATGTGCCGAAAACAATGCTGGGTTAGCAAAACAAAAATGTCTATTACACCTTCTTCTTTCATTGTTTGTTCGTCTTTCATATTAGAAGAGATTAGGCTTCAGACAAGAAGTAACAAAAATCCCAGTGTTGTTCCATAGATGACTTCTTAGCCATGAGATTGCTATAGCGAACCATGCATTTTCGTGAGAAAATGCTACTTAAACAGCGGGTAATCGATACCTTGAAGAATAATCCTAATGCCTCAAAGTCAATTGTTCAGAAAATGATAAAGTTGATAAACAACAAACCTGAGACATCACTAAAATTGTGGGGAACAAAATGTGTTCCTAAAATTTTAATAATATTGAAAATGTAGAGACACATACATTTAGAAAAAGTGAACTTCTTATAAGGGTATAATAAAACATGATATTTTGTTAGGGACTGTGAGGTCAGCACTAAATCACAGAGACCCTGTATATATCCTATGCCCAGTCCTGTGCAATCCTCACGATCACTGCTGTGCTGGAGCCCGTCTTTGCAGCCTCTGTGACAATCCATTTTATGGAGGATCTTTCTCTTTTTGCTGACCCTCTGTTTCACCAAGCATGATGTCATTCTCCAGGCCTCGGTCCCTCCTGCTAACATGTCCAAAGTAAGAGAAAATGTTCTCATCCTTATTTCTAAGGGGCATTCTGGCTATACTTCCTCTCAGGACAGATTGGCTCATTTTTCTAAAAGTCCGTTTAATATTCTTCCCTAGCATCATAATTCAAATGCAGTTCTTTTTGACTGTCCTTCTTCATGGTTTGGCTTTTGTGTGCATAGAAGGCAATTGAAAACACCAAGACTTTGGTCAGGTGCACTTTAGTACTCAAAATGATATCTTTGCTTTTTAAGATTTTAAAACACTCTTTTGTTATTCATAAGGTTTTCACTGGCTAATTTTATTTTCAGAAGGGTATCACTAGGTCTTTCTTCTTAGTCTTAGTCTGGAAGCTCCCCTGAAACCTGTCTATCATGGATTGACTTGTGTTCCCCCCAAAATATGTGTATCCATGTAGTTGGGCCATGATTCCCAATAGCTTGTGACTTTCCTCCATTTTGTGGTTTCCCTAAACTGAATGTTAAAGGATTAGGGTGGGACTGTAAATCCCTTCATAGGATCACCTGCCTGCTCCACTGTAAAGGGAGTTTCCCAGGAGTATGGCTTGCCCCACCCTTAATCCTTTCATCCTACGAGAGATAAAAGGAAAGAGAAGCAGGCAGAGAACTAGGAACCTCATACCATCAAGAAAGTAGCACCTGGAGAAGAGAGCATCCTTCAGACCTGAGGTTCCTGTGCCAAGATGCCCCCTAGAAAAAGACTGATGCAATACTGGACTTTCCTCCAGAGTCAACAAGGGGAAAGCCTTCCCCTGCTGTGGACACCCTGAATTGGACTCGTGGCCTACCAGACCATGTAAGAATAAACCTTTCTTTGTTAAAGCCATCCACTCTGGTATTTCTGTTAGAGCAGCCCTAGCTGACTAAAACACTGTCTATCTTGGGTGATCCAGTTGATACTTGAAATAACAGTGCATAGCTTCCATCGTCATAACAATATGCGAGCCACCACAGCATGACAAACTTATGAGCCAAAAGAAAACAGAACCTGTTTGCCATCAGGTGGAGGCTAACTCACAGAGACCCTAGAGGACCAGAGTAGGACTGGCCTATTGGGTTCCTAAGGAGAAGCCGGTACATACAAACTGCTGACCTTCTGGTCAGCAGCTCAGCTCTTAAGCGCAGCTATGATATAAATTCAGATATTTACAATATAAATGTTATATAATAACAGTATCATACACTGCTCAAATAGAAATGCATCATCTGACCATTGTGATAGGAGTTGAAAGAATCAATAAAATGACCAAGCCATGTTAATATTTAGCCAATATCATTATCAGTCGTTTTGTGCATAGTTTTTGAGGTTGCTAATGAATTGTCTCCACTTAAAATTTTATTTAATTTCATGTGTCTTGTTTTCCTGTTGATAGAGTTACAAAGGTTCAAGGATGTCATCGAAAAGTATAAAGAGAGAGTTACTCACCCCCATTTCCTTCCTGATGCTTCTCCTTATACTAAATCTTATTAAAATACTTCTTACACATTATTCTAATGTGTTTGTTTAGAGTTCCCTCTTCCTATTGGCCTGAATGTTCATTAAGGCCAGTGTTATTTATAATTCTCATTTTGTCTCTTATGCTGAACAGAATACTTGATATATCATCATGGCTTAATATAACATTTGTTAAATAAATAATAAAATTAAACATCCATGTGGAATGATTTTGGAAAAGTCGTCTTTTTATTTTATCTTTATCTTTTATCATTGTGATAAAATAGAATGATGTGATCTCGTATTAAGTAATTCATACATTGTTCAAATTGTATTGTGGAACTAATATAAACAAAGGGTGGAATGGGATTGTCTTTCCCAACTTTCAATAGGAAACCAAGGGAATAAGGAGGTATGTCTTTGGCCAACTGTGCACCACAAAAATTTTTGAGAGAGGCTTTTCTCCTTTTCTGGTCTTCAAATAAAATATATATGTACTATACATACTATACAACGCCAAATGCTTATCTCTAAGAGCCTTGAAATTCTGTTTCCCTTCCTGAGGCATGAAATGTGTTAAGTAGTAGGTGGCCAAGCAAACTCAGCTCAATTTTTCAAGCAATTTTGTTGGATGCCATTGGGTGTGGTCTCTATGGAGCATTTCCCATAAAAAAGGATTTTTTTTCCTGTAATCTCCAATGTAGTGGAAACTATTTGGCTCAATTTTGTCTTTTCCAGAAGAACAGATCCAAGAGAAATACAAAAGAAATGTAATAGCATTTTTACCCCTTTCTGCTGAAGGGGTTTGCAATGTGACTGCTTTAAAACTTACTATTTTACAAAAGCCAATTTTCTTGAAGAGGCCGTTGGCACTTAAATCAGTAGCACAATAAACTTGCCAGAATCAGGCTGTTGAATGATAAAAAAAAGAATCACTGCAATTTTATAAAGCAGAATGACTGGCTTTGCAGTATTATTTATTTTAATATACAGTGTGTGTCAGAATTGAAATGATATAGGTGTTACTGGTTTAAGTTCCACTTACTCCACAATCTCAAAAGCAGATAGGCTATTATACTCTCAGAATAGAGAGCTTTGTAAGAGTTGACTACTTTGACACCAGGCCTGCCAGCCTAAATTCAAAACCCAGGTTTGTCACTTACCAACTGGGTAAAATTATGTAGCATCTCTGTGCCTCATTTGTTTTCTACGAAACAAAATAATCTCTCTTTCTCTCTCTCTCTCCGTGTATGTGTGAGTGTTTATGTGTAAATACACATGCTATGATATCTCTTACCCTGCAGGTAAAATACCTAATACAAGAACTTACACATCTGTCAATAGGTTAATCCCAAAGATACACTCAAAAACCAAGTAAAAATATCATCAGATTGGCTTGCAAACTTATTGAAAATCTTGGCAAATTGGACTTTGGCTATAATTGGCCAATGGTCAATTGAATTACTTCATTTGTCACCTGTTTCACATATAATCTCACTCTAAAAAGAGAGCTGTTGGGACACTTCACATCTTCAACTACTGATGCCAACTCACATCCCACGCACAATGACTGTTGGGGTATCTAGGTACTCCTTTTTCCTTAATGAACAATCTCTTGGGTAACCCACACTTCATGTCTACCAGAGATACTACTAGCCACCTAGTTTCTGAAGTAATTCTTTACTTATTTCTTCTTATTTGCATTTTCCAAAAAATGTGGATTAAATATACGTAACATAAAACTTACCATTTTAAGCAGTGTTGTGTAACTGCGATCACTATTTCCAGAACTTCTTCGTTATCCCGAACAGAAACTCTGTACCCTTTAAACAACAAACCTACAGTCTCTTCTTCTCCAGCTCCTGCTATTTTCCCCTCTACTTTCTGTCTTACTTGAGATTCCTTATGCAATTGAAATCACACAATGTCTTTTCATCTCTAGCTTATTTCATTTCCCATAATGTTTGTAAGATTCTGTATGATAGCCCACATCAGAATTTCATCCCTTTTTGCTACTGAATGATATTACAATTGGTATATACACAACTTTTTTTTTTAAATAAATTCATTTGCTGATAGATATCAAAATTAATGACTGAAAAATGCTGCTAAGAACATTGGTCTAAAAGCATGTTTGAGTTCATACTTTCAATTTTTTTACATATATGTGTGTGTATATATATATATATATATATAGGAATAGAATTGCTAGATCATATGGTATTTACAAGTTGAAGTTTTCAAGGAACCATAAACTGTTTTCCACAGTTTGGTGTACTATGCCTGCATCAGTTTACCTTCCTGTCAGCAATGTGTGAGAGTTCCAGTGTTCTGACACTGTTATCAACAGTTGTAATTTTCCATGATTTCTTTTTTACTGTTTATTTATAAATAGCACCCTATTGAGCGCACTTTAAGGACTAAGGTGCAGTTAACCCAAGCTATGATACTTTCAGTTGCATGAAGCAACAGCACAGTGAGGAAGGAAATACAGAGAAGAATTGATGTCTTTGAGTCATAGTGATGACAAAAGATGGTGAATATCCCGCGGGTTGCCAGAAGAACAAATTTGTCTTGAAAGAAGTACAGCCAGAATACTACTTAGAAGCAAAGATGGTGAGAATTCGTCTCTTACTTTGGACATGGTATCAGGAGGGATCAATCCAAGAAGAAGGACATCATGCTTGGTAAAATAAAGGGTCACAGAAGAAGAGGAAGATCCCCAGTGAGATGGGGTGATGCGGTGGCTGCCATGGTGGGCACAGATGTGGCAAGGATCGTGAGGATGGCACAGATCTGGGCACCTGTCATTTGCTGTGAGTCAGAACCAACTCGTCTATACCTTATAACAGCACTGGATGTGAACCGGTACCTCTGTGTGTGTGCGTGTGTTTCATTATACTTTAGATGACTGTTTACAGAACAAACTAGTCTCATTAAACAGTACAGTATTGTTTTGTGACATTGGTTGTCAACCCCACAACATGTCAACACTCACCCTTCCAGACCTTAGGTTCCCTACTACCAGCTTTCCTGTCCCCACCTATATTCTAGTCTTTGTCACCTGCTGGTGTCCCCATTTGGTCTCACTTTGTTTTATGGGCCAAGGTTGAACCTCAGAATTAACTTCATCATTGAGCTAAAAGGGTATCTTGGGACTGTACTCTCAGGGTTTCTCCAGTCTCTGTCAAACCAATAAACTTATTTATCAGTCTGTCTATCCATCTGTCCAACCATTCATTATCTATCTATCTATCTGTGTCCGTCCGTCCGTCCGTCCATCCGTCCATCTATCTATCTATCTATCTGTGTCTGTCTGTCTGTATCTGTCTGTCTGTCTGTCCATCTGTCCATCTGTCCGTCTATCCATTTATCTATCTATCTATATGTCTGTCTGTCGATCTGTCTGTCTGTTATTTATTATTATTACCATGTAAGTTAAACTTTTGTTCTACATTTTTCTCTAGCTATATCTGGAGCTTCTATTGTGATCCCTGTCAGAGAAATAAGTGGTGGTAGCCAGGTACCACCTGGTTATGCTGGACTTCAGTTTGGTGAAGTCTGTAGAACTTACAGCCTATTAATCATTTGGACTAATCTTTCCCTTGTGTCTTTGGCTTCCTTCACTCTCCCTAGCCCCAGACAGGGTAAGAACAGTGGAATATCTTAGATGACTTCTCACAAGCTCCTAAGAACCCAGACACTACTTACCAAAGTAAATGTAGACGTTTTTATAAACTACGTTATGTCAATTGACTTAGATGTTCCCTGAGACTATTTCACCACAGACCTCAGCCAGTTGATCCCTCAGGGAGTTTCATTGTGTCTATGGAGCTTCCATGACTTTGCCTTGGCCGAGTTGTGCTGGCTTCCTTGGTATTGTTTACTGTCTTATTATGGTTTTGAATTATACTTTACTTATAAATAATGGTGTTGAGTATTTTCATGTGCTTATTGGCCATTTGTGTACCTTATTTGGAGAAATATCTATTTAAGTTATTAGCCTTTCTTGGTTATTTTTATTTGGGGGTTATAAGGGTTTTTTATACATTCTGGATAGTGGACCATTATCAAATACATGATTTAACAATATTGTCTCCCATTCTACAGGTTGTCATTTCAATCTGTTGATGCTATCTTTTAATGCACAAAAGTGGCTTTTTTTTTTTTTTTTAATTTTCATGAAGTCCGAGGCAGAGTCAAGATGGCAGACTAGACAGACATCTCCTTAACTCACTCCAAAAACAGAGCCTTCTGGACACACAGTGAGCCCTAGGACATGGCATAGGGCTATCATGTTTAACTACACGCCACCGAACAGGAAACTTCTTCTCTTTGGCTGACTCCTGCCCTGGTTGAATCACCAGCTCTTGCAGACTGAAGATAACTACTGGCTTTAACTTTTTTCCTTTTTGTTTAGCTTGTGGCAGTGATTGGGCTTAACTGGCAGTAAAGTTGTACCACACTGCTGACGTGACCAGAGGGTGAAATAGGCACAGTTTGAGAGTCTGGCTCTGGACTCTGAATACTATGGCCCCTCCATGCCTCTTTGCAAACCTCCGCCATTTATTAGGCTATTTTGCAGTGGGCAGGAGAGCCTCTGTGGGATGCCGTCTTGTCAGACGGGAGGTGGATTTACCCAAATGGAGGCCTCATCAGGGGCTAATTCCCAAGTTAGGAGGCAGTGCCAGCCTGGAGAATACTTTCCCAGAAGAAAAACTGTGTTTAGCATAGTTGACCCTTCGGGTAGGGCCTGGCACCTGATGATAGCAGGGCAGTAGCCTGTCCCTACTTTGAACTAAATCACAGAATTTAGGGATGATACAGAAGTGCCTCCACTGCCAGCTAGAAAGAGAGGTTTGCACAGCTGACAGCCTGACTGCTTATGGAAGCTGTCAGATAACATTTACCTTTCAGAATAAGACTGCCTAAAGAAATAAGCATGGTGTACCCTGAGAGCATCTCTTCTAATCTTGACTGACCCACAACATAGGGTCAGTTGACGGCCTCCCAGTAACTCCATAAAAAGGGCCATGGCTTTGTCAGCCATGAGGTGGAGCCTGCTATCACAGAGATTCCACTGGGCCCAGTCACTGGAGTACATAGAGATAACTGATGATCAACTTCTACTTCAGCTTCTATTAAGGCAATATCAGAGAAACTAAACAACCTCTAGATGCCCAAAAAGCAGCAGACCTTGGCCTGACACTTATGGAAAAATCCAACCATGGCTCTAAAATCTCCAAAAAGAAAGAACCAAAGAACTTCCAGATGAAGAAACCTTTGAAAATTCAGAGATCAAGTACAAAAGAATTATATAGAGAGCCCTCCTAGACATTATACAAAATTTAGTATACCAAAATGAAAAATTAAGCAAGCTGTTCAAACTGATGGAACTCCAGCATTCTGAAATTCAGCAGATCAATAACAATAAAGAATCTGAAAACTCAATTAAAAGCCAAGAGAACAGAATAGAACAAATGGAAAAGAGACTTTCTGACTTGGGAGACAGAACTACTGAAACCAGCATTCTTGAGGAGAAATCAGAGGAAAGACACCAGAAAGATGAAGAAGCATTAAGAAACAGGTGGGACTCTATCAAGAGGAACAATCTACAATTAATTGGAGTTCCTAAACAGGAAGGGACACTTGAAAATACAAAGAAGACTGTCGTTGACCTGCTGACAGAAAACTTCCTGAAAATTATGAAAGAAGAGAACATAGATATCCAAGATGTGTATCAATTGCCATACAATATAGATGCCCAAAGAAAGACTCCAAGACATATCATAATCAAGCTTAACAAAATGAAACAGAAACTCTTAAAGGCAGTGAAACTCAAAGCAAAGCTAACATTCAAAGAGAGGCCCTGCAGGCTTTCATCTGACTTCTTGGCAGAAACCATGTTGGCACAGAGGCAGTGGGGTGGCACATGCAAAACCTTGAAGGAGAAAAAACTTCCAACCAAGGATTATATATCCTGCAAAACTGTCTTTCAAACATGAAAATGAAATTAAGACCTTTGCAGATAAACAGAAACTCAGAGACTTTGTAAAACTAAACCAGAGCTACAAGAAATATTGAAAGAAGCTCTTGGCTTAGAAGAACAAAACTATTAGCTCTATATTTTAGGAGACCATACAGGACACAGCATCCAGAAACGTACTCAGTTATGGAAGGCACCAAACTCAAACCAAAACTATAATTCTAAAAGAAATGATGCAATGATCACATCATGAAAACTATGAAACCATCACATTAAAATGAGGGGTATATTACAGTAGTTAGAGTTCATCCAGATGGAGAGGAAGTTAATAAGATATATAGAAGTTAAAATCAGGTTTAAACATACGTTATTAAGGGGGATCATGGTGTAGCCACAAAGCACATGAAGAACCAATGTATGAAAACAAGAAACTCAATACAAGAGTCTCAACAAACAAAAAACTAACATTGAAAAGGGTGAAAAATCAACCCATAAAGAAGAACGTCCCAGAACAGAGTAGTAAGAGCAACAGAGAAAACAGCAACACAAAAATAAATACAGCAAAATGACAGCACTAAACACATACCTATCAATAATTACATTGACAGTAAATGGACTGAATGCTCCTGTAAAGAGACAATGAGTGACATCTTGGATCAAAAGACATGACCCATCTATATACTGCTTACAAGAAACTCACCTTAGACTTAAAGATATGAACAAACTGAAAATTAAAGGATGGAATAATATATACCAAGCTAACAACATACAAAGAAGAGCAGATGTGGCAATACTAATATCAGATAAAATAGATTACACCGTAAACAAGCAAACAAAAAAAAAGCTCAGTAAAGACACAGAAGACTTCAGTGTGACAATTAACCAACCAGACCTCACTGACATATATAGAACTTTCTATCCATCATGTTGAGTGAAATTAGTCAGCAGAACAAGGACAAACATGGTATGAGACCCCTACTTTAAGGACTTGAAAGCTGACTCATGACAGAAGAAAAGACTCTGAAGGCTTCAAGAGAGGAGAGGGAAGGAGGGAGGGAGAGGGCTGGTTGTAGACTACATAGTTGACAGAAGTTTGGTTCGGTGAAATCAGTGACAGCACACATTAGAAAGAAGATCGGTTTAATTGGACTTCAATATAACCTGAAAACTCTTCCAATCTTAGCCAAATAGGTAAGGACATAGTAACAGGGGTGGGAGTCTGGGGACCATGCTCTCAGAGGACATCGAGGCCAACTGGTATACTAGCCTATTGCTAAGACAGTCCTCTGAACCCCATACTGGTGAGTGGCGTCTGGGGTCTTAAAAGCTAGCTATCTGAGGTACACCAATTGGTCCCAACTCATCCGGAACAGATGATCACCAAGTACAGAAACGACGAGTGGTAAAGAGAATCCAGAAGACAGAAAGACCTGTGTGAATGGGTGACTACATCAACATGCTACCAGAAGAATCAGATAGTGCCCAGCCACCTCCAGTGACAGCTATGTTGGGGCTCAAGAAGTTGAGTCTTAGTGGCAATATGAAAATAAGAAGGGGTACACCCTGAGAACTTCACTAAAAGACCAAAATTGGTTGTCCGAAAGCCTAAGGATTCCCCTGGGAGCATGGCTCCTAGACCCGAAGTTGCCCCTGATCATAAATCATTACTGAGGTCAACTTCCCAGACAGGAATGGATTGGACTTGGTGACACAGAGTGACCATATCGTGTGTGCACTTTATGGTTCTATATATCTGTATGATGTCGCCCAACTGGCCACTTACTAGACAGGAGTGAAGGGGGTGAACAAGAGGGGACAGGGGATTGTTAAGGGGATATGACTGGAATGGAACAGAGAGGAGCAGTATGCTGTTACCAGGCCAGGAGAGCTGTAGGAACTGCACAGAGAAGAGCATGCAAATTTAAACCGGATTGTACACTTTCATTCTATCACAACAGATAAAAAATAAAATTAAAAAGTTTCATGAAGCCCAGTTTTTCTATTTTTTCTGTTTAGGTGCCTGTGCTTTTGATGTTATGTCTAAGAATCTGCCGACAAATCAAGGTCATGAAGATTTCCTCCTTAGTTTCATTCTTAGAGTTTTGTTTTTTTAGCTCTTATAATTCTTTTTTTTTTTTAAATCCATTTTGAGTTGATTTTTATATATGGTAAACATAAAGGTTCAATTTCATTCTTTTTATGTGGAGCTCCAATTTTCCCAGCAAAGTTTATTGAAAAGATTGTTTTCCGCATGGGCAGCCTTGTCAAAAATCAACTGACCATATGTATCAGGGTAACACTAAGAAATTCAAACTTGTTGCTGTTGATTTGATTGCAACTCAGTTCATAGTAACCCTATGGGATGGAGTAGAACTACTCCATGGAACTTTCAAGAAGTGGCTGGTGAATTTATACTGCTGATCTTTGGGTTAGCAGTCAAGTTCTTAACCACAGTGCAACCAGGGCTCCACTGATCAGAATATCTTTACGTTAATGGTTAAAGTTTGATGAAAATGTACTTTGTCCTTTGTTTTCCTTCTGTCCTGTGATCATGACTTGCTCTTCTTAGTTTTCTGTTCTCTTTCTTGATTGTGGGCTTATACACGTGTCATGCTCCCAACTCTCACTCCTCTCCCTTTTTTCATTTCCAAATACACTAAGTTTTCTAACACTGGATCCACGGTGTACTTTTGTTCATCGTGCAAGTACAAATAAGCATTCCCAACAAAGTGTCCTTAAGAATATGATTCCCCATCTCCGCAGCTATCACGCCTCTTTGTACTCTCTAACTCATCCCTGCTGCTACTCAACTTATGATTATGCTGCTGCGCCATCAATAAATGTGTATATCTTAATTCACCAAGCCAATTTTGTGCCATTGTTTATATTTGATTTTATAAAAGACATAAAACCTCCACTCTTAGCCTTTGAACTGATAAAATACATAGTTACCTTTATTAATGATTTCTCACCAGCCCAAAAACCAAACCCACCACCATCTTGTCAATTCTGAGTCATATGGACCCTATAGGACAGAAAAGAACTGCTCCATGGAATTTGAAAGGAGTGCTTGGTGGATTTGAACTGCTGATCTTTTGCTTAGCAGATGTAGCACTTAACAACTACAACACCAAGCTTTCCATTTTCTCACCATCATCCACTAAATTAATTATTTTAGACTGTTTGCCTTTTCTATACATCCACTTTTTGGTTCTGGTTTTTAAAAAAAAAAAAAAAAACCTGAAAAGAAAAAACTGAAAAATCTGGCTGAATATTCAAAGCCCTATGAGGCATTAGTATATACTTTTAGAAATGCCTGATATTTAGTTCTGATGCTATTTAAACCTCATTTTATTAAAATATTTTAAGTCCTAAAATATTCCACTCGGAACTGTTATGTGTCTTTATGGTTTTCTAAATCTCTGTAATAACATTTACACAACATACTAATTTAGCATTATGGCATCTTCATTTGGGATTAATCCTTTGATAATTATGAGATATCCCTCTTTACATCTGGCTCATAATTTAAAGCTGGCTACCATATTCACAAGATACCAACTTCTGCTCCATGCGTCTTCATAAAACATTGACTTCTTGGGCTTTTAATTGAAATCTCAGTGGGTCTTTGCAAGAATTCAGCCCTTCAGAGGTTTTGAGCTCATCTCTTAACACACCACCAGGGTGTCCTTCACTATCACCCAACTGCTGTGGAGTCAGTTCTGACTCATAGCAGAGTCAGACTCCAAGGAGCACTTGGCAGATTTGAACCACCAACCTTTTGATTAGCAGCCATAGCATTTAAGTACTATGCCACCAGGATTTCCACAGCTTCAAAATTTGGAAAATGATTTCAGGTAAAGAATGATCATGAGTTTGAGTCACTCACATCTTTAGCGTACCACTTCAACCCCACATAAAAGGTTAAATATCTCCTGATACACTGTTCCTCAGCAGTGGCTTTTTTCCAGGAGACAATCAGAGTTCCCAAACTCTAATTCATTCTATAAATGAGAATTGTTCGAAGGTAAAAGTGGTTTCAGATCCCCAGTATCAATTTTTCATTTCAATCAATTCTATCTTACCTAGCTTCACTTTTTTTTTAGGTTTCTCCACATTAGTGGGTACATATTTTACTATGAAATACCAAGATTATGATAATTTCAGAAAATAGCCATGCATTTAAGACCCTAAAATCTATAAATATGTTCCTCTACCATCCGAAACTACTGAAATTCTGGTGATTAAAATTTTAACACAGTAGGAGCCCTTGGCCTGATCTATACACAGAGGGGTGGGGGGCATGCACATCAGTAACAAATGACTGTGGGGAAATACAATAGTAGTCAACCATTAGCTTAGTAACAAGTAGTTGCCCATTATCTGGAGTTTTCATACATTTCAGCCATTATGACTCCACTACTGTCAGATGCTTTTTTAATAAAAAACAATTTTTGTAACTTTTTTCAAGATTTCTGTAGGAGTTGTCAGAGAATGACATTGTCCTGACAAGACAAACTACAAGCGACTTAGAAATGAGAGTCTTATTTTACAGTTTAATTTGTCCCTTTGGGCCAATAAGTATTTTGTTTTTCACTCATGAGTTGAAGTTTCTCTCCTATTCTGTTTAATACAATCTCCAGTACAAATTAAAAAGTAGTTTCTTCTTGGCAAAGCTCGCTGTGAGTTTTCTCTCCTGAAATATGAACTAAGTCACTCAACTAAGAATGCTGAGTCTTTTTAGTAAAAAATAACATTCCAGTATTAGAGACCAAAATCTTGGCGCTGATACTGCATATTAGATTGTTTCATGGAACAGCTAAGAAAATGCTCTATAAACTCAACTCCTATTGCTAAGGAGTCAATTCTGACTCATAGTATCTCTATAGGACAGAGTGGAACTGCTCCACAGGGCTTTCAAGAAACAGCTGGTGGATTTGAACTGCTGATCTTAATATTAGCAGCCAAGCTCTTTACTTGACCCCCCAGGGCTTTAGAAGCTCACTGGCTGTGAAAAGTTATCCCTTAAAAATGCAATTAGTTCATGTGCAGATGATTAATTTAATCATACATATTGTTGTGGTGAGAACGTATTAACCTAAATCCCCCCTTAATTGTACTATTTTATGATGTCATAGTATACTAATTAAGCTACCATCTTGTTCCAAAATTTGAAGTTTCCTCCCTGTCTTTTTTAGTTTTTAACCTTTGGTTAAGTTTACATAAATTGGTTATAAGCAGATAACTACTGACAAAATAATTTCAACAGTAATTATGGAGAAAATACAAACAATTCCTAGATGTTTTCTAAACATAAGCAAACAAATTCACCAGCCTTGAATAGATGTATTTCAGATACAGTCATAATTAATTAAGGGATAAGAGAAGTGTAACACAGATCAATATAACATTTTGCATATTTTTTTTCCTAAAACTCACTTTTTCTTTGTGGCATCCATGTCATTATTTAGCTAGTTATTTTTTTCTGATTCCACAAAGAGTACAGTGGTTATGGCTCAGACTACATTCCCAGATTAATTTTCCAAGAGCCAAGAAGACTGAAGCACTATCTCTTTCAGTATTTATATTTCAAAAAGATGAAATAATGACTTGAGAGACATCTGTAAGACATAAAGTCAGAGAAAACAGGGATTCATCTGGTCCTTGGAAAAATACATTCACATTCCAGCATCTTGTGAGTATGGAGAAAAGGTAAAAATTTTTTTTTTCCTTTTTGAAACTGTTGACAGTTGAAACCCACCAGCTACTCTTTGGAAACACTGTGGGCAGTTCTTCTGTTTCCTATAGTGTTACCACGAGTGAGAATTGACTTGACTGCATGGGCTTGGATTTTTGGTATCTATAGGGTCAGAATGAATTCAAAGGCAAGGAGTCCTTTTGATTCAGCAAGAGGGGGGTGGCAGTCTCTTTCCTCTGTATAAGAAGAGAAAAAGCCATTGTTTTCTGTCCCTCACTTATGAAATGTCTTGTCACTCATGTAGGATGTTTCCAGCCGGCATTCAAGATGCCACTGCAAGGTTAAGGTTGGGAACGAGGATGCCAAAAGCAGCTGCTTACTGAATGTGACAAAAACCCCCAAACCAAACCCGGTGCCTCTGAGTCAATTCCAACTCATAGTAACCGTATAGGGCAGAGCGGAAGTGCTTCATAGAGTTTCCAAGGAGTGCCTGGTGGATTCAAACTGTGCGCCTTTTGGTTAGCAGATGTAGCACTTAACCAGTACACCACCAAAAGAACAACAACAACAAATCCGCTGCTGTCGAGTCAATGCTGACTCATAGCAACCCAATACGAGCAGGGGAGTTAATTATTAACACATCTGCCTCTAATACACAACACACTCAGAAGATGAATGAAGACAATAGCACTTCTAGCTCTTTAACACATTTTATTATAGTTAAAATTTGCCTTACACGTGTTGTTTTTAGATGGCACTGAAACCCTCAACACTTGCTGTACCCGTGTACAATAAAATAAAACTCAGTCTTGTCCTGTGCCATCATCACAACTGGTTGCAGTTTGGAGCTTTGTGATCAGTAGGGTTTTCAGTGGCTGATTTTCACAAGCAGATCCCTAGGGCTTTCTTCTTAGTCTGTATTAGTGTGAAAGCTCACCTGAAAACTGTTCTGCACTTTACGTTGTATTATGTTCCCCACAATTTGTGTCAACTTGACTAAGTCATAGTTACCACTATTGTGAATCTCTACTTTTTCTCATCTGATGTGATCGTCCTATGTGTTTTAACTCCTATGATGTCTATGAGTCAGCATTAAAGGCAATTAGGTCAAAATCGCTGGCTTCAGTCTCCAAGATTGCATTGTGTTTGCAGTCAATCTGTTTACAGACATAAAAGAGAGAAGTAGACGTAGAGACAGAAGGAACTCCTACCACCAAGAAAACAGAGCCCGGAGCACAGGGTGTCCTTTGGCCTCTGGGTTCCTCTGCTAAGAAGCAACTAGATAAGGGGAACACTGATGACAAAGACCTTCCCTTAAGGTCAACAGAAGGAGAAAGTTTCCCCTGGAGATGGTACTCTGCATTTGGACTTCTAGCCTCCTAGACTGTGAAATAATACATTTCTCTTTGTTAAAGCCACTTGGGGTATTTCTGTTATAGGAGCACTACATAACTAAGACAAAAGTCATACTAACATGCAAACCTCAACAAAGACAGGTGGTGGCTATGCGTGAGGCACACTGAACAATAAAATGAACTTGAGCGTCCTAGATGAAAAGCAAGAACTCTACCACTGAACTACCACTGCCACTATATTCTATTTACAGTAGTTGTTAGGTGTCATCAAGTTAATTTTTATTCATAGTGATCCTATGTGACAGAGTACAGCTGCCTCATATGGTTTTCTAGGCTGTAATCTTTAAAGAAACAGATCACCAGGTCTTGCTACCACAGAACTGTTGGGTGATTCCAACTGCCCACCTTTTGATTAGCAGTCAAGAGCCTAAGAGTTGTGCCACTGGGTTTCCTTACATTAGGAATGTGTGCAATATCAGAAAATGTACAATGGTGTGAGGGTGTGATCTGTTGCACCACATTCTGATGTTTCAATTACAATACACGTTTTCTTTATTCCTTGTCATCCCCAACTCAGCTTATCTGCTCATCGTTAGGGCTTCCAATGCCATCAAATGTTTAATACACACATATACATCGTATATATTTGTGTATGCATTTATTCTGCAAAATGTTCACTATTTCTCTTCTCAATATTTATAGCATTTTAAAATATTTTATGACACGTCATTTCTTTTTCCAAAGGTTTTGTAGTGATACAATCCTACTTTTCCTCCACTTTGTTCCCAGTTCAGATGCTGCAGAAAATGCAGCTACAAGTGAATCTAAACTATTCCATTATTTATGGCATTTAATGGAAAATGTTATAATTGCTGCAGCATATGAGGTCAGACAATTAAGTTCCCAAACTCACCTAGAAAAAGATGCTACGTGCCTTACTGCTGAATATCACTATGGTCACCTTTGAAGGACTCCCCTTGGGAAGCCAGTGCCTCTTCTACACTTGAAAGCAATTTGGGAGCTCTTCTTCTGGAATGGCTATTAGAGTTGTTGTCATATTACCCTTGATGTCCTGAATGTCATCAAAATGTCTTCCTTTCAATATTCCTTTATCTTCTGGTAAAGAAAAAAGTCACTGGGGGCCAGACCACGTGAGTAGGGAGGGTGTTCGAACACCGGTACTTGTTTACGCCTAAAAACAGCTATACAATTAAGTTCATGAATTTGCTGCCTTGCCACCATGCACAGTGGCTATTCCAGAATGAGCTCTAAAATTGCTTTGTAGGGTGACTAGGCACTAGTATCAGTACATGGTTTCCTACGCGGAGTACTTTGAAGATGACTGCAGTGACAGTCTGAAATAAAGTAATGCTCTTACTAGGATGAGTTCATGAACTTAATTGTCCTACCTCGTATTGTGAACCACTCACTATCTTAAAGCAAGAACGGCAACTTTTCTAAAGAAAATTCTACTGAGTGAAGAAAAGTCTCAATATTAGTTTTAGTGCCTGGAGAGTATTTCAATTTATTGTATATAGTAACAGTAGAAATGAAAATTATAGTTATCAAGTTCTCCAGTAAGGATCAAATATTTGCCTATTCTACCTACAGTAGCAAATTTAGAAGAATTGAGGGCTGATCAAGGAAAAAACTATCACCATGAGACAGTGGCACTGCACAACAAGCTGTTTATTGGCTGATGCATTAAGATGCATTGCTGGGCTCATGCGCAGTAGATCTTCCAGAGGTCAATGACGCAAGAGACAATCAGATGAGGCTATGAAAAACACTGCTGAAGAGGTGACCAAAGGGGGAGCTTACCACAGGAGGCTGCGGAGAGTCTCTGAGTGCAGTTTCCTGGACTATGTAAAGCAGACCGGCTTTCAGTAACTAAAAATCTACTTATTTTTGGCTACTTCTAATTGGATATGTCCAAAAATTTGGTGTTGGTGAGCTTTTTCGAATTAACAAGCCTTGGCTTTCTAGGAGGTAAAAAATCTGGGACCAATCCACAGAGGCCCGGTTCATCTCATTTATATATGTTGTCACACAGACATTTACGTGTCTGTTTCCCTAAAGTGGATTTTGATGTACTTTAGGGGAACTTCTATTCTCAGTTAAATTCTAAGTTATTTTTACTTTCATGTGTAAAATATTCAGACTCTTCTCTTTTAATTATGAGGTAAAGCTTTTCAACTTCTCCTCAAAATAGCTTCAATCTAATTTTCACTGTTCTAGCCCCTGTTCCCTGGAATGGAATCCTTAGCTCTAATTTACTTTTGGTACTTTCTGTCTCCTGAGTATATACCACAGGGATTGCTGTACCCACATTTTAACACACAGTTTCTCATTCAGTGAAGCATTTCCCAATTTTTCCCCAATACTCGTATAACCTTCCATTTTAGAAGCAGACTTTACAGAACCCCGGCACTCATTTACCTTCATCTTGTGAGGGGACTTTTCTTTTCCTTCAGGGAATCATGTCTATTCAAGTCTCACTCCCTATGGTTTAAATGGAACAAACCCTGGTGAAATAGTGCTTAAGTGCTATGGCTGCTAAGCAGAAGGTCAACCATTCAAATCCACCAGGCAGTCCTTGGCATCTCTGTGGGACAGTACTACTCTGCCTATATGGCCGTTATGAGTCAGAATTGATTTGACGGTGGTGAGTTTGAGTTTGATTTCCCCTTCCCAGAGCCTGTTATTACAGTGGTTAAGAGTTATGGCTGCTAACCAAAAGGCCAGCAGTTCAGTTTCCACAACCACTCCTTGGAAAACAGGTGGGGCAATTCTATTCTGTCCTGTTGGGCTGCTATGAGTCAGAATGGACTTGATGGAGCTAGGCTTTCCCCACCCCAATTATCCAACCAACATATTCCAACTCTCTGGCCATTATTCAGAAACCCTGGTGGTGTCATGGTTAAGAGCTGCAGTTGCTAACCTAAAGAAAGGTTAGCAGTTCAAATCCACCAGGCACACTTTGCAAACTCAATAGGATAGTTCTACTCTATCATATAGGGTTGTCATAAGCTGGAATTGACTTGAAGGAAATAGATATGACAGAAATAGATATTCAGAGATAGCAGCAAAAATATTCCTGGAATTTTGATGGAATAACCTAAAAGAAAATATTTTTGTTTCCCACTTGGGAGTTACATGGATTGATTTCTGAAGATCCAAGTAGTGAAATATGGAAAAAAACTAGTTCAAACAACATTTGTATAGACATATGAAGAAAAAGAGATGGAGAGAGAGCTACAGAAGAATGTAATAAATAAGGGAAAGAAATCTTGTTCTATGGGATGACTTGTGTCCATCCAAATTACAAAGCTTTTAACTTCAGGCCTCCATACCTGTGAGGTCAAAAAATAGGCTTTTTGGAAATAAGATTTTTCTTTTGCTGTGTTTATGAGGGTCTTACCAAGGTAGAGTGGGTACAATACCTAATCATTTCTGAATTACCGAAAGAGCAGAATAGATACAGAGACACATAGCGGGGAGACAGATGCCAGGTGTGAGCTTATCTATAAAAAGAAAGAAAGCCAAGGATTACCAGAAGACACTGTAAACTAGGAGATAGTTCTACAATCAAAACAATTAGGCCATGCTTTGAACCTTTAGGGTCCAGGTTGTGAGAAAATAAATCACTGGTTTTCTTAAGATACATAGTGCCTGGCCATCAAAAATGACTGCCCTGACAGGTGATGCAACAGAGAGTCTCTGACTTAACAGTAGAAAAATGAAAGCGTGGCTCTGGAACTCTTTTAAAAGACTAGGCCTGAAGATGGTCTGACAGACCGGCTCCCTGGAAGATACAGTCCCCACACTCTCTGCTAGCTGAAACAAGTCCCAAAGTCAACTCTTCAGACAAAGATTGGACTACACTACAAGACATAAAATGAACATGGTAAAGAGCGTGCTTCTTGGTTTAAAGGAGGCTAACTGACCAGCCCCTGTCCAGAGGTGAGTTGAGAGGGTGGAGGGGGCAGGAGATGGTTGAGTAGACATTGAAGAGACGGGGTGGGAGGGAAGACTGAGCAGTCACAGGGTCGGGAGAGCAGCTAGAGCTGCATAGCAGAGTGTGCGAGAGAGTTCCTGTGACCAATTGACTTGACTTGGAAGCTTTCATTTAAAGCACAGTAAGATTTTTGTTTGCTTGTTTTTTAGTTCTGTTCTTTAAACTCACTGATTTATGGTATTTCTGCTTTGGCAGCAGTAGGTAACTAACACAGGCTTAAAGGTACTGTCCCGCTGGGGACAGTGGGCACGGGATCCAGCCTTGTATGAAGTCTATTCATCATTTAAACACTGCCTCTGGATTTTGAGGCAAGGTAATGCAGCCCTAATATCTTGCAACATGTTTTCCCCTTTTCAAAACATGTAATTGAAAGTTTCACATAAATAATGTCATAACGATACTCTAAATAATCCGTGTTTTCTTTACTGCACCACCTACTCTGGTCTCTGCACTGACCTCTTTCCAAAAGGGTGCAGAGCCCCCTCAGCTCCTGTGACCTTGATGTCCGTGTTCTTCCTTGATCTCCTAAGAAATGACCTTCAGCCTGAAAAACAGCAGGTGGGAAGGCTGCCTGGCATTTTGTGCGTTCGCAACTTTCTTGCTTGCTTCTTAGAGTGAACTTGGCAGGCTAGTTTCACTAGCTAAGGAATTTTTGTATAAGCTTGTCTTTGCCTGTTACAAACATGCAGATTAGAGTCCACGTGTCTGACATACATGATTTGTAGGTTAATAAAGAGTTCCTTGTGACTATTTTGCGATGTATACAGTTATCTGTGGGCTCCATGCTTAAAAACATGAAATATTTCTTGTTGAAATGATATATAAACTCTGATGTAAGAATTGTCTTTGGAGACTCCATGGAGAACAGCCTGTGCTGCTGTCGGGTCTCTGGTGGTATCAAATCTCCTAATAAACCTTCTTCCTCTTTCTAACTTGGAGTCAGTTTTATTGGCTCGACTGCTCCAGGACATAGGCCTAAATCAGGTAATGGTAACCATGACACCCCGCATTTCTTTGCAGAGGTTAGGAACAATTCTTAAGTGATGCACAGAACTATCAATTTACATCACATTAATTATGACTTAATTTTTCTGGTATACAAAATCAGGATTGCAATTTGGTTTTTAAAGTAAAACTATTTTTAGAGACTACTCTAAAATACAAGCACATAATAATCTACTAAAATGGTTTAGTGATGTAATAGTGGATATTAGTAGATTTTACATTGTTTTTCTCTCAAATTCTTAATTATAAATTACCTTAATGTATTCCAAAAGGCCATACTAAATAACTGTTGATATTAAATATTTAAGTCAAATGAATTGGGGGATAATTTTATTTTTTTCAAACAATATTGTTTATCTTCATAATTACAATAGATGTCAAAATCCTTGATGCAAATCTTAGTCAACGTCCCTAAGGAAAATTGTTGTGTATTATGTATTACTAATGAGTAAACAGAAGAAATATTTTTGTATAAATAAGATAATTTTAAAAGAAGACTTTTTTTCCTGTTTATCTTTAAATGATTTACTCATGACAAGGATATAAAAACATAGAAATCTGAAGATTCTTTCACTGAAATCTCTGGTTATATTGTTTCTTAAATTGACTGTGGCAGATTGTAGTTTGTTTCTCACACATGCACTACTATCTTTTACATTAAAAACAAATAAAAAAGGTTATTTTGTTAATGCTACATGTTATTTTGATACATATATCTTTGCTATATTTGATTTTCAGTCCTGCAGTCTACGTTTGATTTTCTGAAGATGTACCTGATTGTTAACCTCAATATTAGCAGTGACTATGCCACAGTTATTATTATTGGAGAAATCATCTAATAAAGTATTTACCAAGCCTCTGTCAATGAACAGGTAAAACATTTGGAAGAAGTCTCCTTTCCCTATGTAAAATCAACAAAGATGAAAGACAAATTATCCAATTATACTATGACTCATAAAAGTTTCATCATTCTAATACCTACAAGTATTGAGTTATGGCTATAGTTCCTATTAGAGACAAGAATCCAGATAGCTTATAGGTGTCACTGTAAATATCTCATACATTCTAACAATAATACTCTTCCCTATGTACATTAATTTTATTTTCTCTACTTGATACAATATTTTCATGCACCCTAAAACATTTAGTTGTCCCAGTCAAAAAACAAAACAAAACAAAAAAATTACTTCAATAATGAGTCCAGTCTTCTCCCTATAACAATACTGGAAATAGGACACCAAAGTCATAATCAACTTCATGACAACTAACAGTAACAATATACCAAAAAGCCACTGGCATCAACTCATAGTGACCATATAGAATGGATCAGAACTGCCCCACAGAGCTTCAAAGGAGCACCTGGCCATAGCACTTAGCCTCTATGCCACCAAGGTTTCCATAACAGTAAAGAGACTGCCAAAGCATTAACGAGAGCCCTGGTAGTATAGTGGTTAACAGTTGGCTGCTAACGCAAACAAGTTCAAATACACCAGCAGCTTCTTGGAAATGTTATGGGGTGGTTCTACTCCGTCCTATAGGGTTCCTATGAGTCGGAACCAACTCGATGGCACCTACCATCAACAACAACACTGTAACATATGATGATGATGATTAAATCTACATTAAATTAGGAAAGCAAACACAGTTTACTCTGCTGCTAAAGCATATACATACACACACACATAAATGAAAAAATCTACAGGGAGCTTATCTTTAAACCTCATCAGCTATGCAAGTTCATTGTCATCACAGTGTTTCGTGGGCACAGCAGGTGTTTTCTTGATGTGTTAGGCTGTAAGATAAGCCAATAATAATAATAATAATAATTTTGAAATACCGTTTCAGAAGTATCTTTCTGTTCTGTTAGGGAATATTATTCAGAAGTACACATTTTTTTTTTTTTGGTACAAAAAATCTTAGATAAATACAATTAGTAACTATTTTAAACCATTGCTGTTAATTAAACATGGATATTTTCAAATTTGGAGCCCGGGTGGTGTAGTGGTTAAGAGCTTACCTGACAGCAAAACAGTTGACAGGGGAAATTCTCACGCCAGTCTTGGGACATCATACAGGGCAGCTTTACTCTGTCTCATAGGGTTACTATCAGTTGGAATTGATTTGACAGCAACAACTGGTTTTTTGTTTTATGGGTTGGATCCGACTCGACGGCACTTGGCTCGGCTTGGCATAACTCACAACCGTTATAGTCCTCATGTCTGCAACTAGCGCACAGTCACAGCTGATCTTTGTAACTACTGTATTCCACTGCCTAGGTAATGTTCCCTTGGTACTCAGCTAGCATATCAGCTGCTGATGTTTCTTCGCCTAGAAGAGTGACTCTAACTTTCATTCCCAAATTAGGTTGCCATACTTTTCCATTGCACTAAGAGGCACATGGAGGGGTTTTCTCCCTTCCAGATGTACTGTTGTTTACCTCTGTTGTGCAATAACAGTTCGATTTCCCTTGGTGTCTAGAATCAATCGCACTAGCCAGCGTATTAGCTCTCTCCTTTGCCTGTTGATTCAGAGTCGTGAGTACTCCAAATGTGGCTAGTTTTCAGTCTTAAGATGCAGTTCAGTGGGATAACTGTTCTGTCTCTTAGTGAAAGTAACTTTTCTTTGGAACTACCATATGTTAATATATCGTTGTTGGTGGTAGGTACCATCAAGTTGTTTCTAGCTCATAGGAACCCTATAGGACAGAGTAGAACTGTCCCATAGCATTTCCAAGAAGCTTCTGAAGTCTTGGTTAGTTCAAACTTGTTGCTGTCAAATCAATTCCACCTTACAGTAACCCTATGGGACAGAGTAAAGCTGCCCTATAGGATGTCCTAGGACTGGCTTGAAAATTAACTCTAACCACTACACCATCCAGGCTCCAAATTTGAAAACATTCATTTTAAATTAATACCAATGGTTTTAAATAGTTACTAATTGTATTTATCTAACATTTTTTTGTACAAAAAAAAAAATGTATACTATGACCTATAGACCAGCAGAACAGAAGATTGCAGGCACAAAAAGCATTTTTTTTTCTAGCAGGTCACTAGGGATAATTGTTAGTGGACCACTTCTGTTTTCAAAGCTTGATGCCTAATCTGTGTATCCTGCTATGGGAGAAACAGAACCATATATTGGTTGTTATTTTAGAGCATATGCAGCCCGCCAGAGAATATTGCCCAGCTCTACATGGTATTAGTGAGTAGGTGATGCTGCATTTAAGTCTTCAAGGCCATTCCATTCTTCTGTCAAGCCATCTGCTTTGTGATGATGGGAACACAGTAAAACCAGTAAATTCTGGCAGCATGAGTTCATTGTTGCACTTCATTTGGTATGAAGTGATTTTCTCCATCAGAATAGATGTTGCGTGTACAACATGCTGGCAGGTTGTACACATATGTAAACCCCATATGGCAGGTTTTCTATATGTCCACAAATGGTAGTTTCATCACAAGCTTTGTGTGAAGAGAAGACAATTCCAAACCCAGAGTGAGTCTCTGTCCCAGTAAGAACTAAATACCTCCCCTTCCATGATGAAAGTAGCCCAGTGTAGTCAACCTCCCACCAGGTTGGTGATCTCCCAGGAAATGGTACTGTATTGTGAACTCATTGAGGCTATTTGGACGCTTAGCAGTGGCTGAAGCCAGGTCATTTTTGGTGAATGGAAATCCATGTTGATGAACTTATGAATAATGCCTACCACTATTAAAATCAGTGCTTTGCTCATAGATCCACTGAGCATTGTCAGGAATGACTAGGGAAAAAGACTATTATCCACAGAATGTGTGATTCTGTCTACCTATTTATTAAAATCCTTCTCTGATGATGTCAGCCTTTGGTGACATCACATAAGGAAAGAGTGCCAGTGAGATTTCTGACTGATACAGAATTTGATACTAAGAGTTAGAACAGAATCTTAATTAAGGATCAGTTTTCTGAATTGGCTCTGTAGTCTTTGGAATTAGTTCTCTAACATGATTAGAAATAAAACTTTTATATCACTTGGCTTTGGCTATGCATAGATGAGACTTTTTGTTATAGATTTGTATGTATATATGTAAATATACTCCAACTCAACGGCACTTGGCTTATATCTATATACATACAAACATATGAGATTTGACAACTAAGCCCGTGAAACTTAATTGTTCTAAGTGCTACATAATTCATTGCTGAATACCTCTGTGGCCACCTTCAAAGTAATCCGCTTGGAAACTATGCACTGACACCAGTGCCTAGTCCACCCTTCAAAGCAATTTTGGAACTCTTTCTGGAATGGCCATGGCACATAATGGCAAATTCATGAACTTAATTATATCATTGTCTGTGAGGGAGTTTTTAGCCAGTAAGCAAATAATTGTACTGGAACACCCTCCCTACTAACCTGTTCTGGCCCTCAATGACTTTTTTCTTTTCTCAAAGATAAAAGAAATATTAAAAGAAAAACATTTGATAACAATTAGGACATTAAGGGTAATATGATGACAGCTTTAATGGCCATTCCAGAAAAAGAGTTCCAAAATTACTTTCAAGGGTAGACTAGGCAGATGTTGGCTTTGGGGCACAGATTCCTAAGGGGAGTGCTTTGAAGGTGACCATAGTGCTATTCAGAAATGAGCTAAACAGCACTTTTTGGGGGATGAGTTTGTGAACATAATTGTCAGAGCTCCTGTGTGTGTGTGTGTGTGTGGAGGGAGAGAAAGAGAATGAGTGACTGAAAAGGGTCTTTTAAGAAGGTGACTCACACAATTATGGGTTCTACCAAGTCCAAAATCAGTAAGAAAGTACAACAGTCTAGAAATTCGGGTAAGAAGTGGTACTGCATCTTTAGTCCAAATTCATAGACTGGCCATCTGTCTAGAAATACAGCAGAAATTCTAAGTTATAGGCTTGAGGAAGAATTCCTTTTTCTTTTGGGAAACCTCAGTTTTTGTACACAAGGCCTTCAACTAACTGAGGTAGGCCCAGGGTTGACTGCCTTACTTAAACTCAAATGATTGAAAATATGAAACACACATAAAAATCACTGTAATGACATCTAGACTAGTTGTTAGAACAAACAGGGGAGTGCTTTGAAGGTGACCATAGTGCTATTCACTGGGTACTACGGCTTAGTCAAGTTAATATATAAAATTAACCATTACAACCAGGCTCATTCACTGCACACTGGTAAAGAAGTGGGCTTCTAACGCTCAGAGTTCCTCAAGCTCAGAGGTTCTGTCATATAATACAAACTGCAGCATGTACAGTTACATACTTGAGTCCAGTTGTGTTGCCTTCCTGAGGATTGGAGGTTAGAGGAACTGACAGAAATACACTGACTGACATGTTATTTGTCATGCTGTAAGATATAAAGCTCTTATCTGGCCCAAGAGTATAGTGTCTGCTACCAGCATTGATGTCATTGATGACTTTTTAGTTTGTAAGTAGGAAAAAATCTCAGAGCTTTTGCAGTTCTTGACAATTCTGGCAATGATGGTGGTTTTTGGAGAAAAAAATGAAGGCTCTGCTGGTTGATTGATTCAGTCACACAGGAAGACTCCTCATGATCTGGTGGCAAGTGTTTCTGTTCAATGATGAGCCAGGAAATTCAGGAGTAATTTTCCCTTGTTGTATGCCACTGAGTCAATTCTGACTCACAGAAACCCCATATGACTGAGTAGAACTGCCTTCTAGGATTTTCTTGGCTGTGATCTTTACAGAAGTAGATTGTCACCAGTGGAGCTACTAGTTGGGTTCAAATTGCCAACCTTTTGGTTAGCAGCCAAAAGCATAACTGTTGTCCCAACAGGGCTCCTTAATTTTCTGTAACTGAACTACACTGTAATCAACTGAAAAGGCTGAGTGGTGAAAGGATTAGAAAAAAATTTGTCCAAACTGTTCCTTGATTCTTATTTACTCTTCTCTGGGGAATAGAGAAAGGGATTATATGATAATCAGCTTGCACAGCATGCAAGCCGTCCCTAGCTAAAATGCAGAGCTATTGTGAATGCTTTGTCCACAAACCAGAAATAATTGTGTCAACAGTGAGGACCTTGCTACTCACAACAGACATGTTTTGGTAGTCAAAACCTTAGAAATTCATTAGGTTGGCCCAAGTTTAAGTCCACCCACTACTGTTGAGTTGATTCCAATTCATAGCAACCCTATAGGACAGAATAGAACTGCTCCACGGAGTTTCCAAGGAGTGTCTGGCGGATCTGAACTGCCGACCTTTTGGTTAACAGAGGTAGCACTTAACCACTACAACATCAAGTTTTCTATGATGAGTAACCAGTTACTCAAGAACACAAGACAATGCATGAATATAGAACTTATGAGGGCAGAATTCTTCTCTAGCTCCACACTTCCTGATTACTTGCTGTCTACCTGATTACTCTCCGTCTACCTGTACCTTGGAAACCCTGGTGGTATAGCAGGTTAAGTGCTATGTCTACTAAGAAAGAAAGGTCGGCAGTTCAAATCTGGCAGACACTCCTTGGAAACTCTGTGGGGCAGTTCTACTCTGACCTCTAGGGTCACTGTGAGTAGGACCTGACTCGATGGCAGGTTTCCTTCTGGAAACCAAGGCCTGAACTGATAATTAAACGGAGACTTCTGGATACCTAGTAAGCCCTAGGACACAGCACAGGGCTGTCTATTTGGTCTACTTACCACTGAGTGGAAAACTTCTCCTCTTTTGCCAATACCCACCCTTGATGAGTGTAGGCTCTGTGGACTGAAGGTAAATCGCCATTTTGACCTTTTTTTTTCCATCTTAGCTGGCAGGAGGGACTTAAGTTGGACTGGCAGCAAGGCTCTGACACAGTGCTGATGAGATCGGCTAGCAGAGTCACTACACTTTGGGAGCCTGGCCTTGGAATCTGTGCAACTTGGCCCCTCTGACCTCTCCCTGTCAGAATATCTGAATCTCTGCCGTTGAATAACCTTTTCCAAGGCAGGCAGGGGAGCTTGTGCAGGATGCCATCTTAATTCACTAGGAGGCAGAGTTTCCTATATGGAGGCCTCAGCTGGACCTAATCCCTAGGCTGGGAGCCAGTGTCTTCCAGGAGAGCACTTTTCCAGCAGTAAAGCTGTCTTTGATATAGAGGTGCTTACTTTGAAAGTTGGGAAGAGAAACTTGCACTCCTGAAAGCCTGACTAATTTTGAAATCTGTCTGATGCCTTTTACCTTTCAATAGAGAAATAACTGTGGTGCATCCAGACAGCATCTCTTCCAGCCGTTACTGTCTCACTTTATAGTGTCAGTTGATAACTCTGCAGTGACTCTGTCAGCATAGTTGTGTAACTTTGCCAGGAGGTGGAGCTCGCTACCCCAGAGATTCCACTGAGCCCAGTCACTGGAGTATGTAGAGGTGTCTGGTGATCAACTTCCTTTTCAGGCTGAGCTTTAGATCCCATTAAGGTAATACCGGAGAAACAAAACAACCTCCACATGTCCAAAATGCAACAAACTTTGGACTAGAACATTAGTAAGAATTCACCTATGGCTTCAGAAGACCCACAAAAGTAAGATCCAAAGAACTTCCCAGATGAAGAAGCCTTTTGAAACTATCAGATGGTGAGTACAAAAGGATTATTTAGACAGCCCTTCTAGATCTTATGCAAAATGCAGCAGAGAAAAATGAAAAATTAAACAAACTCTTGAATCTGATGAAACACCAGGACTCTGAAATCCAACAGACTAAGAAAAAAACCAAAGAGATAGAAACTTCAGTTCAAAGCCAAGAAAGCAGAATCGAACAAATGGAAAATAGACTTTCTGACTTGGAAGACAGAGTTACTGACTCCAGAATCTGTGAGGAGAAATCAGGAAAAAGAAACAAGAAAAATGAAGAAGCATGTGGGACTCTGTTAAGAGGAACAATCTATGATTAACAAGAGTTCCTGAACAGGGTGGAACACCTGATATTGTGACTGAGCTGCTGGCAAAAAATTTCCCAGAAATTATGAAAGAAGAGAATATAGATATTCAAGATGCCTATTAACACCACTCAATGTAGATCCCAAAAGAAAGACTTCAAGACATATTACAATCAACCTTAACAAAATGAAACACAAACAGAAACTCCTAAAGGCAGGAATACTCAAAGCACAGCTAACAGTCAGAGGGAAACCTTGTAGTCTTTCATTTGATTTCTCAGGAGAAATGATGCTGGCAAGGAGACAGTGGGATGACACATGAAAAGCCTTGAGGGAGAAGAACTTCCAACCAAGAATTATATATCCTGCAAAATTATCTCTCAAATACGAAAACGAAATCAAGACATTCACAGACAAACAGAAGCTCAGAGACTTTGTGAAAACCAAACCAAAGCTATAAGAAATACTGAAAGAATCTCTTGGCTTAGAAGAACAAAACCATTAATTTTATATTTTAGGAGGAATTACAAGACACATCATCCAGAAACCTACTCAGTTAGAGAATGCTCCAGACTCAAAGCTGTAATAGTAAAAGAACTGATCCAGAGAGCATGTCATGAAAACTCTGATGTCATCATATTAAAAAGAGGGATATACTGCAGTCATTATAGTCCTTCCAGATGGAGAGGAAGTTAATAAGACTTGTAATAGTTAACATTGGATTTAAACATATACTATTGAGGGGGATCACAGGGGCAGCCACAAAACACAATAAAGATGCAACATATCAAATCAAGAAATGTAATACCAGAGTCTCAACAACCACAAAACCAACCCTGAAAAAAGTAAAAAATCAACTCATAAATAAGAATGCTCCAGAACAGAGCAATAAGAACAGAGAAAACATCAACAAAAATAAACGTATCACAATGATAGCACTGAACACATACCTATCAATGATTACATTGAATGTGACTGGACTGAATGCTCCAGTAAAGAGACCTTGAGTGGCATCTTGGATCAAAAGACAAGACCCTTCCATATGTTGCTTACAAGAAACTCACCTTAGACTTAAAAATATGAACAAACTGAAAATTAAAGGATGGAAGAATATGTATCAAGCTAACATTACACAAAGAAGAGCAGGTATGGCAATACTAATCTCAGATAAAATAGATTTCAATGTAAAATCCGCCATTGTGGACAGGTATGGACATTATTGCTGAAAGGTTCAATACACAAGCACTTAACAATACACAAGTACTTAACAATATTAAATATTTATGCACCCAATACTATAGCATCTAAATACATTGAAGCAACACTGGCTACACTCAAAAATGAGATACATCACTCCACAGTATTAGTGGGAGACTTCAACACTCCACTCTCAATATTGGATAGATCATCTAGAAAACAGCTTCAATAAAGACACAGAAGACCTTATTGAACAACTAGATCTTGTTGACATATACAGAATTTTCAATCCATCAGCAGACAACTACACCTTCTTCTCCAGCTCACATGGAATATTTTCCAGAATAGACCATGCATCAGGACATAAAGCAAATCTCAACAAAATCCATACGATTGAATTATTGTAAAACATTAATTGTTTTTCTGATAGTGAATCATCCCTGCAGACTACTGGGTATGACTCCAATTTGTCATGATGAATTTTTTGGGAGGGATTGGGAAAATGCTGTTTAATTCTGCTGGCTAGGATTTTGTTGAAGATTTTTGCATCTTCATAAGTGATACTGTTCCGCAATTTTTCGTGTGTGTGTGTGGAGGGGTTGGGTCTTTACCTGGCTTTGTTATCAGGGTTATTCTGGCTTCATAGAATGAATTTGGGAATGTCCTGTCCTTTTCTAAATGTGTGGAATAGCTTCAGTAGTATTGGAATAAACTTCTCTCTGAAAGTTTGGTAGAATTTTCTGGAAAAGGTGTCTGGGCCAGGACTTTTTTTTGGTTGACAGTTTTTTGAATGCTTTTTAATTTCTTCTTTTATGATGGATTTATGAAGTTGTTCTACTTCTCTTCATGATAATTTTGGTAGGTGATGTGAACTTAGAAATTTGTCCATTTCCTCTAGATTTTCAAATCTGTTGGAGTACAATTTTTTTGTAATATTCTGTTATGATACTTTTTAATTTCAATTGGGTCTATTGTGATATCTCTCATCTCATTTCTTACTTGGGTTATTTCTTTCCTCTCCTGATTGTCTTTCATAAGTTTAATCAACAGTTTATCAATTTTGTTAACCTTTTCAAAAAATCAACTTTTGGTTTTATTAATTCTTTTCATTATTTTTCTGTTTTTTCATTCATTCTCTTTATTATCTGTTTTCTTCTGTGCCCAAGACATTCTTTTGTTCTTCTCTTTCTATTTTTTCAAGTTGTAGGGTTAATTCTTCGGTTTGGGCCCTTCATTCCAGATGTTTTCATTAATAGTGATAAATTGGCCTCTGAGCACTTCTTCTGCTGTATCCCACAAGTTCTGGTAGGATGTGCTTTCATTCTCATTTGATTCTATGAATTTCTTTATTACATTCTTGATTTCTCATTTAACCCGTGAATTTTTGAGCAAGGTGTCATACAGTTTCCATGAGTTTGAATTTCTACCCACATGTTTTTTACTATTGACTTCAACTTCTATGGCTCTATGCTCTGAGAAGATGTTTTGCAATAAATCAGTAGTATGTATTTTGCTGAGACTTGCTTTATAACCTAGTATGTGGTCTGTGCTGGAGAATGTCCACGTACATTGGAAAATAACGTGTACTTATCTGTCACTGGATAAAAACCTTTGTATATGTTAAAGAGGTCTAATTGGTTGATCGTCAGAATAAGATCTGTATTTTTATTTAGTTTTTTTCCAGATAATTTGTTCATTACTGAAAGTGGAGTGTTGAAGTCTCCTGCTATTATTGTGGAGTGATCGATCTCACTTTTGAGTGTTGTCAGCATTTCTCCAATGTATTCAGATGTTCTGATATTGGGTGCATAAGTATCTAATAATGTTCTATCCTCATTATATTTGAACCTTTAAGCAATAAATAGTGACCATCCTCATCCACAATGGTGGATTTTACTTTAAAATCTATTTTATCTGAGGTTAATATTGCCATTCTTACTCCTCTTTGCCTGTTGTTAATTTGGTATATATTTTTCCATGCTTTGATTTTTTCACGTCTTTGAGACTAAGGTACATTTCTTGTAAGCAGCATATATATAGATGGATTGTGGTTTCTGATCCAGCCTGTTAGTCTCTGTCCCTTTACTGGAGCATTCAATCCACTTACATTCAGTGTAATTATCAGTAGATTGTATTTAGTGTTGTCATTTGGGGGCCTTAATTTTTGTGTTGTTAACATTTTCTTTGTTCCACTTAGTATTCTGTCCTCAGTTGTTTTTCTTTATGAGTTTTCCTTCCATCTTTTTCAGTATTGGTTTTACATCTGTTGAGACTTCTGTATTGTGTTTCTTGTTTTGATATGTAGTATTGTTAGTTTGCTTTGTGCTAACCCTTTCTTCTAGGTTTAAAACCGGTCTTTAACTTCATTATATCTTCTTAATTTCCTCTCCATCTGAAAGGGCTATGAATGCTATAATATATCCGTCTTTATAGTGTAATGTTGTCATAGTTTACATGTTGAGCTTTCTGTTTCTTTAATTTTAATATTTTAGCTTTGATTGAGCTTTGTAACTTCCCTAATTAATACAGACTCTTGATGTTGTGTCCAATATTGCATCCTTGAACATATGTCTGGTGTTATTGATTTCATAATTAAAGAACTTACTTCAATATTTCTTGTAACTTTGGTTTGGTTTTTGCAAAGTGTCTAAGCTTCTGTTTGTCTGACAATGTCCTAAATTCACCATCACACTTGAAAGACACTTTTTCAGGATATATAATTCTTGGTTGGGAGGTTTTTTTTTTTTCACCTCCTTTAAGACTTTGTAGGTATCATAACACTGCCTTTTGTTATTGAGGCTTCAGCTGAAACTTCAGAGGATATTTTACAAGGCTTCTCTTTGTACATTGGTTTTTATTTAAACTTAATTGCCTTTAAGAGACTCTCCTTACATTTCATTTTGTTAAACTTGATTACAATATGCCTTGGTGTCTTTCTTTTGGGGTCTACCTTTTGTGGGGTTCAGTGAGCATCTTAAATATCTATCTTCTTTCATGATGTCAGGGAATTTTTTTGTTAGCAACTCTTCAACTATTTTCTCTGTATTTTCTGCTGTCCCTCCATGTTCCAGAACTCAGTTACATGTAAATTGTTCCTCTTGATAGAGTTTCACATGATTCTTAAAGATTCTTAATTTTTCTTGATTCTGTTATCTGAATTCTCCTCATAACTGCTGGTGTCAGTTGCTTTATCTCCAGTCTCCTTAGTTTTGCATTCCATTTCCTCAATCTTACTCTTTTTACTTTCCAATGACTTGTCTAACTTTGTAATTTTATTATTGATCTGCTGAATTTCAGATCTTTGATGTTCTGCAGTTTATATAGCTTATTTAATTTTTCACTGTGTTCTGCTGCATTTTGTTTAGTCTCCATCCTAAGATCTAGAAGAGCTCTCTATACATAATTCATTTGTGTTTTACCTCCAATAATTTCAGAAAGGCTTCTTCATCTGGGAAGTTTTTTGGTTTCTTATTTTGAGAGTATTACAGAGCCATGGTGGTCTACATCTTTAAATGCTTAGATGTTGATTGTTGTCTTCACAGTATCAGAAAGCTGTTCAGTTTTCCCGGTATTACATAAACAGGAGCTGTAGCATATCTCTCAGAAGGAAATGAGTAGAGGCACTGCTAGACTTGGCCAGCCACCACCGCATTCTCTAGATGCAATTATCTTGAAAATGACTCTTCTGCTGAGAGAGACAGATTAGCAGCCGTTGACTCCAGCTGGGCCCTCAGGAGTGGCAGGCCCTGCCTCCTGACTGCCAAAGATGGTGACCTACTTGTGGAGCCTCTCACAAGCCCCATCAGCAGACACAAAGAAGTGAGAGGGAAGAGTATCACCACACTTGACTGTCAGCCACCACTGCATTTTCTAGGTGTGATTGTCTTAAAAACAGCTTTCCTGCTCAGAGAGGCACTGCTCAGTTGTTCAACACGGCAGCCAGCCCCAGTCAGGCCTTCAGGTGTTGCTGACTCCACTTTTCAACTGACTAAGGTGGCATCCTACCTGAGTTGCCTCTCCCGCCTCGAGCCAGTGGGATCTATCATTCAGCTCAGAGAAGGGAGGGGGTTGGGCACTGTTACCCTCAACCACCAGCTGCCTCTGGGTTTTCTAGATGTGGCTGTCTTAAGTACAGCATTGCCTGTGAGAAATGCTGTCTACTTAGGCACTGCATCTTAGCATGGCAGTCAGCCCTTGTCAGGCTCTCAGGCTCAGTAGTCCCAGTCAACAAAGACAGCATCCATACCTGTAAGCCTCTCAGCCACTGTTCCAGTCGAAATGGGAACCTTTGCACTGCTATCTCACCAACAACAAAGGTAGCTTTCCCCTTCCTGTCACCCAGTCTTATCTCACAACCCTCTACCTAATCTTGGGGCTCCCAGAATGTATACTCTGTTACATTCAATTGTTTTTCTAGGCCTTAGTTCTCAGAGGGAATCAAGGCAACCTGTGACTAGTCTGCTTTCTCGGCCCTGCTTCCAAGACAAATCACTTTTAAAACGCAAATCAAACCTTATCTAGATGATAAGGTTTGTCCCCTTTTATGTACTGAAGCATTCTAATCCATGGACAGTTCAAATTAGTCAAGACAATAGAAGCCAAAACTTGGTCACATGTTAAGTAATCATAGAAAATCCATTTTGCCTTACTTTTCTAAGTATCCAGGAAACAACAAAAGATTTTGCTTTATTTGTGAAGGTACTGTATGTAATTAATTGATCCGACTCAACGGCACTTGGCTTTGGCTTGGCATTCAGATAAAAGTAAAATTTCTGCATCAGCTCTTCAAAGTTTCTCAGTCTTTTCTTTCATTACGAAGTATCAGTTCTTATGGTCCTAAAATTCTAGTCCAGCTAGCCTTTCTGAGAAAAAAATAAAATACAATAAATAAAATAAAATGATTCCTCTGGAGCCTCTCCGTACTGGTATTAGCTAGAATTAGGAGAGAATTTGGTCTGCAAATGTTTACCAGTGCGATGACTCTGCCCAGATGGTTAGACTCCACCTTGGGAAAGTGCTGTCGTGTGCTCTTAACATGAGTGGGTAGCTCATCCCTTGTGTTAAAGCATTAGCATGCTCCTATAGTTAAATGTTGAGTTTATTGAGACTAGCTTAAAAGAGGCAGTGTTGGGGAAAGCAAAGTGAACTTTATGGATTTCTGCTTACCTCAAAATCCACTGGGACTCTCTGAGAGTAAAAATGAATTTTCCAGATATGCTACACTGACCAAACACTACAAAAAGCTGAGATTTACTCAATTAATTTAACTGTAGACAAAAGACACTTTACATTAAATTAGTAAGCAGTAACAGTATGCTTAGCTTCTAATGTTTCAGCTTGCATTAATGTTTCTTAGGTATTAATAGTTAGCAGATCTAATTGCTTTCATTGTAACACCAAATATTTGTTTGATAGAAGATACAACCCCATCTTGAGGGCTTAAATAAATATTTTTATTATCTTCTCAAAATCTTTGAATATATAATTTCAGGATCTGACCTTTATCTTTTAATCTCATGTTTAATAGCTGGCACCCTGGCCCAGTTAGATTGTCCACCGTGAAAAATTAGTGTTTAGAGTCTGTCTTAGTCATCTAGTGCTGCTACAATAGAAATACAATGGATGGCTTTAACAAAGATAAATTTATTTTCTCTCATAAAATCAGGTTAAAAGTCCAAATTCAGGGGATCAGCTTCAGGAGAAGTCTTTCTCAGTTGGCTCTGGAGGAAAGCGTTTGTTGTCAGTCTTCCCTTGGACTGGGAGATTTGAGGCTCAGGGACTCTGAGTTCCTCTCCAAAAGAAGCATTCTGCCACTAGCATTGCTTTCTTGGTGGTATGAGGTCTCCAACTCTCTAATTGCTTCCCTTTTCTTTACATTCCAGAAATTGCTTCAAAGTAAAGTACACTATAATAGACTGAATCCTGCCTCACTGACACAACCACCGGTCATTGTCCCTCTTTAACACCACAGAGGAAAGATTTTTATAACATATAGGAACATCATACCATACTGGGAATCATGACCTAGTCAAATTACTACACACATTTTTCACAGAACACAATTCAGCCTATTACAGTCTTAAGTATTTAAGTGTTTAGCATAAGAAATAAACTCTTTTTATCTTAGTAATATAGGTAAGCCATCTCACATACCAGTCAAACTACAACAAAATCACCACCAAACACACTGTTGTCAAGTCAGTTCTGACTCACAGCAATGCTACAGAACAGAGTAGAACTGCCACTATGGAGTTTCCAAGGAGTGCCTGGTGGGTTTGAACTGCCAACATTTTGGTTAGCAGACATAGCATTTAACCTAGCTTTGAGTTAAAGCTAGAATGCATACCCTGATGCCAGAAGTAGGTGCTGCTAACTATCAGCATGGGTAATTTAGGCTTACAAGAAGGCTGCACAATTAGTATTGGATGTCCTGAGTCCTATAACTTGGATGTTCCCATTTTGCCATTTAATTCATCAAATCTGTATTGAATATGACCAGGAGCTTCTTTGCAATCTGAGAGAAAGAACTGTGTGTTCATACTCTTAGGTCTCCGTGATCAAAATTAACACAACACTTGGAACCGAGGTCATATTCAATAAAGATTTGACGAATTAAATGGAAAAATGGGAACATCCCAGGTGTAAGACTCAGGACACCCAATACTAATTGTGCAGCCTTCTTGTAAACCCAGATTATCTGTGTTGGTAGTCATTAGCTCCTACTTCTGGCATCCAGTTATACATTCTAACTTTAATTCAAAGCTAATGAGTCGGATCCGACTTGATGGCACTGGCTTGGCACTTGGCAAGCATTTATTTAAATTATGTCTGTGAGAATCTCATTCTTGAATTCTGTGAAACTTGAATCAGGTCCAAATAGTAGTGAGACCTGCTTTTTCAAATGAAACTATTACTGACTGATAGTATACATTATTTATGCTTTAAAGAAATAAGGAGTGAAGTCTGACCTTGAGTATATCCCTCCTGAGTTTAAAGACCATCTCAAGAACAGATGTGATGTGTTGATCACTAATGACAGAAGACCAGAAGAATTGTGGAATGACATCAAAGACATCATCTATGAAGAGAGCAAGAGGTCATTAAAAAGACAGGAAAGAAAGAAAAGACCAAATTGGATGTCAGAGGAGACTTTGAAACCTGCTCTTGAACATCAAGCAGCTAAAGAAAAAGGAAGGAATGACAAAGTAAAAGACCTAAACAGAAGATTTCAGAGAGCAGCCTGAAACAAGGTGACACTGAATGGTTTAAAGTCAGGAAAGGCATGTGTCAGGGTTATATCTTTTCACTATGCCTTTTTAATCTGTATGCCAAGCAAATAATCCAAGAAGCTGGATTATATGAAGAAGAACGAAGCATCAGGATTGGAGGATGACTCATCAACAACCTGCATTATGCAGATGATACCAGATTATTTGCTGGAAATGAAGAAGATTTGAGGCATTTACTGATAAAGATCAAGGACTGCAGCCTTCAGTATGAATTGCACCTCAACATCAGGAAAACAAAAATCCTCACAACTGGACCAGTAAAGAACATTGTCATAAATGGAGAAAGGATTGAGGTGGTCAACTGTTTCATTTTGCTTGGGCCCATAATCAATGACCTTGGAAGCAGCAGTCAAAAAATCAAAAGACTCATTGCACTGGGAAAAAATCTGCTACAAAGGACTTCTTCAAAGTATTCAAAAGCAAGGATGCCACCTTGAAGACTAAAATGTGCCTGACCCAAGCCATGGTATTTTCCATCACATCATATGCATGTGAAAGCTGGACTATTAACAAAGAAGATAGAAGAGTATTGATGCCTTTGAATTGTGGTGTTGGAGAAGAATGTTGAATGTACCATGGACCAACAAAAGAACCAAGAGATCTGTTCTGGAAGAAGTGCAACCACAGTGCTCCTTGGAAGCAAAGATGGCAAGACTGTGTCTTACATATTTTGGACATGTTGTCAGGAAAGATCAGTTCCTGATCATGCTTGGTAAAGTGGAGGGTCAGAGAAAAAGAGGAAGACCCTCTACAAGATGAATCAACACAGTGGCCTCAACAACAGGCTTAAGCATAAAAACAATTGTGGACATGGTGCAAGAATGGGCAGTGCTTCGTTCTATTGCTCATAGAGTTGCTATGAGCTGGAACCGACTTGATAGCACCTAACAAAGACAAAGAAATAGAACTTCTGACTTGAATATTCCCTTAATTATCAAGGTATATAGATAGATTGAATTCAGAATTTTGTGAAACTCTTTTACTTTGAAGGTTATTAAAAATAAAAGCTTCCAATCACACTGTTAACAACTAGATAGAACTGTTGAAGTATGTTTATCACTGGACTAATGGAAGTTAAAGAGGCAAAATCAAACCCAGTATAGTCAAGCAGCTTCCAGTGCATGGCACCTTCATGTGTTGCAGAGTGGAACTGTCCTATAGGCTTTCTTTGGGGTGCAATTAATCTTTATGCAAGCAGAATCCCAGGCCTTTCGTCCACTGCACTGCTGGATAGCTCAAACCTCCAACCTCTAGTTAAGCAATGAAAAGTGAATGCAAACTGTTTGTGCCACCTACTACCTACTAAATTTAGAATGTAACTTCTTATTTATTGTGAAATTTCATATATCATTTTTATTATTTTCAATGTTCTTAAGTTTTCATATCTTAGATATATACTTACTTCCTAATCTTTTCTATCAATTTCACTAAAAAGTTATTTACATATATACTAGCCTTTTTCATTTTACTGTAATTACTTTTCTACATGTATGGGTAGCACATATCACTATCACAAATCCAAAGTAGTATTTAAATAGAATAACTCATTTAAAGTCATATGAAGTTCCCTCTGTGTATGCTTCTTTATGAAATTGTGTACATGAAATATATAAATCTAGGAACTTCATATTTGGGATATCCTGTCTTTTCCTGGTCAATCTAATTTCTCTCATTTTTTTTCAACATTGTTTTAGTTTTTATTAACTTATGCTAATTTCAGAAGTTGATTTTCTTAGTATTTCCAAAATGTAATAAAATACAGTAAAACATGAAAACTGAAAACTGTGAAAGACAGAATTCTGTCAGAGAAGGAAAACTCAAAAATTTTCCAATAAAACAAGCTATACAGATGTAGTAAGACTGCACCCTGTCAGAGATGGAGAACTTGGGAGATGTGGAAAAACAAGGCAGTCCTGTCGAGTTCTGACTCTAACAGATTTCATTGCAATTGTTCTCTCATATAATTAAACTAAATCCCTGCTGATTGTTTTCTAATCCAATCTTTTGTGTTCTTTTACTCTCATGTGTGTCATAATTGGCTAAAGAATGCTTACCATCTCTGAAGTCCTCATTTTATCAAACCTAATTAGGATATTCTGTCTGGTACTGCAGACAGAGAGGACAGTGCAAAAGAGTAAACACCCTCATTGCTCATTCTTTCTCCTGTCAGAGCACTGCTTGGGTGTCTCCAGGCGTATCTGAAATTGTGTCTCTAGAAATAATCCCCTCAAAGTGAAGAGAACATAGGGGAAGCAGAGACAGCTTCCAAAACCTACTCTGTGCCTGCAGTATTCTAGACTCTGGGGACACACGTTAAGGAAAAAAATAAACAAAAACCTAGCTTCCATGGTACTTTTTCTTTCTATATGCTATGCTGTTGACTAGAACTTCCTGCAGTAATGGAAATATTCTGTATTTGCATTTCCAAAATAGTAGCTACCACAGTAGACACTATATACGTGTGTTCACTGAGCTCTTAAAATGTAGCTAGTCTGAGTGAAGCCAGCCAAGCCAAGTGCTGTTGAGTCAGATCCGACTCATGGAGTAAAAGCTTAATTTTATTTAATTTTAAGTGGCTAGTAGCTTCTGTTTTTCATAACATGGTTGTATAGTGTATTTGGGAGAGTGGGGTGAGCTCGACAGTGTTGCATGAATGTTGTTTGAGAGATTAAAATGAACAAGGAAGAAAGGATAAAGCAATCGCTCTCCAGTCTTCTTCAATTTTTTACAGATTTAAAGACTGGTTAAAGGGATGCCGAAAGCCATAAGATACATGAGTCCCTGAAAAACATAACTAAGCTGCAAAATGTTCTCTTAACTAATGGCCCATCACGCTGATGTCACAATTAATGTCTGAGTAACAGCTAATGTCCAATAGGGAAGAATAATTACAAAAACTCATTAATTAGTGTCTATTTACTGTCCCATTGTCAAAACTAATTTCCTGGAGTAGATGCTCTGCCTTGATGAGTAGGTTTGTAAATACAGTGCAAAATCTATAAAGAAAATTATCTGTCTCTCAAGCCAAGTGCTTAAGGTTCTGGTAACTGTCAATTCCACCTAATACTCTTTCCTCCCCAGCTGTCCAGTCCAGACCTTAGTGGTACTCCAAGGGCAGTTAAATTAATTTGGGATGATCTACAAAGATGACCCATTCAAATACTACTTTTTCTAGAGAGATGAAACTCTTTACAAAAGTCAGACTTTCTCTTATCTAATCAATGCTTTCGTTGTGGAAACCTAAGTCAACATGTAACATGGAGTTTTTATGAAAAACATAACTCTTTCCTGGGTGTAGATGGTTATGTATTTTCACTACACAGCTCAAAAATTTTATCCATCTTAATGAAATCCTGGATTTTTATTTGGTTGGTTTTGTTTCTGTAATATCAGGGTTGTACTGCTTTACTGGGGCACTGGATGTTGGGAAGCATCAGAAAGATGTATAATTAATGTACCCTTCCTCTAAGCTTCCAAAGTAGCTTCCTCATTCCTCTATTAGCACTTTCAACCATTTCCCTTATGTAGTACTTTATGTCTGTCACATGCATTTTTCTGTAATAAATTCAGGGTTAGGGAGGATATCACACATGTACATATCTTGCCAAATCCAAAAAATCAATGCAGAGTCAGTTTAATAAATGAATTCTATGAGTAAATGAAAGCACATTTGAATCTCTCATATTATCTATATAAAAATATTAAAGCTTAACTGGCTTGGCAAATAACATTATGTATTTTTTCTTAATATAATATGCCATTGAATACTTATACAAACACAGAGCACTACTTCAGCAATTTAAACTGTCTTTCCTTTAGTGGCAGCAAGGGCTGTTGATCAGTACTTTAGCCCTGTGTATCAGTGATTTGTAACAGTGGGGATAAAGCAGTAGAGATTTTCAAAACAACTCTTGGTAGGATGCGTACCACTCACATTGGAGAAAAATTTACTACCCATTATTCCAATCACTCCAGCGTGTCTTTTTGGTATTAAGCAACGGAAAGCACTGCACACAAACACAGTTACATGTATATGTATATATGCTTACATATAGGTTTATGTGTATGTATACACATATATGATGTAAACACATATGGTTACATATGTATGTATGCTTGCATGTAGATTTATGTGTATGTATGTGCATGTATGTGTGTACACACTCACACACACATGCTCGCTGCTTTTGCTGTAATGTACTTCTGAGAACAAGGGAAGCAAGAATGAGTATTAGAAAAGATTTCTGGATTCCCTGTACTGTTTTTCTGTCAGTCCAGGTCCTCTAAGAAACTGAGAATAAGACAAAATTAGATTTTTGTGAAGTTGGCTGGAAGCACCTTGGGGAGATCAAGGCCTCTGCATAAAAGCTGAGGTAGACACTAAAGGTATGGTGACTGGAGGCTGTCAGCTGACTATGTTCGCCACAGGGGGTGGAGATTTGAGCGATGCACTCCCACAGTGACCACAGCCTCTAACCACCCTAAGGAGATGGCTAGTGATATTTCCATGTGGAATGAGAATACCTGTATTTCCACTTACAGTACTTCAGTAATTATCATTACAAAAAATGTCATGTTAAGACTCTTCTAGACAAGAGACACAAGGGGCATGCTAAAGTCAAACCTTATTCTGGGTTTAGATATGATCTTAGCAAAAACAGCCCCCAAAGCAAAACAGCTATAAAATGTATTTGGGGGACAATTAGTAACTTCTGAATATGAACTGGATATTAAATAATTTTAGAAAACTATTTTCAATGTTTAGATGGGATAATATAATTTTGGCCATATAATAAATGTTCTTATGTGTGATAAAAGCATCTTGTAATATTTAAGGATAAATCATCATGATATTTTTGATTTACTTTAAAACATAGTAAAAAGAAAAAGTGGAGCAAAGCAAGTCCAAGGGCAAACAGTTATTAAATCCAAGCTGTGAGTAGGTGGGTATTTATTAATTTTCTACTTTTATGTATGCTTGAATACTTTCATAATAAAAGTCTTAGGAGGCAGGGCTGAGATGGAGGACCAGACACATGTCTCCTCAATTCCCTCTAAGAACTAAGGCCTGAATTAGTAACTGAATAGACCACTCTGGACACCCAGGAAACTCTAGGATATGGCATAGGGTTGTTATATTGCACTACACACCACTAAACAGGAAATTTCCTCTCTGTAATGAGACAGTGAGTGCTGAGCTCAACTAATAATGACTTACCACTTGAGAGGACTGCAGGTACTGACATTTTCTTTGTTATCTGGGAGGTGGGGGTATGGGCATTAGCCAGCAAATATGCTGAACTGCAGTGCTCAAGTAAACAGCAAATAGTGCAGCAGAGACGGTACATGGGATAGCCACATTTTGAGGGCTCGGCTGCTGACTGAGGGTACCACTGCACCCTACGCTATGTCTTCTGAGCTGTACCACAGATATTGTGGTTTTGTGGCAGGAAGGGCAGCTTGGCTGGCATGCCATCTTGGTCATCTGGGAGGAGGAGTCACCCAACCATAGGCCTCAGCAGGAGTTAATTCCAAAGCTGAGAAGCAGTATCAGTCTGGAAAGTGATTTTCCAGCAGAAAGACTGTGTAGGACAATGGTACCTTACGAGAGTGCCCTAGATGAGGATGGCAGCAAGGCCATAACCCCGCTGTAATTGAACTATGTCATACCATCTGTAGATGGCCAAACAGGTGCTTCTGTTTTCAGCTGGAAGGTGAGGCCTGCCACACCTGATGGCCTGACTGATTTGGCAGCTGTCAGTCAGCTCCCAACTTCTTAAAATACGAATGCATGGAAAAATAACTGCTCAGCCCCCTGGCAGCATCCTTTACAGCTTTTACTGACCCACATCATATGGTGGGTTGACAGTCCCCAGTAAATTCCTAAGTAGGGAGCCATCTTTGCCAGCCAGGTGTCAGAGCCTGCCACCCCAGGAAGTGCACTGGGGCTAGTCACTGGAGTACAAAGAGACAACTGGTAACCAACTCCATTCTCAGAACTATGCCTCAGCTCCTGTTGAGGTAACACCAAAGAAACTAAACAGCCTATAGATGACCCAAAGACAGCAAACTATTCCTAACCATTTAAAGAAACAGTCCTCCATGGAGCCAGAAAACTCCCAAAATAAAGAACCAAAAAAACCTCTCAAATAAAGAAGCCTTTCTGAAACTATCAGAGGTAGAGTACAAAAGAATTATATATACAGCTCTCCTAGAGATTAATGAAAACATAGCAGAGCAAAATTAAAAATTAAGCAAGCTGTTTGACAGAACAACGATGAAATTAAACAGATCAATAACAACATTACAGAATTACACAATTTAATCCAAAGCAAAAAGAGCAGAATTGAGCAACTGGAAGTCAGACTTAGTGATTTTTCGGATAGAGCAACTGACACTAGCATTTGTGAGGAGAAAGTAGAGGAAAGAAATAAGAAAAATGAAGAAGTGTTAAGTAAGATGTGGAACTCTATTAAAAGGAATAATCTGTGATTAATTGGAGTTTCTGAACATGGATGGATAGCTGAAAACCCAGAGACTATTGTTGTTGAGTTGCCTACAGAAAACTCCCTTGAAATTATGAAAGAAGCTAACACAGATATCTAAGACGTGTATTGAATGCCACAAAGACTAGACCCAAAAGAAAGACATCAAGACATATTATAATTAAGCTTAATAGCATGAAACCTGAAGAGATCCTCTTAAAGACAGTGAGGCTCAAAGCAAAGCTAACATTCAGAGGGAAACCCTGCAGGCATTTGTTGGACTTTGTGGCAGAAACAATGTTGGCAAGGAGACAGTGGGATAACACATTCAAAATCTTGAGGGAGAAAATCTTCCAACCAAGAATTCTATACCCTGCAAAACCATCTCTCAAATATGAAGACAAAATTAAGACATTTGTGATTAACAGAAGCTTAGAGGCTTTGTAAAAACCAAGCCAAAACTACAAGAAATACTGACAGAGAGAGCAGTGGAAGATGCATATAGGTGGACATGCAAATTTATATGAGAATGTACATTTTCACTCAGTCATAATAAAAAAATAACAATAATAAATAAATAAATAAAAGCCAGAAAAAAAAAAAAACTGAAAGAATCTCTTTGCTTAGAAAAACAAAACCATTAAGGGTATATTTAAGAAAGCAATGTACAACACAGCATCCTGAATCCTACTCGCTTAGGGAAGTCAAAAAACTCAAAGTTGCAATAAGAAGGGGAACAGTGATCATATCATGAAAATTATGACATCATTACACTAAAAAGTGATATATGCTACAGTAGTTATACCCCTTTCAGATGGAGAGGAAGTTGAAAAGATATGTAGAACTTAAAAACACATCCAGTGCCATCGAGTTGGATCTGACTCATGGCGACCCTAGAGACGAGAGTAGAACTGCCCCATAGAGTATTCAAGGAGCGCCTGGTGGATTTGAACTTAAAATTGTGTTTAAACTTAGAATATTAAGGAGGATGATGAGTAACCAAAAAACCCCACTAATAACGCAACATATAAAAACAAGGAATTTAATACAGGAGTCTCAACAAACATGAAGCCTACATGGAAAAAGATGAAAAGTCAACACATATAGAAGACTGACCCATAGAAACATAGAAAACAGCAACACAAAAATAAATACCTCAGAATGACAGCACTACACCCATACCTATCAATAATAACACTTAATGTAAATGGAATAAATGCTTCAATAAAGACACAGTGAATGACATCCTGGATCAGAAGACATGACCTATCTATATGTTGCTTACAAGAAACACACTTTAGACTAAAACATACAAACAAACTGAAAAGTACAGGATGGGATAATATATACTAAGCTAACAACATACAAAGAAGAGCAGGAGTGGCAGTACTAATCTCAGATAAAATAGATTTTAATGTCAAATCCACCATCGTGGACAAGGATGGTCATTATTTGTTGCTGAAAAGTTAACACATAAGCAGGACTTAACAATATTAAATATTTCTGCACCCAATACCAGAGCATCTAAATACATTGAACAGACTCTGACTACATTGAAATACAAGATAGATTACTCTGCAGTAATAGTTGGAGACTTCAAGACTCCACTTTCAGTAACAGGTCATCCAGAAACAAGCTCAGTAAAGGCACAGGAGATCTTATTGTGTCAACTAACCAACTAGATCTCATCAACACTGACAGAACTTTTCACCCCTCAAAAGATAAGTGTGCCTTCTTCTCCAATGAACATGGAACATTCTCCGTAATAGACCATGTGTTAGGAGATAAAGCAAACCACAACAAAATCCAAACTACTGAATTATTGCAAAGCATCTTCTTGGACCATAAATCGATAAAAATTTAAATCAACAGCAGAAAAAAAACATAGAAATTTGAATTCATGCAAACTGAACAACACCTTGATCAAGAAGATATGGGTTATAAAAGAAATCAAGAATGAAATAAAGGAATCTATGGAATCAAAAAAGAATGAAAACACATCCTAGCAGAACCTTTGGGATACAGCCAAAGCAGTGCTCAGAGGTCTATTTATCTCTATAAATGCATACATCTGGAAGGAAGAAAGGATCCAAACCAAAGAGTTAACCTACAGCTTGGACAAGCAGAAAGAGAACAACAGATGAAGCCCTCAGGCACTAGAATAAAGGAGAAAATAAAGATTAGAACAGAACTAAATGAATTAGAGAATAGAACAGTTCAAAAAATTAACAAAACCAATATCTGGTTTTTGAAAAGATCAACAAAACTGATAGAACACTGGCTAAACTTACAGAAGGAAAACAGGAGAGGAAACAAATTACCTGAATAAGAAGTGATATGGGAGATTTCATAACAGACTCAGATGTAATCAAAAGTATCATAACAGAATAAATACAAGACTGTACTTCTAACGGATTCGAAAGTCTAGAGGAAATGGACAAATTTCTAAATTCATATCACATACCAAAATTATCACAAAGAGAAGTATAACAACTTAATAAACCCACCATAAAGGAAGAGACTGAAAAAGTCATCAAAAACTATGAGCCAAAAAAATCTTGGCCCAGATTGCTTCAGAAAATTCTACCAAACTGTTAGAGAAGAGTTAACTCCAATGCTACTGAGACCATTTCATAGCATAGTAAGGGACAGAGTACTCCCAAATTCATTCTACGAAGCCAGCATCACTCTGATACCAAAGCCAGGGAAAGACCCAACCAAAAAGGAAAACTACAGACTAACATCACTCATAAACCTAGATGCAAAAATCTTCAACAAAATCCTTGCCAACAGAATTCAACAATATATCAAAAAAATAATTCATCATGACCAGGTTAGATTCATACCAGAGATGTAAATTTGGTTCATCTTCAGAAGAATAATTAATGTGATCAACCACATAAATATCACAAAAGATAAGAATCACCTGATTTTTGTCAATTGATGGAGAAAAAGCACTTGACAAAGTCTAACACCCAATCATACTAAAAATTCTCAAAAAATCATCATGGAAGGGAAATTCCTCAATGTAATAAGGGACATCTGTGCAAAGCCAACCACTTACATCATCCTAAATGGAAACATACTGAAAAATTCTCCTTGAGACTGGAAACTAGACAAAGATGCCCATTCTCACCAATTCCATTTGACATTGTACTAGAAGTTCTGGCCAGAGCAATCAAACAAGACAAAGAAATGAAGGGCATCCACATCAGCAAAAAAAAAATCTCCTTGCTTGCAGATGGTATGATTGTATATGCAGAGACTCCTAAAGAATCCATCAGTAAACTACTCAAATTAGTAGAACAGTACAGCAAAGTATCAGGACATATGATAAACATAAGTAAATAAGTAGGATTCTTTTATATCAACAAAGAAGTCATCAAAGAAGAAATCACCAAATCAATACCATTTACTATAGCCCTCAAGAAGATAAAATACCTAGGAATAAATCTAACTAGAGAAATAAGAGACCTATACAAAGAGAACTACAAGACCTCATTGCAAAAAACCAACAAGGACTTACATAAATGGAGAAACCTACCCTGCTCGCCGACAGGAAAACTTAACATTGTGAAGATGTCTATTTTACCCAAAGTGATCTACATATAAAATGCAATCCCAATACAAATTCCAGTGACATTTTTCCAGGGGATGGAGAAACAAATCACCAATTTTGTTTGGAGAGGGAATAAAACAGAGATAAGCAAAGCGTTGCTGAAAAACAAGAGCACACTGGGAAGCCTCACACTACCTGACCTTTGAACCGACTAGACTGCCATAGTAGTCAAAACAGCCTGGTACTGGTACAAAAAGAGATATACGGACCAACGGAACAGTGTTGAGACCCCAGAGATGCCAGTATCCTCTTATGCATGGCTGATACTCGACAAAGACCCTAAGATTGTGAACTACGGTAAAAACAGTCTCTTTAATAAATAGTGCTGGCAAAATTGGATATTCATCTGCAAAAAGTTGAAACAAGACTCATGTCATGGATTGAATTGTGTCCCCCCAAAAATGTATGTGTTGATTTGACTCGTCTAGGAGTCCCAGCCTGGTGCCATTCCTCCTGTGTCTTGTGACTCCTACCTCTGTGATACTGATTTTGGAGAATGGTCTGCAGGTGTGTTAGTGAGGCAGGACTCAAGTTACAAGTTTGTGGGATACAAGGGAGAGAAATGAACAGAGGAATCTGGGAACCTTATACCACCAAGAGAGCAGCACGGAGAGCAGAGCGTGTCCTTTGGACCTGAGGTTCCTAAGCCTAGATGCTCTCCTTGAATTTGGACTCAGCCTACTGGACTGTGATGATTTGTCATATTTAATGGACTTGTAACTTATGGATGGATTTATGGCTTACCAGACTCTGTCAATAAAATTTATGAAGTCTTCCACTCATGGTATTTTCTGTTAGAGCAGTATCAGGTGACTAAGACAACCCATATCTTACACCTTACACAAAACCAACTCATATTGGATAGGAGACCTAAATATCAAATCTAAAATGTAAGATTGTGGAAGAAAAAATAGGGTGAACAATGGAAGTTTTAATATACACTATACAACGTAGACAGACTTCAAAATCTGACAGCATGATCAGTAGGAGAGAAAATAGATAAGTGGGAACTACTAAAAATCAAGCACTTTTGCTCATCCAAAGACTTTATCAAAAGAATTAAAAGAAAACAGAGGAGAAAAAATATTTGGCAACTGCACGTTAGACTGACATCTGATCTCTGTAATCTACAAGGTACTGCAAAAAATCAACAAGATAAAGGTAAATAACCCAAGTAAGCATTAGGCATAGGAGGTAGACAGACAGTTCACCAAAGAAGAAATCCAGGAAGCCAAAAGACACATGCAGAAATGCTCATGATCATCAGCTATTAAAGAAGTCTATATCAAAACTACAATGGGATACCATCTCACCCCAGTAAGTTAGCCATGACCCAGAAAGCACAAAACAACAAATGCTGGAGAGGCTGTGGAGAAACTGGAATTCTTCTACACTGCTGGTGGGATTGAAAAATGATACCTCTATGGGAAGCATTTGGTGCTTCCTTTATAAGCTGGAAATAGATATACCATTTGATCTAGTTAACCCACTGCCTGAAATACATCTTTCAGAATCAAGGGCAGTCACATGAACAGATACATGCACATGAATTTTTATTGCAGCACAGTCCACAATAGCAAAAAGATAGAATCAGCCCAGATGCCCAACAACAGATGAAAGGATAAGTAAACTACAGTATACATACTCAATGGAACACTATGGAATAGTAAAGAACAATGGTGATTTTAGGAAACATCCCTTAATCTGGTTTCAACTGGAAGACATTATGCTGAGTGACATCAGTCAGTGGCAAAAGGACAAACGTTGTATGAGGCCCCTACTATAAGGACTTAAACATAAACTTATGTACAGAAGAAAGACTGTTTGATGGCTGCAAGAGTCGAGAGGGAGAGAGAGGGCTGGTTGTAGATTAGACAGTTGATAGAAATGTGGTTGGGTGAAAACAGAAAGAATATCAACTTAACTAGACCTCAACATAAACTGAAAATTCTTTTAATCTTAACCCAAATTTGCAAGGATACAAAAGCAGGTGGGGATCTGTGGACCATGCCTTCAAGGGATATTGAGGCCCATTGGCATAAGTAGCCTATTGCCAAGAGAGTCTTCTGCAGCCCGTTTTGATGAGTAGTGTCTGGGCTCTTAAAAGCTAGCAAGCTGCCATCTGAGGTACAACAAATGGTCCCAGCTCATCTGGAAAAATTGTTCACAAATAACAACAAAGACACAAGGAAAAAAGAGCCCAGGAGACAAAAGGGACCCATGTGAATGGGTGACTGTATTAATATGTGACCAGAAGGATCAGATGGTGCCCAGCAACCACCACAGACAGCTGTGATGGGGCACACAATGTTGAATTCCAGTGGCAACATGGGAAAAAGAGGGGTGCACTTCAAGAACTCCACTAAAAGACCACAACTGATGGTCCAGTAGCCTGGGGGTTCCCCTGGGAGCATGAGACTTGACCTGCTATTGCTCCTGGCTGGAAAACATTATTGAGGTCAACTCTTCAGAGAGGAATGGACTGGATATGGGAACAAAATGTGACCATAAAGTGTGTGCACTTTATAGTTCTATGCATCTCTAGGATGCCATCCTCCTGGCCTCCTACTTGAAGGGAAGGGAGAAAGTGGAGAGGAAGGGACAGAGGACTGTTAAGAGGATACGACATATATTGAACGAAAAGGAGGAGGGTACTGTCACCAGACAAGGAGAGCAGAAGGAGCTGCAGATAGGCAGGCATGGAAATTTAGTTTGGATTGCATACTTTCACTCAATAACAATAAAACATTTAAAAAAAAAATAGCTTAAAGAGAAGGAGAATGCCCTCTCTTTCTTTAAAAACATAGTGTAACCAAAAGGAGAGTTATAATAAATAATGTTTCTAAATTTTGCTACTCTTTATTCTTATTATATTTATAATACAAATTAGGATCTTATGAAGGAAATCTATTTCAAAATGCATCTTTTTATTTTCATAAGATAATCTAACTATAGTACTTATACATCTGATTTATTTCTTACACCTTTAGGAAATAAATAGTATTTACCAGCATGTGAGAAATAAGTTAAGTGGAAGGACCCCATATTGCCAGAGCCATGTACTACAGTGCTCATTTTTTGACTGGGTCCCAAAGTCTCAAGTATCCTCCTAGAATATAAAAATAACCAGAACGTGAGACTATTCTAGGCTCCCTATCAGTCCTTACCAAAACCAAACCCACTGCTGGGGACTCAATTCTATAGGACATAGTAGAACTGCCTGGTGTCCAAGGAATGACTGGTGGATTTGAACTGCTGACCGTTTGTTTAGCAAGCAAACTCTTAACTGCTATGCCACCAATGTTGCCATACAAAAAAGTGGGAAAATGACTTCGGTACATCTATTTTTAAAAGGATGCCGTATTGACTAAAAATTAATAGTGTATTTGTAAAGAGTGGCTTTATGCCAAAGAGCTTTAGTTGTACACTATTTTTAAGATTATCAACTTATACATCCAAATCAATAAAAGGCTTAAATTTATAAGCACAGTAGAGGCCGCTAAAAAGATGATGATTTATTTAAGAAAACCCACAAAATTATGTGAGATACTAACGAGAGATTAACCAAACCCAACCCCTCTTCCGATGAGTTGATTCCGACTCACAGCGACCGTATGGGGCAGAGTAGAAAGCGCCACAGTTTCCATGGTTCTTTATGGAGGGCCCTCTGTGCTATCTCCGCAGCGGCTGCAGGCCTAGGTATCTGGTCTTTGCCTGATTGCAGACCTTGCAGGCGGATCCCCCGGGCGAGGTGGAGAGACGAGGTGCAGGGGTTCCACCAGAGTCGTGGAGAGCAACCCGATGCTGGCGGGCCCTTGCTGCTCCCGAGACAGAGGACACCCACGGTCCGACCCGCATGGACTCCACGTGCTGAGGAACGGAGATGGCAGCACCACACCCATCCCTAGAAGCCTGGGGCTCCAAGTGGATACTAAATGGCAAGCAGACACCAGTGCCCGAGATGGGGCATGGCCCACGCTCTGATCTTTGGAACCTAACTGTGTTGATAAGCAACGAGTAAGTGTCCTTCAATGGAAAACCTCGTGGCGTAGTGGTTGCTACGTCTGCTAACCAAACTGGCGGTATTTTGAATCCTCCAGGCGCTCCTTGGAAACTCTATGGAGCAATACTACTCTGTCCTACGGGGTCACTGTGAGTCAGAATCGACTTGACGGCAGTGGGTACTTAAATACTGTAATGTTGCACGCTCAAAAACAAATTTTTTTTTTTTTTTTTTTTTTTTTTTAGGCCTTTTGAAATATCCCCCGTGTTAGCTGTAAGTTCTTTCTGAGCTCGTATAGAAATGTCATCAGTGGAGGGGCATCTGGCGCCACCCAGGACAATTGACATGCACATGTGCACTGCTGTCCAAACAGAAGCCTTTGAAAGATGTCCTCATTGTAAGACTTCTTGCTATATAACAGTGGTATTTTTTTTTGGTAGGAAAACCAGTTTGTGTCTTTAATAAGGTAAAAGTCTTTCAGCAGGAAGTGTAGAGATTTAGAAAACCTGACCCTACAAGAAGCCCCTTCTGTGGCTTGGGTTCAGTCTAGTAGTCTCGCTGAACCTCTTTTCTTTTCAGTGTAATGAAAGCCAAGTCATTGATCATTATTTTACTGAGTTTTGATTAAAAGAAAAATCGGGTCCCTCAGGATGTTAATAGAGGTACGATGGTCGATTTAATTTAGCAATGGCTACTGGTCCAGCGAGCACCATGTTAGTAACCACCGTGTGAAGTCATGCATTTGGTGAGTCAATATTTCATGATTTCATTCTGAATATCCAAAACTTGGGAATTCCTGGTGGTATAGTGGTTAAGAGCTGTGGCTGCTAGCCAAAAGGTCAGCAGTTCGAATCGACCAGGGACTCCACAGAAACTCTATGCGGCAGTTCTATTGTCTTCTATAGGGTCACTATGAGCTGGATTCCCCTGGACCACAACAGTTGTATGTTTGTTTGCTTTAGTATCCAAAGTGTGTCTCAATACACAACATTTTGTTTTTATTTTGCTCAGTGTTTTGAGACTTCACAAAACACAGTTTGGGAAACAATAAACTAAAAAATATTTAAGATCCCTTCCCAGCATATATGCACATGATTTGTAAATCACTCAAACTGAGTTGCAAAACTCTATCTGCATTACTTTTGCATCTCAAGCTTGACACAGTGTTTTAGGTCTTGCAATGCTTTGGCATTATGGAAACTAACCAGGGGCAACTAACCAGGAGAATCTAACCAGGAAACTAACCAGACCTTCTGTCTCATGACACACAAAAGGAAAAATTAACATACTTTCTCCCTGTCCTGTTTTTTTCCTACTCATCTCCTCACAGTTCTACTTAACATTTATTTTTTATTACATGTACACTAAAGACTCAATGTGGTAACCAAAACTATTTAGTAGATTCTGTTCAGTAGTGATACATTTTAATAAACCTTTTTCAAAACACATATAAATCACTTATTTGAATCTGTTCCTGACTTATAGAACTACTGTGATATTCTTTACCACTTCATGTGAAAATTACAGGAAGATTCTTTCATAAAAGGATACACAGCAGTGCTCACAGGTATAATGAATATGTAAGAATCCCAAATTAATTATTTTCCTGGCCTCTTGAAATATCTCTGAGCCCAGATGATACTGCTGTTAAAGGAACTCACTTAATTTACACCAATTTCAAAATAGCCTGTCTGTGGCAAAGTGTGACCAGACATCTGGCTGCAGACAGAGTCCTACATTCAGTCTAAGTTTAATGAAATATTTTGGTTACATAATGAGTATCACTGTTCCGCTGGATCTCTGCTGCCTTGAACAGAGTCTAATGCTTTGCTAGCTTAAGCAAAGAAAGAACACTAGGCTGAAGAAATGGTTCCCTATAGTTGTTACCTTTGGCACCAAACAAAGGAGACAGTAGACATCCCTCAGGTGACTGTGTCTCTGCAGAACATATGCCTGCTCAGAGTCGGGGGCAGCCTCCAGTGCCTCTGCAATGCACATGGTATCCTTGGCATTTTCTGCTCAACTTATTTCTTAAATTCTGAGATCGTACCAAATCGTCGAATAATTACTTTCCATGGACTATCCAATTATTATAACAAGAGTCATCAGAGGAAAACTAATTTCATGTGAAAAGTGACAAAGCTCCAACAAAATGTGACCTCCAATACAGATGTATTCACACTGAGAAAACAGATGCTCTTTTTCTTAATCACCCAGAAATTAGCTTTGTTATACAACCAACATAGTCTCTTGTAAGTTTATCTAGATTTTAAATAAAAAAATTATTTGGGTCCGTAATCTATCAGACTAAATCTGAGGTTTTTTTTAAATTAAAATATGCAAAACTTCCAGAATATTTTTGCATACTTAGGTGTTGTTAGGCATTCCTCAGGTCATTTAAAAAACTTTTTAATTGAGGAACAGAAAATGGATAATCCAAAGGCAGATATCAGCATAGCATGTTCTAGAAACAGGAAGCAGGGAAGTTGCAGCAAATACAGAAACTCAGGGTCAGGATCAAATAAAGAACTATTTAGCAGTGCTGAAGGGCTTGTTTTTCATTCAGATGTCATTAAGCCACTGGAAGTTTTTTACGCTACATAGAATTCCAAGCTATCAGTCATTATGTTAAAAGAACACTTTAGTCTGCCATCTGGGAAGTGTATATTAAAACAGAGTGGAATGATTTTATATTACACTGTTGCAGAAGTCCTAGAAATGCGAAGAGGAAATCCAGAATATATTTTTAGTGGTATTGCTGCTGAAAGATTTGCTGTGGATTGGAAGATGAGGACCAGAGACTCAGTTCTGTTAATCAACTGTAATTCCTTACTCCATTTCCTGGAGCCCTGGTGGCAAACTCTATTTCTTGGTAGATTCAGGCAAGTTACTGGACTGTTAGACTAGAGAGAATAATGATAATTCTAGCTCATATGCTGCTCAGTTGTGCAATCTTCCTAAGCGTGTTCACCACTTAACAAAACGACCTTCACATTCCCTTCCTGTTTGAGAATTCGGTGAATGTTACACACCGCAAGCCACGTTACTGCTCATTGTCTCCACCGAACTCCTTTCTCTGTCTTAATTGCATTATGTTGCACTTGTTCCTACAAAATGTCAATTCTGTTTGTTTTTTTACAACTTTTTCAATTTATCAAAGTCAGCTGAATCCAAACTTATCCTCCCCAGGTGCCGACCTTTTTTCTCTGATTTTGCTCTCATGTGTCCTCCTAATGAGGCAAATTTTCTATTCTGTCATTTGGATTTGAGACATTTCTTTCAGTATCTACAGCCCCTACTCCTCTTTTTTTCTCACCACCCTTTCCTAACTGTGCTTTTAAAACATCCTCCTTCTTACCATACATGTCTGCAAAAGTCTACAACATTTAAGACAAAAGATAAAACTATACTTACTAAAAATGCATTACAATCAAGATTCTCCATAATATACCATAGTAAAAAAAAAAATGGTCATAGTAATACACAGTAAGAATAGAATTAGTTAAACAAGTTTTGTGGCAGAAACATTAGACTTAACACTGTAGATTATGTCCATATGTACACATATTCCACCTTGAGATAAATCATCCATATGGAGGAAGAACTTTTACAAGTATGTAATTATTGAGCTGGCAGGTATTTAGCATGGATAGGCTGACTAAAAATCATTTGTGTAAAATATGAATCAAAATTATATGCATATATATATATGCTGTCAGGTGCCATCAAGTTGGTTCTGACACACGGTGACTGAACGTACGACGGAATGCAGCTCTGCACACCCTGTGCCATCGTCGCTGTCATTGCTCTATTATTGTACCCCTGCGTCAGTTCATCTTGTTGAGGGTCTTCCTCTTTTTCCCTAACCCTCTTCTTGACCATATGATGTCCTTCTCCAGGGGTGATCCCTCTTGACTAACACATCAAAAGTATATGAGATGAAGTCTCCCCATCCTTGTTTCCAAAGACATCTTTGTTATTTTGGCACAACAGCATATATTTAACATTGTTTTCCAACACCATGGTTCGAAGGCATCAATGCTTCATTGGTCTTCTTTATTTATTGTCCAGCACATTCAAATGAGGTGACTGAAGATATCATTGCTTAGGAGATATGCTCCTTAGTCATTATCTTAGTCATCCAGTACTGCTATAAGCACAAATGAATGACTTCGGCAAGCAGAGATTTATTCTCTCCCAGTCTAGTCGGTGAGAAGTCCAAATCCATGATTCTAGCTCTAGGAGAATTCTTGATCTCTTTGGGGGAGGGTCCTTGTCATTAGTCTTCTCTAGTCAAAGAGCTTCTGGGGACTCTGGGTACAAATGACACACTATACTCCTAGTGATCCTTTCTTGGTGGTACGAAGTCCCCTTATCCCTTCTTCCTTATCATTCATATATCTCAAAATAGTTTGGCTAAAGACACAGCCTATTCTTGAGTTCTGTTTCATTAACATAACAACCACTGGTCCCAGCTCACTAACTTCACGAAGATAGGATTTACGATATATGGGAAAATCACATCAGAGCACAAAATGATGGACAATCACACAATACTGGGAATCATAATCTGGTAAAAGTGATAGATATTTGGGGAGGACACATTTCAATCCATGACAGTCCTTTAGATGATATCTTTGCTTTCAACACTTTGAGGAGGCTTTTTTTTTTGCAGTAGACTTGTCCACTCTAACATGTCATTTGACTTTTTGACTGCTGCTCCACAAATGTTGATTATAGATCTAAGTAAAATGAAATCTTTGGAAACTTCAAGCTTTTTTCCATCATGTTGCTTATGGTCAACCTGTGAGAATGTTTTTCTTTATGTTAAGCTATAATCCATACTGAAGGCTATAGTGTGTGATCTTCATCGATAATTGTGTCAAGTCCCCTTCACTTGCAGCAAGCAAGGTTGTATAATCTGCATACAGTGGGTTGTCCATGAACTGTCCTCTGATCTTGATGCTGCAGTCTTCTTCAGATGATCCAGCTTCTTGGACTACTTGCTCAACACACAGAATGTCTGACCTTCATCACTATTGCTCCTGATTCCAGGCAATCTCTCTCTTTGCTTGCCTTTATTTCATGCCCTTTTTGCTGAACACACAAGTGAAAGGAAGAAGGAATAAAATGTCTATTTTTTGAGGTGGTCTTACGGTATTAATTTTCATTTCTAATTTCCTAGGAACACATATAAATATACACATATCTTTATTAGAAATATCGTCTGATATAAAATGTGTTTTGCTTCTATTTAATACATGCCCTTTACATAAAAAGCATTTTAATCTTGCAAACTATAATCTACAGAGAAATAAAGGCCTAATTAAATGGGAAAAATAATTAGAAATAAGATTGACCTTTCCGTATGATTTTTACATTGCATGTTTCTAATTAGGAAAAAATAATCCAAATCTATAAATGCAGATAATCATTTTAGAATTCACACATCAGTGTGTACTCAGCTTAATACACTTTACTGCTCTGGGTCAGTGACTGCTTTCTGAGTACTAATATATCTAACTTTGTAAAAGCATGACATTTTATAGAAGTGAGAAGTTATTTTATTTGTTGTTGTGGAGCTATAGTATTTATCCTTTAACACTAAATGCAGTATAATAGCACCCCTAAAAATATGCTCTTAGCAAAGTTTAACATGGTATAAGATGCGATTTTTCTAATGCCTGTTAAACTCACTATGAAAAAGTTTATTTTCAAATTTCTCAATGTTTTTACTTAACTTGTGCCCTAAATAACTCATGCATCCAACTGTTAATGTTTGTGTCTTGTCTTTATTGAACAGTATTTAAAGTAACAAGCATGAACTCTTCCAAAGATAGACTCAATTTTATATATTTATTTTAGGTAAATAAAATCATATAACCAAACCCACTGCTGTCACATCAATTCTGACTTGTAGTGACCCTACAGGACAGAGTAGGACTGCCTCATAGAGTTTCCAAGGAGTGCCTAAAAGATTTGAACTGCCAACCTTTTGGTTAGCAGTTATAGCACTTAACCAGTATACCACCAGGGTTTCCCAATTCATATAACTGTCTTTAAAATGACAAAAAATACTGATTCTCCCTTTTCTTTTCTTTTTTTTTTTTTTAAAGTTGAGACAATTAATTTATGTCTCCTACACATATGTCCAGAAAACCCTGGTGATGTAGTGGGTTAAGTGCTACATCTGCTAACCAAAATGTCAGCAGCTCAAATCCACCAGATTCTCCTTGCCAACTCTATGGGTAAGTCTACTCTGATCTCTAGGATCCCTATGAGTTGGCCCTGACTCCATGGCAGCAGGTTGGGTTATATATATGTTCATCCTCTCAATGTAAAAACCTTAGAATTTTTCAGTAGAATGAATCAAAGCAACAATAACGCATTACAACATGACTACAATAAATTATTTAAAGCAGAAAAAATGTATTTTAAGAAACTCTGAGAATGACAGAAGTGTGTACTAGATGCCTCTCAAGAGATGGAGCCTAAATGACACATGGTAGAAGAGAAACAGAGATGTCTTCTTCATGGAGGAAAAAAAAAAAAAACAAAAGGCGACTTAAAAGTGTGTTTTGGGACCCTGTGGTCTTAAAGTAGACAATTAAAGAAACAGAAAGGGTGTTTTGAGCACAGATGGCAGCATGGCTGAAGGCAGAATTAAAGAGTAGCATGAGATGAATTCAGAAACAAGTGTGTTTATGTGGTCAGAATTTAGGAACAGAATGAGAAACTCATAATTAGTAAGATTTAGAGGCACTCAGGAGACAATTTTGTACTAAGCTAAGGAGTTTAAGTTGCACTTTGAATAAGATATGCTGAAACATTTTAATATTTAAAATGTGAATGCGGTATCATGAGATTTACATCAGGGAACAAATCCTCAGACTCAAAAAGGACCACGATCTCCTGGAGATGGCCAGACTGGTTTAGGTACTATTGCCTCAGTGAATGTGAGGAGCAGAGGTGAAAATTGATGAGAAGTATAAAAGCAAATTCGGACTTGGAGCTTAAGTGTGATCAGGCTTGGAAAGGGAAAATAAGTTATTACTACAATGCACAGATTTTTTTTTTTTTTTTTTGGTGGATGAGGATGACAATGAGACAGGAACCAGAGGAGAGAAAAGGGAAAAACATGGAATGGGAAGGAAAATGATGTAATTTTGATCTTTTGTTACTGAGTTCAATTTCACAAATGCTTATAACACAAATACTCTTTTCCAGCAGTAGTGCTAAATGAAAGTATTCTGAATTGAAGTTGTCTATGGAATCTTCAAGCAGAGTCTTTCAGTCAAGGTTCAACAAGAGAAACATGTTGTAATTGTTGTTAAGTGCCTTGAATCAATTCTAACTCTTGGTGACCCTACAGAACAGAGTAGAACTAAATCATAGGGTTTCTAAGGATTGGCTTATAGATTTGAACTGCCAATCTTTTTCATTAGCAGCCAAGCTCTTAACCACCACACCACTAGAAGCATAACTACTAAGAAACACAATGATTATACTTTTCTGGTTGCACCTTGACTAATACAGAGCTTTCAGGACCTGAAGCTCCAAACTGCTATTTGTAGTGTGTCTGTGTGTATGTTCTAAGTCTCAGTGGCAAGAGATGTGCGTTATACCACCGATGCCATGGAGTCCTCGTGACAGACTGGTTAAGAGCTCAGGTTGTTAATTGAAGGATAGCAGTTTGAATCTGTTAGCCACTCACTGGTAACCTTATGGGGCAGCTCTTCTCTGTTCTGCAGGGTCACACTAAGGAGGAAGCCACTGGAAGGTAAGAGTTCGGATTTTTGTTTGTTTGTATCAGCACAGCTGTAAGGCAGTCAAGGAAGTGAAAAGTTCAAGATCTAGTAGCATTTATCATAGCAGGACTCTAGCTGTTAGCTGGAGGAGTGGGGGCTCATGACAATCAACTTCATGGTATATTGTTCCAACTTGGCGGCACTTGGCTTGGCTGGGCTATACTGTCTCGTTGAACATCCTCTAGGTGTTCTTAGGTCACTTATATCAAGGAGACACTTGAAAAAAAAGGAAATAGTCAATTATTAGATATCATGTGTATTTAGGTTTTTCACATGGGAAAATATTCTTCTGATCTTAGCAAAAAAAAGAAAAAAGCAGGAAGATATCAGGGAAAGTGAGGGTTGAGGGTTAAAGAAAAAAGATTAAAGGATTATAGAATTCCTTGTCTTGGTATACATACAAAGAATAACTCCATACAAAGTAGAAACATAAAATATTTACCAATCCAACCACTGACATCAAGTTGATTCCAATTCATAGTCACCCTAAAGGACAGAGTAGAACTTCCCCCACAGAGTTTCCAAGGAGCACTCGGTAGATTTCAACTGCTGACCTTTTGGTTAACAGCCATAGCTCTCAATCACTATGTCACCAGCGTTTCATATATGTAATAGCACATATATATGTGCTCTTCTGAAATAATTACAAGTTCTGAAATAACTGAGGCATTATTTCTCTTTTTCCTTGACTCAGAAACTTAATTTCATCATCTATAAAGTGGGGACAACATGAGTTTCTGTCTCTTCAGGTTGTTATAAGGACTGATTTCCCTGGCAGATAACCAAAGATTTAGAAGAGTCCCTGCCTATAGTCAGCACCGTGTCGGTGTGACTAGGGCAGCCTTGAAACCATTCCTGGCCCCTCCCACATCAGTGGCCCTGCCAAGAATTTACCCTAAAGAAATGAAAAGATGAGCTAAATCTTCCTGTCCAAGCAATGTGGGAAGATGCCAGTCTCTTAGTGAGACAGGACTAATTAAAGTATTTTTGTCGTGTTTCCCTGCAATTTCTTCTATAATTGGACGATTTACTCTCTTAGATAATGACCTTGGGCTTTGTGGTCGGTTGTAGCAGTCCATTCCTAGTCAATTTTCTCACAGAGGCAGGTGAACTCTCTTAATTGGTAAGCCTGGGGAGAAATATAAACATGTCAGATGAATAACCATCGGGTAATTCACTGTGTTGGATGAGATTCACTTTCTCCTCTGCCAACTACCTTTAACATAAACTTGGTAACAAAGCAGGACAACTTCTCCTAACCTCTCAGAGGTAAGATTAGCTCATTTAAGAGACATAATGGAAGAGGAAGGCCGCCTGAAGCCAACACTGTAGTCCAAAGTGAGCCAGTTTCTGCCTGGCAAACGCTGTTAATAGATGCCTAGGCTGTAGAAAACAACAGCTCTGTTACTTGAAAGTTGTTTTCTGTTTTTTCTTCTCATATGTCAGTCAAAGTGTCCTGTCTTTCTTTCTTTTTAGAAATAAATGTACTAAAACTCTCCCCAGCAGTCAGCCCAATTAAATGGCGATGCTATTTGGCAAGGGCTTAATAAGTGGGGTGGCAGGGTGGTTAAGTACTACGGCTACTAACCAAAAGGTTGGCAGTTCAAACCCACCAGATGATTCTTAGAAACTCTATGGAACAGTTCTACTCTGTTTATAGAGTCACTATGAGTCACAATTGACTTGATGGCAGTGTTTTCTTTTTTTTTTAAAAAAAAGAGCACAACCTCCATCTGCATTGTGTGTATGAAAAACATAGATTTATAAAAAAACTTCTCCACTAATTTGTGATCCCATAGATCTTCCTAACCAAACAATAAGTTCCATTATTATAGCCAAGCCAGCCATAAGTAATTCCTTATCTACAAGAGCTCTGCCTTGTAGAAAGGATGAACAAGGGAGTGGTGATAAACAGTGAAATATACCTATGCCTGCTGTAGAATCAGTCATTTTCATACTAAAACATGAAGGATGGGGAAAGAGGAGGTCAGAATTAGTTCTTATATTTCAAATAGAAAAAGAAAAAACAGGAAAACTGTGATTTTTTTTCTCTCTTCCTCTAATGTTAATTAAAGGGTGTAGCCTTTGTCTAATTTTCTGCCCTAGTTATCATGAAAACATTTTCCCCCCAAAGCACTTACATTTGTACTTCTGAAATCAGGCTGTACATCAACATTACCCTTATAACCACTCAAGATTATTTTAAGAAACAGTAATACCCACAAGGCATCTGGAGTCCCTGGATGGCATGAAAGGATAACTGCTTCTGCTGCTGTCGAAATGATGAGAGGTTCAAGTCCACCCTGATATGCCTCAGAAGGCCTGGTAATTTACTTCCAAAATAATCAGCCATTAAAAAGCCTAAGAAGTACAGGTATCCCGTGACACATGTGGGGTCACCATGAGTCACAATGGAATTGATGGCAACTGGTTGTTTGTTGCTATGAAGAAACTGAAAAATTAAAACAGTGCTCTGTGTGTGTGTGTGTGTGTAGCTAAGTATTTTTATAAAGCTCCCCCCACATTTCTAGTGTATCAGGTGGCGAACTACTCACTTACACAGCTAGTTTGACATTGGAAATGCTTCATTATGTTCCTATTCCACATGGGTTGGTTGTTAAGTCTCCAAATTTCAGAAATCATTATTCAGTATTAATGAGAGACTTCTATTCACAGAACACAACACTTGCTTCCTGTCTTTTCCTGTCTTTGGGATCTCTAGAATTTGGTTGTGGTGGCTGGCTGGATATTAACTTCCTGACCTTCTCAAGGACATAACCACAGTAGGTGAGTTCTACGATGTCATTCATAACAAAAGTCCCTATCAGGGTTCTTATTTCCATGTAATTGTCCAGAAACATTGCAAATGCCACTGACCTTTAAATCTTGCACTGCTGATCACTGAAATGCAAACAAAATGTATATGAGCTTTAAGAGTGTCAGTTTAGAATCCAGGAGCTGTAACTCTACAGGTATCTAGTTATAATTTACCAATTTATCCTACAGTATACTGTTTCTTGTTCGCATCTAGTTCCTTAGAAGTGATTGGTCAGATTATTTATTATTGCTTGTTGTTGTTAAATGCCATCAAGTCAGTTCCTACTCACAGAGACTGGATGTGCAACAGAATGAAACACTGCACAGTCCACCACAATTCTCACAATCATCACTGTGTTTGAATCTATTGTTGCACCCACTGTTTCAAGCCATTGCACTAAAACTCATCTTAATGTTTGTTGACCTTTTACTTTAACAAGCATGGTGTTGTTCTCCAGGGACTTGTCCCTCCTGATAACTTGTCCAAAGTAAATGACGTAAAGTCTCACCATCCTTGCTTCTAAGGAGCATCCTGACTGTACTTCTTTCAAGATAGATTTGTTCTTGTTCTGGCAGTGCACAGCATACTCAATATTCTTCATCAATACCATAATTCAAAGACATCAATTCTTTTTCTTTCCCTGTTCATCATCCAGCTTCCACATACATGATGTGATTGAAAAATATCATAGCTTGGGTAACGTGCACGTTTGTCCTCAAGGCGCCACCTTTGCTTTTTAACACTTTAAAGTGGTTTTTATTTCCCCCAGAGATTTTCCCTGTTGAACACATCATTTCATTTCCTGACTGCTGCTTCCATGGGTGTTGGTTGTGGATCCAAGTAAAATGAAACCCTTGAGACCATCAGACTTTTCTCTGTTTATCATTGTGTTCTTTATTGATCAAGTCACAGGGGCTTTTGTGTTCTTGATGTTGAGGTGTAACCTGTACTGAAGGCTGTGCTCTTCGCTCTTCATCAGTAAGTGCTTCGCTTTTGGTAAGCGAGAGTGTGTCATCTACATATCAAAAGTTGTTAATGAATCTTCCTCCGATCCTGATGGCGTGTTCTTCTTCACGTGTCATCCAGCTTCTCAGGCTATTTGTTCAGCATACAGACTGAATAAGTGTGGTGAAAAGATACAACCTTGATATATAACTTGCCTGATTTTAAACCATAGTGTTTCCTTATCCTGTTTGAACGACTGCCTGTTGTTCCATGTGCAAGTTCTTCATGAGCACAATTAGGTGTCAGGAAATTCTTTCTTCAAGGTGCTGTCCTTAGTTTGTTATGATTCATGCAGTCGAATGTCTTTGCATAGTCAATAAAACACAGGTAAACATCTTTCTGTAGTCTGTGCTTTCAACTAATATCCATCTGATTTCAGCAATGATATACTTCATTCCTTGTCTTTGTCTGAATCGGCCTTCAGTTTCTGGAAGTTCTCTACTGATGCACTGCTTCAACCACTTTTGAGTGATCTTCAGCAAAATTTTACTTGTGTGTGATATTAATGATATTGTTTGATAATGTCCACACTCTCTTGGATCACTTTTCATTGGAATGAGCATCTATGTGGATCTTTTTGAGTCCATTGGCCAGCTATCTGTTTTCCAAATTTCTTTGTGCAGATAAGTATCCATATCCAGTGCTGCATCCATTTGTTGGAACACCTTAATCAGTATTCCATCAATTCCTGGAGACTTTTCAATTGATGCCTTCATGTGAGTAGTTTAGTAGTCGTCAAAAGACCTAGAACAACTCATAAATCTTAACAAGAGAATTGTGCATTATTCTGTTTCTCATAAATATATAGTGTGCATTATAAATAAAATGCACTTCCTGAACAATGTACTCTCGATATTTCCCCATTGACTTCCGTATAGTTTATGTACATAAGTATGGGATAAAACTTATGTGCATAGACAATAATAATACACATATTGTTACATTATTGCTTGCAAGATGTCCCAAACAAAACTATTTTCTAGAAGACATCCATTTCTAAATATGCCAAGTTTTGTTATCTATTTCTTGGATACTCTTAGCAAGCTTTAGAACTGGGTGGCACTCATATTTATTGCGGCAATGCTACTACTGGATCAGCTATGCAAAATAAATAAATAAATACAGAAGTTACTGCGCAAAATTATTTAGAACATACTTTCAAGGGACTGGCTAATACTTCAGTTATCAGTACTACAAAATTCACCAAGTGTTGAAGACCACATAAGAAGAGACCTACAGAACTTCATTTTGTGGCACTTCTCCAGAAGAGATAGTTTGTTTCATGTCTTTAAGCATCATACTATTGATATCAGAGTTATAGAATCATTTGTATAGGTGGCTCCACTGACCACTTTGAAAAATTTATGAATAACTGGTTAAGATCAGCAGTTAGAAAATCAATTTCTTTCCGTTCTGTTTTTCATTAGTGTACATATTTTGTTATTTTTGCATAATTGCCTTACTCAGTTGAGAAAGCAATTTAAATGGTCTGTTAAATATATTATCAGTTTCCAAGCAAGCCCTTCTATGTCAAACAGGATTTTGCTTTCTGCCACGATGATAATGATAATATTAACTATAATAACAAGTATGTGTATTTATAACTTTTCTTCTCTGTTGAAATTAACTCAACAGACAGAAGTCACTTATACATTGGCTAAAATAATGAGGGACTCAACAATAAAAGCAAAGACGTTTGTATAGGGTTTAGTTATGAATACAGGAATAAAATGTCAGCAAAAAACTCAAAACTTCTGGATATTTAGCTCAACTATTATGAGTTTCTCATTATGTAGCCTGTCCTGTCTGCTAGCCAATAAATATGTATTAGATACCACAACATCCCAAAAGTAATTAAAAATTAAACAGATTTTTTTCATCTCCCGAGCCTATAGCTCACAATAAATTCGTAATCATCAAAATTCATTCTTATTCACTAGGTTCTCTGATATATTCAATTCATTCTTATAAATATTTATAGCATGCTGCTTTCTACTGTTCAAAAGTTTACAGCCTTGTGTGAAGGATAATGCAAGCACATATAACTTGTTACCCAAATGAGTTAAGTGTCATAAGACAAACATGAGTGAAGCACTATGGTTCAAACTACAGGCAGGAATTCCATCAACTGAGAGCCTATATGCCAAGGCAAATACCAACATAGGTTAGCATACATTAGAGGAGCAATTGAGTATGCATAAGTATGTAGAGACTGTACATGACCTACAAGATGATGAGGTGACCCGACACATGTCAAGAATGACACAAAGAATCTTGCACTTCTGGCCGTGATGATGTATTTAATAGCAGACTACCCCTGTTACTGTAAATAGATACAAAGGTGTACAAAATACATGAAACCATGTTTGAAATGTTAGACAATAAACAGCAGAAAACCAGAATCCCTGATTGAAGAAAAGCAAACAAGGTAAGCTCTGATATCACCCACTTTTTCTGTCCAATAGAACTTTCTAAATCATGGCATGGGGAGGGAAAGCCAAATCAAGAAGTCAGATAAGAAGTAGCTGTGCAGAAGAGGAGTCCCAGCAATACACAGAAAAGTCCTTTGTGTCTTTATCAGAATGCTAAGTTACACATAAGAAAGGATACAGAAAGTAGAAATATGTTTGATTTCTTCGTGGGGCATGGATTACATAGGACTGGGCATTTGTTAAAACTCGTCAAACTCTACACTTGAAATTTGCTTAAACTGAGCATTTGGTATTAAGTAAAACTTTATGTAAAATATACCTCAATTTTATAAAAAGTAGTGATGCAATTTGGCTCATCTTCAATGGGATCACTGTTGCTTGCTTGTTAAAATACAATCAACTGAGAAAATATGAGGCAGGAAGAAGAGGCAGAAGCCTACTGCAACAGCAAATGAGAGGTGGCATGACCTGGACTATGGTGGTGTCAGTGGGCATGATAAAACATTACATAGTTTCAGGAAAGTTTTTAAGCTAGAACCATGGTATTTACTGATGGATATGAAATGAGGAGGAAGACAAAGACATATTCCAGAAGGACTCCATGGTTTTGGACATGGATAAATACAATAGTGGAATGTGAACTGATGTGGAAGTGAGTATGGCTGGAATATGTTGAAAGCAAAAGAAAAAAAAAAAGAATTCAATTTTAGATGTGTTGAAAATTTAGATGAGACTACTGAAGGATTTCATGTAGATGCAGAACAGCTGATGATCTGATTCCATAAGTACTCTCACATTAAAAAGTAAGTCAGCTTGAAAGAAGCCAGGAAAGGAGTCTGGAATGGAGTGGTGAGTGAGGTCAACCTCTGGCTGTCAGGCTAGCAACTGAAACCTTAAGGCACTAAAGACATTCTGTTTTTTTTTTTTTTTTTCTGCTAAAACAAAACAAATGGAGGCAGGGTTAAGATGGTAGACTAGTCAGGGGCTTTCTGTGATCTCTCTAAAAGCAAAGATCCTCAAAAACAATGAATCAATTACATATGACATTCTAGGGGCCCTAAACATCCAAGGGAAAACTGAGAAATCAGAGTGACAGGGAAGGGAGGGGAGGTCCAGAGGTAGCTAGCACTCCCCAGACCCAATCAGGTGGGAACTTACACTCCACAGGAGGATCAGCTGCAGTGTGCGTGCAGTGTCCCTTTGTTCTGTTGGCAAAACTGCCTCTTAATCTATATACAGAAACCTCATGAGCACGGTCAAGTGTTTCGGAATGGAATTCTCATTCTCTGTAACGTTAATTTGTTCATAATTTGTCATGATCCACACAGTCAAATGCCTTTGTAAGAACTAAATCCATTGCTGTGGAGTTGACTCCAACTCGCAGCAACCCTACAGAATGAAGTAGAACTGCCCCACAGAGTTTTCAAGGAGAGCCGGATGGATCCGAACTGCTGACATTTTGGTTAGCAGAGGTAGCAGTTAAACACTAAATCGCTAAGGTTTTCTTGTAAAAGCTAGGGAATGCCAATCAGGTAAAACAAGTTCTTAGATACTAAATAAATAAAGAAATGATACTTTCTATTTCTTTCCTATTTAGTGTCCAATAGTGTAATCTGGACACATGGAGAGCCACCTATCAAGCAATGGAGGTTGCAACTAGTTTGGAGGAAAATTGAAGGGTGAGTAGAAGAGATAATTCTACAAGCTGGACTTTGTCAAGAGAACAAGCTATCTAGCTGGAGTGGATAAGATGGTGCTTGTTTTGTTTTATATGTATTTTTTAACTGTGTTTTAAGTGAGGGGAGCAGTGGATTTGGGAAAGTGTCTTCCGCAGTGGAAGAGACTGACACAATCTCCTAGGCAGGATGTAGAAGGAAACTTCAATATCCCACTTTCAGTGAAGGAAAGATTACCTAGAAAGAAGGTCAATAAAGACAAAGATGATCTAAATGCCACAATCAACCAACCTGATCTCATAGACATATATGAAACATTTCACTGAAAAGCAGCCAAGATTGTTGTCTTTCCTAATACATGTAGAACATTCCCCAGAAGAGACCACATATTAGGCCATAAAGTAATCATTAACAAAAACCAAAACATGAAAGTACTGCAGAGCATCCTTCAGATCATAAAGCCAAAAGAATAGAAATCAGTAACAGAAAACCAAGGAAATAGGCCAATACGTGGAAACTGAACAACACCTTGCTCACAAGCCATGGGGTTATAGAAGAAATCAAGGACAGAATAATAAAGCTTACAGAATCAAATCAGAGTGAAGACATCCTACCAAACCTTTCAGACGCACCAAAAATGGTACCCAAATATTAATTTATTTTGATTAATGCACACATTCAAAAATAAGAAGTGTTAACTTTGCAACTGTAAAAAAGTAGAAAGAGAACAGTGAAAGAAGGCCTCAAATACCAGAAGAAGAAAAATGATAAAAATTAAAGAACTAAATAAGCTAGGTAACAGAACAATGATTAAAAGAGTTAACAAGACCAAAAGCTAGTTTTGTGAAAACTAGCAAAATCAAACAAAATCAAATAAACCACTGGCCAAACTGACAAGGGAAAAGCAGGAGAGGAAACAAATGACCTAAATATTAGAAATTTAACTAAAGATAAAAAAAAAAAAAGTAACAGAATACTATGAAATTGTACTCCAAAAAATCTGAAAACCTGTGGTAACAGACAAATTTCTAGAACAATGCTACCTATCTAAAATAATATAGAGGTAGAACAACCAAACCAACCCGTAACAAAAGAAGAGATATAAAATGTTATTAAGAAACTCCCAACAGCAACCAAAGTAAGGCCTAGACACAATATCTTTGTTGGAGAATTCTACCAGAGAAGCATTAACTCTATTAGTAAAAGCATTTGAGAGGAAAAGAAATGATGGAATATTCCCAAACTCATTTTATAAAGCCGGCACAACTCTGATACCAAAACCAGGTAAAGACACCAAAAAAAAAAGGTAACAGACAAATATCTCTAATGAACTTAAATTTAAAAATTCTCAACAAAATTCTAACCAATATAATTCAACTACATATCAAAAAAATAGTAATGCAGCATAACCAAGAAGAATTCCTACTACAAGTGTGGACTTGGTTCAACATTAGGAAAACAATAACAATAATCAACCACATAAGTAAAAATAAAAATAAAAAAACCACTTGATTCCATCAACTGATGCAGAAAAGGCATTTCACAAAGTCCAACCCCCACTCAGATTAAAAACTCCCAGAAACATTATAAGGGAATTTCCTCAGCATAATAAAGAGCATTTATGCAAAACCAATAGCCAACATTATCCTAAGTGGAGAGAGTCTGAAAGTATTTCCCTCCAGAATGGGAACCAGACAAAGATTCCCTTTGTAATCACTTATACTCAACACTGTTCTGAAGGTGCTGCCCAGGCTAGAAATAGAAGTAAAGGTATGGTGGTCAGGATTGTGTCAACTTGGCTATTCCATGTTTGGCTGCTCTATCAAGTGACAGAGGGGGACTGTGGTGGTCTCCTGCCCCACAGCTTTCTCTCTCCACCTTCCACCACCTGCTTCCTGTCTGCTCACCTAACCAGCAGCTCCTGCCGTCTCCTGGCATCTGGTTCCTGGACCTGAACTAGCAGCTGTTGAATTGATCAACCCTTACAGCCGGCACTTGAGAGTCCTGTTTCCTGACCTGCCAACCCTGGGTTCACCAGGCTCTGCAGCTCCATCTTGCTGCTGGTGCGGGATCTGCCAACCTATACAACAGGTGATCTAGAGCTCTGGTCTCTGACCTGCTGACCTTGGGTTCACGCACCCGTGACCACATGAGCCTTGTGCCAGGACTTTGGATGTTCAGCTTCTGCAATTGCATGAGCTGTTTCCTTTATAAATAAATCTTTTCTTTTACCTTGTATATAAATCTTTCTTTGTATATATACTTGTTACTGGTTTTGCTCCCCTAGAAAACCCAGCCTGAGACAAAGGGAATCCAAATTGGTAAGAAACTAGTAAAAGTATCTCCTTTTGAAGATGATGTGATGTTATACAACTAAAAACTCTAAAGAATCCACACACACACACACACACAAACTACTGGAACTGATAGAAGAGTTCAGCAAAGTATCAGGATACAAGATAAACATACAAAAATCATTTGGATTCATCTACACCAACAAAGACAACATCAAAGAGGAAATCACCAAATCAATATCATTTATAAAAGCCACTAAGAAGAAGACTAATTGAGCAGCTCCTGTCTGGATGTGGGATGAGAAGGCAGAGCGTGACAAGAGCTGATTGAATGAGTATGGCAAACACAGGGCGGTGAGGAAGAGTGTGCTGTTGTTGCCGAACTGGAGCAAATTTGTTCTTCCTGTCACTGTAGCCAGAAATTCAGGGAAAGCATAAAATTCAAGCAGTATTTCATTTGCAGATTTGCTAGCAATCTGGGAGACAGTGAACCAAAAGCTGTCCCATTTGGGCTATATTTCTAGTGTTTTTTATAGCCAGAATTCAAAGCGGTAGGGGCTTGTCACAGAACAATAGTCAGAAGTCGCAAGATTTCATTATACAAGGTTTCATTATATCTAACAGTGTGAATTTACCCAACATTTCATTATCTTTCTCTGGGGTCTGAATCAATTCTATATCTGCAGAGATAGGGAGAGGAATACAGAGCTGCTAGCCCTGTCTGAGGGTGGTAACTGAGGCAGAAGATAGAATGGAGCCTAATAACCTAAGTGACCTTTGTTAGGTCTTTACGTTTGCCATCGCTGTCACAGAGTGGGAAGTGCACCTCGGGTCACACAGCAAAGTGTGTGCAAGTTTTTGTATGAGAATCTGACCTGAATTATAACCTTTCCCTTGAAACGCAATTAAAATAAAATAAAAATATAAAGCAAGGCAAGCATCTCCTCATCCACTCCAGCTGTAAATCTAGTTCTCTTGTCAAAGTTCAATTTATAGAGTTATCTTTTTCACTCACTCTTCAATTTTCCTCCAAACAAGTTGCAACCTCTATTGCTTTATGGATGGCTCTCAAAATAAGTTGTAGGACACTAAATATTAAGGAAATAGTATTTTTTTTCTTTTAACATCTAAGATCTTACTTCACCTGATTTCTCAAGGGTATGCAATAATCCCCAGTTCTTACAAAGGCATTTGACTTTGTGGATCATGACAAATCACGGAGAACATTGCAGAGAATGAGAATTTTAGTTCTTATAATACACTATCTAAATTTTCAAGACACTGTATTTTCAACTTGCCTGGCTTCAAATCTTGGCTCTGGCATTTAATAGCTTTGCAATCATGGGGAAAATCTGACCTCATTTTGCGTCATGGAACCCATGATCTATTTTAAACTCTATCCTTTCTGGGTTCCTGATCACAAGGAATGATGTTAAAAGTAGGTGAATTCGTTACCACTAACATTTATTTCACTAAAATCCTCACACCCCTATCCAATCCATTTCCAAGTGTATTAATTTACCTTCATTTTTTTATCTGTCTCCTTTATAATGCCATATACTCAAGTAACGTAGTGCACTCTACCTTTATCTCCACCTGCCGTCACTTCTGTAGCTTTCTAGCAAGGCAACTGTATACACTCTTTCTCCCATTGGTCATAACACAACCAGAATAAACTTCTTATTTTTTGTGTTTCCTAATCTCAGTATAAAATGCTTTGTTGATTTATCATGAGTCAGGCCGAAGCCTAAAATTCTCAGTGTGATTTACAAATCCTTCCATGGCAGATTTTGCTATGATCTTACTTCTACCAATTTTTCAATCTATGGTTCTTGCCTTGCTTTCCATTAGTTCCTCAAATAATTACCTTTTTTTCCCTATAACAGAGTATTTGCCTTTCTTCCTCTACTTCATTTATTTAATTTCTACTCCCCATTTAGAGTCCAGGTAGGTAGTGATTTGCTCTGCGAAGCCTTTCATTCTATCCAGATGTGTCACTGTTGTTAACTGCTGTGTAGTCAGCCTCTGACTCGTGGTGATCCTGTGCACAGTGGGAGCCAGCCAAGTGCCATCGAGTTGGATCCGACTCGTGGAACAAAACAGAAATTCTGGTCCTGCACTACCAGCCCCGTGGTGGATTGCCCATTTGACTGTTGTGATCTATTGGGTTTTCACTCCTTGACTTTCAAAAGTAGGTCACCAGGCATTTCTTCCTCATCCACCTTAGTCTAGAAGTTCTACTGAGACCTATTCAGCATCAAAGCAACCCATAAGCCTCCAGTGATAGGTGGGGTGGCTGCTGAGTATGAGATACATTGGCTGGAAACTGAGTCAGGTATTCCATGTGAAAGATAAGAATTCTATCAGGGATTCACAAATGTGGAGTAAAATCTGCTAATTCATGCGTATCTGTCAACATGAATCTCTCTGTAGTTTACTTTTCAGTGTAATAATTTTACATTTTTGAAATTAAAAAAAAAATTAATGAAAACTTTATAGGGCAGGAATAGTGTCAACATTACCTTAGCTGTGTAAGCCCAGGGAAGAGTATAATTCGTGGCAGCTACAAATCAGTGGCTAAGTGTGCTGAATGCATAATGGGTAGCAATATTTCCTCACACAGGGAAACAAACAACTAAAGGGCTTCTGGTAAGTTGTGTGAGAAAACAGAAAAATAAGTGTAAAGAATCATCAACATAAACACAGAGCTAAAGCTAAATGTCCAGCCATTCATGAGAGATCACTATTGAAATACAACCACCTTAGAGTGGCAAGATGGCCAAGCAAATAACAGCCTTTCAAGGAAATCAGTATTATTCTAGCTGTCCTCTTGCAAAACACAACTTGGTAGAGTTCTACCATGTTTTGTGATCTTCAGTCTTAAAGTAGTGCAAACTTTTTTCCTCACTTGTACCACAAAATTAAACTTAACTCACAAAGACATAGGAGGAGAAAAATAGGCAAACAGACTGTAGAAGGCATATTGGAGCCAATGAGGAAGACATGACAGAATGGGTTGAGCCATAAGGATGTCTCACCCTAGTGATCAGCTTGGCCTGCACACACCTGTAGGACATTCCGTATTCTCTGCGTGTGCTCTCTGCATGTGGACAGGCAGCTTAGGGGGCAACAGGCAGTGGGAAGTTGGATTATACTTTATCGGTCTCAGTGGTGGTAATACTTCTCCCAGCACTCAGTTGAGAATAAGGAGATGCTGAGCAGAGGAAAATATGATAAACTGGGCAGTAGTCCAACTCTCTCCTGAGTCAACATTTCCTGTTGTGACTCCATTCTACAGTTCAAGTTCATATGAAAAGGATTCCAAGACAGTAGGAAGCAGGTCAAATTCATGTACTTGTAAGAATTCTGTTGTGTGTCATGAACATGATTTTGACTCATAGAGACACTGTAGGACAGAGTAGAATTGCCACTCAGGGTTTCCTAGGTTGTAGTCTTTACAGGAGTGGATCCTCAGCTCTTCTCTCCCTCTGAAACGCTTGTGGATTCGTACCACTGTTAAAGGATGAATTATCCAATATGCAAGTACATCTGGGTTTAATTCTGCTTACTTACTAATCTGTAGTGCACAATTTCACACCTGGCCTTCACCACCCCTAACACACACCCATTGGAATTGTGATAAAGATTATTAGTAAACAATCTTAAGCCCATTATACTTTACTTTCTATAAACCAGTGCTGACTCATTAATCTGTGCCTGCGTGCCAGCCTTTTGGTTGTTTTTTCCAAGTGCAGCCAACGAGTCACCAGGGTTCCTCAAAGAATCTTACCTAACACCTAATATCTTCCTCATTAAATGACCAATGAGTCTGAAATCTGTAGTGTAGAGGCACTGATTAAAGCCTTTCAAGAAACACATACCTTTAACCTACTATCAAATGTAATTATTTGTAGTGAGTAAGACGGTGGTTAATGATCACGGATGAGTTTATCTAATAAAATCATTTGTAGCACAAAAACAGTTGTGACATTTAGTGCTGCATGAGATTTCAGAAGGATGGTATTATATTCTGGCTGTGGGCATATGGAGAACACACTCAGTGCTGGAATCAACCACTTAGTCATATAAAATAAGAGGTAGCAGTGTTCAGTGAGATTTTATCAGTGAGTTACACACATCTTGTAAAAGTTTAGCAGCAGTGAATAAAAAAGTAGGACATTTTACTAACCGTGTGAGAGAATGATGGGGTAACAACCACTGAGTTAGTGGTAAGTGGCCCCCACTCATCTTGTTTTTCTGTTTCTTTTTAGGTTGTCAGAAGAAATCCTGTTATTTTCACAAACATTCTTCCAGCTGCTGTCCAGCAGCTTCTGACTCCTAGTAACCCTTGAGTGTCTGATTAGATCTGTGCTCCGTATAGTTGTCAGGGATTGTTTTGGAAGTAAAACTCAAGATCATTTTGTAAAGAGCCTCCAGGTAAACTCGAGCATTTAACCTTTTGGTTAGCAGCTTAGCGTGTTCATCATTTCCCCACCGAGGAGCTCCCAGACGTTCCTGACTCACTGCCTAGTCATTCTAGATTCATCTACAGTTCTTTGTGTTTCAGCAATAATCCCTTTGACATAACGGACTTGTCATCTCTCTTCTAAATGACTGTGATCATCCTGCATACTTCAGCTGATTTAAAATTAATGTTTTTACCTCTGCTGATGAGTCTCTTAGCTTCAGGCAGATATTTCCCAAAATTCTTACTGGAACTTTAACTCAACTAGGTGTACCTCTGTCCCTTTGCCTCATGAATCAAAGAAACTGTGTGAACATTCTTGCTATTGTGACACCTCACCAACTTCCTATTATTGATATTATCCAAACCCACTGCCTGTGGAGTTGATTTTGACTCATAGCGACCCTACAGCTCAGAGTAGAACTGCCCCATTAGTCTCCAGTGAGCCCCTGGTGGGTTTGAACTGCTGATGTTTGGGTTAGCTGACATAGCATTTAACAACTATGCTGTCCGGACTTCCATTATTGATATTAGTATATTTAATAAGAATCCATGTTTGAAGTTCTATGTGTATAAAAGGCAGCTCTCCTTTCTGCTTGTTGGTGATCTTGTGTTCCATTAATTTAGTGAATTCTCTTCTACCATTCAGGATTCAAGAACAGACTTTGTCTCCTAATGAACAGGATGGAGTTGGAACACATCTGTTCACAATCACTGACTGAGATTAATTCGACAAATACCAGGCTCCTTCCTATTAGACCAGCCAACAACTTGCTTACTCTTATTTGCTTTAATTTATTTAGCAAAAGACCCTGATAGATCAAGTTAAATACCTTGATCATTCATCAGTTCACAGATAGTAAAGTGTCCCAGTTTATAGCCTGGTTATCAGTCTGTGAAAGGTGAGAATTTGAGTAACTCATTTAACTGAGCAAAGTCTATAGCTTCAAATATTTTTATTGGGGGCCATGGCAGAGCAATAATCTTTCCCTTGTCAAATATTACAAACTTATAAGCAGACATTTGTTTTCATGAACTAACTGAGCTCTACATAAATAAATTTCCCTCTGCAGTTCATTCCTGACTGGGGTTTTTTGTTTTTTTTTTTTTTTTTCAGAAAATCTTCATCTTCTTTTTCTATTGGGTCTGCTTTGGTTTGTGCACAGAAATTATACAGTTTTGACAGCTCTATTATTTTTACTGGTTGGCTTGCAGCAATTTATCTTACACTACATGAGAAGTTTATTTTTTTTAATTGGCTCTGCCTTTCTTTATGAATGTGTTTATAAGGTACTACAGCAGTTTAACATTTTAATGTTTCACTGTTTTCCACCAATTTGGTAATCTTGTAAACAGCAGTGTTTCTGAAAAGCCTCAAAGCAGTTTTGAAAATGAGATTAAAACACAAAAAGCCAGTAAATTTAGTTTCATCTTGACTCCTGGCCTGACAGGGCCATCCTGGTTTCAGTCTTAAATATACAGAAGAAGGATGCAATGGCATTTGGACCCAAAGATAAAAGTAGGCATAGAAAACCTCTAATCAGAGTAAAACATTTTAGACTCATCCTTTTAATTTTATTAGCAACTGACAAGAGTTGCTATTAACAAAACAGAATATTAGTTTTTTATTGCTGATATTATCAGAAGAATCTAAACAACTGATAGCATAGCATGTCAAAGCAGAGAATCAGAGTATCTTGATGTTTATCTTTCTCTCACAATGCTTAATGCACAAAACTGAAAATTAGCTAGTTTTTGAGTACTGAACTGGAATTTAAGAAATAAATAATTTCGCTGTGAAGCCTTTTTTTTGGATTTTAGATGAAGCTTTATAGAACGAACTACCTTCCAATGAATAGTACACATTATTGTTTTGTGATAATAGTTAACAATCCAATAACATGTCAGTACTCTACCTTCTCCAATTAAGGTTGTATCATTTTGCATCCCCTCCAGAAGTGCGTAAGAGTTCTGATCTCTAATATTGTGCCAGTAATACCTGGGTGAGATGGTACCTCATTGTGGTTTTGATTTACATGCCAGGAGCCAGTCCCGACAACTTTTGGGGGCGCCATGGAGGGAGGGAAATGGGTTGGCAGAGGAAATGAGACAGGAGACAGAAAGGAGTTTCTGGAGAATGGCAGCCCATCAAGGTCTGTCTTTATTTTTTATAGTTGAGGTGACGTGATTTTCACCCTGCCCCCTGACCACACAAGTTATTGGCTAACTTGAAACCGAAACCTCCTGGTCTTTTTTTTCTTGTTAATTGTCAAGGCCTTCTAGATAATGGCCCAAGGCAGGTGTGTTGTGGTGATAATTGACAATGAAAACAAAGTTATACCCCAAGCTCAATCAGCCCTACCTGTACCTCAAGGTTAAAAGGTACAGGAGGAGGGGTCTAAAGGTTATAATCTCTACTTGTTCCTACTTTGCTCTTTATTTTATCTCTTCCTGTGGGGACAGTAAACACCTACCGTCCCCCACCCTATGCCTTTCTTAAACTGTTCTAAGAAGGGTAATTCTTTTCACATGGGGGGGAATGTGCAGATGGGGGAAGTCAGGGGGGCTGGGCTGGCCTTGGCATTCCCAGGCTGGGCGTTCCTGGGCTGGGTGTTCCCAGGCTGGGTGTTCCCGGGCTCAGTGTTTGTCCTTGTGCTGGGAGATGAGGGGGTATTTTTGAGGAGAGTTTAATTAGGATGAAAAATATATGGCCAGAAATATGTCAGGGGTGAGATGCATCCTGGAGTGTGGCTTATAACATCTTTTATCCTTTCATGCTACCAGAGATAAAAAGAGAGGGAAGCAAGAAGAGAGTGGGGTACCTCACACTATCAAGAAAGCAGCTCCAAGAGTACAGTGTGCCCTTTGGACCTGAGATTCCTGCACCAAGATGCTCCCTGACCAAGAACTGATGTGACACAAAGACTTACCTCCAGAGCTGACAGAAGGAAAGTCTTTCCCTGGAGCAGAAATCCTGAACTTGGACTTGTAGCCTACTGGACTATGTAAGAATAAATAAACTTTTCTTGTTAAGGCCATCCACTAGTGGTATTTCTGTTAGAACAGCACTAGCTGACTAAAACAATAAGCATGGTATGTTTTTTGATTTATGAAGATCTCTTTATTTTTTTCTTGCAAAATTGTTTTATATTTTCATTTTGCAGGTCTTTAATATCCTTGGTTAGATTTATTCCTCAATTTTTTTAGGGTTATTATAATTGGTATTTTTCCATGATTTCTTTTTCAATATTCTCTTTATTGGTGTATAGGAATCCAATTGATTTTTGTATGTTTACTTTGCATCCTGAAACTCTGCTGAATCTTTCTATTAGTTTCACAGTTTTCCCAAAGGGTCATTTGGATTTTCTAGGTATAGTATCATACCATCCACAGAGAGGGACAGTTTTACTTCTTCAGTACTAATTTAGAGGTCCTTTATTTGTTTGTCTTGTGTTACTCCTACAGCTAGGACTTTAATCACAACGTTAAATACAAGAGGTAATAAAGATCAGCATTGTCTTATTTATATTCACAAAGGGAATGTTTTCAGCCTCTCCCCATTAAGAATGATGTTGAACATTACTTTTGGATAGATGGCTTTTACTCTACTGAGAAATTTCCCTTGTATATCAATTTTATTGAGAGTTTTTATCAGGAATGAGAATATAATTGGGTTATATGGAATGATGAAGTTAAAGAATTACTTCTGGGGGTGCAGCCGAAATGAAAGACTAAACACACATCTCCCTAAATCCCTCTGGAAAGCAGAACCTGAATTGATAATTAAATGGAGTCTTCTGGACATCTAGTGAGCCCTAGGACACAGTATAGGGCTGTTAATTTGGGTGTCATACCACTGAGTTAAAAGCCTCCCCTCTTTTGCTGTCCCCTGCTCTTGGTGAGTCTGGCTTTCACAGACTGAAAGTAACTCACCATTTTGACTTTTCTTCTGTTTTAGCCGGTGGGTGAAGCTGGGACTTGACTAGAAGCTAATCTCAGATGCACAGTGGACAGGATTGGCAGGTGAAATTGCCACATTTTCAGAGCCTGGCTTTGGACTCTGTGCATCTTGGCAACTTTGACGTCTCTTTCAACCTCTGCCACTGAAAAACCCATGTGGAGGCAAGAAGGGACCTTGTGTGGGATGCCATCTTGTTCCACTGGGAGGCAGACATACTCACACAGAGGACTCAGCTGGGCATAATTCCTAGACTGTGAGGCAATACCTGCCTGGAGGAGACTGCTTTTCCAGCAGAAAAGCAGTATTTTACTCAGTGTCATCTACGACTGGGGCCTGGCAGCAGAGCCAGCAGGGCAGTAGCCTTTCTGTATTTTGAACTAGTTTATAGCATCTGGGGTTTGATACAGAGGTGCTTGCTTTGCCAGCTCGGTAGAGGAACCTGTACACCTGAAAACCTAACTGCCTTTGGAAGTTGTCATGTACTCTTTACCGTTCATTTTGAGATGGCCTACAGCAACAACAGTGCTCCATCCTCACAGCATCTGTACCAGCCTCTATCAACTCATATGATGCCAAAAAAAGCAACACACTCTGGAGAAAAGTGTAACCAAAAATCACCGATGGCTTGAAAAGGCCCCCAGAAGAAACAACCAAAAAACTTCCCAGATGAAGACACATTTCTGAAACTGTCGGAAGGTGAATACAAAAAGATTCTATATAGAGGCCTCCTAGATGTTATACAAAATGCAGCAGAACAAAATGAAAAATTAAGCAAGCTATTTGTTCTCATGGAACACCAGTACTCTGAAATCCAACAGATCAAGAATAAAATCAAAGACATAGAAACGTCAATTCAGAGCCAAGAAAAAATAATGGCATAAATGGAAAATAGACTTTCTAACTTGGAAGACAGAGCTACTGACTCCAGCATCTATGAGGAGAAATCAGAAAAAAGAAACAAGAAAAGAAAAGAATTAAGACACATGTGGGATTCTATTAAGAAGAACAATCTATGATTAATTGGAGTTCCTGAACAGGGTGAGACACCTGAGAACACAGACAGTATGGTTGCTGTGCTGCTGACAGAAAACTTCCCAGAAATTAGAAAAGAATACAGATGTCAAAGATGCATATTGAATGTCACTCAATACACATCTCAGAAGAAAGACTCCAAGACATATAATCAAGCTTAACAAAATGAAACATGAGCAGAAACTCTTAAAGGCAGCAAGACTCAAAGCAAAGCTAACATTCAGAGGGAAACCCTGTAGGCTTTCATCAGATTCTCAGAAGAAACAATGCAGGTACAGAGACAACGAGATTACACATTCAAAGCCTGAAAGAGAAGAACTTCCAGCCAAGAATTACATATCCTGCAAAAGTATCTTACAAATATGAAAATGAAATCAAGACATTCTCAGATAAACAGAAATTCAGAGACTTTGTGAAAACCAAATCAAAGCTACAAGAAATACTGAAAGAATCTCTTGGCTTAGAAGAACAAAACCACTAACTTTATATTTTAGAAGCAAATTCAGGACACACCACACAGAAACCTATTCAGTTAGGAAAGGCTCCAAACTCAACCAAAGCTATAGTAGTGAAAGAAATGATCCAGTGATCACATCACATAAACTATGATATCACCATATTAAAAAGAGGGATGTACTACAATCGTTATATTCCTTCCAGATGGAAAGGAAGTTATACAGATGGGTGTTAATTAAAATTGGGTTTATATATAGTTTATTAAGGGTGATCATAGGGGCAGCCTTAAAGCACAATGAAGATGCAACATATCAAATCAAGAAACATAATACAGGAGTCTCAACAATCACAAAACCAACCGTGGAAAAAGTGAAAAATCAACTCACAAAGAAGAAAGTCCTACAAAAGATTAATAAGAACAAAGAATAAAACAAAAATAAACATATCACAATGACAGCACTAAACACCTACCTATAAATAATTACATTGAATGTAAATGGACTGAATGCTCCAGTAAAGAGACATCAAGTGACATCTTAGATCAAAAGACATGACCCTCCCAAAGTTTGCCTACAAGAAATTTATCTTAGGCCTAAAGATATGAACAAACTGAAAGTTAAAGGATGGAAGAATATATATCAAGCTAACAATGAACAAAGAAAAGCAGGTGTGGCAATTCTCATCTCAGATAAAATAGATTTTAATGTAAAATCCGGCATTGTGGACAAGGATAGACACTACAGCCAGAAGGTTCAACACATAAGCCAGACTTAACAATATTAAATATTTATGCACCTAATTTTAGATCACCTAAATATATCAAAGAAACACTGACTGCACTCAAAAATGGGATAGACCACACCACAATAATAGTGGGAGACTTCAACACTCCACTGTCAATATTGGACAGATCTTCTAGAAAAAACCTCAATAAAGACAGAAGACCTTATTGCTGCAATTAACCAACTAGAACCTATTGACATATACAGTACTTTCTATCCATCAGCAGCCAACTACACCTTCTTCTCCAGTGCACATGGAACAATCTCCAGACTAGAACATGTGTTAGGACATAAAGTAATTCTCAACAATATCCAAACCATTGAATTAATGCAGAGCATCTTCTCAGGTCATAAAGCCATAAAAGTCAAAATCAATAGCAGAGAAAACATAGACAGAAAGCAGAACTCATGGTAACTGAACATCTTACTCAAAAAGGGGTTACAGAAGCAATCAAGGATGAAATAAAAAAAAAAAATGCATTCCAACGAGAATACCAACACTTCCTACCAGAATCTGTGGGATACAGCCAAAGCAATGCTCAGAGGTCAGTTTATCTCCATAAATGCATGCATGTGGAAGGAAGAAAGAAACCAAACCAAAGAACTAACCCTACAGCTTGAACAAGTAGAGAGAGAACAACAGAAGAACCCCTCAGGAACCAGAAGAAAACAGACCCTAAAGACTAGAGCAGAACTAAATGAATTAGAGAATAAAAGAAATTGAAAAGATCAAAAGTCAGCTTTTTGAAAAGATCAACCAAATTGACAAACCATTGACTAAACTTACTAAAGAGAAACAGGAAAGGATACAAATAACCCAAATAAGAAATGAGAGGGGAGTTGTCACAACAGATCCAACAAAAATCAAAAATATCATAACAGAATACTATGAAAGATTGTACTCTAACAAATTTGAAAGCCTAGAGGAAACGGACAAATTCCTTGATTCATATCACCTACCAAAATTATCACAAGCTGAAGCAGAACAACTTAATAATTGTATCACATCACAAAGGAAGAGATTGAAAAAGTCATCCCCAAACTACCAACTAAAAAAAGGCCAGGCAGAGATGGCTTCACCACAGAATTCTACCAAGCTTTTAGAGAAGCGATATCCAGTACTACTGAGACTATTTTACAGTATAGAAAGGGATGGAATACTCCCAAATCCATTCTATGAAGCCAGTATAACCCTGGTACCAAAGCCAGGGAAAGACCCATCCAAAAAGGAAAACTACAGATCAAAATCTCTCATGAATCTAGATGCAAAAATCTTTAACAAAATTCTTGCCAACAGAATACAACAACATATCCAAAAATTAATCCATCGTGACCAAGTTGGATTAATACTAGGGATGCAAGTCTGGTCAACATGAGAAAAACAATTAATGGTATTAACCACATAAATAACACGGAAAACTAGAGTCAGCTGATTTTGTCTCTTGATGCAGAAAAGGCATTTGATGAAGTCCAACACTCATTTATGCCAAAAACTCTCAGCAAAACAGGAGTAAAAGGCCAATTTCTCAATGCGGTAAGGGCCATTTATAGAAATCCAACTGCCTACATCATCCTGAATGGAGACAGACTGAAACAATTCCCCCTGAAAACAAGAACTAGACAACGATGCCCACTCTCACCTTTCCTGTTCAACATTGTGCTGGAAGTTCTCCTAGAGCAATTAAACAAGACCAAGAAATAAAGCGCATCTGCATCAGCAAAGAAGTCAAAGTCTCCCTATTTACAGATGATATGATTGTACACACAGAGAATCCTAAAGAATCCATAAGTAAACTACTCAAACTGATAGAAAAGTTCAGCAAAGTCTCAGGATACAAGATAAATATAAGTAAATCAGTAGGATTCCTTTACACCCAAAATAAGATTGTTAAGGAAGAAATCACCAAATCAATACCATTTACTATAGCATCTAAGAAGATAAAGTACCTAGGAATAAATTTAAGCAGAGAAATAACAGACCTTTACAAAGAGAACTACAAGTCTTTACAAAGAGAAACTAAGAGAGACTTGCATAAATGGAGAAACCTACCCTTCTCATGGATAGGAAAACTTAACACTGTGAAAATGTCTATTTTTCCCAAAGCAAACTACTTCTATAACGCAATCCCAATATGAATCCCAGTGACATTTTTTAATGAGTTGGAGAAACAAATCACCAACTTTGTTTGGAAAGGGAGGAAACCCTGGATAAGTAAAGCACTACTGAAGAAGAAGAATACAGTGGGGGGTCTCTCACTACCCAACTTTAGAAACTATTACACTGCCACAGTAGTCAAAACAGCCTGGTACTGGTACACAAAGAGACAGATAGATCAATGGAACAGAATTGAGATGACAAAGATTACACCATCTGCCTATGGACAGTTGATATTCAACAAAGGCCCTAAGACATTAAGCTAGGGTGAAAACAATCTCTTCAACAAACAATCTCTTCAACAATCTCTGGCAAAATTGGATATCCATCTGCACTAAATTCAAACAAGACATATATCTTACACCTTATACAAAAATCAACTCACCTGGATAAAAAGCCAAGTAAAAGCCAAGTGCCGTCTACTGGATAAAAGACCTAAATATCAAATTGAAAGCAATAAAGCTCATCCAAGAAAAAGTAGGAACAACAATGGAAGTTTTAAGACACAGCGTAGACAGACTTCAAAGTTTGTGAAATAAACCACAAATACAGAATAGAAAATAGATAAATGGGAACTACTAAGAATCCAACACTTTTGCTCATACCAAGACTTTATTAATAGAATTAGAAGGCCACCTACAGAATGGTAAAAAATAGTTGGCAACTATATGTCAGACTGATGCCTGATCTCCATGATCTGTAAGATACTACAAAATTTCAATAAGAAAAAGGTAAATCATCCAATTAAGTGATGGACAGAGGAGATTGACAGACACTTCTCTAAAGAGGAGATTTAGGCAGCCAAAAAACACGTACGGAATTAGCTATTAAAGAAATTCAAATCAAAATGACAATGAGATACTGTCTCACCCCCACAAAATTGACCATGATCCAAAAAATGCAAAACAACAAAAGCTGGAGAAGCTGTGGAGAAGTTGGAACTCTCCTACACTGTTGGTATAGTTGCAAAATGGTGCAGCCTCTTTGGAAAGCAACCTGGCATTTCCTCAGAAAGCTGGATCTTGATATACTATTTGACCCAGTAATTCCATTCCGAATATATCCTACAGAATCAAGGCCATTCATACCAACTGATACATGCACACAAATGTTTATCACAGCACAGTTCACAATAGCAAAAAAAATGGAATCAACCCAGATGCCCAACAACAGAGGAATGGATAGGTAAACCATGGTGTATGTATTCAATGGAATACTATGCAATGAGAAAGAACAACGATGATTTTAGGAAATGTCTCATAACCTATTTTCAATTGGACAACATTATGCTGAGTGAAAGTAGTCAGCAACAAAAGGACAAATATTGTATGACATCCCTAAGATAAGAACTTAAAGCAGACTCATGCATAGAAGAAAAGACTCTTCGATGGCTGCAAGGGTGGGAAGGGCAGAAAGGCAAGAGGTGGAGGGTTTAGATTAGATAGTTGACAGAAATTTGGTTGGGTGAAATCTGTGACAGCACACATGAGAAAGAAGATTGATATTAACTGGACTTAAACATAACACGATTACTCCTCCCATCTTAACCCAATATTGCAAGGACAGGGTAGCTGGAGTGGGGGTCCGGAAACCCTGTGAAGTAGTTCTACTCTGTCATATAGTGTCATTAGGAGTCAGAATTCACTGATCAGAAACAGATTTAACCTTTAATCAAACTAACTACCTGCCTTCCTCATGATTATACTCAAAAAGGCAATCATCGCTTGAGCAGATTCACATAACCCAGAATATTGGCATCATTGTAAGTCATGATATCTAACTTCAGGAGGCTTTTAGCATTGTTCAATTCCTTATCACATTTTTCAGGTAATATTCTTAAACCATTCTCTACAACATGTATTTCAGTTGATAAACACTGTTCTCAACTTCAGATTTCCCTGTTTTCCTGTCTCAACAGATAACATTGTCTCGTATTTTATATGGAATTAATATGTTGTCCTTTACTCACTTATATATGTTTCTCTTTGCCATCAACTTCCCCTCTATATTGGATATTTCCATTAGCATAAAAAGTGTTACTGCACCCCCTACATCCCATTTTTCCTGTTCTTTTGTAGCTAAACTCTTCAGACAATTGTTCTTCCAGTCCCATTCTCATTCAAGTTCCACTACGGCTTCTATTTTGTTAAATCAAAAGATCAATTCTGAGTTAGCTTCTTACTTGATCTATCAGCAGAAATTGATACTGTTAGTCACTTTTTCCTGCTGGAACCACTTTCTTCATTTGATTTAAAAGACACTACACTGAACTGATTTCCTTCCTTATAAATTACTCCTCTTTCTCAGTCTCCTTTGCTTTTTACTCGCTTCTTTGACTTTGGAAGGCTGAAATTCTGTAGACTGCAATCTTTATACGTTTTCTATTTCTGTCTGTCTACGTGGAGTAGCTGTGAGTCAGAGCTGATTTAATGGCAATGGTTGCATTTTATTTATTTTACTTCATTTTATTTATTTTTGTATGTAGACCAAATCCCTCAATGGTCTCATCAAATGACATGTCTTTAAATGCCATATATATGCCGATTTGTAAAATTTATATTTTCAATCTAGAATTCTAGTCTATACTCTGGACTGCTCATTCTATATCTGTACTGGAATATCTAATAGAGTTTTCAAACTTAATAAGAAATACATAATCTTCATGTTTTCCTCAGAATGCTCCTACAATTTCTGCTGCATCTCAATAACAAAATCTTTATCCATTCAGTTGTTCAGTTCTGAAGACTTGGAGTCACCTTAAACTACTACGTTTTCTCACAGCCACATAACTATTCTGACAATGGAGATGTCTCATCTTCTGTCAGAAGACACACTTCCGTGTGTGCTTTGGAACTGCCCCTCTTTTCTCAAGAACTTTATTTCATTGTTACCCTCATTTCATAACTTATAAAATATGAATACACATCCAGTATCCAAAAAGCTCTTGTAATATTTATTTTTGCTACTCATGATCAAACATACATTGTTTTAATTAATTAGCTTCTTTAATCCCAAAGCCATGAGTCGGATCCGACTCGATGGCACTTGGCTGGCTTTGGCATCCCAAAGCCCTTCTACTTCCTGTTTATGTGGTCCTGCTTCCTTCAGTCCATTCTCAGTGTAGTAGTCAGACGGTTTCTGTTGATTGTAATTAAAGTCATTTTATTCTTCTGCTCACAAAACTTCTAATGTTCATTCCTCTGCATACAATCCTGCAAACACTGTGGTCTCCAGTCTCTTTGTGGAACCCTCTAGGCATATTCTCATCTTAGACACTTTGTATTTGCTCTTCTTTTGTCTAGAGTATGTTTATTCTCCCAGTATCCACAGGCCTCCTTACTTTCTCCAGATTAAATTTTCTCAGTAAGACCTTTTCTGATCATCTTATTTTAAAAATACATTTCTAGGGGTAGCTACTCCTTTTTTCTTTCTCTCTCTCTCTTTCTTTCTTTCTTTCTCGCTCACTCTTTCTCTACCCTGTTCTTCCCTCCCTCCCTTCTTCCCTTCCTCCCTCCCTTCCTCTCTTTCTCTCTTTACCCCAATAGCCCTCAATATCTAAAATGCTACATATTTTACTTATTTTTTTGGAATGTTCATTGTCTTCTCACCATAGCATCCTAAGGAATGTAAAGTCCATAATGAAGGAGAATATTTTCTGGGTTATTAATTGTTTTATATTCCCGGACTGAGAATATAGGAATATAAAAAAATAACAATAAACAAGAAAATATTCTCCTCCGTTATGGACTTTACATTCTCAACTTGATGGCAGTGGGTATATGCTCAATGGAAACCTTAGTGGCTTAGTGGATTAAGTGTTATGTCTGCTAACCAAAAGATCAGCCGTTCAAATCTGCCAAGAGCTCCTCAGAAACTCTTTGTGACATTTCCACTTTGATATATAGGGTCACTATGAGTCAGACTAGACTTGATGACAGTGGGTTTGCTTTTGGGGGGTTTTATATGCTCAATATTTAACATGATATATAATGAGGGAAGGATACTCCTTAAAAATTATCAAACGGTTACATGAATAGAACCTACCAGATGACAACTTTGTCATAATCTTCCTACTCCTAAGCCTGAACATTAATTGTCATCTGGCCCTTTTCATTCTTTCCTATTCTTATAATAGAGGAGCTGTCCTATCTTCTAACAGCAAAGAAAGGGAAATGAAAACAAAACAAAAAAAAAAACCTCCTTTGTTAATCTCAGTTAATGTCTTCTGAAACATTATTTTCAAAATTCCAACATCTTCAGCTTTATACTATAGTTTAATAATTTTTCTCATATCTCCCTCCACTTACTTTCTTATTTCTCCATGCTCCTCAGCAACAACTTTCTCAAAACTTCTAAATTATACACTCTTTTTAACTTTCTTATTCTGACTCAATTTTCAAGTCTCTCTGTTAATAATTCTGCTCCAAAATTTCATTACATCCTTTCTGGTTGATGTTGCCAATAAATTTAAGTGACTAATTTTTGATAAGAATAGTAGCAACCATAATATTTACTGAAGCCTCTTATATACCCAGATCTGTACATCAAAACCTATACATTAGCATCATTAGGAATACAATAATTAATACAATGTACTCACTTTAATCTTACCATTGACTTTGAAGGAACCCTGTTGGCACAGTAGTTAACAACCTAGCTATAACTCAGAAGGTCAACAGTTCAAATCCCCCAGCCACTCCTTCCCTCATTATGCATCATGTTAAATATTGAGCATATAAAACCCCCCAAAAGCAAACCCACTGTCATCAAGTCTAGTCTGACTCATAGTGACCCTATATATCAAAGTGGAAATGTCACAAAGAGTTTCCAAGGAGCTCTTGGCAGATTTGAACTGCTGACCTTTTGGTTAGCAGACATAACACTTAATCCACTAAGCCACAAAGATTTCCATTGAGCATATACCCACTGCCATCAAATTGGGAATGTAAAGTCCATAATGGAGGAGAGTATTTTCTTGTTTGTGATTATTATTTTTTATATTCCTATATTCTCAGTCTATGTGATAATTCTATTCTGTCCTATAGAGTTGTAGTTGACTCAACAGAAACAGATTTTTTTTTCTTTTAAATGACCTTGATAGGCACTATCATTTTACTCTGTACCATTGGAAAACAGCAGAATAAAGAATTAAGTAGCTTCTGTCACATAAAATTTGGATCCAGTTAGCATGAAACCTAGAATCCATAATCAAACAAAAATCAAACCAAACCTGTTTGCAAGCCTGTCAATTCCAATTCACAGTAATTCTGTAAGACAGAGTAGAACTGGCCCGTAGGGTTTCCAATGAGCAGCTGGTGGATTCAAACTGCCAATTTTGGGTTAACAGCCGTAGTGCTTAACCACTGTGACACCAGGGCTTGAATTTGTAGCCAGGTAGTTTAAACCCAGAGCACTCTTAAAAACTACCTTATACAACTTCTCATCTTACTTGACATATTTAATCTTTGGCAGGTTTTCAGTATCTTTTATTGACTGTTTCAGGACTACTTGACCTGTAAATGTTTAAGTTCCTTGAAAATCACTCATGGACCATTTTATGTTCACCATCTCTGTTCATCTAACTGGGTAAGCTTATCTGTAATGACTTGCAGTGCAATCAGTGTGCCAGCTCCTTGGTGTAAATGTTCTGACCAGATCCCTCTTTTAAACTAGCTTGACAGTTTCCCCTCATTCTATCACAGATATCTTAAATCTATTTTCAAAACTGAACTCTTGACTACTGTCCACTGTCCAAATCCATTTAGCCACCAGTGCTGCTTATCTCAATGAATGGCATTCCATCCATCAAATTCTCCAGCCAGAAAATTGGATATCTTCCTTGACTTTCCTTGTCCCTCATTTCTCTCACTTAGTATGTTACCAAATCTTCTTGAATTTGATCCAATATATATTTTGGTTTTTCTTATTCTCTGCATTTCCACTGCTACTAATTCTTTCCAGTGCTAATGAAATTAAATAGTTTGAATAAGATGAGGAGAAGCTGTAGAGGGTAGTTTGTACGAGTGCTCTGGATTACATTAAAGAGTGCTCTGACTTGTTTTTTTAGTTCCATTATTACTTGTTTTAGCAATTATTTATGAATAAGGCTAAGTCTTGACTAATTATTTCTGTGATTCCCTACTTGTTCTTAGTATGAAATTCCTCTAAAACTGAAAGATTTTATATACCTGGTCCATGTTTACCTCACTAGACTCATATAGCTCATTCACTTAGAGTATACCAATATACTTCAGGTCTATAAGTTCACCATCATTCTATTCCTGCCAAAGTCGTTACTTGTAGTGTGCTACGTCATCAAGTAGAGTCAACCTTAATGACAGAACAGAGCTTTCAAGACTTTCATTATCTGATGTGACACTCTTAAAATGAGATGAAACAGTTGCAAACATTCACTAAGAATTAGAACACAAAATATACAAAATACAAACTTAGAAAAATTGGAAGTCATCAAAAATGAAATGGAAAGAATAAATAGCAATATGGTCAGCATTAATGAGTTGAAATGGACTAGCATTGGCCATACTGAATCAGATAATTATATGGTCTAATGTATTGGGAAAGCCAAATTGAAGAGAAACAGCATCACATTCATCATCAAAAAGAATATTCAAGAGCTATTGAAGTACAACACTGCCCATGACAGGATAACATCTGTACACCTACAAGAAAGAACAGTTACTACAAGTATTATTCAAATTTACTTAACAAAAGCCAAAGATAAAGCAATTGAAGATTTTTACCAACTTCTTCAGCCTGAAATTGATGAAACATGCAGTTAGTATGTATTGATAATTGCTAGTGATTAGAACACAGAAGTTGGAAACAGAAGAAAAATCTTTAGTTGGAAAATATAACCTTGTTAACCGAAGCAACACATGACATGGCACGATAAAATTTTACAAGACCAATGACTTATTCATTGCCTGTTGCCATCAAGTTGATTCCAACTCACAGTAACCTGTGGGACGAGGTAGAACTCTTCATAAAATTTCTAAGAAGTGGCTGGTGAATTTGAACTGTCAATATTTTTGTTTTGCAGCCATAGCTCTTCACCACTGCACCACCAGACCCCCCCAAAAAAAATCCAAAGTCACTGCTGTTGAGTTGATTCCAACTCACAGCAGCCCTGTAGGACAGACTAGAACTGCCCCATAGAGTTTCCAGGAGACCCTCGGCGAATGCAAATTTCTGATCTTTCTGTTAGCAGCCATAGCGCTTAACCACTACATCAAGGTTTCCTTTTATTCACTATAAATACTTTTTTTCCAACAATATAAATGGCAGCTCTACCTATGGACATCACCAACTGCAAGACACAGAAGTGAAATTGAATACATCTGTCAAAAGAAACAATAAAAAAGATCAATATCAATAGTTAGAAAAGATTCATTCTGACTGCAGAACAAATCATCAGTTGCTCATATGCAAGTACTAAGTGAAGATGAAGAAAATTTAAACAAGTCTAAGAAAGCCAAAATACAACCTTGAGTGTTTTCATGGATTGTATTGTGTCACCCAAAAAACGTAGGTAGCAATTTGTCTAAACTATGATTCCAGTACTGTGTGACTACTCTCCATCTTGTGATTTTCTTGTGCTGTAAATCATAATCTCTGCCTGTGGTTAATAGATTGGATTATATTAAATGAGATTAGAGTGGGACTGTAACACCCTTAGTTCCTTTTATCTTATAGGAGACAAAAGATAAAGAAAACAAGTAGAGAGCTGGGGAACTCCTACCACCAAGAATCAATGCCAGGAGCAAAGAGTGTTCTTTGGACCAAGGGTCCCTGAGCATCAGAAGCTTCCAGTTCAAGGGAAGGTTAAAGTCATCCACTTTTGGTATTTTTGTTATAGCAGCACTAGAGTACTAAGACAAGTGAATCAAACCTGGATTTGGAGATGATTCCAAAAATAGGTTTGATGCACTGAACATCAGTGACTGAAGACCAGACATGCTGTAGGATGACATCAAGGACATCATACATGAAGAAAGCAAAGGTCATTAAAAAGACAAGAAAGAAATAAAATACAAACATGGATGCCATAAGAGACCCTGAAATTTGCTTGTGAACATAGCACAGCTAAAACAGAAGAAATGATGAAATAAAATAGCTGAACAGAAGATTTCAAACAGTGGCTCGAGAAGACAAAGGATTATAATGAAACACTGCAAAAACCTGGAGTTAGAAAACCAAGAGAGAAGAATACACTGAACACATCTGAAACTGAAGGAACTGAAGAGAAAATTCAAGCATCGAGTTGTAATATTGCAGATTTCTATGAGTAAAATATTAAGTTACACAGGAAGCATCAAAGGAAGTTGGGAAGAATATACAGAGTCATTATACTGAAAAACCCTGGTTGGCATTCAACCATTTCAGGAGCCAGCATATGATCAAGAACCAACAGTATTGAAAGAAGAAGTCCAAGTTGCAATGAAGGTACTGGAAAAAAAAAGCCTCCAGAAATTAACAATACAAACTAAGAGGTTTCAACAAGTAGTGCAGCAGTGGAGGTGCTCACTCAGCTCATCTATGCCAGGAAATGTGGACAGCAGCTACCTGGCCAACCTGCAGGAAGAGACCCATGTTTGTGCCTCTTCCAAAAAATGCAAAAAGTATTGAATAGTATCACTAATATCACATACAAGTAAAATTTGGCCGAAGATCATTCAAAAGCAGTTGCAGCAGTACATTAACAAAGAACTCTCAGAAATTTAAGCCAGATTCAGAAAATGACATGCAACAAGGGAATGTCATTGCTGATGCTGGGTGGATCTTGACTGAAAGCAGGGAATATCAGAAAGATGTTTCCCTGCATTTTTTGACTATGCAAAGGTATTTGGCTGTGTGGATCATAATAAATTATAGATAACACTGAAAAGAATGGGAATTGCAGAATGCTTAACTGTGCTCATGAGTAATATGTGGACAGACTAAGAGGCAGTCATACAAATAAAACAAGCTGATAGTATGTGGTTTAAAATCAGGCATGTCTTGTGTCAAGGTTTTATCTTTTCACCATACTTATTCAATCCGTATTATGAAGAAATAACTTGAGAGGCTGGACTATATGAAGAAGAACATGGCATCAGGATTGGAGAAAGACTCATTAACAACCAGTGACGTGCAGGTAACACGACCTCATTTGGTGAAAGTAAAGAGGAACGTTTACTGATGAAGATCAAAGACTAGTCTTCAATGTATATTACAGCTAAACAGGAAGAAAACAAATATCCTCATGCATGAACCAATAAGCAAGATCATGATAAGCAGAGAAAATATTCAGGTTGTTAAGAATTTATTTTCACTTGGATCTGCAATCAATCAAAACCTACGAAAGCAGCAATCAAGAAAACCAACTGACATACTGACATGAGCAAATCTGCTGCAAAAGACTTGAAGGTGTTAAAAAGTAAAGGTTTAACTGTGAGAACTAAGATGTATCTGACCCAAGCCATGGTATTTTCAATTTCCTAATATACATAAGAAAGACAACTAACGAATAAGGAAGACTGAAGAACTGATGCCTTTGAATTATACATTTAGTATACCACGTACTTCTAGAACAAAAAATTAATCTTCCTTAGAAGAAGTACCGCCACAATATTCCTTAGAAGCAAGGATAGCAAGACTTAGTATCCAGTGCTTTGGAAGTGTTATAATGAGGGTTCAGTCTCTAGAGAAAGACATCATGCTTTGCAGAGGGTCAAAGAAAGACAGAAAGACTCTCAATGACATGTATCGACACTGTTGCTGTAAATGACTAACTCAAGCATTCAGTGACTGTGAGCATGGCACAAGACCAGGCAGTGTTTTGTTTTGCTGTCCATAGGGTCACTATGAGTTGAAGTCAGTTCATTGGCACCTAACAACATGCTGTGCATACAACCTTAGTCTCCAAGATTCATCCAGAGAGGATTCATTCCTGCATCATTATGAAGAATAATAAGACAGAAAGTTCATGGAGGCAGGTAGAATAAATCTTATAAGCTTGGTTTTATCAAAATATAAACCTGCTTGTTTTAATGCTTAAAGGCATGATAAATGTAGGATAAATATGGAGTTCAGATGACACACAAATTTACTAGGTTAGCTATAATTTTTAAAATCTGTGAATGAAATAAATGATATAGTATCAGGTCAATTTCTTAAATGGTATTTTTGTCCTACTTTTATATTTATTAATAAATTTAATCACTCCCTGAAAATAAGAACCAAAGTTGCCCGGCCACCACCAGTAATAGTTGCGATGGAGCTCACAGAGATGAGTCTCACTGGCAACACAAGACTAAAAAGGAGTGCATCCTGAGATCTCCACTAAAAGACCTCAACTGATGGTCCAGCCGTTTCGGGGTTCCCCTGAGAGCATGGCCCCTGGCCCTGATGCTACCCTTGCCCATAAATCATAACGAAAGTCCACTCTTCGGACACGAATGGATTGGACTTGGCAATGCAGAGTGACCATATATTGGATGCACTTTATGGTTCTATGCATCTATAGGATATCATTCTGCTGACCTCTGGCTGGAGGAAGGAGAGTGGGTGGAGAGGAGGGGAAAGGAGACTGTTGGGAGGATGAGACATGTATGGAGCAGAGAGGAATAGTGTGCTGTCACCGGACAGGGAGAGCAGTGGGAGCTGCATATAGGTGGGCATGTAAATTTATACGGGAATGTACATTTTCACTCAGTCATGTTAAATAAAAAAACACAAAAAAAGAACCAAAGTATTTATTCTCTATACAACTTCCTGATTTGAAAATTGCTAGCTTAAACAATAAGTAAGTGATGGAAATATAAATGCAAAGTATTTTAATTCAATAAATCAATAGAAAATACAAATATATGTAAATGTTCTATTTTTTAAAAGGTTATAAACATTTTAATATCAAAGGAGAAAAGTAGAAAATTATAGATACTCTTTAATACAGACACACAATCTTTTAAGAATAATAATCATGTCCTTAACAGTTAGGCTGTATCTGTCGTATATGGAAGAGAAGCACTAAATCTATAGTCATAAAATGAGTTCAAAAAAATAAGAATGAATAAGTCAGTTTTTCAAAAGTGGTCTGCATATTTATGCCATATAAATTTCTTCTGGCATACTCTATTGTAATCTGCTATGTATGAACACTAAGTTATCTTTATTATTCACATGTTTATAACATTATAGAATCAATATTTATGATCTTACTCTAATAGACAATTTTTAAAGATATTTTGAAGAAACAAATACAATTTTCTGGGGAAAAAAATTTTTTTTTTTAGCTTCTTTTGTAAATCAAAATTCACCCTAGGTAATAAAGAAAATGATTTAAAGAACGGCAGCTTACAGGTATATACAAGATTTTAAGTGAAATAACCACCCAAAGTGGAAATGCTTCCTCCCTCCTTCTGCCACACATACACATACGCTTGACACCCGGGACATACAACTGAAGGATACAAAATACATAATTTTAAGGTGACAGATTTATCAAACATCCTTGTAGGATTACTGAATATAAAGTGTACAAACAAAATTTTGAATCAGTTGATAAATAATTCAATAAGCCAAAATGGTTTCTAAAAATGAGTTAACACTGAAATGGAATATCATCTATAGAATAATGATAAAGATAATCATTCCAGAAGTATATTTAAAAAATAAAAGTAGCACAAGGAGGAAAGAAATGTTAGATACTTTTCACTTGAAGTTTAGAGAAGTGGTAACAAAAAATGCAACCATCATTACAAACTGAAGACAAGTCTCCTATCTTCGTCAGTGTTTTTTTTTTAATGCATGCAGCTCCCCTAAGCATAAAAATTAACAGAAATAACAATAGTAATAACTTTGATAAATTAATAAGGATTTTCATGATTTTAGAAGTTGGAGAAAGTTTCATTAAGACCAAGAAACTCTTGGGGTTCTTTTGGACCATGTATTTTTAATCTGCTCACTCATTTGTCATTTAATACACGTTTACTGAGACCTGGCCAGTGCCAAATGTTTGCTAGATGTGGTCATACAGTTGGAAAACACCGTCTAAACCTTCAAAGACCCATGACCTTAAGTGTAATGGAATCCTAGATGGGAGAAAAGGAGTAGTTTTTAGCTTTAGTGGCTATTTCCTAAAACAGAAACACTCCAACATCAGCCAAGAAGATAATTTTTGAAATTCAGAAGTTTGGTTACCATCCTCAGAGCTAAGTAGTAACAGCCTCTATGCAAATATGTTATATGGAAAAAGATACTTCATAGACGTGATTAAAGTTAGGGAAGTTCATAGCAGGAGATGATTCTGGATTATTGAAGTGGGTCTAACATAATCACGTGAGTTCTTAGAAGAGTCTTTCCTAGATGAGGTCATGGGCCAGAGAGATAAGTGACACTGAAGAATGGTAAGAAAGATGCCACATTGCTAGCTTTGAAGACGAATGTACCAGCTGAAAAAGGCAAATAAACATTCTTACCTAGAATTTCAGAAAAGAACACAGGCCCACTAATATCTTGGTTTTAGCCTAATGAGACCTGTGTTGAACTTCTAAGCTACACAGTTATAGGGTAGTAAGTGTCTACTGTTTTAAGTCACTAAATTCATGGGAACTCTTTTACAACAGTCATGGGAAACTAATGCAACTTGTATTTAGAAATACACTGTACCGAACTATGTGCTTACAAGATGAAATCTGTACTAAGTGATTATTAAAAAATTTAAAATGAAACTGAAAATTTTGAGAGAATATGTACATCTTTTCAAAATTCCAGCAAATTATATTTCATCAATATTATGAGATGATATATATATGCTTATACTATATAGACGTATATGTGTGTATATACACATATATTGCACAGTGTTAATGTCACATACACAAGTGTTTGTGCATACACACATGCACAAAACATAAGAATTGACAGTGCCAGTTAAAAAACACAAGCTTGGATTCAGGAGTGAAATTTCACATTTAACAAGGTAGAAATGTATGTATTGGTTGTGTAAATACTATTTATTGTTAAAATTAGATAACAAACCTTTTCTGGAGGTCATTGGAGCTCTTTTGGTATTTTCTCTAACAGAGAAGTTTTGTCCAATTTTTAATTGATTTTTTTTGCAGTTTTACAGACAAACTATAATCTTTCAAAATAATAACTTTACCTTCTTTCCAAGATGTATTCTTACCACTCTATTTCTTATTTCAGGTGACAGTGACATTATCTACATATGCATGTAAACTTGAAAGCAGAATTGCCAAAACTCTTCCCTATACTAATCACCATATATTGTTGATTTTGCTAAAAGCATTAATAGAAGAAAATCCTCAAATACATGTTTATCTTTTCACTTTTATTCCCTTATTATAATTCAGACCTGTCTTCATTCTCCTAAACTGTAGGGGACCTCATGAAGCAACTTAAAAATATTTTTTTCCATATAAACATATATGTTAACTAACAAATAAAGCGTTTCAACACTTCATTTTGTCAAGTTAAAAATTAAAAATTCCCATTTGCTATCAACATAATTTTCTAAAGGAAAGAAATGGTAAATCAAAATGTAGCAATAATAAGATCTCAGAGTATAGGACAATTCCAGAGGAAGGGAAGATGGTAAATTTTACAAGTCAGTATGAAGACAGAAAGAAGATAGGGGAAAGGCAGGCTGGACAGAATTTGAATGATGGCATACTGAAGATTATGAATCTAATTTTGAAAATCACCAAAGAGAAGTGCAGATCTCTGTTGAAATTTCTTGTGAACACCTTAAGCTTCTATGATTAGTATATCCTTAGAAGTAAGGATGGTAGAACTTCATCTTGCTTATTTTGGGCACATTATTCAGAGTGACAAACCCTGGTGAAAGGAATCATGCTTGGTAAAGTGGAAGGTCATGCTTGGTAAAGGAAGGATATTCTCAGTGAGATGTATTGGAACAGCGGCCTCAATGGCCTCAAACACACCTACTTGCTATTGTAAGGCTGGCCCAGAACAATGCAAAAAGGTGTTGTGTTATCTTTGGACCACTGTGGATAGGAGCCAGCTCCACTGTGCTTAACAACCTGTTTGTGTACTGGGAAGGTGCACATGGAAATACACTGCACTTAACACAAGAACATTTGTTGAATATTCTCTTTCTTAAGGAATATTCATACTCAGTAGTTTTGTCTTCCTCTAAATGAGCCCACTTTGGGGCTCCCCTTAAAATTTAGATAAATTTAGCTTTTTTATTTTCTTACATTTAGCATTTTTGTTTTCTTACATCCTTTGATCAAAACTCAAAAAATTGTTTTGCTTTTAAATCTGCACCTATGGAAGTCTCGGACGAGGGGAGGAGAGGGAGATACAGAGAATCCAAATGTGGATAGTCTTTTTTTTTTTTTCATTACAAACTATTTTCTTTAAATAATATTGTTCTCCAAATTAACAAATGTCTGTCAATTGTCAGCAATCTAAGGTCAGGGGAGGAGCAGCCAGATGCTTCCTGTGATCTTTCTTACAATAAAGAACCATCAAAAAACAAATGAATAGATCATATAAGACATTCTAGCAGCCATGAACATCAAAGGCAAGGCTAAGAAACTGGACTGAGAGGCAGAGGAGGGAGAGGAGGGTGAGAAGCAACAAGGAGTAGCCACACACTACTTGGCTGAAATCAGCACCCTGCAGGTGGATCTGCTGGCATGAGCAAAGTGACATGAATATTTCCACTTCAAGAGAGACCGAGTAGCAGCAGACAGTCCACTCATGCCTTCAGAAGCAGTGAAAAGTGGCATTAGGTAGTCAAAAGATAAGTAACCTGCGTCTAACCTACAGGATCAAAAATACTCTGTTGGAATAAACATCTCTCCCTTTCCTACTCCAGCTCTGAGCTGGACTTGAACAAGCTCCAGAAGGTGATGCATCCCTGGGCCAGATATAGCATCACTTAATAACCCTGAGCTATACACTCCTATCCTTGGAAAGGGAACAAATTAACAAACAGGGAAAAAATAATGTGCCAGCTAGGAACTCAGGGGAGAAACAGTTCTTTAGCACAGACATAAGGGGTCCACAGACCTTGGATGACTTTCACCATCTGTAGGCCTCTGTGCACCCACTACAACAATGTAGGCCTTCATTAGCACAGTACAACAGTGTATAAACCTTAATCTTAATTTTATTGTATCAGTTATATAGCAGAAAAGCAGGCTGCTGCATTTGACACTGAGCCGCCCATTGAGCAGGGTCCTCAGGTATTCACAGCAGAGGCCCGAGGATTGGTGGCTCCATCCACACCCTCTAACCAGCCACAACAGGATTCTGAGCATAAGTGGTGCCTAGTCATTCTCACAGCCAACAGCACGGAGCACCCCTAATCTGGCTGCAAAACCTACCGACAAATACACTCTAGGAAACAGTCATACACTTTCCTCGCAGAAACTAAGAGGGACCTGTCATTCCCTGTCTTGCTCAGTTCGTACAGCCAGATAATTACGCCTGCATCAATCACCCTCTGCCCTTTGAGGACTGTAGGTGAGAGTCTGCACCACACACTGGGTGGCTGACTACCTGGACACCTGAGATAAGGCAACGCAATAAAAGTAAATGAACTCCTGGGCTCACACACCTAGGGACAGTTCTAACACCTGGTGACAGGACGTTAGAGCTTCAAAGACACCAATAATCCAACTAGCTCACATGATCAGTCTGTTTGGGCATATCAAAACAAAATATAACACAAAGCTAGGAAACAGTAAGCAAGCATAAAATAAATAAGTACGGTAACTTACTGATGGCTCAGAGACAGCAGTAAATAAGAAATCAGGAAGTGACAGATTACAATGGGTTCAGAAAGCCCCTGAAACAAAGAATCAAGAAAAGAGAATTTTCTGGAATTAGTAGGTGTAAAATGCCAGAAATAAATATACCGAATTCTTCAAAAGATCAGGAAGCAGATTGGCCAAAACAAGCCAGGAAAGACACAGACACAGCAACTGAACCATTTAAGAAGTCTGGATGACAAATTGAACCAGATGCAAAACTCCACTGCTTTTCAGATAAGCAGTTTAGACAAAATTCAGAGACATGCTGCAGACCAGACAAGTGACGCTACACATCCTTCCAATGGGAACACCAGAAAAACTACACTCAGGACTGTGAAATCAAACCAAGGGAGCAACAAACTTTGCAAGTGTGACACCCCATAATGAGATCTGGTAGGAGTCCCAGAAGCTCCCGTAGCAGGAAACATCCTGAAGTCTGCATGTGTGTGCAACCAGAGGACAAGCAACTGTATGTCATAAAAGCAAATAGTTTAGATTCTGATCACTGACCTGTTTTCTCTAGCTATACTCCAGGTGTAGACAGGCTGTGAAACCTAACCCGGAATTCACTCAGTGGCACAGTCTGCATGAGTGCTGTACACTCCGCTGCGGCTAAAAGCTATTATACTCTAACCCCCTTGCCCTCTCTCTTCCCTTTCCCTCTATTCCACCCTGCTTAATACTATAAAACTATTTATGCAACTGAAAAGAAAAGCTTAGGCTAAGCTACTTCCTTGTTCTGTGTCCTTTGTTTGGAGACAAGACTTCCGGGCACTCTGTAACCAATCCAAATACTTCCTACAAAGATCCTAACCATTTTTGGCAGTGTGTGCTGTCCTGTTGTCTTCCTGATTCTGGAACATAAAGCTTGTAACAAAGGAACGGTGGCCGTCATTCTCCATTAGAGACCTTGGTCCTGCGGGGCCCCAACTTCATCCTGTGTGATGTATTCTTTGTATGACTGAGTCTTTGTCATCCCCTTTCCTGTCCCTCTGAGCCCCGGACCTTCCCAGTGCAGGTTTCTGGGGTGCCAGACGTGGCCATACTCCACTGCTGCCCACTTTGAAGTGCTTCAAAGTGCTTTCATTTTTCCATACAGATTTCTCCCATGGGCCAGCCAAGTCTCTCTGAGTAATTCTTTCTCATGGGTCTGACAAGAACCCCTAACGGTCTTCAAAGACCCCTGGTAACAAACTCAAAGTCATTACCTTGAAACTAACACAGGAAACATCAAATTAACAAGCTTTCTTCAATCTTTTCTCAAATATTACCTTCTCAGTAAGTTTTTTTCTCTGATATCTATTTAAGGCAACATGAAAATGGTGCCCAGGTATATAAGAACCTCTCCTTATTTGTGAACTGTTAAAGGTTACCTGATTTGGAAATAACATTGACGCGTGTAAGTTATGGATCTTGTGATGGAGTGATTACTTACTCTAGGGATGCCAGCACAAGTGTTCTTACAGAAAAGAAACAGAGGGAGAGCTGTCACACACAGAAGAGAAGGCAATGTGAGGACAGACTCACAGGTAAGTGACGGGGCCACGATTCCCTGCTTCTCACAGCCACAGGAAGATGGAAGAAGCAAAGGTTGGACTCTCCCTTAGATTCGTGTTAAGAAGTGCAGCCCTGTCAAAACTTTGATTTTGGTCTACCAACTGACCTGTTGCCTTCGAGTGACTTCACTGTGACCCTGTAGGATAGAGTGGAACTGCCTCATAGGGTTCCCATGCAGTGCCTGTGGGATTTGAACTGCTGACCTTCTGGTTAGCAGCCATAGCACTTAACCCCGATGTCACCAGAGTTTCTGCCTGATTTGGGCCCAGTGATAACAATTTCAGAATTCTGTCTCCTACAACTATAAGAGAATACATTCTGGTGGTTTTAAGCTACCGATTTGTACTAATTTGTTACAGCGTCCACGGGAAACTAAAATACTATTTAAAGTCTCAAACTATACCCCACCCCCTACACACTTACACCACCAATGCTGCTATTCTGTTTTGTTTCTGCATAGCTTTAATAACATTCTAAACTACCGTGTATTCATCTTGTTCTTTTTGTGTCCTCAGCTAGAATGTCAGCCATGGGAGAATGGATATATTCTTTGACAATTCCATTTACTAATATCTACAGTACTTGCTAGGAAACACTGGTGTCATAATGGGTTAAGTACTACGGCTGTTAACCCAAAAGTAGGTAGTTCAAATCCACAGAAGCTCCTTGGAAACTTTATGGGATAGTTCTATTCTATTCTATTCTATTCTCTAGGGTCGCTATGAATCAGATCCGACTTAATGGCAGTGGGTTGGGTATAGTACTTGCTCAATAATATTAATGTAATAAATTTGAATATACTCTGAGAAAGCAAGTTATAAATCATAATGCTGTTTTGCATGTTGTGTTTGTAAGTAGAGGCAATGTATGTGGTCATAGTTTATCATTTTCTGTAAAGGAATTCTTTGATTAAGTAATAATATATGCAAACATACTAGATGATCTATTTCCCAAGTAATAAAAAGCACAGTCATTACATTCAGCTGCCCCTGATATAAAACTGAGATGTCACATCCCCCTGATGTAAAAATGATGTCTCACATTTTCCTCATTCATCCTTATTCCCGTCCCATTAAAATTCTGTCTTTATAAATAATACTGTTAAAGTTGGGAAGAAAAAGTAAAATAATGTAAAACACAGATTATTCACTGGTGAAAGAAATAAGTAGTTAAGTAGGAAGGCAGGACTTAGAAGTGGCATTTAGAATCCAGAAGCTAGTTATCTGTCACTGTCAAGTTTGATATTCCATGTAATGGGAGACAACATAAGCTCTTGATGCTTCCAATTAGGAATGATCAAACAAAGAATCCTATAAATGAGGCAGAAAAATGACAGTGTGTCATGCATTGATAAGGACACCATAGGTTTACAGGACGTTTATTGACTGATGATTAAAAAATACTCTATTGTATTTCAGTAAGCCAATCAATTACATAAAATGAGAATATTTATGAAGACGTAAAGACAGACACTTAGAAGAAAACTTCACATATTGGACTTTTTTGAACCTGTATGAAAACTACAGATGGTACAAATGGTTAAGTGCTTATACGAGAGGTTTTACAATTAAGTCTGTGAACTTAATTGTTCTCAGGGTCACATACCTCATTGCTGAATATCATTAGGTCACCTTGAAGGACTCCCTTAGGAAAGCTATACACTGACCTCAGTGCCTAGTCCCCCTTTCAAAGCAATTTTGGAACTCTTTCTGGAATGGCCATTGCACACAGTGGCAAGTTCATGAACTTAATTGTATAGCTATCTGTGAGGGAGATTTTAGCCAGTAAAGAAATCACCGTTTTGGAGCACCCTCCCTACTTACCTGTTCTGGCCCCCAATGACTGTCTTTACCCAGAGGTAAAGGAAATATTGAAAGGAAGGTTTTTTGATGACACTCAGGACATCAAAGGTAATACAACGACAGCTCTGATGGCCATTCCAGAAAGAGTTCCCAAACTGCTTTGTAGGGTGGACTAGGCTCTGGAGTCAGTGCATAGCTTTCCAAATGGAGCACTTTGAAGGTGACCATAGTGATATTCAGCTATGAGGTATGCAGCCCTTTTTCTAGGATGAGTTTGCAAATTGAATTGTCAGCCCTCAGCAGTTGGAATCCACACAGTGTTGCCTCTGAAGAAAGCCCTGGCAATCTGCTTAGTAAAGGTCACAGCCTTGGATACTTTATGGAATACAGCTCTACTCTGCAACACATATAATTGTCATGAGCTGGAATCAACTTGAGAGTAGTTGGTTTGGGTTTTGATTGTGACAATTCTACTATATTTTGTAAAAACTGTCTATGTTCATTACTAAAGATATAACTTGATTTTTTTTTTTTTTTACTTAAATAAATTCAGTTAATATGGCTCTGGAGTTAAAAGAAGTACTGTGAAAAACATGGTAGCAATGGATATCTACTAGAAGATAATACTGATGTCTAGCAATCACTTTGTGGTGTCTCATTTATTTTAAAATAACCCACATCATGCAATAAGAAAGCCAATGCAAATTAGAAAGCATTTTTTTTAAAACATACTATAATTTTGTCATGGATTGAATTGTGTCCCCCCAAAAATATGTATAGCCATTTGACTAGGCCATGATTCCTGGTATTGTTTGAAGTTCCTATATGCTGTAAACCCACTTCTGTGCTATTAATGAGACACAAAGGGTGGCAGTTGTTTTTGGGGTGGGACTCAAAGTGTAAGATTGTATTGTACCTTGAGGCAATCTTTTGGGATGTAAAGGAACAGGAAACAAGCAGAGTTAGGACCTCAAGCCACCAAAAAGTACGGCCCATTGCTGAGCTTGTCATTTGCAAAGGACCTGGGGTCCATGCACTTCAGAAGCTCCCAGTCCAGTGGAAAAGTGACAGCAAGGACCTAACTACAGCGAGCAGAGAAAGCCTTCTGCCAGAGCTGACACCCTCAATTTTTATTTTAGCCTACTGAATTGTGACAGAATAAGGTTTCTCTTTTTAAACCTGCAATTTGTGGGATTTCTGTCAAAGCAGCACTGGATGACTAAGACAGATGTATTTCCAAAAAGAAGTGTAATGCTAAAGCCAAGCCAAATGCCGTCGATCCAACTCACGGCTAAAGACCATATTTAAAATAACATAATTTGTAGATTTTGAATACCTCTCTATGTATCTGGAAACCCTGGTGGCTTAGTGGCTAAGTGTTACAGCTGCTAACGAAAACGTCATCAGTTCAAATCCACCAGGTGGCCCTTGGAAACTCTATGGGGCAGTTCTGCTCTGTCTGTAGGGTCCCTAGGAGTCAGAATCGATTCTATGTCAGTGCTTTTTATCTATCTAACAAAAACAATGAAACAAAACCAGACTTATTGTGGCTGAGTCAAATCCAACTCATAGCAACCCTATAGAAAGGGTAAAAATGCCCCCAGAGAGTTTCCAAGGAGCTCCTGGTGGATTTGAACTCCTCACCCTTTGGTTAACAGCTGTAGCATTTAACCACTATGCCACCAGGGTTTCCTAACTCCTTAGAGTTAAATAAAATTCAAAATGCAACTTTAAAACATACCTGTGTCAACCCAAATAATTGAATACATATTAAGGATTAGACTTAAATAGCAATCAATCATCAGCCAATAAAACATCATCATTAACATGCTGTACAAATAAAATACATGAAAAATAATTTGATAAAAGTCTTCTTCCTTTTTAATAATCTCATTGTTGATGTAAAGGAATCCTACTGAGGTACTTACATTTATCACGTATCCTGAGACTTGGCTTAACCCTTCTATCAGTTTGAATAGTTTACTATGGATTCTTCAGAATTCTCTATGTGTACAATCGTACCATCTGCAGATAGGAAGATTTTGACTTCTTCTTTGCTGATGCAGATGCCCTTTATTTCTTGGTCTTGTCTAATTGCTCTTGCTAGAACTTCTAATACAATGTTGAACAGGAGAGGTGAGAGTGGGCATCCTTGTCTAGTTCTCGTTCTCCAGGGGAATTGTTTCAGTCTGTCTCCATTCAAGACGATGCAGGCAGTTGGCTTTGTATAAATGGCCCTTGTTGCATTGAGGAATTGTCTGTCAATTCCTATTTTGCTGAGAGTCTTTAGCATGAATGGGTGCTGGACTTTATCAAATGCCTCTTCTGTGTCAGTAGACAAAATCAGATGATTCCTGTCTTTCATGTTATTTATGTGGCTGATCACATTAATTGTTTTTCTGATGTTGAACCAGCCTTGCGTCCTTGGTATGAATCCATCTTAGTCATGATATGCTGTTGTATTCAGTTGGTAAGAATTTTGTTAAAGATTTTTGCATCTAGGTTTATAAGTGATATTCTTGTGTAGTTCTCCTTTTTGGTTGGATCTTTCCCTGGCTTTGGTACAAGGGTTATGCTGGCTTCATAGAATGAGTTTGGGAGTATTTCATCCCCTTCTATACTGTGAGACATTCTCAATAGTATTGGCGATAACTCTTCTCTAAAAGGTTGTTAGAGTTCTGCTGTGAAGCCATCTGGGCCCGGGTTTTTTTTTTTTTTTTTTTCTTTTTTGGTAGTTTTTGGATGACTTTTTCAACTTCTTCCTTTGTGGTGGGTTTATTAAGTTGTTCTGCTTCACCTTGTGACAATTTGGGTAGGTGATACGAATCAAAGAATTTGTCCACTTCCTCTAGGTTTTCAAATTTGTTAAGTACAACCTTTCATAGTATTCAGTTATGTTATTTTTGATTTCTGTTGGATCTGTTATGACAACTCCCCTCTCATTTCTTATTTGGGTTATTTGTTTACTGTTTTTCTCTGGTAAGTTTAGCCAATGGTTTGCAAATTTGGTTGATCTTTTCAAAAAGCCAGCTTTTGGTCTTTTCAATTTTTTCAATTTTCTTCTATTCTCTAGTTCGTTTGATTCTGCTCTAATCTTTAGGGTCTGTTTTCTTCTGGTTCCTGAGGGGTTCCTCTGTTGTTTTCTCTGTACTTGTTCAAGCTGTAGGGTTAATTCTTTGGTTTGATTTCTTTCTTCCTTCCAGATGTGTGCATTTATGAAGAAAAACTGACATCTGAGCACTGCTTTGGTTGTATCCTACAGGTTGTGGTAGGGAGTGTTTTCATTCTCATTGGAATGCATAAATTTCTTCTCTAACCCATGGCTTTTTGAGCAAGATGTTGTTCGGTTACCATGAATTCCACTTTCTGTGTTTTTTTCTGCTATTGATTTTGACTTTTATGGCTTTATTCTCAGAGAAGATGCTTTGCATTAATTTAATGGTATGGATTTTGTTGAGAATTGCTTTATGTCCTAACATGGTCTATTGTGGAGAATGTTCCATGTGTACTGGAGAAGAAGATGTGGTTGTCTGGTGATGGATAGAAAGTTCTATATATGTCGATGAGGTCTAGTTGGTTAATTGTGGTAATAAGGTCTACTGTGTCATTATTGAACTTTTTTCTAGATGATCCGTCCAATATTGAGAGTGGAGTATTGAAGTCTCCCACAATTATTATAGAGTGATCTATGTGATTTTTGAGTGTAGTTGGTGTTTCTTCAACATATTTAGGTGCTCTAACATTAGGTGCATAAATATTTAATATTGTTAAGTCCTGCTTGTGTGTTGAAACTTTCAGCAATAAATAATGTCCATCCTTGTCAACCATGGTGGATTTTTATATCAAAATCGATTTTATCTGAGATTAGAATCACCACACCTGCTCCTCTTTGTTCATTGTTAGCTTGATATACTTTCTTCCATTCTTTAATTTTCCCATTTGTTCGTATCTTTAGGTCTAAAGTGAGTTTCTTTTAGGCAACATGTAGATGAGTCATGTCTTTTGATCCAAGATGTCACTCGATGTCTCTTTACTTGAGCATTCAGTTCATTCGTGTTCAATGTAATTATTGATAGGTATGTGTTTAGTGTTATCATTGTTTTATGTTTATTTTTGCATTGATGTTTTCTCTGTTGTTCTTATTAATCTGTTCTGAGACATTCTTCTTTAGGAGTTGATTTTTCACCATTTTCAGGATTGGTTTGTGGTTATTGAGACTCCTGTAGTACATTTCTTGATTTGATATGTTGCATCTTTATCGTGCATTACAGCTGCCCCTATGATCCCCCTTAATAAACTATGTATAAACCCAATTTTAATTACTACCAATCTGACTTCCTCTCCATTAGAAGGACTATAATGACTGTAGTACATCCCTCTTTTTAATATGATGGCATCACAGCTTTCATGATATGATCACTGGATCATTTCTTTCACTATCATAGCTTTGGTTGAGTTTGGAGCCTTCCCTAACTGACTAGGTTTCTGGATGATATGTCTTGAATTTGCTTCAAAAATATAAAGATAGTGGTTTTGTTCTTCTAAGCCAAGACATTCTTTCAGTATTTCTTGTAGCTGTGGTTTAGTTTTCACAAAGTCTCTGAGTTTCTGTTTATCTGCAAATCTCTTAATTTCATTTTCATATTTGAAAGATAGTTTTGCAGGACATGTAATTCTTGGTTGGAAGTTCTTCTCCTTCAAGACTTTGAGTGTGTCATGCCACTGTCTTTATGCCAGCATTGTTTCTGCTGAGAAATCTGATGAAAGCCAACAGGATTTCCCTATCTTAGCTTTGCTTTGAATCTTGCTACCTTTGATACTTTCTGCTTATGTTTCGTTTTGTTAAGCTTGATTATAATATGCCTTCAGATCTTTCTTTTGAGATGCATACTGAGTGGTGTTTGATATGTATCTTGAATAGCTATATTCTCTTCTTTCATAAGTTCTGGGAAGTTTTCTGTCAGCATCTCAGCAACAATACTCTCTGTGTTCTCAGATGTCTCACCACGTTCAGGAAATCCAATTAATTGTGGAATGTTCCTCTTAATAGAGTCCTCCCACGCTTCTTAATTATTCTTCATTTTTTGTGTGTTTTTTTTCTTTTTTTTCCCTGATTTCTCCTCATAGATGCTGGAGTCGGTAGCTCTGTCTTCAAGTCAGAAAGTCTATTTTCCATTTGTTCCATTCTTTTTTCTTAGCCTTGAATGGAAGTTTCTATGCCTTTGACTTTGTTCTTGATCTGCCAGATTTCAGAGTACTAGCGTTACATCAGATTGAACAGCTCCCTTAATTTTTTTGTTTTGCTCTGATACATTTTGAATGAGGTCCAGAAGGGTTTTCTGTATAATCCTTTTGTATTCACCTTCCAATAGCTTCAAAAAGGTTTCTTTGTCTGGGAAATTCTGAGGTGCTTTGTTTTGGGAGCCTTCTGAAGCCATAGGTAATTTCTTGGTTATGCTTTTCTCCAGATTTTGTGGCTTTTGGGGCATCATGTGAGTTAACAGAGGCTGGGAGAGATGCTGTGAGGATGGACCAGAGCTGTTTCCTTAGGCCATCTTAAAATGAAAGATAAAGGGTATCTGACAACTTCCCAAGGCAGTTAGATTTTCAGGTGTACAGATCCCTTTATGGAACTGGCAAAGTAAGCATCTCTGTATTCAACCTCAGATGTCATAAACTAGTTCAAAATACAGAAAGGCTATTGCCCTGCTTATTTCTGCTGTTGGGCCCCAGTTGTAGGTGACACCATGTAGAATACTGCCTTACTGCCAGAAAAGTGTTCTTCTCTGGGCAGGTGCTCCCTTCCAGCCTAGAAATTAGGTCCAGTTGAGGTCTCCATATGGGTATCTCTGCCTCCCAGTGGAACAAGATGGCGTCCCATACTAGCTCTCCACTTGCCTTGGTACTGTCTACTCATTGGCAGAGGCAGAAAGAGAGGCCAAAGGTGCAGAGATTCACAGATTCCAAAGCCAGGCTCTTAAAATATGGCAAATTTGCCTGCTGATCCCATATGAGATTAGCTGCCAGTCAAGTCCCAGCTCTGCTCACTGACTAAGCCAGAGTAAAAAAAGTTAAAATGGTGATTTACCTTTGGCCCATTGGATATGGGCACTCACCATGAGCAGGTGTCAGTGAAAGAGAGGAAGTTTTATGTTGAGTGGTATGAAATCCAAATAAACAGCTCTACACTGCCTCTTAGGGCTCACTAGGTGTCCACAAGGCTCCATTTAATTATCAGTTCAGGTCTTGGTTTCCAAAGGGACTTAATGACATGTGTGTTTAGTCTGCCATCTCGACTCCACCCCCATTGTCATTTTCAACACATTATGCTTTACCATTTTAAATCTAGGACAGTTGAATAGAAAGTAGTCCAATATTTTCTGATATTTTTTAAGAGAACAGTAAGTGGAAAACTCCAAATTAACATTGTGAAAACTCAACTTTATTTCTACCTTTTATTAGAAAGGAAGTATAGATACATATTCCAAGATCTACTAAAGCCATCAGCCTATTTTTAGACTTTCTAATCAAAACTAATGCATTGATAACACATTTCCCCTCACAAAGTAAGAGTTAATGCTGGAGCTTCTACAATTTTAGTCATTTGATTTCATGAATATGTATAACTCATCAAAACTTTAAAAAGTACATTTCATGAGATTTGAACTTCTATGGGAACCAATAATAAAAAGATATGGAATAATGATAATTTAAAAAAGACTTTGGGAATTAGTATTGCATGGTGACAACTCTGTAAACAAAACCAGATCTTATGAATAACAAAATGACCACTTTTAATCAGTGGGTACTTACAAATATCTTATGTTAATATAATGGAGTTTGTTCAGCTGAATATGATAAAACCTACATATGAAATATTTTCTTTGTTTTATACTCTATGTTACCTGACAATGTTCTGCTGCTATCATGTCAGAAATAATTGGGCAAGGTCAGCCATTTTAAGAGGTATCATATGATCAAGAACCAATGGTACCGATGGAAGAAGTCAAAGCTGCATTGAAGTCACTGGTGAAAACAAGGCTCCTGGAATTGATGGAATATCAACTGAGATACTTCAGCAGACAGAAGCAGCACTGAAAGTGTGCACTCGTCTATGCCAAGAAATTTGGAGGACAGTCACCTCATCAACTGACTGGAAGAGATATTTATATAGTAATATATATGTTATTATTATGTATACTATATATTATATTATATAGAAGATATAAATATAGCCCATATTTATGCCCATTCCAAAGAAAGGTGATCTAACTAAATGCAGAAATTACCAAACAATATCATTAATATCACACACAAGTCAAATTTTGCTCAAGATCATTCAAAAGTGACTACACCAGTATATTGACAAGGGACTGCCAGAAATTCAAGCTGGATTCAGAAGAGGACGTGGAACCAGCGATATCATTGCTGGTGTTGGATGGATCTTGGCTGAAAATAGAGAACACCAGAAAGATGTTTACCTGTGTTTCATTGACTATGCAAAGGCATTTGACTATATGGATTATAACAAATTATGATTAACATTGCATAAAATGGGAATTCCAGAACACTTAATTGTGCTCTTAAGGATATGCACATGGATCAAGAGGTAGTCACATGAACACAACAAGGGGGCACTACACGGTATAAAATCAGGAAAGGTGTGTGTCAGGGTTGCATCCTTTCACCATACCTTTTCAATCTGTATGCAGACCAAATAATCTGAGAAGCTGGATTATACAAAGAAAAACAAGGCATCGAGTTTGGAGGATGACTCCTTAACAGCCTTTGTTACATGGATGACATTACCTGATGTGCTGGAAGTGAAGAAGATTTGAGACACTGATGAAGATCGAAGACCACAACCTTCAATATGGATTGCATATCAACATCAAGAAAACAAAAATCAAAAATCCTCACAACTGGACTACTAAGCAACATCATCATAAATGGAGAAAGGATTGAGTTGTCAAGGATTTCTTTTTTTTTTTTTGATTCTACAACCAATGCTTAACAGAACAGAAGTAGCAGTCAAGAAATCAAAAGATGCATCACACTGGGAAAATCTTCTGCAAAAGATCTCTTTAAAGTATTGGAAAATAAAGATCTCATGTTGAAGACTAAGGTGTGCCTGACCGAACCCGTGGCATTTTCAAACATATCATATACTTGTGAAAGCTGAACAATGAACAAGGAGGAAAGAAGAATTGATGCCTTTGAATAGTGGTGTCAAAGAAGAATGTTGAATGCACTGTGGACTGCCTAACGAACTAATGAAGCTGTTCTGTAAGAAGTACAACCAGAGTGCTCCTTGGAAGCAAAGATGACAAGACTGTATCTTACCTACTTCAGTGATGTTGTCAAGAAAGATTAGTCCCCAGAGAAGGACATCATGCTTGGTAGACTAGAGGGTCAGCAAAAAAGAGGAAGACCCTTGAAGAGATGGATTGACACAGTAGCTGCAGCATGGGCTTAAACAGAAAGACAATTTTGGACATGGTGCAAGACCGGGAGTATTTTGTTCTGTTGTGCACTATAGGATCCCTATGAACTGGAACTTACTCAACAGGACCTAACAACAACATAGTATCTGAATGTTGGTGGCACAATGGTTAAGTGATACAGACGTTAACCAAAGGGCCGGCAGTTCAAATCTACCAGCCACTCCTTAGAAACCCTATGAGACAATTCTACTCTGTTCTATAGGGTCACTATAGGTTGGAATCAGCTCAATAGGTTTGGGTTTGTGGGTTTTGTTTTGTTGTCTAATTTCTGGCCATTGTTAATGACCTAAATGATGCTGAATAGTAGTTATATAATGAAAATATTTTCAGTTGCATTCTTTTTTTTTGAATTATAGATTGAAATGCTTCGTATATGTTTTGATTTTGAGGCTAACTGTGTTTCAAAAGCCAAGATAAATGAACTATGTATGTCTCTTAGGCTCAGCTGTGTTCTTCATTTTTTTTTTCTTAATTTAGTACTTATAAATAACTTACATTTTTCTACATATTGTTTTAAGCACTTGGGATACACAGATGAACAAAATAAATTAAAATTCCTGCTGTCTTAGTTTGTTAATACTGCTTATACAGTAAATAAAACAAACAAGCAAAAAGGGGACAGGAGGGAGGACTTTAACAGAAATTTATTTTCTTACAGTTTAGAGGCTAGAAGTCTGAATTTAGGGCAGCAGGTCTAGAGGAAAACTTCTTTTCTCTGATATCTCTAGGGTAAGGTCCTGTTTCTTTTCAGCTTGTGTTGCTGACTTTTTTGAGGATTTTCACATCATGTACTGACTCCCTTCATCTGTGTTTGCTTGCTTCCGTGCCTAATCTGCTCTTCTACCTGGTGGACCCACCGTATCTGTGGATTCTACATCCAGATTCAATCCATTATAGATCAAACATACTGGAGTTCAAAAAAAAAAAGCGAAAGTGGATCAAATGTATTGGTATTAAAGGAAAACAAACCAAAATTGGATCAAGCATATTGTAGTTAAAAAAATAAAAGAACAAAACAAATATTCCAACCAGCAAGCACTCCACTGAATCCAAGAGAATGAAGAGATGTGTAGGTAACCCCTGCACTCACTTCATCCATTTACATGGCACTTTTCAAATACTTACATACATCTGCATTGTATTAGACATTGCAGGTAATCTAGATTTAAAGTGTATAGGATGCTGTGCATAGGTTATTTGCAAATACTATTCCATTTTATACAAGTGATATTAGCATCTAGAAATTTTGTTATCCAAAGGAGAACCAACTCCCCCTCCATAGATTCAAGGAACAACTGTATCTCAAAAGTCATTGGATTTAAGATACTCTACATTGATAAGACTTTGTTAATACAACAAAGGAAACTCTATTCTCAAATGGAATCACATTCACAAGTATAAAAGAATTAACTGTCCTCCCTACTCTAATAGTGTCAGTATCAAAAGATCAGAACCACAGTGGTTACAACACAAGGGAGTACTGAGTAACTAGAGATGAAATCATTCTGAATTAAAGTTGTATTCCAGACCCAGTTAAAATCAATTCTTGGAAGCCTGAGAAAAATCAGTCCCTCACTCTAATTGCAGAGAAGGGACATGGTGGGGCTCTCCGAAGGCAGTCAGCCATCAAACACCAAAAGGGGAGTCGGACTGCCTAGTATAGCCATATAATAAAACCTATATTTATAGTTATTTTAATTGTGAAAATTCAAATGCTCTCCCTAAGATTATGAAAAATTTAATTAACATTTTAAAGTTCTTCAAGTGAAATATGACTAGAAAAAATGAATATATACATGTATGTGTGTGTATATGTATGTGTGTGTGTATATATATGTAAATACACACATAAATGTTAGAAAGGGAGCCTTCAAACATACTAAAAAACCTAATATCTCAATATAGGTGGTGATCAAATGATTATATAGATTTGTTAAAATCATCAAACTCTACACTGATGCACTGAGTATTTTCCTCCGTGTAAAGAAAACAAACAGAAACAAAAGCTTGTCTTTTGGTGTGTCTCCAGTGCCCATGAGAGAAATGCTATAGTTTATATGAAGACTTATAATATTCTAGCCCCTGGCTTTTTTTTTTTTTTTATGGATTAAAGTGTGTTCCTCAATAATACACATTGGAATCCCAACCCCTACATCTGTGGATATAATCTTGTTTGGAAACTGAGTTCTCTCGGTTTTGTTAATTATGACTGTTTCTCAATCTAGGACCTTCTGAGTTATAAAAAGAACAGCTTAGATATAGAAACATGCACAGATGAGGTTTATGGTGGGTGAAGGATGCAGATACCATTGGAGGATTTGCTATAAGATGAAGAATCAAAGAATTCCCATGACAAGAGACAAGGAAGGAATCCACAGAGCCAAGATCCTCATGAGGAATTATGATCTCCAATACTGTGGGATGATAAGTTTGCACACTTCAAAAAATGTAATTGTGGTATCTCTTGTTATAGCAGCACCAGCAAGCTAAAACACTACTTATTTAGTAACTCAGTAAGTCTCGATTCTCTTCATATTTGGCCATTGTCTCTCTCATATTCTCTGCTCTAAGGTGAAAAGATGTCAAATTCCAAGCATTACAGTTTCTTCTTCACCTAAATCATTATAGATACCATCTATATCTTCACATGTCCACATCCTCTACCTAAAACTCTGTCCTCTCATCCTCCATCTGACTGACTTCCAGGTATCTTCAAGATCTCAGCTTTCAGAAGCTGTTGAGCTCCTGTGAGTTTCTTTACTCCTAAAGTGTCTGAAAGATGATACTCACTACCATCGAGTCGAGTCCTACTCGTAGCAGCCCTAGAGGTCAGAGTAAAGCTGCTCCATAGAGTTTCCAAAGAGCACCTGGCAGATTTGAACTGCTGATCTTTTAGTTAGCAGACACAGCACTTAACCCACTACACTATGGGGGCTTTCTGCCTAAAAGATAATACAACTTATGAAATGCCACTATCTCCTCTGTTTAACTTTGTATAAAGTATACTTCACAGAACTTGATTTTCACACAAACATAGAATGCTTATATTTTTAAGTTATAATGGCATCCCCTACAATAATCTTAGGGAAGAACAATCTGTTACATTTCTAGGACATCTTATACATGGAAAACCCTTTCTGTAAGGGCCTGAAACATCTGTAAACTACTTAATCTGTTCATATTTATTGTGGAAGCCTAGGAAGGCAGTGATTTCAGGTGGGATTTAGAGGGGGTGGGAGGCAGAGTCTTCATCTTTGGACATATTGACACATGAAGAGCTGTGACTACGTTAGCAGTATTAGAGAATTTACAGGTTGGTTATTTGTGGCATTGCTCTGCTCATTCATTGCTCTTCAGTTAGATGGTGGTTCAATCCTGCTGCTCCTTAGATAACAAAACTCTAAGAGACAATGCTCTTTACTTTCAGAAAAGAGTTCTCCAAATGTATTTGATGGGAAATTCCTAGGAATCATATCTATCTTCTCTGTTATCATCCAGGAACATCCTGCCACTTGGAACAAGGCTTATTGAATAAATATGGTTTGAAAAAGTGAAAAGCATCCACTAATGTTCATGAGCTGGTTTTATACTATCATTTAGGGCTTGGGCTTTTATCAGCTGGCCTGGCATTTGTAATTAGATTTTAGTGTTCTCTTGCTAAGCATTAACAGTTTCACACAATCAACATCTGACAAGGTTATCCTGTGACTATCATAGACAATGATAAAAATGAGACTACTCCGCACTGAAACAAAACATGAACATTGTTTAACTAAAAAAAAAAAAAAAAGATCAAACATCCTCTTATCCAAGCTGGTAAGTGTGACGTTGCTTCTTTTCAAATTAGAACACTTCATTAGCTTTATTCTAATCCCCTTCTTTTAGATAAAATTAATTAGGACGTGCAGTCAATCCAGAGAATATCCTTACTTTCTCAACTACCACCTAAAAAGTTAACCAAAGCAGGCACAAATCCTGTAAGTCTTTTATAACACTGTATTATTGAAATATCCCCACAGTTCTCCAGCAAATGTATTTTTCCTCAATGCTATGAGCAACAAATAAAATTGTACAGCTATGGATTTCTTTTCCACCCCTGGTAGTCTTTATCTGGGGAACACAGACAAGTCAGACATGAACCCTAAACTAAAAAAATTCAGACAGTTGCAGTTGAGTTGATTTCAATTCACAGCGACTATGTAGGACAGAGTACAACTCCTCTATAAGGTTTCCAAGGAGAGCCTGGTGGATTTGAACTGCTAACCTTTTGATTAGCAGTCATAGCTCTTAATCATTGTGCCATCAAGGCTCCAAGACAACCCCTAAAAAAAAAAAAAAAAACCAAACCCCGTGCCATCGGGTCAATGTTGGCTCATAGCAACCCTATAGGACAAAGTAGAACTGCACCACAGAGTCAAGGAATGTCTGGCAGATTTGCACTGCTGACGTTTTGGTTAGCAGACATAGCACTTAACTACTACACCATCACGGTTTCAAACGATGAACCCTTCTGGATCTAAAATAACCAGCTGCCAAGTCAAAATTAAATTATTATCTATACTATATATGATTAACATATTTCCAAATTGAACTGAGTCAGGTATTCTACAACCATTTGAGATGCTGACACTCATATTTTTTTTAGCAACAGTTTTTGGATCCACCATCTATGAGTCGGAATCTACTCGACGACATGCGGTTTGGAGTTTTATCCTGTCTCAAATGTGTGTCTTTACCCAATAGGCCAAAAAAAAAAAAGAGAGAACCAGTTGACACAGACCCCCTTCAGACTTAGGGTGAGCTCACGTGTTTCCAAGCAGAACTGTCCTCCACAGAGTTTTTGTGGCTGGGAGCTTTCAGAAGTGGGTGGCTGGGCCTTTCTTCCACGGTGCTTTTGGGTAGATTCAAATCCCCACTTTCAGTCTCCACACCACGGGGGAATTCCTTCTCCCAGAGCTCTTTCTTGTTCACAACTTTTGTACTTCTGTATTTTCTTTTGGCAAAAGATACCTTGGTTTATTTGCTTTTGTTTTTTCCACTCTGTAGCATTCTGAAATATTCTCTTTGTTCTTAGTGTGTTTTCTGTTTTGCTGTACAAGTGTTTGTATTTATCTTTTGTGTCATGATTTTGCTGTATCTTATACAGATTAATGTTTTGCACATGATATTTTCCTTACATTCTTCCAAAAAGAGACCCTCCTGTGGTAGTCAAATCTATGAACACAAGTGTGGTGAGGCATGTAGGTTCAAAAGGATTTTTTTTTTAATGCTTGTCTAAGTTTATTTGTTCTTTTCTCTCAGCTGTCATTTTAATCACTATCTACAGATCTGTTTTTTCTTCTTCTCCGGTTCCACATACAATTTCAGACAACTCCCCAATTTTCCCAACTATATTCATATACGGAAAACCTGGTGGCATAGTAGTTAAGTGTGATGACTGCTAACAAAAAGGTTGATAGTTCAAATCCTCCAGGTGCTCCTTGGAAATTCTATGGGGAAGTTCCACTCAGTCCCATGGGTCACTGCCAGTCGGCATCAACTTGATGGCAGTGGGTTTGGTTTTCTGTATTCATGTATATATATTAATTTTAATTATTTTAGGTCATAACAACAGTCTCACTTAAGCCAAAGCCAAGTGCCGTCTCACTTAAGTGATGAAAATTTTCAGCAAACTTATTGCTTCTTTCCTGTCCAGCCCATTAGAGCTTTCAACACAGAAGTTAGGAATGAGGAGAGGGGTAAGTCAGCACCTCCCTTTTCCTTCACTGTAGTGTACTTCTAATCCTCCTCACACTAGGGTACTGTAACCCCGTGAGGGTAGGTCCTGCCTGCTGAGACCCCTCAGGTCCATTGACAGACACCAGGATTCTGAAAAAAGAAAATAAACTGTATTGCATGCTGATCAAGCAAAGATCCTAGAGACTGAAGTCTCAAATCAAGCTACTGAAGATTTAGAATTCTAGGGCAGTTATATGGCCTGGAAAAGAGACTTTATGCATAACTCATGAAGTTACTGGGAATAAGCAGACAATTTCAAGAGTTAATTAACATGTATGGGGGTGTAGTGAGGGGGTAATATAGATAGACGCTGGGGCCTGTTCTTTTTTTAGGAGGTTTGACACATGAAATTTATCTAAAGAAAGCTTTGCAGCCTATTGCTCAGGTCTGAATGGAGGGCGTGGGTGGACAGTGGGAGGCAAGTGGTCTTGAGCACAGGAGCAGTAAGACAACATTCTTCTATAACACAAAAATGCCTTATCAAGAACTCATGGAGACTGGGCACGATGAGAGAAAGGGGAATAGCTGAACCCTGTCTGTTACATATTAGGAGGAGGAACAGTTTTACTCTGTTGTTACAATGCTTAAAAATCCCATGGCATTTTTATTAGGTGGTAAGAAGAGGAGGAAAGGTTTAGGAAATGTACATAATTCACATAACTGGCTTGGATGTAATTGACACTGTTTCCCTCTGCACGTGGCAGATGCTCAGTGATGACTGTTTCCCTCCCACTTTGTGAACAGGATTATGGGAAACTAAAAGTGTAGGACAAAACATCAGAGCTAGCAATAATGTAAGTCGTTACCACCCTAAGCCTCAACGAACAATAAATGTTTACTAAAGCTAGAAAGAGACTGATAGCTGCAGGAAGGGATTGGTAACAGGGAGTCCAATCTTCAGTGGTGGAATTCAGCTACCACTAGAATAACGGCAAGACTGAGATGGAAATAAGTGCCTGAAACTCACTCAATGGCTACTCTCTGATCTCTTGCCAGGAACTTCCATTAACTGAATTCATTCAGAAGCCAGAGGGCAAAGAAGCAAGCTAACAAATTCTGCAAGTCAGCCTCCCAGGACAGATAAGGTAGAGAACAGTTAGATGAACAAATGAGAAACATCTCTCTCATCCTCACAGGCTAGTGAACCTAGCCCCAGATGATGCGATCAACAACAAGGAAACCAATCATAAACAACCAAATATTAGAACAAATGAGAGAGTTTAGCAAGTTTTCTTTATACACAATCAACTTAAAATCAATAAAGCGTCTCTCCAACAACAGCCAAATTGAATATAAGTCACAATTCTCATTAGCAACAAAATGATTCAGCCTTTGGCTATCAATGCATCGCCCAAAAAATACATAATAAAATTCAAAAAGCCGTCGGGTATCAACCCATTGCCCGAAAAATACATAATACAATTTCAAATTCTGTTAAAATACACCAGAGAATTTTAACTGAATTCAATGAGAGGCCAAGGGCACAGAAGCCAGCTAATGAATTCTCTGAGTCAGCTTTCTAGGATAGATAAGGTGGAGAATGGATAGCAGTAAATCTGAAAGGGCAAATGATGGACATACAACACTTCTTTGAAGAACATATGGAAAATATTTTATGTTTATGTATGGTGGCACTTAAATGTATCTCCCAGTTAATCAACAAATTCAAAGTTATGCTAATTTATTTGAAGATGGATTTAAAAAAAAAAAATGGCAAACTCATTCCAACATATTGAAAGGTATGTTTTCATACAGAGAAGTTAAGTTTGAGAAAAATTAACAAAGTATGTCTCAGCCAATCAGATACAGCATGTAAGTAGAAAACTTTGCATAAAGCATAGCTATGTACTGTTGAGTAACAAATAAACGTACACCAACAGCAGCAAAAGAGAATCCAGAGACAGTTCCACATACATACAGGTACTTGATAACGTGGTAAGATGATACTACAAAGCCATGGGGAGAGGCAGATGATTGTACAATGTTGTCCAGCAAATTGTCTCATTTACAGAGAAAGTTAAATCTGGGTCTCCGTTCTACACAACATGCAAAAGAGTCCTCTAAAAAAAGACCCAATTATAAAAGGTAATACGTAAAACTAAAGTTGAGAAATTACTGAAAAAGGTAATCAAGATCTAGGAACATAAAAATAAATACTTTAAATATCAAAAAATGCAAATATAAGTTGAAAAATTGATGTATGTTATCACATAAAAATATAGAAAGATTCAGTATATGACAGAGAGATTTGAAAAATACTTCTGTGACCTTTGAACATGATAAATGTTTATTACAGAAAACAGCTAAATAATTGTGAATCACCAATGTAAATACAGGAAGCTTGATTTAAAAAAGAACAAAAAAATTTAAGAAAAACAATTCACAAAAGAAGCAAAATTTCTGAGATGCATATGAAGGATTATTAAAACTTTTTATTAATAAAACAGTTGGAAGTTGTAACAAAAAGAGAAACAATTACATAGTCATTGGAATGATGAAAATTAGAAGACTGGATTACTTTGATTATTGGCAAGAGTATGGGTAGGCAGGAACTTCCATGCTCTGCTGTCAGCCTCTACTGCAATAGCCATTCTGGAAAGCTATCTGGCAATATTTAATGCAATTACACATATCTGTTTCCTGTAACATGGAAATCTCTGACTAGTATGTATTCCAGAGAACATGTGCGCAAATCATTGTGGGGCTATTTATGAGGAGATTCATCTTGGTATTGCATGGATGTCTTGGGGTCTTGGGTGTCCATCAGCAGGAAACAGGTTAGTATAATGTGGTAGATGTGGAAAATGAGGCAGCAACATAGACGGATTCCAAAGTACAGCATTATAAAAGTTGGACAGCAATCAAGGTTTATAGCAAGCTACTATTTATTTAAAGTGAACACCACACACACACACGCACACACACATTTATCATTTAAGTGATAAAAGGGAACAGACTGACAAGAAGAAAAGTGAAATGAACATAGGGAGTGGGGAATCAAGGAAAAAGACAAAAGAATAGGGAACCAGAGTGAACCCAGAACGACAATGATGTACAAACAAAGAGATATGATTAGCTCAATTCTATACTTCAGAGCAGCTCTGACATAGTGTCACAGTCATCTAGTGCTACTTTAACAGAAATACCACAAGTGTATGACTTTAAAAAAAAATTGTATTTTGTTACATTTCAGTAACATGATAGTCCAAATTCAAGGTGTTGGCTTCAGGGAAAGGCCTTCTCTGTTGGCTCTAAAAGAAGGTCCTTGTCATCCGTCTTCCAATGCACAGAAACCCCAGGCACTTTCCAAAGGACACATCCAACTTCCAACACTGCTTCTTGGTCAAATGAAGTCCCCAAAACTCTGCTTGATTCTCTTTCCTTTATATCTCAAGTGGCATCCCCAACGCACAATACAATGTCACACACTGAGTCCTGCCCTACCAACACGATTGCTGCCCATCCTCCCTCACCGATGTCATAGACCAGGGCTTACAACATGACAGAACATTACACAATATCAAGCATCATGGCCCAGCCAGAATGCCACACACATTGCTATACATATTTTGGGGAGAACACAATTCAATCCACGATACATAGTATAGGTAGGTAGATGATAGATAGATAGATAGGCAGAAACAGAGACAGACAGACAGATGAATAGATAAGTTGATCTACTGATCGATCAATCTGTCAATAGATCTTACCAAAAACTACCAATTCAGTACTAACACAAACATACTCTGTCCATGCGTAGTATGAATGGTTAGCATTCTCAGTACGCTCAGCTAACCAAAAGGTTGGAGGTTAGAACCCAGCAAGAAATATCTTGAAAGAAATACCAGGCAATCTATTTCTGAAAAATAAGATACTAAAAAGCCCGTGGAGCATAGTCCTACTCTGACTCACCTGGGGCACTATGAATTGGACTTAATGACAATATTCTTTTCTCCCCAGTGGCTGTAAAAGCTCAGTTATTTACCTCACAGTTTGAATAAATTGTGGTTTATACCAGACAAATTTATTGGTAAGTATCAGTAAATATTCAGGGAATGATTAATAAAATATGCATACATGTGCATACCCTAAGAACCCTTTTTGTTGAGTCAAATCCAGCTCATAGTAACCCTATAGGACAGAGGAGAGCTGCCCCATTGGGTTCCAAGGAGCCTCTGGTGGTTTTGAACTGCTGACCTTTTTGGTTAGCAGTCAAGTTCTTAATCACTACACCATATACATGTAATGTGTATATGTATCCACCACCACCAGCTGCCATTGAGTTAATTCTAATACCTGGTAACCACAACTGTTCAGAAGAGCACTGTGCTTCATAGGGTTTGCGATGGGTGATTTTTTTTAAAAAGTAAATTACCAGTTTCACTCAGTCTTACTAAATATCAATAAATAAATGAATAAAAGTAAATTACCAGGTCTTCTTTCATGGATAACTCTGATGGGACTTGAACTACCAAATTTTGTTAATCGTCAAATACATTAACCATTTGTCATGGTTGGAACTGTGTCCCCCCCAAAATGTGTGCAGCCACGTGGCCGGGATATGGTTCCCAGTATCTTGGAAATGTCCTCCATTGTGTGGTTTTGCTAACCTGTAAGGATTAGGGTGGAGCTGTAAATTCCTGCTGTAGGGGGAGTTTCTGTGGAGTATGGCTTGCCCCACCCTTAATGCTTCTAGCCTGCAAGGAATAAAAGGAAAAAGAAACAAAGGACAATTTGAGAACCTCGCTACCATCAAGCAAGCAGCACCGGGAGCAGAGCGCGTCCTTCAGACCAGAGGTTCTTGTGTGAGGACGCTCCCTGGACAAAGACTGATGCAATACCGGACTTTCCTCCAGAGCCGACAAGGGGAAAGTCTTTCCCTGGAACGGACACCCTGAATATGGACTTGCAACCTACCAGACTGTGTAAGAATAAATCTTTCTTTGTTAAAGCCATCCACTCTGTGGTATTTCTGTTAGAGCAGCCTAGCTGACTAAAACACCATTTGTACCACCCAGGGAGTCTATTTAAATAGATAGATAAACAGATGTATTCCAAATGTAAAGATATCAGGAAACCCTAGTGACACAGGAAACCCTGGTTGCCTGGTAGTTAAAAGCTATGGCTGCTCACCAAAAAGGTGGTAGTTCGAATGCATCAGGCATTCCTTAGAAACACTGTGGGGTAGTTCTACTCTGTTCTATGGAGTTGTTGCTGAGTCAGAATTGACTTGATAGCAGTGGGGTTGGTTTTGTGGTTATACACATAAAGATACACATATATACACATATACACAAACACACACACATATAGATATGTAGATAGATAGACATATTGACCCATTGCCATTGAGTCAATTCTGACTCATAGCAACCCAGTAAGACAAAGTAGAGCTGCTTCATTTGGTTTCCAAGGAGTAGCTGGTGAATTACAGCTGCTGACCTTTTGATCGGCAGCCAAGCTCTTATGTGTCTCCAAAGAAATTCCACTGTCATCAGGTCAATTTCAACTCATGGTAACTCCATTTACTATGGAGTAGGACTGCTCCATGGAGTTGCCTTAGCTATAAGCTCTATGGAAGCAGAATGCAAGTTTATTTCTTCCATATTCCTGCTGGGTGGGTTCAAACTGCTCACCTTTTGATCAGTAGTTGAACACAAAGTGGTTTGCATTACACAGAGACTGATCTGTTTATCTGTCTATCTGGAAACCATGGTGGCTTAGTAGTTAAGTGCTACACCTGCTAACCATGTGGTCAGCAGTTCAAGTCCTCCAGGAGCTCCTCGGAAACTCTATGGAGCAGTTTTACTCTGTCTACAGGGTAGCTATTAGTTGGAATCAACTGGACAGAAGGGTTTTGTTTGGTTTTGGTTTATAGGATCATTATCAGTTGGAATTTACAGTGGTGGACTTTGGAGGAAGAGAGCTTTACTCTTTTAAGTTTTTTTTCTTTTCTCATAAGGCTGATTTTTCTTCCTATGTCTATCTCTCTGTCTGTCTGTCTGTCTCTCATCCATCTATCCTCTGTCTACTTAGCTATCTTCTTGCCATCTCCTTATTCTCTCTCTCTCTTTCTGTGTGCATATATATATATATAATATAGTCACACACACATGCAGCACTGGTAAGAGTTTGTTTGCCACCCAAAGGTTATTATAATATCTATTAATACTTATGGATTTTAAAAACTTGTATCTCTGGCTATGATTCAACTATAAGATGGTAGTATATAAGTGATCCAGTATCAAAAACATTTAGAAAGTGAGCTTGGAATATTTCCTTAATTGCAAGTATCCTATGGTTCTGATATTTATTTTACCGAGGATATTGAACAGAATCAAAGAACTGCTTCATAGCCAGGCAGTGACAGTATCAATTACCCTTTGCGGGAGTTAAATTCTTTTCTGTGCCTGCTGCGAACCTGCAGATTAAAGCCAGAGTCAGAAGAGTGCTCTGAGAACACAGATGGGACAGGAAAATGAATTTTGCCCTTAAAATTTTTGATGGAAAAGAAAAGGAAATTTAATCAGCCATTTTAAGTTTACATTAGTGATTGCCAGCAGGATTTTGACTGTCATGGGTAAATGTCAGGAGCGCTAATTAGATTATTTCACAGTTTGTGTGGAAATTAACAGCAGCCATTACTGCATATCAAATGCATACTTAGAGGAAGAGAGCTTTACTCTTTTAAGTTTTTTTTTTTCTTTTCTCATAAGGCTGATTTTTCTTCCTATGTCCTCTGTATCCACAGGATGACGGGCTCATCCTGTGCCTCACTCAGAATACAGATTGGTGTTGGGATGGACCAACACTTTATGTACGCAGACGGTGTACAATCATCCCTGCCGTACTGAGGGTCTGCATAGCCACGGAGCAAGATTAATTATGGCTCACATCAATTTTGGCCTCTAGATGTCATGTAAAGAACATAACATTGGAGAGAAAGCCACAGAATTTTGATTATGACCATCTGAAAATAGTATAAGCGGGGGTAGGGAAAAACGGGGCTGTATGTACTTTTGCACGGTACAGACAAGGCAGGCAAACAGATGTAGGCTGCAATCACCTTTGAAAGCACCATTATCAAATGCTGACTTACTGTAATTAGTCAGCTCTTGCAGTTAAAAGAAGAGATGAGTCTTAGAGTATGAATCTTATAGTAAGTGCTCTCTTTATGACCAGTCACTAAGATTGAGAGTGGTAGTGATGGTACCATTCAGAACATTCAAGGCAATACAGCAATTGATACTCTATCACGTATCTAAGAAAGAAAACAGAGAGAAACAAGAATCAAGATTTCTGGACATTTTTATGACCAGCCTTTGAAAATAAGTAGAAGAAGAAAAGATTTAAATAAATCTTCATGCAGTTATTTTTTATGTTTAATTCTACTATTTTACTGTGAGACCAGACAGATGATACAGGCTTCAATTTTTGTACAAGCTGCTTCACAGCAGAAAAATAAAATGTGCTACAGCCTGTTTCACAAACCCAAGCCAAAAAAAGAGATTAATCACAGAAAAATTCCATCACAAAAATTGTATAACATGGATTAGAAAAAGGGGACCGTATCTGTTCATCCCTGTGTTTCTTACAATCTGCACTTAATTCATCAGACTGTGGCTCCCTAGATATTTAGGACAACATGAAATGTCCGCAATAACTCCTCTGATTTCCATTTGCAGCCCGAGAGTGCAGTGGGCTGAGAACAAGAAGTCATTTAAATGCTCCCGAGGAGAATAGATACGCCTCGGGTAGGCAAACTTGCTGTAAGATGTACAGGGAAACACAAAGCAGACAGCCAGGGAAGAGAAGGAAATCATGCAGGAAAAGCAAAAGCAAAGGAAAGAAGCAGCATATAAGAAAATGAGAGTCTGCTTAAACCGATGGATGATAATAAGCTCAGACACTGGAAAAACTTCACAGTCGAAACTGAAACAGCACATCTGATTTCAGAAGCAGAACAGCGGAATAATGAATAGTGTAGAACCTCTTGATCCTGAAAACTGGGTTCTGAATCATTCCTGGGAAAACTGTAGTGATTGTAAAAGTACTAGATTTCCCCGGAGTAGCTCAAGTTGAGTTTCTTCTTTTTCTCCGAGCTGCCAAAATAAGCGACCAAGTCCAGTGTAATGGCTTTACTTGGTTTCATAATTACTGGTCTCATTCCTGAGTCTGAATTAAGCAACCTGTTAACCAAAGGAAGTTCCACTGAGTGCCTAACGAAAACGTTATGATAACTTGTAAAAATTAAATCATATTCTGACTCTAAGAGAAAAATTAGTATTTTCAAAGCATCAAATAAATCGCAAGCAATTCCTAAACCATGGGCCATGCATTCTTGATTATCTCTGTTATTACTGATTATTGTAAATTTTTCCTATAGTGGAAACAGTCTTAGAAGAAATTACTAGGCCCAGCTCAAAGCAATATTAATAACCAAGACCTTTGTGACTGCATTTTAAAGGCAAGTATGGGAAAGTTTCCAATTGAAAATGGCATCTGACATCTTGCTCAAGACCAAAATTTCCCCCAGCCAATGTACCACAGCATAAACTAGAGCTCTTGCTCAGTCTGTTTCTAGAATGTTTAGGAATTTTTACTAGCCAAGAATTTACAGAACCAGATAATGTGTGTACATCATGAGGCCTACCTAGCTTAGACTACCCAGTCTTGCCTGACAAGAAGAAAGACAATCTTTGTTTCCATCAGAGTCACTGCATTAGCAAGTCAAGTCTTGTAAGAACTCTGTAAGAACCAGGAAATTGAACACATAACCCACATTTCCACGAGGAGTAGTATCTGTGGGCATTTGCCAAGATCCCTCCACTTTGGTTACCCTCAGTTCTTTCTGTCTTATGTTTATTAGTTGCATTAGACCACAGATTCCATTGGCATTCAGTCCTTTGTTCTTACTTGATTTTCATAAGAAGCACCAAAAAAGCAAACCCATTGCCATCAAGTCAATTCCAGTTTATAGTGACCCTATAGGACAGAATAGAACTACCCCAAAGAGTTTCCAAGGAGTGCCTGGCAGATCTGAACTGCCAACCTTTTGGTCAGCAGCCATAGCACTTAACCACTATGCCACCGGGGTTTCCTCAGAATTCCCATTTAAAATCTCCACAAGTATCCTGTTCCCAGGATTGAAAACCACTGAGTAAAGAGAGATAATAAATAGGTAGAAACAATAGAAAAGAGATAGATATACAGAGAGTGTGTGTGAGAGACAGAAAAAAAGAGGAAGACAGAAAGCGATAGGCACTTCTTTAGAACTAAGAGCGTAAAAAGCCAAGAGGTATACCCCAAGTTCTTGGTGTTCAAAGGACAGAGGAAATGTTTGCAGAAAAGAACAAGCAAAACCTTAGATCAATAAATTAAAATATACTCTCTATCCACACCTTCATGTTCTACCTAGATCTGTACTTGCCTGGGGATAAATAAGCCACTTTAAGTTTTTTGTACTTAATTATATATATAAACTATATAAACATATACATAGAGAAGGAGTATTTTAGATGAAACTTCACGGAACAAATTAGCTTCTCATTAAACAGTACACGTATTGTTTTATGATGTTGGTTAATAGCCTGGCAACATGTCAACAGTTTCCCTCCTTGCACTGTTGCTGTTGTTAGATACTACTGAGTTGGCTCCAACTCATAGTGACTTATGGATCACAGAATGAAACAACGCCTAGCCTAGTGCTATCCTCACAGTCATTGTTATGCTTGAGTCTATTGTTAAATCCACTGTGTCAATCCATCTCTTAGGATCTTTCTCTTCTTTCCAACCGCCATACTCCACCAAGCACGATGTCTTTCTCCAGGGACTGATCCTTCCTGACAACATGTCTGAAGTACGTAAGACGCAGTCTCACTATCCTTGCTTCTAAGGAGCATTCTAAGGTTGTACTCCATCTGAGACAGATTTGCTAGTTCTTTTGGCAGTCCATGGTATATTCAATGTTCTTTACCAACACCATAGTTCAAAAGCATCGATTTTTCTTCTGTCTTCCTTATTTGTTGTCTAGCTTTTGCATGCAAATCAGGCAAATGAAAATACCTTAACTTGAGTCAGATGCACCTTAGTGTTCAAAGTGACATCTCAGCTTTTCAATATTTTAAAGAGGTCTTTTGAAGTAGACTTGCCCAGTACAACAGATCTTTTGTTTTTTTCACTGCTTCTTTCTCGAGTGTTGATTGTAGATCCATGTAAAATGAAATCCTTGGCAGTTTCAATCTTTTCTCCATTTATCAGGAAACTGCTCATTGGTCCAGTTGTGAGAATTATTGTTTTGTGTTGAGGTACAATCCAAACTGAAAGATGCGGTCTCTGAGTTCATCAATAAGCGCTTTCAGTCCTCTTCATTTTCAGCAAGCAAGATTGTGTCATCTGAGTTATGTAGGTTAACGTCATCTGATCCAAGGCATTTTTTTTTATGGGAGATTTTTAAAAAAATTTTATTTTATTTTTTAAAATTACCTTTTCAATCTCTGCTCTCATTATGGGTTTATTCAGATTTTCAACATCATTTTGTGTTAGTTTCAATAGGTAGTGTGGTGCTACAAATATATCCATATTCTCTAGGTTTTCAAGTTTGTTGGAATACAGTTTTTCGTAATACTCTGCTATGGCCCTTTTATTTCATGGGGGTCTGTTGTAATGTCCCCGTGTCACTTCGGGTTATTTGCGTCCTTTCTTGTTTGTCTTTCTTCACTTTGGCCAGTGGTTTGTTGACTTTATTGATGTTTCTAAACAGCCAATTTTTGGATTTTTGATTCAAATTTTCTAGTCTATTTTTCATTTATTTCTGCTCTGATCTTTATTGTTTCCTTTCTTCTAGTGGCTGTGTGCTTCTTTTGTTGTTCTCTTCCTGTTTGTTCATGTTGTGTCGCTACTACTTGCTTTTACCCTCTTCTTTTGTTGTATAATTTGACGTCTGAGCATCACCTTTGCACCATCTCAAAGGTTTTGGTGTTGTGTATTTCATTCTTACTTGATTCTAGGAATCTCTTTTATTTCATCTTTGATATTTTTACTTACCAGTGGTTTTTAAGCAGAAAATGATTCCATTTCCATCTAAATGATTTCTATTCCCTTGCTTTTCCTATTGTTGATGTCTACTATGAGAGCCTTTTGTTCAGAGAAGACACTTTGTGTTATTTCAGTGTTTTTGTGGAGAATTGCTTTGCGGCTTGAGAGGTAATTTATTCTAGAAAACATTCTGTGAATGTTGGAAAAGAAGGTGAAGTTTGCAGCTGATGAACGGAGTTTTGTATATATGTGTATAAGGTCCATCTGTCTATTTGTAGTCTTTAGCTCTTCTGTACCTTTGTCATGTTTCTCTCCAGGTATCCTGTCTTTTGCCAAGAATGGTACACGGAAATCTTCTACTATTATTGTGGAACTGTCCACTTTTCTTTTCAGTGCTGTTCAAGTTTGTTTTGTGTATTTTGGAGCTCTGTTATTAGATGCATGATGTTGATTATGGTTACATCTTCATGACAGATCATTCCTTTATTCATTAGATAGTGCTCTTTGTATTTTATGAATTTTGTTTTTAAAGTTTATTGTATATGAGATTAGTATTGTCACTATTACTCTGTTTCTGTAACTGTTTCCTTGATAGAAATTTTCCATCCTTTGATTTTTGATAAATTTATGCCTTTGCTTCTAAGATGTGTCTCTAGTTGACAATGTATTGAGAGACCCCCCCAACCCCGCTGCCTTTTCTTAAATCCATTTTGCAATTTCTCTCTGTCTATTTAACTATTTAGGCCATTTATCTTCAGTGTAATTGTTGATAGGTGTGAATTTATTGCTGTCATTTTGTTTATTTTGCAGTACTTTGTTTTTCGTGCTTCTGATGTTTTCCTTGTTCTTCATACTCTCTGTGCTAAATTCCTTTTTTGTGTGGATTTGATTTCTTTTCTTTTTTTTTTAATTTTCTTTTTACCAACACTTTATGCTTTTCTTCTTGACATTGATTAGTAGGGTTTTTAACTTTTATTGTAGTTATTGTGAAATTTACCCATTCCTTCCTCAGTTTGAACTATTCTAACATTAGTTGGTACTACCTTACATTTTTGTCCATTAGAAAGTTCTATGCCTATACCATGTATCCCTTTTTTTATTGTTCTGACATTTCCATTATTTGTGGGTTAACCTCTCTGGTTACCTGTTATAAATCTGGAAGCATCCTGCTGTGTTTTTGTGTATGTTTTGACATTATCTGATGTCTTTGGGACATCTAGTAGTTATCTTCTTTATTTATTGATTATAGATTTTTTTGTTTCATTCTGCTTTTTTGGTTTTATCTGCTTATGTCTGAGTGGGCAGTGTGTGTGTTTTTTGTTGTTTGCTTGCCTCTGGACATGATACTTCTCATCACCTTGTCCAATGGTCAGGGCCAGTCATTCAGTTAGGGTGGACCAAGACAGATCCAATTGAAAGCAAGAGGCTGGGATGACGTTTTGGCACACATCTGGGCCCACAGGGCAGGATGAGAGTCAATGCGTGGCAAGTTCTAATAGGCCATGCCTGTACTGATTGAGGATTCACTGTTTAGTGAACAGTGCAGATAGGCAGTAGGGATGTGGAGGCTTTGATGTGTGGAACCAAATCAAGTTTGGGAAAAAAGAGAGAAAAGAAAGAGAAACAGGAACCAAATAAAGTACTCAAAGAGCCTGCAGTTGGAGAGGAGAAACAAGAAACTAAGCAATGAAGGTAAAAAAAAAATCAGACAAATAGAAACAAATAAAGAAAGTGCCTGATGGATTTCACCTGAGACAAGGAGAGTAACTCCTAGACCTCAGAGCAAAGCCCATCCAAAAAGGGCTGAGATGGCACACATCTTCAGTGGACAGGAAAAGAAGGAAAGCAGAAAGAGACGAGAAACGAAAACCAAAAAAAAAAAAAAAAACAGGAAACAATAGATACATAATAAAAATAGAAATGGAATGCCTAGGTGCATAGATCAGAGAAGCACTGCAGTATAGCCTGGGTAGAAGGGACAGAGGTATCAAAGCACATGAAACCCAAAAGACAGGAAAAGAAGGAAAGTACAGAGAGAAAATAAATGGATACATGCAGAAAAACAAAAAGGAAAAAAGAAAAAATATATATTCCCGGGGATCCCACCAGCATAGCTGTACAGACCAGAGAAGTGGCTCCCAAGCCTCACAGTACAGCCTGGCTGGGAAGGGTGAGACGGTACACAGCACCAGATATTCAAGAGACCAAAAGAGGAAGATAATTAGAGAGAGATGAAAAATTGAGAAATGAACAAAAACAGAAAGGAGAAAAGATAAAGAAAACAAACCAGAAGGCTTAAGGTTGTCAGCAGTGTTCCAGGGCAGACTGGGGAAGCAGTTCCCTCTTAGAGCAATGGTTTACTGCTTATCAAGAAGAAGCAAAGACAGAACACAGAGCCAGGGGCTCCAGAGAAAGGAGGAGAAAGAGGTGAGAGGCAGGGAAGAAATATAAAGAAAAGCAGTATAAAGCAATACCAACTGTAAAGAAACAGACCTGAAGAAGCTGGCTGGTATGAACGGGGCAAATCCAAGCAGCACAGAATCAGCACCTCTCAGCCAAGTGACCTTGTCCTGCTGGGAAAAAGCAGGGGCTGAGCAGGGAAAGGAAGGATTAGGGATGGGAAAGCATGTGTCATTGGTTACCTGGTGTTCTGTCCCCTACTGAGAGCTCTGTGAAGCTGCTTTGCCATACTTCCTGTTCGCTAGATATCCAATAGGTGTACAAAGTGGTGAATACACACTGTATTAGCTGATAGAGAATCTCTGCTTGTGTCTCTCTTTGCTCTCTGTTCTCTGTTAGTTTCTTATTCCATTTGGTGCTTGATTGAGTTCTTTACCTCTTCATTTGATGTTTAAGTTCCAGGATTGACGTTTGCCTCTGTTTTAATCAGTTTTCAGGTCTTTGCCATGGAGACACAGCATGGTAGTTCTGTCTACAGCACCAGGTTGGCTCCACTCACTCTGTAGGTAGTTTTGTGTGCACTGGAGTATGTATGTTTCTTAACTCCTGTAACTAATAGCACATGGGCTGTGTATAGAGTGAGATACGGTTCAAAGGAAGGAAAATGAAACTATACCCACTTTTAGGTCAATCATTTTGTCTTATCATAGTTTGTTTTTTTAAAAATCTATAAGCCAAATTCTAGGGAGAAATTGTTTAACATCTAAAAATAATTATGAACCCATTGCCATCAAGACCGTGGTAACCCTGTAGGACAGAGCAGAACTACCCCCATAAGATTTCCAATCAGCAGCTTGTGGATTGGTTGTCAGCAGTAGCTCTTAACCATTGTACCACCAGGACTCCATACACACACAGACACACAGACACACAGACACAGACACACACACGCACACACACACGCATATATACATATGCACACACACACATATATATATATAATTTCGTTACAATGTTCACAATTCTGAACATCCCAACAACTCCAGAATCAGGTTTTATTCTATCTTTCCAGATGAGGTAATATACCCTGTTGAATAACAAGTAGAATTCTATCCAGGATGAAAACAAATGAGTAAGGATTTTATGCCAGCTCTCTCTGACTTCAAATTCATAATGGCCTTTCTAAGTTTCTCTGATTTCTCATGCTGGCAGAATTCCTTTAAAATGCATTTCCACACCCTAATATCCTGACTTCCTAATTGGGTCAAGAAGCTACTAACAACATAAAGTTACAAAATATGTCTTGCTCCTGGTTTAAAGCCACTATTTCTAACCCTGGTAAGTATTAAGTTAGGTTCATTCAGATAAAGCAAAACTGAACAAGGTATGCAACCAAATAAACATTAAGATACAGAATGTTACGTACCAGGATGGACTTATGGGCATGCAAAGACACTGAGTTTCTTCAACACTGGCATCTGTTGAATGGAATATAGCCCCTCAAAGTTGTACTAAAATATAAAAACAAAAACATTAGTCATGCTATTGAATCCTCCAGATTCTTCTCTGATTGACACAAATAAGAAAATAACCAGCATAGAATTTCCAGGGTCTACTAGAAAAATAAAGGAAAGAATGAAAGGAGGAAGGGAAAAAGGCTAACTTAAAAAGATTATAGTCCTATTTTAATTTTTATGCCTAAAAGTGTCCATTTTGCTAGAGGAATGTGCCTATAGCAACGTTCCTTTGTAGAAACATGAGAGAATTACACGCATATTTATGAAAAGCACATATTGCCATCCTATAGGCAAAAAGATTTTGAATGTATTCTAACTGGTCATCTAGTCACCCACTGTTTTGTCCTGTTCTCTGGCACCCAGAATGAGATAGCATCACATTGCTGTCCTATCCTTGTCACTGTATTTGGTGCTAGAAAGAAGTAATCAGAGATGCATCTCTCTATCTGTCTCAGATAGCAGAGTGGAGCGGTGGAATTACACATGTTTCTTCAATTCATTGTGAAATGACCTGAGGACTATCAGGTCACTCTTCTGATGTCTGCAATTATTATTAATAATGAAGCAGTATTCTAGGAAGATGGGGAATAAACATGATACATTGCCAAACCCAGAACAGAGTTAACAGACAGTCTTTCTGACATGCAATATTTGATGTTTATTGAAAATGTACTACAAGTGACTGATGCTTGACTAATAAATACAAAATATATCTATGAATTATAATGATATTTTTCCTGCCCTAAATTTTTCATTCAAGAAAGAGTGCTACTGTAGAGGTCGAGAAACTCCAAATCCTGTCCTACCTTGCTAGGGAAGTGGGTCGTCTGCACGAGACTTGTTGTGAAGTAGATTCTCCTCCTCAAAGTGACATGGTCACCTTCTCTCATTGCCCATATTACTTAATAATCAAGTAGGAATATGTCCTATCTGTATAGGATCATACTACCATATCTGTATAGGATCATGATTCTCACATTTTTAACTGTATCAGCATCACTGGGCCAGTTTGTTAAATGGCAAATTACTGAGTCCCATCCCAGAAGTTCACTATGTCTGGAAAGGGGCTCAAGAATTCATATTTCTAGCTAGGTCCCAGGTATTGTTGCTACTACTCTTAGGATCACATTTTGAGAACAACTGGTATATGGAATTAGTATTTTCGCTGTCCGTGATAGATGACTTTTTGCTACACTGTATTTTAAAAGACATCGCCAATAAATTTTTCAAATATCATGAAATGAATAACAAAATACATAAAAGTTATATTACTCTTAGATTGCCAAATGCTGCATTCAGTGTTCTCTTCCTTTTTTAATTTCCTAAAGCCAGGAACTGTAGTCTCTGATACTTTTTTTTTTAAAACCATAGCACTGTTATGTGATGTTCTATAAACTACCAATTTTTCTTAACTAAGGAGCAAGAAGAGAAGAATACTTTCAGTGTTAACACTAGCTAGGAGAAACAGTACCTTCCCCCCTCCCCCCACTTAACAGTAGACACTTGTCAAATTTCCGTAATACTTTATGAGTGTTTTTTCTTTTTCTACGAAATGAGTTCAAGAAATCCTTTCAATATGGGGCTCTAAATGTCTTCAAATGTTGTTTTTCCCCTTCAACACTGATAAATTCCAGCAATACAATTAAAGTTCTTCTCTCCTTATTCCCTTCCTGGGCTGGGTCACAAAGATAATTTCCATATAATAAACATTGTTATTGTGAGATTATCATCATTATATGTGATCAGGTACATACACATTCAATATTGTTTCTGTGAGTTTTACCCAGTCCTCAGAAGGCTTTATAACACAGCTTTACTCACCTTCCTGAAGAATAATATTTTCCACAGCTCTGCAGAGCTCGATTCCTTGACTCAAAACAACCATGATCATTTCTATTATATAATTCAAAATCAAGCTTCTGCAACTTAGTTTTCGTCTCCATCATTCGGACATACACATACACCAAAAAGGATTATTAGACACAATCTTGATAAGCTTTCAAATACTTGAGAAACTAATAATAAACCTCCATGCTCTTCTCATCTCTACAACAGATTAAGTGCCTTTTGTTTTCTTGTTAAGCCCTTTTCTGAGCCAAATACATTTCCATTATTGCTTGCATTTCCTATGGGTCTTGCATGTCTGTTTTCATTCTCAGGACCTCACAAAGTTTTTTCTTGATGTTAAGAGTAAACATAACTCATTCTTACGTAAGTATCATTAAAAAATATAATACATTACTTCATAATTAGTGTTTTCTATGTATTTCTTTTCTAGACAGGGCAATTCTAGTTGCCAAAGGTTTATTTCTTTCCCGTGAAGCATTCCAACTGTGATATTACTTGTAGAATGTGGACTTCCTTAGGGTGATATAGGCCTCCTCAACTCCCTGTATTTCATGGTTTCATCTTCTCATCGGACAGCAGTTCTGAGAAAGTGACCCAAAACCCTTGAAAGTCCCTCCAAGATTTTCAGTAAATGCATAAAGTAAAGCTATTTTTAACAATAATGAAATGTTATGTAACTTTTTCTTCCTTTCCAGAGACTACACAATGTGTGATATCACAATCAATTAAATGAAGAATTAAGAAAGACTTTAAAGAGATTTGCAAACAGTAAAAAAGCCACTCTTCCCCTCTCTCTTTCCCCACTTTCTTTCTTTGTTTTGGGAAACACAGTTATTTGTCATAAAAAGGGATTATGTTTGAATAATGGGTTTTTACTGTTATTTATTTATTTATTAAGTTCTAGTTTCTGTTTCTAATACAGTGAGTATCATTGAATGTAACCTATCAGTGCAAAAACTCTTGAGGTCTTTCTTATGTTTTCAAGAATGAAACAGTTTCCTGAGCCCCCAAGCTGAGCATTTCTACAAGAGGGCATCATATGTATAAAGACTTCTTTTCTGTTAAAGGGACACTGGGGAAAGAGAGTCAGGAAGGTATAATCATTTCTTGAGCTCCTTGTCTCAAAAGTGGCATACAGAAATTCTGTTTCCATCCATTGTTGAAAAGGAGCACACGCCCCTGTCAAAACAATGGTGGTGCTCCTGAAAACTGAACTGCTGTCTGGCAGCTGTCTCAGGGCTACATTTCTATGGGATGTAAAACTGAAACCCACTGCTATCAAGTTGATTCTGACTCACAGAGACCCGACAGAGAGGGCAGAGTCAAGATGGCAGACTGGACCCAAGTCTCCTCAACTCCGTCTGAAAACTAAGGCCGGAATCAATAAGTGGAGCCTTATGGACACCTAGTGAGCCCCAGGACATGGCGTAAGGATGTCAACTGGACTACATCCCACTGAACAGGAAACTTCATCTCTTTCCCTGACCTCTACCCTTGTTGAATCCCGGCTCCCGTGGACAGAAGGTAAGGTTTAACTTTTTTTTTCTCTGTCGTAGCCAGCAGGCCAGGTGTGGGCTTCACTGGCAGCAAAGCTCAGCTGCACTGCTGATGGAACTAGCAGGCAAATAGCCACATTTTGAGACCTTGGCTCTGGACTCTCTGGACCTTGGGTCTGCCACTCTCTCTTCCTGAACCTTTGCCATAGAAATGTCTATTTCATAGTGAGTGGGAGAGCTTGTGCAGGATGCCATCTTGTTTGATTGGGAGGAGGAGTTACCAAAAGGAGATCTCAGCAGGGGCTAATTTCCAGGCTGGGAGGCAGTGCTTGCTGTTTTTTTTTCTCTCTCTGTCTTAGCCAGCAGGCAGGGTTTGGGCTTCACTGGCAGCAAAGCTCAGCTGCACTGTTGTTGGGACCAGCAGGCAGAAAAGCCACATTTGTCAGCTTGGCTCTGGACTCTCTGCACCTCAGCTCTTTCACGCTCTCTTTCTGAACATCAACCATTGAATCGGCTATTCCACCGTGGGTGGGAAAGCTTGTGTGGGACTCCATCTTGTTCAACTGGGGGGCAGATTTACCCAAATGGAGGCCTCAACAGGGACTAATTCCCAGGCTGGGAGGCAGTGCCAGCCCTGGAAGAGCTTTTCTATTTTGAAGTATCTTATAGCATCTGGGGTTGGAACTAGAGGTGTTTACTTTGCCGGCTGGAAAGAAGGACTTGACTACCTGACAGCCTGACTGATTTTGGAAGCTGTCAGATAGCTTTGACCTTCCAATGAAAGATTACCCAGAGAAATAACTGCAAAGCACCTTGATGGCATTTTTATAGCCTTTACTGACCCATACCATAGGGTCAGCTGACAGCCCTCCAGTGACTCCATAAGTAGGGCTGTGTCTTTGCCATTCAGGAGGTAGATCCTGCTACCCCAGAGATTCCATTGGGCCCAGTCACTGAAGTACATAGAGGTGACTAATGAAGACCTTCCTTGTCAGACTGTACTTTAGATCCTGTTGTGGTAACACTGGAGAAACTAAACAACTTCCAGATGCCCAGAAAGCAACAAATTTTGGACAGAAACTTAAAAAAAATTCACCTTTACAAAGAGAACTACAAGATCTTACTACAAGAACAACTTAATAAACTCATCATAAAGGAAGAGATTGAAAAAGTCATCCAAAAACTACTAACCAAAGAAAAAAACCCTTGGCCCAGATGGCTTCACTGCAGAATCCTACCAAGCTTTGGGGCAAGAGTTATCTCCAACACTACTGAGAATATTTCACAGCATAGAAAGGGGTAGAATACTCCCCAATCCATTCTGTGAAGCCAGGATAATGCTGACACCAAAACCAGGGAAAGACCCATCCAAAAAGGAGAACTACACAAGAGTATCACTCATAAACCTTGATGCAAAAATCTTCAGCAAATACTAGGCAATAGAATTCAACAATATATCCAAAAAATAATTTATTGTGAACATGTTGGATTCATACCAGGGATGCAAGGCTGGTTCAACATGAGAAAAACAATTAATGTGATCAACCACATAAATAACATGAAAGACAAAAATCACCTGATTTTGTCTATTGATGCAGAAAGGGCATTTGATAAAGTCCAATGCCCATTCGTGCTAAAAACTGCAACATAGGAATAGAGGGCCAATTCTTCAATGCAATAAGGACCACTTATACAAAGCCAACTGCTTACATCATCCTGAATGGAGACAGACTGAAACAATTCCCCTTGAGAATGGGAATGAGACAAGGATGCTCCCTCTCACCTCTCTTATTCAACATTGTACTGGAAGTTCTAGCCAGAGCAATTAGACAAGACCAAGAAATAAAGGGTGTCTGCATCAGCAAAGAAGTAAAAAATCTCCCTATTTGTAGACGATACAAATGTATACACAGAGACTCTTAAAGAATCCATAAGTAAACTACTCAAACTGATAGAAGAGTTCAGCAAAGTCTCAGGATGCAAAATAAGCATAAGTAAATCAGTAAGATTCCTTTATACCAACAATGAGATTATTCAAGAAGAAATCACCAAATCAATACCATTAACTACAACCCCCAAGAAGACAAAATATCTAGGAATAAATCTAGCTAGAGAAATAACAGACCTTTACAAAGAGAACTACAAGACCTTCCTACAAGAAACTAAAAGAAACTTAAATAAATGGAGAAACCTACCTTGCTCATGGATAGAAAGACTTCACATTGTGAAAATGTCTGTTTTACCCAAGGAAATCTACTTATATAATGCAATTCCAATAAAAATTCCAGTGTCATTTTTTAATGAGATGGAGAAACTAATCACCACCTTGTTTGGAAAGGGAAGAAGCCCTGGATAAGTAAAGCACTACTGAAGAAGAAGAAGAACACACTGGAAGGCCTCTCACTACCCAACTTTACAATCTATTACACTAGCACAATAGTCAAAACAGCCTGATACTGGTAAGAAAAGAGACAGATAGATCAATGGAACAGAGCTGAGACCCCAGAGATGCCGCCATCCTCCTATGAACAGCTGATATTCAACAAAGGCCCCAAGACTTTAAAATGGGGTAAAAGCAATCTCTTTAACAAATGGTGTTGGCAAAATTGGATATCTGTCTGCAAAAGATTTGAAATAAGACCCTTATCTCAGACCTTATACAAAAACCAACTTGAACTGGATAAAAGACCTAAATATCAAAACTGAAATGATAAAGATTATCCAAGAAAAAATAGGATCAACAAGGGGAGTTTTAATACACGACACAGACAGACTTCAAAATCTGTCAAACAGAGCAAGATCAGCAGAAGCAAAAAATAGATAAATGGGAACTACTAAGAATCCAACATTTTTGCTCATCCAAAAACTTTATCAACTATATGTCAGACTGATGTCCGATCTACATATTCTATAAGGTACTACAAAATATCAGTAAGAAAAAGATAAGTAATCCAATTAAGTGATGGGCGAAGGAGATGGACAGACACTTCTCTAAAGAGGAGATCCAGGCAGCCAAAAGACACATGCAGAAATGCTCACGATTGTTAGATATTAAAGAAACTCAAATCAAAACTACGATGAGATACCGTCTCACCCCAACAAGGTTGGCCACAATCCAAAAAACACAAAACAGATGCTGGAGAGACTGTCAAGAAATTGGAACTCTCCTACACTGTTGGTGGGATTGCAAAATGGTGCCACCTCTTTGGAAAGCAATATGGCACTTCCTTAAAAAGCTGGATATAGGTATACCATTTGACTCAGTATTTCCACTGTACTGAATATATCCTACAGAATCCAGGCTATTCACACCAACTGATGCATGGACATGAATGTTTATTGCAGAACAGTCCATGATAACAAACAGTTGGAATCAACCCAGATGCCCAACAACAGATGAATGCATAAATAAACTATGGTATATATAGTCAGTGGAACACTGTACAATGATAAAGAACAGTGATGATTTTAGAAAGCATCTCATAATCTGGTTTCAATTGGAAGACATTATGTTGAGTGAAAGTAGTTGGTGGTGAAATATTGTATAATGTGCAATATGTACAAATATTGTATGAGATCACTACTACAAGGACTTAAAAACAGACTCAGTACAGAAAACAGGACTCTTTGATGGCTGCAAGAGTGGGGAGGGAGGGAGGGAAAGGGTCGATTATAGACTGGATAGTTGATAGAAATTTGTTTTCGGTGAAATCAGTGACAGCACACATTAGAAAGAAGATCAACTTAAGTGGACTTTAACAAGATTACTCCTCCAATCTTAATATTACAAGGACAGAGTAGCAAGTGCAGGGATCCAGGGGCCATGCTCTCAGGGGACACTGAGGCCCAATTGGCATGACTAACATACTGCTAAGAGAGTCTTCTGCACCCCATATTGGTGAGTGGCGTCTGGCTTCTTAAAAGCTAGCAAGCTGCCATCTGAGGCACACCAAATGGTCCCAACTCAGCAGAAACTGACGATCACCAAGAACCAAAATGACATGGGGGAAAAGGAACCCAGTAGGCATAGAGACCCACGTGAGTGGGTGACTGCATCAACATGTGACTGGAGGAACCAGATGGTTCCCAGCCACCACTAGCAATAGCAGTGAGGGGGCTCACAAAATTGAGTCTCATTGGCAACAAGAGAAAAAAAGGGGGTGCACCTGGAAAACTCCACTAAAAGACTGCAAGTGGTGGTCCATGGGCCTCGGGGTTCCCCTGGGAGCATGGCTTCTAGTCCTGATGCTGCCCCTGTCCATAAATCACTACTGAGGTCAGCTCTTCTCTTAGGAGTGGATTGGACTCAATGACACAAAGTGACTATATCATGTGTGCGCTTTATGCTTCTTCGCATCTATAGGATGTCGATCCTGCTGGCCTCTTACTGGAGAGGGGAGAGATGGTGAAGAGGAGGAGACAGGAGATTGTTAGGAGGATATGACATGTATAAAATAGATGGGAGGAGTGTGTTGTCACCATACAGGGAGAGCAGTGGGAGCTGCACATAGGCAGTCATGCAAGTTTATATTGGATTGTGCACTTTCACTCAATCACAATAAAAAAGAAAAGAAGAGAAAGAGAAAAAACTCTATAGACAATGTAGAACTGCCACATAGAGTCTCCAAGTATCACCTGGCAGATTGAAACTGTCTACCTCCTACCTCCTAGCACGTAAGCACTACGCCACTGGGGTTTCTGTGTTATAAAAAAGGCACACAAATCCTTGAGGTACAGCTAGCTGTCTCTCCACCAGTTTTAATTAATGATTAGTGATTCCACTGCAAATACATTTAAGTGATAAAGAAGAGTTTGCTTTGGTTAAATTTCCTTTGTTCCTTGTTCTCATGATTCTTATAAGGTGGATTAACTTTTACTCCTTATTAACAAAGTCTTCTTCCCAGAGAAAGATAAGCTAATCCAAAAAAAAGAGAAGGATACTGAATAATAAGTGAAAATAGTGAGATCGTGAAGGAGACAAATATATCAGACTGTGAGAGTCACCACGTGGAGCTGCGCAGAGTGCACACTCAATAGGGTTGACAGCTGCAGAACCCTTGGGAGCTGATGTTCAGCTGGCAACTCTTAGCAGACCATCCACTCTGGCACTTAGCTGGGTATCTCAATGGAAATAAATATCTTTAATTTAGTGAAAAACCCGAATTCACCTGAAAAGTTTGTTTTGTTTTGTTTTGTTAAGAGTTTTTGAAAGCTATCATACAGGCCATCAGGAGAACAAAAGACTGAATTTTTTCTTGTTACAGCTCCAGCAGCTAAATCATCCATTGGTGCTCGCTTGGAAGAAATTAAATAAATAAATAAACTTAGTAAATATTTGTTGAATGAACACACAAAAGCACTGAACCATGGATTAACATATAAGTAGAAAGATTCTTGTAATGGCATAGTTTAGTCCTCTGTCCCTGACCTTGAGTCAGAAGCCAAGCAAAGTGCCGTTGGATCTTTATAAGCATAGGTTAAGCAGATTAAGTTTTGGTTGCTCCATATCTGAGTGGATTAGATAATCCAGTTGATGACAATATCAAGGTTCAAAAATACAAAAGGCAGAGTAAGTGAAGGGGCCAAACTAGTAGAAATCACTTTAACCAAACTAAATATCTTGCATGTAGATTGAATGAATCAATTTATGTCTATACCCTTTGGAAATTTGTTATAAAAGCAGCTTTTATGAAAAATGTCTGAAAATTTTTGTTTGCTACCATTTTCAAAGGAATGAACAATATGACTTGGTACTAAAATAGTAAATGATTAATGGAAATAAGGTGCCCAAACCTAAAGCGACAGTAGACGGTAGGTTGACGAGATGCTGTGTTTCTCATTCTACATCTAAAGGATTACATCCGGTTTGGGTGGTCATATTGAAAAAAAAAAAAATCTGTATTGATGGGGAGAGAGTATTCCGGGTGAAAAACAATATAGCATTTATTTGATATCTATCTTCAAATATTTGAAGGACTTTGCTTTCTTCCAAAAATAGCCTGACCTTACTTTGAATTGCTCTAGATGGCAGAACTAGAATTGATTTTGAGAAGATATAGCACATCTCAGTATAAGAAAATATACCCAATAATTAAAGCTTAAGGAAAAGTAAAATGGGTTATATTTAAACCATTATGCTAACCTTACCTGGTAATTGTCACAAAGATTCCAGATGATAGTGCTGTGGCTCTGAGGAATTGCAGGAACATATGTAATTTCTAAGATCCCTTTCTTGGCCTAGATTCTGTATTTCACTATAATTCTAATTCTAGCGTAAAGTAACTGATATTAATTAGCAGATAAAATGAACTTGATCTCTTTTTTCCAGGCATTACTTCAGCAAAATGTTTGTGGACTTCTTTGCATAGACCGTTGAGCCCTCATCTTACCTAAATTTTGGGAGCTGCAGATAAATGCAAAGTCAGTCTCACTGGTTTCTCTCTCTTCTGTGTTAGTCACCTCCTTTTTTCAACTGTTCAGGTAGGTCCATGTGCCACCACCAATTGCTCTTTCATTTTGCTTCTCTACTTCCCATCAACTCCTAATATCATACTCTGGAAATTGTTAGCATACAGATGAGGTTATTTTACCTATAAAAAGAACATCCTATCAAAAGAGCTATTTAAAAGATGCAATCATTCAAGTCTTGCTTTACCCATCACCAATATTGAAGCTATCATGTGCAGAGAATTTCTGAAGCAAACATACACTTCTTCCATGATTTTTAATCATTGCTCTGCTCTAGAAACAAATTAAAAAATTTGTAAATGCCAGGTAAATGTAACATGTGTTTGTTTCCTGCACTGAAAGCTATCTTCCCCTCTCAAAGCCCACACATAAGGATTAACACCTAACTTCACAAACCAATCCTAGAAAAAGTGCTACATACCTCATTGCTGAATATAACTATGGCCACTTTCAAAGTATTTCCCTTGGGAAGCAATGAACCAATGCCAATATCTAGTTCACCCTTCAAAGTAATTTTGGAGCTCTTTTTCTGGAATGGCAACCAAGGGTTTTGTCGTATTTCTGTTGACATCTTGATGCCATCAAAATGTTTTCCTTTCAATATTTCCTTTATCATTGGGTAAAGGAAAGAGTCATTGGGGACCAGATTAGGGGGGAGTAGGTAGGGTGGTCCAATACAGTTATTTGTTTACTGGTTAAAAACTTCCTCACAGACAACTGTAAAATTAAGTTCATGAACTTGGTACAGTGCCACCTTGTGAAATGGCTGTTCCAGAAAAAGTTCCAGAATTGCTTCGAAGGGTGCACTAGGCACTGGCATCAGTGCACAGCTTCCCAAGGGAAGTACTTCAAAGATGACCATAGTGATATTCAGCAATGAGGTATGTAGCACTTACAAAAATTAAGTTTGGAGACTTAATTGTCATACCTTGTCTATTGCTACTACTTCTGCCTAAAATGGCAGAAATTTAACAATATCTACTGAAATTATGTATAAATGAATGTATATAACCTCAACATTTCATACAGTTTTAGGAATATATCCCAAATAGAAACTAGCAAAATTATGAGGAAGTGCTTGTACAAGGCTATTCATTTTGTATTAGCAAAGAGTAGAAACATTCATCAATATCAGACATGTTTAATAAATAATGATATGTTCTATAAAATGAAGCAATCTACTGCTCTAAAAATAAATGAGGATCTTTCTGTGTATTACCATGGGATAATCTCCTAGTTTTACCTTTATCTGAAAAAAAGGAAACAATTTGGAGACACATTATGCCACAGTTTATCTAAGAAAGTAGGAGTGTAGCTGATGTTTGACAAAATAATAATAGTAGCAATAAACCAAAATTTTTAAAAATGGGTATCTGTCTATAAGCAAAGGAAGGACACAGGACCAAAAGCAAACAAACAAAAAAGCACAGAGATAGCAGCTATACATGTTTGAATACTTTTATTTTTTATATGTTTACAAAAAAAGTCAATCCTTAAGACTAAAAAGAAAATGAAACAAGTAAACTGAATTGTGTAACTTACTGATAGAATGCCAAGCCATCCAGAAAGTAATCCTAGATCCGTGATGCAAGATACACCATTGAGGGGTGGGGCAACTACCAAAAGGAGGGGGGGAACCACCTTACATTAATTTCAGTACTCATACTGCTGGTTAACTTTGTCATTGCCATTTGAGATGTTTGCATGTTTTACAAGCTAATGCAGACAAGCACTTATATAATAACTTCATTGTATCATTTCTGGTATATGAAGGCACTGGCATCCTTCAAGTGGCAGGAAGGAGATTTAAATTAAGGTTAACCAAAAAAAAAAAAAAAAAAAAAACCCTGCTGTCTAGCCAGTTCCAACCCCATAGGTCAGAATCCTAAGAAGTACCTGTCAGATTTTAACTTCACACTTAACCATTACACCATCAGGGTTTTCAAATTAAGGTTAATAATAGATAAATCAAAAATGGTAATTTTGTATTGTAATTGGAAGAATCAGTTCAATTCATGCTATATTTTATATAATGTATAAAAAAGTTATCCCAGCTTCATTTACTTAAAAGATATCTATAACTAATAAATCCAAAGTGCACATAGCTAAAAAGAATTAAAACTCCTTGGGAAAAAATGAGCATTCTGAGTCCAGAGCTATACACTTAAATGATGAAATTATATCTGTTAACAAGGAAGACATCGAATACTGTTTGACTTGCGTCAAAAGGAATCACAAGTCAATTTGAAGGCAGTTCTCTTGGGCATAGGTTGAGAGGCCTGGATATCTCCTTCCAGAAGTTAGCCAGTGAAAACCTTATGGATCACAACAGATACAGTACTGGAAGACAAGATCCCCTAGATTGGAAACAACAGCAACAAAAATGGACTCAAATGTTCCAGTGGTCATGAAGGTGGCACTGGACTAGACAACATTTTCTTCTAGGGTACATGGGGTTGCTGGGAGTCGGAGCCAGTCAGAGAGCAACTAAAAATCCATTGGCTAATAATGAATGGATGGGAAGGAGAATCACTTCGATGAAGTAAACATGTGAAATATACTTAGACTCATGAATTTAATAATTATAATAAAAGAAAAAAGAAAAAGAAATCCTGTTTGATCTTCAACAATTTAACCAGCTCGTTAGTTTACAAACTGTCTTTTTTCTTAAAAAAAAAAAAAAAAAAAAAAGAGTAAATGAATTGTTTTGCCTTTTCTCTAAGAATTCTGTCAAATAGCAATCAAACAGAAGACTGAGGGGTATTTATCTTTTTAAATGTATTCCAAGTAGTAAATGAGGAAGAGAGTGAGATGTTTAGATTATTGTCTCTTTGTTGGTGGTGGTGGTGGTAGGGACTCTGTGTGTAACAAAATGAAGCACTGTCCAGTGCTGAACCGTCATCACAATCATTGTGAAGCTTGAGCCAGTTGTGGCAGCCACTGTGTTAGTCCATCTCCTTGAGATTCTTCCAACTTGACATTGATTCTCTACTTCACCGAGCATGATGTTCTCCAGGGATCGATCCCTCCTGGCAGTATGTCCAAAATATGTAAGACATAGTCTCATCATTCTTGCTTCTAAGGTGCAATCTGGTTGTACTTCTTCTAGAACAGATATATTTGTTCCTTTGGCAGTCCGTGGTATATTCAATACTCTCATCCCACACTATAACTCAAAAGCACCAATTCTTCTTCTGTCTTCCTTATTAATTGTTCAATTTTCATATGCATATGAGACTGAAAATACCATGGCTTGAGCCAGGCACACCTTAGTCTTCAAGGTGATGTCTTTACTTTTCCCAATGCAATGTGTCTTTTGAATTCTTGACTGCTGCTTCCGTGGGCATTGATTGTAAAACCAAGAAAAATGAAATCCTTGACAACCTCAACCCTTTCCACATTTTCATGATATGCTTACTAGTCCAGTTTGAGGATTTTTGTTTGATGTTGAGGTACAGTCCATGGTGAAGGCTACAGTCTTTGATCTTCATCATTAAGTGTTTCAGATCCTCTTCATTTCCAGCAAGCAAGGTAATGTCATCTGCATAATGCAGGTTGTTAAGGAGTCTTCATTCAACGCTGATGGCTCATTCCTCTTCATATAGTCCTGCTTCCTGGATTATTTGCTTAGCACAAGACTGTCTCTTGACCCATATACAGATTCCTCATGAGCACAATTAAGAGTTTTGGAATTCCCATTCTCCACAATGTTACCCGTAATTATTATGATCCACACAGTCAAACACCTTTGCATAGTCAGTGACACAGAGGTAAATATCTTTCTAGTACTCTTTACTTTCAGCCGAGATCACTTTGTAGTCATTGAAATAAATGTTACCTTCTAGATGTAGGTCACCAGTAGTGATCTTTTGGTTAGCAGGAGTACTTAATTGTTTGCACCTCAGGCAGCTAGACTAATAATTATAAATACTTTTTTAAATGTTTTCTTATTTTTATTTTTTTATTATGACTGAGTGAAAATGTACATTCCCATATAAATTTACATGCCCCCCTATATGCAGCTTCCACTGCTCTCCCTGTCTGGTGACAGCACACTATTCCTCTCTGCTCCATACATGTCTCATCTTCCCAACAGTCTCCTTTCCCCTCCTCTCCACTCACTCCCCTTATGTCTGGGGTCTATAAATACTTTTATAACAGTGAATCAAATACTTACTGTGTTCAGAATTCTGTAGGGTGCTTTAAATATGTGTGTGTGTATATATGTATATATACACATATATGTCTGTATATATTTGTATATGTATGTCTGTATATATATATATATATATATATATATCTGATGGTACAAACAATTAAGACAATCTGCTGTTAACCAAGGGCCTTAAGATTCAGATCCACTCACCGACATCTGGGAATTAAGGTCTGATGATCTACTCCTGAGAAATCAACCAGTGAGAACTTATGTATCACAGGTCAGCTCTCACACATATGGGATCACAGTGACTCAAAATCTACTTGATGTCGTCTAGTACCGAATAGTTAGATAGTTAAGTAGATAAATGTTAGGCAGGTAGCTGGATGGGTAGGTGGGAGGGAGGGTGGATGCATAGATACTTAGGTGTAATTTTTGAGCATTGTAACAATTCCAGAAGGTAGGCTTTATCCAACATTTTGATAGTAACAAGTAGAAGCTTGAAAAGTATAAAATCAGCTGAACTAGGATTTGACACCAGTTCTCTGATACTACAATTTTGCTTGGTCTTTCCAAGTTCCCCATGTTTCAAACTGGCCCCATTGAGCCAAGGAACTATAAACAATATAGTCATAGTTCTATAAACTCCATGGTGTTATAAATTATATAACATTGCATAGTCTTTCTGGCTCTTAAAGTTACTGTCTTTAACTCAGAACCCCTGGTGGTATAGTTGACAAGCTGCATCTGCTAACCAAAAGGTTGGCAGTTCAAATCTACCAGGTGCTCCTTGGAAATTCTAGGGGGCAGTTCTGCTCTGTCCTATCGAGTTGCAATGAGTTGGTATTGGCTTGACAGCAATGGGTTTCTTTTTTGTTTTGTTTTGTAGGAGGAGGATTTGGTCTTTAACTCCAGCAAGTTTTACATTAGTCTCATTCAGGCAACATAAATTGCTCAAGGTGCAATCAAACGAGCATTAGAGTGCAAGAAGTTTTTGATCCAGGATGTGGATATGGACACACAGCGCCATTGGGTTTCTTCAGATTGATAGCTGCTATTTAAAATATGTCCTATCAAAGTTTTAGTGAAATTTTAAAAAGAAAAAAATATTAATCAAGCCATTGAATCCTCTAGATTATTCTCTGGTAGATTTTGATAAGAAAATAAGAAATACAGAATTTTCAGTACCTATTGAAAGAAAGGAAGGACAAAAGAAAGAAGAAAGAAAAGAGAGAGAGAGCAAGTGGGGATGGGAGGCAAGAAAGGAGGAGAGGGAGGAGAGAGAGTAGGGAGGCAGGAAGGGAGGGAAGGTGAGACAGATGAAAGCTGGCTTAGAAAGATTTTACCTACATGTTATTTTCTATCCCAGAAAGTATCTATTCTGCTGCTGGAACTTTCTTACAGGAACTGTCTTTTGTTGAAACTAAAGATAATTAAAGGCATGTTTGTGAAGAACATTGATTTTTAAATGCCACTAAATAACAGTGCCTCTTAATGAAGCAACATATCACCAGTGATGAAGGAGTCTTAATCAAATATCACACCTGTGGAATTTGCCTCTAAATTCAGCTACCAATGGAAAGTATACACAAGAGCTAACACATATACTTTAAAAAGTACCATGGATATTCAATCAGCTAAATCCAGAATATGGGAAACTCAGGAAAAGAGGACAACAGTTTTCTAATGTGCAAATATTAAAGAACAATATTAAGATTGATGGAAGGAAAACTTGTAGACTATGGGAGATTAAAAAGACGTGTTAGACAAATGCACTGTGAAAACCTTATTTGACTAACAATTTAATTAAACCAAGAAAAAAGCACACTTGTCAGACAATTGTAGATTATAACATTCATTTCTACTTTACGATATTAAGGAATTATTGTCGAATTTAGATGTGATAATACTGAAATTTCTTTTTGGAGTTCTTAACATTTAGAGATACATACTAAATTATTTATATATTACAGTGTCAAAAATCACCCAAACTAACAGTAGGGCAGTAATGGGTGAAAGTATTAGTTAAGTTTCCCTAGAAGCCAACCCTGAAAATCACGGTATGAGACTCATGGATCATGGGCACATTTTGTCAAGTTAATACTCTTACTGCCACCTAGGGAGAGCATATGGGACTGGGGTACAAGAATGGGGCCTCATGCAATGTCCTACATGAAGTAGTTTTAACCTGATCCCTCAGAGAAAGTTAGGAGTACAGATGAAATCTTGGAGATTTGCAGATCGAATACAAAGCACAAGATTTTCTTTCCTTTATTTTTATGATTGAATGAAAATGTACATTCCCATATAAATTCATGTGCTCACCTATATGTAGCTCCCAGTGAGAGCACACCCTTCCTCTCTGCTCCATACATGTCCTATCCTCCCAACAGTCTCTTATCCCCTCCTCTCCACCCACTCCCCTTCCTCCAGCAAGCGGCCAGCAGGACGACATCCTATAGATGCATAGAATAGTACAAGGTATTCAAACCCCAAATCTTTGAAAGATTATTCAGGGCCACTTAAAAAAAAAAATGCCATTGACTCAATTCTGACTCAGCTATCTCACAGGAAGGAGCAGAACTGCCCGACAGAGTTGCTGAGAAACACCTGGTGGACATGAACTACTGATCTTTTAGCTAGCAGTCACAGCATTTTAACCACTATTCCACCAGTAAATTCCCAGACACTTCTGTCTTGGGGATAGGACTGAAGAAGCAGACACACACAAACAAGGAACTGAGGAAGTGACTTTGTGTGTTACAAGTACAGATTAAAACAAATTTGTTAAGAATTAATCATTCTGAAGGCTGGCTGATGGATGATTCCTACTTAGGGGTCAGTGCAATTCTTTAAACCAAAAAAAACCTACTGCCATCGTGGCAATTCCAACTCATAGTGACCCTAGAGGACTAGTTCTTGATCAATGCTCTTTGGTTATCAACTCACTGTTTAGCCTATTATCATTTGCTGTACTGTTTGTCAAAAGACCGTCCAGTTTACTTTGTGAGAGCTAACATCTAGGCTGGAAGAAGAGAGATAATCTGCAATTACCTCCTCCTGGAATCCAAGAGGGGCCCTGGTGGCACAGTGGTTAAGAGCTAGGGCTGTTAACCAAAAGGTCAGCAGTTTAAATGTACCAGCTGCTCCTTAGAAACCTTGTGGAGCAGTTCTACTCTGTCCCATAGGATCGTTATGAGTCAGAGTCGACTCAATGGCAATGGGTTGTTTTTTGTTTGTTTTTGGTTTGGAACTCAAGAAAGAGGACCTGCACACTTCATTTAAAGGAGCACTTGGTAGACTTGGACTGCTGACCTTTTGGTTAGCAGCTGTAGCACTTAATCACTACACCACCGGGGTTGCTTGGAGGGTTAGAATTCTGCTGAACCACCACTGCCTCACCAAAGAGAGATGAAATGAGAGAACATAACCAGCTGATAATAATTTGGAAGAAGAAACACAGAAATAAAAATCAAATACACCAAAGGGGTCCTTCCTGGATCTTTGTTAGGTGAGTCAGTCCCAGGATCCTGGCAGTTCCTTCTCTTCTGCTCCCTGTCTGGAGTTCTCTCCTCCCCATTCTCCCGTCCTCCTGTTCCCACTGGGCGTTACCCAGCAGGCTTCCCTTGATCCCTACTCCAGCAGTGGAGCATTTCCGCAGTAAGGTCTTCCCCCTGCTAAGTTGAACCAGCCTTCCTGCCACAGAGTTCCACCAGCTGCTCTGCACTGATGCTGACATCTCTTATTTGGGACCTTTGTATTCCTGCATACTCAGCAAGCAGCTGATTTTCTTTAGCTCCAGTTTAATAGCATTATCTCAAAGACCCAGTGTGACGGAAGCTTAAAAGAGCATCAGTTATGGAGCTCTTTGCATAGAAGGGTTAGAGAAAATCTGAAAACCACACACAGAGGAGTCCCTTACATGCCTTTTCCCTACTAAGGCAAAAAGTTTTAATAGCGTAGGTGGACTGGAGGAGGGGACAGGAGGCTTTTCTTAAACTAACTCGGTGTACATGCCTGAACAACTTGACTGTGCGTGTTCAGCTTTAATCAAAAGATTTCTGCACAGCCTCCAGACCTAACCTTGGCCTCCAGCACACAGTGTTCACTGTGCCTTATCCTGTAAAATCAGGGAACTCACTGGTGCTCACACGCACAGTAGCTGACTTTACAATATGAGTAGAAATGGCACTCCAGGGCCAAAGCTTGCCCTTTGCTTAAGGCTGGATCAGATTCATGTGACAGATTTTTTTTTTCTTCAAGATTACAAAAATGTGATATTAGTTCCCTTGCATATCATATATCAGCTAGAGTTACAAGAATTAATGATAGAAACTATCTTGGGGCTAGAGGATGTCAGGGGAGGGAAAGAGTACATGTCCTTTGATTCTGCATGAATGTCTTCCTGAACAGATTGTATCTGAATTTTATAGGAATTTTATGTGGAAAATATAATTTAAAAAAATCACTTCTAATACAAAGAGGACATGAGGGAGCTTGGATTGAAAAGAAAGGAAGACAGAAATGGAAAAAGAATTCAGCCAATAAGGGAATAGAGTTCTGTTCTTTGGTTACTTTATGCACATTTAGTGAGGGATGAGTGAATAAATAGACTTGCCCTAGAAGAGAGGTCTGGCAATCAATTTCCAAATTAACTCAATGACAGATGACAACAACCCTTTTCTCTGGCCAAACTCAGACTCTCAGTTTCTCTGCTCTTTCCAAGTTGGTTTGTTGTTTATTCCAAACTTAGGAAGGGGTAGTTTCTGCTGAGGCTGGTTATTTAAACATTCTATCCTGAGTTTAAGTTTAATCACATGGCATTTTAGCTCTAAAATGACAAAAGAATTTTGATTTGAGTCTTTCAAAAATATCCCTTAACTGCTATTCAAATTTAATTATGGTAAAAACAGTACTGCTATACTGAAATATAATCACCTTACTCCTTTTGGCGTGGTGACAATGTTCATAAAGTGCTTAATATTCATGTAACATGCTACCTTACCCTGTAATATCACTATATTTATGGAAAGAAATTGTAATCCTCTTTACTGGCTCAGGTTAATTCCAATAAAATATTAAATTCATTTTCTAATCTAAATGAGTTCATTAGGAGAGGCATAGTATTGAGAATACCAAACTCTCTACAGAGTTCAGCTTCATTACATTTCCGCACTGTGTGTTTCCACAGCCGTTGTACTACATTTATGAGGATTTATCTGTACTGTTCCAAAAACATTCATCCTAATTCTGCTCCTTCTGTGCATGCTAATCATGAATATGTTAAGTGGAAATACTAAGCTTGTAGCCAATCTCGTCCCCAGATGGGTTCAAGTTATGATTACAGAAGCATATTTGCCATAAGCACTCTAAAACAGTGCCAGTGAGGAGGAAATGAAGGTTTGGAGCATTGCTCAAAAAAGAGAAGGAGTGGGGGGTGAACTGGGACAGAGCAGGAATGTTGTAAGACGGTAGAGGGGGAAAAAAAAGATGTTTCCAGATTTCTACGCCTCAAGATGAGTTTCAAGAAAGAATACATGTATAAATAGACCGCTTCAAAGAAATTTAAAATAAACATAGGATTAAATCATTAGTTTTAACTGTTTGGAGTCTCCCGACATCCATAATCTAAAGCTGAACTCCATATTATTGAATTCGTTATAACTAGCAGAGCAGTCCTCCTTTGAATCCTTTGTTTCAAAGAAATTAAGGACCTTGTAGGAAGCAAAACCCAAACTGCACCGCCATAAAGTCGGACTCACAGTAACGCTGTAGACAGAGCAGTTTTGCCCCATAGAGTTCCCAAGGAGTTCCTGGTGGACTTGGACTGCTGACCTCCTGTTTAGCAGCTGTAGCAATTAACAACTATGCCACCAGGGTTTCTGTAAGAAGAGAGCATTCAAGAAGTTTGTTTTTTGTTACACACTCATTGAACAGGTTCAGACACATAGCAGTCCTACGAACAACAGAAAGAAAAGGATTTGAATTAATTCCACAGCCCTCAACTGTTTGCCTACGGAGTGCTTTGACTTGTTTTTACCTATGCGTAGCAGCTCTTTTCTTTCCCATGAAGGCAAAATAAAAATAATAAGTAATTTGCTTTGTATATCATATTGAATGAACACATCAAAAAGCTTCTTCAGCTACTATGTGACAGCAATAATACTGCAGCACATATTTGTAGCAACCACTTTAATAAAATCATTCAACTTGATATTCGGATGCTTCGTTAACAAAACAAAGAGCTTCTCAGGCATGCAGTGGATACCTATCCATTTTTAGAGAGAGATAAGATGAAGACGAGCGAGAAAGTTATTCCTGAGTGGAATCATTAGAGCTGAACACAGGTCTTTGCTTATCTGTACAGTGCCTGCAGTAAATTGTCAGCCTCAAGTGAAAGCCAGCGGCCACTGGCTGTCACTGTTGCACCACAAAACAGCAAAGCAGGTATATTCGTTCAAAAGGCTGCCTTTACAGAACAAAGTTTAAGGCGATATATTTGACTACTTGGTTCATCACACAAGCAGAACACAAATGCTCATGCTAAAACCCTATGGAATTAAAACTAGTTTTAGGCATTGAGATGTGAGAGCTTGACCAAAATAAAATTCTATGTGAATCATATGAGAAGGGAAATGAAGATCTGGTTATGTATTTATGTATATACTTTTTATTTTTTTGGATATCGTGTACTATGCCATACCTGTTAATGAGACCACACATACTTGCCAGTATTTCAAACTTAATGTTATTATGTTAATGCCCTATGTGTATAATTGCTCACTTCCAGCTCAGATGCATTATTCAAATGAAGTGTTTTCTAATGACCAAGCTTAAAACATTTTTAACCAGGAGATGAGTAGACAGCTTTGACATAATCTTCTCTTTTCCCAAATCTGATTAAAACTGGCAAGACAAGAAATCAATGGGATCCTGAATATAAATCCCAAAATATTCTGCTGTGTTTGAAATTAATTAAGTACTGGGATGCAGGTGCCTCAAATCAATGAACATCAATGATGGTAGTGTTAAAAGTGGCAAGAGCTGGCAAGAAATCAGCTTGGTATTCGTGGTTATAAGATGATTATCTACTCAGTGAAATTAAAGGTTAAAATCAGACTGACTATACTTTGGGAAAACGTACAGGCAGGTCTTAAAATTCAAGAACAATAGTTGTGATTCTGAATATAAGCATTCAAATTCAGAAAACTATACATAGTTAACAATCAGAAAAACAACAACAACAACTGGACACCAGCGTTTTTCAGTGATTACCAAGAGAGACAGCTAGGAGAAAAAAAGTCTGAAAGTACTAACACTGTTCTTAAATATAATTGGTACATACCTAGGTAGACATGGAAAATCCTGTATCCTGGGCATGGTGGTTAAGTGCTGTGATTGCTAACCAGAAGGTCGGCAGCTCAAATCCACAAATCACTCCTTGGATATTCTATGGGGCAGTTCTATTCTGTCTATAGGGTCACTAAGAGCCGGAATTAACTTGACAACAGTCAATGTGAGCTAGATGTGGAGTTTATATTTACATGATTTTTTTTTTCAGATAAAGTACTATTGTTTTTCAAAGTCACACTTCATTGTCTCTTCATTCTCTTTATTTCTATTTATTGATTCATTTATTTTTAACCTTAAGCATAAACTATAAGACAGAAGCATTGAGGAACAACACATCCAGGAAAAAAAAAAAAAAAAGGCAGATAATGAATGCTCCTCCACTTTTTGAGCAATAAATATTTATTTGTCACATTTAGAGTTTACTCATTACAAATAGGGAAAGAGCCAAAAAAAAAGAGAGAGATCACTTCAATCACACCTGTGTGGGATTACATTTTCATTAAACTGTAAGCATTTTAAATATATTGATTTTTTCCTTAATATGGCAAATGAGAATAATTGCCTTCTCTAGAAAGAGGCAATCTCGGCAGCAGAAACAATTTCACAGGGAAAATGTTTGTGTCCAAAATATCAAGCTATACAAGGGAAGCCTATCAACACAGTTGTCAATTCACATAAAATTCTCACAGTAGGTTCTTTAAGTCTCAGTTGTCTAAAGTGGGAAGAATAACAGCCCCTTAGCCAGTAATGGTGCTTGTGGAAAACGGATGACTCATGTCTTTACAGGAAACCTACCAAATCAGAATCACTCAGTGCAGGCTTTACATAATCATTTCAGCAATCTTCCCACAACACTCTTAGAGGTAGTAAACTTTCTATTACAATATTATAAATTATATTCCATTTCCAGGATCAGTAGAATCCAAGAATAACATTTATATAATATCCTTAGGTAAAATGCTCAAAACACAAGGTAGCATTATTTTTATTTCCTAATATGACAGTTTTGGAAATCCTGGTGGCAAAGTGATTACAGGTTACATCTTGCTAACCAACAGTGGTCAGCAGTTCGAATCTACCAGCCATCCTTGGAATGTCTATGGAGCAGTTCTACTCTGCCCAATAGGGTCGCCATGAGTCGGAATTGACTCCTCAACAGCAGTGGGTTTGGTTTGGGGTTTAAATATGATAGTTAAGCAGAAACTGTGCTGATACAGTTGTTCAAGTTCTCAGGTGCTAACCAGAAGGTGAGCAGCTCCGACCTACCTGCTGGTCTGCTGTCTTAAAGATTTACAGCCTTGGGAACACTATGGAGGCAGTTTTAGTCTGTCTTATACAGATGCTAAAACAAACAAACAAACAAACGAAACATTGCTGTCCAATTGCTTCTGACTCACAGCAACCCTAGAAGCCTTGGCGGCAGAGTGGTTAAGAGCTGGGCTACTAACCAGCTACTCCTAGCAAACGCTAAGGGGCAGTTCTATTCTGTCTAGTAGGGTCACTATGAGTCAGACAGGGTTACTATGAGTCAGAAACAACTCGACAGCAATGGATTTGGTTTGGTTTTTTAATTAATATGATAGCCAGGCCAAGTGCCGTCGAGTCTTGTTTATAATGGGACATTCCATATGTCACATGGGATATAAGCACTATTAAAGAAAGGGATCTTTTAAAGATGTGTATGTTATTGATTGACTCAAAAAAAAAAAGACTGAAAGAAAGACACCTCATTTCTTCTGTGCTAAGATGCTCTTATTACTCAGCATAATCAGACAATGTTTTCTATGGTGACCCCAGTTGGTTTGTGCATTCTTGCTTCATAGGGTATTCTTGGTTGCAATCTTTATAGAAGATAATCATTAGACCTTTCTTCATCAGCACCACTTTCAGTAGGTGAGTAAGAACTGCCAACCATTTAAGTTAGCAGTAAAGGGCAAACCAGTTGCCCTACTCGAGATCCTGAATACCAAAACCAAAATCCACCAACCAACTAACCAAACGAAACCCACTGCAGCTGAGAAGACTCATAACAACCACATAGAACTGAGTAAAACTGCCCCACGGGGCTTCCAAGGGGCCGCTGATAGATTCAAACTGCCAACGGGTTAGTAGCAGTAGACCTTAACCACTGCACAACCAGGTCTTCCTGAATACATGATTTTGTTTTTTTAATTTACCAAAACATTTTACTGTGCTTTAAGTGAAAGTTTGTAGTCCAAGTCCATCGGTCATACAAAAACTTAGGCACACACTGCTTTGTAACTCTAGCCACTTTCTCCACACGGTGACAGCACACTCCTCCTTTCCACCCTGTATTTCCTGTGTCCGTTCAGCTAGCTCCTGTCCCACTCTCCCCTTTTAATCCCACCTCTGAACAGGAGATGCCCATCTAGTCCCATGTATCTGCTTAAGCCAAGAAGCACACTCTTTGCCAGTATCACTTTTGTTCTTACAGTTCAGTCCCATCTTTGTCATTTCCGGACTCACAGAGCCTCCATGAGCCATGACTTTGGGGGCCCCTGCAGTTTACTGGGCTGTCAGTTCTGATCTTTTTAATAAAGTTCCATTTCTGGATCCTGTTTTTCTCCTACTTCATCGTGGACTCTGTGGTGTTCCCTGTCAGAGTAGTCATTGGGTGTGGCTGGGCACCATCTAGTTCTTCTGGTCTGTGTAGTTTCTGGACTGTGTGACCCTTCATGCTTCTTGCACTTACATTTTCCTTATGTCTTTGATGTCCTTCATTCTTCTCTGCTCCAGGTTGGTTGAGACCAGTGGATACTTCTTAGATGGTAACTTGCCAGTTTTTCAGATCCGGGTGCTGCTTGCCAAAGTGGGACCCAGCCATCTACATCTCAGAGATCTTTCTCGGGGGCAGACCACTGGTTTCCGTTATTGGTCTTAGTCTCCAGCCGTTGTTGTCTTTGTGGAGTGGGCCTCTCTGCTCTGTTCTTACAGTTTGTGCGGCATCCTCTCAAAGGCACATGCTCTGGAATTTTAAAACACAAGCCAGAAAGGAAGGCTATTCTTAGACATTTTGGGCTTTGGTCCCACAACACAAGTCCCCTTTGAGGCCACCACCTGTCACAGTGCTGCTGCTCCTTTCTCTAGCATCAGTTTCTAATAATTTTCTTTTTCACTTCTGTTTATTCCCTCCAGCATCACAATGCTATCCACGATCTCAGGAGTACCGTATTTATTCTAACACAGTTAATGGAACCAATTTTTTCCACAGAGACAAGAGTTTTAAGGCCCACCCGTATCACCCTGTGTCCTGTAGTCCAATCTAACCTTTGTCTAAAGATTTGACTTCAGCACCGGTTTCAGCTCTGGGCTAGTGACTGGTCCAGAGGCCGTGTTCTCATGGTTCTCTCCAGGAAGTCAGTCCACCAAGTTTAGTCTCTTACTGAAGTTCTACATCTGCACTCCCCTTTTTCTCACGCTTTGTCAGGGACTTTACATTGTGTTCCCTGTTGGGACACTCTTTGATGGTGACAAGTGAAATACGAGAGTATTTTTGACCAAAAGAAAGAAGAAAAATATAAAGTAAGAGGCAGGAAGACACAGAGGTACAGTATAAACACAATCACCCTGAGATTTAATGCTACGACAGTTCCTATGTTCTTCTTCCCTCTAGGGCTAGAATCTCAGGTTTTAATAGGGAATAAACCAAGTAGCTAGATACTATAATTCTCAGCTTCTCTTCCAGCTCGGGGCAGTCATGTGACCATGTTTTCACCAACAGAGTATGAATTTGCACACCTAATTTCCATTAAGGAAATCTCTTTGCCTTGATTTTCTCATTTCTCTTTCCAGCAGGTTAAAACACAAGCGTAGCGGTGTCCAGCTTCATTTTTGATTGATTGCAACACTCCAGATGTGGCAGAACAATGAAATAAAAGGAACAGTGGTTTCTACCTCTGGGCGGTCATGTGAGAGGAAAGAAAAACTGCAAATTGTCTGAGGCACTATAGTTCTAGGCCTCTATCTTAGACTGTGCCTGAACTAACAGAACCACTCAGATAGATAGCACAGTGACCACGTTCAACTTATTAATTCATTTTTTTTTTAACCAGTGAATTAACTGATTATAGTGTTAACCAGCAGAACTAAGGGGTGATTTACCTGGCCCGGAGACTGGAAATTCAGAATGAGAAGGCACAAAAAGCAATCATGATCTTGGGAGACAAATAATAGGAATGTTAATACTATCAAACAAAAGTATTTGGAGGTAGAGGTGTGGATTAGTCTAAGGAGAAAGTAAAAGGTTTAATATTTGAAAATAGAAAGCAGGTTCTTTTATTACCTGGGTATAAATTATCATGCCCAGAAGATATCTAAGACAACATTGCCATCCAGTCACCAGTCCAAAGGACAGAAGTGAACTGTAGGACAGAATAGAAGTGCCCCATAGAGCTTCTGAGCAGCGCCTGGTGGATGCAAACTGCTGACCTTTTGATTAACAGCTGTAGCACTCAACCACCGTACTGCCAGGGTTTCCCTGGCTATTCAAGTTACTGGTTAATGAAGCTAGATGTGAGTAGGAAATAAAATCAAATGCAAGGATTTCTGGGTTAAAGTAATTTAAACTATACTTGGCTTTGTATTTCAGTTCATCAAATATCATGTTTTATGACACAAGTTTGTATAGAACAAAGAAAAGAGATGCATGACTAATTCTAGTATCTGAAATAGTTATTTCTTAAATTTAGACTTTAAATAAGTATTGAATAATGTTGGGAGTTTTAGTTAGATATTTTGGGTCCCTGATTAGTGTGTGCTCCCTTCTCCCTTCATATGAACCCGAATATCCATGACTTTAAATTAGGAAATAAGCCACCACCTTTTAACATTTCTGAAAACTGTGCTCTTCTGAGATGTCAGTACACAGAACAAGCAAAACAGAGTCGACAAATGCACAGAGAGGGCGGTTGTAAGGGAGGCCGAGCTAGCTAAAAGTAAAATGATAAAATAGGTCACAGTCACAGTCATGATTTTACAGACTCTGCAGTTCCCTGGGTATCACCCTTTCTGAGGCTGCGCTCCTGCAGCAAATCCAGCCCCGCCGTTCCTGACCTGCTTCTGGTCATTGCCAATCACCCAGTTATGTCAGTATCCCCCAAGAGTCTCTCAAACTCACAGCTTGTGTACTACGGTGTTTTACCTCAGAAATGCTGATAGAGGTTATATGTCACGTTATACCAGCGCCTTCATTCTAGGCATGCGTTTTGTCCCTTTACCCTTAGTCAAAATGCCTGAGTCTTTGCTCCCAAGAAACTGTCTCTGAATTTTGAGATGACCCTTAGGCCAGCAGATCAAACTACTATGTAAATGGGAAAGCTGTGGACATTCCCTTCTCTCTTCATATAGGTAACATGAATATTCATTTAAATAGATTCTAAAATTTGAAATTTTAAGACACCAAGACACAGGAAAACTACTTAATAGACATTCTTTTACAAATTCACTAGGGATGATAAGTTCAAGAGATTTTCCTCACTCACCTAAGCCCATTTAAAAAACTATAGCATAGCCAAGATTATTAAATCAATAAGACCTTAAGTGTCTAAAACAAACAAACAAAAACACATTGCTGTCAAGTCAATGCCTACTCATAGTAACTCTATAGGACAGAGTAGAACTGCTCCATCGAGTTCCCAAGGAGTACCTGGCGGATTTGAACTGCAGCCATAGATCTTAACCTACACCATCAGGGTTTCCAAAACAGACTCATCAATGAAGCAAATTTCAAATCAAAATTGTATTATTTTTATTAAGCAAAGTATTAAATAAGACTTATACCTTCAGCTTGCTGGCATCATACTTTAACTATTCCTTATTACATTGGTTTCTCAGTTTGTCCCATTCTATTTTCCTTTCTGTGCTTGATATACGTGTAACAATGAGAGTTACTCTGCGTTTCAACCCTTCTTCCTCTCTGGCTGATATGAAACAGCAAAAAAGAAAAGACGGGGGCGGGGAGAAGAAAAAACAAGACTCTGTCATGGTCCTTATCTCAACACTGCCAAATAGACAGACTTGAAATATCTAAGATTTTCATCCTTCTTGGAAATGGTTTTCAGCTTAAAGGCATTTGACCTGGAGTGAGGTTATATTTCAGTCATCCTAGCGAATGGTATCTAGAGAGGCCCGTCAATAGAAGCTTAGCAGAAAAATGTGAGCGAAAGATCAAGTGCCTGGTAGCTGAGAAAGCTAGAAGAGGGTAACTTGACTTGAATATCAAAGTGAAATTCTGTCAGAATGGCAAAAGTCACTTACAAAACAAGACATCCCGGGAAGGCATTAATCAGGAATCGCAAGTAATGATTGACCTATTTGACTAAGTATCATCTTAAAAAGCTTTGAAACAGTGCTTTGGGATCTAAGACTCCAGCATTATTATTAGGAGTAAAGGCTTAAGATACACAGCCAGAAGGTATTGGCATGATATGGCATGTAACCTCTCCCAGTATCCCTGAGGATAATAACTTATTTGAGAAGTCAGCAGTTTGACAAAGATTCCAGGGGAATGTGAACATACCTGAGCAAAGAAACATAAGACATTTGTATTCCAATACCTGCAGCCAAAACGTTGATGAAGAGGAACCCATTATGAGTTGACTGTGGATGTGGGGTGCCATGTCAAATCTAGGGGGGCTGTTCACAGGTGCTTCTTGATTTTCTAAATAGCCAGAAGGCCATTAGAAGAAGAGAACTAATAACTAAAATGGATTGGTCCATGAATGGTAGGTGCATCTAATCAGAGCTGGAGACACATTAGTACATGGACAGTACCTTTTATTACATATAAAAAGAAGCAAACAGTATACAACAGGTGAGCAGTCCTCTTGGCTCAAAGGATGTCCAGGTGAAGATGGAAAACTGCTCCTGCCCTGTTAAGTATTACAGATAAGGGACTATAAAGGACAGTCATATGGTAGTGGCAGTCCCTCTTGGCCTGCTGGAGACAGAGGACTTTTCCATGCTGACCATCACTTAGCATCTTGGATGAGGGACACAAAAGGGGTCTGCCTGTAGATGACCCCCTAGTCAGGTGGGTGAAATTAGGTGGACTGAGGATTTTTACTATACACACTTCCCACTAACTGTACAGTTGAGGGACTAAAAGATCCCTCTACCAATCATTTTTGTATCCCTAAGGTCATGTGGGAAAACCTGGAGGCAAGGTAGTTAAGTGCTATGGCTGTTAGCCAAAAAACTAGCACATCAATTCCACCAAGTGTTTCTAGGAAACTCTATGGGGGCAGTTCTACTCTGTCCTATAGGGTTTCCGTGAGTCAGAATCAAGTTGATGGCAGCAGGTTTGGTTTTTTATTTTGTTTTTTCAAGGTCATTTGATTAGAATCCACAGGACCCACTACAGGAAGCACGGTATAATCTCCCAGCCTAACCGTTTTAGGAAGCAGGGGGTCAGACACGTTGGCACCAAACCCAGAACCGTGTCTGTTTAAGATTGATGACATTAGGAAAGCTCTATAGGCTAGGAGGAAGGGTGAATAATGTGTGTTTTTTGTTTGTTTGTTTGTTTATGTTCTGCTTTGTTTTTTCCTGAAACCCAAAGACGCTTGTAGGGGAAGAGACAGGATAGACACACTGCCGGGCTTTTGTGAAGGACCCCCTCCTGAGAGTAGAGCTGGTGGCTCTGTTCTGAGCATTTTAAGGACAAGATTTTGTGATATGTATAGAAACTACCAGGAGAGAGAAAATGCTTAAAATGTGTAGATTGACATCAGCTGAATCAAAACCAGTGTCAGCGCCTAGGTCACTGCTTTCTGTATTCAGGAACAATGACACAGAAACCATCACTGCCTGATGCGATACATTTTTGGTTTTTTTCCTCAAATTGAACAACTGATCTGTGTTGGCTGCACATAAGCATTGTCTGCTGGGCCACTCGGCAGCAATTTCCAGTCTATTTCTGTAAATTGAGCCCTTCGAGTGTTACCCCTCCTAGATTACAGCAGAACTGTTCAGTACACAGGACTAACTTTCATCTTTATCTGCCTTCCCACACAATCGGGCCTAGACAGATTGAGCAGGGCACCTCATTTTTATTAGTCCAGTAGAAAATTGCCAGAAGAGCAGGTGAGAGTGATTTTCAGGTTTAGTGGAATATAGAGTTAAATAGTGAAAAAGAGGAATTGGCTACCTTCCTGGAGGCTCGGAATAGTTAGAGCCCCAAACAGTCCCAACACTCTCTCCTAGCACTGCTTTCATGATTTGGTGAGATTTTTGTAGGAGTTTCTTTGGTAAGAGACAGTACTCTCTCTCTTTTGCAAGCTTCTACTAAAACTGGCAGAATAGTAGCAACCAGACATTGTCTTAATAAGAACAGTGTGGGGGTGTGACATGCACGAGGTCGTCCTACACAGTTGGTATTACATTCTATACTGTGCTAAGGTCCACATGATTAGTCAGGACAGCCCAGCCATCCTTCAGCTGCAATAAGAATTAGGAAGAACAGTCTTCCCTTCCTTCACTGTGAAATTCCTCTGTACTGACTTTTACACAACAAATTGATTGCAAGGGACCACTGAAAGATGCGAACAACTACTGCTCATTATAAATGCATACCAAGACACGTGTTTATCTAGGTGTGTATCTGCCCTTCCTTCTGATGCTTCTACACAATAGGCATTGGGGAGATCTCAAGGAAGAACATGGCAAAAGAGTATAGGAGTTATGTGACAAATTTGTTAGCTTTGGAAATATGCGTGTCTATTTTGTTGATAATTTCCTCTCTACTCTCCAACCCCAGGAGTTCTCACTTTTACTTGTGGGTGGATAAGAAGACCAATTCAGTTATAGCAACAAGCTCTTGCAATCCTAATTCAACTGGTAAGTATTAGACAAGAAGTGAACTAGTAAACTGAATATTCAGTTCCTGAGAGAACATTGATAAGTGGAAGAGGCAAACACCATGATTTTGCTAAAACTCATTTATTTACCATGATCAGTAAGCAATAAGTAAAATGTTAGCCTTGCAGTACTTCAGGTAGGTCAAAGCCATCTCGTTCTCTTGTGCATGCTTTGACTGCGCCTGGGTCTCCACTCACTGCCTCCCTCAGCGTGAGCTACATCACACTTTGGTAGTCTCAACACTCTGCCCATTTCCACACCCACTCCCGACTCACACATCTTTTAGCTGGAGTGGTTTGGTGTCCTTGACCCCCATTTTACCACCAGCTCAGAATTTCCTTGGAGATAATTCCCTGGAGATAATTTCAAGACCCACTGTTTTTCTTTGATGTACATGCTAAACACAATATGCTTCTTTGATTAAAATTATGGTTGACTCAGAATTTTACTGTCTGTTACACTAAAGATTTTGACTGGTGATTGATTGACTTACCTTCTATTACTGTTCTTGGTTTAGTGCTATTTGTTTTCTGTTATTGTTTAATTTTTGAAAAGCCAGTTAGCCTCCAGTCATTCATTTTATCTACTTTAAAGAAATATTTGAAATTGAATATATTAAAACCTATCATTGTTAAATTTACTCTTCATCCTGTTAATTCCCAAGCCCCTTAAATACTAAACAAGGACACTCCTCAAGCAGCTGCTACTCTACAAGCCCACAGGTATCCTTTCACACTTCTCACATCTCGCTTGACAGGTCTCTCTAAATATAAAGTTCTCTTAGAAGAGTTCAAGGATATGATTCTGAAAACTAACAATCGTGTGGATTAAAGAAAAAAACAACAATAATCTGGGTAGTCATAAAGTTATTCTGTTTATCTACTTTGAAACAGAATATTTAGCCTCCTTTCATTAATTAATATACTTCTCCTTGGGTAAAGCAAATGTTTAAGCCCTGCACTAGCTACCAAAAAGCTGGTGGTTCAAACCGACTCAGAGAAGCCTCAGTAATAAGCCCCAGTAAACTGCTTCTGAAGACTCACAGCCTTGAACATCTTATGGAGCAGTTCTCTTCTATATACATGGCATTGTCACAAGTCAGAATCAACACACTGTCAACTAACAACAATATTGCAACCTGCAGTCCAAGTCACCCTCTATATGACCTAAGCTTTTAGAAGCTAAAATAGATGGATACAATAAGCAGCTCCAATGGTATACCTTTTTAAAAGAGTGATAAGAATTTCTACAGATATTCTTGAACTCAGATTTACGTGTCTTCGGTGCTAAGGATATATCAATATTTGAGCCAAGCTATCTTATATTTACATGTGACCTAATTCTCTTTAAGTGCAAGGAAAGACTCTATCACTGAAGATAACAGAAGACCCATCTGATGTTGATTGTGTCTGGCATTGTGCAAAGCTGAAGTTCTTTTTCCTAACATCAAACCTTGGCTGTGATTTCAAGAGTACGAAAATAACATAAGAATTATTATATTTGTTCTCAATTCCTGTCTCCTGCCAGTTTTTCCGTACCAACGCAAGGGAAACAAGTAATCACTTATAAAATATTTACTAATGGACTAGGCATAGTACTATGTCTTAAAATCATTTAAATTTCTTTAATTCTCACAAAAGCCCTAGAGGAAAGTCACCATTATTATCCCCATTCTCCATGGGAAAAATGAGTCCTTTAAATTGAGCAACTTAGCTGAGTTTGACAAAATAGTAAGTGGAAGAGTAGAGAGATCAACCCAGATTAACGCTCACTGCTGCTAACGGGAAGGTTAGCTATGTGAGTTCACCCGGAGGGGCCCTGGAAGAAAGCCCAAGCCATTAAAAGTCCCATGAAGCATAGTTCTACTTTGGCACACAGGTAGCTGCTGTGAGTCAAAGTTAAGTTCATGGTAACTAGTGTAATTGGAAGAGTAGAGATTCAAATCCAAAAAGTTTAGCTCTCGGGAAGGTCCTATGCCTTGCTGTGCATCACTGCCTCACCTTGCTATGCTTGGCTCAGTGCTAAGCGAGCCTCAAGACAGAGCCAAGCCTTTTGATACCGGTAGGATGGCAAGCTGTGGTGCAACGTGTAGGGAAAAGCCCAGAATTATTTTCATCCTAAGCTTGGAATCCCTGGACCTGCGATTCTCCTACAAAGTAATAGTACCTCCATGACCCTTTTTTTTTTTTGGTTTATCCATCCTAATTCTGGAACTTCTGCCTGGCTTCCAGGGTCCCTATGATTGCCTTCATTAGAACCAGAATAATTAGCATACCCTGTCCCTTTTCCTTTTGTTGAACTTTAACCCCTTCTTGTCTCTCCTTGTGCTCCTCCCATGACTTCTGTCTTGGATTTTACTCACCATCCTCTCACTGCTGAGCTAGGATGCTCCTTCGAGTTAGATGAAGTTCTCTAGCATTATAGACGAGCACTGGGGTAAAAAAAAAAGCAAAGACAAGCATCACAAGTTTTTCCGCAGAATGTTCAGAATTTCCCATTGCTCTTAAACATGTAGAACCTGAACTTGTCAGTGGTGTTTGGGAACCCGCATTCCGATTTCTCCTCTCACACTGTTGAAGGGCTGGCTTTCTTCCCCACCGCTCCACTCGCGCCTCCTGTTCTTCTCCTTTAGTCTCTCTTTCTAAGTTCACAGAGGAAAGTTTCCATTTTTCCATTGTCTCTGATGTTTCTGAAAAAAGAACCTCTTACATCAGTTTTGTTCTGGTTCTGATAACAATGATAGTGAGTTTCAATCTGAGTCTTTATTCAAATATAATTAGTCCTAATCTTTATTTCCCTTCACTTACTTTTGGAATATTTTTGCCTCCCCCACAGCAAAAATAAACAACAACAAAAAATTCTTTCCTATCTCTTTTGATAGCAAAAGATAAGGAAAACTCAATCTCATTTTCTCCGTTTTTTTCCTTCTCTCTTGAATACATCCCTTTGGTTCAAAGAACGAGCTAGCTGAGGTTCAGGCATGTGTCAAAGAAACAACCCAACCTTCCTTATTTTCTTTTACTCAGGCAGAATCAGCTTTTCTCATTTCCTAGCAAATATTTAATCAGATGAATCTCATTGTGTATTTCTAAAGAATTCTCCGTAACTGTCTCTCTCCCTTTTATTTGCATCTATACTTGAGGATTCATTCTGACACAGCAAATTCCACACTCAGTGAAAAATTGTTGAAGCTCTCTAAATACTGATTGAATAAATAAATAGAGCATCTCATTACAGTATCAACATAGCAAAGTATCTGATAAGAAAATAAAGAAAAATAAAACAAATAATTCCATTCAATTAACAAAAGAAAAATGCATTTAAGTTATAAAAAAGAAAAACAAAACTGAATAATCACACATATGACTAGAAACCTTTACACATCCACTAAGTTAAAGTTATTATTAAGAAGTGAAAAAAAACAAAGGATTTTGTTGCACTTGAAGCCACAATCAACATCCATATAAACAACAGTCAGGAAATCAAAAGACTTAATGAATTGGGAAAATCTGCCACAGAAGACCTTTTTAAAGTGTCAAAAAGCAAAGATGTCACTTTGAGGACTAAAGTGTGCCTCATCCAAGCCATAGTATTTTCCAATACCTCATCTGCATGTGAAAGCTGGGCAATGAATAAGGAAAACTGAGGAAGAATTGATGCCCTGGAATTAGCATGTTGGCAAAGAATACTGAATGTGTCATAGGCTTCCAGAAGAATGAACAAATCTGTCTTGGAAGAAGTACAACCAGAACCCTCCTTAGAAGCAAGGATGGTGAGACTTCATCTAAGGCACTTGGTACATGTTAGAAGGAAGGATGTCCCTGGAGGAGGCTGTCCTGTTTAGTAAAGTAGACGTCAGCAAAGAAGAGGAATACCCTCGATGAGACAGACTGATGCAGTTACTGCAGAAGTGGACTCAAGCGTAACAATGATTGTGAGTGTGGCATAGGACTGGGCAGTATTTCGTTCTGTTGTACATCGGATCACTATGGGTTGGAACTAACTCGATGATGCTTACCAACAACATGTTATGTAATCTTTACGGTAATTTTTAACTTAAACATCTTGTAAGTAAAGAAAGTGAGACACACACACACACACAAAGAAGAGAGTACTAAGAAAATAAGTGAAGGGAAATAAATATTAGGACTAGTTACTTTTGAATAAAGACTCAGATTAAAAAGTAACCAGCTGTAACCATTGTCTCTCCTGTAGACAATGTTTCAGTTAACACCATTTACAAAGTTTCATTTTTATAACTTAAACTAGAAAAACTATCAAAGACTTCTAAGACTCAAACTTCATTAAAGTTAAAAAACTCAAACTGTACCAAAATTTTTGTATATAAAGGACAAATGCAGCCTAGACTAAACTTTCTAGGCTTCTAGGTTTTAATCACAATGAATCAAGTATTACCTTTAAGCAAAAATTTTGATTTTATATCACCAAGGTCCCCAAGGCCTGGAGTAGAAGTTCAGTATACACTTAGTGAATTGGCTTTCAGCACTTTGAGAAAAGAAACTCTTTGGGGAATTGTTGTTACACTTCTCCCTCAATTTTTCCCAACCTTTCCTACAACAAAAGAAAAAAAGAAAGAAAGAAAAAAAAAGTAGGCATCATTTTTAATACTTGCTATATATTTCAAGGTTTCCTGAAATATTCACTTTGCACAGTTTAGTTACTATTTCTAATTTTCATTGGTTTAATGATAGGGAAGATAAATATATTACAAGATAATAAAAAAGAGAAAGCTTGAAAGTAAAGAGCTACTTGGACAGTGGACAGCTGCACAGGAAAGACAAAGGTTTTCATACCACATGGTGTGAGAATAAGAGTTCATACATCTCTCCATACACACACATACACATACACACTTATGCTTGGAATTCTTATTTTATCACAAATAGAATATAGGATATTTTGTAAATTTCCTCTAGGCTAGTTTCATAATTTTTGTTGCTGTTTAAGTTGTGGACGTTACTATCTTTGAGACTATTAATACACCAGAAATATTTAATGATTTTTTTTAAAAAAACTCATTTTCTAGAAAATATTTTGCTGCAAAATTCCAAACTCTTTGAAGTATGCTGGAAACTCTGGTGGTATAGTGGGTTAAGTGCTAAGTCTGCTAACCAAAATGTTGGCAGTTCAAATCTGCCAGGTGATCCTTGGAAACACCATGGAGCAGTTCTACCCTGACCTGAGTTGGATCTGACTCAATGTGAGTGGGTTTATTTTGTTTTGTGGGTTTTGAAGTAGGCTTAGTTGTCTAATACAAAATGCTCTAAATTTTCATCCTTTATTAAAAGTATCTGAATTGACTTTCAGAAAGCTATTAATTATTAAAGTGCTTATAGTACTTGTGGAAACGCTAGTGGCATTGGCTAAAGTCTACAGCTGCTACCGAAAAGGTCAATACTTAAAATCTGGCAGGCACCCCCTGAAAGCTCTATGGGGCAGTTCCACTCTGTTCTATATGGTTGTTGTGAGTCCATCAACTCAAAGGCAATGAGTTTAGTTTGATGGCTTTTTGATAGTATCTGTAGGTCTCTGTACTTCATGTTACTTTGATTTTATAATGATAATAACAAACATCTGTGAAATGAGCAACTGCAGATGTGTTTAGAAAGTATTAGCATTTTCCTTATCAATGTATATACAAATTTATTTTATTTGTAATTCCTTACATACGGTATTTGGATTGACCATTTTCATGGTTCCATACACTTTCTTCACTTCATTTTATTAAAGCAAAGACATGATAGTCCCAAGGATTATAAAGCCCATTCTATCAAAAGCTGATATTTACTTCTAAAGGTTTTGTTTGTTTGTCTTGCTTTGTTTTTCAATACCAGACTAGTCACCTTGGGATCAATACAGCTTTCAAAAAAGCCTCAATTTTATCTTGATTTGTCTAGTTTTGATAGACATCGTGTTAATGATAGTGAATAAGTAAATTATTTATTACTTGTATATGTAGAATTGCATTAGTAACTCTGGGACATCAGTGAGTCAACAGACAGTTGTCATTAAGTGTATATAAGTCAGAACAGTTAGGTGTGATTTGTAACTAACATCAGTTAATTAAATTTTGTCTTAGAATATAGTTTACAGTGTACTATGTGTCTCAGTGTCTTAGTGTATAATGTACCTTTCTATACATATGAAATTAAAGAAACAATTCCAGATACACTAAACCACTTTTAACATAATAATATAGTAATAACAGTAATAGTGTTTTGATGTTCATGGCAAAGAAGCTCTTGGCTATTATTGCCAACCATTGTGTGTGCCTTCAGTTTTTGACATGATAGTCTTTACAGGGCTTGGTTCATAACAATGAGTTGTACCTGGACATTCGTAATGAAGGGACAGCCTGTATCTGGAAAAGCTACAAGTGATAGTCTTCCTAACTGTATACCTAATACAGAGTTTTGTGCACTAAAATTATATTCTCCAACATTTTTATACACAAAAAGTCTAGCTGCCTTTTGATGGATGCTCAGAATTCTAAGTAGAGAATTTGACATTGTCTTAGTCGCCTAGTGCTGCCGTAACAGAGACACCACAAAGGATGGCTTTAAAAAGAGAAATTTTATTTTGTCACAGTCCAGCAGGCCTCAAGTCCAAACTCAGGGTGCCAGCTGCAGGGGAAGGCTTTCTCTGTTGGCTCTGAAGGAAGGTCCTAGTCATCAGTCTTCTCCTGGACTGGGAGATTTTGAGGCACAGGGACAGAGTCTTTTCCAAAAGAGGTGCTCTGCTCCCAGTACTGCTTTTTCCTAGGAAGTATGAAGTCCCTGACTGTCTGCTTGCTTCCCTTTTCTTTGTTTCCCAAAAGATTGCTTCAAGGCACAATATAATGTTGTACAGTGAGACCTGCCCAGCCGACCAAACTATCACACATCCTCCCTCATTAACATCGTAAAGGCAGCTTTTACAAAGTGGAGGAACCACACACAATACCGAGAATCATAGCCTAACCAGATTGCCACACATGTTTCTGAGGGGACACAGCTCAATCCACAGCACTTATTTTCCACCAAGACCTTCACCAAGGCCAGAATTACCTATAGACTCTGCCAAGCCATAGACTCTAGATATCTTTTTTTTTTATTTCTCCTGCTTTATAGAGAAAACTGTAATTTAAATCTACTGTGTAATGATTTCCCTTAAATGAGAAACAGATTATGATTTTGGTTTTTCTCATTGTTTCCCTTTCCCCAAATGCAGAAGTCTCTGGGACTTAGTTGGCTTACTAGCAATGAGTTACTAGTTCACTAGTAACACAAGGGTTACTGATTTAGAATATTGAAACAAGAGCAACGACAACAACAACAAAAAAACTTTCTTGGATGCAGTCTGTGACAGGAAACAGTTTAATTCCATGCCTACACAAGGGCTCATCTGGCGTGCACACTGTATTTTCAGTCAGCCAGAGATACGTCACAGTTCATAATCGTGAATCAACTCCTCACCTAAAAGACCAAAGCACACTTATCCATATGGACCCAGGATGTGACAAAACCCTGTCTCAGTTTGAATGTGGCCACTTGATATTTATCAATCTGTGCTATGCAGAATACTGACATGATCTCTGCCCAACACGAGATAATGTTTCTTCATAATCTTGAGTTGTAAATATCAATTTGTAAATTTTCAAATCACACATCAGATGATGTGTAACTTCAGGCCATCACAGCAGGCTGTTCCTCACCCAGGCTATCCTGGTAAATTTTCATAACTTCTCGAGTGTTTATAAAAGGAACACAGCTGGAGAAATAACTGAAAGTGATACTGTTAACTGTATGGCAGAGAAGATAAAGAGAAAGCCAAGCCCTGCCAGGATGATCTGAGTTCTATATAAAAAATCAGCCTGTTAATAGTGAGAGGGAGGTAGGAATGAAGTGTGGTGGTAATTAACGAAGCTGGTGGTCAGAATGAAGCTTTAGTAAAAAGAATGTTGGATAGAAAATTGTTTTGCATGTGTGTGTTTATCTCATCTACAAAATAGAGGCAACACTTTGAACAAGGTGAAGACAGTCATTTAGATCATTTAAAAAATATTGTCTGTTACAGTGTTAGACTTTTCGCTAGACTTCACATTACCTGGATAAGAAATACCTTCTTTATATTCATTATGTTCTGACTCTAAATTTTTTCTTCCCACAGATAAGCTTCCAGGATAATGAGATCCTGACAGACAAGGCTTTTTAAGAGTGGTAGGCCAAATAGATCTTGCATAGAAAGTTTTATCATAGATTAATATAAGATAACCTGGTTCCTGTATTGGTCCTTTGTACACCATACTAACATGAGTCAGTGCCTCTATATAAAATAACAGACAGAAAAGATGGAAAAACGACCCTTACTAAGCTAAAACCTTTAAGTTAAACCGTTAAGTTAGAACATGTTTGCGAAGACAGCTAGCCTCTCTACATGACGCTAGTATGAGCTCCTTGCACACTGTCACCCTTCGGGGGCAGAAGTCACGTCTTACTATTGTTGGGACTTTTAGCACTACACAAGTGCCATCACATAGTGGGTGAAAAGTATAGTTCTATGACATAATTGGAAGAATGTTTCTATAATTTTTTGTCTTTCCAGGTGTAGCACATATATTCACTCTGTTGACAGCTGTTCAAGCCTTTAGCCTTTACCTAAAATGGATTCATTTAGCCAATATTCCTCAGGTTCTATTACTTGCCAGGTACTGCTCTAGATAACAAGCCCTGGTGGTACAATGGTTAAGCACTCGGCTGCTGAGATAGTTCAGGTTGTGTGTCAACTTGGTTGGGCCATGATTCTCAATGGTTTGGCAGTCATACGATGTGATCAGTTCCACAGTAGAATCTACTGTGAGTAGCCAAGTAATCGAAAGGGAGATATTTTGGGTGTGTGGCCTGCACTGGATACAAATGGATGCTTTAACAAAGCTTGTAGGTTTTGTGTTCTTGACAGATCCTGCAGCTAGATCCTATTAATCTGACCTCTGTCTTTCAGACTTGAGATAACAGCTTGCCTGTGGTCTTGCCTGCTGCTTTGAGAATCCTCTGATCTTTGCAGCCTGTGAGCAGCAGCTCTGCCCTCTAACCTGCTTATCTTGGGTTCACCAGCTCCTGTGCCTACATGGATCAGGAAAAGCCTCTATCTTGACCCGTGGATTTGGTGTGTTCTAGCATCTACAAGGAAACCCTGGTGGTACAGTGGTTAAGTGCTACAGCTGCTAATCAAAGTCAGTGGTTTGAATTCACCAGGCACTCACTGGAAACTCTATGGGACTGCTCTACTCTGTCCTTTTGTAAGTGCATGAGCCATTTCTTTGATGTGAATCTGTCTGTATATCTGTATATACATTTGTGTGCTTTGTTGGTTTGGCTTCTCTGGAGAACCCAGCCTCAGGCAGCTGCTAACAGAAAAGTTGGCAGTTTGAACCCATACAGTGGCTCTGTAAAGATTGTAGGCTAGAAAAAACTTTGGGAGCCCTTCTACTCTGTTACACAGGTGGCTGTAAGTGGAAAGTTGACTCAAGGGCACCTATCAACAACAATCACTGCCTAGATAGTTGAGGTGTGTGAATGAGCCCAGGGAAGACCTGCTCCTGCAGAACTGATTCCGCTCTGAAACTCTGGGACTCTGTCATCTCTCTGTAACCACCCTCTTCACTGTCATCCTCAGCTTTTCATTCTCTTGAAGCCTATCCTCTCTGCTTATCGTTATATCTGTTTCTTTTCTCATGTGCATAACTTATATAATCTCATTTTCATCTAATTTGTGCTATTTTTTTTTCCTTACACAGTTCTCTAAAGCTGGAGCCTAGAAGTACTCCACTCCTGAACAATTTCAACCACAATCAGCTTCTTTTCTTGTCAAAGTCTATAAAACTCTCTCAAGGTTTATACTCTCCAACATGAAAAATAAACAGACCTTAAAAACCAAGACTCACTTATAGGAATTAATCTTAGTTATTTAGTGCTGATCTAAGTGAAGTATCACAAGTGGAAGGCTTAAACAAACAGAAATTAACTCATTCACAATATAGGAAGCTAGAAGTTTGAATTGAGGGTGCCAGCTTCAGGGGAAAGATTTTACTTTCTGACATTTCTAGGGGAAAGTATTTGTCATCAAACTTCTTCTGATCTAGGAGCTTTTCAGCATGAAGACCCCGGGTCCAAACGACTTTCTCCTTTCTTGGTGATATGAGGTCTCTCTCTTCTCAGCTTCCACACTCTTTTGTATCTTAAAAGAGATTGACTAGAGATACAACTTAACCCTGTAGATTGTAACCTGCCTCATCAAAATAACTACTTCTAGTCCTGTCTCACATTGTAAAAGTTAGGATTTACAATACATAGCAGGATCACATCAAGTCCCAAGCTAGTGGATAATCACACAGTACTGAGAATCACGACCTAGTCAAGCTGACAAACATATTTAGAGGACACAATTCAGTTCATAACAGATGGATAGTCAAAGAAACATAAGGCATTGAAAAAGACCTAAATGTCTGAAATGAGAAAGTAGTTAAGTAAATTATGATACATATATACAGTGGAAAAAAATCCATAGACATTTGTAATAATAATTTGCTACTCTACAAGGACTGCCAATTAAGTTCAGGAACACCCTAGCAAAAGTGCTACATAACCTCATTGACAAATATCACTTAGGTCACCTTGAGGTGCTCCCCTTGGGAAGCTATGCACCCATGCCAGTGCTGAGTCTGCCCTTCAGAGCAATTTTGAAACGCTTTTCCTGGAATAGCCATCAGAGCTGTTGTCATGTTACGTTTGATGCTCTGAATGTCATCAAAATGCCTTCCTTTCAACATTTCCTTTCCCTTCTGGTAAAAAAAAAAAAAAAAAAGTCGTTAGGGACCAGATCAGGTTGAGTAGAGAAAGTGTTCCTGTACTGGCTAACAACTCTCTCGCAGAAAATTACTCAGTTTTGTGAATTTACCACTATGCCACAGTGCACAACGGCCATTCCAGAATAAGTTTCAAAATTGCTTTGAACTGTGGACTAGGCACTGGCGTCAGTGCATAGCTTCCTGAGGAGGGTGCTTCGAAGATAACCGTAGTGATATTCAGCAGTGAGATGTGTAGCTCTTAGAACACCAAATTCTCAGACTTCATTGTCAGACCTTATGTAGTTATTTACATGGAAAGATGCACAAGACACATGTAAGTAGAAAATAGAACAATACAACTAGTACTGTCCCATTCACACAATTTTAAGTAAATGAAAAGTTCTTCTAATTATGACATTCAAGTCATGAAAGTGCTACTTTTAAAGCAAATTGTTTATAAGATGAAAATGAATACATGGGGCTTAAGCTTGCAGCCTCTAGAGGGAAAATCAAAGGCTGGTATATGCTGTATCACGCATTTTGCTTCCTCAAACAGATTAACTTTATTACGGTGAAAACCTATTGAGGCAGTTCTCCCTCCTTGATGATATCAGCATGTATATCTGGCTCTTTCTTAGTACTTTAATATCTACATTTGTACCCTATGGGTTCATCTTGATGAACTTAACTGTTCTAAGTGCTACTTGCCTAGTTTCTGAGTATCACTATGGTTAATGTTCAAGTACTCCACGTGGGAAGCTAGGCACTGATTCCAGTGCCTAGTCCAAATTTTGCAGCTCTTTCTGGAATGGCTATCGTGCACAGTAGTGAGGTAGCAAATTCTTGAACTGACTTGTAGAATTGTCTGTGAGGGAGTTTTTAGCCAGTGAGCCAATTAAGCTGTGCTGGAACACGTGCCCTACTCACCTGATCTGGCCCCCAGTGACTTTTTTCTTTACCCAAAGTTAAAGAAATACTGAAAGGAAGACACTTCAATGCCATTCCGAACATCAATGATAATACGACGACAGCTCTATGTCCATTCCAGAAAAAGAGTTCCAAAATTGCTTTAAAGGTGAACTAGGGGCTGATGTGGGTGTGTAGCTTCCCAAGGGGAATAATACTTGAAAGTATTCAGCAATGAGGTATGTAGCACTTTCCTAGGATAAGTTTGCGAACTTAATTGACTTATCATGTACACAGATTGCAATACACCCTATACTAAGAGGACCACCCCTTGACTTAGGAAAACAAGATCTTATTAACAATATTTCCAAGGCAAGCATTTTTGAAATTTATACAAATTATTTTCAGTAGTGAAAGGGTGTATGAAAGAATTGACACGTGTCTTCAAGCTTTTAAACAAATCTGTAGCATGCTAAATTATTATAGTTGGAGATTAATTGTCGTTAGGCTATTAGATTGCCAATATAAATACTAAGTTACTATCCATACCCTAAAACTTTCTTTTTTGTTTGTTTACTCTTTATACATCGCATTTCTTTTTACTTTTTAAAACATTGTTGAAATACATACAGCAAAATACACACCAATTCAAAAATTTCCACATAAATAAGTCATTGACATTGCTTACACTCTTTAAGTGCACAACCATTCTTACCTTTCTTTTCTTTGTTCCTTTCCTATTGGCATATATTCACTGCCCCCTAAGCTTGCTAGCCAACCTTTCATACACTTCTGTTTTCGGTTTGCTCACATACGGCAGGTTCTTTCAAAGACCAAAATTCTCAAGACAGATGTTCTGTACTAATTAAGCTAAACTGTTCTATAGTTCAAAGGAGATGTCAGGGGATATTTTTGGTTTCAAGTTTAAAGATTATCTTAGAACAATAGTTTCAGGGAATCATCCAAACTTTGTGGTTCCAAGAAGTCTGAAATCCATAAGAATTTAAAATTCTGTTCCTCATTTTTGTCCCTTTTGATCAAGATTTCTTTCTAGAGTCTTTGATCAAAATATTTCAGTCATAATAGAAGGACACCACGTAGTTCTTTTGATCTCATGGCACAGAGGCAGTTTTTCTATGGAGGTAATAAGTCATGTATTCTGTTTCCTCCTCCTGTTCTTCATTCAGAAACCCTGGTGGTGTAGTGGTCAAGTGCCATGGTTGCTAACCAAAAGGGTGGCAGTTCAAATCTACCACACACTCCCTGGAAAGTCTATGGGGCAGTTCTTCTCTGTCCTATAAGGTCACTATAAGTTGGAATCAACTTGATGGCAATGAGTTTAGAGTTTTTAGGTTTATTCCTCTGTCTTCTTTTGTTGCTCCAGAAGAATGAAGGCAGTTATCATACCTTGAATGGCTGCTTGCAAGCTTTTAAGATCCCAGGTGCTATGAAATGAACTAAGAGGTAGAACCATAACAATACTCATTGCTATTCAGTCAATTGCAACTCATAGTGACTCTAGAGGACAGAGTAGCCCCATAAAGTTTTCAAGGAGCCCCTGGTGGGTCAAACTGCCAAATTTTTTATTGGCAGCCATAGCTCTTGATCACCTCACCATCAGGGAAGAAGAGAAGCATTAAAAACTTACACCAGTTAACCAGGATGTCCCGTGAAGGCATGATTCTAAACCTCTAAACCAAGAAACCAAATCCCATGAGGCTGTCACCTCAACAATTACTCTTCTTTTATTGTTGTTGTTGAAACAATATATATCACACAAAAAGTTGCTACTTAAACATTTCATGGGTTTACAACTGAATGACACCAATTATGCAAATTGTCTGTGCAACCATTAATCTTCATTGATGCCGTTTTCCATCGCATAAACAGAAACTCAGTGCTCCACAAGCAATGACTCCTCCTTTCCTTCTCCCTGGCACCCTCAGTTGTCACCAGTAAACTTGGGTCTCTAAATATTTGCTTATTCTTGTATTTTTGTATAGGTGAATTCACACAATAGTTTTCCTTTTGTTATTGACTTTCCTTTTGTTATTGACTTATCTCACTCAGCATGTCTTCATGTTCCACCACTGCTGAAGCATGGATCAGGACTTCATTTCTTTTTCTGGCAGAGTAGTACATGCTCCATTGTGTACACATGACAATTTTTATCTGTTCATCTATCTGGAAATAGGCATTTAGGTTGTTTCCACATTTTGCTTATTCTGAATAGCGCTGTAATGAACATTAGTGTTCATATATCTGTTTGCTTTGCTTCTTTGAAGTCCCTTGGCTATAATTCTAGCTGTGGGATTGCTGAGTCAAGTGGTAGTTTTATTTCTAGATTTTTCAGAACTGTTACAATTTTCTACATTTTGCATTCTCTCCAGCAATTTCCCCATATCCTTATCAACATTTGTTTTCTTTTCTTCTTCCTTCCTTCCTTCCTTTCTTTCTTTCCCTTTCTTTCCATTTCTTTCTTTCTTTCTCTCTTTCTTTTTCTTTTTTGTCTTTTTATCTCTTTCTTTTTCTCTTTATTTCAGCCATCTTAAAATAAAAAGCATAGTTTAAAATCGGTAAAAGTATTTGTCAGGGTTGTATTCTTTTAGTATACTTATTTATTTTGTACAATGAACAAAGAATTCAAGAAGCTGGACTATGTCAAGAATGCAGCATCAGGTCTGAAGGAAGACTCATTAATAACTTGTGATGTACACTGTACATAACCTTGCATTTTGAAAGTTAAGAGCACTTAAAGCACTTACTGATGAGTATGAAAGACTACAAGCTTTGGTGGGGTTACAACGGAACATAAACGGAACAGAAATCCTCACAACTATACCAACAAGCAGCATTATAAACAGGGAACATATTAAAGCTGTCAATGATTTTATTTTACTTGGATCCACAGTCAGCACCCATGGAAGCATCAAATCAAGAAATCAAATGACAAATTGCATTGTACAAAACTGCTGCAAAGGATTTCTTTAAAATGTTAAAAAGAAAAGTTGTCACTTTGAGGACTGAGGTGTGTTTGACCCCAAGCCATGATCTTTAAAGTCACCTCATGTGTATGTGAAAGATGGACAGCGTAGAAGCAAGACGGAAGAGGAACTGATCCCTGTAAATTATGATGTTGGTGAAGAACATGGAATGTACCACCAAATCACCAGAAGAATGAACAAATTTTTTCTCGGAAGAAGTATAGCCAGAATGTGCCTTAGAAGGAAAGATGACAAGACTTGTTTCATGTACTTTGGATATGCTATTAGTAGGAAGAATTATGCTTGGTAAACTGGAGGGTCAGAAAAATCAGGAAGCCCCTCAGCATGGTGAACTGACACAGTGGTTATAACAGTGCGCTCAAGGAACCAGAGGTATCGCCCTCTGTTTTACGTAGGATCTCTATCAGTCAGAAACAACTCAATGGCACGTAAAAACAGCAACGGTGGAAGTGAAATTGTGTTTCTTTGTGGTTTTGATTTGCATCTCTGTTGTACATGTTCCACTGTATGTATGTGACACTTTTTTATTTGACTAGGAGGCTCAGTAATGCAGCAGTCAAGATCTCAGCTACTATTGAAAAGATTGCTGGTTCAAATCCACCATTGTCTCTTTGGAAACCCCATGAAGAAGTTCTACTCTGTCCTGTGGTGTCTCTTTAAGGCGAAATTGACTGGACAACAACATGTTTGATGGCTAAGGATGTTGAGCAGTATGTGTTTCTGTGCCATTTGAATATTTTATTTCATAAAATGTTTATTCAAGTCCTTGTCCTATTTTTTGACTGGCTTGCTGGCTTGCCATTTTGCTTGTTCAGCTGTTTAAATTATAAATATACATATTCATTATTAGATTCTTATCAAATGCATGGTTTCCAAGATACTCTTCCAGCTTATCTTCTTCCTTTTTTACTTGGCTTGGCAAGTCTTTTGATGAGCAGAAATTTTTAGTTTGTGTAAGGTCCCATGTGTTTATTTTATATTTGTCTTATGTTTTGGTTATGCTATCATGTAATCTGTTGTTAAAAGCTAGGCTGGGCAGCCTTGCTCTGATATTTTCTCCTAAGAAAAGAAAAACAGGACAGGGGGACTTTTGTCATGAAGTGGCACATGCTGTCCCTCTCTACTGCTCTATGTGTGAAAGCAACATCAAGCTTACTTTCCTGATAATTCTCAGCATTTGCTTTTGGCAAATTACGTGGACTCTGCATTCGTTGTATTATTTTTTCATATTAAGCTCAACTGCACAAAAAATAAGGGTCAATCTCTTACTCATTTTAATTATATTATTTCAATCTTTACTGTACTTGTCTTCTTACTAACGTGTTTAACAATATAAAGGTTTTCTCATTTATTTTGCCTCAGCAAAGACTAAATACAAACTTGCCAAGTACACCTGCAACTACTGAATGACCTGATGGATGAATGCTTGGTGGCTAAGTCCCAACTGATTGGTATCAACCCCAAATGTCATCTGTTTGTTGCAGGCAAAATTGATAAATGTTTGATTTAAATATTGATGTACAGCTCAGGAAGTTCATAAATTTAAAAGTTCTAAAGTAAATAAACTTTCAGTGTCTATACATACGTGCGCAGATAGCGAAATTTAGAATGGTATTCTCCCAACTTCAAAGTACAGTGAAAATACCTGGTGATTTTGTTAAAAATGTGGATTCTGATGAAAGAAAACTGATTGGAAGTCCTAAAAATTATTTACTTTTCTAAAATCTCCCTGATGATGCTATTGCTAGTGATCTATAAGCTATATTTTGAGTAGAAAGAATGATGTAATAACAAAACATATCTGTATGATATTTGTTTTCCCTTTTATCTCTATTGTATGATTTATTTTTTCTTTACAAGATCAGATATTATTTTCATAAATAGAGTAGATTACTAGCAATATGCAAAAAAAAATGCATTGTAGTAAATCTTTCCTTAATTACTCCCAATTTTTTCTTATCATTTCTAAACTTTGGCTTCCTTTACAATGTCTTTGCTTTTATTCATAAGACACTGTGTTCAATGTTGCTTGAATAAATTAATGAATATATGTACGTGGAAACCCTGGTGGGGTAGTGGTTAAGTGCTATATCTGCTAACCAAAAGGCCAGCAGCTTGGAACCTCCAGTTGTTCCTTGGAAACTCTTTGGAACAGTTCTACTCGGTCCTATAAGGACATTATGAGTCAGAATAGACACAAGGGCAGTGGGCTTGGGTTTTTTGCTTTTGTTTTGTATTATACTGTTGGGTTATAATATCTTAATATATCTTAGTATTAAGACCAATGTTCTGTTTTACATAAACCATGTCTTACCCACACCCATACACATTGCCATGAGTCAATTCTGACCCCTAAGGATCTTGCAGGACACGGCAGAACTGTTCCACAGGACATTCAATGCTGTATATCTTTATGGAAGCAGACTGTCACATATTTCTCCTGTGGAGTAGCTGATGGGTTCAAACTGTTAACTTTCTAGGTAGCTGCTGAGAGCTTGAACACTGTCCCACCATGGCTCCTTAAGAGAAGCCTTGGTATTCCTAATATCCTCTATTCAATTGCAACTACTGCTGATGTCTTAAGTGAGACATCCCTCCTCTCCCTACAAAAAGACTTTGAGAGACTGGTTTACAGTAAGTTCATTGGAGAATGTTCTCAGCAACAGCATGTGTGAAGAAGTTAGAGGAAACAAAATTTGACAGAGAAGAAAATAAATGGTTCAGTAGTTGCAGCAAAAGTCTCAAACATTGTAAACACTGGGATGGCTGTTATGGACTGACTTCTATCCCCTAAAATACAAAGACTAACAATTAAGTTCACAAACTTATCGCAGAAGAAGTGCTACACACCTCATTGCTGAATACCACTGTGGTCACCTTCTTACTTGGTGCTCCCTCTGGGAAGCTCTGCACTGATGCCAGTGCCTAGTCTACCCTCCAAAGCAATTTTGGTGCTCTTGCTGGAATGGCCATCAAAGCTGTCATCCTATTACCCCTGATGTCCTAAATGTCATCAAAATGTCTCCCTTTCAATATTTCCTTTCTCTTTCGGTCATGAAAAAAGTCATTGGTGGCTAGATCAGGTGAGTAGGGAGGGTGTTCCAATATAGTCATTTGTTTCCTGGCTAAAAACTCTGTCACAGACAACTGTGCAACTAAATTTGCGAACCTGCCACCTTGCCGCTGTGCACAATGAACATTCCAGAAAGAGCTCTAAAATTACTTTGAAGGGTGGACTGGGTGCTGGAATTATTATGTAGCTTCCCAGGGGGAGTATGTTGGAGGCGATCATAGTGATGTTAAGTAATCAGGTATGCACCCCTTAGAACAATTAACTTTGTGGACTTAATTCAGAGCTTGTATATATGTCGAAATCCTGATCCCTGCACCAATGAACGTAACCTTCTTTGGAGGAAATAGGGTTTGTCTTTGCAGATATTATCAGTTAACAAAGTCATGGGACATTCTGGTGGTCCAGTGGTTAATCATGTGGCTGCTAATCCAAAATTTAGCAATTAAAACTTATCAGCTATTCCACAGGAGAAAGATGTGGCAGGAATCAGTTTCTGTTAAGATTTACTGCCTTGGAAACCCCATGGAGTAGTTCTACTCTGTCCTATAGGGTCAGTATGAGTCAGAATCAACTCAAAGGCAGTGGGTTTGGAATGAGGTCAGACCTCATAGCGTGGGCCCCAACCTTAATCTCTTCTGAATAGTGTTTTATAAAAAGGGAGTCACCACTAGGAAAGAGACAACGTGGGAGCACCCATCTACAAACCAGATAATGGCAAGTAGCTGAAAAAGAAGGGAGCTTCTTCCTTTAGAGAAAACACAGAGAGAGCAAAGCCCTGCAGCTCTCCTAAGTTTGTACTTCTATCCAGAACTGTGAGATGTTTGAGAACTGTGAGGAAATAAATCCCTGTTCTTTGAAGTCATTCACAGTGTGATATTTTGCTATGGCAACTTTAGGAAGCTAAGAAGTACCTGAGTGGGACAAAAGGTTACTATACTTAGGTGGTAACAAAAAGGTTGAAAGTTTGAGTCCACTCAGAGACCCCTCAAAAGAAAGGTGGGGCAATCTACTTACAAAAAAATCAGCCTTCAAAAAGCCTGTGGAGTTCACCTTGGGTTTAAGCACCAAAAAAAAAAAAAAAATCTGTGAAGCATGGTACCACTCTGACACACATGGAACCATCATGATGCACAAGGATTGACTCTACACAAACGGATGGTGATGGTAGAAAACTACAAGCTCTGGCAATTAAGTCTGTGACCTTAATCGTTCTTTGTGCTATGTACCTCATTGTTGAATACCACTGTGGTCATCTTGGGAGTACTTTCCTTGGGAAGCTATAAACTGATGCCAGTGCCTAGTCCAGCTTTGAAAGCAATTTTGGAACTCTTTTTGGAATGGCCATTGCCTACAGTGGAACAGTGACAAGCTTGTGAACTTAGTTGTATAATTCCCTGTGAGGGAGTTTTTAGGCAGTAAACAAATAACTGTATTAGAAAACCCTAACTACTCACTGAATCTGGCCACCAATGGCTTTTTTCTTTATCTGAAGATAAAGGAAATATTGAAAGGGAGACTTTTTGATGACATTCAAGACATCAAGATTAATAGCAATAACAGCTCTGATGGCCATTCCAGAAAAAGAGTTCCAAAATTGCTTTAAAGGGTGAACTAGGCACTGGCGTCAGCATACAGTTTCCCAAGGGGAGTACTTCAAAGGTGACCATGGTGATATTCAGCAATGAGATATGTAGCACTTCTTCTAGGATGAGTTTGTGAACTTAACTGGCTGGCCTCGTAAGACTGTGGCCCTCAAGAGTTGTCCCTTCTTGAAGGAGCAGTTGAGCTTTGTAACTTACATGTAAAATAGCCATTGCACATGAGTGTAGGATGAACTCATTCTGAGCCATCACTTGGCAATGGTTCAACAGTATTTTGGGTCAGTGGTCCAATGGCACCTTGGTCCTGAATAAGAGTCTTTGGACCACACACAGTAACATTCTGGGTAGTCTACTTCTAGTGCTGCTTGGATCCAGTTATTTTATATAAGTATTTCACCCTACCTGAAATCAGCTAATTTGATATTCTGAATGGTCCCTTTTCCTGCAGGAATTTATATAAAGAAAGCAAGCAGAAAAATTTAAATTCCATTGCTACAGCTACTCCAGGGCCACAGTTGACACACAAAAGTTTCCTCTGCTTTAATATGCACTCAGGATCCCCTTGACCCCCCGCAGCACCTTGGTAGGACTACTTAGCTTAAATGGTGGGATAGCCCAGATCCTCATTCCTGAGGACTATGACCCTTGGGTCCTCTTGACTCTTTCAGGCCACAGATGGCATTTCATCCTTTTCTGTCAAAATGGAGTAAGAAATACCAAAGGACACCCACAAGTATCAGCTAAATGTCAAATGAATTCTTAACTGTCCACCTTGCTTAATGGTAGTTCTGTCTCCTCTGAAGTCAGAGTCAATTGTCCCTGTCAACATGCTGATTCATTTTCTTCCCTGTTGGTCTCTTGGTACAAGCAGCCTGAAATAGCTAGAGAGCAGGAGAAGTTTAAATCGTAATGGACACTTTCTTCATCCCCTGGTTGATAATTCTAAACTCACTGGATCTTAGTGTTGCAGATATAGAAAGCACATGTTCTCCTAGTTCATCTTTTAGAGTGGAGACAGTGATGTCATTTTTCTTTCCATACCTTGGTTTGTGGAGACATAGCATAATGTTTGAGGGTGCAAACATTTCTATACTGTACTAGTATGCTCTGAAAATTAGTGCCCTATTCTCACTGAGTATTATCCACAAGCTAGCATCTCTGGATACTTTCCATAGGTCAACCACTGCTTTATTAAACCAGCAGCTTCCTGGGTAGTGTGATGTGTGAAGGGGCCAATGGATGTCACCTCCTTTGCTGTGAAGTGGGTCATTTGATTTGTTCAGATGTTACACAGGATCCTTGTTAACATATTAAGAATTTTCTAAGATTGCAGATACAGACTACAGCAATTCTGGCTATACAATTTTCTTCACTTAATGCAAAATGGTGACACAGGTCTACTTGCTCAAAATCATTAAGAATTTCAAGGCAACAACAGAAGAGCATTGAATCAAACATTGCACCTTTCTGAGCTTAGGGCTGTATGTGACCACACAAGTCTTACAGCAATAAAATTAACCCCAGACTTCAAGCAAGAGCTGGCAGATCCATAATTGAGATACATACTGATTTTAGGTAAAGTAAATCACTGCCCTTTCCAGGGAGGATGGATAATTCCCTGTTGGTCGTAGGTTGTGGTGCTATCAATGACTCAGCACTATATGCTATTGCTGTCAAAATGGTTATTGAGTGGAGCTAGATGAGTCTTGATGCGTGGAGTCCATGCTGTACCAAGGTAAAGCTTGTGTCACTGTGTCTACTTCATCTGTGTGCCCATTGTGCCCATTGGGTTGGCCAATCTTAGGGCTGAGTAATATCATCTGGTTGTGACATTCTTTCTAGCTGATTGTTTAGTGTCTCTTCCGAAGTGGATAATCATTATGAGAGCTATCACACAAAAACCTGAGCATACTCCCAAAAATCTATCAATGTGCCTCTTGCTCGGACCTCAATGTACCCTATCTTTCTTCTTCCATGTTGACTATACACCATCAATCAGTTGACTATACACCATCAGTTGACTATACACCATCAGTTGACTATACACCATCAGTTGACTATACACCATCTGCATAGATTTAGCATACATTCTTATCCCAGACAGCATCTGCTCTAAGTGAATTAATGTGTGTGTTATCTAAACTTCTGCTCATTGAGAGCATCAACCTTGACAGTCAACTTCAAGATTACTCCGAGTCTGTACTCTAGCGAAACAGCAGTTCGCTTTTGGTCTGCAGATACATTCTGAGCGAACCCGTTTCTAACAGAGGTTGGCCCTTTCCCTCACCATTAGCTGGCCATAAGGGACCCCCCAAGGGGCCATAAGCATGAGTTAAGAAAGAGCTCAGATGCAACAGTGATAGACAGCATGAAGGTCTGGGCCTTCTGCTTACTCAGAGTGTCGTTTCGTTATTATTATAAGTGATTGTTGCTGGACCGATAGAATTCAGCTCATAACAGGCATTTCTGGTTGCATGATCATTCATTGTTCTACCATTATGCAGTCTGTCTGTCTGAGCCAGGTAGAAAGCCAGAAGCTATTCTTTCAAATGGTACATAATTTTCTGCTGCACATTCCGTGGCCTTGCTTCATAACACTACAGACTTAGGTTATTATTTTTTCAGAGGATTGCCAGAAACCCTATACTGCAACATCCACATTAACAGATACACCTAATATTATAGGATATCCTGGGTTATATGGACCAAAGAACTGTGCTGCTTGCCCTGTCCAGGGTCTCTTCTGAATTCCACTTAAACTTGGCAGTTTCTATGTTACTCAATGAGTGGGTTAGAACACTATTTTTCAGTGTAGAATTTGCTACTACCAAACTCAGACTTACGTACCAGATGGTTGGCTTCCTTTTTAGTGGTCAGAAGGATGAGATGTAATAATGTGTCATTTACTTTGGAGAAAATTTCCCCCCAACCATGTCACAGAGCAATAATGTCACCATCCCTGGAATCTTTATTTTTTTATTTCCCACCTATAGAGAATGGAGGTGTATGCACCTTTCAAAATGCTTTCAAAATGCTTTCAGATTCTTGTTCTTCTAGTCTGATGATGTATTAGCAATACTTCGGAGCAATATCAGGTTCTTCTAAGTGTCCTGCTGATCTAAACTATACCACAAGAAGAGGCAAGGGAGAAAAATACACACTTGGGTTAAAACTGCATCTGTATCCTCTTCTCTAACACATGTGAACATGAATTGCTTCTGAACCTCTTCTGAATAGAAAGAGAAATGACAACAGAACATGTACATGATGGATAGTTGTGTGCCAAGTACTTCATCTGTGTTAATCTGCTCTAGCCAAGACCCTTTAGCTATCAGAGGGACAAACACCTGTTTGAGTTTTGTCCTGACGTGTCCTCCTTTAGGATCTGACTCTTTCGGGTGGTAGCCAGACTAGCAGATTAAGTAGCTGGATGGTAATCAGTATCACACTATTTTTGTCTTCAAAAGTATCATAAATACATTATTGTTTTTAGTTTTTATATTAGCTATGAATTCAGCTTGAGAGACTTGGCTTTCCTTACTGTTACCCCTTATGCCACGGAAAAAGAAATTGATATTAAGGTTTTGCCAACCACCTCATACACTCCTTCCAACTATGCACTTGGGATTGAGGAAAAGATGTCTGGAGAGGTCCATGCACACACTTGGGCTAGGACTTCATTTATTATTGGGCTCTCTTATATCCCCTTAAAGGAAACATCGGGATGAACCACGAATGCAAAAAAAAATAACCATGAATTAGTAACAAGATGAAAGAAATTTTACTGAAAATATGGATTGGAAGTCACTGCTGTTGTTATATGCTTCTGAGTCAGTTCTGACTCACAGGACCCTATGTACAACAGAACAAAATGCCATCAGGTCCTGCCCCAGCTTAGAGATCGTAGTTTTGCTTGGGCCCATTGTTGTTGCCACTGAATCAATCCATCTCACTGAGGGTCTTCCTCTTTTTTACTGATCCTCTATGAAAGACAGTGTCCTTCTCCAGGAACTTATCTGTCCTGACACGTCCAAAATACGTCAGATGTAGTGCCACCGTCCTTGCTTCTAAGGAGCATTCTGGTTGTGCTTCTTCCAAGACAGATGTTTGTTCTCTTGGCAGCCCATGGTATATTCAAATTATTCTCCAACACTACAGTTCAAGGGCATGAATTCTTCTTTATTCATCATCCAGCTTTCACATGCACAGGAGGTGATTGAAAACACCACGACTTAGGTCAGTTGGCCTTAGTTTTCAAGGTGACAACTTTGCTTTTCAACACTTTAAAAAGATCTTCTGCAACAGATTTGTCCAGAACAACGTGTCTTTTGATATCTTGACCACTGGTCCCACGAATGTTGTTCATGGAGTCAAGTAAAATGAAATCCTTGACAACCTCAGTTCTTTCTCTTTTTACCATGATGCCACCTATTGGTTCTGTTGAGGGTTTTTGTTTTCTCTCTGCTGAGGTGTAATCCAAACTGAAGGCTATAGTCTTTGACCTTCATCAGTAAGTGCTTCAAATCTTCTTCACTTTCAGCAAGCAATGTCATGTCATCTGCGTAATGCATGTAGTTAATAGACTTCTTCCAGTCTTGATGCCCTGTTCTTCTTCATATGCTCCAGCTTCTCAGATTATTTGCTCAGCATACAAATTGAATACATATGGTGAAATGGTCCACCCTTGACACACATCTTTTCTGACTTTAGCCCACACACTATCCAGTTGTTACATTATGTATATGTTGAGATCATCAACACTACTGATGCAATAGCGTTGTCCTTCTGAATCAGAACATCCACCAAAGACACACAATGTTGAGTCCCAGGGGCAGCACAAGAAACAGAGGGGTGCATCTCTGAGAGACTGCAGTTGATGGTCTGGAGGCCTGGGGGTTCCCCAAGGAGCCTGGCCCCTAGACCTGCTGCTTCCCCTGACTAGAAAACATTACTGAGGTCAACTCTTCTGGCAGGGATGGATTGGACTCAGAGACATACCATGACCATATGAAGTGTGCACTTTATGGTTCTATACGTCTATAGGATACTGTCGTACTGACCTCTTACTAGAAGGGAGAAGAGAGGGTGGCGGGGAGAAGACAGGATATTAAGAGGATAGACATTTATAGGCTGGAAAGGAGGAGTGTGCTGTCACTGGGCAAGGAGATTAGAAGGAGGTACAGATAGGTAGGCATGCAAATTTAATTTGGGTTGTATACTTTCACTCAATGACGCACACACACACAAAGAACATCCATCAAATGATATGGTATGTGGGGAATAATGTATTTGATTTCACTGAAAAATTAATCTATTTTAAAACAAATAAAAAGATAAAGACATTTTTAAATAGCCAAGAAACTTTCTTTAATAAGTCATTTCTAATTCTCTATTTTGAAATGCCAAAAGATCAATTGAAAGGGTTGATTAATTTAGAAAGATACATTTTAAAGTCATTTTAAACTCAGTGGATGTTCAGAATACTTGAGATGAGAGAAAAGATCAGCAAAGCACTCAAGAGAGATCTCACTGGGGGCAGGGCTAGACTTTGAGAGGAACAAGAGTAGCCAGGGTCGGATGAATTGATCCTTATTTCCTGCAGCTCCGTTACTCTGTGAGTCTGATCCCACCCTACGGCACTTGGCTCGGCTCATCACTCCGTATTAACACAAACCATCAACCTAAATTTGCCACCCCCCCGAGTCCACTCTGTATTACATCCATCTTCTTTGTTCAGCACAGATGCCAAAATTCGCGCTTACATCTTTGTTTGTCTATCAGTCTTGTACATTATTTATCTTGTACAAATTTCTATCTCCATTGCCCAAAACACTACCAGGAAGTTGATAAGCTTTCAGTAAATATGCATTGACCTAAATGGACCAATGAAAATGCTAGAATTTGAGCATGCAATGATGAACAAGCTTTAATCTGGCCCTCCTGGAACAAGAACTTAGTAGGGAAGATGACAATGTTGTCAGGCTATCACAATGAAACAACACTTGGCAGATACAATAAAATCAGTGGTGGCACAGGGAATTCTAATGGCCTGAGATCCAAAGGAATATTTTCCAGAGGAATGCCATCTAATCTAAGACATGGAAGATTAGTCAGTGTTAACCAGGCTAGGTATGGCACCGGGCAGAATGTGGCGGGAAGGGAAGAGAACTGCAGACAATGGGTTAAAGCCTAATAAAAAGTCTGAACCCAAGAAAGCAAGGCAAACAGCATCTGGTTCAGCCCACTTCCACTGATGTATGTACACTTTTGATAATTTGCATGTTTCAACTTGCAGTACTTTAAAATGTTAAAAGGCAATGTTGTTGATACTGTTTCTAGTCCAGTCTATTCTGACTCATAGTGACCTTATATGATCGAGTGGACTGCCCCATAGGGTTTTCAAGGCTGTGATTTTTAGGGAAGCTGATTGCCTAGTCTTTTGTCCCTTGGTGACACTGGTAGGTTTGAACCACTGACCGAAATTTCAGTTAACAGCCAAGGGCTTAACCACTGTACCACTAGGACTCCTTAGACAGTGAAAATAATAATCATGATGTATATTTGGTGTTATGAGTTTACACGACACTTTCATCTTCATGAAAGCTAAAAATTTAATCCTTGTCATCAAATGTTTGATTCTATAAGGTTCAATATTCCATTTCATCACGACTTCTTCTAATGTTTATAATGATAAATAGGCTGCCATCTTAATTCATCAGAACAACATTTCATGATACCACACTATGATAATGTGTGTCTACGCCATGCTACCTTGAAGGGAAAATCCATAAGCAGTAATTTTATGTCATGAAGACACTTTATGTTATAAAACAGCAGTGATGAAAAGTGAAAACAGTTACCAATTTACAGGCAGTCTGAATTATTTTCACCTTGCAGTTTTATTTCTAAGACCTACAAGATCAAAGAGAACCCAGGAGGCACAGTGGTTAATCGTTGCTGTTGTTAACCAAGAGGTCAGCAGGGTAAATCCACCAGGTGCTCCTCGGAAACTCTATAAAGGCCTTCTACTGTGTCCTACAGGATTGCTGTGAGTCAGAATTGATTCAACAGAAAAGGTATTAGATCAAAAAATAACTGAAGAAAATATCTTAGAGAATATTTACTGATCTCTAAATAGATACAAAGATAGCACATTGTTTCATGTTAATATATCGAATTTAATATTTTCTCAATGATTATGTATAGATAGAGACATGTATGTGTATGTGTGTAAGTATGTGTACACATGCTTCTGAAAAACGTCAACAGATGCTGTGTTAGAGTCATACCTCTTGACTTGTGCTGATGTTAAGTGACAATGCAGGAAATCTGAGAACTTACGATTGGCTGTAAATCCCAAGTTAATATTTTTGCAAATCGACTATGAGAGCCACTGTCTATAGAGAAAAATCCTGTAGTTCTAGTGTTACTTAGTCTGCATCTTTAGCAACCTTATGGGGAAAAATGTTTTCGAGGTGAAAAAAATATAGACAGAGTCTGATGTCTTTTAAACATTCTTTTATGTTGGTCTTTGGACCCTAAAAGCACTGGATAGAACGCTGCAACAGTGGCGATACGAACAGCATTGAACAATGTCATTTCACATTCAGTGATGACGTGTAACAGAAGAAGCTAAAACAAGTCAGACAAGAGTGTATCAAGTCCATTTTCCTCGTTTTGATTCAGAGGCTTTTTGCTAAAAGTCACAAGCCAGTCTTAGTGGCAAGCTTCAGAAAACTTGCACAGCTCTGATAAGAAAGGACATTGCTCATAAATATTCATTAAAAATTACCTTTTTTCTGGATCATGAATTTTTCAAGCAGGCACTGATTTGACCTCTACAAGGAACAAAACCCAGCCTATAGTGGAGTGTCTCTGATTTCTGATCCCCCCCAAAAGGTGAAAAATTGGTTTTCCCAGCTAAGCAGTTACTTTGTACACTGTGTGAGGTCTGAGGTCAGTTACCTGTGCACTGAACACACTGAAGCATTAATATTCATTTGAATTACAATCTTTAAATTCTGAGGTCCTGCTCACACTTCCTTGAAAAATTGATTGTTAGACAGGCCAGGGTTTGCATTTTAACTAATTTTTAAAGTAACTTCATCTAACTTCTCTGTTGCTAAAAATGTATGAATTCAGTAATTTTCTTTAAAAAAAAAAAAGTCACATTTGCCTGTTTTGAATTTATATGTCCTCTCACTAAGGATAAAAGTCACAGTTTTCCTGGTAATTATCTGCAGAGTGGGTGAATGGATAGCAGGATCTATATTTATGTAGATCAGAGAACCATTGTTGATATTTCGTTTTCTTATGTCTTCTCATAGTCTGTATACACAAAGAGAACTTTGCATTATTTTCAGGTGTGTTTTTTACTTCCTTTGTTATTTTCCACAATATCTCAGTGGGGTAGTCCATTACCATCTGCATTGTTTGAATAAAGTAACTGATAAGTAGAACATGAATTATGATAGCTAATAATGTTCAAGCTTAGCATTTAAATCAGAATTTCTTCCCAGGAGTGAGCTGGTCTTGTTTTAGTTTAAATTCTAGGAATACTGCACGTAAGGCTGGAACTCATAGTTGGGTTACTTCAAAAGAAAACAAAAACGTGGCCCAACCAACTCCTTAAACACTGTAGTACAAGCTAAAGTGGAGTGATTTTGGTTTTTCTTATGCAGTTTAACAGAAGAAATAGCTTTAAAATAATAATAATAATAACATCTAGATTCTAATTCCAGATCCTTTACTTTCTGAAAGTATGATCTTGCACGTATTTTAACCTTTCAATAGCTTCCCTTTCAATTTGAAAACGGAAGTACCTACGTTTAAGACGATTTACAAGGCACTTTGATTTATACTTGACTTTCAAAAGTAGATACTTTTCAATACAGAATTAACTTGATTTGAGTACTAGGCAAGTTAATGCAAAGGCTAGTAGTACCTGTCGTTGGAAGTAGTCTCTAAGAAGAAAGGAAACATGCCAAATCGGAAATATCTACTATCCCAGGAGAAGAGAATAGGGAAGTGTTTTTCAGAAAGGTGTCTGGCTTAGGATCCCTGTTTCTTCTAGCCTTTTTTTTCCTTCTTTCTATTTATTATCTAATTCTTAGTTGCATCCTTAGCTAGGTGGACATATAAATTAAATAAATAAATAAAACGATGATGTCAAGTCAATTCCAACTTAGAGTGACCTTATAGGAGTGAGGAGAACTGCTCCATAGAGTTTCCAAGGAGTACCTGGTAGATTTGAACCGCTGACTTTTTGATTATCGGATGTAGCACTTAACCACTTCACCACCAGGGTTTCCCTCATGTGATTAGGATAGGACAAGTCTTTGAAGGTGGACCCTATGCGCTATTTCAATGACCTTGATGGTTTTCACTGTCAGCCAGGTCCTGGGTCTGAGTCTTGTTTGTCTTTCTGTCCCTCTCTAAATCCTATACAAAGATGGTATGAGACACAAGAACCCTCTGCCTGTCCTCCCTAGATATGATGGTGTGTGGCCCTCAACTAGTCTTCTTGAATGCCAGAGGGCAGAAACAAGTTGCTGAAGTTAATTCATCAAGAGAAGCCAAGTTTGGAACTTCCGCCCACTTCAGGCCACTCCAAGGATGTCCGTATGCTAGACTTGTCAGACTTAGCAAAGGCAAACACATAAGGCTAGGTTCAGTTACTAGGGACTGAGAAAGGAAGGGAGAAGAAAAGAAAAAGGAAAGACAGAAAAAGAGAACTTTCAAAACTGTAGTGTTCAGTGCTGTCATTAGAAACCATAAATAGGTTCTTAGGACATAAAATGTCAATTCAGGTAAAAATGTTTCTAAATAAGAACCAATACATCATCAAAAATTCCAAATATTTATTCAGAGGGTATTTATTTATAGCATCTTAAATACAACAGGACTATACTTAGTGGAAAATCCCAGTGACATAATGGTTAAGCACTGTGTCTTCTAACCAAAAGGTCAGCAGTTCAAATCCACCAAGCACTCTTTGAAAGCACTATGAGGCAGTTCTACTCTGTCTTAGGGTCACTGTGAGTTGCAGAATCAGCCGGATTGCAATGATAATATTCATACAGTGGACAAAATTGAGGCAAGCACATCTTTTGTTACCAGTTACCATTTGCCACGGAGTTGATTTTGGCTCATGACAACCCCTTGGTGTCAAAGTAGGACTGTGATCCATGGCGTTTTCAATGACAGATTTTTCTAAAGTAGATTGCCAGGCCTTTCATCCTATGCAACTCCAAGTGGAGTCGAACCACTAACCTCATGATTGGCAGCCCAGTTCGTTAGTCATTTGTACCACCTGAGTAAAACCTAAAGGTTGGCAGTTAAAGTCTAACTTGAAGTGCCACTGAAAACCCTATGGAGCACAGTTCTACTGTGAGACACCTGTGCTCACTCACCATGACTCAGAATCAACTCAATGGCAACTATAATTTTTTATTAGGGCAGCCTAAAATTCCGACTGCCATACTGCTTCCATACAACCTATCATTTTGGTTAAAGACACTGTGCTTATTCCCTTAAGATCTACTGAAGTTGAACTTTTTCTCTACTAGGCAAACATGAGAATCCAAACATATACACAGACAACTTGTCACAAGACAGCTCACGTTAGAGAACGATGGCCCTTGTCATGGCGGGAGCTCTCGGCCCAGGAGCACGTATCACTGGGCAAGCACCATAAGTGCTGCATTTCTCCAATAGTAGAAGTTTATTTTCAACATTAAAAGCAATATTTTGCCATGTTAAACTTCCATTAAATTTTGTCTCTACATGATACATAAAATTAGCTTCCAAAGATACAACTCCATACACATAGATGGTTGTATTGAGCCTGATTTGTTTGGGGAGAGAGCTGTAGAGAAGCCTTTTATTTATGTTTTAGAATCAATTGTTTATGCATGACCATGTACTGAAGCTGAGTTTCAACAAGCCTGTTGCCTGGGATTCAAAGTCTGGAAAATCATACAGGCCCTTCACAACTTAAAGAATACAGAGGCACCCGCATCAACTTACAAGCTATTCTATATGAACAGAATTGCCTTTTGCCCATTTCAAACCAAACCCTAAATGTGCCCAGCACAGCAAGAGTGAGCATAGAAAGCAAAACACACCTAATATTCCAGCTGAGCTCACTGAAAACAACCAGTACCAAAACCTGAGAACGACAGAGCAAAATTCTGTAGAGCAACGGGATTCGTCTGCCTTAAATGGAGAATAATGGTTTTAAGTTTAGAGCAGAACTAAAGGACCCAATTACTATTCATGGGTTCTGAATTGTTCTACTTTGGAAACTCCTTTAGCATGAAACATTCATCAAAATCAGTGCATGAAAAATATAGAAAAATAAACAAACACCCAATTCCCCATATAAATAAAAGACCTCCCCAATTTAGATCACTGGTGATGTGTGCCACCAATTTACAAGAATCTACTGGAACCAGTAGGATGAAACATTTTAAAATAATAACTTTGAGATAGCTGTTATGAGACAAAGACTATTGTATGCATTTAAAGGATGATGGCAAACTCCGTTCTCGTTTTACAATTATTTCTGACACTGATAAAATGATGTACTGACCCATACAGAAGATGTTTCTACTGTATCAAGTGTGTTAAATCTTTAAGGTCTATATAAACAGTTATCCAAAATATACAGGAAAGCTATTTACTAATACTAAGATGTGTGGGCATCAGCATTGAGTAGGTTTCTTGAAGACGGAAGTGTAATGCTAAATTGATGAACATATTTCTTCTTTATCCATATTCATAATCAAAAAATATAATTAGTAGGTTTCATACTAAAAAAGTACAGAGACATAAAGTTAAATAGCAGATTGAGTAGTGGAAAAGTTCATAATCTAGTGGTTAGAGAGGAATGATTTTTTGTGTATATATTCATCCAGATTTGGTGTTTTTCTAAAATAATTCAAACACAAGTGGGTGATCTGTTTCCCCAAACATATATTTAAATCATTATAATAACAAAATGCCAATTAATATGTGATCTATGTTGACTTTCCTTTGGGTCTCCCTTTCTATCTGCTCTTCTGGAAACTCTGATGGCATAATGGTTAAGTGCTATGCCTACTAACCAAAAGATCAGTGGTTCAAATCTGCCAGATGCTCCTTGGAAACTCTACAGGGCAGTTGTACGGCAGGTCATTATGAGTTGGAATTGACTTGATGGCAATAGGTTTGGTATTTCAATTTTCTTCTTTGCTCAAGAAGAGACACTAGTAATCATTTAAGGGATAAAAAAGCATCCCTTATTTACTGACTTGTGTAGGAAAACATTTACTTTTATACTGACATTAGTAAAGTTTCCTATGAACTGTTTCATTTTGTTTTCCATAATAAAAAATGTCAAAATCTGAAATCAAGCAAAAAAAAAATCATCTGTGCTTTTTTTTTCCATTATGTAGGAGAATGGTGAAGTCCTGAAGTTTGAAAGCCTTAGTTAACCACCTCAGTCTGTTTGCATATTCAGTCCCTCGATGTAACATATGCATAATTTTACCATCACTGTGTGCCATCTGGAGTATGCTGATTGAACTGCAGTTTGAAAATGAGGGTTAAGAGATAATTTGGTTGCGTGCATTTAGAAGTGAAATGTCTCTCCTGGAGCAGAACACAGTTATTTAAAAACAGAACTATGACTAAAAGATGAAACTGGAAAATATATTCTATAAACTTAGGAAAACCAAGAAAGACAATGAAGACCTCACATTTATCCATTCTGAAGTGGTGAAGTTTTTTTTTTAACTGTTAATAATGATAGTTATTCTAAAGAAATTGGGATAAAAATCATTTGTACCTACCTCTTCAAATTCTATAAATAATATTTTATGCTACATTGCATATTTAAAAATCATTATTTAAGAGGACCTAACATTAGCCAAAACATTGGGATGTTAGCAGTTATCTATTTTTCTATACTGTGATATCATTTAATATCTAATTAAGTGGAAAACTAGCAGGAACTCATTGCATTTGAACATTAAAGCTGAATGCAATGGTTCTATACGCATGAGAGGGTCATATTAAAGACTGGCTGTATTTCTAGACCTGGATTTTCCTTCCAGTTACCTCAGTGTGAAGGCAAGTAAAACACTCTGAAATACCATTTTAGCATGAGAGTACTGCTGACAGGTCTGTAAGTACAGTAACATAACTTCTCTCTTCCAACATACTAATCTACTCACATTTCTTAATAGTACTGAGTGGCCAAGGTATTGTGTTTTAATGGGGATAGCGTGTTAATTGGTCAAAAGGCTCACCATCATAAAGGATGATCTAGGTTTGCTAAAAACCTAGGAAACCTATTGCCGTTGAGTCAGTCCAGACCCATAGCGACCCTTTAGACAGAGCAGAACTGCCCCATAGAGTTTCCAAAAAGGGCTTCTTACACAGTATATGATATTCTTTCTTACCTATGGTGGGTAACTTTTTCAAAAATAATTTTCTCCAAGGAAAGGCAATCCTATGACTTTGAACCTCCTCTCTGACTGCTTTGCATCTCTCTCCTGCTCAAACCTTGGGTGATCTTTGAGCTTGCTCCTTCAAAACTGGAAATGTTTCACTGTCCTTTCTCCCTACTAGACTTCCTGGTACAAACAAGTATCATTATCATGATTCATTTGCTCAGCTCAGAGAGCAGATGTCGGGATGTAGGCTTAAGTACTTTGCATTCAAAATTTTAAAAAAGAGTAAAAGCCAGTAGCTAAAAGGTGGAAACAACCCAAATGTCCATAGACAGATGAATTATAAACAAAATATGCTATGTACATAGCAACTTCTAAAAACAGAGTCCATTGCTGTTAAGTGGAATTCTGACTCAGAGTGACTCTACAGGGTAAGGTGGAACTGCCCCACAGGGTTTCCAAAGTTGTAAATCTTTACAGAAGCTGACTGCTTGTCTTTTTTCTGGGGAGAGGCTCGTGGAGTCAAACTACCAACCTTTTAGTTAGCAGCTAAGCACTTTATCCAGCGCACCACCAGGGCTCCTTTATGGACACATAATGGGATATTACGCAGCCATAAAGAGGCATGAAGTTCTGATACACATTCTGATCTGAAAAGATCGTGCTGAGTGAAATAAGCAAAACACAGAAGGACAAACATTGTATGATCTGACTTTTACAAATTATCTAGAATAAACAAATATATATAAAGAGTGAAAATCAGTTAGAGGTGACCAGAGCCTGGTTGGAGAGTTATTGCCTCAAGGGGTACAGAGTTTCCTTTTGAAACGATAAAATACTTTGGAAATGAATCATAGTGAAGGTTGCACAGCATTGTGAATGTAATGAATGCTAGCCAGCTGTACATTTAAAAATTGTTGATATGGCAAACTTTATGCTAGATGTATTTTATCACAATAAAAAAAGTATTAAACAAGAAAGAGAAAGTGGATTTTATTTGACAGCCTTGGCCAACCCAGTCACCGAGTGATGCAGTTCACAGCTGCAATTCTCCTTTATTTATCCAGGAGAGCAAAAAAGAGGAACCACCTAATCTATTACTATCCCGTCACAGAACATGACATTCTAATTCAGTCAGTTGGGACTCACAATAAACTCGAAATCACATTGAGTGTCTCCCTGGCATGACAATTGATTACATCTCTTAACCTTTCTACATCTGTGGTGCCATCTGGAGCACTTAGCGCTTACATTTTGCACACAAAGAACAGGTATTAGTCTGACCCACATATAGATTCAATCCTTCCACTCTAAGTCTGTAACAACAAGAAATAGAAAAAAGAAAACAATAGCCAGAGTCACCTTGGTTTCAACAAAAGATGTCATTTGAGAGATCACTGAATGCATGCTCTGTAATATCTTGTGGGATTTCTAATGTAAATAGATCAATAAAAAAAATTATCCATTCACCCTTAGGAAATTAGTCCAGGCATGAAAGACATAGAAAATACATCTGATAAAGAACTATTGTGTGTCAGAGGCTTTACATATATATTATTGCATTAAATTTTAAGAAGTGAATACTACTATCATGTATTATTATAAAAACAAGACTGGAACACTAAGGAATTTGATCAAGGCTGCATAAATATGCAAATCTGGTTCTACTCTCAAAGCCATTGCTCTTCATACTGTATCATTAAATTTAACCAAACTTAATATTTACTAATCTTTTTAAACAAATACTTATTAAATACCATTTAATCTCTGTTAGTTGCTAAACACAGTAGCAAATAGCTCTATTATATGTATAGGATTGCATTAAGTAGAGAATAAATTCTGCTCAAAAGCAAGCATCTAGGGCAGAGTTTCTAATTTGAGGATTGATCAAATTTGGTTGGATTCAGGCTGTTTGGCAGTATTTCTGCCCTTTACCTACTGCATTCCAGAAGTGCTCTCTCCTCAAGTCAGGACAACTAAAAATGTCTCCAGATGTTTTCAACGTCTTTGGAGAAAACATAACCTCCCCATCAAGAACCACTGGATTAGAATAAGGTGAGTGAACAGGTCTTTGTAAAACACATTAAGATAGTAAACTGTTGAGAAATAGGATCTCTTACAATAGTCTCCACAAATGTAGCTTCCCAATAAGATAAAACAAATAACATTTGCCGCTGTGTAGACGCTGACTCATGGTGACACCACACGTGTCCGTGGAGAACTGTGCTGCTCCGTAGAGTTTTCCAGTGGCTGATGTTTTGGAAGTACATCGCCAGGCCTTCTCAGGTACCTCTGGGTAGATGCAATTCTTCACACTCATGCCACCAGGGACTCCACTACCCTTGTAGGTCCCCCAGATGAGACCTTGGTGAGTTCTTGATTGATAAATGAATAAGTGATTGCAGGAACAGATAATGAATCAATCCACTGCCAACAAAGCCCTCCTTTTATAACCTCAACGTAACACTGGTGAAAACACTGGTAAATAAAGTTGAGGTAGGAGAAACGAGAGCTTTGCTTTCCTCTCTTAGGCTTCCTGTATCAGTTCACAGACAGAGGAAAACCAGAAGGCATAGGAGCCAAGCCAGCCACGTGCCGTCGAGTAGGATCCGACTCACAGGGGCCATGGTAGAACTGACCCCCAGAGTATTCAAGGAGCCAAAGCATTATCTAAATTGGTGAATCTAAATTGGTGCCGTCACTACAGTGACACACTGGTTTTTTGTTCACCTTATCCAGAGCCTCCGTTTTCAGGCAGCCATGGTGTCGTTAGCCCCCACCAACTGTGTTATGTGGTAGAAATCTACAAACAATTAGCTTTTGCTCTGAAACAGAAGGGTCATAAAGTTGACCCACTGAGGACATCACACTTACACTTTTGCATTTCTCTGTAACATTATAAGTTAATGGGAAAAAAAAAAAAATTCCGGCAGCATATAGGGTATATTCTGGGATCTGTGTTAATGCTCTTATCAAGTGATGGTTGGTGTTATACTGATCTACAGTGAACCATTGTGGAGACTACAGATATTTCTGTGCTTGGAAGTGTGGTTTTATAATGACTTCCATTTCTGCTTTGAATTTATCCATAGTTTTCATAAAGGAAGAAGCAAGGATAGACAGAGAAAATTGAATATCACAACATGCCTGTATTGCACTTGAGTGGCAATAATGCAGGAAATCATGATCTGAGTAATAATCTAAGAATGATGCAGGTGACTAAATTAAAAGACAAATCGACTGTAGGGTAACAATCACATCCACCTCAACTATGTGATAAAATCAGTACTTTGCATATGTTGTAATATTAACCATATAAAACACAAACCAAACTCATTGCCTTTGAGTTGATTCACACTTACAGTGCCCCTATGTGAGGGACATTTGTAGGACACAGCGGAACTTCCCAGTAGAGTTTCCAAGCAGCAGCTCGGGGATCTGAACAGCTGACCTTTTAGTTAGTAGTTGTAGCACTTAACTGTTAGCTCACTAGGGTTTCCATTAATCATACATGGTACAGTATTAACAGACACTGTTGAGATCTTCTCCTAGAATGCTGTGCTGTATTATTCATTCATCGTTCAACTTTGAAATAGAAGGAAACTGAGAAGCAGAGGGCTATCAACAAAAGTCACAGCAAAAAGGCTTTCTGAGTGCAGGAAATCTCTGAAGATTCCTCCTTAACTTCTGTTCCTTTCCCCAGATTCCAGAATCAATCTTAAGGTGGCACCACTTGTTTCTGGACTATTTATCAGTAAGACCCAGGCAGAACACTCCACTCCAGTAATAAGGGTGGCATTTCCTCAAGAGTGGCCTTCAACTCTTTCCCATGAGCTGAGTTGGGTGGAAGAGGCCGCTGATGCTTTACCAGCTTGAAGCAGGAGTGAGCCCTGACCTAACTCACCGAGCTTCTTAGACCTGAATCATGTCTCAGAATCTGCAGCACCATGCAAAGTCTCTCCTGGTAATCGGGGGAGTCTGAGAGCTGCTACCCACACACTTGTTGGTTACCCCTTACAAGACTCGTTCAGTCGCACGGAGTGATGACAGAAGAATATATAAACTCTATATCCAAGCCATTTCCTCTCTTGTCAAGCATGTTTCTGAGTCACTTAGTCATTTGTCATCTTTATTCATAGCAAGATGTCCATTTTTGACTATTCGGTGCTTTTCAGCATGAACAGAGAACACTACTGCTTAAAAATGGGGAACACTCCCTTTTCAACAGCTGAAGTAAACGACAGCATTTTTAAACTCATCAGTGAAGAAAAGGTGGTTTGCAAATCTCTGTTTCCTGCTGTTTCTACAAAGTACATTACTGAAAGATTATGAGCTATAAAGATCGTGGAAACCATGAAAATTTATCACGGGACACAAAGCATAAAGAGCTATCCCTTTCAAAAGTTGAATTCAGAAACCTCAACAAATCCACAAGCCTGAATTATAGTCATTTCTCAAATCCCATGATGCAGCATCTGGGTAACAGGCCAAGTCTGGGCCCAAAGAACAATCAACAATTTCAAGGACACAGCACCAGTGTGCAGAGTGTGAGTGACCGCATTGTCCTTCCATGCCCTCATTCTTGTAATTGCATTACTGGCTGGCATAGGAAGGAATCAGGCTTGTTTGGCCCTTGTCTCGTATAGTCAAATAAAGGGCTCTTTTTCAAACAACTGACAAGTTTGGTGGGAATGTAGTCCAGACAGTGCATTTAGATTGCCTTGCAAGTTTTCGTCTCCTTGCAAAGGAAACAAGGTATTATTTCCTAGGCAAAATGCTGCGCTCTTCGTTCAGAGTGTGGAGGGAGGAGCCCATAAGAAACTGAACAAAAAGAAAATACTGGCAGATATAAGAAAGGTGGAGGCAAAGTTAAAGACGTGACACATACAGGTATGTAGCGCCCACAGTCAGCTGAGACACTGAATGGGCTTGGTCCCCATGGAGGGGATTTTGTTTCTTTCTACTTGTTTTTGTGAGAGGCTGTTTTAGTCATCTGGTACTGCCTGAACAGAACTGACATGAGATGTTGGCTTTAAAAAAATAAAAGGTTATTCTTACATAGCCCAGTAGGCTACAAAGTCTGAATTCAAGGTGTCTGATCCAGAGGAAGGCCGTCCCTGTCTGTCCGCTCTGGAGGAAAGCCCTTGTGTTGCACCAGTCTTTGGTCAGGGAGCATCTTGGCCAAGCAGTCTCAGGTCTGAAGGACGCGCTTTCCTCCCGATGGTGCTTTCTTGATGTAGCGAGGTTCCCAGCTCTCTGCTTGCTTCCTTCCCTTTTATCTCTTGCAGGATGAAAGGATAAAAGGTGGTGCAAGCCACACCGGGGGAAACTCTCTTTGCACTGGAGCAGGGATGTGATCTTAGAAGAGTTTTATAGTCCCATCCTATCTCTTTAACATAAATCCAATCTGTTAACCACAGCCAGAGATTAGGATTTACAGCATCAGAAAATCACAAAGTGGAGGACGATTGCACAACACTGGAAATCACCTGCCCAGCCAAATTACTGCACACATTTTTGGGGGGACATGATTCAATCCATGACAGAGGTTTAGACCTAATCTGACTGCATGGTCATTGTGAGACGGAATCTACTTCATTGCAGTGATTCTTTCTTCTTTGTTTTTTGCTTTTTAGTTCCATTCCAAAATGATCTTCATTTTTCCTTCGCCAAGTACTTCTTTCTGAAAAGCACAGGTTAGAAAAGAGAAGAGAGATATCGACAGGGAAAGTAAGTGAAACAAACTCTGCCTATTTCTCTTTCCTCATTTCCTACTTTGGTGGCAGGGAAACTCTAGGCTCTTCAGCTTTTCTTTCTCTTCACTAAGTCTGTGGTTCTTAGTCGGCTTCCTTTGTTCATTGTATATATTTTGCCTGAAATATTTGTCCTTAGTCACTTCTATTCTTATTACACACACACACCCTAGGCAATTTATCCAGTCATTTAACTGCCTATCTGCATCAGGAGACTGCAAACATTTTATTAAGAAGGCCAGATGGAAAACATGTTTGACTGTGGGCTGTATTGTCTTTTTCACAAAAGACGTCTCTGTACTCAATACCCGCTTTTAGAATAAAAGATGTGACAATATGTAAAATAATGGGTGTGCCTGTGTTCCAGTAATATTTTATTTAAGAAAACAGGCAGCAGAATATATTTGCTCTGTAAGCCATATGTTGTCAATATCTGAGCTGTTTTGATAGTAACTCAGAGATCTTTTGCTAGTCCAGCACCTTTTTAAAGTTGTATCTCATGTGTTTTTGTTGTAAAAATGGAAATCACACAGCATTTGCCAGTTCAACATTTTTGCAAGTGCAATTCAGTGGTACCAATTATTCAATCATTTTGGGTAGCCATCACCAATATCTGTTACCAAATATTTTATCATCATAAACAGAAATGCACATCTTCCTAAATAACGACTCTCCTCCTCCTACTCCCATTTCTGTTCACCATGAGATTCAGTTAACTCACCAGCATTTCTTTTTTTAATTCAAATTCATATGCTAGGTATCATGCATACATGTGAACAAAAAGAGAAAGATGTAACCTCCTTTTGCCTTTATGACTACCAGATCATTCATGTTGTCTTGTTCTTGCTTTGAAAGTGATACTTGGTGCCATTGTATGCGTGCACACATACACACACACACAGAGAGAGACATATACACATGAAGACATACACAGATAAAATATAAAGCCTAGGTGTTAAAATCACTGATATTCATGCAGAGTGTAAATAATTTTGACTCATCAACAGAAAGAAGATAACTATATAAGTTGATCTCATATAGGTAAGGATTATATAATATCTGTAAAATGTACTTAATACTTTTCTTGAAATAAATGCTTGATAAATATCATTTATCATTATGTTTTTATGCCATTTAGAATTTACATCATTTACTTTTATTGTAATCAGCAATATCAGGTTTTCTTCTTTGCTAGTTTTGATGTTTTTGCTTCTGCCATGTTGTAAGAATCAAGGGTCGTCTTTCAACCTTATTGATACCATTTGGTTAAACTTGTGAGAAATGTGTCAGTAATGCTTTGCTATTAGAAAGAAAAATCGTAATAACTTATATTGATCTGTGAACTTATTTGATGTGTTTTCCTTCATTTTGAGTTGTTTTTCTGGTAACTATTGGTTATTTTTATAATAAGTGGCTGTATTAATATTACTCAGAAATAACTCTTAGAGGTAAAGATTTTGCCTAACTTCATTAAGCAGCAATATATTGGTGTGCTTTGTTCTAATAAAATCCTCTATATAAAATCTTCAGTTTAAATATTTCTAACATACACATTCACAATATGCACATGATAGAAAACTTCCTAAATACATTTTATACAACTAGTTTAATTCATTAAAAATGTTATATGACCAAGATTTTCATTTACACTGAATATATCTGTTAAAGAATTGTTTTAAAGACACTATTATTGATCTCCTGTCATACACACCTACAAGTATTCTTCAGTGATTAATAAGTAACCAACGTATGAGTATGTAAAGTCACCATATGATTATAAAAATCGTTTCCTTTGATATATGCCTCCAATAAAAGGTTCAATTACTGCACCTGTAAATTAACTATAATGACTCTATAAATCAGAGTAGAACTGCCCCGTAGAATTTCAGAGGGGTGCCTGGCAGATTTGAACTGCCCACCTTTTGGTTAGCAGACATTGCACTTAGTCGCTACACCACCCGTGTTTCCTTTAAATTAACTGTAGTTGATTCCAAGGTCTCAGACACATTTAGTAGGCATCTCTTAAGGCCTAAATTGTGCTGTATAAACTGTTGGCTAGCCACCAGCATCTCTCTCTCTTTTTTAAAGATTATTATCAGGTTCAAGGCTTTAATGGCTGTAGACTCTGTCAGTTTCTGAGAAGCCTGCTATATTTCATATGTAGTAATTCCTTTATTAACATAGGGAAGCCTGTTTCCTTGGTAGTTGAACACAGTAACAGTGAGGAATCAAATAATCAATTATTAAAATGTAAGATCAAAATTGAAGACTGCAGAGAAAAGTTGTATTACTTACTGAAGACCAGAGTGTACTTTGGTGTTTTTTAGAGTTTCCCAGGGTAGACCTTATATTTGGGACATTAATCTTGGTTCAGGGTTATTAACAAAGAAAATTGCTAGTGAAGTAAATATATAGAAAAAATATGGTTGGCAGTGCACTTTGTGGCTGTATAAATATAATAAATATAAATATAAAGTTGGCAGTCACTTTGTGACTGTACATGAATCAGCTAAAAGATGAGAAAAGTTCTACACTGTTGGTTTAAAATGGTTGATGTTTTAAAGAGTTGTTTCATAATTTGGAAAAAAATGCATATTTTGACTAAAGGTGGTTAAACAACAAAAATCTACTATAAAACTATATTAACTGTCTAACATTTATGGGGCTAAAATATTCTTCCATACAAAATAAATCATGTCAGTTTTTTAAAGGCAGATATTGTTGAATTCTAGTGATACTACACAAAATAAACTAAAGTGAAAGTTACCACACACTATTCAGATTTATCAGTTTGCCCCACCCTGTTAAGATAATACGGAGATATAATCTTAACATACTGTTTTGATTGTTTAATATTTATAAAATTATATTCAAAACACTACATATGTACTTAATCAATAATGAGATTGAAATATTAAAAAAAGAAATGCTAACATATGCCAAAAATATGCATGGTATACTAAAGCTAACCCCTTAAAGCAGAACACCCCTTGATCTCACTTTTCAGTTAGAAGTAAGCTCATTTACTTTCAGAGCACTATACTACTCTCAGTGACTAGTAAATCATGAACTACGGTCATATACTAGAAATAAAACTGAGTTACTTAAAGGTTAAAAGTGTATTGGGTCTTAAGAATCGAAGAGTTTTTTTTTTTTTTAATTGTGGTAAAATACGTATGAGTATCATAAAGAATTGCCATTTTTGTCATTATTAAGTGTACAATTCCTTGACATTAATCACTTCACTGTGCTATACAACCATTACCACAATTCATTTCCAAAAGTTTTTCATCACTCCAAATGGAAACTTAGTAATCCCTCATCAATAACTACTCATCCTTCCCTCCCCCAGTCAGACGGTAACCACTGATAAATTTGTGCCTCATTGTATTTCCTGTTCTAGATATTTCATATCAGTGGAATCGCCTACTATTAGTCCTTCTGAATGTGACTTATTTCACCTAGCATACTGCTTTCAAGTTTATCCATATCGTAGAATTAGAATTAATTTTTCTGTGTAGTGGAATAATATTCTCTTATATGTATGTACTGCATTCTGTTTCTCCACTCATCTGTTGATGGACATTTGGATTGTTTCCACTTTTTGACTATTGCATATAATACTGCAACAAATGTTGGTACATAAATATCTGTTTGAGTCCTTGTTTTTAAGTTTTTTATAGTTTGTACCTAAAAATGAAATTGCTGAGTCATACTGAAATTGTATATTTGACATTTGCACTGTTTTACAATCCAAATAACCATTCATAATAGTTTCAAATTCTCCATAACCTCCCTGACACTTTTATTTTCCATTTTTCTAATAACAGTCATCATTAGTAGGAATCAAGTGGTATCTCAGTGTGGTTTTGATTTACATTTCCCTATCTTTTTTTGGTGAAATGTCTTTCTATGTCCTTCATCCACTTAAAATAAAGGAGAGGAGATTGTTGTTGTTGATGTTTTTATATTTTCCTTTAATATATATTTTATGGATTTCAAAACTCTTACCTGATGTACCCACTACCCACTGCCATCCAGTCAAGTTCAACTCATTGCTACCCTAGAGATAAAACAACAATTAAGTTCTCAAACTCATCTTAGAAAAAGTGCTGGTATCTAATTGCTGAATATCATCACAGTTACCTTCAAAGTACTTCCCTTAGGAAGCTGTGCACTGACGCGAGCACCTAGTCCACCTTTCGGAGCAATTTTGGAATTCTTTCTGGAATGGCCATCACAGCTGTTATCATACAAGATCTGACAATTAAGTTAGCCAACTAATCCTAGAAAAACTGCTCTGCAGGGTGGAGGAGGCTCTCGCGTTGGTGCATAGTTTCCCAAGGGGAGTGCTTTGAAGGTGACTATAGAGATATTCAGCAATGAGGTGAGGAGTATTTTTTCTAGGATGTTGTGGTGGTCAGGATTATGTCAACTTGGCTACTCCATATTTGGCTGCCGTATTAAGTGGCAGGGAGGGGTTTGCGGTGGCTCCCCGCCCCTCGGCTCTCATCTCCTGACCTTCACTAGGGCTGCTGGTCTGCTCAGGTAGCTGGGAGCTCCTACTCTCTTCCTCCAGCATCTGGTTCTGGGACTTGGACTAGCAGCTGTTGGACTCATCGGTCCTTACAGTTGGCATGTGAGAGTCCTGCTCCCTGACCTGCCGGTCCTGGGTTCGCCAGCCTCTGTCGCTTCATCTCGCCACCAGCTTGGGATCCACTGACCTACACAACCAGTCATCTAGAACTCTGGTCTCTGACCTGCTGACTTTGGGTTCCTCAGCTTCCGTGGCCACAGGAGGCTTGTGCCAGAACTTGGGACATTCAGCTTCTGTGATTACGTGAGCTGTTTCCTATATCTATGTCTATATCTATCTATCTATCCATATTATAAATCTTTCCTTGTACCTACACGTGTTACTGGTTTTGCGTCCCTAGAAAACCCAGCCTAAGACAGATGTGTTCTCAGACTTAACTGTCTGACCTCCGATAGTTCCTGTCTTAGTTATCTAGTGCTGCTGTAACAGAAATACCATAAATGGATAGCTGTAAAAAAGAAAAAAAAATGTTCTTTCACAGTGTAGGGCCCTAACAGTCCAAACTCACAGTGTTGCCTCCAGGGAAAGGCTTTCTCTTTCTGTTGGGTCTGTGGAAAGGTCTTTGTCACCAGTCTTGCTGTGATCTAGAAATTTCTTACAATGGGGATCCAAGGTCAAAAGGACATGTTCTCCTTGTGGCACTACTTTCTTGGTATAGCAAGTCCTGTTTCTCTGTGGTGATTTTCCCTTTTACGTCTCAAAAGAGATTGACTCAGCATACAAGTTAATGCTGTAGATTGAGTCTTGTTTTGTTAGCATAACTGCTTCTAATACTACCTCATTAATACAATAGAGGTAGGATTTATAGCATACAGGAAAATCACATCAGATCTCAAAATGCTGGAAATCTGTGCAATACCTGGAATCATGGTCTAGCCAAGTTGAAGTAGATTTTGGGGGAACACAAATCCATACCATTCTTACCTTTGGCTCCCCAAATTCATATCCTTGCCGTATGTAAGACACATTCATCCCATCATATGATAGCAAAAGTCTTAAATCAACTCCAAGTCCAAAATCCAAAAGTTCTTATTCATCTATGAAATCTTGTGGAACAAACACAAGGTAGATATTTCCATTATAAATGGGAGAAGTTAGAGGGAAAAAACAGATCATAGACACCAGCAAGCCACTAGAACACATTATACTAGCTCTCAAAACTTGAAAATATGGTTCTATGCATCTATAGGATATCATGCTGCTGACCTCCAGTTGGAGGAAGGAGAGTGGGTGGAGAGGAGGGGAAAGAAGACTGTTGGGAGGATGAGACATGTATGGAGCAGAGAGGAATAGTGTGCTGTCACCAGGCAGGGAGAGCAGTGGAAGCTGTACATAGGTGGGCATGTAAATTTATATGGAAATATACATTTTCACTCAGAATAAAATAATAATAATAATAAAACAAAAAAAATTACCTGGGGGTGGAGTCAAGATGGCGGACTAAGGACACGTCTCTTTCTATCCCTCTGGAAACCAAGACCTGAATTGACAATCAAACAGAGCCTTCTGAGCATCTAATCAGCCTCAGGACATGGCACAGAGCTGTTAATTGGGACTTCATACCACTCAGCGAAAAATCTCCTCTCTTTCGCTGACTCCCGCTCCTGGCTAGCCCTGGCTCTCACGGACGGAAGGTAAACGCACCATTTTGACTTTTTTTTTTCCTCGGTCTCGGCTGGCGGGCGGAGCTGGGCCTTGCCCGGCGGCTGGACTCAGACACGCTGCTGGGGGGATAGGCAGGCAAAATTCCCATGTTCTGAGAGCCAGGCTTGGGACTCTGTTAATCTAGACACTTTGAGCCTTTCGTTTTGTAGCTGCCTCAGTGGGGTATGTGCGGAACTCCGCGGTCAGGGTGCGGGACGCCATGTTGGTACCGAGATTTTAGCGGGACCTCGTTCTTAGCCTGGGAGCCAGCGCCTGCAAACGGGACAGCGCTTCTCCGTCAGAAAAGTAGTGATTTTGCATAGTACTGCCTACATTGGGGGCCCTGCAACAGAAGCAGAGGAATCGCTGCCTCTGGGCACCTTTAGCCCCCCTGTCTGCTGCCTGTGTGGAGGACACGATCTTGGGTACGGTGGCCGCAGCTGGACCTAATTCTTAGCTTGGGAGCCAGACCCTGCCCACAAGAGAGCGCTTTTCTATCACAAAACCAATACTCGACGCAGTGTTGGATAAGGCTAGGCCCTGTCAGCAGAGGCCACCAGGGCACTAGCAGTGCTGTATTCTGAACTAGTTTGCTATCATCTGGGGTTGGATACAGTGGCGCTTACTTTGTCAGATGGGAAGAGGGACCTCTACACCTGAAAACCTAACTGACTTGTGAACTGGTCAGATACCTTTTGCTTTACATTTGAAGACAGCCTAGAGAAACATTTGCAATCCATCCTCACAGTACCACTTCCAGCCTCTATATACTCACATGGGACCCAAAAAGCAACAGACAATTGTGGCATACAAGCAATCACTCATGGCTTCAGAAGGCTCCCAAACAAAGCAACCAAGGAGTTTTCCAGATGAAGAAACTTTTATGAAAGCATCAGGAAGTGAATACAAATTGATTATATACAGGGCCCTTCTAGACCTTATACAAAATGCAGCAGAACAAAATGAAAAATTAAGCAAGTTGTTCGATCTGATGGAACACCAGTACTCTGAAATCCAACAGATCAAGAAGAAAATCAAAGACATAGAAGCTTCCATGCAAACCCAAGAAAACAGAATGGAACAAATGGAAAAAAGAATTTCTGACTTGGAAGACAGAGCTACTGATGCCAGTGTCTATGAGCAGAAATCAGAAAAAAGAAACAAGAAAAATGAAGAAACATTAAGAAGCATGTGGGACTCGATTAAGACGAACAACCTTTGTTTAATTGGAGTCCCTGAACAGGGTGAGACATCTGAGAACACAGAGAGTATTGTTGCAGAGCTGCTGAAAGAAAACTTCCCAGAAATCATGAAGGAAGAGAATATTGACATCTCAGATGCATATCGTACGCCACCCAATATCGATCTCAAAAGAAAGACTCTAAGCATATTATAATCAAGCTTAACAAAATGAAACATAAGCAGCAACTCTTAAAGGCAGCAAGACTCAAGGCAAAGCTAACGTTCAGAGGGAAACCCTGCAGGCTCTCGTCAGATTTCTCAGCAGAAACCATGCTGGCACAGAGACAGTGGCACGACACATTCAAAGTCTTGAAGGAGAAGAACTTCCAACCAAGAATTATGTATCCTGCAAAACTGTCTTTCAAATATGAAAATGAAATTAAGACATTTCCAGATAAACAGAAACTCAGAGACTTTGTAAAAACCAAACCCAAACTACAAGAAATACTGAAAGAAGTTCTTGGCTTTGGCTTAGAAGAACGAAACCACTAACTTTATATTTTAGAACGACATACTACTCAATATTCATTTAGGGAAGGCTCCAAAGTAAATCACAGCTTTGATTTGGAAAGAAGCAATCCAGTGATCATCATGAAAACTATGGTGTCATCATAATAAAAGAGGGATGTACTACAGTCGTTATAGTCCTTCCAGATGGAGAGGAAGATGACCAGACTGGTAGTAATTAACATTGGGTTTATAAATAGTTTATTAAGGGGGTTCATAGGGGCAGCTGTAAAGCACAACAAAGATGTATCATACCATTTCAAGCAATCTAACACTCAAGTCTCAACAACTATAAAACCAGCTCTGAAAAAGGTGAAAAATCAACTCACAAAAAAGATGTCTCAGAACAGACTAATAAGAACAACAGAGAAAACATCAACATAAAAATAAACATATCACAATGGCAGCAGTGAACACATACCTATCAATAATTACATTGAATGTGAATGGACTGAATGCTCCAGTAAAGAGACACCGAGTGTCATCTTGGATCAAAAGACACGACCCATCCATATGTTGTCTACAAGAAACTCACTTGAGACCTAAAGACAGGAACAAACTGAAAATTAAAGGTTGGAAGAATATATATCAAGCTAACAATGAACAAAGAAGAGCAGGGGTGGCAATTCTAATCTCAGACAAAATCAACTTTAATGTCAAATCCACCATCGTGGACAAAGATGGACGCTATTTACTGCTGAAAGGTTCAGTACACAAGCAAGACTTAACTATATTAAACATTTATGCACCTAATGTCAGAGCACCTAAATATGTCGAAGAAACACTGACTATGCTCAAAAGAGAGTTAGATGACTCCACAATAATAGTGGGAGACTTTAACACTCCACTCTCATTACTAGACAGATCATCTAGAAAAAAGCTCAGTAAAGATACAGAAGACCTCATTGACACAATTAACCAACTAAACCTCATTGATATATACAAAACTTTCCACCCATCAGCAGACAACTACACCTTCTTCTCCAGTGCACATGGAACATTCTCCAGAATTGACCACGTGATAGGCCATAATGCAATGCTCAACAAAATCCATACCATTGAATTATTGCAAAGCATCTTCTCAGATCATAAAGCCATCAAAGTTGAAATCAATAGCAGAAAAAACAAAGATAGAAAGTGGAACTCTTGGAAACTGAACAACATCTTGCTCAAAAAAACATGGGTTATAGAGGAAATCAGGGATCAATTAAAGAAATTCATGGATTCCAATGAGAACGAAAACACTTCCTACCAGAACCTATGGGATACAGCCAAAGCAGTGCTCAGAGGTCTGTTTATCTCCATAAATGCACACATCGGGAAGGAAGAAAGAAACCAAATCAAGGAACTAACTCTACAGCTTGAACAAGTAGAAAGAGAACAACAGAGGAACCCCTCGGGCACTGGAAGAAAGGAGATCATAAAGATTAGAGCAGAGCTAAATGAATTAGAGAATAGAAAAACAATTGAAAAAATCGAAAAGACTAAAAGCTGGTTTTTTGAAAAGACCAACAAAATTGATAAACCACTGGCTAAACTTACTAAAGAAAAGCAGGAAAAGAAACAAATAACCCAAATTAGAAATGAGAAGGGAGTTGTCACCACAGATGCAACAGAAATCAAAAACGTCATAACAGAATACTATGAAAGACTGTACTCTAACAAATTTGAAAACCTAGGGGAAATGGACCAATTCCTTGACTCATATCACCTACCCAAATTATCACAACGTGAAGCAGAACAACTTAATAAACCCATCACAAAGGAAGAGATTGAAAAGGTCATCAAAACACTGCCAACCCGAAAAAGTCCGGGCCCGGATGGCTTCACGGCAGAAGCATTTAGAGAAGAGTTATCCCCAATACTATTGAAACTATTTCACAGTATAGAAAGGGATGAAGTACTCCCAAACTCATTCTATGAAGCCAGCATAACCCTGATACCTAAGTCCGGGAAAGATCCAACAAAGACAGAGAACTACAGACCGATATCACTCATGAACTTAGATGCAAAAATCTTCAACAAAATTCTTGCCAACAGAATACAACATATCAAGAAAATAATCCATCATGACCAAGTGGGATTCATACCAGGGATACAAGGCTGGTTCACCATCAGGAAAACAATTAATGTGATTAACCACATAAATAACACAAAAGACAAAGATCACATGATTTTGTCCATTGATGCAGAAAAGGCATTTGATAAAGTCCAACACCCATTCATGCTAAAAACTCTTAGCAAAATGGGCATAGATAGCAAATTCCTCAACACAATAAGGGCCGTTTATACAAAGCCAATTGCCCACATCATCCTGAATGGAGAGAGACTGAAAGACTTTCCCCTGATATCAGGAACTAGACAAGGATGCCCACTGTCACCTCTCCTATTCAACATTGTGCTAGAAGTTCTAGCCAGAGCAATTAGACAAGACGAACAAATAAAGGGCATCTGCATCGGCAAAGAGGAAGCTAAAATCTCCCTGTTTGCAGATGATATGATTGTATATACAGAGAACCCCAAGGAATCTATAAGTAAGTTACTCAAACTGATAGAAGAGTTCAGCAAAGTCTCAGGATACAAGATAAACATAAGTAAATCAGTAGGATTCCTTTATACCAACAACGAGACTGTTAAGGAGGAAATTATCAAATCAATACCATTTACGATAGCCCCTAAGAAGATAAAGTACCTAGGAATTAATCTAACCAGAGAAACAACAGACCTCTACAAAGAGAACTACAAGCCCTTACTACAAGAAACTAAGAGAGACTTAGATAAATGGAAAAACCTACCCTGCTCATGGATAGGAAGACTTAACATTGTGAAAATGTCTATTTTACCCAAAGCAATTTATTTATATAATGCAATCCCAATACAAGTTCCAGCATCATTTTTTAATGAGATGGAGAAACAAATCACCAATTTTGTTTGGAAAGGGAAGAAGCCCCGGATAAGTAAGGTACTTCTAAAGAAGAAGAACACACTGGGAGGCCTCTCATTATCCAACCTTAGAACATACTACACTGCCACAGTGGTCAAAACAGCCTGGTACTGGTACAAGGACAGACAGACTGATCAATGGAACAGAATTGAGACCCCAGAGATGACATCATCTGCCTATGAACAGTTAATATTTGACAAAGGCCCTAAGACATTAAACTGGGGTAAAAACAGCATCTTCAACAAATGGTGCTGGCAAAATTGGTTATCCATCTGCAATAAACTGAATCAAGATCCATATCTTACACCTTATACAAAAACCAACTCCAACTGGATAAAAGACCTAAATATCAAACTTAAAAGGATAAAGCTCATCGAAGAAAAGGTAGGAACAACAATGGAAGTTTTAATACACAATGAGGACAGACTCCAAAATCTGTCAAAGAAACCTCAATCAACAGAAGAGAAAGTAGATAAATGGGAACTATTAAGAATCAAACACTTTTGCTCATCCAAAGACTTTATTAATAGAGTTAAAAGAACACCCACAGAGTGAGAAAAAATATTTGGCAACTCTATGTCAGATCGATGCCTGATCTCCATAATCTATAAGATACTACAAAATATCAATAAGAAGAAGATAAACCATCCAATTAAGCGATGAGCAAAGGAGATGGACAGATACTTCACTAAAGAGGAGATCCAGGCAGCCAAAAAACACATGTGGACATGTTCACGATCTTTAGCTATTAAAGAAATTCAAATCAAGACAACAATGAGATACCATCTCACCCCAACAAGATTGGCGATGATCCAGAAAACACAAAACAACAAATGCTGGAGAGGCTGTGGAGAAAGTGAAACCCTCCTACACTGTTGGTGGGGTTGCAAAATGGTCCAGCCTCTTTGGAAGGCAATCTGGCATTTCCTTAAAAAAATGGATATTGATATACCATTTGACCCAGTAATTCCACTCCTTGGAATATATCCTACAGATTCAAGGCCTTTCACACCAACGGACACATGCACCAGAATGTTTATCGCGGCACAGTCCACAATAGCAAAAAGGTGGAATCAACCCAGATGCCCAACAATAGAAGAATGGATAGGTAAACTGTGGTACATATACTCAATGGAGCACTACGCAATGATAAAGAATAACGATGATTCCAGGAAACATCTCCTAACCTGGTTTCAACTGGAAGACATTATGTTGAGTGAGAGTAGTCAGCGACAAAAGGATAAATACTGTATGAGACCTCTACGATAAGATCTCAAAAACAGACTTGTGTATAGAAGAAAAGACTCTTTGACAGCTGCAAGGGAGGGGAGGGAAGGAGGGAGGGCAAGGGGGGAAGGGTTTAGTTTAGGTAGTTACTAGAAATCTAGTTGGGAGAAAGCGGTGACAGCACACATTAGGAACAAGAACAACATTAAGTGGACTTCAGCATAACTTGAGTACTCCTTCCATCTTAACTCAATACTGCAAGGATAGAGTAGCTGGGGCGGGGGGCGGGGGACCATGCTCTTAGGCGAATTCCAGGCCAATTGGCACAACTAGCGTTTTGCTAAGAGAGCTCTCTGCACCCCACATTGGTGAGTGGCGTCTGGGGTCTTAAAAGCTGCCAAGCTGCCATCCGAGGACACAGCAAATGGTCCCAACTCAGCAGGAACGGATGCTCACCGAGGGCCAAAATGGCATGCGGTAAAGACAGCCGAGAAGACAGAGAGACCCACAAGAGTGGGTGCCTACATCGACCTGGGACCAGAAGAACCGGATGGTGCCTGGCCACCACCAGTGATAGCCATGACGGAGCTCACAGAGAGGAGCCTCAGTGGCAACACAAGAATAAAAAGAGGTGCATCATGAGATCTCCACTAAAAGACCTCAATTGATAGTCCAGCGGTTTTGGGGTTCCTCTGAGAGCATGGCCCCTGGCCCTGATGCTGCCCATTCCCATAAATTATAACAAAGGTCCACTCTTTGGACAGGAATGGAATGGACTTGGCAATGCAGAGTAACCATATGTTGGAAGCACTTTATGGTTCTATACATCTATAGGATATCATCTTGCTGACCTCTGGCTGGAGGAAGGGGAGTGGACGGAGAGGAGGGGAAAGGAGACTGTTGGGAGGATGAGACATGTATGGAGCAGAGAGGAATAGTGTGCAGTCACCGGACAGGGAGAGCTGTGGAAGCTGCATATAGGGGGGCATGTAAATTTACATGTGAACGTACATTTTTAGTCAGTTATGTTAAATAAAAAAAAAAAATTACCTAAATTAAATGTCAAACTGGTAAATGTTATGTTTATATATATTTACAATATTAAAAAAACTGAAATAATAATTATAAATAATTTTTAAAAAAAGAAAATAATTCTTCCCTGAGACCATTTACACAATGACCTTGCCCTCCAGACCACACTCTTCAGGTTCTGAGTGATGGTCCCTAATTCTGAACAGCTCCATTTTCCTGACAGCAACTCCACTCCATCAGCCCTGATAGTCCTGTTCTGCCTCTTGGACATAGCTAGCCCGCCCCTTTATCTTTGGGCAGTGGATCTGGCTGCATCACATTACCACTTAGGAAAGGCAGCCTCATCCTCTGAAACCAGGTTGCTGAAGATCTGATTCTTTGAAACTTAGGAGGCTGTGCACCCCTCACTGAAACCCTAGAGGCCCTGGTTCCACCCTTTAGATCTGAGAGGTCATGGCCTTTCCCTTTAAGACTAAGGCACTATTACCTCCTGTGTTCTTTGTCTCTTAGTTCTACATATGCCTGGAGGCACTTCAATTCACCATGAGGCTTCCTACATAAAGAAAGGCTCTTAGCTCTTTGGCTTTGTCAGCTCCAGAGCCTTCTTGCATAGGCCTCCTGGTTCATCTGCTGCCAGATCTTTCCTGCTGCTTCTTGCCATCTCCAGTGTAACAACTCTCCTCGCTTCCTTCTAAGTCATCACCGGAAGTGTCTATTTTTTTTAATTGTGATTACATGCAAGTATTCAATCCAGCTTAAATTTGCATGCCTGCCTATCTGCAGCTCCTTCTGCTCACCTTCCCCAGACTGTTCTATACATGTCATAACCTCTTAACAATGTCCTGTCCCCTCTTCTCCACCCCCTCCTCTCCCTTCTAGTAAGAGGCCAGTAGGACAGCATCCTGTAGATGCATAGAACCATAAAGTGGACACACCATATGGTCACTTTGTTTCCCCAAGTCCAATCCGTTCTTGTCCAAAGAGTTGACCTCAATAATGATATATGACCTGGGCCAGCAGCAAGTCTAGAGGCCATGATCCTAAGGGAACTCCTGGGCCTTCAGACCATCAATTGGGATCCTTTAGCGGAGTTCTTGAGGTGCTCCCCTCTTTTTCTTGTAATACCAGTGGGACACAACATTGTGTGCCCCATCATGGCTGTCACTGGTGGTGGCTGGCACCATCTGGTTCTTCTGGCCACATATTGATACAATAACCCACATGAGTCCTTCTGTTTTGGGGGCTCTTTTTTCCCTCATGTCTTTGTTGTCCCTGGTGATCATCTGATAGGGTTGAATTGGGACCATTGGGTGTACTCAGATGGCAACTTGCTAGCTTTTAAGACCCCAGACACCACTCACCAATACAGAGTGTGGAGGATGCTCACAGCAATAGGCTGGTTATGCCAAGTGGCCTTGATGTCCCCTGAGAGCATGGTCTCTAGGCCCCCACCCCAGTTACTCTATCCTTGCAATATTGGGTTAAGACTAAAAGAGTTTTCAGGTTATGTTGAAGTCCAGTTAAGTTGATCTTCTTTCTAATGTGTGCTGTCACTGATTTCACACAACCAAATTTCTATCAGCTATCTAGTCTATAACCAACCCTCTCCTTCCCTCCCTCTCCTCCCTTGCAGATGTCAAAGAGTTTTCTTCTGTATATGAGTCTGTTTTTAAGTTCTTATAGTAGGGGTCCTATATAATATTTGTCCTTGTGCTACTGATTGATTTTGCTCAACATAATGTCTTCCAGTTGAAACCAGGTTATGAGATGCTTCCTAGAGTCATCATTGTTCTTTATCATTGCATAGTGTTCCACTGAGTATATGTACCACAGTTTGTTTATCCATTTATTTATTGTTGATTCCACCTTTTTGCAGTTGTGGACTGTGCTGCAATAAACAGTTGTGTTCATGTATCTGTTCATATGATTGTGCTTATTTCTGTAAAATGTATTCCAAGCAGTGGGATTCCTGGATGAAATGGTATATGCACATGTATGGATGGAGAGAGAGAGAGAGAGAAATATTTCAAGAAATGACTCACATAGTTACAGGAGTTCAAACTTTCCAAGACTTGGGCCGATATGTAGGCTTCTCCTGATTCACATAGCCTCAGAGTCTAGCGAACCCGGAATCAGCCGGTCAGATGACAGGGCTCTTGCTCACAAGCTTCAAAGGTCAATGAATCCCAAGAGTTGCAGGCAAGACCACAAGCAATCTGCTAGGTCAATTCCTAAGAACCGAAGATTAGACAAACAAAAGCCAGCTGCAAGATTCGGTATAAACAAACAAACAAAAAACCTATACCTTGCCAGACTATTCACTTACATTGAATGCAGTCCGTATGCCCAAGGAAACTCCATTTCCATTAATTGGCTACTCACAGCAGATTCTATCATGGAGACAATCACATCATATCAAATATTATCATGGAAGTGATCACAATATCATATGACTGTCAAATCACTGAGAGTCATGGCTCAGTCTATTTGACACACAATTTTAACCATCACAGTTGTTTATTATGCCCATTTCAACATTTTTCCCTATAGAATAACACGGTTGATTTAGTGTAGCTTTTATGGCATTCATGAGTCTCTGCTACAATATTTGAATAAATATCATGTATTACGTAGTCTGTGTGAATGTCATCTTCAAGGTCCTTAATAATAGATGAAAATTCAACTCTCAGTTACACAAGTCGAAGAGTTATGGTTGAAAATGATCTCAAATACAGGCTTCCTGTTGAATACAATACAGATCACCACAAACATGAAAGAGAAAGCATTGAAAATGCCAACTGTACATTCTAGCATTGAAATCTTAAATTAATTTCAATCAATTATTAGAATTTTAAATGCCTGGTAACAATAAGTACAATACCTTCTGAAACAGAGAACACCTTCTCTGGTTTACCCTCTTCCTAACTATTCCTGCTGATGAAAAGTGCTGTTACTGTAGAAACCTGACTCTATAACCTTTTACCTGAAATTCAATTAACTTCCAACCTACATAAAGCCACAGAAATGCTGGTTCAGAAAAGAATTAGCCAGTGAAAACCTTATGAATTACTGCAGAACATCATCTGATCTTAATGATAAGCTTCCCGCTTGAAAGGCACTCAAAAGATAAGGGAAAGATCTGCCTCCGCAAAGCAGGGTCAAACCAAAACCAAACTTATTGCCATCAAGTCAGTTCTGACTCGTAGCAACCCTATAGACACAGAAGAAGTGTTCCATAGAGTTTTCAAAGAGTGCCTGGCAGATTTGAACACTGACCTTTTAGTTAGCAGCTATATCACTCAACCACTATGCCTGAGTCAACCTTAATTACATGGATGTAGTAAAGGGTTCAGAGCCTTCATTTGCTAATGCGGCATGACTCAAAATGAGAAGAAACTTCTGCAAACATCCGTTAATAATCAGAATGTGGAACACACAAAGTAAGAATCCAGGAAAATGGGAAATTGTCAAAAATGAAAAAGAAGACACAAACATCAAGGACTTAGGCTTTAATGAGCTGAAGTGGACAGGTAATGGCCAACCACAGGGTCTACTATGCCAGGAATGACAATTTGAAGATAAATTACATTGCATTCATTGGCAAAAAAGAACATCTTCAATCTATCCTGAAGTACAATCCTGTCAGTGATAGGATAATTTCCATATGCCTATAAGGAAGACTAGTTAATACAACTATTATTCAAATTTATGACCGACCAGTAAGGCCAAAGAAATTGAAGATTTTTACCAGCTTCTTGAGTCTGAAATTGACTGAACATGCAATCAAGATGCCTGATGATTAATGGTGATTGGAATATGAAAGACAAAAGCACACAGGAAGGATCGACAGTTGGAATCTATTGCTTTCATGATAGAAATGGTGCCTGAGGTTACATGACAGAATTTTGTAATACCAGTGATTTATTTATTGCAAATGTCTTTTTACACCAACACAAATAGTGACTTATCCACATGGCTGTAGCAGATGCAACATGCCTGTATCAAACTACATCTGTGGAAAGACAATGGCAAGGATCAATATCCTTAGAACAAGACCAAAGGCTGACTGTGGAACGGTCAGTACGTCATATGCAAGCTCAAACTGCAACTGAAGGAAACTAGAACAAGTCCACGAGAGCCAAAGTACTACCCTGGGTATGCCCTACATGAGTTTAGGGTCTTCTGCTAATGTTGCTAGTCCAGATGAGCTATGGAGTGACATCAAGGACATCATATATGAAGAAAGAAGGAGGTCATTAAAAAGATAGTGACGAAGGAAAAGGCCTAAGTAGATGTCAGAAAAGACTCTGAAATCTGCCTTTAAACATTGAATAGTTAAAGCAAAAAGAAGAAACAATGAAGTATAAGACCCGAACAGAAAGTTTCAAAGAGTGACTTGAGAAGACAAAGCGAAGTATTATAATGACATGTGCAAAGAGATAGACACAGAAAATAAAAAAGAAGAACATAGTCCGCATTTCTCAAGTTGAAAGACATAAAGAAAAAATTCAAGCTTTGAGTCGCAATAATGAAGGATTCTATGGGAAAAATACTAAGCAATGCAGGAAGTATCAAAGGAAGATGGGAGGAATACACAGAGTCATCATACCAAAAAGAACTAGCTGACATTCAACCATTTCAAGTGGTACCATATAATCAGGAACCAACAGTGCTAAAGGAGGAAGTCTAAGCTGCTCTGAAGGCACTAATGAAAAGCAAGGCTCCAGGAATTGATGGAATATAAGCTGATGTCTCAACAAACAGATGCAGGGTGGGAAGTGTTGACTCTTCTATGACAAGAAAATTGGAAGACAGCTATCTAACAGCCAACTGGAAGAGATCTATACTTATGCCTACTCCCAAGAATGATTCTCCAACTGAAAGCAGAAATCATCAAACAGTATCATTGATGTCATACTCAAGTAGCATTTTGTTAAAGGTCATTCAAAAATGGCTGCAGCAGTATATGGACAGAGAACTGCCAGAAATCCTAGCTGGATTCAGAAGAGGACATGGAACCAGGGATATCATTGCTGATGTCAGATGGATCTTAGCTGAAAACAACAAATACCAGAAGGATGTTTACCTGTGTTTTATTGACTATGCAAAGGCATTGTACTGTGTGGATCATAACAAATTATGGATAACATTGTGGAGAATAAAAATTCCAGAACATTTAATAGTGAGAAATTTAACGTTCCTTGTGAGGAATCTATACATGGATAAGGAGGTAGTCGTGTAAACAGAACAAGGGGACACTGCGTGGTTTATGTAAGGAAAGGTGCACATCAGAGTTATATCCTTTCACCATACCTACTCAGACTGTGTGCTGAGCAAACAACTAAGAAGCTGGACTAGATGAAGAAGAATGGAGCATCAGAATTGGAAGAAGACTAATTAACAATCTACGTTCTGCAGATTACACAACTTGCTTGCTAAAAGTGAAGATGACTAGAGGCACTTACTGGTGAAGATCCAAGACCACAGCCTTCAGAATAGATTGCACCTCAATATTAAGAAAACAAAATTCCTCGCAATTGGGCCGATAAGCAACATCATGATAAACAAAGCAAAATCATGATAAGTGAAGCAAAAATTGGGGTTGCAAAAGATTTCATTTTAGTCAGATTCATAATGAATGCTCATGGAAACAGCAGGCAGGAAATCAAAAGATGCAATGCATTGAATAAATCAGTTGAAAAGGTCTCTTTAAAGTCTTGAAAAGAAAGATGTCACCTCAAAGACTAGGGTGCAGCTGACCCAAGTTGTGTATCTCCAATCACATCATATGCATGTAAAAGCTGGATCATGAATAAGGAAGACTGAACATGAACTGAAACCTTTCATTTGTGGTGTTGGAGAAAAATAATGTATGTCCCATGGAGTGCCAAAAGAATGAACATATCTGTCTTGGTTGAAGTACAACCAGAATGCCTCTTAAAAGCAAGGATGGTGAGACTATCTTACATACTTTGAACATGCTGTCATGAGGTATCAGTCCCTGGAGAAGGACATCATGCTTAGTAAAGTAGAGGATGAGTTTAAGAGAGGGAAGACCCTCACCAAGATTGATTAACACAGTGGCTGCAACAGTGGGCTCAAGCATAACAACTGTGGGCATGGCACAGGACCACAAAGTGGTTCATTCTATTGTAGGAGTACATAGTGTCACTGTGAGTTAGAACTGACTTGAGGGAAGCTAAAAACAACAATCTTAAATCAAAGGCCAGGTTTCATATCCAACTGGTTTATTAATCTTTATTTCCATTATGATAGAAAATTCTCATTCATGGTAACAGATTTCTGAGTATAGTGTCAAGTATTTTGTGTGGTTTCATACTTGCACTAAACATGAACATCAAATTTGTAAAGATCTTGATAAATGTTCCTTAATATACTAAAGGAATATTAGTATATATGATTGTGTGTATTTAGAAATCACATCTGTCTTAGGCTGTGTTCTCTAGAGAATCAAAACCAGTAAAGCATATAAATACAGAGAAAGATTTATATCAAAGAAAGAGAATCATGGTGCAGCTACGTTGACACACAACCTTAAGTATCATAACATCCAAATGCATAGAATATCCAAAAATTGAAAGTCCAAATATGCTGAAATGAGAGACAGCCATTGCAGTCAAGTTGGGTCCTACTCATAGCAACTCTAGAGGTCAGAGTTTCCCATAGAGTTTCCAAGGAGCGCCCGGCAGATTTGAACTAGTGACCTTTATGGTTAGCAGATGTGGCACTTGGCCCACTATGCCAACAGAGTTTCCAAAATGAAAGATAATAGCACAAAATTTGGAATAACTTAATTGGCTACACAGCTTCTGGGAATTATTATTTCAAGAATATGACATGCATGTTTTTATCATATTTTTCTGAATAGTGAATATTATGATCAAGGCCTGTGACAAGATCTTAGCCATAAAGCTGTTTATATCAGTTGGGATGATCAGGGTCCCCAGAATGTGAGTGAGCTGTTGAGCTCTTAGAAATGGTCTTTAATGCTTTTCCATTCTTCTTTTCAAGCCCCCAGCCTGGCCCACACACTTGGACAGTTCCAGCCTCTACATACGCATCAGTCATTTAGTATAAATTTTTCTGTACCTATGTTCATATCCTATACTGGCTTTGCTTCACTGGAGAACCTAGCCTAAGACAGTGATTTTAAGATTTATTATTATTGATGGAAAAATGCTGACAATGTGTAAGAGAAGCTTGTGGTATACAAACAAGTTACTAATCTGCTATTGTTGCTTTGTTCCACTTGGAAGGAATTAAGTTTTGTGTTTTAAGCTCATTTCAAAACAATGAGATACTTTCTTTTATGGAGAAGGAGGCAATCATTTAACTGCCAATCTACCTGAATACACATTTACATGAAGTTTCTTACTCTAGATTTTTAGGTTTCATTGTTTATGCTCCAAAGAAAATAAATGTTTAGTTGAAAATGAGTGAGATACAATTGTGATGTGAGATATTACTGCAATGGATTTACAATTTTAAAGCTTCTTAAATTAGTTAATTCTTTCTTAGCATTTTTACAATGTAGCTTAACTCCCTGAACTTTGATAAATGTAAGTCTTCAATAATTTGTCAAAAGAGGCCACGATTCAAATACTCTGAACTTCTTCATTCTCCAATTAAGATTAGCATACTTAAAGGTTGTGTACATATCTTTATCAAGGTATCACACTAACAAAGTACATGAAGAAAACCTATTTAACAACCTATTTTTATAAGAGACTTTTCTTCAGACCTGGCATTAAAAGAAACAATTATGATAGTTATTTGATTACTTAAGAAAATTTGCAAATGTGAAATTTGATTCCATCATGACAGAATCTGTATGCCACAAATGAAGAAGCATCATTTCACATTGATTGAGACTGGTCAGGGATTGTTACAGACAGAGTAAATTTCAGTAACATGAGCTAGAAGTCTAACTGACATTTTCCTCGATCCCATCGATACAGTTATCTACTGTAAATAGCGACTTCCCAAGCTGCCCGCTGCATTGATCATTTAAAGTGAAATATCTCAGGGGCCAGGTTGTTCGCTCAACACAGCACCTCCTTCTTATCTCAAGTCATTGCTCATTGCCATAGTTAAAAGTTCATTAGGAAAACATCTTTTGATCAGGCTTCAGACAGTAAGAATGAAAATTGAAAGGAAAAAGAGATGACTGAATATGATTTCAAAGAAAATTACCGTCAAAATGTAGATATCTAAGAATGGAATAACAAGAGTAAAAGTAATAGCTTTAGTGATTTGTTTCCAATAATTAAGAATCTGTGGTGGCAATAAGATTTCAAACATGCATTTAAATCTTCCTCTGTTCGATACAGTATCTACTTATTAAACTGAGAAAGGGAAAGCTGTTAAGGAAGTGTTTGTGTAAAACAGAGAAACAATAAAGGTTTAATGATTTTACTAAGAGAATAAATAATATGGACTTGGAATAAATACTGAAATTAGGTATCAGTGTTTGAAATGGCATTTTTTTGTGCCTGTAGCAGAAATAAATTAAAAAATAATTACCTATATTATCATTGCCATAAAGTAATAATGTATTAAAATCTGGTCCTTGATCTTTTTTTATGCCAGTTGGTTTTAAACTGATTTTTTCATACATTCCTTAATGGTAAAATGACAAAATTTTTTATTTAATCAGAATGTCTTCTTGAAAATACAATAAGTACAATAACAAACCCTATATTTTATTTTATAATGCCAGGTGACAAGCCTTCTGACCCTTGGAATTGTAAACACCTACTTCCAAAATGAAGGAGTCTTTTATTAATTGTATGGAAGACTGTTACAAGTATATGTATTTTTTATCTCAAGGAAATAAAATTTTATGTTTTTCTTTTACTTTATTGTAGAAATTTGAAATTTTGTCCAAATTTTGTAGTCTATTGTATACCTATACCTGCATTTTGATTGTATTTGCTCAATAACTTTTTTTTCTGTCCTCTATATTAGTATCTGGCCATATTAGTATACTCAAATCAAACCCATTGCTGTTCAGTAGATTCTAACTCACAGCTATCTATAGGACAGAAGAATTTCATCCCATAGAATTTCTAAGAAGCTCCTGATGGATTCAAACTGTTTATCTTTTGGTTAGCAGCTATAGCATATAACCACTACACCACAAGCATTTCCCCTGTGCCATTAGAGATGTACCAACGCCCGCTATTGATACAAGGAAACTCTGATGGCGTAGTAGTAAAATGCTACATCTGCTAACCGGAAGGTTGGCAGCTTGAACCTGCCAGGTGTTCTTGGAAATTGTGGAGCAGTTCTACTCTGTCCTATAAGGTTGCTATGAGCTGCAGTCAACTCAGCAGTACTGGATTTGATTTGGTTTTGGTTATTGGTATGAGAGGTCTATTTGTTAGCAAGGAGCCTTGTGGGGCAATGGTTAAATGCTGGGCTGCTAACCGAAAGGCCCATGGTTTCAAAGTACCAGCTGCTCCACTGGAGAAAGATGTGGTAATCTGCTTCTGTAAAGGTATACAGCTAGAAGGCAGTTCTATTCTGCTATACAGGATTGCCATGAGTCCAGATTATCTCAGTGCAAAAAGTGTTTGTTGGCAGGATTTTTTTTTCATGTTCTCAATAATGAATAGCACTATTAATTTTTTAATTACTTTTCTGTTTAATAAATATTGTATTATTTGTGCTAACACACTTCTAAAATGATTCTCAGGCAAAAATAGAAAAGTGGGCTTTACAAGTTCTTCCATGAGTATTAGTAGGAATTTGGATAATTTATGTTATTTAACAATGTAAGAGATTGAGGAAATAATTCTGTTACAGTCAAGTACTAACCAAATGTAAGTGTAATCAATATCTAGATTATATTGATAAGAAAACAATAATTAGTCTAATTAATGTGTTATTAATGCAAATATTTTAATCAATATATTATTAATTCAATAATTTAATTTCTGGGAAGTTAGACAATTATTGAGGGAAAATTTCAGAGAAAGGTTGTATTAGTTACAGTTTTCATTAGTTGTTTTAACATATAGATTTGCTTTATTTGCTATGCCAAGCCAGGTGCCATCGAGTCGGATCTGATTCATAGCATATGAGGAATTCCTAAAAATCACAGTAAACAAGCAGGTATAAATAAATGGTGGATAAATAAAGGAAAAAATAAACTTCAGCTTAAAAGTAAGCATTGTTTAGAATACACACTTTTAATTTGCTTATTCTCACCACAAAATTCTGTCACTTGACTCTAGGTACATCATTTACCCAAGGGAAAAAAAAGTGCGTAGGGGGGTGTGTGTGTGTGGGTGTGTGTGTGTTTGTACAAAAGACTTGTAAAAGAATGCATGAGTTCTTGACATGTTCTTTACAAGCAGCTTTATCCATGATAGACCCAAACTGAAAAAAAAAACTGTGATGTTTATTAATAAGAACATGGATAAATACTGTGAAATTTTAATGCAAATGAACTACTGATATATGCAACAACATGGATGAAATGTCAAAAAACAGTTATGCTAAGTGAAAGAAATCTTTCACAGAAGAGCATATATTGTAGAATGCCATCGATACAAAGTGTGAAACAGTCAAAACAACTCTATGGTGTGTGCCTCTGGGTAGTAAGGGTAGGAAATCATTGAGAAGGATATGAGGGAAATTTCAGGGTGAAATTTCTTCCCCTTGGTATGAATTGGGGTTATAAAGCTTTATGCTTTTGACAGCATTCATTGAATGGTACATTTAAAGTACAGCAATTCATAGTATCCAATTCTACATAAAAACGAACAGCTGGAATCAAAATGCTGAGCTCTAATGATGTATACATAGGGATGGCTCAGGAGTGAGGTTTAATGATGTCTACAGTTTACTTTGAAAGATGTATCTAGAAAGATTTATTCATGGACAAAAGATGATACATGATAAAACAACTGAAGTAAAAATTAATTACAGAACCTAGGTGCTGGATATTTATTGTACAATTGTATGTTCACTGTATCACTCTTTCAACATTTTTGTGCATTTAAAAATTGTTGTAGTAAAAATAAAATAACATTAATATTGTCCTACTGAAAGTGATAAACAGGTGCTTTGGTAGAAATTAAATGTTTTATTGAAGGGATAATTTCATTTTGCAGCGTGTATTCTGTTTTAGAGGGAGACAGGCAAGTATTTAGCAAAGTGGACAAAGAGTAACAATTTCACATCAAGGAAAGTGTGAGAGAAGGAGGAAGAAATTTACAAGGAACTGTCAAGTTACAAATTTTCTGACCATCAGTTTCTAGCTTAATACAACTCTCTTATTCTTGATACAGTTTGACTAAGATGATATTTCTAAAGTGAGACATATAAATATTCTTGATTTTTGGGTTAAGTGATGGAAGGAATGCATGCTAAGTCAAACCTCATTGGAGTCCATGAAATGTAAAGTTGATTACTTAGTTACGAAACAGTGAAGATTAAATTGGCTCTAAATCTGAGGCCTTTTGGAATGTAATTGTCACTCATTCAGCTTGGAGAGAGTGAGTCAGTGCCAAACTATTTGGTGAATTCCCTGAAATCAGACAATATAACATTTTGTGTACATAAATCCTAAATCTCTCACTGCTAACCACAAGATCAGTGGTTCAAATCCACCAGGCACTCCTTGAATACTCTGGGGGTCAGTTCTACCCTGGCCTCTAGTGTCGCCATGTGTTGGATCCAACTTGATGGCACTTGGTTTGGCAAATCTCTGTACTCTTTACACTACAGTCAATGCTTTTAAAGCTTATATCTGAAGTCATCCAATTCAGATGTGCCAGTACCTCAGTCTCTAAAATTCACATCTGTAGTATTGCCAAAACACCTATTGACATATAATCAGTTTTAATTAACAAAATATTATTTGTTGGATGAGATTAATGGAAGTTACGTGAATAAGGTAGTACTCAATGTATAAGATTGGGTTATATCTTAAGCCAATCTCTTTTGAAATAAAAGAGAAAAGCAAGCAGAGGGACATGAGTTCTCATACTACAAAGAAAGCAATGCAGAGAACACAATGCCTCTTTTGGACCTAGGGTTCCTATACAGAGGAGCTCCTAGACCAAGGGAAGCTGATAATAAGGATCTTTCTCCATAGCCAACAAAGAGAGAAAGCCTTCCCCTGGAGGTCGTTCCCTAAATTTGAACTTGTAGCCTGCTAGACTGTGAGAAAATAAATTGTTTGTTAAAGCCATCTGCTTGTGGTATTTCTGCTGTAACAGCATTAGGTATCTAAGACAATTGAAATCACACAATATTTGCCCTTTGTTTGACTTGTTTCACTCAGTGTATCCTCTGGAGTCATTCATGTTATGTTTTGTAGACTCATTATTATCATTTATATCTGCATAGTATTCCATTGTATATATATATACCATGTTTTGCTTAGCTATTCATCCACTGATGGAAACTTAAGCTGCATTTAAGTTGTTCCCATATTTTTGCTATTTTGAATAATATTACAATGCACATTGATATGCATATGTTTATTATGTCAATATTCCTCGGAGTAAGATTGCTGAAACACAGGGTATTTCTGTGTCTAGATTTCTGTGGAAATTCCATACTGTTTTCCATACTGGTTATATACTATTTTACATATCCATCAGCAATGGATAAGAGTTTTAATCTTGTCACATCATCACCAGCGTTTGTTGGGTTTTCTGTTTATTTGATCAGAGCATTTTTGCAGGTTTCAGGTCCACAGATAGAAAGAAATTGTGCCCCAGAATGGAAAATACCCAAAGTTTCACTCATACTTGATTTAGACAATTCAGAGGATGAGATTTGTTTCTCACAGTGGATGCTGAAATGTGTTAAGATGTGGTGATATCTCACTGTAGAGCTAACATGGTAGAAATGTTGTTGGAACTTGGTAATGGGTGGAGGCTAGAAGCGTTTTGAGGTGCTTGAGGATAAAAGCCTAGATTGCCTTGAAGCAACTTGGTAGAAATACAAACTTTAAGGACGATTCTAACCTGAGCTGAGAAAGAAAGGAGAAAATCTCTAGAGTAAGCTTCTATCATCATGAAGAGACTATTGCTAGAAATGTGGACATTAAATATACTTCCAGTGAGGTCTTAAAAAGAAATTATGAGCACATTATTGGAAACTGGAAGAAAGAAGATCCTTGTTATAAAGTGGGAGAAAATTTGCTAAATTACGTTTGAACTGTGTTTGTAAAGTTGAACTTGTGATTGACTTAGATATTTGATCGAGGACAGTTATAAGCAGCATCTTCAAGGGTGGTGTGGTTTCTCCCAGCTTTTAGTAAAAGGCAGGAGGAAAGAGACAGATTGAGAATTGATCTATGCAAAAACAAATAAGAACTTGAAGATTAGAAAAACTCTGTTGTAACACATGAGAGAATATGCTTTGTAGAGAACATCAAGGGTGAGGCTACACAACCCTCTGCTAAAGAGATTGTGTGTGTGACCAGAGGATCCAATTTACCATCTCAGTTGAAATGTTTTCAGCTTACGGGGGCACAGACAGGACACAGGGAGCCAAACTGTCTGACTCATGGCACCTCGCAGACATGAAATGAACTACTGAAGCCACCTGGGTGCAAACATCTGCCGTCCTTCATGAAAGGGAAGGATTATCCCACTAGTTGCTCAGAAACCTCCAGAACCATAAAAATGAGCACAGCAGCCAGTGTCACCACTTACCAGGTTTCAGAGGGTGGAAATAACTCTTAGGCTTCAAAACATAGGGACACGACTAGGAGAACAGGGCCGTCATCCAAAGATGAAGACAGCAGATAAAACTGCTATCTCAGCAGGTAAGGACAATGGGGCCAGTCAGGGTTGGAGTGGCAGGGCCACTGATCCAATGGGCTTGGAGTATTGGGCTGTTCAATAGTCAAGGAAAGGGACCAACATCCTGATAGCCCTAGGAAAATAAGGAATATTATTAAGGCTTGAAATATAAGGGGATTTTTCCTGCTTGGTTTCAGATTTGCTTGGTACCTACAGCAATTTCTTCCTTAGGAATGGAAATATCTATCTTATGTCTGTTTCATCATTTTACTTTGAAAGCAGATAACTGTATTTTAGATTTCACAGATCCACAGATTGAGAGAAATTATGCCCCAGAATAAAAAAACACCCAGAGTCCCCCTCATACTTGGTTTAGATGATTGATTCAGAGAGGGTGAGATTTGCTTCTTACAGTGGATGCTGAAATGCGTTCAGACTTTGAGGGATGCTGGAATGGAGTGAATGTGCTTTGCATATGAGGAAGGTAGGAATTGGGAGCACAAAAGTGTGGCATGTTATAGATTAGATTGTGTTGACATTTCAGTCCCGTATACCTGTGAATATGAAATCGTTGGAAGAAACAGTTTTTTTTTTTTTTTTTTCTTTTTTCTTTTTCTATCGGTTGGGTCAAACCAGGTCATAGCTGCACAGGATGGGACATGTCTTAATTCCTTTTTAGTGTTGTCTTGCAAAAGAAGAGTGATGCGTGGGAAGGAAAATGGACACCATGTGACCACAGAAGTCGATGCATCTCTAAGTAGCAAAGACATGCCAAGGATTGTCAGCACCCACCAGAAACAAGGAAGCCAACAGCATAGCTCTACTGATGCTCGGAATTTGACTTACATATTTCAGAAGTGTAAGAAAATAAATTTCTGTTTTATAAAGCCGTCTGCTTTGGGGTATTTTTACTGTGGCCTCCCTACCAAACTAGCACAGTCTCTTTAAACATCCATTGACAGTAAGTCTATTTGCAAGGAAGTATGAAGGCAGGAAAAAAAAAGATTAGAAAGAAGCAACCTGGTAGACCTGATATCCTAGTGAGAAGTTTTATGATTTTCTATTTGGTAAGGATCTTTCTTATTTAGAAGAAAGGGTATCCTGTTATTATAATAAATATTTACCAAGCATCATAGGTTGTTTGTATCAGGTCCCTTTACCTGCTCCTGTGACCACTTAATATGTCTCTCTTATTTCCCACATTTGTCATTTCTGCTTTCAATGACTCTTAAGAACTTCCTCATACTGCTTTATAAAACTTTTATTTCTGCATTACACTTTGTTTTCTCAAAACGTTATACGTTAACTGCTTAAAAGCCTTCATCAAGGAAAAACTCTTTCATTCAACTCACCCAAGGATATAAAGCGTTTAATGAATTATTCTGTTTTAAGGTATTTCTGCTATGTTACTACCACAGTAAGAGTTGTTAAGATTTCCAGATTATGTTAATATGGAAGCTCTCCAAAGTCTTAACACTCACAAGCGGCAGCGTTGTTCCACCCCTTACAACCCAGACGTTAACTCAGGGCCATAAATTCAATCACATTACTTCAGTTATGGCAGATTTACACTCACTTGGTATCAGTCAGTACATTGACTTTAAAATTCAGCTCAGAGTTTTTCATTACCTATGTGGAACTTTCCTTTCATTCTTATCAGCATTGGTCTCCATTTATAAGTGCCCTCAGTCCTTACTTTCTAATAATAAATCTCAAATTCATCAACCCCCTTGTCAGGCCTCTTATCCATGGTCAACAGAGCATTCACCTGTTCTGCCCTGGAGTTGTGGAATTCCCTGAACTGAACACTTCTCTCCAAATCCCCTGAGCTTTGTAAATCCCTTTCTGAGTCTCTCTTATTAAAATTTGCTTTTAATATTTGATCTGCCACTGACACATGCTTTAGGATTGGCTGTTATAAAAAAAAAATGAAGAAGAAGAAAGCTATTTTTATTTTCCTTATTATTTATGAAAAGGACTGAAATTTTCTCAGCTCTTTTGTTGGTGTTTTATATTTTTCATCATTCTTTTATTTCCACTTTCACTGCTAAACAGATCAATCAGCTGATAGGCCTTGGTCACTAACCATGATTTAAAGATTTCACGCCTTACGGGGCTATAAATAAATAGGTCATGATATCATTAATTACTTTGCACCCTGGAGATTTCTATAGACTTTTTTTTAGGAAACAACTTGGAGTTAGGAGAAAAACAGCTCATTCTTTACAACTGTGTTCCTCCCTTCCCTTTCTGTATAGAAGCTTTCTATTTTAAGTCACAAATATTCCAGCTTAAATTCATTCTTTCGTCAAAAAAATACATTCAGTGGCACTAAAGGGCATACTGTTTTTGTTCTGTTAGTGTGATGTAAGAGTCCTTATGTTGCAATGGTTAAGACCTATGGCTGCCCACCAAAAGGTCAGCAGTTCGAAACCACCTCGCTGCTCCTTGGAAATCCTATATCGCAGTTATACTCTGTCATACAGGTTAATTATGAGTTGGAATCATCAACAGCAGTGGGTTTGAGCTGGGGTTTTGATATGGTGATATAAACTCTTGGTCACATACAGTCATATGCCAAAGTAGTCTTCTCTGAGAAGATTACGTTTTAGAAGCTTATAGAAGAATACTGCTTATCTTTACTTTCTCCTTGACGCATGGCCCGGGACCATGCACAGAGGAGGTGCTTTGTAAATGTTTGTAGAGCAACAATTCAATTTCTTTTATCTCAGCTCTTTAATTTTTATTTCCATTTCTCTGAAAAGGATCTGGTTTTCTCTGTTCCCCACTCATTAGACTACTGTTTTTCTGTCACCCTTGTCTCTGCTGCAGCTGTTGATCAGCCTATTGATTAGGACCCAGAAAGCGAGCTGACAGCTGGAAAGGGCGTTATATTCCAGGACTATTTTCCTCTAAGTGCTTAATGTTCTTTAAACCCCTGATTCAATTAGATGGTGCAAGCTATTACACACAAGTGCCCACCACAGAAAATTACAAGCTCATATCTGAGAGATACAGAGAAAGGGAGGCAAAGAGCAAGTTAATAGGACATTGTCTGTATGTTTGGTAAATCCTGTGGAGTTTGGGGCTCAAGGTTAATATCAGAGTGCCAGGCTATGGAATTTAAACAGCAGGTAGATTTCAATAGGACAGACTATGAGAGAGAACAGAGTGCAGCTAGATATATTATTCTGTTGTTTGAAACGGCCACTGTGCAATATTCAGCCTTTCCTCTGAAACGTTTTGAAGATGATTTAGGCCATTGAGAATAATAGCAAAGTTAAAACTTTTTTAAGGTGAACGTAGCATTTACTGAAGTAGGTGACCTGAATGAATTTCATTAATGGGCAGAGTTAGTGAGGTTTGATGTATTTATGGGTAGAAAGAAGAAGAAAGCACTTTTTTTCCCTTTATGAGAAAAGAAAATTAATCTCATAAGACATAAAATTTAACATACGAAGATGGTTAATTACCGTTGCAGGAATACACTGGGTTTTACATAAAATTAAGAAATGCAGTGATCTTCTATGCATAGGTGTCATGGGAATCATTAGTGCATCTTGGGGACGGCATGTAACTAGGGAAGCAGAATAGGGCTAGTTTTAGCCAATACGCACTTCCTCTCTCTGAAGTTTTTGTACAGTGCACAAAGTGCAACCATACCCGACAGACCAAGATGCTTTCCTAATGTTATTAAAACACATGCTTGCTAGAGAAACAAGTTACAATTTTTTACTTACAAAACAACAGCTTATTGTTATTGTGAAGCAATAGATTGCAGGCATCATGTTGTAAGCTTTTGCACAAGCTTAGTTTTCAAAGTAACGTTATGAGGTGGGTCGATTCATTTTTCTTGGTTTACGGTGAAAAACTCAAGATGAGGCATTAAATAGTTTGCCTGATGTCACATAGAGTTAGAAAATGGAGGGGACAGGACTGGAATCCAGGCAACGTGACTGTGGAGGCCTTAACCATGACACAAACTAAAACATTTATTCACAATGTTTGTTTCATTCTTTAAATAAATTGCTTTAAAAAAAAGAAAGGAAGCAATATACCAACAGAAGAAAATAAAAATTGCCCATAATCTTACTACAGAGAAAACTACTACAAACATTTGAAAGGACGTATTTCCATAGATAGTTTTACATGTGTGGTGATTAAGTCGTATTTTTTTTTCTTGTAGCTGATTTTTTTTAATTAAGCTTTCCACTGAAATGATACCTCTATAGTAAAATTCATACAGATGCATGTATATACAATATCTGCATCCCATTTTGCTCAAGAAATGTCAACATAGTGTTTTCCAATTATTCATAGTTTTCTGACACTAAAAGGCTGCTAGGAACATTCTTACCAAATCTTTAGGAAAATGCTTACCTTTTTTCCCTAATATTTTAAACAGCTTTTACAATTTCCACAGTTGTCCCCCGTATAGGTATACCACTTTATACTGCCTGGTGTCACAGTGGGTAGGCGCTCTGGTGTTAATGGAATGGTCAGCGCTGTAAGCCCCCTCGCCACTCCACGGGAGAAAGACGTGGCAGTTCGCTTCCATGAAGACGATAATCTTGGAAACTCTTTGGGCAATTCTACTTTGTCCTATAGAGCTGCTGTGAGTTGGCATTGACTTGTTGGAAATGTTATCTCTTTAAGCAAAATATAGCCAATTGTAGATATAATTTTAAAAACTTCAGAAAATCATCAAACTGGAAAGATGAAAGTGCATTTTACTAATATTTTAGTTTTTATTTATTTGAGATGAACCAATATATAATTCTTTTTTCATATTTTTGGTCTTTTTGATACTTTAGTGAGTAGATTGCCAGCATTTTACCTATTATTAGCTGTGTATTTTCATTAGTTTGCAGTATCTCCTTACAGTCAGAAAGTCCACAGTTTTTCATGTATAATAAAAATCTTTCTGTCATTTTTTTAAAATTTTAGTTGCAATACTTTTTTTTTTTAATTGTGATTGAGTGAAAGTAGTATACAATTGAAGTTAAATTTGCGTGCCCACCAATCTGCAGTTCCCTCTGGTCTCCTTGCCCAGTGACAGCACACTCTTCCTTTATGTTCTATCCATGTCATATCATGCTAAAAATCTCCTGTCCCCTTCTCTCCACTCTCTCCTCCCCCTTCTAGTGAGAGGCCAGTAGGACAACATCCTGTAGATACATAAAACCACCAAGTGGACACTCCATACCATCACTTTAGGCCCCCTATTCTAATCCATTCCTACCTGAGGAGTTGACCTCAGTAACAAATAATGATCAGGGGCAGCAGCAGGTTTAGGGGCCATGCTCCCAGGGGAAGTCCCAGCCACTGAACCATCAACTGGAGCCTTTTAGTAGAGTTCTTGAGTTCTCTTTTTTGTCTTAGTTGTAATACTTTTGATATGAGTACATTTTAATAATTTGTGGCTGAATGTCTCAATTTATTTTTTATAGTTTAGAAATATAATGAAACCTACCACTGTTGAGTTGATTCTGACTTATAGCGATGCTTGGTCAGTGTAGTACAGCCCTACAGAGTTTCCAAAGAGTACCTTTTAGATTCGAACTGCCAACTTGTTAATTAGAAGATGTAACACTTAACCACTACACTACCAGAGTTTCCTTATGGTTTATAGCACTTTGCTTTTCATGCTTGAAAAGATAACCCAATGGGAAGATTAAGTAATTATTCACCCTTTTTTTCAGGTTTAATTGTTTTATTTTTATATTTAAAAAATTAAACCATCTGGAAACTATTTTGTATGGTTTGAAGAAAACGTCTCTTACTCAAAAATTATTACTCACATGTTCCAACATTACCTATTGAATTATTTATCCCTTTCTTACTAATTGAAGATGTCACTTCAATCATTGATATAGTCATTATATATTTTTGGATCTGAATCTGACTATTCTGATCTTTCCCATTTATCAACTACATGTGACTTTTTAGTGGTGACTAGAAAAGTTACCTCATCTCTTCATCAAAGCTTTCTTGGCCACCTGACACTTTATTTTGGGTGAATTAGATGTGAGTTCTTGATTATAAATTTTAAAAGTGTGAAAATTACTGGAATAAGGAGTTAATTTACTGACATCCAACCTATAGAATTTAAAAGGAACTGTTTTAATATTAAAATTTTTAAGAAGTACTTTATTAAAATAGAGACAAATAAGATAGCCAAGTCTATTATTTGGATGATTAAATAGGAAACACTTTTTCTTTTTATTCCACCCCCTGCCTCAAAAATAAGTACAAAGAGAGAAATACCAATCACAGATTGGTTAAGTGCTACAGCTGCCAACCAAAATGGTGGCAGTTCAAATCCACCAGGCACTCCTTGGAAACTCTATTGGGCAGTTATACCCTGTCCTTTAGGGTTGCCATGAGTAAGAATCAACTCCATCAGAATGGGTTTAATTCATAGAGTGATCACATACAAAAGAATAATACTGGGGAGCTGGCTTGGAATTACCTGTGAGCAGATATATGAAATCCATGAGAAAATTTTGCTGAAACCACTGTGTTACAACTACCTTTAATAACAGGTACATTACTAACAGCATTAAAGGAAACTGGATAAATGTAATCAGGCTCACCTTGAGAAAATCAGTTGACTACAGAACTCAAGATTTTGAAACTTTGTCAAAATTATTTCAATAAAAGCCAAGGGGACAATAAAAAGACTCACTTAAAATATAACTTCTGCCTTATCCTAATTTTTATTTTGTTTAGTCTACTTTAGTTGAAAGTTTAGGTTCAAGTTAGTGTCTCATGCAAAAATGTATACACATATCATTGTGTAACATTGTTTGCAATCCCCATAATGTGAAGACAACAATCTCTCTTTCCACCTTGGGTCTCTGTGTCCATTTGGTCAGTTCCTGCCCCTTCCAACCTTTGACTCTTACCTTTGTGCAGCGTTGCCCACCTGATGTAGGGGCCATGCTCTGAAGTAAACAACATTTTATTTATATTTGATTGCACTAAGAAGTATGTTCCTCACGTGTGGTATTCTTTGTTGTATAGCCCTCTCTACTCTTTGTCTATGAGTTGGAATCAGCTAGCCAATGATGGGTTTGGTTTTTTGATTTAATCTTTCTCTAAGAAGTGGATTTCAGGAGTGGTTTCAGTTCTAAGTTAAGCAAGTATCCATAGGCCATAGTCTTGGGAGTTCCTTCAGCGTTTGTCAGACTAGTAAGTCTGATTTTTTAATATAAAACTTGCATATTCAACAGTTCAAACTGCAAATAGTGCACCAAAAGATCTACTGTATAACCAGAGAACACACAATTTGGATTTCTTAGAAAATGTAGCTCCATAATAAGTGCCTTTGTTCATTACAAATGGTTTACTTCTCTCACTATCCATTTCATTAATGAGAGAGATATTGGAACGTTTTACCAAGGTTGGAAACCAAACTGTCAGTGTTCTAGGAAAAAAGAAGACCAAAGATATGCTCATCTTTCAAGAATGACCCTACTTTATAGCCACATGAGAGTTAGAACACCTAGACACTAAATTTGCCTTCCTACCACAGTTATGAGACAGAGCCCTGATGGTGAAGTGGTTAAAAACTTAGCTGCCAGCTAAAAGGTTGGCAGTTCAAATCTACCAAAGGCTCCTTGGAAAATCCTGTGGGGGCAGTTCTATTTTGGTTTATAGGGCCACCATGAGTTAGAAATCACTGGGTGGAAATTGGTTTTTCAGAAGGTTGTGGGATAGACAGATTGGTCAGCCAGCTTAGGTTTCACGAGGCCGGTCTAAAGTAAACAAGCTATTCTATTTAGCTTTGAAAAACAAAAATCTATTGAAAGTGACATAGTGGTTGATGAATAGAGATTATTTTGAGGTACACTGAAGAAATTAGCCTTGGCGCAGCATTTTTTTTTTTTTTTTTTTAAGGACATTCTTTCCTTTTTATTGTTTGAATGGAGTACATTGTGGAATTTTCCCATAACCACGTGATACTGTGTACGGAGATGAGAATTCCAGAAAAGGAAACCGTATTGACATGATTCATGGCAAGGAAGTTTAAGTCAGCTAATCCCCAGGGAAGATGATGCAGCCTTCACTTTTCCTGATTTAGGAAGCTGCCATAAATGACTGCTGCAGGAGCAGGCTTAGTTCTTCGTTTACTGCCCCAGGTGAGATTTATAAGTCACGGATCACTCAGGGGCAACAGAAACATTCGCTAGGAACTCAGACACCTGCTCGAGTATATTCCATTTCCTCAAGGGTAGAATGATGATAATAAAGTTAGCCATGATAATAAAAACGTTATGTAACATTTACTATATGGCAGTCCCCTTCTAAGCTTTACACATATTAACACATTTAATTTTTGTAAAATCCTACAATATCATTATCACCGTTTTATAGATGAAGAACCTGAAAAAAAAAAAAATCCAAGTAACTTGTCCAAGGTTACCAAGAAAGGAGATTGTGGAGATGGTATAGAAATTCACCCGTTTGACCTAAACACACACACACACACACACACACACACACTCTCTCTCTCTCTCTCTCTCTCTCTGTTTTTCCCTCTCTCTCTCTCAGGCTCTCTTATTTTCTGCTTCTTAGATGTATGCTTTATTAGTAAGAAAATGATGGTAATACATAATTCTAAAAATTCAGTTCTCTACATAGTGCCTTAAAAAGTATATATTTTGACTCCATTTATACGAAATGCTTAACAAAAAATTAATATAGAGGAACAGTGATATACAAAGATGGAAGTAAATTACTGGTTAACCAAGTCCACAAGATGGGAATAGGCAGCAATTGACAATGAGGTTCTTTCTAGGGTGACGGAAATGTTCTAAAATTAGATTGCCACAATATTCATACAAATCTGCAAACATTAAAATTCACTGACATATACTTAAAACAGGTGAATTTTAAGTAAGTGATAGCACAATTAAATTTTATTTAAAAAATAAACAAAGAGCACACCTCATTCCAATCACTCTCTGCAAGAGGAAGTGTCATTGCAGAGAGTTTTTCCCAGCCATGATGAGGATGTCATTGATTAATGCCACTATGTTGCTGATGTTATTAGGTATCTTTGAGCCAATTCTGACTTATGGAAATAGAAGAAATCAAAGGAGGAAGATATTAGACCTGATGGAAAAAAAAGAGTTACGAGGAAGAGACGATGACTGTGAACCAAGAGCTCTTATTATTTTACATTCTCTAAATAAAAAAATGACACAAAAGGAAAATGTTTGTGTATGTGTGTGCACCCATTACATGTGATAAAGACTATCAATGACATTTTATACAGCTTGTTTCAAGTAGTAGCAATAACGGGTACTTTACAATTAACTTTTATTTCCTGGTAATGTCTTTTTTCCCCTTTGAGCATGAAAACGGTAAAGGTATTTTGCATAGCTTTAGGTAACAAAGACATCCTTTCACTATGTGGTCCCCCGTCTCAGTGTTCTGGGTCCCAGTCAGTGAGTTGCAGTTCAGGAAGTAAAAGAGCAGAGAGATGCTTTAATAAAATCATTATAACATTGAGAGGATAGCCATATGGCCAACAAAATTTATAGAACATCTCCCCAAACCATGTTCCTTTATATCATTTCACAGCATCACAAATTTTTGCATTTGATTTTTGCTTTTCTCATTTTTGCCACCTGCCACAATTGCGGTGTCATACAAGGAGGGACAATGAGGTCTGTGATTTTTATTGTTCTAAGGGCTGTATACTTCCTTGCTGAATGTTGCTATGGTCAACTTTGAGGTACTATCCTTGAGAAGCTCTGCAACACCAGCACCCAGTCCACCCTTCAAAGCAGTTTTGGAACTCTTTCCTGTGGTAGAGTGGCAAATTCACAAACTGAACCGCATAGTTCTCTGTGAGGGAGTTTTTAGTCAGTAAAAACATACTTGTATTGGAACACCCTCCCTACTCACCTACTCTGGCCCCCAGTGACTTTTTGCTTTACCCAAAGATAAAGGAAACCTTGAAAGGGAGACATTTGGATGACATTGAGTTATCAAGGGTAATACAACAGCGACTCTGATGACCACTCCAGAAAAAGAGTTGCAAAATCGCTTTGAAGGGGTGACTAGGTGCTAGCATTAGCGCATAGCTCCCCAAGGCAAGTACTTAGAAGGTGAGGGTAGTGACACTCAGCAAAGAGGTGTGTAGCACCTTTTCTAGGATAAGTTTGGGAATTTAACTGGCAGTCTCAGTATACGTAATGTATCTGGACTCTGTCTTTGGCAAATATTTTCAGATGATTTATCACCCTTCTTTTCTGATTTATCTCATGCACCCAGTACTTACCTCCTTATAAGTAATTCAACTCTCAGAAAACTGAAAACATTTAGTTACTTTACCTAGAATGATGTTACCTGCAGTTGCCATGTTTGAATAATTCAGTCAAAATTTGTTGAAAAGAAATTTTACACAAAAAAACTTCCTCAGAAAATTCAGTATTACACATTTCTTAATATATCTTGCCACTCTTGTTTTCCATTGGCAGGTTTGTTAGTGATAGCTTATCTTCAAATAGGTTTATATTTAAGGCATCTCAATAAATCATAAGCTTCCTTACCCCATTTTACAGTTCTTTTCAGGCTTTTCACTCTATTTCCCTTAGTAAATCATTTTAGGATTAAAAATCTTTAAACTTATACCTAAGTTGGCCTTCCTTATGGAAATTTCAAAAAAGCCATCAAAAATCAGAGGGCTTTAAAGAGCTGGAGGAATGCAGGTGGAGAGTTCAGCATGTATTACAGAGAACTCTCCAGGATTTTCATAGACAAAGAGGCAAGAAAATCCATCTTGAAAGTGTAAGCATGTATAGTAGTTCGAAGTGCAGTTCCAGAAGTAAGAATGTTTACACTATCTGTCTGCTTTTGCTACTATTAAGTTTTGTGACTGTAGGCAAATTTATTATCTTTTCTGAGCCTCAGTTTATTCAACTTTAAATAAACCTAAACAGAATTCAGTATTAGCAAAAATTAAAGTGATATATACACATTTCTCAGTCATATAGCACTGCTATAACAAAAATACCACAAATAGATGGCTTTAACAAAGAGAAATTTATTGTCTTACAGAAAAGTAGGCTAAAATTCCAAGTTCCAGGCATCACTTCCAGGGGAAGGCTTTGTCTGTTGGCTCTGGAGGAAGATCTTTGTCATCAATCTTCCCTTGGAATGGGAACTCCTGGCATGCAGGGTCAGAGGATTGTACTCTGCTCCTGGCATTCCTTTCTTGGTAATACGAGGTCCCCAAATTTCTGTTTGCTTCCCTTTTCTTTATAAGCCAAGAGATTGCCTCAAAGCATTATACAATCTTATAGATTGAGTTCTCCCTCACTAAGACAACCACCACCCATCTGCCCTCATTAAGATCATAGAGTTAGGATTTACAACACACAGGAACATTACACAATACTGGGAATCATGACCTAGCTAAAATGCTACACACATTTTTGAGAAGACACATTTCAATCCATGACAACATGTAAAGACTCTTAAAATGTTCTCTGATACAAAGATAAGCAATGATGTCTGGTTATTGATCTCTAATCTGGGAAGGGAGGCACAAGTCCATATCCTGTATGGCAAGATTTACAAATAATACCCCCACTTTCCTGCTCCCAAGCAGTGTAGTATGTGATTTTGTGGCTCCTGTTGGGTGCCATCAAGTCAGCTCCTCCTCTTAGCAACTCTGTGCACAACACAAGGAAATATTGCTTGGCCCGTTGTTGACAGCCACTGTGTCAATCCATCTCATTTAGGGTCTACCTTTTATTGAGTGGCTCTCTACTTTGACAAGCAGTGTATCCTCATCCAAGTACTGGTCCCTCCTGATAATATGTTCGAAGACATAAAACAAAGTTTTGTCATTCTGGCTTCTAAGGAATATTCTGGCCTTACTTCTTCCAAGATGGAGTTGTTCATTCTTCCAGCAGTAATAGTACTCATTGCCAACACTATGATTCAAAGACATCAATTTTTCTTCAGTCTTCCCTGTTTAGTGTCCAGCTTTTTTGCATGCAGATAAGGAGACTGAAAACACCTTTGTTTAGTTCAAACACATCTTGGTTTTCAATGTGACTTCTTTGATTTTAAACACTTTAAAGAGGTCTTGGTTGCAGATTTACTCCACCCAATAGGCAATTTGATTTCTTGGTTGCTGCTTCCATGCATGTTAATTACAGATTCAAGTAAAATGAAATCCTTGAAAACATTGATCTTTTCTCTATCATGATGTTGATTATTGGTTCAGTAGTGAGGATTTCTGTTTTCTTTATGTTAAGGAGTAATCCATACCAAAGGCTGTAGTCTTTCACTTTTATCAGTAAGTGCTTCAAACCCTCTTCACTTTCAACAAGCAAGGTTGTGTCACTTACATGTCTCATAATTAGAGTCAAATGTCTCAAATGTCTCACTTACATGTATCAAAATTAGAGTCTTCCTCTAATCCTGATGCCACATTCATATTGCCCAGCTTATTGGATAGTTGCTCAGCATACAGACTGAAGTATTGGAAACCCTGGTGGCATAGCGGCTATCAGCTACAGCTATTAACCAAAAGGTTCACAGCTCAAATCCACCAGCAACTTGGTGGAAACTTCTTCATGAAGTTCTACTGCACCCTGTAGAGTCACTAGGAGTCAGAATCAACTCAATGACAATGGGTTTGATTTTATATGTATATATGTATAGACTGAATAACTGCAATGAAAGGATACAATCCTGACACAAATCTTTCCTGATTTTAAACCATATAATATCCCCCTGTTGTATTAAAATGACTGCTTCTTGGTCTATACACAAATTCCCCATAGGCACAACCATGTGTTTTAGAATTTCTGTTATTTGCAGTGTTATCCATAATTTGTTACAATTCACAGAGGTTAATGCATTTATGATCAATAAAACACTGATAAATATCATCCTGATATACTCTGCTTTCAGCCAAGCTTCACTTGACGCAAGCAATGGTATCTGTCATTCCATAGCCTCTTTTGAACCCAGATTAAATGTGTAGCAGTTCTCTGTCTACTGCTGCAATCGTTTTTGAATTATCTTCAGCAAAATTTTACTTGAATATGATAGTAATGGTATAATTGGATAATTTCTTCATTCTGTTAGACCATTTTTCTTTGGAATGGGCACAAATGCGGGCTCTTCTGGCTGGGTAACTGTTCTCCAGATTTCTTTACAGAGATGAATGAAGACCCCCAGTGTGGCATCAGTTCGTTGAAATATCTCAGACGGCATTCCTTCAGCTTCTGGAGGCTTAGTTTTCACCAGTGCCTTCAGGGCAGCTTGAACTTCCTCCATCTTCTTTTTAAGAAGATCTTCCAGGTCGTGATTATGTGCTACCTCCTGAAACGACTGAATGTTGACCAATTTGGGGGACACAGTGACTCCATGTATTCCTACTATCTTCTTTCAGCGCTCCCTGTGTCATTCAGTATTTTGCCCATAAAATTCATCAATATTACAACTTAAAACTTGATTTTTTTTTTTTTTTTCATTTCTTTCAGCTTGAGAAATGCTGAACCTATTCTTCCCTTTTTTGTTTTGTAACTCTGGGCTTTTGCACATTTCATTTTAATATCTTACTTTGTCTTCTCAAGCTGCTCCTTGAAATCCTTTGTTCACCTCTTTTACTTTATCGTTTCTTCCATTTTCTTTAGTTATCCTGCATTTAAGAACAATTTTTAGAGTCTCTTTTTGCTGGCTGGCTTTGGCATCTATTTTGGTCTTTCCTTTCTTTCCTGTCTTTTTAGTGACATTTTGCTTTCTTCATACATGATGTCCTTGATGTCGTTCTACGACTCATCTAGTTTTTGGTTACTAGTGTTTAACACATCAAATTTATTCTTAAGAAGATCTCTAAATTCAGCTTGTACTTTGGCTCTTTTGGACTTGTTTTAATTTTTTTCTGTTTTAACTTGAACTTGCATCTGAGTGATTGGTAGCCCCTTCTGCAGTCAGCCCCTGGCCTTGTTCTGACCAATAATATTCAGCTTCCCCATTGTTTCTTTCCACAAATGTAGCAAATCTGGTTTCTGTGGAAAGGTTTTAGTGGTCCTTTTCACTAAGTCTGACTAGGAAGAAGGATCTGGCTATCTACTTGTAAAAACTTGGCTCCTGAAATCCTTATGAATAGCAGAAGAACACTGTCTGATATGGTACCATACGATGAGTCCCTTGTGATGGAAAGCACACAAGCTCTGGCTAGGGAAGAGCTGTCTTCTCAAATTACACTTGACCTTAACAATGTGGATGGAGTCAAGTTTTTAGGACTTTAATTTGCTGATGTGGCACTACTCAAAATAAGAAAAAATGGCTGCAAACACCCATTAATAATAATCAGAATGTGTAATGCACACAGTATGAATCTAGAAAATTGAATGTTGTCAAAAATGAAATGGAATACTTGAAAACAGATATCCCAGGCACTAGTGAGCTGAAATATATTGGTATTGGCCATTTGGAACTGAATAATCAAATGAGAATGATAAATTGAAGACAAATGGAATTATATTCCTTGTCAAAAACAACATTTCAAATTTACTCTGAAGTAGAATGGCATGGGAGTGTCAAAGATTTTACCCAGAAGACTGAAAAGACATTAAACTTTAACAAAAATCCGGGGCATTGTAGATGTATGGCAGGGGGAGACAAACAGAAGAATCAACTATTCTTACAGATAAGTCTTGAAAGAACTTTGCAGCTGCCTGCAATGTGCCATGTTCATAAGGTCTTCAAAGGAAAGCCTACTTGGAGCAGAACACAGACTGGAAGTTGTTAAACAGTGTGGTCAACGTTCACTTGCTACTCACAGAATAAGCAGGATAGGGATCAGCAGAACATCAGATATTATCATCAGTCAAGTCCTTGAAGTTAGGCTCCCACTCAATGGCATGATTCTACAATCACATGGAAGCATGTCCTACTTCACATCATAGGCGAAGAACCCCTGAGTACTTTCCAGGGTTAGTATACTAGTAGGCATGATGGCAACATGCCAAACAGTATGTATGGAAATAAAAGAGGGGAACAGAATAATAAAATGGAAAAGTGAAAGACCCCCCCAGAGGCAATGCACACTCATTGCCCATGTTCAAGGTGGGCGACCAGCTTCTGTTCACCTCCTGTAGACTTACTGGTGTCAGGGAAGAGTACTTCCCCCTTTATCTTGCTAATATAAAATAACAAGAGTCCCATATCTCTCAGGGTGGTCTTCTCCTCCTAACGCATATAATTTGTCTGGATTCCATCAGCAGCAATAAAGATAGTGGGGAGGCAGTTATAGTGCAGCACGTGCACATACCCAGCTGTGTGAAAATAGGAAAGATCACATAGATACAAGGCATATTCATGACAGGAACAAGACCATACACCCACTCCTCATTTATCAACATGATTAGGTTTCTATAGGTTGGGTATTTAGGCGAAAATCAACATTTTGCAAAAGCAGAGGATACCTGCATCAGATCACAAAATGGAAGATGACTGCATCATTGTTACATAACTGCTAAATTATATCTTTATATAACTGCCAACTTATCTGACTGAATAATAGCCAAACTGCTGAGAATCACGGCTCAGTCTAGTTGACAGATAACCTTAATCATCATAGTAAGCATTACTCTCACCTTACACCTCAGTGTTTATTACTGCCAGGTACACCGTTAGTGCACAAAATAGCTAGATATGAGGTATTTCTACTATAGTTGTAAGTACAAAATATCTGACAACGATATATTTGATAATTCAGAAATGTGTATAGTTTATTCACCAGGTAAGTGTAGCGTGCACCCATGTTTCTACCTAAAGACCAGAATGGTACAACTGCCCAGGAGAGGATACAAGATCAAGGAATATATACAGCACTTCTCTTCTTCATAACCAACAAACTAGTGAAAAATAGACTCAGAAATACATTCATTTGGGACAACTGCAAAGCAAACTCAACAGTAGAGACATTACTTCTGTTTCTGTAAAGGAAATACATACCTCTCCTCTACCCAAACAAACTCATTACTGTCAGGTCAATTCTGATTCATAGAGACCCTATAAGACAGGGTAGAATTTCCCCCATTGTGTTTTCAAGGAAAAGCTGGTGGATTTGAACTGCTAACCTTTTGGTTAACTGTCATAGCTCTTAACTTCTGCACCACATGGGCTCCCTCTCCTCTATAGCTGCCCAAATCTATCTGTTGTTCCTCTTCTCCAAGGTCAGACAGCATATAGAGCTCAGAGGTATCTGTCCTGTGCTTCTCATGAAATACATCAACATAGTAATGTCAGTCATTTTGCTAGCAACAGGGTCCCAAGAATGCTGCCATGCAGGATGTTCTGGAAATCCACTCAGTCATGAGGCTCTGAGTTTATTCTCAACTGCCATTAAAACTGAAATTCAGGAGACAAGCACATGATGCAAACGATTAGAAATGCACACACAGCCTGCATTCCCAGATGCCCTCTGACCATGACAGCAAGCTTAGAGGCAGAAGTTGAAAAATCAAATGACCTGTCCTTCCTTAGTGGAAGGAAAGACTTTACAGGATGAGAGAGAAATCACGAATAATACCAGCAAAGACATAAGAGAAATAAGTTATTTTAGGGCTTGAGGTTGGGTAAAGGAGTAAAGAAACAATTCATTTTCCACAATGCACAAGATCAATTCATAGAGCAGAACAGCAAAATCGGAAATTCCAACTAAGTCCACAGGGCACTAGTACCTCGAAATTGTACATGATTCTTGGGGAAAATTGATGTAATGTGGCAAATCGATGGAAAACCCCACAAGGTTTTTATTTTAATGATAGAACTGAATTCTGAAATTAAGCACAGCAGGTAGGAAATGGATATGGCACAGATGTCAAAAGCTATGACTGGCTTTTGTGATAAAACTTTTTTCTTTCCTGAAATCTAGACCACTGGCCTATAGAGGTCAATAATATCAAGCAGACAGGAAAAAAAAAAAAACTATAAAGTATATAGGTCTCTTAGAAAATTTTGATATCAGTTATTGTTATTCAGAGATTCTTTTAGCACAACTTCCTTTAACAAACAGTAATGACAGATCTGCTACATTTTCAAGTGGTCAAATTAACAAGAAGAATATAAAAAAATAAACAGTTGAAATAAGCACTGCTAAAAAACAAACAACAATAAATAAATAAAACTATGCAGTGATAGTCTAAAGACTGAAAAGTACATTAATAAACCAAAAATAGAGTGTGGAAATCACCCTCCACATTCATGGTCAATTGTTTTTGAACAATGTGCAAAGACGATTCAGTGGACAAATGATAGTCTTTTAAACAAATAGTATTATAATCTCTGAATAAAAATAACTTCTTTCAAAACTTAGTGCTATAAACAAAAATGAACTTAAAATACAGCATACAGGGTCTGCCAATTAAGTTCACGAACTTGGCATGGAGTCCTTATGGTGGCGACATTGTACAAACAACTCTGTAAGGTTTCATAACTTTGGTGTACCAGTGTCTCACAGCTGTGCTCATGTCAACGTGTGTCAGTGTCTTGCTGAGTAGCATTCATTACTACTGCTGCGTGGTTTTGTGTGCCATCGCTAGAATATAGGGGCTTATATGAGAGCAATGAACAAATGATAAATTTCTTGTTCAACTTGGCAGGAGTGGAAGTGAGATCAGGGACATGTTAGTCCATGTTTATAGGGTCGCCATGAGTCAGATCCAACTCGACAGCACTTGGCTTGGCTATAGGGATAATAGCATCATGAAGAAAATGGCATTCTACAAGTGGATTAAATGTCTTTCTGCAGAGGGAGAAAGTGTCATTGATGAAGAGGTCAGGGTGGTCAGGAGTGAGAAGAACTGATGAAAACACTGCAAAAATTCATTACATTTGTGTGTCAAAATCATCAGCTGATTGTAAGAAGCATAGCAGACCAAGTAAACATTGACAGAGAAACACGAAAATCTGAACTGAAAATTTTGGCATGAGAAAACTGTGTGCAAAAATGGTCCTAAAGGATCTCACAGATGAACAAAAGCAAAGGAGAGTCAAAGTTTGCCAAGACCTTTTGGAGATGCAACACAATGTTTTAGGCCATGTTATCACTGGTGATGAAACATGGGTAACATTGAAACAAAATGGCAAAGAGCACAATGGAAGTTAGCCAATTTTCTATTACCAAAAAAATTTCCATCAGTCCAAATCAAGAGTTCCAAGGATGTTGCTAACCTTTTTTGATATCAGAGGGACTGCTCATTATGAATCTGTAAAAACTGGACAAACAGTTAACCAGTTTACTATTTAGACATGCTGAAAAGGCAACCTGAACTTTTCACCAGCAACTCATGGTTCTTGCATCACGACAATGCACCAGCTCTCACAGTATTGTCTCTGAGGGAGTTTGTGGTGGTCAGGATTATGTCAACTTGGCTACTACATATTTGGCTGCTGTATTAAGTGGCAGGGCGGGGTTTGTGGTGGCTCCCTGCTCCTCGGCTCTCATCTCGCAACCTTGGACTACGGCTGCTGATTGCTCACGTGGCCAGGAGCTCCTGCTCTCTTCTTTCAGTGTCTGGTTCCGGGACTTCAGCTAGCAGCTGTTGGGCTCATCGGTCCTTACAGTCGGCACTTGAGAGTCCTGCTTCCTGACCTGCCAATCCTGCGTTCACCAGCCACTGTTGCTTTGTGTCGCTACCAGCTTGGGATCCACTGACCTCCAGCCTCTGTCGCTTCGTCTCACCTCCAGCTTGGGATCCACTGATCTCCACAACCGGTGATCTACAACTCTGGTCTCTGACTTGCTGACCTTGGGTTCCTCAGCTTCTGTGGACACGTGAGGCTTGTGCCAGAGCTTGGGATATTCAGCTTCTGTGATTATGTGAGCTGTTTCCTATATTTGTATCTATCTATCTGTATATATATATATATATATATATATATTATAAATCTTTCCTTGTACCTACACGTATTACTGGTTTTGCTTCCCTAGAAAACCCAGCCTAAGACAGAGTTTTTAGCCAGTAAACAAATGACCGTATTGGAACACACTCCCTACTCAATCTGGCCCCCAATGACCTTTCTTTACCCAAAGATAAAGGCAACATTGAAAGGACGACCTTCTGATATCATTCAGAACATCAAGGGTAATATGACAAAAGCTCTGATGGCCATTCCAGAAAAAGAGTTCCAAAACTGCTTAGAAGAGTGGACTAGGTGCTGTCATTGGTGCATAGCTACACCAGGGGAATACTTTGAACGTGACTGTAGTGATATCCAGCAATGAGATATGTATCACTTTTTTTGTGATGAGTTTGTGCACATGATGGTCAGACATCATATATGTAAAGGGAAAGCCTATAAATAACTGTAAATAACTTCTAGAAGAAAAACTAGCAATACTAATTTTTGACCTTTGGTTAGGAAATCACCACTCATTAAAACAATGATGAGCTGTACTGTGGCAAAAGTAAGAACTTCAACTCTTCAAAAGATATTTTTAAGAGAATAAAATGCAAGCTTCAGACTGGGAGAAAATATCTGCAAATCAAATATCTGATGAAGAATTTGTATCCAAAACACACAAAAGACTCTCAGGAGTCAATGATAAATAGACAAAAAATGCTTTAGTAGAGATTTCATCAAAGAACACCTATAAATAGTAAATATAAGCTAAATTTATATCTAGTATATTATCCAGTTCTTCAACTTCCAGATCTTGTTTCAAGAAAAATGAAAAGAAACAACCAAACAAATATTCATAGATGGATATTCTAAGCAGTTTTATTTGTAATAAACAAAATCTGTAAGCAACCTAACTGTCCACCGTCAGGGTCAACAGGTAAAGAAACTGTAATATTTCCACACAATGGAACAATACTTCCGAAAATGAAAGAATACAAGCTCTGTCAGTTAAGTTGGCAAACTCATCCTAGAAAAAGTGATACATATCTCATTGATTAATATCACAATAGGCATTCCCATTGAGAAGCTATGCACTGACTCCAGTGCCTAATCCACACTTCCAGAATTCTTTTTCTAAAATGGCCATCAGAACTTTCGTCATATTGCCCTGGATGTCCTGAACATCATCAAATTGTCTTTCTTTCAATTTTTCCTTTATCTTTGGGTAAACAAAAAAGTCACTGGGAGCTGGGTCAGGTGAGTGGGGGGGCGTTCCAACACAGTTATTTGTTTACTGGCTAAAACTTCCCTCACAGACAGTGTCTTGTGAGCTGGAGTGTTGTTGTGAGCAAGAGCTATGAGTTGTTGGTGAAAAGTTCAGGTCATTTTCCTCTTACTTTTTCATGCAGCCCCTTCAGCACTTCCAAATAGTTAACTTGGTTAGCTGTTTGTCTAGTTTTTATAAATTCATAATTAACAATCCTTTGGCACTTGGCTTGGTTTTCACATTAAAAAAGGTTAGCAACATCCTTGGGACTCTTGATTTGGACTGACAGATTTTTGGTAGTGGAGAATTGGCTGACTTCCATTGCGCATTTTAACACTTTGTTTCCGGGTCATACTGGTACACCCAAGTTTTATCACCAGTGGTAACATGGCCCAAAACACTGTCTTGCCTCCCCAAAAGGTCTTGGCAGATTGCGACTCTCTTTTGCTTTTGTCCATCTGTGAGCTCCTTCGGGAGTATTTTTGAACACACCTTTCTCATGCCAAGATTTTCAGTTCAGATTTTTCTGTTTCTCTATCAATGTTTACTTGGTCTGCTATGCTTCTCACAGTTGGCCAACTATTTTGGTGCACAATCTGATGAATTTTTGCAGTGCTTTCATCAGTTCTCCTCACGGCTGGTTGCCCTGACCTCTTTTCATCAGTGGTGCTTTCTCTCCTTTCAGAAAAATGTTTTACCTGTTTGTACATTGCCATTTTCTTTACGGCATTATCCCTATAAACCTGTGCTAACATGTCCCTGACTTCATTTCCACTTTTGCCAAGCTGAACAAGAAATTTAATGTTTGTTCGTTTCTCTAATTCAAGCTCCGGCATTCTCATGATGGCACACAAAAACAGAGAACAACAATAATGAATACCACTGAGAAAGACATCACCACAGGTCATCAAGAACACAGCTGTGAGATACTGGTACACCAAGGTTGTGAAACCTTACTGAGTTGTTTGTGCAGGGCTGCCAATGTAAGTGCCCAGTGGCAAATTTGTGAACTTATCAGACCTTGTATGCTATTGATTAAACAACAACATGGATGCATCTGAGACTAATTTTTCCAAGTGAAATAAGGTACAAAACTTAATACATTCTATCTGATTATAGCTCAGTGGTACAATCCTCCTCTACCAGAATCCCAATTTTGATTCCTGGCAGGTATACCAGATGTACAGCTGCCATTCATCTGTCAGTAGAGGGTTACATTTTGCTGTGATTCTGAACAGATTTCATCAGTGCTTCTAGACAAAGACTAGGAAGAAATGCCTGACATCTGCTTCCAAAAATCAGGCAATTAAAACCATATGGATCACAACAGCCTTAGCCTGAGTCTATCATTGGAATGACACAGGGACCAGACAGAATTTCATTCTGTGTGTCGTAAGTGGCGGGGTGACTCATCAGCAATGAAACAACAACAGTGTATGATTCCATTAATATAAAATCATAGAAAACAAAAACCTAAAGCTGATCAATAGTTCCTGCAGGTGGGGAAGGTGTGAAAACTTCATATCGGAGCAGAAGAAACTTACGGCGTGTGATAATTGCTTGAGTGTATACATATGTCAAAATTTAGCAAATTTTGTACTTTCAATGTTCCTTTTATTATGTCTGTTTTACATCAATAAAACTATTAAAAAGTAAATGCCACATGTACCAAAATTCTCAAGAACAAATGTAAACTAAAAGAGTTATTTAACCATTGTACAGTGCCTAGGGTCTTGCAAGGATCCATCCAAGCTACAACAGTAGATTTCTATTTACCTAGAGTAACAGAAGAAGAAAGAGAGTCAGGACCTGGAGAAGGGGATGTTGCCACTTACAAACATCTGCTTTCGGTGCGATGAAACAAGAGCTGGATGGTGATCTAAGACTCTGTACAAGAGTTGTGATCAAAGGAGGAGGGGGAGTGTAACACAATTTCAAAATGTCAGCGGGATTGAGGACCTCTGTAGACACTAGGGTCACCATGAGTTGGATCCGACTCGACAGCACTTGGCATTTAGGCTTGGAGTAGGTATTGAAACTGAGTCAACACCCAGAACTATTGCCCTGAGATAATCTTTAAACCCTCTACCTCAGATCTATAAATTCCCCTGAAGTCTGCTTTGAACCAAACAGCAATTTAGCCTAATTAGTAAAGTATATCTCAAAGATTTACCTGCATTGGAACGAACTGACAACAGTATCTCCAAAGGTTAAATGAGAAGCTAAGGAGGTAATGACTTTATGTTAATGGTGGTGGAATAATTTAAAAAAGAATTAGGGTGAATGATTACACAACTTGAAAAATGTAAGCAATGTCATTGGAATGTACAGGTAGAATTTGTTCAAACAGTGTACTTTCGCTGTGTATATTTCCACAAAGTATAAAATAAAATTACATTAATAAAGAACATTACAGGAAAAAATGAATAAAAGGAAGAATTACATGTAATGCAGGTTAGAGTATTATGTGACTAAGTAAAGACGACACGTCGCTAGCCTTGTGAGGTCATGAGAACTTACTTTAGCCAGATCAACCCCAGCATTCTGGGCTGAGGGCACAGTAAATGCTCATATTATAGTGGCCACAATTGAATTAAAAGAGCAAAGCTTGCCAAAATACGATAAAGAAAAGGAAGCGATCAAAAACCCAAGCATTATCCTGCCCATCATGTTTCTCTGACATTGTGAACCCTGATTTCTAGGACACACAGTTGCCAATAAAGGCAAAAATAAAATCTCAGATGGTTTGAAGAAACATAACTAAGCTCAGTAGAAAAGAGCGGATGTGCATGGGGTGTTCCACTGGCGAAAACTATGTCACCCCGCCGTTACCTTAGTGTCTGTACTCTTTTCAGGTCAGATCTCTTGTGAAGATGGAAAGGTTATGAAAGGCTGGGGGAGGACAGTCGGAAACCCTTGACCCCATGTCGAGCTTTCTAATGGAGGATATTAGACCTATGAGAGGGAATGAGGACGCATCTCTGGGGCTACCAGAATACCTCAGAGATCTCTCATGCAGGCATTAAGGACAGACAATCAAGATGGGCCTTTGTCAGTCTTCTGTGGGTACCGCTAACAAACATTATAGTAAGTAAAGATTCTATGCATCAGAGATTGTGAGTTAAAATGTTCGTTACTTCTCCCAAATATTCATTTATTTATAAATTGTGTGTGTGTTCTATTATCCTAATATATCATTACAAAACAGATATCAAAATGTAAATAAAAATGATAAAAATATATAGCAATGTAAGTTCTGATACTTTCTTCTGATGCAAGGCCTATGTCTTTGCTTTGGACCATCTTGTCCTGGAATCATTGAGCCAAAATGAGATCATCTAAGCTAATCAGAGTCATCTGAATTGCTTATTGGTAAAATATTCTTCTGGACTTTAAAACAAATGGTTTACCTCAGACTTTAAAACAGAAAGTATTTCCAAATAAAATAATTCTTCTTAATCAATAAGAGAGATGTGCAGGGGAAAAACAATTTTATTCAAGATTTTAAATCAGCTTGAATGCTCTTTTTGCCAATCATGATGTCCAAAGGAAAAAAAGAAACTTCTTGGGAACACGTTGGGTAGCATGAGAACACGTTTTAGTGAAAACTATCTGGCTCCAAAAAATGCCCAATTCAGATTACTTTGAGATGGGTAGAGGCAGCTGGGTCTTATTAAATGCAAAACCCATGTGAAATACATGATGGTAGCTACCGAAGTCGCACTGAGTTTCAGTGTTTCTGCCCATAAATCTTTGTACATACACAAACACCCATTGCTAACTCTTTAGAAAAGCAAATATTTGTGAAGAAAGGCTTATGCAAACTAGAAACTAATTACCAATGTTTGTTTCCAGCCAATTTTTTGCAAATTAAAACTCTAGTGCAGCCAAGAGAGTCTTTTAAAATAAGCTGGATTACTAATATTTGTAAGTGACTAATCATTAGAAATGATATTACGCACTTAAATTGTGGCCCTCCTAACTTTTCTCCCACTTTCACTTGCAAAAAATATGTATCCTTTATGAAACATTCTAGCAAAATAACCACAAATGTCTCTCACTCTACAAGCATCCGAAGCTCTAGAAAATCAACATGGATTTTAGTATTTCACATACGCCAAAAACCTGAACTATGGTTTCTGTTTCATCTAGGTCACCATGATATTTTCATCAAGGGTAACCATAATAATTACCACGTATTAATATGCATGCAATGTGTAATCCCTAAGTCTGTTTCAATACCTGCCCACGACAGTGTAGCTGGAGATAAATTTCATGCTTTCTGGAGAAACAGAATGTACAAAAGAAGAAAAGGCAGGAAAATGGGCAAAAGTGGAGGTAACACTAAGTACACAATTATTTGTTTACCTTATTAAGTAGCATCTTGGGTTGCATGTAAGAAGGAGAAATACAATTTATTGATTATTATCATTCACCTAAACCCAATGTCGTCAAGTTGATTCCAACTTACAGCAACACTATAGGACAGAGTAGACCTGCTCCATAGAGTCTGCAAGGAGCACCTGGCAGATGTGAACTGTTGACCTTTGGTTAGTAGATAATCTTCATCTTGAGATTTCACCCCGCCTCCTACTATTTACAGAACTCTGGTGGTGCAGTGGTTAAGGGTTTGGCCGCTAGCCAACGCGTGGGCAGTTGGAGTCCACCATGGAGCAGTTCTACTCTGTCCTGTAGCACCCTTATGAATCAGAATTAACTAGAGGGCAATTTTGTGTTTGTTTTCCCTCCCTTCAGACCCACTATTCATGTACATAGCACCAAATACATTCAGGACTTTAATTCGTTTTCTTATATCACATTTGCATCCTGTTGATTTTTGTTTCAACTCTAGAATTATTAAAACATTCCCTCTAGCTTCCAAGAGTTTATTAGAAGCTCTTAGACCAGCTAGCAAAATATAAGAAAGCTATAAGCAAAAAAATAAAATCTGAGAAATGCATTTCCAGCTCCAAGAAAAAAAGCAGACTACATTCTGCAGAAATGTTTGCTCAACAGTAAGAAGCAGAAGCTATTTTAAAAGTTTCATGTAGACCACGATAGAAAAAAAACACTCATTGCCAAGTCCTTCATGGCACCCCATAAACGTGAACGGCAAAGAGCTATTCATTCTAAAATCAATCAAGGTGGTGCAAAGCTTCAAATGCAATTGATTTGGGCTAATTTGCAAGTAGAAAGGTTTAGAACTTCAATAATTTCTTTCCCACTTCAGCTGGTTCAACAGCCTATTCAATGAGTCGCCTAATTATCAGTCTTGTTTATTTATTTATTTACTTTGGCTAATTCTTGGATGAGACAACTTTGAGTTTTTTCCAAATGCCCCTGAATAGATGAAAGAGACCACAAACTCACATTTTTTTGTAAAAGTCATTCATCAGGGTGATCCAGACAAAGAAAAACCTCAAATGCAAGAAATATAATTTTCAAACTGTGCATTTGGAATTTTTGACAAGTAAAAACAATTTAAGGGACTCATTTCAGCCTCCTGTTAGTGACTGAGTTGAAAAGCACCAAGAAGACATAGGAAGAAAATCACCGCAACCCCAATTACAGCAGATTAGAATGGTGTTCAATTACTGTTTCCGTCTGCTTTCTCTGGTAGAGGAGCCCAAGGAGCTTGCCACCTTTCTGTGAATCAATATTTCTGTTTTGATAGTTTCCATAATCTCAAAGAACAAAAATGCTTTTCATAAATACAACACTGTATTGGATTAGTATATGAAGCTTGCATTCCCAACTTTCGAAGTCCCCTTTGTACACTGAGCCTAACTTGCTCACAAAAGCGAAAGGCAGAACCATTCTAGAACCCGACAAACCAGTCAACCAGGCTAAAACATTCCCTGTCTCCAGCCAAGGGCACTGCGTCCTATGAGCACCTATGTGTATGCATACATTCAGATGAGGGAAGTGCTCCAATTATTGAAAAAATCATGGGCATACATGCACACTGATAAGCGTAAACATTTGCAGATTTGAATATTCCTACCAGTTAGGAAAATGAGAACTTCGTAAAACTTTTTCAGCAGAGTCGTTTAAAATATCTGCTGCTTTCAGAACTGCCTAATTAATGGAATATATTTTTCTCTCCAAATTGTGTATTATGCAAAGTAATTGCCTCATTTCCCTTTGATAAAATTATTGGTTTATCTGAATGCAGATCATTTAAAATCTGTTTGGCGTAGGGGAGTTTACACCTCACTTTTTGATTTTTTGACATTTAAACAGCAAACCTCAGTTTGAATTAAAATATTTCAAACATAAAATTAAATCTGAATTCAAATATTCAGACAATTAATAAAACATTTCCTGTAGAATTACAGTTAGTGCTATGAGAGCTAAAGTTTTAGCAGCATTTAAATTTTTATTTTTCTTATAGAAATTTAAAAGTCTGATGAATTGTTCATCTTTTCCATGCTTAACCACAGTCTGTCAGACTGAAATAGCAACACAATGCAGCCCATTTTGTGACTCAGTTCTTGATTGCAGACAGCTGAGATTCAATAGCTAAAGGGGGAATTGAGGACACCATGCAGACGTCTATAATTTCCCTACTTGGGCTTTTTGTTTTGTTTTGCTTTGTTGGTTTCTCTGCTTTTCTCCCTCTAACTTGAATGCTGCATCAGTGTTCTATTTCTTAGCTCTAAAATTAAACAGGAAAGCAGCACTGATATGCATCTTAATCATAGAAAATGTATCCATTCACTAAAAGACTAAGGAACACACTGACAGAGTTATTTAATTGAGAAACTTAGCTTATTACAATTATCAGAACCCTGATTCAGGCACTTATAAATGACTCACCAATGCTTCTACTGGGAGAAGGATGTGGCAGTCTGCTCCAGTAAAGATGAAAACCCAAACCAAACCCACTGACATCAAGTTGATTCTGACTCTTAAAGACGCTACAGAGAGAGCAGAACTGCCACATGCAGTTTCCAAGGAGCACCTGCTGGATTTGAACTGTCAACCATAGCACTTAACCACTATGGTGCCAGGGTTTCCCTGGTAGAGATTACAAACTTGAAAACTCTATAGGGTAGCTCTAAAGGTTGGCAGTTCACTTCCATCCAGAGGTTCTTTAGAAGAAAAGCCTATTTTCTTACTTCTGCAAAATCACCTTTTGAAAGCCCTGCAGAGCACAAAAGCTGTACTCTGAGACTCAAGGGGGTGCCTTGAGTTGGAATTGGCTCTATGGCAACTGGTCACTAGATACAAATAAGCCAGCCAAGTGCCATCGAGTCGGATACAAATAGCCTATACAAATAACAGCACTATGTCATGCCTTCAGAAAGTAAGTAGCCAACTGAACGGCATTGTGTACAACATAGCTGAATTCACTGTAGACTAAAGGTACTACGTTGACTTGAATCTTAACACAGCTTCTGTTACACAAATACGCATACACATGCCAAACTGCCACACACCTCTTTGCACATGAAGGCAGGCTGCCAACACGCCATTGTGTTGTTCCAGCAATCTTCCTAACACCTTTAATTGTACTCAGTCAGCTTTCGTGATGATCAGCACTGCCCACCACTGATTTCTGACTCTTAACCAACACTGAATAAATCTTTTTTAGCATTCAGCCAAGAGTTTCTTTTCTTTTCTATACTTTTTTTTTTTTAACTTTGTTCGTCTGGATTTCAATGCTGAGGGAAACCTTCTGCCCAGTGTATCCCAATCTTATTTCAAACCTTTTCCTCTGAAAAAAGGCACAAGTATTACATTTTATTTTCAGGTTCCACTGTAAATAAATTCCAAGATTTCTTTCAGAATTTCCCCAGTTCCTCCTACAACACATTTTCCTTCACTGTGCCCTGTGGACTTGTCTTAGTAAATACTGACAAGCGATCATTTGGTACTTTGGACATGTCAGAAAAGATCTGTCCCAGGAGAAGGACATAGTACTTGATAGAGTGAAGAGTCAGCAAAAAAGAGGAAGACCCTCGACAAGGTGGATTGACACAGCGGCCGCAACAATGGGCTTAAGCATAAGATTGATTGTAGACATGGTGCAAGACTGGGCAGTGTTTCATTCTGTTGTTCATAGGGTTGCTATGAGTCAGAACCAACTCTACAGCACCTAACAACACAACAACATCATTCAGCGCATTGATAGGCAAGAATACCCTGTCTGCATGCTGTGTCCTATCGTCTAACCATGTAGGGCAATACGGCAGTACACAGCCATGGCCTCATAACTACAGGAGTTACAGTGATTGATTCACGTGTAAAACCTACCTACAGAATAATTACAGAGTGATTGAGTTTTCAAGAAATCACTGCATACCATCTTGCCATTTTCTAGTTGATCCAATACTATATAATTGTAGGTGTGGATCACCACCTATCTCTCAGGTTGTCATTCTGCGATGGCTTGTACGTTGCTGTGATACTGGAAGCTATGCCACTGATATTTGAAATATCAGCAGAGTTGCCTATGATGGTGTCTTAGCTTGGGTTCTCCAGAGAAGCGAATGAGTAAAACATGTAAATATATAGACATATATATTTAGAGAGAGATTTATATGGAGGAAACACTCTCACAATTGTCATGCTAAGTGTCCCAAGTCTGTGGATAGGCATAGCGGCTTACCCTGATTCACATAACTCCAGGGGCTGATGAAACCAAGATCGTGGGTTGGAGAACAGGGCTCTTGCTCACAAGCTGTGAAGGCTGACAATCCCAAAATCAGTGGGCAAGAACAAAAGGCTTCTCCTGATTCACACAGCTAAAGGGGCTGGTAACCCCCAGAACAGTAGATCAGAGAGCAGGACTCTTGCTCACAGGCCGTGAAAATCATTGAGTTCCAAATCAGTAGGTAAGCTGCTAGCTCAAGTCCTGAGAACCAGAGGTCAGATGAACAAGAGGCAGCTGCAGAATTTAGAACAAACCAAAAGCCTGGGCAAGGCCAGCAGGAAGGAAGCAGACTACAGAGGGCAGAGAGATGAAGGACAAGAGGGTTGTGAGTTGCCCCAGTCCCCACTCCTGGTACCACTCAGCAGATTTCGTCAGCAGAGTGATCACATACTGCATTTCAACAAAGAAATGGTCATAAACAATACACACTCACCAAAGCACTGAGAATCAGTGCTCAGGCAGGTGGACGCACAGTCTTAACCACAGGTTGATAGGAGTTTCAAGGTCAATGGTGTTTCTAGACTAAGATAGACTAGAAAGACAAGGTGGGGATCTAGTTCTAAAGATCAGCCAATGGAAACCTTAGGGATCAAAGCATAACATTGTTTGACTCGCTTGTTTTGGACACTGAATTACAGAATAATGTTTTATGAAGTAGAGGACCACCATAGGCCATCAGTGAGATAGACTGACATAACGGCCACAGAAAGGAACTCCAACTTGCAAGTGATTGGGAGAATGATAGAAAATCTAGCAGCACTTTATTCTTTCATGCTTAAATTTGTCATGAGGCAGAATCAATTCAAGGCAGCTAACATTAACAACAAACAGATGTATAGGGTTTTATGTTAACACCATCAGACTCAATTAATCTGATACCAGCAAAGAGTTAAGGGTCCATTCCCAATAGTGGGTAGAGTCTTGAATTACTTCAGCACTCTACCTGTTTCGGATATGGGCAGAATGAATCCCTAGACACTACAATCATTTAATTGAAATTAAACTTGGTAAGTCTCATCCCTCTTCCTTGCAGCTACTACGTGAGGTAATCTATCAGCACAAATAGAAAATTCCAGCATGAATATCACTATGTTTCAGAATCCAACAAAAGTTGACTTATAATGTATCAATGTCAAATATTCATCTCATGGATGAGTCAGAGCAGTATCTATAATCACAGCACTTTCTAACCTCTGTTGTTAGTTGCTATCAAGTTGATCCCTGATTCATGGCAACTTCACGCACAATGGAATGAGATACTGCCTGGGTCTGTGCCATCCTTGTGACAAATTGTTGATCAGACTGTTTTGATCCATAGGGTTCTCAGTGACTGAATTTGAGTCTTTCTTCCTTGTCCATCGTAGTCTGAAAGCTCCACTGAACCTGTTCAGCATCGTAGCAACTTGTAAGCCTCCACTGTCAGACAGGAGGTGGGGTGTCTGTGAGTGAGATGCATTGATTAGAAATCAATGCTGAGAATTCTGTCACTGAACCACCACTGCCCCATTGGTAGTGCAGACCATTAACTTGCTCAACTGAAAGACCGGAGGTTTAGATCCAACTGGAGGTGAGTCTACCCGGAAGACATTTCACTCTGACACAAATGGCATTGACATGTGTCAGAATTCACTTAACAACAAATGGTTTTTCAAGCCTTAATTTATATAGTCTGTGTTTTGTTGTTGATATTCCAGCATTCCTAATGTGCTATACATTCTTTGTTCAAAGATCAGAGACACAGGAGTAAACAAAGCAGAACATGTCCCTGCCTTCACCAAGCTATATGTCTATAGAGAAGACGGAGACTAAAAAGGATAAAATGCATTAAATTAAAATGCAAGGTCATGCCATGATGAACGTCATAAAGAAATATTAAGTTGCGTAACGGAAGAGAATATGGGTGCACTATTTTAGATGTATTCCCTGAGAGTGTGACATGTGAGCCCAAGCTTGAATGAAATGAACAGCCAAGAATGCAAATATCTGAAGAAATATTCAAGGAAGAATGGTCAGCAATAACAAAGTCCTGGAGGTACTTGGACCATATTGGAAAAAAGACTACTAGGAATTTGCTCATCATTTTTTGGTAATTTAGGATTATATGTCACTTAGAATCCAATCACCTGATTTAATCAAAAGTTAGTTAATAAATATAGATTATCTTTTTCTTTACTTCCAGTGCCAGATTATGAGTAATTTTTCATAATATCTTGCCAGAACCATTCAAGTGTTTATGAGACTCCAAAACTACTAGTCTTACCTCAATCCAGTTTATTCTACTGTTTACAAAATTATAAAAACAAAGATCCTACAAAATGTCTTAGTTATCTAGTGCTGCAATAGCCGATGTACCACACATGGATGGTTTTAACAAAGACAAGTTTATCCTTTCACAGTCTAGGAGGCTGGAAGTCCCAATTCAGAGTGCCTGTTCCAGAGGAAGGCTTTATCTCTCTGTCTGCTCTCAGGGAAAATCCTTGCCATCAATCTTGCTATGGTCTACAAGCTTACAGTGCAGAAACTTAGAGTTCAAAGGGCACGCTCTGCTCCTGGCATTGCTTTCTTGGTGGTGTGAGGTCCTTCTATCTCTCTGATGTCTACTGTCTTTTATATATCAGAAGAGATTGACTTAAGATACAACACAGTTTTGTGGATTCAGTCCTACCTCATTAATATATCTGCTCTAATCCTGCTTTATTAACATTGTAGAGACAAGATTTACAACACAAAGAAAAATCATACCAGATGATACAATGATGGCTAATCACACACTGCTGGGTGGGAATTATGGTTTTACCAAGCTGACGCATATTCAACCCATGACGGCAAGGTAGTCCTCTCTGTCCCCAGAACACAATGTGATATGGCCACAACTTGTCAACTGCTTTCATTTTGCAGGTTGACCTATTGAGGTGTATTTTACTGTTTCAGCTGGCCTAATCTGAGGTATTTCCAAGAATCTCTTTGTCTGTATGTTTTGAGGTACGGTTTGCAACACAAAATAAATCTGTGTAAGATGTGGAAGGCAAAGGTGAAGGTACAGCCATTACACTCCAAAGGTCATTGCAGCTGAGTATGTAGAGAGACAAACACACACAGATAATGTTGGGAGTTCCGTGAGAGCATACAGAGGCAACAGGCTTATCAGCCAACTCTCCTCCAGTGTCCCATTCCATCAGGCAGAGGTCCCTGTCTCCCCAGGTCCCTTTACAAATTCCAATTTATACTCTCACATCAGTGCTTCAAACATTTCAAGCAATGACTTTTCTCTAACGCCCTCTCTCTAGTTTTCAGGTCCTTTCTTCTCGTGTAGCTCCTATAATTACATAAGGCCTCATTTCCATCGTAAATTCCCTATTCCATGAAGTTCAAGGTGGCTCTGCTACCTTTATTGAATTCTGACTTACAAAGTCGTTGGGCCCCTCTCATACCAGGTCTATCTGCTGTTTCCCAGACTCTTTCTTTGTCTCTACCTTGTCCTATCTTCGGATCCGACTCGACGGCACTTGGCTTCGCTGTCCTATCTTCAATTTCTTTTCACTGACCAAACTGTCTCACTTCTTTTTCCTAAAGCCTGATAAATTGCTGATGAAGACTTACCTACGTTTCAAGATTCGTAAGCCTCAGATTCGTAGGTTTTAAGCAACAGTCCCATATCGAAGGAGTTAAAATCATAGTCAATCTTCTCTCTCAAATCCCAAAGCATTTTTACATACCCCTTTATTAAAACATGTATTATTTGACTGCGAGTGAGAAAGGATTAAGTTTATTAAATTTTGACTCTTTTTCCTCCTTCTGAAAGTGATTGTGGAAATTGGTAGGAGTGGAGGGAATGCAATTTCAATACCACTTGACTAGTGTGCAAATACAGTCTGTTCTGCTACCGCATGGGCATTTCTCTAAACCCCAATTAGGGAAATAATGGAAGTTCATACACTTTTGTTCCTAGAAAAGGGAAGCCAGAATAAGCCAGCATCGGAATATAGCTTTCAACAGGAATGGAAAAAGCCCTCATCTCAGCTGTCACACCCATAGAAAGCCTTTTAGCTCCTTTTAAGAAAAATAAAAATGACTGTCTGCATGGGGGCTCTTTGCCCAGAGAGGCTCACCCCCAGATTTGCATGTTTTTCATCTTATGGAAGACTTCTCTTCCTACTACGACCCCGACAGAAATGGCAGCCCCACCAGCTTAAAACTCAACTTGCTCCGTGTCATCTCAGTGCTCACAAGCCAGCATTCCCCTTCTATTGTTCTGGTGACTTAAAATACATGTATTCCCTAAGGCAGACTCCAGCCACGCTGAGCTGCCTGCCTCCCCTGTTCACATTCTGTTCCAAGATACTAATTAATATTTCAGTTAATGTGTTGGTTAAAAAGTTAGATAGGTTTTAAATCTCTGAACAGCTCTATTCTTTTTTTCCAGAAAGCTGTTATTTTCAGCCTGCAATTTTGCAGAACAAAAGATTATCCCTGAACAAATTGTGGAATTACCTGCACGTGCAATTATCTCTGCAGAGAACATATTAATATCAATAGTTTTAAATATATTTATGCATTAGGTATGTATTTATGGTACATATATCCATACATATGTAATACAAGTGTCTATTTGTCAATGTGTAGATATGCGTACCTTTTATAGACCTCTTTTTGTAAGAATCTTTACCATAATTTCTGTAAAAAACTGTTGAATGAAATATACAGAATTTATACAATAATAGGGCTTGTAATTTGTAGGAAAGGCAGGCAACTAAAACCAGGTGCAATCAGGATTTACAGGAAGCTGCTATGAGGAGACCTAACTTGATCTAATGTTCAGAAAGAATCTTCTAAAGAAAATAGTGTTTACAGTAAGATCTAGCTTCCGTTTCTTTGCTTCTTTTTCCTGAAGACTGATGAATTGCTGTCAGAGACCTGTATTTCAAGATTCATGAGGCTCAGGTTCATTATCTTCTGACGAGGTATCCAGAAGAAAGAGATAGTGATGAAAAACAGTAGAAACATTGCATGTGGGACTGGTGACAGGAAAGGAAATAGAATAAATTCACGGAACTGAGAGAAATAATTTGAAGCATTGAGTTTGAGGCAGCATTACAAGGAATGAGATCAGAATTCACAGCCACAGAAAAAATCGTGGACAGCCTCACTAACACTAGAACGAGAAAGGACTTTAATCCTGGCGGTAATGGGTAATCACTGAGAGATTTTCAGTAAGGAATTCTCTTAAACAGGTTTATGTTCTAAGAAAAGATCACTCTGACAATGCGTACATGAGTGACAAATACAAAACACTGTGATCTGTGAGACAGTTAGAAAGCTATTGTAGAAAGTAAAAAAAAAAAAAAAAAAAAGAAGAAATGACAACAGTAGTTTGATCAAGTAAAGCAGATGTGGGGATAAATAAAATGTAGCCAGCATTTTAGATGGCAAATTCAAGACACCTGCAGATGGGAGAAGCAACAGAACTTGCCAATCAGCTGGTTGTTACTAAGGTGTAGGAAGTTCATTAAGACTGAATGTGGTGTCACCAACGACCGTTAGGTAGTTTTGCCTGAGCAACTAGGAGTAAAAAGTAACTGAATAAGATGCGAAATGATGGAAAAAAAGAATACATAGAAAATGAAAGGGAAAAGAAGAATTCAAATTATAGACATTCTCTGTAAAAAGCTCTAAGTGAGATTCAGCCTGGATGTATGTATTTGTGAATGACTGGTGTATTGATAGCACTTGACTCTCAAGAGTAGATGTAAATTGTCCAAAGACAGCACATGGAATGAGAAAAGAAGAATTCCTAAATGAAGACACCAAATAGGATACAGCTATAGTAAAGGGAACCTGCAAAGAGATGACCCACTGCTGTCCAGTTGATTCCAACACATAATGACCCTAGAAGACAGAGTAGAACTTCCCCATAGGGTTTCCAAGAGACAAAGAGATGAAGGGGTAGGGAAATTAGATGAGTGTGGCACCGTGAAAGGTAGATGAAGTGTGTGTTTTGAAAAGATCAACTGGTAAATGTGTTGAACAAACTTACAAATTTTCAGAATCGGTCTGGCTCTGTTTCATTGTCCGAGAAGCAGGTTGATGATCTTAATGAGATGAACTTCAATGGAAAGGTATGGGTAGGGGCCACATTGTAACGGTTATAAAGATTCAGTAGGTAAAAAATTGCAACAGGACAGTTTGGGAGAGGAGACTTGTAAGTTGAAGGAGAAGAGAGTTGACCTGTAAATTTGTAGATCTGCCTGATAAAGCAGTAGTGTCGGGGGAATATGGAGTTAAGGGACCGTTGTTAAGACAGAATTACAACACATTAGGACAACTGAGCTCCCAAATTCATCCTGGAAAAAGTTCTACATATCCCACTTCTGAACATCACTAGGGGTCACCTATGACGTACTCCCCTGAGAAGCTGTGCATGGACACCAGCGCCTGGTCCAATCATCAAAGCAATTTTGGAACTCTTTATCTGGACTGGCCACCAGAACTGTCATTGTTTTACCCTTGATGTCCTAAATGTCACCAAAAATGTCTTCTTTTCAATATTTCCTTAATTTTCAGGTTAAAAGAAAAAAATCATCAGGGGCCAGATCAGACGAGTTGGTAGAGTGTTCAATACAGTCTTTTTATTTACTGGCTAAAAACTCCCTCACAGACACAATTAAGTTCATGAACTTGCTACTGTACCACCATACACAATGGCCATTCCAGAAACAGTTCCAAAATTGCTCTGAAGGATGGACTAGGCACTGGCGTTAGTGCATAGTTTCCCGAGAGGGGTACTTCGAAGGTGACCCCTAATGATATTCAGCAATGAGGCGTGTAGCACCAAGAACAATTAAATTTGCAGAGCTCCTTGTCAGATCTCATACGTGCACGTGCCTAGGTGCACTCGCGTGTGCGTGTGTGTGCTTACCTTTCTTTCTTAAGTGACTTTGCGGAGTAGCAATAACGGCATTTTATTATGGCTGGCTCACACATTGCCTTTGATTACTAATTGGGCCCCAGAACTCAACAGTTTCTGAAACCATTAATATTTCCCATGCTTTGTTGCAGGATTTGTTCAGTGGGTGCTGCTTCCATGACTATCTCCTAAGTTACTCTAAGTAACTTAGTAACTACTAAGTAACTTCTGCCCCAATATTATTCCATTCTTATGATGCTTCCAAAAATTCTTGATTTTTTTTATGTTTCTTTTATTCCTTTTCTACTGCTGCCCACACTATCATAAAAACAGTTCTTAGCTGCCTCTCCAAATTAAGACAGTACCCTCAGTTTGTCCCAAGACATTCCGTTTTGAAACTTGACACATTTAAGTAATATTACTAAGAGTTAAAGAGTGCCAGTGGGGCTAAGTGTCTAGTGTGTGGCTGTTATCCTAAAGGTTAGTGGTTCAAACCCATCCAGCAGCTCCTCAGTAGAAAGTCTAGGCATTCTGCTCTTGTAAAGATTACAGGCTACTCTGTCATATGGGGTTACCATGAGTTGAAATCAACTCAACAATAACAAGATATTACATATGAAATCACTAGCGCCTGCAAAATATGAACCTGAATTCAGGAGGAGGTTTCAGTCGCTCAATGTTCTCCAAACTTAAGGTGATTTTTGTTGATCTTTGAGGAAACCTGGAGCCCTGGTGGTGAGGACGTTAAGTGATGTGGCTGCTAAACAAGATAAGCTTGGCACTATGAATCCACTAGCCAGTCCTAGGAAAATCTATCGGGCAGTTCTACTCTGTCCTATAGGGTCACTAAGAATCAGAATTGACTCAACAGCAGTTTTTTTTTTTTTCATTTTAATAAAGAAACCTATCTCATTAAACCCACACTTACCCATTTGTCTCATCCTCGTGCACTGGCTTCTAAGCCGTTTAACCTTTTCTCCAGTTAAGCTTAATCCTGCTTAGTGTACACAGAAACCCTGGTGACACAGTGGTGAAGTACTATATCTGTTAACCAAAATTCAGCAGTTGAAATCTACCAGGTGCTCCTTGGCAACTCTATGGGGAAGTTCTACTCTGACCTACAGGGTTGCTGTGAGTCAGAATTGACTCAGTGGCAGTGGGGTTTTTGTTTTTGTTTTTGGTACTTAGTGAGTCTGCTGTAGATATGCAGGTGAGATATGATTATTTCTGACTACTAATCACTGCATAGCCATACACTTGCAAATAGGACACACACTGTTGATGTCCTCCCCCAAGGTAAACTGCCCTATAAAATAAACCTTGAAGTCTACATTAAAGCAAACCAGGGGTAAACATTACTTGAAAAAGAGCAGCACAAAATGTACAGTGTATTTCTAAACATCTCATCATAGCAAAAAATAATAATCAAAGGGAAAACCAGTCAAGGTTAAAAGCAGCCCTGCAAAGTGATTCGTTTGGTAAACAAGAGTAGGTGTAATTATCACAAAAGCAAACTTTGCTAAGGGGATAACTGTCAGAGCTCTGGCAGTAAAAGGTCTCTTTACCATTTTCATCTGACAGGTTGAGAGTTCCCTAGTGAAAACAATTCTCAATAAAATCACAAATGTAACTACTGTATTCTTTTAAACTTGCATTTCAGCCACAGCTACTAAAAACCAACTTAGTATTTACAATTCAAATGGCACAGGCAGATTGACTGGTAATGGGGATTATGAAAAAACTTGTATCATCATATTTCTATGTATTGGGAAATACTCTGTCATCAATAAAACTTTGGAAATCTTTGTTTATTAGAAGACAAATGAACCTGACTCTTGAAAGAAACCAAAGTCAAATTCTAGTCTGAGATGAAATTATGTGTTTAGGAACTTTAAAAACAAGAGTTGTGTCTCACAGGTCCATAGTTGACTGGATTCTGTTCCATAACGGAACAGTTACAGTATTTATCTGTCACTGGTGAGCAGGATCTAAGCATTTTACAAACAACCCCTTCATCTGAAATATAAAGATACTGAAAGAGATTAAGTGGAGATAACCTGTTCTAAAAAACAAGCAAAGCCAAACCCACTGCTGTCAAGTTGATTCTTACTCGTAGTGACCCTGTAGAAGACAGTAAAACTGCCCTAGGTAGTTTCTAAGGAGTGCATGGTGGATTTCAACTGCCAACTTTTTGCTTAATAGCCATAGTTCTTAAACACTAGACCATCAGGTTTTCCTATCTTGTTTTAAGTCACACAAAATGATGGTTAGTCTTACTCAAACTTTGGTCTCTTGACATTTAAAAACCCCAAACAAACAAATAAATGAAATGAAATCATTCGCTATCAGGTGAGATGTGACTCACGGTGACCTCTGAGTGGTGTAAAAGATTTGCACTTGACTACTAACACAAGGCAGAAGACACCATCAGGTAAAGAGGGTAGGAGGGTAACACCATCAGGTAAGCAGCCTAACACCACTAGGTGAGGAGGGTGTGAGCAGCCCTCACTTGTCTGTCAGTGGAGGTTTGCTTGTTGCTGTGATGCAGGAAGCTATGCCACTGGTATTTAAATACCCGCAGGGTCAACCAAGGTAGATAAGTTTCACCTGAGCTTTCAAACTAAGAGACTAGAAGAACAACCCAGCAGTCTACTTCCGAAAGGAATTAGCCTGGGAAAACCTTATAAATAGCAGCCAAACATTGTCAGAGGTGGTGCTGGACAGTGAGCCCCCCAGGTTAGCAGGCACTGGGAAGACGACAGGGGAAGAGCTGCCTCCTCAAAGTAGAGTCCATCTTCACTACGCGGATGGAGTAAGGCCTCCAGGTTCTTCATCTGCTGATGTGGCAAGACTCAAAATGAGGAGAAACAGCTGCAAACGTCAACTAATACCTAGAACATGGAATGTATGAAGTATGAATCTAGAAAATATGGAAATTGTCAAAAATGAAATGGAATGTATAAACATTGACATCCTAGGCCTTAGTGAGCTGAAATGGACTGGTTTTGGCCATTTTGAATCTCACAATCATATGATCTACTATGCTGGGAGTGAAAACTTGAAGAGGAATGGTATTGCTGTCATCATCAAAAAGAACATTTCAAGATCTGTCCTGAAGTACAGTTCCATCAGTGATAGCACAATATCCATATGCTTACAAAGATGGTCAGTTAATACAACTATTATTCAAATTTACACACCAACCCCTAAGGCCAAAGATGAGGAGGGTGAAGATTTTTACCAGCTTCTACTGTCTGAAATTGATCAAACATGCAATCAAGATGTGTTGATAATTACTGGTGACTGGAATGCAAAAGTGGGAAACAAAGAAGGAGGATCGGTAGTTGGAAAACACAGCCTTGATGATAGAAATAATGCTGTCGATCACATGATAGAATTTTGTAAGACTAATGATTTTTTCATTGCAAATGCCTTTTTTAATCAACACAAATGGCAACTGTACACAAGGACCTCACCAGATGGAATACACAGGAGCCAAATTGACTACATCTGTAGAAAAAGATGATGGAAAACTCCATATCAGCAGTCCAAACAAGACCAGGTACTGACTGTGGCACAGATCATCAACTGCTCACATGCAAATTCAAATTGAAACTGAAGAAAATTAGAACAAGCCCACAAGAGCCAAAGTATGACATTGAGTGTATCCCTCCTGAGGTTAAAGACCATCTCAAGAACAGATTTGATGTGTTGAATAACCTCAAAGACATCATCCATGAAGAGAGCAAGAGGTCATTAAAAAGACAGGAAAGAAAGAAAAGACCAAACTGGATGTCAGAGGAGACTCTGAAAATTACTCTCAAATATCAAGCAGCTAAAGCAAAATGAAAGAATGATGAGGTAAAAGACCTAAACAGAATATTTCAGAGAGTAGCTCAAGAAGACAGAAGAAAGTATTATAATGACATGTGCAAAGAATTGGAAATGGAAAACTAGAAGGGAAGAACAGGTTCTGCATTTCTCAAGCTCAAAGAATCAAAGAAAAAAATTACAGCCTTGAGTTGCAATAGTGGAGGATTCTACAGGGAAACTATTAAATGACTCAGAAATTATGGAAAGAAGATAGAAGGAATATACAGAGTCATTATATCAGAAAGAACTAGTCAATGTTCAGCTGTTTGAAGAGGTAGCATATGATCAGGAACCAATGGTACTGAAGGAAGAAGTCAAAGCTGCACTGAAGGCATTGACAAAAACCAGGGCTCCAGGAATCAATGGAGTATCAACTGAGATGTTTCAACAAACGGATGCAGCACTGGAAGTACTCACTTGTCTACACCAAGAAATTTGGAGGACAGCTTCCTGGCCAAGTGACTGGAAGAGACCTGTATTTACGCCCATTCCAAAGAAAGGTGATTCAACTGAAGGTGGAAATTACTGAGCAATATCGTTGATATCACACACAAGTAAAATCCTGCTTAAGATCATTCAAAAGCAACTGCAACAAGATATTGACAAGGAACTGACAAAAATTCAAGCTGGATTCAGAAGACAATGTGGAACTAAGGATATCATTGCTGATACCAGATGGATCTTGGCTGAAAGCAAAGAATACCAGAAAGATGTTTACTTGTGTTTCATCAGCTATGCAAAAGCATTTGGCTGTGTGGATCATATTGAACTATGGCCAATGCTGCGGAGAACAGGAATTCCAGAACACTTAATTGTGTTCTTAAAGATCTGTATATAGATCAAGAGGCAGTCACGCCAACAGAACAAGGGGACACTGTATTGTTTTAAGTCAGGAGAGACTTGAGTCAGGGTTGTATCCTCTCACCATAAATTTATAATCTGTATGCCAAGCAAATAATCCGAGAACCTGGATTACATGAAGACGAATGAGGCATAAGGATTGGAGGATGACTCATTAAAAACCTGCATTATGGAGAGGACACCACCTTACTTGCTGGAAATGAAGAAGATCTGAGGGATTTACTGATGAAGACTAAGGACCACAGCCTTCAGCATGGAAAGCAAAAATCCTCATAACTTGGCCAGTAAGCAACTTCATCACAAATAAAGAAAGGATTGAGGTTCTCAAAGATTTTATTTTACTTGGATCCACAGTCAATGCCCTGGAAACAGCAGTCAAGAAATAAAAAGATGCATTGCACTGAGAAAATGTGCTGCAAAAGACTTCTTCAAAGTATACAAAAGTAAAGAAGTCACCTTGACGACTAAAACACGCCTGACCCAAGCCACAGTATTTTCAATTGCATTATATGCATGCGAAAGCTGGACCATAAACAAAGAAGTAAGAAGAAGAACTGATGCCTTTGAATTGTGGTGTTGGAGAAGAGTGTTGAATGTACCATGGACCGCCAAAAAACCCAACAGATCTGTTTGGGAAGCAGTACAAACAGAGTGCTCCTTGGAAGCAAAGATAGCAAGACTGTGCCTTATATGCTTTGGACATGTTGTCAGGAAATACCAGTTCCTGAAGAAGGACTTCATGCTTCGTAGAGTGGAGAGTCAGTGAAAGAGAGGAAGACCCTCAATGACATGGACTAACACAGTGACTGCAACAATGGGCTTAAGCATAAAAACGATTGTGGACATGGCGCAAGACCGGTAAGTGTTTGGTTCTGTTGTTCATAGGGTCCCTATGAGTGAGAACTGACTCGATGGCACCTAACAACAACAACAACAACTAACACAAGGTTGGCAGTTAGAAGATGCCCAGTGGCCCCACGGAAGAAAAATCTCACAATCTTCTTCTATAAAGTTTACAGCCAAGAAAATGTTACAGAGTAATTTTACTCTGTAACACTTGGGGGAGTCACCATGAGTCTTGATACTTAGATTTCTGCCTCTTCTATTACTCTAGGAGTCCTCGTTGTTATTAGGTGCTATCGAGTCGGTTTCAACTAGTAGTGACCCAACGCACAGCAGAACAAAACACTGCCTGGTCCTGTGCCATGCCCACATCATTTTTATGCTGAAGCCCATCATTGTAGCTACTATGTCAATCCATTTTGTTGCAGATCTTCCTCTTTTTCACTGACCCGCCACTCTACCAGGCATGATGTCCTTCTGCAGGGACTGATCTCTGCTGCCAATGTGTCCAAAGTACTTGAGACACAATCTTGCCATCTTTGATTCCAAGGAGCACTCTGGTTGCACTTCTTCCAAAATAGATCTATTGTTCTCTTGGCAGTCCTCCTCCTTCTTCCAAAACAGATCTATTGTTCTTTTGACAGTCCTCAAGAGTCCCCAAGTAGTGCAAACGGTCAATGAATGCAGCTGTTAATAAAAACTTTGGAAGCTTCAATCATCCTTCCAGAGATGCCTTAAGAGAAAGTCGTGATTAACTTCTGAACAATTTGCAGTAAGAACTCTATGAATGGAGAACCTCCGAGACTATGACTCATCATCACCCTTTTAGATCAGTAATGAAGTCGCTCCTGCAATCATCCTTCAGTCGAAGATCAGACAAGCCCATAGGACAAAACAAGACTAAAGGGGCACATCAGCCCTCAGGCAAGGGCTAAAAGGCAGAAGGTGACAGGTCCTAAAGTTGGTAGCAGAGAATTCAAGGCTGTAAGGGAACAGTGTTGATATATTAAGGGATTGTTAAGCAATGTTATAAAATAGCATGTGTACTGTTTAATGAGGAACCATTTTGGTCTGTAAAGCTTCATATGAAGTAAAATATAAATAAATAAATGCCCTATGGTGGGCAGTGGGGAGGATGGAAGGAGAGGAAGCAAGAAAAACAAAATTCTGTGGAGTACAGTTCTGTTCTGACACACATGGCGTAGCCATGAGTCAGAGGCAACTCAGCTGGCTAGGACCCTTTCCAACGCAGTCATATAGAACTTTCTGTGAGGATGGCAATCTGCTGTAGTTGCATTGTCCTGTACCATAGTAAAAGGCCAGGTATGGTTATGGAGCACTTAAAATGTGGTTAATGTGACTAAATTGTAACAATTTTTAATTGTGTTTACTTTTAATTAATTCAAATTCAAATACCCTTCTGTAGTAGTAGCTACCTTAAAACAAACAAACAAAAAAAAGCCCACTGTCGTGGAGTCAGTCCTGTTTATAGCAACCCTAGAGGTCAGAGAGGATTGGGCCAGAGAGTTTCCAAGGAGCACCTCGGCCAATTTTAACTGTTGACTTTTTGGTTAGCAGATGTAGCACTTAACCACACCAACACCAGGGTTTCCACTAGTTACCTCAGTATTTAGCAAAAGTAGAACATCCAATAATCAGCTTGCTAAGTACCCAGAATGTTCTGTCTGTGGGCTCCCAATTAAACTGACTCAGAAGAGAGGAGGAGGGAGATTCAACTGTTGCCTCTTTGAAATAGGGGCCAAGACAGCTAGGTTTTCCTTTTTCCCATCAGGTTCCCTAATTTTGAACCTATTGGAAACAAAGCAAAAATTCAGTGCTGTAAACATTTATTTGCTTTGACAAATAATAGGGTACAAAAGAACACAAGTTAGATAGTTATAAAAACTATTTGCACATTTCAACCGTAAAAGAACAACAAAATCAAGCCCGTTGTCATCAAGTGGCTTCCAATATTTTCTTTGAAGTTGACTAAACCTTCTTGCAGCAGGGCCTCCAATACGTAGTTATCTAATCTGAGCCTAACTCAGAGCTACCTTCAACCCAGGATTATGAGAACACAGCCACGACTATTGCCAATAGACTAAAAAACACAATACTTTCCCTCTGCCTGGAAAGCAAGCTTGGTAAAGCCAATTCCCTCAGGCTTTAAAAGGAAAAAAAAAAAAAGACAATAATGTACTGATTTTACTTTTCAGATGGCTATTTAAAAGATAAATGTAAGTTTTCCGTGATTAAAAATGAAAAGAAAAAAGAGATTTGGTAAGAAAGAATCAAATTGCAGTCGTAGTGAGACCTTCAATTATCATTTCTTTTATTACAAATGGCTTGAATTTTTTTCAAACTTCTTAAGTAGTTGTCTGCTGAAGACCCCTCAAACAGAAGTAAAACCAGCTGTTACTGCAGCATAATAGTCATCTTTAGTCTGTTTGATGTATTTGTTTGTTTGTAGAAAGGCAGAGCTATTGATACCATATATTATTGAGAAGGAATTTTTTCTCTTTCTTTCTCGTTCTTCCTTTATCTTTCATCTTTGACTCTTTCCTTTTAAATAAGTAAGAACATTCTTAAAGATGTAAGAAAATGGATGGCTTCTAACAACCACCATCAGTCAAAAACTCTTGTTGAGAGTATCTCAAGGGAGCTACTTTACGAATCCTTGCAATGCATGTCAAACTCTATCGACCTCTTAAGGGGCCAAAAGGTCCTTTTACTGGGTCTCAGAATGGTTTCATCTCTTTAAGCTGTCCTCTTTGAAGCAAACAGTTTTGATGCTCTGAAAACCTGCATTTATATCTATTGCTTCCAGTCCCCAAGGATCATAATTTCTTTGAACTGACGAATCAGTGGTGTTACCTGGGTAGTTTATTTAAAGACAATTTTGTTGTTTCTATGTTACCTTAGTGCTGTCCCAGGAATTCTTCTTTTAACACAAATGACTGCTTTAGTTTTTGTGTTGAGATTTCTGCTAGTACAGTCAACTAACTTAATGCAAATTTGGTTAACTGTGAACTAGAATTTTCCCTTAACATTGAAACCTTACGTTGTGTGCCATCAGTAACCGACTTTGAAGATCTTCATTGTCAACAAGGTAAAAATAGTCCCATACACCAAAGATAATTGTATGGTCATTGTAAATACTTATAATAGGCAAAATCTGGGGGTAATGCACAGTCATTCAATTGATATGCCTTGAATAGAAAAATACTGTTGTGTAAATACTGTCTTTGATATGTTAAGACTACATTACAGCTGGTTGCAACTCCAATGATTTTCACTGTGTGACATTTGAAGATGATCCAAAGTCACTGTGGCAATTACTGAGATTTTGAGGGTCTTAATTTTCACCTAACAGTATCTCCCTGTCATTCATTCTTTAGAGCCTTCAAACGAGTGATATAGGCCCAAGATACTAAGCTTTAGATCTTGGCTGTATATATATACACCAAGTTTGGGGGAATTCTAAGCTTATGCTTAGCACAGTCTCTAAAAATGACTAACCCTTCTGAACCTTTCAAATCCCCAAGGCCCAATTATATTTCTTGGCTTTAGCATCCCTTTTCGGATGTTTTCACCACTGCTGGTGAGCACAGATAACACTGGGGTCAGTGATAGCACGGGGAGTCCCTGAAAACCAGGCCATTAAATACTGTTTGTGGTCATTTATTAGTGATCACAGTCACTGTTTCCTAAGGAGGCTAGTATTGTTCATATGTTTGTATAACATCAGAGTGAAATCATCATTAGATATAAAAAGACTGAATTATTTGAAGTAGTTTAATTTTCCCTCCACGTTGAAGTTCTTCAACTCTTCTAAGAGCCGTCTTGCCAGTCCTCAGAGTTTCCTCTCTCCCAAGCTAAATACCCTCGGTTGTTTTCGTCTATTCATTCTGTGTGATTTCCACCAGGCACGCATCCGACCTGTCCAACCTCAGTGACACATTCATTTCAAAGCGAATAGAGCTTTCAAAGGCATTAGTTTTTAATGACAGGTACATCACACTGTGTTTGTGTTGAGCTTATAGTCAAATTGAAAATACTCAGACATGCATTTTACTATAACTTTTCCTATCTTATTTTATTTAACTAGATTTTTTGAGCCCAGTGCAATTTTTCACATTTATCATTGTTAAAAGCAGCCTTCTTAAGATACCCCATCATTTCCATTTGCTATGATCTTCTTGTATTTTAGTTTGAATAAATAATTATAAAATATCTAAAATTTGTGTATCTGAAACAATAAAACTATGAATAAGGGAGATTAAATTATAGAAAAGAAAGAAAAGGCCAAAGTGTTCTTTTTCTTTGGTTGGTTTTTAATCACGCCTTGGGTGGAGATTTACAGAGCAAATTAGTTGCTCATTAAACAATGTACAAATTGTTTTGTGACATTGGTTGCCAACCCCACAACATGTCAACACTCTCCCATTCTCTCTCTTGAGTTCTCTGTTTCCATACATTTAAATTTCTCATCCCCTTGTGACTTCTAATTCTTGCCCTTGGGCTGATGGGCACATTTATTCTTCTATCTGTGGTTGACCTATGTGTATTATTGTTGGTTTTATGGGACTATCTAACCTTTGTCTGAAGGGAGAGCCTCAAGAGTGACTTGAACACTGAGTTCAAAGGGCATCCTGGGACCATACTCTCCGAGTTTCTCCTGTCTCTGTCAAACCAGTTAGTCTCATCTATTTTTGTGAGTTAGAGTTTTGTTCTGCAATTTCCTCCCCCTGTGTTCAGTGTGCTATTAGGATCCCTGCCAGAGTAGCTGGTGGTTGTAGCTGGGTACCATCTGGTTGTGTTGAACTCAGGATGGTGAAGGATGTGGTAGTTGTGATCTATTAGTTTTTTAGACTAATCTTTCCTTTGTGTTTTTATTTTCCTTCATTCTCCCTCAGTCCAGATTGGGTGTGACCAGTGGAATATCTTACATGTGTGCTTATAAGCTTTCAAGATCCCAGATACCACTCCCCAAAGCAAGTTGAAAGAATAGGCTTTATACATTGTGATATGCCAGTTGAGCTAGATGTCACCCAGACCACATTCCCCAGATTTCAGCCTAGTAATCTGGTCCCTCAGGGAGTCTGAATGTGTCTGTGAAGCTTCTATGACTTTGCCTGGAACAGGTTCCGCTGACTTCCCCACTAATTGTATTATTTGTCTTTTTGTTATAGCAGTGTTGGAATTTCCAGCAGATTTTAGAGATTGGATCTTTGTCACATATGTCACAGCCAATTTTTTTTTTCACTTTTTTTCCCCCGGTCTATAGGTTCTCTTTTTATTCTTTTGGTAATCTTTTATTAAGCATCCAAAACCAAACCCACTTCTGTGGAGTTGATTCTGACTCATAGCGATCTTCTAACCCAACCCACTGCCATCGAGTTAATTCTGATGACCATCTACGACAGAGTAAAACTGCTTATATTTTCCAAGGAGTGCTTGGTGGATTTGAACTGCCAATCTTTTGAGTGCCATCTGTGGCACTTAATCTCTACACCAGTGAGGTTTTGGTTTTTTTTTGTTTTTTTTTTTCTTTTCTTAGTACTTGGAAAATACCAGTAATCGATTTTATGTTCTCCAGTTTGTGTAATTTAGTTAGATTTTGTATCTTATTTATGCCATGTATTAGGGCCCTTACCATTGTCCCTATGTTTTCTTCCATGATATTTCTTTTCAAATGTTGTAGTTAGGCATCTGATTAATTTTGAATGAGTTTTTGTCTCTGATGTGAGGTACGGGTTGGGTTTCACTTTTTAGTAGATGAACATCCAGTTTTGAAAAGATCAAATAATTTTGATTACTCTTTTTTTCTTTGTAGGCTAATATAAATTAATGGATCACAGTTAATAAAATTATGTGGTCAGAAGCTCTATTCTATCAATTTATATTCAAGCCAAAGTATTCCACTTACTGTTAAATTCAAAAAATACTTTAATCAATTTAAAGTCTGTCTCTGTAGAATTGAATTTTGATTTTGAGGGAAAACATAAAAGTAATTGTGCTTAATCAGTGAGTGCTGATTAAACAGAACCTGGAAACTTTTCATGTAGCTCACAATTACGTCAAATAAGTAATTTTCAAACCTATAATGCTCGTACTTTGTGAGGACTCACTGATACTCTGCACTATGATGTTCAAAAGCATTTTTCACAAGTATCTTACAAAGAAAAGGCTTGAAGAGTTCACACTGTTGTTGCTCTAGTTAGCTGGCACTGAGTTAGTTTTGATTCATGGTGACTTGATGTGTGCAGAGTAGAACTATTCACATAGACATGTGGTGCCTGGGTGGTGCAAACAGTTAATGTGCTCCACTGCTAACTGAGATTAGAGATGTTCCCACTCAGAGGCACCGCAAAAGAAAGGCCTGGTGATCTACTTCCCCAAAATCAACTATTGAAAACTTTATGGAGACAATTCTAGTCTGAGATGTGTGGCATCACCATCATCTGAATGGACTCAGTGACAACTTGTTTATATATTTGTTAGCAAAGAATACAGCATATATCATGGATTCCTCGAAGAATAAACAAATCACTCTTGGAGAATATATAGTCAGCATGCTCTTTAAAAGAGACCATGGTGAGTATTTGTCTTGCTTGCTTCACACACTTCATCAGGAAAGAACAATCTTGAGAGAACAACATCATGTTGGGTAGAGGGTCAGCAAAAGAGAAGGACAACGTCCATGATGACATGAACTGATGCAACAGTGTAACAATGAGCTCATATGTACCAGCTGTGAGGTTGCACAGGACTGGGCAGCATTTTACTCTATTGTGCAAAAAGTCACCATGAGTCACAGCTCATTCTACAACAAATGACAATGCACAAGAATACACACACACATACACATATGTTCTAAGGATCGTGTTTATTCAATCATTATTTTATATGAAATCACTTGTATTCATTAAAATAATTCAAATTTTAAGGCTAACCAAAAAAATAGTATTATGAATTCAAAGTTATGAAAAGCATGTAATTTTTTTAAAACTCCTGTACATTTCTTTAATTAAAATGTAACTAATGCTCTAAGGAAATATATTTTTTAAAACAGTATTAAGATAATGTTCATGGTTGAATTGATATTGTAAATAACTTCAAAATTAGAAGGGTATGAAGTTAAGTTTATTATATACTGCTTTACCTATCAATGGAAACTCTGGTGGCATAGTGGTGAAGTATTCTGGCTGCTAACCAAAAGACTGGCAAGTCAAATCCACCAGACGCTCCTGGAAACTCCGTAGGGCAGTTCTACTCGGTCCTACAGAGTTGTTATGGGTAGAGATCAGCTTTGTGGCAGTGGGTCTGGTCTGCCTTTAGTTTTCTTATCAGTATTAAGAGATATCGCTTAAGCTTGAAATCCTTGAATGTGTGTTTCACTCTGCTCTCCGTTACTAGAGATTGCAATCATCATCCATTGATTCACTTAACTACTAACCTAAAAATGTGCTAGATTCTGATATGTCACTAGAATTTCAGTGGATAAATGTCTCTTAATTCCCCTGTGGAAATATGGCCCATGAGAATAAGATCTGAATTTTGGAAATTAACATGTGTTTTGAGGAAGCATGTGATGTTCTGTCAAACAGCAACACTTCCTTTCAAAAGCTAAGGCTGTCGCTCTTCCTTCTCATCTCAAATTTGCTCTATTCAAGTTTATATAATTTATGCAATGCTATTTAAAATATTCAGCTGCCTTGAAATTCTATATATTTAAGCAATATGAGGAAATTTTCAGAAGCTTTTTCACTTTTAGAAGAGCTACACTGCACACAAAGGAGTGATTTTTCAAAGTATTATACATCACTAAACAGTCCTCCTATTTGGGTTGCATTGGGAGACAAGTAATATTTTTAATGCATAAACAATTTTCAGATAGACTCTCGTTATTGCTTATATTTGAAAATAACCAGGTTTAAGCAAAAACAATTCCTTCTAATCCTTTTAAATGATATGATAATGTACTTTATGTAAACTGACAGTTCATTTGAAAGGAAAAGAAAGGTTAGCAAATCATGTAGTCAGCCTTACATACAGAGTGTAGGAAAAAAACAAGTCGTACATCATCATTTGGGTAGGTGCAAAACTAATCTCTCCTTCCTTCTCTAGATTTACCAGCTGAACCTACATTGCTAGCAAATTTCATAAAATTAAAAATATGGTACTACTTCTAACATTTTGGATACCTATAAGGTCATTGTAATTATTGCAATTTACATAAAAATGTAACTTTTGTGCCTAGAATTACCAAAATCAAATACACTTCTGTGACTCCTAGAGCTTTTATGAACAGTCAGTAATGTATAGGAATGTAAATAAAATAATTTTATTATAATTTGGAATTTCTGAATGAAATTTTGACTTATATCTATCTCAAGGCACTGTTAAATACTTTTCAAACAGATTTAAGTTGGGGGCATTGCAGCAATTTCACTAGCGTAGAAATTTCCAGAGATGGTCAACATATGGTCTAAATATCACACTAGGACTCACAATTAAGTTTACTAACTCATCCTAGAAAAAGTGTTACCTACCTCATTGCTGAGTGTCACTACTGTGACCTTTGAAGTACTTGGGAACTTATGCACTGACACCAGTGCCTAGTCCACCCTTTAAAACAATTTTAGAACTCTTCCTGGAATAGCGACTAGAGCTGTATTACCCTTGATGTCCTGAGTGTCATCAAAATGTCTTTCTTCCAGTATTTCCTTTATCTTCAGGTAAAGAAAATGTCATCGGGTGCCAGATCAGGTGAGTAGGCAGGGTGTTACAATACAGTTATTTGTTTACTCGCTAAAAGCTCCCTCACAGACAGCTGTACAATTGAGTTCATGACCTTGCCACAGAACCACCGTGTGCAACCGGTCATTCCAGAAAGAGTTCCAAAACTGCTTTGAAGGGTGAACCAGGTGCTGACATCAGGGCATAGATTTTCAAGGGTAGTACCTCGAGGGTGACCGTAGTGACTTTCAGCAGTGGGGTATGTAGCACTTAGAACAATTGAGTTCATTGTCCTAATTGTCTGACCTCCAGTTGAGGTCCAGCCTGATTCCTCTTAAAAGTTCAAAGTTACACCCTCTTTCCAGATACAGATGCCTGGACCTTAGTGCTGTAGAGCATCTCACCCAACCATTCACGTCTCTAGGGATGGTGTCACAACACTATAGATCCAGTTCTTCTTAATTACCACAATGTCTAATGTCCTTTCTTTGGTTCTGTGGCACGGAACATGTGTATCCTGGGTAAGAAACACATCCTGTTAGAACATTGTTAGTTTAGTTTGTAACAGGGTACATGATTCTGTGTTGAAAAATATGTGTGTGCTTGCGTATTTACCCCTGCACACATGTATGCAGCTTTAACTATGAATTATTTTTTGGTTCTTGAGACTGCTGATGATTATAGCTTCTGCATTTTGTGTATCTGTACACTAGCCCTGTTTACAAAAAGTGAATAACAGTCATCCCAGACTGAGTAACATAACAATAAACTTAAAAAGTATCAGTATTGAAGATACTAAATCTAAATAACAAAGTTCTGCCTTTCCTCTATCTGCATTTCCACAGTAGCTGATCAATTTTTGCAGAACTTTGTGTCTCACTAAAGATCTCTCTTCTGTTTGTTCATATGCATAGAAACACAAGAACAAGAGAGCACTCACATGATGTGCTGTGAACAATAAAATCATCTTTAACCATAAAAGAGTTACCTGCCATGCAATGCAGCACTCGGGATGCACAGCAACAATAAAACTGTTTTTAAATAAACCTTCCAGGTAACAACATCGATTCTTCAGGTCTTTGGGGACCAAGGGTAGATACAAGCATCGGTGTTCAAAGCTTCACAAGTGTTTGCTACAGAAGCGACAGCTAACACAGATGAAAATATTCTGAGCCCCTGTCTAAAGCCTCTTGTCCTTTTAGGAAGTCAGGAAAATCGACACACATGGCAGGGATTTGTAAAGTAGTTCTCTCAGGAGACGTATAAATGAAGCTTTTGCCGGATCTCTCCTGAGAGGGTGTGGAGTTGGCAGCTGGGATCCAAGATCAGAGTCCTGCAATGAAAAGAGAACTTGGTGATACAGAGTATGAGGCCAAATGAAGTCAGGCCCTTCCAGTGGTGCAGGCCTTTCCAGCAGTGAGGACACAAAATTAAAGGCAGTCACAAATGCCAAGGGACAAGTACTGAGAGTATGATCCAAAGGACAGGACATTGAAATGTGTTTTTTCATTTCTTAAAAAAATCACACAAACTTTAATTTAGAAAGTGCTTCTCATTTCATCTTGCATTCCACAGAGGTTGCTGTTGCTATTGGTGGCTGTCCGGCAGATTCTGACCCATGGAGACCCCGTGGGTTACCATCGGATTTTATTAGCTGTAATCTTTACGGAAGCAGACCACCACACCTCCGGTTCACTGCTGCTGGGGGAGTTCGAATTACCAACCTCTAAGTTAGCAGCTGAGTGTCAACAGTCTGATCCACCTAGGAATCTTCCAGAGAGATTGGTTACTTGTTATTGCACACAGTCGATTAGCTCATAATTTTATCTTACTTCAGTGACATTTGTTTAATGTATAATATAATTTCTTGGAGGCTGAAATCATCCTTTTATTGGGAGGAGCAGACACAGAGAAAGTGTGTGCTAGAGTTGTGTCAGTGTTTCTGGAACACAGATGAAATCCACCCTAGAACATCTTCATACCTTCTTGATTAACCAATATTATTAGGTCAAGACTCAAATGAAGACCAGACCTAAAATCTCAAGTCACATATATTAGATGACACAGTCTAACGGCAAGAATATGTATGAGAGAGCTTATCTACTCTTTCTGTTCAGCGAAGTCCTCAGGGTAAGCTGGATACCTCAGCAGTCTAAGTTCTAAATCTGACTCACCTTTCCATGTTTTCTCCGTAATCTTTTCTTTCTCTTCTCCTGTCCCTGTGGTGAGTGTTAGGATTATGTCTGAGGCTGCATATTGTAGGTCCAGGGACTAGTACTTGGAGATAATGAAGCCATCAAATTCTCTCCCACAATTCCCTCCCACAATTCCAAATACCTGCAAGGAAAGTTTGATTGGGTTACCTGGGGCCATGCTGTGCTCACTCTAGTCTGATCAGCAATGACCGGGGAACAGGGCATTAGGGGTAGACACTATACAGAATGGGCAGATGGCCCTAAGAGATTTCCACTATAACCTCAGAACAAATCTGACAGCTCAGCCTTATCATCTGTATTTTATAGTAAAGCCACAAACCAAACCCAGTGCCACTGAGTTGACTCCAGCTCATAGTAAGCCTACAGGACAGAGTAGAACAGCTCCGCAGTGTTTCCAAGGAGCACCTGGCGGATTAAAATTGCTGACCTTTTGGTTAGCAGCCGTAGCACTTAACCACTAGGCAACCAGTGCTTTGGAGGGAACTAAAGTGTTGATTGTCCCAAGGTCACACAGCTCTTACCTAGAATCGAAACAATTGCCTCTGATTCTACATTCAAAGACTCTCAATTTTAGCCTCTGACTAAACTGATAGATTGCCTCACCTTCAAATATTTTAAACCCATCTGAGGAATTAGCCTTCAAAATTCAAATATAAGTGAAATTGATGATTATTTTAGAAAGACATATTTCATTCTTTGAAGTTAAGAAGCTGTTATTCTTTCATGAGAACTTAAGTTGCGTAAAAATTTGTGTTTTTCCCTTAAGTTTTAAGTTTTGAGTTGTTGCATCATATCTGAGGATTACTCTTTTTTCTTAAATTTTTTAAAACAGAGTTGTCTGAAAATTAGCACATTTCATTAAAACAACAATGAGTGATAAACCAGCTATTCTATCTTCCTCCTTCCCAGGACACACTAGCAAAGAAAAACAGTAAGAGTCCCTATTAATGTCTTCCTTTCTATTTATTACTGGAAGTCAATGGCTTTGCTTTCATTTAATTTATGCTCAGTTCTACAGGAAAGTGTTATCATTAGTTACTGCAGACAAAAATAACAATAATAGTGGAAGTCACCTTGATAATTCCACACAAACTGTCACTTACTTTGAAAGTCAGCATGATTTTATACTATCTCCCAGGATTTTTTTAAAAACAATGTAATATTTGAAAAGTTTTTATAAGAATGGAGTTTTAAAATATATACAAAAATAGATTTCCTCTTTGTTTTCTTTTACAAGCCTTATGAGAAGGCTTTTAATATGCTAGTTATAACACTGCCCTTAGCATCGTCACCATTTTTCTGTTTCCAAGTCAAACCAACCGCCGTCGAGTCGGATTTATAAAATTTTTTTTTTTTTTTTGGCTTATGCTATTTCTGTATTCAGTTAGGGAATGGAGACATGACACAGTCTATAATAAAATAAACTTAGCTTTGACAAGTCTAGCATAAAACCGAAGAAAGAAACCCATTGCTACTGAGTCAATTCCAACCCTTCCCAGAGGACAGAGTAGAGCTGTCTCATAGAGTTTCCACAGAGTGTCTAGAGGATTCAGACTGCCAAACTTTTGGCTAGCAGCTATACCACTTAACCACTACACCACCAGGATTTCCAAGTCTAGCATACACTCTACCAAAGTATATAATAACGAGTCTTTTCCACAGTATACCTTCTAACCCATTAAACAAAAAAAAGTGAAATGATTCAGCAGAAGCTCCCTTATTCCCACGCATCTTTAAAAATCATGAGAGATCATCTTGTAGACACCCCTTATGGTCGTTTATTTATAGTCAGTGGAGAAAACATTCTTCTTTGTCACCTTGCTTCTTCATCTTCTCTTCCTCCTCAAATGTTCTTTGTAACCAGTCTCCAGTGTGTTGACTCTCAGTCATGAACAATCATCTTTTGATTTTGCTCATCTGAGTCCAGCAATAGATGGAAACTGAATAAGAGCTGGAAAGTGAGGACAAGATGAGAACAAAGACTTTAAAAACTGTGGGTTGTGTCTATACACAATCAAATATCTAGTAGTCGGTCTGTCTTTTCACACTGTTAAGACTCATGTATTTATAGACTTTTCTTAGTGCTGCACTTAATCTCTGTTATTATAAAAGAAAAACTGTATCTTTGTATATCACATATACAAAATAGGATGAAGGTTAACAGCACCTCAAACCAAGCATTCTGCAAAAGAAATACCTGCTCCCTGTATTTAAAAAATAAGCAGATGGACATGTGGGCATGGAAAATCACTCTCTGATACGTCTCAACTGAACAGTATTGTTTGTATATATCTTAGTTTCTCCCTCTTGGTGTACTACAATCTAGCATAGTCAATTAACTAATCTAATACACAAGACACACACACACACACACACACACACACACACATACACACACATCCCAATCAGAATTATACAGCTTACAGACATCTGTGAACATAAACGTTGTACATCTGTTAAAAAAAAAAAAATCGACACAGTGTTTGTTAGTCATCTTAATGTTTCTAGGCAGACTTGCACTCTCGTATTGCTACAGCTTAGAAATGGATTAAAAAATAAGGAACTGAAACTCGAAGAAATTCAGTAGTCATCTGGTTCCCTATTCTCATTTTATACATAATTGAGGCCCAAGAAGGTGAAATGATTTGGTCAAGGCTACAGAGATCTTTAGTGTCTATATGTTGAAGAGCAATTCAGAGAGAGGTAGGAAGCTTGATTAAAAGGTCGTAATGATGCAACAAGTGATATATAAAACCTGAGTAGAAAATTCATTGTTGTTGTTAGGTGTTTTTCAGTCAATTTTGACTCATAACAACTGTATGTGTAACAGAACAAAACTTACCTTGGCCTGTACCATTCTCCTCAGCTGTACTATGCTTGAGCTTGTTGTCGCAACTGTTGCACCAGTCCGTATCTTCAAGGATCTCCCTTTTGTTCAATGACCTTCCGCTTCACCAGACCTGATGTCCCTCTGGGATTGGACCTTACTGGTAACGTGTAAATACCACGTGAGGTGAGAACTTACCATCTTCTTTTGTAAGGAGCATTCTGGGTATACTTCTTCAAAGACAGATTTGTTCATTCTTCTGAAGTTCATGCTATATTCAATATTCTTCAGCAACATTATAATTCAAATATTTCAATTCTTCTTTGATCTTCCTTATTTATTGCTCAGGGTTCTTGTGCATATGAAGCCGCTGAAAATATCGTGGCTTGGGTAAGGTTCAACTTAGTTCTCAAAGAGACATACTTGCTTTTTTTTTTTCTTAAAGGGGTCTTTTGCAGCAAATTTGTCTTATGCAATATTTCATTTGACTTCTCCACTGCCACTTCCGTGGGCATTGGTTGTGCAGATAGGTAAAACGAAATTCTTTGAAACTTTAATATTTTCTCCATTTACCACGATGCTTCTTATTGGTCTAGTTGTGAGGATTCTTATTTTCTTGATGTTAAGGTGTAAGCCACACTGAAGGCTGTAGTCTGTCTTTTTCACTTTCAAATCTTCTTTACTTTCAGCAAGCAAGGTTTTGTCATCCACATATTGCAGGTTGTTAACGAGTCTCCCTCCTACCCTGATACCACCTTCTTCATATAGCCTACAATCTAGAATTATTTGCTTAGTAATCAGAGTGAATAAGTATGACAAAAGGATACGACCTTACCACACATCTTTCTTGGTTTTGTATCATGAGTTATCCCCTTGTTCTGTTTGTAAAACTATCTGTTGTTCTACATACAAGTTCTTCATGAGTGTAATTAAGTCTTCTAGAACTTTCTGCAATACAGATCAGCTAAGATCCATTTGACAAAAGAATGTTTACTTTCATCCTCTTCAGAAACCAGATTGAATTTCTGGCAATTCCCTGCCCATACATTGTTGTAGCTGCTTTTGAATGATCTTCGGCAGCATTTTACTCACCTGTGATATTAATGACATTGGCTGATAATTTTCACATTCTGTTGGATCACTTTTTTTTGGAAAGACCACAAATATGGATCTCATCCAGGAAGCTGTTGTCCGTATTTCTTAACATAGACAAGTCAGTACTTCCAGTGCTGCATCAGCTTGTTGAAATAGCTCCTTTGGCATCCCCAAAATTCTATGGGGTTGCTGAATAGAAATCAACTCAATGGCACTGGGTTTGGTTTTGAGCTTTGTTTGTTTTTCACCAATGTCCTTGGTGCATCTTGAACGTCTTCCTTCAAAACCATTAGTTTTGATCGTATGTTGTCTTTTGGAGTAGTTGGTATTGAACAATTCTTTACAGTACAGTGACTGTGTATTCCTTCCAACTTCTTTTAATATAATACTTCCTGTGTCATTCAATTTTTTGCCCATAGGCAGTTTCAGTATTGTAACTTGAAGCATGAGGTTTCTTCTTCAGCTTTTTCTTCTTGATAAATGCTGACCCTGTTTTTCACTTTTTGTTTTCTGATTTCAGGTTTTTGCACAAGTCATTATGTTGCTTTGTTTTCTTGAACCACTCTTTGAAATCTTCTGTTCAACATTTTTGCTTTCATTGTTTCTTCTGCCTTCTATAGCTACTCTACATACAGAGCAAGTTTTGGAGCTTCTTATGACATCTATTTTGGTCTTCTCTTTCTTTCACGTCTTTTTAGTGGCTGTTTTAGTCGGTGAGTGCTGCTCTAACAGAAATACCACAAAGTGGGTGGCTTTAATAAAGGAAAGTTTATTCTTACACAGTCCGGTAGGCTACAAGTTCAAATTCAGGATGTCTGCGCCAGAGGAAGGCTTTCCTCCTTGTTGGCTCTGGAGGACAGTCCAGTGTTGCATCAGTCTCTGTTCAGGGAGAATCTTGGAGCAGGAACATCAGGTCTGGAGGATGCACTCTTCTCCTCTTGCTGCTTTCTTGATGGAGTGAGCTTCCCAAATCTCTCTGCCAGATTTTTCCCTTTGTAGCTCAAGAGACTGCCTTAAGGCACAGAACAAAATTCCATGTTAAATCTTGGTCTACCAACACAGTTGCTGCCCCTCCATCCTGATTAACATTATAGAGGCAGGAATCCCAACAAGGAGGAATATCACACAGTACCTGGGATTATGGCACAATCAAATTGTTACAGATTTTTAGAGAACACATTCAATCCATGACAATGACCTTTCCTTTTCTTCATGTAGGATGTCTCATGTCTTAGATGTCTTTCCACAACTCATTTGGTCTTTGGTCATTAATACTCAAAGCATAAAATCTATTCTTGTGATGATCTCTAAATTCTGGTGTTACTTTCACTCTCATGGTCTTATTTTAACTTTCTTCATCTTCAACTTGAACTTGCATATGAGCAATGGATAGTTTCTTCTGCAGTTGCTGTTTTGACAGATGATATTGAGATTCTCCATCATCTCTTTCTACAGGTGTAGTCAATTTGGTTCCTGAACATTTCATCCAGATTAGTCCATGTGTATAGCAGTCATTTATGCTATCGAAAAAAGATATTACCAGTGAATAAGGCATTGATTTTACAAAATTCTGTCACGCAATCTCCCATGTTGTTTATATTATCAAGGCCATGTTATCCATCTAATAACCCTTGTATCTTTCCAACTTTCTCATTCCAGATCATTAGTAATTATCAGTGCATCTTGACTGCATCTTTCAACAACATCAGACTATACACATAGGTAACAGTCTTCTACTCCTTTATCTTTTGCATTAGTAGTTGATGCATAAGTTTGAGTAACAGTCACGTTGACTTGACTTCCTTGCAGGAGTATGGGTATTATCATATCACTAACAGTATTGTACTTCATGATAGACCTTGAAATGTTCCTTTTGATAACAAATTCTAAGCCATTTCTCTCCAATTTGTCATTCCCGGTGTAGCAGATGATATGATTGTCTGATTCAAACTGATTCAAAATGACTAATTTCTGTCTACTTCCACTCACTAACATCTAGCATGCTGATCTTCATGCATTCATTTTTATTTTTGATGACTTCCAATTCACCAAGATTCATGCTTCATACATCCCCATTCCAGTTGTTAATGGACGTTTGCAGCTGTTCATTCTCATTTAAGTCAGGCCGTATCAGCAAACGAAGCTCTTCACAGTTTAGCTCTAATCATGCCTTCGGATCTGACTTGACGGCACTTGGCTGGCTATGTCACTAAGGCAGTTCTTCCCCAGTGATGTTTTGAGTGCTTTCCAACCCTGGGGACTCATCTTCCAGCATCAGTATCAGACTACTAGATGTAAGGCCTTCATTGGCCAGTTTTTCAGTAGTACATCACCACTACTTCTCCCCAGTCTGTTCTAGTCTGGAAGCTCTGCTGACATTTGTGCCCTATAGGTGACCCTGGTGGTGTTTGAAATACCTGTGGCATAGCTTCCAGCATCACAGTAACATTCAAGCCAATACAGTATGACAAACTGAAAGATTTACATGTATGTGTGTATATCTGTATATGACTTATGTATGTATTATGTATATTAATCACATTATGTATTTACCCACAAGATACACGTGTATATGTGTATTTCTCATAGTAATCAAGATGAAACATTTTTCAAAGATAGATGTCAGAGGAGATTGCTCCCAGACAGCTTCAATGTAGTTATGCTGCAACAAATTACCCTATAATTTTAAAAGTAAGCATTTATGTCCTGACACATGGCATAGCTGCCATCGGTGGTCACATCTCTTCTTCATTCTTCCTCATGCAAAGTCCAAGAATGAAGAAACAGATTATTTCTGAGACATCTTAAGTAAAGAGAAAAGAGCACAGAAGAACCAGCATATGTTTTAAGAGTTCTATAGGACATATCAGAACTACCTGGATTTCACTGGTCAAAAAATTCATGGCCAAGATTTACATCAGTTGGTGAAAAATATAATAGCTGTGTTTGGAGCAGCCAGTGGGAATGGACCTGGAGGAAGTAGGGAATGTTTTTATACAATAATAAAATATATCAGAGATAAAAATGCAAAGTTTAACTTTATATTGCATAAGAGAGATTCATTTAAAATGAACTGCATTATAAAGATTGAACATAAAAGGGAAAAGTTAAAAAAAATGAAGGAGAAAATATTCTGCAAGACGTTAAAACATATTATTAAGCTACATTACATGAATCTAGAGAGAGGAGATTAATAGGGAAAAAAATCAATAAATAGATCTAAACATACTTCAGTGTGTAAGATGTGATTTAAACACCATTTTTAAGGAGTAGAAAATAAATGGGCATTCTGCAAATGGTCCTGAGTCGATCACATAGCCAACCAGCAAAGAATGAAAACTAAATTCCTCTCTTATTCTTTATTCTAAATTAAAGCATTTACCTCTAATAAGGCCATTTTGAAAATGCAAAAGAAAACACATGGGTGTATAACAAAACTGGAAATAAAGAAACAATGAATAAAAATATATAATTTATGAATTAGACACAAACTGAAACACATAAAGTTGATCACTTTCCCCTGAGAGGTATCATTACTATTCAAATAAAAATACCAAGAAGAAAAAATATCTGCAACACATATGGTTAAAATCACCTTTCCTAAATATAAAGTTTCTGTAAATCAACATCAATTAAATCAACCAATAGAAAATCAACAAAGAACGTAAACAGAATTGTCACAGCAAAAGAAATAGTAATGTTGCAACTTCACTTATGAGGTACAAATCGCAACAAAATAAAAATACACATATTACCCATTAGACGAGGAAAAATGAAAGTTGAATTGTGTGAGGTGTATTAAAAAAAAAATCTATTACATGCAGGGCTCTTCTTTTGAGAGCAATCCGCGAACAACAACCCAAACTTGTCATGCATATACGTATTCACTCAGCCACTTCTCATCCAGGAGATGATTTTAAAGATATTCATTTCCTTGTGCAAAATTCCAAGAGTGCGAAGATGCCCGGTACGCTATCTATACCAAATAACACATCAATGAAATTGACCTAAAGCTACAGAATAAATGAGTAGTAGAATGTATCGATAATGAATTTTTAGTTATTAAGAAGAATGAAATGCATTTGTGTCAGCACACTTGTAAGTTGTTGTTTTTTTTCTAAGTTCTGGGCTGACACATTGTCTCTCTAAATAACAAAAGTAAGATTAAAAAACAAAGAAAGTATGTACATACAGATTTGAAAATATATAAGAAAGAGTTAAAAGTTAATTCCTCCAAGAGAAATAAACTGGTGGATAGTGTGGGAAGGATACTTATTTTTATTGTATTATTTGACTTTTTACCCCTTGCAATGAATTATTTTCAATTAAGAAATAACTTATAAACCAGAGCTTTTTTTGTTTCAATATACCTGAAAAATAAAGGATAGTATTAGATGTATTAAACATCATGAATTGATATGTTCTTAAGTAAGTAATTCTTAATATTTGGCTTTTAATGAGAGAACAGCTAAGAAATAAATCTATTTAAAAATAAGAAAGAATATCAGCCCTCCTAAGCCATGTTTTGACAGAACTATACCACCAACACAGGACTCTATCTGTGGTCAGTAGTTGAAAGGGTTCATCTCTACACATACAGATTTAGCATTTGGATATCCAGTTAAGATGAAAATTTTAAATGTTGTGATATTTTTCAGGTATAAATCATACTCAGGCAGCTAGCCTATGTGAGCATTTTAAACTGAATGTCATCTATTTGTGTGAACCTACTCCACAATAATGGATCAACAGAACTCTACCCCTTAATCCTGTAAGAACTATGTACCTTGTTAGCAATATTCATCCCCCTAATTTATCATACATTACTCTTATTACAGTGGGATATTATTTCTGGTATACCAGCTGACCCTATAAGTCTGTCATTTGTTGTACTGAAATGGCTTGCATGTCACTGTAATGTTGGAAGCTATGTAACTGGTATTTCAAGTACTAGCAGGATCTCTAGGATGGACAGAATTAGGTGGAGCTTCCAAACTAAGACAGGGAAGGCAGAGGGACGTGGAGGTCTACTTCTGAGAAAACTGGCTAGTGAAAATCTCAGGAATAGCAGTGGAACGTTATCTGATACAGGGCTGGAATATGAGCCCCTAAGGTTGGAAGGCACTCAGTGGGCATCTGGGGAAAAGCTGCTTCCTTGAAGTTGAGTGGACCTACATGATGTGGAGGAAGCAAAGCGTTCAGACCTACAAGAATCCTGAGGGCCAGTTTCAGAACAGAACATCAACTGCCCACATGCAAGTTCAAGTTGAAGCTTAATAAAATTAAAGTAAGTCTGCAAGAGCCAAAATACAGCCTCGAGTACAGCCAACCTGAATTCAGAGCCCAGCTGAAGAATAGATTTGGTGCCTTGAATAGCAATGGATGAAGATCAGATGAACTGCGGAAGGACACAATACATGAAGAAAGCAAAAGATCATTTAAAAAGATAGGAAAGAAAGACAATTCTACAACAGATGTTGGAAGAGACTGAAACTTGCTTTTGAACCTCAAGTAGCTGAAATAAACAGAAGAAATTATGGAGGAAAATAACTGAACAAAAGATTTCAAAGGATGACTCAAGAAATCAATGAAAACATTATAATAAAATGTACAAACACCTAGAGCTATCAAACAAAAAGATAAGAGTGTTATGAGCATTTATCAAGCTGAAAGAGCAGACAAAAAATTCAAACCTCAAGTTGCAACACTGAAAAATTCTATGGAGAGAATACTGAACAATGTAGGAGGCATCAAAGACAGACGGATGGCGAAGTCACTGTACCAAAAAGAAATGGTCAACATTCAGCTTTTTCAGAAGCTAACATTCGATCAAGCTAGGATGGTACCAGAGGAAGAAGTCTGAGCGGCACTGAAGGGAATGACGAAGAACGAAGCTCCAGGAACTGACTGAATACTGCTGGAGAGATTTCAACAAACTGATGCAACATTGAAAGTCCTCACTTATCTGTGTCAAGAAATTTGGAAGACAGCTTCCTGGACAACTGACTGGAAGAGATCCACGTCTGTACCCGTTCCAAAGGAAAGTGATCCAATAGAATATGAAAATTATCACACAATGTCATTAATATCACATGCAAGTAAAATTTTGCTGAAGATAGTACAAAAGCAGTTGCAATAATACACTGACAGGGAACTACCTGGTTCAGAAGAGGATGCAGAATAAGGGATACTATTGCTGATTCCAGATAAATCTTGGTTGAAAGCAGTGAATTACAGAAAGATATTTACTTGTGATTTATTGACTATATAAAGGCATCTGACTGTATGGATCACAACAAATTGTGGATAACACTGCAAAGAATGAAAATTCCAGAATACGTAATTGTTTTCATGGGGGATATGTGCACAGAGGAAAAAGCAATCATTCAAACAGAGCAAGGGGGTTAGTGCCTGACTTAAAGTCAGGTAAGGCACATGTCAGGGTTACACCCTTTCACCCTACTTATTCAGTCTTTATGTTGAGTAAGTTGTCTGACAAGCTGGACTATAGGGAAAAGAACATGGCGTGAAGACTGGAGTAAAATTCCTTAGCAACCAGGCCATGTGTGTAAGACGTTACCTTGCTTGCTGAAAAAGAACAAGACTTGAAGTCTTGAAGTACTTACTCACAAAGATTAAGGAACGTACAGGCTTCAGTATGGATTGCCTCTCCACTTAAAGAAAACAAAAACTCCATAACTGGATCAATAAGCAACATCATGATGAAAGCAGAAAACTATTGAAGTTGTCAAAGATTTTACTTTCCATGAATCCACAAACAACAGTAAAGAAATCAAATGATATATTGCATTAGACAAACATTCTACAAAAAAAAAAAGGCCTTTGAAGTGTTAAAAAAGCAAAGATATCACTTTAGGGACTAAGGTGTGCCTGACTTAAGCGATGGTATTTTCAGTAGGCTCCTGTGCCAGTGAAGGTTGAACAATGAATAGGAGAGAAATGATCATTTTGAATTATGGTGTTCTCAAAGAATACTGAATACACCATGAACCTCCAGAAGAACAAACACCCTGTCTTGCAGGAACAACAACAGCTAAAATGCTTTTGGAAGCAAAGATGGTGAGACTTCATCTCACATACATTGAACATGTTATCGAGCGGAGGCAGTCCACAGAGAAGGACATCACGTTTGGCAGAGAAGAGGTCACTGAAAAACAGGAAGAACCCCAAAGTGGTGAATTGACACAATGGCTGCAACAACGGACTCAAAAATAGCAACGATTGTTATTCTGTTGTACGCAGTCATTACTGGTCACGGCACCTAACAACAATGCACCAATTGATGCTGCCGCCACAGTCACCTCATGCTACTGTCACCTTCAAACCACTCTCTCAGCACCTAGTCCACCCTTCAAAGCAATTTAAGAATTCTTTTTCTGGAATGGCAACCAGAGTTGTCATCATGTTACTCTTGATGTCTTGATGGCATCAATATATCTTCCTTTCAATATTTCCTTTACCAGAGGTAAAGGAAAAACTCATTGAGGGCCGGATTAGGTGAGTAGGCAGGGCATTCTAATGCAGTTATTTGCATACTGGCTTAAAACTCCATCATAGGCAACTAAACAATTAAGTTCATGAACTTGTCACTGTGCCACCATCTGCAAATAGCCATTCCAGAAATAGAGCCAAAATTGTTCTGAAGGGTTGACTAGCCACTGGCGTTGGTTTTCCAAGAGGAGTACCATGCAGATGACCCACTGACATTCAGCAATGAGGTATGTAGCATGCAAAGCAACTGAGTTTACGGTTTTGATTGCCAGACCCTGGATTTTCATGGTTGTGTCTTTATGCACATACATGGCACTTGGTAGTGATTGTTTCTGCCATTCCTAGATCAGATTCCTCCTTCTCTTATTGTTCAGAAAAGGTTTCTACGATTACCTTGAAAGAGCTTATGTAGCACTGTGGTTAACAGTTCTGGTTATTTCCCTGTTAGTTCTCTTCCCTCAACAGGTGATTAGATAATAGTTTGGGGGTTAGATAATTCACATCACCCACCCCCCATGGTCCAGGTCCCTTAGCTCTTTTTTCTCTCTCAAATATCTTGCACATACTTGGCAGAGACGATATCAAAGAACTGACATGAACACCAAAGCGACATAGCTTGAATCCTTTTATGCTAAGCCAAGACTGAGAATGTTACATTGAGGGGCTACAAAGCACTCTCTGGCATTCACCCAACTCCCTAACACCTAAGTTAACATTGTAACAATACTAATAAATGGTTGTACCAGTAAATACTCCTGCCTTTCTTATCTTACTTTTTTGCTTATTTGGCCTTGTTGACCTTAGGACTAAAATGCCTTCCTTCTTGATTATAGTCCATCATATCTGATCATCTGATAGGCTCACATAAGCAAATCATACATGATTAAGTTTCCAAAATCCACCTGGAGTATCGGCCACTAACATACATGTGAATGTTCACACACGCACACACATGTACACCAGTGCAAGCCTGCATCAGTATTTTTAGCCCTGAGGAGATGAAAATCTCCTTGGGGTCAGTAAAGGTCAATTCAGTTAATCCATGTGTTTACTGAATACAGATGCAGGGGCTTTTGCCACTGCTCTCTAAATAGTTCTGGGGCAGCGGCTTTCCTCTTCTTCAGGGCCTGTGGCAGCAGGATAAATCTCAGAAAGTATTTTGAAGCATCAGGTTCCCTTTAATCACATGGCTGTTGCTGAACTTCATATTTCTAATAAAAAAAAGAAATCCTAGCAGGAAAAATTATGGCCTGATTCCCAAAGCAAGTAACTATACTGTGCTTCATCTATCGGTCAAATCCTATTACAAGAGAAACAACCATGATAAAATTTTCCTCATAATGAGAATAACCCATCTGTTTATCCTTTTATTTCAGAAAAGACTTCATCAAAATTGTGGTGTAAGGACCACAGCCAGACCCCTGTGGAGTTCTCTGTAATACAGCATGATTTATTCTGAGACTGTAAACATCCTATGCACATAAGCTGGTCATAAGCAATCCTCTGCCTCTTTTTTTTTTGGTAGTGACAATTTATCGGGGGAAATGACCTCAAAATTACTATTCTCTTTGTGTGGTTCCAAAGCACATAAAATTCATTGTTTTTAATCAAGCCATTTCATTTTCCAATTCACAGACTCTTATTTGCTATAAATCCTGTTAGTCATTAGGATAAATTAGGAAAGGTCTGCAATTGTAATGAGCCATGCCTTATTAACCTCTTCCCTTTATCAAACACTGTGATTTAAATAAGAGATATCGGTTCAGCCTATGCAGGCTGTGAAATTAACACCAGCTACTCTGCAGATAATCATGAAAGAAAACATTGTAACAATGTAGAAGGAAATCCTTAGTCATATAGGAATATTATCAATTCATACACTTAAAACTGCCTGCAAGATGAAGGGCTCAAGACCCACATACAAAACTGAGTGCCATCTGTGCAGGAAAATGCTACTTTGGTTGTGCTGGATTTAGTTTCAACAAAACCTGAATTCTAAGCATGTAGAAGATGTGGTAACCAGTCTTAAATGCAGGTAGCATGGCTTAATGGACTAAGCTCTAGGACTTAATGGAATCAACCAGTGAATTTTAAAATGTGGTCTGCCACTAAGAGGTTACATAAACTTTAGGAGTCACTTAAATTTATCATAGTTTCAGGCTCGTTGCTTCCAGTCAGTCAGGACTGAGATACTGCCTGCCAAAACACACTGTGAGCATTTAAAAATCTGCTAGGATATGTTTTTGTGTCTGTGTCCGTAGATTGGTATTTTCTCTCTCTGTGTCCACAGACTGATATTTTCTCTTTATTTACTTGCTAAACGAGATTTTATTTTGGTTCCTCTTATCTTTTACATAGCCCTTTTGCAAATTTTTGGTTGTTAATGATAAATACTAGTATTCTTTCTTCACCTAGATAGTGATGAACAACAAGTCATTTACACATTGGCACCAGAACTAACACACCAAGTTGGATACGGTAGGAGGGCCCGTCAAGGAAACTATTTCTGATGTGCCACTAGCCACATTTCCTGGTGTGCTAACAATTCATGCAGAAGGACCGTGGCAGGCTAAAAATAACCATCAGACAGGTTTTAAACACAGCTCCTGGATCCTTATTTTGTAATTCCATCGAATCCCATGCATCCTGTATGTCTTGGTTTTATGTTACTGTAAATTGTTTGGAGCATTGTGTCTATCAGTAGATCTCCTAACCCAAAGTGAAAAAAGACTGACATTGTGGAAATAAAATGTCAATTTAAAGATCATGAATAAGATAAGCCAAGCAAAGCCAAGTGCCGTCGAGTCAGATCCGATAGTCCCTTCTTTATGTTTAACAACAACAACAAAAAAAAGCCAACTGCCATTCTCATAGTGTGACTTGCTTCCTGCAGTTTGAAATCTTGGTGGACTAACTACACACTAGACTGAACAAATCAGTTCCTCACGTATTCAGCAGGATTGAGAAGGCAGAGGTGATTCCCACACATAGAAATCCACATCCACTGGGAAAAAAAGATACACAGCCAAATAGATATCACGAAAATATAAAACATAACAAGTCATTTTTGAACACTCTCAAAGATTCAGGCTAAGTGCTTCACATGGATTTCCCCAACTGAGTCTAATAATGACTCTGTTGAGAAAGGTGCTATAGCTATTTTACAGATAAGGAAATTGAGTCTCAAAAGGTAGTTGCTTTTCTAGGATCATATCTTAATAAATGGTTGAACAGGGATTCAAATCCTTGTAGTCCAGTTGAAAATATTCTTAGCAACCGAAATAGATGCTTGCTGACTGGGAGAAATGCTACTTCAACTTAGAATAAACTATATTTATTTTCATAGAATAAAATCTTTGTATTTCAAATGTTTTCTTAGTTTTCATCTAGGTCTCATCAGTCACCTGCAAAACTTGCCTTGTAGTTTTAGGTAGTATTATCCCGTGAATTAATATCTTAGTAAGGAGACCAAACGCGTATTCCACAGTAGGAGAGACTACATGAGGAAAGGAAGGCGAAAGCAGCTAGCGTACACTGTGTACTTAATGCCTAAAGGTACCATATAGCTATGTTAGCAAATCCTTAAAATAACTCTAGTATTTAAGGATTGTCAACTCCACACTATTGGTAAGAATTCAAAAGCTCCTAATTTTACGAAGTCCCAAAGATAATTGTGGTTGGGATTCAAGCTTATGTTTTTGTTGTTGTTGTTGTTTTATTATTATTATTATTTCTTAATTTAAGGACTTGAATGTTATTTTCAAAATACAAATAAAAGCCCTAGGCATGACATCACCTCACCTTTCCATCTCCAGCTTGCAGAGTTAAAGCTGCTTATTCATTTTAAACTCAAGTTTTGTTTCACTTTATAGGCTCAATAGAATTACTCTAAAGGAAGAATTTATCTGCTTAAGATGTAGAGTTTCCACACTTTAGCTATAAAGCAGACTGAGGAGAGGGGTGGGGATCAGAAAGAGTGCATTTGACCATATAATCCCTGTCATCTATTGAAATAGATTACAGAAATTGCACTCAGTAAGACAAAGCCTTGCCATTATTTGATTTGCAGTAACAACACAAGTTCACCCTTGAAAACACAGAAAGCTGGCCCAGGCTCAGGCATAATTGTGTGCAGATACCATAGCTAATCCTTTGAAAGAAACCCAGACTGATCACAAAGACTTTTGGAAGAACAAATAACAATAATAATAAAGCCAGCAATGTTAAGGAAGTTGATGAAAAATATACATTTCGTTCAAATTCGAGTTGGAATTCGGTATTTAGTTGCTAAAACAGCTTATGTTCTATAGACCCTCAAGAGATGAATAGATGGTAAGAATTGACACAAATGTTGCCCCAACTAATAGAGAATAGCTCCAGCCTTCAGGGAAATCATTTTTTTTAACTATGCTTGAACAAAGTGGAGCCTTGTGTTCACAACCTTAATGTTACTGTAAAATTTTCCTATGTGCTACTGTAATGGGAATTTTGTGGAAGTGAACTTGGCCTGAGTGGACAGATATGCCAACCTCCGGATGGCTAGAGTGTCATCACCCTTAAACCAGAGAGCTGGAAATGTAACCTCACCTGGAATTAGGGGCTGGTGACCAAGAATCAGAGAAGCCATCTTCTGTACAGTGAAAAATGTCAGTATGACACTCAGCATTGTAGAGGTAGAAGGTTCTAAGAAGAAGAGAATTATTTTTATTTTTTTTATAAAATGACCTTAAAAAAAAAAGCCAACTACACATTTATTTTCATCTGCACCATAAGGTGCAAAAGTTCTCATTCAAATTTGGAGAAACCGTTCACAGGTCTCTAGAAACTGTGTCCAGCCAGAGACTTCACATGCATTCAGAGGTGACTTGATAAATCTCACATGAGATTCATGATCCCTAATTAGAATCCTTGCTTCCGCAGGCATGAAGCGTCCTTATGCAGTCAGGGGAGATGCAAGGGTGTCAACGGAGCAGGCACATCCATCCAAAGTTGAATGTACCACAGCTTTCCAGATAATAAGAGAGGACAATATCATCCATGTTAGAATATAGATTATAGTAACTAGTAATAGTTACTTGCCTTCTTGTTAATTAATAAATCTTTTTGGTAAATATGACTCATCATATTGTCGGTGTAGAAAATATCCTAGAATAATCATGATATCACACAGTTGCAAACTGGTCCTTCTTGTTAAGGGCAACTATTAGAGATACAGTGTGCCTCAAAACATGTTGGGCTGGGAGAGCAGATACCTGGATATATACTCTTCTTCTGCCATAAATTAACTTGTTTATTCATGGATAAAACGGAACTAGATCATTGTCCGTGAACTGTGTCCCCTACTCCCCAAAATGTGTATGGCCATTTGACTGGGCCGTGACTCCCAGTATTTTATGATTGTCTTTCATTTTGTGATTTTCCTATGCTTTATGTTAAAGAAGATTAGGGTGGGACTGTAAATGCTTTGCTGAAGTCCCCTCCCTACTCCGTTGTAAAGAGAGGTTCCCTGGAGTGTGGCTTTCACCACACTTTATCTTTTCATGTTACAATAGATAAAAGGAAAGGGAAGCAAGCAGAGAGTTGGGAACCTCACATCATCAAGAAAGCAGTACCAGGAGTACAGCGTGTCCTTCAGCCCTTGGGTTCCTGCACTAAGATGCTCCCCAACCAAAAACTGATAGAACACAAGGACTTCCCTCCAGAGCCCACAGACGGGAAGCACTTCTGGGAGCAGACATCCTGAATTGGGACTTCGAGCCTAGCGGACTGTGTAAGAATAAAGCTTTCTTTGTTAAAGCCATTCACTTTATGGTATCTCTGTTAGAGTATCACTAGATTGCTAAAATAATCATGAAACACAGAGTGGAAACGTAATAGGACAAATAACATATGTATATATTCACATGTGTACATGTACAAATACATAAGTATGTTGGACTTGCTGACCCAAGAGAAGTCGACACATCAAAAACCCAAAGCCCTACAAACTTCTCCAGCGATGATCTCCAAAATCCCTTTATAAAAATCCTAAGGTAGTTGTAGACAAGGTTCTGTAGAGAAATAAAACCACTAAGAAGAAAGCGAGAGGGTGGTTGAAGGAATGGACTTACAGGTCAGGTAACAGGCTGGAAACTCCAGCAGAACATCTTGATTTGATAGATCTTTTGTCTGAGGCAAAATTCCTTCTTCTCTTGGAAACCTTGGTCTTTGCTCTTATGACCTTCAACTGACTAAATAAAGAAGTTAGCAATAGTTGTTCTTAGAAATCTGTAAAGGATATATTCCTTAGCATTACTGGGAAACTCAGAGTGTATAGTTGTGAAAGATCCATTGTTCATTTACAAAGAACAGAAATTACGAGGCTGCCATTGGGATTCAAGATCTAAGCAGTATGAGACACCCAATAGCAGTATATGGAGCCCTGATAATACAGTGGTTAAGGGCTCAGCTCCTAACTGAAGAGTTAGCAGTTGAAACCCTTCGTATATTCCACAGGCGACAGGTATGGCAGTCTGCTTCTATAAAGATTTACTGCCTTGGAAACCATATGGGGCAGTTCTGCTCTGTGTCACACAGGGTTGCAATGAGTAGGAATTGACTTGATGGCAAAGCGCTTAATAGTGGTACATAGGATAAATACAACAAAAGGGTAAATTTGGATGACCAGAGAAAGCTAAGGTCTATGATTGGAGATTTATAAAACTATATAGGGAATAAAAGTATACAAGTTCAGAATTATTTCATTAGCAAAAGGCAACTAATCTCTAAAGAATCCTATGAAATATATCCTTGATTCTGTCATTCTAGACAGACTTGGATGAAGTAAATAATGTGATATCCTAAAACCTACTGCTGCTAACTTCCAACTTTTGCCTAGGATTTGATCTTCCTATTAAATGAGAAGTTTTTGTTGTTTTGTGTTTGGATTTTTTAATTGACCAAAAGAACTTTGTTACTCTGTATACCATGTGAAAACTTGATTAAAAAGAGGTACAGCTTTATACTGAAGGAGCAGGCCTTATAATTATCAGTTCATCAAAAATGATAATTATCAGTTCATTAATTTATACTTATCTACCACAGTTACCATTTTATGGAAATGAAAAATAAGAGGCAAAAGTTGTCTTATTATTTTCATGTAACATATGTGATATCAAAAGACTTTTTTTTTTACTTCTACTTTACATGGAAAGTAAAATCTGTGCAGAATATTAAAAAACATGCAGGAGTTAGTCTAGTTAAGAGGATGACATCTTTTCAGGCAGATAGAGCTTCTTCAAAGCTTTGAAACAGAAGGTAAGAGCAAGAGTGAGAGAAAATGAATGAATAAATGAATGAGAATAATACTTTTTAGAGAATGAAATGTTGCTGGAAAAAAGATATTAAAGTGCAGACACAGAAAAGGCTTGCAGAAATAGGCTTCAGAGTGATATCATGGATTGTCTTAGAGACCATGCTTGGATATGTATACTATTCTCTACATAGCACTGGGAGAACATTAAAAAAATTTTAAATAGGAATATTTGCATTTCCAGAATGGTTACAATGTTAAAAATTGTTTAGAAAGTAGCAATTCAGGAATTAGGGAATTCCATTATAAGGCGCTTTCTGTAGTGAAAGCAATAATTAATAAGTTCCTGGGACAGAACAGGTTACAGGTACAGTGACAACTTTGAAAGATACAGTGTGAATAAAGTAGCTAAGACTTAATGATCATTTGACATGAGGAGATGGAAAAGTCCATTATAATTAACAAGTATCATAATGTCTGTCAATAAGTGAATAAATTGTATAGAAAGAGAGCACAGAGGGTTTAGATTTGGCAGAAAATGAGACATTCAGGTTTTAAACTCAATGAGTTAGGTCTGTATTCGAAGGGGATGGGATGTTTGTTGCATGCGTAGACAAATAGGTGAGAAGACCGCGAAATATGCAGGAACTGGATACAAGGACTTGAGACATAGGTGCACATAGATCATTGTTGGCCCGTAAGAGTAAACATGATCATTTAAGAAGAAAGAGAAAGGAGAGATTCATCAAACCTTGGGTGAATATCATAGTCCCATTATACTATCAAACTTCAGGGTTCCCCTGGGAGCATGGCCCCTGGCCCTGATGCTGCCCCTGTCCATAAATCATAATGAAGGTCCACTCTTCAGACAGCAATGGATTGGACCTGGTGATGCAGAGCGACCATATTGTGTGGGCACTTCATGGTTCTAGGCATCTGTGGTCCTGTTGATCTCATACTGGAGGAAGGGGAATGGGTGGAGCGGAGAAGATAGGAGACTACTGGGAAGATCAGACACGTATGGAGCAGAGAGGAAGAGTGTGCTGTCACCGGGAAGGGAGAGCAGTGGCAGCTGCATATAGAGCAGCACGCAAATTTATATGGGAATGTGCATTTTCATTCAATCATAATAAAAAAAGACAAAAAATAAAAGAGGAGACTAAAAGGCCTTGAGACAGGAGCATCTAGAGAAAACAGATACCTGTGTGAGAGAAAGATGTCATAGAAGCGGAAAGATTAAGCAAGGTAACAAGAATAAAAATACTTCGAAGCTATAAATGAGGATGCCATTGTCACTGGATTTGCTGTGTCAAGTCTGCCAGCAGTCAGTAAAGAGGAGGCCTGGCTCAGCAGTCCCTTGGAAAGACATACTGGTGTGAATGTACAGTATGGGCTGCCTAAAGCCAAAAAGCCACTGCCATCTAGTTGATTCATATTCATAGGTACTCCATAAGGACCTTTATGTCTAACTGGGAAGGGCATATGCACACTGAATCACTTCTTTAACATAATTTGGTGTGCATATATCCTTTCCAATTAGACATAAGGGTCGTTATGCAGTACCTACAATCCACCCCCTTGACTTTCTATTCTGTAGCATTCACCAAGCGTAAAATAAACACAAAGTAAAAACAAAACAAAAATATTGAGTTACACTCTTTCTTACGTAACAACCCTTTCTTGTCTTTTGTATTTTGTGTTTTTAAAATGGTCTTAACATGATTTATAGAAATTGATCTCTGTATAGCTTTTGGGAAGGTAATTGAGTAGTGTCAGTTAAAATGTTTGTAATGTGTGAATCCAAAATTGACCAAGCGACAGGTTTCTGATTTAGCCTCTGCTAAATGCACAAAGCAGTAATTTCAGGCATTAGAGAAACACTTTAGCGTAGGACTGATAAGATAAGGGGGATTCATGAGAAGAGCTCCACATGCACCCTACTTTCTCTCTAGAGGCACTTTGCAAACTCTTACCCAGAAAGTGAGGTGCCCGTGTAGAGGTCAGCAATGTAGCTGGAGGGGGGAAATAGGAATCTGCGTGGGTGTGCTGAGACATCTTCATTTTGCAGAGAATAATCTAGAAACTAGCATTGCTGTGCATTCCAGTCTTTAAATACCTTTTAAACGATCAGGCACATTTCAAGATTTCAATAGGCCTAAACAAAAATAAACTAAAATAAAACAAACCCAGTGCTGTTGAGTCAACTGTGACTCATTGTGACCCTACAGGACAGACTAGAACCGCTGCATAGATGACTAATGAAGGAAGACATGAGATTTAAATAGAAATAGAATGTAATGTTTATATGTAATGGGGTTACTTTTCCATCTTGTCTCATCACTGGAATATCCTCATCAATCTGTGAATAGGAGAACAGGCTGGAAAGAACAGGCTATATTTAAATCTTCCCTGTCATTGCCGTGAGTGGAGAGTAAGAAAGAAATTAAACATGCATTTCTCAAAGTCTATTGCACAAAAAGCATCGTATGCCTTATGAAAAGTTTCTGTAGATGTACACATTCGGGAAATATTTCCTACTAGATCATTGTCTTCACTATTTGTAAGGGACTTATGGATCATGAAGATAATGGCATGCCTTATAGCTAAAAAAAAATCTAAATAACTTGGTTTAATGTAACATCATCTATACTGTTATATCATTCTTGTAATCTCTTGATATGAGTAATCTTTGGAATGCACATTGGGAAATCTTTAGTTCCACTACTTAGAAGTGCTTGAAGGGACTTTCTACGGTGAAAAGAAAAGCCTGTGGACAATGTGATGCTTTCTTTTCCTTAATCCAAAATGATCATTCAGGCTGCTGAAAGGTCCTAGATAAAGTGGTCTTCAAGAGGAGGAAAATAATGAAACCATTGACCTTGTAACCACACGTCTCAAGAGGTGACTTATGAGAAACAGGTTTAGGTTGAAAGAAACACTGGTCATAGAGTAACTCAGAAGTCAGTGTATAATAGAGACACAGAAGTCACAACATATTATTCCAGTATTCCAAATACAAAAGGTCAACAGACAAAAAGACAAATTGCAGTATTCTGAGTGAGATAGAGCAGCCTGCCTCTTACTGAGCAATGTATATCTGTGCTAATGGAAAAGTCAGAGACAGAGTGTTGAAAAGAGCATTGTAACAGTAGCAGAAACAGCCCAGGTAGGCAATTTTTTCTTTTTAAAAAATAAAATGTAGACACAAGGAAGTACACAAAGATTGTAATTAAGCCCTTCGTTCTAATAAAAATTAAAAAAAAGTTTTCACAGCTCAGGTTACAAGCATCAGACATATTTCTACCAGCAGAGGAAGATGGCCCACCTAAGGAATACATAAAGGTACATGAAAATTAAAAACAGAGGAGATTTTGCCTTCTTGAGGACTTGTAGTACAAAGCATTGATCTGTTCATTAACCATAAAAGAATTGGTGGGTAAATAAGCATCAGACAAGTATTGATCACTTGTGGATGTAAATTATTTGCAAACCCATATCTGTCATTAACTCATTATACATTGTCAATCAACGAACAATAACATGTAAAATTCTAACATAATTCATAATTCAACTGATGTTACAATGAGAATGTACGAACTTTGGTGACATGATTGTCATGATTTTTGTACCTGAGTAAAAACTTTAATCTTGATTAAACCTAAATCATGATAATTTACCTAGAAATACTCTACTACTTCACAGATTTGTATTTTATACTTTACCATCAGAAAGACAGATAGTGATGTTGATCAACCTTTAAAAAGGCATAGCTTAAATCCAGGCTAAACTTGAACTTGGTTTGCTTATCCTGGGTTTTGATTTTACAGGTATGGAATAGACAGATATAATCAAGTTTTAAAATGTCCAATTCATGTCTTAATGATTATTACAGTGCTCTGAAACAATCATGGAGCAATATAAAGATTGTCTTTGCACAGGGAAAAGTTCTACTTTCTAGGAAAAATGTGTTGATTTTTGCTTTTCTTTGATTTTTTTTTCTTTTCAGTTACACCTGTTATAAAATAGAGAAGGAAATGGTTTGCTTGCATTTTTTTTTTTATTTCAATCTGGCTAAATGTATCTAAAATATTCATAAAATTAAGCTTTTTCAAAATTAAAAAAAATAGTTTCTTAAATTCTTTACAAGCCAATGGAGATATTTCGAAAGCAAGGTACTATCAAAATTTAAATGACTTCCTCTTGCTCCTCATCAGAGTATATATGATTTCTAATCATTCCTGTACACATCAGCTGTGATGAGAATGAATCCAGGTGTGATGAATATGATGTTCTTACTGCAAAGGACATTTATTTTTATTTATGCCATTTTGCTTAGGCATGTCAAGTAAGATTCGGAACAAATAGACAGACAAAGCTACCAAGATAAACCCTCTTGTAGCTGTGTTTATGGAATAAGAGCAGACCATCTTCCTGTTTGGATAAAGGTTTGGAATAGTAGGAGTGAGGGCAGACTACTAATTCTGAAATTAGACTTTTTCTGTCCCAGAGTACAGGATCATTTGCTAAGTAGTAGCTTCATCTGAAGTTCCAAAACTACTCAGAAAAACTGGAAGGGAAAATACCTCTTTTCCAGTGTCAATTTATTTTAAAAAGGTTTCAAGCACAGATGTCTGTCCATAGATAGAGCTGTTACAGTGAAAGAAATTTTTCATAATTATAGCTAATCACACTAGCTTCCTTGGAACACAGATTCCATTGTCTTTCCTGCTGTTATTATAAGAGTACAGAGACTTTGGGAAAGGTCCTTTGGAATTGCTGACTGAGCAGCAGATCTGAAAACCTTAACACAATTTGTTTATTGACTAAACAAGTGATTCCTGTTTATTTCCACAAAATAACAACTTTGAAGCACCATTCATGTGCAAGTTTAATGCTTCATGTTTGCTGTTGTGCAAATGGGGGGGCGGGGAATAAAATAAACCAAGCACAAATGGTAGAAACAAAGCTTACTATTAGGAGATCACCTGATCCTGCCCAGGAAATGGTTACATGGGTTGATCCTCATTAAAGCTCACACTTAACTCTATTAAGATGTACTTCGTTACCTCTGCCAAGTGCAGATAAGCCGTCTACATTTACAGAGAAGCAGGGTTTACTGCACAGATCATAGAGTAACTGTGCCTGCCTTCTGACTTGACGCGGTCTAATTTCGTAAGTTATGCACAAACGGGATTTGCTTTCCAAATAACACTGAGGCAATGTTGGAGTTGTAAGTCAGGTGCTTGATGAGCTCCTGAAAATATTTGCTAAGTATTTTAAATAATGCATCTCATTTACAGTGTTACCCTGAGATACCTGCTTGTAGTCCCCAAATTGGGAAATAGTTAACGTGCTTGGCTACTATATCAAAAGGGTGGAGGTCTAAGTTGACACTGAGGCACCCGAGAAGAAAGGCTTGACAATTTAGTTCTTAAAAATCAACTATGAAAACCCCGTAGAACAAGTTCTACTCTGACACATGTAGGGTCACCGTGAATTGAAGTCAGCTCTGTAAGACTGGATCTGTATGTCTCTGCTTTGAGGTGCCTTTTACCAAGCTGACTCAAGATGCTGCATATTGGCATGCACACACATAAATACGTAAGTACACATATATGTGAAAAATGTTCCCGCATGTATATATGTGTATACAGAAATACAAAATATATACAATATATATGCATATATTGTACATGGCATAGATGTACATATATGCGTCACAGTAAATACACATATTATTTTACATACATCCAAATTAATAAAGAAGTCACCTTGAAGACTGAGTGCACCTGGTCCAAGCCACAGTATTCTCAGTTGCATCACATGCATGTGAAAGCTGGACAACGGATAAGGAAGACGGAAGAAGAATTGATGCCTTTGAGTGATAATGTTACAGAAGAATAGTGAATGTACCGTGGACTCTCAACAGAATAAACAAATCTGTTCTGGAAGAAGTATAACCAGAGTGTTCCTTGGAGGAAAAAATAGCAAGACTGTGTTTCACATCCTTTGGACATGCTGTCAGGGTGTGTCAGTCCCTGGAGAAGGACATCACGCATGGCAAAGCAGAAGGTCAGCCAAAAAGAGGAAGATCTCGCGGTGATGGATTGACACAGTGGCTGCAACAATGAGCTTAAGTGGAAACGCGATAGTGGGCATGGCATGGGCCATGGCACTGTTTCGTCTGTTGCGCATGGGGTCGATGTGGATTGGAATCGACTCCGAGGCACTAACAGTGACAACTGAAAGCAATTTTTCTGGAATATTGTAGAAGTGCGAAATGAGATAGAATGTCTCACAGTGTTAGGTTTGTTTGCCCCCAGCAATGTTTTAGGAAATCACTTTTTGTTTCCCTGACCAAACTTCTAACATAGTCAGGGCATAGGTCACATTTAACCTGACATATATTTTAGGTTATGTTTAATCTGACATATATCTAAAGATGTCAATATGATAAAATTAATCTAGATAAGTGAAAGATTAACAAGCCTAAAAGTTTATGAAACCTCCTTCTGTTAGTTTAGGCACACTTTCATATTTTCAGTCATAAGGGATAATTTATAATATTAAATATGCTAAAAATATTTGATCACCCTAAATCCTCCCAAAGATAAAGGCTTTACTTCTCCATTTTAGAGTTTAGATATGCATCAATTCTTTTTTCCGGAAAATCAAAATTCATTCTAGGTTTTCTTCTCTACTTACCATTTAGATTTGTGTCAGCATTAACTCCAGAGAAAAGTAGGAAATAAACTGAGTTATAATGTAAAGAGGATATGAAAAGATATCACAGATAAGAACATTTGCACAGTGCTAAAATTTCTTAAATATATTATGCTTCCAAATGGCACCAATACTCTTTGTCTCACCTCTAAGTAAATACTAACATCAAGGAAAAAAACAAAGTTCACTTTATGGTACTTCCAGGAAGAGAAGAAAAAGTGCATTCCTGAGATGACCCACATCTGGGGTCATCATTAGTGGCAACACCCAGGTCCTTAGATGCCCCCTTCTCTCCACCCCTACTTCGCTGGCTCCCACACACTCTACTCTCCCCATATGTCTCACCACTTGCGCATATCTCTCTTTATCACCATCTGTGGTCTACAGTGTAATAACAGTGTTTTCCATGCCGAAACAGTCCTTTGATACTCATATCTATCTGGTTGAGTATCCTCTCTAGCTCCTAGTCTTGACACAGTCTTCTGCCTTTATGGAAGCAACAAGATGGAATGGTTAGATCTCTTCTCTAACACGTTTCACTCTCCATCAGGATCTCAGAGAAATATTTTCTCTTAAACTGACATTGATTGTGTGGAAATATTTTAAAGATTTGAAAATTGTTGCAATACTTGAGTCTTATCTCTGACAAAGTAAAATGCGTTACTCAACTACCCCGTATTATGAGGTTCCCATGTGTTAGGTACATAGCAAAAAAATCATAGATTCATTTTCATATGCAACTACCTTGTCATGGAGGTCAGGACAGAAAACAAATGAACAAAATGATTTCAGCCTCATTAAGCATCAGATTGTTGCTGTTGCGAGGTTCTGTCAAGTCAGTGAAGCTCACAGTGACTCAATATACGACACAATATACAACACAATATACAACACAACGAAACTTTGTGTGATCCTGTACCATCCTGACAATCATTGCTGTTTCAGCCTGTTGTTGTAGGCATTTGTTAGTCTATCTAGCTGAAGGTCTTTCTTATCCCATCCCATCCCCACCCAGATGACCCTCTGCTGTGCCAGTCGTGATGTCTTTCTGCAGGAAATGATGACTCCTGACAACATGTCCAAAGAATTTATGCCACCCTCAATTCTAAGAAGCCTGCTGGCTATATTTCTTCCGAAACAGATTTGTTCTTTTTCTTTCAGTCTGTAGTATATTCAATTCATTCATTCAGTCTTGGGATATTTATCAAGAGTCTATAATATGCCAAGTATTATTACTGTACTTGTGAACGAACACAAAAACCACAGTCACTATGATGTTTACATTCTAGTGGAAGCAGATAGAAAACTAGACATATAGTATGTTATATCAGATTAAGTGTCATGAAGAAAAAAATAGTCAAGAATAGGGCACAACCCTTCCAGGAGAACGGAGGTGAGGATGTTGTGCTTTAATGTGAAATATGGAAATCAAGGAGTTACACCGTGTGAGCAAATTACATGAGCAAATTTGGGGTGGAACTGACGAACAAAAGGCTTGGAAATTATCTGGGAGTAAAAGCTTTGCTGATGCTTGACTTGTTTAGTAATATTGAGAATGTCAGCCAGTCTAGAATAAGCAGTCAAGGAGAATAATAGTAGAAGACATAAGAGAGAAAAGGCCATTGGGGTAGGGGAGTGAACTGATGTTTAGAATGTAGACCATTCTAAGAACTTCATCTTTATCCTGAAGATGTGAAAAGTCATTGAATCATTCTGAGCAAAAATCACAGCTCTCACATGTTTTAATAGGTTAGAGGCAAGAAGACCAATTAGGGGCACTTACAGTAAGCTGGATGAGAGATGCTTATGAGATTTTAATATTAGTCCACCAAGATTGTGGCAGTCGGGTGAAAAGTAGTTGGGTTTTGAAGCTAGAGACTTAGAATCTGTTTGCAATTGCATTTGAGTGTGAAAGGGAGAGGCAACAAGTATTATCCTGAGATATTTGGCTTCAATCATGGAAAGAATGGAGTTGCCAATAAGTAAGATGAAAAATGTAGGAACAGGATTTATTTTGGAGGAAGGATCATGCACTGTATATTGTAAATATCAGGTTTAAGGTGTCCTTTAGACATCAAGGAATCTTGATGATGCAGGAGTTAACTGCTGAGCTGACACCTGAAAGGTGAAGAGTTGGAACCCACCAGCCACTCCATGGGAGAAAGGTGGCGGTCTGCTTTCTTACAGATGATAGCTTTGGAAAGCCTGTAGAGCAGTTCTACTCTGTCCTTTAGGGTATCTAGGAGTTGGAATTTACTCCAATTGGTAGTAGACACACAGAAATCGCTAATTAAGTATAAGGGTGACTATAGGAATCTGCAGCTCAGACCACAGCTCCAGGCTAGAGACACACATTTATAGATCAGCTTACATATGATATTTAAGAGTGTCAGAATTGAGGAGAAAAGTATAACAGTTGCATTAAGTATACCTACGGCAATTTTTTAAGAGGATCATCATAGACATTTCCATTGGGCCTAACATAAAGTTAAGCCCTTGCTAAATGTTAGATATTTTTTGTTATTTAAGATTCTCGTCTATGTGCAGTATCTTCATTCATAATTGCCATAAGAGTTAGTAACTTCCAGAAGCCTTAGTGTCAAGTCTGATCAAAATGTACCCTTTCCCTTGTAAATGAGGTCATGGGTCACAAATTATACAAAATTCAGAATACAGGTGGAAGTAAAACAGCAATATTCCAGGAATAGCATGTGGATGAAATATTATTCATATGCTGTTGACTTACGGAGATTTTAGCCTACAGCACCTTCCTGTGGATGAGGGATTAATAAATGTGCATACCAGTTGTGCCCTTAAAAACAACAACAACAACAACAAAATTACATTTTCCTTTACAAAGTAACCCAAAATCAAACTCAGGAGCCATTCGATTGGCATGTAAAAGTCACGAAAAATTAAATGTGGCCATATTTGAACAGGGAATTGAGCATAGAGGTTGGAAGAAAATATGGAAAGTATGTTGGGAGCATGGTCTGTGGCTTTTTATTTACTTATGTGTCTGACTTGAGGAATTTTTCCATGAAATTAGCATGGCTAAGCTTTTCAGCATTTTTCAGTTACTTCAAAATAAGATTCTTTGTTGGAGATTGGTGCAAATCATGGTCTCATTGAGCTAGAATGAAAAATGAGAATGAATATTAAAGAGCAACAAGTATTCCCACAATCGCGTTACACTGATATTGAAGAAGGAGATTTATGAGAGGAAGACATTAGGAAAGTTGAAGCTTCATCCCCAAGGAAACACTGATAGACCTGTGCTAACATTTATTGCCCTTTCTACATTGGTGGCTTTATTTCTCAGTCAAATATGACAAAACTGGTTATTCACATTCCACAACATATTTTTAAATCACTATCAGTCTTATTTCTCTGATTATTTTTTAATTTGAATTATTGTCACGTTCTACATTAAAATGAGGACTTCCTGAGTGGCACAAAGGATTTATCCCTTGACTACTACTACACAGAAGGCTGGAGGTTCAAACTCACGCTGAGGAAACTCGGAAGAAAGGCTTGGCAATCTCCTGCTGAAAAGTAATAGCCTTGTAAAACCTTTGGAACAGTTGTATTCTCTGTGAGTCAGAATTGACTCAACAGCAACTAATCACAGTGCAAAATGAAAAACAGTTGTTTTCTTGGTCAAGCATTACATTGCTACACAAGTTCTGTATCTCAAGATGCCAACTATAAACACTGAAATGAGAATAAACCCTCATCAACCATTGGCATGTCAGCATGGAAGGACTGCCAAGTAACTTCAAAAACTCATCTTAACACAGGTGCTTCATACCTCATTGCTGAATATCACTAGGGGCACCTTCAAGGTACTCCTCTTGGGAAGCTATGCACCGACTCCAGTGCCTACTTTACCCCTCAAAGCCATTTTGGAACTCTTTTACTGGAATGGTCACCAGAGCTGCCGTCGTATTACCCTCGATGTCCTAAATGTTATCAAAATGTCTTCTTTTTAACATTGTCTTTATCTCTGGGTAGAGAGAAAAAGTCATCAGGGGTCAGATCAGGAGAGTAGGAAGGGTATTCCAATGCGGTTATTTGTTCACTGGCTGAAAGCTCCCTCACAGACAGCTATACAGTTAGGTTTACAGATTGGCACCATGCCGCCGCCTGCAATGGCCATTCAAGAAGAAGTTCCAAAGTTGCTTTGAAAGGTGGATGAGGCACTGGCATTGGTGCGTAGCTTCCCAAAGGGCATACTTTAAAGGTGACAGTAGTGATGTTCAGCAATGACATATGTAGCACTTAGAACAATTAACGTTGCAAACTTAATTGTGAGACCTTGTATTTGGACTTAAATTTCCACTAATGAGTGTAACTGTGTTAAATGTTATGGAATGTACTACAAACACACCTACACCTCAACAGATATTTGAAAAATTATATCTGTTACGTCATCTAATGGATGAAAAGAAAATAGCAAGATTGCTTCACAGGTATTTGAGGGCAGTCAAGTCAGATCATAACTGGTGTAGGCTATAGCCTAGGAAATCCTTCAGGACAATTCTACTCTGTCATATAGGGTGGCTATTAGTCAGAGTCATCTCAACATCACCCAACAACAACCAAGTCAGATCTTACTACTCCAGTCTATGGTAGCTAACTAGGACTACTAGAAAAGCAACTGGGAAGTGGAAGCAGCAGCTTTTTGTTCTCAGGAGAAGAGGATCATAATTTAAACATAAATATATCTCCAGTAGGGAGACAGGGAAATATTGAGAACATGATTAGACTTAATCAAGTCTATATTTTTCATAAAAGCCAATTCAGCTCTTGTCCAAAGAGAAATGTGTATAGATACTGAAAAAAAAAAAAAAAAAAAAAAAATCACATACACGCTACTTATAATTTTATTTCTATATGAGTTGACTTTGAGAATATCACTTTTACTTTTAACAGGTAAAGATATTATTTCTCTAGGAATGAGGAAGTAACACTAAATCCTAATATAGCAAATCATGTGTGGACATGTTTTCTTAAGGTTTTGGAAACTAGCTAGTAAGGCAATTCAAAGATGATTTTAAAATCCAATTACTTCCCAGGAATGAAAGTGACTGAAATATATTGCCATCAGAGAGAAGAAGGCTGTGCAAAGTTTACAATGTCTGTTAGCCATCAAGGAGTTCCGGTAGTATAGTGGTTAAACGTGCAGCTGTTATTCAAAAGGTCCACAGTTCACTGTTGAACACCAACATTATCGATAGAGGCAGCGTGAAACCCCAAGACTTAACTGCTACTTACGCGGTTCCGTTGCTTTGGAAGGTAGTTTAGTAGCGCTTGAAACTCAAAGTTCTGACTGCTTGTTACGCTTCTCCAGCAGATGTATGTGACCCAGATTTGTAGCTACTCCTTGCATAGCCCAGTTCTCAGAACTGACAGATACATCATGCAGTTTTATTTTTCTTTTTGAATAAAGAAGATTAGCTGGTGTCAGAGAGTTTTCATTTATTGGAGAAGCAACCAGCAAGTTAAAAGAAAAGAAGAGACAGCTCACACACTCTTGGCTGTCAAAAGAAGAAAGACGCGTGTATTCTAATCCACTTGTGTGAACTTCTCCTTTCATGCCACTGATTAATGATTACACAGCTAAAAAACATGCATGGAATCTGTCAACAACTGTAATATGATTAGTTAAGGAGAATGCCTGCTAGTTCCCCTTACGCTGATCTGAAGCATTAATATAGTTAGCTTGGGCCAGCTTGTCAACCAGGTCATCTGCCTTAGGCATCAACCTGGAACACAGCATTTTTGATAATTCTTCACTCGATTCTAACTGTCAAACTACTCGACTGCTATTTTTCTCAGGTATCAGGGTAATCGTCTCTGACTGCGAAGTGACTTGGTTTCTTGGTGTTCTACTTATCTGTGGCTTCTTGCCCAAGGGACTTGTCTCAGGCTTCGCACCTGCTATGTTCCATTAGCTGTAGTTAACCAAGTGTAGTCTTAAATAGCCTGACCATTTTTTTTCCAATGGAAAAGGTAAAAGAATTAAATTTTCAATTAGCCATAAAGGGTTTCTAGGCCAGTGGCTATGTGTGTGAGTTTGTGCCCACATGCGCTTAGAAGGACACTTGTTCTTTATCATCTCGACCTCCGTTATGGCGTATGAGAGTAATAAGTACCTTAGCGTTAACATGAACTCTGAGTCTCAGTAAGACAGCAAGGAGATTTATTTTGATTTTTCAAGACTTAATAAAGTCTAGTAAATATTGTTGTACACATTAAGTAAAAATTAATACTAAAGCAGTCATCTGGAAATTTATGAACACTACAACATCACATGTACAAAAGTAGTCATTGCCATGAACTGAATTGTATTCCTCCACAATGTCTGTCAACTTGGCTGGGCTATGATTCCAGTATTTTGTGATGATCCACCACTTTGCCATCTGATATGATTTTCTTACATGGTGTAAATTCTACCTCTACAATGTTAATGAAATGGGATTAGTGACAGTTACATTAATGAGGCAGAACTACAAGATTAGGCTGTGTCTTAAATCAGTCTCTTTTAGAACATGACAAACAGAAGCCAGTAGAGAGACAAGGGACCTCATACCACCAGGAAATAAGAGTCAGGAGAATAGTGCATCCTTTGGACAGGGTTCATGAGCTGGAGACTCCTTGAGTAGTGAAGCTTAATAACAAGGACTTTCCCCAGAGCCAAAAGAGACAGAAAGCCTTCCCGTGGAGCTGGTACTCTGGATTTGGACTTTCAGCTTCCCAAACTGTGAGACAACAAATTTCTCTTTGTTAAAGCCATACATTTGTGGTATTTCTGTTATGATAGCACTAGGTGGCTAAGACATACATCATGGTGATTTTTGACAATAGTAATGAATTTAAAATGATTATAAAGAACTAGTTTAAGAGTTAGAATATGAGACAGGTCTAAATCGATTTAAATCAAAAGTTTTTCATGAGGCATTGAAGTGAAAACTGGATTACAAAAACCACATATAACATGGCTTTCTTTGGAAGGGGTATATTCATAATTGTGTATATAAATACAGAAAACTAAGAATATACTCAAAGGTGTTGGTGTTGTTCTTCCTTCAGAAAATAATTTTAAGTAATTTTTTGTTTCTTTAATATGTATTATATCTACTAAATTGCACTGTACCCATATAGTGAAATACTACTCAACAGCAAAAATGAACAAACTAATGATAATACAACACCATAAATAAATCTCAGAACAGTTATTCTAATCATCAATCCAGTGAAATGACTTACCAGTCTAAAGTTCAACAAACAAAATTGTGTCTACGAAGTATGGTCACCTAAGAGTTTCAGTGAAGATATAAAATCCCGTTTCTTGACTCTAGAAATATGTCATTTAATTGCAAGTATTTCTCATGAGAATAGGATGGTATGCACTGCTGAGCTAGACCAAGAGAGTTTGGAATGCACACAGCTTTCACAGACCAGATAAATACTGCTAATAACTAAGAAGTTTCAAGTCTGTTTAAAACTTGTGTATGCCTTGGTTCAAGACCGAGCAATGTATTAACAAGAAAAAAAACAATAATTACAGCAAGCAAAATTCGTAAGTTTTTTTTCTGTTTATTACACTGTTAAAACAATAGCTTACTGATTTTCTGTAAGACTGTATGCTGTAAGTACACTTGTTTTCTTTTTATTATTATTATTTTTTATTTAATATGACTGAATGAAAACATACATTCCCGTATAAATTTACATGCCCACCTATATGCAGCTTCCAATGCTCTCCCTGCCCGGTGACAGCACACTATTCCTCTCTGCTCCATACATGTCTCATCCTCCCAACAGCCTCCTTTCCCCTCCTCTCCACCCACTCTCCTTCCTCCAGCTAGAGGTCAGCAGGATGATACTCTATAGACGCATAGAACAATAAAGTGTATCCAATATATGGTCACTCTGCATTGCCAAGTCCAAGTCATTCGTGTCCAAAGAGTGGACCTTCATTATGATTTATGGGCAAGGGCAGAACTATTTTCATGCTTTTGATTCCTAATTTATTAAACACAATATTTGTAAAATGAAAATACTACTGTAATGTTACTTTCCTGCTTTAGATAATTGTACTATGGTTACATATGTTGTTAATATTAAAAAACACTATATGAAACCCATACTGTTCTGCAGTTTTTCTGCAAGTCTAAAATTACTTCAAAACAAAAATTTTGAAAAGTAATGATTATGATGAATGACAGTTGCAAAACAAGAGCTATGGTCTGTGATTCCACTTACGGGAAATGTCTAGAAAAAGCCAAACTATAATCACAGAAAAGAGATCAGTGGTTGTCTGTGGTTAGATAGGATAGCAGGAATTGACTTCAAAGAGATACAAGGAAATATTTTAGAGGCAATAGAAATGGTCTAAAACTAGATTTTCATGATGGTTACATGACTGCATACATTTATTAAAACTCACTGAAATGCTTATTAAGAATGGGTGGAAATCATGAGGTATGTGCTATACTCAATAAAACATTTAATAGGTGCATATTCACCTATACAAAGATTGACACTTAGTAGTGTAGTGGTTAAAGGTCCCAGCTGCTCAATAAGAGGTTGGCTGTTCAACCTTACCAGCTACTTTACTGGAGAAAGATATGACCATCTTCCATAAAGATCATCACCTTAGAAACCCTATGAGACAGTTCTACTAGAAGGCATGAGTGTGGTTTCTTTTTTGGCATACAAAGATGTATGTACAAGCAATCACATTAAAGAAGTGATCATAAGAGAGAGAGAAAAAAAGAACATTCTGAAGATACAAAAAGACTTAAAAACAAGACAGTCAATAAGCTATGGTTTATTAATATATGTAACAGAACAATGAACAGCTGTTAAAAAGAAAAAAGACACCTGTACCAGCTGATATGAAGTATTTCCAAGATAGCTTGTGAAGTAAGAAAGCACAAAAAGGCACAACATATAAAAAGGAGGAAATACACATGCCCCTAGGGTCCCCATGAGCCGGATCCGACTCGACGGCACTTGGCTTGGCACGGCATCTCATAGTCATGGATTGAAATGGGTCCCCCAAAAAACGTGTGTAGCCATTTGACTCGGCCATGATGCCCAGTATTGTGTCATGTTCCTCCACGATGTAAACCCTGTTTCTATGATGCTGATGAGGGAGGATGCATGGAAGTTGGGTTGATGTGACAGAACTCAACGTGTAAGAGTGTACTGTGCCTCGAAGCAGCCTCTTGAGATATAAAAGACAGGGAAGTAATCAGAGAGTTGAGGGCCTCTTACCACCAAGAAGCAGTTCTGAGAGCCAAGCGCATTCTTTGAAAAGCACCCTGGGGCCCTGTGCCTCAGAAGCTGCCAGTCCAGGGAAAGGCTGACAACAAGGACCTTCCTCTAGAACAAGCAGAGAAAACCTTTCCCTGCAGCTGACACCACAGATTTGGACTTTCAGTGTACTGGCCTGTGCCAAAATAAGTTTTCCCTTTTAAAGCTATCTGCTTGTGGTGTTGCTGTTACAGCAGTACCAGATGACTAAGACATCGTATCTAGAAAATACGCCAAACAACGTATCAGTGGAACTAGAGATCTGAAAATGGGAAAAGAGAAGTAATTTTGTGTCTCATTTTGAATTTTTCCGTTCAATTTTTAGTCACATACATATGCAGCAAGACTGATAAGCATTCCCAAATACCTATTTTCTCCTTCTTTATAACTGTCCTTCCCAGTTTTTACAAGGTTCGTGGCAGCGCAGTTAGAGACTACAATTCTCAGTCTCCCTTGCAACTAGCTTGGACTGTGCGACTAAGCTCTTGGCAGTGGAAAGTGAGCAAAAGAATTCTGTGCAACTGCCTGACCACTTCCTTGTGACAGAAGTTGCTCGCCGTCTACCTCCTGGTCCTTCTCCCCTTCAACACAGTGTACGAGGGACTGCAGTCAGCTGCGGTCACAGAAATGAAGGTAGCATCCAGGGAAGAGTGCATTTTGGAGCTGGGCAACCTATGTTTTCTTGATCTCTGTGAGAGCTTTACCTTAGAGAGAAGCAAATACCCACCTTTTTTGAGCACTTGCATTGTGGGATCTCCTTCTTACACCAGCTTGACTTACACCATACCGTAGCAAAGACACCTTATACTGTATTTTAAGTCTAGTTTACATTTTTTTAAGTTCAGGAAAATCAAGTACTTTTTAAATTAATACGATCAAAGAGGATATTTTACTACTTACTATTTCATTACTTGTTTTATTCGGGAGCACTTGAAACTTCCGTTTTAGAACAGCAAAGTACTTACCAGTTCATATTTCTAACTCTTTTACTTTAACTCAAAAAATATTCCTAACAAAACTATGTAAAAAAAATCTGCTGCTATATGCAAAAGAAAAAGACCAGTTCGTCTCATTTCAGAATTTTTTTCTTTTCTATATGCATTTCTCTTCATTTTCTGAGACAATCCTCTCCCAGGACTACATTTCATTTTGACAGTTATGACATTGTCACTTGTTTACTTCTCATCAGATAATGGATCTGGGTGTCTGATTAACTGTATTCTTGAAATGAAAATATCTCCTTCAAGCTGAGCTATCTTACTGATAGCTGTCAGTAAAAATAACCTTTGTCACCTTCTCAATACAGCTCTAACAACTGACTCAAACATGCTGTAAACAAGGTTAGCTGGATTATACATTGGCATTCACGATTTGGAACCAGAAAATTCCCAATAATTAGGGTTTGAAAATCTATCAAACACTTAACTTTCAGGAAACTGGCAAGGCTTATTAATCAATCTCATCATCAGGTAATGCCCAAGGCATCATAGCCAGTGTGATCATCAAAATGATTAGTATGCTATCATTTATTTCCATCCAGCTCTTACAAAAGGTGAAATATTTTCTCTGTTGAAATTTCCTCTGTATGGTAGTTTCAGAACCTTTTCAACTTTAGCATTTATAAACAGAGGCAAACTGTCTCTGAAATTCAATAGCCCATGACCTAGCAGACCTTCACTATAATTAATCCTACATTCACAGTGTGTATTATTTTTATACAAACTGCAACATCTCAAAGTTTGTCCAGGGAGTCACTATATGAATCATAAGTACTCTATGTTTTTAATCCTTTTTTTCAACAAACTTAGACTACTGTGAGAACATTCTTCCCTTTTATTAAAAAATAGTGAAACAAGAAAGTTCAGACTAATGGTCTAGTACAGAAGGGTGAGTCCATTTATTCTTAAATGGACTTGCCTGGTCTCTGCAGTTCATGTTGGTTTTGCATTTACTGGTATTGAACTTATTCTGGAGCTCTCATAAACAATTAAAAATCATTTCTTAGTGAAAAGGGGCCCTGGAAGAAAAAGCAAACTGTAGTACATTTTCTATAATGAAAAAAAAAAAGTAGATTAAGGTTATTGCATTATCTTATACATTGGACGTAACCCAGAGCCAAAAGAGGGTCAATGGAGGTGGAAGAGATGATGCAAATTTGAGCAACACTGAGAAATAAAATCCATAATGATGGGTAACTTACTGCACGTGGGGAGCAAGAATATGAGGTAGTCAAGGAAGAGTAGGATTAGCCTTAAGTCTGGCAAACTTAGACAAGGAGCAAATTATAAAATAAGGATTTGATGAATAAAAGTAAAGGCCATGTCTTCCTACCCACTGCCATCAAGTCAATTCCAACTCATAGCAACCCTATAGGACAGAGTAGAACTGCTCCACAGAGTTTCCAGGGAATATCTGGCAGATTCAAATTGCCAGCCTTTTGGTTAATAGTCATAGTTCTTAAACAGTGTGCCTTCAGGGTTTTCCATGTCTTCCAAGGTCAGTATAAAATGGGCAGGTGCAGCAGAAGTGTTGCACGAATTCAGTAAATCAGGAATTGTTAATAGTGGGAGACAGTCACACGCTTGTATTTGATACACCTGGAACCCAGAGAGAATTACCACTCCTGCGCAAGGTATCCCACTGACTCCTACTTTCAGGTGCCGCTTCCCCACTTCTGGAATCAACTATTACAGGAAAATATGGGTTGGGGTGGGGGGAAACATTGAAAATCAATTTTCAATATTTATTTCAAATAAAAGATTTAAACAAAAACAAACTCATTGTCTTTGAGTTGAGTCCAACTCATGGCACCCTAGAGGACAGAGTAAAAGTGTTCTATAAGGTTTCCAAGTTGCTATTGGTAGATTTAAACCGATTTAAGCTGAATTCTTGACCTCTGTGCCACCAGATTTCTAGTAGAGATTAAAGAGAATCACAGTTCAGCAAACATGTACTTGAAGATTCACACTGGAGTTTGAGCTAGACTTCCCTTATAGGGAAAATCCAATACAATAGAGATTAAGTTGATTATTGTGAGAAAAGTAACAGGATAGACTCATCGCATTGAAATACAGATTATTTTTATTTATTTATTTATTTTGGGACATACAGGGAAAACAATTGTTTAGACAGAATTTGTGAGGGAAATTCTATTGTGTTGCTTCCCCAAGACAGGGCCACTGCCCTGAGTTGGTTGAAATGTTTGTCACTGGTCTGTGAATGCTTAAGTATAGAATTTCAAAGGATTTAGAAACTTTTAAAGCAATTTGACATTTTCTGTTGAATACAATAAGAACAAGTTGAGGCTTGTATTTTTGTAAGCCTTTTTATATTTATTTCATATTTTCGGCAGTTCATTGTTTCGTATTGCAGTGTTGAACTGTGACTCATTTAGAAACTTGAGAATACCAGTGCTTCACCACAGAAAATTTGAGAATCATTCTATTTGAGGGTGGACAACATTTCTACATAAATACAGAAGGCATTGCAAGGATTTTTCAAACTAAAGCATTACACATGCCCTAGAAAGAGAAAGTAGGATGTTGCCAGTTAAGCACTGTGGAATCATTTTCAACTCATAGAGACCCTATAAGACAAAGCAGAACTGTGTTTTCTCACACTGAGTGGCAGGTGGGATCAATCTTTGAACCTCCAGTTAAGAGTCAAGCACTTCAACCACTGCACCACAAAACCAAAAACCAAATCCACTGCTAGCTATCAAGTCGATTCTGACTCATAGTGACCTTATAGGTCAGAATGGAACTGTCCCACAGAGTTTTCAAGGAGGACCTGGCATATTTGAACTGATGACCTTTTGGTTAGCAAATGCAGCACTTAACCACTAAATGACCAAGATTTCCACTGGACCATAAGGATCCAGAAAGCAATAAAAACGCATTGTCGTAGATTCAATTCCAACCCACAGTAATCCTGTAGGACAGAGTGGACCTGTCCCACACAGTGGCCAAGGAGTGTCCAGTGTATTGGAACGGCTGATCTTTTGGTTTACCCAAAAGGGGTTATCCACTGAACTACACAACACATAAAGATTTAAAGGTAGAGAAGATTGTAAATTAACTTGATGTCATAACTTTGCAAGACTTCTTTGCTAGTTTTTAGACCAAAGAAGTTTATCATTATTAGTGATACCATAGCATAGTATCCATAAGCAGGCTAGTTCTGATTGCAATTTTCTGTAGGAGTATAATTTTAATTAGTGATCTCTCCTTTGTTTTCCTATCTCTTATTAATACAAAGCCAGAAGGAGAAATCAATGCCAAATGCTGTGCTGTTTTGTGGTACATCTCCATATACCTTATAAGCAATGGTTTGAAAAAGGTGTTAGCTTCATTCACTGCCTATTCCATCAAATATCCCAGAAAATGAGTTTTGAATAGTTACGCAGCCCATATCTGACTGCAAGTTCAATTCTCTCATTACTTTCTTATTTCAGGATAATATGAGTTCCCATTTCTTTCTATTCTTATTCCTGAACAATTTATTAAATGTGAAAAAGAACAAAGAAAATAAAGGGTTTATAATTTTGTGCTAGCAGGATTCATTCTGGTTTATTAAAAGGAACTTTATTTGATTGATGAAAACATAATACTAATGATACTATCAAGAGGGAAGGAGAAAAGCTTTAGAGAAAGTCAAATTCCCACACCCTCCTGAGTTGCAAATTGAAGCACTGAGCATAAATCTCCACCAGCTGACTGTTTTGATATGACATGGACATCAAAAGGTGATCTAGGATGTGTTAGCTGGACTGGCCTTTCTGTGGCTCTTAGCCAAAAATAGCTATTGAAGAATACATAAGTTACAATGAAGCAGACATATTTTGAACAGCCAATTCAATGATCTGTTAAATTTATTTGTTTTTATATTGTTTAAACTATTACAACAATTGCTACAATGAAGACCCATCAAAGGATATAAACTGCGGACTTGATTAGAAGGAATCATGGAATTTCCTGTCTAAATTACTTCTTTCATCCTGAAGAACTAGAGGAGAAAAACACTAATCTGATTTTGTATCTTTACCACTCAAAGGTTTTAATCTTCATCTCCAAAGTATGCTCTCGACGCAAAATGACTTTGAAAGAGATTCACAGATTTTCTTTATTTTGCACCAGTACAGAAATAAACAAGCAAAACAGTGATTTTTTTTTTTTTACTGATACTCATTTTGTTAAACATGAAACTCAGGTTGATGTTAAGCACATGACTGTATGTAGCTGTAGAACACTAGAGTGTGCTATTAAAGACACCTGGATAGTTTTGTTCCATGAAAGGGAGCAGGTTATTTGTAAGCCATTCTCCAAAGTTTTGGTTGTTCATTTTCTCCCCTGGAGACGGGGGCTGATATCTGTAGCTTCTCTTGGAAAACAGTAACATTTATCCACCAAAATGAACTCCTCATTATAAAAAATAATTCCTTGAACTACTGCTGATAAAGACGACATATTTTTTAAAACAAGCATCGTAAGTTGCGTACAAATATAAAATGAATGTGGGTAATCCTGGAAACCCTGTTGACGCAGTGGTTAAGAGCTACTTCTGCTAACCAAAAGGTGGGCAGTTCAAATTCGTGAGGTGCTCCTTGGAAACTCTATGGAGTAGTTCCATTCTGTCTTACAGAGTGATTATGAGTAGGCATCGATTCAATGGCAGTGGGTTGGGTTGGGTTTTTTTTTTATCGTTGATGTACAAGGCAATCAGTATGGGGCTGTAACTATTTCCAATGAGAATGGAAACAACTTACACATATTCAGACAGTCAAGAATTTAAAAATAAATTTACAAATGGAGGTAAATCTGGTGACTATCCTCAAGACAATACTCAATTGCATTCTACTGACAAAAAATTATTTTTATTTCCAGGTATAGTAATTGTTTGTATGACTAAATAGCTCAGAGAGGATGAGAGATGCAGGATTGTAAAGCATCAGGTAACCATGAAAGGTATGTTGTCCAGGACAGCCAGTAATCATTTTCATTTTTATTTTGTCTATTTCAATTCTTTTTGTAATTTTTCCCTATGATGCTGTCACATAGAACCTTGTATGGCTGTCATTATTCTAAAAACTACTCCAGTTTAACGTAAAAGGAGGAGGCCAGCCCTCCCTAAATGAGAAATTTTCAGGTCAAGTGCTTTTCAAATATATAATTGTCGGCCATTTTAAAAGGTGACAGGTTAGATCACTGTCCTAACCTGTGCCTAACATTCTTTGGTTGCATTTATAAGTAGCTATGTGCCCTAGGTACAGATTTCTGCCAATTCTCCATATGGAAACCCATTTGTTTGCAACTCCGTCACTATATCCTGGCTCTTGAAAGACCAGGTATGTGTCAGGAATCTTGCCTGACAGCCAACGGAATAGAAGAAAAATGCCACAGTTGCTTTGCTACACCATAGAAGTAGAGTATGAAGTGAGCAAATAGTCTCTCAAATAATTAAACAGGAGTGTCAGCAAGCAGAGGGACAGTTAACCAGCAAACAGCTTCTGGGGAGATCCATACCCATACTGTGGCTACCCTGCCTCACACTCTCAAATTAAAGCCCTGACTGAATACAGTCTAGGGTTGATTGGCACTCTCTGAATAGGAGCTAGTCATTTCCAGAAAGGCCTTTATTAGGCAGGCATCAGTGCTTCCTGGAAACTTGAAAAGCAGACCACAAGCCTTAGGGGCTTTCTAGCTTTCTCCATGTTGGCTGATTAAGTTTGAGGGCCTTCTGTGAAGCGCTTTGGGGAAGTCCACACTGTGAGCTTGGCAGCACAACACTTTTCTTCTTCTCCTTCTTTTTCTTTTTTAATCCTGATTAACTTCCCCAGGGCTCTCAACTCAAAATCTTGCACTTACAAGTTCACTTAAAATTTTACAAAAGCCAGAAGAACCCCTGAGGTCTCATTGACTTTCACTGAAATGTGTCTTTGCTGCCAAAATTCTTTTTTTTTTTTTTTTTTTTTTTTTTAAATAGAGACCTATTAATCCACCAGGATGGAGGCTTGGTGAAGCAGTGGTTAAGAGCTTGGTTGCTAACCTAAAGATCAGTGGTTCAAGTCCACTATTCAATCTGGGAGGAAATGATGTAGCAGTCTGCTGCTGTAAAAGTGTGCAGCCTTGGCAGCCCTGCAGAGAAGTTCTGCTCTTTCCTGCAGGGTCTCTAAGAGCTGGAAGGTCCTCAAGAGCAATGAGTTTTTTCGTTTTCTGTTTTTATAACTGTCTACCACCCCAGGTTTGGGAAATTGTCCAGCTGTGCCTCAGACCTCACAAACTCTCCTGATATCCAAGAAAAATTTGACTTTGTGTGTACAATTATTCTGATTGAAATAATTACACACTTGGCTTCCTAGTGGGTGCCAGTCACAAATGTGGCAATTTCTTCTTCTCATAGCCACACACAAAGAGGTAATTTTTTCCATGCCCCCTGCAACAGGTGAATGGCACAGAACACGAACAACGCATGCATGGAGAGAAAGCCATGTTTTATGGATAAAACGGGTGACGGAGAAATGATCCATGTGCACAATTACTAAATTTGCGTCAATCATTTTGGGATGGCTGCTTTCATTGTATGAGTCTTGGGAAATTTGGCGAGGAAAGCTGTTGCCTAGAGAATAAAAATAGCTTTATTCTTGCCGTCATAAGCCTGAACACTAGGGATTCAATTCCCTTGCCAACTTTTCGAAACTCCAGCCTAGAGCACTGGAGTGTCACTTAAAGCCCTCCACTTCTTAATCAAATTCCTGGTCTCTGCTTTTTCTAATAGTTAGGTTTTATTTGCTGCCAAACAAAAGTATCAAATAAGCTGGGCTTTGTCCTGCCAATTAATGTGCTATTCCTATATTGGTCTGAGAAAAATTAAAAGGGCTCCCACAGGTAAATATGCAGCAGTGAATACAGCTATTAGTGTTTAAAAAAAGAAAAGAAAAAAGCTTTCAGTCTTCTTGGAAACCATTCATTGTAGTTCATTAATTGGCAAGTAGAAATGGTCACTCAGTTGAATGCCACTGAAACCAATGTTTAAACCACAGGTGAAAATGAAGGGATGCCCGTGCCAAGAAGGTGGCACCAAGCAAAAGCGACATCTCTTGACACACTACAAATACAGAAGCATAGTGAAAGGCTTGAAGGAAATCAAATAAAATATAATAGAAGTTGAATTGGGAAGAAATCACTATTCACATACTCATGCATTCATGTGGATGGAAAGCATAGCATTAACTTGTTGTTCTGTAATCTATATCTACATTATATATCTTCATTTTGTCATTGTTGCAGGTGGGTGCTGTCGATCCATTTTGACTCATAGAGACAGCGTCTGATAGAGCAGAACTGCCCCGTAGGGTTTCCTAGGCTGTAATCTTTTTTTAATTTATTTTTTTATTTTTTATTTAACATGACTGAGTGAAAATGTACATTCCTGTGTAAATTTACATGCCCACCTATATGCAGCTTCCACTGCTCTCCCTGTCCGGTGACAGCACACTATTCATCTCTGCTCCATACATGTCTCACCTTCCCAGCAGCCTCCTTTCCCCTCCTCTCCACCCACTCTCCTTCCTCCAGCCAGAGGTCAGCAGGATGATATCCTATAGATGTATAGAACCATAAAGTGCATCCAATATATTGTCACTCTGCATTGCCAAGTCGAATCCATTCCTGTCTAAAGAGTGGACCTTCTTCCCCGTAGGGTTTCCTAGGCTATAATCTTTATGAAAACAGATTGTCTAGTCTCTCTTCCAAGGAGCACTTAGACCTTTGTCACCAGGGATCCTTCACCTGCGGAGTAGTTGTTTTTATGCCTACAACTCAGAATGCCGTGCTTGAGTAGTTTCTTTTCCATTGGTCCCACAAACACTGAGAGCCTCTTCATACTTTCTTATACAACACACATACACACATACACACACACCTTTAAGGTTTCTCTAGGCTTTACCGCCAATACCTGTTTATACTATCCTTACAAGCATTGCTACAAATCCTTCATAATGAAATCAGTTCTTATTCTGTAGACATGCGTACTCTGGAGCTAAGTATTTTAACCTGACTTTTTTCCTTCTGTGGTCACCCTCACAAAACGGACCTTGGTTCTCTTTGTTAGGCTGGGAGACGACATTTAGAGAAGACCATGATGACACAGAGTGGACCAACAAGAACTGCTCCCTGCTCCAACTTACTCATATCGTGTTCAACTCGTATCATGTCTCCTTTCATAGCGTTATTCCCCTGCTGAGCTATTGATAAGGAACGGGAAGATGTCAATATTTAGCAGAAGTTGGACTTCTAATCACCTGTAAATAGGCAGAATAATGGCCCCACAGAGATCTCCACATCCCAATCCTGAAATCTTGTGGGTACGCACCTTCCCTAGGAAAAGGGCATTCTTTATAAGTGTAGTTAAGATTTTTACTTAGTGTGGATTTTCTGGGTTGGTCCAATGTAACAATCAGTAACGAGCCGGGTGGTTATGAGAGACGGGGGAATATCAGGGTTAGAGGAGAGATTCCAAGATGCTATATTGCTGGCTTTGAAGACGGAAGGAGGGTCCAGGAGCCAAGGAAGGTGACTGTCTCTAGATTTGGAAATAACCAGAAGGGACTTGTGTCCTAGAGTCTCCAAAAGCAATGCAGTCCTGGACATACTTCAGCGTTAGCCCAGCAAGATCCATTTCAGATGTTTGACCTCCAGAACTATACAATAATAAATTTGTGTTGCTTGAGTCACCAAGTTTGTGCTAATTAGATAAAGTAGCAATAGGAAACCAACACACTATCCTCTGATTGTATGTATATACATGGCTTAGTCCATGGAGAGGGAAATAACATACCACAGAGCATTTCTAGATACTTATCTTTTACTTTTTAAACTCCTCCCAGAGAACTGTAGAATTGCCTGATGGAATAAGCTGTTAATCTTCAACTCTAGCACTTGAAGGAGGGGTTCTGAAGTGAAATTGTGGTTTCTCAGTTTGGTGCCTGTCTTTTACAGTTCTCTGCATGTCTACAGAATTATCGCAGATGCCCTGGCCCTCAGGGTCACCATGAGTCAGATCCGACTTGATGGCACTTTGCTGGCTGGCTCTTTAAAAGAAAAAAAAAATTGTCGTCCAAGTTTATGGACACACCATTTGGCAATCAAAATTTTACACATCTATGATTCAGTGACACCAGTTACATGGTTTTATAACCATCAGATGTGCTTTTAAAAGACACCTTGTGGTTTATAATTCCCTCAAGAAATCTATTCTAGATTGGAACTATCGACCATTTAACACGCAGGCGTTACATTCTAGATAGGTAGTATTTCAGACTGTCCTCTTCTTCTGAGATCACCCTCACTGACAATCCCCCTTAACTCCTTAAGCATTGGTGACCTTACTCATCATTATGATTGCCCCCAACATCATCAAAGATTCAGTCCCTGTCTCTGCATTTGACTTCGTAGTGATAGGTAGCACGCGTCTGCAACAGGATTTCTACCTGTAACAGCCTAATCAGACTTAGGTTTTCACCATGGTGGCTTCCGTTGTGAGTTGTAAGAAACACAAGTGGGTCAAGAAGAGAAGCCATCAGTAATCATCAGTAATGCGCTTAAGTCTTATTTTGTCTGTATGATATCATTTTTTAAGCAAATAGTCACAAAGATTCTACAGAATCAACAAATAATCAACTGAAATTTAAGCTCTTCACTAATAAATGCAGTCAGATACTGATAAGCAACTAACTGAAATGAACACACTATGAAATAGGAAATAATTTAAAAAAAAAATCGCTTCCTGCCATCATACATTTTAGAATATTGCAGACATAATTCTTGTACCTTATTTTTTCCTCATCTATACTGAGTTCCTGGGGGACCTCAGCTAATTTAAAGATTTTAAAAGCCTTTTCTATACTAATGGTTCTCATATTCATATCTCTTTAACTTTTACTTTAGAAATAAATGTGTGTATCTCACTATTCAATATAGTTATTTAGACAGCTAATACACAGAGGCGATTCCCCACATTTGAATTCCTGAGAACTCTTCTTTGAAGATATATCTCAAATCCAGCCATTTCTGCCTCACTCTCATCTCCCATCCGTGTCCGTCATCAGTCATTAGCCTTCTTCCAGACTGTTGATTAGCCTTCCACCTGGTCACCTGGCTTCTCTTCTTGACCCACTTGTGTTTCTTACAACTCACAACGGAAGCCATCATGGTGAAAATATAAGTCTGATTAGGCTGTTACAGGTAGAAATCCCGTTGCAGATGCGTGCTACCTGTCACTACGAAATCAAATGCAGACACAGGAACTGAATTTTTGAAGAGTACTTTGTTCAGATTGCCGGCATCCTGAGAAGATGGTGGGTTAGCAACCTGAAAATCATCTTAACATCTCAGTTCAAGCTAATAAGTTTTATAAAAGGGTTTAGGGAAGGGACGGGGGGCAGGCGAGAGGTGCAGGCATGCAGCTGTTCAGAACAGGTGAGGTTGGTGGAGAAAGACAGTTTTAGACTGCAAGACAAGTTGTTCTGGACATCTGCAGGCTTGGTAACTTTTCTCAAGAGCTGTGTTGCTTATCTGAATAGCAGGCTGCAAATTGGCATCACTCTTGGTTATCCATCAAGAACAGCCTGGGAAAACAAATTCAAAACCTTTATGAGTAATGGTCAGAGGGGAGGTTTAAATTTTCTTTATATGTCAGCATTCCTAGCAAAGAAGCGGGTTTTGGTATTAAGAAAGAAGTGAGCTAAGAATTTTCTACAAATGTTAACTCTATCGACGTGACTTGTTTACGCAGACTCTCCTGTTCACTTTTGTCGCCTTTTGTACAAAACACATACTTCTTCCTTCTTCTGACCCTTCATTTCCGACATCTCAGCCCTTGTTTCATACTTTTTACTCTTCCTCCACAATGGCCTTCTCCCTGTTCCTTCATTCTTCAAGATCACTTTCATTTCAAACGCTTTCATCTTCTGTTCCCCTTGTCCGGAATAGACTTCCCCTACAAATTCACCTGGTTCCTGCTCTCATTCCGTTCAGATCTTATGCAAATACTATCATTGTCTCATCTAGTACCTCTTCCTTGTAACTCTCTAAATCCTTACCCTACTTTATTTTATATACCCGCACTGAAACCATTATCAAAAATACACGCTGACTGCTTTCTCTACAAGATAATAAATTTCATAAGAGTAGAGACTTTATCTCTATTGCACACTGCTAAATCCTCAGTAACTAGCATGAAGGAATTTAAAAAGCTAATATATATAGACTTTTTTGATCGGTTGATGTAAAACAAGTTCATAATAGTTTACACAACCTTGCATTCTTGTTGTTTGCAATATTTGCAGTAATTTCCAACCAAAGACATAGTCTCTCTCAACCCCTTAAATGTGGGCTGGTCTTGTGACTTTGTTAGGCCAATACATTTGTCACATATAAGGAAGTATTAGTTCTGAGCATTGGCCTCCAAGATGTTTTCAGTGTTTCTGCTCACTCTTTTGAGAATTTTGCCTCTGAAACGTGAATAAGCAGAGGTTACTAAACATATGGACCAGAAGTGAATTAGTCCAACCGCACAGCTGAGACTGACAGATAAGAGACACAGCTGAGGTTGGTACAGCTGCCTGCGAAGGGCACAGATGTGCGCTGAGCTTAGTAGAAACCAGAAGAACCATCTAGCTAAGTCTAACCTAAATTACCACATTGCAAAATCAGGCATTAGCTGAATGTTTATTGTTTTGAATCATTAAATACTAGGATAATTTGTTGCACTGCAATAACTAACTAATGCAAAGTTTGTATCTCCATATAACCTTACAGAAAAAGTTTCCATGCCTAGACACTTACATGCCTCAATTCTTGCATGTGTTGATTCTGTCACAAGCAAGCTAAGGGTCATTTATTAAGTCTTTTTCTCTCAAACTCTTTATAAAATAAGATGGCGCCACTATGTGACATATACCTTCATTTAACCGCTACCTTACTAGGGTTTCTTTTTGACTAGCAGTCAGATAATATCATATAAAAAAATTAGTATCCCAAAATAAATAAATGCTAATGATGCATGCGTAATTTTTAATGTTTGAAAAATAAGATTTTCAGACCTTCAAAGTGGAACGCAGAGCTATGTTAGCAAGTGGTAAGCAAGTTAAGAGTTATGTTCAAGCTGACTTTTTTCTGGAGGATTCAGTTCATTGATTGTTATCAGAGGAACAACTCAGTAGAATTATTCTGAGTGTGTAACACATCAGTCACTTTTTCTAAGGAATATATGAATCTAAAATAAAATCAGTGCTGCAAACACGTACATTCTTACAGATGCTCCAATTTTTTACTAAGAGAACAAAATTCTCTTTGGAAACTTAATGTCTACATGAGTTGGAAGAAGTTACTCATCAGGTTTATAGTTTGTCTTGGGTCAGATTCCCCATAAGATGATCCTAGCAGAGAATTCCAAACTTACTGCTCATATTGATTCCAACCCTTAGTGACTCTAGGGGACCAAGGAGAACTGCCCTATGAGGTCTCCAAGGAGTGCCTGGTGGATTTGAACTGCCAACCTTTTAGCTAGCAGCCAATTCTTTTGCTAGCGAGGTACAAAGGGACAGTTCTTAAGAGAAACCAGTAGGGAGATGATGGCGACAGTGTTAACAGCTGCAGAAAAATTCCTAGCAAACTTCTTTCTTTTTTTTTTTTTTTAATTATATAAAAAATGAAAGTGTACATACTCTGTGCTTACAATACTGGGTTAAGAGAGGAGGAGTATAGAAGTTGTGTTGAAGTCCCATTAATATTATCTTCTTACTAATGTGTATTGTCACCAATTTCACCCAATCAAATTTCTAACAACTATCTAATCTAAACCCTCGCCCCTTGCCCTCCCACCCTACTATCCTCCCTACCCTTGTAGCCGTCAAAGAGTCTTTTCTATTATGTATGAGTATGCTTTTAAGTTTTTATTGTAGGGATCTCATATAATAATTGTCCTTCTGTCGCCCTAGGGTCGCCATGAGTCAGATCCGACTCCACGGCACTTGGCTTGGCTTCTGTCGCTGACTAGTTTCACTCAACATAATGTCCTCCAGTTCAGACCAAATCGAGAGATGTTTCTGCTATCATCGTTGTTCTGTATCAGTGTATAGTACTCCACTGAGTATATATACCAAAGTTTACCCATCCATTTTTCTGTTGTTGGGCATCTGGGTTGATTCCAACTTTTTGCTATCATGGACTGTGCTGCAATGAACATTCATGTGCCTGTATCAGTTGGTGTGAATGGCCTTGAATTTGTAGGATATATTCCGAGCAGAGGAATTGCTGGGTCAAATGGTATATCTATATCCATTATTTTAAGGTAACACCAAATTGCTTCCCAAAGAGGTTGCACCATTCTGCCAAAGGAGGTTGCACCAGGCAGCCAAAAAACACATGCAGACATGTTCACGATCATTAATTATTAAAGAAATTCAAATCAAAATGACAATGAGATACCATCTCACTCCAATAAGATTGGTCGTGATCCAAGAAATGCAAAACAATAAATGTTGGAGAGGCTGTGAAGAGATTGAAACTCTCCTTCACTGTTGGTGGGATTGCAAACTTCTTTCTTAACACTACAACACCTTTCTTCTCTAGGAACGGTGATACATAAAATAGTAACCTCCCCTCTGCCCAGTACTCACAAAAAATTGAATCTATTTTCCCAGGCTATTCTTGACAATAACTGGACAGAGTGACACCAGTTTGCAGCCCACTATTCAGATCAACAGCACTGTTCCTGAGAAAAGGAGCCAGCCTGCAGACGTCAAAGACTACTACTTGTCTTGAAACAAAAAACTATTTCTTTACCAACCTTATCATCTCTAAACAACTGCATGCCTGCACCACTCAGCTACCCCTTTCCCTTCCTAAGCACTTCTATAAAACTTACCAGCCTGAACTCTTAGGATGCTAACCCACCGTCTTCTCAGGTCGCTGACAATCTGGATTAAGTGTTCGTAAAAATTCAATCCCTGTCTCTGAGCACTGGCTTAGCAGTGACAGGCAGCACAAGTGGGCAAACAGTTTTTTTGTGTGTGGTTGGTTGGTTGGTTGGTTGGTTACATTGGAGAAGGAGTCACAGGAGCGATGCGGAGAAAGAGCTAATCAAAGGTGAAATTGGGAATGGTATCCCCAGAGAAACAGCTACACCCCGCTGCTGTAGAACTGTGTTTCAGAATTGCCCCAATCTGAAATCAGGTTACTGGCCTGTCATACTCTCAAGATTGATTATTGGCTAAGGTCCATGCTAGAACGACATCTCTTTCCAGACACTTCCTGCTGTCTATCCATGTGAGCAGAGCAGCTCCAAGAAACAGGGCACACCTCTGTGAAGTCTCAAAATCACTGCACATCAGAGGTAGAGTTTGGGAGTGTATGGAACAATATCTGAGCAGTAGCTTATTGGCTATACAGCAAACAAAAATATGAGTGTTCAGTCCTCTTCAATATTTTCATTTTAGAAGACTACTACCTTTTAAGATTTTATTTTTCAGCACTATCCTGAACAAAATAGGACTAGGAAAAGAACCTGCATCAAAGGACATATCAAAAGATCAGGCACAGTGCAAAATAGTGATGAAAAGAGATAGATTTCATATTCCCGTGGTACTCTCGAAGTCAAGACCCCTTTCTTGTAAAATAAACAACAGTGTTCTAAGGCAATACAGCAAATCATCTGAAACTCAAAAACTACATTAAGTTCTGTTTAAGTACAATCATTGGAGACTGTAAGGGTGGAGGGATTCCCCAAGGGTCTCCGGGTGCCTCTTTTCTTCCTAACAGTGTCATCAGATGTATTTGTTGAAGATTCCAGTTTGAACCCAAATATTTAGGTGTGCTTCCCAATTTGAATTCAGAACATTTCTCTTCGGTTCTATGCACCCTGAGGCTGAGTTTATATCCATCCTCTGACAGATGTATAAGCAATGACAGTAAAAGTGGAGGGGACATACTGCTGATGCAGAGATTAGAGAGGATGCAGGGAAAAATGGTTTTAAAAGGCTGCAACTAAAAAGAAATTTGGTTACCAATATATTAGTTATATGAAAAATAAAAACAACACTTTCATGAAAAATATATACAAATAAGCAAGATGTAGTGGAGATCTCAGGGTGCACCACTATTTATACAGGAACGGATGATCACCGAGGTCCATAACGACATGAGGAAAAGAGAATCCAGAAGACAGAGAGACCCACGTGAGTGGGTGTCGACATCTACTTGTGACCGGAAGAACCAGATGGTGGCCGGCTACCACCAGTGATAGTCATGACTGGGGCTCACAAAGTTGAGTTTCACTGGCAGCACAAGAGAAATGTTCTGAATTCAAATTGGGAAGCATACCTAAATATTTGGGTTCAAACTGGAATCTTCAACAAATACATCTGATGACACTATTAGGAAGAAAAGAGGCACCCGGAGACCCTTGGGGAATCCCTCCACCCTTACAGCCTCCAATGATTGTACTTAAACAGAACTTAATGTAGTTTTTGAGTTTCAGATGATTTGCTGTATTGCCTTAGAACACTGTTGTTTATTTTACACTGTTGTTTATTTTAGCATCACTTAATATGAGTTTTATGATTTATCTTCCCCCCTTGGGATGCAGATAATGTGAACTTCACGTCTAGGAGGGAGGGTTCAGGAATAGAGCACATCAGTCTTTTTTTTTTTTTATTTTTGGTCAGGTAATGAAACATCACTCACATCCAGAAAAAATGGGTTTACCTGAAAATAAAAATCAGTTAGCTTACACTTGTGCTGCCAGTGAAACTCAACTTTGTGAGCCCCAGTCATGACTATCACTGGTGGTAGCCGGCCACCATCTGGTTCTTCCGGTCTCAAGTAGATGTCGACACCCACTCACGTGGGTCTCTCTGTCTTCTGGATTCTCTTTTCCTCACGTCTTTATGGACCTCGGTGATCATCCGTTCCTGTATAAATAGTGGTGCACCCTGAGATCTCCACTAAAAGACTGCAACTGATGGTCCAGAGGCCTCGGAGTTCTCCTGGGAGCAGGGTCCCTGACCCTGTTGCTGCCTCTGTCGGTAAATCATAATGAAGGGCAACTTTTTGGACAGCAGTGGACTGGACTTTGTGACACAGAGGGACCATATTGTGTAGGCACTTTATGGTTCTAGGCATCTATAGGAGGTCATCCTGTTGACCTCATACTGGAGGAAGGGGAATGGGTGGAGAGGAGAAGATAGGAGACTGTTGGGAGGATAAGGCATGTATGGAGCAGAGAGGAGAGTGTTCTGTCACCGTGCAGGGAGAGCACTGGGAGCTGCATATAGGTCAGTGTGCAAATTTATATGGAAATGTACATTTTCATTCAATCATAGTAAAAAAAATCAGTTAGCTTAAAAGAAGATTCTAAGAAGACAGGATACACCATGAAACCTAGGGACAAAGTGCTATAATGTGAATTTTTTTTTTTTTTTTTCTGGTGGATTTCATTCAGCTTAAGGTACCACAAGTGTATGACTCTATCTTGGCCACAGAAAGATGAGCTACAAATTAGAACCAGCTCCTGTTCCAAAGACTGCAGGATGTAACAAGATCAATCAGATAAGACAAAGGAATCAGAAAAACTCATTCACAAGTTTACAAACATAAATTAATAGAGAATATTAGTGTGTTAGGAAACAAGGAAAACAGAGAGGTCAAAACAAGAAGAGGTAATTATAGGAGATAAAAACTTTATAGTGCTAAAAATTGGTATCTACTTATTCTTTCTCTCTTGTTTCCTTCGTTCCTAATGACAAATGAATTACCTACAGCAAAGTGCACAATGTGCCCTAATTATTTATTCAGAATAAAGAAAAAATTCTTCTCCACTGAATTTGTGGTGGCAACTTTGTTATAAATCGGGTGCTTGCTGTATTTGTGCATTTATTTCTACATTCGTGTCTGTTCCACTGATTTATTTCATATTCTGATCCGTTCCACTCTTGGCTGTCCTTGGTGCTGGTACCATGCTGGCTTCCTTACTATAGCTTTACAATAAATCTTGATATTCTGTGGTTTAAGTCTTAAGCTTTTTCTTCAATACTGCTTTTGCCAATACAGGTCTTTCTCATTTAATCCTACATTTTAGAATAAGCTTGTCAAGTTCCACATAAGTAAATATCTGCTGGAAATTCGTTTTGTTGTTGTTGTCATTTGTGAGAATATACACAACAGAATATACAATAATTCAACAATTTCTACACACTCAGTTCCATGGCATGGATCACATTCTTCACATTGTGCAACCCTTCTTGTTCTCTGTTTAGTGAGTTGTTCTTCTCTTGTTAACTGATTGCCTTCTAATTTTTCTGTCTAATCCTTTGAGTTTCCCTGATAACTTTGACCCCAAATAGATGGTTCTTAAAAGAGCACAATATTCTAGACAGACATTCTTCACTAATTAAGGTAAGTTATTTTTCAGTTTAAAGAAAATTTCAGGGCATACCTTTGGTTTAGGGTTTAAAGACTATCTCAAGGAGATACTTCGGGGGCTCTATCTAGCCTTCATGTCTCCAGAAAGATTGGATCCCCTGAGAACTGAAAATTTTGCTTTGCCTTTTCATTCTTTTGATCAAGACTCTTCTATATAACCTTTGATCAAAAAGTCTAGGAATGGTAGCTGGGCACAGTCCAGTTCTCCTAGTCTCGTGGCAAAGGAGAAAGTTGTTGATGGAGTTAAATAGAAACTTGGTTTCCTCCTTTTATTCCTAACTGTTCTTCTTCTCTGTTGCTGCGGGTGAGTACAGCCCAGTTGCTCTACTTTGGGTGGCTGCTTATAAGCTTTTGAGACCCCAGGTACTATGTAATGAATGGAGAAGTACACCAGAAGTAAAAAAAAAAAAAAAAAAAAATGCCATTGAGTCAATTGCAACTCATAGAGACCCTACAGGACAGAGCAGAACTGCTGTGTAGAGTTTCCAAGGCATACCTGGTGGATTTGAGCAGCCATAGCACTTAATTACTGTATCACCTGGGTTTCCAGAACAGAAGCACTAAACATGGTACTAAGCCAGTTAACTGGATGTCCCATGAATCATGACCTTAAACCTCTAAACTGAGAAACAACATCCCGTGTGGTATTTGTTTTTACATAAGCAAGCTGACATCTGCTCTTTCATTTTCATTTTGTTTTAAATGTCTCTGTGATCATTAAGGTTGTGTGTCAACCTGACTGGGCTGTGATTGTCAGTGATCTGGCAGTTATGATGTAGTTTGGCAATCATATAGTGACATAATCATTTTGAAGCTAAGATCTGTTTTAATGTGATTATGTGCATGATGTGATCTGCTATAAGTAGCCAATCAGTCCAGAAAGTTTCCAATTGCCTCCAATATAGGTGGACTGTTGGTCCAGGCTTGACGCATTTTGCCGTGCATTCTGTACTGACTCCAGTACATAAAACTTCCACTTCTCGGAACTTGAGCTAGCAGCTTATCTAGGCATTTGGAGTGTGGCTTATACCATCTGTTATCCTACAAGAGATAAAAGGAAAGAGAAGTAAGCAGAGAGCTGGGAACCTCACACCAATCAAAAAAGCAGCACAAGGAGAAGAGTGTGTCCCTCAGACCTGAGCTTCCTGTGCCAAGACGCTTCCTGACCAAAGACTGATGCAACACAAGGACCTTCCTCCAGATCCAATAAAGAGGGAAAACCTTCCCCTGGTGCAGACACCCTGAATTCAGACTCCTAGCCTACTGGACTGCGTAAGAATAAGCTTTTCTTTACTAAATCCATCCATTTGTGGTATTTCTGTTAAAGCAGCAATAGCTGACAAAGACAGACATTATGCTTGGTAAAATAGAGGGTCAGCAAAACAGAGGAAACCCCTGACCAAGATGGACTCACACAGTGGCTGCAACAATGGGTTGAGCTTAATAAAGACCGTGAGGATGGTGCAGGACCTGGCAGGTTTTGATCCATTGTGCGTAGGGCTGCTATGAGTTGATACTGACTTGACTTGATAGCACCACCAACAACAACTTGTATCTACTATTTGTAGACACAAAAGTGTATATATTGCCAGCATGTATATATATGTATATATATATATGTATAAGTATATGTACATGTATATATATATATGTACATATATATATATATATATTGGCCAAAGACTACTCCTGTTTTGTAACTTCTCATAGGAAAGGGAGAGGGGTTGGAGGGGTGTGTGTGTGGTGTGTGTTATAACAATAACCTCACCTTTATCTTGTAGGTTTATAAAATCAAACATTGAACTCTACTCAGGGATTTAACAGCCTGTCCTTCATCTTTCCTAAGCTTGGGGGGAAAAAAAAAATGCTTTTTCTCTTTCCCTTACAAGAGGTAAGAGGTGGCCTCTTTTTCTAATCTTCAAGAGCACTTATGAATTAATTCAAGTGTGGTTAAACCTCTCACTTGAAAGAATGGAAGTTGTTCTGTTACGGGATCCGTGTTAAAGAAACAGACACTTTGAAAGCACTGCCCTGTGTTCACAAGTTATTTATTCTTAGGAGGAGGACATGAAAACTCTTCCAAGTCTTATAATCACTGTCTTTATGTATTTTATTTTGAGAACCAGTCTGCCAAAATTACTTTAATCTTCTGGATTATTCTTTAAAAATTTTAAAGATTCAAAGTCTAAAACATTCAATATAGAAAAAACTGATGGTATGGCTGGTTGACGAGAAATCAAGGGAACCTCCACATAATTCAGTCAGAAAGATGAGATGTACTACACATTTGAACTTGATTGACCTACCAACATTTTTTTTAACCTTCTCACACAGTTTTTCCAAATTTTCACAGAAAATGAATCCAGTTAGAAAATTGAAATATGGTTTTTAAGAAATGCAGCCATTTGGAAGTCTGATTTAAGGAAATTTCCCAAATACTATGGGGGCTACTTTTCAGTGTGCATTATTTACTTATGTACCTCCTGAATGACACCAAAATTTCCATGTGCCTCATTTTAAAGTGTTAAAAAGAAAAGGAAAAAGAAAAAAAATGATGTTTTTCTTTATGCTCAGTAAAACAAAAATAAAGCTACCTTCTATTTTCAACACTGGGTATACCTTCTGAGTTATGCCAAATGTTTTCAGCAAAATTTCAGTACTTCTTTCAAAACTGAAAGGAGATCCCTTTCTCTGAGTATTCATGAAAATTACATAAATGATTACAGCTTTAGCTTTAACAAGCCCTAATAAGTTCAATACAAACTCAGTGATCCTCTTTCTGAGTGGTCTCATTCCAGTGAACAAAGAAGCAAAACTCAAAAACATTATTGATGCTTTTCCAACTTTTTCAATCATCTCATAAAGTGAAATGATTCCAGAAATTTCAACTAAACAAACACTTCCAAGCAAATCAGACTATAAAAAGATCATTTTTAATCCTCAGACATTTTCAGGTCATGTAAAAATTGTTTGTCAAATATAATTGTTCTCTGTCCCTTTTCAAACATCATGATGTTTGGCTTTGAAATGTATTTGACTACAGTAAAATTGACAGTACACAGCAATTTATATGTAGATTCCAAAATGGTGAGTACAAAGACTCAGAACCTCAAAGACAGACTGCAAAATATAATTATAAACTGAAATAGAAAGTATTCTCACTTTCTGCAATCTACCCAGGGATATTACTAGTAGGAACATGGTACAGAATATCATAAATATTCCAATAACTACTTCTGGGAATTAATTTATATTGTCAAGCCCCCTTTCCCTACTGGGGAAGACATAGTTGATCTTCATGCATAAATTATTTATATGGAAAAATAATATACATTTCTATAATGTGCTGTTTAAAATCTTATAAAACATAAATGTTAAACTAGGTACACTTATATGTAATGTACATTATACATTATATATACTTTATATAATATATAACATACATGGATTATACATATATATACACACCTACCCACAAACCATTTAATCTTCCACCTGTTGGTTGTGTCATACTGTGATAAATTGTGTGTTATTGTGATGCTGTAAGCTGTGCCACTGGTCTTTTAAATACTAGGAGGGTCACCCATGATAGACAGGTTTGCAGACTTAGATAGACTAAGAAAAGTCTGATGATCTACTTTTGAAAATTAGCCAATAAAAACTATATAGATCACAACAGAACATTGCTTGATGCAGTTGTTTTAAACATGTCCCCAGAAAGGATCACTGCAGTACAGTCCACAATAGCAGAAAGATGGAATCAACCCAGATCCCCAACAACAGAAGAATGGGTAGGTAAACTTTGGTATATGTGCTCAATGGAGTACTATGCACTGATACAGAACAGCAGTGATAGCAGGAAACATCTCTCAATTTGGTCTCAACTAGAGGACATTATGTTGAGTGAAACCAGTCAGTGACAGAAGGACAATTATTATATGAGACTCCTATGATAAAAACTTAAAAGTAAACTCATACACAACAGAAAAGACTTTGACAACTACAAGGGTGGGGAGGGTGGGGTGGCAGAAGGGCGAGGGGCAAGGGTTTAGACTAGATAGTTGTTAGAAATTTGATTGGGTGAAATTGGTGACAATACACATTAGTAAGAAGATCAATATTAATGGGACTTCAACACAACTTGTGTACTCCTCCCATCTTAACCCAATATTGTAAGCACAGAGCATGTCCACTTTCATTTTTTATTTAATAATAAAAAAAATGTCAGGGAATGCAAGGGAGATCCTCAGTGAGCTGAACTGTCACAACAGCTGCAATGACAGTCCTTAGCAAGTCCATGCCAGAACTGGGAGGAAAACACAGAACTGGGTAACGTTTTCTTCTGTTGTAGATATAATGTGAGGAGTCAGACTCAACTCCACAGCATATACCCATCTGCCTGAATCTGTCCGTCTTTCTTAGTCCTCTAGTTCTGCTATGACATAAATACTACAAGTGGATGGCTTTAACAAAGAGAAATTCATTCTCTCACAACTTAAGAGGCTAGAAGACCAAATTCGAGGCTGCAGCCCCAAGGGAAGGCTTTACTTCTCTGTTGGATCTGAGGGAGGGTCCTTGTCATCAATATTCTTCATGTGAAGACTATCTCAGATCAGGGACCTCAGATTTAATGGACACACTATTCTCCTGGCTCTTGTGTCTTGGTGGTATGAGGCCTCCCTGTCTCTCTGCTTGCTTCCCTCCTTTATATTTGAGAAGAGATTGATTTAAGATACAACCTGATCTTGTAGACTGATTGTGTCTCATTAACATCACTGCTGTTAATTCTACCTCATTAACATCACAGAGTTAAGATTTACAATGCTTGGGAAAATCATGTCTGATGGCAGAATGGTGGGCTACCCCACAATACTGGGAATTATGGCCCCTATAGTCAAATGGACTCACATGTTGGGGGTGGGGACATAATTCAATCTATACCAGCATCTATAAAATGTAATATTCAGAACAAAAATTATTTCCTTATGATAATACTAATCACATCTTTCTATGATGAATCTGAGGCTCAGCAATAATAAATTACTCAAATCAAAATACAGGACAAATGGTAGATCTTGACACAAAGTTAGTCGTTTGGAATTCAAATCTTAATACCCATTCCAGTACACTAGAGAAGAATTATCATTTAAAAAGATATTTTAATCAAAGAAGAAATTAAGAAGATTCATATCTTAAGTCCTAGATATTGAACTACAGTGCAATACCTGGGATTTTGTTGAATGTCTTAGTGAGTAATCTCTTTTTTGTTCTTCCTTGTAAATTATGGCCCTAGCCTAAAGTAACTCTTTAGAGAGGTAAATGAGGTAAAGAAGTTCTTAAAACAAGCTACGGAGTAAAACTGAATGAGTGGCTACTTCAGAGTTTTTAACTATCTCTTTGAGGAAAAATCTAGGATCCCAGAAGGTATTCAGATACCCTAAATATCATAGACTAAGCTCACATCTACTGAAATCACATTAATTTTCACCATCCAAATATACTCACCACATTCAAGTCAATTTTGACTCATAGCGACCCTATACGACAGAACGGAACTTCCCCATAGAGTTTCCAAGGAGCACCTGGTAGATTCGAACTGCTAGCAGCTGTAGAACTTAACCACTATGCTACTAGGGTTTCCTACCCAAACCTACTGCCGTAGAGTTGGGTCAACTTGTAGTGACCCTAGAAATCAGAGTAGAATGCCCCATAGAGTTTCCAAGGCTCACCTGGCCGATTTAAACGGTCAACCTTTTGGTTAGCAGACGTAACACGTAACTCAGTATGCCTCCAGGATTTCCGTCCTACCGAAATATAGGCTAAATGAAATAATATTAGAGAAAACTGTGTACATTTACATTTTTTAAACAGAAAGGATTTACTCTGAAAGATTTTTACTTAATAATCTCCTTTTGAAGAATGCAAAGTCCCTGAGTACCACAATGGGAGACACGTTAAAAAATTCCAAATATGCTCCCCTCAAAGCATACCATGAATTGCATATTATTCATCACCTTCACTGTCAGCAGGTGTATCCTTATCTACTAGATCACCAGCTAGATGACATTTTTCACCCACAATTCAAATATCTCTCAGCCATTATTCATTTTAGAAAACTTACAAATTTCTTTCCCATGCAGCCAAAAAGAAAGAGATCTATGAGATCTGAAAAGAAAAAAATGCTACAGCAGCAATATATTTGAAAATGTACCAACAACTCATAAAGTGTGAAATGGCTTCCAGTAATGGCCACTATGGGGTAAACTCACTATAACTTGTCACTTGAAAAAGTTACAATCTAGATTTCTGGACAGAATACAAAACTAAATGAATTGAAGATGGCAGAATATTAACAAGTGTGCATGGATTAGAGAGAAAAGTCTAGAATAGTGGTGAGATGTCTTTTTTTCCTCTCTTCTTTATCTTACCTTCCTTTTCCCCCCATATTTACTTCTTTCTAGGTTCTGCAAAGAAGTTAGTTTCAGTTGAGAAATTACTCTGTTACAGCAGCAGAGACTCTTAAAATTCTAAGAGAAATGGATCATTCATATATTACTGACAGGAAGGTAAAATGGTACAACCACTCTAGAAAACAGTATAGCAATTTCTGCAAAACTAAACACATGCTTACCACACAATTCAAAATTTGCAGTTTGGCAGTTATCCAAGAGAATTAAAAATTTACGTTCACACAAATACCTATACAGGGATATTCATAAAGCTTATTGATAAAAGCCCCCAAACTGAAAGCAAAGCAGGTGTCCAATAATGGGTGAATAAACAATAGTATAGCAATACAAAGAACAATGCTCAGGAAAAAATAAAAAAGAACTGCTAATACATGCAACAACATAGTTGGATCTCAAGAGAATTACAGTGAATGGAAAAGCTAATCTCAAAAGTCATATACAATATGATTAAATTTCTGTAATATTTCTGAAATTAAATATATATACACATTCATAGAGACAGAAACACAGAATCAATGAATCCTTGATACAGGTTGGGAACCTGGGGGAGTGAGAAGGGAATACAGTGGCTGTACCTCACCAGGAGGAGATCGCAGATTCTTGTATTAAAATCATTCTGTGTCTTGACTGTGATAGTAATCACTTAAATCTACACATGGGGGAGATTGCAAGCAATTAAACACACACACATCCATGCTAAACCGATGAAGTCTTATTAAACTCAATAGACTATGTCAATGTCAGTTTCCCAGCTGCGACTTTGAACTATCAGTACACAAGATGTTAACACTGAGGAAAATGGGGTGAGAAGTATGTATGACCTGTTACGTTATTTCTTACAACTGCATGAGAATCTAAGATTACGTTAAAATAAAATATCTGGGGGCAAAAAGTACTTGAGATAAATCCTCTCCCTCTCTCCTAAGGAGACAGATAGTGGACCCCAGTCATCCAAAAAACTGTGGGGTAAATTCCTGTGTAATTTTTTGCTCTTTTCTGATGCTGCCTCACCTGATAGTACCCCAGATGAGTGAAATAGCACAAGAGTGTGGGAACAAAACTCCTGAATTAAGTCCAAAATTTCTAGCTAGTAAACTGCATAAAGAAATCCTGGTGGCATAACGGTTAAGTGTTAACTCTGTTAACTAAGTGGTTGGGAGTTCACATATGGCAGGTGCTCCTTGAATACTCTATGAAGCAGTTCTACTCTGCCTTGTAGGGTCACTATGAGTCAGAAATGACTTGATGGCAGTGGATATTGTTTGCTTTTTTCATTAAAAAAAAAAAACCTGTACACACAAATCTTTGGAATCAGAGATGATGGGCAAAATTCCAGTGAGTAGAGAACCAGGGAAAGATATCCTATAATTCTGTTTATGAACCAATACAAGTCCTGGGTTCACTTTTAAGCTGCATATGTTTGAAAAAGACCCAACATATGTGCAAAAAAGACCCAAAGAAGCAGAACAGAGGTTTTAGGAATTCAACTGTGATATAAACCTCTCACCAAGTCCCAGACTATCCCTTGGATGAATAGAGCAGACCTAAGCAGTATCACAGAGCCTCTGAAGATTGAACTGACATTAATACTATCAACCAGAGAAGATACAAAAGAATGTATGGTTTAAACTTACTGAGCTGGGTGTCTCCTAAAAACAAAAGAAATGAAATAACGTGCTTCAGACAAATTTAACAGAATTCAAAGATTCATGACACACAATTCAAAATGTTCAGGTTACAATTCATTTTTACTCAAGATATAAAGAATGAGAAAAATGTGACCGGTTCTTAACATGAAAACACTTAACAGATGTCAGCCTCAAGACAGCCCAGATGTTGAAATTACCTATTAAAGTGGTGATTATAAGCATGCTTCATGAAGTAAAGATGAGTGCGCTTAAAATTAATAGGAAGCGAAGCTCTCATCAGAGAAATAGAAGCTATAAAAATCAACCAAACAGAAAATTTTGAATAAAAAACTACAATTGAAATTTTAAAATTACTGACTGAATTCAGTAGAAAAATGGAGATGAAAGAAGAGTCAACAAGCTTGAATACAGGTTACTAGAAAGTACTGAGTGTTAAAAACACATAGAAAACTATTATGAAAAAGATAAAGACTGGGTGACATATGGGAAAATGGTCGCAGTTTAACCATTCAAATCATTGAAATTTAAGAAGGAGAGTATAAAGAGACTAGAGCACAAACAATGTTTGAAAACTTCCAACTTGATAAAAAATGAATTTATAGATTCAAGTAGGCTAGCAAATCCCCAACAGAATAAACTCAAATAAAATCATTTATTATTTTATATATGGTGAACTACAGACACACGAGTATTTGTTTTTAAAGGACTCGAGAGCACTGGGTAAAATGCACATAACATACAGAGGAGCAAAGATTTGAATTCTGCATTATTTTTTATATGGTGAACTAGAAGTACATAAACAAAAAAAGGGGACTCTTGATGGCATCAGGGGAAAAATGTGCATGACGTGTAGAGGAGTAAAGGTTTGAATTACTGTAGATTCATCAGTGTCTATGGAGACCAGAAAACCATGAGCAACATCTTAAGATTGCTGGGGAGAAACAAGACAAATGTCAACCCAGCATTTTAAACTCTGCAAATTATCCTCCAGAAAGAAAGGAAAAGTAAGTGAATCATTGCCAGCAGCACACGTGTTCAATATCATTAGGCATTAAAACAAAGCAAAAACAAACAACGAAGCAACCACTGCCATTAAGTCAATTTCAACTAACAGCTACCTTACGGGACAGAGTGGAATTGCTCACAGAGCTTCCAAGGAACACCTAGTGAGTTTGAACTGCTGACCTTTAGGTTAGTAGACTATTTTCGTCAGCTAGTGCTGCTCTAACAAAAATACGAAAGGATGGCTTTAAAAATGGAAAGTTTTTTCTTACACAGTCCAGTAGGTTGTAAGTCCAAATTCAGAGTGTCTGCACCAGTGGAAGACTTCACCTCTGTTGGCTCTGGAGGAAAGTCCTTGTGTTGCATCAGTCTTTGGTCAGGGAGCATCTTGGCATAGGAACCTCAGGTCATGCTCTTCTAGTGTTGCTTTCTTAATGGTATAAGGTTCCCAACTCTCTGCTTGCTTTCCCTTTCCTTTTGTTTCTTGTAGGACAAAAGTTGGTACAAGCCACACTCCAAGGAGCAGGGAGGTGACCTTAGGAAAGTACTTACAGTCCCACTCTAATCCTGTCTAACATAATTCACTCTGTTAACCACAGGCAGTGATTAAGATTTACAGCATAAGAAAATCATAAAATCACAGATTACTGGGAATCCCGGACCAACCAAATTAGTACACATATTTTGGGGGACACATTTCAATCCATGGCATAGACATAGCACTTAACCACTATGACATGCCATAATGTCACACTGTTATGATTTAATAGAATTCTTAAACAAAAACTGTTAAACAACACCAAGTGCTGACTAGGATGATACAAAACAATTGGAAATAACATTCATTGTTGGGAATGAAAAATGAGAGAGCCACTTTGGAGAAGTTTAATAGTCCTTTATAAAATTAAATATTCAATCATTGTATGACCCAGCCGTCACATTCATAGGTATAAATTATTCAAAAATGACAGCTTATATTCAGGTCAGAATGCATATATTTATTCCAGATTTATTCCTAAATTTCAAAAAACTGGAAACAGTTTCAGTGTTTCCAATCTGTTGGGCAGATGAGCAAACTGTGTTGCATATACACAGTGAAATGTTTCTCAATAATTAAGAGCAAACTATTGAAACATACAATCACATAACTAATTTCAAATGCTTTATGTTAAATGAAATAAGTCAGACTCAAAATGACATTGATCTAGCATTCAGTAAAATTTCAACCTATGGGAATGAAGAATAGGTCTGTAGTTACTTGGGCTGGAAGATGACAGAAAGACTTGTTTACAGAGCCATCATGAGGCAGTTTTTTTGGAAGCTGGAACTGTTTCACATCTTGATTGTGTTGGTGGCACCATGACTTCAGTATAATTTGTCATAGAATTACCTTCCAAGATCTGAATGACGTTGTTGTTAGGTGCTGTCAAGTTGAACTTGACTCGTAGCTATCCCAAAACAGCGGAATGAACACTGGTCCTTTCCCACCCTCACAATTGATGCTAGACTTGAGCTCATTGTTGCAGTCACTGTTTCCATCCATCTCATTGATGGTTTCCTCTTTCCCTAACCTTCTACTCTACCACAAATGATGTCCTTCTCCACAGACAGATCCCTCTTGAGAATATACCCAAAGTATGAGAGACAAAGTCTCCCCATCCTGTTTCTGTAGATGATTCTGGCTGTTCTTCTTCCAGGAAAGATTCGCTCATTATTCTGAGAGTTGGTGGTATTTTCCATATTCTTCACTACCACTACAATTCAAAGGCATCAGTTCTTCAGTCTTCCTTATTAACTGTCCAGGTTTCACATGCATATGAGGCAACTGAAAATACCATGGCTTTTGAACACTTTAAGGAAGTTTTTGCAGCAAAGCTATATGGTATATAAATTATAAAGTAAATTTAATCCTCCCCAAATTAGAAATATTTTAGAAATGAATTCTAGGGAAAAAATGCTTTTATCCCTAAAATCAACAATTTATAGGCTTGAATAATTTCCAAAGAAGTTACTGCTTTCACATGATGTTATTTTTTTTTATTTTACTGGAACTACCTCTTTAGAATATGAAAATATTTCCAAACACTACAAAAAAAAAAAGCTGAGACCATAGTTGTTCATCCAGTTTATAACTAATTTATAAGATACACAATAGTATAGCCTTCATGAAAATTCAACAGGTATGTGAAGTACCTGATCAAGTAGAAGGCATTTCATGATTTTCAGATGGGCATGGTAGGATCAACCTTTAACAACTGACAGGTCAAGTCCATTATCACATCCAAGTCTTTACTTCACCATGAATCGGATCTGACTCGATGGCACTTGGCTGGCTTGGCTTACTTTGCCTCCAGTTCAATTCCATTCCTGTTAAAACACAATGGCCATCTGTACTGTGAGCCCTGCCATTAATCATTTGTGAAGTTATGCCACTAAAATCTTTAGTAATTTTCACAAGATTGAAGAACTGCTCTATTTTTCCTGAGATAAAACTGCAACTATCTTCTTGATTCTGTTTCTTCCCGAAGATTCATGAAACACATTATCTGTAACTATTTCTGATTTTCCGATATAAGAAGTAATAATTTTTCTCTCAATGTATTTTTAATAAGTCCAATAGTGAGGAATATTACAATCTCAGTTCTTTCAAGATGTCTAAAGCGAATAGTGGCTATGCCTGTCATAACTGTCTCAAAGATTTTAAGTTCATTACTTTCCTATGTGTTCGGCAGCCAACAATTTCCAAGGCACTCACATTTTTCAGGGAGTGACTTCACATTCCACCTCCTAATTTCAGGAACTTCTCCTGCCTGATCTCTGGAACAGAACTTTCACTACTGGTTCCACAACTGCTCCCTTGCCCTTGACATTTCTGAACTTATTGTGAGATGTAAAAGTTCAAGATCAATACAATTCTTTCCTATATTAACCATAATTCCTGATCTCCCCAAACCAGAAATCAATCTGTATTATAACTCAAGGGACTATACTGAAGTCATAAATGTTTCATGAAGTCATACATGTTTCTGTTCAATACCTTACAGAAACACCAATTTCATTGTTGGTCTCATAAGGACCATGCAAAATAAGATTTGTAATTGGAGGTCTGAGCTTCAGTGATTGGCAAGGAGTTTGCCACCTTTATGGTAAGCCCACTGGAACAAAGATTCATGAGTATTCTTTTCCAGCATATAAGATAGCTTTTATTTGAATCATTGTTCATCAAGCTGAAACTCTGTGCACTGTGATTTATTGTACTTCAAATAAGGATTTTATGGTTATAATCTAATGGTAATAGAAGCAGAGTTATCCACATGGGCTGAAGGCCTTGCAATATTTTCTTCTGTTTTCTGAGGCATAGGCCTATTACAATGTATTTGCATCTTACAGTGAAAACCTTTTAAGTTACACATAATGTATTCATAGGTTCTATGTTTTTACATTGACTTTATCTATATTTACTTGAAATAATGTTGACAGATCTTATGGTTCCTCTTATGTCCTTAATAGACTGTCCACTTCCCACTCTCAAGATTTAAACAAAAGTCCACTAGTAGAAACAATGTCTTTCTTTTTATTCGTTTGGCATTTGTCAAGCATCAATACACATACACCACAGCACTGTAAAGTGTATAATGTAAAATAAAACAAAATAAAGTTTATTGGGAAAATGCACAGAGATTCAGTCAAGTACAATACTCCAACTTCTTCGCATCATATAGGAGGCCATGCTTGAATAGAGCACAGCTGGAGAACTTTTGAGCTTAGCTTCTGGTATCAGGCTGTTTCAGATTTGAGCTAATTCAAACTGCTGTAGCAGCTGCTTGCTAAGCTAGCAAAAGGGAAAAAGGGGGAGAAATGAGCCTCAGAGACATTCAGACTTGTCTCTAGCAATCTGCCCCCTGGACCTCAGTGGGTCATTAAAGATGAGTCTTTCCATTAGCTCTCATGTATTCTGGGTCAAAGTGATTCTTGCATAATTGCCAGGAAGGTTCCCTGCAGTTGGGACAGATAGGGAGCCACTGCTTGAAACAATTGTGAAAGACCATTTGGGCCTTTTCTTCTGTATCTGAAATAGAAAATTCGCACCCACCACGTACTGTCTGGAATCAGATGTATTCATGCCTGACCAATTGAGATCTGTCATCCCTCTTTGTTTATGTACCAGACTGCATATCTACTTTCTTGGAAAAATAAGTTATATGGGGAACCAGGATTCACCTTGTTATTATACAAGCAAATTACAGACATAAAGAAAAGTGATTGCAGAACTATTACAGGCCAAGTCACTATCCACATTCATATCACTCTTGAAGTCCTCAATCATCTGAGTAAGATAAACTATCCATCTCTGTACCAAGGCTGTAACTCTCTATTTGCACACCAGGGCCAACAACAACAACACCCACATGTTAAAAAAAAAAATGGAAATAGTTGTTTTAGATTAAACTTTCCACCAAAAATGTGTGTAAAGTAGTCTAGGTCGTAATTTCCAGTGTTGTGTGATTGTTTTCCAGTGTTCTGTGATTGGTCTCCTTTCTGTCGTCTGATGTGATTTTCCTACATGTTGTAAATTCGACCTCTATGTTGTTAGCGAAGCAGGATGAAAGGTAGTTACAATCACGCAGCAGAACTCAATCTATAAGATTATGTTGCATCTTGAAGCAGGACACAATCTGCAAAATTAGGTGGCATTTTCAGTGAATTCCTTTTGAGATACAAATGAGAGAAGTGAGCAAAGAGACAGGGAACCTCCAACTACCAAGAAGCAGAGACAGAGCACAGAGTGTCCTTGGGACCTAGGGTCCCTGTGCTGAGATGGTCCGACACTGGGGAAGGTGAATGACAAGAGCCTTCACCCGCAGGCAGCAGGCAGAGAAAGTCTTCCCCTGGAGCCATAGCCCCGAACTCAGGTATCTAGTCTCCTAAACTGTGAGACAATAAATTTCTCTTTATTAAAGCCATCCACTTTTATGACAGCATCACTAAATAAGTAAGACAAGGGCTAAATTGTTCCCCCTTAAATTCTTCTGACCCTGAATGCTCTGTTTCTAAGTCAAGGCAAGAGGATGTTATAATACACAAGCTTAAAAGAATAGGAGGTTTTGAGGATGCCGTTAATGGAGAGGCTAGAATAGTTGACAATGAGTTCAGCCAAAACTTTTCTTGTTGGGCATCCTCATCAGTGGTTCTATTACAATATGTATGTGAATATTGTTCCAGCAAACAGTAGTAGAGATGATAGCCACATAGAGATCTGGCAATTCAGTCCACAAACTTAATTGTTCTAAGTGGTACGTACTTCATTACTGAACATCACTGTGGTCACCTTCGAAGTGCTCCTCTTGGGAAGCTATGCACTATGCTAGTGCCTACTCCATTCTTCAAAACAGTTTTGGAGCTCTTTCTGGCATGGCCATTGCATATGGTAGCATGGGGACAAGTTCACAAACTTAATTGTAGAGTTATCTGTGAGGGAGTTTTTAGCCAGTAAATGAATAACTGCATTGGAACACACTCCCTACTCACCTGATCTTGTCCCCAATGATTTCTATATCTTTACCTGAAGATAAAGGAAATATTGAAAGGAAGACATTTTGATGACATTCAGGACATCAAGGGTAATAGGACAACAGTTCTGATGGCCATTCCAGAAAAAGAGTTCCAAAACTAGATTGCAACGTGGACTAGTTGCTGATGTTAGTGCATAGATTCCCAAGGGGAGTACTTGAAAAGTAATGGTAGTGATATTCAGCACTGAGGTGTGTAACATTTTTTCTAGGATGGGTTTGAAAACTTAATTGTCAGTCCTCATACAGCTGCATGACTTTTTCAGTGAAGACAATGTCCTCTAAACGTGGTCACTTTATGTTGATGTAGACAGTAAAACTGAGTTCAAGATTTAGTCATTCTCTGTCTGTGGAGTGAGGTCATTAATTTAGCAGTACTTTTTGCCTTTAGCAGTTTATTCATAGGCAACTGAAAGACTTAACTATACATTTAAGACAATGGTGATATGCCATGGATCTATGTCAGATTATTTCAGTCAGTTTCTTGACGGGGAAACCAAAGCTTAGTCCTTTACCTAGAACCTCCAATGACATGGGTTATCAACGTCTTATAGCATTATGGTTGTCAGATGACTATGTCACTCCACAGGATTTACCTACCTGGTAAGACAGCTGGTTTTAGTTAGTGACTCATGCCTTTTTCTGAAGTATAAAATCTTATGGACAGGGTCCCTTCTGAGGTAGCAGCTTGGGTAAAGCTTTGGATGGGTCCTTGTTGTAAGAAACAGGTAGAGTCACTTGCTCATGAAGTTGGTAAAGACTCAAAAATGAAGTCTAGCCCTTACTTAATTGTTTCATGTCCATATTTCAATGTAACATTCTCAGGCTTGCTTTACCTTATTGAATTTTTGGTTCAGAGAATATGTGTTACAGAAAGAGTCACAACTCTTTTTTTAGTGGGAATGATCAGCCTTCTTTAAGACCCAACCATATGGTAGCAGCTGTTGTTAAATACCACAGAATAAAACTCTCAAATCCAAAGCCACTGAATACCAATGAAGTTCTTCTAATGTTTGTTGTTCATGTTTGGTTTTCCTGTTTTCTTTTCTAAAGGCTCCAAAGAGCTATGAGGCTGATCCCATAGATCTGGATCAGAGGTGTAAAGTAATTGGGTGTCCAGTGATTGGGTTAGTCTCACCAGTGTATGGACAGTCTTCAAGATTGTGGACTGTCAGTCAAATTTTGTCACTAATATGATCCCTTTAATAGAGACTTTAGTAAAGTTGCCATGTATAGAATATATTTCCTCCCATATCTCTTCTTTGCAATGGGAATGAGAAAGACCTTCAACTTGTACTTGACAGTCTATGCAATACTTATAAGGACTTCAGTCCAGTGTTTCCCAAAGTTAGTTATGCAGGAAAGCTTTGGAATCTCCCTTAATTTGAGGTTCATTCATGTTTGTTCACATTGCTTGGATGCCATATGATGTCATGAAAAAAAGGTGTTCTTCAGTGGGGACTAGTGTCAAAATATTATCAGTATACTGGAATGTTTTGACCCTATATTTAAGTTCCTATTGTACTTAGTTTTCCCCAATGTCTGATGACACTTCCCAAGAAACTTAGAGGAAATGAGAGTATACCGTGTTACTTGTCATATAAAGATGAAACGACTTAGCATTTTTACTTATTTACTTATTTTTTTACATTGAGGTATAGTAAAGAAGACATTAGCAATGTCCAAGGTTAGATACAAAATATCACTGGTGACAGAAATTTGTTGAAGCACTGTAATGATATGTTACTTTACAAGAATAATTCCTTCTTTATAAACCTCAGTACTCTACAGTAAGTCTCCAAACACAAGTGATTTTTAATGATGTTTCACCAGCCAGAATGGGAGATAGTTTTTATACTGATTCGCGGATGAAGAGAGTTAAAAAAAGGGGGAGGGGGTAGAATCAATATGGTGGACTAGACACATGTCTTCCTCAATTTCCTCTGAAATCTAAGACCTGAATTGATGACTAAAGCTTTCTGGACACCCAGTGAGCCCTAGGACACAGAACAGGGCTGTCAATTTGGACTAAATACCATTGAATGGGAAAGTTCTTCTCTTTCACTGACTCCTTCCCTTGTATCCTGGCTCTCATGGACAGAAGGTAATTTTTAACACTTTTTTTCTCTTAGTCAGCAGGCAGCAAAACTCAAAGAAAAGCTAACATTGAGAGGGAAACCCCAGAGGCTTTCATCTGACTTTTCAGTAGAAATGATGCTGGCATGGAGGCAATGGGATGACACATTCAAAACTTTGAAGGAGAAAAACTTCCAACCAAGAATTATATACCCTGCAAAACTATCTTTCAAATATGAAAATGAAATAAAGACACTCGCAGGTAAACAGAAACTCAGATACTTTGTAAAAACCAAACCAAACCTACAAGAAATATTGAAAGAAGCTCCTGGCTTAGAAAAACAAAACTGTTACCTCTATATTTTAGGAGACAATACAGGATATACCATCCAGAAACCTACTCAGTTAGGGAAGGCACGAAACTCAATCAAAGCTACAATATTAAAAGAAGTGATCCAGTGATCATATCATGAAAACTACGATATCATCTTATTAAAAAGAGGGATGTGCTGCAGTAGTTATAGTCCTCCCAGATGAATAGGAACTTCATAATGCATGCAAAAGTTAAAATTGGGTTTAAAAATAGATGATTGAGGGGGGTCACAGGAATAGCCACAAAGCACAATAAAGATGCAACATGTCAAATCAAGAAACACAATGCAGGACTCTCAACAAACACAAAATCAACACTAAAAAGGGGGAAAAAAAATCAACATACAAAGAAGAAGTTTCCGGAACAGAACAGTAAGTGCATGAGAGAAAACATCAACACAAAAATAAATACATCACAATGACAGCACTAAACACACACCTATTGATAATTCCCTTGAATGTAAATGGACTGAATGCTCTGGTAAACAGACAACGAGTGACATCTTTGATCAAAAGACATGACCCATCTATATATTGTTTACAAGAAACTCACCTTAGACTTAAAGATAGGAACAAACTGAAAATGAAAGGATGGAAGAATATATATCAATATGTATATTGTTAAATATACAAAGAAGAGCAGGTGTGGAAAAACTAATATTAGATAAAATATATTTTTATGTAAAATCTACCATCATGGACAAAGATGGATACTCTTTATTGCTGAAAGGTTCAATACCCAAACAGGACTTAACAATATTAAATATTTATGCACCCAATACAAGAGCATCTGAATACATCAAAGAAACACTGATTACATTAAAAAATGAGATACATCACTCCACAGTAATAGTGGGAGACTTCAACACTCCTCTCTCAGTATTGGACAGATCTTCTAGAAAAAAACTCAGTAAAGACACAAATCTTTTCATTACAATTAACCAACTAGACCTCATCAACATATACAGAACCTTCTACCCATCAGCAGATAACTGTACCTTCTTTTCCAGTGCACATGGAACATTTTCCAGAATAGACCATGTGTTAGGACATAAAGCAAGTCTCAAAAAATTCCATGACACTTAATTATTGCAAAGCATCCTCTCAGACCATAAAGCTGTAAAATCTAAATCAATAGCAGAAAAAACATAGATAGAAATTGGAACTCATGGAAACTGAACAACATCTTGCTCAAAAAGCCATGGGTTATAGAAGAAATCAAGGATGAAATAAAGAAATTCATGGATTCCAATGAGAATGAAAACACATCCTACCAGAAACTATGAGACATAGCCAAAGCGGTGCTCAGGGGTCAGTTTGTCTCTATAAATGCACAGATCTGAAAGGAAGAAAGAATCCAAACCAAAGAACTAATTCTACATCTTGAACAAGTAGAAAGAGAGCAACAGAGGGAACTTTCAGGCCTCAGAGGAAAACAGATCATAAAGATCAGAGCAGAACTAAATGAATTAGAGAATAGAAGAACAACTTAAAAAATTGATAAGACCAAAAGCTGGTTTTTTGAAAAGATCAACAAAATTGATGAACTATTGACAAAACTTACCAAACGAAAATGAGAAAGGAAACAAATGACCCAAATAAGGAGTGAAGGGGTGATGTCACAACAGATCCAACAGAAATCAAAAATATTATAATAGAATACTATGAAAGACTGTACTCTAACAAATTGGAAAACCTAGAGGAAATGGACAAATTCTTTGATTCATATCACCGACCACAGTTATCACAAAGTGAAGCAGAACAACTTAGTAAACCCATCACAAAAGAGATTGAAAAAGTCATCCAAAAACTACCAAGGCCAAGATAGCTTCACTGTAGGATTCTACTAAGCTTTTAGAGAAGTGTTATCTCCAATACTACCAAGACTGTTTCACAGCATAAAAAGAGATGGAATATCCCAAATTCATTCAATGAAGCCAGCATAAAGCTGGTATCAAAGCCAGGGAAAGACTCAACAAAAAAAGGAGCACAAACCAGTATCACTCATTAACCTAGATGCAAAAATGTTCAACAAAATACAAACCAATAGAATTCAATAACGTATCAAAAAAAGAACCCATCATGACCAAGTTGTATTCATACCAGGGATGCAAGGCTGATTCAACATCAGGAAATCAATTAATGTGATCAACCACAGAAATAACACACCTGATTTTGTCAATGGAGGCAGAAAAGGCATTTGATAAAGTGCAACACCCATTCATGCTAAAAACTCTCAGCAAACTAGGAATAGATGGCCAATTCCTCAGCGCAGTAAGGGCCATTTATACAAAGCCAACTGCCTACATCATCCTAAATGGAGAGAGGCTGAAACAACTTCCCTTGAGAATGGGAATTAGTGAAGGATGCCCACTCTCACCTCTCCTATTCAACATTGTACTAGAAGTGCTAGCCAGAGCAATTAGACAAGACCAAGAAATAAAGGGCATCTGCATCAACAAAGAAGAAGTAAAAATCTCCCTATTTGCAAATGATATGATTGTATATGCAGAGAATCCTAAAGAATCCATACGTAACTACTCAAACTGATAGAACAGTTTAGCAAAGTCTCAGGATACAAGATAAACATAAATAAATCTGTAGGATTCCTTTGTACCAACAATGAGATTATTAAGGAAGAAAGCACCAAATCAATACCACATATTATAGCCCCCAAGAAAATAAAATACCTAGGAATAAGTCTAACTAGAGAAACAACAGACCTTTACAAAAAGAACTACAATACCTTATTACAAGAAACTAAGAGAAACTTATATAAATGGAGAAACCTACCCTGCTCATGGATAGAAAGACTTACCATTGTTAAAACGCCTATTTCACACAAAGCAGTCTACTGATATAATGCAATCCCAATACAAATTCCAATGTCATTTTTTAATGAGATGCAGAAACTAATCAGCAACTTTGTTTGGAAAGGGAAGAAGCCCCAGATAAATAAAGCAATACGGAAGAAGAACACACTGGGAGGCCTCTCACTACCTCACTTTAGAACCTACTACACTGCCACAGTTGTCAAAACAGCCTGGTACCACTACACAAAGAAACAGAGAGATCAATGGAACAGAATTGAGACCCCGGAGATGACACTATCCTCCTATGAACAGTTGATATTCCACAAAGGCTTTAAGACTTTAAACTGGTGTAAATGCAGTCTTTTTAACAAATGGTGCTGGCAAAATTGGATATCCATATGACTCGATGGCACTTGGCTTGGCTTTGGCTATGCAAAAAATTGAAACAAGACCCATATCTTACACCTTCTACAAAACCCAATTCTACTTGGATAAAAGACTTTAATATCAAAACTAAAACGATAAATCTCATCCATGAAAAAATAGGATCAACAATGGAAGTTTTCATACACGAGATAGACAGACTTCAAAATTTGTCAAACAAACACAATCAACAGAATAGAAAATATATAAATGGGAACTACTAAGAATCAAGCATTTTTGCTCAGCCAAAGACTTTATCAAGAGAATCAAAAGACCACCAACAAAATAGGAAGAAATACTTGGCAACCATATGTCAGACTGATGTGTAATCTCCCAAAATCTACAAGGTACTACAAAATATCAACCAGAAAAGGATAAATAATCCAATTAAGCTATGGGCGAAGGAGATGGATATACACTTTCTCTAAAGAGTACATCCAGGCAGCCAAAAGACGCATGCAGAAATGCTCATAATAATTACCTATTGAAGAAATTCCAGTAAAAACAACAATGAGATATCATCTCACCTCAACAAGGCTGGCCATGATCCAAAAAATCCAAAAGAACAAACGCAGGAGAGGCTGTGGAGAAACTGAAACTCTCCTACACTATTAGTAGGATTGCAAAATGATACATCCTCTTTGGAAAGCAATCTGGATCTTCCTTAAAAATATGGAAATAAATATACCAGTTGATCCAGTAATTCCACTGCTTGGAATATATCCTACAGAATCAAGGGCAATCACACAAACAGATGACATGCACATGAATGTTTATTGCATCACAGTCCACAATAGCAAAAAGACGCAATCAACTCAGATGCCCAATGACAGATGAATAGATAAACTATGGTATATATATTCAATGGACACTATGCAATGATAAAGAATAGTGATGATTTCAGGAAGCATCTCATAACCTGGTTTCAATATGTTGAGTGAAATTAGTCAGTGATACAAGGATAAATATTGTATGAGAGCCCTACTTTAAGAACTTGAAAACAGACTCATGTACAGAAGAAAACACTCTTTGACGGCTGCAAGGGAGGGATGGAGGGAGGCAGGGAGAGAGGAAGAGGCTGGTTATAGACTAGACAATTGATAGAAATTTGGTTGGTTGAAATCAGTGAGAGCACACATCAGAAAGAAGATCAGTTTAACTGAACTTCAGCATAACCTGAAAACTCTTCCAGTCTTAACCCAATATGGCAAAGTCAGGGTAGCAGGTGTAGGGGTCTGGGGACTATGCTCTCAGGGTACATCATGGCCAATTACCATAACTAGCCTATTGCTAAGCGAGTCTCTCCTACCTCATATTGGTGAGTGGCATCTGGGGTCTTAAAAGCTAGCAAACTGCCATCTCAGGTACACCAAATTGTCCCTACTCAGCAGGAACATATGATCACCAAGGACAAAATTGACATGGGGATAAGAGAACCCATAAGACAGAAAGACTCATGTGAATGGGTGACTACATCAACATGCAACCAAAAGAACCAGATGGTGCCCGACTACCTCCAGCGACAGCTGTCATGGGGCTCACAAAGTTGAGTCCCAGTGGGAACACAAGAATAAAAAGGGGTACATCCTGAGAACTCCACTAAAAGGCCACAGCTGAAGATCTGAAGGCCTGGGGGTTCCCCTGGTAGCATGGCCCCTGGACCTGATGCTGCCCCAATCATAAATCATTACTGAGGTCAACTCCTCAGACAGGAATGGACTGGACATGGCAACACAGAGTGACCATACCATGTGTGCACTTTATGGTTCTATGCTTCTATAGGATGTCGTCCTACTGGCCTCTTACAGGAGGGGAGTGGAGAGGTGGAGAAAACAGGACAGAGGATTATTAGGAGGATATGACTTGTGTGAAACAGGAAGGAGGAGTGTGCTGTCACTGGGCAAGGAGAGCAGTGGGAGCTGCACACAGGTGGGAATGCAAATTTAAACCAGTTTGTACACTTTCATCAATCACAATAATCCTTCTACAAAATCAATTTTATTTTGTTTTCTGGACCCATTACAATGGGTGTTACGTTGTTCCTTCAGTTTTTCACAGTGCTGTAAAGATAAAGCTATGATCAGAATGTTCCTCTAGACATTCAGATGTTAATCAGGAGTCCTACTTGAAGCTCACAATCACCAGCCTAGGAGATACGATTGAAGAGAGACCGGCTCTGACTTATTTGACTAGATAATAGATAACCATTATCCAGAGAGCCACGATCGAAAGCCAGCTCTTATAGTAGGGTCATTAGATTCTTACGCTGAACACTGGACACCTCATCTATGGCATATTTCTCTAAAGACCTTGGCACTATATAAATTTGTTTCCAGAATATAGTTATCCAACCATTTATCAGCTGCATTCTGTTTGAGTGTTTTGGATCTAAAAATCTCTTTGAAATCTGCTGTAAATGACATATTTGATTCATCTTAACTTCTTCAATTTACTGAATCTTACACATTTGAGGTAAAAGTAACCTACCATAGAGACTGGTGTTTTCTTCCTGGGCCATTTAGGAGTTAAGCAGGTAACAGGTCATTTGAATAGATACTCAGAGTTACTAAGTCAAAAGTAGCACGTGGGTGTATAAACACAAGCTAAAGAGTAAGGAAAGATGCTATCTCTTTTTCTCTCTGTCATACTAAGTATTCCTTGGAATTAAATCAGTTGACCAGCCAAGCCAAGTGCCGTCGAGTCGGATCCGACTCATGGCGACCCTAGGGGCCAGGCTAGAACTGACCCCCAGAGTACCCCAGGAGCACCTGGTGGATTTGAACTGCCGACTTTGTGTTGACACATTTGTCATTTATTATCATGTAAGTATTAAACCCATTTAGAATTTCATCTTGTCTCACATAGGATACTGAAATTACTCTTCTCTCTGATTTCAGTTCATACTCAGTGTTTCCACTGAACCCATATCTGCAACACTGAACTCAACAATAGCAGGGATGGTGTGGATGATCCAGTGCTGGGCAGGGTTTCATTCTGTTGCATATAAGGTTACTGTGAGTTCAAAGTGACTCAGCGAACCCTAACAACAACAAGAAGCTCCTTTTTCACTTTCGAAACTCGGTACTCATCCCATCAGTCATTTTCTTAAAACTTCCAGTGGCTCTCCCTAATTTCAGGATAAAACCACAGTCTAACTTCCTAACTTAGAAAAAATGAGGACATGCTCCGAACTTGTTCCTTTTTCCCATTCCACATCAGTGGCACCTCATGTATTTCTGACTATATGAAAGCTACCCCTGAAATTACCTAGGAAAAAAGAAATGTCCAACACATTCTCTTCAGCTGTCCCTGGACTAAAGCCTCCTATCCACTCTGTACTCAAAACCCAAGCTCAATCCACTGCTGTCAAGTGCTTTCTGACTCATATTGACACTATAGGTAAGAGTAGAACTGCCCCATAGAGTTTCCAAGCAGCACCTGGTAGATTCCAACTGCTGACTTTTTGCTTAGCAGCTGTAGTACTTAACTGCTGCGCCACCAGGCTTTCCACCCACCATATCAAAGAAAAACCAAACCCAGGGCTGTGCAGTCAATTCTAACTCATAATGACCCTATAGGACAGAGCAGAACTGCCCCACAGAGTTTTCAAGGAGCACATGGAGGATTTGAACTGCTGACCTTTGGGTTAGCATCTGTAGCACTTAAGCACTATGCTACCAGGGTTTCTACCCACTATGGGGTGGATGTTAATCACAAACTAATGCAGTATTAATTATTTGAAGGACAGAGATGGAGTCTTCACCGCTAACAGTCAGAGTATCTCATCTTAACCCTTTTTTGAGCAAAATGTAACCTCTTTGGGGATGAAACATATTGTATGTATCTTTGTTGATCTAATTGTCTATAGGAGTAATAGATCCTCAAAACAAAAGTGTCAAATGAATAAGATTGTTAGCAAAGAAATGGCTCCGTGGAGCAACTAGTTAGAATTAATATCTTCAAAACAGAAACACAAACGCATACTCCAAGAGATCAAACTAATAGCATCGACCACAATGAAGAAGTGAGCTAACGGATTCAACCTACACAAATGTACAAAAAGACCTACATGAATGAGGGGAAAAAAAGGCCTAATACGAAACTTCCTTTTGTCTCATTTATGTGTATGTTTGGAAAGCAGGAAAAAATGCATTTTGTTTCTTGAAATCACTTTCCCCAACAATTTTTTTTTCAGTTTCTGATATTGATTGATCTTCATCAGTTTTAGCCTTGAATTGATAAAAAAGGCTAGAATATAAACAAAGAGCTGCCTTCACGATATTTAGGTGGAGAACATTCATCAGCGTGAGCAGTTTTAACTTAAAAGGAGGAAGGGAAAAAAGTTCCCTGATGCCCAAGTACCCTTCTTGCTTTAATGAAAAAGAGCCAATTAGAACAAACGCATCTGTTCAGTTCAAGTCACAATTCATCAAACTGTCCGAGATGAGAAAATGCTACGTATCTAATCTTTTCTGTTAACCATAATGTAGGCAATGCAGTTAACATTGCTGTAGCAAATTGGTAAGAATAAGAGGGAGAATTAATGTTAAAAAAAACAAAAACTGAAATTTTCTGTTCCAGTAAACATTGTTATTTGTAACTAAAAATCTGGTAAAGAAATATTAAGTGAATTAGCAATAAATACTTCTTATTAGAGTCATTTTATTTCCCAACATTATTATCCTTCTGAAAATCAACTAATACCACGGTAGCCCAGTTAAAATTAAAACCAAGTCATAAGTTTAGGTGAAAAGGAAAGTACCAATACAAATAGTTTACAATACACAGAAATAGAACAATTCCAATAAATTTCATTTCATAAATGATCAGAAAGCTTTGCACACATTGCTTCCATAAATTTTAGGTTCACATCAGAACATTGGCTGTACCTGCCAATGATATCTTGCAATTAAGTGTAAAAACCAAAACCAAACCAAAACGAAACAAAAAACCTTAAACTGCTGTCAATTCAATTCAATTCTGACTCATAGCAGCCCCATAGCACAGAGTAGAACTGCCCTATAGCGTTTCCAAAGAGCACCTGGAGGATTCAGAATGTAAAAGGCACCTCTTAAATGACATATATTGGCAGAGCTCCATTCCTGGTGCTATAAGAATTACAGAAAAAGACAGCAGTGTTCCTACTGCACAGGCACAGCAAGGATCTACAGATGCTGTGTCTGACCTTGAAGATTCCAGAATCCTCTCAGCCACACTGTGTATAGAAATATGGCCATACAAGGATCTACTGAAGTTTATATTCTACTTCTTTGTACACCAAGAAGATGGAGGAAATTTATTTTTCATGTCAGAGCTAATCTTATTTCAAGTCTCACTCTGCTGTGTAGCACTGATAAGAATGATTTTTCCAGTTGGTTTCACATTCTCATTTTAATGTATTAATTACTCAGTAAATTCAAAGTTCAACCCACTATCACTGCTTCTTCTCCACTCTCGTTTCTTTTCTGTCTAAAATTGAGAGCATGTGTGGAGGGGCAGAGTTGATAGGACCTATAGGAAATGGACAGTCATTTATACATGTATCCAGTCTTTCAGGGTCAACAGGTCTGTCTTGTGAGCTGGTTCTCTGTAGCTTTCCCAGCAGCCCCTCGATTCTTGTTGCCATTTGGATTCTCACTATGTTGTCACTATAGCCTTGACCACATATAGACTTTGCTCCACCAGAGGAGCCCTCTCCCTGCACCTTCCTTTCTGGAAGCCTTTCAATCGACAGCTCCAGATACTTAACATTCTTCCATAACCATGGAGAGATGTGGCTATCTTCCTCTGCCACACAGATACCAAAGCCACCACGAGCTCCAGATCTCTCTTTCCAAGTAGGGCATACATCCATTTCTGTCCTAATGTAGCCACTTCATATTGGAATTGTCACTGTAGAAATCTAAATAAGAAGTTCCCCCCTTTTGTTTTACTTTTTATTTCCTTCCTCCCTCCCTCCCTCCCTGCTTCCTTCTTTATTTCTTTCTTTTCTTCAACAAAACACTCCTCTACCTTCAACAACAACCAAAACCTACACCCAGTGTGGGAAAGTTGAAACACCTGTCTGCTCCTTGCTTCTTCCCTCCCTTTTATCCTGTGATACCCACACTTCCATTAAAAAAAAAAAAAAATCCACCAGGTCAATTCTGACTCATAGCAATTCTGTAGACAGACTAGAAGTGCTCCAAGGAGTTTCCAAGGAGCATCTGGAGGATTTGAACTGCAGATCTTTTAGTTAGCAGTTGGAACACTTCCCTAGAGGAAAAAATAATGAAAAAGTTTTTCTCTTGTACTAGTTTCTGTTAGCAGACATGTCACATATGTTGAAATCTCATTTTTCCTCCAGGGGACATAAAACCACGTAATTTTGCCTTAATTATGAGCAGATTTCATAGAAAGGAAATGCTTCTCTTTAATAAGCAAACCACAAGTCCCAAAATTTGTCACAAATATTATCCCTGTTACAATTATAATCTCACTATATATCAGATATACATAAGAAGGTAAGGTCAAAGCTGTGAAAATAGATACAAGCTCATTAATTAAATACACTGATGAAAGTTTGGAAAAGTGAGTGTTTGATTAGAATTTTAAAGATGAACAGAAGTTCCAAATGAAAAAATAACAAATATTAAAAATTCACAATTTACTTATGACTATAACTATGTTTTTATTGACCGGTGAATCATGATAGTTCTGCAGTAGGTAAATATAAGGGCCACCTAAATGTCCAGTCAAGGACAATTCACTGATAAATTGCAGAGGCCTTACGCAGCAGTTAGGTTATAAGTACCTTCAGTGTCTGCCTACATTGTCTGAAGAAACATCATTTCTGGAAAATCCCATTTTTGAACCGAACAAGGTGGGGGTATAAAATCCCCAGAACTTTGCCTAGTGCAAGACACTCCGATGAGTGACATTCACTCCGGTGCTCCTAGCAGATTGACTGGTGCTCTGTTGGGTCTACATTGCAATTTGAGTATTTCCAGGACCACATTTAGCTTCCTTCCTTTCCTTTCATAGAAAGAATAAACATCTCATTAATAAATACCTTATACTCAAAGCTCTGTCTCAGTACCTGGAGAACCCAAGAATGGTGTTCAAGAAAGCCAAGTCATAATATGGGCCTTTGATACTGGATTACTCACACCGACAGTGAGAATACTAGTGCTATAGCGAGAACAGAAACCCTGATGGTACAGCGGTTAAATGCTGGTGCTATAATGATAATGGAAATTTTGTTGGCACAGTGGTTAAATGCTGCATCTGCCAACACAAAGGTCAGCAGTTAGAATCCACCAGGCACTCCTTGAAAACACTATGGAGTAGTTCTACTCTGTCCTACAGAGTCACTATGAGTTGGAATCGACTCAGTGGCCATAGGTTTGGAATTTTAAAATGAGACCATTCATCCAACAAGTGGCAGTTAATGTTTTAAAAAGCTAGAAACCAAAATCAGTTGCCGCCAAATCATTTCCAACTCATAATAACCCTTTGCGTTCAGAGTAAAACCACAATCCATGTCGTTTACAAGGCTATGATCTTTCAGAAGTAGGTTGCCAGACCTTTCTTCCAAGATGCCAATGGGTGGGTTTCAACTGCCAAATTTTTGAGTAGTAATGAAGGACTTAACAACTAAGATACTCACAATTAATGCTTTCAGGTAGTAATTTGGGTAATCTGAGAAGATAGGCTACATGAAGAAGAACACAGTATCAGGGCTAAAGGAAGATGCATTGACAACCTTAGACATATAGATGGCACAACCTTGCTTGTCAAGAGTAAACATAACTTGAAGCACTTACTGAAGAACATAAAAGACTACACAGACATTACTATGGACTGCACCTGAGCATAAAGAAAATCAGAGTACTTACAGGTAGACCAATGAACAGCATCACGATAAACAGTGAAGAAACCAAAGTTTTTAAGAACTTCATTCTGCTTGGATCAACAATTCTCACGGAAACAGCAGTCATTAAATGACCTACTGCATTGGGTAGATCTGCTGCAAAAGACCTCTGTAAAGTGTTAAAAAACAAAGATGTCACTTTGATGAATATGGTGGACCTGATACAAGTCACAGTGTTTTGAAATCACTGTATGCACACAAACACTGAACAATCAAAAAGGAAGATCAAAGAAGCATTGACACATTTGAATTGTGGTGTTGGTAAAGTTGATGTTCCATCAACTACCTGAAAAACAAATAAATACGTCTTTGAGGATGTATAGTCAGAATGCTCCTTAGAAGCAAGGCTGTCTAGACCTCCTCTCATTTCCCCTGGATACATCATCAATGGGAACCAATTTCTGGAGAAAGATACCATGCTTGGTGTTATGGGCTGAACTATGTCTCCCAAGGATGTGTGTCAGTTGGGCTAGGCCATCGTTCCCAATGTTGTGTGGTTCACATATGATTATACTATGTGTTATAAATTGTGTCCTCTATGATGTTCATGAGGTAAGATTAGAGGCAGTAATAATAACGAGGCAAGACTCAATCTACAGAATTAGGTTGCATACTGAATCAGTCTCTTTTGAAACAAAAGGGAGATAAAGCAGAGAAGAGATAGACATCACTTCATCAAGAATGAAGTGGTAGGAGTAGAATGCACCCTTTGGACCTAGGGTCCTTGTGCTGAGAAATTCCTAGATCAGGGGAAGGCTAATGACAAGAACATTCCCCTAGAACTGTCAGAGAGAGAAAACCTTCCCTGGGAGCCAATATCCTGAATTCAGTCTTGTAGCTACCCAAACTGTGAGAGATAAATTTCTATTTGTTAAAGCCATCCACTTGGATTTCCGTGACATTAGATAACCGAGACACTTGGTAAAACAGAGGTGAGTGAAAAAGAAGATCTTCAACGTGTTATATTGACCCAGTTGTTGTAACAATGGGTTAAAACAGCAATAATTGTTAGGACGATGCCTAACTAAACAAGAGTTATACACAATGAGTCTACTCAGAGTAGACTCCACAGCAACCAACAACAACTAAGGAAGGAGGAAATAAATTAGCATGTAAAAAGTAACTGGCTTTGTGAATTATGGATGAAAGAGTAGATACAAGAGGACTGAATGTCTATGGCTAAGCACCACTAAGGATGTATTTAGAAAGATAATAAGCACCTATGGGTGAATAACAAGCAACTACAAGCCAAATGTGTCATCCAGAGAACTCTTTGGTTGACTGCAAAAAGTTCTCATCATCTTCAGTGGTAGGGAAAAAAGCTAAGGACCGAGTCTGTGATCCAACAAGCAGAATGTTCCAGCAACAAACAAGGTTAAATAGCCAATTAAAAGAAGTGGTTTAGATTAAGATCAGGGGCTGAATTAGGAAAACCTGGGACCCTGGGAACCCTTATCCAAATATTTATGAAAAAGTTAACCCAAGTGTTGCAAAGAGACTGCTAAGTGGTACGCTGGGAGATGGGGCCTCACAGATCTTCCTTAAAGGAAGGCCATGCTACTGGGAATGTGTTCAGACAACACCTTCCCTTTGTCATCTTCAGGGTTTGACTCCCAGTAGAGACAGCCTTACCTGAGGTCACACCCCTCCCAGGGAAGTTTCCATCAGGATACATCCAGAAACTGGGGAGGAAAGGGTATAAGGACTAAACCAGTCATCTGGATGCAAGACATTCTGATTAAGCAGAAATTGACCCACAGTTCCCTGCTGGGTTGATAGAGACTTTATCAGGATAGCTTTGGCTGTTGCCTTGGTCTAGTCCTGCTCCCTCTTCTTTTCTTTAACAGGTGTTGATTTCTAATAAATATCTTGAATCCCCAAACTCTATCTCAACATCTGCTTCCTGAGACACTGCAACACAAACACTGAAAATACAATTATAATGCAATATCCAAGATACACCTAGAAAGCTTTTTGTTTTTTGTTTTTGTTTTGGCCTACAGATTAACAGATTTACAATTCATGAAATATATTCAATAGGATGTCCTTAGAGGTTTTTTTTTTGGTGTGTTTCAGAGACTTTTTGCAGTCTGTAAAATAATCCAGTTCTTCCCAGCAGCAACTCAAACTGTTATACTTGATGTCCTATTTGAATTTTTCTTCAAGTTTTAAATGTCTTAGTTCAGTGTTAATATGCTACACTTACTCTTAATCTGAAAAACAGGAGAATACAGGGATTGTCAGATGTACCTAGGTTAAGTAGAATAAGACATATTTATAAACTAGATAATTAAGACTGACTGGGATACAGAACATGCTTTACAAAGCTTGTCTATGGAAACTCTGGTGGTATAGTCCTCAAGAGAGCTGTGGCTGCTAACCAAAAGATCAGCATTTTGAACTCACTGGGTGTACCTTAGAAACTCTATGGGGGCAGTTTTACTCTCTCCTGTGGGGTCTCTGTGAGTTGGAATTGACTCTACCTAAGAGGTTTGGTTCAATAACCCATATCATTTCATGGTCAGTCACTCCAAATCTTATTTGCAATTTGATCAAGGAAGCTGACAAATGGAATTAGGAGTTTAGTAGACCTTACACAATTGCGGAAGAGCTAAGCAAGAAAAAATCTAAGTAACGATACGATGTATATTCAAGAAAGTCACTAACTAGGGACCAGGAAATGGTGTTGATGACGAGGTTAAAATGTGGGAAAACATTCTTTTTTTTTAACAAAGAGATGAATAGGTAAAATAAATGGACTGTAGGCTCCCTTTGAACTTAAGATTCAATGTCATAATTCGGTGAAGAGCAGCAATACAAATGTACTATCTTTCTAGTCTTTTTTTTTTTTTTTTTTTTGCATAGTGCTTTTACCAAAGACTTTAACACATAAACTTCATTAAAAAAGGATTCCTACTTTTCAATCAAGTACTGTAAAATGTGATGGACTCTCTTAAACACCTGCTCATTTGTAACACTCTTCAAAACAGCTCATTGTTAAACACCCAAGTTAACGTACAATCTCTTAACAGGTTAAACACTAACACTTTACTCCTGAAGTATATTAACCACAAATTGAACATTAAGTGAAAAGCACTCATGGCTATTTGAGGCTTTAGTACTTTCTTATGGAGATACAATATTTTCAATCAGATGTGGCTTTTATTAGTTATTATAGAAATAATCCACATAATATTTCTAATTGGTATTATAAGAAAAGGTTTCTCTTTGGAACTAGAAGTGAATCTGAGTGAAGGCTTTGGTGAAAGTTAAGTAATTTCCTAACCCTCTGAAGTCCATTTATTTTTGAATCTCTGGATATTTGACCAGGGTTAAGCAGGAGCCCAGAGATGGAGGTTATCTTTAATTGACCCTCCATCAGTACCTGTTTCCTTTGGGAAGCAAGTGAGCAACTGAGCATCAGATGCACCCACTGCTGGAGCAAGTAGCCATATAACTACTCCTTTGACATGTGCAGTAACCATGTTACCGCTTTCCAATCCCCCTCCCTGCTGCCTAGAGATGAGCTCTGAACGCCCAGAGCTCAAGGTGAAGAGATTGAAGCAAAGGCAAAGAGTTATCCCAATTTTCAGTGAATTTGTATTGTTAACAATTTAACTTTTCGAAGGATTTTGGAGTAAAGCAATCAACTCTCTGCAGGAGTTGGGCAGCACACAAGGCTGAGACTGCTGAATCAATATGTGGAAACCTGACTGACAAGTTAGGTAATTTGATGCAGGATTTGGGACAACAACTGGAGATAAATTACTTAACACAGTCGGGAACCAAAATTGTGTTCAGAAAGAGAGACGTATTTTCCTGAGAGGAGTAAGGAGAATTGTACTGACGGAAGTGATGGGCACATGCAAAGCTCTTCCAAGCCTTCTTCCACATGTATTTGTGTAAGTTCTGATGACTGTGTATCAGTTCCCTTTGCAGGAGGTGGGAAGCCAAGCCAAGTGCTGTCGGAGGTGGGAAAGTATTGTAAAATATATGTAAATCAATACTGATGTGAACAACTCTTCTTTAAAGTATGTAACTATAGAAAAGTTAAAGCTAAAGTATAGGAAAAGGATTATTTCATGGAGAGAAAAATGCAGCAAAAATTGTCATTTTTTTCTTCTCTCTGGAATATGCTGAAAACCTTTTAGAATTCAGTTTGACTTTCAACTAACTCATATGAAAATACTTTAAGTTTCTTCATACTTTTAACTAGTTTGTATCTGTGTACTCAGGGAAAGTTCCATTTTGTTTTTCTTTTCCTAAACTGAATTTGTCAGTTCTGTAATATATTCAGTAGCTGCATAAAAATAAGGTAAATGGATCTGGCCGCTTAGTCAACCCTCAAACATGTGAGTTGGACAGGAGGGGTGGTGAGTGCAGAGAGGGACAAGCCCAAAGAATTATTCATGGTCTCAGTCACCGACAATTAAAAGAAAATGTTGTGCAGGTGTATGAGCTAACGTTTCTTTGAGGGAGTCATGTCACTTCTCTCATTGCGCTAGTGAAGAATTAGAGGAAAGCCTTTCAGGGTATAGCAGAGATTTTGTTTGTTTGACATCTCAAATTCCATCTCCCCTTGCTAACAGATTCCTGGAGCCCTGATGTTGCAGTGGTTAAGGGCTAACACTGCTAATTTAAAGATCTGAAGTATAAATCTAGCAACTGCTCCTTGGAAACCCTATGCGGTCTCTATGAATTGAACTTAACTCGATGGAACCTTTTTTAAATACAGACTCCTCATTTCTTTTTGAGAAAATACCTTCTTTCTAAATTCCATGCTCTCCTATTGTGCTCTCAGCTGGACCATTAGGTGGTATCGCTTGAAAAGAAGGGCAGAGAGACCAGAAATGAATAGAATCCCATTGTATTCTAACAGCCAAAACGCACTCAGATTATTACTGTTCTGAGAATACATAGTTCTTGCTTTCTGGCCTTCAGGACTATCGGACCTTCTGGTTTCCAAGTCCTAGGCTCACATTCACATATACTCTGTGACTCCCCCATTATTTTTCCCAATAAATTCTCTTTCACTTTATTTAAAGAGATGATTTCTGTTGCTTGCAATCAAAGATCTAAACATGACACATAGTACCATAATTGGCAATCTGTATTGCTGACAATTCTGTTGGTTCACCATTCTAGTCTTTCATAGGAGTCCCTGAGGGGCACAAGTGGTAAAGTGCTCAACTACTGGCCAAAGGTTGGCAGTTTGAACACATCCAAAGGCACCGCAGAATACAGGCCTAGTGGTCTGTTTCTGAAGGATCACAGCCTTAAAAATTCCATGGAACAGTTCTACTCATAGAACTGTTATCATCTTGAATTGATTAGATGGCAACTAACAACATTTCTCCCATTACTGTATGCAATGTGTGTGTGTATGTGTGTGTATATGAGAAATCTCATGTGAGCCTTCGACTGCTTTAGTGTCTTTAGCATTTTGTTCATACCATTAGTATGGCAAAAACAATCCTTTTCCCTGGTATCCTTTCGCAGTGAAATAGGCCAATCAAGTGTTCATTCGCAAACACCAAAATGAACATGAATCATCGTTAATATCTCCCTTCCCCCCACTACCTGTACTCAATTCTTCACCAACGTCTAATGATTATAACTACTAAGTATCTCTCACATTTGTATACAAGAACCATCTCTACCACTACTCTTCTAGATGACGGCATTTCCCTTCTGAACTCCTACAAAAACTTATCTCACAGGTCTCCTCACACGTTTATTGCATCCCTCTCAAATCCACTCTTTACATGTGAAGCCAAAATGATCTTAATATTTCAGTAGCCTGCTAGAATTCCTAGGACAGTGTTTAGAAAGCTTTAACATTCCCACCAACCCAACTGGTTTGAACCCCTAAATCAGACCCTCACTCATTTAACAGATGTTGTCCATTGAACTGGTTTTTTAACACCTGGGAAAGAAACTGTGATTCCTCCCATCGTATATCTTCTGAACTTGTCTGTAAATACTTTATCTGATAGTCTCTTCCCTACTTTTTCTAATTCAATATTAAGCATCCTTTAGATATAAGCAGAATACCATGTCCCCACAGAAACTTTCCTAGTTATCCCAACTAAATTAAAATCCACTCATGTACCATCTTGCAGAATCATAAGCTTACCCTCACAGCACTTATCTCAGTTGCCCTTTATATTCTAGGATTGTGTCATTCGGTGTTACCCCTGCCTTCTCTACCATCTGTTGTGGCTTGAATGGTGTCCCCCCAAAATGCATGATTTGCCTGGGCCCTGATTCTCAGTATCATGTCATTGCCCTTCATTTTGTGATTTTTCTGTGTTGTGAATACTTAAACAAGATTAGGGTGGGACTGTTAACAATCTTTCTAAGGTCACCTCCCTGTTCTGGTGTAAAGCGAGTTTCTCTGATGTGTGGCTTGCACCAACATTTTCTCCTTTCATCCCATGAAAGACAAGAAGAAAGGGAAGCGGAGAGTTGGGGACCTCAAATCATGAAGAAAGCAGAACTGAGAGCAGAGTATGTCCTTTAGACCCAAGGCTCCTGTGCCAAGATACTCTCAAAACAGAATGATTCAACCCAAGGACTGTCCTCCGGAGCCAACAAATAGGCTGTGTTCCCATGGAAGTGAAACTCTGCATTTGGATTTCTCCCTCCTGGACTCTGTAAGAGTAAGCTTTGTTAAAGCATCCATCCATCATATTTCCGTTGAAGCAGTACCAGGTAAATAAGATGTCACCCTGGAGTCTAAGCTACATGAAAACAGGATCTATATCAGTTATTTTGATCATTGTTTTCAGAGAACTAAGTGGAGTTTCTGCTACATGATTAAGCACTCGGTAATGAATGAATTAATCTTACCTGAGACAATATGAGTTCCTTGAGGAACTGCAATGCCTGACAAGAAATAATTATGCAGCTTGGAATTTTTCCCTTCAGTACCACCAGATTCTGATCATATGTTACCTTCTGAAATGGCTGAACATTGTCCAGTCCATTTTGGTATAATGACTCTATATATGTCTTTCATCTTCTTTTGATACTTCCTGCATCAGCTGGTATTTTGCTCACAGAATCCTTCAATACTGCAACTCAAGGCTTGAATTTTTTCTTCATTTCTTTCAGTTTAAGAAATGCCAAGCATGTTCCTTCCTTTTGGTTTTCTATCTACAGATTTTTGCATATGTCTGATAATACTTCCCTTTCTCTTCTCCTGCTGCCCTTTGAAATCTTCAGTTCTTTTTTTTTATTATGACTGAATAAAAATGTACATTCCCATATAAATTTGCATGCCCACCTATATGCAGCTCCAACTGCTCTCCCCACCTGGTGACAGCACACTCATCCTCTCTGCTCCATACATGTCTTATCCTCCCAACAGTCTCCTATCCCCTCCTCTCCATCCACTCCCCTTCCTCCAGTAAGAGGTCAGCAGGACAACATCCTATAGTTGCATAGAACCATAAAGTGCACAAATGATATGGTCACTCTGTGTGGTCAAGTCCAATCCATTCCTGTCCAAGAGCTGACCTCTGTTATGACTTACGAACAGAGGCAGCATCAGGCCCAGGGGCCATGCTCCCAGGGGAACTCCCAGGCCCTTGGACCATCAATTGTGATCTTCTAGTAGAGATCTTAGGGTGCATTCCTTTGTATTCTCATGTTGCCACTGAGACTAAATTTTGTGAGCTCCATCATGGCTGTCACTAGTGGTGGCCGGGCACCATCTGGCTCTTCTAGTCCCAAGTAGCTGTAGTCACCCACTCACGAGAATCTCTCTGTCTTCTGGGTTCTTTTCCCCCATGTCATTTTGGTCCTTGGTGATCATCCGTTTCTGCTAAGTTGAGACTACTTGCTGCGTCCTCCGATGGCAGCTTGGCAGTTTTTAAGACCTGAGATGCCACTCACCAATGTAGGGTGCAGAGGGCTCTCTTAGCAAAATGCTATTGTGCCAATTGGCCTTGATTTCCCCTGAGAGCATGGTTCCAGGTCCCCTGCCCCTGTTACTATGTCCTTGTCATATTGGATTAAGTTGGGAGGAGTATTCATGTTATGTTGAAGTCAAGTTAATATTGATCTTCTTTCTAATGTGTGCTGTCACAGATTTCACCCAATCAAATTTCTATCAACTATCTAATCTAAACACTCTCCCCTTCACCCTTCCTTCCTCCCCGACTTTACAGCCATCAGAGTCTTTTCTTCTATGCATGAGTCTGTTTTTAAGTTCTTATCGTAGGGGTTTCATGCAATATTTGTCCTTTTGTCGCTGGCTGCTTTCACTCAATATAATATCCTCCAATTAAAACCAGGTTACGAAATATTTCTTAAAATCATCATTGTTCTTTATCATTGCATAGTGTTCCATTGAGTATACATACCATAGTTTACCTATCCATCCCTCTGTTGTTAGACATCCGGGTTGATTCCATCTTTTCACTGCTGTGGACTGTGCTGCAGTAAACATTTGTGTGCATGTATCGTTGGTGTGAATGGCCTTAATTCTATAGGATATGTTCTGAGCAGTGGAATTACTGGGTCAAATGGTAAATCTATATCCAGCTTTTTAAGGAAGTTCCAGATTACTTTCCAAAGAGGTTGCACCATTTTGCAATCCCACCAATGGTGTAGGAGAGTTCCAATTTCTCCATAGCCTCTCCAGCATTTGTTGTTTTGCATTTTTTGGATCACAGCCAAGCTTGTTGGGGTGAGATGGTATCTCACTGTGGTTTTGATTTGAATTTCTTTAATAGCTAATGGTCATGAGCACATCTGCGTGTGTTTTTTGGCTGCCTGGATCTCCTCTTTAGAGAAGTGTCTGTCCATCTCCTTTGTCCATTGATTAATTGGATGATTTATCTTTTTCTTATTGATATTTTGTAGTACCTTATAGATTATGGAGATCAGGAGTCAGTCTGACATATAGTTGCCAGCTATTTTTTACCATTCTGTATGTGGCCTTTTAATTCTATTAATAAAGTCTTTGGATGAGCAAAAGTTTTTGATTCTTAGTAGTTCCCATTTACCTATTTTCTCTTCTGTTGTTTGTGGTTGGTTTGACAGATTTTGAAGTCTGTCTACATTGTGTATTAAAACCTCCATTGTTGTTCCTACTTTTTCTTGGATGAACATTATTGTTTTCAATTTGATATTTAGGTCTTTTATCCAGTTTGAGTTGGTTTTTGTATAAGGTGTAAGATATAGGTCTTGTTTGAATTTAGTGCAAATAGATGTCCAATTTTGCCAGCACCATTTGTTGAAGAGATTGTTTTTATCCCAGTTTAATGTCTTAGTGCCTTTGTCGAACATCAACTGTTTATAGGCAGATGATGTCATCTCTTGGGTCTTGATTCTGTTCCAGTGATCTGTCTCTTCTTGTACCAGTACCAGGCTGTTTTGACTACTGTGGCAGTGTAATCAGATCCAACTCGACAGCACTTGTCTGGCTTGGCTGGCAGTGTAATAGGTTCTAAGATCTGGTAATGAGAGGCCTCCCAATGTGTTCTTCTTCAGTATCACTTTTCTTATCCGGGGCTTCTTCTTTTTCCAAACAAAGTTGGAAATTTGTTTCTCCATCTCATTAAAAAAATGTCATTGGAATTTGTATTGGGATTACATTATATAAGTAGATTGCTTTGGGCAAAATAGACATTTTCACAATATTAAGTCTTCCTATCCATGAGCATGGTAGGTTTGTCCATTTATGTAAGTCTCTTAGTTTCTTGTAGTAAGGACTTGAAGTTCTCTTTGTAAAGGTCTATTATTTCACTGGTTAGATTTATTCACAGATACTTTAAGTTCTTAGGGGCTACAGTAAATGGTATTGTATAGTAAATGGTATCGATTTGGTGATGTCTTCCTTAATAATCTCGTTGTTGGTATAAAGGAGTCCTACTGATTTTTACTTATATTTACCATTTATCCTGAGGCTTTGCTGAACTCTTCTATCAGTCTGAGTAGTTTACTTATGGATTATGATTTTGTTCTTGATCTGTTGGATTTCAGGGTACCTGTGTTCCATCAGATCAAACAGTCTGCTTAATTTTTCATTTTGCTCTGCTGCTTTTTGTATAAGGTCTAGGAGAGCTCTCTATATAATCCTTTTGTATTTATCTTTTGATCATGTCAGAAAAGCTTCTTCATCTGGGAAGTTCTGAGGTGCTTTCTTTGGGGGCCTTCTGAAGCCATAGATGATTTCTTGCTTATGCATTTCTCCAGAGTTTGTTGCTTTTTGGGGCATCATGTGAGTCAACAGAGGCTGGGAGACATGCTTCGAGGATGGACCACAGTTGTTTCTGTAGTCCATCTTAAAATAAGACGTAAAAAGTGTCTGACCACTTCCAAAGCCAGTCAGGTTTTCAGGTGTATAGGTCCCTCTTCCCAGCTGGCAAAATAAGCACCTCTATATCAAACCCCAGATGCTATAAACTACTCAAAATACAGAAAGGCTACTGCCTTGCTGACCTCTGCTGTCAGACCCCAGCTGTAGGCAACACTATGTAAAATACTGCTTTTCTGCCTGAAAAGTGCTCTCCTCCAGTCAGGCACTGCCTCTCAACCTAGCAATTAGGTCCAGCTGAAGCTTCTGTATGGGTACATCCACCTCCCAGTGGAACAAGATGGTGTATCACACAAGCTTGCCACCTGCCTGGGAATGGGCTACTCTGTGGCAGAGGCAGAAGGAGACACCGAAGGTGCCAATATACAGAGTCCACAGCCTCTGTTGCTGTGCCCCAGCCATAGGTGCCACTGTGTAAAATACTGCTTTTCTTCCAGAAAAGTGCTCTCCCTTGGGCAGGCACTGCCTCTCATCCTAGGAACTAAGTCCAACTGTGCCTCTATATGGGTGTCTCTGCCTCCCTGTGGATCAAGATAGTGTTCTGCACAAGCTTGCAACTACTTCAGCACCAGCTACTATATGGAGGAAGCAGAAAGAGAGACCAAAGGTACCAAGATGCACAGAGTCCAAAGCTGGGCTCTCAAAATATGACAATTTCACTTGCCAATCCCAGCAGCAGTGCCTCTAAGATAAGCAGCTAGTCAAGTCCCAGCTCCAACCACCAGCTAAGACAGAGAGAAAAAAATTAAACTGGTGAGTTACCTTCGGTCCACGCAAACCCCGTTAGCCAAGAGAGGGGTCATCGAAAGAGATTGCATTTAGTGGTACGAAGTCCAAATTAACAGCCCTATGCCACATCCTAGGGCTCACTAGGTGTCCAGAAGGCTCCGTTTAATTATCAATTCAGGTCTTGATTTCCAGAGGGAGTTACGGAGATGTGTGTTTTGTCCACCATCTTGACTCTGTCTCCCCTGTTCAGTTCTTTTTTTCATCGGTTCTTCCTTTTACTTTAGCTACTTGACTTTCAAGAGCAAATTTTAGAGTCTCTTCCATCATACATTTTGGTCTGTCCTGTCTTTTTAATGATTTATCGCTTTCTTCATGTGTAATGTTCTTGATACCATTCTATAACTCATCTGATCTTTGGTCATTAGTGTTCAACGCACCAAATCTATACTTAAGAGAATTTCTAAACTCAAATGGCATATACTTAAGATTGTACTTTGACTCTCATGGACTTGAACTTGCGTATGAGCAATTGATGGTTTGTGCCACACTTGGCCCCAAACTTTGTTCTGACTAATGATATTGAGCTTTTCCATCATTTATTTCCACAGATGGAAACAATTTGATTCCTGTGTTTTCCATCAGGTGAGGTCTATGCTTTCTTTGTTGGTGAAAAAGGGTGTTTGCACTGAAGAAGTCATTAGTCTTGCCAAATTCTATTATGTAATCTCTGGCATCATTTCTATCACCAAGGCCGTGTTTTCCAACTACCAATCCTTCTTTATTTCCAACTTTTGCATTGCAATCACCAATAAATATCAATGCATCCTGATTGCATGTCTGATCAGTTTCAGACTGCAGAAGCTAGTAAAAAATCTTCTTTGACCTTAATATTTGCTAAGCAAATTCAAATAATAGTCATATTAGTTGGTCTTCCTTGTAGGTATATTAATATCATCGTATCACTGACAGCATTGTACTTCAGAATAGATCTTGAAATACTCTTTTTGATGATGAATGCAATGCCATTCTTCTTCATGTTGTCATTCCCAGCATAGTAGACTATATGATTTTCTAATTCAAAATTGCCAATACCAGTCCATTGTAGCTTACTAATGCCTGGGATGTTTGTGTGTTCTACTTCATTTTTGATGATCTTCCATTTTCCCAGGGTCATACTTCATACAGTCCAAGTTTTGATTATTCATGGATTGTTTGCAGCTATTTCTTCTCATTTTGAGTCATGCCACATCAGCAAATGAAGGTCCTAAAAGATTTATTCTATTCTCATCATAAAGGTAGACTCTATTTTGAGGGGGTTAATTGTTCATTGTAATTTGAGTGCCTTTCAATTTGGAGGGTGGGGGTGCTCATCTTCCAGCACTATGTCAAACAATATTCCACTGCTATTTATAGGGTGTTTTTTGGCTAGTTATTGTCAGAAGTAGACTTCTGGATCCTTCTTCCAAGTTTGTCTTAGTCAGAAGGCTGAAATCTCTCCACTACAGATGACCTTTCTGGTATCTGAACACTGGTGGCATAGTTTCCAACATCACAGCAACATATAAGACCCCACATTATGTCAAACTGTTTACTGTTGTTGTTATGTTGTTAGGCATCATCAAGTCAATTCCAACTCATAGCGACTCTATGAACAATGGAATGAAATACTGCCCAGTCTTGTGCCACGTCCACAGTCATTTTTATGCTTAAGCCCACTGTTGCAATGACTGTGTCAATCCATCTTGTCAAGGGTCTTCCCCTTTTTTGCTGATCCTACACTCTACCAAGCATGATGTCCTTCTCCAGGAACTGATCCTTACTGACATGTCCAAGGTGCGTAAGTCACAGTCCTGCCACCTTTGCTTCCAAAGAGCACTTTGGTTGCTCTGCTTCAGGAACAGATCTGTTGGTTCTTTTGATGGTCCAGGGTACATTCAGCATTCTTCTTCAACACCACAATTCAAAGGCATCAATTCTTCTTCTGTCTTCTTTTCTCATGGTTCAGCTTTCACATGCATTTATGATGTGATTGAAAACACCATGGCTTGGGTCAGAAGCATTTTAGTCTTCAAGGTGACATCCTTACTTTTGAATACTTTGAAGAGGTCCTTTGCAGCAGATTTTCCCAGTGCAATGCATCTTTTGATTTCTTGACTGCTGCTTCCATGAGCATTGATTGTGGACCCAAGTAAAATGAAATCCTTGACAACTTCTATCCTTTCTCCTTTTATGACAACATTGCTTACTGGTCCAGTTGTGAGGATTTTTGTTTTCCTGATGTTGAGATGCAATCCATCCTGAAGGTTGTGGTCCTTGATCTTCATCAGTAGGCGTCTCAAATCTTCATTCCAGCAAGTAAGGTGGTATTGCCCGCATAACACAGGTTGTTAATGAGTCATCCTCCAGTCCTGTTGCCTTGTTCTTCTTCATATAATCCAGCTTCTTGGATTATTTGCTCAGCATGCAGGTTAAAAAGATATGGTGAAAAGACACCACACTGACACACGCCTTTCCTGGTTTGAAATCATGCATTATTCCCTTGTTCTGTTCACAGGACTGCCTTTTGATCCATATATAGATTCCTTAAGAGCACAATTAGGTGCTCTGAAATTCCCATTCTCCACAACATTAGCCGTAATTTAGTATGATCCACACAGTTGAATGCTTTTATATGTCTATTAGTGGTTACCAAAGGTGGATGGAAGAGGAAAAAAAAGGAAAATAATTGCTTGGGGGCACTGAGTTTATGTTAATGGTCGTGGAATAATCAGGAAGTAGAGAGGGGTGATGGTTGCAAAAGATGTTACATTGTAAACCAGTTTGTTCTGTGTATTTTTACCACAGTAAAACAATTAAAAACAAAATGAAACAAAAAAGAAAAAAATAGTGATTTGTTGTCTTGAACTATCAACACTTCCTGACCCTACACGTATGTAAGACAAACACAAAATTTGTCTCCAGAGTAAAAGAAAACAAAAATAATTCTGTGGCTATTTTTTGTTGTTGTTGTTTCATTTTTTTTTTTGCTATTCCTTCATAGATATTATCTATTATAACTCTTGAAGCTCCCCTGGATGAAATTCTTCTATAGGCAGATTTTTAAAAGATTATAGAATACTAAATCTTTTGAAATAAAATTGTTATAAATATTTTTTAGAAAAGAAAAGAAGAAAGGAGGGAGGGAGAGAGAGAAAAAAGAGAGAGAGAAAGGAAAGAAGGGAGGGAGGGAAAGGAGGAAGGAAGAAAGAGAGACAGAGAGAGAAAGAGAGAGAACAAGAAAAAAGAAAGGCAGGGAGGGAGGAAGAAACAGGAGGGACATAGGGAGGGATGGAGGGAGGAGGAAAGGAAAGAAGGAAAAAAGGAAAGAAGGAGAGAAGGAAAAAAGGAAGAGTGCCAGGTGTCTTCCACAGATATAAAATTGTCTCCCTTAGATGAGACAGCATGGTTAGCTGACACGCTAAATCACTCCTTAAACCAAAAAATTCAGCCCATTGCCATCAAATTGGTTCTGACTCATAACACCCTATAGTATAAACCAAAAAAGTTGTGGTTTTATAACCCTAAACTTATCCTTGCTGTCTTGAATAAATTGGTGAAAATTTAGCTGGCAAGTTCATAATTGCAAATAACAAGAAAATAAATGTATTCTTTTTATCATTCATTCAAGTTTTTCCAAGGCACAAGATACTTATCCCTGGCAACTACAAAAACTTTGGAAAAGTGTGTTTCAGGGGGCAGTGTTTTTACTCTGGAAATGGTGGTAGCAATCTGACAGCATTTGGTGACAAAGAAATAAGCCAAATATAAGAAAAAGAAGAAAAAATATATAGAGAAAGAGGCTCTTTAGTCCCTGACAAAAGAGTTTCAGCTACAGATTAAATAATGTCCAGTTCTATCCACATATGTAACTGATACTTTTATTCTTTTACTAGATCCAGTTTGAACTGTTTTTTTTAAGTTCTACATATAATTGAACTAAGTCCTGCCTAAATTCACCCAAAGAACATGTCTCCCAGGTGATATCTTCACTCCAAAAACACACACCTACTCATTAAGGAAAAAGAAATGGTCAGTCTATTCCAAGATCCCTAAGAGGACTCTTAGAATGAGAGAGTAACAAGAGGGCTCCTGTCATACCTATGTCCTCCCTTTTATCAGCCCTAATGAAAGGAAGGATGGAGGGAAGGAGAGAGGGAGAGATTATTTTGAAAAAATTAGTCCTACAAGTGATACTAAGACTTAGTTGCTCAAGTTAAACTTTAATTTACACAGGATTTTCTTCATTCTCTTGTCCATAAAGCACTCTACAAGGATATGAAGTCTCATAGAGATCCTATAGGACATGGGAACACTGCCACATGTAGTTTCTGACCAGCACCTGGGGGATTAGAACTCCTGATGTTTTGGTTAGCAGCTCTAGCACTTAACCACTGTGCCAATAGGATTTCCCTAGAAAAGACAGCAAAGGAAACAATGCAGAGGGAATAAGGAAAGCAGCAGAAGGACATGGATTCTATATATTCATCCTCTCTAGGTGGCCCCTGTGTAGACTGAAAAGTGACAATTTTGAAAGGGAAAGTGTTTCATACCATATCAGACTCCACAGGTACCTTAGTGTGCAAATGGCATGTGCTTTACTGTTGTCTTAGATTGGCATAAATACCTATAAACAAAAAATATTGGAGTTAAGTCAGTTCTGACTCACCTCAGACCCTAGAAGGCAGAGTAGAACTGCCCCGTAGAGTTTCCAAGGAGCACCTGGTAGATTTGAACTGCTGACTTTTTAGTAGCAGCATTAGCACTTAACCACTACGACACTGGAACAGGTTGCTCACCCATGTTGTAAACAGAACTCATGATATTTTCTTTTCTTCTAAATTTATTCCTACCTCTGAGTACAATTCTGTCATTTAGGTTTTGTTGTTGTTGTTAAACTTTTACTGATGATTAGTGTCCTTTCCAGACTGTGGAACACAAGTGACATGGTCTCAGTCAGTCAGAAAACCATCTCACCAGTGACTAAGATGGCACCAGCTACTCCCAAGCAAAGGGGACAACACTTTGACACAGTGACCAATGAAACCACCCAAGGAAAGAATGACATTCCAATAAAACCTCCAACCAGCCCCCAGTTCAGAGAGACAGGCTTTGGAGGAGGCTATTCTTTCTGTCTTCTGTATAGCAATATATAAAAAAGTTCTTGCTACTCACCTCACCCCTATTCAAGGGCTGGCTATTTGCCACAGGCAGCTCTGACTCACAAAATTTCAGTACCCCTACCAAGGCTTCCAGATATTTTTATACAGAGAGTTATATCAAAGAAACAGCTCACGAGTTTGCTGAGGCTGGAACATCTCAAGTCTGTGGGTCAGGCAGGAGGCTTCTCTTGAGCCGTGTAGCTGTACGGCTCAGGGAAGCCATGATCACCAAGTCAAAGAGCAGAACACTTGTTCACCGGCTGCAAAAAACAAGGAATTCTGAGGCCAACAGGGAAGACAGTAGCTAAGGTGCTAGTTCAAGTCCCAAGAATGGGAGACCAGATGAACAGAAGCCAGCAACAAAATCCAGAACAAGCAACACCCTCAATTCTTGCCAAATTGTTCACTTCTGTCGGACGCAGGTCACACGTCCAAGGAACATGCTTTCGATTAATTGACTGTTTACAACAGCGCCTGCCATGGAAGTGATTATATTATAACAGGTCTCACCATGGACATGATTACATCATCATATGACTACCCAACTACAACATACCTGTCAAATCATTGAGAACCATGCCCCCGCCAAGTTGACACACAAACTTAACTATCATGATTGCTAACCTAAAGACTGGCTTTTAAAATCTATTCAGTGGCACCCCCTAAGTGATGATCTGTTCCAGAAAGATTCCTTAAAACCAAATCCACTACCATCAAGTAGATTCTGACTCCTAGTGACCCTATAGGACAGAATAGAGCTGCCCCATAGATTTTACAAGGAGTACCTGGCAGACCAAAACTCTGACCCTTTGGTTAGCAGTCGGAGCACTTAACCACAAGCCGCTAGGATTTCCTCCATAAAGATCACCGCCGTTAAAACCCTACAGAGCAATTTTACTCTATAACATGTAGAATCAGGACTTGACTTGATGGCAATGGGTTTTTTTTTTGTTTGTTTCATTTTGTTTTCACCAGATTTCATGTGCATTCTTTATTCGGAGCAATATGATAGTTTTCTTTCTACTAACAGATTGTTCCTGCAAAGCCTCACCATTTTTTTAAGACATAGAAAGCAAAGCAGTGACAAAATGAACAATCCAGCAACATGTTTAGATCTTTCTTTACCATCCTTTCAGCTTTTTTGCCCCTCTTTTTGCTCTCATTGGTACAGTCTCTGACACTTTTACAACTTAGCAACTGCTGATGGTGTACTCAAAGGCAATATATTTTGTTCTCTCTAGTAAAGCCTCAAACTGGAAAGACAAATATCTGGGGTGTGAGTGTGTGTGTGTGTGTGTGTGTGTGTGTGTGTGTGTGTGTGTGTGTGTGTGTGTGTGACCAACATTCTTCAGGTGTCCCTCACAAACCTGTGCCAGAATCTCTACCTCATCTAGCATGTGAAGGACTCATTCGTATGGTCTACATGGTTCATCTTAGTTCAGGAAATTCCTCTTAGTCACCTGCTTTCATGTTTTTCCCTCCATCCCATCCTAAGGATTGCTGTGAATATGGTTTTACTTAGAAGCTGTACCAAGAAGCCTATACTATGTTGCTGGTTTAAAACACACCAATTGTTAATGATCAGAAGAACTATATACAAGTATGTTGTTTTTGTTGGATGCCATCTAGTCAAATTTTTACTCATGGTGACCCCATATATTTTAAAAAAAAAAAAATTCCATGAAGTGGATTCTGACTCATACTGACCCAGAAGGACAAGAGTAATAGAATTACCCTCAGAAAGTTTCCACGGAGCAGCTCTTGACCTTTTGACTAACATCCAAGTTCTTAACCAGTGGTGGGGCGGGAGGATCACTGCCTTAAAATTGATTCGGACTCATACTGGCCCTGTAGGGCAGAGCAGAACTGCTCCATAGAATTTCCAAGAAGCGCTTGACGAATTCGAACTGCTGACTTTCTGTTAGCAGGCATGGCACTTAACCACTACACCACCAGGGTTTCTCATGTATAGTGCACATTAATAGCACAATATGTTACAAACCGACCATAAGAAGCTTCTTTTCAAGAAGCAGTAGAATCTAAACTACTTTCAAACACAGACACTTCCATTTGATGAAAACCTGGAGTGAGAAGAAAGGAAAGGAGACTGTATCGCCTGCCTGCTATCTAGAGGGCAGTTGTTTTCTCTGCACTTGCCAAGGAGGGAAGGGGGCTGGGAAAAAAACCAGCCTACCCAAAGCTGCCATGGCTGTGTAAATGCTTTTGGATTTTTTCCAAAGATTTTAACCAAATATTCAACCCATAACAAGTATTCCCTGTGGCACAATTCAAGCATGCTGCAGTTACAGTTTATAAATGGAAGCCAAATCACACACACTTTTGTAAAATGACTGATATAGCAGAAAAACAAGTTATGTACTTAATAAGCAATCTCAAGCTTGTAATGTAGAGAAACCCACTTGTAATTTCCTTGTATTTTTTCTTCGCTGCACATATTGTTCATTTTTAAAGCTCTCTACAAGACTTATAAAATTCAACTTAACCGATATGCCTTCACTTCAATTTTCTTTGCTCATTTCTTTGAGAAACGGTACTCCCATCCCCAAATATTAGTCATATTGAAATGCATGAAATGTGGTGGAACAGCATTCCTTAAAGCATGTGTTTTGTTTATGAAATACGTACATTACAAAAAGAAGCCATCGATATGTGTTTATCCTCTGTGCGAGCACGCTTTCACTCTTTCCAACCGGTGGGATACTTTTCTAACAAATGCCATTTATCATTTTTGTCTACCAAATGAGGGTTGTTAGAGCTCATTATACTGGCATTTACTACCCCGTGGTTCTGATTGCTTTAATGAAGTATCCTAATGGGCATTTTTGCCAATTAAACATAAGGTTACTCTTCAAAATTAAAGTACTGGGTATGACAGTCAATTCTGAACCAGCCTAATCTGCAGTCCTGCTGGCAAATTTAAACCATCCATTTGATGATGAAACTATCCATTACTGCCTGTCCTTCTTCCCTCGACTTGTTGGGTTCCCTCTCTACTGGATTACTTTATGGATTCTTATGAAATTTTAGCTTTCTTTAATTAGATAATTTCTGACTCCGTTTGAAATATACACAACCCTGTTTCCACTCTTCCACTCCAAAGAATATGCTATATTATTTCAGAGGAATCTAAACACACTGTTTGCTGCTAGAAAACTATTATATTGCTCATTAATTTCTTTGTAGGCTGCTATTATAAGAAATTTCTAATCAACTTTGATTTTTTTTTTAAATGTATTTTTCCAATGAGTGCATATTGGCTTAGATTTTCAGGGCACTTGAGATTTATTTTTAACCTTGACTTTCTATTCACACCCCAAAAAGAGCATCTTATTGCTATAGAATCTTCTCCTGTTTTGCTGATTAGCTATAGAATGAGAAGCACCTGACAGTCAGCATTAAAAAGGGGGCTAAATGGTTTACAAGTCTCAGTAATTAATGACTATTTTTAGCACAAAGCATATAGGCTGGTTTCTTTCATCTCTCTGAAACTCAGTGTAAGCCCCTATAAGCTTTATGGTTGCATAACTGGTGCAATAGAGCTGAAAATGAGACAGGGGTTAGAATGCCGCTTCAGTAATCTGCCATTAACTAAAATGGAACCCTGGAAGCCCTTGGTGGCCTCAAATGTGGCTGCCACCAAGATTTAAAGCCAGCCATCTGTCTAGTGGTACTTGGGAAACCCACATCTCTGTTTAGATCTTTAAATAGATTCAACTGTTTTAAATAATGTTATTTACGAGAATGATTTACTGCAGCGAACAATTTGTTTCCTGGCCTTTTGGGCTCTAATTGGGTGTTTTCTCTGATTAGGAAACCACTACAGAGTGTGTACTTGTGTCAGCTTTTATTACGACCACCCTGTGCTTATCATGTGCTCTCAAGCCACTTTGGATGAAGGAATAGATTTGCTTCCAGGTGTTGTTAGTAAAGAAAACAACTCTCTTGAAAATCATGATACGCTAATAACAGGGCGGGGGACTCCACTGGGAACATGACAAAGTTTCACATTCATGAAGGTATGCTAAGTAAGACCACAGTAAGTGCTGGGTAATGTGTTTGTTTTAGATGTGTGACTGTTGTATAGCCTGCATAGAATTTTATTCTCTGTTTTAGTCATCTGGTACCGCTCTAACAGAAATACCACAAAGTGGATAGGTTTAACAAAGGAAAGTTCGTTCTCACACAGTCCTATAGGCTGCAAGTCTGAATTCAAGGCATCCACTCCAGGGGAAGGCTGTCCTCCTTGTCGGCTCTGGAGGAAAGTCCTTGTGTTGCCTCAGTCTTTGTTCAGGGAGCATCTTGGTGCAGGAACCTCAGGTCTGAAGGACGTGCTCTACTCCCGTTGCTGCTTTCTTGACGGTGTGAGGTTCCCAGTTTTCTGCTTGTTTCCCTTTCCTTTTCTCTCTTGTAGGATGAAAGGATAAAGGGTGGTACAAGCCACACTCCAGAGAAGCTCACTTTAAAATGGAGCAGGGAAGTGATTTTATGAAGGGATTTATGGCCCCGCTCTCATCCTCTAACATACAGCATAGGAAAACCACAAAATGGAGGGCAATCATAAAATATTGGGAACCATGGCACAGTCACATGGATACACACATTTTTGAGGGGGACACAGTTCAATCCACAACATTGTCTAAACCAGTCATAATCACAAATAAACTCATGGTAGACTTATGCAATATTATCCAGAATAGTCATCTTCTAACGTCCTGTTGACAGCTGTAGGAGTTCTTATGAGCAAGAACATTTACAAGGTGTGACTGAGAACATTCAAGAAAGGTTCAAGCTCCAATTATTGAATGCAAAACAGAAGGAAACAAAAGGAGAATTTGAACTCATTCATCGTACCCAGAGCACTCGTCGTAAGAGAAGAGATTAGATACTATCTGTTATTTTCTTTTTACTTCTTTTACAAGGGTAAAGATTTTGGTAATTTGAACTGTATGGTTTTCTATAATACAGCTTGGAGCACACAAAATTTAATTTCCCTTAAACATAAAGCTGAGTAGAATTAAGATCAACACTTAGGCAATATTACAAACGTGATTGCTGGACTCTGGAATTAGATTTTCTGAGAGCGAATCCCAATACTGCCTGTCATCTGCTTTGTACCTTGGGCAAGTTCTTCACTTAATCTGTGAAATGAGTATAATAGTAGAAACTACCCTAATAGATCTTTGAGACAATCCAATGTGACACTACACAGAAATACATAGACTCTTACTAGACTCTTACTAGTGTAGAGCTATTGTTATCTTTTAAACCTATTGCTAAATGATATCTGTCACTGGTAGACCCATGCGTGTGCATGTATGTACACTGTACATGTACATGGAAACTCTGGTGGTATAGTGATTAAAAGTGCTGCAGCTGCTAACCAAATGTTTGGCAGTTCAAATCTGCCAGACGTGCTTTGGAAACTCTGTGGCGAATTTTTACTTTGTCTACAGGGTCCCTATGTTCAGAATGGACTCACTGGCAGAGGGTTTTGCTTTGTTTTTATTATACATATAAAGGGTCTTTCAATAAGGGTATTCTGCCTTTGATGTTGAATAAAACAAGTTGTGTAAACGATACAGTTTCTATTGTTTTGTTATTTTGAAGTACATTGGATTGCTATTATGTGTGGAAAAGAACTTCAGGTAAATGACCGCCATGGCACCTTCCAAATGGGGCCAAAAGTAATCAGTTTTCATGGCCCGATATCTTTTGCCATTGACAGCAACAGCCTTTCCTCCTTCATCTTGGAAAAAAATAGGGGCCGATGATTCTGCCGGACCTAAATCCACAACAAACAGTAATTTGGGGGGATAAAGTGGATACTCTTGAATCTCCATTGGATTCTCATATCTCCAAATGTTAGCATTTTGTTTGTTAATAAAACCATTCATCCAAAAATAGACCTCCTGGCTGAAGATTTCTGAGCCCAGACAAGGTAAACTTCCAATTGCTCCAGAGCCCAGTCAGCAAAAGTACAGAGCAATCTATGGTTCCTGGACTGCAGTTCTTGAGTTAAAACGGTTTTGTGAGGATTAAGATTCAAGTCCAGATGCAAAATCTTCCAAATTAGTGTCGTCAAAAGGCCTAGTTCCTGTGCTCAGGGAGGAGTTGATTGGGATGGTTTCTCACATACATTCAGAGTAACAGTGGCAACGTTTTTATTGGAACATGTTGTTTGTTGACACATAGGTGTTACCTCATTATCAACAGACCAAGTTGTCTCAATTTTTTAGATTAAGCATAGAATTGTTCTTTCAGTGGGATGATTATGCACATTGTAAATTTCACATAATGCACAGATTGTTTGACAAATGGGACACTCATTTTGATAATAAGCTTCAATATTTTTGACACATTGTGGAATCATGTAACTTTTCGTGGCTATATGTTAAGACTGATCCAAAAAAGTGCTAAATACGGCCACTATAGCTTTACAGATGTCTATGCTCTGAGCTATCAGAAACAGGGTAACCTTATTGGAAGACTCTTTATACGGAAATTCTGATGACCTAGCAATTGAGAGGAAACCCGGGTGGTACAACAGTTAAGAACTATGTCTGTCTGCCAAAAGATCAGCAGTTCATATCTGCAGGGTGCTCCTTGGAAACTCTATAAGGCAGTCCTACTCTGGCCTACAGGGTTTCTATGAGTCTGAATCTACTCCACAGTGGTGGGTTTGGTTTGAGTTTTTCAGTGGCTAAGAGCTACATCTGTTCACTAGAAGGTCTGGAGTTCAAATCCACCAGGTGCTTTTGGATACCCTATGGGATAGTTCTACTGTGTCCTTTAGGGTTGGTATGAGTTGGAATGGACTTGAGTGCAACAGGATTTTGTTTAGTTTAAATAGACATATATCTCAAATGGAAAACCAGGTGGCATAGTGGATAAGAGCTATAGCTGCTAACCAAAAAGTTGGCAGTTGAAATCTACCAGGTACTCTTTGGAAACTCTATGGGATAGTTCTACTCTGTCCTGTAGGGTTGCTAGAAGTCAGAATGAACTTGATGACTTTAAAAAAAAAATTTAAAAGCACATTTCATACATATTATTTGATTGCCTACCATCAAACTTATAAAGTAGTACAAATCAATATTATTTAATAGATACAAAAATAGAAGCTTAAATATATGCATGACCTTTTTTAGATCGTGTAATTAGAAAGAAGTGGGATATATGTGGTATCATGTAGTACTCACATATATGCTACAGTACTCTCACCTAAGCACCTCCTCCATCCCCACTGGCTTTTCAGAAGTGATGATTTCGTGAGAGCGATTCTGTCAGTGAGAAAAAAGTGAAGAGCGGGAGGAGTCAGAGACAAAGATACGACACAGGCCTGACCACAGTAAAATGGGAGAAGAGCATAAAATGAGATAGAGGAAAAGTCATGGTGACTAAAATCTCTATAGGGAACCTGATTGCCCATGTACTTGGCTGTAACTATTAAATATTAGATGAGGCACTTACACTAAATAAACATGAACAACTGTCTTATTTCAGTGTTCATTGCTTTTCTGTCCCATACATCTAAGGCACCTTTTACGAACTGTCCTAGAAAACTGAAAATGTCTCAATCTCTTCCACGTAGGGAATATTATCTCGTGACTGACTAATCAATTGACCTCAAACACACCTGAATTCCTTTCAAGAAGATGTTTAATATTGTTCAAGAATCATATGTCACAACTTCCTTCTTTGTAATTGTTTGTAATTTTATGAGCTATCCACGCTGTCAAAAGCTACAACTATTCTACATGAAAATTCTGATCATATGGAACATGATTCAATTTTTTTGATTTATTGGATCTCCCAAGAAATGATTTCCACTGAACACTGTCTATACTACAATTATCTCCTTTATTGTTTTATATTCTCCAATGTCACACGGAATGTTTTGAAAATGCTAAATTGTTTTGGCAGCTTGGTACCATTGCATCTGATTTAAAATGATTTCCTCACTGAATAACCTTCACAACCATCTGACGCAGAAAATTCTTCACATTTTCTATAGGATTATCATAGTATTACATGGTTCCATTGCAACAATGCTATTGCATTAAACTAATAATTCACCTCAGATAGGTTTCCAGATTGTAAATTTTAAGGCCAGAAAAGAAAGTCATTTTTCTCAACCACTCTAGGAGTGATTATTCTCACAAAGTTATTGATATTTGTAAGTGTTTGGAATACCTATACATGGAGCTTTAGTTTAGTCAAGTTCTTCAGTCTCACACTTTTTACGAAGAGACTTTTATGACTTACTGTGGTTAATTCAGAAATAGAATCAAGAGGTATCTGTTATGAAAGGCAAAATCCTGCTTAATAATAGGTATTAAAAGCCTTGTGAAATTACTTTGCTCACTGAGGAATTTAGATACATGCTGGGGGAATAGTCTGCCTCTATACCTCTCATCTGGCTGCCTAAGAAAAGGCCCTGGGCCCAGAACATTCCCTGACATGGAGGCAGGAACTAAGTCACTTTCTCTCTTCCAGCTCCTTATCATCAGAGAGGCCTTTTTCGTGTCTGAGGCACACAATAACTTTCTCCATTTCTTGCACGCATATGAGAGTCATATAACACCCAGTCAACCCTAGATTTGTATCTGTTCCCATTTGGGAAGAAGTGGGTCTCTCATACTTTGGAAAAAGATGGGTAAGCCTAGAACATCTGCCCTGCACCATATGCAGCACAGGCCTCCTGGTCATGGTTGGCAGGTGCTCACCAGTGATGCTGATGTTGCTGCGTCTCTTCTCTGAGTAAAGCATTCCCCAATATAGCATGCATGTGGTTTTTTTTTCTGGCAACTGCAGACCTTGACTGTAGACAATAAATATATCTTCCAAGACCAAGAGTTTTCTGCTACAGCAAATGTTGAGAAGAAGCAACAAATCTGTTACAGATAATATAGCTAGAACTCCTAACTCAAATGAAGGACTAGACAAAGAGTTTTCTGAGATGCTATAATCCTAAAGTAATACAATAAATTGTGTCAAGCCACAGGCTGGAAAATAAATTAGAATTTTCCGTATATTTTCCACTTGATATTTGGCAATGAAATTACTGGATAACCATGGTCTACGGAAGTAACTAGGAACTCTGGAATTCTATGGAATTGGTTTCAAATGCCAGCTCTTTTACATACGCAATGTACTTGACATCTCTGGACCTCATTTTTTTCATTGATAAAATGAGGTCAATAATGTCTACTGCTGTTGTTGTTGTTAGGTGTTGCTGAGTTGGTCTCGACTCTTAGCGATCCTATGAACAACAGAACGAAACACCGCCCAGCCTTGTGCCAAGTCCACAATCATTTTTATGCTTAAGGCTCTTGTTGCAGCTGCTGTGTCAATTCATCTCGTCGTGGGTCTTTTTCTTTTTCCCTGACCTTTCACTCTACCACATGATGGCCTTCTCCAGGGACTGATCTTTCCTGGCGACATGTCCAAAGTATGTAGGACACAGTCTTGCCATCTTTGCTTCCAAGAAGCTCTCTGGTTGTACTGCTTCCAGAACAGATCTGTTGGTTCTTTTGGTGGTCTGTGGTACATTCAACATTCTTCTCCAACACCACATTTCAAAGGCATCAATTCTTTTATCTTCTTTGTTTATGGTTCAGCTTTCACATGCATATGATACAACTGAAAATACCACGGTTTGGGTCGATGGGGTCAATTGAGTCAGCCTCCCAACGCAATGCATCTTTTGATTTCTTGACTGCTGCTTCCATGGGCATTGATTGTGGACCCAAGTAAAATGAAATCCTTGACAACCTCAATCCTTTCTCTATTTATGACAATGTTGCTTACTTGCCCAGTTGTGAGGATTTTTGTTTTCCTGATGCTGAGGTGCAATCCATGCTGATGGTAGTGGTCCTTGATCTTCATCAGTAGGTGTCTCAAATCTTCATTTCTAGCAAGTAAGGTGATGTCATCTGCATAACACAGGTTGTTAATGAGTCATCCTCCAATCATGATGTCTCATTCTTCTTCGTAGAATGCGGCTTCTTGGATTATTTACTCTGCGTACAGATTTAAAAGGTATGATGAAAGGATGCAACCCTGACACACAACTTTCCTGACTTGAAACCATGCTGTGTCCCCTTGTTCTGTTTGCACAACTGCCTCTTGATCCACATACAGATTCCTTAAAAGCATAATTCCCATTCTCTGCAATGTTAGCCATAATTTAGTATGATCCACACAGTCAAACGCTTTTGGATAGTCAAGGAAACACAAGTAAACATTTTGCTGGTATTCTTCCATTTCAGCCAAGATCCACCTGACATCAGCAATGATATCCCTGATTTCATGTTCTCTTCTGAACCCAGCTTGAATTTCTAGCGGTTCCTTGTCAATGTATTGTTGTAGTTGCTTTTGAATGATCTTGAGCAGAATTTTACATGTGTGCGTTATTAAAGATATTGTTCAGTAATTTCCACATTCAGTTGGATCACCTTTCTTGGGAATGGGCATAAATATGGATTTCTTCCAGTCAGTCAGCCAGGCAGCTGTCCTCCAAATTCTTTGGCATAGATGAGTGAGCACTTGCAGCACTTCATCTGTTTGTTGAAATATATCAATTGATATTCCACCAATTCCTGGAGCCTTGTTTTTTGCCAGTGCCTTCAGTGCAGCTTGATTTATTCTTTCAGAACCATTGGTTCCTGATCATATGCTACCTCTCTAAATGGCTAAACATCAACTAAAGTTCTTTCTGGTATAATAACTCTGTGTATTCCTTCCATCTTCTTTTGATGCTCTCTGAGTCGTTTAATAGTTTCCCTATAATAGTTTCATTATTGCAACTCGTGCCTGGAATTTTTTCTTCAGTTCTTTCAGCTTGAGAGATACAAAATATGTTCTTCCCTTCCAGCTTTCCACTTCCAGCTCTCTGCACATGTCATTATAATACTTTCTTTTGTCTTCTCGAGCTGCTCTCTGAAACATTCTGTTTAGGTCTTTTAGTTTGTCATTCCTCTCTTTTGCTTTAGCTGTTCAACATTCAAGAGCAAGATGCAGAGTCTCTTCTGACATCTGGTTTGGACTTTTCCTTCTTTCTTGCCTTTTTAATGACCTCTTGTTCTTTTTATGGATGATGTCTTTGATGTCATTCCACAATTCCTCTGGTCTTCGGTCGTTAGTGATCAACACATCAAATCTGTTCCTGAGGTGGTCTTTAAACTCAGGAGGGATATACTCAAGGTCATACTTTGGCTCTCATGGACTTGTTCTAATTTTCTTCAGTTTCAATTTGAATTTGCATATGAGCAATGGATGATCGGTGACACATTCAGCATGCAGTCTTGTTCAGACCGCTGATATGGAGCGTTTCCATCATCTTGTTCTACAGATCTAGTGAATTTGGTTCCTGTGTATTACATCTGGTGAAGTCCATGTGTACAGTTGCTGTTTGTGTTGGTTAAAAAAAGCTATTCGCAATGAAAATGTCATTAGTCTTGCAAAATTCTATCGTGTGAGCTCCAGCATTATTTCTATCACCAAGGCTGTATTTTCTAACTACCAATCCTTCTTTGTTTCTTACTTTTGCATTCCAGTCATCAATAATTATCGATGCATCCTGATTGGATTTTCGACCAATCTCAGCCTGCAGAAGCTGGTAAATATCTTCAGCTGCCTTATCTTTGGCCTTAGTGGTTGGTAAGTAAGCTTGAATGACAATCGTATTAACTGAGCTTCCTTGTAGGTGTATGGTATGTTTGAGTCCATCAGGTGGCTATTAGGTTCATTAAAAAGGGTTAAATTACATTTCCAAGTTCAACTGGCTTCTTGGGTATTGCCTGTCGTCTGCTTTTCCCATTATCAATTTCCATAATAAATAAGGTTATGCATCTGTGAAATTCTGCTTGCCATACTGGTTGGCATCTCTGCCTAGAAGGAACATACAGAAACTGAGAAATGGAGAAATCAATCTTTTCTGAGGCCTTCTGAAATAACCTGGAATAGAATAAAAGTACCCTGCCTGACCTTTGTATTGCAAAAAGAAGGCAATAAGAATAGAAACAAGAAGCATTACATTCCAGGCTCTCCTCATGCACCATCTCCTTCACCCTTATCTCCTACAGTAACCAAAGGTAACATACATCAGGTTCTTATATATATATATATATTGTGGGTAAAGAAACTGTAGCTTTGAGAGTTATCTGTCTCAAATCACTCAGGTAGGTTATTTTAAGGCCAGGATTTGAACCAGATATAGGTGGTTTGTTTCACAGTATACTGTGTTTTCAGATTTCTTTCCATTGCTTTTCTGTCTCTAAGAACATGTCTCCCTGGACTTTATCCTCTTTTTATCCCTGCTTTCTACTGGACAACCTTAAAAACAAAGGCATGGTATCATTGTTGAAATAATATACCTTAAACAAACTCAGTGGGAAAAAAAAAAGTCCAAAACCCTGGTAGATATGAAATAAATTAACCTAACAATTAGCCTTTTGTCCTAAATGCAAATAGCCAGAAAACTTACCAACTCATTCTTTTTTCAAAATTGCTGCAACCTTTGAAGATTCTGAATTTATACCTTTTTTTTCTTTTCAGTGGCTTTCATTGACACTGAGGAAATATTAAAACAGCTGTAATAAGCCATCAGTATTATCTATATTTTATTGCATCATAATACCTTGACCAATTTCAAATTACCTACAATGACTATCTTTAGTTTCCTGTAAGATCTCTCTGAGTTGGAGTTGACAGCCTTTCCAATTCTTTTCTGTGCTAACACACTCACTTTGGAAGTCCAAGGAATTGGGTAGCAGTGAGAAGATAAACATGCTTTCTACCAGGATTACAAAGTTTCCACATATAATTGAAGGAGATTTTGCATAAATATTTAAATGCTCCTTGGCCTATTATTATCCTCTTGTTCATAGTATGAGATTTGTCTATGAAAGGAATCAAAGGCACAATTTAAATTCTCTACCAGGATAATTGCCCATTGCATCTAATTTTGAAGATAAGTTGGTAAAGAAAGTGGGGTCATCTATTTGTAAGGGACAGATGTTAGCTAAAATCAAGGTACCATCCTTCCTGTCATATTTTATGATTAACATCTCTTTCTCTTTGTCCTTCTGCTTGCTTTCTTGCCACGTTAACCCACAGGTTCCCAGAGCAACTTTGGAAGACTGACGTCTATTTGCATGTAGATTTCTTAACAGTGGAAATTTATGTGGCCATGATTTCTAAAACAATCATGGTGGGTGGATATGGATATACCAGCAGTCTCTGGTGATGTTTTTAAGAGATTTGAAATAGGTATGAACTCACTGACTTTTGATTTCAAATCTGTATCTATTCCTGGATGCGCTGGCCAGCTGCAGTGTCTACTTGAAAGGGTTAATCTCCTTTTCAGGAAGGATATCAACGTACAAAAATGAAATTTTGCCCTTGTAATGAACACAGTGACTTTCTCTTTTATTTGGTAGAAGGGCTCTTATTCTGTCTAAATTGCACGTTCTGCTGTAGACAAACTCTCCAGCCTTCCAGCAAAAGGAATCAAGACCCTGCACAGACGGTGCCAGACCTCTGCTCAGAAATGCATGCGCTTGATTTATATTAAAGTTTTGATATTTAACCTTCTGTCTAAACCTTAAATCAAGGCCCTAGGGCAAGGACGAATGTCTTCATCTTTTTAAATTTAAAAATTTGTTTCAAACTATTGATGAGAAATTAAAATCCCAGAATGATCTGAGTCTGTGAGCACAGAAATAGCCCTCTAGCACAGAATGCATTTATAACTGGAGTCATAATCTGAGGATCAATCTCGCAAAATGAGAATGAGAATCAGAATGAATTAGAAGAAAAAAGTTGTGTGCAAGGAAAGACATATATAAAGTTCTGTGAACATGAAAACCAAGCTAACCTAATTAAAATTCATGCTTATTTAAATACATCTCTATACCCAGTCCTCCAACACACATACAAATATACACATAAAAAAACAATATAACTTAAAATTATGGCATTTAGAATTTTTTAAAAGTAATTACCAGGCTTATACAGCAGTGAGGCAAATTATTACAGGTTGTAGCAACTGCCACCACTAGAATTGGTTTCAATTCAGCCTTTAATGAGATCAGTTATTTCTGTTCATTTTCATGGGTACCTAGTCCTATAATGAAAAGGATTAAGTTAAAATTCCGAGAAATGCATCACCTCGCTCATGTTAGAGGATGGCTAGTCTGTGGGCCATAAATATAATTCTTCAAGTATCAGGTTGACTATTTCATTAAAACTGGTGATGTTTTAGTATTTCACATGCAGAGCCATGTGAAAAGTTGAGTAAAGCAGGGTTTTAACAGAGTGTGTTTAAGGAGAAAAAGCTGTCATGGGAAGTTGATCATTTATTATTCAGAGATGCACTAGTGAAAGAAGAAATGTTTTCTTTCTCAAGTGCTGAATAGTGTAAAACTCAGGTGCCCTATACGGATAAAATAGGCCTACAGCTAAGCCTATGGCAAAGGCAGGGAAAGCTGCTGTACAGCTACACATTAAATGCCAGTTGTATCAATTGATTTTATTTTCATTTCTATGATTTCATAAGTAGAAATAATAGTTATGCAAATGACACAACTTTGCTTGATGAAAGTGAAGAGGATTTGAAACGCTTAATAATGAAGATTGAGGACCACAGCCTTCAGCATGGGTTGCATCTCAGCATCAGGAAAGCAAAACTCTTCACAACTGGACCAGTAAGCAATATCATGACAGATGGAGAAAAGAGTGAGGTTGTCAGAATTTCATTTCACGTGGGTCTACAATCAATGCCCATGGGAGCAGCAGTCAAGAAACCAAAAGATGCATTGCATTGGGAAAATCTGCTGCAAAGGAACTCTTTAAAGCGTTGAAAAGTAAAGATATCATCTTGAAGATTAACGTGTGCCTGACCCAAGCTATGATATTTTCAGTCTCATAATACACATGCGAAAGCTTCACAATGACTAAGGATGACAGAAGAATAGACACCTTTGAATTACGCTGTTGGAGAAGAATATTGAATGTATCATGGACTGCCAAAAGAATAAACATTTCTATTCCGGAAGAAGTCCAGCCAGTGTGCTCTTTGGGACCGATGACAGTGAAAGTATGCCTTTCCTACTTTGGACATGTTATCTGGAGGGATCAGTCCCTGGTGCACGACATCATACTAGGGAAAGCAGAGGGTCAGAGACAAAGTGAAAGAACCTCAAGAACACACTGACACAGTGGCTGCCAGGACCACACAGTGTCTCATTCTGTTGTCCACAGCATTGCTATAAGATGGAACTGACTGAAAAGCACCTAACAACAACAAAAATAACAATAGTTGGGAAACAGGATTAGGTGTTTGGGAGAAGACAATATGCGCAGTGTAGCTTAGGCCTACCATCTACCTATCACCAAATCTATAATTGGATGTCTTCTCTGTTGGTAGGATACTAGAAGCTATGCCACATATATTTCCAATACCAGCAGGGTCCCCTAAAGTGGATGGGATTCTCAGCAGAGCTTCTAGACTAAGACAGACCGGAAAGAAAGGCCTGGCATTTTATATACAAAAATTAATCGATAAAAATCCTATAAATCACAATAAAATGTTGCCTGATAACAGTGCTGAAAGGTGAGTATCCTAGGTTGGATATAAATATTTGTAAACATAAATATTTGTAAAGCTCTTGTCAGTTAGATAAACACTTCAAGAAGACAAAAGGGGCAAAAAAGGAAAGAAAATAAATAAATAGAAGTCATCGTGCTCACCGGTATAGGGAACAGGATGGTGGCAGGGCTCAGAAGTGACTTCTAAGCGCCAAGCTTTTTACTGAACATGTTTATGTAAAATGAAAATCATATATTAACTCAGTGAGAAGCAGAGAAGGAAAAGATTTCCAACTTTGTTTTTAAATTTATTTTAATGCAATTTTAAATTTAAATTTGTTTTTAAATTTGTGTCAAAACACACAGTGGCTGTAGCAATGAATGCCAGCACAGCAACAATTGTGAAGACAGCACAGGACTGAGCAACATTTGCTCTATTGTACACGGGGTCGCCACTAATCAGTCACAGCTGACTCGAGAGCCACCCACAGCCGCAGTGGTTGGACCACCCTCAGTGGTCTATTGGTCTCTGATTATAAGTGAATATTTTCCAGTAGTCCTTTTCCAACCCAGTTACCAGTGACATTCAGATAGATGAGGTTGGCAAGGTGAGCCTACTGTCTTTAAATATGAGGCACTAGCAAAAGTGGCAACAGGTCCATAAAGCCTGAGTCCATTAAATTCCCTGAGTGACCTGTCATAATTTAGACTCCCTGTGCTTAAATAAGTTTTTTTATTATGACTGAATGAAAATGTACGTTCCCATATAAATTTGCATGCTGACCTACATGCAGCTCCCACTGCTCTCCCTGCACGGTGACAGCACACTCTCCTCTCTGCTCCATACACGCCTGATCTTCCCAGCAGTTTCCTATCTTCTCCTCTCCACCCAATCCCCTTCTTCCAGTGTGAGATCAACAGGACGACCTCCTATTAGAGTCCTTGTGTTTAATGTGAGTAATGAGCATGTAACGCCAGCCAAGCCAAGTGCCGTCGAGTCGGATGTCAACCAAATAATTTAACTCCAATCTGATCTATTCACAAAGGAAGGGGTGGGGGGAGACAATCATCTAGGTTTCACGTGACAACAGGGGCGATTGACTTGGATATTTCACGTCTTCAACTCCAAGTGTTAAAGCCTTACATTTTCCAGATCTCTGTTCTCTGGTAAAATAAGTTGACTCAGATTTTTAGAGGTGACCATTAAAAACCTGCAAAACACCAAGACTTACTTATACAAGAGTGATAGCCTGTCTAATTTTTTAAAGTGGAAATCTTGTAAAAAATAATAAAATGTGTGCATTTCTTTCAAAATATTTGCCAGAAGCTGTTCTAAGTGTTAACGTGATACTCATCATCTTACAAGCGAATAATGTCACATAATGACTCTTGGCCCTGCTGTAGGAATCTCACTTTGAGGACATATCCTCTATGACATCTATAAACCAAAGACAAAAAAAGATCACCAATGACAATGTCCCAGACAACAATCAGCCATGATGTACTGGGCTTATCCAAGCCCATTGTCCTCTTCTGTACTAGACATATGGGGGAGAGAATTCCAAAGTGATGTATGAGTCCTTCTGTCCTACCTAACAGAGGCAGAATGTTTGTCTTCCTAAATATGTGTAAAGCACCTGTCAGTTAGATAGATAACACTCCAAAAAGACAAAAAGGGGACAAAAGGAAGTGAAATAAATAAATAGAAGTATCTTCCAAGTCTTCGTGTTCACCGGTATAGGGAAGAGGATGGTGGCAGGGCTCAGAAGGCACTTCCAAGCTCCAGGCTTTTTACCGAACATGTTTATGTAAAATGAAAAGCATATATTAATTCAGTGAGAAGCAGAGAAGGAAAAGATTTCCAACTTTGTTATTTCTATAATTCAGCCCAAACCGTTGGTTAACTTCTTTCACTCCTGCGACATCAACCAATGCGCAATGACTTTACTATTCTATGTAAAGGAAGACTGTTCGTTTTCTCCCAAGTATGAATCTGACAAACCTCATTGCTAAATATCACTACGGTCACCTTCAAGAAACCCCCCTTGGAAAGTTGTGCACCCCACACCAGTACCTAGCCCACCCTTCGAAGCAGTTTTGGAACTCTTTCTGGAATGGCCATTGCACACGGTGGTCCAGCGGCAAGTTCACCAACTTAATTGTATAATTGTCTGTGAGGGAGTGTTTAGCCAGTGAACAAGTAACTGTATTGGAACATCATCCTTATTCATCTGCTCTGGCCTGCAGTGACTTTTTTCTTCACTGGAAGGTAGAGGAAATATTGACAGGAAGACATTTGGATGATATTCAGGACATCAAGGGTAATATGATGACAGCTCTGATGGCCATTCCAGAAAAAGTGTTCCAAGATTATTTTGAAGGGTGGACTAGGTGCTGGTGTCAGTGCATAGTTTCCTAAGGAGAGTATTTAGAAGGTGACTGTAGTGATATTCAGCAATGAGGTATGTAGCACTTTTTCTTGGAAGAGTTCACAAACTTAATTGGCAATCTTCATATCCATTAAAGTATGCCTCTTACCTTCAAAAAGTTGACTCCAACTCCTAGTGACCCTATAGACAGAGTAGAAATGCCCCCATAAGGTTCCCAAGGAGCACCTGGTGAATTCGAACTGCCAACCTTTTGATTAGCAGCTGTAGCCCTTAGCCACTACTGCCGCCAGAATTTCCAGAAGAAGTAAGTTAACTCCACTTGCTGCTAAGAACAGCATTTTTAATTATTGACAGTGAGGACTTTGGGATTTTGAAGCATGAAGGTGTAAAAATTACCAAATCCAACTCTGTAATTTTAAAGACAAGAGCTGGAGTTGAAAATATGCCATAATACAGTTTATTATCTAAATATGTAAATCATAATTATTACCTATGGTACAGAATGAATGAAGTAAATAATCTTATCTCAGTTAATGATAATCTGTACCATCTCATACAGGCAAGGGGTAGTGCAATCCGTGTCTGTATCTCTTTATATGTCCACATTGTGTATTGTATTGTTGACAGCAACATGTTCAACGTTAAGAACTAGATTTTGAAATTAAAGCTAGTTCTCAAATACATCTCATCTACATCCTAGGATTATAAAATTATGCAACTACTTTGTCATTCTGATTCTATTTTCCAGCCATAAAATGGGTTAAATAATTCAGAGGGCTATAATAAAGATTAAATGATGTAATACGTATAAAGTGGCCAGCATGTTTCAAGCACTCAATAAACATTAAACCTTATTATGTTTTTATAGTTACAAGGACAAAATATTAATCAGTAAAAATCAACTTTTCCTTTATTTAGACTTTGTAGCAAGTGTTACCATCTAAAAATAGTGGAGCAGGGGATGAAAAGAAATTGAAGAACCAGATAAGTGTTATTCACTCCAATTGAGTTTTCATTTATGAATGATGAATGATCTTCAGCTTCTGTATAACTAAGAAGATACTAGAATAACAAGCCATAACAATGTTCATGAATACCTATCAAAGTAAAAAGGGCAGTATTATTTCTGGTTACAAAGCACCAGAGCACTTCCAATGGACTTCATACTTGTGATCCTAATATGAGCTTCTGATGTCATACACAAGTAGAGCACGAAGAGCCTACACATATTAAAACTTGTTATTTCTTCCACATTTATGCTCCCCTTGTTGCTGCTGAAGCCCTGGTGGCACAGCAGTTAAGTGCTATGACTGCTAACTACAAGGTCAGCAGTTCAAATCCACCAGGCACTCCTTGAAAACTCTGTGGGGTACTTCTACTCTGTATTACAGTGTGGCTAGGAGGTGGAATCTACTTGATGGCAATGGGTTTGAGACAATTTTTATTTTGTTTTGTTGTTGTTAATCGCCTTTGAGTCAAGCTCTGATTCATGGCAGCAACTTTACATAAAAATGAAGGAAATTTGTAAACCATTCTCCCAGTCATTGGTATGTTTGAATAAATTTGCTGCACTAAATAGCACCTTTTCTCATATATTCAGTCACTGATTTAGCAAACATTATTTTGAACACCTACTGTGGGCCAAACCTAGTGCTATCAGAAAATGTTAAAGTTAGTAAAACAAGACAATGTTCAGTTGACACCCATGAGAACATTTTTCTTCAGCTGAAAAACAAATACTAAAGACATCTAGGAGTAAAGTAAGATTTCATAAGTATTTATAAAAAGAAAAGGGAATTGTAGGTGGCAAACAGCATCAAGTATCCAGCAAACGGAAACGCGAGATCTGGTTTATCCTTTCTTTCTTTTCTTTATCTCTCCAAATCCCACTCTTCCTGCAAGGCCTAGAAAAAATTTGCAAATTCACTTCTTATTGTTCTTCCTAGCTCCTTCATTGTTCTTTCCTTTAACACCTTTCATTGTGTGTCAGTATGCTGAGAGTTTCTCTAGACTGAAAACAGAGATTAGGCGAGGTCTGTTCCCCAGGACCTCACGTGGCCTGGCCCATAGCAGCCACTTAAACAAATGTGGCTCGAGAGAAAGTAAGAAGTCGTGGTGATTTCTAGATTGAAGTTTCAATGTCTAGGTAGGGAGAGCACAGAGATGTAGAAAGAGGGATCACACCGTTGGAGAAGAAGGATATGAATTGATGAATTTAGTTGCGAGGACACTCAAACATTCAGGTGGAGATCGGATCAACACATATTTGTGTCTATAGGAGTAAAGTTAACAAGGAAGGCCAGAATTTTGGAAAGGGACTTGAGAGTCATTCACCTAGTGGTGACAATATGGTGACAACACATAAAAGAAATAGAAGCAGTACAATCAAGGCGACCTGAGGAACAATTCATTTGAGAACAAGAGAAAAATATGTGAACACAAAGAAATTGAGAAGAATTACAGAACTACAAGAGCTTATTCTCAGAGGACTCCAGAGAGAATAAAACAGGCAAAAAGAAAAGAAGATCAAGAAGAACAGAGAAACCTATTCAATTTGTGATGTCTGTGGTTATTGGACACCATCAAAAACTTACTTGGGGGCAAGGTGAAAGTCAACTCGTCAGAAGGGATTTTTCTTGCCATGCTGAAGATACTCACACCTCTGGAAAGGACAGAGGATGGACCCCAGAAAAAGCAATATGATGTATCTGTATGGGGAGGAGGTGAAAATAATGTATTTTTAAACTATTTCTATTATATGATTCCTATTTGCACACTGACTTCATTCAGATAATGCATTAGATGGAAGTTTTGCATTTGTTTATGACTTCATTACAAAAAGTCTATTATCCTTAACATTTCCAAAAGTTAGAAAATTGATACCGACTATCACAATTAAGCTACAGTGGGATGTAGTTTTTTTTAATACAGCAATAAGTACCTCCCATGTAGCTTTGCATCACATGTAGCTCTTTTTGAGTATTTCTGTGAGCATAGGTGGATGTACTTAATAAAGTAGGAGAAAAACCAAGCAACCCAGAAGCTAATTTAGCCTGCAGGTAGCCTGAAGACTTTGCATTTCTAAGATTGTGTATATCTTGGGACGATAGGAGTATTAAAACTGAAATGAAAATAACTCACCAGCTACCTAGAAAATCTGAGTTGGTTTACAAAAAGTTTGCAATTAGTTGGTTAGATTATCATTCTTAACTTGGAAGTTATTTCAGTTTTGTTAAGAGTACAAGTCAAATCACTAACTGTAGGATCTTGTTAGCTGACTTAGACAGAATAAGCTTTTAAGTTAAAATAACTTACTGTAGATAGGATTTCAGTCTACACTGCTCTGTAATGAGGAAAGCAAGAATTTTCCATACTACTACGAAGGTAGAATACATTTTCTTGATGGATAGTTTGCTAGATCCTACCCTATGTGATTATGTAGGGGTTGGTACGTAATCCTTAGCCACCTTAGAGTAGGTATTTTTTCAACTACTCACTCACTTATCCATTAAAAAAAAAATGAGTGTTTTTTGTACGTTAAACATTGTAGCAGACAATCACGAATAATACCTTCTCTTTCCTCTTGAGTTGAAAACCTAGCAGTGTTTTCTAGATATGGTAAAAATAGTCAAGAAAATGAATAACAGGACTAAAAAAATCCAACATACCTGTCTTTCAACCATGACTTAAATGACTCATTAGATTAAGCCATGTTCTTTATTCACTCCGTAATATGTGATATCTGATGCTCAAAGCTTATTGACTGCTCAAAATTAAAATTTCTTCTTTAAGCCTTCATACTTTTCCTTCCACTAAGTTTTTATATTTTTGTATTTGTTTTTACCAAGAGTACACTTTCAATTTGTTCCCAAATAAGTTCCTGTAAATTTTTGCTTGTAATTGTGATTATGGAATTCTATTAAACATCACTTAAGCTGATCAAGTAAGATTGTCGAGGTATTTCTTTGATGCTGCTGTTTTTATAAAAACTAAGTTGAATGTTTTGATAAGATTCAGTAAGAGTAAGTAGCTAATAGGGCTGAAACAGCTTGGAGTGATACAACTTTAAACAACTGAGGGAAGCAATTCATAAAAGCATTGAAGGCTTTTCCACTCATGTTATCTTATTTTACAAGGCTTTTCACATTCTCACCTCCCTTAGAAACAACAGCAACAAAAAAAAACTGCCTTTCACATAAGAAATATGATGTATCTGGTTCATGCTAAAAAGAAAGAATTCATCTGATCACTAGGGCTATTCTATAACAACCAACTGATTCTCATATTTTTAAAAAATTGGTTAATAAACATATTTATATTTTTAAATTAAATTAAATCTTTATGTATAACAGTATTTCTTGGTTCCTCATAGTAACCTTTTTTTTTTTTTTTAACGTTACTCAATCAGCCAGCTATTCCACTTACATGGAATAAAAGTCTTTTTGCTGTGACAAGCACGGCCTATTGTCCAAAAGGCATATAAATATGGCAAAAAAAGATTTTCATACTAGAGATTTATATTTACGGATATCATTTTGTTGCATCAAAACAGAGCGCTTTTCCTTCCCAGTTTAGAAGAAGCTATGGGAGGTAATCATTCAAATTGCAAAAGACTACCCACCAGGACTAAAAACTCTCTCCACGTACACATATGTCAACTACACTATAGAAACTAGCACATTTACAACTAATATATTTAACATGCCGTATAATACTACACAATTTCAGGGAAATCACAGAATGTGCTATTTCAATCTAGTCTGTGCTTAGGGGAATATTTCTTCTAAAAGAACAATTTTTAACAGGGAAAATAAGAGGTTAGCACTTCATGGCCCTGAGGCCCTGTTCTGTGCTTTCCTTAGAGATATAATCCGTCTCCCCAGCTGATGTATAAAAAGCTCAGATAGGGAAGCCATGAGTAGGGTGGCATGTCCCTGGAAGGGAATGAGATGTGATACTTTGAAAATTGGGTTTTCTATTGAAAATGTTGAGTTATTTAATTCTTAGTGATTCAAGGTGGTGAGAAATGTTTTTACTTGGAAGGCACAACCTTGAGTTTTATGTTGTAAAAAACATACAGAAAATGGGATCTGAACAAAGCCATTTTTCTCCTATCACATGTTAATAGAACAAAGAAGAACACGTGTGTTTATGTGCTCTTTGCTTTATATAACTGCCACGGCTTCCATTGTTTCCTGAGCTTTTTAAAAGACAGTTTTTCTTGTTTCATCCATGCATATCCAGGCTGGCTATTGTTCTTATTTAGTCCCACCCATTAGCTGACTGACTGACTCAAATGACTAAAACAGAGACTAAAATCACAGAAGTTTAAACTACCAAAACTCAGAGATGAAGAAAATTCCTTGGAATTTTTCTTTTTTTTTTTTTAATGTGACTTTCTTCAAAAAGCTAGACGATCTATTCCATCATTTGGTCTAGAAAAGATACAAAATTTTCCACTTTTCCTTTCCATTTTCATTCTAATTTCTTACTAAATTAATACTTCAATCTTAATTTAGCTATCATCTACACCTTAACCCTTAAACCTAACTGTTCATAAAATCATGTTGATTCTTCCATTTCCATCTCCTTTTTGTGGCACGGTGGTTAAGTGCTACATCTGCTAATCAAAAAGTCAGCAGTTAGAAATAGTCAGCTCTTTGGAAACTCTGTGGAGCAGTTCTGCTCCATCCTACAGAGTCACTACAGTCACTACGAGTCAGAACTGACTCAACGGCAGTGGGTTTGATTTTGGTTTTCACAAGTCTTAAAGCTGTCACCCCAGTGAAAGACCTCTTTGCCTGAAACCTACTGGTGGATTGGATTGTTTCCTCCAAAAAGACATATTAAGAGCTATGGCTGCTAACCAGAAGCCTGACATTCAAACCCACCAGGCATTCCTTGGAAACCCTACGCAGCCATTCTACTCTATCTTATAACGGGAGCCTACTTGACCACAAGGGATTGGTTGGTGGGTTGATTGGTTAATTGGTTGGGTTTAATCCCCACACCTATGAATACGACTCTGTTTGAAAATAGGGCCTTGGAGGGTGTTATCAGTTAAAACACAAGGTAATACTGGAGGAGGATGGTCCTAATTGTGTATGACTTTTATCCTTAAAAAATAAAATAAAATAAAGGAAAAGGTCCACGGAACAGAGGAGCAGAGAAAGGACACCATATGGTACTGCAGCTATTAGTCAAGGAAACAGCAGCTAGGACAGAAGCATGGAACAGTTTCTGTCTCAGAACCCTCAGATGGTAATATCCTGATCTGAACTTCTAGTCTCTAGTACGGTAACTTCTGTTCTTTTGAGACCTTCAATTTGTGGTATTTGATTATAGTATTCCTAGGAACACACCTAGAAACCCTGGTGGCATAGTGGTTAAGTGCTACATTTGCTAACCAAAAGGTTAGCAGTTCGTATCTTCCAGGTGCTCCTTGGAAACAGCATGGAGCGGTTCTATCCTGCCCCTTAGGGTCACTGTCAGTCAAAATCTACTCCAGGCAATGGGTTTGACTTTTGGTTTAGACCACCACAGAAGCATACTAAGTGTACTCAGCCTAACTGTTACACCTTTTTTTTATTAACAGTGAACAATACTTCATCAAATATTTTTAACCACTTAATACAAGAACCAAAGCATCCGTCAACAATATCATTCATGTTAAGTGCTTGTTTCTTGTTATTCTGAGTTTTCCATAATCTATTCCCACTCAGTCTGCTGTTACAGCCTTTCTCAGACTATTTTTCAGTAGCTGCAGTTTTGAATATATAATTTCTTAGAATCAGCCTGAATCCCATAGCTAAAAGCAGGAGTCCACAAACAAAAGTCCACAGGTAAGTTCTGACCTGTCATGCATTTTTGTAAGGTCTGTGGGCCATGTACAATTTTTACATTTTTAAATAGTTGGAAAAAAATTGGAAGAAGGACCGTATTTTATGATACATACAAATTTGATGAAATTCAAATTTAGATGTTAATAACATTTTATTGGAACATAGCCATGTCAACTTGTTTATGTATTGTCTACACCTAATTTCACACTGTAACAACAGAGTTGAACAATTGCAGTAGGGACCATATGGCCCACAAAGCCTAAAATATTTTACTATCTGACTATCTACAAAAGGGGTTGCCAATGCCTGGTTTAAAGGTTATCAGATCAATACCAATATGTATATATTGGCATATATAGATATAGATATACATATATGTGTATGTATCTCTCTCTCTCTATATATTTCCCTTTATTTGGAACAATGCATACTAGCTATTAGGAGCATGAATCTCTTTTTAAGACATAAATACAAAGCAAAGAGAGGATTTACTGAAAGAGAAAGTGACAGGGCAACAAAGCAGTTTATGCAGACATAGATAAAAGAAAATGGAATCAGAATTGTTAAAGGGGAAGAATAATACGCCCACATCCAATTGCCTGCTCTGTGGCCTCTTCCCCCTATTTTTTTCGTCTTCTTTTTTAAAGTCATTAGTTCATTAGCTAGGAGCTTTGGTGGCGGAATGGCTGAGCATTCACCTGCTAACCGAATCTACCAGTTGCTCCTCTGGAGAAGGATGTGATAGTTGGCTTCCACAAAGACTTACAGCCTTAGAAACCCTATAGGGCAGGTCTGCTGTGTCATATGGGATCATTATGAGTTGAAATTGACCTATTAGGTTATTGTTAGCTCTTACATATAAGCTTTAATTCCATTATCTCAGTTAAGCTTTGTAATAGCTGTAATTGAGTCAATAGTATTACTTAAGTTATAAATGAGGAGGAGTCTCAGAGTAATGAAGTGGTTAAGTGCACAGCTACTAACCAAGAGGCTGGAGGTTTGAGTCTACCCAGAAATGCCTTTGGAGGAAGGCATGGCAATCTACCTTAGAAAACCCAGTGATTAGAAACACTATAGGGCACAATTCTACTCTGATGCACTTAGGTAACAGCTGATGGCAGTGGTGATAAATGAGGAGGGACCTAAAGATGATGAAAGAGAGACAGATGTGTCATTGTGACTCATGTATTATGCCAAGGTCCACTCTCACCACACTGCCCTGCATTATTCTTAAATATCATTTTTATTCTTCAAGAATGAATATTTAGATCCTTAGAAAACCATGCAATCTAAAATTGTTATGGAAAACTCTCCAATTGAAATTCAGTTGGCTGCTCACATTTAAAGGCCACAAATACTTCTTGTAAAATCCGGGTGTTGCTTTTTAGCTAAGAGTCTCTTGTCAGAGAGAGTAATGGAGGTTTTGTTGACACGGGCAGACAAACTGTGCTGGCAGGTTTCAAGGTAATTGGTTGGTGATTAAATATCCTAATAGTGAACATTTATTGACCTCTTAGTATATTTCAGACATTCATTACTCACAGTAATCCTAAAGGGCATTTACCATTGTCATCCCTATTTGCATCGTAGATAATTGTATCCCAGAAAAGCCTTAAATAACTTGCTCAAAGTTACAGAACTACACAGGTAAGGGAGCTGGGATATGACTGAGGAGTTTACCTCTAGAGTTAGGTGACTAAGTGCTCTGGAAAACTGAGAAAATCTTTTAAGCCCTTATATGTATGAGAGCTATACTAGTAAATCCCATTTTCAAAAGAAAATGAATGGCCTTCCTTTGGTGCTGCAACGATTTGAGTAAATAATAAAACCGTTCTCAATCAATCTGATTCCAACTCAGAGCCACCCTATAGGACAGAGTAGGACTGCCCTACAGTTTTTCCATGGAGTGGGAGGGCATTTGAACTGCCGACCTTTTGCATAGCAGCTGAGTGCTTAACTGTTGTACCACCAACAAACTACTAATATATATATATAATGCTGTCTTTGAAGACATAAATAACACACACACACATACACACACAGAGCTACAATCATAGCAGTAGGATGTGCTTTTGTGGTCAGAAAGATTGCGTACTGGGTTGTGATGCTATCAACTTACCAGCAAATAGGACTTCCTCCTGTGATAAACTGCACGCCCTGACCACAATAAGAAAAGTTGCCTTAGGTTCAGTAAGTATCTCTCCTTCAGGCAACCGTTTCAACTAGCCTTTCGCATCCTAAGATCTTGAGACTGTTAACATGAAATGTTTGCTATCAGGAAAAATAGTAGCTGTGAACGGCGCATAATGAACTAACTGCCTCTGGTAGCTGCGGTTCACACAGTCCCCAAACACAGATGAGCACAGAGATTGAGCTCTCTTTTCAACCTTATTACTGTTTTTAAAGTCAATTTCAAGAAATAAGAGCTCTCTGAAATGAAGAGCAGGAACCTCAGTACTGCTGGCATAACCTTTTCTCTGTAAATTGTCTTAGATGTTTTATCAACGTAATGCACTGCATTTCACAGGAGCCACAGTATTTTAAAATGCAAATACCAAAATTATATTGTAATATTCAGACCCTCTTTTCCTTAAGGTCAGTGTAAGGACACCAAGTAATTACACCACAACATGAGATACTTAATTACAGAGTTGCATATTACCTGTACTAGATGAGATCATTTTTATTACAGCAATTTCTCATTTCTAAGAAACGCTTTTTTCCTCTCGTAGAAATAGTTCTGACATCAGAATGCCTCTTAGCTTTTCTGAAATCAGAAGACAAATGTGGGTATTTAATGAGGTGCTATCTTCCCCTCAGAAGTTGATTTTTAAATCTAAGGCATATCTTGAAATAAAGTGACTCCCAAAATGGAAGACATGAAATCATCTAACATGGGTCTGATATAAATTACAAAACCCAAACTCGCTGCCCTGGAGTTGATTCTGACCTACGGTAGCTTCAAGTGTTACAGAGCAGAACTGTCCCACAAGACTGTCACTGTAACTTTTGCTACTGGGGCTTTCACCCTCAGCCTTCAAGCTGGTATTAGTGCAAACCACTAGTGCTCCCTGGAGACCTTTGATCTAATAATACTTTTTTTTTTTTTAAAGTAAATCCTTTTGGCGTTTCCGGTAAGTTGTTGTTTAATAAAACAGCATATGTTTGTATAGCGCATGGTTTGCTTATTACCTTCTCCTGACAAAATAAAGTATTGATAGTGTCAGTATCTGTAACATTTTGTCTCTTTGGTTGCCCAAACCATCACGCTGTGACGTAGCGATAATGAGAATTACCTAACCTTCAACTATTGCGACTGCGAAGTTTTCATTAGAAGCAGATTCTCTTATAGCTCTGTAACCTACATTTTAAAGCTCATTATCCTACGTTTTGCCATTGATAAGATGACAAGTGTAAAACATTCATGAAAACTCGGTGGCAGCCGTGATAAATGCCTCCACCGTCTAATCTATTGCAGTCACAATCTATGCATCGCAACTGCTTCTTGAAGTAGGCAGATTCAAGTATGTGTGAGCACATACTTCTGGACCTTAAAACTTAGCTAAAGAGCCATGTCTTTTTCTTTGATGGTTTGAGAATTTCGTTTTCCATGCTTCTGAGTTGTATAACACAAGTAACTTTTGTTTCCATTCAGCAAACAGTTGTACTCACCAGGAATAAAAACCCTGACGGTCAGTCTGGAGAGGCAAGCAAATGTTCATCATTACATGGACCACCGCGCATGGACCAGCCTCTAATGCATTGTTTTTCTTTTTCCCGTACATTGTGAAGAAATCTGTGAATAAGTTGTCTAAATGTTTCTTATAATGTAGCCAACGAAATGATTGCCTAAATAATAATAATAATAATAGAAGTCCAAAAAAAAAGTCCTGTGTAGATTCAGAAGCACATGAGTTCTCCCAATTTACCATATTTAATACATTAAAAGTGTAAAAAAAGAGGATTTTATGTTATAGAAAAGGCATCTGAAAATGCTTTCCAGAATATACCCCACTCGCCTCTAGATGGCAAGCGTTAGTAACATTTTACTACCTCATCTAAATTCGCAGCATTTCTTACCAATTCTGCCTAATCCACCGACTGAAATGATTTTCAGTCTAATAAGCTACTCATATGTGTTTGTGCTCTTATGAAACAATGTATGAAAAAAAGGAGTTGTGTTCTTTTTTTTGAAAATTTAATCTTTCTGTTTGGAATTACCAGATTGTAGCGAGATGGTGTCCCAGTCTTTTGTAGCAGTTTCTCTTTGATGTGGCTAGGTGGTTTAGAAAAGTTTTACTGATAGATTGCAGTTAGCTTCTAAAATCATCTATATCTTTCATAGTAATAAAGATGCACTACAGCTTTTATTATAGTAATTTTAAGTTTGCAAAAAATAATAGCCAAAAGTCCTTTGAGAAGTACAGAGTACATATATTCACCTTTCATTAGAATCCTCTCAATATCAAGTATGCCTTTCACAAAACAAAATCTAACCTAGCCAGCTTCCAAAGCATGCATGTTTTTATGATAAATAATACACGTCTAAGTCTATGATCACTGTTATTCCTTAGTACAGTTAAAAATATATTTGTTTGCAATCTCTGCTATATTTAAGCACTGTCACGGGATGAATAGGAAAAAATACTAAGAAGATTGATGATTAAAATGTATGCAAGAGGCATTGAAAAGGACAAATCCACTTTGTAACATTATTAGCAACAATGTTGAAGGACAAAAATTCAGGTATAGCTAGGATACATACGTATGTTAAATCTTCAGTGAAGATTTTAATTAACATCCCACAGCTTTGACTATGAGAAAATCCATTATTTAGTGTACTATATATGTATTCATATCCCTTCTCTGAAAGATACATCTCCTCCATTCAAAGAGTAAATATGGGAATAATTTTTAATACTATGTAATACTGGCTGCAGCCCACCATTGGATTTCTGGCTCAATTGTCATAAACATCCAACTAAAAAACAAAATTATTTTTGTATTTCAACTTCTCATCACCAGGATGGGACCCTAACCCTTGGTGATCCAATTAAAGATTTCCCTAAAGATTCTAAAACCAGAAAAAAAAAAGTCTATTCCAGGGGCTGAAGATATAGCAGATGTAGTATATGAGTTTGTAGTTACTGCATTTCTACCTAAATGGACTGAAGAAGTAAAGGAGGCTGAACTTGAAAGAGAGAACAAGCAGGCAGATAAATGGGGTCTTGAGGGAGTTAAGGTCTCCGTTTCAGTTATTTCTGAGGCTCAGCTGTTTTCTTCTCTTTACACTTTGTGAGACAATCTAAAATTTGTTTAAATTTTTTGCTTAAATTTGCTCAAATTACTTTTAGAAATCTTGACATCAGTAAAATCTTTTGTATTGAATCTTTCAGCAATAAATAGTGCCCATCATTGTTCATGATGGTGGATTTTACATTAAAATCTATTTTATCTGTGATTAGTATTGCCACAGCTGTTCTTCTTTATATATTGTTAGATCGATATGTATTATTCTATCCTTTAATTTTCAGTTTGTTCATATCTTAAGTCTATGTGTGTTTCCTGTAAGCAACATATAGATGGCTAGTGTCTTTTGGTCCAAAATGTGCTTTTCTGGAGCATTCAGATGGTTTACATTCAATGTAATTATTGATAGGTATGTGTTCAGTGCTGTCATTTTGATGTATTTATTTTTGTCTTGGTGTTTCTTCTGTTGCTCTTAATATTCTGTTAAGGGTCATTCTTTATGGGTTGACTTTTCATCTTTTTCAGTGTTGGTTTTGTGGTTGTTGAGATCCTGTATTACATTTCTTATTTTGATACATTGCACTGTTACTGTGCTATGAGGCTATGATCCCTCTGAATATTGTTTTTGTGCTATGTGGCTATGATCCCCCTGAATATTCTGAGTTTAAAGCCAGTTCTACCTTCTACCTATCTTACTGATTTCATCTCCTTCTGAAAGGACTGTAACTGCTGTACTATATCCCTCTTTTTAATGTGATGATATTACAGTCATCATGATATGATCACTGGTTCCCTTCTTTTAAAAGCTGTGACTGAATTTTGTACCTTCCCTAACTGAGTAGGTTTCTGTATGTTGTGTTCTGAATTGTCTCCTTAAATATACACTTAGTGGTTTTGCTTTTCTAACCAAAGAGTTTCTGTAAGTATTTCTTTTAGGTTTGGTTTGGTTTTTACAAAGTCTCTAAGCTTCTGTTTATCTGTGAATGTCTTAATTTCATCTTCATTTTTGAAAGACAGTTTCACAGGATGTGTAATACTTGGTTGAAAGTTTTTCTCCTTTAAGGCTCTGAATGTGCCATTCCACTGCCTGTGTGCCAATGTCATTTCTGCCAAGAAGTCACACAAGGGCCTACCAGTCTTTCCTCTGAATGTTAGCTTTGCTTTGAGTCTCGTTGCCTTTACGAATTTCTGCTTATGTTTCATTTTATTTAGCTTGATTATAATGTCTTGGTGTCTTTCTTTTGGGATCTATTTTAGGTGGGGTTAGATATACATCTTGGCTACCTATGTTCCCTTCTTTCATAATTTTGGGAAGTTTTCTGTAAGCAACTCAACAACAATATTCTGTGTTTTCAGCTATCTCTCCCTGTTTAGGAATTCCAGTTTATCATAGATTATTACTCCTGGTAGAGTCACACATATTTCTTAATGCTTCTTCATTTTTCTTATTTCTTTTCTTTATTTCTCCTCATAAATGCTGGTGTCAGTGGCTCTATCTTCAACGTCACTTAGTCTAGTTTCCAGTTTGTCGGTTCTGCTCTTTTGATTTTGACTTTTATTGTCCAATTCTGTAATTTTGCTATTGATCTGTCAGATTTAAGAATGCTGATATTCTATCAGTTTGAATAGCTTGCTTAATTTTTCATTTTGTTCCGCTGCATTTTGATTAATCTCTAGGAGGGCTGTATATACAATTCTTTTGCACTTGACCTCTGACAGTTTCAGAAAGCCTTCTTCCTCTGAGAAGTTCTTTGATTCTTTCTTTTGGGAGTTTTCTGAAACCACGGTAAGATGTTTCTTTAAATGCCTGGTGATGGTTTGTTTCTTACAGGCCGTCTAGAAGCTGTTTAGTCTCCCTAGTGTTGCCTTAGCAGGAGCAGAGGCATAGTTCTGAGAAAGGAGTTGGTCATTAGCTACCTCTTTGTATTCTAGTGCCTGGCCCCAGTGGACTCTCTGGGGCAGTCTCCATCTCTTGGCTGGCAAAGACACTGTCTTACTCAAGCAGTCAATGGGGGGCCATCAGCTGATCCCATGAAGTGGGTCACTAAAGGTTGGAAGAGATGTCGTCAGCCTGTGCAGTAGTTATTTCCCTGGGCAGTCTTATTTTAAAAAGCTAAAGGCTACCTGACTGCTTCCAGAATCAGGCCATTAGGCGTGTCAGGCCCTTCCTTCTGGCTGACAGCAGAAACACCACTTCGACTGTCCCCAGAAGCTCTGGTGTACTTCAAAGTAGAGGGAGGCTGCTGCACTGGTGTCATCACCCACCAGGGCTTACCCTTGAGGCAACACTGTGCTAAACACAGCCTTTCTGCTGGAAAAGTGCTCCTCACACTTGTACTGCCTCTGAGCTTGGGAATTAGTCCCTGTTGAGGCCTCCCAATGGGTAATTCCACCTCCCAGCTGAATAAGATGGCATCCCAGTCAAGCTACCCCTTGCGGAGTGAAAGAGCTGAATCTATGGTGCAACTCTGAAAAGGGAAGGTGGAGAAGCTGTGGTGCCCCAATCTACCATCAGGCTCTCAAAATGTGCTTGTTCTACGCACTGTCTCTCTGCTGTAGCCCTTGCTGTTCACTTCAGAACTTTGGCTCAGTGTAGCTGCTTGCTCGTATCCATCTCTGCCTACTAGCCAACAAAAAGAAAAAAATGCTGAAAATATCAGTACCTTTGGACCTTGTGAGCCGGCCATTCAGCATAAGCAGAGCCCAGCACAAGAGAGAAAGGTTCCCATGTAGTGGCATGTAGTCCAAACTGAGAGCCCTGTGCTGTGTCCTAAGGCTCACTGGGTGTCCAGAAAGCTCTGTTCAATTATCAGTCCAAGCCTTAGTTTTCAGAAGGAGTTAAGGAGATGTGTGTCTAGTCCACCATCTCAACTCCCCCCACCCACTCAAGATCAACAAAATCTTAACTTATATCTTTTGTTCTTCTGTAGTTCCTTCAGGAAAATAGTTTTAGGGCTAAATTAGATTGTTAGGGTTTTTTTTTAATCTTTTTGACTTTTCCTCAGGTAGTAATTAAAAGTGGATGTATCTTTAAAACATGTCAGAAGCAAGCAATATCTTCTTATGATATCCAAACACATGGATTATTATTTACCACTAAATAAAATAGAGGCACCCTGGTGGCTCAGTGGTTAAATGAAAAGGTAACTGATTCAAATTCCACCAACTGCACCTTAGGAGAAAATTGTGGCAGTCATCTTCTTTAAAGATTGATAGCCTTGGAAACCCTATTGGACAGTTCTACTCTGTCCTATGGGGTTATTATGAGTCAGGATCAATTCTATAGCACAGGCTTTTAAATAAAATAAAACATTTAACTTAAGAGACTTCAATACCAAAAAAAAAGAAAGTTACTAAAGAGAAGCCAAATGAATTAAGATGAGAAATTCTTTCAGATACAATGATGAGTGAAATAAACTCACAAAGATCCAGAATTTTTAATCTGTGCTGTGCATGGTCACTTAAAATAATGTAGAAAGATAAAGCCCTGGCTTTATCTGGGTCTCCTGTGCACAAGGTTCTAAAACTTCTTGTAACTCAGTGTCCCCTTCATCAATTCTTTCTAGGCTATTGGCTTCATCTTTTTCAGCATGAAATCTTGAGATTTGCTCTACAAATGCTTAGTAAATGTTTGTGGAAACTTTCCTAATTTGGGGCCATGAAAAATGCAAATGGAATCCACTAGGGGTTCTGCAAGTCCTGTAACAGGAAGAATACTGGCTTGAGAACAGAGTTGGCTTACGGAACAAGGTAGAGAAGATGAACAGAGAGAGAGTCATGAGGCTATCACTTGAGCAAATGGATCCAATAATTTCTGAGGTCAGGACTGCCGTTGAACTTAATGTTTATGTCAGCTAATACAAGTAATTTCTTATTTTCATCAAGCCAGTTTGAAAACTGATATATAAGGAACCAAAGGAGTCATAAAATATACATACAGGGTCAAACCTCAGTCTTCTGACTCAAACTTTTCCGTGAAATCCCTTATTCTTTACTTCTAAGGGCAGAATCAGCACTAAAGGAGAGGAGGGATACTAATTTCTCACAATCATGATTCTAGATTTAACCAGGGAACCTTAAAGGACTGGTATCTGCCTAGATGGAATTACATACCTAGGAGCAACATAAAGATCTGCAAGATCCTGTATCCAGATGTTTGTGCTCACCAAAAAAATGTTATGGCTGTGTATTAATTGATAGAATAAAATATTCAGAAATTTTGAGAATGTAAGAAAAAAGAACACTTGAGGCAAAACTTAAAACATGAAGTACCAAAAGTCTTATCTTTCTGTTGTAAGATTTGTGAGTTCCCAGTATAACAGATTTCTAAGGGAAATGTAGAGATGAGTTTTAGATTGCAGAAGAGATGTCAAAATGGCTAATGTGACTTAGTCACTAGAATATACATTAACAGTATTAAAGGGAATATTTTGACTGCTTTTCCTTACTGTGTAACAAATTTTGCTAAATTCTGATACAGAATATTTACTTTCTGTATTAAATATTCATATACTGAGAGATTACGTAACAATACCTAACTGAAAACTAGGCTAGTACAGTTTCGGAAAGAGAAAGCCCTGGGAGAAGAGAAAAAAAAAAATGTGTGGTATCAGAAAACTTGAAGCGCTTGATCTTTTCATTTCAAGTTACACTGTCTTGGAAAAATTGCCTGATAGCTCTAAATCTCAATTTTCTTCCCCATAAAATTGGATTAATGTAACAAACAATGCAGGAAGTCTGTCTAGCAGACTCCCTTTGAATTTGTCCTCCATCCATATGGAACCTGTGATATCCTCACATGACAGTACCTCTAACCGCAATTGATTGAGTCAAGTGTAGAAATCTGATTCTAATCAATCCAATGGGTCCTTCTCTGGGATTGTGGCCCAGAGAGGTTAGATGGTCTTCAATACCCAACATGGGGAAATGATAGCTAAGAAGCTGCTCTTGATGGCAGAACAGCCCCACCCCCCACCCTCCCAAAGTACCAAATGCTGTCTAGTCAATTCCAACTCATAGCGACCCTGTAGAACAGAGCAGAACTGTGCTATAGAGCTTCCAAGGAGTTCCTGGAGCATTTGAACCACCAACCTTTTGATCAGCAGACATAACAACTACTATACCACCAGGGTTTTCCAACAGGACAGCAGTCCACTGCCAAATGAGGGTGGGGGGAACAACTTGCAATAAGAAAAAGATTGATAAACAGAGAGAACAATAGTTAAGAAGTGGAGAGAGTTCTATTTTGGGGGCTTGAGTTGATCTCTGTCCCTATAGTGCCTATTACTTGGTTATTCAACCTTTCCTTAGAATCATCAGTTAGTAAATACCCTTTTTTTCATAGTTTTTGCAATTAGTATCCATTACTCGTCCTCTCAGAAAAGTTCTGATGCAGCTAATTTATCTAACTTCTTGGATTTTTTTCCAGAGATAAAATGAGGTATCAAATATAGCAGGATTTTGTAAAACACTAAAATACAGCATAATTTTACCCAAACCTAAAACCATTGTCTTCAAGTTGATTCCAGCTCATAGCAACCCTATAGACAGAATAGAACTGCCCCACAGCATTTCAAAAGAGTGCCTGTTGGATTCAAACTGCAGCTGAATTCGACTAGCAGCTGATACGTAACCACTGCACCACCAAGCCTCCAAAAAGAATATAAAACTGTATCAAAATGCCTCTTACTATGTTGTTTTATTAACTACTAGTAATTAATAAATAATCGTGAATGAATCTGATTGCCGCATCTACTGAAATTTATTCTAATCCAGTATTCCACTTAACACCCCATTTTCACAAAAATGATGCTAGTTTTTGGATGGGCTTGGAAAGACAATGCCTAGCATAGCAGAATAAGTGGCTAATGGTGAAATCTCTAGCATCAGCGATTAGGAGACAGGAAACAGACAGTTTACACTATATGAATGGCATGATTCAGAAGAAAATGTGAAAGGAAAGAATGCTTGGCAAGAGAATGCTTAAGAACCAGAACTTTGCATATAGTTTCCAGAAACCAGGTCTGATAAATCAAGAAAAGATGATAATGAGCTAGGAAATATCCTCCTCTCCTGTAAGTCTCAGTAACCTCATCAAGATCCTATGTAACCTGGCTGGCTAGAAGTCAAGTGATAAAATAAATTATCAGAAATGTAATTAAGTAACAGAGAAGTCTGGACAGGTTTCTTGGACTTTTTCATATTAAAGCTGTAAAACTGAAGTTTCCTGAGGTCATTTCATCAAAATTCCTGACAACTTCTACTTCTAACTTCACTCTGGCCAAAGATTGCACCTCAGCATCAATTAGGACAGTTACAAACTATCAGTGCCCAAGGGTTAATTGAGTAAAACGTAATTAACCAACTTTTTTGAGTGATAAACATGTAGAAAATCAAAATCTCCAGAGCCTAATTGGTACTTTGTACTAAACTCTACAACTTAAAGTCTAGCTGTTTTATGGGTATAAAGGAAAAGATGTTTGGAGGAGGAAAATAAATGGCTCAGGACAGGTTTTCTGGTATAAAAGAGTGAGGAATCCTCTCAAGACCTTCTTACGTGACACAAAACACTTTCCAGTATCTAAGAAGACTGCTGTTTGTATCCTAAGAAGAGCACAAACACGTAAAAACAGTAATGAATCAATCAAAACAACCATTCTGGAAGTTACATTGGTCAACAAACCAAATATAAGCTTTGATGAGGAAACTCTAGTTTTAAAAAAATTTTTACAGGGATATTAATTTATTATCACTCATCTATTGATGACGTCAGAGCCCTGGTGGTACAGTGGTTTATAGCTTAGGCTGCTAATCAACATTGGCAGTGGGAAACCCTATGAGACAGTTCCAATCCTCCAGAGTCGCTGCAAGTCAGAAGTGGCAGCGGGTTTAGTTTGTTTATTGATGATCGTCAAAGCAAGTTTTAGAGTCTCTTCTGACATTCATTTTGATCTTTCATTTCTTTCTTGTCTTTTTAACCATCTCTAGCTTTCTTCACATACAGTGTTCTTGATATCATCCCACAACTTGGATGGTCTTTGGTCATTAATGTTCAATACACAAAGTTTCTCAATTCAGGTGGGATACACTGAAGATCATATTGTGGTTCCCTTAAGCTTGTTTTAATTTTCTTGAAATTCATATGAGAAAATGATGATCTGTTATGTAGTGGGTCCCTGGCCTTGTTCTGACTGATGATGTTAAGCTTCTCCATTGTCTCTTTCCACATGTGCAGTCAATTTTATTGCAGTGTATTCCATCCAGTGATATCCACATGTATAGTCAACAGTTATGTTGTTCAAAAAAGGAATTTTCAGTGAAGTGATTGGTCTTGAAAAATTCCAGAAGGCTATCTCCAGTATCATTTCTATCACCAAGTTCTTGTTTTCTAACTATTAATATTTCTTTTTCGTTTCCAACTTTCATACTCCAATCACTAATAATTATCAATACAACCTGATTGCATGTCTAAATGATTTCAGACAGCAGAGGATGGGTAGGAATCTTCAATTTCTTCTTGGCAATGTGCATATATTGATGTATATATTTGAGTAATAGTCATATTAACTGGTCTTCCTTGTAGATGTATGTGTACTGTTCTATAACTAATAGCATTATACTTCAGGATAGATCTTTAAATGGCCTTTTGATGATGATTGCAATGACATTCCTGTCTACTTTGTCATGCCTGGAATAGCAAATCATATGACTGACAGATTCAAGGTGGCTTATATCAGTCCATTTTAGCTTGTTAATGCCTAGGATATTGATTTTTTTTACTTCTATTTCATTTATGATGACTTCCAATTTTTTCAGTTCATATTCAGTACTTTTCATGTTCTGATTATTAATGGATATTTGCAGCTGTTTCTTCTCATTTTGAGTCATGCTACATCAGCAGTTAAGGTCTTAAAGGCTTTATTACCTCCCCATCATTAAGGTCAACTTGATTTTTAGGTGGTAGCTCTTCCTCAGTTGTATTTTGAGTGTCTTCCAACCTGAGGGGCTCATTTTCTGACACTCTATCTGACATAACATTTTCACTGGAAAATTTTTTTTCTGAATTTTTCTATTGTCCTCTTTTTTTCAGGTATTGTAAAGATTTCGAAGGGCTACTTGACAATACAAAGGACATTATTATTATGAAATGTACAAAAATCTGGAGTTAGAAAACAAAAAAGGAAGAAAGAACTTCAGAAAAATTCCAAGCTGCAAGTTGCAATATTTAAGAATTTAATGAACAAAATATTGAAAAGTATAGGAAACATTACAAGGAGATACCTACCGAAAAGAATTGGTTAGCATTCAACCATTTCAAGAAACAGCATAGGATCAAGAAGCAATGTTACTGAAGGAAGAAGTGTAAGCTGCAGTGAAGGCAACGGTGAAGAGCAAGGCTCCAGGAATTGATGAGATACCAAATGATACATTACAATGCATGAATGTAGTGCTGGAGGTGTTCAGTCATCTATGCCAAGAAATTTGGAAAACTTATCAACCAGCTGGAAGAGATCCCTATTTTTTTGATCTAACAGAAAGCAGAGATTATAGGACAATATCATTAGTATGTCATGTAAGTAAAATTTAGCCAAAAGTAATGCAAAAGTAGTTTCAGCAGTGTATCAATAGAGGACTGCCATAAGTTCAAGCTGGACTCAAAATGATCTGGAACTAGGGATATCATTGCTGATGTTGGATGGATATTGACTGAAAGCAGAAAATACCAGAAAGCTGTTTAATTTTGTTTTATTGACTAAGTAAAGTAATTCAGCTATATGGATCATAACACATTATGAATAACTGCAAAGAAAGGGAATTTCCAAACACCAGATTGTGCTTATGAGGATAATGTACATAAACCAAGAAGCAGTAGTTTGAAGAAAAGAAGGAGATACTGAGACAGGGAGTCTAAAGGCCTCTTTTGAACTCCTTTCAATTCCTTGTAAGTAAAACAGGGTGCCTGGAACTAGAACTCATCAATGTCTTTGTATGTAGATGCCTTTCAGTAAACAGGGCAAAAAATTACAAACAGGTAGTAAAGGAATAAAAGGCCCCCAAATTAATTACACCCTGGGACACTGAGCAAAGTCATTCACATGATTGTGTAAACTTCTCTCAGACCTATTTTTCAAAAGGAATCAGGTAACACCACTATTGGGGATAGGCACAGGAATTCCAAATTTGGCCAGAAGACTACCATTAGGATCAGGGAATCCAAGTTCTACTACAAGTCCCAGAAGCTTCTACTACAGAAAGCATCTCGAATTTTACTTGCATGTGCAATTTGTCTCCCATCATGTAACATCTAAGTCAAAATTCTCCTTTCTACCTGAAAAAGTTTAAGAGATCCAGATAAGCATTTGTTCAGTGACCCAGAGGCTAAGGTCACCACTAGGACTTCTCCACCTCCACTTGCAAGTCTCTTTGTTTCCTAAATAAACTTTGCTCATGAGGGAAGACTTCTGTGCCTTGCCTCTTTGTTCTTGCAAGGTACAAACAAGAACTTTAGTAAGTCTGTGGTGGGAGGGGAAATGGATATCAAATAGATTTCAAGATGGTTTCTGTAGTGGATACTTCTGGGACTTGTAGTAGAACTTGGATTCCCTGCTTCCGACTGTGGTCTTCTGGCCACATTTGGACTTCTTGTGCCTCTCCCCAGAACTGGTGTTACATTCTTCCTTCTGAAAAACAATTCTGAGGGAGGTTCACACAATCATGTGTACCAGGACTCAGTAATACTACTACATGATTTAAAATAAGAAAAATTGTGGGTCAGGTTTATATCCTTTTGTCATACTTACTCAAACTATGCAAAGGGAATAATCCAAGAAAATAGACTACATGAAGAAGAACTTAGCCTCAGGATTGGAGAAGAATTGAAAGGGAGGCCCTTGGCCAGCCTGAATCCATCTTGCTACAAACGATAGTTAAGACAACCCTGTTATAAACATTAAGTTCTGAGAACTCACTTCTCCCCCATCCAGAAGAGTCTACCTTATACTGGTCATAAGTCACATGGCTTAATTAATCATTCTGTTTAGAGGCCCTTGGCCAGTGTGACCCCATCTTGCTACAAGAAGCAGAAAAATTTACTCTGGACAGCAAGTAATGATAACTACCCCTCATGTAGTCTTCCCCTTCTTAGAAGAGAAGGGGGTATTCTATTTAACAGGAGTACAGATGGAGAAATATTAGGCCATCCTATTAGAAAGTCCGGACATAACCTTATGGGCGGTGACAACTTTGAATCCAGCTGCACTGCTGCCCATTGCAGAAGGTCTACCTCAACGTTACTGTTTAAAAATCATCTAGGAGGTCTAGTTTAGCTGCCCTGATCTTTCTGACGTTTCCCTTGATGACCCAGAGGTTGAAATATACACATGAAGGCAGAGAAAAGAAGGGCTGGATATGAGATAACGACTCTGACTCACGTGTTGGAGGCTGGCCCTCTCCCCTCAGGTACTTTGGCCCAAAAAGCAAAGTTAATAACTAGATGAAGGGAAAAGCCCTTCATCTAGCTACAGGGAAGAGAGTTGAACGTATTCGCTGACAGTCAATACGCTTATCAGGTTTTACATGCTCATGGGTCCCTGTGGAGAAAACGAGGCCTCTTCACTGCGACAAATGGAGAGATAAAACATGTGCCTGAAATCGTGAAATTCCTACAGGCTTTAAGAGACCCTGCCCAAGTAGCAGCTATCTATTGCCTTGGCCACAAATGGGCCAGGACGCCGTAGGCCCTTGGAAATAGGCAGATATTGAGGCTAAGAAAGTCGCACTCCAGCCAATTGAGTACAATTCTACTTTCACTTTAATTTCAACTCTTCTCTCCCCACATCTTCCCACACCTGTTTATACTTTTCAAGATTTAAAAAGGATTGAAGAATGGGGATTTTGCCCCAAGAAAAACACTGACTTGTTGATTGGTCCAGATGGAAAAGTTCTGGTACCTGAAGCTCTGGTACGAGATATAGTGTCTGTTCTCCATGACAACACTCAGTACGGGTGAGATGCCAGCATGGGATAGATGCAGCAAACAATAGCTGGAGCTAACCTCTTAAAGATTATTTAAAAAGTGACACAAGGATGTCTCCTCTGTGTGCAAAACAATCCAAAAGCAGTCCCACAGCACTCGAGACCAGAGACCTAGTTCCACAGAACAGATAGAAGAGAAGATTGGCAGGTGGACTTCACTGTAGTGCCTCGAGCCCCAGGAAATTTTCAGTACCCACTAGTCTCTGTGGACACACACTCTGGATGGGTAGGAGCTTTCCCATCTGACTGAACAAGCCTGGGAAGTGACAAAAGCTCTTCTGAGAAACATTTTGCCAAGATTCAGACTCCCTGTAACTATCCAGAGTGATAACGGTGGGACATTTATTGCCCAAGTAACCCAAGAGATAAGCAAAGCACTGGAACAATGTGGAGGTTACATTCTGCTTGGAGACCCCAGACGACAGGAAAAACAGAAAAGATGAAGCACACCTTGAAGAGGACACTGGCTAAGCTTTGCCAAGAAATCCATTCAATATGAGCTCGGGAATCGCCTATTGCCCTGCTCTGGGCTCGAGTGGCCTTCAAACTGGATTTAAATTAAGCCCTTATGAGATAATATACAGGAAGCCATTCTTGAAACAGTTTGCTTTTCCTACCTCTATGGCTACTGAGGTGGAAAAGCAGAAATAGATCCATTCTCTAGAAAAAGCTCTTACTATTATTAGTCAATATGCTTCCTCTGGTCTATCTTTCCTGGCCAATGCCCCTTTCCACAGGTTCAGGCCTGGCGACCAAGTAGGTCTTGCTGAAAATATAGAGACAACAACATCCTGAAGACCAGTTGTCACCACAGTGAGAAGGTCCATATGAGGTCCTGTTGACCACCCACTCCTCTGTGACACTCGCTGGAATAGCAGCCCGGCTATACCACACCCATATTAAGATTAGCCCTCCCTTACAACCTGGACAACAACAACAACAAGGAAACGATGAAGAGACCCATCACAAATATTCCTACATGCCAATAGAGAGGCTTAAGTATAAATTCATAAAAAAAAAAAAAAAAAAAAAAATGATGCTTTTTTTTGTCCTGTTTTTCAAAATTTGACAGAAGGGTCTAAACTCATTTTACAACAGACAGAAAGAACTCTCACTGTGATGACCGATGGGACTCCAACACTTACACTATTTCTGCCTCAATTCGGGTGAGACCAATAAAATGGGTGAAACAAACCTCAAGAGGGGAAAAACATTATAGTTTGAGGAAAAAAAAAATCCTCACATTTTCCCTATTGCTGATACAACACAGAGAACTAATACAAAATTTTCTATTGTGATCTCTGATATCACTTCCCTTGATTAAAACACATTTCTGTGTTAAATTTCATCAGGCAATCTCTCAAAATTTTGAGATTCTGAGGGGATAAGGGGTTAAGGTTATAATAAAATTTCAATGTAAAGGATGGGACTGGTCCTCTAATGACATAATATCTATGTCCCAAACAATTACTAGGAGTGGTAGACTTAAACATTTTCAAATTTGACACCATCTGCCCCAGTTAGGAGCTCCAGTTCATCCCCTGACTACCTCAGTACTCAATTGTAATACTTCTTACTACATCAGTACTCTTACAAGGCCTAAATAAAATCCATGAGGTGGCTGATTGGATGATCCCAACCCAAACTGGGGGCCTTGGGGTAGCTGGTGGCTTTCTTTGTTCCCCTCTGTAAGACTTTGGCTAACACCATTACTCATTATCATAATAATGATTATTGTAATCTGTATTTGTGAGCCACGGCTTGTTAAAGTGATTCTGGGAGGAGCTTCTCACACCCTCCAGATAGAAGGGCTGTTCATGATAGATGCCCTATCTTCTTCCCACATACAGACACACATCATATGAAATGCTGTCAGTTTCCAAAATACACCCTCCTCTTACTGTAAATAAAAAGACATCCCTAGTCGATGCCCCTGATCAGCAGGAAGTAGCTAGAGGAGATCAGTACCCTTCTTTCCATGATTGAGAAGGTATCCACAGAAGGGAAGAGTTGAAAGGAAGGCCCTTGGCCAGCCTGACTCCATCTTGCTACAAACAGTAGTTAAGACAAATCTGTTATAAATATTAAGTCCTGAGAACTCACTTCTCCCTCATCTGTAAGGGTTTACCTTGCACTGGTCATAAGTCACACGGCTTAATTAATTGTCCTGTTTAGAGGCTCTTGGCCAGCCTGAACCCATCTTGCTACAAACAGTAGTTAAGACAACCATGTTACAAACATTAAGTCTTGAGAACTCACTTTTCCCCCATCTGTAAGAGTTTATCTTATATTGATCATAAGTCATATGGCTATTCTCTCCCCTTAAGAACACTGATTAAATTGTTCTGTCTATCCCCTTTCAGTTATTGTCTAAGATCACTGAACTGAACTGCCAGGTGGTTTAGATGATTATTGAGCCCTGACTTGTTATAGCCATACAGACCCTCCACAAAGAATATTGTTGACACACCAAAAGAATTATTTGCATGGACTGGGAAAAATATTAATCAGCACCCCCAATCAACCTATATCACCACCAGGCTTAGCCTATGCACTCAGGCAAGATTTAGAGGAGCTGGTTCCGCCTTGCCTCTTGTGTGTCGGCTCTCAGTAGATGTCCTCATTTACTCACCTTACCTGCCGTCTCAGAGTTGGGTTTGCGCACAGGTGGCGCAGATCTGCAATTGCAGTTAGATAATCTTTAACGGCTTGTAACATACAAATGACACAACCTTGCCTACCGAAAGTTAAGAGGACTTGAAACACTGATGAAGATCAGAGACTAAGCCTTTAATATTGATTGCACCTCAATGTAAAGAAAACAAAAATTACCACTGTCGCCATGAGTCGGATCCAACTCGAAGGCACTTGGATTGGACAAATAAGCAACATCATGATAAATGTGAAAAATATTGAAGTTAGCAAGGATTTCATTTTGCTTGGATCCACAATCAACACCCATGGAAGCAGCAGTCAAGAAATCAAAGGACACAGTGCATCAGACCAGTCTGCTGCAAAAGACCTCTTTAATGCACTAAAAAGGACCTCCTAAAAGGTGTCACTTTGAGAACTAAGTTGTGCCAGATTCAAGTCATTGTATTTTCAATCACTCCATACACATGTGAAAGCTGGACAATGAATAAGGAGGACGGAAGAACTGATGTCTTTGAATTGTGGTGCTGTCAAAGAATACTCAACATCCTGTGGACCGCCAGAAGAATGGACAAATCTGTCCCTGAAAAAGTACAGCTAGGAAGCTCCTTAGACGGGAAGATGATGAGCCTTTGGACATGTTATCCGGAAGGTTCAGTTCCTGGAGAAGTGCACTGTGCTTTGTAAAGCAGATGGTCAGTAAAGAAGAGGAAGATTCTCAATGAGATGGATCGAGACAGCAGCTGCAACAGTGGGCTCAAACACTGATTGTGAGGATGGTGCCAGACCAGGCACTATTTTCTTCTGTTGTACATAGAGTTGTTATGAGGCTAGACTGACTCAGTGGTACCAAACAACTGCAACATTGATGATATATCCTGAAAGTCAAATTTTAAAAGTTCCTCCTTAATATCAGTTTGGCTTGGGTATCTCCTTTTCTTTTCAGCACACTGAAAGTAGCAAAGCCTATATAAAATTCCTTTTATGGGCAAGACACCAAAAATATATCTTGTGATCTGCTCCAGTAATCTCTGAACATAATGTTTTAGAGTCATTTTTGACACAGATTATGTTGTATCTCCCCAAAATATGTTTTGGAATCCTAGTCTCTGTGTTTGTAGATATAATGCTTTTTGGAAAAGATCATTGTTGTTGTTCCGTTAATTAGATCATACTAGATGGCGTGTGTTCTAATGTTAATTACTCTGAATTATATAAAGCTTAGATTAGACACAGAGCCAGATTGTACAGGTGAAGACAGACACCATGTGATGGCTGTCAGCAAACCAAGAAACCAAAGAATGCCCCAGTTCCTGACAAAGAAGGAATAAACACAGCTGAGACCCTGATACGGACTTCCAGCCTCTGTAAAGAGTGAGAAAATAAATAATATATGTTATTTTAAAGTCACTCACATCTAATGTTTCTGGCACAATAACACTAGGAAGCTGAGACGATCTCTACTGTTTTGTAGACAACTCTGTCACAGAAAGAACAGTGAAGTCCCTTTCCTGTTTGACATGGGAAAAGAAGAAAACTAAAAACCAGTCCCACTGCCATGGAGGCTATTCCAACTCATAAAACCTACTTCTGTTAAGTTGATCCTGACTCGGTGACCCTATAGCACAGAGTAGAACTTCCCCGTAGAGCTTCCAAGGAGCGCCTGGCAGATTTGAACTGCCTACCTTTCTGTTAGCAGCCATAGCCCTTAATAACTTGTCACCAGTTTCCAAAGACAGAGTAATAGCTAATTATAAGAGAGTCAGGACAGATTATCAAAGTCCAAACATTTTAACTGAGCAACACAGTTACCTCTCTGAAGTTATCCAAAGCCTGGACAGGAGAGTCTATGGAAAGATTATCCTCTAACTGTTACCTAATGCACTGGGCAAAGAAGTAAGAATGACTTTAAAGAATCCAAACAATCCATATTCTTCTCCTGCTGCTACGTTCTAACAAGCTGGCATTAGTATACACCTTGCTCTGAATGGAAGAGAACAAAAGAGAAAGAACAAAAGAGATATAAAACAGAAAACAAAAGTGCTCCGGGGTTGTTCTGGACTCCAGCAGCTCAGCCTAGGTGAATGGTGCTTCATCAACATGACGGGAGGTTTACAAGCAGGTGGTGAGCTCTGATGTCCTAGAAAATGCCTCTGATGTGAATCTCTAATCAAACAAAAGGATGAATTTTAAAGAGTGAATGAAAAAAAAAGTGGCATGGTTTTGTGGAAAGAATATTATGTAGCCTCTCCTTACCTGGAGTCTGTACTCTGGTAACATGAAAGTCTTCTCTCCCAGCAAAAGAAGACGGAAATTATGTGTGTTTTTACTGTGTCACGTTATGTGAGTCTACAATACATAACAGGCACTCTGGTGGCATGGCAGTTAAATGCTCAGCTGCTAAGCAAATGGTTAGTAGTTCAAAACCACCAGTGACTTCACAGTAGAATGATGTGGCAGCCTGCTTCTGTAAAGATTTATACCCTTGGAAAGCTTATTGAGTAGTTCTACTCTGTCATGTGGGATTGTTATGAGTCGAAATTGTCTCAATGGCAAGGGGTTTGGTTTTGGTCATCATACCCAACAACTGACAAAAAGAAGCCTTGGGTGACACAGATGGTAATACCAATTGCTTAAGGAAAAAAAAAAAGAAAATGACCACAAGCTTAGTATTAAAACTACTCCTACAAATGAATCATCATTAGAAGAAAACAGAACTTCGCCTGAATAATTATGCTAAGTAAATGTTGATTTCATCCCTATCTAGATTCATCTTTGGCATTAAAGATGGCTTCAGGGTAAAATGAGAAGGACGCGGTTTCTTGTTGCACATGAAAAAAGTACTGTGGGAGCTTTTGAGAAGCAGAGAGAATTCCCATGTGTGTTGAATGGGCTCAGATTTTAGAAAATGGGTATATATGTGTGCAACCGATAAACTCACCATTGTACTCTCCTTGCCAGGTACTGTTGCTAAGTATTCATTCTTTCAGATGCGTGGGATCAAGGCCAAAAAGCTCGTGCAATAGCAGACACAGGAAAATGGTAACCTAAGTTTGAATGTGTTCTCCCATTTTCTTCATGGCCTACAGAAAGTGTCAGTGTATATAAAAATAACAGACACATAGAGCATTTAAACAACCTTCTCTGAAATGTTTATGGCTGTGGTCTCACATTGAGAGTGTCATTTGTATAGCCTTAATATTTAAGATGTCTCTGAAACTCTTATTTTTTTTTTTTGCCCTTTGTATTCAACAATCACACAGATGACAGTGAGCTTATCAAATGCAGCTGTCAAGTTTGATATATAACGTAGAGCCCTTCAAAAACCCAGGGTTCAAATGGATATGACCTTGAGTTCGAAGCTGCAGGCATCCTGGGCAGGTCTTATCTCTATGTTTGATACTGCCCTTGCACATCCAAAGTGGTCTCTCTGCTATTCTTCTTTCTGCCTGTCTGCTCCCAGAGAGCTCTGCCGAAGATTTCTCTTTTGTGAATCTTTTCAGGTTTGATTGCCTGCCGTTCTTAGCCAGCCCCCCTTTTCATACGATCCATCAGCTATTTGGGCATATTGCTGTCTTCCCTGCCTTGCAGGTGACTTGCCTTGTGAAGCACACTTTACAGCTGCACCCAGTCCATGCTGGTTGTCAGGCTGAGCTGTTGGATTTCATTTTTAGAGATTATTGTGCTACTTCAAGTCCTGTCTGATATAAACAGAGCTCCATTATTTTCTGGAAAAAAAAAATAATGTAAAGCCTTGTGAGTAATGATGGAAGGCTTAGAGGAGATTGATGAATGATGCCCACCTAAGATTTCTTTCCCACGTGCACCCAGAGTGAACAGCTGGCATCCATGACCTGCTCCATTGCCTCTTTTTCGACATGTTGAAGGATGGGCTTGGCAAAGGGAATAGTGCTTCATAATCTTCCCATGGATTTCCAAGCTATTTTAGTCCCAAAAGCATAGCATGGGCCTCTTTGATCAAATTTACTCACTTCTTTCTATTAATAATTATCTATCAGAATCTTATAAGCCAGCAGAATGTACCAACAGTCCTCACTTCTGGATTTCCCAAGAATATCCCTGATGATGCGAACGCCTGTCATGGTGGGAGGTGGTGCGGCTAGTTAAGTCTTCTTCCAAACGAAGACATTCTCCTATGTGTCTCTGCTGTGTGAATGACTCTTTCTATAATTTCCAGTGAGTTATCAAGGCCATAGAGCAGTTTCAGAGTAGTATAGACTTCCAGAGACTTTTGAGCTGAAAGAGCTTCCTCAGCATCCATATGTATTCTCTAGTGACGTAATCCTCGTTTCTCACCTCCTTAAGCGGGACTTCAGAAAAAGACAAGACTGAAGCCAAATCCACCAGCTATTTGCATTTCTATGCCGTTAGTAACGGGAATGGTTCTGACACAGCCCATCGATTGTCACCCACAAGGTCCCTTTCTCAGGGTACAAGCTTTGGATCCTCATTAATTCTATTCACGTCCATATCCTGCTTAGCAGCACTGCAATATGGGTCTGCTAATAATGGAAAGCATGCCCATACAAAGGCATGGGAGATGTATCCCAACTATCCATGCATTTCTTACATTTTTCTCCTAGCCAGAGAATATGTTCTTATAACAGGCACAAATACGAATGCCTCTGGAACATATATTTAGCACTGTTTAGTAACTGATTGGAAACAGGTCATTTAGGGAGCATGCTAGTGTTGGAGAGAGATGGGGACAATTGCTGACAATGGCTGCGGTCAGCACTTTGGCTCCCTCCCTCCCAGGTGGTGATGATGGTCGTCTACATCCTGAGGCACACCCTTTGTGCTTCATAGGAAGAATCTTCGCAGATGTCTACGAAATCCCTTCTTCCTTACAAATCCTTGACAAGAATGCAGTCAAAACCAGCAGTTTTACTGTTGCATTCTGCATGCCCCATCAAATTCTGGTGATGCTGACCATTAACCTTAGCGGCTTCTTGAATATTCTGTATAATAGAGAGCCTTGCAAATGATACAAAGGTTTTAAGAACTTGACAAATTATTAGTAAAATAAATCCTTCTCCAAAGGCCCAACAGTGAAAAGATGAAATCTCTGCCCTTCCTGTCATGTAATCTGTAAGATATTTCATGGCATTACTTAGCGGTACTCCAAAAGAGGTGATTTAACATACATAAAAGCCAGAAATCACAAAAACACAGTAGATCTAAGGTTCAGTCTAAGCTTCTCTATGCCTTGATAGTTTAACTAGTCTGATCTGGTTAGCTCTACCCTTAGAAAATTTTCCTTCTGATAGCTTCAAAGGGAAGTAAGCTTGAGCAAACAGAATCTCCACTTTAAGATTTTGGAATTAAGAGTGTAGCTTTGTGAGGAAAAGCCTTGACCTTTCCAAATTGTAGTTTTCCAAATTTCATTCAGATCTCTTGCATGACAATCTCAGGGAATCTCAGTTGTAGCCACTTTTATAGTTGTCTAGTTGGCTTCTGATTATAAACTTAAAATAGCCACATTATCAAAGAAAAACAATAAAATAGTAATATTCTGTATAATTCTTCACAGACGTACAGGATTATATAGGATAGCTAGGATACATACTGCATAATGTTAATCATAAGAGTTATAACAAAATTCACAAAAAATAACCCTGAATGATACATCAACCATAATTAGTTTCCTGCACACTCATTGCTTGCTAGGAGTGCCTACATACTTTTTATGTATTCATACATGTAATAATAAAATTTATGAGGCATATGCTATCATTTTCTATATTTTATAGATGAGAAAGCTGAGGTATAGTGTGATCAGTAATTTAATCAAGATTAAAGAGTAAATGACAAAGATGAGTTAAAAGTCACATAAGCACAGTGCTTTAATCTTCACTCCATACTGCTTATTATCAACATCATTACTTAGCTTTCTACCAGGTATATCACTTAAGCAAGATCACAAATCACCATGTATGTATCAGCTGTTTATTTAACACTAATAACCACACAAAACTTTAGTAGCATGTAATAAGGACCATTTCTTGCTCATGCATTGGTGGAATTCACCTGACTTAGGTAACACTTACCTGAGCTCCCTGTTTCTTCTCCAGAGTGGTCTAGCCTCGCGTGTCTGGCCTCCAGTCTGGCTTGTATTACTTTCCTCAACATCCTATTGACTCAATACAAAGCGAATGGTAAAGTTCAAGAGTGGGATTATGGGGACCACAGCAAAGGGATCTGGATACAAGAAGTGGTAAACAGCTGGGCCATTATTTCAGTCTACTACAATTAGAAACAAAAAGAGCAAATCACGTTGGAGCCTAAATTCTATTCTGTTCATCTACTGTGCAAACTTCTTTGAGTTTTGTGTATAAATATTGTCCTTGCACCCTAGGAATATCAAGATAAAATTCAGAATTGTTCTTTCAAAACTCCTTGTAATCTCATAGCTGAGGCTGGCAAATTAATAATTACAATATGCCATGATATTTCAAAGACAGTTAAGAAAGCCAAGAGCAGAGTTCCCCAAATGGTTGTGTTTAAGCCGGGAAAGGGAGAAAGGGGATGGTAACAGCCCTGAGACAATGCTGGGTCAGAATCTCCAAGTGGGGGTAGTGGAGACAAACAACCAGGGATAGCAACCATGCCTAAGGCGTCCTTTACCTGCAGGAAGGTGTCAAGAGACTAAGATATCAAAGTCAGATCAGGGAAGGATTTACATAGCAAAAAGCCCAAATCTTAGGCTGAAGTCAATAGGAAGCTATAAATGATTTTAAGGAAATTATTTAATATCATATAAAAAGTAAAAACCATCCCTGACAATGTTCAATACCTTAAAATTTAACATACAGGTTAGTAAGTGGATCATACAGGGACATCTTACAATAGTGTTGTTCCATTTTGAAGTCACCTAAAGGTACTTTCTTTTTGATGTCCCAGAGTGAGATACGGCTCTCAGTGACTGGTCAACCCATGTTTATAGACACTATGTCATGGATTGAATTGTGTCCCCCAAAAAATATCTGTAGTAATTTAGCTGGGCAAGGATTCCCTGTAGTCTATAATTTCTCTCCATTTTCTGATTTTCTGATACTGTAAATCCTAATTTCTGCCTGTGGTTAACAGAGTGGATTATGTTAGAGAGGATTAAGGTGGGACTGTAAATCCCTTCCTAAGGTCACCCTTCTACTCTGTTGTAAAGGGAGTTTCCTTGGAGTATAGCTTGCACCACTTTTTATCCTTTTATCCTATAAGGAATAAAAGGAAAGGGACACAAGTGGAGAGTTAGAAACTTCATACTATTAAGAAAGTAGCACTGGGAGGAGAGTGCATCCTTTAGAACTGAGGGTTCTGTGCCAAGACGCTCCCTGAACAAAGACTGATGCAACACAAGGACTTTCCTCCAGAGCCAACAGAGGAAAGCCTTCTCCTGGAGTGGACATCCTGAACTTGGACTTGTAGCTGATTGGACTGCATGAGAACAAACTTCACTTTGTTAAAGCCATCTACCTTGTGATGTTTCTGTTAGAACAACACTAGATAACTAAAACAACATATAAGACAGACACACAAGGGTCAACTTATTTATAAGCACTGGGAAATATAACTCTCATATAAACTGTAAATATTGGAATCTGTATGGTTCACACATTTGCTCCCTGCGGTCAAACTTGTTGCTGGATAGCAAATGTAATCAAAGCCTGCTTTATTGATTTACTGTGAAATATTGCAGTGACAAGGACCACAAAACAAAAAGGGACACAGACATTGGAATCAGATTTGTTGGTGAACACAGAATCAAAACAATAGAATTTAAATGAACTGAAGGCTTAATGGCCACAGGCCAAGGAAACCTGATGTTTCCATCTCAAACCAAACTTGCAGTTTTCATTCAGACAATAGGCACTCTGGCTTCAAATTCAAAAACCAAAAACCAATCTAGTGGCTGCCTAGTTAACTGCAGTTCATAGTAACCTGTGTGTTGTACAGGAGAGCTACACTCCACAGGGTTTTCAAGGTTGAGATCTTTCAGAAGCAGATAGATCACCAGGCCTTTCTTCCATGATGCCCCTGGGTAGGTCTGAAAAACCAGCCTTTCAGTTAGCAGCGGAGCACTCGACAGTTTGCGCTATTCGGGGACTCTCTGGTCTTGCCAGTGGGAGGGAAACAACGCCTGAAGACGAATTTCCCCTTTTATGATACATGCTCTTGAACCATTTTCCCAAAGACTGGCTCTTTTTCCTACATTTCTGTGGTTAGCTGGTACCCTTTCTGTACGACATTTTTTCTTCTTTGTATACATTCACATTTCAGCTAGAAGCCATTTGGTCTATCCTAAGTCTATTGCCCTATAACCTAACTTTGATTTTGTCATTTATCTCCCAGAGAACCAGTTCTTTCCTTCATTGTCAACATTTGTGGTGAGCTTCTTACTGAAGTCCCTTAATACTTAGAAACAAAAATATTAGAATGTGCAGTCATCAGCTATTCTAGAAACACTCATATTCTGTCAAGTTAAAAAAGTAAAATGAAATTTTGGTTATTTAATGATGGAGCTCCACTGCTGAGTTTTGATCTGAAATAAAAGCATACGGGTTTTTCCGTAAGTTGTTTAGATCAATATATTCGTGAGACACATATCTGTTATTCACTGAAAATTTTAACTTCAAGTAGTACATCTTTCTAATTGTGCACTGAAGAGTAACAGATACCTCCAGGTAATCTTTGAAATACAAGAAGAAACAATTTGTTCTCTGATTTACCATTCTTTCTTCTTATGCTCTTTATTACCATCAGCAAAATATTTAAATGAAACAGAAATTTTGTTTATAGATGACTGTCTTCTGTTAATGTTGAAAAACTCTCCAGACTCTGGAATGATACTTTATTTATATTGTGCATGTTGCTCTAGCAGTGAATGAAGGAAATAAAGTAAGCCACCTCTAATTGCTCCAAAGTGATAAGTATATCAATACTCTTATTGATGACTGGCTGCCTATGGCATCAATTGTGTTGAAATGAGATTTTAAAAAAAGAAAAGAAAAAGACAGTGCTGTTTGATTACAGTGACCCCATATGGCATAGTAGAATTGTTCCATAAGTTTCCAAGGTGCGCCTGGCGGATTTGAACTGCTGACCTTTTGGTTAACAGATGGAACACTTAACCCACTATGCCACTAGGGTGTCCTGAAATGCCGTTCGTGGTTAAAATAAGATACTGCGTATCCCTATGACGTACAAATCGTGCAGGAAAAGTCAGACGTTTATGCCTGACTCAAAATATTTCTACTTATGTTTGTTTCGTGGGAAGAGGTACAGAAGGTCCAAATAAGAACAAAGGCTTCTGTTCAGATCTTACCATACCGAGAGAGACACCCACCACCTCGTTGACGGGCTGACAATTAAATTCGCGAACTCATCCTAGAACCTGTGCTACTCCCCGCATTGCTGAGTATCACTACAGTTTCCTTCCAAGTTCTCCCCTTGGGAAGCTATGCACTGACGCCAGTGGCTAGTCCACTCTTCAAAGCACTTTGGGATTTGTTCACGAACTTAATTGCTAGACGTCATAGGACCGCAACTCTGATGGCCATCTCGAAAGAATTCCAAAATTGCTTTGAAGGGTGGACTAGGCACTAGTTTTGGTGCATAGCTTCCAACGGGGAGTACTTCAAAGATGACCATAGTAATATTCAGCAATGAGGTATGCAGTAGCACTTTTTCCAGGATGAGTTCATGAACGTAATTGTCAGACCTTGTATTCGGCAAAGACTCACAGGCAGGCAGAGGAAAGAGAAACCTTATAACGGGAAAAAAGGAAAGTTTCAGGTGTGCCCTGATTGGAAGCTTTAGAATGGGAAAATGGTAGGCTGGCTAAGAAGCTAGGAACCCTGTGATTCCTTGAAACCCAAAAAACCAACCTATTGCCGTTGAGTGGATTCTGGCTCCTAGCAATCCTGTAGGACAAGGTAGAGTTGTCCCATAGGGTTTCCAGGGAGCGTCTAGTAGATTCAAACTGCCCACCTATTGGTTAGCAGCTGAACTAACGACTGTGCCACCAGGGTTTCCATATGATTTGCTGGAGGGGCACACGTGGCTTTCTCGTTTGTCTATATTGGAAGACAGTGGAGACCTACACACTGAACTGTGCCCCCCAAAACATGTGTTGTCAATCCTAATCTCTATGCGTGTGACTATAATCCCATCTGAGAATGGATTGTCTTTGTTATGTTAATGATACAAGATTAGAGAGTATCTTGAGTCAACCCTTTTGAGATAAAAAAAAGAGATTCAATGAGAGCTAGAAACAGAGATGGAAACCCCGGTACTGGACTAATATGAACTATAGCTGCTAAAAGAAGTCAGCAATTAAAATACAACAGAGGTTCCTTAGAAATCATACGGTACAGTTCTACTCTGTCCTACATGGTCACTATAAATTGGAACTGACTTGATGGCAAAGGGTTTGGTTTTCTTTTCGAGGCCGAGAAGGGGGAAAAGAGATGTCGAACCACATTAAAATCGCCTGGCAGTAGAAACTCAAAGAGACAAGAAAGGTAGAGAGCTGACAGAGAGAAAACTTTCCCCTAGAGCCAGTACCCTGAATTCAAGCTTCTAGCTCCCTAAGCTATGAGAAAATACATTTTTGTTTCTAAAAACTATCCATTTGTGGTATTTCTGCTATAGCAGCTGTAGATAACAAAGACAATCAAAAAACCAACTGCTGTCTAAATAAAAAACCAAACCCAGTGCTGCTGTGTTGATTCTGACTTCTAACGACCCTAGAGAGTTGAGTAGAACTGCCCGGTAGAGTTTCCAAGGAGCACCCGGCAGATGTGAACTGCTGACATTTCAGTTAGCAGACGGAGCACTTCATTATGCACTACACCACCAGGGTTTCTACTGTGGGCCAGTCAGTTCCTACTCAAGATAACTAAGGAGTTAAAAACTAGGGGAATTTGTCTGTTGTTACCATGGTGTATTCATTTTCAGACTCATTGTTTAAAGGGATTGCTGTAAGCTGCTGGCCGTAGCTCATAATTCTATTTTTATACATGGTCTTGCCACTCCCCAGACATTTGTTTATTCAGTGCCTCTGTTTTCTTACTTGTTTAGTGTTTTTATTATTGACGTTGTTGCTGACTCACATTTCATTTAGAAATTGGAGAATGATGAATTGAGACATTTATCATAATTTGTTTTTCCCAGCAATGGAAAACACAACTCCAGTTGGCTTAATTAATGAAGCTAATTTATTACTCTGTTGTTGTGCTGTTCTTAGGTGCCATTGAGTCAGTTCTGACTCATAGCGACCCTGCGAACAACAGAGATGCTGCCCAGTCTTGTGCCAGGTCCACGATTGTTTTTTATGCTCAAGTCCATTGTTGTAGCCGCTAGCTTAATCCGTCTAGTTGAGGGTTTTCCTCTTTTTCATTGACCTTCCACTCTGCCAAGAGTAGTGACCTTCTCCACGGGCTGATCCCACCTGACAACATGTTCAAAGTATGTAAGATGTAGTCTTGCCATCTTCACTTCCAAGGAACACTCTGGTTGTACTTCTTTCAGAACAGAACTGTTTGTTCTTTTGGTGGTCCACGATACAGTCAACCTTCTTCTTCTAGTCTGGTCTTTCAGGAGTTGCTTGATCCACAATTAAAAAGATACTTCCAGAACATGTTTGTATCCTCTTTGCCTTTTTCGACTCACCCTCCTGGGTGTTTAGTTCATTCTTTAGAGGTATCTTAACACATGCCAGGTGTCAGGAAATCATATTTCTGCATTCCTGTCTAAGAGGCGAAAGGATTTCAGCCACAATGTCCAGATGCTTTGAGACTCATTTTGATTGTACGTATTGTAAACCACAGACTCACCCCTGGACAAAGAAATCACTGTTGCCAGGGAATCCATGAGCCAGCTGTATCTGGGAATTGAGCCAGCTTCCTCTGTTGCATATCGTCTTTACGGAAGCAAGAAGTTGTTCATTAAAACCACAGTGGTGCACCAACAGAAAAGGAATACAGGTAGGGGTAAAAGATTTTCACACTGTGTATATGCGCACATATATAGGGTGAAAAATACATATAACAAAACATAAACCATCCCAACCTCCACATGTAAAATTCAATGACATTGATAACATTTTGTTAGCTGTGTAATCATTCTTTCTCTTCTTTTCCAAAGCAACCTACCCTCCTTAAGAGAAACTTAATGTATCCTAAGCAAAAGCTTCCCACACTTTTATTCTGATGTGCAGCAGTAGATTTGGGTAATATGAACATGGAACACAAACAGAATAATATTGATGATGTTTTCAATGATGGCAAAGAATTTGAGGGGTTTCTTTTTCCCCTGGTTTTTCAACAAGGAGAAAAATTTCACCTGTAAAACTGATTAATGGTGGTAATGAGAGAACAATTTCACTTAACTAGATTGGGATAACAAAATCCCCCAACACCCGTAACATAACTCCATAACCATTTCCGTTTGCCCTCAGGATATCCCAGAGAACCACTGCTAATCAAAAGCTGTTGAGTTCAGAGTCCCTTTTCTTCCTTCTAAGCCACAAACCCACTGTCCAGGTTTGTTATCAACTTCTCTTATCCTTCTCTACCTCAAGACAATGGTGAGTGATTAAAAAAAGAAGAAGATATTCACACATCACCAACAAGGAACAAATGTTATGGGGTGAGAACCCCAGTTTCTTACTTGGCGTGACTTGTATTGTCCATTAAATCAGAGGCTGAGATGGGAAAACAAGAAAAACCAGAAACCAAACCTGCTGCTAACCAAAAGGTTGGCCATTTGAATCCACCAGGCACTACTTGGAAGCTCTATGGGCTGTTCTACTCTGTCCTACGGGATTGCTACAAATCAGGAGAATAAGAGAAGCCCTTTTATTTCATTGTATAAGGAAATGCAACAGTCAAAACTGTTGCTACCAAGGAATTTACAAGGAGTGAGTTCATATAAGTTATGCCAACAAGTCTTAATTTTGCTACGCAGACACACACAACCCCCAAGCAAAAGCAAGATTCAGATATAAGTCTGAAGAGGAAAGCCCAGAAATGGAAATCATTTTACAATACAACACTATAGGAGAGAAATTCAGGTAAAGGACACAACACTGTCACTGCTGGGTCTCACAGAGCCCAAATTCAGGATGCAAATTTCTTATCTTAGCTAGCAATCTAGTTAAGAGATGCAAAGCAAACATCAGATACAAACTGAGACACGTTTGATGTTTGGTGTTTACTATACATTTTACTTTGTTTTAAATTGGTTCTGCTGAATATACACATATACTAAGGTCATGGATTGAATTGTGTCCCTGCAAAAATAAGTGTAGCCACGTGGCTGGGCCATGATTCCCAGTATCTTGTGATTGCCCTCCATCCTGTGGTTTTCCTGTGCTGTGTGTGACAGGATTAGGGTGGGGTGGTATATCCCTTCATAGGGTCATCTCCCTGCTTCACCGTAAAGGGAGTTTCCCTGGAGAATGGCTTGCCCCACCCTTAATCCTTTCATCTTGCAAGAGATAAAAGGAAAGGGAAGTGAACAGAGAACTGGGAACGTCACACCATCAAGCAAGCAGCACTGAGAGAAGAGTGCATCCTTCAGACCAGAGGTTCTTGCGCCAAGACGCTCCCTGAACAAAGATTGATGCAATACCGGACTTTCCTCCAGAGCCGACAAGGGAGAAAGCCTTCCCCTGGAGCGGACACCCTGAATTTGGACTCCTAGCCTACCGGACTGTGTAAGAATAAACCTTCCTTTGTTAAAGCCATCCACTCTGTGGTATTTCTGTTACAGCAGCCCTAGCTGATTAAAATAACTAGTTTGGTGCTTACTACACATTTTACCTTGTTTTAAATTGGTTCTGCTGAATGATTTAAACCTAGTAATCTCCTGAAGAATTTCTAATTATCCTTAGGTAACTAAAACCAAAGTCTGAATCTTTCTCTTCGACAAGACTTTAAGCTGTTCTATTTTACATTTGTTTCTGTTTGTCAGAAAGCATTTATTCCATTTTTGATGTTATCAAAACCTTCTTGCCTCCTGCAGAAGTGAAATTCTTTTCATGTAATCTAAAATCAGGGTAACAGAACTTGACAGACTTCCTTTTTAATCCCTTTCAAGACAGACAACCATCTCCCAGGTACTACCAACTCTAAGTAGTGGGAAATTTTCCACCTCTTCAGTGACTTGAGCCATCAAACTGTTCTATGTGTTATATAAATTGCACTTTGGCAATGAATATTTCCCTCACCAAGGTTGATGTTATGAGAATTTAAGATGCAGAAGCTCAGAAATAAGGTTTGCATATAACCAAGAACCTTGAAAAAGAAATGATTGAATGTGGGTTTAAAAGCAAGTTTTACACAGATTTTTGAAAGCTTTAATGAATTATTAGGTCCTTTATTCTAACGAAAACTTGACTTCCATGCTAATCAGCTAACAGCAGATATATTTGCTTTAGATTAATGCTTCTCTATAACAGGACTTAATTTACTTTCAAGAGCTCCTTTTTAACTATCAATAGACTGTACGTAATAAAGAAAAAAATATTGTGAAATGCAGTTAACTATTTGAACTTGAAAGGTATTCTATTGGTTAATCACAGCCTAGAACTTCTTAGCTGTGTATATTTGATGTAAACATAGTTGACTTCAGAGGAGTTGTTGATATTACATAATACATAATTAATTGGGTAAATTAGATGAATACTTAAAAGTCTTTTCTTAAAGGCAATAAACAATGGAAAAGAATGCCCATCTTTGTCATCTAGTACTACTATAATAGAAACACCACAAGTGGATGGCTTTAAAAAGAGAAATTTTATTCAGTAGGTTTAAGTCCAAACCAGCACATCAGTACCAGAGGAACTCTTTCTGTATTATTAGCTCTGTGTCATCAGTCTTTCTTGGACTGGCAGTCACTGAGGCACAGGGACCCCAGTTCCTTTCCACGGAATATGCTCTGCTCCCAGCACTGCTTTCTTAGTGGTACAAGGTCCCCAAGTCCCTGTCTGCTTCCCATTCCTTGATATCCCAAGAGATTTCTTCACGGCACCATACAGTCTTACACACTGAATCCCATTCCCACCCCACCAACAGGACTGCTGTCCATTCTAGTTCATTAACATCATAAATGCAGGGTTTGCAGCATATAGGAATATCACACAATACTAGGCATCATGGCCTAGCCAAATTGCTACATGCATTTGGGGGAGGACATAATTCAGTCCATGACACATGCCTCGTAGTACTTTTTCATAATCAATATTCAAGTTTTTTTTTAAATTTGGTCCCCTCTGTTCTTCCTACTAAACAGACTTCCATGTTGTTGATCCAAAATCGAAGTCACAGTCTTCTGTTTGCTTTTTCTGATGTCACATATGAATAATGCTAGTTTGTGCTCCATAGTTCCTCCCTACAGGAACAAGAGTTTATTTTTCCCGTCACTGAGGGTGTTGATCACTGAGGATTCTAAACTGAGGCTTTCTCTGAAATTGCCCCAAACCAGTTGTTCTCTAACTTACATTAGAATTGTTGGGAGTACTTAAACCACAGATAGCTGGGACCAGGATTTCTGATTTAGCAGGCTTTGGGTAGTGTCATGGATTGAATGTGTTCCCTAGAATTCGACGGCACTTGGCTAGAAAATCTGTAACAATTTGGCTGTGCCATAATTCCTGGTAATGTGTGATGTTCCTCCATGTAGGAATTCCTGCCTGTATGATGTTAATGAGGGTGGATGGGCTGTAGTTGTGTTGGTATGCCAAGATTCATTGTGGAAGTTTGGTTCCTTGAGGTGGTCTCTTGAGTCATAAAGGGAAAGATCTGGCAGAGAGATTCAGGAACCTCGTATCATTAATCAAGCAGCACCAGGAGATGTGGGCATTCTTCAGACCTAAAGTTCCTGTGACAAGAAGTTCCCTGAACAAAGATTCACGCAACATAAGGACTTTCCTTCAGAGCTGACAAGGTGGAAAACCTTCCCCTGGAGCAGACATCCTGAATTTGGACTTGTAGCCTACCGACTATATAAGAATAAACTTTCTTTTATAAAAGCCATCTACTTTGTGGTATTTCTGTTGGAGCAGCAGTAGATGACTAAAACAAGTAGGGAACAAAATTTTGCCTCACAAGGACTTAGGTGATGCTTATCCTACCCTTCTGGGCAACATAGTTTGAAAACCACTGCCCTGAAATGAAGTAAGCTGCCTCTTTCAAGGTAGATGCAGCCCCGCTCCACTAGCAGAAAAAAATCCAGGTTCCCTTGACTCAAGAGACAAATCGAAAGGGCCTTCACACCTTTGGAGCTCCTGGTGAGATTGGCTGAAGCATTTGGTGCCATCTCACTCCAGTTTAACCATCTCTTCTATCCAATCCAGTATCCAGCACCACCTCTAGTGCTATTGAATCTGTGGATACCAACCAAGAAATCGCTTCAATGAAAATGTTCATCCCAGTGTTCGTGTCTCAGAACCATTCTAAGACATCATTCTTCTGCTCATCAATACTGTCACACACCCAAGATCCAGAGTGATCTACTTCAAAAACATACCTGATCTTTATAATGATTCTTGAACTTCTCAAAAATGCCAATCAAACTTGAGTCTGTCTTTTGTATTCTCCCCAAAATGCATGGCTTCTACCGATTGTTGAATTCTCCTGGAGAAAAAGCACACAATTTCAGTGTCCTCTACAATGCCTGATAATACTAGAGTGTTTGTCTTGTAGTTTTCCCTCTCATTTTCCACATTGGCTGTATTTTCCGTTTGCTTCCAATCTCTCACTCCACTCTCAGACATCTTTTCATCACCAGTTTTCTAACTGCACAAACAAGACCCCAATGCCATCCTCCACAATACGCCTCTCCCTCGTTCCCCAAGCCTAATCTAACACCAAATCCTGTCAGTTCTATTCTCCAAAATATATCTCCAATTTATTCACAATTCTTCTGTTAGAGATAGAATTGTGTTCCCCCAAAAATATGTGTAGTAATTTGATTGGGCTGGTGATCCCACCATTGTGTAATTACCCTCCATTTTGTGATTTTCCTGGAGGGAAAATCTTAATTCTGCCTGCAGTTAATAGATTGGCTTATGTTAACATAGGATCGGGTGGAACCGCAACACCCTTACTAAGGGAGTTTCCCTGGGGGGTGGCTTTTGCCACCTTTTATCTTACAAGAGATAAAAGGAAAAGGAAGCGAAGCAGAAAGCTGGGGCCCTCATACCAACAAGAAAACAGCATTGATAGTAGAGCATGTCCTTGAGACCTGAGGTTCCTGTGCCAGGATGTTCCTCTAGAGCCCACAGAGGAACAGGCACCCTGCATTTGAACTTTTAGCTTGCTGGACTATGACAAAATAAAATTAGTGCTTTTAACACCATCCACTTGTGGTATTTCTGTTACAGCAGCAGTAGGTGACTAAGACGTCTTCCTAGTTGTTCATTTATACCCTAGCTTAAGAAAAGTTTGTATCTGACTCAGACAACATCCAAGCCCTCTGACTAGACCCAGGATTTTCTACTTTCTATTTCCTACCTGGAAACCCCGGTGGTGTAAGGTTTAAGTGCTATGTCTGCTACCCGAAGAGATTGGCAGTTCAAATCTGCCAGGCAGTCCTTGGAAATTCTATGGGACACTTCTGCTCTGACCTGTAGGATTGCTATGACTCAGAATTGACTCAGTCAGTGGGTTTTCTTTTCTTTTCTTATTCTCTACCTGGAAATCCTAGTGTTGTAGTTGTTAAGTGCTACAGCTGCTAACCAAAAGCTTGGCAGTTCAAATCTGTTAGGTGCTCCCTGAAAACTCTATGGGGCAGTTCAGCTCTGAACTATTGGGTCACTATGAGTTGGAATGAACTACACAACAGAAGGTTTGATTTGGTTTATTCTCTACCTTGGAACATCTGGTGGTAGAGCTGTTAAGTGCTACATCTGCTACTTCAAAGGTTAGCAGTTCAAATCTGCCAGGTGCTCCCTGGAAACTTTATGGAGCAGCTGTACTCTGACTTACAGTATTGCTTTGAGTTGAAATTGACTTAACAGCAGTGGCAACCAAATCAATCAGTTCTCCACCTTGGCACTCCTGATTTTGTTTCTCCTCCTGAATGCATTCTTGCTGCTCTCTCTCATGCCACAGCTGTCATCTTAACCCACCCTTTCTCTAGATACATACCATTGATCTTGAAACAAAGTTCAAAATTATTAATTGAGCTGACAAGGCTGCTTATTATTCGATCTTCACTTACGTTTCTTGTCTCATCACTTACCTCTGCATGCAGTACACTATGGCCCAGTTATCTGAACAACAGGAAGTTCTCGAGCCTCTGCATGTAATGTTGCTCCTCCAGACATATGTCTCTAAGTTCCTAAGGCTAAGAAAATCAACAACCAAATTTTACAGCAGCAAATTTAAAACTTGAGATTGTATCCTCGAACACTGAGAGGCCAGCTGGGATGAGAATCACTGCCACAGATGCTGTCTTTTGATTTTCTAATTCAAATGTGAGTTGCTGTCAGCTCAGACTCAGCTCCTGGTGACTCCAGGCTTGTCAAAGTAGGCTTGTGCTGCATATGGTTTTTAATGACTCTGTTATTAGTGGTAATATTAGTATTATTGTTAGGTAGATTTCCAGTTCTTTCTTCCAAGTGTACCTAGATCATACAAACAAAACCATTGCCTCTGAGTCAGTTAGTGACCCTATAGGACAAAGGAGATCTTCCCTCTGAGAGTTTCCAAGGAGTACTGATGAATTTCAAAGACCAACCTTTTGGTTAGCAGCCCTAGCTACACCATTAGTGTTCCCAAACACTTCTGAAACAACCAAACATAACCCACTTTCATCAAGCCAGTTTTAACTCATGGCAAATCTTTAACATTTCAGTTAGCAGCTGATCTGTAGAATTTTAGGAGTGGACACTAAATAAAAGCAAATCCAATTCCTTCTTTTCCAATTATTGCCCAGCGAGTTCAAATGAATTTGATCAGTGACTATTAAACGAGTTATAACTAGACTGGGGCAGCATAAGCACACTGAAATCAAAGGGACTGACTAAATCTATAGAATATCAAGAAACATATGCATATACTCTGGTGGCATAGTGGCTAAGTTCTACAGCTGCTAACCAGAAAGTTGGCAGTTTAAATTGCCAGGAACTGCTTGGAAACTCTCTGGGGCAGTTCTACTCTGTCCTATAGGGTCACTATGAGTCAGCATCAACACAGCAGCAATTGGTACACACATACACATATGGAAAGCTGTCATTATCAATTTTCAAATCCAGTGCAGATAACCTTAAGGTGTGAGTAACGGAGAGGGCCAGACTGAGAACCCAGGTCTCCAAGAAGTCACAGGATCTCTCAGAGGCTTTGTTTCTGGCATCTTTGTTGAAGGCCATAGTGAGCACAGCCATGGACTCTTAGCTTAGACTTAGAGTGGGAGAAGTAACATGCACCCTTATCTCTTTGAACATCCTGAGTACAGCTATAATAGTTAATATCTCAGAGAGGAAGTTATATTGTTCAATGGCTTGGTATAGACACACATGAAGCACACATGCTCATATGTACAACTAATAGAAATGTTCACAAAGGAAATTGATGTTATCTATCTGATTTTGTTCTGTGTTGAATTTTCAAGAAAAAAATTGCTCCTGACCTGCTCAGTTGTTTTCACAGCCTGTTAATGGGTTGCCGCTCAGAGTTTGAAAAAGAATGTACACTTGATTTCTCATTATTTAGTCTGAAATTTGAAATTTTCTTTGTATCCTTTCACACATGCAGCAATAAAGCATTTTAAATATATTTCTCCTTGTTATGTTTTGCTTTCTCAAATAAATTGCATTTGGTCCTTCTGCAAGACTTCTTATTAAGATTATGCCATAAAGAACGAACAAGAAGGATACAATGCAATGGAAAAGACTTCTGGACAGAAAAAGTCTTTTAGTAATGCAGAATGGAAAACAGGTCAAAGTGGAATTAAAAAGGGACTTGTGCTCCACAAAAGGCCTATCTGACTTGAAATAAAAATCCTGGGATAGGCTGTGAGGAATATCCATATAAACAAAAAAGATCTTATGGCTTATTTCGAGGTTATAGCTTACAAAATTTCAAAACTCATTGGAAAAGCATCAAGCCAATACAAGGTAGCTATCATATAGTATTAACAGTTCAATAGAGAATAGATTCTAAGATGGTAATGTATTCATTCCCCACAGTCTGGGAAGAGTGCGAAAGAAACCCAGAAGTTTTCGTATGACTCTATAGTGGGTATGTGGTAGAGAACCCGCAGTCAGAGGTCTGATGGGGGAATGCTCTGAATACCATACTGTCAGATACCCCCGGAGTAACTTCACACCACAGTGTCAGATATCCTAGAAACAGCTTCCGTTTCCCAAGATACCCCAAGAGGTATGTGTCTTGGGTAACGGAATGCAGCGGTCAACTCCCTAGAAATTTCCCTGTACAAAGGGAGAATATTTAGATGTGTCCCAGAAGATTCAACGAGGACAGAGAGCAACACCTGAAAACTGGCAAGATGATCTTCAGCTCCAGTGGAGGGATCCAGAAGCCAGCAGATAAGGACAACAGAATCTCGGTATACCCAGACAGACCGCAAGTGAGGGAGGTGGAGACAAGAGCTGGAAGTCTGAATACACGAGGACTACAAATCAGGTGAACTCACCCTAAAAAAGTGCTACATACTTCAGTGCTGAATATCACTACTGTCCTCGTGGAAGTACTCTTCTGGGATAGCTACTCACTGACGCCAGAACCTAGATCACCTTAAAAGCAGTTCGGGGACTCTTTTTCTGGAGTGGTGATCACAGCTGTCATCGTATTACCCTTGATGTCCTGTATGTCATCAAAATATCTTCTTTTCAATATTTCCTTTATCTTTGGGTAAAGAAAAAAGTCATTGGGGACCAACCAGATCAGGTGAGTAGGGAGGGTGTTTAAATACAGTTATTTGTTTACTGGCTAAAAATTCCCTCACAGACAACTATACAATTAAGATAGAAAACTTTGCACCGTGCTACAGTGTGCAATGGCCATTCCAGAAAGAATTCTAAAATTGCTTTGAAGTGTGGACTAGGCAGTGTCATCGGGGCCTAAGTTCCCAAGGGGAGAACTTCAAAGGTGACCATAGTGATATTCAGCAAGCACTTAGAACAATTAAGTTCAGGGAATAAATTGTAGGGCCTCGTACATCACAAAGATAGTGACAGAGGCGGAACTAAGATGTTTCAAAATTGAAATAGACTGTGATCGACTTAATTGCTCAGTTTGTGACTTATGTTATGACACTATTATACTCCATTTTTCTTTTTGTGCTCAGTCTCCATTAGAATATTCTGGCCTGTCATTATAATTTAAGAGAATTAGAAGGTTGTTTCTAAAAATACGACATGGGTTACCAGAAGCAGCACAGGTCAAAAACAATGTGATATTGTGCTAAGATTTTCAGAACCAAGTAGTTAATTCCTCACTTCTCTTTACCCCCCTAGTAACACACTTATCTATGCCACACAGCAGTATCACAGGTTTTGTGCATATTTGTTCATAATTGTCACGTACACAGCTGATGTTCTTTGTACTGTCTTGTGTCAAAAATTTATCATTCTTCCTGCATAGGGTAATTGTCAGGAAAGTCTTTACAAAGAGGTTGTTTAGTAACTGGGCTAAATCTTATGGTTTTTGTTTTATTTATTAACTTTTCTCCCCCCACAAGGAAGATAATGTGACTGAATCTGGTATTAAAAAAAAAAAAAAGTTAGACTGATGTAAACTAGCTGCTTCAAAATCTGGAGATTTAATTTTTATGTTTACTTCACAATTTCCTGGGTTACATGTCAAAGTAAATAAGCCAGCGAAAGGTAACTTTAAAAAGTAATGCAGTGGCTATTTATTTTGAAGCTATTGCAATATATTCCTGTAAGATGAAGAAATACCAACGGTCCTGATATTACGAGAATGACTATTGTGGCTTGGAATGAAATATCTAGCAGAGACATTGTATATCACTGCAAATATTTCTTTACTTTAACATATTAAGTCAGAGGTAGAAATAAGGCAACCTTGAAAATTTTCTGATGATTCAGGAATTGATACAAGTAATGTTTAGGGCATGAGATTACAAATGCATGCAACTGGTAAAACCCAAAACCAAACCCAGTGCTGTCAAGGTGATTCTGACTCATAGCGATGCTATAGGACAGAGTAGGACTGTTCCATTGAGTTTCCAAGGAACACCTGGTCGATTTGAACTGCCAGCCTTCTGGTTAGCAGGCATAGCACTTAACCATTATACCACCAGGTTTTCCACTCAATCAATAAGAGCAAAATTATTCCATAAGTTCAAGAATAAATAAACAATCATTTAATCTTATGTTAATGGACAATACATACTACAGACCTATCACATTACCTTTAAGATACATTTTTATATACTGAATCCACTTTGTAGAGAATAAATTTACATGCTACTTCTGTATTCTTCTGGGGTACACAGTAGTAGTAAAATCATACACAGTCTTAGCTGAAGGAGACTGCTTCATAGTTTTAAACATGATAGTCACTTTAGAAGAGAAGTTATTCATTTTATCATTTTGGTGTTTATCCTTTTGTTAAGTAGATTAAACTGAAATGTTCAGGGTGATCTTGGAATTTTATTCTTGAGATTATGACTCTTTCCATCTGGAAAAGAGATTAAAAGAATAGTAGTTAATTTCCTGTTTATTTCCAAATAGCCAAATATATTGAGTGGCTGAATGAATTTTTCAGCCATTATCCAGATGTTGGACATATGTAGATCCAACCTTGAAAAATCGAATAAGCAACTTCTTCTAGATAAGTCATAGGTTAGAAACAAAATTGGACATTAAGAAACCAAACAACTTTAAATATGCAAATATGTCATTAATGACATCAGCTATATTTTCTTATTTGGTGGCTGTCCTCATCCTGTTCTATTACTCATTAACTTTGTAGATGCTTCCATTGCTACCGGCCCCCTCTAAATTCCTTTTCCCCATTAACTTCTCTGGCTCAGTATAAGCCCTCTTAAGAGAATTGCCATTTTAAGCCTTCCATTAAACAGAACAATTTTTTACTGCATTGTTTTTGCAAATATATCATTGGAAAGGAAAGTATTTGAAGAGCAAGGAAATTTCCTTGCTACCTCTGACATACCAGATAGGTGACCATTCATTCCATCTATTCCCGTTAACAAATCAGAACTCATTCTACACACACACACACACACACAAAATTGACCAGAGATAATTCTCATACTAATCCTGTTCTATTACTTGATTCACTGTCCTTGCTATTCTTATGCATGAATTGCCTTTTTTTATTTCTTAAAGTTAATATGTTCTCCCCAAAGGTAAAGAAGAAATGAGAAAACACACTCAAAGATGGATGAAATAGAGCATATAAAGGAGGTGTGGCATCAGTAACAACTTTTGTGAATATATATATAAAACAATCAGACACACAGTAAAGTACATAAGAGGTAAGTTTTAACACAGTCAACTTAATGCCCTTTGTTAGCCTACTGAAGAATTCCATGAACTTGAAACAAATGTTGGCAATATACAATCATTTATGACCTATAGTGCTGGTAGTGGATCGGGTCACCTGTCTACCGCATCAGATTAGCTACAGCGGTAGAGTTGGACTCCAGCTCTTGATGAACTCAGTACAGAAGCTGTACTCCCCCAACAAGAATCCTGAAGTGGCAGGTCATGCCATTGGCCAATGTGCCATGTGCCTGCAACCACCAGGCCTGGGTCCTTGATGATGTCAGAGAACAGTCAGTGCTTTACAGTCATACATCTTAAAAGCACCATAAGCCAATGGCTAGAACTTCCTTCTCAAGTCTGTTATGTGGCCCTGTCAAAGTATAGTGGACAACCAGAAACCAATACCTGTTATTCCTCCCATGCTGTGACTAGATTGTCAGAAATTTTTTTCCCAGTTAGACCGGTATATGTGAGATATGGCCATTTGAATTTGTTTTCATGAAAATGCAAAAATATAATACAGATACTTAATATATGTGTAGACCTCAACAGATTTATTAAGTACTTACTATTTATCCATCTGGAAACACTGGTGGTGGTAGCAGTTAAGAGCTACAGATGCTAACCAATAAGTCAGTGCTAACCAATAGGTCAGCAGTTCAAATCCACCAGATGCTCCTTGGAAACTCTATGGGGCAGTTCTACTCTGTCGTATAGGCTCATTATAAGTCAGAGTTGCCTTAATGGCAACAGGTTTTTAATTTATTCATCTATAAAAAAGAAATACAGTAGTCCCTCATTATCTCTGGAGGATGTTTCAGGACTCCATGACAGTAAACTCTAAAGATGCCAAGTCTCTTAAGTAAAACGGTACAATATTTGCGTGTAACCCATGCACATACTCCAGTATCCTTTTAATCATCTCTAGATTACCTCTAATATTTAACACTCTGTAATTGCTACTTGAATAGTTATTTTGTCACAGTAGAAGGCTTAATCTGGAAGGTAGCCTTTCTCTTCTATGAGTTTCTGGAGCTCTCCTGTGAAAGCTGATCCTGTCTGGACATCAGTTGATGTCATTCTCCCGTGAACTTACTGTTCTTCAGACTGGAGTGCTTTACAGAGCTAGCCAACCATCCCTTACTACCCTGAAACTCCTTGCTCTAGCTCTCCTCAACTCTCTCAGGCTTGTGCTTATAGAGGCTAAGAGGTTTTTCACGCATAATTTTGCCACTAGCAGGGATGTGCTTCTGTGAGACGTCCTCTAGCCAGTACTTAATGCTTTCTCAGTCTTTGCAGGCCTTTCATCATGAATCATTTTTGCAATTATAGGGCAGTACTAACACTTTCATGAATTTTAACTTCTTTCTGCTTTAACGTGGGAATGCTCGATTTCGTTCTTACCAATCGTACGCCCACTTCTGCAAGTGACATGCCACTTTTCAAAAGATCCAAGATTTTTATTTTCTCACCATTTACCCTCCCTCTTACTGTTTGGAGGAGCGCTTCAGCAACTTAATTGCTCTTTGGGAGCCATTTTTGTTTTTTACAGAAACAAAGAGTGTGTACACAAGAGAAGCAGCCACGAAGGAGACTCAAGGCGAGCAAAGGCTCAAACAGCAGTGCTCCTCTGGAGAGATGCTGAGGGTCTGGGGAACGAGAGCCGGAGACGCCTTCGCATCACTTCCTTCGTGTGCGTACAGCCTAGAGATTGGCACCTGGTAAATTAAAGATTTGTGTTTTAGATCTTTTTTTTCTTGAATGTTTTGATCTGAAGTTTGCTGCATATGCCGATGCAGAAGCCGCAGATACAGAGGGGGAGCCGTGCTGTCCGCGGGCAGCTATGGACAGGAAACCGTGCTACAGGCGGCAGTGGGACACAGGACAAACTTTAAGGAAGGGCTGTGGAATCGGTTTGACTGGGTTAGATTCCTAGAGCTCTTAGTTCCTTGTGCTGTAAATCTGAACAACTTACACTCTCTGAAGTACATTTTTGGTTCCATAAAATGGGTATGCTTACACGGTTGTGATCCAGATTACTAAAAACATGAGTAGTCGTTAGTACCTAATATGAATACTATGGCTACTGTATTCCACCTACGTTAATTTCCTTATCACACTTAATTTAAAAAAGAGTCTTAGTAACCAAAACACGTAAGTAGATTTTTTTAACTTCAACAACAGAAAGAGTAATAAATTACAAGAATGTTGGGGCATTAAAAAAAAAAAAAAAAAAAAAACACTAGTAAAACGTGAAGACGTTTGTTATTGAAATCGTGTATTAGAGCATAGATACATACAACTAAAACAATGTTTGTAAACAGCTTCCTCCAAAATTCACATTGCTAATCATTAATTGTCAGGTCATTCGTCAGTGGGAAATGTATCAGTTTTTAGTGATTTAAAAAAAATATACAACAAATAAAAACTTCTCACGAAATCTAATACACGGTTTTATAGAACACATCTAAAGAAGTCGGTAGTGTGGGTGAATTGCTAAGGTGTGCCGAGGTTTGAAGTATTTACGTCATAGCTTTGTAAACATGAGTCCACGTGGAAAGGCAATTATAAGAATCAAATGGTCAAATCTATCCACATGTATTTATCTGAAAACTTTGAGTCCTGTCACAGATTGTATAGCGTCTCACCACACTCGTAAAGTATAATCACTGGTAACTTCTGCTTGAAAGAGATATGCAATCACAAAGCCGGTTAGGTTCTAAGCATTTAACCCGCATTATATCTGTCATACCTTACTCTATTTGCTGCTTAAGAAAGGAGACAAACAGATGGCCCCATTGTTGCAAATAGAACAGAGCTCCATAGGGTTTTCAAGGCTGTGATGTTTCAGAGGCAAGTTTCTTTCAGAGTTGCAGCATATAGACACTTAAATTATAAGGAAAAAAAAATCCAGTTCAGGTGTCTGCACACAGAGGTCACCCCAAAGATGGTAAGTAACAAATTAGATCACTTGATGTAATCCTAAGTAAATTATTACTCAAATGCACTGTAACTCAATGGAGTTCATGCATAGAAAAATATAGAAAAAAATATTTTTAAGGGTAAAAATGAATTGTTGTAACTTCTGATTCTTATAAGTTGAATCTCCTCCAAAATCAGGTCACGTCAAAGGTTAAAGTTATATATTTGTGACATTATTGAGCCTTCTACCAAATCCAAACCCACTGCCATCAGGTCAATTCCAACTCACAGCAACTCTGCAGAATGGAGTAGAACTGCTCCATAGAGTTTCCAAGGAGCATCTGGTGAATTCAGACTGCCAGCCTTTTGCTTAGCGATGTAGCACTTAACCACTATGCCACCAGGGTTTCCTTTGAACCTTATAGCAAATATATAATATTTAAAGGTGATTGGGAAAAAAATGAATAACATAAATAAATAGACTATATTGTCCTTAACTAAGTACCTAGCATGGAAGCAAACATGCACGTGTACATATTATTTATCAGAATTAGATACTTTAAATATATGAATTTACTTCATCTTCACCAGACCTCTATTTTATAGATGAGGAAAGAGGTGTACGATATACCCCCAGGACACAGAGCTAGGGTGCCAGGATTCTATCTAGGGCCATAACAGTGAATCAATCATCTTTGCAAATGGTGTAGGTCGAAATTAAAGGGCAATGGAAGAGTACATAAATTACATCCAAGCAATCTAATCACAGAGAAAACAAGATTACCAAAACGTGTTTCCTGTTACTGAGACAGAATAAAGAAAAATGATCCAATAAGCAGCATTTAACTTCACTGGTGAAACAAAACAGGGCTGAAGTAGTTGAGAGTCCACATGAAAATCCTTGGTCTCTACTTGTAAAGATATTAGGTATTATTTTGAAAAACAATGACTGCATCTTCAGGCGTTTTGATCTATCCTGCTTCCTTTCTTACTTGAAGACAAGTTAAATAAATTAGTTACTTCTCCCTAAATGAAAATCAATTTTGTAAAAAGAATATGTTTCTAAAACCTGAAATAAAGAATGGGTTTCATAGTATGTCTATGGCTTCGCCATCACTCCAAAAATACACATCTGAATTGGCTGAAGACTTGAAGAAAACAAAAAAAAAAATACACTCAAGGGAGCCTTTTAGTATTGGCTAAAGAAACATACTGTGTTTTAATGATTTGGTTGTTGTTGATTTCATCACCTGTTTCTAAAAATACTACAAGCAAGCCCTTGGAAATTCAGACTTCTCAGTATCTTACATGGATTCTGTGGGTCTGCAGAATAATTTAAGTTTTTCATCAGATTTAGAATTTTTATTTCTGTAGTTCATCAACCCCACCCATCACACATACATCAATGAAATGAAAAAAAATCCTAGAAGACAGGAAGAAATTAAAAACAAGTCAACGTGGGGAGATAGTACAAATCAAGCGGTAAAGCTGAGAGTGAATTATCAAAAAATCTTTCATCAGGAGGGAATACATTTTACTTTCTCAAGAGGAACCCATTATGTGTTCTTGTTTGCACTATTATACTTCAAGCAGCATATTAAAGAAATAGATTTATTAGGATATAGAATGTGTTTTACTCTGAAAGAAAAGAATACTAGGTCTTCAGATTTAATTTGAAAAACAGTATAACTGTGAAAGTTTATATGGATCCAGGCTAGCAACAAATGTCAGAAAAGCAATCATTGCTTTTAACTTAAAGCATATGAATGAATCGGCCCTTATTAGAAAAATAAAATAAAGTAGTTAAAACAATATATACCATTTTAGAACAGTCATCATTTATTCTCTCAAAAATCAACGTAATTTATTCAGTCAAACATGGAAGTTTGACATGGCAGACTAACAGCTCAAATCTACCAACTGCTTCTTGGATACCCTACAAGGTAGTTCTACTGTCCCATAGGGTTGCTATGAGTAGGAAACCACTGAGCAGCAACAGAAGTATTTTTTTTGGTTTCAGGTACAGAGAGGTATCTAGCTGGTACAACAAATAGTTTGTGTTCAAGTACTAACCTAAAGGAGCCCTGCTGGCACAGTGATTAAGATCTCAGATGCTAATCAAAAAGTCAGCTGTTCGAATCCACTACGTGCTCTTTGGAAATGCTGTAAGACAATTCTACTCTTTCCTCTGGATTTCTCTGAATCAGAATCAACTAGTCATGAATGGGTTTCATTCTTTGGTTTACTGTAGGGTTGCTACAAGTCACTATCAACTTGAAGGCAACAGGTTTGGGTTTCACCTAAAGTTTAACAGTTTGGACCTACTCATTATCTTCCCTGAAGAAAGTCCTGATAATGTGCTTCTGCAAAGATTATAGTCAAGAAAAACCTACGGAGCACAGTTCTACTCTGCAACACATAGAATCTCCATTAATCTGAATCAAATAGATGGCATCAGGTTTGACTTGGTTGAAAAGTAGTCATTTCGACTCCTGAAGTCTTGTAATTATTGCCAATAGTGGAAGGCTCAGCTTTGGGCTTGTTGTTTGTTTGTTTTGTGTTTCTGCTTAGAAATGAGAGTACAGTTTTAAGGATTTTGTAAGCAGATAGAATTCCCTCTGCTTAGTCTTGTAATTCACCAGGTACTTCTTGGAAACCCTGTAAGCACAGTTCTACTCTGTCTTACAGGGTTTTTATGAATTTGACTCCACAGTAACCAGTTTGGTTTGTTTTTCTTTAAGTATGATAATACTGAATATACCATGGACTGTCAAAGTATATATACCATGGTAATGTACCATGGACTGCCAGAAGAACAGGCAAATCTGTCTTGGAAGAAGTATAGCCAGAAAGCTCCTTAGAAGCAAGGATAGCAAGAGCTCTTGTCTCATGCTTAGGTCAGGTTGTCAGGATAAAATGGTCCTTGGAGAAGAACATCATGCTTGGTAAAGCAGAACATCTGCAAAAAAGAGGAAGACCTTTAAGAAGATAAATTGACACAGTGGCCACAACAATGGGCTGAAACATAGCCACAACTGTAAAGATGGTGCAGAATGGGACAGTGTTTCATTCTTTTATACACAAGGTCACTATGAGTCAAAAGGAACTGAACGATACCTAACAAGAACAGTATGAAAATGGAACATGCTATTAGGTGTACACTGCTCTGTGAATTCCACAGAAACTAGAAATGTTTCTCGTGTGTTCAGAAGGTAGTATGCCAGAGGAAGGACACCTGGTGACACACTTATTAAGAGGTTGGCTGCTTGCCAGAAGGTCACTGTTTAGACATCTAGTGCTACTATAATAGAAATAAAACACATGTATGATTTTATTCTTACACAGTCCAGTAGGCTACAAGCCTGAATTCACAGTATTAGCTCCAGGGGAAGGCTGTCCCTCTTTGTTGGCTCTGGAGGAAGGTCCTTGTGTTGCATCGGTGTTTCTTTGGTCAGAAAGCTTCTGGGCACAGGCACCTCAGGTGAGAAGGATGCCATCTGCTCTTGGTGCTACTTTCTTGGTGGCATGAGGTTCCCGAGTCTCTGCTTGCTTCCCTCTCATCTCCTGTGGCATAAAAGGATAAAAGAGGATGCAAGCCACACTCCAAGGAAACTCCTTTTACCTCGGAGTAGGGACGTGACCTTAGACAGGGTGTTACAGTCCCATCCTAATCCTCTTTAACATACTCTAGTCTATTAATTATGATTTATTACATAGAAAAATCACAAAACGGAGGACAATCACACAGCATTGTCATGGCCCAGCCAAACTGTTACATTCATTTTAGAGGGACATAATTGAATCCATGACAATTACCTATTCAAACACACCAGCTGTTCTGTGGGACAATACCAATGGTGTTTTGTTTTCATTTGCCATATTTTATTGGAAATATCAGAAGAACCTGTGTACAGCAGACAAAAGTATTAGGAGTAAGGGTCCCATGGGATACCTTTTCAAGGAGGGTCGCGCTGCCAAAAGTTTCTCCTCTTCGTGGTACCCGGAGAGTAGTCTCCAGTGTTGGAAGGAGCTAAGATCTCTGGCTGAGCAAGGCTCCTTCCAGTCCACTATTGAGTCCCTTCTTGTTTATCTTTGATGGCCCCTAGAAGCACTCTCACAACAGCGTGAGCTCACTGATGGGGTCTGTGGTGACACTGGCGAAGGCTTCCTGAGAGCTGTAGTCAGAGGCGATCTGCCCTGGGATAATGACCTTATGCTCCAGTGGATGAGAGACTTTGTAGCTGACAGCAGTACCTGTGGATCCTTCAAGAGCTATGACTTAATAATGTTTCATAGCATGTGGTCTTCATTGTTGACGGTGAACAAACAGGCAACTTGGTATCTTCATTAATGGTGATCTTCTTGTAGCCCTCAAAGAATGATTCAAAAGCAGAAGGGGTGTTCATCCTAAAGCCACAGCCTCTCTCTTCAAAACCATATAATGCAACCTATCTCAGGTTAGCATCTGCTTCCGGGTTATAAAGAGGTGGACCAACTCATTGCCTCCTTCCTTGTTTTCTTGTTTTAATCCCAGAAAGGGAAGTATCTGTCCTTGGGAAATACAGAATCTGACATTCAAGTCCCAGAACTCATCCTAGAAAACGTGCTGCATACTTTATTTCTTAATATCACTATGGTCACCTCGGAAGTACTCCCCTTGGGAAGCTATGCACTGATGCCAGCACCCAGTCTACCCTTCAAGGCGATTTTGAAACTCTTTTACTGGAAGGGCCCTCAGAGCTGTCATTGTATTACCTTTGATGTCCTGAATGGCATCAGAATGTCTTCCTTTCAATATTTATCTTCAGGTAAAGAAAAGGTGAATAAGGAGGGTGTTCTAATACAGTTATTTGTTTACTGGCTGAAAACTCCCTCACAGACATCTATACAGTTACGTTCTCAAACTTGCCATTGTGCCACTGTGCACAATGGCCACTCCAGGAAGAGTTCCAAAATTGTTTTGAAGGGTGGATTAGGTGCTGACATCGGTGCATAGCTTCCCAAGGGGAGTATTTTGAAGGTGCCCATAGTGATACTCAGCAATGAGGTATGTTCATGAACTTAATCATCAAACTTTGTAGCTTGATCCACAGATGACCCACAGGCTGCTAAGAGGACTAAAGGACAGATTTGTGGACTCACTTTGATTGGTAGATGGCAAAAGGATTAAATTTTTAATGTTGAAAGTAACTCTCTCCTCTCTCAGCACCCAAATATATAGAAAAAGATAAGACAGATAGAAGGCATGTGAGTCCTGAAGTGAGACAAAATTCTATGGATAAGAGGTGGAGTTGCCCAAAGAACCACCAGACTTCTTAAAATTTTTCAGTAATACATTTCCTTGTGTTTGTTAGCTTTTCTGTTTATGGCAGCCTTTTTGATAATATCTCTGGGCCTCAAATCCCTCAGTGGGCTCCCTAAACTCAAATGATCTAGAAGGCAATAAACTCCTCTTACAAAAATAAGCTTTTAATCATTTCCCTGGTCAAAAATTTTGATTGATTCCATTCAGATATAATTCTCATTCAGTCCGACACAGAAGAACTTCAGTATCTGGTTTGACCTTAACTTACCCCACTATAGCTACATTCATCTAGGGAAGTAATTTTTTTTAAGTCAGATTTAGATAAAAAATAGAACCAAACTCACTGTTGTCAAGTTGATTTCAACTCATAACAATTCTGTAGAACAGTAGAATTGCCCCATAGAGTTTCCAAGGAGTACCGACTGGGTTTGAACTGCCAACCTTTTGGTTAGCAATTGTAGCACTTAACCAGTATGCCACCAGCATTTCCAGATTTAAGTAAAAGAGCTTTATTTGACGAGATTATTGCAATAGAGGGAAGAGAGCTATTGCAGTAGGGAGAAGGCAATCAATGGAACAGGGAAAAAGCTATGGTCTTGAAATCTTTGATCCTCTCAAAGGTTAGGCAGAAAAGGACTTATTTTATGTGGTTGTTGGGTGCAGTCGAGTGAAGTCTGACTCATAACAACTCCATGCACAACAGAGTGAAATATTGCCCAGTCGTGCACCGGTGTCTTAGTCAGTGTGTCAATCCATCTCATTGAATGTCTTCTTCTTTGTTCACTTCTCTCTACCAAGTGTGATGTTCTTCAGGGAGTGGTCCCTCCTAGTAACATGTGTTTTAGTCATCTAGTGCTGTTATAACAGAAATACCACAAAAGTATGTCTTCAACAAAGAGAAGTTTATTCTCTCACAGTTCAGTAGGCTGGAAGTCTGAATTCAGAGCACCCGCTCCAGAAGAAGACCTTCTCTGTGGTCAGCTCTGGAAGAAGGTCCTTGTGATGTGTCACCCTTACCTTAGCCTGGGAGCATCTCAGCATGGGAACTTCAGGGCCAAAGGACACAATCTGTTCTTGGTACTGCTTTCTTGGTGGTATGAGGTACTCCTGTATTTCTGCTGAAAGAGATAACAGGTGGTGCAGGTCGTGGTCCAGGGAAGCTCTCTGTACATTGGATCAAGAATGTCACCTTAGCAAGGCTGTTATAGTCATGCCCTAATCGTCTTTAACCTAAGCCTGTCTTGCTCCGTTAACCACAAGCAAAGATTAGGATTTACAACATGTACCAAAATTACAATCAAAAACTAGAGGACAATCACACAACAATAGGAATCATGGTCCAGCCAAATTGCTACACACATCTTGGGGAACATAATTCAATTGATGCCAGTGTGTCCAAATAAGACGAAGTCTCACCACTCCTGCTTTTAAGAAATATTCTGGCTGCAACTCTTCCAAGACAGATGTGTTTTTCTTCTGGCAGTTCACGGACTACTCAGTATTCTTTACCAAAACAATGATTGAAATGCACCAGTTCTCCCTTGGTCTTCCTTATTTATTGTCCAGGTTTAATGTGCCTGTGGGGCAATTGAAAATAGCATGGCTCGAGTTGGGTACACTTTAGTCCTCAAAGTGACATCTTTGCTTCTTAACACTTTAAGATCTTCTGCAGCAGATAAGGTTGCTATGAGTTGGAAATCAACTCAATAACAACATTTGTTTGTTTGTTTGTTTGGCATATAGTGTTTGATTTCTTGGCTACTGCTCCCATGAGTGCTGATCATGGATCTAAGCAAAATGAAATCTTTGACGATTTCAATATCTTCTCTATTTATCGTGATGTTGCCTTTTGGCCCTGTTGTGAAGATTTTTGTTTTCTTTATGTTGAGGTATAATTCATTCTGAAAGCTGTAGTCTTTGATATCCACACCAAGCCAAAACCAAACCCCCTGCCATCAAGTCAATTCCAACTCATAGCAACCCTATAGGTCAGAGTAGAACTGCCCCATAGAGTTTCTAAGGAGCACCTGATGGATTTGAACTGCTGACCTTTTGGTTAGCAGACTTAGCTACTTTGGTTAGCACTTAACCATTATGCCATAAGAGTTTCCTTGCTATTCATTAGTAAACACTAAGTTCTCTTCATTTTCAGCAAGCACAATTGTGTGACCTAAGTATAGCAGGTCGTTCATGAATCTTCCTTCAGTGTTAGTGCTGTGTTCTTTCGTATATAGCCCAGCTTCTTAGATTATTGCTTCAGCATACAGATGGCATACGGGGAAATGATCCAATCCGGACACACTTTTTTTCTCTTCTGATTTTAAACCAGATAGTGTCCCCTTGTTGCACTGAAATAACTATGTCTTATGTACAGGTTTTACAAAACACAATTAAATGTCCTAGAATTCCCATTCTTCCCATAGTTCGGTGTGATTCACAGAATTGAACACCTTTACATAAAAAATCTAAAAGCAAAAACCAGTTGCCACTGAGTCCGTTCCAACTCAAAATGATCTTTTAGGATAAAGTAGAACTGTGCCACAGGGTTTCCGGGCTGTAAGCCTTTAGAGGAAACCCTGGTGGCATAATGGTCAAGACCTGTGTCTGCTAACCAGAAGATCAGCAGTTGAAATCTGCCAGAGCTCTGTGGAATTTCCATGAGGCAGTTCTACTCTGTCCTATGAAGGTGTTGTGAGTCAGAATCGACTAGATGGCACTATTGTAAAGCCTTTAGAGAAGCAATCCTTTGGATTAGCAGCTGAGTGCTTAACCACTCCACCTCCAGGGGTCCTCAACTTTGCATTAAAAAAGGAAAACAGAAACAACGACATGCAGTTGTTGCATGTCTGACTCATGCAACGTCTGACTCTTAGTGATGCTATCAGAAAGAATAAACAGAGGCAGAAGTCACCCAGTGTGAGGAAGTAGGAGGAAATAGTGAACTGATTGTGGTAGAATAGGAGATACAGCAATGTTTTAGCCTGAGATATATTTGCTTCCAGGACAGAGATTTAAGAAATCATGGTGGTATAGTAGTTAAGTACTACATCTGCTAACCAAAAGGTCAGAAGTTTGAATCCACCAGGTGCTCCTTGGAAACTCTATGGGGCAGTTCTACTTTGCCCTATAGGGTTGCTATGAGTTGGAATTGACTCTACAGCACTGAGTTTGGTTTTGGTGTTGTGGTGGCTTAGGCTGAGGGTGTGTTGAAGATCAGAGAGCTGGAGGAAAGAGAGGAACTTAACTGAAGTTTGCTTAGCAAGCATTTTGTTTGGATTGTCTAGTGAGGAGAAGCAATTCAATTAATCATTTATGAGGCCAAAAGCTGGTGTTTGGAGGGTCTATATCTGTCCCTGCCATAGGTGAACAATGTGGCATCCGTGAGTCAAAGCCATGTGAGGAAGGGCAGCTATTTGCAGTAAGCACTTTCCAGGATACAAAGGGTAGAGAATTTCTTTAAAGTTAATATTACCAGTAGTGATGTCCCTCCCAGTTCTGAGACATCTGTCTTCCTCTTGCCCTAAAACAGAAATGCTTCCCCTTTTCTTCTCCTTCCAGAAAGATTCTGAAAAAGCCAGTGCACTGTACAAATGTTAGGAAGGGAAATGATGCTGGGTAGTCTGTAAAAAACGAAATAGAGCCCCAGGGACAATATCTGAACTGAGAATGGCGTCCTAAAAGGATCATGACCCTCTGACAAGATAGCAGTCACCTAGAAGGGACACAGGAATCCCTGAGTGGCACAAAGGGCTAAGTGTTCGACTAATACCTGAGAGGTTGTTGGAGGAAGAGACAGGTCTGGTGATCTGTTTCTGAAAGGTCTCAGCCTAGAAAACCCTAGGGAGCTGTTGTCTTCTGAACAGATGGGTTCATCATGAGTCAAAGTGGCAGCTAATGACAACAGAAGGGACAAAGTAAGGCAGAGGAGCTTCACAGCTACAGCATGCACTTTGTTTCCAAACTCTGAGTCATGGCTACCAAACAGATTGGTTCTGAGTTGAATACTAGCTGAGGATTTGCATTGCTAACAAGTTCCCTGGTGATGCTAATGATGCTGGTTAGAAACAGTTCTGAGAAATATTAACAGCCCAGCCGCCTAAAGTAAAAACAAAAGCTGTCAAGTCAATCCCAACTCATAGGGACCCTATATGACAGAGTAGAACTGACCCACAGAGTTTCCGAGGAGCACCTCGTGGGTTTCAGATGCGACCTCTTTGACTGACAGCAGATTGCTTAACCACTACACCACCAGCGACATCACCAGATAGAGCCGAAACCAAACCTGACCCACTGCCTTCGAGTTGATTGAAGACCCAGTACGATGGAGTAGAACTGCCCTGTAGCGTTTCCAAGGTTGTATCTCTTTATGAAAGCAGACTGCTCCGTCTTTCTCTCAAAGAAGGGCTGGTGGGTTTGAAGAGCCAATCTTTTCAGTAGCAGCTGAGCACTTTAACCAGGGCTCCTACTAATAGACCAGTGGTTCTCAAAATTTATTATACATAAGAATCACTTACAGGTCTTGTTAAAAAATAAATTGTGATTCAGTATATCTGGGGATAGAAATGCAAATTCTCAGTGGGGATTGAGTCTGGAACAAACTGATTTAAAGCCCTGCTCTGTGTAGAGGAGCTATGTCGGATTGAATTCTGTTCCCCGAAAAGTGTGTGTAGCCATCTGTGTAGGCCATGATTGCTGGCCTTGTGTGGTGTTCTTGCATGCTGTAAACCCATCTCTATGATGTTAACGAAAGAGGAAGAACAGTACTTGTCTTGGTGAGGCAGGACTCAGTCTGTAAGAATGTATTGTGTCTTTAGGAAGTCTTTTGGAAAGCAAGCAAGCAGAGAGTTGGAGATCTCAAACCATTAAGAAAGGAGAAGTTCAGGGAGCAGAGTGTGTCCTTTGACAAGGACCTGGGGTCCCTCTACCCCAGAAGCCAGCCCCGGGGAAGGTTGACTACAAGGACCTTCCTCCTCTGGCAGAGAAAATCTGTCCCTGGAGCGGATGCCCTGAATTTGGACTTGAAGCCTCCTACTTTTTGAAGCCATCCACTTGTGGTGTTTTTATTATAGCAGTACTAGAGGACTAAGACAATATACTTGAGGCACCTGCTGGGTGAACTGGTAGAGGAGAAACAGCATACAGGGAACTGGATATATATGTTTGAGGCCTTTTCCAGGAAAATACTGGCAACTGGGTTTGGCCTGAAAAAGAACAAAAAGGTCATATTTGATATCATATCTCACCCGGAGAAAAAGTACACACCAGTGATTTTGATGTATTTCAGATGTTCAGAGGGAAGACACACTTGCAATTAAGTGGATTGTGATTTCTTTTTTCTGTTTCATGAGAAATACTGCATAAACTTAAACCTTTGAACTCTGTGTATCTCACTTTCTTCATCAAGAACACTACTTACACTTTGGTGACTTGTGAGCTTATGCTGTGACTTCTTAGTCCAATTGTTAAGAGTCTAACAGTCCATTTCAGTGGAAAACTACAGATTACTACTTTGACATAAACTGCTACCATGAAAAGCAGTGACAATATATCATAAATTATATAATTAATTCCACAGGGTGACAAGAAATTAGTTCTGCTCATAAGCGACGAAATGCTGATAACTCTCATTCAATTTCACCGTTTAGAAGTGTTAGACCTTTTATCACTATTGTAATAAATTAGAAGTGAGGACAGAGAGTGTGTTTTCTGTAATTTCGCAGTTATAATGCTCTTTCTGACATACTTTGTCTCTGTCATCAAGGTAATATAATTTGCTTCTTAATTACATTTCTGGTGCAAGCAAAACAAGGAACTACGCCGGTGAATTCATCTCTTCATAATACATGTTACAGTGTGTGTTGGTTAATGCTAAAGAAGGAGAGAGAAAAGAGGTTCAGCAAACCAGATTAGATTTTCCTTTTTGCTTACTTGTCCTAGTTTGCAGGATGTTATTATCCTGCCTTCCATAAATTAAATGAAATTACATTTTAATGTCACCTCTGTTTCTCATAACGTTGAAATATTCATCGTCGCTTACCAAGAAGCCTTAAATATGAATGCACAAAGAGGTAGAGTGAAAAAAAAATCATGGTAAGCCTGCTTTCTGTGTCCTATTATCAAAGCTCCATTTAACCCCCTCCTGGGGTGGCCACAGACACACCTAAATTACACCACCAACTAATGGAGACCACCTGTAGAGACTCTAAAAACCGTAGGCATAGAAATTCTTATATCATTTATTCAACAGTATCGACAATACCCATCTTAACATTTGGTGAATGACTGAATCTGAGGCAACATTTCCTTCCTTTCCACCTGGTTGTTGCACTCCAAAGACTAGGTAAGTTCTGTCATCCTTCAGATCTCCTTAAAGGAGCCACCTCTTGATGCTACTTGCAGCATCTTGGGTGCTGTCCAGTTGATTCCGACTCATAGTGACCCTAGCGGACAAGCTAGAACTGCCCAGTAGGTCTCCAAGGAGCTGCAGGTGGATTTGAATTGTCAGTCTTTTGGCTGACAGTCAAGCGGGTAACCACTGAGTTACAAGAGCTCCTGCTTATAGCATGGAGGAAGCAATCGGTAACAGCAACTAGTCTTTCTTTTTTTAGCTCTCTCAACTGGGAAGAACCAGCCCTGGGCAGTATTGGCGACTTGGCTAACCTCAGCTAACACTCCCCAAACCTTTATTTAGCACTGCACTAGATACGCAAACCCTAGTGGTGTAGTGGTTAAGTGTTACAGCAGCTAACCAGAGTGTAGGCAGTTCAAATCCTCCAGGCACTCCTTGGAAAGTCTATGGGGCAGTTCTACTCTGTCTGTAGGGTTGCTATGTGTTGGAATCAACTTGACAGCAGTGGGTTCGGTTTGAGTTTAGTTTAGATGTGAGTAAAACTAAAAATACGTGAAAACAGGGTCAAGCCCTCTGAGAGCTAACAATGTGTTGCTCCACTTGAGAAGATTCTGATGAGCTTATTCACACTAAAGTGTTATTGGCTGATAAGCGTTAGTTCCATCAGGTGCATTTGCATTTCCACAGGTTTCTTAGTGACCCAGTTTCTCTTTCACCTCCTTCATTGGTTGGGAAGTAGCAGAGGGAAAGGCTCGGTTCATGGCTATAGCTAGGTGGGAACAGCTCTGGAGTATATCTGTCAGACAATTATTAGGTTATGCAACAGAGGCTCCAGAGAGCCACCTGCCATCCTGTTTCATTCTAGGCTTTTTAAGGAAAAGGCTTCCTGAAATGTTCCCCAAAAGACTCTCTGCCAACCAAGAAAATAACTACGCAAAGCTGACCTTGGAGCCAGAAGTCTCAGGAGACACATTTTCTCGTTAGGGATTTTGTTCTCTTTAAAAGAACCAAGATGTAGCTTGAAAAACTGCTTTCCTTGAAGGGCCAGCTTCCCAGCTTGACATACTCTGTGAATTAACAGGCATGGAATTTAGTTTCAACTGGAAATATTCCTAAAGGGCATCCTATCAAGTGTTCAGAACTTTAGGAATTTTTAGTTGGAAACTAAGTGGCCTCATTCGTGAACTTCACCTTTCAGTGAGTAGACAGAAGTGATGTATCTCTGTTGTGGTTGTTAGGTGCCACTGAGTTGGTGCTGACTCACAGCAACCCTATCTATGTACAACAGAATGAAACACTGCCTGGTCTTGAGCCATGTCCACAGTCGTTTTTATGCTTAAGCCCATTGTTACAGACACTGTGTGAATCCATCTCACTGAAGGCCTTCCTCTTTTTCACTGAGCCTCCAATCTACCAAGCATGATATCCATCTCCAAGGACTGATCCTTCTTGACAACATGTCCAAAGTATGTAAGATGCGGTCTTGCCATCTTTGCTTCCAAGGAGCACTCTGGTTGTATTTCTTCCAGAACAGATCTATTTGTCCTTTTGGTCATCCATGGTACATTCAGCATTGTTTTGGGGGAACAAAAAAGTCTGGACAGTCTTTTATAGGAAACACACATACACATCCTATATTATATATGTGTGAGTATAAGTTTATATAGAATTTCTTATACTCAGGCTGTGACTATCTAATAGCGAGTAACTGAGAAACAGACACTAGATTGCTTGATATATATACATACATATAGAGAGAGAGACTATTTCTTTTACTCAGCCTATCATTTATAACAGTAAAAATGAAAACTGGAAGACACCTTACTAGCAGATATTTTTCTGCAAATATGTATATACTACTCCTGCTATTTAGGCAGAATATTGAAATAAGTTTGATTTTCAAATGTATGGGATTTACCATTCAGGTCAAGGCCATGGCCAGCCAGCCTGAAACCAGGTTCCATTAATCTGTGAACATATAGATTCATGTAGAAAGGGTATAAACATATATAGAGATTTATATCAAGGAAATGGCTGAGAAAATTGTAAACGCTGGAATGTCACAAGTCCATGGATAGAGATAGAGGCTTCTCTTGATTAACATAGCTGTACAGGCCAGTGAACCCAAGATCAGCCAGTCAGAGAGCAGGGTTCTCATTCACAGACTGTGATAATAAACAAATCTCAGTACTAGCAGGCAAGCTGCTAGCTCAAGTTCCATGAACTGACACCAGACAAACAGGAGGCAGCTGCAGGATCCAGAGCAGTCAAAAGCCAAGATGTCCAGTTCTATCTGGATGCAGAACACATGCCCAAGGAAACACTCTGTCAACTGACTACTCACAGCAGATCCCATCATGAGGGTGATCACACATAAATACTCCTAATCAGGCCCCAGTCAACACACAAATTTTAACTGTCACTAGGATGGTATTAAAAGTATGACATACGGTCTGTGTACTGTATAGTGTCACAAAATTTTTTATATACTTACTACTATGTAACATCCAATACAATATATAGGATATCTATCTGTCAGTGGCTCAAATAGAAACCAAAGTGTTGCAATGAGGTGTTCATACCACTCCTTTTAAGTAAAAGAGGTTTTGATAGGTCACTTCAGGAGCTCAATTAGCAGCAAAGCTACCTAACTTGAACGTCTTTGATGGCAAAGAGTCACCTGAATTGCTGTTCTCTATTTATAGTTAGTGTGAGTAATCATCTATTTCATAACAGAATTATTGAGGGATTTGACTGAGATGCTGCCTAAACCCTATCATAGAATACTGTCTATCACATTGTTTGTTTTTGCATTTGCTGCCAAGTCTGCTATGCTTCATAGCAACCTCATGTGTGTCAGAACGAAACTATGCTCCTTAGAGTTTTCTGTGACCAATTTTTCAGAAGTCAATCACCAGGGCTTTCTTCCAAGGCACCCCTGTGTGGACTCAGATCTCCAGCCTCTGGTTAGCAGCTGACCATATTAACCATTTGCACCACTACAGACTCCTACTGTATTATGTATGAGCCGTGTAACTATTCTTAAACAATGAAAATTTCAGAATTCTGAGATACGTCTGGTCTCAAGAATTTTAGACAAGGGACTGTAGACCCCAACTCTTTCCAGTAACCTTCAGTTCAGTGCTGTTACTGTATTTACTTTGTGGTTCAGACACTGAAGCTCAGAGTGGTTAAGTAATTTCTCCAAGGTCACACACCTGATGGTGACTGCAGCTACAACTTAAAATAGGCCATTTGACTTCTAAGCACTTGATCTTAACATGCTACTCTGTATCGCTTATTATGTAGATACATATGAGATATAATGGAGAAAAAAATGAGTTTGGTAGTAAGACGATAGAAATGTCTATGAGGAAGAATAAGAAAATATAATTGTATGAACAAGCCAAAGTACTTCTTGTTAGATTCTGTCAGCTAGTCTAATGTGCTGCCTAACAGCTGCAGGCACAAGAAAGTAATGTAGGACAGAAGACGGCTGGGACGCCCAGTATGTCAAAGAAGAACCAACCAATCATTGGAGAGACAGCTTGGGAACTTTTATGTCACAAACCTGAGAAAACCACAAAGTAGCCACCAGGTCAGAAACCCCAGAAAGCAGATCTATTGTCCTACAAGGGTTGAGAATCTCTGCTTCCTTTTGGCTGGGCAATTTAAACCCTTTGCTTGGCCAATCTACAGAGAATGCAAGAGTCACAACTGGTTTGCCACCCGAGTCCCTTCCTTTTATTTTTCCCTGACAAGTGAACAGACTTTGGGTTAAAGAGCACTGGCAGTAGGGAATTTTCCTTGTTTTGCACATGTAAATGTCATGATCTATGAGGGCTGGTACAGAGGTTAGTGGGAGACAGAGCTACATTCAGAATGCTAAGTATTCATCCTGATAGCTTCTTATTGGGGAAAAAAAATGCTGTGAAATTGTTTTTAACATTTAGAAACAGTTTACCTTTTATTTTTTTGAGAAAATAGATGTTGAAAGAATGGAAATGGATGTTTTCTGCAACGAAGAAAAGAGGCATAGGGCCTTTTGCTATATTTCTGCTTGCTATAGAAAAGTGCCCATAAAGCTGCAGTCTGATGCTGAGGCCAAGCAAACAAGAAGTTAAAAACCCAAAACTGATACTAATGGGCATGAGAGAAGTTAGTATTCCAGAGAGTTCTGTCATATCATGGCGTGTTCTGAAGCCAGATGAGACTAAGCTGAAATAAGTCTACAAGAAAGAAAAAGATAATTGAGTTTGCTGGTTTGTGAGCTAAATGCTGACCAAGTAGAATAGAGCACTTAATGCACCATGTGGACTGGTATTCAATTTAGTCTGCGACTCTTAGGACTTGCTTGTGGAATTACGACAGGAAGTTCTTAAAACTAAAACAAAGATAGTGACCGAAGTGCCTACAGTTTCATTTTCCAGTGTGTTTTTTCTATGTAGTGATAGTGAAGACAACTTTTACAGTATCTTGAGGGCAAGGAAATGTTGTAACAGCCTCACTAGTCCACAGAAATGTTAAATCATTTGTCCCAAGATAAAGAGGTGATTGGAAAACAAGCTTCTTGCTTATCACAGAGGTAGTGTTGGAGTTAATTTATAATGTGGGCATTGTATGATTTGAATTAGCAAGTGAAAAATAACTTTAGAGAGAATTAAACTTTCTTCACCCTTTATCCATATGAAATGGCCCTTCTCCAAAGAACAGCAAAGTTTCTAACAGTAAGTTAGAAAGTTTACAAATCAGCTCAGTGGCCTTTTTTGAACAGTATAAAACAATGAAGCATGCTTGCAGAGAACAGACAGCCAATTATTTTGTATGAAATTTGTTTTCAGAACTATAAAGCTATCAAAATCCAGCACAGAAGTGATTATAGCCCAGCAATACATTCATGTAACTGTCATTAACAGCCATGAGTATTACTGAAAAATCAAAATTATATACGTGTGTACATACACACACACATAGATATAAAATGTGTGATATCCTTTATGTCAGAAACGTTGACAAGCATGATAAGGTTTCAGTGTTTTCAGATAGATTCCGAGGATTCATTTACATCAGAGATCCCTTAAATTAGGCTGCAAGTAGAAATCCAGTGTCTTCTTGATGTGGGACAGAAAGACACAGAATAAAGAGGGGGAAAAAAAACAGAGAAAGAGAGAGAAGAAACAAAGAATCTCATTAAAATAAGTACGGTTACCTAATAATTATTTGATATCACAAACTCTAGCAATGGTGTCTTATTTTTGTCTATCTAGAATGAATTTTCCTTTTTTTGGTAATAGCAATTTTACTTTTTTTTTCTTTTTTTGACAAAGAAATTCATGCAAATCTGACCCTAGCTCATTCCACTCTGTGGAATGGGACACGGCCTGTACACATTTTCTTAGTTACCTGGCACTGCTAGAAAAGAAGCCCCATAAATAGGTGGCTTGAAGAAACAGAAACTGATTTTTTCACTGATTTTTTTTTAGGGGATTAGATCTGAATTCTGGCAGCTCCGGAGGAATAGTTTCTCTTTCTGTCTTCCGTGCAGCAAGGTCCATGTCTCCTGCTTCATGTGATTTGGCATCTCTCTTCTCACATCTCTGCTGGTTTTGCATGCTTCTTTCTCTTTTAATCTCAAAAGAAATGGACTCAAAGCACAACATATACTAACCCTTAGTTAACATAATGATAACAATCGATTTCCATATGGGATTATAACCACAGACATAAAATCCACAGCTGTTGAGTCAGGACCAACTCATAGAAACCCTACAGGTTAGAGCAGAATTGCCCCATAGAGTTTCCAAGGAGCACCTGGCAGATTTGAACTGCTGACTCACTATGCCACCAGGGTTTCTAGCCATAGACAGAGAGATTAGAATTTACAACACAGAATCTGGGTGACACAATCCAGCCTATGATACCCTATGAAACAAATTTTCAATGACTAGTTCAGCCAAAGCCAAGTGCCGTCGAGTCAGATAGTCGTATGTCCTTATCTGAGTCAAACAAATAAACAAAAAAGACAAAACCAAGCCCTTGCTGTCTGTGCTGACTCAAAGTAATCCTAAAGGCCCTATAGGAAAGAGCAGAACTGCCCCACACATTTTCCAAGGAGTATCTGATGGATTGGAACTGCTGACCTTCTGCTTAGCAGCAGTGCAACACAAGGATTTCCGTTTTAAAACCAGTTAAGTTAAAAACACGACATACTCACATGGAAATAGTTGGAAAGAGAAGATAATGTGGTCAGTATAGAGCTGCCATAGACCTTGTCAAGGATTGAATTATGTCCCCCCAAAAACACGTGCAACAATTTACCTGGGCCATGATTTCCAGGATTGTGTGATTGCCCCCCATTTTGAGGTTTTCATATGCTGTAAATCTTAATCTCTGCCTGTGGTTAATAGACTGGATTGTGTTAAAGAGGATTAGGGTGTGACTGCAAATCCCTTCCTAAGGTCACCTCCCTGCTGCTCCATTGTTAAGGGAGTTTCACTGGAGTGTGGCTTGTACCACGTTTTATCCTTTTATGCTACAAGAAATAAAAGGGAAGAAAGCAGAGAGTTGAGGACCCCATACCATCAAGAATAAAAGGAAAGGAAAGCAAGCAGAGAGTTGGGGACGTCATACCGTCAAGAAAGCAGCACCCAGAGCACAGTGCATCCTTCAGACCTGAGGTTCCTGTGCCAAGATGCTTCCTGAACAAAGCCCAGTGAAACCCAAGGAACTTCCTCCAGAGCTGACAAGGAGGAAAAGGACTTGCTTTTTTTATTCTGTTTATTTATTGGTAAAGTAAATAGTTAAAACTGCCCATTACTGTCTTTTAGGACTCTGGCAATGAACCAACTGTAGCTAACATTTTAGGTTACTAAGTATAAAAAAGTGGCCTGGTGAAGCAGTGGTTAAGAGTTCAACTACTGATCAAAAAAAAAATGTCTGCAGTTCAAATCCACCAGGTGCTCCTTGGAAACCCTATGATGGAGCAGTTCTACTCTGTCCAATACAGTCACTATGAGTCAGAAGTGACTCAGTGGCAGTGAGTACAATATTGTATCCCAAGCCTGTGGGTCAGGCTGGAGGTTTCTCCTTCCTCAAAGAGCTGCCAGGTCTGGCAAACTCAAAATCAGCAGGTCAGAGAGCAGTCCTCTGACTCACAGGCCTGTGGAAGCTGATGAATCCCAAGATCAATAGGTAAGCTACTAGCTTAAGTCCCAAGAACCAGAGGTCAGATGCGGGATCAAGAGTGAGAAAAAGCCAGTGCGCTTGTTCAGAAAGTCCACGTATATTGGACATAGACTACACCCCAAAGGAAACTCCCAACTGGTTGCTGCTCACAGCAGATCAAATACTGGCAAGGATGTGGAGCCAATGGAGCGCTCATACGTTGTCAGAACGCAAAACAGCATTATTGTTATGGAAAGCTCTGATATTTCTCATAAAATTAAATATTTACTTACTGTCACAGCAGTTTCTCTCCTGTACATCTACCAAAGAAAAGTGAAAATATATTTTTACATATAAAAACTTATACCTGAAGGTTTACAGCAGTTTCATCCATAGTAGTCCCAAACAAGAAACAGTATAGATATTCCTAAGCAGAAATATGTAAAAAAAACATTTTGTGGTGTAATTGTACACTGGAATGCTATTCAGCAATAATAACAATAATAATCATAATAATCATAATAAAAGACTACTATGACATTAACGAATCTCAAAAGTATTATACTGAGTGGAAAAAGTCAGATACAAAAGAGTTCCGACTATATGGAAACCCTGGTGACATTGTGGTTAAGTGTTATGGGTGCTCACCAGAAAGATCAGCTGTTGAAATGCACCAAGTACTCTTTGTAAACTGTGTGGGGCAGTTCTACTCTGTCCCATAAGGCCATTATGAGTTGGCATCAGATAACTGGTTACAGATAAGTGGGGTTGGTTTTTTGGCATGAAGCATATCCCTCATAACACGTAACCCTGTCCCTATACCTAATGATACCACTTGTATTTCAGGCTCTAACTCCATCCAGGGATTTTCTTCCACCTGTTTATATTAAAACCTCTTTCTCTCTTACCAATTTCACCCACTTCCTGAGTTGTTATTACTATAGTGTAGCAGAAAGGAGAAACAGAGACAGAAAATATTTGGTGATATGTCCTATGTCACTAGGAATTTGTGTAGTGTTTTGGATTAAACTGTGTCTTCCCAAAATATGTATTGTAAATTCTGACCATTATATCTAGCGTTATAACCCCAGTTCTTAACAGGTTATCTTTATTATGTTAAAGTCAGGATTAATGTAATGTACGTCATAACTGAATCTCTCTTTTGAGATATGAACAATAAGAAAGAAGCGAATGCCAAGGCATGTGAATATCCCTCAAGAGCAGAAGCTCAGAGAGACAAGGACCTTCCTGCCACGGCTGACACACAGAAAACCTTTTCCTGGAACTGGCACCCTGGATTGAGACTGGAAGCGTGCTAACCTGTGAGAAAATGAATTTCTGTTGGTTAAATCCATCCACTTGCTGCATTTTTGTTACAGCAGCACCAGAAAACTGAGAGATTGTGGTACCAGAAGAGTGTGGTGTTGCTGTAACATATAACTAGTTTTGGAACTGGGTAACAGGAAGAGCCTAGAAGAGTTTTAAGGTACCTAACAGTAAAAGCTGAGATTGCTTTGAAAGTTGGTAGAACCGTGGACTTCAAAGGCAATTCTGGTGATGGCTCAGAAGGAAGTGAGGAGAGCTGTAGAGAAAGTTTCTATTACCTTAAAGAACAAAGATGCTGCTGGCAACACAATGCTGTTAGAAATATGGATGTTAAGTGTACTTCTAGTGAGACTTTAAAAGAAAATAAGAATCATGTAATTGGACAGTGGAGGAAGAATGGTCAGCAGCAGATAACATATCCAGATAGTGTTCAAACGGTTGTAAGTTAGACACTGTAAGTAATGAACTTGGACATCTGGCTGCAAAGATTTCTAAGGAAACTCCTAAACGGGCCACATGTTTTCTCTTTGCTGCTTATCCTAACAGTCTAGAGAAGAGACATGGACTGAAAAATGAACCATGCAAAATCAAAACAGAACTTAAAGATTTGGACATTTCTGTTGTACAAACTGAGGACACATGTCCTAGAATATTCACCGAGTATGTGGCTATACAATCTTTTGTTAAAGAGATTAAATTTGTCATTGACAGATCTGACCAACTACCACAGCAGAAAGCCCATCTGCTTAGACTGAAGGGGACAGAGGAAGAACAAAAAGAATGAATGCTGTCTGCCTCTTGAATTTCTACAGGCAAGAAACAGACCAAGGGAGCTGCACCTGCCATCCTCCGAGAAAAGGACCACCCATGGGAAAGTTCAGAGAACAGCAGAACTGTTGGAAGGAGCTCTGGAAACAGTAAATTTCAGTTTCGAAAGGTGGAATCAGAGCCTCCTAAGTTTTAAAGAGCTGAATCTTCACCAATTTGCTTCTGGATTGTGAGGCTGCCATTAAGGGGGTGGAGCTAGCTCACCCCATGGGTAGAAGAATGGGGTCGGCTGCGGTTGTGGGGGTGGGGCTTCCACTTAGATGGGTTAGGAAAATGGGGTTACCCAAAACAGAGGGAGCAGAGTTGCTATCCTGGTTGGCTTGAATGGCAGATCTGAAAACCAGGGTCAGGGTCAAAGGGCCTCCACCTAGACTCCAGAGGGTGTCCCAACACCCACAGTCTAGAAGGCAGAGCTGTTGTCTAGATGGTCCAAAGAATAGAGGATTATTTTCCGTCTTTGAGAACTAATGCAATTTGTTCCACTAGGGTTTGGACTTGTTTGGTGTCCATTATGCTTTCTTTACCTCCAATTTCTTTCATTTTCAATGAAAATGTCTACTCTGTGCCTGTTCCACAATCGTCCTTTGTAACCTGATAACTTGTATTCTGAATTTCACAAAGGACTTTTGCCCTAGGATGGGCTATGCCTTATATCTCACTCATATTTGATTTAGATGATTTAGAAGGTAAGATTTTGGACTGGAAATAGGTTTGAAACTTTTGGGATGATATGATGGGAGTGAATATGTCTTGCATGTGGGAAGAACATAATTTCTGGAAGCCAAAGAGAGGAATGTTATGAATTGAGCTGTGTGTCCCCCAATACGTGTTATAAATCCTAAACCCTGTAGCTATGGTTATAACGCCACTTACAAGTGGATGCTTTCTATGTTTATGAGACAGGATTAGTATATATAGTTTGTGCCTTAGGACAAATTCTCTTGAGATATAAAACAGATTGAACAAAAAAAGGAAAAGAAGTAGAGATGGGAGAAGAGAGATGTGAACCCACAAGATCACACAGAAGCAGAAGCTCAAAAGAGACAAGGACCTTTATCTGCAGCCAACAGTGTGAGAAAGCCTTCCCCTACAGCTGGCACCTGGAATTCAGACTTCTGACTTTCTACAATGTGAGAAAATACATTTCTGTTTGCTAAAGCCTCTGGTTTATGCTATTGCTGTTACAGCAACATTAGACAACTAAGACAGGTAGCAATGGAGAGCTTTTATTTACTGAATAAACATGACTTTTTCTACTTTTACTATTTCTAGTCCAGATAAACAGTCTAATAGAAAAATGTGAATGATACTAACATAAGGTAATGAAATTCAGAAATCAGCTGTCGCCTTTGTTGGATAGAGACTTTCTACAGAGAGTTCAAGATAACTTTCTAGGTTATAGAAATATCTGTACCTTGACTGAGATACTGATTTTTTAAAACTCATCAAATGGCAAATTCAAGGTCTTTGCTTTGCACTTAAATTTTATGTCCATCACTTGTTTTACTCTGGTAGTCGCATGCTGCTATGATTCTGGAAAGCATGCCACCTCTACTTCAAGTACCAGCTAGGTCACCCACGTGGACAGGTTTCAGCAATTTTCAGATTAAGACAGACTGTGATGAAAGGTCTGGTGATCTACTGCTGAAAACTAGCCGATGTAAAGGATATGGATCACATTAGATCACTCTCTGATAGTGCTGGAAGATGAGTCTGCTAGGTTAGAAAGCACTCAGAACACACCATGCCTGCCACAATGGAATTGAGCACACCAACAGTTGTGAAGATGGTGTGAGATTTTGTTCTGTTGCATGTAAGGTCATCATGAGTCAAAACCAAATCAATGACAATAAATCAAACCAACTCAGTGCTGTTGAGTCAACGATGACTCATAGCAACCCTATATGAGTTTTCAAGGAGGGCCTGGTGGATTTGAACTACTGACCTCTTGATTAGCAGACATAGCACTTAACTCACTATGCCACCAGTGTTTCCGAATAGAAAGACAAAATTGATGGAGCTTTTTTTTTTTTAGTTAGGAAAGAATAAAGCAAAAGGGTTGTAAGACCATGAGTTATTGTTTGTAGCCAGTAATTCTGACTTCCTGAAAATCAGGCAAATTTTGTAGGAATATAAAAGTCAAATTCATCATGAAAAATAAATAAAATCATAACCAAGAAAACCAATACTTGAATCTTCATGCCCAATCCTCTGTTACGTCCTGCTAGACAAAATAGTGGAAGGTCACATAAAATTTTTAATGGAAAAAATGTTTTCAAGCCAAAATGTATACTCACCAAGCCTACTTATAAACTAAGAAGGTAGTATACAAATATTCTTAGACACAGAAGAAGTAAAAAAAAAAAAAAAAAAACTATGAACAACTTTTTCTGAGGAAATCATCAGAAGGTGTGCTTCAGTCAAAGAAGATGAAGAAATAAGAAGACAGGGATCCCAGAAACAGGGGATATCGTACAGTACAGTAAACCAAGGTGAGCTCCAAAAGAGTCAGTGCATCCCAGCTGCAGTGGGTGTCCAGTCCCAACGGAGTGAGACGGAAGGTTTTGGGAGGAGGTTCTCTAAAACCTAACAAAAAAAACATTGAGGGGAGGAGACTTAGTATTTTCTGTTTCTGCAGGATTGTTTACTAATTTAAAAAAATAGTAGGAGATACATAGAAAACTAAGAAAGATTTTTAAAAGTCAAAATTTTACTTCCTTTAAAAGCTGGAAATAGATATACCATTTGACCCAGTAATGCCATTGCCTGGAATATATCCTACAGATTCAAGGGCAGTCACACAAACAGATACATGCACACAAACATTTGTTGCAGCACAGTCCACGATAGTAAAAAGATGGAATTGACCCAGCTGCCCAATGACAGACGAATGGATAAACAAACATATACACTAGTGGAACACTCTGCAATGATAAACAGCAGTGATGATTTTAGGAAGCATCTCATAACCTGGTTTCAACTAGAAAACATTTTGAGTGAAATCAGCCAGTAGCACAAGGACAAATAATGTCTGGGACCCCTACTATAAGGACTTAAAAACAGACTCATGTACAGAAGACTCTTTAATGGCTGCAAGGGAGAGGAAGGAGGGAGGGAGAGGGCTGGTTATAAATTAGATAGTTGATAGAAATTTGGGTGGGTGAAATCAGTGACAGCACAATTAGAAAGAAGATCAGCTTAACTAGACTTCAACAGAAACTGAAAACTCTTCTAATCTTAATCCACTATTGCAAGGATAGGGTAGTAGGGGTGGGGCTCTGGGGACTATGTTCTCAGGGGACATTGAAGCCAATTGGTTTAACTAGCCTATTGTTAAGAGAGTCTTCTACACTCCACATTGGTGAGTGGCATCTGGGGTCTTAAAAGCTAGCAAGCTGCCATCTGAGGTACACCAAATGGTCCCAACTCAATGGGAACAGTTGATCACCAAGAGCAACAAAGACATGTGGAAAAGAGCCCAGAAAACAGATGGATCCATATGATTGTATCAGCATGTGACTAGAAGTATCAGATGGTGACTGACCACTACCAATGACAGCTGCAACAGAGCATACAATGTTGAGTCCCAGTGGCAACTTGAGAACAAGAAGCATTGACCTCAAGAACTCCACTGAAAGACCACAACTGATGGTCTGAAGGCCTGGGGGTTCTCCTGGGAGCATGGCCTCTAGACCTGTTCCTACCCCTGATCATAAATCATTACTGAGTTCAACTCTTCAGACAGGAATGGATTGGACTCTGGGATGCAAAGTGACCATATGGTGCATGCACTTTATGGTTTCATGAATCTATAGGATACTGGCCTCTTACTGGGAGGGAGAAGAGAGGGTGGAAAGGAAGGAACAGGAGATTGTTAAGAGGATATGACATGTATAGAATGGAAAGGAGGAGTGTGCTGTCACCTATCAAGGAGAGCAGAAGGAGCTGCAGATAGGTGGGCATACAAATTTAACTTGGATTGTATACTTTCATTCATTCACAATAAAAAAAGAAGTCAAAATTTACTTAGAAAAAATGCAAAAATTTGTAACAAAAAGTGTAATCATAGTAGTGTATGAAGAAGCCAAGCCAGCCAAGTGCCATCAAGTTGAATCCGACTCATGGTGACACTTAGTCTATGAAGATGGTCACTAGAAAAATATTTACACGGCCATGACAATGTTAGCAGCAAACGAGGACTGAGTCACCTAGTGACTCCACTAGGTGGCTGAGGCAGGAATATGGATGATGGTAATTCAGAAAAATGGAAAGCTAAGTCTTCAATGATCATAGCAGTCAGGTGGTAAACATGGTAACTAGGTTATTGAATACTGTGAACTTGATGGGGAAAAAATGCTGCATTTCTCTTCCATCACGTTTGTTTTAATCTGTTCTGTCAAATCTCCTACCATCTTCCTTTTCTATCACTGTTATTTATAATTAAAAAGTCACATTTTGTTCAAAGTAATTATTTTCGGGTTCTATGTCCAGACTGATCCTACTGAAAATTTTAGTTATTGTTTCAGGCTTTAAGCTCAGAGACTTGCAGCGGAGAAGAAGTTGTCTACCTTCTTTGTCTATCTTCTCACTCATCCTCCACCTCTCCTTTCCCACTATGTTTTCCAGCTTCCCAATGCTGGTGGAGGTAGAAGACCTGCAGAGCTAAGAGCACAAGAGGGAAAGGCTTTACATCACTGTTGATGTAGTCTTACAGACCCTGGTATCTGCTGTGTGGAAGGCAGTCATAGGCTGTCTCTCTTGGGTGCTATAATTAGAGGCTTCTTTGGAATCTGTAATTAGCTTCCTAAGGATATTCTAACAAATATCACAATTTGGTGGTTTGAAAAAACAGAAATTTATTCTGCCACAGTTTTAGAAGGTACAAGTACAAAAATCAAGAGGTCACCAAGGCCACACTACCTTGGAAGAATCTAAAGGCAAAAATCCCTCATTGCCTCTTCCAGCTTCTGCTGGCTTCCAGCAATCATTCGTGTTCCTTGGCGTGTAGATCTCTCTCTCCAATCTCTGTCTCTACCTATCTTCACGTGTCTTTCTCCTTTCTGTTTGTCTCTGTGTTATGGGTTGATTTGGGTCCCCAAAACTGCGTGACAATTTGACTAGGTGTGATTCCCAGTATTGAGTGAATGTCCAACATTTTATCATCTGATGTGATTTTTCTAACGTGCTGTAAATCCTGCCACTGTGTGTTAATGAGGCAGGACTCAATGTACAAGATTATAGTATATTTTGAGTCAACATCTTTTGAGATTTACAAGAGAGAAGCAAGCAGAAAGACAGGAGGACTTCATGCCAGCAAGAAAAGAATGCCAAGAACAGAGCACGACCTTTGAGGATTTCTGTCTTGAGAAGCTCCTGTGTCCGGGAAAGATTTATGACAAGGACCCTCTCCCAGAGTTAACAGAGAAAGAAAGTCTTCAATTGATGCCAGCACCCTGAATTTAGACTTCTAGGCAAGTAGACTATGAGAGAATATGTTTCTGTTTATTAAAGTCACCTACTTTTGGTGTTTCTGTTATAGCAGCTGCAGAAAACCTGGTAGAGCAGTGTTTAAAAACTGTGGCCGTTAATCATAAGGTCAGCAACTCAAATCCACCAGGGATTCCTTGGAAATTCTGTGGAGCAGTTTTACTCTGTCCTATCATTATACTAGGAGTCGAAATCAACTAAAAGACAACAGGTTTGATTTTTATTGCTATTGTAGCTGTTTGTTTGTTCAACTACAGCATCACTTGTTAACTAAAACGCTCTGTATCCTCATCTCCCTCTCTTTAGAAGGACACCAGTCATTTAATTTAGTGTGAACTCATCGTAATTTAATTACATCTGCAAAGACTCTGTTTCCAAACAACGTCAAGTTCACATGTTCTAGGTGTACACAGATTTTAGGAAGATACTCATCAACTCACTACAGAGAATTTATGATGATCTTTATCTTCCATAGTTGCTTGAAGTTACTAATGTACTCTTTGGTGATCTTGTGACCTAGTTTAACTCCTGTCATTCTATACAACCCATTATTTTATTGCTGGGAGTTCCCATCTCTAGCAGCCTGCCACTTTAAAGAAAGTATCATAATGCTGTAGTCCGGTTAGTCTGGTTACCTTTCATGATATCCATATTGTCCACAGGAAACTCATGAATCTTCATCACTCACAATACCACACCACACATCCTTTTCTATAGCCTGCTCCAGTAGTCTTCTTGTCTTTGGGATTGTCAGGCAAAGAGCAAGTATACTCTTGTGAACTACTTTCAAAAGATCACGGCCATAAGAAACACCATGAGATGTAGTTATACAGTGAAATACATCCGGTCACCCTGAGTTTGAATTGACTACACAGCAAATGGTTTGTTTTTAGTGTTGGTCCTTGAATTTCAGTGCGGCTGGCTTGGCTGGCCAATAGGACCATTGGAGGTTTGAAAAGTCCTTTCAAACTAGAGCTTGTCTTTTCTTGCTTCTGAAAACTCATCTACCATCTCTGAAAAAGCTCAGCCTAGCCTGCTGGAATGTGACAAACTGATGTCAAGAGCCCCCAATTATCACAACCACCATAGTCTTCAAAGTTGAGGGCCCTTGCCCAAACGTGACTGAAAGCTAGGTGGCCCAATAGATGGGAGTGTACCTGGATTAGGATTGTCTTTTCCTCCCGATACAGCATGACGTTTTATCTCATTGCAGCTTGCACACTGTACTTCAGAGTTTCTTCAAAGGATTTGGCAGTTTGATGGATTTAATTTAACAATGTGTTGCTCACAGCACCACAAAACTGACATTAAGGCATTCAGATGGATGTGAACTGTTCATCATGGACTACACAAAACTTTAACGGAGATAGAGCAAGTGCTAAAGAGTCCCAAAAATTCAGGTGTAAACCACTTTTACTCCCATTGGAACTATGCTATACCTGCAGTTGAGCTTCTGATTAGGACTGACTTCAGATCCTCTTTTCAGGAAAGTTCTTATTAACATTATCGAATTGGGGAAAATGGTAAAATAACACATGTTTATTTTGTATGGCAAATAGTTTTATCTGGTAAATGCTATGTTCTCAAACAGTGTCACAATAAGTACAAAGCTAAATAAAAATGGAAATTGTTTTGCAAGATTTCCTACAACTTAAAAAAAAATGGAAAAAAGATACCTTGGGACTTAGTTTCGAGATAACAGGTTCTTGAAATTCTTTATTCTTTTATCAGCTCTGTTGCCCAAGGGGAAATCTGTACAACAGGCATCATATGTCTTTAATAATGAAGGAAACTACTGTAACTCAAATCTTTTGAGTAGCTAAGAAACTCAATTGTGTGTAGGAAGTGCCAGAAGAGTTTGTTTTACTAGAGCTATAAATTCAGCAACATTCAAGGGCTTGGCTCATTTCAATCAAAGGTGGCAAGGCAAATCTGATATAAACAATTTCCAGAATAATACATACGAACTGAGCCTGAAGGAAATTTTCCATGAAGCAAATACCTTTTTTATAAAACCAAAGAATTCTAGAATCCTATCTCTACTTTGTGATTAGAAGCTCAAATACCTTTGAACTTCTCAACATAATAAAAATTTTATTCTTCTTGGGGGGGGAGAAAAGTTAAAAGATATTTAAAAGAATATGGTAAAGTTTCTCCAAGTGCAGTATTTCCCTGTGATTTAATTTCCAGATCTGTATTTCAGAATGAAATCCACAAAATTGGAGTCAGAAAATTAGATATTAAAGATTTTGCTTCTAATAGTACTTTGTTACATCAGACAGTACGTTATATGCCTTAGCTGGCAGTAGAACAATGACTAAAAGCTGTTATTAAGCAAAGTAGGTACATTAAAGATAACTATAAGAATAATAGTATTGAAAGCATTAAGTAAACATTTTAGCCATCTTTTCTATATGGTCTTCTTAGACTGTCAAATATATGCCATATTAACTACCATCATTTGAGAATTAATAAACTCAGTCCAAAAAAAGACAATTCCAATTTTCACAGATTTAAGCATAATGCCACTGGGAGGTTATTTTTCTTTCAAGAAAACATCAGTTTGTCTTAAAACTTAGTTTTAATGGAAGGAAAGGAATATGTCCATATAGCTTTTTTCCTAGTGGAAATCCAGGCATAATGGGAAATACACTGATCATAGACTGGTTTAGCTGGGTGAATAAGAGCAGCCATTTAATCTCTACACTTGGGTACCATAGAAACAGAAGGATCACATGATGTTTTGGCTAATGGACTTCTAAACCTAACACTCACTGTAGGTCTAAAATTTACACATCACGTGAGAATAAACCTAAGACAGAGTCCATATTAACTCAATGTAAATAATGCTCAAAGCAATCCTCCACTTTCAGGGGTGTGACAGTAGAAATCTCACAAAATAGTCATTTCTTTCTTTAATAATTAACAAATGATAAGATTGTTTTTCCTTCTTCCATCTCCCCTGAAGAATTTGGACTGCCCAAAAGTGAAACACCCCAAACACAGAACATAATACACAATACATAAAACACTTAGACATTTATTTTTCAAATATAGTTATAAAAGTCTTGCATATTTGACTTCGTAACAGGTTAGGAGCAGAAAATTAGAAGGTGGTTGCTGCTGGGCACCACCGAGTTGGTTCCAACTCAAGGCAACCCTGGGTACCGCAGAACAAAACACTGCCTGGTCCCCTGCTATTTGCAGAATCATTGTTATATTATTAGACACCACTTTTGTATCTTTTGGGTCAATTCATCTCATGAAGGATCTTCCTGCTTTTTGCTGAATTTCTACTTTACTAACCATGATATCTTTCTATGGGGATTGATCCCACCTAACAGCATGTCCAAAGTACATGAGACAAAGTCTGTTGATCTTCATGGCTGAGGAGCATTTTTAGCTGTACTTCTTCCAAGAAAAAGTTACTGGTTCCTCTGGAAATCCAAGGAACATTTAATATTATTCACCAACTCCATAATTCAAAAGCATTAGGTTTTCTTCACTGCTATTTATAAGGTTTTTAGCGGCTACATCTTTTCAGGAGTAGACTGCTAGGTTTTTCTTCCTAGTCTGTCTTAGTCTGGAAGCTCAGTTGAAACCTGTCTGCCACGGGTGACCCTGCTGGTATGTGAATACCAGTAGCATAGCTTCCAGCATCAGACAAGTGAAGAGCAGCAAAATATTGTCAGATATACCCATTGCTGTTGAGTCAATTCTGACTCATAGAAAGCCCATAGAACAGAGTAGAACTTTCCCCATAGAGTTTCCAAGGAGTGCCTGGTGGATTCGAACTACTGACCTTTTGGTTAGCAGCCATAGCAATTAACCACTACACCACCAGGTTTTCAGCACATCCTGAAATGTCCTTTTTGGTGATAGATACAGCACCATTCCTCTTCAAGTTGTCAGATACATTGCCAGAAAATGAGCTAGGAATGAAAACTCAAAAGAGAAATGGTATTACATTCATCATCAGAAAGAACATTTCAAGATCTATTCTGAAGTATAATGTTGTCAGTGATAGGATAATATCCATATGTGCCTACAAGGAAGACCAGTTAATACGACTATTATTCAAACTTGTACACCAACCACTAAAGCCAATGATGAAGAAATTGAAGGTTTTTACCAGCTTCTGCAGCCAGAAATTGATCAAATGTGCAATAACGGTGCACTGATAAATACTGGTGACTGGAATGCAAAAGTTGGAAACAAAGAAGAAGAATGGGTGGTTGGAAAATACAGCTTTGGTGATAGAAGTGATGCCAGAGGTTGCATGATAGAATTTTTCAAGACTAATGACTTCTTCATCACCAGCATCAACGGTGACTATACACATGGACCTCACCAGATGGAATACACAGAAAGCAAACTGACTACATCTATGCAAAGAGATGGTGAAAAAGCTCAATATCAGCAGTCAGAAAAAGACCAGGTGCTGACTGCAGCACAGATCATCAGTTGCTTATATGCAAGTTCAAACTAAAATTGAAGAAAATTAGAACAGTCCACAAAAACCAACATATGACCTTGAGTATACCCACCTCAGTTTAAAGACCATCTCAAGAGCAGATTTGATACACTGAATATTAATGACTGAAGAGCAAATGAATTGTGGAATGAAATCAAAGGCATTATCCATGAAGAAAGCAAGAAGACAGAAAAGAAAGAAAAGTCACACCAACGGACACATGCACAAGAATGTTTATCGCAGCACAGTCCATGATAGCAAAAAGATGTCATCAATCCAGATGCCCAACAACAGAAGAATGGATAAGTAAATTATGGTACATATACTCAATGGAGCACTATGCAATGATAAAGAATAATGATGATTCCAGGAAACATCTCCTAACCTGGTTTCAACTGGAAGACATTATGTCGATCGAAAGTAGTCAGCGACAAAAGGACAAATACTGTATGAGACCTCTACCATAAGATCTCAAAAACAGACTTGTGAGTAGAAGAAAAGACTCTTTGACAGCTGCAAGGGAGGGGAGGGAGGGAAGGCGAGGAGTGGAGGGTTTAGATTAGATAGTTGCTAGAAATCTGGTTGGGTGAAATTGGTGATAGCACACATTAGAAACAAGAACAACATTAAGTGGACTTCAGCATAACTTGAGTACTCCTTCTATCTTAACCTAATATTGCAAGGATAGAGTAGCTGGAGCAGGGGGCAGGGGACCATGCTCTTAGGCGAAATTGAGGCCAACTGGCACAACTAGCATTTTGATAAGAGAGCTCTCTGTACCCCACATTGATGAGTGGCATCTAAGGTCTTAAAAACTGACAAGCTGCCATCGGAGGACATAGCAAATGGTCCCAACTCAGCAAGAATGGATGCTCACTGAGGACCAAAATGACATAGGGTAAAGACAACCTAGAAGACAGAGAGACCCACAAGAGTGGGTGCCTACATCAACTTGGGACCGGAAGAACAGGATGGTGCTCGGCCACCACCAGTGATAGCCATGATGGAGCTCACAGAGATGAGTCTCACTGGCAACACAAGAATAAAAAAAGGTGCATCCTGAGATCTCCATTAAAAGACCTCAATTGATGTTCCAGCAGTTTTGGGGTTCCCCTCAGAGTATGGCCCCTGGCCCTTATGCTGCCCTTACCCAGAAATCATAACGAAGGTCCACTCTTTGGACAGGAATGGATTGGACTTGGCAATGCAGAGTGACCATATAGTGGATGCACTTTATGGTTCTGTACATCTATAGGATGTCATCCTGCTGACCTCTGGCTGGAGGAAGGAGAGTGGGTAAGAGAGGAGGGGAAAGAAGGCTGTTGGGAGGATGAGACATGAATGGAGCAGAGAGGAACAGTGCACTGTCACCAGACAGAGAGAGCAGTGGAAGCTGCGTATAAGTGGGCACATAAATTTATACGGGAATGTACATTTTCACTCAGTCATATTAAATAAAAAATAAAAATAAAAAAAAAGAAAGAAAGAAAAGACCAAACTGGATGTCAGAAGAGACTCTGAAATTTGCTCTTGAACACTGAGTAACGAAAGCAAAAGGAAGAAATGACAAAGTAAAAGAATTGAACAAAAAAACTTAAAGGCAGCTCCAGAAGACAAAGTAAAATATTATAATGATATGTATGAAGAGCTGGAAATAGAAAGTCAAAAGAGAAAGAACACACTCTGCATTTCTTAAGCTGAAAGAACTGGAGAAAACATTGAAGCTCAAGTTGCAATGCTGAAGCATTCTATAGGGAAAATATTAAACAACTCAGGAAGCATCAAAACAAGGTGGAAGGAATATAAAGAGTCATTGTATCAGAATCAATTGATGTTCAGCCATTTGAAGTGGTAGCATATTACCAGGAACCAATAGTACTGAAATAAGAAGTCAAAGCTGTAGTGAAGGCATTGAAGAAAAACAAGACTTCAGGAATTGATACAATATCAACTGAGATGTTTCAACAAATGGATGCAGCATTGGATATGCTCACTTACCTATGTTAAGAAGTTTGGAGGATAGGTGCTTGGCAATCCAGTTGGAAGAAGTCCATATTTATGCCTAGTCTCAAGAAATTATCAAACAATATCATTCACATCACACACAAGTAAAATTTTACTACAGGTCATTCAAAAATGACTGGAATGGTATATTCACAGGGTACTGCCAGAACTTCAAGTCAGACTCAGAACAAGATGTACAGCCAAGAATATCATTGCTGATGTCAGATCAATCTTGGCTGAAAGTAGAGAATACCAGAAAGATGTTTATCCGTGTTTCATTGACTACACAGAGGCCTTATACTGCCTGGATCATAACAAATTATGGATAACGTTACAGAGAATTGGAATTCCTGAACACTTAATTGTGCTCCTAAGGAATCTAAACAGATCAAGAGACAGTCATACAACAGAATAAGAAGACAATGCATAATTTAAAGTCAGGAAGAATGTGTATCAGAGTTTTAACTTTTTACATTTTCAATCTGAATCCAAAGCAAATAATCTAAGAATTTGGACTATAGGAAGAAGAATGAGGTATTAGGATTGGAGGAAGACTCGTCAACAACCTACACTATGCAGATGACACTACCTTGCTTGCTAGAAGTGAAGAGACTTTGAAACACTTCCTGATGAAGACTGAAGACTACAGCCTACAGTATGGATTGCACCTCTATATCAATAAAACAAAAGTACTTACAACTCAACTAGCAAGCAACATCATGAAAAATGGAGAAACAAGTGACATTGTCAAATATTTTATTTTGCTTAGTTCCATAGTCAATACCCATGGAAGCAATGGTCAAGAAATTAAAAGACATATTGTATTGGGAAAATCTGCTGCAAATGACCTCTTTAAAGTTTTGAAGAGTAAAGATGTCACATTGAAGACTAAGGTTCCAGAATATCTTCAATCACATCATATGCCTGTGAAAGCTGGACAATGAATAAGGAAGACAGAAGAATTGACACCTCTGAAATGCTGTGTTGGAGAAATATTGAATGTACCATAGACTGCCAAAAGAACAAACAGATCTGTTCTAGAAGAAATACAACCAGAGTGGTTCTTGGAAGCCAAGATGGCATGACTGCATCTTACAGACTTTGGACATGTTGTCAGGAGGGATCAATCCTTTGAGAAGGACATCATGCTTGGTAGAGCGTAGAGTCGGAGAAAAAGAGAAAGACCCTCAACAAGATGGATTGACACAGTGGCTGCAACAATGAGCTTAAGCATTAAAATGATTGTGGGAATGGCAAGACTGGGCATTGTTTTGTTTTGTTGTACAAAGGGTTGTTATGAGTCAGAACCCACCTGACATCACCTAACAATAACAACAACCGGTCTTCTTCAGTCTTCCTTATTCATTGTCCACCTTTCCCATGCATGTGAGGCATTTGAAAATCCCATGGCTTAGACCAGGCGTCCTTTAGTCCTTTAAGTGAGATCTTTGATTTTGAATACTTTAAAAAGTTCTTTTATAACAGATTTTAAGTCAAAATCTCTCAAAAGAGGTAAAAAAAAATATCATTATGTAATATTAGAAGATCAGTTTACCAAAAAGGCATGATCATGATAAAGATTTACACACCCAATAACACAGCTCCAAACTACATAAAACAAACTCTAACAGCGTGAAAAGAGAATTAGGCAATTCTGCAATAATAGTAGAAGACTTCAACATATGACTCTTGATGCTGGACAGAACAATCAGAAATATATTCAACACAGACACAGATGTTCTAAGTAATACAATCAACCAAAGTGACCTTTGAGGCATATAAAGAACACACCATGCAACAGCAGGACAGTACACATTCTTCTCCAATGTACATAAATCATCCTCCAAAACAGACCATATTTGGGACACAAAACAAGTCTCAATAAATTCAAAGACACTGAATACCAAGACTTTTCTTAGATCATATCACTATAAAACTAGAAATCAATAACAGAGAAAAGGAAAAAGATTAAATATGTGGAAGCTGAATAACACATTAATAACTGCTGTGTAACAGAATAAACTGAGGAATTCCTAGAATAAATGAGAATGAAAACACCACATAATCAAACCTTAGAGAAACAATATAAGTTGTGCTCAGAAAATTTTTAGTAGTAAATGCACATATCAAAAAAGAAGAAATTTCCAAAATCAATAGCATAATTCTACAATTTGAACAAATAGAAAAGATGAAGCAAATGGAGAAAAGTCATGAGAAGAAATTATAAAGATAAACAGAAATAAATAAACTGCAAAACAACACAACATAATAAAAAGAGAAAAAAAATCAGAACTAGAACTTGGTTTTTTGCGAAGATCAATAAAATTGAAAATACAAACAAAAAAACACTGGCCAAATTAGCAAAGGATAAAAGAAAAAAGATACAAATAACCAGAATAAAAAATGAGATCAGTGACATTACAACAGAACTGAGATAAAAAGCATCATAACTGAATAAGCCAAGCCAATATATTATGCAAAATTGTACTTGAACACATTGGAAAATTTGACTACTTACCTAAACTGATATGCACAGAGGTAGAAAATTTGAATAAGACAGTAACAGAAGAAGCAGTTGAAGATTTTGTAAAAAAAAAATTCCAACAACATAAAAAACCCTGAGATAGACACCTTTACTAGAGAATTTTACCAAACATTTGGAGAACAGATGACACTAATTCTACTCAAACTATTCTAGATCATAGAAAAAGAAGAAATACTCACCAGTTCATTCTATGAAGCCAGCATAACACTAACAGAAAAGACAGGCAAAGGCACCACCACCAGTGGAAAAAAAAAAAAAGGCAGACTAATATCCGTCACAAATCTGCATCCAAAAATTCTCAACAAAATTCTAGCCGAAATAATTAAACAGTACTTCAAAAAAATAATACATCATGATGAAGTGAGATTCGTATCAGGGATGCAAAGAAGGTTCAACATTGGAAAATCAGTGGATGCAATTGACATCAATAAGAATTATATAAAAAAAAGAATTATATGATTATCTCAACAGTTGTAGAAAAAGCATTGGATAAAATCCAGTATTCTTTCCTGATAAAAGAAACTTTTGGTAATGACGGGGCCAGCCGTCTGTCTACAGGTGAACAAGACTGAAGGGAGGGCGTTAGAGCTTAAAGAAAGACACTCACATCAGGAGGGACCCAGTCCAGCTGAGACGTTTATTTCTTTACTGAGCAAACTTTTATACAGCACACACTTCTTTGTTTATTCTTAACTCTGGTCTTTCTCACGCACCTGTGTTCCCTAGTTCTCAAAACCTCTGATCTAATGATAGCCCTATCCAAGGACAGCCACATGTTGTTATTCTTTCTTGGGATATTGCTAAGCAGTCAGTTCTCATGACCTTACTGGCACAATATTTTTCTTAAATGAGCCTTGCCCAGTAAATTTCTTTAAGATTTTCTTTAAGATGATTTTGGCTCCCGACATGGTAAAATAGGAAAAGAAAGGATATTCCTCAACATAAATAAGAGCATATATATAAAACCAACAACAAACATTATTCTTAATAAAGAAAGATTGAGATTATATTCCTTAAACATGGGAATGAGACAAGGATGCCTATTATAATCATTGGTATCTAAATATTGTACTAGGAAGTCCTAGCTAAAGCAATAAGTCAAGAAAGGGAAATAAAGGGTACCAAAATTGGAAAGCAAGAAGCAAAACTGTATTCACAGATGACATGACTCTATACATGGAAAATCTCAGGGATTCCGTAAGAAAGTTACTAGAACTAACAGAAGAATTTAGCAAAGTGACAGGTACAAGATCAACATATGCTAATCAGGTGAGTTCTTTAACACTAACAAGAAGGATGGTGATAGGAAATCAACAAAAAAAATTCCATATACAATAATCCAAAAAGGAAAAAATACCTAAAGACAAACCTAAAAAAGGGCCATTAAAGACTTGTACAAGGAAAACTATAAAATACTATTCCAAGAAACTAAAAGATATTTACATAAATGGAAAATCATTCTTTGTTCATGGATTGGAAGACTTAACATTGTGAAAAATTTCAATACAACCAGAAACAATCTATAGATACAATACTGATCCAAATCCCAACAACATTCCTTAATGAAGTGGAAAGGCTAATTTCTAATTATATATGGAAAGGAAGGAGGCCTGAATAGCTAAAGCAATATTAATAAGAAAGTAGGGGTCCTTGTACCTGAGGTCCTTCTGACCTCAAAACTTAATATTCAGTCACAGAACTTTAAACAACTTGCTACTGGTACAATGACAGATACATAGAAAAATAGGAACAGAATTGAGAACCCACCCATCTGCAAACAGCTGATCTTCAACCAAGCTACTCACTGGAAATGAAACAGTCTGACAGACAATGCTGGCAAAACTGAATATCCATATAAAGAGATACAATGGGATACTATCTCATTCCTGTAAAACTGGCAATGATCAAAAAACATAAAACAACAAATGCTAATGAAATTTTGGAGAGATTGTAACTCTAACATATTGCTGGTGGGATTGTAAAATGATATAACCACCACGAAAAACAGCATGGCACTTTCTCAAAAAGCCAGAAATGGAAATACACTATAACCTAGTAATCTCATGTCTTAGTTTATATCCTAGAGATATAGGGGTGTGAAGTCAAGATGGTAGACTAGACCCACATCTCTTCAATTCCCTCTGAAAACTATGACCTGGATGGATAATTAGAGCCTTCTGGGGACACAGCATAGGGCTGTCAATTTGGACTACATGCCACTGAACGGGAAACTTCTCTTTTATTGTCCCCCACCCTTGTTGAATCCCAGCTCTTGTGAACTGAAGGCAATTTTTTAAATTATTTTTCTCTGTTTTAGTTGGCAGGCAGAGCTTGGGCTTAACTGGCAGCAAAACTCAGCCACACTACTGACAGGACCAGCAGGTGGAATAGCCTCATTTTGAAAGCCCAGCTCTGGACTCTGTGCATATTGGCCCCTCCACTGTCTCTTTCTGAATCCCCACCATACAACTGACTATGTCACAATGAGTGGGAGAGCTTGTGCGGGATGCCAACTTGTCTGACTAGGAGCAGAGTTACCCAAACAGAGGCCTCAGCAGGGGCTAATTCCCAGGTTGGGAGGTAGTGCCTGCCATGTTTTTCTCTGTCTTAGCCAGCAGGCAAGGCTTGGGCTTAACTGACAGCAAAAGCCCATTCACACTATTGATGAGACCAACAGGTGGAATAGCCATGTTTTGAGAACCCGACTCTCGTCTCTGTTCACCTTGGCTCCTCGAACCTCTGCCATTGAATTGTCTATTCCTGCCAGTGGGAGGGAGAGCTTCTGCAGGATTCCATCTTGTTTGAGTGGGAGGCAGAGTTACCCTAACAGAGGACTCAACAGCAAATAATTCCCAGGCTGGGAGGCAGTGCAAGCCCACGGAGTACTTTTCCAACAGAAAAGCTGTGTTTAACACAGCGTGACTTTACAAGTAGGACCCAGCAGCAGATGACTTTGAACTAGTTTACAGCATCTGGAGTTGGATACAGAGGTGCTTACTTTGCCAGCTAGGAAGACGAGTTTGCACACCTGATAGCCTGACAGATTTTGGAAGCTGTCGTATGGCTTTTACCTTCCAATATAAGACTATCTCAAGAAATAACTGCAGTACATCCTGACAGTGTCTCTTTCAACCTTTACTGACTCACATCATAGGGTCAGCTGATGGCCTCCTAGTGATTCCATAAGTAGGGCTGTGTCTCTTCCAACCAGGGATGGAGCCTGCTACCCCAGAGATTTCACCGGGTACAGCCACTTGAGTACATAGAGATGACTGATGATCCCCTTCCTTATCAGACTGTTCTTTAGATCAACACCAGAGAAACTAAACAACCTTTAGATGTCCAAAGAACAACAAACTTTGGACAGAAACTTAAAGACAAATTTAGCTATGGTTCCAGAAAGCCCCCAAAAGAAAAAAACAAAGAACTTCAAGAAGGCTTTCTAAAACTGTCAGAGGTTGAGTACAAAAGAATTATATAGAAAGCCCTCCTAGACATGATACAAAATGCAGCAGAGCAAAATGAAAAATTAACCTAGCTGTTCGAACCGCTGGAACACCAGTATTCTGAAATCCAACAGATCAATAACAAAATGAAAGAAATAGAAAATTCAACTCCAAGCCAATAAAACAGAATTGAACAAATGGAAAATAGCTTCTGACTTGGAAGACAGAGCTACTGACTCCAGCAACCATAAGGAGAAATCAGAGAAAAGAAACAAGAAAAATGAAGAAGCATTAAGAAGCATGTGGGATTCCATCAAGAGAAACATCTGCAATTAATTGGAGTTCCTGAACAGGGAGGGACAGCTGAGAGCACAGAGTATTGTTGTGGAGCTGCTGACCGAAAACTTCCCTGAAATTATGAAAGAAGAGGATATAGATATCCAAGATGCACATCCAATGTCACTCAATATAGGTCCCAAAATAAAGACTCCAGGACATATTATAATCAAACTTAACAAAATGAAACATAAGCAGAAACTTTTAAAGGCAGTGAAACTCAAAGAAAAGCTAGTATTTAGAGGGAAACCCAATAAGTTTTTGTCTGACTTCTCAGCAGAAACAATGTTGGCACACAGGCAACAGGATGATACATTCAAAGCCTTGAAGTAGAAAACCTTCCAACCAAGAATTATATATCCTGCAAAAGTATCTCTCAACCATGAAAATGAAATTAAGACATTTGCAGATAAACAGAAACTCAGAGACTTTGTAAAACAAAACCAACGCTACAAGAAAAACTGAAAAAATCTCTTGGCTTAGAAGAACAAAACTGTTAACTCTATATTTTAGGAGACAATACAGGATACACCACCGAGAAACCTACTCAGTTAGGGAAGGCACAAAACTCCATCAAAACTATAATATTAAAAGAAGTGATCCAGCAATCATATCATGAAAACTGTTATATCATCATATCAAAAAGAGGGATGTACTACAACAGTTATAGTCCTTCCAGATGGAGGAAATTAATACAATACGTAGAAGTTAAAGTTGGGTTTAAACACGGATCATTAAGGGGGATCACAGGAGTAGCTGCAAAGCATGATAAAGACTCAGTAACATCAAATCAAGAAGCATAATACAGGAGTCTCAACAAACACAAAATCAACACTGAATAGAGAGAAAAATCAACCCATGGAGAAGAATGTCCCAGAACAGAGTAGTAAGCAACAGAGAAAACATCAACACAAAAATAAACACATCATAATGACAGCACTAAACACATTCCTACTGATAATTACATTGAATGTAAATGCACTGAACACTCCAGTAAAGAGACAATGAGTAACATCTTGGATCAAAAGACTCCACCCATCTATATGTTGCTCACAAAGAAACTTAGACTTAAAAAGATATGAACAAACTGAAAATTCAAAGATTGAACAATATACGAGAAGCTAACAATATACAAACAAGAGTAGGTGTGGCAATGCTAATCTCAGATAAAATAGATTTTAATGCAAAATCTACCATCATTGACAAGGATGGACACTATTTATTGCCGAAAGGTTCAATACACAAGCAGGACTTAACAATATTACATATTTATGCACCCAATACTAGAGCATCTAAATACATTGAAGAAACACTGATTACATTAAAAAAATGAGATAGATCACTCCACAATAAGTGGGAGACTTCATCACTCCTCTCTCAGTATTGGACAGATCTTCTAGAAACAGAGCTCAGTAAAGACACAGAAGATCTTATTACCCAGTTAACCAACTAGACCTCATCGACATATACAGAACTTTATAGCCATCAGCAGATAACTATACCTTCTTCTCCAGTGTACATGGAACATTTTCCAGAACAGACCATGTGTTAGGACATAAAGAAAATTTTAACAAATTCTATACCATTGAATTATTGCAAAGCATCTTCTCAGAACATAAAGCCATAAAAGTCAAAATCAAAGCAGGAAAAACATAGGTAAAAATTGGAACTCATAGAAACTGAACAACATCTTGCTCAAAAAGCCATGGGTCATAGAAGAAATCAAGGATGAAACAAAGAAATTGGTGGATTCCAATGAGAATGAAAACACCCCCTACCAGAACCTATGGGATACAGCCAAAGCAATACTTAGGGGTTGGTTTAACTCTATAATGGACACATCTGGAAGGAAGAAAGAACCCAAACCAAAGAACTAACCCTACAGCTTGAACAAGTAGAAAGAGAGCAACAGAGGAACCCCTCAGGCCCCAGAAGAAAACAGATCATAAAGATTAGAGCAGAACTAATGAATTAGAGAACAGAAGAACAACTGAAAAAATTGAAAATACCAAACTCTGGTTTTTTGAAAAGATCAACAAAATTGAAAACCATTGGCTAAACTTACTAAAGAAAAACAGGAAAAGAAACAACCCAAATAAGGAGTAAGAGGGGTGATGTTACAACAGATCCATCAGAAATCAAAAATATCATAACAGAATACTGCAACAGCCTGTACGCTAATAGACTTCAAAACCTAGAGGAAATGGTAAAATTCCTAGATTCATATCATCTACCAAAATTATCACAAAGTGAAGCAAAACAACTTAATATACTCATCCCAAAGGAAGAGCCTGAAGAAGTCATCCAAAAAATACCAACCAAAAAAGGCTCTATCCCAGATGGCTTCACTGCAGAATTCTACCAAGCTTTTAGAGAAGAGTTGACTCCGATACTACAGACCAATATCAGTCATGAACCTAGATACAAAAATCTTCAACAAAACACTAGCCAATAGAACTCAACAACATATCAAAAAAATAATTCATCACAACCAAGTTGGATTCACACCAGGAATGCAAGGCTGGTTCAATGTCAGAAAAGCAATGTGTCAACCACGTAAATAATGCAAAAGAGAAGAATCACCTGATTTTGTCAATTGATGCAGAAAACGTATTTGATAAAGTCCAACACCCATTCATGCTAAAAACTCTCAGCAAAATAGGAATAGATGGAAAATTCTCAATGCAATAATGGCCGTTTATGCAAAGCCAACTGCCTACATCATCCTGAATAGAGAGAGACTGAAACACTTCCCCTTGAGAATGGAAACTAGACAAGGATGCCCAGTCTCAACTGTCCTCTTCAACATTGTACTAGAAGTTCCAGCCAGAGCAATTAGACAAGATGAAGAAAAAAAAAATCTGTGTTGGCAAAGAAGTAAAAATCTCCCTATTTGCAGATGACTTGATTGTATATGCAGAGAACCCTTAAGAATCCATGAGTAAACTACTCAGAAGAGTTTAGCAAAGTATCAGGATATGGGATAAATGTAAGTAAATCAGTAGGATTCCTTTATACCAACTATGAGATTATTAATGAAGAAATGGTACAATAATGTAGAGCTATTTTAGCAGTGCCTCAGAAAGTTGAACACAGTACCATCATATGACCTAACAATCCCACAGCTAGGCGTATACCCAGAAGTGAAGGCAAGAATGGAAACAGAAACCAATATATCAGTGGTCATTGCAGCAATTTTCACTGTAGCCAAAAGTAGAAACTACCAACATGTTCAGCAGGTGAATGACTAAACTGCTGTGTACAGTACCCCAGTGACTAGCACTGGGAAGGGTCCGAGCCCGAGGGAGACAGGAAAGGGAATGGGAAAACTTACACATCACCCAAGGTAAAGTTGAGGCCAGGTGGGACCAAGGTCTCTGATGGAGAGCAATGGCCACCATTCCTCAATAGGAAACTTTGTTTACAGGACTATAATCAGGAGGTTGGCAGGACAGTCTATTTTGCCCAAAATGATTACTATGGTATTGAGATATTTCATGATTGACTGACCTGTACACGGAAGTATCAACAAGGCATGACGTAAAAGAAAAAGGCAAAGTTTAGGCATTCTCAGAGGCTCTACTGTACCCAAGAAAAGCCTAAACCTGCATCAGTAAGGCAATAGGTGGGACAACACATTCCTAGCAGCCCACTAAACAAAGCGTGGTATACACAGACAATGGAGTACACTCTAGACGTCAAGAGAAGTGAAATCCAGGTTCATACCACATGTTGTGAGAACCTTCAAAACATCCTGCTGTATGAAATAAATTAGTCAAAAAAAGGACAAATATAATATGATTTAACTTACATAAAATAAACATATGTAGATACATATATATATAATAAAATTAGTAGTAGTTTGCAAGGGTGGGAGGGAGTGGACAAGAAAGAGTTTTGCTTAGGGGTCATTGAGTGTGTGGTAATAGTGATGGAATGCTTTGGAAAGAATCCTAAGAATGGTTTACAACTTGAAAAGTATAATCAATATCAGTGAATTGTGTGTGTGGGAAGTGTAGAGATAGCATATGTTTTGTCATGTATATTTTCATAAACACATACATCAAATGCTTAGCATTTAAACATAAGAAAGAACCAAAAATCTGAGCAGTACCCTTTAGTGGACTATCTCATTCTCAACAATGTCAGATCTCTAGGGCCTAATTACCTTAATCCAAGAATGTAAGCCTATGCCTTACATGCTTTGGACATGGTGTGAGGAATGATCAGTCCCTAGAGAAGGACATCATGCTTGGGAACGTAGAGGGCACATGAAAAAGAGGAAGATCCTCAATAAGATGAACTGAGCCAGTGGCCCCCACAAAGGGCTCAAGCCTCACAACAACTGTGAGCATCGCGCGGGACTGGACGGTGCTTTGTTTTGTTGCACTTAAGGTCACTATTAGTCGGAACCAACTTGACGGCATCTAACAACAACAATAACAATGCAAGATGCTTAACATCATTGTTAGATGTTCAGTGATGGGTCAGGTAATAAAATCTAAAAAGAAAATTTATTTGAAATCTTAAAGTTAACATATAGCTACAGAGCCCTTTTGATCATAGCATTTTATGCCTACAGAATATTTCATTGAGTGGCCATTTGACTCTTGGCTTGACGGCACTGGGCTGGCTTGGCTGGCCATTTGAAAATTTACTTATCTCTCTGTTCATCATGTACCAATAACTAGCTGCTGTTGAGTCTCTATGAGTCAGACTTGAGTAGACAGCAGTGGGTTTGGTTGGTTTTGGTTGAGTCACTTTTGACTTACAGTGACCCAGTGTGTGCCAGGAAGGAACTGTTCCACAGGCTTTTCACTGGCTGATTTTTTGGAAAGAAATTTCCAGGACTTTCTTCCCAGTCACCTCTAAGAGTACTCAAACTTCTAACATTTCAGTGAGCAACTGAGTGCATTAAGCATTTGTACCACCCAAAGACTCTAACTGTTAGGTCTTTTCTAACGTATTCATGGCCCCAGGATGGCGTCAGTGGTTTGCATTTGTTACCATAAAACGTGGATTCAAGCTACCTGCTACAAAACCAATACTGAGACAGGGGCTAGGTGAGTAGCAAGAGGGCTCTACTGCATACTGGCATACAAGGGACCGCGGGGAATGGGCTCCTCAGAAAATCCATCTGACCATTGCAGACTGACCGGAGGGTTGTATAGGGCCTGGACTTAAGCTTGGTTAGTTGGAAGAATGTTAGCTCTTGAAGTAAAGAACGTCAGTTCCCCTTTCAGGTGGGTAGGTTGACTTCCTGGGAGTATTCTTTTGGGGTCCGTCAGCAGCACCCTCATTTCAGTTAAGAGATGGGTGCCCACTGCATGGTTGTCTTGCTTCCCTGTCTTATTAGTTGCTGTTAGGCTTCTTTAAGAAGAACGTAAGTCATAAGTTAATTTTTAGTTTCATAGATCATTGGGAATAGGAGGGTGAGATCCTGAGAATAGAAGAGCAAAGACAGGAAAGACATCATAAATCAGAAAAACACTGAAGTATGTGAAAGTTCACTATGCAAGCCATACAGTAACAATGCTATAGTCTTCAAGGAAACTAGGCCTCTACAATTCCTTTCTCACATGTCCCCCATAATTTCTGTCCGCATGCTGCTCCTTTCACGCTCACCTGCTTGCCTAGAGTTTAGTGGATCAAACCCACCCAGCAGCAGCACAGAAGAGAGGCCTGGTGGTCTCCTTCCACAAAGATTACAGCCAACAATATCGTGGGAAGCAGTTCTACTCCGTAACTCCTGGGGTCCTCACGAATTCAAGTTGACTTAAAGGCAGCGGGTTTGGTTTTTTGGTTAATCAGATCATAATTAAGGCACTAGTCTCAGAAGATAGTAGAAGTTACAGTACCATAGACCTTAGATGCATCGAGAGGATACGGTCTCATGTCCTGTTGCAGTCTAGTAGATTCTGGCTCACTGTGACTCTGTAGGACAGAGTAAAACTGCCCCTACAGGATTTCCAAAGAGTGTCTGATAGATTCACACTACCCACCTTTTGATGAGCAGCCACAGATCTTAACCACTGCATCACCAGGGCTTCCATATGCGTTTGTATCGGTAACCCTGGGACACAGGCTTCATTTCTCTGCCGTCTGGCAGTTGTACCCTGGCAGAGCAGGAGATTAGTCTGAGGAACGGCTTCCTTCACAGCTGCAAAATGCACTTACCAGTTTCTGGCTCCTTGTGCCTACAAATAAACATGTGTGGCAAAAAGAATGTTTTGTGGTAGTTGTTGTTTGGAGTTCCTCTCTCATAAAAACGCAGAAAGCTGCTTTGGGGGAAATTTTACTCCAGCTTCACTCCCATGACCGCCTTAATGCTGGCATCTGAAATAAATCTGGTGGCCCACACAGTGTCACCCGCTGATTGGCTGAGGCTTGCATCACTGAAGGACTCATTGTGGTAAGAGGAACGCGACTTCCCTGAGACCATTAAGCGCGGCCCAGAAGGTTGAGGTGGGTTCACCATGACTTCGGAGGAACCAGCGTCTCAGGCAGTTTGGGTTATTACAAAGATAAGGGGGAGAGAAGAATGTTAGTTGCCAACAAACACTGATCGTGACATTCACAACAGATGTTTTGTGCGTAGAACTTACTCCTTCCGTTCCTTCATTAATGTAGTTTACCACAAATAGTATATTTTTAGTTTTGCAACCTTTCTGAGTTTAAGCACATGAAGAAGCTATTGAAGTATGCAGGATTATGTTTAAACTTCCAGGTACAGTAGTTGGTCTTTCAGGAGGAGAGAGTTTCGAGTGGGTGCAGGCTTAGTTGGTTTATATATATATATACATATATATATTTATATATATATTTATATTATATATAGTTATATATATAAAAGTGTATATATATACATATATATTATATATATCATACATATCATATATTATATATATTTATATATAATTATATAGATTATATATGTATATTATATATTATATATCATATATCATATATCGTATATAATTATATATAGTATATATTATATATATGTATATATATACACTTTTTCCTTCAGGGCAATGGGGACTGGTTGAAGGACAAGCATCTCATTCAAGCTCAGCCAGTTGTAACTTCTTACATCTTCACTCAGCTAGTGACTGGTCCAACCACAGACACCTGGTCGAGGCCAAGCTGTGCCGCCGTCCTAAGAATTTTATGACTAGGGCTTATGGGAGGAGGAGAGGGAGAGGTGGCGGATGCTGACTTTCTTCCATTTTGAAAACATGTGTATGCTCGGAGCTCCTGGCCACCGCAATCCCAATCTTGTGGAGAAAGATGAGTCCAGAGAACAAGGGAGATCGCAAGAAGGGCGAAAAGAGCAGATGGAAGAAAAAGATCCTCAAGGCATTCAGGCACTTGATTCTAGTTGCGTCTTCTGCTAATACTAATCAACATAGAACTTTCTGGACAATTACCTAACTGAACATCAGTCTCCTTAGCTCCTAAAATGCATATATGAACGCCTAGGCAGTATTCAGTTAAAATAATCATTTAATTAATATCTCTCTGTTTTAGTTATCTAGTGCTGTTTTAACAGAAATACCACAAGTGGAGGGCTTTAAGAGGAGAAATTTTATTTTGGCCCAGTCCCGTAAACTACAAATCCAAATTCAATATGAGAAATTACCACAGTCCAGTATTCTGAGAGTCCAGATTTGATGTGAGAGCATCTTGGCGCAGGAACCTCAGGTCCAAAGGGTGCACTCTGCTCTTGGCAGTACTCTCCCTGTGGTACCAGGTTCCCAAATCTCAGCTTGCCTCCCGTTCTTTGTATCTCAAGAGGCTTCCCCAAGCTACAATACTATCACACTGTAATTTCTACCCTGCCTAACACAACTGTCGCCTATCCACCCTTGTTAACACTATACAGGCAAGAATTCCAACCTAGAGGAACCTCACACACTACCAGGAATCCCGGCCTAGCTAAATTGCTACACAGGTTTTTGGGGAAAACACAATTCAATCCTGGCACTTGCCTGTTTTTTTTTTTTTTTCCTTTTTTTCCTGGAAGGTAAAGACCTGGTCTGTGCCCAGCATAACCATAAACCGTTGGACTTAGGGAACTCACCACAGACTTCCCTGGATATCATATTCTTAATTTTTAACCAAGAAATTTAACAATCTCTTTGAAGGCTGCCTTTTTATAATCTGTTCACTATCTTCAGATATTAATAATATTAAAAAACTGTATATCTACAAAAAAAGAAGTTGCCCTTAATTTTAAAATAAATGCTTACAGAATAAATGTTTCTCTCCATGAAATTCATAACTTCTTCATATTATTCAATTACTCCTTGAATTATTTCATGAAGCTGAATTTATCTGTCAGATATCATTAAGTTAAGGGCAAGGTGACAGGATTTGGTGGGATTTCAGAATTTTCAGGATAAGCAGTCTTCGATTTTCCATTCTTTTTGTTTCTTAGGTAACAGTTTATTGCAATAACTTTATGTCTTTGGGCATTGTAGGGTACACTTAGAAAAATGAAAAACCTACGTATGTGAAATTACTAACTTTGTGAGCATTTCAAATTATATACTCAAAGCAAATAATATGTGTTTCATGTGTTAATGAACTTTCATAGCAAAATAATAAATCTATATGATTTATCAGCATTTCTACCCTGATAACTATGTCTTTGTAGATTTTTCCTACTTAATTTGCAAGCTATATAGGAAATTTTCATTAGTATATATTCTCATAGTTTGAATTATTTTTAAGGGTTTAATGAATCATTTCAGCAAGTTCTCTTTAATTCAAAGGGAATATTTTAGTGCTTAGTCTTAAATTTTAAATTTATATGTATGCTCACTTCAAGAAAGCATCTTAATTATTTAAAGCTTTCCTTAAAATATGCAGATATAAAACAATAGTTTTTTGAAGGCTGAAATATTTTTACATCATAAGCAACTAGAAGAAGAAATGAGTTTGAGTAGAAATACTGCTCCTTTTCCATTTCTCTACATTCATTTACCTGCACAAGTTTGCTTTCTCAGTCTAGAAAACTTGTATGCTAATCCCTTGGGATAAGAGAATTACAAAATTTTGGGGGACTTTGGATCTCTTAAAGTAGACTGTGATTTTCAGAATGTGAGAGAAATATGTAAATATGATGCTACATTCAATTTTTAATTATTTTCCTACCTTTATATTTTGATTTAATATTGTCTTAATTGTCTAGTGCTGCCATAAAAGACGGAAACCCTGGTGGCATAGTGGTTAAGTGCTATGTCTGCCAAGCAAAACACTGGCAGTTCAAATCCACCAGGTGCTCCTCGGAAACTCTATGGGCAGTTCTACTCTGACCTATAGAGATGCTGTGATTTGGAATCAATTCAAAGGCAGTGGCTTTGGCTCTCTCTCCCCCTGTTTTTTGTTTGTTTTGTTTTGGCTAAATAAGACATACAACAAGCGGGTGGCTTTAACAATCAAGTGTATTTTCTCACATTTTAGGAAGCTAGAAATCCGTAGTCAAGGTCCCAGCTCTAGGAGAAGGCTTTCCCGACTCTTCAAGAAGATCCTTGTCTCTTTCAGCTGCGTGCTCCTCAGTGATTTTCTTGTGATTTGACATGTCTCTTCTCTCATCTTGTCTTGCCTAATTTGTTGCTTTTTTATCACTTGTAAGAGATTAATTCAAAACACATTTTGTGTCAATCCTGCCTCATTAACACAACAGAAAACTCATTTTCAAATGGGATTGTAACAGGACTATAACTTTGCTAGGAATCAGAATGGACATCAGGGCAGTGGGTTTGGTTTTCCTGGGTTACAGAGGTTAGGGGAAACCCTGATGACGTAGTGTGTGAGTATCCTGGCTGCTAATTAAAAGATGGGCAGTTCAAATCCACCACGTGCCCATTGGAAACTCTATGGGGCAGTTCTGCTCCATCCTGTAGGGTTGCTTTCAGTTGGAATTAACTCAATGGCAATGAGTTATTTTATTTATTTATTTTTTTAATAGAGGTTAGGATTTACAACACGTTTTGGAGAAACACAATTTAACCTGAAAAGGGTATAATCATATATAATCACAAATATACATGTATCTGATGTAACATTTATCTTTATTTTTCTATTTTTCCAATATTTTGCTGAATAGGGGAGCAAAATTTTCAAGATGTTAAATCCCTTTACAATGATTGTATTGCAGCCTGTGTTCTGGCAAAGCTCCAGGCATTTTTATTCCAAAGGAGAAAGGATGAGACATTGCATTAAGAGATTCACATTCATCCTTGTTCAAAAGCAAGGTGATTAGACAAAAATTGGAAATTATCAAACAACATCATTAATATTACATGCAAGTAAAACTTTTCTGAAGAAAATTCGAAGGTGGCTGCAGCAGCAAATTGACAAGGAACTTCCAGAAATTCAAGCTGGATTCAGAAGACAGTACAGAAGGAAGAACATCACTGCTGATGTCCAATAAATACTGGTTGAAACCAGAGAATACAAAAACGACATTTACCTGTGTGTGCGTGTGTGTATGCATGTGCGTGTGTGTACGTGTGTGTGCGCGTGCATGTGTGTGTGTGTGTGTGTGTGTGTGTGTGTTTTAATCCCATATTTCTCTACATTTATCTATTTACTTTCATTGTACTTCAGATGAAGGTTTACAGGACAAACCAATTTCTCGTTAAACACTGCAGATACTGTTTTAGGGTACCAGTAAACAACCCCACAACTTGTCAACACTCTCCCTTCTCAACCTGCGTTTCTCTGTTAACGGTTTTTCTGTCCACTCCTGCCTTCTACTCCTTGCTCTTAGGCTGGTGCGCCCCTTTAGTCTTGTTATGAGCCCACCCAATCTTTAGCTAAAGGGTGAAACTGAGGACAGAGTTCATTACCAAATTCAACAGGTGTCCAGGGGGCCATACTCTCAAGGTTTCTCAGTCTCTGTTAGGTTCCAAAGACTTTATCCAGGGCCTTCTGTCGTGATTCCTGTGAGAGCAGTCAGAGGCCATAGTCAGGCCCATCTAGTTGTACCAGACTGAGTCTGGTGGAGGCCTTGGTAAAAGTGGTCCATTAGTCCTTTGGACTCATCTTTCCCTGGTATCTTTATTTTTCTTCATTATTCTTTGCTCCTGAAGGCGTGAGACCAGTGCAGTATTCTAAATGGCCTCAAATATTACCTGTGTTTTGTTGACTATGCAAAGGCATTTGACTGTGTGGGTCATAACAAACTAGGAATAAATAACATTGTGAAGAATGGAGAATCTCTAATTGCTCAATTGTGCTAACGAACTACTTCAGCCAGAATTAAATTCACACCCTACAGAGGGACCCGCTTCTGCCAGCAGAGTGGAGCCAAAGTGTGGTGGCCAGGGGCAAACAGAGGATTGGCACAGTGAACGGCAGAGCGGAGTGGCACAGTGTCTTCCTCAGCAGGGAGCTCAGCTTCAAAAGGCAGCCCCTGTAGACCAAGGAGGACTTGCACTTGAATGTCCTAAGTGAAGTGCTTGTGAACTCTGCTGTGTTCTTCTCTTTTTGTTTGCTAATTCCAGGTTTTTGCACCTTTCGTTCCAGTAATTTAGTTTGCTTTTTTTCCGGTCTCCTCTTGCTTTATTTAAGCTACTCTCTTTGAAGGGCAAGTTTCAGTCTCTTCTGAAACTCATTTTAGCTTTTTCCTTTCTTTCTTGTCTTTTTAGTAACCCTTTGCTTTCTTCATGTTTGCTTCCTTCAGTGACATTCCATTATCTGTCTGGTCTTCAGTCATTAGTGTCCAAATCAAAGTTATAATAAACTGATCTCTAATTTCAAGTGGGACATGCTAAACCCATATTTGGTTCTTGTAGACTTGTTTCAACTTTCTCCAGCAACTTGAACTTGTACATGAGCAGCTGGTGGTCTCTTCCTAAGTCCCTGGCCTTGTTCTGACTGAAGATATTGAGCTTCTCCATCATCTCTTTCTACAGAGGCCGTCAAGTTGATTGCATTATATTGTATCCACAGAGGGTGACATGCATATTTACCATGTATGTTGTTGAATAAAAGAAACTGGCAATAAATAAGTCATTGCTTGTAAAATTCTATGAATGGATTTCTGGCATTGTTTCTATCACCTAGACTGTGTTTTCCAACTACCAGGCTTTCTTTCTTGTTTCTCACTTTTGTCTTCCAATTACCAGTAATTATCAGTATAACTTGATTTCACATTTTAATTTCAGACTATAGAAGTTGGTAAAAAGAATTAATTTCTTCATTTTTAGCCTTAGACATTGGTGCGTAAATTTGAATAACAGTCATATAAACTGGTTTTCCTTGAAGGTGTATGGGTATTATCGCACCACCAACAGTGCTGTAATTTTGGATAGACCTTGAAGTGTTTTTTTTTTTTGATGATAAATGTGATGGCATTCCTCTTCAATTTGTCATTCCTGACATAAAAGACTGTGTGACTGTCTGATTCAAAATCGCCAATACCAGTCAATTCCAATTCATTAATGTCTAGGATACCTATCTTTATATGTTCCAGTTCTTTTTTGACAACTCCTAATTTTCTTAGATTCATATATTATGTGTTCTGACTATTAATGGACGTTTGTAATGGCTCTTCCCATTTTGAGTAATGCCACATCCGTAGATGAAGGTCCCCAAAGCTTTACTCCGTCCACGTCGTCGAAGTTGACACTACTTAGAGGAGGCAGCTCTTCCTAGTCTTATTCTGAGTGCATTCTGACCTGAAGGGCCCATCTTCTGGAACTGTACAGACCATGCTCTATGGATGTGCATAAAGTTTTCACTGGCCAGTTTTTTTAGAAGTAGATTGTCAAGCCCTTTTCCCCAGTCTATCATAGTATGAAAGCTCCGTGGGAATCTATTCATCTGGGTGATTCTATTTGTATCTGAAATACTGGAGGAATGGCTTCCAGTATCACAATAACATGTAAGTCACCAGAGTACACAAACTGCCAGACCAGTGGAGGTGGCCTAAATAGAGATAAATGCTATCTGAGCCATTTGTCTTCCAGAGATTTTTCAGGCTAGATAATATTGCATGTATCATTAATCTGTCCTCCAATGTAATGACTACACAGATGTCAGGCTGTGGGATATAGATGTAGAAATGACTAAGATATCGGTGCTTCCATTTTTGTTTAGAATAATGCAGAATATTGGAAAATGATTCCTCTGAGAATGGCAAGAGTGTGGCATGAAAATCAAAGAACAAAGGGGTTTCGTACGAGGAGCAAGAGTTGGGAAATGTTCTGTGCCATCAGGAAAATGATTCTATCCAGGGTTAGCAGTCACGAAGCACGTTCTGTGACGCATAATGCGTGTGCATTCCCCTGTCGGAGAGCAGTGTCAGACGAGGCCATCTCCCGTTACTTGCTAGTCTCCTGCATACCGGCTTGACATTGACACATTACCTTCTAATGAATAAATTTGTTGAGCGGTCAAGGTAGCGGAGCTAAGTAAACACACTGAGCATTTTATTACTCATTAGAGATATTTGGTCATTTGTAAGGATGGCATATTGCTGACTGTGTTTTCACATCTATTTTCTTCAGCTAAGTCATAATGTTCATTGTGTTTTTCTTCCAAATGTCTCTTAGATGTATGCATTCTTCCCCATTTCCTTTTTCTCAGCAGTATTTCTAAGTTAGAAGACTGAATACTGTAAAAATTTTCTCCAACTGTCACCTCTGGTCCCTTTCAATCATTGTAGTACACCATTCAGGTTAATCTTTGCTGCAGAATGATATTATTACGTGATGTCTACTGCCCAAGATGAAAAGATGTCACCCTGAAAACTAAAGTGGTCTGACCCAAGCCGTGATATTTTCAGTTGCATCATACATGTACGAAAGCTGAGCAATCAGCAAAGAAGACAGAAGAAAAAAATGATACCTTTGAATTGTGATGTTGGAGAAGAATGTTAAGTGCACCGTGGGCCACCAAAAGAACAAACAGATCTGTTCCAAAAGAAGTACAAGCGGAATGCTCTCTGAAAGGAAGGATGGTAAGACTGTGTCTTACATACTTCAGTCATGTTGTCAGCAAGGATCAGTCCCTGGAGAAGGACATCTTGCTTGGTAGAATGGAGGGTCAGCAAAAAAGAGGAAGATCCTTGCTGAGATGGGTTGACCTAGTGGCCACAACAATGGGCTTAAGCATAAAAACTTTCAGGGACATGACACAAGGCTGGGCAGTGTTTTGTTCTGTTGTGCTAGGGTTGCTGTGAGTTGGAATTGACTCAACGGCACCTAACAACAACAACTGTCCAAGTTCATATATAATATTGCTTCTCAACTAGTTACATTATTCCATTCTATTAAGTCCTTCATAAATCTAACTCTTCATTTGTTTCCAGCCACACCACCAACCATGGCTCACCCTGCCCTATTTGTTTTTCTCTCTGTCTTCTGGTCCACAATGTTCACAGTAAGTTTGGGTCTTCGCTGGTATTATTTCATCAGCCTCAACTGGCCTTGCCTTTCCCATCAGTGAAGCCAAATTTGCTTTGCTTTGGCGCACATAGTAACCTTATGTCTTAACAAAAACATGGCTTGTTTTAAATGCTCCAGTCTACCGTGATCTTTCTCCTCTCTAAATTTTACAGCTATGTCATTTGCTTATTTTGTCTCTGCAAGTAAATTTTAAGCTGTTTGAGGGAAAGTGCTGTATTTTGCACTTTTCATCTACTTCTGTAGTGTCCAGCAATAAGATATTGGTGGCACGTAGTCTGCCACTGGGCTCCACATGGGCTATTACGAACATAAGACATTAATATTTGTACCAACAGTTTTCAAGGAAGCCCATCAAATGTTTATTACTTATTATCATATGTGATCTCACTTTTTTTTATGTTGCTCAGTTCTTTTCCATCTCAGAATTTGCTGAAAGCACTGCTTCTTCCGAAATATTGATGTCTGCTAAAATTAGCTATCAATAAAGCCATCACTAAAACTATCAGGGCCAAAGTACAAATGGACTCTGATTACAGGTGGATATTAACTGTTAAAAAACAAGGTCTGAATATCCAACTTTTAACGCTCCATTAAAAGACACTTCGGTGACCTCAGCCTTAAACCATGGAAGAATCAATTCACTTTGCACTTCATAACCTAGGAATGCCAGATGCTGGTCTACTTAGTTTCATGAGAGAGAAAAAGATTCAGCATCATCTGAAGGGCAATCATGAGGAAAACTTGAGCTCCATAAAAGAAATAAAAAATGAATAACTTTTAAAGCGATGCATAACACACCATTTCGTTGCAGTTAATTCTATTTTCCACCTCTTTACTGTAAGACTGTCCAAACATGTGAAATTCTAATTCTTTTCATACCCTGGAAAATATTTTTATGAAGAATTAAGTGTGAAAGTGACTTAGGTTCAAAAGTAATGAAATTATTCCTAGGCCTCAAACTCGTATTGTAGAAAATTCGAACAAACTGAATTTCAACACTCTGGAGAAGGCAAGGCAGGCAACAACATGTTTTAGGTTAGATGACAACTCTGCCCGGTTACGTTGCATTTAACTCTGATTGTTGCTTCTCTTTTCCTCGTTGTCTTCAGTCACCAAACCAAACCCACCACCACTAAGTCAATTCCAACTTGCAGTGACTGCAGAACAGAGTTTCTAAGCAAAGCCTGGCAGATTTGAACTGCTGACCTTTTGGTTACCAGGCAGAGCATTTAACCACTGAATCACCAGGGTTTGCATTAAATATGCATAAGGTAACGTTATCCGAGTAACCAATTTGCCTCTCTTACTGCAAAGCAGCTAAACCTGAGCAACACTTAGTTTGAAATATTGCATGACACAATTAGATTATCATCATCTCAGAAGTTTGAAATCAATGACTTTATTCTTTCAGCCTTTTGTAATAAGGGTAGGTAATATATTAAGACAATAAGGCACACATTTTAGTAAAAATTCTCTTTACTATGGGAAAAAAACATTTGTTTATACAAGTATTATTCGGGCATAGTCTGTGTAACTGTATTATGGGGTAAAAAAGTCATAGAAGATAGAATTGAGCTTCATGGCTTTATAATATGAGGTTAGGAAGGCAAAATACATATATGTGAAATGTTCATAAAAATAAAACACAACACTTAAAGATAAATCACTGGAAAAGATTAAATGCTATGAGTTCAGGGGAATGCAAACACCATGGGTAAAGAGATAAAAGTCATTTCAGCTACTGTATGGAAATCTAATACAAATGTATGTGCAAGATGCTCTTCTTCTATTATCTCTTCTAAGGGAATTTAAAATGGATCTCCAGCAGGGAGACTTTCAGCTGTAAAGGGAGGAACTAGAGGTTAGTAGGTAGAATAGGAGAAGCATAAACAGGCTAGAGGTGTGAAGAGAAGTTCGGAAATCAGGAGGATGTGGGACTGAATCCAGAGGTATAAACACAAATGTAAATAATCCAGTTCCTCTGTTACAACTGAATTATAGTCCTCCTGAGACCCCTTCACCAGTCATTACCTTTGCAGTTTAAAAGCATCATTTTGGATATTGTAAGCATCATAGTGTAAGTACAGTTTTCTTGTGGTTTTATTCAGCATATACCTCATGTGACAGCCACTTCACAAGTACTTTTTAATCAGTCTTTTCTGTCGTTTTGAACTTCTCAGAATCCCCAGTGGTGAACACTGGAAACATTCAGAGCTACACTTAAGTACATTGCAGGCATCGTAATTGTTAGTTGCCATCAAGGCAATTTTGACTCATAGCAACTCCATGTGAGAAGAGGAGAAATGCTCTGTGAGGTATTAAAGATAGACTTTCTGGAAAAGTTTGTCTTCTGAAGTTACTCTACCAAACTCAAACCAAAGCCACTGCCATCAAGGCAATTCCAACTCTGTTGTTGCTGTTAGGTGCTGCCCAGTCGATGGGTACTCATAGCAACACTGTGCACAATAGAATGAAACACTGTCTGGGCTTGCACCACCCACAACTGTTTTTATGCTTAAGCCTGTCACTGCAGCCACTGCGCCAATCTGTCATGTTGAGGGTTTTCCTCTTGTTCACTGACCCTCCGCTATTCCAAGTGCTGTGTCCTTCTCCAAGTACTGATCCTTCCTGACAATATGTCCAAAGGATGTGAGATGCAATCTCGCTGTCTTTGCTTCCAAGGAGGACTCTGCTTCTACCTCTTCCAGAACAGATCTGTTTGTACTTTTGACTGTCTGTGGCGCATTCAATATTGTTCTCCAACATCACAATTCAAACATACCAATTCTTCTAAATTCATTATTCATTGTCCAGCTTTCACATGCATATGACGTGATTGAAAATGCCATGACTTGGATCAGCTGCATCTTAGTCTTCAAGGTGACATCTTTACTTTTCACTATTTTGAAGAGGTCCTTCACATCAGATTTTCCAAATGCAATGCCTCTTTTGAATTTTGGACTGCTACTTCCATGAGCATTGACTATGGAATGAAGTAAAAGGAAATCCTTGAAAACCTCAGTCCTTTCTCCATTTATCATGATGTTACTTACTGGTCCAGTTAGGAGGACTTTTGTTTCCTTGATGTTGAGGTGCAATCCATGCTGAAGGCTGTCATCATTGATTTTTATCGGTAAGTGCTTCAAATCTTCTTCACTTCCAGCAAATAGGGTTCTGTCATCTGCATAAAGCACGTTGTTAAGGAGTCTTTCTCCAATCCTGATGTCTTGTTTATTCTTCTTCCTATAGCTTTTGGTATTATTGCTCAGCATACAGATTGAAAATGTGTGGTAAAAGGATACAACCCTGATGCATGTTTTTTCTGACATTAGAATATGTGGTGTCCCCTTGTTCTGTTTACACTCCTGCCTCTTAATGCATCTGCAGATTCCTCATGAACACAATTCAGTGTTCTGTAATTCTCATCCTTCACAAAGTTATCCATAAGTTGCTATGACCCACACAGATGATTGCCTTTGCATAGTCAATGAAACACAGGTAAACATCTTTCTGGTATTCTCTCTTTCAGCCAAGATCTATTTGACATCAGCAAAAACACCTGTGGTTCCACATTCTCTTCTGAAATCCAGCCTGAGTTTCTGGCACTTCTCTACCAATACAGTGTTGCAGTCATTTTTGAATGATCTTGAGCAAAATTTTACTTGCATGTAATATTAATGATATTGTTCCATAAGTTCTGCACTTGGCTGGATCATCTTTCTTAAGAATAAGCATACATATGGACCTCTTCCAGTCAGTGGGCCAGGTAGCTCTCCTCTGAATTTCTTGGCATAGAAGAATGAGCACTTTCAGTGCTGCATCCATTTGTTGAAATATCTCAATTGATATTCCATCAGTCCTTGGAGCCTTGCTTATCCCCAATGCCTCAATGCATCTTTGACTTCTTCTTTCAGTACCATCAGCTCTTGATCATATGCTACCTCTTGGACTGACTGAACACTAGGCAGTCCTTTCAGGTGTAAAGACTGCATATTCCTTCCATCTTCTTTTGATGCTTTCTGAGTCATTTAATACTTTCCCTGCAGAATTCTTCACTACTGCAATTTGAAGCTTGAAATTTTTCTTTAGTTCTTTCAGCTTGAGAAGTGCAGAACATGTCCTTCCCTTTTAGTTTACTATTTCCAGCTCTTTGCACATGTCATTATAATACTTTACTTTGTCTTCTTGAGCTGCCTTTGAAATCTTCAGTTCTTTTATAGTTCCTTCATTTTGTTTTATTGACTCGGCATTTGAGAGCAGATTTCAGAGTCTCTTCTGACACCCAATTTGGTCTTCTTTTTCTTTCCTGTTTTCTAAATGACCTCTGGCTTTCTTCATAGATAATACCTTTGATGTCATTCCATAACTTGTCTGTTCTTCAGTCATTAGTGTTCAACACATCAAATCTGTTCTTGAGATGGTCTCTAAACTTAGGAGGGATATACTCAAGGTCATACTTTGGTTCTCATGAACTTGTTCTACTTTTACTCAGTTTCAGTTTGAATTACATATAAGCAGCTGATGATTTGTACCACAATCAGCACCTGGTTTTGTTCTGACTGCTGATATGGAATTTTTTCATTGCCACTTTCCACAAGTATACTCATTTTGACTCCTGTGTATTCTGTCTGGTGAGATTCATGCTTATATTCACCATTTATGTTGGTGGAAAAAGGCATTTGCAATGAAGAAGTCGTTGGTCTTGCAAAATTCTAGCATTCATTTCTGTCACCAAGGCTGTATTTTTCAACTATCTGCCTTCTCTGTTTCCAACTTTTGCATTCCAATCACCAGGATACGTATCAATGCATCCTGATTTCATATTTGATCAATTTCAGACTGCAGAAGCTGGTAAAAAATCTACAGTTTATTCACCTTTGGCCTTAGTGGTTGGTGCATAAATTTCAATAGCAGTCGTGTTATCTGGCCTTCCTTGTAACTGTACGGTATTATCACTAACAGCATTGTGACTTTGGGACCGATCTTAAAATGTTCTTTTCAATGATGAATGCAACACCATTCCTCTTCAAGTTTTCATTCTTGGCATTGTTGACCATGTAATCATCTGATTCAAAATAGCCTATGTCAGTTTATTTTGGCTCGCTTATGGCTAGGATATTGATACTTAGACTTTCCATTTCATTTTTGATGATTTCTGAAATTCCTAGGTTCACACCTTGTACTTTCCACATTCTGGTTATTAATGGATGTTGGCAGCTGTTTCTTCTCATTTGGGGTCATGCTGCATCAGCAAAGGAAGATCCCAGAGGCTCTACTCCATCTATGTCATTAAGGTTGACTCTCCTTTGAAGAGGCAGCACTCACCTGTCATCTTTTGAGTTCTTTCCAACCTGGGGGGCTCATTTCCTGGAACTACATCTGACAAGTTTCTGCTGCTACGCATGTTTTCACTGGCTGATTCTCTTCAGAAGTAGACTACCAAATCCTTCTTCCTAGTCTGTCTTAGTCTGGAAGCTCAGTTGGAACTTTTCCATCATGGGTGACCTGCTGGTATCTGAATACTAGTGGCACAGCTTGCAACATCACGGCAACCATGTGACAAACTGACAAACAAGTCAGAGATTCCAAATCTAGGTAGGTTCAAACGGCCATCTTGTCAGCTGTGAACTTGAAGATGAATTATTTGACATTGGTGAACACTCACTGAACACCTGTAAAGATGTGTTCTGTTTTGTTTTGATTCATTTTTCAATGATGACTTGCTTGGCACTCCTCATTAAACTTGATCTTTGCCATCATCTTCTGTGGTTCCTGTGTATTTTCAGTTCCTTCACACTGGTTTTACTCTTGTCACCTAGACCTCTTCTTTAATCGCACTTTTTCTAACACCGGAATCCTTTTCTTGCTTAACCTCTTGCTGTATCATTTTCCTTTTAGAAAAACTACAACCCTTTCCTCTACTCCAACTCTCAAGTATATAAGAAATGAAAGAGGAAAAAAAATCTATAAAAATTGGGCACAGCTGTAGGTCAAACTCATGTTCTCTAATCTACCAGAGGAGTTTAAACAACTACTAGCCAGTTCGTTTATACATATATATCTTTTATTTTTTATCAGCTTTTTCCAATTTCTCAACTTGACGTTAGCCTCTTACTCTCTGCGGAGTGATCATACCATTCTACTTCCCACGGTGGAGAGATTCTAATGAAAGCTCCACGCCCCTTACCTAAAAACTTGTACTTGACACCTCTTCTCTCTTTCCTGCTTCTCCTGAAGAATTGCTCTTACTCATGTCCAACTCACACTTGAACTATTTTCTCAACTATAAACATTTTTTCATATTCTGAATTCTTATCTTCAGTTTTTCTCTACTAGTTTCTCCTCTTCAGTAAAACACACAACATCCTATGTTTTTCCACATCCATATATATTATCAAGCTCTGTTTTCTTTCACTAACAAACATTTGAGAAGTATAAGCCGCATCTGCTAGTCACCGGCTGTTCATTAATCACTTACTTACCTCCACCTGGTCCAGTCTTCTGCTACAAACAGACTTCTGACTTGTGATAACCACATACGTGTGTCAGTGTAAAACTACACTCCGCAGAGTTTTTTTTTAATGTTGTCATTTCTAAATCTTTAGATTTTCCTTTTTTCAGTTTTTTTTTTAATTATGATTGAGTGAAAATGTACATTCTCATATAAATTTGGATGCCTGCCTACATGCAGCTCCCACTGCTCTCCCTGCCCGGTAACAGCACACTCTTCCTCTCTGCTCCAAAAATGTCTTATCTTGTCAATAATCTCTTATCCCCTCTTCTCCACCTACTTCTCTGCCTCTAGTAAGAGGTCAGCAGGATGACATCCTATGGATGTACAGGACCATAAAGTGCAGACATAATACGGTCACTCTGGGTCACCAAGTCCAATCCATTCCTGTTGAAAAGTTGACCTCCATTATGATTTATGGACAGGAGCAGCATTGGGGCCACAGGCCATGCTCCCAGGGGAACTCCAAGGCCCCTGGACCATCAGTTGTGGTCTCCTAGTGGAGATCTCAGAGTGTACCCCTTTTTATTCTTGTGTTGCCAGTGATACTCAACTGTGTGAGCTCCATCACAGCTATCACTGGCAGTGGCCGGGCACGATCCGATTTTTCTGATCACAAGTTGATGTAGTCACCCTGTCACATGGGTCTGTCTGTCTTCTTGGTTCTCATCCCCCATGTCGTTTTGGTCCTTGGTGATCATCCATTCATGCTGAGTTGGGACATTTGCTGTACCCTCAGATGGCAGCTTGGCAGCTTTTAAGACCCCAGACGCCACTCACCAACGTGGGGTGCAGAAGACTCTCTTAGCAAAATGCTAGTTGTGCCAATTGGCCTTGATTTAGTCGGAGAGCATGGTCCTGGGCGCTATTCTGTCTTTGCAATATTGGGTTAAGATGGGAAGAGTAATCATGTCATGTTGAAGTCCAGTTAATATTGGTGTTCTTTCTAATGTGTGCTGTCACAGACTTCACTCAATCCAATTTCTATCAACTAATCTAAACCCTGCCCCCTTCACCCTTCTTCCTTTCCTACCCTTGCAGCCATGAAAGAGTCTTTTCTTCTATGCATGAGTCTATTTTTAAGTTCTTATTAAAGGCTGATTTTTTGAGGAGAGTAGTTGATCACTGGCCTTTCTTCTATGATACATCTGAATTCAAACCACCAGCCCTATGGTTAGCAGCCAGCTTATTAACAGCTTGTCAATGTGAACCATCCAGAGATGGCTACTTTCTTTATTAGCTCTCAGAATTTTACTGACAATTTCTCTGGAAGTATCATCACTGACATTCTAAGTTGGAGATCTACTAGTTTTTTGTTTATTTGATTTTTCAATATTTTCCACTGTTGCCTCCCTTTTGTTATTGGTCTCCAAAAAACCTACTTCTCTTTGTTATATAACATTGATTTTCTGTTATATAACGTTGATTTTCTGGATTACTTATTTTCCACTACTGTTACCATTTCTTTGATTTGTGGTCTTCCACACAACAACTTACGAGTTCTTGGAAAGGTCTAAGATTATCAACTTTTATCTCCTAATTTTACTTATAAACTCTTTGTGGATGGCATTCAAATTTATATCTCTAGTTCCTAAGCCTCCTGAGATACAGATTGGAGTGTTGACACCCTGCTGGGCATTTCCACATGATTAGCAACATGTGCTTAAAACTTAATAGATTCAAAATCAACCTCCATTTTTCTCCAACTTTTATATCACATATTTCTATGTCACTTAATGGCATTAACCTATCGCCATCAAGTCAATTCTGACTTATAGCAGCCCTACAGGAGAGAATATAAAAGCTCCAAAAAGTTTCCAAGGCATGTCTGACATATTCGAACTGCTGACCATTTTCTTAGCAGACGTAGCACTTGTCCAGTATTCCACCAGTGCTTCCAAGTGGCATTCGTATTTCTCATATTTGTCTTAGTTATGTAGTGCTGCTGTAATAGAAATGAAAACCCTGATGGGGTAGTGCGTAAGTTAACACAATAGAAATACAACAAATGGATGGCTTTAAAAAACGAAATTTATTCTGCCACAGTTTAGGAGGTTAGAAGTTCAAACACAGGGTGCAGGTTCTGGTGAAGTCATTGTCTTTCTGTCAGCCCTGAAGGAAGTCTAGGTCATCAGTCTTTCTCCGGTCTAGGAGTTTCTCAGTGCTGGAACTCCATATTGAAAAGATGAACTGTCCTCCAGGCTCTTGTTTCCTGGAGATATGAGGTCTCCCTAATCTCTATTCAATTCTCTTTTTTATATCTCAAAAGAGATTGACTCCAGATACAACTTAATTATATAAATTGTGTCCTATGTTATTAGCATAGCTACCTTTCATGTAGCCTGATTAACACAACGGACAGTTCAGTCCCAGATAGGATCATAACAATAGGCATAGAGGCTAGGATTTATAACACATAGGATAATTATATCACAAATGGAGGACAACTACATAATGGGAATCATGTACTAGCAAAGTTGACACATATTTTTTAGGGGACACAAGTCAGCCTTTGACAATATTTAAAAATTTTAAAGTTACAATTTTTTTTCCTTTCAATTTTTATGTGTCACACCCTCATAGGACAACCATTGGTCACCAGGTAGAGATAATTTCCTTCTTTGCAAGGTTTCCATAAGTAAATATTTTAGCTGTCATGTGTTAGTTAGATAATATCAGTCCCAAACAATTTGACTCGTGTCAATGTCGATGCATATTAACGTAATTGCATAAAGTACGAAATTTGCTGCCACTTCTTTTTCCTGCATATCTTTCCATAAATGACAGCTATACGTCATGAGTATCCATGTCACTTCTTTCATAGCATGTAGGTGACTGGTCCCTATGCATTTCTTATTCTTATTCAGTTCATGAACAGACAGCAAGAACGTGTGGTTTTGTTGATTCCTTCTCTCCAAGGATAAATTTTACAAAAGAAGATAACTGAAAGGAGAAATTATCAACAGATAAAAGTGAAGTGAATAAATGATATGCAATAATGATGGAAAGAAAATTCAAATAAAATGCAAGCGGTGTTACAGAACAAATATCTTACTGTGATAATATTGACAATGCCCATATTTGAGAGACTTCAGATGGAAATGTTATGAGCTGGAATGATTTTAATAACACACAGTGACAACAACATTACAAGACACTAAGTAGAGGGACTTAGAAGGAGGTGAACTTACTGACATAAACGAATTAAAGAATTGTGGTGAAAAGGGTAGGATGCGTCAGAGGAAGGAAAGGGCAATAAATTTAACACTGAAGGAATTCTAAGACATAGTTCACAACATTGAAAGGGCAATATTTCAAATATTGGAAGCTAATCTCAACTTAGAAAGGGTACAGCACTTCACCAAGACATAGAATAGATGCACTCTTCCTCTGTGTGGTAACTGATACTAAGAAAAATGTAAACATTATTCAAACTACTTTTGACAAGTTTCTTTTTAACAAACATCTTGATTCTCAATATTTCTAGTGCTTTAAGTGAAAGTGTGCAAAGTAAACATTAGTTTTACTCTTTTTTCATTTCTTCACTCATAACAAACAGTCGGAGAGATTTGGGAACCAGAGTTGTAAATTTGAATACTATCCACAAAGAGTTGATAAATACTTTGACCACTAGTTCTCAAAGGTCATAGAAGCATTGTAATTTTTCCCGTTGATTATCAAGATAGTGTTACATGGTTTTAGCTCACATGGTCCTTCTCACGGTTCCTCATTACAGCGCAAGAACTGCTGTTATGATCAATTCAGTTTCCATAGTCTTTTGCATGTGTCCTGTAAATACATTAGATTTTCATTCTTAGTAATATTCTTACTCTTTTCCAAGTAAGCAAGGATGTCATGAGATGGTAGAAGAGGAACTCTGGCTGTAGCTTCTCTGCATCCTGCTAAGGATTACCTACCTCAGTACTATAGGTAGCTCTGATGAGCATCAGCAGCTTCTAACAGTATTTGGGTGTCTTTCTGAGAATCACTGACTTCAGATCACAGATATGCTTACAGCAGTGGTTTCTCTGTGATTCTTGTATTTCCTGAATTTTTGAAAGCCAGCAGAAATCTTTCCGAGCTTAGCTTTACCAGTCCTTCTAACATTTGTCTCTATGATGTTGACCACGGCCACTGAGTCTATTCCGACTTACGGTGATCCTACAGGACAGAAAAGAACTTCTCCATTGAGTTTCCAAGGAGCACCTGACAGATTTGAACTGCCAACGTTTTGGTTAGCAGATGCAGCACTTAACCACTATGCCACCAGGGTTTCCTTAGTCTCGATAGCCCTACAGTGTATGATATTGTGTTTGAAATACCTCTAGTTATACCTGTTTAGCCAGTTGCCTCTGACCAGTACAATATTTGGCACCAGAAGAACCTCTGGAGTAAAGGACAACCTGAAGATGAAAATTTGTATCAGTGATCTACCCTAGTGAGATCTGAAAGCAGTAATGACTTTATTATTAGTGGGAAATAGGATGGTAATACACAGGATAAAGTAAACAAACAAACAAACAAACAAAACCAGTTACTCAAGCTATCTCAAGCCTGGAATGGAATATCTAATGAAGGCAAAATACAGGGTGTCCCAAGGACTTATGGAGAACTATGACAAAGTTGACGGAGCACAACAACTTTGGGGTGAGATGGATGCCTCCCAGCACACTGAGATTAAAGAAATAGATGACGAGCTCAAGGTTTTTAAATTCTCAGCTCCAGGCCCAATGAGAAAATCTAAACATCTACGTTTGGTCTAAGACAATATTTGGTCTCTAATAACTTCAGGATTGATGAATCCAATGATTAGACCCAAATTTTAAGTCTGTAAATTGCAAAATTACAATAGAGTTAAGTTCACAACCTCCTCAGGTCTCTCCAATGAAAGGTAGAACACTGATCCACATATAAGCCAGGATTCAGGCACCTCACAACAATTGAGCATGTAAGCTGTCTCATAGTCTAAAACAGATGTAGAACTCCAGTCATTTTATCCACATTCCATACAGCTGTAGGGTTAAGTTGTTGTTAGGTGCCATCCAGTCACTTCCAAATCACAGCAACCCTACGTACAACAGAACAAAACATTGCCTGGTCCTGCACTATCTTCACAATCGTTATTCATGAGTCTGTTGTTGCAGCAACTGTGTCACTGTCTTTTGTTGAGGGTGTTTTTCCCTGACTCTCTACCAAGCATGATGTCCTTCTCCAGGAACTTATCTCTCCTAACAATGTGTCCAAAGTATATGAGATGTAGTTTCACCACCCTTGTTTCTAAGGAGCATTTTCACTATATTGGGATGAAGGTAGAAGGTCATTACCTGGAAATGCCTCCATTTCTAGTCTTCTGTTTTGAAAAATCACTCTGGAAATCCTACTGAACTTCTATCTTGACTTAAAATTTAGTGACATTTCAGGTAAACGGCAGCTTTTGGCAACTGAATAAAGCTTTTGTTACTCTGGAAGACAGAATAGTGAGCAAAAAATGTACATTTGCTCTATTGTTATTACAGTGAACACACTATCTGTTGTTATTGGTTCATTTCTGACTCATGTGACTCTTTATGTGTTAGGGTAGAACTGAGCTCCATAGGATTTTCAGTAGCTGTCATCTAGTAAAAGTAGATTGCTGGGCCTTTCATTCCTGGCACTGAGCAATGGCTTCAAATCACCACCTTTCTGGAAAGTATTCAAGAGCAAACTCTGCATCACCCAGGGATCTGTGGGCATACTAGATTGTGAAATCCTACCGCTTATGTTTCTTACATTCTTAGCACCTGACACGGCATCTCAATACGTGAATGAATAAATAATGAATGAATAGTAACCCTAACTTTTCTTAAATTGGTCTTTGGCTAGCCAACCAGAATAAGAAGAAGCATTCATACATATACACATAACAGCACATACACACACAACTAGTACTACTATGAGAAATATTAGAAATAACAGCTCAGTGGGACACAAAAAGGATTTTGATTTGAGAATGCTCATAAAAAATGAATTAAAACTAAACTTTATTAACTTTATTTCTACATACTGTCATTAAGAATTCATCATTTTATCATATTTAATTGAAAATGTTTCCCATGTTATGAGATTTAACATCCTGCTGTCATAAACACTGGGTAGAAATGTTCATGAATCTAGAAAACTCAGGTTTTAGACTAATGAAATATCAAGGGAAACTCCTGCACTTCTCATTATCTCTAAGTGATTCCTCAGCTCCCAGCCACAATACATAGAAACACATGGTTGCAAACTATGCCATTATAGCAACCAATTCCACATTTGTAAAATTTACTGTCAGTTTATATATGTATCCATGCATCTATCTGTGCATCCATGCATCCATCATCCATCCATGCATCCATCATCCATCCATGCTTCCAACCATCCGTCCATCCGCCCACCCGTCCACCCGCCCATCCATCCATCCATCCATCCGTCCATCCATCCATCTTCTGCTCCACAAACAATACACTACAATACGCTATATAAGTGAATTTTAAATGAGTATGTAATAATAGGAACAAAAGAAAATTAAAGTAACAAAAAATCAGATCATCGAAAATTAGATAATTAAACAAAATGCATAGCATGATGTTCTACTCTTTTTCTAGAAGTTAGCTGTCAATCTAGTTCTAAGATTTCTCATAACTCTGGAGAACTTGTTCCAGACATCTCTAAGGTCAACACTGAGAACACAAACTCCTTTCATAAGAATTCTGAACCTAGCAAAATAAGATTGTCCGTTAGTAGATAAGCCATGAGATTGTCATTTTAATAGGAATGGTGACTAGATCACTTGAAGGAAAGTACACTGAACACATGAAGAATGAGGGCTTGTTTAAAAGGTAAGCTTAACAGCCACTGAGCCATACAAAACAGAGAGCAATGTATTTTCAAGTTAGCATTTCTAAACTGTGTTTAAGGAAATATTGTGTCTGTTTTTCAAAATATCAATTACTGTTTGGCATGAATGGGAAATGAGTTAAACAGGTAAATAGGCCTGGCAAATACTGTGTTAAACAGTGCTAAAGCAAATTTCTTATTACATTAATTTCCAGGGTCTTCAGTAGTTAACTTGTGTTGTGAGTCTCTGAAGAGGATAAAATGTCTAACATTTCCCAAACTTGGATGACAATTATGAGATCTGACAGTTACATTTGTGAACTTATCCTAGAAAAAGTGCTACATACTTCATTGCTGAATGTCACTATGGCTACCTTCAAAGTACTCCTTTTGGGAAGGTATGCACCAAATGCCAGCGCCTAGTCCACCCCCCTTCAAAGCACTTTTTCCAGAATGAGTTTGCAAACTTAATTGTCAGATATCATATGACAACAGCTCTGACAGACATTTCAGAAAAATTGTTCCAAAATTGCTTTGAAGGGTGGACTGGGCACTGGTATCAATGCATAGCTTCCTAAGGAGAGTACTTCAAAGGTGACTGTAGTGATTGATAGTCAGCAGTGAGATATGTAGCCCTTTTTCTGAGATGAGTTCACAAACTTAATTGTCAAACCTCGTAGGGCAGAGACTATGTTGTCTTAGTTTCCTAGTACTGCTGTAACAGAAATACCTCAAGTAGGTAATTTTATAGAAATGTATTTTATCACATTTCTGGAGATTACAAGTTCAAATCTAGGTCTCAGCCACATGAAGGTGGTCTAGGGTGGTCCTCGGGAGAACTGGTCCCCACCCTCCTTCCATGTGTGTTCTTGTTATAACTAAGCAATTAAATTTAGAATCCACCCTCTGCAGCCCTGTTGGTGCAGTTCAGATGCTAATCAAAAGGTCAGCAGTTTGAATCCACCAGCCTACTGCTTGGAAATCCTATGGGGCAATTCTGTTCCATTCTAAAGGGTCACTAGGAGTCAGAATCAATTTGATAACAATAAATTTTCTTATTGGATTATTTTTTGTTTTGGTCTCTTCAGGCCTGAGGTAATTCACATAAGAAAACTCTGTTTCCAAACTGGATTACTTTCTCAGACACAGAGGTTAGGATTCTAACACGTATTTTGGAGGACACAGTTTAATCTATAACAAATGCTGTGTTTTCACTGCACAGTTTCCTCCCTCTTGTTGTGGGTGTAAGGTTTCAGTGAGTCAATTTTGAACCATAGGTCTGTGTACAACAGGGCAAAACATTGCATGGTCCTGTGCCGTCCTCACAATTGTTGCTGTGTTTGGGCCCATTTTGTAGCCACTGTGTCAATCCCTCTTGTCTTTCTCTTTTTTGCTGACTCTCTGCTTTATCAAGCCCAATGCCCTTCCCTAGGGACTGGTCCTTCCTGATAGCATATCCAAAGTATGTGAGAGGAAAGTTCACCACCCTGCTGTCTAAGGAGAGTTCTTGCTGTACTTCTAAGACAAGTCTGTTTGTTGTTCTCTATGGTATACTCAATAATCTTTGCCAATATTCAGAGGCATCAGTACTCAAAGGCGTCAGTTCTTTCCCAGTCTTCCTTATTCATTGTCCAGCTTTTGCATGTATTTAAAGAGGTGGAAAATATCATGGCTTGAAAGAGATTTTTTTGGGGCAGCAGATTTGCCCAGTGTAAAATATCACTGGATTTCTTGACTGCTGCTTCCATGGGTATTAATTATGTATCCAAATAAAATGAAATCATTGACAGAAAACTTCAATCTTATCCCTGTTTATCAGTATGTTGCTTATTGGGCCAACTGTGAAGGTTTTTATCTTTTTTTATGTTGGAGCTTAATTGGAAATACTTGTTGCATAGTGGTCAAGTGCTATGTCTGCTAACCGAAAGGTAGGCAGTGCAAATCCTCTAGGCACTCCTTGGAAACTCTATGGAACAGTTCTACTGTGTTCTATATGTTCATTGTGAGTTGGAATTGGCTCGACGGCAGTGGATTTGTTTCTTTGGTTTTGAGGCATAATTAATACCATAGGCTCTATTTCTGAATCTTCATCAATAAATGCTTTAAGTCCTTCCTGGACACGTATAATGATATTGTTTCTCTTACAATTAGATTAGGACAACACGTGTTCCAGCTAACAAGATGGAACAGAGGAGTGTAAACTACTTCCAAGCCTGGATTTATTCTTATGGTTTTCTAGTCTTCTTTTATGACCTTGCAGGCTGCTTATTCCAGATGGCACAGCTATAAAACAGAGGAAAGGCATTGTTTCTATTTGAAAATGTGATATGAATGCAAAACATGTATTTGTTGTGTCTTGTCATTAAGATTGTATGGTTTCCTTGTAATTTCATCTTAGCTTTGCCTAGCCTGAGAACTGTAGCCGTAGTTTCCCCAGTTTAAAGAACATCTGCCATCATCTTGTTTCTTAACAAGAAACATAGTTGAGAGATACATGTCCAAGTGTCTGAATAAATGATCTTACTGTATAGGGTCATGAGTAAGTTAAATCTTGAATAGATTCACCCCAAATCCTAAATTTCATTTTAAGATGTTTTGTTTGTTGACCTGAAAGTCACTTCCTAAATAATTATGATAACTGAGAAGAAGAAAGCCTATGTGGGCCAACTTTTATTTTTACATAGTCATGGTTTTAGACCTTTGCTTTCTCTCTTGGTAGAGAAGACAAACATGGACGATTGACCGTCATTACGTCTGGCTCCCCAGAAAGAAAGATATCATGCTTAGTCTGCTAGTCCAATCTCCTTCTCTGTTCCGGTTTGTCTCCCCTGGACACAGGATGTGACTTGTCCTACCAGTAATACGTCCCCTGTAAAGGAGAACTGTCTGCTCAGTCACCTAACTTCATCTTCTTCTTTCTACTTTTTATGATTTTTAAAAACCATTAACAAAGCTGCACATTTTATTCTGATTTTACTGTTTTTTTCCCTAATGTTCCTTTTCTGTTGCAGGATCCCATCTAAAGTACCACATTCCAGTTAGTTGTCTTGCTTCCCTAGCCTCCTTGGGGTTGTGACAGTTTCTCTGAATTTCTTTGTCTGGCATTTCCACTTCTGCCATGTACCTTGTATAAGAATGTTTCAGTTTGGGTTTGTCTGACACTTTTCTCCTGGTGGGATCAGAGTGGTAGGTGTTTGGGAGTAAGATCACCCAGGTGAGGTGTCATTCGCACCAAACCACATCAATGATACATACTCTCAACATGTCCTTAACATCATGATGTTAAGCTGATTCGGTTGGTTGAGGTAGCGTTTGCCAGGTTTTTCCGCTGAAGAGGTATTTTCTCTGCTTTCTTACTCTGCTCTTTGGAAGCTATTCAGTACTTGCAACCCACCATCAGGACATGATATGATGGCGGGAGTTAATTTCTGTCTCCTTAAGGAGGGAATATCAGCAAAAATAATTTGAAATTCTCCTACACAGGAGATGTGGCTTTTCTATCTTGATGGTGTAGTGGCTAAATGCTATGGCTTCTAACCAGAAGGTTGGTAGTTCAGTCCTACCAGGAGCTCCTTGGAAACTCAATGGGACAGTTCTACTCTCTATATAGGGTTGACATGAGTTGGAATCGACTTTGACAGCAGTGAGGATCCCATTTATTTACTCAGTTATTCATTCATATTAGCATGGACTCATGATCATTCATTTTCTGTTTTATACAATAATATTTATTTTGCTGCTTAAGATTTTTCTAGGTTTGGCTACTGAATATATTTTAGTTTGGTTCCTATCTTCCTTTGACATGCTCCCATCTTTCTGTTTTATGAATATTTTCTAAATTTCCTGTCCCATTTTTTAGAATCAGTCATTTTACCAAGGAGTTCTGGTTCCTTTTACTGGAGAATGATATATTAGAAACCAGGATGTGTGTACTGGGTTCATAATCATTTTACTTCAGTACAACAAATCACCAAAATAATGCCTAGCAAGTGAACATCAGCATTATCAGCAGGAATAATGGAGAACAAAGGGAGAGTTCTCAAATTGTTCAAAAAGTACAGTATTGGTATAAGTAGACCCATTCTCAATTTCCTGTTCTGAAACCATCTACAACAGACCAAGTTTCAACAGGTGGCAACTTTACAAAATACACTTGCCAAGACCTCATCTTTGGTGCATAGTGGTTAAGCATTTGGCTACTAATCAAAGGTCAGCAGTTCAAATCCACCAGTTGCTCCCTGGACCCTATAAGGCAGTTCTACTCTGATCTATAGGGTTACTATCAGTTGGAAACGACTACAGGGTATTTTGTTGTTTGTTTTTGGTCTTAATCTAGACTTTCTGAATCACAGTGTTCCTGGCATTTAGATTCTGAAAGCTTCATCCAGATTATTCTACTACTTAACTGTGGTTGGGAATTCGCTTAGAAGAAGGATGAGAGGAAAAAGTAGATGACCCAGGCAGGGTGAAGGCCTCTAGACAATCTGATCATATTTTGGCTCCTCCTCCACTTCTACTATGTCTTTGGCCGTGCTTCTTGCTGACGTTATATATAACAAGAACAAATTACGCACTATATGAATATACAGAGAGAGAAAGATACAGAAGATAAATAATTAAAGGTAAATTAAGCAAAGGTGAAAATATGAAAGGAAAATTATAACAAAGAAAATTACTTTAAAATAAAAGAATTAAGAAAACAAAAAGCTAAAGCTACTGCCTTCGAGTCCATTCAACTCTTAGCTACCCTATAGGTCAGAGTAGAACTGCCCCACAGAGTTTACAAGGAGCACCTGGTGGATGCTAACTGCCCATCTTTTGGTTAGCAGACAGCACTTAACCACTGTGCCACCAGGGTTTAAATAGAACTTAATTGTTTTTGAGAATGTTAAACATACTCAAAAGTAGGCTGAATCTCCTAAGCCTCTTCGGTTAGATTCAACAGTTACCTGCCGTCAACCGTTCCTTATTTTTTCCTTTGATGCATTCAATACAGTTCCTAGACATTATGTCACATCATCTTTTTATTTTTGATTATGCCAATTAAAAAAGATGAACACTTTCTGACCTAGCTATAATGTAATCATTGTAACTCACAGAACTAATACAATTTATGTCATCTACTCCTTAGTCCATATTCACACTCTCAGTGTTAAAAGTATTCTCACTGCTTCCTCCTTCCCTCCTTCCCTCTATCCTTCCTTCTTCTCTTCCTTCTTCTTGTTTTCTCCTCTTTATAGCACTTGGCTTAGCTATGTTTTTTTTATATAATGAAGCCTCCTTTCCACCTCTCCCTTTCTTCATGGCATTTAGTTGTCAAGTAAATTAGGATACTTTTTTTATAGAAAGTTCTTCAGTGTAGATTTATCTGTTTGCTTTCTTGTAGCCTTCCGATCACAAATCCATTGTGACTCATGATGACACCACGTGAGTCAGAATAGAACTGCACATGTAGAGTTTCAGTGGCTGATTTTTCAGACATAGATAGCCAGCCCTTTCTTCCAAGGGCCTTGTGGATAGATTCTAACCTCCAACTTTTTGGTTAGCAGCTGAGCATGTTAAGCATTTGCACCACTCAGGGAGTCTAAGACTTTCTCATTGTTCTGTTTAACTTGTTGCTAAAGTCTTTACATATTTTGTACTCTGAAATTAGCTTTGAAGGCTTGGTTAGATTCAGGTCCAGTTTTTAGAGTAGGAATATATCAGAGTTGGCTCTGTGCTCTTCATTGCACATCAACTCAAGACACACAACATTTGTCCACTGTGAGCGATGCTCAGAACCGCTCTTATCCTTCTACTGGAATTTTAACTTTTAAGATGAAAAATTTTAAATGATAAATAAAAATACTGAAAATAAGCAAAATGACAGATGAAGCAGAAGGATAAAAATCTTAAATTTCAGGAAGGTATTTAAAATGAGGACAAAAATAGTTTAAATAAGGATGAAACATAAGGAATAAAAATAGATTTACCAAAATGTGGAAATAAATTAAAATGACTTCTTTTAAATAAGTAGAATGAAGGCTTTAAGCAAAGGAATAAAGACAAAGTAGGAGCAGTATGTTCAAAAATTAAATGGAAAATGTGAGGGTAAAGTAGAACCATACTTGTAAGGAAAACTTTCCAGCTCTCATCTTGTCACAGATAATGAATAAATCTAGTTATACAATTGAATGTATTTACGAGGCAAGATACCCATCAAGGCAGAGGAAAGGTAAAAGCAAGTGGCAGAAGGGAAAATGATAAAGAAACTTGATACAGTGTGAGGAAAGGAAGACATTCTCAGGCTGATTGCAAGATGTGATTTGCTGGAGTCCTCTAAATACACCTCTCACCATCTCACACTACAGTCCTGGGGCATTGCACCTTCTAGCATGGCTTTGCATGCCATCATCCTATAAACATTCAAATATATGCAAGTCCAAATCCATTACTATCAAGTCCATTCTGATTCAGTGATGTGCAGGACAGAGTAGAACTATTGAGTTCCCAAGGAGCGGCTGGCAGATTTGAACTGCTAATCTTTTGGTTAGCGGCTCTAGCTCTTAACCACTGAGCTACTAGGACTCCCAACACAAGTCAGGAAGCCAAATTTTGACCCCTAATCTAGAAATCCCCAGGGATCCATTATGCAAGTGGCATGAAAGATGACAGAGGGCAGTGGAGGCACGTGAGTCTTAGATTCTGGACATGAACACCTAGTTCTTCACTTGCTATTACTTAGCATGGCGATTATCGATTGCTGCTGCTTTTTTTATTTGTTTTTCTATAAAATGTGCTAAAATATTCATCTTTCAGAGTTCTCAAGCTTCAGTGATGAAGTGCTTAAAATGCCTTGCACAGGGCATAATAACAAGAAGGCATTCAATACATGGCAGCCAGTACATTATGTCTTTTAAAAATATACACTCTTCAGTTTTTTTTTTCTTAAAAAAGACATTCCTCTCGTTTCAGTATAGAAAAGTCCCCCTGCGTGATGCCCATTTATCATAAGAATGAAAAATGGAGAAAATGGAGGGACTAAAAAGTGACTGCATGTGTTGGGGTTAGCAAGGGGACCTTCTCAATCATATGATCAGTTTTAATCAATAATTCACAATATGGCTGGGGGCACTCACGAAATGAAATTACATGCAGTGTTTTTCATCATTTATATTATCAGAGTGAATGGAAAGTGACAGCCACAAACTCAGTTAAAAAGAATTCCTAGTGGACATAAGTAAAGAAATAATAAAAGTATTTCATCTCCCTCCTCCACCCCTTGTAGACAAAAAATACAAGACAAATAGCTAAACAGTTGGAGGTGAGGAATTCTCTAAAGGGTTTGAAACATATTTATTGCATTTCATCGCTCAGATTTGGAAACTTCAAATAGAATCACCTGTTTAGATTTGATGCTTGTAATGTGATCCAAAACATATAAAACTGATTATCATACACCGAGATCAAATAATTCATTATTAGTTCAAGAAGGATATTGGCATCAGAGACCTTTGTGGGTTTTCAGTTAACTTAAACATTGTGTTTGTATGTCTGCGTGTACTCACATCATCAGTTATTATAACATCATATGTTATTTATACATTTAGTATTCTCCATTTCCTGTGTTACCTTAGAGATGTATGCACAGATAGTATGAACACTTAACTCACTGAATTTGTATCCTTGCATGGTAAATTAGTGATTCATAATGACCCCATATGGCAGAATAGAAGTGCCCTGGAGGGTATTCTAGGATGTGATCTTTACCGAAGCAGATAGCTATGTCTTTCTGCCCACACAGCTGCTGGTGGGATTCTGACTGCCAGCCGTTCAGTGAACCACCCAATGCTGAGTAGGAGTTAACTTGATGGCACCTGTCATGAGTTGAATTGTGTCTCCCAGAAAACACATGTCGTAATTTGCCTGGGCCAGGATTTCCTGTATTCTGTGATTGCCCTCCATTTTGGGATTTTATGACAGTGTCAGTCCCAATCTCTGCCTGTGGCTAATAGGTACGACAATTATGTTAAAAGAGGATTAGGATGGTACTTCCAGAGCCTTGCTAAGGAAGTTTCCCCAGAGTGTGGCTTGCACCACCCTTTATCCTTTCATCAAACAGGAGACAAAAGAGAGGGAAGGAAGCAGAAAATTGGAAACTTCACACCATCAAGAAAGCAGCACCAGGAGTAGAGCACGTCCTTCAGACTTGAAGTTCCTGCACCAAGATGCTCCCCAAACAAGGATTTTCCTCCAGAGCTGAAAGAAGAAAAGCCTTTCCCCTGGAGTGGGCACCCAGAATTTGGACTTGTAACCTACCAGACTGTGTAAGAATAAATGTTCCTTTGTTAAAGCCAACCACTTTGTGGTATTTCTGTTAGAGCAGCACTAGACGACGGAAAACAGCCCCAACAATGACAACATGGTAGTTTGCTGTAAGAGCTTTTTGTTGATATCATCCTCTTTGGCACAACCTTAAAGTGAATAGTGGAGGTCTGTGCACATCTCAGGCATAGGACTTCCAGGAGGTTAGTTGTACAAACATCTATTTAATGAAAATGTCTGTGGTTTTGAAGGCAGTATAGCCTTTCAATTAAATAAAAAATAATGGACCAAACTGTCTGTAACTTGACAAGTTCTCTTCTCCAACACTTACGTTCCCTCTGCCATTTATTCCTCCTGTCAGTAGTGTATACTAGGCTGTGAACAGAAAAGGGAGAAGGAAAGGAGCCAAGGCTCACCTCCTGTTTGCTGCTCTTGACTGGAAGCCACTCGGGAGCTGTTTATTGCTGCTGTTAGTTGCCTGTGAGTTGATTCCACCTGATGACAACCTCTTGGGTTGACAGTAATTGTGCTTATTTCATTTGGTATACAGTTTTCCTTGACTTCTTGGTTATTCATTGAGAGGTTGTTGACCTGCACTTACAAGACTGGAAAGAGCTGAAATCTCATGGTAGCTGTGGCACTAGCCTGATTGGAAGGGAAAAGGATTAACCCATCCTAGTGCTCTCAGGGGAAAAGGAAATCCTTGTGGTGTGATGGGTTAAGTACTACATCCGCTAACCAAGAGGTTGGCAGTTCAAATATGCCAGACGCTCCTTGAAAATGCTATAGGGCAGTTCTACCATGTCCTATAGGGTCACTATGAGTTGGACCCAACTCAATGTCAGTGGGTTTTTTTTCTTTGGTGGCATACTGGTTAAGCGCTACGGTAGCTTACTAAAAGATTGGCAGCTCAAATCCACCAGGCACTATGAGGCAGTTCTACTCTGTCCTATAGTGTTGCTAGGAGTCAGAATAGACTCCACAGCAGTGGGTTTGGTCTTGAAGGCAAATAAAAGCAGCAGAGGAAGATTGTTGCCTCAGGTTGTCTTCATAGCTAATGAACACAAACCCACTTCTCTGGAAAACAACTCCTGCCTCCCTGCCTGGGAGGGTTCAGCTAACTTTGTGCAGATGCCTTGAAGGATAGGCAGGTGAAGATGTCTCCAATCACCAACTCACCATTTATGTAGCTATGGGTCAAACAACAGCATTTATAAAAGCAGTGCCTCACTCCTCCCCACCATCACACCACCACTTGATTGTTTTATCATTCTGGGTAAGAACTAAGTCATTGAATGTTTTCTTAAAAGCACTAGGAATTAAGAGCTGAAACTTAAATGTAGGCATTCTGGCCACTATATGTGACTGTTCTTTTATAATACAGCACAAGATTCAGGGTAAAACAGTTTACACAGCACATCTGAAGGTCAAATACCCCTCTCTGGTCCAACAGACATTTTCACAATGTTAAGTCTTCCTATCCATGAGCAGGGCAGCTTTCTTCTATTTAAGTCTCTCTTAGTTTCTTGTAGTAAGGTCTTATAGTTAGTTCTCTTTGTAAAGGTATGTTATTCCTCTAGATTTATTCCTAGATATTTTATCTTCTTGGGGGCTATAGTTAATGGCAATGATTTGGTGATTTCTTCTTTAATAATCTCATTGTTGGTATAAAGGAATCCTACTGATTTACTTATGTTTATCTTGTATCCTGAGACTTTGCTGAACTCTTACATCAGTTTGAGTAATTTACTTACAGATTCTTTAGGATTCTCTGCATATACAATCATGTAATCTGCAAATAGGGAGATTTTAACTTTTTCTTTGCCAATGCAGATGCTCTTTATTTCTTGGTCTTGTCTAATTGCTCTGGCTAGAACTTCTAGTACAATGTTGAATAGGAGACATGAGAGTGGACATCCTTTGTCTAGTTCCCATTCTCAAGGGGAATTGTTTCAGTTTCTCTCCCTCGAAGGTGATGTAGGCAGTTGGTTTTGTATGAATGGCCCTTATTGCATTGAGGAATTTGCCATCTAATCCTATTTTGCTGAGAGTTTCTAGCATGAATGGGTGTTGGATTTTATCAAATGCCTTTTCTGCATCAATAGACAAGATCAGTTGATTCCTATTTTTTCTGTTATTTATGTGGTTGACACATTAATTGTTCTCCTGATGTTGAACCAGCCTTGTATCTCTGGTATGAATCCAACTTGATTGTGATGAATAATTTTTTTGATATGTTGTTGAATTCTGTCAGCTAATATTATGTTGAAGATTTTTGTATCTAGGTTCATGAATGATATTGGTATGTAGTTCTCTTTTTTTGTTGGGTCTCTCCCTGGCTTTGGTATGAGGGTTATGCTGGCTTCATAGAATCAATTTGGAACTATTCCATTCCTTTCTATGCTGTGAAATAGTCTTAGTACTACTGGAGTTAATTTTTCTCTAAAAGCTTGGTAGAGTTCTTCAGTGGGGCCATCTGGGCCAGGAGATTTTTTTGGTTTGTAGTTTTTTGATGACTTTTTCAATCTTTTCCTTTGTGATAGATTTATTGTTTTGCTTCACCTTGTGATAAGTTTGGTAGATTATATGAATCTAGTAATTTGTCCATTTCTTCTAGGTTTTCAAGTTTGTTAGAGTACAGTCTTTTGTAATATTCTGTTCTTATATTTTTTATTTCTGTTGGATCTGTTGTGACATCACCCCTCACACTCCTTATTTGGGTTGTTTCTTTTCCTGTCTTTCTTTAGTAAGTTTAGCGAATGTTTTATAAATTTTGTTGATCTTTTCAAAAAACCAACTTTTGGTCTTTTAAACTTTTTCAATTGTTCTTCTGTTCTCTAATTTGGTTACTTTTGCTCTAATCATTATAATCTGTTTTCTTCTGGTGCTTGAGGGGTTCCTTGTTGCTCTCTTTCTACTTGTTCAAGCTGTAGGGTTAGTTCTTTGGTTTGGGTTCTTTCTTCCTTCTGGATGTGTGCATTTATAGAGATAAATTGACCCCTGAACACTGCTTTAGCTGTATCCTATAGGTTCCGGTAGGAAGTGTTTTCATTCCCATTGGAGTCCATCAATTTCTGTATTTCATCCTTGATTTCTCCTACAATTCATGGCTTTTTGATCAAGATATTGTTCAGTTTCCATGAGTTCCAATTTCTATCTATTGTTTTCCTGCTATTGATTTTGACCGTTATGGCTTTATGTTCTGAAAAGATGCTTTGCAATAGTTAAATGGCATGGAGTTTTTTGAGACTTGCTTTATGTCCTAACACATGGTCTATTCTGGAAAATGTTCCATATGCACTGGAGAGGAAGGTACAGTTATCTGCTGATGGGTAGAAAGTTCTGTATATGTTGATGAGGTCTAGTTGGTTAATTATAGCAATAAGATCATCTGTGTCTTTACTGAGCTTTTTTCTAGAAGATCTGTCCAATACTGAGAGAGCAGTGATGAAGTCTCCCGCTATTATTGTGGAGTGATCGTTCTCATTTTTTTTAATGTAGTCATTGTTTTTTTGATGTATTTAGATGTCCTAGTATCAGATGCATAAATATTTAATATTGCTAAGTCCTGCTTGTGTATTGAATTTTTCAGCAGTAGTGTCCCTCCTTGTCCACGATAGTGGATTTTACATTCAAATCTATTTTATCTGAGATTAGTATTGCCACATCTGCTTTTCTTTGTATATTGTTAGCTTGGTATATATTCTTTAATCCTTTAATTTTCAGTTTGTTCATATCTTTAAGTTAAAGTGAGTTTCTTGTAAGCAACAATAGAGGGTCACTTCTTTTGATCCATGATGTCACTCATTGTCTCTTCATTGGAGAGTTCAGTCCATTTACATTCAATGTAATTATCAATAGGTATCTGTTTAGTGCTGTCATTGTGATGTGTTTATTTCTGTTGAAGTTTTCTCTGTTGCTCTTATTATTCTGTTCTGGGACATTCTCCTTTATGTGCTGATTTTTACTCCTTTTCAGTGTAGGTTTTGTGTTTGTTGAGACTCTTGTATTACATTTCTTGATTTTATATATTGCATCTTTTTTGTGCTTTGCGGCTACTCCTGTGATCCTCCTTAATGATCTATGTTTAAACCCAATTTTAACTTCTGCATATCTTATTTTTTAAGTTCCTTTCCATCTGGAAGGACTATAACTGCTGTAATACATCCCTCTTTTTAATAGGATGATATCATAGTTTTCATGATATGATCACTGAGTCACTTCTGTTAATGTTATAGCTTTCATTGTGTTTTGTGCCTTCCTTAACTGAGTAGGTTTCTGGATGGTGTATCCTGTATTGCCTCCTAAAATATAGAGTTAATGGTTTTGTTCTTCTAAGCCAAGAGTTTCTTTCAGTATTTCTTGTAGCTTTGGTTTGGTTTTAAGAAAGTCTCTGAGTTTCTGTTTATCTGGGAATACTTTAATTTCGTTTTCATATTTGAGAGAGTTTTACAGGATATATAATTCTTGGTTGGAAGTTTTCCTCCTTCAAGGCTCTGAATGTGTCATCCCATTGCCTGCATGCCAGCAGTTTCTGCTGAGAAGTCAGACAAAAGCCTACAGAGTTTCCATCTGAATGTTAGCTTTGCTTTGAGTCTTGCTGCCTTTAAGAGTTTCTGCTTATGTTTCCTTTTTTGAAGCTTGATTATGTCTTGGAGTCTTTCTTTGGGATGTATATTGAGTGGCATCCAATATGCATCTTGGATATCTAGATTCTCTTCTTTCATAATTTCAGGGAAGTTTTCGGTCAGCAGCTCTACAACAATACTCTCTGTGTTTTCAGGAGTCCCTCCCTGTTCAGGAACTCCAATGAATTGCAGATTGTTCCTCTTGATAGAATCTGACATGCTTCTTTATGCTTCTTCATTTTTCTCATTTCTTTTCTCTGATTTTTCCTCATAGATGCTGGAGTCAGTAGCTCTGTCTTCCAAGTCAGAAAGTCTATTTTCCATTTGTTCAATTCTGTTTTCTTGGCTTTGAATTGAATTTTCTGCTTCTTTCATTTTGTTATTGATCTGCTGGATTTCAGAATACTGGTGTTCCATCGGTTTGAACAGCTTGTTTCATTTTTCATTTTGCTCTGCTGCATTTTGTATCATGTCTAGAATGGTTCTATACATAATCTTTTGGCACTCAACCTCTGATAGTTTCAGAAAGGCTTCTTCATCTGGCAAGTTCTTTGTTTTTTTTCTTTGGGGGGCTTTCTGGAGATATAGGTGAATTTTTGTTTGAGTTTCTGCCCAAAGTTTGTTGTTTTTTGGGCATCTAGAAGTTGTTTAGTTTCTCTGGTGTTGATTTAAAGCACGGTCTGATTAGGAACATGATCATCAGTCACTTCTATGTACTCCAGTGACTAGGCCCATTGGAATCTCTCGGGTAGCAGGCTCCATCCCTGATTAGCAAAGACATGGCCTTACTTACGGAATCACTAGGGGGCCATCAGCTGACACTCTGATGTGGGTCAGTGAATGCTACAAGAGATGCCATCAGGATGTACTGAAGTTATTTCTCTAGGTAGTCTTATATTGGAAATTAAAAGCTATATGACAGCTTCCAAAATCAGTCAGGCTGTCAGGTGTGCAAACCTCACTTCCCAGCTGGCAAAGTAAACACCACTATATCCAACCCCAGATGCAGTAAACTAGTCCAAAATACAGAAAGGCTACTGCCCTGCTTTCATCTGCTGCTGGGTCCCACCCACATGCTAAACACAGCTTTTCTGTTGGGAAAGTGCTCTCCGGGCTTGCACTGCTTCCCAGCCTGGGAATTATTCCCTGTGGAGGCCTCTGTTTGGGTAACTCTGTCTCCCACTCAAACAAGATGGTGTCCCGCATAAGCTTTTGTGTCTGCTGTGAGATAGCAATGGCGGAAGTTCAAGGAGCCAAGGTGCAAAGAGACTAGAGCCATTCCAAAATGTCGCCATTCCACCTGCTGGTCTCGTCAACATTGTGGCTGAACTTTTGCTGTAGCCTGCCTGCTGGCTAAGATAGAGAAAAATATGGTGGGCACTGCCTCCCAGCCTGGGTATTAGCCCCTGCTGAGGCCTCTGTTTGGATAAATGTGCCTCTCAGTAGAATAAGATGGAGTCTTGCACAAGTTCTCCCACTTGCTCTGAAATAGCTGATTCTATGGTGGTTGTTCGGAAAGAGAGGGTGGAGAGGCCAATACACACAGAGTCCAGAGCTCGGCTCTCAAAATGAGGCTATTCCTCCTGCTACTCCAGTCAGTGGTGTGGCTGAGTTTTGCTGCCAGTCAAGCAAATGCCCTGCCTAAGCTAAAACAGAGAAAAAAAGTTAAAATTTACCTTCAATCCATGAGAGCTGGGATTCAATAAGGGCAGGGGGCAGTGCAAGAGAAGAAGTTTCCTGTTTAATGTCATGTTCCGACTCAACGGCACTTGGCTTGGCTAGTCCAAATTGAGAGCCCTATGCTGTGTCCTAGGGCTCAGTGGGTGTCCAGAAGACTCCATTTAATTACCATTCCGGGTCTTGTTTTCAGAAGGAATTGAGGAGACGTGTATCTATTCCACCATCTTGACTCTGCATCCCCCACCCCCGGTCCAACATAAATGACTCATGAAAAGAATTGTGAGTGCTAAGGAAAATTCTGACTGACATGCCCTTTAGCATAAGCTTATTTATCACAAAATACATTTTTCATGGAAATAAATACTGCCTTCTTTGCACAGTGTTTGCCAAGAGTTAAAATCGTGATGTAATGTTTTAAATTATTGAGATTCAAAGACACTTGAGGAACTGGCTCGTGATTCCTCACACTATCAGTTAAGAGCTTCTACCCCACAGAAAGACATTTTCTCTGCATTTCACTATACATCACCATTAATAAGATAACAGAGAAGCAAAATTAGAAGGGAGTGCATTTGATTTTTCCCCTGAAGGCCAGCTTTATTGGACAATGCATCCACATTTCAATTCTAACACACTGTGAATGATAAATGAATTCCACGGCACTTAAAGGAAATGGCGCTGTTTATGTTGTGGACAGCTATTTTCTCTCACAGCTCAGGGTTTGTTCCTCTACCAAAAATATCTATAGATAAATCAGACTTGTGATGATTAAGAATCACAACTCAAAATAGACAAAAAGAGTGTGTGAGGCATAAGGCCATCCAGGACTATCGGGGCCCCTTAGAGGTACTATCCCTTGCTCATTCTGAACAGGAAGAACAACAGAAAACCTATCTTACTTTTGCTTTACACAGCAGATTCACCGGCTGCAGGACCAGAGACAGTGAAAAAGATAGCTGCCTTGAAGCGGAATGCTGAACCCAGGAGGAAACCACATTCTCCTCCATTGCTTCCCCCAGATAAGTCTGTATGCTTTTCTCTGTGCTAGCTGAAGAATAGGCTTCTTATCCAGACAACTTCCTGTATGACTCCACACAGCAATGGCTGTATCCCTGATGGATGACAGACGGGCTGATACTGCTAAGGGAAGTGTGCAAGTCAGAGGACAAACTCCTTCCATTCTTTTACAGTTGCCATGAGAAAAGTCTATTGGTACTAGTTACTTTTTGAGCTTGAGAAGCATGGCGAATAAATCCCTCGTTTTCTGTTCGATGTGAATACATGAGCTAAGAACAGGGCAAAGTAAGAAACATCTAACTTCAAAAAGAAGAGGAATCCACCTCATGATTCAAGTGTTATAAAGTGGGGAATGTTCTCAGAAAAAATATTTATGATTCAATTTTTGACTCTTTTAAATGATGGCCATTTTTTTTTTTTTTTTTTTTTTCTGATTAGGCTAATATTAACCTAAAACACTAAGCACCAGTATTTGGAGTGAATTTTAATTTTGGATTACAGAGCAATTACTAGCATGTGAGGAAATGCTAGTTTTCTGCTTTTTTCTCAGAAAAGAGATGAGAAGAAATCTGTAGTCGCTTCTGTTTTCTAGAACATAAAACAGTAAAAGCACAGACTTAGAAAGTCAAGAAAATGATCCTTTTCATTTCTGATGCCGGTATTGAACATTTCTGAGGAAAAAAAAGCATTATTATAAAGCTCAAAAATAGTGCACCTCCTGTCGTGATCACTGGAAACATCTAGTCAGAAAATGAGAACTTCTCACTAGATGACATCATGATGACAACACTTTTGATAAAAAAGGGAGTTCTAAAACTAAATATACTAGAGTATTACAGTGATCAATAAAGGCTGCAAAGGACCTTGTTAAAGTTTTGAAAATTAAAGATGTCACCTGGAAGACTAAGGTGCACCCGAGCCAAGCCAAGGTATTTGCGACCTCATCACACGCATGTGAAAGCTGGATGATGAATAAGGAAGACAGAAGAAGAACTGATGTCTTTGAATTGTGGTGTTGGAAAAGAACACTGAATGTACTATGGACTGCCAAAAAAACAAACAGATCTGTTCTGGGAGAAGGACAAACACAGTACTCCTTGGAAGCAAGGATGGCAAGACCACAACTGAGATTCTTTGTACCTGCTGTTAGAAGGGATGAGTCCTTGGAGAAAGATACCATGCTTGGCAAAGGAGATAGTGAAAGAGGAAGACCCTCAGCGAGATGGACTGACACGGTGGCTGGAACAACAGGCTTAAGCACGAAAACGATTGTGGACATGGTGCAGGACTGGGCAGTGTTTCTCGTTCTGCTGTCACAGGGTCACTATGAACTGGAACCAACCTGATGGCTACTAACAACAACAACTAACAATAACAAAAAGGCCTTTGCTGTAATAGCAGGCAAAAAGCCTACATTCTTATTCGGGACTCTTAATATTTGATTTATATGCACGTAGTTTGACTATTTCTACCTAACACTGTATATTTTATTGTTCTTCACAAGGGAAGGAAATAAAAAATAAATGACTCCACATGGGCAATTAATATTACATTGTTAAATTCTTACTTTAGACAGTGAAATCTAAAAAGTGTATCAGCAAAGTCAATAGAATGACAATATCATGAAAATACAGCACCAAATTGCACTTCTATGTATTTGTTTTGTTTGTTTTGTTTTTAACACAAAGATCACACAGTTAAAAGAAAATGGGTTCAATGCGTTAGTTAAATTCTAGTAATTTTTTAAAAAGCCTTGGTAGGGAATCAGCGTATCTTTTCACCTACAGCAAATGCAAAGTTAAGGGATTATAAATTTGAACATGTAGCATCATGGTTGCACATTGTGTTGGTAGTAATACCAGACACAGTACACAGATAAGGCGGTGATAAGATATTCATAATGCTCCTGTCAGAGAAGGCTTTCAGCAATGCTTCCTTCCCAGCATACACCGTCATCAGCTAGCATCACTGATTCTTTTAGACAACCAAAATACTACGCTACTTTGAAGTTAAAGTAAAGAACACATTTCAAACTTGGAGAGTCAGTGCTTTATTCAAAAAAAGTTACAAGGATGGTTAAAACAGAGGCTTAGCTATAAAAGCCAAGTCTCTGTTGCTTCTCTCATCATTACTGAATGAATTTTTAATAGGAAAACTTCCAAGTACTCCTTATTAATCATAAATGATCAGCCTACAAACAACAAAAACAAGCAGCCAGCATTAATGTAAGGGAAAAACAAGATCACTAAAAAAAAAAAAAAAACAAAACACAACAGCTGCATCAAAATTTTTCCATTCTGAATTAATTGCATTAGGAATCGTGTTAATTATTTTAGACTTATGGTCTACTATCTAATAAACCAAGACGCTGTTAGGTATCTCCCTGAGCTGAGTTAATTCAGCCTCTAATTGTGCTCATGTTTACTGCTGGGAGGCAGCTTAGGCATATGAGTTGGTTACCGTAATTTCAAAGTATAAAAACCTAACACCTAAAGAAAAAAGAAGATTCTTAATTCCATTAAGTCAGTCCATCTGGCCTACACACATATACATGAGAAAGGTATCATAATTGAGGTAAGGCATTTCAATACTCACTCCAAATCAATCCCCAAAATACTATAACAAAATCAATATCAGCAAAGACAATTTTGCAGCTTTTTTTTTTTTTTTTTTATTGATGGAAAGTAAAAGATGTATCTCCCACAAATGTTACAGTTAACATTTTGGGCCTTCAGAAAAAGTGAGATATCAGCATTTACCAAGATACTAAATGAAAAAAAGATTACAAAGTAAAACTTACCTAAAATCAAGCATGGATGAGTTCACAGATAATGACTTTCATATTTTCTTGGATAAAATTCTAAATTTTATATTAGCCTCACATATTTATTATAATGTTTCTAAATACACTCTGATAAAACAGGGCAATATTCTTAATAAATTTAGACCGAGAGATTAGAACAAATAAGGCCACCAAGTATTATCTCTAAAAACACACCGCAGATGTTAAACAGAAATAAGTATACATGACAGATGATTCAAATTTGAACTTAAAAAGAATGAGATACTTGAATAGGAAAGTACAATGCTTTTAACATTATATATAACATTGCATTTGAAATAGCTGTGCAGAGAGCCTGAAAACACAGAGCCTGGGATTCCTGAAGTTTCAAAAATTATCCTCCCTATTTCTTGAAGGTTGATATTCGTTTGCTCATACAAATACTGAATCTCAGGCATCTGATGTTTTGTCTAGACAAGCATATTTTGCAAAGCTTCCACATGATAAATTCTTTGACAAAGAGAACCAGAACACAAAACCCACATCTGCGTTCACTGGTGCTGAAAATCGGGGCACTTTATTCAGTTGGGCAGATCCACGTTCTGCAGGATGAGGGCCACTCGGTTCGGAATGTACACCTAAGTCAAAAAAGTCACGTCAGTGCAATTGAAAAGGATAGTGAACGTAAAGCCATCATGTCTAAGGGCCATAAGCATGATTCATTATCACACCGCCTTAAATTTCTGTATCTTTGCAATTCCACTGGCTCAGACAGGGCTCAATTCCACAGCTACCATCGTCAATCTAAGACCTGCCAAGCTATTACCACTAGAGGGCTCCCAAAGATTTACAAAAAAATCACATCTGTCAGCTGCTAGTGACATAAATGACATTCTTATGGCCAGGTGTAGGGGCTATCCAGTGGGAAAGAAAAGCTGCCCTACAATTTGCAATGCTATTCTGTTCAAGAGACTAATACAAAATACAAAGCATCATTTTGCATTAACACTTATTTATAATTTCTTCTTTCCCCCGTTTTTTAAAGAACAAAAACTTAAAACAAAATACAAGGGAGTCTAAGTGTATTTTAGACCTCCTGCCAATGTAAAGCAATCTCTCAGCTTGACACGGCACTAAAACTAAAACCCGAGTGGCCAGGCATCCATCTTCACCTCGTCTCTCTCAGCTCCGCTCCGCTCCTAACATTTCTTACTTTTTCCTCTCTTACTCACTAGGTTCCAACCTCAGGGGCCTTTCAGTTCTCTGAACACATTAAGCTTTTCCTTTTCTCTGGTCTCTGCCAAGCTATTCCCTCTGCTCAGAACACTCTTTGCATTGCGGGCCATTTATCTCTAAGATCTTGAAATAGAAGAGCTTCACGGGCAGGTTTCTCTTGACAGCACCCCAGCCCCCCAACCCCAGGTGACAGGTTCTACACTTTATTTGCTGTTATGGCACCCACTGTGTTTGTCTTTCACAAATCACAGTTTGTGACTTTTTTCCCAAGTTCACTATCAGTCCTCCTTGTTAGACTGTAGCGTTACGACAGCACGGGCCACGTGTCTTTGCATTTCCAGCCCTCTGGACAACATCTGGACAAACTAGGTGTTAAGTGACTGTCTAAAAGAAGGAGCAGCAAACAAAGGAATAAATAATGGTGGGAGTAATATGTGCATATTTCACATGAAATTGTCTAATTAAACCTGACTAACATAAAATTGAGAAGTGATTCGAAGTTCTTGCTGCCTCTGTTTTACATATAGCACACTGGGTAACCACTAGTAACAAACAAAAGAGTAACACCAATGTCACAGATGTTTATTATTACTACAGTAACAGATCCCTACTCTTGACATTCATATTTTCAGGCTACCAGTGACAGCTTGACTTGTGATTAAAAATAAAAAGGTCACTGCTTTTTATTGTTTAGACAGAATAAAAGGTATAAAGTAAACATTACTTAAGGAAAAAGTGGGAAAGGGGATAAAAATAGAACAGCTGATTTTCATTAAAGAGAACTGCTGGGTGCTAAATGCATCTCCACTCCACAAATGAATGGGCACAGTGGTTTTCATTCAGGTGTCTGTAATAAAGAATCTTTATGAGTCTGTAAAAAATAAAATAAAAAACACACCAATACAGCTGGCTAGTTTTGAACAGCAAAACTAAAGCCATTTTACAATGGGGTAATTTTAAGAAATTTGCATTATAAATGTAACAGCTATTTTTTAAAAAAAAACTTTCAATTACAAAGTAGTAGTGATTTCAGAAATGATCATCATCTGAGAAAAAACTCCACAAATGCTAACAGCCACTCTGTAGCTCAATGCTGAAAAGTGTGATTTGCAAACCAGTACTTGTCGTCAGAATCAGATAAATATTATATTCCCACAGTATTAGAGAAGCTATGCACTTATATGCCACAATCTGTTTCTCTACAATTTACATATTTTTAATGTCTTCTAACTTTCAAACCACATAAGAATTTAACTGCTAATGGGATCTTGTCCATCCAATATCTTCTTTTTCACGGTGAAAGGTAAGATGTTATGAGACTGGTTCAATGCAAAGGAGCTACAAGTACCCACGAACAAAAGCAAAGTAGCGCTACTGGCCCTGATCCGGGCCACCCCAGCTAGAGGGACATAGTGCCACCCATCAAGCTGGAGAACAAAGCCACACAGACAAAAAGCAGAAGAGAAACTTAAGAAACGAAGACTCAGATTCAATATGTTCCCTGCCAAATCTTGTCAAAATGGCATCAATCAAGAGATAGGGATCTGCCTTCCAAAAAAGTTTGCCACATACTCATAAAAGAGTCTGTCCCTGGGTGGCCTTGGTGGCTCGGTTCTACCCTAAACCTCCTGAGCAAGTTACACTGGCACACAGCAGGCAGACCGAGCACAAGTAAGGAGAGGACCCTGCTCAGTGTGCAGCGTGACAGTATTATCAGGATCAGTTCAGCTGGTATCTATTCTTGTTTGATTCCTAATTGTGTCATGATTTCATTAATGAAAAGTAAATAAGAACTGTCTACTGACAGTTCATTTCTAATGTGAATGCTAGTCTTCTGTCTTTTGGAATTTTAGCTGGATCAAATTTAAGAGTCAAAAAAGGAATAATGTAATACATTTGGGGTTTGCCACATATATTCAGTGTTTCCTATTCTGACACTTAATGGTTAATAAAATGTCCCAACAAATTTTACTTAATGATGCTGGTCATTTTATGTAAGGAGCTTTTATGATGCCAATTGCAGTCACACTTACAGACCTCTTAATTCTGTCTGCTCAAAAATTTCAATTGATAATTACATAATACCATTAACAGGAATATTGTGTAATTATATTTTTTTCACTGCAGTGTTAATTACCAGAATGTGCTTATGTTGCTCCAGAGCCCTTGCTTTATATAAAAGAATTTCTCCAAGCAAGTGATTTTTCTTAATTATGACTGTTCATGCAATTATGAGTTTTCTTCTATATTAAGGTTCTAAGCATGTGGATCATTTTTTTTAGTGGTTAGTAAATGACATACTAAAGGAGTTGAGACAATCAGAGATAAACCTTATAGCAAGGTCATTAAAGAAATGAACAATTTGGGGTCCCTAATATTTAATATCATCTGACTCATAGTGACTCTAAGGACAGAACAGAACTGCCCTATAGAGTTTCTGGCGAGCACCTGGATGATTTGAGCTGCCGACTTTTTAATTAGCAAACATAGCACTTAACCACTACACTGACAGGGTTGCTGAGTTGGAAGTGACTTGACGGCAGCAGGATTGGTTTTTAGTTTATTACTTAATATAAGGAGTCCTGGTGGCATACTCATTAAATGCTCAGCTACTAACCAAGAGGTTGGCAGTTCAAGCCCATCCACTGCTCTATGGGAGAAAGACGTGACAGTCTGTTTCCAAAAAGATTTACTGGCCTTGGAAACTCTATGGAGCAGTACTGTTCTGTCTTGTAGGGTTGGCATGAGGTGGAACAGATTTGACAGCAATGGGTATAATTTAGTATTGTCTGAGTAACTCTCCTTTTATAATTTTAATTTTAAAAGTAGTTTTGAATTATGCTGCAAAAGAAATGTGAAAAGACTTTAAGTAGATGTAAATATAAATTTTAAGTACATTTAAATATAAACCATTTTTAAGTATATGCATATAGAAACAATTTAGTATGTCTGTCAAAGATAATGTATGCTGGTAAGCAGAGCTTCTGTGTGCCCACTAGTTAGCCATTAAGCCCTAGACATTCTGTAGCTCAGGGTTTAATTATAAACATATGAGACAAGATAATGTATAGCTATACAATTCTTTCTGGCTATGTCTATGTCTCCTGTTACTGTTGAGTCAATTCCAACTCATGGTGACTCCATGTTTTGCAGAGTAGAACTGCGCTCTGTAGGGTCTTTATGGTTGTAAACCTCTGCCAACACATCAGCACATCACTGGGTGGATCTCAATGGACAAGCTTTCAGTTTGTAGCCATGGCAACTCACTGCCTGTAACACCCAGTTATCTTCATCTAGTTATATCTAGGTTTATCTAGTTATATTTGTCTAGTCTATGTATTTATAACCAACTCTTCACAAGGAATTAGAGTCAGACAGTATAAGCCAATTCCATTCCGAAGAGAGTCCAAATACACGCTACTTCACCTGCTCAATGCCTTATTTAAAATGAGTCTACTTTTGAAAACCCAAATTTAGAATGGGAATAGAGACTTCTTACTGATAAGGTGTCTAAGTTCAAAGTAATTAATGCTGCATTTACTTCTTTATCCATATTTTTGAGACAGTTTGAATTACTGTAATGGAGTCTCATTCACTGATGGCTCAGTATCTCCCTTCTCCCACTTGTGTCAGGGAATTTGCATGTATATGTCAGAGAAGAGAAAGGAAACTCTCTTCCCTCAGTATACTGATTAACACAGAGGTTAACAGGTACGTTAACATCTAAGTCCCTACATCAGGAACTGAAATGTAGAGGAATGATTATGTTAAAAATAAATTTCCCTGTAGCTGCCAGTGAAGCAGAAGGGAGAAGTTCAGCCCTATCACTTTTTGGCATTTGTGAGATACTCTGACCTTAGCAAATATGTTTCAACAGTAATACACCCGCAGTTACGACCTGGCTGCACAGTTCCAACTGATGGAGGCCATAAGGAGGACACTGGAGCCGCACCTGCTGATGCTGAACATGTATGCCTGTTTCAGGAATCCTGGGAGCTCTATTTGTTGCTATCTTTGAAAACAGATTTGGCCCTCATTCAGCAGATCCTTTGGATTACTGAGCTTGCAAATTAAGCTTCAGCAAATGTGTACGAACCAGTTACGATGGGCAGAAATTCTCTGGAAGCGAGAAGAGTTAAAAGTCGCCCACGTGCTACCTTTTGGCTCTCTGCATGGAAGGCAAGACAGGCCTCACTGGCTGCGATATCAGACTCTGAGCATTCATGGTTATGCTCAAGGAACCCAACTGGACGCCACTGCAAACAAATCCATTTAACCAGGAATTCTGTGATAAATGAATGTTCTTATCCTGGGGTTTTCTTTTCTTTTTCCTTAAATGTGATTTTCTTCTAGCTATTCCCAGAATAATTCTAGCAAGAAGGAAACCTGTTTTCTTGGACTTCCTGTATTTTATTGGCCCATTTGTGTTCCCTTATTCTGCCATTAAAATCAGTGGCTGTTTCATCTGAGGTCTTGAGACCCATTTAAATGACTAATTCCTGAAGCACCTGCAGCCATCAAAAACAAAACACTGCCCCTGGGAACGTTCCCCTTACTAACAGAGTTGGATCAGAATTCTATTCTAGGCTGTTGTAGTTCCCTTGTGCTTCTGGTGCTGTATTCTTCCATCTATTAGTGAGACTTAGGAGGTATTTATCATTCTATCTGCTCAGTCAGAATTCACATTCAACATTTAGGAGATCAATTCAATTAGTGCTTCAGAAGTAATCTCCTGACTGCTGTTGCCACTGTTTAGTTAGCTCGTTTTAACTAGGACAGAATATCTTTGGTCTTATAAAATCAAAAGAATGCCAAGCTATTTTCTGCCCACACCAAAAGGTTGTGAGCCCTCACTGAAGATTGTTAATTTCTCCAAAGTTAGGAGAATTTCTTCTTTAATTGTGGGTCTCCAAAGCACCTTGTGATTTAACCTAATTAAAATACCTAGTTATTGACTAGGCATGACAATAATAATTTCTCAGTCCATGTGCAATAGCATTGTGAAGTATTGAGAAAGCTTATGCAAATTAATGTATTTATCCTTTATAAGAATCTCTTGCTGTAGAGATGATATTATTATGTTATTCTGAATTCTCATTTACTGATGAGTGAAACTGAAGTGTATAGAGATTAACTTATCCACTCAGGTTCTCATGGGCAATAAGTGGCAGAGAGGAGACTTGAGTCCAGTTTATCTACCATGACATTTGGTGATGTTTTCACCATACTACCAGGCCTTTTCCCCACACAGAACCTCTTTGTATACATGAACATTGAAGAAAGTCAACTGCATTAAGGTTTTGTTATCCAAGTCTGTCAAATCCACTTCAGACTAGTTCACTGGCTAAAGTTCAGCTTTATTTTTATGATTAATAGTGGCTTCTCCATAATTCTTCTTTGTGAGCTGAATTATCTTCCTCGGACCTTAAGTAAGGGTCTCAAGGTATACTTTGGGTAATTTCAGAGCATTAAGGTAATTTCCTTATTCATTTCTGACAACTTTTTTCTTTTTTTTTTTTTTAACAATCTTCTTGTACATGTCAATAGTGAATGTTGGGACAAACTATAACAATGCAATGTCTTTGAAAAAAGAATCTGATAGCCTATTTGTGTCCTTATGAGTACATATGAGGTCTGACAGTTAAGTCTGTGAACTTATTTGTTCTAAGTGCCACATACCTCATTGCTTAATATCACTATGGTCACCTGCAAAGTACTCCCCTTGGGAAGCGATGCACTGATGCCAGCACCTAGTCAACCCTTCAAAGCAGTTTTTGGAACTCTTTCTGGAATGGCCATTGTGCACGGTGGCGTGGTGGCAAGTTTGTGAACTTAACTGTAGAGTTGTCTGTGAGGCAGTTTTTAGCCAGTAAATAGATAACTGTGCTGGAACACCTTCCCCACTCACCTGGCTCGACCTGCAGTGACTTTTTTCTTTACCTGAAGATAAAGGAAGGCATTTTGATGACATTCAGCAAATCAAGGGTAATACAATGACAGTTCTAATGGCAATTCCATAAAAGGAGTTCCAAAAGTACTTTGAAGGGTGGACTAGATGCTGGGGTCAGTGCACAGCTTCCCAAGGGGAGTACGTGGAAGGTGACTGTAGTGATAGGATGAATTCGCAAACTCAATTGCCGGACCTTGTATATACCTCTGCCGCTATCTGAAGATCTACGTGTATCTTTATCATCACATTCCATATGCACATACTACCACGTGGGACAGTGCCTAAGTGTCCTATGGCCATTGCAGTGTCCTCATAGTGTTCAGTGAAACAACTTGATCTTGCCTATCTTTGTCCCTGGCTTTTTTTCACCTATTTTCTTTCACTGTCTTTACCAAACTGATTCTGTCTGTGGTATGGCAGCTTACAAAGTGAGGTGCTGATACCACTCCAAGAGATGGACAATAGAAAAGGGGGGAGAAATTGGCACCATACAGATTCTCATACTTGATTAACATCTAAATTTTTGAAAAATGGGGGATTCCTTCCAAATCAGAGCTGTATCCCTTATGATATTTGTTAGCTACATCCTGGCCTCATAGGTATGAATTACATATGTAATCAAAGATGTCTCAATGGTAAAACAAAATGAAAAATAGGGAGAGACAGAGAGAAAAAAAAAGAGAAAAAAACAAAGATCGAGTAGTAAAAGTATAAATGTGGGCCTGAGAATAATATCTGACCACAAATTAAACAAGGAATTTCTTTAGATCTAGAGATTTGGCAGATTATGCTTTTTTATACTACAGTTTAATTAAAAGCAATATTCTATGATTTGTGCTACCATCACAAAATAAAAATTACTACATAAAATAATCTTTTCCTCAATTATAGAAGGATAGTAGAGAATTTTAGACCTAGTATGCATTCAGTGTTTCATTTACTACATTAAAGAAAAAAGGTATATATCTATATGATTTTTTTAAGTGTTTTAATTTTATTACACAGTAGGTAATATAAAAACCTGCTTAATATAACATACTTCAGAGAAAGCAAGAACAGTGGAAGGGAAGAAAGTTCTTACATAAAGAAGGGAAATGTTCATGATAGAATAAAAATGGTTTTTCCTCTAATTTTTGAGAAATAACTTAAAATTCTATTAATAAGCAGAATGACATAATTATAAATATCCTCCACTGCTAGTTCGTCCAAGGCCTATTTTAGCTCAGCACCACATACTGCACCTTACTTATTCCTTAAGTCTCTTTTTATTTAACATGACATCCCTCCCTCACTCCTTTTTCAGGTCACTTACTTGTTGAGGAGGTATTTCTTCAAATATGACATCACCTTAAAAAAAAAATCAAAGACTAAAGGAAAACATATTAAAAACCCTACTTACCAAAAGAGAATAGGGACGGTCATTATGTCCAAAAGTCTCAGTAAAGAATTCGGTATTGTGGTCCAATCTCTGGTGTCCTCCATATTCACCGGCATCTGAATCTAGCACAATTTTGAATGTACGGCTATTAAGGAAGTCACAGTTTTTCAGGAGATGAATGAGAGATTTTGAAATACGTTCTGAGATGGAAATGTGAGAGCAGTTATCCTAAACACTGTTACCCCCTGTATCTATTCCTGTTTCCAAAGCTATGCCAGTTCACATCAGAACAGGGTGATCTGGACTGACTCATTTCTTCTCTCACATGTCAGAGAGTCTCAAGAATGGACTACCTTCTAGCATGGCTCATCCGGTGGTCATCCAGCCTGAGACTGAATATGCCTGCTAACAGAGAATCGACTCTTCTCCTATGTATCCCATTTCACTTGTTAGAAATCCTTCTCTATGTTGATTCTGTGTGGTACTATTTCTACCTGAAAAGACATAAAGAGTAAGTTCAGTAACTTCTCTACATAATAATCTTTCCAATATTTAATAATGGCTATGCTATCTCCTTATGTCCTCTAAATACATTATTAAATATATATTAAACATAATCTCAGGATTGCCAATCATTCCTCATTTGATGTGTTTTTTTAGCCTCTTCCCTATCTCTGAATACACCCATTTTCTTACATTCTGGTTATTAACAAGAGGTACACAAAACAAAACAAAGTACCCATCTGATTAGTGCAGAAGGAAGCAATCTTAGTACACTTCCCTTTATAGATGCCACACTGTTATTAACACAGCAAGATCATACAAACTTGCTATCAGTCATACCACATACAGGTGGATATGTGTTGTAATCATGCATTTGACTATCATTTATCACCTGATTTTTTTCAGTGAGTTCTTATATATGTTAGCATTATTGTATTTACAAGAAAATAAACTCCATGAGATGCTCTACTCTGTTCTATAGGGTTAATATGAGACAGAATTGACTCAATGGTAGTAGGTTTGGTTTTTGGTTGTTTATGGTTATTATTATGGAAACCCTGGTTGTGTAGTGGTTCAGATCTACCAGGTACTCCTTGGAAACTCAATAGGGCAGCTCTACTCTGACTCAGTGCTAGTGGGTTTGGTTTTTTATGGTTATTATGGAGTCTCTGGGTGGTACAAATGGCTAATACACTCAGCTGCTAATGAGAAGGTTAGAAGTTCAAGTCTACCCAGAGGCACCTGGGAAGAAAGGCCTAGTGATCTACTTCTGAAAAATCAGCCACTGAAAACCCTTTGGAGCACACCTTTACTCTGACCTTGATTCAAGGTTAACTTGATGGTATCTGGTGGCCTATAACTGGATAGTTAATATTAGCACATTTATTTTGCTCAAAATGTCTACAGAGGGAACTTGATAAAAATCACAAGTAAATGTGCATTAATACTTGGATTTCTTATGGCCAAAAAAAGGATACAGAGACCTTTAAGTGCTTGGTATTTTCTTTTCCTGTTACATAAACCTCTTTATTTCAGAAACGTTTGTGTATTTTCATTACATCCCAAATGATCATGCTACCAGTATACATGGGCAATAAACAATGGCTGATTAATCATTTTTCAAGCTGAGGGAACCTTTTTGTGGATAAGAGATGCAGATGTATTCACCAAAGGAGACTTTCCTGGGAGTGGGTTAGCTCCATCTTTGTCAGTACAGACCTGCCAGCTTTGATTCAACTTGAAAATAAATTTTAAAGAAAAGATGATAGATAGATGGATGGGAGGATGGATGATGACAATGTTTCAAAAGATGACTAGGCTTTGACACCTTCTAATGTCATTCAATATAGCCAAAAATGATACCATTTAATGGTGAAATATTGGTGTTTAAAATAAATCATCAGGCATAGTAAATAACTGAAACATTGTGAAATGAAAACAACTATTAAAAGTTTAGCTTTTTGTCTTCATTCTGTGTCACCAAGTATTTCCATAAATCTTCAAAGTATAGTTCTGAGAATAAAGCCACTCCTGCCAAGCTGATTCTGACTCATAGCAACCCTAGTCAGAGTAGAACTGCTTCACAGAGTTTTTAAGGAGCACCTGGTGGATCCAATGCCGACCTTTCAGCTGGCAGATGAAGCACTTAACCACTAGGCCACCAGGGTTTCTGTTTAGAGAATACATTCTGAAATATTTATAGAAACTAGTAAATTAGTGCACCTTTACTAAATTGCTGGTCAGCACAATAGATTTTTGGTACAGGTGGATAAAGAAAGTACATGCATCATCAGAATTAGTGATCTACAATCTGTAAGCTGAGCATCAATAAATGGGTTATTATAAGGGAACCCTGCCTGGCACAGTTTTTAAGAGCTACAGCAGATCTGCAAACGGTTGGCAGCTCGAATCCACTAGCTACTCCTTGGAAACTCTACGCGGCAATTCTATTTTGTCCTGTAGAGTCACTATCAGTCAGAAGTGATGCACCAGCAATGCTTCCCCCACCCCCCCGTTTTTTGGTCACTATGTTTATTATAATTGCTTGGAAATCTATTAGGCATTGTCTGAAGACCAAATTATGCTATTATATATATTTACTACTATAATTCAGATACTGAGTACTTTTTTATTAATAAACTCCAGATAAAAAGTCACCAAATAGGAAAAAATTGCCTTTTTATTTTCGTAATCAAAGGATACGGAAAGAAATGTTATCTTATAAGCATCCATTTGTTTTTGATATTGAAAGGGATTAACATACTAAAAATGGTTAAAATCTACTTATTTAATACATATAATATGTAACTATAAGGGAAAAGTTGACAAAACCCACACAGCAAGTTTTAAAGCATTGGTGCTGATATATTTCCCTGATCCATACTGTAAATAAAAAAACCTGCTGTGGCCATCTCTTTGACATTATCCAGCCCTGTGTCAGAAGGGTCACTATAGAGTAGGCAGGAGTCCGAGTCCATTCGATGGCCATGCATTTTCTTTTGTTTTGGTCTGTCTCATCCAGGGAAAACATTAACTTCCTTAAGAAAATATAACCCTTAAACTCTCCAAAAAGTAAAACGCTAGATTAAAAGTAATGTCTGTAAGAATGCTTTGTGTTTGTTTTACAAATTGCTACCATATATTATTTCAGTATCAAAAAACCCTATCTTTGGGGAACATTGCTTAGAATTAGAATAGACTTAGACATTCTCAAAGAAGTTATCTGAGCAACTGAGTTTTGGGGGGGGGCATATTCTTTCACTCTGGCATTCTCTCACTCACATGCTTTCTCCTTCATACATGCACACAAGGTGAGACACACAAAGCACTACAACCCCTACGCTCCTCTCTTTCCTGATAAAGAACACCATTATTCGGAGACAACAGACACTTACTTTAACTTACCTTTTTCCTATGGTTTTGAGTTTGTAGCAGACACAACAAGCTTAGCAGACAAAGCACTTCCGCTGACCCTCTTCTGGAATTAGTTTACCCCTGACACCTAGCAGAGTACCTTTTGATAACAGACTCTCAAAACTCTTTGGCAGTGATTTTCAGGACGACCACTCTGACTTACCAAGAAAGGTCAAATTACATTTATTGTTATGTTTTTAATAGAGGAGAACAGAATAAATTATGTTTACTCCCACAAGCTTTTACCAAGGAGAAGCAACAGCACACTTCAAAATCACCTGAGATATGGTCTTGGTATACATGCAACTGAGCCTTTACAGGGAGACAGAACATGCACAGGAAGTCTTCAAAATAAGCAGAAAGTGACATACAATGAGGGAGAGTCAAGGAGGAAAGGGACAATCAATAGTTTGTGTATGAAGAGTCTTTAAGGTTGGTCTAGGTGATCTAGATTTATTTTCGTTACAAATATGATAATAAACCCACTGCTACTGCGTCAGTTCTGACTTACAACAATGCTATAGACAAAGCAGAGTTTCCAAGGCACACCTAGTAGATTTGAACTGCCAACCTTTTGGTTGGTAGCTGTAGGGCTTAAACACCATGCCATCAGGGGAAGATTTCTGGAAAAGAATACGCTGATCGATAAACTTAACCTGGAGGTCAAGGGCAGAACTGGACGGAAGTCAGGGAAACCAGTCAGGAGCCTAACGATAGTCCAAGGAGTAATTAATACTGGTGACTAACCTTTGCAAGGAGGAATGGAGAGACATATGCTGATCAGTGAAACTTTCCATGTGCAACTGGGTTCACTAAAGACTGTTTAGAGCCATGAGTAAAGAAAAGCAAGAGACACAGGGAGAGCTAATATTTATTAGGTACCTTTTCTGAGGCAAACACGAAGCATTTTGCAGATACTATTTCAATCTATGCTATACAAGTCTGCATGTAAGGAAACTGAGGCTCAATCAGGAAAACAGATGCAGAAGGGGGCAAATCCTTGTGCCCAAGACAGACAAGTCCAGGGGCAGTGCTTGGACATACACACCAGCCAAATCTAGGTATGACTACCCTACTCACTACAGCTTAGTACTGCTGACACTAGCAAGTGTCAGGAAGATTGTGCTCATGTAGACTTTATTACTTAATTCTAAAGTTGAAGTCCCAAGTGTAAGAGGCAGCACGAACAAAGACATGAGAAGAACAAAGTAAAACAGAAAACAACCAAAAAGAAGAAAAAAGAAAAAAACAAAGCTAACTGATATCCATTTACATTATTAATTAAAGTTTCAAAACTGAAAGGATAAAACTCTTCATAACACACTAATCAACAACGGATTCTGAATAGGTAAGGCTGAGTACATTTGTTCTCAGTTCACGTGTTGTTCATTAGATAGTTTCATAGATGAATACGAAGTATTGGAACAAAATGCTTACTTCACCAAATTTGGAAAAACACAGAAGGGAGAGAATGGTCACAATTTTCTATAGTTACTTAAAAGAAGAAAAAAAGAAAGCAGATCAAATAGGTCTCTATAAATTTTGATGGCATCTTCAGATATTATAATTTTCTCTCATTTTAAATTCAAGAGCTTCCTAAGTATTTCATGTATCTACCAACAGGTTGAAGCAGATAAGAAGTCTTAAGCATTATTTTATAATCTATGCCCTTAAATTTGAACTAAAGAAGAGCCATGTTCTGAATGAGGCCTGTATTAATAAGATTAAAGAACAGTAAAGGCATGAAGACTCTTAAATTCAATGGCTCTTCAAATACTTCAAAAGCTGCTGTGTTTGCTCAGCCTCTTGATAAAGTGTCTGTCCAAAGTATAAGGATTTTGATGTAAGAAGTACTATCATTTATATCATTCTGCACTAAACTCACTACACTCCTACTGATGAAGCTAAGGAAATTTATTGTAAGGTATAAGCCCTGAGGTTTCATATGAAGAGACAAGAAAAGGGGTTCCTCCAGTGACTAGATGACCACAATATTGGCAAAGCTAATGGCAAAAGTGATGTTACATCTTCAGATCCAAGAGATTACTGATTTTAAGATAAATTATTTTATATATTTTTTGAAAAAAACAAAACAAGTATTACTACCTTGCCTATCATTGTTAAGCTGAATCCCAATTCAAGGTGTGCTAAAATGTGAAAAATATGCATCTTAGAATATATATGAATTATGGTATAAGTTATATTCAGCTCTTGTTCTTCAATCAATCTACCTATATTATTATGATTGGAATAATTTCTGGGAGCTGAACGCTTCCAGGAAATAGAAACTATACCAATTTCCAAAGACAAGTGGCACAAGGTATAAAATTCCAAGGGCTGTTCTAACTGAAGTATGTGAACAAACTTCTGGTGGACAAGGAAAAGGTACTCAAAAACAAGGATAATTTCATGTTTTAAATTTTCAAGACAATTACCCAGCATAGGGCCTACCACAATTCTCTACCCAAATCCTTCCCTTTTTGTTTCATGAATTGAATTTTATTTATTGCCCGCTACAATCCACAAGACCTTAGGTTAGAGTTAAACAGCAATTCAAATAGGTCTGTTGCTTTATTTTACAAAATATAGCTAACTTATATCTAATTTATGTTTTGAACCATACAGATAACTGTAAAATACAACTTTTAATTGTTCTCTCTGATCTCTTTTCAACTGCATCAGTGACAAAGCCCTTGTGTTGTGATGTTGTATTTATTATGAATACGTGTATGTTTTAGCAATGAAGTGTGTGTATCTTATTTAGGCATTTTCATTTTTGCTCCCACGGTCTACAGTATACACTAAGCTTAAAAATTCACAATTGGGACAAAGGGCTCCGATATTTTAATTATTTTTTGAAAAATATTTGCAGCAATGTGACATTTACGGCTATTTTACTTTTGGTAGAAATTATCAATTAAGTTTTCTTCTTACCCTGACATTGCCTTAAAAAAATTCCCACATCTTAAGAAGTATTTCTAAAATAAAACTTAAACAGACAGATTGAATGAGAAATACAACTTCTCTTTAAGAAAATTTGCTTCTTTTTACTAGTTCACATCAAAAGAAGATGTAAGAAATACACAGAGTCACTGTACCAAAAATAATCAGTTGACATTCTGTCATTTCTGGAACCAATATGTAAGGAAGAAGTCCAAACAGCACTGCAGGCACTGGCAAAAAACAAGTTTCCAGCAACTGACACAAAGACAACTGAGATGTTTCCACAAATGGATACAGAACTGCACCTATGCTAACCAATTTGGCAGGCAGGTACCTGGCCAACCAACTGCAAGAGATCCATATTTATGCCTATCCTCAAGGAAGGTGATCCAATGGAATGTAGCAATTATCAAGCAGTATCATTAATAACACATACAAGCAAATTTTGCTACAATAATCACAGTGGTCTAAACATGGGGATCTGCCAGAAATTCAAGCTGGATCCAGAAGACAATATGCGATGAGTGATATTACTGTGGATGTCAGATGAAGCCTCGCTGAGGGCAGAGAATACCAGAAAGAGATGTTTGCTTAATTGTGCTTATCGACTGTACAAACCCATTTAACTGTGTGGATCATAACAAATTATGGGTAACATTGCAGAGAATTGGAATTCCTGAACACTTAATTGTTCTCATCAGGAACTTGCACGCAAGTCAAGAGGCGGTCATTTGAGGAGAACTTGGGGAAGCTATGTGGTTTAAAGTCAGGTAAGGTCTGTGTCTGGGCTGTTTCCTTTCACCATACTTATTCAATCTACATGCTAAGCAACTAACCTGAAAAGCAGACTATATGAAGAAGAGTGAGACATCAAGATTGGAGGAGACTAATTAACAACCTGCCTTATGCAGATGACAAAATTTTGATGGCTGAAAACAAAAAGAACTTCACTGAAGCACTTACTCATGAAGATCAAAGACTACCAGCCCACAGTATGGTTATACCTCAACATAAAGAAAAAAAAATTTCTCACAATTGGGCCAATACACAACATCATGATATATGGAGAAAATATTAACAATTTGACGTATTTCTTTTTACTTGGCTCCATAATCAATGCCCACGGAAGCAGCAGTCAAGAAATCAAGACACACTGCACCAGGCACACCTGCTTTAGGCGATCTCTAAAGTGTTCAAAAAGCAAAGATGTCTTTTGAAAGACTGAGGTGTGCCTGACCCAATTCAGAATGTTTTCAGCCACGTCACAGGCATTTGAAAGGTGAGCAGTGAAAAAGGAAGACCAAAAAAACAAAAACACTGATGGCTTTCAATTACGGTGTTGGCAAAGAACAGTGAATATACCATGGGCTGTCAGAAGAACAAACAAATCTGCCTTGGAAGAAGTACAGCCAGAATGCTCATTAGAAGCAGAGTTGGTGAGACTTCATCTCACCTACTTTGAGTATGTTATCAGGAGAGACGAGTCTCTGGAGAAGGACACCAGGCTTGGAAAAGTAGAGGGTCCGCAAAAAAGAGGAAGACCCTGAACAAGATGGATTGACACAGTGGCTGGAACAGCGAGCTTGAACACAGCAGGACTGTAAGGATGGCACCAGACCAGGACGTGATTTTTCTGTTGTACACAGGGTTACTATGAGTTGGAACTGACTCAACAGTACCCAACAACAACAACAATACGTCAAGTGACAATTCTGGGGCCCTTGCAAAAGCAACGTCTTTGTGCATGAGGTGCATATGCCTTCACGTTTGTGAAGACTGTCTTCCTTAAAAACTTAAATTACAACACACATTAAAATTGAGTGACAATAATCATAATAAAAAAAGTGAAATAAAAATACAAAATTTGGCTGGATGTAACAGAGTTCTCTTGCCTAGGATACTGAAGTTCATCTTGTTACATTTTAGAAATCTTTGTACTGTACAATTATATATATGTAATTACATATACATATATATAGGGTTGCTATGAGTCAGTGTTACCAGCAGTGGGTTTTTAGGTATCATATATACATACACATACATACACATATATGATTCTATATGTATGTTACTATATATTTTATATATCTACATCTATACACACACACATACACATTGGCAGTTGTAGTTATGCCATAAACTACAATTAATCTTCAGAAGCTTCTTGTCAAGTTTCACATAATGTATTTAGGTCATCAGGCTCACCGAAACACTTGGAACTTGTTTTTTCAGAAAGCAACTAGAGATTAACGAACATGTCCTGTTTCTAAGAGGAGGTCTTTCAATCGTGACTCACTGGTCTTGGGATCATTTCAGCAGCATTTCTGTTGTTCTGTTCTTTAGCATGTTTGAACACAAACGTCTGTCTCATAAGATGTACGTATTCTGACATAATCATTAACAATCAAAATTTTTTTATTCAAAGTTCCTGATGAAATTATATGTAAGTACCCTGAATATCTCAATTAATGGCGACACTGATTTATTCAGCAATGGTGTGCTGTCCAACTTTAAAGTTGTCTATTAAGCTTGCACAGCAATGTATCAATGGTGTTCTGAGCTGTTTGTTTTCGACAAAAACAAAATTATATGTCTATTGTAGCCTAAGATACTCTTGTTTCATCAACAATAGCTTTCCAGTTGGGGACTGCAAAATAAACTCCAACTCCAGAAAGTTTGCCTCCTTGGCTGTCAATTTTTTTTTTTTTTTTTTTTAACTGCAATACAGAATAGCAATAAGCAAACTCAAAGCATGAGGGGCTCAAATGTTATTATCTACCACATTAATTAATGGATTGCTACGCTTTCTGAAATGCATTTTCATGCAAATTATTAGTTTATTCTTAGACATGCTTAATGACACACATCAGTAAATAGCAAATCAAATGATAATACAAAACACTGAGTACTACATATTTCTTTATGCAAATAAGAAATTTATTCTAAATACTTTACTCAGTGCTCCTGACTAGCCTAATTAATAACTTTCCTTTATCCTAGGAGATTACACAACTTTAACTAAAAATGTCATTGTTTCTTGCTAACTCAAGAAACAAGAACACTGAAAAAAGTATGCCCACATTTTCAGCCTAACCTAAATTGCCATTCTTTTTGTCAAAGGACTTGTGAACTCAATTTTTTTTTTATGAAGCAATAGGCATTTTTTAAAACTGCTAAAGAAAAACATTAGATTTTTATTAATCATTTAACCACATGCCTGGCCCCTAGGGTCGCCATGAGTCAGATCCAACTCGACGGCACTTGGCTTGGCTTTTAACTACATAATTTGGCATCAAAATGAATTCAAACCACACCAATTAAGCACTTTTTTATAACCACACTGTATTTTTGAATTCAAAATAATTTTGACTGACTCTGTTAAGAAAGCACTTCACCCAAACTCACTCTAATATAGCTTTCAATGGAGTCAAATAGGCAGTATACTTAAACTTCAGGGGCTCGGAAAACAAGGACAATTATAAACAGGAAGTGCGCATTATCTAAGGTGCCCTGGAGATGTAGTGGTGAAGTGCTTGACTGCTATCCCAAACGGTGGCTTGAACCCACCAACTGCACCACTGGAAAAGACCAGGCAAAATGCTCATTCCGCCCCCCCCCCCAAAAGCTTTGAAACTCTATAGGGTGGTTATTCTCTGTCCTACAGAAAACCACACTCACTGCTGTTGAATCAATTTCAACTCACAGAGATCCCGTAATGGTCACAATAAGCTGGAATCACCTTCATGGCAATGAGGGCAATGAGTTTGTTTCTTAAGTGTTATCTGAGACATTTCATGAAGACAGACAGGATCAGAGATAGCATCCTAAATCAGCATAATACAGGTCCATGGGCTTCGAGATCGACAATCCACATTCACATCTCGGCAAATTACCAACTGTGTCTCTGAGAAGGATACCCTACTTCCCTGAGACTTTAGTTTGTCATAATTGGTCATAATCTATTGCTGGCCAAGTGCCATCGAGTCATAATCTATTAGACAATTGTTAAGAGGACAAATTTAGACAATGTCCAGAGAGTTTAACACAATATCCAATACTGGGAAAAGTGCTCAGATCATTAGCTGCCACAATTTTTATTATTTTAGACCTTGCCCCACTGTGACTGTTGTCTCAGGCTCTCACAAGTTTACAGTGGTTCTATTTATTCTCTCTGGTACTCCTTACACCCAGTTTAGCTTCTTCTTCCTTTATGAACTTTGTTTCTATTTTCTTATCACCATGTCTTTATTTGTGTTTCCAATTGAATATACAGGTTTAAGTGAAAAGAACACTGAACTCTTGGAGAACTGTATGTTTTATATACTATTACTATTATTTAAAGAAAGTGCTTCTCGGGCCACTGAGAACCATTGAATATTTTCACTGAAGCTTTTGCTGATGACCCTAACTGAAAATCAAACAGCTTTCCACACTTTCTGGCCTTTACTCTGATTTTGCATCAAAACATTATCACCTTTTATCATACTATTAATTTAATTAATGTAGTTTTGTCATACCTTATTCACACACAATCTCAACAGTAGTTTCTGTCCCCACTACCAAGGATGTAGGTAGCGGTTGCTCATTTCCTTGGTGTTCTGACTTGGGGTGACACTGTGTGCAGAGTAGAACTTCACTCCATAGGCTTTCCCAGCCTGTGACCTTCCAGAAGTAGACTAACAGGTCTTACCTTGGAGAGACTTCTGGGCAGGTCAGAGCCGCCAACCTTTCCATTCGTAGCCCACAGTGTCAGCACCTTCCAGGAACTCCTAGGTGAGTATCTCCATGTCTCGAGGGGATCTTGTTTCATTATTTTCATATTATAATTTCATTATTGGGTCTTGCTTCTCAATCTGTGCATGCTTTTGCCAAATGGTATTACTTAATACTACTTTGATCTAAAGGTATAAACGATTTTCTTCTCTCATTTTGTACAGAACTCTTTAGATATGCAAAATTATAGCTTCTAACACAATCCTATTTCATTATCTATAAAGTTTACTTAGATATTTTAAAATGCTATTCTTTCTGTTCTTTTTGGAGAATCAGCAAGTTAAACAAATGCAGGTCAGTTTAAAGCAGTTAATTCTTTTCCTTTTTTTGTACTTTAGACGGAGGTTTACAGAACAAATTAGTTTCTCTTTAAAAAGTTAGTTCACATATTGTTTCATGACCTTGTTTAATGCTGCTATGAAATACCAAGAATCTGTCCCCTCCTGCCTTCTAGTTCTTGCCCCTGAGCTGGTGTGCCTCTTTAGTCTTATTTTGTTTTACGGGCCTAAAGTAGTTAGTCCTTAAGTTAATAACTCTGAGTGCTACAAGCCTTACAGATAGACCTTTATGCAATTCTTGGTTGAAATAGATGAATCCTTAAACACTTAACAGAGTTGGCACATACTCAAACGCGTTCAATATTAGCTTTACTAGCTAGTTTCCTTTGATATAGATGATTGAATGTAAGCATACATCATCAAAGTAACTTGTCAAAAGTCATATCATTAATAACTCGGTAGAGCTAGGCTACGCACCTAGGTATAATAATTTCTACCACTCTACTACCATCTGCTAGTTAAAGACTATAAAGTATATGAACACTAATACACCTAACATTTTGAAAGCTGATTATTTTAGCCTTGGGAGCCAAACCATCTTTTTTCTTTATTTGAAGTCATAACTTATTAGTTAAGATATATTCCTCTTTTAAGACAAAGTAGAAAATCATAATACTGTAGGGTGGGTGCAGTTGGTTCTTTGAAAAGCTGAAAGAGCAGGAATTGGGCTGGTTTCCCATGGGAAACCATAAAGCAAAACTGGAAGGTGTGTGCGCCCAGGAACAAGCATTCATCATGAATTCAGTTATTCCCGCGCACTTCTGGGCACATGGATACTAGCTACACTTATGCTGACTACTGTGAGATAAAAGATTCAAAGTAAACAGTCCTTCAGCTAGGCAAATGACTGAGAAAGCTTTAAACACATGCATGCATAGATACAGAGTTTGTATACACACATATCTACAGTTAATATATAAACATATAGTTTATATATGAGGACTGTCAATTAAGTTCATGAACTCATCCTAGAAAAAGTGCTACATACCTCATTGGTGAATATCAATTCAGCCACCTTCAAAGTACTCCCATTTGGAAGCTGTGTACCAACACTGATGCCTAGCCCTTCAAAGCACATTTGGAACTCTTTTTCTGGAATGGCTATCAGAGCTGTCATTGTGAAAGGACTGACAATAAGTTCACGAAGTCATCCTAAACCAGTGTTATGTGCCTCATTGCTGAATATCAGTATGGCCACCTTTGAAGTACTCCCCTTGGGAAACTAGGCACCAATGTCAGAACCTAGTGCGCCCTCCAAAGCAATTTTGGAACTCTTTCTGGAATGGCAATTGCACATGGTAGCATGGTGGCAAGTTCACAAACTTAACTGTATACTTTCCTGTGAGGGAGTTTTTATCCAGTAAACAAATACCTGTATTGGAACACCATCCCTATTCACCCGATCTGGCCCCTAAGGACTGTTTTCTTTACCTGAAGACAAAGGAAGTACTGAAAGGAAGACATTTTGATGACATTGAGGACATCAGGAGTAATATGAGGACAGCTCTGATGGCCATTACATAGAAAGAACTCCAAAACTGCTTGAAGGGTGGACTAGGCATGGGCATCACTGCATAGCTTTCCAGAGGAGTACTTCAAAAGTGACTGCAGTGATATTCAGCAACTTTTCTAGGATGAGTTTGTGAACTTCGCAGTCCTAGTAGACATTTCACAAATATGAGCATTATGTAGTCTCTGCTATTAAAATTTCAAAAGAAAGAGGCTACTATAGACGGCAGAAAACAAACAAACAAACAAACAAAAACCAAACTCACTGACGATGAGTCAATTCCAATTGATAGTGATCCTACAGGACAGAGCAGAACTGTCCCATAGGGTTTCCAAGGAGAGGCTGGTGGATTCAAACTGCCAGACTTTTGGTTAGCTAGCAGCTGGCTCCTTAACCACTGCCTCCCAAAGGGCTCCATTCTGCAGAGATTTAATCAAATCATGTAGGATAATTCTAAATATCTTCAATTTAAGTTATCTGATGCAGCCAGAAGATAGAACTCCAAGATGAACAGATATTCTACGTTCAAAATTACTCAGCTGAGAAAACACATACCTTTAAATGCTTCTAGCATAAACCTACAGGGAAGCTTCTCTCCTTACATCTGTGAAAGGCTGTATCTACCATGTGTGGCTAAAATAAACTAGAATGCTTATGCTCTAACTTATGCCTGTAAAACTGAACTATGTACGTATGTATCCTAATTTCACCTACTCAAGGAAAGCATAGCAAGAGCTCACCAAGAAAGCTGATAAAATCCAACTCTTATCTTTCAACTCTTGTAAAGTGTTCTTTCCTCTGTTATACAGGCTATTTAATCCCAAAGCCCTTTTATTCCCTAATATCCTCTAATGCCTACTGGGAATTCTACAGTTTCCCAATCAGTACTTGATGCTGAAAAACACTTAGGCTTATATTCTGCTTTAATAAAAATTTCATAAAAATTTTGAGGAGATATATTTTTCTTTAAAAAGTTGTCTTACACTGTTAAAGTGTGTTTTAAAAATAAGCTGATCTGTCATGCAGTGGTTAAGTGCTATGGCTGCTAGCCAAAAGGCTGACAGTTCGAATCCACTCAGTGCTCCTTGTAAAGTCTACAGGACACTTTTATTCTGTCCTTTAGGTTCACGGTAAGTCGAAATGGACTTGACCACAGTGGGTTTGCTGTTTGTTTATAAGTTGATCTGTACTTCTGAGTGTCAGAAACCAGTGGAGTACAACACCGCAACATTTAGTTAGAAGCACTGTTAACTTTCACCAATAGAGAACCAAGTAAGATTCTTAATTAGGGAGATGTGCTTTACTCATTTTAGTGGTATTTCTGCAGTAGAGCAAAAAAATGTGATTTACCTGGTGAGTGATAGAGAACCAGATTTAAATCACTTTTATTCACTTGTCCGACTCGACGGCACTTGGCTTGGCTTTATTCACGTGTTAGGGATATGGCTTTGGGAAAGTCATAAATCTTGCTCATCCTCATTTCTAGTGTTGGGTTAGAATCTCTGCCTAACCCGGATTCACGGAGTTGATGCAAAGGTCAGATTAATGCAAGGAAATAAAAGCATCCATACATTTATTGTAAAGTGATATGCAAATTTAACTTCAGAACTAATTGAGAAACCATCTCTTCATATAATCTTCTGTATTTCTTAGCCAAGCTAATTATATCTAAAAAGACTGGAGTAAACCAGGTATTTCTGGAGTTCTTAGAACTTCTAAAAGTTCTATGATTCTATGCTGCCCAGCATTTCCTAACAGTCATTAAAGATGATGGTATTATTATGTACTCAGCACTCTGCTTGATGACTAGACACAGGTCGAAGCGAACCAAGGCTTTAGAGACCCCATCTTTATAGACAACATAATTATAGTTATGAGTTTGTCAAGTAAACCAATTAGTTCTTCAAATAATAAACTATTATTCATCAAATAAGAAAGAGCTCATAGTAAAAAAATCACAATAATATACAACACTATGGACAATGATGCTAATTTTTGTTTTAACTAAAACTTCTGTAATAAAACATTTATTGTCTGGTGATAAAAGACAACCTGATTGTATTTAATCAAGTTATATGTTCATTATATCATTCTACTTGATGTTGTCTAGAGAACAATTTTTATATTTAATGGCTGATATCACATAACAACAACCATAATTAATTACACAGATTTAATTTTTGCTTATATGTATTAATTAGGCTTGTTTTTCAATCTTTAGCTCAAGAGATGCATATTTAATATAATTAGGGATAGTTTCTAGACATGATTTCAACTGCAGGCATTGCTTCCTAGAAAAAAAAAAACGATCATTTTTTTACTTTCTCCATCTCTTTCTGGTGTAACATTTTCATTTTGGGTGTAACAACCATATGCTCTGAAACCCAAACGAAAATCAGTGCTGTTGAATCAATTCTGACTCATAGCGACCCTACAGGACAGAGTAGAAATACGGCATAGTTTCAAGGATCGCCTGGCAGATTTGAACCACAGCCTTTTTGTTAGCAGCCAGAACACTTAGCAACTCTGCCACTAGAGTTTCTATACCCTTGGAAGCCCTTAAATGACTGTAGACAACTTATGTTTACATCATGACTTAGTTCTAAGAAGCCATCTAGGATCCTCAAGTATCATTTAACCAAGTAAATGAAATACTAATCATTGTTAGCCTCTGAGTCAGAACAGCTTAACAGAAAATGATGGAAATGAAAATAGTATTTCACTTGAGGAAGAATCTAAACAGCTTTCTCACAGGTAGGAGACAGACAGTGAAAAGGAAAGGCCCATTTCTACTGAGATCTAGAAGGAAAAAGTGATTTAATGTTCAATATTAAAAATTTAGTTTTGACACAGAATGCCCCATTTAAAAAAATACTTGCATCAGACATAAAAGTGACAAATATAATTTCATTGCTAAAAAGGAAGAGAATCCTCTAATGTTATATGGATAAAATAATAGCTATTTTAACAGAAAACTTAGATGTGGAATCTTTCATATCAATGTGTTTGCCGTAAAGTGTCCTATTCTGTATTTTTAGAGCTGTTACCTAGAAATAAGAAAAGGTGTGCCAAATGAGACAGTGAGTATAAAGCACATGGCAGAATGCCTGACATAAACAGCTTGCAAGAGGTGGTAGCTACTGTTATTCAAGTTTATTAAACAAGTATTCTAACTGAAAATAGATTTTAGTATAATTTCAGATTCTGTAAAAAGATATTGTATAGTATTGCTAGGACCTTCTCAACTTTTCCCTTTTACCATTTAATTAAACAAATGCATTATGCATAAAGCAACTTGTTACAGTAACCTTTATACAACAATTATTTAAAAACTTGAGGAATTCTTTTATGATTGTGTAGTTTCAGCTCCTTTCATCATTCATCAGTCTATCCATCCACCATTCATCCATCCACCATTCATTTAGCTACCCACCCATCCTTCCATCCATGCACCCAAATACCCATTTATCCATCCATCATTCATCCACCAAAAATTAAACTTTATGTTTTATGTAACTAAGTACCTTAATAAAGACATTATTGATAATATATTGATAAGGCTCTTAATCTTGTAGTTTATCTTGGAATCAACTTTCACATAATAAACCAAAATAACCACATCTATTGCCATCAAGTCATTTCCAACTCATAGTCACCCTTCAGGGCACGGAAGAACAAACTCCCCCGTAGGCTTTCCAAGGCTGTAAATCCTTACAGGAGCAAATTGCCACAACTTTTGGAAACCCTGGTGGCAACGTGGTTATGGGCCATGTCTGCTAACCAAAACGTTGGCAGTTCAAATATGCCAGGCATGCCTTGGAAACTCTATGGAGCTGTTCTACTCTGTCCCATAGGATGGTTATAAGTCAGAATTGATGGCAGTGAGTTTGGTTTTCTGGGTTTTCTCCCACACACCAGTCACTAAGTTTGAACTATGACCTTTTTGTTAGCAGCTGAGTGCTTAATGGCTGTACCACCAGAGCTCCTTCTTCCATTTAGCACCAACAAAACAAAACAGAGCAAAAAACAAACCAAGAAAACCCTTTTCGTCAAGTTGGTTCTGACTCACAGTGAATCTACAGGATAAAACTTTCTCATAGAATTTCCAAAAAAGCAGCTGGTGGATTCAAAATGCTGACCTTTGGGTTAGCAGCAAAGTTTTTAACCACTATGCCCCCAGGGCTCCTTTCTACATAATACCAGTTGCTGTCTAGTCAAATTCTGACTACTGGCCCATAAAGTTTCCAAGGAGTGGATTTGAACTGCTGATCTTTCGGTTAGCAGATATAGGTCATAATAACTACAGTGCCAGGGTTTCTCTTCTACACAGTGTTATTAGGTGCCATCAGGTTGGTTCTGACTCACAGCATCCCGAAGTACAACAGGATGAAACCCTGCCTGAATGTGTGCCATCCTCACACTCTCTGCTGTGATGGAGCCCAATGTTGCAAGTCACTGTGTCAACCCACCTCACTGAGCAGCTTTTTTTTTTTTTTATGGTGACCCTCTACTTTACCAGGTACACTGTCCTTCTCCAGAGACTAATTCCCTCCTGACAACATGTCCAAAGTATGTCAGATGTAGCCTCAGCATACTTGCTCCTAAGGAACATTCTGGTTCTGCTTCTTCCAAGACAGTTTTGTTCATTCTTTTGGCAGTCCATGGTATATTCAATATTCCTCTCCAGCACCACAATTCAAAGACATCAATTCTTTGGTCTTCTTTATTCATCATCCAACTTTCACATGCACAGGAGAAAAGTGAAAGCACTGTGGCTTAGTTCAGACACACCTTAGTCTTTGAGGTGATATCTGTGCTTTTGAACAGTTTAAAAAGGTCTTTTGCAGAACATTTGCCCAGTGCCATGTATATTTTGATTTCTTGACGGCTGCTTCCATGGGTGGTGTTTGTGGATACAAGTAAAAGGAAAGCATTGACAACTTCAATCTTTCTCTCCCTTTGTCATGATGCCACTTACTGGTCCAGTTGTGTGGATTTCTGTTGTCTTTACTCTGAGGTGTAATCCATACTGAGGTCTTTGATCTTATCAGCGAGTATATCTTTCACCCTTTCTTCACTTTCAGCAAGCAAGTTGAGTCATCTACATAATGCAGGTTAATGAGACTTCCTCCAATCCTGATGGCCTGTTCTTCTTTGTATAGTACAGCTTCTTGGATTATTTGCTTAGCATACACACTGACTAGGTCTGATAAAAGGATACAAGCTTGACAAGCACTTTACCTGACTTTAAACCACATGGTATCCCTTTGTTCTGTTCCTTGATTTATGCATAGGTTCCCCATGAGCACAATTAAGTGTTCTGAAATTTCCATTTTTCACAATGGTATCCATAATTTGTTATGACCCACACAGTCAAATGCCTTTGCACAGTCAATGCAACACAGGCAAACATCTTTATTGCATTCTCTGCTTTCAGCCAGAATCCAAGTGAAATCAGCAATGATATCCCGCATTGTCTTCTGAAGCCAGCTTGAATTTCTTCTGGTAGTTCCCTGTCACTATACTGCTGCAACCACTTTTGAATTATCTTTAGCACAATTTTACCTGTATATGTGAATGATATTGTTAGATAATTTCCACAACGGTTGGATCACCTTCCTTGGGAGTAGGCATACACATGGATCTCTTGCAGTGGGTTGGCCTGGTAGCTGTCTTGCAAACTTATTGGCACAGCAGAATTGCATCTGTTTGTTGAAGCATCTCAACTGTACCATATAATAGCACCCAGTTTTTATCAACTGGTAAAAATGACTGCCCTGGAACACACAGACACACACATGCAATTATTAGTGATACTGTCATAAGGTGAGTCTGGATCATTTTTAAAGGTCACAGTACTATTTCTGAATTTTTTTACCCTCCAGAAAGCAAGAAGAGTTAAAAGAGAGACACCTTGGCTTGACTATTGCTAGATAAACTTCTGAGACCAGGAGACAAAGTCACTGCACAACTGCGCTATGCATTTCTCTTCTAGCTTACAGACAACAATGCTGTTCAGTAGCTCAAGTTCTCTGATGGCTACTCAAAACAAACAAACAAACAATAAAACCAAACACACTGGCACATAGTAAGGGCTTGCTCATCACTATTACTGAAATAGTCTTATGAATACATATTTTAAGCAATCTAACAATGTTGCTGCAGTTGCAATAATTTTATTTCTACAAGACATTTTTCTTACTTTGAGATCCATCTCAAATTCCTGCACAGAAAAATGAAGCTCAGTCACTGCCCCTCTATTACCAGTGGTCGGGGGGACACTTGTCTTGTTATCATCACTAGATTACAAGTAACCTTTCAACAAAGAAAAATGATCAAAAGTGTCTCGAAGTAATGTTTAAAAGTATTACTGTCAGCCTGAAACTAGAGAAGGCTGACCCAGGCATTGGCTATTTATCCACTTTGAAGCTACAGATTAAAAAAGCACCAATGTTAAATATAAAATTGTTACTGGATCATCTGTCTTTGTTCACAGAAAGAATATCATCATTAAGTTGCAAGATCAAAGAAATGCTCACACACACGCATACACACATACACACATAAGAAAAAGAATCACGCACTTGTTGAAAAGTGACTGTGTAAACTTTTAAAGGATATTTTGCATTTGTTTTTCCAGCAAAACATCGATAACCTGAAAAACTAGAAAGTTGAAATGCTCTACATTTTAAGCCTAGAAATTAACCTTTAAATATGTAATCGTGATAGAATGTGGCATTTAGCTGATCTTAAATGAAGGTCTTTGTTTTTATTTGTTGCACAAAACACAGATTCCAAGAAAGAGTGTAAAGTAACCACATATCAAAGACTTCTGTAAACTGACTAACTCAGAGCACCATCTCTGCCTTCAGCAATCCCACTCCACTGAATCATCCAAGTGACCTTATTTGCTCATTAGAAACTCTGTGTACAGGTTGCAAATGTCAGAGTCTGCATTTACATTTTAAACAGTACATCTTGTAGCAGTTTAATGAAAGCATTTCAAAGATCTTGGGTCAAATCCAACTATTTACTCATCTGTTCCCTGAGCTTTAAATATTTTTGGCCTAGATTCACATATTATCCACAAGCCACACTTTAGGATCCCTCCTGTTAATATCTCAATATTGTAACAGTTTGCAGTGCCATTTGGGAAGGGGGATGTTGTTACACTATCATTCCCACACCCACCCAACAGCACGCTGACAAATAATTTAACAACATTTGATTCTAGTGTTATTTCCACTCTCAGAATATTATAATTCTGAATATACCAAGACACCGACCTTACAAACAAGCTGTGAGATTTTAACGTGTGCATTGAGTACCACACGTTAAACTTACATTGATACGATGCATAATATTTAAGCCCCAGAAGAGCTGAACTCTGACCGTGGAACCATGATATATTTATATACTACTAGTCTAGGATTCATATTCTACTCTAGGATAACTAACGAGAATATGTAAGTTTCCACATTTTTAAAATCCCTTTTCTTCTTCTGGAGGATAGTGAAGAGAAGAATTCCTAGGGAAGCATTTGTGGGGAGTGATGGTGGAGTGAGTGCTTAGTTAAACAGAGAAGCTTGTCTTTGCAATGAAGTTAGGTACATTTTCCTTATGCTATTTTACCAGAACTACATCAAAATTGAAAAACCTGGTAGTATAGTGGATAAGTGTTACAAGTGCAGTTCAAATCCACCAGACACTCCTTGGAAACTCTGTGGGGAAGTTCTACTCTGACAGGATCACTATCAGTGAGAATCAACAGCATTCGGTGGTTTTTACATCAAAATCACCTCAACCCCTCCAGAAATAAGCCATCACCAACACCAGCAACCATATGCACAAACTCACAACAGAAATAACTTGGGTTGTGTCATACACTGTTCCATCTTTAGCAGCCACACATCTAAGGAAAGTTCAGTAGTTACTCAGAGGCTGGTTTCCTGGTCCTTTGTATGAGACTAATGCAAGTACCTTCCAGTGTGGCCAGGAAAGAAAAACTAAATTCCTGTCAATAAAAAAACATCTAGCAAACAGAAAGTACTCAAAAGAGGTACCTTAACACCCACACTATCCTCCACATCACTAAAAATGTGTATTATCATTTGTGTTATTCAAACCAGATTAGAAAACCAAAGTTTGTCTTTAGGGAGAACAGTAATCATTTTGATTCAATGCTTACTTGGTTATGTTCTAGACATAATACAGTAATGATTCTGATCATACAAAGGACATTATGTTTATTTCTGTAATGCTAAACCATGTAAAATCCTATGTAAATATAACACACGAGGAAGATACATTTTTATCCTCCTAAGTATGAAATGTGTAACCCTACCTGTTTATCAAATACAGCTAGTTCTCAGCCAAATATACTTAGTTCTCACCTTTGTACTACCCACATTGCTACCTACCACATTAAAGAATGTAGTGAGTATTCCATTGAGGATTAGCAGTTAAAAAGATAAATATGAACAGTATGTAGACATGAGGATTCATAGCTGCTGCTGTTTTCTTTGGAAAACCTGGTGGTGTAGTGGTTAAGTGGTATGGCTGCTAACCAACAGGTTGGCAGCTTGAATCCACCACGAGCTCCTTGGAAACTCTATGGGGCAGCTCTACTCTGTCCTACAGGGTCGCTATGAGTCAGCATTGACTTGACAGCAATGTGTTTTGGTTTGTTTTATTTGTTTTTCTAGGCTGTAGTTTCCTTTCAAAGAAAAGCAACTAATGTCCTATAGCAGTCACCATGAAGATCGTGGTCCAAAATCATATTTATATAAATGATACTTGTTTGATTTCCAAATGAAACATCCTATTTGGAAGTGATGTTTAAAAGTAGTCTTGAATTTTTTCTTTTCTAGTCCCTGGCATTAGCCCCAAATAGCTTCCCTTATAACAGTTCCTTGGGAAGACAGTTGTCATCTATTCTCCACAGATTTGATTGAAAGTTGATGTCTTGCCATTTGATACAGGGGACATACACATTCAACAAATGGAACCGTGCAAGAATTCAGACATGCTATCTACAGCTGATTTATATTTCACAATGACAGAGGAAGTTCAAATGAGTTCTTCAGAAACTTTAAATTTGTTCTGGCACCAAATCCTGCTTCCCAGGGAATTAAAAATTTGATGAATTTCTGGACTTGATTAATACATCCAATCTTGCCACAGTGGATTATTCACAGTAAAATTCATTTGCTCACATTCAATTCATTTGCTCAGTCGGTAGAAATATCAACAGCATAGTGTAGTTTGGTAAGAATCAGAAAACAGCACAGGAATCTTATTTTTTGAAAAATAATTTGTATCTCAAGTGATCCCATCATATTGGACTGCTGTGTATGAGAATAAGGGCAGAAAGATGAAAGGCCAGAAAGAACCAAGACTTGTAAAATGATAATAATAATAATAATATAAAAAGACTCTTAAGCTAAAGTTGGAACAGGAGGCAACTGAAATTACAGATTTAACTGCTGTTTATGGAAAACGATATGATCATAACAGATTAGTAACAGAGAACTGTTTTACTCTAGTATTCCTTTTATCTTCTATTACTAGGTGAGAGGCAAAAAAACACATATTGTATTTTTTATGTCAAATGCTAAATGTAGGATTTTAGGCTAAATTATGAATGAAATAAATAAAGGATAAAGGAGATATGCAGTACACTAAGGAAACCCTGATGGTGTAGTGGTTAAGTGCTACATGTGCTAACCAAAAGGTCTGCAGTTCAAATCCACCAGGCACTCCTTAGAAACTCTATGCAGCAGTTCTACACTGTCCTATGGGGTTGCTATGAGTCAGAATTGACATAATGGCCATGGGTGGTTAATACACATAAAATGAAAAACTAAAGATTTTTACATGAAAACAAGTGCAGTATAACAGGAGAACAGAATGGCTGTCAGCAAAGCTAAGGCAGTGTTAACTATATTAATAAGGGGACAGTGTCAGCATGAGAGGAAATGACAGGGCAATCTATGTCATACTTGTTAGGCCATATCTGGCATTCTATGCTGCTGGTTCTGGATCTACAGTATAAGAGGGATATGACCAATACGGGCTGCATTTTCATAAGACAGATGTAATAGTATGGAGTCTAGAAATTGTCATGAGACTCTATTAGGGAAACCAAAGGTATTTTGTCTAGAAAACGGAAGACGGAGAGGTGTCACTCAGAGAAGCACACTAAATGTCTCATTGATTTGAATGGCTCCACGTAGGGTAGGGCATTAGACCTGCTCTGAGTAGCTCCAGGGTACAGAACTAGGGCTAGTGCCTTCACATTCCAAATAGAGAGTTGTCAGTTCATTAATGCCAATGTTATTTTTAATAACTAAAACAACAAAAACTTGAATTCCTTACCTCGTGAAACAGTGAGACTCATAGGATGGGGAAATATTTACATAACGGCTAGGTGACTATTGGTGAAAGGGATTTACAGATGAAATTTCTGCCCTGAACTGAGAGGTGTAAGTCTAGCACATTTCAAAACTCAGATTTCATGATTTCAGTCTTGGAGTTGGGGCTGGCCTGTTGCTAAGTAGAAACTGCAGTGTAAGGATATAAAGTTGGTTGGAAATGCTCTCCTGCTCTATTACTCTCTCTCTCTCCATGTGTGTATATAAATACATATATACACATATATATAATATCAAAAAGCAAACTAAACCCTCTGCTGTCGAGTTGATTCTGACTCATAGTGACCCTGTAGACAATGTAGAAGTGCCCCATAGAGTTTCTAAGGAGTGTCTGGTGGACATGAATTGCCAACCTTTTGGTTAGCAGATGTAGCACTTAACCTCTATGCCACCAGGGTTTTCACACACGTGTGTGTGTGTGCACGCATGCGTGCATGCGTGTGTGTGTAGAGAAATCCTGGTGGTTAAGTGCTACAGCTGAGAACCTAAAGTTCAGCCGTTCAAATCCAGCAGGCACTCCACGGAAACAATGGAGCAGTTCTACTCTATCCTCTAGGGTCACTATGAGTCAGAATTGACTCAACAGCAGTGGTGGGTGTCTATGCATTATATTAAACAAATTCCTCCATCAGATAGTCAGTTAATTAAATCTTTAATCTCTTTTGAGTATTTAAAGAAACTGCTATTAAAAAGTAAATGTCCTTACAGGAAGCAATAACATATGGAAATTAGTTACAGTTTGCTGACACAAAGACAGAATGAGAAAGGCAGAAAGAGTAAACAAGTTCTAAGGGACATAATTCTGTAAAAGATGAATCCAGGGAAAGGACCAACAGCATTTCTTTAAGGATTTCATGGAGCTCCAATAGATGATGACTATCATTTCTACGCAACTATGACCCAATTTTCCAAGGTGTTTATGTCATTACAGCTTTTAAGGAGGACAGCTTCTGAAGAGGTTCACTAATGTAAAACATTCAGCGCTTATTAAAATGGAGAATTTTGTGTGTAATAGGTGCTACAGACATTTAAACTACTTGTTCAGTTTCAGAAGAGTCAATCTATGGCAAGGATTATCAAAACCAAATTATTTTAATGCACAGAGTTACTTTGTATTACTAAATAAAAATAAACTTTTGGGTGGGTTCTACTTAGTGTACACAACATTATTACGTGTTTTCACTCAAAAACATCTCTGAGTCAAAATCTCTATGATGGGAGAGCAACATAGCTTGAGCCATGACTTTTCTCCTGAACATCATCATTGAAATTCCATATATTTTCACTCGTCAAAAATCCTAAATTAAATTTTATGGTTTATTCCTCCAACTGGTTAATTGTCTTCATTTTGCTCTCCTCAATAATAATAGCACTACCAACTTACTCATTATTTATAGCTGAAGTATTATATTATTGCTTCTATATACCATGTGAAGAGTTGCAAGTTCTTTCATTACAAGCTCTCTACCTTATGGGATCACTCTAGTTTATGCCATCATTATCTTTAATCTGTAGTGCAACTCCTAATAATAAATACTTGTATATCCAGTCTCTTTCCTCGAGAAAGCTGTCTTACCTACTGAGAAAAGAGAAAATGTTCTAAAGCATACATTCTCATCAAGTAGCTCCCTAACTCATAAACCTTCAGTGACTCACTATAATTATAGAATAAAGCCTGTTTTAATTAATATTCCATTAAAATCTTCCATTATATGACGTTAATCTGCCTTTTCAGCTTTATCTCCTTTTGCTATTTTTTTATGCACCTTATTCTCTAGTTAATCTATTGTATTTCCCATTACCTAAATGCTAGTGTGTGCTTCCCAGCAGCTGTGATAGCCTTCTTCCTCCTTGTACTCCTCCCCCGCTGCAACTCTAATCCTGTTCCTTTCTCAGTGTCCAAGCTTAAAGATCTTTTCTTTAATTTCTCATTCTCTCTTTCACTTTATTATTAGTTTTTCCTCTTCCTTGTCCTCTGTCCTTCCAGGGTATATTCTCGTCCCCTTTCCATTTCTTGATCTATGTCTTGCAGTGCAGTTTGGTTTTCTATCTCTTTTCCCCTACCTGAGATCGAGGACTATGTTTACTAAAGTTTCCTGTATATTCCAAATATTCTGTAAATATATTTTGATTTTTTTTAATAGAGTAATCATGAGTCAGACTTTATAGCTTTTTTTTAAAAAATATTACATGTACAGGTATAAAAACAGTCAGTCCAGGGACATTATTTTAGCAATCGGGGCTAAGAACAGCCAAATGTGAGTAGTTATGCATCTGGTGTTTGTTTGCCTTTCCTCATGAAGACGGCAAAGACATTTGCTTCCTTGAAAAATACGGCACTTTTTTAGTGCAAGTAACCCTATCACACTGGTTTCCTTTACCTGCTGGTGAAAGTTAACTCGGGGACATGTAGGACAGCAGTCACACACTGGCTCATGAATGGACGGCAGTGTTTCTTTCTTCCTTGCTGCTGAGGAACACTGTGTCTGCATACTGAGTTCTTGAAGACGTCTACTTCCTATGAGACTCAGGGATAAAACTTGATTGTAAATGGCTGATTAATTTGGGCATGGTGACCTTATTTTCTTTCCCAGACATTTCTTTGGGGACGTGTGATGCAAAATAGAATATTCCATCAATAGGATATGAAAGAAGTTTTAGCAGAGAAATATCTTCAGTCATGAAAAGAAACATATACAAAAACAACAAAATCTGGTTTGCATTTTGTTATGTCTGAGGGTGACACCCGAAACTGTGGCTATTGTCTTGTGACCATATCAAGTGGTACTCTTTGGGTACTGCTGATACACTATGAGTTAGAAAGCAGAGAGGCCAAACAAACCAGGTAACCTACCCCAGCCAGCCAACCTACCCCATGACTTTTATTAATATGGCAACCTCCATTTTTCTTTTGGTTTGAGCTAGCTAAACAGAGTTCTTTTCTTCTTGTGGCTGGAGACTCAGTGACAGATAAAATTTTCTGTTGGCTTCCTACATTTCACTTGGGGGAAACATTTCCTAAAGGCAACTTAAAAAATCTTCTTGGAAAGAAAAATTATTATTAGTTATCTCCTGGGTTTGCATATTTGATCAAAATGTTAATTTAAAAAATTCTTGAACAGTGACGATTTTAGGAATCATCTTATAACTTGGTTTCAACTGGAAGACATTACTTTGAGTGAAATTAGTCAGTGGCACAAGGGCAAATGTTGTACGAGACCTCTACTATAAGGACTTAAAAATAGATTCACATATAGAAGAAAAGATTCTTTGATGGCTGCAAGAGAGGGGAAGGAGAGAGGGACAGGGCTGGTCAGAGATTAGACAGCTGATAGAAATCTGGTTGGGTGAAATCAGTGACAGCACACATTAGAATGAAGATTAATTTAACTGGACTCCAACATAACCTGAATACTCTTCTAATCTTAACCCAATATTGCAAGGACAGAGTAGTTGGGGCTGGGGTCCAGGGATCATGCTCTCAGGGACATCACAGACAATCAGCATAACTAGCATATTGCTAAGAGAGCCTTTTCCATCCCATATTGGTGAGTTGTATCTTGGGTCTTAAAAGCTAGCAAGCTGCCATCTGGGGTACACCAAATAGTCCCAACTGAGCAGGAACAGATGGTCAACAAGGACCAAAACAACATGAGGGAAAGAGAACCCAGAAGACAGAAAGACCCTTGTGAATGGGTAACTACATTAACACATGACCAGAAGAACCAGATGGTGCCAAGCCACCATCAGAGACAGTCGTGATGGAGCTCACAAAGTTGAGTCCCACTGGCAATGCGAGAATAAATGGGTGCACATTGGGAACTCCACTACAAGAATGCAATTGATGGTCTGAAGGCCTGGGGGTTCCCCTGGGAGCATGGTCCCTAGACCTGATAAGGCCCCTGTCCGTAAATCATTATTGAGGTCAACTCCTCGGACAGTAATAGACTGGACTCAGTGACACAGAGTGACCATATCACGTGTGCACTTTATGGTTCTATGAATCTATCGGACATTGTCCTCCTGGCCTGTTCTTAGAGGGGAGTGGAAAGGGTGGAGAAGAAAGGTCAGGAGACTGTTAGGAGGATATGACATGTATAGAAAAGAAAGGAGGAGTATGTTGTCACAGGACAAAGAGAGCAGTCAGAGCTGCACACAGGTGGGCATGCAAATTTAAATTGGATTGTACACTTTCACTCAATCACAATAATAAATAAGTAAAATTCTCAGAATCACCCTTTGGGGCTGCAATGAGCCTTGGGAATGCTTTTGCATATTTCACCTGAGCCAGCATTCACTGATCAACTACTTCAAGCTCCTCATTTTGCAGAGAGAAAATTGAGAGCTACTATCACCAAGGTCAGCATGTGCCCTTTGTTTATATTCTACAATGTAATTAAAAAGAAAAAGAATGCAGATAATTGTACTTATCGGTAGCAAAAAAGGATATTTTCCAGGCAATGCCGTTCCAACTCGGTAATCTGAGTAGCTCTTACTTGGATGGAAATTGAAGATGAAAAGGAGACCTGCTCTCTCAAAAGCAATGATCTTGTTGGCTTCATGCTTTTCACTCACAAAGCCCTGCAAGAAAGAACACAAAGATTAAATAATACCTAGATGGTACTACCACTACTATATCCAACAAACCATTTTTCTCAATAACATCATTGGTTATTAAACTGAAACTGAATGTATCAGAACATCTTTTTTGAACAGCATGCTACAATTTTCCCAAATAAAACTATAAGCTAACAAGGATTTCACAATTTGCTTAAGGAATCCTATAAAAATCCCACCCACCATCTCCTAATATCAAATAAAGCACAATCAGAAGATTAATGGTGTAGTTTAGATTTTAGGTAAAATATGGTATTTGCTGGCACAGTGGCTAAGTGTTACAGCTGCTAACCAAAAGGTTGGCAGTTCAAGTCCACCAAGCACTCCCTGTAAACCCTACGGGGCAGTTCTACTCTGCCTATAGGGTCACTATGACTCAGAATGGACTCGTTGGCAATGGATTTGTTTTGTTTTGTTTTGTGTTCTATATAAAGTGTGCATGTGATTAAAACTAGCTATCTTTGCATCAGCTCCAACTCATGGTGACCCCATGCATGGGTTTTTAATGGCTCATTTGTTAGAAAGAGATAACCAGGCCCTTCTTCCAACGTACCACTGGGTAGACTTAAACAGTTACCATTCAGGGACTCCATGTCTGTATGAGAGCTGCTTATCAATTTATTTGAAGACTTTTTGTTTTTACGTGCTCAGACTGATGAGATGAGGCACTAAAATCATTTTCAGAGTCTAATACAGCAGTATCATTATAATTAAATATCTGCAATTGGGGGTCTCTTAAAAACTTTATGTTTTTGCATGACTACATCAGATTTAAATGCCAACCTAAAGACTATTACAGTGTGTGTTTTGTGTGCATGTTGTGTATGGAGCCCTGGTGATGCAGCAATTAAGTGTTTAGCTGGTAAACAAAAAGGTGGCTGGGCCCCCTTGGGTGCTCTATGGGAGAAAGCTGGGGCAGTCCCTTCTGTAAAGTTTACAGCCTTGGGAACTCCACAAGGCTCTACTCTGTCCTGTATCACAATCATCACCCACGGTAGCAGCAGTCAAGAACTTAAAAGACACATTGCATTGGGAAAATCTCCTGCAAGTGACCTCTTTGTAAGTATTCAAAAGTAAAGACGTCACCTTGAAGACTAAAGTGTGCCTGACCCAAGCCATGGTATTTTCAATCACATCATATGCATGTGAAAGCTGGACCATGAACAAAGAAGACAGAAGAAGAATGGATGCATGTGAATTGTGGTATTGGAGAAGAACATTGAACGTACCCTGGACCGCCAAAAGAACCAACAGATCTGTTATGCAAGAAGTACAACCAGAGTGTTCATTGGAAGCAAAGATGGCAATATTGTAACTTTCATACTTCGGACACGTTGTCGGGAAGGATCAGTCCCTGGAGAAGGACACCATGCTTGGCAGAGTAGAGGGTCAGTGAAAAAGAGGATGACCCTTGACAAGACGGATTGACACAGTGGCTGTAACAATGGGCTTAAGCATAAAAACGATTGTGGACATGGCACAAGACTGGACAGTGTTTCACTGTGTTGTTCACAGGGTCGCTATGAGTCAGAACCAACTCGATGGCGCCGAACAACAACTCTGTCCTGCAGGGCAGCTGTGAGTCGGAATTCACCTGGAGGGCAATGGGGTTTCATACATAGAGAGGTTTGAAAATAAATTGCAGTATCTACAAATGCTGCCCCACAGCATTCCCAAGGAGCTGCTGGCAGATTTGAACTGCTGATCTCTTGGTTAGTAGACATAGCACTCAGCCTTTATGCCACCAGGGTTTCCCTTGATTTTATATACAGTAATTCACAGCACGCAGTGAGAAGCCCTTGCGGTTTGAACACCACCCTCTCCCAGCCCCAGCTCTGAGGGGCCTTACTTCCATGCATATCAGCAGCACCACTCCTGGTAATTTAGAAATGTGAGTGAAGGCTCCAGAGTAAACAATTGCCTTTTGGTATTCAACATTGTTCCTATTGAAAAGGAACATCATTTTGCTCTCTCTCCTAGAAACAGCACCGCTAATAAACATGATTAGGGCATTCCTGTCATGTAGTCAATCTTACTGAATACACAAGCACCTCTATTGAACCATTTAAAAAAAAAATCATATACACCAAAGTAAAAACAGATCAACAGTAATTTCAAACAGCATCAGTATAAAGTAAATGGATTACAACTAACACATACTATATGCTAATTTTTGCAAAGAAAAAAAAAAGCCTGTATAAAAATTGCACCTGTTAATTACATTTTCTAAAACTTATTGAGAACTGAGATTTTAATTCCAAGAAGAGTCAGGCTTATGAAAAACACAAAACAGCACACAGGTATAATGTAGCATCCTATTGAAATTACAAGTGAGAGACCAGGAAAAGAGGCTAGGGGAGAGACAGAAACCTACATGTTTCCAAAATCATTTCTTTATGACAGCATAATTATTTATATAAAGAAAAACAGTCAAAACAATTAAGATGTTGCCACAACAATTTGCAAAATGGGACCCATGCAGTGCTTCTGTCATTTATTTTAACCAATGAAATAAAAATTACTAAATTTAAACAATAAACTAACCAAGATTAGGTAGGAAGGACATTATGTTGAAGATTTTCATTATCTCAGAGAGACTTACGCGGCGTGTTTTGACAACTTCAAGTACCTTACAAGGCACTACACAGCTAATAATAAAGTGCTGTTTAAAGGATCTGCATATAGATGCAGACCGATTGCCATTCTAAGCATGCACAACACTGATGACTCAAAGCGCACACTGAGAGTGAAGAGCTTACCTGTGGAGCTGAAAGCCAACCATATCTTTCTTCCAATTTATTCATATCCCTGTCAAAATTATTTAGGAACTTATAGCGGAGAAGGTCGTCATCAGCTAAATGAAACTGCCTTCTGGCATAATGGTAACTCTCATTGTTTCCCTTCCTTGGGAAGTCTAACCACTCGGGATGTCCAAATTCGTTACCTGCATTTAAAAAGACAGAGAAGGAAAGTAGGAAGTTAGAAAGCAGGAGAGAGGAAGAGAGAAGGAAAGAGGGAGGGAGAAAAAAACACACACACAAAACAGCATTTCTTACTGAGACAATTTCATAACCATGTTTTTACAGTCATAACATTTTTAAGATGAGTTTAGGTCACAATTTACTACAGCTGTGTTCTTTACGTGATGTGTGCATGTATGCTCTTGGTTCAGAAACATGGTGACCTCACACAGAGAGTGTCATGGTGGGACACAGAAGGCGGTACAGTTTGGGCTCAGTTACAGATCATTTTCTTCATTTCAGTCTTCTCAAGTGCAAAACAAGGATAATTCTATTTGTACAGCTTATTTTATCTATGAATTAGTTTCTGAAATCTGAGTAACTTCTGAAATCTGTTTCTGTAACCTCTGAAATCCATACATACACATATATAGGTGTGCATGTTGCCCACCATGTGGCAGTGAGGAAGGAACCGAAAGTTTGACTCAGTGGGCCTACATTTACTTGAAAATACCTTAAAGTGGTACAAAGGATTGATGAGTCATGCTGAGGTCTGGAGCCTGATTCACATCTGCTCAAGGTGAACCCAAGTGCAAAGCTTGGTCAGTCAACCATGCACACGGCAAGTGGATATACCAACAGAATTACAGTAGGAACACATTCTTTACTGACAGTCTGGGCCCAGAAAAGCCTATGTCTAAATGCTATTGGGATTTCAACTAGTGGGGAATTTAGCTGAGATGAAAATGTCATGAGGTAGCAAAACAAACTAGACTCAGTTCATACTTCCTACAGGGAAAGCACTTCGATTTCTTTAACCCTCTTTCAGCGAACAATTATATCATCATCATTACCCACTGCTGTTGAGCTGATTCCGACTTAGAGCGATCCTATAGGATGAAGCAGAACTGCCCCATAGAGTTTCCAAAGAGCACCTGGTGGATTCGAACTGTCGACCTTTTTGTTAGCAGATGTAGCACTTAACCACTAGGCAACCAGGGTTTTGTGATTATCATTATGGCCATCGTGATAGAGGCAGCTGCAAATATTCAATGACTGTTTACTGTGTGTCAGGTACTAAAGTTAGCATCACACACAAATGAACTCTTTCAATCATCAACAGTCCTATGACATTGGCAGTATAACTGTCTGCAATTTTACAAGTAATGAAACCGAGACAAAGAACAGTCACAGAATCATTAAGTAACAGGACATTTTGTAGTGTAATTGATTACTTTTGTGTAGCCTTTCTAGCCATGGTCTGGTTGTTTTCACCCAGGTGATTGATTAGGCAGGACTGTGGCCCACTAGGGAAATTGGTCAATTTTGCCTTAAAAGAAAGCCAATTCCAGTGTAATGGGGGAGAACCCTGCCACCACTAAGGGAGAACAGGCAGAAGCAGAGAACACATCTGTTATACCTGGGATCCCTGTTCCGAGAAGCTCCAGAACAGGCAGTGGGGTGGGGGTGGTGGTAGAGAGAGAGCAAGTTATAATTCTGAAGACAGTAACAAGGAGTGGCAGGAGAGACTCAGCCACAGGGGATGGTGCAATGGGCTTCTAGGCCACGGAGAGAGAAACCTGAGTGCCTTTGGGGAAGGGGTCTGAGGCCAGAGTTAGGTGTGCCTATGAGCTCGGCTACAAAGTGACTGTCCCCATAGAATAACTGTGTCTTGAGTGTTCCTGAGTATGAACTGTACCTGTTACTTCACTAATATATCCCATAACTGTAAGTATGGTCTGTAAGTTCTGTGTGGCCATTGCAATGAATTATCAAGCTCAGTGGAAAAGCAGCACTGTGCAGGGGATGCTTAGAATACTGAGGACAGTGGAGATAGGAGGCTTCTCAGGCGTCCATTGAAGGGAGCCAACCTTGCGCTGTTGGTTCTCCCTCCTTCTTGTGGGGTTTGAGGGGATCATGCACTGCCCCCATGCCATGCTCTCTAGTTTCAGAACCCAGATTTTTACTGCTATACTGTAGTGCTCAGAAGTAAAGACTCTGGAAATACAGAACAATGACTGGTGTATCATAGGTGGGCAGAGTTCCAGGTGAAGGAAATGAATGCACAAACGTATTGGTGTGCAAGAGTGAGATGCTATGAACAGTGCTTTAGCCCCCAAAGGGTTTGTGTTGAGGCAATAAAGTGGGCGAGGAAGGATGAGTTTAGATTAAGAGGGGTTTCATCTATCATGTTAACGATTTCAGACCGTATCTTGCAGGAACGAGGAATGAATGGTTATTTCTAAGAAGGGGAATGAGAAGTTTCAATGTGTTTATGATCGCAATACCTCTGGTTCAGTGTCGGGAAGAGACTGGACATTGCAAAAACTAAATGGTAGACACATCGAATGGAACCCAGAGCATGAGACAGGAAATTACAGACGCAGTGGGAGTGGGGAAGAGAAGAATTGACTCCAGTGATGTTTCTGAGCTGGAAATAACAGGACTGATGACTGAATGACTGAATGGAGGCAGCAAGGCAAAGGGAAGCCTGAAAGAAATTTTGAAGTTTTGAGCATGGGAGACAGAGTAGTGACAGCTTTAACGAAACTTAGGGAAAAACGGTGACAGAGGAAGCTGGGGGAGAAAACATAATGAGTTCATTTTTAGGCATGTTAAATTTAAAACTGAAGGATATACAGGGATCTTGATGGAGAGAAATAAGGTATTGCAATTCAGAGGAAAATCAGGGAAAGAAGCAAGAGTTGTGTGGGAGATCCTGATGAGCAACGGCGGTGCAAGCCACAGGAAGAAGAGCCCTTAGAAAAGACAGAAGAGCAACAGGTAGCAGCATGAGATGAACACAAAACAAAGAACACAGAAGCTAAGAGTTCAAGGATGGTGGTCAGTTATATCAAACGCTTCTAAATAAAACAGGAATCAGATGGTACAGTCCTGAGCTCCTCAATTTACCGCATGCCCTCAAAGCCCTAGGGAAGCTTGTTAAAAATGTTTATCCCCTAGTGGTTCCGATTCATCAAATCCGGCATCAGTGCTAGGCAGCACTCTGTATTTTCATCATCCACTCTGTATTATTCTGAGCATAAGCAAACTAAAGATCACATACTGAGAAATGTTGACATAGAGATTTGAAGGGTCTTGGACCTATGTCTAAGTAAGGTCAATTATAAACCATAGACAGTTACAGATCATGAAGCCAGGAACACACATTTCCAAGCCAGGTAAAGCTGAATTTGAATTCTGGTTTGGAATTCTGGGTTATGTGGATTTAGGCAATTATGTCTCTCCAGTGCTCAGTTTCCTCATCTGTAAAATAGTATAGTAAGTTTCATAAGGTTTTCTTTAAGATTCCAATGAGGTACTTGATAAGGAGCTAGGCATATCGACTGGCAGCTATAAATTTTCAATGTCTGGTAGCTCTACTGTTGCACACTTTTACTTATGTTTGATATTATTTAGAAAAGAACGGTCCAGAGGACTACAGAGATTGGAGTCATGTTAAAGTTAAAATGCCTATGTCCCATTATTCTGAAGACACAAGGGCTATTCCTACTCTGCCAGAGACACACAAGTAACCAGGATGAGTTTTGAATGCATCTACCCTTTTGTCTGGTATTTTTAAAATATGAACTGAGAAAATAGAATATCTGTTCAAAAGACAGACAGTAAATATTATTTTAAGAGGAAACATTTTCCAAATTTTGAACACCTCTAATTATTTGGGGCAAAAAAAAAAAAAAAAGTTCAGTGCATAGAAGTTATGGTCCTAAGATTAAGATTCTACTTTAGAAGTACTTCAGAAGTACTTTTTATTTAAATTTATGATTTAATTTTAGTGTTCTCTATAAAACATACCAATATTAAATATCCATATTCTTTTCAAAAGCAGATTTTAAAATGTATTAACTAGTAAAAGAAAAATTCATTACATGAGGTCAAATCCAGTACCATTAAGTACTTAAAAAAATATTTTAAAAAGTGAAAGCAGAAAAATGTTTGATGACATAATGTAATTTAAGAATTCTTAAATAGTTTAACTTCTACTCTATCTTTTTTAAGTTTAAAGTAACTATTTCAAAAAAACATACAAATAAGCCTACTTATATATACTCATATAAATTAAATTCCTAATTGAGGGGACAAAAGCTACATTTAAAAAAAAACACTCAAAATACAATGAAAATATTACAGAAAAATCTATTCAACCCCTGTGAGAAACTCCTTCAGATTTTCTGGAAGTCCTCAGGGAAGGCATCTTTCTAAACTGTAAGATGTGGAAAGTTGCATACAATATAATAAAGAAATGGAAAGGAAAGTGATATCAGCCATTGCAGACAAAACATTCTACAGGGTGGCTTCTGACTGTTATCTGTGTTGTAAATGAGCTGACAAGGGGCAAATTAAGTTTAATGTAGACAAACACAACATTAACTTTCATATTTGGTTCAAAACCGTAAACACAAGCATAAAATAAATGGAAGCAAATCACAGAAGGACTTTGAAAGTGACCTTGGAATAATAGTGAACCATTCTCAGACTGCACAGAGAAAACTAGAAAATGTCTGTTAGTATCTCACAGTAGCTCAAAACCTAACGAAGAAAAATACTATCATGAAAACACGTTAAGAATGCTCTCCTCAGCCATGGTCTATAAATTAGGAAATGTAGAAGCATGCGAGACACTACAGTAAAGTATAGCCACCCCAAATGAACTTAGAACTAAGGGGTGCTGTTTACAAAAATAGATAAGAAATCTAAATTTATTTAGGTGATAAGAAAGAAGGTAACTGGTTTTAGTACAAGTAAGTAGATGGGATGGGGGAAAAATCTGAATCATCACTTGAATTAGTTAAAGAAAATACATACACATAAATATTCTTAAATTATAATAAGTAACTGAACTATCATTCGAATTAAACAAAGAAAATACATACACATAAATATTCTTAAATTATAATAAGTAATGCATGTACATGTATGTTATGTATGTATATAAATATATGCATATATATTTGCATATATGCATATAAATATATGAATATATTTCTCAATGAGTGGAACAGACATTCATAACCTAGGTTCATAGATTTCTAGTGATACTGTGATATTTTATGATAAATGTTGTAAGATTGTTCAAACGTGCAATTTTCTGAAAGTCCATAATTTCCTTTAGATTACCCAGGTGTCTGAGGATTAACAGGTTCAGAACCACTCCCTGTATTAGAATGTTAGGGACTGGAAAAACAGATCACAAGTAATGTTTTCTAAGCTATATAACTAAGGGGGTGGGGAGTGGAACCCTAAATTGGGAGCATCATTTTTAAAACCTCTGGCTACCTTATCCAGCAGACCAATTCAAACTAACTTTAGCACACAGAGGCATGATTGTGACTACTGAGAACAAAATACTTTTAAGTCCAAAATACACATTACAAGTAACCTGGCCCTAACCATCAAAGCATGACTGTTCTAAATCATCACATTATAATTATGATTAGTGATGTAACAGCTCTGGAGCCTTGATGGCACAGTGGCTAAGAGCTTGGCTGTTAACCAAAAAAGTTGAATCCACCAGGCACTCTTTGGAAACCCCATGGGGGCAGTTCTGTTCTCTCCGAGTGGGTTGCTATAAATCGGAATCAATTCGATAGTAACAGGTTTAATGTAATTCATAGAAAGTTATTCATTTCAAAATGAAGGAACAATATTAATTTTGGGAGGCTGTCATCTGGGATATGTTATAAGATATTTGTAAGAAAATTCACAATTCATGATTCAGTGTAGTAATAGAGTTGGGTACTTCCAGAAATGAGAATGCTAAACAACTTTAAAACAAAAACAGGGAAACAGGTGACTAATCACACTATAGTTAATTAATGATTCTAGAAAATTCTACTGAGTTTCTTCTCTGCCTTTCCATCTCTTCTGTAAACAGCCCCATTCATGTGTGGTTAATTGTGAAAACCTCTAGGCACACAATTCCTATTGGGATTTCTTTTCCTGTAATTAATTTTTTGCTGTTTGATGTAAAGGTCCAAACTATAAATTGACAAGGAGCCAGCTGGTACAGTGATGAAATTCAAGACAATACAACTAATGAAAAAGCCCCAGCTTTGTTAGCTGAACATTCTGATTAACAGGTTTGTGTGTTTGGTTTCTCTAAACTGTAATGCATACTAATTTTACCTAGGAATTAATTAAAGCCTATCACAGCCTCCATGCTGTGGATGCTATGTAACTCTTTGTTCAAAAGAAGTTTATGTATATATGAAAATAAGGTACAGTCCTAACTAGACTAAGAAACAAAGCAACCAACCAAACAAACAAAAAAAAACACTTTAATTCCTACTCCTCTTAATTGCACTTAAGACTAACTTCTAAAAAAGGAAGTATCATTTTTAAAAATCCAATGTGGGTCTTCCTCAGGTCTTTCAGAATGTACTTAACTCACCAAAGGATGAGGAAGAATATAAAATATTTTTCTAAATCAAAGTCCCTGATTTTCCTCTTCAGAGCCTGTTTCGAAACAAATCAATGTGACTATAGGCAGGAACCACAGCTGAGGTTTCCTTCTCATTCTCCACAGCCTGCTCCACCGTACTTATAGCAGGGACCCCATTCAGTAATTGTTAAGACTGAATATGTCCCTTAGAAATTGTTGAAACTCTAACATCACCCCCTCCCACACCCAGAAAGAAAATATAAAAGTCTAAGCCAAGAGACATGATAAAGGGTAGCATGCTGGATTTAGCAAGGAAAACAAATCTCAGTAGTGCTAGTGGAGATTTAGCTTACCAGTGCAGATAGAATACTCCTAACGAGAAAACAACAACAACAACAAAGAATCAAACAAACCTGTAATTTATATTCCTCTTAACTGTGCTGGACTAACAATATTTTCAAATCTAATGTTCTGTTTTTTAGGTTGCCCCATAAAGTCACCCTCACCTATGCTCTTCTTATAAAAGATAACAAATTTAAGATTATATTCTGAGCCCCTGTCATTGCTATCTTGGACCTATGTTCAATTATAATGCAAGATTATAATTTAAATAATATTCAGGCTTATCCTATGTAACAGATACCATGGTTAACGTACACCAGAAAGTTTTCTGCCCTCATAGAGCTTACAATCTAGTGGCAGGAAAAGGAAATGCATTAAGTAACAATTATCAGCTAACCAGTTGACACTGAGTCAATTCTAGCCCATGGCAAGCCCAGGTGTGTCCGAGTAGAACTGTGCCCCATGGGAATTTCAGTGGCTGATTTTTTCACAGGTAGATCACCAGGTCTTTCCACTGAGGTGTCTTTGAGTAGCACCTTTCAGTTAGCAGCCAAGTACCCTGTTTGCACCCCCTGGGGACTGCTGAACAACTACAGAACAAACAGGAAGCAGCACGGGACAAAAGGACAAAAGGGCAGCCTTTATGCCCCCGAGGGGGGAAAATAATAATAATAAAGGCAAAGGCCCTGAGATGATAGCACATCAAGCTAAAGGAGGCCTGGAACTACGTCAATACACAGAAGGGGAAGAAGGATCGGCTTCGGAAACTAGATCTCAGAATTCTAGAACATTATCTTTGTTAAGAACCAAAAAAACATCTTTTTTGGAAGAGGCATGCATACACCTCTGCTGAATCTACAGGGTGGCTGGTTACAGGAGTGGCTGAAATTGTTGAGGAAAACCATGCAGAGAGGCATAGCAGAAAAGAGGGTACAGGGTGACAAAGCCTGAGGACCACTCCTGTTTACCGGCAGGGTAGAGGAAGAGGAACAGGAAAAGGAGCCTGGGTAAGGCAGGCCAGGGAGGCAGAAGAACAAGCAAGGTGGTGACAGCAGCACTTGGATGAGAAAAGAACGGTCCGTGGTGACGAGTGCCGACAAGTGTTCACTTCGGATGAACAGCTGAGTGCCGCAGCAGCCTGAACACTGAGAGGAAACTCGGACGAACGGAGAGAAAGCCAGGCAACAGAGGCTCCGGGTGGAAGCCACATAATTTAAAACCTACCAGGAGTAAGAAGAGCTTTATTTTTTGTTTGTTTATTCTAAAATACTTGCATATGTAGTTTAGACATTTACTTGAAAGAAAACAACCTTCTGAACTGCAAGCTTGTATTCATAAACTTTTAAATTCTGAGGTATTTGATATACATACATTCAACCCATGTTAATGAGTACATTAAAGAAAAAAGTGAAAGATTGCACCCCACACTTTCCAGCATAGTGTTAAGTTCCCTTCAAATTCCCTTAACAAATGACAAGCTAATACTTGTCATAATATACATGACAAACATAATGGGAATGATGGCCTGAATCAAAGTGAATCACCTGCTACGCTTACTTGCCTTCTCCTACCATTTAATAACCCCACATAGGCTAATTTCCAAGCCCTTGACACTGTGACAGCGGAGAGGGACTGCGTGTGCAGTGCTGGATGTTAGGGCTCGTCAGCAGGGCCAGTGGTTACTTCTTTTCTGCTCCTGCTCTCACCAAGCTCCTTCGTGATAAATTATGCATTACGAGTCTTGAAGAAATAGCTGAATAAATTATGGTATCTGGAAAATGATTTTCAAGATCAACTTTGCTTGGACTATGAGCAAATCCTTCAAATCTTTTGCTTATCTACAGAACCAGCATTGCCTCAGGTGGCTGGTGTTGGCTGTCGTCAGCCTGGTGCCCACTCACGACAACCTCATGCACAGCAGGACAAAACGCTGTGTGGTCCTGTTTCCTCCTCAGGGCTTGGGTGTTCTACAGTCCATTGTTGTGGATGCTGTGTATTGTGAGTGTCATGAGCTGGAACTTACCAGAAGGCCACTAACAATGACAACGGCACTCAACAGAAAGGTCTGATCTTAGGCACTACACTGGACAGTAGGAGGACTGACAAGTTCGCAAAGTCATCCTAGAAGAAGTGCTACATATCTCACTGCTGAATACCAACATGGTCACCTTCAAAGTACTCCCCTTGGGAACCTAGGCACTGACACCAGCACCCACCTTTCAAAGCACTTTGGGAACTCTTTTCCTGGAATGGCCGTCAGAGCTCTTGTCATATTAACCTTGATGTTCTGAATGTCATCAGAATGTCTTCCTTTTGATACCTCCTTCATCTTCAGGTAAAGACAAAAGCCACTGGGGGCCAGATCAGGTGAGCAGTTAGAGTGTTCTACAGTTATCTGTCTACTGGCTAAAAACTCCCTCACAAACATCTACATAATTAAGTTCACGAACTTGCCACCCTGCCACCATGTGCACTGGCCATTCCAGGAAGGGTTCCAAAATTGCTTTCAAGGGTGGACCAGGTGCTGGCATCAGTGCATACATTCTCAAGGGAAATACCTTGAAGGTGACCACAGTGATATTCAGCAATGAGGTATGTGGCACTTAAAACAATTAAATTTGTGGACTTAATTGTCATACCTTGTATTCTGTTGTGACCCATGCCATTTTCATGGGTGACTTTTGGAAGTAGACTGACAGGCTGCAGTGGTAAGTGCTCATAAATAAAGCATGGAATAGTAGATGAAGCAAATGCTTACGCCAAGTGTTTGGATAGAAAGGTTAACAAACCAAAGAAAAATAAACACTGTTAATAACAATACCCATAAGTCTAAAAACAGATCAACTTTATATTATGTATAGACATTATGACATGAGTGTAGACACACTTAGCTAGCCTTGTTTTTAATATTAAAGAATTAGCATTATTATATAAACAATACACATGTAAAATACGTATACATGTTTTTGTGTAAATCAAGAAAATAGAACACTTGAAATAAATGAAATCTAATGAGTCATGAACAATATTAAAATAATACTAATTTCTTGAGACAGTATGAATTTTATGTTAAAATTTTAGCAGTTACTTTAAATACTCTTCATGTCAACCTTTCAATATGCAAGAGAACATGACTCCCATTTTCAGACAATACATTAGAAAGGTAATAACGTGACTTGCTGAAGTCATGCCAGTATGAAGTAGCAAGGTCAATATTCAAACTTAGATCTGCTCTGTTCTTTCTGCCATGGCCTCTCTAAGTGCCAGATTTGAAGTACATTATCTGGAAACCTATTACAAATGTATGAGGCAGTAGGGAAGATCAGGAAAAAGATGTGTAGAAGCCTATTTCCAATTTCACCATTAAGTGTACAAATAAGATGCACTTATTACTGACCTCTGCTACCTTCCCACCTTACACGATCCCACAACTGCTGCTATTATTACTCTATGCCATCGCTGTACAGTCTCCTTGAAACTTTCCTTTACTCCAGAATAAAGGCTTTGATCTTTACCTTTGTGCTGTCACTTTATACTGGAATATACACTATATGCCATTTTTTGTATCTTATAAATGAAATGACTTAAATATTGTATTGATTTTTTTTTTTTTGGTCTGTCAAACCAGTGATACACATCCTATATTTTTTACTTGTCTTTATGTAATGCACATACTACAACCTCAGAAATTTATCAAAATAAGTGTTGGTAGAAAAAAATGAAGGAAACCTTGTCTGCTTGCCTTACCAGGCTATCCATTCCTCATGGACAGTGGCTATCTTACTCTTTGAATACCGGATTCAAAGCACAGGGGTCAAGATGAAGAAAATACACAACAAATGTTTCTTGAATGATTGCAAAGTGCCAAGGGGTGGAGAGGAGAAGGATAAAGATCAGAGCAGGCTGGGGAGGGGAAGATGGAGATCAGAAGCCAGCAGATAAATCATTCCAGTTCTCTATTCCTCAGTGTCAGGGATGTCTCCAGGGCTGCCAGCCTCCTCTGCATGCCATGCCGATACAAGAATAAGAAATTCAGACAGTTCATGTTGCTCTGTATATTTTCACCTACACAGCATTTTTGGCAGCCTCAATTTGAAATAATAAAAGTATAACAAAATCATGGATATAATATATGAAATTTTACACATGAATAATACACCAACTGAAAGACTTAGTATCTTTTAAGAAGAGAGAAAACAAGCTTGGAAAACCAAGATTTTTCTTTTTTTTTTAATGCTATATTGGCTAATTAAAATTTTCATTGTATACAGATGCTGTTTTGTGGGTACTGTATCTCTAACTTTAGACTCACAAGTTTGTTACTGGAGTCTGGTTGTGCTAGTTTCTTCCTATCATTTGTCTGTAACTAGGATAGGTTAGTGCTCCACATGACAAGGAGTTTCCAGTTAACTGCTAACCTGAAGGTTGGCTGTTGGAACCCACAGAGTTGCTCTGCTCATGGCGACCTCACAGCTGGCGGTTGCCCTGCAGAATAAAAGGCCTGGGGATCTGTTCCCATAAAGATTACAGCCAAGAAAACCCTATGCAGCAGGTTTACGTTACACTTGGGGTAGCTATGAGTCAGGTCCCGTGGCAGCTGCCCTAGACTGGGGACAGTGGTGTCTCAGGGGTAGAGTCTCGCCTTCCATGTAAGAGACCCAAGTTCGATTCCTAGCCAATGCACGTCACGCTCACCTATCACCTGTCTGTGAGTGGAGGACTGCATGTTTCCAATCAGGCTTCAGTGAAGCTTCCAGACCGAGATGGAGCAGGCTGCCATGGCCTGGTGATTTACTTTCAAAAGTCAGCTAGTGGAAACCTATGGAACACAGTGGTCGGATGCACAGTCGATCAGACAGATGGTGCAGAACTGGGCAGCTTCCTTCTGCCATGTGTGGCGTTGCCATGAGTTAGGGACTGATTCAATGGAAATTAACAACAACAGCAACAACAACTAGGCTGGATTGGTTTCTTGTGATTACACAGTAATACAGACTAACAGACTACATATATATATATAAAGTAAGTAGGAAAAAAATAGTCTCTTAAATCTACTACACATTGTAACAAACCTGAGTTTAATAGAATCCTGGTATCATTTCCAGGCTAGTCTTTTTCTGTAAGAATCCAAGGTTCTTTCAAGGCCCAGTATCACCTCTGGGTTTCAGTCCCTCGCAGCTTCTCTTCTGTGGTCATAACTCTAACTCCTCTAGTAGAAAACTCTTACTGCTGCTTATCACCTAATCAAAGAATCAGCATCAGTTTCCCGTTGGACGATGCCGCTGTCTCTCCAAGTTCCTGCCAACAGCTAGTTAGCCTTGTCGGCCTCCCTGCTGTCAGCTCTTGCTTCCTCTCAGGCCACTGATGTCAAAGAAATGAGAAAAGGTCCCATATCAGCATGGTGGCACCCAGGAAATGCTATGAACTTCTTTCCCCAATGACGTGACGGATTCTTGGCTTCTATACTTCCATCCCTCAAGCGTCAACCTTATCCTGGGTAATACTGATTTTGGCTTTAAAATGAGACTCTAAACAAATCCAAAAACTATAAGGGTACTACATGGCTCCTGAACTAGCTTGAAAGGAAATTAAAAGGATGGTTCTATGGCACACAAACAATCTTAGTGCCCAAACCCAGTGCCGTTGAGTCAATTTCAACTCACCGCAACCCTACAGACAGAGCAGAACTGCCCTAGAGATTTTCCAAGGGATGCTTGGCAGATTTGAAATGCTGACCTTGTGTTTAGCAGCTGTAGCACTTAACTACTATTCCACCAGGGAATCCATGCCATTCAAAGAACATTACAAAAAAATCTTCTAGAGAGGTTTGACCTAGTCACCATAACTACCACCTTCCATTTGAGGAAACCATAAAACATGCCATACGGCTAAACCATTCTCTATACTTCCATAAAGGAAAAAGTTCTAAATTAGAGAAATAGTTTGGCCACAACAACAGCACAGAGATGGAGTGGTACAATTATTAATTTGACTAATATTTTAACTTTTATTGTATCTATCCAGTACGTAAACTATGCTACCTAGAAATATTCATCTTCATTATTCATATCTATGAGTAAAGCTTCTTTGCTATCTTTTGAGCTATATGTCCCTTTACGCAAACCTTATGGAGCTCTAGTGGCACGGTGGTTAAGCATTTGGCAGACAACTGAAAGGTCAGCAGTTAGAATCCACCAGTAGCTCTGAGTGAGAAAGATGTCACAGTCCACATCTGTAAAAAATTACAGCCCTAAACCCTATGGAACAGTTCTGCTCTGTTCTACAGGATCTCTGTAAGTCACAATTAACTGGATGGCAACGGGTTACACAGACTTTGCTTCCTTTGAGCCAGACAGTTTCTTGCATCTACATCTTCTTTACAGTTAGTTCTTTGAATTGTAATGGCTGAATCTGCATGCAGAAACTCGATCCATTCTTTAACAATCAGCTTAAATGTCACCTGTGTCAGAGATATTCCTCTTTTCGTCAGTCAGAAAAAGTTGATATTTAGCTCAACAAATTGCATACTATAAAAGACACTTTCTAATTTCCCTTTATGACTACCTGTTTAAGTTCTGTCCAGTAATATATAAGCAGAATCGTTATGTGGGACTTTGTGAAAATTCTTGTAAATCAAAAGAGAATCAAAGGAGAGACAGCTACTTCTTGTCCCATCTGCTTCTTTCTGTGTGCTATAAAGAATGAAAATCAAAATGAGAAGAAACAGTTGCAAAAATCCATTAATAATTGGAGCATGGAATGTATAAAATATGAATCTAGGAAAACTGGAACTTGTCAAAACGGAAATTGAATGCATCAACATCAATATCCTAGGCATTAATGAGCTGAAATGGGCCAGTTTTGGTCATTTTGAATCAGACAATCATATGATCTGTTATGCTGGGAATGAAAAGTTGAAGAGGAACGGTGTTCTGTTCATCATCAAAAAGAACATTTCAAGACCTGTCCTGAAGTATGATGCTGTCAGTCATAGGATTATATCCACACACCTACAAGGAAGGACAGTTAATACGGCTCTCACTCAAATTTATGCACCAGCCACTCAGGCCAAAGATGAAGAGATTGAAGATCTTCATCAGCTTCTGCAGTCTGAAATTGATTAAACACCCAAGCAGAATGCACTGGTAATTACTGGTGAATGAATGCAAAAGATGGAAACAAAGAAGAAGGCTTGGTAGTTGGGAAACACAACCTTGGTGACAGAAGTAACGCTGGAGATTGCTTGATGAAATTTTGCAAGACTAATGACTTCATCACTGCAAATACGTTTTCTAACCAACACAAATGGCAACTCTACACATGGGCCTTACCAGATGGCACATACAGAAACCATATCAACATCTGTGGAAAAAGACAGAGCAAAAGACCCATATCAGCACTCAGAACAAGACCAGGTGCAGACTGTGGCACAAATCACCAATTGCTCATACGCAAACTCAAATTGAAACTAAAGAAAATTGGAAAAAGTCCACAAGAGCCAAAGTATGACCTTGAGTAGCTTCCTCCTGAGTTTAAAAACCATTTCCAGAACAGACTTGATATGCTGACCACTAATGATCGAAGACCAGATGAATTATGGAATGACATCAAAGAAATCTTCCATGAAGAAGCTAGAGGTTATTAAAAAGACAGGAATGAAAGAAATGTCCAAATTGGACATCAGAAGAGACTCTGAAACTTGCCCTTGAATGTCAAGCAGCTAAAGCAAAAGAAAGGAATGGTGATGTGAAAAACCCAAACAGAAGATTTCAAAATCAAGAAGACAAAATAAAGTATTATAATAACATGTGCAAAGAGCTGGAAATGGAAAACCAGAAGTGAAGAACATGTTCCACATTTCTGAAGATGAAAGAACTGAAGAAAAAATTCAAGCCTCAAGTTGCCATAGTGAAAGATTCTACAAGTAAAATATTAAATGACTCAGGGAGCAACAAAAGAAGATGGAAGGAATACTCAGAGTCATTATACCAGGAAGAACTGGTCGATCTTCAGCCATGTGAAGAGGCAGCATCTGATCAGGAACTGGTGGTACCAAAGGAAGAAGTTGATGCTGCAAAGAAGGCACTGGCAAAAAACAAGGCTCCAGGAATTGGTGGAATATCAATTGAGATAACTTATCAAACAGATGCAGCACTGGAAGTGCTCATTCATCTATGCCAAGAAATGTGGAGGACAGCTACCTGAGCAACTGACTAGAGGAGATTCATATTTATGCTCATTCAAAAGAAAGTGATCCAACCAAATGCAGAAATTACTGAATAATATAGTTAATATTACACACAGTAAAATTTTGCTCAAGATCATTCAAAAACAACTGTAACAGTATATTGACAAGGAACTGCCAGAAATTCAAGCTGCATTCAGAAGATGACATGGAACCAGGGATATCATTGGTGATGACAGATGGATCTTGGCTGAAAGCAGAGAATACCAGAAAGATGTTTACCTGTGTTGCACTAACTATGCAAAGGCATTCAACTGTGTGGATCATAATAAATTATGGCTAACACTGCAGAGAATGAGGATTTCCGGACACCTAATTGTGCTCTTAAGGAATATGTATATGGATTAAGAGGAAGTCATGTGAACAGATCAAGGGGATACTGCATGGTTTCAAGTCAGGAAACGTGTGTGTCAGAGTTGTATACTTTCACTTTCTCTTTTCAATCTGTATGCCTAGCAAATAATCTGAGAAGCTGGATAATACAAAGAAGAATGAGGCATCAGGATTAGAGGATGACTCGTTAACAACCTGCGTTACACAGGTGACATCACCTTACTTGGTGAAAGTGAGAAGATTTGAAACCCTTACTGAGAAAGATCAAGGACTACAGCCTTCAGTATGGACTCCACTTCCACATCAAGACAACAAAAATACTCACAACCGGACAAGTAAGCAACACTGTCACATGTGGAGAAAGGACTGAGGTTGTCAAGGATTTCATTTTAATTGGGTCCACAATCAACAATCTCAGAAGTAGCAGTCAAGAAATCAAAAGATGCATTGCCTTGGGAAAATCTACTGCAAGGGACCTCTTCAAAGTCTGGAAAAGTAAAGATGTCACCTTGAAGACTATGGTGTACCTGACCCAAGCCATGGTATTTTCAATCACATTAGATACATGTGAAAGCTGGACAGTGGATAAAGAAGACCCCAAAATTGATGCCTTTGAATTGTGGTACTGGAGAACAATGTTTAACGTACCATGGACCACCAAAAGCACACAGATTTGTTCTGAAAGAAGTACAATCAGAGCACTACTTGAAAGCAAAGATGGCAAGACTGTATCTTACATGCTTTGGATATGTAGTTAGGAAGGATCAGTTGCTGGAGAAGGACATCATGCTTGGTACAACGGTAGGTCAGTGAAAAAGAGGAAGACCCTCAACTAGATGGACTGACACCATGGCTGCAACAGTGGGCTTAAGTATAACAATGATTGTGGACATGGTGCAAGACTGGGCAGTATTTCATTCTGTTGTTTATAGGGTTGCTACAAGTCAGAACTGACTCAATCGTGCCTAACAACAGCAACAACCTAAAGAATCTGGCCTACTGGCTAGTGCTGCAACAGCTATCATAGATCATGAAGTGACCTTGTGATAGAAGAAATGGATGGGATGGGATGGCATGTGGAGGCACGGGATGTAGAGGGAGGGAGGGAGGGAGGGAGGGAGGGAGAGATGGAGGGAGGGAGGAAAGGGACTGAGTTTCTGGTGTGGATCTGCCATATCAAACCTGAACTGGCTTCAGAGAGTGAAACCTCAAGATGTATCTTGCTTAATTACTATCATTTTCAGTTTTCTGTCACATGAAGTCTGATTTTAGCTTTACTGAAAATCTACTCACCCCATATAGTCCAGAGTAAACTATACAACCCTTTGTGGTCAGCAAATTTTTTTCATACACACAGTACATAACATGTTGATTTATATTAAACCTGAAACCAAACCTGGTACCATCAAGTCAATTCTGAATTCTGCAGACCTGAGTAGAACCATCTCACAGAGTTTCCAAGGGACTGTTGGTGGATGTAAACGGCTCACCTTTTGGTTAGTAGCAGCAATTCTTAACCACTGCACCACTAAGGCTCCTGCCTTATACTGGAGATATCATACTTCTTTTATTTTTCAAATTGATGGTCAGTTCCTTGTTTTGTACTCTTCCCTTTGTATAGTGGAGTTTTTTCTTTTTATGCAGTAGATGCATGATTAAGTGAATTGAGCACCACTGGATCAAGAAGGCTGAGTATGACAATTATCTAAGGAAACATACATTCTTCAAGGTAGAAAGTATCTGTCACATGAAGGGAAATAATAGTAAATAGTAAATAATATCATGTTGAAAACCCTGGTGGCATAGTGGTTAAGTGATACGTGTGCTAACCAAGAGGTGGGCAATTCAAATCCACCACGTGCTCCTTGGAAACTCTACAGGGTAGCTCTTCTCTGCCCGACATCACCACTGTGAGATGGAATCGACTCCACAACAAATATCTCAAATATTTCCTTAATCTGAAATGTATAAAACATATTACATTTCAAACAGCATAAAAAATTTATTAGAAATAAATATAATATCTCCCTAAAGAGGAAAAAAATATTCAAGCAATTCTAATTATACTAACATGGGTTAAAGTGGGTATCCAGCATTACTGCACAATAGTTATCTGGGTCCCTCACAATCTAGTATATGAATGGATAAAACAACTTCATTCAAGTTTTCCCCAAACTTCTCCAAGCTCTACAAAGAATCATTAAATCTGTCAGGCATTTGGGGGAAAAAAGAAAGTTTTAACATTCCAACTGACAGCTGTCAAGGCTCATGACATCTAAATATTCATAACTCTGCACACATTTTAGATTTCCATCTAGGAATATATACATACTGACTTTAAAGTTATCCTTGAGACCCACTTAAAAAATAACTTCATAGGAATAATGAGAGTACAGGACAGAAATATACGAATATGATAAATTCTCTTTAACTGACTTAAATAGCTACAAATGCCAATGTATAGTTTTATGATCTCAAATATTTTTTGACTGTGAATTAGTTTGGTCTTCATTAAATAAAAATAAGCTACAAGAATTAGAAAACAGGTAATTATGCTATATACTGGGTGAAAACATGGGATAAGGATAAAAAGACATGACTTTTAGCCTTGAGCAGTGTGTGCTTTATTTATAACGCAATAATAACTTTGTTTGTTGAACACTTACTACATCAAGACTTTCTTCTAAACTTTTAACATTTTTAAATAGCAAATATTTTTATTCTTATAGACCCCCGATAAAATAGGTATCATTCTAGTATTTTTCAGATGACAGAGGTGAGGTAGAGAAATGTTAAATGACATGCCCAAGATGAAACAGCTGTAAAACACAGTATATGGAATCAGAATCTAGGCAGGCTCCCTCTAAATTTGAACTTTCAACAAGAGTGTCATAAACTCAAATGAAACCCATTGCTGTCAAGTCACAGCAACCCTACAGGACAGCTGAGCTGTTACCCTCTACGTCACAGGGCAGCTGAGCTCTTAACTACTATGTCACCAATGTTACCTCTAAATGAAAAGCATAAAAATAATCCAGACTTGGCAGGTTGGTGGTACCAAGTAAAATCATGCAAACAAAAGTACTCTGAAAACTTTAATAGTCTGAGCACACGCAATACACATGCAAATTTAAGTGAGGGAACTAAGGGAAAAGGGCAGGGAGCATAAGGACCTGGCTACTTGATGGATGCTAAAAATAAGGAAAAGGAAGGAAGAATTACAATGACTTTCAGACATGGATGGTCACTATTTATTGCTAAAAGGTTCAGTACATAAGCAAGACATAACAATGTTAACCATTTATGCACCCACTACCAGAGTATCTAAATATATTGAAAAAAATACTGACAACATTACAAGATGAGATAGATCAATATACAATAATAGTTGCAGACTTCAACACTCCACTTTCAGCAATGGATAGCTCATAGAGAACAAAGCTCAGTAAAGACACAGGAGATCTTATTGTGACAATTAACCAACCAGACCTCGCAGACATATACAGAACACTTTATCCATCAACAGATAAATACATCTTCTTCTCCAAAGCACATGGAACATTTTACAGAATAGAACATGTGTTAGGACATAAAGCCAGTCTAAAGAAAATCCAAACTACTGAAGTATTGCCAAGCACCTTCCCAGACCATAAAGCCATAAAAGTTGAAATCAATAGCAGAAAAAAACAGGTAGAAATTTGAACTCATGGATACTGAACAACACTTTGCTCAAAAAGTCATGCATTATAGAAGAAATCAAAGACAAAATAAAGAAATTTATGGCATCAAATGAGAATGAAAACACATCCCACCAAAACCTATGGGATACAGCCAAAGCAGTGCTCAGAGGTCAATTTATCTCTATAAATGTACATATATGGAAGGAAGAAAGGACACAGACTGAAGAATTAACCCTGCAGCTTGAACAAGTAGAAAGAGAGCAACAGAGGAACCCCTCAGGCACCAGAAGAAAACAGATCATAAAGATCAGAGCAGAACTACATGAATTAGAGAATAGATCAAAAAAACTGATAAGATCAAAAGCTGTTAAAAAAGATCAACAAATTGACAAACTATTGGCTAAACTTACAAAAGAAAAACAGGAGAGGAAACAAATAATCTGAATAAGAAATGAGACAGGAGATGTCACAACAGATCCAGCAGAAACCAACAGTATCATAACACAATACTAAAAAAGACTGTACTCTAACAGATTTGAAAACCTAGAGGAAATAGACAAATTTCTAGATTCATATCACCTACCAAAATTATCACAAGGAGAAGTACAACAACTTAATAAACCCATCACAAAGGAAAAGATCTAAAAAGTAAAGAAAGTCCTGGCCCAGATGGCTTTACCAGAGAATTCTACCAAGCTTTTAGAGAACAGTTAACTCCAACACTACTGAGAATATTTCACAGCATAGAAAGGGGCAGAATACTCCTAAACTCATTCTATGAAGCCAGCATAACCCTGATACCTAAGCCAGGGAAACATGTCACACACAAAAAGAAGAAAATTACAGACCAACATCACTCATGAATCTATTAAGTAAAAATCTTCAACAAATTCCTAGTCAACAAAATTCAACAATATATCAAAAAATAATTCCCCATGGCCGAGTTGGATTATACCAGGGATGCAAGGCTGGTTCAACATCAGAAAAACAATTCATAAGATCAACCACATAAATAGCACAAAGAATAAGAATCATTTGATTTTGTCAATTGATGCAGAAAAGGCTTTTGACAAAGTCCGACATCCATTCATGCTAAAAACTCTCGGCAAAATTGGAATAGAAGGGAAATTCCTCCATGCAATAAGGGGAATCTACGCAAAACCAACTGCCTACATCATCCTGAATGGAGAGAGACTGAAAGAACTCCCCTTGAGAACAGGAACTAGACAGAAATGTCCACTCTCACCACTTCTAGCCAGAGCAATTAGACAGGATAAAGAAATAAAGGGCATCTGCATCAGCAAAGAAGTAAAAAATCTCCCTATTTGCAGATGATATGATTGTATTTGCAGAGAATCATAAAGAATCCATAAGTGAACTACTGGAACTAATAGAAGAGTTCAGTAAAGTATCAGGATATAAATCAGTAGGATTCTTTATATGAACAAAGAGATCATCAAAGAAGAAATCACTAAATCAATATCATTTACTATAGCCCCCAAAAAGACAAAATACTTAGGAATAAATCTAACTAGAAAAATAACAGACCTATACAGACAGAACTATAAGACCTTAATGCAAGGAACCAAAAGAGACTTACATAAATGAAGAAACCTTCCCTGCTCACGGATAGGACAACTTAATATTGTGAAAATGTTTATTTTAGCCAAAGAAATCTACATATACAATTCAATCCCAATATAAATTCCAGTACCATTTTTTAATGAGATGGAGAAACAAATTACCAACTTTGTTTGGAAAGGGAAGAAACCTCAGTTAAGTAAAGCACTACTGAAGAAGAAGAACACAGTGGGAGGCCTCACACTACCTGACCTGAGAACCTATTACACTGCCAGTGGTCAAAACAGCCTGGTACTGATACAAAAAGAGCCATACAGATCAATGGAACAGAGCAAGACCCCAGAGATGCCACCATCCTTTTATGACCAGCTGATATTAGACAAAGGCCCTAAGATTGTAAACTGGGGCAAAAACAGTCTCTAACAAACAGCATTGCTAAAACTGGATATGCACCTGTAAGAAATGGAAATAAGACCCATATCTCACACCTTACACAAAAACTAACTCAAAATTGATCGAAGAACTAATACCAAACCTAAAATGATAAAGAGAATGCCAGAAAAAATTGGTTAACAATGGAAATTTTAATACACAACTTAGACTTCAGTATGTGACAAACAAACCACAGTCAACAGAAGTGAAAATAGATAAATGGGAACTACTAAGAAGCAAACACTTTTGCTCATCCATAGACTTTAACAAGAGCTAAGAGACCACTTACAGAATGGGAAAAAAATACTTGGCAACTACACATAAGACCAACATCTGATCTCAGTAATTTATAAGGTACTGCAAAATATTAACAAGAAAGAGGTAAAAAATCCAATTTAGCAGTGGGTAGAGGAGATGGGCAGACACTTCATCAAAGAGGACATCCAAGCAGCCAAAAAACACATGAGGAAATGCTCATAACCATTAGCTATCAGAGAAATCCACATCAAAACTACAATGAAAAAACATCTCAGCCCAACAAGGTTGACCACAATTCAAAAAACATAAAACAACAAATGCTGGAGAGGCTGTGGAAGAATTTGAACTTTCCTATGCTGCTGGTGGGATTACAAAATGGTACAACCTCTTTGGAAAGAAATCTGGCACTTCCTTAAAAAGCTGGAGATAGATATACCATTTGATCCAGTAATCCCACCGCTCAGGATATGTCCTATAGAAATAAAGGCTATCACATGAACAGATACAGGCACACGAACGTTTATGGTAGCAGAGGCCACAACAGCCAAAAGACAGAATCAACCTAGATGCCCATAAATAGATGAATGGACAAACAAACAGTGGTGCATATACTCAATGGAACCTCAATGCAATGATAAAGAACAATGATACTTTTTAGGAAGCATCTAATAACCTGGTTTCAACTGAAAGACATTATATTGAGTGAAATCAGTCAGCAGCAAAAGGACAAATATTGTATGAGACTTCTACTATAAGGACTTAAAAACAGACTCATGTACAGAAGAAAAGACTCTGATGGCTACAAGAGTCAGGAAGGAGGGAGAGGATTGGTCATAGATTAGCTAGCTGATAGAAATTTGGTTAGGTGAAAGCAGTGACAGCACACAGCAGAAAGTTAGATCAACTTAACTGGACTTCACCATAAACTGAAAGCTCTTCTAATCTCAACCCAGTATTGCAAGGATAGAGCAGCAGGGGTGGGGTCTGGCAACCATGCTCTCAGTGGACATCAAGGCCAAATAGCATAACTAGCCCATTGCTAAGAGAGTGTTCTGTATCCCAAACCGGTGAGTGGCGTCTGGGATCCTAAAAGCTAGCAAGCTGCCATCTGAAGTACAGATGGTCCCAACTAATTCGGAATATGATCACTAAGAACAACAGAGACACAGGATAAAGGAGCTCAGGAGACAGAAGAACCTGTGTGAATGGGAGACTGCATTAACATGTGAGTAGAAGAATCAGATGATGCGTGGCCACCACTATATACACCTGATGGGGCACACAATGTTGAGTCTCTGTGGCAACACGAGAAACAGAAGGGTGCACCTCAAGACCTCTACTAAAAGACCACAGTTGATGATCTGATGGCCTGGAGGATCCTCTGGGAGCATGGTCCTGAGATCTGCTGCTGCCCCTGTCCAGGAAACACTACTGATGTCAACTCTTTGGACGAAAATGGTCTGGACTCAGGAACACAATGCGACCATATGGTGTGTATACTTTTTGGTTCTATGCATTTATAGGGTGTTGTCCTATTGGTCTCTTTCTAGATAAGAGAGGAGTGTGGAGAGGAGGGGACACAGGAGCTTAAGAGGATATGACAAGTACAGAATGAAAAGGAGGAGTGTGCTGTCACTGGGTATGGAGAGCAGAAAGAAACTGCCAACAGCCAGGCATGCACAGTTAATTTGGATTCTATACTTTCACTTAAACACAATTATAAAAAAAAAAATGACTTTCAGATTTCAGTATTTGGTCACTAGAATACTGATGAAGATGCTAAAAAGAGAAGAAAAAAGCACCAGAATTTGAGGGGAAAATTATCTCAATTTTGGATGCAGTGACTTGAAGAAGACTGCGAGACAGCCAGGTGAGATCTTCGGTGGGACAGCTTCAAAATTTATGTTTGTAGTCGTAATGAATAAAGGTTGAATTGCGGAGTATTGATCTGGGAACTACAGCCAAAGCCTAGTAGATGAGCTTTCTGTAAAAAAAAGGAGGGAAGGAAAAGCAAAGCAGCTCAGGACATCTCTTGAGGTGACAGAAGACAGAAGAACAGAAGATGCATGTTCTAGGAGAAATAAGGTGAAAGAAATTAGTGAAGGAGTCAGGGGAATCATGGTGGATAGAACAAGAAACATACAGAGAGCATGAGGAGTCCAAAGATAAGGCAATCAAGAGAGTTCAGGGACTAGGTATAGAGATCGAAACTATGGAAACACGACTTTCTGCATTATAGAAAGGATAGCAGGTGACCTGCAGTGAACAAGGTATGGGAAATCAAGGTCAGCACACACAACTATATAATGAAGTTTGGGAAAGAAGGGAAACAGAAAAAACAGTCACTAGCTTTACAGGTGAGTGACTAGGCACTCCTTGGCAACCTATGGGCAGTTCTATTCTGTCCTCTAGGGGCGCTATGAGTTGGAGTTGACTTAATGTCAATAAGGTAACTGGTGAAAAAATGTCAAATCCTACTTCTCTGACACCAACTCTAGGTTGATCAATCCAAATCAATCATCAGTTCTGTTCCCCCTCTGTTCTACTTCTCTTTTGAAAACATCTGCACATATAACATTTCTTCCCCTGATTCTAACCACTTCTGGCTGAGTCAGACCTCACAAGTTAAAGGAGATTCCTTTAGAAAGCCAAGTCTACCCAAGAAATTCAGTGACAATCACAGTGTTCAGAATCCCCATGACACTCTCAGTTCTGACCAACTGGATACAAATTGTGGGCTTTCCCGCCACCTCTCAGACCCTTTCAACTCTTGACAGATACAAAGGAAAGAGAAGAGCAAAGAGGGGGAACCTCATACCACTAAGAAACAAGTGCCAGGAATGGCACATCCTGTGGCCCCAGGGTCTCTGCAGAGAGAAGCTCCTCGTGCAAGGAAAGATTGATAAGAAGGCTGATAGAGAAAGAGACTTGCCCTGGAGATGACATCCTGAATTTGGACTTTAGCCTCCTTTACTGTTCAGAAATATATTTCTCTTTGTTAAAGCCATCTACTTGAGGTATTTCTGTTACAGCAGCACTAGATGACTAAGACACAAGATAAGACTCAACTCTTGTCTTAGAGTCAATTCGGACTCACAGTAACCCTACAGGAGAAAAAATAACTGCAACCAAGATCTTATCCACTGTACCATCAGGGGTCCATATTAAGATTAAAAACCCACCACCATCCACTTCCAGTCAATTCTGACTCATAGTGACCCTACAGAACAGAGTAGAACAACCCCATAGCATTTTCAAGGAGCAGCTGGTGAATTTGACCTGCTGAATTTTTGGTTACCAGTCAAGCTCTTCATCACTTATACCACCAGGGTTAATCTTTTGTATTTCTCTTTCCTCTTCTCTTTAAAAGCCTCATTGTACTTAGCTTCTTCAAATGATTTGCTTTTTCTGGAATCAAAACAGTCTCCCTACGTGTACTTATGATAGTTTCATTATAGCAAAAAGGATACAAATGAACAGACACACAAGAGGTCTGGATGGTTGACTCTGTTACATGCATCAAAATCTTCAGGGCCCTTAATAGGACCTCATTACATAACTCTAAAGTCAGCTGATACCACTAGGTGGTCTTTCCAGTCTGGCTAGTCTTCACCTAAGTCACTTTATTAGCATGAACCCTCAGGTGTGGTCTGGATTTAGGCATTATCAAAGATACTTCAATCAACAGGGAAATTTCAAATTTGAGTGATCTCTCTCTGGAACCAAGGTCAAAGATCAAATTATTCGGGCACAGTTAAATTCTTTATCCTGCAGTAACATATTTGTTGGAAACCCTGGTGGCGTAGTACTTAAGTGCTACGACCGCTAATCAAAAAGTCATCAGTTTGAATCTACAAGGCACTCCTTGGAAACTGTATGGGGCAGTCCTACCCTGTCCTATAGGCTTACTATGAGTCAGAGTCAACACAATGGCAGTGGTTTGTTTATTTTTAGGAAACTCTAGTGGTGTAGTAGGTTAAGTGCTACCTCTGCTAACCAAAAGGTTGGCAGTTCAAATCCACCAGGTGTTCCTTGGGAACTCTATAGGGCAGTTCTACTCTGACTTCTAGCGTCACCATGAGTAGGACCCAATTGGATGGCAACGGGTTTAGGTGGGCTAATTTTTAAATTGTGCAGTATTTTCTTCTTTTCTATAATGCTTTAAAATTTTTATTTTTCTCAAATTCATTTCCTAGTTATTTTAATAAAACCAACTAAAACCCCCTGCTGTTGAGTCAATTACAACTCATAGCCACTCTACAGGACAGACTAAAACTGCCCCATACAGTTTCCAAGGAGTGCCTAAAGAATTCGAACAGCTGCTGACCTTTTGGTTAGCAGCCATAGCACTTAACCACTCACCATGAGTTATTAAAATATTGATTATTGTTGATATTTGCATATTTCAGCCACACTACAGAAGGAGAAATTTATCATTTAAGTACACTTAAAAAAAAACACAACAATTTAGCTATTGCAAAGCATGTCAGAATGTTGCAGAGAAAACAACATCATAAAACATCTGGTATTAGCTATTAAATTTCTGCTTACTCAAAAATGAAAAAAATCTAGTTTTTCTATCTATAAGTCATAATAATTGTATCTGCCTCTTTCAATTAATCTTAAGATAAAACAAGGTATCAGTTATGAAAATATTCTTAACTCATAAGGAAAAAGTATTTTAAATTTCCAAGATTTATAAGGATAGAAATTGATTTCAGGAAATAAAACCCTGTTTATACCAAAAAAAAAAAAAAAAAAAAAAAATCAGTTTATTATGTTACTTTATATAAGGATTACATCACTTTCTTTGCCAAGGTCATAATTTCAAAATATATACATAGAAAGGAATATAGAGCTTTGGACATCTATCCAATTCAAAGCTGTGACCTTGAAGTCAACTGATTAAAACTGAACAGGTTTCTTTGACTTTTACTTAAAACAGTATTGGCCTATGTAAGAAGGAAAATTAGAATTTCAGAGTATTAGCTCTTTATCTTAAACTGCCTGGCCTTTGATATTATATTTGTCCAGGCAACTCTTGACCTCATTTAGTCAGGGGGCAGCCTACATTGGCAAGGGAAGGGAAGAACAAGGAAAGAAGAATAAAGAAATTAAGTTGGAAGTAGGATGACGGCCATTGGAGATTTCTTTTTCCCCCTTTCCAAAACAGTAAGACTTCAGTCTTTTAATTCTTCAATACTGGAGAAATATTTTCAAGAGAATAAGAACTCTCTTGTTAATAACCACTGTAAGGAAGGCTATGAGGACAAAGTCTTTGTTCTTATGGTATACACTAGAAGAGTTATATGGGCATGGCAAAGTGGGACAAAAACTTGACTCCTTGTGCCCTAAAAAATGGAATCTACAGAGCAAACCAGAGAACTAAAGCGACTATATTTGAGGGACTCTTTGGAGGTAATCAAATCTAGTGGGTAATGCTTGTGTAGAAGGCCTGGAAGTCATTACTGCCCCAACCTCCTAGCTCTTTCTAGGATTTTTTTTTTTTCCCTTATCACCCCTGCCCCACAAAATTTTAATAGTAGATATTCTGTTTAGGTACATTGCTGTTGAGGTACTATGGCTCTTTTGGAGGGCCACTAACCATTGTAACATTTAAGCATCTTTTAATCCTGCCTTAATCAATTTTCATCTCCTTTGGGAGTGATTATCACTCCCCAGAAAATGCATAAACAAAGCACAAAATCATGAAGACAGCTACATTATCAGAAATGGGCACATACACTCTATTTTACGTACCCTCTGGCAGAGAATATAATGAGAGCCTATCTCATCTGTTCCATATAGTACTGTCTCTTGATTCTCTTCTTGTCAAGCTGTCCTTCAGAGCCATATGATTGACCCCATTACAAAAGTCTGTTCTCAGATTATTGGAATTGGCTAACATGATAGCAGCTTTCTAAGCAAAAGAATACATCTAATTATTTTTTCCTTATTTTTCTAGTATTTATTTATTTAGCCTCATTTAGAATATAATAAAACTCTGACTCGATGGCACTTGGCTGGCTTGGTGGCATAGTGGTTAAGAGCTATGGCTGCTCTTAAGAGTTAAGAGCTAATGGCCAGCAGTTCGAAGTCACCAGGCCCTCCTTGGAAATCCTATGGGGCAAGCTCTGCTCTGAGTCAAAACCGACTCAACGTCAACGGCCTTAGCCAGGTTTACAGCATAGCTCGCATACACAGGATTTAAAAATCTATTAACTCAATTAAAGAGAAATAGACACAGTGAGAGAGTGATCTCTGTCATTTCACATAGCTTTCAGAAGACACCCAGCATGATAAATAAAAAGACTTTTAAAAGGTCAATAAATGGAGTTTTCAATTGTACCAGGGTTCTGGATGCTTATTTGTTAAACATGTCATAATGAAGTTTGTGTGTTAGACACTGTTTCAAAGTGTATAAAAACACAGTACTGTCAAGTCTATTCCCAGTCATAACCAGTCTACAGGTAGGCATAAAATACGCTGATCTTTAACAACAACAACAAAAAACAGGTGCACATACATGTACATTATAGTAAACAAAAAGTAAATACAAAATATGCAGTGAATTGCAGTACTTGAAAATTATCTTTTTAATCACATAAAATAATTTATATTTCTTATTTACGAGGTAAATCCTGGGGGAATAATGGGCAAGACGTTGACTGCTAACCAGAAGGACAGCAGTCCGAAGCCACTGGGTACTCTCTGGAAACCCTACGGGGCACTTCTACTCTGTCTATTGACTCTGTGGCAATGGTACTTTTTTTTTTTTTAAACATTGGCTTATAACTTGGAAATATTTTATTGTCTCCCTACCACACAATATTAAATTTTGTTAACTCTTTTCTTCTTGTGATTCACTATCTGTGAATGGATTTGAATTATGGTATTAGAGAAGAATAGTGAATATACCATGGGCTTACAGAAGAACAAACAAATCTGTCTTAGAAGAAGCAAAGTTAGAATATCCTTAGAATCAAGGATGGCAAAACTTTGTCTCACTTCCTTCAGACATGTATCAGGAAGGACCAGTCCCTAGAGAAGGACATCATGCTTTGTAAAATAGAGGATCAGAGAAAAAGAAAAAGACCTTCCAAGAGATGGCTTGAGACTGTGACTGCAACACTAGCCTCAACCACAGCAATGACTGAAGTTGGCACCTACTGGCAACATTTTGTTCTATGTAAGGTCACTATAAGCCAGTGTTGATTCAGTGACATTACCAATAAGAGTTCACCTTCATGTCTAATTTTGGGGGGATGGAGAGTGAAGGCGAAGACTCAAAGTCTAACGTTTTAGAGGCACAGAAATTTACTTTCTAAATTCCTAGTCTTCGTTGGTAAATTGCTCAGAAGACAGATGATCGGAGTCGAGTTGTTGGACCAGCATTCAGCACCACATTCCAAGAGATGGTCGTGACACAACTTACTAGCTCTTGCTTTAGGTATGCGATCAATCGCTTTACGTAGCTTGGGATGACAGCAATCACTGTAGTCTGCCTAGGTAACACAGGCAAAATAAGGCATTCAGCCACTGAGTTAAAACGAAGACTCTCTGGTCAATTCCTTTCCGAGGGAGAATCTATGGGTTTCTTGCACATGGTAATCTGTAGAAACTACAGAACACACCTTACCCAAGCCATAGCATTTTCAGTTTCCTCAAGTGCATACGAAAGCAAGGCATCGAGTAAGGAAGGCCAAAGAAGCACTGATGCATTTGAATTACGGTGTTGGTAAGGAGTACTGAATATACCGTGGACGGCCAGAAAAAGCAGCCAATCTGTCTTTGAAGAATTACAGGCAGAATACTCCTTAGAACTGATAATTTGTATCAGAATCAGGTACATTCTTCAACAAGTTAAGATCAAGTTTCTCTAAAGTGTCATCAAGCAAGACTTCTGAAGTTTGCCTGTGAATGCAATCTTATGGAAGAAGTATTTCCAATACCATCACCTAGCCACGGCGGTGCCCACAGAGTCCAGACCTATCTGTCTCTGGCCCCATCTGAGTCTTCTACGTTTCACTTCATCATAGGATCACTAAGATAGATTTCCACGGATTAAAATCATTGGGTGAGACTGTTAAAAATAACTCTTCTTGTCCTTCACCCTCAGCCACACAGCCTTAAAGATTCAGAGTGGGGCTGGGGCTTAAGTGTTTCAAAGCCCCCCAGGTAATTCTAGCACCTCTTTCTTAACTTCAGAACAAAGTCACATGCTTAATAAGTCCTCATTAAATCCCAGTTAAAATTCCACGGGGCATGAATCAAACTGCAGTCATTACTTCTAAATCTATGCTACTGAAAATATATTCCATTTGTGTCTCTATGTATTTTCAACAGGGCTTCAAGCTATTTACAACTGCTCTTGTGAGAATTTTGCAGTTTTTCCCAGCTCCATTCTGTAGTCTTCCACTAGTCATCTTACATTCAGTAAACCTGCCTCAACAAGCTAAGAGAAAATGCCAGAAATTAGCACTCCCACTGTTCAGGAGAACATATTTTGTCTTTCTATAACTGTTTCAATTCCAACACTTAGCAGGAAGACATTTTAAATTTTTATTGTTATCCTATCTACCAGAGAAAAGAAAAGAATTTACAAGGTTGACACTAGGCAATCACAGATGGAAGATTTGAAGCAAGATCACACATTTCCACTCTGAAGTACAATGTAGCTGTCAATAAAAGCAGACTGACACAGGACAAAATCCACCCAGCTTTCCCTGTGGCTCCAGGAAGAATGTAAAGTATTCATTAAAGACTGTCCTACAGAATGTTCAAATGTCAAAATACAATGTAATCATATTGAGGAAATTCTTCAAATTTAGTGAGGGAAATTTCATAATACTGCTGAGAGAGAAAATTGCCAGTTTGTAATTACGCCTCTTTCTCCACAGGTATCATTCATTACAGAAACCAGAATAACATCAGGGTAATGAAACTCTTAAATAAGAAAGCAGTAAAAATATATGTACACAGAGTGGATGACCCCCACTAGTAACAAAAAAAGTAATTCGTTCTGCACTATAATGATTTTAGTTTTCATACACATAGATCAAACAATACAAGAAAAGCTTGAAGTGGTTTCCAGTAAAGTTTTCTTCAATCGATAAAAAATATACTTCCGAAAACTTTCCAACAACACCCAGAAAAACTCCCAGCTTGCCTTGCTTGCTGTCAGAAATATTAGTCCAAGGTCTTTGCCATTCATCACAGACTTCCTACATAGCCCACTTTCCCCAAGCCCCATCCCTTCTTTCTAAATCTACCTAACATACCTGCTAGGATTTCTAGACACCTGTTAGAATTTCCTGACATCTTTTACACACACTTTCCCAGTTTTAAGAATCACCCGAGGACTCACTGGGTGACACAGAGTCACTACTAGCCCACTGGTTAGCTGGTGGAACCCACCCCAAGGCACCTGGTTCTGAAATGCCACAGCCTTGAAAACTCAATGCAGTGCTTCTCTGCAAGCAAGGAGTTGCCATCATTGGAACAGACTGAGCAACAGCTAACAACAAGGAATCACCTGGTAGTCTTCCATATATTCCAAAGCTCAGGTCACATACTTACCAATTAATTCCCAATCTCTAGGGCTGGTAAACAGAAAGCAGGATTTTTTTTTCCCAATTGTACGGGTTACTGTAATGTGCACATAACTTTCAGAACCTGATTTATTGATTCTGTTACATTACTTGTGTTCTAGTACTTTCAAACCCTTTGTCTCTCATTTATCTACCTACTTTACTGTACTTTGTGTGAAAACTTACAGAGCAACTAGTTTCTCACTGAACAATTAATACACATATTGTTTTGTGACATTGGTTGCCAATCCATGACTGTTAACACTGTCTCCCCTTCCTGACCTTGAGTTTCCCATTACCAGCTTTCCTGTCCCCTCCTGCCTTCTATGTTTAATGTGTTCAGCTGTTAATCAAAAGTTGGAGATTCGAGTCTACCCAGAGGTAATTTGGAAGAAAGGCCTGGTAATGTCTGTCTAAGAAGTCAGCCATTAAAAACCCTACAGAGCACCGTTCTGCTCTGACTCACGTGGAGTCTTCATGAATTACAGCAGACTTGATGACAACTAGTCTTGAGAAAATTTCAGCCTTTGACTAATCCTGGCCTTCTAAAAAGAGTCACACAATCAAGACTACTGATTCAGCTTTTTAGTCCTGACTACAAATCTCAAATGAATATGGTTTTCTAATATTTTCAGTCCCCTGGAGATGCCTATTTCATCATTGTCTGCTTTTGTTTTTTCTAAGTGTCTCACTCTTCCCTACTTTTATTTTCAAATGATGAATTCATGTCATGTCTCATCAAGAATACAAAAGCTATCATGCACGTGCTTCCTCTCTTTTACATAATTCCACTTACAACTAGCCTGCACCTACGTCCAGTCTCTTTCTTTTTTCTGGGAAATACGGATGCCTCTTTGGGACAGCAGTGATCTCTCCACTTTGCGCTGCACTCCACAGTTGCTCCTTCAGGCATCTACTCTCATTTCTCCGTCACTCACACTCTCACTGTGGAACCACTGTCTTTCAATAAGTGTCATGTGAACACAAGTGGTTCTTACATTTCAAAATAAAACAACCCCCCCATGCCATGTTTCTCCATTCTATTCCAACTACCACTTTATCTTCTCCCTTCTTAGACAAAACTTTAAAAAGGGCTGTTTAAAAAAATGTTCCCTGTATTTACTCCACTCCAGTCTGGCTTCTACCTGTTAAACATACGCCCATCTGGCTTTTATCGTCACCATTTCTTCTAAATCTTGTCTACTTAACCACTGTATATTGACTTATCCTCATTTTTTTCAACGTGTTAGCATCATTTCACATGGGTGACCATTCAACATTTTTCAAACATTACTGTCTTGGTTTTCACGATGCTTTACTCTCTGGATTTTTCTGTCTTTTGTTATCACAGCTTCTCTGTTTTGTGTACCAGCTTTGTTTAGTCCTTCAAATACTTGTGTTCCTTTGGGCCCTTCCTCTAGCCCTCTTTCCTTTTTGGGTCATGGTTCTCAATTCTTAAGGACTGCTACCCAAGAGACCCCATCAGAGTCACAGTTCCAGCAATGTTCACATGCCGAGATCTTTCAGTTTCAATTTCTCCAGTCTTGGTATTTTTCTGAGTTCCAACTGTTTGTTATTTCACTTGAATATTTCAAAGAAATGTGAGTAGAACATGTCCAAAACTAATCTCCACACTTCATTGCTAGCCAAATCCAGGAAACCTATTTTGTTCATATTATTAAGTTGCACTACCATTTACTACTGCTTGAGTCAAAAACCGTGAAAACCCTATGGGGCAGTTATGCTCTGTCTATGGGATGGCTATGAGTCAGAATCGACTCAGTGGCAGTGGATTTAGTGTGGGTTTTGGGTATTGTCATGGATTGAACTGTTTTCCCCAAGAAATTTGTATGATGGTTTGCGTAGGCCATGACTTCTGGTACTGTGTGATATTCTTCCACGTTATAAATCCTGCCTCTATGATGGTAATAAGGGAGGATGGGCTGTAGTCATGCTGGTAGAACAGGACTTGATGTGTAAGATTGTTCTATGCCTTGAGGTGGTCCATTCCTACATAAAGGAAAGAAGCCAGCAGAGAGATTTGGGTACCTCATACTCCAAGAAACAGTACTGGATGCTGAATGGGTCCTTTGGAAAGGATTGGCATCCCTGCACCTCAGAAGCTTACAATCTGGGGGAAGACTGATGACAGAGCCAGCAGAAAAAAGCCTTCCCCTGAAGTTGACACCCTGAATTTGGACTTTTAGCTTACTGGACTATGACAAATAAATTTTCTCTTTTAAAAGGTATCTACTTGTGGTATTTCTGAAAGAACAGTACCAGATGACTAAGACATCTATAGAACCCATTATGACCTAATTCCTGCTCACCTTTCCAATCTAACACATCTGTCCTTGAAACTCTTGAGAACAAAGCTCCAACTACACTGATATCTTCCATTCCCCTGAATGATCCAAGCTATTTCCCATTCAGGGATTCTGAGCACTCTATTCCCCTACTCTAGAAAGCTCTTCTATACACTCTTTGTAAGACATGCTTAAATCTTTAAAGATTTGGTTCACAATCACACTAGTATCATCTATCTTAACACTGTTTTTGTTTTATTTGTTTTTTTCTGTTCTGTCCAGCTTGCAATTATTAAATTTTTAACCAGTCATTTTTAGTTTGCTGCCCTAAGTACAAAATCAGCTCTAAGACGGCAGGCACTCCGTCTAATTTGTCTACTGTGGCAGCTCGAGCATTAAGCACAGTATCTGAAACAATTTCTGTCTTAAAAAAGAATTTAATATCATCTGAATTAATGCATGTGCAAATGAAAGCAGAGATACCAAAAAACACATAATGCTTTATACAGACAGTAAGAGAAAGAAAAGAAGTAGCAAATTAGCATTAATATATGGATTTCAACTATAGTATTTAGAACAAACTATACAATACCTTAATGCCATAAACTTTCAAACTATTTTTCAAAGGAGATATATATGTACATGTAAAGAAATACAATAAAGATCTTCAAAGGAATACTAGATTAATTACACATGCCTGATACGAGAAAGAACTATGCTCAACATAGAATGTTACCTCAATTCACCTATCACTTATTGGTCTATGGGGCATTTCAAAATATATCTCTAAAAAGTTTGATATTTTGAAGACACTAATTACTGAAATTAGTGCTAGTATGGATACACAAGGAGGAAATATTTTTATAAAGGTACTTTAAATGTAGGGCATTGCAAATAGATTTTACTTTAGGTTCAAAACCGTGATAAAAACGCTTACAGCACAGGTAAGCTATAAAATAATGTAAAATGAAAATAATAACCTAACAAAAGTAATAAACAAACAAAGAAGTAAAAAAAAAAACCAAACCCACTGCCATCAAGTTGAATCTGAATGATAGTCACCCTGTGGGACAAGTGGAGGTGACCCATAGATTTTCCAAGGAGCACCTGGCGAATCTGAACCGCTGACCTTCCGGAAAGTAGTTCTAGCACTTAACCACTACACCATCAGGGTTTCCAGTAAAAAAAAAAAAAAAAAAAAACAGGAAAAAAACAATAAAAAACACTGCTGTCAGTTGATTCTGACTCATACTGACCCTAGTGGACACAGCAGTACCGACTCAAGGAAGTTTCCAAGGAATGCCTGGTAGATTTGAACTGCTGACTTTTTGGTTGGCAGATTTAGCACTTAACCAGTATGACACCGGGGCCTCCAATAAAAGTAATACACAGAATTATTTAAATGCTAACTAATAGCTTTTTACATAATTTTCCTGCCATTCCCTGATATGCTGTCCTCCAGCTGCTAGGGCAAGGGAGCAGAAATGTGTATAGCCCTGTCTTTTAATGGCATGACCTGGCAGTTACACATGAATAACTACCACCCATATCCCACTGGCCATAACACAGTCATATGGCCTTATCAGGCTTTCAAGGGAATATGAGCAATGTGCTCTTTATTCTCTCCATCCAGTGTCTGGTTATCATATTCAGCCAGCCAAGTGCCATTGAGTCTAGGGTCGCAGTGAGTTGCTATGAGTATCACATGGCGGGAAAACACTAAAAGAGAAAACCAGCAGTCACGGTCACAGCTGTGAGACAGCAAGCGTACACTCCCCTTCAAATATACCACATTAAGACATTTAACAAAAAAGTTCCAATTCTTAGAAAGCAAACACTTGATATTTTCCTGTGCCTATTTTATTGCTCATAAAACAAAACCTATATTTTCAGAGTAAAATACGAGTCACTAGGCGGTTCTTCTATATGAGTTCTAATTAAACCTGCCATCAACATTTTATATTAGAAAGAAGCTTCAAAACATATAACTGACTTTTTTTTAACAGAAATCTAGCTGAAGAGAAACTGCACAGCTTGTTAAAAGTGCCCTGATTGTCAGTAAAGAGCCCAGAACTCACTCAGACTGCTCTATTGACCATCATTCTGTATTATTTTCCCAGAAATCACGGATGTTCCTCCCACAAATTATGAATGATGTGTTAGGCACTGTTCACACACATGAGATATTCTTTATCTGAAAAGGGAGAGGGTGGACACTAGTGAATGCGACGGCATCTATGCAAATTAGTTGTATAAATACTGACAGACATGTTTTTGAAAAGCACTCCAAACAGATTGATGAAATATATCTTTAAAATTTTGAAGTTCAAATTAAAACAATAAAAACACATTAACCAGTTGATACCAAGTTGAATCTAACCCATGGTGACCTTATGAGCACCATAGGACTTTCAGTGGCTGATAATGCAAAAGCAGATTGCATGATCTTTCTTGAGAGGCACCTCTGAATACACCTGAACTTCCAAGCTTTTGGTTATTAGCCAAGATCTTTAAACACATGCGCCACACAAGGTCCGTCGGTATGTGTACCTACAGAATACTGGTTCTGAGTTCAGTTAGAATAACTGAAGACAGGAGTTTCTAAAACCCACCAAAACCAAACCCATTGCCAGTAAATTGATTCTGACTCATAGTGACCCTACAGGTCAGAGTAGAACTGCTCCATAGTTTCCAAGGAGTGTCCAGTGGATTCAAACTGCTGACCTTTATGGTTAGCAGATGTACCATTTAACCACTATGCCACCAGGGTTTCCTGAGTTACTAAAGAGCCTATAAAAACTATGAAGATAATTCTTTAGACACTTGTCCATATATGTTGGGAAATGGGATGGTAACTCTACTTTCATCTTCTGTTATGCCCTGTATGAAAGACAGAGATATCACAACTACTTTTCATGGTCAGAAACCAGCATTTTAAAGTTAAGACAATACTTTCAGAAGTTAAAGTCTACTTTAATACAAAATGCAACATATTATTCTAAAACAAAGGAGAGAATCACACTACTCTGACCTCCTACATTCATTATACATTTTCACACATAGTTCCTCATTCACCTTTCTACTTACTCCTTTTCCCTTTCTCTATGGGAGACAGAAGGACCCTGGGCACAGAAACAATGAACTTAATTTGAATGAATGAATAAGAAAACAAATTAATAAGTCCAGTTGATTGCAGATCACTGCTGATGTTTAAGCTTCTTCATTAACATCTGACGTCATGGTAAGACGTATTTTACGATTACAACTTGAGTTTTCTGTTTTCTAAACTACTGTGCCATAGTATAGCAGTGAAACACTGCTAGTTGTGCTTATTTAACTCTGCTAGTTCAGTATTTTTTTAAATAAGAAATCTGAATCATTTATGTTTTGAGACATACCCAGAGAGGTATATGCAGCATTAAAATTTAAATCGGATGAAGGTGGGCTCATTTAGAAAGTGCTCTGCTGTAACATACAATCCCCAAGAGGAAGAAAAAAAATGACAGGCAAGGAAGCAGAGCCTCTGTTGCAAGAATAATTCTTACTTTGGTTCAAAGATTTTTTGAACAAGTGGAATATGAACACTACAGTGCTGAAAGTGATAAAGCGATTTGGGTCCCTGTGCATTTGAATATCTACAGTGTATGATGAAACTACAGAAGATGAAGTTAAACCAGGGGGAAAACAAAATAACTTCCTTACAAATAAAGAGCATGTTACCAATAAAAAGACTGCAGTCCCTGAAAAAAAAATGTGAATTTTTTTTTAAGTTACTCAATAAGAGACCTGGTTCACTCGACAACGAAGAAAACATAAGGAATGTCCCTTTGTCTGAGGGTCAGCTTCAGCAAAACACAATTTGGAAGATCTGTCTAGTGTACACTAACAATCTTCTAAGTTTCTACCTCGGGTTCTTTCTGAAGTAAGACATTATACAAAACCAAAAAAACAAACCCAGTCCTGTAGAGTCAATTCTGACTCATAGTGACCATATAGATAGATTAGAACTGCCGCAAAGAGTTTCTAGGGAGAGCCTGGTTTATTTGAACTGCTGGTCTTTTGGTTAGCAGATGTAGCACTTAACCACTGTGCCACCAGGGTTTCCATGACAGTATCTGCCAAGCCAGCCAAGGATCCGACTCATGGCGACCCTCGTGGCCAGAGTAGAACTGAACCCTAGAGTATTCAAGGAGCACCTGGTGGATCTGAACTGCCGACCTGGTGGTTAGCTACAATATTATGAGGAATAAGTTAAGAGACACATATGAGAGTGCTTTAGAAATTACAGATTCTTCTATCAACAGAAATTACTTATAGTAATTACTTTTACATTAATTGTATTATATTAACTATTTATTACTTATACTAATTATATAGGTCAGCAGTTCAAATCCACCAGGAGCTCCTTGGAAACTCTATGCAGCAGTTCTACTCTGACTTCTATGGTCGCTATGAGTTGGACTTGACTCGATGGCAGTGTTCTTTTTTTTAATATTAATTACTTATATTAAATATATAAGTAATATATGTAATATGTGTCAAAGATACATACAAACATAAAAATAATTTACATCTGGATCAAGAGAGGAAGAAAGTAAGTGAGGAACAGAAAGATGATATGGAATATGTGGCTAACTTCCTGCATAAAAAAAAAAAAAAAACACTGCCTCTTCTGCCATGAGACCAGAACTGGATGATGTCTGTCTATCATTACTAAACATTTTGAGAGGAATCTCAATCAAAAGGGGAAAAATGCAGAACAGAATCGACTTTAGACTTTCTGCAGCCAGGGAGGGTGGATGAATCTTTGAAACTATTGCCCTGGGATAATCTGTTAACCTTAAATCAAAAATATCTCCTGAAGTTTTCTCGAGCAATAATTGAGCTTGCCAAGCCAAGCGCCGTCGAGTCAGATCTGACTCATGAGCTTCACAAGTAAAAAAATAATAAAAGATGTACTTTGAACATGACGTTCCTTTAAGAACTATCTATATGAGATCAAGTGACAACAGCAACTCAAAAAGTCAGGTAAGGACCTTAGAGAGCAGTGAGTTGATGTTAAAGAGGAACAACTCAGAAAAGGAAGGCAAGAATGGCTATACAACTTGAAGAATGTCTTCAATGTCAGTAAATTACACGTAGAAACTGTTGACTTGGTGTCCATTTTGCTGCATATATTTTCAACAATAAAATTTACCAAAAAGATAACTCAGAAAATCCTAACTCATCTAATTCTTTCATACACTACACAACAGAATAGAAAATAAAATACATATGTATGTTGATACTACATATCCCTGATTTAGCCAAAGTAAAAATAAGTTCAAAATTAATGTAAGACCAAACAAAAAAAGCCACATTAGTATATTTCTGAGAAATCCAAGTTCATCTTAATGTTTGATAAGCAGACATACATTTGAATGTTTCATAAAGAAAATGCTAATTTTATAAAAATATTTAATAAACTATAAAACTGTCCTATTGCTATTTTATTTCTTTAACATACTCTTTCCATAATAAAAGCAAACCATCTAGAAAGTCAACAAGTTTAAAAATCTCTAAAATGAGAAAACCACCAAGTTGCTTCTTATTCATGAAGAATTTATTAAATCAATCTTTTTCAATATCAATTTCTTCTATGCCACTTGAAAAAATTACTTTGCTTAAAACTACAACTGGTGATTGCAGGGGCCAAACTAATTTCAAATCTATTACAAAATTGCTCTCTCTCACTCTCTCTATATAGAGTAGCTGCAATTGCCAGCTGTAGTTAAGAGACTGGCTGCTAACCAAATGGTCAACAGTTTGAATCCACCAGCTGCTCCTTGGAAACCCTATGGGGCAGTTCTATTATGTCCTATAGATTCACTATGTATGAGTTAGAATTGACTCCACAGTCAAAGGTTTATCTTCAATTTCTCTCTCTCTCTCTCTCTCTCTCTCTCTCTCTCACACACACACACACACACACACACAGCTATATCTCTATATAAATTAAAACCCAGTGCCGTTGAGTCAGATCTGACTCCTGGTGACCCTAAGGCCAGATTAGAACTGCCCCACAGAGTATTCAGGGAGCGCTTATGATATGCTAGATACTGTCCTAGTTGCTGAATATAATACTGAATCAGATACACACGACTCTTATTTTCATTGAGCTTTAAATTTATCAAGGGAGTCCTGGATTTAATAGTTTTGTAAACATAATTTTGTTAAGTACAATGAATGGTAAGTAGCAGGTGCTGTAAAATGTATTTTAGGAAAAACTAGCCTAGTCTAGTTTGAGGCTTTAGAAAGGTTTCCCTAAGGAACATAAAAGAATTTGTTCAGTAAAGGAGGGCATGTTTCAGCAGGATGATTCCAGGTGGAGGGAACAGCAAAAGGGTCACTAAGTTCAGAGTGGAAGGAGGCTTGCACAAACAGTGAACTGCAGGAAGGCTCCCATGGCTAGAATACAGAGATCAAATCCATAGGACAAATCTGTGGGAAATCATTCACACACGGCATAACAGGTCAACTGGAAGACACTGTAGTCATCTGAGACTCTTAGTCAGGACAATGACACACTCAGAAATTGGAAAATACATACATATATTTGAAGTCATTATAGCTCATGAAAAAATAATAAATTTCAGAAAACAGTATCTGTAATCAGAAATTAAAAGGACCTTTTGGAGATTGTTGATATCAATGTTGGCAGCAAAATGCTGGATTCAGAAAATATACTGAAATGCAGGGATGATAAAGACGATATAGTGGAGCTAAACATTAGAATATACGGTTTATTTCAAGAACAAAAGTAAAACATCAAAAACCCTATCATTCTAATACCAAGGAATGACCTAAATGTTACACTTGATACCATAAATATGGTCAATTTACAGCCCTGATAGAAAGAGAGCTCCTAGAAATAATTAGTTCTATTTGATGTGTTACTATGGTTCTAAAACAGGAGACATACATCAAATGTGTGCCATTAAAATATTATTAATACAAATATTTCAAGAAGTATATGCTTCATGTGACATTCCTATTGATGCCTTACCATCCACATTCTTATCTTCAAGGAAAACAATGACTACCACTCAGGGGACACTTCTGTGGTTTTCCTATACTCATTGCAGTTCTGGTGGTATTTTGTTCACAACAGGACATAACTGTACAGTGCTATAGTCATAATCACAGGAATTATTTAAAACGCTTATCTGGCCACAAGTTTACTTATTTAATTTGAATCTAACATCTCGTAGACTAGTGATTTTCAGTCAGGGATTCACATTAGGCACACCAACAGTGTTTCATAAAAATATCTCTTTGAAAACACTCACTGTCATCAATCTGGTTCTGACTCATAGTGACTCCACTGGACCGAGAACTACTCCGTAGAGTTTCCAAAGAGTGTCTAGTGGATTCAAACTGCAGATCTTTTTATTAATAGCCAAACTCTTAACCACTACACCACTAGATTTTCCTTCATAAAAATACACTCACTGAATTTTTGCCTATATATTCTTAACATAATATATATATATATGTGTATATATATGTATATACATATATATACACACACACACACACACACACGACACACACACACACACAGACACTTTAGGATTGATTTAGCTAAAGTTTTTTTTTTCCCCTATACAAAATCTCCATCCATCTGACTTTATAAGCCAAATGTAACATTCACTCATCTTTTCTTAAAACAGGTTAATCCATTATCTTTATAAATGCAGTATTTAAAATTTATGTTAGGAATGGCTTTATCATCTTCATTTTGTATGGCACAGAAGCAAACACATTTCCTTGACTGTTGTATTACTCTTATTAGAAAATGTCATAGAGCTGTCATCCACAGTTTTGTTTTACTCTGGGGCTTGCCTAGGGGCTGTGCTATAAGCTCCAGGCTATAGGCCAGGGTTGATATCTTCAATAAAAGACAGTCTTAGGAAAAGGACTGTATTAGCTAATTCAAATTAACGACACTTCAAAAAACAGACCCTTGGGTACAGACTTTTGAGATGACATGGCTCACATAACTTTCAGACTAATCGAATAGACAGAGTCAGCATTTCTAGAATTTTCAGAAGAAGTGGTTTTCATGAAAGTGAAATGTTAACTCTCAGTTCAGTGGCACAAGAATTAATAAAATAGGATGGCATGAATACATATGTCTATTTTATTTTGGTTCTATATGAAAAATTGTTTTATTTTTCATATACCTAATGAAACCTTTTTTCTTCTTATCTGCAGCTCATAACAATTTAATAAATTCACCCTTTGTACATAAAATGAAACATTTTTAAGTTTCTCTCTAATCTTTGAGAATTCAGAGCCTCTTATGAATTATGAAGCACTCAGTTGCTAACTGATAGGTCTGCAATTCAAACCCACCAGCTACTCCATGCACAAAATATTACAGTCTTGGAAACATCATGAGGCAGTTAAACTCTGTCCTACAATGTCATCATGAGTTGGAATCAACTTAACCTCAATGGTTTCACTTGGTTTTTATGAATTCTTACTCCATACTGTGACATTGTTATTTGCATATGTTTATAGTCTGCACTTTCTTACTGTGCAACCAAGGCCTTTACTGGGAGCACCATCACTGAGAATGATGTTCCCTGAGTCAGACTGGACCAGCTGCTTTTTAAGGAATTAGGCTGACATGGGTCCACTGCATGCAAAGTCTACCCAGGAAACATGGCCTGGTTGGTGCCTGGCTAACACAGTGTTGCCTCATGGCGGCTAGGAAGGTCACTGGTCACTTTTCGGTAGGCCAGGCATTGTAATGTATTTTAGTGTCCCCAGCAAGAGAGGGATGCACCAATTAAAGAGAGGGCACAGGTGAAATCTCAGGTATGGTTTATTGGGGTTGGCTTTCTAACCTCAGGCTAGCAAACTGTGGAGGTTTTAGAGACTTTCGAAAGTTTAACATGAGATTCCGTGTGAAAATTTCCAGATAGGCATTAATTACTCTAAAGATCTTAGGGAGTCCCAGTGGTTCAGTGGTTAAGAGTTTCACTACTAGCCAAAAGGTCGGCAGTTCAAATTCACTAGCAGTTCCTTGAAAATCTTGTGGGACAGTTCTATTCTGTCCTATATCATAGAATTACTATGAGTTGGATTTGACTTCAGCAGTGTAGGTGTTTTTTTTTAAGCTCTAAGGCTTTTACTGCAGAAAAATAAATCACCCACCTGTACATATTTTATGGTCTTTTCTACTCCTCTCCAGCCTAGAAGTAGGCAAAGTCTTCTAAAACTAAGATTTAAGTGTCTGTTGCTGATCAAATAGAACGGCGGGGAGGGGTAACTAGTTGCTTTCTATATTTTACCAATCATCTTTACGTATTTGTATTTTCCCTGTTTTTTAAAAAATAGATGTTTATACCCTGGGCCTTAGTTTTCATATTTGAAAAACACATTTATGAAACAGTTTTCACATTTATAAAATAATTACCTCAAAGAAGAACTTTTCAATTCTAATTTAACAATATTAACTTACATTTCCTTATGGAGCAATTCTATCTTTCTGATGTGCTTAATGTGCAAACACTACAAGAACAGAAACTCAATCATTAATTCAGAATAAGTAGCATTAATTTCAACTTTTAAAATTAGTTCAGTCCACTTGCTGAAATCAGTAGTAAGTGAAAGACAAGCTCCCAGATTGTGTTTTTGAATTACATACTACTGTAACAATAATCATGTGATAATTTAATTTTTCAGTTAATATTTCATAGCCAACTATAGACATAAAGTAGTTCTGTACTTTACATCTGCAAATCAAACTACACTACATGATTTATATCATGTGTAATATTAGCTAACATTCTAAACACGGATAGGACACATGTTCAATTCATACTTACCCATAAAATTGAGATATCCTTCACCGCCAAGCCCATGAGTGATGAGTCGAATCATCTTATGAAGCTGTATTCCACGATCGATGACTGGGGTAAAGGGGGCCAGCACACTCATATTGGTATACATTTCTGCATCCATCAACCAGAATGCCAGCGACTTATCGCCAACAAGTGCCTACAGAAATTAAAGTCACTGGGATGAATGCAAACAAAAGGTACTAAGCAGTTGTGACTTATACTAGAACAATAGTAGAATGTAGGAGAGATGTATAAATTCATATTAATTAACACTGCTGTATTTTCCAATAGTTACAGTCTATGTTGAAGTGAGCTGATAAAATAGCTTAGAGCTTGACAAGCTTGCATTCAAGGTTAATTTTTATGTTTATGGACCTTGGTGAAAAATTCATGATGAGCTATCTGAGGAATTGGTGTACCTGAGCTGATGCCTTATGTTTTCTAAAACTGAGATGAGGATGTGTTGCAATGGTGAGAATATTAAATAAAACTTTAAAGTATTTTACTATGCCATTATGTGATTTGTTTTGAAAGAATGAAAGTATCTGAAATATCATTTATATAATACATATGTACTTAAATACACATCTACCTACATTAATATATAAAATTAACCGTACATAACCTTTGGAGGTCTGGTGATGTACTGATTGAGAGCTCACGTGCTAACCAAAAGGTCGGCAGTTTGAGTCTACCAGTTGTTCCTTAGAAACCCTATGGGTAGTTCTACCTTGCCCTTCAGAGTCATTGTGAGTTGGAACTAACACGCCAACAAAGGGTTTAGTTTGGTTTTTATATATAAACTTTATGTATATGTATAAATACATTACAATGGTCTCTCTTCCAAAGAAGAGGGAACAAGGTGAGAACTCTTTTTGATGTAATGTCTATTCATTTTATTTGCCATTTAGTTGAAAATTGTTTTATTTTAAAATAAAATACAGCATTGATGATTGGGGCAGGTAGTTCAAAAAGCCTTGAGCAGCAGAGGAGGGACTTTTGAAAAACTGAAGTGATTCATGGTTAACAGTAACCAAAAAGCCGTTGTTGTTGAGTCAGTTCCTGCTCATGGTAACCCTATAGGATGGCATAAAACTGACCCACAGCATTTCCAAAGAGTGATGTGCTGGGGAGTTCACACTGCTAACCAACGCCTAAATCACTACAATACCAGGGCTCCTGGTTAACAATAACTAATTAACGACATATAGGAAAATATATAATAGATATGAACCCATAATTTAATTACTCTATTACAATTAATTTCACTTTTAAAAAAATTATTTTTCATTCAAACCTATTATGTCTTTAACCTTAAACCAACCAGACCAAACCCACTGCTGTTAAGTCAGTTCCAACTCATAGTGACCCTATAAGACAGAGCAGAACTGTCCCATAGAGTTTCTAAGGAGTACCTGGTGGATTTCAACTCCTGGTGTCTTGGTTAGTAGCCACAGTACTTAAGTGTTACATCAACAGGGTTTTAATATCTCAAACCTACTATTGATAAAAATGACTTTTCTCTAAAACAGCTGTTATAAGGAATGCTAATTATTCTGTGGTTCTTCCCCTAAAACAGGGCTGAAGAGACTTCTCTGAGTTTGATATTGGATGGTAATTGTTATCCATAATACCTGATTTCAATTTTTTTGGTTTATAAAAACAGTCTCCATTGTCTGCTAACTTACAACAGACAGCTAGGAGAGAGACTGATAAACTTTACAAGTAAATATTTTAGACAATAGTATGTAAAATAAATATGTGCCAATAAACTATAAGAGAAATGTTCTGGTAACTTCTGCTTAGACTCACAGGTGAAGTTTATTTTCATATCAAGTGTATCCCTCTCTAAGTAATCCTGTTGAAATAATGGGCAAACTTTAGTAAATTTTATCAAATTTTACCAAATTTTACTAACGAATTTTATAAATTTAATTTCTAAGAAAGTTATTAATTTAAAACTTTAAAATAACTTCCAAATATATTTTTTACAAAGATAGTCTGTATTATTTATCTTATAAATATACATATTTGCATATGTCAATCCTTATCATATTTGAAGATCAGAGGGAGGCGGAGTCAAGATGGCAGACTAAGCACACATCTCCTTATATCCCTCTGGAAACCAAGACTTGAACTGATAATCAAACAGACCCTTCTGTTCACCTAGTGAGCCCCCAGGACAGGGCACAGGGCTGTTAAATTGGACTTCATACCACTGAACGAAAAACCTCCTCTCTTTTGCTGACTCCCACTCCTGGCTAGCCCTGGCTCTCATGGACTGAAGGTAAATGCACCATTTTGACTTTTTCATCTCTGTCTTGGCCAGCGGGCGGAGCTGGGTCTTGCCTAGTGGCTAGATTCAGTCGCACTGCTGGTGGGATAGGCAGGAGAAATTGCCATATTTGAGAGCCACGCTTAGGACTCTGTTAATCTACCACTTTGGGCCTGTCTTTTTATCTCTGCCACAGCACGGTTCATATGGAACCACAGTGCCTGTGTGCAGGATGTCATGTTGGATACGGAGATTTTAGTGGGATCTAATTCTTAGCCTGGAACCAGTGCCTGCAAACAGGATAGCGCGTCTCTGACAGAAAAGCAGTAGTTTACACAGTGTTGCCTACAGTGGGGGCCTGGTAACAGAGGCGGAGGACTCACTACCTCTCAGCACCTTTAGCCCCTCTATCTGCTGATCATGTGGAGGGTGCTTTCTTAGATATGGTGGCTGCAGCTGGACATAATTCTTAGCTTGGGAGCCAGAGCCTGCCACTGGAGAGTGCTTTTCTACCAGAAAAGTAGTAGTTTACACAGCATCGCCTAAGGATGGGCCCTGTCAACAGAGGCCAACAGGACAGTAGCATTGTTGTATTTTGAACTAGTTCGTATCATCTGTGGTTGGATATACAGGTGCTTACTGTGCCAGTTGGGAAGAGGGACCTCTACACCTGATAACCTGACTGACTTGGGAAGTGGTCAGATACCTCTTGTTTTACATTTTAAGACAGGCTACAGAAACATCTGCAGTCCATCCTTACAGTATCTCTTCTAGACTCTACTTACTCACATGGGACCCAAAAAGCAACAGGCACTTGTGGTAAACAAGAAATCACCCACAGCTTCAGAAAGCTCCCAAACAAAACCACCAAGGAGTTTTCCAGATGAAGAAACTTTTCAGAAATCATCAGAAGATGAATGCAAAAGGATTACATACAGAGCCCTTCTAGAACTTATACAAAATGCAGCACAACAAAATGAAAAATTAAGCAAGCTGTTCGATCTGATGGAACATCGGTACTCTGAAATTCAACAGATCAAGAATAAAATAAAAGACAGAAACTTTCATTCAAAGCCAAGAAAACAGAATGCAACAAATGGAAAAAATAATTTCTGACTTGGAAGACAGAACTACTGATGCCAGCATCTATGAGGACAAACCAGAAAAAAGAAACAAGAAAAATGAAGAAGCATTAAGAAGCACGCGGGAGTCTATTAGGAGGAACGACTTTGATTAATTGGAGGCCCTGAACTGGATGAGACATCTGAGAACACAGAGAGTATTGCTGCTGAGCTGCTGACAGAAAACTTCCCAGAAATCATGAAGAGAATATATATATCCCAGATGCATATCGTATGCCACCCAATGTAGATCTCAAAAGAAAGACTCCAAGACATATTCTAATCAAGCTTAACAAAATGAAACATAAGCAGCAACTCTTACAGGCAACAACACTCAAAGCAAAGCTAACATTCAGAGGGAAACCCTGTAGGCTTTCGTACAGATTTCTCAGCAGAAACCATGCTGGCACGGAGACAGTGCGATGACACATTCAAAGCCTTGAAGGAGAAGAACTTCCAACCAAGAATTATATATCCTGCAAAACTATGTTTCAAATATGAAAACGAAATTAAGGTGTTCCCAGATAAACAGAAACTCAGAGACTTTGTAAAAACCAAATCAAAACTACATAAAGATCAGAGTATCTTCCTTTTTAGAAAGAACTGGGCAAACTGGATCAATATCTACATTTCTAACAATTAGTAATACAACACAATTATTTGAATTTTTAAACAGTAGAAGAATTTTTGATAAATCTACAATGTCTTGGTAGATTTTAGGAAGCATATTATGAAAAAAAACCCTCTCAGTTTAATCTGTAACTTATTCCATTTACCTATTTACGCTTTCAGTAATCATAGCAAAGAAACATATATCTGGAGATTTTGCTGTGATAAAACTGATGGGAGTTTGCAATCAGAAGATATAATTTTAGATTTCACACTACTATATATTTGGTGAAGTCTTTTTTGTTTAATTCTTCCTTTAAACTACTATTATTTATTTCAAGTTTTGCTGCATTTTAGGTCTGGAACTTTTCATAGTTATTTATTTAATCTGCTCCATGGTATAAGACACAGCTGGTAATGAAATTGTGTATCCAAAAGAGAGATACACTAAAGTTGTAACTGCTGGTACCAATGGAAGTGTCCTTACTTGGAAATAAAGTCTTTAAAGATGTAATCAGTTAAAATGAGGTCATACTGGATCAAACAACAAATAAACACCACCCACTGCCATCGAGTTGATTCCCACTCACAGCAACCCTATAAAGAGAGCCAGCCAGCCAAGTGCCGTCGAGTCGGATCCTAATCCAATGTGACTGGTGTTCTTAAAAGAAGAGACACAGACACAGAGGGAAAACGCCACATGATAACACTGGAAGGGTGGGTCTGTAATCCAAGGTCTGTCAGCAACACCAGAAGGTAAGAGAGATGCATGGAACAGACACTTCCTCAGAGCCCTTGGGGAAAACACAGCCCTGTTCCACTTTCTAAGTCTCAACTAGGCAACCTGCCATTATAGCACAAAACAGTCATAGGCAATATGCTAATGATGAGCCTGAGGATCGATTCTGACTAGCTTTATTCAGAAAAACAGCAAATGTGATTTTGCCCAAGGGTCATAGGGCACCAACCACTGTGTGTAAGAATTATATACATTCTTAATATGTAAAGGTAACACTTGAAGAAGTACCTATTTATCTTAGATAGTCAATTTCCAATAAAATTGCACAAAAACTTACTCTTTTAGCTTCAATTTTCTTAATACATAGTCTACAAATTATTTTTAAAGTTTTAGCATTTCATTTTTAATCGATAAACAGTTAAATGATGTTGATGTTGCTGAGGATTAATACGGCTTCAAATAATCCATCATCAATTTATTTATCTACTTATTTATGTATTTTCATTTATTTATGTACTATCTACTGAGTGGTGATTACAAGCATCTACACTGCTATAAGCTCAAAAGACAATAATTATGAGAACAAATTTTCTGCCTAAAAAGTGATAGAAACATGGAAGATGGAGAAACTACTTTTCCCTGGTCAACTGGGAAAAGCCTTCAAAGAGAATGAAGTACCTGAGCCAGGTCATTTATATTGGAACAGAACCTTGCCACAGAATTAGGCAGATGCAGATATACAAATGGCACAGTAGGTAAGAACTCTGCTGCTAATCAAATGGTCAGCAGTTTGACTCGACCCAGCCACTCCTTGGAAACCTATGGAGCAGTTCTACTCTGTCCTATGTGGTCTCTACAAGTCAGAATTGACTTGACAGCAGTAGGCTAGATATGTAGGTAATAGCACAAAATTTAAACAAGATTGATCTCTTCAGAAACGGATGGGAATTTTAAAGTATGCAATAATGGTACACTTCATGGGTAAAGCAGAGAGGAAGATGGACACTCTAGCTTGGGCTAGGATATGAGTGAAGTTGAATGACAAGCTTAAACCAGTAGATTGTGAGCAACAAGATCAGCTTTTCTCTTTAAAAAATACATTATGCTGCATTGAAAGCTGGGCTGAAGTTTCGCCTGACAGGAGTCACAGTGATAACCCAGCAAGAAAGCTCTGTGACTACAGAAAAGAGTGACAAAAGCTCACTTTATGCACTACAAAATGTACAGAAGAAAACAAAAAGGGAAACTAAAATTATACCACAATCAGCATCAATATTCCTCAGCAGGAAAAAAGGAAAATATGTAACATTGCAATTTGAATTTATGATCTATTAATTACCAGTTGGCATGGCAAATATATTGTTGCATTTTGAATTATGAATTTCTCTATAACACAGTTTTAAAGTGTTCCTCAATATGAGTTAATCTAATGAATAAATATGTTTATGCTAACTACCTTAAGCAACAGAAGTGTGTATTTGTACTTGTTAATACATATGGCTAGACAGGTAGACAACGCATTTACACATATTCTTTTTGTGGATACGTCATTTACCTGGTCATGGCTCTCTGCATAAGCGATGTACTTTTCAAGATGGCGTCTGTTCGTTAGGGTGTACACTATATTGCCCATATTCCAGTCTTCATCTTTTAATTCTTTAAGTAACTAGACACCAGAATGAAAAATGAAGATTCAAATTAACCATTATTTTTCTTATTTTAAATCCTTTCTTTGACACATAGATACATTCTCTACCCAGATAGCAAAGATTTCATTATTTAAACTTTCCCTGATGTTGTAACTTCTATATAGAATGTCCAAATGACCGTGATGTGGTTTATATGTGTGTGTTGTATTTCGGGGCAGATAGTTTCATTATTGAAATTTAGGATCCTGACAACCTTTCTTTAACATGTAAATAACTGCTACCTCCTGAATAATGATCTGAGTAAACTACTGTTGTATGATATGTCTGTCTGTAACTTTCACAAGGTAGAGATACTTGTATACTTTCCATCTTTTGAGGTTTAAATGTAAAAGGCATTTTAGCAGGAAGTATAACTTTTAACATTCTTAAAAACCTGTAATCCAAAAAGAAGAATTATTTTGGATGCCCCTGAGGTTCCCAGGGCTGTAATCTTCACAGAAGCAGACTGCCACATCTTTCTTCCACGGAGAAGTTGATAGATTTGAACCACCAACCTGTAGATTAGCAGCTGAGCATTTATTTACCCACGGCATCCCCAGGACTTCAAAGACAAATGTCCATAAATAATTGTCATTTTAATAAAACACTTTTTTTTTTTCTCTACACTTCCTCATACGGTCTTCACTCTTCAATCAGGCTTCAGCCTTTCTAACAACTCTGTGACGTAACTGATCTTGCCAAGATTTCAGATGACTGTATCTTACGTAAGTACTTGCTATGTATGTGGACACTTTGACCTTAATTACTCCCGGGAAAGGCTTTTTTTCTTAGTCTATCAACTGTTTTTCTGTTCTTCATACCACTGTTGCCGTCTCGCATAATCTCTTCCTCTGCCTAGCCTATAAGAGCTGGCATTTCTTAGGATTATGTCCTAAGAATAAATAGCCTCTTCTCAACCCACTCTTTTTGGATGAGCTCATTTCTATGCCCAAAGTGTCAGCTGCACTGTGCAGCATGCAGAATTCTAAGATGGCCTTATGGCATCTGCTCGCTGGTATCCACACCTCTACGTTATCCCCTCCCTTAGTGTGGGTGGGATCTACAAATATAACAGATGACTTCTGCAGAAACTGTGAGACAATAACTGGTCATGTTTTCAGGTGCTAAGTTTGTTGGAGTTTGTTATGCAGCAACAGAAAACTAATGCAGATTATGGTATCTGCAGGGGTCCAGGCTGCTTACACTTTTCACCATGAGTTGGAATCAATTTGATGGCACCTAACAACCACAATGGATGAAGGCTGGAAGAGTTTTGAGGTGCTTAATAGAAAAAGCATAGATTGCTTTGAAGGAACAGTTGGTAGAATTATAAATCAAAAAAGAAACTCTGGTGAAGGCTCAGAAAGAAGTGAGAAGAGCTACAGAACAAGGAACTAGATGCCAGCAATAGAATGTTGCTAGAAACATGGATGTGAAATGTGTTTCTGGTGAGGCGTTAAAAAAAAGAAGGATGAATATGTATTAGGTCAAGGTAGTAACAAATCCACTGCCACTGAGTCAGGTCAGACTCACAGTGATTCTACAGGTCAGAGTAGAACTTCCCCATAGAGTTTCCAAGGAGCACCCCGTTGATTTGAACTGCCAACTTTTTCATTAGCAGATGTAGCATTTAACCAACTACACCACCAGTGTTTCCAATGTAGTAAGGGTGATGCTTTTTATGCAGAGGCAAAGAACTTGTACAAGTTATGTCCAAATGTTTGGTAGAAGGTAAAACTTAAAAGTGATGAACTTGGATATCTCACTAAGGAGATTTCTAAGCATGATTTTACAGAGGCCATGTTGTTTCTCCTTGCTACTTACGGTAAAACAGGAGAGGAAAGAGGTGGACTTAAAAAAAGAACCACAAAAAATGAAAACAGAACTTCAAGATTTGTAAAATTCTACTGCACAAGCTAAAAACAGTGTGTCCTAGAATGTTCGACAAGGACATGCTACACAATCATTTGTTAAAGAGATTAAGCCTATGCCTGATGGATCTCACCAACAATCACAACAGAAAACCCATCAGCTTAGTCTAAAGAGGGTACAGAAAGAAAAAAATGAAAGAATGCTGTTTGCCTTTGGAATTCTGCAAGAAGAAAACTGGCCAAAGGAGTTCCACCTGTTCTCCAAGAAAAGAAAAGCATCATCCCCTAAGCCACTCAGAGGTCGGTAGAACTGGTTACAGGAACCCTGGAAATAAGTTCTTTTTGGTTTCCAAGTATGGAGTCACTGTTTCCTGTCAAAGGGTAGAGATATAGCCTCCCAGGTTTCAAAAAACTGTAACATTGCCAACTGAACGCCAGTGTATGAGACTGCTCTTAAGACCCCAGAAGATAAAGGTGAAGCCCAGAGCCAAGAGGACCTCCACCAAGAATTCAGAGGGCCTTGCCAACATCCAGAGTCCAGATAGCAGGACCATGGCTCCAATGGTCTCAGAAAACAAAGAAGGCTCTGACTCGACGGCACTCGGCTTGGCAGGCTTGGCTTGTTGTTGTTGTTGCCAGGTGCTGTCCAGTCAGTTTCAACTCATAGCAACACTATAAATAGCAAAATGAAACACTGCCTGGTCTTGTGCCAAGTCCACCACTGTTTCCATGCTTAAGCCCATTGTTGCGGCAACTGCATCAATCCATCTCATTGACAGTCATCTTCTTTTATGTTGACCCTCCACTCTAACAAGCACAATGTCCTTCTCCAGGACTGATCCTTCCTGACAACATGTCCAAAGTATGTAAGATGAAGTCTTGACACCTTGGCTTCCAAGGAGCACTCTGGTTGGACTTCTAGAACAGATCTGTTGGTTCTTTTTGTGGTCCAGAGTCCGTTCAACATTCTTCTCCAACATCACAATTCAAAGACATCAATTCTTCTTCTGTCTTCTTTGTTCATGGTTCAGCTTTCACATGCATATGACGCAATTGAAAATACCATGGCTTGGGGCAGGCGCACCATAGTCTTCAAGGTGACATCTTTACTTTTCAATATTTGAAATAGGTCACTGGCAGCAGATTTCCCCAATGCAATGTGTCTTTTGATTTTTTGACTACCGCTTCCACGAGCATTGACTGTAGACCCAAGTAAAATGAAGTCCTTGACAACCTCAATCCTTTCTCAATTTATGACAATGTCACTTACTGGTCTAGTTGTGATGATTCCTGTTTTCATGATTTGCGGTGTAATCCACACTGAAGGCTCTGGTCCCCAATTTTTATCAGTAAGAGTTTCAAATCTACAGTTCCAGCAAGTAAGGTGGCATCGTCTGCGTTAACACAGGTTGTTAATAAATCGTCCTCCAATCCTGATTCCTCATTCTCTTTCGTACATTGCAGCTTCAGGCTTATTTGCTGGGCATACAGAAAAGGTATGATGAAAGGATACAACCCTGATGCACACATTCCCTTACTTGAAACCATGCAGTTTCCCCTTGTTCTGTTTGCATAACCACCTCTTGATCCATATGCAGAGCCCTTAAGAGCACAAATAGGTGTTCTGGAATTCCCATTCTCCACAATGTTAGCCATAATTTATTATAATCCACATAGTCAAATGCCTATGCACAGTCAATGAAATACAAGTAAGTATCTTTCTGGTATTCCCTGCTTTCAGCCAAGATCCATCTAACATAAGCAATGATATCCCTGGTTCCGTGTGCTCTTCTGAATCCAGCTGAAATTTCTGGCAGGGTCCTTGTCAACATACTATTGTAGCCTCTTTTGAATGATCTTAAACAAAATTTTACTTGTGTGTGATAGTAATGACATTGTTTGGTAACTGCCGCATTCAGTTTGAGTGCCTTTCTTTGGAATTGCCATAATATGAATCTCTTCTAGTCAGTTAACCAGGCAGCTGTCCTCCAGGTTTCTTGGCATAGACAAGTGAGCACTTCCAGTGCCGTATCTATTTGTTGAAATACCTCAACTGATAGTCCATGAATTCCTGGAGTCTTGCTTTTTGCCAAGGCCTTCAGTGCAGCTTTGATTTCTTCCTTCAGTGCCATTGGTTCTGCCTTTACAGCTAATATCATTTGTTCTGCTGCTTTTTGGACTTGTCTGTGGCCTACTGTCTCTTCTTTCTCTCCAGTTTCATCCACTTGCAATAAAAATGCCTTGTACCTGTTCCGCCATTGTACTCTGAACAGACAGCGTGTGCTCTGTTTCATAGGTTCACTGATCAAGAATTGTGTTATACAAAATTTTTGTTATACAAAATACACTTAAAATCTCGTCTACATTTGATTTAGATGATTCAGACGATGAGATTTGGGTATGGAAGTGATTTATGACTTTCGGGATAATGTTACTTTGTGATTGTCTTTTCCATTGGATATGAATTTTGTAAGATCAAAGGATGGAATGTTACAGATTGAATTATGTTTTCTCCAAAATATGTGTTATAAATCCTAACCTCTATGCCTGCAATTATAATCCTATCTTGGAACTATATCATTATGTTAATGAAGCTGGATTAGCATAAGATGTGTTTTGAATCAATCTCTTAGAAAATACAAAAAGAGCAGATTAGAACAGTCAAGGCAGAGACGGGGTAAGATATATTCCAAGACACAGAAAGACCTCTAAGCAATCAGGAAGCATAAACTAAAGTGACAGAGACCTTCCTCCAGTGCTGACAAACAGAAAGGCTTCACCTCAATCCACTGGTCTAACTGTGGACTTTTAGCCTTTTAAATGGTGAGAAAATAAATTTCTGTCTGTAAAAGCCACTTACTTATGGTATTTCTGCTTTAGCAGCACTGGATAACTAACACAGCAACATTCCCAGGTATTACAGACAGAACTTTCATTTGTTTGTTCATTTGATTCTAAGCATTTTTGTAACAACTTCCAGTTTTCCTGGATTCATACTTCGTACATTCCATGTTCCGATTATTAGTGGATGTTTGCAGCTGTTTCTGCTCATTTTGAGTTGTACTGCATTAGCGAATAAAGATCTCGGAGGCCTTACTCCATCCACATCATTAAGATCAACTCTACTTTGAGGAGGCAGCTCTTACCCAGTCATCTTCTGAGTGCCTGCCTACCTGGGAAGCTCACTTGCTGGCACCATATATGACAATGTTCAGCTGCTATTCACAAGGCTTTCCCTGGCTAATTCGTTTCCAAAGTAGGCTGCTGGGTCCTTCTTACTAGTCTGTGTTAGTCTGCAAGCTCAACTGAAGCTTATCTACCATGGTTGAACCTGCTGGTACCTAGATAGCAGTAGCATAGTTTCCTGCATCACAGCAACAAGCAAGCCTCCACTGAAAGACAAGTGGGGGCTGCTCACTCCCTCTTTACCTGATGGTGTTACCCTGCTTAATACAACTACTATTAAAATTTACACAACAACTACTAAGGTCAAAGATGAAGAGTTTGAAGTTTACCAGCTTCCACTGTCTGAAACTGATCAAACATGCAATCAGGATGCATTGATAATTACTGGTAACTGGAAAGCAGAAGTTGGAAACAAAGAAGAAGGATTGGTAGTTGTAAAAATATGACCTCGATGACAGAAGTAATACCAGAGATCACATGATAGAATTTTGCAAGACTAACAGTTGTTTCACTGCAAATACCTTTTTTAACCAACACAAACAGAGACTGTACACACGGACCTCACCAGATGGCATAGACAGGAACCAAATTGACTACATCTGTGGAAAAAAGATGATGGAAAAGCTCCATATCAGCAGTCTGAACAAGACCAGGTGCTGACCATGGCACAGATCATCAATTGCTCATACGCAAATTCAAATTAAAACTGAAGAAAATTAGACCAAGTCCATGAGAGCCAAAGTATGACTTTGAGTACATTGCTCCTGAGTTTAAAGACCATCTCAAGAACAGATTTGATGTGTTGATCACTAACGACCGAAGACCAGACAAATTGTGGAATGACATCAAAGACATCACACATGAAGAGGGCAAGACATCATTAAAAAGACAGTAAAGAAAGAAAAGATCAAATTGGATGTCAGAGGAGACTCTCAAACTTGCTCTTGAATGTTGAGCAGCTAAAGCAAAAGGAAGGAATGACCAAGTAAAATACCTAAACAAAATATGTCAGAGAGCAGCTCAAGAAGACAAAAGAAAGCATTATAATGACATGTGCAAAGAACTGGAAATGGAAAACCAGAAGGGAAGAACACGTTCTGCATTTTTCAGGCTGAAAGAACTGAAGAAAACATTCAGGCCTCAAGTTGCAATAATGGAGGGTTCTACAGGGAAATTATTAAATGACTCAGAGAGCATCAAGAGAAGATGGAAGGAATACACAGAGTCATTATACCAGAAAGAACTTTAGTTGATGTTCAGCCATCTGAACAGGCAGCGTATGATCAAGAACCGATGGTACTGAAGGAAGAAGTCGAAGCTGCACTGAAAGCACTGGCGAAAAACAAGGCTCTTAGAATTGAAGGACTATCAATTGAGATATTTCAACAAACCGATACAGCACTGGAAATGCTCACTCACCTATACCAAGAAATTTGGAGGACAACTACCTGGCCAACTGACTAGAAGAGATCCATATTTATGCCCATTCCAAGGAAAGCTGATCTAACTAAATGTGGAAACTACCCAACAATATTATTGATATCACACACAAGTAAAACTCTGCTCAAGATTATTCAAAAATGACTACAACAATATATTAACAAGGAACTGCCAGAAATGCAAGCTGGGTTCAGAAAAGGATGTGGAACCAGGAATATCATCGCTGATGTCAGATGGATCTTGGCGGAAAGCAAAGAATACCAGCAAGATGTTTACTTGTGTCTCATTGACTACGCAAAAGCATTCGACTGTGTGGATCATACTAAATTATGGCTAACGTTGGGGAGAACTGGAGCTCCAGAAAACCTAACTGTGCTCTTAAGGAATCTGTATATGGATCCAGAGGCAGTTGTGCAAGCAGAATAAGAGGACATTGCATGGTTTAAAGTCAGGAAAGGTGTGCGTCAGGGTTCTATCCTTTCACCATATCTTTTTAATCTGTATGCCGAGCAAATAATCTGAGAAGCTGGATTATATGAAGAAGAAAGAGTCATCAGGATCAGAGGATGACTCATTAACAACCTGCATAACGCAGACGACACCACTTTACTTGCTGGAAATGAAGAAGCTCTGAGGCATTTACTGATGAAGATTAAGGACCATAGCCTTCAGTATGGATTGCATCTCAATATCGGAAAAGCAAAAATCCTCACAACGGGACCAGTAAGCAACATTGTCATAAGTGGAGAAAGGATTGAAGTTGTCAAGGATTTCACTTTACTTGGGTCTACAATCAACACGCTTGCACAGTCAAGATATCAAAAGACACACTGCACTGGGAGAATCTGCTGCAAAGGACCTTGTCAAAGTATTCAAAAGTGAGGATATCATCTTGAAGACCAGAAGGAGCCTGACCCAAGGAGTGGCATTTTCAATCACATCACATGCATGAGAATGCTGGACTATGAACAAATAAGACAGAAAAAGAATTGATGCCTTTGAATTGTGGTGTTGAAGAAGAATGTTGACTGTATGACGGACTGTCAAAAGAACTAACAGATCTGTTGTGTAAGCAGTACCACCAGAATGCTCCTTGGAAGCAAAGATGGCAAGACTTCATCTTACGTACTTTAGACATGTTGTCGTGAAAGATCAGTCCCTGGAGAAGGACATCATGCTAGTCAGAGTGCATGGTCAACAAAAAAGAGGAAGACCTTCAACGAGATGGATTGACACAGTGGCCAGAACAATGGGCTTAAGTTTAAAAACAATTGTGGACAATGCTCAAGACCAGGCAGTGTTTTGTTCTGTTGTTCATAGAGTCGCTATGAGTTGGAACTGACTCGACGGCACCTAACAACAACATTTTTGTAATACCCTTACTCTTTAATCTGATAACATTTCAGAAACTGTTATAAATGGAGAAGAAGAATTTGTGTTGGCAGAGATTAAAATCACAGCTGTGTATTTCACAAAAGACCCGGGGTTACAGGAAAAAGAGTTTGGAGAAGATTACAATAATTCTTCCTTCAGAACAGGCTCTTTGGTTTTTCTAGCCCATGTTAAGCATTTTATACACCGTGGTATCACAGCAATATGGTCTCATATCTGTATTACAGGGCTTACCAGAAAGCAATGATGATTTGTAAGTATATATATCTGACTTATACATAGTCTATGATCATGGCCTTGGGCATTAAAAAACGTTCTAAAACAAATTCAGTTCTATATAAGAGCTTAATGTCTTAGGGAGACATTAAATGAAGCAAAATACAATCCAAACTCCTTCCACTGTCATTAAATTTAACAACAATGTATTGAGAAGACATTTCCATGGTGACATATACAATTATTCATTTGTGGTGTCTGGCTTAAGGTAGGACTATTACATGCTGAATGAAGGAATAAATGAATGGATGAATCCAAATCTTCTGAGTAAAGACTATATTCTAATGCAGGTATAGGAACTTAAGAAATGAATAACTTCTACATTAAGTGATGATTTGCAGGCAGAAAGGGATGCTTTGATGACGTTTAATGTGTTTTAAAATTAAAGCACTGAAGTTCCCTATAATTGCAGTGATAATGTAAAATTTCATTTATAAAAATAATATTATATTATCATATTTCACCTTGTCTGAATAATGCAAGTGTGAATACATTAAATATTTTTAGAAATATGGGAAGCATCTGAGTAAAAAGCATAAGAGTCAAAAAACTAATAGGATAATTTGATATTTCTATTGTACTACCCTCATGGTGCAGTGGGTTAAGTGCTACATCTGCGAACTGAAAGGTTGGCAGTTCAAATCTGCCTAGCACTCCTTGGAAATACTATGGGGCAGTTCTACTCTGACCTCTAGGGTTGCTATGAGTCAGACCCGACTCGATGGCAGTGGATTTGGCAAGCCAAGCCAAGTGCCGTCGCGTCGGATCCGACTAACAAAGATCACAATTAAAAAACAAATTGAAAGAATACCCAGTAAGCAATAAAAACAAAGTATTCATATTTAAAAACATTTGCATAAAATCTTACTTGTATCCATTTATCTGGAATTGCCATGGCTAGGCGATAGTCAAACCCAACCCCGCCCTGGGAAATTGGAGAACACAGAGCTGGCATTCCGGAAACATCCTAAAACAAAGCAGATCAAAACTGTCAGTTCATATGACTCAAAATTTTCTCAGATAGACTTCTATACTTCTACTAGTAAAGTCCAGGCCAGTAAATAAGTGAACATACCTCTACAGTTAGTATAAATACCAATAGTAAGCAAAACCACACCCATTGCCATCGAGTCAATTCCAACTCATAATGACCCTGTAAGACAGAGCAGAACGGCCCCACAGAATTCCCAAGGAGTGCACATCACCACTGTGCCATCAGATTGTCCAAGCACCAACAGTAGTAGGCTCATGAGTTTAGGGGGTGACAAAATTTTATTGCAGAGTTGTGCTAGAACATCTGCTCACCCAATAAGCTCTGTGTTTAATTCTTTTCATTCTAGGCCAGTTTCATTCTCATGAGGTTGTTGTTTTACTTCATTAGGTACCTTACAGAGAACAAAGGGGATCCTTAAGTGGTGCACAGTTAATTCTCTCAGTTGCTAACCCAAAGACTGGAGGTTTGAGTCCAGCCAGAGGCACTTCAGGAAAAAAAAACCTTGGAAATCTACTTCTGATAAATCCTATGGAACACAGCTTTATCCTGACACAGAGGGAGTTACTAGGAGCTGGAATTTATTGACAGCAATGGTTAGTGAACAGAAAATATTATAAACTTATTAAAAACAATTCCTCAGACTTATTTATGAATTTACTGTTTCATTTGCCCCTGTTACCAGCAAACACACACACACAAAATACGTGTGGCATGTATCTGTTATACTTCTCCTCTCCATACGCAGCATTGGCATGGAGTGTATTTGCATAAATGCTTAGCTTTTGACAAAATGGAAAGTAGAGTCAGTGCATGAATAGTGTAGCAATAAGACAGCTTTCTCTATAGAAGTTATACTTGGAAGGGGGTTTTGAGATTATAAGGGGATCCTCTTTATTTAGCAGAAGAAGCAGCTCAGGCACATTGTAGTTAAGGATCTCTAATGATACTCGTTACTTAACGGTTCAGCCAAAGTCAGACAGTCTTTTGGCATAGCCCTTCTAGTCTGTCACGTCACCTGTAGACTACTGACAAAGTACATAAACAAATAATCAAATGAATAAATAAGTTCAAATATTTGGTATAAAGACTCAGATGTAACAAACAATATTATTGCATTATTATGATATTATTGTAATATTACAAACAGTGCGCTAAGTACTATTCTAATTCTGCCATAACTGTCGGCTAAGTCCTTTTCCTTTGTTCCATGTCTGCAGCCACCATCCTATTTAAGTTTCCTTACTGCTTGCCTAGAATGTTGTTTCCAAATGAAATTTCCGTATCCATTTTCTCTTTGTACATACAAACTGTAGCTAAAATAACATCTTACGAGGCAGTCTTATATATATCACTGTCTTCAACAGCTTTCAATATCTAATTAAAAAAAAAAAACAGATCTCAAATTTCTTAGCCAAGACTTAATTGAACAATTACATATTAAGCATTCAGTGTACAATTTACGTTTAAATTATTTCCTTCCCTCCCTAACCTTGTTAGAATATAAGCTCCATAAGGATTTGGTTGTTGAATTTTTTACTGTTATTCCCTGACATATGCCAAGAATCTAGAACACTATCTGGTACAAAGCAGATACTCAGAACCTTGATTGATACATGCTGAGTGAATTAACAAAGGTGTTTGTCATGGGTTGAATTGTGTCCCCCAAAAAATACGTGTAGCCACGTGGCTGGGATATGGTTCCCAGTATCTTGGGACTGTCCTCCATTATGTAGTTTCACTAAACTGTATGTTGAAGGATTGGGGTGGGGCTGTAAATTCCTGCATAGGATTACTTCCTTGCTCTGCTGTGGGGGGAGTTTCCCTGGAGTATGGCTTGCCCCACCCTTAATGCTTTCAGCTTGCAAGAGATAAAAGGGAAAGAGAAACAAAGGACAACTGAGAACCTCGCTATCATCAAGCAAGCAGCACTGGGAGAAGAGCGCATCCTTCAGACCAGAGGTTCTTGCGCCAAGATGCTCCCTGGACAAAGACTGATGCAATACCAGACTTTCCTCCAGAGCCGACAAGGGGAAAGCCTTCCCCTGGAGCGGTCGCCCTGAATATGGACTTGCAACCTACCGGACTGTGTAAGAATAAACCTTCCTTTGTTAAAGCCATCCACTCCGTGGTACTTCTGTTAGAGCAGCCCTAGTTGACTAAAACAGTGTTATAAGGGGATTTAAAGATAAGTAAGATTTAACATTTCTGACCTTCAGGAATTTATAAAGTAGGCCCTAAATACAATTAAACTTGTTGCTGTAGAGTTGATTCTGACTTTATAGCAATCCTATAGGTCAGAGTAGAGTTATCCCACAGAGTATCCAAGGAGCATCTGGTGGATTCAGACGCCAACCTTTGGTTTGGCAGCTGTAGTACTTAACCACTACACCACCAGGGTTTCAGAAATATAATTAGACATACTCAAGTTCCATGAATTCACAAACTGATGTATTTGTGATAATTCTTAACCAAAGTCTAAAAAAAGTGAAATGGAGAGGTCTCAATCTTTCCACAATTAATTTGTACTGTTTCAGTTAAAGCACTAAATACTTTGGCCTGTGTATATCACAAGGTTTTTTTTTTTTTACAAATATTATTGTCATATTCTTTCCTGGACTTATTCTCACTTCCTACAAGACTACCACATACCGTGGGCTATCTGAGCCTGAGCTCAAATGTTCTTCTGCTTCTAAAAAGTTCACAGAAAAGCTGGGAAAAAGAAATATATTGCTTTTCTGGATTTCTAAAATATTTTACTAATTGCTTTCTCATAAAGAGAGATACAGGTCTAAATGTAGTACTTGGTGAAAACACCCATAAAAATAACACATTTTTAATAATGTCTTATTGCAGAACAGTACTTTATAAAGTGGAAATAAGATGGCCAACAGAAAGGAAACTATTTTAAAAGAGGTTACATTTATCAAGGTGTAAGCCGCATTTCACAAATAGGATAGGAACTGACTTCAATATAAACATTCCCTGAAAAGAAAAAAATCAGTTTCCATCAAATCCACTCTGATTCATGGTGACAACATGTCTACAGAGTAGAATTATTCTCCATACGGTTTTTAAAGCTGTGGACTTCAGACATACATCTCCAGGCCTTTCTTTTGAGGTACCTCAGGGTGGGTTCACATTACCACTGTTAATGCCACTGGGTACTCCTGAAATTTGCTTAGTGTGTATTAAATATCAGGTGCTATAGTAGGCACTGGGTTTGCCGACACAATGCCTTTAGAAAAGAGTGCTCATAAAATCAAAGTCAATAATGGTAAGTGAAGGGCTGATATTAAAAGATCAAGAATTTGTTTTTCCCCCAAGAAACTATTAAGAGAAATCTATATTTGGTCAATAGATGTTTTATGAAATAGTCTACAGGAAATGTAATCTGCTAAGAAAAGTATATGGACAGCAGTTGGTTTTACTTGACCCCTCAATCAAAATCTTACTATGCTGAGTGACTAACACTGATGGGATATTAGCAGCTCACTTTTGAAAGCAGAGAGCTAATGACTATTCTTTAAAAAAACCTTAAAAGAAAGAAAACATAAAGGCAACCAAAGTAAGCATACTTCGAATTTAAAAAACTTGGTATCTATTGACACAGTATATTAAAAACATTGCATGTGTTCCAAATCAAATTAAAATAATTCAAGCTCTTAAATCTCTAAAGAATACTGATGACTACTTCAAGAGAGAGGATGACCTCAATCAAAAACATTTCTAATTAATATAGCATACATAACCATGAAGAACACTAGGAATCTTCTAGAAAAAGAGTTTCGATTTTCTAATTGACATTACAAACAAAGTCAAGTTTCTACTATAGGACTTTATATAAAATTATATTATTCTTTATCCCAAATCCCTTTTGTTAAAAAGAAGAAAGTTCATGAGGATCAATTCTACTTTTGAAGGGAGACTCCCTAGACAGAAATGTGATGCAGTGAAATTGAAGTAGTTTTCAATTTAAGTAGAATAAATTGAAGACACATCTGGATTAAAAAAAAAAAAAAATCTAAAAGCAAGTAATATAAAGTAGGCTAAAGTCTCTAAGTTTCATTGGTAAAAACACTAATAATCAGACAAGAGCTCCCTAGATAGTGAAATTCTTTTATTTGAAATGAACAAAGAAGTCAATGTAACAATTTGAAGCTTCATGTATTAAATAACTGCAACTCTTTCTTCATCCTATTTTTTTTCTATTTTTTGATGCCATTAATTGCTTGTAGCGATTTGTTATATATGGTATCTCTCCTTTGAATTGCTATAAATGTATCTGACAACATAATTAACTTTTTAATGTTGGACAGATAAAATTAAAATGCACAAGTGGCAAAATAAATTTTTAAAATTCACTCTGATTGATACGAAAGGATACTACATAAAGTCAAGCTTTAAAAGACTTATGTGCTATGATTAAACGCAAGTTAGCAAAAAAGTGTGAAATGAAATAGAGTATTAAAATGGTATTTCAACTTTTCTTTTAATTCTACTTAATAATGTATTTTAGGAATTTAGGCCTTTGCTCTGTTTCAAGGCAGTGCAATGGTTAAGTGCTACAGCTGCTAATTCAAATGTCTGCAGTTCAAATATTCCAGGCACTCCTTGGAAACTCTCCTCGGCCCTATAGGGCGGCTAAGAGTGAGAATCCACTCAACGGGAATGGGTGGGTTTATGAGTCAGAATGGACTCGATGGAAATGTGTTGTTTTGCTCTGGTTTCAAAGGAGTCTTGGAAGTCTAATGATTAAGTGTGCAGCTGCTATCCTACAGGTTGGTAGTTTAAAGCTACCAACCACTCTGCCAGAGAAAGATGTGACAGTTAGCTTCCTTAAAGATCAAAGCCTTGGGAATCTAATGGGGCCGTTCCAGTTTTACTACATCCATCGTGTCACAGCAAGAATGGACTTGATGGTCATTTGGTGAGGTGTGGGAGGCGCTAGGATGTGTTGCTCAGCTTCCAGAAGACATTTAGAAGGCAGAAGGCCTGAAAAAAAGAAAACAATTCTTCTCTACACAGAGATAAACAAGGAAATCATACTACCTAGTTAAAGGGTTTTGATTTTGAAAACTTTTAGACTGGAAAAAAGCTATAAAAATACTAAACAATAAAGGAAATAAAACTGTCACTTTCATACTTCATTCCTATGAACTAAACACCGATAATGTGGAAATGTATGTTAATTTTTGACTCTTTATTAATTCTATATGCCAGACACTCTACTTTGTGTAGAACAGTTTTAACTTACTAAATTCAATTTCACTACTAATTCCTAGCTAGAGGACTCCGAAAACCAGGGGGATTTTAGCACTAAATCTAAATTAGCATAAGCATTTAATAAACTTCTTAATTTATCACCAAGAGGGGAATTGTCAATTACGCATATACAAAATTATATCATTACAGTGCAGCTTTGGGACAGTTAATCATGAACCTTCAGCAATCATGAATAACTGGTGAACATTTGGCAATCTGAAAGCAATACGTAAACAAGAAAGGTAATCACATCAGAACAAGAAAGGCTTCACCGAAGCTTGCAGGCAGTGATCCACGCCATCTCTAATGATTAGGCCACAGGAAGAGCACACAGGCACACATTAATATTCACTTCTCTTCTCTGCTAAAGGTCTCATGGCATGGCATCAGGGCTTGTCCACTCATTAGGACATTTTCCCTTGTAACCATTGGCATTTCCCTTTCCACAATGAGATGGTGATGACTAATTAGTGTACACTATCTCCTAATAGGAAAACAAGAGATTCTAAACAACGTCCCAACCATCCACGGCAGCTGCACTACAATCAGGGTACAATTCCATTTATGTAATAATGGATAACATGAAATTACTTATTCATAAGATAGACTATATATGAAGGGTCAGGGGATAAGAAAACATTATGGCTTTACCTCAGCTATTGTAATGGAATCCGGATACAACGTGTGAGTTAAATGATTTGCCAACGTGAGATAAGTCAAGGCATCTTCATCAACATGCAGTCCAAAATATGAATGATAATCACCTGAAAAGCACTGACCTAGACGACAGAAAAATCAATACATATGGATTATGTTAACATGTATGTCGGAACTGCACAAATGCAAACACCAGTTAGTTTGTTGGTATCAGCTGTTATTGGAGCAAAGTGCAATACATGCAGATGCTACATGATGTCATCACTACCAAATACCTATAAACAGGAGAACAGTTGGGTTTACTTAGAACAGTAATCCAGGTCAACATCGGAGTTCAGACAATCCCGCAGTTCAATTTTCATTTTACAAAACCAACATTAAAATATACTTTCTAATTATAAAGGTAGACAATGTCTTAAAAGATCCACTAACATTAACAATAAGACAAACCCATGGCTACTGAGTCAATTCGGACTCACAGTGACTCTATAGGACAGAATAGAAATGCCTCATAGGCTTTCCAAGGAGTGCCTCGCTGATTTGAACTACTGATCTTTAGTTTAGCCACTGTAGCACTTAACCACTATGCCACCAGGGTTTCCACATTAAAATTAGTCTCTCACAACTCCAACTTTCAGTTACAATCACTACTATGAGTTGGGTGAAGGATTCTCACACTTGTTTTCCTTTATGATATCCACTAAGATATGCACTGGCATTCTTGCCTTTCTCTGAACATTTCCATCTTAAGGCTTTTCTGCTGACTTTCTTCCCCAAGGTATTATCTGCAGGACATCTCCCTGACTTTATTCAGTTCACCAATCAAATATCATCTCTCCAGCCACAATTCATCAGAGAAGCTCTGCCTGATCACCTTAGCCAATCTTTTAAAATAAAATGTTTTCATAATACTTCTCGGTGACTGACCATGTTGCATACATATTTGTTCATGAAATTCTTCCCCATTATAAGATAAGCTTTGAAAATGCAGGGACTGCATCTGTTTTGCTCTTGTCTGTGTCTCTGTGGGTTTGCTACGAGTTGGCATCTACCTGACAGCAACGGTTTTTTATGTGTCTAATACTTATAAAAATGACTTACCAAATAAATGCTAAATACATAATTTTGAGTGAATCAGTTAATAAAATAGAAGCATACACATCATATTCAAATTTTGCTGTTGTTGTCTGTTTCTGACTTCAAAATTTATCCTGGAGATCATCTTACAGCCTTTCAACATCAGTACCCTGCGCAGTACAAAATGTTAACAAGCTTGGCTGGTAACCAGAGGTTGGAAACTGAGCCCATTCAGAGGCGAGGGTCAGAGCTTACTTCTAAAAATTTAGTCACTGAAAACAGTATACAGCATACATGGGGTCACCATGAATGAGAATGAATCAATGGCCATTGGTTGTAATTATTCTTTTTACATGCTGCATGGTATTTCATTAAATGGAGGTTTTTTGTTTGTTTTGTTTTTTCTTTATCTTTTTTATTTATTTTTTTTTTAATATTTCTTCCATTGACAGACTCTATGGCACTTGGCTGGCTTTGGCTCCATTGACAGGTACTTGGTAGTTCTCAAACTTTCCTTTCAAAATAAATGTTGCACACACACAAAAAATCCATTATCACACCACTTCATTGTGTTGAGGAAGTAGTATATCAGGAAAAATTGCTCTATATGGTACAAAAAAAAATAAACAACTATTGAGTCAATTCTGGCTCACAGTAACCCTACAAAACACAGCAGAACTGCTTCATAGTTTCCAACGAGTGCCTGGAAAATTTGAACTGCCAACCATTTGGTGAGCAGATGTAGCACTTAACCACTATGCCACTAGGATTTCCCTAAGTGTTACTGCTGAACCGAATATATAAACATATGGAAACATTAAACAGTTTTATAGATTTTGCCAAATTGTTTCATAAAGCCTTATTCATTTGCCCACATTTGGGTTAAAAATGGGTATAATTAAGACTTAAAAAATGATTTTTTAATTTATGAAAATGAACACTTATTAAAAAAGCAAATGAAGAAATTTTAGGACAGTTTACAGAAAGAAGTAATAATAAATCACTCAAACTCTAGCATCCAAAACTAATCTTATGATTGATGATTATAATTTTAGGCATCACTGGGAAACTTTATGGGGCAGTTCTACTCTGACCTATAGGGTTGGTACGATTTGGAACCACTTCAACAGCAACAGGGTAGACCTATGCAGATGACACAATCTTGCTAGTGAAAAGCAAAGAGAACTTGAAGCACCTACTGATAATGTTCAAAGAGTACAGCCTACAGTGTGGATTACACCTCAACATAAAGAAAAACATCCTCACAACTGAGTCAATAAGCAACATCAAGATAAGTGGAGAAATGATTGACGTTTGCAAGGATTTCATTTTACTTGGATCCACAACCAACACTAAGAGACCAGCAGTCAAGAAATAAAACAACTTATTAAACATTGGTCAAATCTGCTGCAAAATAACTCTTTCTGGTATTAAAATGCAAAGATGTCACTTTGAGGACTAAGGTATATCCGACCCATGCCATAGTATTTTCAGTTGCCTCACAAGCATGCAAAAGTTGGCCAATGAATAAGAAAGACCAAAGACTGATGTCTTTGCATTATGGTATTGGCAAAGAACACTGAATATACCATGAACTGCTAGAACAAAGAAACATGTCTTGTAGGAAGTTCAGACAGAAATTTCCTTAGAAAGGACAGTGAGACTTCATCTACTTGGCGCATGGTATCAGGAAGGACCAGTTCCTGGAGAAGGACATCATGCCTGGTAGAGAGTCACTGAGAAAGAGGAAAACCCTCAAGAAGATGGACTAACACAGTGGCTGTCAACAGGGGGCTGAACACAGCAATGATGGTGAGGACGGCACAGGACCTGAAACTGTTCTGCTCTTTGTATGCAGGCTAACTATGAGTTGAAACCAACTCAAGGGCACCTAGCAACAACATTTATATGTATATATACATACGAGTGGAGGCTTAGAAACAATTTTACGGGAATAGTATCATTCTATGCATGCAAAATTTTTATATGTTCCAACTGACTTTAATTTTCACTAAAACTCACAGCAGAAAACTAAGGAGAAATGAAACTAAAGGAAATTACACATTTCAAATCTGGATACATTTTTGTCACTCAAGGGATGACAGACTCTTCTCAGCTGAAGAAAAGCAAATATGAAAATGACCCCAAATTGAATCATAATGTTTGTATTACTTTAAATAGCTTTTCAATTTCTATAAAGTGGATTTCCCAGGATGGCAAAGAGATTATAACATCTACAAAGTTTCTTTGGCTTCCTTCTCCAAGTACTTTCAAATTTTTGTTGCTTATCATATTTTTTCTACCACCTATTTGTCCATTTTCGGTTTTGTAGTGCCTATGTCTTGCTATGATAATGGAAATTTGCCACTAGTATTTCAGCTACAAAGTAGTCCAGACAGAACAAGTTTTAGGGCTGTTAGACTAAGACAGACTAGAAAGAAAGAGCTGGTGACCTGCTTCCAAAAATCAGCCAGTGAAAACTTTCTGAATCAGAACAAAACACTGTCCACATTACTTGCTTTGGGCATATCATCAGCTGGGACCAGTTGCTGGAGGAGGAAATCATGACTGGTGGAGTACAGGGCTGCTCAGGGTGAGGGCTATCCTCAGTGAAGTGGACTGGGACAAGAGCCACATCAATCAACTGGAGCATCCTTGCAACCATGTGGATGATGCAAAATCAGGCAATGTTTTGTTTTGCTGTAGATAAGGTCACCATCAGTCACAGATGACTCCACAACTACTATTTATCTACAGTATTTTTGTTTTCTTTTTTTGCTTATTAGCAGTATACCTTTACTTTCAGCTCTCTTACTTGTTTATTCTCATTTTGCTAATTAAATCAAATCAGTGGTCAATGCCAGTCACCTTCCCTGGTTTCCCTGTATTTAATTTTGTTTTCTCTCCATGCCCCTTCTCTCTCTCTCTCTCTCCTTTTACTGGATTTTATCATTGAGGGATATTTTCAAGTATAATCACGAATGATTCATTCCCTGACTTCTTTCATGTCACTATCTGCAAGACAAATTACCTATCAAATTCCTAAGTCATACTTCATTTCCCTGAGAATCTGGTAGATATTGCTGATGGCAAGGGTCAAAGGCCAGCCATTATCGTCATCTAGACAAGCAAATTGCTTCTTTTTCATTGTTGCTTCCTGATGAATACTATCTTCTTCTTTTCTTAAAAAAATAATTCTGCTATTGATGTTAAGATTATACACAGCAAACTATCCACCAATTCAACTGTTTCTGCATATACAGTTCAATGACATTGATCCCTCTCCAAGCTGGGTGCAACCATTCTCAACCTTCTTTTTCGGAGCTGTTCTTCCCCAGTAACATAAAGTCGTTGCCCCCTAAAGCCCCTCATCTTTTCAGTTGTTGTTGTCACTTTACAAACCCTGGTGGCATAGTGGTTAAGAGCTACGCTTGCTAACCGTAAGGTCAGCAGTTTGAATTCACCAGGTGCTCCCAGATGCTCCCGCAGGATTGCTAGGACTTGGAATCCACTACACAGCAATGGGATTGTTTTTTGATTTTGTTTGTCACTTCGATCCCACATGATAGTTCTTGAAAGAGTACAGCTCTCAAGGCAGATGGTTATCTACTAGTCAAGCTCCTCTACTGCCTGGCTTTAAAATGGCTTCGGGGGTAATTTTTTGTATAAGTTTCAAGATAAATTCTCTCTATCTCTGATTGCTGTGAATTAAATACTTTGTGTCATAATGCTAATTATTTGATCTCTCTTCTTCCTGGTATACTTGGGGTCCTTTTGATGTGCAGTTTCAGTTCCTCTCATTTTATCTCATGTTATGTTATTATACCTCATATTCAGTAATTTCTCATTTCAAAGGAAAAAAAAATCTATTATAGACCTCTAGATGTTTTTATGTTCTTCTCTTCATTATTTCCTGGATGCTCTATGTATGCAATGTATACCCCGCTTCCATAGGACTCAATTCATTTTCTCAACTCAGCACAGTTCCCAGGAAAATACACAGTCTTCAACAGACAGTGCTTCTGCAGGGGCACACAGAGGGGTCAGTGTCACAGAGGATCTTCCTGGACTTTCATTATGCTTGCATTCCAGCCTGGATGGGATTCGTTAGACCTGTCTCTTTTTGTAGATGTGACTTTTGTCCTAGGAATTTCTCCCAGAGATGGCACTACACTTGGGAATAAGCAGCTTCACACTTTGCTGCAGTAAAATTTTCAGCTCCTTTCTTGACAGCCATTTTTCAAGATCTACAGTCTAAAGTTGTTCTCACTTTTCTTGATTACTTTTTGCTAGGAAATATTGTGTCATTTAAAAATAATCGTTAACAGTGTCACCTGCTGAGTGATTAGCATTTTATTTCTGATAACACTTCTTTGTGAAACTTTTACAAAGTCCCTGATATTTTTAATTCCAAGTTAATTTACTATTTCATTTTAATTGACTAAATCTGTATTTGAAATATATATATTTAAGTGTATAATATGCTAAGGTATTCAGTCACTCACAAAAGTTCTCATTTAGTATTTCTGCTATTCATATTTCATTGCAAATGCTGTCAGGTTCCCATCCTAAGGATGCCTCAATAAATGTTTCCTTAATAAGTAAAAACAGCTGGTATTAAAGATACCACTGCTGTCAATTTGATTCCACAGATAGCATGTTATTAAATAGGTTTATTTCATAGGAGATGATTATTTTGTTATTTACATATAAAATGTTTTTATACTCTACCTCTTGTCCAAAAGGGACCAGAGTACCTACAGAAAAGGCATATGTAATGGTACTCATAAAAATCAAGGCAATGATAATGGTCAGTAGCTGGTGTAACGGAATGTTAAATCTGTTTGAAAGCATTCAGTAAGAAACAAAATCACCAGCTGCATTTCCAGTCTGTCACATTACATACCCACTCCGTGATTATGATAGAGCATGGAGGTGACACCGTCGAAGCGAAATCCATCAAAGGCATACTCTTCCAACCACCATCTGATGTTTGACAGCAGGAATCTTAAAACTTCCCAGCTAAAATATTAAAAAAATACAGTTTAGTACAATGTCAATAGTTTTTTTTAACTATTATATATCATGTTTGCTAAAGGAGAATTAATTAAAATTATAAAGTGCTCTAATCTCAAAAACATCATTGAAAAATCAGAAAACTATGAAGAAATACCTAAGTTGTTTGAAAAACACATTTTAAAAGGTAAACTGATTAAATTTCCCTCAGGTACAAAATCAACAAATATCTGTGGACAACTAAGAAGGAGAAAACAAGCCTAAGTCTGGCCAAAAGGACCAAGACTATTTCTTGTTCTGTGCTGTGCCCCTAGAAACCAGAGCAGTTATTATTAGATAAAAGTACTCAGTAAAATCTCTGTTCCAAACCTCTGACTTTTCTTCATGATTTTTCATATGATATAAACATAGCTACATGATTTACTCTCCTTTTAGAAAATGCATTTTCATTGCCACTAGAAAAAGCACATTCAATGTCTGTCTTATTAAAATACGTCCTCATACTACAATGTCAATCAAAGACACAACACAGACTAAAAACACAGAGAAAAAAAGACAAAAATCAACTCAACATTACATTTACCAGAATGTTGTTTAGTGGAAGCACAATCCAAAATCTACTTACTAAAAAACAGATGTTTAATAAAGTGGAAAGTTCTGTAAGTCAAAGAACTCCTATGTTCACAAAAACAGAAAGACCACAAAGAACAGAACGACTCCCTTAGGAACACCACACAAAATAAGCCTATCTCAGACAACTGAAAAGGAAGCACCAGCAATTAGTATTTTCTCTAGTCATATAATTATGGCTGAGTTCTCTATCTTATTATAACAGTGATTTTAAGACTTTAATACCTCACTTAGTTTAGTGACAGAGCACAGTAGTCTATGTAAATCTTCAACCCAGTTGAGATTTGTTTTTTTTTTTTTTTAATGCCTCCAGACACTAAAGAGAAACCCTGGTGGGGTAGTGGTTAAGTACTACATTTGCTAACCAAACAGTTGGTAGTTCAAATCTGCCAGGTGTTCCTTGGAACTCTATGAGGCAGTTCTATTCTGTCCTCTAGGGTCACTATGAGTCAGAATTAACTCAACAGCACAGGGTTTGTTTTTTTAGTTTTATATACTAAAGGGCAATCTGATATAAGCGGAGATTAAGTCATTACGATCAACTCCAAACCAAAAAGTAAACCACCGCCATCAAGTCAGGACAGAGTAGAGCTGCTCCATGGAGTTTCCAAGGAGTGCCTGGAGGATTCCAACCAGATGCAACACTTTCTCCTACACCACCAGGGTTTCCACACTGAACTCAGGAATTCAAAACTGAACTGCTTTAAATAGGTCACTTTGGATTTTGAAAAACTTGCTGAAAGTTTAACACACGACAAAAAGCAAAAATCATAGATATACAAGTGATCCAGCAGATGTGAAAGAAAGCCAAGAAGTTTTGGATTCTTAGGCTCAAACACTGACTGAGGTGGACTATGCTTACGATTTTACTAACACATAATTCATTTAAGGCTTAAAAGGTAATATACATTGTTTGACAAAAGTAACTGAATCGACATAGTTATTCTACAGTTTATTATGATCAATTACTCTATTTATTATAATACTCTCAATTTATACTTTTTTAAACAAGATTGCTATGTGGCCATTTCAGAAAGAAGAGATGAATAGATCTGTATACTATGATAATAATTCTTTGAAAGTACTGTTTTGAAGAGGAGATAAATAGTTTTTCTAACTTCATTATTTGACTGGTAAGATATCTTGTACTGCTCCAAAGTATCTGAAGTGAAACATTGGGAAACTTTGTTTTTCCATTCTTACAATATTTAAACATTCAAGTTACTATGCACATTTAATTATTACATAAATATACTTATCTCAGATCATTAACTGAAATTCCAAGAAAAAAGCTTGGTCATGGTACCTGGAGGGGTAACCCCAGGTTCAGTGATTTCCTAAGGAAGATTTACAGGACTCAGCATTTCATGGCTACAGTTTATTGCAAGAAGGGGAAGGAGGGAAGCAGGGAGGGAGGCAAGAAATAAGAAAAGTAAGAGAGAGACAGAGAAAGAAAAACGAAGGAAGGAGGGAGGGGGAAAGAGAAAGAAAATGAGAGAAAGAGACGAAGACAAGAAGGAGAGAGGGAGGGAGGAATCAGCAAGTGAAAAAGGTACATGGGATTCAGTCCGGATGAAAACCAGTGAAAACTTCCAAAAGTCCTCTCCCAGTGGAGTCACACAGGACATGCTTAATTCCTTTGGCAATGAGTTATCAAAACACTTGTGAAAAGCAGTTTGGCAGGGAGGCTCATTACAGACTCAGTTCTCATGGTTTTACTAAAGATTGGTCACAGAAGTAATCGCTAACTTAGCACATACCAAAATTCTAGAAAACGGGGTGGGGGGCGGTGGAGGGGTACAACATAAATCACATTGTTTATACAATGAATTTAGGTTCAGCGAGCCACTCGTGTTAGTCCTGGGGCTGGTGGCAAACCTTCTGAAGACCGTTGGCAACACCAGCCAAGGGTCAACCTGGCTGCCAAGCCTTTTCAAGGACAAGCAGTCTCTGGAGTCCCAGGCATACTATATGAAGTTTTCTGCACAAAAGTAAAAGTTAACTTTTGTTATATGATTACAAAATACTTAGTACAGGTTAGTGGAGAAAAAGAACAATAACAAAATGTTTCCCCAAATCATTTTATTTAAGAGTTATCCATACCTCAAAACAAAGTGAAAGAATCTCAAATATAAATTAAAAGTCTAAATAGCTCAGGACTTTTGGCAGAGGTACTCTGTTCCACACTCTACCCTCCAGTAATCACATGGACACCAAAAATGCTATTCTTATACACAAGTGAACTAGTTCACTGAATCTAAGATGTGCCTTTTAAAGAGAATACCAGAACAAGCTTAAGGAAAATGTCACCAGTGAAAATACAGATCTCTGAAAGATGACTGTAACAATTTCTACCATCATAATTATCAAACTCAGCACCCAGAAGTTCTAATTTTCCCTTCTATGAGCTGTTGAGAGAAGAGAAGTTATGATATATTTCATGCTAAGGCTGAATTAAAAATACTGTTCAATGTGCTCAGTAGTAATAAATGAACTGAATCGTCTCGAGTGAATGGTTTACCTTGAGTCAAAGTATGAAAATGTCTGGCAAAGGGTACAATAAAAAAGGCAATTTACTTTTTTTAACCTCAAAATGTCATCAGGCAGACCATAACACAGTTGATATAGCCATTGATTAGAGTCTCATAAAAATATAAAGCAGAATTTAAGAAGAGAGGTTTCCTTCGGTATGTCCTAACAGACAAGGCAGGACTTAAGACTTTTAAAGCCTGTCCTTATAAATCAAAGGCCAATCTCATTTCCAAACAATTGTTGGAGCTACATACTAACTTTTAGAGTAATTCCAAAAAATATATACCTTAGTGACCAACATGAATATGTATAAGAAGTAACAGACTTTGGTTATCAGCTTTATATCTAAAATTAAGATATAAGTTAAACAATAATACCATGTCATCCTTACTGTCTATAGCTAATCTACTAGCTTTATATAATTTTTTTCCCTGAAGCAGAAACAAAGTTCCTAAAAAACAAAAAACAATAATGAAATGCAGCTGACTTCCCAGTGAGTCATAAACCACTAAAAATTTTAAATCACAGGTGTCTGATAGAGAAACTAAATGCATTAATGAATAATGTATACATTTACAGATTTCTAGCAATCAAACTAATCAGGAGTTTAATTGATTTAGATGTCTGAAATATTCAACCTGTAATCAAGTAATGAGAATTTATTAAGGAAAATTTGTCATAAATAATTCCAATATTGAAGTTTTTAGGAAATGTTCCCCAAATCAAAAAATAAATAAATAAATGGATTGTTTCACACTCCAATGAACTTCATGATGAAATCAAACAGCATAATTTTCTTAGCAAGAAATAATCAGATATAACAACATTTATTTAATAGAGTTAAATTTTGTAATGTAAGGATATTTGCCTAATGTTCTATTTATTTTCCTTCCAAAATACTTACCAGTGTTTTCAAAATAAGCTACTTAGTCCACTGGGTGCTACTAAAATCTACTAACAGTGTATAGTAATAAATAGAAGACACTATTCCACATTGGCACAGGGGTTTGTTATGAGATGAGGGGGAATCTAATTAAGGTCAACTAATAACAATAAAGAAATTTTTAAAATAAAGAAAAATGATATGCTTCTCTTAGCTATTCCAGTCTGTGAAGCTGAATGGCTCTTGTATAATATGTCATGAAACCATAAAGAGAAACCTAATTATTTTGATCTGGGGATTTCAAACGAGGCAGTAGATGGAATATATAGAAAGAAGCTACTCTAGGATGTTTTCTTTTGTGAAAAAACACAGGATATGTCAATTAAGTGGACACAAAACAAACTCATTGCCATCAAATCCATTCCAAACCACAGAGACCCTATACATCTGGGTAGGACTGCCTCATAGAGTTTCCAAGGAGAGTCTGGTAACTACTGCTGTACATTGTAACTATTACACAATTGGAATATCCAAATAAATGGGCAGTCTCCAATTATGATACAAATAACATTTTTCAAGAAGATATTCTACGAGATAACCATTAAAAAGTGAAATTATAAATTGAAAATTAATTAAATCAAATGACTGGGGCAAAAAAAGTGTTATTTTTCTTGTATTTTGTATTGTACATTCAGCCACTAGGAATTGCTTATTAAATATTAATGTAAGAAAAATAAACTTGAAATGACAAAAAAGTAATTGTTCATATCTAAGACTAAATACCAGTATCATAAATAATAAATGTACCTGGGCTTTCAAACAGTGATAACTATATTGGATCTATTGTATATACTGTTGTTGTTTTATTCTGTTGTGCAAAATGTCATTATAATTAAGATCAGTTTTGACTCACAGCCACCCTAGGTACAACAGAACCAGCATCACAAGTGTTGATTGTTTCAGCCCAGTTTGGGTCAATGCATCTCATCCGGAGTCTTCTGCTTCCCACTGACCTCTACATTACCAAGCAGGAGGGCCGTCTCCAGCGAGTGGACTCTCCTGGTAACACATTCAAAGTCAGTGAGCTCACGTCTTGCCAACCTCACTTCCAAGGAACACCTTGGCTGTACATCTTCCAAGATGGACTTGCTCCCTCTTCTGGCAGTCCACGGTATATTCAACATTCTTTGCCAACACCATAACTTCAAGACATCAATTTTTCTTACGTCTACTCTATTCACTGTTCAGCTTTTACATGCACATGAGGTTAGTGAAGACATAATAGCTTGGGTCTGGTGCACGTTAGTCTTCACAATAACATCTTTGCTTTTCAATACTTTAAAAAGCCTCTTTGCAGTACAAAGCCAAGGTGAGACAAATTGTTAACTACTAAAAATCTGTAATAACATAAATTTCAGAACATAGGTAGTTGACATAAATAATGATACTGAAGTTTTTTTTTCTTAATATCACATTATTTTTTGGATTTCATCCTATAACTTTATTTTATATAAAGTAATGCACTGTTTAATCAGACAGTATCTACTGAGACCTGGTTGTCTGTATTTATTATTAGACTACAATGTTTTCTTTCTCATAAGGCCTAAATTGTTCTTAGCTTATTAAATACTGTTTTAAAATTACCTCTACTTGTATTGTCTATTATGTCTAATCAGGTATTCTCTAGCCAATAAATAGAAAAGGACAGCATAGTGTACTTTCAGAAGGCTAAGTGCCTCAAATTATGTTTTCACTGAAAAGAAAAAAAATACTGAAACTGAGAAATGTTCAAGGCTTTTTTCCCCCCTCTAAACTATATTGTTAAGGGGCTTGGTTATCTACTATAGGAAGATTAAGAAAATGTAAACTGGAAGGGGAATTTGTGGCTGTTAGTACAGAAACCAACAGTAGACCCAACAAGAACAAAAACAAAAGATAGGGTTTCCAAGGAGCACCTGGGGGATCGGAATTGCTGACTTTTGGTTAGCAGCCATAAAAGTTAACTGCTACACCACAAATACATATAACTCTCTAATGTAGTTTCTACACATTCCTACAAAGGAAGCGGGATTTTAGTTTACTGGCTGATTCTAGAGAACGTGATCTAGGCAAGTAAAGACAGCCACAACAGGCAGTGTGTTCCAGCTACAAGTGCCCTCATAGTATATACTCTCAGTAACAGTCTGGGATATCAGGTATACCGGGTGGTTCGGCAAACTGAGGTTTGTTGTTAAGTGTTACTGAGTCGGTGCCAACTCCTAGCAATCCTACAGGACAGAGCAAAACAGCCCTACAGCATTTCCAAAGAGTGCCTGGTAGATTTGAACCACCTACCCTTTGGTTAACAGCTGTAGCTCTTAATGACTGTACCACCAGCTCTCCATTTGATACACAATCAGAGATATGTCAGTGGAAGCTCTTAATAAACAGATTTTTAAATGTGGTTGCTAAAGTACATATTTGTGAGAGATAAACCAAGTGTTCAAAAAAAAAAAAACTAGAAAATAATTGTATTTTGAAAAAAATCTTCACAAAACTAGGCAGTTTTTTGGCTAATATCATCATCCAGAACCAAAAAACCAAGCCCAGTGCCGAACTGATTCCATCTGGGCTTTTTTTTTTTTCCCTCCTCTAGAGTAGTGTGTCATTTATTTATTGGTCTATTCAACAAATATTTCTTAAGTACCTGCTTTGGGCCAGGTGACATGTTGGGAGCTGGGGATACAGTCATGGATAAGAAATATACAATATTCACAGTTAATTTAGAACAGTGATTAATAATGCAAAGAAAAAATACAGTACTATTAAAATAAAACCTATTAGTCTAGTCTGGCAACATGACACCAGGCTTCTCAGAAAGTGATGATTAAGCCTAAGAATTATATGATAAATTGAACAATCTATCCCTGAAATTTATTGGAAATGTCTTGAAACATAATCCAAAAAAGGTAACTTCAGACACATATACCAAGGATACAATTTTACGACATAGAGTTCACCAGTGTAGTCTTTAAAAACTGATTCCACACACAGTCAACATCTCTGAGTTTGTGTAAAGGTATCTACTAAATTAGCCATCAAATACAACAAGAAGAAAGCAGTACTAACAGAAGAAAAGATATCATTTTTGTTTATATAATTTAACATGACAGACAACCATGTAATTCAACTATGTATTTTTTCCCTACTTTTAATCACATTCTGCTAGAAATTTTCAAAGAGAACACATTTGCAGTTATTTTCTTTCTACTAACATACAACTCTGGGAAATTCTCCTTACATTTCACATTTTCCCTGTCAAATCTTTCTTTTCTTGTCCTATTCTAGTCTCAATTCTTACCTCCTCCAACTCTTAACTCTTGCTTTTCCACAGTCAATTTTAAGAACCAGTACCCTCTTTCCCTCACTCTCAGAAGCTAGGAAGTTCATCCATCCCCAAACTAGTTTTCTGTATGCTGTCTTGTTCTGCTGACTTTCCTCGTTCTCTTTTCAAGCGTTCTTTCTTAGCCCTTTTCTGTCTTGTTAGTCTCTCTTCCTTTTCTATTTTGATTGAGGAAGCATATATGAAAGCTTGTCAAACTATACTAAACTAGGTTGAAATTCATTAAGTGTATATTTTTCATATGAGTCAGACCTGACTTAATGGCAGTGACTAGTAAAAATAAAGACAATCAGGAAACCTGGATTGATGCATTTTATGAAAAAAATTAGATTATGATTCACAGAATTAAAAATAACTGAGCATCTATAATACATGAAGAAACAGTGTCTGAGAAATCAAGGAAACTGTATTCTGGACAATTTTTCTAAAATACATACAAACAAAACCTCACTGAGCCTTTGTGTAATAATTTTTTAAAAGATGGCAACTGAATCGGTAATTTCTTTGATAAGGATCAGCACAAACCTGGGACCTATGAGGCAGAGGTTAAGGACGTCCCATATGTCCCACTTGTCCAAAGTGCTGTACCACTCCATCATCTCTAACATTAAATACTCGCCCTCCCCTTTGCACTTACTATGGGTTTAGTAATTCCCTGCAATGTCTCACAAAACTCATGAATTGTACTTACGGTTAAGTGGTTTAGTATGAAAGCAACTGGGTAAAACTTGAGCTGAGGATGACTCCAAAATAACAGTAACAATGGAGGATACAGTTCTTGATCAAGGGAATTTCTTACCAAGCTCTGTCACAGGGCCTCGCTCAGGTCTTCTTGGATGCTATAGCTCTTAGCTCCATGAGGCAGCAAGCCCAGCTCCATGAGGCAGCAAGCCCAGCTGCAGGCATCTTCCACCACTGCGCTTGCTACTGTGGTGCCTCTCTCGGGCTGTCCTCTGTGTCACAGCTACTTCTCTCTGTGTATCCCCCATTAAGCTTAGTGGGATGGCAAAATGGACCAATCCTCTCATTAGTGTTCCATGCAACTTAGTCTCGTGGACGCACCCTTGAAATGTTCCAAGCATCATATCCGCATTATCAGCGACACTGTACAATCTCTTTGGTGGGCCACAAGACCCTTATTTGTATAGTCCTACCCTATCACTGTTTACAAGTCAAAAGACCATACATGGCTTAACCAGCAAACCCAACCCACTGCTGTCAAATTGATTCCTACTCACAGCGACCCTATAGGACAAAGTACAATTGATCCACAGAGCTTCCAAGGAGCACCTGGAGGCTTCAAATTGTCAACCTTTTGGCTAGCAGACACAGCACTCAACCACTATGAAACTAGGGCTTCTGATGCATGGCTAGCAGGGCCATATTAAATAATTCCCCGCACCACAATCATGGATTATTTGTTTTCTATGTAAACTTTTATCTTCTTCACAAACTTAAATTTGAACTGAATGAATACTTCAAGTCAAAATCTTTTTGACTTTTAGGAGACACATTGAAATTATTTCCTTATATTGCAATAGAATCTAACCCTAAATCTTACTATCATGTCAAAGATACACTGCAAATAACATTATAAACCAAACCAAACCATTCCAGTTGATTTTGACTTATAGTGACCCAGTAAGCCAGAGAACTTCCCTGGAAGGTTTCCAAGCAGTGTCGGGTAGAAGGGAACTGTCAATCCTTTGCTTAGCAGTCCAGCTCTATGTCATGAGAGCTTGTCAGCATTACAAAAAACTATAAAAATAGACACCTCCACTCAAAAAGAAAAACAACTAATCTCCTACAACCTGAAAAATAAGTTAAATGTAAGAATCATTTGATGTTTCTCTCCTATCCAAATTCTACTCATTTTTCAAAGCCTAACTCGACGGCACTTGGCTTGGCTTGGCAACATAAATTTCACACAATTCCCTTAATTATACCTTACCTCAATGCTAAAGGCAGTAAGGGACAAACTGGTTCACACAAATAAGTTCTGACTCAACTAAACTACAAACCTCTACTGATTCATGATTAAGTTGGGTCTGAACCGTGTGTTACGGATTTAACTGTGTCCTCCCTCCCTCCCCCAAATGTTGGTGAACTTGGCTAGGTCATGGTCCCTAGTATTGTGTGATTATCCACCACTTTGTCATCTACTGTAATTTTCCTGTGTCATAAATTCTATCTCTATGATGTCAATGAGGCAGAATTTCAAGCTGTCGTGTTACTTAACAGGACTTAGTCTAGAAAGCTAGATTATCTCTTGAATCAGTCTCAAAATTTTGATATATAAAAGAGAGAAGTAAGTAGAGAGACAGGGGGACCTCATACCACCAAGACAGCAGGGCCAGGAGCACAACACATCCCTTGGGACCTGAGATTTTTGCAGAGAGAAGCTCCTAAACCAAGGGATGATTGACGGCAAGGACCTTCCTTCAGAGTTAACAGAGCGAGAAAGCCTTCCCCTGGCACCGGCCCCCTGAATTTGAATTTGTAGCCTACTAGACTATGGGAAAATCAATGTGTCTTTGTTGAAGTCATCCACTTATGGTATTTTTGTTACAGCAGCAATAGATAACTAACATACCATCTCTACATTTTTTTCTTTCATTTTCAAAAAAATGAGTCTTAGCTGAATTAATAATGCATATAGAAAGTTAAGAAACTACACATAAATACAAAAATTAACATTTATGTTTTCTAAATCTAACATTAACTTTGAAGAGGTAAAATGAAACAAATTAAACTAATATGCATTAGTTTAAAAATTCCATTTTCATAGTCATTGAAATAAGAAATGGAAATTAATAACAAAACTCAAACTCCTTGAAATAAATACATCTTTAAGGAACATATATAATTCTTGAATATCAACAAAAGTGGTTCTATAATATGTTTGGCCAAAGATTGCCAACCTCACAATTTTAAAAAGTTATTTTCATGAAAAAACTAAACACAAAAATATTTAGTCAGACGACGCAAATAAAACATTTTTCTTTTCCTCCATGTTCTATAATCCCCGCTGAGGGGTTGTTATCACATATGTACCATTTTAAGAAATAAAATCAATCACTAAGCTCTTCACTAAGTATATTGCTTTATTAATGAATTGATTTGTTTATTAGAAGTTTAACATGGGCATTCAATTAAAAAAAAAAATTCCTAGCTTGTAATTAGTTCAGATTGGTTGGTATGTATAGCCTACACTGAAATAAGAAGGCTTATGATTAAATATTGAAAATTTCCCCAAATGTTATATAAGTCTCTGATGATGCCAACAAAAGGGAGAAAACATAAAAACATCAGTATCCTTAAGGAACCACCAGCTTCTTTTTGTTTATGCCAGTTATCAATTTTGCATTTGCACATTGCTGCCTAGATTTTTCAAAGGATTCTGCAATGATTAATTTAACAATTTACCCACATTGCTGTGATATAGCCAAAAACTTCTACATATATATAATTTATGATATCTGTATCAAGGATACATTAGTGGGCAAAGTAGAACAGCCAGGAGTGTTATTCACACAGAAACGGGCAGTGTCACCAAAATATGACTACTTAAAAATCTGCTTTTCAAGTGGAAGCACTTTCATCCCAAGGACATTCGGAAATGCATTAAAAAAAAATGATGCATTTTCATGAGTGTCAGTGTGACCTGATGAGCTGGTATGAAAAAAAAAAAAGTGAATTTTTAAGAACAGTAATTAATTCCAAATATAAATTATGTGCTTCCTAACTGCCAGACTTTGCACTAACAGCTTTGTAAGAATTAGCCATTTACTTCCCACAATAACACTCATAACCTCAGGAAACTTCATTAAAGAGCCAGATAGGAAGCATGGAGGTTTTGAGGGCCACATTTGCTCTCCTTCTCTATTGCAATGACCCACTTCTGCTGCTGCAGACGGAAAGAAGCTACAGACAAAACATAAATGAATCAGCTACATTAAAAAAAAAAAAACACAACTTGCAAAAACAGGCAGCAGTTAGATTTGGCCCACGGGCCACAGGGTGCTAACCTCTGCAATACAAATCCTTACATTACCAGCCTTAGTGTGTAACCATTGTATTTCCCCACAGATGGCAAGTGAGGAAGTCAGAAGTTGAACTCAGGTCTCTGGGACTGCAAAACATCAAAGCACCAGATCACTGTGCATACTGCCTCTTGCCAGTAGTTTAAAGAATTGCTCAGGCATAAAATACATACACATATATAATGGAATAAAATGCAAACTGACATGTTGGCAAAAGATAACCGGATAGATTAGAAGAAAGTTCCCATGTGCAGTGGAATACTAGGGAAGCAAGCCTGGAGACCAGTGTCTGCTCCTCAGGACATCAGTACACCTAGTCAAAAGTGACACAGCAGTTAAGTGCTATGGCTGCTAACCATAGGTTTGAACTGGTTGGCAGTTCAAATCTACCAGGTGCTCCTCGGAAACTCTATGGGACAGTTCTAGCCTGTTCTATAGGGTTGCTATGAGTGGGAATTGACTTGATGGCAGTGGGTTTGATTTGGGGTTTGGAAAGTATAGGTTTCATTATTGTTCTGTTAGTGCCATAGAGCCCAGCAGAGTGTCTGGCACTTACAAACCACGCGGCAAATACTAAGGAAAAGAAGGAACGAATGAAACAGATGGAGAGAAGTATGGGCCTAGAATTTAGTCCTCTCAGCTGTCCACTGCACCACACTGCTCTCCTGATGGTCTGATTTGCTTCATATGAGACTCAGGAACCCAAAAAAGGGGGAAGAAGGGGGGGGCGGGAAGAAAAAGAAAGTCTACCTCTCACAGAATTATTAAAAAAAAATCATTTGAATTATATAAGGTCTCATTATTTTAGTCAAAAGAAGAAAAACAAACTTAATTTCAAGAACAGGTGGACAGCTGATGCTGTCTAAAAATGTGCCAAATATGTTGCTTCCTTCTGCTTAAGTTTATTTTTTTACTTTATAATGCAAACTGCTGTTTTTTCCATTTTGTCCTGCCATCGCATGTTGATTACTTACACTCACTACACTTTTTCTTTTCATTAATTTTGCATATTAAATTATTTTAATGCTTTTGACAAAAATGTTTGCCTAGATAAAAAAGTAACATTATTTAATCCTAACTACCCTTACCTTGCTTCATAATGCCATCTACTACATAACTTATTACAATTTACTTTTTTTCTTGACCTATTTAAATTTCTTAAAATCAAAGTATTACTTTAATTCCTTCAATTTTAATGTTAGAATTTTTATTTCTTATTGCTATTCTGTATTTGTTACCATTTTTAGTGTATTGTAGGTTAACACAGAAAGGCAAGTGAGGATCAAACATAGTAGCCTGTACCTTAAAGCAAGAACTACTATAATCTTGTTTATCTATGATTAGCTCCACATTGGTCCTTGAATTCCTTTACAAGTAAATCTACTTTTGCCAAAATGAATTCTTGTTGCCAGAATAACTAAACTGGACCTCCGAACTTCTAGTCTATTTTTCTCTTCCAGAATACTAGCATGTCACAATTAGTACAACCATCAAGAGTTTTTTTAGATCAGTGCTCAACTTACAAAAGCTAAATCATTTAGTTCCACTATGAGAACAGTTGCAGTCTAAACCCCATGCCTACTCATCTCTAAGCCCTACCTCTATAATTCCTGCTAGGTGCTATGTCACGTAGTGCGGCTCCACAGCACACAGCTAGGGAGGAAATAAGGGGTAGGCACTATCTAGAGAGTTAAACCCAAGATGTTTCTTCCAATGATAAGTCTGCTGGAGAGAAATTCTATTTTTACACCTATTCTGAATATCACCCCTTAACTAAGATATATATTATTATGAACCTTAGCCTTTAATTAAATTATGCATTTATGAAAGCTGCATATTTGGACATTATCCTCCATCTCCCTTTCTGAGAAGCTGTTCACTAAACTGAATTTTCAATACCCCTTTCAACTCAAAAGGTCACTGCATAGGTTTCTGATATTCTGCTTTTTCACTGACATGTAGAGCTGTCATTGTGAACACTTGTAACTACATTGTCCCACATCCTCTGAACAATGCCGTATCTGTCAGAGTCATGATGTTATCTGTTAGGCTCCCGTGAGATGTTTTCCTCTGCCCTTGGGCTGATGGGAGTTCACATGCTGAGGGAAAAAACGACCAGAAAACTGCCCTTGACTGAACATCTAGGATGTGTCAAATACTTTCTCCATAGAATCATATTTAATGTTCTCATAACCCTTAGGGTACAGACAGGTATCATCTATCCACAGATGATGAAACTGAAATAAAAAGAGATGTTAAGTGATTTTTTAAAAGTTGTGTAGGTAAGTGAAGAGTTAAACATGTGGTCCTTGCCTCTTTCTCCTCCCAAACACTGTTCAAAGCTAAAAAGTTTAAAGTCACAACCGATGCTCATGCACAGCAAATACACCAGTGACTGTTGCCCACAAGGAAACCCTGGTGGCATAGTGGTTAAGTGCTATAGTTGCTAATCAAAAGATTGGCATTTCAAATCCACCAAATGCCCCTGAAACTATGGGGCAGTTCTGCTCTGTTCTGCAGGGTCTCCATGAGTTAGAAGTAACTTAACAGCAACAGGTTTGCTTTTTGTTTCGTTTTATAGCCTACACACTGGTTCTTACCCTTAATACATATTTTCTAATTTTTCTTTCCTAGATTTTTATTTTGTATTTGTTGTTGTCTTGTCATTTGAATATTACTGATAACGAAGTTACTGAGCTAGGTTGTCTCATAAGAAGCGCCTGGAGCCTGCAGACACGTGCTATTTCACATGTAATATAAACTTGCCTTCCTCTAAAGTTCACTTGTTCATGTGTGCTTTCTTCTCTTATAACAGTTACCATCACCATGTAGTTCACTGGCAGTATTGTTGTTTGCTTACAGACAAAACTTTCCTGGAAATACTTTTTGTATTAAAACATTTCAGTGCAGATGTTAGAGAACACAAGTATATATACTGCTAGCAACAGAGACTCAAGTAGCTCAAATTTGGCTTTACAACTTGTTAACATAAAAATATGATTCAAATGCATCTATAGCTAGTTACATGAAGGATGCATGAGGACAAAAGGGAGAATGCCAAGTGCTGTAAGGGTACAAAAAAAATAAATGAAGATATAAATGGGAGCAGATAACCAAATGGGCATATACCAAAGTGGATAGTTTAAAAGAATAATAGACACATACATGAAATTAATATAACTCTGAGGCATAAATTCCACTCTGATGACCTGAGTTTTCCAAACCACTATGACATCACATGCCATGTGTTGGACCGTAGGTTCAAAATTCACCTTCTCCATCCTACAGCTAACAGCAGTACTAAACCAGCAAAAGAAGGTTTGTGCTGATGTTCTCAACTCTCCTCACTGGCATTCAAGTATGCAATATATTGAACTAAAAAAAAAAATATATATATATATAAAATCACAGCTACCCTACAGGACAAAGTAGAACTGTCCTATAGTATTTCCAAGTAGCATCTTGTAGATTCAAACTGCTGATCTTTTGGTTAGCAGATGAGGTCTTAACTACTGCACCACATGGCTCCAAACTTCAACAGTTCAATTAAAAAAAAAAAAAAAATCCTTGGTTTTATGTATACTTCTTGTTCTTTGGCAATAGTTTATGAAAAAATGTGTAACTCTTTTAAAAATGAACAGGCATTATCCAGTTGAAGACATATTCATTCTTGTGAATAAAATATTTTCATGCTTCTACATTAAAAATACATATTTGTTTCTCTTAATTCATAAACACTTCATAAAGAAAGACTCCTTTTAATATCTATGAAATAATTAAAATACAGAAGAAAAAGATTGTTCTGTGTTTATGGTAGGGCCATAAATGTTTCTAATGTCCCTTTTAAGAGACAGATGTTTGAAACGTGGCCCAAAAATCTTGGAAGAACTCTCATCACAATGGCTGGTTGAAACAAACAAGTGATAGTTCTCTCAAGCTCCCAGGCTGGTTGATAACACCTGTGATAGCAGGTGGCCTTGCCTGAAAAGAAGCCCACTGCTTTCTTCTTCAGGGGCAGTCACTGTGTCCCACAGTGGGTCAGAGGTGGCCAATGCACTGTCAAGTTCGGTTTTATGATTTGGAAGAACAGTGAATAAGCTCCCAGTTCAGCTTTTTAAAAAGATAAAAAGTGGTCTGCCTTCCCTCCTTGAATGTACACCTTCATCTGCTATGCGCAGCTAGAGATTTAATCAAGTGATCTTTTGGAATTCAAGCTAAATGATTAATTTAAAGGTTTTGACCAGACATTTATTAAGACTTTCTTTTTTTTTTTAAACAGTACTCTCTGTGGCAGTTAGGAAATCCTGGTGGCACAGTGGTTAACAACTACAGCTGCTAGCGAAAACATCAGCAGTTTAGATTCACCAGGGGCTCCTTGAACGACTTATTAGACAGTTCTGCTCTGTCTTATAGGGTCACTATGAATCAGAATTGACCCGGTGGCAACGAGTTTGATATTTTTGGTTTTGTATGGCATTGAAATCATGTTAAAAAACTGTATTCTCTATGGTAAAACAAACAAACCCTGTCACTACAAAAGACACAATAGCATTGGAAGAATTTTGAAACAGTTGCACTTATAATGTACGAAACAGTGTATATGGGAGAGTGATGTATTCCTGCACCAGGCCAGGGCTAAGGTATTTCCGATGAAAGCATCATACAAAACAGTAAAAACCCTTTTGGCACATGACATTCATGTCAGAATTTCACATGTAAGAGGGATACAATTAAAGAGATTCAAGGCTGTTAATAAGAATTCAAAACCAAGCAATACAATAGGAAAAAATAATTGAAGGAAAATGGAAACAGACCCACTGAAAACAGAGTCACAGGCCAGGATAATCACAGGCATGCTACACAGAAAAATGACTAGATCAGGATTATGAGCTTCCACGTGTTAAAACTGGTAGGTATAGTTTAACTAATTATAAAAAAGAATTTTATGGAGAGAAGACCAAATACAAAACGGGCTACCTCAAGAGATCATACACTAAGGCCAAGCTGTCTCAAAGAAGCTACAAGAAAGGATTAAAGACTAAGCTATCATTTTAAGTCTCTTTCAAAGGTTTCAGTTTATGAATTTTCTAGTATGAGAATTATCCATAATGATAGCTTCCAGAACTACATATGACCTCAGAGTAAATCAAATACGAGCCTATAATGAAAAAATATTCACTTTAGCGTAAGTCAATATATCCAAGGCATGGCTTATAGTGTTTTTTTGAGAAAGAGTTGGGGAACACACAGGTACAAACAAGGCGATGAGACTGAAATCAGACAAAGTATTTCAGAAAAAATAACATTTTAAGAACACTGCAAAGTCTATATTACACTTAAGGAAAAATAAAAAAAATCCTAACTTATACTAACAAACATTTGTTAGTACTAACTTAACAATGGTGAGAAGAGAGACACATTAATTGATGTACCCGCACTTTTTATTTACTATAGTGAAGAGGACTTAATGCATTCACTAATGAAGACTAAAGACTATAGCTTTCAGTATGGATTAAGCCTCAACATAAAGAAAACAAAAACACAGCTGGACCAATATGGAACATCATGATAAACGGAAACAGCACTGAAGTTGTCACGGATTTCATTTTACTAGGATCCATAATCAACACTCATGGAAGAGGAAGTCAAGAAATCAAATGACACACTGCACTTGGCAAATCTGCTGCAAATGACCTCTTTAAAAGTGTGAAAAAGCAAAGATGTCACTTTGAGGACTAAGGCACACCTGACTAAAGCCATGGTATTTCCAGTTGCCTCATATGCGTGCAAAAGTCAGACCATGAATAAGGAAGGCTGAAGAAGAATTGATGCTTTTCAGCTAGGGTGCTGGCAAAGAACTGTGCATATACCACGGAATGCCAGCCTGGGTGCTTCTTACAAATGAAGATGGCAAGAACTTTGTGTCATGTACTTGAACATGTTATCAGGAGGGACAAATCCCTAGAGAAGGATGTCATGCTTGCTGAAGTAGACATCAAAAAAGAGGAGAACAGTAGATGAGATAGACTGGCACAGTGGTTGCATCAGTGGGCTCTAAAACTGTCAACAACTGTGAGGATGGCACAGGACTAGGCAGTGTTTCCTTCTGTTGTGAAAAAGGTCACAATGAGTCAGATCCAACTGGATGACACCTAAGAATAACATAGCAGTAATAACCCTTCTTAGGAAGGCATGGTTTGTAAGACACTTTACCACGGAGAGCTATCTTCTAGCATAATGTAACTGTAAGCATAATTTTATGTTTGTCCAGAATCCTTAATATTAATAATTTGGTTTCATAAACTACTTACAAAACTGAGGTACCTTGGTTAATAGGTGAACACAAGGGTTCCAATTACATTTAAGGCATATTATATTCCATCTAATATTATTAGATCAGCAATTTTATTTATATGTTTATCTCATGAATTGGTTAGTGTGAACATGTTACCTACAGATCAATGTAACCTAATTACACAAAAAAAAGAAAAACCCTCAAGCTGAGAATTATCTTGGTGCCACCATGATCTTAGTTGGCAACAACATTCTAAAAACTTGAACGAGCAGCAAAAGTACTTCCTTTAACTAAATTTAATCACAGGTTAATTTCTAATAGTCTTTTTTTAAAGATACTAATGATGTATTTGAAAATACAGACTACTGTCAAATGTCCTCAAGAAGTAATGGTTTTATATTTTCTTCCAGTCATTGCATATTTCCTATTAAAAATGATTTTTAATTATTTTAATTAAACTTTATTTTCAAACATTGAAGATTCACTTGCAGTTGTAAGAAAAAATAGAGAGAGGTACTGTACCTAGCTTCCCCTGACAACAATATTTGGAAAAACACAGTACAATACCGAATTCAGTATACTGACATCCATGGAGTCAAGAAGGAAACCATGGCAGTGTAGTGGTTAAGTGGTACGTCTGCTAACCAAACGGCTGGCAGTTGAAATCCGCCCAAGGGCTCACTGGAGACTCTGTGGGGCAGTCCCACTCTGACCTACAGGATTGCTATTCGTTGGAATTGGCTCAGTGGCAGTGGGTTTGGTTTGATTTAAGATAGACAATAATGACAACACTAGAAGGAGCTCCCTGCCATTCTTTTATAACCACACTTCCTTTTCTTTGGCCTTCCTTCTGCTGTCTTAACCCCTAGCAACCACTAACTTCCTTTTCCTTACCCATCATCATGACAACGGTATATATATATATAAATGGAATCAAATGATAGGCCTCTGACAAGCTTTATCCACTCAGCATCATACTCTTCTGGAAATTCATACAAGTTAGTGCGTGCATCAACCATTTCTTTACCTTTTTTTGTTTGTTTTGTCTTACTTTAGATGAAGACTTACAGAACAAACTCGTTTTTCATTAAACATTTAGCATCCATATTGTTTTATGACATTTGTTACCAACCTCATAGCAAGCAACACACTCCCTTCTCAAAATTGAGCTCCTGAAAACCAGTTTTCTTGCCCCATCCTGCCCTGTAGTCCTTGACCTTGAGCTGGTATGCCCTTTAAGTCTTATCTTATAGACTTAGCCAATCTCTGACTGAAGGGTGAACCCGAGGAGTGACTTCATGACTGAGCTGAATGCATGCATAGGATTTGCATGCTCAGTGTTTCTCTAGTCTCTACCAGGCCAGCAATTCTGGTTTTTCCTTTTTGAGCTCGAGTTTGGTTCTCTGTTTTCCTCTGGCTCTTTCTGGAACCCTCTGTTGTGAGCTCTGTTAGAGCAGTCAGTGGAGGTAGCTGGGCCCCATCTATTTGTACTGGATTCATCGTGCTGGAGGCCATTGTAGATGTGCTCCACCAGTTGGTTGCTTTTTAATGCTATGTTGTATTCCATAGTAAAGATGTACCTGTCTGCTTAAACATTCACACATTATGAATAAGCTGTTCTTCACTCAGGTACAGGTGTTTGTGTGATTAGAGCTTTCATTTCTTGGGGATAAACACCCAAGAAATAATTGCTGGGTTGTAAAAACAAAAATCCCATTGCTGTCACATTGTTTCCAACCCAGAACAACCTACAGGACTGAGGAGAATTGCCCCATAGAGTTTCCAAGGAGCAGCTGATGGATTCAAACTGTACACCTTTTGGTTAGCAGCCACAGCTAACTGCTGTATAAGGTTTAAAATTTAGATCAAAGTTCCTTTTCTTTTGACCTATGCTGTCCTTGGAATCCCTGATGGCATAGCGGGTAACAGCTACAGCTACTAACCAAAAGGCTGGCAGTTTGAATACACAAGACATCCCTTAGAAACTCTGTAGGGCAGTTCTACTACGTCCTATAGGGTCTCTATGAATCAACGGTGGCGATTTTTGTTTTTTGATGTACATTAAACTTCTCCAGTATCATTTGCTGAAAAAATATATCATTCTTCCATTGAAATGCTTTGCACCATGAAATTAGTTGGCACACTAGTTTAGTTGTATTTTTAGGTTCTCTATACTGTTCCATCCGACTTGACGGCACTTGGCATACTACTGTTCCATCCTACTTGACGGCACTTGGCATACTACTGTTCCATCCTACCCGACGGCACTTGGCTTGGCTGGCATACTGTTTCATAGACCTACGTGTCTAATTTACACAGATACTGTAAAGTCATGATTAGTGTTAACTGTATAGTCAGTCTTGAAATTATGTAGACTGATTTCTTCCACCAGCCCTTGGAGAAGAACATCATGTTTGGTAAAGTAAACTGTCAGCGACAGGAAGGCTGTCGATGAGATGGACTGACACAGTAACTTCAACTCAAGCCTAACAGTGGTCATGAGGATCGCCCAGGACCAGTCAGTGTTTCCTTCTGTTGTGTATACAGTCACTGCGAGTTGGACCTGACTCTATGGCACCTTAAAATAACAATATGCAACATGTATAATAATGATGATGGTTTTCCTTCTTTTGTACTGTCTTTGTCCGGTTTCGTTATCAAAACTTGAAAAGTATTCCATCTTTTATTTCAGAAAGAAGCTGTAAAAAATTGGTGATAATTTTTAAAAATATTTTGTAGAATTAGCCACCAAAACTATTTGTTCCCGGAGAGTTGTTTTTAATTATAAATTAGATTGTATTACCAGTTACAAAACTATTCAGATTCTATTTCATATTGGGTGAATTGTGGTAATATTTTTCTGTTGCTAAATCTACTTCATCTACGTTGTCAAACTTATGCATGCAGAGGTGTTCCTACTGTTCCCTTATTACTACTGTAATTATTCTTTCTAAGAAATATAACTTACAAAATAAAGAGAAGACATAAAATATATTGACACTCACTATTAGTCATTCCCTTATTCTTTCTCCCTTCATGATATTACACGTTTCCTTCTTTCACCATTTTCTTTTTTCTGTTTACAGAATTTCCTTTAGCCATTTCTTTAGGAAAAGCCGGCTGGCAAAAATTCTCTCAAATTTCCTTCACTTAAGAGTGTTCCAATTTCCCTTTCACTCTTGAAGGATACTTTCACTAGATGTCGACGTTTCTGGCTAAAATCCTACCTATGATTTTTCATGACTAAAGGCGGTTACCAAGACCTCAGGTGGAAAGCTGCCCCCCTAGCCAGCCATCAAGGTTCTGTAACCGGAAAATCTCGTCACCATCTTCGCGCTGCCTGTCACTACAAAGCCAGGCATAGAGACAAGATGGATAGTGCTTTACCCAGATGGCTAGCGATCTGAGAAAATGGTAGGTTAGCATCCTAGAAACCATCTTAACATCTCATCTTAAGCCAAATGTTTTTATAGGAAAGAGGAGGAAGGGTTAAAGATAAAACAGGGTGTTATTCAGGTGTGTGGGGGGGGAGGTTCCCAGGTCCCTGGGGGGTTTCAAGTCACAAGGTGGGTGATGTTACCTGGGTGGTATTTTAACATCTTATCTCAAGCTGGAAGGCTCAGGGATCATTAGGTTGGGTGACAAGGTGGGCCAGAATTAAGGTGGATTGTTAGAGGAACTGTGATGTTATCTGGATGGTGGTACCACCCTGGACAGTCCCGAGTCACAAGGTGGGTGAAATCACCATCTCAAATTGTAGGGTTCAGAGATCATCAGGTTGGGTCACAAAGTGAGCCAGAGTCAAGGGGCGATTGTCAGAGGTACTGTGACGTTATCTGGCTCAGTCCCTTGGGCAAGACTTGAAAAAAACCTCAGTCTCCAGGTTCACTCTAAGAGATCAGGCAAGGATTTTTAATCAATATCTCACAATTATTAGCCCGTTCAGTACCACCATCTAGAAAGGAATTTGTGACCAAGGACTCAATCCTCCTCTCCACTTTCCATCGGTCACGCTTTTTTCCATTTCTGTATTTCTAGATCAGGCGTCTCCCTGAGGATGCCTTGTTTACAAGGCTGTTGTCAGAGGCCTCACATAGGTGCCCTCCAGTCAGGGAGAACGAGACAATGAAACCTGAAAACCTACTTTCCCACTCCAACAACTATTCAGTACTTTTCCTGTGTTACCCTTTCCCTTTGTCCCCAAGTCCACAAAAACTGCAGGCACCTTTTGTTCAGGGTTTCCTCAGTAGTGAGATCATCCCATATCTCAGCTGCCTGTCTGCTGTTCCTGAGGAAATACAGAATACGGGAGCCAGTGCCTTTTCTGGGTTTCTCTTGCTTGTACTATTTCAGTCAGTGATTAAAGGCTTGAATGTTAACTTTCATTTTGGCTTATTATTTTAATCAACTACTAAGACACCTGGCAACTCAGGTCACTCATTCAACTTAGTTCTCTGACAAATAAAGTACTGGGGGTTGCCCATTATTTTCTTTCACGACTTGTAAACAAGGTGTCATTTCCTTCTGGCCTCCATACTTTCTAACGAGAATTCTCTGTCATTTGATTTGTTTTCCTCCACAGATAGGTGCCAAGTGTCTCTCACTGCTTTCAAGACATTTTCTTTGAATGCAATTTGCAAAACTTGGGCTATGATTTGTATTGGTGTGGACTTCTTTGAGTTTATATTGACTGGAGTTTGTTCAGTTTCTTGAATGTTTATAGATTTATATGCTTTGCCAAATTCAAAAAGTTTCAAACTATTATTGCTTCAAGTACTTTTTTAGCTCTTCTCTCTCCTGTCCTTCCGGGCCTCTGATGACATGAATATTAGGTCTTTTGCTATAGTCCCACAGGTACTTGAAGCAGTGTGTTTGTTGTTGTTGTTGTTGTTTGTATTTAGTTTTTCTGTTGTCAGATTGTGTGATTTCTATTCCATCTTCAAATTTACAGACTGTTTCTCCTGTCACCTCCATTCTACTGTTGAGTCCATCCACTGAACTTTATGTTAGCTACTGTATTTTTCAGTTCCAAAATGCCCATTTAGTTCTTCTTTGTATCTTCAGTTCCTTTGCCAAGATTCTTCTGAGCCTTTCCATTTCTTTGATACGACTTTTTAACTTATTTTTTAAAATTTGCTTCAAGCATATTCAAAATCGTTCACTGAGGCATTTTTAGGACAGTGGCTTTAAATTTGTTTATCAGATGATTCTAATATCTCTGACAGTTTGGCAGAGATATTTTTATATTTAAGTTTAGATTTTCTCAGTTCCTGATATAACAAGTTATTTTCTATTAAAATGTGGATACTTGGGACATTATGTGCTAAGACTCTGGATCTTCTTTCGCCATTGTTTTTAGCTGTCTTTCTCTGATACTACTTCAGCAGGAGAAGGGAAACAGGAGGTAGAGGGTATTGCTTCACTACTGCCAGACAACAACCAAAGTCTAGATTCTATGGACATAGAAGGGAGTAAGGGGCAGGTGGGATTCTCAGTTCTTCACTAGCTTCCATTGATACCGCCCTGACTAAAAGAAGGACTCCTTTATTACTGCTTTCCCACAAGGCCTCCAATGACACCAATTAGACAGTAACTTCACTGTTGGCAGTAGCAGTGAAAGTCCTGATTCTTTACTAGGCATCCTCTGACACCAATCTAAAAGGGAGAAGTAAAGTCAAAGCCACTGCCCTGAAGGTGGATTCCAACTCAAAATGGCCCTGTGGGTCAGAGTAGAACTGCCCCATAGAGGAGCACCTGACTCATCTTCTGGTTAGCAGCCACAGCACTTAGCCACAACACCAGCAGAGTTTCCAAGCAGAGAAGTAGCAAAGTCTTATCATGAGGGTGGAAGTCCAAGTCCCTCACATTTCTACTGACACTTGGAGACAGGAAGAGACTTATTTACATCCTGTGAGAATGAGAGTTAGGGCTTCTCAGTCTCCTGGGCACTATCTCGGAGGAAAGGTAGATGTCTGTGCTCCCTACTCACCCTATGTCGGTCTGAGTGGGAGTAAGGTTGCAGTGGTTTGGTTTCCTTTTCCCCCTGTGAGATTTGGCTGAAATACAGTGATTATTTTGTAAAGGTTTTCTGTCTTGCTAGGCTTCTGCTTTCCTAGTCTTTGGCTACAGAGAACAGGCTTTTATTGGCGCTTTTATCTTCTACACACATAGGCATTGTAGGTTTCCGTCTTCTTTAGCTCCACATCTGAAATATCTGAGGTAAAAATCTCCGTGTTGTTCTCTGGACTCAGGTTCCTCACCAGACTGTCTTCTCTCCTAACCATGTCTAGGAATTTTAGTTGTACTTAACAGGAAAAATTGGGAAAAGTATGCCTATTCCACCTGCCCCTGAGTGGAAGACTTCAAAGAGTTTTTAAAACATAATAAAATCATACTATTAAAAAAGAAAAACCTAACATCGTAAGTATCCTACTAGCCAAGCCAAGTGCCATTGAGTTGGATCCGACTCATGACTCTACTAGATAGATAATAATATTCACAATACGTTCATTAGTGGCTGTGATACTGTATCAAGATGATTTCACAAAATCTATAATTATGCAGTAGTTCTATGCTTTTTAATTACTAACTTCATACTATGTCTCTTAATACACATAAAACAGATATTTTTCAATAGTTAGTAGGTAGATGGAATCCCTGGTAGTGTGGTGCTTAGGAGCTATAGCTGCTACCCAAAAGGTTGGGAAGTTCAAAACCACCAGGTCCTCCTTGCAAACCATCTGGGGCAGTTCTACTCTGTCCCATAGGGTTGTTATGACTTGGAATTGACTTGATGGCAATAGGTGTGTATATACCTACATATACATGTACCTATATACTATATATATAATAGGTATATAGCCTTACAATAAATTCTCTTACACAGAATAACATGACGATCATGCATTGGTACCTTTAAAAATAAACTGAAAAACCAAATCCATTATTACTCTGTAATCTTTACAGAAGCAAACTGCAACATCTTTGCTTCCATGGAGCAGTTGTTGGGTTCAAACTGCCATCCCTTTAGTTAGCAGCAGAGCATTTAAACATTATGCCAGGGCTCCTTTCTTTTGACATAAATATCACCAACTGTTTTCCAAAAAGGCTGCAGGACATTAGACATAATAGAAGTGATCCTTAAACTCAGAAACAGCATGGACTTGTTAACCTCAGAAGATTTGCCCCTCCTCCATCCCACCAAGCCCACAGTCCAGGATTCCAACTGATACCACTGAAAAGGATCATGTAATTTTTGGACATGACAAAGAAGAATGAGCTTCCAACAGCAGTGAGAAGTTTCTTTAGCCTCTGATGTTCCCTGGTAGTGTACTGGTTAAGTGTTATGTTTAATAACCAAAAGGTCAGCAGTTAGAGCCCTCCAGGCACTCCTTGAGAACTCTATGGGGCAGTCCTACTCTGACCTCTAGGGTCGCTATGAGTCAGAATCAACTTGTCAGCAGTGAGTTTGGTTTTGCCAGTTCTCTATCAATACTGTTTACTCCTATTTCAGTTCATTTTAGCAGTATGGCTTAACTTGTTTTCTTCCACAGCTCAGAAATTTTGTTGATAATATATATCTGTACCAAATATTCCTCTGTATAAATGGACTAGGCATGAGCTTAGGCCAAGATTCACTTTATACATGGAGACACAGTCCTTGGGAAAGCTAGCTTAACAAATTACACACTTAGTTGGAAAGCTAAGACTAGTGCCAGATGTATGGAGTTTTCCATTGCTGATCTTCCCTGTTAGTTAGTCTACTCATTAGGCACTCTCTGGACTGCAAAACTGCTGGATACCTAGCAAAAATCATCCTAACAATGTCTTCCTAGAAATCTCTGAATTTGTACATGAGATACTTTTCCAAAGGTAACTTTTAAATTATATCAAGATAATGAAATCATATAGAAAATTACATTTATCACTGTGTCATGCAGTGTGAAGAAAACAGCAATTTTTTCTCTCCACAAAGACTCTTAAGTAGGAAAAAAAAAATTCTAATGTAGTTATTTCAAGCATTGGTGTCTGACTGATAAAAACAAGCAAACAAATGCCTATATCATGCATGTGCTCAGCAGCAGGCGTGAGCTATACTAGCAACATTCACTGTACAGATAATTATCCTCCCTGGTATCCAATCTATATGAACTTGAGACAAATTTATCTAGTAAGCATATTTACACATGCGTATCTGTTGAGAGAAGCTATTTATAAGTTTTTCATTTACACTTAGAATGAACACAGTTGTTTTAAGGTCTTGTGCTGTATCTGCCCACACTGAAATGAGAATAAAGACAACCCCAGTCTGACATATGAATATATTATAGGCTACTAGGTTAATTAAATAAAATTGACATTTAGATTGCTTATTTCTGCATGTAAGTGCATATTTCTTTATTTTTGTATTTATATAAAGGGCTTATAAGTAAAAACAATCATGGAAGTTAATTGCATTTATTATAATAAGATAGTAGGTTGGAAATTAAAAATTATATACTACTTAAGGTCACTTCATGGGGGGTAACTACTCAATAAAATTGTGATTTTATGTTAGATGGAGAAAATTATAATGCAAATAACAATATTACAGTTATTTGAAAATTTTCTTCTAGATTGGAGACATTCACACTTTAAATTATCTAGAAAACTTAATTAAAACAGAAAGAGCTGTCATTTCCAAAACAAGACCAAAGGATTTAATTTTTTCTTTCCATGTTTATTTTAACTCTTTTTTTATTATTATTATGACTGAGTGAAAATATACATTCCCATATAAATTTGCATGCCCACCTATGTGCAGCCTCCACTGCTCTCCCTGCCTGGCGACAGTACACTATTCCTCTCTGCTCCATACATGTCTCATCTTCCCAGCAGTCTCCTTTCCCCTCCTCTCCACCCACTCCCCTTCCTTCAGTCAAAGGTCAGCAGGATGATATCCTATAGACGCACAGAACCATAAAGTGCACCCAATATATAGTCACTCTGCATCGCCAAGTCCAATCTCTTGCTGTCCGAAGAGTGGAACTTCATTATGATCCATGGGCAAGGGTAGCATCAGGGCCAGGGGCCATGCTCCCAGAGGAACCCCAAAGCTTCTGGACCATCAACTGTGGTCTTTTATTGGAGATCTCAGGGTGTATCCCTTTTTATTCTTGTGTTGCCAGTGAGACTCAACTTTATGAGCTCCATAGTGGCTATCACTGGTGGTGGCCAGGCACCATCTGGTTCTTCTGGTCTGAAGTCTATGTAGGCACCCACTCACATGAGTCTCTCTGTCTTCTGTGTTGTCATTTTGGTCCTTGGTAAGCATCCACTCCTGCTGAGTTGGGACCAATTCCTGTGCACTCAGATGGCAGTTTGGCAGCTTTTAAGACCCCAGGTTCCACTCACCAATGTGGGGTGCAGAGAGAGCCCTCTTAGCAAAACGCTAGTTGTGCCAATTGACCTCAATTTCACCTAAGAGCATGGTCCCCTGCCCCCTGCCCTAGCTACTCTGCTCTGCTTTAATCTTTATGATCTGGTTTCTTCTGGTGCCTGAGGGGTTTCTCTGTTGTTCTCTCTCTACTAGTTCAAGCTGTAGGGTTAGTTCCTTGATTTGGTCTCTTTCTTTTTTCCAGATGTGGGCATTTATGGAGATAAACAGACCGCTGAGCACTGCTTTGGCTGTATCCCATAGGTTCTGGTAGGAAGTGTTTTCATTCTCATTGGAATCCATGAATTTCTTTATTTCGTCCTTGATTTCTTCTATAACCCACGATTTTTTGAGCAAGATGCTGTTCCGTTTCCAAGAGTTCCACTTTCTATCTATGTTTTTTTCTGCTATTGATTTCAACTTTTATGGCTTTATGATCTGAGAAGATACTTTGCATTAATTCAATGGTATGGATTTTGTTGAGAACTGCATTATGTCCTAACACATGGTCAATTCTGGAAAATGTTCCATGTGCACTGGAGAAGAAAGTGTAGTTGTCCACGGATGGGTAGAAAGTTCTGTATATATCGATGAGATTTAGTTGGTTAATTTTGGCAATGAGGTCTTCTGTATCTTTAATGAGCTTTTTTCTAGATGATCTGTCCAGAATCGAGAGTGGAGTGTTGAAGTTTCCCACTATTATCGTGGAGTGATCTAACTCTTTTGTGAGTGTATTCAGCATTTCTTCGACAAATTTAGGTGCTCTGATATTAGGTGCATAAATATTTAATACAGTTAATTTTTCCTTGTGTACTGATCCTTTCAACAATAAATAGTGTCCATCTTTGTCCACAACGGTGGATTTGACATTAAAATTGATTTTGTCTGAGATTAGAATAGCCACACTTGGCCTTCTTTGTTCATTGTTGGCTTAATATATATTCTTCCATCTTTTAATTTTCAGTTTGTTCCTATCTTTAAGTCTCAAGTGAGTTTTTTGTAGACAACATATGGATAGGTCATGTCTTCTGATCCGAGATATCACTCGATGTCTCTTTACTGGAGTATTCAGTCCATTCACATTCAATGTAATTATTGATAGGTATGTGCTCACTGCTGTCATTGTGATATGTTTATTTTTGTGTTGATGTTTTCTCTGTTGTTCTTATTAGTCTGTTCTGGGACATTCTTTTTGGTGAGTTGATTTTTCACCTTTTTCAGTTTTGTAGTTGTTGAGACTCCTGTGTTACATTTCTTGATACGGTATGTTGGACCTTTCTTGTGCTTTATGGCTTCCCCTATGATCCCCCTTAATAAACTATATATAAGCCTAATTTTAATTACTACCAGTCTTGTCAACTTCCTCTGAAAGGACTATAACAACTGTAGTACATTCCTCTTTATAATATGATGGCACCATAGTTTTCCTGATAATCACTGGATTTTTCCTTTCAGTATTAAAGCTGTGATTGAGTTTGGAGCCTTCCCTAACTGAGTAGAATTCTGGAGGATGTGTCATTCTAAAATATAAAGTTAGTGATTTTGTTCTTCTAAGCCAAAGCCAAGAACTTCTTTCAGTATTTCTTGTAGTTTTGGTATGGTTTTTACAAAGTCTCAGAGTTTCTGTTTATCTGGGAATGTCTTAATTTCATTTTCATATTTGAAAGATAGTTTTGCAGGATATATAATTCTTGGTTGGAAGTTCTTCTTCAAGGCTTTGAATGTGTTGTCCCACTGTCTCCATCCCATCATGGTTTCTGCTGAGAAATCTGTACGAAAGCCTACAGGGTTTCCCTCTGAATGTTAGCTTTGGTTTGAGTCTTGTTGCCTTTAAGAGTTGCTGCTATGTTTCATTTTGTTAAGCTTGATCATAATATGTCTTGGAGTCTTTCTTTTGAGATCTATATTGGGTAGCGTATGATATGCATCTGGGATATCTATATTCTCTTCCTTCATGATTTCTGGAAAGTTTTCTGTCAGCAGCTCAGCAACAATACTCTCTGTGTTCTCAGGTGTCTCATCCTGTTCGGGGACTCCAATTAATCAAAGGTTGTTCTTCTTAATAGAGTCCCACATGCTTTTTAATGCTTCTTCATTTTCCTTGTTTCTTTTTTCTGATTTCTGCTCATAGACGCTGGTGTCAGTAGCAATGTCTTCCAAGTCAGAAATTCTTTTTTCCATTTGTTCCATTCTGTTTTCTTGGCTTTGAATGGAAGTGTCTATGTCTTTGATTTTGTTCTTCATCTGTTGGATTTCAAAATACTGGTGTTCCATCAGACCGAACAGCTTGCTTAATTTTTCATTTTGCTGTCTTGCATTTTGTATAAGGTCTAGAAGGGCTCTGTATATAATCCTTTTGCATTCATCTTCCGATGTTTTCAGAAAAGTTTCTTCATCTGGAAAACTCCTTGATTGTTTTGTTTGGGAGCCTTCTGAAGCCATGCGTGATTTCTTGTTTGCCACAAGTGTCTGTTGCTTTTGTGTCCCATGTGAGTAAGTAGAGGCTGGGAGAGATACTGTGAGGATGGACCACAGATGTTTCTCTAGGCTGTCTTAAAATGTAAAACAAGAGGTATCTGACCACTTCCCAAGTCAGTCAGGTTTTCAGGCGTAGAGGTCTCTCTTCCCAACCGGCAAAGTAAGCACATCTACTTCCAACCCCAGATGATACAAACTAGTTCAGAATACAGCAGTGCTGCTGCCCTGCTGGCCTCTGCTGAGAGGGCCCAGCCTTAGGTGACACTGTGTAAACCAGTGCTTTTCTGGTAGAAAAGTGCTCTCCTGTGGGCAGGCTCTGGCTCCCAAGCTAAGAATTAGGTCCAGCTGCAGCCACCACACAGTTGGCGGATAGAGGGGCTAAAGGTCCCGAGACATAGTGAGTCCTCTGCCTCTGTTGCCGGGACCCTACCATAGCTGACACTGTGAAAACTACTGCTTTTCTGTCGGAGAAGTGCTGTCCTGTTCGCAGGTGCTGGCTCCTAGGATAAGAATTAGGTCCTGCTAAAATCTCCATATCCAACATGGCATCCCACACATAGGCCCCGCAGTTCCATACAAACCACGCTGTTGCAGAGATAAAAAGAGAGGCCCAAATTGGCTTGGTGTACAGAGTCCTAAGCTAGGTTCTCAAAATATGGCAATTTCACCTGCCTGTCCTACCAGCAGTGCATCTGAGACTAGCCACTAGGCAAGACCCAGCTATGCCTGCTGGCCAAGACAGAGAAAAAAAAGTCACAATGGTGCATCACCTTCAGTCTGTGAGAGCCAGGGCTAGCCGGGAGTGGGAGTCAGTGAAAGAGAGGAGGTTTTTTGTTCAGTGGTATGAAGTCCAAATTAACAGCCCTGTGTCGTCTGCTGGGGCTTACTAGGTGACCAGAAGACTCCATTTGATTATCAATTATCAATTCAGGTCTTGGTTTCCAGAGAGATATAATGAGGTGTGTGCTTAGTCCACCATCTTGACTCTGCCCCTCTATTTTGACATTTTTTAAATATATTTTAATCTGAGGAAACAAAATACTATTTTATACTAAAAATAAAGGTTTTCTTACAGTAGGTCTCTTAGAGTAAAACTTCATCAGAAGTAAAACAATATAGTATTTAAATGTCATCATCATTAGAAATACATGAATTTATAAACTAAAATCAGTATGTGCAAGGTCAGGAAAAACTGGCTTTCATAAATCAGTTGGCATATTAGAAAGTAGATCATGACTTCCTATTTAAAAAATATTGCTTTCATAAATTACTTAGGAACAAATAAAATTAAAACTGAATGAAATAAAACATACCAATTAAAGGTGCTATAATATCTATAGCGTGGGAAAATGAAAACAGACCTTGTATCTCAGTAACCAAATGAATTGACAAGCTATCTTGCATTAAAATATTTCATGACGTTTCTAGAGTTATCTTCTCAGGATATATGCTTTTATTTTAGGTATCACTGTAACAGTTAAGCATTTTTGGAACATAAGCATACACTGCAGAAATGCTCAAAAGGCGGATCACTAAAGTAGCATGTAGTACAGTAGCAGACAGTAACTCTTATAATTTGAATAAATATTACATATATGGATGCAGTATGTAAGTAAGAGGTAGAAGCCCAGGTGAAGTTTATTGGAATGAGGCGGGGGTGGAATGGTCAGGAATGTGGACAGGGAAAGGAAAGCTTTTAAAAACATTCTTACAAAGAGAGACAGAAGCATAAGTAGAGAAGGGAGGGCATTCCATCACAGAATGAAAGGCATGTACTAAGACATCAAAGCATGGTATGTGGCAGGAATTTAGAGCGGTAAACAGACTGGATACTGGAGCATCCAGTTTATCAAACCAAATCGGCTGCCACTGAGTGAATTCTGACTCATAGTGACCCTAAGGACAGAAAAGAACTGCCCCATAGAGTTTCCAAGGAGTTCCTGGCAGATTTGAACCGCTGATCTTTTGATTAGCCACTACAGCACTTAACCACTACACCACCAAGCTTTCCATCTAGCTTGCAAGAACATGGAATTCAGAGTGCCAATTACTTTCAAGATGTGATCCCTGTACCACTAAGCTTTCAGTGGGAAACCCCTGGTGTCCAGCTGTTTGGATTCATGGTGGTGCTACTGAAGGCAGCTGGAGAATCACACTATTTTGATGCTTCAACAAACAGACAGGGTTAACCTATTGAAAGTCTTGCCTATTGCTCTTAAGATCTGCATGCTTTCCCATACGGACTGGCCATGCATATACAAAGGGAGAAGGGCAGTCATTTCCCTGTTAAAATAGCATTTTATGAATAATTCTAGCTCTTTTAATATGTATTTTTTTTCTTACTGTTTAGAATGAGACATTTCTGTATACCAGACAGCCCCCTTCAGAAAGAAAAAGGAAATTTACCGGGGCCTATAATTTTTGCACTGGGGAAAACAACGAAAGGGATTACAACATTACTGCCACTGTCCCACTGCTCACCCCCAACAAGTGCACAGACATGCATTATTAAGGAAGGCATACACATACACAACCATTAGGTTTCTCTTGAGATAAAACTACTCTGTTGCATACTGCTAATTCCAATTCCAGCCACTTGGTGAACATGTCATTTTTAGTGCATATATTATTCTGCCAATGAAACAGTCCCACCCTTAGTGGACTAAAAATAATACTTAGAAATTATTTGAGACCACATTTAATACAGAATAACTGGCAAGTGAAACTCTTTCTATGCCACTGAATCCCATACTTCTCTTTCACATGGTCACAGTATTATCCAGCTATGACATGGTCTGTAGAAGGGAAGCAGCCTCAAATGCAAGAGTTACTTGAGTGATGCCTAGAATAGGCATTAGATTCCCATTTCACCAAAGACATTAGCTATCATCTATTTAGAAAACAACTCCTATAGGCTACACTTTTCCACTGATGATTTATATTTGTGATTCACATATCAAATTTACATTCTGTAAAGCTTATTCCGCCACCATTGTGGAAAAGATATTTAGTGATGAACTGAGTGTGTTACACTCATTTTTTTCCTCTCAAGCTTATTTATAATTAATTATATCTCCTGCTGTGACTTAATATTTAATGGAACTGGACCTGGAACATTTTTACTTTTGTTGCTGATAACTTTCTGGGAAATTTAACTGTATCAACCTAGGATTCCATGGTCCACTACTGTAATCATTCCTTTACATCATTCTCCTAGTTCTAGCAAGCCTCTAAACCAAACCAAAAACCCATTGTTGTCAATTCTGACTCACAGCAACCCTACAGCGCAGAGCAGAAATGCTCCACAGAGTTTCCGAGGAGCATCTACTAGATTCGAACTGTCAAACTTTTAGATAGCAGCCATAGCTCTCAACCACTACTCCACCAGCATTCCCAAGCCTCTAGCTCTTGTCAAATTCAGCTTTTTACTTTGTCACTCTCGAGTAAGCTCTCGAAATTGCAGAGGAATCCTACCATATTCCCTTAGTGAAAAAACTCTCTTGCTCTTTCAGATGACTATTCTATACCTTCCCTTCTCACCTGGAATTCCCAGTATCCCTTCTTCAACAGTTTCCCTCAGCTGCTTGCCTTGTTTTTATCTGAGAAGATATAAATAATTAGAGAACATCATCTATCCAATAATATCTCCCACCTGCATAAAAATCCATATGTTCTACCTTCTTTTTATACCAAATAAATTGCCCTAAACTTTTCTAAAACCAACCCTCCATTGATAAATCAAAGTTCATCTTGTCTCACGTGCTCAAAGTTCTGTTCCCATAGTCATCCCCAATCTCTATTGAGTCCTCAGTTTTCCCTTTTCTATGGGTTGAATCCAATCAGCTGAAATACTCCCTGTCTTAAAACTTTCAACTTTTAACTCTTCTTTCTAGCTACCATCCTACTTTCCTATCCCTGCTGCTTTCAGTACTATCTCCTCCTAAAGGTTATCTACACTTTGTCTCAAATTTCTATTCTCTTATCTATCCATTTGAATTAGGATTTCAGCCCAACCATGCCACTGAAATTCGTCTACTTTACATCAGAGCTTCAAACTCATAGCAATCCTCTAGGGCAGGGTTTCCAGGCAGTGCCTGGTGGATTCGAGTTGATAGCTTTTGCTTAACAGCCGGTGCACTTAACCACTATGCCACCAGGGTTTCCTAAAAAGCTACAGAATTGCTATTTTCAGAGATGCATTTACCCCTTGCTCAAAAACTTAAATTTCTTTTTTTTCCAAATCATGTCCAACCAATCTCCCAGAAAGTTTTGTCAGCTCTACTTTCAAACTATGTTTCATTTTTAACCAAATCAGTTCTTACCATTACTCAATTTAAGATCCAATGACTTCTCCCTGGACCAATACAGGGCAAGTACGTCTTAGCTCCACTCACATTTTCTACCCTCGCCCCACATTCCCTCTCCTCCTAATTTACCAGTGGAAACCCAGGTGCTGTAGTGGCTAAGTGCCATATCTGCTAACCCAAAGGTCAGCAGTTGGAGGCCACTAGGCACTCTTCAGAAACTCTATGGAGTAGTCCTATCCTGTCCTATAGGGTCACTGTGAGATAGAATCGACTTGACGGCAGTACTTTTGATTTCTTTTTTCCCCTGAGTGCTGGAATTATTTGTAACAACTGATTTTAAAGAAAGGCTTGCTACCCTATCAAAATGTGTTCATAATGACTGTTGCTCTTAATATTCATTTTACAATGTAGAGGTACTCGATATTCATTATATACATAAAGAAAGGTCCTCTAAAAGTATTTACAGACCTTATTTCTAACACAGAAAAAAGATACCCATTTTAAAAGCAAAACTTCCTTTGTTGTGAAACAAATCTGCTTGCACTGTCTAGAAATGTATACTTTTCTCCTACTTTATGCAATTTTAATAGTGTACTGACATTATGAACTGTACTTAGCAACAAGAAACCCAGAACATTACCTGTCCTATTATTAACATATATAAACTTTTGGATTTTTACACATATATGCACATGTTTATGTGAATATGAATGAATGATAGAAGACGCAAGAAAACAACTTCGTACATATTCACATGAACAAGGTCCTATCTAGAAAGTAATGCAATTTAAAAACACACACAATGCAAGAATTGGATTTCCAGTTTCGGCAGGATGTTAATGCATCCTGTATACAGAGTGGATAAGAACACCAGGTCTCCCCTGGTTTATTCCCAGCTTCTCTAAATTGCCTAGGTTTATGCTCAAATAGCCTCAAAGGTTCTCATTTCTTAAGGCAAATTTCTAGCTGTAGCCAATTTTTTTCTACATGCTAAAATAATCAGCACAACAGGGAAAAAAGCCAGTTACAGGGAGGACACAGAGGAGGACCTGAAGAGAAGACCTCAGCTACATTTCTCCTGACACAGACTCAAATTTTTGCCTGCCTCAGAATCATTTCCTTGACCTGCTTTACGTTATACAGAGTGAGACAAAAGAAAAACAAAGAGAGAATAAAGAAGGAAAGAAAAACCACTACAGAGAGTAGACACATTGCTCTACTCCTGCCTTGATGAGAGAGAGTCTCCAGCCTTGATCTATTCAGAAATTACCATGTAACCCAGCACTAAGGACAACTTCTCTGAGCAACTGGATCTGCATGACTTTATTTCTGCATTAGCTGTATTATTAGTAGTAGTATATTTAATTGTGGTTTTGGTGAAAATTTCTAGAGCAAATCAATTTTCCATTCAACAATTTATACATATTTTATTTCGTGATACTAGCTGCAGTGCTCTCACTGACAGCCCCCTACTCACTTCCTCCTTCCTCATGTACAATGGACCATCTTTTCTGCTCTTTCCTGACTTGTGAACTTTGCTTTTCAGCAAACACTGTCCTTTTGGTCTCGTGTAATCGATTGTTCTGAAAAACATGTTCCTCATGGCCATTATTATTCACTTCGTAGGCCTATTAGTTGGCTGAAGGATGATCTCAAGGAGTGAGTTCAGTTCTAGGTTTTAAGAGTGTCTAAGGGTCCCATCTAGCTCTCATTACAGATTACCAGAGGCTGTGATTCAAAAGGTCTATTAGTTCTTTGGAAACTATGCTGGTGTAACAGTTAAATGCTACAGCTGCTAACCAAAATGTCTTCAGTTGGAATCTGCTAGGTGCCACTCGCAAACTGTACGGATCAGTTTTATTCCGTCCTATGGCATCACTATGAGTTGGAATCAACTCAATGGCACTGGGTTTGGCTTTATTTATTAGTCCTTTGGAGTAACTGCTTCCTTGAGACTTCGATTTTCTTCACTCTTCTTTGCTCCAAACAGGAAGATAACAAGAGGTGTATCTTAGATGGCCACTCACAAGCTTTTATGACCCCAGACTGTACTATTTGTAATGGTTTAAACCTTGATTATTTGTCACAGCTGGAACCTATAAAGACTGTGAAAACACAACAAAGAGATAACATTTCCCTTACCTCTTTTCCAAAATTAACAAGTAGGAACAAAAAACAGATTTCTTAGCTTTTTATTCCGCTTTCAGCTGCCTACTTTCAAATATTCCAAAATTTACATCTAAAATTTTCAAATTTACAACAGAACTATTTCAGAGAAAAGGTGAGCCAAAGAGAAAACACTAAGAATTAGAAGAAGAGAGGCAACCAGATAAATTGCACTTAATGGGCTCATCGGAGAAGGTAGACACAGCATTTTGCTTAAATAAGGATCAGTCCTAAAGTAAGCTGTCCTATTATTTTCTGTTTGCAGAAATAACAGTAGAGAAACATCACCTCTCTAAAATGTACACTGTTAAACAGTACTAAAGGTTGAACACAGTTTGGGACCACAAAGACATAAACTATTTCAATAAAACACACAACTTAAAGATAATGAGAAGCACCACTCACTGAAACAACAGCCCACAGCTCTGAAATTGTAAAGCCTGACAGCCGAAGCAAACACACCCAACATCAAACTTAATCCCTGAGTTACCTGCTGTTACGTCACTACACCTGCATTACTTAAGGTATTAATGAGATTTTTTATTCTCTTTCAAGGATATAGTTTCAAAACAGATATGCTTTATAAAAATGTAAAACCACCAATCACAATGTTTATAATATAAAACTGAGACACACACGCACATCCACATATTCATACTCATACAATGCAATACTGCCTAAAGATGAGATTAGAAGAAAACACAATAGGTAAATTATGAAAATTTTAAAACAGAAATTGTAAATGAAATCACAAATTGTAACTACTTACTGTGATACAAGGAAACAATGGTGGCATAGTGGTTAAATGCTATGGCTGCTAACGAGAAGGCAGGCAGTTCAAATCCTCCAGGTGCTCCTCGGAAACTCTATAGAACAGTTCTAGTCTGCATATAGGGTCGCTATGAGTCAGAATCGACTCAACAGCAGTGGATTTGATTTGGTTTATTACGATAAAAAGAAAAAGCCAAGAGGGAGGGACATTCCGTAGGGGCTCACAGCAGACTGCTGAAGCCAAACAGAAGGGACTAGAAGATCAACGGCAGACGGCCATGCCACACGGAAATACCCCAGGCACAGGAAACAGCAGGAACAAACTCCCCACAGCAAGAAACACTCCAGAGTGGCTAAACATTAATGAGCAATAAAAAGAAGAATACAAAGACAAAACCAGAGCCAGATCCTTTAAAATCTCATAAAAGTAATTTTAAGATGACTTCTTTTACTATGATTAAGTGAAAGTATACAAACCAAGTCAATTCCACATGCATACCTATCTACAGCTCCTTATGCTCTCCCTGCCCCGTGACAGCATACTTCTTTTCATTTTATACTTGTCATATCCACTTAACAAGGTCCTGAGTGTTCCTCTCCACCCTCTTCTCTCTCATCTACAAAGAAACCAGTAGGATAGTATCCTATAAATATATAGAAGCAGAAAGTACACATACCATATGGTCACACTGTGTCCCTAAGTCCAGTCCATTTTTGTCCGAGGAGTTGACCTAAGTAGAGTTTTCCAGACAAAGGCAGCAGCAGGTCTAGTGGCTACACTTCCAGTGGAAACACCAGGCCTCTGGACCAACAACTGGGGTCTCTTAGTAGACTTCTTGAGCCACATCCCTCTTTGCTCATGTTGCCACAGGAACTCAACATCGTGTGCCCCATCACGGCTGTCTGTGGTGGTGGCCGGGCACCATCTGGTTCTTCTGGAGACACGTTCTTTGAGTCTCCCATTCACATGGGTCTTTCTGTCTTGTGGGCTCTTTTTCCCTCCTGTCTTCGTTGTTCTCAGTGATCATCTGTTCTGGATGAAGTGGGACTATTTGAGGTAACTCAGTGGCACCTTGCTCGCTTTTAAGATCCCAGACGCCACTCGCCAATATGTGGTGCATAAGATTCTCTTAGCAATAGGCTAGTTATGCCAACTGACCTCGATGTCCTCTGAAAGCATATTTCCCAGCCCCAGCCCCTGCTACTCTATCTTTGCAATATGGGGTTGAGAAGAGCTTTCAGTTTATACTGAAGTCCAGTTAAGTTGACATACTTTCTACTGTGTATTGTCACTGCTTTCATCGAACCAAATTTCTATGAACTATCTAATATATGACCAGCATTAGCCCTCCCTCCCCACCCTTGAAGCCATCAGACTTTTTTTTTGGTACATGAGTCTATCTTTAAGTCCTTATAGAAGGGGTCTCTTCAATAGTTGTCCTTTGGTGCTGAACTGATTTCACTCAGCATAACATCTTCCAACTGAAGGTTATGAGATGTTTCCTAAAATCATCCATTTTTTACCATTGCATAGTGTTCCAGTAAGTATATGTACCATATTGAATACTGTTATGTTCTGTTTATGTACTTAACCTTTCAGCAATAAAGAGTCAACATCCTTGTCCATAATAGTGGATCTTACATTATAAAGTCTGTTTTATGTGAGATTAGTAGCCCCACTCCTGCTTGGCTTGGTATATATTGTTCCATTCTTCAATTTTCAGTTTGTTCATATCTTTGAGTCTAAGGTGTACTTCTTGTAAGCAACATATAGATGGTCCATGTCTTTTACAGTATGATGTCATTAGTTGTCCCTTTCTTGGAGCGTTCAGTCTGTTTACATTCAGTGTAATTACTGATAGGTATGTGTTTAGTGCTGTTATTTTGATGCATTTGTTTTTGTGTTGTTGATGTTTTCTACGTTGCTCTTAATATTCTGTTCTGGGTCATTCTTTATGGGTTGATTTTTCATCTTTTTCAGTGTTGGTATTCTGTTTGTTGAGACTCCTGTATCATGCTTCTTCTTTTGATATGTCACATTGCTATTTTGCATTGTGGATACACCTCTAATCCCCTTCACTGTTCTAAGTTTAAACCCAACTTTAACTTCTGCATATCTTTTTAATTTCCTTTCCATCTGAAAGGGTTATAACTACTGTAATGTCTCCTTCTCGATGGCACTTGGCTTGGCAATGTCTCCTTCTCTTTAGTGTGATGATGTCATGGTTTTTGTTTTAAGATCACTGGTTCCTTTCTTTTAATACTGCAGTTTTGATTGGGCTTTGTGACTTCCCTAAGTGAGTAGGATTCTGGATGCTGTGTCCTGCATTGCTTCCTTAAGTACACACTTGAAGTATTTCTTGTACTTTTGGCTTGGTTTTCACAAAGTTTCTAAGCTTCTGGTTGTCTATGAATGTCTTAACTTCATCTTCATATTTGAGAGACAATTTTGCAGGATATATAATTCTTGGTTGGAAGTTTTTCTCCTTCAGGGCTTTGAATATGTCATTCCACTGTTTTCTTGCCAACATCATTTCTGCCGAGAATTTAGATGAAAGCCTACAGGGCTTCCCTGTAGGCATATGAGCTTTGCTTTGAGCCTTGCTGCCTTTAAGAAGCTCTGTTTGTTTCATTGTATTAAGCTTGATTATAATATGTCTTGGTATCTTTCTTTTTGGGTTGAGTTTTTGTGGCATTCAATACACATCTTGGATATCTATGGTCTCTTGTTTCATAATTTCAAGAGAGTTTTTTGTCAGCAACTCTACAACAATCCTCCTTGTACTTTCTTGTACTCCCCACCCCCCCATTCAGGAACTCCAATTATTCATAGATTATCCCTCTTAATAGAGTCTCATGTTTCTTATTTCTTTTCTCTGATTTCGCCTCATAAATGAAGGAGTCAGTTGCTCTGTTCTCAGTGCTACTAATTCTGACTTCCATCTCCTCAATTCTGTTCCTTTTGCTTTGGATTGAATTGTCTGATTGCCTGATTTGATTGTCTAATTCTAGTTACTGACCTGCTGGATTTCAGATCGTTAATGTTTCATTGGTTCAAATATTTTAATTTTTCTTTTTGTTCTGCTGCATTTTGTTTAACCTCTAGAAGGGCTCTATATATCATTCTTTTGTATTTGATCTCTGTTAGTTTCAGAAAGTCTTCTTCACCTAGGAAGTTTTTGATTCTATGTTTTGGGAGTTTTCCAAAGACATGGTGGACTGCTTCTTTAAATGGCTAACAATTGATTGTTGTCTGCACACCATGAAGAAGCTGTTCCACTTCTCTGGTGTTACCCGAACAGGAGCTGAAGTGTAGTTCTAAGAGACGAGTTGGTCACCAACAACCTCTGTGTACTCTAGTGACTGGACCCAGATGGATTCTCTGGGTGGCAGGGTCTGCTCCCTGGCTGGCAAAGACAGCACCCTAGTTATTGAGTCACTGGGGGCCATCAGCCAACTCTAGGATGTGGATCAGTGAAAGGCAGAGGATGCCATCAGGACTCTCAGCAGTCAGTTCTCCACATAGTTTTATTTTAAAAAGGTACTTTACTGCTGAGGGAGAGGAACTGTCCAACACAGTCAGGCTCTCATGTGTGGCAGGCCCTACTTTCCAGCTGGCAAGGAAAGTACCTCATAGGCTATCCCCAGATAATATAACAAGGTTCCAAGTAGGGATGTGATATAACAAGGTTCCAAGTAGGGACAGGTTAGGTCCCTCCTGCCATCCTCTACCATGCCCCACCCATAATTCTAGACACAAACTATCTCAAACACAGCTTGTCTACTGGAGAAGCACTTGCCAGACAGAGGCTCCTGCTCCATTTGAGAATCAGCCCCATCTGAGGCCCCTGGCTGAGTGAGCCCCAACTTCCAGCTGACCAAGATGGTGTCCCAGCTGAGCTGCCCTTTCTGCCGTGAAACAGCAGAATCTATGGAGCAGCTCAGAAAAGACAGAGTATGGGGCTGTGGTGCCCTCAGTCCACAGCTGCACTGTCAATATGCGGCTATCCCAAGCACAATCTCTCTGTGGCACTACACACTGTTTACTTAAGCAATGCAGTTTGGTGTATTTGCTGGCTCATGCCTAGTCCCTGCCTCACAGATGATAAAGAAGGCATCAGTACCTGCAGTTCTCCGAAACAGTGAGTCAGCAGGAGCAGGACTCAGCAGCCACCGCCTGATCCCCTAGAGAGGTAGTTACTCCATTACTTTTGCCTAGTCAAATCTGACACTCCTATGCCAGATTCTAGGGCTCCCCAGATGTCCATGCTGCTCTATTTAGTAATCACCCCAGGCCTTAGTTCTCAGAGGGAATGGAGGAGACATGTCTAGTCCACTAACTTGTCATCCCCTCCTTTTTAAGCATCTTCTAAGTGTACTGAACTGCTTCAGACATTTCAGAAATGCAATATTACTGTAATCACTCATTTAGAGATTCACAATGACATTAGCTAATGAAAAATTCTAACAACTTCAGTCTCAAAAGAACCATGTTGAACTTGATTTAATTCAGAGTCTTGTAAATTGATTTAAACACTGAACAGTTTTCATGTGGCATACTTATTGGTATCCTGTTCAACCTTCTTCCTTGGTGGATCACTTCCCAAAGTAGTTCAGTAGAACAAAAAGTGGTCATAACCCTGGATGCTTTTGTTACTTTGTGAATTAGCTAAAAAGCCGTCTTCTATGGCTGGCAATGAAAGGCCCTGAAATAATTTAAAAAGTGTTATTTCATAAAGATTATAGATCTCATTTCTACTCAGTAGAATATTTAACTGCCAGCATTCTGGTAGGCTTGAGGCACCACATTAACCAACAGAGTTATAAGATGTATAAGACTTATATTTTAATATGGGAGAGTTATAAGGCATAAATGTATTCATTCATTCACTCAACAAATTTGAATTCAAACGAGTCATGTTATGTTCTAGTCCTCAGTGATAACAGACACCCAAGAAAAGCATAGTGTTTGCCCCTCAGATACTTCTAACCCTGTTTGATGTAGAACAGTGCAGTAATTGCATAATAAAACACTTGTTTACCTGTAAGAGAGCAGAGAATGAAGGAAGATAACATGGATATTTCACACGGTGTGGAGTGTAGGAAAGATAAACTGTATTTGGAAAATAATTTGAAAGTGAAAACAAAGAGTATTTCTAATAGCGAAATGGATATGTGGTCACAGTTTAAGATTCATGATTCTGGAGCTCAATAAGGAAGTCTGGATGTAGAACAAATCCTGGAAGCTATAATAAGCAACAATAATATTTATTATATACTAGGAATGGTTCTAGGAACATTACATACTCTTATTCTTGCATCCCTCATAACAAAGCCTGCGAATTACTGATAAATATTAGGCTGCACGGAGAATTCAAGTGACTTGTTCATCATAAGTGTGTAGCAGAGAGGCACCACTTCCTCCAAGGAGCCTTCCATGCCAACTCCATCCCAGTTTCACATTCAGATAGCCCCCTTACCTGTGTCTTCCATTTTTCATATATTACCCCATGTTGAGTTAGCATGTATGTGCATACAGGACCCCCATTAAAATTGTAATTCCCTAAAAATCGGAGCCATGTCTTTTTTCTTCTTCAAGATGACCACATCTAGCACAGCCTACAGAACAAAGAAGGTAATTAATTGTTGAAAGAATGAATGTCTTAACTATGAAAGAGATAATTCAGGAAAAGAATACAGATTAGAAGAGGACTCTTGGTAGAACCTTGAGAAAAATCAACACTAGAGGCACACTTCTGAAAAAGTTGAGAAGTCTAGTTTATTCACAGAATCACTAAGGAAAAATGGCATATTATAGAAAAACAAAATCCAAATGACGTTGGTATCTTAGTTATCCAGTGTTGCTGTAACAGAAATACCACAAAGGTGACTTTAACAAATAGCAGCTTATTCTCTACCAGTTTAGGAGGCTAACAGTCTGGATTCAGGGCATCAGGAAAGGCTTCCTCTCTATTGGCTCTCAGGAAAGGCCTTTGTCATTAATCTTCACTTGGGTCTATGAGTTTTTCAGCATAGGGACCCTGGGTCCAAAGGGCACACTCTTTTCCTGGCTCTTCTGCCTTGGTGATACGAGGTCCCTCTCATCTCTGCTTGTTTCTTCCTTTTATTTGTCAAAAGACATTGACTCAAGATACAACATAATCCTATAGATTGAGTCTATCTCATCAAGGGTCTTCTGCTTTGTTACTAACTCTCTGCTTCAATAAGCATAATGCCCTTCCACGGGGACTGGTCCCTCCTGGTAACACAACCAAAGTACATGAGACAGAGACTTGGCATCCTTGTTTCTCATGAGCCTTCTAGCTGTACTCCTTACAAAGCAGATACGTTCACTGTTCTGGCATTTCATGGTGTATTCAGTATTCTTTTCCAACACCATCATTCAAAAGCATCAATTCTTCTTTAATGTTCCTTATTCACTATCCACCTTTCCCATGCACATGAGATGACTGAAAACACCATGGCTTGGATTAGGTGCATTTTATGAAATTTCAACACATATCAAGAATTTATGATGAGAACTTAACAATTAAACAGAGACATGCCGTAAGTGTAAAAATTAAGCTGGATTTCAATGAGTCAGTACAAAAAAAGCAATGCAAATTTTAAGTTTTTATATTGACTACACATTACAGTGATATTACACTAGGCATGCAGAGTTAATTACAGTATATTAAAATTGATTTTATGTGTTTGATTTTTTATGTTTTTTGTGGTTACTGGGATGTTTAGAATCACATACATGGCTTGTACTTTTTTTGACAATGTTGTTCTATATGCTTTAGTAGGATCATCTGGTTATCTATTTCTCACATTTTTCATTTATATGTGACCTGTAATTTCCCATATATCCCACTGACCCTGCCAACTAGAAGTCTAGAATCATAACTGTCTGCTGTACCATGTGATCAACATGGATAAACAAACAAAATAAAAGAACACTGTTGAGTCAATTCTGACTCATAGTGACCCTATAGACAGAGCAGAAGTGCCTCATAGTGTTTCCAAGGAGTGCCGGGTGAATTTGAATGGCTGACCTTCTGGTTAGCGGCTATAGCACTCACCCAGTATGCCACCAGGGTCTGACTAGCATGGATAACTGTAATGAGCTCTTCCCCACCACTGCCATGACCTGAAACGGTTAGCTATGTTCAGCCACTGGTTTCTGACTGCTCCTGATTCCACCACGAAGCTCTCTCAATTTTCTTCCTAAGCAGGAGATGCTGATTACCCTACTTCTGAAAAAACATAATAGTCGACTATCTCTGGGTAGTTTCCAGATGCAACCAAATACATAATAGATGAGCCCATGGTAGAAGCTGTAAGGACAAACTGGAAGTTTACCAACTAGTGCAAGTTTATTAAAAGACACTAATAATAGCATTTTGTAAAGAAGGAATACAGTAGAGGCAAATGCTGCACCAATCTGAACATCAGATAAGCAAGTAGAGAAGTATAATCTCGCCACTTATAAACATTCCCTCAACATCAACGCTCACACAAAAGGGAAGGAAAAAGAGACTGAATGCTCTCAGCAGGCTCTTCTCACTGGAGTTAATCTAGGCAATATTACAGGAAATAGCTTAGCCATTACCCTCAGAAATTTGTCCCTGAACTCCATTATGGAAAAAGGCTGAACAATTTGACTTAGAGTAAATGTCACATAAATTTTGAGAATCAAAATCTGCTTTCTCCTCAGAACAGAGCACCATGAAACAGTCTCCAAAGAACCATATCAGTATTCCTTGATTTAAAATGCACGATAAGCAGTAACTGATGAATATAGCTTTCGATTATGAAAAACGTAATATGTAGTAAGTACGCGGAAGTTTTCCTAATTCACTATCAGAGAGAAAAAACATAGGCCACTTAAAAAAAAATACATCGTTTTTGTAATCCCTCATTAAAAACTGGTTGACATTATGTTGACTTAATCGTTAGAGCACCATTTAAATTTTTAACAGAAATACTATGAAATCACATCTTACTTTTTCCTGGTGACTTAAAAGGAATTTTTGTGAACACAACCTAAGAATTGTGTTAATGACTCCAGTTCATTATGATCAATTACTATACTACCCTGTAATCTAATGATGCCCAGTGGGACAATTAGAATGTGTGGAACAGTTTGCTGCTGCACGTAAGTGGCCTTACACTGCTGTGCTTTCAGTTCTGGTGTCTGACCTTAATAGGTTTCCTTTCTCTAACAGTGCTCTCAGCTGTTACTTCTCAGTATTGTTAGATGTCAATCACTGTGGTCTTTTCTACAAATGCTCCTCATTTTGTGCTTCCACCAAGAAAACAGCTAACCATGACTCTAAAAAGAGAAAGAGACAGAGAGAGAGTAGGACTGCGATGAACAAAAGATCCACAGCCACGGTGACGTTTTAGATCATAAAAAAAAATGTTATCATTGCTTTCATGCTTCTAATTAGGCTTCAGAGTACTAGGTAGGCTGCTAAGTCTGCCCACAAGGTGCCCGTGATGATGATATTTGAACAATGATGGTGATAAAGACAATTATTATGACTATAAAACAGAAACTGAAAAAAAGTGTTGCACATACTGTCTCACTGAATGTTTACAATCCTTTGAGGTTATGTACAATTATAAACCCATTTTACAATGAGGCAAACTAGTGAAGCCAGTACTTGAGCCCAGGCTGACAGAGCCCTGGACTTGACTGATTCTCAGCCCTGTCTGTAAGGACACTATTTATACTTACTCATTTACCTTTAAGAAATTACTTATAGCCTAAATGCAAAGTATTACAAGAAGCCAAGATTTATGAATTTTATCTATTTGTTCTACTGATGATAAACTTATTTTGTTGATCATCTACTAGTGACTGACAATATTATACTACAGTTGGGTTTATAAAACTTTTCAGTGGAGCTGCCACACTCACAGAAACTAGGAAGAAAAGCCTGGGGATGTACTTCAACAATCAGGCAATGAAAACCCACAGATGCCAATAGTCTGATCCACACCAGCCATGGGATAAAGCAGGACCACACAGCATTCACTCCACTAAGCATGGGCTGCATAAGTCCAGTGCTGACTCAAAGGCAGCCAACAAAAACAACAGTGATCGAAAAAGAAACTGAGCTACAAGTTGTATTTAAGGTATACAAATTTTATTTTTGTGATCACACTCAATACACTACTAAATTTTCTGTAAGTTTGGTAAAATTTACAACCCAGAGATATCTCCTGGAGTCCAAAGAGAGAGCCCTAGTGGTCCACAGAAATATTTCTCTTTCTTTGAGCTGCACAGCAATTTCAAAAATTTTAAGTTAGTTGCCAACAGAAATTTCACAGAAAATGCGGATTTCTGACTTCTCTTAGGTGAGTGGAAAACATGGCTACACAGTCATCACATGACCTGTTTCTGCCAGCACCCGCCTGGCTTGTGAGTAAAATTCTAGTAGTAAACATGGAAAATCTCCATAAGTGGTTCCACAAGAGCTCCTTTGATTATATACATTAAAAAAAAAAAAAAAAAAAAAACAATTTCAGTGAGTTGATGACAACTCATTGCAACCCTATAGACAGAACAAAGCTGCCCCATAGAGTTTCTAAGAAGTGCCTGGCCGATGTGAACTGCTGACCTTCTGGTTAGCAGCCATAGCACTTAATCACTATGCTATCAGGGTTTCCTCCCTATATACATTAGTATACATAATATACTGGCTCAGAGTAGCCTATGTATCTTACTTCATCAGAGATTCTTTTTAACATATATTAACAAACCATAAAGATATTTAATATATAACATTACTTCATTAAAATACAAAGGAGCTGTGGTGGTACCCTGGCTAAGCACTTTTTTGCTAAATGAAAGCCTTGTGGTTCAAACCCACCAGTTGCTCAATGGGAGAAAGATGTGGCAGTCTGCTTCCATAAACATTAAGACAAAAACCAAACCCACTGTCATTGAGTCAGTTCCAACTCATAGCAACCCTAGAGGTTAGAGTAGAACTGCCTCATAGTTTCCAAGGAGCACCTGGAGGATTGGAATCAAAAGGTTGGCAGATACAGTACTTAAACCACTATGCCACCAGGGTTTCCCTCATAAAGATTACAGCCTTGGAAACCCTGTGGGGCAATGAGACTCTATATAGTCACTGTCATGGATTGAACTGTGTCCTGCAAAACAATGTGCCTCAACTTGGCTAGCCCAAGATTCCCAGTATTACATGGTTGTCTACCATTTTGTCTTCTGATGTAATTTTCCCACGTGTTGCAAATCCTACCTCTGTGATAGTCACAAGGGAGGAATCAATCTGCAAGATTAGGTTGTATCTTAAATCAATCTCTTTTGAGATATTAAACAGAGAATGAGGCAGAGATACATGAGACCTCATACTAACTAGAAACAAGAGCCATAGGAACAGTGCATCCTTTGGACTCATTGTCCCTCTACTCAGAAGCCTAGATCAGGGGAAAATTAATGACAAGGAACTCTCCCTATAACCTCCAGAGAGAGAAAGCCTTCCTTTAGAGCTGGCAACTTGAATTCAGACTTCTAACTTCCCAAAGTATCAGAGCACACATTTCTCTGTTAAAGCCATCTGTGTGTGTTATTTCTGTTACATCAGCACTAGATGACTAGGACAGTCACTGTGAGCCAACTCCAGGGCTAGCTCTTTGGAAGCATGTTCTAAACTAGTACAGGGTGAGATGGAACCCACGCAGAGCACAGCACTCCTGCTGAGAGGAGAACATAGAGATCTAAGTTTGGAGATGCTGAGACAGCTAGAATTTGCAGAGCAGAGTACCTAAGAAAAAGAATGAATGTATAAAAAGAGCTCCAGAAATACGCATAGGAGTTCCTTGATTCTGTTACTGTTTTCTAAATGGTACATACATATGGTACAACTCCATGAGGCTGGGCAAAAAGCTACCACAAAGCTGTAACAGCTTCAAACAACCTGGGAGACATTCCAGGTCCTACTAGCCAGAGTCAAGACTTCTTTTCAACATTTCAACATTTGAAACATTTACTAGAAAGCTTGGACGGGTCATATGTTTCTTAGACCTAAACTTGAGGCTACTCTAGATCTGCCTGAATAAACACTTTACAACAAGCCCCGAAAAGATCAAGCTAGATCACTCAGGACCCTTAGGTGGCCGTGAGTTTACAGGAATGAGAGAACAACTCAGAAAAGGAGAGTGAGGGAAGGGGACAGGAACTGGTTGAATGAATACCAGAAGTACAATGTGGAAAGAAGGAGTGTGCTGTCACAGAATTGGGACAGCGTTGCAGCTAGAGTTGCACAGTGATATGACTGAGGGATTTTATACATCCAACTGACTTATATTGGAAACTTTCACTTAAACCACAGTAAAATATTTTCAAAAAAGGAGAGTGAAAATGGTAGCAAAGAATGTCATCATAATCAGTGTCACTCAACAGTACATGTAGAAACTATTGGATTGGTATATGTTGTGCTGTCCGTATTCTCAACAACAACAATGAAATGCACTTTAGGAAGAAAAAAGAAATCAAGCTAATGTACATATAACTTTACTGTCTACCAAAACAAACCTCAATTCTCCTTAAAAGAGGAAAACAGAACTCTGTAATCAACAACAGGATACTTATAAAATCAGATGCTACTACTAAAAAAAAAAAAAAGTCTACTTTAATCTCCAAGTTCTGTGATTTTATTAAATTCTTGAGAATTAAATGAGATAATGTATATGAGCACCCCAGTGAGATGTCCTTTGCCTTGGCAGAAGCTCAGAAATTGCAAGCTGCTGAACAGCGTTCAAAGGAGCTCTGAGCTAAGATAACATAACTGTACCCTTTTCATGGCTGTGGCAGTTGTGTCTGTTAAGGTGCAGGGATGGTCATTCATCCATAGCTGCGATTGTAAAGTGCTGTAAATAACTGACTTCCCTCCAATCTTCAGGTCTATATACCCAGCCAAAGAATCACAATTTAAAGCACAATTTTGGTCTTGTTAGTCTTCAGTTGCCACTCACGGCCTAGTAAGATTAAAGCTTCAAGTCTGAGTTTGATGAATTCGCTCCTTTGAAACAATGATTCAGTCAAGCATCAGACAGACCACACTCCATTTCTCTGTATGTGGCATAGCATACATACCTGCACAAGGAAACACAGCAGCATATGGTATACTTTAGAGAATTAATGTTGTAGCTATGTGTATGTCCTGTGAATGCACCTTACATTTTCTTCTTTCACACTTACATTTCCTCTAATTGTTATATGTTGTATTCTCCGACTTCAGATTCATGATCGGCGTTCAAACATATCTCTGAGGATAAGCCATCTCATGAAGCTTTCCTTATTTTTTTGTCAAATGAATGCAGCTCTCTTTCTCTCTCTCTATCCCCTCTGCATCATTTAAAATTAAGTATATTTCCCCTTTCAGAGAAATACATAGTTGGAAATTAAAATTTCTTCAACAGGATTAAGTACCGGGAAACTTCCAATGGCTTACTAAACATTTAGAAAATCAAACGTTTGAGGCTGAAGAGATTTTGTGACATAAAAATTAATACGCTAGTTAAATAATTATATTGCCTCTGATTACATACTTTTTTAGATTATGAGGAGTTCCCATGAATGATTAACCAGAACCAAACCAGAGGTGAACTGGAGAATATAATATTCAGTATGTAAGTCTGATACACTGACGGCAGGAATATCATCACCCCGGTGCAGGGAATCATATTCTGGCTTTGGGAACAGACAGGTCTACATTCAAGACCAGCTCTGCCGAAAACTACCAATGTTGTTTACACAAACAGTCCTTTCTTTGATATGTTTCTCTCATTTGTAAAATGGGCACAGTAAAAAAAAAAAAAAAAAAAAAAGATTATCCTTAAGACTACTGGGAAGATTCATTCATTCAATTCACTCAACAATTATTTGTTAAGTATTCACTACAAACCAAGAGTTGATCTAGTAGTGTACAAAAAATACACAATTTATCCTCATGGAACTTATACTGTAATGTGATTAAAAAATACACATATGAGCATATGAAATTCATTGTGGTGAAAGAACAATGGAGAAAAATTGGGCAGGGGTTGCAGTTAGGGAATGATGGGTGACTGAAGGGATTCTTTTACCTGGGGTTATCAAAGAAAGACATTCAATCATGTACGTCAAGTATGTAATACTGAAGAACTGCATGTCACTTAATAAAGATTATCCCTGTAATACCCACAAGGTTTTCACTGGCTGATTTTCAGAAGTGAATCATTAAGCTTTTCTTCACAGTTGTAGTCTGGATGTTCTGCTGAACACTGTCTACCATGCGTGACTCTGCCAGTACTTGAAAAACCAGTGGCATGGTTTCCAAGATCAGAGTAACACGTAAGCCACCCAAGTACGACAAACGGACAGATGGGCTAATAGCTCCAAACACACCAATGACCATGAAGATGGTACCAGACCAAGGGACATTTAGTTCTGCTATACATAAGGTCACTCTGAGTCTGAATCTACTTAGGCAGCTAACAATAACGTCTGTAATCATCCTGAATATTATGCTGTTCTGAAAACCAGGTGAACTCACCTGCACAGTAAGTTGGCCTCTCTTGCTATTCCTAACAAAATGCTAAAAACAGACTGTGAAGTCTTGGTACAGTTGGTTATTACACTGTTTTGTTTCTAAAGCACTAACAGTAAATGTTAAACATAACTGCCCTAATTTTCCTGATGCTTTGAACAGATAGGATGTTTAACATCCATACAGGCAGAGATCTAACATCAGAAAGATAGTTTAACCTGGCAGGCTTCTCTTACACACAGCGGAAGAAGGAAAGAAGAAAAACAGAAGAAAAGAATGAAAACCCAAGGTATAACCAAGTGGAGGCATCTTGCCACCAACACGACATGAGAGGGGAAGTTCAACAGGTAGAGAAAAACATATCTGATCACTAAATAAAATAATGAAGGAAAAAAAAAGCCCTCAGAAGTGAATAATTATATATTACTTGTAAATACAATCATTCTAATTGCTGCCTGAAAACAATTAACACAACACATTTTATTTATCTGCAGCATAAAGGAGAAATCATTCATTGAGAAAACCGTGAAGGGTTTCTTCGTAACTTCAAAATTGCTAGTCCATAATCTGGGAAAGGGCCATGTTTACACAAGCTGTTCTGTTACAAAAAGATAAAAATAATTGATTTTTTCCACTTGTCACTTGCTTGTTTAAAAAGGTCATAAAGCCCAGATACCATTATTATGATAGACACCAAACAATCCCAGGACTTAGATAAATAATCACTTGCATAGCAACTTAAAAAACCATCTCCCAATCATGCATCATTGCCATAAGCCAATTAAGCTGCCTTTCAAGCAACTCACAGCATTGTGAGATTGACAATAAACTATCAAATAGAAGTGTCCTATTTTCGAGTAAGTTTGGATTTGAGAAGGTGAATGTTACAGGTGAGTTAAGACCTAAATACTCAAGATACTCTAAAAGATATCCCCACGCACCTCAATTTTCGACATGTGGGGAATAACCAAGGCAGATAATACCTGGAACAAAGTGTACACAAAGTCTGTAAATCCTGACCCAGGTGCTGCTCTCTGCATCAACTGAAACCTTCCTGCTGGAGGGAATAATCTCATAAACCCTACAAGAGAAGTTATATTTCTACTATTCAAACTCAAATCCAGACAGATTAGATTGATATAGCAACTTTCTTAATCTCTTTTATAAAGGAGAATTAGTCTGTCTGAATTCTGAAGCTAACTCTACTTTCTTTGAAAGGGTAGTAGATTTAACTCTTCTCCTTAATCAAGCTGAAATAAAGTTCTGGTTTAAACAAGGGAAGAATGCTAAGAGGAAAAAGGGGAAAAAAAAGACCGTAAGAGAAGAAATCAGTAAGGTCTCCTTGGGTCACCCAGTTTTCTTAGAAGGAGCTTCACAACCTTACTGTGAAATTGTTGTGTTGTATTTAATGAAGGACAGCCAGTAGGTGACTGCTTGCTTATACTGTTACTTTTCTACTGGCCTACCTCCCTTTGGTAGTTTATCAAATGCATGTCCAAAGTCCCTTCTAGCTGTCCAAAATGGGTGAAAATAATATAAAACAAAAACACAGGTAACACAAAATAATGCTGTATATTTCAATCAAAAGGAAGCTTTTGTGGCATTGTGGGTAAGTGCTACAACTGCTAATCAAAAAAAAAAAAAAATTCATAGATCAAATCCATCAGTTGCTCCTCAGGGAATCTGAAGTTTTCTTCAATCCTATAGGGTCACTAGGAGTCGATGGCAATGGTGTACTTCAATGAAAAACAGTAAATGTTCTAAAATTTTTCCTGTATCACAAAATACGTCTCAGTTTAGTTTTGTGCTACATTTAAAGATATTGAAAATATTAGCTCTGTCTCAGATCTGAACTCACCTGTAACACTCACCTTCCCAAATCCAAAATTACTTGAAAATAGGACGCTTCTATTTTAGAGGACATAATGCATGGTGGATAGTCAATATGTTTGTTAAATAAACATATCACTAAATTCATAAATGCACTTACCAAAAAAACAAAAAGTTCCTTTTAAAAAAAAAACTATGGTTTTAACCTTAATTTTATCTAAGCAATGGTCTAATTCAATGATCCGTAAACTTTGACCTTATTATGTACCCTATCAGTAAAAAAATGTTTCAACCGATATATATTTATTTATTACACGCATATACATAGCAAGGAACCCTGGTGGCACAGTGGTCAAAAGCTACAGGGCTCGTCAAAAGGCTAGCAGTTGGAACCTACCAGTCAGTACTCGGAAGCCACATGTGGCAGCTGTCATCTGTACAACTGGGTCACTATGAGTCAGAATTGACTTGATGGTAATGAGTTTGATTTCTTCATTTGATCAAAGATTTCCTAGAACTATATTTCCCCCCAAAGACAGTTTTCAATTGTTAAGTCAATTTTGACTCTTAGAATCCTACAGGATGGAAGAGAACTGCACCACAGGGTTTGCAAGGCTGTACCCTTGAGGAGAGCAGACTGCCACATCTTTCTCTCTCAGAGATACTTAGGGGGTTCGAACCACCAACATTCAGGCTTGCAGCTGAGTACTTCATCACTGCATGACCCTAGCAGAGAACCTAAGTAATGTAGTTATAGGATTCACTTTTATTCCTGAAAGGGACTCTAGTAACTGAAGATCAGAAGACAATATTCTTCTACCCTAACAACCGTCACAGTTTGAGCCTATGCTGATGAAACAGGATCATATTATCTTGGTACCAAGATGTCAGGTTTGGCAGAACAATGAGCATTAGATTTACTATGTTAGCTACTGTGACATTCAATATTCCATCTTAAAAAAGATTACTCCAAAAAGGAAAGGAACTCCTAAAGACTTAAAGAATGCTTAAGGCATAACTGTTTGAAGTTCAACAAATCTGCAGTTTTCCTGTTGTTTATCCAATGCATTCAGATTGTGAAGAGGCATATGCAAAACAGAATATAAAACTGAGACCACAGAATTATACCCTTAATTTCTAACTCTAGAAACTTTGGAGTGACAAATTTATCAGAAAGTTCTCTTTACCAACTAAAAGGACAGCCCACTCTCTGTTATGAACTGTCAGTACTAATTTAGCAGAGTTAGAAAGGCAGTTCAGCCGAATAGACAGAAATTAAAACATGGGCAGCTCCTGATTGGAAATTTATTCATAGCAGGTAATGAAATAGCACAGTCAGGATCTCTGGTACTGCTTAGAGTGAAATACTTAATTCTGGTAACTTTGATGATGGCACTTGAATCAGAGATTATAAATGGTGACAAGTTGTGACATGTAGATAGGATAAAAATGAGTATCAGTGACATAGCTCCCCAGAAACTGGAATCTATATAGGACTTTTTCTTTCAAATAATAAATATAATTATTTTAAAAGTTATTGCAGAAGTTTTTAAAGAAAAAGTTGAAAGCTTTAAGTAAGCCATGTATCACAGGAAACACCCAGTGCCACTGAGTAGACTCTGACGCACAGCGGCCCTACCGGACACAGCAGATCTGCCCCATAGGGGATTGGAACTGCTGAGTCTTTGGTTAGTAGCTGAAACCTGGTCAGCAAGCCTCACCTGACAGACTAGCAGGGGCTGTGGCTGTGGTGAGTTGGCCAGGAATTGAACCCTGGTCTCTGCAATAAAGGGGAGACTTCTATCACTGAACCACCAGCATTGCCCTCTATTTGTCATGAGTCTTAGTATTAATCAACACTGCAAAGGCAAGGCATGGAAAAGCACAAGTAATATTTGAAAACACAAAACTTTTGAAAGAGATTATATTCAATATTTGAAAATATGAAATACAAACTGTAGTTTCTGATTTCTTCCGAAAAAAGAACAAAGCCAAATTCCATATAGTAGAGTTATCACAGAAACCCTGGTGGTGTAGTGGTTAAGCGCTACATCTGCTAACCAAAAGGTCGGTAGTTTAAACCTGCCATGTACTCCTTGGACACTCAACCGGGCAGTTCTACTCCATCAGTAGGGTCACTATGAGTTGTAATGGACTCAGTGGCAATAGGTTTGTTTTTGGTTTTAGAGCTATCGCTGGGGATGGTGAAAGTGAAGACTTGGGCTTGCATGTGCTTATATTCATGTAAGTCTCTGAGTGGCACAAACCACTAAGTGCTAGACTACTGACAAGCGGACGGTTTGAACACACCAAGAGGCATCTCGGCAGACGGGCCTGGCAACTAACCCCACGGGGCAGACGCGTTCTGCACATGGAGTCACTACAGGCTGGAGTCAACTCGCCATCAACTAACAATGGCAAGAACAGTGTGAAGGTGTTACATACAACATACAACTAAAACAGTGTTATTTACATTTATAAAGAATAGTAGCTTATCATTTGGATTCTGTGTGCCTTTTACATGGCTTTCAATTACCTAAAAAGCATTACTACATTCAAAAACGAAAAACTATATATATTTTTTAAAAATTTGTCTACTTCAGTCATAACTCTTCATCACACAAATACAAACCAGACAGACAAGCATTTCCATGCATCTCTTTTGAATCTGGAGTGCAGCGGATTCAATTTTTGTGGTCAAGTCATGTGAGGAAGTAGCAGTTTCAAAAGACAGTGCCACAACCTGATTCTCTGACCAACAGTTTATAGATGAAATGGTAGTATGACAGGTTTTGGACCCAGATGTTAGCCCACACTCCCTGCCTTTTGGGAGTCTCTGACCTACGGTCTGACTGTGAGAAAGCCCCAGTAGACTGTGTAGTGGCATATACAGGAGGGAACTGAGATGCTGTGGCCACAGCCATGGCTGAGCTACTAGCCAGCAGCCTGTCAATCATGACAGTGAGCTATTTCAAAATTGGACTCTCCAGTTATCAAGTGAGCCACTTCTGCCAAAGCAATGTGGAGAAGGAAGGAGAAATCACTCACATGTTATTCCCAAATAACAGACATTTGAGTAAAATAAACAACTGCTATTTGCTGAAATCAAAGTTTGAGATGACTGATTAAGCAACAACAGATAAGGAAAGCAGCAAAGAAGGACACGAATCATGAATGCTAGGATTATAAAAATGACCGCAGCATTAAACCCAAGTCAGGTTAAAAGTGAGTACCTGGAAAAGATTAATAGTTAACAGTAATACCCTCAAATAAAACGACATATAATACTTTTTCTTTAGAAAATTGGGTAACATTAAATATACTCCAAGAATTCATGGTGCAGAAAAAGCACACTATACCAAACATTACCTTTAAATAAAGATTTGTTTTATAGCATAAAAATCCCTTTACTTACTGTACTTTTTAAGACATAGTTCTACAGAAGAATTGTTTTATAATATAGAAAAATCTAATCATTTAATATATTTCTTGCTAAGGCAGAATTCTACAGAATCAAGTAAACTCTCATTCATCTCAATCTGAACCAGTTAGCTCAGTTAATTATATTTATTTTCCAGATTCTACTTTTCTAAGATTTATTCAACAATGTAATTAGTGGGGTTATACCTCAGTATTAGCATAAGTCTGTCTCTCTTACTTGCTATGAAGCCATAGTATAATAAAAGCAGTGTTCCAAAGGTGACACAAATACTTTCACAGAGGGAACTGTACAGGCCCCCAAATTTGTCTTCTCTTATAATGAAAATCTCAAAGCTAAAATGACTAATCAATTTGTAGCAATCAAAATGATACAAGGGCTGAAACCCTGCCATCTGCTTCCTTTTCCTGTGTCCTTTCTCATTTCTTATGCTGCCTCATCTGGTGTGATTCCTATATTGCTATGAAATATGAAATAATATCTGATATTATACAAATATTAAGGCAAAACAATTTTCACAACATAAAAGCTATCTAATTTTTGTTAAGAATTAGGAATTCTTTGTGTCATAAAATTATTTGCTAGAACTTTATGCTGAGAATTTTTTTAGGTATGTGTATGTTTATGTATGCTGAGACATCTAAAAGAAAAATCTGTTAAACACTTACAAATGTATTTATTGTATACACTGTAATATAGCTACATATTACTCAGCACGCCAACCCATTTTACATGTCTGACAAGGTATTTTCACATATGGTGTTATGTGCAACTTGATAACATCTTGGGTTCTTACGATTATTTGCCATAATACAGCATTTTTCATTTAAAAATCTAAAAATACCCATCTAGTTATTTAGCTGGGAAAAGAGGTTGGAGATACAGTAAATCTTTTCAATACTGGACCTTAGTTTATTTATCTGCAAAATGTCTGCAGCAATAGTACTTACCATATAGAAGTAGAGTTTCTGTGCAGATTAAATTGAACATATGGCTACTACATCAGAGACACTTGGTAACCTGACACGTAATGTCCACTGCTATGGTGTCAATCTCAACTCACAACAAGCCTACAGAGCAGAGCAGAACTGCCCAATGGGTTCCAAGGCTGTAATCTTGACACAAACAGCCTTTACATCTTTCTCCCATGGAGCAGCAGCTGGGTTTGAACTGCTGACCTTTCAGTTAGCAGGAGAACACTTAACCATTGCATCATTAAGGACTTACCTGACACATACGACATATGTTAACTATTGTTACAGTTATAAATTAAGCATCTAGCAACAATTAAAAGCACGGTGATATCAGGGTAACAAAATGTGAAGAACGGCCTTAAAACAATGTAGGTCTTTCTACTAAAAGGAGATTCTTCTAAGGTTAAGTCAACTGGATAACTGACATGTTGTTTTTAAGATATCAACAATTAATACTTTAAAAGTATTCACATTAATACTTTTACATGACAAAATAACCAATATAGTTTAAGTAGCAAAGGAGCCCTGCGGCACAGTGGTTAAGCATTTGGCTGTTAATCAAATGGTTGGCTGTTCAAGCCCACCAGCTGCTCTGTGGGAGAGAAAATGTGGCAGCCTGTTTCCATAAAGATTACAGCCTTGGAAACCCTATGGGCAGTTCTACAGAGTTGTAAAGACTTGGAATAAACTCTACAGCAATGGGCTTCAAGATCTGTAAAGCTGAAATTTAATACCACATTACAAATGTACATGCTATGCAAAATAACAGAAATTCTATAGTTATATTAAATATTCCTCTAATGATTTAAAAAAGAGAAATCTGCCATCAAATCGATTCTGATTCACAGCAATGCTACAGCACAGAGTAGAAGTGCCCCATAGGGTTTCCAGGAAGTGCCTGGTAGATTCAAACTGCCACCCTATTGGTTAGCAGCTATAGCACTTAATCACTATCCTACCAGGGTTTTCTCTCATGATTAGAAACATCAAATTAAGAATATTAAATGCCAGTAAAAAAGCAGGTGGACAATGAATTCAGTGTAATTTCTTAAAATTCGTTTGAAACATAGAAAATATTTTCATAATGTATGCACCTACCTTGAGTAGGCAAACAGTCTACTACCCCAAAGATCATGATTCCCTCTGGGTCCAGAATGAAAGTAACAGGAGTCTGTCCCATCAAACATATTCAGCCCATCCTCTGAGTTTTTTGAAGCATGGCTGTGTACCACATCTAAGAGGACAGTAATGCCCATCGAATGAGCTGTGTCAACCAGTTCTTTCAGCTCTTCAGGTGTTCCATAACGACTAGAGGCAAAGAACACAGTAAAGATAAGTTGATTATGATAGTCACAACAATTTTTAATATAAACCAACTGTTTTACCAGTGCAGCACTAGCTATTTTAAAAGTGCAAATGCTGTGTGACACAATTGTTAGACGCAAACCAAAGTTGCTTTACTTTGTAATAAAGCACATTTTAAAGCAGTCAATAAAATAAATAACAATAGTAATTTAAGCCTGGTCATTAAACATAGGTTGGTAACTCAAACAAAATTCACTTTCTGAGTATGCAAAAGTAGAACTCTGTTCCTCTGTTCTCTGAGCTCTTAGCGGTGTGTGGTGGTTCCTGCTCCCATTACCGAACACCCCTTGTGTGTGTGTGGTTGGGGTCAGGCTGGAAATGCACTTAGTGCCTTCGTGGAGACTATTCCTCCTATACATATTCCCAGTCCAGAATACTCTGACAGACTGAGAGACATATCCTATCAGCAACCATTCAAGAGGAAGAGATGGATAATTTGCCCATCAACATAACCTGTGTATATGCTACCTACCCCTTTTTCTCATTAACCCAGCCACCTAGATGTTTTTACACTTATGTGTACTACATAGCCCTCAATTTTCATTCATTCATTAATGTGTTTGTTCAGCTAATAATACGTATTAAGCTGTCTATCGTGTGTCAGTTAAGGTTCTACAATCTGAGATATGGGGACGAACAAACATACTATATGGAATTTATGTTCTAGTCAGCAGATAACAGATAAGCAAAATCTGTACAATGTTAAATCAAAGTTGAGGATCGCTGTCAGCCACTACAAGCTCGGAGAAGAGCATGGGGCAATTCCTCTCTCAGAGACTTCAGAAAGAAGCGACATGGCCGAGACTCTAATTTGGACTGCTAGCCTCGAGAGCTATGAGGAAACAAATTTCTGTTCTGTAAAGCCAACCACTTTGTGATACCGTGCTAAAGAACTTCTGGAAACGGAGATAATGTCTGTGTCACCACACTGCCAGCTCCATAAGGTAGAGCAATGTTGGACTTGTCATACGAGTATGTGAAGACCTAGCTTACATTAAAACTCAGCACACTTGAGTGAGTGAGTGAGCGACTACGCACACTACGGGCTCTGAGTGGGCTGGTGCTGGGGAAGCAGGGGAAGGCTAGTATGCCTATGTTCATGTGTGCTTCAGCGTGTCTGTGTGGGAATGTGTTAGACTGACAATGTTGAAACCCACAGCAAATTGCCTAGGTAGAAAAGAACTAAAATCTAGGTCAACAGATTTCAAGGCCAAGTTTAACGGTTCTTGCAGTCATTCAAGTCAATGGCATCTTTAACTGCCTAGAAGCCCATGTTGTCCTTCTACACAGAGGACCACATTCTCTGCATTTCAGCCTGAGAGGAAAGGCAGTCCTTGTATGGCATGCACAGATCCTACCAAGTACCTCGTCAGTCAGGTACCTCCATGAGTCAACTTCATTCTAGAAAAGGAAGAGAACTCTACAATAATGCCTTCTGTAGGACATGGTCCTGTGACTAAGTCTTGAGCCTCCACACATGGGAACTTCTGGACATCCCTTCTTGGAAATCATTTCACAAAAAGCAACCTGTAAGTCTGGACCTGGCACAGTCTATGATCTCAGTAAGAGACAAATGCTCAGTTTCTATTACCTCTGTTAGCACTAAAATAAGCTATAAACCACTGTTTAATAGAAGAAAGTATACGTGTTTTTATTTGCTCATAATGAAAGACGACCATGGTGAATCTTCCCATTTACCTTGAAGCTGCAAAGAAGCTGGTGACTTGGTAACCAAAACTCGCATAGTAAGCATGCTCCATGACGGCCATCAGCTGAATGCAGTTGTATCCTATTTAACAAAGGCCACACAGAGATTAAAAGTCACATACTTAAAAAATATAAATAAATAAAATAAAAAAGGAATGGATCCTATAAAAACATCATCCTTGTACCAAAGACAGTTTAAATTACATACGTAATCTAAAATGTTTGCTCTTCTTGAATAAGTTCTACTACTTCTCCATTTTTAGCTTGTCTGACCTTCTAACACGAAATCTGATGGTTTCTCGAGAATCCTATTCTGACTAGCAATTTAAAATGTCTTCATTTTAACAAGCAATAAATGATATGCAAATATACTCTTAATTTGGCTTTAGAATATTAAAGATTGTAATCTGCATATGCTAAACTTCACTTGTATTTATAATATTCACACTGAAGATTATGAAAGCTGAAAAAAAGTAACTGATTAAACGCCATAGACTTTTATTTTACCATTAACGTTTCAAGGTCACTTCTACTATACATCATATGAAATATCACTAAGTAGCTTTGAAGCAAAGTAACTTTTACAAGGAGCCAGCATTAATGTTTCTATTTTCCACTGGTTTTAGCCCTTAAAAAGTAACCCCAAATTTACTGTGTGTATGCACAATGCTCTCACACATGGAATTTATCTGCCTTTCTCTATCTAAGAATGTTTTGCTTTAATACTAAATGAAGTGACTCAAAAAGTATATATTGTCTTAACAAATTTATAACTTGTAAAGACATTTACTACGGTATTTTTCATGAAAGTAAACAATACTCAGAGGGGAAAAAAAAGTTTGGCCTTTACAAAAAGCGGGCTTTCCTGCCTCAAAGTATAATTCAGTAAACTTTCAAATGTTATTTGATTGCTGTGAAAGTAACATTCCCGTAACACATATAAAATAGATTCTTATTCTGCTCTCAGAACCAAATTCAAATCACCAAAAGTATTTTAGCTTTAAGGTTTATACAAATTTATATTCAATACCATGTCACTTAAATATATAATTAGTAGTTTTGTAAACATATGAAAGTGTCCAGGGAATTCCCTTCTTCTTGCTAGGTATTTTGCTGCTTCTCTAGGTGTATTTCAGCGTTCCAGTGAACTGATACTTGAACACTTACAATCAAGAATTAGAGACTTAAATGCATAAAAGAAAACATTAAGTTCTCCACAATTTCATAATGTACTAGAAAGTTATTACTGTTGGTCTTTTTTACTGTTTTATCATTATGATGATTACTACGATTGAGTGAAAATGTACACTCTCCTATAAATTTGCTTGCCCGTCTATGTGCAGCTCCCATGGCTCTCCCTGCCCGGTGACAGCACACTCTTCCTCTCTCTTCTATACATGTCATATCCTCCTAACAATCTCCTATCCCCTCCTCTCCACCCTCTGACCCACCTCCAGTAAGAGGTCAGCAGGATGAGACTGTATAGAGGCACACAACCATAAAGTGCACACACAGTATGGTCACTCTGTGTCACCAAGTCCAATCCATTCCTGTCTGAAGAATTGACCTCCATTATGATTTATGAACAGAGGCACTATCAGGGCCAGGGGCCATACTTCTAGGGCTTTTTTACTGTTAAAAAGAACATGAAACTCTTACAGGTGTGGTATAAATATGTAAATAAATTGCTCATGTAAGTAACTTATTATATATCTTTTTTACAACCAGAGGAAATCCTGGTGGCTTAGTGGTTAAGTGCTACAGCTGCTAACCAAAAGGTCAGCAGTTTGAATCTACCAGGTGCACCCTGGAACCTTTATGTGTCAGTTCTGCTCTGTACTATAGGGTCACTAGGAGTTGGCATCAACCTAACGCCCATGACTTTCAGTTACATTACAATTAAAATGTGCTCTACAATTATATAATTTATTTCTCTATTATGCAGTAAATATTATTTGTATGATCAAACTTCCATTTACAGTTTTTACTGTTACTTTTTAGGAGACTATGCTTTCACAGATGTATTTCTGCTCCAGCACTAGACTATGCAATTCAGACCAAAGATAAATAAGAGAATGCTTGTTTGACTGAAGTTTATGCAAGAATCAGGTTATAAACAATATTTAGACAATTTAGACGATATAGAGAACATTTCAAATATAACATATTTTAACATAACATCTATTAAAAAAATTTACTCTCCATAAATTTTAATTTGTTATTGTTTATGTAACCTGATGTCACCATCGCAGATAATGTTACCATGCAGCGGTAACCGAAAACTTGAACGGAGTTGCCAACTTTTCCTTCAGTCGAAATATGGGCTGCTTACTAGAAACAAAATAATTAAATGCACCTTTACCCCCTACCTAGTTATTGGAGCAGGTGCTAATATGCTGTGAAGTAATAAAAACACAATATCTATGAAAAGAAAAATAACAGGTCCGAAGCCTACTGAATGAATAATTCAGCAGTATGTCATTCAGTCTGCTGGATGTTTCCCTGCAGACAGGCTCTGTGTCATTATGGTCCAATATCTGAACTTCTAGCACAGTGTATCTTACCCTGAGAATTCCCTGTAAGTGTCTGTCAAGTAAGTCATTCAGAAAAGCACACTGTAAGATGACTGATATAACATGAGTTCTGATTAACTTACAATGTTTTATTTATTTATTTATTTATTCCCTAACAGGCTAAACGAAACGGGCTATAATCAGTGACCACTTAATTGGATAAAAGTTTTCTCCTGTAGAAAAGTAATTATCCTCACATATTTATCTACAGTTTTGGAAGCCATCAGTTCCCATTACTTTAAATTGAAATTGGAATAATATCTTGAATTCTTATACTCTATCTTATTCCATTTCTCTTTTCTATGCTATCGCTATTACAGGGCAATTTGAGAAGCCTAAAATAAAATGTATTTCCATTACATATTTAATCTCTTAATACAAAAAGAGACACTTGTAATTAGCTTTTCTAATAAGAGAACAGACTCATTAAAATTTTATATGAATAAAAATCACTGTTACTACTTACCAAGGCCTTTAATTCTTGGTAGTACATTGCATGTAAAATGTTTATAAGAAGCTACTTTTCCTTCATGGGAGGAAATTCCCACGTGAGATTCATAAATTCTTAGACTTTTAGGCTTCTTCGGTCTGGAATGCTTAAACTGCAGAACATAAAATTGCAAACAGAATTAGTCCAGGAACCGCAGCTATGACACCCAATGAGCAAGTTAAATAGTGTGGGGGGGTTGGGGTGGGGACAACTCAGTCAGACACTTGGAGCCTATGAAAGGTATTGGCTGCATCCATTACATTTTCTTTAGATGGGGGGGATGGGAAGGATCTTGTTAATAAACTTAATATAAACAAATTAAAAAGATAAAAAAAAAAAACTGTTGCCATCTAGTCTATCCCAACTCATAGCAATCTCACAGGCACAGCAGAACTGCCCAATAAAGTTTCCAAGGAGTGCCTGGTGGATTCAAACTGCTGACCTTTTGGTTAGCAGCTATAGTACTTAACCACTACGCCACCAGAGTTTCTCTAATTTAAATAGGAATCATGTATTGGCTTGAGATTAAATGCCTTATCATTGAATGAAGACATTTTATGAGCCTAAGCTCTAAAAAAAATGATAACAAAACCTTAAATATTATCTTAATTCATACATTCATGAGGTAGTAGTTCCTGTTTTTTATTCCTGAGGACCTTTATACTGTTTTGAGCCCAAGACATGAAGAAATGTTCATTACTGAAGAATTTTTTATAAATCAGAAATAGTGCCTATTTTTTTCATAGGACTCCTTATGTCAGTATGTGGAAATTATTATTATTATTTAATGCTTGTCCTCCCTAAATTCAGAAACTTAGAATACAACAAATACATCTATATTTTATTGGATGCAAGTGATAGTTTCAAATACACATAACAAAACAAAAACACTAAGATATGAAATTCTAAACTCTGAATATCATAAAAGTTAAAAATTAATTTTCTGAGAAATACAGAAACAAGCATTTAGTCAGAAATTTGTTGCTCTCACTTGATACAGATGTTCCGGATCCCAGTGAATCCAATCATAATTCACGTTACTGCCCTCGCGAGTCACATACTTCGCCCATGGGGAAATGCGATACAGGGTCTCTCCACTTTTACTAATAATGACGATCTGAAAAAGGAAGGAAATGTTACCACCTTAAAATGCTATCAAGACTGTAAGATAATACATAATAATTTATGGGCACTACTACAAGTAGAAAGGGCAGGACTGATCATCAGAATCAAAACCAAGGTCCAGAGGTGTGACCTGAAAGAAAATGTTTACGGACCCTGCTTTCCTCCTCTGCTATGGTATGCAGTCCTTAAAGTCACTTCCATGTAGAATATTTTACAATTCTCTGGCACTTTCCTGCACTGCAAATCATTCCTTAGAATGGCTGATTAAGATAATGGACAGTGAACACTAAAAAGGCAAGGGCAATATTTGGAAGCTACTGTCAGTAATCAACAAGAAGAAATATTTTAAAAAGCAGTAATTGAGCTGCACCATCCCTTCTTTCTTTTCCTTTTTATGGCAATCAGTGATGACATTTTCAGGAAAATAAAGAAGAAAAATGAGTTTTCATTAACACCTGATTGTGCATGCACACACACACACACATACTCTCTGTACTGTAAATACCTTCCACCCCTTCTCAATTTCTTCTATAAACTATTACCATTATACTTTCTCAAACAAATCCATTTCCCTTTAATCATCCATTCCCATGCATTTCAGCATCAAAATTTTCATGATCAATAATAATAATAAAGATACAAATAGAATTTTACTAAGTCTGCCATCCTATAGTAATGAAAAAAATGAATTTGAATTTATCTAGAATATTTAGATAAGACAATGATCTGCATAAACAAAGCTTATGAGCGACTGAAATTACAGATTTCTAAAAAATCTTTTTTTAAAAAATTAAACTTTTTAAAAGCAGCCAAAGCATGGTCAAAAATGTTCAGATTAGAAGCTCTATTACACCCGCAGCTTTGAGAACAAGTACTTGAGTCTCTTTTAATAGAGAAAAGCTCAAGTACTCATAATTCTTCATAATTAAATATTTGTATAACGCTTTGTAGTTTAGAGAGGACTTACACATTCAATATCTCATTTGATTCCAGAGAATCATAATAAACCAAATATTAAGTAAGATTAAGTGACATGCCAAAAGTCCCAAAGTCACTGAGTAGCAGATTCAAAAGCTGAACAAGAGAGCTCTCAATACTCATTTTCTGCTCTGAACAGACAGACCTACACAGTACTTCCTCCCAATGCCAAAATAAGAGTAATTCACATTTTCTAACGGAGGGGACAGGTGAGCAGTGAGGAGATATACCTAACTAGCAAGAACTCAAGCCTCTTTTCATAATGCCTCTTACTGAAAGTGATCATAGCCAGGCATTACTGTTATCTAAGCAGCTTTCACAAAAATTATGAACCACATAGAACCATTCCACTTAAGAAGTATTTTACCCCAAATGATATTTTCCTTAAGCCACATGAATTTCTAGTATATTATCACAGCGGGTTAAGTTTGTATTTGGGGTAACATGTATAAAAAAAGACAACTTTGCTCATTCATCCACTTAGAATTGACTAGAGAAACAGCATATTAGAAATCTATTTTTAATGAATAGCACTCTGCCTAATACATCCAATTACCTCTTTTTACAAATGGCTCTACAATAACCCCCTACAAGCCTGATAATTAACCAATAATCATTTTCAAAGGTATCTGTTGACAGAAAAGACACTGAAAGTTTTAAGTAAAGAACAGTATGAATTTTCACGTTGAATATAATTTCAACATTTTTTGGAGCACTTATTTATCTGGCTGTACACACAAATGTCCTCTGGCTACTGAGGAGTGATGAGCTTTGAGAATATTCTCCATCATTCTCCAGTCTTCATACATGTGTTGAGTATATCAAAACTGCCGCTACACTGGGCAAATTTGCTGCAAAAGACCTTTTCAAAGTGTTAAAAAGCAAAGAAGTCACTTTAAGGACTAAGGTGTACCTGACCAAAGTCATGATGTTTTCAATCATCCCATATACATGCAAAACCTGAACAATGAATAAAGAAGACCAAAGAAGAACTGGTGCCTTTGAATGATGGTGCTGGAGAAGACGACTGAGTATACCACAGACTGCCAAAAGAACAAGCAAATCTGTCTTAGAGTAAGCACAGCTGACTGTCCCTCGGGAGTGAGGGTGCTACAACGCAGACTCACCCACTGTGTGGGCAGCGTCCATCTGGACCTCCTAGAGTAACGTCCGTGCAACACGGGGAACCAATGTAGATAACGTTTATACTGCATAATGGGCCAGGAGTAATAAAGTCATGTGTCTCTGACTCAGGACTCTTCTGTCTTTTGCCAGAATCCACGAAACAGTAACATAACTTGTACAAAATTATATTATTGATTAAAACATAACATAAATAATAACAAACATCATCTTGGAACCAACTAGTTGTTGCTGAGTTGATTCCAACTCAAAGTGACTCTATGTGTTTCCGAAGAGAAATGCACTCAGTAAGGTTTTCAATGGCTGTAACCATTTAGGAATAGACTGCTAGGCTTTTTCTTCCAAGGGGACTCTGGGTGGATTCAAACCCCCAATCTTTCTGTTAGTAGCTGTATGCTTAATAACTGGTGCCACTTGACGAAATGCTTAACCACTGTGCTACCAGGGCTACATGGAGCTTATAATGCCCTAGACCTGAAAATGGATTGTACACTTATTTATTGAATGATTTCAGCTTCACATGCTTCTGAAGTCTCACATTTGTTTCGTCTTTCTTTAACTATCGTTTGTCATTTTTTAATCTGGCATTATAGGTGCTTTTTGGGATGGTGACATCTAATTATTCCATTACTTTTTACCTTCTCAGTAGCAGATTTGGAACCCAGCATACAGCCAGCTAACTAGCTTTCCAGGACTTCCTGGCAACGAAGTTTGATCCTGAAGACTAAGTTATCTTCACTGAAATGAAATGTAAGCTTATGCCACTTTTAGTGGATGTGCTTTAAGAGAATATCTATATCATTTTTATGCTCTCTCCCCTCTCCCACTGGCTGGAATGGTGACTAAAACAGTAACTTCACACATCACATTAAAGATGCTCAGTGGGTCCCTGACTGATGTGTAAAACAAAGCTTCCTACTAAATCTAGAACATTTAGCCGTAACTGTTACATAAAAGAGAAACAAATTTCTCCTTTAGTCCCCGAAGGTCTGGAGGAATTTTAGCTTCATGACTTTAGGCTTCCCTAACAAACACATCAGAACCCCTGGTGCCATAGTGGTTAAGTGCTATGGCTGGTAACCAAGAGGTCAGCAGTTTGAATCCACCAGGTGCTCCTTGGAAACTCTATACAGCAGTTCCACCTGTCCTATGGGGTTGCTATGAGTCAGAGTCAACTTGACAACAGCGGATGTTTTTTTGTTAACAAACACACCTGCCTATTGTAGCTACCTGACCCGACTTTTGATCTGCTGTGTCTAAAATGCCACGACCTCGGAAACCAACTATAATTACAATTGTGGAGGACAAAATAAAGGTAAATTAACTTTGGAGAGATATTCCAGTGAGTGAAGACTACGAACTTTCTGGATTACACTTTGCTCACAGAACCTCTCCTCCTTTAGGACTTTTGCTCTGATCATTTTAATTCAGTTTGCAGATAACAACAGTTTACAGATGATAGTTTTGTTTTGCTATAAAAATACAACATTGGCTAATTCAACATTTTTCAAATATAAAATGTAACGCCAATCTCATTAATCACACCCTGCAAGTGCTACCCATAATTGTCACAAAATTTCTAATTCACCATAGACACTCATTAGCAATGTCAGTATGCAATAGCAAATTAAAAAAAAAAGAGACAAAACAAAGAAACCTAGCTCAATTGTTATTTCAATGATAACAAATCTGTACATACAAGGTACTACCAAATAGCCTCATGCACAACTAATATGAGTACAAAACAGTATATAACATTTGAAGAGGAATTTGGCAATAGACACCAAAATCTCTAAAACAAAATAATTCCCAATGACTCATCAATTCTAATTATAGAAATTTTCCTCATGGAAATAATCAAAGATGTGCCCAAATAATTGTGACTTTGTTGATTTATTAACTGTACTGTTACATTTATTAGTTAAAAAAAAGAAGAATGACATCTTTAAGGATACAAGAAAGTTCTTCCAAGATATAAACAAGAGTGCACAGTTCCATCCTATCTTAAATGCTCACAGACTCATAGGCTAAAAAAACACAGAAAAAAAATACTGACAATGACTATCACTGGTTGGGGAGATTATCAGTAGTTTTTATTTTACTGTTATTTATTGCTCTTGTTTTATAGATTTATTTCACATGCAAAACTTCTATAAACAGAAAAAATGATTAATAACACCATTAATCAATTCTGATTAATAACATTAAAATGGTCACCAATATAATTATTATTATTAATTGTGACATAATTATTATATCACATTATTATATATTGACATTATGTAATTATTAATAATTATTAATTAGTTCTTACTAATACCATTAATAAGAATGGCATATAAATGGATTATATAACAAGTTATATAGTTTGTGTAATTATGCTATATAAGTTATATATCTTATGTCTATTAGTATCTGCATTGATGCTTTCCTAGAGTTAAAACAAAATTAACTGAAAAAATACATCAAATGACTTTAAAGGATGATGCTAATAAAAGGAATACCATGATAAAATTTTACAGAGAAAATAGGTACTTCTTAATATGACTTTGTAAAGATGTTTTTAGGCTCCTTTTTTTAACGAGTCAAGTTATCTCTTTGACTTCTGGGAGCCTGTCATCAAAAGACACAATTAAATTAAATAATAAGGAACTGAATGAAAGATGCCTCTGCCTGAGCAAAAGTCAAATTGAGTTCACGAACTGTGTGAAGTCAAATTTTATTTAGAAAATGTCATTTAGAATTAGAATTCAAAATGCAAGAAATGGTTTAATAACATAATAAAAATCTAAAAAAAAATTGTGCAAATACCTGCATTCATTCATTCTAGACATACCTTTTAAAACACTTTTGAAAAAGAATATCTTTCCCATGGGCTGTAAAACTACTAAGGTCTTCCTCAGGTGGTCAACAACTTTATATAACACCAGTAAGTATACCAGCTGGTTATGTGTGTTAGCGTACCCTGGAAAGTGGTAGCAAATGGAACTCTGGCCTTTATGTGAGAATACGTAGAAGACCAACAGAAAACATGCAGACACTGAATTCAAATCAATTTGTTTGGACTATATTACCAAGCCAATACTACTTTTTTAAATAGAGCATATTAGTATAATAAATAAATAAATAAAACTGAAATGCACATGTACATCATACATTACTTAAAATAGATTGAGAAAAAGTGTTAAGATAACTATTTCATAGAAACTAGGTTAAAGTAAATGACCAAAGCAATGCATGAAGTGATATTAATTTAAAGTAATATTATCTTCTTTTCAATTACCTCTAAATGCTTCTGCCACCACTCATTTGTCAGTTTGACACACCACAGAGGCTTGCATGTTGCTATGATGCTAAAAGCTACGACAACAGTATTTCATATTCTGACAGGGTGACGCACAGTGGCGAGATTTCAGTGGAATTTACAGACCAAGACAGACTAGGAGGAAGAATGTGGTGAGCTACTTCCAAAAATTATCCAATGAAAACCTCACGTATAACTTCGAACATTGCCAAGTATAGTGTTTGATAGACAAAGGAGTCCCTTAGTCTGGGCGACACTCAAAATATGACTGGGAAAAAGCTGCCATCTTAAAGGAGAAAACCAAAAAAAATCAAGCCTGTAGCCATCAAGTCAATTCTGACTCACAGCAACCCTGGAGAACAGAAGAGAACAGCCCCATAACGTTTCCTGGGGAATCTTTGTGAAAACTGACCCCACCTCATTGTCTCACACTCCTCCCCTCTCCAAATACAGTGGATCTTCATGACCTGGATGAAGCAGAGCCTTTAGAAGTTTCATTTGCTGACGTGACACAATTCCAGATGAGAAGTAACAGCTGTAAATATCCATTAGCAACTGGATTATACAACAAACAAAGCATGAATGAAGGAAAATTGGAAATCAACAAAAAACGAGATGGAATGATTGAAGATCAATATTCTCGGCATTAGTAAGCTGAAACAGACTGGCATTACCCATTTTGACTCCAATCATCAAATGGTTTACTATACCAAGACTGACAAATTGAAGAGAAAAAAACACTGCATTTGTGGTCAAAAATAACATTCCAAGATCCATCCTGGAGTTACAGTGCTGTCAGGGATAAATTAATATTCATGAGCTACAGAACAGGTCAGTAAATACAACTGTTGCTCAAATTCACCCACCAACAGTAAATAGTAAAGATGAGTAAATTGAAGATTTTTACAAAGTGTCACAGTGTGAAATTACTCCAAGCTTCCATCAAGATGTACTGATAATTACTGGTGATTGGAATGCAAAAGTTGAAAATAAAACAGAGGAAAAACTATTTGGAAAATACGGCCTTGATGATACTGAAGATTTCTTGTTAGACCTCTATAAAATCAATAATTTATTCTTTAAAAATGCTTTGTCTCAATAACACAAATGGCAAATGTACATGTGGACCTTGCTGAAATGGTTACACATGAATTGAATAGCCTGCATCTGTGCAAACAGAAGGCAGGGGAGCTCAATATTTTTAGTCAAAACAAAGCCATCGGCTTACTGCTAAACAGACTATCATACAATAACATGCAGGTTTAAGCTAAAGCTGAAGGGAGGAAAAAAAAAAAAAAATCCACAAGTGACAAAGTATGACCTTGAATGCATCCCACCTGAATTTAGAAACATCTCAAGAATAGATTTGGCCTACTGAACAAACTAATGACCAGAAAAACTGCAGGATGACATGAAAGACACTATATATGAAGAAAGTAAAAAAAATCACTAAAAGGACAACAAAAAAGGAAAATACCAAATGGATGTCAGAAGAGATTCCAATGTTTGCTCTAAAATGTAATGTAAAGTAGCTTAAGCAAAAAAATAAATTAAGAAGTAAAAGAGCTGAACAAAAGATTTCAAAGGGCAGTTTCAGAAGACAGAGTATTAAAATAAAAGGGGCAGAAATGGAGTTAGGAAACCAAAAGGGAGGAACACAGTGACACTTCTCAAACTGAAAGAACTAAAGAGAAAATGCAGACCTCAAGTTGCAATACTGAAGCTTTCTATGAACATAAAATTGAATGAAGCAAAAGAACTGATTGATGTTCAGGTATTTCAGAAAGTTGCATGTGATTAAGAACTTCTGGTACTGAAGAAAGAAGTTTAAGCTGCACTGAAGGCACTGGCACAAAACAAGGCTCCAGGACTTGACCAAAAACCAGTTAAGATGCTTCAAGAAACAGATGGAAAAAAGGATGGACTAGACTCAGGTACACAGAGTAATGTGGTGTGGATACTTCATGGTTTTCTATATATATGTGAGGCTATCCTAATTGTTTATTTCTATAGGAGAAGGAGAGAGTAGAGAAAAGTGGACAAGTGTTAACTGAGTGGATAGTTTGGGTAAACAGTGAAAAGGAAGAATGTGCCTTCATGGGGTGAGGAGAGCAGATATAGCTGCAGAGAGTTGAGTATGGAAAACTGACTTAGACTGTAAACTTTCACTTAATCACAATTTAAAAAAATGAAATGAAAAGAGAAACAGATGGAAACATTCACTTATGTCAAGAAATTTGGAAGACAACTACCTAATCATCCCATTGGAAGTGATCCATATCCATGTCCATTGCAAAGACAGGAATCAAACAGAAGGGGGAAATTATTGTTCATTAATATCACATGCCAGTGGAATTTGCTGATTTCAAAAACCGCTTTAGCTGTACATTGACAGCAATAATCAAGCTGGATTCAGAAGAGGACTTTGAACAAGGGATATCACTGTTAATGCTGATGCAAACTGTCCAAAAGTAAAGAATAATTCAAAAATGTGTGTGTTTTATCATTTATTAAAAAGCATTTGACTGTGTGGACTACAACAAATTACGGGTAACATTACACAGAATGGGAATCTCAGAATAATTAAATTATGCTTAAACTGAACATGGATTAAGTCACAGTGTTTCAGAGAAAGAGGGTATCACATGGCTTAAAATTTAACAAGGTGTGCCACAGGGTTGTATCCTTTCCTCATACTTATCAGCCTACATGCTCAACAAGTAATCTGAGAAGTTGAAACTATGTGAAGAAGAATGTGGTACCAGGATTGGAGGAAGACTCATTAACAACCTGCAACACGCAGATGACACAACCTTGCCTGCCTAAAGATGAACTGGAAAACTGAGTGATGACGATCAGAGACTACGGCCTTCAATATGAATTATGCCTGAACAAAAAGAAAACAAAAATTCTCTCAACTGGTCAGATAAACAATATCAAGATAAAAGGTGAAAGACTAAAGTTTTCAAGGATTTCATTACCCATGGATCAACAATAAAAACCCATGGAAACAGTAGTCAAAAAAAATCTAATGATGCATATTGCATTAGGAAAACATATAAAATATCACTTTCTTGTATTAAAAATAAAAGATGTTACACTTATGAGAGCCCTGGTGGCACAATGGTTAAAAGCTACAGCTGCTAACCAAAGATTGGTAGTTTGAATCCACCAGCCACTTCTTGGAAACCCTATGGGGCAGTTCTACTCTGTCCCACAGGGTTGCTGAGTCAGAATCAACTCAACGTCAATGAGGAACATGCACACAAAATTTGGACAACAAAAAAGGAAGACCAAAGAAGAACTGACTCATTTGAATTAAAGTGCTGGTGAAGAATAATGAATATACCATGGGTTTCCAGAAGACCAAAGCACTTTTGGAGGAAATAGAGCCTTAGAGGCAAAGATGGTGAGATTTTATCAAACTCTCCTTGAGATGAATTGATGTAAAAGCGGCAGCAACAAGCTCAAACAGACCAACAACTGAGGGTGGTGTAGAACCAGGCAATGTTTTGTTCTGTTATATATAGGTCTATGTAAGTAGAAACACACTGAATGTCAACTAATAACAACAAATGTTTTTAGATTATTATATAAATAACACAGTCTTATTTATTGGCAAGTATAGTATATGCATCCATCAATCAGAATGGGCAATTGCCCCAGATTGGAGGCCCTTTAATACATCAGGCTATTAACTCCTTAGTTACTGGGTTATGCTGAAGTCTGGAAGTTTTGGTATGAGCACAGGTGCACAGAAACTGATACCATGAAGGCCCTCAGCAGCAACTATTTATCAACAAGTATACAATGATTTTGTTATTTTAACAATGAGTACAATCATACCAGTGTGCGATGCTTAATGTCAGCTTATTCTTATTTTTTTTTAAATGACTAGGATACAAATTAGTGCAACAGTTATAAAATGTCATCAAAATTTCATCATAAAGTAGAAAGACAAATGATGTTTAGTAAGAAAAACTTATGATTCTACCAATGACTGAACCTTGAAGAAATGAGAGCACCTAAGATTTATAAATATAATGTAAGCATTATTTCAAAATGTATAGATATAAGATGCAACTTATAATTACTAAGTTTACAACAAGCTAATATTATTAGAAATCACAGGTGTTTAGACTTGATGATCCAACAGTCTGGAGACTCCCCTGAGAACATGGCCCCTGGACTTGCTGCTAGACAATTCTTAAAGTCAACGCTTCAGACAAAGATTGGATGGACTAAGGGACACAGAGTGATGCCAAGGGTATGTGTACTTTATTGTTTACTATATATACAAGACTGTCCTACTGGTTTCATTTTAGAGAGGAGATGGCAGGTGTCAGTTGAATGGGTACTGGAAGTAATGAGTAGAAGGGATGAATGTGCTATCATAGGGTGAGGAGAGCAGACAGTCTTGCAGATCGGCTGGTGCTCGTGGTTTTGTATGGCAAACTAACTTGGATTGTAAACTTTCCTAAATCACAATAAAAAAATTAAATTAAAAAAAAGTCACAAGTCTTAAATCTCATCCTAACTCTACTAAAATTTTATTATCTTTATACAACAAAACAGAAAGGATGTATTAATATGTGTTTTACTTATAGTGTGTTTGTTTGCTTGTTTTCCTTCTAGGCTACTTTTAAAATTATGGTCAGATGAAATACAGCTTCCCAAAAGATATCTCCGTTCTAATACTTGGAATCTGTGAATGCCACCTTACATGCTTACAAAAAGCAGGTGGGGGGGGGGGGATGAAGACAGAGGAATCTTTGCCAGATGTAATTAAGATAAGGATCTTGAGATTTGAGATTTTTACACTGAGACAGAAGAGAGGACCAAGTGTCCCTGGAGGCAGAGCTTAGGGAGATGCAGGATCTGCTCAGGGAATGCCAGCAGCTTCCAGAAGCTGAAATATGCAAGAAAGGGACTACTCTGTAGAGTCTTAGTTGTGTGACTCAGTTGCCTCCTTGGTTTCAGCCCAGTTTTACTGTCTGCACACTTCTGGCTTCCAGAACTCTGAGAAAATGGTTATCTTTTGTTTTAAACAACCAGCTTCATACTAATTAGTTACAGCAGTCTTAGAAAACCAACACAGCCATGCTAGAAAACTGGAGGCAAATACTTATCCAAGAATACGGTGGGATGGACTTAATTTTGTTAAACTCCATCAGGGCCAGAAAAGCATTAAAATGTACAATTATCTTAATGAGTAGTCCAAATAACACATTTTATCTCTTATTAACCTCTTACCTCCAAAAGGTAGACAAACATGCACCAATACTTCTCCATGACCTTCACTAAACAAGATAAGTCTTCTAGACAATTCCCAGTAGGAGGAAATTTCTCAGAGTAAATGCTACTGTGTTGCAGAATTGATAGGGTAACCTTCAAAATGTGGATTTCTAATCATGTTTTTATTGCTAATTTCCCCTGACCTAATTATTTTTAGAGACCAAACAAAAAGAACTACCCCTTATGTGGTTTAAATGGGTTCTAAATTTACCCTACAGAAAAGCTAAGGGACCAATTTTTGCCCCAATACCTGATACATTTTTTCCATTAAGCAGAGATGAAACTATTTAAATAAACAGATGATCAGCTGGCTAAGAAAAAAATGCTTAAGAAGAAATTGCATTCTGAATTTTCTCATTAGGAATGAAAACTCATCTGATACTATAAGAAATTTCATTTTGAAATATAAGTTAATATTTCAACCAATGACAGAAGAAAGCAATGAAATTACCAACAAAATCTTCTAAGAAGGCTCTAAAATATGCATAATTCCCTAGTAGATAACTGTCTATAAATCTACACATAATTGATTGATAAAAATTACACAGAATAACTGACAGGGTATCGTTTCTTTACTGGGCCTACTATGAGTAGCAAATGAGTAACATCTTTGATATCTTGAATTTTTCTTTAATTTTCTGTAATTTTATCTGGATGCTAAACTTCATACATTTTTAGGAACACCATCTTTGTTTCATAATGTAATTTATAATTTTCAATTAACCAAATAACCTTGCACAAGCTATGTGTATATAAGATCATCATGAGAAAATTAATTATCCCAGCCTTGCGATGCCCTTTGTGTCTACGATTTTCAAGGATTAAGAAGGGTACACTAGAGTTTAAACGATAAGATGAAGCCCTCTGAGTTCTTATGTTATGCAGTACTGGACACTCTACGAATGAAAAGATAATACTCTTGTTAGCAGCTTATCTAAACATAGTTGAATTCTGAAAACAATAATCCATCAAAATATTTCCATTGGCTTCCATTATTCTCATTTTGTAATGGAATTACTTATTCAAAACACGCTATCATTACATCATTCAAGGTATTATTTTTTAATTTAGTGAGAAAAAATTAACCACATCCCAGTTCCCCAAACTTCTAGCCTCATTAAAAGGTACTAACTGTAATAACTTATTTTACTTATTTACTGCCTATGCCCTACTAGGGAGGCAAATCTATAAAGAAATAAAGAAACAACTAAGTTGAACTGATCAAGTGTTTGCTTCATTTCAAGTATGTTACTTGAACAAAAACTTTATACAGTGAAATCACTAGAAAAGCACAAAATACAAATGGATTATATGCAATTTAGGAAGCAGGCATTGAGAGCGGTATCCCAGAGCAAGTGACATAACTACTCCCAATTGACATGAAAGAGAACAGTGCCGAGACGCTGTAATCGGGCACAGACTGATTCCGTGTCTTAGGCTGGCAAACACATGAATTACCCATGATACAAAAATATGGGATGTAAACTTCCAAGATACTGAAAGATCAATACAGTAATAAAAGAAAAAAGCTATGAGAAAGGGAAAACAATTCAGTGAGTTTTCATGACTGAAAAAGTGTGCTTCAGTGAGACTCATTCAAGTGCAGTCAAGGTTAGAATTTTACTACATAAACAGAGTTATAATGTGGTATAATGCCTATATGAAAATCTAAAGAGTATTTTTAGAAGTGCTAGAGTGAAGACAGGTTGGGGGCAGGCACCAGCATAACAAGAGTTAACGCTCTCTTTAAAATATTGTATTAAGTATCTTTTTGAAGGTTCTATATGGTGATGAATGGAATCAGTTGGAAAAAAGACATGATCCATAAATAATCACTCTAAATAGTATTGCAATAAAAGTGTAATAAAAAAGAAAATATCTTAGTCCCTAGGGGAAATCTAGAGAAATTGCAGAGATTAGATACAGGATGTGTAATTCTAAAAATTACAAGATCTTTGGAGAAAACATGCTATGTTTAATACATGTGGACACTACTACCTCCAAGAACACTGTTAACAACTCGGCAATAAAGAATACAGTTGGTCTGGTTTCTTTCTACATGGGAGAGAAGAGGGTAGAGAGGAGAGAGCAGGCACTCCTTAAGAGAATACGAGAAATATGCAGTGAAAAGGAGGATTATGCTATCACTGGGTGAAGAACAGAGGGAGCTGCAGATAGGCAGTGTTTTAGTCAGCTAGGGCTGCTCTAACAGAAATACCACAAAGTGGATGGCTTTAACAAAGGAAAGTTTATTCTGACACAATCTAGTAGGCTACAAGTCCAAATTCGAGATGTTCACTCCAGGGGAAGGCATTCACCCTTGTTGGTTCTGGAGGAAAGTCCTTGTGTTGCATCAGTCTTTGTTCAGGGAGCATCTCGGGGCAGGAACCTCAGGTGTGAAGGACACGGTCTTCACCGGTGTTGCTTAGTTGATGGTGTGAGGTTCCCAATTTCTGCCTGCTTGGCTTTCATCTCTTGTAGGATTAAAGGATAAAGGGTGGTGCAAGCCACACTCCAGAGAAACTCCCTTTACAGTGGAGCAGGGAGGTAATTCTATGAAGGGATTTACTGACCCACCCAAATCCTGTAACATACAGCATCAGAAAGTCACAAAAAGGAGAACAATCACAGAAGACAGGGAATCCTGGCCCAGCCAAATTACTACACCTCTTTTGTGGGGGGCACAATTCAATCCACAACAAGAAGGCATGCAAAATTGATTTGGATTGTATATACTTTCACTTAACCACACACATACACACACACACACACACACACACACACACGCACAAGAATATGGTGGATGACTAAAATAGTTCTTCCTGAATATGAAATATTCTTTATAAATTAATGTCCTATAAAATAGATTGCAACACTAAAGCTCTTTTCTCTCTTTTCTTCCATATCTGGTGACGCACCAACTCAACAGCCACTAACAATAACACAGGTACTGATGAGGAAGAAGAACGAATAGGAATCTATCAATATTAATAAGGAAATAAGTACATTTGCGAGGAAATAAGTGATCAACTAGATTGCAAAGTGACACATGATATTTGTATGTGACATGCAAAACTGAAAAAAAATCATTTAGATGATTTCTTGTCATCTTTTTTGTTTGTTGGCTTTTACAGCATTCAAGTAGCTTTTAAAAGATGGCCAAGACCTGAAGCGCCCTTCTGATAACAGACTCAAAGAACGGGCAGTTGAGACAGTGATGACGGGAAGAAGCCACGGCAAATATTGAAGTCTTAAAAATAGATTCATTGACTTCATACCTTCCTAGATTAACCATATTTAAATATTAAACACAGATGTCCCTGTCTTATGTGTATACAAAAAGACAATGGCCCATAAAAGCAGTTGTGAGCTTTGAAGTCAAACTGTGACAAGTCGTCTGTGAAAGTAGCCGGAAACACACAACACCGTGCAATGAAAAACACACAGACGAGGGAGTACCCACCTGACTTCTGCTGGAGGCATAGGGGACACTTTTCAGTGCCCACATGTAGTGTGAAACCCTGGTGATGCCGTGGTTAAGAGCTATGTCTGCTAACCAAAAGGTTGGTAGTTTTCGAACCTGCCAGGTGCTCCTTGGAAAGTCTATGGAGCTGTTCTACTCTATTCTATCAGGTTGCTATGAGTCAGAATCAAATCAATAGCAGAGTTTTGGCATGTGCAGTGGCCTATGCCTGTTTTTGAATAGGATGAAGGGAATCTGTCTGTGACACTCTCCTCCTCTCCTAGTCCCGGTCACACTGAGACACTGGGGAAAAGGTAATGCTACTGGCACACTGGAATGCATAAAGATGGCCAGACTTAAGAGTAAGGACTTAAAAATAGAGTTTTTTTTTTAAACTTTACCTTAGAAAGGGTTAAGGATTAATGTTGACATTTAACATACATTACACTGTGGTATTCAATAAAAGAACTCAGCTTAAATGTAAATGTTTAAATCATAGAAAGATTTACACAGTTGCACTTTACCATGAGAAAAAGGTTACCTCCTATAGGCTGATTCATTATTATTTAAAGGCGCACTTGGCCAAAATGCAAACACTTCTATTAAACATAAATAGAAAATAATAATCTGCCTAAACAGTCACAAAATGTAATGTTCCTCCTTTTACTGGTACAATATAAAAGTATCAAATGCTAATAAAAGTACTTTAAAAAAATAGAAAGATGCTTGCATAATTTAGAAGAAAAAGCAAAGTTCTGTATTGATAAAAAAAATATTATTTCTAAAGAAAAAAAAGTTTATGTCCTCAAACTTTATATCATTATTTAAAAATCTATTGTACACACAATGAAGAAAAAAAAAAGTTATTATAAAGTATGTAAAAATTATTCTACAGTATATAAATACAAGAAAGAAGACATTGGTTAATATATTTGAAGTATTTCTAGAATTGATATTCACATAATAGAAACAATCAGATCTTTACAGGCAGTCTAATTTTCTTGATACTTGTGAGTCACTTCTACAAGCACTAAAATAGAAACAGAAAGACAGTGCTTTTTTATCATTCTCTTTATAAAATCTATTATGGATTCCCACCTAGCCTTAACAGAGGGATAAAACATTTGTTGAAAACTGATCTGTACAGGCTGAACTATGACATGATTGTAATAAGAACATTTCCCCCCCCCCCAAAAAATGAGTAAAGAGAATATTCCATGTCTGGCAGCAGTTTTCAACCCTGGATGTGCAACGATGAACCACCAGAGGAGAACTTTAAAGTAAAGAAGGCTGAGCCCTGTTCCTAACCCCTGCCTTCACCTTACTTGTAGACCTTGATTCTGATTCTGTCGTCTGCTGCCGGCTGCCTTAGCATTTAAAAGTTAAACCTGAAAAAACAAAAGACAAAATAGCAAGAGGCAGCTGCATTCCAACAGTAAAAGGATAGATTTTTCTTTTTATTAAGTACAATAAATTACTATGGAGGAAATGACTCTAACACCAGCGTACAGGAAAAATATTTTCTAAAACCTTGATAATAGTCAACACAGTCTAATCTTTCTATTTATTATCCTCAAACAATCAAAATTTAAAATTATGTTACACATTTAATTTCACCAAAACCATCAAAGGCATATAGTGCTCGCTCAGACAGCTACTAATTTGCGGTCCTGAGCACTTCCATGTGCGTCTTTAGACTCACACGACTGACTGTCTAAAACATTTCCCTTACATTTGGGGATGAAGTTTCCATTATACTTAGGGATGTCTTCATAAAGGTTTACAGTGAATTCATGCAAGTTCTGCCCCTTATCCAAAGTTCAAGCCCATCACGTTTAGAAAATTTCAGAATCTCGACACTTCGTAATACATAAATCACTTTCCAAAATAATATTTATCACATTACTGTTACTTCAAAGGCCACTATCAATATTGGAAGACTTTCTTTTAAACACAATATTCCTAGAAATACCATTTAAAATTTTTATTTGAAAGTTGTAGTAGAGATTGGTTCTTCAGTCATTCAAGCTACTTTCTGACTTGGTTTGCCATAGAAGAGATGCTGTAAAGTTTAAAATTACTTTTCCCACACTCTCTGTTAACTTTCTGCGCAGTACAAGGATCCACGGAGGATCTGGAAGCACTTCAGGTGGATCACATGGAGGTCAATCTTTCTGCATGTATGGGACACAGGCTTTTACTTCTGGGGGAGTTACGATTGTCATTCCAATACGTCATAAAGGCTAGGAGTTGTCTGAAATGTTGATATCAAGACAACCTGTTGGTGGACATTTCTACCACCCGAGTTGCTACTTTAGTATCCAAGTTTGGTCCTTCCAGAAATTCTTTAAAGTACCTAGTGCACAGCAACAAACTAGTTCTGACTTAAATCCGACACATTAAGAGACGCACTGAGTAAAGCAATGATTAGAACATTGTTATCTCTACAGGCACGAATAGCAGAAAATGCAAAGTCAACAACTGGCATGCCAGGATTAATTAACTTCACGCACTCATAGTGTCTTATTTGTGTCTTCTCTGACACAATTACTTACACATCTAAAGTCAGATTCTTCAACAGAATGCACAGAATCTTCAACAGAAAGAAACAAAACAAAGTAATGTTGGAAAAGGAAAGTAGAAAATGGATCAGAGCAACACAGTTAAGAAACAATCTAGGAGGAACTGACAATGGTGAAGAGGACTGTGAACTCCACTTAGAAAGAGTAAAGAAGAGAGGTAATGATAAAGATGCCATGGGACAGTTGTCTAGTTGGGGATCCACGAAACCACTGGAGAATGGGCATGCACAAGGAGAAAATGACTAGAGAAGCCAACTCATTTCTAAGGTACAATTCACTGAGTGTAATCCACAGCATGAATACACAAATCCTTTGTTGAGTCATCCATACCAAAGTTAGCAATGTTAGCCCTAAATCTAGTTGTTACTTTAAATGAGATATGCATGGCATTTGTAACAATGACTTGCACATAGGCATAACCACAAAAGATCTTCAAAATCAAACAAATTACTTCCCTAACAGAAAACTGGTTATGTATTAGCCTATTATACAAAATTTCTTTATAACAGTACCTTACATGCAACTTAAAGTTTATTTGCAGTCTGAAGTAGATGACATTCAGATATTTAACAATATGTTCGTTATTTCATAAGCAATAACAATTGAATATCAACAGTTAAAAGTTTAATGCAAATACTCTAAACCACAATGTTTCCAGGTCAAACAGATCACTTCGTATTTCTCTATTAACACATAATTTGAAAAGACTGGTATAGGAAGAATGTACATTTAAGCAACATTTTCATTCAGTTTAATATGTTCTGGCACATTTATACTTCCAGAAAGTCTAAGCTGTTAGTGTAACAGTAAATACTAATGAAAACTAAAACCAAACCTGTTGCTATTGAATTAATTCTGACTCAGAACAACCCTACAAGCCAGAGTAGAACTTTCCAAGGAATGGCTGGTAGATTGGAACTGCTGACCTTTTGGGAAGCAGCCAAGCTCTTAACCACAGTGTCATTGAGGCTCTAAATACTCACTTAAAAAATAAAATAAAATAAAAAATAAAAATGTCAAGGAGTTGATTTCAACTCCTAGCAACCCTACAGGACAGAGTAGAACTGCTCCACAGTGCTTCCAAGCAGCATTTGGTGGATGGAACTACTGAACTTTTGGTTTAACCATTATGGTTAACCACTATGCTACCAGGGTTTCCAATACTAACTTAAGAATATTGTAAAGCGATAGGTAATCAGGCAACCTCAAAAATGACAAATCTTAAAAATACATATTTCTGAATATGGCAATAGAAAACAAAGCAAATAATACAATTTTAAACTCTAAAATAATTATAAAGGTGAAATGCATATTTCAAGAGGCAAATCCTGAGGAAAAAAGTAATTTTTTAAACACATACCAACCAAAAATATACAAAAAAGTAGAAAGAAAAATAAGAAAGTGAAAACAGGTAAGCTGAATCAAGGTTTTTGCTTCTAAACTTTTAAAATGAAAGTTTATCAAAACAGAAGACAAAATCACTGTAATGAAATAAAGCAGAGAAAACTAAAGGAGCATCTGTGCTATTTAGAAAGAGTTCTGAATGACATTCTAAAAGTGTCCTTCAGCTAAATGCTTGAATTCTTTTCTTTAGGTTGATAATGGATACACTGCCAAATAATACCTATTTTGAAATTCATATTCAATATCATACTCAAAGTCAAAAGTCACTGTTGTTGAGTTGATTCCAACTCATAGTGACCCTGTAGGACAGAGCAGAACTGCTCCACAAGAGTTTCCAAGGAGTGCCTATTGATTAGAACTCCCGACCTTTTGGTTAGCAGGTGTAGCACTTACCCACTATGCCACCTAGGGTTTCCAATATCATGTAGAAATACACATTTAATTTGTTGCTTTTGGCCTGTAGTTACACATATCTAAGCACAGAAAAGGAAACAAGATACTTATTTACTAAAAGACTTAGAGCCTAGAATACAGTCCCCCAGATACTCTTTTATCTTTGTATTTAAGTCACTCTCAAGGTTCATCCTGCAGCCAAAGATTAGTCAGGTCTATAGAGCAAACAGGAAACTTGAGTGGTACAGTGGTTATGTTCTACATCTGATAACCAAAAGGTCAGCAGTTCAAATCCACCAAGAACTCCTTGGAAGCTCTATGGAGCAGTTCTACTTGACCTACAGGGTTGTTATCAATTGGAACTGACTCAACAACACTGGGTTTTTGGGGGTTTACAGGGTGAACAATAACATACGTTAGGAACATGCTTCTTAGTTCAGTCATATATATAAGACAGGCACATCCTCCCCAAATCAAAGATGAGGAGGCAGGAAGGGACAAGACAACTGGATGAATGGCATGGAAGAACTTGAGGCCAAGAAGGTAAGAGTGTTGACATGTTACAGGGTTGGCAACTAATGTCACAATACAACTTGTGTATCAACTGTTTCATAAGAAACTGATTTGCTAGGTAAACATTCAACTACAGTGCAATTTTAAACAAAATAAAATAAAAAGATGCTGCTTATGGAATGCTACATGAAAAAGCTCATAGGCATTTAAAAATTCCTGTTTGATTTCTAGCTCAGGAAAAAAAAAGTCATTATCCCAGAACTGGAAACTGTAAGACAAGCATTTACATATTTAATATCCAGAAGAAATAATAAATTAAAACTTAAACATATTCCTAAATTTAAAGTTTATTTAAAAAAACTACAAGTTGGCAAATCAAATATGAAATAGTACTTAAAAAATTCAGGCTTTGAGGAAAATTTCACTTGCCACTCAATAGCAATCTGGTTAATATAGAGCAAGTCTCTAGCACTTAAGTTTTTTAAAAGACAAAAATTTCAAAGTCATTTCTAAGAAACTACCTTACATGAAGAAAGTAAGATGATTTTTCAGGTGACATTTCATTTCTTTGTAATAATTTCACTATTATTACTTATTCCTTTTTATTCACAAATGGCATAAGAATTAAGTGACCGTTATTCTTCTACACCTTCTTTTCCCTTGGAAGGAAGAACACAATCATCTCAGACCTGAGTAACCAACAAAGGTAAAAGGGGCAGGTAGAAAAAAGCTATGGAAGAGTTGAGCAACAAACAGAAGATAGAGAAGAAAGCAAAACACAACTTTCTTTTAGTGTTACTTAGGTCCTATTTGGGCTGTTTTAAGATGATAAAAAGTTAAAAAGAAGAAAATTAGGAATGCCAAAATGAAAGAACTACATGTTTAAATATATTATTACTATCACTGAGTTAGAAACCCTCGTGGTGTAGCAGTTAAGAAATACACGCTGCTCAGCAAAAAGGACAGCAGTCTGAATCCGCCAACGGCTCCTTGGAAATTGAACGGGACAGCTCTCCTTTGTCCTACAGGGTCATTGTGAATCAGAAAGGACTCAATGGAAATAGTTTTCACTATTGTTTTAATTACTGAATTGTGCGGCTGCTCATTGCATTGTACTATAAAAGGTGGAGTAACACTCAAGCATTTTTGTTTAGAGCTCATCTATATATGCAAAACACATACCTGATGGTTAAACACAATTAGAAACAAATAAGCAAAGACAATAAGATGTCTGTATAAATGTTTAAAAAGCTAAAGAAAAGGATTTGCTTATTAAAACTCAGCACATCAAAAGTCAAGCATCACAAAATATTTTAACATAGCCCTGACCCAGAAGATTCCTTCAGCAGCACTTCTAGAAGTAACCATGAATAGATCTTCTGCATGTGTAAAATGCTTTTCTTCCTTACATTTACCTTCAAATATAAAATTTCTACATGTATGTTTTAGAAGCATGCAGATATTGTATCATACAGAAACAAAGGTTGGTAACACCCAGGCACTCTCGAGGGAAATAATTTTGTTACCTAAACTGGGATTATAGGTAATACTCTTTTCACGGTAAATGAGAGGAAAGATACTTTGACCTAACCCCACAGACCTGGATTTAGAATACATCAAATCTGGAATGTGAGACAGTAGTGAGCCGGCGTAAGATGGCACGACACAGTGGGATTAGCAGGCTCTTACGTAAATAAACCAGAAATAGGATGGAGATGGGAGGCCTGCAGAGCTGGTGGAGAACGGGACAGGCTTCCAACCTGAATGGGCTAAAAATAGAAAACTTGTTGTATATGTCAAAAAAAAAAAAAAAGCCTCACTGCTAAGGAAAAAAAAAACAGTAAGTAGGTTCACATCTGGAAAGAGGTGGGCCTGAAACAACAAAAAAATCTTTGAAAACAGAAAGAAAAAACATAGAACTCATTTCTTCAGATGTTAAGGTTACTCTTGATACAGTTCTTCATTTAGAATCTGGATTCATGTCTCAGAAAGCCATAAAGTTGCTGCTCAGCTGAGAAGTGCCTTGTTATAGCTCTCAGAAAAGACCATGTTTATATGAGACCTTAAATTTACTTTCATCATCAACCAAATACTTATTAAAAGTGTCCATGGTAAAACTATCTGTTTGCCAGAATTAATGTTCCAAGACATACAGGTGACTTAGGTGTTGTTTTCTTGTCTGCCTTACAAGTTCATTTGAAAGAATGGTGGAAGTGTTCACATGTACAGAGTTGCAAAAATGACCCACTATAATTACCAGTGCACAACATTATGGATCATTATTTCATTATTATTATAGCTTCCAGCCTCTCACCATGACTGTTTGTAAATGCGACTTTTTAAGTCAGTGACTTAGAATTAATTGGCCATCACAGACTAACAATATTTAGCATAATGATAGAGTAAATCCAGTTTAGTATAAATATGCAAATGTCAATGACAGTGTTATTTATAAAGGCAACAAACAAAAGACATTACCTCTATGTTCTTCAACTTAAAATGTTTCATTAACTTCTAATTCGTATATGAAACAAGGCATAGTATGAAAGACTTCTTTTTTTAATTCACAGAGCCACTCACAATTGGATTTCATAGTAATAATGTATGTATCTGAATACGATGTGCACTCACAAATAGGGCCCAGAGCCATTTTTAGATGGATCTGGTTTCTGTGGGTTCCTCAATGGCACAAACACTCTCACTCGACTGCTAACCTGAAGGGTGGCAGGAGTGGGATGAGGGCTCAGGAGGCTATGGAGAACAGGCCAACCTCCCCTGGAGGCCCCTTGGACTTCCACCTAGAGGCTAATGTCCCCATCCAGCCCCCTCCTTCCTATGTCTCTGATTACTTGCAGCAGGCAGGGAAGGAAAAAAAAAAAATGTTACTTTAAGTAATAGTAGTGATGACAAAAGCTTTAGGTCTATTCTGACACACACTGACCCTATAGGACACAACAGAAATTGTCCCATAGGGTTTCCAAAGAGTGGCTGGTGGATTCGAACTGTGAATCTTTTGACTAGCAGCTAAGCTCCTGACCACTGCACCACTTGATCTCTGCTAGTGATGATGGAAGCCCAATTTTAATACCTCAAAGTATAAAACTGACATCAAAATACTTTAGCTGGCAAAAGAAACAGATTTGTGACCAGCCTGCTGGTGGTCTAGGACATCTGTCCCTTCTTTCAACACTGTTTGGACAGAACAGACCCAGGGACTCCTTACTTCCAGCCTCTGAACATTTCCCAACTTCTTCTCTAGGCACATACTCTAGGACCCTCCTCTTGGCCAACTCTAGGACCCTCCTCTTTGCCGTCTCGTTTCCAGGATGTGCTAACAATGGCTGTCATGCGTGCGTGCGTGCGTGTGTCTGTGTGTCTGTGTGTCTGTGTGTCTGTGTGTCTGTGTGTCTGTGTGTCTGTGTGTCTGTGTGTCTGTGTGTGTGGTTACACCTAACTATTTTCAGATCAGTTACAATTATTCCACAGAAGTAGGGTGCTGCTAACCCCTGGTCAATCTGCATCTGTGGGCCTCCTACAACTGCCTGTTTTAGACTTTTACTTGGACCTCCACTGTGGTGTCTTGGGGAAACACTGGTGGCATAGTGGGCTTAAGTGCTGTATCTGCTAACTGTAAGGTCAGCAGTTCAAATCCACCAGGTGCTCCTTGGAAACTCTACAGGGCAGTTCTACTTTGACCTCTAGAGTCATTATGAGTTAGACCCAACTTGACAGCAGTGGGTTGGGTGGGTTTATGGTGTCTTAGAGGAAACCCTCGCGGCATAGTGATTAAGACTTACGGTTTCTAACCGTAAGTTCGGCAGTGTGAATTTACCAGGCTCTGCTTATATACAGTACAGGGCAGTTTTACTCAGTCCTATAAGATTGCTATGAGTTGGAATCCACTTGATGGCAGTGTTTTGCTTTGTTTTGTTTGGTATGGGGTCATGGAAGGTATTTTAGTCAGCTACTAGTACTCTAACAAAAATACCACAAGGTGGACAGCTTTAACAAGGAAAGTTTATTCTTACACAGTACAGTAGGCTAAAAGTCTGAATCCAGGGTATCCATTCCAGGGGAAGGCTTTCCCTCTGTCAGCTCTGGGGGAAAGTTCTCATTTTGCATCAGTCTCTGGTCAGGGAGCATCTTGCTGCAGAAACCTCAGGTCTGAAGGATGCACTCTACTTCTGGTGCTGCTTTCTTAATGATGTGAGGTTCTCAATTTTCTGCTTGCTTCTCTTCCCTTTTATCTTAAAAGAGTTAAAAGGATAAATGGTGGTGCAAGCCACATTTCAGGGAAACTCCCTCTGATGTTGGAACAGGGAGGTAATCTTAGGAAGGGATTTCCAGTCCTACCCTAATCCTCACACAGCACAAGAAAATCACAAACTGGTGGACAATCATAAAATACTGGGAATCATAAAATACTGGGAATCATAGCCCAGCCACATGACTACACACATTTTGGGGGGCACACAGTATAATCCATGACAGTAGGCAGAGGCCACTCCCACAAGTTAACTAAACAAATGTACAAAATGCTTGGCATCTCCTGAAGCTGCAAAACCAGCGTGGGATTTTCAGAAGCTGTCCCCAGTCAAGTGGGGTTGAACCCTGTGTCATGAATTAAACTGTGTCTCAAAAAGTGCATGTAGCAATTGGACGGGGGCATGATTTCCAGTACTGAGGGACGGCCTTCCATTATGTCATTACGTTCTCCTATAAATCCTACTCTCTGCCTGCGCTTAATAGACTGGATTATGTTAAAGAGGATTAGGGTGGGACTGCAGCACTCTTTTTAAAGTCAGCTCCCTGCTCCCACGTAAAGGCAGTTTCCCTGAAGTGTGGCTTCTACCACCTTTTATCCTTTTGTCCTACGAGAAATAAAAGGAAGGGGAAGCAAGCTGAGAGTTGGGAACCTCATACCATCAAGAAAGCAACACCAGGAACACAGAGCGTCCTTCAGACCTGAGGTTTCAGTGCCGAGACACTCCCTGAGCAAAGGCTGATGCAACCAAAGACTTTCCTCCAGAGTCGACAACGAGGAAAGGCCCTTCTCTGGAGCAAACACCCTGAATTCAGACTGCTGGCCTACTGGGCTGTGTAAAAACACACTTTTTGTTGTTAAAGTATAACTCATGGTACTTCTTATAGAGCTGTACCAGGTGACTACGATACCCTGATACCATAAACGTTGCCACACCCAGCAGAACCTGAACTTGACCCTTTAGGAGCTGCACATCAGGGGTTCTACCTGCAAAGACCTTCATCTGTGACATTCTATAGAGCCATTCCTATAGGAGGAGGTGAAACTCAAGATCGAGCCATCAGCTGACAAACTTCCACAGGCTGGGGAGTGCTAGGTACAGAGTGGCAAGTATCTTTTCGGGAGGATGAGCAGAAGCCTTCAGATCCCAGTAACCTTTGAGGGTTGGTCCCCCTGCATTCTCCTGACTTCTGCCTGAGTGTCCTTCTTTAGCCCTGAGGCAGTTTTCAAGCACCTGGAGCCCTCTCCCAGGAGTCCTGGTGGCGCACTGGTTAATAACTAGGCTGCAAACCAAAAGACCAGCAGCTTGAATTCACTGGCTGCTCCTTGAAAACCCCAAGGGAAAGCTCTGCTCTTTCCTATAGGATCACTACGCGTCGTAACAGACTCACCACGATGGTTTTGGAGCCCTAGCCCAAGTCATTGACCAAGCAGAAAGAGCGAAGATTCTTTCTGCGGCAGAAACAAAAAAAAGGAAACAGATATGTTTCAATAAAACTTAATTCTATCAGTCAGATTTTATCTTTCTGTGACAGTCATTTAGGGCAAAGACTGCTTGGCCACAATAAATATTCGTTTCTAGTTTGCAGGCATGCTGCATTAACATGGGCAGGTGGGAGTTCCTGTGGTGCAGTGGTTACGAGCGACAGCTGCAAACTAAACAGTCAGTGGTTCTAATCCTCAAGCTGCTCCTTGGAAACCATATGGGCCAACTCGACTCTGTCCTATAGGCTCACGATGAGTCAGAATCAACACCAAGGCAAAGGGTTTGGTTGGGGTTTTGGTAGTGAGTTCAAATAACATCAAGTAATACTGTATCTTTTGAGACTTTCATGCTACATTGAGTTACCAAAGGGGGGGAACTGGAGATAAATAGATTAAAACATAATCACAATTTTACAGTTTGAAAGTCTACAAAAGCACAGACACAGAAAGACAAGATTAAACTGAGGCAGCAGACAGTTTTATAAACACTGTCTGCTAGAAACTGCCTAGAAACAGATCAAGGTGACTACTCAGACACACACACAAATCAATAGCAAATCATAGGCCTGGTGACGATTGTAAGAACGGCTACTTGGCTGTTTCTTCTTCTATTTCGTTTAAAGTTGTGTGTTGTGTTTTGTTTACTACAGATATTATCAATCATGTTCAATAATTTAAAAAGCTAAACTTCTTCCTCTTTAAATAAAAGGGAAACCATTGCAAATATCAAATTAACAAAGTTCTCCCAGTTTAAAACATACATTAAATGACCTATAGTTCTCCACAAATCGAAGTAAATGTGTGTTACGTGTATACATATAGATGTGTTTAACTTTTTATTAATGTCATAAAAGTCCAAAGGGAAATTATTCAAGAAGTTACTATCTGTATGTTTAAACAATTACTAAATTGAGGATTTAAAAACTAGGACAATTTAATTTCAATCAAGATGTCATATCTCAGCTTTCCAAAAGAGGGAGCAATAACTCCACTGCCACAAAGGTATCAATTGCCTACAAATAAGACACCTTCAAAATCTGCAACTTACCGAATTACTGAAATAAAATAATTTTAAGGGAAAAACTTTAATTTGTGTGTTTATTTTAGCCTTACGATTTTAATTACCTAAAGAGCACAGCTAAATCTGTGAAAAATTTCATAATCCACAGTAATAAAATGGAAGCTACTCCAATTCTTTTATGGAGCTTTCAACTGTAGAATAAAAATATGACAGAAGTCTTCAATTTAAGTTTCCAAAATCTTAGATTCATAAACCATAGATGTTATGGTTACTAAATATATTCATTATGTACTTGAAAACTAAGATTCAGCACTGTTCAATAGAATTAGAAACAGAATGTTATTTATTTCTTGAGTTGATTACTAAAATATGAGTATCATACCTGTATGTAGGTGTATCCTACTGAAAATAACATTCACAAAATTTACTTTATAGATAAATTCAAATCTTAAAAAGTGTACTTCATCTTTTGGAAGGAAAAGTTTTTTTTCTCTTTTTTATTTAACATGACTGAGTGAAAATGTACATTCCTGTATAAATTTACATGCCCACCTATATGCAGCTTCCATTGCTCTCCCTGTCCGGTGACAGCACATTATTCCTCTCTGCTCTATACACGTCTCATCCTCCCAACAGCCTCCTTTCCGCTCCTCTCCACCCACTCTCCTTCCTCCAGCCAGAGGTCAGCAGGATGATATCCTATAGATGCATAGAACCATAAAGTGCAACCAATAGTTGCCAGAAATCTGGTTGGGAGAAATCGGTGATAGCACACATTAGAAACAAGAACAACATTAAGCGGACTTCAGCATAACTTGAATACTCTTTCCATCTTAACCCAATTCTGCAAGGATAGAGTAGCTGGGGCAGGGGGCAGAGGACCATGCTCTAAGGCGAAATCGAAGCCAGGTGGTACAACTAGCGTTTTGCTAAGAGAGCTCTCTGTACCCGACATTGGTGAGTGGCGTCTGGGGTCTTAAAAGCTGCCAAGCTGCCATCTGAGGACACAGCAAAATGATTTTTTTTCACAGGAAAGAAAGTTAAATAGTGAAGCAAAGGGCTCAGAAACAAAGGAAATATTATGAGCTATAGAGCATTATGATCAAAAGACAACCAACTGATGATCAGAAGAAGGATAACCACATCAACCACCAGATGTAAATTCAATTCAATAAAAGCTATGAAATCACTATCTAGAAAAGCACAGTCTAAAAAGAATGTGAAACTTACTAGCTACACACACACACGAAAAAAAAAAAATTGTTTAAATATAAAATACAAGGAATTAAAAAACAGGACACCTATTTATTCAGAAGACTATTTACCAACTTCTCCATTTTCTATGTAATTACAGTTAAAAATAGATTGTTTGTTTCTCTTAATCAGCATGTGGGCAAATCACCAAGTCTGCACACATTTAAAGTGAGAGTTTTAGCTCCTTGATCGCTGCAGCTCTCAGCTTCGGCATGGATTCACCACATTGCAGGGGCTAGAGTAAAATGCAAACACCGCAGCTTGGTTATTGTTTCTGTTACTTATGACCCAGGTCAAGGCACTGAATCTACTCAAGATCATTTCTGCAGCTAAAAATAGCTATCATTAATATTAATGTCTATAACTCACAGGACTGTTAAGAAAGTTAAATCAAAAGAAGCATTAAGCAAGTTAAATGTTTAACACAGTACACCTTTAATAGAGTGAATACTCAAAGTAATATTTTATAATTCTACCTAAATTCTGTAACAAGTGAAATTCATAAAAGGAAGGCAGTGTCCACATAAGACTATCTCTAGTCTGGAGACATATAACAAATAAAAACAGCTCTGGGATCACCATGCTTTCTTATTTATACCTTAAGCAATTACTGACAATGTATTTTACAATATGTATTCCATAAGCCCTGGTGGTGTAGTGGTTAAATGCTACATCTGCTACCCAGAAAGTCAGCAGTTCAAATCCACCAGGCACTCTGTGGAAACTCTGTGGAGCCAGTCATTCTTCTCTGTCCTATATGGTCACTGTGAGCCAGAATTGACTCAATGGCAGTTTGGCTTGCTTTTGGTTTATTCTGCAAGCTCAGGCTTTACTATCACGATGAGGTATATATGACTTGCCAAGGCCAAGTGCCGTGACTTAGAGAAAATTAAAACTTCTCCAAATGTCAGTTTTCAACAAAGAGAATCTCTAAGATTCCTTCTTGTTTGCAAACTCCAGTACTCTCATCAAAAAGAAAAAACATGTATGAGGTGAAATACAAGTTTAATCATTATTCAATAAGGAAAAGACTTTTAAATCAGTTTGAAAAAAGAGAATGAATTAGAAAAGCAGAAAATAGTGGCTTCTGGGAGGTAAATGGAATGAAGCAGATACAACAAAAAATTGAACAAAAGGTTGCCACTGAGTCAATTCCAACTCATAGTAACCCTGTAGGTCAGAAGAGAACTGTCCCATAGGGTATCCAAGGCTGTAAGCTTCATGGACAGACTGCCATGACCTTTTCCCTTGGAGAGGCTGTTGGCCTGATCTTCAGTTAGCAGTCAATTGTTTAAGCTGTTACACCACCAGGTCTCCTTGAAGTAGCTATGAGGTCTGACAATTAAGTCCACAAACTTAATTGTTCTAAGTACTATATACCTCATTGCTAAATATTCCAACAGTCACCTTGGAAATAGTCCCGCTGGGAAGCTATGCACTGATGCCAGTGCCTAGTTCACTCTCCAAGGCAATTTTGGAGCTCTTTCTGGAATGGCCATTATGCACAGTGGCATGGTAGCCAGTTCACGAAGTTAATTATATAGTTCTGTGTGAGGCCGTTTTTAGCCAGCAAATAAATGAATGTATTGGAACACCATGAGTCGGATCCGACTCGATGGCACTTGGCTTGGCTTGGCATTGGAACACCCTCCCTACTAACCTGATCTGGCCCCAGTGACTTTTTTATTTACCCAAAGATAAAGCAAATGTTGAAAGAAAGACGTTTTGATGACATTCTGGACATCAAGGGTAATACAGTAACAGTGCTGATGATCATTCCAGAAAGAGTCCCAAAACTGCTTTGAAGGATGGACTAGACGCTGGCAGCAATGCATAGCTTCCTAAGGGGAGTACTTTGAAATTGATGGTAGCGATATTCAGCAATGAGGCATGTAGCACTTTTTCTAGGATGAGTTTGCCAACTTAATTAGCAGTCCTCACGTGGAGATGGCAGTAAAGAAATCAATGGGCAATCATAAGACATGATTTTAGAAGATTATAGGGAAGGGAACCTCCAGACAGGAAAAAGGCACGTTAAACAGACAAAAGTAAAAAGAAGAAGAAGAAGAAAATGGCAACATCATGGTGAGGAGTTTACACTTAACCAACAACTAGGAAGGACTAACAAGACAGGATAAAAATAAACACACACTGCTGGCTCATTTTCAGGCTATAAAGGTATCTCCACAAAGCAGGAGACATAGGTATATACACACTAGACATATAAATGAGAAAACACAATACAAAATTCAAATAGCTAATTACTAATGATCAGCTGAGAACATGAAACATCTGATCCCTCACCTAATGTTATCTCTGTGAAGTCAGTGGTAGCAAACCTACTCGTGAGCCAACCTCAGGTCGAGCCGTTGAACCATACCGAGATTGCTCTTCCTGTGATGGGATACACAGTCCTTTGAGAACTACTTCCTTATTAGAAAAGACAGGCTTCTCACAAGCAGCCTGATGTTCAAAACAGACATCTGCCGTCTAGGTGACTTGCAGTGGAAAGAGGAAGCCACTTGAGTAATCCAGTCAAGAGGTAATGATGGCCCCAGCTGGAGCGAAGAATGTAAAATCAAAAGAAAAATATTCAAAAAACACTAGACAGGCAAAAGTAATTTACTGACTGATTGAATGTGAAGGTGATGAAAAGACAACAGGTAGAAGAACTAAAAATTTATGAATTGGGCAGATAGCAGCCCTTTGACAGCAGTGAAATGGCAGAGTATGCCAGATTACAGTAAAGAAGAAGTTCGTTTCCTCACACCAAATGTCAGCTGTAAGCTTGATCTCATCAGGTTTATCCCTTTTAGTTTAAATTCATACATATTGCTGAAAGATTTTATCTTAAGCATCTAGTGCTGCGAAAACACAAATACCAGATGTAAGATGGCTTTTAAAAAGAGAAATTTTATTCTGTCACGGTCCAGCAGCCTAAAATTCCAAATCTGGGGATGTCTGCTCCAGGGAAAGGCTTTCTCTGTTGACTTTCAAAGTTCTTTATCATAATTCTTCCCTTGGACTGGGAGCTTTGGAGGCCCAGGGATCCCAGGTCCTTTCCAAAGGACATGCCCTGCTCCTGTTACTGCTTCTTGGTGGTATGACCTCCCTGACTGGCTGCTTGCTTCCCTTTTCTTTATTTTCCAAGAGACTGCTCCAAGGCATGAAGCAGTCTTACAGATTTAGTCCTTCCTCACCAACACAACCTCCACCCACCTTCCTGAATTAGCATCACAGAGGCAGGATTTACAACACACAGGACCATCACACAATACCAGGAATCACAGCCTAGTCAGATGTCCTAAGTATTTTGTTGATTTTTTTTTTTGCAATTTGTGCAATCAGATAACTTTTTCAGCTAAAATTAAGTAGCTTTAAAATTTTATGTGGTTTATAAGTGTCTCTGAATGACTTTATTTTGTATTTATGTATAGTTTTACCTGCCTCTACCCCATAAGTCCTAATGAACACAATCTGCTGAATCTCATAGCTAATAAGTTAAAATTATTTGGATTTCATCATCTTCTCTTCTAAAACTAAACATCTTATTTTAAACTAATTAGGAGAGCAAAATAAAATGATCTAATAAGTCTTAATTTCAAACATTTGCTACTTTTTCAATCTAACTTAAACTACCTTTCATGTAAGTTTAATAGAAGCCCTCTTATTAAAAAAAAAAAAAAAAAACAGAAAGGAGAAAGGATAGATTACAAATTATGATAAAACAAACTAATAAGGCCACAATATTTTTTTTTTTTTAAATTTGGCACATTTCAGTGTAGTATAGTTAAGTAGCTAGATAAAACATATTTATACTAAATGATCCCACCCACCCACTGCCTGCTGTTGAGTTAGGTCCAACTCATAGTGACCCTAGAGGTCAGAATAGAATCGTTCCATAGAGTTTCCAAGAAGCATCCGGCCTATTTGAACTGCCAACCTTTTGGTTAGCAGATGCAGCACTTAACTACTACGCCACCCATCAGTCACTACATATTTAACAAGTTTCAGGAAGCATAAAAACAGCGTTCAGCAGATGGTCCTTGTGACCTGTTGAAGATCACCAAAAAGACCAAAAGGAACTGCCTTCCCTGAAGTAAGACAGAGGCAATTAGACCAAACAGTCTGTGCAGTATGTGAAGTTTCCAAGTGGGTTCCAGTGCTCAGGGCTGTGATGCATTCACTATGATACATATTTTCACACTGATTACATCGTATTGACTACTCACACCCAGCCCTTGTATTTGATTAGTCTCAAAACAACTAGCTTTTCTCCTTTCCAATAGCTTCTGCCTTCACTAAGAAGCCTCCACGTATCTTCACTGTGGTCATGTTGCTTTGGCCCCACGGTCTCCTTGATCTCTCTCATAATATTTTGTTAAAATTTTTGTTAAGTTGTACAGAGATCTTAAACATAGTTCTGAAAATCTTAAAATGTAAACTTTAGATTGAGAAACTGAATGCTGAAAACCACACAAAGTTATTTGGATGAATCAGTGCTGGACAACGCACTGTTTCTATAAATACTCCAAGGAATTGTCAGTTATGGTAGGTATGATCCCATCAACACACATACCAGCGGAATCCAAGGAAAAGGAGAATTTTGCAGGGACAGCGAGAATCTGCTTTACAATCATCAGAAATTGTCATATTATACAAATTTATAAAATATTTGGTCTATATTCATAAAGCTTACAAAGACATACAATTAGGGCATAATATATGCATGCTCTCTGAGCATATCTATACAGGGGAAAAAAGCTGACATTTACAGAGCATTAACTAGGAAGCAGGCGTTGTGTCAAATGCTTCTACTCTCTCATCAACTCTATGGGGTTGAGTGCTGCAACTGTCTCCACTTTTAGATGAAACAACTAAGGTAGCAGAGAGAGACTGCTCAAGGTCACCTTAGCACTAAGCACTAGAAATGTCAAGCGAATGCAGGCCGTCTGGCTGGAGTCCATGCTCATCCACATTATATTATCACCACTACTCAAGAAAATATGGCCCACTCGTGTTCTCTGAAATGTGCATAGCACTGGCACAGACATAAAGTCAAAACTGTCACTAAGACAGTGCACAAGAGTAATACCATGCCATGTAGTAGCAAGTGCCTACTAGGCAACTGGGTGAGACTAGGCAACTGGTGAGCCCTCAACAACACAACTGGGCAGTAAACTCAAAGCAGATGGTCTGTTCTAGCAGATGTGTTATGGGAGAATAAAATTTTAAAATGAAAAATGTACTTGGAGAAAATAAAACTAATCATTAGAGTTCTTGTTTATTAGGAATATAAATTTAAAAAAAATCATAAACTTGATGCTATGCAAGTATTTCCTTAACAATTATCCAAAACCTATTAGTTACTATTACACTTATTGTTAAAATGAAAATTGGAGAAGAGACAAAGAGCTCAGCTAAGTAACTTGCTCCGAGGCATAAAACAAATGATAAATAATGAGGTGACATACTCCAAAGCCTTTTTGTCCAATTCACTATAAAAAATAATTTGTCGTGGTATCTAGCTAACAAGATGGTTGATGGATTCCAAAATTAGTAAACATGGATTTAGGTTATTCCAACTTCTCTGACATTTTGCCTTAAAGAAAAATGCTGTAGAAGGACTTCTTCCACTGGCTTACTATAAAGGGAAGATGGAAAATCACATAACTTAACCTTGTGCTGGGGAGAGGGACTGGACAAAGTCTGTGTGACTTTAAGGGGCGCTGGAACAGTGATGGTATAACTTTTCACTGGTTTGGAATACTTTCCGGGGGAGTGCCAAATATCACACTTTCCAGTAAGGAAGGAAAACAGGTATCCAATAGTAACTTTTCCTATTTTGAGGTAATCTCTCTGTTTACCAAAATCAAGTATTAATTTTCTCTGACACCTCTTCACTGCTGTTGTTCCCGGTACTGTGCCATCATTTCTGACTCACAGAAAGCTTACAAATAACAGAAGGAAACCCTGCCTTCCTATGTGTGAGCTCCTTGTCACAGCTACTATGCCCATCTGTCGGGTTGAGGGTCTTCCTCATTTCCTTTGCACCTCTACTTTACCAAGCATGATATCCTTTGCCAGCAATTGGTCCCTCTTAATAAAGTCATGCTCTTCTTTGCACCTGTGCCAATTTCCTCATTATTATACTTACAAGGTTCTATATAACTAATCAAAATAACAGCACAATATTTTCACAATTACAAATTATTTTTAAAGTTCTATAAAATGAGATCTCTAAAACTACAAATTTAAAAAAATTGAAATTGATAAATTAAAAAAAGAAAAGATTATTATTGGTTATCAGGGACGGGAGGGAGGGGGAAAAGAGAGGCTTTTTGCTTATGAAAGCACTGAGTTTCTGTTTATGGTGATGGAAAATTCACACTGATTAAGGGTAATGGTTGCACAGCCAATTACTGTAATTGATGTCAATAACGTGCACATCTATAAAAAGCTGAATTGGCAAATATTGTGTGATACATTCTTTTACTGAAAAATAAAAAGCAAGAGCAGCTGCTGAGGCTGCTTCTGTACATTCAAATACTTGGTGGGATTTGGTTTCTCAGTTTGGAGGTTCAGGTTTAGGAATTTTGTTTCATGAGATATTCCAGTTAAATGGCCTAATGATGTGTACAGTGCTTCTAGTTATCTCCTAGTTCTTTCTGCAGTGCCTAGGGTCTTTAAGGAAACCCTGGTGGTGTAGTGGGTTAAGTGCTATGTCTGCTAACCAAAAGGTCAGCCGTTCAAATCCACCAAGTGCTCCTTGGAAACTCTATGTCGCAGTTCTACCCTGACCTCTAGGGTCCCTATGACTTGGACCCAACTCCATGGCAGTAAGGTGAGTTGTTGCAGGTCTTTAAAGCTTGCAGACAGCCATCCAATGCACAACAATGGGTCTCTATTTGCCTGGAGGAAGAAGAAATGGGAATACCAGGAAGAAACAGAAAATGTGGCTCATTGCCTATGGGAGCAACTGCCTGGCCTGCCACAAGATCATTAGAGCTGGATGGTGCCCAGCTAGATGACTTAACATTTGCAGCAAAGATTTTAAAGAAGAATTCTAATCAAAAAGGGTAAAAATGAGGAACAAAATTTCCAATTGTCACAGAATCCAGGCTTTCTGGAGCCGCTGTGGCTGGATGAGCTTCTGAAACTATTGCCATTGCCCACTGCCATCGAGTCGGATCCGACTTCTACTGCCGTCAGATAATCTTTAAACCTTAAAGCTTCGGCCAAACCTATTCCCTGTAGTCTTCTTTCAACCAAACAAGTTTAGATTAATCAGTAATGCATGTCCACCGTCAGCACTGTACTCTTTTAAAGAACCATCTATATGAAATCAAATGGAAAACAGCAGCTTGAGAGATTAAACAGGAAACTTACTGGGCAGTGAGTTTAGATTAATGAGGGAGGAAGAATTAGGCCAACAGGGGGAATGGTCGGACAACTTGAATATAATTGATGTCACTGAATTCTGCATGTAGAAATTGACAGATTGGTGTATCTTCTGCACATATTTTCAACAACAAAAATATATAAAGATTTTTAAGTAAAGAAAAAAAATCAACTTTATACAAAAGATTCTTGTTATCCAAAGCATCATTATCTTGGGTATGTACTGAAGCACACTAAGGCACAATAGAGTCCTTGACAGCAGTGTTCTCAAAGTGTAATCCCGCAGGAGCAGGCACTGCACCAAACGCAAGCTCTCAGCCTTTGCATTAGGTCTACCAGAGCAGAAACTCTGGGCTGTCTTTTAACAAGGCTGATTCATGCTCAAGTACCACCGCTTTCAGGTACAGTTATGGGGGAGGGGGGCGGTTGTAGGCATGTTTACAAATGCTTTAGATGTCAAGAATGGAGAGTTTACGAGTAAAGACAGTATCTACAGTACGATTACCCCAGTCGACAGACTGAGTAGGGAGGTGAACAAGATCACCAGGGCAGACCAGGTCAAGACACTCAGAGGTCGGCGTAGCAGAGGGTATCTGACATGAATACCGAAATCATCAAGAACTGTTACTTTTACTATGCTTCCAAGAATACATGTGAAATGATTTCTGGCTCATTCCTCCTCTCCATATTTTTTTTTTACGATTTTTACCTTAAAATAACTTTTAGAAGAGATAAATATTGAGGAAGTAATTCTTACTTGAATGAGGTTTGCTTTATTAAAACTTGACTTAAAATAATTAGATTTCAACTTAACTATTCCAAAAAAAGTAGCCTTCTTTTTAAAAGTCCTTTTTAATTGTACTAAATATAAGAAAATATTCCTTTCATTAAGTACTGCAACTTCAGAGATAAATGATGGCTCCAAGTCTTTCTCAAAAAGAAGAAACGAGTTTTTCCAAAAAAGTGAAGCATTGATTTTAAAAAAAAAAAGTCCTCACCAAACTAAAAATAACACTAATAATAATGAATTAAGGCTAGTATCTCCATAAATATATTTCAAAAGAAAGAGGAATCTCTCTTCTTGAACCCTATTTTAAATACATCCATCCAGCTTTCCCATGAATTCTCTGTTACAGAGGCTGTAGATTTGCCTGCTCCGTTTGGCTGTTCATGAAAGCCTGAACCATTACAGCAGTCTGGATGCTGTCAACTGTAGATCTCTGCTCAGTATGCTTCTGCATCCCATATTCCTTTATTTACATGCAGTGTTTTCATTAGAATTCTGCTCTTAGTTTCTGCAGAACTTGTCGTGAAACTAAAAATGGCATTAAGATTGTCATTTCATGATACTTTGGCCACTCTTAAAAAAAACGGCAAAATTTAAGCCTCACATCATAACATGTATTGAGTTCCAAATTTCTTTAGGGTTTTACTTTCATTTTATTTGTTTAATGCTGGAGTGTCAAGTGATCAAAAGTATAGTATTACGAATGCATGTTGCTAATAATACTAGCTATATGGTCAAGGCCATTACTAATAATGTTAGCTCAACTTTTGTCTTTTGTATTTATTAACAGGAACACCACACTTTTTCCAAATTACAACAAAATCACTCATAAAAGCATTAAAACATGTTTCTATACAATAGAAACTAGATAAAATAAGGATACAGTATTTTCAATTGATCAGAAAACTGTATTTTCAAAACAGTCTCTAGCAGAACATTAATTTTGCTATTTCCTTAAAAAGCTTCCATTCAGTGATATGAAGGTGAAGGCTAATTCTATCTCACAGTGCTCCACTTTTCCCTGAAGTGAGACAGAGTCTGCTCACTCTCAGCTGGTGAAATGCACTCCCCACGCCTCCACCGCCCACTTCTGATGGCTAACGTGACTAAACTCTGGCCAAAAGTATATGTATAGAAATGACATGTCCACATCCTTAAAAGGGAGCCTCTGGCCTTGCTTTCCTCTTGTTCTAAGAAGAGTATTGTTCATCATGAGCACAGCCCCCTTGGGATTAGAAAACCAATGAGATTTGATTGATGAACCTTGTTTGAATATGAGGTCTGACAATTAAGTCTACAAACTTAATTATTCTAAGTGCTCCATACCTCACTGCTGACTATCACTACGGTGTATCACTATGGTCACCTTCGAAGTAGTCCCCTTCAGAAGCTACGCACCGCCACCAGCTCCTAGTCCACCCTTCAAAGCTATTTTGGAACTCTTTCCAGACTGGTCATTGCGCACACTTGGCAGGGTGGCAAGTTCTCGAACTAATTGCATAGTTGTCTAGAAGGAAGTTTTCAGCCAATAAACAACTAACTGTATTGGAACACCCTCCCTACTTACCTGACCTGGCCCCCAGTCAAAGGAAATATTGAAAGGAAGACATTTTGATGACATTCAGGGCATGAGGCATAAAGTGACAACAGCTCTGATGGCCATTCCAGAAAAAGAGTTCCAAAATTGCTTTGAGCAGTGGACTAGTCACTGACATCGGTTCATCCCACGGGGGAATACTTCAGAGTAACATTTAGCAGTGAGGTGTGTGTGTAGCACTTTTTCTAGGATGAGTCTGTGAACTTATCAGACCACATGGGACAGACACAGCCTATCCACAGAACATCTAATGACTACAAGGTTTTACTTCTGAAGAAACAAACTATCCATCTTGTTTAAGACATTATTATTTTAGTCTCTAACAACATAACCAATATCTTACCAATATGATGACTGAAAAAAGTAACCCTGCATAGTTGAGCTATCTTAGTAAAGAGCAACAAACTTGTGAGCACCTCCCTGGCTCTGCCAAACACATTATACTCCAAATATAAGGAGCACCAGCATCCAGTGTCCTATATCAAGACACACCTAACCTGGTTCACCTCACACCGCACTTTGTTTTCACAGCCACATTTATTACTGATCTCTCCACTAATCCTCAGGCGAGTCATATCAGCTTTATGAACATTTTGGTTCCTTTCAGCAGTTAAGTGTTATGGCTGCTAACCAAAGTGGGTGGTTCAAATACACCAGGTGCTCCTCGGAAACTCTATGGGGCAGTTCTGCTCAGAACTGCAGGGCCACTATGAGTCAAAATCAACTTGATGTTTATGGCTTTTTGGGGTATTACAGGTTTGCTTGTGTGTACCAACTTAGTCTCTTAATTCTTTGACTCTTTAATGCCACTGGGTATCCCAAGTACCATGTCTAGTCTTGTTTAGCTCCTGGGCCCTCCCTTTATGAATATCACCCTTTCAGCAGCTCCCAATCCGGCAGATTTGACAGCAGAGGTAGCATATGGATGTACTTTCTTTCTCACTAGGCTTTGGGACTAAAAAGTAAAACCCCTGTTGCTTTGTAATGCTACAATGTATACATTGTTACAAGTAGGCCCCAACTGATGCCAACCCCATGCACAACACAGCCGAATGTGGCCAGTCTTATGCCATCCTCATGATCTGTTGTGAATGAGACAGTATTCCATGGTAATCCATAGGTTCTCTTTGCCTGATTTTCAGAAGTGTAGATCACCACGCCTTTCTTCCTAGTCCTCTTAGTCTGCAAGTTCTACTGATATCTATTCAGCATCTCAGCGACATGCAAGCTTCCACGGACAGATGGATAGTGGCTGTGCATGAGGAATCAAAGCCAAGTCTCCCACATAGAAGGTGAATTCCATCACTCAGCCACCAGTGTGCCTTCTTCATTTACATAAAAAAAGAGAAAGAAAGAAATTTGCAGTGCCTAGCGAGATCAGGAGATCAAGACATGTTCAATTTGTGGGCTTAGCTTTCTTTGATAATCCTCATTACAATCCCTTGTCAAACTGTTCTTATGTACATATTTTCTAGTAATAAATCTATCAAATACCTAACTTTCCCTATTTAAAAAAAAACAACACAGTGCTGTTGAGTTGGGTCCGACTCATAGAGACTCTAGAATTCAGGGTAGAACTGCCCCACAGAGTTTCCAAGGAACGTCTGGCGGATTTGAAATGCTGACCTTTTGGTTAGCAGATGTACCGCTATACATATATATATATATGCATATACATAAACATCACCTTATATAAAAACAAACCCATTGTTGTCAAGTGGACTCTGACTCAGTGAGAGAGCAGACAGAGCAGAACTGCTCCACAGGGTTTTTGAGGAGTAGATTTGAACTGCCCACCATCTGCTTAGTAGCCACAGCTCTTAACCACTCCACCACCAGTTCTCCTACACATAAATACACACATGCACAAGCGTGCACACACACACACACACATTATTTGTAGCTTCTATTTCATTGAGAATTTCTAAAAATTAAAAGATATTAGATATTTTACCCATGTTCTCTAAAGTTATTACTGTCATTATAAGCTGTCCAAAGGAAAACATGTATTACATAAACATGTTAAATTTCAAAAAGATTTATTACTTTAGCTAAGAGGTATAATAGAAGAGGTGGTATTTTTAAATATAGTTATCAGGAGGTCATAGAACTTATGCTTAACCTAATAAACTACGGCAACATTCCATAACAGTTAAGAATACAACCCCTTCTGTAGCCAGACACCTGGGGTTGTACCCTGTCTACCGATTATCAGCTACCTACGTGGAAGTGAGTAAGTTGTGTAATTTCTGTATCTCAGTTGGCCCATCTGCAAACTAGGGATAATGATAACAGGACCCAAACCCTGGTAGTGTAGTAGTTAACTGTGGTGGCTGCTAACTAAGGCTGCTCCTTGGAAACTTTCTGGGACAGTTCTACTCTGTCCTGTAGAGTTGCCACGAGCCGGAAATCAACTTGACAGCAGCAGAGTTGTTTGTTGTTTGTTTGTTTATTTCGATAGTGCTACAATGAAAATTAAACATTGATTTTCACAAAACATTTTAGTGTCTGGCACAGAGTAAGTGATATCAGGTAACTCAAAGATAGAAACTGCTCACCAAGGAATATATCTCGTTTAAGCCCAGTCTGGCTTCTGAATTGTGGGTTTTCAATGGCTACACATTTGAGATTAACTACAAAATAATTATTTCACAAATGGCATTTTTAGAGGAAAAAGAAAGGAGGATAAACCAGGAAAAATGAAAGAATCCACAGGTTTGTGATTTCTGTTTCCCCTCTTTCTTGTCTCTGAAGGTGACCTTTTTGCAAAAACGTATGTTACTTGTTCCCTGAGCTGTGTGTGATTAGTTTCTTCATCACACACAGACAAATGAGGAAGGCTGCTGCGGTGGCCACAAATCATCCGTTAAACAAAGTCAAAATTAATGATAAAATTGAGTTCCCTTTGTGTTTGATTTTCATCTATCTGCACTCAATTATAAATGAGCTATCAAAGAAAGCTACCCATTAGCTGTTAATTCATAATGACTTCAGAAAGCAATCCCTATACTACCATTGATATCTCACTGACAACCTCCTACTCTCTGCAGGGCTTTAGCTGAAAAGGAAAAGGAAAAGGAAAACAAAACTACATAATACAAGGTGCTCTTTCATTCTCAGCCTTGTCATCAAAAACTCCAGTGCACAGAAATCAGGTTTAACACAAGAAGTTGTCATACGACTTTTGTCTACATATTTTAAAAAGGCAACTGCACTGTTCTTTATTTCACACAATTCAGTGTACCTTAAGGGAAACAAACAGATGTAGTAAAACTATATCCCATACTCTGTTTTGTTGTATTCAAAGTCTGAGAAGGTTTTCACAAAGAAAATGTCCGAGAGATGCTTGGATGAAGCACAGAAAAATAATGCCTAATTATTAATCTGGGATAAGAGTGACATCACCCCATAATTGGGCTTTTCTCGCTTCATAATAATCAGCTAAATGATTAAACATTCTGACCTCTGGAACATCTCAATGTAAATCCATTTTGTGGTCTCCTAACTAACTGGTTTTGAACTATTAAAAAAAAAAAAAAGAGGAACTGTTCATTTATATATAGGCAAATAAAAGAAATATGAAAACAAATGTAGGTCTTGAAGCAGTTTTAATCTCTTAGCAACAAATTTATACATATTTAATTTATATTCTATAGAAATGACAGCTAACAACAAAGACATGTAATTTATTTAAAAATAAAGTGGAAAAGAAAACCCAGCAATTACAATGAAGATGATGCTAAGGAATGGAGGGTGGGGTGAGGCAGGGAGATGGGATAATAGCACAGGATTCTGGGTAAAAGGACTCTTGCAACTGCACAATACACTTAATTTTAAGTTTTCTGACAGACAGGGCAAAAGAAGAACCATAAAATAAAAATAAGTATTTCAAATATTCTGGGGGAAAGGCAAACTTTTTCCTAATACTAGTTGTCGTCAATTGAATTGTGTCCCCCTAAAAATATGTGTAGCCATGTGGCTGGGTCATGATTCCCAAAGTTTTGTGATTGTCCTTCATTTTTGTGATTGTGCTGTGCTGTACGTTAAAGAATTAGGGTGGGACTATAAATCCTTTCATAGGATCACCTCCCTGCTCCACTGTAAAGGGAATTTACCTGGAGTATGGCTTGCCCCACCCTTAATCCTTTTATCCTGCAAGAGATAAAAGGAAAGGGAAGCAGGCTGAGAACTGGGAACTTCAATCCATTAAGGAAGCTGAACTGGGAGAACAGCGCTCTCCTTCTGACCGAGAGGTTCCTGTCCCAAGATGCTCCCTGGACAATGACTGATATAATACTGGACTTTCCTCCAGAGCCAACAAGGGGAAAAGCCTTCCCCTGGAGCAGACATCCTGAATTTGGACTTGCAGCCTACCAGACTGTGTAAGAATAAATCTTCCTTTGTTAAAGCCATCCACTGTGCAGTATTTCTGTTAGAGCAGCACTAGCTGACTAAAACACTAGCCGTAGAAACAGGATTTTTATAAAACAAGTAACATAGAAAGTGCTAAGGACTCACTGTTTTAGTCATCTAGTTGAGTCGGATCTGACTCGACGGCACTTGGCTAGTACAGCTCTAATAGAAGTACCACAAGTGGATGCCTTTAATAAACAAAATTTTATTCTGTCACTGTCCAGATTCAGAGCTGTAAGTCCAGATTCAGAGCACCAGTTCCAGAGGAAGTCTTTCTCTGCTGGCTCGGGAAGAATGTCCTTGTTGTCAATCTTAACCCTGGACTGGGAATTTCTGATGTACAGGGACCCCAGGTTCTTTCCACAGGATGGGCTCTGCTCTCAGCACGGTTTCATGGCAGTATGAGGTCCCCAGAGCTCCACTTGCTTCCCTTTCCTTTATATCCGAAAATACTGCCTCAAGTTACAGTATAATCTTACACTTGGAGTCCCACCCCAGCAATACAACTGCCACTCGTCCACCGTCACTGACATTACAGAGGTAGGGTTCACAGCACATAAGAATATCACTCAGTGCTAAGAATCACGGCCTAGCCAAACTGCTATACACAGTTTTAGGGAGATACACATGAATCCATGACACTCATTCTGACACTCACTGAAATAAGTTGTTACTTCAAGACCAGTATTTGTTTATTTTGCATTTTTGTCTTACTCTGATGACAAGAGATGTCATGGTTTGAATTGTGTCCCCCCTAAAACGTGTGCAGCCATGTGGCTGGGATATGGTTCCCAGTATCTTGGGACTGTGCTCCATTGTGTGGTTTTTCTAACCTGTATGTTAAAGGATTAGGGTGGGGCTGTAAATTTCTGCTGTAGGAGGAGTTTCTCTGGAGCATGGCTTGCCCCACCCTTAATGCTTTCAGCTTGCAAGGAATAAAAGGAAAAAGAAACAAAGGACAATTTGAGAACCTCGCTACCATCAAGCAAGCAGCACCGGGAGCAGAGGGCGTCCTTCAGACCAGAGGTTCTTGCGTGAGGACGCTCCCTGGTCAAAGACTGATGCAATACCGGACTTTCCTCCAGAGCCGACAAGGGGAAAGTCCTTCCCTGGAGCGGACACCCTGAATATGGACTTGCAACCTACCGGACTGTGTAAGAATAAATCTTTCTTTGTTAAAGCCATCCACTCTGTGGTATTTCTGTTAGAGCAGCCCTAGCTGACTAAAACAACCAGCATTTGTTTATTTTGCATTTTTGTCTTACTCTGATGACAAGAAGACTCCTTCTATGAAGAGTAATTTTATAGGTCTAAGACTCCTAAGGAGCCCTGGTGGTGCAGTGGTTAAGAGCTCAGCTACTAACCAAAAGGTCGGCAGTTCAAATCTACCAGTCACTCTTTGGAAACCCAATGGAGCAGTTCTACTCTGTCCTATAGGATCACTATGAGTCAGAATTGACTCAACAGCAAAAGCCTTTTACATTAAAAAAGAAAAAAATACCTTCTAAACTCAAAGAACATAATCAAAAATCATTAGCATACAACTTTATACCCTTCTTTCATTTTCTGCATATATGAGCCTATGCAAAACCACACCTAACAGTGACAAATGCCCTGAGCAATTAACATTTCCAACGGTGACATCCTATTCATGCAGCCAATTAGCATTTCTTAGTACCATCTATGAACCGGACACTACTATTCCCCAAGGACACAAAAACAGCTAAGCCATTGTCCCTGCCCTTGGAACATCGCAGTTTAACACTATAACTGATCACTTACAGGTATAGATTTGTAAATTATTTTCTAATTTAAATACATATGGACTATAGTGAGTAAAGAGGAAACAAGATCTATAAGGGGCTAGTGGGAGAGGGTAATGAAAAAGGGAAAATGGGAGGTTGCAATTATGGACAATTTTACCCCAAACAAATAGCACACAAGATGAGTATCAAAGACCAGGAGCCTGTCAAACCATTCAAACAGGGATAAGTTCTTTCATATAAAATGGATATTATCTTTCATTTCCCGAGATATGACCAGCACAGAGTTTGAGCAACTGAAAGTAATTCAGTGTGGCTGGTATACACGACACAGACAGGGCTCCAGAAGAATCTAGATGCTCACTCAGCGAGAGTTCTGTCTGACAGGACAAGGAGTATGGCATTTATCCTATAGGCCACTCTTGTACAACCTTCTTTTAATACAGAGACATCTTTATTTAGTCAGATCCGACTCGACGGCACTTGGCTGGCTTGGCTATATGGGAGCCTAATTATGGAAGAGAATCTGTTGTAATTCAAATAAGGGCCAAAGAATCTGAAAACTGACCTAATCAGCTACTTGTCCCATATTTTTGAAAATCATTAAGTAAATGGAGGAGTCCTTGGGAGATGCAAATGTTAACCTGCTCACTGCTAACTTAGAAGCTCAACACTGCGGTCACGCAGAGGTTAAGTCCATCCAGAGGCACCATGCAAGAAAGGCCAGGTGACCTTCTGGGAAATTGGGCATGTACCACCCTGAGAAGCACAGTGAGTTCTGTATCTTCTCTGAGTCCCAGCCGAAGCCAAGGCAAAGTTTGTTTGAAGCATAGGAGCATGAAAGTGATTAAAATGACAAAAAGTTTTACGCAGAAGAATAAAAGGAACAGATTTTAAGTGTCTGAAGTATGACTCTGGCTATAGCCTGAAAATGAACGTGGGGCAGAGGGGATGGAATGAGAACTAGAAAGATGCGCTACGAAGATATGGCCGTTTCAGAAAAAAGGTAAAACATGGAACTCTGAATTACAGCACAGTGGGCAGAAAAACTTTATGATGCTAAAGATAAAGAGTTAATCCAAGGAAACTGGGGGTGTGGGAAGGCAATTACATGCAAAGGAGTAAGAATTAAATAAACATCAGAAATTTTACCAACAGTGTTGAATATAATACAAAACTGCAGTAATATCGTCAACATACTGACAGCAAAAAACTTGGAACCTGGATTTCTAGAACACACAAATTTTAAAACTAGACAAAGTGAAATAAAGATATTTTTAAACATGCAAACATTCAAACTATCTCGAAAGAATTTCCACAGGCTGTGTGTTAGGAATAAAAATGAATTAACAGTAAGCTGCCGAAACAAAGATCTACGGTAGGTGCTGACACATCACAAAGATGTAGTTTACCCTCGCCCTACCTATAAATGATTGCTCAGAAACTGCAGCAGAGACACCACTGTCGGGGATCACCTGATGGAACACATTCGTAAGTGCATACAAAACACTAATGCAAAAGTATGAGTCAGAATTGTTAACAGAAGATTTATATTACTTTATTCATGGGCCTTGAATTTAAATTATCTTCATCTATTTATGTCTAGAAACCCTATTGGCCATAGTGGTTACGTATTATGACTGCTAACCAGAAAGTAGGCAGTTTGAATCTACCAGGCACTTACCTGGCACTCCTTGGAAACTCTGTGGAGCAGTTCTACTCTGTCCTATAGGGCAGCTATGAGTCACAATCAACTCGATGGCAATGTTTTTTTCTTTTCAATGTTTACTTTTTTTTAATTTCATCAATATACATGAGAATAAGACCAAATGAATAGGAAGTTAGTAAAAGGAAAAAGAAACAGAAGAAGACACATGACAAAATTCCTTACCATAGAAGAGAAAAAGGGAAGGCATTCAGGGTTTATTGACAGGAGCATACTTTTTGTAACTAAAAATGAAATGGTTTTTAACACTTTCATATGTCATAGAAGAAAGCAGGCATTTTTGTGAGAAAAATGAAATCATTAGAGGACAAGACACAGGTGAGAAAAAAAGGCTTATGTTAAAATAAACGAGCCATTATCATTTTTTATTGTTTTTTTTTTAAGGAAGGAATGTAAAACTTAAGAAAAAGCAAAAAACAAAACAAAACAAAACAAAAAAACACCTTTGCCAAAATTGAGCAGGTAAGTTGCTTTGCAGATTTACAGAGTGAAATCAGTGGGATAGATGCACTATTTTGTTTCATTTCCTTAAACATCTGAAACTTCAGAAGTCAACACAAGTCACAGTGCCGCCTGGTCTTCTCTCCTGCCATTCTCTGTTCAATCCGACAGCTTATTCTTCAATCTACACCCATCAACTCCTCAAAAACAAGCTTAAAATACATCTTCCCATAAACCTTCCCGAATCAACCATTCAGTGCATGACCTTTATTCTTCTCTATCTCTGAATTTTCCCCCAAAGCCATCTCTTATCTTTGTTTTCACTCACTGTCATCTCTCTGGAAACCCTGGTGGCATAGTGGTTAAGTACTACATGTGCTAACCAAAAGGTCAGCAGTTTAAACCTACCGGGTACTCCTTGGAAACTCTATGGACCAGTTCTACTCTGACCTCTAGGATTGCTGTGACTTGGAATCACTTCATTGACAGCAGTTGGGTTTGGTGGGTTTTGGTCTTTTCCCTTGGGTCTTCCTCTTAGCCCCACTAAATTCCAGCCAACAATATGGAAAAATAAATCAGTTAAAAAAGAAAAAAAGGAAAAGAAAAAGAAACAAACAAACAGTCTATTTAAATACTCCTGGTTTTCTGTGACAAGCTTCTCAAAAGACACAAAGGGCTTCCTCTATGCCTTTACTATCCACAGAACACTCAAGCAACTCAAAGGAGTGTGGGGAGGGGGAGTTTTCTCCAACTGGGCTATAACTTGAGTGCAGGCATTTCGACTTTCATTTCTTTGCATACATCTAAGACACACAAGCAACACTTCAAGTCCCAAAAACATAAAATTAAATTCTTGTAAACTAAGATATTATGGAGGAAAGAGTACAAAATTTCATATAAGAATATAATGTGAACCAAGCTCACAGCAGAAAGCAACGCTCTCACTTTCTAGCTCATCCATCCCTCTAGGCAAACATAATTATTCTCTAGACTGGTAAATAGACTGCTCTGAAAATTTACACATTTATTTTGAGTTTCCTATCAACATTCTAGGGAGCTTCAAAAATAAGAAAGAAAAGAAAAATGAATCAATTAACATGCCTTTATTCTCATCTACAGAGGAAGACCGTTTCCTAGTACGTTATTTAGGCTCATTAACATTCATATTGTATTTTGCAAACACAGAGCATTATAATCTCTGTGGTAAGGGGAAGTGCATCTAATTCTAACTATGCATTCTTCCACAAATTAGATGTCTCAAGGTCTTAAAGGTTGATTAAGTTGAGCCAGGTAACAAATGAAATAAGTGAAGGATTTTCTGTGGCTCATAGACAAGGAAATCTTTATCATATATAATAATATTTAAAGACATCACAAATAAAAAATAATCAGTTTGACAAAAATCTTTCAGTCCACCTATGATGAGAATGTAATGGCCCAACTCAAAGGCCCCAGCATCTGAAAACATTTTTTGAATCAGCAGATACAAACTTTTTTCCTTTTTCCATTTAAACAAGGGCTTTTTTAAGTTCACTTAAAAATCACAGACTTCTCCAGGATTTTTCTTCTTGCCCTACCAAACCACCATGAGATAAATGACACAAAAGGAAAACAATGGGCATTAACACGGGAGGACAAGAAACGAAGTGAAAAAGAGACTAGCGATTTCAACAAAATTTTGAAAGAGAAAAAGCAGTTGGAGAGACAAGAAAGGTGAGAATTGCCATCTGGTATTGCACAGGAAGATTCTGCAGAAAAATGAGCCAAGCTGCATTGCAGAACTCCTAAAAGACTCTGCTTCTGGAGGCTGACATTACCATGCAAGAAGGGAAGGTTCAGTGTCAAAACACAGTAAACCAGTTGCCATCGAGTCTGTTCTGATTCACGGTGTCTCCATGTGTGTCCGACTAGACCTGTAATCCACAGAGTTTTCAATGGCTGATTTTTCAGAAGTAGACCATCAGATCTTTCTTCTGAGGCACTTCAGGGATAAACTCAAACCTCTGATCGTACTGTTAGCAGCTAAGCACATTAGACATTTGTACTACCCAGGAACTTTGTGAAAAACAAGAGGACTCCTAAAAAGACCCTTGGGATGCTAAATCCCCAGTGCTTCCCCCCTAAGCCATACAGCTACATAAGCATCCATTCAAAACATCACCTCTTACTGTCCCATCCCAAAAGGGAGATCAGAGATTCATTCTTGGGGGGTGGGGGAGGCACAGGACACAATGACGTGATTATACAGGCACATGTATAAAGTATGTAGCAGATGACAGAGATGAATCACATGGTTGAAAACAGGATTAAATGTCTTGCTGACCCCAACTCACTTTTTTCTTCTTTAAATATGTCACTGGCCAAGTAGACAGCCCCCAAATTGACTGCCTTACTGATCGCAACTCACCATTTTCTCCTTCAAATATGTCACTGGCCAAGTATACAGCCCCCAAATCTACTGCCTTCTTATAACATACACTCCTCACAACTCACCCCCATTGGAGACTGGAGGATTCACCCCTAGAAAAAGTAAACATGTGCCCAGATTTTCAGTTGCCTTTTCCTACAGCATTCTGCAGTATGACCACACACCATGGATTACTAGCCATTTTGAGGAAAGCGTGTAACACAAAAAGTAGAAACTAAAACACAGAAAAAGAAAACCTGAAGCAAACAGAAAATGGGTAGGAGGGACAGCTAGTCAAGCCAAGTGCCATCGAGTTGGATTCAACAGGAAAACGTGGAGGAGAAAAGAAAAAACCTATAATTAATTCGCAAAACAAACACATGAGTATCTTAGTTCATTTAATAAAAACAGATCATGGAAAAAGAAAACAAATTGGTAGAAATTTTAGAAACACGATTACTAAAATACAGTCATTTGGAAGACAAAGTAATTTCTTCAAAGTGGAACAAGAAATCAAAATAATAAGTTGCTAAAGGAAAAAATGAGAAAAATTGTGAATTGTATAGAAAGTTTAGAAAATTCTGTAGCTACAAACAGAGAAGGAAACGAAATTGACAAAAATAATACAAGAAAATAAGAAATAAAAAAAACAAAGAGCTTATAGTTTTTTAAAAAGTAAGTATTTAGGTGGTATTTTCTTAACATGCCACAGCCCTGCTCAAAACCCCTGAATGGTGTCTTTCCTCCTAGCAGCCTGAGTCTAAATAAAATTTAAAAATTGATTTCACTTTAGCTAACGAAACTGATCTAATGCCACACATAACCCTAACTCTCTTCAAATTATCTATCTCCTTTTTAGTCTCAAGTGAGGTCACTTTAGAAACCCTGGTGTCCTGATGGTTAAGAACACGGCTACTAACCAAAGGGTCAGCAGTTCAAACCCAACAGGCACTCCTTCGAAGCTCTATACGACAGTTCTACTCTGTCCTTAGGGTGGCTGCGAGTCAGAGTCAACTCAACAGCAAAGGATTTGGTTTTCCTTTCTTTTTTTCAAGGTCACTTTAATAGTCTGTTACACAGTATCTTCAAAAATGAGAATGACTAACAGTCTACAAATAAAAAATAAATATGGGGAAGTGGTATGTTAAATCTGGCACATAGTTCAAATTTTACATCCTCTGCTACTTTTATTCCCTGTTTTCTCTCTAAATCCTTAGTGGGACTGGCAGGGTACCACAGTGGATAAGGGCATATATTTTGCTGTCACACAGGCTCTGGTTCCATCATGTACTTAACTTTTCTAAATCTCATTGCTTTCATCTATATAATACAGACATATTAACAATACTTGGTGTCAAAGTGGTACCATGAGGATTAAATCAGTTATGAAAGTAAGCTCTAATTTTTTGTGTATCTTATTTGACAAATCGCAAATGCAGATATTAGACCTACTGCCTATTTTCCACCACTCTAGTGTGTTAACACTGAAATGTAATGAGGGGACCAAGAAGATTTTTTGGCAGCAATAAATATCTGTTCTCATTCAAATATGGCATTCATTAGTTATACTAAACACACACACACACACTCACACACACTGCCATCGAGTCAATTCTGACTTTCAGAGCGACCCTATAGGTCAGAGTAGAACTAGTCCATAGAATTTCCAAAGAGCGCCTGGCCAATCTGAACTGCTGACCTTTTGGTTAGCAGCCACAGCACTAAACCACCAGGCTACCAGGGATTCCGACTGATTAGCTACAGGACAACAGAAAGTTAAAATACACAAACATTCTAAACCCTAAAAAGAAGATAATTCTGATTTCCACTGTCAGTCACTTAGATACTGATTGGATAAATAAGAAAAGATAAAACAGAAACCCAAAAAGAAGGAAAGGAACGCTTGCCAGCTGTCTCTGACCACTACTTCCCAGACTTCTTAAAAACTTGCTACATTTTGTGGGCTGTGACAGAGTCACTCCTCACCTGGCCCTCTGCCCTCAGAGGCTGCCATATATGCAGCATATTGCCGAGAATGCTGCCTGCTCATTAGGCTTAGCCAATGTGGAACTCAAGATACCAGAGGGAGGGAGGCAGTATGATCATGGTTATTTGTTTCTTTTATTCTTTGGGCTCCTTCCCTGCAGGTTGCCAGACATTAAATGGGTCCTCAGAGCTCACTGTGGCTTTTCTTCCCTCTGGGTTTTACTGATCAATCCTCATTCATTAGGCCTTAGTCAGGGTAATGGTTTGCTACTAAGTATTGTTCCCATCATTTGACCTCCCATGCAATTCCCACCCATGCTCATTTGGAAGTCTTTTTGTAACTAAAGCATCCTCAAACTCTTCTATTTTGAGTGTTCCACTGCTTCCTGTTGCACCTTTGATTAGTATGAGGTCTGACAATTAAGTTGATGAACTTAATTGTTTTAAGTGCTACATACTTCACTGCTGAATATCACCTTCAAAACACTTCCCTTGGGAAGCTATACACTGATGTCAGCACCTAGTCCACCCTGGAAAACAATTTTGAAACTCTTTCTGGAATGGCCATTGTGCATGGTAGCAAGGTGGCAAGTTCATGAACTTAATTGTAGAGTTGCCTGTGAGGGAGTTTTTAGCAGTAAACAAATAACTGTACTGGAACACCTTTCCTACTCATCTCATCTGGCCCCCAGTGACTTTTTTGTTTACCTGAAAATAAAGGAAATATTGAAAGGAAGACCTTTTGATGACATTCAGGACATTAAGGGTAATATGATAACAAGTGTGATGGGCATTCCAGAAAAAGAGTACCAAAATTGTGTTGAAGAGTGGACTTAGGCACTGGCATCAATGCATAGCTTCCCAAGGGGATTGCTTCAAAGGTGACCAAAGTGATATTTAGCAATGAGGTGTGTAGCATTTTTTCCTAGGATGAGTTCACAAATTTAATTGGTAGTCCTCATTCTACCCTTCATCTCAGGAACACACTCAGATTAGAAGGCCTTTCTTCACTCTGTCTTTCTGTTCAACCTCTAAACACGATCCCAAGCCTCTCTGAATGTTACCGTGCCCCTGTCACTGAAGCCCTGATGGCTTCGTGGTTAAAAGCTTGGCAGTTAACCAAAACAGTGACAATTCAAACCCACCACTTGCTACGTGGAAACTCTATAGTGCAGTTCTACTCTGTCTTACAAGATTGAAATTGACTTGACAGAAATGAGTGTACAGGTTACAAGTTTTTGTGCCTTTGTTATTTTCCCTGTTACCATTACAGAATGAATAAACTGTCCATTCTTTCAGTTGTTTTCCAATAGCACTATTTTCAAAACACAAATATGCAAACACACACACACGCCACATCTAAATCACTATATGTCACAAAGAAATGCAATAATTTACACTGAATCCTAGTTGATAGTTTCTTCCAGGGAAATCACCAAGTTTCACCTAGACGGTCACAGATCACAGATCAGGGGCTGCACTCGACACAAAGCAGTCAGTCAAAGATTCTGGGAACTTGTGGTGAAAGAACTTGGAAAAAAAGGTTTTTGTTTTGTTTAAAAATATATATACATAAGTATAGTATTGTTACTAAAAGTGTATATTTTATAATCAACAAAAAAATACCTTCAAGTATTAAGTTTGGTTTTGCATCCAAAATAAAAGAGTGCTGAAGGCATTAAATAATGCAGATGTTGCTATCTCAGGAAAGCTGTCTTCTATTCTTGCCTTAGATCTTTTTTTATAGCCTTTACTATTTAATTTACCTTATTATCTTATTATACTGTAAAAATATTTTGTTTTATAAGTGCATTGAAATCTGAGATGAGGGTATTTACACAACCATATACACCACTAGAATATGCTCTCTTTTTCTCTATACATGAGAGAAATAATTGACCACTAAGATATGATGGTTGAGAGTGTGATATGTATATATAAATATATAAATAGACACACAATACAGAGCATATCACCTGAAAAAAATAGACATATTAGCTTGAGAGCTCAGTCGAAAAGACCAGGTGTTTTGCAGAGAAAACAAAGCTATTATTTCACTGTTAGGTAACAGCTTCTTTTGTTAATGGTTACCAGATAATTCATAAGAGAGACATTCTCAAGTGAGTTATAAAGGTCAATCCCTTGTGGACTGAAATAAATTCTCAAGTTCAATTTAAAATAAGATTTTTAATTACCATGATAGACCACCTAGGGAGAACTTCAGATTGAAAGGCCAAAAACTTCAAGTTAGTTGATTTTTTATAGAGAATTCACCCCTTCCCCCAAACAAAATCTGATCTATCATTTCCCATAAACAAAAAAACTAATTACATAACCATCTTTGAAACCTCTAAAAATTTAAATAATACTTGAGAACTCATCTCTAGTTGGAAATTCTGGTGGCATAGTTGTTAAGTGCTACATCTGCTAACCAAAAAGTCAGCAGTTCAGATCCACTAGGTGCTCCATGGAAACTATATGGGGCAGTTCTGCTCTGTCCTATAGGGTCACTATGAGCCAGAATCCACTCAACAGGAGCAGGAATTAGTGGGAATCTCTAGTTAATTAACCTCATAGAAATTTGTAGAGAATAACAATATAAAGAGTATTACACAATAGTTTATCTGATACTTGATTTTTAAAAGTCAGATTAAAAAACAAAAGTGACATATTAAAAATCAGATTATTTCATTTCATCAGTGTAAAACAAAGTTAGTGAAAAGTAGCACAATACAGAAAGTATATGAGATGCACTGTCAGACCAGCAAAGCAAGTTTCTACTGTAATTCTTATACATATCACACTCTCAACCATCATTCTCAGTATTCAACTATTTTTCTCATGTATAGAACATGAGTCGGATCCAACTACACAGCACTTGGCTTGGCTAGAACAAAATAGGAATATTAATTCATTCACTATTAGATTGATAAAGTAGGCAAGGTGTCAGAGTTCACAAAGTTTTCTAATTGAAGAAAGCAGAACAAAATTCTCCACCACCTTGAAAAATCAGTCAGTTTAGTTCTTAAGAGAAAGCCATAAACCCATTGCTGTCAAGTCAATTCTAATTCACAGCAACCCTATAGGGCCAGGTATAGCTGCTCCATAGAGTTTCCAAAGAGCACCTGGAGAATTTGAACTACTGACCTGTTGGTTGGCGACCATAGCACTTAACCATTCTACCCCAAGATTGGGCAATGCTTAAAATGCTCTATTGCTAATCAAATGGTTCAAACCTCCTGCTGTAGGCAGAAAATTATCACACACACAAAAAGCTGTAAGTCCTAAAAAAAAGGAAAGAAACTGGTACTATTTTCTAACATAATAAAACCAGGCTTTATAAGCCATAAAAGAATAGAGCAATTTGGTTTCTTCCTTCAACAACTAGGCTTCAAAACAACTTTAACATAAATATTTCTTAATTGTCTACTCGGTCCCAGGTACTACTTTAAGAATGAGGACAGCAGCAGCCAACAAAAAAGCAATGGTTCATACACTCAATGACTTTACAAACATGAAAAAGATATTTTTATATCAATTTTATATCCCTCTTATTGTATATTACAGCTATCTTTTTTAAAAATTAAATATAGATTAAAAAGACCTTAGCTGCCATCTCAAGCTAATATGTCTATTTTTTTCAGATGATATGCTCTGTATTATGTGTCTATTTATATTATGTTACATTTCAGTAATTTTGATACATACTTATGATTTGGTCATTGGTTTTAAAACACTAAGGGTTTTGACGTTTAACATAATTTAAGCAATTCTGAGTTAATACTGGAAGTCCTGGTGGCATAGTAAATACATGTCACACCTGCCAACTAAACGGTCAGCAGTTCAAATCCACCAGGTGCTCTTTGGAAATTCTACAGGGCAGTTCTATTCTGACCTATAGGGTCTCTATGAGTCAGAATGGACTCAGCTTTGAGTTAATACTGTTAAATAGCAAACACTCCCAGAAATAGTAATTCAGTCACAGCATTTATCATGATAAATGCAATGAATGCTATCACACGTCTAAGAAAATAAAAGAGCCAAAAAGAGACACGGAGATAGTCTACAATTACATGAGCTAACAAAATCAAGTCAATGTTAAAGGACTGAAATGGTATCCTGCTCAACTGAAAGCCTTAAATTCATATTCCAGACCATGGGGCTGATTCCTCAGTCATCCGTTCAGGATCAGGAGATGCCAGCCATAGCTTCTCTGCACACCCTGAGAACATGACCAGAGGGTGGAGGATGCTCTGCCTTCTTCTAACAAGCAAGCCCCCTGGCTACCACAGGCGACTTTGCCACAGGGGAATAAGACACCAGAAGGGGAAGAACTTGGAATAGCATGTTCCTGAAATCATACCCCACTATACTCACTTAAGTGGCTCATGGCAACATCAGTTTTATCAAGACTTTCTTTATAGGTAAAAATTCTCTCTACATTAGCTGATTTGAAGACAGGTTTCCTTCTTTTTCTTTCTTTCTTTTTTTATTACATTAAACTATTTTCTCAGCTAAATTTTTATAATTACTCAATCCCTTTTTACATAATGTTTCAAAGTTCAAGATAATAACATCACAAGCCCAACTGTTATAACTGAATACATTTCAGTTTGTCATTCCTACTATGAAGTTTTCCTCTATGGAGACATTTAGACAGTATCTCTCATGATTATCACACATGCATTGTCTGTACATTCTAATATTTTAAATTACCTTGGCAAACAGAGTAAAAATAAGTTCAACTACAAACACTCTGGAGGAAAGTACCTTTAATTTGGATCCATGAGGCACCACTGGAGATTTATTCGGCTTTGGTGGGATGTACAGCTCCCATTTTCCAAAATCCCGTTGTATATATGAGTATATAAATGGATTCCAGCCATCTAAAAATAAATATTAGTTAATAATATGAGGACTAAAATCTACTAAGTTTCAAGTAAAGTATAATACCCTATCCACTTTTATGAAATCACATTGCCTAAAACAAGATACCATTTAGAAGTATAAGTGACTGTTAATTTGTAAAAGATGAATTTTAAAGATTTATTTTCTTGCATCCTAAAATTTAAAAAAATTCACAACATTTTCAATTCAACTTTCACTTTTATCAATAAATATAATATAAAAGAAAATGATGGGTCTGTTTTAAAAAAGATTCATCATAGAAAATACGAACATTAAAATCACATTAAATACGCCCAAATTCACCAAGAGCACGACAGAAAACTGAATTAAAATCAAGAGATAATGCCTCAAGTATGTATCAAGGAAAAGTAGAGGGTTACAAACTATTGGGGCAAAGAACAGGTGGACTGCAAATTCCAGAATAAAGCTAAAATGAACAACAGTGGTCCATGCACACATCGAGGGCTAATGTATGTTAGCTAAAATCCAAATCCACTGCAGTCAAGCCAGTTGTGACTCACAGTGACCCTACAGGTCAGAGTAGAACTGTCACATAGTTTCCAAGGAATACTTGTTGGATTTGAACTGCTGACTTTACACTTAGCAGTCATAGCACTTAACCAGTATACCATCAGGGTTTCCATGTATACTAGAGAGAGCATTAAAAATTAGTGAGTGAATAATATACTATAACAAACACAGCTGGGGTAATTTGTTATCATTGTGGAAAAAAATAAATCCCTACAGAATAGTAGGCACAGAAATCAAAGGCACATGGATTTAATGTTTAAATATGACAGGCAAATTTTTTAAACATTTAGCATAAAAACAAAGGGATGTATTTATGATCTTGAGGTTGAAATGGGGAGTTTTAAACAAGACTGAAAAAACAAAGTTTTAAGAAAAGGGCCAATAAATATGACCACACTGAAATTATAAACTTATCTTGTTAGATACGTGGATGGATGGATACACAGATAGACAGGTAGATAGAGAAGATGAAATGAAGATCAGCTACGAAATGAGAGAATATACTTGTAATAAATATACCACTGGAAAATGACATCATACTTGGTAAAGTGAGAGACAGTAAAAAAGATGCCCTTCAACGAGATGTAGTGACACAGTGGCTACCAGCACTGAGCTCACACATAGTAATCATTGTAAGGATGGCAAGGATGCAGTAGTGTTTCATTCAATCAAACATAAGGTCTCTACGAGTCAGAACCAATTTGATGACACATAACACCAACAACATACCAGAAAATAGAGGCTATCCAGAATAGGTGAAAAAAGACACAAGTGCATGAGAAAAAGAAAATAAAACAGTAGAAAAATGAGTGAAGCAGATAATCAAGCAAGTACACTTAATACATGTAATGATACACAAATTCATTCATACAAGTGAAACACAGACACCATTTCATGCCCACTGGATTAGTAAAACTGTCAACTCTGAGATATCCAGTAGTTAGCAAAGATACAAAACAACACTGCTGCTGAGGGCACAAACTGGTAATACAAGTTGTCATCATAAAAAATAAAAACCATTGCCACAGAGTAGATTCCAACTCATGGCAACCTCACTTCACAGTAGAACTGTTTTCCATAGGGTTTTCAGTAACTGTGATCTTTTGAAAGTGGACACCTAGGCCTTTAATTTGAGGTGCCTTTGGATGAGTTGGCTGGCTTGGATGAGTTGGATCCAACTCCACAGCACTTGGCTGGCTTGGCTTGGGTGGATTCAAACCTCCACTCTATGGGTTAGCAGGTCAACACATGACCATTTGCACTACCCAGAGACTCCTGGCACTGTCTTGAAAAGCAGAAGTTGAAAATATGTTTATGCTATGTCCCTGAAATTCTGGGTAACACCCTAGAAAACAAATCTCACAAAGGTTCAAAAGAAAGCATTAAAAAATTTTCATTGAAGAACCACTTGCAACAGCAAAATGAAAAAAGAGAGAAAGAAAATCCTGGAAATTATTAAAATCTAAATCAGCAACAAAGTGGACTAATACACTGCAGTATAATTAAAAATAGGATGCTATACAGTTGTATATTAGGAAGACCCTCAATGAGATAGAATGATACAGTGGCTTCAGCATGCTCCAGCATGACTGTAAGGATGGTACAGGATCTGGGAGGGTTCTGTTGTACACAAGATCACTGTGAGCTGGAACTGACTGTAGGGTACCTGACAACAACATACCGTGGTATAGTATCAACTCGACGGCACTTGGCTAGGGTGATGGAATCCATGTTTGGAACCCTTTTAGTTCAGTGGTTGAGGATTTGACCGCTAACAAAAAGGTCAACAGGTTGAACTCACCAGTTGCTCCTTGGAAACTCAATAGGACAGTTCTACTCTGTCCTATGTCACTATCGGTTGGAATTGACTCAAGGACAATGTTTTTTTTTGTTTTATTTAATCAATTTATATAAACATTCAAAACATTACAGCTAATTTTAAGGGGGCATAAAAGAAAAACATTGATAACAAATATAAGAAATATGCAAACTAGTATTCAATAACATTTATGGATTCATGTTTATGTGGTGAAAACTTTAAAACATAAGTGGGAATGTTAAATATCAAATTCTACGGTGGTTTCCTCTGGATGGAGGACACAGAAACACAAGGAGCTTCATAATATCTATACTGCGTCACTGCTAAAGGTTGCCTAGTATACACATACATGGCTATTATGTCATTCCTCAGTATGCTTAATATGTTTCACAGAATAAAAAATTAAACAGCCCTGTGATACACTCTGTGGTACCACGACTTTAGATTCTCAACCAAAGAGTTAATAAAGGCTCCTCAGGTAGTCTGTTTTATATCACACTTTTGTCCTTGTGCATTTTACCCCATCAGCTCTCGGGGTCTTCACTGTCAGCCAGCCTCAACACTAATGATAGCCATGGATGCACAGCAATATTTCACTAAAGATTCTTCTTTACATTTCTTTATGACTAGTCATGACAAACCAAAAACCAAATCCACTGCTGGAGCCAATTCTGACTCACAGTGACCTTAAAGTATAAAGTAGAACCGCCTCCATGTGGTTTTCAAGATGTAGGTGGTAAATTCGAACTGCTGGCTTATTGGTAGCAGCTGACATCTTAAACTACTGCACTGCCAAGTCCCTTGAAAATGTCTACAGGTAATTTATCTTCAGATTCTGTGTTTCATACTCCCCAAAATATTCAACACATCTCATCTATACAAGTACACCTAGAAGATATTGCAATTTCAGTTCCAGACTACTTCAATAAAGTATCACAATAAAGTGTGTCAAGTCATTTTTTGGTTTCCCAGTATATATAAAAATTATATTACAGTACACTGTAGTCTATTAATCATGCAATAGCATTATATTTAAAGATCAAGGACCACAGTCTTCAGTATGGATTGCACCTCAATATCAAGTAAACAAAACTCCTCACAACTCAGCCATTCAGAACACTGTGATAAATGGAGAAGTGACTGAGGTTATCAAGGATTTCATTTTACCTGGGTCCACAATCAATGCCCATGGAAGCAGCAGTCAAGAAATCAAAAGACTCATAGCACGGGGAAAATCTGCTGCCAAGGACCTCTTCCAAGCACTGAAAAGTAAAGATGTAACCCTGAAGACAAAGGTGCACCTGAAGCAAGCCATGGTATTTTCATTTGCATCAAAGGCATGCAAAACCTGGACAATGAACAAGGAACACAGAAGAAGAACCGATGCCTTTGAATTGTGATGCTGGAGAAGAATACTGAATGTACCATGGACTGCCAAAAGCACCCTGGAATCAAAGATGGTAAGATGGTATCTTACACACCTTGGGCATATTGTCAGGAAGGATCAGTTCCTGAAGGACCACATGCTTAGAGTGGAGGGTCAGTGACAAAGAAGACCCTCGGTAAGACAGACCGACACAACAGCTGCAATGACATTTTTAAGCATCAAAATGACTGTGGACATTGTGCAAAACTAGACATTGTTTCACTCTGTTGTGTGTAGGATCACTATGTGCGACTTAACAACCTCTAACAACAACAGCATTATGGCTAAAAAACAAAAGACATACCTAAATAATAAAAATACTTTACTAGTAAAAAAAAAAAAAAAAAACTAGCTTCATTTGAATCTTCAACGAGCTGTAATCTTTTTCTTCATGAAGGGTCTTGACTTAATGTTGATGGCTGGTAAACAGACTGGTGGCTGCTGAAAGCTACAGAGGCTGGCAATTTCTTAAAATCAGGCAACAAAGAAGTTTGCTGTATTAACTGACTCTAGCTCTCGTAACAGACTCCTTTGTAGCATGTGATACTGGTTAAGAGCCTTTTACCCACAGAGGAACTTCTTTCAAAACTGGAGCCAATCCTCCCAAAATCTGCTGCTGTTTTAACAGCTAAGTTTACATAATATTATAAATTATTCGTCATTGTTTCAACAATTTTTATAGCATCTTCATCATTAGTTTCAATCTCAAGAAACCACTTTCTTTCCTCAACCCTAAGAGGCAACTTCTCTGCCATTAAAGTTATATCCTGAAATTTCAGCAATTCAGTCACATCTCAGGCTCCACTTCTAATTATTTTGCTATTTTTACTTCATCTACTATTACTTCTTCCATTAAAGTTTGGAACCCCTTAGAGTCATCCAGGAGGGTTGAAATCAGCTTCTTCAAACTCCTCTTAATGATGATATTTTGATCAACTCCCATGAATCATGAATATTCTTAATGGCATCCAGCATGGTAAATTGTTTCCACAAAGTTTTCAATTTACTGCTCATATCCATCACAGGAATCACTATCTATGGCAGCTATAGCCTTAACAAATGTATTTCCTAAATAATAAGACTTGAAAGTTGAAATTACTCCTTGATCCACAGACTACAGAATGGATGTTATGTAGGCAAGTATGAAAATAACATTAATCTCCTCATACAACTCCATCAGAGGTCGTGAATGATCAAGTCTACTGTCAATAAGCAGTAATATTTTCAAAGGAATCTTTTTCTCAGTAGTAGTTTCAATGATGGGCTTAAAATATTCAATAAAGTATGTAACAAACAGATGTCTATGATATTCTGTTCTGTTCCATTCCAGATGTTAACATTCTTTTTTGTTCCTTTTACAGAGCACAGTAAGAGTAGATTTAGCACAATTCTTGAGGCCAGGCATTGATCTCTCCTCTATAGCTATGAAAGTCCTCTTCCAATATAAATTCTATACTGAAAATCTGACGTTTAGTGTAGCCACCTTCACCAATTACCGTAACTCAATCTGCTACACAACTTGCTGCTGTTTCCGCATCAGCGCATACTGCTTCACCTTTCACTTCCATATCTTGCTGATGGCTTCTTTCCTTACATCTCATGAACCAACCTCTGCCAGCTTCAAATTTTTCTTTGCAGCATCCTCATGCTGCTGAGCCTTCAGGGAATTGAAGAGAGTTAATTTAAGGCCTTGCTCTGGACTAGGCCTTGTCTTAAAGGAATGTGGTGGCTAGTTTGATCTTCTATCAAGACTACTAAAACTTTCTCCTCATCAGTAAGAAAACCATTTCACCTTTCTATCATTCGTGTGTTCACTGGTGTAGCACTTCTAGTTTCCTTGAAGAACTTTTCCCTTGTATTCACAGCTAGTCTGTTTGGTACAGGAGGCTTTGGACCTATCTCAGCTTTCAATATGTCATCCTTACTAAGCTTAATCATCTCTAGTTTTCCATTTAAACTGAGAGATACGGGACTCTTTTTTCACTTGAACACTTAGATGTCATTTTAAGATTATTAGGCATTTGGCTGGCTTGGCTGGCAATTGGCCTCATTTCAAAGTTGTCATGTCTCAGGGAACAGGTAGGCCCAAAGAGAGAGAGAAAGAGACAGGGAGCAGCTGGTTAATGGAGCAGTCAGAAGACACAAATGTTCATGAATTTTGCCATTTTATATGTGACTGGCTTATGGTGCCCCTAAACAATTAAATAATAAGACCAGGGATCACTGATTGCATATCAATATAACTGATGTAACAACAAAAACGTTTAAAATATTGTAAAAATTACCAAAATGCAACACAAAGATAAAAAAGCAAACACATGGGGCAGAGTCAAGGTGGCAGACTAGACACAAGTCTCCTTAATTCCCTCTCAAAACTAAGGCTGGGACTGATAACTGCATGGACATTTCTGGACACCCAGTGAGACCTAGGACACAGCACAGGACTGTCAGTTTAGACTGCATGCCACTAAACAGGTAACTTCCTCTTTGTTCCTGAGCCTCACTCCTGCTGAATGACTGTGTGCATGGACTGAAGGTACTGGTGCTTTTAATTTCTTTTCCTTTTTCAAGGCTGGGGATGTGCATGAGCTGGCACATATTCTGAACTGCAGTGCTGAAGTGAACACTGTGTGTCAGAGCACAGAGACAGGGTACAGAATAGCCATGTTTTGAGAGCCTGGCAGTGCAAGCCTCTCCAATCTCTCTTTTCTGAGCTCCACCACAGATTCAGCTGTTTTGCAGTAGGAGTGGCAGCCTGACTGGGATGCCCTTTTGGACAGCTGGGAGGTGAAGTTACCCAGTTGGAGGCCTCATCATGGGCTAACTCCCAGGCTAGGAGCTAGTGACAGTCCAGGGAGCACTTTTCCAGCAGGAAGGCTGTGTTTACCACAGTGTTGTCTTACAGATAGGGCCCACTGAGCGATGGCAACAGAAGAGTAGCCCTTCCCTACTTTGAACTACATCATACCATCTGAGGATGGCCAAAGTAGTGCCACTAGTGTCAGCTGGAAGGAGGGGCCTGCCATACCTGATAGCCTAACTGATTTTAGAAGCTATCAGATAACTTTTAGCTTTTAAAAATTAAGACAGCCTGGAAAAATAACTGCTGTGCAGCCTGATGGCATCTCTTTCAGCCTTTACTAACCCACTTCGTAAGGTTGATAGATAAGCCCCCAGTGACTTCATAAGTAGGGCATTGTCTTTGCCAGCCAGAAGTCTGTGCCTTCCACTTTGGAGAGTCCACTGGGGCCAGTCACTAGAGTACACAGAGGTGGCTGGTGGAGGCAAAACCAGAGAAACAAAACAGCCTCTGCATGTGCTGAAAACAGGAAGGCATTGCCAAGCATTTAAAGAAACAAGCAACCACAGCTCAAGAAACCTTCTAAAATAAAGAATCAGAAAACTTCCCAAATGAGGAAGCCTTTCAAAAACTATCAGAGGTCAAGAACAGAAGAATTATATAGACAGCCCTCCTAGGGATTAAACAAAATGCAGCAGAACAAAACGAAAAATTACACGAGCTATTTGAGCGGACAGAACACCAAGAATCTGAAATCTGACAGATGAATAACAAGACTACAGAATTAGACAATTCAATTCAAAGCCAAAGGAGCAGAATTGATGAACTTGAAGTCAGACTTAGTGATCTTGAAGACAGAGCAATGGACACCAGGCATTTATGAGGAGAAATCAAAAAAAAAGAAGAAAAATGAAAAAGCATTAAGAAACACACGGGACTCTATCAAGAGGAATAATCTACAGCTAACTGGGGTTCTGGAACAGGCAGGAGTAGCTGAAAACAGAGAGTATTGTTGTTCAGCTGCTGACAGAAAATTTTCCTGACATTATGAAAGAAAACATACACTTCCAAGATATTCATCAACCATCACAAAAAACAAAACCCCCAAAAGACACCAAGACATATTATAATCAAGCTTAATAAAATGAAACATAAACAGATTCTCTTAAAGGCAGTGGCAGTGAGGCTCACAGCAAAGCTAACATTCAGAAGGAAGCTCTGTAGGCTTTCGTCGACTTCTTGGCAAAATCGATGCTGGCACAGAGGCAGGGGGATGACACATTCAAAGTCTTGAAGGAGGAAAACTTCCAACCAAGAATTATATAAGTAAAACTGCCCTTCAAATATGAAGATAAAATTAAGACATTCACAGAAAAATAGAAGTTTAGAGACTTTATAAAAACCAAACCAAAACTACAAGAAATACTGAAAGAAGTTCTTTGGTTACTATTATGAAACCATTAAGTCTATATTTAAGGAGGCAATGCAGGACACAACATCCAGAAACCCATCTAGTTAGCCAAGCCAATTAAATCAAAGCTGTAATATTAAAAGAAGGGAACCAGTGATCATAACATGAAATCTGAGATACCATCACATTAAAAAGAATGATATATTACAGTAGTTATACTCCTTTCAGATGGAGAGGAAGTTAATAAGATATGCAGAACTTAAAATTGGGTTTAAACTCAAAATACTAAGGGAGATTGTAGGGGTCGCCACAAAGCACAATAACACTGCAACATATCAAGGCAAGAAATGTAACAATTGAGTCTGTAGACAGACAAAACCAACACTGAAAATGATGAAAACTCAAGGTCGAAAGAAAAAAAAAATAGAAAATCAAGAACAACACAGGAAAAAAAACAACACAAAAATAAATACATCAAAATGACAGCACTAAACACATACCTACCAAAAATTACACTGAATGCAAATGGACTGAATGCTCCAATAAAAAGATAGTGAGTGACATCTTGGATCAAAAGACAAAACCCATCTAGATGCTGCTTGCAAGAAACCCATCTCAGACTTAAAGATAGGAACAAATTAAAAATTAAAGGATGGAATAACATATATCAAGTAGCAACATAAAAAGGAGAGCAGGTGTGGCAATATTAATAGATAGTATCTAGATAAAATAGATTTTAATATAAAATCCATCATGGACAAGGACGGTCACTATTCATTGCTGAAGGGTTCAATACACAAACAGGACTTAACAATATTAAATATTTATGTGTGCAATATTACAGCATCTAAATACACTGAGCAAATAATGACTGCATTCAAAAACGAGATAGATCACTCCATAATAATAGTTGGAAACTTCCACACTCCACTTTCAGTAATGGATAGATCATCTGGAAAAAAGTTCAGCAAAGACATAGAAGATTTTACTGCAACAATTAATCAATTAGACCTCATCCACATATACAGAACTTTCTATCCATCAACAGATAATTACAACTTCTCCCAGTACACACGGAACATATTCCAGAATAGACCATGTGTTAGAACATAAAGCAAATCTCAAAAAGATCCAAATCATTAAATTATTGCAAAGCATCTTCTTAGACCATAAAGCCATAAATGTCAAAATCAATACCGGGGGGTGGGGGGGAATATAAATTAGAACTCACAGAAACTGAACAATACCTTTTTCAAAAATCCATGGGTTACAGAAGAAATCGATCAAGGATGAAATAAAGAAATCTAAGGATTCCAATGACAGTGAAAATACATCCTACCAGAATCTATGAGATACAGTCAAAGCAGTGCTCAGAGATCAATTTATCTCTATAAATGTACACATCTAAAAGGAATAAAGGACCCAAAACAAAGAATTAACCCTAGAGCTTCAACAAGTAGAAAGAGAGCAACAGAGGAACCTCCCAGGCAACAGAGAAAAACAGATAATAAAGATTAGAGCAGAATTAAATGAATTAGACAATAGAAAAAATTGATAAAACCAAAAGCTGGTTTTCTGAAAAGATCAACAAAATTGGCAAAACACTGGCTAAACTTACTAAAGAAAAAACAGGAAAGGAAACAAATAATCCAAATAAGAAATGAGACTGGAGATGTCACAACAGATTCAATGAAAATCAAAAGTATCATAACAGAAAACTATGAAAGACTGTACTCTAACAAATTTGAAACCCTAGAGGAAATGGACAAATTTCTAGACTTACATTACCTACGAAAATGACAACAAGGAGAAGTAGAACAACTTAATAAACACATCACAAAGGAAGAGATGGAAAAATCCAAAAACTACCAACCACAAAAAGACCTGGTCCAGGTGGCTTCACCACAGAATTCTAAAAAGCTGTTACAGAAGAGTTAATTCCATTACTACTAAGACTATTTCACAGCACAGAATGGGATAGCATACTCCCAAGTTTATTCTATGAAGCTAGCATAACCCTGATGCCAAAGCCAGAGAAAGATCCAACAAAAAAGAAGTATAGACCACTATCACTCATGAACCTAGATGCAAAATCTTCAACAAAATCCTGGCCAGTAGAATTCAACAACATATCAAAAAAATAATCCATCACGACCAAGTTGGATTCATACCAGGGATGCAAGGCTGATTCAACATCAGAAAAACAATTAACGTGATCAACCACATGAATAACACAAAAGCTAAGAATCACCTGATTTTTGTCAATTGATACAGAAGAGGCATATGACAAAGCCCAACACCCATTCATGCTAAAAACCCTCAGAAAAATAGGACTAGAAGGCAAATTGCTCAATGCAATAAGGGCCATCCACACGAAGCCAACCACCTACATCATCCTAAATGGAGACACACTGAAGAAATTCCCTTTGAGAACGGGAACTAGAAAAGGATGCCCACTCTCATCACTGCTATTCAACATTGTACTAGAAGTTCTAGCCAGAGCAATTAAACAAGACGAAGAAATAATGAGCATCCACATTGGCAAAGAAGAAATAAAATCTCCCTACTTACGTATGTCAAGATTGTATATGCAGAGAATCCTAAAGAATCCATAAGAAAACTACTCAAACTAATACAAGAGTTCAGCAAAGTGTCAGGACAGAAAATCAACATAAGTAAATTGGTAGGATTCCTTTATACCAACAAAGCAATTATTAAAGAAAAAATGACCAAATCAATAGCATTTACTGTAGCCCCCAAGAGATAAAATACCTAGGAATAAATCTAACTAAAGAAATAAGAGACCTTTACAATGATAACTACAAGACCTTACTGCAAGAAACTAAGAGAGACTTACATAAATGGAGAAACTTACCCTGCTCATGGACAGGAAGACTTAACACTGTAAAAATGGCTATTTTACCCAGAACAATCCACATATACAATGCAATCCTAGTAAACATTCCAGTGACATTTTTTAATGAGATGGAGAAACAAATCACCAACTTTATTTGGAAAACGAAGAAACCCTGGATAACTAAAGCGATGCTGAAGAAGAACACACTGGGAGGCCTCTCACTACCTGACCTTGGAACCTACTACCCTGCCACTATATTCAAAACAGCCTGGTACTGGTACAAAAAGAGACACATCGACCAATGGAACAGAGTTGAGACATCAGAGATGCCACCATCCTCCTATAAACAGTTGACATTTGACAAAGGCCCTAAGATTGTAAACTGGGGTAGAAACAGACTCTATAACAAATAAATGGTGCTGACAAAATTGGATATCTATGTGCAAAAAATTCAAAACAAGACCTATATCTCACATCTTACATAAAAACTAACTCATATTGGACAAAAGACCTAAATATCAAACCTGAAACTATAAAGATCATCCAAGAAAAAATAGGGTCAACAACGGAAGCTTTAATACATAGCTTAGACAGACTTCAAAATCTGACAAAACATGATAAACAGAAGAGAAAAGAAGATAAGTGCGAGCTACTAAGAATCGAACACTTCTGCTCCTCCAAAGACTTTATCAAAAGAATTAAAAGATCACCTACAGAATGGGAAAAAATATTCAACAACTATATGACAGACTGATCTCCATATTCTGATATTGCGAAGCATCAACAAGAATAGGATATATAATCCAATTAAGCAATGGGCAAACGAAATGGACAGACACTTCACTAAAGGGGACATCCATGCAGCCAAAGAACACATGAGGAAATGCTCAAGATCATTATCTGTTAAATAAATCCAAATCAAAACTATAATGAAATATTATCTCACCACAACAAGGTTGGCCATGATCCAAAAAACACAAAACAACAAATGCTAGAGAAGCTGTGGAGAAATTGGAACTCTCCTACAGTGCTGGTGGGATTGCAAAACAGTACAACCTCTTTGGAAAGCAATCTGGAGCTTCCTTAAAAAGGTGGAAATAGATACACCATTTGATCTGGTAATCCCACTGCTTGGAATATATCTTACAAAATCAAGGGCAATCATATAAACTCATACACATACGCAAATGTCTACTGCAGCACAGTCCACAATAGCAAAAAGATGGAATCAACTCAGAAGCCCAATAATGGATGAATGGATAAACAAACAATGGTACATACACTCAACAGAACAGTATGCAATGATAAAGAACAATGATGAATATAGGAAGCATCCCACAATCTGGTTTCAACCGGACGATACTATGTTGAGTGAAATCAGTCAGTGGCACAAGGACAAATACTGTATGAGACCCCTACTATAAGGACTTCAAAAGGGTCTCCTGCACAGAAGAAAAGACTCTTTGCTGGCTGCAAGGGAGGGGAGGGAGGGAGGGAGACGGCTGTTGATAGATTAGATAGTTGATAGAAATTTGGTGGGTGAAAGCAGTGGCAGCACACATTAGAAAGAAGATCACCGTAACTGGACTTCAACATGAACTAAAACACTCTTCTAATCTTAACCCAATATTGCAAGGACAGAGTAATGGAGGTAAGGGTCTGGGGACCATGCTCTTAGAGGACATCACAGATAACTGTCATAAGCAGCCTATTACTACGAGAATCTTCTGCATTCCATATTGGGGAAAGGCATCTGAGGTTTTAAAAGCTAGCAAGCTGCCATCTCAGGTACACCAAATGGTCCCAGCTCAGCTGGAACAGATGATCACCAAGGACGACAAACACATGAGGGAAAAAGAGCCCAGAAGATAGAAGGACCCATGTGAACGGGTGACTGTATCAACATGTGACCAGAAGAACCAGATGGTGCCCAGCCACCACCAATGACAGCTGTAATGGGGTACACAATGTCAAGTCCCAGTGGCAACACACGACTCCATTATAACTGTTCATCCAAAGGCCTGGCGGTTCTCCTGGGAGCATGTTCTCTAGACTTGATACTGCCCCTGATCATAAATCATTACTGAGGTCAACTCTTCAGACAGGAATGGATTAGACGTGGGGACACAATGTGACCATACAGTGTGTGCACTTGATGGTTCTATGGATCTACACAGTGCTGTCCTATTGGCCTGTTACTGAAAGGGAGTGGAGAGGGTGGACAGGAGGGGCAGTAGATTCTTAAGAGAATATGACAGGTATAGAATGGAAACAAGTGTGCTATCACCAGGCAAAGACAGCAGAAGGAGCTGCAGATAGACAGGCGTGCAAATTTAACTTTGATTGTATACTTTCACTCAAAACCAAAAAAAGCAGACGTATGCTGTTACAGAATCGCACCAACAGACTTGCTTGAACAGGGTTACCACAAATCTTCAATTTGTAAAAAATGTGGCATCTATAAACCACAATAATACACGGTATGCTTGTGTATGCATATGCAATAATGTCCTTACCAAAGCAGAATTTAGTATATAATGAGGGAGGAAAAACAGCAAAAAAGCTTGAAATACATGAATATTTGGGTCCCATAATAGCTTATGTAATACTAGATTTCTAAGTTCTTCAGCTAACACAATTAATAAACACAAATAAGAAGCAGCAAATCTTTTCCTGGTTAGTAGATTTGAAAACAAAGGGTAAACATGATGTGCGTAACATCACATTTGGAATTGGTGTTCCAATTCAAAGTCCTCTCTTATGGAAAAAATGGAAAAATTGACTAATGAGTACATTAAAATGAACAGTAAAGTGTACAATACAGTACAGCAATACTTTAATATAAACATACAATTATTTTGAAAGCTAAATTTCAGTTATATGGGAAAATTCTAAGTGCAGATTTATTTAAAGAGTTGTTGCAGCAATGTGAAAATTAAGGTGTTTTCAAAAACCCATTTTTGAGTATCAATTGTGCTATTTCTTTAGTTAGTAGTTGCTCAACTTGAGTTTTAAAATCTACTTAGGTAAGTGAAATAGTAACAAGGGTGAAAATTACAGGAAAGTACTTCTATTGTAACATATTTTTCTTTTATAACATCCTAAAGATCTAAAACACCAGAAGCACATGCTGATTATCTGTAACTCTACCTTGTGAAAATGTATAATTTTTGTCTATCACTTTCAAGTTTTGTTTTACCAGCAAAAGAAGTTGAAAGACACATTTCAAAGAAATCTATGTGTGAATCAGATTATATTTTATAACTAAAATATATTTTAATTAAGTAGTTAATGCAAATAATTCGTATTCCCAAGTAGGCCTCAAGGGTAGGACTAAACATACTTTACCACTAAATCTGACAATGACTTGCTTCTCTTTCAGGCACAGAAGTAGTCTTGTTGGCACAGTGATTGTGAACTTACCAACTGCTCTGCAGCTGAGAGAAGCAGCAGTCTGCTTTTCAAAAGATTTACAGCCTTGGAATACCACACAGCAGTACTACTCTGCCCTACAGAGTTGGTATGGGTCACAGTCAGCTTGAAAACAGTGTGTTTGGGATTTTTAGTTACCATTACAGACCAGATGTTGAAAGTTCTCTATTTCAGTGGTTCTCAAACATTTGTTCTCATTAGAATCAGCCTAGGCTTGATCGCTGGGCCATTCTCCCACTCCTCACCCTGCTCCCCACATTTCTAACTCAGTAAATCTGATGTGAAGACTAATCATTTGCATTTCTTATAAACTGTGAGGCATTGTTAATGCTGCTGGGCCCAAGACCACCGTTTAGAAACTAACCTGGTTAAATCAGTACATTCTGTGTAGCACCTTCTCTACTCATAGCTTTGTGGGTGAATTTCTAGATGAAATTATATTTACAAACTATCAAACAACAGACTAAGTCAATAGGTCAAGGAAATCCTCAAACACAAATCATGATTAATAATCCATCAAAAAATATTACTCACTACATATAACATTTGGGATTGACTAGGGTTAGAAAACCAAAACCCTGGTGGCAAGGAATCGCTGGTGGCAAGGAAACCTTGGTGGCATATGCTAACCAGAAGGTCGGCAGTTCAAATGCACAGGGGCTCCATGGAAACTATGGGGCAGTTCTTCTCTGTCTATAGGGTTGCTATGAGTTGGAATGTACTTGACGACAGTGGGTTTGGTTTCTTGGATTTTAGGATTAGAAAGCTCAAGCAGATGACTTGACAGATACAGATTATAGAACAGATGTAAGATATTAAGGAATTTAAATAAATCAATGACAGAACAGCAATTAACAATTTGAACACAAAAAAATAACATATTATGATTCTTACCATGTTGTTATTATAATCTAGAAATAATGTTTTCCATAAAATACTTAGGAGGAGTTGGCTTAAATCACAAAAAGAATAAAAACTTAGTTTATACTGATAAAATTGATACTACATTCTTCTCTAAAGGTTAACATATTAACTAATTTCCTTCTATGTCTCATTCATCACAGTAGTCTAGACATTCTTAGATTCAAGCATTATGTAGTCAGAAATAAATAAAATAAATGGTTGTTTATTAGTTTAGTCTTGGTAAAAATTCAAGAACATGTTTTCTGCTTCATAAATTGTCTTTTTATAACATTTGATTTTTGTCAAATTAGGATAGCTGAAAACATTTCTAAAGCAAACATTTTAATAGGTATTTTTTTACAAACAGGTTGAAAGTCATCATCACATTTGACAATGTAAAAGAGTCTATTTGTCCACAGACTTAAAACCGAAAGACAAAATTTGAATCGAGATATGGAAAAGAAGCAATGCATTATGCAGTATTTAATAAGAACTGCAAACACACATTCGCACAGACGATCAAACATTAACTAAGGTCACTGCATCGGGCCTACAAATTCTATATTTATCTCATACCCAACAACCTTTCTTTTTCTGATGTAAAAATCCTTACATAAAATTTGTAAATGTCAGCCTCCTTCAAATATTCCCAGTCCCTTTAATTCTCAGCAAAGAATATTTCTCTTCTTCAGTACATAGCCTATAGAGCTTCTGAAACGAATATGCATATTTTTTTCTTGAGCATGGTTAAATGGATCCACCTTGCTACTCAGAGCCTATGCCTTTTGTGCAGATGCCAATGTGCTAATACACTTGAGTCACCCTGCTCTGACACTCAGGCCTCACCAAGCAAAGAGGTAAGACCTCTGATAAATGCAATAAGCAGAGCTGAAAGAAAGTCAGTACTAGCACGTACAGAGGACAACACTTCTACTCCTTCATTACAAGTGTAATACATTTGGAATATCACCTCTTTGAAACAAAACAAAATCTTCCCTTCTCATAATGGTATTTAATCATGTAAAGCTGCGTATCATGAAGACTTTATGTAGAATTATGACATAATGCTTGCCAAGATGGGAGTGTTGTGTAAAGGGACCATCTATGCTGGTCCCAAGAAGTGATAAAGACCACATCTGGAATTTTTTATGGCATTTTCTTCATCAGAACTGCGAAAGGGCTGTGCAATGTTGTGGGACAGACGCCCATGGTGTGTTCTGCCACATATTCCCACTGTCAATTGAATTGTGTCCCCCAAGAAGTTCCACTGAAGTTCTAGCCCCTACTGTAAATATGATCATGTTTGGAAAAGAGAGATTTTCTTTTGATATGTTAATGAGACCATTCCAGGGTAGTCATTTTAATGAAAAATCAAACTCATTGCTGTCAAGTCAATTCTGACTCTTAGCAACTGCCACATTGGATTTCCAAGAAGCACCTGGCAGATTTGAACTGCCAACTTTCTGGTTAGCAGTTTAACTCTTAACTATTAAAACTTAGTCCGTCTTGTTAAAAGAGCACAATGTGCACACATACACACGTATCAAGATGTGAGAGTTTCATGGTGGAGGCCATGTGAAAAATCTGCTGTAGACCAAGTCATGCCACGTAATCCCCAGGGATTCTGCCAAGAAAGAGACTTTGCATTGAGCCAATGGCCTACTTTGGACTCTGAGCCTCTAAAAATTATGAAACAATGAACTTTCGCTCTTTGAAGCCACTTGTGTTTTTGCTACAGTATCAACAGATAACTGTTTGATCTCCTGGTTTTCATCCTCCCCAGACAATAATTCTCCTCAGTCAGGCACCTGGAAGTCATCCTCTTCAACTTCTGCTGGCATCTACCACAGTAAAACGAGTTCATGAAATCTCCCAACATTGTTTTGTAGGAAAAACAATTTCTAGAGTACATTTGTTCAGGGTATGCTTTTCCAGAAGACATCTCTGGAGTAGGCCAGCACCATTAACTGCAGAACCAGCAGGATCTGAAGGCCTTATTTTGAAAAATAAAACAACAGTCCTCAGTCCTGTGATCTGTAGCTTTCTGGAAATTGAGGAAAAAGTAACTCAGAGCTCCACTTACTAAACTACTATATAAGGCACAAATAGAAGAAAAGGACTGCATGATCAATAAGATCAGAGTAAAAACACATTAAATGGAATTACATGTTTCTTTACTGCTGGATAGTGTTTACATTATTTTACTTTTTATGTCTATTGGTAAACGAATATATGAAGTTGCTTATAATTTCAAAAGTAGAAAAATATAAACAAATAAAAATGATCATCCATAAGACAAGCAAGGGCACAGAACAGTAATTTTCTCAGATTATATGTTGTTATAATTTGACTTTAGCATCAGGTATATAATTTACAAAGATTAAAAAGTCAAAGGGGAAAAAAGATCCCCAAAATTTCAAAGAAAAGAAAACAAATGAATCTAACCCCATATCAATAGGGCCCTGTTAGAGACATTTGAATCAGGATTGAATATAAAGAAATTATTGTTAACACTCTTAAGTGTATGATAATATTAGATGGAGCCCTGGTGGTGGAATGGTAAGCACTTGGCTGCTAACTGAAAGGCTGGCAGTTCAAATCCACCACCCACTCTGAGGCAGAACGATATGACAGCCTGTTTCTGTAAAGATTACAGCCTCAGAGAACCACGTGCTACAGGGTTACTAAGAGCCAGAATCAAGTCAATACTGGGGGGTTTACGATCACAGTAATGTGGTCATGCTATGAAACAAGTCTTTATCAGTAACAGATACACAACATAGCATTGATAATGAAATATGTCTCAGATTTGTTTTTAAACACTCTTGAAAAAAGTGTACACGGTGCAGAGGAAGGCATGAAACCAGATTGGGAAAATACTGAAAATGATCAAAGATGAGTGATGAGAATATAAAAGTCCACCAGTATTTCTTCTATACAGATGGAAATTGTCATAAGAACAACGATTAAGAGGTCTATGCACAAAGATTTGTTCAAATACATCTCCTAGCTATCAACAGTTATAAAGACACATTACTGTATTTTTTTTTATTATGACTGAGCAAAAATGCACATTCCCCTATAAATTTGCATGCCCACCTATATGCAGCTTCCACTGCTCTCCCTGCCCGGTGACAGCACACTATTCCTCTCTGCTCCACACATGTCTCATGATGCAGAGTGACCATACATTGGATGCACTTTATGGTTTTATGCATCTATAGGATATCGTCCTGCTGACCTCTGGCTGGAGGAAGGAGAATGGGTGGAGAGGAGGGGAAAGAAGACTGCCGGGAGGATGAGACATTACTGTATTTTTCACAGACAATATAAATATGTAAATAATGCCCCCCCCACACACACACAGAGTGCCTAGAAAAAATAATGTGTTAGGGGATCTCACAGTTATCAAAAACCACATAATAACTGCTCTTTGCTTAAAAATATGATTATCACGAAATGGGAATAATGCTTTAATTTATGCAAGGTTCTAAATACAGATTAACAAACTACATTCTAGACAGTTTCAATTTATAGTCCCAGCAGAAGTATATGCCCAGCTACCCATATACTCATCAACACAAGAGAATATCACTTTAATAAAAAGGTATACCTGTCTGCTCAACCAGGGTTCACTAACAGAATTAAGCCATAATGCCCTATGGCATTCTTGATATGTAATAAATTCACTTTGCTTTAATGCATCTAAAATAGTACTTGTTGTGTACCATTTTTGGAAGATTTGGGAAAACAGTCACTCAACTCATATTTTATGTTCAATGGAGCAGATGTGGAAACAGCATTAGAAAGTTGTCTCTTGTTTTGCCTGCAGCCAATAATATTTTCACTTCTTTTCAAAACAGGCTATAATTCTTAATTCCCATCATTTTCTTTACTCCTATTGTTATATGAGAGAAATTGGGTGGGTGAGTGATAAAAGTTCCTTTTATACTCTTTCATTAATTTCTAGTTTTAATGAAATGGAATTAATAATGTGCTCTAATTTGTGGCTCAATACATTGGCAATCAAACCATGTCTTTATTAAGCAATCTCTTTATTTTTATCAGTAGAAACCACTTCAGCATCTCAAAATAACTTTTAGGGAGGGCTCCAACACAAAAACCACATAAAATATACACAAGAGTGCAGTTCTGTTTGAAGTATGCCACCCCGCTGGGCTTCCTCCTCACCTCACTCTCCTTTCCTACCACCACTCAGAACTCATTTCTAAAAACATTTCCAGTGTATGATCTGTGATAGTAAATGTTGCACAGATCCTTGGAAATATATACTCTCATTTAATTTCAATTTTCCACTGATTTTTAGTTTACTCAACTCATCATAAACTATGAAAACATATTAAATTACATAATGACAACTGAGTCTAACAATTTATCCAAATTCTAACAGTGCTTGCCATCTCCAGTGTGACCAATAGTATGTGTTATTTGGGACCTAAGGATAATGCCATTTTCTTGACTGCAATGTATACTGGAAATTCTTGTGGCATAGTAGGTGTTACGTCTGCTAACCAAAAGGTCAGCAGTTCAAATCCACCAGGCATTCCTTGGAAACTCTATGGAGCAGTTCTACTCTGTCATAGAGTTGCTATGAGTTCACATCCACTTGACTGCCATGGGTTTGGTTTGCTTTTCTTTGTTGTTGCTACTTTATTTTAAATTTGGCATAGTGGCTAAGTGCTACAGCTGTTAACCAAAAGATCAGCAGTTCAAATCCACCAGGTACTCCTTGGAAATTCTATGGAACAGTTGTATTCTGTCTATAAGGTCACTAAGAGTCAGAACTGACTCATAGCACTGTTTTTTGTTTCTGTTTTTATTTTTTCTTTAAACACATTACAGTTCACCGTTGTCTTCTGCATCATTACGTGTTACAACTGAACCAATTTATGATGTGCCTGGTTCCAGAGGAGATTTGAGTTTAGAAACTCTTCTCCATTTATATCCTAAAACACAATTACTAAATTAATTACCTGTTTCAGCTAAACCAGGCTCTAGCCTAAGAGCATGGAAGGGCCCTGTAGTAACTAGGAAGTCAATCATAAAGGTACTGGTCTCCTAACCTTATACTACAACCACTATATAAAGAATCAAGGTCAAAATAATATCTTTTAACTTGGCTAGCAATTTTAGCAGATTCTGAATTAAGAATGTGTAGTAAAGAAGTGCCCAGAGCTCTTCTTTTCCAATTCCTTATGAAATGAATAAAAGCATAACTATTGTTAGAATACCATGAGTTCCCCAGCATTAACCAGAAAAAAAAAAAAAAAGAAAAGGAGACATCCTTAATATATGAACTTCAAAAATTGCTGGCCTAGAAGAGAATATTTCTGATATATCCCTAACCCTGCCTCCGTTCTCTGGAGCAGTACTGAATGGATAATGATAGTTCTCATTAATGTCATCTAATACCTTCTTATAAGGAAGAAGTGGATTGGTGGGATTCATAGAAAGGTATTGTTTAAAAAAGAGACCAGAGAAATTCCTACTGAGTAGAAGTTTACATGCTGCCAAGGGATCTCTGAAAAAGTAGAAAGAGTCTCTGGAATTTGCCATGTCCCAGACATCCCACTGAGATGGAAATAAGGTTCTTCAGATTTGCAGAGGAAAATCTGAAAGGAAATCCAAAAGGATCTCAATACAAAGCATAATCCAGGACCTTCAGCAAGGACTACACTCAATCTCACATCTGCTCTCCCTTTTATAGGCTTTCAAAAAAATAAAATAAAATAAATAGGAATCAATATTCAACAAGGAGCAATATCTAAAACAGGAAGAAAAATGGACCCCTTGTAAAGAAGATAATTCAGCTCTTTTATTAAAGGCTGGGGCAAAGCAATGCACACTCAACAACAACAAAAAGAATGGATGGCAGTCATGCAAATGCACTACCACTTTAAAAAAAAGAAAACAGAATAAAGCAAATAAAGAACAAATCAAAAATAAAATACAACCTAAGGATTTAGAGATGGATTTTTTCAGTGATGATTTGTCCTGTTAACTATGCATGAGTGTGTGTGTGCGCGCGTGTATGTGTGTGTGTGTGCGTGTGTGCGTGTGTGTGTATGTGTACACATACACACGCAGATATATGGGCTGGGCTGCCCTCACAGCAGCTCTCACAGTAAATTCTCCAGTTGTATCATCTTAATTTTATACTGAAATGTTTTCATTAATACCTTTCACTGTCATTCATTCATTCTGAATTCTAAGGCTTGACTGATCTTTTGTTTAATCAAGATCTTTAATATCATATATATGTATAGATATAATATTAGTCTCACAAAGTAGGAAAACAAATTGATTACACTATCAAATAAGGAAGCTGTTATTATTCCTTGTTTCCATAGAATTCATTCCAATTCAGGACAACCCCATGTGTTACAAAGTAGAACTGCCTCACAGGGTATTTTTTGCCTATGATCTTTATGTAAGCGGACTGTCAGATCGTTTCTTTCACGGTACCACTGGTTGGGTTTGAATCACCATCCTTTAGGTTGTCAGTAAAGCATAAGCAATTTGGACCACAAACGGACATCAAAAAGCATTGGCTGTGATGAAAGTCTTGAGATAATCATAATGAGAGTAGTGAAAAGAGACAACAATTAAAATAACTGGTGAGAAGATGAGAGACATAAAGAACAGACAAAGGCTAGCCATCATAAAATAACTGAAAACCGGGAAATAAAGATATACAAAATGGAATAAAGTATTCAGAGACCAATAATTCCTCTGAAATGAAAAAGCAGGAAATAAAGAGAGAAAAGATTCACCAAGAAACTGATACAGACCAACCAATATAGGAATATATCTAAGTTAAGCTATTCCTTTCACAGATATAAACAATAGTAATTCCTCAGGTCTCTAGGTAAAAATAAGCAAGTTATCTACAGGAGGATAAATAAAACAGACTGACCTCAGACTTCTCTAGAGCAACTTTTGCAGATTAATGCTCACAAGGTTCTTGGAAAAAAAATCTGCCCAAGGATGTTATATTCTCTCAACTAGTCTTTCTTTCAAGTACAAAAGCATCTTTCTGAAATCTAAATAGATGAATACAGCATCCTGTCTCAAGTGAGAAAAATGACTCAACAATTATGTCCCACTGACCAAAAGATCAATCAAGTTCCACAATTTAGAAGGAATGGAATGACCATGAAAGGGACAGCAAGTATTAACTGACATTATTTTAACATAAAATTAAGACTCTACAACTGAGGAAATTACTTTGAGAGCTGCAGTGAGGACAGCCTAGTGTTGAGGCCAGTCCAGAGCTGATTGCAAGCTAGGCAGGTCATTGCTGGGAACGGGACAAGTCAAGGAACCACAGAGTGAAAGAATCTGGTACCCGAACATGGTGCACCCGCTGACGCCTAAGTTACAATGTGTGCTGCAACACGCGTGAACACAGGAACTTTGCAAAGGGTCGCAGGTTCCCTTTGAAAAAGTCCTTCTCTGGTGCAAAGCAGGGCATAGGAAACCCTGTGGGGCAGTTCTACTTTGCTAAGAGTTGAAATCGACTCAGTGGCACACAGCAATAACTATCAATTGTGGCCCTTCTTCTGAAATCTTATGCTTTAGGACAAAATTCTGCATGTATACTTTTCTGTTCATAAAAATAGTTCAAGTGTATGTGTCTGCAAGCCTGGCAAATATTAAGTAAGTCTATGGCATTTATACGAGAAAAACTGCTATACAAGTCTGTCAAAACACAGGTCTCCCAAGACTATCCTGCTGTGCCAAGTCACCATTCCCAGTTAAGCACATGACAGAGCATACAATTCAGGCTGCTCCCTAGAGAATTCAACCTAAATGTCAACAAGTGTTTTGTTATTGTTCACAATATGCCTAGCATTGACCTTGGTGTTGCAGCCTTATAGAAAGTAATCAAAAAATAGTTTGACAGAAAGACAGAAAACAAGGGTCAGATACAGAAAGCAAGGAAAAAAATAAGGCATTCTATCATACACCTTTCAGTATCTACACACAGAGATACGCTTAATGCTGTAGACTGAAATGTGTCCCCAAAGGGTACATACCCATCCTAACCTTTGGTACCTGTGAATGGACTTTATTTGGAAATAGGGTTTTGCAGATGTAATCAAGTTAAGATGCGGTCATAGATGATTTGGTGGGCTCTAATTTAAAGACTAGAAACCCCGCGGGCATAGTGGTTCAGTGCTATGAAGGTTTAAAAAAAAAGGACAGCAGTTCAAGTCTGCCAGGCACTCCTCAGAAACTCTATGAGTCAGTTCTACTTTGTCTGTAAGGCTGCTATGAGTTGGCATCAACTGGATGGCAGTGGGTTTAATCCAAAGACTAGTTTCCTCGTAAGACGGAAATGTGTACAAAGGCACACAGGAAGAATGACACACAACAATGGAGGCAGAGACTGGAGTTCAGCGATTCAAACTGAGAACTGTCAAAGATTCTTGGCAATCACCAAAAGCTGAAAGAGGCACAGCAAGGTTCTTCCCTAAAACAGTCAGCATGGCACTAATGACAGTTTCATTTCAGATATCCATCCTCCAGAACTGTCAAGAATAAATTTCTGTTGCTTCATAGCTGCATCAATAAAGTAACACACTCTCTTCCTTAAAACAGAAAACTCATTACATATTTTATAGAGAAAATAGGAATCCCTCAGCCTGTTGCCTCCAAAGCTGTAAACAGATAACTGCAGCTGTTTTGTTTTTGTTTTTGTTTCTGTTTTTTAACTTTCCTTCAGTCAGTGAGCAAAAGGAGTAATTTCTCATTATCAAGGCTAATTCTTTGATTCTATTATTTTTTTCAATTATTCAATTATTCCATGTTTCGTCTTGCTGATATTTTCAGCCACTCTGTCTCTTCAGGTCCTTTATTCTCAGCATTCAGCTATGATAAATTGATGTGTTTTCTATATCTGAATTCAAACTAATGAAGATGAAAAAAGCCTCCGTCTTGATCCAAGTCACCCTCTGCTGCTCCTGCCACTGGCAGCCAATTTTGTTTGTTAGTGGTTTTGTTCGTTTGTTTGTTTGTTTTACTACCATCTCCTCTTGCTCACATCTCTTCAATCCCTAAAACACTTCTGAAACACTCTGGCAAAGGCTCAGTGACCTCTATCTTTCAAATTCCAACTGTCCCTTTACACACTTTAAGTGGCACCACAAACTCCCGGTCACACCTTTTTCGGTTCTGGGGATACCCATCTCAGCTGGGTCTTCTAAATCACAACAGCAAAGGTGGTAACAGAAAAGTGGAAGCTCTTTCGGAATTAAAAGTGATAAGCAGCAGTGTTTTGTTCTCATGATGACAGAGAGAGAGAATTTCTCTCTTAGGTGGTTCTGAACCCAGAATCTGAATACAGAAGTACAAAAGGAGAGAATGTAAAGAAACTGGGAGTGGTCGATAACATCTACCACTGCAGAAAAATCAAGAAAGTTCTCTGAACTGAGGAGGAGAGGGGAGAAGGTGTACTGGAGAAGCCACATGCATCAGAATGCTATTATTCTCTTTTTGGATTCTCGCTGCAAAATAACCACAAAATCATGGTAGAAAAAATGTAGATCGATCATAAAGAGACACAAAAGCATTCATAAATGCCTCTGCACCATTAATGCCTCAGGAAAAAATATTTTTATTGCCTAGGTGTGTCTATACACACATACATCCCTTTGTTTATATAATATGAATTCTATACAAGGCCATGTGTACACAGGGGTTGCCGTGAATCAGTATCAACTCAACAGCAACACGTTCTTTGTTTTTTGTTTTTTTAAATATATATGTACTTTTTAAAATTTAAAATTCAGTAACCTTTTTTCACTTACTATATGTTCAACATCACCCATGTCAATGTGTATTCATTTATGACAGGAGTTCCCCAACCTGGCTGTTTTTAAAAGTTACAAACCAACAGACTTGTCCCCAGATCTCCAAATCAGACCTAGCAGCAGTACCCAGGAATCTGCACTTTTGTAAACCAAAACCAAACAAAACTCATTGTCATCAAGTCAATTCTCACTCATAGTGACCTTATAGGACACAGCAGAACCACCCCACAGGACTTCCAAGGACTGGCTAGTAGACTCAAACTTCTGACCTTTTGGTTAGCAGACAAAGCTCTTAACCACAGCACCACTAGGGCTTTATATTTTTGTAAAGCTCCATAATGTTTTGTTACACATGTGTAACATGATCTACAACATCGTTCAACAAACCTGACAGAGAATTGAGGGCAGGATTTTCATTTTTCCCAATGTATTTAAGGAGAACTGTAAGAAACTTTGGGGCATCCTGGTGATGCAGTGTTTAAGCACTCAGCTAACACCAAACCAAAACCAAACCAAACCCACCGCCGTCGAGCTGGGTCCAACTCATAGCAACCCTAGAGGTCAGAGTAGAACTGCCTCACAGCGTCTGGCAGATTGGAGCTGCCAACCTTCCGGTTAGCAGTCACAGCACTTAACCCACTATGCTTCCAGGGTTTCCTCAGCTAACACAGAGGTAGGCAATCTGAACCTACCAGAAAGATATAGCAGTCTGCGCCCATGAAGGTCATTGTCTTGGAAAATCTATTGGTCAGTTTCATTCTGTCCTGTTGGATTGTGATGAGTTAAGAAAAAACTCAATGACAATACTTTTGTTTTGTGTCTTAAACAGGTAAGCAACTTCATATGTTATAAGAGAGCAGCCAGAGAAGCTGATTAGAGAAAGAACAGGAAAAGAGACCAAAACCAAAACCCACTGCCATCAAGTCAATTCTAACTCACAGCAACACTATGGGACACAACAGAACTGCCCCGTGGAGTTTCCAAGGAGTGCATGGTGCATTTGAACGGCTGCCCTCTTGCTTAGCAACTGTGGCACTGACCCACTACGCCACCGGGTTTTCCCCATAGTAGAGAAGCAACAGGGATTCCAAGCAAGGATTAGTGACATTAACTTCTACTAATTGTTGAAAGCATGAGGAAAGGATATTTGTAGACAGAGATTCTTCTAGGAAAATAAAGCAGAACTTTAACTTTTGTCCTTTCTGGTGGTTTCTATTTTCTCCGAAAAGTTGGGGCAGTTATACGCTAGGGGAGAAGACAGAAGTGACACGAGGGATTATCGGTGAATTGGTGAGAATGAAATAACCACCGCAGAGAATGGAAGAAAGCGCTGACTGGAGGGATTCAACTGACCTCGGTGGAGGGCTGAGTGGCTGAGAATTTGTGGAAGTGACAGTCAGTAGGTGTGATTTTTCCCAGCAGCTTTGCAGGAGCAGAGAAAGCAGACAGATGTATACCGCAGTGTAGATTTAGCAGAGATGAGCGCAACTGACTCAGTGGCAAAGGGTAGGGGTGGTAAAAGCCCAGGGGCCAAAAGAGATGAAACTCTCAAGGAAGAAAGTAGTTGAGAGCTCAGAGCAGGAAGTTGGAATACACATCAGTCAAGAGTCAGTCAGAAAGCATCACAGATCTAGCAGTTTCTTTGGTGTGGAGTCACCGGTACTGTGGAGGGAGAACAGGAAAACGGTGCTCCAACAATATTCAGACTTTAACACAATAAATTTTGATAATGTCTTATAAAGAGTCACCCTATCCACATGCAGTAGACATTTCTCCAACCCAAAAATCTGATGTCTACTCCACCAGCCTTTTTAAGCATATCAAGAAGAAGAAACAGAGCCACTCTAGCATCTATGCGGAAGCATCTGTGAGAAAGAAATGCATCAGCATGTGTCACAGCGTTACTGTGGCTCTAGCTAACTGGCACACAAAGCGAGACTGTCCACTGTCTGCTCTAAAGTCCCACAGGTAGTGTGCACCCACATCTATTACAGTATTTGCGACATGTGGCTACATGGGTTGTTTTTCTTCTCCTTGGCTATAAACTATCTGACAGCAGAGATCACGCTTTAGCCTTCTGCATCTCCTCCCAGTACCTTATCCAGGATCTTCTGCACAATAAACACGGAACAGCTATTTACTGGGAAGAATAAATTTTCAACATTTTATTCCAAATCAAGTATGGATAGTGTCATGGGTTGAAATGTATCCCCCAAAACTATGTTTAGCATCTTGGCTAGGCCATGAATCCTGGTATTGTCTGGTGATCCTAACCCACTGCCGTCGAGTAGGTTCTGACTCACAGCAACCCCAGAGATCACAGTAGAACTGTCCCCATAGAGTTTCCAAGGAGTGCCTGGAAGATGTGAGCAGCCACCTTTCCATGGTTAGCACCGTGTAGCACTTAACCCACTTTCCCACCAGGGTTTCCTGGTGATCCTCTGTGTTGTAAATCCTGCCTCTGTGATGTTAATGGAAGAAGATGGGTGGTGGTTGGTTAGTGAGGCAGGACTCAATTTATAAAAGTGTACTGTGCCTGGAGCTAATCTCTTGGGATGTAAAGGAAAGGGAAGCAAGCATCGAGTTGGGGACCTATACCATCAATAAAGAAGCAGTACCCAGAGCAGTGTGTGACTTGGGTTCCCACTACCCCAGAAGCTCTCAGTCCAGGGAAAGGACCTTCCTATAGAGCCAACAGAAAAAAGACTTCCTCTAGAGCTGATGACCTGACTTTAATCTTTTAGCTTACATTTCTGTGAAAAAAAAATAAATTTTCTTTTTAAAGCCATCCACTTATAGTATTTCTGTTACAGTGGCAGCAGATAACTAGGACAGAGAGCTAGAACACTGTGTCATTTTCTAAGCCAACTAAGCTACCTCCAGCCTCTCTATACCACTGGCTGCCCTCCAAAAGCCCCTGAAACCAAACCTGATGAATTGAGTGAGTCCTCCATGCTACCCCATAAATGTGCTGTTAAGAGAACATGGCAACTGGAAAGTTAATCAAAAACAGAATTTAAAAAATGGTATTTTTTGTTGTTTCTGAGGTGAACATAAATATTATTACTTGAATAAAATTCTGTTATACACTAAGGCTATAAAAATATCTTTACATTTAGAAAATAAAATAAATGATAAAAAAAGTACAAAAAACTAAGGGTATGTTTTGTGCTAATCTTCCCAGTTAACATGGGTCACTAATCAAATTATGTCAATGTAACATAAAAGCAAAACTGTATTAATTAAAAGAAATATGAATGAATTTATCTGTTGTATTTTCAACTGGATATTTTTTCCTTTCTCGTTTTAGATCTCCATAAACATATGTGTGGAGCATGTGTAATTAAATATCACCACTCAAAACAAAGATTTTCTAAAATGCTCAATGAGCTATTAAAGATGAGGCACAAAATATCTAATTTTCCATATCTAAACACTAATAACATCTGAAATAGATCTCTATGTGAGTTCCACATTTATAAGATACACAAGTATAATTCATTAGATTATCCTTCTTTTCAGAAATCCCAAACCCAAGAACACTGAATCACTTTTAAATGAAGCAATGTGTTTTTTAGATCTGTAAGGTGTAAAAAAAAAAAAAAAAAAAAAATTCCAATTGCTACTTTATGTCATGCTGATATAGGCATAAACTCTCAGGTTAAATTTCTCTCTTTGTAGTACAAGTTTCAATTTGGATTTTAAAAGAGCTTGAGGCCATCAATTTTCACATCTTTCCCCACTCCCAATTCTGAAATCAGAAACCCAATTTCAAGAAAATACTGGTAAGTTATAAGAAGATTTAACATGTTCAGGAATAAGATCGACTGCCATTAGGGCAATTCCATTAACATGAAGAATATTTAAGTCACTTACTTTTGCCAGGTTTCCTGGCTTCATCTTTAACAGTCAAACAAACAGTATCTTTTCCTCCCTTAACTATTCTACTGATCCAATTCAAAGACTCTTAAATTTAAAACAGTATCATTAAAAGGAAGTTAGTCTGTTACCAGATATTTTGGTATGTCCATCCGAAAAGAGCCTACAAGTCTAGGCTTCTTCATCTCACAACACTCTTGCCCATCAGTGGAAGGGTAGGCCATTGTATCAACTTTTAAATAAACTAGGCTATGTCTAGCCCCTCTCAAGCATTAATGACTCTCCAGACTAGCCCTAGAAAATCTGGGAAGGTAGCCCTTAGTGCTACATCTGCTAAACAAATCGTAGGCAGTTTCAATCTGCCAAGTGCTCTTTGGAAACGCTATGGGGGAGTTCTACTCTGTTCTATAGGGTCGGTACAAGTCAGAATTCACTCAACAGCATTGCATGTTTTCTGTTTGTTTGTTTGTTTTGGTTATACTAGCCCTATAAATCTGCTACACTGAAGACAGAGAACTCTGCTTTTCTCTGCGTCTTCCCCTGGTCTATGTTGAACTCAGTGATGAGATCACAACTCTGGGGACTCCTGTGCTACCCTAGAACCTGTGGACTCAAGCTCTCTGACATCAAATAGACACTTAATATCCAGAAAAGGTCATAAGTACATCCTCAAAGCCCTAACCCTGTGTATGCACATACATTCTCTAAATTCCTCTTAATAATTTTTCCCAAAGAAGAATGAACTAAATCTCAGATGTAGAAGGTAATAGGAGCTTAATACAGTCACATCAGTGAAAAGAAATAAGGTAGACATCCCTCCAGTTCCAATAATGTATTAGATATCCAGGAGGAAATCAACATATGTACATTAAATACACAGTTACCAGAACTGCTCATTATTTTACAGTTACATATAATATGCATGTTTAAAACTATAACAATGATTTCACCTACAATAAAGTATTACTAAACTCTTGCTAATCAAATCACTGTCTGTTATCATTAGTACTTATCTTAACAAACTATGTATCTCTAAATCATTCCATAATATAGCATAACCATGAAACATAATTTTAAATGATGGCAACCGTATTTTTAAAAGGTGATTAAATCATTTATGGTTTCCATTATCTTAATTTTCTATAGCAGACATACAGCTGTTGTGTGCAAGTGTGATTAAGTCTATTTAATATACCTCAATATACAACTACCCAAAACCTTCTCTCTTCCCAAGTTAACACAATGAAAAGTTGCATTTTCCTTAAATACCACCTTCAGAGTATGTGCAAATATACACGTACACATCTAAACATACATGCATACATCCATATGTACATGGGTATTTTACCTATAGAAACAGCTTTTCTGTGTTGTGTGTGTTTTAAAATCAATAAGACTATACTGAATATTGCATTTGCTAACATGATTTCCACATTTCACTCATCCATCACATTCAATTCTTCACCAGGTCTCTTGTTATTCAACAAGCAAACAAAATTTCTTGAAGCTTCCTTCAAAAATAGTTTCAGAATCACCTTGAAAGGTGATATTCATGTTAGAGAAACAATTCAGTGAAATCTTATGTAGTGGATGTGATCAAATCAGTTTGGATTCAAAAAGTCATGGCCAAAGGTTAAAAAGTTTTAAAAAGGTATCTTAATTACATTCAGTTAGATTCTTAAAATACTACAAAACCAAGACAGAAGAGAAATTAAATTATGTATGTGAGTTTGCTTTCAAGTTAGCCGACTTCTTTTTAATTTTCCCGTCCCACAGCTCAAAGGTAAAGAATGTAAAGTGTTTTATCTATATAAACATTTTTCTACATATAATGATGCATACACACAGACCACACATGACAACACAGATGTCTTATAACATAGAATGTAAAATTAGCTAGAAAGTACAAATCAGCTACTAGAGACACAAACTTGAGTTCACATATAATCATTCATAGGAAGTACATATAAGTCAAGAGTATGAAATTGGAATGTCACCGATAAGGAGAACCTTAATAGAATGAATATGTGTTGAATCCTTGTAGTTAAATCCTCCAATTACAATGTGATTTTTGGCAGGTTATATAACTAGCTAAACTTGAATCTCCCTGTATTTCAAATATAGAAAATAATCCTCCATCAAGTAATACTTCCTCTGGGAAGGAAAGAATTAGTACTAGACGAGAATCTGCAAAGGGAATTCACTTTCCTTCGTGTTCATGGTCTACAACTCGTCTCCACAATAACAGTTACAGCACACAGTCAAAAGTGCTGAACGCAATCCTGGCTTTGTCACTTGTCAGCAAGCGTGAGTTTCACAGCTTATTGTCCTCATCTGGAAACAATGCATATTAAGTATTTAATACATTTTTAGATGTTTTTTAGAACATAATACTATTATACATATCAATCTTCTTGAAAATTCCTCTCTAGCTTCTGCATTGTGATGAGAAAAACTGAAGAATTAATGCTTCTGGAGAAGGACATCATGCTGGCGGAGGGTCAGTGAAAGGAAGGAAGGCTCTCAGCGAGATGGAATGACACGGAGACTTTAACAATGGGTTCAAACCTAACAACTATTGTGAGGATGGTACAGGACTGGGCATTATTTAGTTCTGCTCCGTGTAAGGTCACTGTAAGTCAGAACCCACTAGACAGCACCTCCGGTATCATGATAGGACACTCTCCTTCTTTTCCTAATGCTATTTCTTCTCAGTTCCTAATGCTGTTTCTTCTCTCACACCTTCACCATCTCTTCTTCCTCATCCTACAATCCCAAAAGTTGGCTTTTCATGGTTCTATCTTCAACTCAATACTACCATTTTCCAGTGTCTTGTATAAAAAGTGCTGAAAAGGTTTGGAAATGAACCCAAAATTTCATAACAAAGGGTATATAAAATTGTATGTCAGCCTGGAAAAAAAAAAAAAAACTGTAAGAGTAGGCTTCAACAGGTTAAATCCACTTACACCACAGAACAACTCTGGTATTCTTCTGATGTGGAACACCACCACCAGCTTCCAAGGAGCCTAGCAATCAACCCAGCAAAGGAATTTTTTGATGGTCTGCATGATGCTAATGCTTATATTATTCACTAGAGCTTCAGAAAGTACCTGGCAGAAGTAAAAACAATTTAGTGAAGAATCAGCCATTGTGAGCCTGCTAGTATCTGGCACCACACTAAGAGCACGCACATACACAATTTCACACGCCAGTACTGCCACACAGTACTGTACGCAGCAGAAAGAAAAGAATGAACTCACAGTCATGAGTCAACTGTGACTCACAGAAATCCTACAGGACAGAGAACAACAGTCTCATAGGGTTTCCAAGGAGCTCCTCGTGGATTTTAACTACTGACATTTTGACTAGCAGCCCTAGCTCTCAAACAGTATGACACCAGGGTTTCCAGACAAAAGATAGATGTGGATAATCCATCTCTTTGTAACAATAATGAATTCCAATTTGCTGTATGCCTAATATGACCATCCTTTCTTTTGAAGCCTCTGAGAGTAAATGGATCTCAATCTTCATTCAGAAAATTAAAAATTCTCCAATAGTGCAAATACTTTCTGGTTAATGGTACATTTAGAGGAGATGTCTATGATCCGACTCAACGGCACTGGGTTTTTTTGTGGTTCTATTTGTGATTACCTCATCTGGCAGAGAGGAAGAAAAAGGAAAATAAGTACGGACTATTTGCTATAGGAATTTTTCCTTTACAAACGAAATGGAAGTTTGAGTGGAAAAAAAAAAAAACAACTTAGATTTCAATGAAGTCTATTTGGATTCTGCATGTACAGTTGATCTGAGATAACTCTGTGCTAATCAGTACGACCTAATCAGTAAAAAATAAAAATAAAAATAAAGTTTTAGCTCCCAAGTATGATAATGTACTTAAGGGCACTTAAGGCAGTACTGCCCCACTGACTGTGAGTCAATTCCAGCTCAAAGTGAGCCTATAAGCCAAGTAGAACTGCGCTATAGTTTCCAAGGCTGTGAATGTTTACAGAAGCCAGCTGCTACATCGTTCTCCCTCAGAGTGGCTGGTGGGTTCAAACTGCTCACCTCTTGCTTAGAAGCCAAGTTCTTGACCACTGTGCCACTAGAGCTCATTTAATGTAGTGTTACTACTCATCATAAGCCTTAGCAAAAAGTAAGCTAGGGAGAGACAAAACCCTTCTTATGATTAAGTAACATGGAGGGAAAAGGTCTAGCAATTAGCAGAATGACAGTAACTACAATTTTCAACACAGAACGGAACAGAAGCAACTGAGACCAATTTTGACATCCATCTCTACTGCCCTGGCTTTTCTCAAGTGAGAAAATTAGTATGGTCCACACTGCTCACACACCAGCATCTATTCCGAACAAAGAAGCCCACTGTCCTGGAACTAGGATGTAGAAATGAGGACATAGACACAGGGATGGAGGATAATTGCAGATCCTACAGCATTCAGACTGGTTCTTTTCTTTTTTTCTGTTTTTCAGTGCTCTGGATTCAGAATGCATCTGGGATACTCCTAGGTCCTCCAATTAACCACAAACCAGTTCTGTAACAGTTATTAGCATTACCTGCTGTCAAGTTGACTCTGAGTTCCAGAGAGTTCCTGTTTAACATCAGAATGTTCCCTGGTCCTGAGCTGTCTGCATGACCTCTGATGTGTCTGAGTCCATCACTGTGGCTGTTGTGGAGTGCCTTCAGACCCAGGGGGCTCCTTTTCCAGCACTATATCAGACAATGCTTTGCTGCAAGCCACACAGATTGCATGACTAATTTTTGAAAGAAGACTGCTAGGCCTTTCTTCCTAGTCTGTTTTTCTCTGAAAATGCCACTAAAATCTGTCCACTATGACTGATCCGGCCAGTATTTGAAATATCAATGAAATAACTACCAGCAGCATAGCAACACACAAGCTACCATACCACAGTATGATCAGCTGCTATGACTGACAACAGAAGGATTTGCAATTTAGCCAACATATGTGAAGAATCTATGTTTTGTTTTTCTACTTTGCTTTTTTAGACTGTTTCTACTTTGACAACCCCACTCTTCATGAGCGTTTACTTTCAGACAATACTATTATCCAGAAGGTGATTACATTAGAGAAGTAGGAAAAATAGCTTACAACTCTCTAATAGTTGTCCCACTGTGGAGAACTGAAGAGTCCCTCACTCTTTATAGTTTGGTTTGATAAGTTTGGTTACTCTCCCCATCAAGAGAAAACTACACCACACTCTAATCCAATATGCTAGATTATAATATTCTTTCAGAAACTTTCTTTATATGCTCACTGTAATAATTCAATTAAAATGTACCTTTTTGGGGCTAAACATTATAAAGAATCTCTATTAAAGGCAAGGCCTGAATACAAGTTAAATACAAACTAACTATAAAGTTAATTTAAGATTTTAAACCTATTTCCAACTTAAAGAAAGGTTAAAGCAATCTACTTTTAATTAAATATATCTATGGCAACTTAATTCCAAATCTTAAGGTTCTGCAACCCAATTTTTCATGATAAGAATATTACTAAAACGCATCTGCATTGAATGACAATCTTCCATTCCTCTCAGCTTTCTGAATCCATTATCTGTCTCATGGGACTGAATGCTTTGCTATGACTGATGATGAATATGATATATAGGACAAATGATGCACTTTTTCATTTAACAGACTAAAAAGGAAATTCACTTTAGTCTCCTTTCTGCCTAGTTTCATTAAAATCTAAATACAGCTATTCTAAGAGACTTTTTCTAGCTCAGTTCAGTTTGACAAAAAGAGTCTCATGTATCATTTAAATCAATTACAGATTCACTGGGAATATACCTCAAAAGTTTAGATTGAACATTTTCAGTTTAAAAGTAGATACAGAAAACATCACTAACATAAATGAACAAATATGTACTCAAAAACTGTCTAACTGATAATTTTTATTAATTTTTTTAAGAGTTCTTTTAACTTTTAACTTCAGAGAAAAAAATCTTCACATAATTACCTCCTGGCTTTTGGCTAAGATATATTGATAATATCTTTAATAAATTATTTTTTTACCAAAGTCACACAGCACTGGCCACAAATACTTAGAAAACATCAAAATTTCAATTTGACTGGAGTATTATATGAGCAGAGGCAATGATTACTACCTAGGAAACCCTGGTGGCATAGTAGTTGAGTGCTGGGTCTGCTAACCAAGAGGTGAGCAGTTCAAATCTGCCAGGTGCTCCTTGGAAACTCTATGGAGCAGCTGACAGCAGTGAGTTTGAGTCTGGCTGGAGGAGGAAACAGGAAACCTTGGTGTAGCAGTTAAGCACTGTGGTTGTTAACAAAAAGGTAGGCAATTCAAACCCACCAAGTGCTCTCTGGAAACTCTTTAGGGCAGTTCTACTCTGACCACTGAGTCACTATGAGTCAGAAGCCACTGGTAGGAGAAGACCATCCATTTGCCTCATTAGAGGTGACATTTTTGATATCACCGAATTTCCAAGACCTGGCACAGTCTGTCTCAGAGAAGATACTTAACAGATATTCTACTTAAAAGGAAGAAGGGAAGTAGAGAGAACAAAGTGTCGAATTTAAATTCCAGCTCTTTCACATACTCTTCTAACTTTGAAAACACTGACAGCTTTTTGAAATAAACTTAAAAAAAACACTATATATATCACACAGTTTTAATAGAGTAAGCACATTAATTAAAGATTATATTTCATGATTCTATGAGAAAAGAGTAAAATTTTGGTATCAGTTGCTATAAGTTGAGATGTACTATAAATACGTAAATGATCTTATGGTATTATTCACATCTCTTTACCTTAAAAAAATAAAAATTCACAAAGTTGATAAATCTAGCTTGAAAGAAATTATTGAAGATAACAACCAGAGTCCTGATGCACAGTGACTAAGAGCTCAGGCTGCTAACCCAAAGTTCTGTAACTCAAATTCACCAACAGCTCCTCTACTCTGTTCTATAGGGTTGCTGAGTCAGAAGTGACTTGAGGGCAGTGGGTTTGGTTAAGTTTCAATTAACAAAATCAGGGCCAGTGAACTGCACCATTCCAGAGGTCCCCACAGATATCTAAACTACAGTGTAAAAGATGCCCTCTAAATTGTGTAACTTATCAGCCTCTACAAAAAATGCACCATTCTAAGTAGGAGAGAACTCTATGGAAGCCAATCAAACTATTTCAAACAGAGGAGTTTAATACAGGGAATTTATTACATGGGTAATTTAAAAAGAAAAATGAGAAACCAAGTGGAAAACAGTAAAATAAACAAGAGATTAGCAGTCACAGGAATCTGATAACAACTCAAAGGCTGTAATACTGAAGCCCAGAAAGCAGGGTCATCCCGCAGAAGCTGGAACCAAGACAGGTCCTCCTGGCAGGAGTTGAGTTGATAGGAAAAACAACAATAACTAAAAGGCAGAGCTGCGACAGGAAACATAGCCTTGCTCTAGACAGTGCGATGATGGGCAGGGTGGCAGGAGAATCCCCTAGCTTCTCCTGCCCTCTCTCTCCAGTCTTATACTAGTGTCTCCCATCAAATCAATCTGACAGAGGCAGGAGACCAGTGAGCTTGCTTTTTGTGGTTCAAAACAAAAGGATGGACAAGAATTCTGAAAGAAAATAGACCAATGACCAGGACAGCACAATATTTGAATTTAGTATCATCATCAAGAAGTCAACCCGAGTCAAAAAAATATGTTTACATAAATGTCCATAGCAGAGTTATTCATAATAGCCAAAAGAAAAAATGGAAGCAATTCAAAAGTCCTTCAGCTGAGAAATGGATAACAAAATGTAGCATATCCATACAATGAAATACTACTCAATGGTAAAAAGGTACTGTTACATCCTACAGCATAGATGAACCTTGAAAATACTATGCCAAGTGAAATAAGCCATACACAAAAGATCATATACTGTATGATTCATTTATATAAAATATACAGAATAGACCATTCCATAGACAGAAAGTAGATTAGTGATTGCCAGAAGATCGGATGGGGGAGAAGAATTAGGTAAATGGTGACACAAATGTTTCAGAGGTGACACAAATGTTCTCAGATAGTAGAAGTGATACACAACATAGTATATACACTACAAAATTATTCAATTGTATATTTTACAGTAGAAACCTTGGTGGCAAAGTGGCTTAAGTGCTATATCTCTGCTAACCAAAAGTTCAGCAGTTTGAATGTACCAAATGCTCCCTGGAAACTCTATGGAGCAGTTTTACTCTGTCCTATGGAAACTCTGGTGGTGTGGTGGGGTTAAACACTATGTCTACTAACCAAAAGGTCAGCAATTCGAATCCATCAGGCACTTCTTGGAAACCCTATGGGGCAGTTCTACTCTAACATACAGGACTGCTATGAGTCAGACCTGACTCCAACAGCAGTAGGTTTGTTTGTTTGTTTTTGGTATAGAGTCACTATGAATCAACTTGATAACAGTGCATTTGGCTTTTTGGTTTTTTATACTTTAAGGTGGTGATTTTCAGTTATGTACATTATATATCAATTTAAAAAATGCTAACAGAAAAAATAATGAAAAGGCAGAGTATACATGGTCTCACAGTTAAGTCCCACCAAGCACATGTTGGCAGAACTATACAAACAACTGAGTAAGGTTTTATAACTTTGATGTATCAGTGTCTCACAGCTGTGTTTGTGCCTACACACCATGGTTTTATGGTGTCTTGCTCAGTGGCATTCATTACTGTTGTCGCTTGCTTTTGTTTGCCATTGCGAGATTCTCAGAGCTTGAATTAGAGCAATGAACAAACATGAAATTTCTTGTTAAGCTTGGCAAAGTAAAGAGAAATCATGGACACATTAGTCCAAGTTTAAGGGGATAATGCCATGAAGAAAACAGCAGTGTACCGGTGGACTAAATGTTTTTCTGAAAGCATTACTGATGAAGACAGGGCAGAGCAGCCAGTAACAAGCAGAACTGACAAAAATATTACACAAATTCATTAAAGTCATCAACTAACTGTGAGAGGCATAGTAGACCAAGTAAAGATCAATAGTGAAACAGGAAAGTCTTCACATGATCAAGATAGGTGCAAAATGGTCCTGAAGGTGCTCACCTATGAACAAAAGCAAAGGAGAGTCAAAATTTGCCAAGACCTGCTAGAGAGACAAGGTGATGTTTTGGGCCATGTTACCACTGGTGATAAAACATGGGTGTAGCAATACAACCCTGAAACAAAGCATCAAAGTACACAGTGGAAGTCAACAAATTCTCCATGACCAAAACAGTCTATCAGTCCAAATAAAGAGTCAAAAAGATGCTGCTAACCATTTTGGATATCAGAGAGATTGTTCACTATGAATATGTATCAACTGGATAAACAGTTAACCATGTTTACTATTTGGAAGTGCTGAAAAGGCTGAAAAAGTTAGACGAAAACCACCTCAACTTTTTGCCAATAACTCATGGCTCTTGCAACACAACAGTGCACCAGCTCACATAGTAGTGTCTGTGAGGGAGTTTTTAGCCAGCAAATAATTATATTGGAACACCCTCCCTACTCACTTGATCTGGCCCCAGTGGCTTTTTTCTTTACTCAAAGATAAGGGAAATACTGAAAGGAAGATATTTTGATGACATTCAGGATATCAAGGGTGAAATGACAACTGCTTTGATGGCCATTCCGGAAAAAGAGCTCCAAAATTGCTTTGACTGCTGGACTAGGCACTGGTGTCAGTGCATAGTTTCCCAAGGGGAGTACTTCAAAGGCGACCACAGTGGTATTCAGCAATGAGGTATGTAGCACTTTTTCTAGGATGAGTTCGCAAACTGAAGTGGCAGCCCTCAGATAACAGGCTTCCAAAATTCAAGCCAAAACTCACTTAGGTCTTCCCTGGTTGCTGGGCTGAGACTTCCTGCACAGTAGCATCACTACTGGGAGAAAGGTGCATCAGTTCACTTTCTTAAGAGATGCAGACGCTTAGAAACCATACAGGGTAGTTCTGCTCTGCCCTATAGGGTCGCTATGAGTAGGAAAGTGATTTACATCATAGTTGAAGGTCAATTATACTTCCTGAGAAAACGTAATATTATTTTAAGGTTCCTAATCTCTAAATAATATATCTGATGCATTTCTTCTCTGATTTACAAGCAACATTTTGGGTTTAATATAGTTAAATCATTTTCTTTTCAGGAATCCATCGTAAGAGGCTGGTCCGTAATAGTCAAGTTAAAATTAATGCCTTTATGGTTTAAGATGAGGAAATGTTAGGCTACAAAGAAGCATAATTTTCCTTTTTCTCTTTTCCCAAGATTTATTCAAGCTCATAAGAACCTCCATCTTTTTCTAATAAGAAAAAGTTGAATACGAACTGAAATATAATAGAGAGAAAAGATCTGAGATCAGGAAAGAGCTGGAGAGTTAAAGTTGGACAATAAACTAAACAAGCCTTCAAGACTCTTCAGTGAGTTCCAAATAGCCTGCCTGACACAATTGTAGGAACAGGCAAAATAAACAATTCTGTATGTCCTTAAGGGATTTAGTACATTTCTGCTATCCTCTCCACAATGCAAAACTGATATTCAGATATGCCACCTGCAGTATAAGAAAGAAAGAAATCAACAAATTTAATTGGAGTTGCCTTAAATACCTATTGTAAGTCCCTGATGTTTAGAATAATGAAATGTGAACTTAAAATGAATAGTCTAGTTGTAATCAAAATACAGAGGATGCTGACATTTGCTGTAATCAGTCACACTTGGGGCTAGAGGTGACTGTTATAAGAGAACGAGAGTTCTCTAAGAAAACATTTAACTTGATGAAATATATGCATAATGTACCTTCTTTGTCTAAGTAAATGGCAAGCTTAATAAAGTCACTTATAATGAATAAAATTATCAAAATTTCAAAAGATGACTGCTGGAGAAAAACCATAAACAAAATAATTCTGCAGAGATTAACAACAAATGAAGCCCACAACTGAAACCTAATAAAAAATACTGTATTATTCAAACAGCATAAATTTTTAACAACAGGACATTTATGAAAAAGCAGTATGAGTCTAGGAAATCTACCTTCAAGCATTAAGGTCTCTAGTAGCAATCTCCTAAAATCCCAGGAGGCAAGCATATTTCCCTATAAAAATAATCCCATCAGGCATTATATTAAAGCTCTCTGATTCAGCACAACCAGGGCCAAAAGTTGGAAAATAAATTGAAAATATTGGTCAAATTAGAAAATGATGAAAAGCAAACATACAAACAGTAAACATCTTATTTAAATTTAAGACATAATATTAAATACACAATTACCTATCTTCTGCTGTAAGACTAAAATCATTTCTACGAGTCTGGGTCCTTTGATCAGAATTTTGTATCATTTATCATACATGAACCATATCCACACTGCAACATTTAAAATTTCTAATTTACTTTGGATTAAAATGGAATGAAAGCTTAAAAGTGCAAGCAAAATAATCTCTGTGCAAAGTTCTACTAGTTTTGTCCTGTATCTGCAGTCTCTCTTATCAAGTTATTTTTTTCTACCTCTGACTGAGATTTTTCCCAATACTCAATAATACTTTTTTTTTTCCCTGTCACGTTGATAGCTCACCACTTTATACTATACTGAATTATATTATAGAATTGTAATGAGAGGAACTGGCATTCACAGGACTGGGGTCAGAGGAAGAGGGGATCTGGTTTCCCACAAGCATACAATGCAAGTGGTAGAAGCAGACTGACACAGGTCTACAAGTGAGTCATCTACCACCAGAAGTCCCTGGATCGTGCAAAAACATTCAACTACTAGCTTAAAAGTTGGTTGTTCAAACACACTTAGAGGTACCTCAGACAACAATACTGACAGAATGTTTCTGAGAGCAGAAACATTCTGCACACAGGAGCAGATCTATTGTGCACACAGGAAGTCACCATGAGTTTGGAATCAACTCACTGATAACTAGCAGCAACTACTAATGTTCAGCCTCCTGTAGGGATCAGTCATTATAATTTACTGTAAACCTGTCAAGAGTAAGTAAACCCAACAGGTCTAGTAGGCAGAGAAGCTGGTTAATTAAAGTTGCACTATACATCTTTACTCCTTTCAAAAAGAACAATCTATGGTAAAACAGATAAGAGGGGTGAAATCATCAAGACCATGCTATCAAGCAGCAGGAAGTACTAATCTTTTTTTACAAAACACCTACTGGCTGGTGACTTACGTAGGTTCACATACCTGAAAAGGCCTCCATTTCACACCATCACTGTGGGACTGGTTAACTGCCTTAAGGTTTTCCACCTGTGTTGTGATTTCCCACCAATTTGCCAAAATAAACAATATCAGAAAGTCTGCAGTCTATCCCAAACACTTATTTCTAGAAATATTACAATCATCAATAAGATAAACTGAAGAGAAACCACATTAAAATAAAACAATTAAAAAATACATTTACAGGGACCTACAAGAAATTGAAAATGTCTTGTACCACCCAATTGACATTGATAAAATTTAATTTGAATCCAGAGGTCAGTAGAAACTCCAAAGAAACCTCGGCAGTCTAAGACTAGAACACTACTGTATCTAAACAACTCTCCTACCTTCCCACCCCCTACACATACATAACGTATTTAAAAATATAAATAGTTTAATTGTTTATATTAGTTTTTAAAATGTTATTTGCCACTAAGATAGCCTGTATTATTGTTCCCAATTTGTCACCAGTTCCCATATAAGAAGACTTTTCATCCATGCATCATTGATATAAGGCTTGGCCACGTTATTCAGTTAATGGAAGGTAAGAATGAACCACACTCGCTTTTTCTAACTTGAAGCATTCAGAGCAATCTCAGGTTTCCCCCACTGCTTGTTACAGGAGAAAATGTCCCACACAGAAGCTGCTCCATTACTGTGGATTCTAGAAAAAATATGACACTTGGGGTACAGTCACAACTGATAAATGAAGCTCATATGAACAAGAAATAAATTTTGTTGAAAGCCATTAGGATGTTGGGGCTACTTGTAACAGTTTAGACCACAGTGAAAGGTGGTTAATACAACCACCATACAGTAGCTGAAAGAGGAGAATTGAAAGGAAGTTGACATAAGAATTAAAATTTCCAGACATATAGAACTTTCAAATTGATAAATAATGATCATAAATTTTTAAACGAGTATTTCTCAAACCACTACAGTGTCAGGCAATTTTTCTTTTTTTTAATTTCAATCTATTATAGATTAACCAAAATCACACCAGTTTCTGTTGAGTGGATTCCAACTCACAGCAACCACATACATGTCAGAGCAGAACTGTGCTCCACAGCATTCAAAGGCTGAATTTAGTGGAAGAAGATGGAAATGCTGGTCTTCCAGGCATCTCTGGGTGAACTTGAACCACTAACCTTTCTATTAGGAGCCAAGTGATTGATCACTTGTCAATACAGGGATTCCCACAGAACAACATTCATGAAAAATGTAAACAAATTATTTTTTAAAAAATATTTATATTAAGTTCCTATTTTTGTATTATCATTGTTAGAATCAATAGAAACAAACCTACTCTATTGAATTGTTACTAAAGTTTCTAAATGCTCCCTCCTGTTTCTAACAACAGATCACTGTGAACCAGTTACAGTTCACAGAACTATACTGACCCATAAAATACACAGTGAGTCACCCTTTCTCAGGGCATGTCGGATAAAGAAATGTGTAAGCTTTTGTGATGGTGCAAACATCTTGACAACTTTGTAGCTGAAAATATAGACAAATTTAGGCCAGAAAACAGGCAAAAATCTCCTTGGTATCTTTCCCACCCTGCAAGAATAGGTATCTGTGGTTCCTTTTTTCTACAGTCATTAAAAAAAAAAAAAAAAAGATTTTGTTTCTTTCTGTTTTTCCTTTCTTTTCCTTTTCTTTTCCTCCCCTTCCCTTCCTTCCTTTTTTTCTCCTCCCCTCCTCTTTCCTCCTCTCCCCTCCCCCCTTCCCTTCCCTTTCTTTTCATCCATCAATGACAGACATTTAGGTTATTTGAAAAGTGCCTACCTCCCACACTAAGTAATTTTAAATGAGATGTTTTAAGTTATAGCGAATAGGAATCCAATTATTATATACTGACATATGTAGTTTGCTGCCTTTCTCTCTATCCATTATCATCTAGCTACTTGGGAAGCAGCTAGTTCTCTTCAATTATTTAGCAACCTGCAATAAACATAATTCAGTTTGAAAACTCCAAGGATATCTTAAATCACATTTACTTTTCTAAAGAATGGATCTTTGCCTTATCAAAGACGATGTAAAACTTCAGAAATTCATCCCAAGTCTTTACAGTAGTTACTGACTTGCACAGAGATACCTTTTGGGTAGTAACATTATGAGCCTGATGAATGTCATTATATATCCCACTGCCCTTTGGTGCTGCTGCAGCAGCTGCTGGGTACTTAAAATGCTAGTTTGCTTTTTTGGTTTTTTTTTCTTTCTTTCTTTTTTTTATGACTGAAAGGAAAAGAAATGATTGTTTCATTTTTCTCTCAAATGAAGAAAAATATATGCAACGGATTTAAAGTGAAGTTGCTTTCCAAGCAGTTTTTAAAAGAGGAATGACAAAATCAAGATCCAACTCAGTTTGCCCAGACTGAGACTAAACTGCTCTATTTTTGGAAAGCTTAATGGTCTTTCACACATAATAGTAACGATACATATATAGACCATTGCTTTTTTCATTGTTGTTTCTTTTTGTCTTTGTGTGCATGTGTGCCATATGTTTTAATTTTAACATCTTTGCAGCTTTGAACATAGAGTATTGCAGATTCACAATCTAGTTACTATTCTGATATATGCAGTTACACAGCTAAGCGCGTCACTCAGCCAGGTTAAGAACTATGTTTAGAAAGTTCAACTGTGGCTCCAAACTCTTAAATTCTACCCTTTCTAATTTACACAACAGTTCATGGCAATTTCCCTTTTAAAGCTCATTTAGAGTTGACTACTTCAATCAATGTTACTTAAAATATTTTGGGGTGTCAATATAGATCTCAAAAGAAAGACTCCAAGGTATATTATAATCAAGCTTAACAAAATGAAACATAAGCAGGAACTCTTAAGGCAGCAAGACTCAAACCAAAGCTAACATTCAGAGGGAAACCCTGTAGGCTTTCATATAGATTTCTCACCAGAAATCATGATGGGACAGAGACAGTGGGACAACACATTCAAAGCCTTGAAGGAGAAGAACTTCCAACCAAGAATTACATATCCTGCAAAACTATCTTTCAAATATGAAAATGAAATTAAGACATTCCCAGAAAAACAGAAACTCAGAGACTTTGTAAAAACCAAACCGAAACTACAATAAATACTGAAAGAAGTTCTTGGCTTTGGCTTTGAAGAACAAACCAGTAACTTTATAATTCAGAATGACACATCATCCAGAATTCTACTCAGTTAGGGAAGGCTCCAAACTCAATGACAGCTTTAATATTGAAAGAAACACTCCAGTGATTATCGTGAAAACTGTGGTGCCATCATATTAAAAAGAGGGATGTACTACAGTCGTTACAGTCCTTCCAGAAGGAGAGGAAGTCAACAAGACTGGCAGTAATTAAAATTGAGTTTAGGGGCAGCTGTAAAGCACAGCAAAGATGCAACATACCGTATCAAGAAATGTAACACAGGAGTCTCAACAACTACAAAACCAACTCGGAAAAAGGTAAAAAACCAACTCACCAAAAAGAATGTCCTAGAGTAGACTAATAAGAACAACAGAGAAAACATCAAAGCAAAAATAAACATATCACAATGGTAGCACTGAACACGTATCTAGCAATAATTACATTGAATTGTGAATAGACTGAATGCTCCAGTAAGGAGACACCAAATGACATCTTGGATCAAAAGACATGACCCATCCATATGTTGTCTGCAAGAAACTCACTTGAGACTTAAAGACAGGAACAAACTGAAAATTAAAGGATGGAAGAATATACATCAAGCTAACAATGAACAAAGAAGAGCACGTGTGGCAATAGTAATCTCAGACAAAATCAATTTTAATGTAAAATCCACCATCATGGACAAAGATGTACACTATTTATTGCTGAAAGGATCAGTATACAAGCAAAACTTAACTATATTAAATATTTATGCACCTAATATCAGAGACCTAAATACACAGAAGAAACAATGGCTACACTCAAAAAAGAGATTACTCCACAATAATAGTGTGAGACTTGAACACTCCACTCTCAGTACTGGACAGTTCATGTAGAAAAAGCCAAGCCAAGCCAAGTGCCATCAAGTCAGATCCAACTCATGGTGAAGATACAGAAGACCTTATTGACACAATTAACCCACTAAACCTCATTGATATTTACAGAACTTTCTACCTAGCAGCAGACAACTACACTTTCTTCTCCACTGCCCAAGGAACATTCTCCAGAACTGACCATGTGTTAGGACATAATGCAATTCTCAACAAAATCCTTACCACTGAATTACTGTAAAGCATCTTCTCAGATCATAAAGCCATAAAAGTCGAAATCAATACAGAAAAAACACAGCTAGAAAGTGGAACTCTTGGAAACTGAACAATATCTTGCTCAAAAAAACCATTGGTTATAGAAGAAATCATGGATGAAATAAATAAATTAATGGATTCCAATGAGAATGAAAGTACTTCCTACCAGAACCTATGGGATACAGCCAAAGCAGTCCTGAGAGGTCTGTTTATCTCCATAAATGCACACGTCTGGAAGGAAGAAAGAAAACAAATCAAGGAAGTAACCCTACAGCTTGAATAAGTAGAGACAGAACAACAGAGGAACCACTCAGGCACCAGAAGAGAACTGATCATAAAGATTAGAGCAGAACTAAATGAATTAGGGAATAGAAAAACAATTGAAAAAATTGAAAAGACCAAAAGCTGGTTTTTGAAAAGATCAACAAAATCAACAAACCACTGGCTAAACTTACTAAAGAAAAAACAGGAAAGGAAACAAATAACCCAAATTAGAAATGAGAGGGGAATTGTCACAGCGGAGCCAACAGAAATCAAAAATATCTTCACAAAATACTATGAAAGACTGTACTGTAACAAATTTCAAAACCTAGAGGAAATGGACAAATTCCTTGATTCATATCACCTACCCAAATTATCACAAGGTGAAGCAGAACAACTTAATAAACCCATCACAAAGAAAGAGACTGAAAATACCATCAAAAAACTGCAAACCAAAAAAAGCCCGGGCCCTGATGGCTTCACTGACGAATTCTACCAAGCTTTTAGAGAAGAGCTGTCTCCAATACTACTTAGACTATTTCACAGTATAGAAAGCGATGGAGTACTCACAAACTCATTCTATGAAGCCAGCATAACCCTGATACCAAAGTCAGGGAAAGATCCAACCAAAAAGGAGAACTACAGATCAATATCACCCAAGAATCTAAATGCAAAAATCTTCAACAAAATACTTGCCAACAGACTACAACAACATATCAAAAAAATAATCCATCATGACCAAGTGGGAGTCATACCAGGGAAGCAAGGCTGGTTCAACATCAGAAAAACAATTAATGTGATTAACCACATAAATAACACAAAAGACAAGAATCACCTGATCTTGTCCATTGAAGCAGAAAAGGCATTTGATTAAGTCCAACACCCATTCATGCTAAAAACTCTTAGCAAAATAGGCATAGATGGAAAATTCCTCAACACAATAAGGGCCATTTATACTAAGCCAACTACCTATCTCATCCTGAATGGAGAGAGACTGAAGGAGTTTCCCTTGAGATCAGGAACTAGACAAGGATGCCCACTCTCACCTCTCCTATTCAACATTGTACTAGAAGTTCTAGCCAGAGCAATTAGACAAGACCAAGAAATAAAGGGCATCTGCATTGGCAAAGAAGTCAAAATCTCCCTGTTTGCTGATGATATGACCGTATATGCAGAGAATCCCAAGGAATCTATAAGTAAGCTATTCAAACTGATAGAAGAGTTCAGAAAAGTCTCAGGATACAAGCTAAACATAAGCAAATCAGTAGGATTCCTTTATACCAACAACAAGACTGTTAATAAAGAAATCATCAAATCAATGTCATTTATTATGGCCCCTAAGAAGATGAAGTACCTAGGAATTAATCTAACCAGAGAAATAACAGACCTTTACAAAGAGAACTACAACCTCTTACTACAAGAAACTAAGAGACAGATAGGTAAATGGAGAAACCTACCCGTTTCACGGATAGGAAGACTTAACATTGTGAAAATGTCTATTTTACCCAAAGCAATCTACTTATATAATGCAATCCCAATACAAGTTCCCAGATGGAGAAACAAATCACCAATTTTGTTTGGAAAGGGAAAAAGCCCCGGATAAGAAAAGTACTACTAAAGCAGAAGAACATACTGAGAGGCCTCTCATTACCCAAGTTCAGAACCTATTACACTGCCACAGTGGTCAAAACAGCCTGGTACTGGTACAAGAACAGACAGATTGATCAATGGAACAGAATCAAGACCCCAGAGATGACACCATCTGCCTATGAGCAGTTGATATTCAATAAAGGCCCTAAGACATTAAACTAGAGTAAAAACAATCTCTTCAACAAATGGTGCTGGCAAAATATCCATCTGCATTAAATTGAAACAAGATCCATATCTTACACCTTATACAAAAACCAACTGAAACTGGATAAAAGACTTAAATATCAAATCTAAAACGATAAAGCTCATCCCAGAAAAAGCAGGAACAATGTAAGTTTTAATACACAGTGTAGACTGACTTCAAAATCTGTCAAACAAGCCGCAATCAACAGAAGAGAAAATAGATAAATGGGAACTATTAAGAATCAAACACTTTTGCTCACTTTATCACAAGAGTTAAAAGGCCACCTACAGAAGGGGAAAAAATATTTGGCAACTCTATGTCAGACCGATGTGTGATCTTCATAATCTATAAGATACTACAAAATATCAATAAGAAGATAAATCATTGAATTAAGCGACAGGCAAAAGAGATGGACAGACATTTCTCTAAAGAGGAGATCCAGGCGGCCAAAAAACATATGCGGATATGTTCATGATGTTTAGTTATTAAAGAAATTCAAATCAAAATGACAACGAGATACCATCTCATCCCAACAAGGTTGGCCATGATCCAAAAAACACAAAACAACAAATGCTGGAGAGGCTGTGGAGAAAGTGGAACCCTCTTACACTGTCAGTGGGGTTGCAAAATGGTGCAACCTCTTTGGAAAGCAATCTGGCGCTTCCTTGAAAAAATGGATATAGATATATCATTTGACCCAGGATTTCCACTGCTTGGAATATATCCTACAGAATCAAGGCCATTCACACCAACAGATACATGCACAAGAATGTTTATCGCAGCACAGTCCATGATAGCAAAAAGATGGAATCAACCCAGATGCCCAGTAACAGAGGAACGGATAGGTAAACTATGGTATATATACTCAGTGGAGCACTATGCAATGATAAAGAACAATGATGATTCCAGGAGACATCTCATAACCTGGTTTCAACTGGAAGACATTATGTTGAATGAAACTAGTCAGAGACAAAAGGACAAATATTGCATGAGACCCCTATGATAAGAACTCAAAAACAGATTTATGCATAGAAGAAAAGACTCTTTGACAGTTGCCGGGGAGAGGGTGAGGGGAGAACGTTTAGATTAGATAGTTGGTAGAAATTTGGTTGGGTAAAACTGGTGATAGTACACACTAGAAACAAGAACAATATTAAGTGGACTTCAATATAAGTTGAATACTCCTTCCGTCTTAACCTAATATTGTCAGGACAGAGTAGCTGGGCCAGCAGGCAGGGGGCCATGCTCTTAGGCGAAATCAAGGCCAATTGGCACAACTAGCATTTTCCTAAGAGGGCTCTCTGCACCCCACATTGGTGAGTGGCATCTGGGGTCTTAAAAGCTGCCAAGCTGCCATTCGAGGGCACAGCAAATGGTCCCAACTCAGTAGGATCAGATGCTCACCGAGGACCAAAACGACATGGGGGAAAGACAACCCAGAAGACAGAAAGACCCAGATGAGTGGGTTCGTACATCGACTTGGGACCAGAACAACCGGATGGTGCCTGGCCACTACCAGTGATAGCCACAATGGAGCTCACTAAGTTGAATCACACTGGCAACACAAGAATAAAAAGGGGTGCACCCTGAGATCTCCACTAAAAGACTGCAATTGATGGTCCAGCGGCTTCGCTCCTGGGAGCATGGCCCCTGGCCCTGATGCTGCCCTGGCCCATAAATCAAACTGAAGGTCCACTCTTCAGACAGGAATGGATTGGACTTGGCGATGCAGAGTGACTATATATTGGACACACTTTATGGTTCTATGCATCTATAGTATATCATTCTGCTGACCTCTGGCTGGAGGAAGGGCAGTGGGTAGAGAGGAAGAGAAAGAAGACTGTTGGGAGGAGACATGTTTGGAGCAGAGAGGAATAGTGTGCTGTCACCGGGCAGAGAGAGCAGTGGAAAGCTGCATATAGGTGGGCATGCAAATTTATATGGGAATGTACATTTTCACTGAGTTATAATAAAAAATAAAATAAAATAAATAAACTACTACAAACTTAAAAAAAGAAAATATTTTTGGGTGAGTTGGGTAAAAAAAGAAAAACTCTACTAGAGAACAAACATTTGCCAGCAATACGATAAGAGTAATCCGTACAAAAAGAAAAATAAAAAGTATAGTATTGGCAGTTTCTAAAATAATTAGAAAAAAATTCAAGTATAGTCTGTCATATTATACAAAAAATATCTAGACATCTCAGTTTTACTTTCTTCTGAAAACTAAAACAAATAAATGGCTAATCATTTGGATTAGAAATGAATTAATAAAATTTTCTTTTTCAGGTGAACATAAAGAATAGTCCATTTATACACTAACAGAAATAGGGTTAATGTTGCTGCTTTTTGTTGTTGCTGAAGCTCTGTTTTACTACAGTTTGGGGGTTGGAGGAAGAAATCGGTACAAAAGTAATGTTTTAAAGAATGTCTAAACATTTCTCTGACACAAACAAAAGTAAAATAGTTACGCTACTTTTTAAAATAGCTCTCAAAAGAAAAATAGAAAACAGTTTCTATAAGTGGTATTTCAAATACATGTTCAGAACTTAAGCTCGTTTTTACAACAGAAAACAAAGCTGAAAAAATCTAATCCTTAAAAATGAAATTAATTCGATGGAAGCTTTAGATTTTATTGCTGTTTGAATTGTCAGATTAAAAGTATGTGGTCATGCAAACAGAGTTAAATGTTTTTAAAAACATTATAATATCATTAGAAAAACCACTTACAATATTTCAATTAATATACACTTGGATTTTAAAAATACTGTAATTTTTTAATTAATCCAGTTTAATTTCCTTTCAGTTTAGTAGACTTTTACATATAAACTAGATAACTTATAATATCCTAACCCATTTTCGTGTAAGAGAAAAAGCTCAATAAAGAAAATGTTCTTCCTCAGCTCTTCATAGGAAAAAAAAAAGAAAACGGCTTTGATTTAAGTATTAACCTACCGTTGTTCAGTCCCTGTGGCTCATAAAAACCCTACAGGTCAGAGGAGAACTACCCTACAGGGTTTCCAATGAGCAGCTGATGAATTTGAACTGCTGACAGTTTGGTTAGTAGCCAAGTTCCTAACCGCTGCACCATCAGGGCTCAGTAAATAATGCCAAGTGCCGTCGAGTTGGATCCGGTAATAGAAAAGCAAAATACAGAAGTGTTTGTGTTTCAAAACAATAACAACAACAACAAATGTTTAACAGTTATTTAAAGGTTTGTGTTCAATAAGTTTCATCATTGCCAAAGTTTCATGTCCTATACAGTCATACTGAGAAACTATCCATATTTAATTTTTTTTCCAGAGCTACCTTCTTCCAAATTGTTGGAATTAATCTCCATTTCCAAGTTTTAAAAATAAAATCAAAGCTTTTTCGTGTGAAAAAGTTGAGGTTTCATGCATAAAGTATTCCTGAGGCCTTGCAACTTTGAGCATAAAAATGTATGTCTCTTCAACTGGATTAAAAAGAATAATAACAACAGGTAAAATATTTAATTTTCCGAACCTATTTTGTGGTCTGATTTATTTTCTATCACAATCCTCTTTATTTTAATCTTCCTATCTCAATGGGGTGGGTTTATCTCTATAATGAAAATAAAGGCTCATTTATTAAATCTTATATTTTATTCATGCTCTTAAAGACAAAATAAATATCTGTTGATTGAAGAATAATTGATTAAATACTACTTCAAAAATATAGAAAGATTTCAAATTACACAATATACCTTCACTTTCACAAAGGGTGAATTTTAAAAAAAAATCAACTGAAACTGAAAAAGATGTTTTCTACATTAAAAAAGGTAACAGGTAACTTTTAGTTTCCTTTTTACAAAAGATTTTTAAATTACTTAACTTACTATTTCCTAGAGGGTCACCATGAGTCAGACATGACTCAACAGCAGTGGGTTTATACTTAATATTCAGGCATTAATTACCCAAGAGGAGTCCCTGGCTGGCACAAATGATTAAGTGCTTAACTACTAGCTGAAAAGGAAGTGATTTATAATCAACCAGAGGTGCCTTGGGAGACAGGCCTGATGATCCATGTCCAAAGGATACAGCCTTGAAAACTCTATTTAGCACAGCTCTTCTCTGAACATGTGGGGTTGCCATGAGTAGGATCAACTTGATGGCAACTAACAAGTGTCCCAGTATCTGAAACATTTAAGTTCAGTTCTCCAAACAGATACACGGCCCAAACTTAATTTGCAAGGCCCAATTTTGAATAAATAGGCTTTAGTCATTTGATAAGGGAAATTTGGATTATGGCAGGCTCCCAAATCTAACTATCACATAGTTCTTTTCCTATATTTTTATATTTTGAACCTATTCAAAACCAAAAACAACCAAACCCACTGCCATCGAGTCAGGTCTGACTCACAGGGACCCTAAAGGTCAGAGTAGAACTGTCCTATAGAGCTTCCACGGATCACCTGGTAGATCTGAATTGCCAACATTTTGGTTAGCAGGTATAGCACTTAACCCACTATGCCACCAGGGTTTCCTATTTGCCAAGCCAAGCGCCGTCAAGTGGGATCCGATTTAGACAGTTAGAATATATGTCTTACATATCTAGTGCTCTTATGTCAGAAATACCATAAGTGGATGGCTTCAACAAGGATAAATTTATTTTCTCACAGTCTAGGACTGTAGTCCGAATTCGGGGTGTCAGCTCCATGGGAAAGCTTTCTCTCTTTGTCAGCTCTAAAGGAAGGTCCCTGCCATCAAGCTTTCCCAGTCAAGGTACTTCTTCTCAGTTCAGGGAACCAAGGTCCAAAGGACATACTGTTTTTGTGATTCTTATCTCTTGGTAGTAATGAGGTGCTCAGCCTCTCTCTGCCTCACTTCTCTCTTATATCTCGGAAGAAACCAGCTTAAGACACAAACTCATCTTGCCTCATTAACATAACTGCCTCTAATCCTGCCTCATTAACATTACAGAGGTAGGATTTATAACACATAGGAAAACTGCATCAGATGACAGGATGGTGGACAATCACAGGATGCTGGGAATTATAAACTAGCCAAGTTGATACACCTTTTTAGGGAAAACAATTTAATGCATAACAACACATACAGGGGAAGAAGCAGCAAAAGAAAAGACCAAATACAAGTATTAAATTTTAACTCATATTCTCAACATATTCTTAGCATCTCGGCAAAAACTTAACTTGAACATGCTCAAAGCACACCTCTCAGTGTCATAAATGGCAGTAAAAAGAACTGATTAAGAGAATGTCAAAAAATGCTCTGATTGTAGTTAATCTCTAAATGGCCTATGAACAATAAATTAGTGATCAAGTCAGTAACATAGACTGGGAAAGAGTTATGTTTAAGAATAAATTAATAGTAACAATAACATAAACAAAAAATCTATCCTCAAAGTACGTTTCATAACTATTACCAGGTCAAACTACTATGAATCATCAGACGTTGAGATCTTCCACAAACTATCCATGAATTTTTCAGCAGTATTCAAGATGTACTGGCAGCTGACATCTTTTAATACTGAAGGGTTGCACAGAGACTTATTTTACAAGATTAAAAAACCAAACCAACAGCTATAGAATTGACTCTGGCCCGTGGTGACTCCATGTGTTTCAGAGAATGACTGTGGTCTCCACAGTTTTCAAGGGCTGTGATTTTTCTGAGATAGATCTCCAGAAATTTCTTGCTAAGCACCTCTGGGTACACATGTACCATCAACATGAAAGAACTGCACTTACCAATCACAGAACCACTAGCTACATGCGACTATTAATTTAAAATTCAATTATTTTCTGCTTTGAATTCTTGTTACTATGTGTTTTCATTAATGTAAGCAGGTTGAATCTGAGTGTTGCTGAATTTTAAATAAGTAGTATGAATTTTTCTCCCCTCCAACAATCCTACCTTCTGAGTTCTAAGGCACATACGCTGTACAACTAATTCAACTTTGGATGCTTCCTAGAGTCCAGAGAAACATATATTTTCCTACGGGAATATACATTTTCACTCAGTCATATTAAATAAAAAATAAATAAATAAATAAATGTCTCCCCAATTTATTTTTCTTTAATCAAAAATGCACAAGCTTATAAAAATAGTGATTTGTGGCATATGCCTGCTTTTTCAGTTTCCACTAGTCATAAAGGTCTTTGCTTTGCAGCAACCTAAATCGTCAGTTAGAAAGTAGCTTCCCAATGAACTTGAGGGGTGGAAAAATAAGTGAGTGACCATCTATTCCAATGGTCACGAAAGGGTAAATAATTCTAGTGGAATTAAGGAGCTGAATTTTTCACATTATTTATTAAACAAAATTTTAAAACAGTTACCCAAGTCAGCAAATAGAAAACTTGCATGTGGAACAACCTGGGTAGTATGTGAATTGACATTTCAAACTGAAAATGTTATATATAGTAAGTGTGGAAAGCTACATTTTAAAGACTTATTTATTGTAAAAAAGGAATGAAAAAATGTCCTTAGTAAATTTTATACTGAATACATGTTACAATGATAATGTTTTAATACACTGGGTAAAATAAAATGTCTTATTATTAAGATGGATTCGTTTTTATTTTTTTAATAACGCTAAAAAACTTGAGTTGTATTATAACTGCATTGGGCAATGCTGTCATATATATATAATTAAAACTTTTTAAAGTCAGGTTTACTGAGGTATAATTTATGTACAGTCATATTCACTCATATTACAAGTACAGTTCTATAAATCATATAATCATATAATAACCACCATCAGATAAAGATAGACTATTACCAGGTGTCAGCTGCCAATATATATCGAACATTACTGAAAAATTCATAAGATAGTTTGTGGAAGATCTCAACATCTGGTGATTCACAGTAGTTTGACCTGGTAATAGACTGCTGAACAGTCTATTACAACTCATAGCAACCCTATAGGACACAGTGGAAGTGCCCCATAGAGTATCCACGGCATGGCTGGTGGATTCAAACTGTAGATAGCTTTTGGTTAGCAGCCAAGCTCTTAACCACCGTGCCATGCAGGCAAGATATAAAACTTTCTTATTGTTTTAAAAAGTTCCCTCATCATCTGCACCTTAAAGTCCCAACTCCCAAAACAATGCTCTGCTTTTTATCTATATAATTTGCCTTTTACAGAATGTCATACAAATGAAATTAAAAATCATGTAGCCTTTTGAGTACATTAAATTTTGAACACTATATCACTCCACAAAATGAGCCACTAATACTAACATTACCAAAAAACCACACCAAACCCATTTCCATCAAATGAATTCTGACTCATAGTGATAGGGTAGAACTGCCCCATAGAGTTTCCAAGGAGCATCCGGTGGATTTGAACTGCTGACCTTCTGGTTAACAGTCATAGGGCTTAACCACTGGGCCACCAGGGTTTCCCATATTAACACTAATAGTAGGTAACACTGTTATAATAACAGTAGTATTTTCATCTTCATACTTCCTTTACTTGTATTCATAACAACTACTAATACCTTGTTTTTCCAGCTATTCCACTTTTGAAACTGAGTTTGCCTCTGTTTCTCTACAGCTGTACTTTATTCCGATTTCTAGGATAAAATTTAGCAGATTATAGTTATTTATGCCCATGCCCTTCCCCCACTAGAGTGTAAACTAGAAGCTATGACTTCTAGAACCATCCACTGTATTTAGTCTAGTGAAGCAGAGCGTACAATGAAGGTGAGAAGCTGATACTTCCCACTCTGCTTTTAAAAAGAAAGGATAAGAAAAATAAATTCATTGATAAGGTTACCCTACAGATTCAATTTCTAATTTTATCGAAGACTTTAAAAAGAGTTAAAGGGTACAGAGCATTCAGAAAATATGGCATCAGCTACTGAGATACAAAGGACAATACAGATTTAAAATGCCAATATTTTTACTAAGATTGTCTTTTATTTTGTTGTCAGAGCTTGATTAAAAACTAAAAAAATAATTTAAAAAAAATTAAATGTGGAGTAGGCTACACTAGCAATATTTTTAACAAGTAATCTCATTATTTTAGGTACATGATTTTGCAGAAAATAAAGTTTATCAAAAATATGTATCATGTAGGCAGACATAAGATGGCGTTTGTCTGTAATTTTTCCCATTTTTAGTGGAAAAGCCTAACTTGTGCCTGTTCTGCCAATGTACTTTGGAAACAGACAACATGTGTTCTGGATTTCACAGTTGAAGAGGACTTCTGGGTTTTGGACTTGGGCTTTAAGACTTTTGCTACAAGTACATTTTGCATGTTGTAAGGATATGATTTGGACAGGGGGGTAAAGGGTGGAATGTCAGGGATTGAATTATGTCCCCCAGTGTTGAGTGATTTTTCACACGTGTTGTGAACCCTGCCTCTACAATGTTAATGAAGGAGAACAGAAAGCAGTGGTGTTAGTGAGGTGGGACTCAATCTACAAGCTCGGAATGTGTTGAAGTAATCTTTTGAGAGATAACAGGTAAGGGAAGTGAGCAGAGTATGGGGAATCCAATGCCATCAAGAAAATAACACCAAGAGCAGAGTACACCCATTAGAGCTGAGGTTCCTGTGCCAAGATGCTCTCATACTGAATTTGGATTCTTAGCCTACCTGACTGATAATTCCTCATATAGACATTTGACTCTTAGCCTACCAAACTGGAACACAATAAATATGTCTTTTTGAAGCCATCCAATCATGGTATCTCTGTTAGAACAGCACTAGTTGACTGAGACACCCCTGCCTAGACTTGTGAGACCTCATTTTAACAGCATAGGCCCTCATTAGCATAGTACCAAAAAAGAAACCCACTGCTATTGAGTCAACACTGACTCATAATGATCCTATAGAGCAGGTTACCACGGTACAATGGAGTACATACCTGAAGCCTATTTCAATTGCAAGAACTAAGGGGGAATGGTAAATTCGTGACATTTAACACTACCCTACATGTTAAGCAGGATCCTTACCTACCCCCATCAGTAGCCTGAGAACCAGTGGCTCCATTGATTCCACCGCACACTGCTGATGGGAATGTAAAATGGTATAACCACTATGCAAATCAATTATTCATATCCTTAAAAAGCTAAAAGCTAAAAATACAACTACCATGTGACTCAGCAATTCTACTCCTTGGAATCTATCTTAGAGAAATAAGTGTCATCACAAATAGATACATATTTCAATGTAGCCCTGTTTGCAATAGCAAAAAGATGGAAACAATCAAGGTGCCCATCAACAGATTAATGAATAAACAAATTACGTATATGCAGCAGTTAACAACAATGATGAATCCACAGGACATCTCATAACATGGCTGAATCTGGAAGGAATTAGGCTGAAATTAGTCAGTGGCAAAAGGACAAATATTGTATGACACCAATATTACAAGGACTCAAGAAAAGGTTTAAATATAGAAAAAAAAATTCTTTGATGGTTATTAGGGTAGGGCAGGAAAGAGTATTCACTAACTAGAAAGTAGAAATGAATTGTCTTAGGTGAAGGGAAGGACACCATTGGACTAAACCAAAAATCAGAAGTTTTCTCAATACAATCAAACACTGGCAGGGATAGAGTAAGCAGGGGCCATGGTCTGGGGAAGATTTTTTCTGAGGCCATCTAGGTCAACCGGCATCACAAAGTTTATTAAGAAACTGTTCTGCACCCCACTTTAATGAGTGGCATCTGGGGTCTTAAAAACAGGAGACCAGCCATCTAAGATGCTTCAATTTGTTCCAACTTACTTGGAGCAAAGGAGTATGAAGAACACCAAAGACACAGGAAAAATATTAGCTAAAGAGGCAAACAGCCCATATAAACCAGAGTCCACCGACCTGAAACCCAAGGAACTAGATGGTGCCCAGCTACCACCAAGGATCACCTTAACATGGAATGCAACAGATAATGCCTAACAAAACAGGAGAAAACGGGATGTAGAACTTAAATTCATGCAAAAAGACTAGCCTCAATAGTCTGACTGAGTTCAAAGGACCCCCAGAAGACATGTTCCCCAGACTCTCTGTTAGCCCAGAACTAAAACCATTCCTGAAGCTATTTCTCCTGACAAAGATTAGACTGGACTATAAAATATGAAATACTACTCATGAACAATGTGCTACTTACTTCAAGCAGATATAGGAGACTAAATCAGCAGTTCCTGTCTAAAGTAGGATTCAAAGGCAAAAACGGACGGGAGCTGGTGAATTGACAAAAGAAACTTGGGGTGGAAAGTGGGAGTGTACTGTCACTTTATAAGGGTTGCAAAACTATGATTACTTAACAATACGTGTAGAAATTTTTGTATGCAAAATTAATTCAAGTTCAAAACTTCGATCTAAAATATCATTTTTAAAAAACATGAAGAAAAGGAATATTACGTATCTCATTATTAAAGAAAACAAAAAGGGGCGGAGTCAAGATGGCGGACTAAGGACACGTCTCTTTCTATCCCTCTGGAAACCAAGACCTGAATTGACAATCAAACAGAGCCTTCTGAGCACCTAATCAGCCTCAGGACACGGCACAGAGCTGTTAATTGGGACTTTATACCATTCAGTGAAAAATCTCCTCTCTTTCGCTGACTCCCGCTCCTGGCTACCCCCGGCTCTCACGGACGGAAGGTAAATGCACCATTTTGACTTTTTTTTTTCCTCGGTCTCGGCTGGCGGGTGGAGCTGGGCCTTGCCCGGCGGCTGGACTCAGACACGCTGCTGGGGGGATAGGCAGGCGAAATTCCCATTTTCTGAGAGCCAGGCTCGGGACTCTGTTAATCTAGACACTTTGAGCCTTTCGTTTTGTAGCTGCCTCAGTGGGGTTTGCGGGGAACTCCGTGGTCAGGGTGCGGGACGCCATGTTGGTACCGAGATTTTAGCGGGACCTCGTTGTTAGCCTGGGAGCCAGCGCCTGTAAACGGGACAGCGCTTCTCCATCAGAAAAGTAGTGATTTTGCATAGTGCTGCCTACATTGGGGGCCCTGCAACAGAAGCAGAGGAATTGCTGCCTCTGGGCACCTTTAGCACCCCCCCCCGTCTGCTGCCTGTGTGGAGGACGCCATCTTGGGTACGGTGGCCGCAGCTGGACCTAATTCTTAGCTTGGGAGCCAGACCCTGCCCACAAGAGAGCGCTTTTCTATCACAAAACCAGTACTCGACGCAGTGTTGGATAAGGCTAGGCCTTGTCAGCAGAGGCCACCAGGGCACTAGCAGTGCTGTATTCTGAACTAGTTTGTTATCATCTGGGGTTGGATACAGTGGCGCTTACGTTGTCAGATGGGAAGAGGGACCTCTACACCTGAAAACCTAACTGACTTGTGAACTGGTCAGATACCTTTTGATTTACATTTGAAGACAGCCTAGAGAAACATTTGCAATCGATCCTCACAGTACCTCTTCCAGCCTCTACATATTCACATGGGACCCAAAAAGCAACAGACAATTGTGGCACACAAGTAATCACTCATGGCTTCAGAAGGCTCCCAAACAAAGCAACCAAGGAGTTTTCCAGATGAAGAAACTTTTACGAAAGCATCAGGAAGTGAATACAAATTGATTATATACAGGGCCCTTCTAGACCTTATACAAAATGCAGCAAAACAAAATGAAAAATTAAGCAAGTTGTTCGATCTGATGGAACACCAGTACTCTGAAATCAAACAGATCAAGAAGAAAATCAAAGACATAGAAGCTTCCATGCAAACCCAAGAAAACAGAATGGAACAAATGGAACAAATGGAAAAAAGAATTTCTGACTTGGAAGACAGAGCTACTGATGCCAGTGTCTATGAGCAGAAATCAGAAAAAAGAAACAAGAAAAATGAAGAAACATTAAGAAGCATGTGGGCTTTATTAAGAGGAACAACCTTCGATTAATTGGAGTCCCTGAACAGGGTGAGACATCTGAAAACACAGAGAGTATTGTTGCTGAACTGCTGAAAGAAAACTTCCCAGAAATCATGAAGGAAGAGAATATAGACATCTCAGATGCATATCGTACGCCACCCAATATAGATCTCAAAAGAAAGACTCCAAGGCATATTATAATCAAGCTTAACAAAATGAAACATAAGCAGCAACTCTTAAAGGCAGCAAGACTCAAGGCAAAGCTAACATTCAGAGGGAAACCCTGTAGGCTCTCGTCAGATTTCTCAGCAGAAACCATGCTGGCATGGAGACAGTGGCACGACACATTCAAAGTCTTGAAGGAGAAGAACTTCCAACCAAGAATTATATATCCTGCAAAACTGTCTTTCAAACATGAAAATGAAATTAAGACATTTCCAGATAAACAGAAACTCAGAGACTTTGTAAAAACCAAACCGAAACTACAATAAATACTGAAAGAAGTTCTTGGCTTTGGCTTAGAAGAACGAAACCACTAACTTTATATTTTAGAACGACACACTACTCAATACTCATTTAGGGAAGGCTCCAAAGTAAATCACAGCTTTGATTTGGAAAGAAGCAATCCAGTGATCATCATGAAAACTGTGGTGTCATCATAATAAAAGAGGGATGTACTACAGTCGTTATAGTCCTTCCAGATGGAGAGGAAGATGACCAGACTGGTAGTAATTAAAATTGGGTTTATAAATAGTTTATTAAGGGGGTTCATAGGGGCAGCTGTAAAGCACAACAAAGATGTATCATACCATTTCAAGAAATCTAACAGACGAGTCTCAACAACTATAAAACCAGCTCTGAAAAAGGTGAAAAATCACCTCACAAAAAAGAGTGTCTCAGAACAGACTAATATGAACAACAGAGAAAACATCAACATAAAAATAAACATATCACAATGGCAGCAGTGAATACATACCTATCAATAATTACATTGAATGTGAATGGACTGAATGCTCCAGTAAAGAGACACCGAGTGTCATCTTGGATCAAAAGACACGACCCATCCATATGTTGTCTACAAGAAACTCACTTGAGACCTAAAGACAGGAACAAACTGAAAATTAAAGGTTGGAAGAATATATATCAAGCTAACAATGAACAAAGAAGAGCAGGGGTGGCAATTCTAATCTCAGACAAAATCAACTTTAATGTCAAATCCACCATCGTGGACAAAGATGGACACTATTTACTGCTGAAAGGTTCAGTACACAAGCAAGACTTAACTATATTAAACATTTATGCACCTAATGTCAGAGCACCTAAATATGTCGAAGAAACACTGACTATGCTCAAAAGAGAGTTAGATGACTCCACAATAATAGTGGGAGACTTTAACACTCCACTCTCATTACTAGACAGATCATCTAGAAAAAAGCTCAGTAAAGATACAGATGACCTCATTGACACAATAAACCAACTAAACCTCATTGATATATACAGAACTTTCCACCCATCAGCAGACAACTACACCTTCTTCTCCAGTGCACATGGAACATTCTCCAGAATTGACCACGTGATAGGCCATAATCCAATGCTCAATAAAATCCATACCATTGAAATATTGCAAAGCATCTTCTCAGATCATAAAGCCATCAAAGTTGAAATCAATAGTAGAAAAAACAGAGATAGAAAGTGGAACTCTTAGAAACTGAACAACATCTTGCTCAAAAAAACATGGGTTATAGAGGAAATCAGGGATCAATTAAAGAAATTCATGGATTCCAATGAGAACGAAAACATTTCCTACCAGAACCTATGGGATACAGCCAAAGCAGTGCTCAGAGGTCTGTTTATCTCCATAAATGCACACATCGGGAAAGAAGAAAGAAACCAAATCAAGGAACTAACTCTACAGCTTGAACAAGTAGAAAGAGAACAACAGAGGAACCCCTCGGGCACTGGAAGAAAGGAGATCATAAAGATTAGAACAGAGCTAAATGAATTAGATAATAGAAAAACAATTGAAAAAATCGAAAAGACCAAAAGCTGGTTTTTTGAAAAGATCAACAAAATTGATAAACCACTGGCTAAACTTACTAAAGAAAAGCAGGAAAGGAAACAAATAACCCAAATTAGAAATGAGAAGGGAGTTGTCACCACAGATGCAACAGAAATCAAAAACATCATAACAGAATAATATGAAAGACTGTACTCTAACAAATTTGAAAACCTAGGGGAAATGGACCAATTCCTTGACTCATACCACCTACCCAAATTATCACAACGTGAAGCAGAACAACTTAATAAACCCATCACAAAGGAAGAGATTGAAAAAGTCATCAAAACACTGCCAACCCAAAAAAGTCCGGGCCCAGATGGCTTCACGGCAGAATTCTACCAAGCATTTAGAGAAGAGTTATCCCCAATACTATTGAAACTATTTCACAGTATAGAAAGGGATGAAGTACTCCCAAACTCATTCTATGAAGCCAGCATAACCCTGATACTTAAGCCCGGGAAAGATCCAACAAAGACAGAGAACTACAGACCGATATCACTCATGAACTTAGATGCAAAAATCTTCAACAAAATTCTTGCCAACAGAATACAACAACATATCAAGAAAATAATCCATCATGACCAAGGGGGATTCATACCAGGGATGCAAGGCTGGTTCAACATCAGAAAAACAATTAATGTGATTAACCACATAAATAACACAAAAGACAAAGATCACCTGATTTTGTCCATTGATGCCGAAAAGGCATTTGATAAAGTCCAACACCCATTCATGCTAACAACTCTTAGCAAAATGGGCATAGACGGCAAATTCCTCAACACAATAAGGGCCATTTATACAAAGCCAATTGCCCACATCATCCTGAATGGAGAGAGACTGAAAGACTTTCCCCTGAGATCAGGAACTAGACAAGGATGCCCACTGTCACCTCTCCTATTCAACATTGTGCTAGAAGTTCTAGCCAGAGCAATTAGACAAGACGAACAAATAAAGGGCATCTGCATCAGCAAAGAGGAAGTTAAAATCTCCCTGTTCGCAGATGATATGATTGTATATGCAGAGAAGCCCAAGGAATCTATAAGTAAGTTACTCAAACTGATAGAAGAGTTCAGCAAAGTCTCAGGATACAAGATAAACATAAGTAAATCAGTAGGATTCCTTTATACCAACAACGAGACTGTTAAGGAGGAAATTATCAAATCTATACCATTTGTGATAGCCCCTAAGAAGATAGAGTACCTAGGAATTAATCTAACCAGAGAAATAACAGACCTTTACAAAGAGAACTACAAGCCCTTACTACAAGAAACTAAGAGAGACTTAGATAAATGGAAAAACCTACCCGTTTCATGGATAGGAAGACTTAACATTGTGAAAATGTCTATTTTGCCCAAAGCAATTTATTTATATAATGCAATCCCAATATAAATTCCAGCATCATTTTTTAATGAGATGGAGAAACAAATCACCAATTTTGTTTGGAAAGGGAAGAAGCCCCGGATAAGTAAGGTACTACTAAAGAAGAAGAACACTCTGGGAGGCCTCTCATTACCCGACCTTAGAACATACTACACTGCCACAGTGGTCAAAACAGCCTGGTACTGGTACAAGAACAGACAGACTGATCAATGGAACAGAATTGAGACCCCAGAGATGACACCATCTACATATGAACAGTTGATATTCGACAAAGGCCCTAAGACATTAAACTGGGGTAAAAACAGCATCTTCAACAAATGGTGCTGGCAAAATTGGTTATCCATCTGCAATAAACTGAATCAAGATCCATATCTTACACCTTATACAAAAACCAACTCCAACTGGATAAAAGACCTAAATATCAAACCTAAAACGATAAAGCTCATCCAAGAAAAGGTAGGAACAACAATGGAAGTTTTAATACACAATGAGGACAGACTCCAAAATCTGTCAAAGAAACCTCAATCAACAGAAGAAAAAGTCGATAAATGGGAACTATTAAGAATCAAACACTTTTGCTCATCCAAAGACTTTATTAATAGAATTAAAAGAACACCCACAGAGTGGGAAAAAATATTTGGCAACTCTATGTCAGATTGACGCCTGATCTCCATAATCTATAAGATACTACAAAATATCAATAAGAAGAAGATAAACCACCCAATTAAGCGATGGGCAAGGAGATGGACAGATACTTCACTAAAGAGGAGATCCAGGCAGCCAAAAAACACATGCGGACATGTTCACGATCTTTAGCTATTAAAGAAATTCAAATCAAGACAACAATGAGATACCATCTCACCCCAACAAGATTGGCTATGATCCAGAAAACACAAAACAACAAATGCTGGAGATGCTGTGGAGAAAGTGGAACCCTCCTACACTGTTGGTGGGGTTGCAAAATGGTCCAGCCTCTTTGGAAGGCAATCTGGCGCTTCCTTATAAAAATGGATATTGATATATCATTTGACCCAGTAATTCCACTACTTCGAATATATCCTACAGAATCAAGGCCTTTCACACCAACGGACACATGCACCAGAATGTTTATCGCGGCACAGTCCACAATAGCAAAAAGGTGGAATCAACCCAGATGCCCAACAATAGAAGAATGGATAGGTAAACTGTGGTACATATACTCAATGGAGCACTACGCAATGATAAAGAATAACGATGATTCCAGGAAACATCTCCTAACCTGGTTTCAACTGGTAGACATTATGTTGAGTTAGAGTAGTCAGCGACAAAAGGACAAATACTGTATGAGACCTCTACGATAAGATCTCAAAAACAGACTTGTGTATAGAAGAAAAGACTCTTTGACAGCTGCAAGGGAGGGGAGGGAGGGAGGGAGGGCAAGGAGGGAGGGTTTAGTTTAGGTAGTTACTAGAAATCTAGGTGGGAGAAAGCGGTGACAGCACACATTAGGAACAAGAACAACATTAAGTGGACTTCAGCATAACTTGAGTACTCCTTCCATCTTAACTCAATACTGCAAGGATAGAGTAGCTGGGGCGGGGGGCGGGGGACCATGCTCTTAGGCGAATTCCAGGCCAATTGGCACAACTAGCGTTTTGCTAAGAGAGCTCTCTGCACCCCACATTGGTGAGTGGCGTCTGGGGTCTTAAAAGCTGCTAAGCTGCCATCCAAGGACACAGCAAATGGTCCCAACTCAGCAGGAACGGATGCTCACCGAGGGCCAAAATGGCATGCGGTAAAGACAACCGAGAAGACAGAGAGACGCACAAGAGTGGGTGCCTACATCGACCTGGGACCGGAAGAACCGGATGGTGCCCGGCCACCACCAGTGATAGCCATGACAGAGCTCACAGAGAGGAGCCTCACTGGCAACATAAGAATAAAAAGAGGTACATCATGAGATCTCCACTAAAAGACCTCAATTGATGGTCCAGCAGTTTTGGGGTTCCTCTGAGAGCATGGCCCCCGGCCCTGATGCTGCCCGTTCCCATAAATTATAACAAAGGTCCACTCTATGGACAGGAATGGAATGGACTTGGCAATGCAGAGTAACCATATGTTGGAAGCACTTTATGGTTCTATACATCTACAGGATATCATCTTGCTGACCTCTGGCTGGAGGAAGGGGAGTGTACGGAGAGGAGGGCAAAGGAGACTGTTGGGAGGATGAGACATGTATGGAGCAGAGAGGAATAGTGTGCAGTCACCGGACAGGGAGAGCAGTGGAAGCTGCATATAGGGGGGCATGTAAATTTACATGTGAATGTACATTTTCACTCAGTTATGTTAAATAAAAAAATAAATAAATAAATAAAAATAAAATAAAATAAAAACCTTTTCCATTGAGGAAGCTTTCGATTCACAGTGACACAAGGACAGAGTAGAACCACCCCACAGAATTTCCAAAAAGCAGTTAGTGAATCTGAACTGCTGACCATTTGGTTAGCAGTCAGTATGTAGGTAAAGACTTAATTATCTTGCTCTATGGAAAAAGTCTGATATTTACTTGCAAACATTAATCTTCACAGAGTTGAATACCTGAAAAATAATACATGTATATTTTGAAATATGAATAAAATATTACAATTAATGTCAATGCTTTCAAAAAATACTTACTGAAGTCTCCAGTAAGGAAAACTCTGTCTGCTCCAGGGGCCCATTCTTTGCAGTATAATCCACCATCAGCACATCTGTGGACACCAAATGATTCATAGCCTTTGGAGAACTTAGCAATACCACCTTCATTTTCTCCAATTTTGCTCAAAGTCTTGCTAAACTGCTTATACCTTAGAAAAAATGAGAAAGAAAGGAAGTTAGATGCCGAGGCCCATCACCCACAAAGGTCTCTGTGAGCAAAGCTACAAGCCTACGTGATGGCGGGTGGACGCATCTCACCCCTGACATATTTCTAGCCGTGTATTTTGTATCCTAATTAAACTTTCCTGAAAAATACCCCCTTATTTCCCGGCACAAGGATCAAAGAAGATGCCTTCTAAGAAGGGTTTTACAACCCCCTCAGCTTAATGACTCCCGATACAGAATGCCCAGCCTGGGAATGCCCAGCCCAGGAACACCCAGCCCAGGAATGCCAAGGCCGGCCCAGCCCCACTGGCTTCCCCCAACTGCACATCCCCCTCCACATGTGAAAAACTAGAATGCAGGAAGGTCCTGAGAAGCTGCCCAAGGACGACCCCCACACAGCTCTTAGATATAGACATCCCATTCCCTGCATCAGGAAGATGGATAGGCTCCCAAGTCTATTATATTTGGTATGGCAAGTGAGTAAATACTAAAGAAATATCCTTCTTAGAACAGCTTAAGAAAGGCATAGGGTGGGGGATGGTAGGTGTTTACTGTCCCCACAGGAAGAGATAAAATAAAGAGCAAAGAAGGAACAAACAGAGACAGCCAGATTATAACCTTTAGACCCCTCCCCCTGCACCTTTTAACCTTGAAGCATAGATAGAACTGATTAAGCTCAAGACATAACTTTGTTTTCACTGTTGATTATAACCACAATATACTTGCCTCAGGCCATTACCTAAAAAACCCTAATGATTAACATGAAAAAAAGACCACAAGGTATCAGCCAACAGCTTATGTGGTCAAAGAAATCACATCACTCACTGAATACATAAAAAATAAAGAAAGACAGGCCTTATCAGGCGGCCGCTGATCTCCAGATCCCCGGTTGTCTCAGTCTCATCATTTCTTTCTTCACCGACGCCACCCATCCCTCTGTGATCCCAGACCCTGCCAAGGTTGGCTCCCAGCAGTTAGACAGTTATATACTAAATTCTTCAAGTAATTCAGTAGCTGCCTTATTCACACTGAGAAGGACCAAAAAACTAAACTCATTGTCATTGAATCAATTCCCATTCATAAATCCTGGTGGCACAGTGAGGTACAGCAGCTAACCAAAAAGACTGGCAGTCTAAATCCACAGTGCTCCTTGGTAACCTTAATGGGCAGTTCAACTCTGCCTATAGGGTCACTATGAGAGAGAAAAAAAAGGCATTCTTAAAGAGGAATAATGTGAATAATTTTATTTGTTTATAAAGGTTACATGGTAGGTACCTGTCTTAGTCATCTTGTGCTGCTATAATAGAGATACCACAAGTGGATGGCTTTGAAAAGAAAATATTGTACCACAGTCCAGTAAGCTAGAAGTCCAAATTCAGGGTGTTGGCTCCAGGAGAAGGTTTTCTCTGCTGGCTCCAGAGGAAGGTCCTTGTCATCAATCTTCCCCTGGACTGAACGCTTCTAACTGCACGGGGACACTCAAGTCCTTTCCAAAGGACTCACTCAACTCCCAGCATTGCTTCTCTCCTGGTGGCATGCAGTTCCCAACTCTCCACTCGTCTCCCTTTTGGTTATACCACAAGAGGTTACCCCAAAGCACAGTACAATCCCACACATTAAGTCCTGCCCCCACCAACACAAGTGCAGCCCATCCTCTCCTACTGTATCAAGAAGAAGGCTTTACAACATAGAGGAATATCACACAGTGCAGGGAATCAAGGCCTAGCCAAATGGCTACACACAAATTTCTACACACATTTTGAGGGGAACACAATTCAGCGTACTACAGTACCTAACCTCATAGGATGAGAAACTCTGTCCCACCTAAATTAAATGACCCAACTAACGTATGTATTTTTTGGAAATTTGGAGAATTTCGGTTTAAAGAGGAATAAGATGGTTGCGTTACATCATATAGAGCACAACACAGACTCTCAATAAGACAAATTGACACAATGGTTGCCGCACTGAGCTCAAAGACGACAACTGGGAACATGGCACAGAACCAGGCAGTGTTTCATTCTGTAGCACGGAGGGTGGCCGTGAGTTGGGGCCAAGTTAACTGCACCTAACAACAATAGTCACTTCTACGTCAAGACATTAGATTCTGGTCAAGAACCAGAATCCTAGCTTCTCTTCCCTCTAACTCCAAACAAAATAAAATAGTTAAAAAAAAAAAAAAATCAAGAAAAATAAAATCCCCCTACATCAAGGACTAGCAAATATTTTAGGCTTTGGAGCCGTATGGTCTTCCTCACTGTTGCAGTGCACAGGTGCTACAGCAAGAAAGCAGTCAGAGACAGTATGCAAACGTATGGGCGTGACTGGGTGCCAGCAACACTTGATTCTCAGAGACAGGCAGCTGGTCAGATTTTGTCTGTGGGCTGGGGTTGCCCACCCCTGCTCCAATGCACCTAAACACAGAAGGGGCATAACCTAATGTCAAACTACTAACGGCCAGGAGAAGAAACAGAAGATTCCAAGAAGAAGAGAAGAGTCCACGGCTGCTCCTGACCCCTTCACCAGTCTACCTGATTCCACACCAGAACAGCAATGAAAGGCCCCTCTATCTGGAGAGAAGCAAACTAGGGAGAAATTGGGACAACTGGGGGAAGCGAGCAATGCAATTAATGTCCAGAAAGAAAGTATGAATTCTGATATGGGATGTAGAGGAGATATAAACATTTGATTGGGTTACTGACACAGATCAAACTAGACTGCCAAGCCAAGTGCCGTCGAGTCAGATCCGACTCCTGGCGACTCTAGGCTAGCTAAACAGAAAATGAAACTTTCCACAAATGTTTCATACTGTACAGCAACTTAACTAAAACTGAATTACCTAAAATAAAAGCTGAGATCTAAAGGGTCAACAATCACTTTTAAACAGATATGAGAACGTAAGAAGATAGGGAAACTAGGTAAATGGAAACGGGACAGCCAGGATGGAAATAGGGAGAAACATTCACACATTGTGAAGTACGTAGCCAATGTCACTGAACGACTGGTTCAGAAATTATTAAATGAGAACCCAAACTGCTATGCAAACCTTAACCAACATTATAATAAAATATTATTTAAAAAATAAAAATAAGAAACGAGAGACTGTATGACAAAATAATAGAACATAAAGTAACATGAGACTACAGATTTAAGAAAACAAACAGAAAAACAAAATGTATCACTGGAAAATAATAAATTAAAATCAAAAGGATCTGTACTAAATAAAATACCAAACCCACCACCACTGAGTCAGTTCTGACTCACAGTGACCCTCAGGACAGAGGAGCACCTCCCAGATGGCCCCAAAGCTGTTGACTGCCACATCTTTCTCCCACAGAGTGGTTGGCAGGTTAACCTTACAGCTGAATGCTTTAAACACTGTAACACCAGGACTCCTTAATAAAATGTGGATAAAGCAGAAATAATAAATTACTATTTAAACTTTTAGAAACTGACATCATTAGATGGGAAATAGAAAAGACAAACGGAATACATTAAAAAGAAGGTAAGAGATGAAGAACACACAGAGATGATCTAAGTAAGGATAACCAACATCACTGAGAAACAGAAACGGATAAAATGGATATAAAACATATAAAACTGGAAAATATTTCTAAAGTAGAAAATTAAATCTGCACATTTAAAAGTGTTTCGGGAAAACCTTGGGATGCAAACACACTGAACAGATCCCATTTTCAACTACTGAAAAGCACATGATAAAGAAATAAGTCTATAAGTACTCAGGCATAAAAATGAAAGAGGTGTGGAGGGGAACTTTTCCAAAAGAACATTACCTTAAAGGATGAAAGAAAACAAAACATAGCCAACACAATTCTTAGGAGGGAAAAAATAGCAATCTAAGAATATCATATGCTGCAAGTCCTACTCAAGTCTAAAGGCATTTTTAAAGTATTGTTAAGTTTAAAAATAATACGATGTATAGAACATTAATGAGCTATTCTTAAAGAAAACTATTTTTCATAAAAGACAAAAAAAAACTAGTCAATTAAGAGTTCAACAACAATAAATGAGCAAAGAGAAATAGACAACTGCTGCCGTGTGGCTGAGCCCTAAATTTCTTTATACACAGATCAGCTGTTACCAATTGTGGAACTGTGCAGGGGGGGGAGGGGGCGGAGAGATTCTTAATGGACAAAGGAGAAATATTTATTAAAAAAAGATGATCAAAAGGGAAATAGGAAAAAGTACATGACTGTTTAGACTTATTTTATAGCAGCAAGGTACTCCATACTGACTAAAATTTAATGTTGTCACTTACATTTTTTAATTTCTATGTTAGTCCTCACAGTGTACGTAAAGAAATTACATCTCTTAGGATAAAGAAACTTGTACACAGATTTCAACAACCGCTTTAAATTTTACTTCATTTATTTGTCTATGTTTAAAATACACTACTTAATGTAAAGTTACATTTAACACATTTATCTTGTTCATTGTCTCATTGTAACTATACCTACCAACCCATATATACAACTATCTATGTATCTTTGAATACGGAAAGATCAAACTTCCCCTAACATCCAGGAGGATCTTTCCAATACCAGTGAGGATTTTTTAAAAAAAATTTTAACAACATTCCTTGAATTCTGCTATTTAAAACAAACACGCACTGTTTTAAGAAAACTACGTTACTTTTCCTAAGTTTTCCATGATTAAAACAGTTGCATAATCCTATACAGGAGTTTTACTGGATATGAAAAACTATGTTTATACAATTGAGAGAATTAAAGCAATTTGAAATAGATCTATACAACAAAACTAAGTCCTGAAATAGTCTAGAGCATATATGCCAATTCCATTGCTAAAGGGACTTTTCAGATCAGTAAAGAAAGTATGGTTTACCCAACGAAGTATTTGGATCTATAAATTAATTACTTTAAAAAAGTAGATTTCTTAAAACCAAAATCATTCAGAGAGAAAGAAGTTATAAACAACAAAAAACATGTTTCCAAGAGTTCATAGACAAACAGCCAAAAAACATGAAACAATGCTCCCCCTCATAGCCAAGCAAAGTAATGCAAATTTAAACTTCGAAATTCCATTTTCCACCTATGAGAGCTATAACCATCTAAAGGTATGAGAAGGTAGAGAAGGTTATGTTGGGGTGGGGAGGCATTCTCAAATCCTTTAATGGACTATAAATTAGAGAACCATTTAACATCAGCTACAAATATTTCAAAACCACCTTTTCTTCAACTAAATAATTCACATTTTTAAAAACTTATCCTATAAATATTTCACAAAAGAAAGCAAAGACATCTATGTGTATACTGAGAATCATTATGGTATCATTTGTAATAACAAACCATGGAAAATAACCTACCTATTCAACAATGGAAAATTGGTAGGATAAAATGTGAGAACAACAACTTACACAAGAGCCATTATGAAGAATGAGCTGGAGCAAAATACGCTCATAGGTAAAATTGTCCAAGATAGACTATTCTGGAAAAAGGCAAGCCACAAAACAGTTTCCACAAAGTATCATCTTTGTCTTTAAAAATTATCAGTCTAACTACAGGTGGCAGGTAGATTCATGCTGTTAGGGCTTGCCCCAGAGGGGTGTTCCTCTGCCATGGGTAGGGCACTGGGCTTGGACTGACAGACCACAGAATTTGATCACTGAACTGCAGTGGCAGATGGGAGAGTAGCCCCGATGGCACTGTGGTTAAGGCGCTCAGCGCTAAGTGAAAAGTCTAGGGTTTAATTCAACAACCACTCAATGGAAGAAAAATGTGGCAGTCTGCTTCCTTGGAAATTTAGTCTCAGAAGTCTTATAAGGCAATTCTACTCTGTCCCACAGGTTCAGTAAGTGGAAAATGATACGAAGATGGGTGGCATACGGGAGGAGCAGGCACAGAAGCCCTGGTAGCGTAGTGGTTAAGAGGTCAGCTACTAACTAAAAGCTCAGCAGTTGGAATCCACCAGGCATTCCTGGGAAACACTCTGGGGCATTTCCTTCTGTCGGGTCCTATGAGTTGGAAAGGGTTTAGTAACAATGAGTTTTTAGAAAACCCTGGTGGCGTAGTGGTTGAGTACTACGGCTGCTAACTAAAAAGGCAGCAGTTCAAATCTACCAGGCCCTCCCTGGAAATTCTATAGGGCAGTTTTCTGTCCTATTGAGTATGAATGAGTTAGAACCTTTTTGAAGGTGATAGGTAGGCACAGGTAGACTATTCCTCTCCTACTGTGAATAGCATACACACATAACACATAAATTTATGGGTTTCAAAAAATGCATGTATACTTAATCTATTACTTGAGTGAAATTACTTTTCGTGAAATGTGTCTCACTAACGGTGCTTACTCTCAAATACACAAAACTTTTGCCATGAAGTCGATTCTGGCTCACAGCTACCCTGTACCACAGAGTGGAACTGCCCCATAGTGTTTCCAAAGAGAGGCTGATGGCTTCAAACTACTGACCTTTTGGCTAGCAGCCAAGCTGTTAACCAGATACATCACCAGGGCTCCTGCTTGTTCAAGGATACAGAAACTGAGCCACCACAGCAGCAGCCACAACCACCATCCCATTGCTGGGAGTCGATTCCAATTCACAGTGATCCTACAGGTCAGAGGAGAAGTGCCCCAACTGCCAGAAGTTTCCAAGAAGCTCCTGGCAAATTTGAACTGCTGCCCTTCTGGTTAGCAGACACAGCACTTAACCACCACGCCACCCACATTTCCAAGCAGCCAACCAGAAATCATAAATACAAAGAGTTGGCTCCCACGTGAGAAACAGTACAAACCTGATATCAAAAGAGTGTAAATAATATTGACTTTTGCATATGGAAAACACTCCTGAAAGATGAGAACTCTGGTAAGAAGGAGAAGCCCACCTAAAGGCAGCAACCTTTATTTAATAGCTACAGCCCATGGTTACCAAGTACGTTGTGCCAAACCAGGGAACAGAAGGAATTGTTGGGGGGGGGGGTGAGTGTGTGTGTATGTGTGTATGTACATGTATATGTATATGTGTATATATATATTTAAGGAACTCTAAACACTGGCAATTATTTCAGGAAATATAAAACATTTTTAAAATGAAGATTTTATTCACTTATAACACTTATTTTACTGAAACTGAAATCTATATTAATTGATACAAGAAACACGATGTAATAAAATGAATACACAGTAGGGATCAGTCAACAAAGTAAACATACACTTAAATGGGGTTTAAAATGACATATCTATGAGGTCTGACAATTAAGTTCATGAACTGGTCCTAGAAAAAGTGCTACATATCTTATTGCTGAATATCACTACGGTCACCTGTAAGTAGTCTCCTTGGGAAGCTGTGCCCCGATGCCAGCGCCTAGTCCACCCTTCAAAGCAATTTTGGAATTCTTTTTCTGGAATGGCCATCAGAGTGTTACCCTTCCTTTCAATATTTCTTTTCTCTTCAGGTAAAGAAGAAGTCACTGAGGACCAGATCAGGTGAGTACGGAGGGTATTCCAATACAGTTATTTGTTTAATGGCTAAAAACTCCCTCACAGGCAACTACACAATTAAGTTCATGAACTTGCCACATTGCCACCAAGCACAATGGCCATTCCAGAAAGAGTTCCAAAATTGCTATGAAGGGTTGGACTAGGCACTGGCATAGGTGCGCAGCTTCCCAATGGGAGTCCTTCAAAGGCGACTGTAGTGATATTCAGCAATGAGGCATGTTGCTCTTAGAACAATTAAGTTCAATACAAGAATAATTAGGCTTTATGCATATATAGACAAACATTTTAAAAAAGGAAAATTCTCATCAAGTCTTATGCTGAGTCACTGCAACTCTGGAGGACAGGGCTGAACTGCCACACCGGGTTTCTAAGGCTACAATCTTCAGAGGAGTCAAATGCTACCATCTTTGTACCCCAGAGTGGCAGGTGGGTTCAGATCCTTGACTTTTAGATTAGCAGCCAAATACTTAACTGCTGTACCACCAAAGGCTCCTTCAGATATAAATATAGGAGCTTAAACAGTAGTAATACTGTTATGGTCAACTTAGTTATATCTTAAAAATACATTTTTAAATTTATTTAAAGTTTAAAAAAATTCATTCTTAAAAAGTTTCATAAAATATGCTCCAATGTGCCATTTATTAAAATTTCAATGCAAAGAGGATTATAGTATGATATTACTTTAACTAAATATCTTGACTTCCCTCAAGGTCAGCCCTACAGAGCCTGTGATACAGAAATACACATTCTACTTTGAAATCACTGTGGCTCAGAAAGGAAATTGCCTGAGGATACAGCAATCTCATCCTGGCTGTGCCCTCTCCTACTGCAGCCATCTCTCTTAATACTTGGCAATGAATTTACAGGGTATCTAAAAACTAGGTCAAATTTTTGGTAACTAAGAACATAAAATGAAGTTATTACAGTAACTAGCACTTTATCGAGACACAAAGAAATGTTATAAATATGATCAGATTTGATCTCTTTACCTGTGTTTTTAATCCCCATTTTTTAAGACAGAAAACAGGATAGGCTCTGACGAATACGTGATAATAACTCAGTCGCTAAAATCAACTGTCCAGGTTCAAATCTTAACTCTGTTACAAACTGCCTATGACCTTGAACAAGTCATTGAATTTCTCTTTTCCTTAGGATTATGTCATGTGAGGAAATCTCAAAGGGAATTCGCGCACGGAGTCAATGAAATTACGAGAGTCACTCCACACAATAGCTAGCAAGCACTCAAGCAATGTCAGCTACCACTCTTGTTCTTCACCTCTGTGAGGGCAACACTATCTTTAACTTTCTGATCAATCAGTTTTATTTTACTTGCATCAGTTGCTTTGATTTTAAACATGTATGTTAATCATTAGCAATTGTTAAGGTTACTTTCCTCAAAGTCCATTGCTGTTTCTTCCTGCTATAAAAAATTACAATTACAGGCATACTTACACATAACACATACTACCCATCCACCTATTGCCACTGAGTCAATTCCACTTACAACATACTATGTATTACATATTAATTTGGATATAAGAATTATGGAAAGTATTTTTAAAAAATGGAAGAAATTATCAATTGGTCAGAAAAAAATAAGTATCTCTAAGAGAAGTAGCAAGAGACAGGTATGAAATAAAATAGAATAGGCTAAAATGTTTTCTCTCCTGAAACAGAATTTACCAAGTAGTATAAAAATCAAAAACCAAACACACTGCCATCGAGTTGATTCTGATTCATAGAGACCCTGTAAGACAGAGCAGCACTGCCCCACAGACTTTCCAAGGACTGCCTGGCAGATGTGAACTGTGAAACTTCTGGTTAGCAGACATAGTCACTTAACCACTACTCCACCAGGTTCCCAGTAATACAGCTAGTTCTAATTTCAGATAGATCATGAACAAAGGATGTATGCCAGATGAGGTGGCTCATGCTATACCGGAAATGTCTGGGATATAGAATTCATTCTCAGGTACTTCTGAGTGGGACTGAAACCCAGAGAACCTTTGAAGGAAATGTCTTCCTGATGAGATATTTATCAAGATTGTACTTTGTCATCTGCTTCCTAGGAGAGACTTGGAATGGCAAGGGGGTAAAAACAAAACACAGAATTCTTGACAGCTATAAAGGGGGAAATAAAGATAAAGGAAAACCAAAAACTCACTGCTAATGAGTTGGTTCCAATTCATAGCGACCCTGTAGGTCACAACAGAACTGCCCCATAGAGTTTCCAAGGAGTGCCTGGTGGATTCGAACTGCAGACTTTTTGGTTAGCAGATGTAGCACTTAACCACTGTACCACCACGGTTTCCAAAGATGAAGGAAGGGAGTATCAAATGACTTGATAGAAAATAGATTGTTTACGTACCCTCAAAAAACTTCAGCTCTATTCCTCCTTAAGATAAAGACACCCCCAGTAGACAAAATTGTCACATATATTAAGGTTATCACACATATCTTAAGTATTTGAACTTTAAAAAGTGACTATTTTATGTTTTTCAATTAAGGGCAAGTAAATTTAGTAAAATATGCAACCAATTTAACTCTGAATAAGAGTACTTACTGTGGGCTAACAATTTTAACCTGGCAGAGTAGTGGTTAAGTCCTATATCTGCTAATGATGAGGTCAGCAGTTTGAATCCCCCAGTTCTGAATCTTTGCAAACTCTGTGGAGCAGTTCTACCCTGTCTTATAGGGTCACTATGAGTCAGAATCAACTTGACGGCAGTAGGTAACAATTCAAAATGAAACCAGATTCTTGCCTTAAGTTCACCAATCCAACGATGAAGACTGAACGTTCAACCTATGACAGAATAAAACTGACATAGGCAAGTGTTAGAAAGAATAAGCAAGACAATAGGAAGACACTAGAGGCTCTGACTGGGCAAAGAGGAGATGAGAGGCTTCAGGAAGTAGCTGGCAGTTAGAGCTATACCTTGAAAGAAGAGTAGTATTTTGACAGCTGGAGAAAAGACAGAGAAGGGCATTATACATGTAAAAATTTAAGAGTATTGTTGGTATGAAGGGTAGCTGTGCACAGCCAAAGCAGGAAGATACTGAAGGACTCTAGCTTCCAATCAGGTTAGAAAAGACAATTTTCAGCCAGAAAATAAACCGAATACTGAAGAGATAACTACCATAATCAGAAATATGTTTTAAAGGTAGTAGTCTGAAGGATGAATTTTAATAGGTTGTGCCCACAGACACATGGTTGTTAAAGAAACTGTTGAAAGGACAGAGATTTATACATCCTTTTTTAATACATCCTTTTGTTTTATGAGATTGATCAATGAAAATACTGCAAGGAATTGACATCACAGCAGAGACAGTTCCTTATGTTTTAATGCTATCGCTTATTTTTAAACATTCCAACATCATTAACAGTCAAATATATTTACAAATGTTCAAAGTGCCACTTAAAAGCTCAGGGTCATTTTCAATGTGTACTCAACTTGGCATGCACTCTTAACTTCATCTATCAGACACAGTACAAATGAGAGCAATTAAGAAAAGGTGACAAGAATAGTAAAAATCACTCAGTTCTTTCACAAATATTACTGAGTACCAACTGTACATCCACTATTAGGCCGGGCACTAAAAACATGGAAATGAAAGCCACGGCAGTCTACGCGTTCAAGACAATCAATCACATATGTGGAGGACAGTCAAGCAAAAAAGCAAAGCACAGTGAATAAAGCATCCCACAAGGTACTGATAAAAAAATTTACAACCAGGAGACACAGTAGCTAGAACTACACAAAGACAAGGAAAATTATCTGCATTATACACTGATGTATCCCAATAACCTATGTACTCAGTAAACAAACATTTAGCGTGTACTTACTACTTGCCAGACAGCTAGACAATGGTGATACTGTGGTTAGAGTTACGATCAGGATTCAGATTACTATGCCTACATTTAAATCTCAATGCTCCCTCTTATTTATCAGCTGTCACTAAACCTAAATTTCTAAATGGAAATAATGAACCTACTTCATAAAATTCCTATGAGATCATCTATCTAAAATGCTTAGCACACTATTTATCCCATAATCTGATGAAATTCAAATAAACATACTATTAGAATAATAAATGCATTCAATAATATCACTAGATTCAAGATCAGCACAGAAAAAAAAACATAAAAAAATAACCTAGTATCAGAAAATGAAAATTCACCATAACCATGCTATTGTTGTTCCGTTCCCATTAAGTCAGCTCTGACTCATGGTGATGCCATGTACAACAGAATGAGACACTGGCCAGTCCTGCACCGTCTTCATGGTCATTGGTAGGTTCAAGTTCATTGCTGAGGCCACTGTGTATTTTGAATGCCGCCCAATCTAGGGGGCTGTCTTCCAGCACCAGATCAGGCAGTACTCTACTGTGATCCACAGGGTTTTTACTGACTGATTTTTGTCAGTGGATCATCAGAACTTCTTGCCTAATCTGTTTTGATTTAAAACCTCTCCTAAAACATGGTCACCAAGAGTGAACCTGCTGATACATGAAATACCCAGTAACATCACTTTCAGCATCTTAGCAACACTCAAGCCACCAAAGTACCACACACCAACAGACAAGTGGTGGATAACTATACCATACCTAATATTTGTGCCATCCTGAGGTAGTTACTTTCACTGGCCCTTCAGTTCTTTTGTGCTTGATTCACTGGGCCTATGGAGATTCAGAATTGCAGTTCTATCTGGACAGCCAGATAACACAATGCAGATGTGTGGAGGCATAAAGGCTTCATGAAGCAAACTTTACCTAATAAGAGAAGTAATTTTCAGATAAATTCCCCATCTTTCATCTTGAATGTCCTGAGTACCAAGCAACTGGCTCTGCAAGGAAGCTGATGACCTCACAAATAATTTCAACTCATCAACTGGGGTATGATATCAGGATCAAATGTTTGGATTTACAAAAGTGAGTAACAAAACTACAAACCAATCAAGATGCCATTTGCTTCTGGGAGTCAAAAAGTAGCCCTCTTGGCAATCTCGCCTTATCAAGAACAGCACAAACTGTTCTGTGGTTCAGGTATGCTCTGGAGAACTGATACATATGACTAGGGATGCTTCCTTTTCATCCGCTCCTTTCTGCTCCAAGTGCAGGTTCACCAGGAAGGTCTATGGTTTTTAGACAAGCAGCTTCTCTCACTATTGCAACACTTATCAATGTCTATACTGATAAGATCTAAGATGCAATGTTAATTAAATGGGATTTTTCTACATACTGAATAAGTCTAAGGCTAATTGGTATGGACCACCTACTATTTGCCAGATGTAGTGACATATTGGAAAGCACTCAAATTTCAAAAATGAAAAACAGAGTTCCTTTGCTAGGCCCAATATAAAATTGACCTTAGATTTTTCCCTTAATGATTTCAGTGTTTCCATTCTTCATTTATAAAACAAGACTATAATGCCAGTGACATCAGGAAAGCTACACTTAAATGTAACCTCTCAGACCAACAAAAAAAAAAAAATTAATCATTTTATGTCATGCCTCATCTTACCTTTTTTAAAAGCAATAAATGAAGACATTCCTAAGTAAAAAAAGAAACCTTAATAAAAACTGGGGTAAATTATTTCTGAAATCTTTCCCATTTTAAATTCTTCAAATAAAAAGAAAATATTCAATTAACAAAACAATTAGATTTACCCCACTTAACAGCATATTGTAGAAAGCCTTATACAACTCCCTGTTTCTTTAAATAATAAGGTACTTATTTCTAGAAGTCTACCTTTAGCACACGGAAATACAATGATGTTTAATGACACAATTTAAAGAACCTACTACATATATAGCCATTAATGTAAACATATTGTGACTACTTAACAGACTAATTAATTAAAATAAATTAACAAAATGTAGCAGGAAATTAATTTTAATCACTATCTCTTGTCTCTAGGTTGCAAGCAAATTAATGATATATTGCCCTTGCAGTTTACCAAGGTATGATTAATGGTCAATATTAAAATGTCTGGGGTCTTCTGGCAATGTGATAACCTGACTGCCTAAGTAGGAAAAAAAGAAAAAAAACCTCTGGAATGTAATAAATCAGAATTACTGAAGGTAAGTCCTGTGAGATGGCCCATCTGGTCAGGCCTGGGAGTGCCACACATTGTCCCAAGCACTTTAAGCAGCAGCCTCTTTATCAGCCAGCCTCTTTCTAGTCACGCTCCTGTTCACGTCTCTGTGACACGCTCTGCTGATTACCTTGGAAAAGGGCAATGCTGTAACTGTTCAACTGACCTTTCAGTTTATTTTCTCTTGTGTAATATGAAACATGAGCTAACACAGTCTTAGTCTACTGGTTTCTAGAAAGAAATCTGACTTAATATTTCAACAGCTCTTGGCTCAAATAACAGTCTGCTTTTCTGTAGTCAGGTTTTTCTTTTTTGGAAAAATTACATGGCCATGATCACAGGTTGGGACTAGAGAGAAAGACACGTCAGCTCTTCCACCAGGCTGAGTGCATCGTGCACAACAGCTGTGTTCCTCTGAATGTATGGCCAACTCACCAGCCGAGAGTCAATCTTTTAAATCACCACTAGAACCCTACTCTTAACATGACTTTCATTGCATCAACACATATATCAAAAGATATGATGACTATATCTCTTCTTTTAGTGTGCATGCCACACTGTCAAAAACATTGACAGGATTGATCTTGAGGAAAATAAAGGTGTCATCCACAGCTTTAGGTTCCAAGTTGAATTTGAATATGCCAGTCACATCTCAGAACCTAAGATCCCCACTCTAAAATACTCTGATTCTTGGCTGTGTCTTAATGGTTCTAACCAAGTAAGGGGTGGGGGGAGGGAAAAGCACTCTAAATACAAAGGTCATTTTGGACACTGCCCTCACACACCAGGAAGTATATATTTTTACCAAGAACAAGCTATATGACTTTAAATATATCTTTCTTTCTAAAGTATAACACAGTATAAAAGCCATCTATAAAACTTAAAAATATATAGCAAATAAGGAAAATAATTTATCAAAACAAAAAAACAGTAATTTGGAAATATCAAAAATCATTTGTACTAACACTTCACAGAGCACTCGCTAAGCGTCAAGCAGTGTCCTAAGGAACTAACAAATAATAAGTGAGCCTTCCCAGTGACCCAGTCTGGCTGGTACTATTTTTATTCCTTCTACGCTCACAAATCACACCAAATCCCTCTGTCAAAGAGTAGATTTTAATTAATAGTGACACTAGAAAGACTGAGTAGAACTGCCCCACAGGGTTTCCTAGGCTGTAATCTTTATAGAAGCACACTGTGACATCTTTCTCCCCATGAGGCCTGGCAGCATGGTCAGTGGGTTTGAACTACCAGCTTTTCAATAAGCAGCCAAGCACTTAACCACTGCACCACCAGGCCTCTTTTACGTGGGTTAAGCTGGAATGTAAATCCAGCTTAACTGGATTTACTGTCATGCCTCATCTTACCTTTTTTTAAAGCAATAAATGAAGAAATTCCTAAGTAAAAAAAGAAACCTTAATAAAAACTGGGGTAAATTATTTCTGAAATCTCTCCCATTTTAAATTCTTCAAATAGAAAGAAAATATTCAATTAACAAAACAACTAGAGTATTTGCCCTTAAAAATGCTATCCAGTCCATTCTGACTTTTACCTATTCTATGCATACTACCACTGATACATTTTGTATTTTACAGTTTTCAAACTGACTGCAACATATATATTAAACTTAAATTATTTGTTACTTGGTGTTTCATAAATAATCAAATAATGTCTAATTAGTTAAACACTGGAAAAAAAAATCTTCCAGTATAGATAAGAGGGATGCAAACAGTCAAATATAAAATCAACAAAAAATTGAACGTTGAGAAAACAAAACTCATCATACTTACAGTGACTTCACAAAGGATTTTCTTTTTCCTATTTAATTTTGCCTCTCACAGTAGTCCTGGCAGTACAACGGTTAAGAGCTCAACCAGTAGATAAACGAAAGGTTGGCAGTTCCAATCCACCAGCCGCTTCATGGAAACCCCATGGGGACAGTTCTACTCTGTCCTATAGGGTCTCTGTGAGTAGGAATTGACCCAAAGGCAATAGTTTTGGTTTGGCTGGCTGGCTTTCACTATTTTATTTTTCAAATCCTTAAAAAATATATAACAAAAAGGATAGAAAGTACATAGACTATGATTATGATTGCTCACAATATTTTTATTTGGAGGTTGGGTATGCCACTCACGATAACCTTGAATTAATTGAGTTGATGTAAAATAGGTGAGCAAGGACTATTTGTGCCTCTAAAATTTATTTGCAAACTGGATGTCTATTATATCAATGATAAAATGAAAGCTGATAAACATCAAATTTTTGTTATCTTAACTTTTGTCAAAATTAAACTTAGCACTTTGCCAACTAACAACCCCAGTCACACTACTGAAGCTCTTAAATACTCCCAGATGGTCATGGATTTTTAGCCTTGTGATTTTTTTTATAATAATTTAAACAATAAATGAATCAAATTTCACCTTGATGATGGCACAGGATACAATGAATTAATATATATCAAAGAGTCCAAGGAGATATATATATATATATATATCTGGCAAAAAATCCACATCTTTTGGACTAAACAGCCATGAAATATCAAAGGTCTATCAAACACCCCGACAGTTCTTTGCCTTTACTAAGGGAGGCAAAAGTTTCAAAATTCAATCACCTACAAAACCACAGAGATCAAAGAGCTTTCATAGTCACTCTCAGCATATTGCTAAGATACACCTACAATCTCTTTTAAGTTATAAAAATCCAAGGCTTTTGTATGTTTTATATATATATATAAATGTTATTATATGTCTTTTATACACAGTCACACACACACGCACACACGTCTTTTTTATATCCTATGTCCCAACAGATACCAAACAGACTGTCTGAAAGTACATGTACAGTTTGACAGGTAGACTTCTAAACACTGTTTGAAGACCTCAGTTAATAAACATAACAATGTCTCCCAAATTGCTATTTCACTCTTCTGAATATTTACCAAACTTAGATTGAGATATTTAAATGTTATTGAATAACATTATAGACTCTGTAATGAAGAATGGATGTAAAATAACATTTACAAGCTTTGCTTCCCATATTATCACAAATCCTCACCCCAAATTACTGTATTGCTACTATTAGGTCTGTTAGTAATCCCATAAATGACAGAAGAAATATTGCCTTGTCCTCAGCATCCCCATGATCAGCAGAAGATTCACTGGCTTAATGTAGTAACTTGGTCAAAATCAGCAAAACAGAAATTTTAAACTCACACAGGCTTTCTTATTGCCTATAGACCAGGGTTTCCTAATTCTTAATTTCCTAATTCCCTGTTCCCTACCTCCCCCCCAAAAAATAATAATATGTTTATTAACCCTGGCCAGAACATTAACTAGAACTGATAGTTATTGCTCTGGTATATTTATAATCAAAACCATAGAAATTTTGAATTTATCTGTATACCTCATTGCTCAAGGTCCAATCTTTCCCAAAGCTTGATTTACAAAAGGCTTTGGCCAAGTTGCCACATGGTATCATCAGACAGTATTATAAATTTCTCTGACATCCTTTAACCCATTTATTCCACCAGAATTGAGTGCCAAAAAGCCAGGGATCATGTTGTGTTTAACTTTGTGGCCTCAACTTCTAGTACAGACTAAATAAAGTGCTGAATAAATGGCTCCCTCAAAATGTTTTACCACAAGCTCTTACATTAAAAAAAAAAACAAAAATTAAAACAACCTGAAATTGCAATAATTGCCACTCACTACTGAGCAATACTCTGTACCTAGCTAGCATTGCACTAAAAGCTCAACAAACAATAATCCACTTAATTCTCTCCATTTTTACTGCACATATGTGCAACACAAGGATCAGAGGTGGTAAGTACCCTGAAAAAGATTATTCAGCAAGTTATCAGCAGAACTAGAATTTTAGAAGTTATCTGTAATACTGTGTTATCATGTCTTAAAGATAAGTATCATCATACCAACAGCACATAAAAGTGGTTAATCCATTGGCTGGCTGTCCATTCAACCCAATTTCAATTCTTTTTAAAGAATTCTCAAAGTTCTTATAGAATAACTTCACTGCTAGAATATTCTTCTAACCATAGAACACCAACTGCATATCACTTAAATGATTTTATGAAAATGTTTGCTACATTCATCAAATATTGTGGAGTATGGGACGGTCATGGATTGAATTGTGTCCCTCCCAAAAATATGTGTCAACTTTGCTAGTCCATGAGCCTCGGTACTGTATGACTGTACATCATTCTGTCACAGAATGTGATTTTCCTATGTTTCTAAATCCTACCCCTATGATGTCAATTGAGTCGAAGTAAGTGACAGTCATGTTCATGAGGCAAGACCCAAAGATTAGGTGATGTTTTAAGCCAATATAAAGGGGGGGAGCAAGCAGAGGCACAGGGACCTTATACAACTAAGAAACAACAGCCATGAGAAGAGGGTGTTTTTTTAATCTAGAGTCTCTGTGATGAGAGGGTCATAGACCAGAGACAAGGCCCTTCACGCAAAGCTAGTGAGATAAAAAGCCTTCCCCTGGGGCTGGAGCTCGCACCCTAAATTTGAACTTCTAGCCTCCTAGACCATGAAAGAATGAATTCCTCTTTGTTAAAGCCATTCACTTGCAGTATATCTGTTATAGCAGCACTAGATAAATAAGTCATGTATCTGCATTAATTAACATAAAAAGATGCACCTAATATATGTTATTTAAGAGTTACACTAAAAACAGTGTTTCCAAAAATTATATATGAAAATCATCTGAATAATTAGGTTCATGATTTATTTATTCTATATTTGTATCCACCTACTTTCTACTACAAAAATGGAAAGACAACAACATATTAAACCAAAAAACAATCCAACCCACTGCTGCTGAGTCAATTCCAACTCATAGCAACCCTACAGGACAGAGTAGAACCACCCCGTAGTAGTTCCACGGAACACCTGACAGATTTTAACAGGTGACCTTTTGGTTTGGAACCTAGCACTTAACCACTATGCCACTAAGGTTTCAGACAACATATTATGAAGTAAATTATGCTAAGATTACACATATTAACCTGGATTTAGTTTTACAAATAATAGAAAACATTCACAGCAGAGTATGGTTAATACAGTTTTCTATTTTAATAAATGATTGAAAGAATATTTATTAAAGATGAGATGGAGGAGGGGCAAGAGGGAAGTGAAATAATTAAAATTAACTCTTGTATTCTTTAAATGCTATTATAGAAGATATAACTATCTAAGTCGACAACACAACCTGCTAAAATTATCAACTCTTGTACTCGTCACATACTATTACAAAAGATATAATTCTCTAAGTTGGTAACATGACCTGCTAACACTAACCACTCTGCTGAAATGAATCTCTGAGGCCCTTTAAACCTTGGAAGCTTATTGACTTTGCCTATCCATTTCCTTGACACCATTTAACCCATTAATTCCACCCTCTTCAACCTATTTATTAATACATTCAGAAAGTGTTTAGGGTTTGTGTATGTGTATGCCTCATATATGCATATATAATCCTTTACTTTTACCTAATAAAGCACCTAACACCGGCAGGCATTACTGAATAAATGATCTCATGAACTAAAGAAAGAAAGAATCAAGTTTGGCCTCAGTCTTCAAGGAGCTCAGTGTTTGGCAGGGCTCCCTGGTATTACTTGCTGATAGCATCATTTCCCCAGGCACACGACTTATCACAGGCTTCCTGATAACTTCTTACTCATTCTCAAAACGCCATCTCCATGGTCCACCGGAAATTAACACACATCCTTGGTATGAAGTAAAAGTAATGTTTTAAAAGACGACTGCAATATCAAGGGCACTATATTTAAGTAAAAACTAGCAGGGACAGGACAATAGAATAAACCCATCTTTCACCTTATATATTTTCTAAAAAAAAAAACCAAGTGCAATACATCTTAAATTACTTTGCCGCCTGTTGCACAGTTCCAGTGATAGATCTATTTTATTATTGTTTGCTTCAATACCTATTTCCTTTCTTTCTTCTTACTTCCAGCAACATTCTCAAAACCATGCTTACAAACAATAAATACTAAAAGCAGTGGCACTGAAGCATGACATGCTCATTCTCTTCTCAGACTGGTTACCACCAGAGCACAATAGTCCAGCCCTGCACCCTCAAGAGTAACATTATTTCAACTGAAAAACTCCCACAGAGCCCTGTAATTACAGTCGTGCCCCTCCACCTGCCTGATCCCTCCCTTCCAGCCAGAGTGCAATGCTATGAAAACCCTTAGTCATGTGGCTTCACAAATCAACTCCAAAATAAAGCTGGAGCGTTTGCTTGTGTGTTTGTTTTGCTTTGTTTTATCTTTAATCCCTGGAAAACACTAGGTTTCAAATTTCTTCCTTTTAACTTGCCACTAAGACCAACACCTAAACAATAATTGTACCCCATTATAAACTGGGAAGCTCAACAACGGCTGAGAAAAAGTATGTTTGACATTTTTCTTCACAAGATGCCACTTTCTGTTCTTGTGCTGCCTCAGTGAACATGGCTATAATTGAGAGAAGCTCAGATCAAACTAAAAGTTTGTTTTCCAGGTGGGAAAAAAATGTAGATATAGGAGTGTGTGGGTGGGTGTGTGTATATGTATATATATATATGTATATGTATATGCCAGCCAAGTGCCGTCGAGTCAGATCTGACTATATGTATATATTTATGTATATAAACATGTACGTACATACATATAGAGATGCACATATACACCCATAACTCATTTTAAATGGAACTAGATTTACTTCCAAGCTTCACATTATAAAAATAGTATTTAGCAGCATTCTCTTATTAACATTATAAACTTTAAAAAAGATGAAAACATTTGTCATATCACTATTATGTACACAAAACTGTTTTAAATGTCTATTAGTAGCCACAGCACTGCTGAATAAAGTTCACCTGAACTGGTGGTATTCAATATAGGATTAATTTTGCCCTCTGTAAAGAAACTGAACTACATCAAGAACTCAATTTTCCTTCATGTTTAAATTTTGGAAAAATTCAAAAATATTATTTTTTTCATAAAATCACATTTCTCCTTTCAGGATTATAGTCTTTAGCAATCGATCCTTCTTCGGAGTATTTTTTGTACTAAAAATTACCTACAGATGGTTCTGAGACATATCTGAATTGATAATATTTATTAAAAAAATGACCCTCTGTACAACAGACACTTGGTATCTTTGTAAAAACAATGAGATGCCTGCTTCAGAACACAAAGGGGCAGTGACCACTCAGATTAGTTATAAATACAAGGACTGACAATTAAGTACGGGAATTCATCCTAGAAAGAGTGTTACGAACCTCACTACTGAATACCCCTATGGTCACCTTTGAAGTGCACCCCTTGGGAAGCTATGCGCTGATGCCAGCTAGTGCACCCTTCAAAGTAATTTTGGAACTCATTTTCTGGAAGGGCTATCAGAGCTGTGTCATATTACTCTTGGCATCCTGAATGTCATCAAAAATGTCTTCCTTTCAATATTCCCTTTATCTTCGGGTAAATAAAAAAGTCACTGGGGGCCAGATCAGGTGAGTTATTTGTTCACTGGCTAAAAACTCCCTCACAGACAACTATACAGTTAAGTTAGGAAACCTGCCACCAGTCACCATGCACAATGGCCATCCTAGAAAAAAAGAGCCAAAGTTGCTCTGAAGCACAGACTAGGCACTGGCACTTGTGCATACCTTGCCATAGGGAGCACTTCAAAGGTGGTCTTAGTGATATTCACCAATGAGTTATGTAGCACTTAGAACAAATTAAGTTGGCAGACTGAATTCTCAAACCTCGTATACCAAGACACTATGCAGTATGACGGTATTATATAAGCTGTGTTTCAGGCTTCTCCCAACAAAGGGTATTCCAAATGTTCTAGTGTCATATAATACAGACTGATACAACTCAGTTGGTTCTGGGCACCAGACAAACCAACATTGCCAAACTAAGCAACATGATTTGCCTCAGTGACTTTCAAAGTTTTCCAGTGAAGAATGGCATGGTGGTAGTGTGGGGAGTTTTGGTCCCCTCCTTCAGGCAGAAATGATGGTCAGGATGACATCCAATTGATCAAATTATCAAAATGTGACAGGTTCAACAGCCAGGATACTTGCATTATTTAACAAATATAAAATATAAAAATGCAAAATTTCCATCCAACAAGAATGTTATGCATTCTCTTTCCTTGATGAAACATGTGTTTAAAACTTCTGGAAAGGGGAGCCATTGATGTCGCCATTACTTAAGAACAATAGAAAGAGCTACAGATCTCTAATCTACCATGAGAAAGAAAGAAAAAAGATTTATTATATGGTGGGTCTTAGCGAGTCACTAAATCAACAGAAGGAAATTTGACCGAGGCACACCCAGAACAATGCACTAAATTTTTAAGAAGTATTATCAATCTAGACATGTTAATTTTCTATATTTAAATGGCTGCAGATAAGTAACATTTTAGTTATCTGCCATTCATCATTGTATAATGTAAAGCCAAATATCTCCCATACAATTCTTCATGTATGAGAAGAAACTTTTAACAACAGTTTCAAGCCAAAGTACAAAAGAAAATAAGAATGTCTATATAAAATGAGACTCCCAGCAAAAATAGGGGGAAACAAAGCAAGCAGTACATTTTTAAGCTTCTATTAGAAGATAAATTCATGCTGAATAAATTGAAAAGACATTTGGTTTCTCATAATTCCAGCCTGTCCTGATGACCTCTAAAGCAACAGATTCTTGAATGTACCCTTTTTTCAATAAAATTGCCATCTAGCCAGAATTGTCAAGACAAAGGACTGCTTTTGATGATATTCTAAAAAAGATTATTACCATCTTAGCTAATTATATAGCAAAATTATTAAGTAACCTGCCAATTACTAGTGTTACCAATAAATATTAGTTTCCTAGCTGTACACACTGTACTTGTATATAGTCTGTTAAAGCATAAACTTCATAATATATTGCAAATAAACCAAAATACACGATAATATTGAGAAAAAAATACGATGTCAAAACTTTCCGAATTTGAAATGTGTCATTGAGGAAGAATCTTATTCTTACACATACTATAGAAATAAAAATGGCTGTCAATTTCAAGACAATTAAATGAAAGTAACTTAAACTTTTATAAAAAATAAAAAAGTACACAGAATTTAATAATTAATGAAGTCTGAACTCTATAGGTAAAGGTGAGTAGGATCTAGAGTAATGCAAGAGAAACTGATTTATTTCAATTATACTCCTCACCTTCTAATTACTTACACTATAGAGAGCTAGTTTGCCAACACAGAATGAAGAATATAAAACTGCCTTATCTAATTTTTCCTCTAAAGAGCAGTGAAAGGCAAGAATTAACATAAAAGAAAACTGGACACAATGTGCCCGGTTAGCAGTAAACTACTAGACCAGCCTGACCTGACCTGAGGCCTTTAGTTGACTAGATACTGCAGTGCTAATTAGAAAGTAGTCTTTATTTCTACTTAGTCATGAAAGAAATGAAGGGAGAATGGGAGGAAAACAGGGTCCTGACAACGAAAAAGGCATGAGAAAGCCACTACTAAGAAACTAACTCTAAATTCTAATCTAAAATCAATTTCTGACAGTCTCTTATACAAAAAGATGAATAAAACAGAAGGCTTAATTAAATATGTTTATAATAATTTCTATCACTTTTCAACCCATCATTAAAACTTTGAAGAAAATCTTCAAAATCTTCAAATGATGTCGCACATCTTCCATTTGTCCTTCTGTATTCACCTTCCAACCTTTCCCACCCTGCTCTCTGCCTCAAGAGATTAATAAGTATGGCCATATCAAAGGATATCCAATGCCATTCTCTACAATAGCTATTCTCATTTGAAAAGCAGCTCCTGGATTACTTCTAGGCCCTAGTAGAACTTAACCAACCGCCTATTAGATATCGATTAGAATGGCCACGTTGAACTGGGCAATTAAACCTACCAAGCCCTCAAAATCGGCATGACAAATGAAATTCCACTATAAAACAAAAGTACCATATATAAGACCAAGCACATGTTATAGTACACTACAATGGTACTCAATGGTGGCTTTTCCAGTGAACAGACCAAAAAAAGAAAAAGAAAAAAAACACTGCCATTGAGTCAATTCCAACTCATAGTGACCCTATAGTACAGAGCAGATCTGTTCTATAGTTCCCAAGGAACACCTGGAAGATTTGAACTGTCAACTTTTGTTTAGCAGATGCAGCACTTAAGCACTAAGCCACCAAAAATAGGTAGTATATCTGGTGTGGAATGAACAGTAGACCTCTGTGCAAGTGTACACTAACTTATGAACTAGAAACTACAATATCTAAGCACCTAGGCAGGAACTTGGAAAGAAAATTAAAAATTGGTGACAGAGAAGTTAATCAGCTGAGCTCTCAGAATAGGTACAGAGCATGATATGCCTCACATACACGTGAAACCTGGACAATGACAAAGGACAACCAAAGAGCAACTGACGCATGTGTACTGTGGCATCGGTGCAAAATATTAAACACACCATAGGCTGCCAGAAGAAAGAACAAATCAGTTTGAGGATGTACATGTAGAATCTTCCTTAGAAACAAGGATGCAGGATTCTATGATTCGGGTTTGTTTACTGTGGATATGTCATCATGAAAGACCAATTGCTAGGGAAGAATATGATGCTTGGTGGAGTAAAGAACCAGAAAACACAAGGGAAATGTTCAGGAGACAGATTGAAGTCATAGCCGCAGTGATGGGATCAAGTCCACCAACAAATGTAAGGATGGCACAGAACTCGGCCATTTTTCATTTTATTGTGCACGGGGTTGTCATGGGTCAGAGCCAACTTAAGGCAACAAACGACAACAGTGATTTTCGTGCACCACATAAATACCCATCACAGAACACTGATGAAGGGGGACGTTCTTAAAAACCAGATGAACAAAATGACCCCTTGTCAGGTAGTCATTTTTCCCAGCTAAAACACTTCTTGCTCACGTAGAAAGGTTTTATGGTGGTAGGAATGGATACCACATATGGGTTCGGCAACACAGTCTTGCCCTCACCAATGCTAACCTGACTATGACTTCTGCTGAACACACAACCCATCATGAATGTAAGTCAACTATAAGCCCCCAAAATGTTACCATTCTCTGAGCTACCAACCGACTACCTGGTTTGACTGCAACAGACCTCTTGCAGCAAAGAGGGCCAGCACTGTCAGCATCTCACAAGTATAAACACATATTCTGAGTGCAGTTCTTCCTTTGTCATCTGCTGTGTTTCACAAACACCACCATGCATACTCTTACTTGATACTTTTTCCTTTGCCATGCCATAAATAAAACACAACAGTGCCTCTGAACAGAGGACATGCATATAAATAAACACACACAGATAATAACCTATATACTCCATCACCCAGAAGAGCTGGCTTTATAAAATGCTGGAATAGCCTACCAAAGACATAGTGATGCTGACACTAGGTAGGTGATACCGTTGAAAGGCGGAGGAACTACCCTTTAGGTTACAGTATATATGCCTTAAATTTCAGCCAACATACAGTGTTATTTCCTCATTCACATAATGTGAGCCCTAGAACCAAATGGAGTTGGTTATAATCTACTGGAGGAATTGTTTAGACTCGGTGGGTCTGCAGGTCTTAGTGCCAAAGAAATTTCCCACCAAGAAACAATCTCATGTGAGCGACTAACAGAAAGCTAAGACTATTCTCCAGCTATTTTTGCTTCTCTTGTCAAAGAAGCATGAGCAGGGGAGAAAAAATTAGGTTACAGTTACACAGTGGAGGCCAGAAGGACTATGTTTAGAATCGGGGAACTTACTAAAAAGCCTTTAGTCACAGTAAGGGAAAATTACAATATCCCAATAAAAACAAAACTATCAAGGATCCTGCAGAAATGGAAGTTTAGATCACCCAAACTCGTAAAGGACCCTGACCAGCCAAGGCAGAGGTTGAGGCATCTATGGAATATGTAGTGGATTAGACAGTCATGACTATAAACTTGAGCTTCATGGCTATACACAGAGATTCAGCCTATATCAGCTATCCTTTATATACTTAATCGGTTACATTCTCTCTTTTGTTTTTCTTCCAGGCTTGCTTATATTAAGAATGCTCACAGTAGCTAATGCTTAGTTTTCAGATGGGGGCAAGTCGAGTTGCATTTAATCCTATTAATAAAGCACTGGTGGAGCCTTACAATTTAAAACAACAGCAACAATCAAAAAAAAAAAAAAGTGTTGCTGTTAAGTGGATTCCAAATCATAGCAACTCTATAGGACAGAGTAAAACTGTCCCATAGGGTTTCCAAGGAGCAGCTGGTAGATTCAAACTATTGACTTTGTGGTTAGCAGCTGTAGTTCTTAATGACTGCATCACTAGGGCTCCAATGGTATAACAGCGTCCCGTAATGGAAAAGTGGTGGGACAATGGTTAAGTGCTCAGCTGCTAACCAAAAGGTCCATGGCTTGAACCCACCTGAGGATCTTCAGTAGAAAGCTCCACCAGTCTGCTTCTGTAAAGACTTACAGCCTTAGAAAACCTATGGCGCAGCTCTGCTCTGTCCTATGGGGTCACCATGAGTTGAAACTGACTAGAAAGCAATGGGTTTGGGATTTTTGGTTGTTGTTGTTGTCGTATAACAGAGTAGCGAATGAGAGTCTGTACATCATCTGCATTCAGATAATACAACTTTAACCCTAAAAAAGATAAGAGTATAGATCAATAAGCAAAGCAATGAACTGTGCTAAACATCTTTCACTTGCCCCTCTAGGCCTATTGTTCATAATTCTGCACACCACTCTATGTCCCAGCAATATGGCATGCATGGAACACATTAGCAGGCCTCTGGCCTCCAGTTGCATTTAAACACTGGCTAGACCAAAAGACAGATCAGAAGAAAGGAGAGTAGACCAGGATCCTTAGTCTCCACATTTGTTCTCAGCAAAGACACACCACGGTATGTTCCATGACCTACGTAACTGTTCCTCTCAAGATGGATAACTACACAGTAGTCCCTATCCAGATTATGTTACCTACTCACTCCCATACTCCTTCAGGCTTAGAATGGGAGCAATTCAGCCACTACCAATCCCTGGTCATTGCATTATGCTACACAATTCTTCTACTCTCACATCTTGATAAACAGTCCCTTTATAAGGAAACCCTCCTCAGATTATACCATTTTAATTAACATCTGTATCCTGTTCCAATGCTGACTGACATGAGTCTAAAAACTTATTCCTTTCCCCAAATATATCACTGTAGCCCAGCACCTAACATAACTTCTTGTATAGAATAAGCATTAAGATATAATTGTTAAATCAATGAGTATTCATAAACAGTATGAGAACTGCACTGAGCCAGGTCAATAAGTAAAATGAAGCAGAAAGCTAGCCTTTAATCAAGATAATTATCATCCACAAACAGGATACATTAGATACATTTTATATTATGCAAACATTTAGAGCTAAGCTCACTGCATCTAAAATTAAAAAAAAAAAAAAAAAGCCCCAGATGCAACTATATGCCAAAACATTTCAAATAAGTGTGATCATCCTTCTTACCAAGTACGAGGTTTAACCAGCAAATTTGAAACACAAGTTCAAGTACTCTTCCTGTGATTAACTGGATGTCAACCTCAGGCCAGGTCACTTAAATGACAGAGGTCATGAAAATTGGCATTATTCTGTGCCAAAACTGTGAAAGTATTCTGCTCACCCTGTGAACTGAAGCTACTGATAGAAATTGAAAAAAAAAAAGTTACCAGATAAACTGCTACATACCAGTAACCAAGTGCTATACTGACACTACATTTTAGAAAACAATGCAATGAAAGTCACTGTCTGATTAGGTTTGATTTAGTTCATATTTGTTTTGCAAGATTCACTGTCATGAATTGAATTGAGTCCCTCCAAAATACTTACCAATTTAACTAGGTCATAATTCCTGGTATTGTGTGATTGTCTACCATTCTGTCATCAGATATGATTTCCTTATGTGTTGTAAGTCCTATCACTACAATGTTAATGAGATGGGTTTGAAGCTGTTACACTGCTGAGATCTACAGGATTACACAGCATCTTCAGCCAACCTCTTTTGAAGTACAAAAGAGGAAAGGCAGTAGGAGATGTAGGAAGCTACTGCCACCAAGAACAGAGCACGAAGAGAGAACACATCCTTCAGACCCGAGGTTTCTGCACTGAGATGGTCTCCCATCAAAGGACGACTGATGACAAGGACCTTCCTCCAGAGCTGACAGAGAGAGAAGGCATTTTTCCTGCAGCTGATGCTCTAAACTTGAACTTCTGGTCTACCAGACTATGAAAAACTAAATTTCTCTTTAATACGGCCATCCACTTATAGTATTTCTGTTACAGCACCACTAGATGAGTAAGATACCCATCAAATCAGTAAATTAAAAAGGGGTTCAAAGAAACCACCGCTGCCACATCTTTCACGATCTGAACATGGCCCTAAAACCCAATGCTACCGAGTCAATTCTGACTCATAGTGACCTTACAGGACAGGGTAGAAATGCTCCATCAGGCTTCCAAGGAGGGCCTGGTAGATCCAAACTGTCCAACTTTGGTGAACAGTTACAGCACTTAACCACTACACCACCAGGGTTTTGAAGGTGGCCCTGCTCTCTCTAATATCTCCAAGGATGTGCAAAATAAAAAAAAAAAAAAAAAAAAAAAACTCTTGACATTGAGTCAATTCTAACTCATAGTGACCCTATAGGGCAAAGCAGAAATGTCCCACAAGAGTTTTCAAGGACTGCCTTTAGGATATAAACTGCCAAACCTTCAGCCAACAGCTGTAGCTCTTAGTCACTACGACATTACGCCTTCCTCTAATGATATAGTACTACCTTACTGCAAGGTAATTCCAGGGGTCTCCACTACTCTTCCTAAATAATCCTCATTCCACAAGAAGTCATTGTGAAAATTCTGCCAGTTTCCAAGCAAGGAACTGAAAAATAACCCAGGATTAGTCAACCAATCATTGGGACCCGAAGCGATATAGATCAAGCCAAAAGTCAGTTGAGCAAGTGACCTCCTATGGGGTTTTAGACATATCCAGTGTGGCTCCAGCCCATAAAGGACTCTGAGATTGAACAAAGAGTGACTGATCAGACAGTAACCCAAACCAAAACACCCAAACCCAGTGCCGCTGAGTAGATGCGGACTCACAGTGACTGCATAGGGCCGGGCAGAATTGTGCCCAGACTTTCTAAGGAGCGCCTGGCAGATTTGACCTGCAGACCTTTTGGTTAGCAGATGTAGCACTGAACCACTACACCATTGACAGTCTATAATTAAAAACCAAGGACTTCAACTAGACTCTTTACCTTTTCTCCCCACCTCCTTCCAGGACCGGTATTGTCTTTTATGTGCAAATTTAGCCATCAATTAGCAAAGTCAAGTCCTCAGAACCATTTCCCTATTTCTCTCTTACCCTCTACCTCCCACTCCCAAGGTCTTCAGACTTTTCTTTTCCCCTCCCTTCCCCCTGTGGCTGAGAAGTCACCTTCTTTTCCACTTTGTATTCATCCACTCTGTGCACACATGAGCCTTGGTACACAGTGGTTAGGCACTTAGGCTGCTAACCAAAAGGTGAATTGATGTGATACAATGACATTTAGGATCTTGAAGGTTGGTGTCAATCCAGAACCAGGACTACAAATTAATCCTCAAAAACTCTGGGCCTTTTCCTGGTAAATGGCAGGTCTCTTACAAGAAAGAAGGCTTGGGAGATACACGTTTGTGGTGTTTTTCAGCCCCTTTCTCAAGGAAAATCAGCCTCTTCTTTAATCTTACAACTTCAAGAGAAGTTGTTATGCCCTATTTCAATGACTTCACATACTTAGAAATTCACCTGTTATAAAGAACATGTAAAAATATAGTACACTGTCCACGTATTATACGTCTAAGAACATTATGATCAATTAGTTGCTACCACGGAATCATGCATTTCACAACACTGATAGTCACTCCACATTTGAAGTCTATCATGATAATTTTGAATACCTTAAAAATGAAGCCTAAGAGGTCCAGGAACCACAGTTTCAGGACACATCTAGGTCAAGTGGGATAATCAAGTTTTTTTTTACAAAACTGTTCTACATCCCACTTTGGCAACTGGCATCTGGGATCTTAAAAGCCAGTAAGCAAACATCTAACCAGTGCCACTGAGTCAATTCTGACTCATAGTGACCCTATAGGACAGAGCAGAACTGCTCCAGAGCTTCCAAGGAGCTCCTGGTGGATTCCAACTGCCAACCTTCTGGTTAGCAGATGTAGCCCTCAACCACTAGGCCACTAGGAGACATTCAAGTACTATTAATTGGTCCCAACCCACCTGGAGCACAGAAGAATGAGAGACATCAAAGACATGAGGAAACTGTGAGCCCCAAAGACAAAAAGGGCCATGTAATCCAAAAATGACATCAGCATGAAACCCAAAGGGCTGGACAGTGCCCAGCCACCACCACTGACATTCAGGAAACCAAGGGTAGTACAGCTCTGATGGCCATTCCAGGAAAAGAGTTCCAAAATTGCTTTGAAGGTGGACTAGGTGCTGGCATAAGTACATAGCTTCGCAAGGGGTATACTTCAAAGACCACCCATAGTGGTATCCGGCAGTGAGGTACACAGTACTTTTTCTAGGTTGAGTTCACAAACTTAATGTCAGACCTCGTATTTGACTCTGAAACTACCAGTTAACTTTTATTAAGATTGTATAGAAATTATGTTGATGCATGCATGCACTTAAGAAATAAATGTCATCTAAATCCTTCACTAAGATCCATCTCATGACACAGAAGCATCACAGTACAATACAAAGAAATCTACTATAAATTAGCTGCATGAGTGTTCCTGCAGATTTCTGATAACTGTCAAAGAAGAAAGATGAAAGGAAACAGCACAATGGCTTATCAAAAACATTATTAAAATGACTGTATAATTACTGATCTGACAACCACCTGTCTCTGTTTAGTCCAGACTTTGCATTTTATTTGTTACTGCACGTAAGAAAATCTAAAATGAAGTGACTGCTCTTAAAAATATCTTTTCCCTCTCAGATATGACATAAATTTCATAGACAATGTTCTTGTTTTTTTTCTCCAAAAGAATGTTCAAGTATTAGCTTCAAATTAAGGAAATAGCTTCCCTCTTCCTTCCCATGCTCTCCTATAATCAAACAGCCTATAACCAGGAGACAGACAGCCTATAACTAGGAGATAGACACCCTATAACAACTTTCTCTTCCCTACTGCAGAGTAATCCTGGCATATTTAATGGCATGTGTCTTTCCAATTAGAAAATTTGGGGAGACTTACACTACTTAGTGTAATTAAATTCTACTACTGTTGAGTTGATTCTGACTCACAGCTATGTGGCTTAATAAAAAGTTCCACTCTCTAAGTTACAAGCCCTCATTATGAAATGCATTTTCTCCATTAATGCTCATCAGTCTAATGGTTATACCCAAAAACCAAACCCATGGACATGAAGTTGATTCTGACTCACAGCAACCCTACAGAACAGAGTAGAACTGTCCCACAGGGTTTCCAAGGAACAACTGGTAGAGGCAAACTGCTAGCCTTTTGGCTAGCAGCTTAGCTCTTGAGCACTGTGTCTCTACTGTATTATTTAAGAGTCAGAAACATACACGTAATGTGTTTAAACTCTAAAAACTAACTGTATCCAAAAGACTCCATCACTAACTCTAAAACCTAAAAAAAGCCTTAAGGAATCAACCATTGGGCTTATCAGTCAGTAACCTGACTGAGGCGTAGGCCCCTGAATATCCAGCCCAAGATCCTATACACAGACAGAAACAGAGAGACAAATCACTTAGTGCCAATTAAATGGGATTTAAAGGTTAAAAACAGAGAAAGCAAGTACAGAAACCATAAAGCACCCAAAATAGCTATTTGTGGCTTTTCCAAATTCTTACTATGTCCTAGGTTATAGAGTTGAACCTCACTAAAAAATAAAGTTAAACAAGACTACAAATCATTCATAAATAGAAATAAACTAACAATATTTGCATGGAAACATTTATTTGAGGTCATAAAATAGTGTCTGATTTTTGTTTTTATCACTGCATTTTCAGTCTCAACTCTTCATTAATGCAAACCTGATTACTAATAATTACATAACATTTAGTAGCACCACAAGCTTAAGAAACATCTAGCTCAATGAAACATTCGATGTTTTTAAGCCATAGAAAAAGTATTCAGACCTAGAGTTAATCACTATACAACAGAGCCTCAGCTATATTTAAAAGTAGCAATTCTGCTTTCAGCTTTTCTACTCCACTTGAGAAAGAGCAATGACAGAATTCCCAAATGTCAATACAGATGGGAAGTTGAGAGGAACAGCAATAAAATTTAAAATGCAAACTACACCCCAAAAAAGAATATTCTGCCTCTCTACTTCTTCATGCTATGATGCCTATTCCCAAAGAGACGAAAATCCCATTTCTCCCATGTTTGTACACAGAACACAGCACAAGGATGGGGAAACATTTATTTGATTATGACATTTATTATGATTATGACAAAATATAAAATTTACTTATACACACACATGCATACATAATATTTAATATATATATACATATGCATAATACACACACACACACTTAAATAGATGTAGTGGTTAAATGCTACAGGGGCTAACCAAAAGGTCAGTAGTTCAAATCCAGCAAGGGCTCCTTATAAACTATCCTTCTCCTCTGTCCTACATAGTTGCTACAAGTCAGAACTGTCTCCACAGCAAGTGGTTTGAGGTTTTTTTCCTTTTTCTTTTTTTTTTTTTTCAGTCGGTAGTGTTTAAGAGTTAAGGTTGCTAACCAGAAGCTCAGCCAGTTCAATCCATTAAGTACTCCATGGAAACTGTATGAGGCAATCCTACTCTGTCCTATAGGGTTGCTGTGAGTTGGAACTGACACAGTAGTCATAGGTTCTTGCTTTTAGTATGACACTGTTAGCTGCATTTCAGTCAGCTCTCCAACTCATGATGACTCCATGCACGGTTGTGCTTCCCCAGAGCTTTCACTGGCTGATTTTTGGAAGAAGACTGCCAAGTCTCTCTTCCTAGTCAATCCTAGACTGGAAGTACTCCCGTTTGTCTGCTCAGCATCATGGCAACACACAAGTAGAGGCAGTGGTTGCACATAAAGTACACTGACTGGGAATCAAACATTGGTCTCTGAAATGAAAGGTGAGAACTGTATCACTGACCCATCACCCTGTATGTGCATGTGTATAAACCTATATATAAATGCATTATACATACATATAATACAGCCCGAGTTCTGTTTTAATTTAGCCTTTAGTCTCTTTATAGATAGATACATACATACATATTGAATACATATCCTAGAATATATACGTATGTTGGAATCTCAAGAACATTTTGCAATTAGAATAGATGTCTCAGAATATACTTCAGTATAAGCCACAAGTGCCTTATGGAAAGAGAATAAAGGCTTCTTCTTGCATGCCTCTGGTTACAACTTTCCCCACTAAAAACTTACATCTGCTTACCCTTTACCATAACTCATTGCCACTGAGTCAATTTTAATTCATAGTGACCCTACAAGACACAGTAAAACTGCCTCATAGGGCTTCTAAGGAGCAGCTACTAGATTTGAACTGCTGAGTTTTTGGTTGGCAGCCATAGCTCTTAACCAGTGTACCACATCTGCCTTTAGTTTGTCACGATCATCAAAGCCAGGCCTATACGACAGCTTCAAAGGCCCCAATTTATATGTGCTGTCCTCTGCCTCACCAAAATCAAACCCAATTTCTGCATCATTTTGGGTTGAAGGGGGCCATCAAGGTAATTTGCTTCTTTCACTTTTAAAATAACACCTTAAAATGAAACTTGCTACCTGTTAAATAAAGATTTTTTTTTTCTTTTCTTCTTTTTTTCCAGTCAGTTAAAAAAAAGCAGTTTTCTATTCTAGTATGAGTAATGTTCAGGAAATTTTTTTAAGTGAATGAGTAACGAAGCTCCAGTGGAAAGTTTTAACCTTCTATTCACTCAAAAATCAAAGCACTATTCACCATCTAAAGAACAAAAACAGGCTGAATAAAAACTAGGCATGTTTTCCACTAATAAAAATGAATTTATACTTTTGTAAACCAGAGTCGTATCAACAAATACAAGTTAGAAGGCATCCCAGAATTTGCTGCGTGGTGAACACAAAGAGAAGACATTCTTGGGAAATTCATACAGAATCTGAACAGTGAAGGTGAATGAAGTCAGCAAGGAGAGAAATTACTACCGGCCTGGCTAGCAAAGCATGTCAGGCCTGAGGCAAAAGAAGTGTTTTGAATAGGAGAATGTTCTGAAATAGAAGGCATGTTAAACAGAATTGCCTGAGGACTGTTAGGAAATGAAAAATTACACTAACTGCATTGGGAACAGCAACCTGATAATAGCACAATGCACAAATTACAATCTTCTTTATGAGTAGCATTAGATGTGAGAAAGGTTAAGCCATACGTGAGAGAGGTTGTGCCCACCACAGGCTCCAACATGATAGAAGAATTACTCTTGAGCATTCCTAGGGATCCTCCAACAACAATGGTAATAAATATGCCTGTATTTCTCATATTTCAGAACAAGCTGGGCCTCATTTCAAGCTGGATTAGACCACTAGTCAATACATATTTGCAATGCACCTCTTCGAGGGCAAATGTCTATACTAAACCCCACAGAAAAGACCTAAAAGGCAGTAACCTGTCGAATAAACACCATTTCCTCTTAAATTCAAAACACACACCCGTGTTCCAGGGAAGGTCAGTGAGTCAGCACCCACTGAACAGCTTTAGTGCAGAAAACACAACATAAAAAGGAGAAAGAAAGCTATAATCCAGAGGAAGAATCTGAGAGCTCATTAGGGCAACTATTTCTCAATGGTAATATTTTAACTATTATTACACAGGCAGCTGCTAAATATTCCAAGTGAGTAGGTGTAAAAATAAATAAAAAGTATAAACATTGAAGAAGTAATCGTCTGGAGAAAACAAGGAATGCCATGCAGGAGGAAAAACACAGCACGACATACATGCACTTATGCACACACTCTCTCACTGTGTGGACAACTTTTTTAAGATAGAGGAGCAATCCTTCCAACCCTCCTCTCTTGCAAGCAGAGGTCAGCTCAGGAATACTGCAAGTCATAATGAGTCTGGACATAAGCAAGATTCTTGGGACAATGACATTAGGAACAGCTGTTACTGGGGCTGAGTCAAAGTAAGGCTGGCACATGCAGAAAGGTCTGGGGCTATTAGGGCAGAGACAAGTCGCCTGATATGCCTCTTTATTAAGAAAGACTAGATTTACTTCCGTGTTTTATTTTTGTTACTATTTTTAATAAAACAGATGGAATCTATGCTGGCATACAAAAATACGAAATAAAGAATCATCTAAATAAAAAGGGCAATGGAGACTTGCATGCCAAAACACTTAGGAAAATGTGCCTATCTCCTCAACCCCAATTAATTAGATACTTGGCAAATCTCCATTTTTGCATTTAAAAATACACCCACTTATTTCTAGTCAAGTAATGACAAAGTCACCAGCCAATAGCTGCTGACTTTGTCCCTTAGGCAAAATTTAGAATCTCTGTAGGCATACTTTCCTCTTCCCATGAACTTTCCTCCCTCCTTCATATTCCCTAGAACCCCTGGTAGCATCGTGGTTAACTGCTCCATCTGCTAACCAAAAGGTCTGTAGTTCGAATCCCTCGGGTGCTCCCTGAAAACTCTATGGAACAGATCTACTCTGTCCTACAAATGACTCAACAGTTTGCAGTGGGTAGGTTACACTCCCTTTTCAAACTCTTTATTCCAACTCTTTCTGTAACAGCTCGTCTTCTAAGTATATACTCCAAACCTGCACTGTCTATGTCTAGCACAGTAATCACTAAGTATACCTGGCTACTGGGCACTTGAAGTGTTACTAGTCCCAGTTGAGATGTCCTGCAAGTGTAAAATACACAGAGATTGCAAACACTTGCATAGTACATAAAGAAAGAAAAATAAAAACATTTCATGAAAACCTTAATGACGATTAAAGGATGAATGATATTTTGAATACAATGGATTAAACAAATTATCGAAACTCACCCCACTTGTTTCTTTTTACCTTTTTTCAATGTGGCTACTAGCAAACTGTAAATCAATTATGTCGCCCACATTAGACTAGCGCTAATCTAGGTGGGACATTTGGTAGGAGGTCAGCGGGAGGGATTCAGCATTCATCTGCATTTCTGCGTTGCTTCAGCCTGGGTGACACTCATCATTATGTTCTCCTGACTCAGTCAGGAAGGAGTTCCCTTAGCTGACTTAAGAATTGACTCACTGCCTCTGAAAATAGCCCAGTATCCCATCCAAAACAGGCTTATCTGTGCAAAAGAAACCTTCTGATGTGTTATCGGAGACGGTGTATAAACTCCTTGCGTATCTTCAGTTCTTACACAAGGTGGCAATTCTTAACACAAGAACATTTTGCAACTGAACTATTTTTGCAAGTAAGCTTTCAATTTAAAGTAACAAAAGCTGTGTACAACATCATAGGATAGCTTGATTCTAAGTTTTAAAGAATACTTAATGTCCAAACTGTTTTCTTTGACACACTCCAAATAAAATTCTCATAGAATTTTTCCACATTCTTAAATACACATTTATCCTTTTATAGAGAAATAATTTTAATGACACAAACAATTCAAATGAATTTGCTTTGCAGTATATTTTCACCTTCTTAAACAAACAAAATATTCTTTCACCTCTCTCACACTGAATTTTGTGCATCAGTGTCTTCTATAAGGATGTTTACTTGGCCATCGCCTGCACTAGAACCCTTGTCAGCAGGCTCTCTTACTCACCGCTATTCTGCTATCGCATAGCACAATGCCTCTGACAAAAAATGACGTCAAAAATAGATTTTTAAGTAAACAAATTAATGCTAAAACCTGTGACTCAGATTACCATGTGTACCCTGGAACACCATGCATATGAGATAATTTGTTCTACGTGGTCACCTTCTATTTCTCCACCTAAAGGTACAGCATTAGACAATGAAGAAGATATAAGAAAAGGTAACTTTGATATTACTAACAATAAAAATCTTTTTAGCTGCAAGAATTAGAAAACTTACTGTGATCATCAAAAAAACTAAACAATCTTGTTAGCTATATTAGCGTATAATGGTTAACAATTTGCAAAAACTTAGCATGTGTACTTATAACCTAAATGCTTACTGAATAAATTTTATCCCATTGCTAACTCACCTTTAAACTGAGACACAGAACCAACGCTGTGTCTTATTATTCCAAGTATGGTCTATGCAACAGCAGCATCAGCCTCGCGTGAAAGCTCGCTCAAAATGCAGAATCTCAGGTCCCAATGCACGTTATGTATAATAAATTACAAAATTAATGATGATCCAGGTGACGAGGATAATTAATTACGAGTAAAGGAGGTAAAAGTCGCCTTTGAATGTTCAGTGCTTCAGACTAGTCATCGTGAGTTACTGCTGCATGAACAGGTCCTTAAAAGTTCTATTCTACCTCCTTATTTAAAGGTAGACTAATTTTTAAATAGTTCATTCATATCTTTTCCAAATTTTGCCAAATAAGCATGGGCAACACAGACAAGGACTCTTAACAAGATGATTTACACAGTGGCTGCAGCAATGGGCTCAAGCATTACAGTAATTGTGAGGATGGCAGAGGACCCGGCAGTGTTTCCTTCTGTGGCATGTAGGGACTCTATGAGTAGGAACTGATTTGACAGCACCTAATGGCAACAATAACAACAAATGTATTAATAACTTTTCTCTCTCAACATCTAATTTCTGTTCGGAAATGGGTATTTTCTAGTTTCTAATATACTTATATAACAATAAACTCTGATGAACACCAAAGTAAATATTAAGATTGGAATAAACTGAAGGCTAGTTTTAGTTTGGTAAAAAGTCAACTGGTCTTAGAAAATACTGATATTCATTTAATTAAGATTTAACAACTGTGTTCCTACAAATGAAAGGATATAAGATTTTGAGGTATATCTATCAGTTAAGCCAAGCAAACAGACAAAATGAATGAAATTCATTCTCAAAAGCGTATTGTTTATAATGAAGACTTGCAGAAGGTATGATATTTCTGAATGAGAAGTTTCTAAGAAAAAGACATAAAATAAGAAAACTTTAAAAGTCAGGTTAAAAATATTAAGTCTATATAAATTTACATCAAGACTTGTTTGTAATATAAATCAGTAATGCAATGTTATGACATTACAGAAAATATGAAAATAAAAAATTGGGAGGGAAAAAAATTCTCCAACATAGGCTACCCACTTGAGAATAAATTAACGTGCATTCAGCAAGTTATTTTTTTCCCCTATGCCTTAATGTTTTGGTGTTGGCTTATGAAAATCACCAAAAGTTAAAATAGGAGCACATACCCAAGAAATCTCACAAATAATTAATTTCCCACAGTCTATCATTTACAATATATGTAAAATGTGTTACAATTTCCTATCCCAGTGAGACAATTTATTTTTGGCAGGGTGGCTTCCCAGTACAACTATGTCACTTCATAGCCTTAAAAAATAATCAAACATCCACAGACAATAAAATAAACCTCAACTTAAACTTCAAACCGTATATAAAAATTCACTCAAAATGGATCACAGACCTCAATGAAAGGTTGCAAAAGTTCTAGAAAAAAAAAATAAGAAAAAATCTTCGGGACTGAAAATGAGGCAAGAAGCTCTTCAACACAGCAACAAAAGCTTGATTCATAAAATAAATAAATAACATGGATTTTATAAAAACAAAAACTTTTGCTCTGCAAAAGACTCATCAAGAAGGTGAAAAGACAAAATAGATTACTAGGAGAAAATATTTACAAACTAAATATCTGTCAAAGGACTTATATCTGGAATGTAAGAAAAAAAATTCTCAAAACTCCACAGCAAACAATAAAAAATCTTACTATGAAATAGCCAACAGACATGAACCAACATTTCACCAGAGGATGTATGGATTGCAAATACTACATTAAAAAGCTGTCAGTATAACTAGGTTTGAGAAAATACAAACTAAAACCACAATGGCATTATCATCTCACAGTCACAAAAGTAATAATATCAAATGCTGGCCATAATATGGATAAACCAGATGCCTCATACTTACTAACTACAACTGAGTCAATTCCAATCCATAGGGACAGAACTGACCCATGGAGTTTCCAAGGAGTGCCTAGTATATTCAATCTGCAGATCTTTTGGTTAGCAGCTATAGTACTTAACCACTACAACACCAGGGTTTCCATATTTACTGCAGGAATGTAAATGATAAAGCTCGGTAGAAAAGAGTTTGTCAATTTTTTCAAAAACAAAATATGCATTTACCAGATGACTCAGTATTCTTACGCCTGGCCTTTTATCTCGGAGAAATAAAAACATGCCCACAAAATAAAATAAAATAAAATAAAAAGCCTGTATATACATATTATTTCTTAGTTTTGTTTTAATATTTGTAACACATCTCAGATTTGTATAAAAAGGAAGACCCTCGACAAGATGAACTGACACAGTGGCTGCAATGATGGGCTTAAGCATAAAAACGATTGTGGACATGATACAAGAACCAGGCAGTGTGTCATTCTGTTGTACGCAGGGTCACTCTGAGTCAGAACCAACTCGATGGCACCTAACAACAACAGCGGTATCTCAAAACTGGAAACAAATCCAGAAGTCCTTCAGCAGTGAGCAGAGACACAACTTTTAGCATATCCACGTGATAGAATACATACTACTGAGTGAAAAAGGAGCTAACTATCGACACTAGCAACCTGGACAGGTCTTAAAGGCATTAAGCAGTGAAAAAAAAAAAAAAAAAAAACCAGTTATGTAAGATTACATATGATATATAATTTCATTTATAAATATTCTTTTTTTATTATGACTGAGTGAAAATGTACATTCCCATATAAATTTACATGCCCACCTACATGCAGCTTCCACTGCTCTTCCTGCCCAGTGACAGCACACTATTCCTCTCTGCTCCATACATGTCTCATCTGATGCTGCCCTTGCCCATAAATCATAATGAAGGTCCACTCTTCGGACACAAATGGATTGGACTTGGCGATGCGGAGTGACCATATATTGGATGCACTTTATGGCTCTATGCATCTATAAAATATTCTTAAAATTAAAAAGAAATTACAGAGATCGAAAGCAAATTAAAAAAAAAATTTAAAAACTCATTGCCATCGAGTCTGACCCACAGCAGTTCTATAGGTCAGAGTAGAAATGCCCCATAGTTTCTATGGCGCACCTGGTGGATTGAACTGATGACCCTGTGGTTAGCAGCCGTAGCACTTAACCCACTAGGCCACTAGGACTTCCAGAAAGCAGATTAGGAGGTTCCAAAGGTAGTGGTAGGATGAAGATAGTGAGACTATAAAAGAGTAGCAAGAGGAAACTCCTTTGTGTTGACAGAACAGTTTTGTACCTCAATTGTTCTGGTGGCTGCATCAATACCTACCTGTGATAAAACTGTAACAACCATATAAGCATATAAAAATAAGTACAAGTAAAAACTGGTGAAATATGAATAAGGTCTGCAGACTGTACCAACGTCTATTCTTGGTTTCGATATTGCACGATAGTTATGCAAGATGTTACCACTGTAGGAAGCTTGGTACAAAGGGGTTATGAGCCTCCCCTGTATGATTCGTGCAACTTCCTGTGAATATACAATTGTTCAAATTTTTTAATCTTGTCTAATAGAATTTGCAATTTTCTAAGCAATCTCTCTCATATTTTTAAATTTCCCCTGACCTTTAAGATGGCTGGAACCCACTTTAAGCAAACCTCAGTTTCAATAATCCATGTTTCCACGTGTAGTGTTGTATTTGGGAGCAGAGGTTTACCCAATAATGCACAAACAGCACACAAGTAATTTTCAACAAAGGCGTACTGGCAAAGCAAAGCGGGAAGAGAAACTGTTCGTTTCACTGCACTTCTATCAGTAGCAAGCATTACTGGAACTGCCAACACGGTACTGACGACTAGTCAAAAGGATGGAAGGGTCCCATGTGGGAAAAAAAAAGGCAAACAAAAGCATGAAGCTTTTTGCTGTGAAGAAAAAAATGTGGAAATGACAAACATGAACTCACTTGTGAACTTTCAGAATGCTAGAATTATAACCAGTCATCTTAAGAAAAGAATTACAAAACAACAGTAATTTACACTAATTAGTTGCTGATGAGCTCTAAATAGTAGCACAGAGTGATCATAGGTCACAGATCATAACCACTTCTGGAAAAAGCTAACAGAACTTCACAGAAATCATTAATCTCCTATTCTGAAATCAAAATAGTATCACACTCTCCACAACGTGGCCTTTAGTCCTATTGTCAGTGACAGAACACTCGACTCATCTATGATGATGCCCTTACATATAAAAGAAAAGTCTGTGGTGGATACCTTCTAAAGAACCACAGCTGTACTCTTAACTCTTAAAAAGAAAAACATCGAACAACATAACATTAAAGCCTCATAAGCTGTATGTGGTTAGATAACAAAACACAATTAGTGTCTTCAAAGCTGAAAATAAGTCAACAACATTTTAATTTAGTTCTTTTCCTTCTGATTGCACATGTACTGCGCTCTCCAGATAACTTTAAGACACAGCACATCATTTCCTATCAGCCTGAGATATGGAAAACTTATTAGTCATTGACAAACTGATTTCCCCACAGAGCATTCTCATATATTTTGGGGGCTTTTTATTTTATTTTATTTTAAGAGTAAAACTAAGCAGAGAAAACAGAGGAGTTCTCAAGTACACTAGGCCATGTGGTTGAGGAAATCAGATCAGCTTGTCTTAGATGAGAGAGGCCAAAGGATCCAGAAAAATACATTGTAAAGTATAGCACAGTGAAGGCCACATCCAGTGTTGGTAATGTTCAGGCATGTAGCCGTAGATTGATCTGTCCAACAATCTCTTACATGTTAGGAGGAATTAAGCATGCTCAGGACAGCAGAGTAGAAAAATTAAAAAGGGTGGGTCCATAATAAGGCCCAAACCATTCAGTCTTGATTTTTCTGTAAGGAGCACCTGGTAAATTCAAACTGCTGACCTTTATTGGTTAGCAACTAGAGCTCTTAACCACTACACCACCAGGGTTTCCAAGTTAGAAACACAAATCTTTTTCTATAACTCACAATTTATGGTATTTATTGTCAATGGAGGTCATCTTAGTTTTTCTGCCACATGTACCTAAATATGTAATTACTTTTATTATGCTTCTATAATGGAGTACACTCATTCGTAATGTGTACTCATTTATAATGAAATTTTAAATTGTGGCTGGCTGCTTATCATTCACAACAATGAAAATAAATTAGCTTGAGGAATCAAGTAACATGATTTCATTATTAAACAATTATGTATTGTTATTTGTGAATATACAAAAAAACTTCTGGAATACCTATATAAGAAGTATATTTATACCCTTGGTTTCCAATTATTGTTTTGGGATTATAAATCTTGTGTATATGCCCAGAGATTATGTCTCATTGTAATTTAATATTCAGTGGATTTAATAAAACACACAAGAATATTCCATTTGCTTGTTGTATACATTTCATTGCAAAATCACATATATAACCAGAATAACTGAAATCGTGAAATGCCAAAAAAGGGAGGGAAATAAGTCAGAACATACTTTTACAAAATCTTGAAGAGGATTTGTGAACTCTTCATATTAAAATATCTAATATAGATACATCTATAGTATACATATACATATTTGTATATGCATACTTATTCACAGATGTACAGACTCTACTGGAATAATTCTTCAATTATCAACCTTTACAGTTGCTATTGTATCTTTTCTTCTTCTACATTAGTCTTATTTTCAAAGGTATTCCCACTATTAGTAAACTCCGTATGACCATTCTTCTAAACGTCCAGAGTTCAGGAGGAAGAAAATCCCTGCAGCTGTTTGATGCCCAAGAATATGAACACGTAGCAGTCAGATGAAAGAAGTGAAAAAACAGAGAAAGAAGATCAAGAGAAGAGTGATTTTGAACTCCTGCAGGCCAGCATTTACATCTCTCAATAAAGGAAGCTTTGTGCTCATTATATTCGAGGACTCATTTTCCCTTCAGCTTATAGTAAACTGGCAATTGCTTTATCATTTTCTCTCCAAATTAAGGATCAAAGTTTAAACATATTCTTTTCCTTCTTTATTAGATTATGATTAAAATTATCACCTTTCTCACCTCATTCACACAATTACTTCTACTGGGAAAAGGAAGAAACCCCCTAAAGTAAGGACAGCTCTACCCCGTAAAAGGAAGAGTTGGGGAGAATTTCTGGTCATGGTATTTCACTGACGGTTGAATTCAGGGTGTAGCATTAAAGGAGCTAACAACAAGAAAACGTTCGGAAAAGAACAGTGTGCTAACCATTGCAGATAGTTAACTTGCTAACAATATTATCAACATAAAATCACCATCACTTACTTACCAAGTATCTTTACATATATTCCCACCGACCAGGTGAGCCACATTCCTGTTCATCACAGAGGACGAAACTCTGGTTCACAGAAGGTCATTAATCTGCCCACTGGCTCAAAAATACTTAATAAATACATGAGCTAAAATTCAGGTCCCATATTTTTTTTCTACTTTGTAATACAAGCCATTAACAGTATTCTTCTATTTTTTCCCCATTTTCATGTATGAAGAAATTAAATTTGGAAGATAGATCATTGGAATCATTTAAACCTTAGAAATCAATCAAGTTTCCTAAGTGAAATAATACAAATTAAACAATATCAAATAAACTACAACGGGACTGTATCAAAGATCATAAGTGTATAAGAACATGTATTTAATGAAGAATTTTACCTTTAGTCAGTGTAGCATGTTCCTATAGCCCTAAACACAGAGCCAAACGGGGTTTCTGTTGGATGCCACACATAAAAGAATCCTGGATTCAAAACAGTGTGAACAGACACCGATGAGCAGAAATCACCACAAGAACAGCTGTTCTTCAGTAAAAAATCAGTTTACTTTAGAATGAAAGGTACCTGGTAGAAGCAATTCCCTCCAAAGAAAACACTTTCATGTTTCCTTTAATAGCTATAAATGTATAGCAGAAAGTTAATGTGTGCTTTCAAATAACAGCAGCATGATACACTTACCAATCGTGAAGCTCCAGTCCATCTCACAGCGGCTGTAGTATCCTCTCACTGGCTAACTAGGTCCCAGCATGGCCGGAGCGGCGCTGAGTCCCGTAAGTACCACACACTCACTTCTCAGGAGGGGAAGCAGCAGGCTCTAGAGCCCAGACTAAGCCCAAATGCTCCATTGTGTCATTTTAAGGCACTTTGAAAATGAGGAGAGGTCAGAGCCTCTTGATCATCACGGCAGAGAATTCAGAAGTGACTGGAATTAAGACAGAAACCCTGGTGGCATAGTAGTTAAGAGATACAGCTGCTAACCAAAAGGTCGGCAATACAGTGCACCAGGCACTCCTCGGAAGCCCTATGGGACAGCTCTACTCTGTCCTACAGGGTCTGTATGACTCAGAAATTGAGTGGATGACAACGAGTTTGGTTTGGGTTTAGATTTAAGACAGACTTCAGCTGTAAAGAGCAAACAAATCTACAGATTCATGCACAGACGGTACAGAACAGGCCAAGTGTCTCTTATAATCTTCAGATTCTTCCGTGCCTTCTAGAAGCACTGACATTTGAATTCCTTCAGAGTCTATAGCATGGCCAGACACTGAGAAGCAGTGGTCCATTCAGCTATGATGTAAAACCTCTGTGGCGTGAGATTCAGTTTTTGGTGTGGTTACCGATACAACAAATGCAAAAAAAGATTCTAATTACATACTAATGTGAAATTCATTTTTATTTCTAACACAATGCCATAAAACCATTTGTGACACACAGGAACTCCAACTTGATTTTTGATCTCAAGCTCTCTCAAAACTAATCTTCCTTCAGAGATTAAACCTTCAGTGTCTGTGGGGTATGGAGGGAAAGTTTTTAATTAACAGCCATATTTCTGATTTACTACGATTATCTTTGGCCTTTTGCTTGAGCTCATATACCCTCTCCCTAGACTGTCACATGCAACCTCCTGATAACTACCGCTCTTTCTCTGTACATCCATCCAAGCATCCTCTACAGTTTCAGCTTAAGGTGAGTCAACATTAGTTTCACTGCTATGGCAAAAGGCAAAATAAACCAAGTCAAAACAGATTCATTCAGGCATTTACTCATCCAAATGTTATACTAAGTGTTCACTATGAGCCAAGTACAGTTTCATAGAGGGAGAATAAGACAGTGAACAACCGATACAGACAGAAAACACACCCACAGGAACAAACTTGGAAATAAAAGGAAAGAAAGAGAGAGAAGTAACTCAAACCAAAAAAGCCAAACCTATTGCTGTTGAGTCAGTTCTGACTCATAGTGACCCTACAGACAGGGCAGAACCGCACTACAGAGTTTCCATGGAATGCCTAGTGGATGTGAACTGCCAACCTTTTGGGTTAACAGCGGTAGCACTAACCACTATGCCACCAGAGTTTCCAGAAGTAACTAAGGATGTCTTAAATGAGGTGCTTGAACAGTTATTAATGAAGATTCTATATAGTAAAATAGGGCATAAAGGGAAAAATCAGGTTTAGGATGAAAACTTTAGTTTTATACATGTTACATTTTATAGTTATTTGTTGTTGTTTCATGCCACTGAGTTGATTTTGATTCACAGCAGCCCCATGTGACAGAGCAGAAATGCTCCAAAGGGCTTCCTAGGTTATAACTGTCAGATTATAGCTTATAATGTGAACAGATTTCTGAGTCTATTATCCTGCAGTACATCAAAATAAAGACATTTATAAATATACCCGACACCAGGAGAGAGATCTGGTGTAAAAACAGTTGTAGGCAGCATCAATATAAGGATAGAAACCTACTGGATAGATGAGAATGACTAAAGAAGTATATAAGGTAGAAACATAAAGTATAAAACAGAAATACACACAAGGGCCAAAAGAATAACCCTAAGAAACTCTTACATTAAATCATCAGAAGGATGCTGAGGAGAAATCAACAGAGATGATGGAAGAAAAGCAATAGTTTTTGTGTCATGAGACCACAGGAAGAAATGGCTTCAAAGAGTTAAAAAGTGGTCTAGAATGTCAAGTGTGAAGAGAAAAAGAAGAAGAATAAGGTAGTCACAAAAAAACGACCTCTTAACAATATAAAGAACTCCTCTTCCCTCCTCTCTTTCTTTTCTGGTTTAGCAAAGACAGACTAGACCCATTTGAGGCACTTACTAACCATGTGAATTTCACCCAGTCACTTAACAAAACAGCAAAAACAAAATCGAAGACGCCTACCTAGTGGTCTTGTTACAAGAATGAAAGTAAATATTACAACAGATCTGAAAGTTCTATATAAACTTGAAGCAGAGCTTACACACTATAAGCCACACTGATGTGTGTCTTATTAGTCATCAAGTGCTGCCGCAACAGAAGCACCACAAGTGGATGGATTTAACAAAGAGAAACATATTCTGTCACAGACTACTCCCCAACAATTGCCACTGAGTAAAACCGCCCCATAGAATTTCAAAACAATTCAACTGGGGACTTGAACTGCCAGCCTTTCTGGTTAGCAGCCGTAGCACACAAATATTATTCCACTCGAGTTTCCTCTCACAGCCTAGAAGGCCAGACACTTGACTCCAGGATGCCAGCTCTAGGAAAATGCTTTCTGTCTGTCTGTCTGCTAGTTCCAGGGGAATGCCCTGGTCATCAATCTTTGCTGGTCAAGTTGCTTCTCACCCCAGGGACACAGGATCCAAAAGCTAGGCTATTCTCCAGGCTCTTATTTCTTGGGAGTATGGATCCCTCATCTCTCTGCTTGCTTTTCCGTGTCAGACCTCTTAAGAGACGACTTAAGATACAATAAAACCTTGTAGATTGAACCCTGCCTCATTAACATAACTGCTACTAATTTCACCTCATTAACATCCTACAAACAGGATTCACAACACATAAAACTCTTTTAAAACGCATAGAAAAATCACATCTGATGACAAAACGGTGGATAATCACACAATCCTAGGAAATCATAGCCTAGCCAAATTGATAAACATATTTTGAAGGGATTGTGATTCTCAGGATTTTTTTTGTTTGTTTTGCTTTTTTCCCCTTTATTGAATTTAAATTTTTTAAAAATGAAGAGATTTTCCTTTAAACGGAAATCAGAAGACTGCAACCATGGGCCTACAATCATACTGCACAACCATCAGCTGGAGCCAAGCAGCATTTGCCCTTTACAGAAACAGCTGAGGAATCCTCATAACATAGAACTGACACTCTATTTTCTCTCTGAGACTGAAACCAGGGGTGACTTCTTGCCAGTATCAAACATGATGAGACAGAGTTGAGAGTATGCTGTACTTTATCTTGAGAAAAATATTCAAATAGGAGGGAAAAAAAGGAGGGGCTGTAATTCTTCTTGTGTGTAGAAATGGCAGCGTTGGCTTGTTTTGAAAGCATTCAGTCAGCCTGCTTCCTTCATTGAAATTACCTGTCTGGTTTCTATAGTTATTTAAATTATCTCTTCACTAATAAAAGTGAAATCAGGTTTCCGAGAAACAAAAATTATCCATGTAGTAAAATTTCTGGGTTTTTTTTTTTTTTTTGTCTTTAAGTAGGTACATTTTTATTTGTATTATGTAGTTAAAGCTATGGTCAGCAACATAGAAGAAATTCTTAACCAAAGAATCTTAAATTTCATGAAAAAAGTCGTAACACTAATAAGAACAATGGTGGACTGTGTTTGGTTAAGGGGCTACGAAAAATCTATAAGTATTTGGGAATGCTGGGTAGAAATGTAAGTGTGATGGTGTATCGGTATGCATGCCCTCCAATAAAAAAGGCAGAACTAATGGATTTGAAATGCTGACCTGGTTAGCAACTGTTTTAGTCAGCTAGTGCTGCTCTAACGGAAATACCACAAGTGGATGGCTTTAAAAAGAAGAATTTTATTTGTCACAGTGCAGTACGTTAAAAGTCCAAATTCAGGGTGTCAGCTCCAGGGAAATGTTTTCTCTGCTGGCCCTGGAGGAAGGTCTTGGTTGTCAATCTCCCCCAGGAGTCTAGGTTCTGAGGTACATGGACCCCAGTCCTTTCCAAAGGCCATGCTCAAGTCCTAGCACTGCTTTTTGGTGGTCTGAGATCCCCCAGTATCAGCTTGCCTCCCTTTCTTTTCATATCTCAACAGACTACATCAAGGCATGAAACAATTTCACCCATTAAGCCCTGCCCCACCAACCCTACAGCACCCTTCTACCCTTATCAACATCATAAACGCAGGAATTCCAACACGGAAGAAATGATCACACAATACCAGGAATCACGGCCTAGCCAAATTGCTACAGATTTTTCAGGGAACACAGTTCACTCCAGGACAGAGAAAAAATTTGCTTGGGAAAGGTAATCTCCCAAGGGTAGGGTGATTCTGTCCTGATAGGTGTGATATGGACACAGTAGTTCTCCTGGCTACACGACCATATGCACACATGTACCAGGTACAATGTCAACACCTTCCTCCCTTGCCAGTGTATACAAGGGACCCCCGAAATCTGCACAGGGTCTTTTCTACACTCTTGTAGACTGACTTCTTCCCTCTCTGCAACATATTTTCACTTAATAAAGCTTTCTTTCATAAAACCTTGCTGCCACAAAGGTTGTGTCCCTTGGGGGAGGGGGTCCCCCATTTGCCACCCATCAGGAGACTGGACTTTCTAGCCCAATCTCCAGAACCAAACCAGGTTCCGTGGGGTCTCAGCTTGAGAACCTTGACATTTTGGTGCCAAAACTTGGGAGCATTTGTCTAGACTCTTCTCTCTCCTGGTGGCTGGGGGCCCCTGGGGACATCTCCTTGTTTGTCCCTCAGGCCCATGTCCTCCATATGATCACCCCCACTGAAACTTTCATCTCCTAGGAAACTTTCTACTTTTGGCCAGGGGACCCTTCGGGTGAGGTGTATCTCCTCTTCTTGTTGCCTTGCTACCTGTCCTCTGGCAGGTCCTCATATCCAGAGATAGGTGCTCCAAAAACACGGGTGGTATTGGGATACTAAAAAGTGGAAGAAAACATACCTGGGGAGCAACTCACAGGGGAAGGAAGCCCAAGTCGGTCTAGTCTCACGGATGGGTTCAGGGCGCAAGCCCTTACAAGGTCTGCCTGGGAGGAAAGGTAGTGAGACTCTGTTGGAAAAGCCTTGGAGAAAGGCAGAGGGACACCTCCCCCTACTCTTAGTTTCTTTTGGTTTAGTGATGGTTTGGATGCTCGCCTCACAAGCCCAGTTCCCCTTGTCAGGTCCTTCCTATGGAATGAGGCCCAAGTCCCAACATATCCCATTAAGTCTCTTAACAAAAACTGGAGCAATCCTAACCCAATCCCAGACCCTGAAGCCAGACAGGTCTCCCAGAGCAACTCTTTCATGTGCATCTCACAAGGACCCTTGAAAGTCTTCAGAGACTCCCGGTAACAGTTTGTTGACCAGGAGGGGACCCCCAAAATCAGCTAGGGCCCCTCCCACCGAACCTCAAAAGGCAAAGATGGACAAGTCATCTCACCAACACAACCAGGCAAGAGGTCATTGGAGCAATTTTGAATCCAAGCCTTCTCATGAGGTCAGTGGCTACCCCAGTGTCTGGACAAGTAGAGGAATGAAGAAATCTTTATTCTTTGCTTCTTCAACTTGCCTCTCCTTTCCCTGCAGCAGAACTACCCACCCTTTCTCACTTGTATTTTGTCTTCTCTATTTTTTTTAAATAGAGGGCCGAGGACTCATCACCCTTAGTTGCATTGGCCTGCTTTGTCTTGTATTGTTGAATTCTGGGTTGAATTTGGGGGCCAGGCTCAGACACTCATTTTGCAGTAGGTCCTAGGGAAAGTTCCATAATGCCTAGACATTTGGTAATACACAAGAGATGGCCATTAAGGCCTTTTGTTAGGGTCGGATCTCTTTCCTCTACTTTGTCCTTTACAACAATTACCTCAATCTGGAGAACAGAATCTTCTTGCGCTCTGTCTTCTTGGACAACTCTTATTCCTCCAAATCTTTTGTAGCACCAGTACCACTCTTAAAGACGACTGCAGCCCCATTTCTTTGTCTTTACTTTCCACACTGGCCTTCTGTCCAGCAACCTCTTTTTCAATCTCTCATTGTTTTTGTGAAGTTTGTGTTCAGTTGTGGGTACCCCCCACTTGTAACTTTCTCTGGAAAGTGTCTGAAAGACTGTTATTCCTACAGGCTGTTGTGTGTGTAAAACTGTTACCAAAAAAAGGAAAAAGAAAAAGAAATGTGTTCTTACCCTAGTAAGAAAGTCAGTCAGTTGAGCAGAGACTTTTTGATTTCCAAAGGCAGTTGATAGAAACTTAATGAGTTAAAACTATGTTAGGAAAAACATGAGACAGTAAAAATTGAATAAAAACCTAAAATGTTTAAACAAATTTTATTTTCAATTACAATTACAGGACCTTTTAGGTAACTTACTGATGATAAGCTCAGTTAACAGACATATGTCACAGTTTAAACACATACGTTTGCTTTTCAAGCAACATGAGAAAAAACATATGTCTTAACAGATAAGTTCATTTTGGCTGTCTAACGGATATACTGTAGAGGTTTGCTGAAAAATATTTATTTGATATGGTCAAAAGTTTTATCTGACAAAAGTTTAGTGGTTCAATTTATGAGATTTTTAAAAACATTACTGTTAGAAAGAATCGGGTTTTTTGCTGTTAGAATAACAAACTTCTCTCTGATTTCTCAGTAAACAATTAATTTATTCCTTGTGTTATCTCCCTTGAAGGTGAAGGTTTGACCTCTCATTAGAGTAACTTTCCTAGGTCATAAAATCAAGCCACAGGACTTGGTAAAGAAGAAAAAGCTAAGGTTTTCTTACTGTAAGATCTCTAATAAATAATTCTAGAATTGTCAACTCCTGTTAACCTGTTACAAACTCCTGATAACTCTGAAACTTCATGGAAAGCCATGAATATCCTTTTCTAAAGGAACAGGTGAAAGAGTCTTATTTAATAAATCAAGTGCCCAATTCTCACTAGGTTAAAATTTATGTGGGTTATTTCCTGTTATCTTTTTGCCTAATATTATTTAACAAAATGTATAATACTAAGTCATAATTTTAGTACTATTTATTAATTGCTAACTGGAGAAACCCTGATGGCATAGTGCTTAAGTGCAATGTTTGTTAACCAAGCCAAGTCAAGTGCCGTTGAGTCGTATCCAACGCATGGCAATCCTAGGGGGTCAGCAATTAAAACTCACCATGTGCCCCTTGGGAGCTCTGTAGAACAGTTCTGCTCTGTCCTATGGAGTTGCTCTGATTCAAAATTAACTACACAACACTTTTACAGATGTATATGGCCCTCTATCAAGACAAGACCTAAAGGCCAAGTGTCTTACTAATTCTGAAAATAGAGAAGGAAAACCCATCATGGCCATCCATTTTATATCCCAGTCCAAATTAGACATAAGACAAAAACTACAAAAGCTTGAGGCAGAACTTCAGACCCCACTCTCCCAGTTGGTAGAGGAGACCCTTAAGGTGGTTAATCACAGAAATGAAAAAAGACTGTCAGAGGCCCAACTCAAGATAACCCAGTTGACCCCCACAGATCCAGACTTGGATCACCTCACCGGCTGCTGAATACTGACCCCGATCAGTGCAGGTACTGTCAAAAACGTGACCACTGGAAGGAGAAGTATCCTGAGTGCCTTAAAACAGGACATCCTACTGACTTCCCCAAAAGCCTAGAAGGACAAGCCCTTCTGGACTCTCTCAGATAGGGTCTAAAGACACTGACCACTGACAGGGCCTGATACCCACCTAGCTCCCTGACACACCATCAGCATCTCCATGGAGAAACTAAAAGTTGCACTTGACGTGAAAGGTAAGGAGACTGAATTTGTCTTAGACATGAAAGCCACCTTCTCCACCTTAAGCTATCCAATGGGCCCACTCTCCTAGTAGGACTGTGTAAATACTGGCTTGCATTAAAAATCCAAAGAAAAAATTTACTCTTATGTCTGATAGGGCTTACAATTGGTAAGACATTCTTTTCTATATGTCAATGAATGCCTTGTGTTGCTGGAACAAAAATTACTACGTAAACTGGGGACACAAACATTTAAAAACTTGACTAAACATAAGAAACAAGGACCTAGCATTGCTTATACTTTTGGTTAATATATTAAAAACTAAATAGCTAGAAGGATCTATGCAAAAAGAAATTCTTAGTCCAGTTACATCAAAAGTTTGAGAATTGAGACAGACAGAATAGTCTGTGGGTAAGCATACAACAGAATTCCTATAGAAGACATAGTATCTCTTTTGAGTCAACAGTTGGAAATAAGGCAGGGAGGCTGAGGACCTCTGTAGCATGACCGACACTAACTCCAGGTTTTGCCTTGCATGACTTGTTACAGACAAACGGGAAATCAGAAAGATACCTTCACTTCATTGTACAAGCAAAAGAGCAGTTGGGGCTGTTGCCTCCAAGACAGCTTGCAAGCAGCTTGGGAAGGTGAACTTTTATAAAGGGCAGATGATGAAATGCAAATTCATCATGAATATTCAGGACCGACCTTCATGCAGGTGCTCAGAGCTTGGGGATGACTATGCATTTTCTTTAGACAACAGTTTCATCCTCCAATATGAAGGAAGAGGTTGATCTTCTTAGGATGTAAGAAGATGTATATTAGGATGTAAAGTCTCCATCGAGAGACAAGTTGAGGCCATCAGTAGCCCTTTCTGTGGTTATGTTGTCAAGAACAACTTCAGAAGAACACAGACTTTATTTTGCTCAGTGTAGGATGACAAGGCAGAACAGGTGTTTCTTAGAAGGCTTGGGCTCTGAGAATGTCTGCCCATCAGGGCTGCTCACAAATGTTTCTTTCTCTGCTCCAGACACCCAGAATTCACACAGAAGTTACACTGACTGGTACTGGCTAATATAATGTCAATGAAAATGACTCACTACTAGAAAAAAGCTGTAGGAAACAGTATATTGTTACAGAGAGCAGACAAGGAAATGCAAATTCATCATGAGTATTCAGGACTGACCTTCACAAGGGTGCTCAGAGCTTGGGGATGACAATGCACTCTTTTGAGACAAGAGTTCAATCTCCCAATAAGTTTTCTGTTCCCTGCCATTAGTTTCCAATGCAGAAACACATTAAAAAACGAAGCCCTCATCAACACAGATGTGATTACCACGGCAGACACGGATTACAGGGATAATGTTATGTTTTAAAAGATCTGTATTTGTCATCTCAGCAACTAACTGCAGAGTAACCAGCAAGTCAAAGAAGTGGGACAGGCTAGTGGAAGATCCCCTCTTAGGAGGTAACCAGTGAGATGCCATGGAAGCCTTCGCACACACTAATACCTCAATTTTTATTTTATGGTACAGCATAACTCACTAATCTCTAAACTTGATTCAAATTTCTCACAGTTGCAGAAAATGCAACCCAGAACAACAAAACTACACAAAAGAATTTTAAATAAAAAGAAGTTGGCTAGGGAAGGAAGGGGCCATCCATTTACAAAAAGGAACTGAACCGGTGGTGTAGTGGTTAGCTGCTATGGCTGCTAACCAAAAGTCTGGCAGTTCAAATCCACAAGCACTCCTTAGAAGCTCTATAGGGCAGTTATACTCTGTCCTATAGAGTTGCTATGAGTCACAATAGACTCGTGGGCAGTGAGTTTTTATCAGCATTCTTACATATTATTGTTTGTACTTCAGATTTTCTTCATAGTGAGCATATTTCACACAAAAGATTGGATGCGCATTTGTATTAGGTCAAAGACCCACGGCCCAGCTGGATTAGCAAAAATAAACAGAAACTAGGATAAAGTAACAAAACCGTACTTTAGCAGCAGGAATTTTTATTCTTCCAGTGGTAACAGAAGAAAGTTAGTGATGCCAAATGCCATATTACTACTGGACATGCCTAAAAGGGACATGTGAGCCGGAAAATGGCAATTACTCAGAACCAAGGCCAGGAGGAGAACCAGGTCAGAGGGAGGCCCAAGGGCGCAGCTGAGCAGCCTTCTCACCAAGAACACTGGGTTTCTCCCACGTCTTTTGTCTGGCCTTTGTCCTTCTCATTAGTTTTGACAAAGCATAAAAGAGGATTATAATTGCTTCAATCTCAATGGAGTTGGAAGTGAAACACATGACAGACACATTTAAACAACCAATGTTTGTCTAATTGTGATCATTTTATTTTAATTGGGGGGCAGTCTAGATAAAATATTTCGATTTCGGAACTCTTCATTTAGGCATGTCTTAAACATCAATAATGCACACAAGAAAATGTGTCACCACTGCAGCCAAAGCCAAGTGCCGTCGAGTCGGTCACCATTACAAGCGTGTTAAAAAGTTTTAAAAGTCACCAACTTTAATAGCCATATTTGAATCCATTATTTTTCTGTATTTCTAAACCCAATCTTGAACTACAGAGACTACACTAAGATCCTCCTAAACCACACATAAAACCAAAAAACAGAAAAACAAAACCCACTGCCACTGAGTCGATTCCAACTCATACTGACCCTATAGGGCAGAGCAAAAATTCCCCATGGAGTTTCCCAAAAAGGCCTGGTAGATTTGAACTGCCACCCTCTGGGTTAGCAGCCACTGCACTTAGCCACTATGTCACAGGGTTCAGTTCCTTCTCAGAGTTTCCAAGGACTTGCAAATTCTGAACACAGTTTCACAAGGTTGCTCCCTAAACGGTTTAGTCATTAGATTAACTGAGTATCTCAAAGGTAGTTACTGTCAGGAGGGTGCATTCATTAGGAAATACAGGCTGTAGAATGAGATGTATTCATCTTTAAGACTCTTACAATTCCTAGGGACATTTTTACTTGTACAGTTCTATAAGAAACAGTTGGTGAGCTGATAACAGGTAATAAAGTGGCAATGCCAGCACATGAACTTTAGCTTCAGGACCAAAAAAAACCCCTCCAAGTCAGCCTTTTTTTTCATTATTCCCAATTCCTCTTTGCTGGCAACTAACTACCTAGACGTTTTCTATCACTTAAAACATTTGCCTATGTGTGTTCTGTTGTCCCAGTGGTATTCACTCTGAAGGGACTGCTAAAAGGTCAGAAACCATTAAATCATAAAGCACTTACTTGATAAGCATTAACTATTATAACCAGTATTCACCATTTTTTTAAAACTGTACCTTTTCAATCTGACTAATGAAATTATCATCACACCAACTAACCTATGGTAAATCCGTTTGCAACACTGCGGTAGGAGACACACTAAAAGATCCTAGCTATATCTCTGAAGTGCAGCTTTCCTTGCATTTCTTCCTTTTCAGGACAGCAGTGTTAAGTAAGTCGGAGCGTTGCTGCGCGTTTACTCCTGGATGTTAGTCCAAGACAGGAGCAGGGGCGGGGGGAGGGGGAGAACCAGATGGGCTTGTCTTCCCGGGAAGAACAATCACAAGGAAAAAGAAAAGCTAGCGTATAAAGTGCCTGTTAGGAGGAATTCCATTAGACATAAAATGACAATATTCGCTTTGAAATAACTCAGAAAACTGCAATTACACAAATGGGGTGTTATTCACACACTACTTCACAGGAGCGCTCTAGTCATGGAAATATCATAAAAACCTGCCGCGGCGTTGCCTCAGTCTCCAGCAGGACCAGAGGAAACGCGTGCTGGGAGCCCAAGCACGTACCGAATGGCGCAAAACGGGAGGAGGGAAGAGGGAATGAGGAAAGAAGTTTAAAGTAACTTTGTACTTCCGCTCAACTCCTGAAGAGACAGTCCACAACACCGGAAGTTACAGGACCCGTTACCTAAGTCCCCCAACGCCCGCCCACTGAGGCTCTTCCCGCCGGGGCGGGGCCAGGGCGGGGAGAGGGCGGGGCAGACAGCGTAACCAGAGGGCGGGGGCGGGAGCGGGGCGTGGCCTTCGTGCGCAGGGACTCAGGGTTCCATGCCCGGAGGCAGCGCGGGCTACCCTGAGGTGATGGGCAGCCCGACATGGTTGGGTGGTACCTGCGCTGGAAGTCCACCGCGAAGGGCTTCAGGTACGGGTCGAGCTCCAGGAGCCGAGCCAGCTCGGGCACGTCCGCCAGGGCCGCGGCCAGCGCCGCCTGGGTGCTGTCGGTAGCAGCCATCTTCGCCGCAGCCCAAGTAGCCGAGGCCCGAAAACGTCGAGTAGGGCCCGCACGGAAGCGGGATCCCCGCAGGCAGGCGGAAGGCGAGGGCGGAGCCCGAGGGCGCCAGCGAGCCGAGGCGAGCCCAGCGGCCCGGGCCCTTTATAGTCGGAGCGAGGGGCCCGCCCGGCCGCTGTTCCCACCCCCGCCGGTGAGATCCCGAGTGATCCCCGGACGGAAGCCCTCAGCGGGGAGGAGGTGCCCGGCCCCTCCGCCCTCTCACGCGCTCCTACGTGGAGACCTGCAGTTCCCTCCCAGCCGGGTTCCCCTCGGGGCTGAGGCGACCCTGGTGGCGCCCTCGCTCAGCGTTGCTCTGCCGTATCCTGGGCCGTCCTCGACCCTAGAGCACACCCTCAGTAGTTCTTGCTTTAAGCAATGCCCATTGACAGCGTCCCCTGACAGTGAATATGTGATTCTCTTGTAGTGGCCCTTCTCAGAGCCCTGAGAATTTCTTCTTGTAAGTGTTGGCGATTCTAAGTAAATTCACAGTAAGGGGGACGGTAGGTGTAATAACTACCATTGAAAGTGTTCGTGTGGCTTACTACCAGAACTCTCTTGGGTTTGCCAGATGTCCAGAATTTAGTCAAGGGAAACGGGATTGGGGGATTGTCCGAAGGATACACTGGTGTTGGTGTTTTTTCCATACCAGTGACTAACAGCTGCAACCTTGGCATGAAGTTTTCCCTTTTTCCATACTACCAAAAAGATAAAAGAAAGACATTCTCAGCTTTTAGTCCATGTATTAAGGTTTTCAGTGATTAAACTATCCTTGATGAGACACACGGTATACAGCAGAGAGCATTAAACTGGAATACCACTTTGGCAACTAACAACTGGTAAAGCGAGCAACCTGTGAGCTTCTGGCTCTTCCTGACTTTGGAGTGGGGCAATCTATATAGTCTTCTCTCATAACTTTGTTAATTCTTAGTAACAGACTGGCTTCCAGCTCAATGATTCTTTAAAAAAAAAAAAAAAAAAACAACCCTCTAAGATACCTAGAGAAATGTACTCATCCACACAAGGAGTTCTAAACATATCCCTACGCGGAAACTACCCATTGAGGTCCAGTTGATTTCAACTCATAGCTACCCTGTAGTACAGATTAGGGCTGCCCGGTAGAGATTTTTTTCTTTTGGTAAAGCCACGTAGAAGGAACCTCCGTTTTGCTTTATTCAGATGTGATTTGGCTGGCTGAGCTCGTAACTGCTGCACTCCAGGGCTGCCACACCTGAAGACTAACCAAAACCAAATCTACTGACCTTGGGTCGACTCTTAACTAACAATGACCCTATAGAGCCCTGCAAAAGTGCTCCATAGAGTTTGCGATGAGCATCTGGCGAATTCGAACTGTTGACCTTTTGGTTAGCAGCCATAACACTTAGCCGCTATTTCACCACGGTTTCCAGGAACGAATAAATACCTGTCCCAGTTAAAATCTGGGAATGAAGATTCCAGAGAGCTACAGAGGAGGAAGAGCATTGATCAATTTTGGGCATTGAATTTTAAAGCATTAAAAGCAGAAGTCTTGTGAAACAGTTAATAAAAATACCGTGAACGTCGTCTAGGGACAGAACTACAGGCTGGTGAGGTGTGCCTGACCAGCCATAAACTTGATACTTCTTCTGTCTTGCAGAGGTAGAGGAGGTCAGACCCTTCTGCTACACCATTTTTACAGTTTTGCTATTGAAGGAAACCAGTGACAAAAGACCACATGTTGTATATGATTCCAGTTGTATGTAATCTCCAGAATAGATAAATTTGTAGAAGCAGAAGGTAGATTATTGTATTTGTAAGTCTTCAGCTTGGAGGCAATGCAGTTACAGCTAGTGGGTACAAGCTTGCTTTTTGGCGTGATGAAAGTTTTTATAAAATTTTGTGTGGTGATAAATTACACAACTGGATATAGTAAAAACGATTGGAATGCACACTGTAAGTGGGTGAATTGTACTGTCAATAAAGCTGTTTAGAAGAATTAAGAGTAAAATATTATTAAATATACTTTTTGAAACTGTATATTCCCCCTTATTGAAAATCACCAGGGAAATCACTAAGCTTAAACTCTGAAAAGAATTATTCTTTACAAACAAAGGCTATCACATGAACAGACGCACGTACATGAATGTTTGTTGCAGCACAGTCCACAATAGCTAAAGATGGAATCAACCCAAATGTCCCCCCAACAGATGAATGGATAAATAAGCTATAGTACATACACTGAATGGAACACTACGCTATAATAAAAAGCAATGTTGGTTCTAGAAAACATAACATGGTTTCAATTGGAAGATATTGTATTGAGTGAAATCAGTCAGTGTCCGAAGGACAAATACTGTATGAGACCCCTGTTATAAGGACTGAATGATAGAATTATCTACAGAAGAAAATAACTTTGATGGCTACAAGGCCGGAGGGTGAGGGTTTATCGTAGATAAGATAGTTGATAGATGTTAGAAACTTTGTTCATTTACTTAATAAATAAATAAAACTACTGGGGTCCCTCGGGTGATGGGGAAAGAATGAGGAGCTGGTAAGTAAGAATGGGGAGTATTAATGATGGAGAAAGTGGTCATGGAGGATTCATACTCCTGGTTCTTTCATTTCCTCATTGTGTAGGCTTATTTGTCCCCTCATGATCATAAAATAGCTACTACAGTGTTAAGCATCACTCCCTCCTAAAACCACCTCGAAATAAAGCAAAAGGAAAGTTCTTCTATGTGGCTTTACCAAAGGGGGGAAAAAATTCCCAGATGTTGCCATAGGATTTTCTTCTCATTTCTTTGAACAGAACTAGGTCACATAAGTGACCCTAAACACTGGAAAGAAAAATGAATTTTCATGTTTGTCTTAATTTAATTGTGTTTTACTGCTTGGATTGGGTCTACCTTCCCTAAATTCATTACTACCCAGCATGTAAATAAAATGGTGATTATATTCATATGAAGGAAAACGGCTAGCTAGTCAACATGCCCATTATGCCTTCCTAGGCCATACTTCCTAGATCCTAACATCCGAGAAACTTGCAGGTGCAAGTCCCCTTTTGATTTCACAATAATTACAATGCAAAACCTCGAGATGGAACAGATCAACTAATTTTCTTTCATTCCTACATCTGGACTGCTGGGGAATATCAAAAAATCCTAGCAAGAACTTATTTCGTGAAAAATTTCTCCTGCCTTAAAAAGCTCAGCCTCATTTAAAACCAAAAGTTTTATAGCTTGTCTGTGGGTAGTGTAAACAGGTAAGCCCTCAACTACTAGCCCAAAAGGTAGCAGTTGAAATTCCCCCAATGACACCTTGGAAGACAGGCCTGGTGGTTTACTTCTAAAAGGACACAGCCTTGAAAATCCTATGGAGCAGTTCCTGCACACATGAGTTGGAATCCACTGCATGGCAACCAGTAACCACTCTTCGCAAGATATACCTAGCTGAGAGTGCAGAGGAGGTCCTTCACCTAAGAAAGGGGAGTCATTTCTGTTGGGCAGAAGTGCTTCTTACTCTTTAAACTACAAATCCTTAAACATGTATCCACCAAGAGAAAGCACCCTCTTCTAATCTATATAAGTGACCACACTGCCCCAACTCTCTCTTCCTAGACCATAATGCTGTTTTGTTTTTAATTTTCAAGTTCTTGAAAGGTGATGTTAGCTTAGTTTTAATGTACTGTTAGCTAGCATCTGCTCACTAAGCTGAAACTGTTCTTTCCAATAATACCTGTAACTTCCTAGTTGTTCAAACCAGTGGCCAGTTTTTAGCTTTTGTACTATTTTATCTGAGTGATGTGGAACTACTAAACACACTTCTCATCTGTTGAACACTAAAAGGGTAAAATTGTCACAGAACTTGAGGTAATAAGCGAAGATGTATAGCCACTGTAAGATATAAGAAAAGAGATCAAAAAGCAAGTGAAAACTTTCCTAAACAGTGTTATGAGCACTGATACCCAGGTACCAGACACCGGAGTGAATTTTCCTTCAATATTGCTTAATAGGTTTATTGTGTCAACTCAGAGTCGGCATTTGAATGAAGCTAGGGTTAGAGACCTACCAGGTGAATATAGCTGAAGGGAAAGTCAGCAAGGCTAAAGAAACTGCTGCTGATGAGCTTGTCACACAACTGCTCAACCTACCGTAAGGCACTGTGTTACAGCCTCTTAACTCAGTGCCACAGAGTCAGTTCCAACTCACAGCAACTCTACGGGGCAGAGTAGAACCACTCATGGTTTCCAAGGAGCAGTTGGTGGGATTCCAGCTGCTGGTCTTTTGGTTAGCAGCCATAGCACTTAACCACTGTGCCACCAAGACTTCCAAAGTGTTAGGTGGTATAAAAATCTTTTGATGCTGTCCATTTCTAAAGATATCTGTAACATTATGCAAGTCATACATGAAAAATTAGATAATTGTGACACCTTAAAATACTATATAGCTGTATTGAAATTCTATTTTCAAGGTTTAATCAAATTTTAAAAACCAATTATTTTTTTTTCCTTGCACATTTTAAGTTCCATGACTATTAACTTGTTTAAAGAGGGTATTTAATTGTATATTTATTTCTTTAAATCCTTCCATGAAAATGTTCTAAAAGTGAATGGGGACAATGGTTACCCAATTCAGTAAGTTTACAAAAAGTCATTAACCAGTATATTTAAATAGGTGAATTTTATGGTATGTAAATTATACCTTTTTATAAATCTATTTTTAAAAATACTTCTCCATAGGATTGTATGTAACTCAAAATCTCTATTGAAAAGGTGGATCTAATGCCTGCCAACCATTAGTATTCCTGTCTGCAAACAGACATTCATTTATTTCTGGATTAAATTCAGCAAAGGTGGTAGCCAGCTGAGTTCCTCTCTACCACCTGCCAAGCTCCTTAGATGACCCTAGGGTAAGAGTCTGTCATTCTGTTTTCAGAACTATTCATCCTCTAACCTCTCTCCTTAAATGACCAAATGGTGAGAGTTTAGTCTGATGGGAACTGTCACCACCAGGAAACCAGAGTGAGACAACATTTTCCAGAGCAGTATTTAATAGTTTGTAGATAATGATTTGCAGTTACTTTTGTTGTAAATGTAATGAGAACCAGTGAATTAAAGGTGAAAATTTCTAACTTTTGTCACATATTCTGAACATCTGAAATTCTACATTAGAACTTAAACAATTACCTTAGTCTCAGAACTTTCCAAGCACACTATGGTTACAAGTACTCTAATTTGTGGTCATCTCTGGTGGTTTTATCTCAAATTTTCAATACTTTGCTATTGTTCCTTATTTGAAAATTTCAGATTGTTGAGTTTATTGATATGAACATACTCTGAAGGAAGGCTACAGTGATTCTTCAGAAGAACAGATAATAATAACAGTGCTTTCTGTGGTCAAGGCACTATTCTACCCATGTGTGTATATGTGCACATATACACACGTGATAAATTATACATACATCCATATGTATATATGTGATTATTTGATATTTATGTATTTCTGTGTGTATATATATATCCATATACACACATGGGTTTTGTGGGGAGGGAGGGTTAGAGAATTTAGGATAAAAACTAGACAGACAAAAAATAAATAAAACAATGTTTGTCTGCTTGAGTGAAACTCTAGTCCAAGTAAACATATGCAGTCTAGAACAATACAGACTGCTATGAAATGGTTCTCACCCCTACCCCACAAAGGGGAAAAAACAAAAGTGTCTTCTCATACAAAATTTAGGTCATTAAGCACATGGTTTAAAGCCTTATGCAATTTACTTGTGGGAATCAACTCCAGTCATCACCTATATACTGAGGAAATAGTGGACCTCAAAAAGATATGCCCATATCATAAACCCTGGAAGCAGTGAAAGTTATTTAGAATAGGTCTTTGCAGATATAATTAAGTTAGTGATCTTATTTCTGGATTTTCCAGATGAGTAGTAAATCCAATGGCAGGTGTCCTTACAATACACATAGAGACAGACACAGAGAAGGGGTGGAGGTAATGAAATCACAGAGGCGGAAAGTGGAGTGATATGGCCACAAGCCAAGAAATGCTGAGAGCCACCCACAAGCTGGAAGAGTGTAAGCCTGGACTATCAACAGAGGGAGTGTGGCCATTCTCATACCTTAACTGGGACTTCTGTGAGAGAATAAATTTCTGTTGTTTTAAGCCTGTAAGTTAATTGGTTGTGACAGCCTGAGGAAATTAATACAGTGTTTAATTGACTAATTCAGTTTTTTAAAGGTGATATCTCAATGATTGCAGGTTGGAAGTGGCAAATCACAAAGCAGAGGAGTAGCTACAAAACATTAACCAGCTTCTTTATATATACTTATCTCCCTAAATCATAGCAACTCTATAGGACAGAGTAGAAGTACCTAGTGGATTCAAACTACCAACCTTTCAGTTAGCAAACATAAGGTCCCTATAGGGTCACTGTGAGTTGAAATAAACTTGATGGACATGGGTCAGTAGGTTTACTTCCCTAAAAGGAACTCTGATGTTGCAGTGGTTAAGTGCCCTGGCTGTTAAGCCAAAGGTTAACAGTTCAGATACACCAGGCAGTCCTTGTAAACTCTGTGGGGAGGTTCTACTCTGTCCTGTAGGGTTGCTGTGAGTCAGAATTGACTCAACAGCAGTGGATTGGGTTACTTCCCTAAAAAGATTCGAAGTAGTAATAAAACTACTTGTAATAATAAGTGTAAAACAACATTTGACAAAAACAAAACCCAAAAAGTCCCTGAAGAGTCTAAAAGTCCCCAGTCTTTGAGCTCAGTCCTTAGTTCTCAGGCTCTTAGTACAAAGGCAAAGAAAGAAGGAATTGGATATTGATAATTCTCTGTATTTGGAGCTTTGGTAGCACAGTGGTTAAGAGCTCAACTGTTAACCAAGAGGTCGGGAGTTCAAATCCAGCAGCCACTCTTGGAAGCCTTACAATACAGTTCTGCTCTGTCCCACAGGATCACTATGAGTCATGCAACAGGTTTGGTTTTACTTCTCTATAAGGATTTGAGGTGGCTAATAGAAATACTTACAATAATACATATAAAATGGCATTGACAAAAGCAAAACTCAAAAGCTTGTGGAGGAACATACAAGAAAAGTTCCTGGTATTTGAGCACTGTCCTTAGTTCTCAGGCCACTGGTAGCAAAGGCAAAGAAGGAAGAAATTTGATGTTTGTAATTTTATGTATTTAGAGGTAAAAATACTTTACATTGTTTCTTCTCAACCCAGGAACAACTCATTGCCATCAGATAGATTCTGGCTTCTAGAGACAGTGTAGAACTGCCCCACAGGGTTTCCAAGAAGAGACCGGCCTGGTAAATTCTTTAGGTTAATAGCCAAGATCTTAACTGCTGCACAACAAGGGCTCCAGTGTCCCTTGTAGATGGAAAGCACTCTATAAATAATTATGGGTTTTCAGTAACATTGTGAGTTATGTACTTAAAGGCAATTTAGTAAAACTACAAAAATTTTTCACTGGTAGTTTTTCCTTATGAATAGCAGTATGATGTAGTGTTTGAGGGCTCAGCCGTTTTAGCTAGACCGCTCGGGTTTGGACCCCTACACTGCCGTTCTTTCGCTCGTAGCAAGTTTCTTGATATTTTTGTACCTCAGTTTCCTTTTCTGTAGAGCGGGGATAGTGCTAGTGTCTGCTCTTATGTTGAGAGAAGAAATTACTTAGTACACATACGGTATTTAGAACTGACCTACCCACTGCCATTGAGTTGGGTCCAACTCATAGTGATCCTAGAGGTCAGAGTAGAACTTCCCTGTAGAGTTTCCAAGGAGCACATGACAAATTTGAACTGCCCACCTTTTGGTTACCAAACATGGCACTTAACCCAGTATGTAGCACATAATAATTACTTGATGAGTACTCACAATTATATTTCTGCAAAGACAGTACAAAGAAATAGCAAAGAAGAATTTATTTTACATCCAGTGGTTTCTAATAGTCTGAATGAATACAAAAATAGCAAGCTATTAAGATTCTAAAGACGGTGTACTCTCCCTCAGGATAAAGGGGAGGGAGAGTTATGTCAATTAAAACTGCTTTGCATTATGGGGAACATTAACTCTGAACAGAAGTTTTCTATGGGACTCCTGTAACCGAGATCAGTATGTTCCAGGGAGTAAGGCCAGCCAACAAAATACTTGATATCATTCTATAAAGAGAAAATTGCAAAAACTGAAAATAGTTTGAAGCTTCAGTAGCTATTTGACTGAAAAATTTTTCTGTGTAGAAAATATCATAAAATATGTGGGCTTGTACTTGATATTTTTAAAACTTTCCTAGAAAATGATCTATATTTTATTTTGTAATGGTATTGATACACAACAGATTGTAGAAAAGAGTAGAAAAATAAAGCTTTTCCTTTATCACCAATAGTGTGATAAGCTTTGCTCTAGACAGAGCCAGAAAACATTTTTTTTATGCAAATATCTTGATGCAGATCCATTAAATACCCAAAAATTTTCACCAAAGAGCATAATAGGGATTATTTTGACTTGGAACATTTTAATAAGAAAACTATATATTTTGTACGTTCAACTGCTTTCTGAGCATCGAAGCTAAATTATTCAAATGAAGCTTTATTATTACATATGATAGGATGTTGATCTATTTAATTTTCATTAGCATAAGACCCTCTCAAATTGTTCAAAGACAATTTTCAAACAGCGGAGACATTGACTAGACTACACGTATCTTACACAATCTTTTGGTATGGATGCTCTTAGATATGCATGTGCCAGGCCCCCTGACAACAAGGAAAAGACAAACAGTGACTCAAAAAGCTATAAAATGCCTGTGTACCAAAAACAAAATCCAAGGAGTTCCCTAAAGTAAAATAAGTACTGTATTCACAGCCCCAGGCACTCTGTTTTCCTCTTTAGGATGTGAAGTTTTAATCCACTACAATAATTTCTCATATTGTAGACTTAGAACAAAGCTCAATTTTATTCTCTACTATGTCACTTATTGGAAACCTTGGTAGTCTAGTGACCTGCAGCTGCTAACCAAAAGATCAGTTCACACCCACCAGGCGTTCCTTGCAAACTCTGTCAGGCAGTTTTACTCTGTCCTATAGCTTTTCTGTGAGTCATAATTGATTCAATGGCAACATGTTTGCTTTTTGGGTTTTGGTATGTCACTCATGACCCGTATGACTTTTGGCAAGTCACTTTTAGAACTCTATAGTGTAGATGTAACGTGTGTCATTGGGAAGATATGGCATTGTTGTGAGGTGTCATTGAGACTATTCTGACTGACCTTAGGTACTGCAGAATGAAACACTGCCCAGTCCTGCACCATGCCCACAGTCATTTTTATGCATGTGCCTGTTGCAGTTACTGTTTCAGTCCATCTCTCTGATGGTCTTCCTCTTTTTCACTGACCCTCTGCTTTACCAAGCATGATGTCCTTCTCTACAAACTGATACCTCCTGACAACATGTCCAAAGTATGTAAGATGCAGTCTTGTCATCATTGCTTCCAAAGAACATTCTGGCTGTACTTCTTCAGAAGACAGCTGTTGGTTCTTTGGCAGTCCATGGTATATTCAGTATTCGGTATTCTTCTCCAACACCGCACTTCAAAGGTGTCAAGTCTTCTTCTGCCTTCCTTATTCATTGTCCAGCTTTTGCATGCATGTGATGCGATTGAAAATACCATGGCTTGGGTCAAGTGTACCTTAGCCTTCAACATGACATCTTTACTTTCCAACGCTTGAAAGAGGTCTTTTGCATTAGATTTGCCCAATGCAATGTCTGTTGATTTCTTGGGTGTTGGTTGTGGAACCAAATAAAATGAAATCCTTGACAACGTCCATCTTTTCTCCATTTATCGTGATGTTGCTTAGTGGTCCAGTTGTGAGCATTTCTGTTTCCTTGATATTGAGATGCAATCCATACTGAGGCTGTGTGGTCTTTGATCTTCATCAGCATTTCAAATCTTCTTCACTTTCAACAAGGGAGATTGTGTCATCTGTATAACACAGGATGTTAAGGAGTCTTCTTCCAATCCTCATGCCTTGTTCTTCATATAATCTACCTTCTTGGATTATTTGCTCAGCATCCAGATTGAAAGGTATGATTAAAGGATACAACCGTGACACACACATTTCCTGACTTTAAACCATGCAAGGTCCTGTTGTTCTGTTTGTACACTGCCTCATGAACACAACAACAGATTCCTCATGAACACAACTGTCTGAAATTCCCATTCATCAAAATGTTATCCATAATTTGTTGTGATCCTCATAGTTTTATGCCTTTGCACAGTCAGTAAAACGTAAGCAAATATCCTTTTGATATTCTCTGCTTTCAGCTGACGTCCATCTGATGTCAGCAGTGGTATCCCTGGTACCATGTCCTCTTCTGAGTCTAGCTTGAATTTCAGACATTTTCCTGTCAGTATGCTGCTGTAGTCATTTTTAAATGATCTTTAGCAAGTGTGTGATATTAATATTTTTGGATGATTTCCGCATTCAGATAGATAACTTTTCTTGGGGGTAGGCATTAATATGGATCTCTTCCAGTCAATTGGCCAGGTAGCTGCCTTCCAAATTTCTTTTGATATGGCATTTAGGTATGGTAATATTAAGATCATCCCTGCAAGAATGCTGCCTTAGTTATCTAGTGCATGCTTGACCTCAGAGATATTCTTCCCCAACATTTATCGAGCATTTCTGAATATTAAACAAGAACAACAACAACAAAAAATCAGATACAACCAAATGGAGAGGCATTCAACAAAATTCCTTACCTTTGCTCTTAAAAAGTGTCCAAGTCATGAGAAACCAGGAAAGACAGTTTCTCATGACTTGGACACTTTACTGAAAGGAAACTAAAGATACATGACAACTAAATGCAAAGTGATAACCCTGCAGTAGATCCTGGAATGGAAAAAAGAATGTTAGTGAATATATCTGAATAAAAATTATAGTCTATTTAATAGTGTAGTTGTTGTTCTTCTTGTTATTAGGGGCCATCAAGTCTGTTCTAACTCAGAGCCACTGAACAAAACTGCCTGGCCCTATACTGTTGTTGCTGTTGGAACCCATTGTTGTAGCCACTGTGTCGTTTCTTCTCATGAAGGGTCTTCTTCTCTTTTGCTGGTCCTCTACTTGACCACATAGCATAGTCCAGATACTATTTTTTTTTTTAATTTTGATAAATATGGCTGTATTTGGGTGAAGGTTATAAAGGACCTCTTTGTACTATTACAAAAAATTACACAGATGTACACATGTATATGTAATTTAGTATATAAAAATCTTAATATTTATTGATTTTGTAGGAAAAGACGAAATTTTTAAAGACATTTTTCTGTGTATTTATTTTAATATTTTCTACAGAAAAAAAGTTTCTGCAATGTTATTTTTTTCAGTGGTATTCAGTGCTTACTTACACAAGCTTTGCATAAGATTCCAACAAAAAATATAGACTATTTTAATCATGTGTAGTTTCAACGGCACTTGGCTTGGCCTAGTTAATCAACAATTTCTGACTCCTCTAGTGAAATTAAATGCAATAGACTTTCTGAGGTTCTTATTAACTCTTTGAGTTTGCAAGGCTGCCACTTAGTTATCTGGTGGCATAGTGTTCTAAGAAATTTAAAAGCCCTGCTACAAGTGCCTAATTAATCCTTACAAAGTTGAGATAATCTGATTCATTAAAAGAACAATGTATGCTTGGCACTGAACTAGAAATTTTTAATTACCATTTTGTACTTTGCCGATAACTTGATCTTCAGTGAAAAAAAGGTGACTATCTCTAGGTGATGTACCAAAATGTTTAAACACACAACTGCAAAAAATGTGGAAATTACAGATAAATGACCTAGATTTTAAGAATTATTTTTCTCATTTGAGATCATGTTTCCTCAACTTGCACCTTTCAAAACAATTTTAGTAGGGATACCTCTCTGCACCTGTCTTTCTAAACAGTTACATTATTTCATTTTAGAAGCTAGTACATTTGTATAAAAGTAAGACACTTAAAGCCATTAAACAGCTTGAAATTGATTTCTGATCTGAATTCATTCTTCTACTGTTTGTGCCTATCTTTTTTAAGTAAAATATTTTCATATTTTCTAGAATGGTTTCCTATCTTTGAAGATCTTGATTAGTTATATTTTTATTTTTTAGTAGTTGTAATAATATATTTTAAATTTAAAAAGAATCACAATGTTCCAACAGATTTCAGTAAAGTCTGTGTTATTTGTGTAATAATGGGTGCTGAATGATATTTTCAGGTAAAAAATTTCTGTTCTGCTGTACATTTAGCAATCTAGATATAAACATCCCTATATCAAAACTTTTTTGAGAACTTTTCCAGAGATAATTAATCTTGCAGATATTCCTGCATACTCCACATTCATGAACAACCCCTAAATTAACACTCATTTGGGAAGGTAATGTTTTCTACTATATTATTTCATAAGAAGTTTTGTCATTTCACCTAACTCAATATCCTATTAGTTATGTTATACTTTTGATCTAAAAAAAAATTGTTTAAAAGAGAAAGCTGGAGACTTTTCTTCAGTAGGATGAGGTCAGAAAATTCTCTAACATCTAAGAATAGCTCCAATATAAAAGGATTTTAAGGGCTGGATTTGAGGTATACATTTCTATGAAGTTATCACTGCTTGTAAAATAGCAGATGCTCTTGCAATATCCAGGTATTTTTAATGAACAGAATTTGGAAATAAATTTCTTGCTCATTAAAATCAATACTTCTCCATAGTAAGAAAATGCAGTTTAAATTAAAGAGATATACATATGTATGTGTATGTAGAAAGAAAGTTTGATTCAGTGTTTTACTATGAGCTGGATTTCTTACAAAACTATATATAGAGTTTCCCACTCTTTGTATGCTCCATCTACGTTATTTAGGTCAGCTGGGAATTCAGCTTCTAGCCAAGGTGGAATAACAGGAACCCCAAATACACCCTCATGCTTGAAACAGCTGACCACCCCCACCACCCACCCCAAACCAACCAATCAATGTAATTTCAGTCTAGTCAAGTCTGATACTTGTGGTTCATTAGACCTTTGAACTTAGCTTTCCCTTGTGTCTTTTGTTTTTTTTCATTCTCTCTTTCTCTAGAAGAGGTGAGATCTGTGGCCACCGAAGTAGTATGTAGAATATTTTCTTTATAAACTAAGTATGCCAGTTGAGCTGGATGTTCCCCAAGATTATGGTAGCTGGCCCTCAACCCAGTAATTCAGTCCTTCAGGGAGTTTGGATCTATGAAGTTTCTGTAAACTGAACCTGGTCAAGTTGTTCTGGCATTCCCAGTACTGTATATTCTTTCTCTTCACCGCAGTTTCCACTTACCTCTTGTCTACTTAATGTTTTGTCCTCCATAGCACTCCCATCCCGTGTAACCATCAAACATTGTTTCTTCTTGTGTGTAAACCTTTTCATGAGTTTTTGTAATAGTGGATTCATGCAATATTTGTCCTTTTGTCATTGGCTTATTTCACTCAGCATAATGCCCACTAGATCCATCCATGTTGTGACAAGTTTCACAAATTGGTAATTGTTTTTCATTGTTGAGCACAACTCAGTGTTGCCCAGATCCCACCACTGAGTGCTCTGACAGGGATGACAATAAAGTGTTTTGGGCAGAGCCAGAGAAAACTGTAGAGTAAAATTCTAACTCACAAGGCGGGAAAAAAAAAAGACTTACCTGGTCTAGTAGAGACTGGAGAAACTCCAAGAATATGTCCCCTGGACTCCCTTTCAACTCAGCATTGAAGTTACTCCTTTTAGCCCAAAATCAGACAGGCCCATAAAACAAAACAAGACTGAGCACACCAGACCCAGGCAAAGACAAGAAAATAAGAGGAAACAGAAAATCTGGTCATGGGATCGGCAAGCAACATCATAAAACAGATGTATATTAACTGTTTAATGAGAAACTAGTTTGCTCTGTAAACCCTCATCTGAAATACAGTAACAGTAATAAACTATGTTAAATAATGGTTAAGACACTGAATCCCGGAGATCCAGTATCCTAAGGCACTGACTCCCGAGAGGTGAAAAACAACTGTGGTAAACTTATGCTTGTGTTACCTTACTGCCATTAGAGAATTTTCGCGCCACAGTTCAAGGCAGGAGAACACAGGCAAAACTTGGCCTGAGCAGACAGTACTGAGAGTGTATGTCAAATAAGAAAGGTAAGGTTCATAGGACATGGTACCAGAAAAAGGAGAGGGACACAAAGAGATGACCCCAGAATCTTGCCGATGTTTTCGATTCAGTTATTCAACAGGGTACTGATCAAGATCTGATCTGAAGGAACTGCATGGTGATCAGCACATGAGCCAGAGAGGGAAACATCCAAAAGAATTAAAGGTATTCACAATCAGCACAGGGCCAATAAAAGTACCTGTTCACTACATCCAGACCAGCAAAACTCAAAATTCATGGAGCATTGAGTACAATACTGAGGAAAATCTTGTTTCATGAGTGGGAAATTATTAGGCCTAGACTGAACACATTTTCATTCCTACCTAACAAGTCATACAAGGAAGATCCTGACAGATACCACAGTTTACAAATGCTTATTTGCATGCCAGAAGAAAACTCAAGGATGTTCTTGGGAACACAAAAATATCCAACACTCAGTGAGGTGAAAATCACAGTATCTAACATTTGACCAGAAATTTCCAGGCATGCAAAGAAGCAGGAAGAGATAACCTCTTTTAAGAAGGATAAACAATCATAACTGACCTAAAACTTACAAAAATAACCAGATTACTTAAGAAGAAATAAATAACCTGTATGTATGTACATGATCCCTTAACTGTGCTCATGTGGAACCTGTACATAATTCAAAAGGCAGTCATTTGAACACAATGAGGAGCTATTACAGGACATGAGATTGGAAAAGGCATGCAGCAGGGTTCTATCCTTTCACCTCTATTCAATCTGGGTACTGAATAAATAATCTGAGGCACTGGAAGAAGAATGTGGCATCAAGATTGGAGGAAGACTCATTAACAACCTATGACATACACATGACACAATCTTCCTTGCTGAAAATGAAGACAGCTTGAAATACATCCTGATGAAAGTCAAAGACTACAGCTTTCAGTATGAATTATACCTGAATGTGAAGAAAATGAAAATCTTCCCGATGTACCGATAAACAACATCAAGATAAGTGAAGAAGAAAGTGAAATTATCTGTGCTTTCACTCCACTTGGAACAACAATGAATGATATGGAAGTAGTAGGTAAGAAACTGGATGGACACATTGCAATGGGAAAAATCTGCTTAAAAAGGCCTTTTTAAGGTTTTAAAAAACAAAGACGGTACTTTGATGGTTAGATTGCGGCTGACTCAATTCATTGTCTTCAATAGCCTCATGTATGAAAGCAGGACCGTGAAAAAAGAAAGACATAAATAAAGAATTGATGCCTTCCAACTGTGGTATTGGCAAGAATGTAAATATACCATGAACTGCCAGAAGAAAAAACAAATTCGCCTTAGAAGAAATACGAGAATGCTTGTCAGAAACAAGGATGGTGAGATTTTATTTTATTGATTTTTGACATGTAATCAGGGAAGACCAGTCATTAGAAAAGGACATCATGTTTAGTAATGTAGAAGTCCGCTGAAAATAAGGGAAATAGTGAAATAGAGTGACACAACAATGGACTCAAACACAACACAGATCATGAAGATTTTAACAAAATTTTGTGTTGTATAAGGTCACCACAAGTAGGAGCCATTTGTATAGCAACTAACAATGACATGTCTCTGAACTTTCCCTCTGTACCTCAGTCCCCCATACTAGACACTTAAGGCAGAGATGAAACTTCTCCCCAACTGCTTTTATATTATTACCATAAATATGAATCGACTCAAATGAAATAGTTGTACGACAAAGTTTTGTAATGAGTTGACTTCTGACAAATTGTGACATCTACCATCCTTGGAGTTTTGGGGATTCCTTTGTATCCTTAAAGAAACCCTGGTGAGGTGGTGTTTAAAGTGCTGTGGCTGCTAATCAAAAGGTCAGCAGTTCAAATCCATGAGGCACTCCTTGGAAACTCTATGGGCAGTTCTACTCTGTCTATAGGGTTGCTGTAAGTCAGAATTGACTTGATGATAGTGGGTTTGGTCTTGGTTGTATCCTTATAAGAAACTTCTCTTATTTGAATTGGTTTGAGATATATATATGTATATATTTTTACTGGCAGTCTTCATACCCCTTCCTTCACTGTTGAACATCTTAAAATGAATTTGTATCCTGTAGTTCTCTCACCTACCTTAACAGACAGTCCTTCTAGGTTTTTGTCTTTTTACTGTGCTACCAAAATTGCTCTTGTCACAGCCCCCAGTGAGTTTGAAGTTAATAAATCTGGTAGACCAATTTTAGTTTTTTAATCTAGCTTGATTTTTCAACAGCATTTCATACTGCTGATACTCTTCCTAGGAATCCTTCCCTGGGTTTTTTTAATAGTGATTTTTCTAGACTTTTGTTGCTTGTCTTTTTAATCTCTTCTCTCATCTCTTTGTTTCCTATCTGATCCTTAGTATCAAAGTTTCTTGGGATTTCTTCCTCATTTCTGTAACTTTTCTAATTTTCTTCCTCAGAAGTGGTATCACAGTCTACTCAGTTGCTCAACAGAGAGCACTGCCAATGTAAGTTATAGTGATTTTATCTCCAAAGTAGTCTTGAATCCATCTGCTTTTCTCAGTGCTACTGCCAGCCACCCTAATCCACTTGTGATCATGATAGCTCCACCTGGTGTATTGTGAAGTCCTTTTAAGTTGCCTTCCATCCACTCAGTTGCTTCTCCAACCCATTCTCCACTCTTCAGCTAATGTGTTAAAAAAAAGAAAAAAAAAGAAGGAAGATGAAGAAAAAGAAAAAGAAGTTGGGGGAAGGGAAGGAGGATGAGGAGAAAACTGATAGGTATTTGCTTAAGATCTTTTAATAGCTAACTGTTTCTTTCAGAATAAATTCAAAACTCCTTAAAATTGATTTTAGGCCTTCTAGCAATGTGTATTGTTTCAGTATTTTCATGAGGATTTTGGCTGTCATTCTCTCTTGAACTCTTCACCCAACTTTGTACTTCACTGGCTTCATTCTCATGTGAATTTTCTTTACCAAGTGCACCTGCCTCTCCAACCTCTCCTGGAGCTCTAGGGTTGTAACACGCTGTCTCAACTTCTCTTTACCAGTAAGTCCGTCTACATTTATCCTGCCGGTATCTTCAGTTTCATCTCTTATAGTCTCCCTCCCAGTGTTTTATTCATATTTTGCTTCTTTTGGATTAAGTATGGTACTGTTAACTCTCTAATCACTGGGCTTTCAAATAGACTGGCAGTTTCTTAAGGGTGAAACACTGTGTCCCTACACCATCCCTACCTTCACCAATTTGATATGCACTCAAATTTTAGGTCTCAAATAAGATATTATCTCCCTGAACTCTTGTCAGAAACTAGGTGAGACTGTAGCATCCTGTGTACCCTTTTTATAATACTTATTAGACATATATATATTATTTTTAATGTTCATAGTCTATGCTATATCCTAAACTACCTAAGGGCAAAATCAAAATCTATTTTACAGCTACATCCCTATCCCAGACTAGGCCAAGAATATTTTTAGGTGTACTCACATTGGTTTCAACTTATAGCAACTCTGTGTGTGCAAAAGAAGAAGCAAACACTGTTCAGTCTACCACCATCCTAACCATCATTGCTATGCTTGAGTCCATTGTTGCAGCCACGATCACAATGCATCTCATTGAGAGTTTTTCCTCTTTTTCACTGACCCTCTACCAAACATGATGCCCTACTCAAGGTTCTAGTCCCTCTTGACAACATATCCAAAGTATGTGAGACTAAGTATCAACATCCTTGCTTCTAATGAGCATTCTTGCTTTATGTCTTCCAAGGGACACTTGTTCACTCTGTGATACATTCATCATTGGCTGTACCACAGATGTATCGGTCATCTATGTTCAGTCATTTGTGTTCAGATGTTCAGTCATATATGATACATTCATTCTTTTCCAACATCAGAAATCAAATATGTCAGTTTTTCTCTGATCTCATTCATTGTCCAGTTTTCACATGCATGTGAGGTGACTGAAAACACCATAACTTGGGTCAGGCATACCTTAGTTCTTAAACTGATACCTTTGCTTCTTAACACTTTACAGGGGTCTTTTGCCACAGATTGTTTTCTCCAGCATGATGCACAGTTTGATTTCCTAGCTGTTACTTCCATGGGTGTTGGCTGTGGACCCAAGTAAAATGAAATCCTTAACAAAGTCAGTGTAGTCTCTTCTAGTCATGATGTTGCTTACTGGTCCAGTTGTGAGGATTTGGGTTTTCTTTATGTTGATGAGCAATCCATAATGAAGACTGTGGTCTTTGACCTTCACCAGCAAGTGCTTTAACTGTGCTTCACTTTTAGCAAACAAGGTTGTGTCACCTGTATGTCACAGGTTGTTAATGAGTTTCCTCCAATCCTGATGTCACATTCTTATAGGTCAGCATCTCAAATTGTTTGCACAGAAAACAGGCTGAAAAACTGTGGTGAAAGAATGCAACCCTGACACACATCTTTCTTGAATTTCAGCCGTGAGGTATGCCCTTGTTCTGTTGGAACAGCCGCCTCCTGGGCAATGTACAAGGTTCCTCATGAGCACACCTAAGTGTTCTGGAATTCCGATTCTTCTCGATATTATCCGTGATTTTTATGACCCACACAATTAAATGCCTTTGTGTACTCTAATAAAATGCAGGCAAACATGTTTTCTGGTATTCTCTGCTTTCAGCCATGATCCATCTGACATTTGCCACAGTATCTCTTGTTCCACACCCTTTTCTGAACTTTGCTGGAATTTCAGGGGGTTACTTGTGAAAGTACTGTTGCAAACACTGTGAATGATCTTCAGCAAAATTTTACGTGCATACAATATTAATGATACTGTTCTATAATTTCCACCTTCTGATGGGTCACCTGTCTTTGGAATGGGAAAAAATATGGAACCCTTCCAGTTTGTTGGCCAGGTAGCTGTCTTCCAAATTTCTTGGCATAGATGAGTTAACACCTCAGCAAGTTATCCATTTGTTGAAACATGTCATTTGATGTTCAATCAATTTCTGGAGGCTTGTTTTTCTACAGTGCCTTCAGCGAAGCTTGAACCTCTTCCATACCGTCAATTCTTGATAATATGCTACTTCCTGAATGGTTGAATGTCAACCAGTTCTTCTTGGCACAGTGACTCTGTATACTCCTTCCATCTTTCGATGCTTCCTGCATCACTTAGATTTTCCCTCTAGAATCCTTTAGTACTGCACCTTGAGCCTTGACATTTTCTTTAGTTCTTTTAGCTTGAGGAATTCTAAGAATAGGCAAGCAATAGATATTAAAAAATATTAAATAGAGAATAAATAAATGAATAGATAACTTTTTGCAGTTGCTACTGTGTGATTATTATGAACTTCATTCTTAAGGTTAAGGAAAATGCTTTTCTTAAATCTGAGTTAGTTCTTGGCATTAATGAATTAGAGTTCCAACTGTATCCTGAGCCAAAATATCTTACTTCATGACCTGCCGTAATTTACTTTTCTTGGTACTTGTCATAAAACTGTCCTGTCTTTGCCCACACTCACTTGGAATCCCAAATTACAAAATAACAAATACTGATTGCTTTCCAAAAGACCAGTGGTTAATGCATATCATTTTTCTTGTGGGCACAGTCTCACTTCTCTTTCTTGAGCCAAATGGAAGAACTATATTATCAGATTTGTTAATGGTTATACTGCTATGCCTGAGGAGGTGAGGGAAAGAACAGGCAGCAATCAATGGGGACTGTGAGTTTAACCCAGAATATTATGGTATGTTCTGCCTTTGAAGTTGTGAAATAATTATTAAAAAAAAAAAAAAGGTAGAAAGAAGGAAGGTACTGAATACTAAATTTTCTTCCTTCAATTTTTTTTAGAACTAGCCCAAATGTCTTTAAAACTGGTATGTACTTTCAGACTAAGCCTCTTAATCTGGGATAACAGAATTGTGGCTTGGTATATTGGACACATGTACCAGATCCCTCTGTTATCTAGGATTCCATGTCACTGGCCAAATGAAGGCAGGATAAGTGGAATGAACTCCACAAAAGTAAATGGTGTCAAGTTCCATGATACAGACTGTGTTAAGCCCAAGCACAGGCATCAAACTACATTCTGAAACCAAGGCAGAATCAGCAGAATGACTTGCACATAAATTTGATTTGGAAAAAAAAGTAAAATATATGCTTGTTCTCTGACATTAGAAATTGAACAAGGGAAAAAGGCACATCAGTATACATAAGTTTTCAATATTTTATCAGTTTTATGGTGCTGCTACCTCCTCAACAGTTTTCTTCCGTGAAATGAGGATACATCTTACAATGATGATGTGTCAAATTTAATTGGAAATATGTTTTCTTTTTTAGTGGTAAAAATAATAATGCACCTCATATTCAAAACTCTTATGGCACAGTAATTGAGATATAGGCTTGCTAACTAAAAGGTTGCCAATTCAAATCTACCAGGTACTTCTTGGAAACTATAAGAAGCAGTTCTGCCCTGTTCCATAGGGTCACATTGGCTCAACAATAGTAGGTTTATTTATTTGGTTGGTTTTCTTATACTGAATGATATGATTGATGAAATATACTGTTTATTGATAGCGTGTTATAGGTAGAATTATGTTCCTCAATATATGTGTTGAAATTCTACCCCTGACCTGTAAATGTAATCCTGTTTAGAAGTAAGGTTTTCTTTTGTTATGTTAGTGAAGTCACACCAGTAGGGTAGACCTGAAACCTAATTACTTCTGAGTTATTACAAGAGAAAAACAGAACAGACAGAGAAACTACAGCTGTGTGAGCATTGTCTACAGGCAAGGAAACCGTTGGGAACACCTGGAATACTGACAAGAAAGGAGCTCCTCATAGAGCTGTCCTTGAATTCAGCCTTCTAGTATCCTGAACTAGAAGAAAATTAACTGCTGTTCTTTAAAGCCACCTATGTGTGGCGTTTTGTGTTACAGCAGGGCTAGATAACTAAGGCATGTTGTGTGTACATTGTCAAATTTTTAATTTATGTGACAATTGGCTACTTCATGTTTATATTTGGCATAATTTTGTCTTAAGTTATAGCTTAAGAAAGAGAAGAAGACCCTTATGTAATAGACACAGTGGAGAATTCTCAAGTACCCAAATTTCTAAAGATAGCAACAACCTAGGAGTGGCAGTAAATACTACAGCCACCTTCCATAGGGTGGTTACATATTCTAGAGAAAAGAGTACTTGGAGGGATAAATATATGTGTACATGCAGCCAAGCCAAGTGCCATCGAGTAGGATCCGACTCATGGCAACATAATATATACATATGTAGAGAGAGAGGGGGGCACATGACATATATATATGTAAAAGCTCAAACATATTTTTGTCTTTTAGGGATGACAGGAATACCACTGAAGTTAAGCAACATAACTTCAAGATTTTTTTTTTAAATGGAGGACTTTGTTTTTTATATTCAGTTTACATTCGGTGCTAACATAATTAGTACAGTTGGAAAATGCCAAATGAAAATCCTAACACAAGCTGTATATGAATGTCTTCTCAGGAAATTCTTGTGGATTATTTTTTTCTTGTCAAGAGTGTATGTCACTGAATTGTACATAAAGAAAAAAGAATATCAAACTGGTGGTACCAAAAATAATCAAAATATGCTTAATGGTGCATAAGAATTGCAGAGGAAAGAAGAAGAGATTTATGTTGTTTTTTTTAAAAAAAAAAAAAATAACACAAGAGCTAAGAGCTAGTCATAAAGAAACTGCATGTGGCTTCCTGCAAATGTTCCTTGTAGTGCAGTACATTATTTTATAAGTGCCCTTTGGCTGGCTTGGCTTCATCAAAGTCACTTTTAGTAAATCATAGATATGATAGACAAATGACTTCCCTTAGTGGACTCTTGATTATTTGTGTATCTTTTTTTGTCAGCAGTAAATACCAAAATTCTTAAAATATCTGTTACAGCATTGATGGTTCGACAGCCTGGGAGGCCCCTAAGTTTGCTGCTGGTGCTGAGCTGAAACCAGTACAGTGGTCAAGTCTTCAGACAAGAATGAATGAGATTCGGGGACACAGTGTGGGCATATGGCCTGAGTACTTTATGGTCTTGTTCATTTATAGGAAGCTGTTCTACTGGTTTCTTTCTACATGTGAGAGAGGAGTATGGAGACGGGAACAGGTGCTCATTGAGAGGATACTAGAAGTACAGAGTGAAAAGGAGTGTGCTTTCACAGGGTGAGGAGAGCAGTTGAAGCTGCAGATAGGTGGGTATACAGAATTGATTTGGATTGTATTCTTTCACTTAATCATAAATATATATATGTATATATCTGTAATGGCATGTTATGGAAAGCTCCAGCATAAGCCAGAGGAACTGAGAGAGTAGAAAACAAACTTGTTCTTTTAATTCTGAACCAGATGAGATTAGGCACTGATCATGGGCAGTAAAAAGAGACACTGCACTAGAGGTGCAGTGCACCCAGAGGAAAGTAGTGCTACCCAAGATCCTATCCTTAATGACCACCTTTGGTTCTAATGCGTGACACTTGCGCGGCATGGTCCTCTGTCTCAAAGTGGATGTAGCTGGTGATGGTTTTACTAGCTGTGACTCTGTTTGTACCATGGAAGGAAAATGCAATAAAGCTAATCATTTTTGCACTGAAGCCTACAGGTTCAGTTGCTCTTTTCCTAATTATTTTTCAGAAGAGTAGGATCATCCTATAGGGGTAACATTTTATGATCAAGATAAAAAGACAAAGCAAACTTGTTGCCTTCAAGTCCTTTTGCTTCATGGCAACTCTATGTGTCTCAGAGCAGAACTGTTTTCCATGAATTTTCAGTTACTGATTTTTCAGAAGTAGATCAGTGGACTTTTCTTCAGAGGTACTTCTAGATAGACTCGAACCACCAACCTTTCAGTTAGTAGTTGAACATGTCAATAGATTGCCTGGGATGCCTATGACAGAAATAGCAGTATGAAATTTTTGTATATGGTGTTTACTCCCAAAATTTCTCATCAAAAAGTGCTGGCTGCTACTCGAAGGTTTACCTTCCTAAATATTTTCTACAACAGTTGGGGAGGAAGGACTACTTTGTATTAGCTTCTGTAACTTCTAAGAAACATTTATTAGAAGTGAAGTCCTAATTTTGTTTGTTGGACAAATTTGTATCCTTCTCAGTGAAACAAAGAGTATTCAGCAATACCGGGAAGTAAAACTTGTTTGTTGTACATGGTTGCCAATCAGTGTGAGGTTGTTACTTCAGAGTTTTTTGTTGTTGCTATGTCTTTTCTTTTAATTGTATGCCTGTCATCTGTAATAACCTGCTTCATTCTTCATCAGCGAGATAATGAGAAACAAGAATTTTAAAAATTCCTTATACTGATGGCAATTTGAAATTTCAAATTTGTTACCATCATTAAATGGTTTACACCTAACCATTCAATGTCAGAGTTTCATTGCTTTAATTTTCCAAATAAAAGAAGGAAAGAAATAATGTTCACCAAAAGTTGCTTTAATAGGCGTGGCTGGTTTCATTAAAAGTAAGCAAAATTGTATGTACGTTCAGCTCTCTTGGTGGCAAGTATTAGTCAATACCTTTGCTAAATGAGTTTGGAATTCTTCTAACACTACTCTTTAAGTTTCCACGCTGACATAAAGGGGCCAAGATCGGAGACTCTTAGAACTGATACTCAGCAGCTCTGGAAACCAAACCACTCTCATAAGCACAGTATCATTTCTACATTGGCCTCCTGCGTTCGTTGAGCTAATGGGCCAGCAGATCTATTCCTTAAGCCGTTACTTTTCCATTTTTGAGAGTGATGTTCTTGGCCTGCACTGAGTGATACAGACTAATGACTGACCTCTCCATCTTCCAACTGCTCTATCCATAACACAGCTCTTCATTGGCAAATCTGCTTTTGACAATTGAAAACATAAATATAACAAATAAGATAATCATAGGCACAAATCAATTACATTGATTTGAGCTTGCAATGTTGATGCATCATTTAGCTTTGCAGACTGGTGTCCTTAGTTAGAGTGCAGAGCAGTTACGTCTGGCTCCCAGACAAGTTTTTCTTTCAGCACTGAACCACCAGGATAGTTGGGCAGTTCCTCCATTTCAATAGTTCAGTGGTGATGCTTGGATTTAAAGTGCTAACATTCCGTTGTAGTTTCCTTAGTAATTTAAAAGGTGCTTTGTGATTCTGGCTTTAGAAATGAGGAAAGAAACATATCAGAGCCATTGCAAATCTTTCATACCCTGATACTGTTGCTCCCCCTCCAGCCCACAGATCTTTTATGAAGTTCCACTGTACCTCTGTAGGAAATGTGAATAGTCATTGAAATGGATTCTATGCCAGGGCTTGAAAGCCAATGCACTCAAAAGTGTAGCCAGTGTATGAACACCAGACTACCTGGCAATGAGAGAACTAATATGAGAATATGACACAGTTAAATTTAGAAACTGAATTAAAAATAGTGCTTGGGTTTTCATTTCAAGGTCATTCACAGACACAGTCTCAAAGTCTGTGGTATTCCATGCCACTTGGATTCCTTTTCATGTATGAAGTTTTTTTATCTTTTGGCCTAGTAAGACTTTTATAGATAGATTTTAAAAAAAAATCTAAAATTTATTAAGTAGTTAAATAATTCTTTAATTGTGATAGACACTTTACTTTGTACCTAATTATAACAATCACAAGAGTAATATGAGCTGATTTATTTATTTTTTTGGACACTTCCTAGTGGCAAGACAGTGTGCTAAGTAATTTTCATTGCTGGCTGTACTTTTTCTCACTAGAAGTTTGGGAGTTTAACAAAGAAGAAATCCATGTGTACAGAGGTTAAGTAACTTTTCAAGAGCAGTGGTCACTTTTATTAAATGACAGAGCAAGGTTTGAACCTCAGTTTCTTTTTTTCCAAAATCCACATTCTCAACAGGATTTCAATGCAAGATTCTGGAATCAGACTCTGCCTTCATGTCTTCATTCGTGAAATGCAAATAATAATAATAATAATAGCAAACCTAGAAGAGGGTTGTAAGAATAGAAGTAGTGAACACAGAAGATTTTTATAAGTTAGTACTTAGCACTGACTGAAGCATTTGCAAAATGCTAACTGTTAATGTTTTTTGTTTAATGATAAAATAATTATTAGTTTGTTATTTTCCAAAATATAGCAATCTATTATAATCAGACTTTGTCTTACTAATAAGCACTAAGCCAGCCAAAAGCCAAAGCACTAAAATAAAATCAATATGCAAATACTTTCCTTTTATTCAGAGTTCCTCATACTTTAAAGTAGCAAAGTTTAAAATACTTCTGCAAAGTATGATTGAATATTTTTGACATTTATGACCTTCTACTCAGACCTGACTCAAAGGCAGTGGATTTGGTTTGGTTTTCCTCAGCTTGTCTATCAGTTTCTCATATTGTGGAGGCTTGCATATTGCTGTGATGCTGGAAGCTATGCCACCCATATTCAGATACCAGTGAGGTTACCCATGGTGGACAGGTTTCATTCAACTGAGCTTCCAGACTAAGACTAGGAAGAAGTACACAGAAGAAATAGAGTGAAAATCTTAGGAATAGCAGTAGAACATTGTTAGATATAGTCCCAGAAAATGAGCCTCCCAGGTAGGAACGCACTCAAAAGACAACTGGGGAAGAGCTACCTCCTCAAAGTAGAGTTGACCTTAATGACTTGGATAGAGTAAAGCTCATCTGCTGTTTTGGCATGAATCAAAATAAGAAGACGTAGCTGCAAACATCCATTAATAATCTTAATTAATAATCTGCTAATAAGCATAAAATGCTTATGGGCCTGGCACAGGACTGGGCAGTGTTTCCTTCTTGTTGTGAACAGCGTCACTATGAGTCAAAACTGATTTAACAGCACCTCGCAACAACAATATGACCGTCTCTGTAAAACCAGCATGTTACAGTTAAGGATGTTTCCAAAGCAACACCCACCAAAATAAATAAATAAATATTTGATTCTCAAAACACTATTGTATTTCGAACATCATTCATCAACCTAAAGAAAACACAAAGTTGACTAGAAGGGATCATGTAAAACTAACTTGGTGCTGTTCCTTGTTCTCACACCCTGAGATAGTGCTCAGAGGTTCAAATATGGAGAATTTCCAAAACCGTCTTTGAAATCCTTTTCTTTCATTTTGTTAATGTGCTAGGGAAATCATTCCAACATTTGAGACATGGCTACCCCTTGATTTATTGATACGTCACCTAGCAGCAACCAGCCAAGTGGCTTTTAGCAAGACACCTGTCCTGATAATGGCTGAGTTTTCAACAACTGTCATGATGAAGCATCTTTTGAGTCAGAGATTTGTCTCCGTTTACAATGGTGATAACAGTATGTTCTTCTGTTTCCCAATGAAGCAGTCTGCTTGCTAATAGCTAATCTCTCTTACTGGACTGTTTTTGTAACTGGCATCACTCAACCTATCAAAATAGCAATTTTACCCAAGCTTACAATTAGCAGAAGGCTTTTGAAGTGCATTGAAACCTCAGCAAGGCATCTCAGCAGGAGGTGACTCTTAAGAAGAGCGTCTTTTACTCAGTGCTGTAAATATTACTTCTAAGTCAGGGCTGTGTTTTAAAGAGGTCAATATTTACATGAGTCATTCTGTAAGTAACAGTTGCCTTTAAAATAGGAACTAAAAAACCAAACCTGTTCTCATGGAATCCATTCTGATTCCTGCCAACCACTACTATAAAGTATTGGCTTGGCTGGCCCCTTAGGGTTTCCAAAAAGGCAGCTGATGGATTCAAAGCTAACCTTTTGGTTAGCAGCCAAGTTCTTCCCCACTGCACCAGCAAGGTTAGTGCGGTAGTGCTATAGCCATTGAGCCAATCTTGATTTATGGCAACCCCATACGTACAAAGTAGAACTGCACTCCATAGGGTTTTTAAGCCGGCAGTCTTTCAAAAGTAGAGCACTAGGATGTTCTTCTGAGGCAACTCCGGGTGGATTACAAGCTGCCAAGATTTCAACTGTATCAAGTATATCAAGTGCTTAAACATTTGCAGTATCCGGGGACTCCTGGAAACATTAGTGCTCTTCCCCCAGTATCTCTTTCCTTGTATCCTTTCTTGACTTACTTAGGCAAGTCCATGTAGCTACTTCTAGCCGATGGAATCATGAACAGAAGTGCCATGTGTTAGTTCTGGGCCCAGAACATTTAATTGCCAGAACAAGATCCTGTAGAGGACTGTGTTTTCTGCTGCCACAGTGACTGGCAGCATTTCAGAGAATGATTGCTCCGTCCATCAGTCAAGTCTCTCAGAGAAAAATGATGAACTCCACTCATCTGTACTGGACATATAAAGTGAGCAAGACAGTAAACATCTGTATTAGCTACTAAGACTTTTGGGGCTAATTGTTACCACAGTGTAACCAAACCAGTCCTGACTGGGAGCTCTGGTGATGCTGTGGTTAAGAGATTGGCTGCTGAGCAAAAGGCCCACAGTCCAAATCCTGTTGCTGTACCCTGGAAATCCTATGGGGGGGCAGGTGCAATTCTACTCTGTCCTATAGGGCAGCTGTGAGTCAGAATTGACTCAGTGGTGATGCGTCATTGTTTGTTATCAGTTTATCCTGACTGACACACACAGTAAGAATCAGATAAAAATCTGTGGCCATGCAAAGAGCAAACTGGAAAAGATACGCTTTCTGTTTCGTTTTTCTAAAGTCATGTTTATAATCCTAAATGGTATATTTAGACACACTGGCAATAGGCCATGAGTTTTGTTTCATAGAAAATGGGATGCATGATTTACGAAGTCTACACTTGAGAGGTCAATGAGGAAAACTGTCCCTGTAAATGTCTGCAATACATGAACTTTATTTTAATTGTACTATGATTATGTCATAACTAATAAATTTTTCCTAACTGATGGTAAAGAACTGGAGTGGATTGTTTTGCAACTCAATTATTATTTATGCTCTCTGGATCTTTTGTTTGTCACCATTGCCTGTATTTTAAAATTTATTATAAGCTCATAATGCAAAAAAGATGAAGCATACTAATTAGAGAAAAGTTACTGTTCCTTTTGCAGCAGTCTGTCTCTGACAGGGGCAGTAAACAGTGGTTCTCTTCTCACCTTGCTCAGGAATGTACTTCCCTCAGACTTCTTCATTTCCTGTAATAATCTGCTACACATCACCGTGCTTGATATGTATAAATCTTTTCTGAATATGTTTGTATTTTTATTATGTATTACCTCTTGAAGTTGAATCACTTATGTTTAAAACTCACTATGATAAACTGCATTAAAAAAGAAATACTTCGTAACTTTATTCTCTAAACTTCTGCCACAACTCTCCACTCAGCCTTTTCACAGCTTCCACATTTTAATGTATTGCAATCTCATTTCCTCCCTCTGGTTTTCTGGAAGGCACGGTGGCATAGTGGTACAGAACCATGGCTACTAACCAAAGGATTGACGGCTCAAATCTACCAGGTGCTCACTGGAAATCCTAGAGGGCAGTTCTACGGTGTCTTATAGGGTCGATATGAGTCAAAATTGATGGCAATGATAATTTTTGGTTTTAGGCTTTCCAGGCCTGAAAGCACCAATATTTTTATGACATCACTCTCAATCCACTTCAAGTACTTCTCTAACTTTGTGCTATTACACATAAAAAGTAAATAATGGCCAATTTTCAGAAACTATAGTTTGCAATGATGAATGGTTAGGTTATGTTCAAAAGACAATATAAGACTGTTCTAAAATAATTCAAAATTATTAATTTTACAATTTTATAAGGCCTATTGATTTAGGCCGTACTTTCATAATAACCTGAACTACCACTTTCCTTCATAAAATATTTTTAAACTGTTTAATTGTTTTTTCTCATCCATGCAATGATATGCTATTTTTGTCTGCAAAGTAGTGTAAAATCAAATTTCCTATATTAATGGGTTTCACAAATTACTGTAACTCATCACAAAGCATACACTATGAAACAGACCATCTCATGGTGGTTAAGAAATGAGATCACTCCATCTTGGATGGCTCAACATGAGATGTGTGAAATTAATTTATTGAACAACTAAAATTCAAAGTAAGGTCCTGAAATTTAGTTCTTTCATGGAAGAGTAGACAGTGATTTCCTTCAGACTATGTGTCTGACTTTGATTAAAATTCTTCTGTTATGCTGCACAGATGAAAGAACAAACTATTTTTGTTTTAAATGATGGCACTGGATTCTGAAACTGAGCCCAGAAGATTGGATGCAGATTTCAAAGGATAGTAAACATCTGCGCACTAATGCATGTTCTTAAAACTCCGTACCACAAGGTAGGGATGAAAATACCCATGACTGCTCGCTGTTCATTGTTGTGTGACAAAACAGATTGGCAATAGATAATATCTCTACAAATTATTCCCATGCAAATTTAAAAGGTGAATAACAAACACATGCTAATTTCAACACAAAAGCTATGCTGAAATATTGACTAAATTCTATTTTTGTTTGCTGCTAACACACACACGCATACCTCCACTATCAGCCTGGTCTCTGGGAGACATGGTAAAGAATCCTCAACTGATCTGCACCAAACATAGATAATGGGCAAACTGATAAACACTTTCTGAGTATATGTAAAAACAAGCCATGTGTTAAAGAAGCGATACGTAAATATATCTTCAGAAGTTATCAATTATCTAGCATTTTGAGGCGCTGAAGCAAAGCATAGCTACAACAAAATTATATAAAATAAAAACTTTGGCATATGCATTGAGTAGTAAAAAATTTTACGTAGCTTCTGTCAAATGTTTAAAGAAAGCAGTTCAGAAAGGTCCAAGATAATCAGCTTGGTATGATAGCATTACCATGGATGACCTACAAAACAGAGAATCTATATATAAAGAGTCATAAAAGTGATCATTTTAATCCATCATACTGAAACAGTTTTGAGGCAGCTTATAATAAAAGTATAGTACAAGAAATGCAAAACCATTTGTCCCAAATAAAGAGATAAAAATCAAGGACAGGGAAATCAAGAAAAAAAAAAACCTAAAACAATCAACCAACTTCCACTTAACTTCTTAGCCAAAGAAAACATCTTGGATGACAATCAAAAAATTGGCAAATAAATGATGATTTTTTGTCTTAAGTTTAAATAATACTTTTAAGATATGTATGTGTGTGTCATTTTTTTATTTTTATTTAACATAACAGTGAAAATGTACATTCATGTATAAATTTACATGCCCACCTACATGCAGCTTCCACTGCTCTCCCTGTCCGGTGACTGCACACTATTCCTCTCTGCTCCATACATGTCTCATCCTCCCAACAGCCTCCTTTCCCTCCTCTCCGCCCACTCCCCTTCCTCCAGCCAGAGGTCAGCAAGATGATATCCTGTAGATGTATAGAACCACAAAGTACTTCCAATATATGGTCACTCTGCATTGCGAAGTCCAATCCTTTCCTGTCCAAAGAGTGGAACTTTGTTATAATTTATGGGAAAGGGCAGCATCAGGGCCAGGGGCCATGCTCTCAGAGGAACCCCAAAACCGCTGGACCATCAATTGAGGTCTTTCAGTGGAGATGTCATGATGCACCCCTTTTTATTCTTGTGTTGCCAGTAAAACTCCTCTCTGTGAGTTCCATCGTGGCTATCACTGGTGGTGGCTGGACACCATCCAGTTCTTCCGGTCCCAAGTCGATGTAGGCACCCACTCTTGTGGGTCTCTTTGTCTTCTCAGTTGTCGGTCCTCGGTGAGCATCCGTTCCTGCTGAGTTGGGACCATTTGCTGTGTCCTCAGATGGCAGCTTGGCAGCTTTTAAGACCCCAGACGCCACTCACCAATGTAGGGTACAGAGAGCTCTCTTATCAAAATGCTAGTTGTGCCAATTGGCCTGGAATTCGCCTAAGAGCATGGTCCCCCTCCCCGTGCCCCAGCTACTCTATCCTTGCAGTATTGAGCCAAGATGGAAGGAGTACTTAAGTTATGCTGAAGTCCACTTAATGTTGTTCTTGTTTCTAATGTGTGCTATCACTGCTTTCTCCCAACTAGATTTCTAGTAACTATCTAAACTAAGCCCTCCCCCCCACCCTCCCTTCCTCCCCTCCCTTGCAGCTGTGAAAGAGTCTTTTCTTCTATACACAAATCTGTTTTTGAGGTCTTATCGTAGAAGTCTCATACAGTATTTGTCCCTTTGTCGCTGACTACTTTCACTCAACATAATGTCTTCCAGTTGAAACCAGGTTAGGAGATATTTCCTGGAATCATCATTATTCTTTATCATTGCGTAGTGCTCCACTGAGTATATGTACCATAGTTTACCTATCCATTCTTCTATTGTTGGGCATCTGGGTTGATTCCATCTTTTTGCTATCATGGACTGTGCTGCGGTAAACATTCTGGTGCATGTGTCCATTGGTGTGAAAGGCCTTGATTCTGTAGGATATATTCCAAGTAGTGGAATTACTGGGTCAAATGCTATATCAATATCCATTTTTTTAAGGAAGTGCCAGATTGCCTTCCAAAGAGGCTGGACCATTTTGCAGCCCCACCAACAGTGTAGGAGGATTCCACTTTCTCCACAGCCTCTCCAGCATTTGTTGTTTTGTGTTTTCTGGATCATGGCCAATCTTGTTGGGGTGAGATGGTATCTCATTGTTGTCTTGATTTGAATTTCTTTAATAACTAAAGATCGTGAACATGTCCACAGTGTGTGTCATTTTTTATAATTTCCAGCTTTTACAGAAGTTTCAGGAACCAAAAAATTAGGCTACAATTGTTTCAGGGCAAGAGGGTATCTAGTATGTTACAAAATTACAATGAGGGAGATGAGTTGGACATAAAACTTAGTTCTAAGCAGAAGTGGATTTATTTGTAGCTAGTAAAATTTAAGCTTCAAGACCTTGACTTGGATGGAGCTTTTCCAAAGTCCTGTACTGAGTTTTGTATTCATTATTTTGAGTTCCTTTTCTTAAACCAAAAAATAAACCAAGCCTGTTGCCATCAATTCTATTCAAACTTCCTTGACTACTGGGCAGAGTAAATCTACCCCCTATGGTTTCCAAGCAACAGCTGGTATATTTGAACTGTTGAACTCCTAGTTAGCAGCCAAGCTCTTAACCGTGGTACTACCAGAGCTCCTTTTCTTAAACAGGGCTCATGAAATTGTAGAAACTTGAGGTTCCATAAAGCCTAGATAAGACTCCTGGCTCTAAATTGCCTGGCAATCATGGAAAAATGCAATTGATTACACAACTCTCACGGTGTAATAGCCAGCCAAGTGCCGTCAAGTCAGATCCAATAATTGTCAGCTTTTCAAGAATAATAAACATTTTTTCCATTCAAAATGCTCATAGACAAATTTATGTGAGGGACATTAATCAACTTGATGGAAATAGGTATTATAAACTGTAAACTCCCGGTAAAGAACCATCTCAGAAGAGTGCAATGCTATTCTACCTACAGTTTTTTTTGTTGTTGTTGTTTGGTTTTTTATATAAGCAGCAAAACCAAAAACCAAACCAAACCCAGTGCTGTCAAGTCGATTCTGACTCATAAGCAGCAAGGACATGCTATTAAATTGTGCTGCACCTAATGTTCTTTTTTAGGATGGCACAAAGAGACCCCCAAGTCAGCAAGTTTGCCAAGACAGTTTGTGATGGGATTAGGAATTGAGAAAAAGAGCAGCAAACACAAGAGAGGAGAGAGAAAGAATGAAATAAGAAGAGATGAACTGAAAGAACAAGCATACAGTCTATAGCAAGGATACTCAGCATCAGTAGGGTGGAAAGATGAGCCGGCTTGTGGAACTGCAAGATTCAACAACATGTGCAAAATTTGTGTGGCCATCATGCATAAAATTAGAGTAGTAAAACTAAAGCACTATCAGTAATGAGGAAACTGGACTTTCAGTGCAACTGACAAGACAATATAAAGGTAATTGGTCATGAGAACGTTTAGCATTAGTAATGGATTTTGTGTTTTTAAAACATGGTTCACCATAATTAAGTTACAAAGACTCACTGTATTTCATCACTACAGAACATTTCCATGGACCACATTGATGAAAACACAACGTGTACCCCAAGAAAAATGTAATAACTAGTTCAAACACCATATGGATATGTTTCCCAATAAAACTGGTATCAAACCAAACCCACTGTTGTCATATCTATTCTGACTCATAGTGACCCTGTAGGACAGAGTAGAACTACCCCACAGAGTTTCTAGAGTGCCTGATGGATCTGAGCTGCTAACATTTTGGTTAGCAGACTTAGACTTAATCACTAAGCCACCAGAGTTTCCATTCGTGAGCGTTAAAATTAGAATTTGTTCATTGCTATCTTACTGGTAAGTTGAGGTGCCAGACATGTAGCAGACTCCCAATAAGTAATTTTTAACTGAATAAAAACTTCATACTTCGCACTCATGAAATTCTGTAAAAATTTAAGATGTTACAATTTCGCAATAAATAATATAATGTGGGTATATATATATTGATCGTACATAATCATTAGAAAAAAGAACTGAGTGTGATAAGCAATATACTCGATAAAAAAGCACAGCTATGCATTATATATTTAATGCATTGCAAACTCTAAGCTACTCATAGTAAACATAAACATGCAACTAGTAATTTCCAGGATGCTGAAGATTGTGAGGTGATTTTGATGGTTTATATCACTTTAAACAGCTGTTTAGGGAAGTTTATATCCTATCTTCATTTTCTCCTACAGCAAATGGAAAGATCTAGAATTATTTAATAAACTGTAGAAAAACACTCCAATTCAGAATCATTTTCATAGAATTAATAATTGAAGCATTTAACTATTTAAAAGGTTCATTAAATGCTTCATTTGGGAGACTTTGGAGTTTATTGATAATGGCAAATTTCTTTTTCTTTATATCTGTATACAGTATAAGATATGCAGAATATCACTGTTAAGTGAAGGAACAAAGAACAGGATTAAATTTCTCCTTCAGAAGTATGTACAGCTTCTTCACCAGTACAATTTAGTGTTCTGAAATTCCCATTCTTTGAAATGTTATCAGTAATTTGTTATAGTCCACACAGCTGAACGTTTTTACACGGTCAATAAAACACAGGTAGACATCTTGCTGATACTGTCTGTTGTCTACCGTACATCAGCAATGATATCTGTCATTCTGGGCCCTCTTCTGAATCCAGCTGAGCTTACAGCAGTGAATACTGCTGCAACTGTTTGTGAATGATCTTCAACAAAATTTTACTTGCTTGTGATATAAACAATATTGTTGAATTATTGCTTGGAATGCATGCATATTTGCATTTCTCTTCCAGGTGGTTGGCCAGGTACCTGTCTTCCAAACTTCTTGGAATAACATTATATCTGTTTGTTGAGATGTCCTTAACTGATAGTCTGCTAATTCCTGGAGCAGGTTTTTTCCCCCCCATACCTTCAGTGCAGCTTGAACGTCTTCCTCCGGTAGCCTTGGTTCCCGATCATATACTACCTCCAGAAATGGCTGAACACTGATGAGTTCTTTTTGCTACAGTTACTCTGTCTATTCTTTCTATCTTCTTTTAATGGTTCCTGTATCATTCAACATTTTGTCCATAGAAACCTTCAAAATTGCAGCTCAAGGCTTGAATTTTTCCTTTGGTGGTTTGAACTTTAGAAATGCCAAGTGTTTTCTTCTCCTTTTGATTTTCTAAGATATTTTATTTTGTCTTCTCAGTCCACCCTTTTAAATTTTCTGCTCAGCTTTTTTACTTCATCATTTCTTCCGTTTCAGAGTTTCTCCTGGCATCTCTTTTGCTCCTTTCTTCCCTGGACTTTTCATGCCCTCTTGGTTTCTTCATAATGGTACTGCTGATGTCATTCCACAACTCATCTGTTCTTCGGTTCTGGGTGTTCAGTGTGACAGCTCTGTTCTTGAGAGGTTGTCTAACTTCTTTGGGATACACTCAGAGTATATCCTCAAGTCATATTTTGGCTGTCATGGTTTTGTGAGCTTCAGCTTGAACTTGCGTGTGAACAATCAGTGGTCTTTTCCATAGTCCTACCCTGGTTTTGTTCTAACTGATGATATTGAGGTTCTCCATCGTCTCTGGCCACAGATGTTGTTTATTTGATTTCTGTGTATTCCATCTGGTGAGCTCCATGTTTATAGATGTGTTGTTGAAAAAAGGTTTCCCCTCCCCCCCAATTTATAAGTTGTTCTTTCAAAATTCTATTGTGATCTCTGGTGTTTTTCTGTCACCGTGTCCGTATTTTCCATCTACTGGTCCTCCTTTGTTTCCTACTTTTACATTCCAATTACCACTAGTTACCTATGCTTCTTGACTGCATGTTCAATCAGTTTCAGACTGAAGAAGTTGGTAAAAACCCTTCTATTTCTTCATCTTTGACAGTGGCAAAAAATTGGGGAAGAGTCATGTTAACTGGCCTTCTTTATAATCATGTGAGTATTATTCTGTCACTGACAGCATTGTATTTCAGGATAAATCTTGAAATGTTTTTCTTTTTTGTGTTTTTGGATGAATGTGGCACCATTTTTCTTCAATTTGCCGTTCCTGTCACAGTAGATCATATGATTGTCGAATTTGAAATGGCTAATAGCAGTCCATCTTAACTCACTAATTCCCAGGATACTGATCTTTATGCATTTCATTTTGTTTTTTATGATTTCCAGTTTTCCTAAATTCATACTTCATACATTCTACTTTATAATTATTAATTGATGTTTGCAGCTGTTTACTCTCATTTTTAGTTACTCTGCATCACAAAGTGAAGGTGTCAAAAGCTTTGCTCCATCTGCATCCTTAAGGCTGACTCTAGTTTGAGGAGAGAAGTCTTCTCTAGTCATCTTCTGAGTACTTTCCAACCTTAGGGGCTTGTCTTTTGGCAATATGTCAGACAATGTTCTGCTGTTATCCCTAGTTTTTCACTGGCTAATTTTTTTTTCAGAAGTAGCCTGCCAGATCCTTCTTCCTAGTCTGTCATAGTCTGAGGCTCAGCTGAAATCTTCCTCTGTAAGTGGCACTGCTAGTATTCGAAATACTAGTGGCACAGCTTGTAGTATGACAGCAATACTCAAGCCACCACAGTGCAACGAACTGTCAGACTAGAAATTTATTATAGGTAGAATTATTTAGACAGCTTAAATAAATCAGTGGAAAAATTCAGACATATTTAGATAAGATGTTATTCTTGTTACTGTTGCAGTTAAGGGCTGTTGGGTTGATCTTCTAATTATAGTGACCCATGTGACAGAATAGACCTGACTCAGAGGGTTTACAACATAGGGCTTGAAGCACTTACTGATGAAGATCAATGGCTACAACTTTTAGTATGGATACCAAAAACCAAACCCACTGCTACTGAGTCATTTCGGACTCATAGTGACCCTATAGGGCAGAGGAGGACTGCTCCGTAGAGTTTCCAAGGAGCACCTTGAAGATTAGAATTGCTAGACTTTTGGTTAGCAAACATATGGATTATACCTCAACATAAAGAAACAAAAATTCTAAAAACTGGACCAATAAACAACATCATGACACATGGAGAAAATACTGAAATTGTCAAGGATTTCGTTTTATTTGTACCCACAATCAACACCCTAGGAAGCAGGAATCAAGAAATCAAATGAGGTACCACGTCAGGCAGATTTGCCAGAAGTGACCTCTTTAAAGTGTTCAAAAGCAAATATTTCACTTTGAGGACTAAGGTGTACTTTACCCAAGCCATGATATTTTCAATTGCCTTGTGTGCCTGTGAAAGCCTGACAAGGGGTACAGAAGGCTCAAGAAGAATCCAGGTATTTGAAAAACGGTGTTGGTAAAGAAAACTTCATATATGATGTAGAAGAACAAACACATCTGCCTGGGAAGAGGCCCTTTAGAAGTGAGGATGGTGAGACTTTGTCTCACGTATTTTGGACACGTTATCAGGAGGGACCAGCAGCTGGAGGATATCATGCTTGGTAAAACAGAGGGTCATTGAAAAGAGAGAAGATTGTCAGCAAGGTGGATTGACACAGTGGTGGATACAATGGGCTTAAACATTGTAAAGATGGTACATGATCAGACAGCATTTTATTCAATTGTATATGACATTGCTTTTAGGAGGAAGTGACTTGAAGACACCTAACCAGAGCAAGACTCTTTACGGATGCATTTGCTATTTGCTAGTTTTCATTCTGTAAGAATCTCGACTACCACCTCTCCTTTTTTCCTTTAGAGCTGGACAATGTACCAGAAAAGAAGATTATTTTTCCCTGATTAAAAAAATACCAATATGTGCATTTGAATGGTAAAACTCATAAAAAATTACCACCTGAGTCAGCCTTTTAGACTTTCATATTTAGTTATGAATTTACATTTTACAAAACTGGCTTGTATGTTTATTCTAATTGTCTATTTTTTTTTTTAATTTTGAGTTCTGACACAACATAATTTCTAAGTTACATAAACAGAGCATGTTTTTTCTTGCCTCTCTGATCATTAAAACTTTGGAATATATCGTATAATGGGAATTCTAATCTCCAAGACTTTAAGAAAAATTATGCGTTTTGGAACAAAAATCTGCAGTCATGAGGGAATGTGCTATATTTGACATAAAATGTTCTGGCTTCAAACAGAGACAGAAACAACTAGAAATACAGCATCCTGTATATACTGGTACAAAATTGGTGAATCATAAAGGGCAAGATCAAGCTCTTTAAAAGAATTATGATCAGAAGTAAAGCCAAGTGCTGCTTATATGGAAGGGAAAAGGGCATAAAAACACAAGAGCGAGCAGAGCTAGGGCAGGAAGCACACACATTAGAAATAATTGAGGGCCTAAAAATAGGCACTTCCATAAAGCCAAGCGAGAATCAAAAGAATGACATCTAATTACAGAAAAGTCCCATGCTAGCAAACATAGTGGCTTAAGAAAATTAACATTCAATCTGAAAGGGTTAACTTGGACACTGTTATCTTAGAAATTGAAAGTTAAATGTTCCTTCCTGGCCTGAACGAATTGGCCTCAAAGTACAAAGCTACTTAGGACCAAGGACAAAGACATTTCAGTACCACTACTTAGGTCCCCTTGTCTTGCTGCCTCAGAAGCCTATGTGATTGTATAGTTGGAAATTCCTTCCAAACGATCTAACCCAACCCATTTAATTTACAGACAAGAAAACTGAGTTTCAGATGTTACTAACTTCTCTAGTCACCTTATTAGTAAGTGGTAAACTTTTGCCATGTTTTCTAAGTCATGCAAATACAGAAATATAATCATGAAAATGTAGAAAATAAAGATAAAGGGAAATTTTGAGGGCTCTTTTCATTTTCACAGGCAATTTATATAAGACATTTGTATATATCTGTGTGTGTGTATTTATTGTCTGAATATACACCGATGCCCTTTTGTAAATAGTCCATCTAATCGCAAATGACATGTACCCTTCCTAATTTTGATGTGTTTATTTGGAAATGGTCAGATGGAAGATGCCCAAATTAATCTCTTTTTTGACATTTGCTGATTTTCTTTCTCTTTTTGCTTCATCAAAGTTTTAGCAGAAGCAATTCACCACTTGTGTTCAGGTATGTCTGTTTATTGTTGTTGCTGTGTTGTTTGCTGTAAATTCTGTTCTGAATCATAGCCACTGCATGTGACAGGGTAGAAATGCCCAAAAGGTTTTGTTCTGATACCATCTTCATGGATGCAGATTACAAGATCCTTCCTCCACGGCGCTGCTGGGTAGGTTTGAACCTCCAATTTTTTACTTAGCAGTTGAATGTTTTACCACTACACCACTAGGACTCATTTGTCTATGGCTGTTTGGTGCCACTGAGTTGGATCCAACTCACAGTGACCCTATGTGTACAGCAGAACAAAACACTGTTTGGTTCCATGCCATCCTCGCAATCACTGCTATCTGAGCCCCTTGTTGTAGCCACTGTGTCAGTCCGTCTTTTGAGCATCTTTCTTTTTTTTCATGGTGGCCCTCTACTAAGCATCATGTCCTTCTCCAGGGACTGGTACCTCCTGATAACATGTCCCAAGTATGTGAGACATAGTCTTGCCATCCTTCCTTGCAAGGAACATTCTGGTTATACTTTGTCTATTCCAATCCCCACTGCCATTGAGTCAATTCCAACTCTTAGCCACCTGATAGACGGCATACACTGGCCCCATTGAGTTTTCAAGGAGTGCCTAGTGGATTTGAACTGCTGATCTTCTAGTTAGCAGCCATGGCACGAAACCCCTACATCACTAGGATTACTTTGTCTGTTAGAGAGAGGGTATTCTTCACAAATAGGATGTGGTTACCTAAAAACAATTACTTGAATTCAAACTTCAGTGTTAAAGTGTTAGTGATATTTTGTGACATCTTGTGACTTTGTTGGGAGGAATTTATGTGTGCAGGTCCAGTGAATCTTCTTTCTCTAATGTCAGAGACTTGCCAGTTGTCATGGATTGAATTGTGTCCCCCCAAAAATATGTGTAACTATGTGGCTGGGCCATGACTCCCAGTATCTTGTGACGGTCCTCTATTTTGTGGTTTTCCTAAACTGTATGTTAAAGGATCGAGGTGGGGCTGTAAATCCCTTCATAGGATCACCTCCCTGCTTTACCATAAAGGGAGTTTCCCTGGAGTATGGCTTGCCCCACCCATAATCCTTTCATCCTACGAAAGATAAGAGGACAGAGAAGCAGGCAGAGAACTGGGAACCTCATACCACCAAGAAAACAGCACTGGGAGAAGAGCGCACCCCTCAGACCTGAGGTTCCTGCGCCAAGATGCTCTGTTAGAATAGCCCTAGCTGACTAAAACACCAGTTTTCACTTTCTTGTGAAATGCAAAGCTGGAATGTATTTTCCATTCATTCATTCATTCCACTGGTTGTCTTGTTAGTGAATATAAGAATCTAATAAAAATCTCTTAAGCTGTTAAACTACATTCCATCCTCTACATCAGTTATCACCCCCAAACTGAATTAGCAGGCTGCATCCCTCTCCCTGTCTCTAGTTCATAAATCAGTGATTCCAAAACCTCAAGGAGAGAATGAAATTTTGGGAAATTTACTATGTTTGATAAGATGTCATGGAAGCTTGTGACTCCCTGTTACTTTTCTGTGACAATCTTCAGATGACAATCCTGTTGAAATCTGGCAATAAAAACTGCTGGAGTTGTAACCCAAGTGGGGCAGTCTTCGAGAAGCTCTTTTGTCTGTCTCTCAGGTTTGCATGCTTATCTGTTAGTAAAACATTGCTTGAACATATTTCCCCCAACCTCTGAATTCTGGCTACAGGGACAGGCAGAACAAACTTGCTTTGTTTCAGCAACAGTCTGTGATGTAAAAATACGTATTTTAACAAAGAAACTATTATTTTCTGAAATCTTGATTGGGAGTTAATTTTTAAATGTATCATTACATTTGCATTCAAGGGGAGGAGGTGGAGTGGAGAGAGAATAGGAGATTATGAGGATATGACATGTATAGAATGGAGAGGAGGAGTGTGCTGTCACCTGGCAGGGAGACCAGTGGGAAATGCACATAGGCAGGAGTGCAAATTTATATGGGATTTTACGTTTTCACTCAATCATAATTTAAAAAAAAAGAAAAAAAATTACATCCTCTCTTCACTTATTGATATGGTTAGTTTCCAAAGACAGGTCTTTATGTGAAAAAGGCCTTGTGTAAAAGTGGAGGATGACCATATTAGACCACAAATAGAGGATGATTATATCATTGCGTAACTGCCAAATTAGATCATTATAAAATTACTATACCACAGAGAATCATGGTCCAACCAAGTTGACTCATAACCTTAACCATCAAAACCAGCATTACACTTGTCTCAAGCTTCATTTTTCATTAGTGTTAGATGTACAGTGTTAATGAGCTGAACAGTTGTACAGTAGACTTTTTAATTTTTTTTTTATAGTTGTAGTAAATGGAAAATATCAAATAGGGGGATAGCTGATAAGTGGAGGTATGTAGCTCTACCACAACAGACATGGTCACACATACACATTAAGTCCAAGCAAAACTGTGAAGAAATTTACGGTTTAGATTTAAGAAAATAAACTATCTTAAAACTACGTACACTAGTGCAAAGGAGAAAAAATGCTGTAATAATTTTTCCTTTGTGTACGTGGCTCAAATATCAGGTGTTAATTTGACACCATTTAGGACAAAAATCTGTGTGATATTCTTTGCATGCAGATTGCATACCTTCATAAGCTCATTAAAATCTTCTTGTAGGTCTCAGTTCACTTCTTAAATTTCACAGCTATAATGGTTGATTGAACAGTTTTTTGCTTTGTATTTAGCTCAGAATAGAAGATTTTAGCTAAATTCTGCTTTCTGGAAACTTTATCCATTGATGCTTCTCCTGCCTCGTGGAGAAATAGAAACAGCATGGATTCTGAAGTCAGTAAGCCCTAAAAGTAAAACATAGCTGTGCTGATTCATACTAACTTGAGTCGTGTAGACAAAATACCTGATAGCTTTGAGCCTTAATTTCCTTATCTGTGAAACTCAAATATTAGCATATTTTTATGCCCGAGTATGGAACACAACAGGCCTTTTACACTTATCAGTTTTTCCTCCCTACTCCTTCCCTCTTCCTCGAGAATTATCTGCTGTCATTGAAGAGACAAGATGGAAAATTAGTGAAACAACTAACGAATGCTGTATTAGTATGTAATTAATTATGCATTAAATTGCTACCGTATCTAAATATACATGCTGATTTGTGCTACATGTTATAGTATACATGTTGTAAATTTAATTCAAACTCATTATGTTTTAAAAATGTTGTACTTAACTAACGTTCTCTGCAAAATTTGCACATTCTGTTTTCTCTGTGTATGTTTTTGGCCTCACTTCTAACTACTTCTCCCATTCTCTCTTGTGTATATCCAGCCAGTTACTAATGTCTAATTATTCTATTCTAGTGTTGTTACACACCTGATTTCATATTTTCTGCTTTCATCTAAGAATTCATCAAGTCTTACATGAACTATAGCACTTCCCTCCCAACTGGTCTATTTAACTCAAGTTATGTCCCTCTTCAATTCATTCCAGCTGGGTTAATTTTCCTAAGGCAGAACTTTGATCTGTAAATTACCTTGCTCAACCGCTCTCAATATTTCACATTTATCGTAAAATACTGTCCAAGTACATTTTCTTGGCAATATTCTCTATGACCAAGACTCCTCTGACTTTTCCAGTCTTATTCCTCACTAACCTGCTTAACAAACCATATGGCCTCACCACACTTTATACTTCCTGCTTTCCCTCCACAATTGATAACTTTTGTCTTTGCCCAGTGCTTATTTGTCTTTTGTCTGGAGTGTCTTTCTGTCTTTCTAGAATTTTTCCCATCCTTAAATACATAATTCAAATACTATTTATACATTAAGTGTCCTTTGATGTTCTTAAAAAAATTTCTCCTTTGTGATTTGAATTGTGTTGTGGATTGAATTGTGTCTCTATAAAAGTTGTGTCAAAGTCCTAATGCCTGGTACCTGTGACTATGACCTTATTTGGGAAGACAGTCTTTGACATCGCTACCAGTTAGATTAATGTATGCTGACCCTAGAGCAGGGTAGGTCCTAATTCTATGTGAATGAAGTCCTTATAAAAGAGGAGAAGATATATAGAGATAGACAGTGTAAGTATACCATGTGACACTGCAAGCCAAGAAATGCTTGAAACTACCAGAAAATAGGAGACAGACAGAACCTTCAGAAGAATTAACATAGTCAATGGCCCACTTCTAGCCTGCGGAGCTGTAGGACAATAAATATCTGTTCTTAGAAGCAATATCAAGTATGGCATATTGTTATTGCAACTCTAGGAAGCTAATCTGTGCTCTTAGAACCTACTGTGGCCATTTTAAAATAATTATTATCCTTTCTGCTTACACGTACACAATTTCCTGTCATGGATTGAATTGCATCACCTAATACTCTGTAGGGCAGACTCATAGGCAGTGGGTTTTAAAAATATATATGTAGCATTTGGCTAGGCCATAATCCCTGGTGTTGTATGATGTTCCTATATGTTGTAAATCCTGCCTTTGTAATGTTAATGTGGGAGGGTGGGTGATAGTTGCTGTTAATGAGTCAGGACTCAATCTATAACGGTGTATTATGCCTTGAGGCAACTTCGTGGTATATAAAAGAAAGGGAAGCATGCAGAGAATTGAGGACCACTTGCCATCAGGAAAGAAACATGAGGAGCAGAGCACATCCTTCAGATTCAGAGTCGCCGAACATGAGAAGCTCATAGTCCATGGGAATGTTGATGACAATTGTCTTTCTCCAGAATCAGCAGAGAAAGCTGTTCCCTTGAGCTGATGCTTTGAATTTGGACTTGCAGATTACTGGACTGTGACAGAATAAATTTCTCTTTGTTAAACTCAGCCACTTGTGGTATGTCCATCATGCCAGTGCAAGATGACTATGACATCTCCTGAACTCTATTAGAAATTGCTTGAGAGTAGTCTTTGTATTTTGCAACTTGGCTAACAAAGGCTTATTTGTGAAGGTACCGAGTACTTCTTTTGAAGGATTTCATTGTGAGCTGGGATGGCAGACAGTATTTCACGAAGAAGGACGGGCTCTGGGTTTGGGCGTAATAGAATTTACAGAGAGAATGTGGATGACAAAATGTGTATAGCCTACTAGTAGAAGTGCTAAAAGTAGAGGATGGGCAAGTGGAAAGAGGACTATATGAAGAGTCAGGAGACTGAGTTCTACTCACAATCTCACAATTTGACTTCTAAGTTATGAGATTTCTTTTTTGTCTTTTAATGATAATTTTTTTAATTGGGATTAAGTGAAAGTTATGTAGTCTAAATTAAATTTGCATGCCCACCTATCTGTAGTTCCCTCTGATCTCCTTGTTTGGTGACAGTGCACTTTTCCTTTTTGTTCTATATATGCCTTATCCTCTTACCAATCTTCTGTCCTCTCTGCTCCACCTTCTCCTCTTCTTTCTACTAAGAGGCCTGTAGGACAGCATCCTATAGATGCACAGAACCATAAAGTACACACACCATGTGGTCACATTGTGTCTATGAGTCCAGTCCATTCCTGTCTGAAGAGCTGACCTCAATAATGTTTTCTGAACAGAGGCAGCAGCAAGTCTAGGGACCATGTTCCCATGGAGAACCCCTAGACCTCTGGACCATCAGTTGCAGACTTTTAGTGGAGTTCTTGAAGCGCGCCCCTCTTTTTTTGTGTTGCTACTGGGATTTAACATTCTGTGCCTCATCGTGGCTGTCTTTGGTGGTGGCTGGGCACGATCTGTTTTTTCTGGTCACGTGTTGGTAGTCACCATTACACGTGGGTCCTTTTGTCTCCAGGGCTCTTTTTTCCTTGTGTCTTTGTTGTTTTTGGTGATCATCTGTCCTGGGTGAGTTGGGACCATTTGGTGTACCTCAGATGGCAGCTTGCTAGCTTTTACGACCCCTGATGCCACTCACCCATAAGGGATATAGAAGACTTTCTTAGCAATACTCTAGTTATGCCCATTAGCCTTGATGTCCCTTGAGACCCTTTTCCCCAGACCCCCACTCCTGCTGCTCTAGCCTTCCGACATTGGGTTAAGATTAGAAGAGTTTTCAGTTTATGTTGCAATCCAGTTGAGCTGATGTTCTTTCTACTGTGTGCTGTTACTGCTTTCACCTAACCAAATTTCTGTCAATTCTCTAATCTATGACCAGCCATCTGCTTCCTCCCTACCCTTGTAGCTATCAAAGAGTCTTCTCTTCTGTACAAAAGTCTATTTTTAAGTCCTTATAGTAGGGATCTCGTACAATATTTGTCCTTTTGTTGCTGACTGATTTCACTCAGCATAATTTGTTCCAGTTGAAAACAGGTTATGAGATACTTCCTAAAATCATCATTGTTTTTTATCATGGCATAGTGTTCCACTGAGTATATGTATCATAGTATGTTCCTCCATTTATCTGTTGATGGACAACTGGATTGACTCCATCTTTTTTAGTATGGTAGACTGTGCTGCAATGAACATGTGTGTGCATGTATCTGTTGGTGTGACTGCCTTTGATTCTGTAGGATATATTCCAAGCAATGGGATTACTGGATCAAATGGTATGTATATTTCCAGCTTTTTAAGGAATCTCCAAATTGCTTTCCATAGAAGTTGTACCATTTTTACAATCCCACCAGCAGTGTAGGAGAGTTCCAATTTCTCCACAGCCTCTCCAGCATTTGTTGTTTTGTGTTTTTTAGATCATGGCCAGCCTTATTGGAGTGAGATGGTATTTCACTGTAGTTTTGATCTGAGTTTCTGTATTAGCTAATGATTGTGAATATTTCTGTGTGTGTCTCTTGGCTACCTGGATGTCCTCTTTGGTGAAGTGTCTGTCTATTTCCTTAGCTCATTTCTCAACTGGGTTACTTTCCCTTTTCGTATTGCTATTTTGCAGTACCTTGTAGATTATGGAGATCAGACATTGGTCCGAAATGTAGTTGCCAAATATTTTTTCTCATTATGGAGGTGATTTAAGATCACTCTTTTAATAAAGTCTTTGGATGAGCAAAAGTGTTTGATTCTTAATAGTTCCCATTTATCTATTTTCTGTTGATTGTGCTTTGTCAGCTTTTGAAGTCTAAGTAGTGTATTAAAACTTCCATTGTTGACCCTATTTTTTCTTGCATGAGCTTTATTGTTTTAGGTTTGATATTTAGGTCTTTGATTCAATTTGAGTTAGTTTTTATGTAAAGTGTGAGATATGGGTCTTGTTTCAGTTTTTCACAGATGGATATCCACTTTTGCTAACACCATTTGTTAGAAACTATTTTTACCCCAGTTTACAATCTTAGGGCTTTGGTGAATATCAACTGTTTGTAAAGGGATGGTGGCATCTCTGGGGTCTCAACTCTGTTCCATTGCTCTATATGTCTCTTTTTGTACCATTACCAGGCTGTTTTGACTACTGTGACAGTGTAATAAGTTGTGACATAGGGTAGTCATACACCTCCCAGTGTGTTCTTCTTCTTCAGTAATACTTTGCTTATCCAGGGTTTCTTCCCTTTCCAAACAAAGTTAGTGATTTGTTCCTCCATCTCATTAAAAAATGTCACCGGAATTGTCACTGTTCTATCAGTTTGAGCAATTTACTTGTGGACTCTTTAGGATTCTCTGCATATACAATCATACCATCTGCAAATAGGGAGATTTTTACTTTGTCTTTACTGATGCAAATGCCCTTTATTTCTTTGTCTTGTCTAATTGTTCTGGCCCAAACTGCTAGCACAATATTGAATAGAAGTGGTGAGAGTGGGCATCCTTGTTTAGTTCCCATTCTCAAGGGAAATTTGTTCAGTCTCTCTCCATTCAAGATGATGTCAGCGGCTAGCTTTGTGTAAATGCCCCTTATTGTGTGGAGGAATTTCCCTTCTAGTCTTATTTTGTTGAGAATCTTTAGCATGAATGGGTGTTGGACTTTGCCAAATGCCTTTTGTGCATCACTTGATAAAATCAGGTGATTCTTTTGTGTTATTTATGTGGTTGATCACATTGTTTTTCTGATATTGAACCAGCCTTGCATCCCTGTTATGTATCCAGCTTCATCATGATGAGTTATTTTTTACATGTTGTTGAATTCTATTGGCAAGGATTTTGCTGAAGATTTTTGCATCTGGGGTCATGAGTGAAATTGGCCTATAATTTTCTTTTTTTTTTTTTTTTTGTCGGATCTTTCCCTGGCTTTCATATCAGGATTATGGTGGCTTCACAGAATGAATTTGGGAGTGTTCCATCCATTTCTATGCTGTGAAATAGTCTCAGTAGTATTGAAGTTAACTTTTCTCTGAAAGTTTAGTAGAATTCTCCAATGAAGCCATCTGGGCCAGGATGCTTTTTGGTTCGTTGTTTTTTGATGACTATTTCAATCTCTTCCTTTGTGACGAGCTTATTAAGTTATTCCACTTCTCTTTGTGATAAGTTTGGTAGGTGATATGAATCTAGACATTTGTCCATTTCTTCTAGGTTTTCAAATCTGTTACAGTACAGTCTTTCATAGTATTCTCTTATGATACTTTTGATTTGTATTGGGTCTCTTATGACATCTCCTACCTCGTTTGTTATTTGGGTTGTTTTCTCTCTTGTTTTTCTTTAGTAAGTTTAGCCAATGGTTCATCAATTTTGTTAATCTTTTCAAAAAAACAGGTTTGAGTTTTGTTAATTTTTTCAATTGATTTTCTATTCCCTAATTTGTTTTGTTCTGTTCTAATATTTATTATCTGTTTTCTTTTGGTGCCTGTTACTCTCTTTCTACTTGTTCAAATTGTTAGGTCAGCTCTTTGTTTTCTTCTACTCTTTACTTGTTCAAATTCTTACATCAGCTTTTTTGTTTGGATCCTTTCTTCCTTCAGGGTGTGTGCATTTACGGAGATAAGTTGACCCCTGAGCACTGCTTTTGCTATATCCTATAGGTTCTGGTAGGATGTGTTTTCATTTTCATTTGATTCCATCACTTTATTTATTTTGTCCTTAATTTCTTCTACAACTCATGGCTTTTTGAGCAAGGTATTGTTCAGTTTCCATGAGTTCAAATATCTATCAATAGCTTTCTTCTATTGATGTAGACTTTTATGGCCTTATGATCTGAGAAGATGCTTTGCAATAATTCAGTGGTTTGGATTTTGTTGAGATTTGTTTTATGTCCTAACACAGAGTATATTTTAGAAACTGTTTCATGTGCATTGGAGAAGAAGCTGTGCATATCTATTAATGGATAAAAAGTTCTGTATATGTCTCTGAGATCTCTTTGGTTAATCACAGTAAGATCTTCTGTATCTTTAGTGAGTTTGTTTTCTGGATGATCTGTCCATTACTGAAAGTAGAGTGTTGGAAGTCTCCAACTATTATTTTATAGTGATCTGTCTCATTTTTCAATGTAGTCTGTGTTTATTCAATGTATTTAGATGCTCCAGTATTGGGTGCATAAATATTTAGTATTGCTAAGCCCTGCTGTGTATTAAAACTTTCTGCAATAAATGGTGACCATCTTGTCCATGACAATGGATTGTATATTAAAATCTATTTTATCTGACATTGGTATTGTCACACCTGCTCTTCTTTGTATGTTGTTAGCTTGGTATATATTATTCCATCCTTTAATTTTCACTTTATTTGTATCATTGCATGTAAATTGTGTCTCTTATAAACAACATTTAAACGGGTTGTATCTTTTCTTCCAGGATGTCACTCATTGTCTCCATGCTGGAGCGTTCAGTCTGTTTACATTCAGTGTAATTATTGATAGATATGTGTTTAGTGCTGCCATTTATTTGCTGTATTTATTTTTGTGTTGGTGTATTCTATGTTGCTATTAATATTCTGTTCTAGGTCATTCTTCCTTATGGATTTTCTTTTCATCTTTTTCAGTGTTGGTTTTGTGTTTGTTGAGACACCTATATTACATTTCTTATTTTGATATGTTGCATTCTTATTGTGCTTTACAACTATGATCCTCCTTAATAGTCTGTGTTTAAACCCAGTTTTAAGTTGTGCACATGTTTGCAACTTGCTCTCTGTCTGAAAGGAATATAACTACTATAGAATATCCCTCTTTTTAGTTTTCATGATATGATCACTGGTTACTGTCTTTTAATGTTGTGGCTTTCATTGAGTTTTGCGAGTTCCCTAAGTGAGTAGCTTTCTCGATACTGTGTCCTGCATTGTCCTCCTTAAATATATACTTCATGGTTTTGTTTTTCTAAGCTAAGAGATTTTTTCAGTATTTCTTTTAGTTTGGGTTTGGTTTTTACAAAGTCTCTAAGCTTCTGTCTATCTGTGAATGTCTTAATAATTTCATATTCATATTGGAGGAACAGTTTTGAAGGATATATAATACTTGGTGGGAACTTTTTCTCCTTCAAGGCTTTGAATGTGTCCACTGCCTCCTTTCCAACATAATTTCTGCCAGGAAGTCAGACGAAACCCTACAGGGCTTCCCTGTGAATGTTAGCTTTGCTTTGAGCTTCGCTGCCTGTAAGAGAATCTGTTTATGTTTCATTTTATTAAGCTTGATTATAACATGTTTAGTGTCTCTTTTGGGGTCTAGTTTTTGTGTTGTACGATGGGCATCTTGGAAGTTTGTGTTGTCTTCTTTTGTAAATTCAGGGAAGTTTTCTGTCAGCAACTGAACAACAATAGTCTGTGTTTTCAGCTATCCCTCCCTGTTCAGGAACCCCAATTAATTGTACTGCAAACATGGCCTTTCTGATGGAAAAGTGCTCTCCGGACTGACACTGCTTTTCAGCTTGGGAGTTAGCCCCTGCTGAGGCCTCTGGTGAGTGGGTCTGCCTTCCAGCTAACCAAGATGGCCTACCAGCCGAGCTGCTCTTCTCACTGCAAAACAGCAGAATCTGTGGTGGAGGTCAGCGAAGAGAAGATGGACGAGCCGTGACACCCTCAGTTAGCCGCTGGGATCTCAAAATGTAGCTGTCACACACACTATCTCTCTGCTGCACTATATACCGTTTACTTCAGCACTATATTTTGGTGTATTTTGGGCTCATGCCCGTTCTCTTCTTTCTGCATGACAAAGAAGGTGTCAGTACCTGAAGTCTCCCCAAGTGGTGAGTCAGCAGAAATGGGTCTCAGGGTATGCGGCCTTGTGTTAGGGAGTAGTCTGCTGTTTTGTGGCATGTAGTCCAGTCTGACAACACTATGCTGTATCCTAGTGCTCCCTGGGTGTCAAGAATGCTCTGTCCAGTTATCAATACAGGTGTTAGTTCTAAGAGGGAATTGAGGAGATGTGTGTCTAGTCTGCCATTTTGCCCACCCCACCTAAGTTAGGAGATCTTGATATTAATTTCAATGGACCTCAGTTGCTATTTTGTAAAATTAACAGATAAGTTTCAATGATTTAAACTGAAATGTCTTCTAGCTCTCAATTTCTATGTCTATAAGGAAATCATGGTCGGGTCTGTGTTTTTGAGCAACGAGTGACATATAAAAAGCAGTACTTAAAGAAAGATAGCAAAAAGATCAGAGAGGATTCAAAGAGCATTATAAATGTAAAAATTTTCAGTCTTTTTATATAAAATAGTTAATAATTAATGCAGAGATCTGTAATCATATAAATAAAGTGCTACAGAGTAGTATGTGTGTCATCCTCATTTTTATCTAGCATTTACTGTTTGAATTTGGAAAATCTTTAATATAGAACCACAATATACTGAAGGAATCACAAGAGTTATGCAGACTCACATTCAAACCATCGGACACAAAGGAAGTTCTGTCTTTGATTTTTAAGGCAAATAGTACAGTCTTTTCCTGACTCAAATAGACCAAATTACCTCTAAGGACCTTGTTACAGTTTGCCTACTATCTGTGATCCAGGTGCTTTTTCTGTACTCTAGAGTCAAATTTTGCATTTGTGGTGCAATAAGCTTTTATTTACATGGGTTTTCTGGCCCTGGTTTTATAATTGGCCAGAAATGATTAGTCAGAGGTAATCTGCTAACAGCACGGTGGGATTGAAATCTACATAAAGAGGCCTACATGAGATTGGTCCACTTACTATCTGCTGGAAGATGCCCTTTCCACTGGTCAGCATTTACTGGGGTTGGCTGTGGGGCTCCATTCAGTCTGATTCTTACCTGGATTGGCTGAAAAAGCACTGCTCAGTCTGATCTTTATCAGCATTACCTAGGGGCTACCTAGTTAGTGACTGATGAGGATAGATGCTTAAATGGGGCTGTCTGATCAACAAGATCCAGGAGGGAAGCGAAACCTTTAGACATAGGACCCTACACTGAGAATCTCCTAAAAGAGGTATAGCATAGATCAAGGGCTTTCACATACAACTATTAAACATTCTTTGAGCTGATCACACTGAAGACTGAGAAAAACATTGGCAAGCATAGCAGAACTGAGTGGCAGAGAAATGACAGCAGTGCTATGAGTGGCGAGACCCATGAGACTGGCAGAAAGCAGTGAGCAGAGTCAGCACGTAGAGCACAGCTGGGCGCCTCCAGGCACGATGTTGCCAGTAGAGCAGAGATTTAGGCATACGTTGTACCTCATTGCCCCTAAAGTGATTTTGCCTCAAGATCTGTCATGATGCTGACCTAACTCTGGCCATGGCCCAGGGTTGTCCCAAAGCTGCTGGGTAGAAGTTGGGCCAGAAACACAAGGGATCCGACCCAGCCAAGAAAATCTGCAAAGTTTGGGGGTGGGGATGGAGAATAAACACAGCCATGCTTTACCTAACGTGACCAGAAAAACAAAGACAAATTCTAACACCAGGTCCGGGGCATGCCTGCCTAGTGATGTAGAAATGTGCATGGGTAATTTGGGAAGCATGATTGGGTCCCCGTTTAGACACAAATGGATTCTTCCACTGTGGTGCTAAGTGAGGTATCATAGAGGTGGATGTGACTGGCTTACCTCAAATTTGTTCTTGTTGTTTACAGTTTGCTTTCTGTAAATAGTCTCTTCTTGTTGTTTACTGTTCAACTATTATTACTTATAAATAATAATGGCTTTCTGTTGCCAACACTGTGTCATGCTCATGTGTTCCAACTGGCTCAGTTCATAGAACCCTCACCCCTAGCAGTCTCATGATTCCCTGGGTTTTAGTGATGCAACTTGTGTATATGGACATGCACGTGCACACAGTTCAGCATTAATTTGCAAAAATTTCTGGAAAAGATTATTAAAAATCACTGAAAACATTTATTGAGCACCTACTGTGTGAAGGAGAATGTGCTAGGCCCAAAAGAGAATGCAATAATGAGTAAGACAGTCTCTGATTTCAAGGAGCTTGCACTTTGCTGGCATACAACAAACTTGCAAAATAGACTGAGTTGCTGCAGTGTGAGAATATGCTCCTAACACGTGGCAGATAGAAAATAAATAATTGTCTAGGAATCACATAACACAGAAGTGAGGCAAGTCCACATACCACGGAAGAAATACAAAGAACAGTTGAAATTCAATGTCTTGCGGTTATTAGAGAAACACTGTAGATGTAGTGATAAAAGCTACAACTGCTCACCAAAAGGTCAGCAGTTTGAATCTACCAGGCACTTGTTGGAAACTCTGTGAAGTAATTCTACTCTGTACTATAGGGTTGCTATGGGTTGTAATTGACAGCAATGTTTTCTTTTGGGGTGGGGTGGGGTTGAGGATTATCAGAAACAGCTTATGAGGAAAGTGATATTTGAGTTGGACCTTGAAGTTAAACTCTTGGTAGAATCCAAGATCAAGTGAATTAAGAGTAACAGGATTTAAAAAACCCTTATAGGGGAACTAACCAGAATACATAAAAAGGGTAGGATAGCCTAGGATGGATTTTGGGATAACCAGGGAATAGACTAAATTGACTGCAGGGTAGGTGGGGAATGAAGAATATAGTTAGACAGGTAAAGCTAAAAAGTGTTTCCTTCTAAAGGTTACCTGGGAGTCTCTGAGGATTTTTAAGTAAGGAAGTACTTACTACATAGGATCTTTCTTATTTAGCCGTTGCATTTCGGTATGACTCGAGGTGATTTTTAAAGCACCATCTTCCATGCTTAGAAATCCATGCTTTAAAAACACAAACCAAAAAAAAAAAAAGGCAGAAACATTTATCAGCATTTTCATTTCTTGCCACTCTGGGCAGCAATGTCAAGAATCAAATGGATTGTTTATTGAAGTGCTCGTTCAGCCCTAAAGGGGGGTTACTCAGGAAAGCAGCTGTCCATGGTGATGGTGCTGAAATAGGGTTATGGACTTTACATTCTAGAGTATCTGAGTTTCTATTGACATTAGATTTACTATCGCAAAAAAGCAGGCCTATATAACAATTTTACAGTATAGCATCATATAAATTGTATTAGAAAAATCTTTTTCCTTAACATTTTCTGTTACTGGTTGAACTTGCCCTGAAGTTGTGCCAGGAAAAGTATTATTTCCAGTCATCAGGAGGAAAGGTACATTTTCAAAACAATGTCAATATTAAACAGTTTAATTTTTCAAATGATACTGTATCTTGGCGGACTGTATGTTACATTTATTTGGTTTATTGTGGGACATATAATCTAGACTTGTTTGTATGTTAACAGTCCAACTACATGTTAAGCATGTATGTGGTAGCCTAAACTCTTCACATAAAGTGACATAAATATTGATTAAAGTTCAGCTTTGAATTCTTATTACAAGGACGTATTTTACCTTCTTACATTTATTCTTCAAGGTATAAAAAAGTATGAGCAAATTTCTATTGTAAAATATTTCAGAAATATTAAAGAGTCCTATTGTTCCCAATCTGTCCACTCTATCCCTGTTACACAATGATATACCTAAGCCTCTTAGCAAGTAACTTTGTACGATGTATGACAAGTAAGTCCATGAACTTAGTTGTTCTAAGTGCTACGTAACTCCTTATTGAATATCACTGTGGTCACCTTTCAAGTACTCCCATTGGGAAGCTATACAACAATGCCAGTGCCTAGTGCATCCTTCAAAGCAATTTTGGAACTTCTTCTGGAACGGCCATTACACACTGTGGCGAGGTTGCAGGTTTGCAAACTTAATTGTACAGTTGTCTCTGAGGGAGTTTTTAGCCAGTGAACAAATAATTGTCTTGGGCCACCCTCTCTACTCACCTGATCTTGCCCCCAGTGACTTTTTTCTTTACCTGAAGATAAAGGAAATACTGAAAGGAAGACATTTTGATGACATTCAGGACATCTGGGGTAATACAAAGACAACTGTGATGGCTAGTCCAGAAAAAGAGTTCCGTAACTGCTTTGAAGGGTGGACAAGGTGCTGGCGTCAGGGCATAGCTTCGTGAGGAGGGGTACTTTGAAGGTGACTATAGTGGTATTCAGCAGTGAGGTATATAGCACCTTTTCTAGGATGAGTTTGTGACCTTAATTGGTAGACCTTGTATTATCTCTTACTAGGGTAAGTAGGCCCTGGTGGCATAGTGATTAAGACTTTGGCTGCTAACCAGGTGAGCAGTTCAAATCCACCAGTTCTACTCTGCCCCATAGGGTCACTACGAGTTGGAAGAGCATATTTTTTCCATTACACAAATGCTGAGCATGGGCGTGTGACCTGCTTTAGCTGGTGAGATGTAAGCAGCCATAACGTAACATGAGTGATGGCTTTAATTGTACCATTGGAATTTTGCTGTCCACTAGGAGAAGAATATGCCACTCTGGCTGCAGAATGATGAAGACCCACAATGCCAGCCAGTATCCACCCCAAAACCTGAAATTCAGTCCAGTCTAATGCAGAGTCTACCTGAGACTGGCAGCTCTGTAGACAACCTATAGATAAATGATTGAGAAAAAAAGTAAATGTTTGCTTTTGCAAGTCACTGAGATTTTTTGGGTTGCTTAGAATGAGTGTAATTGTAGCTGTCATTGCCTAATATGTGTATTATTTTGTAATAATTCTGTATACGTTTCCTAAGTAATGATGAGAAAGGTATAAAGATTTCAGATGTGAGATTTATTGCAGTAAAGTAAATCTTCAATGAAAATCCTTAATGTAAATATATCTCAGTAATGGTGACGAGATTTTGGTAACTAAAAATACAATCTTTTTTGTAAACCAGGTAATTTTAGCCTCGTGAGAAAATTTAAACTGAAAAGAATATATTGCATATATATTTTTTTAATGTAGGAAAACTTTAAGTCACTTGGAAGTTTCTAGTCCTCAAATTAACATTATACAAATTTCTCATTGTTATACTGAAACAGTATTGGAAATAGATTATCTGTTTAAGTAATTCATCATTTGTGCATTGTAATCTCTTTATAATTTTGGTATTAGGGACCATGATGCAGGACATAGACTGCTTTTGTTTTACTAGGACTAGCTTAGAATAAATGGCCAAAAGATTTAACCATATGCAAAAGTGTTGTAACTTCAAAATTCTATAATTTTGGCAGGAACAAGTTCCAGTGTCCTATAATATGCTTGGAAATCACAATCTCAATGAATAAATTTGTCCATTTTAATGGTTGGCCTACAGTATTCAAGTAGTCTTATTTAAATTTTTATTTTTTTTAGCATGAGTATATATAAAAACATTGTGTAATTATAGAGTGAATATTTCCATTTCAGATGTCAGAGACATCTTGTCAAAAGCTAACAACTATGAGTAAGTGAATGAGAATACTTGGCTTCATAAACAAGCTGGCCTATTTTATTTGTCCTACTTTTTAAAATAAGCAGTTACTTTTATAGGTAAGATAGCAAATGTTGAACAGTTAACCTCATAACATATTCTTTCACAAGAAGATGAGAAAAAAGGTAGGGTACTAAGACCCACTTCTTTTCAAGGAGATGAAAACCTTATTCTACATATGTGTCTGTAAACTGAATAATATGCTAATCAAACAGACTTTATTGTTATGCATCTATTCAAATTTATCAGTTTTAGGAAGAATTTTTTTGAAAATGTTTTGAATAGGCCCTTGGTGAAAAATTTTATTTGTTAAGAATTCTTATTGAAATTTAGGTATAAGAGTTGATTTAATAACGATGTTCAAGTATCTGATTATCCTTGGATGGAAAAGAAAATAATTACAGCAAGAAATATCACTTTTTAGAACATGTATTGTCTTTTTGGGTTTCAAACATGATAGGTGCTTTGATTTTCCTAATGAAAGTTTCTTTTGAAAAGACACATAATAAGCTATGTCTGTCTGTCATCCAATTAATTAAGCACAGATATTTATTTAACTTTATACTTAATTTCATATTAAAAAAATAAAACTTGCAGCCCATAAAACAGCATAATTAGGGACAAAGAAGACAAACTCCACTAACGACCATAGAGTTGAAAAATAGAAGACTTTCTAAAAATTAAATGAACTTTTCTTTTGCATGTCAGTGAAACACTTTTGTTGTTTTCTGGCAGGTATGTGGATAGAAAGAAGCCTTCTCGTGTATTGACAGAACTGCAGAAAGCCCAATTAGTTCCTCAGTCTTACCAATGTCTGTTCTTTTCTGAGCAGTAATTCCAAACAACTCTGAAACAAGCGGAAAGTTATTCACACTATAAAAAGTTTTGAAATACTTTAAGTTAGTTTTATTTTGGGATTTGTAAAGGGAGTCAAAGACAGTATCCACAGTACATTAGGCCTGGCACTTCGCACACATTAAAGAGATCAATAGCAAGGTAATGGAGAGGAACTTCACAGGAAGGAAATCAAAGAGAAAATGGAGGAGAAAGAAAATATTAAAACTGTATCATTTGTGTACATTACAGATTGTGTTTAAATTTAAGATTTAATTTACACAGCACCTGCATCATGCTCTATTGTTTCAAGTATGCTAAAGTCATCTCCTCAGCTCTGCTGTAGGTTCCTTGAAGCAGGCTGCATTTTATAAGCAACAACTACAAAAAAACAAAAGAAGGTGCTGTTGGTTTCAACTCATGGTAACTCCATGTGTGTCAGAATAGAATTGCTTTGTAGAATTGTCAGTGGCTGATTTTTCAGAAGTAGATGGCCAGCCTTTCTGTCCCAGGCACCGTTGGGTGGGCTCTAAGTGACAACATTTTGTTAACACTGGCAGGATTAACTGCACTACTCAGGAACTTCTTAGATTGTATTCCTCAATACAGAGCCTAGCGGAATGTTAAGCACTCAATGAGTAATTATCGATTCATTGTTTAAGACTGTGATTCACATTTGATAGGACAATAAAATGTTAGAATGTCCTTTGTTTAATGACACAGCCTTCAGGGTTTCAAACTGAAGTGACAGGAAATTAGCCGTTGGTTACCTCAGCACTGCCGTCGTGTTTCTGATCGTAAGGATACTATATTTGCTATTAACTTAAATTTGTGAGGCCTGTTTTACTGCAGTAAAAAAAAAAAAAAAGTCACTTCTATTTAAGTGTGTTTTGTATACTTCTCTTCATTGTCTTTTCTTTCCTGGGTTTCGTGCAAAAGGAGAAAGATGCATTCTTACCAATGGCTTTCTTTACTTTCAGACTCATGTTTTGATCTGGTAAAGTGAGATGACTATCTTTGTAACAAGCATTTTAACCCCATTGTCCAACTCAAGGTTGAGAAGAAAGGCTCTATGGAAATGCAATAGAGAATTATAAGAACAGCAGCCTTCTCTCCTTTCTCTTACATAGGAAGAAAAGTCCCAGAAAGTCATAATGGGAACATGACATTTCAAAAGTTAACAGGGAGAAGTGACACATAGGACATTGCCTCTCTCAGGTCTATGAGTTCTAAATAGGGTTATGTTTGCAGAGGCAGTATCCTTCCTTTCATGGACCACATCGTAGTCCTAGAAGAATTCCCAGTGCACTGCTGACTTTACAGTTCTGGGCATTTAAGACCCACAGCTCTGTCTTAAACATAGGTTTTTAAGTCTAGCTGCAACTCAGTCTGTATCTGATTACTTCACTGGAACTGGGTAAGTATCGGAGTCCAACTCTCCTGTGAAGGCAGTTGTGATGATCTGTTGAGCTGAAGAAAACAACTGAGGCTGTGCTTTCTAGACTGATAATTATTTTTCCCAAACCTGTAATACACAGAACTTGTTATAAGACTAACAATCTTTGCAAAACAATGTCTGGGAGTATTATTGGAGAAAGACATCATTCATGATTGTGTTGTTGGTTATGTTCGGGTCTATATGCAGGGTTATTGCTTCCAGAAAACTACTGCTAATCGTCCCTGAACAAAGATTTTCTATGCCACTAAACATTGAAAAGCTGCCACAATTTCAACGTATGGTAAGTGACCTATTAACTAGCATTCTCGTTTATATGCGAATTCTATGTGGCTTATCTTTTGGCTCATTGGGCATAGGTCAGTGAGCAGTGAGCATGATTAGCTCTCTAAAGCTTTGCACCCTTTATGTCTTTAAGCTCCATGAATCACTCTAACACCCAAACTGACATTTCACTATTTATATTGCCTAATCAGGAATGTAATTGCACAATAACACGTTCACAACGTGGCCATAATGTAGTAATTTAGCATGCATTGTTTATGTGCTTTGTATCCTAGTAAAGTCTTCTTTTTGCAGCCCAGTGACATACATTACCAGGCTAGACTAAACCTGTTAAAATGAAAGCGTAAGGGGTAAAATAACTGTGTGACATATGCTGTTGATTACCTGCTAACAGCTAGGTCCCCCTTCTTCTTTCCTGACAAAGAACACTGGTTTTGATGAAGTTTACAGACAGTGTGCTCAGGTTAGGTGAGCCCTATTCCCACTCTATAATATGAAATATGAGGGGTCTAGGCTGATCAGAATCAGATCATTCTGATTCCATTTAAGGAGTCATTTGGAATTTGCATGTGACCAAATTCAGGCCAATGGGAACTGTGAAATCTATTGGGAGTCTCCAAAGAAAGATGTCTGGTAAAAGACGTTAGGATAAAGGGAAGACATTACAGCCTCCTTTCCTTCCCTGCCTTTGAATGTCATCATGGGCATTTGGTGCATCAAGTCGCTACAGCCAAGGGGGTGGGGATGAGGGAGATTGACAGCCAGTGTAGAGTGGCAGAACAGAAGGATAGAAAGCCCTCGGGTACCTGAAACTGGCTGCTGAGCCAGTTCTTAGATCTGTTTCTCTCTGGACTTCTTGCTGAATGTCATAATAATTGTCCTTATTGTTTAAGCCACATATAGTAGGGCCTTCTGTTACTTACAGACAAAAGCATTCCGACTGATGAAAGAAGTTAAAAGAATACAATTCTCACCAGTGTGGTTGCTCCCCTAATGGGCAAAGGCTACACAAAGAAAAGAAAGGGCATTACTGCCTTACTCATGAGCTTTTTGTAGATCTGCTAGTTTTGAGCTTAAAATGTGTTTTTCCCTTAGAAATGTTCTAAATGGTGTCCAGGTTTCCCAGGTTAGCTCATAAAGCTTGTTTAATCCAATAATACCACAAAATCTGTACAGTCTAGTAGAATTGAATCACCTTGAAAAATAATGTTTCCTTTGGAATTGAATTCAGAAAAAAAAATTAATTCAGAACTACAGCTTAGCAAAACAGAATATCATCATCCCAATAGTGATAAAATTGAAGATTTTCCTCCCCTCAAGAGCTGGGCAGGGAGAACAGTTATTTACCAACATTCCAAAAGGCAGTGGTTCCGTATGTTCAGCCAGAGAGAGACCAGAGGCTCCATAGTGATACAGAAGCAGGAGAAGGTTGGCAAAAGGAATGGTTATATGTTTTCACCCAGCACTCCTTCTGTCTCCAAGAGTTTGCCTTAATCCTTCAATTTTTATGGCACTTGGAAACCCCTGTTGCGTGATAGTTAGCTTCTATGTCTGCTAACCAAAAAGTTGACAGTTTGAATTTGCCAGACACTCCTTGGAAACTGTATAGAACAGTTCTACTCTGTCCTATAGGGTCATTATGAGCTGGAATCTACTCAACAGCAGTGAGTTGGCTTTGGTTTTATAGCTGTTGTTTCTATGAGGAAGCAATGGTAGTTGAGTGGTAGAATTGCTACTCCCCACGTAGGAAACCTAGGCTAAATTCCCAGCCAGGCAGCTCAGGTGTTGCCGCCACGTGGAGGCTTGCATGTTACTGTAATACGGAACAGGTTTAGCACAGCAGTGTTTCCAGAACTAGATGGACTAGGAAGACCTGGCATCTCCTTCCAAAAATCAGCCATTGAAAACCCTGTGGTTCCAGTAACCTGAACCACAAGTGGTCATGGAGATGGCCCAACATGAAGCAGCGTTTCATTTCATAGTGCGCAGGGCTGCCCTGAACTTGATGTCAGCTAACAACAGCCCACTGTTTCTAATACAATGGTTTTCTTCCTCTCTGTCCTCTGAAGCACTCATCGTAACACACTGTACACTGTGGCAGTGTTACATTTGTATCGCTGCTTACCTGGTTTTCTCCATTTTAAATATTAGATCCTTGATGCTAATGATTGGATATTGGCTTCCACTGAAGTTACTTGTATGTAAAAATAGCTAAATAGTAGTGTTTATCTTGGGATTAAGTGGCAAGACATTCTACTATCAGTTCTTTGTTCTCACCACATGAACCTAGAAGATAGAAGTCTTATTTATCACTTTGCCCTAAAACTCAAGAAGATTACCAAACTCACTGTTTTAAGTTCTGATCTCTTTACCTTGTGGGGATCTTAACCGCTTGTCTGTGGCAAGGACAAATGCTGAAGGGATTGAAAAACAAAACAAACTTGTTGCCATGCAGTCAATTTTAACTCATTGCAATGCTATTAGACAAAGTAGAACTATCTCATATGATTCCCAAGGAGCAGCTAGTGGGTTTGAACTAGCAGCGTTCTGCTTAGCAGCCGGATGTTTAATCACCATGGCACCACCAAGGTTCCAAAAGTCAACTTACACTCCAGCCTTCACTGGTTTGTTTGCTCTATAAATATAAATAATATAAATATGTGGAAGTGGAAGGTGACAGACTGGAAAGGAGAAAGACTTTCCAGGCATATTCCAGAAAGTTTAGCATATGAATGAATGTATGAAAATCTTTTCACTAAATGGCAGCGATAGGAACCTTTTCCTATTCTGGACTTTTTCATGTATCAAGGACTATGGTGGTGTGATACAGGGATAAGATTTTGAAAGATTAATTCTTCATATGTTGTTAGGGATCTTCGATTTAGTTCTGATTCACAGTGACTACGTACAACAGAATGAAACATCCTCACAGCTGTTCTTACACTTAAGCCTGTTGTTGCATCTGTTGTTTCAATCCATCTTGTTGAGTGACTTCTGCTTTTTTACGGATGCTGCTTTACCAAGCAAGATGTCCTTCTCCAGGAACTGGTCCTTCTTGGTCACATGGCCAAAATATAGGAGATGAGGTCTCAAGTCCTTCCTTCTAAGGAGCATTCCGGCTGTACTTCTTCCCAGGCAAGACTTATTTATTCTTCTGACAGTCCTTGGTATATTCAGCATTCGTCATTGATACCATAATTCAAATGCATTGATTCTTCTGTGGTTTTTCTGATTCACTGATCAGCTTTTACATGTATAGGAAACAACCGAAAATACCATGGCTTGAGTCTGGTACATGTTAGTCCTCAAAGTGACACCTTCACTTTTTGACACTTTATAAAGAGGTCTTTTGCAGCAGATTTTCCCAATGTAGTGTAGAGTGTGATTTCTTGACTGCTGTTTGTATGGTTGTTGATTGTGATTCCAAGTAAAATGAAATCCTTGACAACTGAAATCTTTTCCCTGTTTATCATGATGTTACTTATTGGTCTAATTGTGAGGATTTTTCTGTTATGTTGAGGTATAATTTCTACTGAAGTCTTTTGTCTTTGTTCTTCATTAGTAAGTATTTCAACTACTCTTCACTTTCGGCAAGTAAAGTTGGGTGATCTACACATGGCAGGTTGTTAATGGGTCTTCTACCAATCCTGATGCCCTGCTCTTTTTTATATAGTCCAGCTTCTTGGATTATTTGCTCAGCATACAGATTAAATAGGTAAATGAAATGATACAACCTGACATATACTTTTCCTGACTTTATACCATACATTATTCCTTGTTCTGTTTGAACAACTGCTTTTTGGTCTAAGTACAGGTTCCTCATGAGCGTAATTAAGTGTTCTGGAATTCCCATTATTCACAATGCTAGCCATAATCAGTTATGATCCACACAGTGAATGACTTTGTGTAGTCAGTAAAACACAAGTAAACATCCTTCCAGTGTAGTTTGCCTTCAGCTATGGTGCATCTAACCTCAGCAGTGATAATCCCTTGATCCACTTCTCCTGAATCTGCCTTGAGTTTCCAGCAGTTCCCTGTCAATGTGCTGCTGCAACCACATTGGAGTGATCTTTGTCAAAATTGTGTGTACACCTGGTACTAACGATACTATCCCTTCTATAGAACATAAAAAAGAATTAAAATGATTGTAATAAAACTAAATAAAGTTTTGTTGTAATTACATTGTTGTTGAGTGGGCTCTGACTCATCCTAATACCGTGTACAACAGAAAAACACATTTCCTAGTCCTGTACCCTTTTCATGGTGATTGGCACAGTTGAATGCAGTATTGAAGGCATTGTGTGGTGCCTTCCTACTTAGCGGCTCATCTTCCATCATAAAACCGGGCTGTATTCTGTTGTGATCCTTAAGATTTCCAAAGACTAATTTTTGGAGGCAAATCACTAGGCCTTTCTTGCTATTCTTAGTCTGGATACTGCTGAAACCTGTCCACCATAGTGACCATGCTGGTCTTTGAGTACCAGTGACAAAGCTTCCAGAATCATAGCAGCAGTAAGCCATCACAGGACTACAAACTTATAGATCGGTGGTGGGCATACTAGTTTCCCACCATTTTTTAACTCGAAGTGACCTCACATGTATCCAAATAGAACTATGTTCTGTAGGGTTTTCAATAGCTAATTTTTTGGAAGTAAGGAAAAACAACAACAACAAAAAAAAAAAAAACCTATAAGGTCTTTTTCTAGGACACGTCTGGGAAGAATCCAGTCTATAGGTTTTGGGAACATACAGATTTCAGAAATCTCTAAATGATGCAACACAGAGAAGATTTGCTAGAAGATAACTTTTTCACCTCTGCCTATATAGAGAAGCAGACGGCAGTCTGTTCAGTAAAACAAATTAAAGCCCTGCCTCACCAGAGATTCCAGGCACCCCATTACATGAGTATTTTATTATACATGTCTTCAAAGCCATCTCTAAGTATGGAGTCTTTTTTTATCAGCTGAATTCTATGGGCGGTTTTACCCTTATCCATTGTGCTCTACTGAATGCTGGCTGGAGCTGTGTGATGTTACAGTTCTCTCACGTTCCGTCCCCAGAAATCTTTAGCCTGTATTCTTTATGCATGTTGTATCTATGAGAGGAGTGTTTTCAGGTCTCTTTGATGGGAAGAATCCACACTGAAAATAGCTGCCCCAGTAGTTAGAAAAAGGAGGCCATGGCATTTTTGATATAGTAGGCTATCGGATATTACTGTTTAACATGCACAGAGTCTCATGTCACATATGCAGTCTTTTGAGACTTTTCTTAACTTTAGTAGCTAGTTGGTTGATGCAAATAATTAAGTGTTTGCTAATCTAAAAGTTGGTGCCTCAAGTCCACTTGGGCTTCTGGGAAGAACTGAGAAGTCTTCAAAAACTCTAGGGAGTGTGGTTCCACTTTCACACACACGGGGTCACTGTAAGTTGAAACAGACCCGGTATCATGTGTATAGTCTTGAGAACTTTTTGGCTTTAAATGGCTAGTTGATTGATGCAAATGGACAGGTGCAGCTGATTTGGATTTGTCGCCTCATAGCTAGTTAATAAGAAGTAGGAAGTAGACACTGGGTAAAAACTTTTCCTGCTTTTCTACTTCTGCTTCGCTTTCTGATTCTTTCCCTTCTCCCCAGACACCAAAGACAATTAAATTCTTTATCTGTTTGTTTTTTTTTTTAGGTCTAGGCCTTTTGATAAATACATTCTAATAATAGTATTTGAGCACTGTAGCTAGATGGATTTTTTCTTTCAGAACAAAACTGTACTGAGGCTTTTCTGGAAATTTTGTTACAGCAGAGACAAAATCCTAGTACTTTGAGACTGAGGAAAGAAACGAAGGGGAGTTGGACCAAGCAATGAATTTAGTTTGTCAGCCTTTTGTGACGAGAACCAGGCACCAGAACTGGAGAATTGGGCCATGAGTAATGAACACAGCCATTAATCGAGGTCTACCGTGGTTTTGTTAACTTGGTTATTATCGAGTGAACTTGGGAGAAAATTAGGGATAAAAATCACAAGAATATTAGTAGAGGAGATCAGAAAAGGAAATCAAGAAAGGAATCTCAAAGCCCCAACTGAGAGGAAAAAGGGAATGAGAGTTACTGTAGGCAGTGCTCGTCACAGATGAGAAAGCTATTACGTTGTCCCTATTCTTAGGTGCTGTGGAGTAGGTTTCCACTTGCAGTGACCCTGTCTCTGTACAACAGAACCGATACTGCCTGGTCCTGTACCATCTAGACAGCTGTTGCTGTGTCTGAGCTCCTTGCTGCAGCCTCGGCATCAGTTCATATTGTTGAGTTTCTTCTTTTTTTCCCTGACCAAAATAGATGGTAAAGTAGATACCAAACATGATGTCCTTCTCCAGGGACTGATCCCTTCTAATACCTTGTCCAAGTTACATTCCTCAAAGACACATACTTTTTTTTTTTTTTAACACTTTAAAGAGATCTTTTGCAGCAGATTTATCCAATGCAAAATGTAGTTCAGTTTTCAGACTGCTGCTTCCATAGTTGCTGATTGTGGGTTCAGTAAAATTCTTGAAAACTTCAATCTTTTTTTTCAATTTATAGTGATGTTTCTTATTGGCCCAGCTGTGAAAGATTTTGTTTTCTTTATGTGGAGGAGTAATCTATCTTGAAGTCTGTGGCCTTTGATCTGCATCAGTAAGTGCTTCAAGTCCTCTGCACTTCCAGCAAGCAAGATTATGCTGTCTACATACTGCAGGTTGTTAATGAACTTTCCTTCAATCCTGATGCCTCGTTCTTTGCATAGTCCAGCTTCTGGGATTATTTGCTCAGAATATAGATTAAATAACCATGGTGAAAGGTTTCAATCCTGATGTACACTTATCCTGATTTTAAACCACTTAGTATCACTTTGTTCTATTTGAATGACTTCTCCTTTGTCTATGTACAGGTTCTGCATGAGCATAATTTAAATCTTCTAGAATTCCCATTCTTTGCAGTGTTATTCATAATTTGTCATGATCCACACAGTTGAATGCATCTGTATGGTCAATAAAACACAGACATCTCTCTGGCATTCTTGGATTTCATCCAAAGTACATCTGACATCAACAGTGGTATCCCCCATTCCACATCCTCTTCTGAATCTGCCTTGAATTTCTGACAGTTCTCTCTCGATAGACTGCTGCAAATGTTTTTGAACTGTCTTCAGCAAAATTTTGCTTTCATGTGGTAATAATTATACTGCTCAATAATTTCCATGTTACGTTGGATCACCTTTCTCTTGAATGGGTACAAATATGGATTTTCTCCATTCAGGTAGCCAGATAGCTGTCTTTGAAATTTCTTGGCATAGACAAATGAGCACTTCCAGCTTTGCATCTATTTGTTGAAACATCTCTGTAAGTGTTTTGTCAGTTTCTGTTTTTCACTAGTTCTTCAGTGCACCTTGGACTTCTTTCAACACCGTCAATTCTTGTTCACATGCTACCACCTGAGATGTGTGAACACTAAACAGTTCTTTTCACCATATAAGGCACATACACACATACACAGAGACGTGTCAGTTCATCTGATACAGCTTAGATGTGATTTTGGCCAGTACAGCTAATGCAACTCTTAACAGCCAGGGCCATTAGTTGTGGGCAACAGAATCCACTCTATCTAATGAAAACAGAAAGTGATTTATTGAAACAGGAAGCTAATAAATCACTGGGAGAGCTGTATAAAAGAGACTCATGGCTGAACTCTCTGATGACTCCCAAATCCATATTGTAGTACTAGACTGCCAAGGGAGCTGTCTTCTCTGCTATGATCAGGAATTCGCTGAACTGGAATCTAGTCTTACAACTACTTGCTCCAAAATAGCAAGCCACCTTTGCTAGAAAGCCTATCAGTAATAGGGATCTTATGCTGCCTCTTTTGCCATGTTTGTAAGTTCTAAACCAGTAAGTCTGGGTGGAGAAATGTAAATTGTATCTTGAACTTAACTGCAAAGGCATCTTGTAAATGCTGTTTTTATTTAACTTCCTGGATTTTCTGTGCCTTATACAAGATTAGACATTCTGCTGTGCTGCACTGTGCCACACTACTGAACTTAGTAGACTACCAAAGAGGCCTCATTAAGCATAGAGGAAGGGATGGCAATTACTTAAATAAAAAGATGGGAAACAAACAAGGAGACTAAGAAATGTAGGCTAGCTCCGCATCCCCGAGTCATCATGAAGATCCATGTACTTACTATTAAAGGAACACTTTCTTTGCACTTTACACAAACAAAAAGTAAACTTCTATTGTGATGAAATGCTGAGATCTGGGGTTATCTGTTACAGAAGCTGGAATTACCTGAACTGATGAAGCCTCCTCCTCAGCGATGCTTCTTCCTTCCAGCACGGTATCCTCTAATCCGTCTTCTCTCATCTAGTCACTGTGATGTCTAATTGAAGGCATCCGTTTCAGTCTACCTCATCTGTTAACACTTCTCCCAACAGCTTTCCATGCATCAAGGGGTGAAGTTATCACCTGGTCTTACTGGTAACTGCTCCTGTACCTTTGGAAATACTGCATCTTTTACCCCAGAAGCCTATCTGATTTGTGCATTCTCTCTTCAACAACATTTTTTTTCTTTCCTCTCTAGCTGTTTCAAAACATTTGTTGTACTGCTTTTATGGATTCTTTGCTTATTTTTCTCCTCTGTTATACAATGATCTCCTTTATTCAGCCTGATGTTTCAGCGCTTGATGCAATACTAGGCTCATGACTGATACTCAATTCATATACAAGTTCATTTTGTTTTTATAACACTTTCAATAATTTATTAAAAAATAAAGGGATAGAGAAAGTCTGAGGCTGGGATTGTGGCGTATTGTAGTCAGTTTCCACAGTGGCCTCCTAGTACTGACACTCTTTTATATAATATAACTTTTCCACATTTAATCGTGGTTAACTGGGGAGACCAATAGAATATGACATGTGACTCTAAAACTGTGTCAAAGGCATTGCAGTTTCTACCATGATTTCTTGAAATAACTGACTCTAGAGGAGACCAGGTTTCATACTGTAAAGCTATTATTCAAGCAGTCCTTTGAAGAAATTTATTTGGCAAGATCTATTTGGTGTGACTGATACACCTCGGAAGTAGCTTCTCCATCCCCACTCAGGCATTCCAATTACTGTATCTCCTGATGACACTGGACTGTAACTCCATGAGAGATCCCAAGGCAGAACCTCCCAACCAACCTTTTCCCTAAATGAGTATTGTAAACCATTATATTGTGGGATAATCTGTTATACAATTGTATGTACATACTCGCTACAGGACCTCTGATATAGAGAGACTGGAAAAGCTTCTTCAAGAACATGATAGTTGACACAAGCTGAATGAGGAGAAGCTAGCTAATGACAAAATGCCGGCTTTGTTCAAGACAGTGTTCTAGGTCTGGATGACAGAAATAGCATGAACATGACAGACAAGATCTCACCCATATTGGAACCTGCTCCAACCTTTAGCTATGTGGGCAGATCAGGCACGTCTTCAGTCTTACAGCTACACAAAATATTTCCATTACAAAACATGCTTCTAATATACATAGATGGTATAGTATAGTAATTTAGAATAGAAGCTCTGACAGAGTAGGAGCTCTGGCTGCGCTAGGTTTGAATCCCTGAGATTCTCTGTGACTTAGTTCCATCCTCTGAAATATGGGGCAGATGATAAACTATATTTCATGCAGTTCTTGAGATAAATAAGTGAGTTTTAAATATGAGCTGCTTAATGCACAGCTTAATACATAATAAGTGTTATTATTAACTTGAATACATTTTCCTTGTATAAATCAAGGACGCTTAGACATTTCAAACAAACTTTAATTTGGCTTCAAACAGATATCATTTACAAGCAACAAGGCCAACTACACCACCCTTCCTACTCCTAATTATATAAGGGCTTCTAAATCAGAGACATACAAGTATATGTACCTAAACAAGGACCACCAATTGAGTTCACATACTCATCCTAGAAAAAGTGCTACATTCCTCATTGCTGAATATCATTATAGTTACCTTCAAAGTACTCTATTTGGGAAGCTATGCACCAATGCCAGTTTCTAGTTCACCCTTCAAAGTAGTTTGGGAAGTCTTTCTGGAATGGCCATCAGAGCTGTCATATTACCCTGGATATCATCAAAATGTCTTCCTTTCAATGTTTCTTTTCTCTTCAGGTAAAGACAAAAGTCATTGAGGCCAGATCAGGTGAGTAGGGAGGGTGTTCCAATACAATTATTTGTTTACTGGCTGAAAAGCTCCCTCACAAGTAAGTTCCTGAACTTAGCACCTTCCCACTGTGTGTAATGGCCATTCCAGAAAGACTTCCAAAATTGCTTGTGGACTATATGCTGGCATCACTGCACAGCTTCCCAGGGGAAATATTTTAAAGGTGATTGTAGTGAGCAATGAGGTATGTAGCACTTAGAACAATTAAGTTCACAGACTTTTGAGACCTCGTGTATCTATTAAATTGTCCCTGCTTGGCTTTTGGCTGGCCACTAAACCTTTAGCCATAGAGTCAATTCCAATCCGTAGCATTCCTGTATATTACAGGCGAATTACTCCATAGAGTTTCTAAGGGGCAACTGTTGGATTCAAACTGCTGACCTTTTGGTTAGCAGCCACAGCTAGCTGTCATTTTAACCTCTATATCACCAGGGCTTTGTCCATGCCATTGCTTTTATGGAAATGACATGATTTCTAGGAGAATCAGAGACTGATTTTGACATTACTTGTGTTCTGATGAAGCTTATTTTCGTATTACAATTGTAGAACTCTAGTTTACAACTTAATACTAAACTTTTGCATTATTGCTAGAATTGAAAATGCTGTACCCAAATCAAGCAAATCCCCACATCTATCACTGAATAATTGAATTTTCATATTGTTCTCTAAAAGCAAATTGCATGAACATCAGGAATGCTCTCCATTAACACCATTCCTCCAATTATATTAAATGCTTCAATCATATTCATACATTTACATGCTCCTCCCCGTGATGAACAAGTATAGCCTGCTTTCGTTGCAGCCTATACGATCCATTATTTAGCTTTTTGCCAGTTTCTTCTTAACACAATTACCTTGAGGATGAAAGATGAGTTTATGAAAGCAACCAAGAAATTTATGCAAAAAAGAAAAAAACAAAAACAACAGTGCCCAAGTTGCTTTTTATTTTTAGAGGGCTGTTTTTATGCATATTTAAAGACTGCACAATGCAGTCATTCATTCTGTAAATTAAACCTTTGGATTCTTAGTGACACTATGTGAAGCTAGCTTATTGTACCTATATGCAAATATGCTGTATTAGTGAATGCTTCCTTCTTCTTTCCCCAAAAAGCCAAAATGTGTCAGAACAGACAAAAGACATCATAAATGTTACCAAAATAGAAAGTTTTTGGTGTAGGCTATGATAAGCATAATATATATTGTCGTTAATCCAAGTGTCGATAGAGACATAAAAATTGAAATGAAAAAAAAGTGAAACCACTCAGAGAAAATTAAACTCACTGCACAAATATTATACAAATCACCTTGTTGTTGTTAGGGTATTCAAGGCTCTGACCTTTCAGAAGCAAATCAGTAAGCCTGTCTTCTGAAGCACTCTGGATGAGTTTGAACATTTTGACTAATAGTGGAGTGCTAAATGATTTGTACTAGCCAGGCCCTCCTACCCAAAAGACGGAGTCCACTGCCATCTAGTTGATTCCAGCTCATAGCAGTCCTACCCCATACATTAGGTACCTAACCATGGAAGCATAACATGACGTATGGTAACTTGAAGAGTAAGCTTGACGGGTGGTTTGATAAAACCAAGCTGTGAGGCACTGTTCCCAGGCCCACCTTTTCTTGCTCCCAAAGTGATTGTGGGACTTCACATTCCCTAGGGTCACCTTAGGCAGACCAGGGATTTGCTGGACCAGAACATAGGAAGCAAGTAGTGGAAACAGGGCAAAACCACAGCTATTTAGACATTCCAGGTGATGTCACCATATTTTGAACAAAGACGTCATCTCTTCCTCCAGTCTTCCTCTTGTTCTACAAAGATTTAGTTTACACAGAGCCAGCACAAAATTCTAGTGATGAGGCAGAACCATAAAGACGTTTGGGCTTCACATAGCTGAGATGTTTCTGTGTATGCTGATCTAGTTGTAAAGTAACCATCATTTTTAGTGAACAGAAAAATAGAAAAGAAGCTAGAAAAAGGCTTTCTGTAGTTTGTGGGAGTGCAGGTTTTCAGGGTTGTTGTCATTGTGTGTTTTCAGTTCAGTTTTGACTCACAGGGACCATTGTGTACAACAGAACAAACCACTGTCTGGTCTGAACCACTCTCCCATCCAATGACATTCTCATGATCAGTACTGTGCCTGAGTTCCTTGCTGCAGCCACTGCGTCAGTCTGTATCATTGAGGGTCTTGTTCTTTGCCCTTGAGCCTGTGTTTTATCAAGCTTGATATCCTTCTCTGGAGACTGTTGCCTCCTGACAACCTATTCAAAATAAGTGAGATGTAGTCTAGCCCTCTCGCTTGTAAGGAGCATTCTGGCTGTACTTTTTCCAACATAGTCTGATTTGTTCTTCCAGTGGTGGGTAGTCTTTGCCCACACCATTAATTCTTCTTCCACCTTCTATCATCATTTATCTTCCATAGTCATTGTTCTGTTTCCACATGCATATGAGGTGATTGAAAATACCATGGCTTTACTCAGGCGCACCTTACTGTTCAAAGTCACATTTTTGCTTTCTAACACTTTAAAGAGGTCTTATGCAGCCAATTTGCCCAATGCAATACATCACTTGATCTCTTGACTGCTGCCTTCATGGACATTGATTATGAATACAAGTAAAACGGAATCCTTGACAACTTCAGTCTACCTCTCTATCTGTATCTGTATGTGTTTCTGTATATTTAACTCTATAGTTTGTATTCTACAAACATATAAGGCCGAATATCATACAAAATAATTAAATGGTGGATACGACTTGACAGCACTTGGCACTTGGCTGGCTTTGGTGAGTACTGTGTAGATAAAATATAAAGTGAAAACAATGTATAGCAGACAATCACTAGGAACTTTTTTTTTAGCTCTTGAAATCTTTTTTTTAATTGATTGATTGATCGATTGTGATGAAGTGAAAGTAGTATACAGTCCCAGCTAAATTTGCATGCCCGCCTATCTGCAATACCCTCTGGTTTCATTGCACGGTGACAGCACTCTCTTCCTTTCTGTTATACATGTCATATCGTGCTAATAATCTCCTATCCCCTCCTCTCCATTCTCTCCTCTCCCCTATAATATGAGGCCAGTAGGACGGCATCCTGTAGATACTTAGAACCATAAAGTAGACACATCATATGGTCACCTTAGGTCCCCAAGTCCTATCCATTCCTGTCTGAAGAGTTGACCTCAGTCATGAATAGCGATCAGGGGCAGCAGGAGGTCTAGGGCCCATGATCCCAGGGGAAATCCTGGGCCATCAGACCATCAATTGTGGTCTTTTAGTGGAGTTTTTCAGATGTGCCCCTCTTTTTCTGTGTGTTGCCACTGGGCCCTGACATTGTGTGCGCCATCACGGCTGTCATTGGTGGTTGCCGGGCACCATCTGGTTTTTCTGATCACGTGTGTTGATACAGTCATCCATACATGTGGGTCCTTCTGTCCTCTGGGCTCTTTTTCTCTTATGTCTTCGTTACCCTTGGTGATCATCTGATCTAGCTGAGATGGGATCATCTGGTGTACCTCAGATAGCAGCCTGCTAGCTTTTAAGACCCCAGACACCACTCACCAATATGGGGTGCAGAAGACTCTAAGCAGCAAGCTAGTTATGCCAATTCACCTCAATGTCCCCTGAGAGCATGGCCCCTGGACTCCTGACCCTGCTACTCTATCCTTGCAATATTAGGCTAGGAATAGAAGAGTTTTCAGTTTATGTTGAAGTCTAGTTAAGATGTTCTTCTTTCTGGTGTGTGCTGTTACTGTTTTTACCCAACCAAATTTCTATGAGCTATCTGATCTATACCCAGCCCTCTCACTCCCTCTCTCTTCTCCCTTGCAGCCATCAAAGAGTCTTTTCTTCTGTACATGAGTCTGTTTTTAAGCCCTTATTATAGGACTGTCATATAATATTTGTCCTTGTGCTGCTGATTTCACTTGATATAATGTCTTCCAGTTGAAACCAAATTATGAGATGCTTTCCAAAATCATCATTGTTCTTTATCATTGTGTGGTGTTCCACTGAGTGTATATGCCATAGTTTGTTTATCCATTTATCTGTTGTTGGGCATCTGGGTTGATTCCATCTTTTTGCTATTGTGGACCGTGCTCCAATAAACATTTGTGTGCATGTATCTGTTCATGTGACTGCCTTTGATTCTGTAGGATATATTCCAAGCCATGGGATTACTGAATCAAATGGTATATCTATTTCCAGCTTTGTTTTCCAAAGAGATTGTACCATTTTGCAATCCCACCAGCAGTGTAGGAAAGTTTCAATTTCTCCATAGTCTCTCCAACATTTGTTGTTTTGTGTTTTTTTGGATCATGGCCAACTTTGTTGAAGTGAGATGGTGTCTCACCATAATCTGATTTGGATTTCTTTAATAGCTAATGATCACAAACTCATGGCTTTTGGCTGCCTGGATGTCTTCTTTAGAGAAGTGTCTGCCCATCTCCTTTGCTCATAACTTCATTGGGTTATTTACCTTTTTCTTGTTGATACTTTGCAGTACCTTGTGGATTATGGAGATCAGATGTCAATCTGGCATATAGTTGCCAAATATTTTTTCCCATTCTGTAGGTGGTCTTTTAATTCTTTTCATAAAGTCTTTGGATGAGCAAAAGTATTTGATTCTTAGTAGTTCCCATTTGTCTATTTTGTCTTATGTTGATCATGCTTTGTTTGTCAGAATTTGAAGTCTGTCTAAATTGTGAATGAAACCTTCCATTGTTGACTCTATTTTTTCTTGCATAATCTTTATCATTTTAGGTTTGATATTTAGTCTTGTATCCAATTTGAGCTGTCTTTCTGTGTAAGTTGTGGGATATAGGTCCTGTTTCATTTTTTTTGCAGACAGATAACCAGTTTTGCCAACACCATTTATTAAAAAGATTGTTTAAAAAATATATTATGATTGAGCGAAAATGTACAATCCTGTATAAATTTGTGTGCCCACCTATGTGCAGCTCCCGCTGCTCTCCGAGCCCAGTGACAGCATATTCCACCTCTCCATTCCATACATGTTGCATCCTTCTAACAATGTCCTATCCCCTCCTCTCTATCCTCTCCCCTACCTCCAGTAAGAGGTCAGCGGGATGACATCCTGTAGATGCATGAAACCATAAAGTGCACACACCATATGGTCACTCTGTGTAAAGAGATTGTTTTTACCCTAGTTTAGAGTTTTAGGGCATTTGTCAAATATCAGCTGTTCATAGAAGAATGGTGGCATCTCTGGGGTCTCAACTCTGTTCTGTTGGTCTATATGAATGACTAGAAAGTTTTATCTAATTTATGTAACATTTCCATTTGTTCTGAAGTCAGTGTTCATGAATTGCATGCCTGCCTTCTGTCTTCATCTGTGATCTAGAGAAGCTTAACAACTTTCTTGCTTTTCCTCTACATATGAAATTTTATTTCATGTCTATGTCTATGAAACTAGAGTGTACAAATTGGATTATCTGTTACTCGTAGTATTATTGGCTCTAGAAATCCACATCTTAGTATTTCTAACAAACAGCCAAAATATCCTGGTATTTCTGTTTATGATGATTCAAAAGCACCAAAGCAAGCTCTTTCCCCTAAATACTGTTATTCATGACAAAAGAGCTAACTGCTTAATTCCAGGGGTCTGTTATTATTTGTAAGCTGGTTCTTAAGTAAGGATATTTACAGAAGCCTCTTGCTCCAGATGGTACCATTTAACTGTCTGTGTTACTCATGAGTGGTTTTCTGCTTTTGCTTTAAACAAATACTCAACACAGCAACTCTGTTATCAAGAATTCTCTCTGAAAATTGGAACAGAATCCTGAAGTGCTACATAAAGTGGCAGCAAAGCTATTTCCTCCAGCAGGAGACACATGGGTTAAAAATAGATGGAGCATGAAGGTACTGGTGAGGATAAAAACAACTCTAGGCAAATGGAGAGAATAAAGTGCATTGGACTTAATTTGCACTTAACCTGCTGATGGAGGATTTGTATTTGCTATCCTAGTAGCCCTGCTACCTTAGTAGCTTCCTTAATTTTTTCAAGCCTTTGTTTTGCCAACTAAAAAAGTAAGGATGAGGCCATCCCTTTCATTGAATTTGTTGGAAAATTAAAAGTTTCCAATATTTTCTCTGATGAAGGTTAATGGGTCTTACCAGGAAAAAAAAATAAATAAATAAAAAGGCTCCAAGAATCCATTAGCTTAAGAAATAATAAGGTAAACCAGGAAGTAGTTTTTTCCCCCAAGTGAAAGTCCTTGTGGTCATTAAATTGCTAATATGTTTTGTGTCTTTCCAAAAAGACATAAGTGTCACCGTGTACAATAAATATATCTGGCTTACTGCCAGCACCCTTAAAAACAAACAAACAACAACAACAACAACAAAAAAAAAAACCCAGCAAACTCTGTGCTGTTCAGTTGCCTCTGACTCATAGCAACCCATAGAGTTTCCAAGGAGGGCCTGGAAGTAGAACTGCCCCAGAGTTTCCAAGGAGGGACTAGTGGATTTGAACTGCTGACCTTTGGGTTAACAACTGTAGTCCTTAATTACTGTGCTACCAGCACCCTTACTGGACAAATATTCTGTGGAAACACTACCCTATTCTTCAACCATTTGCCATGGAATCACTTCCGCCTCATGGTGATGTTCTGTGTGTCACTGAATAACTCTGCTCTATAGAGTTTTCAATGGCTAGTTTCTGAAAGGTCAATCACCAGGTCCCTAAGCAGGGAACCCCTGTTCTCTAAAATGCTGCTCAAATATAAATTGTCAAAACTTTAGATGCAACATGAGAATCTGTGTTCTATGTTTTAATGATCTGTGTTCTGAAGACCTTTCCTATTGGATTGTCAAAATCAAGCCAGTATGCCAAGCCAGCTAAGTGCCGTCAAGTGGGATCCGACTCACGGCAACCCAGTATATACACATATATATGTATAGCTAGTTATACTTTAATGTAATTAGCTAGCAACTATGATATTTTGTACAACAGTTCCTTAAACCAAATTAAATTTATGCAAAACAAACCAAGACGAAAAACATGTTTGTATCCACAGAGACCATTAGCAATACTTCTTGGTCTTGTATTTAAAAAATAATCAGATACTATTTTTCATCTTTCAGGAAATTTTCACTGTAGAATTTTGTTACCGTAGCCTAAATTGAAGCTCTGTGAAAATTTTAATGCTATTTTGCGTTGTCTTTAGTAGGACCTGCAAAAATATTAGAGTGCATTAGAGAAAAACTCAAGTACTGGATGAATCTTGGGTTCAAAGCCTACAGGCCACTTCCTCGGCTACATAATCTCTGTAATTTACATATTCCTACTGAGCCTCGGTTTTCTCTCATGTGAAGTAGAAATACTAATACCTACCTTTCCAGATAGTTGTGAAAAACAAATAAGGAAATCGTTAGATGGAAAATTCTGGCATATATCTCTTACTTTTGATAGATACCCATGTAGAGTCAAACATTTTCCTACATACATGAAGATGTGCATAGAAGTGAGAATTAGTATCTGACCACAAATATCCAGGTTTTATAAATTAGAAACAGATTGATCTTTATTAAAATGTTAATCTAACTGGTACGCTGTGGACTGCCAGAAGAATGAACAAATCTGTCTTAGAAGAAGTGTAGCCAGTACACTCGTAAGAAGCAAGGGTGGCAAAATCATCTCAGACACTTTGGGTATGTTGACAGGAGAGACCGGCTCCTGGAGAAGATCCTTATACCTACTCAAGTAGAGGGTCAGTGAAAACAAGGAAGCCCTTCAATGAGGTGGGCTGACACAGTGACCGCAACAATGGTCTCAAGCACAACAACAATTGAGAGTGTGGTGCAGTACTGGACAGTGCTTTATTCTGTAGTACATAGGGTCACTATGAGTTAGAAAGGACATGGCATCACCTAAAAGCAATCTAATTAATGACTGTGCACTTAAATTTCAATTTACATTGTATAAAATAAAGCAAATTACCTAAAGTAGACTACATATCTGTGTTTACTGGAATCTTAAGCATTTATCTTTCTTCTCTATGCCCTTTTGTATGCTTGCTACTACATTACTGTTGGTCAGGAGTATCACCAAATGTATTAATTATTTTCATTTTCAAGTTATTCTCTCATCTTGAATTAACACTATATTCACTCTTCAAAGTCTACTAGATGAGTCTGGTGATCATGTGGTGTGTCTGAAAATCATTATGCGGATTGATTCAGATTATAGGGACTTTTGCTGAGGTTGGGAATCCCCCTAGTGGCATAATAATTAAGTGCTATGGCTGCTAACCCAGAAGGTTGGCAGTTCAAATCTGCCAGGTGCTCCTTGGATACTCTATGGCGCAGTTCTACTTCGTCCTACCAAAAAAAAGCCACTGCCGTTGAGTCTTTGGAGTCAGCTTGACAGCAATTGGTTACTGAGGTCAGAGGGCAGAGACATCTAGCTGATTGTCATGATTTGAGACATGTAAAGAAATTGCCTCCCAAACTGCAGGTATTTGTCTATTAACAACTGAAAACAACCTGGAATGAAACACCTATTTTGACTTTTAGAAACCTGTCCCAGTGTTTATCCTGGAAACAAATATCACAGCAGATCTATGAGTGGGGATCTCGTATGACTATTATGCAACCCCTTAACTCGTGAATACTACCAATTACTCCTATGTTCCTCTTATTCTGGGTTCTTCTGGCATTTTGATGAAAGACCCATATTGGAGCAAATTTCTTTTATTCCATTACTGCACTAAAGTGTATTCAGATCTGTTAAATTTTTCCATCAACCTATTTCTGACTTTGATGTATTCAGAAATTTTGTAACTTTCCAATCAGTATGACAATGAATTTATTCTTATTTTCATATTCTTTCTCTCTAATGGGACTTTGGGGGGGAAGGTGGAGAGAGAGAGATAAAGTTCCATGCCAGACTCATCTTAAACTTGAAAACCTTAAAATTCTAAGTTGTTGTAACATCATCTTTTAATTTTTTAAAAAGCCATACATGATAATGCCAAATAAGTAGAACTTTTCCTCTCACTTTTCTTTTTCAATGTATTTTGCTACAGTCACCTAAGAACCCTGTTTCCTACCTTTGGCCTTGCCTTAATTCATGAACAGAAGAAAATCCTCTTTAGACTTGAATATGAATACATTCACTCACTCATTTTACATCAAATATGTGTTGAACACATCTTAGATACCAGATGATGAAGAAATGCATACAGAGTCTTGCTAACACAACTTAACTCTCTTTTACATAAACAGGACAGACTTTATCACATCCTATGAGAAGAGTGAGTTTTTCTTTACCTTCCTTCTTTTTAACCTATCTGCATCACATGTTTGATATTTATTGTAAAAATTGCTTACTGTTTAAAAGATAAAAATCTTTATTCTAACTTGGCAAGAGAAAAGACTATTTAAGGTCAAGTATCAAACTTTGAATACAGTATAAAATTAAATTGATGCCTTAATTTCATCACCAATGTCATGTATGTTCTATAGGCACTGTAATAAAATTGTTGCCATGGTGTAGGATACATCTGATGACCTCTACTGCAAGAGGCTGTTTTTAAATTAAATTATCTGAATTAATTTTTATAGGTCTCTCAAGGCTTATAAAATTAATATCCATTTTATCAATATAAAGAAAATAACATCCTGATATTAAAAAGGGATCAGTTTCCAAGATAGTTTATGGAAATTTCCTTCTCTGCAGAATATTTGTCAAGGCAGAGACAAGAGAAAGTAACCTCCTAAGGTCTCATTCACTCTTATGGCTTATGGGCTGTTCAGCCTAATACCCCCCAGTAAGTGATATAATTGTGAAAATGTCAAAACACACATTAAGACTGGACTGTAAATCCACAAAAAGAATATATAGATGAAGGGATGGCTTGTCTATTTACAATGTGCCTTCTCAATCCTGGAGGTCCCATAAATGCGTTGCTGATTCTGACTTATAGTGACACTACAGGGCACAGTAGAGCAGCACCACAGAGTTTCCGAAGGAGTGGCTGGTAGATTCCAACTGCAAACGTTTTGGTTGAACTCTTAAGTCACAATGTTCTTTAAACTGGCTCAAGAATAATTCCAGAAATAGAGAATGCTGCTCCAGGGTGTATGTGAACTTAAGGTACACATAGTCCATCATCTTGCTGTGTCAATTATCCTAATAAAAATTGAAGAAAAACATTTTTTAAAATTATTATATTCAGCATGGATGGATTATAAAATAGAAGAACACAGGTTTATGCATTAGTTAAAAAATAAGACATTAGATTTGAAATTAATTTTAGACCACCTTGGATTGCTCCTCTATAACCTTCCCAGGGACACCCATTTACTTACTTCTGCTCTATTGTGGCAGGAATGGTCTCATGGTGCTTCTGTAGGTGAAAAGCTTATAATGATACAAGTAATGACATACTAGTTCCGTTGTCTATACCTTTGTCACAGCGTGAGCAGCAACAGTTTTCAGTGCTAGTGGTTAATTCATCTACATCTACATTTTTAATAAAAGATTTGCTTTGACACCAGTAGATAGAAACTTGATCTTTATAAAAAAATGATAAAAGGGAAACATAAATCAGCTGCACTACTATATATCTTTTGCTTACTTATTTTGACAGATTAAACACTAGCATGTGATTGAAAGTTAAATGTCACAATATATCAAACATGGTAATTCATCCTTAACAGCTACATTAGATTATTTTAACTACAATGGATATTTGTAGTTACAGCATCTATAACTCCACTTCTCCACTCCGATTTTACCCTGCTTCTCTTTTGTAAGAAGTTCTGGCAGTACCATGTTTAAAGTGCGTAGTTGTTAACCAAAAAGGCAAGAAGTGATTTGAACCCACCAGCCACCTGGAGGGAGAAAGATACAGCAATCTTCTTCTGTACAGATTTATAGTCTTGGAAAACCTACATTGCAGTCTTTCTCCTGTAGGGTTGCTCTGAATAGAAATTGACTTCATGGCAACAGATTAAGTTAGCCCTGAAGACTCTGGGTGATGTAAACAATTTATGAGCTTGTCTGCCAACCAAAAGGATGAAGGTTTGAGTTCATCCAGAGATATCTCTTGGAAGACATGCCTGGTAATCTAAGTTCAAAAACCCCGGAGTCTGAAAACCTCATGGAGTGCAGTTCTATTCTGACACACAAAGGAGCTGGCTGGACTGCAACTAGTTAAATTTACCATCTGAAGGCTTTCAAAGTGAAATCTCTAAGTAATACTGAAATATTCCGGAAATCACAAAGAACTTTGAGAGAAAGTGTATGCATATTCAGATTACTCAAGTGATAGTTGTATTTTTAGTTAATTTGAATTATGGATGCCTCTCAGTTTTCTGTCTAAATCTAGACAGACAGAGTCATGAAATCAGGAAGTTTCTTTTTTTTCATTTCTGGGCATCAATTTTGGAGATTTCTGCAAAATGAGTAATCTGTAAGTAGTGCTCCTTTCAGTTAGCCTATTAACTTCACATTTTTGTTGTTGTTGTTGCTGTTCACCCCACCAAAGACATCTAGCATTTGGTAGAGCTGGTCCAGAGCTAGGGCTAGGGCCCAGCTCTGGGAGGAGAGTGGGCACAATGTTTTTCTTGCTTCTCTTCTTCCTCTTTTGTGTCCTCTTTAGACTGCTGTGGAAAGATGTTTGTCCTCCTTCTTTCACTCCTTCTCTTTCATTCTTGTAAAGAACACATGCTGAGGGGATCCACACCAGGCCTGACATTTCCAACCTTTTGCAGGTAGAGAAAACACTGAGATGCATACTTGTATATCTGGGTCATTTTTAAGCAGTAATGGGGAAAACCCTGGTGGCACAGTGGTTAAGCACCACACCTGCTAACCAAAAAACTGGCAGTTCAAATCCTCCAGGGGAAACTCCATGGGGCAGTTTTACTCTGAACTAAGGGTCACTATGAGTTGGAATTGAATCGATGGTAGTGTTTTTTGTTTTGTTTTGTTTTTTTTAAATATCCATGGGACTCAGGAAAAATAACATCATTAATAATAGTTGGCATGTCGGATCGGACTCGATGGCACCTGGCTTGGCATTTGATTTAAAACTATGGATCAAGAATCTACGAGGCAAACATCAGATAATCAGAACAGTAATTCACGTCTTAGGCAATGTCTATCTCAGCGTTTGTGAACTCATTCTAAAAACCCTGTAAGGTAAGATCATTCAGCCTCTTAGATATTTTCCATTGAAAAAAAAAAAAGGTCTCCTTGGAATCTATCAGTGAAAATTCATTGCCCCAAATAGCCAGGTACATTGGCAAATTTTAGCCTTCTAAAAAATCCTGTCTTAAAAATGAATCCAAAATCTGCTTGTTTATTTTATATCCACTGGTCCTTGGTGATGTCCTTTGGAATGAAATTTTAAAGTCTTACCCTTTTACATTACACATCTTCAAATATTTGGAAGGATTGCATGTTCTGTTAACCTGTTCTGTTTGTTGGAGCTGCTTTATACCAGCTCACAAGAGTCATTTTTTAAAAAATTTCAGGAAATCTGTAAACTGTCTGGTAAACTAGTCATTATTAAAAATTAAATCCTACAAACTTACAATTAAATAATAAAATGCAAAGCACATAATTCATTCCTTTGTAATTATTGTAACAAACTTTCCTGTTATCTGTGATTGAGATTATTTACACTTGTGAAGATGCTTGTTGGCACAGCGGTGAAGTGCTCAGCTACTCACCCAAAGCTTGATTGTGTGAACCTACTAGAGGTTCTGTAGGAGAGAAGACCTGGTGATCTGTTCCTGTAAAGGTTACAGCAGCCTAGGAAACCCTGTGGGGAAAGTCTACTCTGTTCTATAAGTTTACCATGAGTTGGAATCAACTCAATGGCACAAAACAAAGCAACATAAGAACTGTATTCGCAAGGTGGAAATACATACTGGCGTACTGGCCTACAACTCTTCCAGGTCTTGGGTTCAGTGGCTCTATCTGGTAGCTTGCAGTTGGCCATGGTGGGTGTATTTACATCACGGAAATTAGCAAATGCTACACATCAGTGCTTCTCTCTTCCTTTTCTGGAAAGTTATTTGTTAAATACTCACCAGCACACCAGTGTCTAATCTGTGATCCAAGCTGAAAAATTTATACAGTTCCTTTTATCAGCTCATAAAGCTTCTAAACCCTGAAAATTCATTTCTCTGTGATTTTGTGAGCTGCTCCAATCTTCCACATAGCCTCTTCCAGATTTCCATTAGTTTCTGTCAATATCTGGGACTTAACAAGAAATTCTAACTGTTCAGTGAAGTACTTCTGCCAATAACTAGGATGCTATTGTTAAAAAAAAAAAAAAAAAAGAATTACATGAGCTAAACAAACTTCCACACTGCTGTCATTTTGTCATACTGTGCTGGCTTGAATGTTACTGTGATGCTGGAAGGTATGCCACCAATATTCCAAATACCAGTAGTGTCACACCTGGTGAACAGGTTTCGGTGGAGCTTCTTGACTAAGACAGACTAGGAAGAAAGTCCTGGTGCTCTGCTTCTGAAAATTAGCCAATGGAAACTCTGTGGATCACAACAAAAGTTATCTGATATAGTCCCAGAAGACATGTGTCCTAGATAGGAAAGCACTGTGCAGTCGCCACACCAGTGAATTTGAATACACCAGTGCTCATGAAGATAATGTAGGCTGGACAATGTTTTATTCCCTCATATATAAGACTACCTGAGTCAGAATCAATTCTATGGCAACCAATAACAAGAAAATAGTTACTATTGTTTTCGTACACCTTTCAAGTTTGTTCACCTACCAAAAAATGACCCCAAATGTTGGAATCTGTTGTCCCATATACTACACAGAATGTTGGTGAGGCTTCAATGACATTAATATAAATGCACCATAAAAAGCACAGTGTGTTACAGAAATGCAAACAATCATTAGATTTTATTAATAACAGCAGTAGCCAGGTCATGGGAAGTAATATTTTCTCTATGTGCTTCATTGATCGGAACAAATGTCAAACATTATTCTCTGGTCTTGGTGCTTCATTTTAATAGCAACATGGATAAATTAGAATAAGTTCTCAAAAGGATGCATAGAAAGGTGAAGAGACTGTCATGGATTCACTTTATGTCACCCAAAACTATGTGCAGCAGTTGGAGTGGGTCATGATTCCCAGTATTGTATGATGTTTCTACATGTTGTAAATCCTGCCTCTAATGATGTTAGTGAAGGAGATTAGGTGTTGGTTGTGTTATTGAGGCAGGACTCTATAACACTGTATTGTGACTTGAGTCGATCTCTTGAGATCTGAAGGAAAGGTCAGAAAGAACAGAGTTGGGGACCTCACAACATCAAGAAAGAAGCAGTGCCAGAAGCAGAATGCATCCTGTTGACCTGGAGTCGCTGAACTTCAGAAGCTCCTAGTCCAGAGGAAGATAGATGCCAAGGACCTTCCTCCAGAGCTAACAGAGAAAGCCTGCTCCTAGAGCTGACAGCCTGAATTTTGACTTTTCGCTTGCTTGTCTGTGAGAAAATAAATTTCTCTTTGTTAAAATCAGATACTTGTGGTATCTCTGTTACAGCAGCAGTAGTTGATGAAGACAGAGACTGTGACATGGCAAAAGACGTGGCCAAAGATACTGAAGGCTGGGAGATGAAGCCAGTAAGTACATTAGGCTGAGAGTAGAGACAATTCCAAGTGCATGGATGAAAACTAGGGAACACAGTTTGTAGAGCAGAAGCTGCTGAAAAATTTTAGCAACTGGGTGACATGGCATATTTACATTTTACAAGAAACACTGATAGTATTACGGGCACTAGTAGAGAAAAGCAGGCTGAAGGCCAGGTAGCCAGTAACGAGTATCTTACAATGCAATAACTGAGTTCCATGGAGTTTATTCCAACTCATGGCAACTCCATGTGTGTCAGAGTAGCGCTGTGCCCCACAGAGTTTTTAATGGGTGTAGTCTTTCAGAAGTACACCTTTTTCCTATGTGCTTTCGAAAAAAAGAACACTGCCATCCAGTTGACTCAGACTCAGAGTGACCCCAGAGGTTAAAGTAGAACTGCCCCATAGAGTTTCCAAGGAGTGCCTGGTGGATTTGAACTGCCAAACTTTTGGCTAGCAGATATAGTGCTTAACCCACTATACCTTTAGGTGGGTTCAAACCAACAACCTTTCAGTTAGTGGCCCAGCACTAATTGTTTGTGACAGAAATTTACTAATACCAAACAAACAAGAGACTATCATTAGTCACTGACAATCTGTTTTTATACAATCAGTGCTTTATGCACTACACTTTGGGAGACGCAAAGCTAGGAGAAACCACTCTTGATATATAGTGAAGACTTAAAGGAGTCAAATTTTAGAGAAGAGAATTAAATTGACAGAATAACTGATCATTTGTGAACCAGCAAGCTATACTGGCTTGTCTTTTAGTGATCTGTAGCTACTGGAATTGGAAAGTTTAACTTTGAGAAACAAGGACTGAGCATCTTGATGCTTAAACTAGAAGTTAAGACATTTGAATTAGAAGATCTGAGAGACGGAACTTTATTTTTTTAAAAGGCATGGTGTAGGAACTGTGCCTTCCACATGGTTATAATTCTGATAACATAATATTCCACCACCGCTGAGATTTGTCTTCTTGCAAAGTGTCTTTTCTGAACAGTAAATCAAAGTGTGTTTCCACAGAAGACTAAACAAATAAATCCAGAGCGTAAAGCAAAGTCCTGGATGTGACACAACTGAATTGAAAGAAATAGGTTTTCTTTACTTAGTGCTGGAAGAAGCAATTAGAGTAAAAGGAATTTTTCTCAAATCACCTTTCTCCCTCTTTTTAAATTCAAGTTGCTTGTCATTGGAAAATAACCTCTCCTTTCATGGGTGTTTGTCAAGCTGAAGGAAGAAGAATCTTTCACGGCAAGAGGATATATGGGAACGTACATGTCCTTCTAAATGTTAAAAACTTATTTAGATTTGTAAAGAAATTGTGTTCATACAATGAAAACCCCTCAGGAAGTCCAACTGCTTATTTGTTTGTTCTTTCAAGTGGAACAAATCATCATTAAAAAGGTTCAGCTTAAAATTAAGACCTTTTAGAAGCTTAGAAAGACTTGCTTACAAAAGTTCAAATCCCTTAGAAAATGCGCATTGCTGTCTCAAAGAGAAAAATAGCTACTGATGAGATCCAAATCATTCTCTATTTTCTCTTTTATTAATTTTAAACATAATTCATAGGCCATTATGCTCTGGAAATCAAAAGAATTATTCCTTATTGTAGCTCACCATTTTTCATCATTATACACATACAATGTCCAATTTCACCCCACTCTTTCAAAATGGTGCTTAAAGCAGGCAAAAAAGATTAACTTCAGTACTTACATTTGGCTTTAATTCATAGCTGTTTAAAGAGTCTTACTCATCTAAATACATATTTACACAATAGAATATGATGAGTCATTTCTAAAATGTAAACACACTAGGTTTAAAAATTGCTTAGATATGTATTTCTGCCTGACTATGCTTCTCTTAGGATATTCCTATGAGCATCAGAGCCATCACTCCCTAATATGGAAATATATTGCTTCTCAGCACTTTACAAATAATAAAAGAAGAGTGAGCACGTGGTAAGGATATCTCTCAAAGTAGCCAACGTATTTTAATCCTCCACTTTCCTTGGTTCTGGACAGCCAAAGAGCGCTGCTCCTTATTTCCTATCCAAAAGCCTACACTCGACTTTAAGCTTTTAATGATGTTACTGGGCTGCTGTTTAAAACCCTAATAATCAAACACCTGAGCAGATGTTTCCGAGAGTTGGTGTTTTCCTTCTATAAAAAGAAATACAGCTCAGATTTTGGCTTATGTTCTTGGCTAGACACTCTTTTCTCTACATCATCAGGCTCTCTTTATTTTTAAACAGTCCAACATGCATTCAGAAACACTACAGACCTGATTTCCTTTTGTTAGTGAGGATGCTGATATATGTTAACATTTTGGGGCCAACACCAGTGTCATCACGTCTGAGGTTGATGTCTCTTCCTTGCTGTAGTGCTACCAGTTCTGATCTTGATTTAAGATGAAGCTAGGTAGGATCGTGGTGTTCATAGGCATGGACATAGAAAAGAAAGAGAGTCATAGTCAATCTCTGTTATTATTAGTGAGCCAGCCAAGTAGACAATAAATGTCTACTCTAGAGCAGCCTAGTCTAAACATTGTTCTAATCAAACTACTTTTTTACATGTTGTCTTAGTCACGTATCACAAATGGATGGCCATCAGAGCTGTCATCACAAGTAGATGGCTTTAAAAAGACAAATTTTATTTTGTCACAGTCCAGGAGACTAATAATCCAAATTCAGGGGGTCAGCTCCAGGGGAAAGCTTTCTCTGCTGGCTCTGGAGGATGTTCCTTGCCATCAGTTTTCTCTGGACAGAAAGCTTTCAAAGAACTCCAGAGTCCTTTGAAAAGGACATCATCTGTTCCCAATACTGCTTCTTTCCTGATGGTACAAGGTCTTGAAATCTCTCTGCTAGATTCTTTCTTCTATGTATCAAGAGATTGTCTCAAGGCACAGTATAATCTTGCCCACTGAGTCCTGCCATACCAACACAACTGGTGCCCATCCACCCTTGTCAACGTCAGAGAGGCGAGATTTACAACGTGGAGAAACATCACACAATACCAGGAATCATGGCCCAGACAAACTGCTGTGCACCTTTTTTTGGTGAGCACAGTTCAGTCCATGACACATTATAATTGTTGTTAGGTGTCATTGGTGTGGCTCGAACTCACAGAAGCTCTATGCGTGATAGAAAAAAAACAATGTTCAGTCCCCCACCATACTCATAACTGGTGGTATATTTGAGCCTGTGGTTGCAACCACTGCATCAGTCCATCTCGTTGAGGGCCTTCCTCTCTTTTGTTCACTCTGCACCTCAGCAAGTATAATACCTTTTCCAGAGATGATGTCTCCTGGTAATCCTGTTGCCAGGATTCCTTAACTCCTTGCCTTTAAGGAGCGCTCTAGCTGCACTTCTTTCTAGACATATTATGCATGCTGTGTGCTATTATCTCTGCTTTGAATGCACTTAGAGAAGTGTTGTAGGTACTTATTTAACGTATTTGATCTTAGAGGACTCATTCCATCTCTGTCATCCTGCTTCTGCACATTTTTTGCAAAGTAGCATTTGACCACAGGCTGATTTTCCTGGGAAACGAGTGAAAGAAATTTCTAAGCATGATCTCGAGCAGTAGCGGAGTGAAGGAAGCAAGACTGAGCATAAGAATAGGCAACAACAATAAAGGCCTTAGCTAATATTATCGAAAGTCTTGAGCTAGGATATCCCTTTAGTGTGGTCTTACTCCGAGGCATGGGAGGGTCAACTAATGCTTTGGTTTTAGAATCCCAAACCCACTGTGCTTGAGTCAATTCTGTCTCATAGTGACTGCATAGGACAAAATAGAACTATCTCATACGGTTTCCAAGTCTAAAATCTTTATGGTAGGAGGCTGTTTTTGCTAAGTGCTATCGAGTCGGTTCTGACTCATAGCGACCCTGTAGACAACAGACTAAAACACTACCCAGTCCTGCACCATCCTTAGAATCATTGTTATGCTTGAACCCATTGTTGTAGCTGCTGTGTCAGTCCACCCTGTTGAGGGTTTTCCTCTTTTCCCATGAGCCTCTACTTTATCAAGCATGATGTCCCCCAGGGACTGGTCCCTCCTGATAACGTGCCAAAGTATGTGAAACAAAGTCTCCCTATGCTTGCTTCCAAAGAGCGTTATAGCTGTACTGCTTTCAAGACAGATTTATTCGTTTTTCTGGCAGTTCACAGTCTATTCAATATTCTTTGCCAAAGCCATAATTCAAAGATGTTAATTTTTTCTGTGGTCTGCCTTATTCATTGTTCACCCTTTGAAGACTGCAACATCTTTTTCTTGAGGGGCAACTGGGGGATTCAAACTGCTGAACTTTTGGTTAGCAGCCAAGAGCTTTAACCATTGTACCACCAGGGCTTCTCATATCTTGGTTGGAAGCCTGAGAATTCAGTTTCAGATTTGATAACTCAGAACAGGATCTGATATCTAATGTCAAATTTGGTCATTGTCTTTTTGTCCTCTAGGATTACCTTAAAAAAATACCACAAAATAGGTGGCTTTAAAGCAGAAAAATGTACTGTCTTATCGTTGTGCAGCCTAGATATCCAAATTTAGAGCACTGGTAAGCTTATGCTCTCGCTCCGTCACTCTAGGGGGAGGCACTCCCTTATTGCTTTCAGTTTCTGGTAGCCATAGGCATTTCTCAGGGTTCCTTGACTTGTAGATGAGTCCTCACATGACATCTTCCCCTCTGTGTGACCTTATTTCCCTGTCTATCATCTTCTCTTTAAAAAACAAAGTTTGGGGTGGTTGCTTATGTAGCGATTGATAATAGACACCTAACTCAAACTAATCCTTTTGCTGTAGATTGCATTTGCAGCAACTCTGAAGCACAGAGTAGAGCTGCTCCCACGGGATTTCCAAGACTGGCATCTTTAAAAAGAAACTCTGTTGGTGAAGTGATTAACAACTTGGCTGCTAATCAAAAGGTAGGCAGCTCAAATTTGAAAGCCACTCCTTGGAAGCCTGTGGGGCGGTTCTACTCTGTCCTATAGGTTTGGTATAAGTCCAAATTGACTTGGCTGCAAAGGGGTTGGTTTGTTTTGGAATCTTCAAGGAAGGAACCTTAAAGGTCAGCAGTGGAACCCACCAGGTGTTCTGCTGGACATGGGTGTGACAGTCTGCTTCTGTGAATATCACAGCCTTGGAAATCTTATGGGACAGTTCTACTATGTCCTATAGCATCACAATCAGATGGCATTGTTTCAGTGGTAGTGGGTTTGGGCTTAGGAATCTTAATGGAAGCAAACTACAACATCTTTCTCCTATGGAGCTGATGGTGGGTTCAAACTGTTGACCTCTGGTTTGGATTCGCAGCTGAGTGCTTAACCACTGTATCACCAAGTCTCCTTCAACGACTGAAAGAACTGCAAATAGATGAATGAAAAAAATGAGAGAGTAAATGACTGACTAGTGCAAAAGCATCTGTCATTCGAAGCAGAGGTATTACATAGGTATTATTGGGCATGTGACCCTTCGCTCTTTCAACTTATTCTCAGCTGACACCTTTTGTGCTTTTGTGAAGCTTTGCACCCATGATTGCCTGTGGACATGGTACCATGAAAAGGTTCTTCATCTTTGTGTGTTTTGAAATGAAAGTGAGAGAAATAAAGAGCATTGTGGACTTTCCCCCAAAGGTTTATGTAGCACCTTTGTCTTTTCAGGATGGCAACATGCGCATAGTTTATTTTTTCAACCGTTCGTTTCTACCAAATACTGAAGTGATTAAAAAAAAAAAGAACTAGATGAACATAAAGCAATAAAGAGATAGGCATTGAAAGCAAAACTGCAGTGCTGTGAGAGAAAGAACTTAGAACAGCTAAAACAAATTCAAAGAATCTAATACAGGAAGGGAAACCCGATGGTGTAGCACTTAACAGCTAAGATTGCTAACCAGAAAGGTCAGCAGTTTGAATCCACCAGGAGCTCTCTGGAAGCTCTACAAGGAAGTTCTGCTTGTTCTGTAGGATCACTGCAAGCCAGAATTGACTCAATGGTAGTGCATTTAATACAGAAAGACTGTCAAAAAGATATTGGTGGGACTTCAGATCAGCATCCAGTGAATAGCCGGCAAAGCACAAAATAGTGGCAAAGTGACAGGGAAAGTTTACTTCGAAAGAGAAGATCAGCTGTTGTTTGGCTGATGATTTTGCACTTGAAACTAATCCTTTGGAGTCTTAGTACTTCACTGACTACAGAATATGTAAATGATACAGATCACGAAATACTAGGAAGAGACAAAGACAGACTTTATAGACACTACTAAAAAAGCAATAATGAGGAATGATTTAACAAAACTCAAAGGTTTCAGATCATTTGGAAGCCTGCAACAGCAGATGGTAAATATGGTTCAATTCAGACAACATTAAAACAAGATGCATAGCGACAGTGAACTACAAAAGAGAGCTGTGGAAACACATTTCAATGGACTAATCACCCAGCACTCACGCCAGAAAATACTTGAAAACTTTTAACTACCAGCTTAGTGCAAAGAAACAGTCTTTTGAGATGAAGGGCAGAATAAAAAAGTGCTTCAACTTTTCAGTCCTATACTTTGAGGGTGGTGTATGAGAGTTGAGATGAGAAAAGCCACCACAAAAATAAAGACATAAGTGAAACAAAGCAAAACTTAGAAGTGGGAATGTATAAAGATACTTTATGAAGCATGAGATTCTCAGTCACAAACTCCAGGGGACTTGGTTTCCTCCATGGAAATAAAAAAGCATTTTGCTGGAGGTACTAACTTATTTAATAGAGTACACTTCTGTACCTTATGTAAGATGATATCTAAAAATAGCCAGGAGAGCTGTTTGAAGTGAAAATATGATGTCGTCTGTAAACCACCAGTTGTTTGCACTGATACAGGAATCCATGTACTTTTATGTGGCTGAATCGGCTGGAACTTTTTCCCCTTAATACGAGCACTGTATTCTTGTGTTTCCTGACTTCAGACAGGCACTGCTGATAGACGAAGCTCAAGTGGGACTTTAAGGCCTTCATTCCTGCCTGTTAATTATGAAAATCTCATAGATCATTCTCCTAGTTTTCTCAGTTTATTCAGAAATATGAAAGTTGGGCCTCCTGATTACAATAACGTTAGCATGTCATTAAATGGAGAACCAGATTTTTGCTTTTTACGTATTTAATTTTCTTTTCCCTGATACTACTAAACGTCAGAGCTCTCCAGTGTTACAGCTGTCCATCTCCTAGATGTAGAAGGTTCAGGGCGCAGGGACCCTGAGTCCAAAGACTGTGTTCCACTTCTGACTCTTTTTCTTAATGACGTAGAGGTTCCACTACCTCCAGCCTCTGGAATTGGCTCTTTTTAAGCCTAGTGGATAACAAAACTGACCAGTTCTCTTAGTGGTCCACAAGTAGCTTATTTGCACATACCAGCCAATATTGGTTTGAGTTTTACATACCTAATTTGCATATTCCTACTCAATTATTTTGCAGGAGTCGTAGGAACGTGGCCAGAGGGACCACATGAAAGCAATTCACTGCAACACACTATGAAAACCTTAAAAGGAGGCCTATTGGGTTATCTGTTACAGATACTTAAAAATACAATCATCAAAATTGTTATGCAGTAAGACCTGCAGGATTCAAAACCTGTATAAGGTGGAAAACTGTCAGATAAGGAAAACACAAGTATTTTTGAGTGACAGGGTGACAGATAAGTGGTAAGACTGAATCTGTCAGTGCTAGAAATCTTGGCCGCTAAGTTCCAGCTCCCACAGGTTTTACTCTCTGTGTTAGATGGACTCCAATGCTCACAGTGTAAAGCTGATCTTCTCTAAAGAGCTCTTGCAAACTGATTGTTATTTTATTTTTTTTCTTTTTGGTTAAGAGTTTAATTGCCACTAGAAGTATTTTCAAGCTAAGAAGATAAGAGGATTGACTTTTTCAACTTCAAACTGTAATTCCCTGCTATGACTGGCTACATTTTCCAATATGAAGAACTGTAAGCTTTTACAATGAAGTCATAAACTTTTAATATATCCTTTGGTGCTTTATTTCTCATCCGTCTACTACGTAAGAACATTTTAGCTAACACACTATGTGCAGTTTTAAATTTATAGAAAATGAAACAATATAGACATGTTAAAAATGTATTCTTATGTAGAAAGTGACAGAATGATCAATAATAAGAATCAAATTTTGGAGTCTTTAAAGATATATACGGAATTACTGAATAAAGTTTATTTATTTAATTTATAAAAATAAAACTAGCCTTTTCTTTTCTTTTTGATAAAGTTCTCTTTCCTTCACTTGGCATGTTGGCATGTGTAAACCCTGGTTTCCCTATTAAAAGACTTTGACTGTGACTTTGCTGAACATAGCATATACTTTTTCATCCCCTGTGCCCAGCCCAACACTTGCAGATGGAAAGTTAACAAACATTTGTGGAAGACATAGCTAAACCATGATTTAGTATGTCTCCAGGGTTACAAAATTTAAAACATGGACAATGGAAATTAAATTCACTGAAAGTATTATTTCACTTAAAATTTCACATATATTTCACTTTTGTGGGCTCACGAAAAATGAGAAGATGCTAGGCAGCTACATTTTTTAAAAGATCAGGAGTCACTGAATTCATAGAGTAACAGAAAGTTATATTTAGAAGTAGACTTAAAATATGACAGTTCATGACATGGTATTTATTAAGAAGCACACTTCACATACGGGAGTTGACTTTTTGCTCTGGTATGCCTTGCCTTGCACCTCCTTTATATAGAACAAACAAACACACTTTCATACATGACCTTGTGGCAGGGATTTTCAGTTCAACCCTCTGATGTAGTTACTAAAAGGCTTTGGGTAGTTTTCTACTACTGAAGTGATCATTTCAATATTGATATAAGCTAAAATAAAATAGGCCACAGCAGAGCATTTTGTTTCTGACTTTTTTTTTCTTCTTCTTTGATCATTCCTCTAGCGCCCATTCAGTACTTTCTTCACTGGTCACCGTCTGCAGGCTTTTCTTGCCTGATAGTAGAAATGGCAAAACACACACACATCTTTTCTTTTGTTCTTCCCAAGTAGGTATTTTGTTGGGCATGTGGCTGACCAGCTAGAAACTATATTTTTCAGGCTCTTTTACAGCTACATGTGTCCTCTGGCTACACTGCCACTAATGGCTTGTGAGTAGAAGAGAAAGAGCTACTTTTAGTAATGGGTCTTCAAACATAGGACATGTGAATTTTTTTATGCTTTCCCATCTCCATGAAGTATGACATGGCCATTTCTGAGCCTAGGTATAGCCATGGAGATGAGTGCAGCTAGGTAATGCTAGGACCACAATATAAGGCACTGAGTCTTTGAATAACCTTGTAGGGTAGAGATACTTGCTTAGCTGGACAGCTTATTTGGATCCATTACATGAGAAAATTAAATTTGTGTAGATAAAGCCTCTGAGTTTGCAGCATTTGGTTATAGCAGCTTCACTCTAACTAATGCAGTTGGATCCTGCAATACTTTTAATTCATGCTTGCACAGAGTAAACATAACTTACTGCTTCAGATGGCAGTTAACACATCTAATTTAATCTACAGATAGGTACATCACATTAAAGAGGATATATCCATTTTACTAGGTCCCTATAGGGTAATGAAGAATTGGAATCGACTGGGCAGCAGTGGGTTTGGTTTGTGCGAAGCAGAAATGGTTAGTGCTTGACTACTAGTCTGGAGGTTGGCTGTTACAGTGCCCCCAGAGATGCTGCACAAGAAAGGCCTGGCAGCTACCTCCGTAAAGGTTACAGCAAAGAAAACTCTATGAAGCCTTTCTATTTTGTAACACATGCAATTGCCTGGAGTCAGAATTGACTCAACAGCAATGGGTTTAGTTTGGCTTATTTTAGCAGTAGCTATATAAAAACAACATCCCAGATTGTGGAGACTACTGAAAGAATTTTAGGCCAGGTAGAAGTGTACATATTGGGCTATTTAATAATTATTAGGTCCTGGGCGTAAACAATCCCATCCTGTAAGCTACTGAAAGTACCCACTGAACTTCCCACTGGTCTCCAGCAGTCATGCTCGAAGACAAAAGCCAGAAAGAGGCTCACTGCTTCCCACTTCATTTGTTCTGGGAACTCCTGATGAGTTCCAGTCTGTAATAATTTGGTCAGTTGTTATTGGTTAGTTGGCTATGCAGTAATAATGTGTGAAACAGAAAAGACTGTTGCCCTCATGGAGTTTGTATTTCAATAGGCAAAGGCAGAAAATACAGCAGCAAACCCATAAACAAGAAAGAATCAAATGTTAAGAACTCTAAAACCCACTGCTGTTGAGTTGGATCCGACTTATAGTGGCCTTATAGGTCAGAGTAGAGCTGCCCACTACAGTTTCCAAGGAGTGCCTGGCAGCTTTGAACTGCCAACCTTTTGGTTAGCAGATGTAGCACTTAACCCACTACGCCACCAGGGTTTCCTAGAGGAAATAAAACTATAGTGATACAATAGGGGGTGACTCAGAGAGAAGGAGATTCTTCACGTAAACGGAACTTCTCTCTGAAAAGGTCTTAAAAAGGTAAGATCAGGATGGTAAGAGGAAGGTACTGGAAACTGGAGAAGACAGTTTTCCAGACAAAAGAGTAGGTACTAAGTCTATGGGGGCCTTATGATTTATTTTTGAATGCCATATGTACAGTATTCATCTAATAATATACAAATAGCTGACTAAAAAAAAAAAGTCATTGTTGTTGAGTAAATTCTGACTTATGGTGACCCTATTGGAAAGATCGTAACTGTCCCATAGGGTTTCCAAGAGTATAATTTCTACAGAAGCAGACTACCACATCTTTCTCCTGAGGAGGACTGGTCAACCACTGACCTTTCAGTTAGCAGCCAAACATTTTAACTGCTGTGCCCCCGAGGATCTTTTGATGATTTCATAAAAAGCCTAAATTAAGATGTTCAGAACTTCATCATTGCTTAAATTAGGTGCAGTGTGAAGCCCTCAGCTGCTAACTGAAAGGCTGGTGATTCAAAGCTGTGAACCGCTCTACAGGAGAAAGATGTGGCTGTCTGCTCCCAGGAAGATTTACGGCCTCGGCCCCTGTGGGGGCCGTTCTCCTCTGTCCTGCTGGGTTGCTGTGGGTCAGAATGGACTTCATGGCGCACAGTCACAACTAGGTGAATCAGGTATGCATGTTTCATAACTAACAGCAAAGGCTTACTATCTAAAATGGATTCAAACAAAAAATCTTGCTCAGTGTAAGCTTTATTTTTTCATTTTTATTGCAAACTGCAGGTGTCATTAAGTATACTTTTGTGTGATTTGACAGGTGCTGTTAGAAAGTAATAGCTTTCAGCTAATAAAATCTCATTAATTGTTGTGACTTAATTTTTAATCAAGTATACAGAAAGGGCTAAAATGATTGAATAAGTTTTTAAAAAAATTAGAGAAGACTGGTATTTAGGTAAATAATCTAATAGGCACAAATCCCTTAATTAAATAGCAGAACAAGTAACTTAGTAGAAAGAAGAAAAATTTGAGGTTCCCATCTAAGTTAGCTAGTGCTGCTTTAAAAGAAATACCACAAGTAGATGGCTTTAAAAAGAGACATTTTGTTTCATCACAGTCCAGTAGGCTAAAAGTTCAAATTCAGGACATCAGCTCCAGGGAAAGGCTTTATCTGTTGACTCTGGAGGAAGGTCCTTGTCCTTTTCCTCTGGACTGGGAGCTTCTGAGAGGCAGGGGCCATCATCCTTTCCAAAGGATGTGCTCAGCTCCAGGCACTGCTTTCTTTCTTGGTGATATGAGGTTGCCAAATATCTGCTGGCTTCTTTCTTTCATATCTGAAGAGAGTGCCTCAAGAGACAATGCAGTCTTACATATTGAGTCCTGCCCACCAACAGGATGCTGCCCATCTACCCTCATTAACACAGAGGCAGGATTCAGAACACGGGAGAACAGCTCATGATAGGAATCCTGGCCCAGCTAAGCTGCCACATACGTTTTGGGGAAAATACGATTCAATCCATGACAGTCCCTCTTAAACAACACATAGTATAAATTGTTGAAACAAATGCTGGAAACATATAAACAGTTTTTCTGTAAAAATCTCTCAAATCTGTTCACTTCTGAGCATAAACCTATTCAAATATAGTGAGAAATTTAATCAGCATCCTGTAGAAGCTAGGGAGGGCAATTTCACTGCTGAGTAGATTATCTGTGACTTGGAAAGCAAGTTAAGGATTTTTTTAAAAAAATGACTCTCAACTGTTGTTTTAATAAGTTCAGGTAAATTGGAATTCGAGACTGCAGTACGGCCCTTCACTTTTCCTCTGCATCCTTTTTGCAATGCATGAAAAAATCAAAATGATATTTGCAATAACACAACATGAAGCCATCTATGAAATTTAATGTCCCCCGAAAGATTCAGCATGCCTGAACAAGAATACAATGAAGGAAAGTTACTGTAATTATCAAACTTATGACCATTAAGCTATTTATGTTACGTATATTTGCTGCATCTTTTTGTAAAGCTTTAAATAAGCAACCTATGGAAATAATTTTCTGTGAAATTACTGTGATAACCAGAGATAGGAAATTAAAATGAATTATTAGGCAGCTACTGTATAGTAGCATCAAATTCCCTTCTACGGCTCAAATTGCTTCTGTATTGTAAGCAGTTAGAGAACACTTTCTCAGATGCTCAACATCTATTTCCAAAAGTGTAGTTATGGCTAATATTCATAGTTACAAATGATCCTGGATTTCCTTCCAAGAATCAATCTAAAGAGAAGTGTTCACACAAATAGATACCTTTTAATCAGTCAAGTTCCAGCTGTGAACTTCAAGGCAATCATAAGAGATAAACAAAAAGAGTCCAGGCATAATACAAAATAAATAAGTCTGATAAAACTGGAAATTTGCAGGCGTCTAAATCCTCAGGAAGCCACAGGATGTTCACAAATGCATTCAGAGGGCAGGACTTCGCCAGCTAACATAAAATGGGCCTCATTATCTTTCTGTTATTTAGTATTTCCTCTTAGAAGAATTCTATCTAAATAGAGGGTAGCTAGAATAGCTGAATTAATCTAAACTTCTTTCCCATCAAAAGTTCATTACAAGCGCCCTTGGCTCTGTTCTCAATCTCCTTCATCCCTGCATAGCTCTCCTGCATGACTTCAAAGGGAACTCTCCACACAGGAGATGGGGAAGGAAGGCTAGGGGATGAGAACACGGCCACCTCTGTTAAAAGAGAGGCTTAATTAAGTACATATTTGAAGAGTGCCTTTGACGTGAAAAAGCAGTAAGAAAACCCAGTACTCTTAACACCGAATGAGAAGCTGCACGGTCCTGGGAGCAAAGTGTTATAGAGATTAAGGAAAAATTTTATACTCTCCTCCTCCAGGCAAGCATTTTTCAATAGAGTTCTTTATTGATCTGTCATCCTAGGAGAGTCTGTAAATCTAGCATCTGCATATAGACTCCTGGTTGGTTTAAAAAAAAAAAGGGAGCTAGAGTAAAAGACACATCTTTCTTAAATCTGAATAAATCTGTGTATGTTTTTTTTATTATTATTATTTTATTATGATTGAATGAAAACATTCATTCCCATGTAAATTTGACTGCCCACCTATATGCAGCTCTCATTGCTCTCCCTGCCTGGTGACAGCACATTCTTCCTCTCTGCTCCTTACATGTCTTTTCCTTCCAACACACTCCTGTTCTTTCTTTTCCACCCACTTCCATTCCTCCAGTAAGAGGTCAGCAGGACGAAATCCTATAGATGCATAGAACCATAAAGTATGCACACGATAAGGTCATTCTGTGTTGCCAAGTCTGATCGATTCTTGTCCAAGAGTTGACCCCAGTAGGATTTATGGACAGGAGCAGCATCAGGGCTAGGGGCCATGCTCCGAGGCCTATGGACCACCAATTTTAGTGGAGATCTCAGGGCACACCCTTTTTTATTCTTGTGCTGCCAGGGAGACACAACTTTGTGAGCTCCATCACAGCTATCACTGGTGGTGGCCAGGCACCATGCAGTTCTTCTGAGCTTCAGTGGATGTAGTCACCTGCTCACGTGGGTCTCTCTGTCTTCTGGATTCTCTTTCCCCATGTCGTTTTGGTCCTTGGTGATCATCTGCTTCTGCTAAGTTGGGACCATTTACTGTACCCTCCGATGGCAGCCTGGCAGCTTTTAAGACCCTGGACACCACTAACCAATGTGGGATGCAGAAGGCTCTCTTAGTAAAATGCTTGCTGTGCCAGTTAACCTCAGTTTCCCCTGAGAGCATGGTCTCCTGCCCTCTGCTCCAGCTACACTGTCCTTATAATATTGGATTAAGATGGGTGGAGTAATCATGCTATGTTGAAGTCTAGTTAATATTGATTTTCTTTCTAATGTGTATTATCACAGATTTCACCCAACGTAGTTTCTATCAACTATCTAATCTAAACCCTTTCCCCCTTTCCCTCCCTCGCTCCCCATCCTTGAAGCTGTAGAAGAGTCTTTTCTTCTGTGAGTCTGTTTTTAAGTTCTTATCATAGGGGTCTTGTACAACATTTGTCCTTTTGTTGCTGACTACTTTCACTCAACATAAGGTTATGAGATATTTCCTAAAATCATCATTGTTCTTTATCATTGCGTAGTGTTCCACTGAGTATATATATCATAGTTTACCTATCCATTGCTCTGTTGTTGGGCATCTGGGTTGATTTCATCTTTTTGCTATCGTGGACTGTGCTGCAATAAACATTCATGTGCATGTATCAGTTGGTGTGAATGGCCTTGATTCTGTAAGATATATTCCAAGCAGTGGAATTACTGGGTCAAATGGTGTATTTAGATCCAGCTTTTTAAAGAAGTGCCAGATTGCTTTCCAAAGAGTTTTGCACCAATTTGCAATCCCACCAACAGTGTAGGAGACTTCCCATTTCTCCACAGACTCTCCAGCATTTGTTGTTTTGGATCATGGCCAACCTTGTTGGGGTGAAATGGTATCTCCTTGTGGTTTTGATTTGAATTTCTTTACTGGCTAATGATTGTGAGCATGTCTGCATGTGTTTTTTGGTTTCCTGGATCTCCTCTTTAGAACTCTGTCCATCTCCTTTGCTCAATGCTTGGTTGAATTATTTTTCTTTTTCTTATTAATATTTTGTAGTATCTTATAGATTATAGAGATCAGGTGTCAATCTGACATATAGTTGCCAAATATTTTTTCCCGTTCTGTAGGGAACCCTTAATTCTATTAATAAATTCTTTGGATGAGCAAAAGTGTTTGATTCTTAATAGTTCCAATTTATCTGTTTTCTGTTGTTTGTGGTTTGTTTGACAGATTTTGAAGTCTGTCTATGTTGCAGATTAAAACTTCCGTTGTAGTTCCTGTTTTTCTTGGATGAGTTTTATCATTTTAGATTTGATATTCAGGTCTTCTATTCAGTTTGAGTTGGTTTTTGTATAAGTTGTAAGATATGGATCTTATTTCAATTTTTTGCAGATGGGTATCCAATTTTGCCAGCATCATTTGTTGAAGAGATTGTTTTTTCTCCAGTTTAATGTCTTAGGGACTTCGTCAAATATCAGCTTTATATAGGAAGATGGTATCATCTCTGGGATCTCAGTCCTGTACCATTGATCTATCTGTCTCTTTTTGTTCCAGTACCAGGCTGTTTTGACTACTGTGGCAGTGTAATAGGTTCTGAAGTCAGGTAGTGAGAATCCTCCCAGTGTGTTCTTCTTCTTCAGCAGTGCTTTACTTATCCGAGGCTTCCTCCCCTTCCAAACAAAGTTGGTGATTTGTTCTTCCATCTCATTAAAAAATGAATTTGTATTGGGATTGCATTGTGTAAGTGGATTGCTTTGGGTAGAACAGACATTTTCACAATGTTAAGTGTTCCTATCCATGAACAGGGTAGATTTCTCCATTGATGTTTCTCTTCGTTTCTTGTAGTAAAGACTTGTAGTTCTCTTTGTAAAGATTTGTTATCTCTCTGGTTAGATTTATTCCGAGGTAGTTTATCTTCTTAGGGGCTGCTGATTTCTTCCTTGAGAATCTTGTTGTTAGTATAAAGGAATCCTACTGATTTACTTATGTTTAACTTGTATCCTGAGACTTTGCTGAATTCTTCTATCAGTTTGAGTAGTTTATTTATGTATTCTTTAGGACTCTCAGTGTATACAATCATATCATCTGTGAATATGGAGATTTTTACTTCTTCTTTGCTGATGCAGATGCCCTTTATTTTTTGGTCTTATCTACTTGCTCTGGCTAGAACTTCTAGTACAATGTTGAATAGAAAAGGTGAGAGTGGGCATCCTTGTCTAGTTCCTGTTCTCAAGGGAAACTGTTTTAGTCTCCATTCAAGATGATGTAGGCAGTTGGCTTGTAGAAATGGCCCTTATTGCATTGAGGAATTTGTCATCTATTCCTATTTTGCTGAGAGTTTTTAGCATGAATGGGTGTTGGAGTTTAGCAATTGGCTTTTCTGTATCAATAGACTAAATCAGGTGATTCTTGTCTTTTGTGTTATTTATGTGGTTGATCACATTAATTGTTTTTCTGATGTTGAACCAGGCTTGCGTCCCCGGTATGAATCTAACTTGGTCATGATGGATTATTTTTTGGATATGTTGTTGTATTCTATTGGCAAGAATTTTGTTGAAGATATCTGCATCTAGATTCATGAGTGATATCAGTCTGTAGTTCTGTTTTTTGGTTCAGTCTTTCCCTAGTTTTGCTACTAGGATTGTGCTGGCTTCATAGAATGAATTTGGGACTATTCCACCCCTTTCTATACTGTGAAATAGTCTCAGTAGTCTTGGAGATAACTCATCTTTAAAAGCTTCATAGAATTCTATAGTGAAGCCTTCTAGATCCGGGCTTTTCTTGGTTGGTAATTTTTGGATGTCTTTTTCAATCTCTTCCTTTGTAATGGGTTTATTAAGTTGTTCTGCTTCACCTTGTGATAATTTTGGTAGGTGATATGAATCAAGGACCTTATCCATTTCCTTTAGGTTTTCATATTTGTTAGAGTACAGTCTTTCATAGTATTCTGTTGTGGTATTTTGATTTCTGTTGGATCTGTTATGACAACTCTCCTCTCATTTCTTATTTGGGTTATTGGTTTCCTTTCCTGTTTTTCTTTAGTAACTTTAGCTAATGGTTTGTCAATTTGGTTAATCTTTTTAAAAAATCAGCTTTCTATCTTTTCAATTTTTTCAATTGTTCTTCTATTCCCTAACTCATTTAGTTCTGCCCTAATCTTTACAATCTGTTTTCTTCTGATTCCTGAGGTCTTCCTCTGTTGTTCTCTCCCTACTTGTTCAGGCCATAAGGTTAGTTCTTTGATTTGGTTTCTTTCTTCCTTCTGGATGTGTCCACTTATGGAGATAAACTGACCTCTGAGCACGGCTTTGGCTGTATCCCATAGGTTTCGGTAGGAAGTGTTTTCATTGTTACTGGAATCCATAGATTTCTTCATTTTATCCTTAATTTCTTCTCTAACCCATGGGTTTTTGAACAAGATGTTGTTCAGTTTCCATGAGTTCCACTTTCTATCTATGTATTTTTCTGCTATTGATTTTTACTTTTGTGGCTTTATGATCTGAGAAGATACTTTGCATTAATCCAATGGTATGGATTTTGTTGAGAATTGCTTTATGTCCTAACACATGGTCTATTCTGGAGAATGTTCCATGTGCACTGGAGAAGAAGGTGTAGTTGTTTGTTGATGGATAGAAAGTTCTGTATATACTGATGAGGTCTAGTTGGTTAACTATGGCAGTAAGGTCTTCTGTGTCTTTATGCAGCTTTTTTCTAGACAATCTGTCCAATATTGTGAGTGGCATGTTGAAATCTCCCACTATTACTGTGAGTGAGCTATCTCATTTTTGAGTGTATTCAGTGTTTCTTCCATACATTTAAGTGCTCTAATATTAGATGCATAAATATTTAATACTGTTAAGTCCTGCTTGTGTATTGAAAATTTCAGCAATAAATAGTGTCCATCCTTGTCCACGATGGTAGATTTTACATTCAAATCAATTTCCTCTCAAATTAGAATTACTACACCTGCTCTTCTTTGTGCATTGTTAGCTTGATGTGTATTCATCCATCATTTAATTTTCAGTTTGTTCCTGTCTTTAAGTCTAAAGTGAGTTTCTTGTAGGCAACACATGGATGGGTTGTGTCTTTTGATCCAAGATGTCACTTGGTGTCTCTTTACTACAGCATTCAGTCCATTCACATTCAGTGTGATTATTCATAGGTATGCATTCAGTGTTGCCATTGTGATATGATTTTTTTGTGTGCTGATGTTTTCTCTGTTGTCCTTATTAATCTTTTCTGGGACATTCTTTTTTTGTGAGTTTCTTTTTCAGGATTGATTTTATGCTTGATGAGACTCCTGTATTATGTTTCTTGATTTGATAAGTTGCATCTTTATTGTGGTTTTAGGCTGCCCCCAAGATCCCCTTTAGTAAACTATGTGTAAACCCAATTTCAGTTGCTACCATTCTTATCAACTTCTTCTCCACCTGGAAGGACTATAACAACTGTAGTACATCCCACTTTTTAATATGATGACATCGTAGTTTTCACAATATGATCACTGGATTATGTCTTTCGCTATTATAGCTTTGACTGAGTTTGGAGCCTTCCCTAACTGAGTAGGATTCTGGATGATGTGTTCTCCATTTGCTTCTAAAATATAAAGTTGGTGGTTTTGTTCTTCTAAGTCAGGAGATTCTTTCAGTATTTCTTGTAGCTTTGGTTTGGTTTTTACAAAATCTCTGAGTTTCTGTTTATCTGCGAATGACTTAACTTCATTTTCATATTTGAAAGATAGTTTTGCAGGATATATAATTCTTGGCTGGAAGTTCTTGTCCTTCAAGGCGTTGAATGTATCACACCACTGTCTCTGTGCCAGCAACATTTCTGCTGATAAATCCAACAAAATCCTACAGGGTTCCCCTCTGCATGTTAGCTTTGCTTTGAGTCTTGCTATCTGTAAGAGTTTCTGCTTATGTTTCATTTTGTTAAGCTTGATTATAGTATGTCTTGGAATCTTTCTTTTGAGATTTCTATTGAGTGGTGTTCAATATGCATCTAGGATATCTATATTCTCTTCTTTCCTAATTTCTGGGAAGTTTTCTATCAAGAGCTCAGCAACAATACTCTCCATGTTCTCAGGAGTCTTGCTCTGTTCAGGAACTCCAATAATCATAGGCTGTTCCTCTTAATAGAGTCCCACATGCTTCTCAATGCTTCTTCATTTTTCTTGTTTCTTTTTTTCTGATTTCTCCTCATAGATGCTGGAGTCAATAACTGTGTCTTCCAAATCAGAAAGTCTATTTTCCATTTGTTCCATTTTGTTTCTTGGCTTTGAATGTCAGTTTCTATCTCTGGTTTTGTTCTTGATCTGTTGGATTTCAGAGTACTGGTGTCCCATCATATCGAACAGCTTGCTCAGTTTTCTTATTTTGTTCTGTTGCATTTTGTATAAGGTCTGAGAGAGCTCCCTATATAATCATTTTGCATTCACTTTCTGATATTTTCAGAAAAGCTTCTTTGTCTGGGAAGTTGTGAGAAGCTTTATTTTGGGAGCCTTCTGAAGCCATGGTTAATTTCTTGGTTACAGTTTTCTCCAAAGTTTATTGCTTTTGGGGCATCAAGTGTGTCAATAGAGAGATGCTGTGAGGATGGACCACAGTTGTTTCTCTAGGAGGTCTTAAACTGAGAGGTAAAAAGTGTCTGACAACTTCCAAAGTCAGTCAGGTTTTCAGGTATACAGGTCCCTCTTCCTAGCTGGCAAAGTAAGCACCTCTATATCGAACCCCAGATGTTATAAATTAGGTCAAAATACAGAAAGGCTACTGCCTTGCTGGCCTCTGCTGTCAGGACCCAGCTGTAGGTGACACTGTGTACAATCCTGGTTTTCTGCTGGAAAAGTGCTCTGCTCTGCACAGGTGCTGCTTCCTGGCCCAGGAATTAGGCCCAGCTGAGGATTCTCTGTGTGTAATCCACCTCCCAGAGGAACAAGATAGTGTCCTGCACAAGCTCGCCACCTGACTGGGACCAAAAGAGATGCCAAAGGTGCTGAGGTGCACAGAGTCCACAGCCTCTGTTGCTGGGCCCAAGCCATAGGCAACACTGTGTAAAATACTGCTTTTCTGCCAGAAAAGTATTCTCCCCTGGGCAGGCAGTGCCTCCCAACCTAGGAACTAAGTACAGCTGGGACCTCCATATGGGTGTATCTCCCTCCCAGTGGAACAAGATGGCGACCCACACAGGCTTACCACCGCCTCGGGACTGGCTACTATATGGCAGAGGTAGAAAGAGATGCACAGAGTCCAATGTGCCAAGATGCACAGAGTCCAATCCAGGCTCTCAAAATATGGCAATTTCACTTGCCAATCCCACCAGCAGTGCATCTGAGATTAGTAGCTAGGGAAGTCCCAGCTCCATCCACTGGCTAAGACAGAGAGAAAAATATTAAAATGGTGAGTTACCTTTGGTCCGTGTAAGCCCATGCTCCCCGAGAGTAGGGTCAGTGAAAAAGAAGAGGTTTTGTGTTCAGTGGTATGAAGTCGAAATTCACAGCCCTATGACGTGTCTAGGGCTCACTAGGCATCCATAAGCCTCCATTTAATTATCAGTTCAGGTCTTGGTTTCCAGAGGAACTTAGGGAGATGTATGTTTAGTCTGCCAACTTGACTCCGCCTTCTGTGTATGCTTTTTATAATACATGCAAACATTAGATGAGGATAGTTTGTCTTCATAATTAAAAAAAAAAACACTGCCAATGAGTCAATTCTGACTCACAGTGTCCCTGTAAGATAGAGTAGAACTGCCCTATACAGTTTCCAAGAGCTCCTGGTTTCCAAAAGCACTTAACAACTATGCAAATCTGAGGATATTTAGTTTTACTTATTATTTAGGAATTTAATAACCTCCTCCCCCAAACAAAACAAACTCATTGCCACTGAGTCCATTTTGAATTAGAGCAATCCTCTAGGATAGAGTAGTACTGCCACATAGGCTAGCTTGGATTTGGTGAGTAGGCAAGCTCTTAGCCACTGGATCACATACTTAATTACAAAAGGTACTAAAATTAGTGTAACAACATGTGGAAATTGGAAGTTTCAACTGATGTACTATGATTCCACATATATAAAATTCCAAAACAGAATACCACACCAAAATGAAAGGAAAGTAACTGATGTGTGCATCCCTTGTGTGTCACTGGAGACATACTCCAAAAGTTTTCAATGGCTGACATCTTGAATATAGATCTCCAGGCCTCTCTTCCATAGTGCATCAGTATAGACTCTAATCCTACCTTTCGTATATCCAAGTGCTTGCCATTCATACCACCTAGGGACTCTTTTTACCTCTTACCCCTGTGCAATACAGGAATGATTTTTAAAGCACATAGTGTGATGAAGAGAAAGAGTGAGACAGAAAATCCACACCCTCACTTCTTAACTGGCTATCATACAGCCAGGTCCTAGCTAGGGATGGTAGATTGAATGTCAAGTCATGGTCAGAGTTTTAATTCTGAGGGACTAGACAGTTTAATTTATGAAACAAGACTGTCTGTGACATGGACTGTGCTGTTGTCACTGTTAGGTGCGATTGAGTCACTTCCAACCAGTAGTGGCATTAGGTACAGCAGAACTAAACATTTCCAGTCTTTTGCCATGCCCATAGTCACTGCTGCGTTTGAGCTCACTGTTGCAACCACTGTGTAAACCCGCTTCACTGACAGTCTTCCTATTTTTTGTTGACTCGATACTTTACAAACCATGACGTCCTTCTCCTGGGACTGGTGCCTTCTAGACAGTTGCATCTTTGCTTCTAAAAAGCCTTCTGGCTGTAGTTTTTTCAAGACCAATGTATTCATTCTACTGGCAGTCATGGTATGTGTATTCAATATTCTTGCCAACACTGTAGTTTAAAGAAGGCAATTCTTTTCAGTCTGAAAATTCATTTTCAGTGACTGAAAATACCATGGCTTTGGTCAGGAGCACTTTAGAATCCAAAGTCACATCTTTGCTTTTAACTCTTTTAAGAAGTCTTTTGCAGCAGGTTTGTCTAGTGTAATACCTCATTTGACTTCTTGACTGCTGCTTCCATGGCTGTTGATTGTGGATCAAAGTAAAATGAAATCCTTGACAACTTTAAACTTTTCTCTTTTTGTTACAATATTACTTATTGGTTCAATTGTGAGGAAAATTGTTTTCTTTAAGTTGAAGTGTAGCTCATACTGAAGATTGTAGTCTTAGATTTGTATCGGTAAGTAGTTCCAGTCATTTTCACATTCAGCAAGCAAGATTGAGTCATCTGCATGTAGCAGGTTGTTAATGTGTCTTCCTTTAATACTGATATGTCATTCTTCCTTATATAGTTCAGCTTGTCAGATTATTTGCTCAGCATACAGATTGATTAAATAGGACGAAAGGATGCAACCCTGATGCACAGTTTTCCAGAATTTCAACCATGCAGTAGCTCTTTTGTTCTGTTAAAATGACTGCCTTTTGGTCTATGTACAGGTTCTTCATGAGTACAGTTAAGGATTCTGGAGTTCTCATTCTTTGCAATACTATTCATAATTTGTTAAAACCCACACAGTCAAATGCCTTTGCATATTGAATAAAACACAGGCAAATATATTTCCGGTGTTCTCTGCTTTTAGCCAAGACCCATCTGATATCAGTAATAATTTCTCCCGTTCTATGTTCTCTTCTGAATCCAGTTTGAATTTTTGGCAATTCTATCGATGTACTGCTGCAACTATTTTTTCATAATCTTCAGCAAGAACTCTACAGGCATGTAATATTAATGATATCATTTGATAATTTTCGAGTTCTTTTCAACCCCCTTTCTCTTGAGCGGGCATAAGTATAGAACTCATCTCATCAGCTGGCCAGGTATGTTTTATCCACATTTCTTGGCATACACTAGTGAGTGCTTCCAGAGTTGCATCAGTTTGTTAAATTGATTTGTCTCAGTTGATATTTTTTTCAATTCCTGGAGCCTCATTTTTTTGTCAGTGTCTTCAGTCAGCTTTGACTTCTTCCCTGACTACCATCAGTCCCTGATCATGTGATATCCACTTGAAATGGCTGAACTTTGAGAAATTCTTTTGGGTCCAGTGGATCTTTCATCTTTCGATATTTCCTGCATTGTTCAATGTTGCCCATAGAATCAGTGCTTCAGTGTTGCAACTTGAGGCTTTAATGTTTTCTCCAGTTCTTTCAGCTTGTGAAATGCCAAGCTTGTTCTGCTCTTTTGGTTTTCTAAATTCAGTCTTTGCATATTACATCATAAGATTTTATTTGTCTTCTGGAGCCACTCTTTAACATTTTCTGTTCAGTTTTTTTTATTTCATTTTCTCTGTTTTTAGCTCATCTGCACTCCAGAACAAATTTCAGTGACATCTATTCGTGAAAACCTAAATATTTACTAGTTTTGTCATGTTGTTTTGCCTGTGAATTTACGAATCAATCAAAATTTATCCTCTGCGATCTTTTAGAGACTGATTTCTGTGACTTGAATGACTTGTTTATTGGACTCAATTTTGACAATAGTACTTGGACTCTTTAATTAGCTGTCTTGCTCTTATAGACCACTGAGAGTTCTGATTTAGAGAGTCGATCTTTGGACAAAAGTGTCCACTGCCCCAGTAGTAGTAAAGACAGATAAAGCTGAAGCTGCAAAGAACAATTTCAATAAAGAGTTTCTGAGAAATTTCAACTAGTAAATAAAGTGTGTGCAAGCAACTCTTTCTGAAATGTAATATATTTCTTCATTTTGAACTTGTTTACAGAATTAATGCAGAGCTTAGAAAAATGATCAACAGGTGAATTCATTCTGAATCTGTCAGTTGTCATTCATACCGTTCTAGATAAGGCCATCATCTTTCAATGAAATGTCCTTTTAAGGTAATATTTTATCATGATTTTGGTGAAAGTTTGTAGAGCAAGTTAGGTTCCAGTGTGAAAATTTCCACAAAAATTATTCAATGACATTAGTTACATTTTCTAAAATGTGTGATAATGATTGTGCTCTTCTTGTTCCATTTCCAGTATGCTAGTTTCCCCGTTTTGGCTAGAATTTGATGGTACTTTCTTTTTTCTTTAATTCCCTTAATTCAGTGCTACACTCCTTTAATACATCCTCTACTATATTGCCTGATAATTACTTTTTCTTATCATGGAAGAAAAGTATGTAATAAAACACTTGCCAATTCAATAATTTTTACATGTACAATTCAGTAATATTTGATTATACTCATCATGTTGTGCAACCATTACCATCTTCCTTTCCAAAATTCTTCCAGTACCATTAACAGAAACTCAAAAAAACAAAAAATCAGTGCCGTCACGTTGATTCTCACTCATAGCTACCCTATAGAATAGAGTATAACTGCTCCATGAAGTTTTCAAGGAGTGCCTGGCAGATTTGAACTATTGATCTTTTGGTTGACAGACATAGCACTAACCACTGCACAACCAGGGTTTCCAAGCAGAAACTCAGTGCCTTCTAATCAATGACCCAGTTTCCTGCTCCCTCCCACCCCTGGTAACCACTAATATACTTCCACTCTCTATATTTGCACTTTAGAAGTAAGTGGGAGTGTACAATATTAGATCTTTTGTGACTTCTTTCATTCAGCCTACAGGTTTCAGGGTTCATCCATGTTGTGGCATGCATTAGGACCTCACTTTCTTACTTGACTGAGTATTATTCCAGTGTACGTGTGTATAACATTTTGTTTGTCCATTATTTTTGGTGAACACTTAGGCATCTGCACATTTTGGCAGCTGTGACTAGTGTTGCAATGAACAGTGTGTATCTGTTTTGTATCTGTAAGTATCTGATTTGGTGTACACATTTACGACTGGTTTGGTCATGTAAGTCTTTGTTTAACTTCTTGAGGAACTCTCGAATTGTTTTTTCATTTGTACCATCTGCATTCCCACCAGTGATGCGTGAGAGGTACAATTTCTCAACATCCTTGCTGACATCTATTATTTTTCTTTCTTTTTTGGATCATAGCTGTTCCAGTGAGAGTGAGGTGTTAACTAACTGTGGTTTTGATTTGCTTCTCTCAAATGACTAAAACATTGAGCATCTTCACATGTGCTTCTTAGAGATTTGTGTAGCCTCAGAAGAACTCCATTGCCCATTTTTAATTTGGTTGTTTGTACTTTTGGTTTTCAATTGAAGGGGTTCCAGCTAATGTTTTAATGCAAATCTGTTAACATTTCTTGTTTGTTTAAAATAAATAGTTGGTCCACAGTTTTCTAGAAGATTATTTCTTATAACTTTTTTTCTGTCTTCTCACAAAATAGATGGCTTTCACATGAGGAACATACTAGCGTGGATAGGTAGATTTGGCCCTGTTAACTGTTTGCTTTGCTTTTTTTCCATCCTAAAAAAAAACAAGCAATAACAACAAAAAAGAAAAAAAAAAAAAACCAAATCTTTTGCCATCAAGTTAATTCCAACTCATAGTGACCCTGTAGGACGAAGTAGAGCTGCCCCACTGAGTTAACAAGGAGTACCTGGTAGATTCAAACTGTTGAACTTTCGGTTTGTAGCTGAGGCACTTAACCACTGTGCCAACAGGGTTTCCTTTTTCACCTCATGCATTCACAAAAAGCACACTGGAATGCATTCGACAGAAAAGCACATTAAACCAAACCAACTGCTATAGAGTCGATTGTGACTCATAGTGACAGAAAGGGACATTACAGAGATATATTTCTTTTTTCTTTTAAAAGGAGCAATTTTATTATTATTAACAATTTATTAATAATTAATTCATGTTAGATAGACTCAAGGTGATATATAACTTTTAATGGAGATTTTAGAAAGAAATTTTAACTTAGGAAAACTATCAAAAAGAAGCATCTGTGACTCAAGAATGTGAATTTTGTAAGTTTATGCACAGGACATTCCAGTTTTACTAAGTCTTTGGATGTGCAATATATTTTGATATCAAACGGATCGTTTCCCTCATTAGGCAGATTTTTTCCTAAATGATCTTAATTAATCAACTATTTGATCTAATTACCTACAAATATGATAACTAATCTTTTTATATAATACGCATGTAAATTCTTAATAGTTACTAAAATTTCAAAAGGTTGCCAAATGAAATGTAATAAATTTTAGTTATTGTAACTTTCTGACACTCTATACATCCATGTATTAGTAAAAAACTTTCAATAGAGTGAAATTTCAGCTTTAAAGTTGTACTCACCTGTGTTAAGAAGTTTATGCGCTTAACTATGTTTTAGATCCACAGATTAGATTCTCTAATTTTACTGCAGTTGTTACTCGAAAGACTATCAATAATGTAACAATGTCTAGAAATGCATAAGAAGATATATGGATCCAGGACTGCCAAGCCAAGTGCCGTCGATTCGGCTCCGACTCATGGCCTAGTCTTAGGTAAACTATGAAATCCAAAAAGTGTTTTGTTCTCCAGCTTATCCTACCTCATACATTACTCCCTCCTAGAAATTCATCTCATTCAGAGCCATTTGTATCACTGCCCAGTTAGAGGCAGAAGAAAACCGAAAAACCCAACCCCGCTGCTGTGGAGTCAGTTCTGACTCACAGTGCCCCTGTAGGTCAGAGCAGAACTACCCCGTAGAGTTTCTAAGGAGCGCCTGGTGATTTAAACTGCCGACCTTTTCTTTAGCAGCAGGTAGCACTTAACCTGCGAGGCCACCAGGGTTTCCAGAAGCAGAAGAAGGAGTAGAAAACTGAAGTTAGGCTGGGACCATGGATACCAAATTGAGTTGTTTAGGTTTCTCCCTTAAAAGAGTAGGTTTTCTGCTCTAGTTTCCTGATACATTATTATATCAAAAATTTGTTAATAATAACAAATTAATAACATTTCATCTAGTTTTCTGCCTTTCTAACTAAATTATGTTGTCTTTAAGGAGGATGTATGCAGTGTCTTTCCTTCTTCAATACATAGCATAGTGCTTTGATGATATTAAGGACAATTTAGTTTAGAAGAAACTACCAGATTTTTTATCCCAAAATGATTGTCAGCATCATCACTAACAAACATCTGTTTGCAAGCACTAGGTATTGGAGATGTTTCACGGCAATTGCCTTCAAATAACTTGCAATCTATTTACAGCTACTGGCCGTGTACTCAAGGCCTATCCACAAAAAGATAATAGTGATATAATATGATATATGCTAAGAGTTGAATGAGTTTCACAGATGTTAGGTGCTGGAGGAATTCTCAAAAGGATTGACCATGGTAGGCAGTGTTATCAGGAAAGTTCTAGGTATCAGAGTGGAATTAGTGGTATTATAATTATAACAGGTAACCCTGGTGGGGTAGTGGTTAAAGCCTATGACTGCTAACCAAGAGGCTGGCAGTTTTAATCCTCTAGACAATCCTTGATAACTCTATGGAGCAGTTCTACTATGTCCTATAGGGTTGCAAAGAGTTGGAATCCACTCAACAGCACTGGCATTATAATTATAGAGTATAGAGTAAGTTAATGGTATTCTTACCCTTGTGTATAAGGAATGGGTCAGTCTGAACTTGGTGATTAACCCTTCAGTGGGAGGATCTCCCTGATGCACTTATATGTGAACATATCAGTAACATTTTGAAAATTAATCTCTTTTGTCTCTTATTGAACAACTCTGCTTTCTAAGATAGAGTTATATACATTATGTAATGTGAAGATCTTAAAAATTATGCAAATTATTGTTGTTGTTAGGTGCTGCCTAGACTGTTCCATTTCACAGCAAACCCGTGTGCAACAGAATAAAACACTTTCCAGTTCTCTGCACCATGCCCACAATTGTTGTTGTGTTTGAGCACATTATTACAGCCACTGTGTCAATCCATCTGGTTCAAGGTATTCCTCTTTTTTAAGGATCTGCCAGTTTACCAAGCATGAAGTCCTTCTCCAGGGACTGATCCCTCCTGACAACATGTATGGAGTATGTAAAACATAGTCTTGCCATCTGTGCTTCTAAGGAGTGCTCTGGTTGTACCCCTTCCAAGAGAGATCTGTTTGTTCTTTTGGCAGTCCATGGTATATACAATATTCTTCACCAGTACCACAGTTCAAAGGTTTCAATTCTTCTTTGGCGTTCCTTATTCATTGCCCAGCTTTCACATGCATACAATGTAGTTAAAAATGCCATGGCTTGGGTCAGGCGTACTTTAGTCTTCAGGGTGGCATCTTTGTTTTTCAACACTTTCAAGAGGTCTTTTGCAGGAGATTTTGCCAATGCTAAGCTTTTTCTTTATTTATTGATTGCTGCTTCCACGGGTGCTGATTGTTGACTCAAATTAGGGCATGCAAGTACTGCAGTCAAATTTCCTGCTACTCTTGCTTTGGTTATGAAATCTGAAGACTGATACTTTGAGAAAGTATCAAGGTCACTATTTTTATAAAAAATAATGAAAAATAGATTATTTCAACAACAGAATGTAATGTTTCAGTAGTACTGCTCAGTCTTGCCTAAGCATTGTGTTAGACAAAGAACAAAAAGCCTTTCATTTCCACTTTTGGTTTTATTAAATCTCAAAGCAAACCGTATCTCTCTTCAGTGGAGCAGCTGGTTGATTCTGAACCGCCGAACTTCTGGTTGGCAGTCAAGAGCCTAAACTGTATTTTGTGTGTTTGCTGTACAAAGAAGACAATCTTAATAATAAGCACAGTTTACCAAGGTGCCAGGTTGTGCCAGCATGCGCCAATCGAATGATGAGTTTCACTCTTTCTCTTGGGCCTTCGTTAACCTGCGTATAATTCTGCCATAGACTTTGGAACATTTTCGTCTTTATTATTTATTTGTTTAAATATCCTGACCTAACTACACAAATACTTTAAAACCAGTGCCTTTATTCTCTCTATGGCTAATGCCTAGGGCAGAATCTGGTTTCCATGAGGTATTCAATGAGTATTTGTGGAATGAGTGAAAGACATATGCAATATTTGACAGTTTGGAAGTCCTTTTTGGATAGCATACACATCTATGAGGACTGCCAATTAAGTTCGCTAACTCATACTAGAAGAAGTGCTACCTAACTCATTGCTGAATATTGCTATGGTCCACTTCAAAGTACTGCCCTTGGGAAGCTGTGCACTGATGCCAGCAACTAGTCCACCCTTCAAAGCAGTTTTGGAACTCTATTTCTGGGATGGCCACTAGAGCTGTCATTGTGTTGCCCCTGATGTCCTGAATGTCATCAAAATGTCTTCTTTTAAATAAAGAAAAAGGTCACCGGAGACCAATGCAGTTATTTGTTCACTGGCTAAATACTCCCTCCCAGACATTTACACAACTTAGTTCATGACCTTCCCATCTTGCCAGTGTGTGCTATGGCCGTTCCAGAAAGAGTTCCAAAATTGCTTTAAAGTGTGGCCTATGCTCTGGCGTCTGTATATAGCTTCCCAAGGGGAGTACTTCGAAGGTGACTGTAGTCACCTCAGCAATGAGCTATGTAGTGCTTATGACAATTAAGTGCACAGACTTGTCAGATCCTGTATGTATGCATATATGAACATACCTGTATGTGTGTACATATAGAGAGACACAAATACATACATATGTGTGGTATTGTAGTTAAAGTTCTGATCCCAAAGCTTGGTGGTTTGCAAGCACCAGCAGCTAAGTGGAAGAAAGGTATGGCAGTCTGCTTCTCTAGTGATTTACAGATTTGGAATCCCTACAGGGTCATTAAGAGTTGGAGTTGACTTGATAGCAGTGGTTGTGTTTGTGTGAAGTCTTGTTGCAAGAGTGGTTAAGAACTGGGCCAGCCCACCAGCCACTCCTTGGAAATCACATAAGGCAGTTCTACTATGTCCTATAGGGTCATTATGAGTTGAAATCTATTAGTTGGCAACAGGTGTTTTTTTTTTTTTTAATTTTTACATATGTATATATAAGTGGTAGAGCCTAGTGGTATACTGGTTAATAGCTGTACAGCTGTTATTTGAGTGACTGGAAGTTGAAATCTACCAGCTGCTCTGTAGAAATCCTAGAGGAACATTCTACTCTGTTATGTAGGGTCACTATGAGTCAGAATAGACTCTTGGGCAATGGGATTTTGGGTTTTATGTGTGTGTGTGCACGCGCATACGTACCGATAGTCGTGTACATACACCCCTGGGTGACACAAATGTTTATACTCAGCTGGTCACTGAAAGGTTGGTGTTTTAAACCTACCCAGTAGCATGACAGAAGAAAAGGCCCGGTGATCTGCTTCCATGAAGATTACAGCCAAGAAAACCCAATGGAGCAGGTCCACTGCGTAACACATGGGAACCAATTAGGAACCGACTAAAGGAGACAACATGACAGCAACACCACAATATCTCTATCTGCTGTATTTTTAAACAAATAACATGATGTCTTCTATGTCTGCTTGTCAGCTTCCCCCTCCCCTTCACCTCCATGAGGTACTCATGCTAGTTTTTCAAAGCAACATGAAGAAAAACTCGCATAGCGGTGCTCGTGAAAATATCTTATTGTGGGTCAGAGCAGTTGGCAAGCACATGTAGAAGGCATAAGTTATATGCATAATGATACAGTATATCTATACATAGTTACTGTTGCTATTTTGATACAAGGGAGTAAATTCCATTATTGCCAAAAGCCAAGTGCCGTCTATTAAGCAAGACTTAATCCTAAATACTGTAATATTTTAATCCAAACAGTGATCATTACAAGGCAGTCAGATTGGAGTCTTCAAAATTTATTTCATATATTGAGAAACTGATACTCAGATTGCTGTTGATGCAGTTCAGGAGTAAAGCCAGAACAAGAACCCAAGTTTCCTGATTCTCTAATCACTCACACAGGAAAGAGAATGGTAATTGTTTTAGTCAGCTAGTGCTGCTCTAACAGAAATACCACAGAGTGGATGGCTTTAACAAAGGAAGGTTTATTCTTACACAGTCCAAATTCAGGATGTCCGCCCCATGAGAAGGCAATTCCCCTTGTGAGTTCTGGAAGAAAGCTCAGTATTGCATCAGTCTTTGTCCAGGGAGCACTTTGGTGCAGGAACCTTAGGTCTGAAAGACATGCTTCTCTCCCAATTCTGCTTTCTTGATGGTGTGAGGTTCCCAATTCTCTGCTTGCTTCCCTTTCCTTTCATCTCTTGTAGGATGCAAGGATTAAGTGTAGTGAAAGCCATACTCCAGGGAAACTCTCTTTATAGAGAAGCAGGGAGGTGATCCTTTAACATAGAGCATAGGAAAATCACAAAATGGAGAACAATCACAAAATGCTAGGAATCATAGTCCAGCCACATGGCTACACATATTTTAGTGGTGACACAATTCAATCGGTGACAGTAACACTGATTTGTTCTTTTAACCCAAAGCTTACAGTATGCTTTGTTAATTGTATCTAAAGTCAGAGAAAATAAAGCTCTTACACCTTCAGGATTTTGTTTAATTTTTTCCACTGGGGCTGAGCTCAAAATACGTGCTTTCCTTCATTGTGATCAAAAGCTTGTACTGACTCTGCAACCTCTTAGTGTCTAGAGAAGCTGTGAGTTAAACTTCTGTGCTTCAAAGGATAAAAAGTGTTATTTCTGTTTTGAGATGCTATTTGAAATTTAAAGAATATTCTGCATGTAGGAGGTTCATTCAACACATACTTCTATAACATGCTTTTAAATCTGTCTGAAAATAGAAATCTAGTTCTGGATCTCTTGGAGATTGCTAATGTCAGTGTTAACAATGTGTTATTTAGTTTGAATTCTTGAAGCAGTGTACAAATTAAGAATTATCATTATACAACACTGTATTTTGATTAACGCAAGTGTCAGTGTTTAATTTTGTATGCTTTTCATTCTCCTATTACATTTGGGAGGTCAGGTTCATAAAAGATGCTTAGCATATGACAACCATGCTGGAATTTAGCTCCTTAGAGTGGACGAAGGTAACAAGTAAGCATCTATAAATACTATTTCTGGAAATATATGCATACAATAAAACAAGTAATAACAGATCAGATTAGAAGTAACAAGGTAATGAAGATTATGAAGAAAGTTTACATACTTGAGAGTTTAAGGTCAAATATGTTCATGAAACATATACATTCAAATAAATTTAAGGTCTTACCATTTGAGTTTTTTACTCAAAATCTCTGCATTAATTCTTTATCATATAGCTGCTTTGGGATGGCTGGACTTGGAGTAAATTTCCCTTTCTCAGAAATTGTTATTACTCATGAAGAACTTAATTTGATTCCCAAATATTCTTATTTGGATATATGGTAAAAATATTGATATCACTGTTTCCTGGTTCAAGTGTTAACACTACACTGTCTAAACTCTTAGACTGTATCCTCTTTGGGCATCTCATGTTGATAAGTTGGGATTTATAGGTTGATCATTAGCATGGTAAGTTTTAGAGCTGGCTGTCCTCATGACACAATCTTTTCTATCAAAAACATCTATCCCACACCAGTCCCCATCCTGCAGTGCAACATTTTTCTAGGGTGAGTGAAGATCATCCATAAATTTCAAAAGTATAATAATTGAGTACTTTCAATATGATCACTATGACTTGGAGTCGACTCAACTGTATAGTTGTCTGTGAGTGAGTTTTTAGCCAGTAAACTAGTAACTGTATTGGAACACCTTCCCTACGTACCTTATCTGGCCCTGATGACTCTTTTCTTTACCCAAAGATAAAGGAAATATTGAAAGGAAGACATATGGATGACATATTTTTTAAAATATGATAATGGCATCATTAACTTAAAAACATCATATGTCATCTTCTCAAAGAGTCATCTTCTCAATTAGATACCATCTTTAGAATAACTGCTGTATTAGGTAGTCATTACAAGTAAATACAAATAGAAGAATACACAATGGATGTAGCATTGACAGAGAGTATAACGTATTGGTTTTCAACATTGCTTCTGATTGAAACTACATCAGTTTAAATTCCAACTCCTTCAGTTAGTAGTTGAGTGATTTGGGGCAAGTCACTGCAACTCTTTCAGATGTTCGTTACCTATTATTTCTTGTATCTATAAACTGCTGTTGTTGTTAGGTATCGTCAAGTTGATTCTGATTTGCAGTGACCCTATGCTAGTGATAATAACAGTGTATACACATTCCAGCGAGCCGCTGGTGGTTCACTGGTATCACTGATGCCTTCTATGCAGACGACCCACGTTTGAGCTCCAGCCAGTGCAAATCACTGGCTGCAGCCACCGCAACTCACTGGCTTCAGCCACCCCTTGTCTGTGGGTGGATGCTTGCGTATCTCTATGATGCTGAAGAGGTTTCAGCAGAGCTTCTAAAATAAGATGGATTAGGAAGAAAAGCCTGGTGAGCTATTCCTGAAAATCAACCAGTAAAAATCCTATGGATCACAAAGATTCAGCCTGCGATTGACAATGGGTGTAGCACAGGACCAGGCAACATGTTGTGTGTAGGTAGGCTCAATATGAGTCAGGGGCCAACTTGAAGGCAGCTGACGACAACAACGTATGTACTTCCAAGTTTTACTATTAAATCAAATACAGTAATATATGAAGTCTGAAAATTATGTCCATGAACTTATTAATCATTCTAAATGCTACATCCCTCATTTCTGAATGTCATCACTACAGTTGCCTTCAAAGTACTCCCCTTGGGAAGCTAGGCACTGATGCCAGTGCCTAGTCCACCCTTCAAAGCAATTTGAAACTCTTTCTGGCATGGCCATTGTGCATGGTGGTGTGGTGGTAAGTTCCTGAACTTAATTACATAGTTGTCTGTGAGTGAGTTTTTAGCCGGTAAACAAGTAACTCTATTGGAACTTCCTCCTTATGCACCTGATCTGGCCCCCAATGACATTTTTCTTTACCCTAAGATAAAGGAAATATTGAAGACATTTTGATGACAGTCAGGACATCAAGGGTGATGCAATGATAGCCCTGATGGCCATTCCCGAAAAAAAAATCCAAAATTTCTTTGAAGCGTGGACTAGGTGCTGGCATCGATGCATAGCTTCCCAAGGGGAGTACTTTGAAGGTGACTGTAGTGATATTCAGCAACGAGGTGTGTAGCACTTCCTGTAGGATGAGTTCAAAAACTTAATTGTCAGTGTTCATTGCTTGCTAACCAAAAACTTAGCAGTTCGAATCCACCAGGTGCTCCTTGGAAATTCTACAGGGCAGTTCTGCTCTGTCGTAGATGATCGTTGAGAGTTAGACTCAATTCAACAGCAATGAATTTTTTAAATGTATGTGACAGTGGCTGGCAACTGAAAGTGATATATGAGTATTAGCTATTATTAGTAAGAAGAATAAATGTGATAAAAAGTGTATAGCATGTGCTTAGCACACGGCCTGCCTCAGTATATTTGTTATCATCACTATTATCTGTGTTGGGTTGCTGCAATATCTGCTAAGAAAGTAAAATCAAACCAGCCAAAGGGGGAAAAAAATAGCACAGGATGAGTAAAGACTAACATTATCTGCACAACTCTGTATCTACTTAAAAGAGAAATCATATTATGTTGTGATGTGTTCAAGGGAAAGGTTTTGAAATTATGTGGAAAACGGGGTGATTGAAGATGTTATTGCTTGAGTACATCATAGACTGAGACAAACAAAATAAAAGTGATGAAAAAACAACAGACCTGGTATTGCTTCTGTGTTCCGGCTGTGCCAGAAGCTGGCTCTCAGCATTAAGCCTTCATTGCCAATACTGGCAAAATTACTATGCTTATTCTCTGACTCATCTCATGAAAGCTATTATGGTAAGAAGAGTGTAAAAAGCAAAGCAAAACAAAACTAAAACCCCTTAGACCCTAGAACATCCTCTCCTCATCAAAATAACAAGCAAAAATAAGTGCCACATCCCAAGTAGGACTGCACAGGTTTGTGCCACTGTAAAACTTGAATGATGCGTGTTAACTTGCCTATTTAGCATATGCAGACGTTAGATGGAATTTGGAGAAGCATTGCAGATTACCATAAACAAAATCACTAGCAATTTGAATTTCACTTGCTATTTTGGATGTATTTTCTTTATTGGTACAAATCAACATGTGTCTGGTGGTCATAATATAACTATAAATCTCTTCATGAATGCTTTATTTTCTTTACCTGACAATAAAAACTAATGGGAATGCTTGGATTCTCCTATCAGAGAGCAGTGCATCTACTTTTGAAATCTCAGGTCCATGTCAGTTTTCCAGGCTCCTGTTATAATCTATTCTACATAGATTTTTCTTTTTTCATATCTTGCCACTTCATAGGCTGTCATGTAGATATTATATTCACTGGATTTGTTGAGCAGGATGTAATAAATAACTCATACACCAGTTAATCACATGCATTCCAGGAGGTGAGAAATAAATCGATGGGAAATTTCGAGTCCTGCCTCCTTTGTGAAGCTTCCAGGGTTCTAGTTTGGGGTAGTCCTCCAAGGTGTCTGTCATTGATTGAATTGTGTCTTCCCAAAAATGTATGTCAATTTGGCTGGACCATGGTTTCCGGTATTGTGTAAATTTTTTTTTCCCATATGCTGTAAATCCTGCTACTATGATGTTAATGAGGCAGAAGGGGCAGCAGCTGTGTTAGTGAGGTGGGACTTAATCTACGAACTGGAATTGTGTTGATACGATCTCTTGAAAGATAAAAGGAAAAGGAAGCCAGCAGAGAGTTGAGGAGCTTATGCTACCAAGAAAGCAGTGCTGGGAGCAGACTGGGTCCTTTGGACTGGGGGTCCCTCTAAAGAGAAACTCCTGGTCTCAGGGAAGAAGACCAATAGAAAAAGCCTTTTCTGATGCTCTGAATTTGGACTTTTAGCCCACTTTACTGGAAAGAAATTAATTTCTTCTTTGTCAAAGTCATCCACTCGTGGTACTTCTGTTATAGTAGCACTGGATAACCAAGACAATATTTCCGAAGCTCGAGATAAGCTTTTGCACCCTAAACCATACAGGCCCCAACCAAACAAACAAGCAAAGCACACACAGAGCTCATCTATGGATTTTTGAGCAAGTTTACATCACATTCAGATGAGCTGCACCAATCTATTTTCTGGTGCCCCTTAAAGATTTCTGTGTTGACTGTTGGCTAAGAAAGACATGAAACTGAACTGGGTCCAGGACCCTGTATAAGCTTCTCTAACACTTGATTCATATGTCCAGCAGACCCAGTGGTTCTACAATTGTCTGTTGAAGATAAGATTGTTATAGAAACCTCTGGAAGGCCCTGGTATTTAATCACAGCAAAACATTCAAGACTCTGAAGAAAAACCATTCTCTTTTGCAGAAAATTATTCTCTTTTGTAAAAAGAACTGCTGGCTTACTTCTTGCCAACTAGAAACTGAACATTTGACTATGACCCACCAATAGGCCATGGCACCTGGACCGTCCGTAATGAACAAGGTGTTGTCTGATCCCATAGGCCTCACTTTTGGACAGCAGGACTCCATCATCTGGAAAGTCATAAGTATGAGAACAGCCTTGAGTAAGTCCTAAAGCTGAATGGGAAATGGTTTCAGACTCCATATTCATTTTCATCAGCTTTTCTTCTCTCCCTCAGTTCACAATATGACCTCACGGGGACTTCCCTATGACTAGCTGGCTGAGCAAGACAAGAATGAAGGCTGATTTACAAGAGACTATGTATATTATGCTACCCTATATGAAAGTATTAGTCTATTACGTTACTGTCCCATTCAGATACAAGCCTTAAGAGTAGTAAAGAAGAGAACTACTCCCAGTTGGCAATGACCTTGCTTGTTCATATTGCTTAATAGGAGAGATGGTCAAAATCATGCATATATATTGATTTATGGACAGTGAGGTATGATTTGACTGTATATTCAGGGATCTGGCAAGAATAAGATTTAAAAACTGATGATAAGGAGAACTGAGAAAGAGACAGGTAAATAGGTTTTTTAATAAATAGGCATAGTCTATAAGTAAATTCATGTCTGTGTGTCCTATGTGAAAGCTCACCGAAGAGAAATCACTGCTGAGAGGTCTGTCAATAATTAATTGCTTACTATAACTCAATCTACAGATGTTGGTCAGTCTTTGTTCTTAAAGACCTCGGCCCTTATTTGAAGGACTAATGAACAAAGTAGCCATGGTAGTAAGGACAGAAGTTATTAATGAGCTTAAGAGTATCTACTTCCACAGCCGTGTTAGATCTACTTATGGCTATTGTTGATTGGCCAACATGCCAATAACGAAGGCCAGATCAGTCCACAGTATGACACAATCCCCCACGGGAACCAGCAGCCACCTAGGGGTAACTGAGGAAATTAGATCTCTTTCATGGTGAAGCCACGATACTTTTTTTCACTGGAATAAACATTTATACTTGGTATGCATCTGCTTTTTCTTTCTGCAGTACTTCTGATGTAAAATATCATTATGACTACAGAGCACATCATTTGACCTCATAGTATTCATAAAGCACTTAATGTAACTAAAAAACTTTTGGATCCAAAAGAAAGCAATAATGGGATAAAACCCACAGAATTCAATAGGTTTAAAACTTTCTCCAGCATCCTGTTGAATCTGACCTCACAGAACAGTAAAATGCATACTGAAGTCTACTGAAGTCTATTAAAGACTCAATTAAATCCTTTTATTTTATTGTTATTAAGTGAAAGTATACAATCCAAATTAATTTTGCATGTCGGTGTATCTGCAGCTACTTCTGCTTTCCTTGCCTGGTGACAGCACACTCCTCTTTTTCATTCTATGCTTCTAGTATCCTCTTAACTATCTCCTGTCCCCCCTCTTGACCCTTCTCTCCAATCTAGAAAGAGACCAGTAGGACAGCATCCTATAAATGTATAGAAACATAAAGTACACACATCATACGGTCACACTGTGTCCTCAAGTCCACTCCATTTTTGTCCAAAGACTTGACCTTTGTAATGTTTTCTGAGTAGAGACAGCAACAGGTCTAGGGTCCATGCTCCCAGGGGATTCCCCCAGGCTGTTGAACCACCAGTTGTTGTCTTTTAGTACGGTTCTTGAGCTACACCTCTCTTTCTCTTGTTGCCACAGGGACTCAACATCATGTGCCCTATCATGTTTGTCTTGGATGGTGGCAGGGCACCACCTAGTTCTTCTGGTCACATGTTGATACAGTCTCCCATTCATATGGATCCTTCTGTCTCCCGAGCTCTTTTTTCCTTGTGTCTTTGTTGTTCTTGGAGATCATCTGTTCTGGCTTAATTGGAATCATTTGGTGTACCTCAGATGGCAGCTTACTAGCTTTGAAGACACCAGATGCTGGTCACTAATATAGGGTACAGAAGACTCTCAGCAATAGGCTAGTTTTGCCAATTGGCCTTGATGTACCCCAAGAGCATGGTCCCCAGACCCTTGTCCTTGCTACTCTATCCTTGTAATACTGGATTGAGATTAGAATAGCTTTCAGTTTATGATAAAGTAGAGTTAAGTTGATATACTTCTTTTTAAAAAAATTTTTTTTTATTTAATATGACTGAGCGAAAATGTACATTCCCGTATAAATTTACATGCCCACTTATATGCAGCTTCCACTGCTCTCCCTGTCCGGGGACAGCACACTATTCCGCTCTGCTCCATACATGTCTCATCCTCCCAACAGTCTCCTTTCCCCTCCTCTCCACCCACTCTCTTTCCTCCAGCCAGAGGTCAGCAGGATGATATCCTACAGCTGTATAGAACCATAAAGTGCATCCAATATATGGTCACTCTGCATCTCCAAGTCCAATCCAACTCACTCAACTTAGTGAGCTCCATCGCGGTTATCACTGGTGGTGGCTGGACACCATCCGGTTATTCTGGTCCCTACTTGATGTAGGCGCCCACTCACGTGGGTCTCTCTATCTTCTCAGTTGTCCTTACCCCATGTCATTTTGGTCTTTGGTGAGCATCCATTCCTGCTGAGTTGGGACCATTTGCTGTGCCCTTGGATGGCAGCTTGGAAGCTTTTAAGACCCCAGACACCACTCACGAATGTGGGGTGCAGAGAGCCCTCTTAGCAAAATGCTAATTGTGCCAATTGGCCTCTATTTCGCCTAAGAGCATGATCCCCTGCCCCCTGCCCCAGCTACTCTGTCCTTGCAATATTGGGTTAAGATGGAAGGAGTATTCAAATTATGTTGAAGTCCACTTAATATTGTTCTTGTTTCTAATGTGTGCTATAACCGATTTCACCCAACCAGATTTCGAGCAACTATCTAATCTAAACCCTCCCCCTATCGCCCTCCCTCCCTCCCCTCCCTTGCAGCTGTTAAAGAGTCTTTTCTTCTATACACAAATCTGTTTTTGAGATTTTATCATAAAGGTCTCATACAATACTTGTCCTTTTGTAGCTGACTACTTTCACTCAACATAATGTCTTCCAGTTGAAACCAGGTTATGAGCTTTTTCCTGGAATCATCGTTATTCTTTATCATTGTGTAGTGCTCAATTGACTATACATACCATAGTTTACCTATCCATTCTTCTGTTGTTGGCATCTGGGTTGATTCTATCTTTTTGCTATCGTGGACAGTGCTGTGATAAACATTCTTGTGCATGTGTCCATTGGTGTGAAAGACCTTGATTCTGTAGGATATATTCCAAGTAGTGGAATTACTGGGTCAAATGGTATATCAATATCCATTTTTTTAAAGAAGCACCAGATTGCTGATCTACTTCTTACTGTGTGCTGTCACTGCTTTCATCTAACCAAATTTCTATCAGCTATCTAATCTCAGACCAACCCTTGCCCTCCCTCCCTATCCTTGAAGCCATCAAAAAGTCTTTTCTTCTGTACATAAGTTTATTTTTAAGTCCTTAGAGCAGGATTATCATACAATATTTGTCCTGCTGACTGATTTCTCTCAGCATAACGTCTGCTTTTAAAGCCGGGTTCCTGTTTACAGAATGTGACATATGTTTTAAACTGATGACCAAATATATGGTGCTCATTCTCTTATGTACAAAAACATGTTCAAGAATCAATGTGAGACTAGTTCACTTTGTAATTAACTGTAATAATACAGAAGAAAAATTTCATTTCCTGCACTTATAACATTGAAATTTGTTGACTTAGGGGTCTTAATTTCCAAAGAATAATGCTTCTAGTTGGAATTCAATGAAAATTCCTTTTATCAGTAACAAGACAAGTGTGCCTGCTGCTACCACTTCAATTCCATGTTGTATTAGAAGTCCTAGCCAGAACAACAAAACATGAAAATGAAATTAAAAAATGTCCAATCAGAAAAGAAGTAAAATTGTCTCTATTTATGCATCCTATATGTAGAAAATCCAGAAGAGCACACAAGAAAACTTTTAGAGGTAACAGAGAAATTGAGCAAAGTTACACTGTACAATGTCAACAAATGAAGACTGATTGGCTTTCTATACACTAGTAGTGAGAAATATGAAAGGAAATTAGGACAATGATGTTATTTACAATAGCATCTAAGAGAATATAATACCTAAGAATAAATTTAACCACAGATATGAAAGACATGTACAATGAAAACTGTTGTTATGGATTACATTGGGTTCTGCAAAAATGTGTTGTAAATTCCAACCCTTACTGGTGGCCAGTGGTGTCATGGTTGGAATTGTGTCCCCCCAAAAATGTGTGCAGCCACGTGGCTGGGATATGGTTCTCAGTATCTTGGGACTGTCCTCCACTGTGTGGTTTTGCTAACCTGTATGTTAAAGGATTAGGGTGGGGCTGTGAATTCCTGCTGTGGGGGGAGTTTCCCTGAAGTATGGCTTGCCCCACCCTTAATGCTTTTTAGCTTGCAAGGAATAAAAGGAAAAAGAAACAAAGGACAATTTGAGAACCTCGCTACCATCAAGCAAGCAGCACCGGGAGCAGAGCGCGTAGTTCAGACCAGAGGTTCTTGCGTGAGGACGCTCCCTGGACAATGACTGATGCAATACCGGACTTTCCTCCAGAGCTGACAAGGGGAAAGTCTTTCCCTGGAGCAGACACCCTGAATATGGACTTGCAACCTACCGGACTGTGTAAGAATAAATCTCTCTTTGTTAAAGCCATCCACTCCTTGGTATTTCTGTTAGAGCAGCCTAGCTGACTAAAGCAAGTGGTAAAGAGATTTGCTGCTAATCAAAACATTGGCAGTTCCAATCTATCAGTCATTCCTTGGAAGACCTATAATGCAGTTCTGCTCTGTGCTACAGGGGTATCATGAGTCAAACTCAACTCAATAGCCATGGATTTGTTTCGGTTTTGGTTGTACCTGTAGTTATAAGCTCATATGGAAATACTCTTTATTGCATAAAGAGACAGTATTAGTGCAACTTGTGTTTTAAATCAATCTCTTTAGAGACATAAAATAAGTAATCAAGAGAACAAGCAAAAATGGGGAAAGAGAGATGCCCAACCACAAGAAGATAACCCAGGAGCAGGTGTTCAAAAAAGACAAGGGCCTTCCTCGGGAGCTGGCATCCTGATTTCAGACTTCTAGCCTTCTAAATTGTGACAAAATCAATTTGTTTTTAAAGTCATCCACTTGTGGTATTTCTGTTATAATAGCATGAGCTAACTAAGACACCTATAAAACATTGCTAAAAGGTCAACACTGCCCAACACAGCCTATAGATTCAATGCAATCCTAATTAAAGTTACAGCAGCCTTCTTTACAGAAAAGGAAACTCTGGTGGCATAGTGGTTAAGTGCTACAGCCACTAACCAAGAAAAGGTCAGCAGCTGAAATCTGCCAGGCTCTCCTTGGAAATTCTATGGGTGGTTCTATTCTGTCTAGGGTCACTATGAGTTGCAACTGACTTGACAGCAGTGGGTTTGATTTGGTTTTCTTTGCAGAAATGGAAAAAACAGTAATTAACTTTATACGAAATAATGAGAGTTCCTGAATACTTAAAGCAATGTTGCAGAAGAACAAAGTAGCAGGACTCACACTACCTAATTTTAAAATATATTATACACTACAGTACACAAAATAGCCTGGCAATGGTGTAACAATGGTCACACAGTCCAATGGAATAGAATTGAGAGTCTAGAAATAAACCCACACATCCTTGGTCAACAAACTTTTCACAAGGCTGCTAAGTCCATTGATGGTGAAAGAAGAGTCTCTTCAAAAATCATGTTAGAAAAATTGTATTTCCACACACAGAAAAATAAAAGTGGATCCATATGCAGAAACAAATACAAAATAAAGTAAGAATTAAATGTGAAAACTAAAGCCAAAAAGTCTTAGAAGAAAATGCAAAGGTAAGACTACCAGGACTAACTTTTGACAATGGATTATCTAATATAGTAACAAACACACTAACAGCAAAAAACAAATAAATAAATGGGCCATCATTAAAATTAAATCTTTTGCTTATTGATAACTACCAAAAAAGTGAAAAGATAAGGTACCAAATAGGAGAATATCTTTGGAAACCACATATTCACTAAAAATCTAATAGCAAAAAATATAAAACAGTGATGGCTTAGCAACAAAAGGACAAATAATTCAGTCAACAAGTGGACAAAGGATTTGAATAGAGACCCACATTCAAAATGTGGATGAGAATGTAGGGAAATTGCTAGTGGGAATGCAAAATGGAACACACTGTCACAGAAAAACAATAGGGCAGTTCCATTTCACTCCACAAATCATTGAAAGTACAAATGTAAAAAAGACAGGTGCACAACTGATTTAATTACAGCATTATTCACAACCGCCTAAAGGTGGAAACAACCCTTATGTTCATCAACAGATAAACGGATAAACAAAATGTGGTATATATATTCAACAGAAAACTATTCAGCCAGAAAAAGCAATGAGCTCAGTACATGCTACAACATCGATAGGGCATGAAGACATTACACTGAGTGACAACAGAAGTCTATCACTGAAGGACACATACTATATGCCCTCACTCACATAAATATGAAACAAAACAAAACAAACAAAAATCATCAAGGCAAATGTATATGAACTGTTAGAGACTGAATTGTGCCCCCCAAAATGTGTTCTGTAAATCAGTGCCTGTAATGCCACTTGGGAATAGGTTACCTTTGTTACCTTAATGAGATAGGATTGGTATAGGGTGTGTTTTAAGTCAATCTGTTACAACATATAAAAAAGAGGAGATCAGGACAAGCAAGCAAGCAGAGAGAACCTAAGATAGATGCCATCGTTTATGAAAATCTCTAGGGAACCCAGAAGCAGAAACTGAAGAGATGAGGACATTCTATCAGAGTCAGCAGAGAAAGAATACGTTACCCCGAGAGCCAGCACCCTGAACTTGGACTTTTGAAACTGTGAGAAGGTAAATTTTTGCTTGTTAAATCCAACCCATTTGTGGTTGTAGCAGCATTAGGTAGCTAAGACACACCAAAGGTCATTAGCAGTTACCAGGGGATTGGGGGAGGGAAAAATAGGGGCTTTTACTTAAGGAGCACTAACTAAGGTTTGGTTTACAATGATGGAAAAATCACATTGTTTAAGGGTACAGTTGAACAGCTGGTAAATGCAATTTCTGTCAATAAGTTGTATACCTATAAAAAGTTTAATTGGCAAAGATTGTGTGATAGGAATATTGACAGTAACACAAAACAAAAAAAGAGCAGCTGCTGAGGCTGCTTATGTACAACAAAACATCTCTTGGGTTTTGGTTTCTTGATTTGGAGGTTTAGCTTTAGAGATTTTGTTTCATGGGACATCACGGTTATTTAGGTTAATACTGTTTAGTGCTTCTGCTCTGTCTTTTAGTTCATTTTGCATGCCTGGAGTTTAGAAGTTTTGCTAGTAGGCATCCAAGTTACAACATTTGATCTCTGCTTTCCTTGAGAAACAGAGAAAGGAGACTTGTGAACAGGAGGAAGAAATGCAATAAGTGCCAGGAACAACTGCCTCCTTTGCCAAGAGATCAGAAGAACTGGATAGTGCGTGGCTGCTGAAAGTTTTGATCAAAGATTCTATAGGAGAATCTTGTTTAAAAGGACATGGAGAACAGGATTTCCAGTACTTGTGTAATTTGTTCTTTCTGGAGCCAGGGGGACTGGATGAACCTCCACTAGTTAAGCTATAACAGAAATACCACAAGTGGTTAGCTTTAAAAAGAGAAATTTTGTTTTATCATGGTCCAGTAAGCTACAAGTCCAAATTCAGATGTCAGCTCCAGGTGAAGTCTTTCTCTGTTGGCTCTGGAGAAAGATCCTCACTATCAATCTTCCCTTGGACTGGGAGCTCTTAATGCACAGGGAAATGCTCTGCTCCCAGCACGGTTCCTTGGTGGTGTGAGGTCCCCACTTGTCTGCTTGCTTTCTGTTCCATTCTGTTCCAAGAGATTGCCTCAAGGCACAGTACAGTCTTAACTACCCAGTCCTGCCCTACCAACACAATTGCCACTCATCTTCCCTCATTAACAACATAGAAACAGGAGTTACAACATATAGGAACATCACACAATACCAGGAATCAAGGCCTAGCTTAATTGCTACACACAGTTTTGGGGAGACACAATTCAATCCACAACAACCCCAAAACTACTGTCCTGAGATAAACTTAAGATTTTAAACCAAAAATATTCCCTGATGTCTTCTTCAAACCATAGTTTAGCTTAACTAGTAAAGAATGTCTGCATTGAGCATTGTGCTTTTTAAAGAATTGTTTGTACTCATACAAGATCAAATTGTAAACAGTAAATGACGAAATTAGAAAACTTCAGGGCAGTGAGTTTACAGAAAAAGAGACTGAAAATAGTTGCAAAACTTGAAGAATGTCGTCAATGTCACTGAATTATATGCACAAAAATGGTTGAATTGATTATGTTCTGCTGTTATAGTCTCAACAACAAAAACAAAAAAAATAAATTATTAAAAAGAAAAAAAAAGACTTTTATCTGGCAGCTGAGGTTACCACCTGGCTACTTTGGACTCCAATGTACCAAAAGGCAAAAAGGGGCTATTATACTGGCTGGGGTGTCTATTATGAGTTTTAATGAAAAAAAAATTCAATACTACATGATGCATAGGTGGAAATGTGTCTGGCACAGAGCAAATTCTCAGAGACACCTCTTAATATTTACCAGTATAATTTAATGGGAATCCAGAAAAATCTAATAGATGCATGACCACTAATAGCACATGTAAAAAGAAATATGACTATCTTAGGTTTTGTTTGAAGGAAAAAGGGAACATAGTTTGGGTGGTGAAAAAAGAAAATTAAAAATTGTATGCATTTAGTTGCAGAAGAGAGGACTGTGGTAACTATGTAATTTTTCCTCTTGATCTGATATGAATACATCTGAATATAATAACTAATTCTTTTCTCCCTTTCTCACTCCTATAGGCATGCCTACGATGATAGTTATTAACACCGTAATTCATTATTTCAGTGACAACAAACAGAGTATGACTAAACTGAAATGGTGAAACTACTAAGAGATGGATAAAGGGCTCTATGGAATTTTATGTACTCGTTAACCAAACCCATTGTTGTGAGTCAATTCAGACTCATAACAATCCTGCAGGACAAAGTAGAAGTGACCTATTTGGCTTCCAAGGAGTGGCTGGTGAAATTGAACTGATGACATTTTGGTTATCAGCTCTATCTATTAACCTCTGGGCTACCAAGGCTGTGAATGTATTTTGTGAATACTTGTGACGATAAGGCAGTTGGGGTAGACTGTACCACTTTTCATAAATATGTATTTTCCCCTGCAATTGCTGATCACTTTCTCCTTAGCTGGAGACAATAAACTTGCTTGGTTCCTTTGTGTTGGAATTGGCTGTGTGACTTGTTTTGGCTGCTGAATTTTGGACAGAACTAGCAAACACCATGAGAGAGCAGAAGCTTTCAACACCACTGTGTAGTTTGGCTTGGCTTTCTTGTTTCCTTCTGTCGTGGGGATAGGCATGCTCCCAAACCAGTGATGCTTCTTCAGTCCATATCTGAGAATGAAGAAGATTCATGGAGCAAACTCGCATTTTGCCCTCAGCCTGGATTAGAGCTGGAAGAGCCACCCAGCAGTCTCTGACACCTAATGTGAGCAAGACGTAAGTATTTATTGAAGTCACCAAGATTTTCATGTGAATTACTGGGTAGAACAACTTCGTACGAGTGGACTAACACAGTGGGTCCAGATGTGCGGCGAGGATGGGACAGCCTAGAGCGGTAACAGAGGCGGGTCTTATAAAACAACAGTGGGTGCAAAAGCCGAGTTGTAAGTTGAGTCTGTGCCCCGTTGATGCCCGTATCTATCAGTTCCAAACTATTTACCAAGTGACATCAGAAAAAGCTACTCCCATAGATTGACTTCCTGTCCTTTTGTACATTTTTCTACTATACTCAGAGATTCAAGCTGTTTATTAGTGATATCAAAATAGTTATAAGGTCTTCAAAAGACTGATGGGAACTCTGTTGGTAGGGGACTCAGATGGCAGTGGCAAGGGGACAAGTGGGTCATGGCAAGTATTGCGGAGCATCTGTATTTGACCTAGGCCTGAATGCGTGGATGAGATTTTGTAGTCACAGCCGGCTCAAACAGGATGTTTTAGGTGGAGAGAATAGCAGAGAGAGAGAAAAGCACAGATGTCGGAAAGTCGAGCAGTCTACGAGTGGTTTCAGAAATGGAAAATAATAAGTAGAAAATAATATAACTGTCAATGAAACCGAAAAGACAGGCTAGGGCTTGAAATGCCACGATGAAAATTTTATGTTTCATTTTTGATAATCAAATTTGTATTTGAACTAGAGAAAATACTCCAAAGTACCTGTTAAAAACAAGAAGACACAGGGACAGATGGGAGTGGATCGTTGTGATGAGACCACCCCGTCTTAGTTGTCTAGTTCTGCTGTAACAGAAATATCACAAGTGGGTGGCTTTCACAGAAATTTATTTTTTCATAGTTTAGGAGACCGGAAGTACAAATTCAGAGCCCTGGTTGTAGGGGAAGGCTTTCTCTCTCTGTTGACTCTGAAGGAAGGCATTGTCTCTCTTCAGCTTCTGCTTCTTGATTACTTGGGGATCTCTGCATGTCTTGGCATCTGTCTTACGTTTTCTTTGCCTGCTTGCTTGTCCTAAGCTTCTCTTTTTATATTTTTTAAGAGACTGACTCAAGACACATCCTGCGCTATTCCTGCTTAATTAGTGTAACAACGCCAGTCCATTCTCAGATTGGATTAAAACCGCTGGCACAGGGGTTAGGATTTAAGACACCCATTTCTGAAGGACACAGTTCAATCCATAGCATGCTCTGTTTTTTCCCGTTTCTCCAGGCCACTCACCTCACAAATCTGGTAGATCGAGTATTACTTGCCCCCAACTAAGAGCTACATGTTTAACTGGACATTTACACAAATGTGACAGATTAGTTAGACTTAAAATCCCATATGCTAGAAAAAAAGACAACATTAAAAATTACATTTCTATGAATGGCAACATCCACTGCTATGATAGTTGGCTTGCCTCTTGTTTTATTAAGTTTCTGAATGGTCAATCTCTTAGCAAGATAATGCACTTCAAACTGCTGATTGGATATCTTCTTTAGAAATAGCTTAAAGAAAACTAAATGATATTTGTACTTTGTAAATAAATGTTTCAATTAGTGGGCTCAACCAATGAAGGGAAGATGTTATGAGCCCACTCTCAGTAGTATCTGCAGGTCAATAGTCATTCTCATCTTTGTGGTAGTTGGAGAAGGAACAGTAGTGATGATGGTGGTGGTGGTGGTGATGGTGTTAGCTGTTGGTCTCAACTCATTTTGACCCTATAGCCAAAAGCCAAGTGCTGTCAAGTCGCATCCGACTCATGGAGACCCTAGACAGAGTATAACTTTTCTATATGGTCCCTAAGTCTATAATCTTTGTGGAGGCAGTGTGTCACTTCTTTCTCACAAGTAATAGCTGGTAGATTTCAAACTGTGGACTTTTTGACTTCTTATTAATAACATAGGTCTCATTTATTGGAAATTTCAGTGTCAGACACAGTTTTGTGAATCTTTTCAACTGTAACTTTATGAAGCAGATACTATTATCCCCATCTTACACTGAGGAATCTGCCACAGAAAGGTCAGTTAACCTAATCAAAGTCACACAGCAAGAAACTATTGGAAGGAATTCCAACCCAGTCAGTGGCCTGCACCCTTCATCACTGTCTTGTTTGATGATACTCATGTTGTGGCTGGGCATTCATAAGAAGCTAACAATGCTTGGGTATAATTTCTGGTAACAGATTATAGTTGTTTTTAGTATGGGAAAATGACTAGCCTATATCTTAATATAGGATTTTTGTCCTATTAGCATATTATTCTCACTCCAGCCATGACAGAAAAGATGAATGTGAAGTATTATCATTTCTGTGTTCATCAGTCACAACATCTGCTATTTTCTGTTTGTTTGAAGTCATGATATTATTTTGAAAAGCACGGCTAATTTAAAATTTCACTATGATTTTAGTTCTGGTTGTAGTTCAATTCATGAAACTTCAGCATAGAAAGGTAACATTAATAAGAATATATTCCTTCAACATTACTGTTTTGGAATTGCACTAAAGATCTTTAAGTGTTTGAATTCATGATCAGTTATTTTAATACTTTGTTCTCCACACTGTACTTCATGTTGGTTCTTCTATATTTATTACTATAGTGGTGTGATCATTGTATACTTTGCTTTTAATTTTCACATGTTCAGATACTTAAGCTTCACTTCAATTCCATCCTGTAAGATGACCAGGGCCAATCAATCTTTCTAGAGCCTAATGGTGATAATTCAGATTTTGTTTGATAAACGTGTAAGCTTTGCCTAAAGACCAACGATCCTGTGCCAGAATAAGGAGGACCAACCAGCAAACGAATAAATTACCCTTCTGTGTGTAATTGAATTCCACCTTCTAATCTTGTCTAAACAAAGCCCTATGCTTTGATCATCACCATGGTGTGTTAAGTGATGGTTGATCTTTTGCTCCTTCTGTGAACTGCAGGATGTGAAGATCTAATAAATTTAGAAACAGGTACAGCCTCATTTGTTATTTGTCACAATGACCAGTAATTAAGGCATAATTACTTAAATAAGCAACTAATTTTCAGAATTAAACTAAAAAAAAGCAAACAAATAAACAAACAAAAAACCTTGTTACCATTACATCGATTCTGACTCGTAGCGACCGTGTAGGACAGAGTAAAACTGCCATGTAGGGTTACCAGGGAATAGCTTGTGGATGCAAACTGCCGACCTTTCGGTTAGCAGCCAAATGCATGTGCTATCAGGACTCCTTCAGAATTAAAGCACATACAAGAGAATAATTAAGAAAATTAAAAGTTGTTCTCTACTGTCAATAATGATAGCTCAAAATTTCTGTCACCTGCAATTTATAGGTACAGTACTCATTAATCCTTGTTTAACTGAGTACATTCTTTATACCTTTTCTCAAATGAGACATCTTCCTGAAGATAACAATAATGATGATTCTTATTAAAAGCCAGTAAAACTTGGGGAAAATACTCTAGATTTTGTTACTGAGCAATCATTTACCAGCCTGGTAATTTTTGAAAATGTTTAAGATTTTTGTGATAATTAAAGACTTTCTGTTTCAGTCCTATCACGTTTCTTAGCAATTCTTTCTATGTGAGTATGTTTGGTATTTCCAAGCTAAAAATATTACACAGTTCTACCATATCATATTTTGTATTTAATGGTTCAAAATTTTAATTGCACTCTTATAGTGGAAAACAAGCACATGTTGCAGAAATCTGAGGTCATCTTTAAAGTTCAGAAGGCTTTTCAGAATGGTAAAATGAATACTGTCTTTAAGGAAATGTCAGTTTTATTCTAAGCAATTACAGTAAAATGTGAAAGAATTAAGGATAAGGTAACACATTTTGAAAATTGAAAACGAAAAACCGCAAATAATACTGCTTTTCTGGAGATGTGTTAAAATTGTTATGACCCTACAGAGTTTGTTATAGGTTAAATTGTTTTCTTCTTTCTTTCTTCATTTTGTAAAAGAAAATAATGTTGTATTATTCAAACATGCCATGGGTAATTATTAGAATCAACTGCTGTATCTTCACTAGGCAAGTGATAAATATAGTCTTCTCTGGTGGAACAAAATCCAAATTAGTGTGATAAAGTGCAAACAAGGTGGTCTGAGAGAATAAAAGTTACTGTAAGTAAATAAGGCTCACATGAATTATTTCATTTTATGAAAAGGGCCAAATTTAGGTCCCAAGTTCATAAAAAGAAAAATTGTTCTGATTTCAATGGGCATTTCTATATTTGGGGAATAATTTTTAAAAGCATGTAACATACATAGTTTGCTTCTCATTAAAGAGCAAATAATTGAATGTCGTTTTGTCAGGGAGTTGACTAGAGAAAGTGAATTGGGCATTTTAATGGAGAAATATTGTTAGTTCGTATGAATTTTCCCATTTTGTATAACTGGCTTGCCTCAGGAAACCCTGGTGGTATAGTGGTTAAGAGTTACAACTGCTAACCATAAAGTCAGCTGTTCAAATTTGGAAGCTCTGCAGGGCAGTTTTACCCTTACTCTGTGTATCAAACTTGGAGGCACTAGGTTTTTTGGGTTTGGCTTGCCTCAAGATTTTTTATTGTTACAGATCCTATGGTGAATAGAGGTAGGCTTGGAGAAGACAGTGGAGAACAAGGGATAAAATCAAAATAGAATGAGGGGGTGTGTGGCACTGTTGCACCCTTACGAGAAAAGGTAGAAAATTTATTTGCACTCTTCCAAAGTCTAGAAGCCCTGGAGGCGCAATGGTTAAGCACTTGGCTGCTGACTGAAAAGTTGATGGTTCGAATCCACTAGCAGCCCCACAAGAGAAGTCTGCTTACATAAAGACTACAACCTTGCAAACCTTCTTGGGGCAGTCCCACTTTGACCTATAAACTTGATATGAGTTGGAATCAGTGTCATGGCGCTAGGTTCCAAAGTCTACTTTCTGCATCAGCAGACAGAGGAATACAAAGCTGAGTGACAATATATGAGACCCTTTGCCGCACAGCTTTGTAATGTTCTCTTCATGAGGGTTACACATCAAATACTGTGTGATGGTGCCTTGTCCATGTGACCAAACCATTGAATTATTGGTGTGTGTCCAAAGGTTACTTCTGCCAAACTGGGAATTTCTAATAAATACTTTGGGATGTCTAGTGGCTTCTTTGTAGCATAAACATTCTGGCAATATATATATATGTACATATATATATATATCTTATGAAATCCTATGTAACATTTAGATAGCTCAATTCAATGAAACATGGATGACTTCCTTACACTTGCCCAAATGTAAAACTTCAGTGTAGGATGAAGAAACTAGCCCTTCTCCCTAGCGTCTGGGTAAAAACTCAGCATTATTGGTCCTTTCATTGACTGGTTACACATCTCCTCATTTTCTTTCCAGAAAGCATGTGTGAGAAGAAGGGAACTTGCACCGAGAGTGGTGTTCTCTTGCGTAACTGGTATCCCACTTCTATTTATCAGGCAACATCAGCTATAGGCAAGGCTGGATCCATGTTTTGCAGGGCCTGAAGCTCAATCAATTCGGAGGACCCTCTTAGAGGGAAAGAATGCACAATTACAAATACAAAATTAGATGTGAAAGCAAGATTTCATTTAGAAGAAGAGTACAAATTAAAACTAATCAGGTCCCTTTCTTTTCAATCTCTTTAGGCTGTTTACTGGAAATACTTACATAGAAATGCTGTAAGATGGCAGTTTGACTTCCCTTCCTTTCCTGGAACTTTACATCTGCCAGAAGCTTCTTAGCAGCTGCGGAGGCCTGTGCAGGGCAGAGTTTTCTGGTCATTCCACTGTGGGGAGATCTATTTTATTGCATTTGTTCTAGTCTGTCTTTATTAGGGAAATCCTGATGGCGTAATGGTTAAGTGCTAAGTCTGCTAACCAAAAGATTGGAAGTTTGAATCTGCCAGGTGCTCCTTGGAAAGTCTACAGGTAAGTACTATTTTGTCCTGTAGGGACTCTATGAGTCAGAATTGACTCGATGACAGTGGATTTGGGGGTTTGGGTCTTCATACAATTGTTGAAGCTACCTACCAGCTGTGAGAATTGCCATTATTAGGTGCCACCGAATCAGTTCAGACTCAGAGTAAGCCCATGCCACCAAGCAGAGCTATTCATTGGGTTTTCTAGGCTATAAACTTCATGGATGAGATCACCAGGTTTTTCTCTATGGAGCTCTGAGAATGATGACTCTTTAAAAAGTTCTAGAAGACCCTCTTTCCATGGTGATTGCCTTTTCAATCAACTTCCCCAACACTGCCCCTCTGGTATAACTGCTAATTGCTTTTAAGAATGAGCCTCTATGGCTTTTTTCTGTAGGAACAGTTTCCTGTGCACAGGTATTTAAATTTCCTGGGATGTAAGCCAGGATGTTTCTTTAGACGCTGTCATAGTCATCTAGCACTGGTGCAACAGAAATATCCTCAAGTAGATGGCTTTAACAAAGAAAAATTTATTCTGTCACAGAAAAACAGGCTAAAAGTCCGTATCCAGGGCATCAGCTCCCAGGGAAGTCTTTCTTGTTGGCTGTGGAGGAAGGTCCTTCTCATCAGTCTTTCCCTGGACTGGAAGCTTCTGAGGTATAGAGACCCTGGGTCCAAAGAATGCTTCTGCTCCTGGCACTGTTTTCTTGGTGGCATGAGGTCCCTGCTTCTTTGCTTCCTTCCCTTTTATTTATATCCTAGGAGATTGCCTCAAAGGCTGATGCAGTCTTATAGATTAAGTCCTGCCTCACTAAAACAATCATCTCCCATTCTCTCTCATTAACATCATAGATGCAGGATTTATAACATATAGGAACTTCACACAAAACCAGGAATCAAGACCTAGCCAAATTACTACACACATTTTTTTCGTGACACAATTCAATACATGACATATGACTGCCAGCTTTTAACCTCAGGGTTATTTTTATTTTACTTTATTTTTCTGCTGCCCTCTCTTTTGCCCTCAAGACTGGGGCATTCAGTGTATTCTGAGTCTCTTTAATCTCACTGCAGAGATCAGTTCTCAAACGTGGCTACATGTAACCTGCAGATCAAACTACTCATGTGGGACGACATCCTCAGTCATTATTCAATTCTAAACAAACAAACACACAAAAAACAAAAAAATAACTCATTGCCATGGAGTCATTTCAGACTCACAGCAATCCTGTAGGACAGAATATAACTGCCTCACAGAGTTTCCAAGACTGCAAATTTTTATGAAAGCAGACTGCCACATCTTTCTCCCATGGAGCAGGTGGTGGGTTCAAATTGCCAACTTTCCAGTTAGCAGAAATTAGCCTGGGATAATTTTGCTGTGCAGACAAAATTGATAACTATTGGCTAAGATTCCAAAGGGTGTATCTGTGTTTTATTGGGGTAGGAGGCAGAAGTAGCTGAAGATTTAATGGTGAATGTATACATAAGTTCCCACTTAAATTATGGGGTTGCTATGGGTCAGAATAGTCTTGTTGGCAATGAGTTTTGGTTTTATTTGTGCACTTGTTTTGTTGGAATGTGAGTAAACATTTCAAAAGTTAGCACGTTAGTTCTGAATAGTCGAAGGTACTAGACATCTTTTTGAGTAGTTAGAAGAATTGACTCACCCATTGTATAAACTTCAAAGCAAACCCGCTGCCATTGAGTTGATTCCAACTCACAGCAATCCTACAGGAAAGAGTAAAACTGCCCTATAGGAGAGAGTAAAACTACTCCATAGGGTTTCTAAGGAGCAGCTGGTGGATTTATCCTCTTAATCATTGAGCAGAAGAATTTACAGGTTAACTTCTTTCTAGTCTGTAAATGTACCATCTTTTCAAATTTTATTCAAACTAGGTGGCTGGAGTTAACCAGCTAGAAGTTTATATATATATATATATATATTTTTTTTTTTTTTTAAGGATTTAAGGCATTATCATTCAACATGCCCCTCGGTTGTGAAGGGTTATTGCAGATTGTAGCTGAATGTGGAACAGAGTAGACTTGGAAACGAACTAAGGGCTGGAACTGGAAGCTGTGCAGTCTGTAGGTGATGTTAGGTGCTGTGGAGTGACTCATAGCGACCCTATCTCTAACAGAACGAAACTCTGCCTGGTCCTGCGCCATCCTCATGACTGTTGCCATGCTCAAACCTGCTGTTGTAGCTGCTGTGTCGATCCGTCTTGTTGAGGGTCTTTCGCTTTTTCACTGACCCTCTTCCAAGCATGATGTCCTTTCCCGGGGACTGATCCCTCCTGTGCTTGAGGTAGAATGGTGAAAGGAATGGGCAGGGCAAAGGAGAGTACCAAGAGAAAACTAGTGCACATTGCTAAATCTACAGTCCAGCTCAGACAATGAGCCACACTGGAGTACGTAAGCAAGGATTTAAGGTCTACACAGGGAATGAGAGTATAAAGATTTACCTTAGGGCAGAAATCTGGCATTATTATGGTGGGACCACACTAGAGAAGCATCTGGATGGAGGTGATCAACAGTCTACATCTAAGGTTCTCACTGATCTCAGTGCCTTTTTAAAATTTATTTTATTGCTTTTTAATCAGATCTCTTGATATGTGTGAGTCTAGATGGCCACAGGGCATGCTCCTTTCTAGAGAAAGGAGGTAGGTGCTGAGAATACATCAAAGGGCCACATCCTCTTGAAAAAGACGCAGTTAATTTAGATTCTTATAGCCAGCATTTAGGAGTCTGTAGGTAGTACATGCTATGAATCAGATATGACTCGATGGCACTTGGCTGGCTTGGTTTAGGTAGTACATTTTGGTCCACACGCTCAGCTGGTAACTGAAATGTTGGATGTTCTAGCCTACCCAGAGGTACCTCAGAAGTAGAGGCTGATGGTCTAAAACCAAAAGCAAAAACAAAAACAAAAAAAACAATCAGCCATTGAAGCCTGTGGAGCTCTGTTCTATGCTGACACATGTGGAGTTATCATGGGTTGGAGCTGATTTGACATCCACTGATGAGCTGGTTGAAGCAGTATTTAAAATATACCAAATAGAATAAATTGCTAGAAACTCCTGCAAAGGAATTGTTGCTTTGTAGAACTTACATGAAGGAGACTAGACTAAGAGAATGTGTAGTTAACTGCCAATTAAGTGATCGAGACCAAACCAAAAATAACCAAGTTCAGATACTGTGTGCCCACAACAACCAAAAAACCACTGCCATCAAGTCGATTCCACTCATAGTGAGCCTATGGGACAAAGTGGAACTGCCATTTAGGGTTTCCAAGGCTAGAGATCTTTACAGAAGCAGACCGTCAGATCCTATGGAAGAACAGAGTGGCATAATATATAAATCACAGTCAGAGAACATGACTCTGACAAGTTGACGTTTAATTGAGTGCACTTTTACGTCCATTAGATACAGAGTTCTAATTTTCACATCTGATGTTTCTCAGTCTTAGACCTTACAAGAAATTCACAAAGGGGGTTATTTCATTTCCCTGTAAAAAATAAGAAGCTAGTTTCTATAGCCTCATAATGGGCTCATTCACTAATGGAATCATTTGGAAGCAAATCAGACTCATTTTATTTGCCTTTATGTTTAAAAATGCATCTGAAAGTAGAACGAAAAGAAGCTCTAAAAAAAATTCTCAAACAGTTATCTAAAAATAACATCAAAACCTCCTAGTAATTAGCTAAATAAGCTTCATATTCAAAGAGAAATTACCAATTAACCTTCCCCCTGGCCTCCTATCAGAAAAGACAGCTAGAGTTTAAAAGTGAGGAATTCCTACAGAGGGAGGATCTGAGCCCTTTTGAGGGACACCCTTGCTGGAGGCAATCTTTACTTGAGAGAAAATCCCAGCTGCTGATTTCACTTAAGTTTAGAACCTCTTCAGGGTGAAAGAGAGCTTTGTTTGTTGAGAGAAAAACAAATAATCAACACAAGGAAGGGGTTGCTAGACAAAGCCTGCCCAGAATCAGGTCTGTTTTCCTGTCTGTGGATTTAGCTCTGGCATTGGATGTGACCTAGAAGATTGCATTTTATTTTGAGCTGTACACTGGTAGGGTATAATATGCAAACATGATCTAAGCTGTATAACCGTAATTTGCTGATAAGACGAGATGAAATATTTGTGTTAGGATCAGAGGCCTTTCTGGAATTCAGATACTGTGTGCCAACTGCTTCTCCTTGGTAGGTTATGCTGTCCTTAAGCCACTTCCAGAAACAGCACTTTTAAAGAAAAATCCTTAACATGAAAGTTGAAAATAGAAAGGAAAGAGCTGGGTGTTCTCTTTTCTTTGCTTTTGAAACACTGCATATACCCTTCTATTTTAGCATTTAATGAATAGTTTTAAAGCTGTTTAGTGCTAACATTTTTTTTTTCCTTTCAATTATAACCTCTTTGAAGGAAAAGATTTTGTGTTTGTACCACCAGTGCTTAACAATGTCTGACACACTCAGAAAATGTTGAATTTAAAGCAAAATGGGGGATGTTTTAATTACTTCTCTTACACTGTAAAAGCCACTCCAGTGTGGGCTTTTGCTCCTGCTCCGTGATAACAAACTACTTACCATGATTGCCAGTGACCTCCCTGGTGCTAAACACAGTGGCTGATACTTTGCCTGTTAGCAGTATTGATCAGAGAAGCCCTGGTGTTGCAGCGGCTTAGTGTTGAGCTGCTAACCCAAGTGTCAGAGTCTGAAGCCGCCAGCTGCTCAGAGGAAGAAAGACCTAGCAATCTGCTCCTGTAAAGAATATAGCCTAGGAAACCCTACAGGGCAGTTCTACTGTGTCCTATAGGTGCATTAAGAGTACAAGGAGACACAATGGCAGTGAATATTTGTCTTGATGGGCTGTTTTCTCCTCCTCAACATATTGTCTTTGCTTGGCTTTTGGAACAAGGCATAACTCAGCTTCAGTTTCCTAGTACTAATGTAAGAAAAATAATATAAGCAGATGGTTTTAAAGAAGAGAAATTAATTTTCTCATAGTACAGGAAGCTGAAAGTCCTAGTTCAGAGAGAGGCTGAAGGAGAAAACTCAATTATTGTCTATGTCAGCTTCTAGTGTCAGGCATGCCTTGGAGTTCCCGGGCTTGCAGATTTATCTGACGCTGTTGGTTGTTGGTTGTCTTCAAATAGGGTTTGTCTTCCCTCTGTATCTGTGTTTAATCTGTTCTTTTTATAATTTAGAAAGGCTTAGGTTTTGGACACCCTCTACACTGTTGTGATCAAATTAAAACAATGAAGAAATAGCTGTTCCCAAGTGAGAATTATATTCACAGGTTATTAGTTGCCACGGGGGTAAGTTCCTACTCATGCTAACCCCAAGTGTGAGAGTTAGGATTTGGACACCCATACTGGTGAAACACAATTTAATCCATAACAACATACTTTTGTTATTCTCCCTCCTCATGTACTGAAATGTCTCTAAGCTCAGTTTTAGGATCCTTTGTCTGCCGTCATTCCCTAGTGATCTCACTTAGTCTCCCACAATAATGATGTCTACATTTGTTTCTTGATCCTGGGTCTTCCCCTGGAACATCATACTATCTAGACAATAGCTCTTGCTTGGAACATTAATTGGCATCACAATTTAACCTGTCCAGAATTGGACCTTAAATTTCCTCAAGGCTGTTTCTCTGGAAATCTTTCCTACTTTAAGAAATGGCAACTCCATTCCTTCACATGCTCAAGTTCAAAACCTTGGAGTCGTCCTAGCCTGACACTCTTTTCTAAGGATTAGTTTTCCCGATAACATTCAGACTACGTGAGATGAAGTCTTGCCATCGTTACTTCCAAGAAGCACTCTAGCTGTACTTGTTCCAAGAGACTTGTTCATGTTCCCAGAAGTCCATGGTATGTATATTCATATTATCCCCCCGATACTATAATTTAAAGACATCAGTTTTCCTTTGGTCTCTGCTACCATTGTCCAGCTTTCACATTTGTATGAGGCAACTGAAAATACCATGGCTTGGGTCAGGTGCAGCTTAGTCCTCATTGTGACATCTTTGCTTTTCAACACTTCAGAGACGTCTTTGTAGTGGATTTACCCAATGCGGCATGTTGTGGGATTTCTCTACTGCAGCTTCTTTGAACATTAACTATGGGTGCAAGCAAAGGTAAATCTGTTACAACTTTCGTCTTTTTTTCCCTTTATCATGATGTTGCTTATTGGCCCTGATGTAGGGAATTCTGTTTTCTTTATGTCGAGATATAATCAATAATTAAAGTTGTAGTTTTTGATCTTCATTAGTAAGTGGTTCAAGTCCTCTTTGCTTTCCACAAGGAAGGTTGTATCATCTGCATCTTACAGGTTGTTAATGAGTCCTCATCCAATCTGATGTCATATTCTTCTAAGAATGATCATATATATGCTCAGTATGCAGATTGAATATGTACGATGAAAGGATACGAGCCTGACACACAACTTTCTGATTTTAAATCTTGCAGTTTACCCTGGTTCTATTTGAATGACTCAATGGTGTCTGTGCAGGTTCCTCATGAGCACAGTTAAGTGTCCTGGAATTCCCATTCTTCTCATTGTTATTCATCATCATTGCCATCCCGTCCAAAGCCTTTGCATAGTTAGTAAAACACAGGTAAACATCCTAATGGTATTCTCTATTTTCAGCCAAGATCCATCTGACATCAGCAATGGCATCCCTTCTTCCACATCTGCCTCTGAGTCTCTCTTGAATTCCTGTCAGTTCTCTCTGAGTGTACTACTGTTGCCATTTTTTGAATTATCTCCAGGAAAACTTTACTTGTGTATTATACTGATGATATTGTTCAATAATTTCTGCTGTATGTTGGATCACCTTTCTTTGGAATGGGCACACATGTGGATCTTTTCCAGTTTTTTGTCCAAGTAGCTGTCTCCCAAATTTTTTGTTACAGACAAGTGTGCACTTTCAGCGCTGTATCTATTTGTTGAAGCATTTCCATTAGTAGTTCATCATTTCCTGTTTTTTGTCAATGCCTTCACTGCAGCGCAGACTTTTTCCTTCAATACTGTTGATTCTTGATTATGTGCTGCTTCTTGAAATACTCGAACTTCAACAGATTCTTTTTGGTCCAGTGACTGTGTATATTCCTCTCATCTTCTTTTGATGCTTGTTGTGTCATTAAAAAATTTGCCCACAGAATCCTTCAAAATTCCAACTTGAGGCTTGAAGTTGTCTTCAGTTCTTTTAACTGGAGAAATGCTAAGTGTGTTCTCCCCTCTTGGTTTTCTAATTCCAGGTCCTTGCACATTTCGTTGTAATAGTTAGCTTAGTATTCTTGAGCTGAAATCTTTGAAATCTTTAGTTCAGTTCCTTTATGTGATGACTTCTTCTATTTGCATAGGTATCCATATTCAATAATTCAAGTTTCAGAGTCTGGCATTCATTTTGGCCTTTTCATTCTTTCTTGTCTTTTGGGTGATCTTTTGTTTTCTTCACTATGATGTCCTGAATGTCATTCCACAACTCATCTGGTTTTTGATTGTTAGTGTTCAATGTATCAAATCTATTCTCGAAAGGTCTCTAAATTCAGGTAGGATGTACTCAGTGGTGAAGAAGCTATTCTCACTACCCCCCCCCCCCCAGGTTATCATGCTTATCTATAAATAAAGCATAGTTGAGCATTTTTCCCCAGTCTCTGAATTCTGGCTACAGTGACAGGTGGAATGGACTTGCTTTGGCTTGGCAACATGGCCATCGGAGCTGTTATCATATTAAATTATGTCCTAAATGACATCAAAATGTATTTCAGTATTTCCTTTACTTTGGGTAAAGAAAAAAGTTACTGGTGAACAAATTGGGTGACCCAGGTGGATGTTTCAATACAGTTGTTTGTTTACTGGCTAATAACTTCCTTACAGATGACAGTGCAATAAATTTGTCAACTTGCCACCATGCACAATGGCCATTCTAAAAAAAGTTCCAGAATTATGTTGAAGAGTGCACTAGGTATTGGTGTGGGTGCATAGCTTCTCAAGGGGTGTACGTGGAAGGTGACCATATAGATATTCAGCAGTGAAGTATTCAGCACTTAGAACAATTAAGTCCATGAGTTTAATTGTAAGACCTTGTAAGATGGACACTAGTTGCAAGGAGAACACAAAGTGGCAAGTTTATTGTCTGCAGCAGACAAGGAGCAATGCAGGGCCTAGTTACCGTAAGTCCATGTGCTCATCATCTCAGGGTATTCAAGAGCTTTTCTGTAGATCCAGATGTCCCGTCAACTTCCACTGTGGCTTACTGGATAGTATCTTCCCTTCTGATGATAATTGGGTCCCAGCTGGATGAAGGACACGCTCTCCACAATGCCCAGATAGCCTAAGGTCAAGGTGGGGCAGGTGTAATAAATGGAGCTACCACCTGCTGTGATTTCCTGACAAACCTGTGGTTGGCAAGACAAAGCAAGGATGAAAAGGGATATTATTTAGGGGTTCAGAATATTGTAAACCCAGGAAAGACTGGGTAAGAAAATGAGTCAGAATTTAAACAAAACAACTTTTTCTTCTCAAAGTATAGTATGAAAATTGCAAATCCATACTGTCAAGCTGATTCCAACTCATATTATCCCTATAGGATAGGATAGAACTGTCCCATAGGATTTTCAAGGCTGAAAATCATTATGGAAACAGTCTGCCGTATCTTTCTCCCATAGAACCACTGGTGGGTTTGAACCAATCTCTTGTTTAGCAGTTGAGCACTTTACCCCTGGGCTATCAGCACTCTTTACTTAGGGTAGGCAGAGGAAGCTAAATGAGCTTGGATAGTCCCCGCAGGCAGCCAATGGCTCTTTAAACACAGGTTACAGTGAGTGTAGCATTTTCAGATTTAATTCCCATAGATGTTGACACTGGTTATTGATGCCTTAAGGCAAAGACAGCACTACAGAGATGAGTTAAGAATTAGATGGGACATATGTTTTACTTGCATGGAAACATAGAGGTATAGAGGCTTCCTGATAAAAGAGATTGGTGAGAGCTAGGCATGGTACAATGGATTGAGCTTTAGAGCAGAGCTCTGGAGAACCAGGAATGGAAATTTGTCAGAACAAAGGAGTGGGGCTTAGTACTATCATGTTCTAGGTTCTGGTTTCACACCGAATGGAAAGTACAGAGACAACTGGGAGTAGTAACACTCTGAGGCTATCCAAATCATCGTTTGTATTATGGGAGCCCCAGTTGCATAGTCCAAGCAAATATAAACTAATTTTTCATACAGTTTTCTTGGTAGCATGAAAATACTGACCCAGTACTTCCTATATACTAGATGTATATTTATTTTCATTTAATGTTTATAATACTATTGCTTTAGACTGGGCTCTCGGGAGAAGCAAAACCAGTGAAGCATATGTATGGAGAAAGGGAGAGAGAAAGAGAGAGAGAGACAGAGAGAGATTTATCTATCTCATCTGGCTCATGCAGCTGTAGAGGCTGTCAAGTTCAAGTTTGTGGCGTCAGGCTGGAGGTTTCTCCTGACTCATGCAGCTGCAGGGGCTGATGAACTCAAGATCGACAAGGCAGATATAGGCTGCAGGCTCATGGATGATGAGGCTCATGGTTGACAAATCCACAATCTACAAGCGAGGCAGCAGACTGCTGGCCTAAGTCCTTAAGATTGCAAGTCAGATGCTAATAAGCCTAACACAGGACTCAAAACAGAGCAAGAGCCAGAGAGCTGTGCTAGAATGTGTACAAATACTGGATGCAGACCATACGCCTGAGGAAAATCACTTTTAGCTGATTGACTACTCATAGTAGATCTTATCATGGAGATGATTACATTTATATCAGATTTCATCACGGAAGTGATTTCATCATTGTGTGACTGCCAAACTGCAACATAATACCAAACATCCGAGAATAATGGCCCAGCCAGGTTGATATACAACTTTAACAAGCACAGTCCACCAATTTCAACTTGGCACCTATATACATCTCCTTAAACCATACATAGTCTCTGAATAAAGACAATTATAAAGTCATACTTTCGGATCCAACTCGACAGCACTTGGCTGGCTTGACAAACACATATACAACAGAAAACACAGTAGCCCTATTTACATTTTATATTTTATAACCCAAATTTCCAAGTGGCCCTCTTTACATCCAATTCAACAGAGTCAGTGATACGTCTCCAGGTGGGAGCATTCCACCGTTTGGACCTAAGACCTATAGGTCTGCAGAGCATAGAATCACAGGAACAGGAAGCAAAAATTTTGCCAGCGGGTTACTAGGGCGAAAAATGAGTGGTGCCACTCCCATTTCTACCCCTTAATTCCTGGATGCAGGAATGCTGCTTTTGGAAGAAACAGCAGAATATATTGTATGCTGGTTTAAAGCATGTACAGAGTCATGGAGAACAGTGCTCAAATCTGCAAGGTTCTGCCTCCCAGCAGCTGCCCTAATTGTGCCTTTAGAAGGCCTTTCCATCATGCTATCTATAGAGCTACTTCAGGATGAGGGGGAACATATAAGACCAGGGAATTCTGTGAGGGTTTGTCCATTGCCACTACTTATTTACTTTGACGTGAGTCCTTTGACCTGAGGCAATGCCTTACGGGATACCATGATGATGGATAAGCCAAATAAGGCATTCTATAAGTCTGCAGATGACAATTTTGGCAGAAGCACTGCATGCAGGCAAATCCACATCCAGAGTAAATGTCTATACCATAAATGTAAAACATCACTGTTTCTATGATGGAAATGGTCTGATGTAATCAACCTGTTATACTAGGAACTCTGTGTTAGTTGCCAAGTCAGTCTTGGCAGGTAGAAGTCCATGTTGCTGAGCTTATGCATAATTTCCATTCTTGTTGCCATAGGCATTTGTTTATGAGATATTGGCAATGACAGGAGCCACTGGGAAAAGAGGATGACTGGCTTCCACAGAATGCATCATTTTATCCTCTTGGTTGTTAAAATCTTTTTTTTCTAAGGTGACCTTTTGGGGAACATTCACATGAGACACAAACATCTTCGCTTGTTTGGCCTATTCAGGGAGATCTACCCACATATCTTGAGCCCATACCTCCTTATCTCTGGTCTTTCAGTAACTACTTTCCAAGTTCTTGATCATCCAGCTCAGCTATTGGCCATTGTCATCGATTGAATTGTATCCCCCCCCCCACCGAATAGGTGTAACCACATGACTGGGTCATGATTACCAGTATCTTGTGACTGTTCTGCATTTTGTGGTTTTCCTATGCTGTATGTTAAAGGATTAGGGTGGGACTGTAAATCCCACCTCCCTGCTCCACTGTGAAGGGAGTTTCCCTGGAGTATGGCTTGCCCCACTCTTAATCCTTTCATCCTGCAAGAGACAAAAGAAACGGAAGCAGACTGAGAATCGGGAACCTCACACCATCAAGTGAGCAGCACCGGGAGAAAAGCGCTTCCTCCAGACCTGAGGTTCCTGTGCCAAGATGCTCCCTGGACAAACACTGATGCAATACCAGACTTTCCTCCAGAGCTGACCAGGGCAAAGCCTTCCCCTGGAGCAGACACCCTGAATATGGATGTGTAGCCTACTGGACTATGTAAGAATAAACCTTCCTTTGTGAAAGCCATCCACTCTGTGGTATTTCTGTTAGAGCAGCCCTGGCTGACTAAAACAGCCATAGCCCTGCATCAGTATATAACAGCATATCTGACCATTTCTCCTTCCAAGTAAAGTGAATAGCCAGACATGCTGCTCGAAGTTCTGCCCAATGGGAGAATTTCCTTTTAACACCATCCTTCAGGGAGTTTCCAGAAAGCAATAATAGTGTTACTGCTATCCACTTTTGAGAGGTACCTACATAACATGCAGAACTATCTTCAAACCAGGCATGAGTTTTCTCTTTCTCAGTCAACTGATCATGAGAGACTCATGAAACCATAGAGACAGACTGGGAAATAGAAGGTAATATATGACATGAACGGAGGCATGGGAATTTGGACTACTTCCTCAAGCAACTTACTTGTGTCTTCAGGTCCCGCTCAGGTCTGATTCATATACACCACTTACATATCATGATGGAGAGCTTCCGTGAATTTTCAGCTTTATGGCTCTGTGAATCAGACAACAACCATTTCATGATGGGATGCTTAGGCCACTTGGTGATTTGCTGGCCAATAGTTAAGCATTCAGGCTCCACTAAAGCCCAGCAACAAGCCGAAAGGTGTTTCTCAAAAGCTGAGTAGTTATCTGCAGAGAATGGCCTGATTTTTCTCTAAAACCCTAAGGGTCTACACTGTGATTCACCAACAGGGGCATGCCAGAAAGGCCAAAGAACATTTCTCCCTGCTTCTGACACTTCCAGCATCACTGGATCAGACAGATGACATGGCCTGAGTGGGAGAACCTTTTGTATGGTACACTGAACCTGCTGTAGAGACTTCTCCTGGTCTCAGCCTCAGCTGGAAACTTGAAGACTTGTGATTCACTTGCTAAATAGGTCATATTAACACACTCAAATGACTGAATGATATTTAATGAGATGCGATAGGCAAGCATTTTGCCTCCTTTTTAGGTGTGAGAAGAGCTGGATCCAGTATGTTATCCTTCACTTTAGAAGGAATAGCTTGATATGCTGCATACCACTGGACCCCTAGAAATTTCACTGAAATGGAAGATGCTTGAATTGTTGTTGGATTAATTTCTCGCCTTATAGCAAGCAAATGTTTTACCAGTAAATCTAAGATTATTAACATTTCTTACTTATTAAGTGCAGTCACCCCACAAGTCTGCAGTTTGTTGTTCTGTGGGTGCTTGCATATTGATGTGATGCTGGAAGTTATGCCAACAGCATCTCAAATACCAGAAGAGTCACTTGTTCTGTCCAGGTTTCAGGTGAGCTTCTGGTCTAAGACTGGACAGGAAGAAGACTCTGGTAGTCTACTTCTGAAAACAGTAGTCAGTGAACACCTTATGAATAGCAGTGGAATGTTGTCTGATATAGTGTGAGCCCCTCAGGTTGGAAGGCACTTAAAATAGGTTAGAGAAGAGCTGTCTCCTCAAAGTAGAATTGATCCTAATGATATGGATAGAGCCAAGCTTTTGGAACCCTCATTTGCTGATATGGCATAGCTCAAAGTGAGAAGAAACTGTGAAAACATTCGTTAATAACAGGAACGTGGAAAGTGTGACGTACAAATCTGGAAATTTTGGAAATCATCAAAAATGAAGTGGAATATATAAAATTCAATAGTCCAGGCCCTTGTGGCATATGGCTGCTAACTGAAAAGTTAGCAGTTTGAATCCATCAGATGCTCCTCGGAAACTCTGTGGGACAGTTTTACTTTCCCTATAGGGTTGCAAAGAATCATAATTTACTCTATGGCAATGGGTATAGTCTAGGTATTAGTCTGCTGAAATGGAGCTAGTATTGGCCATTCTGAATCAAATTTATGTTCAACTCTGCCAAGTGTGATGGTTGATATCGTTATGTCAGCTTGGCTGGGCAATGGTTCTCAGTTTTATGTATGCAGTCACTCCCATGATTGTATCTGCTGTGGGTAGCCAATCCATTTAAAGGGATTTGTCTTGGAAGTGTGGCCTGCATCTGTATATAAACGGATGCCCTGGCTTTTTTATTGACTTGGATCATGTGACTGCCTCCTGTTCATCTGACCTGTGATTTTCAGGACATAAGCTCTCTGTTTATCTACAGATCTTGGAGTTTGGATTCCCTCATGGATTGAGCTGTGTCCCCTGCCCAAAATGTAAAGCAGTTTGGCTTGGCCATGATTTGTGATACTGTGTGGTGTTCTTCCATGCTGTAAACGCTGTCTCTATGATGTCAGTGAGGGAGGATGGGCAGCAGTTGTATAGGTGGTGCAGGACTCAATGTGTGGGATTGTTTTGCACCTTGGCAGCCTCTTGTGGTACAAAGGAAAGGGAGACAAGCAGAGATTTGGGCACCTCACGCAACCAAGAAAGCAGTGCAGGGAGCAGAACATATCCTTAGAAAGGACCAGGGTCCCTGTGCCTCAGAGGCTTCCAGTCTAGGGGAATATTGATGACAAGGACCTTCCTCCAGAGCCAGAAGAGAAAGCCTTCCCCTAGAGCTGACACTCTGAATTTGAACTTGTCAGCTACTGGATTGTGATAAAATAAAATGCCTCTTTTTAAAGCCATCCATTTGTGGGCTTTCTGTCAAAGCAGCTCTAGACGACCAAGACAGATCCTTTGGCTACTTTCTGTTCCCCTAGCCTCTGGCTCTTAGGATTTGACCCAGCTTATCTGCAGATCTTGGAGTTCATCAACCTTTACAGTGTGAAAGCAGAAACTCTGCTCTCTAATCTGCTGACTTTGGGTTTGCCAGCCAATGTGGCTTTGTATATTAAGAGAAACCTCCATCCTGATCCACAGACCTGGGATGTTTCAGCTTCTATAATCACATGAGTCATTTCCTTGATATAAATCTCTTTCTGTATATATTTATGTGCTTTACTGGTTTTGCTTTCTAGAGAATTCAGTCTAAGACACCGAGAATGACAAACTAAAGAAGAATGGCCTAGTCTTCATTATCAAAAAGAATACTCCAAGGTATATCCTGTAGTGTGATGCTATTAGTGATTGGAAAATATCCAAAACCTACAAAGAAGGACAGTTAATATGACCATTATTCAAATTTATATATCTACTACTAAGACTAAAAATGAAGAAATTGATTCTTACCAGCTTTCTACAGTCTGAAATTGATTAAACAGGCCATGGAAGATATATTGCTATTCACTGGTAATTGGAATGCAAGAGCCTGAAATCAAGAAAAAGATAGATATGGGCTTGGTAACAGGAATGATGTTGGAAATCTTGTGATAGAATTTTGCAAGACCAATGACTTCTGTAGTGCAAATATCTTTTTTCAACAATGTAAATGGAGACTATACAAGTGAACCTAGCCAGATGAAATGCAAAGGAGTTGAAATGACTGCATCTGTGGAAAGCGGTGATGGAAAAGCTGAATATCACCATCAGTCAGAACAAGGCCAGGGGCCAGTCATAAAATAGACTATCAATTACTCATATGGAAGTTCAAGTTGAAGTTGAAGAAAATCAGAAAAAAAGCCACTGAGAACAAACTATGACCTTCCATGTATCTCACCTGAATTTAGAAATCATCTCAGGAGCAGATTTGATGCAATGAACACTAATGAGTGAAGACCAGACAAACTGTGGAAGGACAGCGTGTGTGAAGACAGGAAGAGGTCATTAAGAAAACAGGAAATACAGAAAACACCACAGTGGATGTCAGGAAAGGCTCTGAAGTTGATCCTGAATGCAGAGAATGTAAAGCAAAAGGAAGAAACAATGAACTAAAAGAGCTAAAAAGAAGATTTCAAAGGGCAGCTTGAGAAGACAAAGTAAGTTATTATAATAAAATGTGAAAAGTGTTAGAGATAGAAAATCACATGGTAAGAACACACTTGGCATTTCTCAAACTGAAATTGCTGCAGAAAAAAAATTCCAGCCTCCTGTCGCAATACTGAAGGATTCTGTGGGGAAAATACTACACTTCACAGGAAGCATTAAAAGAAGATATGAGGAACTCACAGATTTAGTGTACCAAAGGAACTGATCTATGGTCAACCACTTCAGGATGCAGCATATGATTAAGAACTGATGGTAATGAGGAAAAAAGCCAAGCTGCCCTGAATGCACTGATGAAAATCAGGTCTCCAGGAACTGATGGAACACTAGTTGACATTTACAACAAATGAATGCAGCACTGGAGGCCCTTACTAGCTTATGTCAAGAAGCTTAGAAGACAGCTACCTGGCTAATCAACTAGCAAGGGCACATATTGTTAACCACTGCAAACAAAGGTAATCCAACAGAATGCATAAATTATTGAACAGTATTATCAATATCACACATCAGTAAAATTTTGCTGAAGATCAAAAGTGAATCAGCGGTACACTGACAGGGAAGTGCCAGAAATTCAAACTGGATTCATAAGAGGATATGGAACAAAGGGTATTCTCAGATGGATTTTGGCTGAAAGCAGAGAATATCAGAAAGAAATTGTTTTGTTGACTAAACAAAAGAATTTGACTATGTGAATCATAACAGGCTATGGATAACATTATGAAAAGTGGGAATTCCAGAACACATAATTTTGCTCACGAGGAAACTTGTACATAGTCCCACAGACAATCATATGAACAGAGCAAGAGAGTACTACATGGTTTACAGTAAAAAAAAAGTATGCATCAGGATTGTATCCTTTCACCATATATATTCTACTAGTATGCTAAACAAATAGTCCAAGAAGATGGACTATACAAAGATGAATGTGGCATCAGGATTGGTGGAAGATTCATTAACAACCTGCTGTATCCAGATGACACAAGTGTGCTTGCTGAAAGCAAAGAAGACTTAGAGCACTTACTGATGAAGCTCAAAGCCTTCAGTATGGATTGTACCTCAACATAAAGGAAACAGAAATCCTGACAACAGGACCAATAATCAACAGCATGATAAATAGAGACTAGAATGAAGTTGTAAAACATTTCATTTTTCTTGGATCCACAGTTGATGCCCATAGGAACAACAGTCAAGTATCAGATGATGTATTTTTGGGGTAAGTCTGTTGGGAAAAGACTTCTTCCACTTGTTAGAAAACAAAGATATCATTTTAATCATGTAGGTGCAACTGACCAAAGCCATGACATTCTCAATTGCCTGGTATACGTGTGAATGCTGGACAATGAATAAGGAAGACTGAAGAAGAATTAATGCCTTTGAATTATGGTGCTTCTGGAGAATAATGAATACCTCATGGAGTCCCAGATGAATGAACACACTGTCTTGGAAGTACAGCTGGAATGCTCTTTAGAAGCAAGGATGGTGAGACTTTGTCTCATATAGGTTGGACTTGAAGAAGTACATAATGCCAGGTAAAGTAGAGGTCAGTGAAACGTAGGAAGGTCCTCCCTGAAATGGACTGATACAATGGCCACGACAATGGGCTTAAGATAAGAGTGAGCATGAGGATGACACAGGACCAGGCAGTGTTCCTTTCTGTTGTACATAGGGTCGCTGTGACTCAGAAATGACTCAGTGACACCTACCAACAAGAAAAAGGTCCAATCAACAAAATATCATCAGTGTAATGGACCAGTGTGATGTCTTATGGAAGGCAAGACGATCAAGTTCCCTTTGAAGTAAATTATGACACAGAACTAAAGAGCTGATAGACTCCTATTGTAGGGCAGTGAAGGTATATTGTCACTCTTGCCACCTGAAGGCAAAATGTTCCTTCAAAACAAAAGGAGAAAAAAGCATTAGCTAGATCAATATGTATGCTATGTAGCAGGAAATGTATTCATTTGCTCAAGCAGTGAAAACATATCTGGAACAGCAGCTGTAATTGCAGTCATCTGATATTTTGATAATCCACTGTCATTCTCCAAAACCCATATGTTTTTTGCACAGTAGAGGAATTGAAGGAGAATGTGGTGGGAATCATCACACTTGAATCTCAAGTGCTTGATATAGACAGCAATCTCTGCAAACCCTCCAAGAATGTAGTATTGCTTTTGCTTTACTGTTTTCCTAGGTAGGGGTACTTCAGTGTCTTTTGCTTAGCATTTTATCATAGCAGCCCTGAGTCCAATTGCCAGGGATCTAGTGTGGGGCACTCCCCAGTTACTTAGTGTATCTATTCCAATTATACATTATGGAACTAGAAAGTCACTGCAGGATGGGTTCAAGGGGAAGCTGAACCTGCTATGAGGCAGACATGAGCCACGACTCTTTTAATAACCTGAGCACCATATGGCACACTCTGACTAGTGTTCCACAGTGACATTTTAGGTCTCTTGGAATTAGTGTCAGTTCAGAATCAGTATCCACTAAGTCCTGAAAGGGCTGATTATTTCCTTTTCCCAATGAAAGTCTTGTAAAAAGCCATAGATCCCTTTGAGAAAGGCTGGCAATGTAGAGGGATCTTTCAAGGCAACCTGGCTTCCCCTTCATTTAAGGAGTTCTGGTTTTTTAAATTCACTCAAGTCTGAGAATAGATTGATGAATGGGTCATGACTCCCTATTCTGATCATTTGACTTAGACTACTGTTCATGTCACCTTGAATTCTTCTGCTTGTACAGATCAAGTAAACATTTAATAGATTTCCTATCTGTTTCACTTCTAGGGACATCATAACTAAATAGCCAATGTCATAGTTCTATACAAGTCAGGCTACTCTGACTAGTGCTTTGACTCCCTTGTCTGCTATGATAACCTAGCTCACCTTGTCTGTCATCTGAGTACAGTCACTTGGTCCCGACTACCACAGGGTCCAGTCAGCCCCATAATTCTTAGGTATCTTAATTCTGTGAGGGCAGTTCTCACTGTTAAATCTGATTTACATAAAATGCTGGTCAAGTATGCTGGAGGTCGCTTCACAAGTTTTTTGTGGTAAAAGGTATGTTATCTCGTCACTCTATGTGTAGGTGTGTGAGTCTAACCTGAAAAATCTACTCTAACATACCAATTTCCCTAGACTTTGGATATCTTATTCTACAGTATACCAAGGCAAATCTGGTACTTCAACTTGATTCGGTGTAGCCTGCCATGTAATCCAAATTTCAACAACCCAAACTAATAAACCATTAACTCCTTTCTTAACCTTTTGAGCTGAAACACCGAATAAAGTATTTACGTTTAGTAGGCCCATATCAATGCACTCAGACTGATTCATCTCGAAGTTCCTTGCACCAGTATCTCACACTTTTAATATCTATTTCTACCTTATTCCTCAGGTCTCTGTGCATACTAGAAAAATTAAGCAGTTGTTTTAGAGTGCAATGTACTTCTTCTTGGGTCTCACTTTGTCTTTCACATGGGACTTAAATCTAGCACAGATTTAGAAGCCAAATGGGTGGTCGGTATGTGCTTTGCCAACATTGAGCATTGTCTTGTAAGTCTGCCTCAGGTGATGTCCCCGGCAATAACTCAGTTACTTCCCCAGGGGATAATTCAGATAGCATCTTAGGTGATGTCTAAGAAAAGGACTCTAAAGACCCAACTGGGTTAATCTCATCAGATGGTGCTGGAGGAGTAATGATATTGTTGGCAGGAGCAATTCAATGGAATTTAGGATCTCAGTGTCCCCAATTTCTTGATTGTATGCCTGTATGTCCTCCAGTCCAAGTTTTAGGATCCTGTATCTTTCAAATCAATGCCTTCCCTTTAGCTTCAGATGCCATTTGCAATTGGGTATTCAATTGATGTTATACTTCAGCTGGTCTTGTAAGATGACTCTGGGTTTGATTTTTGGCAATGTCAGCTCTGTCACTACAAGAGAGAAGACTTTCTTTAAGGGCACATGTGTCAACTTTCAGATTATATATGTGATGCTTGAGCCTTGGCTCTGATGCCCTGAGCTCTTCTCTTCCACTGCTTTATCTAGAGAAAGTAGAACCAACCAGCCAGCTTCCTTATCCTTTTCATTCTAACCAAATTGTAGAAAATCAAACATGTGGTCACCCAGAGTCTTGCCTTTTACCAATATCTAATCTATTGGTGGTGATATTTTGTACATTTATATTGCCACTTCACTTAACACACACTGTGCATTAGCAATGCCCTTTTTAGTAGTGGAAATATATTCATCAATATCTTTAAGTTCAACCAAACTTGAAAACCAATTTTGTTTCTCCAGAGACACTCTTAGTATCAAACATCTTAGGCTGGGTTTTCTCAAGAAACAAACCCAGTGAATTGTGTGTGTGTATATATACCAAACAAAATCCATTGCTACTGACTCAATTCTGATTCTTAGATTTATCTCAAAGAAACAGCTTGTAATGTTATACAGGCTGGCAAGCCCCAAGTTCATGTTTCAAGCATCACTGTCAAGCTGGAGGCTTCTACCAACTCATGTAGCTATAGGACCATAAAAATCCATAGATCAAACACAGGCTGCTGACTCAAGTCTATGAAGGTTGATGAATCCAAGATCAACAGGGGAGAGGACAGGCTCCCTTTCAACTGATTGGCCACTCATAGTAGATTTCACCATGGAGGTAATTACGCTACATCACATTTCACCACAGAAGTGATCGCATTGTATGACTGTCAAATTGCATCACAACTGCCAAACTACTGAGAATCGTGGCCCAGTCATGTTGGCATGCAACCTTAATGATTATAACTGTTGACACTTGAATTAGTCATCTGGTTATACTTAAACAGAAATACCACAAATAGATGGCTTTTGAAAGATAAATTTTATTGTGTCACTGTCCAGTAGTCTACAAGTTCAAATTCAGGGCATCAGATCCAAGGAAGTGCTTTCTTTTGACTCTGGAGGAAGGTCTTTGTCATCAGTCTTCCCCTGGACTGAGGTGCAGGGACCTAGAATCCATTCCAAAGGACATGCTCTACTTCTTGGTGGTGTGAGGGCCTCCAGATCTCTCTGCTAGCCTCCTTCTTTTATATTTTAAGAGATCGCCTCAAGACACAATAACATCTTAACATATTGAGTTCTGCCCAACCAACACAACTGCCACCCATCTTCTTTCATAAATATCAAAAGAGGCAGAATTTACAACATAAAAGAATATCACACAATACTGGGAATCATGGCCTAGACAAATTGCAGCACACATATTTTGGGGTACACAATTCAATCCATGACACAGTTAATTGGTACCTAGACTTAAAAGAAGAGGAAATTGAGAAGGTATTGTGGTTTCAAGGTCACAAGACTTGGAAATATAGATGACTCAGACTTGAATGAAAACTATTTGGTAGCAAAGTTTATCATCTTTTCACTATTTCTATTAGGTTCCTAATTATGACTATTCTTTAGAAACTTCTGAGAGATTTGAAAAGTAAACTACAATATTCAGGCACCCTTCCTAGTAGTTCTCACATAATTATTCTAGTGTGGTGTCCAGATATGGATATTTTTCTTACTTTCATGATCAGCCTCTTCCCTCACCAGTGTGGTTCAAATATATAATTGGGATTGAGAAGGACATGTAGTGTACTTCAGTGTTTTTAAAATATGATCCAAGATCAACAATCAAAGGCTCATCTGGAAACTTATTAAATATACAAACACACTGAATCAGAAACTCTAGGATAGGACCCCAAAATATGAATTTAAACAAGCCTTCTAGTGCTCCCTAAAGTTTGAGAACCCCTTGAACAGATATTAAGAAAGTTGATTCGAGGATGAAAAAGACCTAGATTTTCACTTACTTTCAGTACTTCATAGTTATGCACATTAAATCAAGTAATTCAACATCTCTAAGCTTTAATTTTCCCAAATGCAAATAATAATAATAATGTTATTTACTACTCTGACAAATAATGACTTGTTGTTAGGTGCTATCAACCAATTTTTGACACATAGCAACCTCGTATGACAAAGCAAACCATTTCCTAGATCATAATCTTTATGGGGCTGAGTGAGTAATCCATGACACTGGATTACATGAGGAAGAATGGGGCATCAGGATTGGAGGAAGACTCAGTAGCCTATGTTATGCAGATGACACGTGCTTACTGGCTGAAAGCAAAGAGGACTTGAAGTGCTTACAGATGAAGGTTAAAGACCACCAGCTTCGATGTGGATTACACCTCAACTTATGAGTAAAACCAAACTCTTCACCAATTAACTAATAAACAGAATAAATAGAGAGAAGGTTGAAGTTATCAAGGATTTCATTTTACTTGGATCTACAATCAACACACATGGCAGCAGCAGTCAAGAAATCAAAAGACATGTTACATTGGGAAAATCTGCCACACAAAAAAAAAACCTCTTTAAACTGTTGCAAAGCAAAAATGGAACTTTGAGGACTAAGGTCAGCCTGACCCACACCATGGCATTTTCAGTTGCCTCGTATATATGCAAAAGCTGAGCAACGAATAAGGAAGACCAAAGAAGAGCTGACACCTTTGAATTGTGGTGTTGGTGAAGAATATAGAATATACCATCAACTACCAAAGAAAGAATTAATCTGTCGTGGGAGAAGTACAGCGAGAATGTTCCTTGGAAGTAAGGAAGGCAAGACTGCTTCTCATATACTTGTGGACACGTTGTTCAGGAAGGATCAATCCCTTAAGGATGTCCTGCTTGGTAAAGTAGCCAAGCCAAGCAAAGTGCCGTCGAGTTGGAGCTGACTCATGGAGGTAAAGTAGAGGGTCACTGAAAAAGAGGAAGACCCTCAGTGGAATGGATTGACACAGTGGCTGCAACATCTGGGCTCAAGAATAGCAACATTGTGATGATGTCCCAGGACTGGACAGTATTTTCTTCTGTTGTGCACAGGGTCACTATAAGTTGAAATTGTCTTAACGGTACCCAACAGCAATCTTTATGGGAATAGACTGACATATCTTTCTCCCATGGAGCTTCAGAATGGGTTCAAATTGCCAAGCGCTTAGCCACTGAGGCACCAAGGCTCCTTAAATAATGGGCTATTTTATATAAATTGCAAATCCTGGTAACATAGTGGTCAGGTGCTACAGCTGCTAACCAAAAGGCCGGTAATCCGAATCCACCAGCCGCTTCTTGGAAACTCTATGGGAGAAGTTTATCCACCGGGCGCTCCTTGAATACTCTGGGGGGCAGTTCTACCCTGGCCCCTAGGGTCATCGTGAGTCAGATCCGACTCGACGGCACTTGGCTTGGCTGTATGGTTGCTATAAGTTGAAATTGGCTGGACAGCAATGGGGTTTTTAAAAAATGTAAATTAACATATCGAGAGTTCAATACGTAGCAACTGATACCAAAAGTTAAGTATTTGAGAAGGGACAATGAATACTAAAAGTAAATATTTCAGAATCAGAAACTAAAACTGACTGAAGCCTGTATTTGGAAGCTTAAACTGCTCTGTCTTAAAGATCTGGGGAAGACAGCTTTGGAAATAAGAACTAGGTAACATGAGTACACATAGATGTATCTTAAAACAGACTCACCAACTAATATTAAAAAATTAATAAATATGTCCAGCCTACTGAACTCTTAAAGAATTGCCTACCTGGACAAAATTGGAAACAATTCTTCTTATTGTAACTAAAATAAAAAAAAAAAGACAAGAAAAGAAAAAGGGATTGCCATCAGGTTAATTTTTTTAAAAAAGATTTCCATTAAGTTAATTCCAGTTCATAGGAATGCTATAGGACAGAGTACAGCTGCCCCACTGGGTTTCCAAGGAGTACACGGTAGATTCAAATTGTTGACCTTTTGGTTAGCAGTTGTAGCTCTTAACCACTACACCACCAGGGTCTCCAGGCAGGTAATGGTTGCATGACAAGCATTGGCATTTCCTAGGTTTTCATTTTGATTAATAAAGATATTGCTGATTTTGCATCTAGTCTCACCTGTTTAACTATTCCTTGAATGTTTAGATAATAAATTTGCTCGTGCAATGTGTTGATGAAAAATGAGTTTGATTTGAACTTTGGCCTTAAATTCACTTATTTTTTTAAGCCGAAACACGTCCTGTCTCTATTGTCTCTTGAAGATCCAGAGTCTGAAAGCAAGAGTATGTGGCCGTGAGGAGGAAGCCTTGTCTTGAGAGAGTGAAAGTGTTTCTGGGGTCTTATACTAGACTCACTTTTTATCCTAGGGCTTTTTCTTTTAGAGTTCAATGACAGTGATCTTTTCGTTGTTTTTTCCCAAGAAATTTTTACAAGTCTGTTAAATATTAGGATCTGCTACATGTTACTCAGAATGAGTGTGTGTTACCTATGTATGGAGAAACAGTTGCAAAATATTAATGCCAGTAGGTACCCTCTGTCTTTTAAGATGTTTGCTATTGAATTTGGTGTTACCCTTAAAACTGCTGTGTACTAAGAACAGTTTCCCATTGACTTAGAGTTCAATCATTGGTTTAATGGTGGTTCATGGACACAGAATAAAATGTTTGACATATTTTAGCCTTTTATGTTCATTTGTGACTATAACAAGTTTCTGGTAGAGAGAGTCTAGAATACTATTGTGATATCTATATTAAAAAAATAAGAATCAGTGGGTCAAATGATATAGTGTAATAGAGCAAATTGTGAATTAGGGTACTGGCATCATTTCCATTAAAATGTGTTTTTTTTTTTTGTTTTGTTTTTAAAATGACAAATGACATGGCAGCTATACATTTGGATGATCAAAAGGGGGAAAATCTCAGTTTACACATTTAAGCAGTTTTCAATAATGCATTACTGTGAAATTCATGATATAATGAATTCTGAACCAGGACCTTAAATTAAACCCTCACTTAAATGCTTTTGGCTTTTTTCTGAAAACACTGGTCACCAATTTTCTCGTTTATATTTATTTAAAAAAGAGAGTTATAGTTTAATTTTTATCTAGTTAACTTAATGTGTCAAGAGATTATGCAATATTTCCAAGGCTATTTACTAATCAATAAAAAATGAGGTTACCATAGTAACCAGCTTATCTTGAATACTATGCTTCTATAACTTCGAGATTCAGAGCGGTTTTCATCTGAACTTTTATATCAGCTGCACTGATTTCAGAAGCTCTCTCACACTTCAGACAACGAAGAAAGAATGTTTTATTTACTGATTAGCCAAATCTGAGTCCTTTTAGACAAGTTGTCTGTAATATAGATCAAGTACCTTGAACAGCTGGAATAATTTTAAAGGTGAAAGTAACTGAAAAGTACTTTTAAAAAGACTTTAATAATAGCAAAAAGATGGGAGTAGAATATTTGTTTAAGTAACCATAGACTTAGAATTTGAATTTTCAGAAAATTCCTTGAAGTAAAATCATCCATTTGACGTATATGTTATGTTGAGGAATTCTATAAGAGAGATACTGTCTTATTCTCAGAACACTAGCTTATTAATTCAGATCACATAAAGAAAAGAAAATCATGCTTAACTCCCAATAAGTTTTGCTCAAATTAATATATATGATTTTTGTAGTGAATGGCTGTATATGGAGTTTTGGAATTTTAACACATTCTGCATGTGTCTCATTTTCTTGCTGTCAAACATTTTAATATACTATTGCTCTGCTTGCAATAATTTTTCCATTTCTCTGTGTCCTCCCACTTCCTCTCTGCCCTGTCAGTTACATTGTTTGGCTTACTCTGATTTGTTCTGTAGATCTTAGCCAGGATACCATAGTTTCTGGGAATGTTGCTTTGACTCCCCATGCTTAGGTTAAGTCTCCTCCTGTGTGCTTGTATAATACTTGTGAAGATATTTTCATGTTGAATTTGGTTCCATTTTCTGGCATCTACTAGCTGCAGTTACCCTTTAAGGGAAGGCAAGGGTGTTATGCTGTGCTATGTGCCTGAAGGCCTCCTCAATGCCTGGACCATATAACTGTTGCTTTCGAGTCAATTCTGACTCATGGCAACCCTATGCCCCATAGGGTTTCCAAGGAGCAGCTGGGTTTCCAAGGAGCAGCTGCTGGATTCAAACTGCTGATCTTTTGGTTAGCAGCCGTAACATTTAGCCACTACACCACCAGGGTTTCCTAATAGACATTGTGCTAAGTAATTTTTTTAGACTACTTTACGGCTAGGTTTATCTAAAATGTAATCTTAAACATGGGCAAGACAGTCAATGAACTGCTAATTGGCTCATTATTTAGTTACTTTAACTAAATAATGCAAGACTATTTACTAACAGAACAGTACTTCAGGAGTGAGAAGTACTCGGTCTGATTATTTCAACTTTTTCAACATTCAAAGTTTATAACACCTTACAGGATTTTATTTACTGATCTTAGACCATCTGACTCACTCCACAAGTGTATGAACTAGTATTCTATATAGGCACATGTTTTAGTCAGCTAGGCTGCTCTAACAGAAGTACCACAGAGTGGATGGCTTTAACAAAGAAAGATTTATTCTTACACAGTCCGGTAGGTTGCAAGTCCATATTCAGGGTGTCCGCTCCAGGGAAAGACTTTCCCCTTGACAGCTCTGGAGGAAAGTCCAGTATTGCATCAGTCATTGTCCAGGGAGTGTCCTAACGCAAGAACCTCTGGTCTGAACGACGCGCTCTGCTCCCGGTGCTGCTTGCTTGATGGTAGCGAGGTTCTCAAATTGTCCTTGGTTCTTTTTCCTTTTATTCCTTGCAAGCTAAAAGCATTAAGGGTGGGGCAAGTCTTACTCCAGGGAAACTTCCCCCACAGCAGGAATTCACAGCCCCACCCTAATCCTTTAACATACAGGTTAGCAAAACCACACAATGGAGAACAGTCCCAAGATACTGGGAACCATATCCCAGCCATGTGGCTGCACACATTTTTGGGGGGACACAATTCAAACCATGACAGCACAACTTTAGCAATTCTGAGTAGAATAAATTCACCTGAAGCACATTGAGGAATAATTACACCCAAACTGCTGCGTTGTTTTCAGGGTTGTCAATACTTCTATGTAATCCAAAGTCTTATATTTCTCTTTGAGATCATCTTTAGTTTGCATTCACTGCAGGGTAGGGGTAAAGAAGGCAGTGAAAAAGTTATTCCTTGGCATTTAGCAATTAGTTGGTCCACATGCAAATTACATTTGGAATCTAATAAAATACGCGGGGTCGCCACGACGGCCCTTGGCTTGGCTATTTTTGATTCATCAGATTTGCATTTTTTTTAAATTTTAATGTGATGCAACAATAATTGATTTAAAATATATAATTTAATACTGAGCTAGTTTTTCAGCAGCAGTGTTTGCCAAGTTGCACATGAAGTTCCAGGTAAATAAATACCCAGCTACAGGGTCCAAAGGATAGCAGGCACGGGAGGGGACCTGGAAACCAGCCCATGCTGGCAAGGAAAAGAGAGGATTGCAGAATTGCTAAATTAACATCAGGATAAAGAAGAATGTTGGCATGATAAGTGGGTATACATATGCATGTGCTTGTGTGCCAGTCATGGGTAGTCTTGTGTCAAAGGGCTATTGTGTTTTAGGGTCTAATTGTGTGTGAATGTGAGCAGCTAGGCAAGCTATGTGTGTGAATGTCAATGGTTCTGTATATTAGGTACATAGAACAATATTGCTGATACTGGTGAATGTTTTGTAGCTTCTAAAAGAGATGTCCCCTAGATATTCCAGATGAATAGAAATTTAAATAACTCTCACAAGTTTTATTATTATTATTTTTAATTATTATTCTGCCAAGCCAGCAGAGGGAAGTCACACATTAATTTTTGATGGGCTTCAGAAACATTTTTTCAGAATTTTTTTGGAAATACCTCTCTGCTTACTGCAAAAATGAACAATTTAGCATTGACTGCTTGTAGCTTTGAGTCTCATAAGCACACTAGTATCAATTCTTAAAAAGCAGCCTTAAACTTTAAGTTCCTTACCTCTTCTAATTAGAAAAGAAGATAAAATGCCATAGTACTCTTAGTAGACAGTAAACACCTTGCTGTTGATAATGTTCAAAGTGCTTTCCAACTGTTAAGTTTGTGACATCAGAAACTTAATTACAGAATCAAAACAACTCTACAGAAAAATAAAGGAAAATCTATTGGTCCATTTTCAATGCCCAAAGTGAATTATTTTAATATTTGCTACTGTATTTTTATTTGCTTTTTTATTTTTTATGGTACTTTAAGAATGTCTGAGGAAGAAGGGAAACATTTTCGATTTTACGACACAAACAAGAATAGCTCTTTGCCAACACAAAGCATAATGTGGGAAGGTTATGGCTATTGTTTCTGAGAATGTAAGAGCTGATTGCATCATATTGTGTGGATCCTGTAGCAAAAACATTGTAATGCTTACATGGCTTATAAGGAGATGATCTAAGTTAATTTACATTGTGCAGTTCTGAGTGACATGGAAGAATACCGTTACTGTTTGTATTTTAGTCTCCGTATAAAGTTAATCGTGTTCACTGTTCCATCATCGATTGTCATTCACTCATTTTGTAAAATTTGAGCATCTGCATTTAAGGTTATTGTATTGCTTCTTTTTTTACTACAGCTGGTTGCAAGAGAGTGAAATGACAATTTTCCAGCTACATGCAAAAGGTCACAAAAAGTAAACATTCAAAATAGAACATCTTACTTTGCAACAAGTATATAATCTAAGTATAAACAAAATGTCTAAGATTCTAAAAATTGGAATGGGTTTATATCATCATATGTGTCTTAGTCATTTAGTTCTGTTAGAAAAGAAACATCACAAGTAGACGCCTTTAACAAAGAGAAATATATTCTCTCACAGTGTAGGAGGCTAGAGGTCTAAATCCAGGTTGCCAGTTCTAGGGGAAGGGTTTCTCCCTCTGTTGGGGGAATGTACTTGTCAACAATCCTCCCCTAGTCTGGGAGCTTCTCAGTATAGCGACCTTGAGTTGAAGGGGCAACATCTGCTTCCAGCACTACTTTCTTGATGGTATTAGGTTTCCTTGTCTCTCTGCTTCCTTCTCTCTTTTATATCTGAGGAGATTCACTCAAAATGCAATCAAATTTTGCAGACTGCATGCTTCCTTATTAACATAACTGCCTGTGATCCTGTGTGATTAACTATAGAAGCAGGACTTACAACACATAGGAAAATCACATCAGGTGGTAACCATCCTATACTGGGAATCATGGCCTTGTCAAATTGATGCACGTCAACATGTACGCTCATTTATTTGGAAGGTATATTATGTATTCCTTAAAGATAAGTAACATTTGTCTTTGAAATTATAAGTTCTCTATCATAACAATTATTCTATTACAAAATCCATACTGATATCATAAAATCAGAGAAATAGATAAGAAAATAATGATTATATGTTTGACAAATATGAAACAATTGAAAAAGATAATTATGAAATAAGATTCTGACCAAGAATAAAGTGAAAAGCTTTAAAATGCATAATTAACATATTTACTAGAAAAATGTATAATCAATGAATTTGCATGTTTATTTAAACTTTTAATTACACTACACACACAGTACCCATTTGGTAATGAGGAAAACTTTTGCTGAGTGAGAAAAGGCAAAAAGAAAAGGTGACAAGATAGCTACATTTCCAAATCTATGTCTGTTGCAACCAGAACTTCTTTAAAACGGTTGGATTAATAGTGTATCTGGGAACAGTCCCGAAAAGAATATTCTAGACTGTTATTGAATTGAAATCATAAATGATTAAGTACATAGGGATGAAATAATTATATTTGTCATGGATAAAGAAAATACTAGGTTATATCTTTCCTCCCCTTACTGGGCTAACATTTTAACCATTCCATCATGGAATGACATAGTGATGAACTATGGCTGCTACCCAAAAGGTTAGCAGTTCAAATCTACCAGATCCTCCTTGGAAACCATAGGGGACAGTTCTACTCTGTCCTGCAAGAGTTATATGAGTCGGGACTCTACAGCAGTAAAGTTTTTCTTTTATGTGTGTTATAAAAGTATCTTTTTTCTAAAGGTTTGTATCCAGCAGCCCATTTTTGCCCCATAGAACTCTGTTGTTCCCTTTGCTATCAAGTTCATTCTGACTTATTGGAGGCCCTCAGTATAAGAGCGGAGCTACCCGCACTGGGTTCCCAAGGAGCAGCGGATTCAAACTGCCGCCTTCTGGTTAGCAGCTGAGCTCTTAACCACTATGTGACCAGGGCTCCTGCTTTAACACAATCTCATCACAAAAAGGAAAGCACTAGGGCTCTAGGCGTAAAATGTTCATTTGCATTTGCTTTTATAGAATCTTACAAGTTGAGATCAAGTGGCCTGCACTACAAGTATGTACAATAAAATGGAAATAATACAATCTACTGCAATCATATTGTGCCAATATTTAGGCAGGGCGCAGAGGAAATACACAACAGGTTTTGAAACCAATCAAGTTAATCACAGTTTAGACCGAGAAAGAGAGAGGAAAAGATTGTTACTCATCAGGCCGTGCTGTGATGATGAAGGAAATAGTTCCAATCACTTGATTATGGGGATGATAGACATAGAACTGTGGGAAACCTTTCTAACTAACTAATTCCTGGTGAAGCTGAGTATTTCTGCTGTATGGGATCACGAGTTGAATCTCTTATAATTGGTGGTGTGTTTTAAGGTGAGGGTCCCAAACATGACCACAACTCTTTGACTCTGAGACTAAGCAGTGAATGGTAATACACAGAAAATAAAGGAAAAGGAACTTGTCTTAGTGTTTTAATTCTGCTAAAATAGAAATAACAAGTGAATGACTTTGAAATAGCAGTAACTCTAAAAGAAGGCCTTCTCTTCCTGTTGGCTCTAGGGGAAGTTCCTTGCAGGTTTCTTGGCTAGCGATCTTCAGGTAATGTGTATTCCATTCCCCCCAGTTTTTACTTCAATCTCTCTCTTTACAGCTCAAAAACAATTGGCTTAAGACACACTCTACACTGATATGACCTCATTAGCATAACAAAGAAAGCCCTGTTCTCAAATGAAATAAGATTCTCAAGAATAGAACCCAAAGCTAGCTTGTTGCCTTGAGTCAAAGTGACTCTATAGGATACAGTAGAACTGACTCATAGGGTTTCCAAGGAGCTGCTGTTGGAACAGAACTGCTGATCAAAAGTACAACAGCTGAATTCTTTTTTTAAAAAAAAATTTCATTGTGCTTTAAGGGAAAGTTTACAATCCAAGTCAATTTGTCATACAAAAACTTACACACGTTGCTATGTAACTTTAGCTGCTTGTTTCTACCCTGCATGTCGTGTGTCCATTCAACCAGCTTCTGTCCTCCACCACCCTCTTATCTAGCCTCTGAAGAGGAGTTAGTCACCTTATGAAAAAGTGCTACTGAATATCACCAAGGTTACCTTTGAAGTACTCCCCTTGGGAAGCTATGCACAGATGCCAGTGCATAGTCCACCCTTCAAAGCAATTTTGGAACTCTTCTCTGGAACAGCCATTAGAGCTGTTGTATTACTCTTGATGTCCTGAATGTCATCCAGATGTCTTCCTTTCAATATTTCCTTTATCTTTGGGTAAAGAAAAAAGACACTGGGGGCCAGATCAGGAGAGTGGGGAGAGTGTTCCAATACAGTTATTTGTTATATATCTAGTAAAGCGAAGTAGCACACCCTTTGCCAGTATTGTTTTATGTTTTCCAGTCTAGTTCAATCTCTGTGTGAAAAGTCGGCTTTGGGCTAATAATAGAAAGTTGAGTATTTATATGTGCTGGCTACTCTCTACCCTCTCAGATCACTGAGTCTGGGATCGTGTCTGCTGGGTACCCTCTACTGTCTCAGATCATTGAGTCAGGTCTTTTTAATAGAGTTCTAGTTCTGCACATCCATTTCGCTCATACTGCTTCAGGGACTCTGTGATGTATTCCCTGTCAGGGAAGTCATTAATTGTGGCTGGGCACCATCTAGTTCCTCTTGTCTCGTACTGATGTAGTCCCTGGATTATATGGCTGCTTCTGCCTCTTGGTCTTATATTTTTCTTAGGTCTTTCATTCTCCTCTGCTCCAGGTGGGTTGGGCCCAACTGATGTTACTTTGGTGGCTGCTTTCTAGCTTTTAAGACTTCAGATGTCAATTACCAAAGTGGGATGTGGAACGGTTTCTTAAGATGTATATATATGTATGTATATATATATATATATATATGTATTTGGCTGGCATATATATATATATATATCTTAAGAATATCTTTGTTATGCCAGTTGATGTAGATGTCTCCTGAAACCATGATACCAGACCCCTGGTCTTACTACTCTATCCTTTGAAGTGTTTGATTTTATATCGGAAACCTCTAAGCTTTTGGTTTCATTAGCTGTGCTGACCCTGCACTGTCCCTTCCTTCACCTTACACAACTCCTCTCTATCATCACATCAATGAATGCCTCTCTCCCTCTGTTCCCACCCCTGTAACCATCAAAGAATATTTTCTCCTGTGTTTAAGCTTTTTCTTGAGTCCTCATAATAGTGTTCTTGTGCAATATTATTCCTTTTGCAACTGATTTATTTCACTCAGCATAATGTCCTCCAGATTCCTCCATGTTACAAAATGTTTCTCAAGATCATGGTTGTTCTTTATGATTGCATGGTATTCCACTGTGTAAATACACCATACTTTGTTTATTAATTTATCTGTTGATGGGCATCTAGGTTGATTCCATCTTTCTGCTATTGTAGACAGTAGTGCAATAACCACTAGTGTTTGTGTATCTATGCATCTAATATATAGGATATATTCCAAGAAATAGGATTGCTGGATCATATGATATTTCTAGCCTTTTAAGAAAGTATCAAATTGATTTCCAAAGTGGGTGTGCCACTTTACATTTCCACCAATAGTATGACAGTGTTACAGGTTACCCAGAACCTCTCCACCATGTATTATTTTGTGTTTTTTGGGTTAATACCAGCTTTGTTGGGATGAGATGGTATCTCATAGATTTAATTTGGATTTCTGTAATGTAGCAGCTGAAATCTTAACCACTATACCACCAGATCCCCTCCTCAAATAAAACACATACACACACAAACTAATTTCCACTGAGACAATTCTGACTAATAATGACACTGTAGGACAGAGTAGAACTGCGTGTAGAGTTTCCAAGGGGCACCTGGTAGATTCAGATGAACTGATAACCTTTTGGTTAGCAATTGTAGCACTTAACCTTTACACCAATAGGGTTTTCATCCTCAAATACAGTACTTAAGATTCACAGCACATAATCTGGGGGGACACAATTCAATCTGTAACAGGACTCACAGTGTAAAATTGAAAACAAAATATCAGATGACAGCTCCTGAAGTGTATGAGTCAGAGACCTATAAATGAATTGATTAATTTTTGCAATTCATTTTAATGTGGCATTGACACCTTAAGGATTTTTTTTGTTTTTTTTTTTTTTTTTTATCCAAGAGAAGCAAATCTGAGCGGCTATATTTCAGGTCAATATTGTGAAGTATTCAGAAAACTGGCTAAAGAAAAATGGTTGACCATGAGCAAGATCAGCACCACTCTTAGGCTTCATTTCCACCAGCTTTTTCCTTGAGTTTAGTGGTATCATCTAAATAAATCACTGTGTCACTAACAAAGTGACTGTTGTTAAAACAAGCCTCTGGGGGTGGAGAGAAGATGGTGGACTAAACACATGTCTCCCTAAATTCCTCTGGAAACCAAGACCTGAACCAATAATTAAGCAGAGCCTTCTGGACACCTAGTGAGCCCTAGGACATGGCATAGGGCTGTTAATTTGGACTTCATACCACTGAGAGATGAGCTTCCTCCCTTTTGGTGACCCCTGCTTTTGGTGAGTGCTGGATTTCATGGACCAAGGGTAACTCACTATCTTCACTTTTTTTCTGTGTCTTTGCTGATGGGCAGAGCTGGGATTTGACTGGCGGCTGGTCTCACATGCACTGCTGGTGGGATCAGCAGGTGAGATTGCCACATTTTGAGGGCCTGGCTTTGAACTCTATGCATCGTGACACCTTTGGCCTCACATTCCACCTCCCCCATTGATGAGCCTGTGCCAGGGCAAGTGAGAAGCTTGTGAAGGTCGCCATCTTGTTCCATTGGGAGGCAGATATACCCATACGGAGGCCTCAGCTGGACCTAATTCCTAGTCTGCGAGGCAGCGCCTGCAGGGAGGAGACAGTTTTCGTTGCTTTAAAACAGTATTCTACACAGTGTCACCTATGGCTGGGGCCCAAAAGCAGAGGCCAGCAGGGCAGTAGCTTTTCTGTATTTTGAGCTAATTTATAACATCTGAGGTTGGACATAGAGGTGCTTACTTTGCCAGCTGGAAAGTGAGACCTGTATACCTGAAAACCTGACTGATTTGGAAGTTGCCAGATACCTTTCATTTTAAGACAGCCTGTGGTTCATCTTCACAGCACCTCTCCCACCTCTGTTGACTTACATGATGCCCCAAAAGAAAAAACTCTGGACAAAAGCGTAAGCAAGAAATCCTTTGTGGCTTCAGAAAGCCCCCAAAAGAAACAACCAAAGAACTTACCAGACAAAGAAACTTTTCTGAAACTATCGGAAGCTGAATACTAAGGGATTATATGTAGAGCCCTCCTAGACCTTATACAAAATGCAGCAGAGCAAAACAAGAAATTAAGCAAGTTTTTCCATCTGATGGTACAGCACTACTCAGAAATCCAACAGATCAAGAACAAAATCAAAGAGATAGAAATTTCAACTCAAAGCCAGAAAACAGAATGGAACAAATGGAAAATAGACTTTCTGACTTGTAAGACATAACTACTGCCTCCAGCATCTATGAGAAGAAATCAGAAAAAGGAAACAAAGAAACAAGAAAAATGAAGAAGCACTAAGAAGCATGTGGGAGTCTATTAAGAGGAACAATCTAAGATTAATTGGAGTTCCTGAACAGGGCGAGACTCCTGAGAATACAAAAAGTATGGTTGCTGTACTACTGATGGAAACTTCTCAGAAATTAGGAAAGAAGAGAGTATAGATATCCAAGATGCATATCGAACACCACTCAATATAGATCTCAAAAGAAAGACTCCAGGACATATTCTAATCAACTTTAACAAAATGAAACATAAGCAGAAACCCTTAAAGGAAGCAAGACTCAAGGCAAAGCTGACATTCAGAGGGAAACTCTGTAGGCTTTCATTGGCTTTCTAGCAGAAACAATGTTGGCATGGAGACAGTGGCATGACACTTTCAAAGCCTTGAAGGAGAAGAACTTCTAGCCAAGAAGTGTATATCCTGCAAAGCCAAGCTAGCCAAGTGCCGTATATCCTGCAAAACTATCTTTCAAATGCCAAGTGCCGTCGAGTTGGATCCAACTCAAATATGAAAATGAAATTAAGATATTTCCAGATAAACAGAAACTCAGAGACTTTGTAAAAACCAAACCAAAGCTATGAGAAATACTGAAAGAAGCTCTTGGCTTAGAAGAACAAAACCACTATATATTTTCGAAGCAAATACGGGACACATTACCCAGAAACCTACCAGTCAGAGAAGGCTCCAATCTCAATCAAAGCTATAATAGTGGAATAAATGATCTGGTGATCATATCATGACAACTGCGATGTCATCATTTTAAAAAGAGGGATGTACTACAGAGGTTACAGTCTGCCCAGATGGAGAGGAAGTTAGTAAGAGTAGTAGTAATTAAAATTGGGTTTATACATAGTTACTAACGGGATCATAGGGGCAGCTATAAAGCACAATAAAGATGCAACATATTAAATCAAGAAATGTAATACAGAAGTCACAACAATCACAAAACCAACCCTGAAAAAGGTGAAAAATCAGCTCACAAAGAATGTTCCAGAACAGAGCAATAAGAACAACAGAGGAAACATCAATACAAAAATAAACATATCACAATGACACTACTAAACACATTCATGAGTCAGATCTGACTCAGTGGCACTTGGACTTGGCTGGCTTCGTCAATAATTACATTGAATGTGAATGGACTGAATGCACCGGTAAAGAGACATCAAGTGACATCTTGGAGAAAAAGGCACGACCCATCCATTTGTTGCCTACAAGAAACTCATCTTAGACTTCAAGATGTGGACAAATTGAAAATTAAAGGATGGAAGAGTGTATATCAAGCGAACAACAAACAAAGAAGAGCAGGTGTGGCAATTCTAATTTCAGGTAAAATAGATTTTAATGTAAAATGTGAACAAGAATGGACACAACTGGTAAAAAGTTCAGCACACAAGCAGGACTTAATAATATTAAATATTTATGCATCTATTAGAGCACCTAAATACATTGAAGCAACACTGACTGCACTCAAAAATAAGATAGATCACAATACTAGTGGGAGACTTCAACAATCTTTGATGGCTGCAAGAGTGAGGCGAGAGGGAAGGCGTCAAGGGGGAGGGTTTAGATCAGATGGTTTATAGAAATTTGGGTGAAATCAGTGACAGTATGCATTAGAAACAAGATCAAAATTAAATGGACTTCAACATAACGTGATTATTCCTTCCATCTATTTTTTTACTGTAACATCTTTTTTTATTTTATTTTATCTTATTTTTTATTATGGCTGAATGAAAATGTACATTCCCATATAAATTTGCATACCCACCTATATGCAGCTTCCACTGCTCTCCCTGCCCAGTGACAGCACACAATTCTTCTCTGTTCCATACATGTCTCATCCTTCCAACAGTCTCTTTTCCCCTCCTCTCCACCCATTCCCCTTCCTCCAGCCAGAGGTCAGCAAGATGTTATCCTATAGATGCATAGAACCATAAAGTGCATCCAATATATGGTCAATCTGCGTCACCAAGTCCAATCCATTCCTGTCTGAAGAATGGAACATCGTTATAATTTATGGGCAAGGGCAGCATCACAGCCAAAGGCCATGCTCCCAGAGGAACCCCAAAGCTGCTGGACCATTAACTGTGGTCTTTTAGTGGAGATTTCATGGTGCACGCCTTTTTATTCTTGTGTTGCAAGTGAGACTCAACTAAGTGAGCTCCATCGTGGCTATCACTGGTGGTGGCTGGGCACCATCCAGTTCTTCTGGTCCCAAGTTGATGCAGGCACACACTCATGTGGGTCTCTCTATCTTCTGGGTTGTCTGTCTCCCATGTCATTTTGGTCATCGATGAGTATCTGTTCCTGCTGAATTGGGACCATTTCCTGTGTCCTTGGATGGCAGCTTGGCAGCATTTAAGACCTCAGATGCCACTCACCAATGTGGGGTGCAGAGAACCCTCTTAGCAAAACGCTAGTTGTGCCAGTTGGCCTTGATTTCGCCTAAAAGCATGGTCCCCTGCCCCCAGCCCCAGCTACTCTGTCCTTGCAATAGTGGGTTAGGATGGGAGGAGTACTCAAGTTATGCTAAAGTCCACTTAACATTGTTCTTGTTTCTAATGTGTGCTATCACAGATTTCACCCAACCAAATTTCTACCAGCTATCTAATCTAAACCCTCCCCCCTTTGCCCTCCCTCCCTTCCCTCCCTTGCAGCCATCAAAGAGTCTTTTCTTCTATGCATAAGCCTGTTTTTGAGTTCTTATCATAGGGGTCTCATACAATATTTGTCCTTTTGTCACTGACTACTTTCACTCAACATAATGTCTTCCAGCTGAAACCAGGTTATGAGATGGTTCCTAAAATCTTCATCTTTCTTTATCACTGCATAGTGCTCCATTGAGTATATATACCATAGTTTACCTATCCATTCCTCTGTTGTTGGGCATCTGGGTTGATTCCATCTTTTTGCAACCATGGACTGTGCTGTGATAAATGTTCTTGTGCATGTATCCGTTGGTGAGAATGGCCTTGATTCTGTAGGATATCTTCCAAGTAGTGGAATTACTGGGTCAAATGGTATATCTATATCCATTTTTTTAAGGAAGCGCCAGATTGCTCTCCAAAGAGGCTGGACCATTTTGCAACCCCATCAACAGTGTAGGAGAGTTCCACTTTCTCCACAGCCTCTCCAGCATTTGTTGTTTTGTGTTTTTTGGATCATGACCAACCTTGTTGGGGTGAGATGATATCTCATTGTTATTTTGATTTGAATTTCTTTAATAACTAAAGATCGTGAACAAGTCCACATGTATTTTTTGGCTGCCTGGGATCTCCTATTTAGAGAAGTGTCTGTCCATCTCCTTTGCCCATCGCTTAGTTGGATGCTTTACTTTCTGCTTATAGATTACGGAGATCAGGTGTCAGGCTGACATAGTGTTGTCAAGTATTTTTTCCCATTCTGAAGGTGGCCTTTTAACTCTTGTGATAAAGTTTTTGGATGAGCAAAAGTGTTTGATTCTTAATAGTTCCCATTTATCTATTTCTGTTGATTGCGGTTTGTTTGACAGATTTTGAAGTCTGTCTATGTTGTATATTAAAACTTCCATTGTTGTTGTACTTTTCTTGGATGAGCTTTATCATTTTAGATTTGATATTTAGGTCTTTTATCCAGTTGGAGTTGGTTTTTGTGTAAGTTGTAAGATATAGATCTTGGTTCATTTTAGTGCAGATGGATATCCAAGTTTGTCAGCACCATTTGTCAAAGAGGTTGCTTTTACCCCAGTTTAATTTCTTAGGACTTTGTCAAATAGCAACTGTTCCTAGGCAGGTGGTGTCATCTCTGGGGTCTCAATTCTGTTCATTGATTGATCTGTCTGTTCTTGTACCAGTACCAGGCTGTTTTGACCACTGTGGCAGTGTATAGGTTCTAAAGTCAGCTAGTGAGAGGTCTCCCAGTGTGTTCTTCTTCAGTAGTACTTGACTTATCTGGGGCTTCTTCCCTTTCCAAACAAAATTGGTGATTTGTTTCTCCATCTCATTAAAAAATGACACAGAAACTCATATTGGGATTGCATTATATAAACAGATTACTTTGGGTAAAATAGACATTTTCACAATGTCAAGTCTTCCTATCCATGAGCAGGGTAGGTTTCTCCATTTGTCTAAGTGTCTTTTAGTTTCTTGAAGTAAGGGCTTGTAGTTCTCTTTGTAAATGTCTGTTATGTCTCTGGTTAGATTAATTTCTAGGTACTTTATATTCTTAGGGGCTATAGTAAATGGTATTGATTTGATGATTTCTTCATTAACAGTCTCATTGTTGGTATAAAGGAATCTTACTGATTTACTTATGTTTATCTTGTATCCTGGGACTTTGCTGAACTCTTCTATCAGTTTGTGTAGTTTACTTATAGATTCTTTGAGATTCTCTGCATATACAATCATATAATCAGCAAACAGGCAGATTTTGCTGATACAGATGCCCTTTATTTCTTGGTCTTGTCTAATTGCTCTGGCTAGAACTTCTAGTAAAATGTTGATTAAGAGAGATGAGAGTGGGCATCCTTGTCCAGTTCCTGTTCTCAAAGGAAAGTCTTTCAGTCTCTCTCCATTCAGGATGATGTGGGCAATTGGCTTTGTATAAATGGCCCTTATGTGTTGAGGAATTTGCCATCTATGCCCATTTTGCTAAGAGTTTTTAGCGTGAATGGGTGTTGAACTTTGTCAAATGCTTTTTCTGCATCAATAGACAAAATCATGTGATTCTTGTCTTTTGTGATATTTATGTGGTTAATCATGTGAATTGTTTTTCTGATGTTGAACCAGTCTTGCATCCCTGGTATGAATCCAACTTGGTCAAGATGAATTATTTTTGGATAGGTTGTTGCATTCTATTGACAAGAATTTTGTTGAAGATTTTTGCATCTAGATTATGAGTGATATTGGTCTGTATTTCTCCTTTTTTGTTGGGTCTTTCCCTGGCTTTGGTATCAGGGTTACACTGGCTTCATAGAATGAGTATGGGAGTATTCCATCCCTTTCTATACTGTGAAATAGTCTCAGTAGTCTTGAAGATAACTCTTCTCTAAAATCTTGGTAAAATTCTGCAGTGAAGCCATCTGGGCCTGGGCTTTTTTTGGTTGGTATTTTTTTTTAATGATATTTTCGATCTCTTCCTTTGTAATGGGTTTATTAATTTGTTCTGCTTCATGTTGTGATAATTTGCGTAGGTTATATGAATCAAGAAATTTGTCCATTTCGTCTAGGTTTTCAAATTTGTTACAATACAGCCTTTCATAGCATTCTGTTATGATGTTTTTGATTTCTGTTGCATCTGTAGTGACAACTCCCCTCTCATTTATAATTTGGGTTATTTGTTTCCTTTCTTGTTTTTCTTTAGTAAGTTTAGCCAATGGTTTGTCAATTTTGTTGATCTGTTCAAAAAACCAGCTTTTGGTCTTTTCAATTTTTTCAATTGTTTTTCTATTTTCTAATTCATTTAGTTCTTCTCTAATCTTTATGATCTGGTTTCTTCTTGTGCCTGATGGGTTCCTCTGTTGTTCTCTCTCTACTTTTTCAAGCTGTATGGTTAGTTCCTTGATTTGGTTTCTTCCTTCCTTCCAGATGTGTGCATTTATGGAGATAAAGAGACCTCTGAGAACTGCTTTGGCTGTATACCATAGTTTCTAGTAGGAAGAGTTTTCATTCTCATTGGAATCCATGAATTTCTTTATTTCACCCTTGATTTCTTCTACAACCCATGGTTTTTTTGAGCAAGATGTTGTTTAGTTTCCAAGAATTCTACTTTCTGTTTATGTTTTTTCTGCTATTTATTTTGACTTTTATGGCTTTATGATCTGAGAAGATGCTTTGCATTAATTCAGTGGTATGGGTTTTGTTGAGAATTGCTTTATGTCCTAACACATGGTCAATTCTGGAGCATGTTCCATGTGTATTGGAGACGAAGGTGTAGTTGTCTGCTGGTGGGTAGAAAGTTCTGTATATATCAATGAGGTTTAATTGGGTAATTGTGGCAATGAATTCTTCTGTATCCTTATTGAGTTTTTTTCTAGATGATCTGTCCAGTATTGAGAGTGGAGTGTTGAAGTCTCGTGCTATTATTGTGGAGTTATCTAACTCTTTTTTGAGAGTAGTCCATGTATCTTCAGGGTATTTAGGTGCTCTGATATTAGGTGCATAAATACTTAATATAGTTAAGTCTTGCTTGTGTACTGATCCTTTCAGCAATAAATAGTATCCATCTTTGTCCACGATGGTAGATTTTACATTAAAATTGATTTGTCTGAGATTAGAATTGCCACCACTGCTCTTCTTTGTTCATTGCTAGCTTGATATATATTCTTCTATTGTTTAATTTTCAGTTTGTTCCTATCTTTAAGTCTCAAGTGAGTTTCTTGCAGACAACATATGAATGAATCATGTCTTTTGATCCAAGATGTCACTTGAAGTCTCTTCACTGGAGCATTCAGTGCATTCACTTTCAATGTAATTATTAGTAGATATGTGTTCAGTGCTGTCATTGTGATATGTTTATTTTTGTGTTCATGTTTTCTCTGTTGTTCTTATTAGTCTCTTGTGGGACATTCTCTATTTGTTGAGTTGATTTTTCACCCTTTTCAAAGCTCATTTTGTAGTTGTTGAGACTCCTGTGTTACATTTCTTGATATGGTATGTTGCATCATTGTTGTGCTTTATGACTGCCCCTAAGATCCCCCTTAAAAAACTATATACAAACCCAATTTTAATTGCTGCCAGTCTTGTCGACTTCCTCTCCATCTGGGAAGACTATAATGACTGTGGTATGTTCCTCTTTTTAATATGATGACACCATAGTTTTCCTAATCATCACTGAATTGCTTCTTTCAGTATTAAAGCTGTGACTGAGTTTGGAGCCTTCCCTAACTGAGTAGAATTCTGGACGATGTGTTGTTCTAAAATATAAAGTTAGTGGTTTTGTTCTTCTAAGGCAAAGCCAAGAACTTCTTTCAGTATTTCTTGCCGTTTGGGTTTGGTTTTTAGAAAGTCTCAGAGTTTCTGTTTATCTGGGAATGTCTTAATTTCATTTTCATATTTGAAAGATAGTTTTGCAGGATATACAATTCTTGGTTGGAAGTTCTTCTCCTTCAAGGCTTTGAATGTGTCATGCCACTGTCTCCATGCCAGCATGATTTCTGCTTAGCAATCTGACGAAAGCCTACAGGGTTTCCCTCTTAATGTTAGCTTTGCCTTGAGTCTTGCTGCCTTTAAGTGTTACTGTTTATGTGTCATTTTGTTAAGCTTGATTATAATATGTCTTAGAGTCTTTCTTTTGAGATCTATATTGGGTGGTGTATGATATGTATCTGAGGTATCTATATTTTCTTCCTTCATGATTTCTGGGAATATTTCTGCCAGAAGCTCATAAATGACACTCTCTGTGTTCTCAGGTGTCTCATCCTGTTCAGGGACTCCAATTAATAAAAGGTTGTTCCTCTTAATAGAGTCCCACATGCTTCTTAATGCTTCTTCATTTTTCTTGTTTCTTTTTTCTGATTTCTGCCCATAGATACTGGCATCAGTAGCTCTATCTTCCAAGTTAGAAATTCTTTTTTCCATTTGTTCCATTCTGTTTTCTTGGCTTTGAATGGAAGTTTCTATGTCTTTAATTTTGTTCTTGATCTGTTGGATTTCAGAATACTGTTGTTCCATATATTGAACAGCTTGCTTAGTTTTTCATTTTGTTGTGCTGCATTTTGTATAAGTTCTAGAAGTTCTCTGTACATAATTCTCTTGTATTCACTTTCTGATGAGTTCAGAAAAGTTTCTTCATCTGGGAAACTCCTTGTTTTTTTTTTTTTTTTTTTTGTTTGGGAGCCTTCTGAAGCCATGGGTGATTTCTTGTTTGCAACATGCATCTGTTGTTTTTTGGATTTCACATGAATAAGTCAAGGCTGGGAGAGATGCTGTTGGGTGGACTGTAGATGTTTCTCTAGGCTGTCTTAAAATATAAAACAAAAGGTATCTGACCACTTCCCAAGTCAGTCAGGTTTTCAGGTGTAGAGGTCTCTCTTCCTAACTGGCAAAGTAAGCACCTCTATATCCAACCCCAGATGATACAAACTGGTTCAAAATACAGCAATGCTATTGCCCTGTTGGCCTCTGGCAACATGACCCAGCCTTAGACAAGACTGTGTAAACCAGTGCTTTTCTGGTAGAAAAGTGCTCTCCTGTGGGCAGGCTTTGGCTCCCAAGCTAACAATTAGGACCAGCTGTGGCCACCATATCTAAGTTGGCACCCTCCACGTGGTGGGCTGGTAAAGGGTCTAAAAGTACCAAGACGTAGTGAGTCTCAGCCTCTGTTGCTGGGCCCCCACTGTAGGTGACACTGTGTAAACGACTGCTTTTCTGTCAGAGAAGCGCTGTCCTGTTTGCAGGCACTAGCTCTCAGGCTAAGAATTAGGTCCCACTAAAATCTCCATATCCAACATGGCATCCTGCACATAGGCACTGCCAGTTCTGTCCAAACCACACTGTGGTAGACATAAAAAGACAGGTCCAAAATGGCTAGATGAACAGAGTCTTAAGCCTGGCTCTCAAAATATGGCAATTTCACCTGACTATCCCACCAGCAGCGTGTCTGAGACTAGCCTCCAGGCATGACCCAGCTCCACCTGCTGACTAAGACAGAGAAAAAAAAGTCAAAAAGTGCGTTTACCTTTAGTCCGTGAGAGCCTGGGCTAGCCAGGAGCAGGAGTCAGAGAAAGAAAGGAGGTTTTTTATTCAGTGGTATGAAGTCCAAATTAACAGCCCTGTGCTGTATCCTGGGGCTCACTAGGTGACCAGAAGTCTCCATTTGATTATCATTTCAGGTCTTGGTTTCCAGAGGGATATAAGGAGACGTGTGCTTAGTCTGCTATCTTGACTCCACCCTCCCCTCCTATCTTAATCTAGTATTGCAAGAACAGATTAGCTGGGGTGGGGGGCCGGGGACCATGCTCTCAGGGGAAAATCAAAGCCAGTTGACACAGCTAGCATTTTGTTAAGAGAGCTTTCTCCACCCCAAGTTGGTGTGGTGTCCGGAGTCTTAAAAACTGCCAAGCTGCAATCTGAGGGTACAGCAAATCGTCCCAATTCAGCAGGAATGGATGATCATCAAGGACTAAAACAACATGGGGGAAAGGGAGTCCAGTAGGTAGACAGACCCATGTGAGTGGGTGACTACATTGACTTGTGACTGGAAAAACCAGATGGTGCCTGGTCACCACCAGGGATAGCCATGATGGAGGTCACAAAGTTGAGTCTTACTGGCAACACAAGAATAAAAAGGGTGCACCCTGATATCTCCACTAAAAGACCTTAATTGATGGTCCAGGGGCCTCAGTGTTCCCCTGGGAGCATGGCCGCTGGCCCCCATGCTGCCACTTTCCATAAATCATAATGGAAGTCAACTCTTCAGATAGGGATGGTTTGGACTTGGAGACACTGAGCAACCATATCATGTGTGCACTTTATGGTTCTATGCATCTACAGGATGTTGTCCTGCTGATCTCTTACTGGAGGTGGGGAGTAGGTGGAGAGAAAGGTATAGGAGATTATTTGGAGGCTAAGACATGTATGGAGCGGAGAGGAAGGGTGTGCTGTCTCCAGGCAGGGAGAGCAGTGGGAACTGCATATAGGTGGGCATGCAAATGTATATCAGAATGCAGATTTTCATTCAATCATAAAAAAAAACCCAACAAACCTTTAAGAATTTTTCAAAACAAAGCTTAGGAAATATATAAATGTTGAAGTGTGGAGAGATAGTAAGTTAGTATGAGATGTGGATGAATTTGATTAAAATTTCAGATTTAATTTCATTAGCCGAATATACCAAGTGCAGTTTCATACTTCCTGTCCTAAAAATATGATGGAAAATAAGTTACTACTAAAGAAATATTGGTAGTTTATAAAACTTTCAACAGTTTTCAAAGTCTGATTATTTTGGCACACCAAAATTATACACACCAAGACAAGAACTTGTTTGGCATTTTAATGAGTGAAGCTGACACTATAACTTTTTAATGTTATGTTTTATTTTCATGGTCCTGTCACTACGAGAATAACGTATTGAAAGAAATGCATTCGAGAAAGAAATTAATATGTGAATGCTTTTGGTTCCCACTCTCTTCCAGTCATGACAGACAAAGCAAAGGATGAAAGGAGGGCTTATTATTTTGAAGAAATGATGCCTTAAATTAAAATGACAATGTTTTATCCCTTTATTATGACTTCTTTTTACTGTAGAAGCTAAACATTAGGCTGTTTATTGGCATATGAATTCAGGAGACTTGCATATAAAGTTTCCATTTCTGTGGAAGGAATTACCGTGACTTAGTGGCTTAAAACAGACATTTGTTTTCTCACAGTTTCTTTACATCAAGAGTCAAGGCCCAGCTTAGTTGGTCTTGCTCCTCAGGGTCCTACAAGGCTGTGACTGAGATGCTCGCCAGGCTACAACGTAATCTGGAGGCTGGACTGGTTCTTGGCCAAATTCTTTCCCTGTGGTTGTATGTACGACTGAGGTCTTCTTTTTTTCTTTCTATTGTTGGCACAAATTATTCTTGGCCTGTAGAAGTTGTTCTTTCTAGACAGGTTCTCCTACCCCTATATCCATTCATAGACAATCATTGCTATTTCCTTCTTTAAGGCTAACAGGAGAATCTCTCTTACATCAGTCTGCTAAACTCATTGTTGCCAAGTCGGTTTCAACTCATAGAGACCTTGTAAACAAAAAATCTTATTTTTGAATAAGGATATTAAATAATCATGAGAGTAGCATCAGCTCTCGTTTACCATATTCTATTGATTGGTTAGATAAAGTCATAAGCTCCATCTATATTCCGAAAGGAAATTATACAAGGAGACAGTTTAGTGAAGGTCACTCTCAGGCGGTTGTTGCTTGTTGTTAGGTGCCATGAGATGTCCTGACTCAGAGTAACTCTAGGTACAACAGAGCAGAAACACTGCCCAGTCATATGTCATCTTCACAGTCACTGCTGTTTGAGCCCATTGTTGCAGCCACGGTGCCAAACCATCTTTTTGAGGATCTTCTTTTTCTGCTGACCTTTTTACTTCACTACCACGATACTCTCCTCTGGGATAGGTTGGTTGACTACAATACCTAGAATATACATAACAAGAAAGCCCTGTTTATCTCTCTCCCTCTCCCTCCCATCTATGTCAACAATTGAAGCAGATCAATTGTTCAATTGGAAAATATCATAGTGTTATAGAACTTGCAACTCTGTAATCATCAGGTTCTGTAAATAAAGACATAAAATTATACTTATCCCAAGTCGATAAACCAATATAAATCTAGCCCTGGTCTGATGGAGTATTCACTGCCATTCTTCCAAAGGCCTTTGGCTTTTCAAATTCTCTCAAACTATGATTGAATTTATTACCACTTTGTACATATTTAAAAAAGACACATTTAAACATCTTTGGACTATATTTGAACTGAGTAAATGTTTATAATTATATTTGAAAGACTATAATTTAAAAAAATTATGAAATAAAAATGAATAAGAAAAAAATTGACCAGAATTATTGATGTATTGTTAATGAACTAGTTGTTTAAAAGAGAGATACAACTCACTACAGTTAAAAACCAAAAAAACAAACCCATTGCTGTCAGTGTCAATTCCGAATTATAGAGATCCTTCAGGTTAAGTAAGGATCAAAAATACTAACATTACATATTAATTTCAGAATTTCAGTTACGGGGGAAACTCGTTTTCAAAGTGTCAGATTTATTTCTGAAAAAATATTATATATTATGATTTAGCACAATTTGAGCGTTAAATTGCATTTCAGTGAAAGCTATATTTTACCAGGTATATATTCTAAAAGAGAAATTATTTCAAAGTTCAATCTGTACCAACATGTGACTAGATTCTATGATGAGCTGATGAGCTATCTCTTTTCACTTGTGTATCTTTAAATTTGCCAAGTTCTCTCTGAGGCCATATATTGACTAGATTAGACAGACATTCTGCAGAGTTAAAATTAAAATGTACACATGATCAAAAAGGGTCAGTCAGCAAGGGTTATTTTCTCAATTTTATATCCCCAGACAGCCATCAAGCAGCCAGCAGAAAAATGCCTTTTGAAACCATGATGTCTCCAGTTTTTATCTCCGACATTACATCGAGATTCGACAGATGGAAGCCCAGCAGCAGACATGCAGAGAGGCCGCCAAATGAGGCACACATACATAGCAGAAGGGTGCCCTGCCCAGGTGGTCGTCCTTTCCTTTCCAGAACCTTTAACATGGCTCGCTCCAAACTTGACTATGCTGTAGCGATATTGACATGTTCTTCAGTCATTGGTGAATGTCAGTGGGCTTTTGGCTCTCTGCATAAGGAACTTTAGCATGCTCTCTGCTCTGTACATATGTCCAAGTTGGCAGCCAGTTGGCATGACTGCTGATGTGTCTCTATCTGTCAGATCTCCGTATCACCTTTGGGACAAACATAGACAATATGAGTATGTCAGCAAGAATGTTATCATTGGCTGTGGAAAGATGTCAAGGGAAATAATGGAGAGATATTTTAGAAGTGACCTAGCAAATTTTCTTTATTGTGTTAAACCAAGGATCTATTTATCTTTTGGAATACAAGGAAAATATAATTTTTTTTAAATAAAGTGACATTTTTATCCAAATTTCAAATAGCCTTTGATAGTTTAGTGACTAAAACACACTTGATACAACTGAGCCAAAGAGAGAATGGATCAGGCATAGAAAGGACTAGAATAGTTTTTCTAACAGGACATTATGCAGGATATTAAAAATTCTACATTAATAGCTGATCTTTTTTGATTAAAATAATAAATTACTACATGAAACAGAATCATGCATATGCTCTAAATGTTCACTGTAATCAGCTCTCAGACACTTTTAGAATGATGTACATGTTTCCAGACTCATGTGCACATGTATTATACATCCCATTTATCCTATCTGTTCATAGTTAATGGAAGACACCCAAATCATTTTTGCTTCAAATTTATCAGATAACCTTGAAATAATTGGCTGAGCTACTTCTATTTTAAATTAACTTCATCATCTTTTTATTTCACTGATGCTACCTTTAATTGTTATATTCACTCATCCATTCATTCATTCCAACAAATATTTACTGAACTAATTATCTCCTGTCCACTCCTTTAAACAGCTTTTCTGACTTGCGTTCCTAATTAATTGTATGAAATCACTGTTCACTCAGTCACTGAAGAGAGAGACTTAAGAGTCGTCTGTGATTTTTCCCTTTCACTCGTCTCTCACACATGAGCATCAGTTCCTCAATCTCCTTAATTCTATTTCTTAAATGTTACAAAACATTTGTTCTCTTTCTAGTGTTACTGGCAGTCTTTCTTCCTGACGTATTTAAGTGAACCTAGATAAGACTATATAACCTCCACAGGGAAATATACCAATGTCAGCCTTTTTTTATGACAGCAAGGATGCATTTTTTTTTTTTTTTTCCACAAAAAGGTAAATGCTATCACTTGCTTCTGAAATAGTAAGAACAGGGAAGGGAGCATGTAGGAAGGAAGAACTTTTTACCTCCTGAGTGGAGTGGGTATATAATTTTGCTTCATATTTAGTTGTGGAAATATTGTCCAAGAGCTTTCTTGGGGGAAAAAAAAAAGCTAAAATATATCTTTTCCTTCTGACACTGCTTGATTAGGAATGGAAACCTTAAACCTGGGCTTTTTTTGTGGTGGTCTTGACAGGATAGAAATAGCAGAAACAAGTCAGTTCCCGGGCAATACGAATCCAGGAAAACATTTTTGAGCTATTGAAGTTCAAGGAGATTTTTCTGGGTTCCAGCTTCATTAGTGGAGTGCAAAAACCAGAAATAATAATCCTTTGGCGATTCTACGGCACGATGACAAAAGGAAAACTGGAGAGAGGCCCGAGAATTACACTTACCTAGGTTAAATACAGGCTGCACATCTGACATAAGTCAGCATTGGTTAAGCCCTATGCAATTCAGTAAAATTCACTGGTCATAAATGTGGGCTGTATAGTCTGAATGCTCCTTAGCAGCAAGGATAGCAAGATTATACCTCACATAGTTGGGACATGTCATCAGGAGGGATCAGTCCCTGGAAATGATGTCATGCTCAGCAAAGTAGAGGGTCAGGAAAAAAGAGGACTACCCTTAACGAGGTGGATTGACACACTGACTGCAACGATGGGCTCAAGCCTAACAATTATTACGACGCTGGTACTGAACTCGGTAGTGTTTCTTTCTGTTGTACCCAAGTTGCTATGAGCCAGTATGTTTGCCATCTAATGTTGCTTTAATAGAAATACCACAAGTGAATGTCTTTAAAAAAAAATTATTTTTTCACAGTGCAGTAGGCTAAAAGTCTTAAATTCAGTGTCAATTCCAGGGGGAGACTTTCTCTGCTGACTCTGGGGAAAGGTCCTTGTCCCTGAACAGGGAGTTCCTGATGTGCTGGGACCCCAGATCTTTTCCAAAGGATGTGCTGTGCTCCTGATACTATTGCTTGGTGACATGAGGTCCCCAAATCTCTCTGCTAGCTTCTTCCTTTTATATTCCAACAGATTGCCTCAAGGCACAATACAATCTTACACAATGAGTCCTGCCCCACAAATGGAACTACTGGCCATCCTCCCTCATTAACATGATAATAGAGGCAGAATTAGAGAGAAGACACAACACAGAGGAACATCACACAACACCAGAAATCATGGCCTACCAAACTGCTACACACACTTTAAGGGGTTAACATTTCAGTCCATGACAGCTGGAATTGACTCCATGGCACCTAACAACAAAAACAACAAACATGGATTGTGGTGGTAGAGTCCGTGGGTTTGCATTCTTATCCTCCTGATATTTAAGGCATAATTTAACCTCTTTATATCTCAGTCTCCTCATGCAAAAAGACAGTTGGTAACAATAACAACTATCTTGTGCTGGTATATTTTAAAAAAAAGAATTGCTGTAGAGTCAATTCTCGATCATAGAGACACTATAAGACAGAGTAGAACTGGAAGAGGAGGGTCTGAAAAGTGGCATCTGAAATACCAAAAGCCCTGCTAGCCTTCTGATAGATGACTGTGATAGATAAGCTTTGCTCTTGGGAAAAGAGGAACCTCCTTTCCTGCAATTTGAAACTAATTCTTATCTCTGCTTCTGCAATTTTGCTAATGCCAGTAAGAGAATAGGATGGAAATTTGTAAACCTGCCAATGCCAATGAGGAAACTGTATGGAAATTCCTTTGTCTGCGTCTGTGCAAAGCTTAGAAAAGAAAAGGAAAGAAGAAGGTTGGGGAGCTCTGCCATTTTGGGACACGTCTGCCGTAGCTCCGCTAGCTGAAATACATGTCTTTCCTCTAATAATTATTGGTGTTCAAGTGATTTCTGCTCTCTGGCCCACTTGTCTTTTCACGCAACAGAATTGCCCCCATAGCGTTTCCAAAGAGCACTTGGTGGATTTGAACAGCCAGCCTCTTGGTCAGCAGGTGCAGCACTTAACCACTCTGCTACCCGGGGTTCCTGTGTTGGTATGGTGAGGTTAAAGTGAGGTAAGACACATAAACACTTGAAACAGTGCTTGTCATGGAAAGAATATGTGAGAAGTAGACAGCAGCTAAATGTTACTGATAAATGTAATCCAGACCAAAGAAACTAGAAATGCAGTTTATACATTTTTGGCTTCCAAATTCTACCTGCTTGCAGGTTGCCTTCTGTAACCTGTCCTCCTCTGTTGCCTTACATAAACAGGCTTCACCCAGGACTATCCCAGGTAAACAGAAACATAATGCCTCTTTAGTAACAAAGTCCTTATATGGTCTACTGTCCAACCTCATCAGTTCATCTCCTGGTCCTGCTAACAGACCCTGAATCTATCATGTTTTCTAGACTCTGTACCTGTGTACATGCATCCCTCTTTACCGTCTTCTCCTCACTCATTTACCTAATTTATACTTACTGTATTGAGCCCTAGCGAAGTTCCAGAAATAACCCTGGATTCACCAATCCTGAACCATTTGTGCTTCTATGTATCAGGTGACCTAGGTTTATCTTAATCGTTGTAAAATAATGGTGATAGTTGTCAGGCATAAAATGTCTTCTATGCCAGGCACACTGATGCCAAGTTATGTGCCTTTTATGTCTTTTGTTCTAAATATTCCCGCAAAATATGTGTTGCATGTATGTGTATTTTTTCCATGTAGTTTTCAGATGAAGAAATTGAAACTCAAGGAGGTTATGTGTTTTGCTGGAATCTACACAGCTAATAAGTGTCAGAGACAGTATTCAAGCTCAGATATACATGGACTAAAAGCCCATCTCTTTGCCAAATTTCTCTCAAAACATTTATTACATGAAATTACAGAAAATATATTTATTTTTTCTTTACCTATCTTACAAATTTCTTGAAGGTTAATACTTTATTTTATTCTTTTTTAAAAAATTGTTAAATCTGTACTATCTAGCCATATTTGGCACATGTTAAGCACATGAGGCATGCTTAATGGGCCAATCCAATGACCTTGTGAACAAAGAGTAATCAATATCTTTCAGCTCAAAGGCTTCCTTCCCAAGCTGGGACTCTTGTCTTTGTTCTCAATGGGACTCTGGGTCATATATCTCGGCTGCTACCTAGCACAGTCCTGGAAGCCTGCAACTTAACCAACTCCATCAAGTCACTGCCAACTCATGGTGATCCCATATGTGTTGGAGCAGAACTGTGCTCTATTGAGTTTTCAATAACTGATTGTTTTGAAAGTACATATTCAAGACTTTCTTCCAAGATACCTTTGGAGAGACTAGAATTTTATAACCTTTTGAAGGTTTAACTTTTGTACCACCCTGAAACTTTTCTACTACCCTAAAACTAGCGCTAGGTTAATGCATCAGTAAAACATCATTGGCAAACTGACGTATGTAGGAAGACATAAAGGTACTACCTCACAGGGGGAACGGTGGGTCAGAAGAATAAAACATTCGCCATACAATGCGTCAGAAATTTTAAATAAAGATTGCTACCATTATTTTGTTTCAGAATTAGCCAGAAATATCTTTTCAGCACTACTTGCTCAAAGCTTTAAAGCAACAGACATTTTGATAAGGCTCAGAAACAGAGGATGTGAAGTAATTTAGGAGCATAAGGGTAGCGTGGAGGAGGTCATCATCTTAATGTGATTTTGAAGCAGGGAACTTTGGAGAGCTAGATGACAATATGGCAAGACTGACAATCTGGTGGCACTGGGAGTCTGGTGACTTGGATAAGGAAGAAAGAAGTATCAGCTCATGAAAGGGAGGTAGTGCATTGCAAATGAACTTAATGAACACTGTAGACAAACCTCATTGTTTAATCTTGCTTAGGACTAGTTCTTGCTTGGGAAAATGCAGAGGGAAAGTGAATCTGTGATTTGCCTCTTATCCTTCTGTCAACTGCAGGATGATTGATTCTGACAGAGACACAGATGTGAGTCTTTGCCCTCTGGAAGGAAAATGTGTGCAGGACTTCAGTAAGTGACCATCTATGTGTGTGCACAGCTTAGAAGGGCCAGGGACAATTGGCGGTTCTGAATGTTTTGCATTTAGAAGGTTAAAATCTTTTTATGCTATCTCAAAATAGTGTAGAATCCTCTCAGTTTTTATTTCTACTTTGGCTTTATCTATAGTATGGTTGGCAAGATCATGTGATTATTAACTCTTGGAAATATCCGCAGCACAGAGAGACAGTCAGAATATCAGAACTGGAATAGGCCTTACAAATTAGTGAATTCAGTGACTTCATTTCTTATGAGGACTGACAAGTCTGTGAACTTAATTGTTGTAAGTGCTACATGCTTCCTTCCTGAATGTCACTATGGTCACTTTCGAAGTGCTCCCTTTGGGAGCCTATGCACTGACTCCAGCGCCTAGTCTACCCCTCAAAGCCATTTTGGAACTCTTTCTGGAATGGCCTTTGCACAAGGTGGCATGATGGCAAGTTCCTGAACTTAAATGTATAGCTGTCTGTGAACGAGTTTTCAGCCAGTAAGCAAGTAATTGTATTGGAACACCCTCCCTACACACCTCATCTGGCCCCCAATGACTTTTTTCTTTACCTAAAGATAAAGGACATATTGAAAGGAAGACATTCGGAGGACATTCACGACATAAAGGATAATAGGATGACAGCTCTGAGGGCCATTGCAGAAAACGAATTCCAAAATTTCTTTGAAGGGTGGACCAGGTGTTGGTGTCAGTGGATAGCTTCCAAAGGGGAGTACTTCCAAGGTGACCATAGTGATATTCAGTAATGAGGTATGTAGCACTTTTTCTAGGATGATCTAACTCAAATTTATATTTATGTCAATATTAGTTTCTTCAAAAATGAATAGTTATTGTGCTTGACAGGGAACAATAAAAACTACCTTTAACTTACAGACTCATGAGAATTTGACCAACTCTGTTTATCCATGCAGATTTGTCCTTAAGTAATCAGTATGCTGTAGCAGTGTTTCTCAAAAATTTGGTGTGCATATGAATCTTTCAGAGATCTTATCAAGTGGAAATTCTGTGATGAGACTTGAGACTGCGTTTATAATAAGCTCCTAGACTATTTTAATAGAGATTTATTAAAATATTCTAATCTGACACACATAGAGTCAGCTGTAAAGCAACTTTTTTTTTTTTTTTTTTAGTTGTTATTGAGTGAAAGTATACAATTCAAACCAGTGCTCCCAGGGGATCCCCCAGGCCATCAGACCATCACTTGTGGTCTTTTAGGAGAGTTCTTGAGCTGCACTCCTCTTTTTCTCATGTTGCCACAGGGATTCAACGTTGTGTGCCACATCACAGCTGTCTTTGGTGGTGGCCAGGCACCATCTAGTGCTTCTGGTCACATGTTGATACAGTCTTCCATTCACATGGGTTCTTCTATCACCTGAGCACTTTTTTCCTCCTGCCTTATTGTTCTCAGTGATTTTCTGCTCTAGATGAGTTGGGAACCATCTGTTGTACCTCAGAGGGCAGCTTGCTAGCTTCTAGGACCCCAGATGCCACTCACCAATATGGGGTGCAGAAGACTCTCTTAGCAATAGGCTAGTTATGCCAGATGGCCTCAATGTCAACTGAAAGTACAGTCCCCAGCCATCTACCCCTGTGACTCTGTCTTTGCAATATTGGGTTGAGATTAGCAGATTTTTCAGTTTATGGTGAAGTCCAGTTAAATTGACCTTTGTACTGTGTGCTGTCACTGCTTTCACAAACTAAATTTCTTTCAACTATCAAATCTATGACTGACCCTCTCCCTGCCTCCCCACCTTTATAGCCATTGAAGAGTCTTTTCTTCTGTACATAAGTCTATTTTTAAGTCCTTTTAGCAGGGGTCTCACACAACATTTGTCATTTTGCTGTTGGCTGTTTTCACTCAGCATAGTCTTCCAATCGAAAGCAGGTTATGAGATGCTTCCTAAAATCATCATTTCTTTATCATCGCACAGTGTTCCATTGAATATATTACCATAGTTTCAAGGCATGATGTTCCATTGAATATATATATCATAGTTTGTTTATCCATTCATGTGTTGATGGGCACCTAGGCTGAGTCCATCTTTTTGTAAAGCAACTTTTTTTTTTTTCTTTTTTTAAATACTCTAAGCATCTTTAAGGAGTCCTGGTGGCACAAATGGTTAAGGTCTCAGCTGGTACCAGACAGCTTGGCATTGCAAACCCTCCCAGAGGAGCTATAGATGAAAAACTTTGCAATTTCAGTCAAGAAAACACCGTGGAGCACTTCTACTCTATCACATGGGGTCGCTGTGCATTGAAATCAACCCAGTGACATCATCTTCAACAACAACACATTTTTAGATAAAACAAAAACAAAAAAAGCCCAAACCCACTGCTGTCAAGTTGATTCCGACTCATAGCAACTTGATAGGACAATAGAACTGCCCCATAGAGTTTTCAAGAAGCATTTGATTCCAGTTGTCCACTTTTTGATTAGAAACCATTGCTCTTAACCACTAAGCCAGGTTTCTGCCTTTTAGACAACATGTGGATTTTCAACATGTCATCTACCAATCACTCTATTAACATCATCCAAGAGCATCTTATAAATAGTCTCAAGTCTCATCCCAGAATTTCCACTTGATAAGATCTCTAAAAGATTCATATGCATACGAAATTTTTGAGAAACACTATCACAGAGTACTGATTTCTTAAGGACATATCTGCTTGGACAAATAACTCTGGTCAAATTTTCATGAATCTATAAGTTAAAAGTAGTTTTTCTCATTCTCTTTCAAGCATGATAACTGTTAATTTTTGAAAAAACTAATATTGACATAAATGTAAATTTGAGTTAGATGAAGGTTTTGATTGTACTTGGCCTCCCCCAAGCCCTGGTCCTGTTTGTACGTATAAAGTAAGTAAATACAGAATGAGTGTGAAAGTGCCTTTTATTCCTTGTTTCATTTCAGTAACCACTCACTGCACATTTTCTGTAGAAAAAGACACGCAAACATGAATGAAAGGCAGCCCAGTGCTGAGGATGTCACACTTTAAGTGGCTCAGAGGTGGCAGAATCCTGAAACCTAAGTTCTATTCTTAGTCACTTTCTTGGCCTTCCTGTGTCTCTATTTTCTCATCTTTTAACTGAAGGCATTGTGCAGGGTGACCCCTATCATGGATTGAAATGTGTTCCCCAAAAGTCTGTGCTGTAAATGTTAACATCTGTGCCTACAGTCCCCTTTAGGAATGGGTTGGATTGTTAATGAGACAGGATTAGTGTCAGGTGGGTTCTGAGTCTATCTCTTAGAAGATAGGAAACCCTGGTGGTGTTGCAGGTAAGTTCTGCATGTGCTAATCAAAAGGTCAACAGTTCAAATCCTCCAGGTGCTCCTTGGAAATGCTATGAGGCAGTTCTACTCTGAAAGATAGTGTTGCTGTGAATTGTGGTCTGCTTGATGGCAGTGGCTTGGCTTCGGTTTATTTAAAAAGAATAGGCGAGCAGAAATGGGGGAAGATAGATATTATATCACAAAAAGATCATCAAGGTGTCAAGAAATAAAGGCCTTTTCCCAGAGATGACAGAAAAAAAAGTCTTCCCCTCTTGCCATAATGCTGATTTTGGATTTCTAGCCTCTTAAACTTTGAGAAAAATAATTTTTTAAAAATATTTTTTTATTATGATTGAGTGAGAACATACAATCCCATATAAATTTATATGCCCGCCAAGTAGCGGCTGCCACTCCTCTTCCTGCCCGGTACACGTCCTAGCAATCTCCTATCTCCTCCTTTGCACCCTCTCCCCTGCATCCAGTAAGAGGTCAGCAGGATGACATCCTGTAGATACACAGAACCATAAAGTGCATGCATGATATGGTTGCTCTGTGTCACCAAGTCCAATCCATTTCTGCCCAAAGAGTTGACCTCCATTATGATTTATGGATAGGGGCAGCATCAGGGCCAGGGGCCATGCTTCCAGGGGAACCCCGAGGCCCCTGGACCATCAACTATGATCTTTTAGTGGAGATCTCAGGGTGCACCCCCTTTTTTGTGTGTGTTGCCTGTGAGACTCAACTCTGTGAGCCCCATCATGGCTACTGGTGGTGGCTGGGCACCATCTGGTTCTTCCGGTCACATGTGGATGTAGTCACCCGCTCATGTGGGTCTCTCTGTCTTCTGGGTTCTTCTTTCTTCCATGTTGTTTTGGTCCTTGGAGATCATCTGTTCCTGCTGAGTTAGGACTGAGAAAAATAATTTTGGTTTGTTAAAACCAAAAGATCTTTTTGATGTAGCTGCATTTCGTACCTAAGGCAATCCTTAAGGTCTTCTGCAGCTTTAAATTTTTATATTATTCTTAACCACTTTAGAAGTGGGGAAAGAGCATACATTTTTGGAGTCAGCTAAATCTGAGCTAAAATCCTGAAACCATCACTGAGTTAGCCTGGCAAAATTAAGTAAATTCTCTGTAACTTCTTTCTTATCTGTAAAATGGGAATAGGATTGCTGACCTTCCAAGACTACCGTGACCATAAAGCGACCATCAAATATGAAGCTGGCAGCATATTACTCGGGGTATAGCAGGTATCAGTAAATGGGGGTTATGATCAGGATCTTTTTATAAGAAGAGGAAAATCTCATTTCCTATGAGAGAAATGCCAAATGGGATGCTCAGGTTACTGTTTGCTTTCCTCACCGTGAAGGTGCCCATGAATTGAAATCAGCACTGTATGTGAGCCTCCTGGGATACAAACGTTGCCAAGGCAACCACTAATTTCTAAATCAGGGTAAATAGTTTCACAGAATGTACAGTTGCCTTTAACAAATTGGATTCCAGGGAAGGGCACACTTTTCCTTACCCTGATGCTCTGTACCTAAGGTAGGGTTGGACATCTGCAGCTATAGGTACCGGAACCACGTTCATCTTCTGTCAACGACACTCTGAAGCTAAGAGCCAGTAACCGAGATCCCTGAGGTCTGTCAGCTCTGCTCGGTCTTTATCTTTTATCATGTGTCAAGTTGGAGTCACATTTCTTAACTCACACAGTAGGGCGCTGAAACAGCTCCTTGGCACGTTGGCGTAATAGACTTCTCAGCAAAGGTGCCACGCGGTTTGCAGTCGTTTGATTCGGCTTTAGCTTCCCACCCCACCACGGTGCTCACTTCCCTTACTGACACATATGACTTCCTGCAGAGAACTAACCTACTATTAAGGCAGCATCGCCTCTCCTGCTACATTCTTCTGTTAAATTAGTCCTCTTCATTGTTGAGAATAATAGGCAACCACTTATGTATCAATGACAATTCACTGCATTCGTTGTGGGATTGTTTCAGCCCTCATAAACTGCACACTCCTGCCATTGTTTATGGGGAGGAATTTTCAGTCTCTTTGCTTTCTTTTAAATCTTTTCTTTAGGGCGAGGTGGGTCAATCTTCCTCAGGCACCCAGCAGATATTATCCTGGAACTCCTTGGAATAATGGGTGCTGTAACTGCAGCATTATTTTTCCCCCAAATAATTCTTAGTGTTGTCTTCTGCTTTTGAATATGCCAGTGGCAAAGCAAGAATAGGGCACTACAAATTCATGGAAGCATGTTAATTATCTTCCTTAAGAATATGAAAGAAATTTTATGATCATTCCTTCTTTTCTGGTCAAGTGCCAAAATCAGAAATACCTCACAAGCATTCTCACAGCTACATTAAGAAAAGAGCTAGCTCATTCACTCTCTCTGAGCAGCTACCCCGTACCAGAAGACACTATATATGTGTATTACCCTTGTTCTCTCACTAGAGTTCAAAGCCACTCTGCAAATACACATTACTATGTCCGTTTTACCAATGTGGAAACTGCCAGAATTTTTAAAAGATCTCACAACGAAACACATATGCAATCTGAAAAGCGTGTTTCTGCAGTGTATCAAAATTACTAATATAAAGCACTATGCAAACAGTTCTTTCCACACTAGGAGATGAATACATTTTTAAACATTTTATTTCAAAGATATCTGACGTAAGACTCATTGCCATCTAGCCATTTCTAACTTATGGCGACGTTATAGGACAGAGTAGAACTACCCCATAGAGCTTCCAGAGGGGCAGCTGATGAGTTCGAATTTTTGTTTGGCAGCCAAATGCTTAAACCACTGTACCACCAGGGCTGCAGATATATAGAAAGGCAAGGACTAGCTGCTGTGAAGGCAGCCCTGACTCAGAATGGCCTTATGTACAACAGAGAAAAACATTATTCAGCCCAACTTCATTGTCATAATTGCCAGTGTGTTCGAGCACATGACTATGGCTATTGTGCCAGTTCATCTCACCGAGGGTCTCCATCATTCCCTCCGCCTCTCTGCTTCACTAACCCTGATGTTCTCCTCCAGAAACTGCTTTCTACTAATGCTTTGTTCAAAGCAAGCTATTTGGAAAATGTACTGTTGTGATCTATAAGATTTTCATTGGCTGATTTTCAGAAGCAGATTGCCAGGTATTTCTACCTGATCTTTCTTAGTCTGGTAGCTCCAGTGAAACCTGTCCACCATGAATGACACTGGTGGTGACACATAGCTTTCAGAATCATAGCAGTGTGTGAGCTACCACAGAAGGACAAATGGACACAAAAAACCAAACCCATTGCCGTCAAGTCGATTCTGACTCTTAGAGATACTGCGGTGATCCTGTAGTCAGAGTCGAAATGCCCAGTAAAGTTTCCAAGGAGAGGCTGGTAGATTTGAACTGCCAACCTTGTTGTTACCAGCTGCAGCACTTAACCAGTACTCAACCAGAGTGTCCAACCGAGAGAGAGGGGGTGGTTGTATTGTGCAGGTTTACTTCAAGAATAATGATAAAATGGACACTCATATACTTACCCTGGGGTCACCATGAGTCGGGTCCAACTCGACAGCACTTGGCTTTGGCCTACTTCCCACCCACATGAAGAGAGCCTACCATCTTGGATCACTTGCTCAGCTCCATTGCTCTGTATCACAAGAGGGGTGGCCCTTGCAGGCTTGGTTTCTCAAGTTCTCTGCTGGCTTCTACTGGTGCAAACAGATTATACCAATTTGCAGTCCCATCAGCAGTCAACGAGCATCCTACTTCCAAATCTTGACCAGTACTCCGTTTTATCAAGTGGATGCTAAATATTTAAATGAAAACGCTGTGTCGTGTTTCTAAATAAGGCGTTTCCCGTAGTTTACTAAGTTGGAGTACTTCTGTGTTGACACTTTTGGATTAATATGTAGGCAAATGTAAGTGTTTCATAGTGTCTGTATACAGCACTTTTTTTTTTTTTTGGAAAGTATCCCATAGATTATTGGGATCGATCCTTCCACCTTAACAAAGTGATTTGTTAAGGTGTTAACAGTGGCTAGTAACTGTTTAAGAGGATGTAAAAATGTAACTGTATCTCAGGTTTAAGGGAACTCTGGTGGTGCAGTGGCTCAGTGCTTGACCACAACTGAAAACTCATATGGTTTGAACCCCACACTGCTCTGCTGGAGAAAGATTTAGCATTTTGCTTTATTGAGTATTACAGTTTTGGAAACCCTATGGGGCAGTTTTACTGTGTCCTATAGGGTTGTTATGCATTGGAATAAACTCATCAACAACAGGCATCTTGGGTTTGACTAAGACTCCAGGAAGCAAAGAAATAATTGAAGGCAAACCATTTCAAAGCAAGGCTCTAGATTGCTTTCTTACTCGTTACTTGTTAAGGAGATGCTTGGATGCATTTCGCAATGTTTACCCTCATATTCACTTGACAAAATAAAGTGTAGAGATTGAAGACACTAAGAAATATTTTCCTCAAAAATGTTTGATGAATTCCTTGATCATTTGCAATATCAATGGGAAAAGAAAAAAAAAAGAAGAAGATTTTCCCCTCATTTCACGCTAAACCTGCGGATCTCACTGGGACTCCGAGAAAAGCTTGACTTAGATCCCCTGCATCTGCAGGCACAGAAGATGGGGCTAGAAAATCTTAACAGCAAAAAGCTGTGATCACATAGTGGTACTGGTGAGATAGTGAGGAGATGTGCTGCTCTGGAAGTCCTTACACTTCAAGCATTTTTCAAATCAAGGGAGTTACTGGCTGAAAGTAGGCTTGAGAGACAGCTTTGTGCTGGAAGGTTTTACTTGAGGAGCTGTGACACCAGAACAGAGAGTCTTTGCAAGATGGACTGCTCCAAGTCAAGGCGGGAAGTCATCAGCAACAGAAGAGTGGAGAGTCATTGCCATGCCAAAGTCAAACTCACTGCCATTGAGTCGATTCTTACTCATAGCAACTCTATAGGTCAAAGTAGAATTGCTCCATAGGGTTTCCAAGGAGTGCCTGGTGGACTTTAGCTGCCAACTTTTAGGTTAGCAGACACAGCACTTGATCACTATGCTACAAGGATTCCCTTACCATGCTAGGTGAGCTGTATTTGGATGTTCTCAGGATGTCTGTAGTGTTAAAAGCAAGGATGTCACCCGGTAGATTAAGGAGGCTGACCCAATCCATGTATTTTTAATCACCTCATAAACATGCAAAAGCAGGGTGATGAATAAAGAAAAGTGAAGAATTGATGCTTTTGTTTTGAATTGTGACATTGGCAAAGAATATTAAATACACCATTGTAGTGGATTGAGTAGTGTATCCCCCAAAATGTTTGTAGCTATTTGGCTGGACTGTGATTCCCAGTGTTGTGTGGTTGTCTGCCATTTTGTGATTTCCCCATGTTGTAAATTCTAATCTTTGCCTGTGGTTAATAGGGAAAAATTGGATTGTGTTAAAGAAGATTGGGCTGGAGCTTTAACACCTTTACTGAAGGAGTTTCCCTGGAGTGTGGCTTATGCCACCTCTTATCCTACAAGAGGCAAAAGGAAAGGGGAACAAGCAGAGTCTGGTACCTCATATCACCAGGAAAACACCACTGGGAGCTGATCACTTCCTTTAGACTGATATATCACAAGGAGGTTCCTCTAGAGATGACACAGGAGAAAACCTTCTCCTGGAGCTGTTGTACTGAATTTGGACCTGTAACCTACTGGATGGTGAGAAAATGCATTTCTCTTTGTTAAGGCCTTCCATTTGTGGTATTTCTGTTAGATCAGTACTGGATGACTAAGACAACTACGAATTATCTATAGAACAAACGTATCTGTCTTGACAGTAGTAAAACCAGAATGTTCCTTAGAAGCTAGGTTGGTGGGTTTACGTTTCATGCAGTTTGGACATGTTACCAGGAGGGATCAGTCTTTAGGGAAGGACATTTCCCTTGGTAAGGTAAAGGGTCAGTGAAAAAGGATGACTGTCAATGAAATGGATTGACACAGAGGCTGAAACAATGGGCTCCAGCATAACAACAGTTGTGAGGATGTTCCAGTAACAGGTAGTGTTTTATTCTGTTGTACATGGCCTCTCTGTGAGTCCAGAGCCAACTCAGTGGCACTTAACAACAGTGTCAACAAGACGTCTGTATATGTGTGTGTGCAGGGGGTATAGGGTGTTTTCCAAAGAATCCATAAATGAAATGCACAAAAGATTCACCTTTGAAAATATATGATATTAGAGAACACTCCTAATCACTCAAGGTAAGAGTAAGCCAGAAAAGTTGTGCCTTTTCTCCCTTTACCTCTCCTCCCTCTTCCATGTCCCTACAGGAGATGAGTGGTACATGGTGGGAGGAAAGAAAGCACAAGATGGAGAAATAGAGAAAAAGTCAGCCACAGTAGTCACACTCATCGAGTTCTAGCACGAGGAATGCTGAAACTCAAATAGTGGACATTTCAAATTAAAATGAGTATCTGAGTTTTGTTATTACATGTATTAGACAACTTAATTACCTGAATGAAAATGTTTTCTGAATAAGAGTGACAGAAATTTTGAAAGTGAGCAGAAAATCATGGTGAAAATAGTCATTGGAACACAAACATTTGCCTCTTCACTATCTGAAACTTCCACTAAATATTCAGTAAATATGTATTTTTTTAAAGGTATAAACCCATGGGACAAAGAAAGCTAGAGAGTTCCCAACAACAGATCCAGCAGCAAAAGCTTTCAAAGCTGGAAATCAGCAAGACAACCAGTAGCAGGGAAAAGCAACCCCTCTAGGCAGGGTGGATGGACACAGTGGCTCCAATTATTCGCTCAAGCATAACAGCAACTGTCAGCACGGTACAGGACCAAGCGGGGTTTTCTTCTGTTGTACATAGATTCGAGAAGAGTGAAGCCCAGAGTCATGGATTGAGTTATGTCCCCCAAAATATGTGTGCAGCCACTTGAGTTGGCCATGATTCCCACTAGTGTGGTCGACCTCTGTTTTGTGATGGTAATTTTATGCCAGTGAGATTTAGCATGCTGTCATGGATCGAATTGTGTCCTCCCAAAAATATGTATAGCCATGTGGCTGGGCCACAATTCTCAGTATCTTGTGACTGTCCTCCATTATGCGGTTTTCCTGTGCTATATGTTAAAGGATTAGGATGGGCTATAAATCCCTTCATAGGATCACCTGTCTGCTCCACTGTAAAGGGAGTTTCCCTGGAGTATGGCTTGCCCACCCTCAATCCTTTCGTTCTACAAGACATAAAAAGACAGAGAAGCAAGCAGAGAACTGGGAATCTCGCACCATCAAGAAAGCAGCACCGGGAGGAGAGCAAGAGCGCGTCCTTCAGCCCTGAGGTTCCTGCGCCAAGACTCACCCTGGACAAAGACTGATGCAATGCTGGACTTTCCTTCCAGAGCTGACAAGGGAAAAGCCTTCCCTTGGAGTGGATACCTTGGATATGGACTTGCAGCCTACCGGACTACATAAGAATAAACCTTCCTTGTTAAGGCCATCCACTTTGTGGTATTTCTGTTAACGCAGCCCTAGCTGACTAAGACAGATGGGATTGTAACATACTTACCTAAGTTATAACTCTTATCCAATGTAAAGGGAATTTCTCTGGGATGTGGCCTGCACCATAGTTTATGTTAAAACAGATAAAAGAAAGGTGAAGCAAGCAGAGAATGTAGGCTTTATACCTCCCAGGAGGAAGTGCACCAAAGTATGTCCTTTGGACCCAAGGTTCCTGTGCTGAGATGCTCCCAAAGCAAGGGAAGATTGATGACATGGATCTCCCTCTAGAGCTGAGAGACAGAGTAAGCTTTTCCCTGAAGCCGGCACCCTGAATTTGAGCTTATAGGCTACTAAACTGTAGAGAATAACCTTCTTTTTGTTAAAACTATCCATTTGTGGTATTTCTGTTACAACAGCACCAGATGAGCAAGACATCTGTGGCTCATACTGCTGTGGGAGAGCCAAGAATCAGTCTGATTAATAAGGAATCTCTGAAAGGCTCAAGAACTGACTAGCATTTGTGACCTGTAGAAGTAGAAGTGACAGTGGGTGAAGCACGATTGATGAGAGTCTGTTTAAAATCCGCCAGTTTCCCTAGATTCCTTCTAGGTATTGCCGTGTACTTCCTGTGTTCTTCTGTAGCCCTGTACACCCCACTGTATTCCCAAATAATGTGTTTATATTCTCCTTCTTAACTTTTCTCTTTTAGGCATTATCTTTCTAGCTATTAACTTTTCACACATTTTTTCTCTCCTTGGTAGTAACTTGGATTGATCAATATTTCATGTTTACATTATTATGATAATGTAAATGCTGTTTAAGTGGAGTTATGTAGGATGTTTCATTATTTTTCCTGAAAACCTCTCTGTATTCCATGTCACTAGTGAGTACTTAAAATATTTTGGGGGGGGGTTGATTTTATATGCATATAGCCAGAAGAATAAAATGATGAGTTACAGACACTTTTTTCAGGAAGGTAAGCACACTTCGCACACCTAAGACCAAGACTTTGTGCAAAAGTTTTATTTGGAAATGGAGCAAGAAAAACTGGAATGAAAACATTCAGGCAAGTTATTTTGATTGAGAAAGTTGAGTGTCACTTCAGTTCAATTAGTCTAATATACTATATTCTCAGCACTATGTTAGGCACTTGGACTACAAATATACTTACGTTCAACATGATCGATGTCTCGTCTAGATCACACTGATGGGCTGTCAGAGAGATGGACAAAATTACTCAAGCATCATATCACAATGTGTTGTGTGTGGAGAGGCACAGTTACCTCAAGGAAAACTTCTTGGACTCATGAGTCTCAGTGATTCTTACAGGACAGGAGGATATTACTTAATGGATCTGGAGGGGCATGGAGCTGCAGGGGAAGGATAAATATTTACAGAGCTTTTTATATGTAATTTAAATATGTGTACTCAAATACAATTTAATATTTTAGAGAGAAGTTGTTTTTGTAGTGCCAGCAATGGTAAATAAAAATGGATAAGCAAACTTAGAGGTAGGTAGATCAGGTTGCAGCCTATTGTAACAGCAAAGGTAGGTGATTAGGGTCTAAACTAATATTCTGTCCAAAAGGCAAGAGACAAAAAGTAACCGACTTGAGAACTAGTAGAATATTTGAATTAGTAGGACAATGTTACTCTATGCACACTGAGGTATGCAGAAGACTTTAGGATAGTTTAGTCATTTTTTGCCTGGAGTTACCAACTAGATGGTCAGATGGTAGAGCAGAGTAAGATGGAAGGTGAGTTTGAGGTCTACTGAGTATGTTATGTATGGAAGAAATCTATGAACACAGTGCTGAAGTAGAATAATGCTTTGGGATGATTTTTTTTTTTTTTTAATTTCTTCTCCTGGAAATCAGTTGACCTTCCCAAGCCCAGGAAGCTAGAGTATTCTATGCTCACAACTGCAAGACAGCAGTTGATCAGCAGAAAACAGACTGAAAGAGTGAATCTATTAACATAGATCTATTAACATAGATCCTGACATAAGAAAAGATTTTTGGAAAAAAAGAAAAAAGAAAAAAAAATTTTTTTCCAAAATTCTTTTTCATCCCTGGACTAAAGAAAAAAATTTATGGGCTCCTAAAAGGGAAGGAAAGTGAAGGGAAGATCATCTCTCATCTAACTCAAGAGTGGGAAAATTTGGTGAGATTCTAGTATCCTCTCACAGCAAGCAGGGGCAAAAGAAGATGACATCCTGCTAAGGTATGTGCAGGTAGACAGGACAGAGAGACCTTCTGAGTTTCTCACAGCTCTGAGTGGTTTAGGGTAAGAGAATATTTCCCATATGCCTTAGAATGTCTGTTATGTGGTTGAAATTGGGCTTTCTTAGTGAAGTTGTGGAAGAGACAGTAGCAACATGGATCTTTGGGAATCCTGGGCAAAGTACAAAGAGGAAACAGGGACATCTCAGCAAATAATAGAGTGACTATGTGAACAGGTTGCCCTCTACCCAGTCTGCCCAGAATTTGGAAGCAAACCTGGGGAAAAGTCAGGTTGCTGTTTCAGCTGATTGAAATGAAATTTTTGTTATTAGGTGAAATGAGTTCTCACGCCATGAGTCGGATCAGACTCGACGGCACTTGGCTCTTGGCATTGAAAACTGAAGAAAATTCCTTTACTGGTCATGTGGTTTCATACCTGCTATATTTGGTAGGTAACTGGATACTTATGCTCTCTTAGGGTGTAAATTCAAGATCTGCTGAAGCTATTGATTTGGAACTAATCAACAAATCTGTGGTGGCTGAAAGCTTAGTAGAATCAGATCACCCGGGAGCAAGAAGAGAAAAATGTGAAGGGCAGGATGTCTGAAGAATATCAACATGCAAACAGATGGGAAGAAGTTCCCTTAAAGGATACTGAGGAAGCACATCCAGTGAAGTCTCCTTTTGAAGGAGTAGCTTTTATCTGATGGTCTAAAGTTGTTGGCCTTCCCAATTTCAGTTCAGAGGGGCTATGATCTAACATGTCTAGATTTCCTGGGAAGTCGTACAGCTTTAACTGTAAAAATATGTCTCTCCCCTTTTATCATTCACCTTATTAAGCTAAATGACTTCTGCAATTCTTTGTTTTATGTTAACTGTGACTTAAAAAAAATGGGAAATACAGCACAGGTACACATAAATTCATTTAATAGAGGTTTACTATTAAAAAAAATTGTGAATTTTTTTCATTATGATTCATTATGATTGCAATTAATATTAAAAAAATATATATCACTGACAAATACCAAGCCCTCCAAACCAACCCCAGTGCCATTAAGTTGATTCGTACTCCTAGCGACCTTATAGGGCCGAGTAGAACTGCTGCATCGTTTCCAAGGAGCGCTGGGTAGATTCAAACTGTCAACCTTTGGATCAGTGAACATAGCACTTAACCACTAAGCCACCAGGGTTTCCCACTAAAAAACAGCCTTCAAATAAGTGAGCCTCAGATTATGGGAGAGCTATGAATTATAATAAAGAACTGTATAAAAAAGTTGCCTGAAAATCTATAGCTCATTTACCCTACTACTACAAGAATATTTAATTAACATTTCACTGTCTTCAAGTAAACTCATGCCAATAAATATCCTTTGGTTTGCATGTTGATCTTCTCAGATACTTTGGAAATGTAGCCTCTTATTTAGCATGAAACTGAGAGGCTGCCGACACTTCCTGTGTCAGTTTTGGTAAAAACTGATGCTCGTATGTTTCTGTCAGTTGTCACTTGGGATGGATTTCAGTTGCCATTGTGAATATAAAAAGCTCACTATCCCATTACTAATTCCCATGAGTTATTTAGTCCTGTCTTTCTTTTCTAAAGGTTAAACTCTTATCTTTCTGCTAAAAAGTTAGATAATTAACATTCTCACTTACAATGCTTCCATAGCATTTGTAGATTATGCACCATTAATCAAGTTCCTCTGCAGTCATGATTGACTTTTGCAAAGAAATTAAGTGAATAAATCCTTTCTCTTTAGTAATAAGTTTGTTATTATTATGGTTAAAATATAATGCCTTTCTGAGAAACTCATTTTCGAATAATGGGTTCTACCTATTTAAAATGGATATCTTAAAAACATTTTTCATATATTTAAGTAAATAACAGGTTCATTCTACATTTGTTTGACAGCCACTCCCTTCCCTCCCAGGAGGCACTTTTTGTGAGTGCCACCGTGACAGTCTTTTCTCACATATTACTGTAAAAAATAATTACTGTAGTATGCTTATGAAAATAGCTCACTGTAGGGTAGATAGGAGAGGAGCAGCTAACAAACATAGAAGGTACACATTATTTATGTAAAAGTATAGTAACAGAGGTAAAATTGAGTGACCTTCAGAAACTTTCAGGGTGCTAACATGTCTTTGCATAAGAAAAAAAACCTTCAAAATTTGTAGTTTTCAAAGTACAGCATTGTCTTGGGCTGGATTCTCTAGAGAAGCAAAACCAGTCAAGTTAGTAAGGTGTGTATATACATATGTGTGTATGTGTATACATATGTGAGTATGTATATACGCTGTTTCTGTTGCTGTTGTTGTTAGGTGCCATCAAGTGGGTTCTGACCCACAGCAGCTCTATGTACAAAAGAACAAAACAGCGCCTGGTCCTGCACCGCCCTCACGATTGTTGTTATGTTAAGCCCGTTGTTGCAGTAGTCATCTCAGTTCATCTCATTGAGAGTCTCCTTTTTGTTGACTCTTTATCAAGTGCGATGTCCTTCTCCAGGCTCTGATCCCTCCTGACCAGCCCAAAGTATGTGAGACATAATCTCATCGTCCTTGCTTCTAAGGAGCATTCTGGTTGTACTTTTTCCAGAGAGATTTGTTCATTCTTTTGGCAGTCCATGGTATATGTAATATTCCTCTTCTACACTAAAATCCCAATTTGTGAATTCTTCAGTCTTCTTTATTCATTGTCGGCTTTCACGTGTACGGAAGGCTGTTGAAAACACCATGGCTTGGATCAGGCATACCTTAGTCTTCAAGGTGATGCTTTTTGACATTTTATAGAGGTCTTTTGAAGCAGATTTGCCCAATACAATACATCCATTGATTTCTTGGTTGCGATTTCCATGGGTGTTGACTGCGGGTCCAAGCAAAATGAAATCCTTGACAATCTCCATCTTTTCAACATTTATAAGGATATTGTTGATATTGTTTATCAGGTTCAGTTGTGGAGAGCTTTGTTTTCTCTCTGTTGAGGTGTAGTCCATACTGAAGGCTATGGTCTTTGATCTTTACCAGGAAACACTGCAAGACATCCAAGACCTCTTCACTTTCAGCAAGCAAGGTTGTGTCGTCTACTTAAGGCTGCCTGTTAATAGATCTTCCTTTAATCCTGATTCTTTATTCTTCATCATATAGGCCATGTGTACATGCATATGAATTTCATATAGCCCATTATATATGTACATGTAAATGTATAGAAATATATACATATACATTTATATACATGTACTACATAAATAGATATGTATATATGAAAAGAAAGAGAGAGAGCTTTATCTCAAGGAAATGTCTCATGTGATTGTAGAGGCTCACTAGTCCCAAGTCCATGGGTCAGGCATTAGTCTGGAGTCTTTTCCAGACTTAAGTAGCTACAGAGGTTGACATATCCAATCCAAGATCACTAAATCAGGTGTCAGGTTGCTTTCTCACAGGCTACAGAGACAGACGAATCCTAAGATTGGCAGGCAATATGGCATACCACTGGTTTTTATGTCTCAACAGCCAGAGATCAGATGAGGACAAGCCAGATGCAGGATCCAATGCAAGCAGAAGCCAGATAGCTTGACCAGAAGGTCCAATATATCGGATGCTTGTCATACTCCTGAAGAAACTCCCCTTACAACTGATTGGCTAATTAAATAAGACTGCATCATGGAGATGATTATGTCATATCACAAAATGGAGATAAGGATATTAGCACATAACCGTCAAATTCCCTAATTCCGTAATTACCAAACTGTATTATTTCTAATTGCAAAACTACTAAGAATTGTGGCCCAGCTGAGTTGTCAGGCAACATTAACTATCATATGCACAAATATAAAATCACTTCTATTGAAATTTAAATCCCCTACATTTTCAAATGACAGAAGAAGAAAATAAAGATATACACTTGATCATCATTTTAAGTTGAAATTAGAATTGACTTGTATGGAAAAACAGATAGAAAGCATGTTTTTCAGACTTCTAGCATTTCTGTGTCTGAATTATTTGCCAAGAACTTCTGCACAAGGCAGGTACTCGACATTTATAGAAAATGTGTTCTAGAAAGAATTTCCTCATGGAAAAAAAAAAGTTTTACATCTGTGAATGTTTCTTTGACATTTTCTTTCTGCTGCAGTTTTCTTATATTGTTTCCTTGATCTGTCTGAGAAGATAGATTGTGGGAATTTTGGAAAGCTTTAGAATTCTATTAAGCACAGAAAATATAAACTCTCCTTTTCTATCATAAGACATTGTTTTCAATTTCCTCACTTAGTTTTGCTTTCTTCTTTCCCCTAAGTAAGTTGTGGAAAATACCAGCACACACTGAAGAAAATAAACTAATGTAGGTTTCTCTTTTTGTTGTTGTTAGACAACAGATAGCAGATGTGCATAGGGTCAGTAAAACTAAATATCAATGTTTTATGCCCAAACATGAATCAAATGTCTTGACCAAAATTGATGTTGTTATTCGGTGCTGGTAAAACGTTTCTGACTCGTGGTGACCTTACGTACAGCGGAGCGAAACACCGCCCTGTGCACATGTGCTGTCCTTGCAATTGTTGCTATGCTTGAGCTCATTGTTGCGGTCGTTGGGTTGATCCATTTTGCTGAAGATCTTCTTTTGTTTTGGCTGATCTTCTACATTACCAAGCATGATGTCCTACTCTACGGATTGATCCTTTCTGATAACATGTCCAAAGTATATGAGATGTAGTCTCACCACTCTTGCTTTTAAGGAGTATTCTGGCTGTATTTCTCCCAAGGTAGATTTGTTTTTCTGACTTTTCATGGAATAGTCAACATTCTTGGCCAACACTACAATTCAGAGGTATCAATTTTTCCTCACTCTTCTTTATTCATTGTCTAGCTTTCGCATGCATATGTGGTGATTGAAAATGTCTCAGCTTGGGTGCACCTTCCTCCTTAAAGTGACATCTTTGCTTTTCAACACTATAAAAAGATCTTTTGCAGTAGATCTGCCCCGTGCAAAGTGTCTTTTGAGTTTTTGACTGCTGCTTCCATAGCTGTTGATTGTGGATCCAACTAAAATGAAACCCTTGACAACTTCAGTTGTTTCTCTGTTTATATGATATTGCTTGTTGGTCCAGTTGTGAAGAATTTATTTTTTTCTCTCTTGAGGTATAATCCATACTGTAGACTGTAGTCTTTGATCTTTCATCAGTAAGTGCTTCAAATCCTCTTCAATTTTAGCAAGTCAAGCTTTGTTATCTGCATATGAAAAAAATTCCCCGACCCACAGTAGCCCTATAGGATAAAGGAGAAGTGCCCCATAGAGTTTCCAAGGAGTACCTAGCGAATTTGAACTGCTGAGTTTTTTTTTGTTAGCAGCCACAACACTAAGTCACTAATCCACCAAGGTTTTCCATCTGCTTATCCAGCCAAGTCAAGTGCCATCATGAGTCTTCCTCTAATCCCCGTATTCCGTGCATCCTCACGTAGCCCAGTTTCTCAGATTATTTGTGATTCAATAAGAATGACGAAAGGATACAACCCTGATGCATGCCTGTATTGACTTTAAAATGCTCCTTACCGCGTGTTCTGTGCCTATTGGCCTAACTACAGATTCCTCATGAGTGTAATTAAGTGGTCTTAATTTCCTGTTCTTTGCAACATTATCCATAGTTTGTGAGGATCCACACAGCGGAATGCTTTTGTACAGTCAGTAAAACAAGATGAACATTTTTTCTGGTATTCTCTGGTTTCAGTCATGATCCATGTGAAATTAGCAATGACATCCTTTTTTCCATCCTTTTCCATCCTTTCAATCCAGCTTGAGTTTCCAGTAGTTCCTGTCTGTGTACTATTGCAACATCTTTTGAGTGATCGTCAGAAAATTTTATGTACACGTGATATTAATGATATTGGTTGATGATTTCTGCATTCTTTTAGGTTCCTTTGTTTGGAATGGATATAATTATGGATCTCTCCAGACAAGCGACAGGGAGTTGTCCTCCGAATTTCTTCGCAGAGACGAGTGAGATCTTCCAGCACGGCATTGATTTGTTGAAATACCTCAGTTGGTAGTAGCTATTATTATAGGGGAAAATGAAATGACTTAATCTAATGAACAGTATTTCAAGCAAATTAGAGCAGGAAGCTATGCTTTCCTATATTGTGAAGAGCTCCATCATGTGGACTTTCGGAGAACTTTCATGTAGGTGGATCCATGTTTCACAAGTCCTAGGCACTACTGCATGAGTTGGATCCGACTCAACAGCACTTGGCTGGCTTGGCAGGCACTACGGCAGCCCTGTGTACTGTCTTGAGGTTATGAATTTTAGCTACTCCAATTTCTATGCGTCTTTAGTTGGATTTATTTTTGTTTGTTTGATTTCCCATTTGTTCTCTTTTATTTTTTAAATCTGATGGGAATTCTTGTTTGGGAAGGCTGTTTTGTGCCCCATTCAACTGACAGACTCTCTGGGATGCCAGTCTTGATCTTTGGGAGCTTATGGGTAGTTCTTTAAAACACACTGGTAACTGGAAAAAGATATATAAGTCAATAAATAATTAAAATGATGATGATGATGATGACAGCAGAAATCCTTGGGGAAACTATTTTCAAACCGAATCATCGAATTCATCTATCAACATCTGAAGACATCAGCCAGAAAGTCAGACAACAGAACATATATAAATTAATATCTTGGTGAGGTGGGGAAGTTAAAAAATCCTTTAATAGAACTGAAAGTGTAGCTATTGATTTCTTAGGAGATAGGATTGCTAAAGGTTGAATTGCTTCTATGATTAAATCACAAGCTTCAATTCTGGCATCAGTGTTTCCTTCAGTCAAAATCACAGAGGATATCTGCAGATCCCCAGAGCTGTGTCTCTGAGTAAACTAGTAAAACACAAGTATTTCCCTGAGGGGTTTAGATCCAGTGGTAGATTAGCTGTCTGAAGTTGATCATTTCAGTTTTTCTTAAAGAGATCCGTAGGAGCTAGTAACCTACTTGCTTACCCTTTCGTATCTGAAAATTAAAATGGAGAACAATTGAAATCTCTGCATTTATTTGCTACAGTTTCAGGCAACATGGAAATACAAGTTCCTCACTCATCAGCCTTTTGGGTGTCTATCTTCTGTGTTAAATATCCTTGCTTTGGGTACCTGAAGATAATTGTATCCTAGAAAGTGAAGTTATGTGTTTTGCATTCAGAGTTCATCAACAACCACCCTTTAAATTTTGTGGATCAAATCAAACTACCATTTTAAAAATATGAGCTTATAAAACAAACCACACACTCACAAATTGCCCCAAACCCCAAATGCCACTTGCAATAATAAAAATATTAAAAGAGCAGGGTCATGTGGAAGTGCAGGTGAGACTGTTAATCAAATAAGTTTATTGGACAATCTCATCTTGGTGATACACAAACCCAAGGTTGTTTCATTTTTCTGCAGTCGTTGCCTTCAGCTGTGCTCCACTGATCATCCTTTTCCCGAGCTTTAATGACATTTTAGGAGATCCCATAGCTTTCCCATCACTTTCAATTATTAAAAAGTGCACTCTAGTCTTGTCCAATTTCATACTTCAATTTCACCGCCTTCTGTCCTCCCAGTGCTGACCACAGAGAATTCCATTTTTACTCCTTTGCTGCTTCACCTTCCTTTTGGGATCTACCTACTTCATGGGTGGTGTACGGAAAAGGCATTGCACAGACAAGCAAGAGTCCTTTAAAATTACGAGTGTGTGATTACTGCTGAGAATCCTCTTACAAACAACTACGGCTGTCTATGGATGACCTCTGTCTGACAGGCCTCAACTGCTTCTCTTCCAAAGCACGTGTGTAATTTTAGGGGGGTTGGGTCTTTCATCTGCCAACCCAAAAGTAAGAAGGTTGGTTGCCTCTACCTCCTGCAATCCCAGGTAAGCCTCCCTCTGCATCCCCTCCAAACTCTATTCTGATCTTACCGCCTACCTTTTCCCTCTGGCTAGAATCTCTTTGATGGGGGACCAGTGAGGTGGGTCAAACCTGGAGGCCTTCTGTAATGTCTACTTTACTCAGAAAATATTGCATTCTCACTATATCACACCATGAACATGCAGGCTGCTCCATTGCTTCAATCTCTCTACCCTGCCCTATGCAGACAATTCTTTTCTGCTTAATCAAATAGTTCCCACAGGTAGATTAATCAGTTTAAGGCATAAGCTGAATTTCATTCAGGAAATGAAAAGCCAATTGCTCTTTTTGGAAGGAGTTGCTTTTTACTCGGCTGTTGAATAGTGCAACTGTGTGTTTCACTGTTCTAATTAGGGCTGTAGACATGAACCAGACTTTTTCTGGGCAAGTTTATCATGACCCATTGCTGTTGAGTGGATTCCGACCTGTAGTGACCCTATAGGTATGTCACCCTATTAATGGGAAACAGAAAGCACTTTTAGGAGTCCTTGGGTAGTGTTTAAGTGCTCAGTCTACTATTCAAAAGGTCGGCAGTTTGAGTCTGTCAAGTGCTCCTTGGAAACTCTATGGGGTGGCTCTACTCAGTCCTGTAAGGGTAGCTATGTGTCAGAATCGACTTGACAGCAGTGTACTTACCATAAAGGGTTAATTCACTCGACTGATGACAGGGATGTTGACAGTTCAAGTCCACCCAGAAGCATTTCAGAAGAAAGGCCTGGCCATCTACTTTTGAAAAATCAACCACTGAAACCCTCTGGAACATAGTTCTATTTGGAATCCACTCAACTGAAACCTCTTTTAGGGGTGGAGAGTACTTTGCTTGTAAGGTTCCGCTTTGTGGATAAAATAATTTGCAATATTTTCTCCGTAGGACAGTCTTGTGACACAGCAAATTGTCCTCTCCCTTTTTAGTAATCTGGGGTTTGATGGTGGTGAATACAAAGCCCGTTTGGTCACAGTCAAGATGCTTCATCCCTAAATTATTTTTGGCTCAGTTTAGAATATTAGGTATTTGATGCCTTTTTCTTCTCAGCTTTGAATCTTTGATGCCAGTTGTAGGACACAAGGGCAGAAAAGTACTCAACACTAACTATAAAAATGAAAGTGTAAAAAAACGGGGCAATTAAAAAACGCATAACCTGTGAAAGTGACTTTATTTTTTTTTTTTTTGTTTTTTGTCTCTGTAGTCTTGGATTTGGCAACAAGTAGTCCTGGAAGTTGTTAATGGCCCTCATGTAAGTCACCTTTTTGATGAAACAGGAGTTCTGGAAGCAAAATCGTGATATAGAAAGAAATCAGATTCTTCCCGTGGAGCCAAGTTACCCTTGAAACCACCAGACTTTTGGAACTTCCAGCAGCACAACCAGCAAATTTCTTTTTGTTGATTAAGCTGGTTTCAGCTGTGTTTTCTGCTGTTTCAACTTATTACAGGGGCTAGAAGAAAGGGTTGACTGCTTTGTTTCTTTCAGTGTTCCCAACAACCTGAGAAATAAAAATGTTTTGCTTCTGAGTGAAATAGACAGGGAAAGAAATGGGCAGCGTCACAGTTTTGTAGCTCCCTTTGCTGTATTTTTAGCACACCCCACTATTTTGTGAAAAATGAGCATTAGGAAACCAGTGTTCATATGTTAGCCCAGATATTAGTATTGTTGTTGTTGTTAGTTGCCACGAGGCCAATTTTGATTTGTAATTACCCCATGTGTGCCGTGTAATAATTGTTTTTCTACTTACTTATTGGAATACCATACTGTAAAGTTTCTAAGACCAGTGAGTAGGCTCTCTACAAAAAGTAGCCTCAAGATGCAAGCAAAACGCAACCAAAGTGAGGATATTGTTACCAAAGACAGTGAGAGCAAGAAGTTGTTAACTGATTTAGAAGGGTGTAGGATCCGACTTGATGGCACTTGGCTATTACCAACATGGCAGAAAAGGATGAGAGGTCAGAAGGCACACTCTGATTAACTTCCTCACTCTGTGGTCTCATTTTGGGAATGCGTTGTTACAAGGTCTGTAAGAGGCAAGGTTTCTCACTGTTCTCTTCATCTCAATACCTTCTCCTCCAATCCTGTTGAACTTTCTCCTCTTTGGAGAGCAAAGTAAACAATGTTAATTTGCATTTTCTGTGTTTACAGCATACATTTTTCTTCTTTCTTCCCTCTACAGCACACTTTCAGCTAGTCACAACTCACAAAGTCTATCAGAAATCTTGGTTCTTGTAATCAAATACCTAGCCTGTCGCAAGTATTGTCTTTGTTTTGGTTTTAAGATTTCATGTTTGTGGTTATAGTCCAGGATTCAACACTGTTTCCCTCGTTTAGTTCTCTCCTATGTTAATAAATCTTTGTCTCAAGATACAATTTCAGGTATGAAGGGACACAATAAAAGGAATTATTCACAATAAACAAACAAACAAACAAAATCTTTGGGTTGCTATTTTACAGTGTCAGCCTTCTGTGTGTATCAACCCAAACCCCCAAACGCATTGCCATCGAGTCAATTCTGACTCATAGCGATCCTACAAGACAGAGTAGAATTGCCCCGCAGGGTTTGCGAGGCTGTAAATCTTTACAGATGCAGAGATGCTGGTGGATTTGAAACGAAGACCTTTCTGCCAGAGGCCAAGTACTTTACCTACTGTGTCACTTGGCCTCCTGTGTGGGTGTTAAGTTTATATAATCTAGAAGTTTCATGAGCCCTCCTTTTTCAGGAAGGGTAACCTCTCCTAACGTGTTAAGTAATTCAAAGTTTAAAGATACAAATCTCATTTTCCCCCAGAAAAATATTGCTCTGTAGTTGTCTTTCCACTGACACTCTGGGCTGCTTTTCAGTCCTGCTGATTAATACCTGTATCTGCAACCCGTGGTCCATCTGGTGAATTAATGGCTCTTCTTAGACGAGGACTTTTCACCCTTTTATTCACCTTCAAGAAGACTAATGATTGCATCAAACTGTGAGAATATGTTAACAGGGCAGAAAAATGTATCAGAATTGTGTTAGATTTACAACAGAAGAGGGAAAAATTAAAATTCTAGGCAATTCAGACTTGCTCTTGAACACACTATCAAAGGCGATTATACACATCCTTGTAAGGATATATTCGTAAGCCACATTAATTCATACAAGTGAGGATGGAAAGATTTTCTCTCACTTACCTTGGATATGTCATCACAGGGAATCAGCTCTTGGAGAAGAACATCATGTTTGGTAAAGTAAAGTTGTTCTTGTTAGGTGCCATTGAGTCTGTTCCGACTCACAGTAAAATGAGGAGGACAGAAGGAGACGCTGCCTGGTCCTGCGCCGGCTCGGCAATCATTGCTACGTTTGAACGGATTGTTGCAGCACTGCGTCAGTCAATCTCACTAAAGATCTTTCTTATTTTGGGCTGACCATCTACTTCACCAAGCATGATGTTCTTCTGCAAGAACTAGTCCTTTCTCATAACATGTCCAAAGTACGTGAGATGAAGTCTTGCTGTCTTCCTTTCTAAGGAGCATTCTGGCTGTACTTCTTGCAAAATAGACTTGTTCATTCTTCTTGTCCACAGTATTTTCAGTATTTTTTTTATCAACATCATAATTTAACGGCATCAGTTCCTCCTCAGTCTTCCAGATTAGTTTTCCAGCTTTTTCATGCATGTGAGGTGAGCAAAAATACCGTGGCTCGGTAGTCCTCAAAGTGACATCTTGCTTTTTAAACACATTAATGAGGTCTTTTGCAGCAGATTTGCCTGGTAAAATGGATCGTTTGATTGATGGACTGCTGCTTTCACACTGTGGATTTTGGACCCAACTAAAACAGAATTCCTGGCAACTTCAGTTTTTTCTTCTTTTATGTGGTATTTGTTATTGGTCCAGTGTGAGGATTTTTGTTTTCTTTACGTTGAGGTGTAATCCACACTGAAAAGTGTGGTCTTTGATCATCATCAGTAAGTACTTCAAGTCCTCTTCACTTACAGCAAGAAAGTTTGTGTTACCTGCATATCACTGGTTGGTAATGAGTCTTCCTCCAATCCTGACACTGAGTCCTTCTAATATAGTCCCAACTTCTCAGATTATTTGCTCAGCATAGCTTTTGAATATGTATGTGAAATGATAGAACCCTGATGCACGCCTTTCCTGATTTTTAACCACACAATAAGGATCCCCTGTCTCTTGGTTTACATATAGATTCTTCAAGAGCATACTAATCCTACTTTTGCAATGTTTTCAATAATTTATTATGATCCACACAGTTAAATGCCTTTTCACAGTCAATAAAACATAGGTAAACATCTTTTTGGTATTCTCTGCTTTCAGTCAAGGTCCAGCCAACATTAGTAATGATATTCCTTGCTTCACATTCTCTTCTGAACCTGGTTTGAATTTCTGGCAGTTCACTGTTTGTGAATTATCCTCAGCACAATTTTACTTGAATGTGATATTAACGATATTGTTCAATAATTTCAGTTGGATCACTTTTATTTGGAAGAGGCATAAATATGGATCTCTTCTGTTGGTGAGATAGCTATCTTCCAAATTTCTTGGTATAGGCAAACGAATACTTTTAGTTTTGCTTTCATTTGCTAAAACAGTTGGTATTCTGTGAATTCCTCGAGGCTGTTTCTTTATTTTTCCCTATCCTAGTGCCTTCAGTGCAGCTTAGATTTCTTTCTTCAGTGTCATTAGTCCCTGGTCAGAGGTAAGCTCCTGAAATAGTTGAATATCTAGTCATTCTTTTTGGTGTGATGACTCAATGTGTATTGTTTTCATCCTGTTTTGTTTCCTACATCATTCAACATTGTGCCCATAGAAACCTTCAAAATTATAACACGAGGCTTCAGTTTGTTCTTTGGTTCTTTCAGCTTCAGAAATCCGGAGCGTGTTCTTCTCTTTCGGTTTTCTTGCTGCAGATCTTTGTATATTTCAGTAGAATAGCTTACTTTGTCTTCTAGAATAACCCTTAGAAGTCTTCTGTTCAGCTCTGTCAATAATTTCTTCCACTCACTTTAGCTACTCAACATTAAAGGAAAAGTTTCAGATAAGTCTCTTCTGACATCCATTTCAGTCTTTTTCTCTCTTTCAACTCTTTCTAATGACCAGTGTTTTTTCTCTTCGTGTACAGTGTCCTTGAGGTCAGTCTACAACTTCTCTGGCCTTTGGTCGTGTGTGTCTAGTGCATCAAATCTGTTTTTGAGATGGCCTCTAAATTCATATGACATATATTGAAGGTTGTATTTGGGGCTCTAGTGGACTTTTAAAAATTTTCTTCAGCTTCAAGTTGAACTTGCACAGGGGCAATTACTGGTCTGCTCTACTGTCAGTCCCTAGCCTTGTTGTCACCGATGAGACTGAGCTTTTCTGTTGTCCCTTTCCACAATCCATGTTTTCCAAATACTGATCTTTTCTCTTTGCTTCTGAATTTTTCATTCTGATGACCAGCAGTTACCAATGCAGAGGATCAAGTTAAAAGGGGAAGAGAATCTCAACGAGATGAACTGTCACACTGGCTGCAACAATGAGTTTAAATATACAAAGGATTATGAGGATGACAAAGAAGGATTGGGCAATGTTTTTGCTCTGTTATATGAGGTCCAACAATTAAGTCCGTGAGCTTAGTCATTCTAAGTACTACCTACCTCACTGCTGAATTTCACTATAGTCATCTTCAAAGTACTCCCTGTGGGAAGCTATGCACCAACGCCAGTGACCATTCCACTGTTCAAAACAATTTTGGAACTCTTTCTGGAATGGCCGTTGCACATGGTGGCACAGTGGCAAGTGTGTGAACTTAATGGTATAGTTGTCTGTGAGGGAGTTTTTAGCCAGTAAACAAATAACTACTGGAATACCTTCCCTACTCACTGGATCTGGCCCCCAATGCACTTTTTCTTTACCCAAAGATAAAGGAAATATTGAAAGGAAGGCATTTTGATGACATTCAGGACATCAAGGGTAATACGATGGCACCTCTGATAGCCATTCCAGAAAAACAGTTCCAAAATTGCTTTGAAAGGTGGGCCAGGCACTGAGGTCAGTGCACAATTACCCAAGAGCACTACTTTGAAGGTGGCCATAGTGATGCTCAGCAATGAAGTACATATGTAGCACGCACTCTAGGATGAGTAGGTAAACTTAATTGACACTCCTGGTGCCAACTTTAAGTGAGTTGGAGCCAGGTCAATGGCATTAATAGCAAGGAGGGTTATTTCCATCGCTGTTTCCTTCTTTTCTGACATAGGGACACATCCCTCAAGTTTATTTTCTGTGTCGTCTATCGACCTCCTTTGTTTCTTTGTGTGAAATTTGACTTCCTCTCCCTGTTGAAAATACTAACCACCCCGCAGTTTGATGCCTTGGTTCCTATAGTCCTCCCTGAGTTCTACAGTCTCAACAATGTTTCTAACTTTAGTTGAGTGGATTCGTATCCTTGCAACTGCCCTGTCTCACAGGATCCAGTTAAAGTCAATCCTTCAGTTTTATGTTCCTTTTTCCTCTTTGGAAGCCCCACTGGTGTAGTAGTTAAGCTGGCTGCTGACCAAAAGATTGGGAGTTCAAATCTGCCAGATGATCCTTGGAACCTCTGTGGGGCAGTTCTGCTATGTCTATAGGGTTGATATGAATCAGAATTGATTTGACGGTAGTGGGTTTGGTTTGTTTTTCTTCCCCCTTTGAACTAGTGTTTTCATTGTTAGCTACACTGTGAAGACAGGACAATTTTCACTATTTTTGAAGATAGTGATAATTTAAACTTCTGTTGAGAAAAGAATATTTCTTTATTAACAAAGTCCTACTCTGCAAGTGAGTCTGCAGTGCTGAGCTGTAGAGCAGTAGGATCTGGCACTGACACAAAGAATAAGACTAGCTTTTAATGGTCACTTCTCTGTTGGATGAGGAATGACATGAGTCTCAAATTAAATCCTGGGGTTCAAATTCACCTTCTGATACAAAGAGGTAAGATTGCAAATTCATCTCCCCACAACTATGTAGGGTTTCCTTTAAAGTCAAGCCACAAGTTCATTAAATTTTGAATATTTCTTTGCTTTTGTTTCAGCTTAAAAGATTTTGGCTCTGGCAAGTTACATAACTCAAAGCCTAGCTTTATAATTTAGCAAATGGCAATGATACAAACTAGCAGTTCTTTAAATATTTGGAAAATCTTGATATATAATATTTTGTTTAGATTCTTAGCTTCACCTTTACTGCTTTCTAACATGTAGTACAGTCACATAATTAATAGTGCATTGTGGATCTTCTTTAATAAGACAGTGCAGTAAGCATTGGGAGGGCAGAGAAGGACCTGCATACATATGCATTTTTTTCTCTTTAGCACTAGATAGGGATATCGTGGAAAGTGGGACTTATTAATTATTGTAGCACAATGCTTTAGTCATAATTGGTATGCAAAATAATTCAGAGATTAACCACAAATACAGAGAAAAAAAATCACTACAAAATTTCCAAGGTTCTGATGGAAATATGTATCATAATACACTGACCTTTCTCCAAAAATGATCAGAGAACAGTTCAGACCTTTGACTCCTGTGGTGTAATGATAGACTTCGACATTTTAACAGGAATAGAGATTAGTATGGCTTTTCATTATAGCTTCTTAGTTGTAATCAAGCTGCGGGGTCATTACGTCTGATCAATCAGAATTATCGGCTCTCAGAACCTACAGGCAACGCTTATTTTCTTTAAAAGAACTACTCATCATTTCTTCACTGTGTTTGTCTCTTCTCTTTTGTGTGGTATAATATTTTCCAGATGCTGGGTACTTAACAAATGTTAAATGATAATTCTTTATTGACCTGACTGGGTTTTGGGAGCTTTCAGATTTTTCAGCAAAGTGTTTTGAATGTTTTGTGATCTTTAGGATTTTAAAATAGAATTACAATGACCTTTCCAAAGCAAGAAAGCAGAAAGTGGCTCCAACCTGAAGGCCATGTAGTTACAATTGATATGATTGGTCTCTTTTGGCTCATTAATTGCATCTAAGTAAGTACAAAGAGCTAAGGCTTTTGTTAAATAACTGACAGACTGTTAATTCCAGTTGATAGCATGTTCGGAGAGCGGTACAATCTTAAAGCACTAAACGGTTTCCACAGTGCAAATGGGAGTGGAGAGCGAGATGCACACAGAACCAAACTCTCCTCCCATATTCACTGTGAGTGTTGATGCCAATTACTATGGTTATGAACTTAGGGCAGCTTTGTACCTATTGAAACCACAGGGATCTGGGCCCTGTATGTACCCTTAGTTTCCTCCCGCTGCTGTAAAACTTAGCAAAAGCATGATAAACCAGCAAATTTATTATCTTACGGAAACCTTGGTGGTTAATGGTTTAGTGCTATGGCTGCTAACTGGTAGATCGCAGTTCCAATCCACCGGGCACTCCATAGAAACTCTGTGGGACAGTTTTTCTGTGTCCTGTAGGGTCGCTATGAATCAGAATCAACATGACTTGGTGGTGTTTTGAGGGGGAGGGCAGTGGGTAGATTATACTTTTGGAGACCATAAGTACTCTATTCGTACTGGGTGACAGGCAAGGTGACCTGGACCTCACTTCTGCTGGAGCTTCTGGAGAAGAATCTGTTCTCTTGTTTTTTCCAGTTTCCAAAAGCCACCTACATTTTCTGGTTTATGGTTGCCTTTCTCTGTCTTCAAAATCAGCACCACAATGGCTTCTTATTTCTCTTCCAGTCTGACATGTCTGCCTTCCATGTATAAGAAGAATCCTTGTGAGTACATTGGGATGACCTGGAACATAAAGGATGCTCTTCTCAGGATTTTTAGCCACATCTGCAAACTCCCTTTGGCCTAAAACATGTTAAAAGTAAAATTTTAAGTCATTTTAAAGGGTAATTTTTGTATTATGATGTTGTTTTATACCTAGAAAACAAGCCCCACGGCTGTGAAGTCAATTCCACCTCAAGCAGCGCTATAGACAGAGTAGAACTGTCCAGTAGAGTTTCCAACCAGTGCTTCGTGGAATAGCCTGCTGACCTTCTGGTTAGCAGCTATAGCACTTAACTACTACACCACTAGAGTTTCCTCCAAGATATAAGGGCAGCATATTTCCAATATTAAGACACTTAGGACTCAAACTTGAACAAATGAGTTGTGGGTACAAAAGCTATGAGACTGAACTGTCTTAGATTTTAATTATAATTGTGTATTTCATACTTGAATTTTCTGATCTTTAATCTTGTTACATGAATAACAAGTTCATTCGGACTCTGGAAAATCCTACGTTTGTGTCATTGCCACATAATAGAGGACTTTCTTGGGTTCTACTTTATTAGCTACCTACTCAGAGAGAGTTGTAACATTAGTTGTTAATGAATTCTGAATCACTTCTTTCTTGGATAAAAGAAACTCAGAATAGCCTTTATAATGCATTCATGTGTCATGGATGTTCTGTTGCATGCTAATTATAATCCAGAAGAATAAGACAGGCAAGGGAAAAATAATACTGCTTTTGGCCATTTGTGTTACTTTCTGGAAGTTGCAGTTTCAAAGGCTAGGTCCGAAAGAAGTGAAAAGCTGAGTATTTAATATCAGAGAACATCAGGTTTACAGTCTTACGTGCTGGTGACCGGACATTGGACAAATGCCTTCAATTAAATAGTTTCTGTTAGAAATGTAGATCAGATGAGAAGCAGCAAACTATTTTAGTCAGTTAATAATAGATTATTGTTACACGTGGAAGAAAATGGATGGAAATTGAATTTCACATGATAAAATACTATCAGTTTTAACCATAAAGTGTTTTGACAGCACTTGTTGTTAAAAATTCTTCTAAACCTAACTTTCCCCCTTCTTCATTTTTCTATGTAATGGGATTCCATTTCCTCTGTAGTCCATTGAAGTTCATCTGTGAAACTTCATGAAGTTTATCATTCCATGGAAATTTATGATTCAGGTCCTGTGCTACTACATTCATTTTATGAAGTCATTTAGTGCCAACAATTGCTAGAAATTATTTGGAAAATATGCACACTTTGAGTGTACACTTAAAGTATTTCTTCAATCCAGAAATTATTATTTTTTAATAGTTTGCCTGTTCATGATGTGTCAAGATAAATTAGAGAAATCAAACAAAACCAGATGTCATCAAGCTGGTTCTGACACATAGAGACCCTATAGGACACAGTAGAACTGATCCATAGAGTAGTTTCCAAGGAGTGCCTGGTGGATTAGAGCTGCCATCCTTATAGAGTAGTTTCCTAGGAGCACCTGGTGGATTAGAACTGCCAACCTTATGGAGTAGTTTCCAAGGAGCACCTGGTAGATTAGAACTGCCAGCCATTTGTTTACCAGCTGAGCTCCTAACCACATGGCCCCCTGGACTCCATATAGACTAAAGCTGGAGAAAATTCATGTACTACCATATTTATAGTTTTGCAATGTATAAAATCATATATTTTAGGAGATTTGATTTATTTAGTGCTTCTTGAGAGGGTTAGTATTAAATGACAGATTTTGATTTTTTTACCCCATTGGTTATATAAAATTCATAATTTTTTAATGTTGAATACATTCTTGTAAGTGCACCATCAAAAAGCTAATAAGGTATAAAGAAATCATTAGCCTTTCTCTAGAAGATATCTAAACTAGTGAACTATAAAATTCTTAGTTCTTCTGAGTGTCGCTTGGAGTTCTAGGGGATGTCTCTTTCAAATTCAGAAATCATAAATTGAATATCTTGATATACTTGAGTAAGCAGGAAATGAGCACTGCTTTTACAGTTGACTCGTACATATGATCCTAAGCAGAGGGGCAAGGATGGAGGGGGTAAGAACGAATAATAAATGCATTTGGAAATAAGATTCAATGTATTAAGCGTACTCAATTTTTCTAGCCCTCTGAAGAACTGTAGCTTATTTTCCTTCTACTGTGTTTCTGAAAGAATACAGTGTAACCACAGGTTATCTCTGTTTATTAATTATTATTCTATTGAAAAATAAAAATACAATGCTTATAAATATGTTTTGTTTTTAATATTATGCTTGAATGGCTGTTTGTTTTACAGGTTTCATGTACAAAGTCATTTTTCTTTGTATTCTCTCCTAGTAATATTTATAGGCAGTATATTTATTTTAAAGCATATTCAAAGAAGTTTACTTTGTGAACTTGACATTGAGGTACTTTTTTTTTCTTGACTGCAAACAAACAAAATTAAAGTTTGAATCAGAAGTACATTTTAGGAATTGAAAAAAAAATCTTCAAACTTCAGCTTCTTTTTTAGACTCAAATTTTCCCTTTTTTCTTTAAGGATTCTGAAGAATTCCAGCCTCCCTGCTGTTGCTTCTTAGATAGATTCATGTTGAATATGTATTTCCCAGCATCTAGAGATGCTGATTCAGTGTAGTTGGTGACAGGTGTCTCAGTGACAAAGGCAGGAGGCCTTTAAAATCTTCAGCTTGGGAGTGTCAGGATGGGGATGACACAGGCCCATGCTGACAATCTAAAATGAAGTCTCTTGGCATAATTGCTTTTCATTCAAAAGTTAAGAAATGCAGCTGTGTCCTCTTCACCTCCAATTCCTGCAAGCTCTATGCATGGAATGGAGAATTGCCTCCTTCGTGTCTGAATTTCCATTCTGTTCTTCTTCAAAGTAAGTCAAGATCAATGAACTCATGCTATTTTTGTTCCTACTAAACTTAGCCTGGTCAAAATAATCCATTAAGTTGAAAAAAAAAAGAAAATCTAACATAAGGAGAAAGACTCTGTGTTCTTATTTATAAAAGAGTGACTATTCCTTTTCCTTCCAGTGACAGAGGCGTGCAGTGTCTGTAGCACAACCTCAGGCAAAATGGAAAAATGAAGAAGAGAGACAGCACTGCCTTTCTCTGGAGATGACTCACAGTATTTATTCAATGACAGCCAGAATAAATGAGCTGATGATTTATAGGCATCTATTAACTCTCATGCACAAATTTGTAGGTTAATTGAACTGTAAGAATATGTTTATCCATAAATTGCACTTAGCTGTGTGTAGCAAAAGGTTTGGTGAACACACATATCCTCTTTGCTTTTCAGAATAAACCCAACTTAGAAAAAACAAACACTGCCATTCAGTCAGGTCTGACTCGTAGTGACCCTACTTAGAGGGAGAAAAAGAGGATACTAGTCTGTTGTGGGTGAAAAAAATCTCAGTGAATCAGTATATTTGGGACTTTCTTCATGTGCATTAATTGTCACTGTTAGTTGCTGTCAAGTTGATTCTGACTCATGGCAACCCTGTATGTGCTGAGTAGTGTTTTTCAAAGCTGTGACATTTTGGAAGCAGATGCTCTGGTATGTCTTCTGAGAGACCTCTGCATGGACTGCCTCCCTTTCAGCTAGTCGTCAAGTGCTTAACTCCTATGGATTAATTACTTTCTGCTTCCGTTCGGCCCTATATAAATACATGCACACACATACCTATGCAACACTTTGGAATTTGTTAAGGAACCTTTGGTTGCGGTGACTTGCTATACAGACTGTCGAATGAAACCTCTCCATAAATGAACATGATTATAACCCAGGCCCTCTGGATTATCTGAATCAGTCTTATAATTCAGTCAGGTAGAAGGGACACCGATGTCCACAGGCATGGCTTGACAACCGTCACCTGCCATCCACCTAGGCAATCCCTCTGAATTTTATAGCTGTCAAGAACAAATCCTAGGTAAATGAGTACCGATTTTGATAATGAAGCACACCGAAGAAGTATCCCAAGACCTTCTTACTGGATGGGAAGGAAGCAAAGGTGCTGCACAGCCAGGCAGCTATCACTCCACAGGCACTTTTCTTTGTGATTACGCTGAGGTATGGCAGAGAGACAGATAGGTTTACGGATGCACCGAAGCTAGTGGTGAGGTTAGAATACAAAGTATATTACAAAGTCAAAAAAACTAACCCTCATGTTGGCATTTGAAGAGTAAAACACTGGGTAACTAGAGGCATGTAATTGTACACAATCACTAACATCAACTACTGTACTTGGGAAACCCTGGTGGCATAGTAGGTTAAGGGCTACATCTGCTAACCAGAAAGTCAACAGTTCAAATCCACCAGGCAGTCCTTGGAAACTCTATGGGGCAGTTCTACTCTGTCCTGTAGGATCACTATGAGTCAAAATTGACTTAATGGAAATGGCTTTGGTGGTTTCCTGTAATCACACCCGTTGCTATTGAGTCAATTCCAACTCATAGTTACCTATAACCAAACTCATTGCTTTGGAGTCAATTTAACTCATAGCGACACTGTAGAGCAGAGAAGGATTGCACAGTAGAGTTTCCGAGAAGCTCCTGGTGGACACAAATTGCCAATCTTTTGGTTAGCATACATAAAACATAACTACTATGCCAAATGGGTTCAAATTAGTAGTGTTGACTGAAAGAAAAGCTCTTAACATTTCTGTTGTGTAGTACATGATCCTTTTCTATATAGGAAGCAAAAACTCCCATGTTTCTTGAATGATATTTTCAGTGGCCCCCATTATTACTATTTTTTTTTTTTTTTGATTTGTTCCTTTCATTTGGGCAGGCAGTAGTTTTGGTGTTCTGTTGAGTCGATTCTGACTCCTAACAACCGTGTAGGACACAGTAGAACACCCCACATGGTATAGGCTTTCATTTCTATGGGAGCAGATCACTAGGTCTTTTCTCCCCCTCAGTGGCTAGTGAACTTGAACTAATAATTGTTCAGTTAGCAGCTCCGTGCTTAACCATGGTGCCATCCGAGGGCTCCTTGGCAGATGGCTATGCTGTCTGAAATGTTAAGTTTTATATTTATGAAAAACCTGCAGATGAGATTGTTTATTAGGTAAAACTCAGAGATTTTGATTTAGTAGGTCTAGGGAAATAATATTACACCAACCTCTGAGACTGTGAATTAAAAAACCCGTAGAAAAGACCTTTGAAGGTTAAGTATAAACCCATCTGTTGGCAAATATACCATCTTCTCTAAAGATGGCAAAACTAACTAGCTTTCATTAAAATTTAGTAACACTACTTAAAATGGGCTAAGCCTTAGACAACTGTACTTGAGTTCAGTCAGAGTCTTCTCCATTCTCTTCAAAGTGTGGATTCCATTGGACTATGACATTTGAGGAGTGTTTTTCTACCCTGTGTTTTTTAGAGCACTAGCTGCGTAGTGATTAGTGAATCATTTTAGGATATTACGTACTAATTGATAAAATGATTAAAGCTCTTTCACCTCTTTTACTCAATCCCTTAACCCATCATTTGTCTCACAATTAAAACTCACATTATCCAAATTTTGATTCACTAATGTGCTCATTTAGTTCAAGATCAAGTTTGCTTCTAAGAGATTTGCATCAGTTTTCCCTGATCTCTTGCAACCAGGAAGGCAAATCACCGTCCCTCAGCAGCTGGGGGGTGGGGGTGGGGGTGGGGGGGGATGGAGGGGAGAGACAGACAGACAGACAGAGATTGAATTTATCTTGGGGCTTTGATTTGGAGCTAAGCTGTTTATCTCACCAAGACCCACACTGAAACATAGAGGTCTTGTTAGCTTTCTCCTCCGCCAAGGATAAAGTTCACAGTATCTTTCCACTATAAAACATTCCAAGCAGATGAAGAAAAGATAATTGTGTGTTTTTAAAAAAGCCCTTTAAGAAGCTCACTTATTGCAAATGGTCCATTTTGTGCAAAACATTTCTGAATCTGAATATCAGTGTGTTTGTGTAACCTTAATAATATCATAATCATCTCCTAAGATAAGAAAATGCTGCTACATTCACGAGAGTAAAGAAAAAATTCTGACTGATAAAACGGTCAAACAGGGCTTGATAACAATTTATTTCTGACCTTTTAATGCCTTCTGTTCTTAATGATTTTCTGTCATCTCTGTCTAGTCCAGACTTGCAACTTGGTCTCAGAGGTGCTTAGCTTTATGTTGCCACTTAGCTTTCAACTTCCATTTTCAGCCCAGAAAGATAAATCAGTAACTGTCACTCTGGCTTCTCAAGGTTTGTCAGGCACCCAAATGGGATTATGACATAGATCTGAGGGGTGTTTCATAGGACTCTTACTTTAATTTTGACATAATCATGGAATGCCTTAGGACTCTAGGAACCTAATTATTGTAACAGTGGGCCTCATCTTTTCCTTTGCATGGGATTTCCATTTACTATTTTGGTCCGTTCTGTCCACTGGCCTGTCAAGAAATTATTAAAAAAAGAAAAAGAAAAGAAATGAAAAGAAATCTTCAGGGGGATGTTGCGTTGCCTGACAATTGTCTCTTTCCTGATGTCTTTCTTTTTCTCTCCTTTTGTTTTATTTATGAGGAGCTGATAGGTGCAGTACTGTAGTTTAGGTGTGTGCAACAGCTGTAGAACTGTGGGAACCATCCTCTGAGAAGGTAGGGCATTGTCCTTTGCTTCAAGGAATCTTCGAGTCTAACTTACATCTTATCAGTCGGAGCCCAGAGTAGGAAACGAGGCACTTAGAGATCATCTTTAGACAGAGATAACAGCCAGCACAGCCAGGAGCTGCTTAGCCATTATCGAACAAGACCTGCTTCTCCTGTTCATCAGCAGCCAGCCCCTTCTGTGACAGCTCTTGCTGTGGCTCAATTAGCCACTGCTGGGACCAACAGGAACCTTCCTGTCTGTTGTCCTCAAGGTGCTGCCTGAGGCTCAAGCCAGTCATACCAAATTTACTCACCTACTTGCCAAAGAAAAATAGCCAGTTTCTCATACTGTGCCAGCATGCTGTGTAACCTATGTCGCCTGTAAAGTCTGTATGTACTTCTTGTGAGAGACGGTATAAAAGGTTCTGCCTGCCTTTGTTCCAAGAGCGTGATTTGAGGTATATGCTTTCTTGCTCTTCGCCTGCCTGCAATGAAGGCTCTTTCTGCCATCTCAGCTCGGTCCATGTGTCTTTATTGATGAGATGCCACAAGGAGCAGGACCTGCTTTGGGTAACAGAGGGAAAAGTGAGAGTCCATGAGTCTGAGGAGAATTTTTGTCTTGAGAAGACAAAAGCTTACATTTTACCAGACAAATTCTATGAGGCAGTTCTACTCTCACCTATAGGATCACTAGGAGTTGGAGTCAACTTGAAACTAGTGGCTTTGGCTTTTTGGCTTTTATCCAGGCAGATTAGTCAATAGATACATTTTCTATGTAATAGTCAACACTTCAGTGAGAAGTGAAAGATGCTGAACTCAAATTAGCTTTGAGTAGAGGACTCTTTGCGACCTGAAATAGCTTGCTAAGATCCTTCTGCTTTCTCCTTTTCACCGTTGTCTTTCTTTGTCTTCTTGCTTGCTTCTGTATCTCTCCATGTGTTCTCTTTAACCTCTCCCTCCATAGATTGTCTTACACTATATGATGGGAAAGACGGCTACTGGCAGCCTCTTGAAACAGAAAGAGACATAGCTTTCTGACTATGCATGTAGCAGCTTCCGGGGAAGTATTCATATGGGAGCTCATTGCCTTCCCCGGCTACTCCTTGGTCCAGTCACTGCGAATAAGGGTGTGGGGGCCTGGACCAAGTGTGCATCTCTGCTGCTAGTGTGTAGTTCCAATCTGTGAACGACTATGCTACTGTGTTGGATGGGGAGGGCCAACACACCAAGGGAAGGCTGATGAGCTGCTGCCCGAGTTAAAGGAATAAGAAAAAAACTACTGGAGTCTTAGTGATTCAGTGTCTTTCATGCGGGAGACACATGTTTGTTTGCCGGTCAATGTATCTCTTGTGCAGCCGCCGCTGGTCTGTTAGTGGGGACTTGCGTGTCACTGTGAAGCTGATCAGATTTCAATGGAGTGCCCAGTGTGCGACAGATTAAAAAGAAAAGCCTGATAATCTACTGCCGAAGGTCAACCAGAGAACGCCCTGTAGATCACACTGGTCCTATCAACAGCCAGTCATGGGGCTGGCACAGGACCAGGCAGCACTTTGTTCACAGCATCACCACTACCCTGGGGCCGATTTGACGGCAGCTAACAACTATGGCTGCTAACCAAAATACTGGCAGTTCAGATCATCTAGGCGCTCCTTGGAAACTCTAAGGCGTGGTTCTACTCTGACCTATAGGACTGCTATGAGTTGGAATCAACTTGAGGGCAGTGGGTTTGGTTTTGGGTTAACAATAACAACAACAACATCATATCGTTGCATATGTATACAACAAACAAGATGAGTAAAATACCTAGATGGACATTTGGTTTGATTCATTTGTACACATTTTCACAGAGTGTGTACGTGATATCTACCTTTTTGCGTGGAATGTATTTGACACTTAAAGTCTGTGTTACAGAAATGGGAAAATTAACCAGTTCTTATTTTCATTTTTATTCAGAGGTGGAAAACATTTATTGACTATATGTTTTAGACAAACAATGGTCTTAGGCACTATATTTTTATTTTAGTATCATAACAAGTAGTAAGAACAGTTGGCACTTGCAAAGTGGTTTCATACCTGTTGTATTAAGAATTTTCAAACAGATGGATTAATCCTGTTTTTCCATGCTGGGGGGGGTTGGGGAGATATGTAGGGGTTAAGCAACGTGCTTAACATCACGCAGAGAGGCAGTAGCAGAGTTACAAGGTCAAAAATCTAGATTTTTAAGTCAGTGCTTCCTGCTGTTAGAGTGTTTCCAGGTGACTGCAAACTGTGTTTTGCAATCATTACACATAACAAAAGTTATGAGACTTAAAAATGTGTACAGATACGTGGATATATCTATATAGATATTTAAACTTTATGTTAAAGATAATGGAAAAGTATCTCAAGATCACTATCCCGAACAGCTGTTGCCCTTGAGTCTTATTTCTAGACCTCATTGATACATTGTTAACACTTAGATCAATACACACTTATTGTTCTTCTGTGAGGTGCTGGGAGTACATTTGAGAGATCACAGATAAGAGACACAATTTACCAGGATTGTCAAACTAACAACCAAGTATAATGTCTTTAGATTTGCCTCCCTTTACCTATCTACATACCTATCTATTCCCTGTATCAGTCTATCACATCGTATCTATGTATCTATATATGTATGTATGATGTATCTGCCATCTATCTATGTGTGCGTGGATGTATTTATGTATGTATCTATCTACCTATATTTGTGACTCCAGAAAGATGTTGATAAAACCTACCAGCTGAAGTTATATGAAAGATATTTGAATTTTTTTCTCTGGTCTGCAGATTTCCACAGAGAGCAGAGTTGATATTACTGGCTCTGTGACTCATGGTGAGTTATAGTTACAGTGGGGACAGCAGGCTTCTATACCTCTGTTTAATGGAAAGTAAGGTACCAGCAGAGATTTTCTAACTCTGCATTTAAATTCCCCCCAATAGCTGTTATTACTTCTTAAAACCACTTGTGCATCTGCACCAAATGAAATGGAATTGTTTCATTTAAATAATTTAAGGGAGTGACTGATGTTCTCATATTGGTCGGAATAATATTATTAATTTGGAGTGAGAATGAGGAGCAGAATTATTGTGCTTCTGGTTTTCTTTCAACTAAAAAGTATTTTTAAAAGGATTAAAGAGCAGATTTCCCTCCTCAGGGTCTGAGTCCCCATGCTCTGCACCTCTGATCCTTTCACAGACACCCCACCCTTTGTGTTTGGCCCCATGTACCTGCCCCTACAGCGAGGTATCCTGTGGTGGGAAGTTTTAGTCTTCTGTGGAACAAGCTTATTGATCAGCAGGGTTTGCTCACTCAAGTGTAAGGGCATTCTGATTCCTACCCTTGGGTTTTCTTTCCCTTCCTGAGCAAACACTTATGAAGAATTCTTTTCCCCCTTTTATTATACTTCCAATCAATCTTCCATTTGATATGATGTGAAAAATAAGTGAAACTCTCTTAAGACTTATCACCAAGGGAAGAAATCTATATACAGTAGCTAGTCTTCTTTGTTTACGTGATCTGTGCTTTGTGTTTCGTGGAACAGTGATCCTAATTCTATTTTGAAGAGCAAACTTTGGATTTTGGATTTTTCTGTGGAAACCCTGGTGGTGTAGTAGTTAAGAACTGTGGCTGCTAACCAAAAGCTAGGCAGTTCAAAGCCACGTGGTTCTCCTTGGGCACTGTGTGGTGTAGTTCTACTCTGTCCTATAGGATTGCTATGAATTGGAAATGACTTGATGGCAGTGGGTTTTGGGGGGATGTGCGACCAGTGAACATTCAAATATCACCATATTTCTCTAAATACAGATCTCAATAATTTCTTGAAAATACAGATTCCCAGTTTCATCCCTTGAGATTTGCGCTTAGCAGATCTGGGATTGTTCTTGGAATCAATGTACTTAATAACATCCCCAGATGATCCTTTTGATCATAAAAGTTTATGAAATACTGAGTTATTGTCTATTATTTAGAAAATTAGTGTCATGGATTGAATTGGTTTCCCCCAAAATGTTCATCAACTTGGCTGGAACATGATTCCTAGTATTGTATGATTATCTACCATTTTGTCACCTGATGTGATTTCCGTATGTATTACATACATCCTGTCACCATGGTGGTAATGAGATGGATTGTCAACAGTTATACTGATGAATTTACAAGACTAGTGTCTTAAGCCAAATTCTTTTGAGTATTAAAACACAGAAGCCAGCAGATGAACAAGAGAACTTCATATTCCCAAGAAAGCAGTGCTGAGAGTAGACTGTCCTCTGGACCTGAGGTTTCTACTCAAAAAGCTCCTAGATAAGGGAAGATTGAAGACACTGGACCCTCCTCCAGAGCCAACATGGAAAGCTTTTCCCTGGAGCCAATGCTCTGAATTTGGACTTAAAGCCTACTAGACTGAGCAAATACAATGATCTTTGTTAAAGCCGTCTATTCATGGTATTTCTGTTATAGCAGCACTAGATAACTGAGACAGTCACAGTTAAAGCAATCCATACTTTGAAATGACCATAGGCACTTTTTATCTTCTTCCTTTCTACCATTTTTGAGCTTCAGATTTTATGAAACTACCATTCGAATTTCTGTTGGAATTTTCCATTACAGAGCTGAGGTTGCTTCTGTATAGCTGTGTCCTTCGTGGAGGTGCAACTTGAGGGTCTTTGGTTCCACGTGATGACCTAGGAGAAAAGAAAAGAAAACTAAAACTAAAAGGGAAATTATTGCAGTATGGCTGATCCAGCTCTAAGGATGAGGACCAAACAGGAAGTAACACAGTTTGGAAATGTGTAATGAAAAAATGGACTTGCAGAGGAAACTAGGCTGGCAATGGCTGGGAGCCAAGAACATCTGTGTTCCTGGTATCCCAAATGTGTGGCAGGAGCAGATGTAACTGAATACATAACAGAAACCCTGGCGCCATTCCTAGCAATGGGGAGGAGGACCCTGGATGTGCACAGAAGGCTTTCCAGTGCCCAGAAAAATGAGAAATGCTGGGGGAACTCCAGAGTAATATTATTAGCTATCTTGAGGACAGAAATTATTAAAGCAGCTCAAGACAATAAAGAGAGCTTATTTACATAAAGGAAAGGGAAATTACCCATTGCACTCAACCGATAAGGCAACTCAGGAAACACATTGCATGTAAGTACAACAACATAATGACATCTGAGCATAAATATGAGTCCTAAAGTCTTTTCTCTTTCTTCTTTTTTTAAAATTGTATAGTTGCTTCTTATGTCTGTCATAAAACTGTAAGTACTTCCAAGGACAGCACAGAATCTGTACTAAGTGTTCTTTTTACGCTTTTCGTGGATTCAGCTAAGACTGACTGGTCTCAGCCACCTACAGGATAAAATACAAAGTATAGACTAGAAAGAAGCAGAAGATAGCAGCCTGCTGTTTGGCTTATTTCATTATACCAAACAAATCTATTGTAAGACTTTTGTTAAATGAGTATTGGGATTGGTTAGCAGAGCTGGCCTCATTTTAATTTTGTGTATGTAGTTGGGGTAGGCATACACTCTTTTTTCTGGGTCACCCTCTAGCTGGGATTGGCTGTGTGACACAAATCTGATCAATGAGATGTGAGCGACATTCTGTTGGGTCAATTTTTATTTTTCTGATAGAAATAGACAGACTATGCTGGCATTCCCTTTTGGCTATTTCTTCTTCCTGTCTATAGTGTGGACATGACACAGAGGGGTACCATCCATACTGTAATTAGGAGATGATAACTAGAGAAATGAAAGCAGGCAATCTAAACAGGAGCAAGTAGAGAGATTTTCTGACTCCCCAACGGCCTCTGAACTGGCACCAGGCTACTGACCTCTGGCATTTTTGTTACGTGAGAAAAAATTAAAAAAAAAAAAAAAAACACTTTGTTTAAGGTAATCTTGGTAAGGATGTCTGGCACTTGCTTCTGAGTATGTTCCTGCTGAATGCAATATTTATAAATTACTACGACTATAACATATGCAAAATTATAAAGTAAACTTACTGTGTCCTTAGCCCTTTTTCTCTCCCTAGTTTCCTCAGAGTCTTGCCTGTCACTTTTAGCTCTCTCCAGCAAATACCTCAGTTATTTAGGTGTCAGTTTCTTTTGACTTTCTCTAGCCCTCATTTTTTTTCTTGTTAAAATTTCCTTTCAAAAAAGGATGCTATATTCCAAGGACTGTTACTGTGTAGGTGCACCATTGCTAAAAACTATAACTTCAGCCCCCAATACCTTGCTTGTGTATTATATCTGGGATGAAAGCTTTTTGACAGTGAAAACTTTAATTGGTGGCATTAAGACATAAGCTAGGGATGACAGAAGGTGGGAGGGTGGTGGGGAGTGAGTGGGAGAAGTTGCTAGTGACTCTGAAATTCTGTCATATCAACACTTCTATTCTCTAGGCAAGCTCTAAATAAAAGATGCTACCCAGTGTAGGCAGATCAACTGAGCACTTAACTACTGCACAACCAGAGCTGCTGTCCATAAGTCCAGTGCTTAGGATGTCGATACAAATTTTCAGGGGACACGAATCAGTTTGTCAGTATAACTAATAATGTAAAGTAATGCTTTTAAAAAGTGAAAGTTCTTTCAAATCCGTTGTTTTGTCTACAGTGCCTTTATTTTAATTTTTTTTTCTTCTCAGAGTCACTTCACATTTCATACAGAGATAACTTTGAGATCATTAAAAAAAAAAAAAAAAAAAGAATGCCTCAAATTGTGGTGAGTTATTCTTGACCAAGAGTTATCACTCATTCATTAAATATGTATTTACCAAATGTTTTTGTATATGCTGAAGATACAGCAGTGAATAACACAAACACTCCATCTTTGTGGATGTTATATTTGTTATAGTGATGAAAGAATAAGATATTCTACCGATCAAGACAGCCGATGCTGCTGAGTTTCAAACTTTAATGTGCATCAGAATCATCTGGAAGGCTTGATGAAACAGACTGCTGGGTCCTTACTCTAAAGCATCGGGTTCAGTTGGTCAAGCATGGTGCTGAGAGTTTGCATTTCTCCCTTCCCAGATGGTGCCGAGGTTGCTAGTCCAGACACCACGCTGAAAACCGCGGGGCTAAGCTATCAGAATACTGGAGCGTGAGTTGCTGATGAGCTGTTTTGTGTAAGGGGCTCTACCATGCTGTAGTAGCACCGGTGTCGTCACTAGGGTCAACGTCACCAGGGCGTAACTAACGGCGCCACTTCCCACTGACGGGCAGGCCCGCTGGCCGACTGCCTCTGATCCCCGCTGAGCCCTGCCCCAGCCCTGTGCCGGGCCTAGCACTGCAGAGAGTGGCCTGCCCCGCCTGTCCGGTTACTCCTTTCTCCCACTGGCCAAGGCAGAGACCCTCCTCTCCGCCCAGTGGCAGGCACTGTGGTCCACCCAGCCCCACACTGATTGGCCAGTGAGGAGAAATGGGTGGCGAGTTATCACATTCAGTGATGTGTGACACCGTCTCTGGTGACGTCGCCTCTTTGACAACCCCTTAGGTGCCATTGCGGTCACCTTGCCAGTGCTGCTGTTGCTGCCTACCTCAGTGGACACTGAAGACATTTTGGTATCCTTTCTTCTAACAGTCTGGAAATGCCATTGGCCCTCCCTATGTACGGTAGTGATGCCACTGACTGGAACAGCCCACACTATAGCAGGAAAAAGGAAGGACAGGAAAATTATATGCAGTCTGTTCACTGCCTCGACCCCAAAGTGATATTCCTTAGAATACGGTAAGGGTCCCAGCATGTGCAAGTTGATAAATGGAATGTTTGGTGCTCAAGCACTGCCTCTGCTACAGGTGTCAAGAGCAGAGAGTAATTACACTTGGATAATTATTAAAAATTATAAAGGTAGGCAAAGTATCTCTGGGAACACTTCAGACGTCATTGTCACCAATTCAAATGAAGATACGGAAGACACCATTTATCAATGTCATGAGTAACAAAGTTAGGAAGAATGGTTAAGGTATTTACATATAAAATGATGGATCAAAATTGACAGGATAAAATTCACCAAAAGTCATGCATTCAAGTTTTTAAAACATAGTGATCAAATATAGGATTCAAAATTCATTCATGAAACAACTATATATTTGTTAACTACTGCGTGTGAAATACTATGTGTCAGAGACATAGTCGTAATCTTGTTTTCAAGAACTTTCATTAGTAAAAGACACAATGCCAGTAAACAATATCACAAATCTATTCAAAAGCTAACACTCTGCCGCTGTTAGAGGACACTGAGTGGGATCTCATCCATGACAGCATTCTATGCAGCAGAGCAAAGTATTGCCTGGTCCTGTACTATCTGTATGATCTTTCTAACTATAAGACAGGAGCTTAACTTCTAGTACTATGCTGACCAAGTACTCATGTGATCTGTAAGGTTTCCACTGGCTGATTGTTGAAAGCAGATCACCAGTCCTTTATTCTTAGACTCTCTCAGTCTGGAAGCTCCTCTGGAAACTATCCACCGTGGGTGATTGTGCTGCTATTTGAAATATCGGTGGTATAGCTTCCAGCGTCTCAGCAAAACACACGCCACACAACATGACAAACTCACAGATGGATGGAAATGTAGTAACTATGGCAACCAAGTTCAAGACAATGCCTCCACTATTGGATTAGAACACACATGGAACAGTGTTTTCATTTCCAGATAACCCGGAAAAAGAATACTGATAAATCCAAAAGAATCCAGTGGGTGATCAGGATGGTGAGGGGTCTGAACATGTTTCAAAATTCAAATCATTGGTACAAATTTAAAAAGGTGGGTATTAAGAAAATACACACAGCAACATTTTAAAAAAGGATGATATTTTCAAATACTTAGAGGACTTCAAGTCCAAGAAATAAAATTATTTTATTTTCCAAAGGAGAATACTAAGAAAGCATAAAAAGTGATGGAGAGGTAGAGTTCCTCTAAATGATAAATATTTTCTAAGAGTTAAACCACCTAACAGAGTACACTGAGTCATTCAAGTAAAACAGTCCCACTGGATAAACCTTCGCCAGGGCTATCGGAAAAAAAACTAAATTTCTTTTATCTTTAAAGACCAGGGACGTAGAACACAGACCCTGAAAGACTAACAGCTAGTGGCCAATGAGTAGATTCAGAGTCACGGCAAGCTCACGTGTGGCAGAATAGAACTGCACACTATAGCGTTTTCATGGCTGTGGCCTTTCGTACTATTACATAATGAATGAACACATTCTATCACTTTCAGATTTGAAATTAAATTTCTAAACACTTAGAATATTTGCAAACTAATGGGCACATCCACATCTGATCCTGGGGAGGCCACAGAACCAGGTAGCATTTTGTTCGGACAAGCGGGAGGTCCACTTGAATTACTGGCCAACTCCATGGCAGCTAAGAGCAAGAACAACAACTGTAAATTCCCTTCTGTCCGCTCTAGCTGTCTTGCCTTTTGTGCGTATTTAAGGCAGGCAGTTCGGCTAGGGCTAGGAAATATGTGAATACTGACTATTCAGGCAAGAGCATTGTGGAACTCTTGGTATGGCAAACCATGGCTTATGACTGTACAGGCTCAGAATTCTTAAAGAAAGTCTAGAAGACATTTTATCTCTTAGAGGCCAGTGCTTCCATATACCCATTATGAAGACTATCATTCATGAAAGGGTATAAAAATAATTATTCCCCCCCCGCCCCCCGGTCTCTGCTGGATGTGAAGCACAGGCTTAGCTTTTTGCATTAAGTCTCAGAAATTGATTCAGAGGGTTACTCATGCTTTCAGGACATAATCCACTAAAACGGTGCAAGCATCAGTTTTTGCTATTACGAGCTGTCTATTATTTGGTTTTCTGTCAACCAGACAAGATGTGAAGTCATGTTTCCTGGCTTCAAATTGCTACATATTATCTATCCTCCGGTGAACTTCTTTTTCGCATGTTCATATTTAAGTAGGAATGCAGGTGAATACATAAAGTTGAAAGCCTGAATTGTTTTTAAAAGACCAATTCAGAATATTTTTAAAAAGTATTTTAGTGCGTCAAATGTGAATTGACACACAGTGTTTTGCTTACAACAAGCTGAAAAACCTGCCTATATGAACTATTTATATGACTCAGTAACTAACAATTCGAACAGAGAAACCTGACTGTTTTGTAATGAATGTTTTTGGAAACACATCTGAAATCTATTCTTTACTCAACAAGCCTGGAAATGCATGTCCTGGGCATTGTCTTTTCTTCCCTTGGCAAGCGTAGCTGCAGACAACATTTCCCTTGTCCGAAGAGTGTCTTTGTTGGTAAAACTTCCCTCACTTTTTAGTGGAAGAGTGGTATTTTTGAAAAGACATCCTGAAAGAGTTTTAAGCTGCTTTGTTACAGTGCTCGAGTTTATCATTAGCACTTATTATCTGCAAATTTGGCAAGGATGTAGCTTATGTTTGGGGTAAATAATTTTATTTTACTCAAATATGAGTTTGACTTTTATTTAAGAATAAATAAATTCTCAGTTTCTCAGAGTAATGTGGAAAATCCTGCCATGGATTAGCCAAGTAATGTATTAAAATATGCAGATTGGGCAGTCATAGTAATTAACATATGCACCTTTCAAAGTAGAAACTAATGTTCTGCAGTTTTGTTCAGCTGTAACTGGAAAGGGCTGAAATTTCAAGCATAGTTAAAACCATCAGTATTGTACATACAGCAAAATATATGTTTGTAGGAATATAATTGCAATCATGTTATTTTTTTCAACAATTGTTATCTACTTTTTCTGTTAATTTGCACATAGCCTCTAGTGGAGTTCGATGAGTGAGAACATGCAAGGGTGGGTAATATGATTAATAATTGGGACCCTGAGACCATTATATAATTCTTTATGAGCATGGGAGAAACCTTGATGGATGCAGTCATTAAATGCTACGTCTGGAAACAAAAAGGTTGGTAGCTCAAATCTACTAGGTGCTCTTTGAAAACTCCAGTAGAGAGTTCTACTCTTACCTAACCGTCAAATCTTCCTGGTGCTTCCTGGAAACTTTAGCAGAAAGTTTTGCTCTGACCTGTCGAATCACCATGAGTCAGAATCAATTCAATGGCAGTAGCTTTGGCTTTATGAGGAGGAAACCAAAAAAGAAAATAGCTGAATAAAATAGGGATAACAGAAACAGTAAATAGAGGTCATGGGAGACAATGAAAAGAAAGGGAAGAAATTAATTGAGTCGCTGAGTACCTGTTGGAAATCCTGGTGGTGTAGTGGTTAAAAGCTACAGCTATTAACCAAAAGCTCAGCAGTTCAAATTCACCAGGAGCACCTTGGAAACTCTATGGGACAGTACTCTGTGCCATCACTGTGAGTCGGAATCGACTCGACGGCAGTGGGTTTGGTTTGAGTATCTAGTATGTGCCAACTATTACACAATATTAGTTATTTTACAATCATGACCTCCTTTCCTAAGACTATGAACACTTTAAAGCAGGTAGTACCATTCTCAATTTATAGAAAAAGAAATCAATGTTTGGAGAGCATAAGAAAGTTGCTGGAATGACGTAGCTCAGGGAAATTAAGAGTAGTCTTTGATTTCATTGGCTTCAATTGAACATCTCAAAATAAATAGTAAGCAGGCATATGGACATATGGTTGAGAATTAAGAAGAGAAGTAAAAATTTGAGAAACAATAATTATTTCACGCCTCTCAGTGACATCAGTAAGGTGTGAATAGAGATAGAGAGGAAACCCTGAACTGCGGCGCTCTTGGCCTGTGTCCGGTGATGACCATGCACTTCTGTATTAACTGCTGTCCTGACCTAATTGCATGAGTGTTCTTGTTACAGACATGTAGCTCTCATTGTTTTAAAATGGATATACTTTTGCTTTTAAATTTTGTTCCTAGTAGAAAAAGAATTAAAAAGAAGGTCAATACCATTCTAGCCCAATTCATATTTGGAAGGTGTGAGAGCCTGTAGTTGCCAGAGGACTTCAGCGGGGTTTGGTCTCAAATAATTGTTTTCTCACTGGCATGGCTAAGAATTAATTTTAAATGTAAAATTAAGAAATGGGTAAAAAGTGAAAGCGACACAGTACAGAGTATTATTACTAAGGCACAAATATGACCACAAAGAGAAAAAAAAGAACAACCAACAACAACAACGACAAATAGCTATTGGGCAAAACACTACCCCCCACCAAAACACTGCTACGGAGTGGGCTTTGACTTATAACAATCCTACAGAAGAGAGGAGAATTACCCCATAGAGTTTTTAGGGAATGCCTGATACATTGGAACTGACAGTCTTCTGGTTAGCGGCCATAGAACTTAGCTACTATGCCACCAGGGTTTCCAGTAAAATACCTAAAGAATACAAAAATACTGTACTTAGTAAGGTAATTTTTTTCCAACATGTTGCCGAAAAGACAATCAGGATGTGAGCAGTCTCCTCTTAGTATGTATGAGACCGTATTACAGTGCTGTCTCTTAGCCTGGTCTCTCTACTTGACCAAACAAGTTGAAAAATAATGGAGGGAATAAAGAAGGCAAACAAAGCTCTGTGTCTTGTAAGACGAGGATAAAGGGATTATGGCAATGCCATCTCGAATAAGAGAGTATTTAATAGTTTGAAAGGTTAAATTAAGAAGGGTATTAAATAATTACTCTCTCTGTTACCAAATAGACTTACTTTGCTTCAAGTCGTAGCTAGATTTAAAGAAATACTCCAGCACCAATTGATTGGCAAAGTTGCAGCACACACTTTTGTTATAATCTGAAATGTCCCAACATGACATATTTAATCTCTGACTGTCTGAATTCCCATCACTTTTATCTATTTTCAGGTTTTTCCATCTTTAGGTATTTCCCTTTCCCCCAGACATTTTATTTTTCATCTGATCATTGTTCACACTGGGCTCTCAAGGAATTTCTGCTAAAGTGTTGTCTCAAATTATTCGAAATTGGGACAGCAAGTTGACAATAGACAGTAGTCAAACATTGCCTCATCCCAACTTGAGCTAGTTTTTCATGCCTCAGTTTCATTAACTCCAAAAATGAGACAGCTGTTCTAGACACCCCAAGGTTGCATTACAGCACTAGGCTCATCCCAGCTGTTCGATTATTTGACTACATTCGTTTCATCATGAACTTTTCCACAGTGGTTTGTCTTTTGTTTTAGTTATGTTAGGAAATCTTACTGGCACAGTGGTTAAGTCCTACATCTACTAACCAAAAGGTCAAAAGTTCAAATCTGCCAGGTGCTGCCTGGAAACTTTAAGGGGCAGTTCTATTATGTCCTGTAGGGTCACTATGAGTTGGAATTGACTCGATGGCATTTATTTTTTAATTTTTATTTTCATGGTTATGCTAAGACCTCCATGAGGTAGTTCTATTTTGTCTACAGGGTTGCTATGAGTTGGAATTGACTCGATGGCGATGGGTTTGGTATTGTTTTCTGGTGTCAGACCTTAATGGAAGTTTCTCTGGAGAAAGTGTCAGAAACAAAGGAGATGAGACTGTTGAGGGAATTTTGTGCAGGCCTAAACAATGGTACCATCTTTAACTCCTTTTCTTCCTTAATTCATTCAAACCTATCCATTCCATCTCATCAGGGCATTTCATTCATCCCTACCTTTCTTTCTACTGCTACTCTCCTAATTCAGACCCTCTGTCACGTAAATGGAAACCCTGGTGGCATAGTGATTAAGTGCTACATCTGCTAACCAAAAGGTCAGCCATTTGAATTTGCCAGGTGCTCCTCGGAAACTCCATGGAGCAGTTCTACTGTGTTCTACAGAGTTGCTATGAATCAGAATCTACTAGACGGCAGTGGGTTGGGTTGGGTTTTCTTATGTAAATAATGACAATATATTCCTATTTAGAAATCTGTCCTACGTTTTAAACCGTCTCCAATCTATTACCTGTATATATCAAATGACTTTCCTAATGTAGAGTCTTAAGTGTGCCACATCTATATTTTAACTCTTTGGATGTTTCCCACTGTCTATAAAGTCCAGATTTCTTTCTATGACAGTCAAGGTCCTAAGCAATCTGTTTAACCTGATCTATACTTCTGTTCTACTCTTCTTTGTACACTATCTCTGAAGGTACTGTAAAAAAGAAAAGCCAGCCTCACTGTTGTTAAGTAGATTCTGACTCTTAGCAACCCTATATGGACTCTAGGACATGAATCTCGACCTTTCCTGATGATCCCCTTGTATCAGATTATTCTTTCTCTTCTAATTTCTCTCCTTTAACTCCTAGCTCAGCCACCTCTTCTGTGAAACCTTTCATATTTTATGGCTGCGTTAATCTCTCATAATACTTTATTTTTATTTGTCTCATGCAATCAAGATTTATTCAGTCTTTTCCTTTATTATTTGTGTTTGAGTCCCCCCCCCCCCCCCCAAATTGTTTAAGCTCCTGTCTGTGGAGCCTAACAGCATGATTCATCTGCTAGTTGCCCAAAATGCCTGGCTAATGCATATACGCTAGAGTTGTTTTTTTTTTTTTTCATTTGTTTTGTATTTGCTCCCCCACTGGATTGCGTGTCTCGAAGAATGGAAAAAAAAAAAAAAAAGATTGTGTTAAAAGAGGCAGTGACAGTTCACAAGCACTGATATATGAACGGTTCTGATGAGAGGATAATGTAGCTGAAATTGGGCAGGCCCAAGAGATTACAGAATGGCAATAATAATACATGTGGAAATGAGAAAGGTGTGATGGGCAAAGAGGTACAAATGGCTCAGGAATCAGCGAGAGAATGACTCCATCATCTCTCTGAGGTAAAATAAAAACCTACTGCTGTTGAGTCCATGCCAACTCATAGTGACCCAATAACACAGAGAACCGCCCCATAAGGTTTCCAAAGAGCATCTGGTGGATTTCAACTGCCGACCTTTTGGTTAGCAGCTGTACCACTTAACCACTAGGCCACCTGGGTTTCCGAAGTAAAATACTCATAATAATGAGAATAGTGAACATTTCAAATGTACGAGGTGAGGACACCACCAAATTTCCTCTATTAGGGAAGACTGTTAGCTTTCTGTCTGGGGAGGACACCTATTTTGACTGACAAAGAGAAGCTCTGGAGTTCAGATATGTTCAGCAAAGTTTCCCACTGATCGAGAGGAGACAAGATTAACCTGCACTTCAGGAGAAAATTGGCTAACAGTAAAAAGAAGATGTCTTTCAAATAATATAACAGAAAAGCTAAGGAAACTGATGTGTCCATTTACACAATTTGAGGGGAAAATAACGTGCCCTAGTCAGGCCCCAAGGCTCCCCCTGTTTGAAGCCCTCCCTGCTGTTGGTAACACACAGGCTCTAAGTCTATAGCTTCTAAATTTCAGACTTGTCCCTGTAATGCTTCTCGGATTCCCCATGCTCGTGAGTAAGAGAACAGGATTCCAAGCCAATTCATGCTTATACTGTACTACATCATTTGATTTTTGGTTTCAAAATAGCAGTTAGCTTTGGCATTCGCTTGAGAAATATTGAATGCTCACCATTTATCGGATTCTGGGTTAGGTCAGGCAATCATATATGACTCTACTTTGATGTGACATCTAGTGAGAGGCATATGTTCATCAAATATTCAAATATGAAATGTACAATTACAATAATTACAAAGTGATACATTAAGTAACTTAATGTTATAATAGTAATAATGGCTCATCATTGAGAAATCCCTTTGGTTAGCTTTGTTCTTGAATAATCACTTAACGTTTCATTATCTCAGGTTTTTTTTTTTTTGTAAAATGGGCAAAGTAATACCACCTACTGGAAAAGGTTCTTAGAATGGTGTCTGATGTAAAAAATAAGTTTCTGCTATTATTAAGATTATATTATTATTTTGCTAAATCAAAACTGTAGTCTCAACAGTTATTCTACCTTAGTTATTAGGGAGATTAATTCTCTCTTGATCATTATGAGCAGCTTCTGTGATTTGGTCCCACCCAGAAATGTGAGAAGGGGAGAGCAAAGACAGCGGAATTTAATACATTAATTATATTCTAATAATGTCTCCTTATAATAAGGAAAGCAGGAGAATGATTTTTGTTATCTATTCTCATTGTCTCATTCATCCATTCACCCACCTGTGATTAGACATTTCTTGAGAAAAGAGAGCATGATGTTGGGACAGTGAAGAGATAAAGCAGTATCAGCTCCTGATTGGTCTTCCAGTCTGGTAAGGCTCACAGATCTGTGCATGGGCACTCGCAGGACAGCGGCAGAAGTTGTACAACTGATATCCGCACCAGATTCAGCTGAGGCACAACGGGCCACTCTCACTTAATTGAGGAGACAAGAGAAACAAATGGCTATCAGAAAGGCGAACTCTCCGATCCTTGTCCTTCTTTTACACAAGTAAATTGCAAGCAGCAATGCTCATTGTCATTCTCATCTTCGGGATATACTCGAGACTGAGCTATGAAGATAGTTTCTTACAGAATTCCATTAATCATAGCACAATTTTATTCAGAAAATAAACACAACAGTGATCATTCTTGCAACTTTGGATTGACTGTTGCAACTATATATAGTGAGCTTTTGGCCGGTTTACACTATACCGTCCGTTCAGTTTATCAGCATGCTGCTCTGTTCTTGGTCTTATCAAAAAGCTAATGATACTCTCATGACCTTGGTTTGTAGCTTGACACATTATTTCCCTTAAGCTACTCTGTTGCTCCTGATTTTATTCTTATTTTCCCCTCTTACCCTTTACCGGCAGCCTCACAACTAATCCTTTTATCCTTCTGTCAGTTTCCAACAAAGAGCAGAACAATATCTGTTTCTGAAACATCCTGGAATTCTGAGTCATAGGAACTGGAAAAATAAAAAGAGTATGAAATAATACATTATCATTATCATAAGAGATACTGGTGACAGTTTCTGATACATATTATACGAATAAAGAGAAAGAAAGAAAAGGTGAACAAAGAAGATGCTGAAAGCAAGCAAGAATGATTTAAGCAGTTTCTGATGCATATTTTCCTGTACATCCATTTCATAAAATTTCCAGCTGCGCAAGATGAATTGACAATAGAAAGCTAATATTTGTCAGTTGATAAAGAAGAGTGAAGTTTCACCAAAGCAGATTTATTTCACAGGTAAACGTTTTTGTGTTAAAAATGTAGGTGAACAGAGCAATATAATGACTGGGTTTAAAGTTCCATTATGTGATGGGAAAGGATAGAAATGCTTATTATTTTAAAATAGAGAAAAACAGAGTAGATGGCAACATGGACAAATATATAAACAAAGGCAGGTGTTCTGAAAGGAAAAGAAAAACACGTGAAGTTGTATGCAAGGAAATAGAAAAGACATTCTGTGGTTTATTAAAATTGAAATAGCTGGAGAGTAAGACTAAGTTGAAGTCTTTTATTTTCAGACGCTAAATGAAGTAAAAAGCAGAAAGAAAATGATAGCATGTGTCTTATTGTGGAACAAGAAGCTGTAAGTTCAAGTTACTGTTGATGTCCATGTCGACAGTAGAACACCTTTCCAGAAAATTGTCATGGGAGGAGGCACAGCAGTGTCTAGTGACTGACAAAGCCACAGAGAACGACTTTTGGATGTGATGGTGAAATTCAGAAGAAAACATATGGGTCATCTCTAGTTGCAAAAACCAATCAAATCAAAAGGAAGAAGATGGAGAAAAATGGGAAGGGAAACAGAATAGAAACGCATCTGAGGAAGTGAAAAAATCTTCAGAGTTTAAAAGCAGAATTGCTAGAAGGATAAAAGTCTGTGCAACAAAATAAGAGTGGTAGCAAGTTGAGAAATTAAAAAAATAATCAGCATATCTCAGTTTCCCTGATTCTTGGCCCAATCCACAGTCAGTCTTTCCTGAGGCACATACCAGCAAAAGCTGTCACAGTCACCGGTCAAAGAAAGTTTGCTGAATAGGTCCTGATGGGTAATTTATCTGACCTTTGGGAAGACAAAAATACCAAAAGTATAGAATAGTAATAATAAAAACTCTGGAAAGATGTACTCTGAAGAACTAATTGTCATCAGTAGAGCTGGGAGACTTGGGGAGAAGCAGAATTTTTCAAGGACTTTCATCAGTTCTGTTAGAATTGTTATAACACGCCAATTTTTAAACTTAGAAATTAATAAAGATTTTCCAAGGCTAAAAATGGCCTAAACTACATCTACATATAGTTTAATAACCTTCTCAAACCTATAGGGACAATTAATTGGTTTGACCATGAATGAATGTACCCTGAATTCCTACTTTCTCTGAAAAAGGAAATGAACTGAGTTGAGAGCTGGGAACAAATCAGATGAGCTACTAATTTTCTTTAGTTTTGTGTGTATGTGTGTGTGTGTCTGTGCGTGATAGCAGAGGGTAGGAAGTCTGAAGAGCTTTGTGTACCTCCTGCCTCCTTTCCAATTGTTAACAGCATATTCTTTGTTAAAAATCTCATGCAACATTTGTTGACCTGCAAATTACCACACATTACTTTCAGATACTCCGAATGTGGTGGGACCTGAAGACCACACACACCGGACTGGAATGGATTTGGTTTGGTTTAGGACAGAGGTTGGCAAACCTTTCCTGAAAAGGGCCAGGACATAAATATTTCAGTTTTTGTGTATCAGAAGGTCTTTATTGTAGCTACTCAGCTTTGTCTGTATCACAGAACAACTACAGATGATATGTAAAATAGGCGTGGCCGTGTTCCAATAAAGCTATTTTTTGTTTTGCTTTTATAAAAATATGCAGCAGAGTAGATTTGGCCAAACATCAGAAGTTTTCCCACCTTTGCTACAAACCCCTTGCCACTGGGTCGATTCCAACTCATAGCCACCCTATAGGACAGAGTAGAGCTGCCCCATGGGGTTTCCAAGGCTGTAACCTTTACTTGACTAGACTGCTACACCTTTCTCCTGCATCCCCGCTATAGGAAATTTTTCAGATGGCCTTGGCACATGTTGAGAGGACATAACAGTATTTTAGTTAAGTGCAGCAGACACATTGTTTAAGAAGATTCAGGGCAGGGAGAGTAGAGGTTTCTTCCTTGCTTTCACTGGAATGGTTTTACATCAGGAACTGGAAAACTTAATTGCATGTGTAATAATGTAATTAAGGGGTTTGGTACGCTAACTGTCAGCCCGGAGCTATTACCACCACAGCCTGCCATTTTGATGAAATGTCAACTGTTGAGTATCGCATGACGAAATGCCCCTGACAATGTGGATTATAAAACGTTCAGTGATAAAAATCCTGCACGGAGAAACATTTCTGCTATGACATGTTCCATAACAAGATGTTCTTACAACGAAATGGTCAACAAAATGTCACCACAACAAAGGACAACACACACACACACACACACACACACACCCCCCAAGAAATGACACAACTGTGCTTGGTAGCCTAATTGCTTTCAGTCAGATTTATCTTAATTGAAAAGAAGTTTTAGTTTTAAAATCAGGGGCTGCTTGCACATTTAAATGCCAATTTTTTTTTTTCTTTTTCTTTCTGAGACGCTGAGGTGGCCTCTTCCAAGGTGCCTCACACTCTGTAGAATGTGCCAGAGCAGGTGATCCCACATCTCTGAGTTAGGAAAGCAAGCTCAATCACCTGCCTTGCGTTCCCCACCTCTCCCACCGCCTTCCCAGTTGGAACAGTGAGTTGTCTGTGAAAGCTTCTGCAAATGATGACAGGAAGGCGAGTTCTCAGGGAAAGCAGCTGAGCTTTAACACAAGTAAAACTGCTCCTAATGTAAAACACATTTGAAAATCTAAATGTGTGCCCCCCGAAACCACATCAGAAGAACCTTTAATGATCTTCAGAACCAACCTTTTCTCTTCCAGTCAGTAGGAAGATTGTTTCAAATCTGTTTGTGCCTGAAGCACTTTTGATTGTGACAGTCTTCTCATTCATGGGCTAAACATGGCATCCCACTGGAAGTGCCATCCAGGTTCACAGCAATACAGTTATGATATGGAAGTATAAACAGAAGTCAGAACTGCATTTCTCCTCTGAGATAACAAGTGCAACTAGATTTTCAGACCACCTATTATGCCATGAAAAATAAAAGAGCAAGGAAAAATAAGATCTACTCTATGTCAGCTACCTGGTTCAGGGGAGTGAAACTTGTCAGGTCAATACGGAGCCTTTTAAATGACTTTTCATACAGACAGTACCTCAGTGTCTCCTCGTGACCAGTTATTAACATTTTTCATAACTGTAGAAATATTAACATAAAACTGAATTTCTTTCTGCTTTTCATGGGTTCAGTTAATCATGGCTGATTAAATGGTAGATCACTGCATTACCTGGCTCAGTTTTTCTCTTGTGCCTGGAGTCCCTAGCCAAAAATAAGTGCTCAGCTATTGTGAAAGCCACCAGGGCTCCTGCGGATATTTAGAGTTCCCAAAATGTAAATTAAGTTTTAAGATGCTTGCAGTCTTGATTCTCATAGTAACAGGCTGACTGAGTACCATAACACCAGTTTTCTGTATAGATAGACACACTCCACCCTCATTACAGAACTATTTTCAAAAGCCAAGGATATTGAAAGTTATAACAGTAATGTCAGCCTTCATGATTAAATCATGAGGCACATGAGTTTTTCGTTTAAATTTGATGTTCTCATGATCTCAATATTTTTCATGCAAATCTTGTTATTTCTGCATCCTTTCACACTCCAGCTTAAATTGCTTGTCAATCGCCGGGCTTTTCTTGAGTGCAGCACTTCTGAGCTTCTCCAATACGATTTTATACATCTATTTATATCTACTTCTTTAGTATATTTTCCCTTAAAGAAGACATTAGTACAGCATTCCAAATCACGTTTAACGAAGTCGTTTTGAATTAGAAACAGTGACTTTGGAGGCCAAAGGAGATGAAGTGGGAGGGGCCAGGAGGGGGATGTGGGTAGGAACTGCAGTCTAATTGAGGAAGAAGTCTTTCTATATTTTAACATTTACAGCACTTTTTAAAATTGTGACAAGAGCACTTACACTAAGACTGATTAAAGGCGAAGTCACAGCCAAACGAGGAGAAACACCACCAACAGATAACTGTAAGAACAATTAACGAAAAAGGACATTTGAAAATGCCCTCAAAAATCCCCTCGAAAGTTCAAATCTTTCAAGGGGTCCTGATTTTCAGAATCAACCTAGGTGGTATAGTGGTTAAATGCTACGGCTGCTAACCAAAAGTTAACTGTTTGAATCCACCAGGTGCTCCTTGGAAACTCCTTGTGGACAGTTCTGCTCTATAAGGGTCCCTGTGAGTCGGAATGAGCTCAACAGCAGTGGGTCCGCTGTTTTGAGGAATTATCTATGCTCTCACTTTTTCATTGCTTTATCTAAAGGTTCTTTTCTTTCTGTTGTTTTTGTTGGCTAAGCTCGTAGCGATCCCATGTGACAGAGTAGAACTGCCCCCGTAAGGTTCGCGTGGCTATAGTGTTTTCAGAAACGCACTGCCGGTCTTTATCCCGTAGAGCGCTGGTGAGTTCAAGCGGCCCACGTTTTGGTTAGCAAATGAGCGCTTAACTGTTGGGGCACCAGTATGCCTTCTTCTGTATCAGGAATACTGTTTCTGATTTCCAATAATATTTTCCTAGTTTTTTGATCTGCTTTGACCTCAGAAATCTAAGAAAAAGGGCTACGGACAAATACGCTTCAGTCACTTCAGTGTTTCCTCTCTTTCTGAATTTTACAAGACTGCTACCGTGGTGAACTACCTGCGCAGGCGAGTTTTAGTCTCCTGTCACTTTGTCCCTAGTACTCCAACTTGTTCTTGCATACAGGCAAATGTATCATTGTGTACCTTGTAAAACTAGCTACTGTGTTTACACGGGGCTGGAATGTCAGTGGTGTAACAAGACACGCAATAATGTGCACTCATGTAGTTGAAGACACTCCTGATTGATTATAGATTTATTTGCCACACCAATATTCTCCTTGGAATACGGCTTAAGAAAAAAGTATTTGAATAATCACACACTGTGTTAGGGGTTTCTGGTGGCTGCTAATGAATACATGACAAAGTTTTATTTTTCAAATGTGTTCTCAAATGTGTAACCTACTTATTGCGTTTTCCATGCATTTTTATATTCCGGAGGATTCTCTAGTGACAGAACATTTTCAATCATTATTTCTCTTTGGTGGAATCAATTACCTCCTGATAGATTCCCTTTCCAAGTTTAAAATTGCATTTAAAAACTCATCTCTTTTCTGAATTCTAATTGGGTGTACTTTGAACTCTAGATTCTGTCAGTGAATATTTGTTTATGAATCTGCCCTTGATTTAAAGGCCTCACTAACATTTTTCAGGAATGAGGATAATATTCACCATATAATATGCAATCATTTTGGGAAATTATGTTTCTAAAACAAAAATTTATGTACTCTTAAAATACTGGAAACATACTCCCGACAAAGTGAAAGTCGAGAAGTAATTATGTGTTTTAAACATATTTTATTCTCCCTACATAATTTGTTTAATGTCACATTTGAGGACATTGAAAATAGACTTGCCTTTGATTTTCTGTTTCACATACACAGATACATATATAGTGGCTTAGTTTATATTCCTTATGCTCATTGGCCAACTTTTTAGTGGTCATTATCAGCAAACTTATCACTGCAATACACCCAACAGGCAAGAAAGTATTATGGATTGAATTGTGTCCTCAAAAATGTATGTCAACTTGGCTGGGCCATGCTTTCCAGTATTGTGTGACTGTCCACCACTTTGTCATGTGTTGTAATTTTCCTACGTGCTGTACATCCTTCCCCTGGATCTGGCACTTGAATTCAGACATCTAACCTCCTAGTCTGTGAGAGAATACATTTCTCTTTATTAAAGCCATCTACTTGGATTATTTCTCTTATGGCAACACTAGATAACTAAGGCAGTATGCAAAACATACCTCTAAATAAACTTTACTATTACATAATGATATTTTACTTATAGCTGTCATCTGGGAATTTTTTTTTAATGTCTACCATACATACAGTTGATACTTAGAATAACTCTATAACATAAGAATTAGAGAAAGTTTATCCCGTTTTTCAGATGCAGGAAAGGTTTTCTCTTTGTGTGGGCTCTGGTGCAAAATTCTTGTCATCAGTCTTCCCGTCAAGGAGTTTCCTCGGTGCAGGAACCTCAGGTCGCAGGAGGGCTCTCTGCTCCTGGTGCCGCTTCCTTGGTGGCGTGAGATCCATATGTCTCTCTGCTTGCTTCTCTCTTTTATCTCTGAGGAGAGTGACTTAAAATACAACCTACTCGTGTAGATTGAGTCCAACCTCTTTAATATAACTACTGATAACCCCTCCTGAGTTGTATATATATATACATCTGCATTCTTATATATATATATTCATACATATATATATATAAGAATAACAAAGCTGAAGTTACCTGTTTGCACATCTATAAGTAAATAGCAAAACAAAGGATATGAAATATTTCTCTCTTTAAATTCGTTTATGCTTTTTAAAAATGGCACCTTATCTCTCAAGTGGATGGAAAGATGTCCTTCATTTAAAATGTGTGCAATTTTATCTATATATAAAATTGGGGGCCTTTACTAAAAGCAAATCTTAGTGCATGCTTAACTGATTTTCCAGCCTACTTAGCTGTTAGTTTGTTGCACTGTGGTGGCTTTCCTGTTGCTAGAATACCAGAAGCTATGTCACCAGTATTTCAAATGCAGCAGAGTCACCCATCGAAGATAGGTTTTCACAGAGCTTCCAGACCAAGATGGACTAGGAAGAAGGGCTTGTAGGTCTGCTTCCAAAAAGGTTTGTCCCTGGAAGCCTTATTAATAGCAGTGGAGCACTGTCTGCTGAACTGACAGAAAATGAGTCACTCAGGTTAGACGTCACTCAAAATAAGATTGAGGAAGAGGTACCGCCTCAAAATAGAGTCAACCTTAATGACACAGATGGAACAAAGCTTTCAGGACCTTCATTTACTGATATGCAGAGTGACTCAAAATGAGAAGAAAGAGCTGCAAACATCCGTTAGTAATCAGAACATGGAATACATATAGTATGAATCCAGGAAAATTGAAAGTTTCCAAAAATAGAATGGAGCACATAAAGATCAATATCCTAGGTATTTTTGATCTAAAATGGACTAGTATTGGCCATTTTAAATATTAAAATCATATGATCTACTATGTTGGGAATGACAAATTGAAGAGGCATCATAATAACCATCAGAAAGAACATTTTACAATCTACTCTGATGTGTAACATTGTCAGTTATAAGATAATATCCACATATGTACAAGGAAGACAGTTAATGCAACTACTACTCAAATTTACACACCAACCACTAAGGCCTAAGACAAGGACATTGAAGATTTTTACAAATCTCTGCAGTCTGGAATTCATTAAACACGTAATTAAGATGCATTGTTAATTGCTGATGATTAGAATCTGAAAGTTGGAAACAAGGCTCAGTAGCTGGAAAATATCAGCTTGGTGACAAAAATGATGTTGGAGACCACGTGACAAAATTTTCCAAGACTTATTAATTGAAAATGTCTTTTTCAAAAACATAAACAGTGACTATACACATGGACTTAGCCATTTGGAATATACAGGCTCAAATTGACTACCAATGTGGAAAAATAAGCTCCATAGAATCAAGGCTAGGGTTTGACTACTGGACATACCATCAATTTCTTGTATGGAGGATCTAGTTGAAGCTGAAGAAAATTAAAACAAGTCCATGAGAGCCAAAATATGACCTTGAATATATCCCACCTGAATTTAAAGACCAACTCGAGAATAGATCTGACAGGTTGAACACTAAGTGACTTAAGACCAGATGAGTTGTGGCATCACATCAAGGCCATCATACCTGAAGAATGCAAAAGGTCACTAAAAAGACAGGAAAAAAAATATGGATGCAGAAGGGTCTCTGAAACCTGCTTTTGGATGTAAAGTAACTAAAGCAAAAGGAAGAAATGATATAAATAAGCTGAACAGAAGATTTCAAAGGGCAGCTAGAGAAAGCAAAGTATTACAATGAAATGCACAAACAGCTGAGTTAGAAAAGCAAGAGGGAAAAGCACGGTCATGATTTCTGAAGCTGAAATAACTGAAGAAAAAAAATTCAAGTCCTGAGTTGCAATATTGAAGAATTTTATGAGTAAAATATTGACTGATGCTTGAAACATCTAAAGAAGATGACAGGAGAAACAGTCAATGTACAAAAATTATTGGTCAATGTTCAGCCATTTTTAGAAGACAGCAAATGATTGAGACTCAATGGTCTTAAAGAAAGCAGCTGACCTTCACTAAAGTACTGGCAAAAAGCAAGGTCCACAAATGGACAGAACACCAACTGAAATGTTTCAACAAATGGATGCAATGCAGGATGCTCTCAGTAGTCTGTGCCCAGAAATTTGGAAGATAGTTATCTGGCCAAGTGACTGAAGGAGATCCATTTTGTGCCTGTTGAAAAGAAAGGTGATCCAACAGAACACAGAACTTGTTAAACTGTATCAATAATATTAGAGGCAATTTAAAGTATTCTGAAGATAATTCAAAAATGGTTGCAACAGTACCTAGACAGTAAACTTCCATAAACTCAAGCCAGAGTCAGAAGAAGATAAAGAATGAAGGATATCATTGCTGATGTCAGATGGATCTTGGCTGAAAGCAGAGTACAAGATAGATGTTTTTCTGTGTTAATTTATTGACTGTGCAAAAACATTTGACTGTGTAGATCATAAACTATGGCTAACACTGCAAAGAATGGGAATTCTAGAAAACCTAATTGTGCTCATGTGGAACCTGTGGAAGAGGCAGTCATTTGAACAGAGGAAAGAGTAAGGGTATTGTGCGGTTAAAACTCAGGAAACATGTGTGCCAGAATTTACCATGTTAACTCAATCTATATATTGAGGAAATACATTGAGAAATTGGACAATACAAAGACGAATGTAACATTAGGATTGGAGGAAGACTCATTAAGAACTTGCATATGAAAACATGCATATTAAGAACATGCATATGAAAAAATCATGCTTGCTGAAAATGAAGACTTGGGGCACTTACCAACAAAGATCAAAGACTACAGCTGTTAGTATGGATTACAGATCAGTATAAAGAAAACCAAAATCCTCAGCAACTTCATGATAAATGATGAAAATATTGCAGTTGTCATATTTAATGCCTATGGAAGAAGTAGTTAAGAAATCAAACAAAGTATACCAAACCAGAAACCAAAACCAGCGCCGTCAAGTTGATTCCAACTCAGCGAACCTATAGGACAGAGTAGATCTGTTCCATAGAGTTTCCAAAGAGCACCTGGTGGATTTGAACTGCCAACCTTTTGGTTAGCAGGCATAACATTTAACCACCGCACCACCAGGGTTTAAGCAAAGTATGGCGTTGAACAAATCTTCTACAAAAAAATCTCTTTAAAGTGTCAAAAAGAACAGACATCATCTCGGGCCTGCGGTGCACCTGACCCAGGCCCTGGTGTTTTCAAGTGCCTTATATGCACATAAGAAGTGGTCAATGATAAGAAAAAGTGGAGAAGAATTGGTGACTTGAACTGAGGTGCCAATGAACAGTATTGAATAGACAGTGGACCGGAAGAAGGAACAAGTGTGTCTTGGAAGAAGAAAGCTAGAATTCTTCTTAGAAGAGAAGATGATAAGACCTTAACTCACATACTTAGGACATGTTATCAGAAGAGACCAGTTTCGAGAGAAGAACATCATGCTTGGTAAAGTAGAGGATCAGTTAAAGGGAGGAAGACTCTAAACAAGGTGGACTGGCACAGTGACTATAACAGGCTTAAACGCAGCAATATTTTTGAGGATGGCACAGGACTACGCAGTGTTTTATTATGTTATTTATAGATTGCTAAGAGAACTGAGTTGAAGGCATCTAAGAGCAACAACAATATGAAACAACAGAAAGTGGATAGAGGGAAGATATTAAGGAGACACAGAAATCTGACAAGCATGCATGGAAGACATGCAGTGACATGGAATGGAAATAATGCAAATATTTGTTCTCTGTACCAGCATGCTGAAGGATTTAGCACTGCTATCAAAAGTGGCAAAACCTGCTGGAAACGGTAAATAAGGAAAACATCTAATCTCACCTCCTTTTGAGTTAGAGTATGGAGATCATTCTGTAACATGAGGACAAAATTTCAGCCCTCGGACTTCTTTTACTTGGCTGACCAATATCATTAGGAATCTAAATTTGAATACTTTTGTATTTTTAAGTGTTTACTTCAGTCACAGATCACACTACACATTGTTGTCTTACCCTAAACTTACTTGACTTGTATCAACTTCTTGATTCATGAATGTATTTGAATTTGTGACTTTTGCTGTTTATTGACATGTAATGATAAGCTTTCTCTCTCTCTCTTATTTTCTTTTAACTTTGGTTCAAACCCTGATGGTGTAGTGGTTAGGTGCTATGTCTGCTAACCAAAAGGTTTGCAGTTCGAATCTGACAGGCAATCCTTGGAAACTCTCTGGGGGCAGTTCTACTCTGTGTTATATTGCTATGAGTTCAAATTGATTCAGTGACAGTGGGTTTGGCTTTGGTTTCTAGCCATAGTTCTCTTGAAGGGTCCAACAAGTGGGGCTTTTATTTAGGATGTGAAGTGTAATAGTGCCAAAAAAAAAAAAAAGAACAAAACTACCTCATTAGTCAAGATACATAGTGTTAAAATACAGTTTTAAAAATTAGTGCAAAAAATTAGCGATATACCAAGCTCCTTCCACAGACTACTGTTTATTATTATTATTATTACCAATAGCCCTCCTTTTTACTTAGTCTCTGCTTCTCTCATAGTCTGTAAAAAGGGACTGGGAGAAAACAGTTCTAAACAAAAGAAAGAGAAATTCGTTATAGAAACCCCACATGGCTTTATTCATACTAGGAACCAACGTTCAGTACATCTTCAGGGAGACTTCTTTATAGTTAATAATTCTCAAAATAATAACAGGTAACATTGTTTGAGCACTTATGGTGAGGCATCGTAACCAAAATCAAACTCACTGCTGTTGAGTTGATTTTGACTCATAGTGACGCTATACACAGGATAGAACTGCTTGATAGAGTTTCCAAGGGGTGCCTGGTGGATTTGAACTGCCAACCTCTTGGTTAGCAGCTATAGCACTTAATCAGTATGCCACAAGGGGCTGGACTCTTTACTTGAATTATTTTATGAATTCGTAGCACCTATCTTATGTGAGATCACTGTTATTTCCATTTAATATATGAGCTTAAGTCATTTACACAAGGTCACACATGTCAGAGTATTGCTGTTATTCGCTGCCACTGAGTTGGTTCCAACTGATCACCACCTCATGTACAACAGAACAAAACACTGTCTTATCAGGAACCATTCTTACAATCATTGCTGTGTCTGAATCTAGTGTTGCAGACACCGTGTCAATTCATCTTGTCAAGGGTCTTTTTTTTCAATGATCCTCCACTTAAACAAGGATGATGTCCCTTTTCAGGGGCTAGTTCCTGCTGCATGACAAAGTAAGAGATTAAATCCAGACATTATGATCACAGAACACACATTTTTAAACAGATAATAAAAGTCAGTCTGTGTTATAAATAGACGGCTAAATGATCTTTGCTTCAGAAGCAGGCAAGTGTTGTATGATGAGAGATCTTCATTTAAGACTGATTTTTGTCAAGGTATAATATTTGGATATTTTTAGCCAAAATCATTCTTTCTTACATTATCATTAGTTATAGTATTTTAGTGAAGGCCCGGCAACTCTTCACTGAAAGCAGGGACACACAACGCCTAAAGGAAGAGGACACACACAATGCAGGGCCAAAAAAAAATCATTTCTCCAGTTGAAAATTGATTTTTAAAATGTTCCAACAGAAACGATATGTTTGAAAGCTCCCATATTTTATTTGCTATGGCTGGATATTAGATAAAGAAGTAGGCATTTTGGTTTCCAAAAGCTTGGCTTCAAGTATCGAGCACCACAGGTTGGAGGACTCAGACCATTTATAGCATCAGCCAGTGTGAGGAAAACTCCAAGATGACATAAAAGCTCTCCTAAAGATAAGAGTTCGATCTGTGCTAGTGCGAGAGAGATGTGGAGAAGATATCGTTGGAGTTAGGAGTGCTGGCTTTCTATGTGTAGGAAAACAAGCACCACAGAGAAGCTCCACATCCAATATGGCGCCTGAGAAAAAAAGTGGTACCAACTGTAGGTCTAGTGATAAAATCACGTAACATGGGTAATTGTTTTAGTCAGCTAGGGCTGCTCTAACAGAAATACCACAGAGTGGATGGCTTTAACAAAGAAAGATTTATTCTTACACAGTCCAGTAGGTTCTAAGTCCATATTCAGGGTGTCTGCTCCAGGGAAAGACTTTCCCCTTGACGGCTCTGGAGGAAAGTCCGGTATTGCATCAGTCATTGTCCAGGGAGTGTCCTAACGCAAGAACCTCTGGTCTGAACGACGCGCTCTGCTCCCGGTGTTGCTTGCTTGATGGTAGCGAGGTTCTCAAATTGTCCTTGGTTGTTTTTCCTTTTATTCCTTGTAAGCTAAAAGCATTAAGGGTGGGCCAGCCATACTCCAGGGAAACTTCCCCATAGCAGGAATTCACAGCCCCACCCTAATCCTTTAACATACAGGTTAGCAAAACCACACAATGGAGGACAGTCCCAAGATACTGGGAACCATATCCCAGCCACGTGGCTGCACACATTTTTGGGGGGACACAATTCAAACCATGACAGTAATACAAGTATACATCTCAGCACTGGGCAGAAGAAACAGCAAACACTGTTAAAGTGGGTATATTTTTAACAAATAAGGTAGAGTTTTTAGTGGTTCAGTGGTAGAATTCTAATCTTTTATGCAGAGGACTAGGGTTCGATCCTCGGTGAATGCACCCTGTGCACAGCCATCGCCCATCTGTTGGTTTAGGTTTGTGTGGGTTATAATGCTGAACAATTTCAGCAGAGGTTTTAGATCAGAGATATGGAAGAAAGGCCTGATGATCTACTTCCAAAAATCAGCCACTGGAAACTGTATGCATCACAGTGGTCTCATCTCCAGTCCATCATGGGGATGGGTTGGAACTGTGCAGTGTTTGGTTCCATCATGTGTGAAGTTATCACAAGGATGAGCTGGATGTCAGCAAACAACAACAGTGTGTGTTCACCTGAAAAACAGAGACTGTCCAAGAGTCATGGGACATGCCAGTGGATGAATAGTGATGGAGCACACTCAGCAGAGGTGGCAGCATAGGAGATGACTACAGACTTGTTGCAGCTCCTTTCATTTCTTTTCTCCATTCTAGATCTCTGCCTCTTCCCCCATCCACCCATGTCATGATTTTATGTTAAACTTTCCTGGAGCCATTCATCCAAGAGAAACGAATGCCAACACGGAAGGGGAAATACTCAACTGACTGAATAGTGATCTCAGAGACACTGTGATTTGTGTCAGAAGTGATTGTGTCTAATTTCAATAGAAAGTTTGCAAATTTTCAGAAATGGGGTATAGTGAACTCAGTTAAGTTCACTCATACAGAATAAATGCAAAGTCAACCTTTTCAAAATTGACTATATAAAGTATATACTAACTATAGGAAAAAAATTCTACAGTCTTATAGTACTGTAGGAAACCCTGGTGGAATAGTGGTTAAATGCTACAGCTGCTAATCAGAAGGTCACCAGTTCAAATTCACCAGGCATTCTTGGAAACTCTATGGGGCACGTCTACTCTGTCCTATAGGGTTGCTATGAATCAGGATTGACTTGATGGCAAAGGGCTTATATATATAGTGCTGTAAGTTTCAGTTATCCAGAAATTTATGTGGAACACTGTTCCCTGACTGTGATAGAAAGCTAAAGCATCCTTTTGTGTATGAAATATAAATTACATATCATCATCCATTCACCAGTGGAATCAGGGGTATTCTTTTAACATTCCAAAGGCATTACTATCATTACCACATGTGTCTGATGATTGTTGCGTTGTGGGACTAACCAGATTCTATCAAAACCCAATTTTTAAAAAGTGTACTGTTTTTATGATTAAACATCAACACTGATCTACCATTTTCCTAAGTATTTTTTGGGGTATCAATGACATTTGATGATTTTTGCCCACCAATTCATATTAATTTTTATTTAAAAAACAGGGTTTCATTTTACTGTTGTTTAATATATTTTCAGCCCATGTTTATCAATCCAGAAAATCCAGTGCTGTTAAGTCAATTCTGACTCATACTGACCCTTAATAGTGACTCTGAAAGACAGACTAGAACTGTCCCAGAGTTTGCGAGAATGTAATCTTTACAGAAGCTGACCGCCACATCTTTCTCCTGTGGTGCAGCTAATAGGTTCAAATTGTTGACCTTTTGTTTAGTGGCTGAGCAGCTAAACCACAGTGACACTAGGGCTTCTATTTATAAATGGCAAATGAAAAGTCAGCAGTGTGAAGTTGAAGAAACTAGAATAAGTTCAAGTCTGATGGAAGAAAGAGACGCCACTCTTTGGGTTATGTTTCCAAACTTTAAACAGTTACAGACAATTCAACAACAGACTCTTAATGGCTGTGCTATAACTTCTAGCTACAAGTCCAAAGTGAAGAGGAGTTTCCTGTTTATAAGGGTATATGCTGCGGGGATTCACAAGATCCACTAGAGAAACATCAAACATTCTGATAAAGCAAGAAGAGAAGTTTAGAAATTTTAAGGAGCCAAACCAATAGATGTTCAAACAGAACACTACGTCTTGGCAAACATTGAGAAAGGATTTTTGTCTATTGGGATAAATAAGATTTTCCCCCAACATGTTGGAGGAAAACTACCCTTTGGTGATAAGATTTGAAAACTGAAAATATTAGAAATTGGTAAAAAGTTTCTCTTTTCTTAAATTAAGGTAAACTACTTGAGCAATCTTTAGCTACCATCAAGTAAGAGTCTTCTACATTCATGTATTTATTTTAATAATGATTTGATAATTCTGAAAGCTAAATTGTACAATTTCATACTTTGAATTAACCAACATATTATTTCAACTCAGAGGGTTAAAGAAAAGCATACTTTCTCCAGTATATGTTTGGAAACATCACACATTATCTGATAGAATAATTATTGTTATTTTGGTTTCTTGAGTAAAAGTAAATGGCAGGTAGAATGCAACTAAGGATTGCTGGGAACAAGGCCAGAGGAAATTGGACTTACAAATGTGAAATGTGTGCAAAAGTTTGTCTAAGGAAACGCAAAGCCATTTGAAATAAGGTTGAAATCTCATTATTTTGCAAGAGGTGCATTAACAACCGCAAAAGCTTCAGGAATTCCAGGTAATCAAGAGCCTCAGAAGCTCACTGAACCAGCATGTCTCTTTCCGTGAGTGCTACCTCTATAAAACAGATTTTCATGTTCACATTAATAGCATGGTTGAGAAGCTCTTGATAGAGTAGCTTCTGGGGGAATGGAATTTGTCTGAAGAAGAAATAAGCCTGGCAAAGCTAGAGTAGCCATAACTAAAGGCTGAAATTTACTTCCTTACTAGAACTTTTTTATGAGTTAGGGCAGTGGGGGCCTCTTTCTGCAGTCTTGTGCTTTTGTCAATTTAAGATCATCTGAGATTATGGGGAATAGAAAGAAAAGAGTTTCTAAAAATGTCTTATGAACAAGTTGTTAGGTCTTTAAAGTAAAAATGCCTAGGGAGATAGGGAGACGTGTGGTGTCTCCCTGGATTTTCTCTAGCAGTTGTATTCATGATAGTATAGCAGCTCCCTTTGCTTTCTGTCTTCTGTTATTTTGCTAGTTAGTGACCACAGCCTCAGGTAACGGAATTGCCCTTTGCTCTCCATTTCTACCTTCTGACTGGCCTCCTTGATTAGGGCTCTCTCACTTGCCCCTCATTTTCTCCCTGATACCCTTGTTTCTTCCCACCACCATTTCCCTGGCGGAGAGATGGAGCATGGTCTGAAAATAAACAAAAGCAGAATTCTCTGCTCATATAGATGGTCCAGACAATGAAAGGAGGTAAAGAAAAAAAAATCTCAACAAGAGAAAAGGTCAAATCAAGTCAGTGGGGAATAAAATGATGACCTAGAATCAAGATGCAACATGATTTTCTTCAGAGTTGCAACTCATCCTAGTCCGGAAAAATTTACTCCATAAATAATGCAAGGGAAGGTTTGTGTTCAGAGCAGGATTTAGAGAGTTTTCTAGGGCTTGGCCACACCACTGGTATGGAATTCATTCTGACTCATAGAGACCTTAGAGGTTACTGTAGAGTGGCTCTGTCGAGTTTCCAAGGGGTGTCTGCTGCATTTGAACTGCTGACCTTTTGGTTAGCAGACATAGTATATAACCACTATGCCACCACAGGGTTCCCTTACAGGGCCAGGAAAATTTCAGTGGAGGATTGGAAGATTATGAAACGTGATCATGTTCCTTCTCTTCTTTTTTGTGACATAATACACTTTGTTGAGATAAAGGCAAGAAGTCACTCCTGGTTTTATAACTCTCAATACTAAAATATTAATATGTTAAATTTTATTGAGTTTTAATAGATAAAATTAATACCACACATACCACTTTGTGAACTGTATGGGACATGGAAAAGCTTGAGCACTCTGCTACTGACCAAAAGATTAGAGGTGGGAGCCCACCCACAGGGGCCTTCTGAATAATCATCCATTGAAAACCCTGGAGCACAGTTACACTCTGGTTCACGTGGTGTCGCTGCGAGTGGGAATGGACTCAGCAGCCACTGGTGTTTTTACTACAATTTTGTAAGTTTTGATTTTTTTTTTTTTATTTAATATAACTGAGTGAAAATGTACATTCCTGTATAAATTTACATGCCCACCTATATGCAGCTTCCACTGCTCTCCCTGTCCGGTGACTGCACACTATTCCTCTCTGCTCCATACATGTCTCATCCTCCCAACAGCCTCCTTTCCCCTCCTCCCCACCCACTCTCCTTCCTCCAGCCAGAGGTCAGCAGGATGATATCCCATAGATGTACAGAACCATAAAGTGCATCCAATATTTGGTCACTCTGCAATGCCAAGTCCAATCCATTCCTGTCTAAAGAGTGGAACTTCATTATGATTTATGGGTAAGGGCAGCATCAGGGCCAGGGGCTATGCTCTCAGGGGAACCCCAAAACCACTGGACCATCAGTTGAGGTCTTTTAGTGGAGATCTCAGGATGCACCTTTTTTTATTCTTGTGTTGCCAGTGAGACTCATCTCTGTGAGCTCCATCGTGGCTATCACTGGTGGTGGCTGGGCACCATCTGGTTCTTCCGGTCCCAAGTCGATGGAGGCACCCACTGATGTGGGTCTCTCTATCTTCTAAGTTGTCTTTACCCCATGTCATTTTGGTCCTCAGTGAGCATCCGTTCCTGCTGAGTTGGGACCATTTACTGTGTTCTCAGATGGCAGCTTAGTAGCTTTTAAGATGCCACTCACCAATGTGGGGTGCAGAGAGCTCTCTTAGCAAAATGCTAGTTGTGCCAATTGGCCTCGATTTTGCCTAAGAGCATGATCCCCTGCCCCCTGCCCCAGCTACTCTATCCTTGCAATATTGGGTTAAGATGGAAGGAGTACTCAAGTTATGCTGAAGTCCACTTAATGTTGTTCTTGTTTCTAACGTGTGCTATCACCGCTTTCTCCCAACCAGATTTCTAGCAACTATCTAATCTAAACCCTCCCGCCCTAGCCCTCCCTCCCTCCCGTCCCTTGCAGCTGTCAAAGAGTCTTTTCTTCTACACACAAGTCTGTTTTGAGATCTTATCGTAGAGGTCTCATACAGTATTTGTTCCTTTGTTGCTGACTACTTTCACTCAACATAATGACTTCCAGTTGAAACCAGATTATGAGATGTTTCCTGGAATCATCGTTATTCTTTATCATTGCGTAGTGCTCCATTGAGTATATGTACCATAGTTTACCTATTCATTCTTCTGTTGTTGGACATCTGGGTTGTTTCCATCTCTTTGCTATCATGAACTGTGCTGTGATAAACATTCTGATGCATGTGTCTGTTGGTGTGAAAGGCCTTGATTCTGTAGGATATATTCCAAGTAGTGGAATTACTGGGTCAAATGGTGTATCAATATGCATTTTTTTAAGGAAGCGCCAGATTGACTTCCAAAGAGGCTGTACCGTTTTGCAACCCCACCAACAGCATAGGAGGTTTCCACTTTCTCCACAGCCTCTCCAACATTTGTTGTTTTGTGTTTTTTGGATCATGGCCAATCTTGTTGGGGTGAGATCATTGTCGTCTTGATTTGAATTTCTTTAATAACTAAAGATCGTGAACATGTCCACATGTGTTCTTTGGCTAAAGTTTTGAAATTTTAAAATCTAAATTTCAAGCCATGTATGCAGAGTTAATAAGCAAAAAATAGTGTTGAAACTTAATTTCTAAAAAAATCTGCACTTTCCTCCCCCACCTTTCACTGCTCTGCCAGTTCTCCCTCTCAGTCTTACTCTCTATTAGGGCCTTTTTTAAGTCTTTCAACATTCTTTGTGTATTTGTGTTCATAAGTCTAACTAACATGTTATAATACTGCTCTTTCATGATTTATGTAGTTTAGACCTTACCTATTAACTTTCTATTATACCAGATTAGGGCTTATTTATCTTACATCTCTTCCTTTCTTGTGGTTTATTACTCTTTCTGTATCTTCTTATCTCAGTTGGAAGTTGAAACAATATTAAGCTTTTTCTATTATTCAAAGTAAATACTTTTTACTCCTGAGCCAAGTCTCCTACTATGTTTCCTTCTTGGTATAATTAATTTCTTAAATTTTTTCCTGGAGTCAATAACACTGCTGTGCTCATTTGTTTGTTTTTTTGTGTACCAGCTTTTACCACACCCTCCAACAGCTTATCAATGCACTTTTCCATATTAGCAAATATATTAGGTACAGTTTTTCATTCTATGTTTTTTCTGTAGCAGATTTCTGAGGAATATATACTCATTATTTTGCTTTAGTCTGGACTGCTGACTTTCTGAGCCCGCTGTGCAGCTGTGATCTTGGGGAGTCCCCTCACTTTTCTCTCATCCTGGAGCTTCATTTCTTGATTTCCTGTCCTTATTGATTGTCTTAGACAGACAAAAAATACATTTGAATGACAATTGAGTGAGAGTTTTATTAATCGTATTTAGTTAACGTGTTGATAACATTATTCCAATGATCTGGAAATTAGAATGCCTTCGGACTGCGGTTACCTTCCTTCTTATTGTCATTAATGTAAAGCAAGTACCTTCATAAGACGGTCAATATTTCCAAGAAAAAATAATCTGTGAATGTAAATATATTACATTTTCTCTGATAATCTTTAAATTATATTAGTAGGAAATTACTGAGTTTATCTGACATGAAAAGTAATATTAAAGTAATTAAATTTTCCAAATGACATGGAAGATTTTTCTGAGAAGACTTTTAGAAGAAGACCTACAAATATGTTGTTGTTAGTTGCTGTTGAGATGATTTTGACTCACAGTAACTCCGTGTATAGTGAGCAGAACTGCTCCACATGGTTATCCAGACTGTGGTCTTTGGGGAGCAGATGGCCAGGCCTGTCTTCCAAGGCCCCTCTAAGGGAATGCAGTCCACCTTTTGGCTAACAGTCATGCACTTACCCATTTGTGCCTCCAGGGACTATGCATATATGCTTCAAATTGCTGAAAGAAAACAGTAGATTAAATCCATACTGAGGAATCACTGTGAACTGATTTTTTTTTTTTTTAATTTGAAGCTGTTTGTATATTGAAGCAATTTCATGGTAGCTGCCAAAAAGTCCTTGCTAGATAATTTAACGTGTGTGATGACTCAGTGTTGGTGTCTATCTTAGTCATCCAGTGCTGGATATAATAGAAATAGCACAAGTGGATACCTTTAATAAAGGGAAGTTAACTCTCTCACAGTCTAGTAGGGTAGAAGGCCAACTCCAGGGCACCAGCTCTGGGGGAAGGCTTTGTCTTCTCAGCTCTGGAGGAAGATCCCTGTCATCAGTCTTCCCTTGGTGTGGGAGCATCTCAGTGCAGGAGCCTCAAGTCCGAAGGACTCATTCTGTTCCCAGAACTACTTTCTTAGTAGTATGAGGCCCCCAGCTGTCTGCTTGTTTCCTTTTCTTTTTATTTCTTGTAGGATAGAAGGTATTACAGGCCACAACCTTTGGAACCTTCCTTTACATTGAAGCAGGGGTGTGACCTTAGTAAGGGTGTTACAATCCCATTCTAACCATCTCCAGCATACTCTAATCACAGCATAGAGGATGATCACAGAACACTGGGAATCATGGCCCATTTAAACTACTACAAACATTTTATGAACCATAATTCAATCTGTGACAGTGTCTGTTGGTTCTCTTCTCACTCAAGATGACCTTGTTCTATTTCTTGATATGATGAGTGAGGTATGGTTGTATCCTGGATATTTTGTGTATTATGTTGCTAGACTGTGGGTCTTATCATATCAATGATTCAGCCATCCTCTTTTGGTACTATGCCAGTGGTAAAGAGGCCCTTGATTCTTCACCTCATTATTGCCAGGTAGGAATGGAAGTTGAGGTTCTCTCTTGACATTCTGAGGTGAGTGAACACTTCATCACTACAAGGCGGAGTTGAGTGTAGGCTTTCCTACAGGCCTCTGCTGGAAGCCCTAGTGGTATAGTAGTTCAGTGCTATGGCTGCTAATGGAAAGGTCAGCAGTTCAAATCTGCCGGGTACTCCTTGGAAGCCCAATGAAGCAGTTCTACTCTGACCTATAGGGTCACTATGAATCAGAGCCAATTCAACAGTAATGGGTTTGGGCTTTCAGCATAGGCCTCTGCAGAGATCGCCCTGGCTGGGTAGTGATGTGCCTCCTCATTGCTTTTCACCTTGCACTGACATTATGGGGTTAGGGGAGGAACTCATCACTACTAGAGGGTGGTGAAAGTTTTGCCTTCCCACTTGACTGTTACTATTCCAGGAAGGGGGAAGAAGCGTGCGTCTTTCTCTTTGGCTGAAATCAAGCGCGGGTTTCTCAACTGGCCTCCACTGACACTGTGGAGGGAGGAGGGTTGTCACCTCCAGGCAGGGATGGAAGTCACAGCACCAAAACCAGGCATGGGCACTCCCTTACCGCTGGGTGAGGATAGAAGTTTATATCACCCACTTGGTCTTCGCTGATGGGGTTAGGGGTGGGGCCACTGTTTTCTCCTACAGTACTTAGCAGGAATAAATTGGTATTTTCTTAACAATTTCTGCCTTTGCCTTGTTGCTTGTCTTAAGGGATTAGGCTTTTTCTTTTTTTCTGTGCTAGGTTGTTGGTTTCTCCAGTGCCCAGTCTAGAATATACAAGACAAAAAGAAAACCCAGGGAATCACCACCCATGTCATTCTTTAGATCCCTCAGTTGGTCTTGTTTTAGGACTCCTCACTTCACAGTTTGTTTCATACACAATGTTTTAGCAGGAAGAAAAGGAGGAAGTGTGTCCACTGTACCTTGTCTGGAATAAGAGGTCTTGCACTGACTTTCAAGTCTATGTTTTAACAGAATCCAATGAAGGCACTGGAACAGTTCCCTCACAAAATTGCACATATATATTTTTTAAAAATGAGTACAGAAATTGGTCTTAGACATATGCTTCTGTTTCTGAACCTCACATAGCTAACTTCACACTTCTATGTGATCCTCAAGATATGCTAAATAAAATTGTTAGTGGCACAGGACAATTAAACTAGGACTCGGTTTCCTGACAGGCAGCATTAGAATCACATGGAAATGTGGAGAAATGCAATAGGTATCTATTTCTACCAAGACCTACTCTGGATCCAGCAATATACATTTTAACAGGTTCTCAGACGATTCTGATGTGAGCTAAAGTTTGAGAACTATGATCTGTGGGAACAACTGAAGACCCTTTCAGTTTAATATGGCCTGCAGATTGGAGAGGATTCCAGAATCCATACCCTGATGATGATGGATCCACTTCAGTATTCCATCTCACTTTCCCTGAAACTCAGTCCTTCTGAAAATGATGTCACAGCACCTCTTCCTCCTTTTATCTAACTTTGTGGCTAAACACAAGAAAAGAAAGTAGGCAAACTCAGTGAAGAAATTACAAGTCGGCTATGGAGTCTTGGACTAGATGTTACATTTATTTTCACTTTGGTAAATATTTCCAAAGGAGAAATATTAATACAGTCAGTGTATTTCTTACTTTTAGTTCCCAGGCAAAAGAGAATGTTAAAGCTTCATTGTATAAAATAAGCTTAAAATTCTACTACCAGACTCATTTCTTTGGATTTTGAATACTTTGGCTTCTCCGAAAATGAAGAAATAACATATAAAGCTGGCTTTTTATAATACAGGACAAATAGGTTAAAAACTAGTAGATTCTAAGTGTCTATTTGAAGACTACCCAAGATATGCTAAGAGGCCTTGAGACTAGGTGCTGGCGGGGACTTAGGTGGGACCATGCAGGTACAAACTGGGCCGCCTTGGAAGTTTAGCTAACACCTACCGTAAACAGGATCACTACATTGTAATACCACAGGTGCCTATCACAGTAAGGCTCATTCTCACTGGGTTAGTTGTTTTCATTCTTTATTTGTAGCTACACTTACAGAATTCAGCAATAATCCTGAGACTTCTCAGGCAGAAGAGCCTCTAGCTTTTAAGTAAGATTGTATTCGCAGTGTTATAGCAAAAACGAACAAAACAAAACAAAAAATTCTGCATGGAAAAGGACAATCTCTAACTCCCTTGAATTTTATCTTTATTATTATTATTTCTTAAGGGTATCACAATTCCAGATAGTCTTTTGGCGTCATAGTTCATCATAATCTACCTTAAAATCTCTGTAATATTTAAAGTTTCTTGGCCTTCAGGGGCAGATAGAATCACATCTCACTTGCTCCCCTAAAAGGTACAAAATCAAATTACACCAAAGAGCTCCTTAGAGTACAGCTCTTTGCCAATTACTTGAATTATTTTCAGCCACTTTGGCACATTTTCCCTCCAGACGAAGTGGAAATCTTTTAGTGTGCACTAGGGAAGGATTTCATATTTCTTAGGGCTTCCACATATACAGCATAATGAGAATAAAAGCTTCTCTGCTTCACAGATCTTTCCTAAGGTACTGTAATGCATGGCAAATAACATCCATTTCTAACACATGAAGCCCGCATATTTTCTAAAGGAGAAGAGAAAGATATTAACATTACACAAGAAAACTATTTGCCCTTTGCTTTAAATTTCCAAATTTGAACACACCAGAGATTTCAAGCTTCAAAGCTGCGTGCATCTGTGCTGAGACACGGACCCTCGTAGGTGCTGCCTTATTTGGCAGCTGGTTTTCTGAAACACCTGGTCTGAGTAAGCAATGTCATCAGACAGTGTCAGCAAGGCGGACAGACTTTAAACGGAAAATTGTTACTTACCCCAAAGCCGTTTTGAAGCAAAACAAAAAACAGAAAACAAAGCAGCCACATCAGCATGGGAGTAACAATAACAAATAACCCCAAGTTTGTTGTTAACGTATTTCAGCTCTCGAAAGAGCAGACGACTTCTTTGGAAAAGTTTTTGTCTCAAGAGAACAAACTACTTTTCCACACTTATGTTTCATAAAAAAATATCATTTGGCACTGAGAACCTTCCTTATTTTTTGTTATTCTCAGTTGACCCCCTATTTTTCTTTCTGATTTGTGTTACTTCCTCTCCCGCAGAGCAGACGTCAGGGTTCACTGAAATCACACGATCGCTCAGTGTTCTTCCCTTTGCTGAACAGCAGAGACTATAGCATTGAATCTCTCGCCGAAGCATTAAGAACTGAGAGGATTAAAAAAAAAAAAAAAATCACTACTCACGGTTTTGCTTGCCTTTCTCATTTGAACCAGAAATAGATCTGAACTCACTCCACTGTTAATGCGTCTATAAGGTAATTGCCTAAACTTGTGGAGCCAATCGGAATTGCTGTTCTTGAGTTCTGCAAACGTGGAGAATCTGATTAAGCAGTTTGTAAGCCGTATGTGATACATCCTTTTACCACTCAAAGTCGTATTGCTCCTTGCAGAATTTTGTATGACCCTTTCAGTGCATTTTACTTCAGAATTCTACTTTAAAAACTTCAAACATTAGGGTTAAAAAAAAATTCATGCCTCCTTATGTGATCATTTTTCCTCCCCACAATTCTTGTATTAAGTGAAAAAATCTTGAAATTCTTTAGTTGCACTTTCTCTAACAATCTTTGGAGTAGCTAGAAGAAATATCACTTAAAAAAGAGAGGGAACACAAAAATCCATGGTTCTATCAACTAAAACAGGGTATGTCACATGGTTTATGACAAGCTTTGTCCAGGACATAATTTGCGTTCAGTGCAGCGATATTCAGAAATGTCTCGTTACCACTGCTTCTTGAGTGAGAAAAACGAATGTCAAAAATTATGTGTATGTATATATACATAAAACAGAGAAAAAAAAGGGAAAGAGAGAATGTGAGAGTCTTATACGTTAAGAAAAAAGCATAGGGGACTTAAAAGTTTTGCCCCTACTTAAGAGACAGAGGGAACAAAGGGTGTATTTACTGGACAATACTCCTACCCCTCCTCGTGGATTTTAAGTGCTTCCTTTCATAAAGGGAGGTATTGCTCTTGACCTAGGTAAAATCTTCACTGAATGCTTAACTAGCTAAATTATCCCCTTCATATTTGGTGTCACACAGGTCATTGTCTTTTCAAAGAGACAATTACTGAAAACTCTTCCAAATTTACGTGTGAATCTTTAAAAAATGTTCAGTCTGGCAGATCAGTCATTAGAAAGGTGAAATACTCACTTCAAGTAACCATAGTTCTGCAGATCTTATTGTACATATTTACCTTACCAATTTGTTCATTTTTCAAAACCACGTTATTCACAAATCCTAGATTAACGTACTATCCTGGCTACGGAAAACATACTGAGACTCAAGACAAACTCTCCCCTCCCCCCTCAAAAAAAAGTTGCGATCGGCTGATTCCAACTCATAGTTACCCCATAAGCAATGGTCTAAGTCAGCTTAATACAGTGAAGGAAACCCCAGTGTTGTAATAGTTAAGTGCTGCAACTGATAATCAAAATCTTGGCAGTTCGAACCCACCAAGTGCTCTGTGGCAACCCTATGCAGCACTTCTACTCTGTCCTATAGGTTCTCTGTGAGTCAGAATGGACACCACCACAACGGATTTGGTTTGGTAATATAGTCAGAGTGGTTCTATTTCTATGACAGTACAGGTTATGCAGTTATATGAAAGCTATACACCTTAGCAATTTGATGATTCACAGGAATCAAAATGGGATGGAGGAGGAATGTAGCTTATTTTGATAACATCTGTAGCCAACAGTTGAGGCATCTCAGTGAGATAGGGCAATTAGAACGACAGATATAAATCCTATATTACTGTGGAAGATTATACTTATGCTGACATGCCCTATTAAAAAAGGTCACAAGGATAATGATTGCTGAGGTGTCTGAGGATTTTGACTGGAGTTGCACAATTTTAAGGAGTCCTGGTGTCTTGTTGCTTAAAGTGCTTGAGTGCTAATCAGAAAGCCCATGGTTTGAATCCACTAGCAGCTCTGCAGAAGAAAGATGTGGCAGTCTGCTTCCAGAAAGATTTACAGCCTTGAAAACGCTATGGGTTGATTGTATTTTGTCCTATAGGTTTGCTATGAGTTAGGACTGACTCATTGATGGCAATTAGTTTGGTTTTGGTTGGTTTGTGCAAGTGTTAAAAAAAAAAAAAAAACTGTTGCCATTGAGTCAGTTCTGTCTCATAGCAACCCTACAGACAGAGAAGAACTGTTATCTAGTTCTAAGGAGTCTGGCAGATTTGAACTGCTGACCTTCCAGTTTGCAGCTGTAGTATTTAACCACTATCCACCAGGGTTTCCTGTGTAAGTGTTTAAAAACAAACAGAAAAAACAAAACAAACAGCAAACCCCCTCCCCGCAAAAACCACTGTCATTGAGTGAACTCTGACTCACAGCCACCCTATAGGACAAAGTAGAACTGCCCCATAGAGCTTTCAAGGATCTCCTGGAGGATTTGAACTGCCAACATTTTGGTTAGCAGAAACAGCACTTAACCAATATGCAACTGTGGGAAGTAAATGCAAGTATAGGTTATAAATGTAAGGACAATGGCTCAGTGCTATGGCTCATAACCAAAAGGTTGGCAGCTCAAATCCACCAGTGGCTCCTTGGAGCCTCAGGTCTGAAGGACGTGCTCTGCTCCTGGTGCTACTTTCTTGATGGTGTGAGGTTCCTGCACCAAGATGCTGTCTGCACAAAGACTGATTCAACACCAGACTTTCCTCCAGAGCTGACACGGGGACAGCCTTCCCCTGGAGGAGACATCCTGAATTTGGATTTGTAGCCTGCCAGACTGTGTAAGAATAAATCTTCTTTTGTTAAAGCCATCCACTCTGTGGTATTTCTGTTAGAGCAGCACTAGCTGACTAAAACAGAATTTGGTACCAGGAGTGGGGTGCTGCTCTAGCACAGAATGCAGTCCCTGTACTTACGGATGTACTTCCATCTGGAAATAAGCATTTTTTGTTATGTCAATCAGGCTATATCCACATTGGGTGTGTCATAATCCTGATCACTTATGGGCAGATTAGACACAGAAGGAAGCAACAAGGGAAAGACATGCTATCTGAAAACTCAGTAGGCAGATGAGTCTACTAGCCCAGAAACTCCAGGGATTGTCAGTTACTAGAAGCTGAAACAGGCAAAGAAGGACTTTTCCCTAGAGACATATCTTAAATTTGGACTTCTGGCCTCCTCAACTGTGAAGAAATAAAATTTTGTTCTTTGAAGCCACTCACTTGTGGTGTTTCTGTTATAGCAGCACTAGCAAACTAAGACAATAATATAAGCCTTACTTTTTAAGAAATTTGTAATGTAATGCACATTAAGGAGACGAACAAAGCTGTATTCAATGAGGCAACCATTCACTGATGAATAAAATGGACATGCATGTGCACAGACATTAAATATACTTAATAAAATTATTCGCATGACCATAGGCAGACATGCTATTGAAGCAGGTGCCTTTAGGATAGGGAACAGAGTTAAAATATTCAGTAAAGTTGTCCACTAAGAGATAAAAATTATTTCCAAATACGACAGACAGAGCAGGGACTACTTTGAGAATTTGCAACATTTTGTGAAAAATCTTGTAAGTACCTGACAGAGAAAATTGGGTAGAAAACTCATGCAAGAACTGAGTTGTATTAGTGAGGGCAGAAGAAGCTGATAGGGGATTTGAAAATCTAGCCAGGAATTCTGACATCAAAATTCAGGCAGTTGAAAGCTTTGCAGAGATTTGAAGAAGAAGGTATGCAAGCGTGTTTATAGAGGATAAAGCTGCCCATCAGAATGTCCAAAATATGAGGACAGAAAATGGAAAAGCAATTTTAAAGTTTAAAAAAAATAGCTATGGATTTCATCTACAAAGTCACTTTCTCTGTAATTGGAAGATTCTAAGTCCTGGCTAACTAAAGAGATTTTAATGCTAATTAGATTGTTGCAGTGACAAGATCTTATTTTTTGCACACAAACATACTTTTTTTTCCTCCTCTTGACTACAAAAATATTTTCCTTTCACTTTATTGCAGTAACTCATTTTGATTATGTTCAGACCTCAGTGCATCACCTACACCTACCAGGCTAATCTGAGTAATTAAAGAAAAATGATGCATGATGCATTTACAGTTAAGTGAAATGAGTATAAATCTGACATAACAGCTGGATTCCTATACTTGGCAACATGGCACGGTTTGAGAAAAGCAATCATCTGCCTTTCCTGTTGGCAAAACACTTCACTGGTCTCTCCAATTTGAGTCCTCTTCAGGATTTAGTGTCTTCTCACTTTGCAACGCACAGAGTGCTAATTCCAGATGGACAGCCTTGTCATATGCTATTTTTATGCTGTACTTTTAGAATTTGAAAGTGGCAGCAGTTATGCACCGAACATGAAATGTATCACTTACTGTGTACACTGGTGCAGCTTTTCAAATCAGCACTAGCAACCAGCTGCAAATAAGCTTGATAGATGCAGATGAAAGAAAGCACATGAAAATCAGTCAGAATACATTTATAGATTCTTATCAGATGCAGGGAAACCCTGGTGGTGTATTGGTTAAGTGCTACATCTTCTAACCAAAAGATCAGCAGTTCAAGTCTACCCGGCGCTCCTTGAAAACTCAATGGGGATGTTCTATTCTGACCTATAGGGTCACTATGAGTCAGAATCAACTCGACAGCAATGGGTTTTTTGTTTGTTATCAGGCATAGAGCTGATAGATGCTAAGGACACGGAAGAAGGGAAAGCAAAATTCCTACCCTTGAGGGAGCATCCTTGCTAGTTTATTATACACATCCAAGTAGTGAAGAAAACCTAAATTCACAGGGTGAGAGAAAGAGACAGAGAGACAAAGAGAGAGACCGGATTTTGATATTAGAGAAGGCTTCCAGAAGCAGAGGTATTGTAACTGAGTTTTGAAGGGGATTAAGCCAAAACCAGAACCAAGCCAAAGCCATTGCAGTTGAGTTGATTCTGACTCACAGAGATCCTCCATAGTAGGATAGAGTAGAACTGCCCACTGAGTTTCCAAGGAGGGCCTGGCAGACTTGAATTGCCAATCTTTTTGTTATAATATGTAGCCCTTATGTATGTAAATTTGAATAGGAAAGCCTTATGGTAGTATCAAAAGAGGTTAACAAGAAAAAGCAAATACTATTTACATAATTTATATAACAGACTCAAATTGGAGTAAAATATCCATGAGGAAAGGATGGAGCGTGACTTTAGAGAGAGGGATTCAGGATCAAGTGTTCAGATTTGATATAGGAGAGACAATAGAACGCCTTTGGAGATGATGGATCATACTTAAATGGTATATTAAAAGGATTACCTTGGTAATTATTTACAGAAACAAGGGCAGGAATACCAACTGATAAACTGAGTAATTCAAGCATAAAGGGATGCTGGCCTGGCGGGGATGGATTACTCAATAAGCAAACACTCAGTGGGCTTAATTGTGTTTATTAATCTGCAGTGCCCAATGAGTACCAACCAGTGCATACATGATTACTGGTTAAGCATCCCCTGGGGATGCTGACTTCAAAAATGAACAGGAAATGGTAAATTTTCCATGTAAACCTAATCACTTTTATAAATTATTTTGGGGTATCAGTATCTCAGCTCTTGTCAGGGCAGTGCCTTGTGAAGCCAGATAAATAAGAGATATTGCTATCTCTATCAGCAGAGCTATCATGTATAAACACTAGTTATGCAGTAGTTAAATGTTATGTCTGCTAACTCAAAGGTTGGTAGTTCAAATCCACCAGGCGCTCCTTGGAATTTACATGGAGCATTTCTACTCTGGCCTCTACGATCACTATGAGTCAGAATTGACTGATTGGCAGTGGGTTAATTTAATTACTTATCATGTGTAGAAGTGCTGCTCAGTTACACGGAACTAGATGAAATATCTACTTTGGGGAAAGACATGAATTTAAACAAAAAGAAGTCCTTTATGACATTTTATATGCCAGCCACTCAAGTTATCATCAAATGATATCAATTTATAAATCAGAGTATTGTCCACACCCCAGACACCAAGTCATCTCTCTCCTGGAATTAGTTAGAATTCATTTTGATCAAGAACTTTGTCTTTTGGTTGAAGACAGTGCTCGATGGTCCTACTGTGTGCTCAGAGGAATATGATAAATGACCATCAGTACTGGACTGATTTTTGACAATATTCTGTGAGTGTAGGGTAGGTTCTGCTGAACCAGGGGAGGAACTGTATAATTTCTGAAAGCTCTACAAGTATTAACATGGTATTCCTACTGTCAGAGACTGAATTATGTTCCCCAAAAACGTCTGTGGCCCTTTGGCTGGACTTTGATTCCTGATGTTGTGTGACATTCTTCCGTATTGTAAATCCTGCCTTTATGGTCATTATGAGTTGGAATCGACTCCATGGTGGTGTTTTTTTGGATAATGTTAATGAGGGAGGATGGGTGGCAGTTGTGTTGGAAGGGCAAGACTTAACGTGTTAACATGATTTTCTGCCTTGAGGCAATCTCTTGAGCTATAAGTAAAAGAAGCTAGCAGGGAGATTTGGGGACCTCATACCAACCAAGAAAGTGGTAGCAGATGACTAAGACACTGACTTCAGAAAAATCAAAAGTATGAAAGCACTGACTTATGCATTTATTAGGAGTGCAGAACATTTATTTATATAAAACTTCATTGCTATTGTTATTTCCACCCTAGAAAAGTGTTCTGTCACTACATAATGCTTGCTGTACTCTGCTCCTCGTTATACACAACAATATATTTAATAAAATGTACATAGAGGCCTCCTCTTAATGTTTGCATTTAAAATCTTACTAGCTTGTACTGTTCAGTGAAAGTGCCTTTGTAGTTTTAGTTGTTCATTTTAAAAATTCTTTGACCTTTATATGAATATCTAGTTGCCATTCTCTAGAGAAGTCTTAATGAGTATTAACAAAACATACTCTTTTATCAAAATTTACTCTCCAGCTCCATTGCATTTCAATAACTGAAGACTGGGTTGTACTAGTTGAAATCTCTGCTAATGCTTCTCAGAAGCATGACTGCCTCACTCTCTCTGCTTCCTGCATTAATGCCTTGCTTTTTTTCTTCTCTGATACCTTCTTCCCTTTATCATAACTACTACCGAGGACCCAAAGTGCTGCAATCACCTTATCTCTGAACAAAAGAAAAGAATGGAAGCTTTGTGATATGAATGTCCTTATGTGGAAAGTGATATTGCATATTTGAAAGCAGGGCTATACTAGGAATGTGTGTTGTATTGGTGAAGATGCTTTGGTTGCAAGTAAAGGATAGCAGTCACAATGGCTTGAACAATATGTACATTTATTGAGGTGAGACAGTTGTAGGGTTGGTTAATTTAGTGGGTCAACCACATTCTCAGTGACTTTAGCTGGTAGCATCCTTTTTCTCTGAATACTATTATCGTTGATTTCTTGCTCCCTTAATCCTTCCTTCAAGAATACAGGTTGGTTGCACAAACTTCCTTCATTGTCTCTTTACACAATGTACAAAGTTTGAAAACAAATGTCTCTTTGTTTATGTTCTTGTGTACTTTTGCCCCCAGCCTGCATAGTAGACTTGTGCAAGTATCTCACTGGACAGAAAAGTATTACAAGCTCTTGTTTAAACCAAACATAGTGAAGGAAATAGAATTGCTATGATTGGCTTAGACGAGGAGTAACAGACTTTTTCCCCAAAGGACCAGATAGAAAACATTTTAGGGTTTGTGGGACCTACAGTTCCTACTGTAACTACTCATGGTATCCCCAGAGTAGCCATAGAGAACAATAAGTGAATTGGCTATGTTCCAGTAAAGCCTTTAGCATAACAGTCAGTGGCTGAATTTGGCCTAAGGGTTACAGTTTGATAGTCTCTGTTGTTGTTGTCAGGTGCCACTGAGTCAGTTCCAACTCATACTGACCCTATGTGCAACAGAACAGAACACTGCCCAGTCTTGTGCTATGCCCACAATCATTCTCATGCTTCAGCCCATTGTTGTAGCCACTGTGTCAATCAGTCCTTTCCCTTGAGGATCTTTCTTTTTTTCCCTGGCCCTCCACTGTACCAAGCATGATGTCTTTTTCTAGGGACTGATTACCCTTGTCAACGTGTCCAAAATATGCGAAATGCAGTCTAGCCATCTTTGCTTCCAAACTAATCCTGGTTTAGAGTTAAAATAAATGCACTATCTGGAGCTGGACACTGATCCAGTCTTTCTTAAAGCGTAGCACCATTTAATCCTGAACCAAGAAGTTTGATATTTGTTGAGAGGCAACATATAGTTACTGTAGGTGTAGCCTTCAGTCCTTTTAACTTTGAGTGGCTTATGGTACATTTTGTCATGATCACTCGTTTGTATTTAAATGCGTTCTTGAAAGAGAGGCTTGGAGAATGGCATAGGAATCAGGCTGCCTTATCTTAAGTCCTTGCATCCAACTGGCATTGGTTGACCTTAGCAAGTTGCTAGTCCTTCTATGCCTAGGTTCTTATCAGTCAAATGGAAATGACAATAATAGTACATATTTTGTATCAAAGACCTTACAGAGTAGTTGTGTGGATGAAATAATAAACCAGGAAGCTTTAATCTTCACTATTCTCTTACTTAAGCCACTGTAAAATAGTTGTTTGAATCTGTAACCTATTTGTACAATGTAGGGGAACTGGAACTTCAGCTAAAAATTTTACATTGCTTTCTTCAGTAACATTCTTTCTTGGACTACTACTCTTTAACATTTTCTTCAGGACCAAAGAATAAAAGGAATAACTATAGTATAAGAGGAAACCCTGGTGGCTTAGTGGTTTAGCACCGCATCTATTAACTAAAAGATTAGCAGTTCAAATCCACCAGGTACTCCTTCGAAATTCTATGGAGCAGTTCTATGCTGTCCTATAGGGTTGCTATGAGTCAAAATCAACTTTGTAGCAGTGGGTTTGGTTTTATAGTATAAGAAGGGATGTCACTGCCAAATTTATTTGATAGAACTCACAGTCATAGCTGGGGAAAAGGAGGCCATATACAATAGATAAGGTGTACGGTTTTGGATTCTATTGGCCTCCATAACCAATACAGATCAGTCTATGATGGAAAGAGCAGTAATGAACCCTATTAATGATGACACCTGACAGAAACAACCTATAAGATTTATACCTACACTGCTCTGGTTGGTGTTACTGTGTGTAGGCAGATGCAGGTTTAACTGATGCTTATGTCTTACCACGTCATAAACTATTTGCCCGGTGCCTGCTGTGTTCACAGAGCTACTATTTACTCATAAAGAGAGGAATGCTTACATTGATAGACTTGCCTTTTATTTCTTTTCTTCTTTCTATTACTCACATTATGGTGTCTTTCTACAGGGCACATATTGAACTACTGCTTATTATTGTTTTTCAGGACACCACTAATATCTGATGAGGATGAACTTAGTGAATAAATGCTTCCATTTTCTCTTCATATTCCATCCTAATCAAAGCCAGATTCAACTTTCTTTACATTTGGGTTTCAGAATTTTGGAGAGGTGAAGAACGTTCACCATTATGTGGAGAACAATCACCTCCGTAAGGAGAAGCACTTCACTAAAGTCATAAACCCATAAATGTCAGAAATATTTAATTCAATGTTATACTAATGAACTTTTTATTCAAGAGAATAGTATAATGAACCTCTTACGTTCCTCTTATCCAGGATCCACAATTTTCAATTCTTGACTTGTTTCCTCTAAACTTAGGCTGACCACATTCCCTGCTTGTAACTCAATTAACCTATGTTAGTTATATTAACTGTCCATTTCTCTCTCCAAATAGTGTTCCAGTTTGAGCATTAAATTTTGTGGTCATCTTACCTATATCCCTTGCTAACATATCTTCTCTTCATATAATTTTGAAGCCAATCCTAGACCTCATACTATTTCATATTTAAATATTTTGTAGCAATATATTTTTTAAAAAGAATACTGAGCACGCCATGTGTGCCATTTCACCAAAAACCCTTTGAAAAATTTCAGTTAATATTAACACATTATCTGAAGGAAAAATACGCTTGATGAAGTTTCCACTTTTTTTCATTCTTCCTCTCGTACTCCTCCTTTTTTCCTTTTAAATTGCTTTTATGTTACAGATGGACCAATTGGACTAAATTGACTGATCAATGCCAACCACCAAGCCTCATTATTTGACTTCAGGGACTGCTTGTTTAATGGTTTGGCAAAATCCACTGGTAACTTTGGGACTTCTAGGTATATCTAATTGCTAAATGGATGACATACGAGCTGTTGTTTAGGGGTATGGTAAGACATAATAAGTTAGGTCTAGTAAAAATTTCACTTGCATTCTTTTCCAGTTGACAAATTAAATATGTAAAAAATGCTTTGGTTTTTGATAACATTTCAGAAAGTTCCAGATACTGTCTTTTTTTATCCCCTATGACTTAAAAAAAATTACTGAGGAAACCTGTAGGGATATGAACAGTAGCTGACATCTGTGATGGTTTTGTATCAGCCAGTTTGAGTCTTTAATTATGTCATTTTGGAGTTGGGGTGGATTTGCTACTGTGTGGAATATGAGATGGTGGTTTATGCATGCCAGGTGTTGGATTTCTCTCTCTATGTTTTAAGAAAGTTAAGACATTAGTGAAGTTGAATCATCATCATGTGATTAGATCTTAGCATATCACTATTTCTAGCTAGTACTTTTATTTTGCCACTGTATCATGTTATGGAGACCCTGGTGGCATAGTGGTTAAGTGCTATGGCTGCTAACCGAAAGGTTATCAGTTTGAATCCACTGGGCACTCCTTGGAATCTGTGTGGGGAAGTTCTGCTCCGCCCTATGGGGTTGATAGGAGTTGGAATCGACTCAAGAACAATGGGTGTAGTTTTGGGGTTATATTTGGTTATACTGCAGGATTTTCTCAGCTCTTAGAATTTGCTTTCCAAGAAACCAGACTGAGCTATGATGAAGCTTACAACCACTTGGGAATATTCCATTCAAAGCAAATCAGTAGAGTCCACATAAATATCTAGTCGATACATTTTGAGCAAACTGTGTTACTGGACAAAACTCTAGAGTCCTTAGAGAAGCCAATCTCTAGGCCAGGGGTTTGGTTGAATGATCAAAAACTTTATTACTGTGTGCTAGCAGACATAGGGAACAGGGAGGAATCTCTCCACTGAAACCTGTTCAAAATCATCAGGTATGGCTGGGGTATATAATGGGGAAAGGTTACATGCAAGTGCAAATGGAGGTATAGGTTCCAGCACCAGGGAGACAATGTGATTGATTTGGGGTGAAGACAGGTGTCTACTGGGGGCCTTAGGAGCCCTTTGAAGACATGCATCAAGAGCAGAAATCTGAACAGCTTTCAGTTACCTTCTCAAGCTTGGGGTCCTGAATGGTGCCTGGCATCTTCCATTGGTGTCTTTACTGTTTTGAGGTTTCTAAAAAAAACCATGAAAACTGCAAAGACAATATTGCCATGGATCCTGTCAGTTAACATACAGCTTCCTGCCAGAGCCTAGGTAAAGGAAACCAGGAATTTTTCAGACAGGAGAAAATACAAATCAAAAGGCAGTTTTACAAAACAAATTAAATCTTGACTGCTTTTGATTTTCCCTTTTAAAATCTCCTGTTACAACTGTCTGTCAGGTTTTGTATGTAGTAACAAAATTCCCAAGGCCTCTAAACAAACTTGAAAGCTTTGGATACATTTGAAAAGGATAAAATGAAGGAAATTAGTTATGTCTGTGTGTGTGCACATACATACATACATACATACACATGTACATATATATACTGGACCTGACAGTTAAGTTTGCGAACTCATCCTAGAAAAAGTGCTACACACCTTGTTGCTGACTATCACTATGGTTACCTTCAAAGCACTCCCCTTGGAAAGCTATGCACTGATGCCAGTGCCTAGTCCACACTTGAAAGCAATTTTGGAAGTCTTTTTTGGAAATGGCCATCTGACCTGCAGTAGTACCCTTGAAGTCCTGAATGTCATCAAAATGTCTTCATTTCAATATTTCCTTTATCTTTTGGTAAAGAAAAAAGTCATTGGGGGCCGTATCAGGTAAGTACGGAAGGTGCTTTGATACTGTTATTTGTTTACTGGCTAAAAACTCCCTCAGAGACAGTTATACAATTAAGTTTGCAAACTTGCCACTGTTCGAGTGTGCGCAATGGCCATTCCAGAAAGCATTCCAAAATTACTTTGAAGAGTAGGCTAGGTGCTGGCATCAGTGCTTAGCTTCCCAAAGGGAGTGGTGCCCTCAGTAATGTTCAGCAATGAGGTACGTAGAATTTACGATTGAGCTTGTAGACTTAATGTTGGACCTCACATGCACAACTTATACATGGCTATAGTGAGAAAATTTGTCTGTAGATTTTCCTATGTAAACCTAAAAGAACCAAACTTGTTGTCATTTAGTTGATTTGGATTCATAGGGAGCTGCCTTATAGTATAGAGTAGAATTACCCTATACTGTTTTCAAGGAATACCTGATAGATTTTAATTGCCAGGCTTTTGGTTAGCAGCTATAGCTCTAAACCACTACACCACCAGGTTTCCTCTACAGTAGCAAAGCCAGCTCAGTGCCGTCGATATACATAAAGAATCCCTGGTGGTACAACGGTAAAGCACTCAACTGCTAACCAAAAAGTTGGTGGTTCAAAGCCACCCATCAGCTCTGCAGGAGAAAGATCTGGTGAAATTCTCCCGGGAATATTACAGTTTAGGAAACTCTATGAAACAATTCTATACTATCACATGGGCTCACAAAGAGTCTAAGTAAAATTCATGTTACCTAACATAGACAGATTATAAATAAAGTAAAAATGAATTCATTCTGATACATATGTTGACTCATTAAAGGAATGGTCAGTTTGATGTTTCTTTTTCTTTTTTTATATTAAATCCACAGTTTATTGTTCAATTCTTCTCTTACAAAAGCTCAACACATTGAATTCAAGCTCAGGCATTTTCAGTAATTGAATTGAAGGGCCTGAGTTCCATATCCAATCCATTCATTCCCTGATTAGTTTTTCTCTATCACCCTTCTTTCTTTTAACCCTCCACTTTCTTCCTTTGTCTCCACTTTTCTCCCTTCCTTCCCTATCTATTCTCTCCTTTCCTTTAAGGTTCTTGTTTCTCTTGAGGTCTTTTCACCTCTGTGGTATAAGCACATTGTCACTGAGTTGATTCCTACTCACAGGGCAGAAGAGAACTGCCCCATAGAGTTTCCAAGAAGCACTTGATGGATTTGAATAGCTGACTTTTTGGAAAGCAGTCATAGCCCTTAGCTTGTACACCACCAGGGTTTCTTTTAAGAACTATAAAAATTTGTATTAAAAGTTTCGATGCAACTCACTTGCTCAATGTCTATGACATGGTAAGTATCTGGAAGTAGATGGGGAATTGGAAAAACGTTCCATTTAACACTAACTGTGGCACAGTCTGACTGTAGCAAAGACTACAAGCGGATTTCTTTGCTCTGATCTTAGGACCATCCTATTGCTTTTATACTGACACCAGGAATAGTTCTGTCTTTTAACTTTCTCCCAAGATCAGATTATTTCAGGTTCTGGGTCTTGACGATAACTCTGGTACTTTATCAGCTGTCAAGGCATGCTCTCTACATCTTTAATACATCCTAACAATCACTATACTGAATGATTCTTTGCCCTAACCTCTAAAAAGTTCCCACTCTTGCCACATTTTACAAAACTTTGCAAGTATACACGTTACTAGTGAAAAGACGTTAAGCTTAAAGATTTTAGCTCAACAGTGCCTGTAGTCATGGTAGAAAAGTCAGCATGCTTGCATTTTCCTACTGCAGTGACTTGTATTTTCTTACAGTAAAGCTTCATATTTTTCCAGGCTGGTATGAATAAGTAAGAAGATAAGGGAATTGAACTTATGTCCCCAAAAATGGAACTCTAAATGCTTAGAAAAGAACTTCTTGCAAGAGTGGACAGAAATCTGTTCATCTTCAGCAAACATAGAGAACAAGGCAAAGGTCTACTAGCTATAAAAAGGTGGAGATAAGAAGAGCTGGAAAAAGCTTAAATAGAACTTTTTTTCTCATTTACATATTCTTTATGCTTTTGATTTTCCTCTAAGGAACCATTTCAGAAAGCAAATGAAGAAATGTACCTGAGAGTTTATAATACACTGAAAGATCTATCGTACAGAGATATGTTGAAAATGAGTAAAAACCTTTGTAGATGTGACTTTATTTTTAATAGTCATCTGCCTTGACTAATAATCTATAGATAGCCCTAATGTAAATTTTGGAGGGTATTTTTTTAATAACCAAGCCCAATAGCTGAGCATTTTTTTTTTTTTTTTTGGCAGTGTTAGCATGTCTTTTGGACTAGAAATATACCTTTTTCAGTTTCTGAATATCAGACACAGTTTTATATACAAAATGGCTTTCTGAAGAAACAGGCATTTCATTAGGCAGCTGCCTGGAAATGCTAAGAGATGCTAATTGCTTGGCAGACTTAGATGAGCAGGGAACACAGAGGGATACTTTTGTTACCCAGAATTCATAGAAAGCAGAAAGTGACATTAAACCGATTCTAAGACATGTGTTTTCTGGCAGTAATGCTATTTTCTTGTTTCTTTAAACAGGCTTTATATTTGTCCTAGGATAACATCAGATAGAAGTAAAGACAGAACAGAACAATTTAACCTCTTAATTATGTAAAGTCTGAAACACAGTAATTATGCTTGGAGGACTGGAGGCTTTCCCAGGAAGTTATCATTCTTACAATTGTAAATGGAAAAGTTTCAAACTGAATCACCCTTGTTAGGCATTATAATGATGGGGTCAACATGGATTCCTAGGGAGCAAAAGGTCAGGACATAAACCATTTGTTTATGGGTGGAATGCATTTATGACTGTTTACATGTATAATCAAACTGTCTGGTGCCATTCATCTAGATGACAATTCACTTCTGCTTAGCCAAATAGTAAGCCTTTGCGTTTCAAAAGACTTCAAGCTGAAGATGATCTTACCTACAATCAACCTTTAACCTCCTACTTTTTCTTTGTTATATAGGTATATAGCCCATCTTCCCACTTGAACAGTGAAGAGCTTTGTATTTTCACTTAGTGATACACAGACTGAGCTGTATTATTCCTCAATAAAATATCTTTCCTTTTGTGCCTTACAGTACAAAATTTGTTGTTTGACATTTCTGGTGTCAGAAGTGGGATTTCAAAGTTGCATTATCTCTGGCAACTTTTGATGATCCCTGGAGCATCTGAACACAGACACAGTACCTGATGAGCCACTTCGGTTTCTTCACTTCTGTGAATTCTCAGGAATCATGTCAGGTAAAAAATCGTCTTGAATTTGAGTGTCACTCTTGGCTGGCCCATGCACTGATAGTTCTTTGAGTTTTATTTTACTTTGCTTTGGTTCTTTTAAGGAAAATTTTGTTGTTACGGTTGTAATAAAATGGGGAATAACGTGTCTAAAGAAGATTTACAACTACCTTCTTGGGCTTCTGCCCACTACAGGAACAGTACTATTGTCCGTTATTGTGTGTATTCTTGTCTGTCAGGCATAACCTCACTCAAGCAGTTTCAAAAATCAGTGGCCACTTGATTAAGTTAACTTTTCTGTGCAATAAGTTAGAGAACTGAGGCTCAAAGACCAAACAGTTCCAGTGGGATGCCTATTTTGATTGGTCTATTAAGATCTCTAAAAGATTTCAAGACAAGGATTGTTTCCCTGAAGGACACCGTCTCTAATTTAACTAAGCAGAATAAAGTTACAATGCCAAATTTCAGCTCTCACCTTTTCTGCTTCCCTACCAGTTGCTACTTCTTTACACCTTTCTCTTTTTTCCATTCCCAACTGCTCCCTCCCTCATAAGCATCAAAGATCGTCTCTTTCTGTGTATAAATCTTTTCATGAGTTTTGTAGCAGTGACCTCAAACAACACTTGTATTTTGTGGTTATGTCATTCAGCTTATTGCCCTCCAGATTCATCCATGTTGTGAGACGCTTCATAGATTCGTCATTGTTCTTTGCCATTGCGTGATACTACATTGTGGATATGTACCACATTATGTTTAACCATCCATCTGTTGATGGCCATCAAGTTGTCCACACATTTTTGCTATTGTGAACATGCTGTGGTGAACATGGGTGTGCCTATGTCTATTCATGTGATGGCTCTTATTTCTCCAGAATATATTTCTAAGAGTGGGATTGCTGGATCATTTGTTATTTCAATTTCTAGCTTTTTAAGGAACTGCCATATCATTTTCCAAAACAGTTGTACCATTTTTCATTCCCACCAACAATGAGTAAGAGTTTCAGTCTCCTTGCAGCCTCCCCAACAGTTGTTTTCTCTGTTTCTTTGATTTATACTGGTAATGTTAGAATGAGCTGGAATCTAACTGTAGTTTTGATTTTTACTTCTCTAAACTGTAAAAATGATTAAGCCAATATGCATTCCCAGGGGAAAAAAAGGTAAAGATGTAAACCATTTGTTTATAGGAAGAATGTATTAAGATGTAAACAATTTGTTCCCAGGAAAAATACATACATAACTGCAATTACATACATCTGAATGCATCTCAGTGGTAATGCATTGATTCCTAGCCAAGTGCACTTTTACATTTGAAAGGACTTCAAGCTGAAAACGATCTTATCTACACTCAGTCATTAACCCCCTAACTTTTCCTTTTTTCTGTATGTATGTAGACCTATTTCTCCACTTAAACTGTGGAACGGATTTTATTTTTACTCAACACTGCCCAACTTAAACTGTATTATTCATCAAACAAACTCCTTTTCTTTCATTTCTAAATTAATAGTAGATTTTCTCCTTTGACATAGTTACAAATACCTTAAATATTAATCAATATCAAATGAATAATATCAATCTTAGGGTTGATTAGTGGTCTTTGAGTCTTAAGAAACAAGGGGAATAATAATCTTTCTACACATTATGGTGAACATTTACTAAGAAAAAAATAAAATAAAATTTGTATTTATCCATCATATTGCTATTTCTGTAGTAAACAGTCTTCTCTTTGGTTACCACATTGCATTACCAATTGTTTAATAAATAAAACACAACCATCTGAATAAAATTATTAAATTTTGTAAACTGATGGTGTAGTGGTTAAGAGTTATGGCTTCTAACCAAAAGTTCAGCAGTTTGAATCCACCAGGTACTCCTTGGGAATTCTATGAAGCAGTTCTACTCTGTCCTATAGGATGACTGTGAGTTGACATCAACTATGGCAACAGATTTTTAATTGTTAAATTGAGTCCTGGTGATACAATAACTAAGTTTTAGAATTTGAGATATCTTATGAATATTTTCCAAAGTTATTTGTCTTTTTTTTTAAAAAAAAGCATTCTTATCAGCTATTTATGTATTATAACAATCAAATCACATTTATTAAATGCTTATGCTATGTCAGGCATTGTTCTGGTTTTTGACATATATTAGCTAACTAAAAACAAACAAAAAAACAATGCCATTGAGTGGGCTTTTATGATAGTAAATATCAAGAAGGTAGGCACCTAGAAATCAAAGTAACACCCAGAATCATATAGTCAGAAGGTGGTAGAGGCAACAGTTGAACTCACCCAGTCTGGATTTAGCACCTTCATTTTAAACACTTCACTGATTATCCTCAAACTTTAGCAAGTGTTGGAATCACCAGGAAAGGGAGAGACTATTCACATGTAAATCTCAGGGCTCCAACTCCAATTTCCTGACTTAGGAAGTACTATATAGGGACAGAAAGTTTGCATTTTAATGAACTGCTGGGTAATGCTGATACTGCTGTTCAGGGGCCTACACTTTGAGAACCACGGCTCTGCACTGTACTTCTAATTTATTTAGAATCATTGTTGCTTCCATTGGACTAGAGTATAATCTTCTTGAGGGCAGAGTTCGTGTTGTATTTATCGTTCAATTTCCCACAGCTGTTGTGTGCAAGGAAACCCTGGTGGCATAGCAGTTAAGTGATACAGCTCCTAAACAAAAGGTTGGCAGTTCAAATCCATCAGACACTACTTGGAAACTCTATGGGGCTGTTCTACTCGGTCCTATAGGGTCACTACAAGCTGTAACTGACAGAATAGCAGTGGGCTTTTTTCTTAATGTATGCAAGTAGGAAGAAGTCAATATATGTTTGTACAGGGCATGAATGAATGAATCTCTAGAATTCCCTTAGAAATAATATTTAATTACACAGTTACCTTTCAAATAATTTCTTATTTATTAAAAAATAACAGATTAACCATTTTTAATTCCCTAGAGACATTTTGAGGCAGGATCCTGTGATGGGAATTATAAGGAAAGATGGGAGCATGCTAAGCAGCAATGTCTGAGGAGACTAACACCATATGCAATACTGTGGTTTAGTTTTGTATGCTACAGTGATATTGAAAGCTATACCACTGGCATTTAAAATGCCAGCTGTGCCACTGCTAGAGCACAGTTTCCAGCAGAGTTTCCAGAAGAGACAGACTAGGAAGATGACTTGGCAATTTACTTCTAAAAACAATTGCTGGTGAAAACCTCATGAATAGAAGTGGAACATGGTCTGGTATACTGCTGGAAGATGAACCCTCAGGTTGGAAGACCCTCAGAATATGATTGGGGAATAGGTACCTCTTCAAAGAGTCCACCTGAATGACATGGTTGAGGTCAAGCTTACAGGATCTTCACTTGCTGATGCAGCACAACTCAAAATGAGAAGAAATAATTGCAAAGATCCGCTAATAATCAGAGCATGGAATCCATGAAGTATGAATGTAAGAAAATTGGAAGTTGCTGAAAATGAAATAGAACACATGCAGATTGGTGTTGTAGGCATTAATAACCTAAAATGGATTAGTATTGGCTATTTCAAATTGAAAATCAGATGGTCTACTATGACAGGGATAGCAAATTGAAGATGAGTGGCAAGGTATTCATTGTCAGAAAGAACATTTCAAGATCTGTCCTGAAATACAAAGTTGTTAGTGATAACATAATATCCTTATGCCTACTAATAAGATTAGATAGTGCTAGTATTATTCAAATTTATGAATCAACCACTGATGCTGAGCGTGAATAAACTGAAGATTCTTTCCAAACTTCTCAATATGGAATTGTTCAGATGCACAATCAAGAATCATTGATAATTGCTGGTGACTGGAATGTGAAAGCTGTAAAAAAAAAAGAGGGATCTATAGTTGAAAAATATGGCCTTCTCAATACACACCACACTGGATATTACACAGCAGAATTTTTCAAGACCATTAACTTATTTAATGCAAATACATTTTTTTCAACAACCTAAAGGAAAACTATACACATAGAACTCACTGAATGGAATATGAGGTGTAACAATTTCAGTCTGTGAACTTAATTGTTCTAAGTGTTACATACCTCATCTCTGAACATCACTACAGTTGCCCTTGAAGTACCCCCCTTGGGAGCTATGTATTGATGCCGGTGCCTAGTCCACCCTTCAAAACAATTTTGGAACTCTTTCTAGAATGGCCATTGTGCACAGTAGCTAGGTGGCAAGTTAGCAAAATTAATTATATATTTGTCTGTGAGGGAGTTTTTAGCCAGTAAACAAATAACAGTGTTGGAATACCCTCCCTACTCACTTGATCTTGCCCCTAGTGATTTTTTCCTTCACCCAAAGAGAAAGGAAATATTAAAAGGAAGACATTCTGATGACGTTCAGGACATAAAGGGTTATACAATGACAGCTCTGATGGCCATCCCAGAAAAAGAGTTCCAAAATTGCTTTGAAGCATGGACTAGACACTGGGGTCAGTGCATAGCTTCCTAAACAGAATATTTCAAAGGTGATGGTAGTGATATTTAGCAATGAGTTAAGGAGTCTTTTTTCTATGATGAGTTCACGAACTTAAATGTCAAATCTCGCACATAAGCATAAAAGTAACTCTACCTGTGAAAAGATATGATGAAGAGGTTGGATGGTGTCAGCCAGAACAAGGCCAGGGACTGACTTCAGAACAGATTATCAGTTGATTGTATGCAAGATCAAGTTGAAGTTGAAGAAAATTAGAACATGTCCATGAGAGCCAAAGTATGACATTAAATATATCCCATTTCAATTTCGGGATCATCTCAAGGTTAGAGACGACTCACTGGACATAATGACTGAAGACGGAATGAGTGGTGGGTGATGTCAAGTACATTGAATTCCTGTCTCATTGGAAAGATAAAGAAGTAAAAAACAAAATGAGAGTGAGAAGAGACTCTGAACCTCAGTTTTGATCATGGAAGAAACGATGAAGTAAAAGAGATGATCTGAGATTTTAAAGGGCAACTGAAGAAGACAAAGTAAAGTATTGTAAAGTTGCAAAGACCTATAATTGGAAAACTAAAAGATAAGAATATGCTAGACATTTCTCAAGCTGGAAGAACTGAAGAAAAAAATTCAAGCCTTAAGTTGTAATATTGAAGGATTCTGTGGGCAAAATATTAATAACATCAGAAGCATCAAAAGAAGGTGGAAAGAATACATGAGTCAATGCAGCAGAAAGAATTGGTTGACATTCAACCACTTCAGGAGGTAGCACATGGCCAAGAACTTGCATGGAAGGAAGCAGTCCAAGCTGCACTGAAGGCACTGGTGGAAAACAAGGCTCCAGGAATTGACAGAATACTAGCTGAGATGTTTCAACAAACAGGTGCAACACTAGAAGTATTCACTTGTGCATGCCAAAGAATTTGGAAGACAGCTACTTAGCCTACTGACTGGAAGAGATACATACTCTTGCCCATTCCAAAGAAAGATTAGAATGCAGAAATTATCAAACAATAGCACTAATATCATACACAACTAAAATTATGTTCAAGACAATTCAAAACCAACTGCAGCACTACATTGACAGGGAAATTCAGGCCAGATTCAGAAGAGGATATGGAACAAGGAAAATTATTGTTAATATTAGACAGACCTTGGTTGAAAGCAGAGATTACCAATAAGACATTTCCTTGTGTTTATTTACTACGCAAAGACATTCAACTGTATGGAGCACAACAACTTACAGATAACATCGGGAAGAATCATAATTCTAGAACATTTAACTATGCTCATGTAGAATCTACACAAAAACCACGAGGAAGTTTTTGGAACAGAACAAGGGGATAATAAATGGTTTAAAATGAGAAAAGTTGTGCATCAGGCTTTCATCCTTACTGTCATACTTATTCAGTCTGTGTGCTGAGCAAATAACCAGAGATGCTGGGCTGTATGAAGAAGATAGCATCAGGTTTGGAGGAAGACTTATTAACACCTTCTATTGGAAACCCTGGCGGCATAGTGGTTAAATGTTGCAGCTGCTAACCAAAAGATCAGCAATTCAAATCTGCCAGGTGCTCCTTGGAAACTCTGTGGCAGCTCTACTCTGTCTATCTGGTTGCTATGAGTTGGAATTGACTTGATAGCAGTGAGTTTGGTTTGGTGCATGCAGAAGACACAACCTTGCTTGCTGGAAGTAGAGGAGACTCAGAGCATTTACTGATGAAGATTAAAGATAGCCTTCAATACAGACTAAACATAAAGAAAACAAAAATCCTCACAACTGGATGAATAAGCAAGATAATGATAAATGTAGAAAAGATGGAAGCTATCATGAATTTTATTTTGCTTGTCTTCACAATCAACATCCATGAAAGCATCAATCAAGAAATCAAATGATGTATTGCTTAGGAAAATCTGCTTCAAAAGATGGCTTTTAAAGTGTTAAAAAGTAAAGATGTCTGAGAACTAAGGTACCTGTGACCCAAGCCATGATTTTTCCACTCATCTAATGTAAACAGGAAAGCTAGACAATGAATAAGGAAGATGGAAGAATTAACACCTTTAAACTATGATGTTGACTAAAAGTAGTAAATGACCAAGAAGGAACAAATCTGTCTTGGAAGATGTTCAGCCAGAATGGTCCTCTGGACCAAGAATGAGATGACTTCCTCTTAGTACTTTGGACTTGTTGTTGGGAGGGACCAGTCCCAGGAGAAGGATGTAATGCCTGGTAAAGCAGAGGGTCAGCGAAGAAAGGAAAATTCTCAGTGAGATGGATTGACATGGTTGAGGGAACTCTGTCCCTGAAATTCAGTGAGGTCATTGAGAGGACTCTGTCCTCCAGGGAGGTTGTCTTATCCAATGATCGGACCCTGCCATCAGCTGAAAACAGCTTGTTAGGCCCCACCCAGTACAAGCATAAGACTATAAATAACCTTAAGCCTGTCTTCCCCACTCTCCTGATTGAAAGCTCTTCCCTTATCAAAATCTTGACCATAAACAAACCTTAGCCCTTTCCCTTCTAATCAACACTTCTTCCTTATTTATTTTTATTTTTTTTATTATGGCTGAGTGAAAATGTACATTCCTGTATAAATTTACATGCCTTATGCAGACTGTAAGTCTCCTAACAAGAATTTCTTACTACGCTTCTTTCTCTTATTATCAAATCATAAAGTCCCTCACCTGACACTACTTCCCTGAAGCTCTAAGACTATAAAAAACCTGCCCTACTAGGGAGGGGCAGGCTGAGCTGCTTGGCTCAGACCCCACTCTCTTTCTCTTTCAGTAAACTTCACTGGACACTTGGACCTGTGTGCCTCTGCCTCTATTTTTGGGCCACCCTCTCCACAACAACAGTGGCTTCAAAAATGGGCACAAATACAGAAAATACATAAAAATACACAAAAACAACTGTGGGAATGGCACATGACCACACAGTGTTTTGTTCTATTTTACATAGTTTGTCTATGAGTTGGAGCTGACTCAACAGCAACTAGCAACAAGGTCTCAGGAAAGGAGCATGAATGCAGTTCAAGCTTGGGTGGTTGAAACACCACTGAAAACCAAACCCACTGCCGTGGAGCCAATTATGACTCATAGAGACTCTATAGGACAGAGTAGAACTGCCTCCGTGGGGTTTTCAAGGCTGTAAACTTCATGGGATCAGACTGGCACATCTTACTTCTTTGCAGTGACTGACAGATTTGTACTAGGAAACTTTTGGTTAGCAGCCAAAGACGTTAGTCACTGTGCCACAGATATTTGGGCTGACCCCCAAAGTGGAAGAGTGACTGTATACATTTTACTAGGGGAGTAGTAACAAAGCACCACAGATTTGATGACTTGGAAGAACAAAATTTGATGGTTTCTAAGTTCTGGAGTTTAGGAGTCCTAAATAAAAGTCTCAGCAGGATTATTCAGACTCCAAAGACTGTAGAGGAAGATCTTTTCCTTGAGTCTTTTATTGTCAGGTTGCTCTAGGGACTCCTTTGCTTGCTTCTTCTGCCCATCTCTTTCTGTCTCTGGTTCCACATGGCCATTTCCCTTTGTGTCTCTTCTCTGTTTTTTAAGGACATCATTCATTAGAATAGGCCGCACCCTACTCTGGTGTGATCTCATAATAATAACTTGTGTGGTAACATCTTCAAAGATCCAATTTCCAAATTAGTTCACATTCACCTTTATTGGAGTTTAGGACCTCAGTATATCTTTTCGAAGCACACAGCTCAATCCATGTAAGTGATGTTGAGAAAAAAGAAGGTTGTTAATTTGTTCAGAAACAATACTTCTTGGAAAACGTGAAGACTATGAAATCTTTTCGTAAGACTGCAGAATAGGGTGTAAAGAGCCAAAGTTTTAGAGACAGGCAGATATGCATTCAAAATACTGGTTATGTCACTTAATGCCTATATGACGCTACGTAAAAAGTAATTTGACCTTCGCTTTCTTGTCACTAAAATCACTTGACTCATAAACTATTTTGAAGATCAAGTCATTTAATACACATAAATCGCACACCGGCAGTTACCGGTGTTGATGTTGTGAGATGCCTTCCAGTCAGTTCTGGCTCACAGCGACCCTGTGGACAGCAGAATGAAACACTGCCCAGTCCTGCACTGTCCTAACAGTCTTCACCAAGCTTGAGCCCATTGTTAAAGCCACTGTGTCAATCCATCTTGTTGACTGTCTTCCTGTTTTTCGCTGGCCCTCTGCCAAGTGTGATACCCTTCTCCAGGGGTTGATCTCTCCTGAAAACAAGACTGAAGTATGTGAGACACGAGACATAGTCTTGCTATCCTTGCTGCTAGGAAGCATTCTGACTGTACCTCTCCCATGACAGATTTGTTTATTCTTTTGGCAGTCCACTGTATATTCAATATTTTTCTCCCAAACCCGATTCAAAAGCATCATTTGTTTTTTGGTCTTTCTTATATCCTTTTTCTAGCTTTTGTTTATAAGGCAATGGAAAACACCATATCTTGGGTCAGGTTCACCTTAGTTTCGTCAAAGTGATCCCTTTGCTTTACAACACTTTAAAGGGATCGTTTGCAGCAGATTGCCCAGTGGAATGTGTCTTGATTTCATGACTACTGCTTCCATGAGTGTTGACTGTGGCTCCAAGTTAAGAGAAATTCTTGATAACTCAGTCTTTTCTTTGTTTATCATGATGTTGTTTATTGGTCCAATGGAGATTACATTTTCTTATGCTGAGGTGTAATCCATACTGGAGGCGGTGTTCTTTGACCTTCATCAGTAAGTGCTTCAAGTCCTCTTGACTTTCAGTAAATAAGGTTGTATCTTCTGTATAATGCAGGTTGTTAATGAGACTTCTTCCAATCCTGATGATCCATTGTTCTTTATTTAGTCTAGTTTCTTGTATTATTTTCTCAGCACACATATTGAGTAAGTATGGTGACAGGATATAATGCGGTCACACACCTTTCCTGACTTTCAACCACGTGGTATCTCCCCTTGTTGTTCTTGAACAATTGCCTGTTGATCTACACATATTTCTCACGAGCACAAGAAGGTGTTCTGAAATTCCCATTTTTTGGAACATTATCCATAATTTATTATGAGCCACACAGTTGAAAGCTTTTGCATAGCAAATAAGACACAGGTAAACATCTTTCTGGTATTCTCTGTTTTCATCCAGGATCCATCTGACATCAGTGATGATATTTTTCATTGTATGTCTGTTTCTGAGTCTGCCCTGAATTTCTGGCAATTCTCTGTCAATGTATACTGTAGCTACTTTTGAATGATTTTCAGTAAAATTTTATTTTGTGTATGATATTAACATTATTGTTGGATAATTTCCACATTTGGTTGGTTCACTTTTCTTGGGAATAGGCATAAATACTGATATTTTCCAGTCTGTTAGCCCAGTGGCTATCTTCTAGATTTCTTGGCATAAGACAAGCAAGTACACTTCAGGGGATGCATCTGTTAGTTAAAATATCTCAGGCTCAAATATTATAGTTTTGTCAATTCTTGGAGACTTGTTGTCTGCTTGGAAACCCTGGTGGTATAGTGGTTAAGTGCTATGTCTGCTAATCAAAAGGTTGGCAGTTCAAATCTACCAGGTGCTCCTTGGAAACTCTATGGAGGCAGTTCTGCTCAGTCCTATAAAGTTGCTATGAGTCAGAATAGACTCAGAGGCAGTGGGTTGGGTTTTGGTGTTGTCTGCTTGCTTTTGGGGTAGTTTTGACTTCTATTACCAAGACTATATTTTCCAGCTACCAGTTCTTCTCATTTGCTTCCAACTTTTGCATTTCAATTTCTAGCAACTACCAATGCATCCTTAATGCATGTTTGATCAATTTTAGATTACAGGAGTTGGTAAAGATCTTCAGTTTTTTCATCTTTGGCCTTAGTGGCTGGTGTGTAAATTTTAATAACAGTTATATTAACTTGTCTTCCTTGGAAGCACATGGATATTATCCCATCACTTACAGCATTGTATTTCAGTATAGATGCTGAAATGTGTTTTTGAGGATGAATGCAACACCTTTCTTCTTTAATTTGTCGTTCCTGCTATAGTAGATCATATGATTGCTTGATTTCAAATGGCCAGTAGCAGTCTATCTGGGCTCACTGACGCCTAGGATATTGAGATTGATGTGTTCCTTTTCATTTTGACTTCACACTTTCATTGCTTTAGATTCATACTTCGTACATTCTATGCGCTGGTTACTAATGGATGTTTGAAATCTTTCTTCTCATTTTGAATCATGTCACCTCAGCAAATGAGAGTCCTCAAAGTTTGACTCCATCTACATCACTAAGGTGGACACTCAGAAAGCAGTTCTTCCCATTGTATTTTGAGTGCCTTCCAATCTGAGGGGCTCATCTTCTGGCGGTATATAAAACAATATTCTGCAGCTATTTTTAAATTTTCACTGGATAAATCTTCTCAGAAGTAGACTGCAAGGTCCTCCTTCCTAATGTGTCTTTCTGGAAGCTCGGCTGCAATGTCTCCACCACAGGTGACACTGTTGGTATTTGAATACCAGTGGCGTACCTTCCGGCATCACAGAGACAGGCAAGCTCCTACAGGACAGTCAGTGGGGTTGTTAGGGTCCACGATTTTCAAGATGCGACACTGTTACTTTAAAGGTTAAATTTTATTAAAAAATATGCCCAATAGGAAAAATACTGGTGCACCAGGGACGCACCCCAAGCTACACAGAGCAGGGGGCGACGGGGAGTTTCCTCAGCGCTCAGTATTTAAGTCGAGAGACTGCAAAGCAGGGAGGGTGAACTGACCTTTACATTGATTGGTTAACGCCTATTAGTTGTAAAATGTGGTCAAGGTCTAGGGGTCACTTGCAGGCTGTCACTTGCAAGGTTGCCCCCAGGCTTGTCTTGTGACAGTGTTTTGTAAGACAAAGGTGAGATTATTCTATGGTATTTTCTGCTATTAAGTTGTTTCCTGGGGCTTTCTTTAATACCTCCAATTTTTACCAGGCCCTTCCTCATTTCAACAGGGTCTTGCATGTTGCAATTACTGGCGCTCAACTAGAAGTTAGTTTTCTTCTTTCTCTAACATTTCTGATTTATGCCTGAAATTAATGCTATACTCTGCGGTTTGTGAGAAGTCCACAGTAAGTAAAGAACATGTGCATTTCTCCCTCGTAATCTATTACATAAGTCTAAACTTGATAGACTATTCATTTTTTATTATTTTTGGAAATAGATCCTGAGATTACTTTTAACTTAAGCATGGATTTTCTTCGGTTATTATTGTACTTCTTGTACTGGGCCAAGCTAATAAACACAAGACTGATTTCCTTAATTATTATATTTTTTTTGTTATTCTCTTTTGCCAGATAGCATGGATAATGTATGTGGGCTATGCTTGTGTTGTTAGGATCGATAATAGTTAAAATGCCAATGCTGCCAACTTTGTCCCCTTAGTATATTTTCAGATCACTCTTAGAAAAGTTTTATCTTCACTACCTTTAGAAAAGAGAGACTAAAGCACAAACACGTGGAACGGTTAGCGGGAAAAGTCATGCATTGTTAGAATCCAGCCTTTCAACACCCACTTCAGTGCTTTCTCTCTGTTAGGTATTGCTGCTTCATTGAATTACAAATAATAGAACTGACATCTTCTTGTTCATTTACATTAACCACACTAAAAGTTTTGTTATTGTAATAGTACAGGCAAATTTTCACTTCTTAAAAAATCACCTACTCATAGCATGTTTTAAGAAGACCATCTGAGGCAAGCTCTAATTTAAAACTGGGTTGCTTTTTTTTCACTATTGCATTTAGCACTTCGCCTCCTCTCATCTCTTGGTGGTGTTCTTTTGGCAGAAAGTAAGCGGGATGGAAACGAGGAGGAGGAAGCTTTCTGGATGCTCACATAGCTCACTGATCTTCTGACTGTTTTGGTTAGTATACATGTTCTCGTGGTCCCTTTATGCTTTCTAAAGTGATTGTCCAAGCACATCTCTAAGATATAGACGCAAATTCAAATAAAAGGATGATTTGTTTTAAATCCCTCACTGGTGTTTTTTATTTTTATTAAAAAAAAAACTCTAATGAGAATGATCAAAATGAACTGTTTAAAACATTTGCTGCCTCCTAACCAATAATGCAAATAACACCCACCATCCACACAATGTCTTGTTTTCCCTGCAAACATCCCCTTCCCTCCAGCTGCTGCTGTAGTCCCTTTTTTCTTGTTGTACACCAAGAAGCATTGCAGAGAACAGGGCTGGAAGGTATTTAAAGAGTGCTGTAAAGCATTTTCCCCCTTGCTGCTGCAATTGTGGTTGGCACGACCCTGTAGTCACAGATTCTTTAGGAATTTGTACGTGCACCTTTTTCATTTGAAGTGATTAAAAACCTTCTGTGTGGCTTTATGTGTTTAAAGGAGCTGGCTGCATACCCTGCAGCCTTGTGAAATACCATTTTTAATGAGGCCTCATTCTGTTTAGGTGTCAATAAATGAAGATGTTAATGTGCTGCAGGATTTGATAACACCGAAACCCATTACCACCTGACCAAAGCTGACTCAGGAGTGACTCTAGAAGACAGAGCAGAACTGCCTCCCAGAGTTTTCCAAGGCTGTGATCTTTAAGGAGGCAGACTGCCACATCTTTCTTTTGTGGAGTGGCTGGTGGGTTTGAATCACTGACCTTTCAATTGGTGACTGAATGCTTCACCACTGCACCACAGGAGCTCCTTGATTTGATAACAGACAATGGAAATTTTCTGCCTTTCAATTGTTAGCTACAAGCTAGCCTGAATGAAAGCAACAGATTACTTACTGTGCTTCAAGAAAATGATTGTGTCTCTGCAAATCATTTGAGTTCAAGTCTGCCAGTAAGAGGTTAGATAGACAGCTGTTTGGCTTCACTGACTGCATCTCTCTACCACTGGTTTCCAGTTCTCACTTGATCACGATAGACCCGAGACTTATCGCATAGTTCCATTTGTATCCCTATACAGCATGGTGAAGGACTGATGCCTTAGTTCTTGGTGCCACTATAGAAGACATAATCACGGTGGGTGGTTTTAACAGATGGGAGTTTATTTTTTTCACAGTTTAGGAGGCTAGAAGCCTGAATTCAGAGCTTTGGCTCTAGGGTGAGTCCCTCTGTCTGCTCTGGAGGAAAATCTTGGCTCCGGTTCTTCTTGGCTTTTCTTAAAGAGCTCCACGTGGCATCAATCCCTCTTTCTTGTTTCTGTGCTGAATTTGGTCTTTTTACATTGTAGAAGTTACTGGTTTCAGACACTCCCTAAACAGATGTGGCTTCATTAACACAACAAATAAATCTTTCTGCCCAAATGCTGTTTATTGCACTTACAAGTGTAGGGGTTAGGATTTACAATGCACATTTTTAGTGATACAATTCAGTTCTTAACAGCCGGGTAGTATCCAAAAGTTGTGATATTGTGATCAATTGATTCCACCTCACAGTGACCTCATGTGTGCAGAGTAAAACTATTTTAAAAGCTGTGACCTTTCAGAAGCAGATTGGTGGGCCTGTCTTATTGAGGCAAGCAGCCTCAGAGCCCAACACTTCTAAGAGACACCTGCTTTGGCTTTTCTTCCTACCACAAGCAGAAAAATCTGCACATTCTTCTAAAATTGTCCTTGACAAGATAACCACAGAATGGGCCATAACTCACTACCATTGAGTCGATTCTGACTCATAGTAACAGAGTAACTCATAGTAACTCATAGGGCAGAGTAGAACTGTTCCACAGAGTTTCAGAGAACCACCTGGTGAATCTGAACTGCCGCCCTTTTGCTTAGCAGACACAGCACTTCCCACTACTCCACCAGGGTCACAGAGGGCATTGATGGCATCAGTCTGTCTCGGAGTGAAGACTTAAAATCCTAATGAAAGAATGTCAATCCCTTCCTTCATCCTAGACCACCGAACCCTTGTCTAAAGAAAATGCATAATCATCTTCAAACTCTGAGCACCTGCATGAAGGTTAATCCTGAATATTCATGGTTGATTTGCATTTCCTTCTCTGCTTGCTGTAAAAGCCCATCTCCCCTAGTTGCCTGCAAGCTGTCTTGGAGGCAGCAGCTCCAATTTGTTCCTCTCCTTGTATACAGAAATAAAGGTGCCTTTCTGATCTCCCGCATCGGCCTCTTGTGTATTGGCTGTAACAAGTCGTGCTGAACAAAACCTGGAGTTTTCACCCAGCCACATTTCCGGTAGCCAGCCAGGAGTCATCACTTGGTTCCTGAGATGGGCCGTGCTGGGAGAAACCCCACGGTCTATCTGATACTACCCAGACAGTTCTTCAGGAGATCTCAGGATGGTTCTAAATACCAGCTCACTGGGCTAGTGAAACTGGCCTGACAAGACGACTCTGAGACAAGGAGCAACAAAGAAAAAAAGTTACAGACCAAAAGTGGCAGGCAGCCTTCCTAGCTGCCACCTTGCAGGCTGAAGGCGATCACTTAAGAGAACAAAGAAAGGGAGGGAAATCAAAGCCACACAAGCTGAGAAGGCCTCATTTCCCTTTAGGAAGAGACCAGTGCAGCTGGTGTAATAAAAAAGTAAAATTAAAAAAAAAAAAATGATAACAAAACAAAAAAAAAGACATTGTTAGGGAGGATATTCAAAATGCAAAGTAAAAGAACTAAAAAACAAAAAGGAAATCCGGTGTCTGGTCATTCCACTGCAAGATAAGTCTGAGAGAAAACCAGAAACAAGTCCTCTACTCAAGCTTCTAGTTATAACGAAGGGAGAAGGAGAGACTATAAAGTTCTTGATACATACTGGTGAGGTCCACTCACTTCTGATTGTACTCTCTCCTTCCATACTAAAGCTTTGTGAATGAAGCAGACAGTGTTCATTGGGAGAGTATAAAAAACAAATGGGTATCCACTCTTCTTACAACGTCTAACTTATTCTGTATGAGAAAACTCTTTAACACACTCCTTTCTTTACAAAAAACAGATGGCACTTACAAACGATCCTAACTACTGGACCATCAACTAACTATGAGATTCAATGTTGGTTTTTCCAGACATCAGAGATACAGTGGTGCCACAGGTGTGGGCCAACACAATACCAAGGAGAGCGAACAATGTTTCTCTTGTTGTCTTTAAATTGTCACCTCATGTCATGGATTGAGTTGTGTGCTCCCCAAAATATGTGTTGTAATTTGGCTGGGCCAGGATTCCCTGTATTCTGTGATTGTCTTCCATTTTGTGATTTTCTGATGTTATAAATCCTGCTCTCTGCCTGTGGCTAATAGATAGGATGATTATGTTAAAAGAGGATTAGGGTGGGACTGCCACACCTCTCCTAAGGGAGTTTCCTTGGAGAGTGGCTTATACCACCCTTTCATCCTGCGAAAAAGGGAAGGGAAACAAGCAGAGAATTCCTGTACCAAGATCCTCCCTGAACAAAGACTGATGCAACATTGAGACTTTCCTCCAGAGCTGACAAGGGGGAAAGACTTCCTTTGGAGCAGACATCCTGAAGTTGGACTTGCAGCCTACTGGTCTATGTGAGAATCAACTACTGTTTGTTACAGACATCCACTTTGTGGTATCTCTGCTAGAGCAGCACTAGCTGACCAAAACACTTAGTATAGTTCCCTCAAGGCTTAAGCAGCACCCCATCTGAGCTGAAACACTTAGCGAAGTCATCACCAGGTATCTGAAACACGGACTCCCCAGACCACGTCCATTACGGTTCACCACTGCATTGTGCCAGTGCAGAAGAAAGATGGAAAACACAGGCTCATTCAGGATCGTGAGTTGTCAACTAGATAATGGATGGTCTACCTTGTACTCCTCAAAATGTACACCCTGCCATTTACCTTGTTGCCTACCTTTTCCAGGTTCAGTGTGCTAGACCTGAAGTATGCTGTCTTTTACATTGGAGTGGAGGAGAAAAGTATAAAAAAAAAAAAAAATCTTCACCTTTGAATGCGAGGACCCAAGAACAAGCCAAACACAGCAGTTGTGAAGATAAGTCCTCTCACAGGACTTTAAAAATAGTCCTACTCTTTATTGATCAACTTTGGCCCAAGAACTGAGACAACTGACCCTAACCAATGGCATCCTCCTCCAACACATGGATGACCTACTTATTGCCAGTGACAGCTTTAAACCGTTCGCTGATAGAAGTGTTTACGTTCAAGGAAGAAAAAGAAAAGCTGGATATACACTGGTCACTTTATAAGAAGACATAGGGGCTAACGTGCTTCTCCCGGCCACCTCTGCCCCAAAGGCTGAGCTCATTGCCATTCTACAGACTCTTAGAATCACCAAAGGTAAGCGAAAAATTATTTATATTAATTCCAAGAACATATTTTGAGGTATTGCATGCACATGAGGCAAGCAAAAAGGAAAGCAAGCTCCTAACAGTGAGCGATAAGGACATTAAATATTCTCAAAGGATTTTACAATGTTTATAAGCTGTTCTCCTATCCACCCAATAACAGTAATACACTACAAAGAGCATCAGGAAAGAGATAGCGTGGTGCTGAAGAGTAATTACAAAACAGATGCAGCAGAAAAAAAGCATAAGAATAATAATGAAAAAGCTGCAATCCAACAGAAATCTATTATAGTAGCCACACTAATTCTCCATTTTGACTTACCGCCCGCTGACCTCTACTTGGACTATTTCCAACAAGATAAAACACATCCAAGTTCTGGGCATCCCTGAACAAAGATGAATGGTTATACAATCCCAGGGAATGATTTTTGGACCATCAAAACTTATACATTCAAACCATAAGGAGGCAACCAGTCCGCCCATTATGGATGTCATGGGCTATATGACTGAGTAAAGAGAAGTGCCCCATAGAGTTTCCAAGGAGTGCCTGATGGATATGAACTGCCGATCTTTTGGTAAGCAGTGGTAGCACTTAACCACTATGCCTCAGAATTACAAATATCTGGTAGCTCTTACGTGTGCCTTCACTAACTAGGTTAAAACTTTTCCATGTAGAACTAAAAAGGCCACTGAAATTGTAGAACACCTCCACCCCTCTATTCAATCTTCCTGTCTCCACTGGCAGCACAATAGGCTCTGTTTTGTGGTCTTGGTGGTTCAATTGTTAGTAACTGCCCTGGACATTAAATGATATTTCATGCAGCCTGGTGATCCTTGTGCAGCGGTAAAGCAGATTAACTGGATTTTGCTTACGAGGTAAACTAAAACTTAGCCCATTTGAGCTATCACGCGGGCACCCTGTGTTAGAAAACCTCAGTAGGACCAACATAGCCTGCTTCAGTAGTGACTGCCCTCCTCTCCATGAGGTTAAAAATGTTTAGGTTACTAAACACTTGCAGTCTCTTTGAGCAACTCTGTCTTATTTCCACCGGTAAGCATACCTGAAGACCGCACCTGAATCAGAAGTAACCCTGTACCCATTCCAGCCTGGTAATTAGGTCTTCCTAAAAATCCAGAAGTCAGATCCTCTCCAACAACAGTAGACCAGTCCTTCTAGGGTATTATGAGAATAACAATCCATCAGGATCTGGGGTCTCAAAGATTTGGTCCACTAGACCCGAGTGAGAAACACTGTTCCACCAGATATTTAGGGACAAACCTGTCAGTACTGTGAGATAGGATTTACAAATCTGTTAAAGACCTAAATGTTTGTTTTCAAAACATTGTCCTGCGTAGACCCAATCCCAAACTAAATTTTTGTCTTGTTCATTGTGTTACTGCCTTTTTGTTTCCTTATGCTGTGTTTTAACAAGTCAGATTGATAAGAAGCTAAGAGCCATCTAGACACCTTAAAAACAGTCATGGTTGTTGCTATCCTTCTCCAAGAGATTCTCGTAGCCCAAACTAAGTGAGAAAGTACCCAATTCAACCAACTCTCCAACCCTTTTCACCTGGAGAGAAAATCTGAAAAATTGTTGAATCTGTGATCCATTCCCCATCTCCTCTGCTAATCTAAAAGCTCCCCAGAAAAGTCCTATCCTCTAATAAAGTACACAAGACTTGTTGCCCAGTTGCCCAGTAGTTTATAATGGACATTGGTCATGAGTGTCCAAAAGAAAAGATACTTCTAGGTGGATTTGAACCATCAATCTCCTAGCTAGCAGGATCAAGTAATTGATTGGGGGCCGTCATCTAGCAAGTATTTGTTGATTGCTTACAATGGTCCAGGCATGGTTTTAGGTTCAAGTGGTAAAGCAGTGAAGGAAATAAGATCTTTGCTTTCATGGATCCTATATTCTAGTTCAGGGAGTCAGACAATATACAAATAAAGATGTGATATAATTTCAGGTAGAGACAAATACTATGAAAAAAAATAAGGCAGGATATTGGAACTGATATCGATGGAGAGAAAATCCAGTGTAGATCTAGTGTATAATATTAGAATCTTTGATAGGTAATAGACTTTAAAATGTCTTCGGTAATTCCAATAATAAGAATAGAAATAATAACTATTTGCTGAATGAATGTATGAAACAATAACCACTCTACATTCTCCAGGACTCACCATTCTAAACAACTTACTCTGGATTTTGACTAATCTCAAAAAAAGACAGTGGCAGTGATGGTGTTTGGTTCTGAATAAACAAGAGTGTCTAAATAGAAAACCCTCTCAAACAAGGGATGGAGTGGGGAGACTATTGGATAAAAAGTGCTCAGTGAGTATCAATATGTGAATACTGGAACAGTAAGTGCCGTAAGGAGCAGTGACAGTCCTTGTACTCCAAACACTGAGTTCCGTGACATCAGTGTGGGTGGCCATAAAAGAGAAGAGAAATACAGATGCATAGATTATTCTACAAATACATAAATCAAGAAGTTTTCCATTGTGTTATGTAGCAATGAATTAGGTAAGAGATGAGTCAGTCTCGAAGAGTTAGTCCTTTGCTTCTGTAAAATACGCTTTGGGAAAAACCAAACCAAAACAACAACAACAACAAAAAAACAAAACAGATCCTAAATCACTTCAACGTACTAACTGTAAACATGAAAAGAGTCCAGAGAGTATTGTAACTTCCCACTGTAGCGCTTCCTAACAAGGACAGCATATTGCTACTTCAGGAGTATTTGACAGGCTGAAAATTTTTATCTTCTACCTATTGTTACTGTCACTGTACCAAACATCCTCAGAGACAGCCCATGGCTCAAGATCCTCTTCAGAAACATGAGTCCTGCGCTGGAAACACCTCATGACTTAATTCTACTCCTCCCAACTGAGATTTTCATTTATATGAGGATTAAAATATTAAAGGAAAGGCAGAAAGTGCCTTGATGGAATTTCAAACTACTAGGCAGATAAGGTAGATCTTTTGAGAAAGGTTCTTAGCATTTATCAGCTAGTTATTTCAGGTACTTTAATTACAGAAATAGGGAGGAAAATGCACCTTTTTCATTAGATCTTATTAGCTTTTTTATCCAAAGGAAAATTTCTTTTCTTTTAAAAAATTCCATTTTTTTTCTATTGTGCACTTAGTCACTACTGACAGCTGAAACTCTGTACTTCACTTACTGAACAATTAAACATCTCTCTCATACACAGAGAGAGTAAGAAAGAGACAGAGAGAGAGAGAGAGAAAGAAGAGGAAGAAGCTATCAGAAATAAAATCTGAATCTTTCATTCTTTTGCACTTAGTGTGCACTAAATGGAGAGCATTTCAACAGTTTATGCTCTTTTGCAATCTTTTACTCCAGTAATAGCTAAGAGCACTACAGATTACAAAACAGATTATCCACAAAAGGGCTTTCCCGTTGAATGGATCAGAAGACAAAACCAATGCATGCTTTAAAAATACATCTCTATCACTTGTTTTCTCAGCTTGTTGCTTTAGACCTTGAGTTTAAACTAGTTCAGAATCAATCAAGTCAACTCAGAGACAGAATGAAAGGCTTCTCAGGAGAAAGTGAGAACACAGGAAAACATATATTTCGAAAATCACCTATGGTCCCTTGTATCTGAGACAGAATTTATCAGTGTCTCACAGAGGATCAAGCCCCATGGTAAAGCATGTGGAGTAAAAATCCTCAGGTCAAGCAGCCAACGTTGTCACATAAATTGTGAGGTGCTTTGAGAGTCATTAGACAAGATAGCAAAGAAGACAGAGAAACAAATGTCTATTCCATAAACTTTGGTGGCATGTTGCTACAGCTGCCAACCAGCAGGCTGACAGTTTGAATCCACCAGGTGCTCCTTGGAAACTCTCTGGGACAGTTTTTCTCTGTCCTACAGCGTCTTTATGAGTCGGAACAGACTCAGTGATGGAAGTCTTGATCTTGATTACTTCTTAAAAATCAAATCTAGCTTCCATCCATTCTTGTCTAGAATAAAATATTAACTGGGATGGATTAACCACTGAAAAACAGTCTGCAACTCAGGCTGATGTCAACAAAATCACAACCATGTCACAAAGTAAAAAGGGGAAAACCTTGATGTAGGGAGCAAGCTTTCTGCTTTCTTTTAGAGCACTCACAGTTAAAAAGCACACAGGTGTGAATCCCTTAGATGGGTATGAGGCAGTTTCATTCATTTTGGGGAAATCATTTTATCAGTAATTTTAAGACTATATATCCTCAATATAGTGCTGCTTATATTTATTATTATTTCAAATTAGGAAATAGTGACAACCTAAAACATGTGGGATATGCTGAATAATAACATTTCTGTTAAGATTTTGTCGGAGGCTGTCGAGTCAGTTCTGACAGATAGCGACAGTATGTATCAACAGAAGCAAATGCTGGTTCTGTGTCATCCTCGCAACCGTTGCTGTGTTTGAGCCTGTGGTTACACCACTGTCTCAGTCCCTCTTTATGAGTAGCTTCCTGTTCTTTGAAGACCATCTACTTTACCAAGCATGATGCTATTCTCCAGGAATTTGTCCCTGCTGATAATATGCTTTAGAAAGACTTACAAAATAAATTCTGTCTCAGATACAAGGGACCATAGGTGATTTTCAAAATATATGTTTTCCTGTGTTCTCACTTTCTCCTGAGAAGCCTTTCATTCTGTCTCTGAGTTGACTTGATTGATTCTGAACTAGTTTAAACTCAAGGTCTAAAGCAACAAGCTGAGAAAAAAGTGATAGAGATGTATTTTTAAAACATGTGTTGGTTTTATCTTCTGATCCATTCAACGGGAAAGCCCTTTTGTGGATAATCTGTTTTGTAATCTGTAGTACTCTTAGCTATTACTGGAGTAAAAGATTGCAAAAGAGCATAAACTGTTGAAATGCTCTCCATTTAGTACACACTAAGTGCAAATAATGGAAGATTCAGATTTTATTTCTGATAGTTTCTTACTCTTTCTCTTTTTCTCTCTCTTTCCATCTCTGTCTCACTTTCTCCGTGTGTGTGGTAAGATGTTTAATGAGTTCAGTAAGTGAAGTACAGAATTTTAACTGTTAGTAGTGACTAAGTGAGCACATCCAACATGTTTTAGGTTGTCATCATTTCCTTACTTGAAATAATAATAAATATAAGAAGTACTATATTGAGGATGTTGTATAGTATTCCTAGAAGACCTTTCCCTATTGCTTACTGAATACATTGGTAAGGGCTTTAAGAATAAAGGATTAACACACTTTGATTGTGTGTTACATCAGAAACAACAGTTAGCTAACCGGCTATCATGTCTTTAGTAATCACTGTGATGAAAGGAGAGGCTTGGCTTAGGGGAGAAGAAAATTGATCTGAGGCATGTATCACCAACAACTCAAGTAGACTAGAACCCATTTTTACCCAGTTCTCTTTTCTGAATGGCCGTCTTTAATTTTTTTTCCTCTTTTGCAAATTTCATTTATACGGATCCTCTGAAAACACTGATTATTGATTTTACAGTTACAATGAAATTGACCAACGCTTCAAGCTTGTCTTGGAGTGATGTTGTAAAACAAAATGTGAGAAGTCAAAAGCTACTAAAAGAAAGTAGTATGTCCATAAGTATTTGTTTCAGTTACTTTTAGACCACCAGGGTGAGTCTTCTTCATCATTGAAACATCTTCACTTGATCATTGATTTGCCATTCATAAATTTGTATTGAATATCTACCCTGCTACATACTGTACTTGAGCCAAGAAGAAGAACAGTATCACCTCTCATTTCTCAAGGAGTTTTTACTCTCTGGGCACAATGGTCAAGAAGCAGACGGTGATAAAGGTATTATAAGTGCTGTACTCCAGATTTACATAGATTATGTTATAGGAAAGCAAAGAATGGTGAGACATGTCTTCAGGGAAAAGAAAACATCTAAGGTGAGTCTCAGATTAAACTTGAGTTAGTTTGAGAGATGAGGGCATTGTGAGTCACTCAAAAGGCCAGTGCAAAGCACGGACGTGAGAGTGTAGCATTGTGCTGTTTGTGAGTCCACCTTAGTGTTCTGTATATAGGCTCTCAATGCGTAGTAGTTGGAAGAAGAAATCTACAGACAGCAGAGAATGGTATAGCAACAAAGATATATTTAAAATACTTGGATAAGATATAATTGATTTTATAGAACTAACAGGGTACCTTCGCAGGTAGGGCTGATACGTAGCTTCACTACTCAATTATTCCCCTTTCAGATGGTGATATGTTTTATTGCTTTTGTTTTTCTCTGTCTTTTCAGAAATAACAGTGATGCGGTTCTATTGAATTAATGAATGGTAAAAGTATAGAGGTATAAGACAAGAGAAGATGCATTAGAAGTAATTCTAGAAGATTTTTTTTTTAATTACTAATCATTTTGATAGGCTTAATAGTGGTAGAAAATTCTTAACTGGCTTCTTTCTTAATACTGCAACCCCTTTCACCCCTTGGGATGCTGACACATAAAGAAAATCATAACACTGCTTCTGGCTGGTATTCACGAGCTTTATTGAGTTTGTTTTCCCAGGCTATTCTTGACGATAACCAAACAGAGTAATGCCAATCTGCAGCCCATTGTTAGAGGGTTGCTTCGAGTAAGAATTGGCTTAAAGGCAGTGGGTTTGGTTTTGGGGTCTCTGAGAATAGTAACCAGCCTACAGACATCAAGGGCAACTCACCTCTAGAGACAGAAATTGTGTCTTCAACCTTGCCTCCTCTGAACACCTGCATGCCTGGATCACTAGCCTACCCTCTTCCTTCCCTCAACCCTACTGTAAAAATTGTCAGTCTGAACTGAGGTGTTAAGATAGGTTTTAGGGTGCTAACCCACCATCTTCTCAGGTTTACAGCAATCTGAATAAAACGCATTTAAAGATTCAATCCGTGTCTCCATATAAATGGCTTATATGACAGGCAGCATGAGTCTGCAACTGGGAATATTCCCAGTGACATTTTTTAAGAGAAACCCTGGTGGCATAGTAATTAAATGCTATGGCTGCTAACCAAAAGGTTAGCAGTTTGAATCCACTTGGAAATCCTTCAAAACTATGGTTTAGAATCTTTAATAGTAGTGGACAGTGCTTCTGTAATTTATTCATGCAAGCTCCATTGAAGATAACAAAAGCAAAGCTTCATTCTATAAATATTAGTTATATGAAACATATTATTCAAACCAAAATTAAGTACCTCTACTCCTGAGACCAGTCAAAATTCTTAGAAATGGTTACTTTGTAACATTCACAAGTATGAAAATATTGTTAATTGTGAATAACATCTAACGTCCATTTAAGCGATGTAAATATACTTCCTTAAAGGGAGGTCAGGCATCAATTTTAATTCTTTAATGATTTTTTTTTAAACACTTGTTTTGATAAGAAATAAAATGTATCTTTACATTTGGTTTAGAATTTGGGGGTGACTTTTTCACTGTTTAAACAGAATTTATTGTTATGATGATGATGATGAAGTGAAAAGATACAATCCAAATCAGTTCCACCTGCCCACCTACCTGCAGCTCCAAATGTGCTCTTAATACCCTGTGACAGCACATTCCTCTTTTTCAGTGTATACTTCTAGTACCTTCTTAATAAGCACCTGTTCCCTGCTCTCCATCCTCTTCTCTCCCATCTAGAAAGAAACCAGTAGGACAGTTTCCTATAAATGTATAAAACCATAAAGTATGCACACCATATGCTCACACTGTGTTCCTGAGACCAGTCCGTTCTTGTCTGAAGAGTTGACCTTGGTCAGGGCTTGGTCAGGGCTAGCAGCAAGTCTAGGGGCCGTGCTCCCAGGGGACCTTCCAGCTTGTCGGACAATCAATTCTGGTCTTTTAGAAGAGTCCTTGAACTTACACCTCTTTCTGTCATGCTGCCTCAGGGACTCTACATTGAGTCCCCATCATGGCTGCCTTTGGTGGAGGCCAGGCACCATCTGGTTTTTCCGGTCTGGTGTTGATGCAGTTTCCAGTTCCTATGGGTCCTTCTGTCTCTTTGGTTCATTTTTCCTCGTGTCTTGATGTTCTCAGTCACCATCTGTTCCAGATGGGGTGGGACCATTTGGTGCACATCAGACGGCAACTTGCTGGCTTCTAAGACCTCAGATGCCACTTGTCATTATGGGGTGCAGAAGACTCTCAGGTAGATACTAGCTATGCCAATTGACCTCAATATCACCTGAAAATATGGTCCCCATGTCCTTTCCTGTCCCTGCTACTCTATCATTTGAAATATTGTGTTGATTTTAGAAAAACGTTCAGTTTATGGTGTAGTCCAATTATGCTAATCTGCTGTCTAGTGCACACTGCCACTTCCTTCATCAAACCAAATTCCTGTTGACTAGCTAATCTATAAACACCTCTTTTCTCCCTCCCATGCTTGTAGCTGTCAAAGAATCTTGCTTTGTGTACTTAAGTCCATTTTTAAGTCCTTATAGCAGAGGTCTCATATAGTACTTGTCCTTTTGTGGCCGACTGATTTCACCCAGCACAATGTCTTCCAATTGAAACCAGGTTATGAGATGCTTCCTAAAATCATTATTGTTCTTTATTACTGCATAATGTTCCATTGTGTATATGTACCATAGTTTGTTTGTCTATTCGTCTGTTGATGGGCACCTAGGTTGATTCCATCTTTTTGCTATTGTGGACAGTGCTGCAATAAACATTCATGTGCATGTATTTGTTCATGTGACTTCCTTTAGGACATATTCTGAGCAAATGAGATTGCTGGATCACATGGCACTTTTATTTCTAGCTTTTTAAAGGAAAAGCACCAAACTGCTTTCCAAAGATGTTGTATGTATTTTGCAATCCCATCAACACTGTAGGACAGTTCCAATCTCTCCACACCCTCTCCAGCGTTTGCTGTTTAAGGTTTTGGGGATTATTGCCAACTTTGCTGGGGTGAGATGGTATTGTTTTGATTTGAATTTCTCTAAAAGCTAATGATTGCGATCATTTCCTCATGTGTGGCTGCCTGGATATCTTCTTTGGTGAAGCGTTTGTCCATTTCCTTTGCCCATTGCTTAATTGGATTATTTACCTTTTTCTTGTTGATATTTTGTAGTACCTTGTAGATTATGGAAATCAGACATCAATCAGACTTGTGGTTGCCAAATATTTTTTCCCATTCTGTAGGTAGTCTTTTAACTCTTGATAAAGTCTTTGGATGAGCCTAAGTGTTTGATTTTTAGTAGTTCCTACTTATCTATTTTTTCTTCTGTTGTCTGCATTTTTGGTCAGATTTTGTAGTCTACCTAAGTAAGCCAAGTGTTAGAACATCCATTGTTGTCCCTATAGATACAATTTTTTGCATGATCTTCATCATTTTAGGTTTCATATTTGGGTCTTTGATCCATTTTGAGTTAGTTTTTGTGTAAAGTATGAGACATGGTCTTGTTTCAGTTTTTGGCAGATGGATATCCAATTTTTCCAACAGCATTTGTTAAAGAGACTGTTTTTACCCTAGTTTACAACCTTTGGGTCTTTGTCAAACTTCAACTGTTCATAAGAGGATGGTGACATTTCTGGGTACTCTATTCTAAACAGAACTACTTTTTATTTTTCTTTTTATTGTGATTGAGTGAAAGTTTACAATACAACTCAAATTTGCATGCTCCCCTATCTGCAGCTCTCTCTGCTCTCCTTGCCCAGTGACGGCACACTCCTCCTTTCTGTTTCATGCGTCATATCCTCTTTACAATTTCTTATCCCCTCCTCTTCATCCTCTGTACTCTCCTCTAGTAAGAGGCCAGTAGGATGACATCCCATAGATGCATAGAACCATCAAGTGCACACATGATATAGTCATTCTGTGTCCCCAAGTCCATTCCATTCCTATCCAGAGGTGACCTCAGTAATGGTCTATGATCAGGGGCAGCATCAGGTCTAGGGGCCATCCTTCCAAGGGAACTCTCAGGCCTTTGACCATCAATTGTGGTCTTTTAGTGGAGTTCTTAGGGTGCACCCAGTTGTCACTGGGACTGAACACTGTGAGCCCTGTCACAGCTGTCATTGGTGCTGCCTGGGTACCATCCGGTTCTTTTGGCCACCTATTGATAAAGTTACCCATTCGTGGGGGTCTTTCTGTTTTGTGCTTGTTTTCCCTTGTACCATTGTTGTCCTTGGTGAATATCAGTTCCAGCTGAATTGGGACAATTTGATGTACCTCAGATGGCAGCTTGCTAGATTTTAAGACCCCAGACACCACTCACCTATATGGGGTGCAAAAGACTCTCTTATCAATAGGTTAGTTATGCCAATTGGCATTGATGTACCCTGAGAATATGGTCCTCAGGCCCCCACCCCTGCTACTCTATCTTTGCAATATTGGGTTAAGACTGGAAGAGTTTTCAGGTTATACTGAAGTCCAGTTAAGTTGATCTTCCTTCTGATGCGTGCTGCCACTGATTTCACCTTACCAAATTTCTATCAACTATCTAATCGGATCCAACTCGATGGCACTTGGCATCGAGTCTGTAACCAATCCTTCCCCTCCCTCCCTCCACTCCCCTGCAGTTCTCAAAGAGTCTTTTCTTCTGAACATGAGTCTTAAACAGAACTATTTTAATTCTATGTATTATCATCAAAAATAGTATAAAGTAGTTGAACCAAATATGACTACCTTTCTTGTCCTTACCTTCCTGCCCTGCCTTCTCTGATGTGGCCTTTCAAGAAACCAGAAGGAACATCTGTCAACAGCCTGGGAGATATGGACCAGTAGCTTGATCTATTCTGATAGAAAGATAGTGCTTTTTCATTACCTAATGATACACTTTGTGTTACTGAGGGACTGATTTGATTAGGCCATGTGGATTTTCTGGGGATGATTTTTAATAAACTCATTTTTTCCTTGCCCTAATTCAACTTGGTACATCGTAGACACTTTCATAACTCAGTGCTTAACTTGCTCAAGGCCCTGGAGTAACGTCTTTACAAATATATATTTTAAAATCTAATTCCTACAATAATTTTATGAGGTAGGTACATTTATTACTCTCATTTTGCAAATTTGGAAAAAAAGCTGACAGTTAAGTAATTTATCAAAGTACACAAAGTTAATAAGTGGTAGTACAAGGATTTAAATTCAATTTTTATTTATTTTATTACAAGTCCATTGGTCTTACTGTAATATGTATATTAAAGTTGTTATTGGCCATCAAATCAAAGCTGACTCATGGTGAGCCCATCTGGGCAGAGCAGAACTGCTCCATAGGGTGATCCAGGCTGTGATCTACTGCTCCAGAGGGTTATCAAGGCTGTGACTTCTCAGGGACAGATCACCTATCTGTCTTCTGAGGCACTTCTGAGTGTGTTCCAGCCAGAAACTTTTTGGCTAGTAGTTGAACTGTTAACATTTTTCACACATGCTCAAATACATACACAGCACACACACATACACATCAGTTGCTAATGGGTTAATTCCCACTCATAGGGACCCTATTGCACCTCCTAGGGACTCCTTAATTAGTTGCCCTCAAATCGATCCTGACTTACTGTGGCTCTACATGTGTCTGAGTAGAACTATGTTCCATGGGGTTTTTAGTGACTGGTTTTTAAAAAGTTGATCACCACACCTTTCCGCCATGGCACTTGTGGGTGTTCGTGGACTTCCAATATTTCTGTTAGCAATTGAGTGCATTAACAGTTCAAATGACCTAGTAACTTTCATACTGAAGTACATGTAGTCTTATTATTTATATCTTGGTAATAATACTGTATGCTGGAAAAAATATGGTAGAGATAGGCCCCAGTAGCTGGATGAGATTTCGTTCAGTCACATAACTCCCTATCAGTCTAAACTACTTTCGTAGAAGATGAAAGTGTTGGCATGCCCTCTAACCTGTCTGAATTCTTAGACATGTGCATTCATTTCCCAGCTGGGTCGCAGCAACAGTATATTTAGTTGTGCCTGGAAGAAATCTAATACTTCACCTGCGACTTTCAGAAAAGGATGTGTGCACACAGTGTAAAAACCTCCAAAATTAAATTTGCAAAATAAACTCATCATTTCTAGTTGTCTCTGTTGTTCACAAACCACAAGAAGTGCTTATGCTCTTGTTCTCTGAGGGCTTTTTATGCATTGTGACAGGTTGAAAAACTGCTGTAGGAAAAAGTCTGAAACAGCAGAGACTGGGTGTACAAGTCACCTCTTGTCTTGCCTAGTTAACATCAGCAGAGTCTACGAAGGTCCGACACCTTTATGTGATTCAATGAATTAGGATCAAAGAGATTCTTCCATAATCTGACTTTGCTTTGCACTCCCAAGTGTACCTTGCTCTTGCAAATCTATTTTTCATTTTCACCATCTGAAAAAAAAAAAAAAAAAAGAAAGCATTCTGTTTTAACTCAGGGCAATAAAACATGGAAGTAGAATCGATGAGTCAAGCATTAGCTATTTAAAGATTCATCAAGGGTAAACTGGTTAGGAAGCATATTTAGGGCATGATGTTATTTGAAATGGCCAGTGACTGTGTTCATAGATTTAGGTGTCATCGCAGTTCATGTTCAAAAAAGAAGCGTATTCATTAAGAGGGCTACCCTGGTAAACCTTGCCAACTCTCCCGTCTAACACAGGGATGACAAGTCTCTCTTTAAGATACAGAACTTAAGTAAAATTACTATTCTTTGTTACAGGTAGCGTATGGCTGACTGCCAAAGGGTTCTAAGTGACTGAATGACATTTGAGGGAGACTAGGAAGAGCTAAAATGTGATACATGAAAGAAATCAAATGACTGAGGAGGAATTCTAGGAGAGGAAAGCCATTAGTAGAAGTATTATTAAGTATTTAGTGAGCACTTTGCTTATAAAATGTTTTATAATCATTTTTATTTGATTCCTTCAGGATTCCCTGGCAATGTCAATTCTGTGATATTATTCTTTCAGATGCAGAGACTGAAACTTTTTAGTTTGATACAGTACATGCTGCCTTTAAAGCTGGGATATCAAAATTCTGTGGAAGGTTGTGTTAAAGCAATTAGATGTGACCTCTCAACCTGAGAGAGTTAAAAACACTTTTTTCGTTTTCCCTTATTCACTGAAGAGTTTAAAGCTAGTATTCTTTCCATTTTAAAGATCAATGAAATGGAGCCAATCTCTTTCCCATTTTACAGCTTAATGCAATTAATAATTTAATAAAATGAATATAAGCCACATATTGGGCCAAGGACCTAGCTTTCAAGCCATTCCATTTTGGGACCTTGCCTTCCAAATTTTAGCAGTAGATTTTCACACCTTGTTGTAGTTAGGTATTTTGGACCATACGAACAATGAGAAATGTGATTTATTATTTCGTATTTTAAACCCTGTATTTTTTAATATCATGAAACATGAAAATTTTGCTAAGTAATTTAAAGTGAGTCAGGCGTAGCTCACAATGTTCAGAAAGTTTAAATGACATGTGTCATTTAATGTGTGTTGGTTGAATTGTGTCACCCAAGAAATACAAATAGCGGTTTGGCCAGGCCATAATTTCCAGTATTTCGATGTTCCTCTACGCTGTAGATCCTGCCTCTGTGATGTTAATGAAGGAAGATGGGTGGCAGCTGTGTTGGTACAGCAGGATTCAGTGTGTAAGGTTGCATTGTGTCTTGAGGCAATCTCTTGAGATATAAAGGAAAGGGAAGCAAGTGGAGAGTTGGAAACCTTCTACTGCCCAGAAGCAGCATTGTCCTTTGGAGAGGCCCTGGGGTCCCAGCACATCAGAAGCTCCCAGTCCAGGAGAAGACTGACGACAAAGACTTTCCTCCAGAGACAACAGAGAAAGCCTTCCCCTGAGCTCACACCCTGAATTTGGACTTTCACCCTACAAGACTGTGTCAAAATAAAATTTCTGGTTTTAAAGCTATCCACACGTGGTATTTTTTTTTGTAGTTCCACTATATGTCTGAGACAGAATGTGGTATTGAGAGAGTGGCTCTGCTGCTCTAACAGATACCTAAAATGTGCAAGCAGTTTTAAAATTGTAACTGGATAGAAGACTCAGAAGGAACTGAGGAGAACTGCTGACACCCGAGAAACCACAGACGGTGAGAAACAAGCATCATAAGACAGACGACAGCAGGACCACGAGCCACCCACAAGGTGGATGAGCTGAATATCTGTGTGCAGGAGGTTTCCTGGTGGAGTGGACTGCTGCTGGGTACTTATCGGTGGAGATAGGCTTGCTGACCCAAGGAGCAAAACAGCTGAGTTATAAGACTTGTGGTATTTCTGTTGTAGCAGCACTAGATGACTAAGACAATACATTCAACAAAACTCCTCTGTATTTGATCTAAATTTTGTAGCCTATTCTGCAGCTTAACTTCTATACGCAATGTTTTATTGTTTTAATAAGGTGTGTGTAAGCCCATGGGCCAAATTCTGCCTGCAGCTAGTTTTTGTAAATCAAGTTTTAATACAAAGGAGCCACTTCCTTTGTTTATGCAATATTTGCAACTGATTTTGTACTAATAGAGTACAATTGATTAGTTGCAACAGAGATGGTCTGGCCTTCAAGCCTAAAATACTTACTACCTAGACCTGTACTAAAAGGAAAAAAAAAGTGCTGATTCTTAGTCTATATAACTCAAAGAGGAAACTTAGCTCTTGTTTATTATGATAAAAATTTCTAAGAGTTTATACACATGTATAAACTTAGAATCATGCAACTAACATTTACTGGTGGTGGAGTGGCTAAGTGCTACATCTGTTATCTGAAAGGTCAGTAGTTCAAATCCACCAGGCAATCCCTGGAAACTGTGAAGCAGTTCTACTCTGTTCCATAGGGTCGATATGAATTGAAATCAGCTTGATGGCAGTGAGTTTGGTTTTTAGTTTTATATTAGGTGCCAGGCACCATGTTAGACACTGACACGTACAGCAATTAAAACTGAAAATGAAGAAAATATTCTATCAAAACTTTATTAGCTCCAAACTTTTTTTTATTAGTATGTTTCTCAGTCACTTAGAAAGCTGCCAGAAATCCAACATAGGAAATAGAAAAGTGTTAACTCACCAGAGATAGATTCCATTCCATTTCCATTACACCTAGGAAGCTGGCCATTGCATCTGTGCATAAGCCAACCTAAGGTATTTAAAGGGAGACCTATGTATTACTCAGCTCAGAATTCATTTATCAACCAGGTTAGAGCAATCAAAGGGGATTAAGGGAGGAAAATTCTTTTACTATATGCAATGTTATGCAACATACTAGATCAAGGGAAAGGATAACAATATTATAATATCACGATTATAAAATTGTCAATCTCCACAATAGTTTTTAATTTTTTTACCCCCTCATGGACATAGTACTGTGCATTTCCCAAGTAGAACACTCAGAATGCCTCTGAATTGCTAGAACAGTTTGGATGGATCAGATTTCAAAAGCCCTACCCTCTGCTGTCAAACCCAGTCCAACTCATAGCGACCCAAACAGAACTGCCCCATAAAGTTTCCCAGGAGTGCCTGGCGGATTTGAACTCTCAACCTTTTGGTTAACAGACAAAGGAAAAAGCCAAGTATTAACTATTGTGGAGGATAAGTGTGACCCAAGCTATTCGATGTGCTTGTCTTGAGTTTGGAAAGAACACAACAGTTAAGCAATTATCTGTTTACTTTACTTTTTTTTTTTTTAAGAATTCTTTTTAACCAGAAGGCTACACTACTGACAGAAACCATTTTTAAATAAACCACTTGCAAGAACCACTGAGGATCATAATTCATTAGAAGGCTGTTACTGTAACCAATATACTCATTTTCCCTATTTGTACATTCAACTATTTTGAAAGGTCTCTACTTTAGTTCATAGCCAAAGGAAAGGTTTTCTACACTTTAAAACCGTTTTTTAAGCTCTATGGGAAATACCAAACATTATAAACAAATTTATCTTTGGTCAATTCAATCAGTATAGCATATTACATTTTTAAAATAGTAAAAATGTCCCATGAACTATATAAACTACGCCATAGATTACATTATGGGTACATTTATTTTCGCAATCTTCTGTAAAGTTTTGCTAGTCTCTTACTTGCTTTAGGCACCCTTGTTATTATAGAGAAAATAATGAAACTAGATTAGCAGAATATAAGGAAATCCATTTATTTTATGTTTTATCAGAATTTTTCTTGATTTCCTTTTAGGCTTGGTCTTGTAGGACTGGCCAGGATAGCCTCATGCATTCAATTTCAGCTGAAAGGGGTGTGAATTAAGAGTGGTTCACTTCTCCCTGCCTAATGTCATCCATTGCTATATGTTGTGAAACGTGTGCTTAAAGAGAACTGGTGATATTAAAACCTTCTTCCATAGAAAGCAAAACCAAGGCATCGCTCTTTCAAGAGTTAATTGGCCTGATTGTTGTATCTTAGAACAATCTTTTCTTTTGTGTTCAGTACTTAACATTTTCTACCATCCTATGTTAATTTACTAATCTATTTAATGTCAAACAAACTGTTAGATAATAAACCCCATGAGGACAGGGATATTGTGTTATTTGTTCCTGCTATATCTTTTGTGAATACACCGTGGACTCCCCAAAAGAATGAACAGATCCAGAGTGCTCCTCAGAAGCAAGGATAGTAAGACTATGTCTTCGACACTTTGACATGTTGTCAGGAGGGATCAGTCCCTGAAGCACATCATGTGGGTCAAATAGAGGGTCAGTGAAAAAGAGGAAGACCCTCAACCAGATAGACTAAACAGTGGCTGCATCAATGGTGTGAAGCACAAAACGATTGTGGGCATGGTGCAGGACCAGGCAGTGTCTCGCCCTGTTGCACATTGTGTCACTAGAAGTGGGACTTGACTGGACAGCACCTAACAACAACATATCTTGTATGCCTGGAACACACCTGGCACAAAGTAGAAATTCAACACATATTTGTGGAAGCATAGTACAGAAGCAGAAAGGAAGGGCTACCATTTGAAAAAAAAATTTAGGAAGAACCAGAATAAATTTTAAGTCATAGCAAAATGGTGTGGCACATTAGCTGAATTAGTAAAACTGTCAGGTGAGGCTTTGTTTCCTTCTTTTCTTCCATCAAGGTTACATTTTCTCTGAACTACGGAAGGCGGGAGCTGACATCTCATACATGCTCCAGTTGCCAAATCCTGTTTCCTGGTATGATTTGTCTCCTGTGTGGTCACTTTTTCTAATTCACCCCAGGGGCCAGTATGGTACAATTGTATCCTTTGTGTCTACTCACCGTTTGCTGTGATTTTCTTTCTGGACTTGCTCTTCTGCCAGAGGAGGAGAGTTGTCTCTTAACCATTCTGACAGGTGGCCCTGAGTTAATATGTCTACTTTTCTATTACAGCAAAAGTGCTGGTGCTTTTTATCTAAAGTTTTTGTTCACTTTTCACGGTAGACATTCTACTGCAGCTTCTCACCAAGGAGTTCTACCAGATTAAGCGACTCTGTCAATGAGGACTCTTCTTGACACTAGACATAAGGACATCTTTTATCTCCCTCCATAAAAGAAAGATCAAGCTTGCTGTTGACTGAATAAGTGATCTTGCCTCTTCACCCCTGCCAGCACACACGTCTTCACCTAGCTTTATCGCGAGCAGAACGTATTTCCCTGCTTTGAGTTTGGAGTCAAAATTGTGACCGGCTTTTTTAGCCAATGGCACGTGGACAAAAGTGATACTGTGTTTTTGAAGACCATATGAATTTGTATCTGTGCGTCTGTCTGTCTGTCATTGCTGTAAGTAGAACCTGGCCCAACCAGCCTGCTGGTGGAGGGAGGATGAACTGCACATGGCAGAGCATCTTTCCGGATGACCCATAGACCTGTCCTTTCAAGCTGATCAGTCCCAGCCAGGGGAGGTGGGGAGGAGGAAGAAGCAGAGCCTCTCAATGAACCAAAGCAGAGCCAACCTGTAGATTTGTAAGAATAGTTAATTTTGTTTTAACCCCCCTCCCCCGAGTTTTGTGATGATTTGTTACACAGTATCTTGCAACAATGGCTAACTGAAGCAGATTGTCTTCTTTTCTTCTGTGAATGCCCCAAAGCAACAGATACACAAACTCACAGTTCAGATTTCAGTTTGTCACCCAACAGGAAGATAAGTAACCTTAAGGTACACTGTAGTATGTTGCTTCTTCATTATATTTTTATTTTGTTCTATCCAGGTGTGTCTGCACCACTTTTCTTAATAAGATTTGTGCATATACACTTAGGTTGTAATTAATGAATAAAATATTGTTACTCTTGTCACATGAATGCAAAAAATGTAAACACAAAATTAAAGGACATGTCATCGTATGCCTTCTTTCTGTTCTTTTTCAAAATAAAGCTTTTTTTTCTCTGCCTCTAGGTATTTTCAACACCACTGTGACTATTATATCTGTTTTGAGCTTCATCACTTTGTGAATTAATTGTCATCTCTGTGTATTGCCTTAAAAACTGAGATTCTGAGGGAAAATGCTTTCACAGAACTGACTAATTATTCAGAGACCAGTTATTCCATTCTAGAATAGTCATATTGGTTTTATTTTCCCTCTTTCCTCTGCATTTGAACATTTCTCAGTTCATTAACAATCCATTTTGCTTTTCATTAAAACCTCAGCAAAAAGTGTGGTAGAAGACATATTTGAGATGATTGGAAATGATACAGGTTTTGAATGAACTAAAGGCTGGATGTTTTTCTTGTCTTCTACCTTGTTAAGAAAAATAGCTGAATTTGTTGCATTTTACAGGTAAATACAAACTGAGAAACAGTTTGATGGTTAGAGTATTCTGGTATTCTTTTTGATGTAGAAACTTAAAGGGGAAGCATCAAATATGTTTCCTAAGAGTACAAACTAGAATTTATAGCACATTAAATCTCTTTTATTAAATCCTTTTGATTATTCTGGCACTTCTGATCCAAAGTCACAAGGCTAGGTAACAGTTGTTAATTATTGTATCTCACTTGCTGATCTACTTTTCTATGTGCTCATCTCTGGATCTCCGCAAACTACGTTTTTTCCGTTGGCGGTGAGTTCCCTATCCTGCCAACTGAGGGAACTAGAGGGAGGTCTAAAGGTAGGTGGAAAGACAAGGTACTTGCTTCTTTCAGGTATCTCCTGCTACTGTTGGAAACTCTGGTAGCCTAGTGGTTAAGTGCTACTCTGCTAACCAAAAGATCAGAAGTTGAAATCCCGCAGGCGCTCCTTGGATACTCTCCAGAGCAGTTCTACTCTGACCTATAGGGTCACTAGGAGTTGGAATCGACTTGACAGCGTTGAGTCTGGTGGGTCCTGCCACTGTCAGCAGCACCTGGATACCAAAACAACAGTCAAAGCTAGGGAGTTCAAACTGCCCATCTTTAGATGAGCAGCCATAGCACTTAACCCCTATGGTGCCAGGGTTTCCTGCATTTGGATAGTAGCTCCCAATCATTAAAATAACCATGAGTTTCATTTTCTTGCTTTCTTCCACATTGTTAGAACGGCACTTCTTAGAAAATCCAGCAACAGTCTGGTAATGCTCTCTCATCCAATTCTGAATTCAAGCTTAGCAGGCCCTCTATCTTGATTTTTGGAGATGCTAGTTATTACCAGGTGCTCTTCTCCGAAGAGATTTTCAAAGCTTCTCCTTCAGTGTTTCAGTAACTTTGACTTGCTCTCTTTGTTTCTCTGTCTTAAACACAATCAGATGCTTTCTGCAGTTAATATCTCTCTTAGTTCAGTATTTTTTTGTTTGACATTTTTGTTTTCTAATAACTTTAAGTAAATACCACATTAAATTGTCTCTGTTGAATTAATGAAAGTAGTTTCCATTTGCTGGCTCAACCTTGATGATAGAAATGCTATATTTGGATGGCAAATAACTCAGAGACAACACCCTTTGATTTACTTCTTTGCCTTCTCTCCTTAGCTTACAACTTGTAAAACTGCTGGCTCTATACAAAGTCGTGGGAGATTCCCTTTGTCTCACGTGCTGATCACCGGGCATCTATTCTACATCGTTTGTATCTAATATATTTTGGACGTATATTGGCTTAGCCATGTTAAGTGGTTCATTTGCACTATTCTCATCAGAAACAGAGATCATGCTTTCTGCATCTTTTAAATTGTCTCTCTCCTACATGTTGTCATTATTTGTCTCATTTCTATCCTCGGGGAACAATGTAGTGTCCTCATCCTCATCAGCCACTTGATGAGACTGAACAGTGTCAGTGACAGCCTGACTCTCACTTGAGTTTTCATTATCTATCTCCGAATTGACCAAATTTCCTCCCACTAGGGTTGATGTGTGCCTTTCACATTAGCCTATTGATTTCAAGCAAGGAGTGGATTTGGCCATCTTTTGTCTAGTTCCCCCCTTGGGTCTTCCCACCTTATAGCACCCTACTCATCATTATTAACTGTGACATAATACTGTGTGATAAAGTCTATAATCAGTGCTAGAAAAATGGTCAGGGCCATGTTTGTGTCTTCATTTGGCTTTCTCTGGGCTGCTTTACAAAATCTCAGGTTCCCTTTTCCTGGGGGGTGCCAGCCCTGTGGATGACAGGTGTATCTACACCCTTTCTTTACACTTCTGTTGTTGGTTTTGCCTGCGATGTTGTCACTAAAGTGAAGAGTCCGCCATGTACTGTGCTGGAGTTGCTATTGGCCACAGTGTTCAGAGATGAAGCTCTCGTTCTTTCAGTTTTTATTTGATTTTTTTTTTTTCAAACAAGTTAGATGAATGATACTGTTTCGGGTGTCTCAAGAAATTTTCCCTCAGAGCATCAACTTCACAGTGCTGTCTGTGTCAAATGTCTATGGACTTTTACCATTTATTTTTCATGTAGGAAGCACATGGCATCAGCCTCTGAGGAAAAATATTTGTTGTTGCATGCTATTTTTAAATGCTTACCCACCAGCTCTTTGAAAGAGTCAGGAAAGCAAATAACCACAGTGAATTGGAATTGAACTGAGTGGAACATTCGCAAAGTTTTCAAAGAGGAATCCTAAATATGTATACCTTTACCCACCATTTTCTTTTTTCCCTTTTTTCTTTTTCCATCAGCCACACTTACTGGAGTCTGACTTTCACACCTGCTGTCACATATGATTGAATGTTAGCCAAATGGAAGACAGCACTAGAAAGATGGGTCGGGAGAAAAAAAATCTTATTTTAGTAACTGAAACATGTAAATTCAGAATTTGAAGTGTTTATTTTAGCCATTTTATCTTCAGAAGATCTATTTCCTTCCCTTTTCACCAAAGTTGATTAGGCTTGGAATCAGACACAGATGTATATAGTGTGTGATATTGCTTTAGGGAAAAGTCTAGAAGGATAGGAATTAAAGAGAGAAAACAGGTAGAGGATGATATTTTGAAGACCAGCAGTTTCACCAAATGTAAGTTGTAAAGAAAAAAAATCTGGTTAGAAGTAAAGACTGTTTGTCATGGCTTTTTTCCCAACTACTGAGGAAAGACGCTATCGCCTTTGTCCTTGCTACATCTTTCTTTTTCCCTGCACAGAGGAAGGATTTTAAGAAGCTAGGCATCAGTGTAACAACAATGGGTAATATAGGGTTTTCTGCTGGCTCAAACGGCAGGAGCCTTTCTGGAAGCAAACCAGCTCCCATAGCCTGTGCATGAATTACAGGTGACCCCCAAGAGATGGTGCCACACTTGTCCCTATCAGGAGGCTTTATCTGGGTCACAGTAATGTACATTGCCTTGCCTTGTACAGGTGAGCCAGCTGGACTCTCGCTGGGGAGAAAATGCTGGCAAATCCTGGGATAGCAAGCAACAGCAGCTTCTTTCTCACTGTATGGTGAATGATATCCCTGTTTCTCCTAAAAGTGTCTTCATTCACCTGATGTATAATAAACATTTGGTCACGCAAATCTGCATTTGTTAGAGGCCTCTAACATTTAGTCAGAAGTTTCTATATCAGTAGATTCACATCTTGTTGTTGGGTTCCATTCAGTCAATCTGACTCACATACAATCCACGTACAACAGAATGAAACACTTTCCTATCATGTGCCGTGTTCACAACAGTTGTTATGCTTGAGGCCATCGTTGCAGCTGAGTTGCAATCCATACTGAAAGCTGTAGTTTTTGATCTTCATCAATAAGCACTTTAAGCCTTCTTGGTGTTCAACGAGCAAGGTTGTGTCACGTACGTATTGCTGGTTGTTAATGAGTCTTCCTCCAATTCTGGTGCCCCATTCTTCCTATAGCCCAGCTTCACAGATGTTTTTGCTCAGCCTATGAACTGAGAAAACTACCGTGAAAGGGTATACCCTTAATGCACACCTTTCCTGATTTTAAACCATGTAGTATCTTCTCGTTCTGTTCAAAACAAAACTATACTAAGAAAACCACTGCTTCCTGTTCTGTGTACAGGTTCCCCATGAGCACAATTAACTGTTTGGGATTGCCCATTCTTTGCAGTGTTAGCCATACTGGGTTAAATCCTTACAATCAAATACCTTTGCCAAGTCAGTAAAACACATGCAAACATCTTTCTGGTATCCTCTGCTTTCAGTCAGGATCCACGCAACGTCAGCAGTGACATCCATGTCCTCTTTTGAATCTGGCTTGAATTCCTGGCAATTTCCTCCTGTTTTGCTACAGACACTTTTGAATGTTCTTCAGCAAAATTTTATTTTAGTGTGATATCTATGATATTGTTAGATAATTTCCACATTCTGTTGGTTCAACTGTCTTTGGAGTGAGCACAAATATGGATCTCTTTTAATCGTTTGGACAGGAAGCTGTCTTCCAAATTTCTTGACAATAGACATGTGAGAACTTTCAGGACTGCAACCGTTTGTTGAAATATCTCAGTTAGTATTTTGTCAATTCCTGGAAGCTTGCTTTTCATCATTTTCAGTAGTGTAGCTTGAATTTTGGCCCTTCATTACCACTGACTTTTGATCTTTCTAGCTACCTCCTGAATGGTGGAACATTGACCAATTATTTTTGGCACAGTGATTCTGGGTATTCCTTCCGTCTTCTTTTGATGCTTCGTGCATTGTTCAGCAGTTTCCTCATGTTGCAACTCAGGGCTTGACTTTATTCCCATTAACAACAAACAAACAAACAAAAAACTGCTACAGAGCTGATCGCAACTTATAGCGACCCAATAAGGTTTCCAAGGCTGTAAATCTCTGCAGAAGCAGATTGCCACCTCTTGCTCCAAGGAAGTCACTGGTCGTTTTGAACCACCTATCTTTTGGTTAGCGGTTGATTAATCACTGCACCACCAAGGTTCTATCTGAAAAAACTTACTGCTGTAGAGTCAATTCCGAGTCATAGTGACCCTACAGAACAGAGTAGAACTGCCCCATAGAGTTTCCAAGGAGTACCTGAAGGATTCTAACTTGTGACCTTTTGATCAGCAGCCATAGCGCTTAACCACCGTGCCACCAGGATTTTCTAGATGTGATTTATTGATCACTTGAACCCCGCACGTGAACTTACAGAATCTCTCAAGACAAAGTGATGAAGCTTTGCTAAAGCACCCTATGTTTAAGAAAATAAGATACTATAATACAAATTTAAAGGCTGAAAATAAATTCATGCGCGCAAATAGAGCGGTAAACTTCTAAAACACTTTGCAGTATCATTATAACCTTTTGTTTTAGAAAACAATGCAGAAGGCAGGCACCAGGCGCATACAATTGTTTTTAAACGCCACCCAGTGCAGAGTTATAAAACAAATGTGTGACACACAGGATTCGAACTTCTAAAATGAGGAAACCTTCTTGATGGCAATTTCTATTTTTCCATATTTATTTAGGTAAAGCACTCAAGGTTCCTTTAATGGAGAAGAAATTAAAGATCATTTCAATAGCTTTGGCACACCTAACAACAAGCTTTCCACATTGCAACCCAGCAAAGAGAAGGTGATGAAATGGGAATTACTTGCTTTGAAACGGTTATTGTGGAAGAGAGCTAGCTGTGGGAATCAGCAGACCTATGGCTTGGCTTCTGCTGTGTCAGAAATCCACTGTGTGTCCCTGGCTCTATTTGAATCATGTCAAGTGCAAGTTTTGGGGGCGGGGAGCAGTTTGCCCCTGAGGTCTCTGGTTCTTGTGTTAGCTGAGTCTTCTCTTTTGAATATGCCACGATTACCTAAGTGTTTTTTGTCTTTAATACCAGGACTCGTTGATAAACTGGACTGTGGTCTTTTCTGTCTGGCGCTCTGAACTGTAGACTCATTGTGTTTTTTCTGTATGGTGTGGACAGGTGTCCATCAGCCGTCTCCTATCGTGATTGGCTGGGGGTCCTGGAAGCGCAAACTGGACTACCTCTGTCTCTACAAAGTTGCCGGGCTGTTCCAGCTTTGCGGCTGCTTGACTTGAATGCCAGATTCTAGTAGTGAGTGACGACTGAGCACCTGGTCACAGCCATGAAGCCAGCTGCCACTTACAGCTTGAAGCTAAACTATAAGCGTTCTGATGCCCAACCTCAGCTCCATCCGAACTCGGGTGAGCTCCCAGTTTTTCTCCGTGAGAGTTAATTCAGAGTCGACTCTCTTTCCTTATTCCTTCCGTCATTTGCTTCCTTCTGGAAAATAACGAATATTCATAAATTGCTTATTAAGGGCTATGTATTGTTTAGGTACTGAGGATAGAGCCTATTATTTATATCTGCTCAGATACACGAGAATTGAGGTTTTTGCATGCAGGGAAAAAATGAAATAAAGCCTCTCACACATAAAAAAGAGAGATAGCATTTCCATTTTTCCTCTATTCCCATAGCTAACAGAATTTCATTTCCCCATCCTTCTTCGAAGTCACCTGCTCCCGAATGCTATTCAAAAATCCCAGCTGACAGTTGTTAGCTGACTGTTTCTGACATAGCTCATATCTCTCCTAGGATATTTTTGTTTTTGTATGCAGGCAAAACTGTGTATCTAACAGTTAACCCAATATATTTCTGTTATTCTCTCGGGTGGCTTCTTGTAGCTAAAAATTATTCCTTGTTTTCTAATGAGAATTTTGGTCAAACACCAAGTGGCAGTAGCAGGTCAATCCTTAGATTTAAGTTCTCAGTATTTCCTCTTAGCTTTAGAAAGCCTATTGGGTAAAAGCCATGGTGGGAGCCAAAGTCTGGAGGCGCCGAGGGAGAGGTTTATGGACCTGTAGGAAGCTGCATGGTTGGTTCCCGCTTCGGCTTTCAAACTTTTCTGTAATGTTTGAGAGGGTCTTGACAATTAAAAACAAACATTGCCTCCTAAAAATTACGCCTTTATTTCAAAGTAAAGCACTAAAAAAAAAAAAAAAAAAAAAGTTGATGCAACTTGGGTGAACTATGCTTTTCTCTTTTTTCCTCCTTTGTTCATCTTCCTCTTCCTCTCTCTCTTCATTGCTGTTCTTATTTAATACATGTAATAAAACTGTTAGATCTAAAATATTGGTTCTGAAAAACTGATTCTGCCACATGACCTACTTTGCTTATAAGTAGACACTGGGTTCTTTACACTAGTGTTAAATACTCTGCCCTGAACTGCTTCTGGCTTTGGAAGCATAGGTCACAAACACACATCAGGCTTCGAAGTGTATACTGCAGCTGAAACCAAGACCTTAATGAAATATGAAATTAGCAAAATATTCTAAGACATAAAAGGGCACTCTCAAATTTTTATCCCTATGAATTGTTGATAAGAAGAAACACATTGCAAATATGTGTTTGGTGCTGAGAGCAATGACACCTGTGTGCCTTCGTGAGGTACTACATCAAGAGGATTACCTTCATACTTTAAGTTCTCCCACTGACATTGACCTGGAATACGTGGGCTCACACTGGAGAAGAACAAAGGACTTACACACTCTGCTAATATTGTTCTTTTCTAAAGTGATGCTGGCGAGAATGCACACATATATAATTAGACCCCGAGGTGTCATTTTTGTGAATAAAAGAGCATTACTGGAAGCCAACACATTGCTTTATGACATAATGGGTATGGGGTCTGACATGTCCACACCAACAAGGGCGTTGAGGGGATACTTCTGATTTTTGATTCCTTGTCAGGTAGCAAATAATCTTATAATCAAATGTGCAGCAATAACAGGTCCAGTTGGGAGGATTAAGAACTAATATCTTTGGGGCTGCCTGATCTCTTTGTTCTTTAGGTTTAGAGTGGGATAAATGAAAAGGGGGAGGCCAAGAGGGAGTGGTTTAATATAGAATAAATTGTCTAAAAGGGATCAGTGAAAGCAGGATTATTGACGAGTTGGAGGAGAGCTAGCTGACTTTTTTATTTTAAACTAAGACAGGATAGAGGTCTGGGGATAAAGTAGGAAATCAGATAAGAAAAACAAAGGATGCTGGCATATTGGCCTTAAGTAGTCTTTTTCGGTTTCAGAGATTTCTTATGTTCTTGTGCTCTGAGCCCAGATCAATTGAGATTAATCAGTTGTATAGAAAGCATTGTGATCGCGTTGCAGGCTTTTAAAGTTTAAATTTGTTTATTGAGCACAATTTGGTTAGCATCAGGTGCTGAAGTTATAGACACCAACACTCGCATAGAAATGACTTTATTTAGCTCCCAGTTGTAAGTTTCTATAGCAACTGGGTCCTATACCAGAAAGCTGAGATTCTAGAACTCAAATGATTCAGTCAGAGATGGCAGTATCATATTTGGAGTGCACTTGCTAGCTTTTACCCTTTCTTTTCTGTTTTCTGGGAAGTCTTCACTGTGACTGTCTGCTGAGTACACACTTTTGATGACAGCTATTGCTTTGAACTTTCTCCGTTGGTGGTGGTACATAGTGTCTGTTCTGGTTGTGTTTCAGTTTCCCTTTGACCAGTTAGTGTGTTGATAAGGAGGAGATTAGCTGTGAGCTGTTTTAAATGTAGTTGGAAATTCTGAATAGGGAGAGAAATGTCCATGGTGCTACCGTTACACATTTATTTCAGGCTGAAATGTAGGGGGTTAATTTTAGACAAAAACCTGATCTAATTTCAACATTATGCTTTCATTTTGCACAAAAATGCAGTATTATGACTCTCTTAACTATGTGGGATGTCTCTTTCAGAGGGAGATTTTTATTTTTTAAGCAAGTATTTGTTTGCAAGAAAATTCATTTATTTGTGTGTGTGTGTTTTATAAATGAAAGTTTTTATTGTAACAAATAGGACATTTATGGAGAGCCCTGTTACGGGAGGAGTAACATTTTATGATGGTAGTTTAGCCAAGACTGCTGAAAGGCTTAGGGAAAAAAATAATCCACCTGGGTTCCAATTGTGAGAATAATATCTACATTCAAAAAAGAAATGACTGCAGTAGCTTTCTGGCTGTGCTCGTTTTTTAATGGTTCTAATCCAAACATTTATACTTTGGATGAAACTAGGAACAAAAGTGAACCTCACATAAAATACACATATAAATTAAATATCTGTTGCCGTTGAGTCAATTCTGCTCACAGTCACCCTACAGCACAGATTAGAACTGTTCACAGGGTTTCCAAGGCTGTAATCTTTACAGAAGCAGACTGCCATGTCTCTCTCCCATGGAGCAGCTGGGAGGTTTCAAATGTCAACCTTTTGATTAATAGCCAAGCTCGTTAACCATTGCACCACCGAGATTCTTTATAGAGTGCATGCATGATGTTGACTTTTCTATGAACTCTCTGTTTTTAAAAACTAGCAAACTTAGCCTTTGTTATTTGAAAGGCTCACTGGTGACTGGTTTAAAGACTAGCTAGTGGATAATGCTTACTGTATAGCATATACTTTGTTATTTTGGGAAACACAAGAATATACCCTAAAAACATGGTTTCTGTATGGGTCCTGATGAAACAAAAGACTTCTACTTAATGTTCACACTTATTGCTAGTTAGCGGTCTGTTAACATTTAGAAAATACAGCCTCTAAGAGGCAGCTGCTGGAGAATGGTCAATAATAATTTTGCAATTCAAAGACAGAATCTATTTGACTAAAATTCTTTACTTGTTTTTCTCCTCTCATGAATTTTCCACAGCCAAAACATCATGTGCGTGAGAGAGACAGGAGGGATAAAACAGACTTGCTTTCTGAACTTTTACAAAGACTCATCACCTCAAGTGACCTTGTTCTTTTAGTGCTAAACAAGAAATTATCCTCTCTGAATTTTACAACAGATGTAATTTTAATGAAATTAATTCAGAGTGTGATTATCTATTTGTTACTGTCATCAGCTTCTACAAACCATCTTAAAATGCCATAAGTCATACAGATGAATGTCATTCTTTATAATAGTGTGTCTACTGTATTGTGATATATCCAAAAGTAAAATAAGACCAATATAAGTAATATAAGACTAATTTCTTGTCCCAGAAAAGAACTATGCAGACCTCTGTTACAACTCTGGATGAAGGATTGCTCTTACAACAAAAAATACAGAGTTAAAACACTTGGTGATTCCACCTAACCCACTGCCATCAAGTCGGGTCCAACAAGTAGCAACCCTTGAGGTAACAGTAATTATTTTATTTGTATACGTGTGAGTATAAGGGATAGAAACTTTCAAACATAGATTCTACTATGGATCACAGAATTTTTTTTTTTTTTTTGCTTTTGAAATTCATCCATAATATAACTTTTTCTTCAGTTAGTTTTTAATGATATAACTTAATTTAAAAATTCTGGGTGACCTAATACAAAAACTTTATTAGAAACAGTTAAATATTTACCTAGAATTATAACATATAGAACTTGGAAGCAGGAAGTTTTGGAAACTCTCATTACCTTATTACAGAAATAAAACAAGGTAGTTATTGGAGTCAATAAATGATACAAAAAAATTATTTTCTAGGATAAATCAAAACAGATTTAAGAAATGCATTTAATAAAAAATGGGTTTTTTACACAACAAACTAATCATATGTGATTCTCATTAATTCTTTGTTGATGGCACTAAACAAAGAATTAGAATGTCAGAAAGAGTTATTTTGGAGTAATGTACAGCCAAGAGTTAACAAGTCCACAGGTGCTCTCTTTAGAAGGACCTCCTGGCTGGTATTGGAGAATTTAGCTTCTGAAACATAGCCTACCTGGTAAGGTTTATTCTGCTGTACCTACACAGTATGTACAATGCGATTTATGGCAAACACCTGCTTTCATTCTAGGAGTTTGGAATTTGGGTAACTGCTAACCAGAGAATACATATGTGACCACATCCCAATAAAAAGATTAAATTCTGAAACTAAAATGGCAGACACATTGCATTCATGCTGCTGCATTTTATTATGATGATTATTTTTCTGGAAGAAAAGTGTGCTCTATGTTACCTCCTATGGAAAGGAGAACACCTAGGAGTTCTGTATATGGATTCTTTCACTCTCTGCCTGTTGCCATTTTCTCTTTTTGATCTGGTTGTGTATTTTTATTATATGTTAGTAATAAATCTGAGCCACTAGTACCAACTTATGCTATTTTTTTTCTAGTGAAGTATCAAATGTATCTGTTCTTTGGGACCTCCAAAAGTGGTTATAACTACTCTTGCTAATTTCACCAGTGTTGGGTTTAAAACAAAACAAAACTGAAAACAAGTTTGACTATATAAGAAAAAATACCTGCACAATAGACAAGCATTTTAGCACATGTGCTGTGATGAAAACACAGTCTACCATTTTCTTATTAAACTACTCACTGAGACTCTCTGGTAACATAAAAACTAGTATAAGCTCTGTAAACAAAATGAAGAAAGAGATAATGTGGCAAGATTTGGCATTATTTATGTAAACTTCATTATTGTCAGCTTTTGCTGTAAGCATGTCTATTAAGTCCTGGTGGAGCTGAGCTTCTGCTTTGGTGGCCTGTGATCTGGAGTAAGAAGATATACAGAAAACTTCAGCATAAAAGTAAGCTTGTTGCAAACCTGACATGCAGAAAGGCTTGACAAGGAAACTGGTGTTCCTTAACCTTGGTGCTGGGTGGACATGAAGAAGGAAATACCGTGGAAGATTTGTAACCACAAGTCCGTCCTCCTAGCTGCGCACTACAGGTCTGGACTGAGAAGCCTCAGCAAATAATGTATTTAATGTGATTCTGGATTCGTAGTGGCCATGATGATTGGCAAAGGCAACAACAATTCCTTCCGGAAAATTAGATTTTCAACCCAGGTCTCTAAGAAGTTCTGTTTCTTGAATACCTAGGGACACAAGATCATAGTGAAAAATAATAAAACACATAGAAAGCAAGAATCATGGTCAAGAGCCAGAGGAGCGAAAAACAAACATGCAGCAACTCCAGTAAAAAGCAGACGACACAGCCCTGCTGTATTTACTGGCAAACCGTGTTTCTGGACGCTGGTGTTTTAATGGGAAAACTCTTAAATGCTGAAAGGAAGAGACGATTCTCACTACATGGCCTGATCCAGAACTTAGACAGGGGCAAAAATGAGAAGCTTTTCAAATCATTTTAGAAAGCCAGCAAAATCTTCATAATGATTTATAGCACTACCTAACTTTTAATTGTGGATATGGATACCTTTAATCAAACACGAGGTCAATGAATTAAAATTTAGATTATAAGAATCATGAAACAATAGAAAGTAAAGCCAAGTGCCGTCGAGTCGGACCCGACTCAAAGATGATTGAATATTAGAAACTTTTTTTTAACTTAAGTCATGATTACACATATATGTTTAATAAGCAAACCAAATTGGTGATCTAGTTGACTTTAAGAGAAATTCAATAAAATCCAACTACAAGCAGACAAAATCTTGTAGTAAGCAGGGAATACAAACATTATATAGAATGGTGTTTATATTAAAACAACAAATGAAAATTTTGGCAGGACCATGCCATTCATCAATTTTATGAAGTATATAATATTCCCTAGACTTTACAGATAAAGAAACTAAGGCACAGGAAGTTCAAGCACTTTGCCAATTTCACATGGTTAGTGGACGGTGAAGTCAGTTTGAAACCAGGCAGTAAGCTTCCAGACTCTGTGATAATACAATTAGCAACGTCTTTTAGGACATCAGATTAGGAGATCAAGTTAAATTTGAGATGCTTGTTATACCTGGTAGTGGAGCTACATAGCTGGATGCATGAGTCTTGGGTAAGGCAGGAATAAAGAAAGCGTGATAAATTGTGGCAAACATACTAAAAATAAAACAACAACAATAGCAACAACAAAACCCACTGCTACTGAGTTGACTCAGACTCATAACAACCCTAGAGAACAGAGCAGAACTGCTCCACAGGATTTTCAAGGCTGTAGAATCTTACCCAAGTAGACTGCCATGTCTTTTTTCCCATGGAGCAGCTGGTGGGTTCATAGTACCCACCTTTTGGTTAGCACCTGAGCACTTATCTGCTGTGCTGCTAGGGCTCCTGGGAATCGTTAGAGTATACGTAAAGTTTAAATTCGTGAAATAGAATGAGATCACCAAAAGGACCGCAGAAGTCTAAACCGAGGGAATCGATTTTTAGAAGTTAGAGATACAGGAAAGAAGAAGTGAATGGAATCAAGAAGAAATAGCTTAAAAAGGTAGAAAGAAACTAAGAGTAACAGAAATCAAGTAGACAAAGTGCTTGAAGACAAAGGCAGTCATTTACCATGTCAAATCTTGCCCATATGTCAAGTAAAGGTAGCCTGAGAATTAACTCATGTATTTCCAAAACCAAACCAAACCCACTACTGTTGAGTTGGATCTAACTCATAGCAACTCTGTAGGTCAGGGTAGAACTGCCCCATAAAATTTCCAAGGAGTGCCTGGCGGATTTGAACTGCTAGACTTTTGGTTAGCAGAAGCAGCATTTAACCCACAACACCACCAGGGTTTAGCAACCTGAATAATTGCTGATGTCTTTAGACAGACAGACTAACAAACCCAGTGTTGCTGAATTGATTCCAACTCATAGTGACTCTATACAGAAGAGCAGAGCTGCCCCATTGAGTTTCCAAGGAGCACCTGATAGATTAGGACAACCAACCTGTTGGTTAGCAACTACAACATTTAACCACAATGTCAATAAGGTTTCTGGCTTTAGACAGGGGAGGGATAATTTACTGTTACAGCAGGAGGAAAGGCAGAGAAGCTGGGTAAGTGAATAAATTTGGTGTCTTATGAAAGTTTTTTTATGCCCATTTAAATTATTTTCAGTGCTATTGAAAACAAGATAGTCAACTGAAAAGAGAAAGGATGTTTAGAAGCCTGGACAGGACTGAGCAGAATCGAGAGTGAATAAGCTATGGAAATGTATCACGATCTCTAAAAAGCAATAGGAGACATGCTGATATTTACAGTCACAAATTTAACCTGAGACTTCCTGGTATAGTTCCATGTTTTTCTGGAACCACAGTCAGCTGTGCAAGTGCAGGTGTGAAACAGGCAGAGTTTGGGGGTTTTGTCAAATAAATATCACACTTTGGGGGAGAACCAAGAGCTCTGAGGATATAAACAAATCGTTGTGTGTGATCTTCATTGTTGAATTTGGATATAGAAATCATCTGGGTAAGAAAAGAATCCAAGGCTTGAGGTTAATGAAGGACAGTGGAAAGGAGAAAAGATTAATGAATTGTAGGTCTCTGTAAGACTGAAATACAAATAGTCCCCAGGTTATGGAAGTTCCACTTACTGACAATTCATATTTGCCCTTTCTTGTTATATAAATTTGTTCTCACTTTGAAATGATTGAACCCAGCTCTACTCAAAACAAATTCTTACCACAATCACCTTGACTTGCTGTACATGCAGCTTTTAACTCATTGGAAAGCCTTCCAGTCTTCTCTTAGACTAAAACAAGGCTAATTAAGAACTGTGTGCACCTGTTCTGACCTACTTACAAATTTGATTTAAGCGCTTAGAGACCCAGTTATAGGCAGATCTCATTCATCGTCTGGGGCTTACGTGTACTACGCTGCTGAAGATAATGGGCTGGAAATTTAGGAGGTAATTTTTGAGGAGTGGGAGGCTTGAAACAGAGTATAGAAGGGCTTCAGTAATCAACGATGAGAAAATCAAAGTTATGAGAGGGCAAGGAGTGCTTCACGCAGGACAGAGAACAAGATCATTTAGAAGGATTTAAAGTTCTAGAGGGTAGCAGTGGTTAAGCACGGGGCTACTAACCAAAAGGTCTACGGTTCAAACCCACTCAGCAACTCCACAGGAGAAAAGATGTGATGATTTGCTCTCATAATATTATCGCCTAGGAAATGCTATGGGAGCAGCTCTGATCTGTCCTATAGGATCTCTATGAATGTGAATCCACTTAATGGCAAAGAAGAAGAAGGGTATTGGAGGCATTACATACATGAGCTTTGAAATGACTAAAAACGAAGACAGTTACCCAGCCAGAGACACTGTAAATTGTCCATAATTGAGGAAATCAGTAAGTATCTGCAGCAAAGATTTGAAATTACGTAGCCTAACATCATGAGACTCAAAGTTGGGGATCTTTAAGCAGAAAAGAAGAGCCTGAATGTGAAGATGAAGGGGGAGGATAAACCCCGTATTAGGACCCAAGGCTCAGAAGGTTATGTGAGATATGAAAGAACTACCACTTGCAAGCGCAGCAGGGAAAGCAATATCTTCAGTAGAAAGTCCAGTCCTTGCTATAGTCAAGATGGGAAAGAAAATGTTCATAGAACAAACTGAGTCAACAGAGGATATTGCTGCTCATAAATAGCGAACCCCAGAAGATGTAAACAGGAAATTTTTATACATGGTGGAGTGCTGAGTGTTTAAACAGAATACAGGATGTTCAGACCTGTCTGTAGTGTAGACAGTGGAAGAAAGGATGTGACCTGGAAGTTTTCTCTGGTGGCAAATGTAAACAGTAGACAAGAACAAAAAGGTAGGTGGTTTCCAGACAAATACAGTGACAAGTGTGTGAATGAGGGATGATGCCTGGAATCTTTTCTTGACACCTGCAAAGAGTGGCATGAAGTCCCCAGAATGGGTGGTCTTACCCTACAGACTTAGAATTCTCCATTGTTCTGGCAGATGGAGGCTAGTAGCTCTAAGGAGGGCATTTTCTTCTGAGTGTTTAAGCTTTAATGGTTCGCACCTGGCACCTGGTAGGGATTGGCAGTGATGTTATTCCAACCATTAAAGGCTAGTTCTTGACTCTTCTATTTCTTGTTTCAGTTGCTGTACCAACTCACGGCAACCCCACATGTGTCAGAGTAGAATTATGCTCCATTGGATTTTCATAAATAGGTCAATATTTTCTTCAAAGGCATCTCTGGGTAAACCTGAAACTTCAATATTTTGGTTAGTAGCCAAGTGGATTAACCATCTGTACCACCCAAGGACTCCTAACTCCTTTGTAATCTTATAATAATCAACAGAAAAAAACCCAAACCAAACCCACTGCTGTCAAGTTGATTCTAATTCATAGCGACCCTATAAGACAGAGTTGAACCACCCTATAGAATTTCCAAGGAGCACCTGGTGGATTCGAACAGCTGACCTTTTGGTTAGTAGAAGTAGCACTTAACCACTACACCACCAGGATTTCCAAGCAACAGAAAACAGGATATAAAAGTATATTTTAAGCCTGACTCCCAATTTTATAGGTAAGATTGAATAAATATGCATACAATTACATACAAATGAAACGTAGAATGGGAAAAATGTTAAAATTATTAAAATTTCACTGGTGGTGAAATGATAGGTGATACTTGCAATCTTTATTGTCTCTTAAATTTCCTAAAATAATCACCCATAATCAAAAGAAAGCCTTGTGTAATAGACAATAAAACGTTATTAAAAAAAAAAGAAAGAAAAAAAATGCATTTCTGGTTTCCAGGGTCCTGCATTTAATAAATGCTTATTGAACTCATAGTCATGTTTAAATACTCCTCGTGAGTGTTCCTTCTAAGAAGTCAGGCTGTATTTCTTAGTGGGAAAATGAAAACATTCATTGCAATCTTTAGAAAAAAAATACTGCTATTTCTTGTGTAAAGCAAAAGGTGGTTAAGAGTTCTTACACCTAGTTTCCAGTAAAAATTTCAGAATGTGTATAATTTAACTAGACTAGGGTGACCCTGGTGGTGTAGTGGTTAAGTGCTACCCCTGCTAACCAAAACATTGGAAGTTCAAATCCCCCAGTCACACCTTGGAAACCCTGTGGAGCAGTTCTACTCTGTCCTGTAGGGTCACTGAGTCAGAAGTGACTCAGTGACAGTGGGTTTGTTGGTTTGAGAGTAATCTTAAATCTACTTAGTTTAAATAATTACACAGAGACTGGCAACTATGTCTTTGTTAGATAAACACACACTGTTAGAAACCAGCAAAGATGATTTAAGGAAAATTCACAAGTCCATGTTAGAGAATTTAAATCAACACTTTAGTAACTAAGGAGGATTTAAGGTGAAACAGGGGACCTTTCTGAAATAAGCAATCAAAATAATTCATTAAAGCAGTAGTCATTAGTAAGCTTGGCTCTTGCTCTACTTGGTATGTAAACACAATTGGTAAATATTGTTGAAATGACACTTCAGATAGTTTAACTTTATTGCAGAGAGGAAAAAGAAGCAGTCAATTTTGCCTTTCAGTTTTTATATTTTGTTGCTGGAACACAAAGAGAAGCTGCAACCAGCTAAACAGTTGATAAGATCACGGAAGTGAGCCAAATTATTTCTCGGTCTATGATATTATGGGAAACGCTGGCAGTGTAGTGGTTAATTGCTACGTCTGCTGACCAATAGGTTAGCAGTTCAAATCTGCCAGGCTGTCCTTGGAAACTCTATGGTGCAGTTATATATATAAGGTTTTATAAGTGTGTGTGTGTATGTATTTATACACACACACTGATACATATACGGTCACTGTGAGATGGAATCTACTTGGCAGAATGGGGTTTGTCTTTGGTTTTATGATGTTTGGAGTGCAGTGGTAGTTTAGTGGTAGAGTTCCCACTCCCTTTGCAAAGATCTGGTTTGGATTCCCAGCCGACACCCGTCATGCCTGACTACCACCCTTCCGTCCACAGAGGTGTGCATGTTGCTGTGGTGCTAAGCAGGTTCCAGCAGAGCTTCTAAACCAATGCGTCCTAGAAAGGCCTCCTGGTCTACTTTCAAAGCTCAGCCAATAAAAACCCTTCCCATCACAGTAGTCTAATCGGCACTCTATTGTGAGAACTGCACAGGCCCAGAGAGCGTTTAGTTCTGTTGTGCACAGGGTTACTTTGAAGGACTTAAATGAGGGGCTGACTCAGAGGCAGCTAGCAACATGATAATATTATAGTGCTTAGACTTGCTCACTAAAGAGCACAAACTTTTGAAAGCATGAAAGATGAATCAAATGACATTCATAATTGCACTAATTTACCAGAGCATTTAAGAAGGCAATGGGAATACAATTTGAATAAATGGATGTCACATTTGCTGTCCTTTATCCTTTCACTCCTGTCCTTGGTGCCCGCCACCACCCTTGGGTCCCACACTCCCAGTTAGGATTTCCTTACTGCAGTAAAGCATGTAATATTTTAGGAACAGAAGCATTTACTTGCTACGCATGCTTTTCACTTTTTCTCCTTCTGCTTGAAAAGCTCTAGTTTGAGGCTGGGCTACGTTATTTTTCAAGATTCTTTTTCTTCCTTTATGAGACTGAATATCTGTGATGCTCATCTCTCTGAATTTTTTTATGCACCCTGTGTCTTGTATTTACATACTTACCACCTTGCTCTGAGAATTTGTTTTCTAACTTGAGAACTTCTCAAAGACAGGAGGCATCACCGGTACATTCTGGGCTTAGATAGAGTCAGAGACGAGAAGCAAGTTCTGAGAGTTAGAAGCCCGAGAGACACATTCACCATGATAACCCAGAATTACCGCTGATCAGGACGTGAAGTGAGAGCTGAGCATCGGACAGCGGATAGTAGAAGTGGAATGCCTTAGAGTCTAAGTGAACCTTTGCCAGAAAACTGACCCAGTAAAATGTTATAGAGGTCTGGTGTGGTTCTTACTGCCATTTTCTTTCATTTATTATTATTCCTGTATTGGCAACCTGACTTAATTACAGCTTGATACTTTGTCACTGTAGAAGTATCTCAGATGTTCATGAGTTGGTCGTGTTTGGGATTTCAGGTACTGTTTGCCCAGAGTTTGGAGGAGATGTCATTACAATGTCTCCTTTAGACCTGAGAAACCAAACCAGAGCCACTTTTGTAGAGTCAGTTCTGATTCATAATGACCCTGTAGGACAGAGCAGAACTGCTCTGTAGAGCTCCCAAGGAGTGTCTGGAAGATTTGAACTGCTGACCTTTGGTTAGCAGATGTAGCTCTTAACCATTATGCTACCAGAGTTTCAGGAGAAGTCCAGTAAAATACGGAACTGTTTCTAAGTTACATATTTCTGGACACTTTTAATTATCTGCGTATAACTCTATACCTATCACACTTACATAGTGATAGGATGGGTTGAATTTCACACTATCTTCCCTGGCATTTAAACAGGAAAGTCAAAATACAAACACATATCCATATCAGAGGTTCCTAACCTAAATTTGAATAAAGGTGGATGTGCATTTGGAAATTGGGTTTGAGAGTGAGAAACCATGGTTAGTGGAAAAGGTAGATAGGAAGAGGTTGAAACCAAGAATGTGCTATTCAGAGTTATCTCAGGCGTAGTAGTAGGTTGGGTTGAACTACATGTTATCTTTTCCTGGTATTTAAATAGGAAAGTAGCGGAGGAATCAGGATCAAAGATACAAACTCTAGTGCCTGAAGAAACTGGGAATATAGCCCAGGCACGCAGTGGCAGTAGCTCTGGTCTTGCAGTGGTTAAGAACTGGGTTGTTAATCAAAAGCTTAACAGTTTGAATCTATCAGCTGCTCTTCGGAAGGCCTATGGGGCAATTCTACTTTGTTTTCTAGGGTCACAGATAAGTCAGAATCCATGCAACTGCAATGCCTTTTTTCTTTTGGTTATACGTTGGCAGAGACCTACCTACTGGGAAACTGTTGAATTAAACAGTTATTAAAGTGGATTTCGCACATAATCCCCACCCAGCTTATGGGAGTTACTGGACCCAAAGGTGAGGAGTGAATAGGGTACAGGAAAGATATTGAGGAAGAACATTTTTATATTAGGAAAATGTACTATTAAGAGAATGATGCTTATTAGTTTAATCATTAATTACTAGTATAAAAGAAATCAAAAGCATTATTTTGTTCAAAGATCTGAGTGAACGTAAGGATGACAACATAATTTATTTTAATTCTAGGTTTATGATAAAATACTTGTGGGCATTGCTTCCTCTAACTCTGCCCTAAAGTGCAGACTTCTGTCAAATGTCTGTCAATAATCACCATTTTTCTCTCAATTACCACTTAGGGGGTCAGATTATGTAAATAGACAGGCACCACTGCCTGTAAGAATCAATGCCTCAAGATCTCCCTTCCTCTCTGAGAAGTTGCTACTAATGGAAAATAAATTTGTAAGAAATTACAGTGATATTTGAACTTGTACAATAAACTATTTTAGCAATAATAACCAAAAATATTGCCTTGACTTTCATAACAACTGTGACCTCTCTGACTCTTTTGGCATCTTGCTAAACCTGAACTTTCCTTGTTTGATAAGTACTTTCATTATCCTATGGGAATGATACACTGTCTTTTTTTATAGTCATGATGTTGTCTTTATTCACTCATCAAGAACGGAGTTACCTCCTCAATAGGGAATTGAACTAGTTGCTACATATATAAGCATCATATGACTTGTTGCTTTCCTCAGGATGTACAAAAGCTAATGAGAGAACCAAACGTAAAGCAACAATTACAACACATGGGGGTAGATGCAAATGAAAAAAATCATGCAAATACTATTGCAGTCCAGAGAAAGGGCACAAATCCATCCTGAGTAGAACTTGCAGGGACGGTTTCAAAAAGCTACCGAGCTGACTCCTAAATAATGAAGAGCTAGGAACCTGAAGGAAACCCTGATAGTGTAATGGTTAAGTGCTATGTCTGCTAAACATAAGGTGAACAGTTTGAATCTGCCAGCCACTCTTTGGACGCTGTGAAGCAGTTCTGCTCTGTCCTATAGATTTGCTATGAATTGGATTTGGTTTGGGGTATGAATTGGAATGACTCCAAAGCTATAAGTTATTTATTTATTTAAAAAATAACTAAGTGAAATGAGAACATGATTACAGCATGAGCAAAAGCAGTAAGTAAGCATGATGTGTTCAGAGAGCTACGAGGAGCTTCATGTAACTGGAGTATCCAGTGCAAGATATTTGACGTGTAAAATGAGACGGTGAGGCTGAGGAGGTCTCAGGGGTCAGATCATGGAGACTTTCATGTTCGCTATTTAAAAAACAGCAACAACAACAAAAGAGCTTTATCTTGAAATAGACTAGAGACATGAGAAGATTTGTTTTTTTTCCTCTAAAGGGAATTTTAAAGAAGTGATCCTAGAGAATTAATGTTTGGCAGGAAGAGTCCAAAGGCAGGGCTATCATTAGTATCATCCTGAAGCTGTATAGCCTACATCTAGATTCAATCACACATCTTTCAGCTTATTGTACCATGGTGGCTGGTGCATTACTGTCGTGGGTGATGCTGTGCCTCTGATATTTCGAACACCGGAAAAGTACCTCTGGTGGATGGTTTTCAGCTGATCTTCCGGACTAAGACAAATGAGGAAGGAGGAGCTGGCATTTTACTTCTGAAAAAACTGGCCAGTTAAAACCTCCTGAATAGCAGCCTGAAAACCTTGTGTGATCTGGAGCTGAAGACAAGCCCCTCGGATTAAAAGACACTCAAAGTGCAGATGGGGAAGAGCTGCCTCCTCAAAGTAGAGTTGACTTAAACGATGTAGGTGCAGGAAATCTTTCAGGACCTTCCATTTCTAAGGTGACATGACCCAATATGAGAAGAAACAGCTACAAACACAATTAATAATCAGAACGTTGCGTGTGCGAAGTATGAGTCAAAGAAAATTGTTAGTCATCAAAATTGAAATGGCATGAGCTGAAATGGACTGATATTTGCCTTTTTCAATCAGACAACCATACAGTCTATTATGCCCAGAATGACAAATTGAAGACGAAAGGCCTATAAGGAAAAATAGTTAATATAAACATAATTTGAATTTGTACACCAACTACTAAGGCAAAAAATGGAAAAAAAAGTATTTTTACTAAAGTCAGCAGTTTGAAAGTGATCAGAAATGCATTCAAGATGCATTGATAGTTACTAGAGATTGGAAACAAAGAAGAAGGATTAATAGTTGGAAACTAAGGCCTTGGTGATAGAAATTATGCAGGAGATGATATGATAGAATTTTGCAAGACTAGCAATTTATTCTTTGCAAACACCTTTTCAGCAACATAAATAGCAACTATACACATGGTACTCACCAGATGGAAAACATAGAAATCAAACTGACTACATCTGTAGAAAGGGACAGTGATTCGATACCGTCAGTCAGAACAAAATCAGCAGCCTAGTACAGAACAGATAATCAACTGCTCATATGCATGTTTAAGTTGAAGCTGAAGAAAATTAGAACAAGTCCACCAGAGCCAAAATATGACCTTAAGCATATCCCACCTGAATCTGGAGACCATCTCATTAACAGCTTGACAGATTCAATCAATACTCATGAACAAAGACCCAGTGAGTTGTGCAAAAATATCAGGGATATCATAAATGAAGAAATAAAAAAGTCACTAGATAGACAGGAAAGAGAGATAAGGTCAAAATGAACGCCAGAGGAAACCCTAAACTTGTTTTTGAATGCTGAGTAGCTAAAGCAAAAGAAATAAATGATGAAGTAAAAGAGCTGAAGAGAAGATTTCAAAGGGTAGCCTGAGAAGACAAGTGTTATTATGAAATGTGCAAGGACCTAGAGATAGAAAACAAAAAAGGAAGATCACACTCAGCATTTCCCAAGCTAATATAACTGAAGATCAAATTCAAGCTTCAAGTTAAAATTTTGAAAGATTCTAAGGGGAAAATATTGAAAAATACAAGACACCTCAAAAGAAGAATGAAGGATAAACAGAATCACTATACCAAAAAGCATTGGCCAATGTTCAACCATTTTAGGAGGTAGTATATGATAAAGATCTGATTATATTCCAAGAATTTGGAAGACAGTTACCTGGCCAACCAACTGGAAGAGATCCGTATTTCTGCCAATTCCAAAGAAAGGTGATCTAAGAGAATGCAAAAATTATCAAACAATATCATTAATATTATACCTAAGTGAAAATTTTCTGAAGACAATTCAAAAACATCGTAACAGTACATACAGAGGGAACTGCTAGGAAGAAGCTGGATTCAGAAGAGGCTGTAGATTGAGGGATAGCATTTCTGATGTCAGATAGATCTTGGCTGAAAGTAGAGAATATCAGGAAGATGTTTACTTGTGTTTTATTGACTGTGCCAATGGATTTGAATGTGTGAATCATAACAAATTATAGATTACATTGTAAACAATAGGAATGCCACAACATTTGATTGTGCTCATGTGGAAATTGCGCATAGATCAAGAGGTGGTGATTTGAACAGAAAAAAGGGATATTGTGTGGTTTGAAATCAGGAAAGATGCGCCCAAGGGTTGTGTGCTTTCACCATGCGCATTTAGTCTGTATGGTGAGCAAATACTCAAAGAAACTGGAGTATATAAGGAATAATGAGGCATCAGGATTGGTAGAAGACTTATTAACAACTTCTGTATGTAGTTGACACACTTGCTGAAATCAAAGAGGACTTGAGGCACTTACTGATGAAGATCAAAGCCCACAGCCTGCAGAATGGAATATACATCAACATAAAGAAAGCAAAAATACTCACAACTAGACCAAAAAGCAACTTCATGACACCCAGCGAAAAGGTTGGCGTGGTGAAAGATTTCATTTCACTTGGATTTACAACTAATGGCAATGGAAGCAATAGTAGTGTTAAAAAGCAGAGACGTCTCTTTGAGGACTGAAGTGTGCCTGGCTCAAGACATATCTTCAGTTGCCCTGTCTTCTTGTAAAAGCTGGACGATGTATGAGAAAGGCCAAAAGACGCTTGATGCCTTTCAATAATGGTGTGCATCAAGAATGTTGAATATATCACAGACTACCACAAGAATAAACAAGTTTGTCTTGAAAGAAACATAGCCAGAATTCTCCTTTGAAGTGAGCTTGGGAAACTTTAATGTACCTTGGACATGCTATTAGGAGGGACTAGTCAATGGAGAACGACATCACAGTTGGCAAGGGAGAGTCAGAAAAAAGGAGGAAGAGCCTTAATGAGAGGAAGTGACACAGTGGCAGCAATCATGGGCTCAGACACAGCAACAACTGTAAGGATGGTGTAGGGCTCGGGATTCTTTCAGTCTGTTGCAGATAGGTAGGAACACTATGAGTTGGAACTGACTTGATGCTACTTAGTAACAGTAACATATCTTGTGTGTTGTTGTATGTACCATTCAGCTGTGTCAAACTCATCACAACCCTGGTTGACAGTGTCAAACCACCTTATAGAGTTTCCTAGGCTGTAATCTTTATAAAGGCAAAATAGGTAGTTCTTTACTACCTTGAAGTTGTTGTGTGGGTTTAAACCTCAGACCTTTTGGTTAGCAGCCAGGTGGCTCATCATCACATAATTGGGGCTCCTTGTATATAGATGAAATATCAAACTAAACTTCTTGTCAATTCTGACTCATGGTAGCCCTATAGTATACAGTAGAACTGCCTCATAGCGTTTCCACTGAGCATCTAGTGGATTTCAAATGCTGACCTTTTAGTTAGCAGCTGTACTCTTAACCGTGTCACTGTATGTAGAGCATTGGGATTTAAATCAGTGGACTGCAACCCTGTCAACACAATAGAATTACCTGGAACTTTTAAGAAACTCTTGATGCCTGGATGTCACTGTCAGTGATTTTGCTGTAACTGGTCTAGCTAGAAAAGGTTCTGCTGGAAGTGGTCTTGGGTGTTGCCTGGGCATCAGGGGCATTAAAAGTGCTCCCATGTGATTATCATATCTACTTAAGGCTATGGCAATGGCTTAGGAGGAAGAGAAAGTAGGCTCAAGACAAAGTTTAAAGAGAAAATCTAGTGAGTGTTTGGGTATAAGGGATAAGAATGATGCAGATTTTTTTTTTCTTTGAAAAAGAAGCTGTAGACAATTTTTTCTTTGATTTTTCTTTCCTAATCTTTGCCTGATAGTTCTGCTGGACCATATAATATGATTAAATTCCATACATTAGTAGTGATAGTCAATAAATGAACATAATAACCATAACTGAATTTTTAGGAACACTTAAGAATATTGTTAATTGTATTCAGATAATAAACTAAAACAAAATGTAGTGCTACTATCTTGCTTGCTAACATTTTTCAAGAAGAAAATGGAAATGCAGCATAGTTATAAAGTGAAGAAAATATTATAGTGTTGCATCTTTGATAACTGTATTAGTAGAGTCAGTAAGCTGAAGAAACAAAGTGAAGGTATTTTGTGAGATTTCCTGAAAAAGTAAGAAAGTGTTCTGGAAAAAACAGTTAACTAATAGTTGTAAGTCAGCAGTATCTTCCTCAACTCTACAGACACTGTCCTCAGTTCCAGAGAAAGTAAAACAGTTCTAGACTGGATCAGACTTCTCTGGCTGCAGGAAGGTATCTAAAAGCAATATTGCATAGTTTGTAAGTTATCCTGATGAAAGAGAGTGAATTATCAAGAACGAAGAACCAGAAAAGAAGCCAAGAAACAGGTTGGCATTGGATATGCTTGGGATTTGTTGGGAAAACTCACAGAAGCCGTATGAGGAAGTATTAATTTCAACCAAGACAAACCAAACCTGTTGCCGTCAAGTGGATTCCAACCTACAGCAACCCTAGCGGGCGGAACAAAGCTTGCCCCTAGCATTGCCAAGGAATGTCTGGTGGCTTTCAACTGCCACCATATTGGTTAGCAACCGTATCACTTAACCACTGTACCGCCGGGTCTCCATTTAACTTCAGCAGTGGTTTATATACTGTACTCCACAGCCTCCTAGAGTTTTAAGGAGGTAACTCAAAGCTAAGTACACAAGAAGGGAAGGACTCAAGTCCTGTTTTCTACCCTTTCCTTTCATCCATATACATTCTATTCATATTAGTTTTCAGTACTCTGTTTTGACTTAAACTTCATTTTAAAAGGAAAATATTTGGAACTAAAATATAATGGGAAACAATTAGCATAGAAAGATTTGGAAGTTCCTCAAGTTTCCCCTCTTTATCTGATGACCTCCCAGATTCTCTGCCTATATTGTCCTTATTCATTCTAAAGTCCAGCCTCTGCATTACTAAAGAGAATAAATCGGAACTCTTATTTCAGTCACAACTTCATTCTCTCTGCTGCTCAGAAGTAGATCCCATATAATATACCCGCACCCTCATAGTCGGAAAGTAATTGTTTTTTCTAAAGCAATTTATGAACATTTCAATTAGGTGTGGTTCAATTTTGAGTTAGTCATTTTTAATCCAATGGCATTTTCGTTATAACACACATTTAGTGCCTTATTTGTGTAAGCTTCCTTGCCAAAAGGATTTTCACTTAGATATCTTGTCAATAAGTATTAGTCAGTCACCTGTTGAAATGTGGTGTCTTAAATGAGCTATTAAAATTAGTTTTATATGAGAGTTTCCCATTAGAAGAGAATAATTTTTCCATTTAAATAAATGTTAAGTCATTATGATCTGTCTGGATTATTTAGATAAAAGACATTTCTTTGATCTTAAGAATGCTTTTTTCCTGTTATTAATTTTTTTTTAATGTGACTACAGCAGTGACTAATTGGTTAACTCACAGGAGATCAGTTTTTAAAACACTCATGACAATGAAAACATCTATTACATATTTGTAAATTGGATGAAGATTCATTTAGAGAAGGGATTATACTTTTTTGGTGATCGGAAGCTTTCTGTTTACTCTCCAGGGCATTATTTTCGTTGTATAAACCAAAAAATTGAACTCAGTGAAATGTAATTTTGAAATCTTGTGAATTTAATAATATTCAGATTCAGAGGATCACCTGTATCTGATCTTATCCTCAAAGTCTGGGAAATTATTTACTTTTGCTGCTGAAATGTTTTCTACAATGGTATTTAAGAAGTGATCCAACTCCAATACTATATGAAACTGATTGACTTGTTACACAGGGTAAAGCATTGAGGCGTTATCTTCCATGAAACAAAGTAGTAAGTCGTAGTTGCTTCTAATGAGTTGTTACTGAATTTGTACAGGTGAATCAAAAACTTCCTTTTATGTAAAGGCACTAAAAGTGCTGATCTTCTTTGTCATGTTAGCTTTCCATTGATACCTTAGCCTTATTGATAAAAATGTAAAAATGCAAAGCAACATGTCAGTTCTACATTGAATCTACCGACTGTGTAAAATATAAAAGGAACGGATACTGCTTACTGGGAATAGTGTTTGTTTTCTTTATTCCTGAAGATGATTAAATCAATATTTTTGTTTGCATAAAACTTCCTTTTGTTTTTTGATTTATACTTTTAGAATCTATTCCTGTCAGTGACATTATTTTTGTGTATGTGCAATGTACTTATGTTTTTTCAGTCCTTTGAATTTTGGGTTTATATTAAGTGAAAATACAGGTTTGGGTCACTTTGATCAATTCCTTCAGGTACTAGTTGCTATAAATTCTTGCAGGTACTAGTCTCCTTTAATTGCAGTATTGATTGCAACAAGTATAACAGGACCTGTGACTTTACAGGCCACATCGTGTCAGCCTTTAAGGGAAACAAAAGCTTTAGAGGCAGTGGTTCAGGTTTCCATTTATCCCATGACCCCATGAAAGTTGACATGTGTCATTAACAGTGACATGCCAGAGATTCAGATTTCTTTGGCACAGCTTCTGAGAGCTAACACACTTCTCTGAATCTTTATAGTCTTGCAGTCTCTCAATGTACTTTTCCCTTGAGAGTGTGAGCATTTCTTGAGTTCAGCAAGGTCGCATGAAAAGCAGTTTTTCCCCTTCTCTAGTTTCTGGTTGGTCTTTTTGTTTTAGATAACAGTTAGTGGAAGAATTTTGGATTCTAGGAGCTCACAACTTAGTACGAGATGTAAGTCATGAACTCAGACAGTGAAACCCAAGATGGTCCATTAGGGGTACATCTGGGACTAAAGTAACAGGGAAGAGTGACTTTGCAAAGTGAGCGCAGAGACTGGTGACATAACTCAGCCACTTTTAGCTGCTTCCTCATTGGTGTCCTTGAACAAGGAATGTTAGCTACACAACACTCAGTTTATTTATCTGAAAATGGGAATAATAATATTAAGCATTCCATTAGGGTTTTTGTTGCTGTTGCTAGGAGAAAATGAAACATGGCTTTAGAAAACAGTAAAAATGAAAACACCAACAACAAAAAGACCAGCGTTGTTGAGTCAATGCCGACTCACAATAACACTGTAGGGCAGAGTAGAACTGCTCCGTAGAGTTTCCGTGGATCATCTGGTAGATTCAAACTACAGCACTTATTAATGTAAATGAAGCATAACACCTGCCATGGAAGAAGTCATCTCACCTGGTGTAACCATGAAACTTGTTAACAAAGAGAATGTAACCAGACCATGTGGAGGATTACAAAGGCTGAGATGGTGGGAAATGCTTCTTAAGTAGTAGGATAGCAGAGTATGAAAATCGAACATATGACCGTAGAAAAGTGAGAACGCTAGTTTGAGAGATTACTAATATTTATGTGGGTCAGTGATTTTTAAACTTTTCCACCAAAAGACCCCTAAGGGCAAAGGAAAATGTTGGATCCTAGGGAAGAGAATGCTAATACCACCACCTCTTCCACAGCCACAATAACAACAAACATTTATCAGGTACAAACAATGGTCTAGGTTCTGTGTTTTACATTTGTCACTTGAGCTCAAAGACAAACTAACCCATGGATTTATTGAGGTGAATAAAGAAAAATAAGCTCAGAATCAATGAGTTAGTACGTGGTGTAATGGTAGATCTGGGAATGTGATTGCAAGGTCTTCTCACCGAACCTCTCTGTATACTGCTTCTGAGGATTTGATCATGAGTGTTAAACTATTTGGAAATGCCTTGTTTTATTATTATTATTTTTCTAAATCATGTAAATGTTGAATTCAACTCTGTAGCGTATACTTTTTTTTGGTATATGCTATATTTTAAAATGCTTTTTGAGCACATACTTTACCTGAATGGTCAGTTAATTGTAGAAAACACACTATTGGCTTCAGAAGGTGTTTATTTTCCAAGTTTCGCCTGCCAGTAGTTATGACATAACCTTGAAAGAGCTTGTGAATTTTAAATTTTGTTTGTTGGTGCTTCCCAGGCCAGGCTTTCATCATTTTATTTGCAAAGAGAGAGAGAAAAAAAAAAAAAATAGCTGTCATTCTTTCGAAAATTTTCATGGTTAGTTTTAAAATTTGTTATAATATTAGCAGTTTTATGGAGTTATTAATTAAATTTTGTGATACCAGAATGGCTTCATCTAAGCTTTTCTTGATGTTTTAAAGCATTTATGTTTATGATTTAAGGCTGAATACTTGTCATGAGGGACCATGAATCTTATCTGAAGGAAACATATAAATAGCTTTCCAAACTTGAAGCTTAGAGTCACTTGAAATATGTCTTCTATGGCATTAAACAGAAACAAACAAACCCACTGCCACTGAGTCATTTCCGGCTCATAGCAACGCTATAGAGCAGAGCAGAAGTGCTCCACAGAGTCTCCAGGAAGCATCTGGCAGATTTGAACTGCTGCCTTTTTGGTTAACAGCTGTAGTACTTAACTGCTATGACACCAAGGGTTCCTCTGCAGCTTTAATAAAGGATAATGTTCAAAGAAGTAGTTGTAGACTTAGATATCTTCCTAAAATCAGGCAGGATTGCACTCTAATGAAGTTATTTGCCTAACAGAGAAGACTGTTGAATGTTGGTTGCAATCGTATTAACCTGTGTGATGTCTACTTACTACTCACAAATGATCTTCTGTTCATACTTTAATTCCAAAACCAAATGCTAGCTTCAGTTAGCTATGTTTAATATCTTAATTAATGGCATTTTACTGGAAAGAATGAGTGAAATTTGTAAGACTTATAAAATTGAGGCATATTTAGAGGTGCGAAAGCCTGTCGTTTATGGATGGTTAGTAGTGGTTGGAGATCAGCCCAAGTTAATTAAGCCCAAACTGCTTGATTTCTGAGGAACAGCTCTTGGTTCTAGTCTTAAATAAGAACTTACATAAATAGAACATCAGCTCTTACTTTTATGGGATGGAACTTCAGGTCCACAGGGAAATGAATTAAGATTGCTTGCAATATTTTCCAGTCTAAGTGCAGCAAGTCAGCCAGAAAGGAGAGACAAGAATATTTAAGGACACATCATGCCTATGGTTTGATTTCATTCTCTGGCACATGGACAAAAATTTGTCTTTGCCTAAGAGGAAGTGAATGCTATTTTGGTTAAGATTGCTTAGTCTGTAGAGTTGTTTAAAGACAGTATCCTATAATATATTTTAAAAAGTGAAGACAAAACCTATATATGTATATACATATATATATTATGTCTTAAATACATTCTGTGTATGAAAAGTGCACACAAATCTGAAGGATCAATAATTGCTTTCAAGGTAATTCCAGTCCCATGAAACCTGAGGTTTATTGCACTTGAAAGGCTCAAGGTTAGCAAGATCTAAAATCTTATCTTACTTATTAAATTCTGCATATGTGTTATTGTTTTAGTTATAAGTCATCCAGTTGGTTCCAGCTCTGTGTACAACAGAACAAAACACTGCCTCGTCCTACACCATCCTTACAGTGTTTATTGTGCTTGATTCCATTTTTGCAGCCACTGTGTCAATCCATTTTGTTGAGGGTCTTCCTCTTTTTCACTAAGCCTCTGCTTTACCAAGTGTGATGTCCTTCTCTGGGGATGAATCCCTCCTGATAATATATACAAATTATGTGAGATGAAGTGGTGCCATTCTTCCTTCTAAGGAGTATGCTGGCTGTACTTCTTCCAGGACAGATTTGTTTGTTCTTCTATCAGTTCACAGTATATTTTATGTTCTTCACCAAGACCATAATTCAAAATCATCAATTCTTCAGGCTTCATTACTCATTGCCCAGGTTTCCCATGAATATGAGACAGTTACAAACAATCTTGACAATTGGATCAGAAGCTCCTTAGTCCTTAGAAAGACATGTTTGCTTTTTAACACTTCGAAGAGATCTTTTTGCAGAAGATTTGCCCAATGCAATATGTCATGCATATACATATTATATATGTATATACATACACATATATTATATTGGATAGACTTCACAGAGGAAAAGTTGATATATGGTTAGATAATGTGCAAGTTGATACTCTAGGATATGAAAACAACATGTGCAAAGCGTAGAGGAAATGGAATAGAAGATGGCATGTTTGTTCAGAGGAATGTAAATGTGACATTTCCAGAAATTAATGAGTGACCGAGATCTGGTGGAGGAATATGAACTTGCAGGACCACTAGGGAACCCATATCAAGAGACATGCATTATGCTTCATTAGGTTCCTGAAGTTATAAATAGAGTACCCTAGGAAAGTTTCTGGGTCTGTTTCTCCCGTTAGCATAGTTCACGCTAGTAGTGTGGAGTGAGCAAGAGGACAGGGACACCAGTTGGGAAGCCATTGTCACTGTTTAGATAAGAAGTACCAAGTAACTAACCTAAGAGACAGATGGTACAGTTGGAGAAGTAGGATAGATTTAAGAGTCATTTCAGTAAAATTTATTAATTAAATTAAAACAACTAATGAGAGTGAGTCCAATTAATTTCCTGGAATATGGGTTTTAGGAGGGTTTTACAAAGATTGACTTAAAAAATTAGTTTCTAGGAATCTGGATTTTACTGACTGATATTACTAATATTTCAAATCCGCTTTACATTTACAAAATTAATATTGGCTATTCAGTTACCTTACTGAAGGACTGTTCTCTTTTTTGCAGGATTTAAAAATTACATATAAGCAGGAACGGATGCTCACCGAGGACCAAAATGACATGGGGTAAAGACAATCCAGAAGAGAGAGAGACCCACAAGAGTGGGTGGTTACATCGACTTGGGACCGGAAGAACTAGACGGCGCCCGGCCACCACCAGTGATAGCTGCGATGGAGCTCACAGAGAGGAGTCTCACTGGCAACACTAGAATAAAAAAGGGTACATCCTGAGATCTCCACTAAAAGACCGCAATTGATGGTCCAGCAGCTTCGGGGTTCCCCTGAGAGCATGGCCCCCAGCCCTGATGCTGCCCTTGCCCATGAATCGTAATGAAGGTCCACTCTTCGGACACGAATGGATTGGACTTGATGACACAGAGTGACCGTATTTTCTCGGCCCTTTATGATTCTGTGTTTTATGATATCTATAGGATATCATCCTGCTGACCTCTGGCTAGAGTAAGGGGAGTGGGTGGAGACGAGGGGAAAGGAGACTGTTGGGAGGATGAGACACGTATGGAGCAGAGAGGAATAGTGTGCTGTCACCGGGCAGGGAGAGCAGTGGAAGCTGCATATAGGTGGGCATGTAAATTTATATGGGAATGTACATTTTCACTCAGTCATAAAAAAAAAATTTTTAAATTACATATAAAAGCATACACACTTAAATTATGCTGACTTTAGAGTTACTTTTCTTGCATTTAGCATAATTTTTATTACAATAAAGTTATCGATTACACTATGCCATGATAATTTCTTGAGAATTAACTGCTGTAGAATTTGTCCATGAACATTTTTTAATGCTATAAAACCAGTATTGAATTTAAAGAAAATTACCAGAAAATAGAGTTTATAATGGACCCAATACGACCGAACCACCTAATTTTAAGAATATCATTAGGGGTCCAATTATAACAAAGAAAAAAATATAGTTTCGTTTTATGCACACTTGGCATACAAATTTAAAATATTTTTTTTTGTCCTAAAATCTCCAGTAAAAGACCATTTGTGTCTTCAGTAGCTCGTGGAAAGTTTTAACAATACCATAGCATTATAGATAAATTCAGGGAGAAAATTTAATAATGGGAAAAAAAAAAAGATGCATCTGTCCCTTCTCTAATTTCTTTTCTTATTCTCTTTTAGGAAATCCCTTAGATATAACGATTTCCTGAATAAGTAAAAGTATTCCTCTCAGTGGTCTCCTGAGCATCCTTGAAAACAGAAGTTTCCACCTTTCTCTTTGGTGCTTGTGTCAGCTGCAGCTGCCTTTATGTCATCTACCTGACACCCGCTGTCCTCCCACCCCACAGCCTTTTCCCTTACTGTTTTTCAATGCTGTGTTCGAATTCATTGTCCAAATACGGCTGTACAGACAGGAAGGGCTGAGAAAGAGGATGTTCAAGAATTTACAAAAAGTTGAAGGGAAACCAATACGTTTGTAATTTTGAAGTGACAAAGTAGATTCATTCTCAAATGTGCACTTTTCTCCCTGTCTTAGCTCTGCCACTGCAAAAAGTCAACTGTTCTTCAATAGAACATCCGGGATTTCTATGATGTAAGCCAAGGACTTCCAAATGTGGGCAGTTTTCTCATTGTTTTTCTTGAACCTACCTAGTGCCATTTAAGACTTCCATTCCTCCTGCAGTCCCTGCATCCTCATTCCAGGCTCGTAATTCTAGGGCAGCTGCCCAGTATCTCTGTGTCTTCAGTGGGTTCTTGGATTCAGAGGATTATAGGTCAAACATGAATCGTAGATATGTTACTTCATGCTAGTGGTTGAGAGTGTCCTCCTAAAATTCTAGATGAATTTCTTTTGTTGTTTTCAGCCCCACTTACACAAAATGTGTAATTCCTGATTCCCTTCTCATCTATCCATCTGTCCATTTACCAATGACACTTAAGGTCAGACCACTCCAGGCACAGCTCTAAGTCCACTGTATATCATGGCGGTTGACCCTTCAATGTCATATGGCAGACCTATTCAAGGGATCTTTTCTTCTTTTTTAAAGTTAATTCGAATTCTTTACTCCAAAACCAGAAATCACTTCTGTATTTGAAAAACAAACCAACAAACAAAACAGGTATATAAAGAGAACTGGAGAACCAGACTCAGAAACACTCAGAAAACATAGACCAGGTCCTCTCCAGGGAACATCCCTGGCAGGGGATAGAGGCTGCCAGCACAGAGGCTGGATTCTGTCACTGCCTCTCCAGACCCTTGACTGTGAAACCTGCTGTTGGCATCATGGTGACTGCTTCTGCTAGAGAGCTGGAATGAATTCTAACGTCTCTTTGCTTTTCCACTGCAAGCACCTGATCTACTAAACACAGCTTCCAGGAATCAGAGAGAACAAATGTCTTGGTTGTTAGCTTTTTTTATTGGAAGTTGGGCTCTAAATTTTACCAAACGAATACATTGCTGGGTTCCCTGGAACACAAATAAAGTAGTGCACTGGATATTTTCCAAGTGGCTTTTCAGATCCAGTCACCACTTTTGCACCCCATTCTATGCCCTGAGACGCTGACTTGTGCAGACTATTCACCCTATTTGCTGCCATCTGATTCAGTCGGCATCAGCCAATTTAAAGGTCAGGAGGGAGAAGAGTGGGTGAGGAGAGGGCTATTAGGATCTCCATGAACCGACTGCATTCTCGGCTGACACCCTAGCTTCTGCGAGATGCTCTTTCTATCCAGCTTCCTGGGTCTCTGGGATCCTGTAACTGTTCATTCCTTCAAGCCGGTGGGTGGTGACTGTGGGAGATGCTGCCCCCTCCCTTGTGGCTTCCCTCTACACTTCATTCATTTTTGGAAATAGACCTTTAATCAAATCCTCCTCAAATTAGTCTAATTTGAATATGCCATCTGTTCCTGGCTGGGACCCTGAATGATATAGGCAGTCTCAAAAATGTGAAATATCTTCTCTAGAGATGGTCCTTCCTGCAGCCTGGAGCAGAGCTGTTCTCTTCCAGGCAGTGTGCACTTCCTTTCTCTATGCAATATCATGATCCTTTTAGGCCTCCTGGAAGCAGATAGCCTGAGTGCCACGGTGGTTAAAAACCAAGACTGCTAATCAAATGCTTGATGATTCAAATTTGCCCTGTCTGACAGGGTTACTGCACTGTAATCTACTTGATCTGAGTGAATTGCTTTTGTTTTGTTTTAAAATTGGATAACCTTGAAAAAGAAGTGATTTAAGACTAACTTACTATAATACCTGCAAGGTGGGAATTCGAGAGAAGGGATCCCGAAGTAAAACAGTCTTAAAAAAAAAAAGAAAGAAAGAAAGAAAGAAAAACCTGAAAAAAATATACTAGGTGGAAAAGAGGAGAATTTGCAATATATAGGTAATGATAATGATAAGGATATAGATTATATGGGCAGTTGATGCCTGCAATAGGTGATTCTGGGTGGTACAAATGTTTAAGCGCTCAACTGCTAACCAAAAAATTGGTGGTTTGAAACAATCCAGAGGCATGCCTGACGACAAGACTGGAAATCTGCTTCTGAACAGCCACAGCCTTGAAAATCCTCTGCACACAGAGGATCAGCATGAGCTGGAGTTGAATTGATGGTAATGAACAACAACAGTAGAAGTCTTACAGGCTAAAAACGACAAGTCTCATTCAGCCAGTTATCATCTCAGAGCTTGATGTGTTAGCCAGGAACACAGATGGCCGCATATCCAAATACTCAAAAGTTGGAGGCAAACTGTGCTGAATAAAATACCAAGTGGGATGAAAGCTCCTACGCTGACGTCAAAGCCCTGCTAGGGAAAGAACGGAACACTGCATTTGGGAGAAGGCCTTCCTGGTGTAGACACCGAAGCAAGAGTCAGAAAAAATTTACTACCAAGAGCTAAACTCAAGAAAACCAAATACATGGCCATTAAGTTGTTCTGACTCATAACAACCCTAGAGGTCAGAGTAGAACTGTCCCATAGCATTTCCAAAGAGCACCTGGTGGTTTTAAACTGCTGACCTTTTGGTTAGCAGCCTTAGTACTAAGCCTACTACACTACTGTGGTTTCCAGATAGTAAATTGTTTTGTGGGCCATACTCTTTGGTCCCTGTCATAACAACTCAACTCTGCCATTGTAGCCTGAACATAGTAACAGATAACAAAGTAATAAAAGACTATGGCTGTATGCTAATAAAACTATATTTATAAAACAGGTAGCAGGTTGTTTTTGATCCACAGGCTGCAGTTTGCTAATTTGTGGGGTAGAGCAATTCACAAACAACGTATAGCAGTCCTTCCTCATTGCAAGAAAGTAAGTAAAGGTTAACAGCCTTCATTTGAGGCACATGCCTCACAGATGATGTTTAACATCGTCCAGATCTGTCTCTCGCTTCTCTCACTGCTTCTGGTTAAATCTCAGCCTGGCTCAGCTGGAGGAAAAAGTCTTCCTGTTTTGGAAGAAAAGGGATTATTTATCAAGCAAACTGTAGAATCCGGGTAATATGTACCTCTGAAACTGGGAGTGTAGACGTTAGGAGTTCTATTGTGGGGTGGGAGTTAGAGAGTGTACAACAAGGCAGGAGAAGGGAGAACTGATGGTTACGGGACACCCTCCTGAAATTCAGGATGAAGGTACTGGCAGAGACTGTGGATGGCAGTGTTAATATTGTGTTGTAATGGCTCCTAAGTACTTGGAAAGTATAATGGTCCTCAGTAAATGATGTCAAGCTGCCAAAACTCTCTTGGAAAATATAAAAAAAGACTAATTACCTTGGAGAGGAGCCCTGGTGGCATAGTAGTTAAGACTCCAGGCTGCTAACCAAAGGGTTAGCAGTTCAAGTCTACCAGCCACCCCTTGAAAACTGTGGGGCAGTTCTGTTCTGTCCTATAGGGTCACCATGAGTCAAAACTGACTAGATGACACACAATACCAGTTGTTTCGGAAATGTCAGGATGTTAGAAGGGCTTTACTGTACGATACTGTAAAACCCATCATTGTCTAATTCGCTTGCGAGGTCCCAGAGAATATTTCCTTCTCTAAAGTGCCAGAGAATTTGGTAGTGAAGTCATCCTTTGTTTCACTAAATTTTAAGCTGCTACCTGGTAATTCTGTCATATAATTAGGTTAAAGCAGAGTTACTAGACTGAGTAACTGTGTCTGATTATCTTAAAGATATATGATTACTGCTATTTAATAGGTATACAAGAGAGTATTCCAGGAACTCATAAGATTAATGGGGGCACCTGTTTAGGTACCTATACTCAGTGTTATCTGTGAATGGTCACTTTGAGAATGATAACCTGAAAAGAAAACAGTAATCAGAGGCTCATACCCCTGAAAATTTCTAGGTCTAACCTTTCCCACAAACAAAAAGCAGAAGTACTGTGTGGGTGGAATCTAAAGTGCATACATGGTACAAGAGGAAGATGATGAATATCATTTTTTCCCTAGGACGAACAGCAGCACTAGGACTGTAGCCTGACCTTTTGTATCTCCCACTGAAAATAAAAAATCAGAGTCAAGGTAGAGGATGTTTAACCTGGGACATGGCTGGTGTGACTGGTAAGAATGTTGGACTCTAGCAGGTGCTGTTGGTACTTTTTCCATGTCTTTCCTGTACTAACATGTACCATCTGTTTACACTGAACACTGGTGATCCTCCACCGAAGATATTCCCCCCCCCCCCCGGGCCTGGAAAGGGAGTACACTAATCCACGTGTATAGCAAGTTGTTAGTGATTAAGAGTAAATACTCTTGAGGCAGCAGGCAAACAGTCCTGAATGAAGAGATGAGACACAGATGCGTCTGCTTCACCATCTCTCAGGGTGGATGTCTCTAATGTGTATTTGGCATTGTCTCTAGGGTTCCAGAGTAGGACTGAGCTCCAGCTGGACAGAGCACTGCAGTTTTCGAGATAATGTCCCTTTACTGACTTCCTTTCTCTCGCTTCTCCACTCCCCTTTCAATATTTCCTGGGGTTACATCAGAATAAACTACTTGCACTCAAATCCTTTTCTCAGGATCTCTTCTGGAGCGGCCCAAGCCAAGAAGCACATCGGACTCAAAAATAGATCATGAAGTGATGTATGTGCATGATCACCCCTATTTGCAAGGATGTTTGGAAAACAGGCTTGAATACTGAAGTTGATAGCTTTTACTGCTTGTCACTGAGAGATGCAAGTGGCTTGCATTGCGCTATGAACTTTAAAGGTTGGTGATTTGGACCCACTCAGAAGCGCCAGTGGAGAAATGCCTGGCAATCTGCTTCAGAAGGGTTACAGCCTTGAAAACTCTGTGGAGTGTGGCTCTACTCTGCAACCACAGCAACTAGCTGGTTGGCAAAGCTAGGAAAAAAAAAAAAAAATTTTCCCCTGGTTCTTAAGCTTTGTCAAAAAATGCCACATAATTTCTGAAACTTGTATTATCTCTGTTCAGGAACAAAGTTGTCCAGAATCTTTAGCCTCAAAAACTTCAAATTGTTATGATTTAAAAAGTGTTAAATCCCAAAGGAAGGGAAACAGGTGCACACACACATGCCCACAGCCTTGGCTGGGCTATACAACCTTCCAGGCAAGCATCTCCTGTCTCTTGCATTCATGCTTTCTGTTAAATTGCCTCACATGAGAGCTGACAACTAAAATTTGAAGCATCCAATTCATTTTTATATTTCTGTGGCCTCAAATGATTTTTTTCTTTGCCAATTTTGTCGGATCCGACTCGACGGCACTTGGCCGGCTTGGCAATTTTGTCTGTTCCAGTAACAGTCTTACATATTTTTTAATTGCTGTTTCTGTTTGCACTCATATATTTTAAAACTGCCTAGAAGTAATGTAACAGCAAGATTTTTATTGCCACAACTAGTGGACACCTAGGTCACTTCATTGCATATTTAGGGAAATACTAGCAAGCTGCAACTAAGATTATTCTATGCTTTTGGTCCCTTCTATCTGAAATTTTCCTGAAGGTTTTATTTTTATGTATTTAAAAATATATATGTGAGGGGAGATTTTTCATTTTTAAAATGTGTAAAACTTTAAAATAAAAATAAGTTTAGAATTACAGAGTGTATATAAATCTGATGACCTATATTTTAGCAAGGACAGTCTTTTCTCCAATAGTGTCAATGTAATTTATTAAAGTATATATTATAAACATTTGTAAATATTATCTCTGGAAATTTCACTTCTTAGTCTATTTAACCATTTCCAGTGCTTAAAATTAGCTATGACTACCTCTTTGGTTTTTTTTTTTTTTTTCCTGTTATTGTAGAAATTTGAAGGAAAACACATAGGTTAGACCAAGGTGATAAAACTTGTAGATATACCTGGGCTAGAACCTGGTATTTCTTTCTTTCTTTCTAACCATGCAGGAAGCTCAAGTGTTCTGTGGCTCAGATGTACAGAGACTCTTGGAGAGCTGGAATGCATAAACCACACTGCTAAAACAAAATAAAACAAAGCAAGTAAACAAACAAAAAAACAGAGAACAAAAAAATAAGTCCACTACCATCAAGTTGAATTTTTTTTTTCCTACGATGGAGGTTGTACTCTGTTCATTAAGTGGTAAAATAGAAATGAAATGGCTGGGCAGAAATGAAGATGGGAGAATCTTTCATCGGTCTTCTCAAGCAGAACAAAACGAAGTTCATTGGATATGATCATTTTTCTATTATCAAGTTACTTCGGGTTGTCTTGTTTATATTTTTATGTAACTCTCGATAGCAGCATCAGATCTGTGGAGTCCAGGATTCTGTTAGTTAGAAGTTGTCTGGCCCACATGACAGGGAATACTATCTGGATATTTTGCCTCCATGAACATGTTAGCAAATTATCTGTATGTAACCTATTCATTTTAAAAAAGCTAGTTCAAAATCATAGAACCACCTATTGAAATACAACATGAAAGATCCATTTGTAGGAAGATATCTTGGTAAGAATGAATGCAAATAGGAAGATTTAGATGCATGATGTTGTTTTGCATTGAATTGTGTCCCCCCTCATTCCCTGGCCACCCCGAAAAGATACACTGAATTCCTAAGTCCTGTGCTGTGAATGTGACCTTGTTTATAAAGAAGGTTCTTGTTTTATCAACTGAGGTCATACTGGAGTTCAGTGGGTTCTAATCTGAATGCCTTCTAACTGGCATATTATTTTAAAAAGCGTGAATAGAGACAGGTGCCAAGTGAAAATACATCTTCAAGCAAACGAATGTCAAAAAATGCCCCAGGGCCATCTGAAGATGGAGGAAATAAGGAAGGATCTTTCCTTAGAGAAAAGAGAGAGAGAGAGAGAGAGAGACAGACGTAGTCTGGCTGATGCCCTGAATTTAAACTTGGATTTTTTTAATTTTGATTAAGTGAAAGTATAAAATCCAAATCAATTTTGCACACCTGCATTTCTGCAGCTCCTTCCACTCTCCTGGCCCAGTCACACTGCACTCCTCCTTTTCATTCCATGCTTGTGTCCTCCAAAAAAACTCCTGTGCCTTCGTCTCCACCCTCTTCTCTTCTAGCTAGACAGAGACCAGTAGAACAGCATACTATAAATGCATAGAATCATAAAGCACACAAACCACAGGGTCACACTGTATTCCCAAGTTCAGTCCATTTTTGTCTGAAAATTGACCTCAGTAGTATTTTCTGGTCACGGGCAGCAGCAGGTCTAGGCTCCATGCTCCCAGGGGATCTCCTAGGCTGTCAGGCCATCATTTGTGGTCTTTGAGTAGAACTTCTGAGCTGCACTGCTCTTTTCCTTGTGTTGCCACAGGGGCTCAACACTGTGTGCTCCATCACGGCTGCCCTAGTGGTGGCCGGGCACCATCTGGTTCTTCTGGTTATGTGTTGATTCAGTCTCTCATTCACTTGGGTCCTTCTGTCTTTTGGGCACGTTTTCCCTTGGTCCTGTGTTGTTCTCAGTGATTTTCTGTTCCGGATGAGTTGGGACCATTTGGTGTACCTCACATGGGAGCTTGCTACCTTTTAAGACCCCAGATGCCACTCACTAATATGGAGTGCAGAAGACTCAGTTAGCAGTATGCTAGTTATGCCAGATTACCTAAATGTCCGCCAAGAGCGTGGTCTCCAGACCTGAAGCCTGCTGCTCTATCCTTGCAGTGTTGGGTTGAGATTAGAAGAGTTTTCAGATTATGCTGAAGTCTGGTTAAGTAGATCTACTTTCTATTGTATGTTATCACTGCTTTTACCTAATCAAATTCCTGTCAACTATCTAATCTATGACCAGGACTCTCATTTTCTCCTCTCCCTTGAAGATGTCAAAGAGTCTTTTTCTATACATGAGTCTATTTAGAAGTACTGATAGTAAGGGTCTCACATAATATTTGTCCTTGTGCCACTGACTGATTTCCTTCAAGATGATCTCTGCCAATTGAAACTAGGTTATGAGATGCTTCCTAAAATCATCATGGTTCTTTATCATTGTGTAGTGTTCCGTTGAATACATGTACCATGCTGCAGTAAACATTCATGTGCATGTATCTGTTCATGTGACTGCCCTTGATTCTGTAGGATATATTCTGAGTGGTAGGATTACTGGATCAAATGGTATATCCATTCCCAGCTTTTTAAGGAAGCATTAGATTGATTTCCAAAAGGTCGTACCTATTTTGCAATTGCACCAGCAGTGTAGGAGAGTTCCCATTCCTCCATAGCCTCTCCAGCATTTGTTGTTTTGTGTTTTTTTGGATCATGATCAACCTTGTTGGGGTGAGATGTTATCTCATTGTAGTTTTGGTTTGTATTTCTCTAATAGCTAATGATAGTGAGCATTTCCTCATGTGTGTCTTGGCTGCCTGGATGTCCTCTTTGGTGAAGTGTCTGTACTTCTCCTTTTCCCATCACTTAATTGTGTTATTTACCTTTTTCTTGTTGCTATTTCACAGTGCCTTGTAGATTACAGAGATCAGATGTCAACCTGACAGGTAGTTGCCAAATATTTTTCCCATTCTATAGGTAGTCTTTTAACTCTTTCAGTAAAGTCTTTGGATGAGCAAAAGTGATTCTTGGTAGTTTCCATTTATTTTTTGTTAATCGCACTTTGTCATATTATGAAATTTCTCTAAGCTACATATTAGAACTTCTGTTCTTGACCCTATTTTTTCTTGCATGGTCTTTATCATTTTAAGTTTTGATGTTTAGGTCTTTGATCCATTTTGACCTAGTTCTTGTGTAAGGTATGAGATTTGAGTCTTGTTTCATTTTCTTGCAGATGGAGGTCCAATTTTGCCAGCACTATTTGTTAAAGATACTGTTTTCACCCCAGTTTACAATCTTAGGGACTTTGTCAAATATCAGCTATTCATGAGAGGATGATGGTATCTCTGGGTCTCAACTCTGTTCCATTGATCTATGCTGTGAAATAGTATCAGTAGCATTGGAGATAAATCTTCTCTAAAACTGTGGTAGAATTCTGTGGTGAAGCCATTTGGGCCTGGGCCTTTTTGGGTTGGTAGTTTTTGGATGACTTTTTTCAGTCTCTTCCTTTGTGATGGGTTTATTAAGTTGTTCTGCTTCATCTTGTGATAATTTTGGTAGGTGATATGAATCTAGGAATTTGTCCATTTTCTCTAGGTTTTCAAATTTGTTAGAGTACAGTCTTTTGTAGTATTCTGTTATGATAGTTTTGATTTCTGTTATAACTGTTATGACATCTCCCATTAATTTTTTATTTGGGTTATTTGTTTCCTGTTTTTCTTTAGTAAATTTGGCCAATGGTTTGTCAATTTTGGTGATCTTTTCAAAAAACTGGCGTTTGGTCTCGTCAGTTTTTTCAATTGTTCTTCTGTTCTCTAATTCATTTAGTTCTGCTCTAATCTTTATACTCTGTTTACTTCTGGGGCCTGTAGGGTTTCTCTGTTGCTCTTTTTGTTTAAACTGTAGGGCTAGTTCTTTGGTTTGGGTTCTTTCTTTCTTCCAGATGTGTAGAGTCTAACATGCTTCCTAATATTTTCTTTTTTTTTTTTTTTCTGATTTCTCTTCATAGATACCAGAGTCATTAGCTCTTTCTTCTAAGTCAGAAAGTCTGTTTTTCAATTTGTTCAATTCTCTTTTCTTGGCTTTGAATTGAAGTTTCTATCTCTTTGATTTTGTTATTGATCTGGTTGATTTCAGAGTACTAGTGTTCCATCAGATCGAACAGCTTGGTTAGTTTTTTGTTGCTCTGCTGCATTTTGTATAATGTGTCGGAGGGCTCTCTATATAGTTGTTTTGTACTCGCCCTCTGGTAGTTTCAGAAAGTCTTCTTCATCTGCAGAATTCCTTGGTTCTTTCTTTTGGGAGACTTCTGGAACCATAGCTGAATTTTTCATTATGTTTCTGTCCAAAGTTTGTTGATTTGGGGGCATCTGGTGGTTGTTTTGCTTCTCTGGTATTACATTAATGGGGTCTAAAGCTGAGTCTGAAAAGGAAGGTAATCACCAGTCACCTCTATGTACTCCCATGACTGGGCCAAGTGGAACTTCTGGGGTAGCAGGCTCTACCTCCTGATGGGCAAAGACACAGCTCTACTTATATAGTCACTGGGGGGGCCATCAGCTGACTCTATGATGTGAGTCTGTAGAGGCTGGAAGAGAAGTCATCAGGATACACCACAGTTATTTCTCTCAGCAGTGTTATACTGAAACGTAAAAAATATCTGATGGCTTCCAAAATCAGTCAGGCTTTCAGGTGTGCAAGCCCGTCTTCCTAGCTGGCAAAGTGAGTACCTCTATATCCAACCCCAGATACTGTAAACTAGTTCAAAATATGTAACAGCTTGGGTCGTGGCTAGTGCACTACTGTCCTCTCCTGCCAGGGACCACATGTAAGGCCACACTGTGAGAAACACTAATTTTCTGTTGAAGAAGCACTCAGTGGGCAGACGCTACCTACCAACCTGGCAATTAGGCTCTGCTTTGGCCTCCGTTTGGGTAAATCTGCCTCCCAACTGAGCAAGATGGCATCCCGCACAAGCTCTCCCACCCGCTGTGCAATAGTTGAATCAATGGCAGAAGTTCAGAAACAGGAGGCTGAGCAGCTTGCATGCAGAGTCCAGGGCTGTGCTCTCAAAATGTGACCATTATCATCTGCTGATCCAATCAGCAGTGTGTCTGAGTTTTTCTGCCAGTTAAGCTGAAGCTCTGCTTGCCAGCATTTGGGTGACTCTGCCTCCCAGTCATACAAGATGGTGTCCCACACAAGCTCTTCCATCTGCTTGGGAATAGCTGATTCAATGGCAGAAGTTTGGAGAGAGAAGTTAAAGGTGTCGAGGTGCACAGAAACCAGAGCCAGAATTTCAAAATGTGGCCATCCCTCCAGCCGATCCCATCAGCAGTGCATCTCAGCTTTGCAGCTAGTTAAGCCCTAGCACCGTCCCCAGGTTAAAACAGAGAAAAAAAATTAAAATGGTGAGTTACCTTTGGATCACGGGAGTTGGCACTCAACAAGGGCAGGGATTGGCGAAAGAGAGAAAGTTTCCCATTCAGTGGCACGTAATCAAAATTGACAGCCCTGTGCCATGTCCTAGGGCTCACTGCATATCCAGAAGGCTCTGTTTAATTATCATCCAGGTCTCAGTTTTCAGAGGAAATCAAAGGAGACGTGTGTCTGTCTTGACTCTGCTTCCTGTTCCATTGGTCTATACGTCTTTTTTTTTTTGTACCAGTACCAGGCTATTTTGACTACTGTGGCGGTGTAATAGGTTCTAAAGTGAGGTAGAGGCCTCCCACTGTATTTCTCTTCTTCTGTAATGCTTTACTTATCCGGATTTTCTTCCTTTTCCAACAAAATTGGTGATTCGTGTACTTATTAAAAAAAATGACACTAGAATTTGTATTGGGATTGCATTGTATGTGTCAATCACTACGGGTAAAATAGACATTTTCACAATGTTAAGTCTTCCTATTCATAAGCAGGGCAGATTTCTCCATTTATGTAAGTCTCTTTTGGTTTCTTAAAGTAAGGTCTTGTAGCTGTCTCTGTATCAGTCTCTTACTTCTCTAGATAAATTTATTCCTAGGTATTTTATTTTCTTGGGGGCTATAGTAAATGGTATAGATTTGGTGATTTCTTCTCTGATGATCTCTTTGTTGGTGTAAAAGAATACCACTGATTTATTTGTGTTTATCCTACAGCCTAATACTTTGATGAATTCTTCTATTAGTTCCAGTAGTTTATTTATGGATTCTTTAGGATAATCTGAATTTACAATCAGATCCCTGCAAATAGGGAGATTTTTACTTCTTCTTTGCTCATGCAAATACCCTTTATTTCTTTGTCTAGTCTAATTGCTCTGGCTAGAACTTCTAGTACAGTGCTGAACAGCAGTGGTGGGAGTGTGTGTCCTTGTCTAGCTCCTGTTCTCACGGGGAATTCTTTCAGCCTCTCTCCATTCAGGGTGGCATAGGTGGTTGGCTTTGTGTGGATGCCCCTTATTGTGTTGAGTAATTTGCCTTCTATTCCTATTTTGCTGAGAGTTTTCAGCATGATGGACTTTATCAAATGTGTTTTCTGCATCAATTGACAAAAGCAGGTGATTTTTAACCTTTGTGCTATTTTGTGGTTGATCATGTTAATTGTTTTTCTGATGCTGAACCACCCTTGCATCCCTGTATGAATCCAACTTAGTCATGTTCAATTATTTTTTATATGTTGTTGAATTTTACTGGCAAGTACTTTGTTGAAGATTTTTGCTTCTAGGTTCATGAGTGATACTGGTCTGTAATTTTCTTTTTTCGGTGGGATCTTTCCCTTACTTTGGTATCAGGGTTATTCAGGCTTCATAGAATAAATTTAGGAATATTTTATCCCTTTCTATGCTTTGAAATAGCCTCAGTAGTGTTGGAGTTAACTCCCCTCTGAAAGTTTGGTAGAATTTTGCACCGAAGCCGTCTGAGCCAGAAATTTTTGATTGGTGTTTTTTGGATCACACTTTCAGTCTCTTCCTTCATGATAGATTTATTAAGTTGTTCTGCTTCTCCTTGTGATAATTTTGGTAGGTGATATGAGTCTAGTAATGTGTCCATTTCCTCTAGGTTTTCAAATCTGTTCGAGTACAGTCTTTCCTAGTATTCTGTTATGATACTTTTGATATCAGTTATATCTGTTGTGAACCTCCCATCTCATTTCTCATTCAGGTTATTTGCTTCCTTTCTTGTTTTCCTTTTGTAAGTTTAGCCAATGGTTTGTCAATTTTGTTGATCTTTAAAAGAGAAAAACAGCTTTTGGTCTTATCAGTTTTTTCAATTGTTCTTCTGTTCTCAAATACACTTAGTTCTGCTCAAATCCTTATTATCTGTTTTCTTCTGATGCCTTGAATGTTCCTCTGCTGATCTGTTTCTACTTGTTCAACTTGTAGGGTTAATTTTTTGGTTTGAGTCCTTTCTTCCTTCTTTATGTGTGCATTTATAGAGATAAATTGACCTCTGAGCACTGCTTTGGCTGTATCCCATAGGTTCTGGAAGGATGTTCTTTCTTTGTCATTTGATACCATAAATTTCATTATTTTATTTTTTGATTTCCTCTATAATCTATGGATTTTTGACCAAGGTATTGTTCAGTTGCCATGAGTTCAAATTTCTATCTATATTTTTTCTGCTATTGATTTTGACTTTTATGGCTTTATGGTCTGAGAAGATGCTTTGCAATTATTTACTGGTTTGGATTTTTTTGAGAGCAGCTTTATGCCCTAACAAATGGTCTCTTCTGGAAAATGTTTCGGGTGCATTGGAGAATAAGGTGTACTTATCTGTTGATGGGTAAAATGTTCTGTATATGTCAATGAGGTCTAGTTGGTTAAATGCTGCAATAAGATCTTCCGTATCTTTATTGAGCTTTTATCTGGATGATCTATCCTTTACTGGAAGTGGAGTGTTGAAGTCTCCAATTATTATTGTGGAGTAATCGATCTCATTTTTCAGTGTATTCAGTGTTTTTTTTGATGTATCTAGATGTTCTGGTATTTGGTGCACAAATACTTAATATTGTTAAGTTCTGCTTAGATATCGAACCTTTCATCAATAAACAGTGACCATCCTTGTCCACGATGGTGGATTTTACATCAAAGTCTATTTTTTATCTGAGATTAGTGTTGCCACTTTTGCTCTTCTTTGTATGTTGTTGTCTTGGTATATATTTTTCTATCCTTTAGTTTTCAGTTAGTTCGTATCTTTAAGCCTAAGATGTGTTTCTTATAAGCAACTTACTGACTGGTCGTGTCTTTTAATCCAACATATCACTTGCTATCTCTTTACTGGAGCATTCAGTCAGCCTACATTGGTGTAATTATTGATAGGTATGTGTTTAGTGCTGTCATTTTGATGTATTTGTTTTTGTGTTGTTGATGTTTTCTATGTTACTTTTAATATTCTGTTCTAGGTCATTCTTCTTTATGGGTTGGCTTTTCACCTTTTTCAGCTTGGGTTTTGTGTTTGTTGAGACTCCTGTATTATGTTTCTTGTTTTGATATGTTGCAGTGTAATTTGCTTTGGGGATACTCCTGTAGTCCGCCTTACTATTCTAAGATTAAATCAACTTTAACTTTTGCATCTCTTTTTAAATTCCTCTCCATCTGAAAAGGGTTATAACTTCAGTAATACATCCATCTTTTTAGTGTGATGATGTAATAGTTTTCATCATATGATCACTGATTCCCTTCTTTTAACATTGTAGTTTTGTTTGAGCTTTATGACACCCCTGAGTAGGATCCTAGAAGCTGTGTCCTGCATTGCTTCCTTAACTATATACTTAATGGTTTTGTTTTTCTAAACAACAAGCTTCTGTCAGTATTTCTTGTAGTTTGCTTTTTACAAAATCTCTAAGCTTCTGTTTATCTGCGAATGACTTAATTTCATCTTCATAATGGAGAGACAATTTTTCAGGACACAAAATTCCTGGTTTGAAGTTTTTCTCCTTCAGGGCTTTGACGTGTCATCCCACTGTCTTCTTACCAACATTGTTTCTGCTGAGAAGTCAGCAACGAAAGCCTACAGGGCTTCCCGCTGAATGTTAGCTTTGTTGTAAGTCTTGCTGCCTTTAAAAGCCTCTCTTTATGTTTCATTTTATTAAGCTTGATTATAGTAAGTCTTCATGTCTTTCTTTTGGGGTCTACTTTTTGTGGTGTTCACTACACATCTAGGAAATCTGTTCTCTCTTCTTTTATAATTTCAGGAAAGTTTTCTGTCAGCAACTCTTCAACAATATTCTGTGTGTTTTCAGCTACCCCTCCCTGCTCAGCAACACTAATTAGTCCTAGATTATTCCTCTTCATAGAGTCCCACATGTTTCTTAATGCTTCTTCATTTTTTCTTATTTCTTTCCTCTGATTTCTCCTTACAAGTGTTTATGTCAGTTGCTCTGTCCTCAAGCTCACTAACTGTGGCTTCTGTTTCCTTAATTCTGCTCTTTTGGCTCTGATTCGACTTGACTTGTTTAATTGTGCAATTTTTATTATTGATCTGCTGTTTTTAAGATTATTGATGTTCCATCAGTTCAAACAGCTTGCTTAGTTTTTCATTTTGCTCTACTGCATTTTGTTTAATCTCTAGGAGGGCTTGCTATATAATTCTTTTGTACTCAATTTTCAATAGTTTCATAAAGCCTTCTTCATCTGGGAAGTTTTTGATTCTTTATTTTGAGAGTTTTCTGGACCAATGATGGACTGTTTCTGTAAGTGGTTACTATGGATTGTTGTCTTCATGCCATGTAGAAGCTGTTTGGTTTGTCTGGTGTTTCCTCAGCAGGTAGTGAAGCATAGTGCTAGAAGGGGAGTTTGTCACCCTCTGCCTCTGTGTACTCGAGTGACTCCTCTTAGGTGGACTCTTTCGGACAGCAGGCTCTGTCTCCTAGCTGGCAAAGATGGCACCCTACTTTTTGAGTTACTGTGGGGTCATTAGCCAACGCTATTATGTGGAGCAGCGAAGGGTGGAGGAAATACTGCAGGCCACTCAGCCATAAATTTTTCATGTTATATTATTTTAAAAAAGTACTTTACTGCTAAGTTAGGTTCTGTCAGACAGCTGCAGAAATCAGTCAGGCCCTCAAGTGTGACAGGTCCTGCCTTCTGGCTGACAACAAAATCGTCTCATATGATGTTTCCAGATGCTATGTCATGGTTCAATATTGGAAGAGGTAATGGTCTTGCTGCTGTCCTCTGCCAGGTCCTACCCATAACTCTAGAGATGTCATCATCATAAACATAGCTCTTTTACTGCAGAAGCACTTTCTTGAGAGGTGCTGCCTCTCAGTGTGAATGTTAGCCCTAGCTAAGGCCTCTGTGTGGGTGAATCCCTCTCCCAACTGACCAAGATGGTATCCACCTGAAACAGCAGAATCCATGATGCAGCTCAGAAAGGAGAGGATGGAGGGGCAGTGATTCCCTCAGGCAGCAGCTGTGCTCTCAACGTGTGGCTATCCCACTCAGTTTCTCTGCTGTGCTATATGTTGTTGACTGAACCTACTGCAGTTCAGTATATTAGCCAGCTCATGCCCAGTTCCTGCTTCCCAGATAACAAAAAAGGCGTCAGTACCTGGATTCCTCCCTAATGGTGAGTTAGCTGAAACAGGACTCAGCATGTACTGTCTTCTGTTAGAGAGCAGTAGTTTCCTGTATACTGGCATGTAGTCCAATCTAACAAGCCTATTCCAGATCCTAGGGCTCCCCAGATGTCCAAACTACTCCATTCATTTATCATTCCAGGCCTTACTTCTCAGAGGAAATTGAGGAGACATGTGTCTAGTCAGTCATCTTGGTCCTATCTCTCATGAATTTAAACTTTTAACTTACAGAACTGTGATAAAAGACATTTCTGGTCATTAAGGGTACTTACTTTGTGTTATTTCATTATGGTAGCTCTGAAAAACTAAGAATGGTGTGAAATTTTATTGACAAGATATTGTGAATATCTAATGCTCTGCTTTTTAATAATGGCAAGAATGTCTGTTGGAGTTTCTTTGGTAACTTGAGGGAAAAATTTCACTGTTGGGAATATTTTAAGAATTTCTGGAAAGTAGAGGTTGTGAACATTTTGCAACATATGGTAGTGCGAACACTATTGTATTTTCCTTTGTATTTCATAATTTTGAAATACTCTGATCAGTATTCATATTAAAAAAGATACGTAAAATCTAATCATATGATCTGAGTCTTTTAAGTATAAACTTAAAGTCCTCTGCTCTCTTTGGTTTTAATATACAAAAAAAATTATCTTGATATAAAGCTGTCATGTAAATTTTAAAAGTATTTTATCATGTTTTATTCAGAACTTTCCCAATAGTTGCTTATCATTTTGAAAAGTCATTTATTACTGGGAAACAAGGAGTAATGTTACATGGGAATTAAATGTAAAGTGTTAAATATATCAAGATCTTTGCATTCCAGGGCAATTGTACCTGCTTTTAGTTCTGTGGAAACCCTGGTGGTGTAGTGGTTAAGTGCCATAGCTGCTAATCAAAAGGTCAGCAGTTTGAATCCAGTAAGCTCTCCTTGGAAAATCTATGGAGCAGTCCTACTCTGTCCTACAGGTTGTTATGAATTGGAATTGACTCAGTGGCAGCAGGGTTTGGTTTAAATTCTGTACATCGTATGGTCATCTGGGATTTAACTTCTTCAGCATCAGTCTGAATCCCTCATTTCACAAATGTTTCCTGAGCATATATTACATTTTTGCAAATGATCTTTAGGATCTCTTTGATGCATAAAATTTTACACTTCCATGATTTATATATGAGCTATCTTCATTTTATAGTATTTCTATCGACCCTTAGTAGGCTATAAGCATTTTCAAACAGTTCGTCCAAAGTTCAACTACCTAAGAAGTCTGAGTTGGATCACAATAATTTTTTCTTTTGATAGTGTAAGAGACATGCAGGTCAGTTGTGTGGTAAAACATACACAAAAATATATGTGAATAGAAAGTATCATAATAAAAACATATTTTCACCTAATCTGTGTGTGAAACAGCCTATTTATTACCAATCAAATTATTGTGGAAATCTGAATAGCTTTTTTAGGACTTCTTTTTTTAAAGGTATTTTTCCAGTCTTTTAAAATCATTGAATTTTGAGGCTGTGATATTTTTCCAAACATGAAGAACACACAGAACACACAACTCAGTCAATTTTATTAACCAAGGAATTTCCTAATGCCTGAATAGCCCTAGAAATTACCTGCTGTCAGTGTACACATATCAAGGCAATCTACCTGAAATTTCCTCTTGAGTTAGTTGATTAGTGCTTGTTACATTAGTCTATCCATTTCATTTGTATTGGCAGGTGCATTTTCCTGTATGCCCTGTGATTGACAGACTTGGGTGAGGGAACAAGGAGCAATCACTCCTCGCAGCATCTCCTTAGCCTAAGGCGTCCTCAGTTCCCGTCTCCCTCTTTGCTTTATTTTATTTTTTGCTACCTATGCTGGCACCCCGAATTTCTCATGGTGTTCATTAGCAACAGTAGAAGAAGCTTGGAACCCTCTGTGTGCACTCTCTTCTCTCAGGACAGTGCTGGTGTTTTACACACCTGTGCCTGGAAGGATTGAATGAAAAAAATACTGGGATGCTATTATTACACATCCCCATTAATAAGGAATCTATTCCAGCACTGCAGTTTCTAGAACAAGTGGAGTTTGAGTAAAGAGAAACTTTATTGCTGTACAGTGCCTGAAATATAATAAGTACACAACTAAATTTATTGGTATATCACAAATTAATTAGATCAATTAAAAAAAATTGGTGTGATCTTGAAAAGACCTCTTAAATGCCAACAGTGTTTAAACACTGCTCCAGACTGGATGGCTCTAGGAAGAATTTCCACGAGCCACAGTACTAATACTCCTGTATTAGTAAGAAGTGAAGCTGAAACAAGCAGCGGGCAATCAAATCTCAATTAGGCTTTTGTACTTGACTTGCTTTGTGATTGAGAGTTTGGCAATCTCACTAGAGAAAGAAAAATGGTTTATGTAATTTCCATTGGCCTTCACTACAGCCACATAGGTGCCATCTAAATCAACTTGCGGAAGGCAACAACTGAAACCAACAGTGGGTTGACTGTATGCAGACCCATGTATCACACTATAATAACCCTAGTAGTGAGCAATATAGACAAGTAATCAAAATAAAGTTTGTCTTAAATTAAAAAGAACACACAAGAAAAATCACACAGCACTCTATTACATCCCTGAGAGTATTAACAAATGACTTGAATTGGAGCAGTTTATTCTTCCCTCAGAATGCACTGAATGTTATTTTATCATTTCTTGAAAGGCTTTCTAACCTTCAAAAGAGTTACGACCAAATGACTGGTCAGTTGTATGCTTTTGATGGTCAAATCATTGTTTTTCATTCTAATGATTTTCAGGGCCAGTAGCTGAGATTTCAGAGCACAGAGTATTTTCAGTTTGGAAAAGAATGATAAAGACAAAAAAAGAAAGACGTTTGTCAAAGAACATATATCGTCAATTTGACCAGAGGCATCTAGGCAGTGTGACATGAAAGAAAAGTGTTCTATATTAATGCTGTGTTTCAAGACATATATAATCATAATGTCATATCTAACACCCATTTCCCTGATCTTGACATGTCAGCAATGTTCCAGTCAATAAGTTATGGAAAGGCCATTTCATTACCTGGCATTAGTCTCAGGCATAGCAGACCATCATCTTCTATTTGGAGAGGAACATGTGGTAGATTAGAGGACATTAATTTGATGGAGAAAAACTTGCCCAAGTTCTTCCAACAAAACGGGCAATGCACCGTGTCATTACCTGTTGCCTGAAAAAGAGATAAAACGTCTCCAAAATGACCCTTCTTCCACTTCAGCAACCTAACTCCCAACAAATTACACTGCTATAAAAAGAATGACTAATTATGCTTCCACTAGGTACTATAAAGCATCCAATTATGAGTGTAATTAGAAGGGCAGGGCATAAAGTAATGGGCCTTTATTTAGAAATGTTGTTATTCTCGGGACAGCCCTGAAAGCGGTTTCTTTGTTTTGTTTTATGCGTTACACTTATCCTACCTTTCTGCAACTTGCTCAGATTTATCTCAATAGGATAAACATCTGTCACATCTTGCATATTGCTTTAATTTGATTGTCCCTGACCCCTTAGGCGAATATAGACAGGTGGAAAACATACTGGCTATTTCACATAACATCTGTAGTCCCTTTAGCCAGTCTTTTTTTTTTTTTTTTTTTTAAGGCTTGTCACAGGATGGAGGGCTGCAGAATCCAAACTGCTTGTCTCTCACTGTAGCAGGGAGAAGGAACCAGGTGGTTTCACCCTCTGTTTCCTTGAGGAGCACTGTACCATTTAGCATTTACACGTGCAGGCTGGGGGAACAGCTGCTGGCTTGGAAGCCAGACCAGTCCTTAAAAACTGGTGGGGAAAGTGTGGGGAGAGAAAAAAAAAAGCAACAAGCAACAGGGTATGCCTGCCATTGAAGTCATTGTTTTTATTCTGTAATTCTCAAGGAGTTTAATAAATGACTACATATGCAAATACACACACACACATAAGCTCACTCATACACACAATGTCTTTAACAGTAATTTGATGTGATTAATGAGGCTGTTCCAGCACAACTTGAGGATACCGTATTAGTCACAGTTAATGACTCCTGCACAGCCTACTCAGAGAGCAATATATCCTTATAAAGTGTTTCTATCACGGAGCTGGAGGAGACCTCAAAATATCCTATTACGGTCAGTGGTCCTCTTTCCAGCACTGGAGGAGAGACACACCCTAAAAGAACCAGGAGCCATTGATTTTTAAAAATTTGTTAAGTAAAATCAAAAGCAAGCAAACAAAAAGCACAACAAAACAAGAACGTAGATTCTCCAAACGCCCTTCCCACTAGTCCCAGCCTACAGTCATTCCACAAGCCAAGAAATGTCTCCCTGTAATTGCGCTTTCACTTTAGTCCAAGTCAATTTCCTCTTGTGTAAATGGAGAAAAATTACTCAGATATCCTCTTACGTCAATACTTAATGCACTTGAAGGTGATTATTAAAAAGTCCCTTTGTCTTTTCTGTGCTATAAACTAAACTAGTATCAACTCCTTAATCCTTCTCTTACAAGTTAAGTTTCATGTGCTAAAGGAAGTTGGCTTGGCTGGCTTTTATAATTGTTTTTAAAAATTTCCCTGGCTCTTTTAGTTTACCACTTCTAAAGTTTAGGAGGAGTATACCTACATCACCTGGTAGAAAATTACCTAAGGTGTCTTTAAAAATGAAACCTCTTGGCCACCTCTGTCTACTCTACCAGAATCTCTGGGCCCAGCGTCTGGATTTTACTACAAATCCTAGTAAATCTCTTTCTACTATGTTCTTCTAATCTGCTTTCCTCATTCTTTCCAGGCTAAGAAATGCATCCCCTGCATTTATTATTTACTTGACTTCACTCACATCTTTGCTATTTTAAGGACCGCTTCCCTACTGTCTCCTCTCCATGTCTTAGCTCTCTGGCTAGTCTCAGCAGGATCCATTTTACACCATGAGGCCTTTTTAAACTACATCAGTCAGCTGTGGTCAGACACTGTAAAAACAACATCAAGGCAGTGTCTGACCTCCTCTTACTTCACAAAGGGAAAGGAAAATCAAGGTCAACAGTGCAAGGCAGACTCCCGTGAGGTAGAGGCCACGTGAGCCTCCTTTCTCTGCCATCAGCCCTTGAACAGCACTTTACTTCTCTGCTGGGTTCAATAATTCACTGCAATGGCCACACAGAACTTACAGATCATTCTTATGATTATAGGAGTTATTAGGGAAGTAACAGTTAAAATTCAGGCTCAGGAACACTGAGGATACAGTTCTGTCATTAGGACAGGCTCCTTCCAGTCCTGCCTGAGTGTGCAACTCTCTGTGGCCATAGGCCTTTGCCCAAAGTCACTAGCTTTCTCTCTCCATGATTTGGGAAGCCTACCTACTCCTTGCTTCTGGGTCTTTCTCGCCACAGCTTCTCACTGCCTTCAGGGTTACAGCTCTCTTTTTGTTCCTGTCTCCTGGTTCCAGGAGCTCCTCAGTGCACATGCGCCGTGTCCAAGGGGCATGCTCTCTGCTCCTTGCTGCTATTCCTTTCTGTTGGTAGGATCCTCAATCTCTTACATGTGAGGTGGCTCATTTGAAGCCTAAATGGATGGCAAAACTGACCAGTCGCTTTAGTGGGCCACAATTACTCTGTCACATTGTGCTACTCAATCACTTGGGTAGCAGTTACAAGGATTAAAGCTAGAAAGGCTGCACCAAAGTGCGCTGTTACACCACAGGCACTTACTGAACTCATCACTTCTGAGACATCTAGCTCCAAACCCAAATCCTATGTGTGCTATTTCAGACCCAGTTATAGTCAATTATAATTGTTTACCTGTTGACCTCAAAGGGAGAAATCTCTCCTTGTCCCGCCTCCTCCATCAAATTTGGTGCAGTTAGTACGTTACGGTTTCTGGAGGTTTTAGTCAAAGACTCAGGCAACTTGCACCCCCCGAACGCCATGATTATAAGCATATCCAGGTGACTCTGGGTTTGTGAAAAGACAGGAGCTTTTTTTCTTGGGTGGGTAGGGCTCCTTGCCATTGAGATTGAGGAGAAATGGAACACTGAAAGCCAGTAACTTTCCCTTTTGCTTCTTGCCTGATCTGTGGCAATAAGTAGATATACACTTGATTGTCCCTTTTAGTTGGCTTATTGCCCCAGTTAGCCACCTTAACAGCTGGTAGTCAGAAAGAACCTGTATTTTATATTCAATCACTTGTAACATGTAGTTTTCAATTTTCTTCATTTGATGTGTATTTCTACTCACCTCATTCTTAACTTTGTGTCTTCATACCAGTACTCATTGATTTTCCACTCATTTTGTAAGTTTGAGACAAATATCCTTCACAGGTCCCAGCAAAATTATTTTCATATGGTCTTCATTAAGCAACACGTTCAGCTGAGTAGACCTCCAAAGTGTCATGAACACTCACCAAAGACATATCCACAATTCAGCCCTGCTTATCCGCAGGTTATATTACGATAGTAAACAAATAATTGATAGGTGTCCCTTTTTATACTAGAGTTTTAGAAAACAGTCTACATCCATGTCTTCTAGTTCCTGTATAATGCATTAATGCTGATTTCAATTTTTGCCATCATCTTGTAACTATTTTGTCAAAGAACATTCTCTTTTTGAATTCTCCTGACTTTGTTTCCACTCTACTTTTACCTTTCTGTATCTGTGGTCTTTGCTTTTCCCCCCTTCTTTTATTATCAGGATATAACTGTGGAGTCACCAAGCTGATCCAAGTCCTCCACTGTGCGTGCTATTTCTTCTACTGTCTTGGGGAGTGCAGTACTTTTTATTGATTCCTGTGACCATTTCTTAACGGAGGAACCCTAGGTGTTCACTTTTAATGGTGCGTTGTTTCTAGTATTTCATTCCTGTACCTCTAATGCCATGATTTTCTCATCTCTAATTCTATCATTTCTTTATTTTCGGCTGGACATTTATACTTTATGTCCTTAGGCCCTAAATGGCAAAAGTGCAACCCATTGTGTTCTGTCCCAAATCAACCATCTTATTCATTTTTTCACTCTAAAATAAACTCTCCATCACCAAATCTCAAGGTTCAAAATTTGAAGTCATTGTGAATTTCTTTTATTCTCACTGCAAGGACTGTCAGAAGCTGCTGCTTCCTCCTATCAAAGTTCGACTTGGTAATGGGCATTTCTTAAGCTGGCTAGTAATTTGGCAGTCCTCCCGACAAACAGCGCTCTTTAAATATATTATTAATGTGTTACCGCCCCCACTCTCCTCGGCATTTGGAAGCAACGCATTTTCTACTATCAAAAAAAAAAAAGTGTATGCAGACTCTTCTGTTAATTAACTTTCAATGCCCAAAACTGAAAGTCACTATTCTGAAACAAATGAATGGAGAATATGTTACTATTACAACTTTCTTCTAGCTTTTAAACTAGATATTTGCTTGAAAATCTTAAGACAGAATTTAAAGTCTGACAGCAAAATGAATGTGTCTCTTCTGGTGCCTCCCACATTATTTGATTTTAGAAATTTAGCAAATACTGAGCATTAAATTTAGGCAGCTACATTTCAAAATTTCAACATATGTGTATCAGAATGCTCTTCCCTACACTCACACCTCCTCTGAAAAGCTAAAGAGTAATTATGTGTTTATTTATTTATTTAAAGTGCTAGAGGGTGCTGTGTATTTGACAGGGACTGAATCAATTTGTATTCTGCTCACCTGGAAGATTTTTGTGAGTTGGTATGTTTTACAGGGAACAGTGCCATACTTGACCTACCAATTTATACATCTTTTCTTCTTCCTAGTTTCCCTCCCCACAAACCTCTTTCCACTTAATCATCGGATCTCAATCACCTTTCAGATTTACTTCTTAATCTGGCTGTTAGGTACGAGTGATCTCCCTTTGCATTTTATCACTGCCAGTTGAACCTCTGTCTCACTTTTCCTCAAACACAGTTGTGTTAATTTCAACACCTGGCCTTTATTTGTGTTGCTCTCTCTGTTGGAATACCAATAAATATTTACTGAGCAAAATCATTAAGAATGTGACCTTTTGAAGTCACAGAGTACAAGGATGAGTACTCATTCTGTGACTTTGTAGCAGTGAGAACTTTTGTTTGTAGTTCAGCATCTCAAAAATTCACGTCTCAGCTATGATTTAGAAATAATAGTGATTCTTAACTAATCACTATTATATAAGAGGATTAAGTGAGGTAACTTTTTTCAGTTATTTACAAGTTTCTTGGTACAAATAATTGCTCTGTAATTGCTAACTCTTTATTGTCAGTGTTCGTGGTAATCTGTGTAATTCTGACAGAGTTAATGGTATTAGGGTAATTGTGGTAATGTATTAAATAAAGCATTATGTTAAATAAAGCTAGTAGAGTGAAAACTACAGGAAAGACATTGTCTCTCCTCTTTAGACATTGTGGGTATTCTGGAGAGTCAGAAAAAAAATGTGACATAGTTCCTGTAATATTTAGATAGAAATATAACCGAGTCATTGGACTGTTACAAAAGAGTGAAACGAATACTAAGATTTAAGGAAAACTTTCAGAATTGTACAAGTGGCTGGGAGACAAATCAGAGGAGTCTTACCAGGCTAAGAGATAAGTGAATTGAATCACAGAGTTCCAGAAGACAATGCCCATGAGCGTGACGGTGGGGGGAGACTGGAGATAGTGTGCACTTCATATGAAATAAACAACGAACTCCAAGAGATAGTTAATAAATAGTTGGCAGAGGCTGACGTTAGGGGGCCAAGAGTTACAGGAGAGGAAAACAGCAAACATAAATGTCAGTAGGTGAGAGACACCACGGCTGTTCTAAAAATGCAGAAGTTCAGTATTCTGCATGTGCTGGGAGAAAAAAGACAAGGAAGGAGAGAGAACCCCAGTCGGGTAAGGGGGGCCAGTTCAAGATTGGAGGTTTGTCTGTCTCATCTTGACTTGGTGGCTTCTGTGAAGCACTCATTGTCAGCTGCATTTTTCTGCATTGAAACTGTGTCCTGACATTTCCACATTCCTTCAATCTTGTTTTACCTCACTTATGCAATTTTCTTGGTTTTGATGTCTGTGTAAACACATGTTCACAAAGGTGTTTTGACCTGCAGGTTTATGCTGGTTTTAGGGCCTTATAAATGCCATGTGCAATGCCCAAGAGTTTGGTAGTCTTTCTTTAAAAAAAACCACTACCATGGAGTTGATGCTGAGACATAGTGACCCTATAGGACAGAGTAGACCTGCCACATAGTTTACAAGGTACGCCTGGTGAATTTGAACTGCCAACATTTGGTCAGCAGATACATCACTTACCAGGATGTTGACAGTGGTAAAACAAGAAATGTTTTTGATCAGTGAAGATATCACAGATAACACTTTTGAAGGTTCAAAGAGCAAGAAATGATTGGTTAAGTAAGGGTGAAATCTAACATGTAGGCCGTTAAAAGGTCAGTTCTTGTAGTGACTGAGAACAACACTGTGTATAGGGGCAGACTTCCTAGGTTTTAACCAGCTTCCCCCATAAACTAATCATATGATTTGGGGAAGTTTTCTCATTTCTCACTACTTAACTTTACCTCTATCTAAAATAGAGACTATAATGGAATTAAGTATGAAGATGAAATGACTTGATTTAAGTGCATCATCTGTGATATACTTGACACGCTGTGCAATAAATGTTTCATTATCTTACCAAAATAGTCCATGATACAGCCTAGCAATGATTCATTTTTTAAATCAGTTCTTTGAAGCTGTGTTACAGTTAGCAAACACACACACAAACACAAACACACTCAGAAAATCCGAGACGATCATCACTGAGTTGTTTCTGACTCATGGCAACCTTACAGGACATAGCAGAAGAGCCCCATAGGGTACCCAAGGAGGGGATGGTGAATTTGAACTCTTCATCAAGATTCTCTCTTTGTAATTCCTATATAATGAATAAACATGGCTGCTAGATTTTTTAAGTGCTGGTAGCAAAATGGTTAAGCACTCAGCTGCTAACCAAAAGGTCAGACTTTTGAATACATCAGTTGCCCTTTGGATATCCTATGGAGGTGTTCTACTGTGTCATGTAAAGCCACTATGAATTACAATCAATTCTGTGACAAAAGGTTTATTTTTCTTTTTTAATTAGACTTTTACTTCTGGAAATTTGTAAAATAAATATTTCAAATTTTTTGCCAGCGAGTCTTAATTTTAGTAAGTAAATGTTATCACACTTGTCAAAATTTGTTATGTGAACAATATTTTCCATATTAGGTCAAGGACCTTATGAAAGTTAGTGAACAGGTCAAGATATTTTAAATTAGAAAGTAGTGAAAAATATTATGGCATTATTTTCATCTATCAAGAAATTACATAAATTTGATTTTTGATCCATCATTTAGATATCATTTTGTCACACTCTAGTGGCATGCATATTTTTATGATGCTAGACTCTAAGCCCCTGGTGTTACAAACACCAGCAGGATAATTCATGGCAGACAGGTTCAGGGGAGCTGATTAAGACAGACTAGGAAGAAAGGCCTGGTAATCTACTTCCATATTAGTCAATGAAAACCTCCCAGATCACAACAGAGTGTTTTCCAAAGGGGAAGGATCCAGAACTGTTGCTACTGAGTCTATTCCAACTTATAATGACCCTATGTGACAGCATAAAACTACCCCATAGAATTTCCATGGAGCAGATGGTGAATTCAAACTAACAACCTTTTGATTAGCAGCAGTAGCTCTTAATCACTCTGTCACCAAGGTTCCTTCTCTATAATTTCTGCATTATGAATTAACATGGCTATTATATTTGGGGGGATTTTTTTTTTTTTTTTTAGGTTGAAAGTCACTTAAAATACACAGCGAACATAATGATTGATGTGACCATCCAACAACTGTGAGGATGGCGCAGGATCAGGCAGTGTTTCCTTCTGCTGGATGTGGGGAGTCCAGGACTCAGAGCCATCTCAGGGATGATTAACTACAACCTTTAGATATTAGTGAAAACATAACACTGTTGCAGGATTTTCAAATATCATTCGTTTGTGAGAAATTAAAAACAACAATGAAAATACAACACTGCGCTGGAAAAATATTAGCTTGGAAATGCATATGGGAATTTTCAATAACCACTTACATTTTCACAGACTTCACACAGTGAACTGCTTTACTAGGAGAAGCATGTTTACTCCTAATGTAATACATGAGGAAAAAAATCAGTGGTTTATGCATTCATCACAGTCAAAATAAATAAATAAATGGATTAATGGGATTTGTACATGAACCTGCATGTTTTTTCACACTGAAATCTCATTAATGAAAACAGAAGAAGAAGACTGTAGCTGGAATTTAGAAAGAGAAATTTATAATGACATTTAGCACTTAAGTGTCTAATAATAGATCAGAAAAAAAAAGCTTCATTTTCCAATTTGGTGTGTTTGTAAGAGGGGGAGGGAAGTAATTGTGTTTTAGATATTTATTAGCATAGACAAATAATGAGTAATAGAGTCACTGAAAAACAGTTTCAGAAACGAAGGTAGTAAGTACTTAGAGATTAAAGATCCTAAATTAGGAGGACTTTTTACTGCTTACACTACATTATATTCATAACTTTTTTTTCAACACATGAGTGAGAGAGAGAAATTGAAAATGAAAATATCAAATGATGGATTTACTGAAAAAGGAGTCAGTGTTACATCATACAAAATAAACAAAAAAATTACAAGAGATGGTCAATAAACAAGTAAAAGGACAATTTTTTGATAAGTTGTTAAAACTTAAGTTGAGTATTATCTGAAGATTAATGATGAAAAAAAATCCAGAAATATCCTGTGAAAGGATTAGCTGTAAGACAGATGAAGAAGTACTGCTGTACTTCCAATTAAAAAGAAAGAGCAGGAGCAAAATACACAGTTTTCAGAGTACAGACTTTAGAAAAAACTTCACTGAAGATTTAAATATTGGCTCCAAATGAATTGATTTGATATTACCAGAAAATAGTGTTACAGTTGGAAACACCTAAAAAGTAGAAGAGAAATAGGAATAAAAATTTAGTACTCATGTACCCTGTGAGCCAATTTATATCTCTTATTACGCTGAACCCATCCATATAAGAGGGTGTTATTCCCATTTCGTATATGAGACAATGGAGGCAAAGAAAGCACGAGTAGGCAGCCAATGGTTATGCAAAACTTGTGAGTGGAGAAGCAATGTTCACATAAGGAGCTTTTTCAAACAATATTCAGGCCTTTTCCGCTAGGCTATGAAGAGCTCCTGAGGGGGAAAATGGTCTTCTATAACTGAAAGATACTAACGTTATGTTTTTCATCCGTATTAATTTCTTAAGGCCTTGGAAACCCTGGTTTAAGTGCTATGTCTGCTAACCAAGAGGCTGGCAGTTTGAATCCACCAGGTGCTCCTCGGAAACGCTATGGAGCAGTTCTACTCTGTCCCATAGGGTCGCTGTGAATTGGAATCAACTCAATAGCAGTGAATGGAATGGCTTTTGGCAACTACTCTCCAAAGATAGCATTTATTTGTTTTAGAAAACACTAATCCATGTCTTTGGAATGAAGAACACAATAACGTAGCAAAGAGATGGAATAATACATTTTATTTGATGATATTGATGGGAAAGTCTGAGTCCTCTCAGCACCTTCATTACAGCGCACTATTGAAGTAGAAACTCCACACATAAGGCCTTTGCTCTCGGAGAATGGGATGAAGGCACTGCCACTTGTACCTGCTGAAGTCACTGGAAGACAGATCAAGAAGTCTTTTAAAGAAGCTCTTCAGCATCAAAGTGCTAAAACCACACCATAAAAACTCAACAGACTAAAACTAATCTACAGTGTTTCCAAGCAGTGACTGGAGAATCTAAACCACCATCCTTTCAGTTAGCAGATGGTGCACTTAACCACTATACCACCAGAGTTTCCAAAACATACCCTATCTATATCTTCCCACAAATTCTGTTATTTCTCTTCTCCTCCTGCTTCATCAACCGCAGACACTCATAATTTAGCAGTTTTCCTCAGAATCTCATTTCCGTTTTCCCATCTTCTCTTACATTGGATTTGCTGGTTTTCTTTCTATGAAATTAGCCCGTGACCTTAACCTGCCCCTGCCCTATATCAAAAGGTTAAGTGGAAACAATTTGGGCAACGTGGTTCAAAAGGAAATGACCTTTTTCATACTCAAATGGTTTCAATAAAAAATTCTATGGTCTCATTATTTTGTATATGTCAAATGTAAATTTATTGGAATCAAATCAATGAGAGAAGAAATGAAAATAAAGAAACTACAGCCAGTATATTAACTATGATTAGAATCATTATTCCAACACTGTGAAGCTGAAAGTTCATGGGAAACCTTTTAAGAATATTTAACTTAAAGTAAAGGTGTCAAGGTATGCAGGGATGTGGACGAAAGAGCTTTCACTAGAATTACTGGCAAATGCTTTTCGGTTATAGGTCAAGCAATTTACACATTTATGTGATTTTTATATTATGTCTTAATATATGCAGTTGGTGTGGTGCCAAGTCTCCAAGATATTCCCTAGTGATCCTTGACTATGATTATTCATATGCTTTTATGCATATCCATTTAATCAGGGCCACCCTGAGTAGAATACTGCAGAAGTGACGGCATGTAACTATCAAGTCTAGCTTATAAGAGACATTGTAATTTCTGCCTCAGTCTTTTATACTGCTCACTCTGGGGCAACCCAGTTACCAAGTAATGAAGACACCTAAACTGCCCACATGGAGAGGAACCAACTTAACGGACTTGAGACTGAGACACCTTGGAAGCTTGTTTGCCCATGCCAGAAAAGACATCAGATGACCGCAACCCAGCTAACTTCTGACTGCAACCTCAGAGAACTCAATTTGCTTGTGAATTCCTGACTTGCAGGAAGATCATAATCACCATATTATTTTTTTTTAGGTGACAATTGATACTACAGTTGGATAAAGTGATGCATCAACTAGACAAAAAGGGAGGAGCACTTCAATTTACTGACTGCCCCAAAAGTTCTATTTTAATTACTCTTACATTTCTTCTATGAGTAGTAATTGAGAAACAGGCAGATGCAGACATACAATGACACATAGATAGAGGCAGTGGCAGAGTTTTCACCTTCCATGAGGGCGACCCAGACTAGATTCCTGGCCATTACGCCTCAGGTGTGTCCTCCTCTTCTCTGTCACTAGAGGTTTGGACATTATTGTGATGCTAAACAGGTTTCAGTTGACTTTCTAGGCTAAAACACAGTAATCAGAAGGGCCTGGGAATCTTTTTCTGAAAATCAACCAGTGAAAAGCCAACAGATACTATGTTCTGATTACGCGTGGGGTAGCCACAATTGGGGCCCAACTCAGTAGCAGCTGGCAACAACAAAAGAGGTCTGCAGTTAAGTTCACAAACATGCCACCATGTGCTTACATTTGGCAGCACTGTACAAACAACTTGGTAAAGTTTCATAACCTTGATGTATCAGTGTTTCACAGCTTTGTTCATGTTGACGCATGATGGTGTTTGCTGAGTAACAGTCATTATTGTTGTTGTGTGCTTTTGTGTGCCATGGCAAGAATGTCAGAGCTTAAATTAGAGGCATGAACAAACATTAAATTTCTTGTTAAACTGGAAAGAGTGGAAGGTAAATAAGGGACATATTAATCCAAGCCTATGGGGATAATGTCGTGAATAAAATGACAGTGTGCAAATGAATTAAATACTTTCCTGAGGAGAGAGAAAGAGTCACTGATGAAGAGAGATTGAGGCTGCCACTAACAAACAGAACTGACAAAAACACGGCAAAAATTCGTTGAATTGTGTGTAAAAATTGTCCACTGACTGTGAGAATAGTGGACCATGTAATTATCCGATAGAGAAACAGGAAAATCTTAATGGAAAATCTTGTTGTGAAAAAGGTATAAATGCAAAAATGATCACAAAGGAGCTCACCAATGAACAGATGCAAACAGGAGTCAAAGTTTGCTAAGGTCTTTTGGAAAGGCAGGGTGATGCTTTGGGCTGTGTTATTCCTGGTGATGAACTGTGGGTATACCAACACGATCCTGAAGCAAAGCACGAAAGTGCACAATGGAAGTCAGACAATTCTTCACAACCAAAACATTTCGTCAGTCCAAGAGTCAAAATGATGTTGCTAATTTTTTTTTTTTTTTTAATCGGAGGGACTGTTCATTATGACTTTGTATCAACTGGACAAGTTTACTATTCGGAAGTACTGAAAAACTGTATGAAAAACTTAGATGACAACGACCTGAACTTTCCATCACCAACTCATGGCTATTGTATCAGGACAATACACCAGCTCTCATGGCACTGTCTGTGAGGGAGTTTTTAGTCAGTAAACAAATAACTGTATTGAAATACCCTCCCTACTCACCTGATGTCCCCCAGTGACTTTTTTCTTTACCAGAAGATAAAGAAAATATTGAAAGGAAGACATTGTGATGACATTCAGGACATCAAGGATAATATGACAGCAGCTCTGATGACCATTCCAGAAAAAGACCATTCCAAAATTGCTGTGAAGGGTGGACTAGGCACTGGCATCAGTGCGTAGCTATTCAAAGGGAGTACTTCAAAGGTGAATGCAGTGATATTCAACAAAGAGGTATGTAGCACTCTTTCTAGGATGTTTGCAGTCTTAACTGAAAGTGCTTGTGTATCTAATCAGTAAATATTAATTGAACATGTACTATGTGCTAGCCATTGTATTGGGTACTAGAGATGAAGTAGCAAATAATACAGCTTGCTGATCAAAGTTCGTGGTCTATATATAGCAATGAAATTTAGTACTCAATTGAAATGAATTGACATACATTTTAAATTTTTAAAAATCTTTTTGCTGTAACACACAGATATAAAACCCTGTATTTCCTTTACTTCTATCTTAAAACCTCTTGCTGTAGAGTGCGTTGTAACTCACAGAGACCACGCAGGATGGAGTAGAACAGCCCCTTAGGATTTCCAAGGTTTTAATCTTTATGGAAGCAGGCTGCCACACTTTCCTCCTCCCCAGAACAGCTGGTGGGTTTGAACCACTGAGACACCAGGGTTCCTTAGTTTCATCTGGGCCAGTGATAATTTTCTCGCAATTCCAATCCAATGCTTTTTATGAGGGACAACTTGTTTTTCACTCAGTAGTACTGACGGAAGAAGAAGAGAAAGTAACAACCACAAATCCTTTTGTTTTTCGAAGATCTTAGGAAGTCATTGTGAGACCTGTTTGTTCATTTATTCATTCACTTATTCTAAAAGCATTTATCAGATATCATCTATGTATTTCTGAGCTCTTGGGCATACCACATGACACAAAAGTGACTCAAAATAATGCCAGCTTTTTATTATTATCAAAAAAAAGTAATAATAATAAATTGGCCTTCAGAATCTGTAGGTTACACATTCATGGATTTAGCCAACGGCAGACTGAAAATTAAAAAAGAAAAAAAGAAAGAAAACTCTCAAAAGCAAAACTTGAACTTGTCATGCACCAAGCACTATGCTGAACCCAGGTGAATGAAATAATGGATAAGTATACCCTGCTGTAGAGTGTCATTAGTTCGTGGATGCTGTCTCTCTCCATGCTGGTTGTGTATTATTTGCCTGACATCTTGTCATTATTCTCTCAACAATGCAGTACAGTATAACTATTTATATAGCATTTATTTACATTGTATTAGGTATCATAAGTAATCTAGAAATGATTTAAAGTATACGGGAGGATGTGCATAGGTTATATTCAAATACCGTGCCCTCTGATATAAAAGGTTAAGTAGCCATGGATTTTGGTATCCAAGAGGGTTTTGCCTCCAAGAATATTGAAGAACAACCATAAATGTAAAACCGGACCAGCTGCCATCTACTCACGCATACTCTATTTGTGTCAGATGGGTAGAACTGTGCTCAGTAAGGTTTCAATGGCTGCTTTTTTTTTGGAATTAGGTGTTTGGGCTTCTCTTGCAAGCCATCTCTAGGTGAATTCAAACCTCCAAGCTTTTGAATTAAACCTTTTTTACCACTCAGAAGCTCTGAGTTATGTTTACTATGCTCTATTATCTAAACCTTTGACATGGTAAATTATTAAGTATTTTACTGAAAACATAAAATAATGAAGAAAAGTTGAAAACTTAATAAGATTGCAATGTGCAATTATATCAGAGAAATGAAATGCTGTCATGTACTTTATGTTAAAATGCATTTTTATGTGAGGAGAAAATAAGCTGGATTAAAAATATTTTTAGGTTTTTAGGGTCACTATATTTTTGTTCTATTTTATTATTATGGTTTAAACTATACACAGCAGAACATAGACCAATTCAACAGTTTGTACACGTGCAATTCAGTTCTTCAAATTGTGAGCACTTTCCACGCTCCTTTTCCAGGTTGTACCTTCCACGTTAGTGTACTCACCACCTCTAAAGTTTCTACCTAACCTTTCAAGTCACTGTTGTCACTTAGATCCCATATAGATAGACCTTAAAAAAGAATAATGTTCATGGCAGACATTCTTGACTACAGTGGTTAAGCCAAACTCCTATGTGTTTTTTTTTTTTGAAGAAGAAGATTTAAGAGATTTTTTTTTTTTCTGATTTAAGGCTTAAGCAGTATGTCAAGAAAGTAGTTTCAAAGGTTCATCCAGCATCTACGACTCCAGAATATCTGTATTCCATGAGAATTTGAAGTTCTGTTCAGAAGTATTACCTTTTAAGCAAGATTCTTCTGTGGAAGTGTTCAGTAATGGTAAGTGGCCAATATCGAGTTCTGGTCCTCCAGCTAAGGAGGCAGTTGTTCGTGGTGACAATTACAGATACATTCCATTTCCTCCTGTTGTTCCTGACTCTCCTTTTTCCTCTGTTGCTCCAGATGAGTAGCGACCAATTGTTGTATTTTACCTCCAATATTTTGCCTCCTATAGGAGGATAAATAGATAAGTGGTATTAAGGAACTTAGAATAAATTTGTCAGTCAATAATTCTATGATTGTTAATTTTGGCTTCATAAATAAACCAAAAAACCAAATTCCAATTCATAGAGACCCTATAGGACAAAGCAGAGCTATCCCATAAAGTTTCCAAGGAGTACCTGGTGGAGTCATCCTACTGAGCTTCCAGTTAGTTGACATCACACTTAACTACCACACCAGGGTTTCCGGCTTCTTAAATAGATAGCTAGTATTTGCCTGTTAATTAAAACTTAAATAAATTACAGTGATAGATTTCTGGTTGTTCTTCAGAAAGTCATAAATATAATTGCTTTATGCATTCTGTTATGTGTTTAAATATAGGCACATTTTGAACATGAGTTATATTGTCTGAAAAGAGTCTTGATTATAGGTGAAATTACTTTTTTTTCTTCTTCTTCTTCTTTTTTGGTTTCCTTAACAGTCATTTGACTTCATTCAAAATAACTGAAACCCAAACAAAGTATAATTCAGAGTTCCCTTTCTGGTTTCTAGTTAATTAGTGTTTTCAGTGCAGAAGCAGTTTATGGGGTGTTGTATGGAAGTGCTTTAGGTCAACAACAGAAACAGAAAACTTGAATCACAGCCCAAGTGGAAAAGAATTCAGGCAACGACCTTTAAGGTATCTCTGTTTTCCCAGGAGCCTTGAAGTTGTTATGTTTTTTAGCAAACTGAACCTAATGGTGTGCCTTTTCTGTCCCTGGTGACTTCTTACAGCTTAATTAGCTGATTCAGGTCAACTACCTGGTTCATCGGTTTTGGAACATCTGAGACTCAGTCTCAAATTCCCTTTTGAGAAATGAATTCCCATCACAAGGGCCTCGTGGGTGTGTATGTGTGGGAAAATAATTTTGAGCAATTAGGAATTAATGATGACCTTGCAGGGGACAGAAGAGGACATAATCATAAAAGTTGAACATACATCACTAGGATTGAGTAATGTGCTTCTATTAACATAATTAGTTAGCATTAAAATAGAAGTATCTGCAATTATTATGGCTTGGAAACTTCTGGAGGGAATTAGGAGGTACTAGAAGGTAAAACCTTAGTCATTAAGGTACTTTAAGCAAATTATGTGCCTTTTTAGTTATTTGCCAACCATTCCTCCCCTCGCAAGGCAGTTTCATAAGCATGCTATGCTTTTTTCTTGTGGCTGTTGAATGGTTCCAGTAAATTCTATGGGGCAGTTATACTCTATCTATAGTGTTGCTATGAGTCAGAATTGACTCAACAGAACTGGGCTTTGTTTTTTTTTTTTTTTTTTTTTGGTAAAATAATGAACACAACGGTGCTTACAACAGTGCCTTGCAGAGGGAGGGAATAACTGGAACATGAACATAAAAGGTGCATGGTATTTGCTTAAAACTACAGTGCACTTGAGATCTTGTAAGGGATAGTTTGGGAGAATATGTAAATGATATTGTTTGTGTTTGTACTTGGAAAAAAATTAATGGAACAAAAATTTTAAAAAAATCACATTGCAAGTAGATTGCTATATTGCTGCATTTTGGACACTTAACTGTAAAAAATAGGGATCTAGAGTACAGATTCTAATTTAGATAACACCTGGGATCAATTATTTGCTTTTACACCCCTTAACTCTGTTATCTTAGAAAACATGCTTAACTTCTTTAAGTCTCGAGATGCAGATATAAGAATAGTAATTATTTCATAGGCTTATTACCTCAGTAGAAGAGTTAATAGTAGTACATAACTGTCTCACTTATCTGTTGCTAGGTAGAAAACCATGACGACATTTAGTGGTTTAAAACAATGATTTGTTATTTCTCATGGCTCTGGATGTTGTGAACTAAATTGTGTGCCCTGGAAAGATACACTGAAGTCATGATCCCTTTACCTGTGAACGTGACTTTGTTTGGAAATAAAGATGTTGTCAATTAAAGAAGCCGTACTGAAGGAAGACATCAAAGCTGCATTGAAGGCCCTGGAGGAAAAGCAAGGCTTCAGGAACTGATGGAATTATTAGTTGAGATGTTTCAGCAAATGGATGCAGCACTGCTAATACTCACTTGTCTATATACAAAGACATTTGGAGGACAGTTACCTGGCCAGCTGACTGGAAGAGACCCATATGTATGCCCATTCTTAAGAAAGGTGATCAAGCCGAGTGTAGAAATTATTGAACAAAATTGGTAATATCACACGCAAGTGAAATTCTGTTAAAGATCATTCCAAAGCAACTGCAACATTGACAGGGAACTGCCAGAAATTCAAGCTGGATTCAGAAGAGGACCTGGAACCAGGGATATCACTGCTGATGTCAGATGGATCTGGGCTGGAAGCAGAGATTACCAGAAAGATCTTTACTTGTGTTTCATTGACTATGCAAGGCACTCGACTGTGTGGATCACAACAAATTACGGATACCACTGTGGAGTACAGGAATTCCAAAACACTTAATTGTGTTCACGAGGAATCTGTACATGAATCAAGAGGCAGTGGTTCAATCACAAAAAAACTGTATGGTTTAAAGTTGGTAAAGGTGTGCGTCAAAGTGGTATCTTTCACCACGCCTTTTCAATCTATTTTCTAAGAAAATAATCCAAGAATCTGGATTTTATGAAGAAGAATGAGGATTCAGGATTGGAGGAAGATTCATTAACAACCTGTATTAGGCAGATGACACAACCCTGCTTGTTGGTAATGAAGACGATTTGAAGCACTTACCGAGGAAGCTCAAAGACCACAGCCTTCAGTATGGACCTGACATTTATGACAACATTGTCATAAATGGAGAAAGGATTGAGGTTGTCAAGGATTTCTCTTTACTTGAGTCCTCAATCAACGCCCATGGAAGCATCAGTGAAGAAATCAAAAGATGCATTTGATTTGGAAAATCTGCTGCAAAGGACCTCTTTAAAGGGTTAAAAAGTAAAGATGTCACCTTGAAAATAAAGGCACACCTGACCCAAGCCATGATATTTTCATTTGCATCATATGCATGTGAAAGCAAGTTAAGAGAGAAGAAGAATTTGTGCCTTTGATCATGGTGTTGGGGGAGAATACTGAACGTACCACGGACTGCCGAAAGAACAAACAGATCTGTTCTGGAAGAGGTCCAGCCAGAGTGCTCCTTGGAAGCAAAGATAGAAAGATGGCATCTTACGTACTTTGGTTATGTTGTCAGGAGACTTGCATCCCTGGAGAAGAGCAGTGAAGGGTCATAAAAAGAGAGGAAGACCCTCAGCAAGACAAATTGACACAGTGTATACGACAATACACTTAAGTATAAAAATAATTACCGGCATGGCACAAGACCCAACAGCATTCATTCTGTTGTGCACAGGGTCGCTCTGAGTCAGAACTGACTCAGTGGCACCTAACAACCACAATACCGGTACAAAATGAAAGCAAAAAGCTTCTTGTTACAAAATAATGATAAATTTCAAGACGGTGTGACAACACAGGCCGTGTGCTTACGAATCTGGCCTTGGGCTTGGGTTTCTAGTAGACTCACGGCTGGTTTCACCAAACAAGTGTCTTAGAAAAAATAAAAAGGAAGAAGTGTCTCAGAGCAATTGTTGTAAAGAATGATCATGCAGTAGATGCTGTCTGGTATTCTATGACCTAGCTTGTCATACTTCTACTTGACAAAACAAATCAGCCAGCAAGCTCAAATTCAAGAGGAAGATTAGACCCTGTCTTAGTTGTCTAATGCCACTAAAACAGAAATACCACAAATGAAAGGTTTTAGAAAGAGACATTTCTGTCACAGTCTGGTAGGCTATGACTCCAAATCCAAGGCATCAGCTCCAGGGGAAGGCCTTCCCTGTTGGCTCGGGGGAAGGTCCTTGTTGTCCATCTCCTCAGGACTAGGAGTTTCTGAGGTGCCGGGATCCCAGGTCCAAAGACCAGCTCTGCTACCAACACTGCTTATTTCTTGATAGTATGAGGTTCCCAACTCTCTGCTTGCTTCCCTTTCCTTTATATCCCAGTAGGTTGCCTCAAGGCACAATATAATCTTACACATTGAATTCTGCCCCACCAACACAACTGCCACCCATCCTTCTTTATTAATATTATTGAGGCAGGATTTACAACATATAGAAGCATCACATAGTATCAGGAATCATGGCCTAGTCAAATTATTAGACACGTACTTGGTGGACACTATTCATTCCATGACAGAATCATTTTTTCATGCATGGAGCAACACGCCTGTACAGGGAAAGAAAGGATTGATGGTAGTGATATTTGGAGATTATCTACTATATGATCTCAGGTTTTATTATAATTGTTAAGAAAGATGATACAAATCAGATAGGTATCAGAGTGCCTGTCTTGTAAAAATGATTTATATAATTATGATTATTATCCTAGATTTTATGCTTGGAAAAGAAATCAAGGTGCTATGGCTTTCTATACCTGCAATCTACAAGCAGCAAATCTATTTGTCATCAGAATTTATCTTCACTATTTTGTGAAATCTATCTTTCAGTTATATTAGAAAAATTAACAGTTATCATCACTGCTAGGTTATACAATGACGAAAGCACGTTCTTAGAGTAATTTTTAAAGAGTTTAATGCTATCCTCAATGATGAAATGCCCTTCTTTTGTACCCAGTGGTATTTTTCAGAAGTGGATTGTTTCGCTTTAACTTTTTTCCCTATTAAATAACCATCTGCCACCTGTAGTCCATTGTCTTGCTGCATTTATCACAGATGAATGCAGAACAGAAAAAAAAAAAAAAAAAAGAGAGAGGGAAAACAAATTGCTTTAATATAATACCTTCTCTACACTTTGCCGTAAAGTGCTGCATTACTTGAACGCATCTTCGCTAGTGTGTAACTTGGGATTTCAGGTTATAAAAGCTTTTTATAATCTTTAGTCATTTAAGACTACCTACATCTCATTTGATGGCTTTTCATCTCAGTTTGTGCCAAAAGCAATATAATTTTTCAATTAGGAAGAAAACAGACTTTTTAAAATGAGATGCTGTTTTTGACATCCACTTTTTGTTTATAGGTACCGACAATATTCTGTGAAACTTTGGGTATGATAATTATAAGTAAAAAGAGTGCAAAATGATCATCCAGAGCACCGCAGAGCAGTTCATTCTGATGTGATAAAGACAAAAGGATATAATCAATTACAAAACTTTATTTATTCTATTGTACAAGGTCTTAGAAATACAGTGAATTTTTTTTTTTAGTCACTTGGTACACAAGTAATGTCAACCTCTGTTAAAGGAGGCCATTAAGCTAACTCTAAATATATAATTTAATTTTGACAGTTTACATTTGTTATGAGTTGCTAGACCTTCATCTTCAATTTATGAGTTCACCCTTTTGGAACTTTGGCCCTTTCCTTCTTTTCCCTGGAATTCTTTCCAGTTTTTATGTTCCTTATAATGTCTCTTATCAAAATGCCTTATGTATCCCAGGTATCAAATAAATTTAAAGTTCTTCTTTTTTTTTTTTAAAGCATGAACTATTTAAAATGCCTATATGAGAAGTGGGCTTTAGTGGGATATCAGAAGCGCCAAGTTTGGTGATTTCTGTTTTACTTGTGCTCTAAGTGAATGTTTATAAGTTAAGTCAATTTCTTGAAAACATACACACCCATTGTTACATGACCCTAGCTACTCTTCCTACAACGTGAAAGCACACTCCTCCTCACGATTCTGCATTTCCTGTGTCCTCTACCTTTCTTCCCTGCTTGTCTTGCCTTGGGACAGGAGCGGCCCAGTTAGTCTCATGCACTGCTTTAGCAAAAAAGTACTCTCTTCACCAGTATCATTTTATGCTTATAGTTAAGTTTAATCTTTGTCTGAAGAGTTGGCTTCTGGAATGATTTTAGTTTGGGGCTAATGGAGAGTCTGAGGCAATGTCTTCATGGTTTCAGTCAGACCATCGGGTCTGGTCTTTTTTTTGAGAAATTGAATTTTGTACCAAGCTTTTCTCCTGTCTTGTTAGGAATCTCTGTTGTGTTCTCTATCAGGGAGGTCATTGGTGGTAGTGGGGCACAATCTAGTTCTTCAAGTCTCAGGCTGATGGAGTTTCTGATTTATGTGGCTCTTTCTGACTCTTGGACTCCTTTTTCCCTTATGTCTTGGCTTTCTTCAATTTCCTTTGATTCAACTGGACTGGGATCAATTGATGATTCTCAGATTGCCATTTGGTAGCTTTTAAGATCCACGATTCCATTCACCAAAGAGAGATACAGAATATATTCTTAACAAACTTCTTTATGCCAGTTGACCTAGATGTTCCCTGAAACCACAGTCTCCAGACCCCTATCCTTCTACTCTGTTCTTCTAAGTGTTTGGTTCCATTCAGGAAACTTCTTAGCTTTGGTTTTAGTCTAGTTGTGCTGACTTGTATTGTATTACATGTTGTCCTTTCCTTCACCTAAAATAACTCTTGTATACTATCTGTTTAGCGGATACCTATTCCCTCTTTTTCCGTGTTGCAAAGAAGTTTTCTTCTGTGTTTAAACATTTTCTTGAGTTCTTTTGACAGTTGTCATCAATATTTGTTGTTTTGAGATTGACTAATTTCACTTAGCATTATACCTTCCAAATTCTTCCATGTTATGAGATGTTGCACAAATTCTTCATGGTTCTTTATCATTGTACAGTATTCCACTGTGTGAATATACCATAAATTGTTTATCTACTGATTCGTGGATGGGCAGTTAAATTGTTTCCATATTTTTCGCTGCAAAGAACATGGATGTGCATATACCTGTTTGTGTGAAGCCTCTTATTTCTCTGGAATATATCCCAAGGAATGCAATTGCTGGATCATATGATAATTCTATATCTAGCTTTTTAAGGAGGTACCAAATCAATTTCAAAAGTGATTGTACCATTTTACATTCCCACCAGCAGTAGTGTAAGTGTTCTAGTCTCTTTACAACTTCTCCAACATTTATTATTTTGTGATTTTTGGATTAAGGATGACCCTGTTGGGTGAAATGGTATAGCATTGTAATTTTGGTTTGCATTTCCCTAATGGCTAATGACAATGAGCATTTTCTCATGTGTCTGTTGGCTGTCCGAATGTTCTTTGGTGATGTACTTGTTAATATCTTTTGTTAATTTTTTTAAATTGGGTTATTTGTCTTTTTATTGTTGAAGTATTACAGTATCTTGTAGATTTTAGAGAATAGGTGCTGATTGGATTTGTCATTTCTAATTTTTTTTCCTGCCTGTATATTTTCTTTTCAGTCTTTTGGTGAAGTTTTTGAATGTGTATAAGTGTTTGATTTTTAAGAGCTCCTAGTCATCTGTTTGTGAATTGTTAGTAATGTTTAGTGTTCTGTTTACATCATGTGTTAGGATTCCTAGCATTGTTCTATTTTTCATCCATGATCTTTATTATTTTAGATTTTAGATTTAGTTCTTTGATTCATTTCAAGTTAGTTTTTGTGCATGGCAAGAGGTGTGGGTCTTGTTCCCTTTTTTTTTGGCAGTTGGGTATCCAGTTATCTCAGCATCATTTGTTAAAGAGAGTTTTTTTCCTCTGGCTAGTGGATTTTGGACCTTTGCCAAATATCAGCTACTCATAGGTGGATGTTTTTATGTCTGAATTCTCAATTCAGTTTCCCTCATCTATATATTCATTGTTGTACCAATGCCAGGCTGTCTTGACTGTCTGTGCCAGTATAATAGTTTCCAAATTTGGGTAGTGTGAGGTACTTTGTTCTTCTCCTTCAGTAATGCTTTGCTTATCTGGAGCCTCTTAACTTCTCATTTGAAGTTGGGGATTTGTTTCTCCATTTCATTAAAAAATGACATTGGAACCCATATTAACATTGCATTGTAAATCATTTTATGTAGAATAGACATTTTTCATAATGTTATATTGCCTTGATTTCCTCTCCATAAAAAAGGTTTGTGACTACATTATTTCAACTCCTCTTTTTTACTTTAATGTTGTCATCTTTCACACAATGCCATCTGTATTTCCTTATTTTCAATGTGGCTGGCTTAGCTTTGATTTGGTTTTGTGATTTCTTTATCTAGATTGATATCTGGTTGGTCTGTCCTGTGTTCTACTCTTTGGTTGTTAACTAATATTACTGATTTTCTACCTGGAAGATTCCCCTTAGCATTTCTTGTAATTTTAGTTTTGTTTTTGCAAATTCCTTAGACTTCTTTCTCTGGAAATGTCCTCGTTTTGCCATCATATTTGAGAGACAGTTTGGCTGGATTTATAATTCTTGGCTGGGAAGTTTCTTTTTTTTTTTTCTCTCTTCAAGGCTTATGTATATCACCCTACTACCTTCTCTCCTGCATAGTTTATGCTGAGCTGTCTGAGCCTAGTCTATTGACTATTCTTTGTAGATGACTTTTTATGTATCTCTAATTACTTTTAAAATTCTCTGTTTATGTTTGGTTTTAGTAAGTTTGATTATAATATGTCTTGGTGACTTAACGTTTAGGACGTACCTCGTGTGAAGTTTGATGAGCTGCTTGTATAGGTATCTTCTCATCTTTTACAACATCAGGGCCGTTTTCTGCAAATGAATCTTCGACAATTCTTTCTGTATTTTCTGTTATTCCCCCCGTTCTGCTAGTTCAGTCACTCATTGGTGTTTCCTCCTGATAGAGCCTGTCTTAGGCTGGATTTTCTAGTGAAGCAAAACCAGTAACACATACATGTACAAGGGAAGATTTATATAAAGCAAACAGCTCATGCAGTTGTAGAAGCTGAGTATCACAAGTCCTGGTAAAGCCTCATGTGGCCACAGGAGCTGGTGAACCCAAGGTCACTAGGTCAGAGGCCAGAGTTCTAGAACACCAGCTGTGTAGGTCTGCAAATCCCAAGCTGGAAGGAGAGATGGCTAGGTCTCTGCTGAATCATGGAATGGCAGGTGCTGGTGAACCCAGGACTGGTAGGTCAGGAAATGAGACTCTCACTCTCTGGCTGTGAGGGTTTATGAATTCAACAGTTGCTAGTTCAGATCCAGGAACCACACACAAGAGAGAGCAGGGCTTCTGGCAACGTGAACAGACAGGAAGTAGGTAGTAGAAGGAGGAGACATGAGAGCTGAGGGATGGAAAGCTCCACTCCTGCTCCACTCCTGCCACTTGATAAAGAAGTCAAACATGTAGTTGCCAAGGTGACACAGTCTTAACACCCACAGAACCTCATATATTTCTTAAAGTTTCTTCCTTTTTTATAATATTCTTTTATCTGATTTTTCCTCAAATACGTTAATATTAAATGCTTTATCTTCACTCTCACTGATTCTGACCTCCATTGCCTCAACTCTGTTCATACAACTTCTTGTTACCTACACCACCAGGGACTCCACTCCTTTCTAGGTACTAGGAATACAAATGGTGACTAAGACACATTTCTTGTCTCAAGGAGACAATCATATCAACTACAATATGGGGCGATATGCTATTTCTGTGAAACCGCCAAGTGCCAAGTGCCATCGAGTTGGATCCGTAACCGTCTACTATTCTTAGATTTCATGGAGATGGTGACATGTGATCTGAATTAAAATTTGGAAAAAAAGTCTAACGTTTATCATTGTTGTGAGACACTATTGAATTGGCTCCTATTCATGGAGACCTTATGTACAACACAGTGAAACCCTGCCTGTTCCTAAAATTCCTTCATCAGTTCTCTTAAGACTGGAAGGAGGCCTGGAGATGGTTGACCTGGACTCATCCAGTTTACAGTTTTTCCAAAACAATACAATCACAGAACATGAGGGAAAAACAGTGAGAATGTTGAGTATAGACAAGGATGTAAGTAGAAGAAATTACTGACAGAAATAAAATGGATAGGGCAAGGACATGGAAATTCCTCTGAGGGTTAAGAAAAATAGACTGGGAATTAAATAATGAGAAAGTAGCAAAGATAGGTGATACGGCGTGAAGCGGGGTTGTTTAAATCGAAAGAGTTGTTTAATTGAAAGAGTAGACTACTGGATAGACATTATTCCTGTACTTTTGAAGTAATTCAGGGCTATACCAGAACATAGAGTATGGGCAAGCTGGCAATAAGACTGTGAAAACATAAGAGCGAAAATAGTAATTGTGGGCTGAGGAGCCTAAATATTTCAGTGATTTTGACATTGCGAAGCCAAGTGCCGTTGAGCAGTGGGCCTTAAACTTTAGTAATGTAGTGGTTAAGAGCTATGGCTACTAAACACACGGATGACAGTCCAAATCCATGAAGTACTCCTTGGAAACTCTATGGGGAAGTTCTACTCTGTTCTCTAGGATCAATATTAGTTGAAATTGACCCAACAACAATGGGTCTGGCTTGCTTTTAGTTAAGATTCTCAAAGAATAAAAGGGAAAACAGTAGCTGTTGGCCTAGTAACCAACATGTTTCAGTAATTTTGACATGTGAATGAGTAAAAATCTGTATGTGCCTTCAAAAGCAAGGACAATGTTCCCCGAAATGTATGGAATCTGTGAGAATCAGCATATTCTAATTGAAAACACTAGTGGGAAATGGAACACTGATAACACATTGGTTAAGAGCTCAGGCTGCTAATTAAAATATCAGTAGTTCAAATCTACCTTAGAAACCCTATGGGACAGTTCTGCTCTGTCTTATAGGGCCATTAAGAGTCGGAATCAACTTAAAGGCAGCTCTTACTGTTGAAGGAATATTGGAAGCTAGAGTCCCATCAGATAAAGGCCTATAATAAACACAGTGTGGAGATGATAGCATGCTGAGGAAGGAGAAGGAAAGGAAGAACTGTGGAATTAGCAGGTTTCAAGATTTTGAAAAAGTTAGAAATCACTGTTAAGAATAATTCTAGCAGATGTCCTGGATGTTGATGGTTTCTACCCTAGCTATCTCAAGTATAGTGAATAAGATACATGAGAGAGTGATGAGGTCATCTCTGAAGTTTGGAGTTTACATCATACCAACAGCAAGCTTTTCAACTGAGAAGTTGATGGAATGGCAACATAGAGCTTGTTGGAACAAAACTGGTGGAAGATTCTAGCAACAGCCCAAAGAAGGAAAGACAAAGGCAGTGGTAATTGGAATGGTAAAAAACAGAGCAGATGTTACAGTCATTTCAGAGGTAAAATAAAACAGATTGCTGTTCAAGTTATATGGGAGGTTAGAGAGCAGCTCTGGTTATGGTTTACTTAGTGTCCAGGGTGGAAATGAGTCAGTGCCTGCTGAGATGATTAACTGAACAGAAAAGAGGAGGCTGAGTTTCACGGACTACACTGGGTCCCCCCAAAACACATGTAGCATTCTAGCTGGGCTGGGATTGCTTTCCATTTTGTGATTTTCCTATACTGTAAATCCTAATCTCTGCCTGTGGGTAACAGGTAGGATTATGTTAAAACAGGATTAGGGTGAGACTGCAACATCCTCATGAAGGAAGTTTCCCTGGAGTGTGTCTTGCACTACTTTTTATCCTTTCATCATACAAGAGATAAAAGGAAATGGAAGCAAGCAGAGAGTTGGGGAACTTCAGACCATCAACAAAGCAGCACTGAGAGTACAGCATGTCTTTCAGCCCTCCAGTTCCTGTGCCAATATGCTCTCTGACCAAAGACTGATGAAACACAGGGACCTTCCTCCAGAGATGATAAAGAAGGAAAGCCTTCCCCTAGAATGAACACACTGAATTTGGGCTTGTAGCCTACTGGACTGTGTAAGAATAAAATTTTCCTTGTTAAAGTCATCCATTTGTGGCATTTCTGTTAGAGCAGTACTGGATGACCAAAATACTGGGTATTGTGGATGATCCTTTGGTTATACACACTCAACATATATTATCTTTCATCTACAATCAACTTTATAAATTCTTTGGAGAAGGATTATTCTATAGTCCAAGTATTTATATGTGGCTGTAACCCTGGTGGCATAGTGTTTAAGTGTTATGGCCTTGAACCAAAAGGTCAAATGTTGAAATCCACCAGCCACCCTTTGGATACCCTATGGAGCAGTTCTGTTCTGACCGGCAGTGTTGCTATGAGTCAGAATTGACTCAATGGCAATGGGTTTGGTTTGGGTTTGGAGCTCCATTGCCTGTCCACAGGTGACCAATCAAAGATGGTATTTCTGGACACAATGATGAAATTAAGCCAGTGAAAGTCAATTCTAGAACTTTTGAGAAACTTGCTTTGAGTTCGTAGCTCCTGAGATGAAATGATGCAATTTTGAAACTGCTGGTCAAAATGAAGAAAGAGTGACCTAATAACCAGAACCAGCACAGAAGATAACTGAACTCTGAGATGGAGAAAACAAAGGATTGTCAAGAAACCCCCTCCCCTGTTCCTAAGGATGATTTAAACCCTGAAGTTCTGAAATACAATCCAAAGAGTTATCTCTTCTGTGTTTTCTCCTTTCCTCTCTTCCCTTCTCCTCTCCCCTCCCCTCTTCTTCTTTCTCCTCTCTTCTCGTTTTTCTTTTCTCTTTTGTTCATTAGTCTTAAAATTGTCTTTTTCTCCCTTTTGGCATTTTAACAATATGAAAGTTTCATTAACATAGTTGAGGGGAGAGTAAAGTGTTATAGACATTTTCACTGAAATAAGAAGTTTGCTGTGCCTGTACTTAAACCTGATAAAAATGGCTGGTGGGAAATTGAAGATACAGAACCTGAAGCTCAGAAGATTCGTGGTCAGAGAAGAAACATAAACAAACATATAGAAGATTTTTTTTTCTTTCTCAGACATGAATGCAGAAAATTTACCCAGGATGAGTAGTGAGAACACAGATTGATGCAGCCCAAAGATAGAACTGCAGAAAATTTCAGCATCTTGATGTCAGGTGGCGGAGGAGGCAAAGGGGGCACAGAAGGAATAGTACGAGAGGTAGAGAAAAAGTTGAGAAAGTCCTAATTGTAGCTGTAGGGGTAGCAAGCAATTTTTTCAAAGCCAAAGTAGTTCTGTAATCTTAGATTAGTCCTTCTCAAAATGCAGTTAGAAAAATAGCAGTTACATGTACCGTAAGAAACTCTCTCTGATTATAAACCAGCCAGGCACACTGTTTAACTCAGTTAACTTGCTTTTGCTTTGTAAGAAGACTTCCTCCACGTAAGGAAGCAACATGTTGATTTTTATTCTGGTGCTGGCTTCTTATTTCAGATCAAGGAACAGTTTGTTGATCACACGTGGTGCAGCATTGATCTACATCATATTCTTCTCTGCTGGTGATTATTCTGTAACATAATCAAATCAGGCACATCACACATTATAGAGAATACAGATAGCATTTAATGAGAATTATATAGAATTTTAAACAAAGGATTGATAGAATAAGGAATAAACAACATAGATGGGATATATACTATACTATCTAATGATGTGGAGTTAGGGATTCTGGAATGAAGGCATTCTTTGATTCATTTTGACTGAAAATAAACTCTAAACAGTAAAAAGCTTTTGTTTTTTAAAAAAATCACATTTGAGATGCTAACGTTTGAAAGCCTTCATCAGAACTGTCTTTGGAAGCAGGAGGAGGGAAGGTGGAAGGGACGGAGTGTGGTCCACTCAGGGAGATTCTTATCTCTGCCACTTTCTAAAGCTCCAAAACAGACCATGACATTCTGTTCTGCATAGATTGAAAACCAGTGGAGTTGACAATAAAAAGCAAATAATTTCAAATTTCTTGGTGATGCTTGACTCTTGTACTCATAACCAATGACCTGGGAAAAGCCTTTATCTTCTTGAGGCTCAGTTTTCTAAACTATAATGCCAAGGTAGCAGTAGTGAGTTTAAGGAATAGATGGTGCTGATGATCTGATAACTAGGTGTAAATAAATGTTCCTTGTGACACTACAAGGACTTTACTGTTGTAACAAGGTCGATTGGTGCTTTGTTTGGAGAGGTCCACTTCAGTTCTCACCACAACCCGATATGCATCAGGGAGTGCTGGTGAAAGAAATCATGGGACCTCAAGTTGGTGCTTGAATGTCTCAAAGGCCAGAGGCTCCTCAAAACCTGTCTGTTTCTAGCCCACTGAATCAACAGAATGGAAAATGAACACTATTTTCAGGGAAAGTCTTGTAGTGGTGAGTAGCAACTTGCTGATACGTGTGAGAGGTCAGAGTCCATGCATGTTAACAGCACTATATTGGAAACTCCAGTGGTGTAGTGGTTAAGTGCTGTATCTGCTAACCAAAATGTCAGCAATTCGAATTCACCAGGAGCTCTTCAGGAGCTCTGTGAGGCGGTTCTACTCTGTCTTATAGGGTCACCATGAGTCGACATCAACTTGACGGTAGTGTTTTTTTTTTTTTTTTTTAATTTTTTTAATGAATGTTATTGCGCAGACCTCCGATTCCTGATTTTTTGACTCAAAAGACCAACATGTTTTTTTAAAAAAAGGTATTTTTTTCCACTTTTAGAAGTTTTGTTCAGAATTCTAGATTTCTTGACATCCTTTCTGAATCTCCTTTATATTTTTATTTTTTCTTGATTTTTTCTGTCTTCTATCTCCCTTTTTTCTTCTTGCCTTTATTTATTGTTTGCTCTCTCAGTCAATTTCTTCAACTTGTGTCTGAAAGCTGATTGACATTCATGTCACTGTGTAGAACTTTTTCTATGAAATTTAGAAACCAGACACATACCTCTCCTTAATTTTTTTGTGTACTTTTTGGTCGTCTATGTTGCTTTTGTATTACTGTGTAAATATAAGTCATGTAACAGTTGCCAGGCTAACATGTTTCACATGTGCAAGTCAGTGAGTCCAAAACATCAGTCACATTGCACAACTATCACCAATACCTGCTGCCAAATTCTTCATCCCCATGGAGTTTTTGTTCATGCATACTTATTCTTAAAATTAAAAATGGCATTACCAAGTTTTTGTTTATCCCTTATTCATTGTCCTTTGCTCCAATCCAGAAACTATGCTCTTAATAGTTGCCTTAGTCATCTAACACTCCTTTAAGAGAAATGCCACAAATGGATGGCTTTAACAAAAAGACATTTATTTTCTTACAGAAATGTAGGCCGAAAGTCTAAATTCAGGGCATCAGTTCCAGGAGAAGTCTTTCTTCATTGGCTCTGCAGGAAGGTACTTGTCAATCTTCCTCTGGACTGAGAACTTACGAGGTGCAGGGACCCCAGGCATGAAGGATGTGCTCTGCTCCCGGCACTGTTCCTTTCTTGATAGCATGAAGTCTCTAACTCTCTGCTCATTTTGATTTCCTTTGTACTGCAAGGAATAGCCTCAAGGCATAGTACAATCTTGTAAATTGAGTCCTGCCTCCTTGGAAACTCTACGGGGCAGATCTGCTCTATCTACAGGGTTGTTATGAGTCAGCATCGACTCTATGGTAGTGAGTTTTGTTACTTTTTTTTTCACTAACACAACCACAGCCTATCCTCTCTTGTTACCAGCATAGAAGATGGATTTACAACATATGCAAACATCACACAGTACTGGGAACCATGGCCTAGTCAAGTGGCTAAGCACATTTTGGGGAGAACATAGCCCAATCTATGACCGTAACGCACCTTGCAAAAACCGTGTTTTAAGGTCAAGATCTCCCGTGTGACTGATTCGTCAGATAATTGCTGCCTGTTGTCCCCTTTCTCAAGATAAAAGCTGAAAAAGGTATACATCATTAAGAAGAATACATTTACCCTGTTCCTATCCATTGGTAGCTTTGTGAACAGTGTACAGAATGGGGGTAGAATTCCTGTTGCTTCATGTACTCTTGGATCCTTTGCAGCAGAAGGCATTTGAGGACTCAACAGATTGTTCTCTAATCATCCAACTCCACGCAGTTTTCTCATGTATAAAAGTTTGTAATATTTTCAAACTATTTAGAGATTGGCAGCTGGATAGACTCTTAATTCCTTTTGGAGCATGCCACTTAAGATGGGCCTCAATGTTTGCTGCATCTTATTTTTAATTAAAATACACAGTTCAGGGAGTATTTATTAATAATTCTAACAGCAACAGATGGTCTGCTTATGTGTTGTAACAATCTTTACCAAAATCAGTCAAAATAATTAACAAAATGTAAATTATTAAACACTTAAATATGTATTATGTATCATTGCCATTCTCATAACATATTAATCTCTGATGAGGAAAAAACTGACAGGTAAACAATAATATACGGAATATTGTGTACCAAATGCTCAGGAAACTAGATTTTCCTGTTTTATTACATTAAAATATTACTTGTGTTAGTTGTATCTTCTAGCGTTAATGCCACATGGAAATGGAACTCAGGTCAAAGTCAAGAAAAATGAATCATTCTTTAGTAGTCACATTACATAAAAGGGTTTGCAGAAGAAACATTGAACATAATGAGTATATTGCCAACACTTTCTTCTTGTTCTTTCTGAGTCTGTAATTTCTTTTAAAGCCTTTTCAGCCTTGTGATAACATGAAGGTCTCAATGACAGATGTATGGTGGCTGCATATGAGATGTATTTGCTGGGAATGGCCCCCAGGATTCCTTCATGGAAGACAAAAATTCTGTTACTAAAGCACCAACATCTTTCTTTGAAATTTAATGTCTTTCAGCTACTCTAGAGTAATTGACAGAAAACAGCCATCAGTATATAAAGATTTGCTCCTTCTTTCATTCCTCAACTACCCTGTCTGTGTTGCTTCTAAATCTCTCTGATTCTTTACCTAAATAATATTATTTTATCTTCATTATATTCTTTGGTCATCAAAATGAGATACATTTTTAGAACTTTATACCTTGGTGATTTGGGGACATTTTTTGGTCAACTGTAGATTTTAACTAGATAATGACATTTGAAGAAACCTTGGTGTCATAGTAGTTAAGAGTTATGTCTGCTAACCAGAAGGTCAACAGTTTTAGTCCACCAGGCCCTCCTTTGAAATTCTATGGGAACAGTTCTATTCTGTCCTATAGAGTCACTATGAGTTGAAATTGACTTGATGGAAATGGGTTTGGTTTGGAATGACATTTAAAATTAAATAGAATGAAGGCTGCAGTCAAAATAAATTCTACGGGGGAGGGATACAACTTTAATCTACACCAAATTGAATCTCTTTTGGAAGTACAGAAACTACCTTGTGTTTTACAGGAGTTCTACAGCAAAGATTCTGAAAACCATTAAGTCCTCACATAAGAATTTCCTTACTAATTTTCTGCGTTGACTATATGTCTTGATAATATTTTAATCTTTTCAGCTACTCTTCTCTCCCTGACAGTTTTTTTTTGTTTTTTTTTTTTTTTTACATTCTTCAAGTGTAATTTGATTGCCTTCTGTATGAGAGGAAAGACCTTATTTTCCTGGATGCTGATTAAGGTCCCTGAACACATAATTGATGCTTAGCACATACTTATGGGAGAAAAAGTAGAAGCATGAGTGCTCAGGATAATCTATCTTCTTTCCTCCATTCAAATTCAACTCAAAAGCAGAGAGTATAGCTATCAGGTCTCCCAATATGTTAACCCACAAAGGAGAGTGAATAAAAATTATTTTCTTTTGTTATTAGTTGTTAGTTGCCTTTGAGTCAGTTTCAGTACATAGAAACCCCTTACGGAAAAGAAACAAAATGTTACCTGGTTCTATGCCATCATTGGAGTTGTCAGTATGCTTAAGTCTATCGTTGTGGCCCCTGTGCATTTTCAGTGATTTCTTATCTTCCAGCTCCCTAACAGATAATATTGTATTTATGATCCATGGGATTTTCATTGGCTTATTTTTTAAAGTAGATCCTCAAGTGTTTCCTAGTCTGCTTTAGTCTAGAAGCTTTGCTGAAATGTGTCTACAATGAATGACCCTGGTGGTAGGAGAAATACTAGTGGCATAGCTTCAGCCATGAGTGAAACATGCAGGCCTCCGGAGTACAATCAACAGGCACTCATGGGTCGCCACGAGTTGTGATCAATTCAGTAACTTTTTTTTTTAATTATCCTCTGTGGCAGGCTAGGACAGTAAATGATACACATATCCTAGCTGAGCACTTAAATCACTACCAAAACCACAGATTCTACACCTGCTTTCAGGTGATAGCTCAGGAGATAAATAGTTAGGTTCTTCTATCAAAGCTTCACTCAGGTACTTAATAAACAATTGTTTAAATATCAACATAAATGTTTCTCTGATCTTCCAAATGTGCCTTGTTTATTTCATAATTCATAGATTTGAAAATAGGCATCAGATTAACACGATATGGTTTTAATTTGTTAGTAATCTGTGTGCAAAATGACACATTAGGATCCTTCTCAGAGATGCTATGTAAGCTCAAGAATTTGGATCCCAAATTCATATTTTGAGAGACAGAACAGCAGCAATAGAACTCTTAAGGGTGTGATGGTCAAAGGTTGCCACTATGGAGTGACATATATATTATATTTACGGAATATCTCTGTTTTCTAGCTTGCACCTGCTGTAGGGGAGAAAAAAATTAAATACCCTTACAAATTACTATAGGTGGATATGGTCAAAAAGTCTACCAAATAAAGGCCTCTGTACAGAAAGAATGACAACTTCTAATTTAGCAAAATCAAAAGATGCTTCAAAGAGAATACTACCAGATATGAGACCAAGCAGAGGTCTCTGAACTGAGTAAAAACGGGATATAGACCCACCTTAGAGTGGACACATGTCCTGGTTTTGGTCCGTGAAATACAACGTACTAGTGGCTTTTGGGAAAGGATTTCATCATTAATAAAGAAAACTATTCCTTCCCTTAGCACCAGCAATGCTAGAATAAGAAAATTATGCTTGATATAGTAAAAGCCACCTTATAATTGCAAAGGTAGAAGAATAAGGAAGAAAAAAAAACAGTATGTTGAAAATGAAGACCAGAAGGTGCAAGGATCTTGTGTGGTGAATGACATCCTCTGGAGCCACCTGTCTTCAGGCTTTTTATTACGAGAGATAATTATACCTATATATAAACCACAGACATTTGGCCGATCTATTATCTGTAGTTAAAACCAAAACCCCACTGTCGCTGAGCTGATCCCAATTCATAGTGATCCTGTTGGACAGAGTAGAACTGCTCCATAGAGTTTCCAAGGAGTTCCTTGTGGATTTGAACTGTCTACCTTTGGTTAGAAGCTGTAGCTCTTAACTACTATGCCACCAGGGTTTCCAAACTGAAGTCAAACATGACTAATACAACGTAGTTGTTAAATTAGAACATATAGTTCTTTAAGTCACAATCATGGCTCACGTAGTTACAATATATATAAAGCAAAACACAAAGTCATTGCTGCTGAGTCAACTTCAAAGTATATTGACCCTATAGGTTACAGTAGAACTGACTCATTAGGTTTCTGAGGCTTAAATATTTCTGGAAGCAGATTGCCACATTCTTCTCCTATGCTGGGTTTAAATTAAAAATCTTTATATATACATATATTTCACACATTTGTAGAGGGAAGTATTACAGTTTGAAACATTTCCTATTACAGAGTTCATTTAACTTGATGTCACACAATATATACATGAATCAAAGAAATATCTAGTCTAACTTCCATAAAATGGTCTAGTTCTGGGAAGATGATGAAATGAACAACTCTAAGATCATGAATCTCCTCATACTAACTCCAATGAAAACACTTACTAGTTTGTAATCATCCTTGTGTGAACTCTTAAATGGAGGGCAGAGGACTACAAGAAAAAGCTGCAAAAAGCATTAAAATAAGGACAAATATTACACAAATATTATATCCTCAGCCCTTTAAAAGATAAATCAGAAAACACAGTAAAGTAAAAATAAAACCCCAAGACACCAAAATTTACAGAAAGTATTATAGTCAATTTCTGGAGGGAATTCATAGTAGCAAATGTCTACATTAAAAGAGAAGGGCCACTAAGTAATAACCTAACTTTATTACTTGAGGAACTAAAAAAAGTAGAATAAATAAAGCTCAAAGTTATTAGAAGAATGAAATAAGCATCAGCAAAACCAAACAAATTGCTATGAAGTCTATTTTGACTCATAGCAATCCTATAGGACAGAGTAAAACTGCCCAATAGGATTTTCAAAGAGCAGCTGAACTGCTGATCTTTTGTTAGCAGGTGAATGCTTAGCTACTTTCTTGAAAAGCAGCTAAAATTTGACAAAGTTGTAACTTGATTGACAAAGTGAAAGGGAATGAATATGCAAGTGCTTCAAGTACCTAAAAAAAGAAATGAATGGGGACATTACAACTGACCTTGTAGAAAAAAGGGATGACCATAAAAGAATAATATCAACAAGTGTGTCCAAAAAAATTAGATAACCAAGATAAAAAAAAAGAAAAGAAATCCCTAGCAATACCTAAACTTCCTATTGGAGTTAAGAAGAAATAGAATGCCACAAACTTGTATCAAGTGAAGAGATTGAATCAGTAATCAAAAAATCTACAAGAAATAAAACCATAGATCAAATGGTTTCACTGAGAAGTTCTATCAAACATTTATAAAGTGAGCCAGTGATTCTTAAACTTTTTAAAAATATATGAGGAGGGAATAACTTTGACTCAGTCTGTGAGGCTAGCATTACTCTGACACCAAAACAAAAGGCAGGAAAAGAGCAGACCAATATCTGTCAAGAAAATAAATGTAAATATTGTCAATAATATACCAGCAAACTGAATCTAAAAGTTTATTAAAATGATTGTACACTATGATCAGTGGAATATGTCTTGAGGCATTAAGGGTGGTTCAACACTAGAAAGTTAATCAGTATACAGTACCACATTGATAGAACAAAGGAAAGAACCACGTGATCGCCTCTGTTGGTTCAGAGAAGGCATTTGATATAAATCCAACACCTTTTCAGAATAAAAACACATAAGAATGGAGTTATAGATGATAAATATCTCAATACTGATAAAAAGCATTTATGAAATAACTATAGCTAACATATACACAGTGGCCAAAGACTGAAAATCTTCTTCTGAAAATCAGAAACAAGAGAAAGATGCCTGTTCTCACCACAGATCTTCAATATTGTACTAGAAGTCCTACCCAGAGCAATGAAGAAAGGAAAAGAATATATACAGAGACGTATAAATATATCTGTATCTATCTATCTATATATTTACACATACATGTCCTAATTAGGAAGGAATAAAACTATTCCTTTTAGGGTCGCCATGAGTCGACTCTGACTCAACGGCACTTGGCTTGGCTTTTTAGCAGTTGACAAGATCTTGTATATCAAATACCTCAAAGAATTTTCAAGAAAGGCACTAGAGCTAATAAGTTCAGGAAAGTAACAGGATACAAGACCAACATAAAAATGTTAAATAAAAAAGTCAGAGGTGGGGCCAAGATGGCCGACTAGATGCATGTCTCCTCAGTTCTCTCTGAGAACTAAGGCCAGAGTTAATAACTGAACAGAGCACTCTAGACACCCAGGAATTCCTAGGATAAAGCTTGGGGTTGTCAGATTGGACTTCTGATGAGGCACCTTGCTGAGCTCCACTCCTGCTGACTCATCACTTGGTAGAATGCAGGTACTGATGTTGTTTTTGTTATCTGAGACACAGGGGATGGGCATGAGCTGGCAAATGTGCTGAACTGCAGTGCTAAAGTTAACAGTATACAGTGCAGCAAAGAGAGCATATGAGATAGCCACATTCTGAGAGCGTGGCTACTGACTGAGGGTACCACTGCCTATCCACTCCCTTTTTTTTCTGAGCTGCACCATAGATTTTGTGGTTTCACAGTGCGGAGGGCAACTCAGCTGGGATGCCATCTTGGTCAGCTGGGAGGCACAGTAGCCCAACATGAGGCCTCAGCAGGGGTTAGTTCCCAAGTTGAGAAGCAGTACCAGTCCAGAAAGCACTTTTATAATAGAAAGATTCTGTAGGACAGTGTTACCTTACGAGAGTTGACTGGCTAAGGATGCCAGCAAGATTGTAACCTGGCTCTAATTTAACTACATCATACCATCTGGGAACTGCTGAAGAGGTGCTTTCATTGTCAGCAGAAAGGCGTGGCCTGCCACATGTGATGGCCTGATTGATTTCAGCAGCTGTTGGTCAACTACCAGCTTCTTAAAATAGACTGCTTGGAGGGTTGCCGTGAGTCAGATCCCACGTGACAGCACTTGGCTGGCCTGGCTTGGCTGGAGAGTAACTGCTGAGAGGGCTGGCAGCATTTCTTTCAGCTTTTACTGACTCACATCATAGGGTCAGATGATGGCCTGCCAGTGAATTCGTAAGTAGGGGTCCATCACTGCTAGCCAGGAGGTGGAGTCTGCCACCCAAGGGACTTCACTGGGGTCAGTCAATGGAGTACACAGAGACAGCTGCTGATCACCTCTCTTCTCAGAACTACACCTCAGCTCTTGTTGAGGTAACACCAGAGCCTCCAGATGGGCCAAAGGCAACAAACCGTTCCTAACAATTTGAGAAAACAGTCCCAAAATAAAAAACTAAAAAATTTCCCAGATAGAGAAGACTTTCTGAAAATATCAGAGGCTGAGGACAAAAGAATTAGATAGAGAGCCCTCCTAGAGAGTAAACAAAATGCAGTAGAGCAAAATGAAAAATTAAGCAAGCTATCTGAACTGATGGAACAAATCCAATCTGAAATCCAGCAGATCAGTAACAAAGTGACAGGATTAGATGACTCAATCCAAAGCCAAAAAAGCAGAATTGAATAGATAGAAGTCAGACTTAATGACCTTGAGCAACAGACACCACCATTTACGAGGAGAAATCAGAGAAAAGAAATAAGAAAAATTAAGAAGCATTAAGAAACATGTGGGACTCTATTAAAAGGAACAATATACAACTGAGCACAGATTGGAAACAGGGAGGAATAGCTGAAAACATAGAGAGTACTGTTGTAAAGCTGCTTACAGAAAACCTCCCTGAAATGAAGAAGAGAATATAGGTATCCAAGCCACATATCAAATGTCACAAAAACTAGACCCCAAAAGAGATATACTGAGACATATTATAATCAAACTTAATAACATGAAACATAAACAGATCTTTTTAAAGGCAGCAAGGCTCTAAGCAAAGCTAACATTCAAATGGAAGCCCTATAGGCTTTTGTCTGAATTCTTGGCAGAAATGATGTTGGCAAGGAGGCAGTGGGATGACACATCAAAGCCTTGAAGGAGAAAAACTTCTAATGAAGAATTATATATCCTGAACAATTGTCTCTCTAATATGAAGGTGAAATCAAGACATTCACAGATAAACAGAAGCTTAGAAACTTTGTAGGAACCAAACCAATTCTACAACAAATACTGAAAATAGCTCTTTGCCTAGTAAAACAAAATAACTAAGTGTATATTTAAGGAAGCAATGCAGGACACAGCATCCAGAATCCTGTTCAGTTAGGGAAGTCACAAAAATCTATCAAAGCTACAATACTAAAAGAAGGTACCCAGTCATCATATCATGAAAGCTGTGACACCACCACACTAAAAAGAGGGATATATTACAGCAGTTATAATCCTTTCAGATGGAGTGGAAATGAAAAAGTTACAGAGTTAAAATTGGTTTTAAACTTAGAGTATCAAGGGGAAACATAGGGGTAGCTGTAAAGCATAATAAAATGCAATATATCAAAACAAGAAATGTAATACATGAGTCTCAACAAACATGAAACCTACAATGAAAAAGATGAAAAGTCAATCCATTAAGAATCTTGGCCCAGAACAGAATATTAAAAAGAACATGGAAAACACCAACCCCAAAAGAAATACATCAAGATGACAGCACTTAACACACACCAATCAGTAATTACACTGAATATAAGCAAACTAAACACTCCAATAAGTAGACAATGAGTGACATACATACTGGTTCAAAAGACATGACCCATCTATATGTTACTTACACTTTAGACTCTAAGATATGCACAAACTGAAAACTAAAGGATGGAATAATATATACCAAGCCGACAACATACAAAGAAGAGCAGGTCTGGCAATACTAATCTCAGATAACATAGATTTTAATGTAAAATCCACCATTATGGACAAGAATAGTCACTATTACTGAAAGTTTTACTATACAGATAGTACTTAACAGTATTAAATACTTATGCACCCAATATCAGAGCATCTAAAAACATCAAACAAATACTGACTACACTGACAAATGAGATAGATCACTCTACAACAATAGCTGGAGACTTCAACACTCTACTTTCAGTAACGGACAGATCATCCAGAAGAAACCTCAGTAAAAACACAGAAGACCTTATTGTGATAATTAACCAACTGGATCTCACCGACATATACACAACTTTTTTATCTGTCAACAGATAATGCACATGGAACACTTCCCAGAATAGTCCATGTGTTAGGACATAAAGCAAATCTAAACAAAATTCAAACACTGAATTCTTGCAAAGCATCTTCTTGGACCATAAAGCCATGAAAGTAGAAATCAATGCCAGAAAAAAAATATAGATAGGAACTGGAACTCACGGAAACTGAACAACATCTTGCTCAAAAAGCCATGGGTTATAGAAGAAATCAAGGACAAAAGAAAGAAATTGATGGAATCAAATGAGAATGAACCTACAGAATACAGCCAAAGCAGTGCTCAGAGGTCAGTTTATCTCTATAAATGCACATGTCCAGAAGGAAGAAAGAATCCAAACCAAACAATTAGCCAATTAGCTCTTTCTGCTTTAAGAAGCAGAAACAGTGCAACACAGGAACCTCCGAGGCACCAGAAGAAAACAGATCATAAAGATTAGAGCAGAACAAATGAATCGGAAAATAGAAGAACAATTGGAACAATTTAACAAAACCAAAAGTTTGTTTTTTGAAAAGATCAACAAAATTGATAAGCTGTTGGCTAAACTTACAAAAGAAAAACAGGAGAGGAAAAAACCTGATTAAGAAATGAGATGGGAGATGTCACAACAGATCCATCAGAAATTCAAAGTATCGTAACAGAATACTGTCAAAGACTGTACTGTAACAGATTTGAAAACCTGGAGAAAATTGACAAGTTTCTAGATTCATATCACCTACCAAAATTATAACAAAGAGAAGTCGAACAACTTAGTATACCCATCACAAAGGAAGAGATTGAAAAAGTAATCCAAAAACAACCAATCAAAAAAAATTTCTGTCCCACATGCCTTTACTGCAGAATTCTACTAAACTTTTAGAGAAGAGTTGACTCCAGTACTATTGAGATTATTTCACACAGTAGAAAGGGATGGAATATCCCCAAATTCATTTTATGAAGCCAGCATAATCCTGATACCAAAGCCAAGGAAAGATCTCAAGAAAAACCAAATTACAGACCAATATCACTCATGAACCTAGATCAAAAATCTTCAACAAAATCCCTGCCAATGGACTTCAACAACATATTAAAAAAATAATTCATGATGACCAATTGGATTCATCCCAGGGAAGCAAGGCTGGATCAACATCAGAAAAGTGATTAATGTGATTGATAACATAAGTACCACAGAAGATAAGAGTCACCTGATTTTGTCAATTGATTCAGAAAAGGCATTTGATAAAGTCCAACACCCATTCATACTAAAAGCTCTCAGCAAAATAGGCATAGAAGGGAATCCCTCAACACAATAAGGGCCACCTATGCAAAGCCAACCACCTACATAGTCTTGAATGGAGAGAGACTGAATTTCCCTTGAGAATGGGAACTAGATAAGGATACCCACTCCCACCCCTTCTATTCAACCTTGTACTGGAAGTTCTAGACAGAGCAATCAGACAAGACAAAGAAATAGAGGCCATCCGTATCAGCAAAGAAGAAGTAAAAATCTCCCTATTTGCAGGTAACATAATTATATGTGCAGAGAATCCTAAAGAATCCATGAGTAAACTACTGGAAATAATAGAAGAGTTCAGTAAAGCATCAGGATATAAGATAAATGTAAGTAAATCAGTAGAATTTCTTTATATTAACAAAGAGATCATCAAAGAAGAAATCACCAAATCAATACCATTGACTATAGCCCCCAAGAAGGTAAAATACCTCAGGATAAATCTAACTAGAGAAACAAGAGACCTATACAAGGCCTTACTGCAAGAAACCAAGAGAGACTTACATAAATGGAGAATCGTACCCTGCTCACGGATAGGAAGACTCAACGTTGTGAAAGTAACTATTTTACCCAAAGCAATCTACATATACAGTACAACCCCAATACAAATTCCAGTGACATTTTTTTAAGGAGAAGGAGAAACAAATCATCAACTTTGTTTGAAAGGGAAGAAAGCCCAGATAAACAAAGCACTACTGAAGAATAGGAACACAGTGGGAGGACTCACACTACCCGACCTTAGAACCCATTACACTGCCACAGTAGTCAAAACAGCGTGATACTAGTACAAAAAGAGACGTATAGACCAATAGAACAGAGCTGACAATCCAGAAATGCCACCATCCTCTTATGAACAGTTGATATTCGACAAAACCCTATGAAGGTAACTGGGGAAAAACAGTCTCTTTAACAAATGATATAATGACAGACATCTGGATAAATATAATAGATATGAGAATTCAAAAACCAACACAAACCTCTGTGGTAAGCTAATTTTCAACAAGAGTGCTAAGTCTGTTGAATGGGGAAAAGTTGTTTCTTTAATAAATAGTGGTGAATGATTGGCTCTTTGGAAAAAAAAAGAGAGAAGCTGGCACCGTATCTCACACTGTATTCAAAAATTGACTCACATTAGATCAAGCACTTAAGTATAGCAACTGTATATCATAAAACCTTTAGTAGAAAACATAAGGGCAATGTTTTGGGACTTAGAATTTAGTAATTGACTCTTAGATATGGCATTATAAGCATTTGCAAAGAAGACAGAACGGACAAAGGAGACTTCATCAAAATTAAAAACTTGTTTACCAAAGGTCTTTGTCAATAAAGTGAAGAGACAACCTATAGATTGGGAGAGGATTTGGGGGGACCATATGTTGAATAAGGACTTAATAGTCAGAATATATAAAGAATCCCTACAACTTATCAACTTAATGACAAACAACCTAATAAAAAAAATGGGCAAAGAACCTTAAAAAGCATTTCAAACATGAAAAGATATTTAACATTATCAGATATTAGGGAAATGAAAATGGAACCTCAATGAGATACTATTTCTCCAGTAAGATTTTATGACAAAATACAAAAAACAAGAAATTGTGGTAAGAATATGGAGAAACTGGGATCCTCATCTGTAGCTTGTAGAATTTTAGAATGTTACAGCCAATATGGAAAACAGTTTGAGTCTTCAAAGAATCAAAAAGTTAACACAGTATTAAGAGGTGATCCAGTATTTTCTAGACATCTTTCCAAAAGAATTGAAAGCTGGAGTTCAAACAGATACTTGTACATCAGTGTACACTGCAGCACTACTCACAATAGCCAAAAATGTGGAAACAATCTAAATGTCCATAGACGGATGAAAGGATACACAAAGTGTGGTGAAAAGATACAATAAAACATCATTCAGCCTAAAAGAGAAAAGAAATTCCGATGCGTGGTACAAAATGAGTGAACCTGGCAAACATCACCCTGAGTAAGCCTGTCACAGAAAACTATTACATGAGCCCACTTAAATGAAATATTTAGAATAGGCAAATATTTATATCCAGCCAAGCCAAGTGCCGTCGAGTTGGATCCCAAAATTTATTAGTGATTACTGGTGGTGGGACCACACGGAGAAAGGTGAGTCATGGCTAAGGAGACACTGAAATTTTGTTAACCCACTGCCACAGAGTTGATTCCAACTCATATTGATTCTATAGGACAAAACAGAACTCCTCTACACATTTTCCAAGGAATGCCTGATAGATTTGAATTGCTGACCTTTTGATTAGTGGACTTAGCACTTAACCATTAAGCCACCAGGGTTTCCAATTTTTGTTAAGGTTGATGGAAAAGTTTGGAAATTAATAAGGTGATGGTTTTATAATATGATAAACCACACACATGAAAATGTTGAAATGGAAGATGTTTTGTTGTATATATATTCATATGATTAAAGCTAAAATACGTTAAATATGAAATATGCATGATAATGATTCATTCTAATAGTGTTTAATGGAAACTGCATTGGCTGAATGTGGAATGTAAATTGACTTTGTGATAAATTATGTTAATCCAGCCTATCATGATTTAAAATGTTATGATCATGAACTGGTCACATAAAAAGCGTTTGCTTATTTAACTAGGAGAAAGTCATACTAATAATAATCATTAGTGGTAGTTAACTGGCACTTTAAATGAAAAATAAATCAATGAAAAAAATGACTTCTCCAGTGTTGATGGCTATATTGGATTAAAAATGGCCGAGGTAATGACTAATATAATATTGCAGTAGCGATGCCTTTTTTTTTCCCCTCTAGACCTAGGTCTTAAGACATTGGCAGCTTCTTTTCCTGTCTGTAGAAAGACTTTGTCTTAGAGTCCTGAGATACCACATAAGAACTCTAAGTACCTTGAAGTTTTTATGTTACGGGGAAACCCACACTAGTTACACCTAAAGGACACACGGACTGGAAAAATTCCCAACGGCACACCCCCAGCTGTTCTGTTCATTGTAGCCTGGGAACTAGACATCAAGTGAAGGAGTCTTCAAATGACTCTAGCCTCATATGTTATCTGTCTGCCATCGTATGACGGACCTTAAGCAGGAATCACACAGTTGCATCCATCTACTTTAAGAGATACAAAGGATATTAATAATTTTTTTCAAGCCACCATGTTTTGGGATGGATAGATAACCCAAATAAATTATTGACAATTAATAAAATAGTAAGATTGTATTTGTAGCAAATACTCCTACAATTTTGTATACACTTAAAAAGAGAAAACATGTAAAGTAAATCATCCAACTTGCAAACAATTTTCTTTCTATCACCTGGTCATTCTTACACGTGAGCTTATATAAAAGAAAAACAGACCATTGCGTCTACTGCTACATAACTGCGCAGCTGTGAACCATGTGTGCCAGTGCAGTGTGCGTAGCTACACAGCCGTGAACCATGTGTGGCGATGCAGTGTGCATAGCCCTGCTTTATGGTCTGACCATATCCAGTGGGTTGGAATGGGCTTGGCTCTCCTGATTTGAGAGTACCCAGTCCTCTTCCTGCTGTTGTGGTCAGGGATGCCACCAGAACTCCAACACTGGTATGAAGATTTCCATTTCCTCCTCCAGAAAGTTCTTGCCCTTGAAGAAGACATTTGAAGCAGTCATCTATAATGTGCATGACTCTTCCCCGGAGCTTATCTTCCCTGGGCTTATCCAGAAGGAGATGGAACAGGTTGTCAATTATTCTTGCACTCAAGGCCAGGAACTAACAATACATTTGAGGGAGGAAGATGTTATACACATCAGCTGCAGCCACACAGTCAATCCAAATCTGCCATTAATGGTGAGGAGATGAGAGATTCAACAAAGTTGGGTTTCCTTGGTAGGGAGTTCTCCAGTGATGCACACATGGGCCAGGATATAACAGTTCTTGTTAAGGTAAGTCGGTACATCAGCTAGCAGTTGAACAGGTAAGGTATGGCAGCAGTATGTCATCAACTTATAGTTCAAACTCTAAGGCCTGTGTGTGGTCAGGCCTTTATGTCTTTGAGAACTGCATCTTACTGACAGCACACACAATCTAAAAGTCCTCGCATACGTTACTTTCCCTGGGAAAAAAATGTGGCATGAATTTATTTTATTGAAATCTCAGAATACAGTAATATGGGGATGTTTAAACCATGGACATATAGAGTGGAATTCTTATGACATCTAATTAGAAGGGCCAGGATCAGATTTAAACATGGTTATGGTAGTCAGTGGTGACATATTTATTATGTTGTAGAAAGAGATGATGATGATATCAGTCACAAATGTCCCAGGTAGACTACTGGTATCTGAATCACTGACCTGATACACTTTAAGTATAAATTATTTCCAGGCCCCAAACTACTGAAGTGGTTCCCATAGCAAAGACATTTTTCATAAATACCATTAACTTAACTAAACAAAGTCTACAACGATGATACTGTGCTTCTTTAAGGCATGCTATGAATACTCTGTGCAACACAAATGGTTAAGTGCTGGACAGCTAATCAAAAGGCTAGTAATTCAAACTCACCCAGAGGATCTTTGGAAGTAAAGCCTACTGATCTGTTTTTGAAATGTCACAGCCTTCAGAATCCTGTAGAGTGGAGTTTTGCTCTGTACACTTAGGCTCACCATGTTTGGAAACTCAATGACCATTTGAAACAACAACATGGGGTAATCTCCGTCCTGTCACTCACGTCACTCTTTAGATGTTTCCCATATCTGATGCAGAACAATTCTGTTTTGTTTTTCACAGACCCCTCCAGAAAATGAAAGGGAAAACATAGCTCTTTTTGCTTTTTAAATCCTCTTTAAGATGCCATTTCCCCTCTTCCAGTCTTAAAACTCCATGGAATAGGTTTGGGGTGGCAAAAATGGGCCTATCAGCATCCTTCTTTTTCACCCCCTTTCTCTCTTAGAGTTTTGAGCACAGGTGAGAGGGCTATGACTGGGACCCATCATTTGTCTCCCAAATTTGGCCTTAGTCTATTGGCTCTCCTTAGTTACGTACCTGGGGTTGAGCAACTTTGTCCTGAGGTGATAGATGTTTTAGCTTAGTTAGAATGAGGGAAAGGCTGTGTAAGAAAGAAGAATTAAGGAGTACAAAAATTCAAGGAACAAAAACATATTGAAGTATTATTTCCTACCTCTATTATATATAGGGGTGAATCTGCATTAGACTTTGAATCTCTTTCTTTTTCACCTCTGTACTCAAGCATTTATTTTTTTACGGCTATTTCCTATTTCTGGAAACCCAAATCCATTGCTGTTTATTCAATTCTGACTCCTAGCAACCCTGTAGGACAGAGTAGAATTGTCTGACAGGCGTGCCTGTTGGATTCAAACTGCTCACCTTTTGATTAACAAGTCTATCTCTTAATCACTATGTTATCAGGATTTCCATGTCTGAACAGGGACCCAATATACCAATATTAAATGGGATATAAAAGTATCTTCTCTACTGGACATTTGCTTTGTTATTTAATAGTAGTACAGAAAACTAATGCAGTAACATAATTTGGAGTGAAGGAGACCATTACAGTCAATTATACATGTCAACTTGGCTAGACTACAGTCCAGTGGCCAGTTATTTAATCCAACATTAGTCTAAACATTGCTGAAAGGCAGTTGGTAGATGTAATTAAATCAATCGATTTTAAATAACTGAGGTCATCATAATCAGTCACAATATTTTAAGGGCACAGCTGAAATTCCAAAAAGATGGTGAAAAAGAAGAAAAACAAATTATATTTGTGTCAGTAGTCTGAACCCACCACCCACTCCTGGGAATCCCGATGGGGCTGTTCTACTCTGTGTTTTGGATTCTGTACAAGCCAGAATTGACTGGACAGCAACCTTTTGTTTAGTTATTTATTTATTTTTGTTCAGCAGCTTTAACTTCTGCCCAAGAATTCCAGTCTACCCTTCTTGATGGCTGATGGCCTGCCCTGCCTTACAGAGGATTTAGGGCTTACCTAGTCAGTCCACAGAATCTCATAGACCAGCTCCTTACAACGAAAACCAGAAAACTCGCTGCTGCCAAGTTGTCTCTGACTCACAGCAACACTGTGGGCAGAGCAGAACTGCTCCATAGAGTTACCAAGGAGCTCCTGTGGATTTGAACTCCACATCTTTTGGCTAGCAGACATCACACTTAACCACAGTGCCACCAGATTTCATTCATTACAATAGGTCTCTAACAGGTATGTATGCCTCGTACTGGTTCTGTTTCTCTGGCTGAACTATAGCTGAAACAGGGACAAAGGAGCTGATGAGCCCTAATGGATTAATACATTGGCTTCCTAAAGTAAAATAAAACATTTTGCTTTTTAAAGACCTTCAAGTGGGCTTCAGATATTGGCTTTGCAGGTTGTATACACAGAGCGGTTCTCAATGACAACATTCATATGATTAAGCTGTAAGTGCTGCCTCCCAAGGTTTTCTATGTGATAATCTTATTTCTTTTGTAGAAGCAAAGAATGTTCTAGTTTAGGGCACTGTAGACATCAGTTCTCCTGGGCTTTAGACACCTGATGCTCGTTGATTGCCTTTTCCACCTGTGCATTAAAACGGTCCAAAATCAGTCACATCCAAGAGCGTGTTATTGAATCCACCTATTGGCAAAACAGCCAAAGATAAAGGGTGGATCTCTCTCATACAGAATTGTTGCCACGGAGATTAAATTGTGTTCCTAAAAGCATAGTATTCTTCAGATAGAGGCCCTAGAGTTTTGATAAGAGCTGTATCCTGAAAATAGCATAAGAGAGACACTCTCCAAAGGTTCCTGTTCTAATCACAAATCTGACCATTTCCAAGAGCAGTTGTACTTTGCTGCACCTGACCAGGTTACTATTCCCTCAAATCAGTGGACTACATTTATTAAGTACAATATGGAACTATTTTTCCTGCAATTTCCTTGTGTTTCCAACATTCTTCCTGTATTTCTCTCTCACTTTCTAATTTCTGTTAGCCATACTTGAATGATTCAGCTAGGGGCTCAAAATTCTGATTAATGATTCTTTTAAAAATGGGATTGATTAGCTTAATTTAAGATGACTATATTTTGTCAGGCCATCAAAGGAAGTTTTAGTGAGGGTGTAAAAACAGAATGTCACAGAACTGTATTAAAGAATCTGAAGGCACTGAACTAGCCAAAATAATTGTATAAAAACATCTAGCTTTCAGATTCTCTCCAACAACTATCAGTATTATAGTGGCAGCTCACCCGGTGCCACATGTGTGATCCCAAGATACGCTGTCTTTTTTAAAAGTACGCACAGTTTTGCTGTCCTCAGTCCTTTTCTCCATTTGCCTGCTGATCCATGTGGCTGCCGTGACATACATCTCAGTGGAAACCTCATACCTGCCTGGCCAGCAGAAAGTAACACAATGACAGCAGTTTCTTTGGGACTTGAGAGGAGGGAATGAGAAATCTGGAACGCCTTGTCTATTTCCAGGTGGCTCAAATTAAGACAAAGGACAGCTCCAGGAAAAGTCATACGTTAGAATTTCCAATCAGTGCACATCAGTTTAGAGAATGGGTGACTAAATGGACAATTGATTTTAGGACAATCTCCTTTCTGGAAGAAGGAGTAATTTGTTTGGGGATCACATATTGGGTACCTATCTGCATAAGAAACCTAAGTTCTTTCAGAGCCCACATGATTCACCATAGCATCTTATGACCACTTTCTCAGGAAGGTTAGTTTGTAATGGAGCGAAGTCTGTCAACAACTGTGATAGAGATTGCATCCATCCCAGTAGTCACTCAGAGTGTGTTCTGGGTGGTAACTTCTTCCTTTAAGAAAATATAAAGTTATTTACAGACTAGGTTTCATCTGAATGTCTTCTTCTCCTCCTGGCATTTAACTAGTATAATTTCTTCAAATGATCAGGTAGATAGGTTAAGAGTCCAAAATGGCTACTCAGAGAGTAATCACCTAAAACAAAACAACGTTTTAAAAGAAAAGTAGCAGAAGTTGTAGCTTTAATCCCCTATCCGTGACCATCTTCTCACACATTACATGGAAAGAGAGAAAGAATGTTTCTCGTTAAAAAAGGACATCATCTTTTAATAATCAGCCTGGACACAGTAGACTCTAATCATTGTTTTTTTTTAATCATTTTGGTGGTAGTGGTGGAGAAATCACTGAATCTAATTAAAATGCATTGATAGTATTAGAAAATACTTAAATAAATATATAACCTATTTGATACATACATGACATGATAAACCGTGCTAAATCAGAAGATGTTTCCCAAACACATACATGGCTTCCAAATTTTATTTTTAGTCTTTACATTTGTTTCAACCCCAGATTCACATTAAAGAGCTTGTATGTGGTGCAAGGGAAAAAAGAAGCAACACACAGACACACACACACACACACACACACACACACACACTAAAAAAACCTCAAACCTCTGTGAACTTAAAATACCAAGTTTCACACTGCTTTCGAACCTCATACAACAAAGCTCACAGCATGATGAAAGCTGTGTTCTGTGACAATCTCGGTGGTCTCTGTCCCATCTCCAGCTTTCTAGCCTCCAACAATTCTGCTGGGTGACTTCCACGTCTCTTTAGGCAGCTGTGGACAGCTGTCTGATGCAACAACTTGGGAACCACAACTCCAGGTAAACTGATCACAAAACGCTGACAGAGCTTGTTACGACTATCAGTCTGACTGTTGAAAATGTTCGTTCTAACAGAACAGAAACTGTCATAAGGAAAAAGAGGACCTTTTGTCCCAATCCCTGTCTCAAAAGGAGTATTTGTTCATGGACAACCAATGACCATTCCTAAAAGATGGAGTTGGTCAAAGACATTCAAGGGCACCTCATTATTTGGTGGAGCTCTAAGGTGCCTGATTATTCTGAAATAGCAATCTCTTTAATCACAGTTGGGTCGATAGTGAAATATTTACTGCAGATGCTTCCAGAATGATTTGAAGGCAGCTCTTTGGAGGGCATTGATAACCTCAGGGTGGCCTGAGCCATCCTTATGTGAGGTGCCAACGTGCCACACTGAACAATGATTCTGATACAGATCTATGGATGATAAATAATAAAAAGCTATTTTAAGAGGTTCCGTAGCCCCAACATAAAATCATCTTTGACTAAAAACACGACAGTGCAGATCTCTGTGGGGGAGAAGAGAAATGTGATATTTTCGAATATCAACGCTGAAGATCAGAACATGGTTAAAGCACAATTGTATAAAATTTGAAGGACCTTTAAAAACTTTCCAAAAAGACGATGTGTCTCACCCCCTCTCTATATCTGCTGCGACTTTTGGTCTACCTTTCGGTAATTTGTCTTTTAAGTCTTTCCCTTTATGTGACTAAATGTGTTTCAGCTCTTCTGGGACAGAGATTACAGTTTTTCTGTACTTAGTTTATCTTGTTCTAGAAAGATCATGGTTTAAGAAAATGTGTTGGACCAGTTTTGAATGCAATGCTGTATAAATTATTGATATATATCTCCAGAAAAAAGCTTAATAGTCTATTATGATGCTTATTTGAAAGAAAAGACAAAAACAGTCACTCACAGAAATTGTCTAGGAGCACTTCACAGACAATTGCCCAAATTATCCAAAAGCAACCATGACATGAGCTCTTTTTCATTTATAACATGACATAGTTGATATGGCCCACTGCTTATAGGGCCATATCTCAATTATTTTAAAAAGGAAACTTCCACAACTGCACTTAATTAGAGCCCAGTTTTAATCAATTGCAACTTGGCATAGACAAAGGCACTTTTTAAAGAAGTGAAAGCTTGCTTCAAGCAATTATAGGTCTTGAAAAGAGTTTATGTTTTGGATGGAACTATACTTCTAAACCACCAAGGGTGTTTTTGCAGAAATAGCTAGTGGCTATGTCTCCTAAGTATGTTATCATATCACAACTTACCCCAGAATGCCTAAGAAAAAACTGGGTGAGCTGTGAGATGTTTAGGAGAAGATTACTAGTAAGTTTGTAAATTTCACCTTTAAAATACAGAATTCTAGAGGCCAAAAGTTATTGCATAGATACACTGTTTTATGCTTTCCTTATCAATAATGCTAATAGTTCATAACTGGTAGAGCATAAGATACAAAATAAATAATTCATGAAACTTCAAGGAATAAATTATTGCTTTGAAGATACTTTAAAAAACATATATCCCTGGAAATATTGGGGAGTTCACATAAATCTAGTCATTTATTTATTCATTGTGCTTTAGGTGAAAGTTCATAGTTCACAACAATTTCCCACACAGAAAATTATACATGTATTGTTATGCGGCACTAGCTCCAACCCCTATAATGTGACAACACACTCGCCCTTTCCACTCTGGGTCTCCCGTGGGATGCAGAACATTTTCTTAATAAACTTTGTTATCACAATTGACTGAGATGTCCCCTGGAACTATGGTCCCCAGATCCCGGTCCCTGCTACTCTGTCCCTCAAAGTGTTTTACTTTCCCACCAGAAGTATATAAGTGTGTTGATTTCTCCACAACCCCTCCAACATTTATTATTTTGTGGTTTTTTGGATTACTGCCAGTCTCGCTGGGGTGAGATGGTTTACATTTCTGTAATGTCTGCTGATGGTGAGCATTCCCGTAGGAATCTGTTATCAGCTAGAAAGTCTTCTTTGCTGAAGGACCTGTTCATATCTTTTGCCCATTTTTTAATTGGGTTATTTGTCTTTTTATTGTTGAGGTTTTATAGCATCTTGTAGGTTTTAGAGACTAGACTCTGACTAGATCGGTCATATACATTTTTTTTCCCCAGTATGTAGGTTATCTTTTTTCACTTTTGGTAAAGTCTTTGGATGAGCATGAGTGCCTCTCTGATTTTGGGGAATACTCTGTTGTCTATTTTCTCTTCTGATGTTTGTGCATTGTCAGTAATGTTTTGTATCCTCTTTGTGCCATGTATTAAGGATCTTAGCATTGTCCCTATTTTTTCTTCCATGCTGTTTATCATTTTAGATCTTTTTTTTAGGAACTTTTATTCATTTTTTGAGTTAGTTTTTGTGCAGAGTTACAAGATATGTATCTTGTTTCATTTTTTCAGCAAATGAATATCAAGTTTTGCCACCATCATTTGTTAAAGGGACTATCTTTTCTCCATTTAACAGACTTTGGGCCTTTGTTAAATATCAGCTGCTCATAGGTGGATGAATTTATGTCTTGACTCTAATCATGTTTCATTGGCTTATGTATCTGATGTACCAGTACCACTCTGTTTTGACTACAGTGGTGGCACAGTGCTTTATTTATTTGGGGTTTCTTCCTATTCCATATGGAGTTGGTGATTTATTTGCCATCTCATTAAAAATTGTTGCTAGGATTTGGATCAGGATTGCATTTTATCTGTAGATCACTTTGGATAGGATTTATATTTTTACAATATTCAATATTCCTATAGATGAGCAAGGTTTCTTTTTCTGCTTATGTAGGTCTCTTGGATTTCCTGCAATATTATCTTATAGTTTTCTTCATATAGTTATTTTTGGTCTCTGGTTAGGTTCATTCTTCAACACTTTATCTTACTGTATTGTATTGTAAATACTGTTGATTTGGTGATTTCCTTTTTGAAATTCTGGTGTAAAGGAATCCACCTGACTTTTAAAAAAATGTTTATCTTATATCCTAATACTTGGCTGAAATCTATTAGTTGCAATAGTTGTGTTGTGGATCTTGTAGAGTTTTCTGTGTATAGCATCATATCTGGAAAAAGAGATACTTTCACCTCTTCCTTACCAATTCAGATGACTTTTACTTATTTTTCCTGTCCTATTACTCTAGCTAGGACATCCAGTACAATGTTCAATAAGAGTGGTGAGAAAGGACATCCTTGTCTGGTTCCTGTTCTCAAGGAGAATGTTTTCAGACTCTCTCCATCTAGGATGAAGTTGGCTGTTGACTTTGTATAAATGCATTTTATTATGGTAAGAAATTTCCCTTTTAGTCCTACTTTGCTGAGGGTTGAACACGTAATTCTTGGCTAGTAATTTTATTTTGTTTTTTCCCTCAAGACTTCAAATATATCATCCCTTAACTTTCTTGCCTACATGGTTTCTGATGAGTACTCCAAGTTTTGTCTTATTGACTCTCCTTTGTAGAAGAATTTTCATTATCCCTAGCTACTCTTAAAATCCCTTATTCATCTTCAGTTTTTGTAAGCTTGATTATAATATGTCTTGATGATTTTCCTTTGGGATTTATCCTGTGTAGAGTTTGATGAAATTCTTGGATAGCGTCCTCCTTCTTGATATCAGGAAAGCTTTCTGTTAACAAATCTTCAACAATTCTTTCTATGTTTTCTGTTATCCTCTCCTGTTCTTATACTGCAGTCATTTGTAGGTTATTCCTCTTGACAGAGTCCCACATAATTCTTAAGGTTTCGTCATAAAAAAAAATTCTTTTATCTGATTTTTCCTCATCTAAGTTGATGCCAAGTGGTATATCTTCAGTCTCACTAATTCTGACTTGCATTGACTCAGTTCTGTTTCTCTGACTTTTGGTTGTATAATTCTGAAGTTTTATTGTTAATCTTCTAAATCTCTATCATGTTATCTCTCTACAGATTTTTACAGTCTGTTAAATTTGTAACTATACTCTTACATAACCTTCTTAAATTCCTCTGTTCCTTTGTCTGTGTGTTCCTTGTTTTTTATCTGCATTTTGTCTGATGTTCTTCCTGATCTCTTGAAAAGCACTGTACACTAATATTTTGAATTTTGCCTCTGGTAATTATAAGATGTTCTCTTCCTTCAGGAAGTTTCTTGTGTGTGTGTATGTATTTTTTCTTTTTCTTTCTTTTTTTTTTCTTATTAGTATGTATTAGATGCTTGCTGAAGCCATCCTAGTCTATCTCTTTTTTGACTTAATGTTGATTGTTGTCTCTAAGCCATTAATAAATTATTATATTTATTTATTTTAAAGTTTGCTTACCGTTTCTTAGCTTCTTCCTTTATATTGATATGGCCAAATAGGCTGATCATGTGAGCTACTTTGGTTATTGATGTCTTTTAGGTTTTCACATCCTGTCACCAGGTAGTTAGACCTGCTACTAGATATGTAAGTCAAGGAGTCCATTTTCTTTTCCTGTGTGAATTCAGCTCAGGTATCCAGTATGTTGGTCAAGCACGTGGTACAGACTCGCACCTACAGTCCTAGACATGCAGGACTATGTAGGGGTGATTGGAGGCAGTACAATCATTTGATGATAGTAAAAGGTTACAATACTCAGCATGGTAGTAGTCTGATGGCTGGCCCTGAATGCCTAGGTGGAAGGTACACGTGTCTTTGTTCCTCAGGGTCCTAAGGTGGGTGGGTTTACTAGCCAAACTTTAGGTGCCCTGTGCTGTTGGTTGCAAGGACTGGGAGGCATCATTTATTCTTGGACCCTTGTCTTGGGTGGCTAAATGGTGTGGATGAAAAGATCAGTCCTCAAACCCCTAATGTGGGTGGGTGAGGACTCTACTTAAAGCACAGGGAAGTATCAGATGCTGCAAATCTGCCACTCCTCCTTAGCTACTGCAGCTGAAAATGTACTTCAGATATGTACCCTGTTGTAATATGCTAATGAGTCCCAAGCTGTGGAAATGACCTCAAACAAGGTATAGAAAGGGGTGAAACACTTTCAAAGCATGTGGATCCCTTATGCCTGGGCCTAGGCAAAAGTGCCGTGCCTATCTCTAGTTCCTAATTTAAGCTAAACTGGAAGATTGTTTTATCCTGTTTGTTAATTTTTTCCTTCTCCAAAGCTGGGAGGATGGCTTGGGGTACATGGTGGATTCTACTCCAAGCCCATGATACGGCGCAACTGTTGAACCAGCACCAGACTAGAAAAGGGAGGGAGAAGTTGAACATGAGACAGATGTTTATTATAGGACCCAGAAACAAACAAAAATCCAATGTCTTGGAGTTGATTCTGACTCATAGTGACCCTGTAGGACACAGTAGAACTGCCCTATAGAGTTTCCAAGTAACACTTGGTGGATTTCAACTGCCAATTTTGGGGCTAACAGCTGTAGAACTTAACCACTAGACACCAAGATTCAGGACTTTTTTGATCCTCTGTAGTAGGCTAGACGCTTACCTTTGATTCTTGCAGATTTAGCATATCATGTCTTCCTGGTTTAGGAGGCTTGTACAGACTCCACACCACTTCGTTTTCAGTGCTATTGAAAATATGACATGAGTGCTACTGCTTGACTCAGCTTGCGCACTCCAGCTGATCCAGCCTGCAGGATGCTCAAGAGGTCAGGTCTGGAAAATACTGGTTGCTTTGAACTGTCTTTTTCCCTGTCTGCCACTCAGTTTGACTCATCAACTTTGCTTTTGATGTTCAGGGCTCCTGCATTGTTATATATAATCGACTTACTTGTTTTCTCATTTCAAGAGGGCCCACGGGAAGCATCTGACTACTCTGTCTCTTTAGCCCTACCTTATAAAATAATTTCTTGCACTTAATGATAAACTCTGGTTGAAAAATCCTGCCAGGTACTTAAAAAAAAACACATTTAATACTATTAACAGCATCAATCCACTTAATCATTTTCAGAATATGCAAAAATTCTCTTTCAGAATGAAGCAAAAAGTCTCCATATATGCACAACACAGTGTATAGCACATGAAAGTATCAGCCCCCTTTTAAAAAGAATTTAATAGATATTTTAATAATTTAATAGCTTTTCTTGATTGACTTTTTTGGAATGTGTACGTTACAAAAATATAAAGAGGAAACGTTCCATGAAACTGATGTGAAGGATTTTATAGTTTATCAAGATGTGTGTGTGTTGTGTGTGTGTGTGTCTGTATGTGTGTATGTGAATATGTGTGTATGTGTATGAATTTAAGGAGTTCTGTTGGTACAATGGTTAGGTGCCCAGTTGTTGACAGAGGAGATGATGGTTTGACTCTACCAGCTACTCTGAAGGAGAAAACTCTTGGCAATCGGCTCCCTTAAAGTTTACAGCCTAGGAAACTCTGTGGGTGTAGTTCTTGTCTGCTTCTAGAGTTACTGAGTCAGAATCAACTCCACGGGACACAACAACAACAGCAACAAGAACATATATACTAGTATTCAAAGTCAGGATCATGGTCAGCTGGTATACCCTGGTACTTGACTGAATAGTAGTGGATTCTTCTCAGGTCTTACTTATTTCTCTATCTCATATTCTTCAACAGTTACAAGTTTTTTAAACAGTCACTCCCTACATCTTTCTGAATTTTGCCATTCCAGTATCACTGCGGTACAGTGGTTAAGAGACCCACTGCTAACCAAAGATTGGCAGTCTGAATCTACTAGCTGTTCCTTTGGGACACTTCTATTCTGTCCTGTATGGTCATTGTTGGTCATGGTTAACTTGATGGCAATAGGTATAGGTAGTATTATATTGAAAAATATGAGAAGGAAGAAACAACAATGACAACATATAGTTAGGAAAATAATTCTATGCTGTGTGGTTAAATGCTGACTCTATACACTGATGATCTTCCTTTCCTAGCTCGTATTACAGTTGACTATTTTAATGCAGGTAACTTTAACAACTCGGGGCTTAAACTATCAATCTCACATATGCTAATCCAGTTTTCCATTATAGATATTAAGATTTATTTTTTAAGCTTTATAAAATTATACACCAAATGAAAATTTCCAGATCCTACAATTACTCATTAAGATGTTTTATAAAAATCATTTTTCCTGATGTGCATATGTAGAAAAGGTGGTATTTTTTTACTTAGTTTACCCAAGCTACTTGTTTCTTAACAAATTTATTCCAACACCCTTCCTGTCTGAAAATAATCCAGTGAAACTTTTTGTCTCCATTCCAGTTATTCAATTCTATAAATAAGTTTCTAGGTTGACACCAAGTCCTAGGAAATAATAAAAGAGGGTGACAAAGTTTCAAAGTCAGTGTTTGATTTGGTATTCCTTTAAATTTAAATCATAACTCAACTAGATCCCTAAAAAAGGCCTGATATTTTATCCCATGTTGCATTCTGTTGCGTTGTTCTGTGAACTGACTTCAGAAGTATCTGCACACAGAGAAGTCAGCTGCTGACAAGGTTTACAGATAGCAGTAGAAGCCTGGGATCCAGTTTTGCCCAGCTCCTGAATGAGCACCAGGAAATAGTGCTTCCACAGTAATTAAAATCTCTCACATATAGAGAGGGAACATAAGAGGTTGTCATTTCTACATGCTTTGTGAAATTTCTTTAATCAATTCGTTCTCAGTGAGAAAAATTTGGCCTTTTGATTTTGAATAGAAGATAGAATGTCAGTTTATATGCCAAAAATCGGTCCCCAAGCCTGAATCTTCTTTAAAAAGTCAATTTATACTGGGGCTATTATGTAACACATTTGAGTAAGGCTGAGACTCAGAATAATGAAAAATTTCAAGAAACCATACATAACTGAATTTAGAAGACAGTATGTGCCTAAAGATCAACCATCTTTCTTACCTTTAGGAAATGACTGATGGATTTGTTGAGAACCCCTTCCTGCTCTGTTCTCACCAGAAATATCGATAAAATTGTATTTTTATGTAAAGTCTACTGTACATCTTCATCTCCAAGAGCCATTCAGAGATTTTGTATGTTGACATTTCTGCAAAATTCATTCCTGTAAAGTACTTTGTTGTCTAAAATGTTGAGCTTAGGAAAGTTAAAATATCATCTATTAACATCCCTGGCGAAAGAGAAAACACCCTGAAGGGGTCAAAGTAAATCACCAGCATCACTGTAGTGCCAAATCCCAGATCTGAACAGAGTTAAATTGAATTTACCCATCCTATGTACGTGTTCAGATCGTGGGAGAAAGGTGAACCCCACCAATTCCTGGCATGGGGGATCTAGACAGAAACACTGGCTGAAATGGAATCCATAGCATCACATGCCTTGTGTGCTGATTGAATTTAAAACTGGACTTTCTGATTCCCTGATTTCACCTTCATAGACGTGTGAAAGGGGTTGCAGCTGTCTTGTAAATATAAAACATGACTCCGCTGTAAAACATGTGATGTGGAGAAAAAGAGCTTCATTGCTTCTTTGGAAAAAAAAAAAGAAGAAAGAAAAGAACAGTTATCAGAAATCAGCCTTTGTACAATAAACTCAAATATCAGACCCTTCTCCGGTTGTGGCTTTCAATAGATTTTAATTTGATATGTGAGATATCTTTATCTGAAAAACATCATTGGCATCACTGTACATTCTTTTCATTTTGTTTGTCAAGGTTTCCTTAATATTAACATTGAAAAATAATAGTAAAAAAACAAAGCAAAAGAGAATAATTTTCCACAAGTTTCTTGGTAATTAAGATACATTTGTAATGCTACAGCGGGATATATGTTCACACAGTAATACCACCTATTATGACTCACTTAAAGCTTTGCAACATGAGTTCCATTTAATTATTTGAATTTTAGCTTACTTAAATGATCAACTCAAACTATATTATTTTAGAAAGAAAGGAGTTAGATAGCCAAACTCAGTAGAAACAGACATTGTTTCATTGGCAATGGAGTAGATTCAAGCATTACTATTTTTAGTATGTATTAGAGTTTTCCACTTTGTTTTTTTCCATCAAAATCATACACTAAAATTCAATATCTTTTCAAATAAAGCAAATTCCCTGTTGTTTTGAAGAAACTTGTTCTTAGCCACCTTGAATTTAAAGAGGAAACTTCAACAGCAGTCAACAGATAAGAAACACAGTGGTTACTTAAATATTCTCTCTTGGGTATTGTCCAAGAGACTCTAGGGCTTTGGGGAAATAGAGTATTTTAAGAGAAGGAAAAACATACTTCAAAGAAAGAGGTATTGAATTTGCTGCTAAATGTTTATGTCTGGGTTCTGTTGAACTAGGGAGTGGGGATTTTAACAGTCTGTAGCTTCTTTTCATGGTGGATTTTGGTTGCATAACCTTCAAATAATAAAAATTACAGCAACACTGGATGCTCTATTTGATCCTACAAGTAAATTGTGGAAGGCGGAAAGGGGCCCAAGATGGCGCCTGGGCCCTTTGACAAAGCCGGACCACACCCCTGTTTACCAGACCTGGGGCTTTCATGGCGCATGCCTGTGGGCGGTGGCTTCCCGCTAGCCTGTCGTGGGCCTCCTTCTTGGGAGAGCGTGGCACATGAGGATTGGAGGAATCTAGGTTATAAATTGAGCAAGCAACCTGCAAGGCTCGGCTCGGACCAGCTTGTGGAGAAGCAAGAGAGAGGAGAGAATAAAGTAAGCACCAGGGACCAGCAAGAGAGAGGAGGAGAATAAAGTAAGCAAAGATAAGAAGAATAAAGTAAGCAACCGGCAAGGCGGCTCGCATCCGTGTGTCCTGTCTTCTTTCCGCCGGCGGACAATAGGCAGCAACAGTAAATAAGACCACAAAAAAGCTAAAAGTAGAGGGCTGATGAGAAAAAAAAAAAAAAGGCTAGAAATTACATTCTTGGTAAAAACTACGTCAGGTAGATTTCCAGTACAAAGGTAACCAGGTAATAAGAGTGGATGTAATTTATGTTGTTGGCTCAACAACAAATTTTGAGTATGAACTACCTGTTGTGGTGCTGTAGAGACAGATTAGAAGACTTTGTTCTTGACGCAGAAGAATATAACTTTGAGTGGTGAGATTGAAGAGGCAGCAATGAGCTTGAAAAAAAGAACTAAGGTCTTCTAACATAAGGAGCCCCGGTCGTGTAATAGTTAAAGCTCTCCACTGCTTTTGTTTGGCTGTTCCAGCAGCCAGAAGATCTTCACATAGATTTACATCCTTGGAAATCCTGTGAGGGTAACTACAAACTGAAAATGGTTCAGTGGCAGTGGATTTGATTATTCTGATGTATTAACAATAAAATATCAGAAAGAATGAGGCTGAGAGAGTAACAGAAGAGTCACACAAAAATGTAATGAAATATGTTTTTTTTTCTTTTCACATTACGCAAACAATACATCATAGCGAAGATACTATTACAAAAGAACTACATGGGAAAACAGAATATAGACTCAAAAATAACCAAGGTAAATATTTTAGAGAATTTTCTGCTCTCATTTTTGTGTGTGTTTGATGAAGGAAGTACAAAAAGATTGCTTCTCTCCATCCTTTCTTATCCCATTATCCCCCCCCACCATTCAGCAAAAGACAAAACTCTAACCCGCTGCAAGTGAGTGTTGTTGTTGCTGTTAGGTGCCGCTGAGTCAGTTCCAACTCACAGCAACCCTATGAACAACAGAGCAAAACACTGCCTGGTCTTTTGCTATGCCCACAGTCGTTGTTATGCCTAAACCCATTGTTGCGGCCACTGTGTCAATCCGTCTTGTAGAGGGTCTCCCTCTCTTTCACTGATCCTCCGCTCTACTGAGCATGATATCCTCCAGGGACTGACCTCTCCTGACAATATGTCCAAAGTGTGTAAGACTCAGGCTTGCCATCTTTTTTCTTCCAAGGAGCACTCTGGTCCTACTTCTTACAGAACAGATCTGTTTGTTCTTTTGGCGGTCCATCATACATTCAACATTCTTCTCCAACATCACAATTGAAAGGCATTAGTTCTGTCTTCTCTACTGCTTTGAAGAACAAATGGTCCAGCTTTCACATGCATATGATGAGATTAGAAACATTGTAGCTTGAGTCAGGTGCATTTTAGTCTCCAAGGTGACATCCTTACTTTTAAATACTTTGAAGAGGTCCTTTGCAGCAGATTTTCCCAGTGCGATGCGACTTAATTTCTTGACTGCTGCTTCCAAGGGCGTTGATTGTAGACCCAAGTAAAACGAAATCCTTGACAACCTCAATCCTTTCCCCATTTATGACAATGTTGCTTACTGGTCCAATTGTAAGGATTTTTGTTTTCCTGATGTTGAGGTTGGGTCCCTAACGAAGGCTGCAACTGATTAGTGGCTAGAAATTAAGAACTACATCAGGTAGAATCCAAGGGAAAAGATAACCAGGTAAAAAGAGTTGATGTAATACATTTTGTTGGTTCAACAACATATTGTTGAGTATGTACTATGTGTTGCCATGTTGTAGAGGTGACTCTTGCTGTTGTTGGAGGTTATCGAGGCAATTCCTACTCACAGTGACCCTATGTGCAGCAGAATGAAACACTGCCTAGCCCTGCACCATCTTCACAATTCTTGCTATGTTTGAGTCCATTGTTGCTGCTACTGTGGCCACTGATTTCCTTGGGGGATTTCCTCTTTTTCCTTAACCCTCTACTGTGCCAAGCATGAAATTCTCCTCTAGGGACTGACCCTGGGATAACATGTCAGAAGCTCGTGAGAGCAGGCTTCTCATCCTTGCTTCTAAGGAACATTCTGGTTGTACTTCTTCCAAGATAGATCCATTCATTCTTTTGGCAGGCATGATATAGTCAGTATTCTTCCACAACACCATAATTTAAAAGTGTCATTTTTTTCCTCAATCTTCCTTATTCATTGTTCTGCTTTCACATACATACGAGGTGACTGAAAACACCACTACTTGGGCCTGTTGCACCTTAGTCCTTAAGGCAAGTTCTGGTTTTCAAAGAGTTCTTTTGCAGCAAATTTGTCCAGTGCAATGCATCTTTTGATTTCTTGACTGCTGTTTTCATCGGTGTGGATTGTGGATACAACTAAAATGAAATGCTTAACAACTTCAGTGTTTTGACTCGTTATCATGATGTTTCTTATTGATCCAGTTGTGAGAATTTTTGTTTTCTTTCCCTTGAGGTGCAGTCTGTATTGAAGTCTCTAACCAAAAACCTGAGTGAGCTTGAAAAAAGACTTTTTCCCCTTTGAGAGGCTAGGTGAGAGTGTAAGAATGTAGCCAGGCTGACACTTTGTAGCTTTGCAAGATGCTAAGCAGAGGGCCTAGTTAAGTTGTGCGGGAACACATGAGGGATGTGAAACTGATACAAGAAATGTATATTGTTTCAAAGGGTTAAGTTAGTAGAAAATTCTCACACAGAGATGGAAAACCAGCCCAACATACATTTTGCAGAACTAAAAGAAGACATGAGTGTGTGAAGACATTCTTACATTTCACTAATCATCAGGAAAATGTCATTTTCTTAACCAGTAGATAAACATAATTAAAAATATAAAAATTACAAATATTGATATAGATATGGATTAAAAAAAAAAAAAACAACTCATTGCATTGTCTCTAGAAGTGTAAATTGATTCAACCACTCTGTAAAGCTGTATATAATTATCTTGGAAAACTGAGTGAGCAAGTCCAGTCCTTGCAGGATACCCTAGAGAACTACATGTGTGAGCACAGGGTAACACTTTACACCCAATATTCACAGCAACCATGCTTATAATAACAAAACCAGAAGAAAAAGAAACACTAAACACTAATTGTTCATTAACTGCAAAATAGGTGAAGAATCTACAATGGTCAAAATGAATGAACTGCTGCTATACTGAACAACACTGAGTATTTGATGCTTTCCAACAGTTAAAATTAATAAACTACAGATACCCTCTTCAACGATGAATCACAAAAAGAAAGTGAGAAAAAAATGTCATCTGGGTAGATTCAATATGAGACAATTTTTGTAATGTTTAAAATTAAGTAAAACATATCATCTAAGTGTATCTACATAGTTTAAAATTATCTTAAAATTAGAAAACACATGGAATGATGAACACAGACTGTGCTCTTTTCTGGGGGAAAAGAATCAAGGAACCAGAATAGGAAAGGAGTACAAGGAAATGAAAGTTTATGATAGGGTCCTCATTCTTGTGTTAAGTGGTAGATTCATAAATGTTCATTATGTTGCTGTACTTCATAAATTACTTATATGTTATAAATATTCTTTTGAATATTTTGTACATTATGTGATTAATAAGTAATGGAGGAAAACATGATGAAAAGAAAGCTTTAAAGCTTTTTTAAAGATTTAGAAAGACATGAATAATTGAAAACAAATCTTGTTCTTGGGAAAATCTCAACAAAATACTGACTCCTGATCTTAGTTTGTGTGTGAGACAGAAAGACAAAGTGCGAGAAAGAGAATGAAAGATTATGAGAAATCAGCAAAACAACAATGACAAAACGTGAATAATCCCAGTAAAAATAGTCTAATAGACCTTTCCTAGAGAAAATATTTATCTAATAAAAATAAGTCACATCATTTATTTATTTAGTTTTCATTTTCTCTCAGATAGGCTTACTTTCTTAGATCTGAAACTTGAAAGATGTTGCAAAATAATGAGTTTGTTTCTCTTTGGATTCTTACTATCTCAGCATCTCACGCTAATACTCTTCACTTGGGGATATACAGTATGGCTTTTATCCACCACCGGAACAAATAATTTTATTCCTAAATTCCTTAGCTGCATCAGATAGCCTGTGGAAAGCACAATGGTTTGCTACTCTCCAGCAACCTTAATGTTTTCACTGTTGAATAATTACTAAATTGATGTGTTGCCTCACTAAAAATTATACATCACAACCATATCAAATTAATTTGCTTCCTTTAGTGTTATTTTCTAGATATGATAATAATGACATACTTCAAAGTTTCTAAAACAACTGTCAAACACAGTACTACACTGAGCTTTGAATGCATTCCCAACTCATTGCTGTTGAGTTGATTTAATGCATTACGAATATTATAGGTTTTTGTTATTTGAGAGAACTTCTCTGAACCAGTAATTATGCTTACTTTTTTGGCTTTTCCCTCAGATTATATACAATGAATGAAGTTTTTCATAAATGAATAACATGGATTTGTTGTTTGTCTATATTTTCTTTAAGTACAGATACATATATATCTATATAATTTATATTTTATACAAATTTTGAACATGGGACTAAGTTATGTTTTCATTCTTACATGTAATTTATTTTATATACAAATTGCAATTTGTATACATGCAATTTGTATATAAAATAAATTACATAGTATGTGTTTTTATCAAGTATATATTTATAATGAGGAGGCAATTTAATTATTTAAAAAGCAAAATTAAAGAATATTTCCAGAGGAATTTATTTGGCTTAATGTTTGAAGTCAAAGTCCAGTTGTTCCTGTTTTTCTGATAAGGTGACTTTACCCAAGACATGACCATTAAAGTAGGCAACCGTAGCAGTTTTTTAACCTTAAAAATAAAAGATAAAACTAGAAGTGCCCTTGTATAACTTCAAGATCTTTTTGACTTTCAGGTAAAATCAAAGAGTTTTCTACAGTTTATTCCCATTTTTATATTGAGCTTATTTTAGTCTCAGTAGAACTATGATACACTGTTCTCAGTGGAATAAGAAACAAGCAACATGGATGGCTTAATAGGGAATTTGACTTTGAATTTATTTCCTATTTAAGCTTCAAGAAATTTTCACAAAGACTGAACTGTTTTTGGACTATTTTTAAAAGAACAAACAGAATTCTCCCCGCTCATACGCTGTCTACAGGCTAAAAAGCACTCCGACAGCTAAAAGGGGAAAAAAAAAAATCCCTTTGAGATGGCAGAATGGAACCCCAAGAAGAGTACTTCCTCTAGCATAATGTCGTTGAACAGTTCTAAGTCCTTTGTTCTTTCTAAATCTACTTTGAAATTGAAAAAGTTAAAGACGTGCATATGATATAATGGAATTCTTTGTGCTGTCTTTTAGGGAGCAGGATATTTCACGATGGAAGGAATCCATTGAACATGCCTATCATAGGTCCATCCTATTTTTTTTCTTATTTATTATGTTTGAGTGATAATGTACATTCTCATATGAATTTGCATGCCCACCTATATGCAGCTCCCACTGCTCTCCCTGCCCAGTGACAGCACATTCTTCCTCTCCACTCCATGCAAGTCTTATTCTCCCAACAATCTCCTATCCCCTCCTCTCCATTGACTCCCCTTCCTCCAGTAAGAGCTCAGCAGGATAACATCCTCTAGATGCATAGGACTATAAAGCCACACATGATATGATCACTCTATGTCCAATCCCTTCCTGTAAAAAGAGTTGACCTCCATTATGACTTACGGACAGCGGCAGCATCAGGGCTGGGGGCCATGCTCCTAAGGGAGGCACATGGCCCCTGGACCATCAAATGCAGTCTTTTTAGTGGAGATCTCAGGGTGTACCCTTTTTTATTCTTGTGTTGCCAGTGGGTCTCAACTGTGTGAGCTCAATCACAGCTAACACTGGTGGTGGCTGGGCACCGATTCTTCCGGTCACAGGTCGATGTAGTCACCCACTCAGGTGGGTCTCTCTATCTTCTGCGTTCTTGTTCTCCCATGTCATTTTGGTTCTTGGTGATTATCCATTCCTACTGAGTTGGGACCATTTGCTGTACCCTCAGATGGTAGTTCGGCAGATTTTAAGGCTCTAGACACCACTCGCTGATGTGGGGTGTAGAAGACTCTCTTAGCAAAATGCTAGTTGTGTCAGTTGGCCTCGATTTCCCCTGAAAGCATGGCCTCCAGCCCCCCTCCTCAGCTACTCTATCCTTGCAATATTGAGTTAAGATGGAAGGAATAATCTTGTTACATTGAAGTCCAGTTAATATTGATCTTCTTTCTAATGTGTGTTGTCCCAGATTTCACCTAATCAAATTTCTATCAAATATCTAATCTAAACCCTCCCCCTCTCACCCCCCCATCCCACCCTTGCAGCTGTCAAAGACTCTCTTCTTCTATGCATGAGCCTGTTTTTAAGTTCTTCTTGTAGGGGTCTCATGCAATATTTGTCCTTTTGTCGCTGACTGCTTTCACTCAGCATAATGTCCTCCAATTGAAACCAGGTTATGAGATGTTTCCTAAAATCATCATTGTTCTTTATCATTGCATAGTGTTCCATCGAGTATATATACCATAGTTTACCTATCCATTCTTCTGTTGTTGGGCACCTGGGTTGATTCCATCTTTTTACTATTGTGTACTGAGCTGCAATAAACATTCTTGTGCATGTATCAGCTGGTGCAAATGGCCTTGATTCTGTAGGATACATTCCAAGCAGTGGAATTACTGGGTTAAATGGTGTATCTACATCAAGCTTTTTAAGGAAGCACCATACTGCTTTCCAAAGAGATTGCACCATTTTGCAATCCCACCAACACTATAGGAGAGTTCCAATTTCTACACAGTCTCTCTAGCATTTGTTGTTGTACGTTCTTTAGACCATGGCCAATCTTGTTGAAGTGAGATGATATCTCACCATAGTTTTGATTTGAATCTATTTAATAGCTAATGATGATGAGCATGTCCAGATATGTTTTTTTGGCTGCTTGGATCTCTTCTTTAGAGAAGTGTCTGTCCATCTCCTTTGCCCATCACTTAACTGGATGATTTCTCTTTTTTAATTGATATTTTGTAGCACCTTACAGATTACAGAAATCATACATCAGTCTGACATGTAGTTGCCAAATATTTTTTTTCCATTCTGTAGGTGGCCTTTTAATCTATTAGTAAAGTCTTCAGATGAGCAAAAGAGTTTGATTCTTAGTGGTTCCCATTTGTCTATTTTCTCTTCTGTTGTTTGTGGTTTGATAAATTTTGAAGTCTGTCTACCTTGTGTATTAAAACTTTCATTGTCCCTACTTTTTCTTGGATGAGCTTTATCATTTTGGATTTTATATTTCAGTCTTTTATCCAGTTTGGGTCGGTTTTTGTATAAGAGGTAAGATACGGATCTTGTTTCAGCTTACTGCAGATGGATATCCAATTTTGCCAGCACCGTTTGTTGGAGACATTGTTTTTCCCCAGTTTCATGTCTTAGAGCCTTTGTTGAACATCAACTGTTCATAGGCAGGTGATGTCATCTCTGGGGTCTCAGTTATGTTCCATTGATCTATCTATATCTTTTTGCACCACTATCAGGCTGTTTTGACTACTGTGGCAGTGTAATAGATTCTAAAGTCAGCTAGTGAGAGGCCTCCCACTGTGTTCTTCTTCATCGGTAGTGCTTGACTTACCCAGCGCTTCTTCCCTTTCCAAACAAAGTTGGTGATTTGTTTCTCCATCTCACTAAAAAACGTCACTGGAATTTGTATTGGGATTGCATTATATAAGTAGACTACTTTGGGCAAAATAGACATTTTCATAATGTTAAGTCTTGCTATCCATGAGCAGGGTAGGTTTCTCCATTTATGTAAATCTCTCTTAGTTTCTTGTAGTAAGGTCTTGTAGTTCTCCCTGTAAAGGTCTGTTGCTTCTTTGGGTAGGTACTTTAACTTCTTAGGGGCTATGGTAAATGATATTGATGTGGTGATTTCTTCATTAATAACCTTGTTGTTGGTATAAAGGAATCCTACAGATTTACTTACGTTTATCTTGCATCATGAGACTTTGCTGAACTCTTCTATCGGTTTGAGTAGATTATTTATGGATTCCTTAGGATTCTCCATGTATACAGTCACATCATCTGCAAATAGAGAGATTTTTACTTCTTCTTTGCCAATGCAGATGCCCTTTATTCCCTGGTCTTGTGTAGTTGCTCTGGCTAGAACTTCTAGTACAATATTGAAGAGGAGACATGAAAGTGGGCATCCTTGTCTAATTCCCATTCTCAAGGGAAATTGTTTCAGTCTCTCTCAATTCAGGATGACGAAGGCAGTTGGCTTTGTAGAAAAGGCCCTCATTGAATTGAGGAATTTGCTGTCTATTTCTATTTTGCTGAGAGGTCTTAGCATGAATGGGTGTTGGACTTTATCAAATGCCTTTTCTGCATCAATACACAAAATCAGATGATTCTTGTCTTTTGTGTTATTTATATGGTTGATCACATTAATTGTTTTTCTGGTGTTGAACCAGCCTTGTATCACTGGTATGAATCCAACTTGGTCATGATGGATTATTTTTTTGATATGTTTTTGTATTCTGTTGGCAAGAATTTTGTTGAAGATTTTTGCATCTAGATTCATGAGCAATACCAGTCTGTAGTTCTCCCTTTTGGTTGGATCTTTTCCTGGCTTTGAAACCAGGATTATGCTGGCTTCATAAAATGAATCCAGGAGTATTCTATGACTGTCTATCCTGTCAAATCATCTCAGTAGTATTTGAGATAACGCTTCTCTAAAAAACTTGGTAGAATTCTGTGGTGAGGCCATCTGGGCCAGGGCTTTTGTGGTTGGTAGTTTTTGGATGACTTTTTCAATCTCTACCTTTGTGATGTATTTGTTAAGTTGTTCTGCTTCACCTTTGATAATTTTGGTAGGTGATATGAATCTAGAAATTTGTCTATTTTCTCTAGGTTTTCAAATTTATTATAGTCTTTCATAGTATTCTGGTATGATGTTTTTAATTTCTGTTGGATCTGTTATGACAACTCCCCTCTAATTTCTCATTTGGGTTATTTGTTTCCTTTCCTGTATTTCTTTAGTAAGTTTAGCCAATGGTTTGTCAATTTTGTTGATATTTTTCTAAAAACCAGCCTTTGCTCTTTTCAATTTTTTCAATTGTTCTTCTATTCTCTAATTCATTTAGTTCTGCTCTAATCTTTGTGACCTGTTTTCTTCTGGTGCCTGAGAGGTTCCTCTGTCGTTCTCTTTCTACTTGTTCAAGCTATAGGGTTAGTTCTTTGGTTTGGTTTCTTTCTTCCTTCCAGATGTGTGCATTTATGGAGATAAACTGCCCTCTGAGCACTGCTTTGGCTGTATCCCATATGTTCTGGTAGGAAGTGTTTTCATTCTCATTGGAATCCATCAATTTCTTTATTTCATCCTTGATTTCTTCTCTAACCCATGGCTTTTTGAGGAAGATATTGTTCAGTTTCTATGAGTTTCACTTTGTATCTATGTTTTTCCTGCTATTGATTTTAACTTTATGGCTTTATGATCTGAGAAGATGCTTTGCATTAATTCAATGGTATGGATTTTGTTGAGAACTGCTTTATATCCCAACACATGGTCTATTCTGGAGAATGTTCCATGTGCACTAGACAAGAAGGTGTAGTTATCTGTTGATGAATAGAAAGTTCTGTTTATGTCGATGAGGTCTAGTTGGTTAATTGTGGCAATTAGGTCTTCTGTGTCTTTACTGAGCTTTTTTCTAGATGATCTGTCCAATATTGAGACTGTAAGTGTTGAAGTCTCCCACTATTATTGTGGAATGATCTGTCTCCTTTTTGAGTGTATTCGGTGTTTCTTTGATGTATTTAGATGCTCTAATATTAGTTGCATAAATATTTAATATTGTTAAGTCCTGCTTGTGTATTGAAACTTTCAGCAATAGAGTCCATCCTTGTCCACGATGGTAGATTTTACATTAAAATCTGTTTTATCTGAGATTAGAATTGCCACACCTGCTCTTCTTTGTTCATTGTTAGCTTGATATATATTCTCCCATCCTCTAACTTTCAGTTTGTTCCTATCTTTAAGTCTAAGGTGAGTTTCTTGCAGGCAACCTATAGACGGGTCATGTCTTTTGATCCAAGATGTCTCTCGATGTCTCTTTACTGGAGCGTTCAGTCCGTTCACATTAAATGTAATTATTGGTAAGTATATATTTAGTGTTGTCATTGTGATATGTTTATTTTTGTGTTGATGTTTTCTGTGTTGTTCATATGAATCTGTTCTGGGACATTCTTTGTGAGTTGATTTTTCACCTTTTTCAGGGTTGGTTTTGTGGTTGTTGAGACTCCTTTATTATGTTTCTTGATTTGATATTTTGTATCTTTATTGTGTTTTATGGCTGCCCCATTGTCTCCCTTAATAAACTATATATAAACCCAATTTTAATTGCTACCAGTCTTATTAACTTCCTCTGCATCTGGAAAGACTATAATGAGTGTAGTACGTCCCCTTTTTTAAATATGTTTACATCATAGCTTTCATGATATGATCATTGGATCATTTCTTTCACTATTACAGCTTTGAATTTAGAGCCTTCCCTAGCTTAGTATGTTTCTGGGTAGTTTGTTCTGTATTTGCTTCTAAAATATAAAGTTAGTGGTTTTGTTCTTGCAGAGGTGGAAAGAAAGGCCATAATTTCAGGGAAGTTTTCTGTTAGCAGCTCAGCAACAATGTTCTTGTGTTCTCAGATGTCTCGCCCTGTTCTGGAACTCCAATTAATTGTAGATTGTTCCTCTTAATAGAGTACCACATGCTTCTTAATGCTTTTCTTTCTTTCTTTCTTATTTTTTTTTTTTTTTTTTTTTTTTTTTGTATCTTGTTTCTGATTTCTCCTCATATATGCTGGAGTCAGTAGCGCTGTCTTCCAAGTCAGAATGTCTATTTCCCACTTGTTCTGTGCTGTTTTCTTGGCTTTTAATTGAAGTTTCTATGTCTTTGATTTTGTTCTTGATCTGTTGAATTTCAGAGTTCTGGTGTTCCATCAGATCGAACAGCTTGCTTATTTTTTCCTTTTTCTCTGCTGCATTTTGTATAAGATCTAGGCAAGCTCTCTACACAATCCTTTTGTATTCACCTTCCAATAGTTTCAGAAAGGTTTCTCCATCTGGGCAGGTCTTTGATTGTTTCTTTTGGGGGCCTTCTGTAGACAGGGGCAATTTCTTTGTTACGCTTTTCTCCACAGTTTGTTACTTTTTGGGCATCATGTGAGTCAGTAGAGGCTAGGAGCAATGCTGTGAGGATGGACTGCAGTTGTTTCTGTAGGCCGTCTTAAAATGAAAAGTAAAAGGTATCTGACCACTTCTACTGTCAGTCAGGTTTTCGGATGTACAGGTCCCTCTTCCCAGCTGGCAAAGTAAGCACCTCTATATCCAATCCCTGATGTTATAAACCAGTTCAAAATACAAAAATTATAGTGCCCTGTTGTCCTCTGCTGCTGGACCATACCCCTAGGCAACACTGTGTAAAATACTGCTTTTCTTTCAGAAAAGCCTTGTCTTCTGGGCAAGCACTGCCTCCCAGCCTAGGTGTTCAGTCAACTGAGACCTCTATATGGGTATATCGCCCCCCCCAGTGGAATAAGCTGGCACCCCACACAAGCTGCATGCCTGCCTTTGTATAGGTTACTCAGTGGTGGAGGTGGAAAGAGAGGCCTAAGGTGTCAAGATGCACAGGGTCCACAGCCTCTGTTACTGGGCCTCAGCCATTAGTGACACTGTGTAAAATACTGTTTTTCTGCCAGAAGAATGCTCTCTTCCAGACAGGCACTGCTTTCTAGCCTAGGAACTAGGTCCAGCTGCGACCTCCACATGGGTATCTCCACCTTCCAATGGAACAAGATGGCATCCCGCACAAGTTGCCCGCCTGCCTTGGTACAGGCTGCTCAATGGCAGAGGCAGAAAGAAAGGCCAAAGTTGCCAAGATGCAAAGGGTCCAAAGCTGGGCACTCAAAATGTGGCAGTTTCGCCCTCCTATCTCACCAGTAGTGTGTCCAAGATTAGCTTCTAGTCAAGTCCCAGCTCCTCCTGCTGGCTAAGACAAAGCAAAAAAAAAAGTTAAAATGGCAAGTTACCTTTGATCCATGAAAGCCAGCACTCAATCAGAGCAGGCACTGCTGAAAGAGAGGAAGTTTTCATTCAGTGGTTTGAAGTCCAACTGACAGCCCTATGCCATATGTCTTAGGGCCCACTAAATGTCCGGAAGGCTCCGTTTACTTGTGAATTCAGCTCTTGGTTTCCAGAGGGATTGAGGGAGATGTGTGCTTAGTCCACCAACTTTACTCTACCCCTTCCATTCTTTTTTTTGAATTTGAGTGTGAGACTAGTTTAAGTTTTCATTCTTCCATGTACTTGTTAAACACATGATCAGTTCTCTTTATGATAATTACATCACTTTCATTGATCATCTGCATTAAGATAGATGCAACTCCTGAGCAGAAGATTTCCAAGGTGACCTTCTTTATAACAAAAGGAACCAGATTAATCCAGAAATGATTTGTCCTAAACCATCTTTTTCATGTTTTAGCCAATAGTAGCAAAGCAACATGTATCAATGATTCTTAAAATTTGAAAAATGGAATAAATATCGTTATCAAAGTGTTTATTAATTTTTTTGTTTAAGATTTGGCTATTTACTATAAAAGAAGATATTCTGCAGGTGTCATTTCATAAGACAATATACTTTTGACCATTAGACAGAGGAGAATTGACCCATAGAGTTCCCAAAGAGTGCCTGGTGGATTTCAGCTGACAACTTTCTGATTAGCATCTGTAGCATCTAACTAGTACTCCACCAGGGCTTCCCTTCTCAGCTCTTACATTTAACCAACAGTGTGCTGAATACTTCTCAGCATGCTTTTCAAAGTTACTCTTAATGGCAGTTTAGTGGAGATTACAGTCAATGTGTAAAAACTTATACCGCACGCATGCTGAAAAAAATGTAGCCTTAAAAATCACCTGCTTACATCTCTGCCAAATCCAAGAATAAAATAATTTTATTTAGTAAATTATTCAGAGTAGTACATCTAATTACATTTATTTTCTTATGTTTGAAAGTGTTTTTACTGTATTACTTTCAGAGACTTGATTTTAAACATGATAATATCCAGCAAAAGAACACCTTGCAACCATCGCTAAATCTGATTTTACACTTAAATCCCCAGAAAATGTACTGGCAACACAAGGGCATAGTTCAGTGGAGTCTTGGCATCTGCAGCTAAAAAGCAATTTTCATTTTAGATTTACATAATATGTTCCATTTACATAGAAGGTAATTATGCAAAAAGTACACTTTATTCCAACAGGTTTTACAAACAAAGTCTTATTTCCCCTTTTCCTTTTCCAGCAGTTTAGTGTATTTGAATAGAAGCTACCAAAATAAAGCTAATGTCTTAAAAAGTGTAATAGGTATGTGTTCATGTCTGGTGTAGCTTGGAAGAGTTATGATGTTAATTGGAGTTAACACCAGATGGGAAGTAACATGATTTGCTGGTAATGAATCAATACCACGTCTCATTTACCACACTAAATAACAAATATTCTAATACAAGGGTTAGAGATACAATTTCTTCACAGGTTGAAGTTATAGTTTTAAGATATTATCTATAGTTTGACATGATGTGACTTATACAGAGATAAGATGCTATTTGGCTTGAAATACTTACTAAACTAAGGAATACATAACCCACTGCTGTCTAGTTGATTCTGACTCACGGGGACCCTATAGACAGAGTAGAACTGCTCCATAGGATTGCCAAGTAATGCCTGGTAGATTTGATTGCCTACCTTTTGGTTAGCAGATATAAGACATAGCACTTAGTGACTATGCCACTAGGGTTTCATTTAAATTCTACCTTGGTAGTCAATAGACAGCTAAACTGGGAAGAGAGACTAAAGGTCTCTGTGGATTAAGAACAATTTAGAATGGTTCAAAAAAAGTGAGAATATAGTGTGTTTTAAGTTTAGTATACTGAAACTAATTTATTTGTTTTGTTTCACCCATTCCTTGTTAACCACATTACCTTTCAACTACCAGTTATAAATCTCAGATTTCAGAATGCATTATGCATGTTGCTTAAGGTTACCTTTCAATGATCCTTAATCATGTGGCTCTTCTGAAGATCTCTGGGATATAATAAGTCTCTTTTTCCCAAGAGTTGATGGATTATCATTTATATTTAATGTTAATCAAATTGTCTCGAGTATAAATGATAGCTGGGTTCATTTGATCCTATACTGCATGTTAACTGAATATGTATTCACAATAATTGAACCTGTAAAGAACATTTTAAGAAAAAATTATAATCCAACTGTGTACTTTTGTTGATAAATCACAACTAAATAGAGCATTTCTGGGATTATATGTATGACTAGCCAAGTGCCGTTGAGTCGAGTCAGCTTGTATGTATACTTTGGCTTATAAACTGAAAACACTAGGAACTGTAATGTGACCCCTGAATGACATCAAATGACTTCTAGAGAGTGATTTAAAAGTTAATTGACTATTCTTACAACAGAAACAAATGGAAAAAGATATTACATTCCCCAGGCATTTTTCAAAAAATTAATGAGGCAATAAGAGCAATGTAAAGCAGGTAATCACTTGTTAATTGATCTGTTATTAGGATTATATTAAAACTGGTTTAACAGATCTGCCTTCGGATTTCCTTAAAATGGACAAAGTAGTCAGTCATACCCCTTCTGAAAAATCTTTAGTCTGTTGCTTAGGTAACCACTTACCCATTCATTATAATAGGCAGAGCGGTTGATGGATCATTAGTGAAATAAATACATGATCTCATGAACTCATATCTATCTACATGTACTAACTGTCTTGTGATGTGAGAATACATCACAGCCCTCAGTCAGCATTCCTCCAAAGTGTTTGATGGAAAGAGTGTTATGCTGCCAAAAATAAATGCAAAGAAAAATTACCACCCAGTGAGAATTAATTTGCTTTGATAGGATTTGAAAACTTGTAGATATGTTCAACACTACTTCTTAGTGAAACCCACTTGCGAGTTTGTTAGCAGGATAAATGGAATAATTTCACCTTCCAACATTACTTTGTCGGTATCTTTCAGACATATTAGAAACTATTAGAATCCATTTGCAGTACTTATGCCCCTTCTGCCCATATTTTGTCCCTACTGAACAGATAATGCAACTGTAATATTTTCAACATCACCTACACACTGATACCACTTTCATTTCTATCATCACTTAATTTGTGGGGATGATATAATTTACTTTCTTCTGAGATCTACATTTGAAATCTGTAGGTGTTTTTGTGATTTGTCTACCTCCTTTTCATAAAATTTGGAAAAATATATTTCTTATGATTTTCAAATAAAACAAAGGATTATTTTTATTGGTGTATTTTAAAACTTGAAATATCCATAATACTTGACTTGCCAAAATCAGGCATGTTGTCTTCACCTCCCCTAACAAGCAAGAGCATATTAATTATGCTGTGAATCAATGAAGATGAGTGTTTGGTTAAGTCTTTGACCAGAATTAATTACAATAGGAGCAATTGTTCTTAAACCTAAGTCAGAACTGATAAATTACACGGATAGTCAATGAATCACTGCATTCTGACCTGGTATTAAAAATTTTGCATTAGATATATCTTACTTCACCAGAAAGCCAAGTGCCGTTGAGTTGGATCTTACATTGATTAAAAAAAAAAAAAATGTTTTCCAGCTATGGTGACATTCTAACTTCTTACTTATGCATTAGTGTATATAAAAAAAAAATTATTAAAGTACCCCAAACCAAACCAAACCCACTGAATTTGAGTCAATTCTAACTCATAGAGACCCTATAGCCAGACTGGAACTTCCCCCTAGAGTTTTCAAAGAGCACCTGGTGGATTTGAACTGTTAACCTTTTGCTTAGCATCTATAGCACTTAACCATTACATTCCAGGGTTTCCATAGTTAGAGTAAGTTCATCTGAATTATGCATTCCTAATTTGCTTCCTGTGAACAAGTGAGCTATAATACTTATTCTCACTAATTTTTGTCCCTTATGATTTTATTTAAAAGCTGATATTGTTAGGGTGTCAGACTAAACATATGAGACTGAGGCTACTTCATGGAATAAGAAGTAATGGTCATTTGGCATAGTTATTTTCTTCATCGTATAAACGTACTTAAAAAACAATACTTTTCAAATAGATTATACTCCTCATCCATTTCTGTGTGAATATGAGGACTGCCAATTAAATTTGCAAACTCATCCTAGGAAAAGTACTACATACCTCATTGCCGAATATCACTATTGTCATCTTCAAAGCATACCTCTAGGAAGCTATGTGTGGATGCCAGCATCTAATCCACCCATCAAAGGAATTTTGGAACTCTTTTTCTGGAATGGGCATCGGAGCTCTCACTGTATTACCCTGATGTCCTGAATGTCATCAAAATGTCTTCCTTTCAGTATTTCCTTTATCTTCATGTAAAGAAAAAAGTCATTGGGAACCAGATCAGATGAATAGGAAAAATGTTCCAATACAGTTATTTGTTTACCGGCTAAAAGTTCCCTCGCAGACAACTACACAATTAAGTCAGAGAACTTACTACCTTGCCACCATGCACAATGGTGCCATTCCAGAAAGAGTTCCAAAATTGCTTTGAAGGGTGGACTAGGCACTGGAGTTGGTGCATAGCTTCTCAAGGGGAGTACTTTGAAGGTGATTATAGTGATATTCAGCAATGAGATATGTAGCACTTAGAACAATTAAGTTCATGGACTTAATTGTCAGACCACCTATTCTGTAGTTCAAAATAACGCAACCATTTTCATTGCTTTTCAGCACATTTATCTACATTTTCTTGTGGAAAATAAAAGAGAATTCCTCCTTAGTTCTCTTATTTACAAACTATTTTTATCTTTTCTTAATGATTCAGTTTACACTGTTATATTACTTTTATCACCTTCTCAAAAGCTACGATAACTTCCTACTTCCTGTTGAACCTACTTCTAACAACTATTAATGTTTTTTAGTTTTGTTTTCTTTAACAAGTTTATTTTTTTAATCTATTTATTTATTGGTCTTTATATCATTTTTTTCCTTATGCTGATTGATATATGGGTCCTAAGTTTATTGTTTTGTACTGGAAACCCTGGTGGTATGGTGTTTAAGAGCTACAGCTGCTAATGAAAAGGTTGGTAGTTCAAATCTACCAAGTACTCCTTGGAAACCCTATGGGGAAGTTCTATTTTGTCCTGTAGAGCTTCTGTGAGTTGTAATCAAGTCAATGTCAGTGGGTTTGTTTTGCTATCATGGTTTTGGTGAAGCAGTCAAATGAAAAGAAAGAAGTACGAGCATTCATTGATAATTGGAATGTGGAATGTACAAAGTATAAATCTAGCAAAATTGGAAGTTGTCAAAATTATAATGGATGCTTGCAAGTAGACATCCAAGACACTAGTGAGGTGAAACCAATTAGAATTGACCATTTTGATTCAGACAATCACATTCTCTACCATGCTGAGGATGACAAATTGAAGAGGCATAGTGTTAGATTTATTGTCAAAATGAATATTTCAAGATCTTTCCTGAAATACAATTCTGTCAGTGATAGGAAAGGAAAGCTCATCAGCACATAGCTAAGCCCCAACCACTAATGCCAATGATGCAAAAATTGAAGACTTTTAATAATCTCTGCAGTCTGAAATTAATCAAACATACAATCAAGATGCATTGATAATTATTGATGATTGAAATGTGAAAGCTGGGAACAAAGAAGAAGGATTAGTATTTGCAAAAAACAGCAAGAAAAACACAGGAGATATGATGATATGACTTTGTAGAACAAAGGACAAGAAAGAAATACCTTTTTTCAACAACATAAACACAGTGTCAACCTCCCCAGATGAAATACACCAAGCCAGCCAGGACAGGAATCAAATTGATTACATAGGTGGAAATGGGTGAGGGAGAAGCTCAGTTTCAGCAATCAGAAGAAGGTCTGGTGCTGAATGAGGAACAGATCCCTAATTGTTCACATGCAAATTCAGGTTGAAGCTGTAGAAAATTAAAACAATTCCACTTAAGCAAAGTACAAACTGGATTGTGTTTTACCTGATTTTAATGACCATTTGAAGAATAAATTGACACATTTAGCAATGATGATGGAAGTCCAGAGGAATCATGAAAGGACAACAAGGACATGATATATGAAGAAAGTGAAAGATCATTAAAAGGACAGGGAAAGGGAAAAGTGACTGATGATGGCCCTAACCAAAGAGTTGCTAAAGCGAATAGAAAAAAGGAAGTGAAAGGGCTGAACATAAAATTTCTAAGGGTAGCCCACAAAGTTAAACCAAAGTAGTATAATGGACTGTACAAAGATTTGGAGTTGGAAAACCAAAAAGGAAGAGCATGCCCTGCCTTTATCCAGCTACAAGAACTGAAGAGAAAATTAAAGCCATGAGTTGCAGAAGTGAAGGACTCAATGGGCAAAATACTGAATGACACAGAAAACACGAGAAGAAGACAGAAGGAACACTCTGAGTCACCGTGGAAAAAAGGAACTGGTCAACGGTGCATCACATCGGCAGGTAGCATAGGATCAAGAACCAATGGTACTGGAGAAGAAAGTCCAAGCTGCTCTGAAGACACAGGAAAAAAAGACTCCAGGAGTTGGGGAAATGCCAAATGAGATGTTTCGACGAACAAATGAGACTCTGAACGTAGTCATTCACCTATGCCAGCAAATATGGAATACAGATATCGGGCAACGGACTGGAAGGCATCCATATTTGCACCCATGCCAAAGAAAGATGATCCAACACAATGTGGAAATTGTTGCACAATACTGTCAGTGTCATACATAAGCAAAATTTTGATGAATATAAATCAAAAACAATTGGCACAGTATGTCAACAGGGAATTGCCAGAAGTTCAAGGCAGATTCAGAAGAGGGTGGGGAATAACAGATATGATTGCTGATGTGTCAGATGGATCTTGGGTGAAAGCAGAGAGTACTAGAAAGATGTTTACTTGTGTCTCTTTGACTATGTGAAGGCATTTGATTGTGTGGAACTTAATAAATTATTGATAACACTGCAAAGAATGAGAGGGCCAAAACACTAATTGTGCTCATGTGTAACTTGTACATAGACCAACCTGCAGTCATTTGAACAAAAAAGAGGGATACTACATGGGTTTAAAATCAGGAAGTTGTGCACCAGAATTGTACCATTTCACCACACTTGTTTAGTCTCAGTGCTGAGAAAATAATCCAAGAAACTGGACTGCATAAAGAAAAGCACTGCACAAGGTCCGAAGGAAGACTGACTAATAATCTGACATAAACAGATGAACCAGTCTCACTTGCTGACATTAAAGAAGTCTTGAGGCACTTAATTGTGAAGACCAAAGAATATAACCTTCAGTATGGATTATACCTCAGCATAAAGAAAAAGATTTCCATTGCTTAAGCAAAAACAGCATCATACAAATCAAGAAATAGTGAAGTAGTCAAAAATTTCATTTTACTTGAATCCACAATCAACTCCAATGGAAAGAGCAGTCAAGAAACCAATTAACATACCACGTTGTGCAAATCTGCCATAAAACACTTCTTTAAAGGGAGGGGTGAGGGATGGAGGGAGGGAGAAGAGGTAGGCAGGCAAGTGGACAAGCAGGCATTGCTTTGAATCCTAAGGTCACCTGATGCAAGCTATGGCATCTTCTGTCACCTCATATACGTGTGAAAGCTGAACAATAAATAAGGAAGAATGAAGAAAAACTGGTGTCTTTGGATTAAGGTGTTAGCAAAGAATATTGAATATACAATGGACTTCCAGAAAAATGAACAAATCTATCTTGCAAGAATTATAGCCAGAATGCTCCTTAGAAGCAGAATATGCTCTACATGTCTCACATACTTTGGAAATGTTATCAGGAGGGGCCACTCCCTGGCAAAAGGACATCACACTTAGTAGTATAGAGCATCAGTGAAAAAGAAGACACACAGTGAAGTGAACTGACAAAGTGCTTGTAACGATAGGTTCAAGCATGTCAGTGATTGTGAGGCTGGTGCAAGAGTGGGCGGTGTTTCATTCTGTTGCAGATAGAGTCACCATGGGTAGGAAGTAACTTGGCACCTCACAACAGCAGAATACATGCATATGTGTTTATTTTCTTATCAACCTTATTTAAGTGAAAAGTATTTTCTAACACTTGGTCAGTGGAGATCACACAGTTCATGCTTTCTTACAAGTACTTCTATGTAATACATATTTAAGAAGTTTTTTATTTAAAGATTTAGATGAGGTCAAGAATTACTTATGTTACAGAATTTCTGGAGGTGAGCATGGTTTTCTGTGAATTGTAACACTTTTTACCTAGTTATTCTAATATTAGTTTTTAATATTTTAACAACATTATACTCAAAGATGGTATAATGTTAGAAGCATAAAATTTAAAAATACTGATTGTCTTTTGACTTCTTCTTCTTATGAAGGAGGACTTGGTATTAGAACCAACCAACTCTCCCACTGAGGACAGTTATAAAATTGAACAATATATATACTGAAGCAATGTCCTTAAAGATATATTAGTATCTCTTATTGTATAACAGAGCACTCTAACACTTAATTACTTAAAACAGCAATGAATTCTTCAACACTTAGTTCTGTGAGTTTGGAATTTGGAATGTCCTCCTGGTCTAAGCCAGATTTGGCTGATTACGGCTGAACTCACAGGTATGATGTCCAGTGATATGTTAGCCGAAACTACTTGACTTGGATAGTCTCATCTGGAATGTCTGGGATGACTCAGGTCTCTCTCCACAGAGTCTTTTATTCTATGGCAGGCAAAATGAACTTGCTCATAGAATAGCTGTAAGATTCCCATGAGCAGCAAGAGTGAAAACTGAACTCACACAATTCTTTTCTGTCATACTCTACTGGCCTAAGCAAGTCACAAAGCCAGATGAGGCTTAAAGAATAAAGAATTAGGCTTTGAGACTCTATCTCTTGATTAGAAGGACTGTAAAATATTGTGAGCATCCATGCAATTGAGCACACAAAGATTCCGTAAAATAGGGAACAATCATGGGCTAAGAACTATGAGAATAAGAAAATATAAAGGGATAAAACTAACACTGATGTCTACTCTTTTCTTTAGCATTTGTTAAAGGGAAAGGTTCAGTAATTTCAGATGTGCTTTAAAAGCTTTGTGAGGATGGAGAGACCAAAATTAGAAGACGATGCCCGACAACAAAGAACTAAATGCCCCATTCTTTGGGGCTACATCATAGAAATACTTTCAGTAGGGATTAAAATCTATCTTTAAATCAAGAATGCAGAAGAATTAAGATAATCTCAGTTTCACATATCCCTAACTAACCTGACATAGGTAAATTTAAATGCTTTCTGAAGAAAGATGATACTGTCTTATGACACAAATAATTTTTATAAATTTTCCAATATGATTGTCAGTATTTAATTGAAAAAATTACTAGACAAAAAAAGAGAAAAAGAGAACAACAGCAAATCAGAAGTCGTCCTTAAACAATGGAAAACAGTGGGAATCCAGGTAAAATCCCAACTTTATGTATTTATTTCTACTTACTTTAAATGAAAGTTCACAGAGCAAATTATTTTCTCATTAAATGACCAACACACACATTGCTATTTTCCATTGGTTGCCAGTTCCTTGACATGTCAACATTCTCTCCAATTTGACATAAGGCTCCCTGGTAACAGGGAGCCTCTGGCCTCTCCTGACTTCTTATCTTGTCCTTGCCCCTTGCCCCTGAGATGGTATGTCACTATAGTTTTATTTTGTTTTGTAAACTTGTCTAATCTTTGTCTGAAAGGGGAAACTCAGGAGTCATTTAGGTACTGAGTTAAAAAATTGTCCAGAGGACATACCCCTAGGATTTTTCCAGTTTCTGACAGATTCTTAAGTCAGGTTTTTTTTTTTTAAGTTAGAATTTTGTTCTACATTTTTCTCCAGCTCTGTCCAGGACCCTCAACTGTGATCCTGTCACGTGCAGTTGGTGGTGATAGTCGAGCTAGATTCAGTCCAGTGGAGGCTGTGGAACTTAAGTTCTTTGGACTAATTTTTCCCAGGTGTCTTTGGTTTCTTCATTCTCTTGCTGCAGATGTGATGCGACCAGTGGTGTGTCTTTGATGGCCACTGATAAGCTTGTGAGAGCCTAGATACTACTCAGTGAAGTTGGATGTAGAATATTTTTTTATAAACTATATTATTCCAACTAAACTCCCCTGTCCTCAGCCTAGTAATTTGGTCTCTGAACGAGTCTGAGGTCTAAGAATTTTAAAATAACTCTGTTTAATATGTTGACAGAGATAAAAAAAAAAAAAAAACAGTTTTGAGATTGTCAGGAGAGAAACAAAATTTTTAATTAGACAATCCAGAATAAATATATAATATTTGGATTTAAGATCTTAGCACGTCAGCCAGAAGCAGATTAGACATGCCAAAAGCCAAGTGCCGTCATAGCTGATGAAATAATTAATAAACTAGAAGAAAGATCAGAAAATAGCAATACAGAATGAGGAGGGAAGACGGGGAAAAACGATTGATAAGTACAAAAGAGGCACAGACAGAGATTTAGGGAAAGGATTGAGAAATTCTAATACTTTTTATTGAAATCTTCCTAAATTATAGGTTAGATTATTGGACAGAGGCAGTATCTGAAAATATAGCCACTGAAAAATTTCCAAAGCTGATGAAAGACATCAAGCTTAATTAAACCCATGCAGGATAAAGAAAACCATACCTAGCCATTTAAAAACATACTGAAACTAAACACACAAAGACAATATGATCAGTAGCTGGAATAAACCAAAAAAAAAGGTCATTTTTAAAGTACTGAAATCCTGAAGACTATGTTTTCTGGCTGTAGTCCAGTTAGTCTATAAAGGTGTATAATACAAGTAACTAGAAAATTTCCATTTAATGGAATTTATCAATATACTTCTAAACAAAGGCATATATCAAGAAATAAATATCAATATATGTAATAAATATTTGGAATTGAGGTTAGTAATAATGAAAATAATAAAAATTAAAACTTGTGAGATGTAACTAAAATGACATTGAGAAGAAAATGCATAGCTTTAAATGTACATGATGAGGAAAAAAGCTAAAGTGCAGTAATCTAAGAAACTATTCCAGACAGACAAAAAAATAATAAAAAATAAAATACAAAATTAAAAGTAGAAGTAAATGAAAAAAATAATATACACATAAAAAAGTCAAAATATGGTACATTGAAAAGTCACTGGGCAGGGAGACCAGTAGAAGCTGCATATAGGTGGGCATGTAAATTTATACGGGAATGTACCTTTTCAGTCAATCATAATTTAAAAAAAGTCTAATAAAATTTGTTTCAGTTCAATAAGATTTTTTAAGCAAACTGATTAAAAAAAAAGAAAGAAAAAGAAAAAGAAAGGTATACTAACAGGTCCAGTGGAAAAACATGGAGAAAAAAAGAAAGAAAAAACAGTTGCTGTGGACTCAGTTCTGACTCACAGTGATCCCAAGTGTTTCACAGTAGAAATTTACTCCATATGGTTTACAAGGTTGCGATTTTTCAAAAGTGGATGGTCAGACCTTTCTTTTGAGGCATTTCTGGGTGAGTTCAAATTGCCAGCCTTTGTTTATAACTTAGAGCTGTTTCTGCCACCCACATACTACTGAAAAAGACTTAGACATGTTGAAAACCCCAAGCCAAACCCACTGCCACTGAGCAGATTCCAACTCATAGAAACCTTAAGGGACAGAGTAGAACTGTGCCATAGAGTTTTCAAGGAGCACCAGTGGGTTTGAAATGTGAACCTTCCGACTAGCATCTGTAGTATTTAATCACTAAAGCACCAGGGTTTAGACGTGTTGAAAAGAGGATACTTAAATAGGTAGAAAACATACGTAAAACTTTCCATGTTATTATTAATGTAGGATTTTCTGCACATTACGGTCTATTATTCCATAATAACATAATCTTAGAAGTCTCTGTTACTTTAAGTCTGTCAACCATCCCTTTCTACAACAGAGAGAACCACAGTCATTTAAGTGAGCAATGGAATCTGGGTATTTTTCTGCTTTCCCTTTTAAGTAGCTTTCACTGTTCTTATTAGTCAGGATAGTTAAATTAAGCTGCTAACAAATCATCCCCAAATTTCAGTGGCCTAAAACAAGGTTCATATTTCATTATAACTATAACTCTCTTGGAGTCCTAGTGGCCTAGTGGCTTAGTGATTAAGAGTTTGGCTGCTAACTAAAAAGGTGACAGTTCGAATCCACTGGTTGCTCCTTGGAAACCTTATAGGGCAATTCCACTCTGTCCTATAGGGTTGCTGTGAGTAGGAATAGACTCCACATCAATGGTAATGTGGTTCAAGTCTATTACAGGACCCTTAAGGCTCTACCTAATGTTACCCTCATTCCAAGTGCTACCTGATGAAGCCCGCTTTACCTAGACTTTAGTGCTCATGGTAAACGTTAAAGATGGGAAAAAGAAGAGGAGCAAATTAGACACAAGCTCTTAATGCTCTTCCTCATATTTCACTTGCCAAATGAAATCACAGCCATGTCTAACTCAAGAAGGTAGCAAAATGCTTTGGAAAGCTGTTACTACACTGTTTTTTATTTTTCTTTGTTAAAATGATGTCAGTGCTGATATGCTAAGTGCCCCTGAGTTGGTTTCTACTCACAGTGACCCTATGTATAACTGGGAAAACAAACAAACAAACAAACAAACAAACAAACAAACACATTGCCAGCCCAGCACCATCCTCCCAGTCTTTGCTGTTTGAATGCATTGTAGCAGCCTCTGTTTGAAACCATCTCCTTGAGAATTTTCCTCTTTTATTTGACCTTCTATTTACCAAGCATGATATCCTTCTCCAGGGACTGCTACCTCCTGAAAATCTTTCCAAATAACCCGACAAGTCTTACCAGCCTCGCTTCTAAGGAGCATTCTAGCTTTTCTTCTCCGACAAGGCAATATTCTTTGCCAGTTCTTTAATTCAAAGGCATCAATTCCTTTTAGGTCTCCCTTATTCACTGGGCAGAAAACCTGATGGAATAGTGCTTAAGTGCTATGACTGCTTTCCTTGGTAACTCTATGGGGGCACTTCTACTCACTCTATGGGGGCACTTCTACTCTGTCCTATAGGGTCACTGTGAGTTGATGTCGACACAGTTGGGGTGGATTTGTTTGTGATTTTATTTACTGGGCAGCTTTTGCATGCCTATGAAGTGATGAAAACTCCGTGGCTTGAATCAGATGCACCTTTGGCCTCAAAGTGACATATTTGCTTTTTAACACATTAAAGAAGTTTTTTTTTTTTTTTTAGCTGATTTTCCCAGTGCAATAAACCAAACTGGCATCGAGTTGATTCCAATTCATAGCAATCCTACAGGACAGAGTAGAACTGCCCCATAGAGTTTCCGAGGAGCACCTGCTGGATTTGAACTGTTAAGCTTTTGGTTAGCAGCTGTAGCACTTAACCACTGTGCTACTAAGGTTTCTGACCAATGCAATACATCATTTGATTTCCTGACTGCTGCTTCCACTAGTTGACAATTATCCAAGTAAAATGAAATCCTGAACAACTTTTATCGTGATGTAGCTCATTGGTTCAGTTGTGAAGACTTCTGTTTTCTTTTTGTTGAGGCCTAATCCACACTGAGAGCTGTAGTCTCTGATCTTCATCAGAAAATGCTTCAAATCCTCTTTATCTTAAGCAAGTAAGGTTGCAACATCTGCATACTGCAGGTTTTTAATGAGTCTTTCTCCAGTCTTTCTGTTGCATTCTTCTTCACATAGTTCAGCTTCTGAAATTATTTTCATGGTGTACAGATCAAGTAAGTATGGTGAAAGGATGCAATCCTGATGCACATCTTTCCTGAGTTTAAACCATACAGTGTCCCTTGTTCTGTCTCGCAACTACATTTTGGTCTATGTAGAGGTTCCACATGAACACAATTCAGTGTTCTAGAATTCTCATTCTTTGTAATATTATCCATCATTTGTTAACAATCACATGACCAAATGTTTTTGCATAAGGTAAATATCTAGTTGGTACTCTTTGCTTTCAGCCAAGATCCATATGACATCAACAATGATATCCCTTTTCCTGTGTTCCACTATAGGGAATTTTGAAGGACAGGATTAAATTCACATCACCCATCATTCCATTAAAATGGGCTGACAATAAGAGGTAGCCAATAGGGATCTGGAACTTGGAGTCAGGATATAGTTCTATCCCCTGATCGTCATCATCATTGGCCAGCATCCACCTGCCAGCTCAGGCTATGAATTCAGAAGGCACATCTAGTGAAAACATTTGTTCTCAGAGAGGGGAAGGGAAAGAGAAGTATCTATCCCCTCAAGAGTGCCCTGACCTGAATCCTCAACCTCAGCCACACTGATACAGAATTTGGCTCAATTTGCTATGTGAAAAGAGTGGTCTTTTCAACTGGTATTTACATGAAACCCTTGCTAGGAGAGAACTGGGTCACCAGCTTTTTTCATTCCTGCTGAGTACGGATCTTGAGAAAGGAAGACACTAGATGGGTAGTACATTCACTACCTTCATGGACAGGACTGAATTTGAGTCAGGTGTGTCACCACTATCAAGGGGAGAGGGCATCTTCATTATCTGTTTTTCCGTAAAAGGATGTTTTATTTTTTAATCACTAAAATTTCTGAGCCAAACACCCCCCCCTTTTTTTTTTCTGGGGACTTTTTCGTGCAGACACATTCTGGGAGGAGCCAAACAAAGGATAAGCTCCGCCTTCCTCACGTTTGCCAATGGGTTGACATTCTCCTACCTCACCGCCATTTTACTTTTATTGGTACACAAGGTGGCTTTTGTTTCAAAAGGGCCCTTACGATGCAGTAGTAAAGAACTCAGTTGTTAGCCAGAAAGGTCAGCAGTTGGAATCCACTAGCCTCTCCTTAGAAACCCCGTGAGACAGTTTTTCTCGGTCCTGAAAGGTTGCTATCCATCAAAATCCACTAGATGGCAATGAGTTTGATTTGTTTTTGGTTATGTTTTAAAACCATAACATGAGAAGAAAATGTCAATGAGATGGGGCAGAGATAGAATGGATTAAAAAAAAGTGGAGAGAATTGTTGTTATGAGTGGAAATATGTTCCCCCAAAACATGTCCTGAAATCCTAACCCCTAAACATGACCTGTTTGTGAAGAGGGGTGAGCATTCTGTTGTGTTAATAAGGACATAATAGAAAACCTACAGGAAATACATTGCCATGGAGTCAGTTCTGTGTCATAGTCACCCTAAAGAACAGAGTAGAACTGCCCCATAAGGTTTCCAAGGAGTATTCGGTAGATTTGAAGTGCTGACTCTTTAGGTTAGTAGCTATAGCTCTTAACCACTATGCCATCAGGGTTATCTAACCCCTTCTAAATAGTATTTTATGAAAAGAGTAGGATATATATAGAGATATATACACAGGGAAGGTACCGTGTGAGGACCTATCTCCAAGCCCAGGAATCCCAAAAAAAGTCTGGGGTTTCCACAAGTTAAGAAAAGAGAACAGGAATGAGTTCTCTCTCCTACAGCAGACAAAGCTTAGCAAGCCTGTGGGTGCTCTATCTTCTAACTCCTAGCCTCCAAACCTGGAAGACAGTAAATTCCTGTTCTTCAAAGCCGCCCATCTGTGGCATCTTTGTTATGGTAGTGCTAGCTAATTAAGACAACGATATTGTGTCTAGATCTGTCTCACATTTTGTCATAGATTTGAACTCTCTGGTTAAGTACAATGGCTAGTAAAGAATGGATACTGTTTTTCATATGCGGTTTTAACTGAATCTTGTAAGACAGTAGTCAACAAGTGAAAACTCTATTTGCAGCCTTAGAAAGACTCAAAATTCCTAAGAAGACAAATTAAAAAAAAATCAGAAATAATAGATACAAATCAATTTGACCACCTAAAGTTAAGGAGGTTATGAAAAAATGGTTTCAAGCTGGTGATGTATGTGGTACACATGAGTGCTCACATTTTTAACACAGAATTAAAAAATGAAATCTGAAAAATGAGAAACTATGGTTTTCATCTTTCCCAACTTTTCGTTTAGCTTTATTCAGCCCTGAGAGTCCTCTCAAAATGCCTCATGGAGACAGTTGTTAATCCTAGAAAATGTTTTTCATAGAAAAAGGAGATGTTCAGGGAAAAAAAAATCTATCAAGTATTCTATTTAAAACTTTATTATCCTCTGTATAGATATATTTAAATTCCCATTAAAGAGGATTTCCCCACCCAAGGTGCATCTGTGTTTGAGAATATGGGTGGAAACATTAATTAGCAAAGTAAATATATTATTGCAGAACTCATATAGACTTATTGGTTCTTTCTTTGGTTCTTCTGGAAAACAAACGTATTCTAAAAAACATTATTATTATTATTACAGGGCAGAAGTTTTTTTCACACTTAGAAAGATTATATTGTATATTAGAAGCAATTTCTTATTGGTCAGATTTTATATAATGCACTTGAAAAAATAGTTTAAGATAAATATGTCATTGTTTAGCCAGACTCACAACATAGGGATAGGTGTTTTAAAAAATAACAAATTAAGATATTATCGCTTTAACAGAAAGTAGTCATCAAATTATTTATCTGCAGTATGTCACCCAGTTCTCCCTTCAGGGACCATCTTCCAAAATGTAGGAAGAGTTTCCTGCAGACTGCTCATAATTCGTCCCCAAGAATTGCTCTCAGTCAATGGTTGCGAGTCTTAGTCATGATTACATTTTCTTCCCTGGGCAACTCTTATACAGTAACTGACTCACAAAGAGAATCAAATACTTGGGCCACCTGCATTATTTTGGGACAACTGTGAATTACCGTCATAGCTTTACAGGTCCCCACGGAATTCATGAGTCTCGTTAAAATAGCACAGTATCACTGCTTCTCCCTCTGCCTGTTTCTGCTTCCCTCACTTTTCCACAAGTGTTGGCCTTAAGCAGAATAAATTCCCTACATTTAAATCTTTGTCCCAGGTTCTGGTCTTCAGGGAACTTCAACTACAACAGTTGGTACCAGAAGTTGGATGGTTTAAGAAAGCAGATTCTGCAAGATATTTTGGAGCTTGATCTCTGGCTTACCAAATGGCAGTGAATACCTAATTACAAATGACATTTGGAGTTCTGATGTTCCATGGCTTAGCAGCTCAATTCTAAAATGCTCACCAATTGTGAACTGAGACAGCATACCAGTAGAAGGAGATGCACACTGGGTAACATAACTCAGTTACCTGAGAAGCTCAGAAAAAGCAGTTAATACAAGACAATAGACTTACATGGTTGCTGCTGAACGTCTTCAATCTACTAAAGAAGTTCACTGAAAAGCTTATGTGATAAACTGAGAGTTGAAGGTGAAATGTGAAAGTCAGAGAGCCCCTTACCTCCTATAGATGAATGTTAAAATGCTGATAATCAGTCTTGGAAGTTAATTATAAGAGTATCAAAGTTCCAGAAAAGACTAATCCTTAGCCTCAACAAATTCATTGTCTAGATAAGGCTCTTGATTGGAAAGAAGTGGGACCCCAAATTTTGAGGTAAGGAAGCCTAGGTCAGTGCATTTGGGAAATGTAAATCTGCATATTCTTCTGTTTTAGCCTGCAGAAGCAGTCTACTCTTCCATATTAAAGATCAGCCTTCTTTCCTTACTAGAAAACAATGCAGGGGTCTGCCTGGTAAGATAATGCATATCCCAACTCTGCTGAATCTATCCTCACTGCCAGTCTGGGCAACCAGAAAAATGACTAAAGTTACAATACGATGTAGCTCGGTATCTACTGAACCTGCTAAGGAGGAAAATGTACTATGTACTAAAGGAGCTATAAGACGCATCCAACAAGTACTGGCAGGAACTGAGAGAAAATATACAGGACTAGATCGTGAGAGATCCGGAACAATGGCAAGGCTGACAGAAAATAATGGTGACCCACTACTAGGCAAGCTTTTAAAAGATGACAGGAGGAGGAGACTCACTAAGTGAGATACAAATTCCAAACTGCTGTGTTAAATGATGGAAGAAGGAATCAAATGACACAAAGAGGTAGGATTACTAGAATGGATAAACTGTGAAAGTCCTGAAAACTCATCAGCTAACTGTATTCTGAGAGGGTCTGAAAGGTACACTATTTCCACAGTAATGAAATGAAAGGGGAACCTATATTGTTTTAATCTTGTTCTTGAAGACAAGGATTAATCACTGGAAATGTTGCCACATAACACTAGAAAAAGGATCCAGCTGATGCTGATATGTGAAGACTTAAAACACACCTGATGGTAATGGGAAATACAGAATTCTGAAATTTCAGAGCTTAGGTGGCAATGAGACTCCTGAATGTGCACTGGGTTCAAGATTGGTTGACAGCTTAAAGGTTGGTGGTTTGAGCCTACCCTTTGGGACTATGGAAGGAAGACTTGGTGGTATTCTCCTAAAAAGGTTACAGCCAAGAAAACTCTGTGCAACAGATCTGTTCTGTAACACATGGGATTGACATGAATGAGAATCAACTACATGGTCATGAGTTTGTGTTTTTGGTTTTGGTGGCAGTGTAGCAAGTTTACAGTGGCTGCCAGGGAAGCCTGACTCACCTAGAAATAGAGAAATGTTTAATAGAATGTAATTCACTGTTGTTACTGAGTCGATTCTGACTCATAGTGACCCAATAGACAGAGTAGAACTGCCCCACAGAGTTTCTAAGGAGTACCTGGCAGATTTGAACTGCCGACCCTCTGGTTAGCACTCATAGACCTTAACCATTATGCCACTAGAGTTTCCAAGTAGAACATTGTAGGCTGTATTAATTTCTTGAAACTACTTTAACGAAGTACACCTCAGTGGATTTTCAAACAGAAACTTATTGTCTCATGGATCTATAAGCTAGGCATCCAAAATTCAAGTTTCAGCTGTGCCGATGCCTTCCGAAGTCTATGAGGGCCAATTTGTTCCATTCCTCTCTCCTTGTTTCTGATGACAGCTGACAGTCATTGGTTTTCCTTGGGTTCTAGATCATTCCAGTCTCTGCCTCCATCTTCCCACTGCCACCTTTCTTCTTTGTCTTATTCAGTGTCACTTCCTTTTTATAAAGACACCACACTTTTGGATCCTAGGATGCTCTCTATACCACTGTGATGTTAGGTTAAGTTAACTTATATCATCTTCAAAACCTTTATTTCCAAGCAAAGCCACACTCAAATGTACCAGGGCTAGGACTTGGACAAATCTTTTTGGGAGACACAGTGCAATTCAACACAGAAGTACACTGTTGTGGTTTGCTATTGAGTTGATTCTGAATTACAATGACCTTACAGGGCAGAGTAGAATTGTCCCAACTGGTTTCATAAACTGTAATCTTTATGGTTTTATAGATGGTGTCATGGATTGAACTGTGATCCCCAGAATTTTGTACCAACTTGGCTAGGAAATGATTCCCAGTATTGTCTGATTGTCTACCATTTTGTAAATCCAACCTCTCTGAGGTTAATGAGGCATGATTACAGGCAGTTATGTTAATCAGGCAGGACCCAATCTATGAGATTATGTTGTATCTTGTGTCAATATCTGTTTGGATATAGAAGACAGAAGTGAGCTGAGAGATAGTGGGACCTCATACCACCAAGAAAGCAGTGCCATGAGTAGAGCTCATCTTTTGTACCTGAGGGTCCCTACACTAAAAAGCTCCTAGACCAGGGAAAAATTTATGACAAGGACTTTCTTATGGAGTCAACACAGAGGGAAAGATTTCCTTCCCCTGGAGCTGGTGCCCTGAATATGGACTTCCCTCCTTCTAAATTGTGAATGAATAAATTTGTTTGTTAAAGCCATCCTTTTGTGGCATTTCTGTTATAGCAGCAGCAGATAGCTAAGACAGGTACTAATCTTTATGGGAGCAGAATGTCACGTCTTTTCTCCTGTGGAGTGGGTGGTGGGCTCAGTCTGCTGCCTTTTGGTTGGCAGCCGAGCATGTAACCATCATGCCACCACGGCTCCTTAGCATAGGCCAAAGGACACCGTATCTGAGGACTCCACATCATTATTGCTCAAGTTATCAGAAAATAAGAGCAAGTCAAGGATGGCTGATCGAGAGGCTGACAACCGCTATTCTTATAAAATGTTAAGATCCTTTGCCTAATTTCATGGTCAAAGCCAATTTTCAGTCCCAGAATCCACTGAATAAAGGGAAGGCCAGGTATTTAGCAGGAAGAAAGTTTCAAAACCGTAGCAAGAATATCGTGCTGTGACAACTCTCAGTCTTTACTTAAAGGAGACTATATCCAGTTACTTGGGTACTATATACTAAGGAAAGAGAAACAGCCAGAAATTTTGAGCATGGTTTGATGAAGGATTTGAGCTGACGTTTATGTACAAATACCCGAAGCATCAACATTTTTGTGTTTTTAGAGTCAGAGAATATAGAGAAGGTAGTCCCTGGGTGATTCAAATTGTTAGTGCACTTGACTGTTAACTAAAATTTGGAAGTTCAAGTCTGCCCAAGGGTACCTTGGAAGAAAGGCCTGGTAAGCTACTTCTGAAAAATCAACCATGGAAAGCTCTGCAGAGCACCCATCTACTCTTACACACATGGCATCACCATGATGTGGAATTGACTCTATGACAACTGGTTTTATACAGAGGCCAGCTAACAAGTGGAGTCTTGAGTACAAACTAGTGTGCACACCCACTAGTCATTTTTCTGATCTGCAAATGCATGCTTGGAATGCAAAAACCCTGCATTTAATACTATTGATCTGTGGGCTATGGACTATCAGAAAGGAGAAGCCCATGTAGAAACTTCCCTTGATGCTGGCCAAGATAGTAAATCAAGAAAATTTTGCATGGACTTGGCTTAAAATCATAAAAGATGAAGAGATAGTGTTTTATAGAGTATCTTCATTTAATTCGCCAGTCTGTCCCCCAGCAACAACAAAATCAGATACATCCCAAATAATGACACTGGACTATCGTAAGTTCAACCAAGTAGTAGCCCTAACTTTAGAACCTATATAAAATGCAAAAAAAAAAAAAAAAAAAGAAGGAAAGAAAGAAAGAGAATCAGAAGCAGTGTCATGCCAAGACATATTAGAGCTTGAGGGAAAAGGAAAAAATCCATGATATTGGGATCCTATATTTCTTCAAAATATTGACTTTTTCATGATAGATTCTTACACTAATTTTTATTTTGAAAAGTATTGTATTAAAGTATTGTTTATCTTGATTACTGATTTTTTTTTTTTGGAGCTATTGTCAGCTGTCATAGAACTGACAGCTTGTCAGTTTTGGCGTCCCCTTTAAGTTTTGCATTGGAAGCTAGTGATTTACTTATTTTACCTCATTCCTGGCACTGTGTAATGAAGCCTCAGGAACATGACAGTCAGCCATTTTTCTGAGGAATAAATTATTTTCCATCCCAATTTGGAAGAAAGATTTGAAACAGCGTCGCCGCACAGTGGACAAAAACATACATTTATAGTGTTACCCTAGGGCTATGCTAATTCTTATGTCCTATGTTACATGTATTGCCTGAAGGGAATGGGAAAATGTGCACAAACCTTGGATTATTAGATTAGCCCATGTCTTTGGCCGAGTTCTCTAAAAAAAGTAGAATCAATAAAACAAATACACATATAGAAAGATTTTTATCAAGGAAATAGATCACACAATTGTAGAAGCCAGGAAGTCTGGAGTTCAGAGAACTGGAGAGAGGTTTCTTCTGATTCACCTAGCCACAAAACCAAAACCCGTACCTACTGCCATCAAGCCAATTCTGACTCATTGTGACCCTATAGAACAGAGTAGAACTGCTCCATAGAGTTTCCAAGGAAAGCCTAGAGGACTCAAACTGCTGACCTTTTCGTTAGCGGACAGCATTTAACTACTAGGCCATCAGGGTTTTCAATCTAGCCAAAGGGACTGGCAAAATCAGGGTGTGTAGGTGGCAGATTAGGGCTCCTGCTCACAGTTTCTGAAGACTAATGAATCCCAAGATCAGTAGCTAAGCTGCTAGCTCAAGTCCCAAGAACTAGAGGTTGGACAAACATGGGCCAGTGGTAGGACCCACTACAGGCAAAAGCCACACTGTCCAGTTATATTTAGACACAGGCCACATGCCCAAGGAAATTCCCTTTCAACTGATTGGCTGCTCACAGCATATCCCATCATGGGAGTGAACACATGTAAACACTGAGAATCACTGTCCAGCAAAGTTGACACAGTATCTGAACTATCACAGTGTACTATTTCAGTGGCAACATAGGTATTAGTTAGGCTAGAAGAGGTAGAAGTGGTATGAAGTCTGACAATTAAGTCCACAAACTTAATTGTTCTAAGTGCTGCCTACCTCGTTGCTGAATGTCTGTATGGTCACCTTTGAAGTACTCCCCTTGGGAAGATATGTACCTATGCCAGCACCTAGTCCACACTTCAAAGCAATTTTGGAATTCTTTCTGGAATGGCCATTGCACATGGTGGCACGGTGGCAAGTTCACAGACTTACTCGTATAGTTGTCTGTGAGGGAGTTTGTAGCCAGTAGCCAAGTAACTATTGGAACCCTCTCCCTACTCACCTGATCTGGCCTCCAATGACTTTTTTCTTTACCCTAAGGCAAAGAAATATCAAAAGGAAAAAAAAAATGATGATATTCAGGACAACAAGGGTATGATAACAACAGCTCTGATGGCCATTCCAGAAAAAGAGTTTCAAAATTGCTTTGAAGGTGGACTAGGGGCTGACGCTGGTGCATACCTTTCCAAGGGAAGTACTTTGAAGGTGACCATGGTAATATTCAGCAATGAGATACACAGCACTTTCTCTAGGATGAGCTCATGAACTTAATTGGCAGTCCTTGTATAGATGTTGGTGACCTTCTTAAGACAAGCATAGTACAGAAGGTGGCAAACAAATCCTAGGAAGATTCATAGACCTGCTACAGTAAAGTTTTAGTGGTTCAGTGGCTTGCAATATGCCAGATTGTCTCCGTAGTAAAGAACAATTTATTTTCTCTCTCATCTGTCACCATTTTGAAGACACAGTTCCTGGTACACAAGTGAAATGGGAGGCTAACAGCCTTGAATGGAATCCAGAACACAAAAAAGACTCTGAAGTAAATCATGGCTGTTGTATCGGTAGCCCTACCATACAGACTCTTTGCTTGAAGGCAAGCTAGTATGCTATATATTAGAGTTACCTGTGGTAGGTAAAAATCGTGATGTAGACTTTATGGCCCATTCCAAATGGAGCATCACAATGTAGACTCTAGCATTTTGGAAAAAGGATACGGCATCTATAGCAGAAAATGACGTTACACTAGACAAATCGTCCTGAACACTAGTGGTGTTTAATAGAGATCATAACCCCCGAATCACTTGCTCACAAGTTGCTTACAACTTATGGTGACGCAGTGTGTTTCAGAGTAGAACAGCATGCTCCATAGGGTTTTTGGCTTTTTTTTTGAAGCACTTTTGAGTGGAATTGAACCACTAACCTCCAGGTTAGTAACTGGGCACCTAACCATTTCTGCCACCCCATTAAGTAACTGCCGGTAGATCTGCCCATCCTGAGTTGAATTCTGCCAAATTCACCAGGTTGTAAGATTGATCAGGCCCAGTGACAATCCTTCATGCCAGGGTGAGACATGAGATGAGCCAGACGACACAAGTAAGCAACACAGGGAAGTGACTGATTCCACGTCACTTACCGTTCTCCCAGCAATGCGTCTCAGCTCATACCTGTATTTGCACGGGGGATTCATTATGAATAGCTGATACTCATTAAAACACATTGCTACAGAGTCATTTTTGACTCACGTCTACCCTACATAACAGAATAGAACTGTCCCAGGATTTCTAAGGCTGTAAATCTCTGGGAAAGGTGATCATGGAACTGCTGGTGGGTTCAAAATTTTATTTCCATTGTTGTTGTTAGGTGCTGTCAAGTTGGTTCTGACTCCTAGCGACCTTCTGCCCAACGGAATGAAATGCTGCCCAGTCTCGCACGATGTCCACAGTTATGTTTATGCTTCAGTCCGTTGTCGCAGCCACTGTCAGTACATCTTGTTGAAGGTCTTCCTCTTTTCTGCTGACCTTCCACCCTATCATGTATCTTGTCCATCTCCAAGGACTGACCCTTCCTGACATCATGTCCAAAGTATATAAGATGCAGTTTTTCCATCTTTGCTTCCAAAGAGCACTCTGGTTGTACTTCTTCTAGAATGGATCTGTTTGTTCTTTTGGCGGTATGTTCAACATTCTTCTCCAATATTATTTCCATTAGCAGTTGAATAATTAACCCCTGCACAATCAGGACTCCTTTGAATAGAAGAGAAAAAAAAAATAGTTTGACTTGATAGGCAAACCAAAACTAGATGTCCTGTACCATAGACCAAATTATTGTGGGCGCAAAAGACACAGATGAGGAAAAATTTTACCAAAGGGTCAAATTTTGAGCTGTATACCTTATGCAGGAATTTTTTCTTTTTCAAGTGACCTGAATTTTGGCTCTATGTGAGCTTATAGGCAGAGGTGCATGAATCAAAGTATTAATCAGCTGCACGCAGCAGCTGATACCTGATTAGAGCATATGGATAGAGACTCTTTCCCATCTTGGATGAATGTCTAGGGCACCAAGTAAGCCACTGTGAGCAGAAATTAATCTACAACAGGTAATATAGGAAGGAGATAATGGATACCAACTCTTGTTCACTGACCAGCTGTAGCAGCAGGAGCTCTGGTTCCTTTCAATAACATTCTTTCAAACTACCAGAATTCACTGAACTTAAATTACTTTTAAACATAGTTTAGAACTTAAATGTTGACAAAGTAATATATGAAATAAAAGTCTCTTATGTCATTTTTAATTCCAAATTCTTTTCCATTACCTTTTTGTTTTCTGTTTTTGATGCTCTTTGGCCAACTCGGGAATCCTGGTGACAGAGTGTTTAAGAGCTATGGCTATTAACCCAAGTGTCGATAGTCTGAATCCAGCAGGCACTACAGGACCACTGTGTACTATCTTACAGGGTCCCTGTGAGTTGGGATCGACTTTGGATTTTTAGTACATTTTGATAGCTTCAGTTAATTTATGACTTCATGGAAAACATGAACCCTATGAAACTGATTCACTAATTAGTGATTTGAACACAGCTGAACTAAACTTCCCTGGGTAAAATTGCTTCACTTGCTAATTGTTGAGTTTGTACTAAGCGACAAATCTCTTATTTTGCACAATGAAATGTTAATGTTTTCTTTTGCATGAAGTTTTTATACATTAAATCATTTTAAAAATTTTGCTACAGAGTATTGTATTAAACTGTGTCCCCCCAAAACACGTGTTATAAATCCTAACCTTTGTGTTCATGATTACAATCCTATTTGGGAATGGGTTTTTTTTGTTATGTTAATGAGACAGGATTAGAGTGTATCTTGGGTCAATCTCTTCTGAGATATAAAAGAGACTAAAAGCAAGCTTAGGAATGAAGATGACAGAAGAGAGATGCCATGTCATATCAAGATCAACCGTAAGCTGAGGAGACAAGGACTTTTCTCCAGAGCCAACAGAGAAAATCTTATCGTATTACCAGCATCCTGAATTCAAACTTCCTAGCCTTGTAAGCTGTGAGAAAATAAACTTCTGTTTTTTAAAGCCCTCCATCTGGGGTATTTCTGTTATAGCAGCACTAGATAACTGTGACACAAAGTTAGTAGAATTTAAGAAAAAATACTAAAGAAATGTTTGATTCTTACAGGGTAGAATTCTGGTTCTTTTGAAAAATAGGTATTAATTGCATAGTGACTGTTTGAAAATGCTGAGACAATGCTAAAGAGACAAAAGAGAGGTTTCTACATGGCAGATGATTTGCATCAGACCACGTAACAATCATAAAAGTTCATTATATTCATTGAGCACCTGTAATACTTGTGGCATGATAATTTGTAGACACGACTGAAATCGTGATTCCTTCATTCAGCAATTGCTTATGAAGTGTTTATTTTGTGCCCAGACTATACCAGGCCCTGGGGATACAGAGATTATTAAAGTCCCAGTTCATGAACAGTTCAGAGTCTAGTAGGAGACACAGAGACATACACAAATACCATAATGCAAAAGGAGCTGTTGTAGGAGGGGTACAAACAGAATATTGATTATTTTTGTAAAACTTTTTGTGGACAGGGCATATTTCTTCTACAAGGATTGGCTATCAATCAGCTTGAGTATGCCTGCATTATAGCAAAAGCAATCCGGATCACTCTATCATAATTCAGCAAGACAGCTTCTTGAGACCTACAATTTCTGTAGTTTATTTCCATCAGGTCTGCAGTTCTGCTGGAATACCATAACCCCTTCTCTTTACAACAGACATCCAGTTTCTGTTAGAGCCAAATATCATACACATTTTTCTTATAGAAAGTAGATAGACAGACAGACAGACCACAGAGGCATGACCACTAATTTAAAATAGTGTTTCTTAGACCACAGTTGTGATTTTAGCCTAGGCAGCTCCTACATAGCTTAAAGCAGCTAACGTGGAGAAGCTATAGAAATGTCTTAGTTAGTTAATGCTGCTTTAACACAAATATCACAGCAGGTGGTTTTAAGGAACAGAAATTTATTTTCTTACAGTTTTCGAGGCTGAAAGTCCAAATTACGGTCCTAGCCAGATTGACTGCTCCCTTGTTGCAGCCGCAGGCATTCCTCGGTTCTTGGAGATCCTCACTTGCATCTTTTTTCCCCAAGATGCCTCCTTTATGTCTAGTCTACTCTTTAAATAACTCAGAAGTGATTAGGTGTAGGACACACCCTATACAATTATGACCTTATAAATGTAATAAAGAAAGCCATATTACCAAACAGGATCACCTACAAGTGTTGGGATTAGGATTCCAAGACATCATTTGGGAGAACACAGTTCAATCCACAACAAGAAGCAAAAGAACCTGTTAGTGGGGTTGGGAGTGGGAGTTGTAGAGAGGGGAAATGACTAATAAAATAAGAACTTATTTTTATCACTATAGATAAGTAACATTGCTATATAAAATGTGAATTTGCAAAACAAGCCTGCATTGTTTCCTTCTTCCTGTTCTAAACAGATGTACAACGTTGTGTACTCTGGTGAACATCAGAAACTACCTACAGTCAGCTACTCTTTCTGTAGCTACCTCACCTGAAAACTAACATAGTAAAGGGTGGTTCGAGAACAAAGGGAGATTATCTCAGATAGGAGTCAGTTAGGGCCAACATATCCTGGAGTATCAAAATGTCATTCATAGAGTGATATTATCATCCAAACTGACAATTTAGAGTGTGAAACTTAGCATAAAAGATAATGAAAATTAATTCATCTTTCAAAGTATTTATGTAGAGACTAACCAAGTAGCTTTGTAATATTTCCTAGCCCTTGAAATAATTCTATTCAACAGTGTTTTCCATACAGAAAAATCTTTATGGAAAACAATAATATAGACCATGCACATTGAAACTCAAAGTTAATTTTTTTTTTTATTGTGCTTTAGGTGAAACTTGTAGCTTAAGTTAATTCCTTACATAAAAATTTATACGTCTGTTGTTATGTGACATTGTTGTCATCCCTACAATGTGACAGCGTACTCCCCATTTCCACTTAGGATTTGTTGTATCCATTCATCCAGTTCCTGTCCGTTCCTGCCTTCTCATTCTGCCTCTGAACAGGAGCTGCGCGTTTGGTCTTGTGTATTTGATTGAATTAAGTTGCACACTCCTCATGAGTATTATTCTTTGTTTTATACTCCATTCTAATCTTTGTCTGAAGAGTGGACATTGGGAACAGTTTTAGCTTGATGGTGGATGCGATGCTTGACAAAGGTCGCTTAGGTATTAAACTACATTCTAACCGGACGAAAAGGTCTGGATTCCTCTCCCTATCTTTTGCTCCCCTGATCTCTGAAAATATAGTTAACTGAGTCCTCAGAGGTGATGGTTGAAGTGAGGACCCGACAAAGGTCAGTTAGGTCATTAAGTTACACTCTAACTGGACAAACAGGTTCACCTTCCCCCTATCTCATCCTCTTCAATCTCAGAGGATATAGAACTGATTAAGAGCTCAGAAGGCACAAAAATTTTTGGATGATTCACTCTGCTGGATTATCCTGTGGCAAACTTTAAGTCTGCCCTGTTTGCTCATCCTGTAACAAACTTGCAGACAATTCACACTGTTTGTTAGACGTAAATGATAGTTTACTCTGTTTGTAAATGATAGTTTACTCTGTTTGATTTTCCCTGACAAACTTTAGACAACTTACACTGTTTGTTAAATGTAATTTAACCTTATGATGTAATGAGGTCTTGTGACTCCTGGCTATTACTCTGTAACAAACTCTCTCCCCTTCGAATTCTGGCTATAACCCCCCTGGAGAATGTAACATAAATGGGATAATTTAAATTGGCCACTGTTCCCCCAGGTTTGCTACAGAAACCTGCAAATAAATCATTACTTGAACCTTACGCTGTGTCTACATTTTTCAGTTACAGTGATGGACGGATGAACCTAACTTTCAGTTGGGCGCCATCTACTGTTTCTGGTTTCAGACTGGTGGAGTCTCTGGTTTATGCGGCCCTTTTATCTCTTAGGCTAATATTTTCTTTGTATCTCTGGTGTCCTTCATTTCCCTTTGCTCCAAGTGCATCATTGGGGCCAGTTGATACATCTTAGAGGGCCACTCACAAACTTGAAGACCTCAAACACCACTGACCAAAGAGGGATGCAGAGCATTTTCTCAATAAACTTTGTTATGCCAATTTACTTGGATGTCCCCTGAAATTATCATCCTCGGCCCTCAGTCCCAGGCCTTCTCTTCCTCACAGTGTTTGATTATGTTCAGGAAACTTCTTAGATTTTGCTTTGGATCAGTTGTGCTGACTTTTCCTCTCTTAGGTGCAGTCCTTCCTTCACCTAAGATGATTTCCTTTATGCTGTCTAAAAACAAAAAGCCTTCTTGAGCATTAAAAATAAAATAAACAGGATAATAATTCATGGTTTATATTCTTAAAGTTTAATCTGTTTTCATCGCTAATCATAGGTTGGGGATATTTTTCTGAGTTATATTTTTCGTGGTATTTCTACTTTTAATTACTTTAAGTTATTTGATTACAATGATTTTTAGTTACATTTAACATAACCACTGACCCCAACCCTTCTAAGAAAAACCTGGTTTGGATTTTCCTCCTATGCCAGCCAAGTGCCGTCGAGTCAGATCCGATACCCAGCAGAATAATTTACACATTCTTCTGCAGTTCTCCTTGACAAGAAACCACAGAATGGGCTGTAGGTGGCCTCCACTCACCTCTGGGTGAATACTTGACATCCTAATGAGAGCAAGTCCACCTCTTCTTCTCTGTCCTGAAGAATCAAACACTCATCTAGAGAAAATACAGTCATCTTCAATCGCTGAGCCCCTGCATGAAGGCCAATACTGAATATTCATGATAAATGTAGATTTGCTTGTCTCCTGTCTTTGCAAAAGCCCCCCTTAGCAAGCAGCCTGTGAGCAATCTTAGAGGCAGCAGCCCTGATTGCTTCTTGTCTTCTTAAACCTAACACAGGCAGCTTTCTGATTTCCTGGGAAACCCTTCTGGAGTAGTGGTTAAGTCCATGTGTGCGAATCAAATGGTTAGGCAATTGAAATTCACCAGGGGCTCCTTGGAAACTCTATGGAGCAGTTCTACTCTGTACTACAGGGTTGTTATGGGTCAGAATTGCCGCCTCAATGGCAATTTTTTTTTCTTTTTTTGGTTTCTCAAATTTCCCATCTCAGCCTCTTGTTCATTAACTGTAAGAAATCACACCAAGCAAAATCTGGAGTTTTCATTCAACAACATCGATACTTAGAACAGACTTCTCCTTAAATCCTGTTGTGTGCTGTGAAGTCAATTTTCGACTCATGGTGACTTCATACAACCAGCTAAAACTGCCCCCGAGAGTTGCCTAGGTTGTTAACTTTATAGAAGCAGATCACCAGTGCTTTCTCCCGCAGGACCAGTGGATGGATCAGGACTGCCAATCTTTCCATCAGCAGCCAAGTGCTTAATCCTTGTACCACCAAAGGTCCTTCTTCAAATCATACTATGTTAAATTGAGGAAATACTCTTTGTTCAGGTACAGGTACATGCAATCTCAGACAGCATTTTGCTAAACAGAGACAATCCTCAATTCTTACTACTTTCACCCTGAAATATGTAATTATTTAAGCCCATGTTTTGTAGAAGTACCACCTTTTTGCTTCCAATATCACTTAGAAAAATGTCTGCTTGTCAAATTAACTTTTTACTAGTTATAAGTGATTAAATGTCAAACTCATCTACACAATAGCTTCTTGTTGTTGTTAGTGTTTTTCATACAGAAAAGTTAGCCATGAAGTCAGCCTTCAGCAAATAATGGCCATGCATAGCAGAACCACACTTGCCTGGTTAACAGCTATCTTCATTACCCATTTCTGATGGATTGCTGTGATCCATAAGATTTTCATAAGTTCAGTAGAAAAACCTGTACATAAATGTTTACAGCAACTTTATTCATAATTCCCACATTCTCAATTTTATACCATTTTGGCTCAGCATATAAACTTTCCAATTAAAAATGAAAGATTCATAAAAAATTCGTTTTATAGACTGACATCTTCCAAATCACAAGAACAGAAATTTCAAAATGAAATCGTATCCACTATTTGAGACCTCATCTTTCAACATGTTCAGTTTTTCCCTCGCTTTTGTTGAGATAAATTTCAGTTGCTTTCTGCTTGCAAGCTTTTGTTTTCTAGTTTCTATTTACTAAAAGCTTTAAAATTAAGACATTTTGTGATCCATTCATTCAATAACTGAAGTAAGGTTTGCCAACTCTCCTAGAAGAAAGTACACCTAAAATTCAGAAGAGTCACTAGTAAACACATTTAGTACAAGTGGAGGACAATTACTATGAACTGTGAAGTAATTATTCAAATCTTCAAACAGTTCTAAAATCTGGTTAATGCTGGTAGCAGAAAGAGAACATACAGTCTCTTTGGAATCCATTTCCTCTTTGTAAACTCTATGCTGTACAGTCGATTCTGACTTTTAGGGACACAACAGGACAGAGTAGAACTGCCTCTTAGATTTCCAAGAAAGGACTGATGGATTCCAACTGTTGACCCTCTTGGTCAGCAACCTGAACTCTTAAACACTGTATCACCAAGCTTCCTTAATTTCTTTTATTTAGTAAAATTCCCCCCCCACAATAAGTTATGTTCATCCAAAATTTGAAATTATGTAACAACAACATGAAATTGAAGCTTCAATTTTAAGCTCTTTAAATAAATGTATACATGTGAGGTCTGAGAATTAAGTTCATGAAATTAATTGTTCTAAATATTATATACCTCACTGCTGAATATCACTGTGATCACCTTCAGAGTACTCTCCTTGGGAAGCTATGCACCCACGCCAGTGCCTAGTCCACCCTTCAAAGCGACTTTGGAACTCTTTCTAGAATAGCCATTGCTCACCATGGCATGGTGGCAAATGGGTGAACTTAGTTGCATAGTTGTCTATGAGCAAGTTTTTAGCCAGTAAACAAATAATTATATTGGAACACCCTCCCTATTCACCTGAAATGAATTTTTTCTTTACCCAAAGAAAAAGGAAATAACTAAGGGAAGATACTTTGATGATACTGATGACATCAAGAATAGGATGAAAATAGCTCTGATGGCCATTACAGAAAAATAATTCAAAAATTGCTTTGAAGAGTGGACTAGGTGCTGGTATCAGTGCATAGCTCTCCAAGGGAGAGCACTTTGAAGGTGACTGTAGTGATATTCAGTAATGAGGTATGTCAGACTTTTTCTGGGATGAGTTCCTGAATTTAACTGGCAGCCCTTGTGTACTACAATAATATAGTGTTTTAACCTTTGACTCAATGAATTTCTAAAATCTTTACTTTGATTTTGTAGATTCCGTGAAGACCATATCTATATATTCAACTCTTTAGGGTAAATAGCTAGCAGCTGATTGCTATATCATGTAATGGAAACCCTGGTGGCGTAGCGGTTAAGTGCTATGCTACGTATGCTAACCAAACAGACAGCAGTTCAAATCTGAGAGGTGCTCCTTGGAAGGAAACTCCAGCGGACAGTTCTGCTCTGTCTTATAGGGTTGCTATGAGTCAGAATCAACTCAGCAGCAGTGGGTTTGTATAGTTTTATAAAATGCGGCAGGATTTTCTTCCAAAATGATCAAAACATTTGCATTCCTACCCACAATGAATGAGTTACTGTTGGACTACAGTAACTTGCCAGGTTTTAGTGTTTTCAGTGCTTGGGATTTCAGCCTTTCAGGACTAAGCAAAACCTTCAGTGAGTTGGACTGGCATGACAGCCTCAAAAATGGGTCAAACATATCAAAGATCATGGAGATGGTATTGGGTGAGGCAACTTTTCATGCTTTTATATATCAGATTGCCATGAGTTTAAGCTGACTCTCTAGCAGCTAACAGTACACGTGTAGCAGAGTCTTGTTGTTTTAATTTCTAATTCCCTAATGTTGAGCATATTTTTCATATGTACTTGCCATCTGTGTATCTTGGTTGGTGAAGATATGCACTACATTTTTTTCTGTATCTTTTTCAGGTTTTTGTTCATATTGTACTGGCATTTTTTGTTGTTGTTGAGTATGAAGATCTTTACTTATTTTGGATACAAGCCTTTGATCCAATATGCATGTTGCCATAGTCTGTGATTTCTTCTTTTCCTATCTTTTACAGAAGTTTTTTATTTTAATGAAGTCTAACTTCTTTTTTAATGAAACATGTTTTCAATTTTGTGTCTATAAAGTCATAGCTAATCTCAAGGATATCTAGATGTTTTTCCTATGTTATCTAGCTCCTTTGCCATTGAGTTGATTCCAACTTACAACTACCATATAGACAGAGTAATATTGCCCTACAGCGGTTGCAAGGAGTACCTGGTACATTTGAACCGTGACCTTTTAGTTAGAAGGCATAGCACTTAACCACTATACCACCAGAGTTTTCTTGTTATCTACTAGATGTTGTGTGACTTTGAGTTATTGTCTTACTTTTTATGTGTGCACAAGAAAACAAATCTATTTTTGTTCAAACTTGAATGAATTAAGCAAAAAAGGGAGAAATGTTACAAATTCAATCAAGTGACAAAATAAATAATTATATGATAATTAAATATATGATAAAATATATGATAAATGACAAAATTACTGTAGCAAAGCATTTACACTGCTTTGTATACAGTCTAGGGATGAACTGCTTTATCTGAAGAAATAAGTTTCAATATAGCTAGCTGTATGTAATTATGTTCTCAATACAAACCCCTGTCCAGAGAAAGTGAGCCGAGACTAAACTTCCTCATTTTTTACATGTATTTTGTTATCAGCAAACACTTGACATTTGTGTACTGTTTCTTAAAGAGAAGTAATAGTTGTGTTGTGTGTAGGAGGAGTCAACAAAAGAGCAATGGATATTTCAGGTCATCTTTTTAACCTAACAATATGTTAAAACAGAACTCTGATCACAGCATATGTGCTTGTTACTTGTTTACAAGATAAGATCACAGCAGAAGCTAGAAGTAAAAAGTGAACGTCTACCAAGCCCACTCTAGCTTATTTCACTGTAATTGTTAATTCTATTAATTCATCATTTTGGAAACCCTGGTGAGGTAGTGATTAAGTGCTATGGCTGCTAACCAAACAGCCGGTGGTTTTAGTCTACCAGGTACCCCTTGGAAATGATAGGACAGTTATATTCTGTAATACAAGGTTGCTATGAGTCGGAAGCCACTCAGCAACATCGAGTTTGGGTTTATCACTTATACTTTTCAAGTGGAGTGTTCTCAGAAAGGGCTAGCTGCATGCTGTGCCTAGGAAGCCAGCTTGCTCGGGTTCCTTGCAGTGGTAGCTGGTGAGTTTTTAACCATAGTTCTGGGGACAGAGGAACTGAACGTATAGCATTTGCCAGGTGTTTTTTTTTTTTTCTTTCTTTCTTTTGTGATTGAATGGAAATGTACATTCCCAGATAAATTTGCGTTCTCACCTGCATGCAGCTCCCACTGCTCTCCCTGCCTGATGACAGCACACTCTTCCTCTCTGCTCCATACATTTCCTATCCTCCCAGCAGTCTCTTATCCCCTTCTCCCCACCCTCTCCCCTTCCTCCAGCAAGAGGTCAGCAGGATGATATTCTGTAGATGCATAGAACCATAAAGTGCCCAGAAAATACGCTCACTCTGCATTGCCACGTCCAATCCATTACTTTCCAGAGTTGACTTTCATTATGATTTATGGACAGGGGCATCGTAAGTCCCAGGAGCCATGCTCTCAGGGGAACCCTGAAGCCCCTGGACCATCAATTGTGGTCTTTTAGTGGAGATCTCAGGTTGCATCCTTTTTTACTCTTGTATTGCCAGTGAGACTCAACTTCGTGAGCTCCATTGCAGCTATCACTGGTGGTGGCCGGGTACCGTCTGTTTCTTCCGGTCACGTATCGATGTAGAGAACTACTCATGTGGGTCTCTCTGTCTTCCGGGTTTTCTTTCCCCCATGTCGTTATGGATCTCGGTGGTCATCCGTTCTGCTGAGTTGGAACCATTTGCTGTATCCTCAGATGGCAGCCTGGCAGCTTTAAAGACCCCAGACGCCACTCACTAACGTGGGGTGCAGAGAGACCTAATTACCAAAATGTTAGTTGTGCCAGTTGACCTCGATTTCGCCTGAGAGCATGGTCCCCAGCCTCCTGCACCAGGTACTCTGTCCTTGCAATATTGCATTAAGATGGGAGGAGTACTCAAGTTGTGTTGAAGTCCATTTAATATTGATTTCTTACTAATGTGTGCTTTCGTCAATTTCACCCAACCAAATTTCTAACAATTGTCTAATATAAACCCAAGCCCTTCTTCCCTCCCCACCCTTGCAGCTGTCAAAGGGTCTTTTCGTCTATGCATGAGTCTGATTTTAAGTTCTTCTCTTAGGGGTCTCATACAATATTTGTCCTTTTGTCACTGACTACTTTTACTCAACATAATGTCCTCCAGTTGAAACCAGGTTAAGAGATGTTTCCTGAAATCATCGTTGTTCTTTATCATTGCATGGTGTTCCATTGAGTATATATACCACAGTTTATCGACCCATTTCTCCGCTGTTGAGCATCTGGGTCGGTTCCACCTTTTTGCTGTTGTGGACTGTGTTGCAATAAACACTCATGTGCATGTATCAGTTGATGTAAATGTCCTTGATTCTGTAGGATATATTCTGAACAGTGGAATTACTTGGTCAAATGAAATATCTATATCCAGTTTTTTAAGGAAGCATCAGGTTGCTTTCCAAAGAGGTTGTACCATTTTGCAATCCCACCAACAGTGAAGGAGAGTTCCGATTTCTCCACAAACTCTCCAACATTGATTGTTTTGCTTTTTTTTTGGCTCATGGCCAGCCTTGTTGGGGTGAGATGGTATCTCATTGTAGCTTTGATTTGAATTTCTTTAATAGCTAATGATAGTGAGCATATCCGCACGTGTATTTTGGCTGCCTGGATCTCTTCTTTAGAGAAGTGTCTGTCCATCTCCTTTGCCCATGGCTTAATTGGACTATTTATCTTTTTCTTATTGATATTTTGTAGTAACTTATGGATTATGGAGATCAGGCTTTGGTCTGACATATAGTTGCCGAATACTTTTTCCCATTCTGTAGGTATCCTTCTAATTCTATTAATAAATTCTCTGGGTGAGCAAAAGTGTTGGATCGTTAGTAGTTCCCATTTATCTGTTTTCTCTTCTGTTGTTTGTGGTTTGTTTGACAGATTTTGAAGTCTGTCTGTGTTGTATTTTAAAACTTCCATTGTTGTTTCCACTTTTTCTTGGATGAGCTTTATCGTTTTAGATTTGATATTTAGGTCTTTTATCCAGTTTGAGTTGCTTTTTGTATAACGTGTAAGATATTGGTCTTATTTCAATTTACTGCAGATGGATATCCAATTCTGACAGCATCATTTGTTGAAAAGATTGTTTTTAGCCCACCTTAATGTCTTAGGGCCTTTGTCGAATATCAACTGTTCATACGAGGATGGTGCCATCTCAGGGGCCTCAATTCTGTTCCATTGATCTGCCTATTTTGTAACAGTACCAGGCTGTTTCGAGTACTGTAGCAGTGTAATAGGTTCTAAAGTCAGGTAGTGAGAGGCCTTCCAGTGTGTTCTTTCTTTTCAGTAGTGCTTTACTTATTGGGGGCTTCTTCCTTTTCCAAACAAGGTTGGGATTTGTTTCTCCATCTTGTTAAGAAATGTCACTGGAAGTTGTATTGAGATTGCATTATATAAGCAGATTGCTTTGGGTAAAAAAGACATTTTCACAATGTTAAGTCTTCCTATCCATGAGCAGGGTAGACTTTGCCATTTATGTAAGTCTCTCTTAGTTTCTTGTAGTAAGATCTTGTAGTTCTCTTTGTAAAGGTCTGCAATTTCTGTGATTAGATTTATTCCTAGATACTTTATCTTCTTAGAGGCTGCAGAAAATGGTATCAATTTGGTGATTTCTTCATTAAAAACCTCATTGTTTGTACAAAGCAATCCTACTGATTTACTTATATTTGTCTTGTATTCTGAGACTTTGCTGAACTCTACTATCAGTTTGAGTAGTTTGCTTATGGACTCTTAAGGATTCTTTGCATATACAATCCTATCATCTGCAAGTAGGGAGATTTTTACTTCTTCTTTGCTAATGCAGATGACCTTTATTTTCTGGTCTTGTCTAATTTCTCCAGCTAGAACTTCTAGTACAGCGTTGAACAGGAGAGGTGAGAGTGGGTATCCTTGGCTAGTTCCTGTTCTCAAGAAAGTTGTTTCAGTCTCTCTCCATTAAGGATGACATAGGCAATTGGCTTTCTAGAAATGGCCCTTATTGTATTCAGGAATTGATCGTCCGTTCCTATTTTGCTGAGAGTTTTTAGCATGAATGAGTGTTGGACTTTATCAAATGCCTTTTCTGAATCAATAGACAAAATCAGCTGATTCTTGTCTTTCATGTTATTTATGCCATTGATCACATTAATTGCTTTTGTGATGTTGAACCAGCTTTGCATCCCTGGTATGAATCCAACTTGGTCATGACAGAGTATTTTTTTGATATGTTGTTGTATTCTGTTGGCCAGAATTTTGCTGAAGATTTTTGCATCTAGATTCATGAGTGATATCAGTCTGTAGTTCTCTTTTTTGGTTGGGTCTTTCCGTGGTTTTGGTACCAGGGTTATACTGGCTTCGTAGAATGAATTTTGGAGTATTCTATCCCTTTCTATACTGTGAAATAGTCTCAACAGTATTGGAGATATCTCCTCTCCAAAAACTTGATACAATTCTGTGTTGAAACAATCTGGGCCTCGGCTTTTTTTTTTGTTGGTAGATTTTGGATGACTTTTTCAATCTCTTCTTTTGTGATGGGTTTATTCAGTTGTTTGCTTCAGCTTGTGATAATTGTGGGAGGTGATATTAATCAAGGAATTTGTGCAATTCCTCTAGGTTTTCAAATTTGTTACAGTAGTCTTTCATAGTGTTCTATGATGATATTTTTGATTTCTGTTGGATCTGCTATGACAACTCCCCTCTCATTTCTCATTTGGGTTATTTCCTTCCTTTCCTGGTTTTCTTTTTGACAAGCCAATGGCTTGTCAATTTTGTTGTCTTTCAAAAAAAAAAACAGCTTTTGGTCTTATCAATTTTTTTCAATTATTCTTCTATTTTCTACTTCATTTAGTCCTGCTCCCATCTTTGTAATCTGTTTTCTTCTGGTGCCTGAGGTGTTCTTCTGTTGTTCTCTCTCTACTTGCTCAAGCTGTAGAGTTAGTTCTTTGATTTAGTTTCTTTCTTCTTTCTAGATGTGTGCATTTATGGAGATAATCTGCGCTCTGAGCACTGATTTGGCTGTATCCCATAGGTTCTGGTAGGAAGTGTTTTCATTCTCATTGGAATTCATCAATTTCTTTACTTCATCCTTGATTTCTTCTCTAACATGTGGCTTTTTGTGTAAGATGTTCTTCAGTTTCCATGCGTTCCATTTTCTATCTATGTTTTTTATGCTACTAATTTAGACTTTTATGGCTTTATAATCCGAGAAGATGCTTTGCATTAATTCAGTGGTATAGATTTTGTTGAGAATTGCATTATATCTTAACACATGGTCAATTCTGGAGAATGTTCCATGTGCACTGGAGAAGAAGGTGTAGTTGTTTGCTGATGGATACAAAGTTCTGTAGATATTAATGAGGTCTAGCTGGTTAACTGTGGCTGTAAGGACTGCTGTGTCTTTATTGAGCTTTTTGCTAGACTATCTATCTGATATTAAGGGTGGAGTGTTGAAACCTCCCACTATTATTGTGGAGTGATCTGTCTCCTTTTTGAGTGTATACAGTATTTCTTTGATATATTTAGGTGCTCTAATACAAGGTGCATAAATACTTAATATTGTTAAGTCCTGCTTGTGTATTGAACCTTTCAGCAATAGTGTCCATCCTTGTCCACAATGGTGGATTTTACTTTAAGATCTATTTTATCTGAGATTAGAATTGCCTCACCTGCTCTTCTTTGCATATTGTTATCTTGACATATATTTTTCCATCTTTTAATTTTCATTTTGTTCATATTTTTAATCTAAGGTGAGTTTCTTGTAGGCAACTTATGGATGGGTTGTGTTTTTTGATCAAAGATGTCACTTGATGTCTCTTCAACTGGAGTATTCAGTTCATTCACATTCAATGTAATTATTGATAGGTATGTGTTTAGTGCTGTCATTATGATATGTTTATTTTTGTGTTGATGCTTTCTCTGTTGTTCTTAATTATCTGTTCTAGGAAATTCTTTGTGAGTTGATTTTTCACCTTTTTCAGGGTTGGTTTTGTGGTTGTTGAGACTCTCGTATTACTTTTCTTGATCTGATATATTGCACCTTTATTATGCTGTACAGCTGTCCTCATGATCCCCCTTAATAAACTATATATAAACCCAATTTTGTTGCTAGTAGTTTTATTAACTTCCTCTCCATCTGGAAGGACTATAATGACTGTAGTACATCCCTCTTTTTAATATGGTGACATCATAGTTTTCGTGATATGATCACTTGATCGTTTCTTTCACTATTAAAGGTTTGATTGAGTTTGGAGCCTTCTCTAACTGAGTAGGTTTCTGGGTGATATGTTCTGCATTTGTTTCTAAAGTATAAAGTTAGTGGTTTTGTTCTTCTAAGCCAAGAGATTCTTTCAGTGATTCTTGTAGCTTTGGTTTGGCTTTTACAAAGTCTCTGAGTTTCTGTTTATCTGTGAATGTCTTAATTTCATTTTCATATTTAAAAGATAGTTTTGCAGGATATAATTCTTGGTTGGAAGTTCTTCTCCTTCAAGGCTTGAATGTCTCATGCCACTGTCTCCATGCCAGCGTTGTTTCTGCTGAGAAATCCGATGAAAGCCTAGAGAGTTTCCCTCTGAATGTTAGCTTTGCTTTCAGTCTTGCTGCCTGTAATAGTTTCTGCTTATGTTTCATTTTGTTAATTTTGATTACAGTATGTCTTGGAGTCTTTCATTTGAGATCTGTATTGAGTGACATTTGATGTGTCTCTTGGAAATCTATATTCTCTTCTTTCTTAATTTCTGCAAAGTTTTCTGTTAGCAGCTCAGCAAAAATACTCTCTCTGTTCTCAGGTTTTTTTCCCTGTTCAGGAATTCCAGTTAATTGTAGATTGTTCCTCTTAATAAAGTCCCACATATTTCATGATGCTTCTTCCTTTTTCTTGTTTCTTTTTTTTTTTTTATTTTCTTCTCATAGATGCTGGAGCCAGTAGCTCTGTCTTCTAATCAGAAAGTCTATTTTGCATTTGTTCTATTCTGCTTTGTTGGCTTTGAAATGAAGTTTCTGTGTCTTTGATTTTGTTCTTGATCTGTTGGATTTCAGAGTATTGGTGTTCCATTAGATAGAACAGCTTGATTAATTTTCTATTTTACTCTGCCGCATTTTGTATAAAGTCTAGGACGGCTGTCTATATAATCCTTCGGTATTCATTGTCCGATAGTTTCAGAAAGATTTCTTCATCTGGGAAGTTCTTTGGTTGTTTCTTTTGGAGGCATTCTGTAGCTATTGGTTATTTCTTTACTATTCTTGTCTCCAGCGTTTGTTGGTTTGGGGGCATCATGTGAGTCAATGAAGGCTGGGAGAGATGCTGTGAGGATGGTCTGCAGTTGTTTTTCTAGCCCATCTTAAAATGAAAGGTAAAAGGTATCTTTCAACTTCCAAAGTCAGGTTTTCTGGTATACAGGTCCCTCTTCTCAGCTGGAAAAGTAAGCACGTCTGTATCCAACCCCAGATGTTATAAACTAGTTCAAAATACAGAAGGGCTACTGCCCTGCTGTCCTCTGCTGCTAGGTCCAAGCCCTAGGTGACACTGTGCAAATACTGTTTTTTCTACCTGAAAAGGGCTCTCCTCCAGGCTGTTCTGCCTCCCAGCCTAGGAATTAGGTCCAGCTCAGGCCTCCGTACGAGTATGTCCACCTCACCATGGTTCAAGATGGTGCCCTGCACAAGCTGTCTGCCTGCCTTGGTATAGGCTACTCAATGGTAGAGGTGGAAAGAGAGGCCAAAGGTGCCAAGATACACAGCATCCAAAACTGGGGTCTCAAAATGTGTCAATTTTGCCTGCTCATCCCACCAGCTGTACATTTAAGATTAGCTGCTAGTCAAGTGCCAACTCCACCCACCAGCTAAGACAGAGAAAAAGAAGTTAAAATAGTGAGTTACTTTCAGTCCATGAAAGCTAGCACTCACCAAGAGCAGGGGATGGCAAAAGAGAGGATGTTTTCTGTTCAGTAGCATGAAGTCCAAATTAACAGCCCTGTGCTGTCCTTGGGCTCAATAGATGTCCAGAAGGCTCTGTTTAATTATCAGTTCAGGTCTTGGTTTCCAGAGGGATTTAGGGAAATGTGTGTTTAATCTGCTGTCTTGACTCCACCTCTCTGTATTTTATTTCTTATAATAGACTCCATTGGAGAAAATATTTCATGTCCTTACTGAAACATTATTTTTCAAAAAGGTGAAAAATTCAACTTCTAAGTGACTGAGTGCTAGCCATTTTTGTTAACTTAATCAAGTATCATGTGTGTACTTTATTAATATTACGTTCTATAATCAAATATTTTGATATCCTGTTAACTTTTGCAGAATGGACTCAAAATATTATTTCCAGAAAATGCATGCTATTCCCTATGACCCTAGCTTTAGCAAAATAGATTATAGTTAAATTTATGTAGAATATCTGAAGAATAATTTGAGTTTTAAAAACATAGTATAAACCAAGGTGTATTAGTTTTTTAATTGCTGCAGCAAATTCCCATAAACTTAGTGATTTAAAGCAACACAAGTGTATCATTTTCCAGTTGTATAGGACAGTTCTGTAGCTCACATAGGCTTTGCAGGACTGACACAGATTTCATTGGGTTAAGATTAAGGTATCACCAGGGTTGTGTTCCTTCATGAAGGTTTAGGGAAGAATTCTTTTTCTCTCCTTTCCCCACTTACAAGGGTTGCCCACCTTCCTTGGCTTGTGGCACCTCACCACAGCTGAAAAGCCAGAAACTTTATATATCTCTGTCCACTTTTCCAAAGTCACATAGCCCTCTCTTAGAGGAAAGATTCTACTCTGTAAGGGACCCACATGATTGTTCCGAACTACCAGGCTAATTCAGGATAATCTCACTTCAAACTCCTTAATCACATCTTCAAAGTCCTTTTGGCTACGTAAAATAACATTTTAGGGGGTGAAAGGTACTATTCTGTCTACAAACGATGGAATACTTTATGGTCAAATAATGTAGCATATTCATGAGAAGGCTTTAGAGCTCATTCTTTTGTCACGACTCTGAAAGAATAGAAAATCATTACCAAATTTTGAATTAATTTTTAGAACAATAAATTGCAAATGAAGCTTTCAATACATTTTTCCCTGCATGCATCAGATAAAACTGTTTGATATAAAACTGAGGTGAGACTATAGTCAGATGTGAGATCCAGTACCTCATCCTTTCTTGATGATTGTGAGTGCTTGAAACTTCTGTTCATACTGGCCAGATGTCTATTGTTTGGTCAGGAATTAATTCAGTAATTGTTTTTAAAAAAGTTTCCTGTCCAAGGCCACACATGTGGCTCAGGTGCATTTCACCAGCTCTGCTGTTAGTTTTTCTAATTAGAGCCAGAGATCTGGATGCACACGGAATTCTTTTTGAAGGCTCCATGCCCACTCTATTAAATGGAAGAAACAGTCACTGAATGAAGCTTCTTTAGATCCTGGACAATTGTTGTGTTAATTTAAAAATTACTTGAAAGATAAGTACAAATGAAGACATACGTGACAAATTTTGTTTGAAATTTTTAGCAGTATGACAACACTTTGGTCAACTGTGAATTGCCATGCTACTGACCACTTATATAGAAACATGAATTTCTGTTTATTAATGTGCATACAGAAACATAGAAAAAGATCATTTCCATGGAGTTGATTCTGACCCTATGTGTTTCAGAGTACACAGTGATCCATAGAGTTTTCAATGACTGTAATATTTTGGGAAATCCTGGTGGTATAGTGGCTAAGTGATGCAGCTACTAACCATTAGAGTGAGCAGTTTGAATCCACTATGTGCTCCTTGGAAACTCTATGAAGCAGTTCTGCTCTGTCCTCTGGAGTCACTATGAATTAGAATCAGTTCAACAGCAGTAGGTTTTTTTAGGTGACATTCTGTAAATAGATCACCAGGCCTTTCTTTCAAGATGTCTCTGTGTGGATTCAAACTCAAATCTTTTGATTAGTAGCCAAAAACTTAATTGTTTGCACCACAAAGGGACTCCTTTTATAAACACGTACCACCACAAAGTGAACTATATATACTTTTGGAAAAAGATGTCTAGAAATTTCTTGAAATTGCTTTCTCTCATAATTATCAGAAAGTATATTTGGAAATATGTATGACACAGTGTTAACTGATCACAAGGAGATAATCCTTAACATAGATACAAAGAAGTCCGAGGTTGTCTGATAATGTTGAAAATGAGTGCATTTGTGAAAGGAAAGCAATCCATGAAAGCATGAGATGAATTCAGCTGAACATGCGAAATAGAATCTACCCTAGAGCAGAAGAGGAAGTGGGCAGTTAACTCAGAGAGAGATATTTTCCAAACGGGGAACATTTGATCTATGTGGTAGGTGAAACACTTGTACGTACCTTTCACAGACACAATTTACTATCACCTTTCTGGAACGTCAAGAATGGAAAGGTTTTTGAGCTTACAAACTTTCAATAAGTATCAAAGACATTTAAAAGTGTGTCAATTAAAATTTAAATTTAAAAATTACATTTTTCATTCATATATCACCTATTTTCCATTTTCAAAATTCTTTACTCACTGTAGAAAAAGACTTGCTCTTTTATGAGACTTAGGGAAATCAACCCTCAGGAAACAGGCGTAGATGCTTTTATATTATTATTTTCTCCAAGCCATCAATAAATTATTATATTGATTTATTTCATGTTTGCTTACCATGTCCTAGCGTCTTGTTTTGTTCTGTTCTGATATGCCCAAATAAGCTGGTCACATGAGCTACTTTGATGATTGGTATCTTTGAAGCCTTTACATACTGTCACCAAGTGGTTAAAGTTATAGATACGTGGCCCAGGAGTTACTTTCCTTGTGTGGATTCAGCTCAGGTACCCAGGTTGTTGGTCACCAAAAGTGGTTAAGGCTGTCACCTACGGTCCTAGATGGGCAGGGGTGATGGCTGTATGCACAGATATCTGGCTGCCATAGAGAGTCATTTGCTGAGTGAGGCAGGAGGCTGACTGTTTCCACTGATTGAGTGGAAGGCCCGCCCCCTGTTCCCTAGAGCACATGGGTAGGTGAGTTTTGCAGCTGGACTCTGGGTACCTAATGCTGTTGAGCATGAAAACCTGGAGTCATCACTTATTTTTAGACCCCTGTTCCTGGTGGCTTGGTGGAGCTGAAAGCCCTCAGGCCTCTGATGTGGGTAGGTGACATTGCCTAATGGGGAGAGCAGTGTCAAATGGTACAAATTTACTGCTCCATTTATAGTTGATACAGATGAAAACAGATGTCAAGTATATATCTTGTACTGTGCTAATGAGGGCCTAAACCACTGAAATGGGCCCACGCAGCTCTATGTAGGAGAGAGGCTTTCAAAGTCCATGGACTCCTAATGCATCTGCTTAGGCAAAGGGGCTGTGCCTGCCCTGAGATTCCCACTTAGGGGAGGTGGCAGATTATTTTTTCTCCTGTTGGTTAATTTGTTCCCTCTCCAAAGCCCAGAGAATGACTCAGGACTCAAGACAAGTCCTTCTTCCAGCTCAGGGAATACATGAACTGCTGAAGTAGGACGGGCAGCCAGAGCAAAAGGGGAAGGGGTACAGGTAAATGGGAGCGAGATACTTCCCCAAAGGGGAAAAGTTTGATCCACGTGATATGTTAGATGTCTGTACTTACTTTTCAACGGCTTAGTGTTTTTTCTGGCTGGTTTTGGAGGCTTGAGCAGACTTTCTGCTGCTTGTTCTCTCTCAAAGTGGAAAACGCATCCTGAGTCCCACTGTTTGCCTCACACCTTCGAGCTAGTGACACCAGCCTTCAATGTGCTAGTGCAAATCTGGTCTGGTCTAGTGACTTCTCTTTGCTTCTGAACTCAGTCCAGTTCCTTAACTTTGTCTTTGTTGTTCAGAATGCCTAAACTGTCATACACAAATGATTACTTTTTTCCCCTAATCTTTCTTGTAAGTGGGATGATAAGAACTGACTAATTACTCGCCACCTGGACCCCACCTCATTGTATCACCTTTATCAGTGTAAAAAAGTTATTCTAAGTTACTAAATTTATGCTTACGTGGGGTTACCCATGCAGTTCTCATCTTACCACTTTTAAAGAAACAATTTGAACATGATTTTAGTGAACTGAAAAAGTTGAATACATTTTAAAATATATATTAAGGTATATGGGAACCCTGGTGGTCTAGTGGTTAAGTTCTACATCTGAGATATGTATATTCAAAAAAGCAATGAAAGTATTGATTACAGGAAGCTCAACAAAGACTCGTTGATGGAGTCTGAGAAATGTGAGGTGCACAAATCGAACCTAATAAAAACATCAGACCTGATAGTCCGACAGACCAGAGACCCCCTGGAAGACATGACTCTGGGCCTCTTTGTTAGCTATTCCCCAAGCTGACTCTTCAGACAAAGGCTGAAATGGTCTATAAGACTTAAAGGAAATCCTGGTGGAGTAGTGGGTTAAGTGCTACATCTGCTAACCAAAATGTTGGCAGTTCAAGTCCACCAGCTACTCTTTGGAAACTCTATGGGACAGTTCTACTCTGACCTCCAGGGTTGCCATGAGTTGGACCCGACTTGACAGCAGTGGTTTTCTATTTGGTTTTGTTTTCTTTATAAGACTAAAAATGATACTGGTAATGAAGGTGCTTCTTGACGTAAGTAGATAAAAGAGACTAACTGAGCAGCTCTTATCTGGAAACCAGAGGAGAAGAAAGAAGGGGACCAGAGCTGGTTGAATGGACATGGGAAATTAGTAGTAAGTGGGAGGAGTGTATTTTCACAGTGTGGGGAGAACAGCTAGGGTCACATAACAAACTGTGTGTTCATTTTTGTACGAGAAATTGACTCAAATCGTAAACTTTCACTTAAAAGAAAATTGAAAAAACAAAAAAACATAATAAAAATTAAATAGTAAAAGGAAACAAGGAATGATAGTGTTGATAAATGGGCCAGAATCCATTTCCAAAGTTGTACCATTTTACATCACCACCAGCTGTGTAGAATTGTTCAGTGGCTCCAAGCCTCTCCAACATTTACTGTTTTTGTATTTTTCAGATGAATGCTAGCGTAGCTGGGGTGAGATGGTATCCAACTTTAGTTTTGATGTGCATTTCTCTAATGGATAATGACCGTGAGATATTGCATCTGTTAGCCACCTGAATGTCCTTTTTGATGAAGTACTTGTTCATAACTGTTGTCCATTTTTTAATTGGGTTGTTTATCTTTTTGTTGTTGAAGATTTACATTTTCTCTTAGATTTTGGAGATTAGATGCTGATTAGTTTTGTCATATCCCAAAATGTGCTACCAGTCTGTAAGTTGTCTTTCACTCTTTTGGCATAGTCATTGGATGAACATAAATGTTTACTTTTTCTCCCAAGTGTTTGAATTTCCGGGTATCTCTTTCTTCTTCTGATTTATTTGGCATTGTTAGTAATGTTTTGTTATTCTGTGTTGTCCCTATTTTTTCTTCGATGATATTTATCATTTTATTTTTTCTATTTAGGTCTTTGATCCATTTTGGTTTTGTTAGGCTCCATACATGGTATTAGGTATCAATTTTTTTTTCACTTTTTTGCAGACAGATACCCAGTTATACCAATATCATTTGTTAAGAGACTTTTTCATTTATGGATTTAGGTCATTTCTCAAATATTAGTTGCTCAGAGGTGAATGTTTCATCATGTCTAGATTCTTAGTTCTGTTCCATTGGTCTATATATCACCCAGGACCAGGATGTTCTGACTACTGTGGTGTTATAATGGATTCTAATGTTAGGTGATATGAGGGCTCCCACTTTTTCTTCTTCTTTGGTAATAGTGTAACTTATCTGGGTCCTCTGCTTTTTCCAAATGAAGTTGATGATTTGTTTCTCTATCTCATTAAAAAGGCCATTGGAATTTGAGCTGGGATTTCATTGCATCTGTAGACCACATTGGGTAGAATAGATTATTTTCATCCTGTTAAGTTTTCCTATTCATGAGCAAGGTAGATTTCTCCATGTATGCAGATCTCTTGATTTCTTGAAGCAGTGTCCTGTAGTTTTCTTTGTACAGGTCTTTTACATTTCTGGTAGATTTGTTCATAAGTGTTTTGTCATCTTGTGGGCTACTGTAAATTGTATTGTTTTGGTCATTTCTTCTTTGACATTCTCTTTGTTGGTACAGACAAATGCAACTGATTTTTGTGTGTTTGTCTTGTATTTTGATACTTTGTTGAACACTTCTATTAGTTCTAGTAGTTTGTGATTTTTTTTTTTTTTTTGACTCGAGGGTTTTCTGTGTGTAAGATTGTATCATCTGCAAATAGAGGTACTTTTATTTCTTCCTTACCGATTTGGTAATTCTAGCCTAGTTGTTCTGGCTAGAACAGTGCTGAATAAAAAATGGTGATAAAGGGCATCGTTGTCTGGTTCTTGTTCTTCAGCAGAATGCTGTCAGATTATTTCTCCATTTAGAACTGTGCCCTTCATTATATTGAGGAATTTCACTTCTATTCCTATTTTGCAGAGAGTTTTAACATGAATGGGTGCTGGACTTTGTCAAATGCCTTTTCTGCATCAATTGATAATATCAAGTGGTGCTTTTGTTTTGCCTATGTGATTGATTACAACGATTGTTTTTCTAATGCGAACCATCCCTGCATAGGTGGTATGAATCCCATTTGGTCATAGTGCATTACTGTTTGATATGCTGTTGTAGTCCATTGACTAGAATTTCAGTGAGAATTTTTGCATTTAAATTCATGAGGGATATTGGCTTGTAATTTTTCTTTCTTTCTTCTTCTTCTTTTGTTTTTTGCAGTCTCTTTACCTGGTTTTTGTATCAGGGTTATGCTGGTTTCAGAGAGTAGATTTGGAAGTATTGTGTCTTTTTCTATACCCTGAAACATCTTTAGTTTTAGTGATGTGACTTCTCTGACAGATTGGTAGAATTCTACAGGGACACCATCAGGGACAGAGCTTTTTTTTGGCTCGCCTCTTTAATTACCCTTTTAATCATTCAAATTATTTTTAAAAATATGTTTATTTAGTTGTTCTACCTCTGTTTGTGATAGTTAGGTAGTATGTTTCTAGGAATTTGCCCATTTCCTCTAGGTTTTTAAATTTGTCAGAGTACAATTTTTCAGAGTATTCTTTTATGATTTTTTAATTCCAGCTGTGTCTGTTATGATGTTAGCCATCTCATTTCTTATCCAGGTTATTTGCTCTGCTGTTTCTCTTTTGTCAGTTTGATCAGAGGTTTGTTGATTTTTGTTATTCTTTTCAAAGAATCATCTTTTGGTCTCATTAACCTGTTCACTTGTATTTTTTATTCTCTGTTTTATTTAATTCTGCACTAAATATTATTATTGGCTTTCTTCAGCTACTCAAGGGCTTCTTTTGCTGTTCTTTGTATTTGTTCAAGCTGTTTGGTTAATGGTTTGGTTTTGGCCCTGCCTTCTTTTTGGATGTGCGCATTTATTCCTATAAATTGACCTCTGAATGCTGCTTCTACTGTGTTCCAAATCTTCTGGAAGGATATGTTTTCATTCTCTTTTGATACTGTGAATTTCTGCTTTCCATCCTTAATTTCTTCTGTAACTCAGTAATTTTTGAACAATGTATTGTACAGTTTCCATATGTTTGATTTTTTTCCTTCCTTTTTCTGTTACTGATTTCTACTTTTATGGCTTTATGGTCAGAAAAGATGCTTTGTAATATTTTGATGCTTTGGATGATATTGAGTCTTGCATTATGGCCTAATGTGTTGTCTGGACAATATACCACATGCATTGGAAAAGAAAGTATATTTGGCTGCTATTGGGTGGAGTGTTCTGTGTATGTCTATGATGTGAAGTTGATTGTGGTGTTTAGATCTTTTGTGTCTTTGTTGAGCTTCTTTCTGAATGTTCTATTCTGTCCTTCAATGAAAGGGATGTGCTGAAGTGTCCACTATTATTACAGAGCTGTCTATTTCTCTTTTCAATGCTGCTAGAGTTTATATATTTAGGAACATTTCATTGGGTGTATAAATACTTAATATGGTTATATACTTCTGGTGTATTGACCTTTAATCATTGTATAGTTTCCTTCATTCTCCATTGTGTCAGTTTATACTTTAAAGTCTATTTTGTCAGAAATTAATATTACTACTCTTGCTCTTTTTTTGAATATTATTTGCTTGGTATAATTTTTCTTATCCTTGGAGTTTTAGTTTGTGCCTTTAAGTCTGAAGTTCATCTGTTACTAGTAGCATATCAACAGATCACATTTTTTAATCTATCCTGCCATGTTCTGTTTCTTAATTGGTACATTTAATCTAGTTGTAGTCATGAGTCAGATCCGACTCGACGGCACTTGGCTTGGCTTGGCAGTCATCATAAGTATTGATAGGTATGAGTTGGTGTCTTTTTTGTACATGTTGACATTTTCTTTTTGCCACTTAATTTTCTGTTTTGAGTTGTTTTTATGTATTTTCTTTTCATGTTTTTCGTTGTTGCTAGTTTTATATTTGCTGAGTCTATGTATTTCTTGCTTTTTGTTTTTATATGTCATCTTGTTAATTTCCTTGTGACTACCTTAATATTTACCCCTATTTTTCTAAATTTAAGAGAGTCTTTTATGTCTTTATATTACTTTGACTTTCTATAGATCTATGACTACATTTTTAGACCCTGTTTTTTGTTATAGTGTTGTCATCTTTTACATATTGACTTCTCTGTTTCCCTACTTTCAGTGTTGTAGCTTTGAATTATTTTTTGATTTCCCTGTCTGGGTTGATACATGGTTGTACTGTACCGTGTTCTACTCTTGGGTTGTTACCTGATGTTATTGATTTTCTAGCCAAAAGACTCTCTTTGGTATTTCTTGTAATTTTGTTCATGTTTTTGCATTTTCTCTAAACTTCTGTTTATTTTGAAATGTCCTAATTTAGCTATCATGTTTGTAAGATTGTTTTTCCTGGATATATAATTTTTGGCTGGCTTTTCTCTCAAAGATTTGTCTATATCATCCCATTGCTTTCTTGCCTGTGTTGTTTCTTCTGAGTAGTCTGAACTTAGTCTTGTTGACTTTCCTTTGTGGAATATTTTTTGTCTACCCCTAGACACTCTGAAATTTCTATTTTTATCTTTAAGTTATTTTTCTTTTTCTTATTGTGATCAAGTGAAAATATACAATCCAAATATGTATTATGTGCCCACTTATGTGCAAGTAACTCTGCTCTCCCTACCACTGACAGCACCCTCCTGCTTTTCACTGCAAATATCTAATATCCTCTACAAAAGCATCTGTGTCCTCTTTCCACCATCATCTCTTCCAACTAGAAAGATACCAATAGCACAGTCTCCTATAAACGCATGGAACCACAAAGTGTTCACACCATATAGTCCCAGTTTGTCCCCAAGTCTAGTCCATTCTTGTCTGAAGAGTTGACCTCATAATTGATTTCCAGTCAGAGACAGCAGCAGGTCTAGGGGCCTTGTTCACAGGGGATACTCCATGCTGTTGAACCATCAATTCAGGTCTTTTAGTAGAGTTCTTTGGCTGCACACCTCTTTTTCTCATTTTGCCTCAGGGACACTACATTGTGTCCCCCATCATGGCTGACTTTGGTGGTGGCTGGGCACCATCTAGTTCTTCTGTTCACATGTTGATACAGTCTTCCATTCATATGCGGCCTTCTGTGTCCTAGGCTTTTATTTTTTTTTCTTCCTGTCTTTGTTGTTCTTGGTGATCATCTGTTTCATATAGGTTGAGACTATTTCGTGTACCTCAGATGGCAGCTTGCTAGATTTTAAGACCCCAGACACCACATACCAATATAAGATGCACAAGACTCCCTTAACAATAGACTAATTATGCCAGTTGGCCTTGATGTGCCTTGAACATATGGTCCCTAAACCCCATCCTTGCTACTCTGTCCTCTGAAATATTAGGTTGAGTTAGAAACCTTTCGGTTTGTGGTGAAGTCCAGTTAAATTGATTCACTCTCGATTGTATGCTGTCACTGCTTTCACCTATCCGAATTTCTACCAACTATCTAATCTATGACAAATCGTCTTCCTCCCTCCCCACTCTGCTAGCTATCAAAGACTCTTTTCTTCTGTGCATAGGTCTAATCTTTAAATCCTTATAATAGGAGACTCATACAATATTTATTGTTTTTCCATTGACTGATTTCACTCAACATGATGTCTTCCAGTTGAAACCAGGTTATGAAATGCCTCCTAAATTCATCATTGTTCTTTATCATTGAATGGTCTTCCATTGAGTAGATGTACCATAGTGTGTTTATCCATTCATCTGTTGATGAACATCTGGGTTGCTTCCACCTTTTTGCTATTGTGAACAGTGCTACAATGAACATTCATTTGCATGCATCTGTTTGTGTGACTGCCTTTTTTTCTATAAGATATATTCCAAGCACTGGGATTGCTGGATCATGTGGTATATCTATTTCTAGATTTTTAAGGAAGTGCCAAATTGCCTTCCAAAGAGGTTGTGTTATTTTGCAGTCCCACCAGCAGTGTAAGAGAGTTTCCATCTCTCCACAGCCTTTTCAGCATTTGTTGTTTTGTGTTTTTTGGATTATGACCAATCTTGTTTGGGTAAAATGGTATCTAATTGTAGTTTTGATTGAATTTCTGTGATAGGTAATGATTGTGAGCATTTCCTCATTTCTCTTTTGACTGCCTAGATGTCTTCTTTAGTGAAGTGTCTGCCCATCTACTTTATCCATTTCTTAATTGGTTTATTTACCTTTTTCTTGTTGATATTTTGCAGTACCTTGTAGATTATGGAAATAAGATGTTGACCAAACATAGTTGCTGTATATTTTTTCTCATTTTGTAGGTGGTCTTCTAATTCTTTTGATAAAGTCTTTGGATGAACAAAAGTATCTGATTCTTAGTACTTCCCATTAATCTATTTTCTCTCCTGTTGATCATGCTTTGTTTGTCAGATTTTGAAGCCTGTCTAAGTTGTGTATTAGAACTTCCACTGTTGACTATTTTTTTCATAAAGATCTTTATTGTTTTGGGTTTCATATTTAGTTCTTTGATCGATTTTGAGTTAGTTTTTGTGTGAGGTGTAGGACATGGGTCCTGTTTCAGTTCTTTGCAGATGGAAACACTATTTGTTAAAGAAACTGTTTTTATCCCAGTTTACAATCTTTGGGCCTTTGTCGAATATCAGTTTTTCATAAGAAGACGGTGATATTTCTGGGGTCTCAATTTCATTTCATTACATTGTTCCATATGTTTCTTTTTGTACTAATGCCAGACTACTGCGGCAGTGTAATAGACTCTAAGGTCGGGTAGTATGAGGCTTCCCACCGTGTTCCTGTTTTTCAGTAGTGCTTTGCTTAGACATGATTTCTTTCCTGTCCAAACAAAGTTGGTGATTCGTTTTTCCACTTCATTAAAGACAATGACACCAGAATTTGTATTGGGATTGCATTGTATATGTAGACTGCTTTGGGTAAAACAGACATTTTCACTATGTTAAGTCTTTGTATTCATGAGCGGGGTAGATTTCTCCACTTAATGTAAGTTTCTTTTGGTTTCCTGTGGTAAGGTTTTATAATTCTCTCTGTATAGATCTCTTGTTTCCCTAGTTAGATTTATTCCTGGGTATTTTATCTTCTTGGAGGCTATCGTAAATGATATTGTTTTGGTGATTTTCTCTTTGATATTCTCTTTGTTGATATAAAGGAATCCTACCAATTTCATTATGTTGATATTATATCCTCATACTTGACTGAATTCTTCTATTTGTTCGAGTAGTTTACTTATGGATTCTCTGTGTATACGACCACATCATCTGCAAATAGGGAGATTTTAGCTTCATTTTTGTCAGTGTGGATGCCTTTTATTTCTTTGTCTTGTCTAACTGTGCTGGACAGAACCTCTAGCACAATGTTGAGTAGAAGTGGTCACAGTGAGCATCCTTGCCTAGTTCTATTTCAGTCTCTATCCATTTAGGATGATGCAGGCAGTTGGCTTTACATAGATGCCCCTTATTGCACTGAGGAATTTTCCCTCTGTTCCTATTTCTCTGAGAGTTTTTAAACATCAGTTGGTGTTGGAGTTTGTCAAATGTCTTTTCTGCATCAATTGACAAAATCAGGTGATTCTTATCCTTTGAGTTATTTATGTGGTTGATCACATTTTTTGTTTTTCCGATGTTGTACAAGCCTTGTATCCCTGGTATGAATCCAACTTGTCACGACGAATTATTTTTTTGATGAGTTGTTGAATTCTATTGGTTAGGATTTTGTTGAAAATTTTTGCATCTAGCTTTATGAGTGATAAGCCGTTGGTCTGTAATTTTATTTTTTGAGAGGTTTTTCCTGACTTTGATATCAGGATTATGCTGGCTTCATGGAATGTACTGGGGAATAATCTGTCTTTTTCTATGCTGTGAAATAGCCTCAGTAGTAGTGATGTAGTGGGTTAAGTGCTACCACTGCTAACCACAAGGTCGGCAGTTCAAATCTACCAGGCGCTCCTTGAATACTCTAGAGGACCGTTCTACTCTGGCTTCTAGGGTCCCAGTGAGTCGGATCCGACTCGAGGGCACTTGGCTGGCTTGGCTAAAAGCTTGGTAGAATTCTACGGTGAAGCCATCTTGGCCAGGACTTTTTTTGGTTGGTAGGTTTTTTTTTTTTAATTATTTTTTTAATCTCTTTTGTGATGGGTTTATTAAGCTGTTCTACTTTTCCTTGTGATAATTTAGGTGGATGGTGTGAATCTAGAAATTTGTCTATTTCCTCTAGGTTTTCAAATCTGTTAAGAACACAGTCTCTTGTAGTATTCTCTTATGACACTTTTGATTTCACCTGGGTCTGTTGTGACATCTCCCATGTCATTTCTTATTTGGGTAATTTGTTTCCTCTCTTGTTTCTCTTTTGTAAGTTTAACAAATGGTTTATCACTTTTGTTGACCTTTTCAAAGAACCAGTTTTTGGTTTGGCTGGTTCTCCTTCTTTCAATTGTTCTTCTATTCTCTAATTCATTTAGCTCTGCTCTATTTTTTATTATCTGCTTTCTTCTGGTGCCTGAGAGAGTCCTTCGTTGTTCCCTTACTACCTGTTCAATGTGTAGGGTTAAATGTTTTGTTTGGGATTTTTTTTCATTCCAAATGTCTGCATTTAAAGAGATAAATTATCTTCTGAGTAGTACCTTTAATAACCTCTCTTTATGTTTCATTATAATATGCCTTGGTGTCTTTCTTTTCAGGTCTAGTTTTGATAGCATTTGATAAGCATCTTGGATATCTATGTTCTTTCATAATTGCAGGGAAATTTTCTCTCAGCAACTCTTCAACAATTGTCTCTGTATTTTCAGCTATCCTTCCCTGTTCAGGAGCTCCAATTATTTGTAGATTATTCCTTCTTATAGTGTCTCACATGTTTCTTAATGCTTCTTCGTTTTTCTTATTTGTTTACTCTGACTTCTCCTCATAAATGCTGGTGTTAGTTGCTTTATCTTCAAGCTCTCTAAGTCTGTCTTCTAACTCCTTAATTCTGCTCTTTTGGCTTTGCATGAAATTGTTTAAATCTGTGATCTTATTATTGGTCTGCTGTTTTTTAGATTGTTGACTTTCCAGCAGTTCATGTAGCTTGCTTATTTATTTATTTAGTTTTATTGCATTTTATTTAATTTTTAGGAAGGTTCTATACAGGATCCTTTTGTATTCTGCCTCTAATAAGTTCAGAAAGACTTCTTCTTCTGGGAAGTTTTTTGATTCTTTATTTTGGGAGTTTGCCAGAGCTGTAGTAGTCTGCTACTTCTAATGATTAGATATTGACTATTGTCTGCATACCATAATGAAGCAGTTCAATTTCTCTAGTGTCATACCAACAAGAGCTGTGGTGTAGTTTTAAGAGGGGAATATGAACACCACTAATCTTGTTTGCTATCTACTTCTGTGTTCTCTAGTGACTGGGCCCGGCTGGGCTCTCAGGGGTAACAGGCCCCACCTCCTGGCTGCTAAAGGTCACAAGTTACTTGTGCCCACTTTCTGTTGTTATATTAGTCAAGCCTATGGTGTAACTTGGGAAAGGAGAGAGGATGCCACCACACTCAGCTGCCTGAGACCACTGTACCCTCTAGATTTGTATAGCTTAAAAACTGCTTATTTGCCAAAAGGGGCATAATCTTGCAGGCACTGAGAGCAGCTGAGCCCTCAGGATTGGCAGGTCCAACCTCCTGGTGGGCAGAGGCAGTGCCCTACTTATAGAGTCCATGGTGGGCCATCAGCCAACACTATGATGTGGCTCAGTGAAGAGTGGTAGAAATGCCACCAACAAGCTCAGCCACCAGTCACTGCTGCACTCTCCAGCTGGTCTTATTTTAAAAGCCACTTTACAACTTAGAAGGGCATTGTCCAGAAGATTCTGAGAATGGCACTGTCCAGCAGCTGATGAAAGTAGAAGGGCTCCCAGGGGTATCAGGCTATGCCTCCTGGTTGACAATGACAGTGTCCTTTAGGCTGCCCCTAAATGATGTATCTCAAAGAAGGGAGAGGTTAGGGCGCTGTCACCTTGGCTGCCTGACCCCACCGTGATCCCTAGGTATGATCATCTCAAAAACAGCCTTTCTGCTGGAGAAACACTGTACAGACATGCATTGTTTCTCAGGGTGAGATTTAGTCCCAGCTGAGATTTCAGGCATGAATGACTCTGCCTCCCAGCTAACCAAGTGGCTTCCCACTTGAGTTGCCTTTCCTGCTGTGAGTCAGCAGAATCTATGGTGCAGCTCAGAGAAGAGGGGAGATAGTGCTACTGTTGCCCTTGGCCAGCAGCCAGGCTCCCAGGATGTGGCTGTCATAAGCACAGTCTCTGCTGCAGTATATGCTGTTCATTTAAGCACTGCGGTTCAGAGCATTAGTGTGCCAGCCTCACATGCTCTGTAGACCCAGTCCCCGTCTCCTGGCTAACAAAGAAGGCTTCCATATCTGTGATCACCTCAGATGAAGCATCAGCAGAAGCAGAACTCAGTGTGCCATTGCCTTGCCTTCAATGGAGGTAATTTTCCCTTTCTTATCACTCAGTCCAGTCTCACAGCGATACTCCAGATCATGGGGTTCCCAGAATGTCCACTCTGCTCCAATCATTTATTGTTCTAGGGCTCAGTCCTCAGGTGAATTTGGGGAGATGAGTGTCTAGCTTGCCACCTTGGTCCTGTCCTATCTTTAATTTTAATAAATTTGACTATATCTTTTTTGGCTTTTGTGGGGATCTAATTTTTGTGGAGTTTGATGAGCATCCTGAAAAGTTATCATCTCATCTTTCAAAATGTCAGGGAAGTTCTCTATCACCAAATCTTCAACATTCTCTCTATTTTCTGTTTCTTCCCCTCCATCATGGTACTCTAGTCATTATCAGGCTATTCCTCTTTATAGAGTCCCACATAATTCTTAAGAATTTTTTTCATTTTTAAATTTTGTTGATCTAATTATTCCTCATATATGTTGGTAACAAGTGCTTTATCTTCTGTTTATCTCATTGTCATTTCCATTGCCTGAATTCTTCAGTTCTTTTTCTTTGACTTTCTGTTGCGTTGTTTAATTGTTGAATTTTATTGTTATTATTCTGAAATTTTCTTTGCTTTCTCTCTATGGTTTTTTGTAGCCTGTTCAATTTGTCATTATGCTGTACTCTATTCTTAAGTTTCCCAACCACTGTATCTGTGTCTTTCTTGGCTTGTTCTGCAGTTTGCTTGGTCCCTTTCTTGATGTCTTGAAAAGTCTTATGTATTAATCTTTTACATTCTACACCTGGCAATTCCATGTAAGAATCTCTATCTGAGTGATTTCTTGATTCTTTGTTTGGGGAACTTTCTAACTGTAGCCTGCCTCTTCATATGATTTGATATTGACTGTTGTCTCCGAGCCATCAAAAAGTTGTTGAACTTATTATCTTATGTTTACTTAGTGTGTTCTTCCTTCTTGTTTTCTTATGCCTAAATAGGCTGGTCATGTGAGTTAGTTTTATTCTTGGGGGCTTTGAAGTTTTAACATCCTCTCACTAGATGATTAGATCCATTATGGGGTTGTGAGCCCAGAAGTCCATTTACTTTTCTTGTATAGATTCAGTTCAAGTAACCAGGTAGTTGGTTACAAAGTATGTGGTACAGTCTTTACCTTATTGTCCTAGCAGGCTGGAGTGATTGATGTAGGCATAAGTATCTGGCTGTATGCATTGTGCAAGACAGTGAGCTGAAAGCTGTCCCTGAGTGCCTGCGAGGAACGTTAGTCCCTGTTCCCTAAAATACATAGATGGGTGGATTTTACAATCAGACTATGGGTACCCAATGCTGTTGGTTATAAGGACTCGGAGATACTACTTATTTTCAGTACACTGCCATGGGTGGTTAGGTAGCATGGGTAGAGATAGCAGTCCTCAGCCCCCTGCTGTAGATAGGTGAGGACACTTTTTAATAGGCAGAGCAGCATCAAATGATAGCAATCTACTTTCTACCACATAGCTGACACACTGAAATTAGGGTTTAGCTACATACCCTGTTGTACTGTGCTAATGAAGGCCTTTGGTGTTGCAGTGGGCCCACACAGCTCTATGCAGAGGCGAAAGACATTCAAAGTCTGTGGACGCTTTATGCCTGTGCCTAGGTAAAGGAACAGTTTCTACCCTGTTTTCCTGTCTTAGCAGAACTTGCAGATTACTTTTTTATTTGTTTTGATAGTTACTTCCCTCTCCAAGGCTGAAAGAATGGTTCAGGGTACATGAGGAGTCCTACTTCCAGCCCAGTGCATTCATCGGTGCAAAGCTGGAGGGGGGCACACACAATTGGTTAGAAGCAAGCTACTTATCTTCTGAAAACTGAATGATGCTTTTCACTGCCTCTGGAGGTGTGAGTGGACTTTTTGCAGCTTGGTCTCTCTCACTGTTGAAAACATGACCCAAATGTCATTGTTTGCCTTGCTGTGCTAACACCTTCAGGGTGCCATCTCCTGCCTGGTCAGGTTGGGCCACTTCATGCCACTTCTGGACTTTCTCTCCCTGTCCTACTGTTCAGTCTGGTTTCTCAACTTTGCCTTTGATGTTTGGGGCTCCAAGATTGTTGTGTATAGTCAATGCATTTGTTTTTTGGTTCTTTGTTGTAAGAAGGACCATGGGAAGTATCTGACTGCTTTGCTTTTTTGGTCCTGCTTCCAGGCTCTTGTTGACGCTAAAACAATATGTATCAGACATGCAAACTAAATCAGCTTGTTCTTCAATTCATCTAGAAACATATTTTGAAAACTAGTCTTTTCGTTGACAGGAGAAATACTTTTTAAGGCAAGAATTCATAACATGAGTCTCTTGGTTATGCCCAGTTTTGCCAGATAGTTTCAACTGTTTAACAAAAAACTGAGAGTAAAATAAAAGAATCAACCACATAAAATGGCATGTGGTAGCTTATCAGCAGAATTTGAAGCAATCAGACAGAATGAGGGTCCCCCAAGAGAGAAGAAAGCTATTTGGCTGCTTGACTAATTATATGCACTAATAGATTTCCATTGGGCCCTCTGGTTTTTAGGAGTTCATTTAATTGCTGGGTCAAATTAGATGTATTTTCCGACTCTGCTTATGACCAGGTGTACAGACAGAAATAGAAGGAAATCAGAAAACTGGAATTTAGACTTTGACATTTTCTAGTCTTCTTTGAGTATCCTGAGCCTCAGCTGGATTACCTGTACAATTTAGATAGTAATAATTTAACTAAAAAATACTGAGGCTAGCCAGCCAATGAGAAAAATAATTATAAAACATACATCAAAAAACAAGCTAAACCAATTTTTATCAAGCTGATTCTAATTCATAGCTACCCTGTGGGGCTGAGGAGAACTGCCCCATGAAATCTGCAGGGAGCACACAGTAGGTTCAGACTGCCCGTCTTTTGGTTAGCAGATACAGCTCTTAAAACACAAAGGCATCAAGGTTTTTTACAATGTAAAGAATGATGTAAAATGACAGTATCACTTTGGATTTATTTTCCTACTATGTCCTTACATTCCCCCACACTGTGAATCGTATAAAACTTGTTCTCTTTCATAAATTTAAGTAGCAATTTCTTACTGATATATTAAAATTGATTGTTAACCTAATTTGTAGAAAAATACGTTTTACAATGATGCTTAGTAACAGCAATTCTATTTAAGAACTAATAAAATTTGCTGTTTGGAGATTCTGACTCAGTAGTGATGCAATGCCTTTTCTCTGCAACCAAAGTTACCCAAGAATCAGTATTATTGAAATTTTCCCACTTTCTCACTTGGGTCTCATTTTCCAAACCATCCTAGCAATTTAGCTGTGATATGAATAGACAGCACTGGATTGTGTGACAATTATATAAAGATACCAATATAAATTTATTTGTATTTGCCTATATATTCCACTGGCGGCATAATGGTTAACCAAAAGGTTGGCAGTTTGAATCTTCCAGGTGCTCCTTGGAAACTTCATAGAGCAGTTCTATTCTGCCCTATAGGGTAGCTATGAGTTGGAATTGATTCAGTAGCAGTAGGTTTTTTTGTTTGTTTGTTTTTGTATATTCCAGTAGTGTAGAAATTCAATCAAGACAGGATCACGTGTTCTATTTTTATTATCATTTCTTGTGATGTGACTAATCCTCAAAACTCAACGTATTTTGAAGGATCGATAAGTAGAAGGAATGTCTATGAGATATACCTTTTAAAATATTGTGCAGTGATTGGATAAGTTGCTTTGTATGTTATATAAGATTATATGCCTCTACAATGTTGTTTTAGCCATCCAGTGCTGCTGTAAAAGAAATACCCCAAAGTGGAAGGCTTTAACAAGAAAAGTTGACTCTTACACAGTCCACTGGCTGCATGTCCAAATTTAGGATGTCCGCTTCAGAGGAGGGCTTTCTCTCTTGTTGGCTGTGGAGTAAGGTCCTTGTGTTGCATCAGCCTTTCTTTGGGGAGTGTCTTGGCTCAGAAATTTCAGGTCCGAAAGATACAGTCTTCTCCCACTGCTGCCTTCTTGATGGTACAAGGTTCCCCACTCTCAGCTTGGTTCCCTCTCTTATCTCCCATGGGATGAAAGGATGAAAGGTGGTATAGACCACACTCCAGGTAAACTCCATTAGCAAAGGTGTGGCAGTCCACACTAATCCTCTTTTGACATAACCATCCTGTCGATTAGCCACAGGCAGAGGTTAGGATTTACAGCATCCGAAAATCTGAAAAAGGAGGGCAATCACAGAATAAACGTACTCCTGGCCCAGCCCAATTACTGCATATATTTTGTGGGGGGACACACTCAGTCCATGACAGCTGTTAAATTTGGAGCAGGCAATAAGGTGATGAGTATGACAATATATAAATGAAACCAGAATTGATATATGCATGTTAATAGTTTTATGGTTATTAACATATTGAATGTCTGATTGTATTTCTTGTCTGCTTTTAAGTACATGCTTTCCCACACTGATTTATATTCACAATTGACACAAAATGTAAAACAAGCTTCCAAGAATTTTCTTGCAGTACCAGGTTTCAATAGCATAGGGAAATGGAATTTAGAGACATCATTCTAAAGAGCAAAATAATTGTTGTCTATTTACACAGGCAAAAATCTAAAGCTGCCACTATTTTTTCCTGTCTAATTAACGCCATGTTCTCCATTAAAATATTATTTTTCCAAATGAAAAAATAAAAGAAATTCACATGCAAATTTATAAAGTAGTATGCCTAGACAGATCACAACAAACTATATTACTGAAAGCAGCGTGTTGCTATGGAACATGGTTTTCACCTGCACACTTCTTTCTGTTCGTTAACACAACAAGCACATTGTAATGAATAATACATTTTGATGCTATTTATCATATCCACTGCTAAGGTGCCAATACTGACCGTTAACTGAACTCATCATTTTCACTGTCCATGCAGAAACTACTGAGCAGACATCTAGAAGTTGTTGACAAAACAAAAGACTAGGTTTCCCAAAGGCTGCTAACATCTGTACGTATTCAGAAACCTAAACACTATTCGTTTTGGAAAGTAGAGAAAATGACCAGATGGAATTTGACCTTTTGTGGCATATGGGTAAAATAAATCTAATTTCATTTGTGCTGAATCTCATTTTTTAATTATAAAAATGTGCTCTTTTTCAGAAATGAAAATAACTAGAAATGATTCTTAAAGGTAGAGAGAATTGTTTTGCTGAGTGACTCATCAGTTTGTGCAATATTTCTAAAGAACAATAAGTCACATACATGAGTATCTATATAGTAATAGCTGATTGACCCAATCTCATCAAGGACTAAAGTATTACATGTTGGTGATTATTTTGAATTGACTTGTGTCCCCTCAAAGTACTTGGTGAAGTCTTAACATCTGCACCTGTGAATGTGATACTGTTTGGAAACAGAATCACTTTGTTGTTATATTAATGAGATTGTATCAGAGTAGGATGGGGTGGTAATTCCTTCTCAGTGGTGTCTTATAAAGGGAAATGCAGACACACAGGGGAAGACTCCTTGTGACAAATGAGTCAGATCAGCTTTAAGCAGCAAGAGAACTCCAAGTACGGCCAGCAGTACCGTAACCGAGGAGAGAGGCCTACAGACAGAATCTGTCTCATCGAGACCCTGATGTGGACAAACCTCCAAAACTGGTAGAAAATAAACATCTATTCTTTAAAGTGAGGGGAAAATAAAGATAAAAATAAGTAAATTTGTATTATTTCGTTGTGTGACATTTTATTAGCAAATTCAGACAGTAGGCATACAAATTCTGGCCTTTGTTTACTTCTCTGAGCAGTAACATTCAAGATGTGAGCCATATGCATTATAGTTATTGCTAACCTGTGTTACATGATTTCTAGCTTTGTCAAAGCATGATAAATAATTTTACCTTTGTTGATTGCTCAGCAGCAACAGTGTAATGATAAAGAACTGTATTTAAAATGGTAACTTGATTACTTTAGGTTGTGTGTAGAGTATTAACTGGTACATGTAAGGGTTTCACATTATGGGTGTTTGTCATCCTGGTGTTCATTTCATTGATGCCTCTGTCAGCTCATTTTCAATTGTCTATAGTAGGTAGACATTATTTTTAAAGAAAGTAAAAAGAAGCATTTGTATTTCATATTGACCAAAGTTTTTTTTTTTTTTTTTGTATTTTTGATGTTCTTTTCTCTGCCTCTTCTTTGGTTTTTAGTTCTCTTGTTGGATTGAAATTCTCCTTTGAGATTGATGAATTGCTTTTTAAAAAAATACTGTAAGTTTTATTGTCCACATGTAGCTTATTTTTATACATAAATCTGTATGTTTGAAGCTCTAAATCTTTGTTTCTCTGGGATACACATGACTGTGACACACACACATTCACACATATTGACAATGAAGTAAATACAATGAATGTTCTATAATGTCAGCAGAAAAGGTTGATAGCCCAATCTATTTAATCTAGTTAACTTTTTTCCTTGTCAGTTTGATCTACGTTCAACTCTTCAAAACTTGTATAGATAAGTGTATTTCCATTCTAACATTATCTAAATATAGGTAAGTGTATTTCCATCTATTTTCAAAATGTGTAGGTAAGTATGTGACTACCTCTTAGTTATCTAGAGGCTTCATGATTTGTAGATAACACTTCCAGATTAGCAAATAACAGTACAGGGTTACCCACTGCCATTGAGTCAATTCTGAATCATAGTAACCCTGTAGAACAGAATGGAACTGCCCCATAGAATTTTCAAGGGCCACCTGGTGGATTCAAACTGCCAACCTTTGAGCAGCCATAGCTCTTAACCACTACACCACCAGCATTTCCAAGAAAACAGCATTTTCAGTTAAATTTGAACTTTACATAAAGAGTAATATATATTTTTTGGTATATCTTATGTCATATTTGGTACCTATAGTTACACAGATGTTTGTTGTTTATCTCAAATTCAAAATTAATTAGGTGCTTTGTACTTAATTTGTCAATTCTATACATACATAGAGAAAATATTTGTAGGCACTCTAATTTTTAGACACCTAGGCTATATAAAACATCTGAATGACTTTAATAAATTATTTCCAATGACTCATTTACAAGCCTGTCATGGACAGAATTGTTTCCCCCCAAAAATTTGTGTAGCCATATGGCTGGGTCATGAGTCCCAGTATTTTATGATTCTCTTCCATTTTGTGGTTTTCTTGTGCTGTATGTTAAAGGATTAGGCTGGGACTGTAAATCCCTTCACAGGATCACCTCCCTGCTCTACTGTAAAGGGAGTTTCCCTGGAGTATGGCTTGCACCACCCTTTATCCTTTCATCCTACAAGAAATAAAAGGAAAAGCAGAGAACTGGAAACCCCACAACATTAACGGGGTAGCACTAGGAGAGGGAGGTGTCCTTCAGACCTGAGGTTCCTGCCCCAAGATTTTCCCTGAACAAAGACTGATGCAACACAAGGACCTTACTCCAGAGACAATAAGGGAGAAAGCCTTCACCTGGAGTGGACATCCTGACTTTGGACTTGTAGCCTACAGGACTGATTAAGAACAAACTTTTTGTTATTAAAGCCATCCACTCATGGTACTTCTGTTAGAGCAGCACTAGCTGAGAAAAAGAAAACCTGAGTGATATATGCAGCAATATGTGTGTATCTAAGTGTCTAAAACAGAGACAATTCACATTTATACAAAGAGGAAGACAATTTTGATACAGGACACATTTTAGAGGTATTTATTTCTGGAAATTTATTTTAATGACAAACTGGCTTTAAGTGTGTTGAATTTATTTATTTTGTCTGCATATTACACTTAAATAAAAAAGACAAAAATTGTAGGATATCTCACTATTAAACTATAAAATACATTGATATTTAATTAGAATATATCACTGTATAGCATTTAGAACCACCAAAAAAAAAAAAAAAAAACCATAAAATTTACTACATTTTATTCCACCCAAAGTTAAAAACAAAGCTGAGTAACTTAAAATTTAAATAAGGGATTTAATTTTCAATTAACCCTAGAATATTAACAATGTAAAAAATATAAACAGCATGTTGAAACATAATTAAAGCACATTATTTAAACAGTAGCTCTTTTAATTGAGTAACTGGAATTGAAATGATGAAAATTATTAGAATTTTCCTTATTAACTTGAGTTAAATATTAGCTAATTAAAAAGATAAAATTAGGATGGTGAAAGGGCATCCATTTATTCTCTAAATTTATTTTAATGCTAATTACATCCAGCGATTTTGCCAACATGTATTATCTAATAAAATGTAGAATTTGAAGGAAAAATTAGTGTAAGTAGGAATCTTAGGATAATAAGAATGCCCAGTAGCAATAACAGATGGTGCCAGGTCTCTCAAAGGTGTATAATCAGTAATTACTCTGCAAAAACTAATCTATAGTTGAAACCAACCATCATCATCATCTTCATCACCCTGAATATCTGAAAAAAAGAGATGACATAATATATGTTAAAACCAATTAAGTGTACTAGAAGAGTTCAGAAAAGCTTTGCAGAGGAGATTAGACTCAAATTGACCCAAAAGTCAGGAATTAAAAAAAAAAAAAAAAAAGAACAAACAAAAAAATCCTTTGCCTTCAAATCAATTCTGACTCATAACAACTTCATTGGATAGAGGACTGCAATATAGCATTTCCAAAGCTTACTGGTAAATTCAAACTGCTGACTTCTAGTTAGCAGCCAGGTCACTTAACTACTATGTCATCGGGTTATCCAAGTAAGGAAGATACTTAGACAAATTGAAAGAATGTCAGGTGGTGTTCTTTATGTGATATGATGGTTATGGTTCTGTCAGTGTGGCATAGTTGTCACATGTTTATGTGATCACTTCCATGATGTGACCTACTTTGAGTAGCCAATCACTTTAAAAGGAGTTTCATTGGTTATATGGCCTACGTTAAATATGAGTGGCTATTCTGGCAAGGGTTGCATTGGTCTGGGGTTCCACAACTCCTGTTGTTATTGTTTTTGGGGCTGTCCAGTCAGTTTGTACAACGTAGTCTCATCATCTTTGCTCCTAAGGAATGCTCTGTTTGTACTTCTTCAAAGACAGATCTGTTCATTCTTTTAGCAATCCATGATATAAGTGACTGCATAAATAAGGAGAAGCCCTATATCTTGACCCATGGACTTGGTACATTCCAGCCTCTACAACTCCATTTTCTTGATATAAAACTCTCTCTCTATATATTTATATGCTTTATAGGTTTGCTTCTCTACAGAACTCAACCTAAGATGTGTGAATGTTGAGATGAGTAAATAATGCTGAAAGAAAACACAGATTACCCTATTTGGGGAAGTGTATACATTTCTTTATTTGGGAGAATGTTTTAATATCCAAGACTGTATTGAATTAGGTAATGAATCTAGAAAAAGTATTGTGCTTACATAGCTGTTAATTCAGTCACCAATTTGCATATAATTTGAATATTAATTATCATTCATATCAATCAGTTCTGGACATCAGCCAGTAAAATAGCAAATACTCAGGTTCATATTAGAGATGAAAAATTATAAAAAGGAAAATAAAGCTTTGTCTTTATTATAATTATATCCTTTGTGTTTTGGTGGTGGAGTATAGAAGTTTAACCATAGTTGCGAGTTACTCTTCTTCATATTTTGTGAACAATAGAGTTATCTATCATATTACTTAAAATCAAACAAATTTTAGACTGAAATATGATCACATATGTTATTAAGAACAAGCTCAATAAAAACAATTATTTTCAAAGTTCATCTAAGCAGGCATTCATTTCTTTCTCAATTAGAGACTTTTGGGGAAAAATTTTTAAGACTAAAGTGTCTTAGAGCTAACGTACACAGCTGCATATTTAAAATTTATAGAAAAGTAATCACAATTGATTGGAAAATTATTCATAAAATAGTGATGAAGAACTTGGGCTTAGACGTTATGTAGACCTGACTTCAGATCTCAACTCTCTGTTGTTGTTAGGTGCTGTCCAATTGATTCTGACTCATAGTGACCCTATGCACAGCAGAACCAAACACTGTGAAGTCTGGTACCATGTCCACAAATGTTTTCATTCTTAAGCTCCTTGTTGCAGCCGTTGTGCCAAGTCATCTCATTATGGTTGGATGAGAATCTTTAAGATCTTTATTTGCCGATGTGGCATAACTCAATTCTCTAATTACTTCTGTTTGAACGTGATGAAATTCGTTTCATCACCCAAACAATGAGGTTAATGGTTAAAGTATGTCCCTTAGTGTGTGTGTGTGAGTGCGTGTGTGTGTGTGTGTGAGAGAGAGAGAGACTGTTTGTCTGTCTGTGTGTGTATGTGCATGAGAGAGAGAGAGAGAAAAACAGAACTGATAGGATAACGTCTTTATTACACTCAACATTACTATAAAAAGACCTCTTAAAAGTGTTGAAAAGCAAAGATGCCACCTTGAAGACTAAGGTGTGCCTGACTCAGTCCATAGTGTTTTCAATCACCTTCCATGAATGTGAAAGCTGGACAATGGATAAGGAAAACTGAAGAACTGATGCTTTTCAATTGTGGTGTTAGAGAAAACTATTGACTACAATGCCATGAACAGCCAAAAGAATGAACAAGTCTCTCTTGAAAGAAGTACAATCAGATTACTCCTTAGGAACAAAGATAGCGTGAACACATCTCCCGTATTTTGGACATGTTATCGAGAGGCATCAGTCCTTGCAGGAGGATATCATGCTTGCTAGAGGATCAGTGAAAAAGAGAAAGAACTTTGATGGGATGGATTGACACAGTGGCTGCAACAATGGGATCAAGCGCAACAATATGAATACAGCGCTGTTCCAGGTAGTGATTCCTTCTGATGTACATAGACAGGATTACTGTGAGTCAGAATCAACACAATGATGCCTAACAACAAGAACACACTCAGCAGTATGCTTACCTTGGAGTAAGAGCTTGGTGAATGTTAAGTACAGTTACCATTTACTCTTTGCCCCTCTGTTACCCATATTTGTGTCTTGTATGAATTCATTATTGGTATAGCTGAAAATTTTCTACATAGAAGAAGTGGATTGCAGTCCTAGATATACTGATAATTCATTGAGATGGTCATTTGTTCTCTCTGGAATAGAACTGCTCGCCAAGCCAAGAGAACTGCTAGGTTCACTAAAAATTTCTTCTAATACATCTGAGGGAACTGTTCATTCCCTTTCAGAAGTCTTGCAGTAGTCATGTTAGAAAATTAGTCATTTCTTTATAGACTCCTTTGCATTTTGCTGCAAGATCTTTGAAGGCAGAGATCACTGTTTTATCTTTTTTTTTTTATTGTGATTGAGTGAAAATGTACATTCCCATATAAATATACATGCCCACCTATGTGCAGCTTCCACTGCTCTCCCTGCCCGGTGACAGCACACTATTCCCCTCTGCTCCATACATGATGCATTCTACCAACAGTCTCCTTTCCCCTCCTCTCCACCCACTCTCCAGCCAGAGGTCCTCAGGATGATATCCTATAGATGCATAGAACCATAAAGTGCCTCCACTCTGCATTGCCAAGTCAAATCCATTTGTGTCCAAAGAGTGGACCTTCGTTATGATTTATGGGCAAGGACAGCAACTGTTTTATCTTTATATCTCTAAGACCTAGGACAACACCTTCAGTGTTAGCAGAACTTTAGCCTCAGACATATTTTTCTCAGTGACTGATTCATGCTTCACCCCTTTTAACTAACCAAGTCCCAGCACCACAGTGCAATAGGCCTATTGCTTGACTGTGTTGATCACTGAGTTTTCTGGATAAGATCTTAGACTTCTCCTGTGCCTGTTCTTTGAGTACAAGAATGGGTACTTTTGTTGGTGAAACATAGACTATGTTTTACACTATCCAGTTAAACAAAAACTGAGTAACTTAAACTTTTGATAAGTGGTTAAATTTCAAATCAATTCCCCAGTATAAATCATATATAAAAATTTAACAATATAATGAAACTTGAGTAAAGAACATTACTAAAATTATAGTTCTTGACACTGATTAACTGGAATTGAAACGATGAAGACTTTATAAATTCTTCTTATTAGCTCTGAATATATACCAATAGAAGAATATATACGCTTTGTGAAAAACTAGACTTTGTGTTTAGTTCCAAACATAGACTTTTAAGCCATGCGTTAAAGTACATTGTGTGTCTAGTCTAATGCTGCATGCTGTGTCTGTAGAAGACTGAATAGCACATCTCTGTAAACAATTATTAATGATGAAAGAATAAAGAAAATGTAACTTCCCAAGCCCACTTCCCAAGCCCGTACATGTATTTTTAGCTCTTACTGTGATTTAAATTTAGATTTTGAATTAATTTTAGATTTACACAAGAGTTGTAAAGAATTTTAAAGAGAGTTCTTGTGTATCCTTCACCCAGCTTCCCCTAATGTTAATATAGTCCATAAACATTATATATATATCTCTCTATATATATCTATATATATATTTGTATGTTGAGCAAATAATCTGAGATGTTGGATTATATGAAGAAGAATGAGGCATCAGGATTGGAGGATGACTCGTTAACAACCTGCATTATGCAGATGACGCCACCTTACTTTCTGGACGTGAAGGAGATTTGGAACACTTACAGATGAAGATCAAAGACCAGCCTTCAGTATGGGTTACACCTTAACAACAAGAAAACAAAAATGCTCACAACTGGACTAGTTAGCAACATTGTCATAAATGGAGAAAAGACTGAGGTTTTCAAGGATTTCATTTTACTTGGGTCCACAATCAATGCCCATGGAAACAGCAGTCAAGAAATCAAAAGATGCACTGTATTGGGAAAATCTGCTGCACAGGATCTCTGAAGTATTGAAAAGGAAAGATGTCACCTTGAAGACTAAAGTGCACCTGACCCAAGCCATAGTATTTTTGGTTGTAGCATGTGCGTGTGAAAGCTGGATGATGATCAAAGAAGACAGAAGAATTGATGCCTTTGAGTTGTGGTACTGGAGAAAAATGTTGACTGTAACATGGAATGCCAAAAGAACAAACAGATCTGTTCTAGAAGAAATACAACCAGAGTGCACCTTGTAAGCAAAGATGGCAAAACTGAATTTTACATACTTTGGACATGTTGTCAGGAGGGATCGGTCCCTGCTGAAGGACATCATGCTTGGTAAGGTAGAGAGTCAGCGAAAAAGAGGACGACCTTAGATGAGATGGATTGATACAGTGACTGCAACAACGGGCTTAAGCACAAAAACTACTGTGCACATGGCACAAGACAGGGCAGTATTTCCCCCTGCAGTTCATATGGTTGCTATGGGTTGGAACTGACTCAATGACACCTAGTTACAACAGCAACAACAAGAAATTAAAACTGTTACTATTAGATAAACAACAGACTTTATATTTCACCAGTTATTTGCTGTTGTTCCAGGATCAAATCAAATGTATGGTGTATTTCGTTGTCATGTTCTGTCATCTCCTCTAAACGGTAGCAGTTTCTCATTCTATTCTTGTCATTCATGAGTTTTATACTTCTGACAACTGCTGGCGAGGTCCTTTGTGGGGTGTTCCTCAGTTTAAATCAGTATGATGTTTTCTCAAGATTAGATTGAGGTTATAAAATTTGGGGAAGAATATTACCATGATGAGTTGCCTATCTAATGACATCTTATTAGATGGTATAAAGTCGACTGTTCATTGATGACATCAGCTTAGTGTCTGCCAGCTTTATCCATTGTAAGATTGTTTTTGTGTTTCCACATTCAGTTTATTAGTAGGAGACAGCAAGTCAACTGTATACTCAAGGGAAAGGAAGTAATCTCCACCTCTAGGATGGAAGAATTTTGTACTAATGCTGAAACCACACAGTAATTAAAAATACTTTTGTGGAATCAATTTGAAGCTGTGAAAATACTTTTTTTCCCCTTGAAGTTTTGCTCACTAATTTTAGCATTCATCACTGACTCATACGTGCAGCAACTACTACTACAGTGGTTTTCTGTATTCCCTTTCCTCTTATATTTATTTTACTTTTGAATAATTTCAGCAAGGAAAATTTGTTTCTTCTCACTCATTTCTTTCTTTTTTGGATCCTTTATTCATATCAGCACAGACTTACAGATATTCATTTTATTCATTAGGTATAATCAAATGCTATTATTATGTTCCTGTTTGCTCACAGTGTCCCAGATTTAGCTATTGTGAACCACCATAGTTTATATTTTATTTTAAGAAACAAAAACATTTTCTTACCTTTCGGTATCACAAAGTACTCCGTGCTGATCTCGCATTTTTCATGTCCTTGCCCTAGAATCAGTTGTTTCTCTAGGGAACTCTGATTCCATTAAAGAAGTGTATTTAGAAACTAAAATCTGGGTGACAGGTAGGCTTGTTGCTAGCAGGGGATCACTGCTGCTCTACCGTGTCCACAGACGGAGCTAAGAAACACATGTGTATGTATGCTAATCCAAGAAACCCTAGTGAAGTAGCAGTTAAGAGCTTTCATTGCTAACCAAATGGTTGGCAGTTCAAATCCAACAGATGCTCCTTGGAAATCTTATGGGGCAGTTCTATTCTACCCTACAGGGTTGCTGTGAGTCACAATTGACTCAACAGCAATGAGTATACTTTTAAACACTAATTTATGTGTGCACATGTTTCTAGATTTATTTCTCTAACTATCTATCTGTATATATTCAATAAATACACTCTGCAGTATATGCAGATCTATACTGATCACTCTATACAAATCCAGTAATGTTAGAGCTCATTCTAACCTCTCCTCAGGTCATTTGTAACTTTTTAACTGGATCCCATGACCTATAGTTTATTTACTTATTTGTTCAGCTCTAGTATATCTCTAAATTAATTTCAGAATTGATAATCTATACACCTGTAAGAAAAAAAAATTACCAAACTAGAGTACAGTGTTTCTTTGTGGTTTTGTTTTATCTTTAGTCCTACAGTACTCAGTCAAGAGACTGTTTGCCAAAGTCACTTAGGTCAGCTGCTTTTTCCCTTACTCTTTCAATGAGGTTTAGTCACACGTTTACAGTACAGTTAAGATGAATTTGTCACAACAACACAAAGTTTTTCAACCTTTTTAAAACATAGTGACAATTGATTGTCAAGAAAGGCTGCGTAGTTCCATTGGTGGAAAGAAAATATGGACAATATTTTTAGGTCTAATAGTTTTAGAGGCTTTTCTGCTATGAAGAAAGCCTTGGACTGTGGTACAGTAGGTGCTGCTGGGCTAGTGGGAGTTCTTTGGGGCACAAAGAATTAAGTTCTGGGCTCGTAACTGAAAGATTGCTTGTTCAAATCTATCAAGAGGCACTGAGAAGCAAGTAATTGGCTTCCAAATCATCACAACCTTAAAAACCCTGCAGGACAGTTCAGTTCTGTGCATGAGAGTTTGCCATGTCTTGGCATCAACTTGATGACAATTAAAAATGACAATAGAAATTAGGTATACGATACTAAGTTCATTAAAAATGTTCCAGGTCTGTAGTTTTCTAGCTGTACAATAAAGTGGTTGAGTTTCATATAAACAAACAAACAAATATATATATGTAATCCCAGTGGTGTAATGGTTAAAAAACTCTGTGGGGCAGTTCTAATCTGTTCTATAAGTTTGCTATGAGCTGAAATCTACTTGATGGTAACAGATTTGTTTTGGGTTTTTTATATATAGAGTATACATTTTATATACATGGACCTTGCATATGTCATATCTATTATATACATATTATATATACATGTATACTTGCATATGTATGTACAATATATGTGACATACATTATACATGATATAAATATATATGTGTCATATATACTATATACATATTATATACACATATATATGTATATACAGGTATGTGTATATATAACATATATGCATGTATAGTTTGCAAATAATTAAATATAAAAACAGGTCAAATACAAATCTTATGAGATCTGACAATTAAGCCCGTGAATGTAATTGTTCTAAGTGCTACCTACCTCACCGCTGAATATCACTATGGTCACCTTCAAAGTACTCCCCTCGGGAAGCTAAGTACCGATGCCCGTGCCTAGTCCAACCTTCATAGCAGTTTTGGAACTCTTCCTGGAACGGCCGTAGTGCACAGTGGCAAGGTGGCAAGTGTATGAACTTAATTGTCTAGTTGTCTGTGAGGAGTTTTTAACCAGTAAACAAATAACTGTACTGGAATAGCCCCCTACTCACCTAACCTGGCCCCCAATGACTTTTTCCTGCAAAGGAAATTTTGAAAGGAAGACATTTTGATGACATTCAGGACATCAAGCATAAGCAATACAGTGAGAGCTCTGATGGCCATTCCAGAAAAAGAATTCCAAAATTGCTTTGAAGGGTGTACTAGGCTTTGGCATGGGTGCATAGCTTCCCAAGGGGAGTACTTTGAAGGTGACAATAGTGATATTCAGCAATGAGTTATGTAGCACTTTCTCTAGGGTGAGTTCCCAAGTGTAGCTGGCAGTCTGTATGTCTGTGAAACAACTGGTTATAATAGCCATGGAAAAGAACAAAGTTATTTATCGTGCAAACGTCATGACTCAATCCAGGTATATGATTCCAAGACTGGTCACAGTCATTACAGATGTCCTAACAAAGAGAAATTGAATAGAGAGAAAGAGAAAGACAATTATTATAATCTATCAGCCCACATAAAGCAAACCAAAACCCACTGTCAAGTCAATTCAGACTCACGGTGATGTTATAGGCAGAGTAGAACTGCTCCAGGGAATTTCCAAAAAGGATCTGGGGTTTCGAACTGCCTACCTCACAGTTAGCAGTCATAGCACTTACCCACTGTGACACCAGGGTTTCTGCAGTAAACAGGAATATCTGAAATTCCTTTAATCTAATCCACAGAACTAGGCCTCATCATCCTATGAGTATATAAAAATTCCTTAACTAAATGCCAACAATGTCTCTGCAACAAAAGCAGTGTTATAAACAATTTCTACCAGTGTCCAATTATGAGTTCATTAAATCAGGTGGATCTGTAGCTGCAGAGATTGAAACCTTGCTTCTGCTCTCTTTTACTTTGGCTCCTTCTATTTGTTTCCTCATTTTCCCTCTGCCTATGTCCAGTCTTTTGTCAGTGTAATCGTGCTTTGCTACCTGTCTCACATCCCATTGGTCTATTCTGAGTGAAAATCATTCTTAGCCTGATTCTCAACAAGCCTAGGTCCGAATACCAATGTCCTTGCTGAGATTCTGAGGATACTGTTTCCATTTTAACTATGCCTCTTGTGTATATTAGAAACCTGCCTCCAGTCCTATGACCTAATTTTCAAGGTCAAATCCCTTTTAATTTACACTTTGACCTCAGCACTATCAATGATTTCTTATGACCATTTAGTGACATTTAATTTTAACCAAGAAAACTAATTTTGAAAGAGCTAACATGTATTCTAATAGAATAGCATAATACTGTGAGTCTCTGTAGCTAGTATAATACTAGCACAGAAGCAGTTTATACACTGGGTGAAGCCTAGATGAAGGAGAGTGCATTTCATCACAAATAATTCTAGGAAATTGAAAAAACAATCACCAGTTTTGTTGTAGGAAATGCAGTAGTTTAAATTCCGATCATACACTTACAAATTTTCCCAGCTAAAAAACAAAACTATGAAATTAAAACAAAAATACCGTGAACTTGATGAAAACTGGAAAAGCTGTGATGTGCAATTGCAGGAGGGTGGAAATCAAAAGGCCATTCAATCATTATTAAAGAAATAGTTTGTGAGTTCATGGTTAATCTCATTTTTGTATCTGATTGGTAGTTTAAGAGAAGTCACACATAATAAATAGAAATATGAGTAATGGATTTCACGGAAATATCACAAGTGGATGGCTTTAACAAAGACAAGTTTATTCTCTCAAAATCCAGTAGGCTAAAAGTCTGAACTCAGGGTACTAGCTCCAGAGGAAGACTGTGTCTTTCTGTTGGCTCTGGAGGGAAGTCCTGCGATGTATGATTTTGCCTTTGGTTGGGGAGCATTTCAGCACAGGAACCTCAGCTCCAAAGGACATACTCTGCTCTTGACACTGCTTTCTTGGCAGTAGGAGGTCTCCTTGTTTCTCTGCTCACTTTTCTCTTTTATGTCTCAGAAGAGATTGGCCTTACTGAACCAAGCAATGGGTAAAGGAAATGGACAGACACTGCACAAAAGAGGACATCCAGGCAGCGAAAAAACTCACGAGAAATTGCTCATGATCATTAGCTATCATAGAAATCCAAATCAAAACCACAACGAGATACCACCTGACACCAACAAGATTGGCTGTCATCCAAAAAACACAAAACAACAAATGCTGGAGAGGCTGTGGAGAGATCAGAACTCTCCTACGCTGCTGGTACAACCTCTTTGGAAAGCAGTCTGGTGCTTCCTTAAAAAGCAGGAAATAGACATATCATTTGATCCAGAAATCCCACTGCTCAGAATTTGTCCTACAGAAACAAAGGCTGTTACACGTTCACACAAATGTTTATTGCAGCACAGTCCACAACAACAAAAAGATGTGATCAACCCAGATGCCCCAAAACAGAAGAATGGATAAACAAAGTATGGTGCTTGTACTCAATGGAACAGTACACAATAATAAAGAACAATGATGATTTTAGCAAGCATCTCATAACCTGGTTTCAACTGGAAGACATTATGCTGAGTGAAATCAGTCAGTAAGGACAATATCGCACGAGATCCCTGCTATCAGGACTTAAAAATAGACTTACGCACAGAAGCAAAGACTCTTTGATGACCACAAGTACGGACAGGGAGTGGGAGGACTGGTCATAGATTAGACAGTTGATAGAAATTTGTTCAGGTGAAAGCAGTGACAGCACACAGTAGAAAGAAGAACAACTTAGCTGGACCTCAACATAAACTGAAAAATCTTCTAATATTAACCTGATATTGCAAGGATGGAGTGGCAGGGGCAGGGGTCTGAGGACCATGCTCTCAGAGGACTACGAGGCCAACTGGCATAACTAGCCTGTTGCTAAGAGAGTCTTCAGCACCCCATATTAGTGGGTGGTGTCTGGGGTCTTAAAAGCTAGCAAGCTGCCATCTGAGGTGCACCAGATAGTCCCAACTCACTGGAGCAGATGATGACTGAGAACAAAAGAAACCAGGAGAGAGAAGGACCCATGCGAATTGGGAGACTGTATCAGTACATGATCAGAAGAACCGGATGATGCCTGGCCACCACTAAAGACAGCAGTGATGGGGCACACAATGCTGAGTCCCCACAGCAATATGAGAAAAAGAGGGGTGTGGCTCAAGAACTCTACTGAAAGACCACAACTGATGGTCCGATGGCCTGGGGGATCCTCGGGGGGCATGGCCTTCAGATCTGCTTCTGCCCGTGCCTAGAAAACACTATGAAGGTCAACTCTTTGGATAAAAATGGACTAGACCTGAGGACACAATGTGACCATATGATGTGTGTACTTTATGGTTCTATGCATATATAGAATGCTGTTCTACTGGCCTCTTTCTAGATGGGAGAGAAGAAGGTGGAAAGGATGGAACAGGAGCTTGTTAAGGGGATACAGCAAGTATATAATGAGAAGGAGTGTGCTGTCATGGGGCAAGGAGAGCAGAAGGAGCTGCAGATAGGTGGGCATGCAAAATTGATTTGGATTGTACACTTTCACTTAATCACAACTGAAAAAAGAAAAGAGAGATTGTCCTAAGACACAATGCAATTTTAGAGACCTCATCACCACTACTGCAACTAATCCATCTTATCAATTCATAGTGATGGAATGTACAATACATGAGAAAATACCATCAAGTGACAAAATAGTGCACAATCACATAATACTAGGAATCATGGCCCAGCCAAATTGTTGCATACATTTTGGGGAGGGACACAATTCAGTCTATGACACTGAACAAAGGTAGTTTAGCTGTAGAATTGTCATCTTCCATGTGGAAAATCCAAGCATGATTACTGGCCTATCCATTTTAGGTGTAGACACCACTCATCTGTCTATGAAAGGTTACACATTGCTATGATGCTAAACAGGTTTCAATGGAGTTTCCAGACTAAGACCAGGAAGAAAGGTCTGACGATCTACTTCTAAAAATCAGCCCATAAAAATCATATGTGGTTTTATCAGCAACTGATTAATGGAATGGTTCAGGACTGGGCAGTGTTTGTTCCAACGTGCGTGGGATTGCCATTAGATGGGGGCAGGCCAATTCTATGGCAGTTAATAGTAACAGATGACTTTAATCAACATCGATGAATATAAGACACATTTCTGTAAATATAGGTAGAGCGCAAAAACAGATCCACTCTTTTCTACTTCATGTTCAGCAGTATGAAAAATACTTTAAGGAAATTGTAGACGTACTAAAAAAGCCTTGTGATTTTAAAAGAATGTGCTATACGAAACACGCTAAATAAAACTGATATTGAAACCCATGTTAATGGTTTGAGTGACAGAAGGTGGCAAATATTAAGGCTTAGAGGTTACTGCAAAGGACATAACTAATGATTCACTAGAACCCAAGTGCAGGACAACTCCAGGAGAAAATACCGTGCATTTGAAATACAGTCCAATCAAATGACAACTTGGCTCAGGAAATGCCTTTTAGTTACAGATGTTATCAAGTGAGACTTGACTGCCCAGAGGGAACAAAGTAATTAAAGTGACAATAGGTGAGTTGCTGTAGGGAAGCCAGGAATTATCAATAACATAACATTAATGTCAGAAATAATTTTTTCTGACAATCTCTAACTGTGCTAGATTGCATTATTGTTAAAATTATCAGAGAAATCATCACTGACATATAAGGTACATCTCTCACAGGGAGACAGAGCAGTCACGGCAACTAGCAGACATACATAATCCTCTTTCAGGGGAGCTACACTACTTGAAGTTCTTCCCTGTGAGAATTTTCTTTTCTTCAGGTTTGGCCTTGGAATCTGCTTCAGCCAGTGGAACGCAAGTGGAAGTGACATATGAGGTACTAGAAAGAAGCAGAGTCATTGGAAACTTCAGACTTTTTATTCAGTCAGGAGAACAGAACTAGAGCGGCTCATCAACCTTCATCTGAAAACAGAAGACACATGGAACAAAGGTAAATAATTGTGACCAGTTACCAGCTGGAGTACAATGAGAGGAAATAATAAGCCTTTGTTATGGGTCAATTACGGGATTTGCTTAACCTGGCAAATCTGTCTGATAAACCGATACAGACCAGGGCAAGTAGCTCACAGTACTGAGGGGAAGCCCTTGAATAATCCACATCAAGACTTTGTGATACTGTTTGGTTAAACTTCAAAAAGAGACTTTGAACACTAAGGGCTGCTCAAGAACAGATTTAGAGGGCATAGAATACATACCTGTACAGGTGGGAGAGGGTTCATAATTACTTAGTATGTTCCATAAAGTAGAGCTAAATAAAGAATATAGATTTCTTCTCAACTTAATAAGGAATTATGAAACAATAAGAAATGTCTGGAAGTAGCAGGAGTTTCTTCTGTGGTCAGATGCTTCCCATTGCTGAAGCAAGCCACGTAGAAAAGGAATGAATGATTGCTAATATGGAATGCTGGTGAGAATAATCACAGTGAAGCATTAGACTGGATGGCTTAGTATAACTCTGCACTCTAATACAATGACCAATATTTTTTTCTTCTGCTTTAGTAAGAACCTGAAAGACTTGCCTTGTTAAAATAGGAAAGATGGCAAACTACCTCAGCTCTTTCATTGTTCTCAGTTGATAGCAGCACTAAACACTAGGATTTTCCCACTGTTTCTTTCTACCAAGGGACTTTGTAGTCGAATATCCAAAAATTTGTCTAAGAATTCAATAATTGTTTCTACTTTAACTGTCTTTTATTCGCTGGGGCCAATCATTTTAATCCCTCTGAGTTTAGAGCATGTATTAATACTTTTGCTTCCTTCTTTGCAATAACACTGTAATTTCAAGGAAATCACGTAGATGGAAAGTGTCTGTAAATAATTTAGGGATATGCAAACATAGACAATGATTTTTATCATCATTTTTATCATTGTCATCATCATCTCGCTATGGCTTATAACACTCTAAATAGATGTCCACTGGAGAACAAAGTTAAACTAAAAAAAAAAAAAAAAAGATTGCTTAATGTGAAAATAGCAATATGTAAATATATATTTTTTAAGCTGAGAGAAGATCTGTCAAACTATTATAATCAAAAACTTGCTGCCCTGTTGCTGTCAAGTCGATACCAACTCATGGTGACTCTATGGGACAGAATAGAACTGCCCTGTAGGGTTTCCCAGGAGTGACTGCTGAATCCATACTGTCAAATTCTCAGTCAGCAGCTGAGCTGAGAATCAGGGAGACACCGGAACTCCTAAGGTAGCAACGTTGCCTGCTTGTAAGATTTCCCTAAGCCAAAATGCAATTATTTAATCTTTGAAAAGTGATGATCAGACAACTAGGACATGTTTAGAATATTATATTTTATAATCCACTAGAGATTCAATTGATGAACATAAAGAATTATGAATGTTTGCTTCCCATTTACCTGTACTCAGGGCCATCCTTTGTTAATGATTTGTGAATAAAAATTGAAGGACCAAGGTGGATTGATCAAGAACATAAAGTCTGATGACAGTATAGAAAGTAGCAAAATGGAAATACGAGAAATTTGGAAAAATTGAAAGCAGGCTTCATACAAATGCAACTTATTGCAAACACACCAAGAACACTGATGAGAGACAATATGTAGTTTTGTGCTGCACTTCAATATTCTAGGATTGTTATTTCACAATCTTTAGCCTGGTACATGTTTTTATTCTACAGTAGGTTTTTTCCCTGGGCCTCATCTTGTCTCTCATTCTGATACACTCCCAAACTATTAAATCGCCTCACCTTCCCCTCATTCAATGCCTCACTCCCTCAATATTACTTATTTCAAGGTAGTGTTAAAATGACCTGGTAATATGCAACTGAAAATGACAGGTTATGGCATTATGAGACAGGCTATGTATAAATAAATGGTAAAATTTCAGAAAGTATGACAGTTAAATTAATTTTGTGAGTAGTTAAAAAAAAGTTAAGCTGATTGCCATCAAGTCAATTCTAACTAATAAAGACCCTGTAGACAGAGTAGAACTGCCCCATAGAGTTTTCAAGGAGAATCTGGTTGATTTGAACTGCTGATCTTTTGATGAGCAGCCATAGCATTTAACAACTACACCACCAAGCTTTCCTTATGGGTAGTAGACAGTAATATTTGAGAACAGATATGAGCTTCTGGTATAACTTGATTGAATTTCTAACAGCTTCATGGTCTACATACAGATGGATCTGGATATCTAACTGCTGTAAAGCTGGAAAAAGTCAGATGAACCTTACAAGCGAATACATTAAGTATCAAGTATCACAACTAAAAAGTTGGTTTCATCTCTCTCTTTTTCCCAGTACTTACTACCTAGGAATTAAATTCCAATGTATTATTGTTTCTCTGTAATTTATGTAATTCTTGCGGACAGTTTCTGAGTGGCATCTATTCTCACGAACAAAGTTAGCAGCAGTGGATACGGCTCTGCTATGCAGTATATACTTCTCATTGGCAATATGCTCCTAGAAGACAAGAGAGATTGATACACACACTTTAAGAACGATTTTTTAATACACTCTGTATTTTCTTTTACAACGTGTTTGAGGTCCTTAAAATTTGCGATAGCCAAGCCAAGCATAGGAGGAACATAAATCTAAAAATAGTTAATAGTTTTGTTTATTTTCCTCTCTGTTTACTGCATATGGTTGAAACGGATGTGTGGTAGTGTAAGAAATGCAACCGATTTCTTGAAGCTAATAACTAATCCCGAGTGAATCTATAGTCCATTAAGTTTCAAACTATACTTATAATTTTCTTTAACAGGCCTAGACACAGGCTGTACTTATTCATTATCATAAACTTTAAAAGGAGACTGAAAATGGAAAAATAGAGGGGCTTACATGGTTCACGGCCTCTTGTTAAAAGGCAAGAAGTGATGAGTCAGAAAATCTAAACCTTCACTTTGGTTCTGATCTCCTCCTTGACTGACTGTTAAATATGCCAGATTGTAAGCAGGAGGCGCTCCTGGAAATAAGCCAGGAAGGAACCAAGACTCACCGACAGTACAAAAACCGGAAAAGCGATGGTCTTGAAAGTCTTAGTGAGTGCACATGTCTCGGCTGCTAACTAGATTATGTGAAACAGAACAGAAGGTATCCCTACTCAAGCAAAATATTTTGATTTAATACCAAAGCACGAAAAGGCACATCTCAAGTGTTAGTAATACCTGAAGTATTACTTTTTTTTTTTAGTATTTGGAATGTAGCCACATTTAAAAGAGAAAAACCAATATAAGTCAAGTGCCCTTTCTTTTCTGGTGCACAGCTTATAGAAATATGTTTATTTTGCATCTCTGTATTTGCATACATGCCACTCTCCTTGTTTCTTTGATAAAAGTTTTATAAGCAATAAATTATAAATCATGCTTATGTATAATTTATCGCTTTAAATACATATTTTATTTTGGGGCTTTTTAAATGAAAACCATCTTTAGCTTTGTATTTTTAAGAGATTCAAATTCAATACTTTAAGAAATTCATGAATAAAGCATGCTTCAGCCTTAATTTGCATTTTTATAGTGTCTGCTGTAGAACAGTATAGATTTTGCTTTCTGAGTGTATGCTTTCAAGCAGACACGATTCCCTTAAGAATAAGCCTTGAGAAAATTCACTTGCCCTTCATAAAACATACATTTCATTATCTCCCTATAAATTGGACACATCCTTAACATGGTTGTGCATTTGTGTCTGCTCCCTGAATATTGTAATATTCTCTGGTTCATGCGCACATCCCAACACAAACAGAAAATGGCCATTTTATTGTGTTGAATTCAACGGCAAGTGACCTGACATGATTCTAAAATGCAGTCACCTACAAGAAGATAATCTTGAAATTATGCAATTTTTTTAAGTAAGATAATCCTATGGCAGAAATTAGTTTTCCTTAGCTGTGGTCACACAGTAAACCTGGCTTAAAAATGTATTAATATACAGCTTAAGAGAGCTCTTTGTTTTGAACATACTTGGAATACAGAACCAAATAACCTTGTTGAAAAATTAAAAACAAAAGCAAGAAAACCACCTCTAAATGAAACTAAGGTTTGACTATAGTTAAAAAAATGCCAATTAAAAAAACTGTCTTGCATTGGCTCATCTAAACACAGATATAAATACTATACGTAACCTTCTCTTTTTCTTTCTTACCATGTGCTCATTTTCTAGCAGTGCTTGTTATTTATGAGGTGTCTCCTTTGTTACCAGCAGTGAAGGTGAATTTTCATGTGGCTAAGGCTTTACAGCACCAGGATTTGGAATTGACCCAGCCGCAACCAACAGTAGCAGCAAGGCTTGGGGGAGGAAGGGAGAGCTGTCTGGGAGCCACAAGGAGTGATGTCAACAAGCTGTAGTAATTTCTGAACATGCGCTCTTCTAATATCAGAATGCCCTGTAGTCAAAACTGTCTTTGAGAAATTTGATCACCTGTTTCTTTCTGACTTAAATATATGTGACTATTTTTCACGTGTCTTTAGATAAATCTTCTAGTCTTTAAGGTAGATTGCAAAATCTTTCAGAATCTGGACGCTGTGTGCTGCTCCAGCTTCTGTGTTAGTGACTCACCCATCCGCTCTCTGTCATTCAGTTTCAGTGGACAACTTTCAGTTCCATAAGACTCTAGACTCTCCCATTTTCTCCAACCTATAACCTTCTCTGGAAACTTTGGTGGCTATAGTGGTTAAGTGCTGTGGCTGCTAACCAGAAAGTTAGCAGTTCAAATTTGCCAATTTCTCTTTGGAAACTCTATGGGGCCGTTCTACTCTGTCCTATTAGGGTTGCTGTGAGTCAGCAACCAAATCAACAGCACTAAGTTTGGTTTTCTGGTATAATCTTCTCCATTCTCCTCCCTGCCATGTTAGCATCACCCTTTTCCCTGAAGAGATGGCAAAGATAGGAAAGAATTTTATCCTTTTGCATAGCCAAGCAGAGCCCTAGTGCGGCATGGTTAAAAGCTTGGCTGCTAACCAAAAGGTTGCCACTGCAAATGGATGAGCTGTTCCTTGGAAACTCTATAGGGCAATTCTCCTCTGTCCTATGTGGTTGTTATCAGTATGACTGAACAACAACAGATTGTTTTCCTTCTTGATATATCCTTACACAAGTTTTCACATGATTCATTCCTAATCATCTTTTAGGTCTCAACTTCAGGAAGTCTTTATTGTTCTCCTTGTTTTGCATATTACCCTACTCCTCTGTCGTAAATTCATCTCACTTCACTATTGTAGTATCAATCTGCCTTTCAGGACTAGATATTTCTTTAGGTAAAGGCCTGTTACCTATCTTGTGGAGTGCTTTACCTCTGGTACTCATAAGCCACTTAATAAACATTTGTTTAACAAATAAACAACTGAATGAAGCTCCCTGTCTCTCTTCCTTACCTAGGTTAATGTAGTTAGAAGAGACAAAGGCTAGAGAAAAAGTCAGTTTATAAGATTCGAGGGACTGCGGGTGCAAACTTAGAAACCCTGATGGAGAGTAGTTAAGTGTTATAGATGCTAACAAAAGGTTGGCAATTCTAATCCTCCTTGGAAACTATGTAGCAGTTCTACTCTGTTCTACTGTAGGGTCCCGATGAGTTGGAATCGACTTGATGGCAATAGGTTTGGGTTGGGCTATAAACTCAGCTGCTTTGGGGTTTGGAAGAAAATTGCTGCATGCAGTAGACTGAGTTATTTCCTCTACCCATATATGGAACTCGGTAGTCCTTTGTCCCTCAGGTGGCCATCGGCTTTTGATGACCTGAGGAAATACAGCCTTTCATACGGACGTTGCCGTTCTTTTGTTGGCAGCAGCTGTGGTGATATTCGTGATACTTCTCCCAGCAAGTTCACAGAAGATTACCCAAACACAGTTTTGAGCCAGAAGAAAAGTTAAATGGCAGCCATCTGAGAAGACTGTATTTAAGAGGACTTTATGAGAGATTCCTGAGACAACAGGGAGACAGTTTAAGGGAAAGAAATGGTGACCTCAGATCTGCTGGAAATGAAGAATAGCTGTCAAAGTAAGCCCATTTTTTATCCACAGCTTGGTAAGGCCAGATGACATTTAGATTGTAGCTCTAAGTCAGATTAAAAAATGAGATATTCCCTGCTTACATGTAATAAAATACAAGACATTTTTAATTAACCACATTAGTATGAGAAAGATAGGATGAATAGTTGAAGGTCACAGAACTTTTTACTTAATTTTAGCCTTAAATTAGCCATAGGTTTTGCCATTAGTATTACTATAAAATAGAATCAATGAGTGATTTGGGTCTCTATCTCTGATTGAAATCACCTCCTAGTGAGGTTAATTAGAAATAGAAATAGTAAAAGGTATAATCAGTCTTATATTTAGGTAGAATAACTCCTTTGACTTGCCTAATAGCCCATTTTGATATTCTAAATTACTTTGGGTTGAAACAGAAAGAGTACTGTAAACTATCATATTTTATATTATCACCCATTATCTGTCTGCTCTAAATGAACTTTATTCTGATATATTCCAATATGACTATGTACGGGGCCAATCTTCTTGTGTGCAGAAGAACTGAGTCTGTGGCATCAAGGTGGTGGTTGATACATTCCTAGTTCGAGTCCTAAGTTGTCATAAACCTTCAGTAAGTTTATTAATCTTTCTGACAAATTCTAAAACTTTCCTAGCTCTTTTACTCTGCGATTCTAAAGAAGAAATGTATAAAAAGTTTAATGTGACTTTTGTCGTAATCTCTGAAGAGGGTAAGTCTGTATGTGGCACCACAGGCTAGGGGTTCTGCATCCCATATGATGGACTGAAAGGCTTTTGGAGTGGCTTTCACAAGGCATCTCAGAGGAAATCCAAGTCAAATTGTCTCCATTGCCTGGGGCTGATCCTAACAGAGAGTTAGAAAGAACAAACTAAGCAGAAATGACTAGATTTCATTCATAGAAGGAATAAATCTATGAGCTGTATGTTTCCTAAAGTTGACTACTTAAATATCAGAAACCGTTTTTTGCTTGTAAGTAGTCTACTATTTCTAAATCCTTCTACTGTCTCCTAAAAGTCATGCTAGAATGTAGTAGGGGTAAACTATGTAAAAAATTGTCCATTGATTCAGATATCTCTATCTATCTTTCTGTGTGTCTATCTATGTGTCTATCATCCGTCTGTCTTCTGTCATCCAATTCATCCACCCATCCATGCACCCATCCACCCATCCATCCACCCGCCCATCCACCCACCTACCCACCTATCCATCCATCCATCCATCATCCATTCACCCATCTATCCATCCATCCGTCTGTCCGTGTCTCCGTGCGTCTGTCCGTCCATCCATCCATCCATCCATCCATCCTTGTATGTATCTATCTATCTAATCTTTAAGACCATTAAAGATGAAACTAGAAGCTTGCTCAAACCTGAAGTTAAAATTTTAGGGTGATTTTTTTTTTTACATTTGAGTTGAGCATGCTTACCACTACTTTATGGCAAATACTTTTTGTACACTTTCATAAATAACATGGCATCCACCATAAAGAAAAAAAATTAAATGTGAAATACTGGTAGCCATATCTTCATGAGAAATAAGAAATGTTTGCCACGCTATTTTGTGATAGCTAGTAAAAGAACAGCGATCCTTATTATTATTTAGCACCAAAACCCATTCTCTGCTTTAAAACCGGACTTTAAGTAAGTTGTATTTTAGTAAGTTGGCAGACACAGTACTTAACGGTAGAGAAGTACATGTTAATCATATCAAATATGTGCTATATATTTTCAAGGAAAAAATAAAACTTTTAAAAATATGCACAGTTTGATCCAAGTTTTGTCATGATGCATTTAAGTGTTGGAAAAAAAAGATAAAAGGATTATACCTACATGCTAATGAAGTTCATATTTGAAGAGTGGGATTATGGCTGGATTTTTTAAAACTCATGTTGGAAACAGCAATAACAGAAATAAAAACGAAGCAAATAAGAAGCTTAGAAATTAGAAGATAAAGTACAAGTAAACAAACACAGGAAAAAACTGTTGATAAATCTGTATTAAAATTGTATCAGTTTTTACCATTTTTTAGTGACTACATGTTTTCCTATTTATACTATTGCTTGGACTATCTGATTTCTGTTTTATCATCTTCTAGAGATAATGCTGGTTAGTAGTATTGGAAGTGAGGTTCATTCATGAAGCCCAACCCCTACAGTGTCTGCATGACTTCAGAGTTTCTCTAGTTTATGTTTCAAAAGTTTATTTTTAGTTTTACCAAACTTGTCATCTTAAAAAAGAAAATGACTATTTTGTACCTCGGACAGGAGGCAAACACAACATGACATTGCTGACTGAGTTGCAAAATCAAAATTGACAAATCTTTAGAGAAGAAACTTACCATTGCAAAGTCAGGCATTTCTGTGTGAGTGCCTGGACATCCCCAGTGTCCTCCTGCTGCTGTCTAAGAGCCGACCAAGTCCAGGTGACTTTAACTTGGCTTCTCAGACATGTCAAAAAGGGAAGATCATTTTATCATAAGTAATACAATAGTTGGCACAGAGGACCAGCCATTCTTGTTGCCCTTGCTGCTCTGATTTATAATGATGGACAAAGAGAGAGACTTATGCTCAGACTCATCCTAGAATATGAGACAGCAAAGAACCACGTCATTTTTTTTTTTTAAATAACCATCACTCTTCTTAAATCTCACCATAATTCAAGAATTAATAGCAAATGTTCACTGATGGCAAGAATGCCATTAAAACACATATATCATGTTACACATACACATCACTGGTGGCTGGAATTTTTAGCGTAGACTCTTCTAGAAAGTTGGAGCCTTGGTGGTGCAGTGGTTAAGATATGGGCTTTTAATCAAAAGGTTAGCAGTTTGAATTCCCCTAGTATCTCCTTGGAAACCTGTTCTATTTTTGAAACTTCTGCAATATTATAGTAATCATAAAAAATCACAAAAGAAGATTGCATGGTTGCTATTTAATATTTGCATGTCAGAAAACTAACACTGAGGTTAATTTCCAGGAAATATTTCAGAAATGGATTATTCCAGGCTGATATTTACAAGTGATAGGCAACATTAAGAAAAAAATGCATATGATTACTTCTAGCTTATATTAATTTCCTGGTCAATTGTGTGATGTGTATGGATTTTTTTAATTTACATATATATATAGGCGTATAGATATCAAAACATGGCATTTCAGCACTTTCTACATGTACAATCCAGTGACGTTACATTTATGATGTTGAGCAACCATCACTAGTATCTGAAAAGACATAAGAAAGAACTAAAAATTGAAGCTAATAATAGTAATAATAAATTAAGCAACTTATGGCTGGCTCTGTCAAGTTGATTCCAACTCTCAGCAACCCTATAGGACAGAGTCAATCTGCTCCATAGTTTCCGAGGAGCACCTGGTGGATCTGAACGACCAACCTTCTGGTTAGCCACTGTAGCACTTAACCACTGCATCATCATATTTTCCGAAGTTAACAAATGCTTCAAATAATGTTCCTGATCCTCTCCAATATTTCCCAAACTTTCCCAAGCTAACACATAAATGGAAAATGGAAATGATTGTGTGGAGAATTGTGTTTCATGGAGAAAGATGTCCTAGTGAGACAGGGTTACGAGGGTGGAATTAGGGAGTCGACCTGTTTGCCTGGGTTGCTCAGACCCCTCCCACGGTTCCGAATGCACTTACTGTTAGTGAATCTCAACTAGTTGTTACTCCATGTCTTGCGGAATAGAACTTCATAGGATTTTCAAGGCTGTGACCTCCCCAGAGTAGATCACCAGGACTTATTTCCAGACTCTCTGGTTAGGTTTGTACCGCCAAGCTCTTGCTTGGTAGCCCAACGTTTAACCGTTTGCACCTCCCAGGGACTTCCACTCCACGTGTTACGGGTATCAACAGTTAAGCACACTTGAACTCTAATCCTTGGAACGCTCAGGAAGTATTCAGCCTAAAACCAGGAGGATAAATTATATGTTTGTTGGGAAAGTTTGTGTGTGTGAGAGAGAGAAAGAGATAGGGAGACTACACCAGAGCGCAGAGAGATCAGAAACTGGAATTAGGTATGGAGCTAACAGAAATTCATCTTTCTGCTGTGATTTCACATTACTTTGTAAATTTGGTTTCAGTAGATAATTGCTTTAAGAGTGTTTCTCCACTTGCACATCTCGGCAGGGTGAGCGCACTGTTTTGCCCTGTGGAGTTGAAAGCGAAAGAGAAGAAGGAGGGGAAAAAAGCAAGCCTTAGTTACTCAGGTAATACATGTATATAGATTTATAATCTTTGGCTTTTCTTTTTCCATTTATTTCTTAATAAATTTGTCTGCATTTAAGAATTAGCTATTGACTTTGCTATCTTGTATAGTTGTAGGTTTCTTTATGACCCTTTGCTTATTAGTGAAGAGATGATATATGGGGAGAAAAATGTGCTCTAGAAAATCTCTAAATGTAGAAAGTGATAATTAGAAAGAACAACTCTCCTTCCTGGAAACAACATACAGGGAGAAAAAAAGAAAAAGAAAAACCTTTGATTCCACAGTGTCCTTTAAATCAATATAAGCCTCAGGCCAAGAATTTATCCTATCTTTTTGCTATTTATTTTATGATCTTAAAAGGAAATGATTATGAGAATTTAGAATATCAGTTGTTAATTTAACATTGTTTAAATATGAACAAATGCTCTTTTTCTTTTTTATCTCTTTCATTTGCAAATAAAACAGTTAATGTTTAAAAGATTTGGTGCAGTGTAATAGAAGCTGGGAAATGTGGAGAACACTCATTTCATCAATTTCCTCCAGCATATAAATTGCTATTTAGGAGTAGTCAAGCATTTTTAACATCCGAGACCCAAACCAAACCCACTGCCATCGACTCGATTCTAACTCATGGCTTCCTTATAGACGAGGTTGAACTGTCCCATGGCGTTTCCAAAGAGCGCCTGCTGGATTCAAACTGCTAGTCTTTTGGTTAGCAGCCATAGTGCTTAAACACTATACCATCAGGGTTTCCTTTTAACATCCGGAGGTTAGAAAAGCTTTTGCTACAGATCTCCTATTTATGGTTCAAATTAGTTATTATCAAACTGTTTTGTCCTTAACTGTGTGGCTCAGACATTCTGCATAATTTTAATCTACTTTTCATTTTATATATACTTGAGTTATTTAAAAGTGTAATAAAAATCCATGTGCTTTCAAAAGCATTTATCAGGTATTAACAAATTCAGAATTACTGTTTTGTTGTTTTACCTGAGCTAGTAGCTGTTTTGCCATTTTTACCTTACAGCAGAGTGTTCTGAAATTATTTAGTAAAACAGCTATCAGTTAAACTGCTTGTCAGAGGATTTCCTAGATTGTGCACAGTAGAAATATAACACAGAATTATGTGGTAGGTTGAAATGAAATAGTTGCAATACTATGTCACCAATAGCCTCCATTTCTAAATGTCTGAATCACCGAGTAGCTTCAATGTTCTTATTGATCAACCTTACAGTACATACATTTCGTAACACTGAATCTAGGGAGTATGTTTATGTTAATAGAATATTATTCTTGTTTTTTTTTTTAATATGAGTTTTTCATTTAAGAATTCATTTCTGTGAACTATTTCTCCAGTTAACAACACTTGACAAGTGGTGCAGATGTTTTGGGAACATATTTATATTCTAGATCTCCTAACTGTAATGCATACTTTCTGGAGATCTGTACTGACAAGGGATGCTAAAGTCATCAAAATAAATTTTGTTGATGTAGAATTTTTTAATTTGATGTAATAAAAAAGCATTTGCCTTTCACCTATGAGTGCAATTGGCTAGTATCTTCAGGATCTTACAAAGCATTGGCACCCAAGCCATAGTAAGAATGTTGCTCAGAAGGCTCCCAGCCAATGACTGAGCCAGAGTGGCCAGGGGCTAAACTCCTCTAATGGATGGTCTGTACTTGAGCTTCCAGTTTAGTTGGTTGAGACTTCATCACGTCTTCTGACTTTTGTCTCCTCCCTGTTTATCTTCCACAGACATCAGCCTATAAAACTTTTATGTTTGTCTCTGCATCTGCTTCCTAAGGGACTCAAACTGTCCCACTTTAGGTAAATGTTGATGCGTATCATTTTATTATCTGAGTGTATAAAAACGGTTATTGAACATTAGTATGTAAATATGACTGTTAGGGACAAGAGCATTTCCCTTTCGTTCCAGTGATTTGAAAAGTTATTTTAAGCACTTTTAATGTTTTTAGTTACAGTATTTCACACTTTTGTTTACTAAGAGGAAATCTATCAAGAATTCCAATTAGTTTTAATTAAAACTCTGTAAGAAAGCTATAGTTATCACCTGTGCTTTGGAATATAACAGTGTTAATTTGTGACTAGTAAGTCCTTGACTTGTTTTAATAATATAGCTCAAGATCCAATAAACATATAAAAAAATGTGTCAACTTAAGAATATTCAACTTAAGAAATAAATAGAAATTATAGACAATTTTATAATGTAGGATTCAGTTGCAATGAGTTATATTTGAAAATTAATGGCATATTTTTTATGAAATTTACTTACATTTTTATAGAATTCAAATAGATTGATGTACTTCATGGGTAGCTCCCATATTAAATTATTTTTTAGTCCAAAAATTATATTTTGGAAAATACTTCTTCTTACAGTAGTCTGCTTGTCTGATTTTCTGTTCTTTGAAACTATGGTATGAAAAAAGGGAAGTGGTAGGAAAGGATGTAATATAAAGAAACCATCAATGAATTATTAATCAGTTATTATATAGAGATAAGGCTGTATTTTACAACTGTCTTGTGTACAAGTTGAAAAAAGGTATAAGAAATATTAGTACATTTAGAAAGAAGTTATAATATACAGACTGCCAATAAGCCCCTGAATTTTCGCTGTTGTCCTTTTTCTCTTTTTTAAACTCTTATTTCGTTGAATGAATGAAAAGGTTGCAATCTCACTTTGGCTAAATGGAGTACTGAAAACTATGTATCCACTTTCTTTTTATATGGCTGGAAAAGATCTTACTTTTTCCTGTCTGTATAATGCAGTTCTTTAGGTAGCTGGCAAACCGTGCTGCCCATTTAGCAATTATAGAATTCCCTCGTGGCATAAGGGATGGATTCTTCGTGTCTTTATTCTTAGGCTTATTATACTGAGTTAAGAGGATTAATTTACTGGTAGAACTCTATTATTCTTCACACTAAATTAGAAAAAAAGATTAATTTTGCAGAGAAATATTGCAAGGAAATAGTCATATTTGATAATGTTTTTCCTGTTATTTTAATTAAGCTGTATACTGGATCTTAAGCAATGCATATATTAATGATAAGTTTATTTTGGTGGTTGGAGAGAGCCCTGATGTCTGGCACTAACTAGATGTGTGATATTATTTAAAATATTGCATTTTTATTTGCCTTGCTTTCCTCATTTATGTCCTTTCTTGTGTTGTGAATTGCCACAGTGCTGACTTCTACTCAGCATATGTTGTTGTTATTTATGCTAGCTGTAGCTGTGTAGGTCCCGGGCTCACGGACTGCAACACAACTGGATCAGACCTTTGAGATTTGTAGGATTTTCGTAAGCCGGTACTTCAGAAGTAGATTGCCAGGTCATTCTTCCTAGTTCCCCTTGATTTGGAAGCTCTATGGAAACCTTTTCTGCGTCATAGAGACATACAAGTCTCCAGACTGGTGGTGGCTGTGCTGAAGACGTGTGATGGCTGGGAATTTAGCCCAGGTCTTCCACATGAAAGGCAAGAAGTCTACTGCTGAATTACCTCTGCACCAGCCAGCATAGTAATATAATTTAGTATCTTCTGTCAGAAACATCATTCTATGTGCTTCAACACAGGATTCTTTGGCTAGCTACTTAAAGGAGATGAATAAATAAAGAGAGAAACAAAAAAGTATATTTATGCTTTACAAGTTCTACTTTCTAGTTTGGGAAACCTGGTGGCGTGGTGGTTAAGTACTACAACTGCTAACCAAAAGTTCAGCCATTCAAATCCACCAGGAGTTCCTCGGGAATTCTATGGGGCAATTCTACTCTAGCTGCAGGTTCTTTCTGAGTTAGAATAGACTTGACAGCAGGTTTTTTTGTTTTTTGTTTTGTTTTTCTTTTTGGTACTCTAATTTAGCTCTGCATCCTTCAGCTAGTTGTGCTGTGGTGGCTCACTTGCTACTGTGATGCTGTGGGTTATGGTGCCAGTATTTCAAATACCATCAGAGTCACTCATGGTGGACAGATTGCATCAGAGCTTCCAGGAAAAAAAAAAAAAAAAAACAACTATGAAAGAAGAACCTGGCAGTCTGCTTCTAAAAACAGTAGCCAGTGAAAACCTTACGAATAGCAGCACAACATTGTATGATACAGTATCAGAAGATGAGCCCCACAGGTAGGTAGACACTCAAGGTACAACTGGGGAAGACCTGCCTCCTCACAGTGTAGTCAGCATGAATGATGTGGATGGAGCCAAGCTTTCAGGATCTTCATTTGCTGATGTGGTGTGACTCAAAATGAGAAGAAATAGCTGTAAAGATCCATTCATAATCAGAACATAGAATGAGGGCAGTATAAATCTAGGAAAATTAGAAGTCATTGTAAAAGAAACGGAACTCATAAAGACTATTATCCTCATCATTGTGCTGTTAGGTGCCATTCAGTCAGTTCCAACTCATAACAACTCAGTGCACAACTGAACAAATGCTACCCAGACCTGGACCACACCCACAATCATTTCTGTGCTTAAATCCATTGTTGAGCTATCCTGTCAATCCGTCTCATTGAGGGTCTTCATCTTTTTTGCTGATCCTACACTCTTCTGACCGTGATATCCTTCTCCATGGATTGATCCCTCCTCACATGTTCAAAGTATGCAAGATGCAGTCTTATCATCCTTGCCTCTAAGGAGCACTCTGGTTGTACTTCTTCTAGAACAGATCTATTTGTCCTTTTGGTGGTCCATAGTCACTATTCTTGTCCAACACAACAATTCAAAAGCATCAGTTCTTCTTCTGTTCTCACTATTCACTGTCCAGTTCACATAAGCACACGATGTGATTGAAAATACCATAGTCTTCAAGATGATGTCTTTAATTTTCAATATTCTAAGAAGATCTTCTTCAGCAGATCTACCTAGTGCAGTGCTGAAATGGGCTGGTATTGGCCATTTTGAATCATGTGATCTACAATGTCAGAATGACAAGTTGAATAGGCATGGCCTTGCATTAATCTTAGAGAAGAACATTTCAAGGTCTATTCTAAAATATGAAGCTGTTAGTGATAGAATACTATCCACATACCTACAACTAATTTGACTATTATTCAAATTTACATACCAACCACTAGAGTCAAATAAATCCTGTTGTCATAGATTTGATTCCACCTCACAGTTAACCATACAAAACAGAGTAGAACTGCTCCCAGCTTGCTGAAATGCCTGGTGAATTTGAACTGCTGACCACTATACCACTGTTTTCATAAAAGATGAAGAAATTGAAAATATTTACCAACTAAGATTGAACAAACATTGGAATGCAAAAGTTAGAAACAAAGAAGGAACAGTGGTTGAAAAATATAGCCCTGATGATTTAAGCAATGCCAGACAATGCATGACAGACTTTTGCAAGACTAAAGACTTTTTCATAGCAAATACCATTTTTCAGCAACATGAACAGAAACTATACACATGAACCTCCTTGGATGGAATACACAGAAATCAAATTGACTGCATCTGTGGAAAGGGACAATAGAGAAGCTCAATGTCATCAGTCAGAACAAAGCGAGAACTGACTGTGGAATCAATTGTCCATATGCAAAATTTCTAGTTGAAACCGAAGAAAGTTAGATCAGTCCAGCCAAGCCAAGTGCCGTTGAGTCGGATCCGACTCGTGGCGACCCTAAGGCAACAGCCAAATATTGACTTTGAATATATACCACCTGAATTTGAAGACGACCTAAGAAATAGAGTGAACGTATTAAATGCTAAGGTTGAAGAGCAGACGAACTGTGGAATGACATCAAGGATACCATACATGAAGAAACCAAGAGATCACAAAGAAGACAGGAAAGAAGGAAAATGCCAAAATGGTTGTCAGAATAGACTTAGAGACTTGCCTTTGAAGGTCAAGTAGCAACAGGAAACAGAAAATACGACGAAGCAGAAGAGATGAGCAGAGATTTCAACAGACGGTTGGAAAGACCAAGTAAGCTATTGTAATGACATGTGCAAAGACCTGGAGTTGGAAAGCCAAAAAGGAAAATTACACTGGGCATTTCTCAAGCTGAAAGGACTGAAGAAAAAATTTAAGCTCCAAATTTGAAATATTCAAGTATTCTATGAGGAAGATACTAAATGACACAAAAAGCATCAAGAGCAGATGGAAATAAAACAAAGGACCTCTTACTGGAGGCAGGGGAGTAGGTAGAGAGGAGGGGATAGGAGATTGTTGGGAGGATAAGAAAGACATGTATGGAGCGCAGAGGAAGATGTGCTGCCACTGGGCAGGGAGAGCAGTGGGAGCTGCATATAGGTGGGCATGCAAATTTATATGGGAATGTACATTTTCACTCAATCATAATAATAACAAAAAAAGACATTGTCACAAGTAAACGACTGCACTTGGCTTGGCAAACAACAAAACAAAACAAAAACAGGGAGTCATTGTACCAAAAAGAATTGGTCTATGTTCTACTATGTGAGGAAGTAGCATAAGATCAGGAACCCACGGTCATGAAGAAGTCCAAGCTTCACTGGAAGCTTAGTGAAAAACAAGACTCAAGGAACTGGTAGAATACCTATTGAGATGTTTCAACAAATGGAAGCAATGCAGAAGGGTTTACTCTTCTATGCCAAGAAATTTGGAAGACAGCTAGAGATCAACTGACTGAAAGAGTTATATTTGTTTCCATTCCAAACAATGATGATCTAATAGAGTATCGAAATTACAGAGCAATATCATTATTATCAAACACAAGTAAAATTTTGCCAAAGCTCATTCAAAAGCTGTTGCAGTTGTACATTAAGAAGCAACTGTAAGAAATTCAAGCCAGAATCAGAAGGGTATGTGGAATGAATGACACCATTGCTGATACAGATGAATCTTGACTGAAAGTAGAGGATACTAGAAAGATGTTTATCTCTGTGTTATTTACTATGCACAGCCTTTGACTATGTGGATCATAACAAAATATAGATAACTTTGCAAAGTATGGGAATTCCAGAACAACTATACACATTAGGAAAGTGTACATAGACCAAGAGGCAGTCATTCAAGCAGAACATGAGAATTCTACATGATTTAAAATCAGGAAATGTGTGCGTCAGTGTTGTGTCCTCTCACAATACTTACTCAATATGTAAGCTGAGCAAACAATCAAAGAAGGTGGGCAATATGAAGAAGAATATGCCACCAGGATTGAACGAAGATTCTTTAACAACTTGAGACGTAGCTTTGCTAACTGACAGTGAAGAATTGAAGCCTTTACTGGGGTATACCAGAGACCATAACCTTCCATATGGATTATCCTTCAACACACACAATAAAAACCCTCACAACTAGACTAACAAGCAACAGCATAATAAAAAGTCAGAAGACAGAATTTGTCAAGGATTTCATTTTTCTTGGATCCACAATCAACCTCCATGGAAGCATCAGGCAGGAAATGAAACAATTCATTAAACTGAGAAAATCTGCTGCAACAGATCTCTTCGAAGTACTGAAAAGTGCAGATGTCGTCTTCAGGGCTGAGGTGCACTTGCCCCAAGCTTCCACTTACGTTATATGCATGTCAAAGTTGGGCAAAGAATAAGGAAAACCTAAGAAGAGTTGACGCCTTTGAATTATGGTGTTAGTGAAGAATACTGAGTACACCATGGACTTCTGAAAAATGAAAAAATTTGTCTTGGGGAAGCACAGTTAGGATGCTTCTTAGAAGTAAGCACTGAAAGAATTAGTCTCCTATCAGAAGGGAACAGTACCTAGAGAAGGACATCAAGCTTTGTAAAGTAGAAAGTCAGCAAAATATAGGAAGGTCTTCAGTGAGACTGATTCACGCAGTGGCTGCGACAATGGGCTCACATGTAACAGCAATTGTGAGGATGACACATGACTGGGCACTGTCTCATTCTGTTGTACATCGGGTCACTATGAGACAGAATTGACTTGACAACAGTGAGTTTTTGGTTTTAACACTTTAATTTGAACATTTAATAAACACTGATGACCTTCTTGTGTTAGAGTTTACTTTTCAAATTTTGTTATGCACATGTGACTTAACAAAATAAAAGTTCACTCTTACCTCTTTTTACCAAATAGGTGATATTACTTGAGATTGCTCTTCTTAGCACTCTTCCTTGATCTCATTCACTTCAAGCTTTCTACTACTGCTTATGTGCCGATAACTGTAAAAGTTATGTCTGTGATTCAGATCCCTTCCCTGTGCTTAGATCTCTTTAAATCTATGTGATATTCTGCACTTGCTTTACTACAAGAATTTTATACTTAATAAGTATATCAGTGAATTAATTTTGTTCCTCAGACTGTGGTTTCCACCTATATATATTCAGTTCTAATAGTGTCACCACTGACAGCTTAACTTTCCAGCCAAATTCTGGAGAGTCCTCAAGACTTTGTTTCTCTAGTAATTTCTGCACTGAGTGATTTTCTGATTTCTATCAATTCAACCATTTTTATATTTTATGAATTTTTTCTTTCATTTCTGTATCAAATATGATTATAGTAGTCTACTATGTTGCCATAGCCTTCAGCATGGATTGCACCTCAACGTCAAAAACACAAAAATCCTCACAACTGGACCAGTAAGCAACACTGTTGTAAATTGAGAAAGGATTGAGGTTGTCAAGAATTTCATTTTACTTGGGTCCACTATCACTCCCATGGAAGCAGCAGTCAAGAAAGCAAAAGACTCATTGCATTGAGAAAATCTACTGCAAAGGATCTCTTTAAAGCATCGAAAAGTAAAGATGCCACCTTGACAACTAAAGTATGCCTAACCCAAGCATCATATGCATGTGAAAGCTGACCAATGAACAAAAAAGATAGAAGAAGAATTGATGTCTTCGAATTGTGGTGTTGGAGAAGAATGTTGAATGTACCATGGATCGCCAAAAGAACAAACAGATCTGTTCTAGCAGCAGTACAACAAGAGTGGTCTTTGGAAGCAAAGATGGCAAGACTACATCTTACATGCTTTGGACATGTTGTCCGGAAGGATCAGTCTCTGGAGAAGGACATCATGCTTGGTAGAGTGGAGGGGCAGTGAAAAAGAGGAAGATCCTTTATGAGATGAGTTGACATAGTGTCTGCAACAATGAGCTTAGGCATAAAAATGATTGTGGACACGCATAAGCCTGGGCAGTGTTTCTTTCTGTTGTGCATACGGTTGCTATGAGTTGGAGCTGACTCGACAGCACCTAACAACAACAACAAAAACAGTATGTTGACATTCAAATTTCAAGATTGCTCTCTCCAGTCTATTCTTCTTGCTTTTTCTGTGTTTGTCCTATGACTAGACATTTCAGCAGTTTCTGACTGCCAACAGGATGATCTACAGTCCACCTGCTTGTGTAACTACCATCTGTTTTCCTATATATACTTTATGTTCTACCCATGCTGAACCACTTTCTGTTTTTGAATTGTGTTTCTGGACTCTGTGGTGTTACATAGACTGGTCCATCTGCCATAAGCAATCTTCTGTAACTTGTTTTTTTTAGAAACTTTCTACATGTCTCATGCTTCCCAACTTAATAATTGTTTAAGAATTAGTCCCTAAATTACCAAAGTTCTTTTCTTTCCTTATACGCCTGTCATGTAGCACAACAGTCATTTTTCGCATTTCTTACATTTGTAATGTTGTTGTTGTTAGGTGCTATGGGATTAATTCTAATTGACTGCAATCCTAAATACAACAGAAATAAACATTGCCTGGTTCTGTGCCAAACTCTCAATGGTTATGCTTAAGTCCATTTTTGCAGTCACGGTGTCAACTTACGTCATTGAGGGTCTTCTTATTTTTTGCTGACTGTCTTCTTTACCAGTCATGATGTGTTTCTCCAGGTTCTGGTCCCTGATGACATGAACAAACTATGTGAGATGAAGTCTCTCCACCATTACTTCTTTTTTTTTTTTAATTTTTATTTTTATTTAACATAACTGAGTGAAAATGTACATTCACATATAAATTTACGTGCCCACCTATATGCAGCTTCCACTGCTCTCCCTGTCCGGTGACAGCACACTATTCCTCTCTGCTCCATACATGTCTCATCCTCCCAGCAGCCTCCTTTCCCCTCCTCTCCGTCCACTCCCCTTCCTCCAGCCAGAGGACAGCAAGATGATATCCTATAGATGTATAGAACCAAAAAGTGCTTCCAATATATGCTCACTCAGCATTGCCAAGTCCAATCCTTTCCTGTCCAAAGAGTGGACCTTTGTTATAATTTATGGGAAAGGGCAGCATCAGGGCCGGAGCCCATGCTCTCAGAGGAACCCCAAAACTGCTGGACCATCAATTGAGGTCTTTTAGTGGAGATCTCATGATGCACCTCTTTTTATTCTTGTGTTGCCAGTGAGACTCCTCTCTGTGAGTTCCATTGTGGCTATCACTGGTGGTGGCCGGGCATCATCCGGTTCTTCTGATCCCAAGTCGATGTAGGTAGCCACTCTTGTGGGTCTCTCTGTCTTCTCAGTTGTCTTTACCGCATGTCATTTTGGTCCTTGGTGAGCATCCATTCCTGCTGAGTTGGGACCATTTGCTGTGTCCTCGGATGGCAGCTTGGCAGCTTTTAAGACCCCAGACGCCACTCACCAATGTGGGGTGCAGAGAGCTCTCTTAGCAAAACGCTAGTTGTGCCAATCGGCCTGGAATTCGCCTAAGAGCATGGTCTCCCACCCACACCCCAGCTACTCTATCCTTGCAGTATTGAGTTAAGATGGAAGGAGTACTCAAGTTATGCTGAAGTCCACTTAATGTTGTTCTTGTTTCTAATGTGTGCTATCACCTCTTTCTCCCAACTAGATTTCTAGTAACTATCTAAACTAAACCATCCCCCCCTTACCCTCCCTCTGTACCCTCCCTCCTACCCTCTTTTGCAGCTGTCGAAGAGTCTTTTCTTCTATACACAAGTCTGTTTTGGGGATCTTATCGTAGAGGTCTCACAGTATTTGTCGTTTTGTCGCTGACTACTTTCACTCAACATAATGTCTTCCTGTTGAAACCAGGTTAGGAGATGTTTCCTGGAATCATCATTATTCTTTATCATTGCATAGTGCTCCATTGAGTATATGTACCACAGTTTACCTATCCATTCTTCTATTGTTGGACATCTGGGTTGATTCCATCTTTTTGCTATCATGGACTGTGCTGCGGTAAACATTCTGGTGCATGTGTCCCTTGGTGTGAAAGTCCTTAATTTTGTAGGATATATTCCAAGTAGTGGAATTACTGGGTCAAATGGTTTATCGATATCCATTTTTTTTAAGAAGCGCCAAATTGCCTTCCAAAGAGACTGGACCATTTTGCAACCCCACCAACAGTGTAGGAGGGTTGCACTTTCTCCACAGCCTCTCCAGCATTTGTTGTTTTGTGTTTTCTGGATCATGGCCAATCATGGCCAATGAGATGGTATCTCATTGTTGTCTTGATTTGAATTTCTTTAATAACTAAAGATCGTGAACATGTCCGCATGTCTTTTTTGGCTGCCTGAATCTCCTCTTTAGTGAAATGTCTGTCCATCTCCTTTGCCCATTGCTTAATTGGATGATTTATCTTCTTCTTGTTGATATTTTGTAGTATCTTATAGATTATGGAGATCAGGCGTCAGTCTGACATAGAGTTGCCAAATATTTTTTACCATTCTGTGGGTGTTCTTTTAATTCTATTAATAAAGTCTTCGGATGAGCAAAAGTGTTTGATTCTTAATAGTTCCCATTTACCTATTTTCTCTTCTGTTGATTGAGGTTTCTTTGACAGATTTTGGAGTCTGTCCTAATTGTGTATTAAAACTTCCATTGTTGTTCCTACCTTTTCTTGGATGAGCTTTATCGTTTTAGGTTTGACATTTAGGTCTTTTATCCAGTTGGAGTTGGTTTTTGTATAAGGTGTAAGATATGGATCTTGATTCAGTTTATTGCAGATGGAGAACCAATTTTGCCAGCACCATCTGTTGAAGATACTGTTTTTACCCCAGTTTAACGTCTTAGGGCCTTTGTCGAATATCAACTGTTCATAGGCAGATGGTGTCTTCTCTGGGGTCTCAATTCTGTTCCACTGATCGATCTGTCTGTTCTTGTACCAGTACCAGGCTGTTTTGACCACTGTGGCAGTGTAGTATGTTCCAAAGTCGGGTAATGAGAGGTCTCCTAGTGTGTTCTTCTTCTTTAGTAGTACCCTACTTATCCGGGGCTTCTTCCCTTTCCAAACAAAATTGGTGATTTGTTTCTCCATCTCATTAAAAAATGATGCTGGAACTTGTATTGGGATTGCATTATATAAATAAATGGCTTTTCGTAAAATAGACATTTTCACAATGTTAAGTCTTCCTATCCATGAGCAGGGTAGGTTTTTCCATTTATCTAAGTCTCTCTTAGTTTCTTGTAGTAAAAGCTTGTAGTTCTCTTTGTAAAGGTCTGTTGTTTCTCTGGTTAGATTAATTCCTAGATACTTTATCTTCTTACGGGCTATCGTAAATGGTATTGATTTAATAATTTCCTCCTTAACAGTCTCATTGTTGTTATCAAGGAATGCTACTGATTTACTTACGTTTATCTTGTATCCTGAGACTTTGCTGAACTCTTCTATCAGTTTGAGTAGCTTACTTATAGATTCCTTGGAATTCTCTGCATATACAATCATATCATCTGCGAACAGGGAGATTTTAACTTCCTCTTTGCCGATGCAGATGCCCTTTATTTGTTCATCTTGTCTAATTGCTCTGGCTAGAACTTCTAGCACAATGTTGAATAGGAGAGGTGACAGTGGGCATCCTTGTCTAGTTCCTGATCTCAAGGGAAAGTCTTTCAGTCTCTCTCCATTCAGGATGATGTGGGCAATTGGCTTTGTATAAATGGCCCTTATTGTGTTGAGGAATTTGCCGTCTATGCCCATCTTGCTAAGAGTTTTTAGCATGAATGGGTGTTGGACTTTATCAAATGCCTTTTCGGCATCAATGGACAAAATCAGGTGATCTTTGTCTTTTGTGTTATTTATGTGGTTAATCACATTAATTGTTTTCCTGGTGTTGAACCAGCCTTGCATCCCTGGTACGAATCCACCTGGTCATGATGGATTATTTTCTTGATATGTTGTTGTATTCTGTTGGCAAGAATTTTGTTGAAGATTTTTGCATCTAGGTTCATGAGTGATATCGGTCTGTAGTTCTCTGTCTTTGTTGGATCTTTCCCTGGCTTAGATATCAGGGTTATGCTGGCTTCATAGAATGGGTTTGGGAGTACTCCAACCCTTTCTATACTGTGAAATATTCTCAGTAGTATTGGGGATAACTCTTCTCTAAATACTTGGTAGAATTCTGCCGTGAAGCCATCTGGGCCTGGACTTTTTTTTGGTTGGCAGTGTTTTGATGACCTTTTCAATCTCTTCCTTTGTGATGGGTTTATTAAGTTGTTCTGCTTCACGTTGTGATAATTTGGGTAGGTGGTACGAGTCAAGGAATTGGTCCATTTCCCCTAGGTTTTCAAATTTGTTATAGTACAGTCTTTCATAGTATTCTGTTATGATATTTTTGATTTCTGTTGCATCCACCATTACTTCTAATGAGAATTCAGACTGTACTTCTCCTGAGACAGATTTGTTTGTTCTACTGGCAGTTTATGGTATATACAGTATTCTTTGCCAACATCCTAATTCAAAGGGATCAGTTCTTTGTTAGAAAAAATAAAAACAAAAACAAAAACTTACACTAGACCAACAAGCAATTGTATCATATCCATGTTTATCATGATATCGCTTATTGGTCTAATTGCGAGGTTTTTTTTTTTTTATGTTGAAGTGTAATCCATACTGAAGGAAAGCTGTGGTCTCTGGTCTTCATAAGTAGGGCATCAAGTAGTCTTGACTTTGGACAAGCACCAGTGTGTCATCTGCATATCTCAAGTTGTTAAATAGTTTTCCTCCAATCCTGATGGCATGTTCTTCTTCACATTGTTCGGTTTCTTGTACTATTTGGCCAGCATACAGATTGAATCAGTATGGTGAAAGTATACCACCCTGACCCACACCGCACCTGCCTGGATTTTAAGCTATGCAGTATCCCCTTGTTCTGTTTGAACTACTGACTCTTGCAGTATGCACAGATTCTTGATGTGCAAAATTGTTCTGAGAGTCTCATTCTTTGCAATGTTACCCATGATTTGTTATGACTCACAGAGTTAAATGTCTTTGCATAGTCAATAAAACCTACTTAAGTACGTTTCTTATATTCTTTGATTTCAGCCAGCACTCATCTGACATTGGCAATGATATCGCTTGTTTTACTTCTTATGAAGCAGACTTGAACTTCTGATAGTTCCATGTCAGTATATTGCTGCAAACATTTTTGATGATCCTTAGCAAAATTTTACTTGTATGTGATATTAATGACATTGTACAATAATTTCCACATTCTGTTTGATCACCTTTGTTTAGAGTGGGAACAAATGTGGATCTCTTTCCATCAAATAGGTGGGTAGCTGTCTCCCAAATTTCTTGGCATTGAGAACTTCCGGTGCTACATCCATTTTTGAAACATCTCATTATGTATTCTGCCAATTCTTGGAGGCTTGTTTCTCATCAGTGCCTTCAGGGCAGCTCGTACTCCTTCCTTCAGGATCATAGGCTTGTGATAACGTGCTGTCTCCTGAGTGACTAGATATCAACCAATTCTTTTTGGTACCAGTACTACGTATTTCTTTCATCTTCTTTTGACGCTTCCTGTGTCATTCAATATTTTCCCCTTAGAATCCTGCACTATTGCAACTTCAGGCTTGAATTTTTTCTTCAGTTGTTTCACCTTGAGGAATGGCCACCTCATTCTTCCTTTTGGATTTCCAACATCAGGTCTTTGCAGTTTTCTTTATGATGTTTACTGTTCTTGAACCACTCTTTGAAATCTTACATTTAACTCTCTTGTTTCATCGTTGTTTCCTTTTGCCTTAGGTATTCTATGTTCACTAGCAAGTTTTAAAGTCTCTTTTTTAGATGGTCTCTCAACTGAGGTAGGATATACTCAATATCTTACTATAGCTGTAGTGGACTTTTTTCTAATTTTCTTTGGCTTCAACTTGATAGAACTTGCATATGAGCAATGGAAGGTCTGTTCTGCAGTTGGCCTCTGGGCTTGTTCTGATTGATGATACTGAGCTTATTTCCACAATCATTTATTTATACAGATATGTTCAATTTTATTCTTGTGTATTCTGTCTCAGGATGTCCATCTGTATAGTTACTGTTTCTGTTTATTGGAAAAAGATATCAACAGTGAAGAAGTCTTCTGTTTTTCAAAATTATGCCTTGTAATTTCCAGCATCGATTCTATCACTGAAGACGTATTTACCAAACACTGTTCCCTTTTCTTTGTTTCCAACATTCACCTTCCAATCACCAGTAATTGTCATTGCATCTTGATTTCACATTTCATTAATTTCAGACTGTAGAAGTTGGTAAAGGTCTTCAGGTTCTTCTTCTTTGTCCTTAAAATTTGGTCATAAATTTGATAATCTTTTAATGATTGGTTGTTTTTACAGGCATATGGATATTATCCTATCTTCGACAGTGTTGTACTTTAGAATAGATCTCAAAATGTTCTTTTTCAAGATAAATGCAATACCATTTTCCTTCAATTTGCCTACTATGCCTCCCAGCATAGCACACCACATGATTCAAAATGGCTAATACCAGTCCATTTCAGCTCACTAATGCCTCACGTATCAACGTTTATGTGTTCTCGATCATTTTTGGTGATTTTGACTTTTCCTAGTTTTGTACTTTTTACATTCCATATTCCTGTTATTAATGGATGTTTAAAACTACCTTTTCATATTGAGTTGTGTCACATTAGAAAATGAAGGTCGCTAAAGCTTGACTCCATCCACATCCATCAGGTTGGCTCTACTTTCAGGAGACAGCTCTTCGGCTGTTGTACTCCAAAGGCCTTCCAATGCAAAAGACTGATTTTCTGACAGTATATCAGACAATGTTTCACTGCTGTTCATAAAGATTTCACTGGCTGAATTTTTTATGAAATAGATTGCCAAGTCCTTCTTCCTAGTGTGTCTTAGTCTGGACGCTCCTCTGAAACCAGTCCATCACAGGTGTCCTTGCTTCTATTCAAAATAGGTGCGACAGGCTGCAGCATCACAGCAACACACAAGTTAATACAGAATGACAAACTGGCAGACCTAAATTTGTACTATACCGTGAGAAGTGAACAGATATTGCAGAGTTCTGCTAACACAATGACAGCAGCATAGACTGTGCAGATAGAGTGGCTTACATTCTTTTTTTTTCTTTTGTAAATTGTACTTTAGATGAAGGTTTACAAACTAGTTTTTCATTAAACAGTACTCACATTGTTTTATGATGTTGGTTAACAACCTAACAACAGGTCAACATTTTCCCTTCTCAACCTTGCATTCTTATTATCAGCTATCCTGTACCCTCCTACCTTGTAGTCCTTGCACCTGGGCTGTTGTGCCCCGTGAGTCTCAATTTGTTTCGTGGGCCTGTTCAATCTTTGGCTGAAGGATGAACCTCAAGAGTGGCTTTATTATTGAGTTGAAAGGATGTCTGGGAGCCATATTCTCAGGGTTTCCCCACCGTCAGGCCCCAAAGTCTGGTCTTTCTTTTTGAGTTAGAATTTTGATCTATGTTTTTCTCCACTTTTGTGTGGAACTCTGTCGGGATCCCTGTCAGAGCAGTGAGTCGTGGCCGTTAAGCACCATCTAGTTATTCAGATTCGGTCTACTGAATGCCGTTGTAGATGCAGTGCATTAGTCCTTTGGGCTAATCTTTGCCTTGTGTCTTTAGTTTTCTTTATATACCTTGCTCCTGAGTAGATGAGACCTATGGAATATCCTAGATGGCTCCCCACAGGATTTCAAACCCCCAGACTCTACTCGACAAAGTAAAATGTAGAACATTTCTTTATAAAACTGTAATATACCAGCTGAGTTAGATGTTCCCTGAGACCATGGATCTCATAGCCGTCAACCCAGCAATTTGGTTGCTCAAGGAGTTTGGTTGTATCTACAGAGCTGCTGTGACCTTGAAAAGGCTTTCATTCTTAAGAACTGATTCTGTCGTCTTGGGCAAGTTATTCAGTCACCTTTAAGTGGGGATAATAACTTATTAATTATGTGTAAGGGCTAAATGTAAGGCTCACATATATCTATATTTTCCTCAGACTAGTAACTGGTATTTAATAGACCCTTAAATGAGAAACACAATAAAGATGATAATGTTAATTGATGTTATAACTGATACTTAGCTCATAATCTGACAAATTGTAGATGTCTCAATAATCAAAAGAGTAAGTGAATAAATAAGTTAAATTAAAAAATAAAAAGAATTGAATAAAATTAGTGACTATAAACTGTGGCTTTGTATTGGAGTTATCTGTAGAACAATTTTTAAAAAGCTAGATACCTGGTTCTAGCTGATGACTCAGTATCAGAATTTCTGGATGTGAAGTAAAACACCTGCATTTTCTAAAGTTAATAAAGCCTGTTTATTATGACAATGAGTAACAGATGTACAGTATGCTGTGGATACATAGGAAAACGCCATAGTTAAGTGTTGAGAAGTTGGACATAAGTTTAAAAATTCATCTAATTTTCCACAATTCTGATATCTTTCTTTAGGTATATTGTTTTCTTTTAGCCAAGAGGCATAATGACCTGGATTGCCTAGGACTTTTACTGACTTGATCCAGTTCGAATTATTTTATTTCTCTGATGCTTAATTTCTCCCTGTCCAGATTTAGCTAACACTTGTCTTCTCAGTCTCAAGAGCTATCTCCAGTTTCAAGGAATGCCTAAGGGAGTGAGGGACAATTCCAATGAAAAAAGGAAAGAAAAAAAAGTTGAACATATCTGAAGGTAGGATGAGACAAAGAGAAAGTATGTGTGAGAAAGACAACATAAGCGACAATTACAGAGAGAGATGAGCCATGGTGGAGAAGAATGATATCCATGCAAAGCCATACAACAATTGCTTCTCGATTTCTTCTGGATCATTGTGCTACTAATAGTCACTTTAGATGGCTCAGTGTGGCCATTCCATACATAGATCAGTGTCTCCCTAAGAATTCAATATCTTTGAAGTGATATATTTTTAAAAAATATAAAAAATGTTGAAAATATACCCTAATGGATTTTAGAGTTTTTTTTTTAATAATTACTAGTACTAGTTTTGACAAGGTGTGATTTCTAAATATGTTTGCATTGAATCTCTTTCTGTTCTCCCCAAATCCACCAATAAGTGGTATGCTTAATGGCTTGAGTAATAATGTTTCTAATTATACTTAAATGAGACTATGCAAAACTTTTATTAAATGAAGAAATACCACACAGATGTTATTCAACTTTGGCATGCATGAGAAATGCTTAAATTCCTTGTTAAAACATAAATTTTCAAGTACTTCTATAAGATTCTGATTTTTTAATTCTGTAGTAGAGATGGTAACCCACTCAGTATGGTAACAGATCTAGTGTTTCACTCCTTACAGTTAGAAATTTTTCTTGCTCAAATATTGGTAGCAGATAAGTAGCTAATGATTTAGTGAACAAAATGCTATATGATCTTTTCTATTCTTTTTTTATGCTGCTTTTATTTACACTTGTGACAAGTGTTTATATAGCAAGCATTCTTCTTATTCTCTAATTTGTAATGCTACTTCCATGCTTTTTAAATTTGTTCATGATTGTTATGTTTTTCTTACATTTAGATTTAAGTAAGATCACACACAAACTAACCATAAAAGTATGTTTGCACTAGGAAAAAAGAAATATCTCCGCTGGTTATATGGATATGCCTATACGAGTGTCTGTATGTATTTGAGTGTGTGAATGTAGCATTACAAAAGAAAAGATGAGATAGCCAAGCCAATGCTGTCGAGTTGGATCCGACTCATGATAAGATAACACATTTGTCTATAGACAGATACAGAATCCAGTAGAAACACTGATGGTACCACAGTTAAAGACCTTGACTGTTATTCAGAAAGATCAATGGTTCAAACTACTAGCCACTCTTTGGGAGAGGGATGTGGCAGTCCACTTCCCTAAAGATCACAGTGTTGAAAACCAGATGGCACACTTGTACTCTGTCCTAAAGGGTCACTCTGGATAGGAATTGACTCAATAGTAATGAGTTTTTTTTTTTTTTTGGTCACATGTGCATTTCTGTTATTATTATAATTAAAAATACCACTGTTTCCAAAGAATTTTTCTGATGTTATAAGTAGTTTTTATATTGTATTTGTAGCATATGTTTCTTTTGAAGTATGATATTTTTCCTGCTTTCATACACTTACAGGAAAGCTGTTAAAACTAAACCGTGTTAGTTATAAATATTTATAAAGCAGAATCACATCCTGATTTTAAAACCACATGCCACATTTTCACTGCTCTGTAACAGTGATTAGTATGAACTAAGTGGAAGCTGCCATTTTACTGATTCTTGTATTTAATTATTTATAAATAGAAGTGAACAGAGACTCAGATGTTTTCTTAAATGAAATTCCTCTCATGGGATACTCCATATATATGACTTATACTCTTCACCTCAACTGTGCTTAATTTATTTCAACAATGTCTAATGTGTTCTTCACTGTTTGTCTCCAGATTATAAAATCATTCCTAATGTAGTTCATCTTTAAAATAGTATGAGCAGTCAAGTGTATTCACGCTTATTGTTCAAAGCTGTAGAATTGTTAAAAATAATCAAGACTCAAAGAAGCTGAAACAAAGTTTGTGAGTAGTTTTTTTATATGCATACATGGAGCTTATTCTGATTAAAAAAATAAAAAAAGCAAATGGCTGTATGTAAGCTAGTTACAAAGAAGCAGATAAAGAGGAGGGAGAAGAATAGAAGGTCAACCACTGGCCAATCTTAGCATGATTTTTGTACTGATAACAATACCAGGTCACAAGGTAGTTTCTGGCCTTGCACTCACCTGCAGCCATAACATATTTTGAAATTCAAATTAAATTAGTCCAGATTAGAACAGAAAAGAAACCATTAGCAATTTTGTTGGTGGAAAAAAAAGAGCTACTGGAGGAATTAATTAGGGGTCAGAAATGATTTTCTGGCTAGTATTTGGTTTCGTGGGTAAGAAAAATCTTAAGATCAAAGTAAGAGGTCTGTTATTAATTTTTCTTTCTGACACAGTCATATGATAATTAAGGCATATGTAGGAAATCTATTTATAAATCAACAGGCAAAGTTCTTTCCCTGAGAAATCAGACGGGAGTTCAGGTGGAAAGAAGCCTATCAAATTAGACTCAAGATTGGCAGCCAGCGATGGGTCTCACTTTACTTGCTCCTTCTTCAGTCGTTTCAGAAGTGCCCTTGCCTTTGAAAGGCAGGAAACTGAATTAAACCTCCAGGCTCTTTCTTAAATTAATGAAGGGATTGCTCCCTCTTATATCTCCTCAACATTTTCAACTTTCTTTACAGGCCTACTCCGAGGTACAACCTCATTCAGTTATATTTTGCTAACCAAAATATAACCAGTTCGAATCTACCAGGTGCTCCTCGGAAACCCTATGGGGAAATTCTACTTTGCCCTTTAGGGTCAGTATTAGTCGCAACCAACCCAGCAGCAAAGGGTTTTTTATTTTTTAATCATCTAAACTCGCCTTATAACCTGGAAGTGAATTGGAAGTGCTCTAGTGTATACCTATAACAAATCCGGTTGTCTAAGTAGGTGGGAAAATCATCCGCATTTACCGTGTTTGACCTTGGCTGAGCATCTTGATTAGTTATTGCCTGTTCTTTTTTTATAGAAAATTTCTCAACCTCCTCCTTTCTTTTCTTTGCTTGTTGGTTAATAATGATGTCTCTTTCAGGAGATACCCCATTCCAGATGAGTTTTTTTCCCAAGTCCTAACTGTGTTACAAGAATCAATACCCATGGAAGCAGCAGTAAAAAAAAAAAATCAAAAGAGATATTGCATTGGGAAAGTGCTGCAAAGGACCTTTGTAAAGTGTTCAAAAGTAAAGATATAACCTTGGAGGCTAAGGTGCTCCTTACCCAAGCCATGGTATTTTCAATAGCATCGTATGCGTGTGAAAGCTAAACAATAGATGAGGAAGACAGAAGAAGAATTGAAGCCTTTGAATTGTGGTGTTGGAAAAGAATACTGAATGTACATGGACTGCCAAAAGAACAAACAGATTTGTTCTAGAAGAAATACAACCAGAGTCCTCCTTGGAAGCAGAGATGGTAAGACTGTGTCCTACATACTTTGGACATGTTTTCAGGAAGGATCAAACCCTGGAGAAGAACATTATCTTTGGTAGAGTAGGAGGTTAGCAAAACAGAGGAAGTTCCTCTACAAGATGTATTAACATAGTGGCTGCAACGATAGGCTTAAGCATGAAAATGATTGTGGGCATGGCATGAGACCAGGCAGTGTTTTGTTCTGTTGTGCATAGGGTTACTATGAGTCAGAACCGACTCAAGGCACCTAATAGCAACAATGACTCTGTTAAACAGAGTTTTAGTGGCACAGAGACTAAGAATTTGGCCGATAACCAAAAAGTCAACAACTGAAATCCACCAGGTGCTCTCTCCTTGGAAGCCCTATGATGTGGTTCTACTCTACCCTATAAGGCTGCTATGATTCAAAATCAACTCAACAGCAATGGATTTGTTTTGTTTAATCCTGTAATGATACTTCTTAAGAAATACTGGCTTTATTTGTGCCTTTTATATTGAGAATAGAGAAGAAGTTGAATTGTCTTTGAAGTTGTGCCTAGATGAACTCTGGGGACACTGACTGAGCACACCTTAATTAGAGTGCCTCTCAAGCTGTACCCCAATGCCTCGGCACTGTTTCTTCTTGTAGTTGGGTGCCATTAAGTCTATTTTTACTCTTAGTGACATCACATGACAGAGTAGAACTGTCTCATAGGGTGTCCTTGGCTATAATCTTTACAGAAGTGGATCAGCAGTCTTGTCTCCCACAATGAGTTCAAACTGCCATCCTTTAAGTCATCAGTGAAAAACTCAACTGTTACATCCCCAGGGTTCTTCTTGCACTGTTTAAAGTCCTTCCATTGAGGAACAATCCTGAGTTGCACAGGGAGTTCCAAAATGAGTAAGATTGAAATTATTCATCAGACACATAGTGTGAAATTGTTATCATAGTAAGAAGTCAGAAATTAATCACCATTACAGAAAAACAAAACAAAACAAAACTTTGGACATGTTAGGAGGGATCAGTCCTTGAAAAAGAACTTCATGCTTGGTGGAATGGTGGATCAGTGAAAAAGAGGAAGACCATCAGCAAGATAGATGGACATAGTGACTGTAACAATGGACTTAAGCATAAAAATGATTGTGGACATTGGCAGGACCAGGCAGTATTTCATTTTGTTGTGCACAGGGTTGCTATGAGTTAGAAGCACTCGACAGCACCTAACAATAGCAACAATAGAAAAAATATATAGAAAACATAATTTCCTAACACTTGGAATTGTAAGCCAGTACTAATGCCTAAAATATTATAAATTAATATTAACCGCTTACATTTTAGTGATTTTTTCATTTGCAATTGAGCTATATTGACTATTAAAGTAAGCCTACATAGTTTCTGAAAATACCACACAAAATGAAACACTTGTTACAAAGGTGTGAAAGCTCAAAAGAAAAGAATATATGGGGACATGTAATAAATACATTCTTATGCTACTGTACTAAAAGTTTTTTCAATAGAGTAATGACTAATTAGCTTTGTTTCATCTCCAGGTGCTAGAGAATGGGAAATAACTTTAAACCCTGGCCTTGACAGTGACAAACTCAATGATTACAAACACACATTTGCCTTTCTCTTGCAAGAGGGCTAATATGTTGGCCTGTGAAGAAGTGCGATTCACGAGAAGAAGGAGGCTTTTAGGGTGCGAGCATTAATTAGGCATTCATAGTATCTCAGTCATCTGGTGCTGTCCTAACAGAAATACCACGAGTGGACAGCCTTAATAAGGAAACGTTTATTCTCATGCAGCAGGGAGTCTAGAAGTCCAAATTTAGGGTGGCAGCTCCGGGAGGATGCATTCTTTCTCTGTTGGCTCTGGAGGAAGGTCCTTGTGTTGCATTAATCTCCCCTTGGTCTGAGAGCATCTTGGTGCAGGAACCTCAGGTCTGAAGGACACATTCTGCTCTCAGTGCTGCTTTCTGGTGCTGTGACATCTCCCACTCTCTGCTTGTTTCCATTTCTTTTATCTCTTGTAGCACAAAACAATGAAATGTGGTGGAAGCCACACTCCAGGGAAACTCCCTTTACAAAGGAGCAAGGAGGTGGCCTTAGGAAGAGTGTTACAGTCTCCCTCTAATCCTCTTTGACACAATCCAATATTAACCACAGACAGAAATTAGGACTTACAGCATAGAAAGATCACTCAGAGGAGGACAATCACACAGTAGTAGGAATCATGGTCTAACCAAACTGTTACACAAAATTTCGGGGGGACAACTCAGGTTATGGTACCCAGGGTCATGGAAGTGATAACCCCATGTTTTTCTGGTCCATAAATTGAGTATGTTCTTTAATTTTGTATCTTAACTTTGTCACATGTGTGACTCTAGTCTCTGCTTTACAGTCTCTATTTCTATAAATTATGCAATGTAGAAGTAGGTATACCTTTGAATGAGGCTAATACATTAATGTTTGACATTACAACAGTGTCTTAGTTATCTAGTGCTGTTAGAAATATCACAAATAGGTAGCTTTAACAAACAGAAATTTATTTTCTCAAAGTTTAGGAGACAGAAGTCTGGATTCAGGATGTGAGCTCTAGGGGGCAATTTTCTTTCTCTGTCAACTCTGGAAGAGGGTCAAAGCCATTACCTTTCAACTTCTAATGTTCCTTGGAAATCTCCATGTGTCCTGGTGTCTGTTTTATTCCATCTACCCTCTGCTGGCTAGTTTAATCTCTTTTCTATCCTCAAAGATAGTGATTCAAGGTACACCCTATACTAATGTTTCTTCATGAACACAACAAAGAGAACTCATTTTAAAGTGGATTTATAACCACAAGCACAGACTAGAATTTATAACACATATTTTTTGGGACACATTAAAAGTTTTACCTTCCACCAAACATTCGAACATAGTTCAGGCAAGTTCTTTGCCACTACACAAAAAGCATCGTTCTTCCATTGTTCAATCACATGTTCATTTTCTTTTATAGTCTCACCAGAAACACATGTAACATCAATATTTCTAGCAACATTCTGTTGCTCATGCCGTATGTATTCTCTACGGTGACACATTTTCTTTTTTATTTAACATGACTGAGTGTAAATGTACATTCCTTTATGAATTTACATGCCCACCTATATGCAGCTTCCACTGCTGTCCCTGTCCGCTGACAGCACACTATTCCTCTCTGCTCCATACATGTCTCATCCTCCCAACAGCCTCCTTTCCCCTCCTCTCCACCCACTTTCTTTCCTCCAGCCAGAGGTCAGCAGGATGCTATCCTATAGATGTATAGAACCATACAGTGCAACCAATATATGGTCACTCTGCATTGCCAAGTCCAATCCATTCGTGTCCAAAGAGTGGACCTTTGTTATAATTTATGGGAAAGGGCAGCATCAGGGCCGGAGGCCATGCTCTCAGGGGAACCCCGAAACCGCTGGACTATCAGTTGAGGTCTTTTAGTGGAGATCTCAGGATGCACCCCTTTTTATTCTTGATGGTGACACATTTTCTTTATGACCCTCCTCACTTCTTTAAAGACATCAGAAGAGTTGCCTTTGAAGTCTGTAAGTCCTACCAACAATCTCTTCAAGGCAACATATACTTTTACTGTTAGGTACCTTTAAACCCTTCCAGCCTCCACTTATTACCCAGTTCCAAAACCCCTTCCACGTATAGCCATCTGTTAGAGCAGCATCCCACTCTGCCAGTACCAAATTCTGTCTGATTATCTAGTGTGACTATACAGATACACCACAAGGAGACTACAAATCCAAAGTTAACATGCTGGCTTCAGGAGATTTTCTTTCTGTGAGCTATAGAGAAAGGTCCTTGTATCTTTTGGTTCAGATTCTTTGTCTTTCAAAGTTGTTCGTGAGTCTGGACGTCTATCTTATCACATCTCTCCTCTCCTGGCTTGTTTATTTTGTTTTATGTTTTAAAAAAGATTGACTCAAGGTATACCTTCACCATCCCTACCTCATTAACATAGAAAAAGACAATCTCTTCCCAAATGGGATCATACCACAGGCTTTTGTTGTAACTGTTACGTATCACCTAGTTGTTCCAATTCATAGACACTCTATGAACAACAAAGCAAAACATTGCCCAGTTCTAGAACTCCTCCTGATAGCTGCTATGTTTGAGTCAACTTGTTGCAGCTACTGCGTCAATCTATTTCACTGAAGGTCTTTCTGTTTTTCATTGACTTTCTACTTTACTAAGCATGATGTCTGGTCACTCCTAATAACATGTTCAAAGTACATAAGATAAAGTCTTGCTATCCTTGCTTTTCAGGAGCAATTTGTCTGTACTTCTTCCAAGACAGAAGCGTTTGTTCTTCCAGCAGTCCATAGTATATTCAATATTCTTTGCCAACAGCATAATTCAGGCATTGGTTCTTCTTACAGTCTTCCTTATTCACTGTCCAGCTTTAGAACACATATGAGATGATTAATAATACCATGACGTGGTCAGGCACATCTTTGTCTTCTAAGTGACATTTTTGCTTTTTAACACTTGAAAGAGGTCATTTGCAGTCAATATGCAGAATTGTGGTATGCCTTGTGTTGAACTGTATCCCTCCAAAATATCTGTCACCTTGGCTAGGTCATGACTCCCAATATTGTGTGACTGTCTAGTGTTTTGTCATCTGGTATGACCTCTTTATGTGTTGTAAATTCTATCCCTATGATGTTAATTAGGTGGATTAGTGGCAGTTATGTTAATGAGCTCTACAAGACTGGATAGAATTTTAAGGCCATTTCTTTTAAGTCCTAGAAGAGAGAAGACAGCAGAAAAGCACGGGGACCTTGCACCCCAAGACAGCAGTACTGGCAGCAGAGCTTGTCCTTTTGACCTGAGTGAGGTTCCTGCACTGTAATTTTCCCAGACCAAGGAGAAAATTGATGACAAGGACTTTCCTCCAGAGCTAACAGAGACAGAAAGCTTCCCCCTGGAGCTGGCACCATGAATTCAGACTTCTAGACTATTAGACTGTGAGCAAATAAACTTTTCGTTAAAGCCATCCACTTGTGTTTTTTCTGTTATGGCAGCACTGGATGATTCAGATACCATATACTGCTTGGTATTCTGACTGCTGCTTCCATGGAGGAAACCTGGATGGCACAAGGTAAAGTGCTGCAGCTGCTAACGCAAAAGTTGGCATTTCAAACCCACCAGATGCTGCTTTGAAACTCTATGGGGCAGTCCTGCTCTGCCCTATCAGGTCACTATCAGTTGGTATTGATTCAATGGCAATGGGTTTTTGATTTGGCTTCCACAGTGATATAGATCCAAGTAAAATGGAATCACTCAGAGACAAATGTTAGGATTTGGAATACATATTTTAGGGGACATAATTCTGTCCATAATAAACTCTTTGTTCATGTTAACACATTTCTCTGATGATACTCTTTCTTTTGCTATCAGTAAGTATTTGTGGATGTTACCAGTTTGAATGCTTTATTGACCAGGCTATTAGGACAGCATGAATATTTCAGAAAACAAATGGATATCTTCTTCATTCTTAATATTAAAAAAAATTGATATCTGAGATAGGACTTGGTGATTATCAAATATATTTTTTAAGCTTAACCTATGGTTTATAAACCATACAGGCTCTCCTCGATACCTGCTGTACTTAAAAAAAAACACTAAGTTGCTCCACACAGAAGTGATATACTAGCCAACTTGTTTTGCCAAAACTATAAAGGGTCAAATCTATCTTTAAAAGACTGCTTAGGATACTATGACAATGTCACTCTGAATTGAATAACCAAAAAAGAGAAACTCACTGCCATAAAGTCAATTCTGATTCATCGCAACCTTATAGGACAGAGTAGAACTGCTCCATAGAGTTTCCAAGGAGCACCTGACAGATTTGAAATGCTGACCTTTCCGTTAGCCAGATTTAGCTCTTAGCCCACTGTACTACCAGGGTTTGAATAGTTATTTGAAAACCTGTGTCAGGCTTAAATACAGAAACTTTGGGAAAGGCTCCAAGACAAAGACACGGATCAGAGTACTTTAGGATGAATGAAACCCAATTATAACTGGACTCCATGTTAGGGCTGACTTACTAGGCGCAGTGCTCATAATCCATGAGGCTTTTAGACGCCCACAAACATGTGTTATTTGTTTTAATCAAGAATAATAGTAAATAAATATCATCTGGCCTGTATAGTATGTATCTTTGTTTCATTGTGATTACTGAAAAGCATATAGTCCAAATCAATTTAGCATGCCCATCTATATGAAGCTCCTTCAGCTCTTCTTGCATGATGACAACACACTCCTCCTTTTCGTCCTGTAATTGTGGTATCCTCTTAACAAGTTCCTGTCCCTTCCTCACCATCTTTTCTCCTATCTAGAAAGAGACTAGTAGGACCAAAACCAAAAACCCTAACCTTCTGCAGTCGAACCTTTTGCAGTTGAAACCACAAGATCGGCAGTTCAAATCCACCAAGCACTCCTTGAATACTCTGGGGGTCGCTTCTACCCTGGTCCCTAGGGTTGCCATGAGTCGGATCCGATTCGAAGGCACTTGGCTGGCTGTCTCTGCAGTTGAGTTGATTCTGACTCATAGAGATGACTCCTATAAATGCATAGAGCCATAAAGTAATACTTGTCTTTAATGAAGGAAAGTGACCATGAAGGCTAAGTTCTTAGAGCCTAGAGAAGTCATAATATGGCCCCAGTTATTGTCACCGTATGAGACTTATATTTCTGATAAGAAGCATTCCTTGGCCTTCTGCTTGGCTAAATGACACTGGAATTTTAAATTGAGGCATGTTCAAGAAGTCCAGTGGGTTCCAGGTAGCTAACCCCTTCCTCCTTGTCCCCCAAATATAAATCAACAAATGTGCACTTTATGTTAGTAGCTGAGCATTATGAATCCTAATAATTAGCTTGTAATAAGTTTAAGGAATTGTAGAAAATTTCCTGTTGTTTGATTTTTTTTTTTTTTTAAATAACTATCAGGTCTATGTTTCTGGAGAAAGGGAGAGAATATTAGGTTATATGTTATGAATGTCTGAGTTAGATTGTTTAAAGATACTAACAAAATAATTTTCTACCTACCAATATTTCCTTCTATAACTTGTAACATAACTAAACTATAGTTTTAGAAAATGATATGATATTCCCAGTTGTTTTGAAGGAATAAATACTAGGTACACATGTTTAAATTATCATTAGTGCAAGTTTTAATATTTACATAACCTCTGAAACAGGGGGGCCTTGACAGCACAGGCTTCTGTCAGGCATTTAACACCAGAGGCATCTGGGCCACTGTGATATTAATATGTTGAAAAACATTATTTTTATTGTGATAGAACCAACAAAAACATTTTAGGCAAAGCAGTGCTTGTAACATTGTGATACGTGGTTCATTTGCAGCAGAATCATATGAGGTATGATTTCCTGACTAGTCTATCCCAGAACCTCTAAAACAAAATATCTGTAGGTAGGGATTTAATAATCTGCATTTTTACCAAGCTCTTGAAGGTGACACAGGCACACATGTTTGAGAATTCCTCTGGAAACAAATGGCGTTTTCTCCTTCTCCTTTTCTGGTTTAACAGCTTTCACATACACAAAGTTAGAATATGAGGATTTTTCTTCACATCCTCTTTTCATCATTCCATGGGTTCAATCTTATTTTTGTTTCTTTCTGCCTTGCTTCCTTCCTTATTGTATCCTTGTACCATACTTATTTTGCTTCCCTCCTCCTTCTCTGTCTTTCTTTCTTTCTGTTGATGAATCTACTTACCTATCTACCTACCTACCTATCTCTAGTCTCTATCACCTATAATATACTCACAGTCCCTGAACTTACCACCCAAACCAAGAACTAAAAACCTTGACAGTGACTTGCATCTACCAACACGTGCTCCCTTATTCCAGCCTCCTGTCCATCTAAGATGACAGTTACCTGAACTTGTATATATAATTCTCTTACTTTAAAAGTTAAATATATGTATATAAGCACATGAACATATACACACATAAATATGTATTTTAACTGTTTTGAACTATATGTCACACTGTGAATCATCTCCTATGATTTGCTTAGTTCTTCTTCACTGGTATTGAAGCAAGTTTCATGTATTCTGAAATGCTACATGTAGCTTATTTTATTATGATTATTATTATTATTCTTTCACTAAGATTTCTGTAGAGCCTCCGCGAGTTGGAATCAACTTTGGTAGCAGTGGCTAAGATTTCTATTGAGTGACTGCCCTATAATTATTCATTCTCTTCTTCAGTTGGGTTAATTTCTGACATTTTCCTCTTACGAGCAGTGTTGCTAGTTAACATTCATGTGCATGTATCCAAGTGCCCATACATAACACCCATGGAAGCAGCAGCGAAGGAATCAAATGATGGATTGCACTGGGCAGATCTGCTGTGAAAGACCTCTTTAAAGTGTTAAAAATCAAAGACGTCACTTTGAAGACTGAGGTGCACTTGACACAAGTCATGGTGTTTCAATTGTCTCATATGCATGCGAAAACTTGACAGTGAATGAGAGAGACAGAATAAAAATGAACATCTTTGAAGTACAGTGTTGATGAAGAATATTCAAGGTATTATGGACTGACAAAAAAATAAACAAACGTATTTTGAAAAATAAAACACAACCAGAATTCCCCTTAGGAGAAGGATGGTGAAAGCACATGCTACATACTTTGGGCACATTATCAGGAAGGGTCAGTCCCTGTGGAAGCACATCATGCTTGATAAAGTAGAAAACCCAAACCAAACTCACTTTTGTCAAGTCAATTCTGACTCACAACAATGCTATAGGAGAGAGTAGAACTGTCACACAGTTTCCAAGGAGCACTGGGGGAACTAGAGCAGTAAAGTGGAAACAAACAAACAAACAAAAACAAAACCAGGAAAACCATCAACAAGGTGGATCCACATAGAGGCTGTGACAGTGGGCTCAACCCTAAGAGCTACTGTGAGGACAGGGCAGGACTGGGCAGTGTTCGATCTGTTGTGTGTGTGGTCGCTAGGAGTTGGAACTGACTTGAGAGCTCCTAGCAACAGCCAAAAATGGCTATCAAATAACTTTGTTGTGTTCTTGATTTGTGAGGGGGAGTGTAACCATTACTCACAAGAGGAAAATATAGAAAGTAACTCAATTAATTCGTGTCCTTAATGGTAATGTAGAAATTAACCCGTTAATTCACATCCTTAATGGTCATAGGAAACCTTGGTGGGATAGTGGGTTAACTGCTACTTCGACTAACCAAAAGGTCAGCAGTTCAAATCCTCCAGGCACTGGACGAAACTCTGTGGATCAGTTATACTCTGACCTCTAGGGTCCTATGGAGAAGATCTACTTTGCACACGTGGGATTGCAATGAGATGGATTCAACTCTTCAGCAACTAACAACCACAACACAACACTGCACTGTCGCAGTTATTATAATACCATAGTTGGGTCTTAATATCTACCAAGGTGGGCTCCAATCCTTGTTCTTTTTCTACAGGTTATCCTGGTTGTTTGTAGTCCGTTTATTTCCCATTGTTTTAGGCAGGTAGTGCTGCTCTAACAGAAATACCAGAGTGGATGGCTTTAGCAAAGGAAAGTTTCCTCTTACACAGTCCAGTAGGCTACAAGCCCACATTCAGGATGTCTGCTCCAGGGGAAGGCTTTCCCCTTGTCGGCTCTGGGGAAAGTTAAGTATTGCATCAGGTTTTGTCCAGGGAGCATCTTGGTGCAGGAATCTCAGATGTGAAGGATGCGCTCTTCTCCCGGTGCTGCTTGCTTGATGGTGTGAGGTTTCCAGTTCTCTGCTTGCTTCCCTTTCCTTTCGTCTCTTGAGGGATGAAAGGATTAAGGGTGGGGCAAGCCAACCTCCAGGGAAACTCCCTTTACAGTGAAGCAGGGAGGTGATCTCATGAAGGGCTTTATAGCCCCACCCTAATCCTCTAACATGCAGCACAGGAAAACCACAAAATGGATACTGCGAATCATAGCCCAGCCACATGGCCACACATATTTTTGGGAGGACACACTTCAATTCATGACATTCATGTAAATTTCAAAACCAGTCTATCAAGCTTACGACAGTTCATAAATATCAACAATATCAAGTTTGCTTTCATAAACTTGGTAGTTTGAAAACTCTGTTGGAATCAAGTAATTTCCAAAAAAAAAAAAAAAAAAAAGTCTTAAGAAAAAAAGGAAAAAAAGCCTTTCTTCTGTGACTCACAGAGAAAAGAAAACAAAGTTTTACCTTTGGCCTCTACTCTGTTGGAATCATTCAGTATTTATAAATGTTTGATTTAGAAAATATATCCTTAAATACTATGTACTTGGGAACTTAAAATTATGAGCATTTAGGATGTTAAAGGGAAAAATTGTAGCTTAAAATCAGAATATGTTTTCCTGTCCTCTTGGCTTGCTAAGTGTGAGGATTTAGAGTGGTACTGTTTCAGCTTTGTTTGTATAGCCATAGTAGACTAGAATTTTGAAAGTTTCCTCTCTTTTATTTCATAGACAACTAACAAAGACAACAATTTTTTTCCATAAAGTGAGTTTTTTTATTATTAATTCAAAATAAATGGACTTATCTCTTACAAATCTTAAAATTGTAATATTTAGGCAAACCCAGGTTGATTTAACCTTTGCAGTCCTCTCAGTGATAGCAGAGTTCTACCCATTATCTCATGCCCATCCCCACAGGAAGAATTTACTTCATACATAATATACAATTTGTGTGAGCGCACATTACGGCAAATACAATATGATTTTATTCTCTTATCTCATGTATTCATTGACTAAGTTAGATGGAAACCCTGGTGGCATAGTGGTTAAATGCTACAGCTGTTAACCAAAAGGATGGAAGTTTAAATCCACCAGGAGCTCCTTCGAAACTCTATGGGGAAGTTCTTCTCTGTTTTATAGGGTCACTGTGCATTGGAATTGACTTGATGGCTGTGAGTTTAGTTCTGTTTTTAAGTTAAGTGCAGCCCTGATGGCCAGGTAGATAAACACACATTGGCTAACCAAAAGGCAACAATTTGAAACTACAAGATACTCCTTGGAAATCCTACAGGGCAATTCTACTCTGTCCTACAGGGTCACTTTCAGTGAATCAGAACACACTCGGTGGACATGGTCTTGGTTTGGTTTCAGTAGGTTAAACAAACAAGCAAATAAACAAACAAACCCACTGCCATAGAGTCCATTCTGAGTTATAGCGACCCTACAGGTGAGTGTAGAACTACTCCATAGATTTTCCAAGGAGTGGCTTTTGGATTTGAATTGCCAACTTTTTGATTACCAGCCATAGCAGCACTTAACAACTATGTCACCAGGATTTCCTTGGTAAGTTAGGTGGCATGAAAATCTGTAGCAGAGATTTGCAAAATAGAAATGAGACTGTCAAAGGGAATTGGTGCAGTTTATTAAAATGTGCTATTTATTAAGTAACATAGTGATAGAATTTAGGTTAGTGCATATGTCTGTTATTTCACTGTATTTGTATTAAAAAAAAAAGTTATTCCTTTTCCCTAGTTCAGACTTGTTCAGCGACATAAAGGGGGAAGATGTTGAGTATTCTGCTGCAGCTCACTGTGCTCTGTTAATCCTTTTTATGCCGAGAAGTGAGACTGTACAAAGGTTGTAAAACAGGAAAACACACTCAAATGGTTATTTCTCATTTTGGTTTAATCCCATTGTAATACAGTACCAATAAGCACTGTGGTTAAGATAATCAGAGGGTGAACCACAGTATTTGTGTCTGAAATTCACTAAGACATCAATTCTAATTTACATTAAATGAAAAGATATTTACAACGTACAAAAAGAAAGAATTTTTTTAAAAAGCAACTTCTATTCTTCTGCTTTGCTTTATTCTTCTGTCTAATTATGTTGTTTGTGGTAAGCTTTGTTTGGGTTTACGCTCTTACCTTGAACTGAATCAGGAGAAATTGGATTCTAGGACCTCTGAGATCTCCTCATTGGAAAATCACTAAACAGAAGGGAGGGAGAAAAGAAAACTTGGTAACTGAGAAAAATTAAAATCCTTCCTGTAAATGAGGTTAAACACAAGATCAGACCGCAAACGAACAACTGAAATGAAAGCCTGAGTCAACAGCACACAGGACATACTGCAGGGCAAATTATGACTCCAATATAGAAGAAATCAATTTCATGCACAATTTATTAGTGCTGTCACCGACGGTCTGTCCTAAGACAGAATCTAGGTGAACTGAGTTATTTACCTGCAGCGGTACCACGCGGTTGTCTAAAACACTTTCTATAACTTGCTTGGTCTCCAGGGGACTTATTAAAAATACAAATGAGTTGGACCTACCGAAGATCTACTAACTCAGAAACTGCAGTGCAGGAATCTTGGAATCCTTACTCATTATAAGCGAAGCTTGGAAACCACTGCTTTAGAAGTAGGTAACAAAGAAACGAGGATGGCACTAGGAGTGTGTGTGTGTGTGCGTGTGTGTGTGTGTTGATATTTCACACAGTGTATGTTAACTTTAAATTTTAAGACTATATCTTGCTAAAAAATGCATAAACAAGATAAAATAATTTAGCTGACTTTAGCTACTTTTCTAATAAGGGTAACAAGGGCTCTGGCTCTTTATTTTTTTCTCTTTCAGGGTAGCAGCCCTGTTAGAGTGACACTAGCTAAACAGTAAAGTGTTATTATAGCCTGAACAAACCTGGCAACTTCTAAAATTCTGTCTTGCTACCGTATGTCAGAAAGGACGATTTAAAATACACCTTTTACTCATTGCTACCAAGGTAGCCAATATGAAGGGAGTTTCCCATTTGATGTTCTCAATCAGTAAGTATTAACAGAACACTTTTAAAGTAACAACAACAAAACAACCCTACACGTTCCACTCAGTAATTCCAGCATGAGTTCTTACAAAGAAAACTTTATAAGGAGAATTTCAATCTGATTACACAGGTAACAGTTTCACAAACACATTTTCCTTTGAAATTAGAGTATTTGTATATGTGATTTCTCTGGAAATTTTTACTCTCTAAAACGAGGTACTTGTTTTTTTCTATAGCAGGACACCCTGTTTTATTTCCCAGTAGCAAGATAGATTCAAAGAGATTCAACAACTAGCTTGGAGACACGCATCAGTCCACAGGAAAGTGAAAATAAGTGAAATAGTCACTGACCCTCCAGCCTCGTGAGGAAATGCGTTCGTTGCCATTGTTCTTTCTGAGACAACTGAGCCCTAGGGAAATCCACATGTTTGGTTTTGCCGTCCACCGTACCCTATCTCTTCAGCATTGTAGGTGTCAAAATGGCTTTTGAGGATGATTAGTCAAAATAAATGCTTTTTTTCCCTACATTTAATCTTCATAGAGCATTTCCACAGAAGAGAACAGGAGGGGCAGATGCTGCCTAGCGCAGATCTCATCTTTTCTTCCTCCTGTGACCACCTGCTTCCCGCCTCAGCACCGGAATCCACCTCACAGTCCAGCTGCTACCTCTGTTCTAGGCCCCCCAGCTCCCTCACTCAGGGCACAAGTGCTGTGTGAGCAGTGACCCTGTGGCTTTTCTGTCATTGTCCAGCTGCTTTCAGCCACAATAGTGACTTTAACAGATTCCACTACCATTTCTGCTGTCAGCCTGACACCTGATTTCACAATTTCCTATGTCCATTTCACGTGCCTCCTGCCTCAGTTAAGAGCACTGGGGATGCTCACATGTCTTAGACTCCCACTGAAGCGTCACAGTCCATCTGTATAAGGAGCTAGCACTGCCCGCTTTCTTGGTCTGCGTCCACTGTGATCTCCAAAGAGAAATACAATTCTCCGACCCAGAGGAAGCAACGATGTACACGGTGCATCTGCAAGATTCAGCTGACAATGTTGTTCACCTAAGCTCTAACCAGTTTGACTTTTGAGAAAATAAATATTAACAATAGGCGTCAATCATACTGAAGTCAGACACAAAGCATATCTTGCAGCAGGCTTAGAAGTCAAGCACATTAAATAGAAAGGTAGACAGTTGTGGTAATAAAAGCTCTAAAATAAGGATCAAAATATGGAAGTATTGTAGATCTTTAATTTTCCTCTAACTGTGTAACAGTATTTCTTGTCTCATATGTCTGTCTTTTTGTGGATCACTGCATCATATGCCTTGCTAATAAACAGTAAATTGTAAAGTTTTGTCTTTCTGAGAGTCATCGCCTTGAACAGGAAAGAAACTAAATCCAAATGCATTGCCACTGAGTCAATTTTGACTCACAGTGACCTTACAGGACAGAATAGAATGGCCCCAGGGGGTGTCCAGGAGCAGCCGGTGGATTCAAGGTGCTGACCTATGGGGTTAAATATTTAATATTTAACAAAACTATAACATTGAACTCTGTTAAAAGGATAGCCTTTTCTTTTTATAATTGTACTGAGAGAACAGTATTATTTTGAAAATGTATGGAATGTATGAAAAGTAGAACATAGCTCCATTTTATTTTAGTTTTCATAATCTTAGTTTTAAATTATTATATTATATTACAATAATTATTCTCATCATTTGGTTTAAATGTCTGGTTATTATCACATTATATTAATACCCACTGCTCTTGAGTCGATTCTGACTCAAAGAGACCTCATACAATAGAGTAGAACTGACCCATAGAGTTTCTAAGGAGCACCTGGTAGAATCAAACTGCTAACATTTTGGTCAGCACCCAGAACACTTAAGCTCTGTGCCACCAGGGTATCTCATTATATTAATAACAAAAACCCAAATCCAATGCCACTGAGTTGATTCCGACTCATGGCAACCGCATAGGTCAGAGTAAAACTATCCCATAGAGTTTCCAAGGAGAGCCTGGAAGATTCAAACTGCCAACCTTTTGGTTAGCAGACGTAGCTCTTAACTATTTGGGTTTCCATGATAGCATTTATTAAATATTTATTATGTTTCATGATTTGCAGAAATTATTTTTATATAGTATTTTATTGAATGAGCATCCATTATATCTGTATCTCATTTTATTTCCCAAAGTCTTGAAATAAACTAACCTGCAAAAATACAAAGCAACAAGTTGAAGGTAACACCTAAGAAAAATCAAGGAAAAAATAATCTGGAGAGATAAGCACAATGAAGTGAAGAGATATGACATACACGCCATGAAATGTTATGTATTCGTTAGAGATGCACACCAGACTAGATTTAGGGTTTTTAACATTTCAACCTAGAGGGTGGGACCATTTATTTTTATAATTCACAATGTTTATCAGATGAAATTAAACCAATCACCTGCACGTGCACAACTCTTTTTGTGTTGGGCATGTCAGTCAACGAAGATGTTAGATTATATGCTTTTATGTGATTTTCAAAGCTAAAGAATATGTATTTATAACTCTTGACATGTATTACCACATTTCTTTCCCAAGTCTAGCACTGGGTATCATCATACAGATTTTCCAATACAATCAGTACAAACAGTTCCTTTGTTTTATTAATTCCTATTTTTTGGTTGCTAGTGAGATGGAAACCCTGGTGGCATAGTAGTTAAATGCCATGTCTACTAACCAAAAGGTCTGCAGTTCAAATCCACTGGCTGCTCCTTGGAAACTCTATGGTGCAGTTCTACTCTGACCTGTAGGGTTGTTATGAGTCGGAATCAAATGGATGGCACAGATTTTTTTTTTAGTGAGATAAAATATTATTCTCTTATATTTGCTTGTTTGTGAATTATACAATCCCTTCTATTGCAAAGATTATTGATGTGGGGATCTCATATGTGGTAGTTTTGGTCCACAGAAGGGTAGAATAATCTATCTGGGCAGACATCGAATAGTATGTTGAGGTCCAGCTCACCAGAGTATTTCAAGACAACTGAGCCATTCATAGCTAATTCCACTAGTTTTGATTATGGTGGATTCAGTTCTTCTGTAAAATATAAATTTCTTGATGGAAATAGCTTCTTGAAGTCTAGTACTTTCTTGTTTTCAATGTATCACTTAAAGTTGAAACAAAGAGAGCAGATACCAAGTTGATGATGCATTTTGTCATTTTGTTTTATATAGACTGGGCAGGTCTACTGTAAGTCTAGGATCTAGAGACATTTGTATTTTGGACTAGAATCAAACTTTTTTATTGATTACATTTTCAGTCACAGATACATAAAGTTTTACTCACCCTATAACCCTCAATTTTTGATGTGGCTCACTGGTAAAAAAAGCTATTACCTAATTTTCTTGATACGTTTTCCCCTTACCAGATCTTTCAGGAAATGTATTACATCTGTAATTGAAAAGCTCATGTCATCATACTATTCTTGTCACTTATTTTTCTGTGTTGTACCGTTTCCAAAAGGGTTTCAATCTGTTGAAAAAAATGTGATTTTTTGATAAGTTTTTATGTTTTATGCGTAAAGCTAACGTTTAATTAAAAAAAAAAACAGCTCGTTTTCAGCACTGATTGTAATGAAACACTCCTCTTAGTGTGTGGCCTATCTAACTTCGAGCCTTTTCGTAAGTTGCTTTTTTTAATGTTTTCAAAAAACACTGGGCACAGTTCTCAGAAAGGCAGCCTGCTCATATTCTATCATATCCACTGCATCTGCTCCAGCCACATGCCACCTGAATTCAGACTGCTGGAGTCAGGGGAAAAAATGCTATGGCCATGTGCTGTGAGGCTTTCCCAGGAAACACATATTAGTAAAAATGCTGCAGAAGTCCAGCAACAGCAGGCAGTGGTACAGAAAAAGCAGCACATTCACTCTAGTTCTTTGGAAGACTATTACCTGAATTTCTGTTTCTGAGTTTGATGGGTGTGAAGAATGTTGATTAGCCTGGGGGACAGAGGGAAACAACAAAGCAAAGAATTTGAATTCTTTAGTCTGAAGAGGAGGTTGGGAGGTTAAAGAGAAGCTCATTAATGAAATTCAAGTTATATAGAAGTTTTGTAATTGAGTCAAAATGAATTAACCTTTTTCAGAGGCGATTTTGATTTCTGTTCCAATAGCTTTAAATAAGAAAAATGGGAAGGAATAAAGACAAGGGGGTAATAGGATGTCTGTAAACAGGGGGCAGCTTTTCTGAGTTTATCTTACCTTGTGTTACTGCTCTCAGGCCTTCTTAATCTAAGTTTCCCCCACCCCCTCGTTCTTCTCATTCTATCTATTCTTTCACGCTTATATCTAGAGTGAAATACTGTCATGCCAAAATTGTCCCATGCACACTACTGCAGAGAGATATTCACAGACTGGTGCCATTGCTTTCTGATGTTAGAAGGAGAGAAACTCAGCCTGTCAGATGCTACCAAGCAGGATTTTAATTTGGTATAAAGCAGACATTTCTGATAGTGTTGGTTGTTCAACATGAGATAGCAGCCGGCGAGCAGATCCAGGCATCCCTCTGCCTGTCCATCTTTCTCTCTCTCTCAGCACTTTATAGAGACTTGCCTTGAAAAGCAAGAAATGCCCTAAATGATTTGTCAGACTTTGCACTCCAATTCACAGCGTCTAAACAGTGCAAACACAAGCTTTCTGTATCTCAGATCATTTGTCGCACTCTATTTGTCCTGGAAAATATTGTACTCTCTGATTTCTATCGCTTTTGGTCATTGACTTATCACTTTTAGTTTAAAATATAAACTGGGAAAGCATCATTGTTATTGATCAAGGTTATAATCTGAATGATCAAAATGCTTTTACAAGGTAATCAAGTTTTTGAGAAACCAATACAAGGCTACCTACCTTCTTCAACTTTTTTTTTTTTCTTTTGAGGGTCTTGAAAGGGGCTATGTTATTTTCTCGTTCAAAAGTTTGTACAGAAATGGTTTTGTGACGTTGGTTGCAATCCCCACAAGGTTTCAGCCCTCTCACCATTTCCCTTTGCATACTAAGTTCCCCATTTCCATTTGTCCAGTTTTCCTGTTCCTGTTACAGCTTTCTCATCTTTGCTTTTTGGCATGTGTTGCCTTCTTGGTCTCATATATTTGATTGAACTAAGAAGTACGTTTCTCATGTGTGGTATTGTTTGTTTATCTTTGGCTTACCTGCTGAAAGTGGAGAAGATTTGAAACACTAACTGAGGAAGATTAAAGACACAGCCTTCAATATGGATTGCACCTCAATATCAAGAAAACGAAAATCCTCACTCTGGACCAGTAAGCACCATCATGATAGATGGAGAAAAGATTGAGGTTGTCGAGGACTTCATTTTCCTTGGTTCCACAGTCACTGCCCATGGAAGCAGCAGAAATCAAAAGACACATTCTATTGGGAAAATGTGCTGCAGAAGACTTCTTTCACTTGTTGAAAAGTAAAAATATCACCTTGAAGCCTAAAATGCACCTGACCCAAGCCCTGGTATTTTCAGTCCCATAATATGCATGCAAAAGCTGGACAAGGAATAAGGAAGAGAGAAGAAGAATCAAAGCTTTTGAATTATATGCTGTTGGAGAAGAATATTGAATGTACTGTAGACTGCCAAAAGAATGAACAACTGTATCCTGGAAGAATTACAACCAGAGTGCTCCCTAGAAGCAAGGATGGCCAGACTACATCTAACATACATGTTGATACGTTGTCAGAAGAGATCAGTCCACAGGGAAGGGCACCATGCTTGGTAAGGTAGAGAGTCAGCAAAAAAGAGGAAAACCCTCAACACGATGGGCTGACACAATGGCTGCAACAATGAGCTTAAGCATAAAAACAGTTGTGGGTGTGGTACAGGATCAGGAAGTGTTTCACTCTGTTGAGCACAAGGTTACTGTGAGTCAGAGCCATTTCGACAGCATCTAACAACAGCAGCGACCTTTGACTGAAAGATAGACTTCAGGAGGTAATTCAGTTTTGAATTAGCAGGATTTCCAGAGCCATATTATCAAGTGTTCCTCCAGTCTCTGTCAGACGAGTAAGTCTTGTCTTTTTTGGAGTGAATTTGAATTTTCTGAGGTGGTCAGTGTTGGTGGCTGGATACCATCTGGAGGCTCCAGTTCCTGTGTTCTGTTGGACTAGTATTTTCCTTGTGTCTTTGGTTTTCTTCATTCTCCTTTGTTCTGGCCTCAATGGAACAAATCCATGTGTCGTAGATGACTGCTCATCAGCTTTTAAGACTCCAGATACTGCTTAGCCAGAGTGGAATGTAGGGGATTTCTTCATGAACTATGTTGTTCCAGTGAACCTAGATGTCCCTGAGACCATGATCCTCAGCACTCAACTCTAGTAACTCTGTGGTAAGCGGGACGCGATGGCCCGAGATGGTGCCCAGGGCCAGAACCGCACCCCGACCACACCCTTGTTTACCAGACCTAGGGCTTTCACGGCACATGCCTGTGGGCAGTGGCTTCCCGCTAGCCTATCGTGGACCTCCATCTTGGGAGGGCGTGGCACAAGAGGATTGGAGGGATCTAGGGTATAAAGTGAGCAAGCACCAGGAGGGAGGGGAGAGAATAAAGCAGGCAACTTGCAAAGCGGCTCGTATCCCTGTGTCCTGTCTTCTTTCCGCCGGCGGACAGTTAGGCAGCGACAAGTGGTGGCCCGTACGGGGACCCTCTTCAATCTCCCTAAGTCCCCCGGCCCCCCGCGAGCCCAAGAGGAAAGGATATCAGCGCTGGTAAGTCCCCGGGAAAGGAGGGGCGATCCCAAGTCCTCGGGAAAGGAGGGGCAATATCTCAACTCCCCTGGGGAGTGGGCAGACGACGGCCTGATGGAGAACCAGCCGTCTGCCAGACACCTTCAGGAGGCCTGTAAGAGCTTGTTTAAGCAGCGTGGCATTGGTATAAAGCAGGCTACGCTGGAGCACTTCCTCTTGGCCGTGGAGGAAGTAGCCCCCTGGTTTTTGGTGTCCGGCCATCTTACTGTCGCCGCATGGACTAAACTGGGGAAAGACCTCACAGTGGCTGACACCAGCGGCGCACTGCCTCCGGGAGTAATGGGCATTTGGATACTCATTTTGACTTGTTTGGAGGACGAGTCTGGTGTATTCCAAAGGTGTTTGCAGAGGGGGCAATCAGCCTTAGAACAAATTAAGGAGGAACACTCCCAGAAGGGCAGTGTCTGCGGGGAACAAAATGTAGAACAGGAAGTGAGTGAGTCAGAGGAGGAAGGGGAGGAGGAAAGAGAGGAGGAAGGGGAAGAGAAAGTAGAAGAAATGGCGAGCCATTTTGAGTGTCTCCGTCTGACATCCCTGAAACCCTCAGCACCGGAGCTGCCCAAGAAACCGCCGGATGTACACCAGGATACACCCCCACCTTATAACCTGAATAAAAAACAACTTAGAACAGGGACCGAAGGATCAGGCAGAAGTTTCTGTCCCGAGGCATGGAGAGAAGTGCCGTACACCATGGGTGCTTTTCCAGTATTTCAAGATCAGCAGGGCAATAGGTACCATGAGCCCCTAGATTGGAAGGCAGTCAAAAACATAGCAGAGGGAGTGAGAACATATGGTGTGGCCGCTTCTTTTGTGATAGCCTCGTTAGATAACCTGCATAGGTATGCTATGACCCCAGGAGACTGGCAGAATCTAGCTCGTGCTTGTCTCACATCAGGCCAGTACTTAGACTGGAAATCTCTTGTAATTGAGTTTGCCATAGAGCAGGCGGCCCGAAACGCCCTCAATGGTCAGCAGGCCTGGGATGTAGACATGCTGATGGGCCAAGGGCGCTTTACTAACCAGCAGACCGGTTATCCCCAGCAAGTTTACGAGCAGATCAAGCAACTTTGTACTAGAGCATGGAAGTCCCTCCCTAATCGAGGGGAACCAGCTGGAAATCTAACAAAAATTATTCAGGGACCCACAGAGACCTTTTCTGACTTTGTTGCTCGTATGTGCGATAGTGCCACTAAAATATTTGGGGATGCAGATGCCGCCATGCCGTTAGTCAAGCAGCTCGTGTTTGAACAGTGCACCAAAGAATGCCGAGCGGCTATCATCCCCTATAAGCAGAAAGGGTTGGAGGTTTGGATGAAAGTCTGTCGGGAAATTGGTGGGGGCCTGACTAACGCTGGCCTAGCAGCTGCGGTTATGACCGCTGTGGACAGGCCCGATGCCCTCAGGGGCCAAAAAGGGGAGCACGAGAAGACGCAGTCACGGGGTGTTTCCAGTGTGGACAGCCAGGTCGCTTTAAGCGAGAGTGCCCTTTGAGAAGAGGATCGAGCGGCCCTGCTGCCCCTGAGACCAGTGCTCCAAAGCCTGGGCTGTGCCCACGCTGTAAGAAAGGCAACCACTGGGCCTCTGATTGTTTCTCCCTGAAGGCAGTAGACAGAACCCCACTGGAACCCCGCAATTTAGGTGCCCGGCCAAAAAACACCCAGTGGGGCCCCCGCCACCAGGGCCCTCAAATATATGGGGCACTCCAGACCCAGGCGACCGGGGATATGATTCAGGCCGGTCAGTGGCCCTCACTTCAACCCCTGCAGAAGCATTCCCTGCTGCCCCTCAGAGGGCCACCTCCGGCAGCGCAGGACTGGACCTCCGTGCCACCGCCAGACTCATATTGACACCCGCCATGGGGGTTCAACCCATAGATTCAGATCTTTCTGGGCCCCTAGAATCAGGCACTGTAGGCCTGATCGTCGGCCGGAGCTCTGCAACATTAAAAGGAATTGTTATCCACCCAGGAGTTATAGACCCTGATTATACAGGGGTCATCAAAATTATGGTGTCCTCTCCAAAGGGGATATTAGCTATATCCCCAGGGGATAAATTGGCTCAACTGCTTGTCCTCCCCAGTAATCATGAGAGATACCCAGCCTCAGCTAAGGTCAGGGGCAAGAAAGGGTTCGGCTCTACAGGACCCAATAGTGTCCTACTTGCCTTAGATTTTGATCGCCGGCCCATGTATACTCTCAAAGTGAATGGACGAAAAATCCTGGGACTGTTAGACACAGGGGCTGACCGCAGTGTAATCAGTGACCGGGACTGGCCTCATAAGTGGCCATGCCAACAGTCACAGCAAATCTTGAGAGGACTTGGTTATGCAAAGGAGCCTCAGATCAGCTCCTCAGAGCTCCACTGGAGTGATGAGGAAGGCCATTTGGGTGTCTTCCAACCCTATGTACTGGAAGTCCCTGTTACCTTATGGGGTCGGGACGTGATGGCTGGCTTGGACCTTCGCCTCACCAATGAGCAGCTGTACAGCCCTCAGTCCAGAGCCATCATGGCGGACATGGGCTACATCCCCAATTTTGGAATGGGAAAGTTCTCTCAAGGGAGTAAGAGTCCCGTGCCCGCGTCCAATCACTCCGGTAGAGAAGGACTGGGTTTTTCACAGGGGCCACTGAGGCAATAAAAATCAAATGGAAATCAGAGCAGCCCGTCTGGGTATCTCAGTGGCCCCTTCCAACACACAAATTGAGTGCTGCCACGAGGCTCATTGAAGAGCAGTTGGCCCTAGGCCATCTGAAAGAGTCAAATTCCCCTTGGAATACGCCTATCTTTGTCATACAGAAAAGGTCAGGAAAATGGAGGTCATTGCATGACCTTAGAGAAATTAACTCTACTATGGAAGTCATGGGGCCTGTGCAAAGAGGCCTGCCAATACTCTCTGCTCTACCACAGCACTGGCCCATTATAGTAATTGACATTAAAGACTGTTTTTTCTCCATCCCACTACATCCGGAGGATACCTCCCGGTTTGCCTTCACTTTACCGTCTATCAATCATGCTGCCCCTGACAAACGTTATGAGTGGGTAGTCCTTCCACAAGGCATGGCTAACAGTCCAACCATGTGCCAGATCTTTGTAGATAAAGCCATTGCTCCCGTCAGGGATATTCATCCTTCCGTACACTGTATCCATTACATGGATGATATTCTCTTGGCAGCGCCAACACATGCTGAAGTGCAAAAGGCCTATTTTACATTGGTAACCAATTTGAAAACCCATGGGCTCCATATTGCACCTGAGAAAGTGCAGATGGAGGACACCCTTGAGTATTTGGGCTCACACATATCCCCTGAACAAATTAAACCACAGAAAATTACCCTACGAAGGGACGGGTTAAAAACTCTAAACGACTTTCAAAAGCTATTAGGGGATATACAATGGATACGCCCCTATTTGGGCCTCCCCAACCACATCCTTCGTCCCCTATATGATATCTTGCAAGGTGATCCCCAACTATCATCCCATAGACAATTTACCCCTGAGGGGCTACAGGCCTTAGAGAGGGTAGAGGAGGCTCTTGCAGATGCTGTCCTCCGGTGGCGCGATCCCAAGGCAGACATTCAGCTGTGTGTTCTCCCTTCACTCATACAACCCACAGGCACATTATGGCAGGGTGGCCCTCTCTTATGGATCCACCCGCAGATTTCTGCAGGGAAGAGCATTTCCTGGTATCCTGCCGTGGTGGCACAATTAGCGTCGATCGGTTTACAACATAGTATCCAAATCTTTGGGTCTTATCCCTCCAAGCTGATAGTGCCGTATACCAAAGATCCAATTCAAACACTTGGCACTGTTAGTGATGACTGGGCCATTCTCCTATTTATCTTCCAAGGACATATAGACAATCACTACCCAAAGGACCCCCTTCTACAGTTTATGGAACAGTACCCAGTAGTTTTCCCAAAACTTACTTCCTGTGAGCCACTCGCTGGAGCCATAAGTATCTTCACTGATGGATCCCAATCAGGCATTGGGAGCATTCACATTCCTGACCAAGAGCCCCAGCTTTATCTGTTTCCAGGCGCCTCTGCCCAAGTGGTGGAGTTGCAGGGTGTTCAGCACGTCTTTCAGACGATTGATTTGCCTTTCAATCTTATTACTGACAGTGCTTATGTGGTCCAGGCTGTGAGGCAGTTAGAAGCAACAGGACAAATCAACCAGGGTTCCCCTGTTGGGTTAATTTTTGCTACTATCCAGCAGCTAATTTGGAACAGAAAACACCCTTTCCATGTCATGCACTTAAGAGCCCACTCCGGTTTACCCGGCCCTCTCGCGGCAGGCAATGCCACCGCTGATCACCTCACTAGAGTTACACTCATCCTTAATACTACTGAACAAGCTGAGGCGTTTCACAAAAGTTTTCATGTGAATGCTAACACCCTCTCCTCGAGCTTTCATATATCGCGGGAGGCCGCCCGGGCCATAGTAAAACAATGCGCCTCCTGTGCACCCTACCAACCCCAGCCACATATAGGTGTGAACCCCCGAGGGCTGCTACCCATGCATATCTGGCAGATGGATGTCACTCACTTTTCTGAATTTGGCAAATCACGCTATCTCCATGTGTCTGTGGACACTGCGTCTGGCTTCTTCTGCGCTTCAGCCCTCACTGGGGAATCCTCTAAACGTGTAATCACACACTGCCTGACTGCATGGGCGGCATGGGGCATGCCAAAAATGCTGAAAACTGATAATGCCCCAGCATACACATCATCTGCCTTCAAGTCTTTTCTGACTGCTATGGGTGTACAATGCAGTCATGGCATTCCCTATAACCCACAAGGCCAAGGTATCGTGGAACGAGCCCACCTCACCCTTAAAACTGTGTTAACAAAACAAAAAGGGGGAGTTGGCCTGGGTCGTTCTCCCCGTGACCGTCTCTCTCTCACTCTATTCACTCTCAATTTTTTGTCATTGGACTCCACGGGGCACACAGCCGCCAACCGGCACATGGAACCCGCTGGTGCGCCTCGTATTCAAGTGCTTTGGAAAGATATATATTCCGGACGCTGGAGGGGGCCATACCCGGTCCTTGTCTGGTCCAGAGGAGCTGTTTGTGTTTTTCCACAGGACGCTGACAATCCTCTGTGGGTCCCGGAGCGGCTGACACGCCCGACACAACCAAGGGACAATGTGGCGGTGGATCCTGTTGAGCCTGTTGATGCTCTCTCTTCTGCAGATGATTCAGGGAGTATCTGATTACAGATGGGGGTTTCTTGATGTGCTCCCTCTTCCTCTCCCAGTACACCATTCTGCTTCAGTGTTTCCTAGATTCTTTACCACCAATGAGTCTTTGGGGCTCCCCACAGTACCCTATGAACCAGACCTGGCCCCTCTGCAGGAGGGAAACCTCACTTCCACCAATCTTTCTATCACCCTATTGGGACTACTCTGTTTTGAGATCTCGTCAGCCAATACCACCTCTGATAACCCCCCCTGTACCTTATTGTATAATCAATCAGCAGGGTGGTTTGATCCCGTTCCTGATGGTAAAAATGAAACTAATGGCACGGTATTGCAGGGCCATGTCCCTGCCCTCGTTGTGGGGGGCCCTACTCCCCAACCACGTTGGGCGCCCCACTGTGAGATCAGGCGAGAATGGCCAACCTCGACCCCATGGACTGGCTGTCAAAGCGGCCATGTACAATGGGCAGTTAGGAGGTATTTTACCTTCAGCCCTAAGATAGGCACCTCTTTCAATAACACACATCATGGACACAATTGGACCTGGCAGAACCCCGTGATGCCTCCAGTCTCTAACCCGTTTGATTTATGGCTGTTGTGTGGAGTGAATGGCAGCTGTACAGATCTGTCTCCTTTTAGTAAGCTATTGGGTGGGTTTTTGGCCAATGGCACGGTGAGATGGAATGACACCGGAGACCGTTCCGAGAATTTTGAGAAGACGGCCCAGTTTACCCACGATAATTTCACCTCGAAGATTTTTCTCCCTACCCCAGTATGTGTCCACCCCCCTTTTCTCTTTTTGGTTTTCAATGGCTCTCGAGAAATTTCCTCGCTTCCTTGTGACAATAACACCTGCTATTATACTCAGTGCTGGAATGCTTCTACCTTTCCCCTCTCTGTGGTGCTGCGTTTGCCATGCCATGTGCCTTGGCCCGTGGAGGCCCCGGATGTCACTCACCTGCAGGCTCGCTGAAGGAGAGATTTCGGCGTTATGGCTGCAGTGGTGGCTGAGGTGGCTGCATCTGTGGCCGCTGCCACAGCTGCGGCAGTTGCTTTAACGCAGACGATTGGCACGGCCGCCGCGGTTAATCAGCTGTCAGCATCAACGGCCCAAGCCTTGCAGACTCAGTTTAACCTTGACCGCCAGCTCAGAGCAGGGATCACAATGCTTAATCAGCTCACTGACCTGGTCCAAGAGCAGGTTGAGATACTCTACCAGGTGGCCCAGTTGGGATGTGAATGGCGTTTCACTGGTCTGTGCATCACCTCAGTGCAATTCAATAACTTTTCTCGTGCTGCTAACCTCTCTAGAATGTTGTCTCGACAGATTAGGTCAAACTGGAGTAAAGACATTGAAGACATTCTTGAAGACTTGCGGCTAGAAATTGCCATGGTCAATGAGACACGGGTGGATCCAGTTTCTGCTAGAACTCTCCTGCAGTTGTTTTCCTCGATCCGTTCTTACTTTAAGGGTCTGATGGGCACCGGACCATTGACCTTCCTCCTTTTCTGCCTTTGCATTTACTTGTTTGTAGTAGTCCAATGCGCCTCCCGGCAGAGGCAGCGGGAGAGGGCCCTGCTTGTGCAAGCTATCGCGGCCACTCCTAGCGAACAGCCCTTGGCAAATGTCTGGCTCAGCATGATAGAAGGGTAGTCAAAGATGGGCAACCTCTTCTGGGGGTGCTACCAACCTAAGACAGGGGCCTCACCAAGCTGTGAGGTATCCCAATGACAGGTAAGGAGCATCCTAGCCGAAGATGACCTAAGACAGGCACCTTCTCGGCTGTTTATGTAAACAAAAAGGGGGAGATGTGGTAAGCGGGATGCGACGGCCCAAGATGGCTCCCAGGGCCAGAACTGCACTCCGACCACACCCTTGTTTACCAGACCTAGGGCTTTCATGGCGCATGCCTGTGGGCAGTGGCTTCCCGCTAGCCTATGGTGGGCCTCCATCTTGGGAGGGCGTGGCACAAGAGGATTGGAGGGGTCTAGGGTATAAAGTGAGCAAGCACCAGGAGGGAGGGGAGAGAATAAAGCAGGCAACTTGCAAAGCGGCTCGTATCCCTGTGTCCTGTCTTCTTTCCGCCGGCGGACAGTTAGGCAGCGACAAGTGTCGTAGATGACTGCTCATCAGCTTTTAAGACTCCAGATACTGCTTAGCCAGAGTGGAATATAGGAGATTTCTTCATGAACTATGTTGTGCCAGTGAACCTAGATGTCCCTGAGACCATGGTCCTCAGCACTCAACTCTAGTAACTCCTTCCCTCAAGGGGTTTCAATGAGCCTAGACACTTTCTATGAATTTGCATTGGTCAAGTTGTTCTGATTTCCCCTATATTCTGTGTTGTCTTTCCTTTCACCAACGTTAATACTTGCCTATTATCTAGGTAGTAATTTTCCCTCTCACCTCTCCTCTGCAATCATGAAAGACTTTTTTTTTCCTTCTGTGTATAAATCTTTTCATGAGTTTTTATAACAGTAGTCTCACATAATATTTGTTCTTTTGTAATGGACTTATCTGACTCTGTATAGTGCCTTCCAGATGTATCCCTGTTGTGAGTTGTTTTATTTTCCTCAACGTTCTTTACCATTACACAGTAATCCATTGTGTGTGTGTGTGGTGTAATTTGCTTATTCACTCAAATTTTGTTAGACACTTAGGGTATTTCCATCTTTTTGCTATTGTGAGTAATGCTGCAGTGAACACTAGTGTGTATATGCCTATATCTGTTCATGTTACAGCTCTTATTTCTCCAGGATATATTCCTAGGAGAACAATTATTGGATTGTATGGTATTTCTATTTCTAATTTTTTAAGGGAATGTCATATTGTTTTCCATAGTGGCTGTACCATTTTTTAATTCCCACCAGCAGTACATAAAAATTCTAATCTCCTGAAATATCTTTAATATTATTAATCTTTTTTATTATGAAAGTATTAGTTCAACAGAACACGTGAAGCAAAGCCTCTGGATGGCGCCCAGTAATGTTGGGGTGAGATGATATTACACTGTAGTTTTGATTTACATTTGTGCAATGAGTAATTAGGAGCTTTGGTGGCACACTGGACAAGAGTTGCAGCTGCTAACCAAATGTTGAGAATTCAAACCCACCAGACGCTACATGAAAACTCCATTCAACAGTTCTACTCTATCCTATAAGGGAGCTATGAGTTGGAAATGACTCTACAGCTGTGGGCTGGAGCATTTCCTCATCTGTCTGCTGGCTACTTGAATGCTTACTTTTGGTAAGGTGTCTGTAGTGTTGATTGTTGATTCCCCAAAATATCATCAAGATGAATGTAGTATATATAGTGCTTTTTTGTGTGTGTTATTTTGTCCAGCTATGGAAACTTCCATGTTGCTATGATCCTGGAAGCTACGCCACTGGTATTTCAATAACAGTAGGGTGAGTCACCCATGCTAAGCAGGTTTCAGTGGAGTTTACAGACTAAGAAAGACTAGGCAGCATAGTGACAAAAACTAGCCAAGGAAAACCCTATGGATCATAACAGAAATTGTATACTATATTGCTGGAAGATCAGCCCCTTGGTTGCAAGGTGCGCAAATACACAGTGGTCTCGAAAATGCACTCCTGCGTACCAACTATTGTGAGGGTGGTCCAGTACTGGGGAATACTGTGTCTTGTTGTATACCCGTTCAGCCTGAGTTGGGAACTACCTGAGGGTAGCTAACAACAGAGCCTTAATGGTGTCTCAGAATGGATATAAAGGGAAATATTTATAGTGTTTGAGAGCCTGGGGTGTGGGATTTTAAGGCAGACCATTCAAAGTTGGAAACTGGTAGAGACTGGTCAGAGTTTTGAATTGATAGACAGAGTAAGGTGAAGATACTCAGAGTCTTGATGAGCAAGCTGTTAGTCTTGATAAACACCTTGTAAATGGTTTAGTTGTCACATAGTCTTATTTTTCTGGATCATGTATTTTTATGAAGCAAGAAGTTAAATCATTTTATTCTCAGCTTTGTTGAACACAGGGGCAAGAATGTTTATCTAGCCTCAGCATTAACATAGGGCAGGAAATTTAGTTGGTTTTAATTCCTTGATTTTATATTTAACCTCTCAAATCAGAAACTGTGAAAAAGGGGGCTAGAATTCTTAATCATCATTTATTAAGAAGAGTGAACACTTAATTTTAAATTTAATATTTTCTCTTCAAAAAGAGTAGATTAGTTCTTTCTGTCACATTTCTTTTATCAAATATTAGTGCTTCTATTGAGGTTGCCAGCTTAATACAACAGTTTAAATGAAAGTATAAATTTTTAAAACATGAATTCTATTTTTAATTGAGAGAAAAGGAAACTCTAAGCCTTTTTGAGTTTAGTGCATCTCAAGTTGACTTTGACGAGTATTCACTAAGGCTGTGATTGAAAATAATGTAGATATTAAAGGTAAAACCAGACAAGGAAATGTGTTCATGAACAAATAAGAAAATTATTTCTTATTATTAACGGGAGGCTGCTGATATATAAACTAAAACCTGTAACTATAAAACACTAATCTGTTAATTGACAGAACACTCTGTAAAAAGATATCATAGGTGACAAATCACTTGAATTAAAAAATATTTAAATATGGATTAAAAAAACAATGTCCAACAAAGATGAAATGAGTAAATGAATGATTAAATGGATATATAACCATTATAATCATGTTTATAAAATGTTTTTGAAAGGTATATGTGGAAACATTTAAATATAATAAAGCCTATAAAAGCACTTTTATGGTATATGTAATCTTAGGACAAACAATATCTATTGAATACTGTTTATTTCGTTTTCCTTACATAGGTGTTTTCCCAGGCAAGGCCCAGCTAAGTACCAAAAACCCAGAAAACAAACCCACTGCAATTGAGTCAATTCTGACTTATTGCAACACTATAGGCAGAGTAGAACTTCTCCATAGAGTTTCCAAAGAGTGCCTGGGGGATTTGAACTGCTCACCTTTTGGTTAGTAGCGGTAGCACTTAATCACCACATCACCAGGATTTCCTATCATGCCTCAAATCTCTTTCATGTTATTGTTCTTCATTGCCATCAAATTTGCTTCAGCTTATGGTGATCCACATAGAGTAGAACAAAATATTGCTTAGTCCTGAGTCATCTTTGCCACCATTAGTATATTCAAGTTCATTGTTATGGCCGTTGTATATTTTGAGTGCTTTCTAATGAAAGAGACTCATTGTCCAGCATTAAGTTTTTGTTAGTTATCACTGAATGAATTCTGATTCATGGCAACCACATATGTGTAGGATAGAACAGCTTCATAGGGTTTTCAAGGCTGTGAATGTTTGATAGCAACTTGCCAGGCCTGGCTTCTTACTTTCATCTGGATGGGTTTGAACTGTCAACATTTCAACCAGTAGTGGAGATACAGATTGTTATTAACAGTCACAGATTTCATCTAGTACTGTATTAGACATTATCCTTTTTTTTAATTTGTACTTTATATGAAGGTTACAGGACAAATTACAATCTCATTAAACAATTGGTACACACAAGATTTTGTGACATAGGTCACCAACCCCACAACATGTCAACACTCTCCCCTTCTTAACCCTATTACCAGCTTCCCTGTCCTCTCCTGTCTTCTAGTCCTTGTCTTTTACTGGTGGGTTGTTTAGTCTCATTTTTGTTTCATGGGTCTGTCTAACCTTTGGCTGAAGGGTTAACCTCAGGAGTGACTTCATTACTCAGCTAAGGGGATGTCCAAGGGCGATATTCTCAGAGTTTCTTCAGTCTCCTTCAGGCCAATAAATCTGGCCCTTTTTTTGGAGAGTCAGGATTTTTTTTCTACATTTTTCTCCAGCACTGCCTGGGACCTTCTGTTGTGTTCCCTGTCAGAGCAGGTGGTAGTCAGGCATCATCTAGTGATGCTGCATGCAGCCTGGGGGGGGGGGCGGGTGCTGTGGTAGTTGTGGTCCATTAGTCTTTTGGACTGATCTTTTCCATGTGTCTTTTGTTTTCTTCATTCTCCCTTGCTCTCAGTAGCATGAGAACAGTGGAGTGTCTTAGATGGCTGTTCTCAAACTTTTAAGACCTTAGATACTGCTCACCGAAATAGAATGTATTACATTTTCTTTATGAACTATATCAGTTCAGTTACATGTTCCCTGAGACCTTGAAACCCTGATGCCGATAGCCCTCAGCCAAGTAATTTTGTCCCTCAGGGAGTTTGGGTAGGTCTGTGGAGCTGTCATGATCTTATCTTGGACAAACTGTGCTAGCTTGTGCAGTCCTGTGCACTCTTCCTCTTCAAAGACATCACTTTCATGCAGTCTGTGCTGTGTTTTTCCGTCTTCATCCTTCCTCTCCCTCATAACCATCAGATTCTTTCTGTGTGTAACTCTTTTTAAGAGATTTTATAGTAGTAGTCTCATACAATATTTGTCCTTCTCTGACCAATTTGACTCAGTATAATGCCCTCAGATTGATCCATGTTGTGAGATGCTTCACAGATTGATGATTGTTCACCCTTGTTGCACAGTACTCCACTGTGTGTAACATAGTTTGTTCGTTCATCTGTTGATGGGCATCTAAGTTGTTTCTATCTTCTCATTATTGTGAGCAATATATTGTGAACATATATTTATGTGTCAGCTTTTATTTCTCTAGTTTATATTCCTAAGAGTGAGATTGCTGAATCATATGGTATTTCTATTTCTAGGTTTCTAAGAAGCCACCAAATAGTTTTCCAAAATGGTTGTACCATTTTACCTTCCCATAAACAGTGCAGAAGAGTTAAAATCTCCCCATAGCCTGTCCAACATTTATTAATTTTCTTTTCTTTTCTTTTTTTGACTGGAGCCAGTAATATAAGGATGAGATAGTTACCTCACTGTGGTTTTGATTTGCATTTCTGTAATGACTGAAAACACTAGTGGTATTGTGGTTAAGTGCTATATCTGTTAACCAAATGATGAGCAGTTCAAACTCTATACAGCAGTTCTAATCTGTCTTATAGGGTTGTTATGAGTCAGAATACACTTGACAGCAGTGGGTTTGATTTGTGTTTTGGGTAGTGGCTAGTGACCTGAAACACCTCTTTACATGTCTGTTAGCCATTTGAATGTCTTCTTTGGAGAAATATCTGTTCACTTCCTTTGCCTCTTTTTTAATTGGATTATTTGTGTTCTTTTTTTTTTTTTTTTTTTTTTTTTACTTTTTTTGTAGAGATATTAGAATGTACTATAGATTTTTAGAGATTAGGTCATTGTTTGATCTGTCAAAGCCATTTTTTTCCTAGTCTACAGTTTCTCCTTTTTCTCTTTTGATGAAGTATTTTGATGAGCATATGTGTTTAGTTTTTAGAAGATCCCAGTTATCTAGCTTATCTTCTGGTATTTGCATGTTGTTAGTTAAGGGTTTGTAACCTATCAATGCCAGGTATTAGGAGCTCTAGTGTTGATCTTATTTTTTTCATCTACATATCGTTTTACATCAGGTCTTTAATACATTTTGAATTAGTTTTTGTGTATGGTGTAAGGTGTGGGTTCTATTTCATTTTTTTGTAGATTGGCATTCAATTTTGCCAGCACTATTTGTTAAAAAGACTATTTTTTCCCAATTTGATGGACTTTGGGCCCTTGCAGAAGACCAGGTGACTACAGGTATATCACATTACATCTATGTTTTCAGTTTTGCTCCATTGCTCAATGTATCTGTCATCTGCCATATGATCTGTTTTCACTACCATAGTTAAATTGTAGATTCTGAATTCAGGCAGCACTAGTCCTCCTGCTATGTTCTTCTTCTTCAGTAGTGCTTTACTTATCCAAGGATACTTTCCTTTCCATACAAAGTTAATGATTAGTTTTTCCATCTATTTAAAGAATATTCTCAACGTTTGGATCAGGATTGCATTGTATTTGCAGATGGCTTTATTAGAATAGGCATTTTCACATTATGGAGTCTACTTGCCCATGAGTGTGTATGTTTTTCCATTTATGTAGTGTTTTGTAGCCTTCTTTGTTTAAATCTATTACATTTCTGGTTAGATTTATTCTTAAGTATTTTTTGTAGGTGTTATTATAGATGATATTGTTTTCCTGATTTCTTTTTCCTCATTCTCTACTGGTATATAGAAAATCCAACTGAAGTTTGTACTTTTAACTCACATCCTGCTTCTCTGATGAATCTTTTTATTAGTTCCAGAAGTTTTCTCATGAAGTCTTCTGGGTTTTCTGTATACAGTATCATGTCATCCACAAATCGGTATTAGAAACTTCTTTATTACCATTTTGGATGGTCTTTATTTGTTTTCCTCACCTTAGTGTCGTAGCTAGGACTTCCAGTGCAATATTAAATAGGAGTGGTAGTAAAAGGCACCCTTGTCTTGCTCTTATTTGCAAGGGAACTGTTTTCAGCCTCTCTCCATTCAGAATGATGTTGGCTGTTGGTTTCTTATGCCAAGCCCGGTTTCTTATAGATACCCTTTATTAGGGTGAGGAATTTCCCTTCTATATATATTTTATTGAGAGATTTTTTTTTTAAAATCAGGAATGAATGTTTTACTTTGCAGAATGCTTTTTTTTTTTTGCAGTGATTGAGATGATTATGTGATTCTTTTATTTATGTAGTGAATTACGTTGATTGACTTTCTAATGTTGAACCATCTTTGTAAAACTGGTATGAATCCTACTTGGTCATGGTGTATTACTTTCTTTGATATGATGCAAACTTCTCCTGGTTAGAATTTTGTTTAGAATTTTTACATCTTATTCACTGAAGATATTGATCTTTGTAATTATTATTATTTTGTGGTGTACTAAGCTACTTTTTGTATCAGGGTTGTGCTTTCACACTAGGCTTCAGAGAATGAATTCATAGGTATTTCTTCCTTTTCTATGTTCTTAAATAATTTGAATAGTACTGATGTAAGCTCTTCTCTGAATGTTTAGTAGAATTCTTGAGAGAAACCATCTAGCCCAGGGCTTTTTTGTTGGGATTGCTTTAAATTACTTTTTCAGTGTATTCTCTTTTTATTGGTCAGCTCAGATTTTGAACATAATTTTATGTAGATTTGAAAACCTAGAAGGAACAGACAATGCTATTGAGTCAATTCTAATTCATAGTGACCTTATAGGGCAGACTACAATGGCCTCATTGAGTTTTCAAGGAGCACCTGGTGGATTAAAACTGCTGACTTTTTGGTGAGCAGCCACCACTCTTAACCACTACCTCAACAGAGCGTCCCCCTTAGAAGCAGCCATCAAGAAATCAAAAGGCACATATTGCATTGGGAATATCTGCTACAAAAGACCTCTTTAAAGTGTTGAAAAGTAAAGATGTCACTTGAACATTAAGCTGCACCTGACCCAAACCATGTGATTTTCTGTTGTGTCATATGAATGTGAAAGCTGAACAATGAATAAGGAAGACAGAAGAACTGACCACTTTGAATTGTGATGTTGGAGAAGAATAGCAAATATTCTATGAACTGCCAAAAGAGTGAACAAATCTGTCTTGGAGGAAGTATAACCACAGTGTGCCTTAGAACCAAGGATGGTGAGATGCTGCAGACTGAATAGGTAAATCTGGAGAAAGTACCCCATCATGATGTTGGAACCATTCTTCTTCTGAAAACAAATTATTAATGAATTTTTTTTCAATATTAAGATGCATGTACACCTTAAGAATAAACAATATTAGCTTAACTAGTAAAGAATGTCTACCTTGAGCATTGTGGACTTTTAAGATCTATTCTGTGGGATCAAATTGACAATAGCAACTTGAAAGGCTAGATGGGAAACTTGGGGGCAGTAAGTTTATATTAACAGGGAGGAACAATGTGAAAAAGGAGGGTAGAATGGTTGAATAACTCAAAGAATATAGTAAACGTCACTGAACTGTGAATGTGGAAAGTGTTGAGTTGGTGTATTTTTTGTTGTGTATATGCTCAACAATGACAACATAATAAATTAGATAAAATAAAGATGTGTTTTCAGCCATCTCTAGTGAAAATGTTAGGGGTGGCACATCAGTTTATTACAAATAATTATATCCTTGCCACACAAACACGCCTCCAGTCTCACTCAAATGTCTCTAAAGAAGGATTTTCCCCAAACAAGTTCACAGAGGAAGCTGCCTCTTTTTCTCTTCTGCTTCTTAATTTGTTTAAAACTTCCACTTGAAAGACACGTTGGCTCTAGGAAATACGATGGTAGAACCCAATGAAAGAAAGCAAGGAAGAAATCTGCCCATGTCGATGACTGAGCAGCCAGAAATGAAATTGAAGGATTAGGCCAGTCTAGATACATGTAGAGACCAAGAGAGAGCAGCAAAGAAGTCTATCGTACCGATAAGTGGGAACAACTTTCTGGAGTTAGAAGCCACAGCTGTATTGATTTTGGCTACCAGAGAGTATACTTGTGTAATCAAGGGAAGAAACTCTCTTAGATCCATCTAAATACTGTTGAGATAGAATAAGAGAGTTTCTTTCCTTGATTACATGGGTATACTTTCTGGCAGCCCAAACTGCAACAAGAACATACTGTTTAAATCCAGATTCTTCTGGGGTTTGAATTCCAAGCCTATCAGCAACTATTTCTGTTATTATGTCACCAGGGCTCTATCAGCCTGTTACTAAACTTCATTAATTTTTTTGTTCTTCTTCTATGGACCATGGGAAATATCTCCCCTGAAAGAAAGATTGATATGAAGCATAAATAAGACACCGTATAAAAGTTACCAAACACGTAATGTATTTGCTATTATATGGTAAACTGGAAAGTCAAAATAAGAAACATTTCACAGAGTGCTGTACTTGGCTGGTGATTCTTCTAGTTGCTTCCTTTTTGTACTTTTGCAGGCATTTGCCTAATGGATTTTGGGTATTGACAGTTGTAGACCCATGGATTTGAGAAGTGCAGAGTAAATATATAAATGCTTGTTGGTTCTATGCACACACTAAGAGAGTAAATATAGGTGTCTTTTAAAATCATAAATAACTGCAATACAGCAACTCAGGTTAGAGCAGTGTCTAAATCACCCTCACGTCGTCCTCTAAAACAGGAGAACAAATAGGCACTTCGCTTACTGGTACTTGGCCATTTTCACATTGACCACTGCCATATAATTTCCCAAATATTGCTCCTTCAGTGTTGTTCACACTCTATACACATCACCTTTTCTCTCCAATCCTAGAAATACTTTAAACAGTAGAATTGAACCTAGTAGGCAAATTTGTGTTTTCCAAAGTTTTAATGTTAATTGCCCCATGCTTGTCAATTGAGGGCATGTTAACTAAAACTCAAAAGCTGAATGATGTCCGTTCCATTTCTTTTTGCTAGTGCCTCATGAAACTATACTGCATGAGAAAAATGTACCTCAGCGAAGGCACACAAAGATGTACTGGAAAATTGTAAGGAAGAAAGATGAAATATCAACCGTTAAGGGCTCGGGAATGTGATAACAAGAATGATACAAGTAGGAAAACAAATGAAAAGAGAGATTATCGCACTAACTGGGCTCTTTTACTCTGTGATCTCTTTCAGCAAGAGGATCAAAGTAACTGGCTTTGGAATAATCAAAACCAAAAGCAAACCCACTGCTGCCGATTTGATTTCGACTCATAGCAACCCTACAGGACAGTGTAGAACTGCTCTGTAGAGTTTCCAAGGAAAACCTAGTGGATTCAAACTGCCAACCTTTTGGTTAGCAGCTATAGCTTTTAACCACTGTGCCACCTGTCTTTCCAGCTTTGGAATAGTACATATGTTTTGAGAATGTACCTGTGCATGGCTTCTGCTCTGAAATTCTGCTGTTTCATTTAACTAACAGAAATTTATTTTGTTTCAGCCATGTTCAGACTTTGCTATTGAAAATGTTTTTTAACACGTACCCAGAAAGTCATGGCCCAGTACACCAAAAGAATTTAAAAATAGACTTGTCTCCACCTCACCAGGGTAATCACTGTGCCAGTGGGAAAATCAAGAAGTATCCATCAACTGAAAAACAAATTCCACATTTAGACAGCTTTCTTTGACTTTGTACTTTTATTACTAGTTTTGAGCTAAAAGAATAATTAGGTAAATTAGTAGTGCTAATTAGTATCACTAACAGCAACAGTATACCCTTGTTTATAACATTATGGGCATTACCTTCTGGAATTTTAAATGGATACATTTTCAGAGTGTAGAAATTTGAATTTGTAAAGTTGGTATATCCTTTTGAAGATAAACCAGTAGCATAAACTTGACATGTAGCATACTAATATAAAATCATACTTTAATTCCACAAAACAATTTGAAAAATCAGGCTCAAGTGTAACAATCTATTTTACCTATCTGTCTGCTCATCCATCCATCTGTCCAACCATCCAGTAGTCTGTCCGTCTACCCTTTTTTATCTACAGACTTTTATATATTTGCAAAGTGCATAGTATTATTTTTGTTAGAATCTGATTTGAATATTGCCAGTCCCGTCACATTTATTTTGAGAGCTATATACTCCAAAACACAAATAGGGGGCATTAATCTGTATTGTTCTGTTTTACATTGTCTCTAATCCATTAATGGTAGTGTTTTTTAACTATACGGAAAATGCATCCCCAAAGTACACTGCAAAGCTTGTGATAAAATGCTTGACGGCTGTTAGAGACTGGCAGACCACATTTTTCCTTTCAGAAAGAAACCTGAACACCAGGGATCTTTTCCCTACTGTTAAGTGTCTTTTGGTGAGTTAAGTAGCCTGCCATCACAAGAGAAAGCTGATATTCTAGCTTGTTCTTTCCGTTTTCTTTTTTTGACAAGTAATGTTCAGAACTACTGTCTTTTTTTTTTTTTTTGGTGAGGCTGTACAAATGATAAAAGAAACTGTAGAAATAAGAAAACTTATTTGTTTCTTCTGTTTGCTTTTTCTCAAAAAAATATCAAGATTATTATTTGTTTAAGCCATGTTTTGTTTTCTTGTCAGGTGAAATTATTTAAGAGTCGTTTGAATGGTATTTATGTTAACCCTTTGGTCAAATAAGAACTTATTTGTCATCATAAGCAAATCAGGAATGAAGATAAAAGTTATTTTACTGATTTATTTTTGTCTTCCTTCCCTGGCAAAACTATGTAAAAAGGAATGAATTGCACCAAATTTACAATTTTGGGTTTGTGTGTGTTTGTTTGTAAACACCGCCTGTAGATATTCTAGAAACTCTCGTGGAGTGATAGTTAAGATCTGTGGCTGCTACCAAGAACTTCAGCAGTCTGAGTTCACCAGGCACTTCTCGGAAGCTTTATGGGAGGTTCTATTCTGTCCTACGGTTGCAATGAGGCAGAATTGACTGGAGAGCAACAAGTTTGTAGTTACTCTTAAGTCAAACTATAGTCCTAGTATGAGGTGTTACTCTAAGCCATGAAACAGTCTATTTAAACACACAAGATTTATAAATGCAATTCTTCTTTTTAACATCACCCTAAATGTATGATTGGAAACCCTGGTTGCAAGGTGGTTAAATCCAAATCTGCCAGGCACTCCTTGGAAACTCTTTGGGGCAGTTCTACTCTGATCTATAGGGTCATATGAGGCAGAATTCCCTCAATGGCGGTGATTTTAAGTGGATTAATTGCCTAAGTGTCTGCCTTTAAGCTTTTCTTTCCACACTCTTGGTTTTGAAACCCAATCCATGTCCACATGTCCATGAATACTGTGAGCTGTTGTTGTTCCTGGGAGCTATTTATACTCCTCATTGGCCATCTGTGAGGCAAGGAAGAAGTGTCCTTGAGACAGCTGAGTCAGAGGTCGTTAAATGGAACTGGTCCTTACATGGCCCCCAGAAAGTTCCTCAGTATAGAACATACAAAAATTTGTTATTCCCAGCTCTCTGGAGCTGTCATCATTTCGCAGACCTTCAACTGTTCTCCCTGGTTGCTTTGCAAATAAGCAGGTATGTCCCTGAAACATTTGAATGAGAAGTCACTATATCCGACTGAACCTCTGCTCCTTAGCAGAGTTCTTACGCATACATGCGATGAGAGATTTATCATGGCCGGCTCTCAGAAACACCAGATCATCAATCTGCCTCTCTGTGCTATGACAAGTGTACTGAAATTCCCCAAAACCACTCAGCAATGTTTATCTTCAAAAGAGTGTTCTGTGTAACTCTAAACATCAAGAAAGTGAGACCTTTCACCCAAAGAAAAATAAAAATGAATTATTGATCATTCTATGGCAGATGAGGAAGTCATGGCCTCTTGACTTTGGCAAATTTGTAAATAAATAAGTATCTAAGTTGTTCTTCAGCCCAAGGTTCTCTTTCACAGATGGTGTTTATCTGGACAAATATGTGCTCCAAATTACTGCATTTTGCATAAAGTCCTCAAAATTTGAGTGCATTTGGAGACTACATGCATCATTTGATATGCCCCCACCACTATCACTTAACACTTGTGACTACATATTCGTGACTTTGACATAAAGTCTAACACAAGCACACTCTTTTTTTTTTAAGTGAGTTAAAAATATACTTTTTCCAAACAGAGTCAACTGAGTAATGTCGTAATTAGAGACATGCAAATGAATCATTTCACCGTTCCAAAAAGTGTAGTGTATAGGAAAGAAAGCCTACAAGACTTAGTTTGGAAAGACTCACTTAATTTCGGGAAGCTTGAAAATACCCATTAACAGAAGGATGAGTCCCTAGGTTTAGATTTTATGCTGTACTTCTTACCTGTTGCAGCAGGTTATAGTCTACCAATGTTCAGAGCACAGCTTCTACCCCACATATTCTTCTTACATTGTGATTTACCACTCTTCCACTGGGATCTGGGTGGAGCCTAGGGCTTTTCTGGTCACTAAAGCACAGCAATAGTGATGCTACTTGGCTTCTTAGATAATAAAAAAGATAAACAATTAATACAATTCTTTCTTGGTTTTGAGAATCATGAGCCACCAGACCGTGAAAGGTTTGAGCTAGTCCACAAGAAAAAAACAAAGAGAGGAGCTGAGACTCTCAGGCAGCACCCAGCATCGTCCATCTGACCAATAAGTGAGCAGACTATAGGATGATTCCCTGGTTTTGAGCCAGCTCAATATAGATAATGTAGAACATGAACAAATTGTCCATGTTGTCTATGCCCTGCCCAAGTTCCTGATCCACAGACTCAATATGTGCAACATTTTTTTTAACCATTGTTTAAACGGTTGACTTTTGGAGTAATTTATTAGATAGAAATTGGAATACTACTCCTCCCTTAAAGTAGTTAAGCATCAGAAGCAAAGATGAAGGCAATCATTGGCCATTTTACATTTATGCGTGTATGTTGATTGACTAATTTCTTACAGTACATACAGAACCATGTGTCAGGTATTTTTTAAAGTATGTACATTTATTAATAATTGTCTTTTATAAACAGCATATTTAAAGAATAATTAACAGGTGTATCATTGCATTTACATCTGGGTTTTTTTTGTTGTTGTTTATAATTCCATCTCTAGTTCCTTGAACTACGTTGTATCTAATGTTAGGCTTCTTCGTCGAGACCATAAAACCCCTCCAAGAGCTCTGGCCTCTGCTGTCATAATAAAGGACCACATGCAAAAGTTTTTGGTTGCTTCCTATATGTGTTCACAGCATGTAGATGCTCTCTGAGGTGTTATTCCTTAACAGCATCTGTCGATGCTCATTCACATTTGTCTCCCTTGTAATAGCGGTCAAGGACATACAGAGCTGACCACACCCAAATACCAGACTGGAGGTGGGGAAAGTTTGTGTGTCAAAATACAAACTTTTAATTCTTAATACACTGCTGATAAGGCTTCTATCTACAAGAGAACACAAAAATGGGTATCTGAAATGTTTGCTTTACTCATTTGTATCCTCACAAAAGACAGAATAGTTACAACTAGGAAAATGCACTCTTTTTAGAACCCAGTCCACCACCTTTTTCACCGGTTCACTGTGCAGTGGTGACTTGAGTGTTGTATGAGGCTGCAAGCTACACCACCTGTATTTCAAATACCATCAGGGTCATGCATGTTGGACAAGTTCCAACAGAGATTCCTGACCAAGTCAGATTAGAAAGAAAGGCCTGCTGATCTAGGTCTGAATATTAGCCAATGAATACCTTGTGGATCAGTAAGTTATTGCTCACTCTAGTGCTGGAAGATTAGCTCTCAGATTTGGAAGGTACTAAATAATAGTTGCAGCAATGAATTCAAACACGGCAGAAACCCTAGGATGGTTCAGGATCAGGAACTACTTTGTCCAGTTGTCTGTAGGACTGCCATCCAATCATAACTACTACGGCAAATAGCAACAATGAGACTACAGTTACAGAATACACTTATAAAAAGATGTACTATCATTGTTGATGTATATTTTGAACAAATTAAAGATATTTTGGAATAGAACTTTTTAAGATACTTGTAGCAATCCTGAATGGCTTCCTAAAGTCTTTTGTTATTTCCAAACTGATTTCCTTTTAGAATCATGTGAATAGGAATCTCTCTTTTACTGAGGGTGTCTTTTATTGAAGAATAAGAGCCTGTATGATCACTGTTTTTCTAAAATATCTTAATATTTTTGTGTCATACTTGCTAAAATTTATCTTAAAAGAACAATGTAACCCAAATGAGCAATAAGTTTAAAGACTAAGGGTACATCTGACATAATTACTACAACTCAAGTCTGAAGGTCAATACTCTGAAGACAACTTATTGGAAGAGTATTACTGTAACTAGAAATGGATTGAAATTGCTTTTTAGTGATCAATTTTCTAAACTCATGGTGAAAATAATATGTTTTACATATCCTTGACATAGAGAAATAACAATATTTTAGTCAGTTTTTTAGAAAGTTTTTCTAAAATAGAATCTAGCACATTGACAAAGGCATTATGGAAACAAAGAATGGTTGACATTGTAAAGAATATCTATGACATACATATGTCTGTGAGTGCATATACACGCAGATGCATACGTATGTATAAACAATGAAAGTTTTGAAGAGTATTTTTAATTTTTTTCACCAATTTTAAAAAATATATCAAAAGATAAAACTCATAATAGCTTCACAAGAATTTGAATGTGTCTATGGTTTGAAATAGACACAGATGCATTTATTTTGATGATTAGGTATTTAAATAAATGCTTGCAGTGTATTTATTTCAATTTTATTTCATCTTAAAAATGCATAAAAACACAATCTGTATGAAAAAGCTTATCTCATATTATATACTTTTATTCAGCAAACAGAGTGTCTGAACCTTGCTTCTCATTCTGGATTCTTGCCATTTAGGTACACTGACAACTTTTCTACATTTGAGATTTATTTTTCACAGAAATAAAATATTTCTTTTTTCTAAACCATTTGACTTTGTGCCTTATTGTTATAAAATTTCCTAGGACATGGAAGAGTTTTATATACATATATAAACACACACACATATATATAATACATATTTTATATCCATAACATGTTATATATAACACACTATATACACCATACATTTTTAAAAATTTTCCGTTATTTTTATTATTTTTACAATTTTGTTTTTCTGTGAAGTTTGGGCCATTTTGAAGCTCACAAATGATTCAAGAAACCAATTAGTGAGAGTAGAATTGCCCTATAGAGTTTCCAAGGAGTGCCTGGCAGATTTGAACAGCTGACCTTTCGATTAGTAGATGGGGCACTTAAGCACTCTGTTACCAAGATTTCCAACTAACTATTAGGATAAATGAATACCCCATCCAACTATTGTGACTAAAGACTCTAAGGAAAGAAGACAAATCAGAAGACAATTTTCACTACTAGTCAATGAGAAATAAAGCAAATCGAGATCCATTTAATTTACAATACTTTTATGTGAAAGATAAACTGGGACATGAAAGAGTAATCTTCAAAATCCTGATGACAAATGGTGTAATTAGAAAGAACATGTGTGTCAAAGAATGTTTCCTCTCTAAATCACTTTGAGCATGTTAATGTCATTGGAACCATACATTAAGTAGTGAAAGAAACAGAAAATAATAGCATGAAGAAAAATTGTGGCATCACATATGCAGATATTTTCTTTTTCCTCTTTTTTCGTGATTTACTTTTAATATAACTTAAGTAATGAAAGAAAAGAGATAAAAAATACTATTATGTGGACAACATATCAGTATACTTATGCTAACAAATTATAGAATAATTACCCCTACTGACCACTTTTCTTAGGCTTCTGTCAGAAGAAAAGAACCATAAGAAATGATGCAAAAATAAACAAAAAATGTTTTAATCATTTGATCTCACTCAACTGTGCAAGCTGTGCAGTTCTAGTTTTTCTTGCTGCTTCTTGTGCTTGACTTAAGTCAGTAGAGACAACCATAAGGAAGTGCAGGTTAATGCAAAGGAAGAAAGAATAATGGCAAACTCTAATTCTCGAAACTTTAAAGGATGTGCTAGAAATTGTCTTTCTCTCTTACCTCCTGCAACCTTGATGATGAGGGAGATATGCAGTATATGCCAGTACCCTTTATCAGCAGAGCACTATCACAATGCCTGGCCCCAGATTTGTAGAAAGTGAAGAAAACAATCTGGAGGAGCTGGCAGAGTAGCAGGACCAACTCATGCTCCAGGCCAACAGGGTAAACCAGGAGATTAGCAGTCCCGTTCGCAAGCAGCAGAATCAATTGACCAAATCATATCCATGGTCTTGATATCTTCAAGAGTACAAAACTCATTTGGAGTAGAGGAGGGACATACACAGATATTAAAAGGATTTGGGGGTCTCCAAAGCTTAAAACCTGCTGGATAAAGTCTTATTTTTTAGTACTTAATTTCATGAGGTGGGATGCAGAGACTTAATTTCATAAGGTCAGGCTAGGCTATGGCAAGTATAGCAGGTATTGCACTGACCTCGGATGCCTGTTGTCAATGAGTGGTTTTAATTAACTTGGTATGGCCAGGGGTATATCTATGGAAAACACTGCCTACAGCAGGCATTGAAATTGGACCCTGTCTAAATATCTGACAGCTTCTTTTAGATAATTTGCCATAATATCAGCTCAAAAATACTAGTCAAACTCATCAGCCATTTAGCTAACACATTAGCATGCTTAAGGATAAAAATTAGACCTTACCTTGTTAATAGAAATGGCTCAGTTTGGAGCCATGTGGCTAGTGTAATATCCTAGATACATATACTACTTCTAAGGGAGGAAAAATTAGGAAAAAGGACATTATAAAAGGTTCCCTGTTGTAGACAATAAAGTATAAAACAATGATGTTGAGAAACACTGCTTACACTAGTCCTTGCTTAATTTCATATCTACATCAGTACTCTGCACTAGCTGTCTGGCATTGAGGAAGATATTCAATGTTCCTAATAACAAAATAGTTATGACGTTCTTGTCTCCCACCACTGTTGTAAAGTTCATGAACCATTACCAGTGAAATAACTCTTTCAACCTATGAAGGTAAAAGGAATCTTGGTGGTGTAGTGGTTAAGAGCTATGGCTGTTAACCAAAAGGTTAGCACGTCAAATCCACCAGGCACTCTTTGGGAACCCTATGGGGCAGTTCTACTCTGTCCTATAAGATTGCTATGAGTTGGCAGAAACTTGACAGCAATGGATTTGGTTTAGATAAGCCAGCCAAGTGCCGTCGAGTTAGGTGGGCTAAGTGCTACCACTGCTAACCACAAGGTCGGCAGTTCAAATCCACCAGGTACTCCTTGAATACTCTGGGGGTCAGTTCTACCCTGGCCCCTAGGGTCTCCATGGTTTAGATGAAGGTAAATAAAATCTTAAGGCTAAAACATCTATTACATGATATATAATGTTAACCAAAAAAAAAAAAAAAAAAGTAGACTTAGAATAATGGTGACCTCAACGTTTGTTAAAAGATAACTGTGTTGCATAGGATTTTCAGTGGCTAGTTGTTTTGGAAACAGATCACCAGTGCTTTCTTTTGAGTCATCTCTGTGTAAATTCAAACCCCTGACATTTTGGCTAGCAGTCAAGCATGGTTAGTAATCAATGTATTAACCCTTTGTGCCACCCAGGAGCTCCTATCATATTAAACACATAGTAACATTTAAATGCAGGTGAAGATACTGAACACTCCTATGACTGTTAACCAACAGACATCTCCTAGACATCTGAAATCTCACTCCAGTATCCTTTTTTCATGTAATCTATCTTCCATGAGAGCATGAATCGCTGTTGCTTTTTAATGAATCACTTTTTTTTTTCTTATTAATCCGAGAGACTATTTTCTTTGGATGGCAGACAAGTGGCAAAACCGGCAGGAGCTCCGGCGGTAAGAGTGTAAGCTTTGGAGTCAAAACTGAAGTCCTCTGACCAAGTTTCACAGCTCATTGACCGATGGTTTTTTTTTTTTCTTCCTAAATTAATTTCCTTCTTCAGTTCACTTGAATAAAATGAGTTTGAAATAGTAAGATGAGGAAGGTCAAGATTTAGACAGTGCCTGGAAATCCTGGTGGCATACTGGTTAAGTACTGCAGCTGCTAGCCAAAAAGTTAGCAGTTCACATCCACTGGGACTCCTTGGAAACTCTATGGAGCAGTTCCACTCTGCATACAAGGCTCACTATGAGTCAGAATTGACTCTACAGTACTGGGTTTCAGTTCTTTATTTTTTTTTGGCACACGGTAAGCTCTAAGTAAATGTAATTTTTTTTTTAAAACCCTGTAGCTTTTTAACATCAATAGACTAATGGCAGCAAACTACATTTGTTTGATGAGAACCTAGGGAACAAAGTTTTATTTGAGTTTGGTTTAAAAAATAGGTAAAATTATGCAAAAACTGTCATGTCTTCTCTGCATTTCCTTAATTCTAGAGACACAACAGTTAAATTCAGAGTCTACATAGCAAGACATTTGAAAACCAGTGGAGCATGGGGCTCGGCAGAATATGCAACATTATGTAAAAGAGTGGCTGTAGAGGATATAAGTTGAGAAATTATTATTCCAACTGGGTGATCCTTATGATATTACATAACATTATGCTGAAAATTCCTTGCTAAAGTGGATTTTGCTACAGGAGTCTGAAAAACTATTCCTACACACTAGAAAATGTGAACTGTTGATGAAGGTGAAATTGCTAGAATTTCCTCCACAGTGATGAGATGATTTCAAACTTTTATGGAAATGGACTTACTGAATGGAAGACATGGTTTACTGCTCTCAATCTAGATTTCTCAGGGGTTATTAGACTGTATTCTGTTTTACTACACTTCTTTATAAAGTTAATAGCTGTTTTTGCCTGCATTTTTAGTAGCTTTATCAGTGATTTGTAAATGAAAGAGATTGAATGTTTTCACAGAACCTAAATCTAAATAAGTTTACGATTTCCTATGTGACAATCTTTCCAATTCAATTCAGCAATTTCTGATATTACAGACACAAAATTGAACTTATCTACTGGTGGTTTTCTGCAGTTACAAATTAACAACAAGGGAACTAGCTGCTTATATTACTTAATATGGACAATAGCCTTGCTGTTTTCACTATTATCTCATTTTTTACGGATTTGGAAAGGTAAATTTACTTTGCCTCATGTCATATGTCTTAGAGACAGAATTCAAAGCCAGGACTCTAAATATCTCACATCTGTCACACCTGAACAGGACACTACTAACCCTTCAAGCTCTTTAGAATACAGCAGGGTTTTCTGTTTGACTTCCTCCTCTTAATTTTTCCCCAGAGTTAGGATCTTAGTTTAAAGTTATTGTTAATTGTCGTGGTGTCAATTCCCGCTCCTGGAGACCCCAGATCAGCAGAGTAGAATTGCTGCATGGAGTCATCAAGGCCGCGACCTTCTGGAATCAGATAGCCAGACTTGTTTCCCAGAGTGCCTCTGGATAGGTTTCAATCTTCAACCTCTAGGCTAGTAGTAGAGAACTTCACTCTTTGTACCACCCAGGAACTCAGAAGCAGCCACCACTTTTTTTTTCTATTTAATTTCTGTTTGTTCTGTGGGTAGCATTCAAAATTCCTCAACTAATATTGAGTATATGAGTTTCTTGCCAATAGTAAAAAATACTACCAATGACTCCTAGACTGACTATATGTCTTAAATAAACAGATGACCTGGTTTTTTGCCTGTTGTCTGAGAGTACACTCTTCATTAGCATTCATCCTAATTGTTCATTTTTAAACAAAGAATCATTATTATTAATTGTTGTGTTACAATCAGCCAAGATTAGTTTTCTAGACCATGTACTTATAGCCTGCACTATAATACTATTTAAGAATTTGTGAATTTCATATGTAGTGAACAAAATTTTCACTTCTAACATATGTTAAGTCTGAAAAACAGACTGTCTTTCTGATCATTTTCAAACTCTCTTAAACTAAACCTTCCTTTTTCAAGACAGTATTCAGGAAGTATTTTTAATTAAAGTACAAGATCCTTAGGTCAGCTAAAAGAGCCCTGGTTGCCCAGTTGTTAAAGATTAGCTGGTAACTGACAGGTTGGTTAGTTGCTCCACCATAGAAAAATGCCGCAGTCTGCTCCCCTTAAAGGTTGTAGGCTTGGAAACTCTTTGAAACAGTTCTACTCTGCCCTACGGGGTTGCTGTTATGGACTGAATTGTGTCCCCCGGAAATGTTTATCAACTGCTTTACACTATAATTCCAAAGGTTGCATGATTGTCCTCTGTTTTGTGATCTGATGTGATTATCCTATATGTTGTAAATCTTAATCTCTATTATGTCAAAGAGGCAAGAATAGAGGCAGTTATGTTAACGAGGCAGGACTCTGTTATATCTTCTGACAATTTCTTTGGAAATACAGAAGAGAGAAACCAACAGAGAGTGACTTTCTACCACCAAGAAAGAAATGGTGGGAGCAGAATGCATCCTTTTGAGTCTAGGGTCCCTATGCTGAGCAGCTTCTGGACAAGTGGATGATCAGTGACAAAGACCTTTCCCGAGAACTGACAAAAAGAAAAAGCATTTTTTGAGAGCTGACACCCTGAATTCGGACTTCTACCCTCTTAATTTGTGAGAGAATAAAAATGTATTAGCAAAAACCATCTACTTACAGTATTTCTGTTGCAACAGCAAAAGATAACAAAGACAGTCACTATTAGTTGGAATCAGTTGGAATGCAGTGGGTTAAGGAGAGCTAACTTTGTCTTCTCTGTGGCAATGATGCAAGAAATGGTTGCTATTGCAGTTGTGTCAACTGTTTTGGTACCAGTCAGTTGCTATGACCTGTATAGACGTATCTACGATGCAAAAGTTTACAAGGTGACCAGTCACATGGGTCAGTGGGAAACGTGGTCAATTGCGCGTTAGGTGCATGTGAGTATGTATGAGAAAGAGAGGACGTGCAATCACAATGTGGTTCTACAGGAAATACTCAGAAAACTTTCACTACAATGAAATTAATCTGCAACAATTAATTTTAATGTTTAGGGATGGTCTTAATTTTATAATAAATCCATTTGCAGTCACTGAGTAACAATGGAAAGGAAAGCGATTTTTTTAAATTCAAAGAGTAAGAGAGTTCTGATGATTAAATACCAACTTGCACAAAATACAGGTCGACACTGATGATCCAACGTGAGGAGTCACAAAAGAACTAAAAAACAAAAATATGCTGAAGATAAGTTTCCATTTCAAAATTTACACTGTTATTTTATATGTATGTGCCCGGAGATGACAATGTAACATATGCAGTTTAAGAAGCTGTTTCTAATCATTACTCTGTGAAGTATGCTATTTCATTTAGAACAAAAGACTGTTGTAGATTATTTTTGTTAATTGTTGAGGCCATGTTTTCTTAAATGAAAAATGATCTGTAGTGACATGCAGATCAGTGGAACAGAATTGAGAATTCAGACATGAAAGCCTCCACCTATAAGCAGCTAATATTTCATAAAAGCCCAAGTCTATTAATTGTGGAAAAAAATACTCTCTTTAACAGATGATGTTGGCGTAACTGGTGTCTTAGGCTCGGTTTTCTAGGGAAGCAAAACCAGTAGCACGTGTAAGTACAAGGAAAGACTTATAATAGATAGATACAAATATAGGAAACAGCTCACGTAATCACAGAAGCTGAATGTCCCAAGCTCTGGCACAAGCCTCACGTGGCCACGGAAGCTGAGGAACCCAAAGTCAGCAAGTCAGAGACCAGAGTTCTAGATCACCGGTTGTGTAGGTCAGTGGATCCCAAGCTGGTGGCAAGATGAAGCGACAGAGGCTGGCAAACCCAGGATCAGTTGGTCAGGGAGCAGGACTCTCAAGTGCAGACTGTAAGGACCGATGAGTCCAACAGCTGCTAGTTCAAGTCCCAGAACCAGATGCTGGAAGAAGAGAGCAGGAGCTCCTGGCTACGTGAGCAACCAGCAGCCATAGTAGAAGGTCGGGAGATGAGAGCTGAGGGGCGGGGAGCCACCACAAACCCCGCCCTGCCACTTAATACAGCAGCCAAATATGTAGTAGCCAAGTTGACATAACCCTGACCACCACAACTGGCTATCAATCTGCAAAAAAAATGATACAAGACCATACCTCACACCATTCAGAAGAACTAACTCAAAATGAATCAGTGACCTAAATGTAAATCTTAAAGATAATTGAAGAAAAAATAAAGACGTCACTAGGAACCCTAAAAGAGGACATAAACAGAGTAAATCAAAACAAAATTACACACACATCAGAAGAGAAATTAGATAACTGGGAGCTCCTAAGAATCCAATACTTAGGCTTGTCATAAGACTTCACCAAAAGACTAAAACGACAAATCTACATACTGGGAAAGACAACTTGGGAAATAAGTAACGAATCAGCATCTAATCTTTAACACCGAAAAGACAAACAACACATTCAAAAAATGAGTAAAGGATATGAATAGGCACTTCACCACAGAAGACATTCAGGTGGCTAACAAATACATGAGGAAATGTTCAGAATCATTCTCTATTAATCTCGCCTGCCCCCAAACACCCAGTGCCATCAAGTCAACTCCAACACATAGTGACCCTATAGGACAGAGTAGAACTGCCCCACAGAGTTTCCAAGGAGTGTCTGTCAGGCTTGAGTCACCAACCTTTGATTAGCACCTGTTTTAGTCAGCTAGTGCTGCTGTAACAGAAATACCACAGAGTGGATGGCTTTAACAAAGGATGGTTTGTTCTTACATAGTCTGGTAGGCTACAAGTCCAAATTCAGGATGTTCACTCCAGTGGAAGGCTTTTCCCCTTGTCAGCTCTGGAGGAAAGTCCAACATGTCATCAGTCTTTGTCTAGGGAGCATCTTGGTGCAGGAACCTCTGATCTGAAAGATGCGCTCTTCTCCTGGTGCTGCTTTCTTGATGGTATGAGGTTCCCAATTTTCTGCTTTCTTTTTCTTTTTACCTCTTGCAGGATAAGGGTGGTGCACGCCATACTCTAGGGAATCTCCCTTTGCAGTGGAGCAGGGAGATGCTCTTATAAAGGGATTTACAGATCCACCCTAATCCTTTAACATACAGCATAAGAAAATCACAGAATGGAGAACAGTCATAAAATACTGGGAATCATGGCTCAGATACGTGGCTACACGTATTTTTGGGAGGACACAATTCAATGCATGACGGCACTTAACCACTAAGCCACCAGGGTTTCCATTAGAGAAATGTAAATCAAAACTACAATGAGATGCCATCTCCCATCAACAAAGCTAGCACTAATCCAAAAATTACACAATAATAAATGTTGTAGAGGTTGTGGAACGAGTGGAATTCTTCTACACTGTTGGTGGGACAATAAAGTAGTACAACTGCATTGGAAATCCACTTGGCATTTCCTTATAAAGTTGGAAATAGAAATACTATACCATCCAGTCATTTCATTCCTTAGAATATGTCCCAGAGAAATAAGAGTTATCATGTGAATAGATACATGCACACCCATGTTTATTGCCACACTGTTCATAGTAGCGAAAAAATGGAAACAACCTAAGTGCCCATCATTGGATGAATGGATAAACAAATCATGGTATTTTGACACGATGGGATACTACACAATGATGAACAACAGATTTCAAGGCACATCTCATAACATGGAATAAGGTGGAAGCCATGCCAAATGCAATCAATTGGGAAAGGACAAATATTGTGAGACTGCTGTTATAAGGACTTAAGAAACAGTTTAAACAGAGAAGAAAACATGCTTTGATGGTTACACGGATGAGCGGTGGGAGAAGAGCATTCACGGACTAGACGTTGTATTGTTGTTAGGTGCCTTCGAGTCATTTCTGAGTCACAGCAACCCTATGTACAGCAGAACGACACACTGTCTGTCCTGTGCCATGTCCACACAATCATTTTTATGGTTAAGACCACTATTTCAGCCACTGTCAATCCACCTCCTTGAAGGTCTTCCTTGTATTGCTGACCCTCTGCTTTACCAAGCACGATGTCCTTCGCCGGGGACTGATGCCCCCTGACAGCATGTCCAAAGTATTTAAGATGCCATCTCGTCATCTTTGCTTCCAAGGAGCACTCTGGTTGTACTTCTTCCAGAACTGATTTGTTTCTTCTTTTGGCAGTCCATGGTACATTCAATATTCTTCTCTAATACCACACTTCAAAGGCATCAATTTTTCTTCAGTTGTCCTTATACATTTTCCAGCTATCACATGTGTATGGTGCATTTGAAAATACCATGGTTTGGATCAGGCACACGGTAGTCTTCAAGATGACATCTTTACTTTTCAATACTTTAAAGACGTCCTCTGTAGTACCTTTTCCCAATGCAATGTGTCTTTTGATTTTTTGACTGCTGTTTTCATAAGCATTAATGGTGGAACCAAGTAAAATGAAATCCTTGCCAATCTCAATCCTTTCTCCATTTATAGTGAAGCTGCTTACTGGTCCAGGCATGAGAAATTTGTTTTCTTGAAGTTGAGGTACAATCCATACTGAAGGCTGTGATCTTTGATCATCATCAATAAGTGTTTCAAATCCTCTTCACTTCCAGCAAGCAGGGTTGTGTCATCTGCATAATGCAGTTTGTTAATGAGTCTTCCTCCAATCCTGATGCCTCATTCTTTTTTGTATAGTCTAGCTTCTCAGATTATCTGCTCAGCATACAGTTTGAAAAGGCACGGTAAAAGGATACAACCTTGATGCATACCTTGCCTGACTTTAAGCCATGCAGTGTCCCTTTGTTCTATAACCCAGTGCCATCAAGTTGGATAGACAAAAATTATTTTGGATGAAGAGAAGAACAACAAATAGCACAGGGGAAGAGAGCACAACCGGATTAAAGCAAACCCTAAGAAGTTTCTTGAATACAACCAAACCCTTTGTGGAACAGAGTAGCAGGGACTGTAGTTTCAGGAGTATGATTTCAGGGGATATCTAGATCGCTTGGCATAACAAAGTTAAATAAGATAATGTTCTGCATTCCACTTTGGAGAGTGTTGTCTTGCTTCTTAAAAGCCAGCAAGCAGCCGTCTAAGAAGCATCAATTGGTTCCAATGCACCTGGAGCAAAGGAAAATGAAAAACATCAAAGACATAAGGAAAACACGAGACCAAGAGACTCCATCAGCCTGAGATCAGAAGAACTAGATGGTGTCCTGCTACTACCAGTGACCATCCTAACAGGGGGCACAACAGAAAGTCACTGAGAGAGAGGGATAAAGTGGGGTGCAGGTATTGAACTCTATTGAAAAATATAGACTTGATAGCTTGAATGAGACTAGAAGGATTCCAAAAGGCATGACTCCTAGACTGTCTGATAGTCCCAAGCTAAAATCATTCTAGATATCAACACTTTAGACAAAGATTAGACTAGAGCATATGGCATAAAATGACAGCTGACGAGTGTGCTGCTTGACTGAAGTAGATGCATGAGACTAAATGTGCAGCTTCTGACAGAAGTTGAGATGAGAGGACAGAAGGGGATAGGAGCTAGTTGAATGGATACAGTCAACACAGAGTAGAGAGAAGGAGTGTGCTGTCATATTATAGGGGGAACAGCTAGGGTCACACAAAAGTGAGTGTGAGGTGTATGAGAAATCAAACTGAATGTTAAACTTTAACTTAAAATGTATTAAAATAAAAAGCAAACAACAACAACAAAAAACTGAACTGTAATCATTACTAGGTTGACTCTACTAGCTGAGTTAAACGATGAAGTAAAAAACACTGCTGTCAAGTCAGGTCTGACTCATAGCAACCTCAGAGGTCAGAGTAGAACTGCCCCAGAGAGCATTTATCAAAATGTTATCTGATGTTTCAAAAAGAATATCACTTAATTTCTATCAGAGCTGAGACAACCATGTGGCTGAAAACCTCAAATGTCTTTTCAAGAGCCTTGATGAGTCAGCATGGAAAAACCTGTGTTTCCAGCTACTGTACCTAGCTACTGTACCAGCTACTGTACCTTTAGACCCACTGTTAGTTCTGCTACAGCTCTGATTCTTTCCAACAGCTTCTTGTAGATGGCCGAACATGACAAAGATACATAGGCCGGCCAGTTCAGGACCACAGTATTTGTCAATCTCTGCTCCAAGACTCCCCATTGGACTGGATGAGGCTGTCTGAGGACCAAATTTCTTTCTATCCTTCCTCCTTTACACTTTTTCTCCCATACATGTCAGATGTGCATCACAGCCTGAAGGCTTTCCCTGTCTTTTGCTGCTCTCTTCTCTTTATCCCACACCAATGTTTCTCCAATAATTCTTTTACACATTTAATCTTGTCATAGTTTCTGCTTTTCAGAGAATTAGAACTGACAGATGATATTCTACTAATTTAAATTCAATCTGTGGTGATCAAATGCTATAAACATTTTTATGTATAGATAGAATAACTGAGCTACAATATGTTTCTTGAAAGCTGATATATACGCACTCATGAAGGTCTAATAATTAAGTACACAAACCTAATTGTTCTAAGTGCTATATACCTCAATGCCGAATAGCTCTATGATCACCTGTGAAGTACTTCCATTGGGACGCTATACACTGATGCCAGCACCTAGTTTCCCCTTCAAAGCAATTTTGGCACTCTTTCTAGAATGGCCATTGAGCACAGTGGCAGGGTGACAAGTTCACAAACTTGACTGTATAGTTGTCTTTGAGGGAGTTTTTAACCAGTAAACAAATAACTGTATTCGAACATCCTCTCTACTCACCAGATCTACCCCTCCCCCACGACATTTGTCTTTACCCAAAGATCAAGTAAATATTGAAACAAAGACACTTTGATTTGACATTCAGGACATCAAGGGTAATATGATGACAGCTCTGATGGCCATTCCAGAAAAAGAGTTCCAAAATTACTTTGAAGGGTGGACTAGGCAGTGGCTTCAGTGCATGGCTTCTCAAAGGGAGTACTTCAAAGGAGACCACAGTGATATTCAGCAATGAGGTATGTAGCATGTAGAACAATTAAGTTTGTGTACTTGATTGTCAGACCTTGTATCTCAAGCAAAAAAACAAACATGAGTACCAAAGAAGAATTGATGCCTCTGAATTACAGCGTTGGCAAAGAACACTGAATATGCCATGGACTACCGGAAGAACAAATGATTGTGTCTTGGAAGAAGTACAGCCAGAATGCTCCTTGGAAACAAGGATGGCGAGACTTCATCTCATATACACTGGATGTGTTATCATGTACATTGGATGTGTTATCAGGAGGTACTAGTCCCCAGAAAAGAAACATCATGCTTGGTAACCATAGGAGCTGTTTTCCACATTGACTTCAATGGTGGACTCAGGTATAACAATGATTCTGTGGATGGCTCAGGAATGGGCAGCGTTTCTTTCTGTTGTATACAGAATCGCTATGAGACAGAACCGATTCCACAACACTTAGCGGCAACAACAATAAACTTACAGGCAAATAGTTTTTTCTAATGTTTCACTTTTTCAAATTGTACTTTAGATGAATTTTACAGCACCTGTCAGTTTCTCATTATGCAATTAATACACATATTGTTTTGAGACGTTGGTGACCATCCCCATAACACAGCAATACCCCTCCCTTCTCAACTTCAGTTTCCCCATTGCTAGCTTTCCTTATGGCTTCAGCCTTCTTGTCCTTGCTCATGGGGGATGTACCCTTTCACTCTTGTTTTGTTTTATGGGTCTGTCTAATCTTTGGCTGAAGGGCGAACTTCAGGAATGACTACCATACTGAGTTACAATGGTGCCTGGGAGCCAGATTTGTGGGGTTTCTCTAGTCTCTGTCAGACCAGTAGGTCTGTTTTTCTTCTTCTTTTTTTTTTTTTTTTTGGAAGTTAGAATTTTGTTCTACATTTTTCTCCAGCTCTGTCTGGGACCCTCTATTGTGATCTCTGTCAGAGCATCAGAGCAATCAGTTGTGTTAGCCAGGCATCATCTAGTTGTGCTGGACTCAGTCTAGTACAGGCTGTGGTACCTGTGATCTGTTTAGTCCTTTGGACTAACCTTTCCCTTATGTCTTTGGTTTTCTTCTTTCTCCCTTACTCCCAAAGGGATGAAACCAGTATAGTACCTCTGCTCCCAGTCTTCTAAGTTTCCAGATGCTACTTGCCAAAATAGAATGTTAACCATTTTATTTATAAACTATATTATGCCAATTGAGCTAGCTGTCCTTGGAGAAACATTTTGAAAGCGTTTCCATTTTCTTAATATAAAAATATATGAGTGCTTATGAAGTATTAACTTGCCTCTGAAATTTATCATATATCCTAAGAATTATACATAGAGGTAATTTATTTGACAAATTTTGTCTTGTGAAAGTATTTGTCTGAGAACTTAACTTTGAAGGAGGCAAAAATTCAGTATCTGAGATATTTACACATTCAAAATGGAAATTAGATTTCAACATGAAAATTAGAATTCAGAAGATCTCACATTTAAAGAATTCGCTTTGAGCTTACTAGTTACTTTAATGATCACTGGAGATTTAATTTAAAAAGTTAAACATAATAAAATAATATTGAAGGAAGATTCTTTAGATATAAAGAATGTAGTGGCAGAATAGTAGAGACAAGGAAGGCTAAGGAAATGGCTAAAAAGTCATTATGTGGTTTCTTTTAAACTCCTAATCCTGCTTACAGTTGATTAGATTAAAAAACACAAAACAAGCCAGAAAAAAAAAAAAAAAAAAAGCTGACCTAACTTTTTATCTCAGGTGAACTCAGAAAGTCTTGCCATGTGAGTTTTCAGTATACTTCTCAGGTCCAACAGCTCACCACCTTCCCTGCTAGTCTAAAGCACCACTGTATCTCAGCCACACTACCGCAACTGACTTTTAATTGGTTTGTAGCTTCTAGCCTTATCCCTTCCTGACCTAGTCTCAACATGATGCCCTTTAAATATTTATGTCTGATTTTTTCCAGATTCCTGCTTAAAATTTTACAATGATAGGCCCTATCAGAATAAAATCAGTAGTACTCACCATGTCCTACAAGGCCTCATATGCTCTCCCTGCCCCAGTTCCCAGGCATCATCTTTTACAGTGCTGATACCCATGCTCACGGTGCTGCAGCATGCCAATCACATTCCTCTTCAAGACCTTGAAATTTATTCCACGTGCTTAAGATCTTTTCCCTACAGATAGTTACTTGGTACCATTTTACTATACTAGGCGTTTTAAACAGTGTGCCCTTCTTTTACTACACATTCTAAAGTAGCGTCTATCCATTAGTTTGTATCTTTTCAATCTATTTTCCTTTCATATTTTTTATCATCGTGTGGTATGGATGAATTCCATCCCCTAAAAAGATTATATATAAAGTCTTAATCCTTGTCCTTGGGAATGTGACATTTTGGGGGAAATTGGATTTTTCTATACAGATATCAGTTAAATTAAAAAGTCATACTGGAGTACTTTGGGTCCTAACCTTAGTCTATTCTGAATAGCCTTTTATAAAACAGATGGAGAGTCAAGTAAATAGCAACACATAAGGAGAAGACAGCATATGGGTATCCTTCTACAAGGCAAGAAGAACCAAAAGATGCCCGGAGTTGACAAAGAGAGAACATAGCCCTGCTGAAACCCTGAATTCCAACTTCTAGCCTCCAAAACTGTAAGAGAATAGATTTCTGATCTGTATGGCCACCTGCTTGGTGATACATTACTATGACAGACCTAAGAATCTAGGACACCATCTAATATACATAAAGATATAGACATTTTTTTTCTGCCACCTTCTTTGTGGAAATCTGGTAGTGTAGCAATTAAATGCTACAGCTGCTAACCAGAAGGTCAGCAATTCAAATCTGCCAGGTGCTCCTTGGAAACTCCCTGGGGCAGTTCTACTCTATCTGTAGGGTCACTATGAGTCACAATCAACTCAGTGGCAGTGGTTTTTGTTTGTTTGTTTGGTTGGTTTTCCTTATTTATAGAATATAAGCTTCTATAAAGAATCTCCTGTCACCAGAACATATATCAATACCATTTCCAAAACAGGGACTCAATACATCTTAACTGAACTAATCAGTTACTGAATTATAGCCCTAGCATTATACTGTAAGATCTTCCTTCATTTTCCCTACATGGTAATCATTTTTTTTTTTAATTATCACAATATTCTGGGGATGAATAACTACTGAGAAACAATTCTCCATATGTTTCTTGCTTTTCTGCATGTCTTAGAAGCAGAACCACTGACTAACTTTGTTTTGTACTAACTTTACTAGGGTATTGGGAGAGAAATCAGCCTTGGAAGACAGAAATCATCTGCTTCTCTAGTGCACAAGGGAAGAACTGACTCCTGACTAGGATAATTAAGATAGTGTCTTTCAACCTTAAAGATTCTACCATAAAATTACTAGAACTAATAGAAAGAGTCACAAAGTAGCAAGATACAAGATCAGCATACAAAAATCAGCTGAATTCCTGTACACCAATGAACAGAATTTTGAAAAAGAAATTTTAAAAAAATTATAAAAGCCCCTCCAAAGATAAAGTCCTTAAGAATAAATATGGTCAGGAACATAAAATACCTAAAAAATTAAAATAAAATTACAAAATCGTTTTACAAGAAGCCGAAAGACACCTATTTAAATCAGAAAACATTCCATGTCTGTGGGAAGGAAGATTCAACATTATCAAAACTGAGCTAGGCTTTCCAAAAAGAACTGAAAGTGCTCTGGTGGAAAAAAGGCAGGTAAATGATATTCCATAACACTGACAGCAAAAGTATGAAACTGTCAACAATCTTGCATTATTAGAGCTTGGTGTGCATGTGGAAACACTGGCAGTGTACTGATTAAGCACTACCGTTGCTAAGCAAAACGTTGGCAGTTTGAATCCACCACGTGCTCACTGGAAATTCTATGGGGCAGTTCTGCTCTGTCCTGTAGGGTAACTGAGTTAGAATTGACACAGTGGATTTGGCCTTTGGTTTGCATGTTAAGGACAGAAAAGCTATAAAAGGGTAGTCAAAGAATCACACAAACGTAAATTAGGAGGTTACTGTGTGAATGGTCCCAAATGCTTTTCTACAGAATCAAGAATGAATACTAGAAATCCATCTAACACTGCTTGTGTGTATGTGTTGTGTGTGCATTTTTGCCCCCTCCACCTTTCTGAAGAACCAGTAATATAACCAATTGTTACTTTTCGTTGCTGTTGTTAGATAGATGCATTTTTAAACTTTTTATTTTTTCCCTGTGGGAAGTATACCTGTAACAAAACATCAAAAATGTCGGCTCTCTCCTCATAAGTTTTTTGTTTTGTTGTTGTTGTTAGATGGATTTATTTTTAAATTTTTTTTGTGGTAAGGATATACGTAACAAAACATGGAGAACGTCGACACTATGCTTGTGGAGTTCAATGATGCTACTTTCATCACATTGTTCAATCACCACCTTTAACAGAAAGTCCTCTAAGAACTGAATTCCTCCTTAGAACAGGCAAATGAGTACATGGGGACCAAACTTTATTAGTAGTTACCAGCTATGTTTTATCGAGACTGTCCTGGTGTTTTTTTGTGAGACAGGAGCAAAAGTAGAGGCACTTGTATTTGACAGATACTTTCTTTGTGGAACAAGGTGCGTGTGATTAACAATTTGCTCTCAAGACATAAACAAGAGGAAAAGTTGGGGAGGATTTAAGAGGCTTCAGCATGAGGAACCAAAAGGGTGATTAGGACGTCAGCACCACAGTGCATATAATAGGAGCAGCATGTTCTTGAAGAGACGGTAATGTGTTTATTTGCGTGCCTATGGAGTTACAAATTTTTCAAGATATCTGGGGGGTAATATCTAGCAGTTATTCAGAAATGGGATTCTGAAGCTCAGAGGAAAGTTGAAAATTAAGAAATATAAACCACAAAATTTAATGTATCACTGACTGCTATGAATTAAGAAAAACCAATATTTTTGTCCTTGCATATTAAGATAAATGCTTAATTTCATTGCAATATTTTATTTGTACTAAACCAATTATTGGTTTAATTTTCTCATGTCAACACTGTGACTGGATTTCACAAGTTTTTAAATGTCACAGTTTCATTGTCATTTTCTATTTATTTTTCTTGAAATTCAAATGAGTGCTCTTAAAGATCTGTGATTTGAACATTGGGGCTATTATTTTTAATTATTTATGATTATTTTCAGACAATATAGGCCATGTGTCAGATCCAACTCGACGGCACTTGGCTGGCTTAGCTAGTCTTTTTATCTGGTCTTTTTTTTAACTGTCCAACATAATGGAATATAAACTATTTCATTCCCTTCAACCTAATAAATTTGGTAATTTATCAAAGTTTTCCTTGTGATCTGTAAGAAATTGGTTGCACATTTGTACCAACAGAATTTAAAATAATGTTTAAGTCTCTTTCAGTGTGCAACATATTTATATTATACACGCAAATATTTGCATCATCATTGAAAACTATTATGCAATAAGCCTGGATAAACATACTGTATTTAATACATTCCAATATTAAGAAAAGGGAGGAAGAGAAAACAGCAGGTGGGAGAATTCAACTGCCCTGCAGAAGGTGGCAGAAGACATTTAGAACAGACAAGACATAAATCCTTCTATGTCTCAGAATCCAGGAAAGGCTCTAAGATAAAAAATGTCATATAGTAGTTGTGGATGCATGTGTGCAGAGAAAGAGGGAAGCGCTGCTGTCAGCAGAAGGTAGGTTGAGTTTGTATAAGAAGTTGCTCTACTCTTAGATTAGCAACCTCAGTATACACAGCCAGGAAATCATCTCCCAGTACTCACTGCAAGAGGACTCACGATTGTTATCCTTTGAAGGAGTTTTTCCTCTGGAACCAGAGTGCCTCTGCGTTCAACAGGAGCAACTTCAGTTTGCATGGGTGCCTGATTCATGAAACACGACATCTGCCAATTCAGTTTCGTGAAATCATCTTGGGAGAAGTGCCACATATCTCATTGCTGAATATTACGACGGTCACCTTCGAAATACTTCCCTTGGGAAGTTACGCACCAACGCCAGTGCCTAGTCCATCCTTCAAAGCAATTTTAGAATTCTTTTTCTGAATGGCCATCAGAGCTGTCTTCCTACTACCCTTGACGTCCTGAAAGTCATCAAAATGTCTTCCTTTCAATATTTTCACTGGGGGCCAGGTAAGACCATCAGGGAGGTTGCTCCAGTACAGTTATTTGTTTACTGGCTAAAAATTCCCTCACTGACAAATACACAATTAAGCTCACAAACTTGCCTCAGTGCCACCATGGGCAATGACCATTCCAGAGAGAGTTCCAAAATTGCGCTGCAGGTTGGACTAGGCGCTGACATCGGTGCACAGCTTCCCAAGAGGAGTACTTTGAAGGTCACTGTAGTGATATTCAGAAATGAGGTATGTAGCACTTGGATCTATTAAGTTCACGGACTTGTCAGACCTGTCGGTGGAAATCTGCATAAAGAAGGTTGAAATCTTGACCTCTTGCTTTCTCAGTCCGGCCTGAAGATCACTGTCAGCCTGGCTATGTTACTCCAGCGATTGTGTGAGTAGATTATTTAGGACATCCTTCTCAAATGTTAAGAAACATTCTGAGATCACCACTAACTTTGAAGAAAACCTTTAAGCACGAAATAATCAGATTAACTTTTATGTAATTACTTTCTGTTTTTCCTGCCCTATTTGTCATTTTCTGGGGCCAAAGTATAAAAACCTTTGGGCAGATATTCTAGAAATCTTAAAATATTCTTATGTGTGGTTGCAAACGTAATTATTTTGTCGTGCTACTTCTGATTATCTAGAAATATGGATCACTAAAATAACCCATTTTTCTTCTGGCTTAAGTTGTTCAATTTAACTCTTTGAAGTAACATAAATAAGACACCATGACTCTTTACCCTTAAACTGTACATATGAAAACAACATGAACATAATAATTAAACAAACAAACATAAGACAAGGAAGATTTCATTTATCAATTGACTGGCTTGCTGTTGCTGAGGAAGTGGCTGACTAATTTAGAGTGAGTCTATGGAGGAGGGACCAAAGAGGGATTTTCATGTCTAGGTATTACTAAATACAGGACAGTTATTTTAAAATTGAGTTAATATTTGACACATTTGCTTTACGTCTTTTATCTGACATCTTAAAAAAAACTTGCAAAAAAAAAAATCTGTCTCATTTCAGCCCAATGATCAGTTAAAACATTTTCTTTTCAAAATTTTATCGACCAGTGAAGAAGAATACAGTCCACTTTGATTTTGAAGGAGGGGCTTGGTTTCTATGAGTTGGAGTCAACTTGGTGACAACAGGATTTTGGTTTTAATGAGATGCAGCCCTGACAGGGCAATGATTAACTGCTCAGCTGCAACCCCAAAGGTCAGCAGTTCGAATCCACCAACCCATTCCTTATAAATCCTCTGCGGCAATTCTACTCTGTCCCATAGGGGTGCTCTGAGTCAACGGGTTGGCCATGGGTCCAACTCAATGGCACTTGGCTGGCATTAGATATATCTAAGTTAAGAGAAAGTAAATTGTATATGAAATACATATTAATGACTTTGTAACACAATGACAATGAAAATCAAAGAAAGATATAAGAAGTTTTTTAGAAATCATGACAACAAATTGCTACAAAACTGACCGCAATAGTAAATGTTGCTAAGTGACAAAACAAACTGTTTTGTTTTTTAATGATCTCGAATAACTGCTTTGCTTTAACTTTGGGAGAAAATTAGGAAGATTAGAGATGTTTTGTAAACTGCGAGGTTTATATTAGAGACTATCTGATTAAAAGAAAAGATGCAAATCAAACTAAAAAGGTTCAAATTTGATATTAAAGTACTATTAATCATTCTGTTTACATAAAACTTAGCAGGTACATTAATATGTCTTCCCCACCCCCCATGACCACATCTGTTATATGTGTGTTTATGGATAGCAGATCATTTCAGGGAATTACTTGCATCTTTATTGTTAATGGTGTTTCTTACATGCTTTTGCTTTGGAATTCAATCTTGTGAGAAATTTATCTCGAGAAATAATAGTTAAAACTGTAGGGATATATTTTAAGAATATGAGTATCCTGTGGAATCAAGGAAATTGACTGGTTTGTAGCTATTAATAGTCAGTGGTGCTTAACAGTAGGAACCAATCTTAAAACACAATTAGAAGAAAATCATGTCTGTCCTACCATATTGTCTGTAATAGAGAGGAAAAGTATCTAGTCCTTCAGCTCAAAATTTACTGTATTGAAAGTAACAATAACAATTAAGCTATTGTGAAGGGGCTGTGTGTGCTGTATTTTGAGTCCTGTAGAAAAATGATACAAATAATAAATCATAATTGGAACACATGGTCAGGGTTATAAAATCTTTTTTGTTTCTCCTAACTTGTCCATCTGTAGGGTGCCCTATGAGTTGGGAATCAGCTCCATGGCGAGCACTATCATTTATCCATCTAGAAACACTGTGTGCTAGAGACAAAGATAAATAAAATATTTTTATCTAAGTATTTCTATCAAGATGAGACAAGCACTAGGTAATGTTAGCACTCAAATAATTAGCTTTAAAAGAGAATTCTGAAGAACATTTTTTGAGATTTAAGAGGGAAAAGACTTAATTTAAGTATGTTATTCAGTTAATTTATTTCAATATTAATCCAATTAACTTCAATCGACTATTACCTGCAACATTCTGTTAATTCCTTCTTTCACTGATTCATTCAAAAATTAAATTTATTCAACAAAGAAGGCAGAGATTAGTAGTTTTCTACTCCAATTTCTATTCTCTGCGGTAAGGCAACCGTGGAACTAAGGGTTAGCCTTTAAAAAGTAAAGGAAAATATCATGTAGTATTTTAGAAGATCTTTTAAAAGGCAGAGGATATATGTTTCTCATAATCTATTTGGGGTAACAGAAAAGAATAAATAAATGTATTTGTTGTTGTATGCCATCAAATTGATTCTTACTCAGAAATACCTTGTATGACAGAGTAGAACTGTTCTATAGGGCTTCATAGGCTGTGATCCTTATGAGAGCAGATCACCACATCTTTTCTCTATGGAGCAGCTTGTAGTTTAAGCTCACTGATCTTTCAGCTAATAGTCAAGCTCTTAACCATTGCACCAAGCAAAGCTCTTAATATATGTATCTCTCTCTCTCTCTCTCTCTCTCTCTCTCTCTCTCTCTTAAACCCCCCAAATCAAATCCACTGCTATCAAGTAGATTCCAACTTATGGTGACCCCATAAAGCTTACAAGTCTGTAAATCTCTACGAAAGCAGACTGTTGTGTCTTTCTGATGTGGAGTCTCTGGGGATTTTGAACAGTTGACTCTTCAGTTAGCAGTAGCTCCCTGTAAACTCACACACCACGGCTTCTTTAATATATGCTAGGTAACTCTGGTGGCATTGTGGGTTAAGTGCTATGTCTGCTAATCAAGAAGTCACCACTTCAAATCCACCAAATGCTTCTTAGAAATTGTATGAGATAGTTCTACTCTAACCTACAGGGTTGCTATGAGTCAGACCCAACTTGACAGCAATGAGTTTGGCTTTAGGTGTTAATAGGAGGCTTGGTGGAATAGTGGTTATGAGCTCAGCTGCTAACCAAAAAGTCAACAGTTCACGTCCACCTCATTTCTTTGAAACCCTATAGGGCAGTTGCACTCTGTCTTACAGGGTCACTATGAGTTAGAATTGGCTCAACAGCACCTACTAATGACAAAAGGTGGTAATAAGTACCAACGTGCCTCATGTGCAGCCACCGCCTGCCAGAGGTGATTTGCCTGTTGCTGTGATGTTGAATATGTTTCAGCAGAAATTCTCGACTAAGCTGGCTTAGGAAGAAACATCTATCGATCTATGTCTGAAAATCAGTCATGAAGAGTCCCATGGATCACAGTGGTCTAGTCCAAACTCCATCATGGGGTTGACATAGGACAGGACCGTTTCGTTTCTGCATGTGTGGAGTCACCATGAGTCAGGGACAAACTTGATGGTGGTCAACAACAGCAACAATAATAATGACCACGAGGAAAATAAAGCAGAGTAACACTGACAGCATGGGAAAGTTGGGTGCCATATTTACCAGCAAATTCTTTGAAGAAATGGGAATTGAACAGAGATTTGAGTGACAGCTTGTCTGGCCTGTTTGAGTAGAAGCAAAAACATAGTGGACATGGAAGGGATGATATTGGAGATGTATCTGGGCTCAGATCACATATGACTTTGAAATCATGGTAAGAATTTGGTGTTTTATTCTACATGTACGGCATGATAAGTTTCAAACAGAAAAGTCACATGAACAAACTTCTGTTTTGAAAGAACCTTTCTATCTGCTGAACTGAAAACAAGCTAAAATTAGGCAAGGTCAAAGCAAAGAGGTAGTTGATAGGCTATTGCAACAGTTCAGGTGAAAATTGTTTTATGTACTGTGGTGGTGGAGAGAGATGCCCAGATTTGAGATTCCTTTTGAACACATCTTTGTTGGGTTAGATGAAGTGTATGGATTATTGTTGTGGTAGTATATATTCCACTTCAGCAGTGACTTAAACAAAATAAAGTTTAGTTGGATTTTCAAATAGTCTAACGTGGATGATTCTTTCTAGAGCGTGTGTGTGTGCGTGTGCGCATGTGTGCGTGCGTGTGTGTGTGTGTGTGTGTGTGTGTGTGTGTGTGGTGGTGATGGTGGTGAGGGTGTTTCCACACAGTCATTCAGCGAGTAAGATTGATGGAAGCCCTACCGAGTTCCTCAGGCATTGGTATCCAGCCAACGGGAAAGAGAGCATAAGATGATATATTTCCTTCCTAACTACATTGCCCAGGAAAACAAATGTCTCACTGTGTTTACTTGTGCTAATGAAAACAAGCCACAGGACATCCAGCTGTTCACAAATCCATTGTCATCTAGTCAATTCCAAGGCATTGCAACCTTATAGGACAAGGTAGAACTGTCTCATAGGGTTTCCAAGACTGTCATCTTTACCGCTACGTCTTTCTTCCGTGGAGCAAGTCATGAGTTTGAACCACTGAGCTTTTAGTTAGTAGCCTTGGACTTAGCCATCAAGCCCATGTACGCATAGGGTTGGCACCTGCAGCTACTAACTCTATTCTTTGTAAAAGGCAAAATGAATCATTAGCAAAAAGTTGGTCATCCCTATCATGTGAAATATTAGGTAAAAATTAGGGTAAAAAATGGTCATAATTGTGCTTCCAGAAAGTTGTCCTAATACTGGATAGGTGAAAAGCAGGCAAAAGGTTTTCATTTTCTTTTTCGAGAATCTTTATCTCGGATATCTATTAGATTCTGGGAGTCCTGGTGAGCTAGCGGGTATGAACCTTACTGCTAATTCAAAAGCTAGCTGTTTGAATATCCCAGCCACTTCCTGAAAACCCAATGAGGCAGTTCTACTCTGTCCTGTAAGGTTGCTATGAGTCAGGCTTCAGTTACCAGACATTTAAAGGAATCCGGTGGAGCAGCAGTTAAGTGCTGGGCTCCTAAGCGAAAGGTTGGCATTTCAAACCCGGCATGCTACTCCAGAGGAGAAAGATGGCTATTTGTTTTAGTAAAGATTATAGCCTTAGATATCCTGTGGGGTATTTCTACTCTGTCCCATATGGTTGCTAATAGATGGCATTTTTTTAAATTAGATACTCAAGTGGATAGTCAAATATGCAGTTGAGAAGAAAAATTTTCATTGAGATACATATTTCTTTGAGATAAATATTTGATATATGTTTTCCTGATATATATACACAGACACACACATATAATTAGACAAAAGAGGATGCATAAAGTCAAAAGAATGTATGAAATGATTCAGAAAGTACATATGAATAAGAAAAGCAGTTTCAAGGATTTTGTCGTTGTCCAAAATTTACTTATGAGTCTTTTTTATGCATGATTAGATTATGACAATAGGTTCAATGAAAGAGTCAAAACTAGGAAAAAAAAATTAAGCTATTGTCCTTTTCATATTCTTTTTAGAAATGGTAAGCATCTTAAATAAATGCTTATAAGACAAAACTAGTTTCCTCTAGTAGCCTATTTCTGGTAGAAGCTCAATGTTTTTTTTCTTTCTGTAGATGGTTTCTCAGGTCTTGATTTTAATTCTATAGGTAGATTCCTTCTTTGTTGATTTTCATGCTCAATAATGGACACTTGTTATCTCAAGGGAACTGCTCTGTTTTAGTTTTACTTGAAGCCGGGACTTTGAAAGTTTGAAAGCTACTCTTCTTTTCACTACAGTGGTTAAATTAAGAAGACATTACAAAATACTGCTTGTCAGAATTTTTTGCCTTGCTATGGAGGGATGACATATAATTCTCCCGTGAAGTCACAGAGGCTGCTTCAGAGACGTTTTCTTTGTTTCTTATACCAAATACTTCAAAACGGTGCTGCTGCTTTCTGTGATGCTCTTGAACTTCCTAAATAGGCCATATATTCATTTTTCCCTCTTTTCTCATATTTAATAATGAAATGACATTAATATTTAATATAGTGGATATTTTCTGATTCTCATGGCTTTATATTTTGCAGGTCTTCAGTATAAGTTTTTAAGCCAGATGAAATATTTTAACATTTTTTATTGTAGTGATTTGTTCCATAGAAAATATCATATTATCATCAATTATTATCTAATACAGTTTACTCATCTATGTCATATTGTTCAGTAGTCACTAGACAACTGTTTTGCTACATAATCACAAAATGATTATGAGTATTCTATCCTGAAGGGTAAAATTCTGGTTGGATTAAACAAGTAGACTGTTAATTACATAGCACTGCTGTAACAGAAATACCGCAAGTGTATGGCCTTAACAACTACAAAAATATTCTGTCACAGTTTAGAAAGCTAGAAGTCTCAATTCAAGGTGCTGGCTCTAGGGGAATGCTTTCTCTCTTTGTTGGTTCCAGAAGAAGTTCTTTGTCTCTTCTCAGCATCTGTGGGCTCAGCGTTCCTTAGACATCTGAGTGTCTTGACATCAAACTGCACCCGGGTTTAGCGAGTTTTCAGCACAGGAACCCTAGGTCCATTGGACAAGATCTACTTCTGGCTCGTTTTTCTTAGTCATAGTGAGGTCAGTATTCCTTCGCTTACTTCTCTCTCCTTTTATCTCCTGTAAGAGACAAGAACTGACTCAAGCGAAGGCATGACTTGAGTCAGGTTTTGACTTATTTAAGATGGTGTAACTGGATGTATAGTGCACACTAATCTTGCCTGGCTTCCTTGGGGTTTTAGGATTCACAGTACATAAAATCAAGGAGTTACTTAATATCACAAAATGCAGGGTAGTTACATAATCATGGCCAAGTTAAACTGACACATAGTTGGGGGGGGACATAATTCAATTTGTGAGAGGAACAATTTACAGGTGTTTTTGCTGTGCAGTCAGATATTAAAGTGATTGGTAAGACAGATGTCAGACAGCAAAAAAAAAAAAAAAAAAACAAAGGAACAAAACAAGTATTATTGAAAGCACTGATAGCTAATTTTACTTATATTTATTAATTTTATTTAAAACATCAGCTGCTAGTATATTTATACAGAAAATCACTAACATGTAAACCTGTCATAGAAAATACAACAGCTACAGAGCAAATATTCATTTTCTTTCTGAATATAAAGGTCAGAGACTAAATTTCAACCCTTAAATGATGTGAAATGTCATCAAATATATTGTTTCTTGAAAATGAAGTTAAATAAATAAGTAGGATTTTCAAATAGAGTTATATGAAATCATCCTGTCATTTCACCAAATGAAACAAAACTGTCTATCAAAAATCACTTAACAACACTCAAATTTTGTTTAGAAGAGTAGAATACATACTTGCACAATTTTTTCTAAAGTCATGACGAGGTGTGTGTCCCCTTGGCACATGTCATTGTACCTAAATGAGAGAGCTGTCAGATGCAGAGACTTTTACTGTAATTATTAAAATTCAGAGAATATTGTCACATACAACATAGCATAACAGGTTAATAATAAAAAGGTATTTTGAACTCATAGAAAACAGTATTATGTGGCTGTTAAGAGAACATAATACAATGGATTAGTGATATTACAAAAATTTAACATGATTTGCTGAGTGATCAATGGTGTTATTGACAAAAGCAGAGATATTAACAATGTACATTCCCTTAAAGATCCCTACATTATTTTCCTTCTATATTTTCAAACATAGCTCAGGTGACATAAAAAGTTGTATGATGTATTTATTAACCAGGTATGCTTTGTTTTACTTGGATGCTATCTATAGGCATCTTCTGCTGGTCAACCTAATCAAGAAGGCAATAAACTGTCCATAGTGGAGAAGATGAAACTGATTAATAATATCAGTTATACTGGCTAAAGGGAAGGATAAAGTTGAGGGATAAATAGTAGTGTAGGCGAACAAAGAGTTTAGGAAAGGGACTAAGGAATATTTTTCTTGCAAGAGTTACATAGTGTATTCAACTTAAAAAATCAAAATGACCATAGTTTGGCTGGAATTATATTTTGATAATTCTGTGTCCATCACAATCTCAGCTCCTCTAGATAGTCATATATCTGGCCTGATTCATGTTTTCCTTCTCTTTTTTTTTTTTTTTTGCCTTGACCTTGCAGAGACTGAGTTTCCTTCTCCAAATTTAAGCTTCATATGCCTAATACATACTTACAGCATGAGTAAAGTGCGGTGAGTATGATTTAGCTACTCACTGTCTTCTTCCCTCCCTCCTTCCCTTCTTCCCTCCCTCTCTCCCTCCCTCCCTGCCCTTCTTCTTTCCATCCTTCCCTTCCTCCATTCTCTATCATTCTGTCTATACATGCACACACACACACACACACACCCCCAGAATCATGCGCTGTTTAACATCAGTTAAGGCACATCCAACCACATGTAAGTCCTGTAAGTTCAGAAATCTCAGTCAGAGAACAGAATGCAGCAGGCATAACTGGATGGAGTGAATGCAGCAACTTCTTGCATGCAACACGCCTTCATCTGCCATGTCAGCTACTTAAATGTCTTACTACATTGTATACCTTCTCCTCACTTGTTGACTATCTCATTACCTGACATTTTGCACTGATAACTCTGCTACCCACTATTTTGTGCATTAATGATATACACATGATGGTAATGAGCACTGAGGTAAGCAGTCAGAGTAAAGCTGGCTTTGATGGTTAAAGCTATGTGCCAACTTGGCTGGGTTATGAGTTTGGGCAATTTGGTAGTCATGTAGTGACATAATTTGGCAACTTTAGGATGACATAATTAGGCAGTTATGTAGTGATGTTTCTAACCTCTATTTTTGTATAATGCCAATTTCACTCAATGCCCTGGTTTTTTGAACCTAATTATGTTTAAAAGTGAGGAGATGATGCATGTAGTGTACTTTGCTATGCAGAAAAATATCAAAGAAATGCTTCCAGATATACTAAAACATCTTCAACTTAATAATATAATGGTTTCATGCATGTCACAAAGTACCATTTGTTGTTACGAACTATTGTATGTACATCAAATTTTTAATCCAATATGATTTATGGGGATTGGTTCACAATTACAAGTTGTAAGTATGTCAAACTTTCATAACCCTGAGAATGCCTGCATATAACACTATGTTAACACAGTGTCCAAATCACAGAACATCTTATTTCATCTACTGTATCGTGATAGTCATTGATGCATAACTAAGACACAGAAACCCTGATGGAATCGTGATTAAGTGTTAAGGCTGCTAACCAGAGTGTTGGCAGTCTGAATCTGCCAGGTGCTCCTTGGAAACACTATGGAGCAGTTGTATTTTGCCCTATAAGGTCACTGTCAGTTGGAAGTGACTCAACGGCAAAGGGTTTATTTTGGGGGGCGGATAACTAAGGTAATTGTACAGGGGTAAAAAGTTCAAATACAAAATCTAGTGTCAGCAGTTTGATCTCATTAGCCTCTCTGGGAGAAAGATATAGAATTCTGCTTCTGTAAAGATTATTGCCTTGGAAACCTTATGGTACAATTCTCTTTTGTCTTATAGAGTCACTAAGAGTCATAATTGACTCAAAAGTAATTGCAATTGTGTCTTTTTGTTTATTTATGTATACTTACATATCTTTACAAATATACACACATATATGGACATATCTTTATATATTTACACACATGCATTACATATATATTTTAGGTGTTGGGTGTCATGAGTCATCTCAAACTATAAGACAAATATCTTGTCCTCAAGAAACTTATTGTCTAGTAAACTTCACTGGAAAAGTTCCAAATCAATAGTTGTCGGTAAAAAGGAACCTCCTAGAACAAATATTATGCTCTAAATGGAACACCATTATAATTATTCCTAGAATATATTCAAGAGAGAATAGCATGATAATTAAGAAAATCTAGTTCTCTGGGAAAATTTTCATGACAAAATAATGACAAGAGAATCAAAAAGGCACAACTATAGAGTATGGTTTTGATTTTCAAGTGTACATATAAGCCACATATCAAACAAAAATATTTGAACAATAACAATGATTTTTATTTTATTTATGCATTTTTAAAATTTCTAAATATTTTACAATACTACTTCAGACCTATATCCTTAGAGAAGCCAGATTTGAGTAACTGAGGGCACAGTTATCTAGGAACGCATATATGCAAAGACAAAAGTGTCATTATAGAAATATATATAAAAAAACAGGATTGATAAGGAACATTAGATGACACATTCCTAAATTAGATCATAAAATAATTTAGGAAAGAGATTTGCAAGGTTCTCCCGTAAACGACCTATAGATAAAGAGTGTTTTAGGTTTGCGGATGATAAGGTTCTGCATTGTACTGCAAAAGCAGCTATAGTCAATACCTAGATGATGGCCATGGCTGTCTTGCAATATAACTTTTTATTTGATTTTATTAAACAAACAAAAGTGACTGCAGAGGAGATTTCACCCACAGGCTGCTGTTTGCCTATCCTTAGATATCCTTGGATACTCCTGTGCACTGACAACTACTGGTCTACAGTCGGCCTGGAGAAATGCACTACACGGCAAATTTCTCAAAGACAGAGCTTCCACTTTACATCTTCAGATTACTCATAACACCTGAAATTTGCTAACACATAGAAGATACTAGATAGAATGCTTATTGAAAGAATGAATAACTTGAAGAAGCAAAGCTCCAGGGAAATTCACCACATGTCTACCACTGATAGCTGTTTCTTGGTAGACAGAGCTCACAGACAAAGCAGCTTAACATGATGGGAAAACATGAGCTGTAGAGACTGATAAAAAGGCCTGGTTTAAATCCCTGATCTGTTACTTATAATTGTTACACATTGGCCAAGTTATTTAACTTATAATTGTTAATAGAGATTCACGTTGGTGACATAGTGACATGTTGGTAAAATGAGAAAATTGAGATATCCATTAAACAAGGTTTTTTCTTTGTTTTATTTATTGGTGGTGGTGAGAAAATATTCTTTCTTCGTCTTCAGCTGGGAATCATATTTTAATTTATAACTTTGCAGAATCACAAAACGATAGAATGGAGTCTTGAAAGTAATTTAGGCTTAGCATTCTCAACCCCATTTCTAAAGCTAAACAAATAAACATAAATAAATAAATAAATAAATACACAAATAATTAAAAAAAGAAAAAAAGCCTGACCGTTAAAGTCTGACCGTTAACTAATAAGTTATATATAAGTTATATATATACTAATAAGTATATATCTGAGGACAGCCAATTAAATTCGTGAACTCACCCTAGAAAAAGTGCTATATTCCTCACTGTTGAATATTAGTACGGTCATCTTTTAAGCAGTCCCCTTGAGAAGAAGCTATGCACCAACACCAGTGCCTACTCTGTACTTGAAAGCAATTTTGGAACTCTTTTTCCTCAATGGCCATTGGAAGTGTTGTCTTATTACCCTTATAATGTCCTGAATGTCATCCAAATGTCTTCCTTTCAATGTTTCCTTTATCCTTGGATAAATAAAAAAAGTTATTGGGAGCCAGATCAGGTGAGTAGCGCGGATGTTCCAACACAGTTGTTTGTTTACTTTCTAAAACCTGGCTCACAGACAACTATAAGATTGGGTTCGTGAACTCACAACCTTGTCACCGCGCTCAATAGCCATTCCCAGAACGGGTTCCTAAATTGCTCTGAAGGGTGAACTAGGCACTGGCATCAGTGCATAGCTTCTGCAGGGAGGTACTTCAAGGGTGACCGTAGTGATCTTCAGCAGTGAGCTATGTAGCATGTAGAACAATGACGTTTGCGGACTTAATTGTCACCCTTGTGTTTATACGGTATTGACCTGTTTCATCCTGTTTCCCAGACTGGTGAAACTAAGCAGTCTTTAACCTCTTTGCAAGGTTAATATTTTACATCAAAATAGCCACGTCGGCTAAATCGTTTCTCTCCAGTTCTCCTCTCACCCTGCCACAACATATCTGGCTACACACGCACGTTCATGTGAATTCTCAGTATATTCAAAGTCATGTATCCTGAGAAATAATTTAAATGAAAAACAAAATCTAAGAAATTCCAGAACAAAATTCTGTGAAATTGATAGCTTGCCGGGAAACACTGGTGGCATAGCAGTTAAATGCAAAGACAGCTAACCGGAAGTCCAGCAGTTCAAATCTACCAGTTTTTCCTTGGAAACTCTGTGGGTCAGTTCTACTCAGTCCTGCAGGGTCAGTATAAGTCAGATCGAGTCGATGACAATAGGTTTGGTTTTATAGCATGACATAGAATTAAAATAAAATAATGAAATAAACCAGAAAAGACTGGGTTTCAAATGAGAGTGGCTTTGGGGATTAAAAGAAGTCCATTTGGTGAGGATAAGCTAAAGCTGTGATCAGGTGTTTCTGCCTAGCTAACATTACTTTTCCAGTCCTTGATCAGGAAATTGCTTCTGCAGTCAGCATAAATGGAGAATAAAGCTGAGTTTCAAATTAGTCTATTTACCATCCTTTTCATAATGGTTATATCCTCTCCCTCTTTTTTTTTTACCCTAAGCACAGCTGCAAGTAGCTCAAGTAGTCAAGCAAACAACAGTCAGCCACTTACACCAGCTGCTGAACCACAGTTGTGCCCCCTTTGCCTGTCCAATTTTTTTCTTACCTGAATGGCTTTGATTTCACTTTTCTCAAAATGTCCACGATGAGAACCTGACATAGCAGGTATTTTTGGTACTGTGAGTGCCTCAGAAACTACTTACACCACACTCACACATGAAGTGAATAATAACGTGATTGAATTATTGTAATTTTAGTGCATTTAATTTTTTCCTGTATTGATTCACATTAAAATTAATGACACACTTCTTGCAGCACTACTATGAGTCAGAATTGACTCACAGGTTTGCTTTGGGGGTCTGTAGCGTTTCGTTTACAACCTGAATTCCAAATACATGATTAATTTACTGATCATTTCCTTGAGGGGCTATGTGTGCATGTGTGTGCTTGTGTATGTATACTATATATACGTGTATACTACGCATAACAATATATTGTTTTACGGTTTACGAGAAGTTCTGAAATTTATTTTTCTTTTGCTTATTAAAAAAGAACATTAAAACAAAGAACAACTATTCTTACAGACAATCTCAGACAAAGACTATTTATTCATTCTTAGAATAAATAGTCTAACCCATTTCCACCTTCCTCTTCAGGTTTACAAACATTAAAAAAAAAAGTTGAGAATATTAATCTGTCAGTTCTGGGAGGAGAAGAGAAAAAGTACTACGATGAGTATAGCAACTGCAGCTCCATAACATTTTTAAAAGAGATCAAGTTTTAATGTCATAGACAGATAGATGTTAATACGGTAGAGAGGGGAAGACTGTTCCATCATAGAGATTTAGTATGTCAATAAAAAAATTCCTTGTGTGTGCCCTTCGGGGAGGAGGTAGTAGAGACTTTGTCTGTTTTTTGTCCACTTTGCCAAAGAAACTTAGTTTACACCTTATAGCCTTAACACGTGGTGTTAAACATTTAAAACTGTCACAAACCGGTTTATAATATTAGGTGTTTGTGGCACAGTGATTAAGAGCTCACTCAGCTCATCAAAGTATAGGGAGTTGGAATTCAGCAGCCATTCCTGGGAAACTCTATGGGACTTTCTACTTTGTCCTATAGGGATTCTCAGAGTTAGAATCAACTCTCAAAGCAACAGAATGGGCATTCAGTGAATATGGCCCAATGGATATCTCTTTTTGGGGTTTTGTATCAATTGTAAAATTTCTTTTTCTCAAGAATTTGCCTATCATTTTCAAGTTTTAAATGTGATGATATCTACCATAAGCATATTTGGGCTATTTATTCAAGTCTAAGACTAAACCCTTTGTTTCAGTGCTTCTCTGACATGAACAAGCAGACTAAGCAACCGGGAACGTTAAAATGAAGATTCTGACTCTGTTGATCTGGGGTAGTGGCTTGGATTCTGTGTTTCCAACCAGCTCCAACATTATTTATATGCAACTGAACCACAAAACATGCTGACTAGAAAGGTTTATTTGAAATTAATATTGATTTAATAATAACAAAGACAGTTCTATAGGACAGAGTAGAACTGCCCCATGTGGTTTCCAAGGAGTACCTGGTGGATTTGAACTGCTGACCTCTCGGTTAGCAGCTGTAGCACTTATCCACTATGATACCAGGGTTTCTAATGATAAGAGTGATAACAATAAAAGCAACAATTTTACATAAATTTTATCTCCAGGGAAAAGAACAGTTAATATTAAAATAATCAGGTATAAAAGAAAACCAAATTTGTTGAATGCTGCCTAAATAGAGCATTCTGTAGCAATTCCACTTTACTGTTGAAGTTTTGAAACTGTGTTATGTCTCATTTGTCCAACAATGACTTGCTGGTTGGTTTCATACATATTAAATTATGGCAAGTAGTAAGACTTGCTTGTTATAGTCAAAATATTACTAAAAGCTTTTTGAGAAGACTGTTGGGAAACAGGTGAAATATTTTTAACTTGTTATAAAGACTTTCACAACACCAGTGAATTGAACTAAAACTTCATTTACATCTTAAAGCTACAACTGATAATCTGCCAATGAAAAGCCGATGACAGAGAAAAAAAATTAATATATTCTGTTGTGAATTAGCATGAAAGTCTGTAATTTGTCTAGTGATGAAAAACACTCATTCCAGATACTACAGGTTAGACTAGATTTTTTTCTGAAGCTAAGCAGACTGTACTCCAGTTAGGGATTCAACAAAGACGACTAGAAGAGAAAATAAAAGAGAATATATATAGGATGGAAAATTTCCATCTATGTGCTAAAATACTAGAAGTTAATGGGTGCTAGACTTCAGGATGTCAAATATTTCGTATGACTTAATCCAAAATAATCTTTCAATAAAGTAAATCATTGATCTGACACATACATATTATTGCATTCTATGTTTAATAGTCTATATTTCCATAACAAATTTTCTTTCTTATATACATTTTTAAAATATATATTTTTATTTACTTCAAAAATAAAAATTAAAAAAAAAACCATAATAAACCAAAAACAAAGCAAAACAAAAAAAACACTGCCATCGAGTAGGGTCCGACTCATAGCAACCCTAGAGTTCAGAGTAGAACTGCCCCTTAGAGACTTCAAAGAGCACCTGGCGGATTTGAACTGCTGATCTTTCGGTTAGCAGACAGCACTTAACCCACTATGCCAGCAGTGTTCCGTTAAATTGTAATAGAATGAATTTTATAAATACAGTACAATGAAATAAGGATTATCTATATTATAACTTTTCTACACTTTGGCTGAAACAATGAGAAAGAAAAAACATTTCTGACAAACTAAGTGGAAGATAATCCTTTTTGTTTTAATGAAACTTGACTCATAGGTAAGAAAATGTAGTGACTGGGGATAGGATAAGATCAATCAATTAAAAAAAGACATTAACAACACAGTTACTGAAGACTGAATTTTTGTAAGTCACTCCGATAGACATTGTGGAATATTTGTATATTAAAAAAAAGAAAAAAATACATTATTTCAAAGACACTCACAATACTGAAAGAGTTGTCTAGCCAGGAAGTTATTCAGGTCAGTGTGAGGTATGAAGTCATTATTGGTTAGGGTAGCTTTTGAACAGTGTACTCCGTTGTGTTTTAGAATCCTGTATTTGTAAGAAATCTATTTCAACATCCTTATTTTACAGTTGAGGGAAAGGAGGCTTGTTTAAGATGACCAAATTAGTCCAGTGGTAGAGTTGTAGGTTAATCATAGATATCCTGAGTTCGTGACTGGCTTGCCTATCCTTTTCACTTTACCACACCACCAACACAAATCTCTTCCTAGAAATATTGGATCTAGAGCTCCACTTGAAGAATGAGTAGGGACAACAGCAGGGGAGACAGAATTGGAGGCTAACATATTTCTCTTTTTCTTATCCAGAACTTTTAGATGGATAAGCTTTATCTTAGCCAGGAAATAGTCTCAGGAGGAAAAATAGAGTGGATTAGTACAAACAAGAACTGAGCCTGGATGGGGTGTTACAGTCATTATTTCTAACTTGCTGTGTTAAGATAAATCCACATGCTCAGAATTCTAGGGGTTTGACCCTTGCCGTGGAGCATGAATCATTCTTTACAAGCTTTATGAGGTTGTTGAATGTTTACTTGTGAAGTGTGTTATTTTTGACAGAAGTTTGGTAGACTGTATCATAAAAGCAATATTTAAGAAAAATGTTTTAAAACTTGTGAACTTTATCATGCTGAAAGATAAAATGGTATTATTAATTCTTTTCTACAAAAGAGGGAAATTATAACTATTTCTAGGTCTATCAACCAACTTAAATTGCCAAGATTGATGTTGACAAATATTTTCTTTTATCTATCAACAAAATTAACGGGATACTTTTAAATGACTAGTATTTACTTAAATGAACAAATCTGCTTGGAAGAAGTATGGCCAGAATTCTCCTTAGAAGCTAGGATGGCAAGAGATAATCTATGTATTTTGGATACATTGTCATGAGGGACAAGTCTCTGGAGAAGGACATCCTGCTTGGTGAAGGAGGGGGTCATTGGTAAAGAGGAAGGCTCTCAGTGAGGTGGATTGATAGACTGGCTGCAACAGTGGCCTCAGATGTATCACTGATTATGAAGAGAGTGGAGGACTGGGCAGGGTTTTGTTCTGCTGTACACAGGGTTGCCAAGAGTTGGAATTGACTTGATGACACCTACTGACAACATTCATTTTAAAGTTTAATTGTTCAGACATAAAAGTTAACTCAGTTTCGTAAGAATTTAAAAAATAGTAAGTAACTTGAAAAAATAAAACAAAAATGCGAAATGCTGTCATCAGATGAGCCAAGGATAGATATATTTTGGAAAAATGATGTCAAAATTAATCTCATCTGTAAAATATTCCCTTTCACCAAAAAAAGATACTTGATTAATTTTCTTTGTATTATGATAAAGGATACAACGTATCACCAACTTTTCCTGAACTATTTTCATGCTGAGTTAGTAGTGAACCTATGTATTAAAAAATATATAAGTAATTAGGGATTTTTTAAAAATGATTACTCTCTCTTGTCCTTAAACCTTGTTAAGTGTTCTTTTTTTTTTTTTTTTTTTTCTTCCTATTTTTGGCTTGGGTAGTGTGACATCAGGCCTATAAAAACCAAAGCATGATTCTCCTGATGAAATTCTCTTCCCATCACTTCTCTGATAATGTGGACCTGGGTGTTTCAGAGCTGTGTTAGGAAAAGGATTGTGTAATATAAAAAGTGAATGCATCCTATGGTCAGTAGAAATTCTCACTAATTTGTGTATTACCTCTGTGTAGTCTCCCAAAACAACTGTCAGTGATAACAGCTATCCTCCTCTCTTGTCTACCTGCATCTTTTTTTTGTAACTCTGCTAGTTACATACCAGATTATAATACTTTCTTGATCTGCTAATAATAGAAAGAGAGACAATGGAGTCAGCCAATAGCTATTTAAGGCTCAAAAGTCACCTCCATATTTAAATATTTCCCTTAACCATCTACACAAGTAATTGTCTAATTTAGCTGGTGGCGTAGTGGCTAAGTGCTATGTCTGCTAACCCAAAGGTCAGCAATCAAGTTGGCCAGATCCTCCTTAGAAACTCCACGGGCAGTTCTACTCTGTCCTATAGGGTCTCTATGAGTGGGAAGAGACCTAACAGCACAGGGTTTGGGGGTTTGATCTCCTTATCAAGACCCACTTATTTATTTTTTTACAGCAGTTACCTTTGACTGAAATTATCTTGTTATTTCCCTTGTTTCCTGCTTCCCCTCCTGAGAACATGAAGCCTATGTAAGTAGGGAAAGTCCACTGCTATCTCTCGAATGTTCCAAGATGACCTAATACATAATGCAGAATCCTTCAGTGACATAAATAGTTACTACTAACTAAAGGTTGGCAATTCAACCCTCCTCCATGCTAGTGGTGCCCAGGAAGACAGGGATGGCAATTGGCTTCTGAAAGTTCTCAGCCTTGAATCCCCAGTGGAGCAGGTCTACTCTGCACATGTGAGGTCCACGAGAGTCAGAATCTACTGAATGGCAACTAACAACAACAACAAATATATATACATGTATATGTATATATATATAGGGTGCTTAATATATATTTGCTGAAGAAGTGAATCAACTAATTTACTGATGCACACTATATTTGACACAGTCAGTAGCCCTGGTGTCACAGGAGTTAAGCATTCAACTGCCAATCAAAAGTCCTATGGTTCAAAACCACTTGACACTTCGTGGGAAAAAGATGTGGCAATCTATTCCCATGATGATTTATAGCCTTGGAACCACTGTGGACCAGTTCTACTCTGTCCTATAGGATCTCTATGAGTTAGAATCAACTAGATGGCAATTTTGTGTTCTACTATTACAGCTATTGTTGTTTTCAGCTGACACAGGAAATACGACACCTGTAATTTCAACAGAATGTTTTTTCAGAGCTTATGAATATCACTAAATACTATTTTTTATGATAACCTATGAGAAAAGTCTTCTATGAAGTGAGCTGTGTGTGAAAACAGAATATGTGCTGTAGAGTTGCAGAAGAAACAGTTCTTAGCATATCTCTGCATAGAGATGTCAGCTCCTTGGATGTGAAGAGGTGATGCAGCAGAAAGAAAAAGAGAAAAAAAAAAAGATAGAGGAAAGACCACACACTTAAAATGAAATTAAAGGAGGATTTAACAGTTTTACCTGTGTTGTTGTTGTTGGATGATTTCTAGTGGGTTCTGCCTCGTAGCTACAGCAGAAGGAAACACCATCCCATTCTGCATCATCCTTACGGTCATTGCTAGGTCTGAGTTCATTGCTAAAGCCACTGTGTCAACCCTTCTTATCCACAGACATCTTTTCCTTTCACTGACCATCTACTTTGCCAGGCATGGTGTCCTTCTCAGAGGATGGAACCTGTCTGATAACAGGTCCAAAGATATGAGGTTAAGTCTCACCAACCTTGCTTCCCTAGAACACTCTGGCTGTATTTCTACAAAGACAGGCGTGTTCCTTCTTGTAGTTCATTGCATATTCAACATTCTTTACCAGCAGCATGATTCAAATGCATGGATTCTCAATAGTCTTCCTTGTTTGTTGCCCAGCTTTCACATACATGTGAAGTGACTGAAAGAATCACAGTTTTGGTTTCAATCAGATACACTGTAGTCCTTAATGTGACATCTTTGCTTTTTATTTATTTATTTATTTAAAATCTCTTTAAGGAGGCCTTTTTAGCAGATTTGTTCCATGCAATATGTTGTTTGATTTTCTGACAGCTACTTCCACAGTGTTGATTTAGGATCCAGGTAAAATGAAATTCTTGACAACATTAGTCTTTTCTCCATTTATTATGATGTTGCTTATTGATCTAATTATGAGGGTTTTTGTTTTGTTTATGTCGAGGTATAATCCATACTGGAGGTATAGTCTTTGATATTTATCAGTAAGTGTTTCAAGTCCTTTTCACTTTCAGTCTGCAAGCAGCAGGTTGTTAATAAGTCGGTTCTCTACCAATCCTAACACTCTATTCTACTTCATATAGTCCAACTTCTTGGCTTATTTTCAGTATACAGACTGAATAACGATGGTGAAAGGACGCACTCTTAAATGCTCACCATTCCTGATTTTCAATCATATGTCATCCCCTCACAATGTTAGAACAACTGACTGTTGGTCTATGTAGAGCTTCCTCATGAGCACAATTAAATCTTCTGGAATTCCCATTCTTTACAATATTATCAATAATCTGTTAAAAGCATACACCTGGATGTCTTTGTGTAGTCTATAAAACACAGGTAAAAATCTTTCTGGCATTCTCTACTTTCAGCGAAGATGTATCTGACACCAGCAATGAAGTCCTCTTCTGAATCTAGCTTGAATTTTCTGGTAGTTAGCTGTAGATGTGCTGCTGCAACTACTTTTGAATGACCTTTAGCAAAATTTTTGCTTGTGAATGATATTAACGATGTTGCTAAAACATGTCTTCATTTTTATAGTACAAGAGTTAAAAGAAAGAAAGAAAGAAAATGCTTTTTCAATCACGTGTCTAAAACAATTAAGAACTCACCCATATAAGTATGCTACAATATGTATCTGACAGGTAATGAAGAAATGTTATTGTTTAGCTTTTCATTGCTTTTCTTATGTCTGTTCATTTTTTTCATATTACATAATTGGAATGTGGTTGAAAATGAGGTGAAATTATATTACATGAAAAAATCTGCAAAAATTTTAATTGCAATAAAAGATTAGAAACTTTAGATGATTTTTTTAAAAAGCATCACCTGTACAAATTCACAAGATGAATATAACAGCTGCAAAATGAAAATATTAGTAAACAGTTTACACTTTTGAAGCACATGAGTTGCAGCTTGGTGTGATAAACTTAATTACTGAAATATTTTGCTTCTTTTTATGTAGAGTTTGTAAAAATTCCTGATTCAATTTACTTACTGCTAAAGAACATATACTTCTAAGTAATCTGCATGTTATCTTTCAGGTACAGTATATCCAGTGAGAAATGTCCACAGAGCATGTAAGGCTTACAGGGTCTTAGAAGAAAATTTTTCAGCAGTGTTCAAATGGTTTCCAGGGGAGGTCACTTTATTCCAAATAAACTGACTGGGAAGCATAAATACATCAAAAAAAAAAAAAAAAGGTAAAAACAGAACTTCTTTCATTGAAAAAGTGAGTGAAGAACTGAGACTCTCACTCATTTTGGTGTCCCTTACTCCACAGTTAATACAATTTTCTGATGTTTAACCAGAATCTCTATGTACAGCAAGATCCATCCATTCCAGTAGCTGTAGTTCCCAGGTTTTTAAATGAGAATAAGTAAAGTAAACATTCTCTTTCTAGAAGAATTAGATTTTCAAAGCTAATTGTTTCCTGTATGCAACGGGGCTTGATTAAACAGTGGCTTGAATCCAGCATAAACCAGAGTTAAAGTCTGTGACAAACATTTCCTTACGCTCAAAAATTCTAACAAACAACCGTGTCCTATCCTATCAGATTTTTCCCCAGACCCAGGACCACTAAACCACAAACTCTAGATTTTGTTTATATAAAAAGAAAATCAGTCATTTTGATTTTCTCTTTAGCATTTCATGGTACTCATTTCACATAAGTTCACTGACTCAATTAGAAGGAAATAAAAGTCATTGTTTAGAGGCATGGACAATGAAAGCTATTGTGAGAAATTAAATAGAAGAATTCATATTGTCTGCCTGATTTAACTAATTATATTTCAAAATTAGACACTTGTCTTCTTTAAAATAAAATGCTACTTAAATATTTTCAGGTATCAGAAAACATGCTATGCTGAAGTCTGTTTCCTTCCTTTGTGGTGAGTTCTAACCATCTGGCAATATTTACATTGAACTAAAATCTGTCTGTCCATAACTGTGCACCATTGTTCTAGTTGTCCAGTGTGAAAGATGGACAATGCTTTTATACCTAATCATTAATTAATTCAGTCAGCATACATTTAGTGGGTGCAGTCTCTATGTCAGTCCTCATGCTAGGCAATGGAGATGGAGGAATGAATAAAGGAAAGTCCATGCCCCTAGGAATTTCCCAGAAAGCTCACAGTACATTGTATCAGATGCACACACAAAACAAAACAATGTTAACAGTATTAAATACAGGATTCTAGGTGCCCTGCTTCCTATACTTTATATCTTTCCTTTAAAGCATTATATATTCAGTTGCTAAAGCCTGAAAACTGAAAACCATTCTTTAATCTACATTTTTGCTCACATCTTTATTCAGTGAATCACTTATCCTACTTAGTAGACCTCTAACCCACGAGTCGGATCCGACTCGACGGCACTTGGCTTGGCAAAACAAATCTTGAAAATAATCTGTTTCAGTCTCACTGTAAACTCAACCTTTATCTCTCTGTTAGGCTACTGTGATAACACACTTTGTCTTCTTCTTGTCTTGATGGTATACAATCCATTCTTTTCAGAGAACATAAAACTTTCACAGAGGCATCAGCTTCTATTACAAATCTTCTATAAAAAACGAAAAAGAAAAAAAAAACTTTACATAATTTTGGTTGCCCTGAAAATAAAGCTCAGATTACGTGTATTGATCGACATGATTTTTGTTTTATCTAGTCATAGTTTTATTATTAAAAATTTACTTCTTGTTACTCTTTCACTAAGAAGCCCTGTTTGTGCAGTGGTTCAGCACTTGGCTACTAACTGAAAGACAACTCCTTAGACAAAGACTGAACTGGTGCAAAAGACATAAAATGATACTGGTGAATAGTGTGCTTCTTGGCATGGGCGCAAACAGGAGCAGCTCCTGTCCAGAGGCGAGATGAGAAGATAGATGGGGACAGGAGCTGGTTAGACAGACGTGTGAAATGCACAGTAGAAGGGAGAAGTGTACTAGCTCAGTGTGAGGAGAGCAACTAGAGTTTTGTTTGCAAGCTTTTATATGAGAAACTGAATTTGTGAACTTTCACTTGAAACACAGTGATAAAAATAAAAATTAAAGATCACATTTCCTCAACAACAAAAAAGACATTTAGAGAGGTGACACTAAAGATTATATTGACATCCAAATGATACAAAGGTATTTTAAAAAACACATTATAAAAATAATGTATTCTATGAGTTGCAAGAGATAATAAAAGATACAAAATTCTCAATGTATTTATGTATATCAATATAGAATGTTATAAAAACCATTGAAAAAAATCTAAATCATGTTAACAGACAGGTAAATTAACAAAGCAAAAAATGTCAGGTCTCTCACAACCACTCTGTAGATTCATCTTCCCTTCTTGTTTTATAAGGAATTGTGTTAGAACTTAAAATCTGTTTCCAGAGTCAATGTAGAAAGATGAAGAGGTAAAACCAACCAAGATATTAAGAAGGAAAAGAGTGAGAAGAAACAGCTTATCCTACTGTATATGACATTGTGTGGAAATAAAAAAAAATTAACATAATAGATTGTAAAATTTATTAACAAATCCAAATGTATTTGAAAATTGTTGCATGACATAACTGTCATTGTGCAAAAATAATTTAAAAGATATTGACTAACAAATAGTTATGGGAAAATTATAATTTCACTAATAAAAGAAAATTAAAAAGAGAGAACTCTTAGTAGATACTATAATCTGCAAGTTGAATTTAGATGGATTAAGGATTTAAATGTTAAATGCAAGATTTTAAAATATCAGAAGAAAATATCAAACCTTTTTATCTCAATAAGTGTATTTTTTAAAAAAACAAAACAAAACCAAGATACAGAACCCACAAATTATTTAAAAAAAGAAACTTGGATATTCTAGAAGATTAAAAATTTAATTTTTATATATAATCTGTCAAAGACAGCACAAAGAAGAAAATAGACCAAATTGGGAGATATTTTATATATATAACTAACCAAGAATTATTGTCCAAAATGCATGCCTTTCTTTAAAATTACAAAGAACAACTTAATAAACCCATCACAAAAGAGATTGCAAGAGTAATCAAAAAATACTGACCAAAAAAAAGTGCTGGCCCAGATGACTTCACTGGAAAATTCTACCAAGCTTTTAGACAGGAGTTAATTCCAATGCTGCTGATGCTATTTCACAACATAGAAAAGGATAGAATATTCCTGAATTCATTCTAGGAAGCCCATCTAACTGTGATACAAAAGCTGATAAAGACCCCTCCCCTCCAAAATAAGAAAATTACAGACCAATATCCCCCGTAAACCTACATGCAAAAATCTTCAACAGAATCCTGACCAACAGAATTCAATGACATATCAAAAAAAAAAAAAAAAAGGACTTCGTCACGACCAAGTAAGATTCATCTGAGGCATGCAGGTTGGTTCAGAAGCAGAAAAACAATTAATGTGATCAACCACACAAATAACACGAAGGATAAGAATCACTTGCTTTTATCAACTGATGCAGAAGAAAAGGCATTTGACAAAGTCCAACACACATTCATGCTAAAAATTCTAAGCAAAACAGGATTAAAAGGGAAATTCCTCAATGCAATAATGAGTATCTACACAAAGCCAACTGCCAACAACATCCTGAATGCAGAGAAACTGAAAGAATTCCCCCTGAGAACAGGAAAGAGACGAGGATATCACACTCTCATTACTACTACTCAACATTGTGCTGGTTGTTCTGGCCTGAGCAATCACACAAGATGAAGAAATAAAGGGCATCCACATCAACAAACAAGAAGTAAAAATATCCCTATTTGCAGATGATGTGACTGTATACACAGAGAATTCTAAAGAATCCATGAATAAACTATTGGAACTAATAGAAGAGTTCAGCAAAGTATCAGGATATGAGATAAACATAGATAAATCAGTAGGATTCGTTTACGCCATCAAAGAGATCATCAAAGAGGAAATCGTCAAATCAATACCATTTACTATAGCGTCCAAGAAGATAAAATACCTAGGAGTAAATCTAACCAGAGACGTAAGATCCTAACGGAAGAAACCAAAAGACGTTTACATAAGTGGAGAAACATAACTTTCTCATGGATTGGAAGAGCTAACATTGTGAAAATGACTGTTTTACCCAAAGTGATCTACATATACAAAGCAATCCCAATACAAATTCAGTGACATTTTTTAATAAGATGGAGAAACAAATCATCAACTTTTTTTGACAAGGAAAGAAACCCTGGATTAGCAAAGCACTACTTAAGAAGAGGAATATAGTGGGAGGCCTCACACTACCTGACCTTAGAACCTATTACACTGCCACGGTAGTCAAAACAGCCTGGTACCGGTACAAAAAGAGACACACAGACCAATGGAGCAGAATTAAGACCCTAGAAATATCACCATCCTCCTATGAACAGTTAATATTAGACAAAGGTCTCGAGGTTGTAAACTGGGGTGAAAACAGTCCTTTAACAAACGGTGTTGGCAACATTGGATACTTGTCTGAAAAAACTGAAACAAGACTCGTATCTCACACCTTACACAAAAACTGACTCAAAATGTATCAAAGACCTAATTATCAAACCTAAAAAATAAAGTTAATGGAAGAAAAATTAGGAACAACAATGTAATTTCTAATACATGGCTTAGAAAGATTACAGAATCTTACCAACAATGCATGAACAACAGAAGAGAAAATAGACAAATGGAAACTACTAAAAATCAAACACTTATGCTTTGGCTTGGCTTGGCATGCTCATCTGAAGACTTTATCAAGTGAGTTAAACAACTGCCTACAGAATGGTAAAACATATTTGGCAACTATGTATCAGATCGATGTCTAATTTCCATAATCTATATGATACTGCAAAATGTCAGCAAGAATAAGACAAATAACCCCATTAAATGATGGGCAAAGGACATAGACACTTCACCATAGAAGATATCCAGGCAGCCAAAAGACACATGAGGAAATGATCACGATCATTAGCTATTAGAGAAATCCAAATCAAAACTACAATTATATACCATCTCACTCCTAAGAGATTGGCAATAATCCAAAAACCACAAAGCAACAAACACTGGGGAGGCTGTGGAGAAATTGGAGCTCTCCTATAGTGTTGACAGGAATGTAAAATGTTGCAACCTCTTTGGAAAGCCATTTGGAGCTTCGAAATACCATTTGATCCAGTATTCCCGCTGATCAGAATACATCCTACAGAAATAAGAACTGTCACATAAAGAGATATACGCACATGAATGTTTATTACAGCGCAGTCTACAATAGCAGTAGGATGGAATCAACCTAGGTGTCCTTCAACAGATGAGTGGATGAACGAACTATGGTATGTGTACACAGTGGAACACTATGCAGTGATAAAGAACAACGATGATTTTAGGAAGCATCTTGTAACCTGGCACTACATTATTCTGAGTGAAATTAGTCAGCTGCAAATGGACAAGTATTATATGAGATTACTATTATGAAGACTTAATAAAGGGCATACACACAGTAGGAAATACTCATTGATGGCTACAAGGTTGGTTGGGGAGGCAGGGAGAGGGCTGTTCATAGATTATAGTTGATAGGAATTCAGTTAGGTGAAGGGTATGACAGCGTTCAGTGGACTGCACCATGAACTAAAAGATCTTCTAAATTCAACCAAACCCTTCAAAGGATAGAGTAGCAAAAACAGGGATCTGGGGGCTGTGTTTCCATGGGTCATTGAATTCAGTTGGTGTAACTTGCCTTATGCTAAGAGAGTCTTCTACATCTCATATTGGTGAGTGGCATTTGAAGTCCTAAAATCCAGCAAGCCGCCATCTGAAGAACATCGGTTTATCCTGGTCCTCCTGGAACACACGATGACCAAGAACATCAAAGACACAAGAACATTTGAGCCCAGGAGACAGAAAGACTTACTTAACTGGGAGATTACATCAGCATGAGACCAGAGAAACTAGACCGCGCACAGCAGCAAACAAAAACAGCCTTGATAAGGGAAACAACAGAGTCTCTGATGCAGTACAACAAAAAGTGACGTGTAGATGAAGAAATCTACTAAACAATCAGAATTGGTGGTCTGACAGCCTGGAGGGTCCCACGGGAACAAGACCCATAGACCTGCTGCTGTTCCAAACCTGAAGCCAGTAACGAGGTTAACACTTCAGACACAGAATGGACTAGACCCGGGGACACAGGGTGACCGTGTGGTATATGCACTTTATGGTTTTATATACTTATAAATTTCTAGAGAGGAGAAGAGAAGGTGGAGACAAAGAGACAGGTGTTCTTTGGGAGTATGCTAGAACAGAGAAAAGGAAGGATATGTTATCACATCATAGGGACAGCGATAGAGTTGTGGAGAGGAGGTATACAAAACTGACTTGGATTGTATACTTCCATTTAATCACAATATAAAAAATTGTAAAAAGAAAAAAAAGAATACATAAAAAATAAATAAAAGTAAAAAATGCAAAGAAAAATGTGAAGTGTTTACACTGGAAAATTGACAAAAGCAGGTAAATGGTTTTACATGGAAAGACGTATCAAATATCCCTAAATGTGAAGAGACACTTATTCCTATTTAAATAATTCACATTATCACTAGTGAGATACAAATTTTTACCCACCAAGTTGATATTTTTTCCACCAAATAACTCGACAGTATCAAATTTTGAGAAATAGGTGAAATGTTGGAATTTACATACTCTATTGTAAGAAAGAAAATTTGCATGCCAGCTTTGAAAAAAAATTATTATATTAATCCATTTGTGTACAGTTAGAATAAAAAAATATTGTTTGGGAATACACGTAGCTGTGGTAAAACTTGAATAAATGCAAGAGAGTAGAAATCAAAACAAATTTCAGGACAGTATCTGGGTGATGAAGAAAAATATGATTACAGAAATTCACAGAGGGATTTCAAAAAGAGTAATGTCCTATTTCCAGTTATATTCATTTCTTAATTGCTTTAAAAGTCATACCAGTGTGTCTAATATATGTGATATTTTTATAATTAGTGTCTTTAAATAACCAATGAAACCATACTTGTAAAACTGTTTCTATTCCATGCAAGACCTTTACATAATATATAAAAACATGTTTTTGTTTCAAAACTTGATTATGAAAACCAGAAATATTCTCACCTGAAAACTACAGTAATCTTTGTTTACTACAACTTGCAATCTTGAATTTTCTCTTGAGACGTTGTCTGTTAAGAGATCAGTAGCCCTCAAGTATGTAATTTGAAATTACTATAGAGCAAATACCTACCCAGCATCCCTGGCAAAGATTCAAATGCAGTGCAGCAAAGATTGCAGAATCATTTGAATGTTTTCCTATAATTTGGTGTCCATTTCAAGCCAAATTTATATTTCCTAGGCCTCTGTGACATTGGATAGAGGAGATCACGAAAGATATATTCTTCATTATCGCTAGTTATGAACTAAAAAGTTGGTGGGATTGTGTAAGATTTTTATTATCTTCTTTGTGCTTATATGCAGTTTTGAAACATTTTAAATGTGGAAGACATCACTATTATTATGAGAAAGAAAACAAATGAAAACACAAAACTTGAAGATATTACAGAACTCAGCAAGTATATAAATGTCCAGTTACGGCCTGAACAATGCTGAGTTCAGTGTGATGATTGCTCTCTTTATCTGGACTCTCAACTTGCACTCAATGTTATATTATCTGCCATAGCGTCTTTCAGCTCATATTGATCTTGCAGTCAACCAGAATACAAGGCTGTTTTTTTTTCACGTAGATTTCTGTTAACCTGGATCAGTACAAGTGATTGTGCTAATGGAAATGCAGAACATTACCCTGTTAATGTCATCAGGTATTTAAATGTGTATCCTTAGCTTCCCCCAGCACTTTGATGAAACAATATATTGCTGGGACACCTTGTCTCTGACTTAACTAACAAGACTGAAGTCCTCAGAAGGAGATTTTGCGGCTTCCTTTCACACTGTCTCAAAATTTCTCTGGAAGACTGTCTCTTTTTTCTTCAGTCTAGTCACCTAGGAAGAGTTTTTCCTTTGCTCCTTCAATTAACTTAGCTCTCTCATCAATTTTCAATAAATATCTCTTTCACAGTTCCTACCACTTCAATAATAACCATGCATGAAATAACTATGTCCTTAAAAACACAACTCCCCAAATCCCTGCCACAGCCTTGATCCCAAACCAAAACAAACGCACCACTGTGGAGTCAATTCCGACTCATAGCAAGCCTACGGAACAGAGTAGAACTGCCTCATAGAGTTTTCAAGGGGTGCCTGGAGGATCTGAACTGCCAGACTTTTGGTGGTAAGCAGATGTATCACCTAATGACTACAACATCAGGGTTTCCACAGCCTTGATAATATTTCTCAAATTGTGTCATCTATCTTTTACTTTAAATGTCTTCAAAGAATGCTCTCCATTGACTGACTTGATTCCCACCATATATTAACTCTTTAGGTATTTGCAACTTATTTTTTCTCCCCCATAACTTTCTCTGTTCAGGTATTTGAACATACTCAAAGAAATTCTAATAACAAAAGCACAATTGGCCATGTCTTACAAATAGGACTCCAGTCTATGGAGACAGAATGACAGAAAGTCATTCATTAGGTTGAAGTTTTTGGGAGGGTGGTATTTCCCAGCCTAAAATGAACACATCAGTTACTAAAGAGAAGTCCTAGGAATTTTTGACTTATAGGGACAGCCCTGGTGGTGAAGTGATTAACAGCTCAGACGACTAACCAAAAGGATGGCTGTTACAATATACCAACTGCTCTTTGGAAACCCTATGGGCCACTCTACTCTGTCCTAATGGTCACTCTGAGTTAGAATCAACTCACTGGCACAGAATAACAACAGGGTTAGAGAGAGAAGCGAATTTCAGGGAAATGACAGAAACTTGTAACCATTACTGGACTTCCTTAATTTGAGTCATAAATTCAGTGTAAAAATAATGGAATCGATTTCATGGTAAGCGAGACCTTCTTTCTTCATTCTCATAAGCCATAAAATTTAAAACATCATCAATTGTACCTTCTTACCCCCAAGCATTCCACAGCTCCCTTCAGACAAATATCACCAAGGCTTTGAATTTTCCTTTGGAACATAGTGTTGTCTATTACAATGGAAACTCAGTTACCTTTCTTCCATTTATTTATTTATTTATGTTCTTATTTATTTATTCATTGTGGTTCTCTCTCTCTTATTTATTACGGTTCATCTCAATCATTAACTTTCCTGTTAGTATTATTCACCTCCTCCAATCTGTCTTTCACATAGTTGCCAAAATTGCCTTTCTGTAACACAGCTTCCATTGTATCTATTTCCTCATTATAACGACTGTTATGGCTCTAATATATTATACACAAATTTTAAACTTCTTAGCTTGATGCACATAGTCTTTATTGATACACTGCACGTCTACCTATGCAGCTTTAGTCACTCTCATGTTCTCACACACTACTTCTTTGTCCACTGTCAATACTCCTGATGTCCATTTCCACATCACTGCAGAGTTGATCTCTCTCTGGCAATATCCTTAATAAGCCTATATCCTTCAATGTTATTTCACCTAGTTAACTCGTGTTCTTTCAAAATTTAGCTTAAGCAGTACAAACTCAAACCCTAGCATAATTGTTGAAGCCCTTCATCTGGACTCCTATGATTCCTTGTAAACTTACAGCATTTAGCAAACTTGCATATTGCCTATACCAAGCTACTCATTTACTGAGCCTAATAACAGCATCTTGTTTGACTTTTAGCATCCTTAGAGCTTAGAAGAATGATTGGCTCTCAGTGACACTCAATAAATATTTTTTGAGATAATATTTATCATCTGTATTTCCCAAGTAATGCTAAGACAGGTCAATTCCACAGGTAACTACCTCTAAATGTACAAGTATCTTTATTCATGCCCTCACTGTACAATTTTTTTCTTATAGATTATTTTTATTTTTTCCCTATACTTAATATCTACAGTTGTTTTCTATTTATAAATCACTTCTTGGAAACCCTATGGAGCAGTTCTACTCTGTACTATTAGGTTGCTATGAGTTGGGATCCAGTCAACAGTAATAGATTTTTGTTGTTGTTGTTATTACTTTTCCCTGATAATATTACCTGAAATTATTTTCAGAAAATTACTTTTTCCCCAAATCTTACTCACAGTTCTGGGATTGGGCATACAACCTGTATACAAACAGGGCTGTCAAAACACCCATCTTGTGCAAGATCTGAAAACCTGGAGTCATCTGAAAGACATTCCACCAAGTGAAATTAGTCACAAATGGAAAAATATTATATGAGACCACTGCTATAAGGACTCCAGAAAGGGCTTAAGCACAAAAGTAATAGTCTTCTATGGTTAAATGACAGGGGAGGAGAGGAGTATTCATATATTAGATGTTAGGTGTTAGGTGTTGTTAGGTGTCCTCGAATATCTGAATATTGTTTTAGTTTCTATTTATGTAACTGCTGTGCTATGAGTTGAAATCAACTCCATGGCAATGGTTTTGTTTGTTTGTTTGTAAACATCGTTGCATTAAGCATTATTTAAGGTACTTACGTCGTCCTTGGAAACTCTAAAAGGCTGTTCTAGTCAGTCCTACAGAGTCACTGTGAGTAGTAACCACCTTGACGGCAACAGGTTCAATATATTCTAAGGCCTTGCTATTGTAAGGTCTTACTACATAGAATGTACTGTTCTGAGTATTCTATATAAAAACCTCACGAATTACAAGTTTCATTAATTGGCATGAAAATGTAGACACTAAAAAAGAAAGCATTTTCAAATCCCTGGAGTGTTTTCTCTGTTCAGATCTCTCCCCTCTGATATGCCATTTTTCAAAGTCCAGCTATCTTAGCCCTGGTGGGCATCTTTTCAACATAGAGAAACCACCATACTTCATCTGTGTTCCCCTTTGTTATATTATACCCTGGAAACTCGATCCAGCATTGAAGATTGGACAGTCATCCAGCTTGGTTGTTTTCCATCTCTCAGGGATCATGGTTTGGTCTCTTTAGTGTTCAAGGCTTGAAAATCGTATTTCATCTTATATCTAGATTTTTATTTCCTTCAGGAGAGAGAATAAATCCCTTTTATGATGTTCCAATTTGTTCAAACACAGAAGTAGAAAAAAAAAAATTAAGTCCCAGATTAGAGATTTATGTAAACTTAGTGATCTTTAAGCAGAAGATCAGAAAGAATATTTCTGAGATATCCCAAAGCCCAAAAATTTCTGTTAAGTTTCCTTTAGTGCTGTTTCCTACACCAGTAAAGTGAGTGATTTTGGAAAAAACACTGTATTTACCAAGCTAAACTCCAAGGGAAGCTCCTACCACTGTCTGTTTATAAGTAATTTTCAGAATGATTCCTGAAACCAGGAGAAACCACTGTAAGTGATACTGTGTGCCTGAACAGAGCTACAGCTACGGAAAAAAAGGATGTATTATTCTCCCAAAGATTTGATGAGAGAGCCCATCTTGAATTGGTGGTGTCTATTTGAATCAGTAGAATTTAACATGAAATGACAGTATAAAAATAAAATGACAAATATATTGCAGGCCTTCTGTACTGAAAGACAGACTGAAGAAAAGGGGCAATAATGCAAAGGCGATGCTGGATATTCTGGCACAACTCACTTTTATGTAATGAAGCGTGAAATATTAATTGGCATACTTGATAAATATTGAGGGAAGAGCAAACGAATGAAGGGAGTTCTGCTAAGAAATTGAACATGAAAGTTGGTTTTAAGTGTCAGTAACCACAGAAACAGGAAAACAAACAGGACTTTCTGACATTCATCAACCTAATTTTTAAACCTGTATGTATCTCCTTGATTGCTCTTAAACAGAACATGCAGGACCTACTTGAATATAATGTCCATTGTTTAGGTAAATACAGAAGCTACTGAGTACGTGACTACATTTATCTGAAGAGACTGAAGAAATAAATCATTAATTTTACTAAGAGATACTTTTAAAATGCTGGTCACAGTTTTCTGAAATTATTAGATGTTTTGTTACCCTGTAGTATTCTATCTACAGAGTCCTAAAATCAACAATGATGAAGTTGTAAATTTGCAAACTGTTTTCACCTTCGTTATGTTAAATGACAGCTTCTGATATTGCTATTCTGATAATTAACAGAACTAAAATAAAATAGCGAAGGTCTTTTACAAGAACGATCTACGTTCGGTTTTCTGACAAGGAGGATGGGTAGTAAAACACACATTGTTGAGCAAGGTTTTGTATACATGGCTAAGTTATACTGATGTAATTGCACTGTGTGTGAGTGTTTTCATGTTTGTATACCCCGAATCAGAAGAGCTGGTGGTACAGTGGTTAAGAGTTACAGCTGTTAACAAAAAGTCTGGCACTCAAATCCACCAGGCACAACTTAGAAACCCTATGGGACAATTCTCCTTGTCCTAGGAGTTGCTATAAGGCCAAATCTACTCAATGACTATTTTTTAATAGCAAAAATCTGGATTCAAACCAGAACCATTCAAATCTGACCCTACTGGCTCTCTAGCAGAAAAATCCTAACAGCCTAGGCAAATGGTTAATGGAGAAAGTACTCCTGTTATCAGGCTGTTATTATTATTTTGGATTACATGAAGTGGCCAAGATAAAATACGTTCACTGAAAGTGGCTAATTTAACTAGATTGTCTTTATTAACAAGGCCCAATTAAGTGGTTTCAGCTGTAATAGCATTTGAGTTCCATTAGGTTTTGAAGTGATTTAGAAATTCAAATTATTTTTAAAAATTAGATGTCAGGGTGGTGGATAATTAGTAAATACTAGGTTGAAGTTGCATATTTATCCTCAGCAGTGGAATTGAGTGAGCAGAAGCATTGGATGTTGTTAAACTACAAACACGAGGCAGGGCAAACATTTTTAAAGCTACTTGTCCTTTGACATTGCAATAGAAAATATTTATGCATTTAAAAATAGTGTGTTTCTTTTAGTAACATGTAAACACAATAATTAAACTAATTGTACTTTTTAAAGGCAGAAAAGATGATAGGTATCTTATTGTATGCCATATATAGAAACTGCTAATTAGTTGCAATAAACAATTTCACCATTAAAACTTCAACATTGTACCTGCTACAGAAAAAAAGATGAATGTGTAAATAAAGTAAGATCTCTTACGCACTCTTTTGGAGTTAATTAATGTAAGAGAATTTTGAATTAATATCAGCAAGACAAAGTAACTCAAAGTTTCTTAAATCAATAACAAACATTAGAAGAAGACCAGAATTTGTTTCATTGTTCTTCTCTTATGAAATAATGTGGGTTTCATAACTATCTCCAGGGCTGCTACTGTAAAGACAACCTAGGGGCCAGGGTAGAACTGACCTTCGCTGATTAAGAAAGAGAGGAGAAATTGGTGCTTCTGAGATAGAACGTCCCTGTGATAGAAGCATTTTTTTTTTTTTGCAGATCTGTTTATGTAGAAATCTATAATTAGCTTAATTAGAATATGCTAATACATTTTTAATAGATTCAACTGCACAAATGCTTTAGAACATGAAACAATTAACTAAGAATATATTTTAAAAGATTTTTGTTGTTTTTTGCTGAATTTTGATTTCTGGTAATGCAAATTATGTTCATTCTCTTCTAAAGAAGTTTTTATTTATTTATTTATTTATTTAAAGCTAACACAATGTTACGGATTGAATTGTGTCTCCCAAAAAGATATGCTGAAGTTCTAACTCCTGCGTAAGTGAATGTGATCTTTGGAGAAACAGGGTTTTCCTATGTGGTTGTTAGCCAGCCAGCCAGTTAAGTTAATGAAGTCATACAGGAGCAGGTTGGCTTCTAATCCTGATCCCTTCTTGGTGGTAGTCTGTTAGAAGGATGAAGAGACACAGAAAGAGCCGTATACAGGGAGAAGACAGATGTCAAGTGACAACAGAGAGGCATGTATCTAGAAGCAGCAAAGGAACACCAAGGATTGCCAGCAGCACTGGAGACAAGGACAAACACGGCACAGTTTCTTTCTCAAAGCCTTCCAAGGAAATCAACATGACTGATGCCCTGAACTTGAACTTCCAGTCTCCAAAACTGTGAAAAATTAAATTTCTCTTCTTTCAAGCTATACATGTTGCAGTATCTTGCTAAGATAACCCTAAGAAATCAAGACACACCTTAAGTTGAAAAATAAGATATTAACTCAAAAACACAGTAGGATGTTGTAGACTAGAAATGTATGCATAACTAAGAAACAGACTGGAACAAATAATGGCATATTATGGGCAGTATGCTTATTGCCTTTCTCTCAAATACGACTCTAAGACTCCTTTTATCCAAACCAAACCAATAAAAAGCAATAATTTCTGAGTTTTTATTGTCAAATGAGAAAACAATAAAAAGTTAGAAAAGATAAGTGTTTCTCAGAGAACAGATGTATGATGTGTGTGTGTGCATGTATACACAGATGTAAACATGTAATTTATTGAAAAATTTCTGAGTAGTCCTACATAAAGGAAACACTGACTGAACAAGGAAGAATTCTACTTGCAAAGGCTGAAGCAATTTCTTAAGTCTTTTTGTCTTTGTTGCTATTAAGTGTTCAAATAGTTTTTTTAATAATGAATGATTTCACGAACTCATTGAAGACAATTATGATGGTTTAAAATACATGTTGCTGTGTTATGAGTGAGCTCATTAGGCAAATGACAAAGGTAAACAAATAATACAGTTCTCGAAACAACCTAAGTAGAGAAATATTTTTCGTCAATTGGATCCTCCCAAAGACTCAGTGAAAAAGTTAAGATTGTACCTACTTTGTGACAGTTTTCTGGTGAACATGTATTCTGCTTTTTTTTTTTTTAAATGAATGAAAGTATAATTGAATAAACAAACTAACCAATACTATTTTCAGAGGACTTCTGAATCCAGACAAGATGATACAAAATGGAAGAGACTCATTCTCTGTCTGAAAGCAAAAAAATCAAACAGGCTAACTCTGTGAAGCAATTATTTGTCAGTGATGAAAAATAAATGAGGTCAGATCTGTGATTGTCCCAGCTTATTACCTGGACATAGATAGGGATCACTGAAGTATCTTAGAGGCACCCCCACCATTCCATGAAACAAAGAAAACCCATCACTGTCAAACTGATTCTGACTTCAGAGATCCTGCAGGACAAAGTAGCACTGCCCTGTGGAGTTTCCAAGAAGCTCCTGGTGGACTGGAACTGCTGACCTTTAGTTTTGCAGCCATAACACCTGACCACTTTGCCACTAGGATTTCCATCCCATGAAAGGTAGAGAAATATCCAGCTAGGCCAATCACATACATCTTTAAGCACGATACCTTAAAACAAATTCCCGAAAATTTGTATGTCCAGCTATGAATGTAGAAGATGATGGATACCTGATACCAACTATTAAGTGTAACAACGTCTTAATTCCAAAGCACTGGCTCGTCTGCCTCATACGGACCTAATGTGAAAAGCAATGCACAGAAAAAAATTGAAATCTCATCTGGTATAAAGAACAAGATATATGATGGTTAGCACACTTTCTTATTAATATTGCTTTATCTAACAGTAATGGCCAACTTTGGTCTGAGATATATTTTAATGATAACTCATCATTCAAGTTACGGTGAGGTCTCAGAATACCACAGGTTACCCAAAGAATCTAAGAATTGTTTTTAACCCAACTGGTCCTCAACTCAAGCAAAAGAACAAAGATCATTTTTAAAGCATTCAACTACTGAAATCCTCAACATTTCTGTTAAAATTTGTACAACTTCTATCACTTCTAGTTAATGATTCCACACTGCTATTAATTTTGAAACTTCAAATTTCTTCTATATGTATACTGGAAAGTTCTAGTATAGCAGTGCATATTTATCGTTGTCACTGTTACTAATTAAGAAACATTGTTGGGCTTAGTAATAAAATATATAAAACTTGCAAACTAAAGTTGAGAATAGCTCTGACTTTCTACAAGCAAGTCTTTAAATTTAACTTCTGAGCTGATTTTCAGTCCTTGAAAAAGCCTTTTAGAGTATTCTTCCTGCTAAGCACATCAAAAACATAAACAACAATGCAAAATTTTCTCAGAAAGTTGAGTTTATCTCAGTAACATACTGTACTTTCTCCACAAATAATGTATCTATGTAAATAGCATGCAATCATATATAAGGCTCAGGAATGATGAAACTAAAACAAACAAAAAAAGGCATAAATTATCCATGCATATACTACAAGTCCCATGACATTTCCAGAAGGGAATTTTTCCTCATTAACCCTCGTTCAAAAGTCTAAAGTTGGTCCTTTTCATCTTATTTGCATAATAAAGTTACACAGCAAGAAGTCATGAATTAGATTTGATAATACCCTGATAATCAGAAAATAAACAAAGGTGTGTGTTTGCTCCGGGACAGTTCTGGTAGGTCTGAGAACACTGGAATTTCTTGTAGCCAGTCTGTATCCTGGTATGTCTTGCTGGAGACTGCCAATGGGTCTGGCAAGTGTCTCTCACTCTGCTCCAAAGAATCCATGTGGCTGGCCACCCACATGGCTGGTGTACACATGTAGAGGGAAAGCAGTTTGCATAGGGAGGTTTGGAAAGAAGGATGAAAAGGGTAGGAAGAAGGGAGCAAGGGAGGAGGGAGTCAGGGGGGTAGAAAGAATGAGGGAGCAAGGAAGGAAGGGAGGGAGGGCAGGAGTCAGTCAGTAAGAAATACAACTAATTTACAGTATTCAGGCAAATATATGATTTTTATATATGCATTACATATTTACATATATATGATGCACACACACATATGCAGATGCATGTGCTCTTGCACACATACACGAGGACTAAAAATTAAAATTCTGAGCTCATCCTAGAAAAAAGTGCTACATACCTCATTGTTGAATATCACTACAGTCACCTTCAGAGTACTCCCCTTGGGAAGCTATTCACCCATGCCAGCACCTTGTTCACCTTTCAAAGCAATTTTAGAATTCTTTTTTCTGGAATGGTCACCAGTTCTATCATATTACTCTTGATGTCCTGAATGTCATCAAAATGTCCTCTTTTTAATATTTCATTTATCTTCAGGTAAAGAAACAACTCACTGGAGGCCAGATCAGGTGAGTAAGGAGGGTATTCCAATACAGTTATTTGTTTGCTGGATAAAAACTCCCTTCCAGAGAGCTACACAATTAAGTTCAACAACTTGCAGTGGCTGTTAAGAAAGAGTTTCGAAATTGCTTTGAAGGGTGGACTAGGCGCTGGCCTCAGTGCATACCTTCCCAAGGGGAGTACTTCGAAGGTGACTGTAGTGATATTCAGCAATGAGATTTGTGACACTTACAACAATTAAATTTGCGGACCTAATTGTCAGACGTCGTATATGCGTATGTATGACTTTTAAATATATGGAATCCCTTCTCCCTGCCTCACCATGATTATTTATATATTATCATATACCCATTAAATATTTGAAGTCCTGATGGTGGAGTGGTTAAGTGAGAGTCTGCTAACCAAGAGGTTGACAGTTTACAATTGCTGGCTGTTCTTTTGAAACCTATGGGGAAGGTCTGTTCTGTCTTATAAGGTTGCTATAGTGAGAATGCTGAGAATAGCTCAGCAATCATGGGTTTGGTATTGGTTTTCAGTATTCAATGTGGTATTGTTTGAGTAATTGTGTGGAAAAACTGGCAGACAACATCGAGAGTCATACCTTTCTCTTTCCTCTTGCCTAAAGAAAACTTAATGGAGACAGAAGCAAGTTTGGTGGGGTGTAATGTGGTTTGCACTAAGTCACTTGTATGATCATTTTTCATATTCAAAAACTAGACTTTTTAAAGTTCTTTGAAGTTTTTATTTATCTTTGGAACCAGATTTCTGAGACTGGAAGGTTCTTACCAATTCTCTAACGTAGCCCTGGTGGTACAATGGTTAAGTTAGCTGCTGCTAACTGAAAGGACAGTGCTTTAAATACACTATGCTGCTCCACAGGGGAAACACATGGCACTCTGCTTCTATAATGATTAAAGCATTAGAAACCCTATGAGATAGTTTTACTCCATTTCACAGGGTCATGACGAGTCAGAATCAACTTGGTGGCTATTGGTTTGGTTTTCTAGGCTTCGAAGGGATGAATCCTTGAACCATAGTAAGAAGAAATGGCACTAGTCATGGACTGAATGTGTTTCCTAAAAAATCGGTAGCAGTTTGCCTGTGCCATAGTTCCTGGTATTGTGTGATGTTCCTTCGTGTTAGAACTGCTGCCTCTACGATGTTGGTGAGGGTGGATGGGCAGCAGTTGGGTTGGTAGAGCAAGATTCAATGTTAAGTTTGTTGTGTGCCTTGAGGCAGTTTCTAGATATATAAAGGAAAAATTCTGGCAGAGAGATTTGGGAACCTCACATCATCGAGAAAGCAGCACATCTTTTAGACCTGAGGTTCCTGCTCCAAGATGCCCCCTGAACAAAGGCTGATGTAACACGAAGACTTTCCTCCAGAGCCAACAGGTAAAGCTTTCCCCTGGAGCAGAGGTCCTGTATTTGGACTTGCAGCCTCTTTAAGAATAAACTTCCATTTGGTAAAGCTGTTCATCTTGGTATTTCTGCTAGGGCAGTATTAGCTGAGTAAAACAGCACCTGAGCTTTACTCACTGGTAATGAATAAGTTAAATAGATATGATTGTCTGTCCTCTACCACAAAGAAGCAAGCTGGGAGGTAGGTGACAGGTGACAAATTGCATATCTTGGGAATATGAATGCTGGAGCTATGTGCCTGGATGGTAAAAATGGTGAGTACTCAGCTGTTACCAGAAAGCTTCGAATCTATCCAGAGAGGAGTAACTTGAAAATCCTGGTGATTTGCTCCCAATAGTTCATGGCATTAAAAATCCTATAGAACACAGTTCTGTTTCTGCAACACAGAGTGTTATCATGAATCAGAATTAATTCAACAGCCACTGATTTGGTGTGATTTTTTTAGGGGGAGTTCTGTAGAAGTGATAGGGCCTTTGGTTGCTTAAAGAATCTATAATTAATGTGAGATTCAAAACGTCTGTGTCATAATTTATACATCTAATTTCCTAAGTCTGCTTATAGAATTGAAGGGAATTGAGAGTTGAGTTCACACATGTCATTGGGAACCAAGTGGGGGAGAGAAGAGAGAAAGGCGCTGTATTAGGCTGAGGGAAGTTGGTCCTGAGGCTTGCAAGAGGCAGCATGCAGAACAAAACAGTATGGTTTGTGGTTAGACCAGCAGAAAGCAATGTCTAAGCTTGCAGAAAGGGTCTCTGAGAGCTGTACTTTCACCTTAAAAAAATGTGAATTAGAGTTTAGAGACCTTTATATAGGATTTTTCTTATCCAGTTAGCTACTAAGTTTTAGAAGGCTCTTTTATTTAGCAATTTTTTACTTGACCTTTATCCTAAAGAAATAATACAAGTATGAGAAAAAGCTGGATATGCAAAAACTATTTGCCAGGGAAGAATGAAGTATAATTGTGAAATCTGGAAAAAAATCAAATTGTTCAATAATGACAGGAAAATAATACGAATCTGCTTTTTTGAAAAACTCCCTTTGTTAAAAAAGATGAAGGCTCTGTAAATACATGGGAAAATGTTTATCATAAAATGTTAAGTGGAAAAAAAGAAAAAAAAACAGGACACAACATGTTACACAGTTTCAGTGACAATACGCACCAGAGAATAACACAAGTAGAAAATAATATACCAAAATGATAGGAGAGGTTATAGCAGCGTGGTTGGAGCATAACTATTTTAATCATTTTCTCCTCAAGTTTTAATTATGTTTAATAGTTCTAATAGTTAATAATTAAAAAGAAATTAAATAAGAAGAAAGGCAGACTTGACTGTCTAGATAGAGTAAAAGTTGGGGTGAAATGCAGATATTAAAAGCTCAGTGAGGAAATCTCGATGCTCAGACAAGAGGCAGGGGATGGAGTAAGGCCTTTCTTTTTTTTACTAAATTTGAGGCTGCTATATTTTCCCAGGCTAGCTGATTTCCCTTTGACATGTTGCATTGGACGTAACTGCTGCAAAACCTCTCTTTTAACTGTTAAAAAGCAAAGACGTCACCATAGACTAAGTTGCACCTGACACAAACCATGTTATTTTCAGTTTATCATGCATACAAAAGCTGGACAATGAATAAGGAAGACTGCAGAAGAACTGATGCCTTTGAATTACAGTGTTGAAAAAAGAATATTGAACATACCATAGACTGCCCAAAGAATGAACAAAAGTATGTATTAGAAGAAGTATACTTGGAACATATTACCAGGAGGGATCAGTTGCTGGAGAAGAACATCATGCTTGGGAAAGATCATCACAAAAGAAGAAACTGCTCAGTGAGAGGAGTTGACTCAGTAGCTCTAAAAACGGGTTCAAACCTAACGACAGTGAAGGTGATGCAGGGCTGAGCAGTGTTTTGTTGTGTTGTGCACGAGGTTGGTAAGAGTCAGAATTGACTCCATGGCACCTGACAACAGCTAATTCCCTTGAGTGGGAGTAACTAAGCAGAAACCCTAAGCACTGTAGTCCAACATCAAAACATTTTGTAAGTTAGAAATTTTCAGTTTTAAAAGGTTGGGACTTGTTCAAGTACATGTGACTTCCTATGGAAAGAAATTGTGCTTCTTCTCTGAAATCTGAAAGTCTCTGTAGGAATGACATATACTTCAATAGCCTGAGGTCTCTTCTAGATCCTTGCCTTGATGGGAGAAGTCTATTCAAGTCCTTGTGTTTGCTTCCAATATTCTCTTTTTTCTCTAGCATGCTCCCCTTGTGAATGGGTAGGAGAAAGGTCACCGATAATATTCTGTGTTTCTGGCTTTTTATTTTGTTGTTGTTGTTATTGTTATACTTATTTTACTGGCCATTTTCTAAATAGCCAGTAGATAGGCAGATGTGCATCCTCAGGGCTGGTCAAATAGCACTGTAATGATAATGTAGCGATTATGACGTCAACGTCAAGGAAAGACACATTTTTATACAAATGTTTATGTTTGACATTGGAGTGTTTTCCTGCGTGATAAAGTAAAGGCCATGTGTCTTCAGGAGTTTTAAGTTTATCAGTTCTTTTTCCTTCCTCTGCCTTCCATCCCTCTGTAGGGTACCTCTTCTTTGTCTCATCATTTCTCTCTCTTTTTCTCTCCATGTCACTGCCTACTCTCCAGAATATATCACAAGGAAAAGAAAATATTTTTTTTAATAGAAAGAATTAATTCTTTCTGGAAGATAAACATGTCAATAAGTTCCAAACTTTACCTATTAGTAAAGTTTTGAACATCATAAATCATCCCAGTAAATTTGACCTTAGAGGGTATGTAAAGGAAAGAAAGTAAACAGTTACGTTATGTGATCCTACAAAAATACCAAACCCTTGACAATCAAGTCAGTTTTGACTCATGAGAACTCCATGTGTTAAGAGAATGTATCTGCTCCATACAGTTTTCTTGGTTGTAATCTTTGTGAAAGTGGACTGCCAGGTCTTTCCTTTGGGGCGTTGTTGGTTGTGTTCAGACTGCCAGCCTGCAGGTGAGTAGACAAGAGCAAATTGTTTGTACTACCTAGGAAACCCATGTGACACTAAGCAGCTTGAAAACCAAACTACCAAACCAGGTTTATGTTCTCAGACATGTCCAACCCATATGCAAAGTAGCAGTGGGTAGTAAGAATAATGGGAGAACAGACAAGCTAATTGAGACAATGTAGTTGCTCATAAAAATAGTAAGCAGAGGGAGCAAGAAGATGACAAGCAGTGACATCATTTGAAAACCTGAGTCCAAATCATATGTGGGTATCCCAGTTTTCTTCCTCAATCATCATAATCGTTGTCATCATACACACTTCATAGACTACTGTTGTTGTTGTTGTTAGGTGCCGTCCCGTCAGTTCTGACTTGTAGAGAACCTTTGCACAACAGAACAAAATGCTGTCGGTCTTGTGTCACACCCACAATTGTTTTTATGCTTAAAGCTGACATTGCAGCCACTGTGTCAATCCATCTCATTGAGGAACTTGCTCTTTTTCACTGCCCCGCCCCTCTACCAAGCATGATGTCCTTCTCCAGTAACTAATCCCTCCTGACAACATGTCCAAAGTACTTAAGATGCAGTCTGGGCATCTTGGCTTCCAAGGAGCACTCTAGTTATACTTTTTTCCAGAATGGATTTGTTTGTTCTTTTGTCAGTTCACGGTGCATTCAATATTTTTCTCCAAAACCATAGTTCAAAGGCATCAATTCTTCTTCTGTCTTCTTTGTTTATTGTGCAGCTTTCACATGTATATGATGTGACTCAATATACTATGACTTGGGCTCATCTTAGTCTTCACAGTGACATTTTTACTTTTCAATACTTTAAAGAGGTCCTTTGCAGCAGATTTCCCCAATGCAATACATCTTTTGATATCTTGACTGCTACTTCCATGGGCATTGATAGAGACTACTAACTATATGTAAATAACTGTTAATTATTTTTCATGAAATTTTTAATGAAACATCATTATAATTGTCATAGATTGAACTGTATCACCTCAAAAAATGTGCTTAGCAATTTGGCTGAGCAAGGATTCCCAGTGTTGTGTGATTGCTCTCCATTTGGTGATGTACTTCACCTGTGGTTAATAGATAGGAATTTGTTAAAAGAGGATTAGAGTGGGACTGCAACACCTTTGCTAGGGGAGTTTCTCTGCACCACTATCTTTAATCATACAAGAGACAAAAGAAAAAGGAAACAAGCAGAGAGTCGGGAACCTCGTACCATAAAGAAAGCAGTGCTGGGGACAAACTGTGTCTTTCAGACCAGAGATACATGTGCCAAGATGTTCCCTGACCAAAGACGGATTGATGCAACATGAGGACATTCTTCCAGAACCAATAGGAGAGGGAGCTCCTTCCCTGGAGCAAGTACCCTGAACTCAGACTTTCAGCCCACTAGTCTATGTAAGAATAAACATTTCTTTGTTAAGTCATCCACTTCTAGTATTTTTGTTAGATCCATAACAGAAGACAAAAATGATAATCTTATATAAAAAGAGAGGGTCTATTATTCTGTTCTTCTTGTAGAGGAGAAAACAGAAGGTCAGAAAGTCTAAATGTTACAGATTGGATTTCCCAGGAAGCAGACTCTAACACGCAGTTTAGCCTGCAGAATATTACTAAGGAGTGAGTGATCTTGAGACTCAGTGGAAGAGGAGCAAAGAAGCACCTACGCAAGGGCAGGAAAGGAAGCAGTAGTTGATACAGACCAATGCTGAGCTGCACTGCAGCTCAAGTGCCTAAGGGCAGCCTTGGAAGCCGAGCTCTCAGGCTAGCATGACCACTTAAAGATGTCTTGTTGGAGAAAGAAGAACTACTACTTTTTACTGATGACCTTACTGTCTTCTCAGAATGAATCAAGATTTTTTTTGCAAATCCTGATAACATCGACTTTATTACCTCCAGACCACTTTTCTCAGGGTGCAGTTACACATTTACTCATCAGATTATTAAGAAATGCCCAACAATTTATTGAATGAGAAATTGAATGAACAAACTTCCAAGGACTCATGCTATTTTTGTACATTATCTCCCCTCATGATTCATGTAGGAGAACAAAATGTTGAGGTCGTTTGTTATAAAGATCAAATGTGACATTTTCAGTTATTAATTTCGCATGACATTTTCACGTTAAGGCTATAATATTCACCTGTTGCAATGAGAGCATAAGGAATTAGTAGAAGCGAAGTTGAGTAATTCTTTTTTATTGCATTAATGACATTCTGTCAGGTAAAGGAAAAAGTATTCTGAAGTAAATAGCATTTGTAAGCAATAAAATGATTTCATGTTCACTGAAGGGAAAATTGATAAGATTAGGATATACAAATCGGAATGAAAACAAACAAACAAAAAATATCTTTTCTCTGGTTACGCAGATGTTAAATTCTCAGCAAGATTTTTTCCCCCTTCTTCTTTTTAATCTAGAAAGTTTTAATAAAATTGGTTCCCTGAAATACTGCCTCAGGTTCAAATGTAGAACCACCAGAGATGTGAAGAAGGCACAGGATAGGATTACATTGCTGTTCAATGTCTTTGAATTGGTTCCAACTCATAGCAACCTAGGAACCACAGAAAGAAATGCTGAAGAGTCCCAAGCCATCCTTGTTATTGTTGTTAAGCTTCAGATTACTGCTGCAGGCACTGCGTAAATCTGCCTTCTTGAAGGTCTTTCTCTTTTTTGCTGACCCTCTGCTTTACTAAACATGATGACTTCTGAGGACTGGCCCTTCCTGAAACGTGTCTAAAATATGTAAGACAGAGTCTCAGCATCCTTGCTTCTAAGGTGTATTCTTAGTGCTAGTTCTTCCAAAACAGATTTATCCATTCTTGTGTAAGTCCATGACATATTTAAGATTCTTTGCCAACACCATAATTGAAAGGTACCAATTCTTTGGTCTTCCTTAGTCATTGTCCAACTTACACATCATACAAGACACTTGAAATTATTATGGCTTGTTTCAGGTGCACCATGGTTCCCAAAGTGACATCTTTGCTTTTCACTGCTTTTTAGAAGTCTTTTGTAGCAGGTTTTCCAATGCAACACATCATTTGATTTATTGATTGCAACTACTATGAACATCAGTTGTGGATCTAGGTAAAACAAATCCTTGGCAACTTCAATATTTGCTTCATTTATCGTGTTTATTATTCCAGCAATAGATACAGAATCTTGTTAAAATCACAATGGCTCAATGAGTGGTTTCAAAGTATTGACTTTGGAACCTGGCTGTCACAGGATTTTGGATGCCAGTTAACTATTAAGGAAAACAGTAGAACAAGATGAAATGAGAGTAGTTACTAAAGCATAACTAACGACAGTGGAAATTGTAAAGAAGTAAATGCACTGGAACTGCAGCTTTTGTTGACAATGCTATCTTTAAAGGAAGAGACGGCTGTAGAAAACACGAGACGCTTAATGTAGCGAGACTGCTATATACTTGGAAAGACTGAATCCATTGAGGCAAAAGCAAAAGTTTGGGAAGAGCAAACCTAGCTAAAAGTAACAAATAAGAAGCTTGAAGTCTTAAACGTAAGAGTGAGGATGTAAAAACACCACTGCCACCACCATCAACTTAAAAACGGAAAGCAACAAAATGTAGCTGTACCATATGACTATTATGCCTACGAACACAACATTTTCTCATTAAAGTTAAGTTTTTATAAATGTAAATAATACGAAAAACACAAAATGGTAAAGAGAATAGCACTTCTGAAAAATAGAACATGTTTAAATTGCCTGAAGCCAAAGCAGTGAACTTTTCCACTTTCTAATGCCTGCTCTTTTTATTGACCAGGAGCAGATAGTTCTGAGTCAAATGAAGAAAGAGAAAACAATTAAAAAAAAAAAAAGTTTTCTGTAGCAGCCTTGTGGCTGCAGGCTCTTTTGCCAACTTAGCATAGGCCAGCGCATTCTTTATTTCCCACCCTGAACTGGTCTCACTATTTTCTTTATTGTGGAAGAATGAAATCTAACAAGTATCATTTGTGATTCCTTGTATGTTAGATACCCAATGAGAGTGATTCTGCTGTGTGGACTGTCTAAAACTCCATGAGACAACCTCAAGGAACCCACTGGCTCTAATAAGTCACAATTTTAGGAAAAAATATTTTATTGTTCAAATTGAATGTTTCATATTTTGAAATAAGTACAATTGTGTATTAAATAGGATACAGGGTTTTATCAATTTTGGTACTCATTTCATATTAAAGAGTGGTGGCAAGAACAAGACCGACTTGCAGGTAATTAAGACCTCTGTCAATGATTCTCTATTGGTGCGAGAAAGTAATATGGGATTAATGATTCTTCCTTATACCCACCAACACAAAGTATTGAAGTGATTCAGATATCCCCATTCATTCTTTTCCAGGAATTATTTGCTAAGACATTTTTGAGTCAATGAAATAATTGGTTTTGTTATTGTCTGATGTAGACATACTTAGGAGTGATTTTACACTTTGCCATTCTGTGATGCTCAACCATAATTTAAAAACAAACTCCCCAAGTACATTAATAGAGTATGTGTATTGTTATATTGTAATTGTTATCCTATCAAATTAGATTATTTATATTTTCAGAATTGATAGGCTAAATTTTTCTGTATTTTGATAAAAGTGAATAATTCCCTGATTTCATTTCTTATATAATTCAGAGAAAATTTTATCCATGACACGAGAATAGCCTCCTTGTATATAAATGCAGTTATTACTGTACATCATTGGACTTCTCAATCTAATTACAGCATCTGTTATTTTCTAATCTCCTTTATTCTGCAGCCCGGAATTTCACTGATTCTCCTTCTCTTCTGGACGTGTTATCAGACTCTTTGTCTTACTCACTTAATATTGTTTGCCAGGAATCTGCCTTAAGACTTGACTCTTCATCAGCAACATTGTGTCATCCTTTGCAAACTCATGCAACTACTAATGTCAATTACACTTTCTATTTTTTTTTATTTAATATGACTGAGTGAAAATGTACATTCCCGTATAAATTTACATGCCCACCTACATGCCGCTTCCACTGCTCTCCCTGTCCAGTGACAGCACACTATTCCTCTATGCTCCATACATGTCTCATCCTACCAACAAGCTCATTTCCCCTTCTCTCCACCCACTCTCCTTCCTCCAGCCAGAGGTCAGCAGGATGATATCCTACAGATGCATAGAACCATAAAGTGCATCCAATATATGGTCACTCTGCATCACCAAGTCCAATCCATTCTTGTCCGAAGAGTGGACCTTCAATATGATTTATGGGCAAGTGTAGCATCAGGGCCAGGGGCCATGTTCCTGGGGGAACCCTGAAACTGCTGGACCAAAATGACATGGGGTAAAGACAACACAGAAGACAGAGAGACCCACATGAGTGGGTGCCTACATCAACTTGGGACTGGAAGAACCAGATGGTGCCCAGCCACCACCAGTGATAGCCGCGATGGAGTTCACTGAAGTTGAGTCTCACTGGCAACACAACAATAAAAAGGTGTGCATCCTGAGATCTCCACTAAAAAACACTTTCTATTTTTATGACTGCTAATATTTTATTTCATCCATGTCCTCTCTATGAATTTCCTATCCAATATTTGAAGGACTAAATTGGAAATGTCCATTTTGAATCTTATCAAAAACTTATAAAATGCACAGAAACTTTATTATACACCAATTTTATTATATTCATTCAGTATTATTATTGGCTGACGCCTGTTTCCATGCAGTGGCCAGCGGTTAGACTTCACCAGCCACTCTTGGAAACCCCATAGGAGCAATTCTACTGTTATGAGATTGCTATGAGTCAGCAGTGAATCAATGGCAAAAGGTGTTTTATTTATTTTTACACACAATAAGGAGTGTCTGTAAGTATTCCTTTATCCCTGATGCTAAAATATTAATAGTATCTCTCTTGTGTCAAGTTTTCGGTGCATGTTGTGCAAAATTAAGTATGGGATAAGAGAGAGACAAAAACAAACAAAACACTGCCCTCTAGTCAATTTCAATTCGTAAGGACCCTATAGGATCGAATAGAACTGCCCCATTGAGTTTCCAGCTCTAGCACTAACCACTATGCAACCAGGGTTTCTGAGATAGGCAAGGGAGACAGATTTCAGTAGGAAAGTACAGAATGTCTGTCACAAATTAATTTATAGAGAACTAAAGGTGAGAGAAACAGGCAAGAAAACTTGGAATCAGTGCATGCTTAGTTCAGGGTAAGGATTTGGAGACCTCACAGAAAGGAGATATGCTTGAGACATAGGAGAGAGAAAATTTATTTTTGTCTTCTATACTGAATTATGGAGACCATGGTGGGGTAGTGGTTACATACTTCATCTGCTAACCAAAAAGTCGGCAGTTTGAATCTGCCAGGGGCTCCTAGGAGACTCTGGAGCAGTTCTACTCTGTCCTGTAGGGTTGCTATGAGTTGGATTTGACTCAACAGCACTTTTTTTTAATATAATGAATTACATATAAATTTTATAATGAATTCTCTTTGAATTTTTGAGCAAAAGTATAAAGATTTAAGTGACCTTTCAAATTCTTGTTGGGTTTGGACTGGTTGTTATTTCTTTGACTATTCCACTAAACTCAGACTAGACTGCAAATAAACTCATACTAGAATGCAGGTGGCTTGCCTTTATTGGGATTACATGCATCTGGCTCATATTTTTAAAATCCATGAAGTTATAATCTGCATCTTTATATTACCCCCAGAGACTCTCAATCACATTCTTCATATTTAATATCTGTTGAGTTAAAAAATAAATGAGCAATTGCATACTCACTTAACCTTCTCAAAACCCATTATTAACCTCTCTAAAGCCCTCAGGGTCTGTTATATTTTCTCAAAGCATACCTTTATCTTTTATTTTGAAATGTGTCTTGGCATCTGTATCTATTTTACATGCTGAGCTGTAAGTTTATCCAAATTTAGTAACTTTTCTTATGAACTGTTTTTTGGGTACTTCATGTGAAATTTCCCATTACTGACTTTGATTTGTCTACCTTCTCGTAGTCTAAAAACTCTTTAAAATATGTAAGTTCCGTCTAGCTCCTTAATTATATGTCTTTTTGATAAAAAAAAAAAAATGTGTTCAGCCAGCTACAACCCCTCTAGAACCCTTGACTAGGAGCTGAGGTGACTTGATTTTCTCTCCTTTCCCCTTAAAAAAAAACCACTGCTGTCAAGCTGGACTCATTGTGACCCTATAGGATAGAGTAGAACTGCCCCATGGAGTTTCCAAGAAGCACCCAGTGGATTTGAACTTCTAACCTTTTGGTTAGCAGCTATAGCACTTAATCACTACACCACCAGGGTTTCCTCTTAGGCACTGAGAAGTTTCCTAGTGGGTAACTTTAGTCTTGATGGTGGTGAAAAATAGGTGAAGTATGATTAAACATCCGAGAGCTCTATAGTCTAAAGATTATTGGATTGAAGTTATGACACATTTAATTTCAAAGCAGCACTGAAAATGGACTCTAAATGTCTGAGGCACAGAAATAGAATGGTTAGGCTACATCATGCTTAAAAATAAGAGGCAATAGATTCCATCCCTAAAAGCAAAAAACTCAAGAAGGAACATCGGCTGGCTTCCATTCAATAAACTCTTGGCTTTGGTACAGTAGTGTAAAAAGTTCTGATTTATTCTATTATCACTCTCTGATACAATGCCTTTCATACTTTCTTTTTTCTTCAACACCTAAGTAAATTCACATGAGCACACTCACACTCACATGTGCACATACACACACACAGTATAGCAAACAATACTTAGAATTGCTACAATTCATTCAATTATTCTATATTTAAAATATCATTGCCATTAATAATAGAGCAGCATTTGCTAGTACATTTATGCTATGTCATGACAGTATCGTGAATTACATCTTGAAAAACACTGTGGTGTACAGAGAGCTTTCAATTAAATGGCCTAAGCTGCAAATGAAATAAAGAACAGTCAGAAAAGTAGGGCTACGGTTATTACTAGTATCCGTAGTATGTGTTTACTTGAGATATTACATATACATGTGAAGTCACTCTGTATTTTCCAGTTTTAGAAGACATTTTAAAATAGACAAATTTTAGAGTAGAAAATTGTGATCTGTTCTGCAATATTGGCATTCTAAGTAGAACATGTCTTGTTACAGTCGTCATTTGGTGCTACCAAGTTGGTTCTGAGTCACAGTTTCACTATGTAAAGTAGAAGGAAACATTGCCTGGTCCTATGCCATCCTTGTAATTTTTGCTATATTTGAATCCATCGTTCCAGCCACTATGTCAATTCATCTTATTGACGGTCTTCTTCCTTTCCCTGATTGTCTACTCTACTTTATCAAAGACGTCCTTCTCCAGGGACCGGTGTCACCTGATAACATGTCCAAAGTACATGAGATGAATTTTTACCATCACACATTTAAGGAGATTTTAAGACAGATCTGTTTGTTCTTCTAGCAGTCCACGGGCTAGTCAATATTCTTCACCAACACCATAATCCAAAGGCATCAATTCTTCTTTGCTCTTCCCTATTCATTGTCCAGCTTTCACATGTATCTGAGATGACTGAAAACATCTTGGCTTGGGTCAGGTGCATCATAGTCTTCAAAGTGACATCTTTTCTTTTTAACACTGTCCAAGTGTCTTTTGGAGCAGATTTGCCCAATACAACATGTCCTTTGATTTCTTTACTGCTACTTCTGTGAGCTTTGATTGTGGCTCCAAGTAAAAGGAAATTTTTGACCACTTCAGGGTTTTCTCCCTTTATCATGATAGTAACTATTGGTCTAATAGTGAGGATATTTGTTTTCTATATATTCAGGTGTGATTCATGTTTACATGTGAAAAGTATTTCACACATTGCCTTGTTAATTCCTAGTAGTATCTAACTTAATAAAGTAGTTCTGTAGCTATAAAGCAAACCTTTGTGGCATAGTGGTTAAGTGCTACAGCTGCTAACTAAAGGTCGGCAGTTCAAATCCACTAGGCATTCCTTGGAAACTATGGGGAAGTTCTACTTTGCCCTATAGGGACACTATGAGTCAGAATTGACCCGACAGCACTATGTTTGGTTTTTGGGTTTTTGATAGCTGTTAAAAAATGATTCTTGATGTGATAAAATGATGTTTAGCCTTTTAAAGTCTTTAATACTTGTTCTAAAATAAGTATAGTACATCAGGCTAAGAAATGTGTTGTCTGGTAGTTGAACATCAGTTATACAATTTTAAACTTAATAATGATCTGGTCTCCAGAAGCAAATTGCAGATTCAACCACATTTTCCAGAGAAAGCATTATTATTTCTTTTGTGTTGTTAAAGCTTCTTTTCACCATCTGACAAAAAAGAGGGATGTTAAGTTCACAGATTGATATTCTCAAGTTGTCTAAAGTGCATTAAGGAATTTTTTTTCTGATAGTCATGTTCTAGAATCTAAATTAAGGTTGCTAATTATCTTCCAGCAAAGTGCCACCTCACATCTATTGAAGGAGATTGTTATCAAATAACGAGATATAGGATGAGATTCAGACATATGGTACAGACCAAAGTGGTAGTCCACAATGGATGGAAACCTAGACAAGATCTAATGGTCCAGACCAAACAGACCAAAAAAAAAAAAAAAAAAAAAATTACCCCATAGAGTTTCCAAGGAGCACCTGGAACTGTTGGCAATTTGATTAGTAACTGTAGTACTTAGCCAGTACATCACCAGCATTTACAAGGATCCAGACTTACTGCATTGTTATTGTAGGTTACCACTGTGTCTGCTCTGACTTACAGAGACCCTAGGTAGCAGAACAAAATGATGCCTATTCTTGAGTCATCTTCATGATCATCAGGATGTTTGGGTCCATAGTAACTTCTATTGTGTTGCACATTTCAACCTAAGAGATTCCTCTTTTAGCACCAAATTAGGCAATATTCTGTGCTTCACAGGGTTTCCATTGGCTAATTTTCAGAAGCAGAATACTGGGATTTTTTCGCAGTCTATTTCTGAACATGCTGCTGAAACCTGTCTACCATGGGTGGCCCTGCTGGTATTTGAAATTTCAGGGGCATAGCTGCCAACATCATAACAACACACAGACAACACAGTGTGATGAAGTGACAAATGGGTGATAGTCACCCACATTGCTTGGAAATAAAAAGAGTGTTTGTTTACATGCTAAAGTTTCAAATGGCCACATCATCAAAACAGTTATATTACAGTAGCTATGGCAAATAAAACTGAAGTTTATCCGGTATGTGAGGCTGCCCTTGAAAGTCAGAAACTTAAGCTGTAACCTGAAATAATTGGAAAACTATTTCTTATTTCACAAATGCTCTTGGCCAGTGATATAAGTTTTGAGTGCCACATTGCACATTTTCATTCATTTTTTCATCAAGAATCCATGGAGGATTTTCAGTGTGTCAGGCAGTGTTTTAGGGACTACGGATTCAACGATAAATAGATCGTATAAGATACTTTCATTCTTTTTTTTCTCTCTCTCTCTTTTTGCCTAATATAAGAGTCACTTTCATAGAACCCATTCATTTTCTGTGGCAAACAATCTTCTTCTCATTGATTTTCACTAATTGCTTACCTCTATATGCCTTTGCTCAGCTCTCTTTTATCATTTTAGTCAATACCTAGAATGAGCTTAGGATTTTTCCTAATGAGAGAACCAACTTGCAATTCTGCTATAGTTTAGACATTTAAGAGCCGTTAAGGCACACTATTTTGGTCATCAGTTGCTCTGTTGCAAATTGTGATGGTTAATATTATGTGGCAGCTTGTCTAACTACGATTTTCAGTGGTTTGGCATGTGTTCTTCCACAATGTAATCACTTTCCATTTTGAGATCTGATATGAGCATATAATCATTCGAAAGGAAATTCTTCTTGGGAATGTTGCCCTCATTGGTATGTACGATGCTCTGGCAAAGCTTGCTCGTGCTTGACGCTGAAGTCTTTTAGTTACTTGAATTCTGATTCTTAAGAGGTAAGTCTTCACAAGTCTCCAGTCTGAAGAAGTCTCCAACCCCCTGCTTGACCTGCAGATCTTGGAATTGTCAGCCCCCCACAACCACAAATGCCAGCAGAGATTTACAGTTTCTTTCAGACTGATGCATTTGTGACTTGTTGAGCTCAGTTTTATGAGTGGTTAGCTTGAAGTAAATCTCTCTCTGTGTCTGTATTTATCAGAATTTATGTTTTCTGGCTTTGTTCTTCTATGAAATACAGACTAAGACCCAAATCATCCCCAGATTTAGTGAACTGTATCAGTAATACTCCTTTATTTTATTAAAATAACAGCAATTTTGGTAGAGCTCAATGGAAAAGCTTGTTTCTGTTCCATATAGCAAAAGTATAGTGGCTCAACTACGTTGAAGGAAACATGCTCAAGTGTATTTACTGACAGGACTGTCAAGTTGATTGTGGCTTCAATATGTAGCTCACCTGAGGTTATTGGTTGAGGACCTCCATTTCTCACTGTGTAAGACTCCCACGGAGCTGCATGGTCTTACTAAGCGTTGTATCTCATGAGTGAGTGTATCACTCTGTTGACAGTTGAACGTATTGAGTGCTTAGTGTAACAGGTATTGAGCTAGGGAAAGTCAGCAGAGAAAATGAAGTAAACTTCCCACTGCTATGTTGTTAGTGAGTAATAGAATAAGTGTTTGAAACTAGCTTCCCTGGAGAAGGACGTCATGCTTGTTAAAGCGGGAGGTCAGCAGAAAAAGGGGAGGTTCCTCAATGAGATGGAATGACATAGTGGTTGCAGCAATAGCCTCAAATATGACAACCGTGGGGATCACAGAGGACTAGGCAGTGTTTCATTCTGCTGTGCATAGGGCTGCTGTTAGTTGGAACCAACTCAGCATCACCTTACAACATGATGACTTTAAAAAGTTGATTATTTCCCAATAACAGAATTTCTTTCAGAGAATATCACTCATCTGTTTCATAATTTCTATAACTGATTTCATCACATTTCATCTTGTCACTCGGACAGTTATGGCAATTTGTTCTCATATATGATTATCCTGACAAATGGGAAAGAAAGGTGTTGCAATTTGAAACCACCACTTGCCTGTCAGCTTGTCATACTGTGGTGGCTTGCGTGTTGCTGTGATACTGATGCCTACATCAACAGTGTTCCAAATACTAGCGGAGTCTCCTAGGGTGAACATATTTCAGTTAAGTTTCCAGGATAACAAGAGAAACCTAGTGAACTACTGAAAATTAACCGATGAAAACTTTGCGGATTTCAACAGGGTATTGTCTGACACATTGCTTTGGTCACATCAGGAGGGATCAACTACTAGCAGATGACATCGTGTTTGGTGAAGTAGCGAGCCAACGACAGTCTGAGAGACCCCCAGTGAGACTGATTAGTACAGTAGCTGCAAGGATGGAATTAGACATGATGGTTAGGAAAACAGCACGGGACAGGGCAAAGTATTGTCGTGTTGTGCCTACGTTTTCTGTGTGTCAAAGTTGACTAGCTGGCTGCTAACAACAACATAATTTGAGGGTAATACATTGTACTTGCCTCCTTTCTCCCAAACACCACTTGATTGTACAGTTGAAAACATTTTAAATTATATCCACACATGCTTTGATATTTTTCTCATTAAGACATGGAATTTCAAGTCTCTCCCCTTGAATGTGGGCTGTACTAAGTGTTTCTTTCTAAAGAAGAAATATAGTGAAAATGACAAAGTGTAGCTTCTAATGATAGGTTATAGCGGATATTGTACTGTTCATCGTGTTCATTTTGTTGAAAACCTTGGTGTCCGAGAAGCCGTCTCTCATGCTGTGAGGCTGCATCTCAGGATTGTGGAGAGACTCATGTGATGAAGCACCCTGTCGAAATCTAGCAGCCTGAGAACGCTCACCAGTAGCCACGTGCGTGAGTCATCTGGAAGCAGTATTTCTTTCCATTGCTGTTAAGGTGTTCTGACTCATGGAGACCTCACATGTGTGAAGGAGAAACCACATCCCCTGTGGTTTTCAATGACTGCAATTTTACAGATGTAGATATCTAGGCATTTTCTCTACAGTGCTACTGAGAGGGATCAAACTACCAACCTTTTGATTAGTAAATCCACTGCTGTCGAGTCGGGTCCAACTCATAGTGACCTGATAGCTCAGAGCAGAACTGCCCCACAGAGTTTCCAAGGAGTGTCTGGTGGATTTGAACCACCGCCTTTTTGGTTAGCAGACATAGCCCTTAACCAGGTGCAAATTCTTTGTGTTACTCAGGGACCATGAGATATCCTCAGGACTTGTCAGGTTTTGTGATGGTGTCTGAACTGTAACTTCATGAGACTCCAAGCAAAAACCACGGAACAGAGGTAATTAACTCTTGGATTCCTGAATGATGGAAAGACAATGAATCCTTAGTGTTTTAAGCCATTATGTTTCAGAAATTCTGTTTTTACACAACTGTAGATAATTTATACAGGTTTTGGTGCCTGGAAATGGAATGCTGCTATATCAAAACTAAAATAAAGAAATGATCTGTAACTACTTGCTGGGGGTAGAAGCTAGAAAGATGTCAATCGAAGTGTCAGTGTAAACCTGAAAAGCATTAAAAAAAAATTTAGTAGCAGTTTCAGGGACTTTGAGGAAGAAGTGTGCAAGCCATTGCGGTAAAGTAAGGAAAATCACATTACAAACTGAAAAAAAGGAAAGTTTCACACTACTATTGCATAAAATATCACATGAAGTAGAAATGAATCAAGTGCTCTAGTAACCCTCCCCCCAAAAAAACCATTGCCACCAATCACTTCTGACTCATAGCGACCCTGTAGAACAAAGTAGAACTGCCACACGGTGTTTGTAAAGAGCACACAGTGGATTCAAACTGTCAGCATGTTGGTTAGCAGCTGCAGCACTCAACCATTACGTCCCCAGGGTTTCCCAAACCTATTGCTATCTAGTCAATTCCAACTCACAATGACCCTAGTAAAGGAGATTATTTTCAGGCAGACTGTTGAAGCAACTACCTTTTTTTCTTTCTTCTACAACAAACTGACAGAGGATAAGGGAAGAACTGTTGAATAAAGAAGAAACAGGGATTACTTGTTTTGAAAATCCTTAGTCTCTTGAGAGCAAGCAATGCTAAACCCCAGTGCTGTCGTGTAGATTCCTACTCATAGCAATCTTACACTAAAAGTAAGAAGTAATTATACTTTATAGCTGGCTGTGCACAAGTTGTTACTTATGCACGTGCTAAAGTATCAGTGACACTCTGTGTAACAGATAAGAATTCCAGTGTGAAGAGAGATCGGCCAGAATACTCTCAAACTTTTGTTGACTTTAAGTGGCTTTCTATGCAGTATAGTTTGACTGTGCTCAGTAAAGTGGCTTTTGAAGTCAGAGTTTCAAAAAAATTATCATCTCGTCACACAGTGTTGGTTGGTGCTATTGAAAATGATTCTTACAGAGAAGCAGCAGATTAACTAAACAGAGGTAAACGAGAAATGAAAAAGCTTGTATGTCACCTAGCACTGTCAATGAACTGTTGGCCAGTATAGTACTGTTGTTGTGAGTTTCAGTGGACTCTGACTGATAAAGACCCTGTATGACAGTGTAGAAATATCAGCTGTCCCACAGCATTTGATAAGCTGTAATCTTTTCTAGAGCTGATCTCCAGGTTTTTTTTCTTCTTAGGAGTGGCTAGTGATTTTGAACTGCTGACCCTTCAGTTAGAAGCCAACCACTTCACCACTGTAGCACCAAGACTTCCTTACATGATATTAAAAAACTAAACCAAACCCCCTGCCATCAAGTTGATTCTGACTCATATTAACCCTACAGGACTGAGCAGAACTGCCCCATAGAGTTTCCAAGGAGTACCTGGTGGATTCGAACTGCCAGACTTTTGACTAGCAGACAGAGCACTTAAGCACTATACCATTAGGGTTTCCAATATGTTGTTAAGCTACATAAATTTTTAAAAAGACAATGTGATCTGACAAGAAATTAGCCAATCAAAATTGTAGTTCTCAATAAAGTTTATTGCATTTATTTTACAACCATGAAATTTGCTCTGAGTGTAATGCTTAAGATATTGGCTAATATTAACATTAAATATGTTGATAGTTAATATAATATGATTTAATTTAATATAATAATGTTAAATATTCATATTTTAAAATGTCACTTATCTCATCTATATATAATCATTTTAAATTTTTGAATTTCTGTGTTTTATAATGCGCATGACACATTTGTTTATGAAGTACTACTTGTAATAATTAATGCAATTATTTTATATAATTACCTATTCCTACATTCATAATATACTTATAGACGTAGTTATACTATGATAGTCAACAGTCTAAAAATGTTTTGATAATTGGTATGCAATTCCTTGAAATATTTTCTGTGGTTTAGAGTGATCTTGTTCTGTGTCACCGTTGTGATTTTAGAAACCATTACTTTGTAACACAAACTGTTGCCACCAGCCTAACTAAAAATGATTTTTTCTTTATTTGCTGGTGTTCTACATCCAGCTGGATTTTTTTTAATCTCTTATATATTCATTTACATCACAAAACCTCAACAATCAGCAAATTCTACCTCCTAATTATCCTTAATTACTTTGCTCCACTCTGATATTTTTGTAATTCCTACAGCACAAAGTATGTTTTCTAGGGTAGTATATCTTCCATTGTTCCTTAGTGGTTTCCTGATTTTCTCAACTAAGCTGTTAACTCCCTGAAATTAGAAAAGATTTAAAAAAAATAAAAATAAAAAACCTTAAAAACTGATCTCTGAGGAAGTAGAACTGGGTAGAAATTAAAGGGAAAAAACAAGTGCTTAAAATCTAAGAGAAGATGTAAAACTGCTCTTATGTTTGATGAAAATTTAAAATTTACGGCACAAAAATGTGATAACATGCAAATTAGCTTCTTTGGACCTCGCATATATTTAAATCCCATTTCATAGTAAATGGAGATAACATTTCTCATATTCAGACTGTATGCCAAAAACCAACTTCCTATGCTTAGCTATATTAAGATATCCTGGGTAATTTATCCTGACATAAGTTATTTAAATAAACAGAGCAAAATTTTTTCACAGTGTAGTCTTTTTTTCCTTCCTCAAAACAATTTATTGAAAGTCAAGTTCACTATATCACAACATGATCCAAGTAACTTCAGACTTTCAGACTTTGCTTGCAGTGTTTTGGTGATTACGACTAGGAGGATTTATGACAGCAGAACTAGATTCCCTTGTGTATCAGAAAGCTTCACATCTTTTCATTTCTCTGTTGTTATCACTTCCTTGGTTTGTGACTTCCTCTCTTGCAGGAAATTCATGCTAAAAACATGAAACGCAAAAGTTCTCAAAGGTCTTAAATTTTCAGGGTAGGTAACAGTACAAATATTTGATTGTTACCCAGCATATATCACAGTTACCAGACTAAGTGCTTTATGCGAACAATCTTCTTTAATCCTTATATTCTTCATTCTAAATCCTGAAATCCACGTCTGTGATTCAGTGTTACAGACAGGTATCTTATTTAGGAGGTTCTAAGTGGGAAGAGGAAAAAAAAAGTGAAGGAAAAGAGAGAGTGAGATGAGTAGGAAAGAAAAGCCAATCAAGGTGGATATTGAACTGTTTCTACAATGGGTAATTGGAGTTCAGTCTCATCACAGAGCTGTGGAAGAACTTTGTAGACTATACTTCAGACTTGTCTGACCAAATGGATGAGAAATTGAAGCACATTAGTGGCTGAGAGTTATCCTTGGTGACATTACCTACAAACTGTGCCTGTTAGGCTCAGGCTAAAAGACTTAACCTTCACTTTAGAGAAACAGTAGCAGAGAAGAGAATCTTTGTAATTGATGCCAAAGTGGGACACCCACCAGCTATGTGCATGGAGCTGTTCATTATCTGAGTGCTGAAATCAAGTGGGGGTAAGTGGGTGTTATTGACACCCAAAACCAAACCCACTGCCATCGCCTCACAGTGATCCTGTAGGATAGAGTAGAACACCCCCCATTGAGTTTCCAAGGAGTGTCTGGTTTATTTGAACTGCTGACCTTTTGCTTAGCAACTGTGGCACTTAACCACTATGCCACCAGGGTTTCTCAGGTCCTGTTATAGCCCACAATTTAAAGCTGAGAAAACTTCTTTTCAGAGTTAAGAAAAGTGAAGTAAATTGTTCAGCAACGCAAGTAGGATTGGTGAATTAAAGATTCAAAACTTGGCCCATTTGGCTTCAAACCTACAGATATTTAGCAATATAGACTGTAAGACAGAAAGCTACTAGTTGGGAAGGACATTAAATAGACAGCAAATAACTACAGTAAAACATGCCTCAAAGTTGCCTGGAGGGCTGGTATAACATAATACTTTAGAAAACAGGCACTTGAGCAGGACCAACTGACTTCATGTCCCAGTTAGTCTATTTTCCAGCTGGTGTCCAGTCTCAATTTTCTTACCCATAAACTAAGCATTACAGAAATTCCTAGTCCACCGATTTGTTGTTATTATTAAATGAGTTTGCACATATAAAATATTTTACCTGAAACTGAGGCATGCTAGCTCTCTTTACCACCATTGCTATTTTAGTTCTTTCCAAATTGCCATGCTGTGTTCAAAAGAGAAACCAGTCACCTGTAGGTTTCAAAGTTAGAAAATGAGTTCTTGAGAGCAGAGAATTGGGTCATATTAATTTCTTTCCCACCCACTATCCAGCAGGGTGGCTTATGTAGCATGTGATATCACACACACAGAGGAAATAAACAACTTTCATCGAGCAATATTTTCTGAGCTTCATGATTATCATCACGTAGAGTTCAATCGGTAGGTATAATTTATCTAAAAAGTTTTGTTGACTCAAAACTTTATGACAACAAAACAAGTTCAAGTGGAAAAAAGAAAAAGCAAAACCATGCATTATATCTTAAAATGGGTGTTACAGAATGTAGAACTTAACTACTTTGTTAACTTAAGCATAACTTCAGCAAACTGGATATTTTATGCAGTGAGGTAGTAAAGCAGCTGTCCTCTACTTCCCCCAACTGTATTATTTATCTCACTTCTTTTTTGTTCAGTGTCTTTTATCAAACATGGCTGGAACAGCAATATTCTTGTACTTCCTTCCTTTGGAAGTTTCCAAATTCTGCTAGTCCATTTTTATGTGTCTTGGGCTGGAGACACGTTTTCACTTACTTTTTTTTTCCTTTACATCCCTTTCTTATTTTTCTTTTATATTTATGCAGTAGTATTGGAGGCTCAACAGTGTTTGCCTCTTTGGTTCTGTATGTCACTTGCTAAAGCTGTGTGTTCTGTCATAGTCAGGTATGTATATCAGCATATCACAAGATAGTGAGAAGTAGATTGTGTGTGTGTATGTGTGAGAGAGAGATAGAGAGACAGAGAGAAGCGGACCTTGATGAAAGTATGACATGAAAATGATTTCCCTATTTGCCAAAACCTTAGATGGCGTAAACTTCTGAGGTAACTAACTGGATAGTTTCCCTGACACATTGCTTAGGAGAGTCAGCCCTTAATCTCTCCACTCTTCATACAGAGCAAGCCAGAGTTGCCCTAGACAAGTACTAAATATGTGTATTTCAAATAAGTTACTATGAATGCTAAAATATTTTGTCTATATTCAGTGAGAGATAACTATTGATATACTGTAAAATATAACAAAGAATAGTAGAATACAGTATAAATTATAATAAACAACAGAGCTCAATATACTTAGAACATTTAAAATTGGCATAAGAAAGTATATATATATAGTGTGTATGTATGCACACACATATGTATGAATATCTACATACTGGTAGCAATCATCACTTAACTGATTCTGACTCTGAGCTCCACATGGTTTTCAAAGCTGCAGTCTTTTGGAAGCAGATTAGCAGATCTTTCTTCTGAAGGGCCACCGGGTGGATTTAAACTGTCAGTATTTTGTTACTAGTCAAACACATAAAGATTTGCACCACGAAGGACTCCTGTACACCTATAGATATAATATGATACATAATACACGTACATAAAATAATGTATAACCTCTATACTTGCATATGTATGTATGCATTTATTTTCCCATTAGTTTTTCTTACTGTAGAGTGTTGATTATTGTACCTTATACATTCCGGCTTAATAGTACAGAAAATATTAATACACTTCAGTCTGAAGTGCAATACCTTAAAAACAACATACCTTTATTAAGGCTTGTGAGACTGTGGATCACACAGTTAGCTCTTTTGTCTTGGGTAAGCTCATTCATGAGTTTATGGTCAATTTTGATCTGGATGGACAGCTCTGTTAATTTTAGAAGAGCCCTTTCACATTCTTGGGTGTCAGCAATGTTTCGTCTAGTCTAAATGTGAAGTGTGTGCTGAAAAAGACTGCGCTATTACCCCAAACCTTGGATGGCATATGCTTCTTGGATCACCTGACTAAAATAGCTTCCCTGACAGCATGTCTAAGGAGATTTATCGTTTGAAAGATACGTGTTTAATACAGCATACTGTATTTTTGTGCAAATAACATGCACCTTCTGCATTTGTGGGGTAGGTAAGGGCTCAGCTGTTAACTGAGAGGTCAGCAGTTCTAATTCACTAGATGGCAGTTCAAATCCATCAGGCACTCCTTGGAAACCCCGTGGTGCATTTCTACTCTGTCTTATTAGGCCACTATGAGTCAGAATTGACTTGAAGACAATGGATTTGTTTCTTCATGCTTCTGTGTTTGTGTCTTAGAATGGGTTTTCTAGAGAGACAAAACCAACGAGTCTCATACACACACACATGTATGTGTAGAGAAAAACAGAGAAAGAGATCTAAATGAAGGAAATATAGCTCACACAGCTGTAGATGCTGGCAAGTCCCAAATCTGTGGGTCCAGCTTCAGGCTGGAGGCATCTCCTGACTCATGTAGCTGTAAGTGCTGAGGAACTCAAAGTTGGCTGCTCAGACAGCAGGCAGGCTGCTGATTCACCCACTGAGGAGACTGGCAAGTCCCAAGAACCAGAGGTCAGATGATAACAAGCTATATGCATGATTGAGAGCCAGCAAATACCAGAGAGCTTTGCCAGAACCTCTGTATGTGTTGGATGCAAGCCACACTCCCAAGAAAACTCATCTTTAAACTGATTGGTTGATCATGTCAGATCACATCGGGTAAGTAATTACATCATATCTCAAAATGGAGGATGAATACATCATTATATAACTGCCAAACCACTAAGAGTCATGGCCCAACCAAGCTGATACACAACCTTAACCGTTACAGTTTGTCAACTGTGCCCTCCACCTGGGATGTATTTTCACAAGGCAGTTATTTTTTTCATGTATTGCTATAAATAATAATAATAATTCACATAGTATGCCTACAAAAATACCCTGCAAGCATAGGGCGTGGTTGCAAACAAACACAAAAGGTGAATAAAGATACAGCAAACTGGATTTTCCCAGGCCAGCACTCAATAGGTATATTTTAAATAGATCACTATGAATCCAAAGATACTTGTGACAATTCCACTCTGCTCCATGTCACTCCTCAATCTCAAACAGGGTTTCTTGAACTTGTTCATTTGGTGGTGGTTAGCTTGCAAGTGGGAAGTGAAGACATCTTGAAACCCTCACTTGAAATTTCACAGAAATACTCTGTTGGCTAAATCAAGTGACAAGTTTAGGCCATACTAGAATTGCAGGGAAATATGCTCTGTCTCGTGACTGAGAAGTTTGTAAATTATATTGCAGATGGTTTGGATACAAGAAAAGGTGAGGCACTGAGAAGCTTTCACAATCAATCCATCACTATAACCTTAAGAAAATGTATTAAAACATACATTATACAATTTAGGGTTTTCTGTGAAGAAAATGACTTAAATAAAATAGTGTTTCGAGGCCTATATCTTATATCACTAAAGCGTATTAAGTAATCAATTGACATCTTTGAATTGTTGTCCCAGCACTGAATTTGTCTCTGTTTTATATGAAGAAAATAATATTGGTTTATGCTTTAAGCCTGTTGCTGTCGAACAGGAGTAAGGGTACCCAAGAAGATTCTTCAAAGGATAAGCTGGCTAACAAAGTTCTAACAGAAGAATTTTCTGTACAGTCATTGGCCATTGTATGAAGTTATGAATTCAGATACACTTTCAGGGGCAAAATACAATGTCTCCTCACAAAGAATTTATAGCTCATTAGGAGAAAGCAATTATATAGCCTTATCAATTATTGTAGCACCAAGTAAGTCTACGTTTTTGAGAAAACTTGCTGAAAATGATGTTGGAAAAGTGAACAGGAGTAATATTGTGTATAAGTTTGTGTGCACTGGTGACTGGAGGAGACGGGTAGACAGTGATGTGTGGTTTGAAATACAGTCATGTGTCACTGTCCATGATACATTCTGTGAAACAGGATGTTGTGTAATACGGATATTGTGCAAGCACCACATTGTGTCATAACTGTCCCCAGGTAATGAATATCTGTCCAACAAGCAATTCATACTTAAGAATGGACTGCTATAAAGCCTTTTATGTTAAAAATATGAATGAAATGCATACAGTAGTTTGTAATAACAAACACATACACTACTTTGTGAAAATGTGGCATCGTTTGGAAGTGTTTCTTAAATGCTGCATCTGCTCAGTCTAGTTCTACCATCAGGATTTCCACTCTATTACAGCCTTCTGGAAGCACAGACATACATTTGGTGGGACTTCACCCAAACAGAAATTAAGTGGGGCAAACCTGTAGTTTTATGACCTAGGAAAGAGAAGGAAGATAACTAACATTCAGTAGTCACTTGCAACGTTCCAGTCCCTGCTATTACCTGACATAACATATGTGCTTTAATTTCACAGAAATCCAAGATCTAGTATTTCTAATATTCAGATGAGAATTCTGAGTTAGAGAGATTACTTGATTTCTCTAAGATTCTATATCTAATAAACATTTCTGAGGTTTAAAGCAGGTCTACTGTTCTGGGTTTTTTTTTTTTTTCCCCCATCTTGCTTCTTACTAACAATTTACCTGAAAGTGTGTTCATGAGCATTTGAACTGTTTGAACTTATCACCAGGACAAGTTAAGAGACCATTAAAAACAACCTGGATGACTTATAAGGAAGATTTGATGCAAGGGAGGAAAGATGAAGGAAAGAAAAAGGAATGTTTGGGCTTGAAATTTGGTGAGAGTCTTTTAATCTATATTGTCTGACATACAATGTAGAGTCTCTAGAAAATCAATTGAAGACATGCTTGCATTAAAAAAAGTGATTATCTCAATGGAAATAATCTAGTAGAAGGTAGTTTGAAAATCAAGTTAGATAAAACTATTTTATGTGCTTTCCTAAAACAGAGAAGCATTATGCTTTATTTTGGCTCCTTCAATTATTTTATTCATTCTGCAAAATGGCCAAGTTACTGGTTTTATCCTATATATGAAGCAGATATATTTTGGGATAATTTTGGAACTTTTTCACAGAAAAATGCATATAAGCACAAAGATGTTATTTTACTTTATTTGTCAGTAAGCTATAAAATATTCATGGACTACAATATTTCACTTATTCTGATAATGTGAAGATGGTTTTCATGTTCATTGCAAAAGCTTATTATGAAATAAAAATATTTTCTTCCTTCTACATATGTATTATACAACAAAAATAGTTTAAGTGAGTACAACAGTGCTAGCTGAAAGTGATTCAAATCAGACACATGCCGTGATACAGCCAAAAGCTTTCTTTGTTAATTTAAAATTGTTTTCTCACAGACATTTTACCCTTGAAGGATTATTTTATTTCATTTTATTTTTCATTTGTGGAAAGACCATATGGGTCTCACAGGTCATTCATACTTAAGAAATAAACAACAAAATAGCCCTCTCTTCAGAGGTGAGATATCTTTTATTTTTCACTAGAAAACAAATTATTTGCTTGGATGGAAACCTTTTGTACAGCAATGTAATTGCTGATATCTGTGGGGTGTCTTAGAAAATGAGATGCTATGTTTCAAGGAGTTATAACTTATCCTTGTGCATAACATCTAAATAAGCAAATGGGAACAGATCATGGAGTTTCTTGCAGAGCAGATATATATGAAAGATAGCTGAGAAATCAGAACTGAAACCTCAATTGATAAAAAGTGAAGAGAGCAAAATTATTTAGCAGTGGGATTAGACTGATATTTCTTTTTCCTGCAATGTATGTTTTAAATAATTCTTCTACATTTTTCACAAAGAATTTACTTCTCCCTCATCTCCAAAATAGAAGATAAATGTATGTAAAACTAATAAATGTTCAATATTTTCAATATTTATTCTAGAGTCACCATGAGTCAGATCTGACTCAAAGGCACTTGGCTTGGTTTGGCTGTCTGTCTAATTTTGATTTACTCAATTAAACAATATAGGAGGCAAAGGGTTTATTCATCAATTAATCTAACAAATATGTATTTTTTGGGTGCTTCCTACGAGTCAAGCACTGTTCTTGATAATTTTGACTAGCTATGTACAAAATTATCAAATCCTGTCTCTTACTGGTGTTACCTTGTAAATCCCCAAACCAAGCACATCCCCCTTGAGTCAATTTCAACTTATAGTGTCTCCAAACACAGAGTTTCTCTGTAAGGTATCCAAGGCTATAAATCTTTATGGAAGCCAGTTGTCACATCTTGCTTCCAAGGAGCACTGGAGTGTTAGAACCCCAACCTTTTGGTTAGCAGTTGAGTCTTTTAACACCTGCACAACCAGTACTCCTTATTATCTAGCAGAAGTAAAACATATAAAGAATTAAACATGAAATAAGACATTTTATAAGTGATGTGAACAAATATAAGGTTGTCTTGAAATGCCTCTCAGAAAAGGTGATATTTAAACAAGACTTAAGGAGATGAAGAAGCAAGTCACGCAGATGTCAGGAAGAAACATCTAAGGTAGAGGAAAATGGACTTGCAAAGGCCCTATGGGCAAATGCATTTCCTGTGTTCATAGAATATTAGGGAAGTGAGTGTAGTCACATTAAAAGCTGTTTAAGTTTACACCGATTTAGAGCGCAAAATAGTTCATAGCTGTATTTTATTGACTGGTGTAAAGGCGTTTGATCATGTGCTTCGTATCAAATTACGGATAACACTGAGAGCAGTGGAAATACCATAATAACTATGCTCAGTCAGAACTTGTAAATAGGCCAAGAACAACACAAGGGGATACTGTTTGCTTTGAAAAATCAGGAAAGGTGGGGTCAAGGTTGCATTCTTTCACCGCATGTATTTAATCTTTATGCTGAGCAGATAATTAAGAAATCAAACAACGTACTGCACTGTGCAACTATACTGCAAAAGATCTCTTTAGAATGTTAAAACTCTCAGACGTCACTTTAAAGACTAAGGGGGGCCTGACCCAGGCCATGGTCTTTTCAACTACCTCATATATGCTTAAAGGCTGGGCAGTGAATAAGCAAGATCAAAGAAGAGTTGATATCTTTGAATTATGGTGTTGACGACCAATACTGAATATATCATGGACTGCCAGAAGAACAAATGTGTCTGTCCTGGAAGAAGTGGAGTGAAAGTGCTCGCTAGAAGCAAGGATGGATTCTCCATCTCACGTACTTTGAACACTTTACCAAGGAGGGACTCGTTCCTGGAGAAGGCCATTATGTTTGGCGGAGGGTCAGAGAGAAAGAGAAACACCCTCAACAGAATGAACAGACACAGTGGCTGCAACAGTAGGCTCAAGAAATAGTAAATGGGAGAATGGTTCAAGGGTAACGCTTTCTACTGTTCTATGTGGGGTCACTTTGAGTCAGCAACAACTCAGGACCCCCTAAAAATAACAATTATTTAATATATTCATTAAATTTATCGTATCAATTTTGCACTCTCCTGGTGAAGGAGCCCTGGAGGTGTAACGGTTAGTTACTCAGCCGTTCACCTACTAGTGGCTCAGTGGGAGAAAAGACCTGGCTATCTACTCTTGAAAATATTACAGCCTGGGAAACCCCATGGGTCATTTTTACTCCCTACTGAGGTTTGCTGTGGTCTGGAATTGACTCGATGGCACACAAACAACATTCTTCCTGTGATTGCTGTTTAATTCAAAACTTATGCATCTACTGGTGTTCCCATATTTTGTTTAATTTAAAACCAGTTTGCAGAGAAATTTCAAGTAGGATAGAAGTTTGAAGCTTTCCTTCTCTCACCTTCTAAGCCACTGATTCCTCAGTATTAGAACTAGATTAAAGACCGAAATGCTGACAAGAATGGAAAGCAAGTGGAAATGGGAGGTGGTGTGTAACACTTTCTAGAAATGAAAGAAACAGCACTCTTGTGGCTGAAATATGCAAAATCAAGTGGGGCTGGGCTGAAAAGACCTAACGAGAGCTTAGTAAAGCTCTCTCCTTCTGAGAAAGAATCATGTTATGGGAAGTGCATATGGGAGACCTTAGCCATATGATTCTACGAATAGAGGAATATATTGGTACTGGCTGTATAATAAATAGAGATTATGCTTCTTGGATGAGCATTATCTGCAAAGATAAGCATTGTTAAAAACTGTCTAGATAAAAGGCTAGTGCTGCATCAGTTCAAAAACCAGGATGGCAAGGAGACCTCCACAGATCCATCGACAGTGTGTGATACACTCCAGTGACAGCTGAGTCAACGAAGCAAAAACAGATGTTCACCAGTAGGAAGCCTTTCCCTAAAAGGGAGATGACATAATACAAAAGGTAAATTTTTCTGCCCAAAATACCATTGCCTCAGCCTCCAACCATTGCAGAAGTCGCTTAAACTTCCATCAATGACTCCTCTAGGTAAATGTATGAAAAGTAGCCTGTTATGGAATGAATAGTGTTCCCACTTCCCCCAAACTCCTGCCCCATTAATCCCAACCTCTGTGGATGTAATTTCATTGAGGAATAAGGTATTCTTTGTTCCATTAATGAGACCATTATAAGTGTAGGATGTGTACTAAAATCTAGTAAGTTATAAGGAAAGACTTAACACAGAGGCACAAGGCACAGACTGAAGGAAAAGAAGGTGATGCTTGAAGGACTGAGGAACGCAGCGGCGACAAAAGCTGAGGCAGAGAGCTCACCCCAGAGCCAGTGCAGGAATAGGCTTCCCTGACATTTGGGGCCCAGATTTCAGACTATGATTTTCTTATACTAGGAGCAAATCCATTTCTTTTTTTAAAAGCCACTCACTTCTGGTATTCCTATTATAACAGCCTTAATAAACCAAGACAGAGTCTAACCAAAGCTAGGAGAAAACTGAAGGCATCTAAGTGTACCCAGCCTTTGTGTTTAAGAAAACGCCTCCCATTGAGTTACCTATTTCAGCCAATGGTGACTTCATTTAACCATTTGATCAAATCAGAAACTTTTTCTTCATTGTTAATTTATCTCTTTCTCTCCTGTAAATCATCACCCCAAACAGATTTTTCTCTAAACCATGAAAAAAGATCTCCAGCCTCTCTACTTCTTTCTATCCCTTTCATTATCAATCTAGTTCAGAACATCAGTCTTTTATTTGATTTACTGTTCTTTCTCATTGCTTACAAACTGCTGCTCTTTTACCCCTTGCAAAAAATCTTTCCTTGATGCAAATCTGCTCTTGGTTCCTTCTCTGTTTTAAAGTTTTTCATGGCTCCTGTTGTTTTTAGGATGATACCTAAGATTCTTACCATGGTTTTAAAAGCCCCATGTGAACCTTCTCTTATTTATCTCTCTGGTCTTATTTCTCTGCACATCACTTCTAGAAAACTCGTTATGAAAGAAAAATTTTTAGCATCTTAATCAAGGTGCTGTTCTCTTCCCCTTCTCTTGACTGCTGCACATGCGAATCTCTTTGGTTAAAAACTATTTCTTCTCTCACTTTTCTTGTGCCTATTCCTAACCTTTCCCTGCCCTGCTGTTGTTAGCTGCCCTCCAGTTGTCTCCGACTCAGGGCATCCGAATTTATAACCGAATGAGATGTTTTCTGGTCCTGTGCCATCTGCATGATCTTTGGTGTATCTGAATCCAGCATTGAGGCTATCGTCTCAATCTATCTCGCTGAAGGTTTCCCTTGTTTTTGTTTACCCTCTACTTTAACAAGCATGATGTACTTTTCCAGTTATTGGTCTTTCTTGATGAAATATCTAAAGTAAGCAAGGGAAAGCTGGTCAAACCCGAAACATTCCCATTTCTAACATTTCCCAGTTCTTACTTTTGGCCTCACTTAATCTGGGAAGATTTCTTTTAAAAACAATAATAATTATTGTGTTGTAGTCTCAGTCTATATTCACCCAACTCTTGTTGCATTTCTCTTACCTAAAAACTCACCAAATTGTATGGTACTGCCTGCTGGTTTCCCACCAGATTGAAATCATCATGAAACAAACGAACTGTCACCATCAAATTGATTCCTACACATAGTGACCCTCTAGAACAGGGTAAAACTGTCCCATATGGTTTCTGAGGACCAGCTGTTGATTTCAACTGCTAGCTTTTGGTTAGCAGCTGCACCCTCAACCACTATTAAGAGCTCCATCTTCATGACGACAAGAATATATTCCTGTTGACTGGTGAAGTGCATGTAAATTGTAGGCATTTCTTTAAATAGTTTTGAATGCAACAATGAGTGATTGAAGATATATATCAAAATATTGATTGAGATTGTCCTTGTCCTAAGCATAGGAAATTGTTTTTTGGCATACAGTCTGAATATGAGAAATGTTATCCTCCATTTACTATGAAATGGGATTTAAATATATGCTTATGCTTTTCTATTTTAACTAAATAATTTTAATTAAGACACATTACGTCTCTTAGAAACAAGCTAACCTGAATATAACACTTGTCTATGCTTCAGGTTTTTATGGTTTATACTGAAATGAAGCCAACTGGAATATTTATGTTTTATACATATGTAAACTAATTATACGTTAAAAACATTGTTTGCTCTTCTAACTTTAAGTTTAGTTTAAAAACTTTCTTACATTCTTAATTCATGCGGAAGGGAGAAGCTTTGCAAATGTAGAGGAAATAATGTATTGTATTCTTTTGATAATTTAATATTTGAACACTATATAAAATAAAAAAATTAAATTTAAATAAATTCTAATTTGGAGTGTCATCTTTGAAATATGTACCAACAACTGGCTACTGTAACAAATTCCTACTGTTCCATTTCTTTCTCCTCTAAATCTCCATCCAATAAAGGTAAACATGTTAACAACTATGCTGTTTTAACATTCTACTCTTCTTGTGCTATAGGGTAACTATACGTCAGAACTGACTCAGTAGCAGAGGGTTTTGTTCCAGCTTTGTTCCATTAACAATTTTTAGGGTTATATGATTATACAATTTATTTTAATTTCGAACCTCCTTGAGTTTCCTAGGAAATCCTGGTGGCGTAATGGTTAAGTACTATGTCTGCTAACCAAAAAGCCAGCAGTTCAAATGTACCAGCATCTCCTTAGAAGCTCTGTGGAGGCAGTTCTGTTCTGTTCTGTAGGATTGCTATGAGTCAGAATTCGTTTGATGGCAGTGGGTTTGTTTGGGGGTTTAAATTATATAACAATACGTTTAATGCTGTTGTCCAATAAATGCTTGATAACAAAATAAACTGTCAATAAAATGTTACTATCTGACAAGTACATCCTTAATCAGATAACAAAATGAATTTGTGTAGAACCATCAACCATTATATTCCACACAGTCTTTCCCTGATGTAACATAGTGCTCAAGAACGTTGACACTAGCTGTGCCTGCGTTGAATTACTTAGTCGCACTGCCAATTTGCTTAACTATAAAATGAAGGTAATAATAATTTCTTACCTTCTTATGTTTCTTGTTAGAATCAAATAAAGTGATGCTTTTAAAATATTTAATATACACATACAACAGAATAAACACTCAACAGATGTTAAACCAAAGTGATTAGAAACATCATTTATCAACTGGAGGCTATGTTTTTGTTTTATTTTCTTCTACTGTATGGGAAAATGTTATTATGTAATGCCATGCCCTGGTGGCACAATGGTCAAGAGCTCATTTTTTGACCAAAAGGTCTGTAGTTCAAATCCACCAGCTGCTCCTTAAATACCTTACGGAGTATTCCTACTCTGTCCTATAGAGTTGCAGAGAGTTAGAATTAACTCTGTGAAAAGTTTCTTTCTCTCATTGGTTTCGTGTCATGCTATTCCCTTTTCTCTCAAGTCTACAGAGGTATAAAATTCCTCTAATGTTTTACTTGCACTTTCTCAGATCTTAGAAGAATTACTAATAAATGAATCAGCTCTTATTAATCCAATTTTTGAGTTTGCCAGAATCTTCCCACTTGAGTGCTGCTTAAAGAGGTGATTGGTGATAATATTAACTCTTTCAGTTCTCTAGGGTGACGTAAGAAGAGTGCCTCTGTAGTGAACTAATGAGTACCTGAGACTCAGAGGACTAATGAATGCTTGACTTCCAGGAACAATTCTTTGAGACGAAATGTGCCATCTAATGAAGACGTAGGGTTAATATAATCATACAAGGAAAGTAACTCACTTTCTCAAAATAAGTAGAATTACACTGACTCTAGTTAGAATTGAAAGGCCATTGTTATGATTTATTTAGACATTTACTGAAGGCCAGCAGTACACAGACAAGCTGGAGAGACACAGTTCTACAGTGATACCAGTAATTATGCAGGTTAAGCTAGTTTTGCTACATACATGCCAACAGTCAATTTTTAAGCACGTATAACTTCATTTTACTTATTTCAAAGTCAAAGTCATGGAGGACATCATGCACATACAATAAAAAGCTTGAAAAAGTTCAGTTGTTTCCTAGCTATCTATGACAAGCTTCAAAACTTGAAAAGGAAGACTGCTGACAAAGCAGAGAATATGACTACAGTTCTTTTCAAGCAATAACCCACAAATGAAAGAAGAAACTAAAAATTCAACCAGAAATAAACCCTTGATTGTTCTCCTGTCAGCCTGTCACCTACGTGAAATAGCTGCTAAAGCAAAGACAGACACAGCAGCTGTTGCAGCTAAAAGCACTAATGCTAAAGCTTTTAGCAAAGACTTTTATTTTCATTAATATAAAACTGGACATACTTCCTCAACCCAGTGACACTGCCCATTTCAATTAGGCTCTTTGTAGGGTCCTCACCAATGTCACAGTTTGGCTCAGTTTAACGTTTATGCTATTGTATTAACATGTTGGAAGCAAGCTACCCTCTTCCTTACCTTGTATATTCTATTAATGAAGAACATAAAGCCAAGTGCTGTCGAGTGTGATTCGACTCATGGCAACCATAGGGGCCAGAAAAACAAAATTTAGATAAGTTATTATTACTAAGACAAGATCAAAGTTAGTTCACATCTTCCAAATATCAATACAGGCAAAAGTGTGAAAAATGTCCTTGAATAATAAATTTTTGTCCCCTAAAACAGTTGATCTACAAGTAAAAAGGAAGCGAAGCAAAGAGAAATAGCTCAGACAAAAAGTAGCTTGAAAATCCAAAAATAGAGTATGAATGAAGCAGAATTGTGACTCAGTTCTTATAACTTCCAAGGTTGTCATTCCGTAACTGTCAACGCAGTTCTTTTAGCCTGAATGTCCTTCCATTCCTTCTAATAATTTCTTTGCATTTTAAGTTTCCTTAGGTAGAGTTAGATATTCTCCTATCTATTTATGACTAACCACATGCATGTTTCTTTATAAATTTGATTACATGGGAATGTAAAGTCTATTACTTTTTCCTGTTATGAATATCTTGCATTAAAAAACAACAACAAAAAACACTTGGTGTTGAGTTAACTCTGATTCATTGTGCATCACAGTAGAACTGCATTCCACAAGGTTAGTGTGGTGTATTTCTGATCGCTGGTGAACTGTTATTGATACATCGTTATTAACTAAAGTTAGCAGTTCAAATCGTGGTTCATTCTTTACGCTGAAAAGCCTCAAAGGTTTTGTGAAATGTATAATGTCATGTGGTACCATGCAAAATAACTTCAATATCCTTAGAATGTCTTGTGACTCTGTTGATTTCAAAAATGGTTATTTACTTTACTTTTGTCAGTTAAAGCTTTAGAATTATTAAAGCATTGCTAATATGGTATTGCAAAATGAATTTATTTTATTTTTCTGTGTTTACTAATTATGAATAGCATTTTTCATATATTTGCTTTCCTTTCATTGATTATTATGAAGACTTTCTCAGTCCAATATATCTATTTGTCCAATTAATATTTTCCCTATATATTCATATTAGTACCAGTCACATTGCAGTTTTAAGCTTTTTTGTTATTTGTTGCAGCAAATATGAGCTGTTTAATTTTAATCAAGAAAAATTAATCGTTTTCATAATCAAGCTACATTTTTTCATGATGTTTTTAAATTTCATGTTTGATGTTTACAATATCTATTATCTAGAGGGTACTATCTATTACCCGCTAGGTAGTAGATATTTACTGTTTCCTAGTTTTTATTTCATTTTATTACTGTTACTTCACCTTTTACTTTTAGTTGATGACTATTTGGTGCATGTTATAACAATATAATCTGTGCTGTGTCTGTTTTTATGATTTCCTAATTTCTAACGAACTGTTCTACACTATTTCACCTGTTTGCTAGAAGAGAACCTTGTGTTTGGTAAACTCGAGGGTCAATAAAAAGGTGGGAAACCCTCCATGAGTTGGACTGACACAGTGTCTGCAACAACGGGCTCCAACATACCAAAGATTGTTAAGGTGGTGCAGGATTGAGCCATGTTTCTTTTGGTTATGCTTAAGGTCAAAACACACTGAAGCTGACTCGATGACACCTTATAGCAACAACACTCTCATTCACCAGTGATCTGAAGTTTATATTTGGAGCTCACCCATTTTTGATCAATATTATCTTATCCACTGACAGAGACTCTGTCTCCTGGATCAAGGCTTCTAGGGTTATTTTTCTTTATGAATGAATCATTTAGCTAAATTTCAAAATGTTATAGAAATTGAATTTTAAATGGCATTGCATTGATGCTGATTATTAAATTGGTGAGTACACCAGCTTATTATTTCCTAAACCAAGGCAAGTGTTACGCAGAGTGAGTCTCACACATCTCAGAGACATGACTCACATTTTATAGAAGTCACATGAAGTTATTTCTGATTGTAAGCTTTTAAAGAGATACATTTTTAGTCATCTGCATGGGATTATTTTAAGAAGCAAAATAGCAGTAAACACATCCCTTTATTTATAATTTTTTTTACTGTAAAACTATGACATGCCTGGTTGAATGCTAGGCACAGGCATTAGTAATAATAAATAAAATGCATTGTTACTTTCCTTATAGTAATAAAGGAGATACTCAGTAGAGGGTTTTGAAGGCCAAGATATAATAAAGATCTTAAAATTTGTCTTGAAAGAAACATGACTCTTGAATTGAGTTACAACATGATATTAGCAAGTTTTTAGAAAAGTTTGTCAGGTTATCGTATGATTAGCCATGTGAAGAATAACTTGGAAAGTGAAGAGACAGAGAAAAGGCAGATCAATGAAAACTACACAGCAGTAACATCAGCTGGAGATATAATGCTAGAGCAAGATTGTGGCAGTAAAGTAGAAGGAAATGAAACAATATGGAAATCACACATGCAGAGTCAAAACAAATATAGTTATTTAATAGGTAAGTTTTAAGAATAGTATGCATCATACACAGGAAAAAATGAGAGACTGTAAGCGTGATAAGAAAAGGCATCTGCCTTTTGAAACACTCTATAGGGTAAAAGACCAAGAAATTGGCAAGTAATTAATAACAGCAATAGTCATGTATCTTGTTACAACATCATGAAGCCTTGTGTTGCAAGTCATTCTTACGTTATTACAAATGTGTGCACAAATGTGATGGACCCAATGCTGGCCTGACCTTCAGCTGAATGTGGCACATCTGTTCTGAACTTATTCGTACAGCGATTATCTATAGGTCGGCAGTTTGAACCCACCATCTGCTCTGTGGTAGGGCAACAGAGCCCTGCGCTTCCAGAACAACTTACAGCTTTGGAAACCTTATAGTGCAGTTTTACTCTGAGCAATAGGTTTATTACGAATAGGAATTCGACTCCAAGTAGTGGTTTGGGAGTGTTATGTGGTATAAAAATATCTTTGCTTTCTGCAAGCAGCTCTTGGAATTCTCCAGCAGTCAAGAAGTCTGCGTTTTTCTAAAGCAATCAGACAACACTTAACCATTGTGCAAGTGAGTTGGGAACCTCTAACTCACCACTGGGCACCTAACCTCAGGAATGGCAGAGATCACAATGAAGTCAATCATGCATGCTTATTGAGTTATACACATGCATTAAAAACCCATTGATTAAGGGACTGTGGGTGTCGGGGCTTTCCGTTTGGGGGCTTCATGGATTGGTGACAAGACCTATATTTGGGAGAGGGAGGCATACTTCAGATGATCATGGAAGTCTCTTGTTAAAACCACTACCAGAACTTAATTGAGGCATCTATTTGATTATATCCTCTCTGATAATAATAAATAGGTAACTGTTAGTTCAAGTCATAGTCTCCTGGAATTTTGTGAACCACTATAAAGAATAATGAATTAAGGAACAATAAGACTCTGCTTAGCTCTGACTAACTGGTTCAGAGAAGGGCTAGGCAGTTCATTAATGAGAATGCAGTGTTTTCTAGCTTGTGATCAAGTCCTAGCGGGCTAGAAAGGTTCATCTGAAGTCCAGGGAGTTATGCAGACTACCTGCTCAGCAGCTGATAGCATATGGCCCAGCAATGGATGGCCAAGGATGTTTTGACTTGGCTCATGGCAGCCCAGGAAACCCTGAAGTAATTAAGTGTAGTATCTGCTAACAAAATGTTCAGCAGTTCAAATCCTCTAACTGCTCCTTGGAAACTCTGTGGAGCAAGTATATCCCATTGTATAGGGTCACTGTCAGTTGGAATCTACTTGAGAACAGTAGGTATAGGGTAGCCATGATGAAGTCTGACCTAACTCTGGATGATAAGAATCAGAGATGAAGTGCCATGAATGTGAACAAGAATCATGTGTACATGGGAAGATAAAGCCTGGATCTGTTTCCAGGTGGAGGAATTAGATTCATGCTTATCCTTACCACATACTTAGGAATAAAGTTGAGGTTTGCAGACCTTGTCCCTTTTGCAATGCACTTGGCAGTGCAGAGTAGAATTACTGAATCTTACTATAGCAGTTGTACTTCACCATGAGTGGAAATCAAGTAGATATCAAAGAATATTTTTGATAACCGATACCATCATACCAATGTCCACATTTCTTTGTACCAATTTAGATTCTTACATTAATATATGAGAGTTCTTATTGCTTCACAGCCTTTTCAAATTTTTTTTCAGTTCTATCATTCTATTATTGCTTATCATCAGTGCAATGTTTTAATTAATATAAGATATGGGTTGTTGGTAGGTGCTGTTGAGTCAATTTTGACTCATGACACTAACAGTAAAACTGCCACACAGGGTTTCCCAGGCTGTAACCTTTCAAGGAGCAGATCACCAGGTATTTCTCATGTGGAGGTGCTGGGTAGGTTTGAACTGCCACAGTTTTCTACGTGATAAACCAAAACAACCAAACCTGTTGTCATCCAGTTGATTCCAACTCACAGTGACGCTATAGGACAGTAGAGTTGCTTCATTGAGTTTCCAGGGAATGGCTGGTGGATTCAAACTGTTGAACTTTTAGGTAGCAGCTATGTCACTTAACCACCAGGATTTCCTCATCACATGATGCCAAGTGCCATCGAGTCAAGAAAAAAAAAATGTAATTCATAAAAATAGACAAATTCACGGTTAACTAGAAGTTAAATGATGGACTAGGGTTAAACAGGAACAAGCTGTCTCCTATAGTTTGGTGTAACAACTAATTTCTGTCAAGCAAACTCAACTTGTAGTAACCTCGCACGTGTCAGAGTAGACTGTGTTCCATAGGGTTTTCAGGGTCTATCACCAGGCTTTTCTTCTGAGACCCTTCTAAGTGGGCCTCCAACGTTTTGGAAAACAGTCAATCCTGGTAACTGTTCTTATCCCTTAGCAATTCCTAACTCTTTATGGGTCAGCTCATAACTCATATATTGACACGAAACTAGAAGATGAGTCTTTAAAAACATAGGAAAGTATAATTGTCAGGAAAAATACAAGTAGAATAAATTTTAACTCCTTAACAAGTTATAATTGCTAAGAACTAAAAAAGAAATCTCTTTTTATTTCTCCATGTATTAACTAGATCACACGTCCACCATTGCCTACAAATCATATCTAGTTGTGTACAATCAATTCTATACTCGTAATTTGTTAAGAAATGGTTATGCTAGGTATGGTATCAGTTATTTTGGTATTAATTTCCCTTTCTAGTTTTGGGATACTTTTCTTATACCTAACAGAACCATATTCTATTTCCTATTTAACATAGTATACAGCCAGTCATCTTGATGTGAGTGATGGTGTGAAATACTGAGTATGCAGAAACAGAGAAGGAAGCTTTTGTTTAAAAAAAAAAAAAATTGGCTTTTGTATCATGTTGCCTATGTATGGAAGGCTCCATTTTTGCAGCAACAAATACATATTTTGGCATACATAAAATATTTAATTTCTGTGAGTATATTTTCAAGATAATCAAAATTCATTTTGCATTACTGAATGTGTCATCATTGCTTTGTTTTTCCAAGTTTTAAAGTATTTCCTCACTGAATCAGACTTTTTCCTCTATTCTCAATTAAGTTACGGAAATGCTTTGGTTCAAGTAACTCTTGGGTCTCAATCATTGTACCTACAAAAGGACATGACACATCCATATGGCTAAGTCCAGCCTGGTAGAAGTTTCACACAAGGAGACTGCTACAAAAAATAAGCCACAAAATTATGAAAGAGCAATGAAAGAAAGTAGTGAAGGTTTGGAGAGAAAAAATAAAAAATAAATATAAAAAATGAGTTACAATCACCAATGACATAAAGGGCATTGAAAAGCAGTCTTCTCACACTGCAAGTGAGAAGAGAAAACACTTTTACTTGTATTAGAGGGCAAGGTAAGGCTAATAACAGAAAATACAGGGATTTCTAATGTTGCTTATTTTAATCTTAGACTTCAACATATTGAAACAGGAACCTAATGAACTAAGGAGTAAAAGATCAAGATGGAATAAGGAATTTGAAGGGCCAGGGAAAGAGTATCCAAGCATACAAATATTGAAAGCTTGTGACCAGAAAAATCAAAATCAAACCTACTGCCATCTAGACTATTCCTATCCATAGAGACCCCACAGGGTTTTCAAGAGGGTAAATCTTTATGGGAGCAGATTGCCACATCTTTCTCCCTCAGAGACACGGTTTTGAACTTTCAGCCTTCCAGTTAGCAGCTGGATCCTTTAAGCACTGCCTCACCTAGCGTATATTAAACTTGCTATTCTTTGAAAATTTATGTCATAAAAGTAGCTAACAGACTTTGATTCTCACAGTACAATGAGGACCTACAAGATATCTAAATAACGTTTTGTGACTAAAGAAAAATTAAAAGATTACGCTAAAAGGTATGTATTTATTTATACTTTGTGCTAGACATCAATTAACAACAAAAAATATTTTTAATAGTTGGAGAAAGATGGCAGTAGAATTTTTTAAAGGTTGAAAACCCATGTCATACCAACTAATATCTTTGCAAGATTCAAGAAAAATAATAAACATAATCAATCTGCATATTATCAAGATTTTTTATTTTGTTCCACTTGACCTGTTAATCAATATATTGAAAAAATACAAACTGTTCAACAGGGCTGTTGAAGATACAACTAATTATACAATGTGTGTATGGGTAGTTTTTCTGAAGCATCATAATTAATAGTTAAGGATAAGAATGGCAGACATAGTAAGGTATGTTCTACAGAGACTTGGCCCAGTTCTATTTAACATTTTTGTTTGTGATCTAGATAACAATCTAGAAAATGGACTGTTTCACTGAGCACAGGGTTGTAATACTAAGTCACTGTCAAATATAAGATAAACAATGATCAAGAAAATATTGGTCACCTGTGAAATGAGATTTAAAGAGTACAGATTAAAAAAATTGTTTACACTATTGTTAGAGTAAACTAATCCCCCAGCAGAACACAAATAGAAAATACATTAGCTCTATAACGCTGTTCATAAAGACAAGAACGTTTATTTGCTGGAATGCAAATTTACACACAACATCCTTTCAGACTGAAAGTTCAATTTAAAACATATTTTATCGACGGCACTTGGCTTGGCTTTAAAAACTATAAGTAATTTAGAAAATGTTGCCAGCAACTGGTACAACAATAGATACACAGACCAATGCAACAGAGTTGAGAATGCAGACATAAAAATCATCCACCTATGAGCAGCTGATATTTGCCAAAGGCCCAAAATCTGTAAACTGGGGAAAAGATACCTTCTTTAAAAAATGTTGTTAGTACGCTGGATATCCATCTGCAAAAATGTGAAACAAGACCCATGTCTCGCACCATGCACAAAAACTAACTCAAAATAGATAGAAGACCTAAATTTAAAATCTAAAATGATAGCAATCACTAAACAAAAATAGGGACAGTGTTTGGAGCTGTAATACATGACATAAACAATACAAACATTTACTAACAATGCACAAACACTAGAAAATAAAATAGATGCCTGGGAGCTCCTAAAAATCAAACACTTATGCTCACCCAAAAACATTACCAAGAGCATCTAAAGACAACCTACAGACTGGGGAAAAACGTTTTGGACATGTCAAATCCAATCAATGCCCAGTCTCTACAATGTGCCAGGCACTGCGAAACCTCAACAAGAAAAGCAACCCAATTAAAAATGGGCAAAGATATGAACAGGTACTTCATTAAAGAAAACTTCCAGGTGACTAACAGACACATGAGGAAATGCTCAAAATCATTAGTCACTAGAGAAATGCTGATCAAAACTACAGTAAGATATTATCTCCACCAACAAGGCTGGCATTAATACATAAAACATAAAATAATAAATACAAAAGAGGATGTGGAGAAACTAGAACATTATTACACAGCTTGTGGAAAAGTAAAATATGGAATCACTTAGTAAAAGGATTTTGCATCTTCTTAAAATATTAGAAATAGAAATAGAAAAATAGAAATTCCTAGAGAAATAAGAGCTGTTATAAAAATAAATAAGTGACTGCCAGTGTTCACTGCAGCGGTGTCCATAACAGGAATTGGCCTAGGTACCATCAAAGGATGAATGGGTAAGCAAACTATAATATATTCATGGAACGAAATGCTAAGCAAAGATAAAATAAAATGATGAATTTGAGAAATATAACATAGCCAAGTGCCAAGTGCCGTCAAGGGATCTAAAAGGCATTATGCTGAGCAAAATCAGTTGCAGAAGGGCAAATACTGCATGAGATAACCATGAAACAACTATAAGGACTCAAGAAAAGTTTTAAACACAGAAGAAAACAGTGTTTGATGGTTCCAAGGTAGGGAGGGAGAAAGAAAAGATATTCATTAATTACATAGTAGGTAAGAATTATTTCAGATGAAAAAGGGACAACACGTAGTACAGGAGAAGCCAGACCAACTGGACTAGAACAAAAGCTAAGAAGTTTCCTAAATGTAGCTAAACACTTCAACAGACAAAGTAGCAGGGACTGTTTCTGTGACCATGTGGGTCAACTGACATAATGAAGCTTTTTAAGAAAACATTCTTCATCCCAGTTTGGTGAGCAGAGAAGAATGAAGAATATCAGAACAGGGAAAATAGGGTCCCAAGAGACAGAAAGGGCCACAAAATCCTGAGAGTATTTCTGCATGAGACTGGAAGAACTAGATGGTGCCTAGCCACCACCGATGACCTCTCTGACAAGGAGCGCAACCAAGAGTCTCAACAAAGGAATGCAGCTCTGGAAATATTCATCTATGCAGAGCAATTGGGAAGACAGCCAACTGGGCAGCTGACTGAAGAAATCCATATTATGTCTATTTCAAAGTGATCCATCAGAATGTGGAAATTATCAAAGAAGACCATTAATAACATACAGGAAAAAAATTTTATTGAAGACCGTTCAAAAGTGATTGTAGCAAGTACATTGACAAGGAACTGCCAGAGATCTGAGCTGGTTTCAGAAGAGGATGTGGAAACAAGGTTGTCATCGCTGATATCAGATGGATCCTGGCTGAAAGCGGAGAACACCAGAAAAGTCAAACAGTATTTTATGGACTATGCAAAGGTTTTGTGTTGTATGAATTATAATTAGTTCTGCATAGTATTATGAAGAATGTTATTTGAGAATTCTAAAACATATCATTGTGTTTGTAGGAACCTGTACTTAGACCAAGAAGCAGCAGTTCAAACAGAACAAGGAGACACCAAGAGTTGTAAGTGAGAAAAAGCCTGCGTCAGTGATGCCTTTTCACCATAAAGATTTAATGGATATTCCAGACAAATAATCTGAAAAGCTGGACTACGTGAAGAAAAACAGAGCATCCAGACTGGAGGAAGATTTTTAAATAACCTGCAGTATGCCGTATGCAGACGGCCAGTTTCGCTTACTGAAAGTAAAGGACTGGAAGAATTTACTAATGAAGATCAATCTGTAAAGACGGATTGAACCTTAACATAAAAAAAAAAATACAGAAATCCACACAAATGAACTAATAAGAACCTTGTGATGAACAGAGAAAAGATTGATATTGTAAGGTCCACAATCAACGTCCAAGAAAGCAGCAGTCAAGAAACCACAAGACCCATTGCATTGGGCAAATCTGCTACAAAAGAGCTCTTGAAAGTGTTAAAAGCAAAGACGTCACTTTAAGAATTAACGAGCTCCTGACCCAAAACCATAGCGTTTTCAATTGCCATCTTTGCTTCTAGAAGCATTCATTTGACAGTCCGTGGTATATTCAATGTATTTCACCAACATCATAATTCAAAGGCTTCAACTCTTCTCAGTTTCTCTTATTCGTTGTCAGCTTTGCTTTTTAAAACTTTGCTAAATAACTCTTTTGCAGAATATTTGTCCAATGCAGTATAGTCTCTGATTTCTTGACTCCCACTTTCATAGACTCATAGATATAGGTAGGCAAAACTCTAAGATATTTCCACAGTGTCTCATGTCAGGCGCTCCTTGAATACTCTGGGGATTAGTTCTGTCCTGGACCCTAGGGTCTCCATGAGTCGGATCTGACTCGAGGGCACTTGGCTGGCTCATGTCTTTGGAAAAACCCACTTCCATTGAGGGTAAAAAGGAACAATGTGATATGACAAGGGAGAACAGATCATGCAGATGTAAGGAAGATCTCTAATCAAATGACATTAAGTTAATAGAAAATAGAGCTAGTTAATGAAAAGATTAATTAAGGACAATTATTTCAAAAGTTGAGTTCTTTAAAAGAAGATCTAGAAGTCTGAAGCTCAAAGTAGCAGAAATTCTCTCTTTACTGGCTTTCAGGAAGACAGTTGCTATGGTTTTCTGTGAGGGCAGGAAAGTGAATTCTGCCGACAATCTAAGGATACTTGAAAAAAGATCTTTCATCTTTCAAGCCTCAAAAGAGCATATAACAGGCAAAGCCAACACCTCAATTTCAGTCTTATGAGACCCTGGACAGTGGGACAAACTTAACTTTTCCAGGACTCCAAGCTCAAGGAAATTCTGAAATAATAAAATTGTGTAGCTTTAGCCACTGTATTTGTGGCAATTTGTTATACAGCTTAGAAACCTAACATAGTACATCTGGTCCAGTGATAATGTAAGGATTTAAGATAATTTGGTTTAAACTTTGTAATTAATCTAAGTCTGACTTAGTCAGGAGCCCTGGTGGAGTACTGGTAGTATTTGACTGTTAACCCAAAGGTTGGTATTTGTAGTCCACCAGCCACTTATTGGAAGCCCTGTAGGGAAGTTCCATTGTAGGGAGGTTTGCTACGAATCTGAATCAACTCGATAGCAATAGGTTTGGTTTTTGACTTTAGTCGACTTATCTGGACAAAAGACTTGGAATCACATTACAACTTGACTACCTTATCAAGTAATATCAGAAATAATACACACACACACACATTTCTGCGTATTTTATCATAGCTGTCTTTAAAAAGCCATCTTTGTGTGCAGAGGCATGATTCTGGGCATCTGTCTTCATGTTCTTTCTTCTTTTATTGATGAACCTTCACTTTAGGTCAGACGTTTGCACTCTGACTGTTCCCTTGGATTCCTACCCTGGATTGTTCTGCTTTGCTTCTAGAAATGTATCACACTGTTTTGTATTCTCCGGGACTCTGTTTCTCTGCCCCATGGCAGCCCCATTCCCTGTCACTTTCACTCCCATTTTTTTTCCCCAGAAAACAAAGCCAGAATGAATTCTGCAGATAGTTCATCATAACCCAGTTTGCCATTGAAATTCCGCATGTGCCTCTTGCTGCCCTCTCTCCGCCCGCCATGGTCTTTCTTCCCATTGGTCGCGTGATTATCTGTAGTGTTTTTGGTTCAAAAGCTTATAATAAAAAGTAAGCATTTGTCTAGTCTTTGGAACAGACATCTTAATCAGAGCATACTCCCACAAATTGACACTCTTTGCAGGCTAACCATTTGGAGATCTTTCCTAAATATTTATTACACATTTATGTGGCAAGGGCAAAGTGAGTATCAAGAAGGACTTTTATTTAAATAACGAATTTTCATTTGAGGATATTAAACTTTAGTGGAAATGGAAATGATTTGCATTTCACAATTCATTTAAGGAGTGTGTGTGGACATGTAATTGGCTCAATTATACTGATTTTCTGCAATAATATTTTAATATGTTTTATATTGGAACCAGCATCTTTCTGGCCTGGCCTAGAAACCATCTATGCATGCAGGCATATATTTGGTAGATTTGTTATAATCTGAGCAATATAATTGCATAATAGTAAGGACAATGGGATGGATTCGAGCCTTCACTGTCCTCTTATTGGTTCTCAGATTTAGTAAAAACTTCTACTTCATCTCTCTGCGCAATAGACTCCTCATTATACAGGGAATCACAGCAGTACTCTCTTACCAAGAAACCTGTAACTAAATTAGATAATCTGTAAAGAATATGTTTATAGCAGTTTCTAATACATTGTAAATACTCAATAGCTATTATTAACAACTAATAATTCACTTTTAAATTTCATTATTAGTGTTATTTGCTTTCCCCTATTGTGCTTTGAATTGCAAGTATTCATCACAAACATAATGTTGTTTTGAATTTATTCTCCATTTCTAGTTAGAGAGATGACACTGTTAACTTTATCATTTCTTCATTCAGCCTTCTCTCTTTGTAATGCCTTCAACTCTAGTACAGGATCACAGACACAAGCCATAGAACACCACAACTTGCCAATGTGCCCATGTAATCTGCTTTCTGATGTACTCAGATGATCTTAATTCAGATCCCTCTGAGCAATCAACACTTTTCAGAGTCATTTTGTTAAACAAAACAGCAAAAACTTTATACATAATATAACGTTATATTGATCTGCATGAAAGTCTGCATGTATTTCTTTGAGATGAAAGTAACTTATTAACAAAATAAGAATATTGGATGCATTTCTTTCATAGGATATCATAGGATATCACAGGATATCATCCAGCTGACCTCTGACTGGAGAAAGGAGAGTGGGTGGAGAGGAGGGGAAAGGAGGCTGTTGGGAGGATGAGACATGTATGGAGCAGAGAGGAACAGTGTGCTGTCACCGGGCAGGGAGAGCAGTGGAAGCTGTATATATGCAGGCATGTAAATTTATGAGGGAATATACATTTTCACTCAGTCATAATAAAAAATATAATAAAGTTATGGATATTGAATTATTTAAAACTATCCAGGCAAACCTGTTCACATTTTCTCTGTCAGCAAGAAGTCTAACCCTTTTAGTGCCTTTACTTTCCAAAGTTATGAAAGATTCCAAATAGTTAGCTCTTAAGAGTCATTAATTCTTATAATTTGGACCACCAATTGTATTTTAATTTGAACAAGGTTTATTCAAAACTTACCCTCTCTTTTGGTTGAGCATTTTAACCCTTGAGCATGTGCAATAAGATGATATCAGGTATTTTTGTAAATAAGTAAAACTTGAAAAGAGTTATAAGCAATTCTGAAAATACAATAAATGGTAAAACACCATTGATCTTACATTCCTTCTCTCTGTCTTTCTGCTCTTATTCCTTCAGCATAACCTAGCGATACAACGCTAGAAACCAAGGATGTGTAGTTAATGTCATACTAGCAGTCCCATTATGGTAAATTTTGATGAAATGAGTAATTATAACACTGAAATAAATGCTATGACAGGCTGTGGAATCTCAGAAGTGAAAGCACCTCGCTCTGCCTAGAATAGTTGAAGTGTTTTCTTTGAGTAGATGTCAAGTAAGTTGAGGCATCAAGAATAAGTTTGTGTAAGTCAAATAGACTCGATTGATTTTTTAAAAAACTTAATAGACATAACTTACAGGTAGACAGTATTACTTCGTGTGTTTAACTAGATTTCTGGACATGACTGTGGTGAAGGATATGTCTTTTTCTTTTTTTGCCAAAGTTTTCTGAATTTATCTTACATGCAAGCGGGTCCTTGGGCGGTGCAAGCAATTAACATGCTTGATCATTAGCAAATGTTGGAGGTCTGAGTCCAACCAGAGGTGCATTGGAAGAAAGGTCTGGTGATTCCACTATTTAAAAGCCCCATGGGGCACAGTTCGACTCTGACACTGATGTGGCTGCCATGAGTCAGAATCAGCTTGGTGGGCAAGTGGTTATACATGCAAGTGGGGTGTTGAAGAAATCTGAAATAGAGAGTTATTATAACTGTGTATTTTAAATATGTCCCTCTGGCTGCAGGGTGGGAAAGTGGGGAATGGAAGTCATATGACCTGAGGATTTTTAAAAAAGAGGATATAGTAGTATTTAAAGAAACAAACAGCAAAGATGGTGATATTGGTGAACAAGAGATAGAACTGGAATAGACCTGGATAGAAGCATAAGAATTGTGGCACAAGCACTAAACAAAATGACTGAATTTCTAAGGACTTCCACATTTTTGGTATGAGCAACCCAGTTAAACATGGTGACTTCTACCAAAGTGAAGAATGCAGGGGAGGAAGAGGTGTTTGGAGGCTAGATAACTATTTCATAATCAACACCTTGACTTAAATCATCTCTAAATAAGCTCAGTGAAGATACCATGTAGGAAACGACGGCAGCGTTTGTAACTGTGACTATGGATAAGGTTGCTGAAAGCGAGTACAAACACTGTCAAGGAAAGAAAGCCAAGGGTGGAAACCTACAGAACACCAACTTTTATTTGGCAGGTTGGAGAATAACAGCCCACAGAGGACTGAGAAAGAGAATTAAGAGCAAGACGAACTGCAGGACAGAAACAATCACAAAAGGCAAAAAGGTTTAAAATACTTAAAGAACAAGGCACTAGGCATTTTGTTGACTGAAAATCATGCTTTGAAATAGCTTTAGATGGCCATTGGTCATCTCAATTACAACATTTACGTATGCATGTTAAAAATGATACGAATATGTAAGGAATAGAGGATAGGAGGCAAGAGAGAAAGACCAGGAAATGTAGTTCTTCTCTTTGATAGGAGTGAAGGAGTTAAAACCAGAGAAGGACATACACTGAATGAAGGTGTTATTTAAAGATGGGAGAAGGATCACTGTGTCTTGTTTTCAATCTATATCATCTCATGTTATCAGCCGGCGTTTTGAACACTTCCTCTGCTTAGTACTGTGTCTTAGACTTTGAGGTGCATTTTTTTACATTTTCTGGCATGGTTGGATTAATTTGCTCAATAAGCAAACAAGCAAAGAAACCAAAATAAGTAAATAAATAAACCCACTGCTGTGGAGTCAATTCTGACTCATAACAACTCTATGATGTATTAATTTGCTGTCTGCAATAATTACTGGTAACAAAGTATGTCATAGCGAAACAATTTTGCAACAGGTTCACTATTAGAGTTAATTTTTGTTGTTGTTTTGTTTTGTTTTGCAACTAGGAAAAAAAAATCCAAACAAAGATAACATTTAAGACTGTTGGCTGCTTGTGATTGGTGGTTTAACCATCAGTAGCTGTGTTCCCCTACATCACTCCAAACGGATGCAGATGTATCTTGAGTCTCTAATGAGTGAGAAAAGAAGTAAAACATCCTGCTGTTTTTAAGTTTATTTTTTTATTACTTGAGACATATTGAAAATGAGACTATTTTCCTTGCTTCTAAACACTCTGGCCACCTTCAGTTTGCTATCTTGATTTTAGAATGGTTTCATTACTTTTATCTTAGGTGCTTATTCCTCTGTATCTCCTTCCTCTTGGTTGTCCATGTGTTAAATCTCCTTTTCTAAAAGAATGTTTAACTTGTAAAACATAGTTTTCAAAACAGAATGAATGGATTGCAGGGTCTTCACTCCAGTAACCACTATTTCCTTTAGACATCCTTTGCCATAACAGGCACTGGTAAATGAGTTGAAGTTCCCAGCTTTTTCTTTATGGCATTATATACTTTGCTCTCCACCAGGAAAGCATTTTATCTAGGGATTGAAAGTGTTTTAGATGCTTTGACATATGTGTACCAGTTCTGTGATACCATCCTAAATTAAACTGTGGTTGAGAGACATAAGCTTCCAGTCTTACGGTCTCTACGGTTCTAGAATCTATGAGTGGGAATATTTGAAATTCAGGAGAAGAAAATCATTGGTGGGGAATCGCTACATGGAGTGTGAACTGAGCAGTTTGGGCAGTGGCTTCTTATTGCCATATTCATTTGTCCTGACCTGCTTCTCTGAAGTATGTTACTCTGCCACTGTGTTGGCTTTCTTTGAGAACTTTGTTGCTACGAGTCAGAATCAACTTGACGGCAGTGGATTTGGTTTTTTTGGGGGGGGGGAGGATTTCTTGCTAGGATACTATTGCATAAAGCAATGCGTCTTCTAACCTATATTTAGTTCCTGTAATTTTTGTTAAAAAAGTGCTAATTATTTCCATTGCAGTGCTACATACGGTGTGTTACAGAATGACACACAATTTAGAAGCAAAGAGATGTTGCTGGTCTGCAAGGAGCCAAAGACATTTTCTGACAAATGCACTTCACTGTCTAACTTGGAAAGCTCATCAAGTCACAGCTAATGCTGAATGCCGTGGACAAGCTCCTTTCCACCAAGGTATTCTGGAGATATTAGGCAAAAGAATGTTCTTACATTTGTTTTTTAAAAAATGGTTATGAAAGACATTGTCAAGACGCTGATGCTTCTCCCTAGAGTTTACTATAACAGAGAACAGAAATATGTACTATGTGATAAATATTTAAAACTAAAATGTTTCATACCAGTACAAACATAAGTGATAGACACAGGTAAAAAAATTATAATCCAGATACAGCACTTACAACTTACACAAAAAATAACAATCATAGACCTAATTATAGGAAAAAAGAACTGTACAACTTCTAGAAGTCAACACAGAATAGATATAAGTGCCCTTGGAAACCCTGGTGGTTTAATGGTTAAGAGCTATTGCTGCTAATCAACAGTTCAAATCCACCAGGCATTCTTGGAAACTGTATGGGGCAGTTATATTCTGTCCTGTAGGGCCACTATGAGTCAGAATCAACTTGAGGGCAAGTTGATACATAAAAGAAAAAGAAGGTAAATTGGACTTAATTAAAATTTTAAAAAGTTCTCTGAAAGACGTTGTGAAGAGAATGAAAAGACAAACCACAGACTAAGAGAAAATATTTTTGAAACCCGTATCTGATAAGGGACTTGTGTCCAAAATATATGAAGATCTCAAAACTCAAAAATAAGAAAAGAAACAACATAGTTACAAAATGGGCCAAAGATCTGACCAGATGCCTCGCTATAGAAGGTGCACAGACCGTCAGCGAGCACGTAGAAAGTTGCTCATCACCGTATGTAACTACTACCAAAAGACACGGAGGAAATTCAAATGAATGACTACTGCACAGTGAAAGAAGGCAGTCTGAAACAGTTACATGCTCCATAATTTCCACTGTATCACACCTAGGAAAATGTAAAACTATAGACAACAAAATGATCAGTAGTTTCCAGGGACTCAGAGGAAACAGGAGGAATGAATAGGTGGAGAATTCTGCATAATGCAATAATGGTAGACGTATGAGAGTACGCATTTGTCAAAATTCCTATGATTATACAATACAGACAGTAAACACTGGGATAAACTATGTCCACTGCCATTGAGTTGATCCCTACTCATAGAAACTTACAGGGCAGAGTAGAACTGCCACACAGAGTTTTCAGGGATTCCCACTGCCAACCTTTGGATTAGCAGCCATAGCACTTAATCACTATGCCAAGTTTTCTGTGGACTTGAGTTAATAATTGTATTTCAGTTTGAGTCATCATTTTGTTTCATCACTACATTTTGAGTCACTACTTTTCAACATCGAGTCATCCACTGTTTGTGCTGTAGTTTGCTTATCCGTGTGCTTATTGAGGGACACACTGGTTTCCTCCACTTTGGGCTATCATGAATGATACTGCTATAAATATTTGTACTCAAGCTTTTCATTTTTTGGTCAACATATGATTTCAGCTCTTTTGGATCACTGTCTAGGAGTAGAAATGCTGGATCACCTAGATCAATTCCAACTCACACATGATGTCAGTTATAATAAAAATGGCACACATTAGGGTAAGGAGATATGTGTGGGCACTGAAGGTTTTGTACAGGAGTTTTGTAAATGAAAAACTTTCCTAAAAAATAGTCTATCAAAAAAATATAAAGGGAAAAAAGAGAGAAGAAAAAAAAGAGTCACACAGTTAACTGATAATTTTAGTAGTAGAATGCTTCGTTAGGAATATATTCAGAGCTGAAAATACTCCAAGTAGAATTTTAATTAAAAAAAAATAGAAGAAGAAAACTTGTTTGGTTTTATCACCTTATTAAAGAAAATAGAAAGACCAATAAATAAATAAATCAATAGACCTAACCCATTGCCCTTGAGTCAATCTCAACTTACAGCTACCCTATAAAGCCAAAACCACTGCCCTCAAGTCATAGCGACTCACAGCGACCCTAGAGATCAGAGTAGAGCTTCCCCATAGAGTTTCCAAGGACTGCCCGGGGGATTTGAACTGCCAACCTTTTTGTTAGCAGACTACGCTTCCAGGGTTTCCAGCTACCTTATAGCGACCTTGTAAGTCTGAAAGGCACTAAGTGGCCACAAGATCTCCCTATTTTCATGGAGATGTTGCCTTTGTAATTCCCTGTAGTTCTTAAAAAATTTTAATTGTCACATAATTAAAGGCATAGCAAAAAATAAATCACAAAATAATTAGAACAGAACTGCAACACTTTATATGAACCATATTTAGATTTGAATTTGCTCAAAAATAAAAGCTTTTAAAGACGGAAAAAAATCCTTAAGTTTTATGTTAGCCTACACACAAATATTTATAGTGAGTATGGCTCAAAATTAAAATTAAAAAAACAGACAAAGAAGCTTTATTGAACTGACAAAATTCTTAATGTTTGTTTTAGTATAAAATAAAAAGAAAGACATATTCAGTTTATTTTGAAATGCCAGTTACAAGCTGTGGTGAAAATAACATATTTTAATGTACTATATCACTCGTTTTATTTGAGCAAATTGTAACTAATTTTTAATGGGAGAAACAGAATTTTCCTATTGAAATATATATTTCAGCCCCAAGAATTACTTCATAGAAATGAAAAAATAACTGTATATAAATATAAGCTTCACTTAAAAAAGAAAATCAACCACTTAATTGTAGAATAGCTAAAAGGATATTTTCAACATAATGTATTATATTTTGAAGGGCAATTTACTCAAGTGATTTATGTAGGTGTTCCAGAATCTATGATTGTTTATTATTCATCAGATAAATATTATTTTTTTATATCTGAATCCAAAGACATGGAAGGTTATTTTCCATCTTGCTTGCAAATATGATTAATGAGTAATTTACAACCCAGAGCAAAAGCATTCATATGTTGTTTGCCTTTACAAAAAATAAAAATAACGATGTGTAAGCACAAAAGGCCTCTAAACAGGTTTGCCAATGCCTTTTTTTTTTCTTTTCTGCTTTATGCATGTGTAAACGTTTAGGAAAACAGAAAGAAAAATTTAAACTTGAAGTCTGAAACAACAAATCCATATCATAGAGTAAATATAGTTGTTTAATGTCATTTTTCAATTTAAAAATACGTTTTCAGTTTGTTCTTTTGACAATTAATCTAAGAACAATCCTTAGTCACACCAATTTCATTGTCAAGTTAATATTAATGTGGTTTTCATGTTTTTAATTTTCATTTGCACTTTACACTTAATCACCTATGTGAAGCATCTAAGCACCCCAAAATTAACAATCATGGAATGTGAAATTAGATAGCCACAACATGAGATTTCTAGTGATAAAAAATAAAATATTTTATAGGCCATATTCTATTCAATGCTAAGGAAATAAATGATTTGCTAAGGCAGAGCACAATCATTTAAAACACCTTAGTGGTACCCATCTTAAAAGTATTTTTTACAAATAATGTATTAACGTGTTAAAAACTTTATCTCAGTTTTTGGTTTGGATTCAAATATTCATTGAAAAAACAAAAACTTGTGCCATTGAACTGATTCCAACTCATGGTGATCCCCTGTGTATCAGAGTAGAGCTATAATGAATAATTTTTTGTAAGTAGATCACCAAGCCTTTCTACCAGATACCTCTGGGTGGGCTCCAATTGCTAACACTTTGGTTAACAGCCAAGTGCTTTAACAATTGTCACTACCCAGGGATTTCAGACATTAATAATCCTGGTGAGGAATATTAATAAATATCCTTGCTCTAAGATGTTACTTTGCAACTAAAATTGATTACAGTATTTTTATGTAAATAATGCACATTTGTTATGTTTGTTCACCAACTATACCTCCTCTCACTATGCAATTTTGTCAGTACTGTGTGCTAATTGGAAACCCTGGTGGCATAGCGCTAACCAACAGGTTAATAGTTCAAATCTACAAAGTGCTCCTTGGAAATTCTATGGGGTAGATCTACTCTGTTCAGTAGGGTCACTATGAGTCAGTATTGACTCAACAGCAACAGGTTTGAGTCTTTTGATATGCTAGTTATTTTTCGAAAGCAGAATGTAAAAAAAAATTGATACAGCAATGCACGTGTAAATACCTTGAAGGGAGAGTGACTGGTTGGCCAACAAACATGTGTGATTTGCATAAAAATATATTATGAGTTGTGTTTAGGAAAAATATTTCTTATCTTACTTGCAATCTATGGAGTACAATGTCATTTCAGTTTACATATTGATATTTATCATCATAATTTTGAAGAAAGATAGGATGGATCTGACTTTAAAGCTATAACTAGTTGATAACCCTAATCTCTGGGGAGATTTGCTGGCTGCCAGGCTTCAGATAAGCCACGACACTATACACATCGTTGTCGGCTGCCTTTGAGTCAGCTCAACCTAGTGACAATTGCATGTACAACAGAGAGAAGCACTGTCTTGTCTTGCGTCATCTTCACAACTGTTGATCTGCTTGAGTTCCTTGTGATCATTGTGTATTCTGAAAGGCTTTCAACAAAGGGTTGAACTGTACAGTATAGTATTTTCCTGTGATACATAAAGTTTTCACTGGCTGATTTTTGGAAGTAGTTCATGGAATCTGTCTTCCTGCTTGCTTTAGTTTGGAAGTTCTGCTGCAGCCTATTTATCACAGGAGACTCTGTTGGTCTTGTGGTGGCATAAGCTTCAGCAATACAGCACACGGAAACCCAATGATGTCACAAAGATCGCTGTCTTCCAGCATGGTGACTCATGATGTCACCCTCTCCATGGCTGAACACCCTACCCAAAGTGGGTAGAGCACAGACCCAGCCTCATCCCCTTGAGAACGGCCTGGTGCTGGGCTCGGCAGCCCCCCTCTGCTCCACTCCTGAGGTTCCTCTAGCTCTTCACTGCCCTCACCTTGACTGGCAGGTGACAGCAGTGGTGGGTAGTGGTGAGTTATAGTACTGGATGACACCAAAACTTAGTGACTGGCAGGTGACAGCGGTGGTGGGTGGTGGTGAGTTATAGTACTGGATGACACCAAAACTTAGTGACTGGCAGGTGACCACAGAGGTGATAAATTACTACTCCGAGTGGCAGGCAACACCAGCCGTAGTAATATCACTGTCTTCATGGGCTTTTCCCTGTCAGTACCACTCTGCCTGCCACCACCACTACCACTTCTCCTACCACTGTCACTGTGGATCCTGGGGGCATTTGGTGTCACCTGCTCTGCACACCTGCATCCTCCTGGTGCCACCATTGGACTATATGCTTACCTTAAATTCACTATCAGCGAGTCGATTCTGCTTCATGGTGACACTCTAGGATAGAGTGGAACCACCTCATAGGATTTCCAAGGCAGCAAATCTCTACAGAAGCAGATGGCCGCATCTTTCTCCCCATGGAGCAGCTGGTGGATTTGAACCACCCACCTTCTGGTTAGGAACCCAGATCTGAACCACTGAACCACTAACCAAATAAACCAAATCACTGCTGTCAAATCAGTTCTGACTCAGTGACCCTATAGACAGCAGAACTGCCCTATAGAGTTTCTAAGGAGAGCCTGGTAGATTTGAACAGTCAACCTTTCGATTAGCAGCTGTTAACACTTAACCACTACACTACCAAGGCTTCCCCTGAACAAGTGACCTGGTAACAGACTGTTACTGACCTCGAGTGCATACCCTTGTTATATGATGCAACTTTTTCTTCAAGAAAGAAATCTTGGGAAAGTGGAGAGAAAACAGCATGGTGTACCCAGTCTTCTCTGTTACGTTTAGTGACTTTGTTTTTAAACTTCAACAAATTTTTCAGTCTGTAATTTTAATGTCTAAAGGATGTGTTATAAATCACTTTATTTCTTCTCTCTCCAGGTGTTTAATGGTCAAACAGAAGAGGGATCTTTTATACTACTATTTTTCTTTTATTCTATAATGATATTAACCTGCTAGCACAGTGTTTTTGGTACTACCCCCAGAATACATGTGAGTCATTTTAACACTGAATCAGTATTTTCTCACATCAGGTGCCTCCCTCGGCAGCCGCAACACAATCTGTATTTAGTAATTTAGTGTAGGAGAAATACATTGTCATTCAAATTCTGATTCTGGGTTAGAATTTCATCTGCCTGTTAAAATTTGCATGACCTTAGCATTGTACTTGGCTAAATACCCTTGGATTAAAGTACTTTACTGTATGTAATTGCATCATAACAGAGTCTGTGCAGCAGTCCAGATCTCTGAAATAGATTTCACATGTATCTTCACATGGAACACTTACACGGTCTCGCATCACAGCTCACTACGGTTTCTTTTCCTCTGCAAAATTTTATACGAACTTTCCAAAGTAGGAAGTACTAACGGATGTAGATTTAGCAAGTTAACAACCGCAAAAAGAACCTCCAAATTTCCTTCTAGATTTTTTTTTCTTTTCATTTAAGATTTAAAGAATCTGAAAGTAATTGTTATTATTAGTCCTTTCTAATTTAAGGTACGGGACTGGGTAAGAACCAAGTTTTTTTAAAAAGCATACATTTATTAAACATTTTTTTTTTTTATCAGTTGGCAGCAACTGGAATAATTACATGGAAAATCATACGAACATGAAGTCTTTATTCTTCAGTATCTACCTTGGCAGAATTTGAATGATAACAAGGAATAAAAAAGAAAATATAATTAAAATGTACAAACACATAGCTGGAGCTAAATATATGGCAGATATTTATCTTTAGAATTAGTGACTGAGAAAACAAATTTTATAGACAGACAGTCTGGGCTCAGTTGCGTTTACTAGCTAGACAAGATACTCCATAAAACAAAAATGCAACATTCTGTATATCATAGGGATGTCATGAGGTTTCACTTTTTATTTTTATTTTTTAATGCAAATAAGATACACCATATGGCTGTGTTTGCTGGCCATACTCTATCCCCATGAAGCACTCTCACAAATGCCATCATGCCAGTTCTCTTCCACACTACTGTAAGAAAAATTAGCATGTCACACTTACAAAAATGCCTCCCTGAGAATGGGTATGGCCCGCAAACAACCCCAGGTGGATGCTGCTTGCGTAAAACGACGGGAGCTAACGTGTTAAACATTATATTGCATACGTGTAGTAAACAATCACAGAAAGTAAAGGCGTCTCTAACATTTAGTAGCATTTTAACACTACAAGAGAAATGTGTGTGGACAATTCAGGGGCAGGAATGAACACCATAGGCTCTGATTATTCTCTCTGATTTTACTAAGCATTTTTGCTGTTGGAGTTAGGTACTGTCAAGTCGTACCCAACTCACAGCAAAACTATGTACAATGGAACAAATCACTGCCTAGTTCTCCATCCCGCATCACCGGTTTGCTTAGTTCAAGCCCATTCTTGCAGGTATTGTGTGATTCTGTCTCATTGATGGTTTTCCTCTTGTTTTACTAAGGGCAATGTCCTTCCATGGGATCTAGTCCCTCCTGATAACTTGTCCAAAGTATGTGAGACTAAGCTGTACCATCCTCACTTCTAAGGACAGTTCTGGCTATGCTTCTTTACAGACACAGTTCTTTGTTTTTCTGGTAGTAGTCTGCACCAGCTCAGTAATTCAAAGGCATCAGTTCTTGAGTTTTCTTTTTTCTTTGTCAAGCTTTCACATGCATGCTGAGGCACTTGAAAATACCAAGGCTTACCTGAGTCTGGCGAACTAGATCCTCGAAGTGACACCTTTGCTTTGGGATATTTTAAAGGATTCTTTTGCAAGAGATATACCCAGTGGCATATGTTTGATTTCTTGAGTGCTGTTTCCATGTGTGTTAATTGTGGATCCCCCCCCCCCCAAAAAGAAAGAAACTCTTAACAATTTTGGTATCTTCTTCATTTATGATGATATTGTTTATGGGCTCAGTTGTAAGTATTACTGTTTTCTTTAAATTTAGTTACAATCCATACTGAAGGCCATGATCACTGATCATCATTAAATTCTTCAAGTCCTCATCACTTTCAGCAAACTAGGCTGTATGATCTGCATATCATAGGTTGTTAATTAGTCTTCCTCCTATCCTCATTTTGTGTTCTTCATACAGCCCACATTCTTGGATTATTTGCTCAACATACAGATTGAATAAATATGCTGAAAGGCTACAACACCAAGAAAACCTTTCCTGATTTTCAACCAAGCAGTGTCCCTTTGTTCTGTTCTAATGATGCCTCTTGGTCTACGTACACATTCTGCGTGAGTGTAACGAAGATTTCTGGAATTCTCATTCTCTGTAGTGTTATCCATAATTCGTTATAATCCCACACAGTCAAATGTCTTTTCATAGTCAATCAAACAGCTTTCTGGTATTTTCTGCTTTCACCTAAGTTCTGTACATCATCAGAAATGACTCTGTAGATCCATGTTTTCTTTTAAATCCTAATTGAATTTCTGGCAGTTCCTTGTTGATGTACTCAACATTAGCACCATGAAATATCAAATGAATTATAAAGAAAAACAAAGAACTTGCATGTCAGCAATTGATAATCTGAAAACTCGTGATGGAAAAATTCATATAATTAGAACAAGGCCAGTGGCTGTTTTTTCACAGATATAGCCAATTGTATTCATGTGTTTTCTGTCAGTTGAGGCCCATGAATACAGTCACTGTTTATGCTATTTAAAACGGTATTTACATGAAGCTATGATCTCTGGCTTTGTTTCTATCACCCAAGTCATACGGTTTTCAACTACTAATCCTTTGATTCCCACTTCTTCATTCCAATCACCAGTGATTATCAATGTATCTTGGTCATGATAGATTGATTTCAGACTTCAGAAGTTGGCAAAAATCTTCAATTTCCTAATCTTTGGCATTAGTGGTTGATGCTTAGTTTTAAATAATAGTCTTATTAGCTGATCTTCCTTGTAGGTATTTGGATATTATCCAATTACTGACATTGTTGTACTTTAGGGTAGATCTTGAAATTTTCTGTTTTACTATGACCAGCACAACCATTTCTCTACACTTTGTCGTTACCTATGCAGTAGAATACATGATTGTCTGGTTCCAAGTGAACAATGCCAGTCCATTTCAGCTCATTAATGCCTAGGATACTGATCTTTATGCAGTCTATTTCAATTTTGAAGACTTCCAATTGACTCTGATTCATACTATGTGTGTTCCTCATGCCTATTATTGATAGATGTTTGCAACTGTTTCTTCTCATTTCAAGTCGTGCAACATCAGCAAATGAAGGTCCGAAAAGTTTAACTTTACCTGTGTTGCTAAGGTTGACTATATTGTGGAGGCAGTTTCCCCAGATGTATTTTGAGTGCATTCCAACCTGAATGGCTCATCATCTGGTACTACAGTTCCGACAATTAAGTCCACAAACTTGATTGTTCTAAGTGCTACACAGCTTGTTGCTGAATATCACTATGGTTACCTTCAAAGTACTCCCCTTGGGAAGCTATGCACCAATGCCAGCACCTCAGTACACCCTTCACAGCAATTTTGGAACTCTTTCTGGATGGCCATTATACCCAGTGGTATGGTGGAAAGTCTGTGAGCTGAATCATATAGTTGTCTGTGAGGGAGTTTTTAGCCAGTAAGCAACTAAGAGTACTGGAATACTCTCTCTGCTCACCTCTTCTGTGCCCGCAATGACTTTTTTCTCTACCTGAAGATAAAGGAAATATTGAAGACATTTTGATGACATTTCATGACATCAAGGGTAATATGACAACAGCTCTGATGGCCATACCAGAAAAAGAGTTCCAAAATTGCCTTAAAAGGTAGACTAGGCTCTGGCAACAGTGCATAGCTTGCCAAGGGGAATACTTTGAAGATGACTATAATGATACTCAGCGATGAGGTATGTAGCACTTTTTCTAGGACGACTTCCCGAACTTAATTGTAAGCTGTAGTAGATAAAGTTGTGTTCTGTTGTTGTTCACGAGGTATTCAGGGTCTTTTTTTCCAGAAGTATACTGCTGGATCATTCTTCCTAATTTGCCTTACTCTGGAAGCTCCCCTGAAACCTGTCCATCACGGGCGACCCAGCTGGTATTTGAAATACAAGTGGCAATCCTTCCAGTATCATAGCAATATGCAAGCTACCACAAACTGACAGACACATGGTGTCAGGTTGCTGATCTCCCTAAAACCCACTGCCACTGAACCCTAACATTCTTACGGGACAGAGTATAACTGCCCATTGGGTTTCCAAGGAATGGCTGGAGGATTCAAATTGCAGACCTTTTCGGTTACCAGCCTAGCTCTTACCCATTATGCCATCAGGGCTACTGGTAGTATGATGTTGCTTCTCTGGTTTTTTTTTTTTGGAAATTATGGCACTATTTTTACTATTTCTTCCACTTTCCCAAGTCTTACAATAAGGTTATTGAGAGCTAAAGGAAACTAAATGACTCAGTTAGATGTGTCTAACAATACACAGTATTTCTTCTGAGCCTTAGTGACTTTCCTATGCCAATCACATGGGACTAACATCATGAAAAAGATTTAATGTCTTATTTCGCCTGTGACCTCAAAGTTTGCCTCCAAGGTACCTTCATTAGCCCTATTCTTATGATCAGCTGCACTTCACCTTCTGGAATAGAACATGCACTAAGATAAGTGGGGTTGGGAGGGCACTGAAGGTCCAATGGTAGAATTCTTGCCTTCTCTGCCTGAAGTCTTGTGTAGATTCCTGGGAAGCCACCTTATATCCACCCACCACCTTTCTGTCATTAAAGAGTTGTCATGATGCTGAACAGATTTCAGTGGAACTTCCGGTGTAAGACAGATGAGGAAGCAAAGTCTGGTGATCTACATCTGGAAATGAGCCCATGAAAACCCTAAGGATCACAACAGTTTGACCAGCAGTCTTGTTTGTTCTGCTGGACATGGAGTGTCCATGATTTGGGGTCAAAAACAAGAGCTCACAGAAAGTCCAAATATCACCCTCCAGTACGAGCTGAAGCTTTACTCAAAGGAAGAAACACACTTTTATGATCATGCTTGTTGTGTCAGATTTATTTCTTCTTGTTGGTGTTCACACCTTTGTTTCTAAATGTGATCTAGTGTTGATGTTTAGGAAAGTATTTAGTGATGGCATATACAAAACTACTGGCACACAGCTATGAGTTTCTAATGTAAACCAGAATTTTCTCCTATTAGAAGTTTAAATAAGAGAGAAAATTAGAATTATGTGTACCATTCCTCCAACAAAAGCTCCTTGGAAGCAAAGATGGCAAGACTGCATCTTACATACTTTGGGCATGTTGTTAGGAAAGATCAGTCCCTGGAGAAGGACATCATGTTTGCTAGAGTGGAGGGTCAGCCAAAAAGAGGAAGACCTTCGACGAGATGGATTGACACGGTGGCCGCAACAATGGGCTTCAGCATAAAAACAGCTGTGGACCTAGCACAAGGCCATCCAGGGTTTCATTCTGTTGTTCATGGAGTTGCTATGAGTCGGAACCAACTGGACGACACCTAACAACAACAACATTCATCAGCAACATTTAGATGTTGTTGTACGGTAAGCTCACATTTATTAGGTGTGGTTTTGGGAATAAGCTTATTGGTTATTTGGTTATTCTGCTTTTTTTTCAGAATTACCATATATTATACACTGATTTATAAATAATAACAAAGTAAGAGTAACTCTACAGATAAAAATGTTGAATGTATATTAGTATTTCTCTGTTTTAGAAGGGACTTTTCATGTATTTTGATTATAATTCACACCAAAAATAAATAAATAAATAAATAAATAAAATCCATTTTGGTTTTGAAACTGTTGGTGGACATGATTCCATACGGGAAATTTGCTCAAAGATTTTACTGACATTTTACTATTTTACTATAATATTCACTGCAAATAATATTCTTAATACCAGTAAACTATCTTTTAACTGAAATTGATAGGCATCAGCAGCAGATTATGGACATGAAATAGTTTGGTTCCCTGTAGTGATGAATCATGCAGTTCCTAATTAAACAATGGTTCTATTGTTTTAGATTAAATAAATCCTTATCTTTGAGTTAATGTTGACTCAATCTTATAAGACAGAGCAGAACTGTCCATGGTTTTCAAGGCTGTAATCTTCAAGGAAGCAGACTGCCACCATCTTTCTCCCAGGGAGCACCTGTTGGCTTAGAATTATCCATGTTTCTGTTAGCAGCTGGGCATTTAACCACTGTACCACTAAGTCTCCTTTGTTTTGGACTACTCTTCCCAGTATAATACTACTTTTTTTTTCCTTTTCTATACAATTCATAATTTAATAGCTAAAAAAATAATTTCTGGAAATACCGTAGCTCTATAAGATCCTTTGTATTATGCACATAATTTTGTTTTTAATGCATAAGGCATGATTAGGTATAGTGAACTTTTCAAGAAGATAATACAACCACTCAGCCACAAGGACTCCCTTGTTCTGGACTGTTCTCAGTTAAATGGTATGTAATGTCTGGTCTACTCCAGTAGTCTGTTGTGTGTGTGTAGTCCAGCTAATATAAAATGTTAAAAAAATTTTAAAACAGATATACATATGTTAGTTACTGCCTTGATTGTTATAGTGGTTCCCATTTAACCCAGTAAACGATAATTTAATGTCAACCTGAGGTCATCTTGAGTGGGAATGTGGAACCTAAGGCTTATAGTATTGATTCATTCCTCCCAAGTATCTTCATAAAGTTAGATTATGGATTTATTGATTCTTTCTGTTCAGCTCACAGCATCACAACTCATTTCAGTCTATAGGGAAAGGCTCCTCTCTGCTTAGATTTGATTATTTCTCCAGAAATGATTCTAGTATTTTTAAAATATATAATTTAATTTGTCACAAAAGCAAATGACTAACAAGATATAATAGATGCAACATTGGGATGCACTGCTGAAACTTAAGCTTCTAATGCACCATCTGCACTTACATGTTATCACAAGCAGCCATATTTTACATTATTTCCGTAGTGAGATATAATTGAACGATGAAAAAAGTCTGCTTATAACTTACTTTTACACAGATTAATTGTTGAAATAAAACATTCCTTTAACTTATTTCCCATATAGGGAGGTTCTATAATTTTAAGAAAATCTCAGATCTACAGAGCTTTGCTTATTAAAATATTTCAGTTTTCACATGGCTGGTTTTTTGAAGTGAATGATTCATTGCTGTCTTTTCATCATTCTGCCTCAAAGAACTGCACTTGAAACTGATTTACTGCTGGGTGATTAACCTACAAATAGTTAACCTTGATAATAAGGTAATCTTGAAGTATATCTCAATGTAATGTAATGTAATGAAATATAATATAAAGGAAGATAATGTAATAATGTAATATAATATATTTTATAGTAATTTGATTTTGTTCCACTTGGTTTATTTTGTGCCTAACCAAAGCCAGACTGTATGAACATCAGAACTGAATAGAAACTAAGAATAGGAGTTTCGAGACCCCATCAATAATTCATCTGCTTTTTCACTTTCTTTATGAATTTGGATTTTTTTTTTAAATCACAGTTCTTTTGTTTGTTTTAAGATGGGAAATGAGACTAATAAGTCTATGTGGTAATTTCTTTCTTCTCCCCCTCCCTTTTTGGTGAAGATTAAAAGAGTAAAGCTATCAATTCAAGCTTTTACCCAGTAGCCTGTAAGCCTTCTATAGAGGTTAGTTATTATTATGCACAAGAGATGCGAGAAAGTGTAGCCACGGACTCCATATTCAGTTAGCACCATAGAAGAGGCCAATACGTACGCAGTAGGGGACCCGTAAGAATTTAAAATATCATACTGTTTTAAATTAACTTTACTGATACATAGCTTATGTACAATAAAATGGGCACATTTCAATTTTACAGTTGGTGAAATTTGATAAAAATATAATCTAATATAATTTGATAAAATATAATATAATATAAATATACCCACATGTAACACTACCCTGTTTATGGACATTAATGCATTCAAGAAAATCCCTTCAATATTCCTTTACAATTAACCCCCCATGACCATAGGTGACTATTTGACTCTCTCTGTGATAATAGATTGTTGTTGCTTACGTTAGATACCCCCTAGTCCATCTCCACTCAGAAAGACTCCAAGTGACAGAGTAGAACTTTCCTATAGGATTTTTGTGTCTGTAATTTCTATAGAAGCAGATTACTAACTCTTTCTCCTGAAGAATGTCTAGATGGATGGAACTGCCAATTATACAGTTTACAACCAAGTACTTGACTTCTCTGTCACTGAGTGTGCTTTGTCCGGTACAGAGCATTTTACTAAATAGAATGAGAGAGTATGCTCTGTTTTGACTGACGTCTTGCTGCTGAGCCTACCACCTAATGAACATTTGGGGGTTTTCAGGTTTGGTTTTTTTTTTTTTTTTGGCAGTTACTGATGGAGGTACTACTATACTTTTGTGTACAAGGATGTTTTAATTTATCTTTGTTAGCTGTCTAAGAGTGGAATTGCTGGATCACGCAGAAAGTGCACACACAGCTTTTTAAAAAAATAAGAAACCTACTTGCCGAAATAGGTAATAATATTTGAGATTCCACCAGCATTTCCGTTAGACAGTCTTCCCAAGCTTTTCCGGTTTCATTTGTTTGTTTTACTTGCTGTTTTCTTGGGACTGATGTTTTATCTCATGAAAATATTAATTTTGTCACACTACTCTAAAAAACTTGGTGGCTTCACAAAACAAATATTTATTTACTAAGCATTCTGAAGGCTGAAAGTCCATACCGGCATCTCAGTGCTCAGTTTCTTCCTTGCAGGTATTTGTGGGCTTTCCTTGAATGTTTGCCTTATCGATGATTCTCGCATGGCCTCTGTTCCCTTTATCCCCTTGTGCGTATCTCTGTGTCAAGTTTGATTTTTTATAGCTCAGAAGTTATTCAGTTTAGAACCCATATTTATCACAGGTAAATGAAAATATCCTGGTAGACAAAAGTCTACTAGTTTTGTAAGTAACGTCCAAAATCCTCCAGAAAATTGTAATTTAATTAACATAAAAATGAAATCCCTATTTTGAAACAAAACTTAGTTTTGTTTTGTTTTTTCAACATATCATATTAGGATTTCATGGTCAAAATATTATGCTTTAAAAGCAGGGATAAGACATTATGTTTCCATGTCCAAATCTGTCTGTTGTCTACTTTTGTAACTAAAATTTCATTAGTACAAGCCATGTACATTAGCGTGTGTGTATAAATATACACAGCAAGGCATATATACCAATTTAACAATTTCTAAGTGTATAATTCAGTGACATTGATTATATTCTTCAAGTTGTACAACCATCATCGCTTCCCATTTGCACATCTTTTGGCTTGAAGTGGAAACGTTGCTGTCATAGCGGTTATGGGCTGTGTCTGCTAACCAAAAGACACTCCTTGGAAACTCCATGGAGCATTTCTGCTCTGTTCTCTAGAGTCGTCATCGACTCAGTGACAACGGCTTTGAATCGGAAGAGTCGAATCATTGGATAAAAGACCATAAAGACTGGTTGCAAAGAAAAAAGACTTGCTATCTGACACGGAAAAGACAAATTTTGCTGATTTCTGTGCTAAAGTCACCTGAGATAAAATTGTCTTTCTTCAGTTATTTCATCACTTTGCTGTTAGGTTATTTTGTTTAGTTTGTTTTCAGTTTAAGCGATTGTTTTCCATTTTCAATTTTTTTCCAAGTGTTTTTATAAAACACGTCTTTTTCTAGAGAAAGAAAAGATCAAATAAACTACATTCAATTGATAAAGTTTTCATTTATCTCTGTGTTCCTTTTACCTTCCTTCCCATACGAATACTGTATTTATTACTTAAAAAAAGACAAGTAACTATTTTTTGTCCTAATATGCTGCTGTTGGCTGCCATCAAGTAGATTCCTATGCACAGTGAGCCAACTTGTAGCGAAGAAACATTGTCCAGCCCTGTGCCATCCTCACAATCGCTGACTTCGAGTCCATTGTCACAGTTTGTCAGCGTATCTTGCTGATGGTGTTCCTCCTTTTCCCTGACTCTCTGTGTTTTACCAAGTATGCTGTCCCTAGGACTTATTCCTCCATTGCCACTGGCTCACTAGCTTATGCTGCCTCTGGAAATGATTCGAAGTTGATCATCAATTCTTTTTGGAGCAATGACTTTTCATATTCCTTCCATCTTCTTTTGAGGCTTCCTGTAGTATCTCATAGAATTCTTCAGTATTGCAAAACTTGAAGTTTGATTTTTTTCTTCAGTTCTTTCAACTTGTGTGTAGTTTCCTTTTTGTTTTCTATTTTCAGGTCTTTGCATACATTATCATAATACTTTGTGTCTGTGAGCTATCCTTTAAAATCTTCAGTTTGCCTCTTTCTTCATTATTTCTTCCATTTGCTTCAGCTACTCTACTTTTAACAGCAAGTTTCAATTTTCTAATGTAAGTATTTTAATACAGATTCATAATTCCTTTTCTACTACATGAAAAACATGCTTCTCTAGTAACTCTTCTGTATCTTCTTTTTGTTTTACTTCACAATATATCTTGGAAATTGGTCAATGATGGTATATAGCTATGCTTCATTTGTGTTTAATCTGTATTATGTTTTATTGCATGGATGTTCCATAGTTCATGTAATCAGTACCTTATTTTATTGATTTTGATTTGATTAATCTTGTAATTGATTATAGATTCCCCCCTCTCATATTAGTCCTGCAATAAGCAACTGTTACACAATAACTTTGACACCATCACAGTTTTCAATCTATGGGATCTTTTAAGTTTAAGCTTAGGTAATTATATTTCACTTTTTGAAAATTTTTATGGGTATATTCTTCAATTGTAGTTTTTTTTTTTATATGTATCCTTTCTTCTTTTTCTAACTCTTTACATTTAGTTATCAATGCTTAATTTTAGCCCTTGCCTACAATCAAATCTGTTCTGAAGGAAGTACAGCCAGAGGGCTCCTTGGAAACAAAGATAGTAAGACTACATCTTACATACTTTGGACATGTTGTCAGGAAGAGTCAGTCCATGGAGAAGGACATCATGCTTGACAGAGTGGAGGGTCAATGAGAAAGAGGAAGACTTTTGATGAGATGGATTGACACAGTGGCCGCAACAATAGACTTAAGCATAAAAATGATTATGGACATGGCACAAGACCAGGCAATGTTTGGTTCTGTTGTTCATGGTGTCACTATGAGTCAGACATGACTCAGCAGCACCTGACAAAGACAACAGCAGTCACCTTGAATGGTCTCCCGTAAGCTGCTGATTCCCAAAACATTAGCTGTAGAATGAAAGAGTTTTGTCAACTGCAGATGAATACTGAACACTGGATATCTCCATGTGGATACAAGGAGCCTCTTCAAATACCCTCAGTTCAAATAGAAGTGCATTTTCTTTTCTTCACTTTCACTTCCAATTTCCTTCTCCTGATTTTTTATCAACTCAATATCTCAAACAACATGCGATTTCAAATTCCTTTTTTCAGTGTATAGAAGGAATTATATCCATACCCTGTAGATTAATGTGTAAAATATCCCCAAGGATTGATCTTCAGTCTAACTGTACTTGCTTTTATCAGTACATATCATTACTTACTCAGACTTTTTCAGTGCGCTGCTAACGGCATCCTTGATTCCAGCTTCTCTCCCTCTCCAGCATTCATAGGGATTGTTCATTGTCCTAACATGTCACTGCTTTTGTGACTAATGATTCCCAAATGAATTCTTGCTCATCTACAATCTAGTCTTATTTCTCAGAAATTATTCTTGTGAAATGTATGTCCCCAAATGCCTATGCATATAGACACCTTTACGTGAGTTATCCCTTTGCATAAAATACCTTTAATACCCTTTCTACACCTGGTAAATCCTTGGTACCCTTAAAGACTAGTGCAGATATTGTTTCCTCTATGAAGTCTAAAGTATATTTCTTTGTCTTTGTCTTATTCTTTTCACTCAGAGACTATTTTTTTTGCCTGTAATTCTACAACTATTGCTTTCATTATGACATATCAGCACTTCTTTTGTAGCATAGCTACTTACAGATCTGTCTCTTTCTTTAAGTGGTGAGCTCTATTGAATGTGCCCATATTTAATCTACCCTGTTTTGTCCAGAACTTGGCATAGAACTCCTGGGACATAATTGAATGAATTATATATTTTTTCTCTCTCTCCTTTTTCTTTTCCATTTTTTTTTTAAATTTTTGCCTAGTTAATCCCAAATATGCATGAAATGGGCTTTAAAACGATCAAATTCGCTCTTATATTCTGTCACATGGTAAAAAAGATTTTGGAGAAAAAGGTAACATTCAAAAAACTAACAAAAAGCATAGTTCCTTAGGAGACATCTATAAATGTCATCCAAACAACCCTTAAGGTGTTATTGTATGAAGCAGGCTCAGTTAAATAATATTCATCATGCTGCCACTTTTTGAATTTGATTTTTGTCTGTTGTACACTCTTGTTAAGTGGGCATACATGTTGTTATCTCTAGGCTTATCTAGATTGGTATCCCTTTTTCCAATTCAAACAAAACACCTAGATCAGAATCATAGAATTTTTTACCAATCTCTGTAATTCAAGCAAGAATATATACTAAATAAATGTTTTTGATCAATTTATTTCATTTATAGCTTTTCAAATTTAACAAGCTTATATGGATGTGAAAAAAGAAACATATAAGCTTTTCTTACCAGTTGCTGTTGTTAAGTGCTGTTGAGTCAGTTCCAACTCATAGTGAACCTCTGCACAACAGAACGAAACACTGTCCAGTCCTGCACCATGTCCACATTGTTTTTATACTTAAGCCCATTGTTGTGGCCACTATGTCAATCCATCTCATCAAAGGTCTTCCTCTTTTTCATTGACCCTCCTCTCTACTGAGTATGATGTCCTACTCCAGGGACTGATCCTTCGTGACAACTTGTCCGAAGTAAGTAAGATGCAGTCTTGCCATCTTTGCTTCCAAGAAGCACTCAGGTTGTACTTCTTCCAGAGCAGATATGTTTGTTCTTTTGGCAGTTCATGGTACATTCAGTATTCTCCAGCACCACAGTTCAAAAGCATCAATTCTTCTTCTGTGCTCCTTGTTCATTGTCTAGCTTTCACACATATATGATGTGATTGAAATTTTCATGGCTTGGGTCAGGTGCAGTGTAGTCTTCAAGGTGATATCTTTAATTTTCAGTGTCTTAAAGAGGTCCTTTGCAACAGATTTTCCCAATGCAATGCGTCTTTTGATTTCTTGACTGCTGCTTACATGGATGTCGATTGTGGAACCAAGTAAAATGAAATCACTGACCACCTCAGTCCTTTCTACATTTATTACGATGTTGCTTATTGGTCCAGTTGTGAGGATTCTTGTTTTCTTGATGTTGAGGTGCAATCCATACTGAAGTTGTGGTCTTTGATCTTAGTCAGTGTTTCAAATCTTACTTCCAGCAAGTAAGGTGGTGTCGTCTGCATAATGCAGGTTGTTAATGAGTTGTCCTCCTATCCTGATGCCTCATTCTTCATATAATCCAGCTTCTTTGATTATTTGCTTGGTATGCAGATTGAAAAGGTATGGTGAAAGGATACAACCCCAACACACACCTTTTCTGACTTTAAATCATGCAGTGTCCCCTTGTTCTGTTTGCATGGCTGCCTTTTAATCCAGGTATGGATTCCTTAAGAGCACAAAGTGTTCTTGAATTTCCATTTGATGCAATATTATCCACAATTTGTTATGATTCACACAGTCAGATACCTTTATATAGTCAATGAGACACAGGTATTCTCTGTTTCCGGTATTCTCTGTTTTCAACCAAGATTCATCTGACAGCAGCAATGATATCCCTGGTTCCACATCCTCTTCTGAATCCATCTTTATTTTTTAGGCAGTTCTTTGTCAATATACTGTTGCCGTCACTTTTGAGTGATCTTGAGCAAAATTTTACTGACATCTGGTATTAATGATATTGTTCAGTAATTTTCACATTTGGTTGGATCAGCTTTGTTTGGAATGGGCATAAATGTGGATCTCTTCCAGTCAGTTGGCCAGGTAGCTGTCCTCAAAATTTCTTACCTTAGACAAATGAGCACTTCCAATGCTACATTTGTATATAAATACTGAGTATGGAAAACTTGTGAAAAACAATGGGGGAAAAAATGTGCATCATTGTTTCTGAATAACATAAACTATTTTGATATAATATTACTTTCTAAGAAACATCTTTTCTAGGGTTGCCCCACCTCCTGAAAAAATAGAATAGAATAAAAATGTGAAAATAAAAAGTTGTAAACATTTAGGAAAAATAGAAAGTCACAAAGAGTAAATATTGTGTATATATATATTTTTAGACAATTTGTATAGGGAAGAAAAGAAAAGAAAAACTTGTTCTCTAGTCAATTTAGACTCATAGTGATCCTAAGGACCAAGTATAAAGTCAAAGTAGAACTGTCCCATAAGGTTCCTAAGGAGTGGTTGGTGAAATTGAACTGTGACATTTTAGGTCAGCAACCAAGTTCTTAATCACTTTGCTGTAGTGGTGGTATGTTGTTTTAGTCTGTTGTCAAGAATACCCTAGATAAGGACTAAAGTTATGAATAGAACAAATCAAATACAACCATAGAAAACATTGTTACCATTGTCTGAAAGGATATTTATTCATCCTTAGTCAGGTACTTTGATGTGATACTACATTATCTTACAAAGTCTTATTGCCCACTCATTCATAAGTGTCTCCAGAATTCATGAGTCATTATTCCAGGATCTGAAGCATCTTCTGTAGAAATAATAATCATAATTAACTTCTTCAAGTGGTATAGTCCTCAATAAAAATATAATACAGTGGGTTTTAAGATTATCTATGGGGACCTCCTGGTATAATTACGTATGTTGAAATATACTCAAAGGCAACAGGTTGCTGGGAGCAAAACATGTGGATCTAATCGTAGTCCTGTAATTTGAGTTTCAAGTCTGATACGACTGTACTCTTGTTTATAATAGAAGTAAGGGTTTAGTTTTCCAACATCTGTTTAAATCTCACTTTCCATTTAATTCATAAATCTTAAAAAAAAAATTACGTTGATGTTGATTTTGACTCATGTTGATCCCATATGTGTCAGAGTAGAAATATTGTGTGTAGGGTTTCAGTGGCTGTTTTATTGAAAATAGATCACCAGGAATTTAATCCAGGGTGTCTCTTGGAGGATTGGTAAATTGCAGCCTTTAATTTAGTAGCCAAGTGTTTAACTGTTTGCACTAACTAAGGATTCCAGTCAAACTAAAGTTTAATCAATTACTTCATAAACGCTTTGTCCATGTCCAATTCAAAATATATTTAAATAGCTTCCTTAGCTGTTCATGAGTTCTTGAAATATTCGAAGATTTTTTAAAATATATAATTTGAGAGCTAGACAAAATACAAAGAGGGCAGCAGTTACAAATGAAATTGATTCCACACGTTTTTGTTTACTTACTTTTTTATTGTTATTAAGTGAAAGTATACAATCCAAACTAAATTTGCATGCCTACCTATCTGCAGCTTCTTCTGCTCTCCTTGCCCTGTAACAGCACTCTCCACCATTTCATTCCATATATGTAATACCCTCTTTAAAATCTCCCATACCCTCCTCTCCACTATCTCCTCTACCTTTTAGTAAGAGGCCAGTAGGACAGTTTCGGACAGATGCAGAGAACCACAAAGTACACACACCATATGGTCATACTGTGAACCATAGTCTATTCCTGTCTGAAGAGTTGACCTCAGTAACGGTTTCTGGTCTGGGGCAGCAGCAGCTATGGGGGCCATGCTACCAGGGGAACAACCTAGCCTCTAGATCATCAATTGTTGTCTTTTAGGGGAGTACTCATGGTGCACCCTTCTTTCTCTCAACATTGTGTGTTGCATCACGGCTGTCTTTGGGGGTGGCTGGGCACCATCTGGTTCTTCTGGTCACATGTTGATATAGTTAGCCATTCATATGTGTCTGTTTCCTGGGCTCTTTTTCCCTCATGTCTTTGTTGTTCTTGCTGATTATTTGTTCAGAGTGAGTTGGGACCATTCAGTGTACTTCAGATGGCAGCTTGCTAGCTTTTAGAATCTCAGATGCCACTCATCAACATGGAGTGCAGAAGACTGTTTTAGCAATAAGCTAGCTATGCCAGTTGGCCTCACTGTTCCCTGAAAACATGGTCCCCAGACCCCTGCCCATGTCACTCTATCCTTGCAATACAGGATTACGATTGGAAGTTTTCAGTTTATGTTGAAGTCCAGACAAGTTGATATTTATATTGTATGCTGTCACTGTTTTTACCCTTCCAAATTTCTGTCTAATCTATGACCATCTCTCTCCCTTCCCCCTCTCCCTTGTAGCCATCCAAGAATCTTTTCTTCTGTACATGAGTCTGTTTTTAAGTCCTTATAATAAGGTCCTCATACAATGTGTGTTCTTGTGTGGCTGAATGATTTCACTCAGCATAATGTCTTTCAGTTGAAACCAGATTATGAGATGCTTCCTAAAATCATCAGTGTTCTTTATCGTTGCATAGTGTAACTGCCCTTGATTCTGTAGGCTATATTCTGAGCAGTGAGATTACTGGATTAAGGGCAGTCACAAGAACAGCTACATGTACATGAATGGTTATTGCAGCATAGTTCACAACTGCAAAGAGATGAAATCAATCAAGATGTGCAACAACAGATAAATGGATAAACAAACCAGGGTAGATATACTCAATGGAACACTATGCAGTGATAAAGAACAATGATGATTCTAGGAAATATCTCATAATCTAGTTTCACATTCTGTAGGTGGTCTTTTAATTCATTTGGCAGTCTTTGGATGAGCAAAAGTGTTTGGTTTTTGGTAGTTCCCATTTGTTTATTTTCTCTTTTGTCAATCATCCTTTTTCTGATTTTGAAGTCCATCTAAGCCGTGTATTAAAACTTCCATTGTTGATCTTATTTTTTCTTGCATGATCTTTATCATTTTAGGTTTGATATTTAGGACGTTTACCCACTTTTGGTTAGTTTTTGTGATGTGAAATATCTTCTTGTTTCACTCTTTTGCAGATGGGTATCCAATTTTGCCAGCACCATTTGTTAAACGGACTATTTTTACCCCAGTTGACAATCTTAGGACCTTTGTCGAATATCAGCTGTTCATAAGAAGATGTGGGTTCTCTGGGGTCTCAACTCTGTTCCATTGATCTATATTTCTCTTTTTGTATCAGTACCAGGTTGTTTTGACTACTGTGGCAGTGTAATAAGTTATAAGGTCGGGCAGTGTGAGACCTCCCACTGTGTTCCCCTTCTTCAGCAGTGCTTAACTTATCCAGGGTTTCTTCCCTTTCCAAACAAAGTTGCTGATTTGTTTCTCCATCTCATTAAAAAGTGACACTGGAATTTTTATTGAGATTGCATTGTATATGTAGATCACTTTGATTAAAATAGACTGTTTCAGAAAGTTACGTCTTCCTGTTCGTGAGCATCGTGGGTTTCTCCATTGATGTAAGTCTCTGGGTTTATTGTTGTAAAGTCTTGTAACTCTTTGTATAGATCTCTTATTTCTTTAGTTAGACTTATTCCTGGATATTTTGTATTCTTCAGGGCTATAGTGAGTGATTTTGATTTAGTGATTTCTTCTTTGATGACCTCTTGTTGGTATAAAGGAATCCTGCTGATTTACTTATTTTTATATTGTATCCTGATACTTTGTTGAACTTTTCTATTAGTTCACGTGGTTTACTTAAGGATTACTTACGATTCTCTACATATGCAATCATACAGCCTGCAAATAGGGAGATTTTTCTTCTTCATTGCTGATACAGATGCTCATTATTTCTGTATATTGTGTAATTGCTCTGGCTAGAATTTCTAGTACAATGTTGAATAGAGGTGGTGAGAGTGGGCATCCTTGTCTAGTTCCCATTCTCATGGGGAATTCTTTCAGTCTCTCTCCATTTAGAATGATGCAGGCCATTGGCTTTGCATAGATGCTCCTTATTGCATTGAGAAATTTGTATTTTATTCCTATTTTGCTGAGAATTTATAGCATGAATGGGTGTTGGACTTTGTCAAATGCCTTTTCTGCATCAATTGACAAGATCAGATGATTCTTGTCTTTTGTGTTATTCATGTGGTTGATCACATTAACTGTTTTTCTGATGTTGAGCCAGCCTTGCATCCCCAGTATGAATCCAAACTGAGCATGAGGAATTTTTCTGATATGTTGTTGAGTTATATTGGCTAGTATTTTGTTGAAAATTTTTGTATCTAGGTTCATGGGTGATATTGGTCTGTAATTTTCCTTTTTTGTGGCTTTTGTGTCGGGGTTATGCTTGCTTCATAGAATGAATTTGGGAGCGTTCCATCCCTTTTTATGCTGTGAAATAGTCTCAGCAGTATTGGAATTAACTCTTCACTTAAAGTTTGTTAGAATTCTCTAGTGAAGCTATTTGGGCCAGGACATTTTTTAGTCGGTAGCTTTGGGATGACTTTTTCACTCGCTTCTTTTGTGATGGGTTTATTAAGTTCTTCTACTTCTTGTGAAAATTTTGGTAGGTAATATGAACCTAGAAATTGGTATGTTTCCTCTCGGTTTTCAAATCTGTTAGAGCACAGTCTTTCATACTGTTTTGTTATGGTACTTTTGATTTCAGTTGGGTCTATTGTGACATCTTCCTTCTCATTTCTTGTTTGGGTTATTTGCTTCCTTCTCTGTTTTTCTTTTGTAAGTTTAGTCAATGGCTTATCAATTTTGCTGATCTTTTCAAAAAACCAGCTTTTGGTTTTGTCAATATTTTCAATTGTTCGTCTGTTCTCTGATTTATTTATTTCTGCTCTAATCTTTATTATCTGTTTTCCTCTGGTGACTGAGGTTTTCTTCTGTTGCTCTCTTTCTACTTGCTAAAGCTGTAGGGTTAATTCTTCATTTGGGGTCCATTCTTTCTTTCAGACATGAGCAGTTTTATAGATAAATTGACCTCCGAGCACTGATTTGGCTCTATCCCATAGGTTCTGGTAGGATGTGTTTTCATTCTCATTTTATTCCATAAATTTCTTAATTTTATGCTTGATTTCTTCTATAACCCATGTTTTTTTGAGCAAGGTGTTGTTCAGTTTCCATGAGTGCCAACTTCTATGTATGTTTTTTCTGCTATTGATTTTGACTTTTATAGATTTATGTTCTGAGAAGATGCTTTGCAATAATTTAGTGGTTTGGGTTTTGTTGAGACTTGCTTTATGTCATAACACATGGTCTATTCTGGAAAATGTTCCATGTCCACTAGAGAATAGGTGTACTTCTCTGTTGATGGATAAAAAGTTTTGTATACATTGATGAGTTCTGATTCATTAAGTGTCACAGTAAGATTTGTGTCTTTAGTGAGTTTTTCTCTGGATGATCTGTCCACTACTGAAAGTGGAGTGTTGAAGTCTCTAGCTATTATTGTGGAGTGATCTCTCTCACTTTTCATTGTAGTCAGTGTTTGTTCAATGTATTGAGATCTTCTGGTGCTGGGTGTTTAAATATTTAATATTGTTAACTCTTGCTTATTAAAACTGTCAGCAATGGATAGTGACCATCGTTGTCCACAATGATGGATTTTACAATAAAATCTATTTTGTCTGAGACTAATATTTCCACACCTGCTCTTCTTTGTATATTGTTAGTTTAGTATATATTATTCCATTCTTTAATTTTCATTTTGTTCATAGCTTTGAGTCTACGGTGTTTTTGTTGTAAGCAACATATAGACAGGTCATGTCTTTGGATCCAGGATATCACTTGTTGTGTCTTTATTGGAATATCCAGTCTATTTATTTTCAGTGCAGTTATTGATAGGTATGTGTTTAGTGCTATCATTTTGATGTATTTATTTTTGTGTTGGTGTTTTTTTCTGTTGCTCTTACTATTCTGTTTTGGGCTTTTCTTCTTTACAGGTTGATTTTTCATCTCTTTTAGTGTTGGTTTTGTGTTTGTTGAAACTCTTGTGTTACATTTCTTGTTTTGATACATTGCATTGCTGTTGTGTTTTGCAGCTACCCCATAAGCCCTCTTAATATTCTAACTTCATACCCAGTTTTAACTTCTGCATATCTATTTAACTTCCTCTCAATCTGAAAGGATTATAAATATTGTATGTTATCCCTTTTTTAAATGTGATGGTGTTACAGTTTTTGTGATATGATCATTGGTTACCTCCTTTTAATATTGTAGCTTTGATTGAGTTTCATGATTTCCTTAACTGAGCAGGATTCTTGATGCTGTGTCTTGCACTGACTCCTTAAATATACACGTAAGACTTTTGTTTTTCTGAGCAAAGAGCTTCTTTCAGTATTTCTTGCAATTTTGGTTTGGTTTTTACAAAGTCTCTAAGCTGCTGTTTATCTGTGAATGTCTCAATTTCATCTTCATATTTGAGAATTGATTTTGCTGTATATACAATTCTTGGTTGGAAGTTTTTCTCCTTCAAGGATTTGAATGTATCATCCCACTGCCTCCTTGCCAACATTTTTTCTGCTGAGAAATCAAAAGAATCCTACAGGGTTTCCCTCTGAATGTTAGGTTTGCTTCAAAGCCCTACTGCATTTAAGAAACTCTGTTAATGTTTCATTTCATTAAGTTTGAGTATAACACATCTTGGTGTCTTTGTTTTGGGATCTAGTTTTTGTGGCATTTGATACAGGTCTTGGATATCTATGTTCTCTTCTTCCATAACTTCAGGAAAGTTTCGTGTCAGCAACTTAGCAACAATACTCTACATTTTCAGTTATCCCACCCTTTTCAGGAACTCCAATTAATTGCAGATTATTCCTCTTGATAGAATCCCACACGTTCCTTAATGCTTCCTCATTTTTCTTATTTATTTTCTCTGATTTCTCCTCATATATGCTGGTGTCATTTGCTCTGTTCTCAAGATCACTAAGTTTGACTTCTGTCTCTGCAATTCTGCTCTTTTTCTTTACACTGAATAATCTAATTCAATAATTTTGTTATTGATATGCTGGATTTCAGATCATTGATATTCCATCAGTTCAAATAGCTTGCTTAATTTTTTCACTTTCCTCTGCTGCATTTTGCTTAATTTCTAGTGTACTTTTGTCTATAATTCTTTTGTACATAATTCTTTTGTACACAACCTCTGATTGTTTCAGAAAGGCTTCTTCATCTGAAAACTTTTTGATTCTTTTATTTTGGGAGCTTTCAGGAGCCATGGTGGGCTTCTTTTTTAAATGGTTAACAGTGGCTTGCTGCCTTCAGGCCATCTAGAGGCTGTTTGGCTTCTCTGGTGTTAACTCAACAGCAGCTGAGGTGCAGTTTTGAAAAGGGAGTTTGTCACTGGTCACCTGTCTGTACTCTAGTGACTAGCCCCAATGGCCTCTCTGGAGTGGTAGGCTCCATCTCCTGGCTGGCCTGGCTAGCCAGGATGCCACCCTACCATCAACCAACCCTATGATGCAGGTCAGTAAAAGCTGGAAGAGATGATGTCAGTCTGCTCAGAAGTTATTTCCACAGGGAATCTTATTTTAAAATGCTAGCAGTTGTCCAACAGTTTGAAAAATCAGTCAGGCCATCATGTGAGGAAGGGTCATGTTCTGGCTGACAGTAGAAGTGCTTCTTCAGCTGTCCCCAGATTTTATGATGTAGTTCAAAGTAGGGAGGTATTAAGGCTTTGCTGCCATCCTCAACCTGGCCCTAACCATGAGGTAACACTGTGCCAAATACGGCTTTTCTGTTGGAAAAGCACCTTATGGACTGACATTGTTTCACAGCTTGAGAATTATTCCCTGCTGAGGCCGCTGGTTAGGTGACTCCACATTCCAGCTGACCAAGATAGCATCCTTGCCGAGCTGCCCTTCCAGCTTCAAGTAAGCATAATCTATGGCATGAGTCGGATTTGACTCGACGGCACTTGGCTGGCATGGCAGAGTTCAGAGAAGAGACAGTGGAGAGTCAGTTGGACTCTCCATCAGCAGCCAGTGTCTCAAAATGTTTGTATCTCATGCACTGTGTCTCTGCTGCATTATACGTTGTTTATTTTAGCACTGTAGTTCAGCCTGTTTGTCGGCTCATGTCCGTCCCCTATCTTCTAGATAACCAAGAACAAAAAAATTAAAAAGCATCAGTACCTGCAGTCCATCCCACCTGTGAGTCAGCAGAAGCGGGACTCAGCATTTTCAGGTTTGTGCCCAGAGAGTAAGTTTCCCATTTAGTTGTGTGTAGCCCAGTCTGACAACTCTATGCGGTATCCTAGGGCTTCCTGGATTTCCAGGGTGCTTCATTCAATTATCAATCCAGGCCTTAGTTTTCAGAGGGAATTGAGATGTTTGTCTAGTCTGCCATCTTGCCTCTGTCCCCCTACATTACCAATTTTTTGAGACTCAATAAAAATATCAACTTCATATATTGTGCTTTTTAAAACCATTCTAAAGTGATGAATTTGCTTTAAAATTACTCTGAATAGTCAGAGAGACTCATCACAAAAAAAAAGACATTGTATGATCAATATGACAGTGCACCTTAAAGTACAATATTACCACTGAATCTAATTATCAGAAATCTTACAAACAGATAGCATAAAATTAATGGAAGTGGAGAGGTATTATATAGGCTCAAAACTCCCAACAAATTAAAGTTTTCATAAGCAAACCAACACATTTTCTGAAAATCACAGTTTCTAATTAGGTAGCGCAAACCAATAGGCAATGACTTTGGGACACTTCAAAAATAAAATAAATAAAAGGTTGAGAGAGGATGTTTTTCTCTTGGGTAATCAAAGAATTGACTGCTTATTAGAAAACAGTATTTATGTAAGAAGTGGAAACACTAGAATCATATTGAAAACATTTTCCAATTAAGCTTTATATTTAAATCTTATTATGCAAATCTGTAAGGCATTTCAGTAATTGTAGTGTCTCTTTTGTATATCCAATGAAAATTCAAAAACAGAATGTATTAAGGAGATGCTAAACCAAATTGTACTCAGATGTACCTGAAAGCCACATACAAAAACATGAGAATTTCCTAAAAAGACAAAGTGGCTTTGCAGTTTTTGCAGGAATGAAAATAAAACTAAGGGAAAATGTGTTCTTTTGTTATCTAAAGTATATTCCCTTGTATTTGTCTCTAATGCTCTTTAACACAATGAGGAAAGCTTTTGCTCCTGTTTTACTCTCAAACAATCTCTGCAATGCTTAATTTGTTTGCATCCTGACTACAATAATTTTAAACAACAACATTCATTTTCCCACTCTGTAAACGAGGAAAATGAGAACTAAAGAGGTTAAGCTAATTTTTAAGGCACAGAAGCAAAAACTGGATCAAGTAAGAAAAGGCAACTCCATATCCAAAGTCAGTGTCTATTCCAGTATGGACAAAACACAGCTCTTTCCATAATGGAAGTGATTCAACATAATCAGCTTGCCACTAACTTGATGGCTGACCACCTCAAAAGCTGGTGTCATATCAAGAACTCAGCACTGGTCTCTGCTGCTTACAGATAGGACACTCAGCAGTAACTGCAGCAAAGTCAGCCTCAGTGAGTGGAAGTTCATGTTTCTGGATGACTGCAGAATCCCAATCCCTGCCACCATGGCCACTTTATTTGTAAGCCCATTGAGCAATGACAGGAGCAGCTAGGGGGAGAGGTTGACTGTTTCCATAGACTATGTCTTCCTATTCACAATCAATGTTAAACTCATCCTCTGCTAAGGTCACACTTTGGTCAACATTCACATGAGACACAAATATCTTCACCTCTTTGGCCTGGTCAGAGAGGTCTAACTACATGCCTCTTCCCTATAAATCCTTGTCTCCAATTTTCCAATCATGTGCCTCCCAAATTCCTGACCATTCAGCAAAGCTGTTGGTTATAGCTCATGAATCAGTATACAGTCACACATCTGGCCATTGCTCCTTCCAAGCAAAGTGAACAACCAGGTACACTGATCAATGTTTCACCTGTTGGAAAGATTTCCCTTCACCATAGTCCTTCAGGAAGGTCCCAGAAAGGAGCTGAAGTGTTGCCAATGTCCACTTTCTAGTAGTGCCTACATATCACACAGTACTACCTATTAACTAGGACAAGTTTTCTCTTCTTCAGTCACTGGTCCTAAGGAACTCCCCAAAAGTCCATAGGTGCAAACTGGGAGATGGAAGGTAATGAGATAGGAGTGGAGACCATGGACATTTGGGCTACTTCTTTGTATGACTTGTGCCTTCAGTTATATGGGGCCAATCTCGTATGTAGCACTTCCATTTCATGATGGAGCACTGCTTTGCATGGCCAACTTCATGATTCTGTGGGTCAGACAACATCCAGTTCATGATCAGTAATTCAGGATGTACAGTGACTTGGCATCCCATGGCTAAATGTTCAGGTTCTACTAAGGTCCAATAACAAGCCAAAAACTGTTTCTCAAAAATAAAGTCATTATTTGCAAGACATGGTAGTGTTTTGCTTCAGAATCCTAAAGGTCTGCACTGTGATTCACCAAAAAGGGTTTGCCAAAGACTCCAAACAACGTCTCTATCTGCTACTGACACTTAGCGATGCTGGATCAGCTAGATTATATGGCCCAAGTGGCAGGGAAGCTTACACAGTGGCCTGAACCCGTTGCAGAGCCGTCTTTTATTCTGAACCTCCCTCAAAACTAGCAGCTTTTTAAGTCATTTGATAAATAGTCTGGAGTACCACCCAAATGAGGAATATGTTGCCTCCAAAATCCAAAAAGACCCAGTAGGTACTGTGCTTCCTTTTTATCTGTGGGAGCAGCCAAGTGCAGCCAAGTGCAGTAAGTTATTCTTTACTTTATAAGGAATATCTCAACATGTACCACACCACTGGACCCATAGAAAATTCACTGAGGTGGGAGGTGTCTGAAACTTTGTGGGATTAATTTATTACCCTCTTTGGCCAGAAAGTGCAGAGTCACTGTCATTTATTCCTTCCTAGGTCCAATCAGCATAATTTTATCAATGCAATGGACCATCTTGTGGAAGACAGAGGCAATCAGTGTCCTGTAGGCTAAATTATGATATAGGGCTGGAGAATTAATATAGCTCTGAAGTAGGCAAGTAGACGTACATTGCTGGCCTTGCCAGCTGAAAGGGAAGTGCTTCTGGTGTTCCTTCAAAACAGTTATTGAGAAAAAGGCATTAGCCAGGTCATTAGCTGCATACCAGGTACCAGAAGATTTATTAATTATCTCAAGCAATGAAACTATGTCTGCAACAACAGCTACAATTGCAGTCACCATCTGGTTAAGTTTGTGATAGCCTACTGTCATTCTTCAAGATCTTTTCGTTTTGTTGTGTTTCTGTTTTTTATTGCATAGGCCAGAAAGCTGAGTTGAATGAGGATATGCTAGGAATCACCAGTGCTGAATCCTTCAAGTCCTCAGTAGTGGCAGTAATCTCTCCAGTTCCTCCGAGAATGTGGTATTGTTTTTGGTTTACTATTTTCCTAGGTAGTGGCAGTTCTAGTGGTTTATATTAGCTTTTCCTGCCATAATGGCCCTTACTCCATTTGTCAGGCATCTAATGTGGTCCTTCTACCAGTTGCTGAGTATATCTACCCCAATTACACATTCTGGAACTGGAAGAATCACTACAGGATGGCTTGGGGACACACTGGACCTACTGTGATATGAACATGACCCAAGACTCCGTTGATAACCTAACTTCCACACGCCCCTGCTCTGACTGATTGGCCACAGTAATATTTTAGGCCTCTTGGAATTAGTATCAGTTCAGAATGCAATATCTAAAAATCCCTGGAAAGTCTGATTATTTTCTTTTCCGTAACTCTTGTTCATGATGTGTTCATTTTGTATCTTGAAGGTGACTAATTTAAAACACCCTACACTGATATGAAACATTAATATAATAAATAAATACCTGTTTCTAAATGAGGTTACATCCACAAGTATCAAAACAAAAAAATACTACCACTGCATCACTTACAACTCATAGTGACCCTATAAGACAGAATAGAACATGGCCATAGCGTTTCCAAGAAGCTCCAGGTGGATTGAAACTTCCAATCTTTTGTTCAGCAGTCGTAGCTCGTAACTGCTATAATCACAAGGTTTCCTCCACAAATACAGGAGGTAAGATTTACAACACAAAATGTTAGGGACACAGTTCAATCCGTAGTGCTAATACAAATCCTTATATATTAAATTAGACCAACAATACATGGTAAGTTTTGCAATGTACTCTTAAATGCTAAATTTCTGTGTGTGATACAACTGAGAGACTAGAAGTATGAAAACACTAACAGTTGCAAATCATGATGAATTATTAATGTACTGCATTGATTATAAATACTATAAAAACAGACTAAAATATGAACAAGAATTCAGAGAGGGGGAAATTCCTATCACTAAACTTTTATGAAATAGTTTTTAATCTTACAGCTAATCAAAGAAATGTTAATTAAAGCAATAATGGGACACTGATTTTATATATTAGATTAGCTAACAATTATATTATGATAATATCAAGTGTTGACAAGACAATACATAGAAACAGGCTTTCTAATCTATTGCTAGCAGAAGTACTTTAAGAGTAATTTGGCAATAGCTATTAAAAATTAACATGTATATTTTTCTGTTACCCTGCAACTCCGTGTCAAATACTTAAAACATAGATTAAAAGAAATGCTACTATATTAGCACAAAAATAATTTCTAATGGTCTTCACCACAGTGTTATTTATAACAGGAGACCAAAAATAATAATAAGTGCCAATCAACACGATGAAGTTAAAGAGACAAATTTGTATATTATCGTATGAAGAAATGCTAAATAAAAAAGGATCTTATTTGCAATAGTTTTACTCTTCCCTTGTTCATCATGCTACGTCTTTCCTATGATGTGTGTGAGTGTATAAAAGCATACAAAATAATGTGGAGTAATGTATTCCAATCAGTAGTCACCGGAAAAAAAAAAAAAGACAGCTTTCATAAACTCAAAACCAAACCCACTGCCATCCAGTTGATTCTTACTCATAGCGAGTCTATAGACAGAGCAGAACTGCACTACACTATTTCCAAGGATTATCGGGCAGGTTTGAACTGTTGACCTTTTGGTTAGCAGCCATCGCATTTAATTACTGTGCTACCACAGTTTCCACAGCCTTCCATAGCGACCTTTAATAACAGAGGAGAGCTGCCTCATAGGATTTCCTAGTCCATAAATCTTGTAAATCTTTGTGGAAACAGACTGCCACATCTTTCTCACCCAGAGTAGTTGGCCATTTGGTTAGTGCCCTCAGGGCTTCTTAAATTGTTATAGTGACAGATATTATTCTAATCTATAATAATTTACTTTTCTTCAGGAAGAAATGTTTGTTTTATTTATATAATTAAAATTTGAATTTAAGAATCAACTTAACAAAAATCTACTAATATTTTTGAGAAAAAATAGAACCCCAGACTTAACATTCTTCCTTTAGTTGCCATTTAATATTCTGTTACCATTGAATTAAAACTGTTTTCACCTCTAAACCATCTTTGGCAATGTTATGATTACTGACCTCTTTCTTGCAAGAGGGTATATCTTACTCTAAATCATAGCTTCAGTTGCATTAATTGCAGTGTTCTGAGAAACATTATTTTAACAATTACTAATATAAAATCATCTAAACCACAGTGCTTAGGTTCATTTTGTTGAATGATGATAATTTCTAAAGAATACTGATGTATGTGTAGATATTCATATAATCTTGCCAACAGCTTTGAAGTAAAGCAACTTTTAGACCAAATCCTTCCATACATGTAGAAGAATACTAATCAAATATTAACAAGCCAAAATAAAATAGTCATGTCATTTATTTTGTAAGTTCAATGAAGCTCTAGGTCACTGATCTTCTGAAGCCTTAACCATTTTGTGCACAAAATATTCACATAAAGTAACATGCTAATGTTCTAGAGGTAGGAATCTATTGTCTTTTTAGTTAACGTCAGAAACAGGAAACGAATCCCATGGTGGCACACAAGATCATTTTAATGAGTCAGTTTTACTACAATTTTATGTTCAGATTGGGAAAAGATGAGCAGTGGTTCTCAAATATTTTAGCCAATTTATATATGTTCATTGCTGTTAATTCCACTGAAAGCCACTTTTTAACATTCATTCTGGTGATTAACAAATAGTTAATTTTGCTTTGGCAAGATTCATTATGGACTCTGAGGAAGGTGCAGACATTTAAGAAATCATCTGCTAATCAAAAGGTTGGAAATTGGAGTGCACCCAGAGTTGCCCCAGAAGAAAGGTCTGGCAGTCTACTCCTGAACAATCAACTATTGAAAAGCCTGTGTAGGACAGTTTTGCAGCAACTTTCGTGTTTTTTTTAATTTAATTTATTTTATTTTAAGATTCACTGACATTATCTGGAAGGGGTCTCGGTGTTGATTGATATGTGGATAGCAGAAGAACCTCCGGTAATTATGCTCAAGTTTAGATTTCCGGAGTTTAACAATAAGTGAACATCCTTGGATTTCAAATTCCTCAACAGTACAACTGACTAAGCCTGGGTGTAATACAATCTACCTAGTACCTAAATGATGTCTGTTATAGAATGTATGAAAACAGATTCTAAAGTACAGTCATAAAAAACAACTACATTACATTTTACCAAAACAAAACATTACCTAGTAGCCAAAATTTTGTGATATGATTGTGACAACCAGTGAATCATTCGGTGTTTATCAAGCTCCATTTCTCTGTTAGCTTAAAAATGGTTTGTTAATTTTAGATGTGACTAATTCTCCTACTATCCTATTTTATTAGTATATTTGTCAATACTCTTGGTTACAAGAACTTAAGTAAATTCAAATCATTTTGACAAGCATGTGCACATAAATATATATACATATATAAGAAAAATGGAGGGCAAAATTATCTTACAAGTAGCTCCGCCTCCACTGTCGTTCAGTCACCACGCCTTAGCCTTCTCCACGTATTGGTTGGTCTTCAGGCTGGTGTTCATTTTACTGGTAAGTTGTCACAGAAAACTTATGTGTGCCAGCGTTTTGAGCAAAGAAACTATGCTTTGCTTTGTTGGACCAATCACATTTTCCACCTCTGAAGCAATAATTATGGTCAAGGGATGAATTCAGATGACTGGTGTAATCAAGAATACGTTCTTAATTGCCTAGATGGCTGTGGAGTTAATTTTACTAGAATGGTGTGTGAGAATTAGTGGCAGTGTGTAAAGGGAAAGGGACACAGTGGGTGTAAGGAGGAAATAAGTACACATGTGCTGAAAGTTTTTACTTTCTACTGCCTCTTCATGAAGAAATCGTGACATATCATTTCATTTCAAATGGTTTGAAGGCAAACCAAACCCACTGCCATCGAGTTGATTCCAACTCCTAGTGATTCTATAGGTCAGAGTAGAACTGCCAGCATAGAGTTTCCAAGGAGCGCCTGGTAGATTTGAACTGCTTACCATACAGTTAGCAGGTGTAGCACTTTAACTACTAGGCCACCAGGGTTTGAAGAAAAGAAGGAGGAGATATTAAATAATTTTCTGAGGATCTTTCACACTGAAATTATGGCTGCCATATCTTCTAAAATGTCACCTTGGCCATTTCTGTGCTCATTTGGTAATGCTGGAGGATGGTCTTATGTACTGAGTGGGTAGGCATTAGCCAAAATGCTACAGAATCTGTATAGATATGGTAAGAAGAAGACATTTCTTTATCCTTTTTCTCCAGAATGCAAACTTCCAAATCACAGTAGAAGCAACTAGAAATTAGAATCTAGGTCCACTGATCACTAAATTCCTGCTATTCCAATAATAAGTTTATCTTGTTTTTTTTTTTTTTTAAAAAAAGGTACATAAAATGAGATTTGATCATTTTGGTATTCTTTGGCTAATAACGTAACTTTACATTCTTTTTGAAGATAATGCCTTATTCCACTTGAAACAGAAATTCTCAATTTTTCCAAGTTATTCAAATAGGATACATTTCAATATGTCCACTTATCTGTTTCAGATAACTCATGCCCAGTTTGGCATAAACTCTTATGTCGATCTCATCTTGCCTCCCTCCAGTAATGCAGAAAAGAACAGAGGCTGATAATAATAGGTGTAGTCACATTTAATTACTAGAATTAATGTAAAGAGTTTGTAATTACTTTCTATAAAGCTTTCTTTTTTAATTCAATGAAAACAGTCCTGAATAGCAACTAATTTCTGAAACCCTTTGGGAGCTTGCCAAGGGTTTAAGCAACTGATGATAGCCAGGGTCATTGGCTCTCTGAAAAACCATGGGCGTCTGCTAGTTGTTGGTTTCAATAACACCATTGGGAACTTTCAATTTAACTTGCTACTTAAAAAGGGCCAGTGGGAGTTTTCAATAAACTCAATCAATGTTGAAAGCAAAGTGCTATTAAAAACATGGGTAAACATTGATTTCAGGCTTCAGGTCCATTCAGGAACCATTCTTGGGGAGGCTTCTACTACTACAGTCATACCGTAAGAACTAACTGTTATGGCAACACAAAGAACCATGTACAACAGTTGTCAGAGTCAGCTTTTGCCAATGTTCTTGAGATGCTAAATTTTTGAAATCATGCAGCATTTTCTTAGTAATCATCTTAGGACAGAAAATCTCTTCAGGCCTTATGGCCTTGTGCAATATTTTCACTAGGCATGTCATTCTTGGCTCTGTGACAGACAGTAAATCTTATATTTTGAGTATTTACATTAGTGTCATTTCTAAATCCATCATCATTCAATGTATGCCTACTGAAATACATTTTGCTGATCTGGACATAAATAGGCTGTGAATTGCAGCTGCAGATAGCTCAGAAATACACTTTTATAGTGAGCAAATTTTTGATTACTGAAAGAAAACTGACAGAAATACTAGAAGGAGGGATTGGATATCATTTTAATAACAGAAAGAATAAACTAAAATTGAAACAAGAGCAATAAGAATGCCTTCCCTAACAAAAAGTTGTCAGATACAAAAAAATTCAGATAGTATTAGAATATACTTAGCTATTTCAAGCAAAAACAGACTTTTCCCATTTTGTCCGTCGTAAAGGAATGTCTGATTGATTGCTGGGCTGGCAGAATGTGAGAAGCTGCCTACTCTAAGAAGAAATGCACTGGGTGGGGGGGATGGTCAGTGTGTGAAACTGAGCCAGAGTCCTTGAGGGCAGACAAGAGCTTGCTTAATAACCATATGTAAATACCACGTCCAGAGGAAGAGACCTAGATGGTGAAACTGAGGCAACATTTTAGCTGGCAATAGGACTACAGCTGATGCACTCTGGGAGGAAGCAAAGAGACACAGGGCCAAGAGTTATGAAGAAATATTTAGCTGCAGTGTATTCATAACAATTACTTAGAAAATTCTGTATAACTGATTGAAAGTGTTACTAAAAGTAATTTTTGACCACAATTTAAAAAACAGATGTGTGAGTAACGATCTTAAAACATAGTCTGAGCACACAATAAGTTTTTGTTTGAATCTTTTGTTGTCATTGACCTAGGTGCTCTTAGATTCTCCTCTTTTGTCATTCTTATTTGCAATAATGCGTTGTCCACATGTGGTTCTCACTTATTTTTCTAAGCACTTGGTAGTCCTGTTGAATTTGAAAACTTCTTCCATTATTTTGGTATATTTATTCATTTCTAACTTGTCTCTTTTTTTGCTTTTAATACTCTTCAGAACAATATTAATGCCTTAAATAAATTACTGTGGGAGTAAGGCCAACATGGTGAACCAGACACATGTCTCCTCAATTCCCTCTGAGAACTCAGGGAATGGAGCGCTGGACATCCAGGAAGCCCCAGGGTACGGGATGGTCAGATTGAACTATTTGACTCTACATGGGAAACTACCTTTCTCTGATGAGGCAGTGCACACTGAGTCCCGCTCCTGCTAACTCACCACTTAGGTAGACTGCAGGTGCTGATGATATATTTGTTACCTGGGAGGTAGGGGATGGGCATGAGCTGGCAAACACACTGAACTGCAGTGCTAAAGTAAACAGCGTATAGCGCACTAGAGAGACAGTATGTGGATAGGCACATTTGGAGAGCCAAGCTTTTGACTGAGGGCGCTACTGCCCCTCCACCCTTTTCTGTCTGAGCTACACATAGATTCTGTGGTTTCTGGGTGGGAAGTATAGGTTGGCCAGGACACTATCTTGGTTGGCTGGGAGGTGTAGTAACCAACCAAAGGACTCAGCAGGGATTAATTCCCAAGCTGAGAAGTGACACCAATCTGGAAAGCACTTTCCCAGCAGAAAGCCTCTTTAGGACAGTGCTACCTCACAAGAGTGGCCTGGCTGATGATGGCAGCAAGGCCATAACCCATCCAAAATTGAAATGTATTATACCATCTGGGGACAGCCAAAGAGGTGCTTCCATTTTCAGCTGGAAGGTGGGGCCTGCCACAGGTGATGGCTTAACTGATTTTGGTAGCTGCTAGTCAACTCCCAGCTTCTTAAAATAAGACTGTCTTGAGATATAACTGCTGAGTGGCCTGGCAGGATTTCTTTCAGCCTTTGCTGATCACGTGATAGGGTTGGTTGAAGGTCCCCCAGTGAATTCATAAGTAAGGAGCCATCTTTGCCAGCCAGGAGGTGGAGACTGCCACTTCGGAAGTGCACTGGGGCCAGCCTCTGGAATATACAGAGACAGCTGATGACCAACTCCCTTCTCAGTACTATATCTCAGCTCCTGTTGAGGTAACACCAGAGCCTCTAGATGGCCTGAAGGTAACAAGCCATTCCTAACCTTTCAAAAAACTATTCATATGTCTCTGGAAAACTCCCAAAATAAAGAACCAAAAAAATCTCCCAGATGATGAAACTATCAGAGGTCAAGTACAAAAGAATAATGTATAGAGCCCTCCTAGAGGTTAAACAAAATGCAGCAGAACAAAATGAAAAAATAAGCAAGCTATTTGAACTGATGGAACAACAATGATCCAGAATCCAACAGATCAATAACAAATTTACAGAATTAGACAACAGAGCAGAACTGAGGAGATAGAAGTCAGACTTAGTGACGTTGAGGATAGAGACACTGACACCAGCATTTATGAGGAGAAATCAGAGAAAAAAAATAAGGAAAATGAAGAAGCACTAAGAAACATGTGGGATTCTATTAAGAGGAATAAGTTATGATTTCTGGAGCTCCTGAACTGGGAGAGACAGTTGAAAACACAGAGTATTGTGGTTGAGTCACTGACAGGAAACTTCCCTGAAATTATAAAAGAAGAGTACATAGCTATCCAAGACGTGTTTTGAATGCCACTAAAACTAGACCCCAGAGAAAGACACCAAGACATTTTATAATCAAGCTTAATAAAATGAAGTATAAATTGCTGCTTTTAAAGACAGTGAGGCTCAAAGCAAAGTTAACATTCAGAAGGAAGCCCTGTAGGTTTTCATCTGACTTCTCAGCAGAAATGATGTTGTCAAGGAGGCAGTAGGATGACAGATTCAAAGGCTTGAAGGAGAAAAACTTACAACCAAGAATTATATATCCGGTAAGACTGTCTCTCAAATATGAAGATGAGAGCAAGACATACGCAGCTAAACAGCAGCTGAAAGACTTTGTAAAAACTACAAGAAATGCTAGAAAAACAAAACCATTAAGTATATATTTAAGAGGCAATGCAGGACACAACATACTACTCAGGTAGGTAAGTCACGAAACTCAATCAAAGCTACACTATAAAAGAAGGGAACAAGTGATCATATCATGAAAACTATGACACCATCACAATAAAAAGAAGGATATACTGCAGTAGATATGGTTCCTTTCAGATGGAGATGAAGTTAAAATAACATGCAGAAGTTAAATTTGAGTTTAAACTTAGAATATTAAAGGGGATTACAGGAGTAGTTGCAAAACACAACAGTGATGCAATGTATCAAAACAAGAAATATAATACAGGAGTCTCAACAAACAGAAAACCAAAACTGAAAAAGATAAAAAGTCAATGCCCCAAGAAGAAAGACCCAGAACAGATTATTAAGAGCAATAGAGAAAACACCAACACAAAAATAAATACAACAAAATGACAGTGCTAAACACATACCTATCAATAATTACACTGAATGTAAAAGGACTGAATGTTCTCATAAAGAGATAATGAGTGACATCCTGGATCAAAAGACATGAACTGTCCATATGTTGCTTACAAAAAACTCACCTTAGACTCAAAGCTAGGAACAAACTGAAAATTAAAGGATGGAATAATATAGACCAAGCTAACAACATACAAAGAAGAGCAAGAGTGGCAACACTAATTTCAGGTAAAATAGATTTTAACATCAAATCCACCATCACAGAAAAGAATGAGCATTATTGCTGAAAGGTTCAATATACAAATAGGACTTGACAACATTAAATATTTATGCACCCAATACTAGAACATCTAAACACATCAAACAAACACTGACTACACTGAAAAATGAGATAGATCACTCCACAATAATAGATGGAGACTTCAACATTCCACTTTCTGTAACGGACAGATCATAGAGAAAAGAGCTCACTAAGGACACAGAAGATCTTCTTGTGACAATTAAACAACTAGACCTCATTGACATATACAGAAATTTTCATCTATCAACAGATAAGCACACCTTCTTCTCCAATGCACATGAAACATTTTCCAGAATAAACCATGTGTTAGGACATAAAGTATATCTCAATTAAATACAAACCACTGAATTTTTCTAAAGCATCTTCTTGGACTATAAAGCCATAAAGGTCACAATCAATAGCAGAAAAAATATATATATAGAATTCTGAATTCATGGACTCTGAACAATATCTTGCTCAAAAAGCCACAGGTTATAGAAAAAATTAAGGAGGAAATAAAGAAATTTATGGAATCAAATGAGAATGAAAACACATCCTACCAGAACCTATGGGATAGAGCCAAAGCAGTGCTCTGCGGTCCATTCATCTCTATAAATGCACACATCCGAAAGGAAGGACCCAAACCAAATCCTAAAGCTTGAACAAATAGAAAGAGAGCAACAGAGGAACATTCAGGCACCAGAAGCAAGCAGATGGTAAAGATTAGAGCAGAAACAAATGAATTAGAGAACAGAAGAACAGTTGAAAAAAATTAAAAAACCAAAGCTGGTTTTTTGAAAATATCAGCAAAATTGATAAACCATTGGCTAAACTTACAAAGAAAAACAGGAGAGGAAACAAATAACTCAAATAAGAAATGAGATGTGAGATGTGACAAAAGATGCAACTGAAATCAAAAGTATCATGACAGAATACTATGCAAGATTGTACTCTAACAGATTTGAAAACGTAGAAGAAATGGAAAAATTCCTTGATTCATATCACTTACAAAAATGATCACAAGGAGAAGTAGAAAAACTTAATAAACCCATCACAAAGGAAGAGATTGAAAATGTCATTAAAAAAAATAAAGTACCAAGCGAAGAAAAAGCCCTGGCTCAGATGGCTTCACCAGAGAATTCTACAAAACTTTTAGAGAAGAGTTAACTCCAATACTACTGAGATTATTTCAAAGCATAGAAAGGGTTGGAATACTCCCAGATTTATTCTATGAAGCCAGCATAACCCTGATACTAAAGCTAGGGAAAGATCCCACAAAAAAGGAAAATTACAGACCAATATGTCTCATGAACCTAGATGCAAAAATCTTCAACAAAATCCTTGCGAATAGAATTTGACGAGGTACCGAAAAAAATAATTCATCATGACCAAAGTGAATTCATTCCAGAATGCAAGGCTGGTTCAACATCATAAAAAACAATTAATGTGATCAACCACATAAGTAATATAAAAGAATCATTCGATTTTGTCAATTGATGCAGAAAAGGCATGTGACAAAGTCCAACATGCATACACGCTAAAAACTCTCAGCAAAACGGTTATAAAAGGGAAATTCCTCAATGCAATGAAGGGTATCTACACAAGGCCAATGGCCTATATCATCCCAAATGGAGACAGACTGAAATAATGCCCCTTGAGAAAAGGAACTAGACAAGGATGCCCACTCTCACCTCTCTTATTCAACATTGTAGCAGAACTTCTAATTGGAGCAATTAGACAGGACAAAGAAATAAATGCATCTGTATCAGCAAAGAAATAAAAATCTTCCTATTTGCAGATTATATGATTGTATATGCAGAGAGTCATAGGAATCTGTCAGTAAACTACTTGAACTAGTAGATGAATTCAGCAAAGTGTCAGGATACAAGACAAACATAAGTAAATCAGTAGGATTCCTTTATATCAACAAAGAGATCATCAAAGAAGAAATCATCAAATCTATATCATTTACTATAGCTCCTCAAAAGATAAAATACTGAGGAATACATGCAACTAGAGGAATAAGAAACTTACACAAAGAAAATTGCAAGACCTTATGGCAAGAGACTAAGAGAGGCTTACATAAATGATGGAACCAAACCTGCTAATGGATAGAAAGACTTAGCATTGTAAAAATGTCTATTTTACCAACATATTCTACATAGACAATGGAATCCCAATACAAAGTCCAGTGATATTCTTTAATGAGATGGGGAAACAAATCAGCAACTTTGTTTGGAAAGGGAAGAAACCCCGGATAAGTCAAGCACTACTGAAGAACAGGAACACAGTGACAGATCACACACTACCTGACCTTAGAATCTATTATATTGCCACTGTAGTCAAAATAGACTGGTACTGGTACAAAAAGAGACATATAGATCAACGGAACAGAGTTGAGACCCCAAGGATGCCACCATCCTCTTATGAACAGTTAGTATTTGACAAAGGCCCTAAGGTTGTAAACTAGAGTAAAAACAGTCTCTTTAACAAACGATGCTGGCAGAATTGGATATCCACCTGCAAAAAATTGGAACAGGACCCATATACTACACCTTACACAAAAACTCACTCAAACTAGATAACAAAGACTTAAATATCAAATCTAAAGTGATAAACATCATGCACAAAAAATATAGGGTCAACAATGGAAGTTTTAATACACAGCTCAGACTTCAAAAATCTAACAAAGCACTATCAACAGAAGAGAAAACAGATTAATGGGAACTACTGGGAATCAAACTCTTTTGCTCATCCAAAGACTTTACCAAAGGGATTAAAAGACCACCTACAGAATGGAAAAAAATATTTGGCAGCTGCGTGTCAGACTGATGTCTAATATCCATAATCTACAAGGTACAGCAAAATGTTAACAAGAAAAAAGTAAATAACCCAGTAAAGCAATGGGCAAAGCAGATGGACACATACTTCACCAAAGAAGACATCCAGGCAGCCAAAAGACACATAATGAAATGCTCATGATTATTAGCTATTAGAGAAATCCAAATCAAAACTACAATGAGATACCATCTCACTCCAACAACGATGGTCATTAGCCAAAAAAAAAAAAACACAAAACAATAAAGGCTGGAGAGACTGGAACTCTCCTACACTGGTAGTGGGACTGAAAAATGGTAAAACCTCTATGGAAAGCAATCTGGTGCTTCTTTACAAAGCTGAAAATAGATGCACCATTTGATCCTGTAATCCCACTGTTTGCAATATATCCTACAGAATCAAGAGTAGTTGCACGAGCAGATACATGCACACAAATGTTTATCTCAGCACAGTCCACAATAGCAAAAAGACAGAATTAGTCTAGATGCCTAACAACAGATGAATACATAAATAAACTATGGTACATATACTCAATGGAACATTATACACTGACAAAAAACAAAGATGATTTTAGGAAGCATCTCATAACCTGGTTTTGATTGGAAGACATTATGGTGAATGAAATCAATCAGCAGCACTAGGACAAATACTGTATGAGACCCCTATTATAAAGACTTAAAAATAGACTCATGTATAGAACAAAAGACTCTTTGATGGCTGCGAGGGTAGGGATGGAAGGAGGGGCTGGTTATAGCTTAGATAGTTGATAGAAATTTGTTTGGGCAAAAGCAGTGACAGCATACATTCAAAAGAAGATCAATTTAAATGTACTTTATTATAAACTGAAAACCCTTCTAATCTTAAGCTGACATTGCAAGGATAGAGTTGCAGGGGCAGAGGTCTGGGGACCATGCTCTCAGGGGACATGGAGGCCAATTGGCATAACTAGCCTATTTTAAAAGAGTCTTCTGCACTCCATATTGGTGAATGGTGTGTGGGATCTTAAAAGCTAGCAAACTGCCATCTGAAGTACACCAACTGGTCCCAACTCACCTGGAACTGATGATCACCAAGGACATGAGGGAAAAAAGGACCCAGGAGACAGAATGATTCATGTGAATGGGTGACTGTGTCAACATGTGACCAGAAGAACCAGAAGGTGCCTGGCGATCACCAAAGACAGCCGTGATGGGACACACAATGTTGAGTCTTGGTGGCAACACAGGATAGAGAGGGGTGCACCTCAAAAACTCCACTGCAAGACCACAGTTGATGGTCTGGAAGCGTGTGGGATACCCGGGAGCACAGACCCTAGACCTGCCCCTTCCCTTGACCAGAAAACATTATTGAGGTCAACTTTTTGGACAGGAATGGACTGGACGCCAGGACACAATGTGACTGTATGGTGCGTGTACTTCATGCTTCTGTGCATCTATAGGATGCCTTCCTACTGGCCTCTTACTAGAAGGGAGAGGAGAGGTTAGAGAGGAGGGGGCAGGAGGTTCAGAAGAGTACACGACACATACAGAATGAAAAGGAGGAGTATGCTGTTATCAGGCAAAGAAAGGAGAAGGATCTGAAGACAGGCGGGCATGCAAATTTAATTTGGATTGTATACTTCTGCTCAATCACAATAAAATAGTTTAAAAAATAATTACCCCTTCTTTGACTATTGTTTTGCATATTCTTTTCTTCTATAAGTATTTTAAATTGTATTTTTTAAAATTTACAAATTTCATTTATGATCCCAGCTTAATTCTTTTGTATAAAAATCTTCTTTTTTAAAAAAAAAATATATATATATACATATCTTGTGGCTGTAATATCTTACCGAAAATCTGAGGATTCAATACAGTTTATGTAAATGTTTCTCCAGTTGCCTTCTTGTTGTCTGTAGTAATAGTTTCTCAAAGACCCGATAACCCTGATTTTCCTTTTCTGTTAGTATTTAAGACTGAAAGAGTAGTTTGATCAATATATGTAGGTTTCTCAGGTTTCCTCCATCACTATGTAACGAGGCCCAGTTTCCCAAAAGGCCTGTTCCTTGAATAATGAGGCTGATGGGCAGCTGAATGGATGTGAGAGAGCTGATACACGCGCAGCCAAGTTCTAGTAAATGTATTCAAAGACTACTAATCTAAAATTAGACGAAATGACTCTGAAATGCTAATTTTATCTTGGAAAATCTTCATTTTTCCCAGTCATACAATTTCTAGAGACAGAAAAAGAAAGACCAACGTACTGAACCACTTTATAGGTTTTATGTCATGAACTGAATTGTGTTCCCCCCAAAATGTATGTCAGCATGGTTAGGCAATAATCCCCCATGTTGTAACTGTCCACCATATTGTCACCTGACGTGATTCTCCTGTGCGTTGCAAATCCCACCTCTATGTTAATGGGGCAGGATTAGAGAAAAAACAGAAGAAAAAAGTGTTGTGGAGTAATTCCAGATCATAGAGACCATATAGGACACAGTAGAACTCTTGTATATAGTTTCTAAGGAGTGCTTGGTGAGTTTGAACTATTAAATTTTTGATTAAACAGCTGTAATATTGAACTACTACACTACCAGGGTTTCCATGAGTTACATTAATTAGGCAAGACTCAGTCTACAAGATTAGATTTTGTTTAAAATCGATCTCTTTTGAGATTTAAAAGGGAGAATCCAAGCAGAGAGAAGAGACGGGGGGACCTAATGCCACTAAGAAACAAGAGGCAGAAGAATATCACATTCTTTGGTTCCAGAAGCTATGCACTGAGTAGCCTCTGGATAGGGGAGGATTCATAAAAGAACTTTCCCTGGGCCCACAGAGGGAGAACACAGTTCCCTGGAACAAATGCCCTGAATTTGGACATCTAGCCTCGGAAACGGCGACAGAATAAATTTCTTTTTTTTTTAGAACTGTCCACATGTGGCATTTTTGTTACAGCAGCACTAGAAAGCTAAGACACCGTGTCGCAGAACACAGAGCATGTAAGGCTAATTGGCCATTGACTTTTCCCACGGTCCATCCTTTAATCACCTTTCCATCTCACTACTCACTCTCGTTTTCAAAAATCTCTACCTCAAATTTGCCGTTATTTTAGGGATTTCATCTCACATTTCTTGTTTGCTTTCTTACATTGCCCGTGGGACTGCAGTTTCTTCTGTTTAGTTTCTCAGCACGTATGTCTTGATCTTTGTTCTATAAAAAAAAAAATCCAATAATTTATGCATATTCATGACTTGCTATACCGACTAGATTCCTCTCTTTTAATATTTCAACATTTCTTCCGTAGGTGCAATAAGATTTTGGGAGCAGCCAAAGCCAAATATCCTTGTTCCTTCTGTCAACTTGAATTTGAAAATCTTCCAACATGATTTTTTTTGAGCTAATGTATTTGTGTTAGTATACTATATGTAGTTTCCGTAAAATGCTATAGACTTAAAACAGCAAACATTTCTGAGAGTTATGTCTGTCAAAAGTCTGAAAATGGGTCTTATGGACCTACAACTGCCATCAGCACAGCTATACTCTTTCTGGAGGCTCAGGAAGAATAACAGTTCTTTTTTTTCTCCAGCTTGTTTCATACCCGTATCTTTGGGTATCCTTGTCATATGTCCTTCTTGACTCTCCATCTCTTTTCAGTATTCTTTTGAGTATATCAAAGCTTTGTGGATATTCTAGAGTTATACCTCTCTCTAAGATCCTTAAAGTAATCACATCTGCAAAGTCCATTTTGCCACATTAATATATTCAAATATTTTAGACCTGAGGATCTGGGCATCTTCTGGGTCGTTATTCTGCCTGCCCCAATATGGCATCTATCAGCAGCTTGGAACCTCATTTGTGAGGACTACAGAGATATTACATCAATTACATACCAAAATTTATTTTAAAAAATTACCAAGTTACACTCAGTTTACCAAATATTTATGGATACCTACAGAGGGTCAGGCCTAATGCTAAAGAAGAAAGATGAGTGGAGGACAAAAATGTCCCTGTTGTCCTGTCATACCTTCCTTCCAATTGGGAATACAAATATAACTGGGAATTACTAAGCATGCACACACACACACACACACAATATGCTTCACCGACTTTAATTTTTTATATAAACCAGCTTAAAACATTTCATACCAAGAGTGGTTCTAGATAAATAAAACAGTATGGATGAATTTTCTGTAGAGATTCTCAAGTATGATTAGTCTTAAAAATGCGGATGTATCTGCTCCCAGTAGGAAAGATGATACTGCTAATTGATGATGTGAGGTGTCATCACAAATACACAAAGTACCACCACCCATAGATCAAGAAGTATTGGTGAGCGGTGAGGCTCTGGATGATCACACGTTTGCTACTTGTCCTGGTCATCTGCTACTGCTTTAACAGAAATACCATCAGTGGTTGGCTTTAACAGGAGAAATTTTATTTTGTCACAGTCCAGTAGGCTAAAAGTTTAAATTCAGAGTGTTAGCTTCAGGGGAAAGCTTTCTTGTTGGCACTGGAGGAAGGTCTTGTCATTAGTCTTCCCTTGGACTGGAAACTTCTGAGGTGCAGGAACCTCTGTCCTTTCCAAAGGACACACTCAGCTCCTGACACTGCTTCTTGGTGACAAGAGGTCCCCAAACCTCTTTCCCAGTTTATTTCATTTATATCTAAAGGGACTGCCTCAAAGAACCAAACAATCTTATACACTGAGTCCTGTGCCACCAATACAACTGTCACCTGTCTATGCTCATCAGTGTCATAGGGGCAGGATTATTAATATACACATTATCAGGACTCAAGGTCCAGCCAAATTTCTACACACATTTTTGGGGGAACACAATTCAATTCATGACAATACTTTTCTATAATTTTGTCAGGAGAAGTATAAGGAAGGTGGTTAGTTGGTCCTACTTTGTCTAGACAAAATGGTGAAAGAAAGGGATGAGCTCACAGATTTGGAGTCCGTCACTAACTGAATAGCATTCCCCCAAAATATGCCTATCACTTTGGCTGAGCCATGATGCCTGGAACAGTGAGATTTTCCTGTGTTTTTTTAATCTTGCCTCTATGAAGTTAAGGAGGGATGATGGATTGCAGCTGTGTTGGTGAGGCAGGACACAATCTGTAAGATGGACTGTGTTGTGTCTTGAGGCAATACCTTGGGATATAAACGAATGGGAAGCAAGAGGTGAGTTGGTGTCTTCATATTACCAGGAAAGTAGCCCTGGGAGCAGGGAACATCCTTTGGGCTCTGGGTCCCTGTCCCAGTCCAGAGGAAGATTGATGACAAGGACATTCCTCCAGAGCCAATGCAAGGAGCCTTCTGCTGGAACTGACACACAGAATTTGGACTTTTAGCTAAGTTACAAGAATGCAATAAAGTAACTGGCTGCCCTCAAGTCTATTCTGACTCACAGAGACCCTATAGGACAGAGTAGAACTTCATAGAGCTTCCAAGGAGTGCCTGATGGATTAAAGCCGCCAACCTTTTGTTTGTTTGTTTGTTTGTTTTGGCAGTCATAGCACTTAAACACTATGCAACCAGGGTTTTCGTAGCCTAGTTTACTGTGAGGAAATAAATTTCTCTTTGCCAAAGCTGTCTGCTTGTCATATTTCTGTTCTGGCAGCATTAGATAATTAAGATACAGTCAAAGCTCAAGTGCCACATAAATGACCTCAACATTATGAGTTGTGCCCTAAAATAAATCCTTATTTCTTTTCTTCTTTTTTTTTATTGTGATTGAGTGAGAGTGTACAATCCAGTTTAAATGCCCACCTATCTGAAGCTACCTCTACTCTCCTTGCCTGGTGACAACACACTCCTCCTTTTTGTTCTATACATGTTATATCCTCTTAACGATCTCCTGTCCCCTCCTCTCCACCCTCTCCACCCTCTCCACTCCCCTCTAGTAAACGAGGCCAGTAAGAAGACATCCTATAGATGCATAGAACCATAAAGTGCCAACGTGATATGGTCACTCTGTGTTCCTGAGTCCAATCCATTCATTTCTCAAGAGCTGACATCAGCAATGATTTACGATCAAGGTCAGGGTCAGGTCTAGGGGTCGTGCTCCTAGGGGAACTCCCAGGGGTTCAGACTATCAACTGTGGTCTTTTAGTGGAGTTCTCAGAGTGCACCCCATTTTTGCTCATGTTGCCACTGGGACTCAACATTGTGAGCCCCATCACAGATGTTGGTGGTGGTCGCCGGGCACCATCTTGTTTGTCTGGTCACATGTTGATGTAGTCACCCGTTCACATGGGTCTTGCTGTCTTCTTAGTTCTCATTCCCCCATGTCACTGCTGTCCTTGGTTATCATCTGTTCAGGATGAGTTGGGACTATTTGGTGTACTTCAGGCGGCAGTTTGCTAGCTCTTAAGATCCCAGATTCCATTCACCAAAGTGGGGTGCAAAAGACTCTCTTAGCAAGAGGCTAATTGTGCCAGTTGGCCTTGATGTCCCCTGAGAGCTTGGTTCCTGGGCCTCTGCCCCTGCTACCCTGTCCTTGCACTATTAGGTTAAGACTGGAAGAGTTTTCAGATTATGTTGAAGTCCAGTTAAGCTGATTTTCTTCCTATCGTGTTCTGTTACTGATTTCACCCAACAAAATTTCTATCAATTTTCTAGTCTATGACCAACCTTCTCTCCCTCCCCTCCTTTGCAGCTGTCAAAGTCTTTTCTTCTGTGCATGAGTCTGTTTTTAAGTCCTTACAGTAGGGATCTCATACAATATGTGTCCTTGTGCCACAGACTAATTTCACTCAACATGATGTCTTCCGATTGAAACCAAGTTATGAGATGCTTCCCAAAATCATCATTGTTCTTTATCACTGCATGGTGTTCCACTGAGTATACATACCATAGTTTATCCATTCATCTGTTGTTGGGCTTCTGGGTTGATTCCATCTTTTTACTATCGTGGACTGTGCTGCAATAAACATTCACGTGCACATATCTGTTCTTGTGACTGCCCTTGCTTCTGTAGGGTATATTCCAAGCAGTGGGATTACTGGGTCAGATGATATATCTATTTCCAGCTTTTTAAGGAAGCACCAGATTGATTTCTAAAGGGGTTACCATTTTGCAATCCCACTAGCAGTGTAGGAGTGTTCCAATTTCTCCACAGCCTCTACACATTTGCTTTTTGTGTGTGTTTTGGATCATGGCCAGCCTTGTTGAGATGAGATGATATCTCATCATCATTTTGATTTGGATAAGAAATCCTTATTTATTGTGTTAACACAGTCGATACTCTTGAAGGGCAAACTCAGAGTCTTATTGTAAGAGTAGCTACATTACAATGCCAGTTGAATTCTCAGCCTCAAATAATGTCTGAAGTTAAAGTTAGGGCATTGACTGGGAAAAAAACAGGATCCTGAAACTTCAGGATGATGAAGCTGTATGGGCAGATCATCAGGCAGATGGAGACACTGAACCCCCAAATTCTGCTGAATCTCTCCTGCCAGCAAAACCATTATTTCTTCAACTCCCTTCTCATAAGTTTAACCTAGCTCCATCTGATGGAAACTCTGGTGGCAAAGTGTTTAAGAGTTCAGTTACTAACCAAAAGGTCAGCAGTTCAAACCCAGCAGATGCTACTTGGAAACAGAACTGACTTGACTGCAATGGGGTTGGTTTTTGTGATATCTGAGGCACCTTTTCATGAAATATTGCTTAGGGTGTTTTCTGGGTCACTGTACAGGGTATTACCTGAGGCAAATGCCTTATAAGACATTGCTGAATGTTCTTTCAAAATGTTCATCATGATAGATGAAGTAGAAAATACACATGGTGGCACAATGGCTGCTAACAAAAAGATAGGCATTTTGAATCTACTAGCTGTTCTTTGTAAGCCCTATGGGGAAGTTCTATTTTTCCTCTAGGTCAGCACGAGTCAGAATCAACTGGACAATAATGGATTTGGTTTTAGGTATGCATACATGTGTGCCTGTGTCTGTGTCTGTCTATGTCTATGTCTATGTTTATGTTTACACCTATGTGTATGTTTATGTGTACATCTATATGTACATGTATATATGGAAACCCTGGTGGGGTAGAACATAAGTGCTGTGGCTGCTAACCAGTAGACTGTCAGTTCAAATCCCCCAGGCACTCCTTGGAAATGCTACGGGACAGTTCGACTCTGTCTATGTGGTCACTATACACAGAATTGATTCAATAGTGGGTTTTTTTTTTTTTTTGGACATATGCACACACAGTTCACTCATTTTGCTTCTCTAGAGAACACAGCTGAAGACATCAGTCATCATGAAAATGGCACAGGACCTGGCCATCTTTCTGTTGTATACACAGTTTTCGTATGTTGGAGCTTACTTAATGACAACTAGTAAAATCAACTTATATATGTATATAATATCTGTATATCCATATCTATATCCATATTAGTAGATACAGAGATATATGTATAACCAAGAGTAAGGAATCTGAGATGTCATCTAGTTTAACCCTTTAATTTTAAGAGAAAATACAGCATTCCAAAGGATTCCAGGACTCCAACATAGACAAACCAGAGAGAAAGTCTAAGTGCCCTGAATACTTTATAGTCATAAAAATGTATCATTTTAAAAGAAGTTTTGTCTTTTTTATGGTTAATAAAAATTCCACAAAATAACACACAGTCTTCTTCTTTAAGCAGCTATGGAAATCACTGTCTCTTAGATGACAGGAAATTGTGATAAGATTCATTTCTTTAAGTGTCAGAGTAGATTACATAGTGCTAACAAAGTAGTTAAAGGAGAACATCTGTGACAAGAAAGTCAACAGTACTTAGGTTCTGCAAACTATTCATCAATGCTGAAAATTAAGAATATAAATAAATTCAGTGTCATAACTAAATTTATTTATGTTTTTCTTTTTTTTTGGAACTTAAACTTATTTAAGAAGGAAATTTTGACACCCGTATACTTGCAGTTCCTTTCACTGTTAAGTAATCTTTTTTAAATAAATGATTGGAAACTGTTATGGCATAGTGGTTAAGAGCTATGGCTACTGACCAAAAGATTGGCAGTTGGAATCCACCAGCCACTTTTTGGAAATCCTATGGAGGTAGTTCTACTCTGTCCTACAAAGATTCTGTGAGTCAGAAATGACCTGATGGCAATGTGCTTGTTTCTTTGTTTGTTTGTTTAATAAGTGATAGGAGAGTATGGAAGTTCACTGGGAGAACCCTCATAATTTGTTTAAAAAGGGTCACATTGAACCTATTATTTCTCTAATATCCTCTGCATCATCTAACCCAGTTTTATTTTTAGGAGCTCAGTGAGTACTCTGTGATATATTAGCTGAATTCTCAAAGCAGTAGAAGAAAAGAAACAAAACAAAACAGACAATGGCAATATGATTATGATTATAATCATCTGAGGCTAGATTCTAACAGGATTCAATGATATCACAGCAGTTTATATCTGGTAACTCCTGTAAATGGCCTCTCTGAGATACGAAGAAAGAAAGAAAAACCCTGAACTTCATACTGAATGTAGTTTCCTTTTTAGAGAATGAAGATAAGACTGAATAACTGTTCTCTGAACTTCTACATGACGAGGTGTGCCTCCGACTGGTGATACAGAAGAACATCTAGTATATGTGTTGATTTATAATGATAAAATTCTTGTCTTCACAACTAGATGGTTTATAAAAAGTTTGTTGAAAAAATGAACTCTCAGATTCTGGTGAAGATACTCACAGAATCGGCAATTCTCATAGAGCTAAAGTGGAGATAATGTTAATATGGAACAGACTTTTTCCAGCGAGTGATTTCAACTGCTGAATTAAAAATTGTAATACAGAACTGCAAAAACGTTATCATTAAACCACTGCACTTTAAAGGAGATGAAGTTGAAACCCTGGTGTGCCGCAAGCGGCAACTCAATGTGCCGTGAAAACACATTAACTTTGGAAAGATATGCTTCTCCACTACCACTTGACCCTGAAAAGAAAACTAAAAGCACGTAAAAAACATCAAGCAGAAATATAAGAAAACAAACAAACCACAGCAGAGGTACTGAAAGGACAACGACAACAACGAAATGGCTGGTACCATTAGGATTGAAAAACACAAAATACTTCCAACACAGAAGCAACTGATTCAACTTGAGTTCCTATTTTTTTTTTTAAAAAAAAAAAAGATAAAAAAGCAGTAATACACACTCCATCATCAGTTTATCATCCTTAATGGCTGGCTTTTCTTATTTCATAATGGAAATAGAAACAGGATTTAGAAAATTTCAAAAAAGTGTTTTCTTGCTCTGCCTGAAATCCTTTGCTGTCAGGTCATTTCTGACTCCAAGTGACCCTAAAATAGAGGAGTCCTCTGATTCTTCAATTTTATTATTATTTTTAATTACTATAGTTTATATATGTATTCCTGATTTTTTTTTTTAACAGTAAAGACCTGTATTTCTTTACTATAGGAACTGAGATAGAAGACACACACTTAATCTGTATATGCTTTTGGAAGTATTTTAGTTCCAGAAAATAGATGAAGGACGGTTTTGTTTGTTTATTTCCATTTTAGCACAATAGAAGAAGGGTCCATCCAGAAGAAACCCTGGCTGTGAACTTTATTCCCTCAACACACAGTTGTTGATCAATTTAAATGGCATCCTCTTGTAGCCAGGGTGTTGCTGTATTTTTCTAACTGCACTAGCAAGCTTTGTCTGGAATCTGTTGCTGGCAGTGTCCCCATTTTAAGCATAGATGGCCACCTACACCAATGGGGCTGGAACGGTAATGATCTAGCCAGAATAGTGCCTTGCCACAAACATTTATAACAGAGGGGATGCTTGGAGGCATTATTTGTACAAATAATGAGGAACTGGAAGCTAAAATACTCTGAGGTTTCTCAGAGGTTTGCACTTGAGGTTATTATGTTCAGGAAAGCACTGTTACCCACAGGCTAGCCAGCCAAGCCACAGGCTAGAGAAACCAAAAATGAAGTCACTGCTGTTAAGGCCCTGGAGCAGGAGGAATATGCACACACTAGGCTTGCCTAGAGGGAGCTAGAGCCACAAAAAACACAGAGCTGCAGCCAGAGAGCTGGGACAGCTCCAACCAGCATATAGTGGGTGTGTCTAGCAGCAGCTATAACCAAAGAAAGGACGGCTGTGACCAGAACAGCCACCCACAGCAGAAAGGGTAAAAGGCATGTTCTGTATTCAGTCTTCTCTTCGCCAGCTACCCAGTTTCTACCTGTGCCTCTAACTGATAAATTCCAGATAGACCAAAAACCTGATGTTTGACTGGTAATTTTCATCTCTGTGCCCATTTTCTTGAGTTTTGGGTGAACTGTCTTTTACAAATTTATTTACAAATTTTTATTTACAAATGTAATTTTCTGCAACATCTGATTGCATGTTCATTACTTCTCTAGAAGTTTTAAATTTTAGTAATCACAGTTTTTATATCCACACAGCATTTCTGTGTCTCATATTATTTTTTCCTTATAATGACTTGCTCTTGCTTTATAGGTTTGTTGTGCTTTTGTTGATTCTTGAAAAAACAGATTTGAGATTTTGTTTACTGTCTTAGATCTTAACAGATTTTAGGGTGAACAGATCTGCTCTGCAAGAATTACAACCAGAGTGCTCCTTGGAAGTGAAGATGGCAAGACTGTGTCTTGCATACTTTGGACAGATTATCAAGAAGGATCAGTTCCTGGAGGAGGAAATCATGCTCGATAGAGTGGAGGGTCAGCGAAAAAGAGGAAGACCGTGGACGAGATGGACTGGCACAGTGGCTATAATGATGGACTTACTGTAAACATGGTTGTGGACATGGTGGAAGACCTGGCAGTGTTTTGTTCTGTTGTACATAGGTTGCAATGAGTTGGAACTGACTAGACAACACTTAACAACAGCAACAGCACTAATTTATCACAGATATATATATTGTGTCTTATTCTTGAAAGATTTTTTTATCTGATGATCATTTCCTGTGTCTTCTAGTATTATTTTTTCTTTCTTTTTCAAATTGCAGAATTGCTGCCTGTCGCTATCACAGCCCGTAGAGACTATCCTAGCACGCAGCCTCTCTTTTGCCATGTTCATGAGAATGGCAGTTGTTTTCTCTTTTGAGTAGGTTTTGTCAGAAGCTCCTTCACATTTGTTAAAAGATATTCTGTCATCTATAGTAATGATTTCACACAATTTGCATTCCATGTTACAGTAATACATTGAAATTGTTGATGTCGATTACCATTCTTGCCAGCTTTTACCACTAACACAAGTTTACCTCTCACTACCATTTTAGTATCTTATAGACTATTTCCATGACACTTTCCATATTATCCAGAAGGAAAGGGTGACACCAATATCTTTGATTAACCAAAAAAATCAAACCAAAAAAAAAATCAACCCTAGAGACAGAGTAGAACTGCCTGGAGAGTGTCTAAGGAGTACCTGGTGGATTTGAATTGCCTACCTTCTGGTTGGCAGATCTAGGACTTAATCACTACATCACCACTGTAGAGTTGTCAAATTCTGTAATTTTATTATTAATCTTCTGAATTTCTATGTGCATATTAAAAATTAAAGAGTGATGGCATACAAATATACTGCTGATGATACAGTGTATATTCCAGTGGTTTATACATGACCAGTGACTTTTTTTCAATTTTAGGTTGTATTGTTATCTGTTTGATAATTAAGGATAAGTTTCCTTCAGAAGTTAAATCAAATAAACAAAAGATCTAAAAATATATTGTTGCATTTACCTCAAGCTTAGTGAATAAATTTTTTGTTTCCCTTTTAATATGTAAAACAGTTTCCTAAAGGACAGTCTTTAGGATGAGGTAACTTGACTCTGTTGGTCTTGAATCTAGATATTTGAAAAAGAAATAAACCACTTATGCCAATGATACTAAAAAATCCATATTGAAGAAAACTTAAGTGGAAAAGTTCAGTACTTAAAATTTATAATCTCTGACTTGAAGTGCAAATTAAAATACATTTAAAAAACATGCTCAGATGATAGGCTTTTCATGAGAAAGAAGCTAGTTGAAACAGTGTGTCAGTTTCAAAGTAAATGAAATTTCAAATTCCATGGAGAATACATGTAAAATAATTATCTACTATTAGTAGCTTTGAGAAAAAATTTTTTTTCTGTTTTTTAATCAAGACTTATTATTTCACTAAATACACCACAGTTTGACTATATTCCACTTTTAACTCACTGACAATTTGGCTTCAAATTTCAGTCCTTTCACAGTCCAGAAGAAAGAATGGAGAAAAAATCTACCATTTTCTGCTACCTTGGAATGTTATGAAAAAAAATTTTCATAGGTTTTTTCTTTTTCCTTTTATTGGGGTTAGGCAAGGAAAGTAGCCAGGAGCATCCAAAAAGTTCAATAGTGTGTTATCTCTCAGACAGAATGGGAGTCACGTCTAAATTGGCTCTAAGTTTTAGGATCTGGAACAGTGGCAGAGGAAGTCATCCACTGGTCCTGGGCACTGGGGTCTGCCCAGGGACCCAGGAAACAGGTGTGGGGATACCCACAGAATGTTGCTGGTCCAGGGATCCCATATGAAACATTTACATCATAAGGCCAAAGCCTGGTTCTCAGAATTTTATAGTCTGGATACCAAATTCAGTCAGTCCATACAGAATTTTTCATATGCCGATATTTTCTCAAATAACAATAGATTTATTTGTGTATCAGAAGGCAATTTTACACCTGTGTGTGGAAACTTGCAAGTGTTTAATTGTGATCTGCCTTTACATACTAACTCAAAATTTCAGTGGCTTTCTGCATTCTATAGCATTAAATCTAGTACATGTATCTTGCATGCAGCATGCAGTGATCTTATTCCAAACATGATTCTTCCCTTATTTTCTGTTACTTCTTTCCATGAACTGCTACGTTCCAGGATTTCTCTTGCTTCACTTTTTCCTGCTTTTAAGTGTTGACACCACTGCCTCCTCCAACGGGAGTATTACTTCTCATTTCTAAGATTGTTCAAAGATTTTCAGGCTCAGCTCATATTATGTCCTTCATGAAAACTTTTTTCTTTTTTTAAAGTCTGTTCTCTGCTGTCTTTTACTTACTAACATAGCTACACGTTTTTTCAATTTTTTTCCATAGATTTTATTTTCCCTATAATTGCACACTGTAAAGGCAGTGAAAAAGACATATTTATTAATGCATTCTCCACAGCTTCATAAAAAAAATCATCTTAGTATTTTCACCATAAAATAATAATTTAATTAAATGTATTAAACTTTAAAAAGAGATAAACAAAATAAAATTTTATGTTGGTTAATCAGTATTCATATTTACCAGAAGAGCTGACTGGAAGAATTTTAGGGATTTTAGTGAGTATCATTACTAAGTCTGGTAGTTTGATCCAACTTTCTGCATCAGAAATAAATATTTGCCAAGCAAACACAAACATTTGTCTTCACTGTTGTGGCTCTGGTTTTCCAGGCAGCTGCCAAGATAGTGCTTGGCCCATAAGTAGGTGCTCAATAAATGCTGCATGAATAAATGCCAGTGTCAAATTCTGGCCACTTAGTGTCTTTTCTTTTTTCCTTCGCTTCTTTTTTCTTTTTCTTAAACTTCAGGCATGCCTTCTGCTGACACTACATAGAAGAAGTTACAATTAATTAGGTCACAGCTTTTCTTACATTGGCTTTCCTCTAGTCTCTTTAATGAGATTTGGGAAGCACCCTTGTGTAATCATTCTCACATTTAAGGACCATCTGTTAGAGTGGGTCACTTCTGCAGATGGCTAATCTCATTAATTTATGTTGAATCTTTCCAGCTTCAATATCAGAGTGAAATTTTCCTACTAGATCCCAATCTTTGGAGGAACACTCGTTTGGAGTCTTCAGCCATCTATGATGTGGAAAAGGAACTAAATGTACCCTGATTTACATGCAAATTCATTTTATAATGAGAATGAATCACATCATACTAAGTGCAAGTCAAAATGACTCCTCATTTATCTAACGAACTGTTACTCCCATGGATAAGAAACATGTCCCTTAGAAAGGTGGTAATTTAAACCTTACTTAGCAATGACTCAGATGGTGACTCACGATAACAGTGTTCTTCCAGAGATGGCGCACATTGAATACTATTGAATTTTTATTTCATTTTTCAGTCATAAATATTGTTGATGGAAGAGGTTGAAGTCAGCATGGACTTAAGTCCTCAGTTATCTGGAAAGAGCAGTATTTGATTTGCACTTTTTCAGTCAGCTAGTCTTTCTGTATTGACTTAACAGTGGCATTGTTGAAAACAGGCCAAAATAATAGCATTTTTTGTAAATGGTGCTGAATGCTTGCGTCTATGGATGAAGTAAACCAGAACACTGTAAGATTTTAGAGACGGAGAAACAACTTCCAATTTATTGTAACATGATATCACGAATAAATGAATTTCCCTTGAAAAAGTAGAGAATTGCTATCATCGAAGTCAATAATCTGGGAAGGCATAACTAAATATTAAAACTGAAGAATCCATAGAGACATCCTCAATAACTTCACTTTTTGATGAGGAAATAAATACAGAAAGCCGTTGTGATCTGGAAACCCTGGTGGTATAGTGGTTAAGTGCTATGTCTGCTAAAAGCTCAGCAGTTCAAATCCACCAGGCTCTCCTTAGAAACTCTATGGAGAAATTCTACTCTGTTCTTTAGGGTTGCTATGTGTCAGAATCAGCTCAGATGCAACGAGTTTATTGCGATCTATTTATGAACAAAGAGCTAATTATGGAAAAGCAAGAACTGGAATCAGTTGTCTATGTTCAAAGACACGTGCTTTTGTTTCTTTGTTAGATATCTTATGCCCCAATATTACATTATGTTTTTATGAAATTTATTGTCATCGTATGTTAAGAAAATCTGTCCTGGTGGAGTTCTCTTTAAAGTGGCTTTCCATTAAAAACTTTGCAACTTAATACTAAGTATTTGAATTTGGAGAGGGCTTAAGAAAGTGGGCATCACCATGAATCTGAAGTAGTAGTGGAAGTTAGCTGTTATGTGATCTAGAAATCAATTGTTTTTCATGTCCAGAGTCTTTCCAGCCCTTGAAGTTACTGGTTTGCAGTAAATAAACCATCAGTGAAAATTTTAACTGTTCTGTGTGGTTAGTGATACTCCTTTCCTAAACTGAAATGGCTGGAAAATGAGAGAAGTGTTATCAAGAAAATAAGGTTAACCTTTTTCATAACGATATAGGTGAGACAGATAATGTGATTCAGGTTTTGGGAATTTTCATGTACAGTTTAAAGTAACTCTCACTATCAATGTAAAATATTTCTCCTTGCATTCTGTTTTATTATTACTATTGTTTTGCAAGCCCTTATAAGCTAAAAACAAAAATTGAAAAATAAACAAAAACTAAAGCAATACTTTAGTAGGTAAGAGACAATTTCTATTTCCTTAAACAATTTTCTTGAACAGTGAACTTACAGTCTTGTAGTTTTGTACATAACTGCACTAGGGATCATTTTGCATTTCTCCAACTATTTTTTCTATGCTCAGGGTATATGAAATTTTTGATTTTTCACATTCTAGGTTTTAGGTTGTCAATTATTCCATTTTAAAAATGTTTTTTGTATTTAATCAGTTTTGTAGTTTAGAAAAAAATCTATTCTATTAGGTACATATGGTTAAAATGGTGTGATAATATTTTATCTTTCTATCATCTTTTTAAATGTGGTCAAAGTTCTCATGTGGTACATTGACATACACATACATATGATTTTAATTGAGAAGCTGATGTTTGTAAGTGGAATATTCTGAATCAATCTGCCAAATAACACAATGAAGAAAGGAATGATTAGACACTCTAAAAGAAAAGCTTTATTGAAATGGACCCTGTGGGAAATTAAACAGAAAATGATAGAATCTACTACACAGCTTGGTATAAAATCAGTAGTAGATTGCTAGGCCTCTCTTCAGAAGAGTCTCTGGGGGAACTGGAACCATCAACCTTTTGGATAGCACCCCAAAAAATTTATGCTAACTGAAAGTGGTCAACAATTTGAAAAACCCAGAGATTCCAGCAGATAAATAGAATGTTTTCATTGATTATTGTAAAGCTTAATGCCATTCTGGATTTCTTCCTCGTTTTTTGAAAAGAAAGATAAAACTATCTTAAAGGAAATAGATATAATTTTACCTTCTACAGTCTAGGAATAGAAAAAAATGAACTCTTGATAAAGAGACAGAAATAATCAGAATAGTAAAACCTAGAAATTCCAGTTGTTATTCTGCTTTTATTTAGCTTTCTTGTTTTTTTTAATGAAATGTGTAAAATTTAAGTGCGATTTTATTTGGCCTTGTTGTTAGGAAAGCTTTGAGGTTAAGTGCTATGTCTTGCTAAACAAAAGGTTGTCAATTCAAATCCACCAGGTGCTCCTTGGAAACTCTATGGAACAGTTCTACTCTGACCTATAGAGTCACTATTAGTCAGAATTAACTCAATGGCAAGTGGCTTTTTTTGGCTGTTGTTAGTTGCTGTCAAGTCAGTCCCCAACTCATGGCAAACCTATGCACAAATGGAAGAAAATTCTGCTCAGTTCTGCACCATCCTCACACTGAGTTGCAGACTGGACCCTGGGACCCATACGGTTTTCATTGGCTGACTTTCAGAAATAGATCGTAGGTGTTTCTTCCTGGTGTGTGTTCACCTGGAAGCTTCCCTGAAATCTGTTCAGCAACGTAGAAAAATGGAAACCTCCATTGACTGGCAGATGGTGACTTCTCACAAGGCGCGCTGGCCAGGAATGGGACCCAGGTCTACATCACAGAAGGAGGAAATTCCAACACAGAAGCTCTCGTGTCTTCCTCAATTACATGCAGAAAAGAAAACATTTTAATGTAAATGATATGTTAGTAATTTTTCTTTTAGCTGAAGAAATGTCATGTTAAAGATGCTACTTCTTTACTTCTAATACCTGTCCTTGAGGATTCAGTTCTATTTTTTCTCAACTCTTTTTGGTATATGCAACTTGGAATTCTTATGCCAGATCAGTCTGTGAAAGATGCTGTATTCAGTTAACAAATATCCACAATATGATAGTATGTGTGGTTTAACAGCCACAAGTTTCTTGCTGTTATTACATGTATTTCATGGATCAGCTATTTGTCAGCACCAGCAAGTTCCTTCTTCTGAGATCACATTAAAAGAGGCAACCTTAACTTAACCAGTGTGGAAACTAAGGGCAAAGAGTAATGGTGCAACTATATGTTAGCTCTTGAAAATTCTCCTCAGACGAATGTTTACTACGCTACTAACATTTTTTTGACTATAGCATGATTATTAAAATTATTAATTGTTTATTAGATTATTAAAAATGAGTGCTCCAGAAATGTGGAGAGACATTGAGAGAGAGAGAAAGAGAGAGAGAGAGAAATGTCTGGCACATCTAGTAACTACTTAGAAAATACTTACTGAAGGGATATTGAACACAAGTGTAATAAGAGCTGCTTCATGAAACGAAGGCACCTTCCTTCTTGAATCTCCAACTGGTTTGATGCTGGAGAAATCATCATTTCAATGGGTGGGTAGGTAAAATCCCCTTATTGAACGAGGCCTGGCAGCTCAGGGGACCAAGGCTGATGAATTGAATGGGAAATAAAACTCTTTAATAGGAAGTGGTAGCAGATATCTGAGAAAAAATAGTTGAATCTACCTCAAGTACTAGAATGCATAGGTAAGAAAAGTTATCTATAAATAGTTGTTAACTGGTTATACCATTGATCAGTTGCTGTTGAATCTATTCTAACTCATGGCTATCTCACGTGCATCAGAGCAGAACTGTGCTCTGTGGGGTTTTCAATGGCTGATTTTTCAAAAGTAGGTCACCGTGCCTACACTCAGAGGTATATATGGATGGATTTGAACCTCCAAGCTTTCATTAGGAGCTAAGTGTGGTAATTGTTTGTATTATGCAAGGATGGATTATTAAAATGTCAGGGATTATTTTCTGTCAGTTTACTTGAGTACTTCCCAATTAATTATGAAACTAACAGTTATGGTTTCAAAGATACTTCGTATTGATGTTCTATGAGAAGGTAATTCTTTGATGTCTTCTTTTTTAAAATCTTAGCTGAGGAATGGTGGATAGGATGGAAGAGGGGAGGAAAAGAGTAAGGAAAGAAACAAGGTAGGAAACAAGGCAGGCAGACTTCCTTTAAGAAGCTTGGCTTTAAGGAAAAATTTAAGAAAATAATTAGTTCTGACTAAGCGATCAGCAGAAAATATTATGGAACACTCTCTTGAAAAACGAGAGCTCTAGAAATAAAGAGAGAGAGAAATGTCTGGTATATCTGGTAGTTACTTAATAAATGCTTATTGAATGAATATTGAATAAAAGTAGAACAAGAGCTACATCGTGAAATGAACACACCTTCCTTTTTCAGTCTCCAGCTGGTTTAATACTGTCATTATGTAATGTGGATCAAGTCTGGTATTTTTCCATTTTTGAATGATTTATTTTACTTTTTATTTTTGCTGCCCAAATAATACATGAATGTCTGCTTGTCAAAATAATTTTTAAAAATATGGGCTATCACACCTATACCCCTGTTATTTTTTTATGGTGTATTTTTTTTATTATGATGATTGAATGAAAATGTACATTTCTCTATAAATTTGCAGGCCCACCTATATGCAGCTCCCACTGCTCTTATGGTGGATGTTTTTGACAATTAATTTATTTTAGCCTCTGTTCTACTGCTGTGCAGCATTAACAATGTTAAATGGAGATTATCTCAATCCTAAAACCCTGGTGGCACAGTGGTGAAGTGCTATGGCTGCTAACCAAGAGGTCTGCAGTTCAAATCCACCAGCTGTTCATTGGAAATTCTTTGGGGCAGTTCTTCTCTGAGCTATAGGGTCACTATGGGTTAGAACTCACTTGATAGCAGCTAACAACAACAAATACAGCTTGGGGACGTCCTTTTCAACAACTAGCAGAAATGTTTTTTGTTGTTAGGTGATGTTATGTTGATTTTCTACTCATAGCAACCTTTGAGGAGAAGTAGAACTGCTCCATTTTCTCTAGGGTTTTCTAGGACTCAGTCGTTACTGGAGCAGATCACCAAATATTTCTCTTCCTACAGAGCTGCTGGATGACTTTCACCTACCCAACTTGCCTTAGCACCTGGGTGCTTAATCACTGTGCAGCTAGGCCTCCTTGGTAACAGTAGTAATAGCTCACAATTCTATAATACGCATTGAGTTGTAGACCTTGGTTCAAGTGATTTATACACAGTGAAATATATGTAAAATGTGTAAATAAATATATATTTTAAAAACGTATTTACTCCTCAACAACTTTATGAAGTAAGTATTCTGGTTATCTCTAATTTACCAAGACCCAGATAGTATTTACAGGAATTCAGGAGATACTGTGGTGAGAGCAAAGAACCTAACTTGTTCAGTCTTTCTCCGAATAGCTACACAGATGTTCCGTGTGTCTATTTCTGCTCACGATTTCCATGGATTCTTCTGTTTCATGGAAAAGAATACTTTGTTGTCTTCCTATCATTTAGCTCTTAGGGACTGTGTTCTTCTCTGAATATCAGTCTAGCTAGATTAACTGTTGTCACACACACACACACACACACACACACACAAAGCTCTGTAATTTCATGGAATATTATTTATTTTCTTTCTCATGGTTCAGTACAGCTCAGTCACTCAGGAACCTAGGCCTTTTTTCTTAGTGAAATTCTGCCATCACCCTCAGTAGGTGTTAGCAAACTGCAGCCTCCTGTCTTTGGTAAATTAAGCTTTATTAGAACATTGAAACAGCCATTCATTTACACAGTAACGACGGTTGCTTTCAGAACACAATAGCAGAGTCAAGCTGTTGAGACAGGGCATCTGGCCAACAAGCTTAAAATATTTACTGTGTGGCCATAGAAAAAAGATTTGATAGACTTAGCTTTGTGATCTACTGTATTCTACTGTTAAATATACATATAGGATACATTTTATAAGACAGTTCTGGGAGTGGTGAACATAGATTCTATTTCCACTCAATTAGCTAGAATTTAGTTACATAGTCATACTAAACTGCCAAGATGCAGTGAAATGTAATCCAACAATTTTTTAGGTGATGGTAAACAGAAATTTATGTATGCACGGTATTGTCTCTGCCATTCTTCACTCAGGTTATGTTGCTAATCTCAGCTGAAAGCTTTTAAATTTCTACTAATCCAAATAAATGAACAAAAACAAAGAAACAAAAATTACTCATGAACTGATTTCTATGAAGAGTTTCAGATGTTACTCTCCTTGCTGTCCGGCAAGCCTGCATGAATCACTTTCGTGTATGCTGAGAGAAGACATGACATTCCTGGGTCAGAGATAAAGTACCCTGTTACTCACAGCAATGGCAGTAGTCAGAGTACTGACATTTTCTTGAGTTCATTCCCTGAGTCCCAGTTATCTTAAGACAGTGTACAAAGTGTGTGGGATTGGTGGTTCAGTGGTAGAGTTCTCCCCTTCTATAAGGGAGACCTGTGTGATTTAACTTATAAATGTTTTTGAAATTTTGAATGAAGAATAATTATTCTAGGAGTTAATACAGAACTTTAGAAAACAAAAGTACCTCAGGTCTTTCCATGTGTTTGTTTTTAACAGTATGAGAAGAATGAGAGACCTGGAAAAGCCAAATATGCAGCAACTGCAAGCAGCATTAATGGACCATGGTCCATATGGTTATAAGAGTAGTTCAAGAGATGCCGTCTTTTATTATTTTTATACAAATGTATGAAATGTATAGAAGTAATAAAAGAAGTTTCCTGAATTGTTTGCATACTGTTAAAAGCATGATAGCAAATTCCATGAGAATAGGTGGATTTCCTATTTCCTTTAGAGGTCTTAAAAGGGTATTATTGGGCGACATGCATTGTGCAGCCTGTGAGAGGGTAGGTTTAACACCTCTTCTGTCATGCACTTTCCCAACCATCCAGTATTTTTTTTTTTTTTGACTGTTTGCTTTGCCTGAGCCTGCATCTTCAGTTGCCCAAAGAATCTTATGGAGCCTTGAAATAAACACTAATATCTCTGAGTGCTGATGAATTCATGCTTCGTTTCTTTTGCAACTTCAATAGCAAACATGATTTTATAGTAATCATCAGACACAGCTTGTTATAAGGCAGTGGACACGATTAAAAGCAATTTTGTTCCTAAGGGATATTTAGCAATATCTGGAGACATTCTTCGTTATCACAAAATTTGGTTACAACAGCAAGAAGTATGATCTAGATGTTACAATACATCCTACATTGCATAGTATTGCTTTCCACAGCACAGAACTATCTGTCCCAAAATGTCAATAGTGTCAGGGTTGAGAAAATGGTATAAAGCATTGCACGTAGCTATTGTATTATCCAGTCTTCTCATTACCTAGTTTTAATCAGGTACTTACCACAGACAAGTACTTACCACCGCCGTTGAGTTGATTTTGACTCATAGTGCTCCTACTGGGCATAATAGAACTGTCCCATAGTTTCCAAAGAGCTTCTGGTGGGTTTGAACTGCCGACGTTTTGGTTAGCAAATGTAGAACTTAACCACACTATGCCACCAGAGTTTCCAGTGAAGTACTTAGTAAGTATTTATTGTAGTTCTGTCGTATACATGTTGCTGTTAGGTGTCTTTGAGTCAGTTCTTACTCAGTATGACCCCACACACAACAGAACAAAACACTGCTCAGTTCTGTACCATCCTCACAATTGTTTCTGTGTTTTGAGCTGATTGTTGCAGCCACTGTGTCAGTCCGTCTCATAGAGGGTCGTCTTCCTTTTTTTCTGACCTTAGTTTTTAACAAACACGATGCCTTTCTCCAGGGACTAGTCTGTTCTCTACATATTCATACATTTCCTTTTGCCATTCCTTCTACAATCGGCGGTGTGTGTATTCTGAGCAGATAGTATTGTAGGTTTCTTTAGTGTGAATTATTGAGCAGTGAATCAGGTAAAGAATTACTCTCTGTCTGGAAGTGATTTAAAATGTACAGGAGTACAACTAATCTGTGTTTGCCTCTTAAAATCTTCCTCGCTATATCCATTATCACAAGAATGAAATGACAAGAATAAGTCAGGAAGAAGTTTATGAAGTGTTAAATCTTAATGGATTTTTAATTAGTCAAAATAGACTTTTTTAAAAATAGTCCTGATTCCTCAATAATCCAGGGACAATTCCTACAATTTATTTGCTGCAGCAGATGCTTTGTAGTCTATATTGTATTTGTTGACACTTTAATCATTATATGGTTTTCTGTTTATCATATTTTAAAATGGGCATCAAAATCTTTAAAAGTTATTCTATGCAGCATATATTTGAGCAGTAAGTAACATAAGAGCCATTATTATTGGCATATGAATTCAAGAGAAAGTGTTCTTCAAGGATAAAAAGTTTGATCAATGGCCTGGGATGTTGTGGCTGCTGCTTTCTCGGTCTATAGTTACACGTCCAAATAGTAAGTATTTGGAGAAGGTAGGGTTTCAGAGTGTTAATCTACTTAGATGACAGTCTAATTGCTGTTCCTTCATTTGAAGCAATAAAGCTTCATTTGAATCTGACATTCCATCTGTTAGACTCCTTGAAATTTCAGATAAACAAACTAAAAGAAATCAATCACCATTCCACAGCATGCTCTACAAGTTTCAGGGATTCCTAGCAGGCTACAAAATTGAGTCTGATCACCAATCTGAGATGAGAGTTCAACTGTGTGATAGGAAGAGAACAGAAAGGACCTGAGTTACTGCCACGGAAGCATAGATGCAGGCATTTGTGAATGTATTTCAAACTCTACAGTCTTTAATTTCTAAAATAAAAGATAAAATCCTGGGGGTTGTAATGGATGTTGTCAGTGTCCTTCCCAGCCCCTTTACTGGCTGGTGTGCGGGGTTCTGAAAAGGCCAGGTGCCTGCATCCCTCAGCAGCTGTGAATGTTGGCTGCTATGAACTCACAGCTGCCCCCTTCTCAGAAAATTCACCTTAGCCAAGTGGAAACATCTGGCCAGGAGGCTCCGCTGAGAGCTACACTTCCACTCCTTGGGCATCCTTCTTTGGACCATGCCTGACTGTTCAGGGACAATAAAACTGTGGCCTTATGGGACACTGTGGTATAGTTGTTGGATCAGAGCTCCTTGTGGAATTGGGCCTAAGCTAGTATCTGGTACTGATCACATTTTATTTAGCCTCTCTGCTTGTCTTATTCTACTTTACTCAACCAACTCCTTTTCCTGAAACCACCTTCAATGCCTCTCCTCCAGGAATCTCCATCTTAGAAGAATCAGACCTAAAAATCTGATCCCAAGGTATCTACTAATAGAAACAAGGGTAGTACATCTCAGGGCTACCATAAAATACCACCAGGTAGGTGAGTTTAAACAACAGACATTTATTTTTATCATATTTCTAAAGGTTAGACACCCAAATCAGGTTATTGGATGTGCAGATGCCTTCTGAAGACTCTTGGTTCTGAGAGAACTTTTCCACGCCTCTTGCGGGGCTTCTGGTGGCTGCCAGCAATCCTTGGCATTCGTGTGTTACTAATAGAGGTCTCTTTAGATGACATCTTCACTACATATGTGACAGAGTTTCCTTGTCTTTTCTCCCTTCTAATAAGACACCACTTAGAAGAGATTAAGATTAGGACTCACTCTATTCATTATTTATTCATTATTCATTATTTATTCAACAGATAACATCTACAAGGAAAACCCCTTATGCACTAAGACATTTACTTCAGAACAGCACTGTGTGTCCTAAATCACTGTCAGAAGTAGTTGTTGTTTTTGTAATCTGTTTTACAAGTAATTATCAAGACAAACAGAATTAAGCAACTCTCAGATGAATGAATACATAAATATTATGTTACATGTATTTCAAGAATATGGTTTATATTAGGTAGGCAAAATAAATAAATGTGAGGCTTAACCCACGAGTTAATTGTCATTATAAAGATACTATATATGATCAGAAAATTTGTAAAGAAAAATAAAGCATGTTAAGGATCATAGGGATAGAGTGTACATGTGTTTTCACGTGTGTGAGTGCTGGTGAGGAGTGGGGATTGTTTGCTACATTTTACAATCCTAAATGTAAAAACGACACAAGTGCTAAAAATAAGAATAATTAAACAGGTAGTTCCCTCTGTAGATATATTGAGGAAAGCATTCCAAGTCAATGCAACAATCAACTTGAGGTAGAAATAGATTGGGTATGTAGGGGATAACTAAGGAGGCTATGGTACAAGAAAAATAGGAGATAGAGGCATGGAAGACACTTGCTTTCAACCAGATGAGATGGGAGACCACTACAGCTTTGCACAGAGAGATGACATAACCTGCTTCCCTTTCCAGAAGAATCCCTCAGGTTATGGTGTATAGTTCTAGGGCAAGAGAAGAGGGAAGTAAAGCAATAAGGAGATGATGATAATCATTCAGGGGCAAGGAAGCAAAAGCATTTCTAGCCTACATTACATTTGTACTGAAACTGTACAAAAGGACTGTTCTCTAGTATTTTAGTGATAAGCTCCCCTAGTGCCTTAGTGATAAGGTATATAATTTACTATATAATTGCATGCTGGCAACATCTAATCTTAGATCTCAGAAAGGAGGGGAAAGTTCTTTTTATGCCATCAAGCATGACCACAGCACCTTGAGCTGAGACTGCATCAAAGGGAACCTTGCTTTTCTTCTTTCCTCTTTTCCTATCACAGCACATAAACCCTTCCAGTCTAAGGTTGGTATTAACCCTGGTTCTGTTGTCCCTTTGCTTCTTTCATTTAGAAACACTGAAGGGCTATGTGGGTGTGGAAGGATCTCTTTATCAAGTTACCCTTCTCAAGTGAAAGGGGAGAACTGGTCTGAAATGGAAATTTACTCTTTCCTCTGTTGCAATCACCACATAAGTGATAAAACTTATGAAAACTGCCTGGGTTGTTGTTGTTTTTAGATGCCACTGAGTTGGTTCCAACTTAACGCAACCTTAGGTGCAAGGGAGTGAAACATTGCCTAGTTTGTCATCATCCTCACAATGTTTGTTATGCTTGAGCTCATTATAGCAGTCACTGTGTCAACCTGTCTCTTGACCGTCTTTCTCTTTTTTGTTGACTCTCTGTTTTACCAGCCATGATGTTGTTCTCAAAAGACTGGTCTCTCTTGATTAACACATGGAAAATCAATGAGACAAAGTCCTGCCACCCATGTTTCTAAAGGAGCGTTCTGGCTGTACTACTTTCAAGATAGATTTGTTCTTTCTTTTGAGAGTCTGTGGTATATTCAATAGTCTTAGCCAAAACTTTTATTCAAATGCACCAATTCTTCTTCAGTTTTCTTTATTCATCATTCAGCTTTTGTATGCATATGAGGAGACTAAAAACACGATGGACCAAGCATACTTTAGTCCTTGACCTAGTCACCTGGAACTGCTCTAACAGAAAATACCACGAGTCGAAGATTTCATGAGGAGAAGCTTTTATTGTCACAGTCCGGTAAGCCACAAATCCATTAACAAGATACAAGTCCATTCAGAATAAAAAATCATCACAGTCCAGTAGGCTGAGTCCACATCCAGTGAGAGCATCGCAGCACAGGAACCTCGGGTCCAAAGGACGTGCTCTGCTCTCAGTGCTTCTCTCTCGGTGGTATGAGGTTCCCAACTTCCTCAGCTCACTTCTCTCCTTTATATTCCACAAGCTTGAATCCTGCCTCACCAACACAACTGCAAACCATTCCCCATCATCAATATCGCAGAGGCAGGATTCACAACACATTGAAGGAAGGGCACTATACTGGAACTCCAAACCAAGTCAAATCAACACATACATTTTTGCGGGGACACAGTTCAATCTATGACAGTCCTTAAAGTGATATCTTTCTTTCCAACATTTCAAAAAGATCTTTCTCAGCAGATTCGCCCAATACAAAGCATTGTTTGATTTCTTGATGCTGCTTCCATGGATGTTGACTGTGGGTGCAAGTGAAATAAAACCCTTGACAACTTCAAGTTATCTTCTGTTTTGATATTGTCTGTCCAGATGTGAGGATTTTTGTTTTCTTTATCTCGAGGTGTAGTCCTTACTGAAGGCTGTAGTCTTCGATCTTCGTCAGCAAGTGTTTCAAGTTCTCTCCAATTTCATCAAGGTCATGTCTTCTGGATAAAGCAGATTGTTAACGAGTCTTCTTCCAATCTTGATACTCAGTTCTACTTCTTGTAGTCCATTTTCTCAGATTATTTGCTCAGCATACAGATTGAATAAGTATGGTAAAAGGATACAACCTTAACACAGACCTCTTCTGATTTTAAACCACACAGTATCCTCTTCTTCTGTTTGCACAACTTCATCTTATTCTATATGTATGTTCCTCATGAGCATAATTGAGTGTCCTGAAATTCCCATCCTTTGCAATGTTAGTCCATAATTTATTATGATTCACAGAGTCAAATGCCTTTGCATTGTCAATAAAACACAGGTAAATATATATTTTTTTTGTGGTTTTCTCTTTCAGCCAAAATCTTTCAGACATCAGCAGTGATATGCCTCATTCCATGTCCTCTTTGGAATCTACCTTGAAATTCAGGTAGTTTCCTGTTGATGTGGAAAAACTGGTGACATGGTGGTTAAGTGCTATGTCTACTAATCAAAAGGGTGGAAGTTCAAATCCACCAGGCACTACTTGGAAACTATGTGGCAGTTCTATTCTGTCCTATAGGGTCTCTATGAACTAGAATCAACTTTATGGAAGTGGGTTTGGTTGGGTTTTGGTTTCCCTGTTGAGGTACTGCTGCAACTGCTTTTGAACGGTCTTCAGCAAAATATGACAGATACCGTTAACATTATGCACAAGTAAAATTTTGCTGGCAATTTTGCTACACTGCGTAAATGTCAATTACTTGCTGAGAGGTAATACAGTCATTAAGCATTTGGATGCTACCCAGATGGTTGGTGTTCAAACCCACCAGTGGCTCCACTGGAGGAGAAAAGCTCAGGCTGATCTGCTCCTGTAAGATTACAGGCTTGGAAACTCTATAGTGGAGTTTTAAAGGGTTTCTATGAGTTGGAACTAGCTTGACAACACACAAAAATAACCTAGCCTTGCCAAAACTAACTTTAATTTTTTCGTTGTAGATTTACTGCATCAGAAGAGATACAATAAGGTGGCTTGAATCAATTTGGCAGAAGTGAGAACTGTGAAAAGAGATCAGTTACTGATTGTATATGTTAATCGAAGTTTTGTATTTGACTCCACTGTTTTTACATAAATCAAATATATATAGTAATTTATAATATTAAGAAGTTTATTTTTATAAAGAGATGAATTATTTTTCCTTGTCATCTGGCATGATAATTTTCCTAAGGATGCATCTGCTCTTTTGAGACTAAACTATAATATCTTTCCTTGACCTACAGGTTGAATTGCAGAGCTCTAGTGATAGCCGAGAAACCCTGGGGGCATAGTGGGTTACGTGCTACGTCTGCTAACCAAAAGGTCAGCAGTTCAAATCCACCAGATGCTCTTTGGAAACTCTGTGGGGCAGTTCTACTCTGACCTCTAAGGTCACTACGAGTCGGACTGACTTGATGGCAGTGAGCTTGGGTTAGTGATAGCAGGCTTCTAAGATTCTGGCCAAAATAGAAGAATGCCTTCGAAACAAAATGAGAAGCATCAGGACCTGGGACATAGAGCAGACAAAGGTTTGAGAAAGAGAGAGAGAATTTAAGCCAGATGACTGAATGCTGATTGCTGTGTCAGGGCCTCCTCCTCATTGTTTCCCAAATCCTCAGTGTTCCTCCAGAATTCTTGAGGAGATTGCTTTTCTTGTGAAGATGCAGGTGTCCCAAAAGTAGGTTGATGCAGGGTTGAAGCTGGAATAGTGTCAGGGACAAAGCATTGGGAAAGCCTACAGCAGGCCTGTCGTTTGGGGGATCTTTAGAAATACTCAGGGAATTGAGTTCGTTTCCCACTTGTCAAATTGCTCATGTGGTTCCATTATTCATATCAAAGGAAGTTTGCATATTTTTCAAGTGGACATTTATAACTGGAGGTTGTAAATTCCTAATCTTTCTGACATCGATTTCATACTGTGACCACCACTGCATCACTTCCTGCCTCCCTTTCTTCTCTAAGCAAGAACAGAAGGTCTGCAAACAGTGGAAGGAAAACTCTCAATTACCTCTTCTGTAAAATTGGATTATATTCTTGTGGAAAAAACATGCAGCGTGGAAAAAAATCCAGATTGCCATCCAAAACATGTTCTACCAACCAAATTTATTGGAAGGAGGAGAGGAAAAAGACTCATGTTTAAAAGCTTATGGAAGATTTGGAGTTGTCTAGACAAAACGTTTACAAAATTAGTTGTGATTGTTGGCTTGATGCTTCTCATTAACACAGAGAGAACTCTGCACAAGCAAAAGTGTTAATTCAGCAGAAAGATTTTCAAGGTCCCTATAAGCAGTGCATCTTTGTGCTCTTCTATCAGAAACAAGTAACATGAAAGTTTATTGAATATACATATGTAAATATATTAACTACTAGCTTAAAACTGATTGAGCGAAATAAAATGACTGTTAGGTGCTACATCTGCATCTGCAAACCAACAGGTTGGCACTTCAAATCTACCAGGCTGTCATTAGAACACTATGGAGTGGTACTACTCTATCCTATAGGGTTGCCAGGAGTCAGAATCTACATGATGATAGTGGGTCTATTGAATTATTAAATGTGATTTGCACGCATGACATATATATGAATTTAATCAACTACAATAGAGTGCAGTTGACTCAATATTTTATTGGTTGAATTTATAGTATATCTGGTGTAATGTTATATATGCAGGCATTGATTGTGAGAGGAAAAAGTGTTCTTGATTTCTTCGGTAAAAGTTTCAAAAGTACTTGTTATTGGTATTACTTGTAAATCATTCATCATACATTAGGGGAAATTTTTTATTTTATATAACATTTTTAAAACAGCAGGAGTATGGAGTATGCTTAAATTTCAGTCATGTTTATGTTGATTGTCTCAGTGAAATTCAATATCACAATCACATCGTCAAACAATGAGACTCAAAAAGAGCTGTGTTTCAAACAGGTAGCTCAGTGGGATTAAAATAAATGTGAAGCGATACTGCTATTGTTTTCTAATATTAGCAAAAAGTATAAAAAATAGCCTTATTGTATATAAATGATTTTGACTTAGAAGTCTTTCTTACTACCTTTAAAACAATATGTCACATTTGGAAAGTCACAGTGGTAGCAGAACTGAATTTACAAAGAGCAGCATCATTCATGAGCTTCCACTGAGGTGGAGCATGGTAGACCATCTGTGATATTATGTCAGCCATTCTAAGCACTAGTACTTTCTTTTTATGAGATGCCAATTTAATGCTTTACCACTAGTTAAAAAAAATCTAAACGGGCATTTTGTTTATACACAAAGAAATAGCTAATGTCAGTGGGGAGAAGAAATATAATTTTATTATCACGTTGATGGAGGGAAAAAAGTAAAGTAAAAGCGTATACCAAAATCTTATGACCTGTTAATGACTTCTTTCCCACCTCCTGTGTGTAATGCATAATAGAAATCTGGCTACATACTGTTTGAACCTAATAAATTTTATATTTGATTTTTCCATTGTTTTTTTTCTTACAAAACCAAAATGCAGAATTTAAGAGGTAATTTAAGTTTCTCTACTTTAATAAATATGTAGAGTTACTATCAATGTGTGGTCTCATTACCTTTCTTTCATTTTGCATTAGACCAATTACAGTCTTACACTCATTACTGATTTCTTTATATATGCTCAATGATTTTAAATATGCCATTTAGTTTTATGAACTGTAGAAAACATAATTAGCAAGGCATAACATAAGATTTTTAAGCCCATTAAACAAACTAAGCAATGGAGAAAGGTGAATGATCTAGATTTCTCCACATTAGAATCGATTTCCTAATTAGATTATATTTCATGATTTTATACACACACGTATACATATATTCACCTCTTAATAAAACATCATCAATATATTTTTCAATGTTTAGGTAAGGGAGAGGCTAAGATTTGTGTAATGGTGCAGTTCTAGAAAATCAACTTTCTGTAAAGAGAAAAGACTTCTAAAAGAAAATGAGAAAAATGTGAAAGCAGTTAAGGAGAAGCCGTGTGAAAGGAAAGTTAGTTCTGGCATGATTACTTTAACAAGTAGGGAAGAGTAAAGGCACAACAAGTTTTGATTTAATGGTTGAGCATAAATATTACATCCACTTATAAACACATTTATGACTCACGTTACATTCTCCTTTTCTTGAGTGTTAATACATGCATAAAAAGATCGTCTTAGGCTGGATTTTCCAGAGAAGTGAAATCAGCAAAACATACAAATATATACAGAGAAGAATTATGTCAAGGAAACAGCTCACATGATTGTAGTGGCTGGAATGTCTCAAGTTTGTGGGTCAGATAGAGGTTTCTTCTGACACGTGTCATCACAGAGGCTGGTGAACTCAAGATTAGCAGGCCAGACAGTAGTGCTCTTGGTCATTGGACGTGAAGATCAAAAAATCATAAGATCTGTTACAAGGTGGCAGAGTAAACAGACATCTCCTCATCTCCCTCTGAGAACTAAGGCCTGGATGATATGTTCCGTGGAGCATTGAACACCTGAGAAGCCTTGGGACCTAACGTATTTGACTGGGCAACAGTATCAGACTAAGCTTCTCCTCTATAAAACAATCCAGCAACTGTTTAACCTCTGCTTCTGCTGCTACATTGTAACAGAGATCTACAGCTTCTGCAAATGGCCAGCAACGGTAACGTACTTTCATTATAAGTGGGCAGGTAAAGTCTGCTGTTCCCAGCTACCTGTTCAGAACTGTTTAAACTCTACTTCTTCTGCTACATTGTAACAGAGAACTGCAGCTTCTGCAAATGGCCAGTAATGGTAACATACTTTCATTATAAGTGGGCAGGTAAAGTCTGCTGTTCCCAGCTACCTGTTTGGGACTGTTTAACCTTTACTTCTGCTGCTACATTGTAACAGAGATCTGCAGCTTCTGCAAACAGCCAGCAACGGTAACATACTTTCATTATAAGCCGGCAGGTGAAGTCTGCTGTTCCCCACTACCTGTTCAGACCAGGCTGTTGGACAGCTTCCAGCTCCCAATTCAGCACCTGGACAGCTCCCTGCTTAGAAGTCCAGTTTACTTCTACTTTTAAGGTTTACCTTTTTAAGGCTGAGAGGCTTATATTTTCTCTCCGGAAATTTCTCTATTGAAAAACCTCTCACATTTTAAGATTGGCTCACAGCCCCCAGTTTCTCCATAAACAGAGCAGCCTCTTTGCTACTCAATAAGCGAAGTCTTCCACCCTTGAGAGTCCACCTGGGGCAAATCACTACAGTATTATAGTCAGCTGGTGGCCAACAATTCTCTTAGATCTATTAGTAGAGAAATCAAATAACATCTAGATGGCACACAGGCAACAGACTATAATTAGTCATTTAAAGAAACAGTCTTCAAATGCTCCAGAAAATTCCCTAAATAAAGATTCAAAGAATTCAAAAAAAATTCCCAGATGAAGAAGCCTTTATGAATCTAACAGAGATTGAATAAGCCAAGCCAAGTGCCGTCGAGTCGGATCCGAGATTGAATACAAAAAAATTATATATAAAACCCTCCTAGAAATTAAACAACATACAATAGAACAAAATGAAAAATTTGGAAAACTATTTGATATTCTAGAACATCAACAATCTGAGATACATCAGATTAATAACAAAATTACAGAATTGGATAATTCTATCCAAAGCCCAAAGAGTAGGATTGAACAGATGGAAGTTAGAATCAGTGACCTAGAAGACAAAGTAACTAATACCAACATTTTTGAGATAAAATCAGAGAAAAGAAATAAGAAAAATGAAGAAACGTTAAGAAACATATGGGACTCCATGAAGAGGAATAATTTATGTTTAATTGGAGTTCCTGAACAAGGGAGGATTAATGACAACATAGAGAGTATTGCTGTAGAGATGCTGACAGAAAATTTTCCTGTATGGAGAAAGAAAATATAGATATCCAAGATGTTTATCGAACACTACAAAAGTTAGATCCCAAAAGAAGAACGCCAAGGCATATTGTAATTAAACTTAATAAACTAAAACACAAAGAGATGCTTTTGAAGACAGCAAGGCTCAAGTCAACCCTAACATGCCGAGAAAAATCCTGTAGACTTTCATCTGACTTTTCTGCTGAAACAACCCTGGCCAGAAAACAATGGGCAGACATGTTCAAAGTCCTGAATGAGAAAAACTTCCATCCCAGAATAATCTATCCTGCTAAACTGTCTATCAACTATAATGGTGAAATTAAGACTTTTGAAAATAAAGAGAAATTTAAAGACTTCGTAAAAACTAAACCCAAGTTACATGAATTATTGAAAGAAGCTCTTCCCTAAATATATGTTTTAGGTGATAATTTAAGACACTTCATCCAAATTTCTAATCAGCTAAGGAAGGCACAAAACTTCATCAAAACAAGTCCCAAACTACAATATTATAATAAGGGAATTCATGGTCGTATCATGACAACTATAATATCACATTTAAAGAGGGATACACTACAATAGTTACAGTTGTTTTTTTTCTTGATGCAGTGACAGTTTCTGACTTCTAAAATAATTAAAATTGATTTCAATAATTATATGTTAAGGGGGATTAGGTATGCAGCCATAGAGCAAATTAACAATAAACCATTTGCAATGAAAAATCACAATACAGGAGTCTCAATAAATATAAAATTGAAACTCATACCATCCATAAAGAATGTCCCACAACAGATTAATAAGAACAACACAGAAAACACTAACTTGGAAATAAACATATTGGAATGACATCACTAAATGTATATGTGTCAATAATCACATTGAATGTAAATGGTCTGAACACTCCAGTAAAGAGACAGTGAGTGATATCCTGGATCAAAAGACACGATCCATCTATATGTTGCTTACAAGAAACACATCTTAGACTTAAGGATAAGAACAAGTTGAGAATTAAAGGTTGGAATAATATATATCAAGCTAATAATACACGAAAAAGAGCAGGTGTGGCAATATTAATTTCAGATAAAATAGATTTTATGTGAAGTCCACTACTGAGGACAAGGATGGTCACTATTTATTGCTGAAAGGTTCAATACTCAAGCAAGACTTAACAATATTAAATATTTGTGCACCTAAATATATTGAACAAATACTGACAACATTGAAAAATGAGATTGATCATTCCACAATAATAGTTGGGGACTTTAACACTCCCCTTTCAGTTAAGGATAGATCATCCAGAAAAAAGCTTAGTAAAGATACAGAAGATCTTGTTGCAACAATCAATCAACTTGACCTTACTGACATATAGAGATCTTTTCATCCATCAACAGATAAATATACCTTCTCCAAAGCACATGAAACATTCTCCAGAATAGACCATATGCCAAGCCAAGTGCCGTCGAGTGGTGGGTCATAACACTATTCTACATAAAATCCAAAACATTGATTTATTGCAAAGTACCTTCTCGGACCATAGAGCTATAAAAGTTGAAATCAATAACAGAAAAATCATAGGTAAAAATTCCAACTTGTGGAAACTGAACAACACTTTACTCATAAAGCCTTGGGTTATAAAAGAAATCAAAGACACATTAAAGAAATTTATGGATTCAAATGAGAACAAGAACACATCGTACCAGAATTTATGGGATACAGCAAAAGCAGTGCTCAGAGGTCAGTTTATCTCTATAAATGCACACATCCAGAAAGAAGAAAGAACACAAATTAAAGAATTAACCTCACAGCTTGAACAAGTAGAAAGAGAGCAACAAAGAAACCCTTCAGGCACCAGAAGAAAACAGATTATAAGAATTAAAGCAGAACTAAATGAATTAGAGAATAGGAAAACAATTGAAAAAATTAACAAAACCAAAAGTTGGTTCTTCGAAAAGATCAATGAAATTGATAAACCATTGGCTAAACTTACAAAAGAAAAACAACAGAAGATACAAGTAACCCAATTACGAAATGAGTTGGGAGATATTACAACAGACCCATCTCAAATAAAATATATCATAACAGAATACTATGAAAAGCTGTACTTTGACAGGTTTGAAAACCTGGGGGAAGTGGGCAAATTTCTAGATTCATATGACTCACCAAGACTACCACACGGAGAAATAGATCAACTTAATCTATCACAAAGGAAGAGATTGAGGAAGTCGTCAAAAATCTACCAACCAAAAAAAGTCCTGGCCCAGACGGCTTCACCGGAGAATTCTACCAAACTTTCAGAGAAGAATTAACTCCAATACTAATGAGGCTATTTCACAGCATAGAAAGAGATGAAATAATTCCAAATTCCTTCTATGAAGCCAGCATAACCCTGATACCAAAACCAGGGAAAGATCCCACGAAAAAAAGAAAATTACCGACCAATATCACTGATGAATCTAGATGCAAAAATCTTCAACAAAATTCTAGTCAATAGAATTCAACAACATATAAAAACAACCATTCATCATGATCAAGTTGGTTTCATTCCAGAGATGCAAGGCTGGGTCAACATCAGAAAAACAATTAATGTAATCAACCATATTAATAACACAAAAGATAAAAATCACCTGATTTTGTCAGTTGATGCAGAAAAGGCATTTGACAAAGTTCAACATCCATTCATGTTTAAAACTCTCAGAAAAATAAGAATAAAAGGGAAATTCCTCAATATAATCAGTAGCATCTATGCAAAGCCAACTGCTTTCATCATCCTGAATGGTGAAAGACTGAAAGAATTCCCTTTGAGAACCGGAGCTAGATAAGGATGCCCACTCTTACCACTTCTACTCAACATTGTCCTAGAAGTTCTAGCCAGAGCAGTTAGACAGACAAAGAAATAAAAGGCATCCGTATTGGCACTGAAGAAGTAAAAACTTCCCTCTTTGCAGATGATATGATTGTTTATACAGAGAATCCAAAGAAATCCATAAGTAACTTTTAGAGCTAATGGAAGAATTCAGCAAAGTATTGGGATGCAAGATAAAGGTAACTAAATCAGTGGGATTCCTTTATACCAAATGAAATTATTAATGAAGAAATCACCAAATCAATTCCATTTACTATAGCCTCCAAGAAGATAAAATACCTAGGAATAAATCTAACTAGAGAAATAAGAGATCTTTACAGAGAAAATTACAAGACATTGCTACAAGAAACTAGGAGGGACTTACATAAGTGGAATAATCTGCCCTGCTCATGGATAGGAAGACTCAATATTGTGAAAATGTCTATTTTGCCCAGAGCACTCTACTTATATAATGCAATCCCAATACAAATTCCAATGACATTTTTTAATGAGATGAAGGAACAAATTATCAGCTTTATTTGGAAAGGGAAGAAACCCCAAATAAGCAAAACACTACTGAAAGAGAAGAACATGCTGGGAGGCCTCTCACTACCTAACTTTAAAACCTATTACACTGCCACAGTAATCAAAACAGCCTGGTATTGGTACAAAAAGAGACATATAGACTAATGGAACAAAGTAGAGACCCCAGAGATGCCACCATCCTCTTATGAACAGCTGATATTTGACAAAGGTCCTAAAATTTTGAACTGGGGTAAAAACAGTCTCTTTAACAAATGGTGCTGGCATAATTGGATATCCATCTGCAAAAAATTGAAACAAGATCCATATCCCACACCTTATACAAAAATCAACACAAATTGGATAAAAGACCTGAATATAAAATCTAAAACGATAAAGCTCATCCAAGATACAATAGGGTCAACAATGGATGTTTTAATATGCAATATAGACAGACTTCAAAATCTGACAAACACACATTCATCAGAAGAGAAAATAGATAAATGGGAATTAATAAGAATCAAACACTTCTGCTCATCCAAGACTTCCTCAAAAGAATTAAAAGACCACCTACAGAATGGGAAAAAATATTTGGCAACTCTATGTCAGACCGACGCCTGATCTTCATAATCTACAAGGTTCTACAAAATATCAATAAGAGACAAATCATCCAATTAAGCGGTGGGCAAAGGAGATGGACAGACACTTCTCTGAAGAAGAGATCCAGGCAGCCAAAAAACACAGACATGTTCACGATCATTAATTATTAAAGAAATTCAAATCAAAACGACAATGAGATACCACCTCACCCCAATGAGATTGGCCAGGATCCAAAAAATGCAAAACAATAAATGTTGGAGAGGCTGTGGAGAGATTGGAACTCTCCTTCACTGTTGGTGGGATTGCAGAATGGTGCAATCTCTTTGGAAAGCAATTTGGTGTTACCTTAAATAATGAATATAGATATACCATTTGACCCAGTTATTCCTCTGCTTGGAATATATCCTACAAAATCAAGGCCATTCATACTGACTGCTACATGCACATGAATATTCATTGCAGCACAATGCACGATAGCAAAAAGTTGGAATCAAACCAAATGCCCAACAACAGAAGAGTGGATAGGTAAACTTTGGTATATGTACTGCATGGAGTACTATACACTGATAAAGAAAAACGATGATAGCAGGAAACATCTCTCAGTTTGGTCTCAACTAGAGGACATTATATTGAGTGAAACCAGTCAGCGACAGAAGGAAAATTATTATATGAGACCCCTAAGATAAAAACTTAAAACCATATTCATGCATAATAGAAAAGACTCTTTTATGGCTACAAGGGTGGGGAAGGTGGGAGGGCGGGAAGGCAAGGGACAAGGGTTTAGATTAGTTAATTGTTAGAAATTTGGTAGGGTGAAATTGGTGACAATTCACATTAGTAAGAAGATCAATATTAATGAGACTTCGACACAACTTGTGTACTCCTCCTCTCTTAACCCAATATTGTAAGCACAGAGTATGTACACTTTCACTTTTTTATTTAATAAAAAAAAATCATAAGATCAGCAGGCCAATTGCAAGTAAACTACCATCTCAAATGCCAAGAATCAGAGTTCAGACAAACAATAGCCACCTATAGAATCAAGAGCAATCAAAATCTTAATCAGCCTTGCCAGAAAATCTACTAAGTTTCTAACTTATTAAGTCAGAAAGTTTGACAACCGAGTTTGTGAACTCATCCTAGAAAAAGTGCTACATATCTCATTGCTGAATACCACTATGGTCACCTTCAAAGTACTCCCCTTGGAAGTTACGTACTGATGCCAGCACCTAGTCCACCGTTCAGAACAATTTTGGAACTCTTTTTCTAGAATGGCCATCAGAGCTGTTATTGTATTATCCTTGATGGCCTGAGTGTCATCAAAATGTCTTCCTTTCCATATTACCTTTGTCTTCAGATGTAAGAAAAAGTCACTGGGGTCAGATCAGGTGAGTAGGGAGAGTATTTCAGTACAGTTATTTGTTTACTGGCTAAAAACTGTGTCACTGACAACTATACCATTAAATTTGTGAACTTGCCACCATGTCGCCTTGAGCAACGGCCATTCCAGAAGAATTTCCAAAATTGCTTTGAAGGGTGTACTAGGCACTGGCATCAGTGTGTATCATCCCAAGGGGAGTAATCAAAGGTGACCATTGTGATATTCAGCATTGATGTATGTCACCCTTGGAACAATTAAGCTCAAGGACTTAATTATCAGACCTTGTATTCAATCCAGGCCACATGCCAAGGAAAGCCCCTTTCAAATACTATCTACTCACAACAGATCCCATCATGGAAATGAAAACATTATATCAAGCCCACTATGGAAGTGAGTGAGCCAAGTATCATAGAATTATCAAATTACATCATGACAGCCAAACCAGTGAGACTCATGGCCCAGCCGAGTTGACACAGAACCTTAACAATCACAAAATTTTTCTAGTAGCTAAATTTCTCTGTAAAACCCTTGAATACCAAATTGTATTATCCTGAACTTTGGAATCTGGGTAACTCGTTTCGTTGCTGTCCACATTCTACAAGCTATATTTTGCAGTTCTTGGTGGGGGGGAGCTGGGAATCTGGGAATCTGAGAACAAGGAGAAATTAGAATGGTCCAAATTACTGAAAGAAATTTCATAACAGTGGATAGGAAAAAGTGAATTTTTAGATCTATTATATGAAGTAGCAGTCATCAAGGTAAAGGTTGTGCAACAAATACAGAAGCAAAAATATAATGAGTTATGTGATGGAAAACTCTGAGAATTAGTTAACAGTATCTCCCCTCTTCGTTAGGAAGTGATTAGTCATTTCAGTTCAGTATATTGAAGCGAAGACTGAAATGACTAACACATGAAACTGAAAGGTAAATCTGGGAGTTATCTGAAAACAGATGATCTTCAAAATAATCATAACAATGTTTCAAATTAAAAAAAGATATTTAAAAGATTACAAAGACTGTAGCACTCTAAAATTTTCTGGGAAAGACTGATAATTACAAATAGTTAAAATTGGAATAGAATATTGGGGAAGAAGATACTGAATTAGAAGGTGAAACTTTCTGAATTCAAGACGTACTGTGATGCTCAGATTTTGTCTCAGCTTGGCTGGGCCCTAATTCTTAGTGTTTGGTAACCCTATACAACGACGATCACTTTTCTATTGAACTTTGATATGTGAATGCCCTCATGATGGAATCTGCTGAGCGGGGCTGAAGGAGGCAGGACCCGTGGCTGTGCACCACCACCTCAGCCCTCATCTCTACCCTCTCTGCCCCCTACTTCCTTCCAGCTGACCTTGCAAAGGCTTTCAGCTTGTTCTGGATCCGGCAGCTGCCTCTGTTGTTGGTGACCTCTGGTTCTTGGGACTTCAGCTAGAAGCATACCTGTCAGTCTTGGAAGTCAAAGATCTTCCACAGCCTGCAGGCAAGAGTTTTGTTCCCCGACCTGTCAATCTTGGGCTTGCCAACCCCCGCAACTATGTGAATCAGGAGAAATCTTGTGGTCTTGCCTGTCATCTTGGAATTTGTTGATCTTCCCAGGCTGTGAGTCGGAGCCCTGTTCTCCTGTCTCTGGATACTGGGTTTGCTGGCTTCTGCTGCTATGTGAATTAGGAAAGGCCGCTATCCTGATCCAAGGACTTAGGACATTTCAGCCTCTGTAATCGCATGAGCTGTTTCCTTAACATAAATCTCTCTATGTGTTTATACATTTTACTGGCTTTTCTTCTCTAGAGAAATTAGCCTAAGACACATGGGATAGCAACCTGGAAGCTGGCTTCCTCTTTTCTACTAAATAACAAATGTTTCTACTTTTCTTTAGTCAAAGAATAATAATGGAACTAGATTAGTTCTTTTTGTTGTTATTCAACTGCAGTGTACATTCTCTTCAATTAAAAAAAAAATCCAGAGAAAAATGTACCTGAAGCATACGCTTTCCTACTGTAAGTTGCAGGTATAGTGCCACGTATCTTTTGCTTGAAGGGCAGCAGTGGCTCAGTGTCAGAATTCTTATCTTCTATGTGGGAGACCCAGGTTCAATTCCTGGCTAAAAAACTTAAGTGCAATCATTACCCATCTATCTGTCAGTGGATGCTTCCCTGTTACTATAATGCTGAACTTTAGAGAAAGTTTCCTTAATATATGTCCAAAACATCAGATAATGAAAACCCTATACAGCACAATGATCAGATTCTTTTGTATCTGGGGATATCACAAGCAGGAGCCAAGTGAACAGAAGCTATCAGCAATGCCATCAACATCCCTTTTCCAGTGCCAGAAAGCATAATTACAAATGCGTGTGGAGAGGGGAGGCATACTCAAACTCAACATTAGCATATGGATCTAAGAAGACAGGCTTTGCATTGCTCAGTGCTTGCAGTACACAACAGTGTCACCACTGCTTTGGTGGTAACGGCTTCCAGACTCCAAACCATAGATCACAATAGTTCACAATATGATCAGCCTTGTTTCCTTTATTGCGGCAGGGTCTTGAGACTTTTCATGTAGTGGCACAGTTTCTCTTCTTGTCTTGTAATACATCATGCTGAAATGACAGAGAACAAGAAAAGTGACAATAAAGAGACTTTCTCAATGGTGAATTTATGAAAAGAAGAAGGTAATAGTTTATTTCCTTTATGTAGTTTATTGAAGTTACAAAGGCATGTCAAAAAGAAGCAAAATATGACTCCTATTTCCCTCTCTGATCTACACTGGCAACACTCTCTTCATGATCATTTCCACATATTCGGTATCCACTGATTAGTACTTTGTTTTGCAGCACTAATACATTAAAAAAATCAACATTCTAAGGAGATTAAAAAATTTGGGAATAAAATTTATATTTATCTTATGATAATCGTCTGCCTTTTATCCAAATTCAAGATTAATATTATTCAAAAGTAAAATGTTAACTAGAAGAGGCAGAGCCAGCATGCTGCTAAGACAGAAATGAAGGTGGAAAATAAAAACAAAAAACAAAAAACTGAGAACAATGTGGGGTACAGTCAAGGGGAAAAAATTATATTTGACCTGAGTTCAGAACAGGGGAAGAAAATGGGAAATACAGAAAGCATAAATGAAAATTTGAGGACAGAAAATGTCCATAACATAAAAAATGAAAAGTTTTCTATCCAATGAGCTCAAAGAATTCCGTACAGAACAGACCTGAAAGGAAAGTCACTAAGACGTAGAATAATCACTCATACAAAAACCAAAGATAAAGAATTCTGAGAGCAGCTTGAGAAAAAAGAAAAGCCACATAAAACACGGAAACAACAAGATTAAACTCTAACTACTAGGCAGAAACCATGCAAGAAATAAGGTGATGGGATGATGTATAAAATCTTGACAGAAAAAAATGGGAACTGAGAATAATGTATCCTGCAAAAATCTTAGTTAAACATGTTATTAAAATTAGGATTTGGCTGATAAATAGAAATTAAAGGAACATGTTAAAACTAAACCACACTTATAAGTACTGTTAAACAGAATCATTTGATTAGAGAACAAACTTCAGCCAACAGCCTAAATCTAGAACACAAGACAGCATCAGCTAGACACCAAGCTAAGTAATGACCTCTGAAGGATAAAACAAAACTAAAGTGTTTACATCAGGAAACCAAACATGTCAAACTGTAAATGATAACAATGTCAGAACAATACAAGAGAGAATAAATGGTGTAGATATTAAAAAAACCCAATGCTGTTGAGTCATTTCCAACTCATAGTGACCATATAGCTATAGATCTTTCAAACAGAGAAGTCAAGGAGATATCATTAAATGATTGGCAACAATGCCCCCAAACAGCATGCATACTAATTTTTTAATAAGAAACCAATTTGCTCTATAAACTTTCATCTAAAGGACAGTAAACCAAGAAATCAAACCTATTGCCACTGAGTCTATTCCAACTCATAGCAACCTTATAGGACAGAATAGAGCTAACTGCCCTGTAGAGTTTCCAAGGAGTACTTGGTGGACTAAAGTGCCAACACTTTGGTTATCAGCTTTCACACTTAACCACTACGCTACAGTGATTTCCAAAGCACAATAAGAAATGCTAAATAGAAAGGGACTTGGGAGATCACATTGAGTACAAACACTTCATTTTCATATGAAAAAATTTTCTTAAAATTTTATTGTTGATGTATGGGACAGAAAGGAGGAGTATGCTGTCACCAGGCAAGAAGAGCAGAGGGAGCTGCAAATAGGTGGGCATGCAAATTTGAATTGTATTGTAAACTTTCACTCAATCACAATTAAAAAAAAAAATCACACACAAACAAATATATATATATATATTTTGTTGCTGGCACTTACTCTACACTGTCCATTTACTCTGTCTCATGAATTAAAATAATTGTCTTTTTAGTTTTCACAAGTATTTTTCTGATCTTAACATATTTATTAACTTATCCATAAATATGCCCACCAGCAAGTATTCAATGAATGTCTATTGGGTATACAAAGTGTCGTAGTCAGCTAGTGCTGCTCTAACAGAGATACCACAAAGTGGATGGCTTTAACAAAGGAAAGCTCTGTGCTCCACTGTAGTTTCTGGAACATCACAGCAGAGTCAATAGTCCTGAAAACCTCATCACTTTGTATTTGCAAAGACCCGAAGTACGAAAACATTGCTCTGATTATCAGCAGATATAAGCTTGAATGTGAAGTTTAACTGAAGAACTATATAGTTGGAAAAAATTATATAAGAAGATTTAATTGACCAGACTAAGGATCCTTCATGTGGAAAGCTATGGTGAACCACAATGACTGTCTATCACAAGCCTCATTTTCAATACTAGCTCAGTAAGTCAGTGTCTCTGACTTTAGATACCACAGGTTCGGAAAGTTAAGAAGGAAGACTGAATTGAATGAGTGATTACTCAATAGATGTGGACATTTAAGCAAGAAGTTATTACATACATCATGAATTTCCAAAATTATGATAGTTAACCATCATTATGGGGGAAACTTGAGGAAAAAGTTAAATTAAAATGAGGCAATAGATAAACTTACAATTTTGCAGAGTAGTTTATAGTTATTTTTTCTAAGTTTATTTACAAATGACATGAACAATTAGATTCAGTTTTTACATGATTAATAAAAAATTAACATTATGTTTTCCTAGACAATCAGTTAATTAAAATAACAGAAGAATTAGTCCTGTAAGTTTGATTACACAAGATAGAAAATTAGTCTTTTTTTCTAAAATAATAATAACTGAATTTAAGATTACATGTGCTAACACAAATGTTATGATTAGTATATGGGTAGCTACATATAATAAAGACATGATCAAAATACATATGTTCTCACTTTTACTTTAAAGTTGTTTTGTCATGCAATATCTTAAGATAAACACAGAGATATATTTGAAATGAAACAATACTTAGTTTTTTAATCTATATGGTTATAAGTTTTGCAGTAAGAGAAACCAATAAAGCTTTCTGACTTGTATGCTTTATTAACACATTAGAATATCTGAGGTATTAACTGTTTACAGGCTTGTTTATTAACTGAAGAGTTGGAGGGTTGAGTCTACCCAGAGGCACCTTGAAAGAAAGTCTTGGCAATCTACTTCAGAAAAAATTGTCCATTCAAAGGTCAATAGAGCACAGTTCTACTGTGACATATGTGGAGCTGTCAAGAGTTAGAATGAACTCAATAGAAACTTTTGTCTCTAACATATTATGAAATTGTGGTAAGGATGAAGTGAACATATTCTGTTCCTTCCTAACATAACAATGACTTTTATTTCTCTGAAATTTAGAACTACAAATATATTGCCTATGATGTCTCCAGATTTCTGTGCAGGTCTCATCTACTAGCCTGTATCTATTTGCATTATATCAGACAGAGAGAGAGAGAGAGAGAGAGAGAGAGAGAGAGAGCCCTGATTATAGAGGGAATATATCTGAAATAACATCCAGAGAGCTGATGACTAGGACTAGAAGTCCCACTGGTGGATTTTTCCCTAACATCTGCAAGATTATCTTGAAAAATCCTCAAAACAGAGGGAATTGCCTCTATATTTCCACCATAAAGATAGAGCACTCAGTAGTATGAGTGATGTTAACCATGGAGGTAAATGGGTTGTCAGACTCTGTCACCATATCATCTAAGATTTGCTACACAAAAATGACAGGGAGGATATGTGATGACCTTAGACTTAAATAATAGTGGAGTCAAAAATCAGAAGAGGATAATCATCTCTGTGCACTGAATCTCATTCATAACTCACTGTAGGAAATTGAGCTGTCATGCAAGTGTCCAAGTTATTGTTACAGGCTCAGAATATACTCAAGATAACACATTTGTATGTTGTGTTGGTCAAAACCAAACAAACACAGTACATAGAATCAATTCTGACTCATAATGACCCTATAAGATAGAATAGAACTACCAGTTTCCAAGGAGTCCTTGGAAAGGTTAGCAGCTATAACACTTAACCACCACACCACCAGGGTTTTTGTGTTGTATCGGTAGAGGATGATAACTACTCATTTAGAAGAATATCGATAATTCTCTTCTGCAAAAGAACACTTCAGAGTGGGAAGCAACACTGTGGCAGCTGAGAGTTTACGGACACCAGCTATAGTATTTTCAGTTACCTCATATGTATGTCAAAGTTGGACAGAGAATAAGGAAGACTAAAGAAGAATTGATGTTTTTGAATTATTGACCACACTATGGATTTCTAGGGAACAAACAAATTGGTCTCAGGAGAAGTACAGGAGGAATGCTCCTTAGAAGGGAAGATGATGAGATTTCATCTGACATACTTTGAATATGTTATCAGGAAAGATCAATCCTTAGAGAGGGACATCAAGCTTTCTACAATGGAGGTTCAACACTGACCCTTGATGCAAAGGAATAACATTGTGACTAAAATAACGGACTCAGCACTGGAGGAGGCAGTGTTTTGTTCTGTTGTATATGTGGCCACTATGAGTTGGAGTTGACTGGATGACACTTGCCAAAAACAGGTCTTTTGGTTATATGGTACAATCAATTTTACCTGAAACTTTTATCGTAAGAATAACTCCTCTAGATGAAGTTATTGCAAACTGAGTAAAATAAATAGTCAAGCCAACACCCTGCTGCAGGTTTAAAAAGTAGCCAGTAAAAGATAGTTATTAATGAATTAGTATCTTTTTGAATTTTAGTCATGGATTCACCTATCAGAATGTTGGGCCAGTGGGAAATCAACAGTAAACAAACACATGGATAGTGGAAAGTATTAAAATGTGGGATAGAATATCCAGAATATAGGGTCATACTGGTAAGAGAAGTAGTAGTGTATGGAAGAAATATTTTCATAGGTAAAGAAATACATTCCATCTACATTGTTTAGGTGTATAAGATACTTCATTATTATTATTTTTACAAAAGAATAAAGCTTTGTTAGTGAATACAAAAAAGTAATACAAGGATGTATCAACAGAACCCTCAGTTTTGCCTGAATTTGTTCTAAGTACCATTGCAAAGTAAAGTTTTAAAGAATACACTTTAAATTCAGTGCACTAATATAAAAATAAGAAATTTTTATCTTCTCCAAAATCTGAGACTGTAGTCACATCCAACTACTTTTCATATGTTCTAACATGTATTCTGAAGATTAAAGATAAGTGCAAATTTCAAAATTGCAAAGATTAATTTCATAACAAATTTGTGTTCATCTTATAGGAAGTGTTTTATAAGGGAGAGATTGAATTGATAAATTACTTCATTCTACTTGGATCAGCAGCCAATGTCCTTGGAAGCATCAGTCAAGAACTGAAACAGGAAGCAGAGTCAAGATGGCAGACTAGACACACATCTCCTTGATTCCCTCTGAAAACTGAGGCCTGGATTGATAATTAAATGCAACCTTCTGGACATGGACACCCAGTGAGCCCTAAGACACAGCATAGAGCCATCAATATAGACTACATGCCACTGAACAGAAAACTTCTCTTTCACTGGCCAGCACCCTTGCTGAATGCCAGCTCTCATGGTCTAAAGGTAACTTTTAACTTTTTTTTCCCTGTTTTAACCAGAAGGTGGAACTTGGACTTAACTGGTGGAAAGCTCAGCCACATTGCTGACAGAACCAGCAGGCGGAATAGCCACATTTTAAGATCCCGGCTCTAGACTCTGTGCACATCAGCTTCTCCAAGTTCTCATTCTGAATCTCCGCCATAGAATCAGCTATTCCACAGGAAGTCAGAGAGCTTGTGTGGGATGCCATCTTGTTCAACTGGGAGGCAGAGTTACCCAAACAGAGACCTCAGCAGGGCCTAATTTCCAGATTGGGCATCAGTGCCCACCATTTTTTTTCTCTGTCTTAGCTAGCAGGCAGGACTTGGGCTTAACTGGCAACAAAGTTCAGCTTCACTGTTGATGGGATCAGCAGGCAGAATAGCTACATTTTGAGAGTCCGGCTCTGGTCTCTGTGCACGTTGGCTCCTCCAGCCTCTCTTTCCGAACCTCCGCCATTGAACTGGCTATTCCACAGTGGATGGGAAAGCTTGTGCAGGACTCCATCCTGTTTGACTGGGAGGTGGAATTACACAAACAGAGGCCTTAACAGGGAGTAATTTCCAGGCTGGGAGGCAGTGCCAGTCCGGGAAGAGCATTTCCAACAGAAAAGCTGAGTTTAGCACAATGTGGCATTACAGGTGGGGACCAGCAGCAGATGACAGCAGGGCAGCAGCCTTTCTGTATTTTGAACTAGTTTACAACATCTGGGGCTGGATATAGAGGTGCTTACTTTGCCAACTGGGAAGAGGAGCTTGCACACCTCATAGCTTGACTAATTTTAGAAGCTGTCACATAGCTTTTAGCTTCAAATATAAGATTACCTACAGAAATAAGTGCAGTGCATCCTGACGGCATCTCTTCCAGCCTTTACTGACCAGCATCATAGGATCAGCTGATGGCCCCACAGTGATTCCATAAGTAGGGCTATGTCTTTACCAAAAAGGTGGTAGAGCTTGCTACCCCAGAGATCCCACTGGTACCAGTCACTGGAGTACATAGAAGTGACTGGTGATCACCTTCCTTATCAAACTGTGCTTTAGATCCTGTTATGGCAATATCATAGAAACTAACAACTTCTAGATGCCCAAAAACAACAAATTTTGATCAGCAACTTAAAGAAAAAATTCACCTACAACTCCAGAAAGCCTCCAAAAGAAAAAGCCTAAGAGCTTCCCAAAGAAGTCTTTTGCAACTGTCAGAGGTTGAGTACAAAAGGACTATGTATAGAGCCTTCCTAGACATTATACAAAATGTAGCAGAGCAAAATGAAAAATAAATCAAGCTGTTTGAACTGATGGAACACCAGTATTCTGAAATCCAACAGATCAATAACAAAATCAAATAAATAGAAAATTCAGTTCAAAGACAAGAAAACAAAATAGTACAACTGGAAAATAGACTTTCTGACTAGGGAGACAAAGCTACTGATTCAAGTAACTATGAGAAGAAATCAGAGAAAAGTAACAAGAAAAATGAAACAGCATTAAGAAGCATGTGGGATTCTATCAAGAAGAACAATCTATGATTAACTGGAGTTCCTGAACAGGGAGGGACACCTGAAAACACAGAGAGTTGTGTTATTGAGCTGCTGACAGAAAACTTCCCTGAAATTATGAAAGAAGAGAATATAGATATCCAAGATGTATATCGAACACCACTGAATATAGATCCCAAAAGAAAGACTCCAAGACGTCTTATGATCAAGCTTAACAAAATGAAACATAAGCACAAACTCTTAAAGACAGCCAAGACTGAAAGCAAACCTAACATTCAGAGGAAAACCCTGTAGGCTTTTGTCTAATTTCTCAGCAGAAACAATACTGGCACAGAGGCAATGGGACAACACATTCAAAGCCTTGGAGGAGAAAAACTTCCAACCAAGAATTATATATCCTGCAAAACTATCTCTCAAATATGAAGATGAAATTAAGACTTTCACAGACAAACAGAAACTCAGAGACTTTGCAAAAACCAAACCAGAGCTGCAAGAAAGACTGAAAGAAGCTCTTAACCTAGGGAAAAAAAAATTAACTCTGTATTTTAGGAGACAATACAGGACACATCATTCAGAAACCTACTCAGTTAGGGAAGCACAAAACACAATCAAAGCTATAATACTAAAAGAAGTGATCCAGTGATCATATTATGAAACTTATGATATCATCTTATTAAAAAAGAGGGATGTACTACACTCATTATAGTACTTCCAGATGGAGAGGAACTTAACAAGGCTTGTAGAAGTTAAAATTGGGTTTAAAAATAGATTATTAAAGGGAATTACAGGGGCAGCCATAAAGTACAACAAAGACGCAATGTATCAAATCAAGAGACGTAATAGAGGAGTCTCATAAACAAGAATGTCCTAGAACAAAATAGCAAGAGAAACGGAGAAAAACATCACCTCAAAAATAAACACATCACAGTGACAGTACTAAACACATACCTATTGATAATTACCTATTGATAATTACATTGAATGTAAATGGACTGAATACTCCAGTTAAGAGACAGTGAGTGACATCTTGGATCAAAAGACACAATCTGTCTATATATTGCTTACAAGAAACTCATCTTAAAGATATGAACAAACTGAAAATTAAAGGGTGGAAGAATGTATCCCAAGCTAACAATATACAAAGAAGAGCAGGTGTGGCAATATTAATCTCATATAAAATATATTTTAATGTAAAATCCACCAACTTGGACAAGGAAGGACACCACTTATTGCTGAAAGGTTCAATACACAAGCAGAAATTAGCAATATTAAATATTTATGCACCCAATACTAGAACATCTAAATACAACGAACACTGTCTACAATAAAAAAGTGTGATAGATCACTCCACAAAAATAGTGGGAGACTTCAACACTCTGCTTTCAGTGTTGGGCAGATCTTCTACAAAAAAGTTCAGTAAAGACACAGGAGATTGTATTGCCACAATTAACCATCTAGACTTCATCAACATATACAGAACTGTCTACCCATCAAGATATAACTACACCTTCTTCTCTAGTGCACAAGGGAAATTTTCCAGAATAGACCATGTCTTACGACATAAAGCAAATCTCAACAAAATCCATACCAATGAATTAATGTGATCTTAAAGCCATAAAAATTGAAATTAATAGCAGAGAAAACAGAGATAGGAAGTGGAACTCATGGAAACTGACCAACATCTTGCTCAAAAAGCCATGGCTCATAGAATAAATCAAGGATGAAACAAAGAAACTTATGAATTCTAATGAGAATGAAAACACTTCCTACCAGAACTTACGGGATACAGCCAAAGCGGTGCTCAGAGGCCTGTTTATCTCTATAAGTGCACACATCTGGAAGGAAGAAAGAAACCAAACCAAAAAACTAACCCTACAGCTTGAACAAGTAGAGAAAGAACAACAGAGGAACCCCTTAGTCACCAGAAGAAAACAGATCATAAAGATTACAGCATAACTAAACAAATTAGAGACTAGAAGAACAATTGAAAAGACCAAAATCTGGTCTTCTTGAAAAGATCAACAAAACTGACAAACCGCTGGCTAAACTAACTAAAGAAAAACAGGAAAGGAAACAAATAACAGAAATAAGAAATGAGAGGAGAGTTCTCCTAACAAATGCAACAGAAATCAAAAGTACCTTATGATGTGAAAGATTGTATTCTGACAAATTTGAAAACCTTGAGGAAATGGTAAATTCCTTGATTCAGATCATCTACCAAAATTATTACAAGGTGAAGCTGAGCAACTTAATAAACCCATCACAAAGGAAGAGATTGACAATGTCATCAAAAAACTACCAACAAAAAGAAGCTCAGGTCCAGATGGCTTCACTGTAGAGTTCTACCAAGCTTTTAGAGAATAGTTATCTACAATACTGCTAAGACTATTTCACAGTATAGAAAGGGATGGAATACTCCCAAACTCATTCTCTGAAGCCAGCATAACCCTGGTACCCAAACCAGGGAAAGACTCCACAAAAAGGAGAACAATAGAGTGATATCACTCAAGAATCTAGATGCAAAAATCTTCAACAAAATTCTTGCCAATAGGATACGACAACATATATAAAAAAATAATAATAATCCATCATGATTTTTTCAAAGAGAATTACAAGTCGTTACTACAGAAATTAAGAGAGACTTACGTAAAGGGAGAAACCCACCCTGCTCATGGATAGGAAGACTTAACATTGTAAAAATGTCTATTTTATCCAAGCCAGCCAAGCCAAGTGCCGTCAAGTCAGATTTTATCCAAAGCAATCTATTTAAATAATTCAATCCCAATATAAATTTGACTCATGAGTCGGATACGACTCGACGGCACTTGGCACTTGGCAATACAAATTCAGTGTCATTTTTAAATGAGATGGAGAAACAAATCACCAACTTTGTTTGTACAGGGAAGAATCCCCGGATAAGTGAAGCATGATTGAAGAACAACACATTGCGAGGCCTCTCACTGCCTGACTTTAGAATCTATTACACTGCCACTGTAATCAAAACAGCCTGCTACTGGTACAAAAAGGGACAGATTGATCAATGGAACAGAATTGATACCCCAGAGATGACACCATCTTCCTACGAGCTGCTGACATTCAACAAAGGCCCTGAGACATTAAACTGATGTAAAAACAATCTCTTTAACAAATGGTGCTGTCAAAACTGGATATACATCTGCAATAAATTGAAACAAGACCTGTATCTTACACCTTATATGAAAACCAACCTAAACTGTTATAAAAGACCTAATATCAAATCTAAAGTGATAAATCTCATCCAAGAAAAGGTAGGAATAACAATGAAAGTTTTAATACACAATGTAGACAGACTTCAAAATCTGTCAAACAAACCACAAACAACAGAAGAGAAAGTAGATAAATGGGAGCTACTAAGAATCCAACACTTTAGTTCATCCAAAGACTTTACTAGTAGAATGAAAAGGCCACCTACGGAATGGGCAAAAATCTTTGGCAACTATGCACCAGATCAACGCCTGATCTCCAAAATCTATAAGGTACTACAAAATATCAATATGAAAAAGGCAAATTATCCAGTTAAGCTATGGGCAAAGGAGATGGACAGACACTTCTCTAAAGAGGAGGTCCAGGCATCCAAAAAATACATGCAGATATGCTCATGATCATTAGCTGTTAAAGAAATTCAAATCAAAACTACAATGAGACACCATGTCACCCCAACAAGGTTGGCCATGATCCAAAAACTGCAAAACAACAAATGCTTGTGAGGCTGTGGGGAGATTGGAACTCTCCTACACTGTTTGTGGGATTGCAAAATGGTGCAACCTCTCTGGAAAGCAATCTGGTGCTCCCTTAAAAAAAAAAAAAAAAGGATGTGGATATACCATTTGACCCAGTAATTCCACTGCTTGGAATATATCCTACAGAATCAAGGCCATTCACACCAACTGATATATGCACGCGAATGTGCATCACAGCATAATCCACAATAGCAAAAAGATGGAATCAACCCAGATGCCCAACAACAAAGGATGAATAGGTCAACTATGGAACACTATGCAATGGTAAAGAACAATGATAATAGCAGGAAACATCTCTTAACGTGATTTCAACTGGAGGACGTTATGCTGAGTGAAAGCAGTCAGCGACAAAAGGACAAATATTGTATGAGACTCCTACAATAAACTGAGATTTTAAACGGCTCAGTCACTAAATGGTGCCGGGACAAATGTTGAACTATTTCTTAAAAGTAACACTGAAACCAAAATTTGTCGCCATTGAGTTGATTCTGACTCATAGTGACTCTAAAGGACAGAATAGAACTGCCCCAAAAGGGTTTCCAATGAGCACTCAACTCCACTGCCATCCAGTCGCTCAGGACCCACTGCAACCCGAAAGGACACAGTAGAATTCCTCCACAGTTTCGAAGGATCGCCTAGGGGATTCAAACTGCCAGACTTTAGTTAGCAGTCGTAGTACTTAACCACTATGCAATCAGGGTTTCCAAGGAGCTCCTGGTGGATTCAAATTGCTGATCTTTGGGTTAGTATGCCACCAGGGTTTCTAAAAGTGATGCTAGATTCCTGAAAGTACTACACTCAAAAAACATGTTAGTAGGTTATAAATCAGTTTGAGGGATGTAAAGAAGAGAACCAGAAGAAAGGAAGAAAAATCAAGAGTATTAATTGACTTATTCCAGCTTTTCAAAGAGATTGACGAAGTGTGAATTGTTGTGTGCTGTAGATTTGATTCTGACTCACAGTTACCTTGTGAGACAGAGTAGAAGTGTCTGCATAGGGTATCCTAGGCTATAGTCTTCACAGAAGCAAATCACCAGGTCCTTTCTTCTGTGGACTTGCTGATGGATTCGAACTGCTGACTCTTCAGTTAACAGCAGAGCACTTAACCACTGCACAACCAGGGCTACTTAAATGAATATCTTATTAAATATTTATCTTTTCTGAAAGTCTGGCCATATACTTCTTTTTATTTGTGTAAATGAATAAAATATTAAATACCAACATAATTATGAATAAAATTATTTAGAAAAAAATTAAATACTGTATATGAGGCTAATCAAAGCACTGAGGACACATGACTTCATAAGAATGAGATTTCAGTTCATCTTTGTAAAGGCATTAGCCCAAAGGCCCAAGATGTATGCTGACCATATACTCTAAGTCCCATGTCCTCTGGAAAATAAAGATTCTGGCTGACCAAATACACAATCAGGGGCAGCTAACAACAGGATGCTAGCAAAAAGTTGGAGTGAGGAATTGAGAGAGAATATATAAAAAAGAGTATCTTACATTGTCTGAAGCTTGACTTCTTACTTTGAAAAAAACAAAGTTGGTATATAGCTTGATAGAAAAAAAGACCTCGAGTTGAAAGAAAATAAAAGTAGATACGGCACTTGGCTGGCCTTATCTCGTTTTGGAATTGTTGGCAGATAGATCCCTTTTATGTATATGTGCCTTATTGTTAAAAATTAAATATGAAAGTTAGTTTAAATGGATAATGACAAATGAGAAATAAATATTTGATAGACATATGGGCAAAGTTTACATCTCTACTAAAATGGTCTTATCTATTAGTGAGGCAGGACAAATTCCTCCATGCAAATAAAGAGAAACCAAAAAATTTTTAAGTTAACAAAACAATGATTGCAAAAATCTGGCTAATGTATGGCGAAGCTCTACTCTGCTATTTAAGAAGACAGTGATTGGAATGTACCAGTAGTTTACAAGAGAAAAGCACTTTTGTTAGATTTTATCTAGGAAACCCTATAGGACAGTTCCACTTTGTCCTGTACAACAACTATAAGTTGGAATCAACTCCACGGCACATAACAACAGTCAATTTAATAATCCAGTACATTCACTCACATTAAGAATTGTAAATGTAACACAGGTTGATGGTGGTAAACCCACTGTTCCTAATTTGTTGGTGGCTGTATCACAGAAAAAAAATGTAGAGAGAAATTTTACAGTATTTACCAACAAGACTAGATATGGCCGTGATCTTCCACTTGAGAGTTTTCCTTCTGTGATTGTATGCTAAGGACATAATTAGCAACTATAAGGGTAGTTGTGATAGTGTTATTTAAAATAGCCAAAAAAAAAAAAGACTTTTTGTCTTTTAGGGAAATTTGTTAACTAGTTTACTGTGATAAAATGCTAAATGGTCAACAAATATTATTTAAACATATTTTTTTTTAAAAAAGTACATGACAGGAAAACATTTGTAAACTCACATCAAGATAAAATATTAAATAAAAACCCTAGGAAAATATACAGTAAACAACATAATTTTGATTAAAAAAAAATTTCCTGAAGACATGAGTAACTGTTTTTAGTGGGCTGATCTCACTCTTATTTAGCAATAATATACATATATATGTATATGTACATGTAATTTATTTTAAAAAGATCAAAGCTATGGTTGTTTTTAAATGTCATCCATTTTCTTCAGTATCAAGAAAAACTTTCTAAAGACAGTAAGCAGTATAGGAACTGCAGAACAAAAAGCAACATAAAATAATTTAAAACAGAATAAATTTGCTTTTTACAAATGAAATTCATAAGTCATTTTTGTCTAAAATATAGACTGGTACTAAAAATTTATGTAAATAAGACACTAAATGGCAAATATTAAATACATGGATTTTTTTTGTATTGATAATTGCTGAAAACATATATCCATGATACTTTCTTTATCAAAAAAAATACTTTAAGTTCATGGGAATTAATTGCTACTGAATGCATGGTTTTGTACCTATTAATATTTATGTATCAGTTATTTATCAATACTTTATATTTTAGAATTTACATATGACCCATATTCAAATCATTTTTGAATTTAAAAGAAATACAAGGTGAACTCATCTTGTGATTCACAAATAGTTGTAAATATATCTACCAATGATCATTTTGGCGTCTGTACTTTATGATTACCTTTGCTAATACACTGAAATAATATTAGCTCCTGTTATAATGCGGGAAACCTTGGTGGCATGGTGATTAAGTGCTACAGTTGCTAACTAAAAGGTTGGCAGTTTGAATCCACTGGGCACTTCTTGGAAACCCTATGAGGCAGTTCTTCTCTATCATATAGGGTCCCATTGAGTTAAAGCAGTGGGTATGGTTTAGGTCTATCATGGTGCAAGGATAATGATCAGTGCTTCGACATTCTGGCTCCCTAACTTTAGAGAGCAATGATTCTCACCACATCCAGTCTCTTTACTGAGAAGCACAGCAATGTGACGAAGGATGTGAAAGAAAGATTTGTATTCTAGAGACAGAATCCTATTTTTAAATCATTCTTTTTCCTGGAACAACGTAGGCTACACCATAATGGTACTTTTTGAAGAGGCACTACATCACAAAAATATTGAATTTTGAGCTGATCTACTGCCTAGAAAAATCCAGGTAATTCAGCTTTGACTTTCCATAATGGAAGTATGTAAAGTCATATGCATACATGACAGTATGTGACTAATCCTATTTGCCATAAGGGTATATGTAGGAAAGGACATGGGGAGTAGAATGTTGCTAGACTGCACAATCTTGTGCAGAAATTACAGATCAATTGTTTTATTATTATTTCAGCCACAGAAATATGAAATAAACAAAACAAAAACAAACCCAGCTCTGCATATACATGTTCGTGATGTTGACAGAAAGGGTCTTTCATCATTCTCTAATTCTCAAATTCCTATTTGTTCATGACATTTTCTTCCCTCTGAAAGGTCTATGGCAAAGGTAGCCTGAGGTTATTGCCTAGGAATGAATCAGACTAGGATGTCTTCTGCTCTACTGTTGTATTCAACTTTGTCCACTCTAAGCATTCAGTAAGTCTAAAATTATTATCTATGATGGTTTAAGAGACACAGGTGAATATAAATAAATTAGATAAGAAAGATCACATATCGGGCATTTACTTGTTGTCAAATCATTTTATAGCACCTAACCAACATAAGGAAACCTGTAGCTAAGTGCCACGGCTACTCAATAAAAGGTATGCAGCTCAATGCACCAGGTGCCCCTTGGAAACTCTATGGAGCTATTCTGCTTTGTCCTATAGGATTGTTAGGAGTCAGAATCGACTGGATGGCAATGGTTTTAGTTTTAGCTTTTGATCACACTAAATGAGAAATACAGAAAGCAGCATTCTACTCTACATGTGATACTGAATGAAGCTGATCAAATGGCCATTTTTAGAATTGTGGGACAAATGCAGTTCAGAAAATAGAGAATTAAAAGAACAAAAAAACTAAAAATACAAAAATGGTAAGCAAGACCAAGATAGAGTAGTGCCATGCTGGGCATGACAATTAAGTCCACGAAGTTGCATGTTCTGAGTGTTGCACACTTCATTGCTGAATATCACTACCATCATCTTTGATGTACTCACCTTGTGAAGCTATGAACCCAGGCCAGTGCCTAGTCCACAGTTCAGAACAATTTTGGAACTCTTTGTAGAACGCACATTGCACATGATGACTTTGGGGCAACTTCACAAATTTAATTGTACAGTTGTTTGTGAGGGAGTTTTCAGCCAATGAACAAAAATTGTATTGGGAAGCCCTCCCTGCTCACCTGATCTGATCCCCAATAACTTTTTTCTCTATCTGAATATAAAGGAAGTATTGAAAAGAAGACATTTGGATGGCATTCAGGATGTCAAGGGCAATGAGAAGACAGCTTTGAGGGCCATTCCAGAAAAAGAGTTCCAAAATTGCTTTGAAGGCTGGACTAGGCAACTGGCATCAGAGTATGGTTTCCCAAGGGGGGGGTCCTTCAAAGGTGGCCATAGTGATATTCAGGAATAAGGTATGTAGCACTTCTTATAAGATGAGTTCGCAAACTTAACTGGCAGTCATTTTATACTTGCCCACTGAGGTGCTCCAAAAGCTGGTCTATGTCTTTTTTGCTGAGCTCCATTTGATAGAGGAACCAGAGTCACACTAATGTTCCGTGGAATCATAAAAATACCACATAAAACAACAGTAGCCCACCAAGACTACTCAGATCTTTTGAGTAAATAACGTTAGACTTTGCCATGAGATGTCAAGATTGATTAAGAGAGAGTTTAGAGTAAACAAACTTATAAGCATCCAAGGCTTGGGAAGTAAGGATACTTCCCAAGGTCTGACAATTAAGTTCACAATCTCGTCCTACAAAAAGTGCTCTGTGACTCATTGCTGAATATCCCTACAGTCATCTCTGAAGTATTCTCCTTGGGAAACTATGCACTGACACCAGCACCTAGTCTGCCCTTCAGAGCAGTTTTAGAACTCCTTCTGTAATGGCCATCACAGCTGTCGTCACATTACCCTTGATGTGCTAAATGTCATCCAAATGTCTTCCTTTCAGCATTTCCTTTATCTTCGGGTAAAGAAAAGTCATCGGGCCAGATCAGGTTAGTAGGGAGAGTGTTCCCACATACTTATTTGTTTACTGGCTAAAAAAATCCTTCACGTGCAACTGTACAATTAAGTTCTCAAAGTTGCCAAAAGTGCTTTGAAGGGTAGAATATGTCCTGGAGTCAGGGCATAGCATCCCAAGGGGAGTACTTTGAATGCGACCATAGAGATATTCAGTGGTGAGGTGCACAGCACTTACAACAATGAAGTTCACAGACTTGTTGGATTTCTTGTATATTTTCTTTTTCTTAAGGAAACAGCTAAGGAAAACTAAGAAACATTATCTTACTAAATGTTTAACTATTGAGTAGCTCAATCACATTCACATTCCACACAAGGAAGAGAAGAGAGAAGCATTGTAAAAGATTTTGGGGAACACCACCCAATGCTGGATTAATGACCTACTTGACGAGGAAACAGGCTCGGTAAAGGTAAGGTGCCGATTGTCATCACCGTATGAGCTGGCCATACTACTGGGACTAGAGGTCAACCTGAGTTTATTTAATGTTCCAGTTAGCCCTAGTGTATAGTTCCTAAGACGGATCCACCGGAGAACAGTCTTTTGGGTGACACATCTGTGATTAATACTCATGAAATATATGGCACTACAAAGTCATGGGGTAGAGGTGTATTGAGCTTCCTGTCCTTAACTCCTCTGTCAGAATCTCTCTTTTTTCCTTAGTTTTCTTAGGCAGAAGTTGGAAACTAGACTGTTGTATGGACTCTTTGTTTCCTTAAATTAAATGGAACAAATACTATGTTCTCTAACTAATCTCCCTAAAGTCTGTCTCTTGAATTGAGATGAAGGAAAATCTTTTACTTTCCCATGCATTCAGAGGAGCTGGGTTCACAGAAACTTCCTGCAGTAAATTCTTACATACTGTCTTCCTTTCTCCCACATTCCATCCCTTTGATAACTTCAATGTATGTCAGCTATTTAAGACTGACCCTTGGACACTGCCTTTAGAATATTTTGTAAGGTAGTTTCCTTTAGAACGTAAAATACGCTGTCCACATACGTCAGCCTAAACCTGGAAATGTTCCAATTTACTTCTTTTTACCATGTCATCGGCTGCTCAAAGGCAGTCATTAGCTCTTTGATTTCTTATCTACACCACAACTGGCTCGATTTGCAGAAGACAGCTAAAACTTACCACTGAACCGACAGAACCATCACTTTAAAGGAATTCTAACAATTTTGTATTAAAAAAAATGCAGTGTATTTATGTCCAGGATTACTTCTATATGGAAAAGAGCAGAGGCTTTGGTTACAATTGAGCTGGGTGATGATTCTGGCTCTGATTCACCTGCAGTGTCATCCCCCTGCAGTGTCATCCCACATGTATTGATTCACCTCTTTGAGCCTCAGTGTTCTAACTTACACCATCAGGATGAAAATATCTTGCAGTGCCTTGTGAGAACTACTCTCTTTTCATACACAGGTATGCATTAATATATACATACATATATATACGTATAGAAAGAGAGGGCCTGACACACAGGAGGCAAGCAGAACAATTCCTTATCTTGCTATTCTGGTATTCTACCAATTTGAAATTACAATATAGCTTACAAAATCTGTTTAGAACTTTTTCTCCCTTTCATCCTGCTGAGTATTTGGTACAAAACATTAATAAGGGTGAAAATCAAAATGAAGGGAGAGACAAAAGACAAAAGGAAATGAATAGAATGAAGACAAATGGGATAACTGGCTAGATTATCTGTTCTAAAAGAAATTCATTGATGGTTTCATTCCTGGTGACTGTGACATTCAGAACGTTACATAAAAGTGTTTGTGATGATGTATGTGTACTCAAAAGCAATTATAAACTGAAATAAGAAAAAAAAATCAAAACCTCAGAGAATGAAAATCTTCAAAACTAGAATTTGATAAAAATAAAGTTTAGATTTAAAAATGTGAACATTTGTAGTAAGATACCTATTCAAAAAAAAATCCTAAATCATTATCTATTTGATGAGGTAAAAAAAAAAAAAAAAAAGAAAAAGAAAAGCAAAAGAAATCCATTGCCACTGAGTTGTTGTCAACTCATAGCAACCCTATAGGACAGAGTAAAAGTACCTCATAGAGTTTCCAAGGAGATCCTGGTAGATTTAAACTGTCCCCTTTTTGGATAGCAGTCATAGCACTTATGCCACCCTGATTTCCTTTTGGATGAGCAGGGGAAATAAAAAATAACTGAGGAAAAATATTTAGATTGTAAGAGGGATATTTATATATAATCAACAGTATTTTAAAGAACCACAGTCAATCCTCATTATTCATAGATCCCATGTTTGTAAGTGTGCCTACTCACAAATATACATTTGCAGTTCTGAAGTCGATACTCACGGTGCTTTGCTTTTGTGGTCACTTGTGGCCATGCTCAGAGTGACAAAAACTTGGGTCACTTGATGTGTACTTTCCCAACCAATTTTGAACAAAGCAATGCTGTATCTTCTTGTTTCAGTTCTTATGTTGTGAATAGTTTTTTTATGTGTGTGTGATTTGTCTAATGCCACGTTCTTCACATTCTTTTGCTTAATGTTGCTGATCTGTGTTTTAAACACTCCCCTCCCCACCCCTGTCAAACATACTGTTGAAATGCTACTCTGTGTTACTAACCAGAAGAAGGTTATGACCTACTTTACAGAAAATTCACACCTGTTGGATGAGTTGTGGTCAGGCTTGAGTTACACTACTTTAAATTATGAATTCAGTGTTAATCATTGAACCAGAAAAACAAACCAGTGTTAATGAACAAAACCAAAAAAAAGAAGTGTTAATGAATGTACAGAACCAAAAACTAAGCCCACGCCGTTGAGTCAATTCCAACTCATATTGACTCTAAAAACAGAGTAGAACAACCCCATAGAACTTTCAAGGAGTGACTGGTAGATCTGACTTGCTGACCTTTTTTGATTAGCAGAGGTGGTACTTAACCACGACATGACCAGGGTTTCTAATGAGTGAACACATAGTAAATTACGTGTCTCTAAGCAGAAAGACAAATTTAAAAAAAGTTTGTGGATTGATGAGTCAATACAAATGTTGTAACCAGAGTTCATAGAAACTTAGCACATTTTCATGGAAACAAGTGTCTGAATGTCTGGTTAAACATAGTGCTCTTCATAAAATGTAAAAGATTATTGTTATAATATTGGAAAAAGTATACTCTGTTTTTTAGGAAAACATATGTTACATTTTAATGTGCTGACAAGACATAAACAGTTTTCAAACAGTGATACTTACATATTGCTTTATACGTAAACAGTAACAGGAAAAGGAAGCAAAGGCAGGGAAACAGAAAAATAATTCTCTGATGCTTCATTTCTCTCTAAACCAGCTGTAAAAACTTTTAGATAGAAATAGAACATCCTACTTCAACCTGTTTTTGTGATGTGGAAATAACTGAACAACTTTTTTTATTCTTTGCATTCAGACTGTCATGGAGACCAACAGCTTTTCAATGCAGGGGCTATGATTTGAGTGGTAAAAATAAAGCTCAACAGCTTTACGAGACTGCGATGGTTAAGACTGTGTGTCAGCTTGACTGGGCCATGACTCTCAGTGTTTAAATGTCATCATCCCCGTGATATGATATGCTGTGAGTAGACAATCAGTTCAAATGTAATTTCCCTAGGTGTGTGGCTTTCATTGGAATATAAGGGAGCATTCTGACTTTTGCCCACTGTGTCTGGATCCTAAAGTTAGTTTCTGTCCATCTGACATCTGGTTCTTAGGACTAGAGCTAGCAGCTTACCTGTTGATCTTGGAATTCCTGGGTCTTCACAGCCTGTGAGCAAGAATCCTGCTCTCCAATCTGCTGATCTTCGGTTTACCATTCCCTGCAGCTACATGAATCTGGATAAACCTTGCAGTCTTGCCTACTGATTTGGGGATTCATGGATCTTCACAGTCCTTGAGCAAGAGCCCTTTGGTTTACCAGCTGCAGTGCTATGTGAATCAGGAATAACCTCTATCCTGACTAAGGGACTTGGAACATTCTAGCCTCTAAAATCACATGAGCTGCTTCCTTGATATAAATCTCTTTCTGTGTATATTTATGGAAAGTCCAGTGACATAGTGGCTAAGTGCTACAGCTGCTAACCAGGAGGCTATCTGTTCAAATCTGCAGGTGCTCCTTGGAAACTCTATGGGGCAGTTCTACTCTGTTTACAGGGTCACTATTAGTCATAATCAGCTTGATGACTGTGGGTTTGGGGTTTATATGTTTATATGCTTTACTTTATGTATATATGTTTATATATGTATATATGTTTACATGCTTACTTTCTCTAAGAACCCAGCATAAGTCAGGGGCTTTTCTTTTATTTCAAAGGTAGAGGTGTGCTAATTTTACCAAAATGTGATTTGATAGGTTTGGGGTTTTTTAAACAAAAACAGACTTTGTAAATATTGTTTCCTCAATATATTTCTTTTTTTCCATGCTTTGAGTTTTAGTCTGTGTCTTTAAGTTTAAGGTATTTTCTTGTAGGCAGTGTATAGATAGATTGGTGTTTTTTATCCATTCTCCCAATCTGCGTCTCTTTTATTGGTGCATCTAATTCATTTACATTTAGAGTAATTGTTGATAGGGATGGGCGTAGTGCTGTCATTTTCATGCATTTCAGTGTGTTGAGAGTTCCTTTGTTCTACTCAATTTTCTGTGCTGAATCTTTTTTTAATGTATTTTCACTGTTGGTTTTGTATTTGCTGAGACTTCATTCCTTTTTCTTGTTTTTTATTTTGCTGTGTAAGATTGTTGGTTTTGTTTGTGGTAACCTTAATATTTACCTCTATTTTTTCTAAGTGTAAACAACTCTTATTTATTCCTTTCACTTTGACTTCCTCTGCCTATGAAAGTTCCAGGACTACATTGTTTTAGGCTGTCTTTTTTGTTACAGTGTCATATTTTACATATTGACATCTCAATTTCCCTATTTTCAGTGTTTTGCCTTTTGTTTCCTTTTGTGATTTTCCTATCTGAGTTTATACCTTGTTGTTCTCACCTCTCTTGGGTTGTTATCAGATGTAATTTATCTTATAATCTTTGGATTCCTTTTGGTATTTTGTGTCATTTTGGTTTGTTTGTTTACAAATTTTCTAAATCTCTGCTTATCTGGTAACATCCTAGTTTCATCATCATGTTTGAGAGACCATTTTGCTGGATGTATAATTTTTGGCTGACATTTTTTTCCTTCAAAGCTTTGCATATGTCATCTTGTTGTTTCTTGCCTACATGGTACCTGTTGAGCAGTCTTAGCTTCTTAGCTTAGTCTTACTGACTCTGTTTTGCAGATTATTTTTTTATTTATCCCTAGATGCTTTTAAAATCTTCTCCTTATCTTTACTTTTGGCAAGTTTGATTACAGTATGTCTTGGTGTCTTTCTTTTGGGGCATTGTGAGGAGTTCATTGAGCAACTGGCACAGACATCTTCTCATCTTTCATATCAGGCAAGTCTTCTGTAAACAAATCTTCAACAATTCTCTGTGTATTTTCTGTTATCCTTTTTTGTTCTGGTACTCCAGTGACTCTTAGATTATTTCTCTTGATCTAGTCCCATACAATTCCTAAAGTATTTTTTTAATTCTTTTATTTTATTTTTCCTTAAATATGCTAATGTCAAGTACTTTTTCTTCAACCTCACTAACTCTGGTCTCTATTGCCTCAATTCTGCTCATCTGACTTTCTATAGCCAAGCCAAGTGCCGTCTATAGAGCTGTCAAATTATGTAATTTTATTATTAATCTGAAGTTCTATGTGGTGTTTATAATCTACTTGTTTATGTGACTTTATGTTGACTGTTGTCTTCCAGCCATCAATAAGTTGTTGTATTTATTTATTTTACATTTCGTTACTGTATTCTAACATCTTTTCTTTGGACTATTGTGTTTCAACAATATCGAAATAGATTGGTTGTATGATCTAGTTTGATTATTGGGGACTTTGAAACTCTAACATCCTACCATCATGTGGTTAGAGCTATTACTAGGCATATGAGTCCAGGATCCGATTTACTTTTCTTGTATTTATTCAGCTGATGTGCCCAGATAGTCAGTCACCAAGTGTATGGTGCAGGCTCAGCCATCCAGCTGTGTGCACTGAAAAAAGCAGGGGGCTGACAGCAATTCATGAGTGACTGAGAGGAACACATGTCTTTGTTCCTTAAGGTGTGTGGGTGGATAGGTTTTACAGCTGGATATGGGTGCTTGATGTTGCATGCAGAGCTCAGAGAAGTTCAGATTCCACAGACCCCTTATGCCTGTGCCGAGGCAAGGGCAATGAGTTTCTGGCTCAGGAGAGCTGACAGATTATTATTACTATTATTTTCCATTAAATGTTCCCTTTCCAGTGCTGGGAGAATGGATCAGGGCATGTATAAGGAGTCTTACTTCCATCCCAGGGAGCCAGTGCCATGCAGAGCAGGGAGGGGGAAGTGCTGATAAAAAAGTGAGATGTTTATCCCATTGTGCAAGAAAGTTTTAAATCTGTGTAACAAGCTACTGAGCTTCTGGTGATGAAATGCCTTTTTCACTGACTCTGGAGGCAGGAGAGGGCTCTCTGTCACTTTATCTCTCACACTGTGGATGACTTCTTCTGAAAGCCGCTTTTACCCTCACCACTCTCACTGCTGCTGATCCACCTGCAGAATGCTGATTCCTGCTCGGTCAGGCCTAGCCAGTCCTAGGTATTCTGTGCTTACTACACCTTTACTGTTATTCAGTCTGATTCCTCCCGTTTCCCTTTGATGTTCAGCATTCCTTGAATGTCATATATAATCTATTCATTTGTTTTTTTTTTTTAGTGTCTTCGTTGTTACAGGAATCATAGGAAGCATCTGACTACTCCTCCATCTTAGCCACAAATGCATACATTTTAAAGAAACATTTAGACAACAAAACAAAAACATTTCAGATCGTTTACTTTTTATTTTCTTACAAACGTATCACCCTGAAGTAGTGCCATTACCTGCCCTGCAAGGGCTTGCCAATTATTATACCATGGATATATTAAACTATTTAACAATTAAGGTAATAATGTACATTAAATATGTGCATTAAACATGTAAGATATTACGTACAAAGTGAAACCCTAGTGGTGCGGTAGTGAAGTGTTACAGCTGCTAATCAAAAGGTCAGCAGTTTGAATCTACCAGGTGCTCTTCATAAACTCTGTGAAGCAGTTCTACTCTATTCTATAGGGTCTCCATGAAACAGAATCACTCAGTGGCAGTGGGTTTGGTTTTGGGAATATATAAATATATACATTTCTGAGAAGTATTCTGACTATACTTCTTCCAAGACAGATTTTTTAATGCTTCCGGACATTGATTGTATATTCAATAATATTTACTAACACCATAACTCAAACGGATTCATTACTTTATCTTCCTTATTAGGGCCCAGCTCATGCAGATGAGATGGTTGAAAATACCATGGCTTCAGTCAGGAACAGTTTAGTCCTCAAAGTGACATCTGAGTTTTCGAACATTTTTCAGAGGTATTTACAGCAGATTTCACCAGTGTGATATGTTGTTTTGTTTCTTGACTACTGCTTCCACGAGAGTTGATTGTAGACCCAAGGAAAAAGAAAGCCTTGACAATTTCAATCTTTTCTCCATTTCTGATGATGGTTGCTTATTGGTCTGGTTGGGAGGATTTTTTGTTTTCTTTATGTTGAGGTGTAATCCAGTCTTTAATCCACATTAGTACTTGTTTTAGTCAGCTGCTTCTGCTCTAACAGAAATACCACAGAGTTGGATGGCTTTAACAAAGGTAAGTTTATTCTTACACAGTCCAGTAGGTTACAAGTCCAATTTCAGGATATCCACTCCAGGGGAAGGTTTTCCCCCTTATTGGCTCTGGAAGAAAGTCCAGTATTGCATCAGTTTTTGTCCAGGGAGTATCTTGGTGCAGGAACTGCAGGTCTAAATGATGAGCTCTTCTCCCAGTGCTGCTTGCTTGATGGTGGGAGGTTCCCAGTTCTCTACCTGCTTCCTTTTCCTTTTTATCTCTTGCAGGATGAAAGGACTAAGGGTGGTGCAATAGACACTGCAGGGAAACTCCCTTTACAGTGGAGCAGGGAGGTGATCTTCTGAAGGGATATACAGCCCCACACTAATCCTTTAACATACATCACAGCAAAATCACAAAATGGAGGACAATCGTAGACTACAGGGAATCACGGCCCAGCCACACAGCTTACAAATATTTTCTGGGGGACACAATTTGATCCATGACAGTATTTCAAGTCCTTTTTAATGGTAGCAAGCATCACCGGTATTTCACAGACTCTTAGTGAGTCTTCCTCCAATTCTGATGCTACAATTGTTCTTCACATAGTTCAGCTTCTTAGATTATTTGCTAGCATAATCTGTGACCTTTGGGTGACCATTGCACCAAATTATCAGACCATTGCACCTAATTGTCAAAATTAGTAAAAAAAAAAGTTCGGAGGGAAGCGGTAAGTCTGACTGCTGTCTCATAGCAACAAGCCTTGAACTATTGGTCATGGTGTGCTTTTCCCATTGTGAACTTAGATGAAGAGAACAGGTGACTCTGCTTTGCCATTTTTATGCTATATCATAGAATTCATTACCAAAATATCTTTCCATTTTGTATACAGTGTAGTACAAATCACTCATCAAATTAATAATTTTAAATTGTTGAGTTTGGGAAAATATTTGAAGCAGTGCCACCGGATTAAAACAGGACCTTATCTAATCTGTAACCAGATAAAAGAAATTGTGTCATACCACCGATTTGATTTCCTGAGCATCTGTTGTTTTGTTGCAGCCAGAGAGTGCTTATGTCACCCTTCCTAACTGGCACCTGCCTCCCAGTCAGTGTTTTCTGTAGTGGTTGGTCCACAGAGCCAACACCTTCAGAAATGCTGATGACACTTCCAAAAATGCTATTTGTTTTGTCACCTGCTACACCACCCTACTGAAGTTGAGCTCCTTTGTAGCACTGGGTGGACATAATACAAGCATCACCTGTGCCACCTGTCACCTTAATTCTCTTAATGACCGCTAGTAGCATTTACACTAGGCCCATTTAACTGCCAGTGTGGCCAACACTATAAAGATCAACTGATATGAAGTCAACTGAATATTTTGGCAATTAGTACCACAATAGTTTAGTGAAAATTTGTTAATCATAATATGTAGCATGCAATCTTTTTTTTCTTTTTTAATTTTTGAGAATTTGATTAACTCTAGGTATTAGTGAGGTCTCAAGTTGCAACTTATAGCCAAGAAAAAGCTACTGCAGTTGGGTTGATTTCAACTCATTGTGATCCTATAGGTTGGAGAACTGTCAAGAGTTTTTAAGGAGCACCTGGTAGATTTGAATGGCTGAACTTCCGGTTAGCAGATGTAGCACTTAACTGTTGCACTACCTGTGTTTACACACACACACACACAAACATGGAATAAATATATATGTATAATTTAGGAAGTTCATAAAATGTATGCATATAGCCAGCCAAGTGTCATCAAGTAATCGTATGTATAGGATTTATGAAATTCATAAAACATTTAAAGGAGCTGCATATGTTTAATAGTAGGAATGAAAACTTTTATGAAAGCATGTTTACCCACTTGAAATAACATCTTTTTACTTTCTGTCTGGATGACTTCTGTTTGGTTGATTTATTAATACATTTTGATCTTTTCTGATGTAGTTTAACATCTGTTCGATTATCATATTCTTAGCACACATTTCATAGGCATCTTTTCTGTAGCATCTTCCCTTTGTTCTCATGGACAAATTGACTGATGCTGATTTCATTTGGGATGTGTGATAGCAAAGGTTAAGTGGAGATTATGCAAGTGAAATAAGCCATCAGGATGAAGTTAGAGAAATTCAGAGAAATAATGGAGAAAGTGTATTCAACAAAGACTGAAAGACAAGACTGGCAGGAGAATAAAATAAGGATATATATTTTAAAATCTAGAAAGATAGCTGATTTTGAGGATGATTTTTTTTCAAAATATTTTTATTCCTGTGTGTACCTGGTACATGTATCATTATTACCTTAACTGTCTGAGGGGAAAAAAAATCATTGTACTAAAGTCATTACACTGGGGGAAGGAATATTTGCAGTTTTTTTTTTTGAGCTTTCTGTTAATTTACTTACTTCGTAGCATAATGTCTCAACAAGTTTATCATGATTTTCTTATTTCTCTGAATGAAAATAAACTTTTGCTTTTTAATTAGAAATATTTCTCAATGTTTCAAGTGTCTTTCTTTTTAGGGTTTATGCCATTCAATTTTTCCCTTGGCTTTATTCTCTCTTTGACATTCTACAAAGCCATTAGCACACGATCAAATTGTAAAGAGAAAAGTGGGGTCCCAATTGAAATTCATTTACTGTGTATTTTCTCTTCTCACTCTCTCATTGTGAAAAACAAAACTATCAAGCTAAATACTGATACAGTATGCAGGCATTCTTTGCTAGTATCAACAATACGCTCTGAAAAGAACAGGACATATTGTCCAAACCCTTCAGAAAAACACATATGTGCACACACGTACATACATCCACTCATACACTTAACTATTTAATTCACTTTTTAAAATACATGGGCCATTTTTATCAACTACAATATAATTTTTTAATTACAACTTGTGTTTTATGGAATCTGTTCACTCAGTTCACATTCCATATCAGTCAAGTTATCAATTATGTGTCATTTAGTAATATAGAATTTTATGGACTTCAAAATGTAGAGCAGAAATTATAAATCTCTTTCTCTGAGATGTTTGGGCAAAGTCAGTTTCATTATCTTGAAATTCAAACTCTTAACAATAGAAATTCTATTTCAGTATCTGGAATTTTTTTAATTGCGTAATGCAATACAATGAAGAGATTTTACATATAAAACAGTGGAGACAAACATGGAAGGTGGAAAATGGCAGAAAGAATACTTAACCTTTAATTGAATTCCTGAAAACTAATATCATCACTAGAGAATCTTAGTTTCTCTGTATTAAATAAAAAATATAATACATTTCAAACTTCAAAGGCTGTAAGTTAACTCTGAAACTCGGGAATATGTCTTTTTACCTTCATAACCAGGTCTTTTTTAATTTTTAATTTTTTTCTTTTATGACTAGAACTGTATTTCTGAACTGAAGATATAAAATTAAACTTACGGGAGCAGCAATTTCAATTACAGATATTATTAAAACACAATATTACTTGCTAACTTCTGTCACTTTTGGACACCTAGAATTGAATATTTAGTTAGTTATCTGGATGTTGCAATCATGTTATGAAGCACACACTGCTTTCTTTTTATTTATGAGTAAAAAATACATACTTTCTTTTATATTTGATTTTAATGGGCTTTGTAGTGCATCACATAGAATAAGGAACTGGTAGAAAAATATTTTCATATTCAGCACCAACGCCAAAGTACCTCAAGTGCTAATTAGGATAGAATGAAGAGAGGTTGCAATGGATTAAGCGATCCCATTTCAACCATAGTGATTATGTTTCACAGTGGTTACGTGGGCCCCTTGTGGATTATATGAATTAATATGCCTCCAAAAAGGAACAGTCAAGCCTTCTCAAAGAGTAGAGTTGGTTTCTTTATGTTGTATGTTGTCATGTACAACTTAGTATTTGAAAATGTTTTCTGTCCAATATTAGCTATAACTCAAGCAAATCTTATGAATATTATAGAACAAAAGTATTGGGGTAATCATCGTAGTCATACAGTACTGCTCTAACAGAAATGCTACAAGTGGCTTTAACAAAGTATCTCAGAGTCTATAAGCTACAAATCCAAGTTTACGGTGTCAGCTCCAGGCCTCTTTCTGTAGGCCCTGGAGAAAAGTTCTTATGAAGTATCATTCTTCCCTTGTTCTGGGAGCATCTCAGACTGGGAAAGTGAGGTTCAAAGGAAGCACTCTGCTCCTAGCACTGCTTTCTTGGTGCTATGAGGACCCCAACTCTTTGCTTGCTTCCCTTTCCATTCATGTCTTGTAAGATAAAAGGAAGTGCAAGATATACCCCAGGGAAATTCCCTTTACAATGCAACAGGGAGGTGACCTTGATAAGCATGTTACAGTCCCACCCTAATCCTTTCTAATGTCACCCAACCTTGTCCTATTAACTGCAGGTGGAGATACGAGATTCACAAAATAAGAAACTCACAGAGTGGAGGACAACTACACGATACTAGGAGTCATGGCCTCATCAAACTTCCATACACACTTTTTTGGAGGGATGCAATTCAGTCCGTGAGAGTCTTACACCCCAACTGTAGATTTAGTTTTTCACTCTTTAGAAATAATCTGATTTGGAAGATGCCATCTTAAACTTATAACTGTATATTTTATTTGTCTATTTGTTTTTCTAAGGTATCTTGTTAAAGCAATTCCCAACTAAATTCAGGTTCCTTCAGCAAGAATCAGTATCATTTACGTATGTGGATATATATGCGTGTCAGCATGCACATACGTCTGTATTCTCAGAAGAATCATATAGTGTATTTATGTTGACATAATTCAACTCTGGTAATTAGTTTTTTTTCTTTTATTATATTTTGTTTTGTTTTCCAAGATCGATTTTTTACTTTTCCTGAAACAAAAATGCTTTAGTTTGTCCATCCTCTCTTGCAGTGTAGATATCGCATGCGTTAAATTTCAATGATTAATTACTTATGTAACAGCTTTCAGCCAAACGGAATCCTGGGGACACGGTGGCAGCAGTTTGAATCTACTAGCCACCCTTGGGAACACTATGGGACAATTTAAGTCTGTCCTACAGTGTCACTATGATGGTAATAGATTTTGTTCTGTTTGATTCAGCTAAACTATCCCAGTAGTACTGATAACAAACAAATTAAAAAAAAACAACCCACTGACATTGAGTTGATTCTGACGCATAGTCACCCCACAAGACCGGGTGGAACTGTTCCACAGAGTTTCCAAGGAGCACCTGGTGGATTTGAACTCCTTACTCACTTTGGGGGTCAGTTCTACCCTGGCCCCTAGGGTCGCCATGAGTCGGATCCGACTAGACGGCGCTCGGCTGGCTTGGCGATCACTTGATTGGTAGCTGAAGCACCTAGACAGTAATTGGAAACTATAAACATATAAACTCCCTTCTTGAAAAGTACAATATTTATGAAAATATTTGTTTGGGGTATTGTCAATTTAGGTATATAATGCTTTACTGAAAAATCTTAAATGACATTTTATCTGGAACTTGTAAATTGAATTTGGATAATATGAGTCAAAAAATCTCAGTAGCTAAAGCCGGAATAAATGTTACAGCAAGGACGCATCATTTGTTTTAGATATAACAATTATAAATAAATTATAAAATCTTAGGCTTCTTCAGTATCATCTAGATTTAGCCATGTCTGTTCAGTTAAATATTTTTTTTTCAATTTTTATCATGAGCATGAGGTATACTCAGAGTTGTGGATTTCTTCTCTTATTTTATGATATCTAATATCAAAGAGAAAAATTAATAATCGACATCTTACTTTGATTTTAAGATTTTTCTTGCCATCAAGCCAAATACTAAATGTAAAACTTCCTGACCCAAAATTAATCCTGCCACTGGGTTTCTTACCCCAAGTTACTTATCAGTTCTTTCCTGTTCAAATCCAGGCCTATTTAATTTAAATGTCAAAAGGTATCATAACTATAGGTGCGTGGAGGGCCAGAGACCACAGTGTTTCCTGATACAGGTGTATCTCAGTAAAGGTAGAAGGCAGGGATGTTAAGACTAGTCAGTGGCTGATCTTCTATACTTTTCCCTCTCCTTTGTAAGCTGGATTGTATCTAGTTTATTCTGAGTCATTGGTTTTTATTCCGGGATAAAGTTGGTTTCCTTACATATATATGGAATAACTGTTCAGAATAAACCTGTAAATTTCAATTATTTTTTTGAGTCTTCATGATTTTTACCATGAAAAACCTGAGAATCTATGAATTAATTCCGAAAGAGAACACTTTGGTTCTCAGATCTCATTAGTTCTTGAAAATTGGAAACAGTCAAAGAAGTCTTGTTAGACCTTGTCTGAATAGCTTCCTTTCATATATTTATGGCCACAAAATTAGCTTGAGGGAGAATGGTTAGCCAACATGATATTTTGTGCCTAGAATAAAGATAAAACATTGAGAAATAATGTGTTTATAAATGACGGGCTGCAGTAAATTAAACACAGTAAACTGAAGAAATGCTAAAATAATAAGAAGTCATTGTACTAGGATGAAAGGTAAAATGATGCAAAGAGTTTCCCGGTTGAATTTACTCACTGATTCATTATTTCAACTATCATTTATTGTACATATGTTTAAAGCATGTCATGTACTTTGTTGGGGTTGCTATGTGTTGAAATCAACTTGGTAACATCTGTTTTGGTGTTTTGGGTACATACTGTCTTAAGTTCTGGTCATGCGCTAGTTAACAAGACATCATCCTCCCTTCAATACTTTATAAATAAATTTGTAGGAAATAGATAAACAGATAGAATCTAGAGTACAGCATAATAAATTCTATATTAGCACATATGAGGATACTATAAAATCTCAGATTCTAAAATCCAGGAAAATTGTCAACTGGGAACAAATTACCGAGAAGTATCATTTATTCTGAGTTTTAAAAATTAGCAAGGAATATTGAAGGAGGCGATTGTATCAAAAACTATAAAAAGCTAGTAAAAATTGATATTTCTAGAAAAACTTCAGATGCACAGTGTTCATAAAATCTTTGCAGAAGACAGAGATGTTATCAAGGGGCATAGAATCATTTTATTAATTGTGATCATTATTAATTTGATTACATTCTATGTGAATGAGCCAAATAAAGTGTGTAGAGTTTTTTTTGCTTTTTGTTCACTTGTTTTGTACCGAGCGATTTAAGTACTGTTTTGAATCTTCATAACCAGTATTCTCAATCCTAAACTCTCCTGGTTAACATATTGTATAACACAAGTTAGCTCAGCAGGATTGAGATGCCCAACTTCAGATTAATTAAAAGAGTGTACTGACTTCTGGATGGGCCCTAGAAGATAACCTCTAAGCTTCTGAAATATTTTACTTGATCAGAATATCTTTGCATACTTGAGGCCTAGGACCATGCTGATAGTTTATGTTGACAGTGTGGCATCTGGCAGAGGCCAAACCTGTTGCCCTCAAGTTGATTCTGATTCATAGCAACACTGTAGGGTAGTGTAGAATTGCCCCATGGGGTTGCCAAGGAAGAGCTGGTGGATTCAAACTGCCAACCTCTTGGTCAGCAGTCACCAGGCCTCCTGGTTATAGACCACATTTTATCAATTTGCTTTCTGGAAGGCCTGGAGATTGAGTAACTTGGGTAAGTCACAGACGTGTTCCACCCCTACGTGACCAACACCCATTAAATTCATGTACACCAAGACATGGGTAAGCTTCCCTGGGTGGAAATATTATGTACCAGTTGAATTTGGTACCATTTCTTGTATCATGTTGTCACATGGCATGCCTGGGAGAACTGAGTGTTATCTAGAGCATTCCACAGGGAGAGGATGACTGGGCACTTGTACTTGGTCTATTTTTGGAGCCTGTCCAAGACAGTTTTTGTTTTTGCTGACTGTAACGCACATCCTTCTACTTTAATAAACCATAAACTTTTATATAACAGCTTTATTGAGATTTATGAACCCTTCTAGTGAATAACTGATACTGCATGTGGTCTTGGATACTCTAACACATGTATTAAAATGATTTTAAAATGGGCAAGGGTAATTCTGACAGTAGTACACAGGATGGATTGAAAGATACAAAGCTGAAGAAAATAAGCTATTTAAAAGCACCACCAGAGTGCAGAAAAGTCTAATTTTTTTTCATTACTCTGTGCACAACACTAGAACAGAGTCTGGCAAATTAATAGGCATTCAATAAATACTCGCTGAATTAAAGACAAGTATTACAGCATTGCAATCCCTGTAATATAAAGCAGTTGCTGATAGAAAAGAACAGAGAGAAACTGTAGGAAAGCTATTTAGGAAGTGAAATCATCAGGGAAATTTTATCAAACAGATGCTGCTGGATTGGAAGAGGAAAACAGAGATGTGTAAAGAATTGTTCCCAGGACTTAGACCTGAGCTGCTGTGTGGAATTACGATGCTGTTACTTGAAGTAAGACTGGATAAGAGTGAGTTTGCTTTCTTCCACGTTCCTTTAAAATGTTAATGACGAAACATCACTCATCTCACCTGTGAATGCCATAGATTAGGATACATTTAAACTGAAAAAAATCACCTTTGAAAGAGCTATGCATACTCCTTCTGTCTGCTCATATAGGGAGCTCTAATTCTCTATAAAAAAGAATATTCTCAGGTGACTATTACATTTTCTGAAAAAATAGACAGAGGGAAATTATTTCAGTACAACGATTCCCTTTACCATCTGGTAACCTAGCTCAGTATTACACAAGATTTGAGTAAACCTCTCTCTTGTTCAATTTCTCACTCTGAAAATATTTTCAAATATCAGATTGCAACATACCTTTCCATGTTATTTTCCGATAACAGATCCTCTTCATTTACTTAAATTTACCTTCTTTTTTCCTCTCTCTTTCAGCTTCATTGACAATACGCGGAGAAAATGGACACAGAAGAGAAATATTTTAAAGAGAAAACAAGCAAGTCTTGTAGCAGACAGAATGGAGGAAGCAGGAAGAGAGATTCAACAGAGAAACTATTTCTAAAAGTATGGAATGAAGAGATGAGTTAAGACAAAACACACAGCAAATAAGAAGAGTTTGTTTTTATTCAACCTTTATTTTTGGTACCAGTTCTTGTATCATTAATGCATATATTATGTTGATCAAGTAAAAAGCAAAAAGAATGTGTATTTTAATATAATGAGCTGGCTACTTTCAAATGATTTCTGGAGAAAACTCTATGGAGGAAGAACGGTTTGGTTGCCAGGTCTTTCGTGGCACATGGGTCTCTTTTGTCTGTGACAACATTGCTGTCGTGCCTCCCCCTGCTTCCCTCCCCTCAGTAGAAAACCTCTTTTTGCTAAATGTCCTGAAGATGCTATTTCTGGCTGTTTCTCCCAATCAGACCATATGCTACTTCCCTGACCATAAGTGTTTTTGAAATACTCTCTCTGCTTCACGCCTACCTCAGTTGACATATTTTCCAACAACTTCATGTGCTGCTTTTCAAATAACTTAATTCAACTCCTGTAGACAAAAAGAAACAATTCCTTTCTGTGGTCATTCAGGATGAGATGGTGGCACCAGAGGTCTCAGTAACACTGCTTCAGGGAAATATTTCTAGGATCTGACACATTCCACAGAGAAAAGGAAGATGAAAAATTGGCCTTTTTCTGAAAATGTGATAAAAGCAACATCACACCAGAAGAAAACTAACAGCGAATGGAGGTAGAGCTACCTAGGAGACCTCAAGGTCAGCACATATTCAAGTGCAGATCAGAGACTGAGCTTCCCCAGAAGAGGAAGCAGGAGATGTGAAAGAGAAATTGTTCCAAAGAAAAGAAGTGCTCTATTTAGCAGAGTATGGCTTCAGCATCAGTCAATTCACTTTTTTGCCTTTTGCTCTACGTTGGGGGGCGTATCACAGCCCAGTGTCCAAAGAGAGAGGGCACTTCCTGGCCTCTTGTGCAAACATACCCAGAGGTCATTTTACATGGCTCTTGGCCTTGGACACACAAAATGAATGCAACTGAAAAAAATGTCTTTCCTTGGAGGGAAATTAAAGTTATTTAAAAAGTATTCTTAAATATCAAGAAATGGAGCCCAATTGTAGAATACAGATTAGGGAGATTTTATTTTTTGAAATTGGAAAGATCACAGTGATCTGCACTGAACACAAAACTGTAATTTAAATTACAAAACTGTAATTTACTGGCAGAGGGGGACTTTGAACATCCCGGCAATTGTCATTTCAAAGAAAACTCAGCATTTTTTTCTTCCCCAAGGAAATATAAACACAAAAAAATAGTATCTTAGGAAACTAAAATAACAAAACAAAAATTGAAAAAAATAAAGAGCTGTAAAACTATGATGTGAAAAAAGAATGCAAAACAAGTAAATAATACTGGTGTAAAAAAGTTATATAGAGGCAGTACCCAGGTTCTGCGCCACATCTCTTCCTATGTCTGCAAGAATTTATAGGTAAGTAGGAACAGTTGCATGTAGTCCTTATGTGGCCTTACTTTAGTGCAAGAGGGAAACCCTGGTGGCACTGTGGTTAAGAAGTCAGTGGCTACTCAAAAGGTTACACTTTCAAATCAGCCAGGTGCTACTTGGAAGCCCTATGGGGTAAGTCTACTCTGTCCTATGTGGTCACTATGAGGCAGAAACAACTTGACAGCAATGGCCTTGGCTTGATTTCAGTGCAAGACAAGCCCTAGGTACACCATGGTTAGAACAACTCTGCTGCTGACCAGATGGTCAGTGGTTTGAACCCACCATGGGAGAAAGATGTGGCAGTTTCCTTCCATAAAGATTCACAGCTTTGGTAACTCTATGGGGGTGGTTCAGCTTGTCTGCTGATCACCAATGGGCTTGAAATACTTACTGATGAAGATCTTCATCAGTAATCTTCAGTATGGATTACATCCTAATATAAGAAAACTAAAATCCTCACAGTTATACCAAAAAACATCATGATAAACAGAGACAGGAGTGAAGTTGTCAAGGATTTCATTTCATTTGAATCCACAATCAACACCATGGAGGCAGTAGTTAAGAAACCAGATGATGCATTTGCATTGGTCAAATCTACTGCAAAGATCCTCTTTAACTTGTTAAAATTTAAAGATATCACTTTAACGACTAAAGTGTGCTTGACTTAAGGCAGGGTGTTTTCAGTTGCCTCATATGCGTATGAAAGCGGGACAATGAGTAGATCAAAGAAAAATGAATGAATTTGAATTACCATGCAGATGAAGAATGCTGTATGTACAGACTATGGACTGCTGGAAGACCAACATAGCTGTCTTGGAAGAAGTACAGCCAGAATGCTCCTTCGAAGCAAGGATAGCAAGTCATCTCAAATACTTTGGGATGTTACCAGGAGGGACCAGTCCCTAGAAATAGGTATCATGTTTGCTAGAGAGTCAGTGAAAAAAGAAGATTGTTGATGAGATGGAAGGACCCAGTGGCTGTGACAATACACTCATGCGTAACAATGATTATTAGAATGAAGCAGGATAAGGCAGTGTTTCATTCTGATATTCATAGAATATCTGTGAATTTTAACCACTTGTATGGCACCTAGCAACAGCAATTATCTCCTCTCACATGTATAGCTGACTTGACTTCTCTGTTCTCCATCTGGTGAGTTCCACAAAGGTATTCTCCATTCATGCTGCTGGAACAAAATATATTTGTGATGAAGAAGTTGTTAATCCTTGTTGTTAAAATCCTTTCATGCACTATTTCCATCACCAAAGCAATATTTTCCAACTACTGATCCTATTGCTGTTCCCAACTTTCACATCCAAATCATCAGTAATTATCAATGCATCTTAAAGGCATGTTTGATCAATTTCAGACTTCACATGTTGTGAAAATTCTTCAATATCCATATATTAACAGTTGGAAACCCTGATGGCTTAGTGGTTATGTGCTACAGCAGCTAACCAAAAGGCTGGCAATGGGAATCCACCAGGCACTTCTTGGAAACTTTATGGGGATCAGTTCTATTCTGTCATATAGCATCGCTGTGAATCAGAACTGATTCAACAGCAAGGGGTGTGGTTTGGTTTTTAACATTAGTGGTTGGTGCATAAATTTGAATAATATTAGTATTAACTGGTCTTTGTTTTAAGTGTACCAACTTTATCCTATCACAGAAAGCATTGTACTTCAGGGTAGATTTTGAAATTTTTTGGGGGGTCTGTGAATGTTATACCATTCCCCCCAAACATCTGTCAGTTTGCAGTGTTGTGATAGCTTGTATGTTGCTGTAATGTTGGAAGCTCTGTTACAGGCATTTCAGATACCAGCATGGTCACCAGAAGGTGGGTTTCAATGGAGCTTCCAGACTATGAAAGTAAACTTGGTAATCTACTCTGGAGAGAAAAAAAAAAATCAATGAAAACCTTATGAATAACACAATATTTCTGACATAATGTCCCTCCAGTTAGAAAACACTCAGTATACTACTGGGAAAGATATGTCTCCTCAAATTAGAGTCAACCTTATTGACATGGATGAGTAAAACTTTCAAGACCGTCATTTTCTGTGGTGGCATGATTCAAAATAAGAGGAAACAGCTGTAAATATACACTAATAATTGGAATGTCGAATATACGAAGCATCAATCTAGAAAAGTTGGAAGTCATCAAAAATGAATGAAACACAGTAAGCGGAAATGGACTGATACTGGCCATTCCGGATTGGTCAATCACGCTGTGGACTCCACTGCCAACGACAAATCCTCATGGAAGGGGTAGTAAAGATGTCAAAGAACATATTGCACTGAGACAGTCTTCTGGAAAGACCTCCTCCAAGTTTTAAGAAGCAAGAAGGTCACTTTCATGACTTGAGACATTCACGCCCTAACCAACAACCAAACCCTTTGCTGCTGAGTTGATTCTGACTCCATGATATTTTCACTTCGTATGAGTGAGAAAGCTCGAGAATAAAAAGGAAGCAAATGAAAGTTTGACAGATTCGAACTACGGTGTTGGCAAAGGACATTAAATATACTATGAACTGCCTGAAAAACAAACAAATCTGTCTTGGAGGAAATACAACCAAATTGGACCCTAGAAGCCACAATGCCTAGACTTTCTCTTGCTTATTTTTGCTGTGTAGTCAGGAAAAACCCAACACCAGAAAAGGACATGTTTGGTAAAACAGAGGAGTGAGAGCAAGGGAAATTTACCACATGATGCGTGAACATAATAGCTGCAACAATGAGTGCAAATGTACCAAGAATTGTGAGGAGAGACAAGACTGCGTAATATTTCCTTCTGTTATACATAAGTGAAAGTTCATGTTCCAGCAATAGCATGTTTTATGTAAGAAGCCTAGGGTGGCAGAAACGGTTTAGTGCCCAGCTACTACCTAAAAGGCTGGTGGTTTGAATCCACTTAGAGTCACCTCAGAATAAAAGGCTGGAGATCTATATCTAAACAAAAAATTACAGGCATTAACAGCTCTATGATGTGCAGTTTTACTACTACACAGGTCGGGTCGCTGTAGTCAGAACTCACTTCACCAAAATGAGCTTGTTTTGTTTCAGAATTTCATGTAAATTACATTTATAAAATAGGTGGTTGCTCATGAATCATAGCACATAGATTTAATAACAGAATCTGAAGTCAAAGGATGTGAAAGAGATGTTGGAAGATTGAATTAAAAATTATGTTTCATAGAAATAAATTCATTTTTGAATTTGAGTCCAAAAAAAAACATTGGTGCCATAAATTTGCAAGAAACCAGTGCATACATAAACACATTTGGTGGCTTTCTGACTGGGGGAGTCAATGTGAGCTACTAGTAAGATCTGATTGACAAAGTGACACAATTTTAGGCTTCAATATTAGTAAAAATTGGTGGGCTGTAATAGTTCCACTCTACTTTGTGCAATCTGTTGTCAGATTACAAATGGGACTCTGTGTTCCATTCTGCTGTATAAGTGTTTGAGGTAAAAACGTACATTGACCCATATTCAAAGGATAGTAACAAGTGTCTTGAATAGATTTGAAGAAGTGGCATATGAGGAATGGTTAAAGAAGCAGAAACACTTAACCCAAAAAAGGGAAATTCGAATCATGTCCCATTTAAGTAGAAACCCTGGTGGTATAGTGGTTAAGTGCTACATCTGCTAACCAAAAGGTCAGCAGTTCAAATCCTCCAGGCACTCCTTGGAAACTCTATGGGGCAGTTCTACTATGTCTGATAGAATTACTATGAGTCAGCAGCAACTCATTGGCAGTGGGTTGGGTTGGGTTTTCTACCATCAATTACTCAAATATAACAGCATTAAAACATGAAAGATGTGTAAGAAATCTGAAAGAGTTTGGATTTTACCGATTACTGTTGGTAATATTTTTTGACACTTTTTATTTTTGACCCTATTTCATTGTTAATTTAAGTAGATAAAATTGAGATCATTCTGAAGACAGTGGTGACTGCTTTGGGAGGTGATGAATCTCCAAGTGATATCCATATGTGGAAATAGCATATTCAGCATTCAAGTTTTCAAAAGTACTTGAACCAAAAGTTTGCCAAAGCACTTCTCAAGCAACCAGTGCTGATTTTGTTCCTCAATAGTAAGTCCTCTTTATTAGTTCATTGTTGTTGTTGTTAGGTGCTGTCTAGTTGGGTCCAATTCATACAGATCCTATCAAACAGCGTAGAAGTGACCAACGGAGTTTCCAGCGATTAGGTGTGGATTTGAACCTGCTGATGTTGTAGTTATCACTAAGCCCTTAACAAATGCCACTGGGGCATCATGTTCATATATAAATTGCTACACATAAACTTCTGATTAAATAAAACTGAGGTATGTTAAGTTAATGTATGTAAAAATCTGTATTTCATTAAACTTTTTACTTAACTGAAAGATATAAAGTCACCTTTTCAATTGTGTATTAACTCCATTGGAACCTTCATGGGTATCACAGTGTTGATTTGGCACTTTACTAGTAGGTTGTCTACATACGCATAGGAGGTATATTTTCTTATATTCATTTTATATGGTTGTTTGATATAATATTTTATTTTCTATAAAAAACTTGTGTCATAAAACTGAACCCAAACAATTCCCACCAAGTTGATCCAACTCATTGTGGCCTTATAGGACAGAGTAGAGTTGTCTCATAGGGTTTCCAAGGAGCAGCTGGTGGATTTGAACTATTTGCCTTTTGGTTAGCAGCTGAGCTCATAATCACTATGCTACCAGGGCTCCATTTGTTTCATAGGCACACACAAAAATACATGGACTTTATTCTTTCGGGAGCGATGACTTAAATGAATACATTTTATTTAACCATAAATGTGATTTTTATTCTTGGATGGAAATTCTAAACTTTATTAAAATATATATGTATAATAATAGGTTTCTTAAAAAAAATTCAGATATCATTTGCTTCAGGGATGATGATCTCCCAAGGAATTTAAAAAGATTTAAAAATCATTGTATAAAGTTAAGATTGGTTTCTTGTCCATTTCTTGGATAATTAAGTTTAAGTCTCAGAAAAATGTGCCTTGATTTCTATTTATTCTTAACAGCTTTATTGCATGTCATGAAGAAAACATTGGGTTGAATTTGTGTGATTTTTTATAATTTGATAACCAATTCAATGGAAACCTAAAGGAAACTCCACTGCTTTTGAGTCCATTTTGACACACAGTGACCCTATACTAGGTGCTAGAAATTACATTCTAGCTAACAAAGACTGCTTCTCTTGATTCTGCACATAGTAACAGTCAATGAAAAATATTCTTATTTTGCATAGCAAAGAATTAGGTCAAAAGTCAAATACAAGTAGAAATGTAATTACATATGAGTAGATCATGAGTATCCTTCCTTTTATCTTGTACTATTATTACTTTTGCTCATGGCAACTTTTTCGTGTATTTGTAAGCACAAAAAAGTTAAATGTAACTAAATATAAACAACATATGTACATAAGTCATTCACATGCAATTAAATAAGAATATGTATATAATTAAAATCATGGCCACCCTAGAGGCCAGAGTAGAACTGACTCCCAGAGTATTCAAGGAGCGTCTAGGGTCGCCATGAGTCAGATCCGACTCTATGGCACTTGGCTTGGCTGGCATATAATTAAAATAATTATTACAGTTGTTATTTTAGGGTTATTTTTGTTACAAATTTGAGACTGTGCATAGCCTAAACCTACCTACCACAGCCTGTTTTTTTCTTTTGTTCTTGATGCTTGAGGACGCCTTTCTCTGAACTCAGTTGACTGAATCAGACTTGAACGTGTGATAGTTGAAGGGGGAGCTGGTCTGGTATGTTCCTCACTGTTAAGCATTGGTGCATGAAGGGACTGGAACAATGAAATACGAGCATAGGATCTGTTACATTTTGTAGATTAGGAGCTGAGGGCACCAGCTTGTGACAACCATTATGATTTACAGACAGGTGGATCAAGAGAGCCAGATTACGCAGAACTTGATTGTCATTTCCTGTGTTAGTTCCATGTGAACTCTTATAGCCTTGTGCATTCCATAAAATATCCCAATATTATTTTGAAATTTTCTTGAATATATTTTTGTTTCTTTAAAGAACGGATATGGGGAAGCTGAGGTGGAAAGGGAGAGTGTGTTGTCCCATTACGGGAATTGCAACCAATGTCACAAAACAATATGAGCATGAATTTTTGAATAGCAAATTAACTTATGCTGCCAACTTTCTCTTAAACTGTAATAAAAAATAAGAGAATGTCTCATCAAAATACACTACTAAATTAAACTTTCTTCTTAAATAAAATTTTCTTTATTTTATACTTGAGGGCCCTGAGGTTTTGTGAGGTTATGTGTTAATTTTTATCTTATCAAAATATTTTTATGTCATATTTATTTTTTATAAATAAACATTTTATTGGAATACAATAATAATAAAATGTAAGGGCAGTAACTACTCAGCTTGAGTTTTGGCAGTTTTATCCTCATGCAACTGCTGTGCAAATTAGTAATAATAATACTTTCATTACTCTAGAATTTTCCCTTATATCTCTTCTAAACAGTTTCTACCCTAAGCTGTCAGACAGCTTTTAGACTTCGTTATTTCTGTCTCTGTAGTTTTGCTATTATTCTTAGATCTCATTTAACTCTATGACTTCCGAGTCCAAACCAAACCCATTGCCAGTGTGTAGATGTTAACTCATTGTGACCTTACAGAAGAGGATAAAGCTGTCTCATAGAAGTCTCAAGGCTGCACTGCTCTGCAAAACAGACTGCCGCATCTTTCTCCTGCAGAGTGGCTAGTGGGTTTAAACTGTCACCACTTTAGTTAACATCCAAACATTCAATCAGTGTAACACGAGAACTCCTCTATGACTTTTAAATGACTGGATTTTGATCAATGTAATATATTTTCTAATTCATGCATATTTCTGCATGTAAGAGGTCTGACAATTAAATTTGAGAACCCATCCTACAAAAAGTGGTACACACTTCATTGCTGAATATCACCAAGTCACTTTTGATGTACTCTCCTTGGGAAGCTATGCACAGATGCCAGAGCCTAGTCCACTCTTCAAAGCAACGTTGGAAACTCTTCTTCTGGAATAGGCATTAGAGATGTCGTTGTTTTATTCTTGATGTCCTGAATGTCATCAAATTGTCTTCCTTTATTCCTCTTATCTTCAGGTAAAGAAAAAATCATTGGTGGCCAGATCAGGTGAGTAGGAAAGGTGTTCCAATACAATTGCTTACTGGCTAAAATCTCCCTCACAGACAACTAGACAATTAAGTTTATGAACTTGCCACTGTGCCACCATGTGCAGTGGCCATTCCAGAAAAGTTCTAAAATTGATTTGAAGGGTAGACTATGTGCTGGCATCAGCGCATAGCTTCCCAAGGGGAGGACTTTGAAGGTGACAGTAATGATATTCACCAAAGAAGTATGCAGCGCTTAGAACAATTAGGTTCGCAGCCTTGTCTGATCTCCTGTCTTTTTTTTTTCTTTCTTTCAGTTTTTAACTGCTTTCCTTCTCCAGATTCATCTTCCACCAATTTCCTCTCACATTGCTCCAGTTAGGCTGGTTTCTGCCGTCTTCCTTTGAAATGGAGTCATGCTTTTGCCTGAGGCTCTGCATGGCTTATTCTTTCACTTCTATTAGCTCTCTCCATAAATGCCTAATCTGTAAATCCTTCTGAGATCACTCGACTAAAGTTATTGAATCACCCAACTGCTCCAAGAGACATCTCCTTTTTCTCTTACTTTATTTCTTCCCCTAGTGTTCATCATCACATAAATAGCTTATTGTTTTTTCCTTTGTTTTCCCCCACTAGACTACAAGGACCAGGAGGGGAGAAACCTTGTTTGATACGTCCATTGCTAGAATTATAGGCCCCAATGTTTCATTAATATATTGCAGGTGGAAATCTTGGTTGCATAATGGCTAAGCATTACAGCTGCTAACCAAAAGGTTGGCAATTCTAACCCACCAGGTGCTCTTTGGAAAGTCTATTGGGCAATTCTAATCTGTCCTATGGAAACTCTGATGGCATAGTGGTTAACTACTATGTTTGCTAAGCATCAAGTTAGCAGTTCAAATCTGCCAGGTGCCCCTTGTAAACTCTATAGGGCTGTTATACTCTGTCTACCAGGTTTCTATGAGTCAGAATCAACTCAATGGAAGGGGGTCTGTCCTACGTGGTAGCTATGAGTCAAAATAGACTCAATAGCAGTGACTTTTGTTTTTGGTTTATATTGCAAGTATTCAAAAATAATGACACATTGTTCCCTACACTATCTACACACAATCTCACCAATATTATCTTAGTATTTTATTTTCCTAGTAATTTAATAATTGAATATGTTGCCGTAGAAGAGACATCTATTGTTGTCTCATTACTTCATTCTGAAAGTAAGTCTCAAAAAAGATTCCATAATTTTGCAAGGTCCTTAAGCTCATAAAAGCCAAAACAATCAGTCTGGGCTTGGTATTCTGTTTTCTCCAACAGTAGACATGTTGTTTTGCAAGAAGTCTATTTGTGTGTGTGTTTATAGTGTTGGTACACATTTGCCATATAAAGAGCACACAGCTGTTTCTGGATCAGAAGATTTTCTTTGTCAGCTCAAGATATCACACTGCACTAATTTAGAGCTGATATGATATGATATGATACGATATGCATAGAATAGCAGAATACATTTATTTCATGGTAGTAATAACATTTTACTTGCCATTAATTGTGAAAAAAATGTTTAGGAATACCCACAACTGGGTATTTGCCTCCTTTTTATAATAAAAACACCTTCTCATCCACTTTTATTTCTTTGTGGAGAATTATAGACTATCATATTCCTAAATGAAAAATGTGGAATGTGAGAACAAATGTTTTACACAATCACTTATGAGGCAAATAAAATATTGTAAGTAGATCACTCTTACATAAATAGAATAGTAATTCTACTTGACTGCACAGAGAGAAGAGAGTTATTTCAGAAAATGACACACAATTAATTGCTTTGAAAGGTTGTAGAACAAAATAATGAAATCAAAATGTTGAACACCCATTTGTGATGTAATACCACTGAGAATAGTCAGAATTCCCAGGGCTTCTAGGAAACTTTAGGAGTAAAGCAAAATAAGTTTACTTAAAAATTGTCAAACTTGAGGAGGTAGAGTCAAGATGGCAGACTAAACACACATCACTTTAATTCCCTCTGGAAACCAAGGCCTGGATTGCTAGCTAAACGAAACCCTCTGGACACCTAGTGAGCCCTACGATACAGCACAGGGCTGTCGATTTGGACTACATACCACTAAAAAGGAAACTTATTCCACTTTGCTGACCGCTGCCCTTGTTGAGTGCCAGTTTTGCAGTCTGAAGGTAACTCACCAGTTTAACTTTTTTTTCTCTGTCTTAACAGGCTGACAGAGCTGGGGCTGAACTGGCAGCAAAGCTCAGATGTACTGCTCATGGGACCAGCAGGTGGAATAGACACAATTTGAGAGCCTGGCTCTGGACTCTGTGCACATAGGCCCTCCACCCTCTCTTTCCAAACCTCTGCCATTGATTCGGCTATTTCACAGAGGGCAGGAAAGCTTGTATGTGACACCATCTTGTTTGAGTGGGAGGTGACGTTACCCCAATGGAGTACCTAGGAGGATATAATTCCCAGGCTGAGAGGCAGTGCCTGCCTGGGGAGTACTTTTCCAGAAGAAAATCAGTTTTTTCACAATGTGGCCCTATAGGTGGCCCTATAGGTGGCCCAGCAGTAGAAGACAGCAGAGCAGTAGACTTTCCTTATTTCAAACTAGTTTACAGCATCTGGGGTGGGATATAGAGGTGCTTACTTTGCCAGTGGGGAAGAGAAATTTGCTCATTTGAAAGCCTGACTGATCTTGGAAGCTGTCAGATAACTTTTACCTTTCAATATGAGACTGCCTAGAGAAATATTTGTGGTACATCCTGATGGCATCTCTTCTAGCCCTTACTGACACACATCATAGGGTCAGCTGAGGGTCCCTCCCATTAAGGTAACACAGGAGAAACAAAGCAACCTCAAGATGCTCAAAAAGCAACAAACGGACAGAAACTTAAACAAAAATTCACCTATGGCTCCAGAGCCCCCCCCAAGAACCAAAGAATTTCCCAGATGAAGAAACTTTTCAGAAACTATCAGAAAGTGAGTACAAAAGGATTATACAGAGAACCCTCCTAGACATTATACAAAATGCAATAGAGCAGAATGAAAAGTTAACCAACCTGCTCGATCTTATGGACCATCAGAACTCTGAAATCCAACAGATCAGGAACAAAATCAAAGAGATAGAAACCTCAATTCAAAGCCAAGAAAACGGAACTGAACTAACAGAAAAATAAACTTTCTGACTTGGAAGACAGAGCTACTGACTCCAACATCTATGAGGAGAAATCAGAAAAAAGAAACAAGAAAACTGAAGAAACATTAAAAAGCATGTGGGACTCTATGAAGAACAGTCTATGATTAATTAGATTTCCTGAACGGGGAGGGACATCTGAAAACACAGAGAGTATTGTTGATAGCTGCTGACAGAAAACTTCCCAAAAATTATGATGGAAGAGAATTATAGATGCCAAAGATGCATATTGAATGCCACTCAATGTAGATCCCAAAAGAAAGACTCCAAGACATATTCCAATCAGGCTGAAGAAAATGAAACATAAGCAGAAACTCTTAAAGGTAGTGAGACTCAAAGCAAAGCTAACATTCAGAGGAAAGCCCTGTAGCTTTTTGCCTGACTTCTCAGCAGAAATGATGCTGGCATGCAGGCAATGATATGACGCATTTAAAATCTTGAAGGAGAAAAATTTCCAACCAAGAATTATATGTCTTGCAAAACTATCTTTCAAATATGAAAATGAAATTAAGACATTCACAGATAAACAGAAACTCAGAGACTTTGGAAAAACCAAACCAAAGCTATAAGAAATACTGAAAGAATCTCTTGGCTTAGAAGAACAAAACCTTTAACTCTATATTTTAGGAGGCAATACAGGACACATCATCCAGAAACCTACTCATTAGGGAAGATTCCAAACTCAGTCAAAACTATAATATTAAAAGCAGGGATCCAGTGATCATATCATGAAAATTATGATATCATCATACAAAAAAGAGGGATGTTCTACAGTCACTGTAGTCCTTACAGATGGAGAGGAAATTGATAAGAATGGTAGTAATCGAAATTGGGTTTATACATAATTTATTAAGGGAGATCACTAGGGTAGCCGCAAAGCACAATGAAGATGCAACATATCAAATCAAGAGATGTAATGCAGGAATCTCAAAACCCACAAAACCCACAAAACCAACACTGAAAAAGGTGAAAAATCAACTTATAAAGAAGAATATTCCAGAACAGAGTAGTAACAACGACAGAGAAAACATCAATACAAAAATAAACACATCACAATGACAGCACTATACACATGCCTATCAATAATTATGTTGAATGTAAATGGACTGAACACTCCAGTAAAAAGACAATGAGTGACACTTTGGACCAAAAGACACGACCCGTTTATATGTTACTTACAAGAAACTTTAGATTTGGAGATAAGAACAAATTGAAAATCAAAGAAAGGAAGAATATGTACCAAGCTAACAGTACACAAAGAAGAGCAGGTGTGGCAATACTAATCTCAGATAAATTAGATTTTAGTGTAAAACCTACCACCGTGGACAAAGATGGACACCTTTTACTGCTGAAAGGTTCAATATATAAGCAGAACTTAACAACATTAAATATTTATGCACCCAATACTAGAGCATCTAAATATATAAAAGAAACACTGACTACACTCAAAACTGAGATAGCTCACTCCACAATAATAGTGGGAAACTACAACACTCCACTCTCAATATTGGACCATGCCAAATTGGACAGATCTTCTAAAAAAGGCTCAGGAAGATCTTATTGCCACAATTAACCAACTAGACCTTATCGACACATACAGAATTTTCTATCCATCAGCAGATAACTATAACTTTTTGTCCAGTGGACATGGAACATTTTCTAGAAGAGATTGTGTGTTAGGACATAAAGCAAATCTCAATATAATCCATACCACTGAAATATTGCAAAGCATCTTCTCAGACCATAAAGCCATTATAGTCTAAATCAATAGCAGAATAAACATAGATAGAAATTGGAACTCTTGGAAACTGAACATCTTGCTCAAAAAGCCATGGGTTATAGAAGAAATCAAAGATGAAATACAGAAATTTATGGATTCCAAGGAGAATGAAAACACTTCTTCCCAGAATCTTTGGGATACAGCCAAAGTAGTGCCCAAGGATCAGTTTATCTCTAGAAATGCACACATTTGGAAGGAAGAAAGAACCCAAACCAAAGAACTGACCATACAGTAGAGAGACAGCAACAGAGAAACACCTCAGGCACCAGAAGAACTAAATGAAGGAGAGAATAGAAGAATAATTCAAAAAACTGAAAATACCAAAAGCTGTATTTTTAGGGGAAGATCAACAAAATTGACAAAACACTGAATAAATTTACTAAAGAAAAAGAAGAAAAGAAAGAAACAACTGAAGACATGAGAGGGGAGATGTCATAACAGATCCAACAGAAATCGAAAATATTGCAACAGAATACTATGAAAGACTGTACTCGAACAAATTTGAAAACCTAGAGGAAATGGACAAATTCATAGATTTACATCACCTACCAAAATTATCATAAGGTGAAGCAGAACAACTTAATAAACCCATCACAAAGGAAGAGATTGAAAAAGTCATCTAAAAACTACCAACCAAAAAGAGCTGAGGTCCAGAAGTCTTCACCACAGAATTCTATGAAGCTTTTAGAGAACAATTTTCTCCAATACTGCTGACACTATTTCATGGCATGGAAAAGGATGGAATATTTCCAAACTCATTCTATGAAGCCAGCGTAACCCTGATACCAAAGCCAGTGAAAGACCTAACAAAAAGGGAGAATTGCAGACCAATATCACTCGTGAACCTAGATGCAAAAATCTTCAACAAAATACATGCCAATAGAACACAACATATCAAAAAAATAATCCATCATGACCAAGTTGGATTCATACCAGTGATGTAAGGTTGGTTCAATGTCAGAAAAACAATTAATGTGATCAACCACATAAATGACACAAAACACAAGAATCACCTGATTTTGTCTGTTGATGTAGAAAAGGCTTTTGATAAAGTACAACACCCATTCATGCTAAAAACTCTCATCAAAATAGGAATAGATAGCAAACTCCTCAATGCAATAAGGGCCATTTATACAAAGCCAACTGCCTACGTCATCCTGAATAGAGAGTGACTGAAACAATTCCCCTTGAGAATCGGAACTAGACAAGGATGCCCACTCTCACCTCTCCTGTTCAACACTGTACTAGAAGTTCCAGCCAGCACAATTAGACAAGACCAAGAAATAAAGGGCATCTGCATCAGCAAAGAAGTAAAAATCTCCCTTTTTGCAGATGATGTGATTGTATACACAGAGAATCTAAAGAATGAATAAGTGAACTACTCAAACTGATATAAGAGTTCAGCAAAGTCTCAGGATACAAGATAAACATAAGTAAATCGGTAGGATTCCTTTATATCAACAATGATTTTATTAAAGAAGAAATTAGCAAATCAATACCATTTACTACAGCCCCCAAGAAGATAAAATATCTAGGAATAAATCTAACCGGAGAAATAACAGACCTTTACAAAGAGAACTACTAGACCTTATTCCAAGAAACTGAGACTTACATAAATGGAGAAACCTATCCTGCTCATGAATAGGAAGACATAATACTGTGAAAATGTATATTTTACCCAAAGTAATCTTCTTATATAATGCAATTCCAATACAAATTCCAGTGACATTTTTCAATGAGAAGGAGAAAGAAATCACCAACTTTGTTTGGAAAGGGTAGAAAGCTCAGATAAGCAAAGCATTACAGAAGAAGAAGAAAACACTGTGAGGCTTCTCACTACCTGACTTTAGAACCTTTTACACTGCCACAGTAGTCCAAACAGCCTGGTACTGGTTTAAAAAGAAGCAAATAGATCAATGGAACAGAGTTGAGACCCCAGAGATGCCACTATCTTCCTATGAACAGTCAGTATTTGACAAAGGCCCAAAGATATTAAACTGGGGTAAAAGCAATCTCTTCAACAAATGGTGGTGGCAAAATTGGATATACATCTGCAAAAAACTGAAACAAGACCCATATCTCACACCTTATACAAAAAAACAACTCAAACTGGATAAATGACCTACATATCAAATTTAAAATGATAAAGCTTGTCCAAGAAAAAATGGGATCAACAATTGAAATTTTAATACACAATGTAGACAGACTTCAAAATCTGACAAAGCACAATCAACAGAAGAGAAAATAGAGAAATGGGAGCTACTAAGAATCAAATACTTTTGCTCATCCAAAGACTTTATTAGTAGAAATAAAAGGCCACCTACAGAATGGGAAAAAAACATTTGGCAACTCTATGTCAGACTGACGCCTGATCTCCATAATCTATAAGGTACTACAAAATACGAATAAGAAAAAGATAAACAATCCAATTAAGTGATGGGTGAAGGAGATGGACAGACACTTCTCTAAAGAGGATATCCAGGCAGCCAAAAAACACATGCAGAAAAGCTCGTGATCACTGACTATTAAAGAAATTCAAATAGAAACTACAATGAGATACCATTTCACTGCAAAAAGGTTGGCCATGACCCAGAAAACACAAAACAACAAATGCTGGAGTGGCTGCAGAGAAATTGGAAATCTCCTACACTGTAGGTGGGATTGCAAAACAGTGCAACCTTTTTGGAAAGCAATCTGGAGCTTCATTAAAAATCTGGAAATAGATGTGCCTTTTGACCTAGTAATTCCATTGCTTGGAATATTTCCTGAAGAATCAAAGGCATTCACTCCAACAGATACATGCACACCAGTGTTTAGTGCTGCACAGTTCACAATAGCAAAAAATGAAACTAACCCAGATGGCCAGCAACAGAGGAATGGATACATAAACTATGGTATATATACTCAAGGAACACTATGCAATAATAAAGAACAATGATTTTAGGAAGCATCTAGTAACCTGGTTTCAACTGGAAGACATTATGTTTAGTGACATTAGTCAGTGGCATAAGGACAAATAAGAACCCCTACAATAAGAACTTAAAAACAGAGTCATGCACAGAAGAGAAGACTCTCTGATGGCTACAAGACTGGGGAGGGAGTGAGGGTGAAGGTGGGGTATAGATCAGATAGGTGATAGAAATTTGGTTGGGTGAAATCAGTGACAGCACACATTAGAAAGGTCAATTTTAACTGGATTTCAACATAACATGATTACTTTTCCCATCTTAACCGAATGTTGCAAGGACAGAGTAGATGGCGTGGGTGTCTGAGGACCATGCTGTCAGGGGACATCAAAGCCAATTGGCATAACTAGTGGTTTGCTAAGAGAGTTTTCTGTACCCCACATTAGTGAGTGGTGTCTAGGGTCTTAAAAGCTGCTGAGCTGCCACCTGAGGTGTACCAAATGGTCCCAACTCTGCTGGAACAGATGATCACCAAGGACCAAAACAACATGGGGGAAAGAAAACCCAGAAGAGAGAGAGACCTACATGAGTAGGTGACTACATCGACATGTGACCAGAAGAACCAGATGGTGACCGGCCACCACCAGTGATAGCTGTGACGGGGCTCACAAAGTTGACTCGTACTGGCAACAGAACAATAAAAAGGGGTACACCCTGAGATCTCCACTGAAAGACTGCAATTGATTGTCCAGTGTCCTTGGGGTTTCCCTGGGAGCATAGACCTTGGCCCTGATGCTGCCCCTGTGTATAAATCAGAATGCAGGCCAACTCTTCGGACAGGAATGGATTGGACTTGGTGACACACAGTGACCATGTGATGTGTGCACTTTATGGTTTCGTGCATCTATAAGATGTCATCCTGCTGACCTCTTACTGGAGGTGGGGGAGCAGGTGGAGTGCAGGGGATAAGAGGTTGTGAGAAGGATATGACCTGTATAGAACAGATAGGAGGAGTGTGCTGTCACTAGGCAGGGAGAGCAGGGGTAGTTTCACAAAGGCGTAATTTTATACAGGATTGTACATTTTCACTCAACGTAATAATAATAAAAAAAATGTCAAACTGACTAATCTAATTCAATATTGTCGTTTTTATTTTTTGTTTTTGGGAATCTCAAATTTAATTTAACTTAAACTACCTATATGAATATTTGTGAAAATATTCTGAGTCTGAAATTTTCTCATTTAGTTTCTGATACTGCGTTTGGAAAACTAATAAATAACTCAAATTTGACCTGACTGCCTTAGTTTTCCGATACAGTTTTAACAGAAATCCCACAAGTGAATAGCTTTAAAAAGAGAAATTTTGTATTGTCATAGTCCAGTTTCCTGGAGTGGAAGCTTCTGAGGCCCAGGGACTCTACTCCCATCCAAAGGATGAGGTCTGCTCCAGCATTGCTTCTTGATGGTATAAGGTCCCCAACTAGCTCTGCTAGATTCTTTCTTTCATATCTCAAGAGATTGTCTCAAGGCACAAAATAATACAAATTGAGCCCTGCCCCACCAACACCCTTCCACCCAGCTACCTTCATTAACATCACAGAGACAGGCTTTACAACCTGGAGGAGCACCACACAATACTGGGAATCATTGCCCAGCCAAACAGCCACACACATTTTGGAGGGAACACGTTTCAATCTGTGACATTTCTTTAAAAGAAAAAAAAAAGAAAACTACATTATCTGCTGCTCGAATTCTGCCATCTCCCCAGTAATACATAATACAAAAATTTCTGAATATGCTTACTTTTATTTCCTAACTGGAGCCTAACTTTATGCACCTGTGTGAGCTCATCACTCTCAGCTTATTCCTTCATTTACTCACTTGTCTCTTACTTATGTTTATGCTGTTCCTTAAACATGCTGAACTCCAGGCTTTTGCTTTTGCTCTGAATTACTTTTCTACTCCCCTCACCCTTCGTTTGCAGTGTTTTGTCCTTTATTTAAGTCAGCTCTCTGCTCCAACTTCACCTCCTAAGACAGATCTTTACTGATCTTTTAAAAAATTGCTCGTCTTCTTACCCCCTGTCACCCACTCTCTCCTCTTTCCTTAATTTATTTTTTTATGTCAGTGTTTTTTAACTTAAGTGTTGTTCTTTGATCATTTGCTAATCACTGCAGTGAAATGTTCTGGAAAGCAGAGTTACATCTTCAGAGCCTGGGACTATGTCTACAATTATTTAAACACTTATTATAGAGACATTTGGAATATGAATGAAGTAGGAAAGATGGACATGTTAGTGCTGAACTCGTAGTTTTTATATCCAAGGTAATTGCATTTTAAAAAAGATAGCTTTAAGTTAAAGGAAATATAGCTAAATTAATAAAGAATTAAGTTATAATGCAATTATTTAGATATATGAACCTCCTTTTTTGGTAATAGTTGCTAACTTGGAGTACTTATTCTAGAGAATGCATCCATTCTTGTTTGTACCCTGTGGCAATAACAACAATGTCTTTTAGGGTAATTAAATACTGAGGCTTTGAAAAATGTATTATTGCTTACTTATTTTGTCAGATGGCACATGCTCATTAGAGAATTAAAAAAATATAGAGGGACTTCACAACACCTGTTTCTGTTTTAGGTTATTATCTTTATAACATCTTTTCTCCACATTATTCAGGTAAAACTATCACATCCAGCTAAAATCTCTTCAGTAATAAAAAAATAACCTGTCAGTTAAGAGTGAAAATATTAAGTAGGAAAAAAAGGAACAGCAAAAATTATCCCAGGAGTTTTTCTTCTAGTCATTAAGAATAATCCTTTTACTTTGTTGGATTTGTTGCACTTTATAAGACAAGTCTTTTTCTTTGGGACACAGTGAGTGCATTTATTCCATTTTTATGAGAATCTATATCTTACTGAATTACAGCAACAGACTTAGACTAAGTGGCTATTTGAGGAAACTTTTGTCTGAAGCAGGAAGCGTGGTCTTTTTGTTTTTACTTGTAGTTTATGATTGCTTATAACATGGAAACATGTTCAAATATATATTCAGATTAAATTATCTAAGTAGAATAATAAGCTTATATTTACCCATTAAAATTTCCAATTATACTTTTGGTACTGATTGAAATCTAATCAAATCTGATACGAATTTATTCTTTTTCTTTTTTAATCACTATTCTAATGAATCTAGCAAAAATAACTCCTTGTAATGATTATACACATAGATCTTCTGTCGAAACATTTTTTAAAGTCAAAAAATATGTATAAATATATAAAATGAATGAATATGGATGAACAGATTTGTAAACAGAATCATTGCAAAATACATTTATATCTTAATATGCCCTTATAAAAAATAAAATATATAAATAACGCTGGTTTAAGAAGAAAAATATTTCCATTTATTTATTTAAAAATATATTTTATCACGAGACTTTGATAGTACTTATTACAGATATAAATCAACAATGACAAAAAAACTTTGTTGCTTTTGGGTTGATTCTGACTCATAACAACCCTGTAAGGTGGAGAGAACTGCCCCATCGGGTTTCTAAAGGGCACCTGGTGCATTCAAATTGTTGACTTTTTGGTTAGCAGCTCAAAGCTTAACCACTATGCCACCAGGGTTTGCATTATTGGATGTAGCAATTAGAAATATAAATAATAGTCTTCAAGCTAAAGCAATGCTGTTAGCAACTTAGGGTTATAATTTTATAAAGCATAAGCCCACCAGACTGTAAACAGCAACAACAAAATAAATTAAGAAAAACTATTTTTTTCCTGAAACTACAATATTGTGGTTAACTAAGAGTTTTCAAAAACTTAAAACACTAAACATTTTTATAGGGAACTACAATAATAATATTTTAATTTCAAATTCAAGTTAAAAATAAATCACATTTGAGTGTAGAACATGTCTGGTAAGGACCAAATTTAGCATTCTGTATGTAACCTTCATTTAAACTCTCCTGACCCTTTTGATTTTTAATTTATTTGACTATCATCTGTTGTTATACTTTAGATGGAACACAGTCTAACTTCACAGGTGGGATGAATGCTGATGATATAATTGGAGGAGTTTTAATTGCTTACTTAAAAAAAAAGAAAAAGAAAATAAAGTCCTGTTAAAATCTTCAACAATGTAAAACCACTAGAAATCTCCCTGTAAAATGTGAATCATTTAGAATTTAGCACATTGATTCTTACTGTAATCAAAAGGCTGGAGGACCATGTGCCATAGGAGAATCACTGTGTTTCATAAAGAGCAATTGGTGTGACGTGTTTGGTAGTAGCTACTACTTTAGTTCTTCTTAAAAAATAATTTACATTACAGTAAAATCAGCAGCTGAATTAGAATCTATACACTGTGATTACAATGATTACAAGTCAACGACTCATAGGATTTCCCCTGAAATTTAATTCACATTTTCTGAGAGTCAGATAAGAAAGATGAAAACTGAGTTGTTCTTTGTGTGTGTTAAAGTTTACATGTGATCAGAGAACACTAGAAACAAAATTTAAGTTAATATTAGAGAGAGGTATTGAAAGGTGAAGGAAAGTAAAACTGATTTTACTTTATTTTTTCTTTTGCTTTTCTGAGTCGGCACTTGGCTTGGCTTGGCTTTCTTTAAAAAATGCAGAAATAATTTGATCTTGTCAAACTCGGCTATGAGAACGTATCTACAAAAGAAAATCTCTTCAGAAAATTAATTAAATTGATTTATTTCCTTTAAAATAATCTATAAAATAGCTACTCTTTTCTATATTTTCCAGAATGTATCTTTATAAATTATGTTTTCCAGACACCCTCAGGAAAGCATCAGTATTCAACAGCATGCCGTTTTAAGTTGTCTGCCGTGTCACACAGAGTCTTGGCTGTGTAGTGGTCAAGAGCCTGGCTACTAACTCAGAAGCTGGCAGTTCACATCCACTAGTTGCTCCTTGGACACCTATGGAGCAGCTCTATTCCATCCCCTAGGGTCGCTGTGATTCGGCGTTGTCTCCACAGCAATGGATTTTTTTTTTTTTTATCATATTACGCTACCATTAATATGAAGTTACTAAGTGAACCAGATATTGAACCTGACGTTTCTGACTGAGTGAATGCAGCTCTATCATCTTAACCCTTCCGCGAATCAATTATTTTCTACCTTGAATTTTTTAATTTTTATTAACACAAAAACTAATAATTAGTTTTTATTAATACAAGCATGCTGAATCATTGAGTGTGTCTAATTTTTGGTAGACAATATGGATTTTTTTTCTTGACCCTCCCACAAAGCTACCCTAAGTATTTAATGGTGCATATAAGGTACCACTAATTGTATCCCTGAGTCTCCAGCTGGGGCCTATGGATTCGTGTGTGCAATGAAAATGCTCCACGTTTTTATTTTTCCTCTAAAAAATTCAAACACCTCATACAATGCTCTGTAAAAACAGCAATTGGAGGCACACTTCTGTTTCTTCAGTTTCACATGATACTAAAGCCCCCTGCCCTGAGGCAGCATGTACTGTCAGTGTGTCATACCTTCCCAGCAAACTTTCTGATGCAGAAGAAATATTTGGTCCCTAGAGGTACCTATGAGCATGAAAGGGTTAAATACGTTGTGCTCAGGGTTCAGCAAACTATTCAGTCCATGGAAACCCCAAGCAGTTATACACATCACCAAGATCCCAGAATGCTGGGAGATGAGAGGGCTATTGACTTCTTTTCAGTTAACAGCACTGCTCAAATGCCTGCATTTTCTTGCTAGGATTTAGTACTTTTCTCTGCAGGGATCAATACTTCTTTTCCTCAGTAAATGATGCTCATTCTCTTTACTAGTTATGAGGCAGTAAATAATCCAGCACATAATCAAATACTCTAATCTTAAAAAGGAAAAAAGCTTAGAATAAAGGACAAACATAAATATTGATTGTTATTGTTGCTTCTAGATTACACTGGCAAATTTAAAATGTTTATAAGCACTTTGTGTGCCCTTACTCTTTTATTCATACTTCTATCACAGAATGTTTTGCTACATTTGAACAAGTTTATATATGTCTCTTTACTGATTCATGAGCCCTCTAATTGAACTGATCATCTCATTTGCTTATATAATTCCATCCACATTCTTACAGGCCACCATATACTATGTGCACAGTGGGTAGTCTGAATAAATTCTTGAAAGAATGAATATCAGAGATATTGCTGAGTATTCTTTTTTCCCTCTTTGACAGTTATGGAAAGTTATCAATTTCCTGTCATGAGAATGAGAATGGGAGTATCTGAGAGAGATGAATTTAGTATTGACTACAATGCTACATCACGTACATAAAGTCTTTCTTTTTCTTTTTGTTATGACTGAGTGAAAATGTACATTCCCATATAAATTTGCACGTCCACCTATATGCAGCTTCCACTGCTCTCCCTGCCAGGTGACAGCACACTATTCCTCTCTGTTCCATACATGTCTCATCCTCCCAGCAGTCTCCTTTCCCCTCCTCTCCACCCACTCTCCTTCCTCAAGCCAGAGGTCAGCAGGATGACATCCTATAGATGTATAGAACCACAAAGTGCATCCAATATATGGTCACTTTGCACCGCCAAGTCCAATCAGTTCCTGTCCGAAGAGTGGACCTTCATTATGATTTATGGGCAAGGGCAACATCAGGGGCAGGGGTCATGCTCCCAGGGGAGCCCCGGAGCCACTGGACCATCAGTTGCGGTCTTTCAGTGGATATCTCAAAGTGCACCCCTTTTTATTGCTGTGTTGCCAGTGAGACTCAACTTTGTGAGCTTCATCACGGCAATCACTGGTGGTGGCCAGGCACCATCTGGTTCTTCTGGTCCCAAGTCGATGTAGAGAACTACACATGTGGGTCTCTGTCTTCTGGATTGTCTTTCCCCCATGTCGTTTTGGTCCTCGGTGAGTATCTGCTCCTGCTGAGTTGGGACCATTTGCTGTGCCCTCGGATGACAGCTTGGCGGCTTTTAAGACCCCAGATGCCACTCATTAATGTTGGGTGCAGAGAGCCTTCTTAGCAAAATGCTAGTTGTGCCAATTGGCCTTGATTTCACCTAAGAATTTGGTCTCCTGCCCCCCTGCCCCATCTACTCTGTTTTTGCAATATTGGGTTAAGATGGAAGAGTACTCAAGTTATGTTGAAGTCCACTTAATATTATTCTTGTTTCTAATGTGTGCTATCTCCGATTTCACCCAGCCAAATTTCTGCGAACTATCTAGCCTAAGCCCTCCCCCCCTTACCCTCCCTCCCTTCCCTCCACTGCAGCAGTCGAAGAGTCTTTTCTTCTATGCATAAGTCTGTTTTTTAGTTCTTATTGTAGGGTTCTCATACAATACTTGTCCTTTTGTCGCTGACTGCTTGCACTCAACATAATGTCTTCCAGTTGAAACCAGGTTATGAGATGTTTTCTGGAATCATCATTGTTCTTTACCATTACATAGTGCTCCATTGAGTATATGTACCATAGTTTACCTCTCCATTCTTCTGCTGTTGGGCATCTGGATTGATTCCATCTTTTTGCAATTGTGGATTGTGCTGCAATAAATGTTCTCTTTGGTGTGAATGGCCTGATTCTATAGGATATGTTCCAAGTAGTGGAACTACTGGGTCAAATCGTATATCTATATTCATTTTTTAAAGGAACTGCCAGGTTGCTTAAAGAGGCTGGACCATTTTGGCCAATCTTGTTAGGGTGAGATGGTATCTCATTGTAGTTTTGATTTGAATTTCTTTAATAACTAAAGATCGTGAACATGTCTGCATGTGTTTTTTATCTGTCTGGATCTCCTCTTTAGAGAATTGTCTGTCCGTCTCCTTTGCCCATCACTTAATTGGATGGTTTATCCTCTTCTTATTGATATTTTGTAATACCTTATAGATTATGGAGATCAGGCATTGGCCTAACATATAGCTGCCAAGTATTTTTTTCCCATTCTGTAGCTGGCCTTTTAATTCTATTAATAAAGTCTTTGGATGAGCAAAAGTGTTTGATTCTTAGTAGTTCCCATTTATCTGTTTTCTCTTCTGTTGATTGTGGTTTGTTTCACAAATTTTGAAGTCTGTCTGTATTATGTATTAAAACTTCCATTGTTGTTTCTACTTTTTCTTGGATGAGTTTTATCGGTTTTTAGGTCTTTTATCCAGTTTGAGTTGTTTTTTGTATAAGGAGTAAGATATGGATCTTGTTTCAATTTATTGCAGATGGATATCCAATTTTGCCAGCACCATTTGTTGAAGAGATTGTTCTTACCCCAGTTTAATGTGTTAGGGCCTTTGTCGAATATCAGCTGTTCATAGGCCAATGGTGTCATCTCTGGGGTCTAGATTCTGTTCCCTTGATCGATCTGTGTGTTTTTGTACCAGTACCAGGCTGTTTTGACCACTGTGGCAATGTAATAGGTTCTGAAGTCAAGTAATGAGAGGCCTTCCAGTGTGTTCTTCTTCTTTGCAGTACTTTACTTATCTGGGGTTTCCTCGTTTTCCAGACAAACTTGGTGATTTGTTTCTCCATCTCATTAAAAGATAACACTGGGACTTGTATTGGAATTGCATTATCTCAGTAGATTGCTTTGGGTAAAATAGACATTTTCACAATGTTAACTCTTCCTATGAGCAGGGTGGGTTTCTCCATTTATCTAAGTGTCTCTTAGTTTCTTGAAGTAAGGGCGTGCAGTTCTCTTTGTAAAGGTTGGTTATTTCTCTGGTTAGATTAATTTCTAGGTACTTTATCTTCTTGGGGGTTATAGTAAATGGTGTTGATTTGCTGATTTCTTCATTAACAGTCTCGTTGTTGGTATAAAGGAATTCTACTGATACACTTATGTTTACCTTGTATCCTGAGACTTTGCTGAACTCATCTATCAGTTTGAGTCATTTACTTATAGATTCTTTGGACTCTCTGCATATACAATCAAATCATACGCAAACAGGGAGATTTTGACTTCTTCTTTGTTGATGCAGATGCCCTTTATTTCTTGGTCTTCTCTAATTGCTCTGGCTAGAACTTCTAGTACAGTGTTCAATAGGAGAGGTGAGAGTGGGCATCCTTGTCTAGTTTCTGTTCTCAGGGGAATCTCCTTCAGTCTCTCTCCATTCAGGATGATGTAGGCAGTTGGTTTTGCATAAATGGCCCTTATTGCGTTGAGGAAATTTCCTTCTATGCCTATTTTACTAAGAGTTTTAAGCACGAATGGGTGTTGGACTTTATCAAATGTCTTTTCTGCATCAATGGAGAAAATCAGGTGATTCTTGTCTTCTGTGATATTCATGTGGTTAATCACATTGATTGTTTTTCTGATGTTGAATCAGCCTTGCATCCCAGGTATGAATCCAACTTGGTCATGATGGATTATTTTTTTGATATGTTGTTGTATTGTATTGGCAAGAATTTTGTTGAAGATCTTTGCATCTAGATTCATTAGTAATACCAGTCTGTAGTTCTCCTTTTTTGTCCGGTCTTTCCCTGGCTTTGGTATCATGGTTGTGCTGGCTTCATAGAATGAATTTGGGATTACTCCATTCCTTTCCATACTGTGAAATAGCCTCAGTAGTGTTGGAGATAACTCTTGTCTAAATGCTTGGTAGAATTCTGCAGTGAAGCCATCTGTGCCTAGGCTTTTTTGGTTGGCAGTTTTTTGATATTTTCAATCTCTTCCTTTGTGATGGGTTTATAAAGTTGTTCTGCTTCACGTCGTGATAATTTTGGTAGGTGATATGAATAAAGGAATTTGTCCATTTCCTCTAAGTTTTCAAATCTGTTAGAGTACAGTCTTTCAGAGGATTCTGTTAGGATATTTTTTATTTCTGTTGGTTCTGTTGTGACAACTCCCCTCTCATTTCTAATTTGGGTTATTTGTTTCCTTTCCTGCTTTTCTTTAGTAAGTTTAGCCAGTGGTTTGTCAATTTTGTTGATCTTTTCAAAAAACCAGCTTTTGGTCTTTTCAATTTTTTCAGTTGTTTTTCTATTCTCTAATTCATTTAGCTCTGCTCTAATCTTTATGATCTGTTTTCTTCTGGTGCCTGAGGGGTTCCTCTGTTGTTCTTTTTCTACTTGTTCAAGCTATAGGGTTAGTTCCTTGATTTGGTTCCTTTCTTCCTTCCAGATGTGTGTGCTTATGGAGATAAACAGACCTCTGAGCACTGCTTTGGCTGTATCCCATAGGTTCCAGTAGGAAGTGTTTTCATTCTCATTGGAATCCACTATTTTCTTTATTTCCTCCTTGATTTCTTCTATAAGCCATGGTTTTTTGAGCAAGATGTTCAATTTCTAAGACTTCCAGTTTCTATCTATGTTTTTTTCTGCTATTGATTTCAACTTTTGTGGCTTTACGGTCTGAGAAGATGCTTTGCAGTAATTCAATGGTATGGATTTTGTTGAGAATTGCATTATGTCCTAACACATGGTGAATTCTGGAGAATTTTCCATGTGCACTGGAGAAGAAGGTGTACTTATCGACTGATGGGTAGAAGGTTCTGTATATATTGATGAGGTTTAGTTGGTTAATTGTGGCAATAAAGTCTTCTGTTATCTTTATTAAGGTTTTTTTCTAGATGATCTGTCCAGTATTGAGAGTGGAGGGTTGAAGTATTCCACTATTATTGTGGAGTAATCTAACTCTTTTTTGAGTGTAGCCAGTGCTTCTTCAACATATTTAGGTGCTCTGATATTAGGTGTATAAATATTTAATATAGTTAAGTCTTGCTTGTGTACTGAATGTTTCAGCAATAAATAGTGTCCATCTAGGTCCACAGTGGTGGATTTTACATTAAAATTGAATTTGTCTGAGATTAGAATTGCCACCCCTGCTCTTCTTTGTTCGTTGTTAGCTTGATATATATTCTTCCATCCTTTAATTTTCAGTTAGTTCCTATCTTTAAGTCTAAGGTGAGTTTCTTGCAGGCAACATATGAATGGGTCATGTCTCCTGATCCAAGATGCCACTCGATATCTCTTTACTGGAGCATTCAGTCCATTTACATTAAATGTAATTATTGATAGGTATATGTTCACTGCTGCCATTGAAATACGTTTATTTTTGTGTTGATGATTTCTCTGTTGTTCTTATTAGTCTGTTCTGGGATATTCTTTTTGATGAATTGATTTTTGACCTTTTTCAGAGCTGATTTTGCAGTCATTGAGACTCCTGTGTCACATTCCGTGATATAGTATGTTGCATTTTTGTTGTGCTTTATGGCTGCCCTTATGATCCCCCTTAATAAACTATATGTAAACACAATTTTAATTACTACCAGTCTTGTTGACATCCTCTCCTTCTGGAATGACTATAGCAACTGTAGTACATCCCTCTTTTTAATATAATGGCACCATAGTTTTCGTGATAATCACTGGATTGTTTGTTTCAGAATTAAAACTGTGATTGAGTTTGGAGCCTTCCCTAACTGAGTAGAATTCTGGATGAAGTGTCACTGTAAAATATAAAGTTAGTGGTTTTGTTCTTCTAGGCCAAAGCCAAGAATTTCTTTCAGTATTTCTTGTAGTTTTGGTTTGGTTTTTACAAAGTCTCTGAGTTTCTGTTTATCTGAGAATGTCTTAATTTCATTTTCATATTTGAAAGATAGTTTTTCAGGATATATAATTCTTGGTTGGAAGTTCTTCTCCTTCAAGGCTTTGAATGTGTCATGCCACTGTCTCCATGCCAGCACAGTTTCTGCTGAGAAATCTGATCAGAGCCTACAGGGTTTCCTTCTGAATGTTAGCTTTGCTTTGAGTCTTGTTGCCTTTAAGAGTTTCTGCTTATGTTTCATTTTGTTAAGCTTGATTATCATATGTCTTGGAGTCTTTCTTTTGAGATCTTTATTGGGTGGTGTATGACATGCATCTTGGGTATCTATATTCTTTCAGCAGCTTAGCAACGGTACTCTCTGTGTTCTCAGGTGTCTCATCCTGTTCAGGGACTCCAATTAATCGAAGGTTGTTCCTCTTAATAGAGTCCCACATACTTCTTAATGCTTCTTCATTTTTCTTGTTTCTTTTTTCTGATTTATGCTCATAGATGCTGGTGTTAGTAGCTCTGTCTTCTGAGTCAGAAAATCTTTTCTCCATTTGTTCCACTCTGTTTTCTTGACTTTGAAGTGAAGTTTCCATGTCTTTGATTTTGTTCTTGATCTGTTGGATTTCAGAGTCTGGTGTTCCATCAGATTGAACAGCTTGTTTAATTTTTCCTTTTGTTCTGCTACATTCTGTGTAAGGTCTGGAAGGGTGCTGTATATAATCATTTTGTATTCACCTTCTGATGATTTCAGAAAAGTTTCTTCATCTGGAAAACTCCTTGGTTGTTTTGTTTGGTAGCCTTCTGAAGCCATGTGTGATTTCTTGTATGCCATAAGTGTCAGTTGCTTTTGGGCTTTCATGTGAGTAAGTAAAGGCTGGAAGAGTTACTGTGAGGATGGCTGCAGATGTTTCTCTAGGCTGTCTTAAAATGTAAAACAAAAGGTATCTGACCACTTCCCAAGTCAGTCAGGTTTTCAGGTATATAGGTCCCTCTTCCCAAATGGCAAAGTAAGCACCTCTATATCCAAACCCAGATGATATGAACTAGTTCAAAATACAGCAATACTACTGCCCGGTTGGCCTCTGATGATAGGGCCCAGCCTCAACCGAAACTGTGTAAGCTACTACTTTTCTTGTAGAAAAGCACCCTCCTGTGGGCAGGCTCTGACTCCCAAGCTAAGAATTAGGTCCAGCTTTGGCCACCGTATCTAAGATAGCGACCTCCACATGGTCAGTGGATAGAGGGGTTAAAGGTGCCAAGATGTAGTGAGTCCTCAGCCTCAGTTAGTGGGCCCCCGCTGTAGGTGAGACTGTGTAAATTACTGTTTTTCTGTCAGAGAAGCGCTGTCCTGTTGGCAAGTGCTGGCTCCAAGGCTAGGAATTAGGTTCCACTGAAATCTCTGTATCCAACATGGTGTCTCACACATAGGCACCGCAGTTCCATACAAACCACACTGTGGCAGAGATAAAAAGACAGGCCCAAAGTGTCTATGTAAACAGAGTCCTAAGCCTGGCTCTCAAAATATGGCAATTTCACCTGCCTATCCCACCAGCAGTAGATCTGAGACTAGCCGATAGGCAAGACCCAGCTCCACTCGCTAGCCAAGACAAAGAAAAAAAAGTCAAAATGGTGCGTTACCTTCAGTCCATGACAGCCAGGGCTAGCCAGCAGTGGGAGTAAGCGAAAGAGAGGAGTTTTTTGTTCAGTGGAGTGAAATCCAAATTAACAGTCCTGTGCTGTGTCCTGGGGCTCACTAGCTGATCAGAAGTCTCCGTTTAATTATCAGTTCAGGTCTTGGTTTCCAGAGGGATGTAAGGAGATGTGCGCTTAGTCCGCCATCTTGACTCCGCCCCCCTACATAAAGTCTTAAACATTCTTAGGTAGATTTTTTTCTTTATAGTTTATCTATTTAAAAAATGTATATATTTCAAAACAATTGCTGATGTCTTGGTGTCATAAGACACTATCCAGGCTGTAGTTCCAGTCCAGTCATCAGTATATCCTTAATGATTGTTTATGGATTCTTTCTTTCCTGACTGGCTCACATTTGTTGCATATTGCAGCAGCTAGAGAATGTGTCTTCACAGTATTAAATGTGATGTACACAGTTACCACAAACTAATTTATTACTATCAAAATAAAACAGCATTAAGAATTTAAAGCTGTTTTTAAAAATAAAGTAATTAATCTAAAATCCAGGATAGGATTATACATAAAACATATCACTCCCTTTTCTACTGATACCATTAAGTATTGCACTTGGCCTTAGAATGAGGAAAACAAAGGTCAAATTGTGAGACACAGGAAAGTATGGGAGGGGCAGTTTTCAGTATTACATATCATGATATCAGTCAGCCTGGTTGAGAAGGTGATATGAGTGCAAAGGTTGAAAGGATGTGTGGGAGAGTTAGCCAAGGGGATATCTGGGAGAATAACTCTCCAGTTGAGAGAATAACCCCAGCAGAGTCTGGAGATGGAATGTATACCATCGTGTTGAAGAACAGGAAGAAGAAGGAAGTCTGAACTTAAGTGGATAGAGAGTCAGAGTGGAAGGAGGTCTGAAATCATGTAGGGCTATGGATGATCACTGTAAGGACTTTCAGACCCTGGTATCATAGTGATTAAATGCTAGTGGTTAAACCCTTGGCTGCTAACCAAAAGGTCAGTAGCTCAAGTCTGCCAGATACTCTTGGGAAACTCTAGGGAGAAGTTTTACTCTGTCCTACAGGGTCTTTATGAGTTGGCATTGACTTGGTGGTGGGGGATTTGGTTTGGTTTTTTGGCTATTACTCTGAGTCCAATCAAGAGAAGGTGCTGTGCAGCCAATTTAAAGGGAGGATAATTTATGCTAAAACAATATATACTTAAACATGATAGTGCTTGAATATAACACATTAGAATATACATCTGCAGACTTTTGTGGTAGGAGGAAACATAATAAATATTTTCAGCATTGTCAGTCATGTCAGAACACTCAATCTCTAACACTGTAACCAAAAAAAAAAAGCCACAGAGAATATGTAAGTATTCATAGGTGTTGTTATATTCCAAAGAAACTCAACTGGGAAATTCAGATGGCAGACAACAGACTGGAAGGCTTGCTTTGCTTTGATCTAGGCTGTTTGAGAATTCCTACACTAGAAGACAGTTGAGTAGCTTGACGTATGCATCCTTGTATAAGACTCTTGTAAATTCAAGAGCTGTGGGTGGAAATTAATAGAAATATATATGTGTGTGTTCTCAATGCAAATACTATTAGTAGCATTGTTTTTGGAAATTTGACATTCCAAAACTGTAAACAACATTTGGTAAAATTCTGAGCCAAATGAAGTACAAATTGCAAATATGCTTTTCACACTCATGGGATTGTTTAAAATTTCCACCACCATGCCAACTGTTATATCAAATAAAAATGATTCCACAATATTCCAAAATTACCATTAAATAAGGGCATTATCCTCTCTGGGAACCATATTTTTTGGTTATCTTATTAGAAGTTAATATTCTCTATCAAAAACAAACAAAAACAGTTCTGAAATTTTATTTTTGTAAGAAATATGATGTTTTGATTCATCTTGTTAGAGATTAAATTATAATTTTCCTAAGAGATTATGACTAAAAAAAGAAGTTAATTGACGATTTGCCTCACATAGTTCTTTAAATTGTTTTGATAATTGGTATTTAGTAGTCGCATAAATTTATAAAAATATGTATTATTTCATTTCATCAATGAATATCCTGAATTAAGAGCTATGCTATTAGTGTGAGTATAAATTCTATTAGTGTGAGTATAAATCCAGTTATTGCAAACATAGCTGTATTGTGAATATAATAATTATTTATATTTTAGATCTTAAACATAAATGTTAATGCATATTCCTTTTCTTCTTACCTATTATACTTTACTATTAGCATATTTTCATAAATATGATCTGAAAATTAATATATTTCCACTGAAATAATTCAATGTGTTATAATTACACTGTGTATAATTATCATTCATTGAATTATTTCAGTAGAAATGTATTAATTTACACATAGTATAATTATTACATGAATCAAGATCAACAATCAATTAAAGGTTTCATAAAATGTTACGAAGCAGAATGCACTGTGAACACATTCATAATAGCATCAAAACCCTAATGGTGAATTGTGCATACACTTAGTGCATATTAATTGAAATTTGCTATAAAATAAAACCAAAACCAAATCCAGTGCTGCTGAATCGATTCCAACTCATATAAATTCTATAGGGCAGGGTAGAACTGCTCCACAGAATTTCCAAGAAGCACCTGGTGTATTTCAACTGCCCACGTTTTGGTTAGCAGCTGTACCACTAAACCGCTGTGCCAGTAGGGTTTCCAAAACAATACTTATTTTAAATAAATTTTCATTCATTATGAATTTACTTCTACTTACTTTATTTGATCAATGTTGATATAGCTAATTTTGATAAATCAAGGGAGAAAATCCTCAGCCTTTCATATTCTCCATTAATTGATTTGTTTGAAAATTACATGGCAATGTTTTGTGTATTGCCCTTGAATTTAGATTTGTTATCCTCCAATAGATCATATATAACATTTATTCTTTCATTAGTAAGGTATTAAAATTTATTCAGTTGGTTATGACTGTAACATCATCTTTTGTTGTTTCAATTTTCATCTTCATTAAACATTTTTTTTTCTCTGTTCTTATTACACTCAGCCCAATGGTAGCTCCATGAGGGCAGGGCTTTTGACTGTTTTGTTTATAATTTTATTCCTAAGGCCAGTAACTGCCTATGTTTCCTGACGACTAGGGTCAGATTGTGTATTTTTAGTAGTAATAAATCATAAGTGACATTATATTCTCAGTGTAAGCACTATAGAGTCATGGCATGTTGGTTTACTACACTATTGGTAATATTAATTTTGGTGATGTGATTAAATGATGTTCTTCAGATTTTCTGTTGCTAGATTATATTTTTCTCTATGAAATTTATGAGCAATCTATAGAAAAATGCTCATAGACAATATAAATACCATATCCTACATCCAATTTCCACCTAATAGGTTTTGTATCCACTGCTGATTTTTGTCTGAAACAATTGTTACCCTGACAGATGTCAAAGGAAGATTTTCCAACTCTGTTTGTCATCTGCATTGATTCTCTGAAATTCTACTGTAGTGAAGACTTTTCTCTTCTTATTTATTTATTATTTGTGTGAACTTGTGAATATATACTTCTTCAGAGGGCATGTGACACCCTACCATCTTTTTGATGAGACAACTAAATCCAGTGTGTGATCCTGTATTGAACATTTTGATCAGGGGAAAATCCCTTTAAAGAGCATTACTGGAGCAATGACAGTAATTGATTGCAGACAATTACTGTTCTGATGTTTGTTTCTCTATAATTGCTTTGTAGATACGTAAGAGCATGATCTTACATGTTTTAGTAATTAGGAAAAAATAAATAATTAAGGATAACTGATGTAATGTCTATAAATAACCAAAAATTAAGTAACTAAAAATAACAGAGGACAAAAAAGAACACATTATTAGTAATGTCCCTGACAAAAATTCATTACCTAATTCTAATCGTAATGGGACATTAAAAAAGCTCAAATAAATTATGGACAAAATTTATAAAACAATTGTCTTGTAATCTTAAGAAATGTCAGTATCATGAAAGACAAGGAGAAAAGGAAAGAAAAAGCAAACGGCAAAATATTAATCACCGTTAAATTTATCTGGGAGACAGGTGTATAGAATTCTTTCCATGTAACTATTCTATTTTTGTAAAACTTCTGAATTCTGAGAATTTGAAATTATTCCAAGACAAAAAATAAATGTTATAGAAGAAACAATCGTAACAAAACAACAAAATCAAAATAACTCTAAAATTTTCGTTGTGCTTTGAGTCAGAATTGACTGCAACAATTGTTTTGGTGTATGTTTTTATAATATGGAGATGTATATATGGAAGAATCTGGAAGGCATTATGCTGAGTGAAATTAATCGATGCAAAAGAACAAATTTTGTCTGGCACCACTATTATAAGGACCAAAGAATTGATTTAAACACAGAAGAAAATAGTCTTTGATGGTCATGGGGTAGGGGGAAGAAAAGGGATATTCACTAATTAGATAATTGATAGGAACTATTTTAGGTGAAAGCAGGGACAACACACAGTAGAGAAGAAGTCAGCACAAATGGACTAAAGGCCAAGCATAAAAGTATTCTAATTAAAGCCAAACACTTCAAGGGACAGAATAGCAGGGTCAGGGGTCTGAGACCACGGTTTCAGGGGACACCTAGGTCAATTGGCATGACAATAAAATGTTCTGTATCCCGCTTTGTTGAATGATGTCTGTGGTTTTAACAGCTAGGAAGGGGCCATCTAAGAAGCTTCACCTGGTCTGAAGACACATGGAGCAAAGCGGAAAGAAGAGTGTCCAAGACAAAAGGACGACGTATAACAGAGACTGCGTCAACATGAGACCAGAAGGATTAGATAGCGTCTGGCCACCACTACATACTAGCTGTCTGTGTTAGTCATCTGATATTGCTCCAACAGAAATACTGTAAGTAGATGGCTTTAACAAAGAAATGTTTATTTTCACAGTCAAACAGGCTGGACTTCTGAACTGAGGGGCCAGCTCCAGCAGAACACTGTCTCTGTGTTACCTCTGGAAGAAGGTCCTTGAATTGCATCAGTCTTTCTTTGGTCAGGGAGCATCTTGACTCAGAAACCTCATGTTAGAAGGGTGCTCTCTGGGCTCCACTCTGGTTTCTGCATAGTATGAGGTCCCCACTCTATGCTTGCTTCCCTTTTCTTTTATCTCTTGTAAGATAAAAGGTACAAACCACAGTCAAGGGAAACTCCCTTTACATCAGAACAAGAGGGTGACCTTAGGAAGGGTGTTACAGTTCCATTCTAATCCCCTTTAACGTTATTCAATCTATTAACCACTGGCAGAGACTAGGCTTTATGCCAAGTGCCAAGTGCCGTCGAGTCAGATCTGACAAATGGAGGGCAATCACACAATACTGGGAATCAAGGCCTAGCCAAGTTATTACACATAGTTTTGGGGGGGAAGTACTCCATCAACTCATGACACTGTCCATACAGGAAAGCCATCAGAGTCCATGATGGAGTAGGAGAGATGTGGGGTGAAGAACTAGAACTCATAGTAAAGAGACCAGAATTGATGATCTGACAGACTGGAGGGAAGGGCTTCTGAAGATGTGGTCTCTGTGTTCTCTGGTAGCCAAGAAGTGAAGCCTTTCAGGAAGCCAAGAAGTGAAGCCTTTCAGAAAGCCAACTCCTCAGACAATAACAGAACTGATATATAAGACATAAAATAATAGTGGTGAAGAATGGGTTCTTAGCTTGGATGGACACAGAAGCCTGAACAGGCAGCTCTCGTCCAAAGACAAGAGACTGGGTGAGGGGCAAAGGGTGGTGGACAGAAGCTGATTAAATAGATGTGGGAAGTGTGAGGTAGAGTAGAGGAGTGTGCTGCCCCAGTGCAGGGAGAGAAGCTAGGAGCACGTAGCAAAGTACACCTAAGTTCTTGTATGAGAAACTTAATAGAATTGTAAACTTCCAGTTAAAATACAATGAAAAAATGAAAATTAAAAAAACATGAATTTTACAGATGATGTTTCTATTCTGCTTCGTTATTGTGTTGGCTGAGTCCTTCCTAGGTGCTTGGTTATACATTTCGAATATGATTCAACTGTCCAGGAGTTTGTGTTGTTCCATGTGCATAGATTAATTTTCACCTCGCTGATATTCTTTCAGATCTACTTAAGTGCTCTTATTTGTGTAACAAATTCATTTGGAGAGGCATCTGACTTCCTCCAGCCCCACAGTGGGAAGGAGAACAGATCAATCAAGCCTCTTCTCTCTGCCACCTTTACCAATTCTGACACCAACTGTCCCTCTTACAGCACTCACTGCGACGGTCACAAAGAACACACAGACGACACTCATAACTACAGGATTTGTTATGGAAGTAAAAGAGAAATTCAGGCTCAAGAATACTCAAGATACAGTTCTTCCATTGAGATAGCTTCCTCCCAGTCATGCTTACAGGCACACCTCTTCCTGGCAAAACCAACCAATCCCCTTGGTGGATCACAGTTATCTTATTTAAGCATGCCTACCCAATCATCTGAGTGGGAGTTACAAGATCATATTATGAAAGTCCTCGCATTGAAGTTTGTTAAAGTTTTGGTTAAGAAACATGTACCCTGTACCATTTATAGGATACGTGCATAGTGGTTAAGTGCTATAGCTGCTAACCAAAAAGTCATCAGTTCAAATCCTCCAGGTAATCATTGGAAACTCTATAGGGCAATTATACTCTGTCCTATAGGGTTGCTATGAGTCAGCATTGACTCACCTGCACTGGATTTGGTTTGATTTTTATTTTGTATTTTGTCCCAAGATGTTCAGCGGGACTATCAAGACAGTATCTTAATTTTTTTCACAAACTAGAGTGTCATCACTGAAAGCAATGATCCTTTCAGATAGACCACCATAAGTGGAAGGGTTATCTTCTATATGAAAAGTCAGTTTACATAAAAGAGTACATTCTTTCAAAAGGTCACCACAACAGAAATGTCTGTAAGTTAAATAGCAGAATGCCTTAACATTAGATTGGAAAGAAGAGTAGATATCCTTGTTGTAAGAAGTGGAAATAAACACTTCAGATGACCCAGAGGTCATCTGGAGTATGGGATGTTGAATTTAGCTTTAGGATAGCTGAAAACATATCTATTCATCAAGATCAGAGCACTCAGCTAGAAGAAAAGATGATCTATGAGTGTACTTTTTATATATGTATATATTTGTATACACACACAGCTTACTTCTCGTGTAAATATGTATCTCATTAGAAAAAAAGTAAATACAACTTTGCTTCTGAAAAAATTTCACACAGCTGTGGAAACAAAACAAAGTGCTTGGATAGGTTCATTTGCAAACTCTATCTCCTCAGGCAAGACCCTCATACTGGTGTGGGATTTGTGGGCAGCAGCAGAGATGAGAAGTAGGAATCGATTCCAATACTGAGTTATATTTTAGTTTAGTAGTATTTATTTTGGGGGGGCCAAATAATTTCATGACACTTTCCTCTATATTTTACCTCATTAAATAGGTTATCTCTTATTTTGTTAGCTTAGTCACTTCATCAACTGGGGATGCTTATCCCGTGCTAGTGATGTTTGTCAGGAAGTATGTATGGTGGCATCAGTTCATAAACAGTTAAGAATATGAATCTCTCCAGGATGAAATTTTGTGGCAGATAATACACAATATGATGAAGTTGATATGGCATTTTCAGCAGTTTGATTTGTCTTCTGAAAGAGCATATATATTTTTCCTTTGTTAAGTATAGTGTCAATAATTATTAACATGACTAGGAAACCCTGGTTGCTTAATGGTTAAGAATTATAGCTGCTAACTAAAAGGTCAGCAGTTCAAACCCATCAGGCACTTCATGGAAACCACATGGGGAAGTTCACCTCAGTCCTATAGGATAGCTATGGGTTGTACTCAATCTCACAGCAGTGGGTATGAATGCAATACCATTTTTCATTATTTATTTTTCTCTAGCTACTCTCCTCTGCCCTTCCCATATACACCAGAACATGGGCTCTATAAAGTCAAAGACGTTGTCTGTTTTTTACTGTTCACATCCAAGACCAATTTCTACACAAAAGAGTCAATTAGTAAATTTTTTGAAAATTTATATGAACGGGTGGATGAATGAATGCTTTTCCCATACAGGTAGCTTTGCTAATTTTATATTAGAATCTGTCAAAAACAATATATTATGGGAAATTCCAGACAAAGTTAGATCTTTAGATTTGTTGTAAAATCCAAAATTAACCAAATTAACCAAACACTTTTCAAGGTTTGTCTTGTCTGTATAAACACTTTGAAAACACAACTTAGAATTTTAGACAGATGTTTTTATTTTTTTCCTCCTATGTTTTTCAATTTTATTATACCTTTTATTCTTTAATGTTTTATAGTGCTTTAAGTGGAAATTTACTATCTGAGTCCATTTGTTCTATAAAACCCACCCGCACAACATTGTGCGACTCCAGCTGATCTCCCCAGGCTGTGGCATTGCACTCCTACTTTGCGTCCTGTAATTTCTTATATTCATTCAACAAACTCCTGTGCCCTTCTCTCCACTGTCCCAACTTGACTCTGGGTGGGCGTTGGTCCGACAGTCTCGTGTATGTATTTAAGCCACTAAGTCACTCTCCCAGTGTCACTCTAGGTCTTATGATATAGTTCCAATCTTTTTCTGAAGAGTTGACTTTTTTACTGGTTTCAGCTCTGTGGTAGCAGACAGACTGGGAGCCACATCCCCAGGAGCACTGAAGAAGGCCAGGTCATCAAATCTGATCTTTTAGTAGACTTCTAGTTCTGCACCCTCATTTTTCTCCCACTAAGTCAGAGACTCTACATTGTGTTTCTTGTCGTGTCTGTCATTGATAGTGACCTAGCACCATCCAGTTCTTTTGATCTCGAAGATACAGTCTCCCAATCACATAGCCCTCTCTGTTCCCTAGGAGCATGTTTTCCTCATGTCTTTGATGTCCTTAGTTCTCCTCTGCTCCAGGTGGATTGGGGCCAGTTGATGCTACTTAGATAACAGCTTTTTAATTTTGAAGACCGCAGATGCCACACACCAAAATAGGATGGAGAATATTTTCTTAAAAAAAACTTACTTAAATCAATTGATATGGATGTCTCCTGAAACCATGGTCCCTAGAACCCCATCCATGCTACTCTGTCCTTCAAAATGTTGGAGTATATTTAGGAAACTTTTTAGTTTTTTGTATAGTCCAGCAATGTTGGTCTCCCTTTTACTTCACTCTGTCACTTGCTCACATGACGGTCCTTACTTCTCTGGGGTATATTCCAAGAAGAGGGATTGCTGGATCACACGGCATTTCTATTTCTAGCTTTTTATGAAAATGCCAAATCAATTTCCAAAGTGGTTGTACCATGTCATATTCCCACCAGCCATGTAGAAATGGTCTAGTCTCTCCACATCCTCTCCGAAATTTATTATTTCATGTTTTTTGGATTAATGTCAGGCTTGTTAGGATGAGATGGTATCTCATTGCAGTTTTGATTTAGATCTCTCTAATGGTTAAGGATCATAAGCATCCCCTCACTTGCCTTTTAGCTTCCTGAACGTCTTCTCTGGTGAAGTGCCTGTTCACATCCTTTGTTCATTTTTAATTGGGTTATTTGTCATTTCATTGTTGAGAGTTCACAGTACCTTGCGTATTATGGAGCTTAGATGCTGACTGGATTTGTGATTGCCAACATTTTTTTCTTTTTTGGCCAATCTGTAGCTAGCCTCCCTATACTTTTGGAGAATTCTTTGGGTGAGCTTCAGTGTTTGATTTTTAGAAGTTCTCATTTATCTGTTTTCTCTGCTACTGTTTGTGCAGTTAGTAATATTTTGTCGTCTGTTTATGCCGTTTATTAGGACTCTCAGCATTGTCCTTATTTTCTTCCATGACCTTTATCATACAGATTTTGTATTTAGCTCTCTGATACATTTTGAGTTAGTTTTTGTGCATGGTGTGAGATATCAGTCCTGCTTCATTTTTCGGTAGATGGATATCCTGTTTTGCCAACATCATTTGTTTTAGAGACTATTTTTTCTCCAGTTCATGAACTTTGAACCTCTGTCAAGTATCAGCTGCTTATAGGTGGATGATACTACATCTGGATTCTCTATTCTGTTCCATTGGTCTATGCATCTATCTTTGTACTAGTACCAAGCTTCTTTGACTACTGTGGCAGTGTAATTGGTTCTAAAGTCTGGTAGTGCAAGGACTCCTACTTTCTTCTTTTCTTATGTTTGACTTATTCAAGGTTTTTTTCCTTTCCATATGGTTGGTGATTTGTTTCTCCATCTCATTAAAAAATGACATTAGAATTTGTATTAGTTTTGCATTATATCTATAAATTGCTTTGGGTAGAATAGATACTTTCATGGTGGTGAGCCTTCCTATCCATCAGTAAGACAAGTGTCTCCATGTAGATAGGTCCCTCTTGGCTTTTTGCAGTAGAGGCTTGTAATATTCTTTGCATGGGTCTTTTATATCTCTGATTATATTTATTCCTAAGTATTTTATTTTCTTTGGCACAATTATAAGTGATACTGATTTGCTGATTTCCTCTTTAATATTTGCTTTGTTGGTGTAAAAGAATCCAGCTGATCTACATATGTTTTTATTATGTACTGTTACTTTGCTGAATGCCTTTATTAGTTTCATTACATATTTTTTTGTGGATTCTTAGGGTTTTCTGTGTACAAGATTATGTTATCTGTAAATAGAGATACTTTTACTTCTTCCTTACCAGTTTGGATGCCCTTTCTTTATCTTGCCTGTTTGCTCTAGCTAGAACTCTAGCACAATGTTGAATTAAAATGATGACAATGGATATCTTTGTTTGGGTTCCATTTTCAAACAGAATGCTTTATAGTTCTCACCATTTAACATGACGTTGGCTATTAACTTTGCATAGTTACACATTATTATACTGAGGAATTTCCCCTCTATTCCTATTTTGTTGAGAAATTATAACACTAACAGGTGTTGGATGTTGTCAAATGCCTTTTCTGCATCAGTTGATAAAATCAAGGGATTTTTTTTGTTTGCTTCATTTATGTGATTGATTACATTGCTTTTCTAATGTTGAATCATCCCAACATCCCTGGTATGAATCCTACTTGGTGATGGTGAATTACTCTTTTAACATGTTGTTGAATTTTATTGAGAATTTTTGTTGATGATCTTTGCATCAAAGTTCATGAGAGATACTGGGCTGTAATCTTCCTTTTTTGTGCTATCTTCACCTTGTTTTGGTATCAGGGTTATGTTGGCTTCATAGAATGAATTTGGGAGTATCCCATCCTTTTCCATGCTAAACTTTAGTTGTAGTGGTTAACTCTTCTCTAAAATTTTACTAGAATTCTCCAATGAAGTGGTTTGAGCCAAGACTTTTTTTGAGCAAAGTGTTGTTCAGTTTCCATGTGTTTGTTGTTTTCACTCTTGCTTTTCCTGCTGTTTATTTCTACTTTTATGGCTTTATGGTCTGAAAAGATGATTTGCAGTATTTCAACCCTTTGGATTTTGTTAAGATTTGCTTTATGGCCTTGTATATGTTCTGTTCTGGAGAATGTTCCATGCACATTAGCAAAGAAGGCATATCTGTCTGTTATTGGTGAAGTCCAACATTTCGGTCTGTGAACTTAATTATTTTATGTGGTATATACCTTTCTGCTAAATATCAATACAGTCACTTTAGTAGTTTTCTCTTTGGGAAACTAAGCACTGATGGCAGCAGCCAGTCCACCCTTCAAAGCAATTTTGGCACTCTTTCTGGAATGGCTATTGTGCACGATAGCATGGTAACAAGTTCACAAACTTAATTGTATAGTTGTCTGTAAGGGAATTTTTAGCTAGTAAACAAGTAACTGTATTGGAATACCCTCCCAACTCACCTGATCTGGCCTGTGATGGCTTTCTTCTTTACCTGAAGATAAAGGAAGACATTTTGATGACATTCAAGACATCAAGGGTCATATGATGACAGCTCGTGGCTATTCCAGAAAAAGAGTGCTGAAATTGCTTTGAAGGGTGGGCTAGGCTTTGGGGTTGTTGAATAGCTTCCCAAGGAGAGTACTTCAAGGGTGACCATAGTGATGTTCAGCAATGAGGTATGTAGCACATTTTTGAGGATGAGTTTGCAAACTTAAGTATGAGACTTCATATATCTATGATGTCAGATTGGTTGATTGTGGCATTAGATTTTCTGTGTATTTACTGAACTTCTTTCCAGATGTTGTGTTCGTTGTGGAAAGTGGTAGGTTGAAATCTCCCTCTATTATTGTGGTGCTATCTATCTCCCTTTTGAATTCTGTTAGAGCTTGTTTGGTGTATTTAGAAAGCCTTTCACTAGGTGCAAAAATATTTAATATGGTTATGTTCTCCTAATGTAATGATCCTTTAAGTGATATACAGTGACCTTCCTTACTCATTGTGGTGGATTTTACTTTAAAGTGTATTTTATCTGAAATTAATATTACCACTCTTGTTCTTTTTTTTTGAATGTTATTATCTTGGAATATGTTTCTCCAGCCCTTGAGTTTCATTTTGTATCTTTAAGTTTATACCATGTCTGTTGTAAGCAGCATATATAAGTATTGTATTTATTTTATATTCATTCTTTTACTCTTTGTCTCTTTATTGGTGCATTTAATTCATTTATATTCAATGTAATTATTGATAGGTGTGAATTTAATGCTGTCATTTTGATGTCTTTTTTGTGTGTGTTGTTAGCAGTTTCTGTGTTCCCTTTAATTTTCCCTGCTGAGTCATTTTTCTTTGTGGGTCTTCTTTTCATCTTGTTAATTGTTGTTGGTTTTATATTTGCTGAGAATTCTTGATTTTATTTGCTATTTTGATGTGTAGTGTCATTCATTTCCTTTGAGTTACCCTGATACTTACCCTTAATATTCTAAATTTAAACCAATCTTTAACTTGTTTATGTCACCTTGGCTTCCTTTCCATATGAAAGATCTATGAATACGTTAATCAGTCCCACTTTTTGACATAATGTTTCTCTATTTTTAATGTTTTGGCTTTAATTTATTTTGTGATTTTCTGTCCCGTGTTAATATCTGGATGTTCTAGCCTGCACTGTATTCTTGAATATATATCAGACATTATTGATTTTTCTAATGGAAAAATTTCCTTCAGTGTTTCTTGTAATTTCTCTTTGTTTTGCAAATTCTCTAATCTTTTGTTTATCTGGGAGTGTTCTAATTTTACCACTGCATTTGAGATAAAGTTTTGCAGATTATGTAATTCTTGATTGGCAGTTTTTTTCCTCTAGGCTTTGTATATGTCATCCCATTGCCGTTTTGCAAGCATGGTTTCTGCTGAGTAATCTGAGCTTAGTTTTTTTGACTCCCTTTTGTACCTTATTTTTTGTTTAAGCCTAGCTTCCTTTAAAAGAATCTCCTTGTGTTTAGTTTTGGTAAGTTTGATTATAATATGTCTTGGTGTCTTTCTTTTGGGTTCAACCTTGTGTGGAGTTTGATGAGCATTTTGGATAGATACAGTCTCATCATTCATGATATCCGGGAAGTTTTCTGTCAACATGTCTTCAGCAATTCTCTCTGTATTTTCTGTTCAGCCTCCTCCCCTCTGATACTCAAATCGTTCATAAATTAGCACTCTGGGATAGATTCCTGCATAACTCTTAGCAATCCATCACTTTTTTTTTTTTTAATTCTTTTATCTGGTTTTTTCCTCAAATACGCTGGTGTCAGTTCCTTATCTTCAGTCTAACTACTTCTGCATTCTATTGCCTCCACTCTGCTTCTTTGACTTTCTATTGATTTCTGTAATTTTATTGTTAATCTGCTGAATTCCAGATCATTGTTGCTCAAGTATTTCTTGCAGCCTGTTTAATATGCTTTTGTATTCTACCTCTTATATTTCTGCATCTTCTTTGTCCAGAAAACTTTTGACTTTGTTTTGAGAGGTTTCTGAAGCCATGATGGTCTTCTTTTAGTTATTAGAATTTGATTATTATCTGTGAATCACCAGAAGTTTCTGGTAATTTATTCATTTGTGGTTATTGTATTATAAGATGTATATATATATATACATGTATATACACATGTATACATGCATACATATATATACATACATATATATATACATATATATATATATATATATATATATATATACTTACTTTCTGGGTATCCAAATAGGCTGATCATTTGCGCTAATTTAGTTATTGGAATCTTAGTGTTTCCAACACCTTGGCACCAAGTGGTAAGAGCTGTGAGCTCTCTGAGAAAGGTAGGGTAAATTCCCAGCTCAAAGGAGCTGGGAGACTCCCTCCTCCCCTTTATTCCCATTGCAAGTTCAGCAGAATAGCTCAGGGTGCAAGCTTAAGGTGTCATTTCCAGCCCAGGTACAACATCGGAACTTAGCACCTAGTGCAGAATAGAGAGGGCAGGGGGAAGTGCTGAAGAAAGGGAGAAATCAGCCTGTAGGACAGATTTAAATCAGCATGAACGCACTTGATGCTCAAGTGAAAGTCCTCTGTACTTCTGTAGGCCCAACTGTCTGAAGCTCACCTCCACTGTGAGAACCACACTCTGCTCACTATACTATTGCTGTGCCCACCATCTTGTCACTGTGCCACAGTTCTGCTTGACTGGCAATGGGTCCCTCTATAGGTTGCATATTCTGGCTGAACTACTTGTTTCTGTCCCTGTTCACTGCTCCCTGTCACATAGTCCAGTCTTTCAGCTTTCCTTCTGATATTCAGAGCTCCTAGAATGTCCCTTATAATCCATTCAGTTGTTCTGCTGGATCTTCCTTGTTAGAAGGATCAGAGGATGCATGTGACTACTCCACCATCTTAGCCCTAACTCCCACAAATGTTTTTTCTTTAATACATTTATATAATTTAATTATGCAAAATAATTTAAAATTATAAAAATATCTGATCCCATTTAAATAAATAGTAATGAATTAGGAGAGAGGGGGAAGGAAAAACAAATTATTTTTATTTACAATAATTAGTACATTCTTAAAGTGTAAGGGTTATGAGAGACTGAATAATATATCCAACACCCTTAAAAATATATATATACATCTATAACACCTATAACTGTGACTATGTTGTCCTACACAGCAAACAGCAATTTACTGACGCCGATAAATTAAGGACTTTGACATGGGAGACTGTAATTATCACTGTAATAACCACAGTCTTTATGAGAGGGACATATGAGCAGTCAGAATCAGAATATGAGATGTAACAAGGGAAATGACAGAGTGGAAAGATACAAATAAGGGGACATGAGCCAAGGAATTCAAGTGGGCTTCAGAAGTTGGAAAAGAAAATGAAACTGAGTCTCCTCTTAGAGCTTCCAGAAAGAATCAGAACTAGTGACACCTTGACTTTAGCCCATGAGACTAATTTTGGACTTCTGACTATCACAAAAATAAATAAATAAGAAACACATTGCAGTCAAATTAATTTTGACTCATGGCAACTGTACAGAACAGCACAGAAATGCTCCAAAGATTTCCAAGGCTTTAAACTTTAAGACTGCCCCATCCTCCTTCCATGGAGTGGCTGATGGTTTAAAATGCCAATCTATAGGATAGCAGCTGTATTGCTTAGTCACTGAAGTTCCACATGCTTACTGACCACCAGAACTGTGTATTTGATAATAAAATCTTATTGTTTAAGACACGTGCCTATGATAACTTGTCAGAGCAAGTACAGTAAACGAATACAGCTCTGTCAACTTTCTTGCAGAGAGTAAAAATCCTAAGTATCTAGTAGGTTCTCTAAAATTAAAAGCATACTAGGGTTGTGTTCTTATACATGTGTTCAGAAGATATGTTCCTTTGCTTAGTCTTTTCCAAACACATGATAGAGGCAATATAAATTTAGCAAAGTTCCTTTTTGAAAAATAAACAGTCAGTGAAGGTAATGGGGCACCATCCAGTTTTTCTGGTCTTAATGCAAAGGAGGTAGCTGCTTCTGAGGATAATTGCAAAACATTTCATTTTTTCCTATTTCTGACTTTCCTTCATCTGTTGCTCAGGCAAATGGAGACTAACTATTGTGCTTTGGATGGTTGCTTAGAAGATTCTAAGATGCAATTGAAGAACCCTGATCAAAAGGGGGAAATGCAGACTAAATTCCAAATTTTCTTTGAATTCAGGCTTTCTAGAGCCATCAGGCTGAAACAATTGTAGAAACAATTTTACTAAAATAACCTTCAAACCTTAAACCTTAAATCAAAAACATCCCTCAAGTCTTCTGCATATCCCTGAACTCTTCTTCAAACCAAATAATACTTTAGCTTAACTGGGAAAGAACAGCTGTCTTGGGCATTGTGCTCTGTTAAGATCTGCCAATGTGGATCACATTGACAAAAGCAACTTGAATGACTAGACAGAAAATTCAGGGGTTGGTAGGTTTATGTTAATGGGGGAAGACAAGAATGGTTACACAACTGGAAAAATATAATCAGTGTTGCTGAATTGCACGTGTAGAAACTGTTGAATTGGTGTATGTTCTGCTCTGCCTGTGATGGAAACAATAACAAAAATAACTTGTAAGCTATTACAGAAGAAAGCAAACAATAAGCCCATAGAAACTATACAACAAAAAAAGTTAATCCTAATATGAACTAAAAGATTTAGTTAATAACAATGTATGAGTATTGGCTCATCAATTGTAAAAAATGTATCAGAGAAATGCAAGATGTTTATAACAAAATAAATAGTGTGCAGGCAGAGAGTGGAAACTCTTGTACTTTCTGCACAATTTTTCTGTAAACTCAAAGCTGCTTTAAAAGTAAAGCCTATTTTTAAAAAAATCAGCAAGGTAAAAAGTAGACACTAGGAAGAGATATATATGGCCATATGCAGATAGGAAAATTCAAGAATAGGTTAAGATGATTTCATATAAAACAAAAGTACAATAGAAAGAGGCAGTAGGAGCATTGATATTTTTTCTGTACTTCAGTATTCTAATACACAAATGCATATACACAGGAACGGCTTTATAGATGCCAATGAGAAGGATACTTTTTAAAAATACCTTTTTGAAGTAGATCCTTCAAAGTCAAGATTAGTAAATCTCACTAAAAAGCAAGTTAAAAGAAAAACAGCAATTTATATAGAATTTTAAAAGAAATTCTGAGGTTTTTGAAACTTTCTTAAATGGCTGACTTAGAACTTGATAATCTGGAAATAATTAAAGCCAGGAATTCCCTTTGAGTCCATTATTGTTCTACTTTTACACCACATGATCTTGAGAATTCTTTTTTTATGAAGGCCCTTCTCAGGTTTAGGATACTTTTTTAAACTATACATGCATTTATTTGTGACTCTTTTGCCACCTAAATGCAACATAATAAAATTTCCAAACCAAAACCAAACTTATTGCCACTGAGCCAGTTCTGACTCATAGCAACCTTGATAAAGTTGAGGAACCAATAATCTAAATACTAAGATCTCTGATGCCTGGAGCTATTCCCAACATAAATATGGTGTATTAAACACAAAGAGACTGAAATTCTTCACTCTTTTCTGCAAATGAACAGTTTTCTATGAATGACTGCCACTTTTCCAACAACTTGAAATAAAAACAATGGCCAGTTTGGTAAGCAAAGATGCATGGTGATTGACAACTTGGAAATGGATGTTGGTGATGGTTGAATAATATTACTGCTGTAATTGTTTTTACTGAATGGCACAGGTAAAACAGAAAAATTCTGAATTGGCAAATGTCATACTCTTTGGATTTTTACAGCAGTAAAAGGGTGTACTAAACTTCAAAAATATTACTTGTTAGACTCTTACACAACATAAATGTTGAGAGAGATAGATGAGTCTAATGCTGACCTAGTATAACTGATCTGAGTTAGTAAACATGTTACTTCTTGGAGGCTGTATTAAAACAAAGTCATTGTGACTAACAGTAAATAATATGGAATCTTGAACCAGATAGTGTAGGCTCAAGAGTCAAGATGGGGGAATAGATACATGTCTTCTTAATTCCCTCTGAAAACTAAGGGCTGGGTTCATAATTAAATGGACGCTTCTGGGCACCCAGTGAGCCCTAGGACATAGCATAGGGCTGTCAATTTGGACTACATGTCAGCGAACAGGAAACTTCTCTTTTGCTGATCCCCATACTTGTTGAATGGCTGGCTCTTTGGACTGAAGGTAACTGGTGTGTAACTTTTTTTTTTCTTTGTCTTAGCCAGCAGGTGGGGATAGAAAGACCCCAAATACTGGACTTAACTGGCAGCAAAGCTCAGCTGCACTGTTGACGTGATCAGCAGGTGGAATAGCCACATTTTGAGAGCCCGTCTCTGGACTCTGAGCACTTTGGCCCCTCCACCATCTCTTTCCAAATCTCTGCCATTGATTCAGCTATTTTTCAGTGGGTAGGACACCTTGTGTGGCACACCGTCTTGTTTGACTGGGAGGAAGACTTACCCAAATGGAGGCCTCAGCAGGGCTAATTCCAAGGCTGGTAGGCAGTACCAGCTTAGGGAATACTTTCTCAGCAGAAAAACTGTGTTTAGCACAGTGTAGTCTTACAAGGGGTGCCCGGCAGTGGATTGAAGCAGAGTGGTAGTCTCTCCATACTTTGAACTAAATTACAGAATCTGGGGACAAGTGTAGAGGTTCTACCATTGCCAGCTGGAAAGATGGGCTTGCCCACCTGATAGCCTGACTGATTTTGGAAGCTGTCAGATAGCTTCTACCTTTCAAAATAAGACTACTGAGAAAAAAAAATTGTGGTGCATCCTGATGGCATCTCTTCCAGCCTTTACTAACCGACATCACAGGGTGAGCTGATGGCCCCCCAGTGACTCCACAAGTAGGGCTGTATTTCTGCCAACGTGGAGCCTGCTACCCCAGAGATTCCACTGGGCCCAGTCACTGGAGTACATAGAAGTGATGGGTGGTCACCTTACTTTTCAGATTGCACCTCAGATCTTGTTAAGGCAACACCAGAGAAACCAAACAACCTCTAGATGCCCCCAAAGCAACAAATCTTGGCCAGACATTTAAAGAAAAATACATCCATGGTTCCAGATAGCTCCCAAAAGAACCAAAGAACTTTCCAGATGAAGAAGTCTTTCTGAAACTATTGGAGGTTGCATACAAAAGGATTATATATAGAGCAAAATGAAAAATTAAGCAAGCTGTTTGAACTGATGGAACACCAATGTTCTGAAATCTGACAGATCAATAACAATTAAAGAATCAGAAAACACAATTCAAAGCAAAGAAAACAGACTTGACCAAATGGAAAACAGATTTTCTGACTTGGAAGACAGAACTACTGACACCAGCATTTATGAGGAGAAGTCAGAGAAAGAAAAACAACAAGAGAAATGAAGAAGTATGAAGAAAATTGTGGGACTATAACAAGAGGAAATATCTACAACTAGTTGGAGTTCCTGGACATAGGGACAACTGAAAATGAAGAGAATATTGTTGTTGAGTTGCTGACAGAAAACTTCCCTGAAATTATGAAAGAAGAGAACCTATATAGCCAAGATGTGTATTGAACACCACTCAATATAGGCCCCAAAAGAAAAACACCAAGACATAATCAAGCTTAACAAAACGAAACATAAGGAGAAACTCTTAAAGGCAGCAAGACTCAAAGCAAAACTAACATTCAGAGGGAAGCCCTGTAGGCTTTCATCTGACTTCTCTGCAGAAATCATGAGGCAGTGGGATGGTACATTCAAAGCCTTGAAGGAGAAAAACTTTCAATCAAGAATTATAAATTCTTCAAAACTGTCTTTCAAATATGAAAATGAGATTAAGATGTTCACAGACAAACAGAAACTCAGAGACTTTGGAAAAACCAAACCAAAGCTACAAGAAATAGTGGAAGATGCACTGGGCTTAGAAAAACAAAACCATTAACTCTGTATTTCAGGAGGCATTATAGGATACATCATCCAGAAAAACCACTCAGTTAGGGAAGGCACAAAACTCATTCAAAGCTACAATATTAAAAAAAGTGATCTACTGATCATATCAGGAAAACTATGATACCATCACATTAAAAAGAAGGATATACTACAGTAGTTATAGTCCTTCCAGATGGAGAAGTTAATAAGATATGTAGAAGTTAAAACTATTTAAACATAGATTATCAAGGGGAACCATAAGGGTAGCCACAAAGCACAACAAAGATGCAACATATCAAATCAAGAAATGTAATACAGGAGTCTCAACAAACACAAAACCAACACTGAAAAGGGGGAAAAATCAGATAATTTAGGCTCAAACCCAGTTCTAGAATTTACTAGCTGAATGACTTACTAACAAGTTATTCAGTCTCTCTGATCCTCATTTGAACATAGGAAATATCAGAATGTTCTTGTGAATATTGAAATTATTAATGCACTTAAAGTTACTGGAATTGTGTTAAGCACTTCATAAGTGCTCCATGAATATTATAATCTATTAGTGTATACAAAGAATTTCCTGAGGACATTAACTGGGATAAAGGAATCTGATAGACCATGGGAACAGCTGACAGCAAACATAACGTCCATGTGTGATCATGTTAATATTTCTTTTTGCTTTCCACTGGAAGAAGACTGCTTGTGGTACAGTGGGTAAGCACAAGGCTAATAACCAAAAGGTTAAAAGTTTGAACCTACTGGCTGCTCTCCAGAAGAAATACGTGGCAGTGTTCTCTGGGAAAGATTACAGCCTTAGAAGTCCAACAGACCAGTTCTTCTGTGATCAGTAGGACTGCTATGAGTCAGAATTAAGCTGACAGCAGTGATATCTGTTCTAAGAGCCTAACTGGTGTTAGATCACTGGAGTTGTTGCTCTTATTAAGTGTCATCAAGTCAGTTCTGATTCATAGAGACCCTATGTACAACAGAGTAAAACATTGTCCAAACCTGTGCAATGACTACAACTACTTTTAAGCTTAAATTCATTGATGTAGCCACTGTGTCAGTCTATCTTATTGAGGGTCTTCCTCTTTTGATCTGACCCTGCACTTTACTAAGAATGATGTTTTTCTCCAGGGACTGATACCTCCTAACAACATGCCCAAATTATGTAAGATGTAGTATCTCTATTCTTGCTCCTAAAGAGCATTCTGGTTGTACTTCTTCCAGGACAGATCTATTCCTTCTTTTAGGAGTCCATAGTGAATTCAATATTCTTCTTCAAGACCACAATTCAAACATGTCAGTTCGTCTTCTCTCTTTTTTATTAATTGTATGACAAACTGACAGACAGGTAGGTGGCTGGTCACTGGAATAGTGATCATTTAATTAGCTGATGGTGTGCTCTGCTTTCTCTTATTTTTGATAAGATATATAGACAGAGATGATATATATATATACATGTATATATATAAGATATAGGGACAGATATATAGAGATTGAGAGAGAGAGAGAGTAACCTCTATGCCCTGTGAATGAATGTGGAATGATTTGCACTTAATATTATTCAACTGAGAGAATTTTTTATTTCTCCTACAAGTCTCTGGGATTAAAGATGCTTCATGTAAGGAGGATACTTAAACCCCATAATGAGAATTTTCACTAACTTTGCAGCCCAAACAGCAACACTGGACAAATTAACTTAATTCTGTACATTGATTTCAATAATTTGCCAGATGAAGCTTTGAGACCAGATGCGCTATGTGGTCTGTGATTCACTTTTACTATCATCACTTTCTGTTTAGCCTGACATTTTCAATCTCTTTCCTTTTGGATATTCTTAGAACAAGAAAAAAAAAAAAAAGAAAGAAAGAAAGAAAAAACACCGTAGGCCACAGACTTTCATACATTAGCTAAAAAATAGTGCTTTTTACAAAGACCAGAAACATGTACAGACAGACATTAAATTTTTGATCAGCACAAAGTGAGGACACCTTTTGAAGTAGAAAACAAGAATTAAGAAAAATCTAAAAAAGCTGAAGTGCCTGAAATGAGTGTACTATGATAGATGGTATCTGTGAGACTGCAGAGGAAATATGTCTCTGAGCAGTTATGGTTTTCTGAACTAAACTAACACAGAAACTGGAGACCTAAGTTAACAGCAGAAGCATAGAAACATGCCAGAGTTGAAACATGGAGAAACTTGGCTCCCAATCCACCAGAGACATTTACTTATATTTCAAAGAATAAGAAATTGGAATCCTTGATCTTTTCTTCTCAAGGTGAATTTACTTCCGCTAAGGAGATGAAGCAAAGCAGAGCAATGTGTACACCGTGCACAGTTTCATGTTCTCAGGTTTCTTCTTTTGGGACATAGACCTGTTTCTAACCAAAACTACCCATTTGATTGTCATGCCATGACACGGGAAGGGGGAAGACTGAGATTGAGAAAAAGAAAACAAATATAGTTCCATGATTTGTGTTTAATGTTCAAGATAATATGAATAAACGTAAATCTCAAAAACAACTGCGTAGAAGTGAAAAGACCAGAGATCTTATTTCCAAATTATTTGTTAAAGTTATTGATGATTTTAGAACCATTTGAATTGTTATTTCTTAAATTGACCTGTATCATTTTTGCTCGCTGTTGTTGCTAGGTGATTTCAAGTCAGTTCCAACTCAGAGCAATCCTATACACAACAGAATGAAACACTGCTGGGTTGGGCACCATGCACACGATTGATGTTGTTTCAGACCGTCGTTGCAGCCTCTGTGTCAATTCATCTCATTGAGGATCTTCCTCTTTTTCACTGATTCTGTATTTTACCAAGCATGTCTTTCTCTAGGGACTGATCATTCCTTGCTACACATCCAAAGTTCGTGAGAAGTAGTCTTGGCATCCCTGCTTCTAACAAGCACTATGGTTTTACCTCTTCCAAGATAGATATTTATTCTCTTGGCAGTCCATGGTATATTCAGTATTCCTCTCCAACACCACAGTGCAAAGGCCTTAATTCTTCTGTCTTCCTTATTCACTGTAGAGCTTTCATTCGCATGTGATGCCATTGAAAATACCACGGCTTTGGTCAAGAGCACCTTGATGTTCAAAGTAACAGCTTTGCTTTTCAACATTTTAAAGAGATCTTTACAGTGTATTTGTCCAATGCAATGCATCTTTTGATTCGTTGACTGCTGCTTCAATGGGTGCTGTTGGCATTCAAGTAAAATGAAATCCTTGTCAACCTCAATCTTTTTTCCATTTATCATTTCCTCATCTGTATTGCTTACTGGTCCTGTTGTGAGATGTTTTGTTTTATTTATGTTGAGGTGTAGTCCATACTGAAGTCTGTAGTCTTTGATTTCATCAGTAAGTGTTTTAAGTTCTCTTCACTTTAAACAATCAAAGTTGTTTCATCTCCATGTCTCAGGTTGTTAGTGAGTAGTCCTCCAATCCTGACACACCATGTTTTAATATAGTTAGGTGTGGTGAAAGGATGCAACCCCGATGCATGCCTTTCCTGATTTTAAACCATGCAGTATCCCCCTGTTCTGTTTAAAATATGTTACTTTGCCTTCTCAAGCTGACCTGTGAAATCTGCTCAGTTCTTCACTTCATCATTTCTTCCTTTTACTGTAGGTACTCACCATTCACAAATACATTTCACAGATTCTTCTGCTATCCATTTTGGTATGTATGTATTTTTCCTTTCGTTTCTTTTTAATCATGGTGACCGATGAGTTCAGATCCAACTCGACAGCACTTGGCTGGCTTGGTTTTCTTTTTAATGGCCTCTTGCTTTCTTCGTGTCTGGTGTCCATGATGTCATTCCACAGGTTTTATGGTCTTTGATCGTTAGTGTTCAGCATGTCAGATCTATTTCTGAGATGGCCTCTAAACCCAGGTTGGATACACTCAAGATTGTATTTTGCCTATCAGGGAATTGTTCTAATTTTCTTCAGTTTCAATCTGAGCTTGCATGTGAGCAATTGATGCACTGTTCTGCCACAGGCCCCTGGTCTTGTTCTGACTGGTCATATCGAGTTTTTCCATCTTCTTTTTCCACAGATCTAGTTGATTTGATTCCCGTGCATCCTATCTAGTGACATCCATGTTTACATTGGTTAAAAAAAGATACTTGCAATGAAAAAGGCATTAATCTTGCAAAACTCTACCATTCAATCCTCAGCACGGTTTCCATCACAAAGGTTATATTTACCAATTGCTGATCCCTCTTTGTTTCCAATTCTCACATTCTAATCACCAATAATTGTCAACGCATCCTGATTGCACATCTGGAAGCTTGTCATACTATAGGGACTCACATGTTGCTGTGATACTGAAAGCTATGCCACCAGGAATACAAATACTAGCAGGGTTACCCATGGCAGGCAGGTTTCGGCCAAGCTTCCAGACTAAGACAGACTAGGAAGAAGGATTCAACATTGTCCTTATTAAATGCATTAGCCAGTGAAAACCTTATGAGTAGCATCAGGACATTATCTAACACAGTGCCAGAAAAGGAACACCGTATGTTGAAAGGCATTCAAAAGACAACTGGGGAAGAGCTGTCTCCTCGAATTAGAGCTGACATTAATGATGTGGATGGAGTCAAGCTTTTGAAACCTTCACTGGCTAACACAGAACAACTCAAAATGTCAAGAAACAACTACATATATCCATTAGTAACCTTGAATGAAATCTAGGAAAATCAGAATTCTTCATCAAAAAAAGAAATAGAATGCATAAAGATTGATATCCCAGGCATTAGCGAGCTAAAATAGACTGACATGGGTCATTTTGAATTGAGCAACCATATGGTCTACAATGCCAGGAATGACAATTTGAAGAGGAATAATGTTGCATTCATCCTTCAAAAGCATATTTCAAGATGTATCGTGAAGTACAGTGTTGTCAGCGATAGGGTAGTACCCACACACATACAAGATCAGTTAATAAAGCTATTGTTCATGTGTAAACACCAGCCCCTAAGGCCAAAGATGAAAAAATAACAAAGATTTTTACCAGTCTCTGGTAAGATTTCTACTGCTTCTGCAGTCTGAAACTGATAATTTTGCTTGAGTCATTAAATTTTGTAATGGGAGAGGGCATGGGAACAAGTTGTTGAATGTTAAAGCTGAAGTAGCACTGTTGTTTAAAATGTGGATCGGGGATTGTGGAGGGGAAAAATTAGTTTTGCTCTGTTCTTTGGTGAAAGGATGAAAGCTTGTATCTCTTTCCTCATTCAGCCTTCCAGGAGAAAATAAACAAGGAACAAACAAACAAACTCATTACTGTTGAGTTGAATTCCACCTCATAGTGACAATCCTATAGCACAGAGCAGAACTGTAGTGTTTCCAAAGCTGTAAATTTCTACCAAAGTGGGCTGCCACATCTTTCTTCCAGGGAGCAGCTGGTTAGTTCAAACCACGGACCTTTTGGTTAGCAACTGAACACTTAACTGCTATGGCATCAGGGCTTATCCAGCCTTGGGAAAAATAAATTTTGAAACCCTGTTGAATGATCACAGACTTTATTTTCATGCTTTTGCCAACAGAAGATTTCCTGAGCTTTGATGTTAAAGAATTCATTCTTTTAGCATGCTGTGCCTCCAATGATGTGTCTAACCTGATTTTTCTTCATCTCCTTTTCTTACACCACATTTAAATATAAGATATTAAGGATGAACTAAAGAGAATAAGATACCTGATCATCTTTCATCCACATAATTTTCCCTGTTCTTATGAAATAGAAGAGAACAGGAAGTTATCACCCTGCTTCAGTACCCGTGTGATACCTGATTATGAGAGACATTCATTCTGCAAAGGTCTCTTCTGTTCATTGTGATCAATTCAGACAGCTTTCAGAGACTGATACTAGGTTTTAGAGTCTTTATGAATTAAATGGAAAATCTCTGTCAAATGAGGATCTACCTATCTTGATGGATTTTTTTTAAACTATGGTTAAAATGTAGTTTTTTCTTCTTACTCACAGATAATGAGGCTAAACTGTAAACATTTCCAAAGCAAGATAAAAAGTTGCTTGGTGTCTTAAGTTCATCAAAGTACTCACAAAATATTCAAAGTGTAAATACTTGTTTATAACTCTAAAAACCTGAGGGATTTTTGGATTTTATTTGGGCATTAGGTTATACACAGAGAAGAGGAGAGGAAGAAGAGAGGTGAAATACAAAAGAGAAGGGCAATTTGGTAGTAAAAACAACAAAAAGTAAACCCAAGCTCACTGCCATCAAGTTGATTACAACTCGTCGTGATCCTTTACACAGAGTAGAACTGCCCTATAGAGTTCCCAAAGAGCTCCTGGTAGATTCGAACTGTCAACCTCCTAGTTAGCCGCTATAGCACTTAACCACTACAGTACAAGGGTTTCCTTGGTAATAAAGGGTTATAGAAATACAAGGTAAAATGGAGAAAAAAGGTTGAGTATAACATATATAATAACATATCACACAATTGTACTGTATAGACTCAATCCTTAAACTACTTGTGAACATAAAAACTTAAAACCAAACCCATTGCTCTGAGTTGATTTGGACTCAGAGTGACCTTATAGGACAGAGCAGAACTGCTCCTTAGAGTTTCCAAGGAGTGCCCGTTAGATTCAAACTGCTGACCTTTTGAATAGTAGCTGTAGCTCTTAACCACCTTGAACATCACAAATCTTATAAAAGGCGTAGAGCTTGAACTTGAACTCATATATTTTTTTCCACAGCCAGGTCATCTATACAGTTTGTAAAAAAGGATTTTTATATAGTTGCTCTTTCTAGTAAGCACAGTGTCATGTTCAAATGGAATGTTCCACTGAAGTCCAATGGTAAAGAACAGTTTGATGGCATGGCACCAACAAAACATGCAAAAAGATGTTATAATGTTTTATAACCCTCATTCTCATCAAGGATAAAAACTGTATGGCTATTGGAGGAGCCTTTTTGTTTGTTCATTTTACAGCGATTTTTTAAAATAAAGTTAAATTTTACTTTAGATGTGGTTTTTTTCACTGTTAACTTCCGTAAGGAAAGAGTTTTATGGAAACAACTCAGAAAGACTGGATGACTTAAGCCTGCTGTTTAATTCATCACAACACTAAAAAGGGGGGACTTATTCGTACACTCATGCTTCTCTGGGCCAAGAAAGCAGTGTTGTTTCTTGAGAGTGAGTTGTAAATCACACTTGGAGGAGAGACTGCGTAGAATGCTCCAAGTTCTGTTTGACTCACTCCTCAGCAGTGAGGGCATCTCAGCAAATGAAGCTGTATTTGACTTGAGACCCCTAGTGCCTAGAGGAGTCAGCAACCAGCTAGAACAAGCAATGAACTACAAGCCAGAGATACTAAACAATAGAGGAAGCCACAATCACCCCCTGATTTTGTGACACTGGATCACTGAAATTTGAAACAAGCTCAGACTTTTCTGCCTCCCTACATTTCCGGGAAGCTCTGTCCTTTGTCTCCTTCCCTGTCCTGGAGGTACATGAAACAGTGGTTGGCAAATTGAAGAATGGAAAAAATTATTGAAGATGGAAAAGAAGACGTCTAGTCAAGTCCTCAAGTTCACTCCAAAGTAGACCAACCAATTAAGTCTTACTTGCTGTAGCATAGAAGTTATTTATCTTGAAAATCAATTTAAAGTTTTAATTATTTTTCTAGTCTGGAACTATTCATTGTTGACCAGAGGATATTGCATAACTGAGAAGGGAAGAAAATACTCATGAGAGTAAGGTCAAAATTTCCTTTTGAATCACTGAGTGACTATTGTTATTAGGTGCTTTGAAGTCAGTTCTTACTCATAGAAACCCTAGATATAGAAAATGAAATCTTGCCCAATCCTATGCCATCCTCACAATCTTTGATAGGTTTGAGTCATTATTTCAACAACAGTGTCAATCCATCTTGCTGAGAGTCCACTTCTTTTTCATGGACACATTACCTTGCCAAGCATGATGTACTTCTCCAGGGACTGGTTCCTCTTGATAATATGTCCAAAGTATGAAATGAAGTCTCTCCATCCTTGTTTCTGAGGAGCACTCTGGCTGTATTTATTCCAAGACAGACTTGGTCATTCTCTTGGCCATCCATGGTATATCCAATATTCGTCACCAACATGGTAATTCAAAGCATCAATTCTTTTGCTTTCCTTAATCATTTTTCAGTTTTCACATTCAAATGTGACAACTGAAAACATCATAGCTTGAATGAGGCATGCCTTAGTCCTGCAAGTGACATTTTTTGCTTTTGAAGTCTCATACAGCAGATTTGCCCAGTGCAATATGTCCTTGGGCTTCTTGACTGTTGCTTCCATGGGTGTTAGATGTGGATCCTTGTCAAATGTAATCTTTCTTCCATTTATCGTAATGTTTCTAACTGGTCCACTTGTGAGGTTTTTATTTTCTTTATGTTGGGGTGTAATCCATACTGAAGGCTACAGTCTTCAGACTTCATCCTTAAGTGGTTTAGGTTCTCTTCACTTTCAGCAAGCAAGGTTGTGTCGTCTGCGTAACTGCTGTTTGTTAATGAGCATTCCACCAATCCTGATGCCCCGTTCTTCATACAATCTAGCTTCTCAGGTTTTTGCTTAGCAGACTAAGTACAGAGACAGGGTGCATCTCTAATGCACACATTTCATGATTTTAAAACACACAGTATCCTGTTCTGTTCAAAAAACTGCCCCTTAGTCTATACACAAGTTCTACACAAGCATAACTAAATGTTCTGAAATGCCATTTATCTGCAATGTTATTCATAATTTGTTATGATCCATACAGTTAATAAAACACAGGCAAACATCTTTCTGGCATTCTCTGTTTTCAGTCAAGGTCTATCTAACATGAACAATGATATAACCTTCATTCCAGATCCTCTTATGAATCTCACTTAAATTTCTAGGAGTTTCCTTTCAGTGCACTGCTGCAACAATTTTTGAATTATCTTCAGCAACATTTCACTTGCATATTATATTCACAGTATTTTTCTTTAACTTCCACATTCTGTTGGATCAGTTTTCTTTGAAATGGACACAAATACAGAAATACAGATCTCTTCCAGTCAGCTGGTCATGTGGCTCTCCCTTGACATAGATCAGTGAGCACATTCAGTACTGCGTCTCTTTGTGGAACATTTCAACCACTATTCTGTCTGTTCTTCCGCCTTTGTTTTTCCCCAATGTCTTCAGTGAAACTTGGACTTCTTCCTGCAGTGACATCAGTTCTTGATCATATGTTACTTCTGAAATAGGTGAATATCAACCAATTCTCTTTGTAAATGACTCTGTGAATTCCTTCTGTCTTCTTTGGGTGCTTCCTAAATCATTCAGTAGTTTACCCATACGATTCAACAAAATTGTAATTCAAGACTTGAATTCAGTTTTATTAGCTTGAGAAATGTTAAATGTGTCCTTCCCTTTTATTTCTAACTCCAGGACTTGGTGTATTTCATCATACGTGTTACTTTGTCTTATTGAGCTACCCTTGGAAATCATGTTTTCAGTTCTTTTACTTTGTCATTTCTTTGGTTTGCTTTAGCTACATGACATTCAAGATAAATGCTCACACTCTCTTTTCTGGCATACATTTTGGTCTTTTTTTTTTTCATTCTCAGTTTTTATAAATGAGCTTTTGTTTTCTTCATATATGATGTCCTTGATGTCGTCCCACAACTCAACTGTTCTTTGGCCATTAGTATTCAGTGCGCCAGATTTTTCCTGAGATGCTGGCCAAATTCAGGTCAAATGTACTTAAGGTGGTATCTTGATGCTTGCAGATTTTTTTTAGTTTTCTTCTGCTTCACCTTATACTTGAATTTGACTAATTGATGGTCTGTCCTGCACTAGGCCCCCAGCCTTGTTCTAGCTGATCATATTGAGCTCTCTCTCATTTTGTCTTCCCATGGACACAGTCTATCTGCTTCCTGTGTTTTCCGTTGGTGAGGTCTACATGTATAGTTTCCATTTATGTTGTTGAAAATTAAAAGATATTTGCAATTCATAAATCATTAGACTTAAAAATTCTATCTTGCGATTTCTGGCCTTGTTTCTATCATTAATTCCATGTTTTTCAACTTTCTATCCTTCTTCTGGAAACCCTGGTGGCATAGTGGTTAAGTGGTATCGCTGCTAACCAGAATGTCAGCTGACTGAGTCCATTAAGGTCACTATGATTTGGAAACAACTCAGTAGCAACAGCTGTTTTTATCCTTCTTCTTGTTTCCAACTTTCCCATTCAAATCACCAATATTATCAGTACATTTGATTCCACGGTTAGTGAATTTCAGACTGCAGAAGTTGATTAAAATCTTGAATACCCTTATCTTTGGCATTAGTGACTTGTGTGTAACTTTGAATAACAGTCATATTAACTGGTCATCCATGTAGATTTGTGGGTCCTATTCTATTATTGACAGTACTGTACTTCAGGAGACATCTCCTTTGATTTTATTTTACCTTACATTATTGGGTTTTAGGTGATAGTTTACAGCACAGGTTAGTTTTTCATACAAAAATTTATACACATACAGTTACATGACTCTACTAGCTATCCCTATAACGTGACCTTGCGTTCCCCCTTCCCAGTCTGGGTTTCCTGCATCCATTCAGCAATTGCCTGTAGTTTTCCACCTTGTTATCCTGGCACTAGACAGGTGCTGCTCATTAGGTGTTGTCTATTTATTTGAACTGAGAAGCACATTCTTCAACAGGATCATTTTATATTTTATAGTCCAGGCTGAAGAGTTGACTTTGGTAATGATTTTAGTACTGTGTTAACAGGAAGTCTGAGGGTCATGTCTTTGAGGGTTCCTCTGGTCTCAGTGAGACTATTAATGCTGGTCTCTTTATATGAGTTTCAGTTCTGCACCCCACTTATCTCCTGCTCTGTCAGAAACTCTCTGTTGTATTCCACATTAAGGCATTCACTGGTGATAGCTGGGCACCATCTAGTTCTTCTGGTCTCAGGCTGATAGATTCTCTGATTTATACGGTCTTTTTGTCTCTTGTACTCATACTTCCCATATGTCTTTGTGTTCTTCAGTCTCTGCTCCAGTACGAGGACCACCAACAAGCTTTTAAGACCTCAGAAACTATTCACAAGGCAGGATACTGAACATTTCAGTAATAAATTTGGTAGGCCAGTTGACCTACTTGTCTCCCCAAATCATGGTCCTCCATTCTCAGTGCCTTCTGCTCTGTCCCTTGAAGCATTTGATTGTGTTCAGGAAATGTCTTAGCTTTTGATTTACTTCAGTTGTTCTGATTTTCCTTGTATTGTGTGCTGCCCTCCCCTTCACCTAAGATAATTCTTCTGTCTAGTGAATTCCAGTCTCTCTTCCTCCCTATCTTTATAACCTCATACTCAGAAAAGTTTTAAACACATTCTTCTTTTGTGTTTAAATCTTTTCTTGAGTTTTATAATACTGATCTAATATAAAATCTGTCCTTCTGTGACCGGTGAATTTGACTCAGCATAATACCGTCTAGATTTATCCCAGTTGTGTAATGTTTCACAAATTCATTATTATTCTATACCATGACATAGTATTTCATTGAGTGTATATATTGGCTTATATACCATGTTTTTAGCTTTGTCTGTTGATGGCAACCTAGATTGTTTAAAACTTTTTACCATTGCTAACAATGATACAATGAACATGGTATGTATTCATGTGATAGCTCCTATTTTTCTAGAATATATTTGAAGGTATGGGGCTGCTGGATCATGTGATACTTCCATTTCTAACATTTTATGGAAGCCCCAAATCAATTTTCAAAGTGCTTGTATCATTTTACACTCTCAGCAAGAGTATACAAGTGGTACAGACTCTCTGCAACTTCTCCAATATCGGAGTGTTCTATATGTTTCTAAATATTGGAGTGTTCTCTGTATGTCTGTGATATCAAGTTGGTTGATTGTGGCATATAGATCTGACATGTCTTTACCGAACTTCTTTCTGGAATTCTGTCCTTAATCAAAAGTGTTGTGTTGCAGTCTCCTATTACTATTGTGGAATTGTCTATTTTCAATGCTGTTAGAGTTTGTTTCATATAGTTTAAAGCACGGTCTTTGGGTGCATAAATGCTAATTATGTTTATGTCTTCTTATTGTGTTGTTTCTTTAACCATTATATAGTGTCCTTTCTGTTTTGGGGGATGGAATGTGAGGTCTACGTTGTCAGAGATTAATATTGCTATTCTTGTTCATTTTAGAACATTGTTCACTTGATACATTTTTCCCATCCTTTCAGTTTTAGTTTGTTTGTGTTTTCACGTCTAAGTGTGTCTTCTATAGACACCATATAGACGGATCATTTTTTTAAATCTGTTCTATCACTCTCTGTCACTTTATTGGTGCACTTAGTCCACTTACCTTCAGTGATTGGTAAGTATGAGCTTAATGCTATTGTTTTGATGTATTCTTCTATGTGCTGGTGACAGTTTCACTGATCTATTTAATTTTCTTTGTGAATCCATTTTTCTTTGTGTCTTTTCATCTGTTGCATGTTGTTGATTTTGCATTTGCCAAGTGTTTACTTTTTCTTCTTTTTCAATTTTTCTGTGTAGAATTGTTAGTTTCATTTGTGGTTACCCTACAATTCACCTCTGCTTTTCCAAGTTTAAAACATTTTCTTATTTTTGGATACTCAAAGATAGCTCCTTGAGCTCATTTCCATATGAAAGTTTTATGAATACATTATTTAGTCCTTCTGTTTTGTTTTACTGTTGTCATCTTTTATATATTGATATCTTTGTTTCCCTATTTTAAGTGTTTTAGCTTTGACTTTTTATTTTTAATTTCCCCTGTCTGTGTTAATATCTGACTTTTGGGTCCTCTGTTCTAGTCTTGGGTTGGTGACTGATATTGATTTTGTAACCAGAAGATTTTTTAGTATTTCTGATAAGCTTGTTTGGATTTTGACAAATTTTCTTAACTTACGTTTGTATGGAAATGTCCAAATTTCCCCCAATATATTTGAAAGACAGTTTTACTTGATAAATAATACTTGGCTGCCAAGCCAAGTGCCGTCGAGTTGCTAACAATCTTTTTTTTCAAGGCTTCATAGAAGTTATCCCATTGCCTTCTTGCTTGCATGGTTTCTGCTGAGTAGTGCAAGTCTGTGTTAGTGATTCTTCTTGTAGATAACTTTTCACTTATCCCTAGCCATTCTTAAAATTCTCTCTTCATCTTTGGTTTTTGACAAGTTTAACTACAATATGTTCTGGTGACTTTCTTCCTGGAATCTACCTTGGCTGGGGTTTGATGAGCTTCTTGAGTAGATACTTTCTCTTCTTTCATGATACCAGGCAAATTTTCTGCCAACAAATCTTCAGTAATTCTCTGTATTTTCTGTTATCCAACTTTTTTTTTTTTTCCCTCTTACTTCAGTAACCCTTAGGTTATTACTCTTGGTAAAGTTCCACATAATTCTTAGGATTTCTTCATTAAAAAAACAAAACAAAACAAAAACCTATCACCTATTTTTTCCGCAAATAAGTTGATATTAGGCACTTTATCTCCAGTCTCCCCAATTCTGACTTCCATTGCCTCAGTTCTGCATCTATGGCTTTCTGTTGAGTTGTCTAATTCTCAAAGCTTTTGAGTTTCTAGATGCTGTCTCTCTATGAATTTTTGCAGCTTGTTAAATTTGTCATTTTGCTCCTTATAACCTTCTTAAGTTCACCTATTGCTTTTCTCTTAGGCTGGATTCTCTAGAGAAGCAGAATCCACAAACCACGTAAATAGAGAGAGAGAGATCTATATAAGTGAAACAGCTCTCACAATTGTAGAGGTTGAAACATCCAAAGCTCTGGATCGAGATGAAAGCTTCTTGTTGATGTGGAAGCTGGTGAACCAGCTGGCAAGTCAGAGGGAAGGGTTCCTGCTCACAGGCTGTAAGATTTGGTGAATCCCAAGATGGCAAGCACTACTGCAAGATTTCTCCGGATTCACGTAGATACAGGGTCTCACTAACCTAGGATCGGTAGGTCTGGGAATGGAACTCTTACTTGCAAGCTGTGAAAATCAATGAATCCCAAGACCAACAGAGAATCTGCTGGCTCAAGTCCCAAGAAATAGACATCAGAAGATAAGAGAGAGGCAGCTGCTGAATCTAGAACAAGCCAAAATCTTCGCAAGGTGAGTAGGCAGGAAGTAAGTGGTGGAAGGCTAAAAGATAAAAGCTGAGAGTAGGGTGAGCCACCAGAGACCCTATACCTGCAAGTACCACAGCACATTCCATCATGGCAGTGACCACAACATTATACAACTGCCACAACTCTGAGAATCATGGCCCAACCAAGTTGACACACAATCTTAATCTCAACCACTACATACTCTTTTTGTGTTCCTTGGGTTTCCTTTCTTTCTTTTTTTTTTTTTTTTTGGCCTGATCTCCTAAAACAGTCTGTACATTGATCTTTTGAATTATACCTCAAGTAACTCCAAGATCTTCTTCTGAGAGCTTTCCTAGTTCTTTGTTTTGATTGCTTCCTGGAGCCATCATGGTCTGTCTTTTTATGTGATTGGATATTGATTGTTATCTCTGAACCATCAATAAGTTAAATTCACTTACTGTGTGTTTGCTTAGTGTGTCCTAGGTTCTTGTTTTGTTTGGATATGCCCCAATACTCTGATAGCATGAGGTACTTTGATTATTGGAGTCCACGAAGCTCTCACATTCTGTCACCAGGTGTTAGAGTTTCTAATAAATATATGAGCCCAGGAGTTCATCACTTTTCTTGCGTGGCTTCAACTCAGGTGTCCAGATAGATCATTGTTCACCAAATGTGTGGTGCAGGCTGTCACTTATAGTTCTAAATGGGCAGGACTACACATCAGTGATTGGAGCAGGCACAGATAGCTGGCAGAAGTAGGGGGTTATGTGCTGAGCAATTTAAGGAGTTGAAAACCCCTTGAGTGCCTGGATAAAGGTATTGACTTTTTGTCTAGAGTGATAGGTGATTGGGTTTGACAGTTGAATTTTGAGCACCCAATGCTGTTGGCTTTAAGGACTGGAGGTGTATTTATTCTTGCACTCCCATCTGGGGTGGCTATGTGGAGTGCATGGAGCTACCAGTCCCTAGGCCTTTCTGATGTGGGTAGGTGAGGATTCTGCTTAATGTGCAGAGCCATGGCAAAAGTCACAAATCTGCCACTTCCCTATAGCTGCCTCAGTTGCAAACAAGCTTCAAGTACATACCCTATGGTTCTATGTTAAAGTCTGTACTACTGAAGTGGGTCCACACAGGTCTTGGCAGGAATGAAAGGCATTCAAAGTCTGTGGACCCCTTATGCCTGTGCCTAGGCAAAGAGGCTATGCCTGTCCAGAGGTCCCAGATTATATTTTTCTCTTTATAATTTTTTTTTTCCTCCACAAAGCTGGAATAATGGCTTTGGCACATGCTGGGTCCTACTTTCTGTTCAGGGAGTGTGGCATCATTGAAGCCAGTTTGGGACTGGAGCAAAATGGGGAGGCTGACGGTCAGTGGAAGAGAGACACCTCCCAGACGGTGAAGAGGTTTTTTTGATCCCACATGATAAGTTAGATGCTTACACTTACCTTTCACAGATGCAATGCTGTGTCACACTGTTTCTAGAAGCTTTTGCAGATTCTCCACCACTCAGTTTCTTCTGGTGTGGAAAACGTGTCTCAAGCATTACTACTCACCTGGTTCCATGTGTACCAGCTAAATTAAACTGCTGGTTGTGGGCCAGCTCATGTCTGGCCAATCCTTGCTGCTTCTGATTTGTCTCCTCCTCCCCCTATAGCTCAGTTTGACTCCTCAACTTTGTTTTTGATGTTCAGGGCTCCTAGATTGCCATACATAATCAATTCGCTTGTTTTGTCACTTCCTTGTTATAAGTGGGACCCCAGGAAATATCTGACTACTCTACCATCTTGGCCCCACGTCCCAGGAGGGGTCTTGAAATGTTCTTTTTGATGATGAATGTGTTGTCATTATTCTCCAATTTGTCATTTCTGGCACTGTAGGTTGTATGCTTCAAAATGATCAGTACTAGTCCATTTCTGCTCACTAATGCCTATGATATTGAACTTTACACATTCCATTTTGCTTTTGAGGACTTCCAATTTTCCTATATGCATACTTCATACATACCATGTTCTGATTATTAATGGCTGTTTGCAGCTGTTTCTTCCTGTTTTGTGTCATACCACATCAGCACATGGAGATCCTGAAAGCTTGATCCATCCACATCTTTAAGAAGGTAGCTTTGAGAAGGTAGCTTTTTCCCGTTGAGTGCCTTCCAAGATGAAGGGTTCATCTTCTGTTACTGTATCAGGCAGTGCTCTCCTGCTAGCTGTATGGTTTTCATTGGACATTTTTTTAGATGTAAACCTCCAAGTCCGTCTTCCTAGTCAGTTGCAATCTGTAAGCTTCACTGGAAACTGTCCACCATGGATGACCCAGCTGATGTCTTAACTACAAGTGACATAGTTTCCAGCATCACAGAAACATGCAAGCCACCACAGTATAACAAACTGACAGACACAAGTAGGCCCACTGAAATAGTTTTCTTTCATTTTTGAAGGACGAGTCCCCAAAATTAATGTAAATGTTTAAAGAAACAAGAGGAATCAAAATATTCTCTCAACTATTCTGTCTCTTGAGAAGCACTTACACACTTTGTCACAAAATTAAGATATGTTTTCTATACAAGACTGAAAATACTCTAAATTCAATACAATCTATTATGTGTGCTTTTAACAGAGACTTGTAGACTGAATTCATCCTGTCATTTCATGAATTTTGAGACATATAAAAATACTACTAAGACTATGTCAAGAATATTCATTAAGATTTTTCTTTGACTTTAAATTTTCTGGAGTCTCTTATTTAGAGCTTGCAGGTATTAGACTAAGACTGAGGATAAATCAATGAATAAAACATGGATTTTATCAATAAATAATGTATTAGTCAAAGTTCTTTTGGTTAGAAGTTGCAGAAATACTACTCACATTGCTTAAGTGTGAATGCAGATTTATTGCTCAAATAACTGTGAGTCCATTAGTGGAGCTAGCTTTGGGGACTTCAGTGTTCTCTACATCCTTTGTTTTATTGTCTCTTTCTCTCACAATTTATCACTTATTTATGTATTGTCCTAATCACTCTTCTTCTTTGTTGCAGATGAATTCTATTTGAATGGTAAAGGTGAATGGATTGCTGCAAACAATTCCAAGAATACACCATTTCTATGTTGCAGCCCCACAGAAACAGAACGCTTTTCATTCTCTTAGAATACCTTTAGAAACCTGATTGGACTAGCTTGAATTGTGTGCTCACTGCTGTGGCTTTCTGTGAATCATCCTAGAGTTAGGAAGCAGGATTATATAGAAAGGGTATGGTGACTGCTCAGCTCTGAAAAGACTCTCAAGACTCCACCAGTACTCAAATAAAGGTTTAATCAAGTCAGGATATGATACAGCAACAGAAATACAACATAGTTTTGGGGAGATGAGGCAGAAAACCTGTGGATAGTGGTTAAGTGCTCCATCTGCTAATCAAAAAATTAGCAGTTCAAATTTACCAGGTGCTGCTGGGAAATTCAATAGGCCAGTCCCACTCTGACCTATATCATATCCTGTATCATATCTTAACTTGATTAAAGCTTTATTTTAGTATACCTTGTGGATTCTTGAGGTTTAGATTCTCAATAGTCATACCATCTATATATAATCTTGCTCCCGAATGTCCTCAGAAACATAGAGCTGTTCCACTTTAGCTGGAAGACGGCTTTACCTTATACAAAGTGTAAGTCTGAATCTACCAGGTGCTCTTTGGGGCAGTTCTACTCAGTCCTGTAAAGTTGCTATGAATCAGAAATGACTTGATGTCAGTGGGTTTGGTTTTTGTTTTTCAGGATGGTGCCCACTTGTTTGGTTAAACATTAGACTAGATGCTATTATTAGATAGTTAAGAAAAACAAAAACTGAACGTGTTGCCATTGAGTCACATCTGACTCACAGTAACTTAGTTACATGTAATGAAATCCACTTGGCCTCGTGTACAGCAGATTACCCTCCATAATGTGAGGAGTCTCATCTAATCAACTGAAGGGTTTAAGAGATAAAAAAGAGTTTTCCCTAGGATGTGTTCTGCTTCCAGACCATAAAAAGGTATCTTGCCAGATCTCTTCCATTCTTCTTTTCCAGTCATCTGACCTGTTGATTTTGAAACACAAGGCTGCAGGAACCTTTAGCCTGGCATCTGAAGAAGGTATTTAAGCTGAAGCCCGATGATGTATGTTAACCTCAAAGGACTTACCACAACAGCAGATACATTGGTCAAGACTTTCCTGGACAAGCTGTTGTTTGAAACATTAAGAAAAATCTGCAAAAGTGCTTCAGCAACTTTTGCCCATATACAGGAAACAGTCATGTCTGTGAACAGCCTTGTGAAAGCATTCACGTCTTAAATGGACTGCTTATCAAAATTCAATGAACAAAGGTGAAAAAATTTCCTCCATTACCCTCTTTGAATCTATGGTGCTGGTTGTCTTCAGCGTTCAATTATTAGTTCACTACACTTTATATTACTTTTATATTAATATTTCTCTTTTATATCTTAGGCATTCCTTTTAAAGCAGCACGCTCTCAGGACCCAGGTAATTAACATTTATCTTACATGTATATTATACCTTTTAACAAGTGGCTCAAGGATCCTCCATAAATTCTTTCTTACATCCTACTCCTCCCTGACATTCAGAAGATTTATGATCAAGTCTGTATTTTTCATCAAATTAAAAAACAAAACACAACACTGTGACTCATAATGACACTATAGGACAGACTAGAATTGTCCAAGAGATTTTCAAGGAGCACCTGGTAGATTCAGATTGCTGTTTGATTAACAACTGTAACAATTAACCACTACATAACCAGAAATGATATTAATTTTTTTTCTTTTTTTTAATTTTAATTTTTTTTTATTATGACTGAGGGAAAATGTACATTCCTGTATAAATTTACATGCCCACCTATATGCACCTTCCATTGCTCTCCCTGCCCGGTGACAACACACTATTCCTCTCTGCTCCATACATGTCTCATCCTCCCAACAGTCTCCTTTCCCTCCTCTCCATCCACTCTCCTTTCTCTACCCAGAGGTCAGCAGGATGATATCCTGTAGATGTATAGAACCATAAAGTGCAACCAATATATGGTCACTCTGCATGGCCAAGTCCAATTCATTCATGATATTAATTTTGAAAAATAAAATGGAGAGACTGACAATACTAAACTTGATCTGATGCCTGTGCTCTAGGAAAGCAGGTGGTTGAGAAGCTCTCTTGGTTTGTGTTGCTAGAAATTGCTAATTCCAATACAGTGCTCTGTATATTCCGAGAACTAAATAACTTTACCCTATGTCTACCTTTCTTTGTAATTCCGATAAGAGTTTCTGTCCACAATATTTTATTTCTCTCTATATGATTTTAGGCCCCCCTCTTTGATTTGAGATTTTTTTTAAAATTAAGATTATTCCTGTTATAATACCCTAAGTAGAATTGTCTCCTTAATCATCCATTGTATTTTGTCTTTCATACAGCCCTGTCTAACATTTTTGAGGAAACCCTGGTGGCTAGTGGTTAAGTGCTACATCTGATAACCAAAAGATCGGTAGTTTGAATGTGCCAGGCACTCCTTGGAAACTCTGTAGAGCACATCTACTCTGTTCTATAGGGTCACTATGACTCAGAACCAACACAGTAGCAGTAGGTTTGGTTTTTGCTTAAACATTTTGGTATAGAAGTGTCATAGTAGGGAATCTGAACCTCTAAAAATAAGTAAATAAATAACTTATAAATAAAAGCAACTTGAGTAGGAGCAAAAGAACAGAGGAAGGTCATTTTTTTTTAAGTGAGAAAGTCTATGTGTTTCTCTCTCCATGTAACAAAACAGTATTAGCAGAAGAAATAACACAAAACAACAAAAAAGACCTATATTAACACTGAAGAGCCCGGTCCAGATTGTTATGCAGGCTAGTGGGAAATTATCCTGAAATCAATTGAGTAATGTAGAGTTGAGCCAAGAAAATGAGTTTACGTTGTAGTTTTCATTTCTTACAAGATACAAAAGCACAGGTACCTAGTCACAAAAGTTCTAATGTGTTCATTAATGTTGTAAATAAATATACATTTGATTTCCAGTAAAAATTTCATATCTTATAACTGTTATCTGAAAAAAGTGTATTTTCTAAAAATTGCTACCTTCTTTAATGCTCAGATAGTGGTAAGAACATTAGGAGAAGGAAAATCCATCATGCTGTATGACCAACAATTAGATAAGCAGAGATATAGTAAATGTAATGAAAAGACTGAAGCAACTATAACTGTATATATCACATGTGGATAAAGCTCATTGAGTTTTTGTGGTGGTATATTTGCAAGAGATTGTTTGGGTCTTAGAGAACAAGCATAAATCCTATTTAAATAATAATCTCAAAATCAGTGTGATATAATACTTTAACTCTTCCATGTCTAATTCTCACGAAAAAGGCCACTTTTGATTCAGGTCTTTTTTTCTTTCATCTCACATTTAAAGTTTCAAATAATGCCTCCACTGACATAACTAGAGGTTTTAGACAAATGGAGGTAAAATCAATTTTTCAGAGCTGATTTATGAGCTTTTCCTTACTAACTATAATTTGGAATTTTCAAAAAGTCACACAGAATTGTAGACCCACATAATTCCTGTTGACTCTGATAGGAACTATATTGATAAGTTTTATGATAATCCTAAGCTTCAGATTAGATGAAGAAATTGAAGTATTATGGACAGGAATAAGTAACCTGAGACAATCCAGACATGAGCAGCAGATTTGTCAAGTAATTTGCAGGTTACTATATATTGGTGGAAAGTCTGGTGGCATAGTGGGTCAGTACTATGGCTGCTAATCAAAAGTTTGGCAGTTTGAATCCTCCAGATAGTCTTTGGAAACCCTATGTGGCAGTTTTACTCTGTGTTATAGGGTTGTGATGGGTCAGAATTGAGTCGACGGTACTAGGTTTGGTTTTATGGTTTATATACAGGTGGTGAAGATAACAATCTCACTATAAACTTCAAACCATTTAAAATTTGGCTGCCTTAATTAAATGGCTATAATCATAGATTAGTTGCTTATTAAGTAAAAGTCAAACAGTCAGGCAGACAACTTCTGACATTTTAATAGATGTCTTGCTGCATTGTTGGATGTTCCCGTGGATGGCTCAATTCTCAGTAGTATTTCTGTAGAGGTGATATTTGCTAAAATAATGAAAAGTTCAAACCAAGAAGGTTGCCTTTTACCTTCATTTGAATGCTACAGGTATGGATTTGGGTGTAGAAAAAAAGACAATAAAAGAAATGAGATACATCTCACATCAGTAAAGCAATACAAACCAAAAAATCAAACTCAGTGTCATGAAGTAGATTCTGACTCACAGCAACCCCACAGAACAGAGTTGAATTGCACCATAGAGTTTCTAAGGAGCACCTGGAGGATTTGATCTGCCAGCCTTTTGGTTAGCAGACATAGCACTTAACTACTATGCCACCAGGGTTTCTGAAAGCAATACAGATGTTAGATTTCAAGGCCATAGATGCTAACTACTGATGCTGGAACTCAGGCCCTCCTAGTGCCCTTCTGTTGGATAACAGGCAAATGATAGATTTTTCCTTTTTGTCAGCATGGAAGAATCATGAAGCAGCTCTAGAGAACATCTGTGGGAAATACGGAGGGGAACACTAGTCTTGCAAAAACACGAGGTTAGTTCCTATTTTCATATAATAAGCAAAATAATTTGTCATTATATCCAAGGGAAGTTTTTATACACCAATTTAAAAATTATGAAAAGTCTCCAACAAATATATTGCAATCAAGTAGAGTGGGCTAAATATTTTTCACATCACTTATCAGAGATTGTTGTAAATGTACTTCCACCTTAATTAATAAAAGATGATTTCAAAATGAATAAATCACAAAGGATTTCCTTTCAGCACTTGGTCTAATGATGAATAAATGAAGATGAGAATTCTATTGGAACATAACAACATCTTTTTTTTCTTAAAGGTGAGCTAAAATGGCTTTTAGAAATACAAAGAGAAAATATGCTTTTTACTGAAAAGAAAAATCTTCATTAACTGTGTTTGACATTAAAGTTAAGGAAAATCTGTAGAAATAAAGTCTCTTCAAAGACCTCTTTATATGTAGGCATTCTGATTAGCTGATTGAGAGGAGCACAATACTATTTTTTCTTTTCAGATTAAAAAATAGTTAAAAATAAATGTGGTTAATACAAATGCAACAAAGGAGTCAGTCAAGTGCAACAGTCAACGTTATAGAACAGTGAGATAGGAGTAATCATAACAAAGGAAAGTTTAAAACAGGGAAGGAAATAGAAAATGCAATTTTCTACTACATTAAGGGGAAGGTTATAGGCTCATAAAGAAAATGTCTTAGCCTGCATTAGATATTCATGTATATTTCAACATCCAGTGTAACTCTTCTGTCGAAGGGATTATTTGGGGTAGAGGTATGGATGCAGAGGAATAATCCTGTCACCTTCTTAGTGCTCAGTTAACTCAAGGTGAACAGATGGTTCGACCTGGAATAGGGAGGTAAGGACTTAGTCTCTGTCCATTAGTATCATAGCACCATTGTGTGAGTCATTACCATCCCTAAGCTTTAGATTTGTCTTTTGAAAATTGAAGGAGTTTTCTAATGTACCTATTTGTGCTAAATGTTAACTTTATACATCTGGTGGCATGACACCAAATAAATAGGAAACAAAGTTCCACCAATCACAAGAAAGTCACACAACCATGTACAGCATCATTTGATTACAGCAGTTTTTCATTTCAATAATTGCAGCAAGGTTGTCAAACCAAACCAAACCAAACCAAATCTGTTGACTTTCTAGAACACGGAAGGACGGAGAAAGAGATGAGCAGGGGATATCAAAATTTTTTTATTGGAATTACCTGAAATGAAGTTTCTAATAGACATAATGAACTAATGATAGTTCACTTGAGAAGAACTACTGATAAAAGCCTATCATCCAATGTTAGATGGGGTGTCACAAAGAAAAACACAAACTCAGTATCAAAGACAGACAAAGTCTAATCCAATGTCACAGTTAAATTTTTCTACATCATTTTTCAAAGACTAAGAAAACATTATAAATCAGAATACTGTAAGCATTTTTCACTAGGCATGGATTGAAAACCATTTTAAAGGTTAATTAGCTACTTCATCTTTCTCTATTTCAATGACAACAATTCCTCACGAAAATAAAAGATTTCAGGTATTCAATTTCAAGCCTTCACTTTGTGGTTCATTGTGCTTAGAAAGCAATACATTTGAACAAGATTTCTGAATTTAGAGAAACTTCTCAGCCGAGTAGCTGCACATGTATAATTGAAAAGCTCTACCTAGACATGAAAATGCAACTTATCACACAAATCTTCCCTATATGGTACCTCCAAGAATTGTTTTTTGTGCAAAAGTATAAAAATCAACGAAAATACATTTTTGTTTTTTGTTTTCTGCCATTTCTCTACCTTGAAATATATTCTTAATAAATCTTTTGGGTCACTGATTGAACATTGATAGGAACTGTATAAATTAACCCATTATACATCTGAAGGAAAATCTACTGTGTCATATTTGGTAACTAGAAAGTAAATCAGTCCAAGTATAGTGATAAATACATATTCAGGCTTTGTGTTTTTGATCACTTGGATGGTCTATAATGTTTGCTATGTGCAATACATTCACAGTTTGGAACTAGAAAGAGACATAACATTAGCTCCTAATTTACTCTCTCTAGTATTGATTAATGGAAACTCTGACAGCATAGCAGTTAAGTGCTATGGCTGCTAACCAAAAAGCTGGCAATTTGAATATGCCAGGTGCTGCTTAGAAACTCTATGGAGCAGTTCTACTCTGTCCTATAGGATAGGTACGAGTTGGAGTTGACTCAGTGGCAGAGGGTTTGATTTTTTTGTTTGCTTGTTTTTTGTTTTGTTTTAGGATTGTTTATGAGCCCTTCTAGTACAATAGTTAAAAGTTTGGCTATTAACCAAGAGTCCAGCAGTTTGAATCCACCAGTTGCTCCCTGGAAACCAACAGGTAGGTAGATAGGTAATACTGTATGTTGTCTGTAATATTCTGTCATGTTCAGAATGAATAAAGAAAAAACTGAGAATTATCCTTAACTGAATTATCCAAAAGAGATATCTACCCAAAGTTCATACGATGCTGATATAACAGTTCACATTCTTTTTTGTTGTTGTTGTATGCCACGTCAACTCTGACTCACAGACACCTTATAAGAAAGAATAGAACTGCCCCACAGAGTTTCCAAGAGGGTAATATATACAGAAACAGATCTTTTCTGATTCAGAGAAGCTGGTGGATTCAAACCACTGGCCTTTCAGTTAGCACCTGAGTTCTTAACGATTGCACCAGCAAGCTTGTCTTCTCCACTTTTTCCTCTAGATTCACTCACCTTGAAGTATTCTGACTCTCTTACTCGCCTCACCACCGCTCTGGCTTGGTGGAGAACACAAAGCAGATTATAGTGTTGTTTCTTCCTCCAACCACAAAAGGAGCAGAAGGTACGGCAGGAAAACAAAGAAATACGATATGAGTGAAAATGTGATTTCTACCATACTGGGATTTACCTAACCAGAATACAAGCTCATGAGAGGAAAAACTTTGCTACATATTGTGGTTTATTCTTACGGCACCATTTATATTGAAAGTGTTGAATGAATGCCTGCAGAACAAATTAATTAATGTATCGACTCTTTTACTGACAGGTTAGGAAAATTAAAGAAAAACATTGAAATCACTAACTCAAAATTTTAGGGAATTTTTGGTTGAATATAAAGGGAGAATTTCTTCTGTTTTCCAGATCACAGATTAACTGGTAGACACTTTTAATACTACAGTGAGTAAACTTAGCAAAACTTTTAAGTGGCAGATACCAGCTGGAAGCATTTTTCCTCAATGTCTCCTTATTTTCTGCTCATAATAGTATTCACTAATCAGATAATGATCAGATGATCTCTCAGGTCCTTGTGGGTCAGCTTCCTTTCTTTGAACTGCCTCATGGGTCAGAGAAGTACTGGAGACATGCTTCTCCCACCATTACTTGCTTTTAAAAGAGGTAGATAAAACTATTTTCCTGCACAGACAAATTCTGCAAATACTAGTTGCTTAGGATTTTCCTGCCTTTGAGATGACTTTTTTTCCTCATTTATACCTAAGAGTAAATGACAATAGACTTGAGTATGTCTTTTCTTGTTTGAGTACAAAGGTGGGGATTCTTTTCTTCTCTAATATCATTTTTGTTAACTGCTACCAAGTCGACTCTGACTTGTGAAGACCTCATCTACAACAAAGTGAAATGTTGCCTAGTCCTTCATCATCTTCACAATTGCCAGAATGTTTATGTTCATTCACCATTGTAGCTATTTTGTCAGTCCATCTAGCAAAGCCATTAGTGCTGCTATAACAAAAATGTCACAAGTGGTTGGCTTTAGCAAAAAGAAATGTGTTTTGTCACAGTCCAGTAGGCTAAAAGAACAAGATCATGCATCAGCTCCAGGGAAGTCTTTCTCTGTTGGCTCAGAAACAAGGGTCCTTGTCATCAATCTTCCCCTGGACTGGGAGCTTCTGAGTCACAGGGACCCCAGGTCCTTTCCAAAGGACGTGCTCTGATCCTGGCACTGCTTCTTTGTGTTCTGAGCTCCCTGAATCTCTCTACTAGCTTCTTTCCTTTATAGCAGGTCTGGCAATCTTACAAACTTGCCAACGTGCACTTACGTTGGCAGCACTGTACAGACAACTCCTTAAGGTTTCATAACCGTGGTGTATCAATGTCTCACAGCTGTGTTTGTGTCGACATGTGATGGTGTCTTGTTGAGTGCTGATCATTGCTGTTGTTGCATGCTTTTGTGTATCGTCATGAGAATGTCAGAGCTTGAATTAGAGGAAACAATAAACATTAAATTTCTCTTTAACCTTGATAAGAGTGGAAGTGAGGTCAAGGACATGTTAGTCCAAGTTTATGGGGATAATGCCATGAAGAAAACAGGAATGTACAAACTGATTACTCATCTTTCTGAGGGGAGAGAAAGTGTCACTGATAAAGAGAAGTCAGTTCAGCCAGTACCAGGTGGAACTGGTGAAAACACTGCAAAAATTCATCAAATTGTGTGTCAAAATTATCACATGATTGTGAGAAGAATAACAGTGCAAGTAAACATCGACAGACAAACAATTATGAAAATCTTGATTGAAAAGCCTGGCATGAGAAAAATGTGTGCTAAAACAATCCCAAAGGAGCTCACCAATGAACAAAACTGAAAGAGAATTGAAGTTTGCCAAGACCTTTTAGAGAGTAAATGATATTTAAGGCTGTGTTGTCACTGGTAATGAAACATGGGTGTACCAATATGACTCTGAGACTAAGTCTTAAAGCGCACAATGGAAGTCAGCCAATTCTCCAAAACAAAAAAGTATCATTAGTCCAAATCAAGAGTCAAAACGATATCAGAGATTGTTCATTATGAATTTGTACCTACTGTGCAAACTTAGCCAAATTTACTATTTGGAATTGCTGTAAAGGCTGCATGAAAAAGGCAAAAACAATCTGAACTTTTCTACCAACAAGGCATGGCTCTTGCATCACGACAATGCATCAGCTCACGTTCATTGTCTGTGAGGGAGTTTTTAGCCAGTAAACAGATAATTATATAGGAATGCCTTACCTACTCACCTGACCTGGCCCCCAATTACCTTTTTCTTTACCTAAAGATAAAAAAACAACAAAAGGAAAAGATTTCGATGACATTCAGGACCTCCGGGGTAATTAGGTGACAGCTCTGATGGCCATTTCAGAAACACAAAGTTCCAAAATTGCTTTGAAGGCTGGACTAGGTGCCTGCTTCAGTGCATAGCTCCCCAAGGGGAGTACTTCAGATGTGACCATAGTTATGTGCAGCAATCAGGTATGTAGCATTTTTTCTAGGGTGAGTTTGTGAACTTAACTGTCAGACTTTGCATCTCAAGTGATTGCCTCAAGACACAGTATAATCTTACACATCGAGTCCTGCAACAACAACATGATTGTCTTCCCTCATTAACGCCATAGAGATAAAATTCCTGGTGTGGAGGAGCATCATGTAGTATCAGGAATCATAACTACCGAAATGGCTACAGATATTTTGGGAGTGACACAATCCACCTCACAACATCGTCTCACCATGGTACTTCCACGCCTTCTACTTTCTGATTATAATGCTACTGTTTGGTGATCTGCCCTGAAGATCTATTCCATGCGAGTTGGACAGTGTTCTGTTGTGATGCATGGTGTTTTCATTGGTTAATTTTGGGAAGTAGATTTTCAGGTATTTTTTCCTGATCTACTTTTAGTCTGGAAGCTTCACTAAAAGGTGGCTGACCCCGCTGATACTTGAAATACCTGTGGCAGAGCTTCCAACAGCACAGCGATAAGGGAAGCCAGCACACCTGCGGCGAACTGAAAGACGGCCGACTGGGCTTTCCCAACAGTGATTAAACAAAAAAGAAAAAACAAAGAGCAAATGCAAAATTTTTGGTGATACAATATATGGAAAAAATTTGTTCTTGTTTCCTTATTAACATTTATACATATTTGTTATCTCATGGGAACGGATTGGCCTAGCAACATGCTTTCTTTATGATAGTTTGCAAGTTTCATGTGTTCATAGCTAAATAAAGTGCTGGTATACAGCAAACATCAAAAAGAAAGAAAGAAAAAAAAAAAAAAAACCCGAGGGCCTATGGAAGCAAAACGTGTCAAGCATCCCTTGTTACACCAGCTGTTGTGCAGGTGACATCCAGAGTAATGAGTGCTGTCCCAGATTTCTCAAGAGTGTTTTGTTTCTTCTGCTGACTAAAAGTGTTGCAAAATCCTAATTTTGGATTTGGTACTGCTCCAAAGAGCCCCAGCTAATTAGGCAGCAGAAAGGAGTTAGATCTGGAAACTCAAGATAATCATCTTTCATGATAGGAAAAATCCCATGATGTTAGAAAGTAATATGCTTCTATGATCACTTCTTGATCATGGATCAGTAAGGCTACTAACAAACATTGCTGTTCATGTAGCAACACAGCCTACGGCTTCTTTGAGAACCAGTGATCTATCCCATGTGGACATATGCTGATCTAACAAATGTATGTTATTCTAATGTTCTACCAATTTCATACATTTCTGTCTAGAATTTAATTCAAGATTCTGCTAACATATTCTTTCATGCAAACTTACAAACACAAGCTGGAAATTGTTATATTGAGAGAAACGTACATTTTGTAAAACTGGACATAAGAACAACAAAGGACAGTGTCCAAGGAGAACTATGCTACAGGGCCTGCTTGTTAGGTTAGTGTAGCTGGGGGTACAAAAAAAAACAACCAGTTGTCATTGTAGAGTCGATTCCTATTTATAGTGAACTTATGGAAACCCATAATGGCTTCATGCTGCAGGTGCTAACTGAAAGCTTGGCGGTTCAAATCCACCAGGCACTCCTTGGAAACTCTTCAGGGTAGTTCTACTGAGTCCTATATGGTCTCTATGAGTTGGAATCAACTCAACAGCAGTGAAGTTTTGATACAGGACAGAAGAGAAGTGGGCCACACTGTTTCCTAGGCTGGAGCCTTGGTGGCACAGAGGTTAAGGGTTACAGCTATTAACCAAAAGGCCAGCAGTTTGAATCCACCAGCTGCTCTTTGAAAACCCTACTCAGTCTTATCACGTCACTGTGAATCGAGGTCAACTAGAGGGCTACGGAGATACAGAGATTTTCATCTTTAAGAAGGTTATCAAGCAGTCTCCCACACGTCCCCCCCATCCCACACACACCTCCACAGCCTGCAGAGCTTCAGGCAGTTCCCATCCACTGGCCCTTCATTTAGCATCCAACCAATTAACCCTTGCAGAACCAGGGCTCTTTGAATAAAGTTAGGACAAATAAAATGCCCACTGAGCAACATGATTTACAATATGGTCTCTTCATTGAGCTTACTGAGATGTGTCTTGAATGAGGTGATTATCCTGGACACTATCATTCAAGAACTCCTGCTTTCTTGAAAACAAACAAACAAGAAACTAAGTTAAATTAAAAAATACCAGATTGCACCTGAGTGGGAAGCAAGTCAAAAAAAGAAGTTAGATCTTCCAGCTGCTACTCAAAATGCACATGTTAGAAGAATAAAAGTGCAGGGCCAGTTTAACAAAGGGGAAACGACCGTCCCTACAGTGTTCATTCTGACTCATAACAACCACATGTGTGTGGGAGTAGAAGAGTACTTCATAGAAATTTTGTTGGCTGATATTTAGGAAGTTAATTGCCAGACCTTTCTTCCAAGGAGCCTCTGGGTAGATTTATACCTTCTAACTTTTGAGTAAATAGCTGAGTAGACTAACCACTTTGCCCCACCAAAAGACTCAGGAAAATAATAGTAGCCAAAAGCATGTCATGTTTATTTTTGGGATAAAGGTAAAATCTTCTTAGAATGCACATTCTGATATTGACTCCCTAATTCTGGCTGCCCCATGAACAAGCTACTCCCTTTGACTATTATGCAGTTCATTCAAAGGAAAAATAAAACAAAACAAGACTTATTTCCACTGATGTTCTGTTATTTAAGCCTCTTAAATCTCTAGTTTTGCATTGTTCAATGAGACGATCTATATGTAATTGACCTTCTTTACATGTGAGTAACCTTCAGCTGCACTCTGATTTATTCTAGAGAAATTTTCTGCATTATTATTTGATAGCATTCATCTCTGAGTTATTCTCCAGATTACCTGACTGAACAATATACATTCAAGTGAGCCACAAGGGGAAAAAAAAAAAAAAAAAAAAAAAAAAACAACACGTAAACTGAGTATTGAGTGTTTCTTTGGTGGCAGCTGGAAAGAACAATGTTTAAAAATCTCTTGATTAAGTATGATAGTTACTGTCGATGTCTCATCGTGGCTAGGCCATGATTGCCAATATTGAGGGGTTGTCCTCCACTTTGTGAGCTGATGTAATTATCATACATTTGGTGATACGATATCATTATCATCCATATCCTTCCATTTTTCTGTTAATGAGGAAGGCTTAGTGTGGAGTGTATCTTGAGTCATAGCCTTACAGGAGGCTTACTCAAGTCTCACCATTGCTCAAGTCCCACCTTACCCTGCTGTCGGGGGAGTTTCCTTCGGGGCCTGTCCTACGTGTAGTACCGTTATATACCGGTGCTCTGGAAAAGCTCTCTCTTCCTCTGCATCTTGCATTCTGTTAGCATCATCTGACTTCTGGTTCTTGGTACTGGAGTTACCAGCTATCCTCTGACCTGCTGATTCTGGGATTCACCAGTGTCTGGAGCCCTGTGACTGTCATCTGACTTGCCAGTTACGGCATTCACCAGCCTCCACAACCCCGTGAGCCAAGAGTCTGTCATCTGACCCGCCAGTTGTATGTTCGTGAGTCCATGCAAACACGTGAATTGTGAGGAGACTATATTGTTAGCAATGATTATTTTTGGACTTCCAGCTCCACAATGACATGAGCCATTGCACTGAGATAAATCTCTGAGTATGTGTATACATACATACATGCTCACATAAATATGCTTTACTGGTTTTTTTGCTTCTCCAGAGAACTCAGCTCAAGATAGTGAGCAAGTGCTGTGTGCAGAGAGAGAGACAACACTCCCCAGAGTTTCTCAAATAAGCAATGGCCTCTACATTCTCATGAAGCTGGACTACATGTGACTATCGAGTAGATAGCATGTCTGCAGATAACAGGACAAGTAACACAGTAAAGCAGTCATGGAAATTAAACACAGGCTATGCTTTATTTTTAAGACACTCATAGTAGCTCTTAATTATTCACACACATTTCCAATTTACTGGGTTAATACATACTAAACTGCAGTAAGGGAAAGTTTGGTGGTATAGTAGTTAAGTGTTAACAGCTGCTAACCAAAAGATTAGTAGTTCAAATCCACCTAGCTCCTAGCAAACCTGATGGAGCGGTTCTACTTTGTTCTATACGGTCGTCTGGAGTCAGAATTGTCTCGAAAGCAATGAGGTTTCAGCTTAGTGGAAGCCAAAAAGCCATGTGCCGTCGAGTGGGATCTGACTCATGGCGACCCTAAAGAGTGTACAAAAAGTAGATTAGATTTTGAATCCTGGCTTAATTTGTTACTTGCTTTATGGTCTTAGGAAAATTAGATTTCACTGGGCTTCATTTCTTCACATATAAAAGAGTAAGAATGAAAACCGAACCAGAGATTTGTGCTAATAATGTACAGTGAGATGATATACCCAAATTGACCTTAAAACAACTGTTTTCAATAAGTATTAATTTTGTTATGTATTTTTAAAATAATGGCCTCTTTTATATGCACTCACACACAGAGACATACTGTTCTAGGCGCTGTTGAGTCAGTTCCAATTCATGATGAACTTAAACACACAACAGAAAGAAACACTGCCTGGTCCTGCATAACAGTAACAATTGATCCTATGCTTACTACATTATTATTGCAGCCAGTATATCAATCCATCTTGTTGAAGTTATTCCTTTTTCACTGAAACCTCTATTTTTACAGAATATTAGTCCTCCAGGGAATGACTTCTCCAGATAACATATCCAAGGTACGTGAGAAAATAGCCTTCCTACCAATGCTGCTAAGGAGTGTTCTGTTTGTATGCAAGTGTTGTTCATCACATAAGTTCCAACCCATAGAAATCCCACGTGACAGGGTACAATTGCTGCACAGGGTTTTCTTGGTTGCGACATTTATGGGTTTTTAGATCTTATTCTTGTGTAGCTGCTGGATATGTTCAAATTGCCAGTCTTTTCTGTTAGCAGCCCAGGATTTAACCATCATACCATTGTTCTGTATTACCTATCTTATTGAAGTTAGGGGATTCTTTGTAAACATCCTGGCATGTCTAATTATTCCACAGCATATTTGATATATTTTTATTTTTATATCGTCCATTACCAACTTGATGGCACTTGGCTGGCTGGCATTACCTGGGCATATTGGTGTAAGGCACAGTTCTGATAGCACTCCATCATCCATTTCCAGCGTTACCACCACACCCTCCATGCAGCCTTTCCGTCTTTTTATTCTAGTAACTATTGCTGACAAGTCCGACAGAAGTCATATTTTGTAGAAAGTTGAATGGCTAATATTAAAAACAAAGCAAAAAATGACTGGGTCAGTAGGAATACAACTTATCTACACAGCATACAGCATTTCCTTTTACCCTGTGTGTGTATTTTTGTGAAATATATCACTAATGTTCCACTTTTTAAGTATTTTTAATAGTTCAGTATTAAATGTTATGGCTCATTATTGTTTGATGTGACACAGATTTTCATCCAAAGACCACTTAGTAATGCCAAATGTTTATTTAAGTTTTGTTTTGGGTAGGGGGAAGCAGATTAAATTTGTAATTTCAACCTATTTTTATCAGCAGGCTCTTTGTTTTGATACATACAATATTAAGCAGAATTTGCCAGCATTAAAGTTCAAGTAGAAATGCATTTAATATAATATGCAAAATGCCTTTTGTTTGACACACATTTAAATTCATTGAACTAGATGACTCAATATCTTTTTCTACCTGAAGGGGAAAGAGGTTAGATGACATAGTGAATTAACCTTAAAGCTGTGTGTTTTCATCTCTAAGACCTGAAGGTCACATTTACTTATATCGACTTACAAATGGGGAGTATAGTGGTTTCAAGAATCACCCATGTATCACAAAAATTGCCAATCATGGAGATCTCTGCTCAAAAAGGTCCCAAAACAATAACAAGAGAAAAATGCTACAGATAAAAAATGATATGCTAAGTCTTTACAAGGTTTTTTTTTTTTTTTGGTTGGAGGCATAATGAGTTTTAACTGTATTTTTTAATGCCCTCCATAATGTTACATAGTGATAAGGCTTAGTAATCCTTTTTCCATTTAGTCTTTTCTTTTTAATTTATTGAGAAAAGTATGAAACAAGAAAACCAAAGTAAGCTAGCCAAGGTCAAGGTCACAGAATAAATTAGAGCAAGACTCAGAAGGAGACTTTTTGTCTGCTGAGGCTCAACTAAGGCTTGTGGAATCAGTGCAGTGCTCAGAAAATGTCCACTTTGTGGACATTTCTCTATCTTCATCGGTCAGTCTTTAGAATAAAAAGGAAAATTTTTTACATACTTATTCTTTATTATGGTAGTTTAATTATTAAATGTAAAAATCAATCAATCCATGAAAAAATGCAGTTGGTATAGAACCATAATTATTTGCAACTGCAAGTAAAATAAATGGTTATGTACCTTCAAAGTATACAGTTTCAAAAAACTTTAAATACTCTAAATTTGAGGTTATTTCATTGTCTTTTGAACCCTGAATAATACATCCTAGACATGACCATTTCTACTCTAACTCAGCAGACCATAAACTATCCTCATGCAACTGGCTTAGAATGGCAACACTTTAAAAAGCTAGCTCAAATGTGTGGAAAATGGGCAAAATAATTTAGCAATACTCTCTTCCACAGACAGTATTTGGAGAGTGACACACAAAGGTTAGCGGTGAACTTGAGAAGACGGCAGTGAATTGTTAAGCTAGTGCTAACCATGCCAGAAGTTCATACACAACATCACCTGCAGATAACACTTTTTTACTATGGCACTGCACGCCACTCTTGTTGTTTTGGGGTGCTGTGCAGCATTTTGACACATAGCAGCCTGCTATGACAGAGTAGAACTGCCCCATAGGGGTTACTAGTCTGTAATCTTGAGGAGAGAAAAATTGGCTGGTCTTTCCTGCCAGTTTTTCAATTAGCATATAAGCACTTAAGCCCTGCACAACCAGAGCTCCTTACCCCGTGAAAAGAAGAGAGGAGCACCTTCCTTTTTCATCTATTTTTAGAGAATATTTGCTTTATAATGCTCTTACTGTTCTCTTTCACGAGATCTGATCATTTTAAGCGATGAGATGAGAAAATGAAATTTATCCATGCTCTCAAACTTCACAGATGTTTCTGCTTTTTAATCACTTCACAGGAGGAATATAATGCTTAAAATAAGTGAGGTCATCATTTTGTAGCGGTGTTTGTCTTAGTTGTCTAGTGCTGCTATAACAGAAATATCACCAGTGAGTGATTTTAACAAACAGCCATTCCTCTTCTGACAGTTTAGGAGACTAAAGGTCTGCATTCAGGCTGTCGGCTGTAGAGGAAGGCTTTCTCTCTCTATTGTCTCCAGAGGAAAGTCCTTGTCTCTTTTGAGCTGCTGCTCCTAGACACTCTTTATGTGACTTGCATTCTCTTTTCCCATCTCTGCTTGCTTGTTCCATCTCTTGTATCTCAAAAGAAAGTGATTTAAGACATACCCTACACAAATCCTATCTCATTAATATAAAATAACCCATTATCTAATAGGCTTATAGCCACTAGAATAGATATTAGATGTTATAGCACATATTCTGGGGGACACATTTAATCCATAACATTGTATCCTTTGATCCCCAAAATGCATGACTGTGTCACATGCAAAACACACTCACTTCACCTCATCATCCCCAAAGTCTTAAATCAACTCCAAGACCAAACTATCATCTCCAGAACCACCTGCATCAAGTATGAGTGACATGTAAAGGTTAGTTTTGTCCTCTAAGCCCACTGGGATGGCAACTCTGCTCTTTTGGCTTTAGGTGGCTCAGTTATTCCAGCCTAACTGTGTGGGAACCACATCCTTTCAGCCCCAGCAGACCCCATTATTCTTGGGTATGGCAGCCCCACCTCCTCTGGTTAGGGCCATGGCCTCGTCCCCTTGGCACACCTCACACCCTAGGACTGAGTTGGCTAAGATCAAACTCTGAAACCCAGCAAGTTGTGATCTCACCCCTTGAAGACAAGAAGCCTCTGCTTCCCCTACCCCTTCCAGCAGTTCTGCTGATCTCTGAGCTGAGCCAGGTATGGCCTCTTTCTTTTCTTGGAGGACAATAGATGTATCTCCTTTGCCTGTTTCTTGCAGAAGGCAGACAGTGCTTTTTCTTTTCATTTTTTGGTCACCTTCAGTCTGAGCTGATAGGTTTCTGCTGTGGTAGCTGGTTAGATTCTTCAGGCACAGGCTTCATCTCTTTACCATAAGACTGTATAGTCACATCTTTAGTGACCATTGTAGGACACAACTTCTTTGTTTGCACATCACAGTTTTACAAATCTTAAAATTCTGTTTTCCTTTTACACAGTTTATTTTTTTAAGTCCATTTCTTTCCCCTTACATTTTATTATAAGTGGTAAGGAAAAACCATTTGTCCTCTTTGAGGTCTTGCTTTGAAATCTTATCAGCCACATATCCACATTTATCACTCACAAACTACTTTCCACCAAACAGTTCAACGTAATTCAGACAAGTTCTTTCCCATTACATTAAAAAAAAAATAATTCATCATATGTTTATCATTTTCCTTTAAAACAATATTCTGTTGCTGGTGCATTCTCTAAAACAGTAGCAATTTTTCGGTAACCTCCTCCCTTCCTTCTAAGCCCTCACCAGAATTTTCTTTGGCACGCGCAATTCCACCAATAGTCTCTTCAAAGAAATCTGGGCATTTATTATTACTAAACTAAAAGCAAACTCATTGCTCTTGAGTTAATTCTGACTCGTAGCAATCCTGTATGACAGAGTAGAACTGCCCCACAAAATTTTCAAGGAGTGCCTAGTGGATTTGAACTGTCAACCTTTTGGTTAGCAGGCAACCTCTTAAACACCACTACAAAACCTATTGCTATTGAATTGACTGCAACTCATAATGACCCTATAGTACATAGGGTACATAGAGTTTCCAAGGGGTACCTGGTGGATTTGACCTGTCAGCCTTTTGGTTAGCAGCAGTAGCACTTAATCACTATGCCATCTTAAATCTCTTCCAGTCTCCATCTATTAGCCAATTTTAAAACCACTTCCACATTGCAAGAATTTGTTAGAGTAGCCCTCCACTATTCTGTCACCAAATTCAGTTTTAGTTGTCCAGTGCTGCTGTAACAGAAGTGCCACAGGTGGATGGCTTAAACAAATAGAAATATATTTTTTCACGCTTTAGGAGGCTAGAAGTACAAATTTAAGTACAAGCTCTAGAGGAAGACCTTCTCTTTCTTTTATTTTCATATTATATAAAAACATTCTCTGAACAGTTTAAAATCAATTTATAGCAGAGTGTAACTGCCCCATAGGGTAAGCAGATCATCCGTTCTTTCTCTCACGGAATAATTTTCTGAATTTTCATTATCAAATTTCTTTTAGTAGCTGTACTGGATTGAATTGTGCCCCCTAGAGGTATCCATCAACTCAGTTAGGTCATGATTCCCAGTATTGTAAGACTATCTAATGTTTGTGATCTGATGTGATTTCCCTATGTATTATAAATTCTATCACTGTGATATTACTGACGTGGATTAGGAGTACTTATGCTAATGAGGTCTACAACTTTAGATTGTGCCTTAAGCCAGTCTCTTGAGATATAAAAGAGACAAGCGAGCGGAGAGATACGGGTACTTCATGCTATCAAAACAGAAGCACCTGGAGCAGAGTACATCTTTTAGAGAGGAGGTTCCTGCCCAGAGAAGCTCCTAGTCCAGGGGAACTTTGACAGCAAGGGCCTTCATTGAGAGGTACAGAGAGAGTCTTCTGCTGCAGCTGAGTTCCTGAATTAGGAATTCTAACCAACCAGACTGTGAGAGAATACACTTCTATTTGATGAAGCCATCCACTTGTAGTCTTTCTGTTACGGCAGCACTAGATGCCTAAGACACTAGTCAAGCCCTTAACAACTGTACCACTAAGTCTCCATACATATGTACATCTTTGTGTATAGATACACAAGTTATGACAATTAAGTCAGCAAACTTCATTGTTTTAAGTGGTATATACCTTATTGCTCAATATCACTACAGTCCCCTTTGAAGAATTGCCCTTGGGAAGCTATACACTGAATCTAGTGCTTATTTCACCCATCAAAGCAATTTTGGAACTCTTTCTGGAATGGCCAATGTGCACAGTGGTAAGGTGAAAAGTTTCAAAACTTAAGTGAGGGAGGTTTTGCCAGTAAACAAATGACTGTATTAGAACATCCTCCGTATATTCACCTGACTTGGCCCCCAGCGACTTTTTTCTTTACCCAAAGATAAAGGAAGTGTTAAAAGGAAGACATTTTGATGACATGCAGAACACTGAGGATAATAAGACCATTCCAGAAAAAGAGTTCCAAAATTGCTTTGAAGGGTTGTGCTAGGTGCTGGCTCAAGTCTTCAGACCCTGCGTGGTTTCCAGTACATTTCTGAATATTTAAGTTGGTTAATTTCCACTCTTAGTCACTCCATATGTATCAGAGAAACAATTTAAATTGTATGTAAAAAAGGAACTGACAAAATTCTTAACACCAGCCACTACGAGTACACTGAAAGCCATGTCATCAAATTTTAAATTCCATTGCAATAATTTCCCCAACCCCAAATCCTAACAGTATGTTTACATCTATAAAACTCAAAGGTATTGGAAACATTCTCATATACAAGATACATTTATTTCTAGTGTGACTATAACAAATTCTCTTAAGTCGAGAGCCAAATATATTGTTCTTTGATTCTTCCATTTACAGAACTGCGAGGACTCAAAATCGCTAAATTCCTAAAATCTGTTTCATCTGAATTACATTCAGTGTTTATTTGAGCTCTGTTGCTACCCACCAAAGTGATTTGTTTTCATAGATTTGAAAATAAGAAATTTACTCAATACAGAGGAAGACATTTATTTGGTTTCTCTCCCTTTAGGTTCACAGTCTACATTGTAATTACTGCTTGGTTCTTTTGTCCATGCTTTCACAGTATTTTCAGATAAAATAAATACAAACTTTTTGATGTTGTGTCATATTTCATTGTGTTATATTTTTCCAGTTATGCTACGGATGATCAGAATAATGCTGCTCTTAGTTTTAGATTTTAAATTTCAGAATTATATGGTGTTCCAATCCCATGTTCAGTAATATTGGGTCTTTTAGATTTTAGAAAATATTTTTAAGTTTATATTTCTGACAAATTTTTTGACATCTAAGCATACATGCCTTAAAAACTACCATGTCTAAATTCCATATCTTAAGCTTAATAAAATATGACAATATAATACAAACCTATCCTTTGCCATCAAGTCAATTCTGACTCATAGCAACACTACAAGACAGGTTAGCACATCCCCATAGAGTTTCCAAGGAGCATCTTTTGGATTTGATGGTTGACTTTCTGGTTAGCAACCACAAGTGTTAACCATTATGCCACCATGGTTTCCTTGATAACACAGGAAGCCATAAAACTGACCATGCACTTTCAGACAATTTTCACATGATCTGGCATACCTGAAACAGTCACATTTATCTGTTTGCCAAAATTCTCCATCTTTTTGCCCCATTGTCTACTTTTTATTAACACATATTTAGATTCTACTAAATTATATATCCATAGGTCCTATCTGTAAGAGTTGTCTTATCTCTTTTCTCAACAAATTTAGAGATTACTGTTATCTCTTTAAAAAAAATTCCTTGCTGAATATTACAGAAATTTCTGATTATGGTATGGAAGGATCTTTACGAGCTTCATAAGGACTTCATTTTTCCACTTTTGTTTCTTTGAAATATTCATAATTAGGTGTGTATAATTAAGTCTTTCATTAACACTGTCTCCATTACTATTGTCCCAATAAAAATGACAAATACCTTGAGTCGATTTAATGTCTTAATTGTTCCCCATGAGTTAGATTACACAGCAAGGACCAGATTCATAAAATATTTTATGCGTCATTTCCTTCAGGGCTTTAAACATTTTCCTGAAACTGGAGATTTCTGGCACAATACGCATATTTCTGATTTACAGCAATCCCTAGAGAGAATTTACTTTTGCTTTATTACATACCTCATTATGTACTGTACACAGCCTTAGAGGGATGATTCACTGGTTAATAAAGTATACAGTGGGCTAGCGCACAACTTACTTGGAAGTTTTGCCACCATAATTGTAAAACATTGTAATTACAGATAAATTTAGGAACAAACAACCTTAGGGATGTCATTGTACATAAACTGTCACAGTGGAGACTCGCTGGTGGTTAGGAGCACAGCTGCTAACCAAAAGACTGGGCAGTTGAAATCTACCAGTTGCTCCTTGGAAACTCTGTGAAGCAGCTCTCATCTGTCTTATAGGAATGCTAATAGCCAGGCTGAACTCAACAGCAAAGGGGTGTCTGTGTCTGTGTCTATGCGTCACAATCAGGGAGACTGAAAGACAGTGTTAGAATATTATAAGAAACTGTCTGGTCCCATTTCACAGGCATTTTTGTAGGTTGTGGGGATGTCACACTTATTCTTAAATCCCTGTTTTCCTTAACTATCAGCTAGCATCACATGATACATCTTAATTTTTTTCTTTCACATTTTCATTATAAAAAATAAATCTATGGGTTTTCTGTATAACTCCAACTGAATTTTACTAGGTAACTAACTAAACAATTTGAAAAGCAAAATAGCGTTTCTAGATTGTTCCCTTTGGACATCTTTAATCATTTCTAGAAGTTGTCTTCAATGTTTCATGTCAAAACAGGGGGTGCTTTGAGAACTTGTTGCGGGCTCATTAAATATAAAGTCCATTTAACAGCAGATTAACAAACCAGAGCTTCTGTGAGTGTCACCTCCTGCATCGTTCTTTTTGATGTCTCCTTTAAAAATATTAACTATGTCAGCCTCTCTAGAACATATGTTGGTTTACAACAGAGGTTTTTGCCTGTTCACTGTTAGGGCACTGACTACGGCAGTACCTGACATTGTTATTGATAGTTTTTCTGACTCAGAAGACCTCACATGTACAAAATAGAACTGCTTCCAAGAGTTTTCAAGGCTGCAAGCTTTTGGAAACTGATCACCAGGCATGTTTTCCATGGTACTTTTGACTTACAGCAATTACCAAACTTTAGCTCAGAGTCAAGTGCTTAACCTCTTGAACCACCAGGAGCCTCTTGTACCTGACTTTAAAAAAAAAAAAAAGAACCAAAACAAAACCCATTGTCAATGGGCCAATTTGGACTCAGCAATCCTATAGCACAGGGCAGAACTGCGGCACAGGGTAGAACTGCCCCACAGGGTTTTCTAGGAGTGACTGATAACTTTGAACAGCTGACAATTTGGTTAGCAGCCAAGCTCTTTAACTAATGAATAGCTTTGAATCTTAAATAGGTGAGTCTTTGACACAGGAGGACAACAAAGCCCAGACATTCAGATTCCCCATTAAAAAGCTTTTCTACGTATTTTTCATCTCAACGTTTAACATTTTTTTCTAAATTTTATTGTTAATATTTTTGATATCATTTTACTATATTACCATCTAAATACTTCTGTTGTCCTAAAATATATTCAAATGTTGACTTATCAAATCAACTATTTTTCTGCATGGATTTATGTGTCCAGTGTGTTTTCATGAACAAGCAAAAACTACTCTTTTCTAGATTCAAAACAGTTGTGTTTTTCTTCTGTGCAAAATGTTGGGATTTCAAGTTCTGGTGATAAATGCATGCAATTTAAAACCAGAAAAGAATTGGGCTTGATTCTCAGCTTTCTCCCTGTTTTCCATGTAATATTGGTATGTCTCTTCACCTCCCCAGGAGTCCCAGTTACATCTTCTGTAAAAATGGAAATAATTTCTGCTCAAGATACTCCCTAGAATAAAGACAATGAAAAAAAGCTCAAAACTGCTTTGTAAACACTAGAGATCTACGGCTGTGTCTTTTTCACATTCAAACCAACTAATACAATATTTCTTTGAGATGCTGTTATGTAAGAAACCTTCAATACTGGCATATAGCTGAACTGTATTTGTAACTGGAATAGTTGGAACATTAAATTTTAAACAATCAAAGACTCTATTTCTGTATAAACATTTCCACCTATTGTTCTATTAACATATTACAGAATTTTACAAAGTGCAGCTGGGAAATATCCAAAAAGATAAAGGAAGTTTCAGATAAAGTTTAAATTTAAAATCTAACATAAAGGAGACAAGAAAAAATGTAATTAAAGTGAATTAGATAACACAGGGAAAGTTTGAGAAGACAGGACTTCCAATGCAGTTGGCGAACTCCTCCGAGAAAACGTATGCACGCCTCATTGCTAACTCTCACAGCGATCACCTTTGAAGTACTCACCTTGGAAAGCTATGCACTGACGCCAGCACCTAGTCCATCCTTCAAAGTAATTTTGGAACTCTTTTTCTAGAATGGCTATCAGAGCTGTTGTCATACTACCCTTGATGTCCGGAATGTCATCAAACGTCTTCCTTGCAACGTTTCATTTATCTTCAGAAAAAGAAAAAAATCACTGGGGATCAGATCAAGTGAGTAGGGAAGGTGTTTCAATAGCGTTGCTTACTGGTTAAAAACTCACTTGCAGACAACTACGCAGTCAAGTCAGCAAACTTAGCGCTGAGCCACCATGCTCAACGGGCATTCCAGAACAGACTTTCCAAACTGCTTTGCAGGTTGAATCACGTGCTGTCGTGAGTGCATAGCTTCCCGAGTGAAGTATTACGAAGGGGACTGCAGTGGTAGTCGCAGTGAGGTATGAGGCACTTAGAACAATGAAGTTCATGGATTTGTCAGACCACTTAGTCCTTTGTATCCTCAGTGTTTTCCCCAGTGTAAAATAGGTAATAAAGGAAATCCCTAATTATATATATATATATATATATATATATATATATATATAAATTAAATACAAATAATCAGTGCTGGAATTCAATGGCAGGCAGCATCTAAATTCCATGAATTTTGAAGAATTTCAGCAATTTGCCAAGTGCCGTCGAGCCGGATCTGACTCATGGCAATTTGGGGTATCTATATAATAAAGTATTAACAAAAGCTAGTAAAGTCAAATTGTAACCTAACTTTCTGAAAATAAGGCAGAGACTACTAAAACAAATAGGAGAGCTAATGTGTCAAACAAATTCCACTTTTTTTAAGAAAAAAAGGATGAGAGAAAGTTATGAGTGCAGATTATAAAAAGTTGTAACATTCCTCTTAGTTTTTTCTAGGTGTAATTTCAAGAGAACAGTACAGGTGTCTAAGAGGTCTGTAAATGGTGCAAACACTTTAGCACTTGTTTACCAACTAAAAATCTGGCAAGTCAAATCTACCCAAAAGTGTCTTGGAAGAAAGGCCTGGCAATCTTTCTGAAAGATCACAGTCATTGAAAATTCTGTGGAGCAGAATTCCACTCTGACATACACTCAGCCACCATGAGTCTGAATCAACCTGACAATGACTGGAACTGGTACAAATTGTCTCAGAGCAGCAAACAAGTATACCAAGCCAGAGGTATTTGGTGAATTAGGGAGCTCTTCTGTAAATTTGCTTTCCATTTCCAGGTCTGGACAGACACGGGCAGACTTGTTGCACTACTGTCCTGGTAAATAAGAGATATAGCTAGGTATTCAAAGCATTGTGGAAATAACAGTGGCAGATGAGGAACTGAAGTATTCCTCCAAAGCTACATGAAAGAGATAGCAAGAGAAGGAAGACAGAATGATGGAAACAGTGTTCAGAGGCTGGGGGACATCCTTGTAGAAACTATGTCTGAACCCACTGCAGTGGCCACAGTGTTAATCCATATCATTTAGGATCTCCCTTTTTTTTATGACCCCATGCTTTGCCAAGTATCTTGATTGTCTGGTACTGCTGTAACAGAAATACCACAAGTGGATGGCTTTAAAAAGATCGATTTTATTTTGTCATATTCCAGTAAGCTAAAAATACAAATTCAGGGTGTCAGCTCCAGGGGGAGGCCTTCTCTGCTGGCTCTGAAAGGAAGTCTATTTTGTCAGTCTTTCCCTGGCATGGAGTATTCTGAGTCACAGGGACCCCTGTCCTTTCCAAAGGATGTGCTCAGCCCCCAGTATTTCTTCTTGGTGATATGAGGTCCCCACTCTCTCTGCTAGCTTCTTTCTTTTATATCCCAAGAGACTGCCTCAAGGCACAGTACAGTCTTCCACAGTGAGTCCTGACCCACCCACACCACTGCTGTCCATCCTCCCTTGTTAACATCATCGGGCAGGGTTTACAATATGGCAATCACAGCCCAGCCAAATTTCTACACAATTTGGGGGGGAAGGTAGGGGACACAATTCAGTCCAGGACACTGAGTATGACTCCTCCCAGGGACTTGTTTTTCTTGATAGCGTGTCCGAAGTACATGAGATGAGGTCTTACCATCCTCCCTTTCTAAAAGACAGTCTTACTGTACTCTTCCAAGTCAGTTCTATTACTTCTTCAGTATATAGCGTATTCAATATGCTTCACCAATATTATAATCCCCAAACGTGGATACTTATTCAGTCTTCCGTTTTGTTCTCCTGCTTTCACATACGTATAAGGCTATTGGAAATACTATGGTTTTTGAGGAACAACTTTGCCCCCAGAGTCACACCTTTGTTTTAGAACACTTTAAAGAGTTCTTTGACAGCAAATTTGCCTGGTGCAATATATCCTTTAGTTCATTGATTACTGCTTCCATGGGCATTGATTATGGATCCAAGTAAGGTGAAATATTGGCAACTTCAAGATTCTCCCCATTTATACTGATATAACTTACTGGTTAAGATGTAAAGATTTTTTTCCCTTTATGTTGAGGTATAATCCATGCTGAAGACTATAGTCTTTGATCTTCAACAGTAAGTACTTGAAGTCTCTTGACTTTCAGTAAGCAAGATTGTCTCATCTGTGTATAGCTGGTCATTAACGCATCTTCTTCCAATCCTGACTCTGAATTCTTGTTCACATGGTTTGGATTCTTGGATTATTTGCTCAGCATACAGATTAAGTATAGTGAACAGATACAACCCTGACACATATCTTTTTCTGATTAAAACTATGCAGTGTCTCTTTGTTCAGTTGGAATGACTACCACTCGGTCTACATATAAATTCAGCATAACCACAATTAGGTGCTGTGGAATAAGAATTCTTCCCAATGCTATTCATAATTTGTTTTTAGTCATACAGGCAAATGCCTTTCTACAGTCCATGAAACACAGGTAAATATTCTATGAAATTTTCTGCTTTCAGTAGATTCCTTTAACATATGCAGTGATATCCCTCATTTCACATTCTCTTCTGAATTCTGCTTGACTTTCTGGATGTTCCTTGCCCGTGTACTCTTGCAGCTGTTTTTGAATTATATTTAGCAGAATTTTACTTTCATGTGATATTAGTGATACTGCTTGACAATTTCTGCTTTCAGTTGGACCACTTTTGTATAGATTAGACTGATAGTTACCTTCTAAATTTCTTGACATTAAAGAGTAAGCACCTCCAGCAGTGCATCCATTTTTTGAAACATCTCAGTTGGTATTATACTAATTCCTCAAGCTTTGTTTTTTGCCAGTGCCTTCAATTCAACTTGGACTTTTTCCATCAAGGTCATTGGTTCTTGATCGTATGTTACCTCCTGAAATAGTTGAACACTGACCAATTCTTTTTGGTACCATAATTCTGTATATTGATGCTTTCTGCTTAGTTCAATATTTGACTCGTCAAATATTTTGCAACTAGAGGCTGGAATTTTCTCTCCAGTTCTCTCAGCTTGAGAAATTCTGAGTATATCTGTCCCATCCAGTTTTCTAACTCCAGATCTTTGCATATTCCATTATAGTACTGTGCTTTGTTTTCTCTAGCTGCAGTTTAAAATCCTCTGTTCAGCTCTTTTGCTTCACCATTTCTTCCATTCTTTGCAGTCACTCAGCATTCAAGAACAAGTTTTAGAGTCTCTTCTAACATCCATTCTGGTCTTTTATTTCTTTCCTGTGTTTTTAAAGACCTCTTTCTTTCTTCATATATGATGTTTTTGATGTCATGCTACAATGTGTTTTGTCTTCAATTGCTAGTATTCAATGCATTTAACCCATTGCTGAGATGGTCTTCAAATTCAGATGAGGTATACTGAAGGTCCTTTTTTGGCTCTCAGAGACTTACTTTAATTTTCTCTAGCTTCATCTTGATCTTGCATATAAGGAACGGATTGTTCTTTCTGCAGCCACCCTTAGCCTTGTTCTGATAAATGCTATAGCGTTCCTCCATCATCTCTTTCTACAGGTATATTTTGTTTGATTCTAATGTCCTTATTAGAATCTTCATGAAGTCTGCTGCAGGGATTAGATAAGAAAACAGAGGTAGTATTATTTTAACAAAAGGGCTTTGAGACTATAGGTAGGTTTATATTCAGGTCTTTTTAGTCTATTTTAAGTAATGGTCACTATCTAAGAGTGCTAAGAAACCATTAAAAGATAAACTGAGAGAAAAGAAGGAGATGGAAGGTGATGGACAGCAGGTGATATGAGTACATCTGGAATTTGAAAATATTTTGTCTGCTTGAGAAGTGGATTGAGGAAGGACAAAAGCATGAGTAGACTGATCAGGCAGCTACTGTAGAGTTGAATTAAGAATAAGTGTCATGTACTTGACTGACAGTGAGGGAGAATGTAGGACAGGTTGAAAAAATATTGAAGAAATGAAAGCGACAGATTCTGGTGATGAATTATCTATGACCCTGATGAGTAAGATGTGTTAACTTCTAGGACCCTGGCTCTGGATTCAGTGAATTTGGTGAGATGCTTTCATGCCTTTCACCCATGCTCATGTTCCTTTGGATTGCTTTTTTATTTGCAGCAGCTCCAGATACGTGTTTAGTTTCGACAAGCAGCACCTTCATATCTTTGCTGGAAGGGTGCCCTACGAATTGTGGAGAACTTCTTGCAATCAACCAAGTTCTCCTGACACAGCTTCAAGCAGTTGGTAACATATGAGGCTAGCGTGAACATGGACAGCTCTGCTCCAAGACAATAACAACTCTGCCTTCCCTTCAATTTTTAAACATTTCTATTGATACAGGTGTCTTCAGAGTTGTGTTACCAGTTGTCTTCTTTGGGGTGAAGCTGCATTTCATCAATTACATGTTACAGGACAAACAATACCAACCATTTCTTGTTTTAATATTTTGTAAAGCATTATCTTAGCACATTATTACATGAATATGCTCCTTAAGTCATGGTGTAGGCAGTTGTCAATCTAGGACCAAACTATTAGGTAATCTTGAAACTGAAGGAAGGGGTATAATCCTGCTCTTAATCTTTCTTTCCATTCAGCCAGTCTAGTTTGCATACTTATGATTTCCTTATATGGTTTTAGGATGTCTGTAATAGTTACAGTATTTAATGCATGAGAACTAATATGATGTTTTAGTCAGCTAGGGCTGCACTAACAGAAATACCACAGTGCATGGCTTTCACAAAGGAAGGTTTATTCTTACACAGTCTGGTAGGCTACGAGTCCAAATTCAGGATGTCTGCTCCAGGGGAAGTTTTTCTCCTTTGTTATCTCTGGAAGAAAGTCTGGTATTGTATCAGTCTTTGCCCAGGGAGCATCTTGGCACAGGAACCTCAGGTCTGAAGGATGCGCTCTTCTCTTTGTGCTGCTTGCTTGATGGTGTGAGGTTCCCAATTCTCAGCCTGCTTCCCTTTCCGTTTATCTCCTGCAGGATGAAAGGATTAAGGGTGGGGCAAGCCATACTCCAGGGAAACTCCCTTTACAGTGGACCAGAGAGGTGGTCCTATGAAGGGATTTACAGCCCCACCCTAATCCTTTACCATTAGGCATAGGAAAACCACAAAGAGGAGGACAATCACAAGATACTGGGAATCATGGCCCAGCCATGTGGCTACACCTATTTTGGGGGGGACACAATTCAATTCATGACATATGATAAAGCATTAATAGTTACTAGGAACTGTTAGGTAAGGAAGAGTATCCTAAAAATACCAAAGCTGTACCATATTTCCTTACAGTAATTCTGAAATTACTGTATTAAAACTACCCTCTGTACCCGCCCCACACACTCACACACACTTTGTTTTGCACTGCCTCAACTAGGAGTAGCAATGCCCATAAAAGTCCTTGTGTTCTATTCATGCCCGCCACTACTGCATGCAGCAAATCAAAAGAAAAATGTTGACAAATAGGACTGTAATTGTATCATTACCATCCTTTTATCCCTGTGTCTAGAGTCCAGGTACCTTTCTCTGGAGACCTCTCTCAGATTCAGAGAGCTCAACAGTCCAGCCCTTCATGACCTTGTCACACTCAACCGTATCTTTCAAGTTGAGTGCCATTTTTAGTATATTATCATGGCAACATGAACTTAAGACATGCAAATTGCATGCAAGTGCATGAAGCACAGACCTGGACATGGGGATAAAGCCCCTCACACTTTCCATCAAATATAGATACTACTTTATAACTGTTGTATTTTGGTTCTGAAACCCACTGACTCTAAGACTATAATTTATTGTGACTACTAGTTATTAATAGCCTTTATTCACTTAAAGCAGCTTTTAGTTTGCAAAATATTCAGCAATGTATCATGCATTTCCTTTATACTCTTTTGCTGCCCTTCAAAATGTTTCCTTTTGGCAATATTTTGTATTACTGTAATTTATTTATTACAATTGATAAATCAATATTGATACATTGTTATTACAAAGTCCATAATTCACACTGGGGTTCATTCTTTGGATACTGACAGATGCCTAATGTCATGTGTCTGCCATTACGCTCTCAAATGAGATAGTTTCAACTTTTTAAAACTCTATGTTTCACCTAACTATCCAACATTCCCTTGCCTCAGAAAGTATTATTAATGTCTCTATTACTTTGTCCTGGTTAGGCAGGACCAAAAAAAAACTTTCATGGTTTGAATCCATTAGCTGCTACTTGGAAACTCTGTGGGGGAGTTCTACTGTATCTCATATGGTCACTAAGAAACAGAACAGGCACAATGGCAATGAACACAGTAGTGTGATATATAGTTTTGCCTTTTCCATATTGTCATTTTAGTTGCAATCATCCAGTAATTGGCCTTTTGACACTGGTTACACAGTGGTTAAAATGCTTGGCTGACGACCCCCAAATTGGCAGTTTGAACCCATCAGCCACTACATGGGGAAAAGATGTGGTGGTCTGCTTCTGTAACGATTACAGCCTTGGTAACCCTATGGGGAAGTTATATTCTGTCCTGCAACATCTCTATGAATCAGAATCACTCAACAGCAATGAGTTTTCTTTAAATAAACAATGTTGAAGTTCCTCAGCATCTTTCTATGGCTTAGCAATTAACTTTTTTCCTTAAAGCTGGATAATCTTCCATTGTATTCGTATAGGACATCTTGCTCATTCTTTTGAAGCTGATCTCGCTTTTCCAGTTTTTGCACTTAACAAGAGTATGATTCCACTGTTCAATTAAGCTGCCACTTTTTCATTGGTAAAATAATTACTCTCTCAGGTACTGTGCTTCTTGGTATGTTTTTGCACTCTGGTAGTGGTAAAATAACTGTTCTGGCAGAATGTAGTGTACAGTGAGAGGGGGGAGAATTGTTTCAAAATCCATTATTCCAACTCCATGATGATTTTCTTAACTGTAGCTTTGATCACAGTGATTGTGGTGAAAAAAGCAGCATATCTACTTTAGAAAATAAGAAAATAGTTGGACGTGAGCCCAGTTCTTCCTACCCTGCTAGATGCCATAACTTCACTCTGGCTAATGTGCAGATTTATCATATCTCTTTCAACCAAGTGTTACTATTTTTCAATTTAAGTGAAATCTGCCACTATTCCAGGCAACTTCATTTGATGTAGCAGGAAGAGAATCATAGGATACAGATTCAGCTAGAAGAGGTATAATTTTTCCTGGAATTTCTGTAATCAGTCCACAAGTCTGAGCTATAATCTACTCCTGGACACTGTGTCCTCCTTCAGGGCTGCCAGCAGTGGGATCCTCAGGTACAACACATTCCAAGTCAACAGCGAGCTCTGCTTAGCTACTTCTTTTTTCTGAGAACGTCTGTTTGATAATTATCAGTGGTATAGTACCTGTTTCAAGTCAAAATTTATTTTGTGTCTTATTGTTAATTGCTATGGAAAAACAGAATTATAAAGAGCAAAGATGAAACATTTACCAAAATTACAGGATTTTGATGTATCTCAAATGAATGACTCAAATGTCTAGATAATTCTGCACCTATATCAGCCTTCTTATTTGAATTATCTTCATTCTTGATGGTAAGACACATTGGTCAATATGTGATAAATATTAATTTGCAATAAAATTTGTAAGCTATCCACACAAAGATAATATGTGCACTCAGGGATATTATGGTGCATTAACATTGAAATTATACATAATCTCAATAATTCAAAATTTTATCATTACGGAAAATAGCCATTATTTAAAGTAAAATGTTTAAATGCTATTCTAGGGTCATTCAGTAGACAGGTTTTCAGGCATTTTTTAAAAAATTGAGGTAGAATTTTTATTCAGCGGAAGGTGTAAATGCTCTTAAGTGAACAGTTTGATTTTTGACCAATGCATGTCACTGAGGAAATACACACAGAATTTCCCTTCTCACACTTTACATTCAGTCCTTGTCCTCTATCAGATGCAGTCCCTCCTCTAGTTTCTATCACGCTGGGTTAAGTTTGCCTGTTCCAGAACTTCAAATGCATATAATCATACACCCATAGCCCACCGACATCAAGCTGATTCTGACTCGTAGTGGCCCTAAAGGACAGAGTAGAACTGTCCTACAGAATTTCTAAGAAGTACCTACAAGAGTCAAATGGTTGATTTTTGGTTAGCAGTTATCTTCCACCGTCAGAATTTCCTGTAATCATACAGTAGGTACTATCATGGCTTCAGCATCTTTCAATTAGCGTGTTTCAAGGTACATACAGGTTGTCATGAGTATTTGATTTCTATTCTTATTTCTTTTTTTTTTAATTTTGATTTCTTAAATCCTTATTAAGTGAAAGCATACAATCCCAATTAAACTTGCATGCCCTTCTGGTCTCTTTGTCCAGTGACAGCGCACTCTTCTTTTTGTTCTATGTATGTCATATAGTTTTAACAATCTCCTGTCCCCATCTCTCCACCATCTCCTCTCTCTTCTAATAAGAGGCCAGTAGGACAACATCCTTTAGATGCATAGACCATAAAGTAAACACATCATATGGTCACATTGCATAATCAAGTCCAGTCCATTCCTGTTCAAAGACTTGACCTCAGTAATGTTTTCTGGTCAGGGGTAGCAGCAGGTCTAGGAGCCATGCTCCCAAGGGAACCCCAGGCCACTGGAGCATCAATTGCAGTCTTTTAGTGGAGTTCTTGAGGTACACTTCTCTTTTTCTCATGTTGCCACTGGAACTCGACAGTGTGTGGCCCATCACAGCTGCTTTTGGTGGTAGCTGGGCACCATCTAGTTCTTCTGGTCACATGTTGATACTGTCACCCATCTACATAGGTCCTTCTGTCTCCTAGGCTCTTTTCTCCCTCATGCCTTTGTTGTTCTTGGTGATTATCTATTCTGGATGAGTGGGACAATTTGGTGTACATCAGAAGACAGATTGCTAGCTTTGAAGACCCCAGACACCACTCACCAATATGGGGTGCAGAACACTCTCTTAGCAATAGTCATGCCGATAAATCTCAGTGGCCAATAACAGCATGGTCCTCAGACCCACTCCCCTTCTACTCTATCCTTGCAATACTGGGTTAAGATTAGAAGAGATATCAGTTTATGCTGAAGTCCAGTTAAGTTGATCTTCTTTCTACTGTGTGCTGTTATTGCTTTCACCCAGTACAATTTCTATCAATGACCTCATCTATGACCAGCCCTCTCCCTCCCTCCCCTCCCTTGCAGCTATCAAAGAACCTTTTCTTCTATGCATGAGTCTCTTTTTAAGTCCTTATAGTAGGGGTCTCATACAATATTTATCTTTGTGTCACTGACTGATTTCACTCAGCATAATGTCTTTCGGTTGAAACCAGATTATGAGATGCTTCCTAAAATCATTGTTCTTTATCACTGTATAGTGTTCCTTTAAATATATGTACCATAGTTTTTTTATGCATTCATCTGTTGTTGGACATCTAGTTTGATTCCATCTTTCAGCTGTTGTGGACTGTGCCGCAATAAACATTCACGCACGTGTATCTGTTTGTGTGACTGTTATTGAGTCTATAGGATGTATTCCAAGCAGTGGGATTATTGGATCAAGTGGCATATCTATTTCCAGTTTTTTAGGAAGTGCCAGATTGTTTTCCAAAGAGATTGAACCATTTTGCAATCCCACCACAATGTAGGAGAGTTCCAATCTCTCCACAGCCTCTCCAGCATTTATTATTTTGTGTTTTATGGATCATGGCCAACCTTGTTGGGGTGAGATGGTATCTCATTGCAGTTTTGATTTCGATTGCTCTAGTAGCTATGGGTGTTTTGGCTGCTTACATGTCCTCTTTCATGAAGTGTTTGTCCATCTCCTTTGCCCATTGCTTATTTGGGTTATTTACCTTTTTCTTGCTGATAATTTGTAGTGCCTTGTAGATTATAGAGATCAGATGTTGGTTCAACATATAGTTGACAAATATTTTTTCCCATTGTGTAGGCGGTCTTTTAATTTGTTTGATAAAGTCTTTGGATGAGCAAAAGTGTTTGATTGTTAGTTGCTCCCGTTTATCTGTTTTCTCTTCTGTAGATTGTGCTTTGTTTTTCAGATTTTGAAATCTATCTAAGCTGTGTACTAAACCTTCCATCATTGACTCTATTTTTTCTAGCATGATCTTTATCATTTTAGGTTTGATATTTAGGTCTCAGATCCAATTTGAGTTAGTTTTTGTGTAAGGTATGAGATATGGGTCTTGTTTCAATTTTTGCAGATGGATATCCAATTTTGCCAGCACCATTTGTTAAAGAGACTGTTTTTACCCCAGTTTACAATCTTAGGGGCTTTGTAGAATATCAACCATTTGTAAGAGGATTGTGGCATCTTGGGGATCTCAACTCTTTTCCATTGGTCTACATGTCTCTTTTTGTACCAGTACCAGACTGTTTTCACTACTGTGGCAGTGTAATAGCTTCTAAGGTCAGGTAGTATGGGGCCTCCCGCTGTGTTCCTGTTCTTCAGGAGTGCTTTACTTATCTGGGTTTTCTTCCCTTAATAAAAAACAGCTAGTGATTTGTTTCTCCATCTCATTAAAAAGTGTAACTGGAATTTGCGTTAGGATTGCTTTGCATATGTAGATTACTTTGGGTAAAATAGACATGTTCACAATGTTAATTCTTCTTATCGAAGAGCAGGGTAGGTTTCTTCATTTATGTAAGTCTCTCTTGGTTTCTTTCAGTAGCGTCTTGTAGTTCTTTTTGTATATGTCTCTTATTTCCCTAGTTAGATTCATTCCTAGGTATTTTATCTTCTTGGGGGCTATAGTAAATGTCACCGGTTTAGTGATTTCCTCTTTAATGGTCTCTTTGTTTGTATAAAGGAATCCTACTGATTTACTTATGTTTATCTTATATCCTGATACTTGACTGAACTCTTCTGTAGTTCGAGTAGTTTACTTATGGATTCTTTAGGATTCTCTGCATATGCAACCATGTCATCTGCACACAGGGAGATTTGTACTTCTTCTTTGCTGATGCAGATAGCCTTTATTTCTTTATGCTGTTTAATTACTCTGGCCAGAACTTCCAGTACCATGCTGAATAGAAGTGGTGAGAGTGGGAATCCTTGTCTAGTTCCTACTCTCAAAAGGAATTCTTTCAGTCTATCACTATTCAGTATGATGTAAGTGGTTGGCTTTGCGTAGATGGCCCTTATTGCGTTGAAGAATTTTCCTTCTAGTCCTATTTTACTGAGCGTATTTAGCATGAATAGGTGTTGGACTTTGACTAATGCCTTTTCTGCATCAATTGATAAGATCAGGAGATTCTTATCTTTTGTGTTACTTAAGTGGTAGATCATATTAACTGTTTTTCTGATGTTGAGCCAGTCTTGCATCCCTGGTATGAATCCAAATTGGTCACAGTGAATCATTTTTTTGATATCTTGTTCAACTCTATTGGCAAAAAATTTGTTGAAGGTTTTTGCATCTAGGTTTATGAGTGACAAGCCAAGCCAACATTAGTCTGTAATTTTCTTTTTTTGTGGGATCTTTCCCTGGCTGTGGTATCAGCATGATGCTAGCTTACAGAATGAATTAGGGAGTATTCCATCCCTTTTTATGCTCTGAAATAGTCTCAGTTCCATTGGAGTTAACTCTTCTTTAAAAGTTTGGTAGAATTTTCTGATGAAGCCATCTGAGACAGAGGTTTTTGGTTAGTAGTTTTTTGATGACTTTTTCAATGTCTTCCTTTGTGATGTGTTTATTAAGTTGTTCTACTTCTCCTTGTGATAATTTTGGTAGGTAAAAGATATTTGTCCATTTCCTCTAGATTTTCAAAACTGTTAGAGTACAGTCTTTTGCAGTATTCTGTTATGGTGCTTTTGATATCAGTTAAGTCTGTTGTGACATCTCCATCTCCCTTCTTATTCAGGTTATTTTTTCCTCTCCTGTTTTTCTTTTATAAGTATAGCCTGTGGTTTATCAATTTTGCTGATCTTTTTGAAAAAACAGCTTTTTGTGTGGTCAGTTTTTTTCGATTGTTCTTCTAGTCTCTAACTCATCTATTTCTGCTCTAATCTTGATTATCTGTTTTGTTCTGGTGACTGAGGGGCTCCTCTGCTGATCTTTTTCTTCTTGTTTAAGCTGTAAGTTTAATTTTTTGGTTTGGTTCTTTTCTTTACTCCGGATGTGTACATTTATATTTATAAATTGACCTCTGGGCACTGATTTGATGGGATCTGGTAGGATGTGTTTTCATTGTCATTTGATTCCACAAATTTCTTTATTTCACCATTGATTTCTTCTATAACCCATGGCTGTTTGACCAAGGTGTTGTTCATTTTTCATGAGTTCAAATTTCTATGTTTTTTTCTGTTATTGATTTTGACTTTTATTGCTTTGTGGTCCTAGAAGATGCTTTACAATAATTTAATGGTTTGAATATGAGATTTGCTTTATGTCCAAACACATGATCTATTCCAGAAAATGTTCCATGGGTATTGGAGAAGAAGGTGTACTTATCTGTTGATGAATAAAAAATCTGTATATATAGATGAGGTCTAGTTGGTTGATTGTTGCAGCAAGATCTTCTATGTCTTTACTGAGCTTTTTCTGGATGATCTGTCCATTACTGAAAGTAGAGTGTTGAAATCTTCAACTATTATTGTGGAGTGATCTATCTCATTTTTCAATGTAGTCAGTGTTTGTTCAATTTGTATACAAGCTCTGTTATTGGATGCATAAATATTTAGTATTAAGTGCTGCTTGCATACTGAAGCTTTCAGCAATAGTGACCATCCTTGTCTAGGATAGTGGATTTTACATTAAAATCTAGCTTATCTGAGATTAATATTGCCACACCTACTCTTTATATTGTGTTAGCTTGGTATATATTGTTTCATCACTTAATTTTCAGTTTGTTCGTGTCTTTAAGTCTAAGTCGTGTTTCTTCTAAGCAACATGTAGATAGGTTGCATCTTTTGATGCAAGATATCACTTGCTGTCTCTTTATTTCAGCGCTGGGTCTGTTTATATTCAGTGTAATTATTGACAGGTATGTGTTTATTGCTGTCATTTTAATGTATTTATTTTTGTGTTCATGTTTACTGTGTTCTTAATATTCTGTTCTGCATCATTCTTCTGTATGGGTTGACTTTTCATCTTTTTCAGTGTTGGTTTTGTGATTGATGGTATTCTTGTATTACAATTCTTGTTTTGATATGTTGTATTGCTATTACACTTCATGGCTACCCTTATGATCCACCTTGCTATTCTGAGTTTAAACTCAGTTTTAACTTCTGCATATTTTTTTTAACTTCATCTCCATCTGAAAGTAGTATGACTAGTATGACTACTGTAGTATATCCTTCTTTTTAGTCTGACTGTGTCATAGTTTCCATGATATGATCGCAGGTTCTCTTCTTTTAATATTGTAGCTTTGACTGAGTTTTTTGACTTCCTTAGCTGATTAGGATTCTGCATACTGTGTTCTGCATTGCCTACTTAAATATACATTTAGTGGTTTTGTTTCTCTAAGCAAAGAGCTTCTTTTAGTATTTTTTGTGGTTTGGATTTCATTTTTACAAATTCTCTAAGCCTGTGTTTAGCTGCAAATGTCTTAATTTCATCTTCATATTTGAAAGACAGTTTTGCAGGAGATATAATTCTGGGTTGAAAGATTTTATCCTTCAAGATTTTGAACGTGTCATCCCACTGCCTCCTTGCCAATGTCGTTTCTGCTGAGAAATCAGACAAAAGCCTACAGGTTTTTCTTCTGAGTGCTAGCTTTGCTTTGAGCCTAGGTGCCTTTAAGACATTCTGTTTATGTTTCATTTTGTTAAGCTTGATTATAATATGTTTGTTGTCATTCTTTTGGTATCTAGTTTCTGTAGCATTCAATACACACCTTCAATATCTGTGTTCTCTTCCTTCATAATTTCAGGGATGTTTTCTGTCAGCAACTCAAAGACAATACTCTGTGTTTTCAGCTTTCCCTTCCTGTTCAGGGACACCAGCTAAGCATAGATTACTCCTCTTAATTGAGTTCCATGTGTTTCTTAATGCTTCTTCATTTTTTTATTTCTGTTCTCTGATTTCTCGTCATAAATTTTGATGTCACTTCCTCTATCTCCAAGATCACTAAGTCTAACTTCTATCTCCTCAATTTTGCTAGTTTGGCTTTGAATTAAAATGTCTAATTCTGTAATTTTATTATTGATCTACTGGATTTCCAATCGTTGATGTTACATCAGTTCAAATATCTTGCTTAATATATATGTATATATATGTTCATTTTTCTAAACAAAATGGAGCAGAGAAAAATGAACATATATATATGATTCTTTTTTACTCAAAATCTGATAGTTTTAGAAAGCCTTCTCCATCTGGAAAGTTTTTTTTTTTTTTTTTTGGGTGGGGGGGAGTTTTCCGGAGCCATGGTGGGCTGTTTTTTTTTTTTTTAGTGGCTGGAGATGATTGTTGCTTTCAGTCCATCATCTAGAGGCTGTTTAGATTCTCTGGTGTTACCTCAACAGAAGCTGAGGCATACTTCTGAGAGGGAAGTTGGTTACCAGTCAGCTCTGTGTACTCTACTAACTGGCCTCAGTGGACTCTCTGGGCTGGCATGCTCCACCTTCTGTGTGGCAAAGATGGTGCTCTACTTATGGAGTCACTGGGATGCCATCAATGAACCCTGTGATGTGAGTCAGTAAAGGCTGGAGAAGATGCTGCCAGGCTGCTCAGCAGTTATTTCTCCAGACAGTCTTGTTTTAAAAGTTTGGGAGCTATCCGACAGCTGCCAAAATCACTCAGGCTGTCAGATGTAGCTGGCTCCACCTTGCAACTGACAATGGAAGTGCCTCTTCAGTCATGCCCAGATTCTATGATGTAGTTCAAAGTAGGGAGCAGTTATGGCCTTGCTTCCGTCCTTAGCCAGGCCCTACCATAAGGTCACTGTGCTAAACACTGCCTTTCTGCTGGACAAGAACTTTCCGGACTGGCATTGCTTCTCAGCTTGGAAATTATCCTCTGCTGAGCCTTTTTTCCATCTCACAGCCAATGAAGATGGCATCCCGGTTGAGCTGCCCTTCCCACTGTGAAGCAGCAGAATCTATGGTGGACCTCAGAAAAGTGAGGGGAGGCAGTGGTGCCCTCAGTCAGCAGCTGGGCTCTCAAAATGTGACTATCCCATGTCCCGTCTCTTCCTTGCACAATGCACTATTTACTTTAGCACTGCAGTTCAGGTTATTTGCTGGCTCACACCATCCCCTACATCCCAGATAAGAAAAAAATGATAGAAGCGTCAGTACCTGCAGTCTGCCCAAGTATCAAGTCAGCAGGAGCGGGGCTCAGTGCACTCTGACTCATCAGAGAAAGGTAGTTTTCCATTTAGTTGCGTGTAGTCCAATCTGACAACTCTATGGCATATCCTAGGGGTCTCTTAGCATCCAGAGTGTTTTGTGAAGTTATCAATCCAGGCCTAGTTTTCAGAGGGAATTGAGGAGATGTGTGTCTAGTCTGACAACTTGGCTCTACCTTTTATTTATTTCTGAAGAGTATTCCATAATGTAAATTTACCACAACTTGTTACCTGGTTTCTTATTGATAAACATTTTTTTCCAAGTTTCCTGTCATGTGGGAAAGGATTGCCTAGCCATTTATTTTACCTTATTTGGAAATGCAGGTCTAATTTGCTTTAAGAAAAGACTGGTAAAGAAACTCAGCAGGCACAGCAAGAACATGATGCTCTCGTGACTCAGCGTAGTTTACTAGCCAAAGTATATATTGATTAGGGTTATACTTGGTGACAAGAGATAAAAGTGACTTAGGCAAAATCCATCTTAGCTCTGACAATCCCTTATCAATGAAATCCTTTCAGCTTACCTGCCTTTCTCAGCTGTCACTCCTCAATTACAGATTTGAAAATTCAGGGCATAACATATTTCAGTACTTTTCTGGGAATGGTGTAGACTGTCTAACAGTTTTTTCTCTTTTTAAAAAAAAAAAAACTTTATTTTCAGTCTGGTACAGTCCTCTATGTTACTTGACTTGATGTCGAAAACAAGTTAACAAAACATCAAATTGTTAGGTGTCTCTAAGGCTTAGGTGTAGCAGTTACAAGATTGTGTCAATCTTATCTCCTTTCAAAACATTACTTATTACACACCAGTGTTCATTGCAGCATTAGTCCTATAGTGAAAAGTTGAAAATGATTCAAATATCTATCAACAGGTTAATGGAGTAATAAAATATGGTATATCCATATAATAGGTTTTTACTCCTTCATAAAGATAAAGTTTTGACACGTGACTATGACACATCTGAAACTGAAAACATTGTGGTAAGTGAAATAATTCAAATACAAAGGGATAATTGTTGTATGATTGCACTTACATGAAATATCTAGAGTAGGTAAATGAATAGGGATGAATATTCACTGGTGGTTACCAAGATTTGAAGGAAAAAGATAATGAAGATTTACTGTTTAAAGTTAATAAGTTTGTATTTCCAGTGATGACATAATTTTGAAATAGATAGTGGTGATGGCTGTCAATAAATTGTATCGTTAAAGATCACTAATGTGACATTTTTTCCCCCAAAACTCTATTATTCAATTAAAAGTTCAGTTAGCCTCTACATGTTTACACTTTCAGGATCCATCTCAGCATTTCAGTTAAGGCTACATTCATCTCTAGCAACCACTACAAAACCAGTGAGTGCAATGGGTAACAGAGTCTATTTCTTCCCAATTTTGGACACTTCTATTTGACCATCTTTACTCTAAAACTTCTTTTACTGTCAAAGGCCAACTCAAGAAGGCAGGGTGTTATAATGAGATGTGCAAAGACCTAGAGGTAGAAAACTAAAAGGGAAGAACATGTTCAACACTAAAAGAACTGAAGAAATAATTCAGTTCTCAAGCTACAATATTGAAGAATTCTATGTGGAACATATTAAATGACACAGAAATCATGAAAAGAATACAGAAGGGATATATAGAGTCACTATACCAAAATGAACTGGTCTACATTTAAACATTTCAGGAGACAGCATATGATCAGGAACAAATGGTACTGAAAAACCAAGTCCAAGATGCATTGATGGCATTGGTGAAAAGCAAGGCTCCAGTGTTGCGCCTGACATTCCAGCGGCCAGTGTTGGATAGGGTTCAAGGCCGCAGTGGACAGGTGAAAAGATGAGAAATCTCACTCACACATGAAAACACGTCAGTCACACAAGAACAAATAGACACATCACACGAGATAAAGCTGAGGGGCCGGGTGGGACCACGGTCTCTGATGGACAATCACAGACACCGGTCTGCTAACACAGGCTTTATTTATAGGTGCAACAGGTAGGAAGTCAACAGGGCAGTACACAGCCAGAAACAGTCATGCTCTGTTTTACAGAGCAAAGGATAAAAATGTGCAAATAGTTTTAACCTGAGCTATCATCCTGAAAACAGTTTCAAGGAAATGTCTCTAACTTTGGGCCTACTATATTACAGATAGCTTAGTCTGGGATACTACCTTCAAGAAATAGTTCTTATTAGTCAACAAATAGTTTCAAGGTGCCAAGCAGAGAGGTACAAAACGTAGGGAGAGGGAGGAAGGGGCAAGGGGGCTAGGACACAGTAGCTTCCAGCCTGCAGCACTCCAGGAAATGACATATCACCAATTGAGATATTCCAATAAATGCATGCATTACTGGAAATGCTCATTCATCAATGCCAAGAAAATTGAAAGACATGTACCTGGCCAATCAACTGGAGAAGATTCATATTTATGTCTATTCCAAAGAAAGATAATCCAACAGAATGTGGAAATTATTAATGTCATTAATATCACATGTAAGTAAAATTTTGCTTATGACCATTCCAAAACAGTTGCAGCAGTATGTCAACATAAGATTGTCAGAAATTTAATCCAGAATTAAAAGAGATATGGAACCAGGAATATCAAAGCTGATGTTACAGTCTGGATGAAAGCAGAGAATATCGGAAAGATTTTTATTTGTCTTTTATTGGCTATGTGAAGACATTTGACTGTGTGAAGCATAACAAATTATCAATAACATTGCAAAGAATGGGAATGAGAGAGCACTTAATTGTGCTTGTGAGGATCTTGTACAGAGATCAAAAGGCAGTCATTCGAACAGAATAAAGGGATAATGTTGAAAGTTAAGACAGGTGTGCATTAGGGTTTTATTTTTTCAGCATACTTATTTAATCTATTGGTTGAATAAATAATCTGAGAAACTGGACAATATGAAGAAGAGTGAGGCATCTGGATTGGAGGAAGATTCCTTAACAAACTTCTATGTGTTGATAACATAACCTAGCTTGCTGAAGGTGAAGGGGACTTGAAGCACTTACTGCTGAAAATCAAAGACCACAATCCTGACTATGGATTACTTCTCAGCACACACGCACACACACACACACACACACACACACACACACACACACACAAGTCCTCATAAACACATAAACAGACCAATAAAAAACATCATGATCAACAGAGAAAAACTTGAAGTTGTCAAGGATTTCATTTTACTTAGATCCAGTATCAATACCCATGGAAGCAGCAGTCAGGAAACCAAAAGACACTACATTGGGCAAATCCACTGCAGAAGATCTCTTTTAAGTGTTGAAAAGCAAAGATGTCACCTTAAAGGTTATAGTAAGCTTGATCCAAGCCATGGTATTTTCAATCTTCTCATATGCATGCAAACTTTATGACAAATAAAGAAGACCAGAGAAGAATTGATATCTTTTAATTGTGGTGCTGGTGAAGAGTACTGAATATACTACAGACTGCCAAAAGAATGAACAAATGTGTCTTTGAAAAAGCACAACCAGAATGCTCCTTAGAAGCAAAAATGATGAGACTGAGGATCACATACCCATTAGGAGGGATGAGTCCTCAGAACATCATGCTTGGTAAAGTGAAACAAACAAAAAAAATGGTTGTCATTGAGTCAATTCCAACTCACAGCAATCCTTATACAAAAGGGTAGAACTGCCCCATAGGGTTTCCAAGGAGCACCTAGTGGATTCAAACTGCTGATCTTTTGTAAGCAGCTGTAGTTCTTAACTCTTAACCGCTATTCCACCAGGGTTTCCTCATAAATGAAAGGGCTAATGAAAATGGGGAAGACTTTTGACAATATGAATTGTCTGGAATAATGGACTCAAGTATGATTAGATTGCAAGGATGGTGAAGGACTGAGAAGTGTTTTGTTCTGTTATACGTAGAGTTATTGTGAGTTGGACTTCACTCAATAGTACGTTATCAACAACAAGAATTTTTACCTTTCATCATGGATAAAATCTCCCACTGTCTGCTGTGCTTTTCTCCAAATCCCACTTCTTTTCTCAAACCAATTTATATTTACTTTGCTTTGTGCATGTGTTGAGTCTCTTGGGACTGTACTGCCCATGGCTGATTGATGCTGATGAAGAAAGCCACACAGAAGACACTGGTGGTGAGAAGGAGAGCCAGTATCTCTAATGCTCCAGACTCTGATTTGGGCATTACCCAGCTCATATTTATTAGTGAACAGAATAGGTATTCATGCAGAAAAGCTACTATTGAGTTGAATGGGGTTTTAGGGAAGTTCTTCCCAAGGCAAACTTGTGCCTTCTATCTAATCAGTATAACAAAGGCTACTTCCTCAGGTGGATCCACCTTTCGAGGAGGAAAGCATATAAGCCTGGGCACAGGTACAAAGATAACATTCAGTGAGCCAGACCCATCTGTTGCGAGGGTCTGATGTCATGCATTCCAGCCATTTGTGGCTGTTATTCATTCACTCATTCACAGGCTCACAAGCTTTGCACCCAAGTCATGATGTTTGTCCTAGGCTTGGCCATGATGCCCACATCCATGCAAATATCATATTCATCTCTTCTACTTATTTATGAACCAGAAAAGTATAAATAGGATACCTTTATTCTCTCCTCTTATATTAAAGTTGAGTCCACTAGAGAGCAGGTGAGGCAGGCAATAAGGCAGAGTTACAATGGCAAGGAATGTACTGGGGAGGAAAAGGGAGATATTTGTAAAAAATAGAAGAGAGAAAGAGCTGCAGTGAGCAAAGAAAGCCATTGGATCATAATGGACAAATTTAATGTTAAAAATTCCTCAACCCCCCCTAAACACAAATCTAATTGTCTCTAAAACCAAAAAACCTGTTGTTGTCAAGTTAATTGCAACTCTTAGAGGCATGCTAATGAAACACAATGTCCTGCAAGGCACTGTAGTATATAATATACTATTATGATATCTGAAAACTCCATAAAGAGGGAGATGGAGTCAAGAAGGCAGACTAGACACATGTCTCCTTAATACCCACTGAAAACTAAGGCCTGGATTGATAATTGAACAGAGCTTTCTGGACACCCAGTGAGCCTTAAGACACAGCATAGGGCTGTCAGTTTGGACTACATTCCACTAAGTGAGAAAGTTCCTCTCTTGCACTGAAGTCTGCTTATGGCTGAATGGCCAGCTCACACAGTTCAAAGGTACTGGTGTTTTCAACTTTTTTTCTCTTTTTGTTGGCTGGTAGACAGGGGATGGGTATGAGCAGACAGCTACATTCAGCTGAAGTTCTGAAGTGAACAGAGTGGGCTACAGCAGAGAGACAGTATGTAGACTAATCACATTTTGAGAGCCCAGCAGTGGACTGGGGCACCATAGTCCCTCTACTCTCTCTTTTCAAAGCTCTTCCACAGATTAGGTTTTTTCATGGTGAGAGGAGTAGCTTGACCGGGATGCTATCTTGTTCAACTGGGAAATGGAGTTAACTAACTGGAGGTCTCAGCAGGGGCTAATTCCCAGGCTCAGAGGCAGTGCCAGTGCAGGGATCACTCTCCAGCAGAAAGGCTGTGTTTAGCACAGTATTGCCTCAAGGGTAGATGCCAGAAAGCAGCAGCCTCTCTCTACTTTAAAATATACCATAGCTTCTGAGGATGGCTGAAGAGTTGTCTCCACTGTCAACTGGAAAGAGGAGCCTGCCACACCTGATGGCCTGACAGATTCTGGAAGGAATCAGGTAGATTTAGCTTTTTAAAATAAGATTGCCTAGAGAAATAACAACTGTGTAGCCCTATTGCATCTCTTCCAGCCTTTACTGATCCACATCATAGGTTCGGTTGATGGCCCCCCATGGCTCCATAAGTAGGGCGATGTCTTTCACAGACAGGAGGTGGAGCCTGCCATCACAGAGAGTCCACTGTGGCCAGTCACTAGAGTATAAAAAGTAGCCAGTGACTAATTCCTTTCTCAGAACTACACCTCAGCTCCTGTGAAGGCAATCACAGAGAAACTTAACAGCTTCCAGGTGTTCTATAAGCAACAAACCATCACCAGGCATTTAAAGAAACATCAAACCATGGTTCCAGAAAACTCCCAAAATAAAGAATCAAAAAACTTTCTGGATGAAGAAGACTTTCTGAAACTATCAGAGGTCAATTACAAAAGAATTAGAGAGCCCTCCTAGAGATTAACAAAATGCAGCAAAACAAAACGAAAAATTAAGCAAGCTATTCAATCTAATGGAACATCAATGATCTGAAATCCAGTAGGTCAATAACAAAATTAAAGAATTAGACAATACAATTCAGAGCCCAAATAGTGGAATTAAACAACTGAAACTCAGACTTGCTAACCTTGAAGATAGAACTACTGACACCAGCATTTAAGAGGAGAAACCAGAGAAAAGAAATAAGAAAAATGAAGAAGCGTGAAGAAGAATAATTTATGATTAATTGGAGAGATAGCCGAAAACACAGAGTATTGTTGCTGAGTTTCTGACATAAAACTTCCCTGAAATTATGAAAGAAGAGAACATAGATACCCAAGATGTGTGTTGAATGCCACAAAAACAGATCTCAAAAGAAAGACACCAAGACATATTATAATCAAGCTTAATAAAATGAAACATAAGCAGAAACTTTTAAAGGCAGGGACACTCAAACTAAAGCTAAAATTCAGTGTGAAGCCCTGTAAGCTTTTGTCTGACTTCTGAGCAAAAACGATGCTGGCACACAGGCAGTGGGATGACACATTCAAATTCTTGAAGGAGAAAAACTTCCAAACAAGAACTATATGTTCTGCAAAACTGTCTTTCAGATATGAAGATGAAATTAAGACATTTGCAGATAAACTTAGAGACTTTGTGAAAACCAAACCAAAGCTACTAGAAATAATGAAAGAAGCACTTTGCTTAGAAACACAAAACCATTAAGTGTTTATTTAAGAAGGCAGTGCAAGACACAATATCCAGAAACCCCCTCATTCAGGGAAGGCACCAAATTCAGTCAGCTACAACACTAAGAGAAAGGAACCAATGATCATATCATGAAAACAAACACACCGTCACATTAAAAAAGAGGGATACATTACAGTAGTTACAGCCCTTTCAGATGGAGGTGAAGTTAATAAGATGTGTAGAAGTTAAAACTAAGTTTAAACTCAGACTATTTAGGGACATCACAGGGGTAGCCACAAAGCACAGTAATAATGCAACATATCAAAATAAGAAATGTAATTCAGGAGTCTCAACAATTGCAAGACTGTGACAATGAAAAAGAGGAAAAGTCAACCTATAAAGAGGAATGACCCAGAACAGAATATTAAGAGGAACATAGAAAACACCAACACACACACACCAAGTACATCAAAATGACAACACTAAACATACATATCAATAATTTCACTGAATGCAAACGGTCTGAACACTCAGTAAAGATGCAAAGAGTGACATCTTTGATCAAGAGGCACAACCCATCTATATGTTACTTACAAGAAACTCACCTTAGACATAAAGATATGAAGAAATTAAAAATTAAAAGGATAGAATAATATATACCAAGCTAACAACATACAAAGAAGAGTAGGCATGGCGATACTAATCCTCGGATAAAATAGGTTTTAACATAAAATCCACCATTGTGGACAAGGAGAGTCACTGCTTATTGTTGAAATGTTCAATACAAAAGCAGGACTTTACAATATTAAATATTTATGCACCTAGTACCAAAGCATCTAAGTACATCAAACAAATGCTGGCTACATTGAAAAATGAGATAGATCACTCCACAATAATGGGGGACTTAAACACTCAACTTTCAGCATCTAGAAAAGTGCTGAGTAAAGACACAAAAGATCTTATTGTGACAATTAACCAATTAGACCTTACCAATATATACAAAACTTTTATCCATCAACAGATAAATATATTTTCTTCTCTAGTGCACATGGAACATTTTTCAGAATAGACCACGTGTTAGGACATAAAGGAGGTCTCAACAAAATCCAAATCATTGAATTAGTGCAAAACATCTTCTCAGGTCATGAAGCCATAAAATTCTAAATCAACAGCAGAAGAAACATAGATCAAAATTAGAACTCATGGAAACTGAACAACATCTTGCTCAAAAAGTCATGGGCTATACAATGCAAGGATGAAATAAAAAAAAATTATGGAATCAAATGAGAATGAAAACACATCATACACTGATCTACAAGACACAGTCAAATTCTTCAGAAGTCAGTTTATCTCTATAAATGCACATATCCAGAAGGAAGAAAGGACCTAAACCAAAGAATTAACACTAAATCTTAAACAAGTATAAAGAGAGCAACAGAGGAACCCCTCAGCCACCAGAAGAAAACAGACAATCAAGATCAGAGCAGAAATTAATGAATTAGAGAATAGCAGAACAATTGAAAAAAACAATAAAACTAAAAGCTGATTTTATGCAAAGATCAACAAAATTGACATACCATTGGCTAAACTAGTAAGGAAAAATATAGAGGAAACAAATAACCACACCCCCCAAATGAGATGGGAGATGTCACAAAAGATCCAACAGAAATAAAAAATATCATAACAGAATACTATGAAAGACTGTACTCTAATAGATTTTGAAAACCTAGAGGAAATGGACACATTCCTAGAATCATATCATCTACCAAAATTATCACAAGGAGTAGAGCAACAAATAAACCCATCACAAACAAAGAGATTGAAAAAGTCATCAAAAAACTGCTAACCAAAAAAAGTCCTTGCCCAGACGGATTCACCAAAGAGTTCTACCAAGTTTTTAGAGAAGAGTTAATTTCGGAACTATTGAGTCTATTCCACAGCATCGAAAGGCATAGAATACTCTGTAATTCATTCTGTGAATCCAACATAACCCTGATACCAAAGCCAGGGAAAGATCTCACAAAAAAGAAAACTACAGACCAATATCAGTCATGAACCTAGATGCAAAAATCTTCAACAAAATCCTTGCCAATAGAATTTGACAACGTATCAAAAACTTAATTCATCATGACAAAGCTGGAGTCATACTAGGGATGCAAGTCAGGTTTAACATGAGAAAAACAATCTATGTGACCCATCACATAAATAACACAGAAGATAAGAATCCCCTGATTTTGTCTATTGATGCAGAAAAGACATTTGCTAGGTCCAACAAGTGCTAAAAACTCTCAGCAAATGGCAATAGAAGGCAAATTCCTCAACACAGTAAGGGGCATTTATGCAAAGCCAACCACCTACATCATCCTGAATGGAGAGAGATAGAAAGAATTCCCTTTCAGAATGGGAACTGGACAAGGATGCCCACTCTCACCTCTCCAGTTCAACATTGTACTGGAAGTTCTGACCAGAACAATCAGACAAGGAAATAAAGGGCATCTGCATTAGCAAAGAAGAAGCAAAAGTCTCTATATTTATCCAAAGCCATCTACGTATACAATGCAATCTTAATACAAATTCCAGTGACATTTTTTAATAAGATGGAGAAACCAATCACCAACAATATTTGGAAAGGTAAGAAACATCAGGTAAGTAGAGCACTATTGAAGAAGAAGACGAACACTGTGTGAGACCTCTTACTACTCAACTTTAGAACCTATTACACTACCACAGTAGTCAAAACAGCCTGGTATGGGTACAAAAAGAGACCTATATACCAATGGAACAGACCTGAGAACCCAGAGATGCCACCATCCTCTTATGAACAGTTGATACTTGACAAAAGCCCTAAGATTCTACACCAGGATAAAAACCTCTTTAATAAATGGTCTTGGCAAAATTGGACAGCCATCTACAAAAAATTGAAACAAGATCCATATCTAACACCTTACACAAAAACCAATTCAAATTAGATCAGACCTAAATATGAAACTTAAAATGGTAAAGACCATGCAACAAGAAATAAGATCAACAATGGATGTTTTAATACACAACTCAGACAGACCTCAAAATCTGACAAACAAAGCACTATCAACAGAAAATAGATAAATGGGACCTACTAAGAATCAAATGCTTTTGCTCAACCAAAGACTTCATCAAAAGAATTAAAAGACCACCTACAGAATAGGAAAAAATATTTGTCAACAATACGTCAGGTCAACATTTGATGTCCATAATGTACAAGGTACTGCAAAATATCAACAAGAAAATGGTAAATAACTCAATTAAGTGCTGGGCAAAGGAGATGGGCAGATACTTCTCTAAGGAGGACATGCAGACAGCCAAAAGACATATCAGGAAATGCTCAGGATCATTAGCTATTACAGAAATCCAAATCAAAATGACAATGAGATATCATCTCACCCCAACAAGGTTAACCGTGATCCAAAAAACACAAAACAACAAACGCTGGAGAGAATGTGGAGAAATTGGAACTCTCCTACACTGTGGTGGGATTGCAAAATGACAGAACCTGTTTGAAAAGCAATCTGGTGCTTCCTTAAAAAGCTGGAAATTGATATACCATTTGACCCAGTAATCCCACTGCTTGGAATATATCCTACAGAATCAAGGGCAGTTACACGAACAGATACATGCACACAAATGTTTATTCTGGCACAGTCCACAGTTACAAAGAGATAGAATCAACCCAGATGTCCAACAACAGATGAATGAATAAACAAACTATGGTACATATTACTCAATGGAACACTATTCAATGATAAAGAACAATGATGATTTTAGGAACCATCTTATAACCTGGTTTCAACTGGAAGACATTATGTTGAGTGAAGTCAGTCAGCGGTGCAAGGAGAAATATTGTATGAGACTCTTACTATAAAGACTTAAAAATACACTCATGTACAGAAGAAAAAACTCTTCGATGGCTGCAACAGAGGAGAGAGAGAGGATTGTTTATATATTAGAAATTTGAAGGAGGAAGGAAGATTAACTTAACTGGACTTCAACAAAAATTGACAACTCTTCTGATCTTAATCTAATATTGCAAGAGCAGAAAGGGTGGGGGTCTGGGAATCTTGCTCTCAGGGGACATCAAGGCCAATTGGCGTAACTAGCCTATTGTTAAGAGTGTTTTCTACACTCCACATTGGTGACTGACGTCCGGGGTCTTAAAAGGTAGCAAGCTGCCACCTGAGTACACCAAATGGTCATACCTTAGCCAGATCAGAAGACCACCAAGGACAACAAAGACAAGAGGGAAAAAGGGCATAGGAGACAGAAGGACTCACATGTACGGGTGATTGTATCAACATCTGACCAGAAGAGCCAGATGGTGCCCAGACACCCGTGATGGGGCACACAATGTCGAGTCCCAGTGGCAACAAGATAAAAAGAGGTGTGCACCCCAAGAACTCCACTAAAAATGTGCAACTGATGGTCTGAAGGCCCAGGAGTTTCCAGGGGAGCATAACCCCAAGATCTGCTGTTGTCCCGATCACAAATCGACAGTGAGGTCAACTCTTTGGACAGAAATGGACTAGACTTGGGGACACAATGTGACCACACGTTGTGTCCAGTTCATGATTCCATGCATCTACAGGATGCTGTCCTACTGGCTTCTTACTACAAGGGTTGAGGGGGCAGGAAATTGTTAAGAGGATATGACATGTATAGAAGGGAAAGGAAAGTGTGCTACAACCAGGAAAGGAGAGCAGAAGAAGCTGCAGATAGGTGGGAATTCAAATTTAATTTGGATTGTATACTTTCACTCATAAACAGATTATATTTTCACTAAAAATCTTATCTTGCACACAAATATTAAATGTTCATTGTAGCTCTATGGACAAAAGTATCAGTATAAAAACCAAATAGTTACAAAATAGTGCAAATGTTTTGATTAGTATGAGACTTCAGAAGACCTAGTTCACAAGAAAGTGTTGCAAGGGGTATTGTTATCAGTGTGTTTTTCTGCATATTTTTTTAATTTAAAAGTCCCAGTGAAAGAACTACAGGGTTCTATAACAGCAAACAGAATTCTCCTTCATGAAACATTAAAAAATATCCCTCATTCCCAGATGTTTCTTCATATTTATTAAAATTCTGGTTGGAAATTCTGCATTCATTAGCTTCCAACATTTATCCCTTATTTTTTGTTCAAGTACTATAATCAAAATAAATTTGCTTTGAAATGCCTTATTAATGTGATAATAAATCACAAGGGTAAATTCTTCAGAACATACCTCTTCAGAATCTGCAAATCCCCTAGCAATCAATGTATGTCTCAAGTACCTAGTAATTATATGTAGTTTTCCTTCAAATGGGATAGAAAGTCAGCTATTTCTTCTTCATTCATTTGTTCCTTTATTCATTTATTCAATAAACATGTACTGAGTGTGCATATGTGCCAATTAATGAGATTAATGAGATTTGTCTCTGACATCAAGGAGCAAATGTCTTTGCTTTTTCCTCCAGAGCTTGCAATGACATCCAAATGAGTACACTGCATTTGTAATTTATACACAATTGTTTGTGTCAGATGCATACAAAAATTGAGTCATGTTGTTTAATCTTCCTTATTCATCTTTATAATTCTGAAAGAGAAACTGGTAAAAAACGCCCGTTGCTGTTGAGTTGATTCTGACTCATAGTGATTCCACAGGACAGAGTAGAACTCTCCCATATAGTTTCCAAGATGGACCTGTTGGATTTGAACTGTGAACATGTTGGTTAGCAGCGATAGGTCTTCCACATTATGCCACCGTGGCTGATGTTAGATATATTGTGTACCCTGTGCCTTCCAGTTAATTCTGACCTATAGTAACCCTATAGGGTTTCCAAGGCTGCAATCTCTGTGGAAGCAAACTGCCACATCTTTCCGCCACAGAATCCCTAGTAGGTTTAAACTACTAGGTTTAGCGACTGAGCATTTAACCACTGCGCCACCAGACCTCTTTGGTGTTGTATATATTTGGTCAAAGTTAGGATGTCTATTTCTGCTCTGACAGCTATACAGGAATCTTAGGCTGGTTTTGTCTGTTCTCAGTGTAGTCAGAGTCCCTGGATAGTAAAAGCAGTTAACACACTCAGCCATTAACCAAAAGGTTGGAGGCTTGAGTCCAGTGTGACCTCATCGGAATGGCCTGGTGTTGGAGGTTATGTTAACTCTCTTGACATAACTGCAGCCATCCTGGCTAGTGTGCTGTTACTTCAACTCTGTATAACCTCTTGTGCTGTAATCAATCACTTTGACTCTACTCTGTGTACAGTAACCTAGAGGCAGTCTGGGAACACCTCCGAGTACTAGCCCGAACATGTGGAACAACGAATGCCCGAAACTGTGAACAACTGACTCAGTTACTGAGTGTTTCAGTTCCTTGTTTTCTGAGATACCAACTGTATTGATGAAAGGTATAAATACTCTAATAAAACTTTGTTCTGGGCTCTCGGCTGGCGATAGCCGTTAGCCGCCTGATCCCAAACTGTTTCATGTCTATCTTTTCTTTAACTTGCGGCATGCGGCGTGGCTTCTCCTCCAACTCATGTTCAGGCGGAGAACTCCCGGTCTCTGTCAGCCTGGTGACCTGTTTCTGAAAACTCAACCAATGAAATTTGTATGGTGCACAGTTCTGTTCAGACACACATAAAGTCATCAAGAGTTCAAACAACTCGATTTCATTTGACAAGGAAGATTCAGTCAGAGGCTTACTGGTATACCATCTGCAACCATATGTGCCTGGAATTGCATCATTTTTTCTTGGTGAGCACAAGTCTTATATGAGGTTTTGAGTGGAATGGAGTTTGCACAAGTTGGATTAGGTGATTGCAGAATTCTCAGGAGATTGATGAGTTCAGGGCTGCTGGTTGCTAGTTAGGTTTTTCATGGTCCACTCTATATGAAGTAAAGGGCAGTAACCCATTTCTGACTTTCACAGAGTTCCCAGGCAGAGGTAAGAATAGTGCTCAACAGTGGGAAAGGCTGAACTCTGTGAATCTCGTCAGCAATTCTCTGAGGTGCATCCTTCTCCGTTTCATAGCCTGTGGCATTGAGATGAGTCTGTAAAACTAGTGGGTTTTTTGAATTCCCAAATCAAGGTTGTGCTGTTTTGGTCTTCTGTGAAAATCTAGCTCTCTGTGGGAGACTTCATTAGCGATTTTTAGATATAACTATACAAACCAGATCATAGTGAATCAATAGGGCAGTGTAGAACTGCCCCGTAGAGTTTCCAAGGAGCCACTGGTGGAATCATACTGCCAACTTTTGGTTAGTAGCCAAATACTTAACCATCAAGTTGGAATTGACTGCCTGTCAATGGGTTTAATTTGTTTTTGTACAGAAATCAGAGCCCTGGTGGCACAATGCTTAAGAGTTGCTACTTCTGTAGGATGTCATCCTGCTTACTTCAAGCTGGAGGAAGGGGAGTGGGTGAAGAGGAGGGGATAGGAGACTGTTGGGAGGATAGGATATGCATGGAGCAGAGAGGTGGGGTGCGCTGTCACTGGGCAGGTAGAGCAGTGGGAGCTGCATATAGGTGAGCATGCAAATTTATATGGGAATGTACATTTTCATAATCATAATTAAAAAATTGCTACTAAGCAAGAGGTTAGCCATTCAAATCCACTAGCCATTCCTTGGAAACCTTGTGGGGCAGTTCTGCCCTGTCTTTTAGGATTGATGTGAGTTGAAATCAACTCAAAAGCAGTGGTCTGGTTTCTGGTTTCTGGAGCACCGGTGGCTAGTGGTTAAGCATTTGATTGCTAACCAAAAGGTTGTTAGTTAAATCCATCAGCCACTCCTTTGAATCTCTGTGGGGCTATTCTGTCCTGTATGGTCATGATGAGTTTGTACCAAGTTGACATCACCTAATAACAATAACAGAAATTAGTGAAAGTAAACGATTATGTGTTTCTAAATATCATGTCACCATACTGTTCTAGCTGCTTACTGGAACTTTTTGGCTACTTACAAAGGATGTTGACAGATATGATTTGGTAAATAAACTTTCCCTCAGTGGAAAAAAAAGTTTCTTGTTTCTCAGAAAAATTCCTAATTTGTATTTGCTTTGAGGTCTGTCACTTATGTAAATGATTGTGATCTGCTTTAGTTGTATAATAATTTTAAAATGAATGTTCTTTGCTTATTTCAAAGCTAGGTCACAAGACTACATGAGAACTTAGATTATGACAAAATAGTATACATAGAGGAACAAAAACAATTTAGAGTTTACAATTTTTATTAATGAAATATATCCACTCAACTAGCATTCCAATCCAGAAACAGAGTCTGAATTGCATCTCAGAAGTTCTCATTGTGATTTCTTTCTAATGATTCTTTCCATAAGGGTGTTCCTGTCTTGACTCTGTTAGTAGTGTTTTTGTTTTTGTTTCTGTTTCTTAGACTCTATGTATATTTATGCAATTATCTCTTTTGGGACAGGCTTGTTCTACTGAATATTATATTTGTTACCTATACTGATTATGATTGTGACCTATATTATTACGTGTAGTTATCAATTCATTTATTCTCAGTGAGGTAAGATATTCTATTGTGTGAATATTCACAGTTTATTCATCCAACCCCAGTGGGTGGACATGTTCTTAGTTTCCTCTTTGGAGGTATTACAGAAGCACTGTAAACATCATTGGGCATGTCTTTTGGCAGTCATTTCTGATGGGTCTATACCTAACGGTGGAATTAGTGGGTTGGACAATCTATTTGGGTATTGTAAAACACTTTTGAATTTCCCCAAGGTGGAAAAGAAACCAAAAAGCTCATTATTATGATATTAACACATTTTTAATATGTGTGGGTTAAAGTATATCAGTACATGTTACATATTCTGGATAATATTAATTTATCTTGTGTCTATTAATCCATGAGTACAATTTTTAATTCTTATACTGGTGAATATTTGTTCTGCTTAGCAACCATGCAAAGCAATTTGTTGGAAAGATAAATTTGGGGGATAAAAAAACATCATCATTGATCAAGTCTGACTCATAGTAACCCTACAGGACAGAGTAGAACTGCCTCATGGAGTTTCCAAGGAGGACCTGTTGCATTTGACCTGCTGACCTTTTGATTAGCAGCCATAGCACTAAACCAACATATGGCTAGAGTTTGCAATTTGTGAATACTATAAATAAAATTCAACCCTGAATAATAACTTTCCCTCACATGTACACATGTATACACACCTCCCACACATATACCCACACTTTAGAAGTATTCATACCTTATTGTAGGCAGCAAGTGAAAAATGATGTCGGATTGTCAGAATTTAAAGTCATATTAATATCTTAATACATTTATGTTTGTTTTCAAATTGTAATCACCAAAATAAAAAATTCATTGTTGCTTGTCCAAATAGGTAAGAAGTGTTATGGAATGAATTGCTCCACCAAAAATGTGTGTCAGCTTGGTCAGGCCACGATTTCAAGTGTTATGTGATTGACTTTCATTTTGTGATCTGATGTGATTATATTAAAAGTGTGTTGAAAATTCTAACCTCTACAATGTTAATGAGGCCGGATTAGGGTCAGTTATATTGATAAGGCAGAACACAACCGACAGGATCAGACTGTATCTGTACCCATTCTCTTTTGAGATATAAAAGATGGAATCAGGCAGACAGGAGAGCAACTTCATTACCACCAAGCAAGAAGAGCCAGGAGCTGAGAGTATCTCTGGATCCAGGGTCTCTGTACTAAGAAGCTCTTAGACAACTGAAAAGTTAATGACAAAGACATTCCTCTAGAGACAACACAGACAGAAAGTATTCCCCTGGAACTAGCCCACTGAATTTGGACTCCTAGCCTCCTAAACTGTAAGACAGTACATTTTTTCTTTTTAAAGCTATCTGTTGATGGTATTTCTGTTGTAACTACCCTAGATAACTGAGAGATCATCATGAAAGTTAACTTGGAATCCTAGAAATAATCACTGTAGGGATAAAAATATAAAACTTCACATACTTAGTGAGTGAGAACATTATCTGTATAGTTAAGGAAAGTAAGTGTCCTAATTACCTGGTACTGCTCCAACAGAAAATATCTTGAGCGGAAGGCTTTATAAAGACAAACTTTATTTGTCACAATCTGATAAGCCACAAATTCCTTCACAAGTTGTAAGTCCATTCAATAGGAGAAATTGTCACTGTCCAGTAATCTAAGTTCAAGTCCTGTGAGAGCATCTCAGCACAGGAACCTCGGGTCCAAAGGATATGTTCCACTCTCGGTGCTTGTCTCTTGGTGGTATGAGGTTGCCAACTTCCTTAGCTCACTTCTCTCCCTTATATTCCACAGGCTTGTAGCTTGATTCCTGCCTCACCAACCCAACTTGCTCTTTCTCCATCATCAATTATCACAGAGGCAGGATTCACAACACGTGGGAGGAATGGCATCATATTGGGATGCATAGCCAAGTCAAATCATCACATACAGTTTTGGGAGACACAATTCAATCCATGACAGTCAACAAAATGTCTTTAACTGTGTTGCCTGCCTCTTTCAAGGTAGAGTCTTACTTTCATTAGATGTATTCAGATTATCAATATATTATCCAATTTTTAGTCATTATCCAAAGTTATACTTCTCAATACTACTTTTGTTTAAATAAAATTTAACTCATTATAATAAAAGGAGAAAAATTAGAATTTTGTGTGTCTTAGAAAAAGTTGTCCATGGAATTAGAGAAATGGGAAAGCAACAAACAATAGAAACATGAGTTAAACTGTGATAGAACAAAATAAAAATAATAAGTAACACTTAGGAGAGCATTTTAGTTTATTTTAATTATTTAATCTCCTAGAAAAGATGACGTATAATCAACTACATGGAAGGAATTCTATATACGAAGAATACAAGAAATTAAGCTGGAGGGATAACAAATAAAACAGAGTAGATTGCTCCTACCCTTCATTTTTCTCCAAACATTAAAGAATTAGGGAGTTATAAAAAGATATGTACTCACATGAAGTCAGAGAATAAATGAGGAAGCAACACACATGTATACACACAACAAAAACAAACAAAAGAAGTAGATTTCAAAACTTTTGAAAGTAGGTAAGTAGTACTGTTGATGTTGCTGTTAGGTGCTCTTGAGTCAGCTCAAACTCATAGCAATCCTGTGAATGAGCTCTGACAAACGTAATTGTTCTAAGTGGTACATACCTCATTGCTGAATATCACCACAGTCATCTTCCAAGTACTCCCCTTGGGCAGCTGTGCACTGATGCCAGCTCTTAGCCCACCTTTATCAAAGCAATTTTAGAACTCTTTTTTGTTGTAGCCATTGTGCCTAGTGGCACAGAGGCAAGTTAGCCAACTTAATTGCATAGCTGTCTGTGAGGGAGTTTTTAGCCAGAAAACAAACAACTGTATTGGAAGATCTGCTTGTCCCATCTGGCCCCCAATGACTTTTTTATTTACACAGAGATAAAGGAAATAATGAAAAGAAGGCATGCAGATGACATTCAGGACATCAAAGGCAGCACGACGATAACTCTGATGGCCATTCCAGAAAGAGTTCCACAATTGCTGTGAAGGTTTGACTAGGCACTGCCGTCAGTTCACAGGTTTCCAAGGAGAGTCCTTCGAAGGTGACAGTAGCGCTACTCAGCAATCAGGAATGTAGCACTTTTTCTAGGATAAGTTTGCAAACTTAACTGTCAGTCCTCATGCGATAGCATTAAACACTGCCCGATCCTGTGCCATCCTCACAGTTGTTGCTAATTTTGATATTGTTGCATTCAGTGTGTCACTCCGTCTCACTGAAGATTTTCATCTTTTTTTTCTGACCCTCTACTGATTATGACGTCCTTCTCCAGTAACTGGCTCCTCCTGATCATAGGTACGTGAGGTGATGTCTCTCCATCCTCACCCTCAAGGAATATTTTTGCTGCACTTGCTGTAAGACAAATATATTTGCTCTTTTGGCAGAAGACTAGAAAGTAATAATTCCTGCAGACTTGGCTTCTGAGTTTGTCCATAATACAACAAACATTTGAAGACATCAGGCACACAGCAATAGTAAGGTCATGAAGATGGGAGGATCATGTGAATCTCTTTATGGAATGACCGGAGCCCAGAACCCTTTTAGACTCCTCCCGGCCAGGGGATATCCTTGTCGCCATCTCCAGCCTTGACAATAATCCCAGAAGATAATCCTGTGGTGGATGCAAACATCTAGAGTTGTGGTCTACATTTTCTACAGATTGCATGCATGAAGTATGCATATGAAATTAAGAGGTTTGATCTATCATGGAAACGACATACATTTAAATCATCTTGCTGCTCTACTTTCGAAAGACTACAATCAAGGCATGGTATTTTTAAAAAGTTCCCACTTTTCATTTTCAAGACAAGAGACTGAAAGGTTTTTCTCTGAAGAGAAGCTGAAACTCCTGCAGGGAAGACATTATATGATCTGTCACAGATTATAGTACAGTCCCTGAGAAAACTACAGTGAAAGCTATTAGGTGGCAGGCCCTAAGAAGGCTCTGAGATTCTGGCTAGATTTTTTTCATATCAGATAATTTCATGTTCTTAAATATGACAGGAGACTCAATTGTGTCGAATTTGAAGAATCAAATGGATAAAGGTTTAAAATTTGTAAATCAAACCGAATCAGAGATGTCACTAACAGTATGAAACAAGAGCTATAGTCTTGATAAAGTAGACAATAGCCAAAAGGAAGCCAAACATAATTTATGAAAGATCATAGAAATAATAGAGGGTTAACTTTTATAACTATCTGTAGCAGTTTTTAATAGGTGCCATTGAGTCATTTCCACTCATAGTGACCTTGTGTATAACAGGATGAAATACTGCTTTGTACAGCTCCACACTCACAATTATTGCTATGTTTGAGCTCATTATTATAATCACCATGCCAATCCATCCATTTTTAAATGATCCTCTAGGCAATTTACCAAACATGTAATCCTGCTCCAAGGACTGGCTCCTACTGACAACACTTTCAAAGCAAATGAAATGAAGTCTTGTCATTGTCACCTCTATGGAGTACTTCTCCTAAGAGATTTGTTCATTTTCCTGGCTGTCCATAGCACATTCTCAACACAATAATTTAAAGCATTAATTCTTCTCTGATCTTTGTTACTCACTGTCCAACTTTGGTATGCATATGAGGTGACTGAAAACTCTGTGACTTGGGTCAGGTAGATATACCTTATTCCTCAAAGTGACATCTTTGTTTCTGAACACTTTTAAAGAAGCCTCTTACAGCCACTTTGTCCAATGCAACATGTCATCTGATTTCCTGAGTGCTGCTTCCGTGGACATTGATTGTGAATCCAAGTAAAATGAACTCTTTGACAACTTCAGTATTTTCTCTATTTATCATAATGTTCTTTATTGGTCCAGCAGATTTTTGTTTCCTTTTGGGTAACATGTAGTTCATGCTGAAGGTTGCAGTAAAAAATAAATGTTCTTTGCTTTCAGCAAGGAAGGCTATGTCATCATCTACGTATTGCAAGTTGTTAATGAGTCTTCCTCCAATCCTGATGCTGTGTTCTTTGTATAGCGCAGCTTATCAGGTTATCTGCTCTGAACACAGACAGTAAGTATAGTAAAATAATACAACACAGCTTTGACAGCTTTACTGGTTTTGAATGATATACACTATCCCCTTCTTCTGTTTGAAGGATGGCCTCTTGGTCTAGGTACCAGCTACATACGAACACAATTAAGTTTATGGAATTCCATTTATTCCAATATTATCCTTAATTTGCTATTATCCACACAGTTGAATGCCTTTGCATAGTCAAAAGCAGGTAAACAACTTTCTGTTATTATCTACTTTCAGTTGAGATCCATCTGACATCAACAGTGATAGTCCTTGTTTCACATCCTCTTCAAAATTCTGCTTGAATTTCTTGACTGCTTCCTGTCAACTTACTCATGCCACTGTCTTGAATTTTCTTCAACAAACATTTGCCTGTCTGTGATACTAAAGGTATTGTTTGATGATTTCCTCTTTCTTCTGGACCATCTTTTTTGAAATGGGCACAGGTATGAATCTCTTCTAGCCTGCTGGTCAGATAAGCTGTTTTCTAAATTTCTTGACGTAGATAAGTGAGCTCTTCCAATGTTGTATCCATTTATTGAAACATGTCATTTCGATTCCATCTTTTCCTAAAGACTTTGTTGGTTTTTCAATATGTTCAGAACAGGATGGATTTCCTCTTTAGTACTGCTGGTTCTTCATTACATGCTACCTCTTGAAATGTCTGAATATCTATCCACTCATTTTGTCACAGTGTCTCTGTGTAGCTTTGTTGTTAGTTTCTGTCAGTTCTGTTTCAACTCATAGTGACCCAATGCATAATAGAATGAAATACCACCTGGTCCTGCACTATCCTCAGAATTGTTGTTATGCTTAAGCACATTGATGCAGCCACCATGTAGTACCTTCCAATCCAAGGGACTCATCTTCTGGTGCTGTGACAGACAATGGTCCCTTGCTATTTACAAGATTTTCACCCCCGCCCCCTTTTTTCGTTTTTTGAAGTAGACTTCGAGGCCCTTTTCCCTAGCTGTCTTAGTCTGGAGGCTCTGCTGAAACTCGCCCACTGCAAGTGACCCTTATGATATTTGAAATACGAGCGGCATAGCTTCCAGCATCACAGCAGTATGCAAGCCATCAGAATGTGACAAACTCACAGATGTAGGGTGGACATATTCTTAGACATCATATTATTCTAGACTCTTGTCTAAAAAAGAAATGTGACAGAGATCTGTGAGCGCCTCTAGTGCTGCATCTGTGCTTTGAAACATCTCAGTTGGTATTGTGCCTTGTTTTTCATGATCGTCTTCGGTACAGCTTGGACTTCTTCCTTCGGTATCATCGCTTCTTGAACAGATGCTGTCTGCTAAAATAGCTGATCATTAGCTAACTCCTTTTGATACAGTGGCTGTATTCCTTCCATGCTCTTGTGATGCTTCCTGAGCCTTCACTATTTGACTGTATGGAGTGACATAGAATCCTTCAAAATTACAACTCAAGGCTTGAACACTTTCAAAACAGAGTTTTATTTATGAATTCTGCAAGGAAAGGAGAAATAACTTGACAAATATAAATTAAAGAAGAAATTTATTATTTTATCAACTTTGTGAAACGATGTGATGGATTGCTGAGAGATCTCATAGAATATATGACCTGGAGCTCTTCAAGAATTGACTCATAAGACAATGTTTCCAAATATTCCTCGGGATAAGAATCAGTATTTCCCTTTGAAGTACTACTTTTACAGATCTACCTTTAGGTCTTTTTTTTTCTTTCCCCCTTAAAACTGCATGTGATTCAAGAAAGCTAAACAGGGAGGACATTAACTATAAGTTATACAATTTTTTATTTCTATTGGTTCTTTTTTATTCTAAAAGGATAATTTTATGTATATATTTTTCTGTGGAGAAATGATACTCAGCATCATTATGTAGTTTAGCTTCAGTGGCACTTATTTTTTTATAAATTACTCTGTAGATACAAATCTTTAAAGAACAGATTAATAATAGCAGAAGTGTATTTTCTTAAAAATAATCTCAAATATCATAAGTTGTTGATTTTATGTTGCTTTCGTTCTGTTACATATCTGTATTATAAACAACTGCAAGCCCTGCTGAGTTATCTGTCATTAGGTATTCATATGAGAGGTTAGTGATATAAGTTAGAATTATTACTTTTCCTTCTTGAGTGGAGTTAAATTAAATCAGACCCCTGAGTTTCTGCTTCAGTATTATCTCTCATCTACAAGAATATCTGTAGAATCTTGTAGACAGAATTGCCATATCTGTCATCAGCTGTTTAACCTAGTAAGGACTATACCCTTTTCTTGAGAAGTTCAGTGCTTATTTTAAAAACATGAGAGGACACATTATTATAGTGGTTATCTATTTGCTCAGTGTAAGGTCAAAATGCCATCTGCTCTAAAGCTGGAGTTAGAGCATGGGTGCCATCTGGAACATTATCTATTAATATTCAAATTTTTAGTCACGGGAGATTTTTGTTTAAACATAAATACCGTATTGTTGATCTCCTTCAAATTTACTGATGTTTAAGGATGTGATAGCATTAATTATGGGAAATAAATATTAAGTTTAGTCCATTCAGATGATTTTTGCATACCAAAATGTATCATTAAATGATCTTTATATACTTTATTACATATTATTGTATGGTATGTTAATGTGTTATATTTTTAAGATTTGAAGTTTTCTGAATTGCATTTTTAAATTTTATTGGAACATCTAGATTTTTTTGTTGTTGTTTGTTAGGTCCTGAACAATTAATTTAATGAACATTTTATTTTCTAAGTATGGCTTTAGTTCTTTGCTGTGTGTAACTACAGAATAAACACTCTGCTGTTGAGTCAATTTCAACTCACAGCAACCCTATAAGACAGAGTAGAACTGTACCATAGGATTTCCAAGCCAACTGACATTGTTGGAAGCAGACTGTCAATTTATTTCTTGCAAAGCAGCCAGTCAGTGCAAACCTTTTCATTAACAGCTGATCAAGCAAGCATTTCAAGTATACTTAATATTAGTGATGTTATTTGAAGCTTAAAGAATATTTAAATAAAAATGATTCCCAAAATTTTTTTTTCTTTAATTAAGAAATCTAAGGCTATATGTTAGTTATTCTCTGGGAATAACTTTAGAATAATTTATTTCGATCCAAGGGATTTTGTATGTTTATTTCATTGTTTGTCAATTTTAGATATTTTTCAGCAGCACTCATAACTCTTGATGTGTATCATCTCCACCTCCCATCAGTTAGCTTGCCATATTGTGGTGCTTTTGTGCAGCTAGGGTCACCATGAGTCGGATCCGACTCGACAGCACTTGGCTTGACCTTGTGCAGCTATGAGAATGAAAGCTGTGTCATACTGGTATTTAAAATACTAGCAGGTTCACACATGGTGAACAGGACAGGATTTTGGTGGAGCCTCCTGACTAAGACAAACTAAAGAAAAGCCTAAGGTCTTCTTTAGAAAATTAGTCAGTGAAACCCATATGGATGGTTTTCAAAACCATCAAAGCAAAAGATTATTATTTGATATGGTGCTGGAAGATGATCTACATGAGTTAGAAGTCGCTCAAAATACACAGTGGCCTCACAAGAAAAAAGACGTTCAAAATATGAAGCATGACAAAACAGACAACAACGAACTCACAGACATCAAGGATTTTGAAAATGGTACACCACCAGAAAGATCTTGTAGATGATTCCCCAGGGGCCAAGAAGGCAGACTAGTCACACATCTTCTCTGATCACCCTAAAGTTTAAGATCTTGAACAGCAGCTAAATGGAAAAAAAAAAGGACATTTAAGGAGCACCAAGATGAGGCAGAAAGTTGTAAAACTAGAGTTAGCAACAGGAAGGTGAACAAGTACATTTGTCAGAAGGGAAACAGCAGTGTAAGGGGTCCTGCTTCCATTGGCATGAGAACAGAGAGGCTGCTCAGGTACAGATGCCATCTTTATCGCTAGGAGGCTAGGAATGGTACTGCTCTGCTTTAGAGGCTGACTGGCACTGTCTGCTACACTGAGCAGTAGCACCTGAGTGGATAGTATCTCTCTCAACCAAGAAGTTGTGTTTAGGACAGCTGCACCCAGAGAGCACAAAAGTGTCTGGCAGCCAAGTAGAGTAGCATCCTTTACCCCTCCCTTCTATGAGCTAGGCCAGAGGCTAAATTCCAGTTTGCTACCCAGAACGGAACTGGGATTGTATGTGTGTGCTCTTAGCTATTCTCTGGGACTCAGGAAGAAACAAAGGGAAGGGTAGAAGTAAACCACTGCTAAGACAGAGCACCTGATGAAGTCTATACATCTCAAGGTAAGTGCATAGGATACCTCAGTCCTTTCCTACATGCAAACTTCTCTCCCTGTCTTCAACCTTTCCCACCTGTCTTCTCTGCTTTACACCTCAGGCTAAAGTCTGGTGCACCCCCTGGGCAGAATTGGCACATTTTACCTATGTACCTGGAGCTTTTCTCCTGGATTTGGAGATAGAAACAAAGAGAGCAGTAGGTGATAAATTCCACTGGTCTTCAGAGCTACAGATTGCTGCACTTACGGGAGCACTGCAAGCTAAGTGCACATCAGCTTTCATGACTCAAACCTTTCCTATGCACCAGTTCACTCCCTAAATTCAGCCTTTTCCCCCTCTCTTTTCTGCTCTATACTGGATCTAAATTCTAGAGCACTATCTGTGATAGAAGTGAATTTTGTGTGTGTGCACTGAGTTTTTCCCCTGGATCTGGAGAGGGAAGCAAAGGGAAAGCTGGTTCCCCTGAGCCATAAACTACTGCAACCTCTCTCATTGTGGTCATCACTAAAACCATCAAGTGATAGAGTTTCAGAATTATTAAGGCTGAATAACCACCCTAGCTCCAATAACTAGACTACTTGGACAGTCAGAACCAAATTAAAATACATATGTATATCTGCTTCGATAGACAGATAGCTAGACAGAAAAATAGATGATATAATGCGTACATACATATATATGTAAATTAGACTGCAATAACCTAGCAATTAAATCACAACAGCTTCCTGATGTATTGGAGACAGGAATCAGTCTCTAAACATTTGAAGAAGCAAACCATCATGGTTCCAGAAAACTCCCCAAATAAAAGATTCAAAAAATTTCCCAGATGAAGAGGCCTTCCTGAAATTATTAGAATACCACAGAATTATATAAACAGCTCTTCTAGATCTTAGGAAGGAAATTATACAAAGTGCAGCAGAACAAAATGAAAAATTAAACAAGGTATATGAATTCCTAAAACAACAATGATCTGAAATTCAGCAGATTAATAATAAAATCACAGCATTAAACATTCAGTTGAAAGTCAAAGGGGCAGGATTGAGAAAATGGAATGCAGAATTAGTGACACTGAAGATAAAGCAACTGACACCAGCACTTATAAGAATAAAACAGATAAGACTCAAGAAAAATGAAGAATCATTACGTTTTGTGGGACTCTATGAAGAGGAATAATTTACGAGTGATTGTAGTACAAGGACAGGGAGGGATGGCAGAAAATGTAGACAGAATAGTTGAAAACTTCCCAGACATCGTAAAAGACAAGAAGATAGCTATCCAAGATACTCGTTGAACTCCACAAAAGATAGATCCTAAAAGAAAGACATCAAGACATATTACAATTAAGCTCAACAAAATGAAACATAAGGAGAGGCTCTTAAAGAAAGCTAAGACTAAACCAAAACTAACATACCAAAGAGAGTAGTTTAGACTGAGATCCAATTATTCAGCTGAAACCATACTGGCAAGAAGATGATGGGATGACACATAAAAAGCCTTAAAGAAAAAAAAAAAAAAATCCAACTGAGAATTATATATCCCTCAAAATTGTTTCTCAAACATGATGGTCAAATTAGGACATGGTAAGATGATAAACAGAAGCTTAGAGACTTTGCAAAAGCCAAAACAACATTACAAGAAATATTGAAGGAAGTTCTTCAGTTAGAAAATCAGTAATATCAGACATATACTCAAGGATACAATGCAAGACACAGCATTCAGAGTCCTATTGGTTAGGGAAGTCACAAAGCTCAATCAAAGGTGAAATACTAAAATTAAGGAAACAGATCTCAGTTTATAAATTACGACAACATTATATCAAAAAGAGGAAATATCAATGTATTCCTAGAATTTTCAGATAGAGAATCAAGAGCTATATAGAAGTTAAAGACTGACTTAAACTTAAAACATTATGGGGGCAGATACTGTGGTAGCCACAAAGCAAAGCAACAATACTACACATCAAAACAATCTAGAAGTCTCAACACATATAAAACTAACACTCAAAAAGATTAAAAGAAAATCCGTAAAGAAAAATAACTCAGAACAGAATATTAAGTGGAACAAAGAAACTGTTAAACAACACAAAAATAAAGGCACCAAATGAGAACACTAAATTCTCACCTATCAATAACTACACTGAATGTAAATTGATTTAATGCACCAATAAAGAGACAAAAAGTAACAGATTGGATCAAAAAACATGACCCATCTGTATGTTGCTTACAAGAAACACATCTTAGACTCAAAGATATGAACAAACCAAAAATCGAAGGATGGAAAAATACATACCAAGCTAACAACATGCAAAGATGAGCAGGAGTGGTAGTACTAATTTCAGATAAAATAGACTTTAAATTCCGCCATTGTGACAAGGATGGTCACTATTTATTGCTTAAATGTTCAGTTCATAAGGAGACCATAACAATATTGACAATTTATGCGCCCTGTATCAGACCTTCTAAATATATCAAACAAATGCTGACAACACTGAAAAATGAGATGGATCACTCCATAATATTAATAGACTTCAGTACTTCACTTTCAGTAATGGACAGATTATCCAGAAGAAAAGCTCAGTAAAGATACAGAAGATCTTATTGTGACAATAAACCAACTAAACCTTATGGGCATATACAGAAATCTCCACCCAACAACAGACAAGTATACCATCATTTCCAGTACACGTAGAACGTTTTCCAGAATAGACCACATATTTGGCCTTAAAGCAGTTCTCACAAAATCAAAATCACTGAAATATTGCAAAGCATCTTCTCATAAAGCTACAAAAGTTGAAATCGACAGCAGGAAAAACCATGAGTGGAAACTCAAACTTACGCGAACTGAACACTATGCTCAAAAATTAATTTGTTATAGAAGAAATCTAGGATGTGATAAATTCATGAAATCAAATGAGAATGAGAATACATCCTACCAGAAACTATGGTGTACAGAAAAGCAGTGCTTAGAGGTCAATTTATCTGAATAAAAGCAAACATCCACAAGGAAGAATTAATCAAAGAATTAACCCTACAACTCAAACAATTGGAAAGAACCCCTTTGCACCAGAAGAAAACAGACAATAAAAATTAGAGTAGAATTAAGTGAATTGGAGAATAGAAAAATAATTGAAAGAATTAACAAAACCAAAAGCTGGTTTTTTAAACAGATCAACAAAATCAATAAACCATGGGCCAAACTCACAAAAGACAAACAGGAAAGTAAATGAATTACCCAGATAAGAAATAAAACAGGAGATATTACAAGAGATCCAAACAAAATTATAAAAATCATAACAAAATACTATGAAAACTGTATTCTAATAGATTTGAAAGCCTACAGGAAATGTACAAATTTCTAGAATCATGTTACCTACCAAAACTATCGCAAAGAGAAGTAGAACAACTTAATAAATCCATCACAAAATAAGAGATTGAGAAAGTAATTAAAAAAAAACTCCAACCAAAAAAGTCATGCCCCAGATGGCTTCTCTGGAGAATCTACCAAACATTTAGAGAGAAGTTAAATACCAATACCATTGAAAATATTTCACAGCATAGAAAACAATGGAACACTCCTAAATTTGTTCTCATAGCATAAATCTGATAGAAAGCCTGATAAAGATAACATGGAAAAATAAAATTGTAGACCAATATCTCTCATGAACCTAGAGGTACAAATCATCAAAAAAAATTGTAACCAATAGAATTCAACAACATATCAAAAAAATAATTCACCGCAGCCAAATAGGATTCATACTAGGGATACAGGTTTGGTTCAACATCAGAAACACAAGTAGCGTAGTAAACCACTAAATAAAGCAAACAATAAGAATGACTTGATTTTATCAACTGATGCAAAAAAAAGGCATTTGACAAGCCCAAACACCCATTCGTGTTAAAAAAATCTCTCAGCAAAATAGGAATAGAAAGGAAATTCAGCAAGGTAATCACAGGCATCTATTCAAAGTCAACAGCCAATATCATCCTGAATGAAGAGACACTGAAAGTATTCCTCCTGAGAATGGTAAACAGACAAGGATGCCCATTGTTATCACTTTTATTCAATATTATGTTGGAAGTTCTAGCCATAGCAATCAGAGACAATAAAAAAATAATGGACATTTGCATTGGTAAAGAAGCAAAAGCGTCTCCATTTGCAGATAATATGATCTTATACACAAACCCTGGTGGCATAGTGGGTTAACTGCTACATCTGCTAACCAGAAGGCCAGCAGTTCAATTCTGCCAGGCACTTGTAGTGGCAGTTGTACTCTGACCTCTAGGGTTGCTGTGAGTCAGACCGGATTTGACAGTAGTGTTTTGTTTTTGTTTTTGTTTTTATGATTGTATACACAGAAAACTCTAAGAAAAACATAAGTAAATTACTAGAGCTAATGAAAGAGTTCAGCAAAGTATCAAGATACAAGATAAACATGAATAAATCAGTAGGATTCCATCATTAAAGACACCATCAAATCAATACCATTTATAGTAACCCCCAAGAAGATAAAACACGTAGGAATAAACCTAACCAGAGATTCAAAAGACTTATAGAAATAAATCTGCAAGATTCTACAGAGAAAAAAAAAAAAAAAAAAGACCTAGATAATTGGAAATACCTACCTTGCTGATGGGTAGGTGGGCTTAAGATTGTGAAAATGTCTATTCTGCCAAAGAGATATGTACACACAATGCGATCCCAATACAAATTCCAATGTCATTTTTTAATGAGATGGAGAAACAAATCACTAATGTTGGAAAGAGAAGAAACCCTGGCTAAGTAAAGCACTACTGAAAAAGAGGGACAAAGCAGGAAGCCTCACATTACCTGACCTTAAAACCTAGTACATGTTACCGTAGTCAAAATAGCCTGGTATTGGTACAGAAACAGACGTATAGAGTGATGGAACAGAATAGAGAGTTCAGAAATAACACTATCCACCTATAACAGCTGGAATTTGACAAAAGCCCAAAGGCTGTGAACTGAGGAAGAAACAGTCACTTTAACAAATTGTGTTGGCAAAATTAAATACCCATTTGCCCCAAACTGAACCAAGATCCATATCTCGGACTTTACATAAAAGTTAACTCAAAATGGATGAAAGACCTAAACATCAAATCGAAAAAGATACAGATTATGGAAGAAAAAATAGGGACAACACTGGAAGCTCTAATACACTGCTTAAACAGACTACAAAATATCACTAACACTTCACAAACAGTAGAAGAAAAAAACAGATCTTTGGGAACTACTGAATATCAAGCACTTATCATCCAAAAACTTTATCATGAGAGTAAAAAGACTGTCTAGAGACTGGGAAAAAATATTTGGCAATCATGTACCTGATTGATGTCTAAATTCCATAGCCAACATGGTACTGCAAAATATCAACAAGAAAAAGACAAATAACCCAATTAAACAATGGGCAAAGGAAATGGACATACACTTCTCCAAAGCAGACATCCAGGCAGCCAAAAATACATGAGCAAATGCTCATGATCTTTAGTTATTAGAGAAACCAAATAGAAACCAAACATTAGAGAAACCAAATGAAATCAAAACGAGATACCATTTTACCACAACAAGGTTGCCACTAATCCAAAAACACGAAACAACAAATACTAGAGGGACCGTGGAGAGATAGGAACTCTTCTACATCGCTGGCAGGAGTGCAAAATAATACAGCCTCTTTGGAGAGCAATTTAGTGCTTTCTTAAAAAGCTAGAAATAGAAAAAAAGATCCAGCAATCCCACCACTTGGAATAGATCCTACAGAAATAAGGGCTGTCACATGAACAGATACCTGTGCACGAATGCTTATTGCAGCACATTCCACAATAGAAAAAAGACGCAATCAATCTAAATGCCCATCAACAGATGAATGCATAAACAAACTATGATATACATACGTGAAGGAGCGCTATGCAATGATAAAGAACAATGACGATTTTAGGAAACATCTCATAACCTGGAGTCAACTGGATGACATTATGTTGAGTGAAGTCAATCAGCTGCAAAAGGACAAATATTGTATGGGACCACTAGTACAAGGAAGAAAAGGTTTACGCACCTAGGAATATATTTGATGGCTACGAGGGTGGGGAGGGAGGGAAAATGTTGTTCATAGATTAGTCAATAGGAATTCAGTTAGATGAAGGGAGTGATAGCATGCAGTAGAAGCCAGGTCAGCATAACTGGTTTTCTAAACTCAACCCAATATTTCAAAGGACAAAGTCACAGAGACAGGGTCTGGGGACCATTTCCAGGGATGTCAAGGTCAATTGGTGTAACTAGTCTTTTTCTAGGACAGTGTTCTGCACCTCATATTGGGTAGTAATTACCTGGAGTCTTAAAAGCCATCAAGTTGCCATCTGAGAAACATCTATTTGTCCTGACTCACCTAGAACAGATGAAAACAGAAAACATCAAAGATACAAGGAAAACTGAGCCCAGGAGACAGAAGGACCCATATAATTGAAGGACTACATTAACAGGAGAATAGAAGAACTAGATGGTTACCCATCCCCACAAAGGCAGCCCTAACAGGGAACACAATGTAGTCTCTGAGTTCACATACGAAAAAGGGGTTTGTAGATCAAGAACCCTATTAAGAGAGCAGACTTGATGATCTCACAACCTGGAAGTTCCCATGAGAACATGGCTCCTAGACTTGTTGCTAGCCCAGAGTCAAAACCAGTACTGAAGTCAACACTTCATACGAAGAATGGACTGGGCTTGGTGATGCAGACTGATGCAGGTGATGTGTATACGTTATAGGTTAATATATATATTACATATAATATACTATTATATATTATTATGGGTTTATATATATGTATATGTACATATACATATATATATGAGGCTATCTTACTGGTCTCTTAGAGAGAAGGGAAGGTAGAGAACAATGGGTAAGTGTTGGTTGAATGAGTACTAGAAGTACTCATTCAACAGTGTAAGGAAAGCAGAGCTGTAGAGAGGAGGGTGCTTGGAGTTTTATATGAAAAATTGACTTGAGTCGTAAACTTTCACCTAACCACAATAAAAAAATTTGGAAAAAAAAAGATTGTTCAACATACAGAACTAGGCAATGTCTTTGTTATATATGGGGTCCTTATGATTCAGTGTTTACTCTTAAAACAACTAACAACAATATAATCTGTGTATTTTCCTAGCTAATCCACATAAAAATCTTGTGGTATGTCTACTATAATATTTCTCAATTTAAAAGTTTAATATATATACACACATAAAACAACAAAAAATTTACCCAAGTTCAGACAGTTGATAGTATCATATTTGACTTAAAATATATGCTTAATGTGTTAACAACAAAGTTACACCAGTGTCCTAGGTATTATGTACTTATGATTTTGAGTGCCTCTTTCATAAATCCTTAATTACAGATTTTTTAAAAGTTAGTCTCATCTTTATCTGTATTTAGAGTTAAAATCCACAGAGATATTATACTGAAAATCTTCCATTTTAACCTTGTTCTTCTTAAACCAAGTGAATTAGTACTACATACAGATGTTTCTCTCAATACATGATACAAATTTCAAAAGGAAGCAATCTTTTTTTTTTTTAACTCAAATAGGCAAAACCTATCACTACGTCTGCTCCATCAATGATTTTGACTGCATTAATAACATGTAAAAAGCCATTTATTCCATGTGGAAAAAAATGAAATGCCAGAAGAGGATTTCTCTCCTTTTTGGTTAACAATGAAAAATCAAAGAAGGGACAGTGACATGATCACAACTGCATTTTAAGAAGGTGAATTTGTCTACATGGTGTTTGATAGAATGGATAAGAAAGGGACTGAGTTACACGGCAATATAATAAGTAATAAAGTCCAGCATGAGACAATAAGCATCTACATGGCTCGGCACATGAGAGTAGCAGCAGAAGAGAAAAGATGGTGAGATTGTTTAGGAGGAGAGTTGAGTATTAAATGAACAGACTCTGACCAATCATCTGGTGAGTGTTGATGGAATGGAGGAGACAGAAGAGGAGAGGATGAAGAACTTTGTTCAGAATGAAACTTTATTGTGTTGAGTGGATCTTTTCTACTGTGTGTCAGAAGATGAAATCAATACAGTAGACCAGTTCAGGAGAAGAAAACACCAACACAACTGAATTGTGTGCCCATAGGTATGCAATGCAGCTCAGAATAAAAGAGTAAATAAAAGTGTAGATTCTGCATCAGAATATGCAAATTATTCAATGTGGAAATTATTTCTGAAAGATGAACATTACAAACAATTATATTAATAAAGAAGTAAATAGAACTGGAAAATAGAAGTAGCAGATGTTATCTTCTGTTTCCTGCTTGTCAGAGCCAGCAAGTCCTGTGTTCTCATTATAATTTAAATTCCTGGTGCCCACCATTGATTGAGTGAGCATCAGGTGTTTAAACTTAATCTCGGTACTGGATAGGAAACATTAGACAACAATTGACATTTTACTCTGGAAGCTCTATTACCTAAAGTTTGAAAATGTAATTCTCATATAGTTAATTCTCACATAGTTCACCTGTTATCGACCAAAATCAATTACGATATTGGCATATATGTCTTAAGTCTTCAGAAACAGAGATTGTGTTTTTTCCTTCTTCTGCAACATGTCAATTCATACGTAGTCTATATTCCTCTGTCTGTTCTGTATCTGGTGATTAAGAGCTTGTCTGCAAATCAAATCTCTGAACTTCAAATTCACTAGCTGCTTCTTGGAAACCCTGTGGTGTAGCTCTACTCTATCCTATCGGGTCGCTATGAGTGGGTATCAACTTGATGGCAACGGATTTGGTTTTGTTGTTGTTCTGTATCTACTTTAACAGTAATACACAAGTAGTGCAACATAAACAATATATTCAAAATAAACTAAAATATTCCAGAGCAATCAGAACTGTATTTTTATTCAAGATCCCCAAATTAATTTTAAAATACTATTTCAGCCTTTCTTAGTTTAGATAATGATTACTTTACACTTTAAGTAGGAAGTAATTTGAGATGTTTCAGGAACTCTAGATCAACTTCCCAGCTTGGGTAACCAGTTTCTATTTGAAGACCTTTTTCATTTGCTTTCATATTGCAAATACGTACAATTTCAAGCTAAATTTTAACACATCGTGTTGATGAATTACAATGCTATGTATTGTATTTTAAAAGATTCACAATTAATAGTACATTTCCATAGATTCCATCTGTAAGAGTTAAACGCAAAACAAAAACTTCTATTAAAAATTTGTATAATTTAACATCATTACTGGTCAGTTTCTTTGTTTATTATGATGAAAATAGTCATTTTCTAGTTCAAAAGAGCAGCTGGTTGATAACTGGTACTTATAAAAGGACTTCCAGTTCTTTAGAAGGAGTCTTAATCACAATAGCACTTGAATCTCATCAAAATTGATTAGTATTTAAAAATCGCTTTTTTTGTTTTTTTTTGGTTTTGATGACTTCAGCATAAAACCGTTTCAATACCCAAACTCAATATATATACTCACCATTGAAATAAAAGCTGATTTGTCTCTTAACTAGGCTGACTCCGAATCATTTCTGGCCATGTCTACAACATTTTTGGCACTTTTTCAGTTATGTTTTCCTTTCCACTGGCATTACTATAAAACAACAAGGGTAACGGCAACCAAAACTTTCCCCTTTCAAATAGCACTAATATAATGTTGTCAAACTGAGTACTTACCAGACAATCTCTTGCTTTTTTTTTTTTAAGTGTGTTTCCTGTTATTTGTCACGATCAGGCAGTCACATTTCCTGGAACTAAGTATTTATTTTGACAAATTTTTCATCAAAACTCATACATGGATTATCAATTTTAAATAATTAGGAAATCAGAAAAATGCTCTAGTACTAAACTCACGTACAAATTATGTATACGTTTTAGTGCATCATAAAATACTCCCAAACCTTGCTATAACTTGAGGTTATCAATAATAACTATATTATGTCACAGAAGTTCTGCAGATTTTGTTGTTAATATTGCTCTTCAGATAAAGTGTTACAGAATGTTCAACATTGTCATTAAACAATTAGTACACATGCTGTTTTGTGTCATTAGCTAATAACCTAGAACATGTCAATACTCTCTTTTCTCAGTCTTGAGTTTCCTAGAATCAGCTTTCGTGTCCCCACTTGACCTCTCATCCTTGCCTTTGTACTCATTACTCTCTTGCATCTCCTTTTGTTTTATGGACCTGTTTTAGGCTGGGTTCTCCAGAGAAGCAAAACCAGTAACACGCATAAATATGTATAGAAAAAGATTTATATAAAGGTAACAACTGACACAATTTTAGAGGCTGAAACATCCCAACATCTGGTTCAGACCACAAGCCTCCCCCAGCCACAAAGCTGGCAAACCCAAGGTAAACCAGGTCAGAGATTAGAGTTCCAGTTCACAGGCTGTGAAAGCTGGCAGATCCCAAGTTATCCGGCAACACTGCAAGGTTTCTGCTGATTCATGATGCTGCAGGGGTTGGGAATCCAGGATCAGCAGGTCAGGGAAGGGGAGTCTTACTCCCAGACTGTGAGAGCTGATAAATGCCACATGCTGTTAGTTCAAGTCCCAGGAACCAGACTTAAAAAGACAAGAGAGTAGCAACGGCTGGAACTGCAACAAGCCAGAACCTTGGCACAGTGAGCAGACAGAAAGTAGGCAGAGAAAAGTAGAGAAATGAAGATTGCAGAAGAGGGAAGCCACCATAGGCCCTGGCCTTGCCACTTTATATAGCTGCCAAAACATTGAGAACTATGGTCCTGCCAAGTTGACATACAATCTTAACCATTGAAAGGCCCATCTAATCTTTCAGGAAAGGGTAAACCTCAAGAGTGACTTCATTACTTAGCCAAAAGGGTGTCCAGGGGTCATACTTTCCAGGTTTCCCCAGTCTCTCTCAGTTCAGTAAGTTTGGTCTTTGTGTGTGTGTGTGTCAGTTAGACTCTTGTTCTATATTTTCATTCAGCTCAGTCTGGGAAAGTCTATTGTGATCTCTTTCAAAACAGTCAGTTGTGTAAGACAGGCGCCATCTAGTTGTTCTGCACTCAGTCTGATGAAGGCTGTGATAGTCGTGGTCCATCAATCCTTTGGACTGATCTTTCTCATGTGTCTTTGGTTTTCTTTATTCTCCCTTGCTCCAGAGGCATGAAACCAGTGGAGTACCTTAGAAAACCATGCATGGACTTTTGAAATCCCAGATGCTACTCACCAAAGCAGAATGTAGAAATTTTCTTTATAAGCTGTACTGTGCCAATTGAGCTTGACATTCCCAAAGACCATGGTCTCCACCTAAACCTGGTAATTCAGTCCCCAGGAAGTTTGGATTTGTCTATGTAGCTTCCATGACCTTGTCTTGTACAAGTTGTGCAGGCTTTTCCAATAACGTGTATTGTTTCATGCTTTACAGAAGTTACCACTTATCTAGTTTCTATTTAGTGTTTTTTTAATCCCCAATACTCCTTTCCTTCTTAACTACCAAAGATTGATTTGTGTTAAAGCTTTTCGAGAGTTTTTATAGTAATGGTCTCATACAATATTTGTCCTTTTGTGATTAATTTATTTCACTCAGTATAATGCCCCTAGACTCATCCATAGTGTGTGATGTCTCACCAGTTCATCATTGCTCTTCATCATTGCATAGTACACCATTATGTGTATATACTGCAGTTTATCTATTCATCTGTTAATCTAGGTTGTTGCCATCTTTTTGCTGCTGTAAACAATTCTTCAGTGTATATGGGTGTACATATGTCTATTTATGTGATGGATTTTACTCCTCTAGGATATGTTCCTAGGAGTGAGATGGCTGGAACATGTCTAATTTCTCTTTATAGCTTTCTAAAGGAGACATATCATTTTCCAGAATCATTGTACCATTTTGTAATTGTGCTAGCAATATAAGTGGTGTTCCAACAGTGCTCTTTTCTCTTCCTTCCTTCCTCCTTCCTTCCTTCCTTTCCTCTTTCCCTCCCTCCCTTCCTTCCGGCCTTACTTCCCTTTCCTTTCTTTTTGACTCTTCCTCTTTCTCTCTTTCTGTCTGCCCTTCCTTCTCTCTCTTCTCTTTTTTCTCTGTCTTTCCTTCTCTCTTTGTCTTTGTCTCGCTCTCTTTTCCTTCCTCCCTTCTGTCCTTCCTTCTTACCTTCCTTACATTCTTTTTCCTTTCTCTTTCTTCCTTCCTTTCTTCTTTTCCTTCTTTCTTCATTTTCTCCTTTCTTTCATTCTTTCTTTCTAATTCATGCTACTAACACCAGGGGGAGATGGTATCTCATTGTGGTATTGATTTGTATTTCTCTAATGACCAGTGATAGCAAGCATTACCTCATGTATCTGTTAGCCACTTGAAAATCTCCTTCAGTAAAATATTTTTGATTTCTTTTGTCCATTTTTTAATTTGATCATTTGTCTTTTTTTGTTGTCGAGGTGTTGCCTTTTCCTGTAGATTTTAAAGGTTAAACCTATGTCAAATTTGCCATAGCAAAATTTTTTTCCACAGTCTGTAGGTTCCCTTTTTACTCTTGGTGACATCTTTCAATGAACATATGTGTTTAATTTTTAGAAGATCCCATTTATCTGGTTTACCTCCTGATGTTATGTGTTGCTAGTTATTGTTTGTATCTTGATAATGCTGTGTATTAGAAGCTACAAAGACTGACAAATTCTCAAAGTCATCGTAGAAAAAGTGCTAACATACCTTATTGTTGACTATCACTTAGGACACATTTGCAGTATCCACTTGTGAAGCTATGCACAGACACCAGAGCCTAGTCCCACCCAACAAAGCAATTCTGGATCTTTTTTTCTGAATGGTCATCAGAGTTGTCATTGTTTTATGTTTGATGTCCAGAATGTCCACCAGGCGCTCCTTGAATACTCTGGGGGTCAGTTCTAGCCTGGCCCCTAGGGTCGCCATGAGTTGGATCCAACTCGACGGCACTTGGCTTGGCTGGCATCCGGAATGTCATCAAAATGTTTTCATTTTGGTATTCCTTTCATCTTCAAGTAAAGAAAAAAGACAGTGGGGGCCATTTCAGGTGAGTAGGGAGGGTGTTCCAATACAGTTATTTCTTTACTGGCTAAAAATTCTCTCACAGGCAACCTATACAATCAAGTTCACAAACTTGCCACTATGCCATTGTGTACAATGGCCACTACAGAAAGAGTTCCAAAATTGCTTTGAAGTGTGGACTAGAGGCTGGTATCAGTGCACAGCTACCCAAGGGGGCTACTTCATAGTGACCACAGTGTTAGTCAGCAATGAGGCATATAGCACTTTGAACAGTTAAGTTCGTGGACTCAATTATCTGACCTCATACAACACTGATCCTGTTTTTTCTTCAATCTTTATAATTTTTCCTTTTATATTAAGGTCACTGATCCAATTTGAATTTGTTTCATTTACAGTATGAAGTATGGGTTCTTTTTATTTCTATAGATGAATATCAAGTTTTGCCAGTACCATTTGTTAAAAAGACTGTCTTTTCTCCATTTGGTGGACTAGTCTTTTTTGTGGATGATCAGGTGACCTTAAATGAATGTATTAGCATGAAATTCTCAGCTCTGTTACATCGGTCAATGTATCTGTTGTACAGCAGTACCAGGCTGTTTTGACTACCATTGCTGTATAGTAGGTTCTGAGGTGAGGTAGTACAAGTCTTACTACTTTCTTCTTCTTCAGTAGTGTTTTGCATATCTGTGCCCTCTTCCCTTGGGCAGTTAACGATTATTTTTTCCATAACTCTGAAGAGGGTTACTGATATTTGGATCAGGATTACATTGCATTTTTAGATTTCTTTGTGTACAATTTTCACAATATTGAATCTACCTATCCATAGGCACAGTGTTTCCATTAATGTAAATCTCCTTAGATTTCTTAGAGTTTTGTAGTTTTCTTTGTAGACTTTTACATCCCTTGTCAGACTTTTTTTTCTAAATATTTTATCTCTTTAGGAGTTAGTATAAATGCTCTTCTTTTCCTGATCTCTTTTTCTTTTCTTTTTTTTTTTTAAATTTTTTATTTAATATAACTGAGTGAAAATGTACATTCCCGTGTAAATTTACATACCCACCTATATGCAGCTTCCACTGCTCTCCTTGCCCGGTGACAGCACACTATTCTTCTCTGCTCCATACATATCTCATTCTCCCAACAGTCTCTTTTTCCCCTCCTCTCCACCCACTCTCCTTCCTCCAGCCAGAGGTCAGCAGGATGACATCCTATAGATGTATAGAACCATAGAGTGTATCCAATATATAGTCACTGCGTTGCCAAGTCCAATCCATTCCTGTCCGAAGCACGGACCTTCGTTTCAATTTATGGTCAAGGGAAGCATCAGGGCGAGGGGCCATGCTCCCAGGGGAACCCCGAAATCACTGGACCATCAACTGAGGTCTTTTAGTGGGGATCTCGGGGTGGACCCCTTTTTATTCTAGTGTTGCCAGGGATACCCAACTTAGTGAGCTCCATCGAGGCTATCACTGGTGGTGGCTGGGCACCATCCGGTTTTTCTGGTCCCAAGTCTATGTAGGCACCTACTGATGTGGGTCTCTTTGTCCTCTGGGTTGTCTTTCCCCCATGTCATTTTGGTCCTCGGTGAGCATCTGTTCCTGCTGAGTTAGGACCATTTACTGTGCCCTTGGATGGCAACTTAACAGCAGACGCCACTCACCAACGTGGGGTGCAGAGAGCCCTCTTAGCAAAATGCTAGTTGTGCCAATTGGCCTCACTTTCACCTAACAGCATGGTCCCCTGCCCCCTGCCCCAGCTACTCTGCCTTGCAATATTGGGTTAATATAGAAGGAGTACTCATGTTATGTTTAAGTCCCCTTAATATTGTTCTTGTTTCTAATGTGTGCTATCACCGATTTCACCCAACCAGATACCTAGTAACTATCTAATCTAAACCCTCCTCCCCTCCCTCCCTCCCTCCCCTCCCTTGCAGCTGTCAAAGAGTCGTTTCTTCTATACACAAGTCTGTTTTTGAGATCTTATCGTAGAGGTCTCATACAATATTTGTACTTTTGTGGCTGACTATTTTCACTCAACATAATGTCTTCCAGTTGAAACCAGGTCATGAGATGTTTCCTGAAGTCATCCGTGCTCTTTATAATTGTGTAGTGCTCCACTGAGTATATATACCATAGTTTAGCTATCCATTCTTCTGTTGTTGGGCATCTGGGTTGATTCCATCTTTTTGCTACCGTGGACTGTGCTGCTATAAACATTCTGGTGCTCATGTCTGTTGGTGTGAACGGCCTTGCTTCTGTAGGATATATTCCAAGTAGTGGAATTACTGGGTCAGGTGATATATCAATATCCATTTTTTTAAGGAAGCGCGAGATTGCTTTCCAAAGAGGCTGGACCATTTTGCAACTCCACCAACAGTGTAGGAGGGTTCCACTTTCTCCACAGCCTCTTCAGCATTTGTTACTTTGTGTTTTTTGGATCACGGCCAACTTTGTTGGGGTGAGATGGGATCTCATTGTCATCTTGATTTGAATTTCTTTAATAACTAAAGATCGTGAACATGTCCGCATGTGTTTTTTTGGCTGTCTGGATCTCTTCTTTAGTGAAATGTCTGTCCATCTCCTTTGCCCATCGCTTAATTGGATGATTTATCTTCTTCTTGTTGATATTTTGTAGTATCTTATAGATTATGGAGATCAAGAGTCGGTCTGATGTAGAGTTGCCAAGTATTTTTTCCCATTCTGTAGGTGTTCTTTTAATTCTATTGATAAAGTCTTCAGATGAGCAAAAGTGTTTAATTCTTAATAGATCCCATTTATCTATTTTCTCTTCTGATGATTGTGGTTTGTTTGACAGATTTTGGAGTCTGTCCATATTGTGTACTAAAACTTCCATTGTTGTTCCTACTTTTTCTTGGATGAGCTTTATCGTTTTAGGTTTGATATTTAGGTCTTTTATCCAGTTGGAGTTGGTTTTTGTATAAGGTGTAAGATATGGATCTTGTTTCAGTTTCTTGCAGATGGATAAGCAATTTTGCCAGCACCAGTTGTTGAAGATACTGTTTTTACCCCAATTTAATGTCTTAGGGCCTTTGTTGAATATCAACTGTTCATAGGCAGATGGTGTCATCTCTGGGGTCTCAGTTCTGTTCCACTGATCGATCTGTCTGTTCTTGTACCAGTACCAGGCTGTTTTGACCACTGTGGCAGTGTAGTATGTTCTAAGGTCGGGTAATGAGAGGCCTCCCCTTGTGTTCTTCTTCTTTAGTAGTACCTTACTTATCCGGGGCTTCTTCCCTTTCCAGACAAAATTGGTGATTTGTTTCTCCATCTCATTAAAAAATGATGCTGGAACTTGTATTAGGATTGCATTATATAAATAGATTGCTTTGGGTAAAATAGACATTTTCACAACGTTAAGTCTTCCTATCCATGAGCAGAGTAGGTTTTTCCATTTATCTAAGTCTCTCTTAATTTCTTGTAGTAAGGGCTTGTAGTTCTCTTTGTAAAGGTCTGTTATTTCTCTGGTTAGACTAATTCCTAGATACTTTATCTTCTTAGGGACTATCATACATGGTATTGATTTGATAATTTCTTCCTTAACAGTCTCATTATTTGTATAAACAAATCCTACTGATTTACTTATGTTTATGTTGTATCCTGAGACTTTGCTGAACTCTTCTATCAGTTTGAGTAGTTTATTTATAGATTCCTTGGGATTCTCTGCATATACAATCACATCATCTGCAAACAGGGAGATTTTAACTTCCTCTTTGCCAGTGCAGATGCCCTTTATTTCTTGGTCTTGTCTAATTGCTCTGGCTAAAACTTCTAGCACAATGTTGAATAGAAGAGGTGAGAGTGGGCATCCTTGTCTAGTTCCTGATCTCAAGGGAAAGTCTTTCAGTCTCTCTCCATTCAGGATGATGTGGGCAATTGGCTTTGTATAAATGGCCCTTATTGTGTTGAGGAATTTGCTGTTTATGCCCATTTTGCTAAGAGTTTTTAGCATGAATGGGTGTTGGACTTTATCAAATGCCTTTTCTGCATCAATGGACAAAATCAGGTGATTCTTGTCTTTTGTGTTATTTATGTGGTGAATCACATTAACTGCTTTTCTGATGTTGAATCGGCCTTGCATCCCTGGTATGAATCCCACTTGGTCATGACGGATTATTTTCTTGGTATGTTGTTGTATTCTATTGGCAAGAATTTTGTTGAAGAGTTTTGCATCTAGATTCATGAGTGATATCGGTCTATAGTTCTCTTTCTTTGTTGGGTCCTTCCCTGGCTTAGGTATCAGGGTTATGCTGTCTTCATAGAATTAGTTTGGGAGTACTCCATCCCTTTCTGTACTGTGAAATAGTTTCAGTAGTATTGGAGATAGCTCTTCTCTAAATGCTTGGTAGAATTCTGCAGTGAAGCCATCTGGACCCGGAGTTTTTTTGGTCAGCAGTGTTTTGATGACCTTTTCAATCTCTTCCTTTGTGATGGGTTTATTAAATTGTTCTGCTTCACGTTGTGATAATTTGGGTAGATGGTATGAGTCAAGGAATTGGTCCATTTCCTCTAAGTTTTCAAATTTGTTAGAGTATAGTCTTTCATAGTATTCTGTTATGATATTTTTGATTTCTGTTGTATCTGTGGTGACAACCGCCCTCTCATTTCTAATTTGGGTTATTTGTTTCCTTTCCTGCTTTTCTTTAGTAAGTTTATCCAGTGGTTTGTCAATTTTGTTGATCTTCCCCAAAAAGCAGCTTTTGGTCTTTTCAATTATTTCAATTGTTTTTCTGTTCTCTAATTCATTTAGCTCTGTTCTAATCTCTAAGATCTCGTCTCTTCTGGTGACTGAGGGGTTCCTCTGTTGTTGTCTTTCTACTTGTTCAAGCTGTAGAGTTAGTTCCTTGATTTGGTTTCTTTCTTCCTTCCAGACGTGTGCATTTATGGAGATAAACAGACCTCTGAGCACTGCTTTGGCTGTATCCCATAGGTTCTGGTAGGAAGTGTTTTCATTCTCATGGGAATCTATGAATTTCTTTAATTCATCCTTGATTTTCTCTATAACTCATGTTTTTTTGAGCAAGATGTTGTTCAGTTTCCAAGAGTTCCACTTTCTATCTATGTTTTCTTTGCTATTGATTTCAACTTTGATGGCTTTATGATCTGAGAAGATGCTTTGCAGTAATTCAATGGTATGGATTTTGTTGAGCATTGCGTTATGGCCTATCACGTGGTCAATTCTGGAGAATGTTCCATGTGCACTGGAGAAGAAGGTGTAGTTGTCTGCTGAGGGGGAGAATGTTCTGTATATATCAACGAGGTTTAGTTGGTTAATTGTGGCAATGAGGTGTTCTGTATCTTTACTGAGTTTTTTCTAGATGATCTGTCTAGTATTGAGAGTGCAGTGTTGAACTCTCCCACTATTATGGTGAAGTCATCTAACTCTCTTTTGAGTGTAGTCAGTGTTTCTTTGACGTATTTAGGTGCTCTGCTATTAGGTGCATAAATATTTAATATAGTTAAGCCTTGCTTGTGTACTTTCAGCAATAAATAGTGTCCATCTTTGTCCACGATGGTGGATTTGACATTAAAATTGATTTTGTCTGAGATTAGAATTGCCACCCCTGCTCTTCTTTGTTCATTGTTAGCTTGATATATATTCTTCCAACCTTTAATTTTCAGTTTGTTCCTATCTTTAGGTCTCAAGTGAGTTTCTTGTAGACAACATATGGATGGGTCATGTCTTTTGATCCAAGATGTCTCTCAATGTCTCTTTACTGGAGCATTCAGTCCATTCACATTCAATGTAATTATTGATAGGTATGTGCTCAGTGCTACCGTTGTGATGTGTTTATTTTTATTTTGATGTTTTTTCTGTTGTTCTTATTAGTCTGCTCTGGGACGTTCTTTTTTGTGAGTTGATTGTTTCACCGTTTTCAGAGCTGGTTTTGTGGTTATTGAGACTCCTGTGTTACATTTCTTGAAATGATATGATACATCTTTGTTGTGCTTCACAGCTACCCCTATGATCCCCCTTAATAAACTATATATTAACCCAATTATAATTAATACCAGTCTTGTCATCTTCCTCTCCATCTGGAAGGACTATAACAACTGTAGTACATCCCTCTTTTTAATATGATGACACCATAGTTTTCATGATGATCACTGGATTGCTTCTTTCCTTGTCAAAGCTGTGATTGGCTTTGGAGCCTTCCTTAACTGAGTAGAATTTTGACTAGTGAAGTTGTTCTAAAATATAAAGTTAGTGGTTTTGTTCTTCTAAGCCAGAGCCAAAAACTTCTTTCAATTTTTCTTGTAGTTTTGGTTTGGTTTTTACAAAGTCTCTGAGTTTCTGTTTATCTGGGAATGTCTTAATTTTATTTTCATATGTGAAAGATAGTTTTGCAGGATATATAATTCTTGGTTGGAAGTTCTTCTCCTTCAAGACTTTGAATGTGTCATGCCACTGTCTGCGTGCCAGCATGGTTTCTGCTGAGAAATCTGAAGACAGCCCACAGGGTTTCCCTCTGAATGTTAATTTTGCTTTGAGTCTTGCTGCCTTTAAGAGTTGCTGCTTATGTTTCATTTTGTTGAGCTTGATTATAATAAGTCTTGGAGTCTTTCTTTTGATATCTATATTGGGTGGTGTACAGTATGCATCTGAGATGTCTATATTCTCTTCCTTCATGATTTCTGGGAAGTTTTCTTTCAGCAGCTCAGCAACGATACTCTCTGTGTTCTCAGATGTCTCGCCTTGTTCAGGGACTCCAATTAATCGAAGATTGTTCCTCTTAATAGAGTCCCACATGCTTCTTAATGTTTCTTCATTTTTCTTGTTTCTTTTTTCTGATTTCTGCTCATAGATTCTGGCCTCAGTAGCTCTGTCTTCCAAGTCAGAAATTCTTTTTTCTATTTCTTCGATTCTGTTTTCTTGGCTTTGCATTGAAGTTTCTATGTCTTTGATTTTGTTCTTGATCTGTCGGATTTCAGAGTACTGGTGTTCCCTCAGATCAAACATCTTGCTTAATTTTTCATTTTGTTCTCCTGCATTTTGTAGAAGGTCTAGAAGAGCTTTGCATATAATCATTTTCTATTCACTTTCTGATGCTTTCATAAAAGTTTCTTCATCTGGAAAACTCCTTGGTTGCTTTGTTTGGGAGCCTTCTGAAGCCATGGCTGATTTCTTGTGTGCCACAAGTGTCTGTTGCTTTTTAGACCCATGTGAGTATGTAGAGGCTGGAAGAGGTACTGTGAGGATGGACTGCAGATGTTTCTCTAGGCTGTCTTAAAATGTAAAGCAAAAGATATCTGAGCACTTCACAAGTCAGTTAGGTTTTCAGGTGTAGAGGTCCCTTTTCTCAAATGGCAAAGTTAGCACCACTATATCCAACCCCAGATGATGCAAACCAGTTCAGAATACGGCAATGCTACTGCCCTGTTGGCCTCTGCTGACAGGGCCTAGCCTTAGACAACACTGTGTAGAGTACTGCTTTTCTGATAGATAAACACTGTCCTGTGAGCAGGCTCTGGCTCCCAAGCTAAGAATTAGGTCCAGCTGTGGCCACCGTATCCAAGGTGGCGCCCTCCACACAGGCAGCAGACAGAAGGGCTAAAGGTGCCAAGAGGTAGTGATTCCTCTGATTCTGTTGCAGGACCCCCAAAGCAGGTGGCACTAGGTAAATTACTGCTTTTCTGTTGGAGAAGCACTGTCCTGTTTGCAGGCGTTGGCTCCCAGGCTAAGAATGAGGTCCCGCTAAAATCTCCGTATCCAACATGGCGTCCCGCACATTGACTGCGAAACTCTGTACAAATGCCGCTGAGGCAGATATAAAACGACAGGCTCAAAGTGGCTAGATTAACAGAGTCCAAGCCTGGCTCTCAAAATATGGGAATTTCACCTGCTTGTCCCCCAGAAGTGTGTCTGAGTCTAGTTGCTAGGCAAGACCCTGCTCCGTCTGCCGGCCAAGACAGAGGAAAAGAAAAGTCAAAATGGTGTGCTTACCTTCAGTCTGTGACAGCCAGGGATAGCCAGGTGTGCGTAGGAGAGGAGGTTTTTCGCTCAGTAGTATGAAGTCCAAAGTAACAGCCCTGTGCCGTGTCCTGGGGCTGATTAGGTGACCAGAAATCTCTGTTTGATTATCAATTCAGGTCTTGGTTTCCATAGGGATATGAGGAGACGTGTGCTTAGTCCACCATCTTGACTCCGCCTCCCTGATCTCTTTTTCATAGTTTTAGTTATTGGTGTAAAGGAATCCAGCAGATTTTTGTGTGTTTATTTTGTATCCTGATAATTTTATGAATCTTTCTAATGAGTTGCAGTAATTTTCTCATGCAGTCTTTTTAGTTTTCTGTGTGTAGTATTATATCATATACAAATGGGAACAGTTTTACTTGTTTTTTAGCAATTTAGATGCCTTTTAATAATTTCTCTTTCCTTGTTGCTATAGTTAGGACATCCAACATAATGTGAACGGGAGTGGTGACAAAAAGTATCTTTATCTTGTTCTTGTTTTCAAGGGGAATTTTATAGCCTTTCTCCGTTAAGAATGATGTTGGCTGTTGGTTTTGTATAGATGACCTTTACTATGTTGAGAAATTTTCCTTCAATGCTATATTATTGAGAGTTTTTTTTATTAGGGATGGGCACTGAACTTTGTCAAACACCTTTTCTGAGTCTGTTGAGATGATCATGTGATTCTTTTGTTTATGTGGTGGGTTACATGATTTTCTAACATTGAATCATCCCTGTATGTCTGGCATGATTCCCACTGGGTCATGTCATGTCATATACATATATATATATATATATATATATATATATATATATTTAATATGATGTTGAATTGGCTATACTTGTTTTTGAGAATTTTTACCTGTACATTCAATGGTCTGTAGTTATTTATTTATTTTACCTGGTTTTGGTATCAGGTTTATTCTGATTTGTTGAACAAATTGGGAAGTGTACCTCTCTTTTGTATGTTCTGAAATAGTTTGAGTAGTACTGGTGTGGAAACCCTGGTGGCATAGTGGTTAAGTGCTATTGCTGCTAACCAGAAGGGCAGCAGTTCAGATCTGCCAGGTGCTGCTTGGAAACTCTGTGGAGAAGTTCTATTCCATCCTCTAAGGTTTCTAGGTGTTGAAATCTACTCGATGGCACTAGGTTTGGTTTGGTTTGCTAGTATGGGTGTAAGCTGTTCTCTGAATGTTTGGTAGAATTCTCCAGTAATACTATCTGGATTTCTTGTTATTACTTTTTCAATCTCTTCTCTTTTTATGGATCTGTTTATATTTTCAGCATCATTTTGTGTTGATAAATAATGTATAGGTAGTCTGTTTCCAGACATTTGTTTATTTCCTCTAGGTTTTCAAATTATTTGGAGTACAAGTTTCTTCAGTATTCTCTTATGGTCATTTTTATGTCAATTTTCTCTATTGCACTTGGCTTGGCTCTATTGTAATGTTCTTTATTTCATTATTTGCATCCTCTTCTGTTTTAGACCAGTGGTTTATTTATCTTGTTGATCCTTTCCAAAGAACAAAATTTTCATGTTATTCTTTTTGTTGTCTTCCTATTCTCTATTGCGTTTACATATGCTCTGATCTTTATTAGTTCTTGTCTTCTGGTGGCTGTAGACTTCTTTTTCTGTTTTCATTTTATTTGTTTGAGTTTTGTAGCTAATTTTTTTTTTTTTATTTTGTCCCTGTCTTCTTTTTGGATTCTGCTTCTTTTTCTATGAGGAGCAGAGGTGGAAAATGTCACCAGATGTTCAGCATAGGGGTAAGAAAAGGAGGCAGAGGCAAGAAATGAAGGAAAAAAAAAAGAAGAAAGACAAAAGAAAATTGCCCCAAGAGATCCCACCAGAACTGTGTTTCCAATTAAGTGGTACTGCGAAGACCATCACAAGGGAGTAGAGGTGACACATGGTGCCAGGTGTTCAGGAGAAGGAGAAGGAAGCAAGGTAGAGGGAGACTAAAAGAGAAAACAAACAAACCAAAAAAGATGCCTTGAAAGAGCCCATTGGTGTGGTGGCATGAACTGGGAACGTATGTCTCCAATCATGCAATGTTGTACAGTCTGTCTAGAAGGGGCAGAGATGGTGTACAGTGCCAAGTGTTAAGGAGACAGGAAAGTAAGAAAAGTAAAGAGAGTTGAGAAACCAAGATACGAAGAAAAAGAAAAAAGGAAATAATGGTAATATAAATAAATAAAAGGAATTCCTCCACCAGTGTAATGGTGAGGATTAGAGCAGTGATTTCCTAGAAAAGCAGTTCCTCACAGTCTGTTAAGAAGAAGCAGAAATGGCACTTGGAACCAGGTTTTGAGAGAAAGAAAGGGAAGCATGTAGGAGAAAGGATACCAAAAGGAGATGATAAAGAACAACAGGAACAACAACAAAATTTACCAAAAGAACCACTTGTGTGAGAGGGATAAATTCAAGCGACGTGGAGTCAGGTCCACCCCACTCAAATGACCTTGGCCCTCCAGGAGGCTGTGGAGTTAGAGCAGGCGAAAGACTAGAGGATGGGAAAGTGTGTACTGCTGGTGTTGGTTACTAGTTACTCTGACTTCAGGTGAGAGTTCTTCAAGTCTGTGTCATGGATTGAATTGTGTCCCCCCACAAATATGTGCAGTAACTTGGCTGAGCCAGGATTCCCTGTATTTTGTGATCATCCTCTGTTTTGTCATTTTGTGATGCTGTAAATTCTAATTTCTGCCTGTGGTTAACAGGATTATGTTAGAGAGGATTAAGATGGGACTGTAAATCCCTGCATAAGATCACCTCTCTACTTCACTGTAAAAGAAGTACTCCTGGAGTATGGCTTGCATCACCCTTTATCCTTTCATCCTACAAGAGATAAAAGGAGGGCAGCAATCAGAGAACTGGGAACCTCACACCACCAAGAAAGTAGCACTGGGAAAAGAGCGTGTCCTTTAGACCTGAGGTTCCTGCTCTGAAATGATCCCTGAACAAAGATTAATGCAACACAAGGACTTATCTCCAGAGTCAACATGGTAGAAAGCCTTACCCTGCAGTGGACATCCTGAATTTGGACATGTACCCTACCAGATTGTGCAAGAATAAATTTTACTTTGTTAAAGCCATCTACCTTGTGATTTCTCTCTTAGAGCAGTACCAGATGACCAAAACAGTCTGTTTTCCTGTACTCCTGGTCTGCTGATCTTGGTGGCTGAGGAGCCTGAGAAAGCAAAGCAAGGCTTCATTAGCTGATAGGGACCTCCACTGTGTATCTCCTTGCTCTCTGTTTTCTGCTTGTTTCTGATTTCATTTGGTGCTTGGTTGAATTCTTTATCTGTGTATTTTATGCCTGTGATTCCAGGATTGATATTTATCTCAGTTTTGCTTAGTTTTTTTGTGTCTTTGCCTGAAGGGACAGTGTGTGTGTATTGCTTCTGTCTTTAGTACCATGTTGGCTCCAATTCTAGAAGTTCTGCATTTTTTCCTTCTTCTTCACTTTCTTTTCAACTGTGTGATATATTGATTATAATTTTTAGGCAGTATGAATGGCCTGGTTCTTATTTTAGGAGTTATGTGACATACAAAATATAACTTTACTTGATCCCTGTTCCAAGACATTTAGAGTCTAATCTTCCAGAAAATGAAATACTCTTTTCTACAATCTCCATGTTATACTTTAACAACCGCAATAGAATCAGTTGCTAAGCCACAAGTCTTTCTATCCCAGGCATAGAAACAAGATAAGAATATGAAACTTTTAAGATATTTACTGCATCAATTAGAATGTATGGTCTGAGATACATCCTTCTATTGGCTCTCATCAGGCTGAAAATGAAAAGATACTAAAAATGCATCACTGGATAGAATATAAAGGTCATTCATAATTACATTTATGGTTAAAAAAAGAAGAGAATTATCTTGTTTCATAAGTTATTTTGTGTGATGTATAGCCAAATATAAAATTAATTGAAATAGTGTCTTTTAGCATTAATTAAAAAATCAAAGTTAAACTTGTAATCCAACACTTAAATGTACACTATTTTCAACTTAATTTTGTATTTGAGTTAACTGATAATTGAAAACATGGATCATGGCCTGCTCAGAGCTATGAGGACATCAAATTGAAGCCCTGTCCATGCCATGGTACTCTTTGAAGCCAACATTGGTACCTAGGCTTTTACTAGCCTGGACTGGGAATTCTGAACATCTATCACTATTTGCAGGAAGTTAGCAGCAGGAAGATTGTGCTCTTTATGGACACTGCCGAGAGCTTTGGGTAGTTCCTCAAAGGATAAATAAAAATGTAGGATACAATGAATCATCTTTCACAGTATCTTAGTTACCTGGTGCATGGTTTTCTCAAACAGAAATTTATTCTCTCATAGATAGTCTAGGAGGCCAGAAATTCAAATTCAGGGTGCCAACTCCAGAAGAAGTCTCTGTCTTTCTGTTGGATCATGGAAAATGCCCTTGTCATCATCCCCTGCACTAGGAATTCCTCATTTCAGGAACCCAAGTCCAAAAAACTCACACCACTCTTGGCATTTCTTATCTGGTGGTAATCTGGTCCCTCTCCTCTCTGATCCATTATTTCCTTTATGTCTCCACAGACTTTGACTCAAGATACAACCTAACCCTGTAGATTGAGTCCTGTATCATTAACAGAACTGCTTCTGATCGTGCCTCATTATCTTTGTAGAGGCTGGGATTTACAACATGTAAGATAATTACATCAAATGACAAAACACTGAACAGTCTCTTTAACACATGTTGCCAACAAAATCAAATATCTATCTGCAGAAAATTGAAACAAGACCCATATCTCACACCTTACACAAAAACTAACTCATTTTGGATCAAAGACATTTGTCAACTTCAAGTTGGACCGATGTCTGATCTCCATTATCTTCAAGGTACTGCAAAGCATCAGTAAGAAAAGGATAATTAACCAAGTTAAGCAATGTGCAAAGGAGATGGACAGACACTTTACTAAAGAGGGCATCCTGCCAGCAGAAAGACACATGAAGAAATGCTCATGATCATGAGCTATTAGAGAAATCCAAATGAAATCTACAATGAGATACCATCTCACCCAAAAGGTTGGTCATGATCCAAAAAACACAAAACAACAAATGCTGGAAAGGCTGTGGAGAGATTGGAACTCTCCAACACTGCAGGAAAGCAATTTGGTGTTTCCTTAAAAAACTGGAAATAGATATGTCATTTGATTCAGTAATCCCACTGCTCAGAATATATCTTACAGAAAAAAAGGCAGTCATGCAGACAGATACATGCACACAAATGTTTGTTGTAGCACAGTCCACAATAGGAAAAAGGTGGAATGAATTCAGATGCCTATCAATAGATGAATGGATAAACAAACTGTGGTATATATACTCATTGGAACACTATGCAATGATAAAGAACAATGATGATTTTAGGAAACATCTCACAACCTGGTTTCAACTGGAAGACCTTATGGTGAGTGAAGTTAGTGGCCAAAAAACAAATATTGTACGAGACGCCTACTATAAGGAGTTAAAAAATAGACTTATTTACAGAAGAAAATACTTTGAAAGATGCAGAGGTACAGAGGGAGGGAGAGAGCTGGTCATAGATTAGATAGTTAATAGAAATTTGGTTGGTTTAAAGCAGTAACAGCACACAGTAGAAAGCAGGTCGACTTAACTAGACTTCACCGTAAACTGCAAACTCTTCTAAGCTTAACACAACATTGCAAGCACAGAGTAGCAGGGATGGGTTCTCAGGACCAAGCTGCTCTTGGGGTACATGGAGGCCAATTGGCTTAACTAGCCTATTGCTCAGATAGCCTTCTGCACCCCATATCAGTGAGTGATGACTGGAGTCTCAAAAGCTAGAAACTTGCCATCTGAGGTACACCAAATGGGCCCAACTCATCTGGAACAGATAACCACCATGAACAACACAGACATGAGAGAAAAAGAGCCCAGGAGGCAGAAAAACACATCTGAATGGGTGACTGTATCAACATGTGACCAGAAGAACCAGATGGTTCCTGGCCACCACCAAAGACAGCCATGATGGGGCACACAATGTTGAGGCCCTGTGGCAACACGAGCAAAAGAGGGCGCAGCCCAAGAATTCCACTCAAAGACTGCAACTGATGGTCCTGTGGCCTGGGGACTTTTCTGCAAGCATGGCTGCTGCCCCTGGCCAGAAAACATTAGTGAGGTCAAACCTTTGGAGAGGAATGAACTGGATTTGGGGACACATTGTGACCATGTGGCATGTGTATTTTACAGTTCTATGCATATATAGGGTGCTGTACTACTGTCCTCTTAGTCGAGGGAAGAGGAGTGGGTGGAGAGGAGGAGACAGGAGATTGTTAAAAAATAGGACATATATAGAACAAATGGGAGGAGTGAGCTGTCCCTGGGCAAGAAGAGCAGAAGGAGCTGCAGACAGGTGGGCATGCAGATTTAATTTGTATTGTATACTTTCACTTAATCAGAATTAAAAAATATATATATTTTACATAATTTACAGAGCAAAGAGAAGGTATTGCAGAAAGTATTTATGTCTAACCTCATTCCGTGACTGACACAATTATAATTCTTTTTAAATGAAGGTAAACATAAAGACCAAAGTTGTTTAGACTGAGAGTTACGATTTGTCTGTACTCTATATTTTTAGTTTTCATCATTATCTAATCAGTTTTAACCATGTATGCACATATGTAAGTGTATACATATGTATACACATATGCTTGTGTATACATATATATATGGTCACTATATACATATATATATATGCCTCTTCAGTCGTGTGTCACCTGACATACGTGTTACCTTCTGTGACACAGGAGATTATGTGATTTGGACTTTCTGCAAACACCACATCACATACAAGCATTCATCAAGTTACAAGTGTAAGACTTATGAACAACTCATTGTTATGAAATAACCTTCATAAAGTCTGTTACATCAAGAAATTGAGATGCAAGCAATATTTCATAGTAACAGACATTTCTTCTTGACATGCTTGAAAACATTACCATTATCACCGTGGTATTATTATGTTAGATTTGTGTTAGTTTCCTTATCATGATTTCTAAACTTAAGGGACAACTGATATATATGCAGTCAGATATCGCCTGAATGGATGTTATGCAGTGAACTATGTGTAATTGTCCTTGCATACAGATGCACACCAAATGCATTATATACATATAAATGTTAATATAAAATGTATATACACATATTTAACATCACTCCTTTAAGTAAAAAATATACTATCAGTTTCACCGTCTCTGAGTGAAAAGATCAAGAAATACGTAAATAATAACAGAACAATTCAATTGTTTCTACTGGCTGCGGAAAAATGCAGAAAGTGAATCATGATTAATTTGAAACTTTTCCTTTCTTTTTTATGTTGAGGACTTTAATAGGAAGATCTGCAGCTAACAAGATGGTGTGCAAAAATAAAAGCAATAACAAAACTTTGATTTTTTTTTAGCACACATACAGTATTGGAAACCCTGATGGCATGGTGGTTAGGTGTTTCGGTTGCTAACCAAAGGTTCAGCAGTTCAAATCTTCTGGGCACTCCTTGGAAACTCTATAGAGCAGTTCTACTCTGTTCAGTTGGATCACTACAAGTCAGAATTGACTCAACAGCAGTGGCTTGGTTTATACAGCACTACCTAGGAGTTCTGGAATTGTTACAACTCGCTGTGTGATTCAGGGTATTTATAAAATCTGAAGTTAGATGCTTTAAATAATCAAAGCGTTGAAGAAGTGCAGCGATTTTGAAAATAGTCTTAACTTTGAACTCACTGTATTGAATGACCTATAGAGTAACAGACTAGGCAACAGAAACCCAACCCTCTATAGAGAATATTTTGAAAAGATGCACAAGATATTAGAAAAATCTGCATTAAGAAACATTGTCAAAGTGATGATAAAATAATAAATATTGTTCTGAAATCAGAAAATGGCAGAAATCCAAATTTGTTCTGTTAATTGGAGCTGTGTTCCCCCTAAAGAATTTCTCATCTGGAAGACAGATTCTTCTGTGGACAGTATTGTGAGTTTAAGGAAACACAAATTAAAATCCGTAAGATGTCACAGTAAACAGTCAGCATTTTGGAACGGATTCTTAAAAACCCACATCCTAGGAATGAGTAGAAATTAACAACAACAGCAACAACAAAACCCTCAAATTGACTGGAGTTCAGCTCTTAGTCACTGAGATGACCCCCAAAATTTAATCCTTGACAAGGAGATTGCCTTTTTATTGTCTCTAAATATCAGATCGAAACAAATGGTAATTTTCTCTAGAGGAAGATAATGTCACACCAACCACAAATTATTTATGCTATTTCTTAAAATAAAAATCTGGACCACAATCAATAATATCTAAAAACATAAAAAGATAAGATAATATGAGCCTGAATCAGAAAATAGAAACACGTAAGTGATTTAGTTATTGGTATTATAATAAAATTAACTGAAAATGGTCTCTGCTTGCTTTATTGAATGAGGGAAAGACAGCATTAAATATGTCAATAGATACTTGCAAACTGCAAGGTATGTAACAACAGCTTTGTAAAACTGCTAAACAGAAATTCAGGAACTTAGAAGTATAGTGGATGTGATTAACAGTAAGTAAAATTTGCCTACTACCCTCAAGTCAATTCTGACTCATAGTGACCCTATAGGACAAAGTAGAACTGCTCCATAGCATTTACAAGGAATAGCTGGTGGATTTGAATGGCTGAATTTTTGGTTAGCAGATGTAGCGCTTAACTACTATGCCACCAGGGTTTCCAAGTGAAGTTTGAGACAGAAAACTTAATATCTTCTAATGTTTAAGACAGTAAAACATTTCTCAAGCAGAAACTCAAGTGACTCCATGTGACAAAGTAGAATGGCCTCACAGAGTTTTCTAGGCTGTAATCTTTATGGTAAAGTTCTTCAGGTCTTTCACCTACGGAGCTGCTGGGTGGATTCAAATCATCAGCCTTTCAATGAACAGCTGAACACGTAAATGTGCTCTCTCCTTAGGTACCCCAGTGGAAAGAGGAAAAACCAGTTGTTTGTCTTGAAATGGATGGAGTTGAATGAAGAAATTTCACATTGAAAACCAGATAACTTGTTAAGAGTCAAACTTTAGGAGGGAAAAAACTAGAATTTTGAAAGAATATAAGATCAAACTATAAAAATGGATTTAGATGTCCAAGAGAACTCTTGGAACAAGAGAACTCTTCTGGAATACAAAGGAGTAATATTCCTACTATGAGACTTGCCATTTCTCACTTGGAGTTTGCTGAATGGCAAAAATTGCAAATGCATTCAGAAACTCTTGTTTGGGGCAGTGCAGGGTGAAGGAGACAAGAGTATGTGAGGGAGGTAGTTACCCATTCACTGAGTTTGTAGAATTCAAGACACAGAAACTAATGTCTTCTAATGTTTAAGATAGGAAAAGCTTTCTCAAGTAGAACCTCAAATCACCTCATGGGGTGTTGTAAAATGGCCTCATAGAGTTTGTCAGGCTATAATTTTTAGGGTAGGATAGTGATAGACAGTGTAGAGAGAGGTTGTCTGAGTTCACAAAGCTCTTCATTTTCCCCTCAAGAGACTTCTGGAAAAATCTTCTAAATCCCTTTCACATGTAAAAATACAGAGAAATGACTTGATTTCCTCCATGGTGGATGAGCAAAACTTCAGTCTAAACTCTCAGACATCACCCATTTGTAACTGAAATTTGATGGGATACTGTCAGCAGAAGCCAGCTAAGAAAATTCACAAGACCATGATGGATTTCCCCATCAATGCTGTGTGTGTGCACACAACATGTCCCTACTGAAAACTCTTGCCTGGTTCATCTCAGGGGTGGACCAGAAGAAGACATGGGCACAGGTGAAGTAGAATCCTTTGAAAGTGGAGAAAACTCAGATATAGAGCTTCAAAATCATTACATCAATACTAGTTGTTGAATGTGACTGAGCATCATTTTAACAAGTTATAGAAGTTTAAACATGTGAAAAAAGACAAGTATCAAATTAATTAGTTCACTTTCATTACCCAAAAGAATGGGCATCCCAAAGGAAATCAACTTCTGAAGCAAAATTGTCAATATCTGTGCACATTTGATTTGTAAGTATCTAATCTACACTTGTTACAATTACAAGATGTGGCAAGATGAGAAAATCTGTAAGTGTTGTTTCTGCTTTGGGTTCCTTAAGACCATCCTCTGTCGTTCTGGCTTTATCAATCCAGTATCTAAATTCAGTGTAACAATGTGCACTTCTACTTCTTGGTATTAGGTAACTGAGTCTTTAGCTAAGAGGTTAGGTGTAATGAATGAATCAAGATCCCTACGAGAACACAGGGTTCCAGCGAAGGAATCTGAGTATACTATGAAGTTTGGAGAAAGATTCACATATTTAAATAGATGATAAGGCCAAGAATAGGGACCATAGGAGACAATAAACTGTGAGGATGAGAAGAGGGAAAATAAGAGATTGCATGATCAGTGGAGGACCTCAAAACATACAAAGAATTCCCCACCCTGTAAATATTTATACTGAGAATATCACCTTTTACTGTGGATGTTATTTAAAAAAAAAGAAAAGAAATGATAATAACTGTAAGCCATACGTAAGGTTCAGTAAAACTATTACATCCTTTGATACACAATAATCGTCTACTTTGGACAAGTCCTTGTAAACTCAAAATTCTTATATCCTTAACATGCTATTAGAGGACAAAAGAAATAAAAAAACTCTCCCTTGATCAGCGAGCACAGTAGTCTGATAAATACAGCAAATTCTTACACATGCTTATTGACAAAGATGTTTCAGAAATGTCAGCATCAAGCTTTGTGTTATAACTTTATCAATAATTCTGTAGTCAAATTAAGTCACTTCAAGGAATACAAATGTGCAGTATATTTTCCGGGGCATCCAGTCCTGAAAAGAAGACATCAGTTCTAAAGAAGGAAGAAACAAAGAGGACAAACAGAGTTTAGGAGAATTTGTAATCCAAATTAAAAAAAATAATCAGATTCTTTTTGTCTTTGTATGATTTTAAGTGTCATAAAAATTATATTGTAATATTTTTCATATACAAAGCTCTGTAGTATTTACTGTACTGGCACATATTCATTTTATGATTGATGATCAGGACATCAAGCATAGTCTGATGTATTCTGTAGCTATGATCTCTAAGTTACTTTATGTAATTGTGACAACCTCCTTTTACTTTGAGTACTTAGAAATTGTGCAGTAAATGCAAACAGAGCATGCCTTCCAAATATTTAATGAGTTGGTAATGAAGTAGTCCATGGTGAAAAGGATTGTAGTCAGGAAGTAAGTTTGAGAAACATTGGTTAAAAAGTTAAATAGATTTATGTATTTTAGTATCACTATCTTAGTAAGAATTTTTACAATTTATAATTGAAAGACAACCAGTTTAACGGCTAATGAGGTAGAACAAGAAACAGGATGTTTTGACAAAGGAAAACTGATGCTTTATAGGAACTGGAACAGTGTCACTGATGTTGGGCCATACAAAGCAAAGAGAGTATTATAGGTAGAATTTTTTGTCCCCAAACATGTTTTGGAATCATCACCTGTGGATGTATTATAGTGTAATGTAAATGTAATCATTTTCCGTGGTGCAATCCAATGTTAACATTATTTAGGTCACTTCTAAGTCATAAAAAAAAAAAACACAGGTAAGACACATAAGCAAGAGTAAAAGGGGGAAGACGTATGTCATGTGCGGCTCTCCAGTGAAGTGAGGAATGCAGCAGAAGCTGAGACAGGGATCTTTCCCTAGAGCCTAGAGCCTGAGTTTGTATGTCTAGCCTTCTGTATTGAGAAAATAAATTCCTGTTCTTTAAAGCCAGCTATTCATGGTATTTCTGTTACAGCATCTCTAGAAAATGAAAATAGAGGATTGAGGTTGGAAAAGTAGACAGAAATCCGACTGTGTTGGATTGCGTGTATATGCACACACACTCACGTACGTATGTATGCATATATACATTAAGGGTGATAGAAAGGCTTTGAGAAATTTGAAGCAGGGATAAAGAATATCAATTTTAAAATATGAAAATTGATCTATATGTAGAAGAAAGAAAGGAATGAGTGTAGAGTCAGTGGAACATAATAACTGAAATGAAATATGATTTTATGGACTAGGTTTGTAACTTTGGAAATGTATGTATCCAAGAAATCTTTATTCATTTGTCTGTGTGTTCAACAGTTACTTGTCACCTGCTGTGGAATTGAAGTTATCCTAGGCAAAGGACACGTATCAGTGAACAAGACATTGTAAGCTACAACTGAAGCACCAGTTCAGAGACATACTCAGCGGATGTGTTATCTGATCTGTGCGTCAGAGCATTACAGCTAGGTGTGAATTTTGATGTCTTCAGAACCTGAAAAGGTTCAGTAGGAGTTGTGGTTTCCTCTTTGTAGGCAGTAAAATGTGTAATTATTTGTCTTTTCTTTGGAAATTGTATCTTGGTTTGCTTTTGACTACCTATTCCTTGAACTTTTTTGGATACGAGAGGTCCATAGGTATTCATAGGATTTATCTCTCAGTCAGTACCGCGTATGTGTCTTACCAAGTCTTTCAGTGTCTGCCCATCGCTTGCTGGTTATTTGTTCTTCTAGGGCTACTGTTACAGAAATAGCACAAGTAGATGGCTTTAACAAAGAGAAATGTATTTTCTCACAGTCTGATAGACTAGAAGCCCAAACTTAGGGCCTTGGCTCCAGGGGAAGTTTTTCTCCCTCTGTCAGCTCTGGAAGAAAGTCTTTGTCATCAGTCTTTCCCTGGATTAGTAGCTTGTCCATATAGGAACCCCAGGTGCAAAGGACGATGCTCTTTTTCCAGTACTCCTTTCCTGGCTGTAAGAGGTCTTCCTTCTCCACTGGCTTCCATGTCTTTTTCATCTCTTGAGAGACAAAAGGTGGTGCAGACCACACCCCAAGGAAAACTCTCTTTGCATTGGATTAGGGATGTGATCTGGTCACCACCACACAATGGAGGACAACCATGAAATACCAGGAATCATGGCTTAACCATGTTGACACATATTTTGGGGGGACACAGTTCAATCCATGACACTCATCCTGCTCAGTCAGTACAAGGTCTTTGATATAAAATTAGTTTTATGCCTTTGGTTGGATTTAAGTAATTTCAAAGGCTTCCATTTGACTTTTACCCATTAAGATAGCCCTTGCCTTTTAGACCAAAGATGAAATAAGGGTACTGAACCAAATTTGAATGATCTCAGTATGAATTTTATTTTAGGGGAATAAGAAAACTCATATTGGCTGTGTTTGATACGCTGAGTATATAGTGTAAACCAGCCCTTGGTCACACCTACATTTATTACCTAAGCCCCAACCTTGCTTCAAAAACACCATGGAAGTGCTCCAGGTCTCTGATTATCTATGCCAAGTCAGATGCAGTGTGTCAATCAGTGCTCACAATGTCTGGGTGTCTCCCTTGTCTCAGTGAACAATTATTTATTTAAAACCTTTTTGGGTAATGACTGGTGAAATACCTACCTTGTGTACTTCTCACATTGTTGTAGCATATTTTCTGTCAGATACACAGCCACCTTGTCAGTCGATAGTAGATTCTAGACAGTCAACAGGCTGAGTTCTCAAAATAAGCCAAGCCAAGCCAAGACAAGTGTTGTCGAGTTGGATCCTACTCACGGTGACCATACAGTCACTTATCTTTGATATTTTTTTTTCCACAGCTGAGAGTTGCTCTTCTTAGGTACCCATGTGGTTTGTCGAAAGGCACACTGTTTCCTTTATTACACATCTCCATAACTCTCTGTAGATCAGAACTCTTTGATGGTCACTTTGAATTTGTAAGTTGCTCTGTTTAGTGTGATCCCTCGTGACTTCTTAAAGTTAAACGCTGTTGTCTAACCTCTATTGTTTCAGGGTTCTATCTGCCCAAATAGTATCCTTAAGTTAAGTCCTATAACAGACTCTTGCATCAGCTCGGGCTGACAAATACTTGGGCTTTTATGGAACTGAGGAGTTTCCCTCAATGTGGGCTGTCCCTACCAGCTTGTCATCAACAGCCTGTCCAGTGAGCTGCCATTGGATGCAGTACTGCTATCCTGGTCATAAGTTTCCCTTTTGATGAATAAACCCATGTCTCTCGGATGGTCTTCTGGTTGGTTTTTCAGTCTCTCTGCAACCATGTATTCAGAAACATTTATATTCTAGGGAAGAAATCCTAACAATCCAAACAGATCCTCACTAACAACCTCATCTTATCACCTCCTCTTGTGGACCACTCAGAGCACAAACTATTGTTAGGTCAGGTTCTCTAGAAGGAGATACTGAGGTGGACTTTTGGTGTAAGATGTTTGTTAAAGACATCTATTAAAAACAAAGGGGTAAAAAAATAGTATTGGTCAGAGGAAGAAGTGAAGTTGAAATTCAGGCCAGAAAAATCCTTGGCAAAATTGAGATGGAGCTCATCAGATGCTAATTTCTGAGCCCTGTGTCTACTCTTCACTCTGTCATGAGATGTGGTCTGCCCTGGAGGAGGTGATCCCTGCAGCTGAGGCCATCCCTGAAGGATCCAACACCGGAGGGTGTTTTCTGACTGCACTGCCTTCAGCTGGGTGGTAGCATGTCTTTGAGTGGAAATCTGGGAGCGCATCTTCCTGTCTACCGCAACCTCATTCTTTGATGTCATGCTGTCCAAGGCAAAGAAAGCACTAGTGTATTTGAAGATAATTTTTGTCCTATTATTACTTGCACCTATTTCTATATATAAAGAACTTAAATGTATCTGACAATTTTAACAGTGATCATAATCACATGTAAAATAAACACTCATGAAAAGACTTTTAATGACATCCGTAAGCAGAATATAAAGATAGATATTGAGTGAAAGTTTAGTCTTAGGTATGCTACATCAAGAAAACAAAAACAAAAGTATAGTTCAGCTACCTGTAATAGAAACCTAATGAATAAGGCAAACGGCAGTATAAATGGGTAACGAGGTTTGTTTTTCTTGTGTTGCTAGTAATTAGAAGGTAGGAATTAGAGGACTAAAATTGTTGCTCAAAGTTCCAGGGCACTTTCATCTTTCTCTCTACTGTTCTTAGTCTACATCTTTTATCCCCATGGTTATAGAATGTTACCTACACTGCAGGCATTGAGCCTCTGCATCAGACATGAAGAACGGTATGGGTGAACAGTAAAGGTGATTGATGACTCTTTTCCTTTTATCAAAAATAAAATAAAATAAAAATAAAAACTGGCTTTCCTAGAAGCCTTACTCGGGAGATTTATGCTTATATCTCAGTGTTCAGAACTATGTCACATGGTCACTGATACCTGCAAGGATGCCTATAGCTGTAGCATCTAGTTTTCTACCTCGGCACATTGGTACCCAAAACCATGTTGGGATTCTTTTATTAAGGAAGAGCAGAATGCAACCAGCAGTGTTTGCTGCAGGGCATGTTTAAATTTTTAAATGGCTAACCAGTGACTCTTAATACTATTAATATTGTGGAAACAAACTCTGTAGAATATTTTAGTATTTTTAACATTATGAATAGAACCAAACACTGTTTCTTTTACAAATTAGGATTAATTTTAGCATATTGTTCCCCTAAAACTAACCCACAGATAAATAATAAAATAAAGGTGCATATATCCGATTCAGTCCAAATTTGGAAGTATTCTTCCAAGACAAAGAAGGAAAAAAAAGAGATTATTTTTAGTTATATATTTATTACAAAAGCATGTAAGACTTTTATCTTGAATGCCATTGAAACTGTGATTTATATCCTTTTTCTTAACATATGGTAACCACAAGGTTATTATTATTATTTTTACATAAAGAAGGTAATATTGAAAAATAAGATGAACTTCCTAGTGGAGCAGAAACAAAATGCAATGTTAATAAGTTAGGGCTAATGGCTAGGGCCAGATGAACACCAGACCTAACGTGCAAAAAAAAAAAAGAAAAAAAAAAGATGACAAGTCATTTTCTGGAGGTAAATTGGGAATTAAAATGCTTCTCTGAGTTACAAGGACAAAAGGCAGTTTCCCTGTGTGAAACTCCTGGATCTTGTGTCTGTGAGAGAAAGCTGCAGAACAGCTGAGGACAGTCATTGCTCGAGGCTGTAAATTCTATCAAGCTGTCTACCTAGGGAGTCACAAGGCAGGAAAGTCTCAAAGCCAGGAAGTTAGGCAAGTTGTCTGTTAACTTAGTGAGCTGTCTATAATTTCCTCAAGATTGTTGTGGGATAGGGGCCTGTGTCTCCCTGTTTCTACATTTTGAAATTCCATGAGCTGCTATAGACGTTACCAGCCAGAGAGAGATGAGGACGGACTGTTTCTTTACCATGGATTTTTGTCACATTGCTATCTCCAGTCCTCCTTAGAGCCACGCTCTTGTTTGCTGTCTCCTTTTGTCACTCTCAGCTGACTCAGCAATAAGTTTTGAAAAATACTAATGTCAGATGTTTTAATAACATACATGTATAACATATGTTATCTAATAGATGTTGTCTAATAACTTCTAATACACAAGTTGGTTAAGGTTGTATATCAACTGGGCTGGGCCGTAGTTCCCAGTAGTTTGGCAGTTATGTGAAAATGTCATTATCCTCCATTTTGTGATATAATGTAATTACTTACATAATGTGATCGGATTCAATAAGCCAACCAGTTTTAAGAGGAATTTCTTCAGTGGTAAGGTCTGTATGTAGTGTATATGGATATTCTGGTAAATCTTGCTGGTCTGCATGCTGTATCTAGCTTATTACAGTCTGACCTCTCTGCTTCTTGAGACTTGAACTAGTGGCCTGCCTTCTGACCTGTTCATCTTGGACTCATTACCCTCCGCACCCCCAGCTATGCAAGTTAGGAGAAACATCCAGCCTAATGTCTGACCCACTGACGTGGAACTTGGCAGCCTCTACAACCATGGGAGGCATTTCCCTGAGACCAATCTCTAGCTCTCTCTCTCTCTCTCTCTCTCTCTCTGTATATGTATCTATATAGAAAGATATATAGGCACAACTACATATATAAATGCACACATACAGACATTTCACTGGTTTTGCTTCTCTAGGGTACATGGCCTAAAATATTTGGTACTGAGAGTGGTTCTAGAGAAAATTGCAAGGATGAATTTTCTAAATTGGTTCTCAAGACTGGTTAGTTTTTAAAATGTTGATGATTCTGCTTCCAGTAGTACAGAGGGCACTGCTAATCTGTGTCATGAAGTAGCAATTGAAATACACTTAATATCACCATCTATAGATCAAGTATTGGAGAGAAACAAGGCTCTGGGTGATCACCTGTTTGATATTTTTCTACGGTTTTGTCAGAGTGAGAAGTATAAGGAAGCTGGATTGTTGGTTCTATTTTTGCTAGAGGAAGTTGTAAAACAAAGAGATGAGGTCAGGGATTCATAGTCACAACACAAGCACTGCATAAAAGACCAAATTTGCCAGTTGTATGATGAGAGAAAGCCTTACTTCCTGTAGTACCAGAGTGGATATTGCTGAAAACTGAAATTAGAGAGCCAACTCAATGGCAACTGACCACATCAACCATAACTATAATTAGGCAGATGGGATCTTACAGTAATAAAGACCAAATGGAGGCTATCAGTCAATAAAGACAAGGTGGTCATATTTACTATAATGGACAGCAGAGTCAAGCAGTAATCAGAATACTTTGACTCAAGAATTTATAATACTGACTAGTCAGTCATGATGTCCCTACAAGTGAGACAGATAGGAAATCTACAAATACCTACTTCACATGTATAAGCCAAAGAATTCTCGTTCAAGCGAACTATGTCTAACTCAAAACATCAGAAAACAGAGCCATATTGCCTCAGTCAGTACCCAGAATTGAGTGAGTTTACAGACCCATAACTCCTTGAATGAAGGAAAGATTGGGCCCACTTGAGGAAGGACCCTATGATGTCGGACCTATTAAGAAGTATATCAATAACTCTGAACTTACTAGGAAGATATTTGCATGCTAGAGGGTAGGAAATTAATCCACCAAAAATGCAGGCCTATTCCACTTTAGTGAAATTTCTTGGAGTCTGATAATATTGAGCATGTCAAGATACTCGTTTTAAAATAAAAGATAAATTGCTACTTCCGGCTCCATTTACATCAAAAAGGAAGGCACAATGCCTGGTGAGTCTCTTTGTCACCCCAGACTATTTATCACGTGATTCAAAACTTGCTTGTTTGAGTGGAACCCATAAGAAGGTTCAAACTGCAAGGCACTCTGGCCCTTGGTCTAAGTGATTCAGCTGATCTAATGGTGCTTGAAGTTTCAGAGACAGAGATTCACCTACCGGGGAGTCACAGGGAAGATCCTTAGGATTTTGGAGAAAAGCCTTGCCATCTTCTGAAGATAATTATTCTTCTTTTAAGAAACAGCTTTTGGCTTGTCACTGAGCCTTAATAGAGACTAAATGCTTAACCATGGCCATCAAGTCACCATGTGGTGTGAGCTGCCTATTATAAACTGTGCATAAAAGTTAGACATGCACAGAAGCACTCTGTAACTACATGGAACTAGCATATATGAAAGTGGGACTGAGCAGACTCAAAGACACAAGTAAGCTGTATGAGGAAGTGACCCAAATGTCCATGGGCTCCACTCCTGCCACATTACCTGCCCTGTCCTAGTATGCATCTATGGCTTCACGGATGTGTCTTAGGATCAGTGGATTCAGGAAGTGAAAAGTTGTGTCTGGTTTATAGATGGTTTTTCCTTTTAGGCAAGTACTACTCAATAAAGGACAGTGAGAGCACTCCAGGCCCTTTCTGGGACTTCCCTGAAGGACAATGATGAAGGAAAATCCTCTCAATGGACAGAACTTCAAGCAGTACAGCTGGCTGTTCATTTTGTTTGGATGATGAGATGTGTAATTACATACTCATTCATAGGCTGCGGCTAATGATTTTGCTGGAGGATCAGGGACTTGGATGGTAGATGACCAGAAAATTGGAGACAAGGAGGTACGGAAAAGAGGTATGCAAGCAGACTTCTCAAATGTGTCAAAGGAATGAAGATATTTGTGTCTCATGTGAGTGTTCACTGAAATGTGACTTTGGCAGAAGGGAATTTTAACTATCAGTGGATAGAGTGAGATCTTCTGTGGAAATCAGTCCTCTTTCCCCAGTCACTCCTGTCACTGCACAATGAGCTCATGAGTGAAGTGGTCATGATGGCAAGAATGGAGGTTATGCATAGGCTCAGCAAAATAGACTTTCATTTACTAAGACTGGCTTGGCTACAGCCACTGCTGAGTGACTAAATCCACTGGCAGCAGAAACCAATGGTGAGTCATCATATGGTGCCATTCATTAATCAGGCAGTAATTGGTTACAGGATTTTTGTGTTGTACCACTTCCGTAATGGAAAGGGCAGCATTTTGTCTTCAATGGAATAAACACTCTGAATATGGATTTGCTTTTCCTGCATGCAGTGCTTCTGCCAAACGTAGCATACACAGACTTATAGAATGCCTATCCTCCAGCATGATATCTCACACAGCATCCTCTTAGATCAAGAGACTCCTCTCACAGCAAATGAAGAGTAGGGAAAGGCCCATGCTCATGGAACTCACTGATTCCCCATCATCTTGAAGCATTTGGCTTGATAGAATGGTGGAATGGCCTACCAACAACAGAGTTGTAGGATCAGTTACCTGGCTATACCTTGCAAGTTTGGGGCATTGTTCTCCAAGAGGCTACATAGGCTCTAAACCAGCACCAAGTATGTGGTTCTCTTTCTTCCATAAGCAGGATGCATTAGTCCAGGAATAAAGGCATAGAAATCAGAGTGGCATCATTCACTATTACCCCTGGTAACCCACTCAAAATTGTTTCTTCCTATCCCCATAACCGTATGTCCTTCAGGTTTAGAGGCCTAAGTTGCAAACAGAATGCCCCGTCAGGAGACATAACACTGATTTCACTGTACTAGTAGTTAAGAATTCCTCCTGACGATTTTGGGCTCCTCATGTCTTTGGATCAACAGAAAAATAATGGAGTTTGTTGTATTGCCTGGTGTGACTGATCCTAATTATCAAGGGGAAATTGGAATGACATTGCATAATGGATGTACAGAAGAGCATATCTGGAATACAGGAGACCCATTAAGCATCTCTTAGTTTTGCCAGATCCCGCAATTAAAGTCAATGAAAAATAATAACCACTCAATTCTAACATGACTGCTAAGGGACCAGATCCTTCAGGAATGAAGGTTAATGTCAACTATTAGGCAAAAACTATGACTAGCGGAGGTGCCTTCTGAAGGCAAATGGAATGCAAGATAGGTGGTGGAATAACGTAGTTCTAAATACCGGTTACACCTATGTCACCAGTTACAATAACAAGGACTGCAGCTGTTATGAGCATTCCTTCCTTCCTTGTACCCTTATAGCAAATGTTTTTGTTTTCTTTATTTACAAACTACATTGAAATTTGTGGCATATTATCTGTATCATTTTAGGTACAGACATGACCTTGTAATTGTCTTTATTTGCAGATTATACATGGTTTATGGATATACAGACAGGTTCCAAACTGACGAGAGATAGACTATATTGATTAAAGTTGTCTGTCAACTTGCCTAAGGCATTGTTCTTAGTGGTTATGTCGTGACATAATTTGGCAGTTACACAATGATGTGCTTATTTGACAGTTTCATAATGGTGTGCTTATTCTCCATTTTGTGATACAATGTAATCAGCTTCATAATGATATCTGATGTGAATAACTAACCCGTGTTACGGAGAGTTTCTTCAGGGATGTGGACTGCATCCAACATGTATGAGTGTTTGGGCAAAGGTCACTGGGTTTTTCTCTGTCTGAATCTGGCATCTTGCATGTCATATCCAATTTCTACTACTTGGGACTTGAATCACCCTTTCATATTACTTGCCAATCTTGTGATTCATTGGCTCCATAGCTTGTGAGTCAGCAGCCTGCTTTCTTGTCTTGGATTGGTCAACCTCACATTCAGTGAGCCCATATCCCGCCATCTGACCGGTCAATCTTGAGTTCCTCAGCTGTTCAATTCTGTGACTTAGGAGAAACCTTCAACCTCATTCCTAACCCAAGGACTTTGGATTTGCCAGCGTCTGCAGTCGTGTGAGCCATTTTCTTGAAATAAATCTCTGTCTCTATCCCATTGCCTTTGGTTATAACCTATGATGACCTTATAGGATAGAGCAGAACTGCTTCACAGGGTTTCCAAGGAGAAGCTGGTGGATTTGAACTCTTGAGCTTTCAGTTATCAGTAGACCTCTTGACCTTTGTGCCACAAAGTCTCCTTGGGTGTGTGTGTGAGTGTGTGTGTACACCCATGTATATGTACCACTGATTTTGCTTCTCTAGAAAACCCAGCCTACCTAGTCCAAGACTTTTTCAATATACCTACATATAAAATTCAGACAAATATATATATAACAAAACATTTATCATTTGGATGATCTTTATATGTACAGTTTAGTGACAGTAATTGTTCACCTTATTGTTTAGTCATTAGCCTTATGCATTCCAGAATTTTTCCATCACCCTTAACAGAAGCTCTTGTGTCTTCTAAGCAGTGCATCCTCCTTTTCTCTTTCTCTTGTCTTGCCCCTGATGGTGACCACTAATAACTTTTATTGTCTATATACTTTCTTCTTCTGTACATTTCATATAAGTGGGTTCATATTATATTTATCTTTTTATGACATTTTTCACTGAGTATAATAAGGTCAAACTTCTGCCACCTGGATTTTTAAAGCTATATCTTCTCTCCATAATAAAACACATTATTATAAATCTATTGCACAGCATCAGACTATCCCTTCTAGTTAATATTACAATTTATCAAATTAGTGTCACTTAACAAGGATGTTGATAAATAGACTGTTGTCTTACCTACCTATGAGATGAACGATTGACTGAATGTGAGAGAAGAAATTACTAAATTAAGCATGACTTCAAAATCATCCAATTCACCCTCGGCAGCACTGTGATCCAGGTAGACAAGATGGTTTGTTGGGCTGAGACAGAAACTAATTTTTTACACAAATGGAATTCTACAATTAGCTCAAATACAGACTTTGTCAAAGATCCAGCTAGGAAATCCTGTGATCATTTTTTTTCTAGCTTTCTTGAAAACTTGAACACATACAGGGGAAAAAAGAAACATATATATACTTTTCTATGAAACAGCACCGCAGGACTTCTTAATTCAAGTATTACCATCTTCCAACTAAAACTTTTCCCATGCTGCACCAGTTTTTTGTGTATTTTCAGCAAATGTGTACTACTGTTGATACCTCCTCTGATATCTTTTCCCATCAAATAAATGATGAAATACATAAAGTTTAAAGAATGACTGTTAGGCAAAAATATGTGCCTATGATTTGGGGACAAATGAGTACAGCAAAAAAAAAGGTCACTTTTACTCTGGCCACCAAAATAGACTCTTGTTAAAAGCACAGATAAAACTTGTTTAGTAGTATGTCCAGCCTAAGGCTGGAGGATCTCCTGGGAGCGTGGCCACTACACTACTACTGCCCCTGACCAGAAAACACTACTGAGGTCAGAAATGTGGACAAGAGTGGACTGGACTGGGGGACACAGTGTGATTATATGGTGTGTATGCTTTATAGTTCTATGTACTTGTAGGAAGTTGTCCTACTGGTCTCTTTTCTGGACAGGAGAAAAGATGGTGGAGAGAAGGGGACAGGAGCTTTTTAAAAGGATGCTACAAGCACAGAAAGAAAAGGATGAGTGTGCTGTCACTGGGCTAGGAGACCAGAAGGAGCTACATGTAGGCAGATATACTGAATTGATTTGGATTATACTCTTTTACTCAGTCAGTTTAAAAAAAGAAAAATATACTCCTCAGTGAGGTCCAGTAATAACAATAATAATAAGCTTATGCTACATATATATTATTTAGGCTGGCATATGTAATTAGACTTGACGGCACTTGGCTTGGCTATGTAATTAGAGGTTTTAATTTTCTGTGAGAGAATTGAAGATGAACACACACACACACATTCACGCACACACTAGGAATCTTAATGTACTGGTGGATCCAGTACACTTGTTTCGTTCTTTCCCAGGGGTGAAAGAAGCAGTCATCAGGTTAGTATTTGATCACAGAGGAAACAGATTTTACTGTTGCTTTTGTGAAAGAATTGCAGTATGATCCATTGACAAAACGGTAGAGAAAATCTGGATTTCATTGAAAGTCATCTTGAATTTTTTATTTTTCTTAGCAGCTCTAACTCTGCACACATTTTTAAAGTCTGTAAAGTTTACTGCTGTTGTTCTCCTTTCTTCTTATGAACACCTTTCATCTTTCAGGCAACTTCCCCTTCAACTACCCTACCCCAAACTCTTCTATCACTCACCCTAGCTTATGAAATCTGTATCATATTTTATTGCTTTGTGATAGAGTTCATAATCTGTTGACTCCAAGCCTTTGAACTTTTGACATTTTGCCTGGTTCTTGTTGGTACTGTGAAAAGATAAAGACACAAACAAAAGCAAAACTAACACTAGTACTTAAGCCCTGATTTATAGCTTTTCCTAAAAAAAACAGAAACTTTGGCACCGCTAACTCTGTCGGTCCACGGGGCAGTAATTGGCAAGAGTTGAATAAAAGCTGCCCTCCTAGAAAGGTTAGGTGGTCCCCAGTCAACAGAGGTGCCTTCAGTCTCTTAGATTTAGACTGTTTTTCTCATTTGTATTAACTCTATGGCCCCTGCAGGCATTTGAGTTTGTGACCCTTATTATATAGCGTTCTCAACTGTCAACCATGCCCAATTTACATGTTTATTGATAAGACAACATCTCCCACTGGTACATATTAATAAGGAACACTCCAAAGTTTTCAACCTTCAAACCTCTCAAATTCTTTAAAAAAATAATGGCTTGCTTGAACGGAAAATCAGTTTATGGAATTATCTTTGGACAGTCCTTGCTCAGTCTTTGAAACTTTACAAACATGAAGTATTAATTCTAATTTGACCATGGTGTCTTATCACTTTGGCTTTTTGAAGTTTTGTGTTTCTACCTGTAAATATTAGACATTGTCTTCAAGTCAATTCCAATACACAGAGACCGTATAGAATAGAGTAGAAGTGCCTGCTAGAATTTTCGAGAAGCACCTGGTATATCTGAACTACCAAAATTGTTTGGTTAGCAGACACAGCTCTTAACAATGCCACTAGGGTTTCCCTGTAAATATTAAAGAGGTTGAAGTCTAAAATGTCCTTTCACAACCCTCTGTTTCCATTTCTACCACGATCTCTTCTTTTATCTCCCTGTTAGTATTCAAGATGAAGATTTATTATGTCTTAATGGAGGATATTCTTCTGCACCTTCTTGTTGAGAACGAGTTCTTCATTATTTCCAGATATTTCGTGTGCACCTCTCTTATATCACATAGAATTAATTTTTTTCAGTTTTCATTTATAACAGTGATGACTTGTACTCTATGATATGTAACAATAAGACTATTTTACTGTTTGTTTCCTTAAATTTGTCTTTAATCACATACTCTACTCTAAGCCCTAAGGGGAAGAAGCCTTTAGGGAAACATCTGCATTATTTGGAAGTCCATGGGTGGTACAAACAAATAATGACCCAGCTACCGATTGAAAGCTTGGAGAGGTGATTGGAGGTCCTGCTCCACCCAGATGTATGTTGAAAGAAAAACTTAGTGATCTATTTCTTTAAAAAAGAAAGAAAGAAAGAAAGAAACACTGAAAACTTTGTGTAGTGCAGTTCTACTCTGGGACACATAGAGTTGCTATGAGCAGGAGTCAACTGGACAGAAACATTCCCCTGGTGGCATAGTGGTTAAGTGCTACAGCTGCTAACCAAAATGTGGGCAACTCAAACGCACTAGGTACTCCTTGTAAACTCTATAGGCCAGTTCTACACTGCCCTATAGGGTCTCTGCATGTTGGATTCAACTCAACAGCAGTCTGTTTTGATTGGTTTTCTTCTTACAAAAGACGAGGAAAGATTTCCAAGAAGTCAAAAACTTTCAAAGACAAGCCCTTTTATCCTCTGTCAATGCTGGTCACTGCTGGTACTCTAAGACAGGTTCTGCTGGTCACACTAACACTGGGGTAAGGTGTCTTAGCTGAAGCTGAAACTCCAGGGTCTAAAATTCAGTTTCCCTTAACGATTCATTCGGCCTTGGTTATTTGATATCTTACATAGCTGCATTCCAGAAATGACCAAATTTGCCCAGCCACTTTCCTGTTTCTGCTTCAAAAAAGAACACACAAAAACATTTTTTCTTGTGCTTGACACACTTCTACCACTTACAGACGTGGTCATTTTTGCCTTCTAAGACCTATGAATTTCATCTGTTTTAGAACTCTGGGTCTAAAAGCCAAACCTACTGCCTTTGAATCGATTTTGACTTACAGCAACCCTGAAAGACAGACTAGAAATACTCCACAGGATTTCGAAGGAGTGACTGACGGATTTGAACTGCATATCTTTTATTTATCAGCCTAGCTGTTAACTACTCTGCCATCAGGGAAGTGGGTAGGGATAAAATTTTTGAAGTCTGCCAGTTTTGCTTCTTTCTGTGAAACATAAAGTTTCTTAAAAATTTTCTGAGAGTGGAAAGCCTTTAAAATCCCTGTTAGGATGCGGATAGAGTAAGCAGAATTCCAAGATGATCTTCAAGATTCCTACCTCCTTGCTTGTATAATCTGTATACTCATTTTACCATGTGTGAGTGGATATAACTTAATGAGATAAGTCCCTTTGAAGAGGTCCTAGAGGTCAGACACAGGAGAGATCTTAGAGATTTGAAGGTGCATTAAGTGCTTTTTTGCTGACCTTGAATGAGCAATCCACATGGTGAGTGAAGGTTCAGGGACTTTCAGGATTTGAGAGTAACCCTGGCCAACAGTCAGAAAATAAACAATGACTTCAGACTTATAGCTGCAAAGAAGTAATTTCTGCCAGCAGCCTATGGGCTTGGAAAGAGGACCCTGAGAACCAGATGAGAGCGTAGATTGGCAGGTACTCCTTTTTAGCCTGGAGAAACTCTGAGTAGAAAATTCAGCTATGTCTTTTCAGAATTTCAGACCTAAGTAGTGTTTTAAACCACAAAGTGAGTGGTAATTTGTTACTAAGTAATATAAAACTAGCACAGAGGAGATTTATTATGAGCCACGAAAAAGACAATTAATATCTCATATAGTTACTCTGCGATACTTATTAACCTTTCCTACTGAAACTGCCTTGTCCCTTAGGGTAGTCACATTGCTTTAGTCCTCTCTGTACTTCTAGTATTGACTTGATACCTAGATCATAATAGGGAGCGTATTTTGTGTCAAACAACTTGATGGGGGCAAAACAAAGAAGAAAATTGATGGTTAATTTAAGAATGTAATTATTAAAGAGAAACGTATTTGAAAAATAAAGATGAGGAAAAAGTAAGATGGAGTACGGTACTTTAGACATAATGTATATTTTAGCAACATTATAAGTTGCTGCAAAAGAAATTAAGTATGAAAAGGTGAACAATCACATAGGGTCAATTAACATGCACTTAATATGAATTCCATCACCATTTGATGAGACATGGACAGTCAACTAATTACCACTGTGCTTTGAAAAGAACACTGGAGGGCATGTGAAGACTTCTATTTCATGGCCACATTTACATGTAGCTTATAAAATATAATCACATTAACCTTTAAGAGTACGAAGATACACACACAGACGCACACATACAAACACGAAATGAATTAAATGAGATTTAGGGTCGCTGGAAATCCTACATTTGAAGTAAGATGTGTGTGACTACGAGGCCACAGAAGGCACTGTAGCAGAATGTTGTATAGAAACAAAATCTAATACAATCTGAGACTTCATACAGAGTGAAATTGTATCAGGGAGTGGAAACATAATAGTTCCTCTTTACCAAGTTCTACTGAGTGTATTGTGAATCCATTGCACGTTCCATCCTGGGAATCTCTGAGCTGAAACAAAAAGAAAAGAAATTTATCAGGAAGAAATAGGTGAGAGGAAAGAAGCCTGAAGGATGAGGTCCAAGAAGGACTGAGACATTTAGGGAAGATGAGAAAACAGCTTATAACGTCTAATTGACCAAAATCATCTGGAATAGTTCACAATTTCTTCAGTTACACAAGGAGTGTGGTCACAGAAGTCTCTGCTGAAATCACCAGGGCATTGCATTCCAACTGCTGTCTTGCAAATCATTGCTTAAGGCACTTGCATGGAATGTGGGGAGCAATTTTTCTACCCAGTGGTATTTCCTATCAGTTCTTACTCTTCATCTTATAATTTAACTTTGCTGAGCTCTTTTGGTTCTTTGTTTCTTTTTATTAGTCCTATTTGTGGCTGGAAGTCAGAATCAACTAGATGGCAATGACTTTTTTTCTTTTTAATATCACTGTACAGTGAAATCTATCTGCATTTTGTTTTTATTATCATTACTCTTCTGATTATTGATAATGGATTAGCAATATTGCAATTCTGTTTAATGGACAATCTAACAATATTTCAACAAGCATTAATTTTTAAGTAGTGGGAAGATGAACTTGTTAATCAGATTTACACAAAATGATGTTGAGGGTTACAGATCACATGTTTTTAATGTAACTTACAGGGCTTTAGGGCAATCTAAAATATGTGATTATGTAATAAAATGTCAGCCAATTAACACTTAAGCAATTTGGAATCCTTAAGTATTGTGTTCTTTTTGTCTCGTGCATGCGAAAGCTGGACAGGGAGAAAGGAATGCTCTTGAATTCTGGTGTTGGCAAAGAATACTGACTATGCTCTCATGGCACAGTGGTTAAGAGCCATGGAAAACTCTATCGCTAACCTGCAGGACAGCAATTTAAGTCTACAGTTCCTTGAAAAACAGATGGGACAGTTCTACTCTGTACTGTATTTAGAGTAACAGTGAATCAGAGTCAACCTGACAGCAATGATTTTAAGTTTTTATAGACAGCCCGAAGACTGAATAAATCTGATGTGGAGCAACTATAGCCAAAGTGATCCTTAGAAGTGAAGACGGTAGGGCTTCTTTTGTGTTTATTTTAGACATCTTATCAAGAGGGACCAATCACTAGAAAGAGATGTCATGCTTGTTTAAGGAGAGGGTCAGCAGAAAGAGAGAAACCCTCAATGAAATGAACTGACACAGTGGCTGCATCAATGAGCTTAAACATAGCAAGAATTGTGAGGATGACTGTGACCAGGCGATGTTTCATTCTGTTTTACGTAAGGTTATGATGAGTTGGAGCCAGTTGTGCGGCACCTGACATCAAATAAATGCTCTAAGCCAGGATGATATTTGACTTCACGTTCAGTCATCAGTCCCTGACAGTGAGGTTTACCATGTAATTAAAGTTCTTTCTCCCTTTCTATTCTTTCTTTTTTAAAGCTTATATTAGAACACCTCACAAATTGAATGTTTTCTTTCCTCAAGAGTGTTTTACAAAAGATGTGAAAGTAATTTTAAAAATATTTCTTTTCGTCTGTATGCTATTTGTTTAACTGATAGTGCACTTATTTTACTACTGTACCCTTGAAGTGTTCTTCATTAGGTCTCTCCTGAAAGAGATAATCTCGCTCAGCAAAAACAAACAAAAAAGAGGCCCAAGCTCACTGTTGTTGAGTTGATTCTGACTCACAGCAACTCTAGAGGACAGAGTAGAACTGCTCGAAAGAGTTTCTAAGGAACACCTAGTAGACGGGAACTGCAAACCCTTTGATTAGCAACCACAGCACTTAACCATACACCACCAGGGTTTCCTCTACTCAGTAGAGACTAGCCTAATGATGCTTGTCTAGATTTCGTTGTGATGGATTTCTTGTATTGCAGTCCATTGGTAGGGCGTTGTGTGCCGTATATCAGTGCTATTTCTGGATCATTCCTTCCCATCCCTCCCTCCTTCTACAGTATTTTTTTTTTTTTAAATGTAGAAACCATTCAAAGGTGTCCCTCCATTTGGACCTTTAGAGAAAGGAATAGTGTTAACACTGTGTCTGCAGTGACTGATCCTAAGAGAAGCTTGAGAAACTGAATTGCAGTCTTTGGAGAGGGAAAGGATTTGTCTCCCACAAAAAGGCTAAATGGTAACACTCAAGTCCTCTTATTGATCGTCTGTGCTTGTACGCAGCAAGGATTTTTAAATTGCATTTTCTTTGTAGTAACTTATTTTCTTGTAAGTTACTGAAATTTTTGTCAAAGCAGGGCCAATCAACACTAAAAGTCAAGGCCCTTACATAATACATGATTGTATTATTTATTACAGTTTTTAAAAATGATCAGTACAGAACTTTGCAGTTGGGATGAGAGAAGACAGTTAGTACGTAATGAACACATCTTAGCAAATCCATTTACGTGATTTCATCGAGGAGTTTCAATCAATTGGGGGGATACATAAAAGCATTTTACACGTATTTTTCTAATTGTGAATGGTTGTACAATCTCAAATGCCTTTAATGATAGTAAACAAATCCCCTGCGTATGACTTCAGTCTTATTCTATTTTTTAAAGTAACTTGAATCTGAAATTTACTCTACTCCATTCAGTTTTAATCTCATATTATTATCATTATTATTTTCATGGTTGCTTTTATCCAAATTTAGGTGAAACTTGTAGCTCTGAAGTGAAAGAATGGAGTCGTCTACTCTCCTTCAATTCATTCCAGCTTCCCAGGGCTTGTTCACACTACTGGTGAGAGGAGCCAGCAGAGAAAGAAGACTCCTCATCCTATGAACTTTGGTAAATGGTTGATGTCTTCAGTGATCGTAATAAACGTTGTTTACTTTGCGAGTAACTACCAAGTCATGAAGGTGGTGTTGCTAAGCCTTTCGATTGGTCCCATTACAGTACAGTTCATAGCTCACTCTGTGACTGAGTGTGGTGGGTGGAGGCACTAGCAGGTCTTGTTGATAAACATCTCCTTTTGAAATGAAACTGCATAATCTGACTTTTCTCTCCCTTGTGACATCATGCCAAGTGTCCTCTTACGAGCTCCATCTCCAATAAACCCATAGTCTCTGATCTCAGCTATCTTCCATGTTTCTAACTCAGAGGATGGCAGTCACAGATAGAATTCATTCCCCTACCTCCTCTGGAAATACTGGTGGTGCAGTGGTTAAGTGCTATGGCTGTTAACCCAAGTGGTTGGCAGTTCAAATCCACCAGGAACTCCTTGAAAACTCTATGGGTCAGTTCTACTGTGTCCTGTAAGTGTTTGATGAGTCAGAATCCACTTGACAGCAATGGGTTTTTGCTTGTTGACCTATTTAAGACAACAGATTCAAGAATAGTATTTGTCCTCCTTCTGCCTCACTGAAGCATTGCAAGCATTTGTCTACATTTTTCCCTTTCCTGAGTCAAATGAAAACAGTCAGAGCTACACACAAGTACACATTAAATTAGAGCTCGATGCTCATTCTTTCTTTTGATAGACAACTACAAACTTATACTTCTCCTCTCACAATTCTACTTGCCTAGATTTATAAAGGACAACCAATTGATTGTCACTTTCAATTTTCACAAAAAGGTGAGAGAATAGAATAGTCTCACTCTCTAAGCACTTGTTTTCTCAGTCCACCATTTCCTTCTAGTTCTTTTAGTTTCATGGACCCCAATGTTTAGCCTATGAAGAAAATATGGAGTGCATACTTTCTTCTTACATTACAAACTCATTAGAGCAAAATTCTTTGGCAAAGCATATTCTTCCCGTCAGTAAAGTTTTATTAGTGCAATAATCACATCTCTTAAAATTATTCTTATCCTGTCATGTTATATGCCAGGGATTAGGCTGTCTAATATAATAGTAGGAATCTGGGAAGGTACTCCACCTCCGAATTTTATTCCTGCTCCCAACCATCTGTTTTTATCAAGCATAGATTTTTTTTTTAATGAAAAATATTTTTTCCCCATAACTAGAGACAGGCTTAAAAACAGATACCATCAGAGATGCAGTATGTATTTGTTTAAGTTAATGCTAACTGCTAAATCTACTTTAGATTTTTCTATGAAAATACTTTTCATTACTAGTTAATTTTAATTACAAGAGTAAGTAGTTAGTGAAGCAGTAGTGTAAGATGAAAAGGACGTCATGGAGATGGATCCTGAGGATCCATTGGTCCAGGTCCTACTTCACAGTGTTACCTGAAAATGGTCTTGTAAGTCAAAACTGCTTTCAGGAGGATCTGACTCCATCTGTTCCAATCTAAATTCTCTTTATTCCTCAGCCACGTTTGCTTCCTTTGTAACATTTAGTTGCCATACTTATTCAGGAGGGACTTTTTTTTCCCCTTCACATCTAGTGTATCTCCATGATATGATCCCCAAGGATAAAATCATCTTCTCTCTTATTTCAGACTCCACAACTGATCAACCACCGTAATTGTTCAATAGATTCTTAACCAGATAGCTCAGGATTTCATGTTCCATAGGCTCAGAGGGACATAATCATTTAGTCAATACTGCACATCTGGACCAGTTACTTGGCTAATAATTTACAGTGTAGACCACTGTACTCGTCTCCAGAAGGAAAAATACATGTGAAAAGCAAATAAATAATAATGGATATGTTGCCTCACTTTTTATATTTAATTTGATAAGCAGTGAGTCTGACAACTTGTTCTGATGTGTATTGATGCTTTGGAAACCCTGGAGGCACAGTGCTTAAGTGTTATGCTTGCTAACCAAAAGGTCAGCAGTTGAAATGCTCCAGGAACTCCTTGGAAACTGTATGGGGCAGTTCTACCTTGTCCCATAGGGTTTATATGAGTCAGCATTGACTAGCCGGCAGTGGGTTTTTATTTTTTTTAATTGATATGTTACTTAATTTTAGCAGTATTGACAGAACTACTACTGTACCCTGAAAGTGACCTATGTCCCCAACAGGAGGGTCAGACATACAGCAAGATGTCTGGATCGTACATGAGTTGTTTTCCATTCATGACTCCACATCTTTATTACTATTACAGTTATTTTAATTATATCATTTTCTTGATTCCTGGATGATGTTACAGTTACTGTATTAATAAAATCAATTTATTGTCAAAATAATAGGCAAAATATATGTAGTCTAAGATGAGTGATTGTGAAAAAAAATCACTTGTGGGAGAATATTACCATGAAATATAAAGCTCAGTTACTGAATTGTAAGTGATACCTCTACTTCTGTGCTTGCTTCCTTACGGTTAAGTCTCCACAAAACTGCCAGGGTAATTTTTTAAAACTTAGATTATATCAAACTCTCTAATGGCTTCCATCAATTTAGAACAAAATTCAAACACAATGATAACCATGTTAACGAATCCTGGTGTAATCTGAGCTGGGATGTGTGTTGGGCATCCTTTTCCATAGCTCCGCTACCATGTTTCCCCTCTAGCTACTCTGGCTTTCTGTCTCTGAGAGATGTGTAGCTGACGCATGCCTCCAAATTTTTGTCCTTGCTATTTTTGTCTTCCAGAATTACTCTTTCCTCGGTATCTTTCATGGCACACTTTCTCTTCCTTTTGCTCTATCCATCCAGAGGCCCCGGGGGTGACAATCACACTTCAATAGCATTGACCATGGCACTCACATATGACTTCTAAATGGACTGTTCCTTGGAGTGGGACCAGGGCTTCTTGTAGAAATGTCAGATTTCAAGGGTGGACCAGTGAAATTACAAAATGAGCCTGGCTTATTTGTTGTACCTGAAACCGTGAAAGTACTTAAAGAAGGCAAGAAGACCTATCTAAATAACACAAAAACAAGTATTAACAGGATCCCACCAATGACAGTGGAGCTAATGGGAGCACTGGAATAATGATGATTAAGTTTATTATGCAGTGAATAAAGTAGCAGACCATGGGTCTATAAAAATATAAATAAACAGATAAGTGATGCTCGAGGTTTACCAGGAATAGGATAGTTGTATAGCTTCTAAACATTTCTCCACGTAATATCTATTTACAAACAGGTAAAGGGCTAATGTTACAGTGAAAAATTCTGGCAGATACCACTTTAAGGAAATAAAGTAAACATTGTTAATGATGGGATAAATTGCTATCGTGCGCTGCTTGACATAAAGTAGTGTGAACTCTTCACCATCACTAAGGTGATGTTCTCTTTAAATATGCATAGCCTGAATCTCACTGTTGTTGTCATTTTTAGGTGCAGTTAAGTCCGTTCCAACTCACACTGAGCTATGCACAACAGAGTGAAACACTGTGTGGTCCTGTGTCATCCTCACAGGTGTCACTGTGTTCAAGCCTGTTGTTGCAGCCGTTACGTCAATCCATCTCACTGGCTCTTCTTCCTTTTCACTGACTCTGTAGTTTACGAAGCATGATGTCATTCTCCAGGGACTGGACTCTTCTGATAATACATCAAAAGCATGTAAGATATGATCTCTCATCATCTCTTCTCATGAATGTGGTAGCTGTACTTCTAAGACAGATTTTTTGTTCTTGTGGCAATTCATGGTATATTAATATTCTTTGCCAGCACCATAATTCAAAGGTAGCAATTCTTCTTCAGGTTTTCTGATTCAGTTTTCAGCTTTCTCATGCACATGCTGCTGCTGTTGTTAGGTTCTGTCGAGTCAGTTCCGACTCATAGCAACTCTATGCACAACAGAACAAACCACTGCCTGGTATCGCACCACGTCCACAATAGTTTCTATGCTTAAGTACATTGTTGCGACCACTGTGTCAGTCTAGCTCACTGAGGATCTTCCTCTTTTTCACTTCTTTTGATCTCTTCACTGCAGCTTCCGTAGGCCCTGATTGCGGACCCAAGCAAAATGAAATCCTTGACAACCTCAATTCTTTCTCCATTTATGACGATGCTGCTTAAGGCTCCAGTTGTGAGGAGTTTTGTTTTACAATCTGTACTGAAGGCTGTGGTCCTTGGTCTTCATCAGTAAATGTTTCAAATCTTCCCCTCTTCCAGCAGGTAAGGTGATGCTGTCTGTGTAACACAAGTTGTTAGTGAGTAGTGCTCCTATCATGATGCCTCACTCTTCTTCAGTTTCTAAGATTATTTGATTGGCATTCAGATTGAAAAGGTATGGTGAAACGATTCAGCCCTGACGTGCACCTTTCCTGACTTTAAAACATGCAGTATTCCTTTGTTCTGTTTGCACAACTGTCTCTTAATCTATATACAGATTCCTTAAGAGAACAATTAAGTGTTCTGGAATTCCCGTTTTATGCAATGCTAGCTGTAATTTGTTAGGACCCACACAGTCGAATGTCTTTGCATAGTCAATGAAACACAGGTAAACATATTTCTGGTATTCTCTGCTTTCCACCAAGGTTCGTCTGACATCAGCAATAATATCCCTGATTCTACAGACTTTTCTGAAGCCAGCTTGAGTATTAGGTGTTTAAATACATCCTGACTTGGGTCACGTGCACCTTAGTCCTCGAAGTGACGTCTTTCCTGAGACTTATAATGAGAAAATATTAGACAAACCTAAAAATAGTTAAAGTTTACAAAATAGCTGGCTAGGACAGTTAATACCGAGGCAATATTCCAGACTGAAGGAGATTTAAGCAGACATTTGCATTCAGTGGGTGAGTCTAAATGAAAACCTTTTGCTATAAAAGAAAGTTCTGAGACTACTGATAAAAAAATAAATAGGACCTGAAGAACAGATGTTGTATCAAGCAGTCTCGAAGGTTCTCCCAGTGTCTCCTATTGCTGGTATTCACATCAGGTATATCCCCTTCCCTCTGTGGACAGGACCTGACAATTTACCTCTAGCAAAAACTGTACAGGAAAGTGATAGGACGACTCTCTAAACAGTAGGTGATAAAGAGACAGTGAATTCTATCTTGTGCCCCTTCTCAATTTTCGTGTTCTCATTCTGATGGAAGTTGGCTGCTGTGTTGTGTTGTGAACTGCTGTATGAAAGGTCCATATGACAAGGATAATCCTCTGAATGACAGGCAGTGAGGAATTGAATCTCTCGGTTCAGCAGCCTATAAGGAAATGAATCTTCCAATCGACTGTATGAGTGAACTGAAAACGGGTACTCCATCAGTCACTTCTTCAGATGGAAGCACCACCCCAGTGGATGCCTTGATTCCAGCCTTATAATGCAACTGGAAGATGCACCTAAGTCATGCCCAGTTTCCTGAACCATACAAAATGTAAAAGAAAAAAAAAGTTTAGTGATTTTAGCCAATGTATTTGTCATTTTTTTCAATGCAGCCATACACAACTATTATAAATAGCAGTAAGTTATCAGTATTAATTTTTTGATTTTGATGTTTGTATTATGAAGTCCTAAGTGGCACAAATTTTAACCTCTTGGCTACTGTGATGTTTAAGACCATGGGTCAGTCTGAATGGGGCATCATTCTCAGTGTTTCAGCAGTTGTATAATGTTGTGATCCTTTCCTTTAGAAATTTGACATGCTGTCATTCAGATGATAGAATCTGCTATGAGTAGATGGTCAGTTGAATGGGAGTTTCTTTGGGCATGTAAGCTGCTCTGAATATAAGTAGACATAAGATGTTTGACTTTTGCTCATTCTGGATCCTCCAACTGGCTCTTGTTTGCCTGACTTCCAGTTCTTGGTACTTGAGCTAGCAATTTACTTATGGTCTTGCCTGCAAATATTGGGATTCATCAGACTTGGCAGCCTGCAAGCAAGAACCCTGTTCTCTGACCTGCCAGTTTAGGATTTACCAGCCCCTGCAGCTATGTAAAGCGGAAGCTTCCATCCTGACCCACAAACCTGGGACTTTCTAGCCTCTACAGATACGTGAGCCATTTCCTTAATATACGTTGTTCTCTCTCTCTCTTTCTACTTACATACTTTACTTCTCTAGAGAACTTAGCCTAAGAGTTATTTACAAAAAGAATGATGGTTTGAAACCACCCAGAGATGCTTCAAAAGAAAAGTCTGGTGATCTACTCCAAAAGATCACTTAAACCAAACCTATTGCCATGGAGACAAACTGACTCACAGGAATCTTGCAGGGCAGAGTAGAACTTCCTCATATTGTTTCCAAAGACACCTGACAGATTTCAACTGTTGATCTTTTGGTTAGCAGCTGTAGCGCTTAACCACTACGCCACCACGGTTTCCCACAAGATCACAGCCACTGAAAATTCTATGAATGACTGTTTTACTCTGAAACACATGAGATCATCCTGAATCAGACTTGACTCAATGGCAACTGTTTTATTATTTTTATTATTGTTACAGTTATGTAAGAAAATATACTTGTTTGTAGGAAATACACATAAAGTTTTAGATTTATTGTTGGATCAGGCTGTCAATTTGCCCCCCAGTGATTCAAGGAAACACTATTTTTTGTTGTTGTAATGTTTCTACTTTTCTTTTTAATACATAAAGCAATTAGTTATCTAGACATTCCTTATTGTTTTATTCATTTCTGATTGGAAATACTATCACTTTTTAGAGCTTACTTTTGATCATCTGTCAATAAAGTGTGCTCCTCTAGAAGTTTTCCACAACTTTGAGGTAAGAAGAGATGAAATATTAAAGTGGATGAAATGAAATATATGAATTTAATAGTTGACTTTAACAGATCTTTTCATTTCTTGGTGAATCTTTAGTGTAGTGAGGGAAGTACCTACAAAGGTATCCACAGTTTTATGTCGTTTGTTGAAATGTGTTCCTCCATTAGTACAGATAATTAACTTAATTCAGCAGAAATAAACTTGTATGTAGAGGAAGAGAACAAAACATCATGACCTTCAAAGTAAGCTCAGTTTTTCCTGTTGATAGGTTCCAAAGAGTCATCTCCAACTTGTTTTACCTTTATGTTTAACAGAACAAAACATTACCTTGTGCCATTCTTGCAATTATTTTTATATTTGATCCCACTGCTGCAGTCACTGTACCAGTTCATCTAGTTGAGTGGCTCCCTTTTTTCACTGACCCTCTGCTTTACCACACATGAAATCTTTGCACAGTGGTTATTTCTTGCTGATGACATACCTGAAATTAGGGAGACAACGTCTTGTCATCCTTGCTTCTAAGGAGCATTCTGTCTATAGTTCTTCCAAGAGATATTACTTAGTTCTTTCGTCAATATTCTTCTTCAGCACTGCAGTTTGAAATGGTCAGTTCTTCAGTCTTCATTTTCATTGTCCAGTTTTCATATGCATATGAGATGATTAAAAATACCATGGCTTGAGTCCAGCTAATTTTAGTTAGCTAAATGATGTCTTTCATTTTTAATATATTAAAGAGGTCTTTTGCAACAAATTTGCACAGTGCAGTGTATCATTTGATTTCTTAACCTCTGCCTCTGTGAAAACTGATTGCTGATCTAAGAAGAATGAAATTCCTGACAACTTCAATTTCTGTGCCATTTGTCAAAATTTTGTTTATTTGTTTAGTAGTAAATGTTTTTGTATTATTTTCTGGTTCCATTATAACCATTAATATCTGGGAGGAGAAATTTGAAATAATGATAGATGTCATAAAATATTAGCCATCACATTAAATATTTTGAGATTTTGGTTTTGTTACAGTTAAACTATGCATTTCAGTTCTTTGATATTTATATTTAAGCAAATATTTGCCTTTAAAATTGACCATTAGATGACATATTTAGATAGCTACTTTTTAATCCTAAAATAAGAAAGAAAGTATAATGTATAATTGTTATTATATAGTAAACTTTGGTCTATGGAATTTTTAAGATCAATTTTGAAAGTATTGTTACAAAAATTATTGAAAAATATGTGCTCCACATAATTAAAATTTTGTGCCTGGATTTTTTTTCTAAATTAATTCTTATTCAAGGTTTTACTGGTTAGTTGATAGAGACCTCATTAGCACCTGCTGAGATAAATATTTCCATGCTCAATCCATAAAGAATCAATGATACACAGTCAGTACAAATCCTATAGTGTCTATAAATAACAGGAAAAAAATCAGTATAGGCAGTCTTTAGTTCTTGTGTTTGTAAGAGAAACAGAAGACAACACTGGGGACATGTCTTTGTATCCTATGTCCTTGAACTTTTTCTATTCCTGTCTGTGATTTATTATTATTTGTGTGTGTGTGTTTTTGTGTGTGCTTCTTTCCTGCTTTCTTTAGTCCCTTGTCTTTTATTCTATTGTATTTTCTGATTCTTCCTATTCCTGCTTCTTCTTCCTATTATTGCCCTTCAGTGATGGATTCAGATATCATAGTATGTCTTTTTCAACTTTACCTTTGTTCATGATGTTGAAAAGTGTGGAACCATATCATTAAAAAATCATTAAAGAGCCTAGAAAATAACACCTACTCTAAGGTCAACTGTAAAGCAAGATTTTTTGCACACATTTCTATGCTGTTGCTATTGCTCTCATTTTTTCAACCTAATGAAACTCTTCTCCCTGATGTATCAGCTGAATGATATAGGCCCTCTAACAGTAAATCCCTGTGACATAAAAACAAGCAATGTACAACCCAAATCCTCAGCAAAAATAGAGAACCACAGACCTCCTCCTGTTCTCTAGGACCACGTAGTTGATGTAAGAGTTAATAAACACTTTATTACCATTTCTTGCAAATTTCTTCTTAAGAACTTTGGAGGCCTGTGTTGCTTTTTTGTCAACATCTTAATTTTAGGAAATTTGGCAGAATGTTTAATTACCAGAAGGAGATCACGCTATTAATCAAAATTGGAATTGCTACCTTTACAAATGAATGATTGTAGGCAAATTGAGGATTTAATTAGCTCTTTCAGACACAACATTCCATTTGCTTTCTCTTTTCAAATCTCACATGAATGGAGACAGTGCAATAACGTCTTGAAGGAAGTACTGATAAACCTCATTTAATTTGTTTCCATCCATTTTAAGATTCTACTCCTGTTAGAAAGGAATGGCTTGTTGATAAGAAACTTTTGCAGCCTTATGACAGATTCAATCTCCTCATACAACTGAGTTTCAGTTGGCTCCGGTGAAAGATTATTGCCTGAGATGATATTTATTTTTCTGGTTCTCGTATACTTTAAACTCCATAGTTCAGTCAAAATGTTAGAAGAATAAAATGGTTGGGGGACTCTGAGAAATCTTATTAATTCTGTGATGGTGTTGAAAGCTTACCGAAGATTTTTGTTGTCTAAAGCAGCAGCTTTGAGCAAATCATCAGGGATTTCTTTCTAACTGCTGAAAAGGTGAATGACTTTGTCTGATTTGCTGTGAATAAAAGAAATGCAAAATGTGGCATCTAGTGATGTCTTGGGTAGCTTCTCTGGCTATGTCAGTTAGGGTTTAGTTTATAGCTATCTATCTCTATATATGTATATACCCCAAATGTCATAGTTTCATGCATATACAACAACTATGAATGAATGGAGAGTATACATAAGTATACATAAAAGTATACACAAAAGTATGCATAAACAAATGGAAGAAAATTCATACGGAAGACATCTTTCTATCTCTTTGGGCTGTAACAATCTATGTCTCTACCATGGACTGAATTGTGTCCCCCCGCCAAATGTGTGTAGCAATTTGCCTAGGTCATGACTCTTGATATCGTCTGATGTTCCCGTATGTTGTAAATCCTGTCTCTATGATGTTAATGAAGGAGGATCGCTGGTGGTTGTGTTAATTACAAAAGAAAATAAAACCAAAGCTGTTGCCACGCAATCCTGACATTGTACAACTGCCGCATAGAGTTTCCAAGAAGAGTCTGGTATATTTGAACTGCTGACTTTTTGATTAGCACCTGTAGCATTTAAGCACTATGCTATCACGGTTCCCGATGTGTTAGTAGAGCGACCCTCAGTCTATAAGGTCATATTGTCCCTTGAGACAATCTCTTGGGATATAAAGGAAAAGGAATCAAGCAGAGAGTTGGAGATCTTACACCAAGAAGCAGTGCCAGGAGTAGAGCATGTCCTTTGGACTTAGTTTTCTCTGTGCCTCAGAAGCTCACACTCCAGGGGAAGACTGACAACAGGGAACTTCCTTCAGAGCAATAGAAAAGGTCTTCCCTTGGCACTGACACCCTGAATGTGTACTCTTAGCTTACTTTGAGAAAATAGATTTCTCTTTGTTAAAGCCATCCACCTGTGGTTTTTCTGTTACATCAGTACTGGATGACCAAGACAGTCCCTGTAGTAGCAATAACGAAATACTTAAGCAAATGTCGCTAAAAGCTTTAAAAAAAAAACAGAACTACTGCTGTCAAGTCAATTCTGACTCATAGCAACCCTATAGGTCAGAGTAGAACTGCCCCACAGAGTTTTCGAGGAGTACCTGGTGGATATGAACTCTAGGTTAGCAGATCCAGCACTAACCACTACACAACCAGGGTTTCCAAACGTAGCCAGCCTATCAGCTGATTTGTCCTCCTTTAGGTGTTTATCACTGTGATGTGCATATACCTAACTTGTGTTATGAGTATCAGTAAAGCTACAGAAATTGCACAAAGTTGATGTCAGTTAAAAAATTCCTATGATATTGTATGATGAGATCAAGGGATCTCTATTTAGAGAAGTTCAATTGGTAAGGAAGAGCAGTAGTTGTAAAGGAGAAGTATGGTTTTGAATATCTGTAAGTAGTTAAATGAAATGTTCCTCTTCTATTTGCTCCTAGGCTATATTATTTTCGTGCGTTACACCTGGTCCTACCTCTATCATCAAGGAGATTTGCTGTTGCCATCAAAACAACAACAAAACAGTTGGTGTTGAGTCAATTCTGATGGTTTTCAAGGCTGCAACTCTTTGGAAGCAGATTGCCATGCCTTTCTTCTGAGGCATGAGTTTGAACCACAGTACCTTTGGATAGGCTTGAACCACCAATCATTCAGTTAGTAGTTGAGGGGTTAACCCTTTTTCTATCACCTAGGAACTCCATTAGGCCCCAAATGCTGATAGTACATGGGCTTATGTCATGAGAACCAACGAATTTGACAGAACATGGACTATCTGTGAATTATTTTATGTGTATATGCATATATATTTCCATTTAGAATTGATTCCTTAAAAAAAATTGGAATATGAAAGTAGTTTATATTCTAATTTTATTCTCCGTGCGTATTTTTCCCTCATTCTCTGTGATGGTCAAGGTTGTGTCAACTTGGCAACTCGGTGTTTGGCTGCTGTATCCAGTGGCAGAAGGGGCTTGGCTTGTGGTAGCTTCCCTTGCCTGAGCTCTCCTCTCTCTGCCTTCCACCACCTACTTCCTGTCTGCTCACTTTGCCAGAAGCTGCTGCCCTCTTTTGTGTCTGGTTCCTGGACCTGAACTAGCAGCTGTTGCTTTCATCAACCCTTAGAGCCTGCAAGTGAGAGTGCTGTTTCCTGACGTGCCAGTCCTGGGTTCTCTGGCCCCTGCAGTTCAGTCAGTCGGCAGAGACATCGCAATCTCGCCACCAGCTTGGCATCGGTGACTTACACAGCAGGTGATCTAGAACTCTGCTCTCTGACCTGCTGACCTCGGGTTCACCAGCTCCCGTGGCCACGTGAAGCTTGTGCCAGGACTTGGGACATTCACCTTCTACAACTGTGTGAGCTGTTTCCTTTATGTATAAATATCTCCTTGTACTTTGTATATAAATCTTTCCTTGTACATACGCGTTTTACGGGTTTTGCTGCCCTAGAAAACCCAGCCTAAGACAGTCTCTCAAGTCCTACTTCCCTCTAATAACCTTTTTTTTATCCATTTAGTCCACAAATATTTTTTTATTATTATTATTATTTTTATTTTATGACTGAGTGACAGTGTACATTCCCGTATAAATTTACATGCCCACCTATATGCAGCTTCCAATGCTCTCCCTGCCCGGTGACAGCACACTATTCCTCTCTGCTCCATACATGTCTCATCCTCCCAACAGTCTCCTTTCCCCTCCTCTCCACCCACTCTCCTCCCTCCAGTCAGAGGTCCGCAGGATGATATCCTATAGATGCATAGAACCATAAAGTGCATCCAATATATGGTCTCTCTGCTTAGTCCACAAATGTTTACTGACTTCTATCAGCCAGATAGCAAAGTGCTAGAATACTTCAGTTAAAAGATATGTCAAAGTGGATATTCATGTTTTGGCTGCAAAATAGAGCAAGACTCTATAATTTACCAATTTCTACTTTTAATACTTGCATGAACTTAGAATGCTTGTGTTAGTTTACTGCTAATTCCTAATAGAGTAACTTAACAATGGTTTCAACATAATATCTTAATATCTTAACGAGATACCTCCTGGAGACTTACTAGTCCTTCAAGTTCCAGAGTAGATTCTGTATGATATGTATATATTTGTGTATATAAAGAGTTAAGCATGAAATAGTACACACACCATCTTAAGAGTATGATTCCTGGAAACCCTGGGGACATAGCAGTTAAGAGCTACAGCTGTCAATAAAAACAGTCGGTTGTTTGAATCTACCAGGTCCTCCTTGAAAACAGTATGGGGCAGTTCTACTCTGTCCTGCAGGGTCTCAATGAGTCAGAATTGACTTGATGTCAACAGGTTTGGCTTGTTTTTTGTGTTAGATTCCTAGAGCCACTGAAACAAATTCCAACATAAAATGTTGGGAGTACTAGTGTTAGTTGTGATATTAGTATCTTATCTAACTTCGGGTGGTGTAATAACCAGGGTCAGATCAAAGCTGATCCCTGTGAGACAAAGGTCAGACATACCTTTACATTCTAATTCTTTTATCAGTTCTAACTCCGTCTGCCCCTGCCACAGCAATCTTCTCTTCTGAGTTTAATAATTTGTTGAAAGACCACAGAAAACTCGAACATTCTACAGGCCTCATCTTGATCCCTGAGCATAGGCTCTTCTCACCCCCAAGACAGGCTCTTGTTAGCCCCTCCGAGGACAGGCTCCTCACAGCCACCTCAAGAGAGGCTCCCCTCTGGCCCTCAAGGACACGCTCCTCTTGGGATTGCTGCTGGATCACTTCCAAGCCTGTTGCTGCTGACTCTGCCACTGGACCCCTTCTATTCTCTCACTGTCTTCTGCATGATAGCCCTTGGCCAGTGTTACAACACTTGTAGGAAGTTGCTTTGTCTCTCTTTTCTCTCCGCTTTTTCATTCTGTCTTCCTGCTGCTTCTCTTCTCCCTTCTATCTGCCTGAAACCTGAGTGGGATTGACTATATATATACATATAGGCACTTGTAGACACTTCATTTGCATGGTAGGCAGTGGTAGGTAAGATTGGTCAATAGATGATGCCAATCCTATAGGGAGTGCAGAGTTATACATACTTTTTGAAGGGAAAGAGGAAAACAAAAAAGTTACATGTTTCTGGAATCTGGAACAAAAATAATTTTATTTAGATTCTTTGTTATTCAAAGAAAAAAAACTTTGAGACAATACATCTTTTCTTTTTTAATCTGTGTTTGTTGAGGGTGAATTTTTTTCCTTTTTTTATTGTGATGGAGTGAAAACATGCATTCCCTTATAAATTTGCATGCCCACCTATATGCAGCTGCCACTGCACCCCCTACCTGGTAACAGCACACTCTTCCTCTCTGCTCCGTACCTGTCCTATCCTTCCATCAATCTCCTATCCCCTTCTCTCAACCTACTCCCCTTCCTCCAGCAAGAGGTCAGCAGGACAACATCCTGTAGATGCATAGAACCATAAAGTACACACATGATATGGTCATTCTGTGTCGCCAAGTCCAATCCACTCTTGTCCAAAGAGTTGGCCTCCATTATGATTTATGGATAGGGGTAGCATCAGAGCCAGGGGCCATTCTCCCCGGGGGAACCCAAAAGCCCCTGGACCATCATTTGCAGCCTTTTAGTGGAGATCTCAGTGTACACCCCATTTTATTCTTGTGTTGCCAATGAGACTTAACTTTGTGAGCTACATCACGGCCATCACTGGTGGTGGCTGCATACCATCCGGTTCTTCTAATTACAAATCAGTGCAGTGATCCACTCATGTGGGGTTCTCTGTCTTCTGGGTTCTCTTTCCCCCATGCTGTTTTGGTCTTTGGTGATCATCTGTTCCTGCTGAGTTGGGACCATTTGATGTACCCTCAGATGGCAGCATGGCAGCTTTTATGACCTCAGATGCCACTCACTGATGTGAGATGCAGAGGGCTTTCTTAGCAAAATGCTAGTTGTGCCAATTGGCCTTGATTTCCCCTGAGAGCATGGTCCCTGGCCCCCTGCCCCAGCCACTCTGTCCTTGCAATGTTGGGTTAAGATGGGAGAAGTAGTCATGTTATGTTGAAGTCCAGTTAATATTCATCCTCTTTCTAATGTGTGCTGTCACAGAGTTCATCCAACCAAATTTCTATCAGCTATCTAATCTAAACACTCCCCCCTTAGCCTTTTCTCCATTCTCACCCTTGTAGCCGTCCAAGAGTCTTTTCTTCTATGCATGAGTCTGTTTTTAAGTCCTTACTGTAAGGGTCTCATACAACATTTGTTGCTGACTACTTTCACTCAGCATAGTGTCTTCCAGTTGAAACAAAGTCTGAGATGCTTCCTAAAATCAGCATTGTTCTTTACCATTGTATAGTGTTCCATTGAGTATATATACCATGGTTTAGCTATCTGTTCCTCTGTTGTTGGGCATCTGGGTTGATTCCATCTTATTGCTATTGTGGACTGTGCTGCAATAAACATTCATGTACATGTATCCATTGGTGTGAATGGCATTGGTAGGATATAATCTGAGCAATGGAATTACCAGGTCAAATGGTATATGTATACCCAGCTTTTTAAGGAACTGCCAGATTGCTTTCTGAAGAGGTTTGCACCATTTTCCAACCCCACCAACAGTGTAGGAGAGTTCCACTTTCTCCACAGCCTCTCCAGCATTTGTTGTTTTGTGTTTTTTTGAATCATGGCCTACCTTATTCGGGTGAGATGGTATCTCATTGTAGTTTTCATTTGAATTTCTTTAATAGCTAATGATAGTGAGCATGTCCACATGTGTTTTTTGGATGCCTAGATCTCCTCTTTAGAGAAGTGTTTGTCCATCTCCTTCACCCATCACTTAATTGGATGATTTAACTTTTTCTTACTGATATGTTGTAGTACCTTACAAATTATGGAGATTAGGTGTCAGTCTGACATACAGTTGCCAACTATATTTTCCGTTTCTGTAGGTGGCATTTTAATTCTATTAATACAGTCTTTGGATGAGCAAAAGTGTTTGATTCTTAATAGTTCCCATTTATCTATTGTCTCTTCTGTTGTTTGACAGATTTTAAAGTCTGTCTATGTTGTGTATTAAAACTTCCATTGTTGTTCCTACTTTTTCTTGGATGAGCTTTATCGTTTTAGATTTGACATTCAGGTCTTTTATTCAGTTTAAGTTGGTTTTTGTATAAGGTGTAAGATATGGGTCTTGTTGCAGTTTATTGCAGATGGATATCCAATTCAGCCAACAGAGATTGTTTTTACCCCAGTTTAATGTCTTAGGGCCTTTGTTGAATATGAACTGTTCATAGGCAGATGGTGTCATCTCTGAGTCTCAATTCCGTTCTGTTGATCTGTCTATCTCTTTTTGTACCAGTACCTGGCTATTTTGACTACTGCAGCAGTGTAATAGGTTCTGAAGTTGGGTAGTTGGAAGCCTCGAAGTGTGTTCTTCTTCTTTGGTAGTGCTTTACTTATCTGGGGCTTCTTCCCTTTCCAAAAAAATTTGGTAATTTTTTTCTCCATCTCATTAAAAAATATCACTGGAATTTGTATTGAGGTTGCGTTATATAAGATTGTTTTAGGTAAAATAGACATATTCACAACATTAAGTCTTCCTGTCCATGAACAGTGTAGGTTTCCATTTATGTAAGTCTCTCTTAGTTTCTTGTAGTAAGGATTTGTAGTTCTGTTTGTAAAGGTCTGTTATTTCTCTGGTTAGATTTATTCCTAACTACTTTATCTTCTTACGGCCTATATAGCAAATGATATTGATTTGGTGATTTCTTCCTTAAGAATCTCTTTGTTGGTAGAAAGTAATTCTACTGATTTACTTTCGTTTATTTTGTATCCTGAGACTTTGCTAAAGTCTTCTATCAGTGCGAGTAGTTTACTTATGGATTCTCTAGGTTTCTCTGTGTATACAATCATATCATCTGCAAATAGGGAGATTTTTTACTTCTTTGCTGATGCAGATGTCCTTTATTTCTTGGTCTTGTCTAATTGTTATGGCTAGAACTCCTAGTACAATACTGAATAGGAGAGGTGAGGGTGGGCATCCTTGTCTAGTTCCTGTTCTCAAGGGAAACTCTTGAGAAACTCAGTCTCTCTCCACTCAGGATGACATAGGCAGTTGGCTTTGTATAAATGACCCTTATTGCATTGGGGAATTTGCCATTTATTCCTACTTTGCTGAGGGTTTTTAGCATGAATGGCTGTTGGACTATATCAAATGCCTTTTCTGCATCAATAGACAAAATCAAGTGATTCTTGTTTTTGTGTTACTTATGTGGTTGATCACATTGTTTTTCTAATGTTCAACCAGTCTTGCATCACTGGTATGACTCTAACTTGGTCGTGATGGATTATTTTTTTTATGTGTTGTTGTATTCAATTGAAAGAATTTTGTTGAAGATATTTGCATCTAGATTCATAAGTGATATTGCTGTGTAGTTCTCCTTTTTTATTGAGTCTTTTCCTGGCTTTGGCACCAGGGTTATTCTGGCTTCATAGAACAAATTTGGGAGTATTCCATTCCTTTCTGTGTTATAAAATAGTCTCAGTAGTAGAGGAGATAACTCTTTTCTAAAAGCTTGGTACAGTTCTGTGGTGAAGCCATCTGGGCCCAGGCTTTTTTCTGGTTGGGAGTTTTTGGATGACTTTTTCAATTTCTTCCTTTGTGGTGGGTTTATTAAGTTGTTCTGGTTCACCTTGTGATAATTTTGATAGGTGATATGAATCAAGGGATTTGTCCATTCCTCTAGGTTTTCGAATTTGCTAGACTATAGTTTTTCATAGTATTCTGTTAGGATATTTTTGATTTCTGTTGGATCTGTTATGACAACTCCTCTCTCATTTCTTTTTTGGGTTATAAGTTTCCTTTCCTGTTTTTCTTCAGTAAGTTTAGCAATGGTTTGTCAATTTTGTTGATCTATTCCAAAAAACCAGCTTTTGGTCTTTTCATTTTTTCTCAATTGTTTTTCTGTTCTCTAATTTGTTTAGTTCTGCTCTATTCTTTATGATCTGTTTTCTTCTGGTGCTTGAGAGTTTCCTCTGTTGTTCTCTCTCTACTTGTTCAAGCTGTAGGGTTAGCTCTTTGGTTTGGTTTGGTTTCTTTCTTCCTTCAAGATGTGTGCATTTATGGAGTTAAATTGACCTCTGAGCACTGCTTTGGCTGTATCCCGCAGGTTCTGGTAGGAAGTATTTTCCTTCTCGTTGGAATCCATCAATTTCTTAATTTTATCCTTGATTTCTTCTATAACCCATGGTTTTTTGAGCAAGATGATGTTCAGTTTTCACAAGTTCCACTTTCTGTCTATGTTTTTTCTACTATTAATTTCTACTTTTAAGGCTTTATGATCAGAGAAAATGCTTTGCATTAATTCAATGGTATGTAGTTTGCAGAGAACGGCTTTATGCTCTAAGACATGGTCTATTCTGGAGAACGGTCCATGTGCACTGGAGAAGAAGGTGTGGTTGTCCGCTGATAGAAAGTTCTGTATACGTCGATGAGGTCTAGTTGATTAATTGTGGCAGTGAGGTCTTCTGTGTCTTTATGGAGTTTTTTTCTAGACGATCTTTCTAATATTGAGAGTGGAGTGTTGAAGTCTCCCACTATTATTGTGGAATGATCTGTCTCATTTTGGAGGGTAGTCAATGTTTCTTCCATGTATTTATGTGCTCTAATATTAGATGCATAAATTTTTAATATTGTTAAGTGCTGCTTGTGTATTGAAACTTTCAGCAATAGTATCCATCCTTGTCCAGGATGGTAGATTTTACATTAAAATCAATTTTATCATGGCCACCACCAGTGATAGCCACGATGGAGCACACTAGGTTGAGTCTCACTGGCAACACAAAAATAAAAAGTGGTGCGTCCTGAGATCTCCACTAAAAGCCTCAATTGATGGTCCAGTGGTTTCAGTGTTCCCCTGAGAGCATGGCCCTGGCCCTGATGCCACCCTTACCCATAAATTATAATAAAGGTCCACTCTTTGGACAGGAATGGATTGGACTTGGCAATGCAGAGTGATCATATATTGGTTGCACTTTATGGTTCTATACATCTATAGGATATCATCCTGCTGACCTCTGGCTGGAGGAAGGAGAGTGGGTGGAGAGGAGTGGAAAGGAGGCTGTTGGGAGGATGAGACATGTATGGAGCAGAGAGGAATAGTGTGCTGTCACTGGATGGGGAGAGCAGTGGAAGCTGCATATGGGGGGCATGTAAATTTATACAGGAATGTACATTTATACAGAATGTACATTTTCACTCAGTCATGTTAAATAAAAAAGAAAAAAATCAATTTTATCTAATATTAGAATTGCCACATCTGCTCTTCTTTGTGTATTGTTTGCTTGATATATATTCTTTCATCCTTTTATTTTCAGTTTGTTCATATCTTTAAATCTAAGGTTTGTTTCTTGTAGGCAACATATGGATGGGTCATGCCTTTTGATCCAAGATGTCACTAAATGTCTCTTTACTGGATCTTTCAGTCCATTCACATTCAGTGTGATTATTGATAGGTATGTTTTAAGTGCTGCCTTTGTGATATGCTCATTTTTGTTTTGATGTTTTCTCTGTTATTCTTATTAATCTGTTCTAGGGAATTCTTCTTTGTGCATTGATTTTTTCACCTTTTTCTGGGTTGGTTTTGTAGTTAAGACTCCTGTAGTATATTTCTTGATTTGGTATGTTGAATCTTTATTGTGCTTTATGGCTGTCCCTAAGATCCCCCTTAATAAATTATGTATAAATCCAATTTTAATTACTACCATCTTATGACCTTCCTCTCCGTCTGGAAGGACTATAATGACTGTAGTATATCCCTTTTTTAATATGATGACATCACAGTTTTCATGATATGATCACTGGATTACTTCTTCCACTATTACAGCTTTGATTGAGTTTAGAGCCTTTCCTGAGTAGGATTCTGGGTGATGTGTCCTGAATTTGCTTCTAAAATATAAAGTTAGTGGCTTTGTTTTTCCAAGCCAAAGCCAAGAGATTGTTTCAGTATTTCTTGTAGCTTTGGTTTGGTTCTTACAGAGTCTCTGAGTTTCTGTTTATCTGTGAATGTCTTGATTTCATTTTCATATTTGAAAGATAGTTTTGCAGGATATATACTTCTTGATTGGAAGTTCTTCTCCTTCAAGGCTTGGAATGTATCATGCCACCATCTCCTTGCCTGCATTATTTCTGCTGAGAGATCCAATGAAAGCCTACAAGATTTCCCTCTGAATGTTAGCTTTGCTTTGAGTCTTGTTGCCTTTAAGAGTTTCTGCTTAGGTTTCATTTTGTTAAGCTTGATTATAATATGTCTTGGAGTCTTTTTTTTGAAATCTGTATTAGTGGCATTCAATATGTATCTTAGATATCTATATTCTGTTCTTTCATAATTTCTGGTAAGTTTTCTGTCAGCAGCTCAACAACAATGCTTTCTTTCTGTGTTCTCAGTTGTCTTGACCTGTTCAGGAACTCCAAATAATCGTAGATTGTTCCTCTTAATAAAGTTTTACATTTTTCTTAAGTTTCTTGGTTTTTCTTTTTCTTTTTTCTGATTTCTTCTTATAGATGCTGGAGTCAGTAGTTCTGCCTTCCAAATCAGAAAGTCTATTTTCCATTTTTTCTATTCTGTTTTCTTGGCTTTGAATTGAAATTTCTATGTCTTTGATTTTGTTCTTGATCTGTTGGATTTTAGAGTGCTATTGTTCCATCAGATTGAACAGCTTGCTTAATTTTTCATTTTGCTCTGCTGCATTTTGTATAAGGTCCAGGAGGGCTCTATACATAATCCTTTTGCATTCACTTTCTGATAGTTTCAGAACAGTTTCTACTTCTGAGTTTTGTGGTGCTTTCTTTTGGGGGCTTTCTGAAACCATAGGTGATTTCTTGGTTATGGTTTCATCCAGAATTTGTTGCTTTTGTGGCATCATGTGAGGCAATAGAGGCTGGGAGAAATGCAGTGAGGATGGACTGCAGTTGTTTCTCTAGGCCTTCTTAAAATGAAAGATAAAAGGTATATGACAACTTCCAGTCAGGTTTTCAGATGTATAAGTCTCTCTTCCCAGCTGGCAAAGTAAGCAGCTCTATATCCAACTCCAGATGTTATAAACTAGTTCAAAATACAGAAAGTCTACTGACCTGCTGGCTTCTGCTGTCAGGCCCCACCTATAGGTGACACTGTGTAGAATGCTACTTTTCTGCCAGAAAAGTGCTCTGCTTGGGGCAGGAGCTGTGTCCTAGTTCAGGAATTAGGTCCAACTGTAGCCTCCATATGGGTATGTCTGCCTCCTAGTGGAACAAGATAGTGTCCTGCACAAGCTTGTTCCTGCCTCAGAACAGGCTATTCTATGGCAGAGGCAGAAAGAGAAGCAAAAGTTGTCAAGATACACAGAGTCCACAGCCTCTTTTACTCAGCCCCAGCCACAGTGTAAAATACTGCTGTTCTGCTGGAAAAGTGCTCTCTTCTGGGCAAGGGCTGCCCCCTAGTCTAGGAACTAGGTCCAGCTGGGGCCTCCATGTGGGAGGCCCCCCAAAAGTTGCCAAAGGTGCTGAGATGGACACAGTCCAATGCTGGGCTCTCAAAATATCACACTTTCACCTTCTGTTTCCACAAGCAGTGCATGTGAGGTTAGCTGTTAGTCAAGTCCCATCTGTGCCCGCCGCCTAGGACACAGAAAAAAAGTTTATATGTTGAGTTACCTTCCATCTGTGAAAGCCAGCCATCATGAAGAGCAGGGTCAGCTAAAGAGAGGAGGTTTTCCATTCAGTGATATGAAGTCCAAATTAACAGCTCTATTCCATGTCCTAGTGCTCACTAGGTGCCTAGAAGGCTCCATTTAATTATCAGTTCAGGTCTTTGTTTCCAGAGGAAGGTGTGTGTTTAGACCATCATCTTGACTCTGCCTCCCTGAAATTTTATTTCTTAGAAAGACATGCTGAAATCTTATTTTCAGAACAATCCTAACTTCCTGTCCAATCCCTGCAAGATGTGTACCAAGCACTGTGCAAACTGCAGCTGGAGGCCAAGCAGAGAATATCAAACCAGGAAACATCAATTAACCTGGAGAAAAGTAACAAATCTTCTGGGGTAAAAAGCTAGGGCAAAGGTAACTCCTCAGGTTTTAGAGGAAAAATCTCTCTAGCTGTCTGTCCAAAGAATCAAGGCAAAGGTCACATAAAAGAAATCATTTTACCACAATTACAAATTGGACAGCTTAAAATAAGTGTATTATTCCACAGTTCTGGAGGATTCAAGTCCAAAATCAAGTTGTTGACAGGATTGGTTCCTTCTGGAGTTTCTGAGGGAGAACCTTTCTCATGCCTCTTTCCTAGCTTCTGGTGGTTCCTAGTAATCTGTGGCATTCTTCTGTTTATACCTTTACAGTTTTTCAACTCCAGAGTTTTGCAGTTCTGTTCTCTGCTTCACTCCACAAGGCGTTTTTTCTGTGGGTGTTTATATCCAAATTTTCTTTTCTTTTTTTAATAACAATGCTAGACATAATATTAAGACCTACCCTAATCTGGTACACTTTCATCTTAATGTGATTACATCTGCAAAGACACTGTTTCCAAATATGGTTACATGAGCAAGTCCTGGAAGTTACAATTTCAGCATGTCTTTTTGAGAAATAAAATTTCACACTAAACAAGCACAGATTAAGAAAAAAAAAAGTATTGTCTCCAAGTTTTTTTTCTTTGAATAACAAAGAACCCAAATAAGATTTTTGTTCCAGATTCTAGAAACAGGTAGTGCTTTTTTAGTTTGTTTGTGTATCTCTTTCTCTTCAGAAAGTATGTATAACTCTGCATTCCCTGTAGGATTTTCTTTTTCTTTTTCTTTTTTGATTCTGTAACTGTGGGAGGCTTTTGGAATTCCATTTGCATTTATCTATCATATATAATTTCTTCTGTGCTGCTATTTGTACATCTTTCTTACAAATAGAACTGACAAAGACATACTGGAAATATATTTCATTTTCATTTTGCTACTTCTGTAATAGAAACTAAGATGATATATTTTAAGTACATGATAAATCATGACATGTAATATATATTATTTATGTAAATTACTTTCTTAGACACATTGTTTATAATGTACTTTCTTTTTGAATATACCTCTTTGCAGCCATCTCATCTAGGGCTTCTTAACAATGAGTTACTTGTTTTTCAGTATTTCAAACTTTTTTTTTCCTTTTATGCAGAAAGGATTATTCTCCAGGGAAGTCTCGTGTTCTCTGATTATAGAAAATGCTAATAATCTGTAAAAAGTCAGCCTTGGAAACATTAAAGATGATAAAGAAAGAAAATGAAACTAAAGAATGGTTCTACCATTTCTAACTGCCTTAGTGGTGACTTTTGCTGTTTTACTAAAGTATCAAAAGGAAAATTGCCAGCCTATGTCTACTTTCAGTGACATGTGGGGTAGGACTGGGATACCGTTTACAGATGAATAGTTAATCCAAATGAAGACTATCTACATCATAAGATCTTCTAATGTTCAGAGAGTGTAGAGAGTGAAAATTGAACATTTAATTTATGAAAGAAGAATTAGAACACATTATTGATAAGGAATAAATAACTTTTTGTATTGTTTTAGATCAGAGAAAATGGATACACAAAACAAAGCAAGGAGAGTAGATCTTGAAAATGCTATGAAAATTTGTAAAATCATGTTAGAGATTTTTTTATTGGCATATAAAAAGCACAGAGGAATAAATTGAAAACAATATAATTAAAACTTTAGAAATTTATTACATAAGCAAATCTTTAGAATTATTATCCAATTTGTTCCCAGTATTCAGTTGTGAATAACAGTCAGGATGCTTGTTGGATATCCAAGACGTGATAGACTTCCTTCTCAATCATCCTGTTCTGTGTTTTGTCAGCAGTCTTGGACATTAGTCACAGATACCCATGAGATGAACAGAAACAAAGGAGAAGAAACAACAGTGACAAGAGATGAGTTAGCAACTCTGGCGGTCAGGAAGAGCTGCAGAAAAAAATCTGAGAAAATGATTCCTATCAGCCTGTGTAGTAGCCAATGATGAAGTGACAGTGAAAGAGTAAAATGCTTAATAAAATATGGATAATATGTGTGGAATACTTATCATTTATAAGGAAATCATATTTAACACTCCAGATGCTTTACCTTATGAAATCATTTAACAAATTTTATTCAACTAAATATTAATTGAGCACTTTCTATGAGACTCACCCTGTTCTAGGCACTGCAGATAAGATGACCAATAAAAGAAAACAAAGATGTATGTTCTTAAGGCTGTCATGGTGGTTCAGTGGTGGACTTCCTTCCTTCCCTGCAGGAAATCTGTTAACAAAACCTGTTGTCATTGAGTCAGTTCTGTCTCATGATGACCTTATCTGTTATAGAGTAGAACAGCTTCGTAGGGCTCTTTTGGCTGTAATTTTTATGGAAACAGATCTTCTGGTTTTTCTTCAACTCCTACACTGGGTGAATTTAATTATAAACATCTAGGTTAACAGGGGAATGAAAAATGTTTGTACCATTCAGAGACCTCCATATGTGACACGGGTATTCAGTTCTTGACTAGTACATATCACACTCAGCCACTCTGTGTTTGTAGGTGTGGCTTGCATGTTGCTATGGTGTTGAACAGATTTCAGTGCAGTTTCTAGAGTAAGGAGAAAGAAAAAGGACTGGCTGTCTACTTCCAAAAATCAGTTGATGGAAATCGACATCTGATCAGATTGCACACAGAATTGTCATGTATTACAGACTGTCTAGGTAGCACCTAATATCAACAACATGGACCTTATATTCTGGGAAGGGAGGCTGAAAATGAACAAATTTACTTAGTAAACTACATAATACTTCATATATGAAGTAGTAAGTGTGCTAATACAAATTCATGTCATATTTTTATATATAATAAATACATGTTAAGGAGAAATATAAACAGAAAAAGGATATAGAGATTCAGTTTTTAAAAATATGAATATGAGAGTCACCACTAATCTAGTGTGGGATGAGCTATGTAAATTGTAGGAAAGTAATATTCTAGGTGGAGGGAACAGTGAGTGATGGGCCCAAAGACAAAGACATGCCTAGCTGCACTTAAAGAAGAGTAGAAGGTCAATTGAACACATCAGTGTAGTTTACTAAATGTAAATTATAGTTCAATAAGGGCTGTTCTACAAATTCCAGTAGCTACTGTGTTGAGAATAGTGTCTCAGGTCAAATCAACACAGAGAGAATCACTGCGGACTAATTCAGTTTTAGAGTATTGAGATCACAGAGGACTGGACCAGAACCATATCAGCAGGAGTGGTGCGAAGTCAGCAGGTAATGAATATATTTCAAGCTGGTGCCGAAAGGATTGTCTTACGAGTGAACGTTCAGCATGAGAGAAAGATAGAATGAAGGAAGATACTAAGGATTTGGGGCCTGAAAATTTATAAACATAGATTTTTCATTAACTCAAATCCAAAATATGACAACAGAAGCAGGTTTGGACAGAGGTTACCAGGATCTCAGTTTTTGATGTATTAAGAATGAGATTCCTATCAGACATCCAAGTGAAGCTGTCAAATAGGCAGAAGGATAAATGTGTCTGGAGTCCAGTGGGGGAACTGAGCTGGAGATATCAATTTAGAGTCACCTATCTATCTATCTAGCCAAGAAATCAAAAGATGCATTGCGTTGGACAAATACACTGCAAAAGTCCTCTTTAAACTGTTGAAAAGCAGAGATGTCACCTTGAAGACTTTAAGGTGCAAATGACCTAAGCAATACTATTTTCAGTAGTCTCATATTTATGCAAAATCTGGATAATTAATAAGAAAAAACAAAGAAGAATTGACACCTTTGAAACGTGGTGTTGATGAAGAATGTTGATTACACCACGGACTGCCAAAAAATGTATAAATCCATCTTGCAAGAAGTACAGCCAGAATGCCCTTTAGAAGTTAGGATGACAAGACTATGTCTCCCATACTTTGTATATGTTATCAGGTAGGATCAGTCCCTGGAGAAGGACATGATACTTGAAAAAATAGAGGGTAATCAAAAAAAGAAGACTCACCAAGATGGACTGACACAGTAGCTGCAGCAGTGGACCTAAGGATAATGATAGTGAGTGTGGCGTAAGAGAGGACAGTGGTTTGTTCTGTTGTATGTAGGGTCACTATGAGTTGGAACTAACTTGATGGCACCTTATGATAACAGCACATCTATCAATGTACTTACCTACCATCCATCCATCCATCTTTCTGTCATCTATCATTTTAAAAATTATGAAATAGTATGCTATTACTTAGGAAGAGAGTAGAGACAAAAAGACTGAACCACGTAGCACTGCCAGAGTTAGACGATGGGAGATGAAGTAGGAGCAGGAAAAGAGAATGAAAATGAACTGCCAAAGCAAAATTAGGGGAGTGTTCTGTCCTGGTTGCCAGGAAGGATAGAATGATTAACTATGTAAAATACTAATGCTGTAGCTAGAAAGGAAACCCTGCTGGCATAGTGGTTAAGTGCTACATCTGCTAACCAAAAGATCAGCAGTTCAAATCTGCCAGGTGCTCCTTGTAAACTCAGTGGAGCAGTTCTACTCGCCCTGTAGTCAGATTCTACTCAACGACACTGGGTTTGGTTGGTTTAGGTTTATGCCTAGAAAAGTCTTTCAAGAAACCCAGGCAATACACTGGCAAAGTGCTTGGTTGCTGAGAGGTGAGCAGTCAGAATCCACTGGGCATTCTGCAAGACTAAGTTGTGACAGTTTGCTTCATGAAGTTTTACAGCCTGGAAACTCTATAGGGCAGTTCGACTCTGTTCTCCAGGGTGTCTATGAGTCAGAATTGACTGGATGACAATGGATTTGGTATGATGGGATCTATAACTAAGAGGAGGCTTGGTGTTGAAAAGGATAAGTGCTTGACTGTTAACCAAAAGATTGGCAGGTCCAACCACCATCTGCCGCACAGAAGAAAAGACCTGGCGGTCTGCTCCAGTGAAGAGTACAGCCTAAGAACGTCTACAAAGAAGTTTTATTCTGTCCTATAGGGTCTCTAGAGGTCAGAATCAACCAGAAGGCACATAGGACAATGACCACATGTCAGGTACTGCAAGCTGGGAGAGACGAACACTGTCCTTATCAACATTAAAATAATATTAATCCTGGGGAGCAGGGAGTAAAAATATCATAGGAGAAAATTTAAGGGATACTACAGGGAGAGAAATTGGAAACAATTTGTATATACAACTCTTTCTCAGTAGTCTTCTCTAGAAGGATGAAGAGAATTATATTAGCTGGGAGATGGTGGGGAGGAAAACAGCATATCTCTATGTTAGTAGAAAGTTTGCATTAAAAAGAAATAAGAGGACATCTCCAGAGTAACATCATTATGTCAGCAAGAACGTTTGAGATCAAGTACAAATACACAGGAATCTGTCTTAACTAGAACAGGAATGGCCTGCCGAAAGTAATATGAAAGAAGGTAGAGTGTTTTCCTATCTGTGGAAGCAGGTAATTGAAAGATGTGGTAGTGATTTGTGAAAAATCATTCTCTGTTTATTCTTCTTCTTCTTTTTTTTTAATGAAAGCACAAGTAGTCTTCGACTTAGATTGAGCATGCTAGAAAACATATTAGAAATTTGATGACAAAAGAAAAAATATGAAATAGTCATTAGCAGGATAGATGAGCAGACAAACTAGGAATGCATGATATGATTGCCTGGCAGCATTAAGAATACTTGAATTTCATGCTATAAGGTAATGGACGTAAATGGACACTGGTCAGTTTTTTTATTTTTTATTTTTTTTTTTGCTATAGCCATGTTTCTGATGCTCCTTGGAAACTCTAGGGGCCAGTTCTACTCTGACCTATAGGGTCTCTATGAGTTGGAATTGACTTGTTGGCAGTGGGTTTTGAGTTTTATACTTGCTTTCAGAATTTGCAGGTTATGCAAACTGTTAACACACTAGGCTGCTGACTAAAATGTTGGTTGTTGAAGTTTACTCAGAAAAGGTGATTACTTCTGAACAGTCAGCCTTTGAAATCACTAAGGATCACAATTCAGTAACACAAGTTGAGTCACCATAAGTCAAAAATCGACTTGATGGTGACTTGTTTTAGAGTCGTGTTCAGATACACAAATGTGGTTATGAAGTATGGAGTCAGAGTTCACCATACCTAGAATTGTAGTTTAGTTAAAAATGACTGTGATACAGACAGTTTGCCTGATTTAAAAGTCCTCCTTGGAAACCCTACGGGACAGCTCTTCTCTGTCCTATAGAGTTTTTATAAGTCAGAATCAACTTGAAGACTGTGGGCTTTTTTATTTTTGTTTAATTAAGGAGACCTGATGGAGCAGTGGTTAAGCAAACGGCTGCTAACTGAAAGGTCAGGCATTCGTACCCACCACTTGATCTGAGGGAAAAAGAGATGGGAGTGTGTAAATACTGGAAACCTTACTGGGCAGTTGGAATCTGAGGTGGAATTGATTTGACAGTAGTGAGTTTGGGTCTTTTTTTTTTTTTTTTGAGTATTTTACAGCTAATCTATTGCAATCAAATAGATTCTGAGGACAGCAGCAAATATATCTATGTGTGTATACATACATATACACATACATATGTGTATAATGGAATGTTCTCGATGTTTAAAATTTGTGAAAACAACCAGATACAGAGATTCAAAAACACAGATTATGGCCAGGTTTATACTTTTTCGTCAGATTCATAGCATTTGATAAGTAAAACATTTTAAAGTTCCTCCTGACTAGATGGCACTGGGTTGGTTTAATTCTGTTAGACAAGTAGGGAAATCATTTAACTCATCAGCATTACAAAGAGATTGTAATCTGATAGATATATCAGCTAATATATTTTCAACAGTAAGTACCATAGAGAAAAATCTACTGATAGAAAAATTAGTTGTTGTTATATAAGGACTTTGATATATTCTAAGAATACCTGTTGTCAACATTATTTTTGATATTTATATATGAAACAAACATAATGCCTAGTGGAACCACCACGACATTTTAGATTTGGTTTTAAGATTTGTTTCAGGTGAATTTTAATGTTTGGCTTATCTGTTTACTGTTTTCCTAATAATTCTCCAAATGAATTTATTAAATTTTAATTAATACTAAGAAAAGAATTTGTCATTTACATAAGGTGTTAAATGTCAGCCTCAAACCTAATAGAAAAAATGATAAACGGGCAGCTCATTTCCAGAGCGAATACTCTATTCCAGACACTGTTGACAAAGCTCTACAAGATTGTTCTCATTTGGTAGATACAGTGATATGTAAAACAAAAATATAGTTGAAATATAAGCAAATGTTATCCCTGTTTTACCAATTAAGGCACAGATTAAGACGACCATACATAGTGTATACAAGTATGTGAATGTCTTCTCGATGCGTAACTACCTGAGCTTCCCAGTGCTTCTCTAAGGAAAACATCACAATGAGAGGCTTTGAAGAACAGAAAAATATTGTTTTTCACATTTCTAGAAGCTAGAAATTTGAATTCAGGTAAGTGGCAGGGCTATCCACTTTGGACGGAATTCCAAATTATGGCTTCAGCTCTAGAGGAAATTCTTTTCTGGTCTCTTTCAGTTTGGGCATCTCTGGGCATTCCTTGACTTATGGACACTTCTTTACACAGTCCTTTCCCCTTATGTATCTCTTTGCATCTATTTTCCCTTTTCATAAATCAGACTCTCAGAGATTAAACTTAGAACCGACTCTACTCCATTTGTGACTTAATAACAAAAAAAGGCAGGGTAGGGTGTGGACCTTGTTTCCAAACAGGATCATGGTCACAGGTATACAGGTTAGGATTTTAACATATCTTTTGGGGGAATATAATTTTGCATTCCTATGCAAAATTAGTAAAAGTGTAATTTGAGAAATTAACTTTCAGACATTTGGAATTTTGATCTATCTTATTTATAGAAATAATTTAATAAAATATCTTTATTTTATAAAACATTTACAGAGAAAAAATAAAAAGCACAAGTGCTAGAGAATATTAGCTTAGGCATTGCACCACAGAAAGAAAATTTGGCAAAATTTTGTAGAAATCCTTTAGAACCTGACATAGCACTAAAGACAAAGTATGTTTATATACTATTTACAAATAAACATGTTCTTGTAACACACTTAAATAACATTTGTGTGCATATACATGCATAGATACTTCCTCTTCTCTCATATATAGTTACATGTACAGTTTCCTCAATGGGGAACTAGTACCAATGATATGTAAGACTTAAAAATATGAAAGAAACATTTTATAACATTATGATGTTTTCAATATTGTCTTTACCTTTGTTATTTAGTTATAGCAAATAAACTTGTCAGTCTTCATATTCTTCATAAGGAATACAGCTAAGATGCTTAATACATATTTTATAAACTTCCTACCAAATACCACACTTTTGAAAATAATATTCTAAAGGAATAACATTGTAAATGCAGTTGTAAACAGAAAATGCAGTTTGCATATTAATGTATCAAAACATTTAGCTTATTTAAGAAAATGAAATATGAGCTATCCAAGCCTATATGGCTTCTTGATCACAAAATCAATGTTTGATTTGACAGTTATCCAGGTATTATGGTGACGAGATATTTTCTAATATCTAATAACATTTAATGAAAATAATTAATTTAACATTTTACATTCAACTAATTTTAAACATAGACATACAAGACAGAGTATCTGACTTCAAGAAGATCATAGTCTAGTAAAGGAAAATATTCATATATCCTTAATATCCACCACATATTCTGTGGAATAGTGTAATATGCGATTTGAACACTGTGTGAACACTGTAATATTTTCTAATGGCAACTCTGAGATAGAAAAGTATTCCTTAGGAGGTGCTGCCAAGGTCCAAAGTTCTGCTGGCTGTTATATGAGCAGGCTGGCTGAGCTTGTGCAGCTTGAGAGCAGGGTATTTAAGGGAGGTCCTGGGACACTCAAGAAGGCAATAGTCCCTTTGAAGGCCCAGACAACTCTGTAGGCCTAGTTTGCTGAACATAAGGGTTAGGGGTGCCGAGAAAGCCTAGAGCAGGGTCCCTAGGCAGGAGCTAGTTGGAGGTGCAGAGGTGACGTTTCCTCCCTAGCTACCTCTGATGAGGTCCTCCGTGTCTTAATCTGATTACAATTTAATCAATAAGGGAAGCACAAACGTAATATTTTTCAAATGTCACTTAATCCAGTTTTTTCTTAAATGTCACCTTCCCAATGAAACCCATCTTGATTGCCCTAACAAAATCTTTCTGGCTGGTTCTATTGTTCCCATTTATCACTCCTTTCTTCTCCACCCTCCTACCCACCCCATCCCCCCCACCTCCCCCACCCCCACCCTACCCCCCGCCCACCGGCATAGGCTTTTGTACCGGCTAACATAGTATTTGTAGGATAGGAAATCCTAATGGGGTAGTGGTTAAGAGGTTGGCTATTCAAATCTATCAGTTGCTCATTGGAAACTCTATGGGGCAGTTCTGTTCTGTCCTTACTCTGCTCTGAATTTCTGAATTTACGAAACCACAGACGGACGTATTTGCGGTCAGACGTTGCCTGAAAGGACATTATGCAGAGCATGACTGTCTTTACAGACAGAATAAACACAGGCTGTTATGAAAACACGAGATTAACTGAGTCGCATATGGGTGTGTGTGCACGTGTTTGCGTGCATGTTGATACCAGAAAGGGTTTCACAGGAAGGGGGAAGGAGCAGAATCTTAAAGGAAGAGCAGAAATTAAGAAACTATAGTTGGCTATTGGTAGGAAGAAAACTGCAGAAATAAATGCTTATCTTCAAGGTCATTACCAAGTGCACTGCTAGCTAGTTCTCCGGCTTCCACTTTTGCACCGCAGAGCCAGTTTTCACCTCAGCATCCAAATGATTCTTAAACTCATGTTTCTCAGAATTGTCCCATGACTCCTCACTTTACCAAAATGAGTCCTTACAGGACTCTCTGTGACTGCCCCGTCTTCTCACCACACATATTTCATCTCCCTGTTCACATCGCTCTTCCCAGCCTCTCTTGCTCTGTCTCAGAAACATCAGGCGATGTTTTCGTAGAAGATTTGGAGTTAGAACATTCCCTCTGCTTTCCCTCACATGACTTTTTCATCACTTCTTCAATCTTTCCTTAAGTGTCGCCTTCTCCATGAAACCGTGCTTGATTACCCTAATGAACTCCCACCTGGGGCTTTTGTTCTCAGTGATCATACTCTATTTTTTCTCTCTCTTTTTAAATCATAGCCTTTTGTACCTGGTAACATAGTGTGTGTAGTATAAGAAACTCTGGTAGGGTAGTGGTTAAGACTTTTAAGAGATATGGATGTTAATCAAAAGGTCGGCAGTTCAAATCCATCAGGTACTCCTTGGAAAATATAGGGGCCAGTTCCACTCTCTCCTATAGAGTCTCTGTCAATCAGAGTCACCTGGATGACAGTGAGAACACAGTACATGGCTTATTTGTCTCATATGATTATTATTGTTTTGTATTCTATGTCTTCTACTTCCTTTCTTCCCAATATTTTAAGCTACATGAGGTAGTAAGGGTAGGGATGCCTAAAACAGTATCCAGCATATAGAAAGTGTTTGAAAAATATTTCCTGAATATTATAGCAAACTATAAATTTATGGATAAAAAGACATATAATCATCTTGAAACTGAGGCCTGAAAAGTAAAGTTTTCAAAAGACACAGGGGACTGAATTTGGCAGTCAAGACTGAATTCTTTACCTGTTTTTCAGGACTAATTCTTTACCTGCTTTTTCTTAAAATTTCTGGCTTCCTTGCACTACCAGGCTCAGGCAGGAAATCACACATTAAGTTACAGGATCCGCTGTCGCAAAGCCTTTGCAGGATTTCCAGCCTCCTTCTTAGGATCATCAAACAAGTGGAGGCGTCAGTTTGACGACCCTCTACTCAGGGGACAACTGAAGTTTCTGAACCCCAGTTCTGATGCATATTTCACCTGAATCCCTGAGGCAAGCCCCCAGACAGAGGCCACCCTCCCCTAATTGTCCGTATTGCTTCTTCCTTGCACCTGCATTTAAACTTCTCCTTTAAAAACCCCCACTTGTGGACAGGGGGCAGGCAGCCTTCGAAGAAAGAACATTCCCTCTGTCCCCTGCATTGCTGGCACACATAAATAAACCTTTGATTATTTTTACCCAACTTTCTGTCTCAGAGATTGGCTTCCCTGCAGGTGGTGTGAACCCAGAGCTTGTCCAGTAACAATCTTATGTGATGAGTAGCTGTGGAATATTTGTGGTATCAAAATGCTAGAGTACGTGAGCTTAAACACCAAGAGTGATGAAATATGCTCCTAACAATGAAGCAAGAAGGCCATTCTGGCTGCATAGATAAAATATAACAAATACACTTATCTTCATCAAATAAAAGAAAAAAAGAAGAATTGTGTTAGAAAATGAGAAAAGTATATAAAAAAGATAAACTTTATTACTTTTGAATCTCAAACATTACTCAGAGATGTAAAGTTTGATATGCTGAAGGCCATGTAATAGCTTTTGCACTGGTCAAAGACCAAAAAAAAAAAAAAAAAAAAATCCTCACTGCCATCAAGTCGATTCTAACTTACAGCAACCCTATAAGACAGACTAGAACTGCCTAATAAGGTTTTCAAGGAGCACCTGGTGAATTTGAACTGCCAACCTTTTGCTTAGCAGCTGTAGCACTTAACTACTGTGCTACCAGGGTTTCCACTGTGAAAAGAGAAATTTGATTCCCATCTCCCAGTTCTGCCAAAAAGGTGTCTTAAGAAAAATTAAAGCCTTGTCCTCATGGAGAGGTATCAATACAACTAGACCATTGATTTGGTTTGGAGACTTCACAAAGAGATAAATATCACTGTTAAAAGAATTCTATTATGTCTCTACAGGACTTCTAAATTAATTGTAATAACAGGCTATATATGATTTTACATTAGGAAAAAAGACGTTTCTTGGTTTTTCTGTGGGAGAAAAGGACACATGAGCAAAACTGTTTGTCTCACAGATATTTTAATTAAGGAACTATCTTTGTCTCTCTGTCTTGCTCTTTCTTTCACACTTTTTTTCTCTTATAAATTAGAAATAAAGTTTAAATCACTTAGAAGCTTATTTTTTATACTCGAGGAGCCAGACAGGAGTATAATCTATTCTGATATTCATGAGAAAATCCTTTAAAATGTCAGACAACAGTTAAAACATTCTATGATTAGGGCATATTTTAATTTTCTTAATGTCAAAACTCTGCTGTGGGAGAAGCTTATGCTCACTCATTTGATATTCACATGAGCTGATGTTAAAATGGAGCCACAATCTTAGAAGTATCAATATCAGGGATTGACGATATTTAAAAAAATGGACCAGGCTGACCTTCAGCAAAGACAGTGCAGAATAAGATGAACCAGAAATGAAATCATTTTGAAATAATAAATAATGTAGTAATTTATTTTAAGGGAAACAGGCACGGAAGGGTAAGATTTTTCTTACTACTGTAGCTCAATCAGCATGTTTGCATTCAGTAACACAGGGCGACGTGGTTCAAGAGAAGACTGAAGAAGAGGATTTTAAGTGTAAGATGCTAATATCTTTTCAAATACCAGAAGCGTGGAAACAACAGAAGGATTGTGTGAATGAATGCTTCCCCGATGTAAATACTTGGACCAATTCTGTGATTCCAATATTCCATAAATGGCTCTTAAAAACTTGCAAGGCTTAATGTAGTGGTAAGTGATTACTCTTGGGAAACTTCTTTGTCCATTGAGCATGATTTCATGAGTGCCTACTTTGTTCTGAGTACTGTGCTATGAGGAATGGACACTGGGGAAAGGGGTTGATTTTAATCATAAAGGCAATATTGGTACTGTCCCAGAATGAATTTCTGTTCACCAAAAAGTTGTGCCAAGAAATGTTTGTGGCAGTTTGGCTGAGCCAGGATTCCATGTACTGTGTATGTTGTAAACCCGACCTCTGTGATGTTGACAAGGGAGACTGGGCAACAGTTGTATTGGTCTTGATCAGGTAGGACTCAGTGTGTAAGACTGTTCTGTGCCTTGAGTCAGTCTCTTGAGATATAAAGGACAGAATCTATCATCAAGAAAGAAGCAGAGCCACAAAGTGTGTCCTTTGGAAAGGACTCCGAGTCCCTGCACCATCAGAGCTTTCCAGTCCAAGGGAAGATTGCTGACAAGGATCTTCTTCCAAGCCAGTAGAGAAAGCCTTCCCCTAGAACTGACACCTTGAATTTGGACTTTTAAGCTACTGGACTGTGATAAAATAGATTTCTCTTTTTAAAGCTATCCATTCATATTATATCAAGAGCTAAGACAAATACTTATTGCCATTTAGTTAATTTGTACCCATAGCGACCCTTACAGGACAGAAGAGAATGACCCCATAAGGTTTCCAAGGCAGGATTCTTTAAGGAAGCAAACGGCCACATCTTTCTCCTTTGGAGTGGCTGGTGGGTTTGAACTTGGAGTGGATGGCTTTTTGGTTAGCAGTTTACTACTTTGGTCACTGTTCCAGCAGCCAGCCAGCCAAGTGCCGTTGAGCTGGAAGGCTTCTCAATAAAGACAGTGAAAACATAAAGTGCTATGAACAACAATAACACAAAACAGAATACAAGAGTAGAATCTGAGGCGGCATGCTCTCGGGAAAGGTTTCTGGGACTTAGGCACATCTGAGCAGAGATCCAGGTAGTGGGAGAAAAGAAAGGCAAGTATGCAGGGAAAGTACATTTATGGAAGAAGCAACAGCAAAGGTTAAGAAATCCAGGTGGAAAGATGGTTTGCAAATTCCTAGAGAATCGTTGTGATGAATGTGGCTGGAAGGAGTCCTGGTGCTAGTTAAGCACTTGGCTGCTATTGCAAAGGCCAGCACTTTGAATCCATGAGCTGTTTTGCAGGAGAAAAGATCTGGCTATATGCTCCTGTAAAACTTTCCCTCTAGGAAACTCTATGTGCCAATTCTACTGTGTCCTACAGGGTTGCCATGAGTGGAAATAGGCTGAAAGGTACACAACACCACTGTGGCTGGAGCAGATAAAAAAGTTAGCAGAATAGAAGGTAGTGGAGTAGTGTCATGGGTTGAATTGTCTTCTCCCCCAAATCTTTAGAAGTTTGGCTAGGCCACAATTCTTGGTGTTGTGTTATGTTCCTCTGTGGTAGAATTCCTGCCTCTAAATGATGCTTCTGAGGGTAGATAGGTGCTGTTGTGTTGGTGGGGTAGGGTTTAAGGTGTGAAATTATTTTGTGCCTTGAGCCAGTCTCTTGAGATATACAAGCAGCAATCTAACTGAGAGATTGGAACTTCATACCATCAAGGAAGAAAGCAGTGCCAGGTGTGAGGGAAGATTGATGACAAGGACCTTCCTCTAGTGCCAGCAAAGAAAGCCTTAAGCTGGAGCTGGCATCCTGAATTTGGACTTTTAACTTACTGGACTGTGAAAATTAAACTTTTCTTTTTTAAAGCCATCCATTTGTGGTTTTCCTGTTAGAACAGTACCAGATAACTAAAACAGGTTAGTGAGGTCGTGTTGTTACATGTCACATAAGATCTTGTGAGCCGCTGGCAAGGGACTTAGGCATGTTTCTAATAGTTTGGAGGGTCTCAGCAGACCACTAATGGAGTGATACGATCTGACTCACACACAAAAAAATTATGCCCACGATTTATGGTCTTTACTATAGTCTACGGGGCAGTTCTACCCTGACCTCTAGGGTTGCTATGAGTCAGATCCAATTTGAGGGCAGTGGGTTGGGTGTAGTTTATATTCAAGTGGCTTTGACTATAAAGAAATGCTTTTGAACTTGGGTTTGGCGATAGACAGAAACCAAACACCAATTTGTACATTACTTCGTAATTTGCCATAGACAGTAGGCAATGTTGAGCTTTACGATAAAAAATCTAAGAGGCCACAGCTACAATGGAAGTCTCAAGTGTATTGCATGTGCTGATTTTACTCAAGAGGAGCTTTTAACTACTGCTTGTTCAGGAAAGGCAAAAGAAATCCAAGGACAATATACTTTACATGAAAAGTTTAAATATACATATATATGGTGATGGTCACATACATATTAGAGAATATCAGCCTAGCTGTAAAAACGTTAAAGTGGGCCATTTAAAAAATAAGATTAGAAGTATAAAAATCTAGTATTTATTCCTGAAACTGTGTTTAATATAAATGTAGCAAAATTAGAGAATCAGGGCCAAATAAAATAATGCACACATAATTTCAAGTCCCTCTAAGTCATTTGCTTTGCTGTGAGTCTTATGTACAGGAAATCTTTTGCCAACTGTGGCCACACTTCTTGGCAAAGTATTGATTATCAAGGCCTCACTACCTTGTGGTAAAACACTGATTTTAATGTGTGAATAAGAACTTTTAGCCTCCATGGGATAGTTGTTTTGTCTACTATTGGGTTGCTGTGAATCAGAACTGCCTCTATGGCAAGGGGTTAATAACTCACTTGATAAGGTAATAGCAAATGGCCATTAGTTATACAGAAAATTGAAATTCATGGAATTCACTTAATAAGCTAATAGCAAATAGCTGTTAGTTATACATAAAACTGAAATCCAAGCCGAGGCCTGTCACCCACAAAAGCCTCTGTGAACAAAGTTACAAGCTTATGTGATGGCAGGCAGAGGCATCTCACCTGTGACATATTTCTGGCCATACGCTCCTTGATAATGTTTTGCAACCTAATCAAACCTTCCTCAAAAATACCTTCTTATCTCCTGGTACAAGGATCAAAGAAGAAGGGTTTTACAATCCCTTCAACTTAATGAATTCCAGTGCAGTATGCCCAAACTGAGAGCACCGAGGCTGGCCCAGCCCCTCTGGCTTCCCCCAACTGCACATCCCCCTCCACAGAAAAACAAGATTGCAGAAAGGCTCTGGGAAGCTCCCCAGGGATGGCCACCCCCCCCCCACAGCTCTTAGATATGGACATTCCACTCCCTGCATCAGGAAGACAGATAGGCTCCCAAGTTTATTATATCTAATATGGCAAATAGACAAATACTAAAGAAATACCCTTCTTAGAACAGTTTAAGAGAGGCTTAGAGTGGGGAACGGTGGATGCTTACTGTCCCCACAGGAAGAGATAAGAAAGAACAGAGAAGGAACAAATAGAGACAGTCAGATTAACTTTTAAGATGAGTCTATCCCTCCTTCCTGCACCTTTGACCTCGAGGATAGAGCTGAAGGTATAGCTTTATTTTCACTGTTGATTATAATCACAATATATTTGTCTTGGGCGATTACCTAAAAGGCCCTAATGATTAACATGAAAAAAGACCACAATGTATCAGTTCTTTACTAGCTAACAGAGAAGACCCTAATGATTAACATGAAGAGAGACTACGAGGTATCAACTCCTTACTAACCAATAGCTTATGTGGTTAAAGAGCAGTTACCTCACTGATTATAAAAATAAAGAAAGACAGTCTTTGACAGGCTGTCAATCTCCAGATTCCTGTTTGTCTCAGTCTTATCATTTCCTCCTTCACCGACGCCACCCATCCCTTCATGGTCCCGATACCCTGCTGGGGCTGGCTCCCGGCAACTGTTTATCATTTACTTGTAAGAATTCATAAAAGGGCCTCCATTTTTGGATTATTTTGCAGTCCACAGGAGATATTTAACTGCTGTAGACCCCGTCCCAAAAAACTGTATTGAGGTTTAAAAAGATGGAGTAGTATCCTTGGTCTTTGAATGGATATATTATTTTAATATGTTGAAGCTAGCATAACAAAAAATATAACACAGATTTGTATAGCGTTTATATTTAACTTTGTATGAGAAACACTGTCTTTTTCATGCACAGTTAAACTAAGGATTTTGTTGAATCTTCAGTTAATATGTGGCACCGAGATTCTCATTTATTATTTTACTTGCATTTCTTTGCCTTTGTCTTAAAATTTTGATATTTGTCCTTAAAAGTTTAAGTGAGAATAAATGTACTTAATCTAACTTTAGATTCCATGTATTTGAAATAATGAGTTCTGTTAACTTATCTTATGCTGTTATTTGAACATATAAATACCTTTTTTTAATTTCTCAGAACTCAAATAAAAGTTCAGATTCAAGAATTTATGTTTCAGTTAAGTCTTTCCATTGATAAGCATTTTAATCATTATTAATTTAACAGTAGCAGAAAAATGCATGTGGTATATATGAGAATGTGAAGAATTCTATTTGAAAATATTTTTCTAATCATATCTTTATTTGGACATATGGTGACTGATAATTTATATAAGCAATTGCTAGATATCAAACTAGGCATTACATATTACATTTTCTTTTTATTATATACTCATATTTTAATCATTATTTAAATACAGTTTCATTCATTTATTGCTCATGAATATATTTCTATCGTCTTGAGTAGATGTCTTAAATAATTGGTTGAATAAGTGATTATTTTCAGGACATCTTGGCTTTGTCCTACTCTATTTCTGTTTTTTGCTAGTGTAGTCATGTCCCCACACTAGTCAATACTTATGATCTGTTTTTGACCTTTCAAGGTTCAATCTATATCTTTACATAGTTTTCCTTCCAGGCATGCCTTCTTTTTTGATTCTACTTGTGTACAGCAATCTTCTTTTATAGATTTAAGTACTGTGTATGTATTATTGACTCTAACATGTTTAATTTCAGCATCTGGGCTCCAGAATTGCAGCCATACTAGTACTTTACATCTCCACTTACATATTTCATAAAACGAAAACCTGTTGCTCCATCTAAAATTTACTGTGGCTGAATTGGAATATATAAGTGTACCCAAATCACAAATGTGTTTCTCTGCCAGCCATCCTTACCTCAGGGCTCAGACTGAAAGCTTAGAGCTCTCTTTTTTTTTTTCTACAAACTTCCTCCTGTGTGTACAAATTTTCAGTAAGTCATATTGGTTATTTTTAATATATATACAATTTATGTTTACTTTATAATTTTGTTATCGACAAATTTATAAGTCATCTCAGTCATTGTAGTATCTCTTTAACCTCTCCTTTCACCTTTGCATCATTTTCTCTTTCTTTTTCCTGTTTGTGTGTATATGTGTATGTAGCTCACAGCTCTTAAGTCCCTTTTGTCAAGTAAGACAACACATTAACAAACTCTGGAAAACAGTGTGTTAGCCTCTTGGACAAGTCATCATTCAGCTGGTTGGAAATCACTTGTATTTTATGTAAAGTGAAATTAAAATTTATTCTTTTACCTTCCAGGATTCCTCATGGCTGAAGTGCAGGCCTCTATTTTAAGATTCCACCAATCAGAATCGTTCATGCAAGATTATAATTTGCAAAGACAAGCAAGAAATACATGGCCATCTGTCTCTTGTTATACACAATGAGGTATGTTTTTAAGTCATCAGGCATCACATCACAGAGGCCTAAATTCTAGATTGCAATCCTGAATATGAATATGCAAGTTTTTATCTATAGACATTGCATTGCTAGTGTCTAAAGGTGGTAACATAATATATTTACAAAAATAAAACAGTGTGTTGTGGTTGGTCATTTTCCCTAAGGAGCAATTTGGCCCATCTAATTCTGCTAACCAAAAGGTTGACAGTTCAGATCTGCCAGGTGCTCCTTGGAAGCTCTATGGGGCACTTCTACTCTGACCTAATAGGGTAGCTATGAGTTGGACAAGATTTGATGACAGTATTTTTTTCTTTCTTTTTTTAAAATTATTCTGTAAATTGGTTATAAATCATAATTCATTATTTTCTTGTGTAATTAAATAGTGTGGATTTGTTTTGTTTTGTTTTGTTTTTTTCAATTAAACTTTATTCTGATGTAGAAATTGTTACTCAGTCTGGCTTGTGATATGAGACCCTAAAAGAAATGGGAATTTGAAATTGATTATCAAGCCTCTTTCAAACTTAATCAGGCTGGAATTGATTATCTGAAAAATGGTGGCTTGAATTTTAGGATTGGACTTTTGCCAGCCTATGCAATAACATAGTGCAACAGTTACTATAAAATATTCTCTGGTTGATTTGGAAAGAAACATCTACTAAAGGAGAGACATTGGGGGCAGAATGATGAGCAGGAAGAATATAAGAGCTATATGGGAGTGTTCATAAATTGGAAATTGAGGATTATGAACTTAAGATCTATGATCTTGATCTAATGAACTCTCAGAGAGTATTTCTATGGCCAGTAAAAGAAATATCACGCAAAACTGAAGAACTGAGATGGTCAAAATTCAACCTCAAGAGCATGGCCCCTGGCCCTGACATGGCCCTTGCCCATAAATCATAATGAAGGTCCATTCTTTGAACACGAATGGATTGGACTTGGCAATGTAGAATGACCATATATTGGATGCTTTTTATGGTTCTATACATCTATAGGATATCATCCTGCTGACCTCTGGCTGGAAGAAGGAGAGTGGGTGGAGAGGAGGGGAAAGGAGACTGTTGAGAGGATGAGACATGTATGGAGCAGAGAGGAATCATGTGCTGTCACCGGGCAAGGAGAGCAGAGGAAGTTGCATATAATTGGGCGTATAAATTTATATGGGAATGTACATTTTCACTCAGTCATATTAAATAAAAAATAAAAATTAAAAATAAAAAAAATTCAACCTCAAAAAATTGCTATTATTTGATAGTTTGTTTTAATTAGATCATGGTCTAATTCACAGATTTTTCTTTCCATAAACTTAGTTCATAAGTTTCCCCATCAATTAATGGGGAAAGAGCAGAATTTGCTCAAGGCACTTCCATGCCCTAAATTTGCCTAAGACTCTTCAGGGAGCAAAAGCAGTACTTCTTCCCCTGCCTGTTAACAATGACTCTTCTTTGCTTGAAAATCCTATCTTGCCATTGCCTGATGCAGCTAAAACTTCTTTTTAACCCTATGACTAGTGATAATACCCTACATAGCCCAGAAGGCCAATTACTAAGCCAAATCTCGGAGAAAACAAGCATCCATATAAAAATAATTAAAAATGTTACAAAAATCTTAAAATAATGTACCTAAAAATACATTCCGAACAACAACAGAAGAAGGATTTTATTTGATAAGGATAAATTTGTTGATATAGGCAAATATATTAGCCATTACCGAGCCAATGTTTAACTTCAAAGAGCTAGGAATTGTGTGTGTGTGTGTGTGTGTGTGTGTGTGTGTGTGTGTGTTTGTGGCTGTTGTTTTGTCATTGATACAGAGGCCCCAACAGTGGGCTTGAACATATTAATGCTTGTGAAGATGGCGCAGAACCTACAGTGTTTTGCTCTGTTGTACAGTGGGCTGTTATGAGTTGGAACCAACTCAATGGTGCCCAACAAGAACAGCAATATTGAATTAAACAAGGACTCTTTGGTAACATACAATAAATTAAAGTTATAGTAGAAACTTCTTGAACAATGTAGATGAAGGAATACAAAAATTTAGGGATCTAGGAATGTTGGAGTAGATTTGTCTTACACATCTGCCCACCCTTTTCTTAACCCTACTTATATTCCCATACCATTGAAAAAGACTTCACTCGGGTGAGTGTAAATGTCTCCATAAAAAAATAAATAAATAAAAGGCTTGCAATCTCTAGGCTAGGAATGCAGGTGTGAAACTGTCATTGAAGTGAGATCTTGGTGTGGCAGAAGGTACACTGAAGGACTGAAAGAAGAGAGTACTCTATATGGCTCTATAAGCGAAAACAAACAAACAAAAAACTCAGTGCCATTTAGTTGATTCTGACTCATAGTGACCCTGTAGACAGAGTAGAACTCTTCCCATAGAGTTTCCAAGGAGCATCTGGCAGGTTTGAACTGCCAACCTTTTAGTTTACAGACACAGTACCTAAGCACTGTGAAACCAAGGTTTCCCAGGGTTCTGCAGTAGAAAGCAAAGCTCTGATGTTTACAAAGGGCTGTTGGCGAAATCCCTGAGACTGCCTCGTTAAGCACTGTGTCCAGTATTTGTCAAGTCCAACCAGAAAGCAGGAACAACTCTTAGTAATTACAATGGAGGTGATTCATTGTAGTGAACAGTTCACTGTTTTAAAGCTTTTATGGGTACCCACCAAGGTCTCATGTGATCAATCTATAGTTCAAATCTGTCAAGCAAAATCTAACTTTATCGTAATGGAAGGCCACATGCCTGCATCCAACTTCTGAATCTGGATCAATGTAGAAACTGAAAGCAACTTAAACGGAAGTGAGGCTAGTTAATTTCAGTGAGGACCTGCAGTATAGTCACAGACACATAATACAAACCTTTCTTCTGTCTCTTTCCAAAAAGGCCTGTTTCACTTAACAAGGTAATTGCACACTGGGAGAAAGAAATGCTTGACTTTTCTCAAATTATAGGGTACTATTAAAAACAAAATGTTAATTTCAAGGATCCAGAATGCTTTAACAACATATAAATGAAAGGGCAGGATTATAAGAGTCAAGGCAAAATACAGTTGTGCTTCCAGTCCATTTTGTAGTGAGGCCAATAAATTCTCAAACCCACTGTAGAAATGCTTTCCCAAGTCCTGAATGTGTGTTGAAGAGTTAAGCTATGCCATTGCCAGAGTGCCGGCACTGACATCTGACTCATGGAGTGATCCATCATAAAATGGTCAAACGAAATCACTGGTACCTCTACCTATTAGCCAATAACAGATTAATTTTTATTTTTGAGAACATGGAGTACACAGTGAAGACTCCCTTGTCTTGCCATGTCTGTTTTTCTCACCTCTTTTACCTGTAAAAATGTTCATCTTGGAGAATGACAACAAGTTACGTGTAATCAGGTGACATCTCCAATTTATTCTGCTGTCCCAACTAAAAGTTTCTTTACTGTAGCAAATCATCACAACTCCTGGAAATTTACATGCCTCTATTAAATTAGCAAGTATGATTTTCACCAAGATTAATTTCCATGAGAACCTGTCTTCCTCATTGGAACAACCTAAACGTCTCCCTTTCACACAGGACAAGACTCTACTACACACGTTGTTGAAATCATGACAGTCAACCATGGTGATCAGGAAATAATAGGTATTCTACATGTAAATGGCTGCCACTTGATATCTGGGATTACAGAGGGTTGACATATGTTGATGTATCACTTCCAAGAGAAATATAATTTATTACATCTCATATAAAACCAAACCCATTGCCTTTGAGTAGATTCTGACTCATAGTCACCCTTTCAGACAGAATAGAACTGTCATATAGAGTTTCCAAGGAGTGCCTGGTAGATTTGAACTGCCAACTTTGGGGCAGCACCTGTAGAGTTTACCCACTATGCCATTAGGGTTTCCACATCTCACATAGCCACCACTAAAAACAATAGACTTCGGAGATTTGGGGGACAGTATCTTACATATCTTACTTAGATGTGCTTCTGTGATGCATTTTCTAGGTGGCCCAGATGGCTTCCAGGTATGAGTGAGACCCAGAGGGAAATTTGGCTCTCCCACTGATTCAGGCTGCAGCTCTTATGACTCAGTGGCTTCAATAGAATTCAAAGTGCTTGTGGCCGATGAGGATGCCGTTAAAATCCCAAGGCATCCCATGGTGATAAAAGCTTCAAGAAGGCCCTAAGGTTTTAGAGGAAAGTCATGACTTCTTCAAGAAGTACTTTTTCTTATTTTGAGAATTGCTGCTAAAATCTCATAGAGACTGAACTTCTGACTTAAGGATACCAGGGGATCATACGATCTGAGTTACCCAGTGTTTCTAGTTTTCTTATGAGACGAATATTCTTTTTACTAGCCCTGAGGTAGAGGATTTAAATGAAATCTTGATTATAGAAATAGTCTTGAATATAACCTGCAGATATTAGAAAGAGGCATAAGTAGATAGACAACACGATGTACCTATTCTTCCAAAATGTCATCACTACTTTTCTTATGATACCTAGAGAAGATTGCAATGACCATTTAAGCAAGGAGTAGGAAAAAGCCTTAGTCTCTTTAGAACGCACATTATGTCAGCGTTAAATGAAATCATGATATAACTTTACTCAGAGCATTTTCTGGAAGACAGTATTGTGAATTGAATTGTGCTCTCTCCCCTGAAATGGTATATGTTGAGATCCTAACCCCCATCACCTGTGAATGTGACTTTGTTTGGAAACAGAGGTTCTAAAGATGTTTTCAGTCAAGTTAAAATGAAATCCTACTAATACAGACAAAACCCACTGCCGTGGAGTCAATTCTGACTCATAGCGACCCTATAGAACAGGGTAGAACTGCTCTATATACTTTCCAAGGAGTACCGGGTGGATTTGATGTGCTAACCTTTTCGTTAGCAGATGTAACACTTAACCACTACACCACCAGGTTTTCCTTACTAGTGTAGAGCAGGTTTTAATCTAGTATGAGTGGTATTCTTATGAATGGCAAGAGGACACACAGAAACATAGGTAAAAGATGAAAGACACAGAGACAGAGATTGGAGTGATATATCTATAAGCCAAGGAACGCCCAGGATTACTGGTCTTCACCAGATGTTAGAGCAGAGTAGGAAGGGACTATTCTTTGGAGCCCTTAGAAAAAAATCAAGCTGGCTGACTCCTTAATTTTGCCAGGTGCTCCCTGGAAAGTCTGTGGGGCGGTTCTACTCTGACCTCTAGAGCGGCTATGAGTTGGGTCTGAATGAACGGCAATGGGTTATGGGAGTCTCCCAGCCAGCAAGGTAACAAATACCTCTTTTAGTAAGTTACACGCTTTTTTATAGCAGCTGAGTACACTATACCCACAATGAAGCAGTGAAAGAGCTTTTGGCTTCCGGTCCCGTGTGGCACTCTCAGTATCCACGTTTGCCTTTTTTTCTACCTTGCATCTTGTCAGAGGCTGAGTTGTGTGATTGTACCTCAAGACTATGGTGCATTTGTTCAAAATCTGTGATTACTAAGAATGTGAGTACTCGATTTAATTTATTAAGGCTTAGACTATAAAACAATGTGTTTTTTAAACTGTAATTATAGATTATTTTTTATTTTTTCTTCACCTGTAAAATATAAGATCTGGTCCTATGAAGATACACAAGTTATTTTTCTGGATTATCATACTACTTTTGAGAACATCACATCTCATTCACAATGGTCCTTCAATAAGTATTTCTTCATTGAATGAATGAGCCGATGTAAGAAAACTTAACTGCAACTACAGTGATAAACATTTTCTCATAACTTCCAGCAACCTTAAGTCAACGTCTCCTCACTAGTTTTAACATTAAAAACACACATATTTTAAAAGGAGTTAGCAGTAAAATTACAAAAATAGTAATAATCATCAAATGATGAATTTGTCTGGCTTCCATTAATTTTCATTATTCTAATTGTTCTACAAAGAACAAGTATTATTTTTGTCTAAGAAAACATGTAGCTTATTTTTAAATCAGTAGTTCATTATATTCAGCCCACACATATTATTTATCCTACTTTGTACCCAAAACTTTAACATGACCTACTTTATGTTAAATATTATATGTTGTTAGGACAGCGTTTTAAAAAGGAATGTGTCATTCTCTGCCCGCTTGTTTGTTTTCTAAGACAAATAATTCAGTCTGTTCCTAACTAAATATCTTATACTGAAAATAATAACTATGAATCAGAATATTGTCCACACTTCTTTAGTATTGATCTATACATATTTCCTGTGTGTTTATGTACACTCAAGCAAACATATATTGCTATTACTGAGAATATACACAATGTAACTGAATTGTACATATAGAAATTATTGACTTTGTGTATATTCCACTGTGATCTGTAATCTGTACATTCTTTATAGAATATCACATGATATGTAAAAATAATTTTCATCAAATTTTATGGATAATATTTCACATTACTGAAGTGTGATTGTAATTAAGCAAACTTTACTATCATCTTTTGGGGAGAACAACAAAAAATACTATTTAAGGAGAAGGTTTCTACCATATACGTGTCAAGCATAAGTTGGAAAGGATGCTAAAAGGAAGATATTTTATGACTCAATATTAAAAAAGAGAAACTAAGGACTAGAGACTGATAGAATTCTGTAACTACATAGAAAAGCCCATAGAGGTCACCTACCAATGTGGCATGCACCTAAGAACAGGTAGACTCAAGTAAGGAGACAAAGTAGAGATAACAGTCACTATTAAACTGAGGAAATCTCTTTTTGTGACAAGGTATTTGTTAAGTATAAACTGCTTAAAGTCTATCTTGTGCAAATAGTTTAACTCTTCTCAAAGTAAATTCATCTTTGATCTTGTTTCTGGGAAATGTTGTATTGTTGTTGCTAGGTACTGTGAGACCCATATGTGTCCCCCCCAAAAAATGTGTAGCAATTTGACTGGGCCATGATTCCCAGTATTGTATGATGGTCCTCCGTTGTGTGATCTCCCTAAACTGTAAAGCCTAAATTCTGCCAGTGGTTAATAGATGGGATTATGTTAAAACAGGATTAGGGTGGGAGTTTCTTACTAAGGGAGTTTCCCTGGATTATGGTTTGTCACAACTGTTTATCCTTTTACCCTTCAAGAGATAAATAGAAAGGGAAACAAGAAGAGAGTTGGGGACCTCATAAGGTCGAGAAAGCAGCACGGGGAGATTCATGCACCAAGGTGCTTTCAGACCAAATTGATGCAACACAAAGACTTTCTTCTGGAGCTGACAAGAGAGAGGGTATTCTCTTGTTCTGACACCCTGAATTTGGACTTGTAGCCTGCTGGACTATGCAAGAATAAACTTTTCTTCGTTAAAGTCACTGGCCGGTGATATTTCTGTTAGAGAAATGCCAGACTAAGACACCATATAATAGAGTAGAACTTTCACATAGAGTTTTTCGAGTTTGTAATCTTCGTGGGAGCAAGTCCCAAGTTTTTGTATCACGCTGCTGCTGAGTGGGTTCAAACTGCCAAATTCTTGGTCAGCAGTGAAGCACTTAACCGTTGAGCAGCGACCAGAGCAGGGTACTTTTCTTATGTAATATCTCTGGGAAACATCTGAAAACATGAACAAATGATTAGAGGCTGATCAGGCTACAAAGGCAAACTGATGGCCAATAATAAATAATCTCAGAAAAGAGCAGGCACACGATGCAAATCATTCCTGCTATTCTTAACCCTTTAATTGTCTACTGTATATTTCCTGTTTTCTCTTAAAAACAACAACAAATAATACCTTGCTCTAGTGAACTGCCTGGTATTTCTGAACAGAGAAGTCTCTCCATGTGCATACAGGCTAACTGTGCAATAAATCCTCTATGCTTTAATTTCCATGTTTAGACTATTTTTCCATTAAAAAAAAAACACATCGCTGTCAATTTAATTCCAACTTATGGCAACTTTATAGGACAAAGTAGAAATACCCCACAGAGTTTACAAGGAGTGCCTGGTGGATTTGAACTGCCGACCTTTCAGTTAGCAGACTTAATATATAACTACTACGCCACTAGGGTATCCATTTTGACATCAAGGCAAGTTTATTGTGAGAAGTAATCCCAGGAGATAGTAGCAGAACTGGGGAAAATGAAGGGGACAAGTGGGAGACAGATGTTAAGAGCTGGTCACTGCCAGTAGGTGACTGGGGTTCAGTCCCACTCAGACCCTCTGAGAAGACTGGGCATGCGCTTGAAAACTGCACCAGAAACAAGAGGGATGTTTCCGTGAGTGTTTGTTCTACAGAAGGATCACCCATAGGGTGTTGTCTGCCCCGTATGTCTGGGTTAACTCAAGCAGGAGGGCTGAATCGGTTTCCTCAGGCATCTGAGTCTTTCCCTGCCCAAGAAAGTTGTTGGTCTCTATTCTGATCTGAATTTAGACTTCCCAGCATTCTGACTGATGGGAGCTGGGTGCAGAATGGTGGGCAGGCAGAGACAGGCACTGATTTCTGTCTTTGTTTCAACCTCAGGAATGCTCTCAACATCACACAATTTTCACTCAGCTGATTTTCTTGAGTGAAAAATTAATATAGGTGTCATTAAAGTAAAATATACTTAGAAACACAAGAATTTCAGTTTAAATATAAAGCTGGTAATTAGAGAACTTTGCATATAAAAAAGAAAACTCGTCACCTGGAATAACCCATTGCCTGCTGTTCATTTGCATATCCTCATTTTAACAGCTAGTTTCTGGAAGTCAGAATATGCTAATAACCGCACTGGTTTCATACCCTAATATGGGAAACCTAATAGCTCAATGATAGGCCTACATATGGCTTACAGAAAACCTATATAATTACCTGGGGGAGGAAAAATAGTTCTTGCAGCTTTGCACGGGTTTGAGGGCACCCTTCAGAAGCTCCAGTGAACAGCCCATCAATACCATTTTTTAAGTTACAGAAATGGCATGAATCTACCACAGGAAACACATAATAGGAAATTTAATTGCCTCCTTTTCTTCCCACATCTAATCCTTCAATTGTCTATTCTCAAATAGTTGACCAATTTAGCTCAAACCTTCATAAGAAATCTATTACATAAGTTTTGTTCTGGTATAAAAAAATTCTACAGTGACAAATGCAGTGCACATTAATAACCTCATTTGACTGTTATTATATGAAATGCTTGCTTAATCTCATACTTCGTAAAGTCTAAGGTTTATACTTAGTATTGTTCAAAATGAGGGTGAGCAATCCCTACACCACAACATGTAATGTAGTCAGTCCAGGTATGGCCTATCAGGGTGTTCAGTGGTTAACTAAGTGATCTTGATGGCACTTGGCTTGGCAGGTGATCTTGAACCCTCTGCAAAATTCTGCTTTAGGTTGTTTGACAAAAGCCCAGTTACTTCTATACTACATACACCAACGCTAATATGCCTATATTAGTGTTGTGTATCTATTTATAATAAATCTGAATCAGATGATCACAATTTTGTTCTTCTCACAAATACCATTGACTGTTTTCTTCCCAGTCCCAAACAGAACAGACAGCAGGAAAACAAAATAAGTATCAGATGGAAATTGGAACACTGTGTCCCCACTACAAAGTGTTAGCAGAAGCTACCAAGTGTTTAAGAATGGCACGTTATTCCTAAAGGTGAAACGTGGGGAGCAGCTTCACACTATATCATATTTTATGTATAACTGGGCCCAACTCCGTTTTATGTTTTGTTTGCTCTTCTTAGCCATATCTGCATCTGTAGTTTCTGAATCTAAAAACTACCTAGTCATTGTTTACAGTTGAATGACTGCAGTTTATAAATAGATTATTTGGAAAAGGCAATATTTACCTGATTCACTGAGACCTAAATGGTGTCTCTCTTTGCTGCGCCTCTTTACTTTGCATCTCATAGCCATTTGTATTAGAAGGCAGTTTGGATGGGACTGGTGGCAGCGTTTCAAATCGAAGATCCTCGCTTAGTGAGATACCTTTAACACCTCATTTCTTGAATGGTATTTTGGAAGACTTCCCAGTTTTACCTCAAAAACAGATGGAACTGGGAAAAGATGCTTCTGTCAACAGAGCTCTATTACTACTTCAGTTTCTGTCAAGTAGTCCACTCGTGCATTTACCATTTCTTCTTCCCTCTTCAATATCCAAGCGTCCAGCTATTGGCTGATGAATGGCTTGCTGTCAGCACAAGCAGCAGCCCAAACAGATCCCTCCTATCTGGCTGCCTACACTATAGAAAAATATACCTTGACTATGATATGTAAGTGGAATAATTAGTGAGGATCATTTAAAAGGGTCAAACTTAGTCCAAGTGAAAGCACAGCATGTTCTTGTGATGGTATATTCATCACTGAAGCTTGCATACACCTTTTAAAGAATATTTCCTCTTTGTCCCCTCAAAGTCAGTTTGATGGACTGGCAGGGTAAGCCTGCCAGTCCAAACCTTTTGACTCTCACACCACATGCAAAGGCACTGTTGCTGAGCAATATGATTTAGATGGTTAGGTGGGCTTCCTTCTACTCACCAGTTGTTTTAGTCAGCTAGGGCTGCTCTAACAGAAATACCACTGAGTGGATAGCTTTAACAAAGGAAGGTTTATTCTTACACAGTCTGGTAGGCTGCAAGTCCATATGCAGGGTGTCCGCTCCAAGGGAAGGCTTTCCACCTTGTCAGCTCTGGAGGAAAGTCCGGTGTTGCATCAGTCTTTATCCAGGGAGCATCTTGGCGCAGGAACCTCAGGTCTGAAGGACGCGCTCTTCTCCCGTTGCTGCTTTCTTGATGATACAAGGTTCCCAATTCTCAGTCTGCTTCTCTGTCCTCTCATCTCTCATAGGATGAAAGGATTAAGGGTGGGGCAAGCCATACTCCAGGGAAACTCCCTTTATAGCAGGACAGGGAAGTAATCCTATGAAGGAATTTACAGCCCCACCCTAATCCTTTAACATACAGTTTAGGGAAACCACAAAATGGAGGACAGTCAAAAGATACTGGGAATCATGGCCCAGCCACATGGCTACACATATTTTTTGGGGGACACAATTCAACCCATGACACCAGTCTTTCACTCTGGGTTCAATAAAGCACTCATGTGACTGAAAACTTCCAAAAAAACAAAACATGTTTTATTCTTTAGCATATCATTGTATTGCCATTAGTTTAATAAATCATATTTGTTATTGTTTGTATAAAAATTATTAACAATGAAATAAAAATGATGCTTTACATTGATAGAATAAATAAAAAATCACTGTTTTCTAGGATTTACAAAGAAAACAGTTATAATTTTATTCAGTTCTAATCTATTTTTTTCTTCCATTTCGTTACAGATTTATTGTATAAATTGCATGAGTATAAAACACACCTACATTAAAGTCTAAAACATTTTTGTAAAAAGCAAAGCTACAAGAAGTACTAAAAGAAGCTCTTTGCTTAGAAAAACAAAACCATTAAGTATATATTTAAGGGGGCAATGCAGGACTCAATCCAGAAACTTACTCAGTTAGAGAAGTCACAGAACTCAATCAAAGCTTCAATATTAACCAGCAATCATATTGCAAAAGCTATGACACTATCACACTAAAAAGAGGGATATACTCCAGTAGTTACAGTCCTTTCAGATGGAGAGGAAGTTAAAAAGATATGCAGAAGTTAAAATTGGATTTAAACTTAGAATTTTAAAGGGGCTTATAAGGGTAGCTACAAAGCACAATAATAGTGCAACATATCAAAACGAGAAACCTAATACAGCAGTCTCAACAAACACAATGGGACATCTATGAAAAGCCAATTGCCTACATCATGCTGAATGGAGAGGGACTGAAACAATTCCCCTTGAAAACAGAAACTAGACAAGAATGCCCACTCTCATCACTACTATTGAACATCATACTAGAAGTTCTGGCCAGAGCAATCAGACAAGACAAAGAAATAAAGAGCATTTTCATTAGCAGAGAAGAAGTAAAAAATCTCCCTATTTGCAGATGATATGTTTGTATACACAAAGAATCCTAAAGACTCCATAAGCAAACCACTCAAACTAAGAGTTCAATAAAGTATCAGGATATAAAATAAACATAAGTGAATCAGCAGGATTCCTTTATACCAACAAACAGCAGAGAAGAAATCACCACATCAATTCCATTTACTATAACTCCTATAACAACTACTATAACAAGAAGATAAAATACCCAGGAATAAATCTAACTGGAGAAATAAGAAACCAATACAAAGAGAACTAACTACAAGACCTTACTGCAAGAAACCAAGAGAGACTTACATAAACTTAGAAACCTACCCTGCTCATGGATAGGAAGATTTAACATTATGAAAATGTCAATTTCACCCAAAGCAATCTACAAATGCAAAGCAATCTACATATGCAAAGCAATCCCAATGCAAACTCAGTGACATTTTAGTGAGATGGAGAAACAAATCACTAGCTTTTTTTATAAAGGGAAGAAAACCCGTATAAGTAAAGCACTACTGAAGAACAGGAACATAGTGGGAATCCTCACACCACCCGATCTTAGGAACTTATTACACTGCCCGAATAGTCAAAACAGCCTAGTGTTGTCTAAAAAGATAGACATATAGACCAATGGAACAGAGTGGAGACCCTAGAGATGCCACCATAACCCGATGTAAGGTTGATATTCGACAAAAGCCCTAAGATTGTAAACTGGGGTAAAAACAGTCTCTTTAACAAACAAAATTAGCAGTATTGAATATCCATCTGCAAAAAATTTAAACAAGGCTCATACTCACACATTACATGAAAAATAACTCAAATTGGATCAAAGACCTAAATAACAATCCTAAGACAATAAAGACATGCAGCAAAAAATAGGGTCAACCATGGAAGCTTTAATACACAGAATAGACAGACTTCAAAATCTGACAAAGCACGATCAATAGAAAATAGATAAATGGGAACTACTAAGAATCAAACCCTTTTGCTCATCCAAAGGCTTTATCAAAAGAATTAAAAGATCACCTACAGAATGGGAAAAAATATTTGGCAGCTATATGTTGGACGAGCACCTGATCTCTGTAATCTACAAGGTACTGCAAAATATCAAGAATAAATAGTCCGATTCAGCGACAGGCAAAGGAGATGGACAGACACTTCACCAAAGAGGACGCTGAAGCACCCAAAAGACCCATGCAGAAACACTCATGATCATTAACTATCAGAGAAATCCAAATCAAAACTGTAATGAGATACCATCTCACTCCAGTAAGGTTGTCCATGTTCCAAAAAAAAAAAAAAAAAAAAAAAATCCTCAAGAGGCTATGGAGACATTGGAATTCTCATACTGGTGGTAGGATTACAAAATAGAAAATAGTACAACATCTTTGGAAAGCAATCTGGCACTTCGTTAAAAAGCTTGAAATAGATATACCACTTGATCCAGTAATCCTACTGCTCGGAATATATCCTACAGAATCAAGAGCAGTCACATAAACAGATACATGCACATGAATGCTCATCGTAGCACAGTCCACAACAGCAAAAAGATGGAATCGACCCAGGTGCCCAACAACAAATAAATGTATAAAAGAACCATGGTACATATACTCAAAGGAACACTATGCAATGATGAAGAACAATGACAATTTTAAGAAGCGTCTCATAACCTGGTTTCAATTGGAAGACTTTATGCTGAGTGAAATCAGTCAATGGCACAAGAATAAACATTGTATGAGACCCCTACTATGAAGACTTGAAGATAGACTCATGTAGAGAAGAAAATACTCTTTGACAGCTGCAAGGGAGGGAATGGAGGAAGAGGGTTTGTCATAGATTAGATAGTTGATGAAAATTTGGTTGTGTGAAATCAGTGACAGCACAAAGTAGAAAAAAGATCAGCTTAACCAGACTTCAACATAAAGTAAAAAGTCTTTAATCTTAACTCAACAAAGCAAGGATAGAGTTGCAGGTGATGGGGTCTGGGGATCATGCTCTCAAGGGACATCTAGGCCAATGGCATAACTAACTTATTGCTAAAGTAGTGTTTTGCACTCCATATTGGTGAGTGGTGTCTGGAGGCTTAAAAGCTATCAAGCTGCCATCTGAGGTATACCAAATGGTCCTAACTCATCCAGAACAGATGACCACAAAGAACAACAGAGACATGAGGGAAAAAGAGCCCAGGAGACAGAAGGACCCAAATGAATGGGTGACTGTATCAACATGTGACCAGAAGAACCAGATGATGCCCAGCCATCACCACAGACAGCCGTGATGGGGCACACAAGGTTGCGTCCCAGCAGGAACATAAGAAAAAGTGGGTTGCACCTCAAGAACGTCACTAAAAGATCACAACTGATGATCCAGCAGCATTCCCCTGGGAGGATGGCCCCCTAGAACTGCTGTTGCCCCTGACCAGGAAACATTACTGAGGTCAACTCTTCGGACAGGAATTTGACTGGACTCGGGGACACAATGTGACCATGTGGCGAGTGTACTTTATGGTTCTATGCATCTCTAGGGTGCTGTCCTACTGGCGCCTTACTAGATGGGAGAGGACACAGTGGAAAAGAGGGGATAGTAGTCTGTTAAGAGGATTTTACACACATAGAATGAAGAAAAGGAGTGTGCCATCACCAGACAAGGAGTGCAGAAGGACCTGCAGATAGGCTGGCTTGCAAATTTGATTTGGATTGCGTACTTTCATTCAACCACAATTAAAAAATAATAATAAATAAAATAAGAAAACAAAAAAGGAAAACATTTTAAGCATGACTTTCTTATGGTTTTGAACTTAGAGAAGGTAACATTTAGCACACATAGGATTAACTTTTGAGAAAGCAAATTCCAAAAATGGCAATGTATTTTTAGTATCAAATTTGTTTCTGAATATACACTGAATGGTCTAAGTAACTATAAAAATAGGAACAATAAATGGTGTGGTTCCAAAAATGATTTGAAATGTGTTTCAACTTGCCACAGGGAAATTAAATAACAGTAGTAGTGTTGATTTTCTGTTAAAGTTCTCAAAAAAATTCTAAACAGATGGCCAAAACTTTACACAATAATTTTTCAGTTTTGATTGAAATTAATTGAAAGATTTGCCCTAAAATTTTCAGCATAATCAATTGGAATAAAATAGAAAAAGAAATCTTCTATTTAAACTGATATTAAGAAATAATATCATTTCACCAGTCTTTTATAATGCTGAAATATAAAAGAGACTTGTTATCTGTAAGGAGGCAGACGCTTCTGAATTAATTAAAGTATGTCATTGGGAATTTTTCTTTAGGTGAAATAAAATTTATCATACTAGGTATATGGGAGGAATGTTAAAAAGAACCCCAGTGTGTATTGGACTTCTGTATAAGAAAAGCTGAGAAAGGTGAGAATCACCCCCTTAATTAATCATTCTTGTTGATGAGTTATTTGTGTTCTCTAAAAGAGGTCAGTGTTCTCAATTTTTAATATTCTTTTAATAAATTATATTTAACTAACTTAAAAAAATTAAAAAGCAGTAAAACTTGTATTTAGGAAAATTGATATCTGTTGAATAAAATATCAGAATTAAAGAAAAAAGTTGCCAGTGAGATGATTCTGACTCTTTGTTGGCTCTACAAGATAGAAGAAAGCCACTACATAAGGTTTCCAAGGAGCACTGCCAACTTTCTGGCAAAAGTCGTAACTCTTAACCACTGTGCCACCCCAACAGGGCTCCAGATAAAATATTATTGTCATTGTTAGGTGCCATGGAATTGGTTCTGGCTCATAGCAACCTGACAGGACAGGTAGAACTGCCCCATAGTGTTTCCAAAGAGAGGCTGATGTTCTTGAATGGCTTTATGGTTAGTTTTTGAGCTCTTAGCTAATGTGCCATCACAACTCCAGACAGAATATTAGAGCTACTCAAATTAAAAATAATTCTACCGTTAATTCCAGAATGCTCAGCATTATGCTAGAAGCTAATTGCCTTGACCTTGTATGTTTATGATCTAGTTTAAGAAACGATATAGAAAAATTAAAAAGAAATTTCACCAACAGTGAAATTATTAAAGAAGAAATCACCAAATCAATTCCATTTACTACAGCCTCCAAGAAGATAAAATACCTAGGAATAAATCTAACTAGAGAAATAAGAGATCTTTACAGAGAAAATTACAAAATCTTACTACAAGAAACTAGGAGAGACTTAACATAAGTAATCTTCCCTGCTCATGGATAAGAAGACTCAATACTGTGAAAATGTCTGTTTTGCCCAAAGCAATCTACATATATAATGCAATCCCAATACAAATTCCAGTGACATTTTTTAATGAGATGGAGAAACAAACTACCAGCTTTATTTGGAAAGGGAAGAAGCCCCGAATAAGTAAAGCACTACTGAAAAAAAAAAAGAACATGTACTGGGAGGCCTCTCACTATCTGACTTTAAAACCTGTTACATTGCAACAGTAGTCAAAACAGCCTGGTACTGGTACAAAAAGAGACATATAGACCAATGGAACAAAGTAGAGACCCCAGAGACGCCACCATCCTCCTATGAACAGCTGATATTTGACAAAGGTCCTAAGATTTTGAACTGGGGTAAAAACAGTCTCTTTAACAAATGGTGCTGGCATAATTGGATATCCATCTGCAATAAATTGAAAAAAGACCTATATTTCACACCTTACACAAAAATCAACTTAAATTGGATAAAAGACCTGAATATAAAAGCTAAAACGATAGAGCTCATCCAAGATAAAACAGGGTCAACAGTGGACGTTTTAATATGCAATATAGACAGACTTCAAAATCTGACAAACAGAACACATTCATCAGAAGAGAAAATAGATAAATGGAAATTAATAAGAATCGAACACTTCTGCTCACCCAAAGACTTCATCAAAAGAATTAAAAGACCACCTACAGAATGGGAAAAAATATTTGGCAATCTATGTCAGACCAATGCCTGATCTCCATAATCTGTAAGGTTCTACAAAATATCAATAAGAAAAAGACAAATCATCCAATGAAGCATGGGCAAAGGAGATGGACAGATACTTCTCTTAAGAGGAGATTCAGGCAGCCAAAAAACACATGAGGACATGCTCATGATCATTAATGATTAAATAAACTCAAATCAAAATGACAATGAGATACCGTCTCACTGCAACAAGACTGGCCATGATCCAAAAAACACAAAACACTAAATGCTGGAGAGGCTGTGAAGAGATTTGAACCCTCCTACACTGTTGGTGGAATTGCAGAATGGTACAACCTCTTTGGAAAGCAAATTGGCATTACCTTAAAATAATGGATATAAATATATGATTTGACCCAGTAATTCCTCTGCTTGGAATATATCCTACAAAATCAAGGCCATTCACACTAACTGATGCATGCACACGAATGTTCATTGCAGCACAGTTCATGATAGGAAAAAGTTAGAATCAACACAGATGCCCAACAACAGAATGGATGGGTAAACTTTGGTGTATGCACTCGATGGAGTACTGTACACTGATAAAGAACAACAATGATAGCAGGAAACATCTCTCAATTTGGTCTCAACTGGAGGACATTATGTTGAGTGAATCTAGTCAGCGACAGAAGGACAATTAATACATGAGACCCTTACAATAAAAACTTAAAAGCAGACTCATACATAACCGAAAAGACTCTTCGAGGCTACAAAGGTGAGGAGAGTGGAAGGACGAGAGGGTGAGGGGAGAGGGGCCAGGGTTTAGATTAGATAGCCAGATAGTTGTTAGAAATTTGGTAGGGTGAAATTGGTGACAATACACATTAGTAAGAAGATCAATATTAATGGGACTTCTGCACAACTTGTGTACTCCTCCTATCTTAACCCGATATTGTAAGCACAAAGTATGCACACTTCCATTTTTTATTTAATAATAAAAAAAACTTAAAAAAAGAAGTATGTATTTAAGTAATTTCTTGTTTGCTATACAGTGTATTATGCATACTTCTCAAAAAAGGTAAGGTCATTATGTAGAAGACTACCCAGTGATAAGTACCCCAAATCAAACCTGTTGCTGTTAATTCCAACTCCTAATAACCCTACGGGTCAAAGCAGAACTGCCGTCTGGTGGATTTGATCTTCCGGTCTTTTTGGTAGGCAACTGTGTCTGTCAACCACTACACTGTCAAGGTTTTCAGTGAAAAGTTTAACACTCTAAATAATGGCTTTATAAAATAAGTGAATTTTGCTGAACCGTTGTTGCTGTTGTCATTAAGCAGATTTCGGTTTATAGCAACATTGTGTGACAGAATGGAAACCCTGGTGATGTAGTGGTTAAGAGCTACGTCAGCTAAGCAAAAGGTGGCAGCTCTAATCCACCAGGCTCTCCTTGGAAACTCTATGGAGGCAGTTCTGCTCTGTCCTATAGGATCACTATGAGCTCGACTCGACAGCATCTTTACTGTCGATGCGTGAGAGAGAGAGAGAGAGAGAGAGAGAGAGAGATCAGAACTTCTACACAGAGCTTTCACGGATGCAACTTTACAGAAGAAGATTGCCAGTTTTTCCTCCCAAGATGCTGCTGGTGGGATACAACTGCCAGCTTCTCAGTTTGCAGTAGATGGCCTCTGCATTTGTGCCACCAGGGTGTGAATAGAAAGAAGCAGCAATGGCATCTCAGGGACAAGGGAGCCACGCTGGTTAGCCTGCAGGGATGTAAACAAACCTGATACGGTTATAGACAGCAAGGAAACTGACATGTATCTAACTTTTCTTTAATCTAAGCCTTCTTTTCAATATTAGATATGAAATCACCTGGGAAATAGCCAAGAAATATAGATCCGAAGACCAGAGAAAAAAGTACTATTTTTGTTCACACAAAGCATTTCAGAAGTAAAAGAGTGACTTCCTTTTTACTTTCATAAAATGTTGGTCTAGAAAAGAGCCTTGGGATGTTTTCTAATTTGCTATACGAATTCTTAGCATTAATTTGATAAAGTGACAATAATATGAAATGACTGTTGATCTTTACCATTTTAATGCATCATTCAGCTTTGAATGTTCCCTCCAGTCATCTAAACTGAGTACTGGCAGCACAGTGGTTAAAAGCTCAGCGGCTCAACCAAAAGGTCTGCAGTTTGAATCCTCCATGCTTTCCTTGGAAATCTTATGTGGCACGTCTCAGACTCTGACTGACAAGGTTACTGTGTGATGGATTCGACTTGATGGTTATGTTTTTTTTTTTTTTTCTTTTCCTTTTTTCCATCCATCCAGAGTTCAAATCTTATGACCATTAACAGGAATATCCTCAATTTTCGTACAATGCATACTGATCCAGCTAGCTCTTTTATTTAGTTTTCAGACTTAGTTTTTCCATCTCGGCATACTAGTAGAATAAATAAAACAAAAATACTTTTTCCTTATTTCATGTAGACAGTTCTATTTCTTTCATTGCTTTACTTTCATCATTTTTTTTTTCTTTTTCCTGGTTTATTTTCCCAATTTCAAATAACTAAGTTATAGTCATATTTGGTGGGGGACATAATTCAACCCATGATATTTCCATCTCTGCCTGTCTGTCCATCTATCTATCCACCCACCCACCCACCCACCCACCCGTCCATCCGTCCGTCCGTCCTTCCGTCCATCCATCATTTTATCTATCTCTCTGTCTGTCTGTCTACCCACTCACTCACCTAGCTAACAACTCATCCATTCATCCATCTGTCACCTTACCTATCTGTCTGGCTGACTGCCTGCCTATCTATTTCATCTCTTTTCCCATTTTAGTGCTCTTTCTTTTGTATCCAAACATTCTCCCTATCTAAAGCAATATTTTTTTATAATTTTTACATGAAACCTTAGTGTCATAGTGGTTAAGTGCTGTGAATCTGCCAGGCAGTCCTTGAAAATGCTATGGAGCAGTTTTGCTCTGTCCTATGAGGTTGTTATGAGCTGGAATCAATTCAATAGTAATGGATGCCTTTTTTCTTTCTTTCTTTCTTTTTTATTTACAGTATTACACAGAAACATGCACACACAGATTAAGGAGAAGAAGGAAGGCGAGATAAGATAGCACACAGGGAAAGAATGAAAGAAAAAAAAGAAAGTTTAAAAACTTGTGTGCTGTAAGAGAATAAGGGAGATAGACTATTACATTTGTATATTATGAAGATTCAAAAAAGACTATGTCTAATGACTTTTTAATACAGGAATATGTTGTGGAGCAATTTTCCATGTCATCTGCACACATACTGTGACATTTACCACAGAATATCTTTTTCAAGGTCATTTATGGAGCATCCAGCTCATCTGATCTGCATCTCCTTCCTAGAACTTGTAGGGTAAGGAAAACTAATGAGAGGATGAAACTCACACTGCTGGCTGTGCCATAGGTAATACAATCTTTTACTTCTGGCTGAGGAATGTCATGTCCTCTGCCAGGATCTGTGGCAGAATAGCTTGTTATCTTGGCAGGAAAGTTCAGTCTCAGACTCCTCACCATTTCCAACTAAAGCCTACATTTGGGGGGGCGGCAGTTTCAACGAAGGTCTTGTGGAGACGCAAAAACAAGCCAAACCCACTGCCATCGAGTAGAATCTGACCCATAGTGACCCCACAGCAGGTGGAAGATAAATTATTATTGTCCTTCTCAGTGACATGACATTATGATGAACTGAATTTACTCTACTGTCCAGTGTGGCCAAATGACTTTATTACTTTACCTGGTGAGTAACGTGAGGATGTCAATAGACTCTTGCTAAAAAATAAAGTCTATCTGCAGTGAGAATATCATGTACTTAGGATTATATGTTCCTGTTGCAGATGCAGATGAAACTTCGGCTTTTAAATTTGTCATTTTGTGACCATTTATCACCACTAAACTTGTTCTAGAATCTAGAATTCATTGGAGAGTGATTGGTAACCAGTTTGATGATCCCGCTGTCATTGATATACCTGCTTTTTACAGCAAGACTGACAATGTTAGAGTATTATTTTTCAAGCTCACAGTGAGATAAAGAATCTGGAGATGCTTTTTTTTTTCATGCTACAAAAATTAGGGAGGATATGCTGAAAAGATAATATACTCTACAGCTGGGTCAATCTTCCAGGCCAAAATGGAATGTCAAAGTGTCAGTTGTGATAATTATAAGATATATTATGATTAAATGGAGTTCCATCTGGAGCTCTGGCAGAAGAATTATGCCTTGAGAAATTATGCCTTGAGAGATATAACTCAAAGGGCTGATGGCACTTGCTAGTGACTAACCCCTGAACACACTCAATTGGCTACATAGCAGAATTCAGATTGATGGTCACTGCCCAAATTGGACACTGTTTTGAGATATTGCTATGATAGGCATAACTGAACTGACAGATCAAAAGGAATAGCACTGGGATCTCCAGATGACTTTAATCACTAAGAATTTTGTTTAATACTTGAATACGTATTTATTATTTAGTATTTACTTTAGTCCTACACAAGGTGACTCTCTACTCCCTCAATTAGGATAATCATTATTACCTCTTTTTCAAAAACCAGAGATTATGTTTATGCCTAAATGACCTCAAATGATTCCTTTATCTTCACATTTGTTCCATTGCAATGAAATTGTGTGATCATTAGGTGCTGTTGCTTCTTCTAATAACTTTATAAAAGACTAGTAAAATCTGTATACTGTTTGTGATGATTTTCACAAATTTAATATATGCTTTCTATCAGTTATAACATTAACTATGTACCAACCTTATTGAAAATATTTTATTTAAGGTGACATAAGCCAGCCAGCCAAGTGTCATCAAGTCTGACCTGACATAAGAGGAAATCATTTTATAAATGCTTACATCAAAATGCTTACAGGTTAGTTGGAGAGATTCAATATTTATGCTCCAAAGTAAGCAATTAAAAATATTTAGAGGCTGGTACAATCAAGGACATATATGATTTCAAATTGCAGTATTCAAGCTATACTGAATATTGCATACATTGGTTTCCTTGAAAGAAATATGAAGAGTGAAATAATAACTAAAATTTAAACTATTATCCCATTGAAACAGTCCAAACTTCTCTGGACATTCCTGTGACATAATTTTCTTGGCTGAACAGGCCTTATTCTAGATAATAAATTAAACTTATACAAGTTTTCTACCAAATGCGTCAACATGGCTGTGAGCCATTAAAAAGTAAAATACTTAAATTTATCTGTACGCTTTCCTGCTCTTCTCATTGAAACACTGTGAGGAGGAACTGAGTATTTTCTGATCCTTGCTAATTTCATAAACAAGTATAAACTTTTTAAATAATTTATTGTCCTCTTTTTTTTCCTTTGAGCACTGAATACGTATTTTATCCAAGCCTATCTGTTTTAAATGGTTTATGGAAGATTTTGCTAAAACACAATCTACCACTTCATGTTGTAAAAAACTCACAGCATCATGCTTAATAAGCTAGCATTCGTAACTACTTTCTTTGTAGGTGTTTATGTTTTCTTTTCCTAAGTTAGAGATTTGAGTTAATTAATTAATTAATTCACAACTCACTGAGTTGTGAGACCTTGCTTTTTCTCCCAACTGTTCTTGTTTCTTTTTTTGCTTATGAAATTCCACTGTAAGAACGGGAATTTTCCACTGGTAAATGAAAATTACATAAAATGCATCAAGGGATTGACACATTCTCTAATAATTCTTAAGCACTGTATTTTGTTCCCCACTGCTTTCTTTGACTACATGATCTCTCCTCAGTAAATGTATCTACTTCTCATGCATTTTGTTTCTACCCTTTATTTTAAATTCCATCTTGTTATTTTGAATTTAGCTCTTTCTCCTTTGCTGAATTTCTAGAGCTTATAAGAAATACTGGCAGTACAGAAGCGAGGTCTGGCAGAGGGGCGCTGAGATCTTCAGCTGCACAAAGAGATATCAAACAGCTCAGGCCATGAAACAGAATGTCCTTCTGGGCACTGGCAATTGTGGTGCATCTTTCATTGCAGTTAAAATTGTTCAGCCTCTGAACACAAAGACCGTTTGGTGGTTCATGCAGCTGTTCCAACAGCTTGTCTTCTTGAGTGAACTATAAGAGGAGATTAGAAGCATGTACTTGTAAGTGAAATCTGCATTTCATTATTTCTTAATTAAGAAAATGTTGTTCAGTGATACCCAAGCATAATGAGAGAAAACAGAATCAAATGGCTAAAAGACGTTAAGGAAAACAAAAGGACAAACAAAAAAAGACATGATACAAAGCAAAGAAAAATCATCAAGTACAAGGAGACATATAAGGATAGATCTGACAGGAGAGAAGTTATATCAGCTGGAAAAGTCTACATTTGTTTTATTGCTTTTCTGACATGAATTGTGAATGACATGTTACCTGTCAGCCAAGTGCAGGGTGTTCATACAGACTGCGAGAAAGTTCCGGATTCTCTGTTGTTGTTAGATGCCTTCAAGTCTGTTTAGACTTGTAATGACCCTATGGGACAGAGGAGGAGTGCTCCAGGGGGTTTCAGATCCTCTACCAGCCCAGAAATACACAAGATCTCCTGCTAATTTCAGCAAGGCTATAGGATAAATGAAAACCCTGGTGGCATAGTGGTTAAGTGCTACAGCTCCTAATCAAAAAGTGGGCAGTTCAAATTGACCAGATGCTCCTTGGAAACTCTATGGAGCAATCTGTCCTATAGAGTCACTATGAATGTGAATCAACTTGATAGCAGTGGATTTGTTTTTATGTTTTGTTTTTTACGGAATAAATGATGATGTTATCATTAATAAACTACTCAAAACATTGTGTAAATATTTTCTAATTAATTCTTGCACCAAAGATAGTACTTTTATTTACTGAGTAGCAGAAAGTAACCTGAAGTTTCTCAAGTTTAGCCAATGCTTATATTTTAGCCTCCTTGTATTTTTTAATTGCAACTTGTATGTTCATACACACAAAACACACACTCATTTGGACTTCATAATATACATACATATGTATAATCCCACAATGAATGATGTGGGAGACTAGATTGCAATTTTATCACAGTAGAATTTCTTTGTAAGGCTGAGGAAAGGCATGGGGAGCAAAGTCAACAACCGATTAACTTTCAACTCTCATCACTGTTTCTTGCCATCCCTGCCCCAGCACATCCTTTGGCCCATCCAAGTCCAAATTGGATTACTTATGCTATGTGTTAGTACTGTCTCTCTTTCTCCCTATCATTTGTCATGATTTGTAATTTTGTTTTTATATATTATTTGATTATAGTGCCTGTCTCTTCCAATACAGAGCACAATCAGTGAAACAAAAGAGCATATTTATTTTGTTTGGCACATACTAAGGGTTCAATAAAGATTTTTTTAAAGAAACCCTCTAGAAAAATGTGGTGGCCTGAATGTTTACAAATGTTTAAGCTCCCCAGGTAAACTCAGTGTCTCTTGAAACAGAAAATGAATTTTTATTAAAATAGTTGCACAATTAAATTCTTTAAGGGAATATGTGGCTGTACATTGAACACTAGTGTTGGTTTAAACAGTATAAGTAGAAAGAACAAAATAACTTAAAACTGTTTTTAAAGGAAACTCTGATAGTGTAGTGACTAAGAGTTACAGCTGTTAACCAAACAGTCAGCAGTTCAAATCCACTAAGCTCTCTTTGGAAACCTTATGGGGCAGTTTTACTCTGTGCTATAGGATACAATAAATCAGAATAGACTTGTCAGCAGTGGATTTGGTTTTTTGCTCCCAGCCCTGAATGGAATAAAAACAAAAGACATTTTAACCAAACCAATTAGGCTGTGTTGCTCTTTGCTTCCCAGCAGTGGAAAAGATGTTGGATTTTGAAAAGCAACATAAAAGAACACAGAGGAATAACAATAACTACTATCTGTTGTGAGTTTATTGCATGCCATTAAGTTCTCATAATAACAAACATATGAAACAGATTATTACATCTCTTTCACATATTCAGAGAGTTACATAGCTAGACAGCCTTACAAAGATGTCTGGTTTTGGTGAGGAATGTCTCTTGCAGCTAAACACTTTCTTAAGACCTTCATTTTATTGATTTTTTAAATTTCAAGTCATCTTTGGTAGGATAAATTGTCCCAACTCTACTGAGAGCAGATGGCGAACAGATACAAGGATGAGAATTGGCAGCTTTTTGGTCAGGGCAGTTGGAAGAAAAACGATGGTCAGTACTGGCCAGGAATCTAAGCAGCAGGTCATTTTAGCTCTTTTCGTAGTGGCCATGATACTAAATAGAATCTCAAATAATATTTATTCAGTGGACATGTAATCAAGATCAGAGTTCCTGAAATGTCTGTCCAAATTGTCAAAGAAGGTAAAGAGCTGTAGATGAAGGAATTAAAGGATGCCCCTCCAGCACCTGAGTTCCATCTACAGAAGGCAGCCTGTATAATCTGGTACATAATTGCTGTCTCACAGACTTCATCTTTCAATTAATTTGAGTGTACCCAAATTATAGCATTGCCTGCCTCATAAGCAAAACCTTCAACACCTATACATCCCCTAGCAGGGAATCTTGGCTTTTTCCAAGATTTATCTCTCTTAATAGTCTCTCTGGAAAACCCTGATGGCATAATGCTTAAGTGCTGTGTCTGCTAACCAAAAGATTGGCAATTCAAATCCTCCAGGTGCTCCTCAGAAACTCCATGGAGCAAGTTTTACTCTTTCCTATTGAGTCACTGTGAGTTAGAATTGACTTGATAGCCCTGGGTTGATTGGTTGGTTTGTTTTAATAGCATCTCTGCCTCCAAAGATGCCTACTAGTGTGTGGTAGAGCTTGTTACTCCTTGAGTCTTATGTGTTGTTTCAATGCATTGCTTTCCTTCTAAAAAGTCAGACTAGTGGTGGTAATTGTGGTGGTGGGCTGTGTGTGTGGTTGGGGGCCAATACGGACCATCCTTTTGTAAAAGTCCCTGATCGATCAAGGTGGGCTTCTGCAGTTGGTCACCAAATTTCTCAGCTCTTAGTCATTTCGGATAACAATATTGCCCATCCCAAATCTCACCAGAGACGTTGTGGTGCGCCTCTTGTTATTGTTGTTAGGTATTTCCAATTTGATTTTGACTGACAGCCATGCCACATGACAATGTAGAACTCCCTTACAGATTTTTTTAGGCTATAAGGTTTATGAGAACAGATTGCCAGGTCTTTCTTCCGCAGCACTGCTGAGTAGGCATGCACTGGCAGCTTTCTGGTGAGTAGCCATACACTTAATCACTGCACCACCAGAGCTTCTTTAGGAAAGCCTAATATTATGGCTGGTTTTCCTTTTTGCGGAGGGGAAGGGAACAGTCTGATGAAGAGAGGTGAAGCACAGACGTCAGCGATACGCTCATCCCCTTTGTTGCGCTGTTTAGTCCATTATTCAGGCTTCTTCATCTTCATTTATTGGTATGCCACTTGATCACTAGTTTGTTCTCCATGGGACATCTTGACCAATCATACACATCTGTACATACCTGAAACAAATATCTGGTATATGTTCATAAGGTTTCTCACCAGCCACCTGTTATACTGAAATCAAGTAATGTAGTAGTTCACCTGTGATCAGAGCCTCTGAACACAGTGTGACACTAGACAAATTTTCCCAGCACACAAGACAATAATGGCTACTATCAAAAGCTGACCCGTTTGACAGTGATTCCGTCAACACACACTAAACCCAAATCCAATGCCATCGTGTCAGTCTGACTCATAGCGATCCTAGATGTCAGAGTAGAACTGCCCCGTAGAGTTTCCAAGGACTGCCTGGCTGATTTAAACTGCCGACCTTTTGGTTAGCAGATGTAGCACTTGACCCACTCTGCCACCAGGGTTTCCAATATAAAAATAAGAATTATGGAGCTTTCAAAATAGGACAAAGAATAAGAAGAGCAATGCACTTACACTAATCAATTACTGAAGATGTTAATGGTTCCTTAATTATATTTCAAAAATAAAGAAGAAAAACTGAGGGAGAGATCCTTTCAATAGGATCAGCTGATACAAAATGTTAAGCTGTCTAAGAGAAACAGAACAATTTATTTTTGTTTGGGATTATTGACAAATAGGTCCTTAGATTAAAATGTAAAAATGGAAAGACATGAAGTGGTATTGAGACTCCAAGACTTCCTACAACATGTAAAGACAATATTCCTTCTATTGGTATTCACACCCTTCAGACTAAATCGTCAGACACTGTTTTGTCCTTCCTTCCTTCATGTAGACTATGTGTAGTCCCTGTATGGTGTCAGCTTCTTCTTAGTGAAGGAACCAGAAGAAGGAGGAAGTACGAGTATGTCACTTTTTTTTTTTTTTTGGTAAGTGTAAGAACAAAAAGAAAAGCAAACAAACAAAGAGATTAACTTCTCATTATTCTCTAGGAAAATTTTAAAAATGTTTAGTAAGTGGAAAGTATGTGACAACTGAAGACCTAGAAATGTTGAGGAGCACACACTTCCTTAAAGAAAATCATGCAACTTTCACCCTCTCTCTTTCTTTATTTTTTAATATACTGTTCATTAGATTCTTAGTTTAGGAGGATGGTAATAAGTAACTCTATCCCTTATTTTTTTAATTTTTATATTTTCTGTGCATATTGTTTTTGTATACACATACACACGCAAATAGATTCTTAGCTTGTTGAATAGCTATTTGCAAAGAATGCATTTGAGGATTGATGTTAACATGAGCAAGCATCACTCATGTTTGTCTCTAGGCAAAACACTTTGTTCTACCATAATGAATATATTACTAATATATCGAATTCAAGTATATAAAACATGCATATCAAATTTCCATTTTTGCATTTATTAATTTATTCAATGCATAGATTAAAGATGAGTAAGACATAGCTCCTGCCCTTGAGAAACTCGCAGTCAAGTAGGAAAGACCAATACAAATAAATAGCAAGCATAAAATGTGGCAAGTGCTATAATGGATATGTATGTCAACAACTCAAGGTTCAGAGGGAAACTTAATGCACTGGATGACAAAAGTGATGTATTGATTACAAGATTAATATGAGTCAACAGCGTGACGGGTGCCAAAAAAATCAAATAAAAACTTAGAGTCTGAATTTGTATGTTCAGTGTTGAGAATGAAGATGAAAACAGTCTTTCCAACACAACTCACAAATTTGACCAGATTTGGAGAGATTTTTCACTTTCAGCTTTCGTGTTCTGAGAGAGTGCCAAATAAGTTCATTTTATGGCATGATGTCTGGGATAATAAAGAGTTATTACTTTGTGACAGTGAAATATGTTGAAAAGAATGGGAGCATTTACTATAGAAAAAAACTGGGGAGTACCTGTCAGCAGTCATCAAATATTTGAAGTGGTTGTCACTTTAAAAAGAAAAAAAAAAAACACATAGCTTCCAAAGTGTAGAACTAAGATGCTCTGTAACATTATTGGAAGAACTATTCTGATGCACAATAAAGAGCTGTTTTCTAATAATCAGAGATAATCAAAAATTAAATGAGCTTCTAGTAAACGTGCTCTGTCTGACTGTCCCCGACTGCGAGGTGGCTGATAAACTGTCGTGACTGATGCCTGTGAGTTGAAGAACAAACTGCATGACCTCGTGTTGTTGCGAAAGTTTCTCTCTTCTGCTCTGTCTCTATCACAGACACAAAGGCATGCACACACACGTACACTCACACATTCTTTCGGTCTTTCACACATTCGTCAGTCATACCCTATGTACTCAAATAAACACACATATTGTATGTACTTATGTCAATAGAAAAAGAACATAAATACCTGAATACTTCATAGCAATCTTTATTTTGGAATGGAGAAAGAGGAAGGGGGAAAAAAAGAAGCTTGTAAAATGTATCAACGAATAAACACTATCCAATGATGATATATGACAGTAAGCATGTGCAGAAAAGATTATTGTAATGACTTGCTAAATCTTCAAAACTGAAACTATTTTTAAGTAGAGAAAGTATAAGAACCTCTAGGTTAGTAGCTTAGAGTGTCAGTATCTAATCTCTCTTATTAGTGATTTGACTTTCATTTATCACCTGGTCCTTACAAGGTTTCTATCAAGCTCCCTGGTACCATTTCCCGGTATTCTGACAACTGTGTGCTAGCCTGCTTTTTTTTCCGTTTGATTGTTTGTTCACATGTTTGAGTCTAAAAACTATCTTAGTCTTTACCTTTGAGTTGCACTTAGTTCTTGCTTTTTCTAAGAAACCCATGATCCCTTGTTTTCCAATCCATTGATCCCAAGTACTCAGTTTCTGTATTTTTAGACAGAATACTGTCACACCTGAGTCTTAATGTTAGTTGCTGGTCTTGCTCAGAAACAGTTTTCCGTTTTTGTATTGTGTTGCCTTCTGAACAAATGCTCCTATAATTCAACTTTTTGAAAGTTGAACTTACTTTTAAGTCCTTGATGTTGAGCAGTAATCACTAACTGATCTGCTCTTACAGGATAATTGTTTTTGAAGGAAACAGCCTAGCCTTTACAAGATGTACCAGGCAACTAGGCTGGCATTTAATTCTAACAGCACAATTTAATGAGTTAGACTTAATATTTCCACTTTGAAGACACAGACGCTAAGTAGGTAAATAAAACTGACCATGTCTGATCCATTTTCATTATTCAGAATAGAAATTGAACCCAAGTTACACACTTTTGAAAAATTAGGTCAGCATAGTAAAATAAAAATGCTTTTCCTAGATTTGAGTATTTAGATTTCCAGCACAGACAAAACCTTAAAATAAAATCACAAACATAGTGAGGAAAAATAGTATTATAAACAGCATAAACATATACTTAGAATGGCCAAAGTAGTATACAATTTAATATGACAGAAAATGTTAACATAGAAGGAAAGTAGAAGGAAAATTTAGATGTTAAATATATGCATGACTCTAAGACACTAGAAATTGAAGGAAATTTAACCCATCTGAAGAAATAGTATAGCTAGACCAAGAGTGTCTTAACATGAAATTGAGTTTTGGAATCTACTCACTGGCAGTGGGTTTTAATGAGAGGGCTGAAGAAGGGAGATTCTTTCTATTCCAGGAAATCATGTGATATATTAGGAAAACAATCATGTCTTCTTTTTGTGAAGTATGATGGGAACCAGTACCTTGTGCCTCTCAAAGCTATAGCATTAGAAAACTCAGCAGAATATTGGCACTTGTTAGTTTCAGTTTGTGGTATTCTGTGCAATCTTATGCAAAGAGATAATCTTCACTTGTATGAAGCACTTATAAGCTGAGATGACAGACAAATCTGTATGTGTATATATATATGTAGATCTACGTATATACAGGTATACTATATATATATACACAGACATATATATGTAGGATTAAAGAGGTAATATTCACTAGGCAATGCTATGATGCTAAGTTAACAAGCATCACCTAAATTTGGCTGTCATACATTAGAAAAGATTTGCACCTTGCTCCCGTGACATGTTCGCTGTCCAGCATGTAAATGCTAAATGTAGGTGGACTTCTATGACGTTGCTTCTCCTGCCTTTCAGTTAAGATGAGACTAAGGTTGTACAACTTTTGTGTTGGCTTTGTAACAACAGCAAGGTAAGAAACAAACAAAAAAATAAGATATATAATGACTCTTAAAGTTGCTACATGAATATGTTATACTTCACTTCCATCCATGTTCTGTTGGCCAGAAAACACAGTTCCACGACCATAGGTCAATGAAGCATACTCTTTGGAATAGCGAGAAATATCAAATCAATGCATCATCAGAAACAATGAAAAAATCATAACTATAATTTACTGTTTTTTGTCTTCATGTATTTCATGTCTTTGCATGCAAAATACATTTACCAATATTTAGAGGTGAGACTTCCAAAATTCCATCCAATTAAGGCTCAGATTCAAAGTTAGTTAAGAATTTCATGATAAAGTATCAGGTCTAGATGTGACTTATCTTGTTTTGCATACCTAAAAGTTAAAATACAAGAAGACAGCATGGTCAAACAGAGCCAAAGTGATTGCCATAAATACTTTCTCTTGCAAAAAGATAGATAACTGTCATTTAGTAGTTCCAAAATATGAGGTATTTTGAGGATTATCAGCCTCAATGGTAGAAAAGATGTCTTTATAGTATCCCAAATCTGCTCTATTAGCTATTTGTGATTTTGTAGGAGATCTTCCTTTTTTCATTATTTTCTTTGGCCATCTCTCAGGGCTGAGTTTCTCACTAAGCCAATTTCCTGCTGATAAAATGTTGATTTGCAACACACAGTCTATCTTCATCAGCAAAAAATGCTGATGGAGTGTAGCATATGGGTAAGGTAGAGATTAATGGTGCCTAGCCAACCATTGGTGATGGTTTCAAATTACTGCTGAGCAGAGGTCACAAAACTGAGAATGAGAGATAGAGCATCTATTATTAAAGAGATCAAAATTACCAGACTACAATCAAGATTCAGCCTATGACTTGACAAGTTCACTTGACTTTGGTTAGAAGCCATGAAATCGATCAGAAATATATAACCTGTAAATTGTCTAAGGGACAGTTAACGGCATTGTACTGCCAGAAAAAACCCTACGATGAACAAAATAAAATTAATTGTTATTTAGATTTTATTAAAAATTCCTACATGTCCACAAAATCAACAGAAAGTAGACTATTAAAAGAAGAGCAGAAATTGAAAGAAAAGTCTACAGAAGTGGCATTCTTTCTAATATATATTTTAGAAAGTGTCATGGAAAGTAAAAAATCATAAGTTCAGCACATATCAGAAGCCTGTGAGTTTTCTGCCATTTGCAGTCACCCTAAAAACCAAACCAAACTCATTTTCATTGAGTTGATTCTGTTTCATAGTGGTCCTAGTGACCTTTTCTAACAGAATAGAGCTTCCCATAGGTTTTCCAAGGAGTAGCTGGTGACCTCAATTTGCCAGCCGTTTTTGGTTACCAGCTGAGCTCTTAGCCACTATGCCAACAGGGCTCCATTTGTGCAAATAAGGCAATTCTAAATGAGATATGAGATTTCCTCATTCTATATATGTATACTAATTACCTGAAAAAATATATTATTTATGAAAATCAAAGTGTTGTTTTTTAAACTAAACATTCATTTTTTTTATTTTATTGGAAATATGTATTTTTACTCAGACTACAGTAAATCAATTTTGTTTATTAATGATTAAAGTGAAGAGGAATGGTGTTGCATTCATCATCAAAAAGAACATTTTAAGATCTGTCTTGCAGTACAATGCTGTCAGTAATAGGATAATATTCACATTCCTACAAGGAAGACCAGTTAATACAACTATTATTCTAATTTATGCACCAACCAATAAGGTCAAAGATTAAGAGATGGAAGATTTTTACCAGCTTTTGCAGTCTGAAATTGATTAAACATGCGGTCCGGACACATTGATAACCATGGGTGACTACAATGCAAAAGTTGGAAACAAAGAAGAAGGACTGATAGTTGGAAAATACAGACTTGGTGATAGAAATAATACTGGAGGTCGCATGATAGAATTTTGCAAGACTAACAATTTCTTCGCTGCAAACATCCTTTCTAACCAACAGAAATGGCGGCTGTACACATAGACCTCTCCAGATGGAATACACAGGAACCAAATCAACTACATCTGTGGGAAAACAACGGGAAAGTTCCATATCAGCAGTCGGAACAAGACTAGGTGCTGACTGCAGCACAGAGCATCAGTTGCTCATATCAAAATTCAAATTGAAATTGAAGAAACTTAGAACAAGTCCACAAGAGCCACAGTACGACCTTGAGTGTATCCCTGCTGAGTTTAAAGACCATTTCAAGAACAGACTTGACGTGCTGGTCATTAATAACAGAAGATCAGATGGATTGTGAAACGACATCAAAGACACCATCGATAAAGTGAGCAAGACGTCATTAAAAAGAAAGGAAAGAGATCTCAGGATGCACCCCTTTTTATTCTTGTGTTGCCAGTGAGACTCAACTTAGTGAGCCCATCGTGACAATCACTGGTGGTGGCCGGGCACCATCCAGTTCTTCCGGTCCCAAGTTGATGTAGGCACCCACTCATGTGGGTATCTCTCTCTTCTGGATTGTCTTTACCCCATGTCATTTTGGTCCTCGGTGAGCATCCGTACCGGGTGAGTTGGGACCATTTGATGTGCCCTCAGATGTCAGCTTGGCAGCTTTTAAGATCCCAGAAGCCACTCACCAATGTGGGGTGCAGAGAGCTCCCTTAGCAAAATGGTAGTTGTGCCAATTGGCCTCGATTTCACCTAAGAGCATGGTCCCGTGCCCCCTACCTCAGCTACTCTATCCTTGCAATATTGAGTTGCCACGGTTTCAGGGTTCCCCTGGGAGCATGACCCCTGGCCCTGATGCTGCCCTTGCCCATAAATCGTAACGAAGATCCACTCTTTGGACACGAATGGATTGAACTTGGCAATGCAGAGTGACCATATATTGGATGCACTTTATGGTTCTATGCATCTGTAGGATATCATCCTGCTGACCTCTGGCTGGAGGAAGGAGAGTGGTTGGAGAGGAGGGGAAAGGAGACTGGTGGGAGGATGAGACATGTATGGAGCAGAGGGGAATAGTGTGCTGTCACCGGACAGGGAGAGCAGTAGAAGCCTCATATAGGCAAGCGTGTAAATTTATATGGGAATGTACATTTTCACTCAGTCATATCAAATAAAAAAAAAGGAAAGAAAGAAAAGAATAAATTAGATGTCAGAAAACACTCTGAAGCTTGCTCTCAAACGTTGACAGCTAAAGCAAAAGGAAGGAATGGTGAAATAAAAGACCTAAACAGGAGACACCAAAGAGTAGCTCTAGAAGGTCAAATAAAGTGTTAGAATGACATGTGCAAAGAGTTAGAAACGGAAAACCAGAAAGGAAGAACACATTCCACATTTCTCAAGCTGAAAGAACTGAAGAAAACATTCAAGCCTCAAGTTGCAATAGTGAAGTGTTTTACAGGAAAACTATTATACAACCCAGGGAACTTCAAAAGGAGATGGAAGGAATACACAGGGTTATTATACCAGAAAGAACTGGTTATGGTCAGCCATTTGGAGAGGTAGCTTATGATCAGGAACCAATGTTTCTGAAGGAAGATTCAAAGCTGCATTGAAGGCATGGGAAAAAACAAGACTCCAGGAATTGATGGAATATCATTTGAGATATTTCAACAAACAGATGCAGCACTGGAAGTCTTCACTCATCTATGCCAAGAAATTTAGAGGACAGCTCCTTGTACAACTGCCTGGAAGAGATCCATATTTATGCCCATTCCAAAAAAAGGTGATCTAACCAAATGCAGAAATCACTGAACAATATCATTAATATCACATTGTAAGTAAAATTTTGCTCAATGTCATTCAAAAATGACTGACAGAAATCAAAGTTGCATTCAGAAGAGAATGTGGAACCAGGATTATCACTGCTGATGTCAGATGGATCTTGGATGAAAACAGAGAATTCCAGAAAGAAGTTTACTATGTGTTTCACTGACTATGCAAAGGCATTCAACTGTGTGGATCATAATAAATTACAGCTAATATTGCAAAGAATGGGAATTCCAGAGCACTTAATTGTGCTCTTAATCTGTATATGGATCAAGAGGCAGTCACGTGAATAGAACAAGAGGACACTGCATGGTTTAAAGTCAGGAAGATGTGTGTCATGGTTGTGTCCTTCTGCCACACTTTCTCAATCTATATGCTGAGCAAATTATCTGCATAGGTGGATTCTATGAAAAAGAATGACACAACAGGATTGGAGGATGACCCATGTGTCATGAAGACAACATTACCTTACTTGCTGGAAGTGAAGATTTGAAACACTTACTGATCAAGGATGACAGCCTTCAGTATGGATTGCACCTCAACATCAAGAAAACAAAAATTCTCACAACTGGACCACTAAGTAACATCATCATAAACAGAAAGGATTGAGGTTGTCAAGGATTTCATTTTACTTGGGTCCACAGTCAACACCCACTGAAACAGCAGTCAAGAAATCAAAAGACACATTGCACTGGAAAAATCTGCTGCCAATGACCTCTTTCAAATATTGAAAAGTAAAGATGTCACCTTGAAGACTAAGGTGCACCTAGCCTAAGCAGTGGTATTTTCAGTCACGTCGTATGCATGTGAAAGCTGGATAGTGAACAAAGAAGACAGGAGAATTGATATCTTTGAATTGTGATGATGGAGAAGAATGTTGACTGTACCATGGACCAGCAAAAGAACAAACAGATCTGTTCTGCAAGAAGTACAACCAGGGTGGCTCCTTGTAAGCAAAGATAGCAAGACTGCATCTTACATACTTTGGGCATGTTGTCAGAAAGGTTCGGTCACTGGAGAAAGACACCATGGTTGGCAGACTGGAACATCAGTGAAAAACAAAAAGACTATTGATAAGATGGATTGCCACAGTGGCCGCGACAATGAGTTTAAGCATAAAAACCATGTGGACATGGCACAAGACCAGGCAATGTTGTTTTGTTGTTCATAGGGTCATTATGAATCAAAGCAGGCTCAACAGCACCTAACAACAACAACAACAAAGTGAAAGAAGTTTCCATGTAAGATAAGATCTACTGGTAAATAGTCTACTGTCTTCCACAGGACATGTGCTAGGTGTGTGTCTTAGTCTGGGTTCTCTAGAGGAATAAAACCAGTGAAATATAAGTCTTTATATATGTGTACATAGCTCATAAAAAATGTGTTAACTGTACTATAGAGTTTCCAAGTAGGGCCTGGTGGATTTGAATGACCAACTTGTTGGTTAGCAGATACTGCGTTAACCACTGTACCACCAGGATTTACTCATGTACTTAGGGCAGATCATGTTCTCAAGGAAACTCTCTTTCAACTGATTGATTCATCAGATCAGATCACAGAATGGAAAATGATTATATTACCTCATGGAAGAGCATAAATTCTTCGACTAGCATCTGCCAAGCTACTGTGAATCATATCATAGCCAATTTGACACATACTATTAACCATTACAGCCGGTAGATTGCAATAATAGTTGCAATTCTTCATTCCTCCATGATTCCAGAACCTTTGGCATGTGATGCCATAGTTTTTCCCACTAAAGAAGCAAAGGATGTATCTGTGTCCTTTGAAATGATGCTCAGTAATAAAGCTTCCTTTGGTCATTTGAATAAGATAGAAATGTCATTGTGTTTGTTTCAAGTCTAGGGATTGGCAAGGGTTCATGTTTATATCAGTCTGCTTGTACTTCTACCAGTGTCATGAAAAAAAAATGTCTAAAATGGCCTATGTCCTAGAAGAATGTGAGAGACGTAAGAAGCAGAGCCGACATCCTTATGTGTGAGCAGTTATGATTAGCAGAGTCAGTAGGTGAATGATGACCAAGTTTGGTCGTAGATCAGCTGATGTGCAGAAGCACGGGCTGATAAAAGTTTATTGTGTCTTACATGTATTGTGGTTAAGGTTAGGTAGTATACAAGGAGAATGCTTCTCAACCCTGTTAAAACTAGCTGTCTTTCTGTGTCTTGCTTTGGCCAATGAAATTTTAGGAACCAATATGCAACTTATCAATCTTTCTGTGCCGTGACGACGGAAATATTCTAAAGAATGGTGGCTCTATTAGTCTGGATCTGTGAGTGGAGACAAGACAGAACAGAACCACTAGCTGAATCAAGGTAAACACATGGTATAAATGGAAAATAAATATTTGTTGTTTTCAGCGTATACTAACTGATAAAATGTGTGCCTTTTTCTTTGCGAAATATCCAAATGTAGAAAAATGAGTTGTGACACAGTCTAAAAAAATTAGACTGATTTATGTTAATTTATAACTGAAGTATAAAGCATAACTGACAATAAAATGATTTACTATAAACCACTTGGGCAACTGAAGATAGCAAACATAAAAATCAGCGTGCAGTCTTCACATGTTCTGGTGAAGTATTTCAAATCTGATCTTGTAACTATAGTTTGAAGCAACCAATGATGGCATATTGTTTTTTTCTATCCAGCCAATTAGAATACTTTAATGGCTTATAAGCAGCTTATTTTGTTTACAAAACTATCTCGAGTATTAAATGTTTTACGCTCATGTTTTAAGAAGATCTGGACTTTTTTTAAAATAAATTCTATAAAGTCTTAATTCTTAAGGATTAAAATAAATCATACCATAATCAACATAAGGATGTTGATAAGGAGATAAACACACATAAACAGCATACTAAAATAAGCCATCCTTGAAAATTTTTAATATGTGTCATCTTCTACATAAGGCATTTTTCATCTACTATGTTACCTAACATTTATTCTTCAAATGGTTCTTTTGAGTTACATATGGTTATCACCAGTTTGGTGTCAGGAAATGGCTGAGGAACATGTTACGGGACTGTGCATTAGAAGGCTCTGCTTTGTCCCCTCTGGGCACATTCCTCTCCAAGATTCAAAGAATCTCGGCAGTGAAAGGTATGTGCCTACTTGGAGCTCACTTCCCATGTTTTAGACTACTGCATGGAAAACTCTGGCATGACAGTGGTTATTTGCTATGACTGTTCACCAAAAGATTGGCAGTTTTAATCCATGAGACACTCCTTGAAACTCTATAGGTAGTTCTATTCTGTCCTATAGGATCAGTATGAATTGAAATCAACTCGATGACATGAGTGGCTTAAAATATTACCTGGTGTTTTGTTCAATAAGTCCCTTGCTCATGTTCAAGTTTTTTGTGGCCCTGTTACTGATGTCCATCCTTCCAAGTGCTACATTGCCAAGATTGACATATATAATAACCCTAGGTCCTACTGGTGGCCAAGGGGCATCTGCTTGAGTAGTTTGCAGGTCGGTGGTTCGGGCAAGGATATTCTCACGTGTGCTTCTAAGAACCTTCATGATGCAAGACAGAGCTGAGTGTTGGAGAAGTGGGATTAGGTGAAGGTCAGCTCCCTTGATCAACCATGTATGATGTAGAACTCAGAGTCAAGAGAATTTTAAACTTAAATCTCGCTTTTCAAGTTGTAAAAACTATGTACTGTATTAATTACGGTAGAAAGATAAACCTTATTTCACTGTTTTTATAATTCATATGTAGCTTTTAAATAAGACATGGTATATGAATCTATAGCGGTACTGTTTTATTTTTTCATTTTACATATGAAGAAACTATCTTGTTTAACATAGCTAGTAAAGGAGGGAGAAAAAATATGAATGAAAACCCGTGGTAGGTTAAACCTGGACCATTTTATTTCTCATTTCCAGTGAACGGAATGATAAAGCAAAGAAGCTGTAAAGTTTGTAGGTATAAGAAGGGTGAAAAGTTGCATGATTTTACCAATAAAGTTACCCCCATATTGTTGTCAAGTAGATTCCAACTAATAGTGAGAAAACCCTGGTGGCGTATTGGGTTAAGCGTTAAGTCTGCTAACCAAAAGGTCAGCAGTTCAAATCCACTGGGTGCTCCTTGGAAACTCTATGAGACAGTTCTAGTCTGGCGTCTAGGGTCACTATGAGTCAGACATGACTCGATGGCAGTGGGTTTGCTTTTTGGTTTTTGGTATAGGACGGAGTAGATCTGCCCTGTAGTTTCTAAGAAGTTCCTGGTAGATTTGAACTGTGAACCTTTTGCTTAGCAGCAGCTATAGCACTTAGTCACTACTCCACCCAGGTTTCCAACAAAGATGCAGGTAAAGCAGAATAAAATACTGCCAGGGCCTGTGCTATGCCCACAGTAGTTGGTACACTTGAGTACATCGTTGCTGCCATTGTGTCAGTCCATTCTCGTGGAGGGGCTACCTCTGTTTCTCTGACTCTCCATGCTACCGAGCAAGATGTCCTCCTCCAGGGACTGATCCCTCCTGACAACATGTCTAAAGTAGGCAAGACGTAGTCTCACTGTCCTTGCTTCTAAGGAGCAACCTGGTTGTACTTCTTCTAACAGGTCTGTTCATTCTTTTGACAGTCCATGGGATATTCAGTATTCTTCTCCAAAAAGACAATTCAAAGGTGTTAGTTCTTCTTCTGTCTTTGTTATTCATTGTCTAGCTTTATATATAGATATATATGCAGCTTTACATATATATACATAAACCAAAAAATACCAAAACCTCTCCTGTCAAGTCAATTCTAAGTCATAGAGACCCTACAGGACAGAATAGAACTGCCCCTTAGAGTTTCCAAGGAGGATCTGAACACAGAGTTTTCTAATGAATTTGAAACGGCAATCTTTTGGTTAGCAGCTAGACCCCATGCCACCAGAGTTTCCATATATATAAGCACAGAACACACACACACGTACACACACACACACACACATGTGGGACTGCAAATCTTAGCTCCAGTTTTTTTTAGTCATTTACCTTTTTCGTGCAACAAACTTAATATCTCCTAGAAGTTTTTCAAAAAGAATTAAGTTGAATAAATTATTTGATATTAATGACTGTATTTTTGTTTAAAATAAAGTTTTTATTTATTTAAAAACAGTTCCCCCACTTTCTTACTCAATACATGTTTACGTGAATGAATGAAAGAACAAGTAGAAAATGTTTCCTTAGTACTTTTTTCTATAATCTGTTCTGAAGTTGTTAAAATCTGATAATGAAAACAATAATACTAAGCAATGTTTATAATAATTTCATTATTTGCAGTAACAGGAAATGAGTATAAATTTGGTATATTTGAGATAATTGTATTGTCATCTATGTAATGTGTTTCTGTGATTTGTCTAATAATGAGGCAAGGAAGCCTGAATGGAATAACTGTTTTTAGTAAGATAAATCCCATACCATTCCTCTATTATATCTTTTAATATTTTTCCATTTCAAACATGTATTAAATTATAATAGTTATGGTAGAGCTACTGCACCTGTGATAATTTCTTTAACAATTCTGTATTATGTAACTCTTATTATTAAAAGAATCAAATTTTTTTCATAAACTACAATGGTGATCTCAAAGTCAGAATACAGCTTCCTGTTTAATTACATTTTACTTAGAGTTTTGAATTTTGTTTTTCTGTATTCAGCATGACTTTTGCATCAGTTACCATATTTTAAGGTGTATGTATTTTTAACTGTGAAACTAAGTATCATGTCATTCTTCAGCACTATTTGCATCTGAGTCTTGAAAATCAATTGTATGTCTAAATCATCAAAATTTTACAGACTGTTTTATTATAATTAAAAATTAATCAATGCTACATGAGAGTACATTTTTATCAAAGAGTTGTACTATATTGTTTATCATTAGGCTTTCACCTTTGCCAACATAGCATAGGGAAACCGACTATATTCCATCTCAAAATCAATAATTTCAAAAATGGCAGAGGAAATGGATTTTTCATATGTAGATTTTCTAGGTTATTTTGTGTCTTTTTTTCTGTATACATCCAAATTTGCTAACATGCCATCCCTTGAGACACTATTATTGCAGTCTGTAAAAATAGAATGAGTTTCATCAAATATGTTTAGGAAATGCTGTATCTAATATTTCCTTTTAGAGATTGATTGTGGAAAAAAGTATGCACAATCTCAGAAAAGCACTGTACTATAAAGGAAACTTAGGATTTTCCTAATTTACCTGTTCATAAAACACTTTTTGGCAAACACATTTTTAAACATACACAATTTGAAATTTATTAGCTAAATAAACTACATTTGCAAAGTGCTTACTTAGAGGGATTTCAAAGCTATATTTCTATGTTTCTGATATCATAGAACTATAATGAAATATTACCACAAATGAAGTCAATTGTTTTCATGTAATATATATGATGGTTGTCTGGCTGTTTCTGGTTTTTAAAACATGTTAATGGTTTTCAAAGTATGATTACTTCAACACCATGTCACATTTATGAGCTTTTTATGACTACAGCTCCATGCTGACTGACTTGTTTTCCAACTCAGTTGGAAATTAATCTCAAATTTAATGTTGCCTCTGAAACCCTGGTGGTGTAGTTGTTAAGCACTGTGGTTGCTAACCAAAAGATCAGCAGTTTGAATCCACCAGGCCCTGATTGGAAACTCTACGAAACAGTTCTACTGGGTGCTATAGGGTCACTGTGAGTCAGAATCAACTCAACAGCAGAGGGTTTTTTTTTTTTTTTTTTAGTTTTGGTCTAAAAATGTTTATACTCAACTGTGGTCTTTTAAATATATTTTTGACATTTTAAGTTAACCCTATCATTTTTGTGTTTCTGACATATTTCAAATACATATTTATTTCCCAATGGCGCTTTTTTTCAGATGAATGAAACATAAGCAAATGTTCTTTTTCATGGCCTTTCCGCCCACCAACAAGCTTTTGCATCATCAGAGTGTAGCTGCCAAATATCACAACAATAACATACATGGTGAAGAACAAAAAGATTGTTCAACTGTTTCTTTTGGAAACAGAAATCTTAGGAAGAAAAGTGTAGGGTTACAGGTGAAGTGGATGGGTGCAAAATAGACTTGATAATAGTTAACATTTTTCTATTACACCAAGAAAACCCCAAGCCCAGTGCCATTGAATCGATTCCTACTCATGGTAACCTTATAGGACAGAGCAGAACTGCCCACAGAGTTTCCAAGGAGCACCTGGTGGATTCAAACTGCTGACCTTTTGGTTAGCAGATGTAGCACATAACCACAACGCCACCAGGGTTTCCAACTTTGAAAATAGTTCATACATTTCTGTTATAGAAATGCTTAAATGATGTAGAATAAGGGATCACTGGGTTGAAAGCAGATCGTATTTGTCAGTCTTTCCAACCAGTGCTACAAATCAGTAATTTCACGAGAGCATTTAAAAAGTACAAGTGCTTAGGTTCCACCACAAATCAATTGAACCATCATCTCCTGGAACCCACGAGGCAAAAAAGCAAATGTATTATGGTTAAATGTTTTCCTAGTTATACATCAGGGAAACTTTAAATGTATATAGGCACTGACTGTGTCCACTGGCTAGGGAAAAATTCCTCTGACACACAGTATGAAATCAGACGTTTTCGAGATGACAATTTTTTAAAACTTCACTCTAGTCTATGTAGTTGCACTTGAGAAAACCATTCCATGTTGATACCTCACTTTTTAGTTTTCAGAAATAAAATAATCTTTCTGTACATCATAATTTATATATTTTTATGAATATACGTATAAAACTTTGGAAACCTTCATAGCGTAATGGTTAAGCACCACATTTGCTAAACAAAGGTCAGCAGTTCAAGTCCACCAGATACTCCTTGGAAACTCTATAGGGCAGTTCTACTCTGACCTACAGAGTCACTATAAGTCAGATTCAACTCGATGGCAGTGGGCTGGTGTGGTATATAAAACTTTACATATGCATGCATCGAAAACTTTAGATGGAAGCCTGTTTTGATTTATGAAATCTCAGAATTCCACTATTCTGTTTTCAACTAGGAGAATACAAGAAATCCTCACTTTTCATTTTTGTATGATCTCTAACCCCAGTACTCCAGGTGGCGCTTCCTTCCCTGACGTTAGCCACCTGAAGCTGAGTCAGATCTCACAAGTTAAAAGGACATTATACTTCAGAATATCAAATGGGAAGATGCCAGTTGCTGACTCAAGACTCCATGCAATATTCTTATCCTACCTGCTGGCGCTAAAAAGCAAAAATCAAACCCACTGCTGCTGGGTCAATTATGACTCTTAGTGACCCTATAGGACAGAGCACAACCACCCCATAGAGTTTCCAAGGAGCACTTGGTGGATTTGAACTGCCAACCTTCTGGTTAGGAGCTGTAGCACTCAACCATTGTGACAGCAGGGTTTCTGCTAGTTGTAAATGTCAGAACTTTCTCACTACCCCTTTAGAACGTCAGCTGTAAGTTTGGGAGATAATAAGACACCCTTTCTTTCACATGCTGGGTCTCGGTTTTCCTTAGACTATTCCTTTGCATTCAATAATTTGCTAGAATTACTCACAGAACTTACAGAAGATACTCCACTTACAATTACAGATTTATTGTAGTAAAAGGATACATATCAGGTTAAGCATAAAAAAGAGAAATGTGGGAAAGGATCCTGCAGGTTTTCCAGTGAGAAACTTTTGTGTCCCAGAGGGGTGCGCCACTCTGCCTCGTGTATCTTTGTATGTCACTAAGCAGGAAGCCGGTAGGAAATTCCTTGTCGGCAGCTTTTTTTGGCTTCTGTGTATGTTCCTGATGGAGACTTCACAGAATAGTCTGACTGGGGACTCATCTAATACACACTGTTGCCTAAAAATCATGCCTGATCCAGTGATCTTGGAGGCCTAGTGAGCCCTAGTTCATCTGCACAAATCTGCAGGTGTAGTCTGGACGTTTACAAATAATACAGGTATCTCAATTGTTCACAGAATTCTGAAGTTTTACAATTATCTCTTAAGAAACAAGGACAAAGGCTGAACTGAATTGTTTTCTGTCACACGGTCATATAGATAGTAAGCAACAGAACTGTCCTTTGAGCCACAGCAAACTGGCTTGGGAGTCTGTGCTCAGTCATTACACAATGCAGAATGTTAATAGATGTATTTTTCACATGAATGGCAGAATGTTAGAAAAATTAATCAATGTGGTGCTTCCTTTCACTGTCTAAAAGCTGTAGGACACTATCACTCTGATTAATCCTGTATCTCAGGCACTGTATGACTGTATCATATCTTTGAATCTGAGCACCCTGCTTCTGCCTTGGCTGTGCTATAATACTAAATAATTGTCATTTCTATCTCTTATGCCCTTTACTGAAATTTGTATGCCCTGTGTTTCTAGTCCTCAGAGGCAATTTTTTTCTGCCTTCCAAAAGAACTTGCCTAATTGGATGCTATTGTGAGTTGGAGTTTAGTCTATTATGAATCAAGACTACCCCATGTATTGGAGACTAGAACTACTCCACCGGGTTTTTAAGGCTGTAACCTTTCAGAAGCAGATGGTCAGGCCTGTCTGCTGAGCGTCTTGAGGTTTGAACTCTTAACCTTCTAGTTATCAGCTGAGTGTTTAGCAGTTTGCTTCATTCAGAGTCTCTTCTTAATTGTATATACCACTATTACTATTATTATTACACTATTTTTTATCCATAAAGGGAAAAAAAGCATATTCTAAAGACAAACTGCTGAATTTTCATGGAATATGTAGTAAAGGCTGTTTACTAGGAAGATAAGTCCTTCAGGGAATTCTCCTTTTGCCCTCTCATGGTGATGTGCAGTGGAACAGAGCATTTCCTAGTTAAACATGTTGCTAGTGGCTTCTGAGAAATTAACTGAAATGATGTTCACAAGAGGATGGTTAAAAGGCCAGGAGCAAAGCACAGAGAACAGGAGGTTTTTTGATAATCCTAGAACAGATGGAAAAAATGTCTCAGTTCTAGGTGTGTTTCCATCCTTCCTTTAGTTTATGAGATGTTCAAGCTGTTTGACTACATATTTATTTTACTGTTGTTCCCAACAGGATTTGCATGTTCTATTTTTTAAAAACACTGTTGTTTGTTTTGCCGATTGTCATACGATGATTGAAATACTTCCCCTCAAAACGTGAGGTTTGGCGAGTCCATGATTCCCAATAATATGTGATGGGCCACAATTTTGTCATCGATGATTTGCTGTAAATCCTAACTCAGTGCGGTAATGAGGTGGGATTAGTGGCCGTTATGTTAATTAGATAGGACTTGATCTACAAGATTAGGTTGTGCCTTAATCAGTCTCTTTTGAGATATACAAGAGAGGAGTTAACAGAGATACAGGGAGACCTCATACCGCTACACACCGAAAGCAGAGCTCATTGTCTGAACTCAAAAGTTGCTACCTGGAGAAACTCCTCAACCAGGGGAAGATACAGCAAGGGTCTATTTAGCCAGAGCCAGCAAAGGAAGTCATCCCTTAGAGGTGGCCACTTAGATTTGTACTTCCAGCCTATCAAACTGTGAGAGAGAAATTTCTCCTTGTTAGAGCTATCCACTTGGCTATTTCTGTTATAGCGGCACTAGATGACTAAGACATCTGTATTTCTTTATTTTAAAATATTTAGAGATTTTTATTATTGCTAATAATATTAATTTTTTATCTATATCCTTTGTTCTTTTAAATTAATATTTATATTTATTGATTAGTCAGTTCTCTGTATATAATATATATTTTTCAATTTAAAAAATTGTTTGGATTTTACAACTGTTTTGTTCATCCAAATTTAATTTTTATTTTAGGCACTTTGATCTGCAGCTGTTTAATTTTTTTCTAACCAAAAACACATTCTTATTTTTCACTGTTTCCAAAGTGAAACTTCTTTCTTTTTCTGACACGTGATGGCTATTCACCTATATAACCTTTTAATTATTTTTAAGTTTTTACTTTTTTGATATTTGTTCAATATGTGTAGAAGTCGTCGTATTGGATGATAGACTATTCCTTTGACCTGGTAATCTTCCTTGTTTTTCTAATTTTTTTTTTTTTTTTTTTTTTTGGTACTTTAGATGAAAGTTTCCAGAGCAAACTAGTTTGTCATTAAACTATGTATTCTCTCCTGTTTTGCAGTTTGTATGAAAAAGAAATCTCACAACTTTTTCTTTTTTCTTCTTTTCCACAGATGGCTTGTTTTACATGTTTGGCAGGGAAATTGTAACTGGGTCTAGGATTTAGATTCAAAGCTATTTACTATTAATTTAGCTATCTAAAATGAAAACAAACAAAAAGAAAAGTATAAGGTTGAAAAGCTGTTTAAATACTTTGTACTTTGCAGTGAATAAGACAAAAGCTTCCAAGTTTTCTACCTTCACTGAATTCATTGACAATTATGTTTCCTTATTATATAGTTATATATATAAATAAACATATTTTATATGTTAATTTAACATAATTTACAAATACACAAAGGAAACATTTAACCTGTATGAATTCTCATAACATGTATATTTATATTTGTATTTAAATTCTGCTTGGTGGAACAATATTGTCTTAGTCACGGCTTTCTAAAGAAAAATAACCTGTGAGAAAAATGCAGATAGATGGACAGACAGACAGATACAGATTTACCTTAAGGGACTGGCTCACACAATAATGCAGATGGAGACTTATGCAGGCTGATGTCCCAAGATTTACAGGTAATTAAGTGGGGTGGGGGGGGGTAATGCAGAGTGGAGAGTAAGAATGAGTTTGGAAAAACTATGTGTAGTCTAAAGACAAACTACACCCAAAGGAAAGTTCATTAAAACTGGTTGATTGGTATGCTACATTAACTTACCTGATGGAAAGTAGGAACATTATGTTATGAAACAGAAACTATTCTAGCATTTGGCCAAACTTCCGGAAATAAGTGTAGCCAAGGTGACAGGTAGAATTAACCATTACAGTCGATCCCCTGTTAACTTGACGACCATACATATCTCCTTAAACCATTTATAATCTTCAAATAAAAGCAATTACAAAGCCATACTTTCAACTAACATGATTCAACTAACATTGCACTACAGCGCACTAGCTTGTTTTATATCTTGTGTTTTATGATAAGCAACGTGAGAAGACTTTGAAATGATACAATATGGTGAACACGTTTGGTACATGAGAAAGACATAAATTTGGGGGCCTAAAGGATGGAGTGTTGTGAATTGACTTTTGCCCCTCTGAAACTGTATGTTGCACTCACATTTTTACTTGTGACTGCAAGCTGTTAGAGACAGAATTTTTTGTGTCTATATGTTAATGAAGCCCTATCAATGTATGGGATGGTCAAAATGTAATTATTTATGAAGTATAAAAAGCTGTATAGACAGAAATCACTAGGATTATTGAATATACCATGAATTGCCAGAAGAAAGAACAAATCTGACTTGGAGGAAGTATGGCCCCATTTCACTTTAGAAACAAGGATAGAAAGAGTCTGTCTCCTTTAATTTGAACACATCATCAAGAAAAATCAATAGCTGGAAAAGGACGTCATGCTCGGTAAAGTAGAGGATTAAGGAAAAACAGATAGACTCCCAGTGAAGGGGACTGATGCAGTGGCTGCAGCAACGGACTCCAAAACAGAATGATTGTGAGGATGGCATAGGACAGGGTAATATTTTCTCTGTTTTATGGAGGTTCACCCTGAGTGGGAACCAACTCCATGGGACCTAACAACAACCTGAACAGAGACAAAGACATACTGAGGAGTAGAGAAGCCGCATGAAGATCCCTAAGGAGCCAAGAAGTCACTAAAGGGGCTACAACAGCTGAAAGTCGCAAAGATCTTCCTCAGAGCTGACAAGGAGTGACTGGTGAGTTTAAACTCCTTGGATTTTAACATTTGGATATCCCGTGGGGCAGTTCTACTGTGTTCTGTAGGGTCTAAAGTTAAAATTGACTCAGTGGCAATGGTTTTATTTTTGGTTTTCCATGTACTTATCTACTATTTTCCAAGTGAATGCTGTGTAAACAGCACACATAATCTTGATCTGTTATTGAGAAAACTCATCTAAGTATTCTCTTTTTCCTCTCACCATTCACATATACTCTGTATCTCTCCTGTTTCTCTCTCTCTGTGTCTCTGTCTCGCTATCATGGACCTACCCATAGCATGATGTCTGGTGTAAAGTTAAGAAAAGTGTTTAAAAAAAGTGATTTTTTTTGTTGTTGTTAGATTTAATAAATCTGTAATTATTGTGGTTAGGTCTATGGATGGTTCTTATTTAAGGAAAAATAAAAGCTAAATATAAATGTAAAACAATATAATGCTCTTATCCCTCCAAATGTTAATTTAACCACCAGAATCACTTGTTGTCTGAAAACATAACATCAAATATTTTGGAATGTCATTTTTGCCTCTGACTATTTTCCCGAAAATGTGTTTTAATAAACTAACTTTCTTATATTCAAATACACTTGCAAAAATTAAAATATTTAGCCATACTCTTAGTTACATTCTGAATCCTAAAACTTTCTGTGCATAAATGGCTCATAAAATTGTATTATATTTCTACAAAGTTACAGAAAAATCAAGATGATTATCATATGCGTTGTGGAAAATGAATTGCTCTCTAGGAAGAAATTGGTTCCTTAGATTTCTGTTATCTAATTTGACTATAAATTTCTAGAAAACTGCTTACTGCCTTCCTCCCATTTCAATATTTATGTCAGTGTTTTATATTTACAATTTTCTTGCAGCAAAATATAACACTGTGTTAACAAAAAAAGTGTATGACTTCACACTGCTAAGTAACAAGCTTGTGCTAGTGTTTTACACCTCAGCCACGAAACCAAACTGTACTAAGTTTACATGTAATTTAACCAGTTAGTTTACTGACATAATTTTTCATAATAAAAGACTTTTCATTTGACAGTATTTCCAAAGTCATCAAAATGTCATTGATGATTATATTTTAATACTGGGTCTTGAATAGTGAACACATTAGTAGATTTATCAAAAAGTTTCTTGTATTCTATGAGGACTGCCAATTAAGTTTGCAAAGTCATCTTAGAAAAAGTGCTACATATCTCATTGCTGAATATCAGTATGGTCACCTTTGAGATAACTCCCATTGGGAAGCTATGCACTGGTGCCAGCACCTAATCCAACCTTCAAAGCAATTTTGGCACTCTTTTTCTGGAATGGCCTTCAGAGCTGTTGTTGTGTTACTGTTAATGTCCTGAATGTCATCAAAATGTCTTCCTTTCAATATTTGCTTTATCTTAGGGTAAAGAGAAAGTCATTGTGGGCCAGATGAGATGAGTTGGAAGGATATTCCAATACGGTTGTTAACTGACTAAAAACTCCCTCACAGACAACTACACAATTAAGGTGGCGAACTTGCCACTGTGCCATGGTGTACAATGGCCATTCCAGAAAGCGTTTCAAAATTGCTTTAAAGGGTGGACTAGGCGCTGGTGTCTGTACATAGCTTCCCAAGGGGAGTACTTGGAGGTATAGGTAGCATTTAGAACAATCAAGTTTGCAGACTTAATTATCAGACCTCCTAATTTACATAGAATCAGCACAGATAGGCAAAGTGAGGAAGCTGACACCAGCAAAATCCATTTGTTAGCGCTTTAGATTAAGGATACATTAATGCGATTTCACTTTTACTCATAAAACAATGATTGTGATTCCTTATGTTGTGGCTGTTGTTAGTTGCCATCAAGTCAGTTCTGACTGATAGCAAACCTGTGTACAACAGAAGGAAACACTATCCAGGCCTGAGTCATCCTCACAATAGTTGTTAATCTTGAGCCCATTGTTAAAGTCACCATATCAATCCATCTCCTGGAAGATTTTCCTCCTTTTTGATGACACTTGACCAACCATGATGTCCTTCTCAAGGGATTGATCCCTCTTGATAACATGTCCAAAGTATATGAGATGTAGTCTTGCTGTCCTTGTTTTTACAGTGTTCTGTTTGTGCTTCTTCCAAGAAAGATTTATTCATCCTTTTGTCAGTCCATGGGACATTCAGTATTCGTCACCAGTGCAACAACTCAACAATTCTTCTTTGGCTTTCTTTATTCATTGTCCAGCATTCACATGCATATGAGGTAACTGAAAACATCACAGGGCTTGGCTCAGGCACAACTCAGTCTTTAAGAGGACGTCTTTGTTTTTCAACCTTTTGAAGATGTCTTTTGCAGCAGATTTGCTTAATGCAATGTGTCATTTGATTTCTTGACTGTTGCTTCTGTGATTCCTCACATTGCCATTTTAATATACAGGAGAGCTTGTCAGGACATTTGTTTCAGATTTATTCAAGTTTTAATGTCATAAGAGAGATGCTTTTATAAGTATGCTGGTTAACTTTCTTAATGAGAATTAAGTCACAAAAGGAAACTTAAACTATAGTGAAATTTAGAAAGACAGTCTATTGTAAAGGATAAGAAATTGAAAGTGTCAGTGATTTCATTCTACTTGCATCAGTAATTCACACTGTTGGAAGCAGTAGTTAAAATACCAGATGACATACTGCTTTGGGCAAACCTACCATTCTGAATCCACCAGATGTTCCTTGTAAGCTCTGTGTGGCAGTGGCAGTTCTACTTTGTCCTACAGGATCACTATGAGTCAGAACTGACTCGATAAAGATAGGCTTTTGCTTTCTTCTTTCGTTGTTTCTTTGTTTCCTTTCTTCCACCCTTCTTCCCTCCCTTCCTCCTTTCCTGTTGGTTTAATGTCACTTTGACAGTAAGGTACACCTGATCCAAGCTATGGTGATTTTGGTCACCTCGTATGCAGGCAAATCTTGCCCAGTGAAAAACAAGAGATACATTTGAACTGTGTTGTTTGATAAGAATACTGAATATACTATAGAGTTTCAGAAGAATGAACAAATCAGACTTAGAATAAGTACAACTAAAATACTCCTTAGAAGGAAGTATAACAAGACATTAGCTTGCTCACTTTGGACAAGTCATCAGGAAAGCCCAGTCTATAGGAAACATCATCACCGTTGGTAAAGTGGATGATCAGCGAAGTCAAGGTAGGCCCTCACTGTGATTTGTCATCACATTGGCTGAAACAATGGGCTCAGGCAATGCTGAACAGTCAGGAAGACAGTATAGAACTGGTCAACATTTTGCTTCATTGTATGAGTAGAAGCCTACTTGAGGCCGACCAAAAAAAACTTAGTACAACAACAACAAAAATTTTTTGCCATCAAGTTGATTCTGACTTGTAGTGACCCTATGAGGGAAAGTAGAACATGCCTATGGGGTTTTCAGGTAGTAGATGGTGAATTTGAACTCATGATTTTTGGTTAACAGCTAGCAGTTGAAGACTTAACAAACAATGCACAAACTGAAAACAAAACTGAGCTCATTGCTGTTGAGTTGATTCTGACTCATAAAGACCCTATAGTACAGAGTAGAACTGCCCCAGAGAATTTGCAAAGAGTGACTGGTGGATTCAAAATGCCAACTTGTAGATCAGCAGGCATAGCACTTAACCACTACACTTCAACGGTTTTCAAAACAATACCCAGATTTTCCTCATTTCCCATTCTTTCCAAATTTGTATTATTTTTAGCTGAGATTTAGAATTTCTATGCAAGACACCATCAATCTCTCCACAACTATGGAATTCTTCTTTTCAAATTTATGTTTGCCTGTTTTTTGATAGCTGGAGTCTTTATGTCTCATTAATCTTTTTGAAATTTACATTCGCATCATGATTTGTTTATATAGAGAGGAATATTTATATTCAACACCAAATTGTAATTTCTGTTTTTATACCTTACAGTGGTACAATGTTTTATTTTGGTAAATAGATTTGATGGTTCCAAAATAATTATTATATTACAAATTGTTTTCACTATCCCTAATCCAAGTAGACCTTAATACCTTAGTCTACATAGGATTTTTTTTAAATATTTAATTTGTGATTTGCCTTGTAATAAATTTTTTAAATTTTCTTGTAACATAATTTTAATTATTAACATATTTTTCAAGGTATCATTGTTATTCTTTTCAAAAATTTAAGCCTTCATATATCTTGAAGTAGTATCCCTATTTTTAGCTTCTGCTTCTTAAATAATTTCTATATCTTGAAAGCAATTCAAAGGATTTTACTGTATTATTTATATCCTGATATACTGTGCAGCATGTACACGTACATAATCAACTCTGAGAAAATTCACCAGAGACATGAATCTTACATGCAGAACCTGGCTCAACTCTCAAGTAATACCTGGAGTCATGCTTGCATACTTTTTACCAGTATATCCTGAGAGAAATTATGCTTGAGGAACAAAAATATGTTATCAAGTTGATGTTCACTCATTCAATTTAGAGTGTTGAGGATGAGGAAAAAAACCCAGAATGTTCCTAAATAGATATTGAATACCTCCTTACATAGTTTTGTTGTGTTTTATTTTGCTTTTAGATAGTCCTATAATTCATTTACCTTTCCAATAAGATACTCATATATGAATAATCCCCTTAAATTGACCAAGGTAAGAATTCCAAGGAAATCCGTAGTTACTATGAGGAATGAGAAATATCTTGAGTTTGACAGAAGAAATCAGTTATTAACAGCATACTGTTTATGCAGTATATACTTATTTAATTTTGACCAAAAAAGAAAGAAAGACACTAATAAGAAGTTTAAACCTTAGAACTGCCATGTAGTCTTATTTTTAAGTCACTTTTCAATCTTTCTTTGTATTGAACTGTAAGATTTCTGAGAGTCAGAACTGACTTGACAGCAATGTTGTCAGACTACAGAAAAGAAACCTAACATTTTGGTTTGAAAATGAATTAAAATAAATCAAATTCTCATGCTTATTAAAATAATTGGAAGAACTGAAACTACATATCCTTTGTAATGGTAAATAAAATACCCTATAGATACAGTTTTTGTTTTATGATCACATCTAATATGAGAATTAAATAGTTATTGCTGTGAGGGGTTCAGGAAGGATTAGGAGAAATGAACGATACTAGCAAAATAATTATCTAGTGTGTTGAAAAAACGTCTTCAAAACTAATGATTTTTTAGAACACTAAAACTCTCATTTTATTTATGCTGTCAGTAAAAGGACCATATACCACAATGAAAAGAAGTTTTGTGAAATGAGCTCTTTGTAAATCAAAAGTGGTTTTGTTGTTGATTTTTAATGATGTTGTAATTTAAAGAATTAAAACCACTTTCCTGGAGGGCTCTTACAGCTCTTCTATTTCAGTTCTCTCTCATCCATTAAAGAAGAATCTAGACAAAGATTTTACATCTTTGTGACAGTGTCATTGATATATTGGGTCAAAAAGTAGTTAGCTATATTCATCATCTATTACTTAAGTGATCATTTCTTTCTCTAATGTTCTTTAAAAATGTGTTTGAACACAATATGAAAAAATTATATTACAGTCTGAAAAATCACTAGAGGTAAATTTCAACTTTTTATTTTTATAGAAGACTATGTTCTGTTTCTTTTTAAATTTATTTTATTTTTTAGGGTTTAGACTGTAAGTAATTTAAAGTAAATGACTTTTTAGGAAGTCAGTGTATTGCATCATGATGTAACAATTTCAAGCTATAGAGTTTAGATCTAAGGAGACTCATTAAGGCTTGGGATGTATGGATTGAAAGCAACCTTGGATTTGTCATTCTAAAGCTGAGATGGTGAAGATCACCTTAATTATTTCCATGCAGGTCAGCTAGAAGGGACAAAGAGAATGGACAAGACCTTACGGGAGATTTTCAGTGAGCAGTCCTGATCAGAGAGAACATTTAGGCTGCTAATGCATCTAAGTTCATCTGGAACTTCCTTGATTTTAGTTCTCTAGTTCTGTGTCCTTCTTGGGTCCCAAACAAAACAAATCAGTCATGCTATTTTCACTCAGATCCACAGTATAGAACTTATGCAAACGCACCCCCCCCACAATACTCATAATGTGTGCAAGAAAATAACGCATCAAGGGGGTTACATGGTTGGTGAGAAAACATGTAACATACTTGCTATTTGCATAAAAGAATAGTACTCCCATGACCGCACCTAAACTGGGGGGCTGGGATGGGGAAACAAGCTTAGACATAATTTAGCTCTGGTCAACAGGAAGGGAAAAAAGAGTAGATTTGGTGAACTCCTGGTGACATCTTGACTTTAATAATCTGGAATCTAAAATTTCTAGCTTGCTAGATGACATAGTATAGAAACTAAATAAACACTGAAGAAATGATACTTTATGTATCAAGATCTAGTGGAAGATTTTGTTCAGTAAAAATATGTCTCTAACATGATGAGTCAGCACTAGGGATGCCGGCTTTCTGTCGTAATGCTCGTTTATTTCAGACTCAAATAATCAGTCTTGTTTTTAGCCAAAAGAACATACTTCCTTTAAATGGACTATTGAAAATTATAATCACCTCCACCATATTTCACCCGGGAAGCTCACCCATCTTTAGCTGAATGTGTAAGAGCTAGTTGGTAGAATGCCCTAATAGAAAGAACAAGGATTCAGGTGAACTACATGATATCTCTTAGCAGCTGGGTGGTTTTAAGCATAATATTTAAATGTCTTGGGACTCAGTTTCATGATCTGTCAGGTTAGAATATTAATATATGTTCTATCTATACCATTGTGCTATGTTGAGGATAAAATGGAGATAATGCAAATAATAGTAATGGAAGTTATGAGAGCACATTCTCTCTTAAACCATAGTGTCTACCTATTGGCCTGAATACAGTGCAATGTTAGCATTTCAGAACTACAGCAAAACGCAAATTGCAGAAATCTCTGCTTCTCTTAGCATTCTAGAACCATTGCAGAAAAAAAGAAATAATTGCTTCGTCACAGTGTAGAGAATCTTCCTGTTTTCTAAGAAGACCTCTTAGAATGGAGGGAATTTTTTTCCCCTCAGTCTTGGTAAAAAAAAAAGTGCTTTCATGTGTATTGGCACAGGATGTTAGATTGTAATGTTTTAAGAGCATTTTCCTACACATAGTACATACACAAAATTATAGAATGGTGATCCACTTGAGAGAAAATTTTCAAATTTATAAATTTTCCCACTGAATAAAAATTGCCTGCCTCAATATATAAAGTATTAGCATAACTAGACATATAAGTATATAATTGATCACAATAATTTAAACCAAATAAAGGATTTTAGTCAACGGAGAAGGCAGACTATATTATTCTTGCCTATTTTAAATAGTAAAGGAGTGTTTGACTAACATTCTGAAATAAAAAATATAAAGAGTATCGTTAAATACAAAATACTGTAATAAAGGTCATAGACTTGAGCATATAATCAAATGAAGGTGATGAGTGGAGAGCCCTCAAGAAGTGCACAAATCTGAAAGAAGCCTTTGTTTGGATCTGCCGTGACCCTGTCATGGTAACTACCACCTAGATAGGAAGAGTCTGCCTGTTACAGGTGCTAGATAATTGGAAGTGTCATTGGAACAGCGTAAGAAATAAAAGTGCGTGTATGACAGGATGCATTAAGCTTCCATATTCATTACTTGAGGGAAATATTATCACTTCTACAATTCACAGAGCATTTACCATGTATCAGACACCTTCATAAGCACTTGCGTTGAGTATCTCATTCAGCTATGTCAACAATTCTTATCTTTATGATACTGAAAAGTAGAGTGAATTGTGCAGAGTGTAGGTAATTGCCCAGATTCATATGAATGGTAAGTGGTAGAGTCAGGATTTGTACTTAATGTCCCCGGATGTTGCCAACAGTTTGCTCTTGACTACTGTGCAGTTCAGATCTACTCAGTGGTACAAAAGAAGAGTCTTGGTGATCTGCTTGGGTAAACAGCACAGCACAGAAAGTTCTGTGAAATAGTTCTACTCTGTAACCATTAGATGACAACAGTGTACAAGGACTACCAATTAGGTTCTCAAATGCGCCGCAAAACAAGTGCTATATGCCTCTTTGCTGAGTGTCCCTACTGTCACCTTTGAAATGCTCCCCTTGGGAGGCTATGCACCGACACCAGCACCTAGCTGACCCTTCAAAGCAATTTCAGAATTCTTTTTTCTGAAATGGCCATCAGAGCTGTTGTCCTACTATCTTCAATATCCTGAATGTCATCCAAATGTCTTCGTTTCAATATTTCCTTTATCTCCCAATAAAAAATAAAAAGTCGCTGGGGGCCAGATCAGGTGAGTAGAAAGGGTGTTCCAGAATAGTTATTTATTTATCAGCTAAAATCTTCCTTACAGACAACTATACAACTAAGTTCACAAACTTGCCACTTTGCCACTGTGTGCCTTGGCTATTCCAGAAAGAGTTCCAAAAACTGCTTTGAAGAGAGGACAGTTGCTAGCATTGATACATAGCCTCCCACGGGGAGTACTTCAAAGATGACAATAGTGATATTTAGCAATTAGGTATGTAGCACTTAGAAGAGTTAAGTTCTCAGACTTAATTGTCAGATCCCATATTTATTTAGTTGTTGGTCAAAGTGGATTTTCAGTATATTTCTAAAAAATGTAATTATTATTTTTCTTTATATGACTTTTCAATACCTGAAATACAACATTCCTATAGTTTTGAGAAATTACATTGTATCAAATTTGTCATTCTGAATCCATTTTGCTACTTGTATGGAAACAGTGTAAGGACAGAGTTAATCTTTTGGCAGAATTGAATGAAACTACAAATCTACCTTTTATTCTTATATGTAATATAATGAAGGTGGAATCTACTACACAGGATTTTAAGGTGTAGAAAACACAACATATAAAAGAATGTAGCAGACAATCTGCTGTCTATTGGATAGCATTGTCTTCATTGATTTCTAGATCATTACATACTGACAGTCTATTTTGGTATATGTACAAAGTTTTGTAATTTGTTTAGAACTATTTTTTGATTCTTACCACCACCCCCCCCCCCAAATTTCAGACTAAGGTTATTCCCAGCTGTCTTCTCTTGGATGAAATTTTTCATTTCTGTTAATCGAAGGTTATAGACTCTTTGTTCTGTGGTAAAATGCCAAGCCAAGCCAAGCCAAGTGCTGTCGAGTAAAATACTGTTTTGAAATATTAAAATTTCTTTTCGTCTCTGAAATATTCCAGTAACCTACTTGAGAAGAAAGTATGTTCTATGTTCCTTGCTCTCAAAGTATAGTTGTTACAAAGAAATGCAAAGAAAAAAATAACTGATAATGCTGGACTTTGACATTCAAAAGACCTAAAAAAAGACAAGTTTTTCCTGCCACAGAGAAGCTTAGTTTTTATAAGGCAAAAACAGAAGGCAAGAATCAGACACAGTTAGATGTTGATGAAGGTTCTTAATGAGAAATTCTGGAAACTTCTTATTAGTACTCCCTACCTACCGTGAGCTCAAAACCCTAAAGGAATGATAAAATCATAAAATAAATTTTAGACTCCGCAGCAGAGGAAATCTGATCTGAGAAAATCAGCAAGCTTCTCATGGTGAGATTCATTCAGCATGTAGTATTCTCTCACATCTTACAATGACTTAATAGCAAATGACTAGATATCCTATTATCATGGTCTATTGACATAGATAGGGCCTGAAGCAAGCCTTTTGAGTTTATTGCAGACCCAGAGTCATGTAAGAGTACTCTATAATCCTCCAGAGCTCTCAGAGAAGCATGGAGATATTTAGAGAGTTTCTATACATCTCAAGAGTCTTGTATTCAGGACAAGGAGGACACTGAATGACATGTAGGGCTCTTGACCTATATGGGAATGAGGCCACTTTGAGGAAGTCAGAAGATACATGCTGCTAGGAAAGTAGTCTGTCTTTATGATTCCCATCCAGACCATGAAAGCAGAGACCTAAATTTCAGAGCATTCTATAACAAAGAGGCTGGAAATTGGGTTTCTCCCTCTCCCAGTCCATTCTCCTTGTAAGAGAAGCCTTCGTCCTTGTCCGGAGTCCACAGAACTTTCCGTCTTTGAAACTACTTAAGCATACTAATTAATCTGATAAGCCCTGGAGGAAGAAATGGCCGTGTACCCATGACCACAGGACTGCTATGTTGTTTGAATTTACATAAAACTTGGCAACAGGATGATCAGGCTTGGTATAGCTGAACAAAGGCCTGTGTGTCTTAGTCCTCCCCTCTGTCACTGTGCACTCTGAGTCATCCCCTAGACTCTTTCTCCTTCACAACTTTCACCTGCAACAGAAATTTGGAGCCTTACATGTCAACTCACCCTCTGGCAGAGATCTGAGGAAGGCCAACCTCAGGATAAATTTTATTTATATATGTCCTATCTGTTCTGTAAATAAATAAACCAAAAACTAAACCCACTGCTGTCAAGTCAATTCTGACTCACAGCAACCCTTTAGACAGAGAAGAACTTCTCCATGGAGTTTCCAAGGAGCACCTGGTGGGTTTGAACTGCTGATTTTTTGGTTAGCAGTGGTAGAACTTAACCACTGTACCACCAGGGTTTCCAAAAGCTCGTGGGAAAAAACCCTGGATGATATCACCTAATTACTGAGAACGATAGTCCTTGTCAAGCCCGGTTTTCATCATGGCTCATCACATGTGCCATTAACCGTAAACCAATGCAATAGAAGAGTGGATAAGTAAGGAGCAAAGCACTCAGATAATATGGGAACACTGTCCAAACTTCATTACGACATTGAGGAAGTAGAATGTTTTATTTAAAAACAGGAGAACAACTTGAATTCGTGGAAAGAAACCTGATTTGATCGAGTTTACAGTTAACTAAACTTTTGCTCCTGCCATTAAAATTAATAAACAAATAAAGGCTTGCAATGAGATTTAAGGACATTCGTGAAGATATTTACACTCACTCCCCTACCACTACCAACCCATTTGCAAATAATTCCATTTATATTTCCCATATTTATTAGAGCATTTCTATTTATATCACCTTCGCTTAATAAGTGCTCACTAGTAGATTGCCATAGCTGTGAGCATAGTGAAGCCAGGCTGGTTAGTTTTAAATCTTTCCTTGGCCACCTATTAACTGTGTACACTCAGTAGCTCAGTTTATTCATCTATAAAATGGGGATACTTTGAGTGCCTCTTTTCATAACTTTATTGTGTCAATTAATATGTAAAGGACTTAGAAAGTATCCAATAGCTAGTACATGCTCACCACTGATACTGTTTTTGTGATTACCTTAACTAGGTTTGGCAACCCTGGTGGCACAGTGGTTAAACATTACATCTCGGAACCAAAAGGTTGCAGTTCGAATCCACCAGGCACTCCTTGGAAACTCTATGGAGCAGTTCTACTCTGTCCTATAGGGTCACTGTGAGCTGGAATTGATTTGATGGCAAAGCAGGTTTTGTTTGTTTTTTAACAAACAAAATTGGTACTGAATAGCAAAGATGCCACTTTTAAGACTAAGGCATGTGGACCCAAACTGTTGTATTTTCATTAGCCTCATATACAACCAAAAATTGGCCAATGAATAAGGAAGACCCCAAAAGAATTGACACTTCTGAACTGTGGTGTTGGTGAAAAGTATTGGATATACCATGGGCTGCCAGAACAAACAAATCTGTCCCGAAAGAAGAGTAACAAGAATGCTCCTTAGAAGCAAGGATGGTGAGTCAATATTTCAAATACTTTGTTCATGTTAGCAGGAGCGACCAGCCCCTGCAGAAGGACATCATGCTTGTAAAAATAGAGGGTGACTGAAAAAGAGGAAGACCTTCAATGAGATGCACTGTCATAGTGTCTATAACAAGCACATTAAGCATAAACACAATTGTGAGGATGACACAAGACTGGACAGTGTTTCATTCTGTTTTACGCAGGATTGCTATGAATCAGAACCGACTCAGTGACATCTAAGGACAGTAACAACATAATGAGTAATCATTGATAATTATGACATTGGTTCAAAGGAGAGAATGCTATATAGAGAGCAGGGGAAAAAAAAATGAAAACCAGGCAACCCCTGGGTTAAGAACAACATCTGTTTCTAAGTGCATCTTTAAGTTGAACTTGTAGGTAATTTGAAGCAGGTGCACACAGTCCTTATTTAGCCTTACTTTTAGTACAAGAAAAGGCTGGAAGTTTTTCCAGTGATTTAAAAGCTGAACATCCTCAATTTAAGGTGATTGTGAGTAAGAATATGTTGTGAGTAGGGCTTTGTTCAGTAGCTTCAAAGTGAGGGCAAATTTAGATAACATTAAAGGTCTAATATGAGTTACCCATAAGTCAAATGTTCGTAACTTGTGAACTGCCTGTTTCTGTGTATTTGGAACAAATCTCCATGGTGATTGTAAAATTCAGCCTTTCCCTTTCATTAAATTATTTATCTTACAAACCACTTGAATGTCTTTATTGAACATTTGTTATATATCAGATAGTGCTCTAGCAGTGATGAGACATCAATTCTGTGGTCCCATGAAGTCTGAATTCTACCTACAAGTACAAATAATGGTATGATAAACACAATCAACTTTAGGGGGATAATGATTAGGGTAAGGTATCAACTGAAATAACTCCAGTCAAGCTTGAGTTTTATTTTTACTTGTCATCAAGTCAGATTCAACTCACAACGAGCCAGTTTGTGTCAGAGTAGAGCTGTGGTTTTAGGGGGTCTCAAAATTAACCTCTATCGGTACTTAGCACAAAGGCTTTCTTGTAGTTACTTTCCCAACTCTTTTAATTTGATTTCAGATGCAATGGAAATACAAATGTGATAACTTTATGTTGAAAGCAGTGTAATAGTAAAATGCACTTGCTAAATTAGTGCTTGATTACTGCATTGCTTATAATCTGATTGGAAGGTATCACAATTTTAATTCTGCTCTATTGCAGAAAAACATTAAAAACATGCTTGTGCAACGGGATTTGTTTTCTTAATTGATATGGGCAAAAACACCTCACACAACATAATATAACCTTCAAAGTCAAATAGCATGTAACCATAGCACAGAAAATTAAAATGGTCTTGGATTATATCAGAGGGAAAAAAAAAAAAAGACTTCCATTTACTTTTGAGTAAAATAGTTACCATTCTAACTGTTCAAATGAAAGACCCAATGATAGCAAGAAGAAAAGGTAAAGGATACTGGACATGTTTATATGCTGGTGTCAATGCTAACTGGTGTTGAGTTGGCACTCAATTCACGATGACGCTATGCATGCCTGGTGGAAAGTTGCCCAGTCTTGGATATCCCCATTGTGGGTGTGGATTGGACAGTTGTGATTCATAGAATTTTCGTGGTCTGATTTTCAGAGGCAGATCTCCTGGCCATTTTTCTAGTCTATCTTAGTCTGAATGCCTCCTTGAAACCTGTTCAGGATCACAGAAACATGCTATCTACTCCTGACGCATAGGTGGTGGCTATGTAACAGGTATATGAGCTAGAAATCTAGCCCTAGTCTCCTGTAGGAGGGTTTGAGGATTCTACCACATGCATATTTATACATATGCTGGAATCTCTGAATGGTACACATAGTTAACACACTTATTGCTAACCAAAAGTTTAAAAGTTGGAGTCATCTACTAGGAGATACCTTGAAAAAAAGATCTTGTGATTGAACAATCAAAGCCATTATTGTTCTCTGACACACATAGACTTGCCATAAGTCCAAATCAACCCAATGTCAAATTATATCTATCTATCTATATCTATATATCTTACACATGAATATGTATATACACATGTATGTAAGACTATCTATTTACTATTTCTTTACCATGCATTAACTATTTCAGTCAATATCAATCATTTCAATCACTAAGATTGCTATCACCAAGATTAGAGTGGTATTTTTGGCTTTTTTTTAAAGAAAACTATTTTTTTTTTTTTAAGTTGCCTGATCATAATATTAGCCAAATTGGATCATATTGCCTGTCAGCTTGTCATACTGTGGTGGCTTGCATGTTAGTGTAGTGCTGGAAGATACACCAGTGGTATTTCAAATAACTGCAGGATAACCTAAAGGGGATAGATTTCAGTGGTTTCCAGACCATGACAACTATGAGGAAGGACCTGTCAGTCTACTTATGAAAATACTGGCCACTTAGACCCTTACGAATAGCAGAGGAACTTGTGTGATTTAGTGCCAGAAGATGAGGTTGGAAGGAACCCAACTGCAATTTAGGAAGACATGTATCTTCAAAATAGAGTTGATCTTAACAGCATGGATGGAATAAAGATTTTGAGACCTTGTTTTGCTGATGTGGCACAACTCAAAGTGAGGAGAAATAGTTTCAAATATCCATTAATAATTGAAATGTGTGAAGTATGAACCCAGGAAAATCAAATTGCTGTCCAAAATGAAATGGAACGCATGAACATTGACATCATAGGTAGTAGAGAGTTAAAAAAGACTGGTGTTGGCCATTTTTCACCAGAAAATTATATGATCTACCATTCCAAAAATATCAAACTAAAGAAAAGGGGTATACTATTCATCTTCAAAAAGAATATGCCAAGATGTACCCTGAAGTACAGCTCTGTTCGTAGTAAGATAATACCCACACACCTACAAGGAAGACCAATTAATACAACTGTCTTTCAAATTTATGCAGTAATTCCTAATGCCAGGGATGAATAAATTGAAGATTTTTATGAACTTCTGTAGGCTGAAATTGATCAAACATGCAGTCAAGATGCCCTGATAATTACTAGTGACTGGAATACAAAAGTTAGAAACCAAGAAGGGTCAGCAGCTGAAACTATGGCCTTGGTGATAGAAACAAAGACGGAGATCTCATGAGAGAACTTTTCAGGAAGAACAACTTGTTCGTTGCAAATACCTTTTTCAACACATAAATAGCAACTGCTCACATGGATCTTGCCAGATAAATTACATAGAAATTAAATTGACCCCGTTTATTGGCAGAGATGGTGAAGAAGCCAGATAGCATCAGTCAGAACATGACCAAGAACATTGCAGAACAGATCATCAATTACTCATATTCAAGTTAATGTTGAAATTGAAGAAAATTAGGACAAGTCCATGAGAATCAAAGTATGACCCGCAGTTTTTGCAACTTGAATTTAGAGACCATCTTGAGAATTGTTTTGACTCATTGAATTCTGGTAACTGAAGACCAGATGAGCTGCGAGATAACATGAAAGGCATCAGACATAGAAAAACCAAAAGATAATTAAAAAGACAAAGAAGAAAGAAAAGACTAGAATGATATCTGAAGTGACTCTGAAATTTGCTCTAAAGTATATGCTACCTAAAGTGAAGGGAAGAAACGAAGTAAAAAGGCCAACCAGAAAATTTCCAAGGGTAGATCAAGAAGTCCAAGTCAAATATTACAATGAAACAAGCAAAGACCTGGAATCAGAAAATGAAATGAAAAGAGCAAGCTCAGCATTTCTCAAGCTGAAAGAATGAAAGCAAAACTTCAAGCTCTGAGTCCCACTGTTGAAAGATTCTGTGAACAAAAGGTTCAGTGATAAAGGAAGCATCAAAAGAAGATGGAAACAATACACAGAGTCACTGTACCAAAAATAACTGGCCAATGCTCTACCATTTCAGAGGTAGCATGTGTTCAAGAACTAACGGTATTGAAAGAAGAAATCCAAGCTGCACTGAAAGCATTGTCAAAAAACAAGTCTCCAGGAACTGATGGGATACTAATTGAGATGTTTCAGTAAATGGATACGACACTGGAAGTACTGGCTGATTTTTGCCCAGAAGTTTGAAAACAGCTATCTGATCAACTGACTGAAAAACATCCATGTTAATGATTATGCCCAAGAAAGGTGATCCAAGCAAATAAGGAAATTACCAAAAAACAGCTTTTGGCTTGGCATTAGTAATATCACATACAAGCAAAATTTTCCTGCTGATTTTTCTGATGCAGCTGAGGGCTCTGGGGACAATGGTCTTTGGGAACATATAGCTTAATTTGCATAACATAGTTTATAAAGAAAATATTCTACATTTTACTTTGATGAGCAGTTTCTGCCATCTAAGTTCCTCCGCTGGTCTCATCCCTTTGACAGCAAGAAAGAATGAAGAAAATTAAAGATGGAAGGAGAAAGTCAGTCCAAAGGCCTGATGCATCACAACTACCGCTACCTCCGCCAGACGGAGTCCAGCACAGCTGGACAGTTCCTGGCTATCACCACCAGCTTCTCTGACGTGGATCACAACAGAGGCTTCTGGACAGAGCTGAAGAAAAACATAAAACAAAGTTTTAATGCATCATAAATTACAAGACTTACTGGTCTATCAGAGGCTACCGTGATCCCAAGGGAACACTGGACATGCTTTTAACTAAGTAATGAAGTGACTCCTGAGGTTCACCCTTTATCCCCCAAATAGACAGGCCCAAAACCAAAATGAGACTAAAGGGCTATGTCAGCCCAAGAACAAGGACTAGAATTCAGAAGAGGATGGGAAAGCTGGTAATACAGCACACAAAGTTTAGAAGGAAGAGCATTGATGCCATAGCATTGTTGATTAATGTCATAAAATAACATACATATTAACTAAAATAGCATAGAAACTAACTAGTTTGTTATGCAGACCTTCATCAAAAGTGTGACCTTTGTAAACTGACTAATCCTTCAGGTGAATCATAAACCAGCCTATCCCATTAGGTAGATTACAGTCACTTGTGTGGACCACACCCCCACCAATCCTTGTAAGCCATTTAAGCAGTGGTAACCAGTCCAATCCTTTGGCAGTTTGCTAGCCAAACTAATCATTTGGGGACAATTATAATCAATCCCAGGGCCAGGAAAACTACATAAGAAAGATCAATTGCACCAAATTTTTGTAAGCAGAGATGCAACAAACTTTGTCAAAGGTCAAACATCAAAGATAGTGCTATTTTTCTTTTTCCTTTATCCAGGAAATCAGTCTAATTTTATTCAGGAAATCGGTCTAATTTTGAAAGAGTAATATAATACTAGACCAGTAAGCCACATCGTCTTAAGTGGAGAAAGGATTGAAGTTGTCAAGGATTTCATTTTACTTAGGTCCACAATCAATGCCCGTAGAAGCAGCAGTCAAGAAATCAAAAGACTCATTGCTCTGGGTGCAAAGGATCTCTTTAAAGTATTGGAAAGTAAATATGTCACCCTGAAGACTAAAGTGCACGTGACCCAAGCCATGGTATTTTCAATCACGTCATTTGTACATGAAAGTTGGAAAATGAGCAAGGAAGATGGCAGAAGAATTGATGCTTTTGAATTGGAGAGTTGAAGAAGAATGTTGAATGTAACACAGACCAGCAAAGGAACAGATCTGTTTTGCAAGAAGTACAACCAGAGTGCTCCTTGGAAGCAAAGATGGCAAGACTGCGGCTAACATAATTTGAACATGTTCTCAGGAAGGATCAGTCCCTGGAGAATGACTTAGTGTTTGGTAGAGTGGAGGGTCAGCAAACAAAGGGAGACCCCCTAGAAGATGGACTGGACACAGTGGCCGCAACATTGGGCTTAAGCATAAACATGATTGTGGACATGGTGTAAGCCCGGACAGTGTTTTGTTCTGTTGTATATAGCGTCACTATGAGTCAGAACCAACTCAACAGCACCTAACAACAACATGTAATGCTTCTTCCGTGTAATATATCAAATAATGCTGAAACATGAGCAATTTATAAGTACTAAAGAGGGATGTATTTGAGGAGATTTGTTACATAAAAATATTGCAAATAAAATGCCAGGAATACTAGTACTTTGAGTTAATAAACTAAAATGCATAGTTTTTAAATTTTGAAATATTTTGCATTTTTAAGAATTTGAGACACTTCAATTTGCAAGTTGGTTCTTTCTATCATTTGAAATTCAGTTGGAAATCTCTAACACCTTTGAGACAATGATAAATAATAATGAAATAAAATAGTATATATCTTTATGGATGTGTAATATGTTTATAAACTTTTCTTTAGGTATCTGGTGAAGGTTTAGACAACCTATAGTCTATGGGTCAAATTTAGCCTGCCTCCCACTTTTGTAAATAGTTTCATTACAACATTATAATCTCCATTGTATTTTGTATTGTCTGTGATTGTTTTTCCATTAATAAAGCAGAGTTGAACCGCTATAGCAAAGACTTTACGGCTTACAAAATTTAAAATATTTGGAATCTAGTTCTTTATAGACACAGTCTGCCAACTTCTGATCTAACTGTATTAATTTGACCTTTGCTGTAAATGTATAATCATAAAATGACATAAGAATCAGTGAAATCATTATGGCACAAAGTATTAGTGAATCCAAAATTTTCCAAAGTTGTGAACTTTCGTAATCTCATTTCAAGTTACTATTAGAAGTGCATAAACTATGCTACTAAAATGTATCTTTATCATTAAATATAACTATTCAGAATCACATTGTAACTGCAACTTTGTTGTATGAATATATTAGCTAGCTTATCGTGCTCCTTAGCAGACTTGTCCTAAATTCAGATCAAGAAAAAAATTGAGGGCAGTATCATCAACATTTATGGGAGCATCAAAAAAGTTTCTACACTTAAGGATAAATATTCTCATGAATCTGTATTTTTGATGGTTGCAGATGTTTTGGCAGATATTTTTTACTTAATTTCATATCTGTCCCAGTGAGCCAGCCTACTTTTATGTGTTCTACTGAGTAGCATGCCATGAGAAATCAGAGTCAGAAAACAGCAAGAAGTGGTCACATCGCCTATGGTTAAACTGGAAAAACCTATATATCGGGTAACATACAAAACCGAAACAGTTGCTGTTGACTCAGTTCCACTCGTGGCCCCAAGTGTTTAGAGAAGAACTGCTCCACAGAGTTTTCAAGGCTGTGACCTCTTGCAAGCAGATTTACAGGCCTTTCTTCTGAGGTGCTTTTATGAAGGCTCGAGTCACAAATCTTTCTGTTACCACCAAACAAAAACCAAACCCACTGCCGCTGAGTAAATGCTGACTCACAGGGACCCTATCGGACAGAGTAGAACTGCCCCGTGGTTTCTAAAGAGTGCGTGGTGGATTTGAACTGCAGGGCTTTTGTTAACTGATACAGCCCTTAACCACTAGACCACTAGGTTTTCCATTAGTAGTTGAATATTTAACCACTTTGGTCATCTAGTGACTCCAAGTAATACATAACTTCCTCTAATCAGAAATTCCACATCACATTAACCCTAATTGATGTCAATATTTCCCATAAATTCTCTCTCTACATTTTTCAATTTCTCTTGTATAGTATATTGTTAATTTGCAATTGTATATCTATATAGTAATTTCTACCCTGGTAGCATAGTAGTTAAGTGTTACAGCTGCTAACCAAAAGCTTGGCAGTTCAGATCTGTCAGGAGCTCTTTGAAAACTCCATGGAGCAGTTCCACTCTGTCCTATAGGGTCGATATCGTCTCAACGGCACTAAATTTCGTTTTGGTTTGGTTTATAATTATGTATTATATAAGTTCCCATAAAGTACGTGCTGTGTCTCTTGAGCTAGTCATTTTATCCTTAGCAGTAAATTTGGTGGGCTAAATATTTTGTTTGAAAAAGAGGTGATACATGGTACTGATTGATAGTATGAAAAGAGGTATAAACATTCCAGACGGTTGACTGTATAACCCCTTATGAAAACATAGGTGATGCAATCTGAAAAGGACTACTTCAAAAGCATACATATGACACAATGAGAGGGACAGGTGTTCATCAGTGTCACTGAATGAAAGAGAATTTGAGAAGCTACCGCAGTCTGTTTACTCAAGTACATGGATTAGTGCATAGACAAGGATATTTCTCTTACTACTTTCTGGAAGTTGTTCAAACATTCTAACTTATCTTCTTATCTCTTCAAATTAAGTGTTAAGATCACAAATCTTTTTTTTTTTTAAAGAAATATGAGCATTTAGTCTGTCATTGAAATAAACTGAAATGAAGGCCAGAGAATTCATCTAAGTCATTTTTTCAGGCAAAATCATTCAAGTCAAATACAAACGTTTTTCAGTCCTGCAGGTTTTTCCTTCCCCGATTTAATTTCCTCGTCATCCCACTTCACATTGCCTATGTAAATTAAGCTGTCGCTCTCTAAACCTTGGTTCCCCCTTGTCTGTTGCCTCGGTAATAGCGACAAAGTACTAAAAAGCTAAAATAGCTACAAAAGAACAATTAATTCGTGCAAAATCACAGAGGCGCTGTAGGTATTAAAAACACTACAATGAGGCTTTTATCAGTGAGCTAAACTGCACAGCATTCAGCCAAGAACTAATAGGGCTGGACATGCAGCACAGTGATCTGGATGATAAAGGAATCTCAAGGACATGCAGAGAGAAACAGGGTGACATCATTTAGAAGTGAGGCACACATTTCAATAAACATCTACATAAGTACATGGGAAAAAATGCTGATGCATCAGAAAGGCAGGTTTAGACCAGTAAGTAAACTTACATCTGTTTCAGGAGAAACTTATATTTTCATGGAAAGTATTGTTGAATGCTCTGATAATGCAGCCTGAGGTTGCCAAATGGGTTCTTGGTGATTGGTGATTGTCTGACAGTTTGATACTTAAAACCTGCATTTCTGAACTGTAAACAAAGGTAGCATAATATATCTAAAATTGCCTCCAAGAATACCATTAAAACATAATCAGCAGTGTCGCCATCTCTTGTGTTGAAATAGCAATGGAAACAATTACTTTAATCATCAATTGTTTATTTAATGACTGTGTTTAGCCCAAAACCGTGTTAGGTGCTATGAGCTGGAAAGGAAGTTAAGCTATCGCTATAATTTCTAAGTAAACATATTAAACGCTTCCAGAACTAGATAGAGAAGAATGAATTTCTAATTGTGAGGTAGATACAGCAGATGCACAAGAACATACAGTAAGAGTTTTATACTGTAGAAAATAAATAGCTTTATGCCCGTTGGGAACAAACACAGCTCGCTTTAGATCCCAGGCTCTCCATTAACGTAGTCTATGATTTTCTGCCAACGATCCTAAGTTTGGGAACCCTGGAGACATAGGGGTTAAGTGCTATGTCTGCTAACTAAAAGGTAGGCAATTTAAACCCACCAGGCAATCCTTCGAAATTCTCTGGAGCAGTTCTACTCTGTCCTGTAACATTGCTGTGAGTCAGAGTTGACTTGATGGCAGTGGGTATCCTAAGCCTTCTCAGCTGGAAATGGAAAGAACAAAACAGACTCACAAAACTTTTATGATCAGGGAATGAGGGAATGAGGGACACAGTTTAGCTGTGTAGCACATAGTAGATTTTCAAGGAATAGGTTCTCAGATTATCTTTAATAAAGATGTCCAAATAACAGTAACTAAGTCTGCAAACCAAATTGTTCTAACTGTGATATCCCTTATTGCTGAATATCACTATGGTCACCTCTGAAGTACTCCCCTAAAGATGCTAGGCACTGACAGCAGTGCCTAGACCACCCTTCAAAGTAATTTTGCAACTCTTTCTGGAATGCCCATTGCACACAGTGGCAAGTGGCAAGTTCACAAACTTAATTGTATAGTTGTCTGTGAGGGAGTTTTTATCTTGTAAACAAATAACTATTGGAACGCCATACCTACTCACCTGATCTGGCCCCCAATGAGTTTTTTCTTTTCCCAAAGATAAAGAAATACTGAAAGGAAAACATGTGGATGCATTCAGGACATCAAGGTTAATGTGATGACAGCTCTGATGGCTACTGCAGAAAAAAAGAGTTCCAAAAGTGCTTTGAACAGTGGACTAGATGCTGGCATCGGCATGCGTAGCTTCCCAAGGGGAGTACTTGGAAGGTGACTGCAGTGGTATTCAGCAATGAATACCACTTCTTCCAGGATCAGTCTTCATATACCTGTGTGTTTACCAGAGTTCACAGGATTAACTATACTAGAGACAGAAGAGTTTTCTTTCTTTCCTTTTTTTTCTAAATAGGAGTCATTAGTTCAATGCCTTTAACTGACCAATCTAAGCATTAAGATTCAGCAACAGATTCTGATTTTCCTTTTGAAAATGTGTTCCAAGTACAGGGTTCCCCATAAAGAACCAGAAAGGATTGCAATGCTTTCTGGAGTATTATGTCCTAGGTTGTATCTAGGCATAAGAGAATGTTACCAGACCATTATTTCTGTCAGTCCTTCTTATTTCAATGTCATACTTCAAGAAAATCTGCTTTATTGCCTAGATTTGCATACTTTTATAATAATATTGTCATATGTCAAGTACTCATCTGCATGTAATGCAATGTATAACAACATAAATGATAATCCCTAAATGTATTCAGGCTGATTTGCATAAAATATAATGGAAATTAGAAACAGTGATTTCTCTAAGAGGAACTCTGATGTCAGAAAACTATTCTAATTAAATGCAAGTTATTTATTCACAAGGATTGCAGAACTTTGGCTATAAATAAAAACAAACCCACTGCCGTCGAGTCAATTCTAAGTCATGGTGACCCTATAGGTCAGAGCAGAACCTCTCCACAAGTTTCCATCGACAGCCCGGCAGATTTGAACAGCTCACCTTTTGGTTAGCAGACGTAGCACTTAACCGCTAGGCATCCAAGTTCCCGAAAAGCTTTGTATTTAATTTTATCTCACTGTGATTCCTGTATTATGCCAAACTAAACGTGTTGTTGTCAAGTAAATTCCAATCCACAGCAACTCTATGGGACAGAGTAGAACTGCTCCATAGAGTTTCCAAGGAACAGGGGGATTTGAACTGCCAATCCTCTGTTTAGTAGCCTGAGCTCTTAACCACTGTGCCACCAAGTATCCAATACAAAATACGTCATCAGAAACCTCAGTAGCACGTATTATTAATGAAGCCTGTAATGCCTAAATAACTAGAAGGTATTTGAAACAACCAAAAATATATATATAACTGTTGCCCGTTTCTTCCCACACATTCTAGGCACATACAGCTTTATTTGTTCTCTCTAGTTTTCTGATTTTGTTTGTTGAATTCAATCTTATTGGAAAGTTGAAAAAGCAGGGTAAGTGTAGCTTCATTGAAATCCATGATTTCTTATCATCTTTCTTCTTTCTAGCTTTTCGTTTTCATTTATTTATTTATTTATTTTTGATGGAGGGAGAACCGCTTGAGCCGTTTTTAACATCTTATGATTTTAGTTCTCAAATGCTGTGCTTAAGCACTGAAAGATACTCTTCTTTATATCTAGTTTCTTTATCAAACCCTGGAAAACCTTGATTGTTCAAATAATACTACCTAGTTAAAAGGTCATCCGAAATGGAATAGATTCTTATTTTTTTTGTTTCAAAACTGCATGACCAAGTAGGGTCCAAAAAAGTGCTAATATTCTTCAGTCTTCTTCTTTCAGATCTTACTGTTTAAAGGAGTGATTTCTAATTCACATACAATCAGATTAAAAATACACTGGAATTCATTTTCTTATTATCAACAGCCATGTAAAACATAGGTCTCACTCATTTATTTACTATTAAGTGTACATTGTTTTAGGTATTTTCTCCACGCCAAGGGGAATAAGAAATCTAACTCATTGTGCCTGCTTCCTGCATCAGGCCTTGAGGTGACAGTAATAATAAAGATGAAGGGTGGCCCTGAGTGACTACAATAGTGTGCTTGATAAGGTGGTACATAGATATTTGTCCATTTGTAAGTGGACTTAAAGAGTTAGTTACGAAGGAATGAGGACTGAAATGGATACTGTATTCTCTCTTCTGTGAAAACTCACAGATTCAGTGGCAAACAGAGGAGACTGAATTCTGATGCCGGGGGAGGGGTAGATCATTAACAACTGTTCAGTTCGAGCAGATGGATTTTCCAAATTGCTGTTACACTGATAACAGTTATGTATTAGTTGTATTATATTCTTCTGTAGCTGTCCCAGAATAGCTGAATATTATTACTTTGGTGGGGGCCACTTTGCAATAGCACAATAAGTCTTTTCTTTTCATCCTCGGGCTTTGGTGTGAAGCCCCGAAGAGGTGGAGGAAAATTGCAGGCTATGATAATTGCTGGGAAAAGTTTCAAAAAAAAAAAAGATTGGGTACCAGGAAAACACATAATAGAGAAGCTATAGGAAGTAATGAATGAAACATGGGAGAAAATAAGTTATAACAAAATTCTAAAGCCTCTCACTTAAAAAATAATAATAATAAAAAAAAGATATGGTAGGACAGGAGTGTCTCTTTTATTCCAGTTCTATTCTGTCATTCCACAGGTCCTGTTACCATGTTTTCTATTTAGTGGAAGTCAGCATGGACCGCATGGTGTCAGCAGTACTGATCATAGAGGGTAAGCAAAGGAGAGCCACAGCAGTAATGACAGTCCTTGTCCACTGAATTGCACAAGGGGACGAGAACAGAGGACAGCAAGGCTTTAAATCAAAGATAAATGGCAAAAAATCAAAAAGGACTTGAGTATGTTTCTTAGACTATGCAAGCAGAATTACATAGCTTGATGACTGGAAAATCCCAGAGGAAAATCTAAATGTCTCTGAATCTCTTTTTCACGAAGCAAACTTATTTTTCAAGATGCACCTGATTTATTTTCCAACTACTAAAGAAACTAAGGGCGCCTTCTTAGAGGGACACTTGGAAATGAGTGACGGCGGTACAGACAGCTTAGTGGACATTTAGCCAAAAGGGAAACACCGGTGACATGAACTCCAGGCCTTAACACGACAATCATAATTTCTCAGAGTTTTGATTGAAGTTAGGATTTTAAATAAAATTTTTTTTAAAAAAACTCATGTATTTCAGTGGTATTTTGTTACCTCAGACAAGGAGCCTCAGAAATGTCTGCAAAGAAGAGAGACTAGGAAAAAAGTAAAGTCATCAAAAAGAATACTTTGATCTGAAAAAAGAGCAAATCACTATTTCTTAAAAAATTAAAGAACACTATATAAATGTTCCCATTGCTGTCATCCCCTCATTTTTGTATTACTTTTTGCTTCCATACAAATAATTATAACACACGCACAAATGAAGATAGTCTCAATAGAGGCTCTACAGTACAAAATATTGGGTGATATTTTTCATAGAAAGGAAGAAGATGAAAGAAGGAAGAAAAAATGAAAGAAAGTATCCCCTATATGCTGCGTCAAAACTGTGAAGGTCTATCACATAATGACTTACCATTTTTGTCTCTTATTATTCTTCAGAAGGGAGATTGTATTCACCTAATTATATAAAAATATTATCATATTTCTACAGTTGAACTTTAGAGAGAAAGTTTTAACAGATCAAAAAACGTCTGATAAATAATTGTCATTCAAACAATGCATCCAAATTTCAATTTCTCTATCTATTAGCAAGGTGACGCTGAATAAATTATATAATTTTTTTTAGCATTCATTTTCTTTTGTCTAAGATCAGAGAAATAATATCATAATACTGTATATAAAGAACTTAGGCTATTGCTGTGCAAACTGAGGTTCAATAAATAAATCTAAGGCTTTTCCAAACAGCTAAAATTACTCTATTAATAATCTCTATTGAATATCTTAAGATACAGAAAGAAGATGGATTCTAACGAATGTTTTCAAACTCTACTGAGAAGAAAAAACTAATATACAAATCATTTTTGCACAAAACAAAATAAAACACAAAAGTGATGGTTCTTTTAGTAGGAGAGAGCAATAAGGTGCCATAAACTATTAAACTATTAAAAAATATTAAAAACAGCATAAGGCACTATGTAATTAACTAGAGAATTAGTAATATAATTATTAGTACAAGGAGCTCAAACAATATGTAAACCAACGGTAACTGTACTGTTCAAGAAAAATTTCAGGGAAGTGGTAGGTCTTAAATTCAAAGATGGGCAGGACACAGGAAAGAAAATGGAAAGAGGAAAGTCCTGCTTTAAGTCAGAAGTCCATGTATGTATGCCCACAGCAAAGACTAGCCCAGAGGATGCATCCACTGTGAGGCACAGAGCATCCCTTCAGAAAAGTTTCATTAATTTTTTATTAATAAATTATATAACCAAGAGTTTTTTCCAGCTAAAATAAAGTCATTGCATAAGAAGGTTTCATTGACAGTTAAAGGCAAAGCAGTAAGCATTTAATGGACAAAACAGTAAGCATTTAAGGAAGTCCTCATGGTGCGGTGGTTAAGTGCTTGGCTGATAACTTGGAGGCTGGCAGTTTGAACCCAGATGTAGCAGTTTGCATCATGAAGATTACAGCCTTGGAAACCCATTGGGGCACTTCTACTCTTTCCTACAGGGTCATTGTAAAAGAGGAAGACCTTCCAGGAGATGGACTGACAGAGCGGCTGCAACAGTGGGCTCAATGGTAACAAAAATAAAATTTGTAAAAGCATAGCTTAATCAAAGTTATTATACTAAACATAATTCAAAATATTTACTCAGCATTACCCAAGACTCTTTGCTCATGGTAATCTGAATCAAGATCTAAACATTTGCCTTTGGTTGATATATGTCTCATCTTTTCTGTTATATGACAGAATTTTGTCACCTGTCTTGTATGTGACTTATTTGTTGAAAAAGTTAGATAGTATTTCCTGTAGAATCTGACTCAGTTTATCTTTGTGGTGTTTTCTAGCATCTTCCTCTGTCTTCTACATTTCCTTTAAACTGGTAGTTTGATGTAGAAAAGATACAACAAACAACCAAAAAAAAAAACCCAGTTGCCTTCAAGTTGATTCCAACACTTGGCAACCCTGTGGGCATCAGAGTACGGCTCTACAGTTTATAAACACAATGTATTTATAATGGCTGACTTTTTTGAGATAAATTACCAGATCTTTCTTCCCAGGAATCTCTGAGTGGACTCAAATCTCCAACTTTTCAGTTAGCAGCTGGCTGTGTTAATTGCTCGACTCAGGTTCTTCAATGCAGAGATCTTATTAATACTGTATTCCTTTAGAGGGAGCAAAATAACTCAGATGCATAATGTTCTGAATGTTTTGTTTTGGCACATCAGGTGACATGAAATATCTGATTTTTTTCTTACATTTTATCATGTTTAGTTTGATCAGTGAGTTCAGGGAGGTTATCCTGATCCATCTCCTGTTCTCTGTCAACATTTCATCTACAGGTTTTAGAGATTTTGGTAGATTATTTCACTAGAATTGCAGAGTGATGACTTTATCACTCTGTCATTCTTGCATGTATTAACTGTTGTTGTTGGATCCACTGAATTGGTTCTGACTCATAGTGGCCCCAACACAGCAAAATGAAACACTTCACGGTCCTGTGCCATGCACACAGTCATTGTTATACTTAAGCCCCTTGTTGCAGCCAGTGTGAATCCATTTTATTGAGAGTCTTCCTCTTTTTTTCCGATCTTCTACTGTACCAGTCATGATGTCCTTCTCCAGGGATTGATTCCTCCTGGCAACATGTCCAAAGAATGTAAGATGCTGCTTTGCTATCCTTGCTTCTAAGGAGCACTCTGGTTGTACTTCTTCCAGGAGAGATTCCTTCATTCTTTTAGCAGTCCATGGTACTTTCAATACCCTTTTCTAACACCACAATTTGAAGATGTCATTTCTTCTTTTCTTTCTTTTTCATTCGTTGGCCAGTTTTCACATGCATATGATGCAACTGAAAATACAATGACTTGGGTCAGGAACACCTCAGTCTTCAAGGTGACATATTTAGTCTTCAGCACTTTAAAGTGGTCTTTTACAGAAGGTTTCCCAGTGCCACACATCTTTTGACATCTTGACTGCTGCTTCCATGGGTGTTGGCTATGGAACCAAGAAAAATGAAATTCTTGCCAATCTCAATCTTTTCGCCATTTATCATTTTGTTGCTCACTGGGCCAGCTATGAGGATTTTTCTTATGTGGAGGCTGACATGTCATCAGTACTGAAGACTGTGGTCTTTGATGTTCATCAGCAAGTGTTTCAAATTCTCTTCACTCTCAGCAAGCATAATGTAGGTTGTTAATGACTCTTCCTCCAGTCCTGATGCCTACTTCTTCATACAGCTCAGCTTCTCGGGTATTTTGCTTGGCACACAGAGTCGATACAAGGACTGCCAATTACCCTGTGAACTCAGTCTAGAAAAAGTGCACATGCCTCATTGCTGAATATCACTATAGTCACCTTAAAGCGCTCCCCTGGGGAAGCTGAGCACTGACACCAGCAGCTAGTCCACTCTGCAAAGGAATTTTGGAACTCTTTTTCTGTAATAATCATCAGAGCTGTCATCGCATAAGGTCTGACAATTCAGTTCGCGATTGCATCTTAGGAAAACTGCTGGTGTCTGTGCAGTTTCCCAAGCATAGTACTTCGAAGGTGACCGTAGTGATATTCAGCAACGAAGTATGTGGCACTTTTTCCAGGATGAGTTTGTGAACTTAATTGTCAGACCTCCTTAAGTACAGTGAATGGAAAAAACCTTGATCCACACCTTTCCTGACTTTACACCATGCAGTGGCTTCTTCTTTCTTTCCATCCTTTGCATTCCAATCACAAGTAATTATCAATTCATCCTGATTTTCAGTTTCACTCAATTTCAGACCGCAGAAGCTGATAAAAAATATCTTCAGTCTCTTCACCTTTGCGGATGGTACATAAGTTTCAATAATAGTTGTATTAACTGGTCTTCTTTATAGGCAGCGATATACAATGCTATCATTGCCAGCACTGTACTTCAGGATAGATCTTGAAGTTTTCTTTTTGAAGATGAATGAAACGTCACTCCTCTTCAAGTAATCTTTCTTGGCATATTAGAACAAACGATTGACTGATTCAAAATGACCAGCATCAGCCTATTTCAGCTCACTAGTGCCTTGAAAGGAAACCCTGGTGCCACAGTGGTTAAGTGCCACATCTGCTAATGAAAAGGTCGGAAGTTCGAGATCACCAGGCGCTCCTTGGAAACTTCACAGAGCAGTTATCTGTCATATAGGGTCATGATGAGTTGGAATTGACTCAAGGGAAGTGTTTATTTTCATTTGTTTGTTTGTTTGTTTACTTTTGTAATGCCTTGCAAACACTGGTAGCCTAGTGGTTAAGTGCTACAGGTGCTAACCAAAAGGCTGGGAGTTTGAATCCACCAGGCACTCTTTGAAAGCTTTATGAGACCGTTCCACCCTGTTCTGTGGGGTCTCTCTGAGACAGAATTGGAATGACTTCAGTGAGTAATGCCTAGAATATCAATTCTTGTGTGTTACATCGCATTTTTGACAATTTCAGATTTTCCTAGATTCATACTTTGTACATTCCGTGTTCTGATTATTAACTCGTTTGCGGTGTCTGTTCTCATTTTGCATCATGCTGTGACAGCAAATGAAGGTCCCCCAAACTTGACTCCATCCACATCGTTATGGTTGCTGGACTCCCCCAGTCGTCTGTTGAGTTCCTTCCAACCTGGGCTACTCATCTTTCTGGCACTGTATCGGACAATGTTCTGCTGCTATTCATAAGGTTTTTGCTGGCTAATTCTTTTAAGAAGTAAACTACTGGCTGCCTCTTCCTGGTCTGTCTTAGTCTGGAAGCTCAACTGAAACTTGCTGGCCATGACTGACCCTGCCGGTACCTGAACACCAGTGGCATAGCTTCCAGAAAGCTTCCAGAATCACAGCAACATGCAGGCCTTCACGGTATGACAAACTGGCAGAGATTTATTACCTGGATTCCTTCATTTAAAAATGCTCAGTCGTTAGCTATGCTTAGCAACCTGAAATTCGGTTTGCACAGAAAACATAGTATCAATGCTTCTTCACTCTGATACACTTAATATTCTCAGCATAAGTAATTGCATGTGTTTCACTGAGTCATAGTCATTATTCGTTTTGCCCTAATAGTCTCAGCATTGGGCAGTGACACCCTTTCAAATTGACGCCTGTGTGTTATTTATGGGATATTGCTATTTCGCATGTTTTATGGTAAGAACAAAACATCCTGTGGTCATCTTGTAAAATTCCTGTCCCACATTTACAGTTAACCACTTCTCCAAACCTCTATTTCTCCTTTATTTTGGCAAAAAACAGCAAAAAAAAAAAAAAAAAAAAATTAGATTCAGAAAACACTCTGATGACTCCATGTCCTCATTGTTACTGGATTGTCCTAGTTTCTTGAAAAATGATGGCGTGAGGAGATAATTACTATTTAAAAAAGAGAAAAATAATCATGTGTATACAATTTTAAAATTCAAGTTTAAGTTTAATTAATTGTTTTTCTTTTACATTTGTATTTCTTTTTTTTACACTAAAAAATGTATCTGTTGGTGACTTTAAGTTTAATCCTTGCTTGCTTTATTCTACATTTATGTTTAACAATATTTTGAAAATAATGACACTACTATTCTTAGTAATGTTAGGATAATTGATGCAGCTTAAGAATTTATACTTCTTAGTGTAAATTCAAGTATGTAGATGTAGTTATTGGAAACATTTTTTTTTTTGCAATTATAGAAATTCCAGTAACTGATTTGTTTTTTGACTTTCAGTGGTGTGGTAAATTCTTTTAAACTCCTTTTATCATGACCAAGGTAGTGATTATTTTCCGTATGGAAAAAGATACTTATTACAAAAATGAATTTTTTATTGCTCTCAGGTTTTCTGACAATATTAATCATGTGAGGACTCTCAGATATGCCTTACTTGTGGCCATAGAAGCCCATGCAGCCTTATCTCTGATTTTAAAAGCTCATTTTACAGCAAAGGAAGGTTAGCGATGCAGTGAACTCCACGTGATTCAGTGATTCCACCACATGCCCAAGAGCCCAGGTGGTGGAGAGGTTAAGGGCACAGCTGCCAACCTACAGGTTGGTGGTTTGATTCCACCAGCTATTCTACAGTGGAAAGATACCGCAATGTTTCCTGATAGATTTAGGGCCTTGAAAACCCCGTGTGGACAATTCTGTTCTATTGTACAAGGTTGTTAGGAGTTGAAATTGACACAACAACAGGCTTTTTCAGAGTGCCATCAAATACCAGAAGTATCTGTATTGACAGACTCACAAAATGATCTGTAGAGAGCTGGGTGGTGCCACCGTTTAGGAAACAGCACCTTGTGTGGCTCGAATGTGGGCCTAAATCAGTGGCCAACATCTGATGCCAGTTTCCTGACTGCTCAAATGCAGGCCTCTCCTCTCCTCCATTCGGTCTTGTCTGCACCACTGAGGATCTTACATTTATACTTGAACCCCTTGTTGTCGAGTTGATTCTGACTCTCAGTGACCTTATAGACAGAGTAGAATTGCCTCATAGAGTATTCAAGAGGCACCTGGAGGATTTGAACTGTCGACTTTTTGGTTAAAAGCTGTAACACTTAGCTGCTACAACACCAGGCTTTCCTTACTTGCTATGAGTGGTTTGAAAACCCAGTTGCATTCTCAGATAGTCAGACATTCTATTGCTAGATTTATTGAAACTTGCTTTCTGTGAACGTTGTAATTTCTCTATTTCTGTGAGGGAATTTAGGGAGACTTATAAACAAAATTAAATGAGCACCTTTACCCAAATGTGTACTTACTTTTTAAGCTACGGTATTACATTCCTCATCCCCAACTAGCTTTCAGTCCCCGGTGCTGTTAGGTCTTTTTGTCTCACACTTCCCTAAGAAAGTACTCCTGAGGAATTTAGGTTTGTAGTTAGCAAGATTTGGGTTTTAATTTCTGACTCTGAGACTTGTTTTGTACAAGAATGTGGACAGTTTGCTGTAGTTTTAAACACTTCAGTTTTTTTCTGTAAAAAAGGTAATAATCATATTTACTTCAGAGAATAAGGACTAAATTATTCAACATTTTAACAGCTAACTGCAATGTGTAGTCATGAACATTTGCTTCTTCTTCATTTGTGATTTAATCTCTTTGTACTCATTCACATTTCAATTTGTTAGTAACATCAATTAAAAGGTTTTTTCTGTCGTAAATGCTCCGCAACAGAAATAAATGCTTTAAGAGGAGAATTGTCTGGCAATCAGACATACTGAAGGAAGTACATTAGGTCTGATTCTTCTCAGTCAAATGATTATGAAATATACATTGTCCAATAGCAATTTCATCAAGAAAATTCTGGCAACAAACCATCAGATAATCTAATCACATTGGTTGAAAGATTGGTTTCATTGAAACTATTGATCACCTGTATCTCACAAAGTATTTACGCCTTGTCTGTCATATCAGACAAATGAAGTTTAGAAATAGTCACTGATGAAAACAGCAGAGAGTGCTTGTGTATGCAATGTGTATTTCTGCCTGATGTGTACAGTACCTTATTCTAAAACATAAATTCCTAGAAACGGAGGAGCCTGTTGTATGTATTTTCTGTGTCTCTCCTAACGTATTGTGAGAGATCAATAAATATTAAACCAACACATTGTGCTTCCACAAAACTAGACATGAATTCATAAAATGACAATCCAAGCACCAGGCAAAATATCTCATTTGGAACTAACCATATAAAGAGGCAATAGGGAACAGATGAAAGGGCACAGCTGTCTCGTTCCACAAGTTTAGTTGGAAAATAGCCCAGAGAATATGGGAATATGTGGCTGTATATCTTTCCTATAGACTCATCACTTCTGCCTTGCGTGGGGGCTCCACCACAGCACCTTTCCTCTTCACTGCAGATCAGTGATGCTCACGTGCCGACAGCTGTTAGCTCTTCTACCGACGGAACTAAAATTGTAGGGCAACACTTGTTCCCTCGGTGACTAACGAAGAGTCAGAAAAATATATACCATATGCAGTTGGGTTCTACCCTCCTCTGATTTGATTGCATCTAAAGTTGATGATATCGTAGAAGTTGAAGTATACGGAAGACGTGACTCTACATCTTTGCTGACCTAATAATTGCATTGTGTTCAGTTGAATTGAAATGAAACTTATATTTTCCTGACTTATCAGTGAGTTGTACTCTAAACCAAATCCACTACCATTGAGTTGATCCCGACTCACAGTGAGGCTATAGGACAAGGTAGAACTCCCCCAGAGGATTTTCAAGCCTGCAACCTTGGAACCAACTCAGCATTTTTTGTTTAGTTTGGTTTGGTCAATTTTCATAGAAGGTGACTGCCTCATCTCTCTGCCGAAGAGCATCTGGTGGTTTTGAACCGCCGATCTTTCAGTTGGCAACCAAACACTTAATCATTGCATCACCGGGGCTCCTTTTTTATTGGTTTACCCTGGTGGCATAGCCATTAAAAGCTATGGCTCCTGACCAAAAGTTCAGCTGTTGCTTTGCTTTTCTATCACTTATTTGGAGCCCTGAAATTGCAGTGATTAAGAGCTCAGGCTGCTATAGGAAAGGTCCGCAGATGGAATTAACTAAGAGCTTTTTGGAAACCTGGAAAGCCTTGTGGCATAGTGGTTAATTGCTAAGGCTGCTAACCAGAAGGTCGGCAGTCCAAATCCACCAGATGCTCCCTGGAAACTCTATGGGGCAGTCCTGCTTTGTCTATAGAGTCACTGCGAGTTGGAATCAACTCAATAACTATGGGTTAGTGGGTCCTGGAAACTCCAGGGGATAGTTTTTCTCTGCCATACAGGGTCGCTATAGTTGGAATCTACTCCAAGGCAATGGGTATGATTATACTCACTTCTTTTAAAAGCTTTTTATACTCTTAAGGACTTTAGAAATTATAAAAAATATTTTATAATCAACTTATTTAGTAAATGGGACCTCTCTGAAGCAGGCACCATTAATATCATTACTCACAATTTATAGATGAAAAATTATTCAGTTTACCTAAGCTTCCTAGCTGATATGTGTAAGAGATCAGGCTAGGACTCAGATATTCTGGGGCTCTGCTGTGGTGGTACACTTTTCAAATACTACATGGATGTAATTAATTCAGTGGCAAAATATTTATGGAATATCCACCATGTGCAAAGTAAGATGCTAAAAAAAAAAGAAGAAAACACTGTGTTTGAGTCAATGCAGACTCGTAGGGACCCTATAGGTAAGGTATAGCAGTGTAAATTATAGAAAACCCATTGCCTTCCTGAAAATTGTAACCTAATGAAATAAATATGAAAATAAACAAGGTAATCATAAATTGTTTCAAGTGTAATGCAAGCAATACACAAGATTGGGTTAAGGAGCCAGGGAAGACTTCTGGGAGCAGGTTTGCTAAATTTAGCAACTTAATAACACTTAAATTTGAATTTCCGATAAGCAACCAAAAACTTAGTATGAGGATGTTCTATGCAATATTTGTTATCTATTTACGCATAGTCACCTAAGTCAGATCCAGCTTGATGGCAACTGGTTTGGTTTTGGTATTTGTGCTTTGGACAAAATGTTTTATCTGGGAAGTGAGTTTTGAACAAACATGTGAATTAAAAGAAGGTATCAACTATGCAAAGATCCAGGCAAATAATTTCAAAAGAGGGACCATCTAAGAGAAACCTTTAAGAATACGAAGAGATCTTCAAAACCCTGAAGAGTTAAACACATCTTAGTCATAATGAGTGAGGAGGATCACAGTGGAAGATGACTTCGGAGAGATAAGCAGAGGCAAGATTATAGACCATTCTACTAATAGGTTCTGACTGTATTCTAAATACATTATGTAGCTCTTTAAAGACTAAAAGAGAAATATATCTGTTTTATGCTTTTAAAAACACTGCTTTCTTGTGGAAAGAATGGTAAAAAGGATCATGATTATAATATTGTTTCTAGGTGTGAGTAATTCGGTCATGGCTTGGGTTCAGTGGTGCTAGTTAGCACACAAAGAGCCCGGGTGGTTAAAATGCTCAGCTGCTAAGTGAAAGGTCAGAAGTTCAAACTCACCAGACACTTGTGTGAAAAGATGTGGCATTCTGCTTCAATAAAGATTACATTCTTGAAAACCCTGTGCGGGGCAGTTCTATTCCATCCTCTAGTTTCACTATTGACTTGTCAGCATGCAGTAGTGACAAAACCGTTAACATACAAGGATTCATTGTGACAAAAATGGATAAAACATTGGTTGCTAACCAAAAGGCTAGCAATTTGTACTCAACGAATGACTCCACTGGGAAAGATGGGGCCATCTGATTCTATAAAGATTATGGTCAGGGAAACTCTCTAGGGAAATTCTGCTTTGTCACATGTGGTTGCCAAACTAAAAACCAAACCCAGTGCTGTTCAGTTGATTCTGACTCATAGTAACTCTATAGGACAGAGTAGAACTGCCCCATAGAGTTTCCAGGGAGCACCTCGGAGATTTGTACTGTCGACCTTTTGGTTAGCAGACATGGCTAGCACTTAACCACTGCACCACAGGTTGTCAATAGTGACAACCAGCTCAACAGCCCCTAACAACAACAAAGTGGACAGACAGAGAAGTGGATGGATACAAAATTCTTATTTCAGACAAAAACACGCAGGACTTAACTCACGTAAGAAACTGAATACTCAGTGGACTGTGTGTGGAGAAGATACAAGGGGAAAAATTAAGAATGACTTGTAGGTTTGGGATTCAAGCAACTGGGAGTACAGTGATGTTATTTCCTAAAATTGGAAAGAATGTATAAAGAAAAAATTGAAGACTGAATATAGGCAATCAAATGATTGCTCCTCAGCATGCTGAATTTGAGAGTACAGTTACATGTACGGAAAACTCTGTTGGCGAAGTGGTTAAGTGCTGTATCTGCTAAATATGAGGTCAGTAGGTGAAATCTGTCAGGTGCTCCTTGGAAACTCTATACAGTTCTACTCTATCCTGTAAGATTGCTATGATTCAGAATCTATTCTGTGGCAGTGAGTTTTTGAGTTTGGATAGATTTATGCAGGGAAATGTCAAATCAGGAGTAAGTTCTCATCCAGTAGGGTAGGACAAGAAGGCTCAATAATCAGCCATGGTGGGGATCACATAGTTGAGTCCCAGTGGCGATACAAGAATAAAAGTGGCGTATCCTGAGAACTCCACTAAATACCGCAACTGATGTTCCAAAGGCGTGGGGGTTCCCCTGGGAGCATGGCCCCTAGACCCGATGCTGCCTCTGATCATCAGTCATTACTGATCATAAATCATCACTCCTCAGGCAGGAATGGACTGGACTCAGCAACACAGAGTGACCACATCATGTGTGCACTTTATGGTTCTATGCATCTATAGAATCTCTCCTACTGGCCTCTTACTAGAGGGTAGTGCAGAGGGTGGAGGAGATAGCAAAGGGGATTGTTAGGCGCATATGACTTATATGGAACAGAAAGGAGGAGTGTTCTGTCACCAGTCAAGGAGAACAGTAGGGCTGCCCATAGGCAGGCACGTGAATTTAAACCAGATTGCATACTTTCACTTAATCACAATTAAAAAAAAAAAGGAGAGGGGATCAATAAAAATAGTGCTAACAGCCAAGTTTCAGGGGTGAGATCACAAGTAAAAGAATGTCTAAAGAGAGAAGATCAGAAGGCTCATGATCAGGCTCAAGGCCTGGTAAAATTCAATATCTGAAAAAGGAAAGATTAGCAACCAAATGAGGAGGCCCTAACAATATCAGTTGCTGCTGAATTTATTTAGACTCATGGCAACATCTTGAATGCAGAATAAAATGGCTGCATGAGATTTTGAGTGCTGCGACCTTTTGGAAACTGATTGTCAGGTCTGTCTCTTGAGTATTATTTTAGTGAGTTCCAATCGGCAACCTTTCAGTTAGTGGTCAGCTCCAGAAACTAACTTGTTAAAGGGCAAATTAAAAAGATATTGTAAGGAAGTCCAGAAGAGAAATGTTTCACAAAGGAGGAGTAAACAAATTCTTTTGCATGGGCTTCTGAAACTCAGAATCAGTTTAGGATGGAAATACACCCCTTTGATTTGGCAAAATGGGGTCTTGACTCACCTTGAGAAGAGCTCTTCAAAACTATTAAATGAAAATTCCCAAAATAGCCTTTAGATATTTTGTGACTGAAATCTAGGTGTCTTAAATAGTGTTTTTGTCACTGCTTGTTGGAGACTCAAACACTAGAAAACTTCTAATATGTTAAAAGTGTTTGAATGACTCATCTTCCAAAGCATTCTTCCCTGATAATACTTTTGTCTTTTACTAAGCATTTACTTAGTAAAGCTCATACTACATGTTATCACTGATCTCATTTCATGGATAAAATAAATCTAAAATCCATTTCTTAATATTGAAGAATCAGCTACATGGGAAAAACTGTTGTCTATAATAAACCAAGTAATGTTATTTTGTAAATAATGAAATAGGAATATTACATTAAAATCTTGTTTGGGAAATTTTGCACACCTACATTTAAACACAAATACTAAATAATATGATAACCCATGAATTTCACTGTATATTGTTAAGTCATTGTTTTCCTCCCTAGTCTCTCTGTTTGATTAATTCCTTAGATATAAAGAACAACATCCTTATTATATATTTTTAATTAACATATATTATGGCATCCCCAATAAAAATCAGAGCCATGTACTAAAATAGCAACATTCACTTCACCTCAAAACATACTTATTTTAATAAACAATGAAGAATATCACTCTTTACTAAAGATAGGAGTTTGAAAATATATTAAATATGACACTTGCAATATTTACTGCAAGATTCATCTTTTTTTATCTAAATGATTTCATTGAAAAACATTGTCCAAAATTTGTCAAATAAACCCACTTCCACTGAAGTCCAAAATAATGTACATTTTGTTACTTCTAGAAGCATTTGTCAGATTTCATTTTATGCATTAATTTGTGTTTGTGTTTTCTCTAAAGGCAAAAGTAGCCCAGCTTCACAATCCTAATGCATATTTATGCTTCATTGTTTTCTAGCCAATTAAAATGTGTCATAGATTTCACAAGGATGTGATTTGCCTTGTGTTTATAGTCACCAAAAATACATATTTACTGTGTTCACAATGCTTAATGAGAAGTTTTTTAGTAGACTTAAAAGAGGAGTTTAAGTGGGTGAAACTATCATTACCATGTTCTGAATGGGATGAAATGTTGCACTGAATAACATCAAGAAAAAAATCTCAATTATAAAAACATTAGCAAGTTAATTCTCCCAGGAATTCATATAATCTCATTTTACTAAGAGTGTATCTATTCATTAGAGTCTATAAACGTATTGTCAAGCAAGCTTTTTTGAATTATGATAAATAACACCACAGGTGACTATACGGAAAAGTGGTGGTATTATTGATGAAATCTAAAGAGACCAGTTACCGTTATATGAATAATTTCTACATTTTCACCATAAGAATGGGTACAAAACCATGAAAACTTCTGCTTTTATGACCAGACCTGTGGTCATCCATCAAACAGAGAAATTATAATATAATGCTTTGTATTATCTGTGTCACCAAAGTCAATTTCAGATCTAATATTAATAAGGAAAACAAAGAATACTGTTTCTGGTATAAAAAAAGAAAAAATACTACTAATGTGACATCTAAAGCTATGAAAACTAACATTATTTGGACATTTAAAATATTTGTAACACTAAGATTACGTTATAACATATTCATAAGTGTTAGGTAAATTATTATCCTCATTTTTATACGAGAAAATTTAGACTTAAGAATTTAATGAAACTGACCAAAGTTGTGATTGAGTGGTGTTTAAACGAGAGTTCAACACCAGCCTATGTGCCTCCAGACATCTGCTACTACAGAGGACTTCATCCAAGGGGCAGAAATGAAGCTAAAACTGTTAAGAAATGAGTCACAGTAAATTCTGAAATATATTCCATTCCTATAAGTTTAAGACATATAGTCTGTTTTAGAAATTACATTTTTTATTATTTTAAAAGTCATATATAATTATTTAAAATTAAAATCATATTAATAAACATTCTTTTGTTTCATTCAACCCTTTTCTTGTTTTCCACTCGTAAACGAAAAAAGTTTCAACTGTTTTAACTTTTTTTTTTTTTTTTTTTGGTTATCTCCTCCACATTGTTTGCTAGCACGCTTCAAAATTATTTTCTGACATTGCCTTCTCAATGTAGAGGTGTCACATGACTCAATTTGTCCCAGTAATCTTATTTTAACATAATTATGGCTAGGTACATAGTTTTCAGTATTGTGTCAAGCGCTGCACTATGATAACATTTTCTTTCTGTACTTAAAAAAAAAAAATCCTAGAAATTTTGTCTCAAACTTCTATTTTGCTAGTGTTTTGTACCCCTATTTATAATTCTTTCAACTTTTCTGTTAGAATACTGTCTTCCACATAACGAATCACATCAGGTGATATGTTGGTTTCAAACAATGGTCTCTCCTAGAGTCCTTCCTTTTGGTTCTCCCCCCATTCTTTTCTTCTCATTTTCACTATTGTTTCCTAGGCCAACTGAATCTTCTTTTTGTTGGTCTTCTATTTGACTTTTCCTCCCCTATTTTGACAGATAGTAGTTTCCAGAAAAATATCAATAATAATTTTCATATCTTTCATATTTTGGGGATATTTTGAGCTCGTTTTATATAACTGTAGTTTTATATTAAGATTTGCTTGTGTAAATCTAGCTGAATTTTCTGAGTTTTTTTTTGGTAGAATTCTGAAGACACTGCCCCCTGACTTCCAGCTTCTAGTGTTGATTTTGGCAACTCCAGTGTTATATATTTTTTAAAATTTTTATTTGTATACTTTGGCAAATATTTGGCTTTCTTCTCCATTCTTTATCTTCACTCTTCAGACATTTTATAAAACACATTTTTGAAGACAACGTTCCATGAATATTTTCATATTTCTACACATTTAATGCTTACTAGGCAAAGATGACTGGTAATTTAGGATAAAGAATAATTAATGATAAGCACACATCAGACATTATAGTCTGTACTGAAAGATGGAGCAATTCCTCTGCAAAAGACTTCTTTGAAGTGTTAAAAAGCGAAGATGTCACCTTGAGAACTAAGGTGTCCCTGACACAAGCTAGGGTATTTTCAATAGCCTCATCTGCATGTCAAAGCTGGACAATGAATAAGGAAGACCAAAGAAGCAGTGATAACTTTAAACTGTAGTGTTGGCAAAGAATATTGAATATTTCATGGACTGCCAAAAAAATGTCAAATCTGTCTTGGCAGAAGCCAGAATGCTCCTCAGAAGTGAGGATAGAAAAACTTAGTTTCACATAGTTTTGACCTGGTATCAGGAACACCAATCCCTGGAGAAAGACATCATACTTGATAAAGTAGAGGGTCAGCAAAAAAGAGGAAGACCCTCACAGAGACGGAATGATACAGTGGTTACAACAGGCTAAAGCTTAGCAATAACAACAAAGATGGTACAGAACCAACCAGTGTTTCTTTCTGTCGTATACAGGGGTGTTATGACTGGTGACCAATTCCAGGACACCTGACAATGTCATTGATCTGAAGAGACTGCAAGTTTTCTCTCCCTTGGAGGCATTTCTTTACATTTTACACTCCACAATGATATAGGAAAGTTAGAAATTATTTCCTTGCTTTAGATAAAAATTTGTCATATTGTAGAAGAACTTTTTCTTTCTCTCTTTCAAGGGGAAATGTGCTAGTTTCCTAATATAAACTCAAGCTTCATAATTTTGTAATATCTTCCTTGTAATGCAAATTCTAAAACATGCATAGGTCGGAACACACTCTGTCCACTGAGTCACTCTGTGAGAAACTTGCACTCCAGGGACTGGCAACATGGTGCTCCTCTGGCTGCTGTTATTGCTGTGACAGATATAATATCTGGTCTCTAGTCTAGAAATCAAGAGGTAGACTAACATGTACATATGAGAAAATCTCAGACCCTTCCTAATTTGAGATGAAACAACTTTCTTGATGGAAGTCATTTTTGCACTATTTGTTCTGGATACATTTATCTGGAAATTCACTTCATTTAGTCTGAGATAGTCCCTCAAATTGGTTGTTAATAATTGTCTTTCTTTCATTTTCTCTCTTCTCTCCATTTTGGATGTCTATTAATTATATTATTGTATTTTTTTATGCTTTTTTTCCCCCTGAGTTCAACAAGTGTATTTGTTCATGCTTATGTTGCTGCTATAAATTCTGCATATATATATATAATTCATAATTTTATATTTTGACATCTGTATTTTTAATTTTCAAGAACCAGTTCATGGTGTCCATCATTTTTATAGATGATTATCATTTAATAAATAAAACTATCTCATTGTCCTGAACATATTATATCCTAAGAGAATATCTGAGTTCTCTTATCAAAGATTTTTTTTTTCTTATTTCAATCATTTTCTTTTACTTGTCTTTTCTGGAATAGCCAATGATTCTGAATTGATTGTTGACATGTAATTCTATAATTCAGATGTAATGAGTAGTTAATTAGAAGTTTTCTCTGAATGTGAAGGCAGAATGAAGGTTTTTCCATTATTAAGATTTGTGAGGGAGGCAGGGCCAAGACGGTAGATTAGACACATGTCTCATTGATTCCTTTGAGAATTAAGGCCTAGGGAAACAACTGAACAGAGAAGTGTGGACAAGAGTAGGTGTAGGGTTGTGAGATTGTACTGGACAACAGAAAGGGGCAAACTACCTCTGTCGAAGGCAAGGCAGCAGCACCCTGAGTCCTGCTTCTGCTGGCACAGTGTCTGAGATGATTATAGGTATGGATACCTTCTTTGTGAACTGGGAGGCTGGGGCTGGTACTACCAAGGTAGTGAGCCTGGCACAGACCAGCTGCTACACTGAACTGCACTGCCTAAGTAAACTGTATACTTCGTGGCAAAGAGGCTGTGCTTGGGACAGCCACACTTAGAGAACTCAGCAGTGACTGGTAACTGAGAGTGCCAGTGTCCCTCCCCCTCTCTTTTCTGAGCTGTGCCATAAATACTGCTGACTCACTGCAGGAGAGGCAGCTGGGGTGGGATGCCATCCTGGTCAGGTAACATGCAGAGTCAGCCATGCATGAGGCCTCAGCTGGGACTAATTCTCATGCGGAGCAATAGTGCCTGTTTAGATAGTGCTTCTCCCAGTATAAAAGCTGTTTTTAAGACAATTGTACTTAGAGAAAATGATGGAGACTGACAGCTCGCTGTGGTGGTACCCTAATCCCTCCCTTCTTTGAGCCGCATCGTAGTATCTGGGGACAGCCTAAGAGGCATGGTCTTTGTCATCTGGAGGCAGGGCCTGCCACCCTTGAAGGCCCAGTAGTTACCAGTTGTGGCTGGTCAATACCTCTCTCAGCAGAAAAACAGCACTAAAGATAAGAGCAGCTAGAGAGCACGGCAGTGTCTGGCTGCCAAGTGTGGTGGTGCTATCTTCATCCTTACGGAGCCATGACATAGGGATAGCTGATGACTCCCAGAGATTCTACCAGTAGGGTGCCACCTTTGCCAGCCATAAGGAGGGCCCTGCCACCCACAAAGTCCTCACTGCTTTCAGCTGCCACTGGAGAGTGCCCTTCTCACCATAAAAGCATTTTTTTTCAGATAAATACGTCTAGAGAACACAGTGGTTCCTGGCAACTGAGTGTGGTGGCATCCTTCTCTTCTCTCTTCCATTAGCTGCATCATAGTTTTGACTGGCACAATGCTGGAGAGTCAGCACAAGTAGCTTTCCACTTTTATCATCCAGGAGATGGTACCTGTCACTCCTGAGGGTCCAGCTTGGGCTAGACACTAAGTCAACCAGCAATATGGTGCTTGACAGAGTTCATATTGTCAGAGAAGCTATACATAAGTAAGTTGCACCTAAAGAATGCAGTGCGGGCAGGCAAGCAAATCTAGCAGTGGCCTCATTCTCTCCATTCTTAGAACTATGCCACAGGTCTTGTTGGTGCAACACCAGAGAAACTGAACAGCTTCTTGATGGCATGAAGACAGCAATCAATATCTAATTATTTAAAGAAACAGACAAGAGCTTTGCAACACTCCAAAAGTAAAGAATCCAAAAACTTCCCAGATAAATAAGCCTTTCTGAAACTATCTGAGGTAAAATAGAAAAGAATTATGTATAGAACATTTCATGAGATTAAAAAAAAATGCAGCAGAACAAAATGAAAAATTAAGTAAGCTATACGAACTGCTAGAACATTGATGATGATTTGAATCTAGCAGATCAATAATAAAATTACAGAATTAGACAAAGCAATGCAAAGCCCAAAGAGTAGGTCTGAGGAAAAGGAATGCAGAATTAGCAGGACTGAAGACAAATCAACTGACACCAGCATTTACAAAGAGAAATCAGGGAAAATAAATAAAAAAAAAGAATAAGCATTAAGAAGTATGTGGGACTCTATCAAGAAGAATAATCTATCAATAATGGGATTTCCTGAATAGGGAGGAGTAGCAGTAAAAACAGAATTGTTGAAGAGTTGCTGACAGAAAACTTCTCTGAAATCACAAAAGAACATAGATAGTCAAGATACTTATCAAACACCACAAAAACTAGACCCGAATGAAAGACACAAAGATACACCATAATCAAGCTTAACAAAATGAAACATAAAGAGAGGCTCTAAAAGGCAGCAAGCCTTAAAGCAAAATTAATGTACAAAGGGAAGCCCTATAGGATTTTCTTTGACTTTTCAACAGAAACATTGTGGGCAAGAAGAGAGTGGGATGACACATACAAAGCCTTGAAAGAGTAAGACTTCTGACCCAGAATTACATATCCTGCAAAATTGTCTCTCAAATATGATGTTGGAATGAAGACATTTTTAGATAAATGGAAGCTTAGAGATTTTGCAAAGGCCAAAACAAAAGTATAAGAAGTACTAAAAGAAGCTCTTTGTTTAGAAAAACGATATCGTCAGATGTATACTTAAGGATGCAATGCAGGACACAGCATCTAGAGTCCTGCTGAGTTAGGGAAGACAAAAAGCTCAATCAAAGCTAAAAGATTAAAAGTAGGGAACTAGTGATTTTAGCATGAAAATTTTGACATCGTCACACTATAAAAGGGAATATATTACAATACTTATAACCCTTTCAGATGGAAAACAAATTAAGAAGCTATACAGAAGTTGAAGATTGGTTTCAACTTAGAACATTAAGGGAATCAAAGGGGTAGCCGCAAAGCAAGCTAACAGTGCAACGTGTCAAAACAAGAAACATAAAATGAAAATCTCAGCAAATGCAAAAACAACACTGAAAAGGATGAAAAGTAAACCCATAAAGAAAAAAGACTCAGAATAAGATATTAACAGGGACAAGGAAAACATCAACAACACAAAAATAAAGACACCAAAATGACAACATTTGACACATATTTATCAATAATTTCACTGAATGTAAATGGATTGAATGCTCCAATAAAAGAAGCAAGGAGTAGCAGCTTAGATCAAAAAATCCAATATGTTGCTTATAAGAAATACACCTTAGACTCAAAGATATAAACAAACTGAAAATCAAAGACTGGATATAGCAAGTTAGCAATGGGTAAAGAAGATGAGCAGTGGCAATACTAATCTCAGATAAAATAGATTTTAATGTAAAATTCACCATCATGGACAACATGGCAGATTGTTTTGGTCAAGATTTATATCCTAGACAATCAATCCTATGAGGGTGGTTCTACTCTGTCCTATGGGGTCGCTATGAGTCAGAATCCACTCCTGATAATGGGTTTGATTTTCATTTTGGAATGTCACAGTGGTTAAGCCCTGTGATACTAATAGAAATGTCAGCAATTAGAACCCACTAGCTGTTCTGCTGGAGGAAGATGTGGTAGTCTGCTTCAATAACAATTTAAATCCACAAAACCAAAGCCACTGCTGCTGAGTTGCTTCTAACTCATAGCAACCCTGTAGGTCAAAGTAGAAACATCTCATAGAGTTTCCAAGGAGTACATGGTAGATTTGAACTGCTGACCTTTTCGTTAGCATATGCAGCACTTAACTACTATACCACCAGAGTTTCCATAAAGATTTAAAGGTTTTGGAAATCTATGGTCAGTTCTGATCTGCTCTGTAGCATAGCTATGACTCAGAATTGATGGTGGCAGGGTTTTGTTTTGTTTTTTGTTTTTTTTTTGGTGTATATCCTGTATATTGTATCTGTTGCCACACAGTCGATTCTGACTCATGGTGACACTATAGGACAGAGGAGAAACTGCTTCACAGGGTTCCCAAAGAGCAACTGTAGATTTGAGCTGCCAATCTTTGGCTAGTAGCCTTAGCTCTTAACCACTGGACCACTCTGGATCCCATATACTGTAACTTATATAGTATGTTAGAAGGTGATGGATTCTATCAAAAAATAAAATGAAGAAAGGGGTCTAAGAGTGCTAGACAGAGTAAAAGCTAAGCAAGTTGAAGTACTAATTAAAGGACTAGAGTTATTCAAATCAGATCTGTAACTGTGTCCACACTTTTCCAGAAACATATTTTTGACATAGTTTGTAAAGAAACTATGGTTCTATTCTTTGAAGTAAAGCATCACTGTTATTTCCTCTTTCGGCTTTTGGTATAAAAGAAGAAAACCGCTTGCAGAAAGAGAAAATGGAGACCAGTTAGAGACCAGGAATATAACACTAGCTTAGAAACAAAACAGATACTCAGTTCTATAAGACTCAGAATTTGAGCAATGTTTTTCATGAAACCAGCAATTCTGTATGTAAATATCAAGAAGAAATAAAACAAATCAAGTTCATTAGTTGGCTATGTAAATCACTGTGTTCTAATTAATAATGGATCCCAAGGTAATCATTTCTGTCTATAAACTTGGAAAGTTAAATTAAAAATTTTGATTACATGTTTGGGATCAAGTACTCTGGCACTATCTTGGAATTCACATTTGGCTCCAACGTGAACCACGTAAGTAATCTCAAACTTCTACAACTTTCTATCATTCAGGTATTAAAATCTTAATGTGGAGACTACTTACCTCATAGGTTTGGGATAAAGATCAAAAAAAAAAAAGTAGTTAATAGAAGAAAAGTCCTTAGAATAGTGCCTGAAAAATGATACTGATATATATACACATATTTTTTCTATTATTAGGATTTTATTATGTACTTATTATAGCAAAGAAAGGATTAAACACTGTAGAAAAGTTATTGATCATTGAAAACGTATGGTAATAAAATAATGAATTTTGGCAGCACTTTAAGTTTATAAACATATACCCCTTATAATGATATGTACACCCCGGTGGTATGTGGTTAAGTGCTACGCCCGCTAACCAAAAGGTCGGCAGTTCAAATTTGCCAGGCACTCCTTGGAGACTCTACCAGAGCAGTTCTATTCTGCCTATAGGGTCGCTATGAGTCAGAATCGACTTGATGGCACTGGGTTAGATTTTGTAATTATTAGATACTGAATTTCTATAAATCACTTTCCTTTTATTATTTAAACTGCCACTTGAAATTATTAATTTTCCTTTCATGGTGATCATGGAAAGGATATCACAAATACTGCCAAAAATTTCCATATGTACCCATGGAGAGATGGGACAGTTTTATGTGGTCTTTCTCACCATGGTCTTGTAATCTCCAGCAAATGTTTGGGTGGAACTACACAAATAACATGCAAGTAGCTCATTATGGACATTAGACAGCTTGGCTGATAATGCAGATAAGATACATTAAACCCTTGGTGGGGTCGGATCATGCAAATAAGAATGCATAGAACCCTAAAAGAGGGTTGGGCTCCCACTAGGCTTAAAAGAGAACCAATTCCAGAACATAGTCTGGATTTAACTAGCAGGAAGAAAGAAGAGCCACATGTAGAATGCATCCTTTGGACCAAGGGTCCCTGCAAGGAGCACGTCCTAAGGCCATGATACAGAAACAAAGAGCTATAGCATTGGAAACAGCTTCCGACAGTGAGCAGCTGTGGCTGATAAATGACTGCAGGAGAACCAGGAGATCAGTGCAAGACAGCTGTGAGACAGCATAACAGGCTTCACAGTCCATGGTCCATGGAGTGAGATGATCTGTGGAGCAACAGAGCTGAATCCTGCTACCTGGCTGACTGAGATGACTTTGAACACTTATTGGTGGAGACAAAAAGACTTGCATGAGCAGGAGAGAAAAGAGAAGCCAAAAGACTCTGAGAGGCTGAGAGCCAGAGAGAGGCATGGAGGCTGTCATAGCTGAGAAAAGCTGTCTTAGCTTCTTAATCTCATCCTGAATTATTCTTGATCCTGAATCATAACCTGTTACTTTTGTAATAAGCCCCATAATTGCATATTGCCTGTGAGTTCTGTGTGACCATTGCAATGAATTCCTGAGCTCAGCAGAGAGGTAGAGAGTACCACAGGATAGATGACTGGTGAGAGAGCTAACAGGAAGTTTGAAGGAATAAGGCAGGTGTTCCTCATCTCCACCTCATAGGAATCTGCTGGGGGCTAATATTGACTTTGATTCTTTCCTCCCTTCTTGTAAAATCAAACAACGAGGTCTGACAATGTAGCATCATGCCATTGTTACAGTAACAGAGATACTGTATACATACGAATCCCTTTTGAATTTTATGAACTGAAGACTCTGGTGTTTCATTGTTTTGTGGAAATTGGTTTTTTATTTAGTGGTTCACAGAGTGGCATCTGTTAACAAAAGTGCTTATCCTGTAAATATGGAAGTTTTATTTGTCTGATTTTTTGTTAGTAATTTTTTCTCAAATACGTAACATTGTTTCCTCTCAAGTCTTCTTCACGTAAACTCACCATATTTTTGATAACTTTGGGTAATCAATAACTTTAGGTTTTATCATGTTTTTATGCTATTAATGTACTAGTATCTCTTTTAGAATTTAATTTGTTTCTGAAATCTTTACCAGAAAATAAAAAGTTGAACAGTGAATAAAAAGCACTTAAATAAATCTTAGCAGAAGAAATTATTATCCCAATCAAGAATATTCATACAATTTTCAGAAACAAAAAAACAACTGAATAATAGATACCCATTTTTAAGTAATGAATATGCAAGTAGCACTTTTTCTAGGATGAGCTTGCAAATGCAATTGTTGTAAGTTAAAGCAAAAATAAATCCTCTCTAAAAAATGCAATACAATAATATTTTATTGTACTTGCCAGCCAAAGAAGAAGGTTAGTAGTCACCTGAAGAAGGAGGAATAAACAAGAGACATGTTTTTTTGAAGCTAGTGAAAAATGAGATGAACAACTTTGAGCCAGTCAAACTTTATGACTTGAGGCATATGAATATTTTGAACTGAAAATTCACTTAAAAATGAAGTTATAATACCCGAAACAACTTTATAGAAGCAGAGTAAAATATGTGGCTACAATAGTGAAACCGATTGGAGTGCCTTCAAAGAGTCCACCTCTTCATTCCAGTCACCAGGTATAAAAATAAGCACATAAAGGAAGCATATCGCGTTCACCTACACAGGGGCTCGTCAATTTGCTCTTTATGATAGTTTGTGACTGGAAACTCTCGTGTCAAGTAAATGGCTGAGTGTATATCTCTGCCCGAAACCGTAAGACGAAAATACAATTAGTGCACTTCGGATTAATTTAAAAAGGAAACAATTGCATTTTTCAAAAATGTATAATCTTACAGAGCCATTTTTTGCAAAAATTCATGAATGAACGAAGCATCCTTAACCTTAAGGGGAAACCCTGGTGGCATAGCCGTTAAGTGCTATGCGTCTACCCAAACGATAGGCAGTTCATATCCACCAGGCGCTCCGTGGAAACTCTATGGATCCATTTTTACTCTTGCTATATGAGTCAGAATTGTCAGCACTGCGTTTTTGTTTGGTTTTAAGTAAGTTAAATGGTTTAAAGGATTGAACTGACTTGTCAGGGACACCAAGATAGAGCCTGAAACTTGTCTCCTATCTCCTGCACAAAAGTGCAGTACGAACAGTATGTGTTCACGTAGCGCTGTATGCAAACTACATCATTGAGTCAAAGGCCAAGGCAGCACGTTCCTGAACTGTTGTTACTCTCATAATTATTTTTATCTTCATTGACTTGGTCAAAAAAAACAAAAACTGTTGCTGTTGAGTCAATTCTTACAGCAGTCCTTAAGGATACAGTGCATCTGCTTTATAGAGTTTCAAAGGAACACCTGGTGGATTCAAACTGCCAGTCTTTTGGATAGCAGCTATAGCACTTAACCACTCGGCCACCAGGGTTTCCTCAGTGACTTTGTTTTTATGCCCTTTTTTTACTTGCCTAGTTAGATAAATCCCCAAGTAGCGTCTCTTTGTATTTATTGATTAGGAAACAGAATCTTAGTTATTTATGTATTATTTGCTTATTTATTTTCACCTTCAGATGGTAGCAATGTAAAATTTTGGAAGTCACATGTTTTGAAATAAACTGTATCTCATATGTTACTTTTTCTGTCTTGTTTTTCTGTTATAAGAACTCCATGGATGATTGAGGTGTATCAGTTAAAATAACCTCAACAACTGGATTTTATACATGGCTTTTCTATGCTTTGCATTCTAGATAATAGAGGTAGTCATTTATTTCTGATGATTCTGGCTCCTTGACAAAGCCTTCTACAGAGAGGGAATGGGCAACTACTGGAGATTTTTCCAATGCTGTATATGAGGATTTCTCTGCCCTTCATATTTCTGAGAGTGACACCTTATAATTGTCCTCTTTAATCACAACCTTGTGGCACCTGACATTTGAAGGTGTAACTTTATTACAACATGATGCTTTATGACTACAATCCAATATATGTTCATATTATAACTTCTTAAAATTCCAGTTAATAGCAAGAGAAGATAGAAAACAGAGGACATTCTAGGAACTTGTGCTAATTTGCTTAAGATGATTTTAGCATTTTAAATTATCTTTAATGGTTTGCTTCTGGCTAAACTATAATGTCTTATTCTCAAATAGGTTTATATTTCATCACTAATTGGTGTATAGCTATTCAATTAAAGTATAAGTTGAGCTTACTCTTTCCCTATTAAAGGAAGGATATCCTGGTGGCATAATGATTAAGTGCTAAGGCTGCTAGCCAAAAGGTCGGCAGTTTGAATCCACCAGGTGCTCTTTGTAAAATCTGTGGGACATTTCTACCCTATTCTACAGGGTTGCTTTAAGATGGAATTGACTCAATGGCAGCAGGTTTGGTTTGGTCTTTTGACTAATAAAGAAAATGACATTCCAAAACCTAGAAATGCCCCATACATCAGGAAAGACGAAAATCAAGACGTGTACGTTCTAGCTCCATAACAAACTAAAAAGTTACTATTGACATTTGGAGTTTATCAGCATTAACTCTTATCTCAGAAAATATGTGGCAGCTTCCTGGGACATCTCATTATGCCTGAGTCTCTGTTGAGGAAGACTGAATGTAACGTTTCAAACTCTGGTTCTATCATTTGTTACCCGGGACAGTTTGAAAGAGTTTCTTGAGTTCCTCAAGATGCCATTCTCTCCTCTATAAAACTAATAAAATAATAGTGCTGATTTGAGAGTGACTTTCAAGAATTAAGATGTGCAATAGTTGTAAGATGTTCAAAATGACAGGGTCATGGAATAAGTTTTAGTAATTATCTCTATTGCTATTGCTGCTGTTGTGTTGTTATGAGTATCTCGTTCCTCTGGTGTAAATCTCTCCTTCATAAATCTTAAGTTGCTTGGAATAATTTCACTTACATCAAGATAAAATCTTTCATTCTATGAATTCTTCTTATTTTCCTTCCTATATGTCATACCAAAGAATCTATACTAGATAAAACTAAATATGTTTTATGATACTTTTCATGTGTGATGAGACATGTTTGAAGGTACGAGAAATATTATCAACTGGGTACGAGTCAGGGTAACCATGTCATTTATTGTCCTGTCTGAGACCTCATAAAACTGAAATGGGTTTCTGTTAAGCAGGGTGTCATGGATTGCATCGTGTCCCCCCACCCCAAAATGAATGTATTGATTTGATTTGGCCATATGTCCCAATGTGGTGTGATTCCTCCCATGTGTTGTGAATCTGCTTCTGTGTCGTTGATGAGGGTGAATGGGTGGCATTAGTGTTGATGGTGCAGGACTCCAGCCACCAGCTTGTGAGATACAAAGGAGAGAAGTGAGCAGAGTAAGCTGGGAACCTCATACCACTGAGAACGCAGCACTGAGAGCACAGCACGTTCTTTGGACCTGAGTTTCCTGTGCCAAGATGCTGTCATTGAATTTGGACTTAGCCTACTGGTCTGTGATAATTTTTATTGAATGGACTTACAACTCATGAAAGGAGCTGTGAGAAAATTTCTCTTCATGAAAGCTTCCACTCACGGTATTTTCTGTTAGAACTGTACTAGGTGACTAAACTACAGGGGGAGCCATCAGAAGGTATTATTGAAATTAATTCACAGAAAATTTTGTGTTAATATATTCTTATACTCCTTTTTTTTAAAAAAAATAGTTGCTACACCAGTGGGAAAGTTTGAAGATACTCGCTTTGAAAGATATACTATTTTGTTGCCTGTAAAAGGGCAGAGCAAAGTAAAGACTGTGTTCTTGGTTATAAATCAGTTTCATTCTAAAAACAATATGATCGGGGAGGAATTTTAATTACAGCTCTAAAAATTTTGTTGAAAATTTCATGGTATTATGGGTGGAAAAAATAATCATATATTTGAATGTTATAAATGGAATAAAAACTTTAAAAAACATTGTTTTCTTTAAATTTAGAGATGATAAAAGTGTGGCTGAAATAAAAAAACAAATAATAATAATAAACTTACCTAAGTCTTATTAGAGTTGCAGCCATGATTCTGATTAAGTTCTTCAGGTACGTAGTGATATGTCAAGAAGATTGACAGGAAACAAAATGCAGAGCAAATAAATTAAGTAATGATTCTAGACCTCACATTGAATCATTTATAATTGAACACGGGTGCAGATAAGTAACATAAGGCAAGTGTTAAACTAAAATTCCTCTTCTGTTTTCTGTTTCTTTCTTTTTCCCATGACAGCAAGTCAACTCATGCTTTAAAAACAAATAATCAAGTAAATTCATAGGTGACTACCATCTTTCAGGAAATCCTGGCGGTGTAGAGGTTAAGTGCTACAGCTTTTAACCAAAGGCTGGCTGTTCAAATCTACCAGGTGTTCCTTGGAAACTCTATGGGGTCATTCTACTCTGTCCTACAAGGTTGCCATGAGTTGGAATTGACTTGACAGCTGGGGGTGGTATTTTTTATTATTATTATTTTTATTTTTATTTATTTTATTTTTTTTACCAGCTCGTAAAGAAAACCTGAGGAAGTAGTATGTTTTACAAGCTATTTCTAGGGGAGTAGCTTTGCTTGATATGCAGAAATTGCTTCTTTCCTATTACTTTCTTCCATGTAAATTCATATTAGACAGGTTCATATCTTTTATTCTATTTAGATCATGATAATACTTGTCGAAAGGATAACAAAATCTACATTTTAGACATCTTGTTATATTTTTGGTTATTGAAAGGCATAAAACAAATACACAGATGAAAGATAACATAGATCTGCACTGCAGATTTAAATCTTCAAATAGAACACTAGAATGGTTAGTTCAAATTTTGTGAAGTCTTCTAGAACAGCTTCATTTCAGGTGTCCAAATATGGGAAGGCATGGACATAGAATTACATCATAAGCCAAGCAGCAGACATTGTACAGAATACACATAAGACAGATCTTCTCTTGATGGAAAAGACAATTGGAAATACAGTTCAAATTTGGAAGTTTTGTAATTAAATGAGCTCCTTTTAGTTGTATTTAGCCAATGCCTACTATATAATATGCATAGATCTTCAATCTAGACACAACAGTGCAAAACAGCACTTTATATGTTTAAATATGGATTAAATAAATAAATATTAAATAAATGAATTACCTAAGCCAAGCCAAAGCCAAGTGCTGTCAAGTCGGATCGAATTACTTGAAGAAATTCTTAATAAATAAGTACTATTTGAAATAAGATAAAGAAGCATTTCACATACAAAAAAGCTGTCCTAAAGTCTTTTTGCTTCATTCCCTGATGCTTATTATGTTGGAAGATATTTCCCTGAACATATATGATTTATGACAATATTTTAAAAAAAAAGCTTATTTTGTTAAACTCTATTCAAGTAGCTGGATGTTTTATTCTATTTTGGGAAATATAAAAAAATCAATGAAAAAGTCTAAAAGCGGCAGAAAATTAGAATCTCACATAGACCTTGTTCCCTGTTTTCCCATAGCCAAATGAGAGATCTGTAATGACACTTAGTGAGATGTTTGGTGGGAGTTATTTATTCTCACTAGTCATGAGCTAGACAAGAGTCCTGCTTTCTATGGGAGTTAATTCTTGAAAGATAGCAAGGGTAAGCACAAGAAATAATGTGTAGGCTAAAAAACTAATTTATTTGATGAGATCCCGGGGAAGAAAACAACTCTGTAAATAGGAACTCATGCAATTTAGAGTATTGCAAGTGTCTGCTTTCTCCAGTTAATAAGAGAACCACAATTTTCAAGAGATTGAGTCAAATGTTCTTAACTCAAGACATACTAATTAGTCTAGGTTATAACATTGCTAGACATTATATTATAAATAACTAAGTAATATTAATAAATAAACTAAAATTCACACATTTGGGTAAGGTTTGTTGCCCTACGAGCACTTGCTGAAAGTATTTCCATAATTCTAACTTGGCCAAACTATTCTTATAATGGATGTTGGAATTTTTAGCAGAACTTATAAGAATATTTGTTTTGTTACTACCAGTTCTGTATATTTAAAAGATGATTTCTATTTTCTGAAATAGCTAAGAGTCATTACCAACATCTGAAGCATTTTTCTGAATCAAAAACAGTGTCTCTAAGGTTGTAGAAATGTTTACTTGTGCGGCTTAGAAATTTTCTTTCCCGGCAATTGTCAAAGTGGTGACTTGACGATAGTAATGAAGATGAACTAAGGCATTTAAAGACAAGTAATTATTAAGTGATAAAGATTTTTTTAATTTGTGTAAAAGATTCATTTAAATTAATTTGAAAATAATGTTTTCTTTAAAAATATATGTCCAAACATTTGTCATAATAAAGCATAAAAATACTTGAAAACTAATGAATGATAAAAGTGGAATTACCTCAGAAATTCTATCATAGTCTGACTTACAAATGGTATGAACAAGTTTTCCTACTAAGGAATAGAAGAGTAAACATTACTTACAGGTTATCACAGCATGATTAATAACAGTGAAAAATGAAATGAATGTGAAACTCCAGAAATAGAAGAGTGACTAAATATTGTGGACAATCATTCAGTTATTAAAATACTTATGAAACACATACATGCTGTCAGAAATTCTTATAGTAATTGTAAAAAACAGAGTATGAACTGAATGTATTATACAAGTGCACCAAAGTGTTTACAAAACAGGAGAGAGATATAATATTACTAATATCTATTTCTGTTATGGCAAAGAGAGGAAATGATGAGTGACTTTAGTTTTTTATTATTTGTATACTTCTTGCTATGATATTTTATTAACCATCAGTTTCTTCCTTTCTTAATTTGAGGAAGGGGAACTATAAGTATCAATTTATGCATAGTGCTCTCGATTATTGCCAGACGTAATTCAGAAGATAATTTCTTACTGTCAAAGATGCTAGGAAAATTGCAGGAATTAAAATAGACTTTTACTGCCTTTAGTGTGTCTCTGTCCCACTTCTCTCATTTTTAACTTTGGCCTCCCCAAAGCCCAGGTTGTAGTGGCTTTTCAGAACAAAAGTGAGGAAATCGACTTGTTATGCTTGAAAACGAGGAGGCGTGGCCAGGAGCCAAGGCATGCAGATGGCTTGTGGAAGATGAGAAAGAAGCAGATTTTCTCCCAGAGACTACAGAAAAATGTGCAACCCTGGTGACACTCTGAGATTAGACAGTTCTGTTGAACTTCTGACTTACAAAACTGTAAAAACAAACAAACAAACAAAAATTTTGAATGGCTTAAGCCAGTAAGTGTGTGGTAATTTGTTAGAACAGCAATAGAAAGTTAATACAGTGTAGGATTCTGGACTCAGGCTTAGATTATTTTTTATGTGTATTTAATAGCAGTTGGCTTGTTTGCATTATTTTTTTAACGTTTCATTATTTTCATTGTGTTTAAAGGGAAAGTTTACAATTCCAGTTTCTCATACAAAAACTTACACATACGTTGCCATGTGACCCTAACTGCTCTGCCTATAGTGTGACAGCACTCTCCTCCCCTGCACCCTGTGTTTCCTATATCCTATTCCCCCTCTTGTCATCTTGCCTCTGGGCAGCAGCTAACTGGTCTCCTGTATCTACCCAGGCCAAGAAACATGCTCTTCACTAATATCGTTTTATGTCTTCTATAGATCAGTTAGTCTTTGTCTGAGAGTTTCGTTTCTGAAATGGTTTTAACTGGGGGCTAACACAGGGTCCTAGGGCCATTTTTTCCAGGGAACTTCTAGTCTGTGAGACCAGTAAGTCTGGTTTTTTTAATGGAGTTCAAGTTCTGCACTCCACATTTATCACACTCCAGTAGGGACCCTTCGTTGTGTTTCCCCAAAGGACAGTCTTTGGTGTTAGTTGGGTAACATCTAGTTTTTCTGTTCTCATAATGATGTAGTCTCTGACATATGTTGCCCTTTCTGTCTCTTGAACTCACATCTTCCTTGTGTTTTTGATGCTCTTCTTTGTCCATTGATCCAGTTGGGTTGAGACTAATTGATGTTTCTCAGATGGCCACTTGCTAGCTTTTAAGATCCCAGATGCCACTTACTAAAGTAGGATACAGAACATTTTCTTTTCGTTCTTATAAGTCACCCACTTTGTGTGTGTGCGTGTGTGTGTGCGTGCATGCGTGTGTGTTTGTACTTTAATATTTTATTGTGGAAGAACCTCGTGCCATCAAGAAAGTAGCACTGGGAGTAGAGCACCTCCTTGACACCTGCGTTTCTTATGCCAAGATGTCCCCTGGCCACAGACTGATATAACATAAGGATTTCCTGCCAATAAGGAGGGAAAGCCTACAATTTGAACATGTAGACTACTGGACTGTATAAGAATAAACTTATTTTTTGTTACAATCCTTCACTTGTGGTATTTGTGTTAGAGCAGTAACAGATGACTAAAACAAAATTTGGTACTGTGAGGCGATACTTTAACAAATATCTAAAATGTAGAAGCAGTTTTGAAACTGTAAATGGAAAGAAGACTCAGAAGGAAGCAAGAACTCATAACACAAATGAAGGTGTAGATGGTGAGGAATGAGCAGCAAAGGACCAATGGCAGCACCAACAGACAGGCAGCAACAGAACCAGACCAGTGCAATACAGTTCACAAGCTGACCCACAGCATGAGGGAACCGACTGCCTGTGTTCAGGAGGCTTTCTGACAGAGTAGCGTGCCTCTGGGCACTTGAATGGAGGGAGCTAGGCTGACTGACCTATGGAGTGAGAGAACTGAATGCCTGTGTGCAGAGGCTTCCTGGCAGAGTGAAGTGTCTGCTGACACTTAAATCAGTAGAACTACATAGCTTTGCAATATCTTCCTCAGCAGGGCAGATGTGGGCCTGAGACCTGGGCCACGAGACCATAAAAATTAAAGCTGAAAAGACAGAGAACAAGGGAAGCTGAGCTGCCTCTGTCTCAAAGTTGTGGCCATGACTTCTGGGATTTGAAAGAGGGGAGCCACAGCTCCTGATGTTTCTAATTGTGAAGTTGCCACTCCTGTGGACTTAGAAAACTATGTGCCTGAAGCTGAGGGACCAAGAGTTGCTGTCCCAGCATACAGGGGGGGCTTCCACTGAGAAGCTGGAGAGGGTGGCCAATACCTAGAGTCTAGAGAGTAGGTCTAATGTGTAAATTATCTCAGAGAATTGTCTCAGAGAACAGAGGATTGTTTTCGAAAGCTTTCAGGGTTAATATGTTTTGGTGACTCGTTTGTTGCCTGATTTTCCTTCCTTTTCCATTTATAATGGAAGTGTCTAACTTGTGCCTATTCTGCCATTGTACCTTTTGAAGCAGATAGCTGATATTCAAGGTTTCACACATGTAGAGGAGCTTTTGGATCTGGAACTGATTTAAGACTTCTATCTTATGGGATGTACATATTTTTGCTACGACTTTTGTTCTGGTAGGACGAATGTGTTACATGTTTCATAAATGTGATTTTGGGGAGTGGGCAAAGGGTATAATGTAAATTGTGTCCCCACGAGAAACGTGTGTAGCAAATTGGCTGGCCCATGATTCCCCGTATTTTATGATTGTCCTCCATTTTGTGATTTCCATATGCTGTATGTTAAAGAGGATGAGGATGGGACTGTAAATCCCTTCCTAAGATCACCTGTCTAGTTCACCGTAAAATGAGATTCCCTGGAGTGTGGCTTGTACCACCTTTTCTCCTACAAGAGATAAAAGGCAAGGGAAACAAGCAGAGAGTCAGGAACCTCATATCATCACGAAAGCAGCCTTGGAAGTAGAGCACATCCTTCAGACCTGATATTTCCTAGCCAAAATGCTCCCTGACCAAAGTCTTATACAACACAAGAATTTTCCTTCAGAACCAACAAAGGAGGAAAACTTTCCCTTGGAATGGACATCCTGAATTCAGACATGTAGTTTACTGGATTATGTAAGAATAAACTTATCTTTTGTTAAAGCCAAAAAAACAAAACAAAACAAAACAAAAATGTGTTTTACGTGAAGGGTTACAATCCAAGTCAATTTGTAATTCAGAAACTTAGACATACATTGCTATGTAATTTCTAGCTATTCTCCCAAATCTGTGAAAACACACTCCTCCTCCCTTCCACCCTGATATGTCCCATGTCCATTCAGTCAGCTCCTGTCCCCCTCTGGCCCTCATCTCATCCCTGAACAGGAGCTGCCCAGTTAGTCTCCTTTATCTGCTTATCTAGTTAAGCCAGGAAGCACACTCTCCACTGGTCTCCTTTTTTTCTTCTAGCCCAGTTCAATCTGTGTCTGAAGTATTGGTTTTGCAAATAGTTTAGGTTCTGAGCTAGTAGAGAGTCCAAGGGCCATGGCTTTTAGGCACCCTCCAGTCTTTTGAGTCATGAGACCTAATGTTTTTAATAGGGTTAAAGTTCTATACCCCATTTTTCTCCTGCTTTGTCAGGGATTCTTTGTTGTTTCCCATCAGGTCAGTCATTTGTAGTGGCTGGGCAGAACATTTTCTTGACAAACTTTGTTATACCAGTTGACCTAGATGTCACCTGAAACCATGGTCGCCAGACCCCTGTCCTTGCTACTCTGCCCTTAGAAATGTTTTGTTGTACTTAGAAAACGTCTTAGCTTTTGGTTTAGTCTGTTTTGCTGACCTTTTCTCTGTTTACTGTGTGTTGCTCCTCCCTTCAGCTAAGATAATCCTTGTCTATTATCAAATTAGTAAATACCCCTCCCCTCACTCCTTACTCTCATAACCATTAAAGAATATTTTTCTTCTGTTTTTAAACCTCTTCTTGAGTCCTTATAGGAGTGATCTCAAGCAGTATTTATCCTTCTGTGACTGATTAATTTTACTCTGCATAGTACCTTCCAGATTGCTCCATATTGTGAGATGTTTCCCAAATTCATCTTTGTTCTTCATCGTTGTGTAATATTCTGCTGTGTCAATATTCCATAGTTTATCCATTCGTCTATCAGTGCACGCTCAGGTTGACTCCATCTTTTTGCTACTGTGAGGGGTGCAGTGATGAACATTATTATGCATTTATCTCCTTGTGTGGCAGCTCTTACTTCTTTAATACATATTCCAAGAAGTGGAATTACTGAATGATACGGTATTTCCATTTCTAGTCTTTTAAAAAAGCAGCAGGCTTATTTTATGTCTTTATCCAGGTATAGAGGTTTTAGTTTGTTGTTTTGGTTTGTTTTCACTCTTCTTCCTACAGCAAGAGGTCTTTTGCTGTGCCCTAAAGATCAAAACTATCAGTTGCCTCTTCCTTTTAAGGTTTTTGATCTTTAGGAGAGTATGTCAAGGTGAAAATCTATGCCCTTCCAGCAGTAACAGCTGCTCTCCTTCCTGAGAGCTTCACTACCAAGGGAAGCGGTCTAGTTTCCTCCCCTTCCTGGAGTGTTTTTCACGAAGACTCAGTAGATGTCTCTGAAAAAAGCTTGAAGTGGATTTGAACTCTCTGTGGCTACCTGGACTTTTATATTCTCAGTGTAATCCACTCTCAGCATTTTCTCACTTGTTAAAGCTTTCTGTATGGTGCCCAGCAGTTGTTCCTCATGCTTTTTCACAAGTGGGTCACTGCTTATGTTTTCTTCTTTAGATTAATAGAGCTTAGTTAGCTATATATATGTATATTTATAACATGCTTTTGTAATTTATCTGGCTTTTTTCTTAGAGTTAAGGTGGGAATAATCTTCTTTTCAGTTTTCTAATTTTCTGTATCCTACACAGAGGAAAATGTCTTCTTCAGTTTTGTCATTTCATAAAGGCAAAATGGTAACACTAATTAGATGCTCATGATTTTGAAATATCTTTTTTAAAATGTATTTTTCTAGTGTTATTAGTAGTAGTTTAACAAATCTCTTATTAATAAAAATTATTTTCCTCTTTTGTGGATTTTCTCATATGTCACATCTCTTATGAAATATGATAATCAATATTAGCACTAATAATCAGTAAAAATATTACCACAGTCTGCAAATGGTGCAGACAATTAACATGCACAGCAGATAACGGAATGGTTGGAGGTTCAAGTACACTCACAGTGTCTTTGAGGAAAGGCTCGAGGCATCTTGTTCTGAAAAATCAGCCACTGAAAACTATGAGGCACAGGTCTACTACGACAAATATGGGGTCATCATGAGTCAAAGCTGACTCTTGGGCAACTGGATGTGTACATATTTTGGAACTCTTTCTCTGGAATGGGCATCAGAGCTGCCATTGTATCGTCTTTGATGTCCTGAATGTCATCCAAATGTCTACCTTCCAATATTTCCTTTATTTGGGGGTAAACAAAAAGGCCACTGGGGGTCTAATCAGGTGAGTAGAGCGGGTGTTCCAATACCGTTATTTGCTTACTGGCTAAAAACTCCCTCACAGGCAACTATACAATTAAGTTTGCGAACTTGCCACTGTGCCACCATGTTTAATGGCCACTCCAGAAAGAGCTCCACAACTGCATTGAAGGGTAGACTAGGCACTGGCGTTGTTGTGTAGCTTCCCAAGGGGAATACTTCAAAGATGAGCTTAGTGATATTCAACAATGAGATACGTAGCACTTAGAACAATTAAGTTCATGGGCTTAATTGTAACGCTGATGTCATATGTGCACATACATACCCACACCCACACCCACACCCACACCCACACATCCACCTTCAACAAATTGAGCGAAATATTGAGTATCTATATAAATTTCAACTAATTTTGTTATTCTAGTTCTTGCCAATCACTTTATATTCAGTGCTACAGATCGTTATCCATCAGAGTCCTTGTACCTAGGAAACAAATGAGAGGTAAATACTAGGGCTCAGAATACTACCCAGAGCCAAAGCCAGCCCATATGAAAATAGGGAACCAAATCTACGTATTGAACACATTCAAATTAGCAACTCAGACCCATGCCTTTAAGTCAATGCTGACTCACAGCCACTCAGGAGGACAGAGCAGAACTACCCCATAGGATTTCCAAGGCTGTCAATCTTTGTAAAATAATACTATCATACTGTTCTCCCACAGAGCAGCTGGTGCCTTTGCACTGTGGACCTCTCCTTTAGCAGCTGAGCAGTTAACCACCAGGGGCCCTCAGTCATTACAAATAACGCATTGCCATAGACTCAATTCCAACTCATAGTGACTCTATAGGCCAGAGTAGAAAAGACCCATAAAGTTTCCAAAGAGTGCTTGGTGGATTCAAACTGTTGACCTCTGGGTTAGCAGACATAGCACTTAACCACTATACCACCATGGTTTCCATGACCAATAAGAGAGTAAAATAATGCAGGAACTCAGACGAATCTAACAGAGCTGAGATTCAAAGATTGAAGATAGTGGGAATAGTTCTCTGTCTCTTTTTAAGGGAGTTTAGGAGCAAGAAATAGCAGTCTGAGTGGCAAATTGTATAATAAGTACTTCAGCAAATATTTCCACATTCTTTTTGAGCAGATTAAGAGACCAGGAAAAATGACTTTTAATGAAATTAAGAACTATGAATGAAATTCAATATGAATGTTACTAAGAATATCAGAATAAGCATCTCTATTCAATCACCTGAAAATTGGTAGAGATAATTACTGTGCTCCTATCTATTTTGTCTGGCACTTATCATAGAAGAAAATTAATGAAAATCATCACTTATTGAGTTACTGCTGTGGTGTAGTGGTTAAGTACTATGCTGCTAACAAAAAGGTTGGCAGTTTGAAGCCACCAGACGCTCCTTGGAAATTCTTTGGGGCAATTCTACTCTGTCATATAGGGTCACTATGAGTCAGAACTGACCCAACCCCAACAGGTTTGTTTTTTTCCCTGTGGTCGGTACAATTTTCAGGGCTTTCACATACTTTATTTCATTCAATGGTGAAAATAAAGATTATGATAAATAAATGATTTTCCAAACATAAAAAAGTATGACATATCTGTAGTTCATCTGATTCTATTAAATATATTATGTAAGTATAACCAAATTGTCTTTCAATTTTTCTTTGACTTTCAAGGAAACCCTGATGGCCTTGTGGGTTAAGTAGTACATCTGGTAACCAAAAGGTCGGCAGTTCAAATCCACCAAGTGCTCCTTGGAAACGCTATGGGGCAGTTCTACTCTGACCTATAGGATCGTTATGACTTGGACCTGACTCGATGGCAGTGTTTGTTTTTTTTTCTGTGACTTTTAAATCTATTTTAAGGGAAGATTCGTTTTATATGATTTGAATACGTCAAAGTCATGTTAATTTTGCTGCACTGTTCTTATTGCTTATATCGATATTACAAGTTTGTATTACAGTCATTTTTGCCTATACAAGCACACACATATATAGAAAGAGATGCTGACAGAACTTCACAATGACTCATTTTAATTATATATAAATGCTTAAAAATATTTTAGCTACTTCGGCGACTGCTTTCAAGCACATTTCTTAGTTTATTTGTATTTGGCTGTTATTTGGGGTGATTGTTATAATTTTGACAAAAAATCTGTTATTTGTCAGTGTTTTTAAAATCTTTGACATGAGTTGTCTGTTCATTTTCTAAACATTTTAATGCATTTTGTATATTTATTTAAAAATTTAAATGTACTTGAAATTTAAAATAATTTTTTAAATTAAAAACATTTGCAAGTCATGTTCTCACAGAAAAATAAATAATATGATACCTTTTCTTGCTCTTTTTTTCTCAGCATTTGCCTAACCATATATTGTTTTCCAGGAAGACTTAACCCTGACTCTTTGGAATTAATGATTTATTCTAGAATGGCTAGTCAGTTGACCAGTGTATAAGAAGGTCATTAAAGAAAAATAAGGATGGACACAACGTTTTCCTTTCTCTGGTCTTCAGGGACTCCTTGTCTTGCATGATTTCCTCACAATAATGGCAAATGGTTCATCAATGACATCTGACATTTTCTTAATTACCCTGAGGGCACCCAACACGAGAATACCCTGATTTGAATTCTTCCTGTTCTTCCAGGAGGTATTTTCTCATTTCAGCCTGGTTTTCATTCCATGTTCCAGGTAAGAGGTTTCTTCCAATGTTAAAAAGCTTTATTGCTGGCTGTTATTACTATTTCTGCTTGCCTGTCAAAGTAAGACAATTTTCTATGATTCTTCTTTTTTGCTTGATACATTCAAGTACTTCCTTTTTCTTTTAGTAAAGTTTTTGTTTTGAACTCTGAAGAAGCATCTTCTCCCTGTTTCTTGAATTTTCTATTTTTCATTGTAGATAATTATGCATTCTTGTTTTTTCAACTAACCTTGAATTCCCTATGGTTTATGCATGATTTTCTTAATCAATGATTAATTATTGAGTCTCTAGGCATGATTCTACTTTCAATTCAGGGATACATTGCCATTGCTCACAAATTACATTTCTGCTCTTGGGGTGTGGCAAATGGCACTCTAAAATCTAGGCTTTTACTGTATTCAGTCTAGAAATCTGCCAGGGTCAGGTTAGTGCTGGAAGTTTATTAGAATCATTCTCTTCATCAGAGTGAATGTACTGAGTCTGGAAACTAGGGGACATAGATTAAACTCTGTCTTTTTGTGACCCTGGAACAAATCACATCACCCTCTTAACTCTGTCCCAATATATCAGAAACATGCCTAAGAATCCCAGTCCTGTCTACCTCACAAAAGTGAGTACATGTGAAAGTACATTGTAGACAATAAATCAATAGACAAAGGCAGGGTATTGTTATTAATAATACATACGGTAAAGGACAATAAGGAAAAGACACTCTTTAAAGAACTCTGGAAAAAAAAACTTGAGAAAAGTATCTCCTGAACTTAAGCATTTTCTAAACATTTACAAATATCTTTGAAAAATTCAACTGTATGCTATATTTACTCAGCTATTATGAAGTATAGGAAAGTTCCTGCTTTCATAGCTTTATATTGTAGAAGTGCATACAGGCAGTCCTCAGTTTATGAACCTTGCACTTTCTGAAAATTTTATACTTAAGAACAGACTACCATAAAAGTTTTATATTCAAAATTTGAGTCAAATACTTACAGTGGTTCATAAAAGCAAATGCATGCACTAGTTTGCTATACTCGCGAAAACACTGCTTGGTTTGAAAGTGTCTCTTAATTGTTTAAAATGCATAGAAAGGTAAAATATATACTTCAGTAAATACTTGGGTTAAAAAAAATCTGACATATATAACTCGTATTTAAGAACAGACTGTCTTAAAGTTGGCTGTATTAAGAATTTGAGTTAAATTCAATGGTTCAAAAAAAACTTTTGCATACAATACTATATGACTCTCATAGAGTCCTTAAAGGATGGAGTTGGAATTTCCCGTAGGGTTTTCAAGGAATGCTTGGTGGATTCAAAGCTCCAGCTTTTTGGTTAGCAGAAGAGCTCTTAACCACTACACTATCAGGGCTTTTTTACATGCATTAAAAACAAAAACCTGTTGCTGTCCAGTGGATTCCACATCACAGCAACCCTGTAGGACAGAATAGAACTGTCCCTCGGCGTTTTCAAGGAGCAACTGGTGGATTTGAACTGCCGACCTTTTGGTTAGTAGCCAAACATTTAACCACTGGACACTAGAGCTCCTTTATGTGCATTAAAAAAAAAAAAAAAAAGTCTTTGCAATTGAGTTGATTCTAAGATCGACCCTATAGGACATAACAGAACTGTCACATACAGTTTCCAAAGAGCACCTGGTGGATTCAAGCTGCCAACCTTTTGATTAGCAGACATAGCACTTAAGCACTCACTAAGTCACCAGGGTTTCCTCTTGTATACATAGAATGGTAAAATATTTGCTAGATATTAAGGGAAACATATGACTAGCTGATGTTAAGTAAGAAGCATATGGACCTGTTCTGACTTACCCACAGATTTGACTTAAAGACAGATTTAGAAATGATTTTCATTTATAACCCAGGAACTGCCTGCAATCCTTACGTCATTCCCTAAGAGAGTAGGAAGCTATCAAAAACTCTTCCCACACAACTCTCTCCAGCTGAGTTGGTACACATACCTTTTCAGTTTAATGTCAAGCTCCTATTGAACTGGGTGTCAGCTGAACAGCTCCTCAAATTTTCTTATAAATTTTATTGCCAGTTGCTGGCTGATATTGAGATGTTGCCACTTGGTGTATTCTTACTTCCTATGCCCATGGCTAAAATCCTAGCACAAATATTACACACTCAGAAAGCATAAAATATTCAAGTCTTCCTGGGAGGCTTGTCTTTCTTTAATATTCTATACTCACCATTCCATTTTATTAGGGTAGACATGGCAGAAAACAAAGAGAAAAGGGGACTTCAAAGTTTATCTTAGGGCAAGGGATGGAGAGGAAGAGAAAGTATGTTTTAGATTTGATACATTTGAATTTTTATAAAATTAATCTATATGATTAAAGTGTCTAAAATGAAAGCTTCAGTAGAGTCAACCACAGGTATTTTTTATTTTGTTTTGTTTTTGCCATTCCAAGGGACACCATGATCTTAACTTTCAATATCGTTACTTGGAGTTTAATTACAAGCTCATGGTTTTGAGTAATTCAGTCAAACTTTTACAGACTGTGTCTTTTTAGGTACAAAACAGGATGAATAATACTTACCTGACTTAAGTTCTATGAACAGTAACTGAGAAAATTTTACAAGGAAACAAAATATATTGTAACTAGTACATGTTGCATCACCAGAAAGATCTACAACGTATATATATGTGTATGTGGATATACATGTAGTTTGTGTATATATATATACACACACATAATATCTACTTATATATATTATACATATTTATTTATATATATATAAAGAACTACTATGCATGTGTGTGCTTGCGTGATCTTTGACAAAACACTCAATATCTCATATTTTGGTCTGCAAGTTGTATGTGTGTATGCATGTACTGCAGATTATGTGTATGCATGTGTGTATACATATACACACGTGTATATATGTACACACACAAATACATATATAAGCTGCAGACCAAAATACAGGATACTGAGTCTTTTGCCAAAGATCATAAGTTCTATATCCAAGAACCACTTACACTGTATAATCATGAAATACATAGAAATAAGTTTGTTACATTCTGTGGCTCAAATATTATAGTTAGGTGTTCATGTGGGTTCCAATAAAAACATAAGAGCTGCAGTAGTGAGAAAGATTTCATGAAGAGTTTCTGAGAGACTTGAGAACATATAGAATTTGATAGCTAGAGGGTTGGCTGGAGAAACTCATAAATAAATGGAGTTGCATGTGAAATGAGAAAGTATCTGTAAAGCAATAAGGACATTGAAATAACATGAGAAAATGATGTTTCAAAATAGGATTAAATAGCTTTGGGAAGCTAAGATGAAGTCAGTTTATAATATATTTTTAAAAAGCCAGACATTTTAAACTTAGTGGAGATGAGAAATATAAAATAAATGAAAGGTTTTGAACTACGGAATTCCACTGTTTTTTTATTTTTTTCTTTTCCTTTTTTATGTTTTGCTGGATTTTTTGCTTATTATTGTTTTTAAGGAGTAGTCTAAAAAATAAGAAGAGAGACTAGTGTTGGCAAGGCAGCCATGAGTCTATGTGGGGTCATGAGGTTACACGCAGAAGTACTGGCTTTAGGAATAAAAAGAAAATACTTAACTCATATGCCAGCACTAAAATTGGTGAAAAGTGGAGCAAATCACACTTGACTGTTTCCTGAGAATTCATTACCCCCTACAGTTTTAATATTAGCAAAAACTAGTTAAAATTAAAGACAGTAGCAGCCCTAAAAAAGAAAATAACCTGTGACAAACGAAATCTGGTATCTACACGCTGAAAAAATAGAGTCTTCCTTTATTTGGACAATGATAGCAGAGTTTCTGGACTGATTTTCAAAACGCTCCCACGTTATCTAGCTGATTTTTTAGTTTTAGCTTCCAAAAAGCCCTCACAGTCTGCCTCCGTGAGTGACTAAACAGGCTTCAACAACATAGAGCCCTCAAATGTCTGGGGTCTGTGCTGATTTCGCAAAATTGCTCTCTGCTAGATACAGTTCTGAAAGCAGTTGTCAAATCAAACGGAGCTGCATTGGCTGCAAGCTACTCAAAGCAAAAAGACAAACATAAAATAAACGGTTGACCTAGCTCAGCATTGCAGGGAACGAAAACAAGGTATGTCAGTCAGAGCACCGCACTATTCTTCCTGGAACAGATAAAACGCATAGGAGAAGACGAGGAAGAAATAAATAAATAGATACATAATAAAAAAATAAAAGCTCAAACAGCATGTAAAGAGTCAGGGAAGAAATAAAACCCAGTGGAAAACAAAAGATAGGCACAGCGTACTAAGAAAAAGACCAGATTCCTTTTTATGTAGCAGAAGATTCGAGTATTCATTTTTCTTTCCTTTCAAGTTGATCACCTTAAAGCCGTAATGGTTCTTAGAAACAACCTGGAAAGCACAGGAGAGCAACAGGAGGATCAGACGGGGAGAAAAATCAATGAAGACAAGCTGATTTAACTTTGAAGAATTATTAACCACCAGGAAAGTCAAAACGCTTAAGAAACAAGAAGATGTAAGTCGAAGAAGAGAGAGTGAAAGATTTATTTTTAAATCCAGTTGGCATGCCAGTTTACCCAGTCAAGAACTAAGCTAATAGCTTAAAAGATCTTGGGAAAATCTGCATGAAGTATAGTAACACAAGAATACAAAAGGCCTGCTGTCTCTGTAGGTATTCATGTACTTAACTGAATTCCTGATTACCCATAGGCATCTTTTTATCATTTTTTAAAATTTGGTGATCTTTATGCACTGCTGCTAAAAATAATTAATATCACTTTAAAAGTCCTGTTGAATCTATCATGGGGAAGATTGGAGAAAAGAAGCATTCCTTTCTGATTAGAGGTCTTTGGGTTTACTTTCAATGACATCTTCTATACAACTGGACGACTGATACATCCAGATTAAAAATAAAGCCTACAGCCTTTTTCAACTTATATAAAGGGAGCTTTGAAAATAATTCAATATATAATATATACCAAAGAAAAAGATAACTTCACGTTGAACTTATGTAGCATAGCAGGAACAGCTATACGTACACTGGAATCTATGAAAGAAAATAACATGCTAAAGGTAAAGACAAAAATAATGTCCCTCCAAGTTTACCATTATCTTAGATATATTAAGTATCTAGTTGATGATGTTTCATAAGACTGTGCAGGACACAGTAGAATTGTCCCATAGGGCTTCCAAGGAATGCCTAGTGGATTCAAACTGCCAACATTTAGGTTGGCAGCTGTAGCTGTTAACCACTGTGCCACCAGTGTTGCCATTAAATATTTAGAACTTCATTGTGTTTTATACACAATTAAATTTCATTCTTTTGAAGTGTCACTGACTAATAGATACATTGATAGAAAACAGGACCCCCCACACATACACAATACGTACACAGACACAGACACAGGAATACACACATTGTACCCTTTTATATCCACAAAGTATTCTCTTCATCTCTAATTTCTCTTGTGAGCCATTATCTCCTCTGCAGTCTTTAGGATTGTGCATTCTCCAAAATACTACTTATTTTAAGTTAGAAGGTCATTCTCACAATCTTTTAAATTTATTTTTGAGTACTGGTGGAGGTCAGCTGCACACCAAGAGACCAGCAGTTCAAACCCATCAGCTGCTCTTTGGAAATTCTATAGGGCAGTTCTACTTTGTCTTTTAGGATAGCTATGATTTGGAACCAACTCTATAGCAACAGACTGAATTTTCTCTTAATGCTTCTAGACTCTATTTCATCATCTTCCTGAAAAATTATATAACCTCTAAGGCACACCCCCAACTCTACCTCCTTGTACCTTCTTCTCCTTCTCATTGTTACCTACTGGTCTCTTAAGTCTCTGTGGTTTTACAGACACATCATATTTCTATTATCTCAACACCTTTGTTACCTTAGGTGAAACTGTTTTCCAAGGTGACAACTCATGGAAAACCATAGTCATTTTCTTGACTAGAAATCTCTATCTCACTTAGCCACCTTCTTCTGCACACATTCCTAGATCTTGTGATAACTTCAAACTCTAACATAAGAAGTGTAGCCACTCCATTCTAGCTAATACTCCTCATCACTTTGGCTTTCCTAACTCGTTTACATACTCTCTTTTCACTTTTCCTTCCACCTAATAATCTTCTACAGCGTCTTGATATCACTGCTTTCTTATTAAATAATTTTTCATGGTTTTAAACTTCTGACCCTACTATATTCTTAGTGATTTTCAGCAGATGATTTGTATTCTTAATTCACAGAGAGTAAAGAAGCAATCATACTAAAACTTTCAACTTTCATTCATGAAATTAAAACTGCTGCATTGCTCTTCTCTTTTTATCTTTCTGTCTTGCTCCTATGTTCTTTTGTCTGATAAACTTTTACTCAGGCTATGATAAGGCCTGAGTTTTTGATACACTCACTGCTACCCTGCCATCCTCCTGAAGTTGCATACCTTTTCAATTTGTTCCTGAAGTACTCTGTACTTATTCCTTCAATGTAGCTTTTAATAGACTGCAGTGGCATGTCAAGTTATCTAACCTTTTGCTCTGCTAAGCAGACTCTAGAATGTTCACTTATGTATATTTATATCTTCTTATTAGATGTAGACACACAAATTTATGTTTACAAATATATGTCTATGCATAGACATGTACTTCAGTACAGGTAGTCACAGACTTTCAACTTATACAGGTTGTAGTGGATCACACTTAAGACCTTTTGTTTTCTTTTGTGTGTATCTTACATTAGTAATATGTACTATATAAAATGTTGCAGCATATAACCTGTTGATGTTTTATTTTCAGATGTTCAGTTGCAAATGTATGTCAAAAATTTTATAGTGAAAGGATTAGCTGAACTTTTTTCTAAACTAATTCAAGTGCTTCAGTTGCTTAAAAGCAGAAATTCAAACACTGATCACTTTACTAAAATCAACAGGCAGATTAAGAAGCAGTGAGATATTACAATGTGTCTTAGTCATCTAAGAGTTATACCACAAGTGGATGGCTTTGATAAAGAAAAGTTTATTTTCTCACAGCCCAATAGCCTGGAAGCCCAAATTCAGAGTACTGGCTTCCAGGGAATGCACTCTTTCTGTGAACAATGGAGGAAGGTACTTGTGTTGCATCAGCCTTTCTTTGATCTGAAGCATCTTGGTGCAGGAACCTCAAATCTGAGAGATGTGCTTTGTTCTTGGTGTTGCTTTCTTTTTAGTACAAGATTCCTACTCTCTACCTTCTTCCCTTTCCTTTTATCTTATGTAAGATAAAAGGATAAAAGGTGGTAAAAGAAACACGCTAAGTAAACTCACTTTACCTTCAAGCAGGGAAGTGACCTTAGGAAGGGTATTATACTCCCACCTTAATCTTCTTTAACATAATCCAGTCTATTAACCACAGGCAGAGATTAGGATTTACAACATAAGAAAGGGAGGTAATCACACAATAATGGGAATCACAGTCAAGTCAAACTACTACACACACTTTTCGGTACACAATTCAATCTATAACACTCAACATTTTGACCCCCCAAATCACATTCTTGCAACATGAAGAAGATATTCACCCCTTTGTATTGTGTCAAAACTTTTAAGCCAACTCCAAGTTCAAAATACAAAAATTTCTGCATGTCTGTGGTATCAAGAATACAAGTTAGGGTGGAGTAAAGCTGGCGGATTAAACACACATTTCCCTAAATCCCTCTGGAAACCAAGACCTGAATTGATAATTAAACAGAGCCTTCTGGACACCTAGTGAGCTCTAGGATGTGGCATAGGGTTGTTAATTTGGACTTCATAGGACTGAAAGGAAAACTTTCTCTCTTTTGCTGACCCCACTCTTGACAAGTGTAGGCTTGCATGGAACAAAGACGGCCTAGAGAAACCACTGTTGTCCATCCTCACAGCATCTCTCCCAGCCTTTATTGACTCACATCATGCCCAAAAAACAACAAACATTGGAAAAGAGCATAACCAAGAAATCACCCATGGCTTCAGAAATCACCCAAAAAGAAGCACCTCAGAACTCTTCTGTGAAAAAGTTTTTCTGAAACTATCAAAGTGAATGCAAGAAGATTATGTATACAGCCCTCCTAGACCTTATACAAAATACAGCAGAGCAAAATGAAGAACTAAGCAAGCTGTTTGATCTGATGGAACATCAGTACTCTGAAATCCAACGGATCAAGAACAGAATCAAAGACATAGAAACTTCAATTTAAAGCCAAGAAAATAGAACAGAAAAAATGGAAAAGAGACTTTCTGATTTGGAAGATGGAGCTACTGACTCTAGCATCTATGAGGAGAAATCAGAAAAAAAGAAACAAGAAAAATGAAGAAGCATTAAGAAGCATGTGGGGTTCTATCAAGAAGAACAATCAAGGATTACTTGGACTCCCTGAACAGGTTGAGACACCTGAGAACACAGAGAGTATTGTTGCTGAGCTGCTGACAGAAAACTTCCCAGAAATCATGGAAGAAGAGAATATGGGTATCCAAGATACATATTGAGTGTCATTGAATATAGATCTCAAAAGAAAGACTCCAAGACACATTATACTCAAGCTTAACAAAATAAAACATAAGCAGAAACTCTTAAAGGCAGCAAGACTCAAAGCAAAGCTAACATTCAGAGGGAAATCCTGTAGGCTTTTTTGTCGGATTTCTCAGAATAAACAATACTGGCCTGGAGACAGTGTCATGACACATTCAAAGCCAAGAATTATATATCTTTCAAATACAAAAATGAAATTAAGACATTCGTAGATAAACAGAAACTCAGAGGCTTTGTAAAAACAAAATCAAAGCTACAAGAAATACTGAAAGAATCTCTTGGCTTAGAAGAACAAGACCACTAACTTTATATTTTAGAAGGAAATACAAGACACATCACCCAGAATCCTACTCAGTCAGTGAAGACTCCAAACTCAATCAAAGCTATAATAGTGAAAGAAATAATCCAGTGATTGTATCATGAAAACTATGATGTCTTCACACTAAAAAGAGGGATGTACTACAGTAGTTATAGTCCTTCCAGAGAGAGAGGAAGTTGATAAGAATGATAGTAACAGAAATTGGCTTTATACATAGTTTATTAAGGAAGATTATAGGGACAGCCATAAACCACAATAAAGATGCAACATATCAAATTAAGAAACGTAATGCAGGAGTCTCAGCAACCATGAAACGACCCCTGAAAAGGGTGAAAAATCAACTCACAAAGAAGAATGTCCCAGAACAGATTAATAAGAACAGAGAAAACATCAACACAAAAATAAACATATCTCAATGGCAGCACTGAACACATACTTATCAGTAATCACATTGAATGTGAATGGATTGCATGCTCCAGTAAAGAGACATCGAGTGACATCTTGGATCAAATGACATGACCCATCCATAAGTTTCTTACAAGAAACTCACCTTAGAATTAAAGATATGAGCAAACTGAAAATTAAAGAATGGAAGAATATATATCAAGCTAACAATGAAGAGCAGATGTGGCAATTCTAATCTCAAATAAAATAGATTTTAATGCAAAATCCATCATCAAGGACAAAGAAAGACACTATTCATTGCTGAAGGCTCAATACACAAACAGGACTTAACAATATTAAATATTTATGCACCTAACATTACTTAATCTAAATGCACTGAAGAAAAACTGACTACTCTTCAAAATGAGGTAGATCACTCCACAGTAACAGTGGGAGACTTCAACATTTCACCATCAATACTGGACAGGTTGTCTAGAAAAGAGCTCAATAAAGACACACAAGATCTTTTTGCCACAATTAACCAACTAGATCTCATCGACATATACAAAACTTCCTATCCATCAGTGGACAACTACACCTTCTTCTCCAGCGCACATGGAACATTCTCCAGAATAGACCATGTGTTAGGACATAAAGCAATTCTCAACAAAATCCATACAACTGAATTAATGCAAAGCATCTTCTCAGATCATAAAGCCGTAAGAGTCAAAATCAATAGCAGAAAAAAACATAGATAGAAAATGGAAGTGATGGAAACTGAACAAAATGTGGCTCAAAAATCCACAGGTTATAGAAGAAATCAAGGACAGAATAAAGAAACTGATGGAATACTATGAGAATGAAAACACTTCCTTCCAGTATCTATGGGATACAGCCAAAGTAGTGCTCAGAAGTCAGTTTATCTCCATAAATGCACACATCTGGAAGAAAGAACCCAAATCAAAGAAATAACCCTACACTTTGAACAAGTACAGAGAGAACAACAGAGGAACACCTCATACACCAGAAGAAAATAGATCATAAAGATTAGAGGAGAACTAAAGGAATTAGAGAATAGAAGAACCATTGAGAAAACAGAAAAGACCAAAACCTGTTTTTTTTTTGAAAAAATAAACAAAGTTGACAAACCACTGACTGAACTTACTAAAGAAAAACAGGAAAGTAAATAAATAACCAAAATAAGAAATGAGAGGGGAGTTTTTGTAACACATCTGACAGAAATAAAAAATATCGTAACAGAATACTATGAAAGATTGTACTCTAAAAAATTGAAAAACCTAGAGGAAATGGCCAAAGTCCTTGATTCATATCACCTACCAAAATTATCACAAGGGGAAGAATAATAAGTTAATAAACCTATCACAAAGGAAGAGATTGAAAAAATCATCCAAAAATTGTCAACCAAAAAATCTCAGGCTCAGATGGCTTCACTGCAGAATTCAACCAAGCTTTTAGAGAAGAGTTGTCTTCAGTACTGTGGAAACTATTTCAAAATATAGAAAGGGATGGAATACTCCCAAATTCATTCTATGAAGCCACCGTAACCCTGGGACCAAAGTCAGGGAAAGATCCAACTAAAAAAGAGAACTACAGACCAGTATCACTCATGAATGTAGATGCAAATGTTTTCAACAAAATTCTTGCCAATGGAATACAACAACATATCCAAAAAATACTCCATCATGACCAAGTTGGATTCATACCAGGGATGCAAGACTGGTTCAACATCAGGAAAACAATTAATGTGATCAACCACACAAATAACACAAAATACAGGAATGATGTGATTTTGTCATTTGATGCAGAAAGGCATTTGAAAAAGTCAAACATCTGCTCATGCTAAACACTCTCAGCAAAACAGAAATAGATGGCCAATTCCTCAATGCTGTGAGGGCCATTTATAGAAAGTCAACTGCCTACATCAACCTGAATGGAGAGAGAGTGAAACAGTTTCCCTTAAGAACAGAAACTAGACAAGGATGCCCACTCTCACTTCTCCTATTCAACATTGAACTAGAAGTTCTACCACAGCAATTAGAGAAGACCAAGAAATAAAGGGCATCTGCATCGGCAAAGAAGAAATCAAAATCTCCCTATTTGCAGATGATGTGACTGTATACACAGAAAATCCTAAAGAATCCATAAGTAAACTACTCAAACTGATAGAAGAGTTCAGCAAAGTCTCAGGATAAAAGATAAGAATAAGTGAATCAGTAGGATTCCTTTTTACCAACAATGAAATTATTAATGAAGAAATCACCAAATCAAAACCATATACCATATCCCCTAAGAAGATGAAGTACCCAGGAATAAATCTAACCAGAGAAATAACAGACCTTTACAAAGAGAACTACAAGTCCTTACTACAAGAAACTAAGAGAGACTTACATAAATAGAAACCTACCTGCTCATGGCTAGGAAGACTGACAATTGTGAAAATGTCTATTTTGCCCAAAGCAATCCACTTATATAATACAATCTGAATACAAATTCCAGTGAAATTTTTTAATGAGATGGAGAAACAAATTACCAACTTTGGAAAGAAAAGAAGCCCTGGATAAGCAGAGCACTACTGAAGAAGAAGAACACAGAGTGAGGCCTCTCACTACCAAACTTTAGAATCTATTATACTGCCACAGTAGTCAAAACAGCCTGGTACAGGTACAAAAATAGACAGATAGATCAATGGAACAGAATTGATACCTCAGAGATGACACCATCTTCCTATGAACAGTTGATATTCACCAAAGGTCCTAAGACATTAAACTGGGGGAAAAACAATCTCTTCAACAAATGGTGCTGGCAAAATTGGATATCCATCTGCAATAAATTGAAACAAGACCCATATCTTACACCACATACAAAAATCAACTCAAACTGGATAAAAGACCTAAGTATCAAGTCTCACACTATAAAGCTTATACAAGAAAAAGTAAGAACAACGATGGAAGTTTCAACATACAGTGTAGACAGAGTTCAAAATCTGTCAAACAAACCACAACCGAAGAGAAAATAGATAATGGGAACTATTAAGAATCAAACACTTTTCTCATCAAAAGACTTTATTAACAAAATTAAAAGACCACCTTCAGAACAGAAAGAAATATTTGCAACTATACGTCAGACATATTCCTGATCTCCATAATCTATATGGTACCACAAAATACCAAAAAGAAAAAGATAAATCATCCAATTAAGCTATGGGCAGAGGAGATAACCAGACAGTTCTCTAAAGAGGATATCCACGCAGCCAAAAAACACATGCAGATGTGCTCATGATCATTAGCTGTTAAAGAAATTCAAATCCAAACTGCAGTGAGATACCATCTCACACCAACAAGATTGGCCATGACCCAAAAATACAAAACAAAGAATGCTGGAGAGGCTGTGTAGAAATTGAAACTCTTACACTGCTGGTGGAATTGCAAAATGTTGCATCCTCTTTGATAAGCAATTTGGTGGTTCTATAAAAAGCTGAACCTAGATATTCCATTTGATCCAGTAATTCTACTGCTTGGAATGTATCCTACAGAATCAAGTCCATTAACACCAACTCAAACATGCACACGAATGTTTATTGCAGCACAGTCTACAACAGCAAAAAGATGGAATCAGCCCAGGTGCCCAACAACAGAAGAATGGATAGGTAAACTACGGTATATATGCTCAATAGAACACTAGACAATGATAAAGAACAATGATGATTTTAGGAAACATCTCATGATTTGGTTTCACTTGGAGGGTGTTATGTTGAGTGAAAGTAGTCAGTGACAAAAGGACAAATATTGTATGAGACTCGTATGATAAGAGTTTAAAAACAGACTCATGCATAGAAGAAAAGACTCTTTGATGGTTGCAAGATGGGGAGGTAGGGAGGGTGACAGGTGGAGGGTTTAGATTATAGACAATTGATTGATATTTGGCTGGGTGAAATCTGTGACAGTACGCATTAGAAAGAAGATCAGTATTAACTGGACTTCAAGATAACATGATTACTCCTCCCATCTTAGCCCAATATTGCAAGGAGAGAGTAGCTGGGGAGGGGGACTAGAGACCACGCATTCAGGAGAAATCAAGGCCAATTGGCACACTAGCATTTTGTTAAGAGAACCCTCCACACCTCACATCGCTGAGTGGTGTCTGCGGTCTTAACAGCTGCCAAGCTGCCCTGTGAGGGTATAACAAATGGTCCCAACTCAGCAGGAATGGATGATCACCAAGGACCAAAATCACATGGAGGAAAGAGAACCCTGAAGACAGAGAGCCCCACATGAGTGGGTGACTATGTCGACTTGTGACTGGAAGATCTGAATGGTGTCTGGCCAGCACCAGTGATAGTTGTGATGGAGGTCCGAAAGAATAAAAGGGGGTGCTCCCTGACATCTCCATTAAAAGACCACAATTGATGGCCCATGGGTCTCAGTGTTCCCCTGGACGCATGGCCTCTGGTCCTAATGCTGCCCTGTCTGTAAATCATAATGGAGGTCAACTCTTCAGATAGGAATGGACTGGACTTGGTGACACAGAGTGACCATATTCCATGCACACTTTGTGGTTCTATGCATTCATAAGATGTCATCCTGCTGACCTCTTACTGGAGACAGGGAACTGGGCTGAGAGGAGGGGATAAGAGATTGTTGGGAGGAGAAGACATGTATGGAGCAGAGAGGAAGAGTGTGCTGCCACTGGGCAGGGAGAGCAGTGGGCGCTGCATATAGATGGGTGTGAAAATTTATATGGGAATGTACATTTTCTTTCCATTGTAATAAAAAAAAAAAAGTACCCCAACAAAAAAAAAAATACAAGTTAACTGCTTCCAAATTGCAATGGCAGAACAGGCAATCTTGAGCTAGAACATTTCCATCACATGTAAGAGAAATTTCAGGGTAAGAAGGCGTAACAGATAGCAAGCAGATTAGCAGAATGCAGTACATTAGCCCTCAAGGCTTTAAAAATACTTATTTGTTCTCTGAGACAATTTACACAATAGCCTTGTCCTCCAGACTCTAGGTACTGGACACACTCCAGGTTCTGAGTAGATGCAGCTTGGCTCTGGGCTACAACTCTGCCTTGCAGGCCTGCTAGGACAGCAACTCTGCTCCCTCGGCATTAGGAAACACCATTCTCTAAATGCCTTTGAGTGACAATTCCACCCATAGAAACACCAGAGGCCAAGACTCCAACCTTTCAAACTCCCAAGGACATGGTCATACCTTTTAAGATGGAAGCAGCATGATTTTGCATGCTCCTTGTCCCTCTAGCTTCTGCTTCTTGTGACTCATGGCTCAGGTCTCAAGTGCACGTCTGCACCACTGGGACAAGTGTTCGAAAGTTCTGTAGCTCCACTGAGTTAAGTACCTGGAGGCACCCTACTCTGCCAGGGAACCTCTTGCCCACAGGTCCTTGGATGTCTTGTTCTTTGGGTTGGCACTAGCACTGTCTCCCACTGGCCTGATTCTGCTGCTTCCTCTCCTCTGTTGCTGTCAGCAGTCGTCTGCTATTTGTTTCGAACCATCTATGTGTTCTTCAGTGTTAACAGTTCTCCTCCGTTCCTTGTGAGTTCTCCACCCATTAACAGTTTCAAGACAGCTAGCACATGTTAGGTGTGTGTTAGAGCAGCACCCCACTCTGTCAGTACCAAATTCTGTTTTAGTCACCAGGGTGCCTCATTTGTGTGCCAGATGGTAGAAAATTCACCCAACAAAAGTTGTCTTTTACTTCAGTGAAATTTCTAGCAGTGGAGGGTTGAGGGGTATGTCAAGATATTCCTTTTATAGTTAAGGCTAAGTCATTGCATCTGGCCTCCACTACAACTAAAAGAAGGTAGAACACTTTCTGGGCCTCTGGAGTTTAGAGGCAACATCCCTCAGTTGGGTGCTCTACTTCAACCTATTTATTAAATGACTCAAAAAGCTGTTAGTTTCAAGTGGGACCCAGAACAAGAGAAGGCTCTGCACCAGCTTCAGGCTGCTGTACAAGCTGCTCTGCCACTTAAGCCGTATAATCTGGCTGATGCAACTGTGCTTAAAAAGTCAATGGCAGATGGAGATGCTATTTTCGAGTCTCTGGCAGACTCTCATTGGTGAAACTGTGCAGAACTTTAGGATCTTAGTGCAAAGCTGTGCCCTTCTGTGCTGAAAAATACTCCTGTTTTAAGAAATATATTTTGGCTTGTTACCAGGCCTTAGCAGAGATCAAATCCCCCACCAAAATACCATGAAGCTTTATTTGACCATCATGAATTGAGTGCTGTCTGACTCAAGTCTCATAAATTCGGTCTTGAAATCTGGAAAACCTTGTGGCATAGTGGTTAAGTGCTGTGTCTGCTAACCAGAATGTTAGTAGTTCAAATCTACCAGGCACTCCTTGCAAACCCTGTGGGGCAGTTCTAGTCTGTCCTATAACTTTGCTATGAGTTGAAATTGACTCAATGGCAGTGAGTTTGTGAAAGGCACAAGTAAGTTATTTGAGGAAGTGGCCCAAATGCCCGTGATCGCCACTCTCGTCACATTATCTTCTCAGTCTGTGCCTCTGTCCTCATAGTGAATTTTTTATGACCATTTGGCAGAAGAAAAGAAAACCCATGCCTGGTTTACAAATGGTTCTGCAACAGAAGGCAGAAACTCTTCAAAAGTAGACAACAACAGCACTGTCACCCATCTCTGGGGCTTTCTCAAAGGACAGTGGTAATGAGAAATCCTTGCAGTAGACAGAATTTCAAGCAGCACCCCTAGTTGTTCATTTTGCTTTGGAGGCATGGCCAGGTTTATCTTGTATGAAGACTGCCAATAAAGTTTGTGAACTCAACCTAGAAAAAGTGCTACATACCTCATTGCTGAATATTACTACAGTCGCCTTTGAAGTACTCCCCTTAGGAACCTGTGCACCAAGGCCAGTGCCTAGTTCACAGTTCAAAGCAATTTAAGAGCTCTTTTTTGGAATGGCCATCAGACCTGATGTTGTAGTACCCTTGATGTCCTGAATGTCATCAAAACATCTTCCTTTCAATATTTTCTTTATCTTCGGGTAAAGAAAAAATGTCATTGCAGGCCATATCATGTGAGTAGGGTCTATGTTCCAATACAGTTATTTATTTACTCACTAAAAACTCTCTTACACACAAATACACTATTAAGTTTGCAAACTTTCCACCTTGCCAAGTCACACAATGGCCATCCCAGCAAAGGAGTTCTAAAGTTGCTTCAAAGGGTAGAGTAGGTGCTGCTGTCAGTGCACAGTTTCCCAAAGGAAGTACTTCAAAGTAACTACAGTGATATTCAATAGTGAGGTATGTAGCTCTTAGTTGCCAAAGCCAAGCAAGTGCTCTTAATTAGACCTTATATATACCTGCCTATTCCAAAGAAAGGTGAACCAATGGTATGTGGAATTTATTTAGCAACAGCATTAATATCACATGCAAATAAAATTATGTTGACAGTAATTCAAAAATAGTTGCAGCAGTACATCAACAGAGATTTCTAAAATTTCAAGTTGGATTCCATAAGACATGGAATAAGGAATACCATTGCTGATGACAAATAGGTCTTGACCAAAAGCAGAGAAAACTAGAAAAATGTTTGTTTATCTATGTTTTATTGACTACACAAAGACATTTAACCGTGAATCCTTGAAATTATGGATAACATTGCGAAGAAAGAGAATTCCAGAACACTTAATCGTGCTCATGGGAAACCTGTACATAAACCAAGAGGCAGTCATACACAGAATAAGAGGATACTGCGTGGTTTAAAATCTGGAGAGGTGTGCGTCAGAGTTGTGTCCTTTCACCATAGTTATGCAACCTATATGCTGTTCAAATAATTCGAGAAGCTGGACTCAAATAATTTGAGAAGACCATGACATCTGATTTGGAGAACGAATCATTGATGCCCTGACATATGTAGATGACACAATCTTGTTTGCTGAAAATAAAGAAAAATTGAAGCACTTAATGAGGAAGGTCAAAGACTGTAACATTCTGTATGGATTACACCTTGACATAAAGAACACAAAATCCTCACAACTGGACCAATAAGCAGCACCATGATAAATGGAGAAAAACCGAAGTTGTCAAGGATTTCATTTTACTTGGATTGACAAGCAACACTCATGGAAACAACAGTCAAACCAAATTTGGTATGAAGTTGTGTAAATCTGCTCCAAAGATCTCTTTAAAGAATTAAGAGGCACCTGACTCTAAGCCATGACATTTTCAGTCTCATACACATGCAAAAGCTGGACAGTGAATAAAGACCAAAATACAGTTAATGCCTTTCTATTATGGTGCTGGTGAAGAATGTTGAATAGACCATGGATTGCAAGAAGAATGAACAAATCGATCTTGGAAGAAGTACAGCCAGAATGCTGCTTACAAGCAAGAGTGACAAGACTATGTTTCACATACTTGTGACATACATATTATCATGGTGAACAAGTCTTTGCACTGAAGAACATTGTGTCTGTTAAGGAAGAAGGTCAGGCAAAAAGCAGATGGCACAGTGACAGCAATGATGGAATCAGACACGGCAAGGATTGTGAGGATGGTGCAAGACTGAAAAATGTTCCCTACTGTTACAGAGAGTGGCTGCGAGTCAAAATTGACTCAAAGACACCTAATGACAACAGTAACGTTATTTTTTCTGAAATTATAATTTGATTGGAGATGTCTGGGAGAAACAGCTTATCACAAAATCTCAAAAATGTGAAGTTTCATTACGCTATTTCAATATTTTACCAAACTCTGAGGCTCCTGATATGCTTATTTTTAACAGCTCCTTCATCATGCTTGATCCAAGAGGTGACGTCTGAGTAGTCTGAATAGTCTGTCATACAATAAGTATCTAACCAGTAAACAAGATGTCTATCAAATATAGTTTCCAAATCCTGCCAATTAAAATGTAGGTTGCAGATTTAGTGTTGTACTTTTCAACTGACCCATATTTAACAACATATTAAGTTATGCATTGTGAAGTATTAAAATATTTTGTTTAAAACTTAAGAAAGGAAGTAACTGGGAACAATAACATTTTAAAACAGAGACTGTTGGGAGGATGAGACATGTATGGAGCAGAGGGGAATAGTGTGCTGTCACCAGACAGGGAGAGCTGTGGAAGCTGCATGTAGGTGGGCATGTAAATTTATACGGGAGTGTACATTTTCACTCAGTCATATTAAATTAAAAAAAATTAAGAAAATAGAAATTCAATAAAGATTTTGTTAAGACGGAGATAAAATAAAAACTGACACCTATTAAACAGGAATTAATCAAGCATATTGTAAGCAAGATTATGGGGAGCAGTATATCAATCTAGTAAATAAAATAAAATGAAAAACAAAATCCAAAATAGAAAAATAGCACAATATGAAAAAAAAATCGCCCAAAGTTCAAACCTCATTGAAAAGAAATCTAGTGGATCATTTCAAATTCTTTCATCAAATTGTTTCATATATTTTAAAATTAGATCTATTTTGTAGTCTCCTTTCCTGGATTTTAATAACATATTCTTTATTAAAATTTTAATTAATATGTTTACAACGAAATCAAGAGTTAGAAATGAACTGGAAAAATAATAATTGTATTTACAGTAACAAAAAAGATAAAACAAATCATTACATGCTTTTAACACTTAAGGTAAGCATCAATATTCCAACATTGCTTCCAGTGAAAAGCACAGTAAGTAATTTTAACCAAGTCTGTGTTATTGTCTTCCTATCATGCCTATAAAAGTATACCCAACAGTTGTCTAGTGAACTATAATATAGGCGTTTTATCTTGTGATTCAAGATTTGAAACTTAAATAAAGTCATGCACTAGAAATTTGATCTTTTCTTCTCTTTATCAAAGTTTTTAAAACCCAGAAGCCAGTCTTATGCTGAAAGATCAATATTCAACGGCACTAAAACGAATTAAAGTCTATGCAATACCATAAATAAAGCAAAGGCCTCTCATAATGCTGCACGGAAATCCTCGCGATGTTGTGATTAATAGCTACAACTGCTAATAAAAGATTTGGCAGTTTGAGTCCACCAGGCATTCCTTGGTAACTCTAAGGGGTGGTTCTACTATGTCCTATAGGGTCCCTATGAGTTGGAATCAACTTGATGGCAACAGGTTATACTATTCTGAAGAACTGATGACTATCCTTTTTTGTATAAATGTCAGAACAATGTTTCCTGCTTTTACCATGTTCCATTTCAGGAGAAACTGGCAATCTGAAATGACTGTGTCTACTACAGAATATTCTGAGCCGTAAAAGCATCAACTGCCCCCTCTTTACTCCCAAGCCACAACTGATTGAACTAGAGGACAAATTTTGACCTATAAGTCAGCTGTCTTACAACTTGACAATTAAAGATAAACTTGGCCAATCAGTTCCTTTGATTAAGAAATTTAAATTCAAAATATAAGAAAGAATCTTCTAGTTAGAATCAAAGGGAGAAAACAAAATACATGGAGAATGGTTGAGCAGATAATGATATATCCTCTGTAAGTCAAATTTATGACAAAGCAGAGATTGTGAGCAACAGAGAAAGTCACTTAATAGTGTGGAATATGCAGACGTAGTATTGCCAGCTGGATCACATTATCAGGGTGCTGTAGAGCACAGATGGGTGAGTGTCTCTCTCTGGAACGCCTTGAGTCAATGTGACTATCGAGCACAATATTCTTCCCAACTCTTTTTTGCTCAGCCCTATTACTAATCCTTGACTTATCAATCCCGTTTTCATGAGTCTACATGTGAGTCCCCTTATGACTTCACAGCTGTCATTATAGTAATCTCTTGCTACTCAAGTTAGTTCCACTATGTTTCAGGTCTCTGCATCTGAAAGGTTTTACTTAAAGTATACCTCTGAATACTAAGGATTTCTTTCTCGGTGTTAAGATGAAGGGCCAGAGGGTGAGGGCGATGTCATTCAACATATTTTAAAAGCATAAAATTTTTATTTATTTTCTTAAATTAAATGTGTGGCTATGATTTAGAATATTTGTTATTTCTAGATAGCTATTATATATATATAAACATTTATATATAATATTGTATTTTATACATACAGTGTATATAAATGCTTGACAATGACAATGATCTTGTCAGGGACACTAAATATATTTATGTCATTTTGTCTGTATCCTGAATGGCTCTAAGTTTCTAGAACTATTTGAATTATCCTTTCTCCTTTATGGCAGTGCTTTATTATCTGAGTATATTATTTACTCTCTTTATATAAACATGTTATTTTTCACTTGTTATGTGATATTCTAACATAATTTTTTTAATGTTGGGATTTATTTAGTAAGCATATTAATATGTGTGTTGTGTAGCAATGCAGTACAGTTAAGAGATATTATAGGTTAGACACACTCAGATTCTCAGAGGGAGGCAATGGTCTCAGAGAACTTCCAGCTCAAATGGCTGAACATAGTTTATGAAGAAAATGTTCTACCTTCTGCTTTGGTGAATAGTGTCTGCGGTCTTAAAGCCCTGTGAATGGCCATCTAGAATACTCCACTGGTCTCATTGCTTTGGGATTAAGGAGGAATGATGAAAACTAAAAATACAAAGGAAAGATTAGTTGAAAGGACTAATGGACCACATCTCCAATGGCATTTTACAGACTGAACCTACTCCTACTGTATGGTGCCTGGCTACCATCACTGACTGCTCCCAAAGGGGTCTCAATAAATGATCTTTGACAGATCAAAAAAGAAAGAAAGAAAGAAAGAAAAACGCTGCCATCAAGTTGATTCAGAGTCATAGCTACCCTATAAGAAAGAGTAGAACTGCCCCATAGAGTTTCCAAAGAACACCTGGTAGATTTGAACGGCTGACCTTTTGGTTAGGGGACATAGCACCTAACCGCTATGCTGCTGAGCTGGAGAAAAATGTAGAACAGAAATCTAACAAAAAAGAAAGACTGTACTTACTGGCCTAACAGAGACTGGAGAAACCTTTTAGCTCAGGAATGAAATCGTTCCCGAGATTCACCCTTCCCCTGAAAATGTGACAGGTGTATAATACAAAATGAGACTAAAGAGGCATGCTAGGTCCAGGGCAAGGACTAGCAGCCAGGGGGGCAGGAACTCATAATGAGAAATCCAAGGTTAAGAAAGGAGAGTATTGACATGTCTGTTGGCCATTGTCATGAAACAATACGTGTGCTAGCTGTTTAATGAGAAACTAGCCTGTTCCATAAACCATCATCTAAAGAACAATTTTCAAGAAAGGAAGAAAGAGATATTATAGATAGTAAGGGGATTTTTTGTTTGCTTGTGTGTTGTAGTCCTCTTTTGGATTTATTTTGTGTTTGAAGAGGGCAGTAGAAATCACGATAAACGTTGTCTTTGTCAAGTTATTTAACATCACTTTACCTCATTTACCTTGTTTGTAAAATGGAGATAAGATTAAGCGCTTACAGAAATGTTGCGAGAATTAAATGCACTAATGTACACAAACACCTAGATCAGTAGAGTTTTCCATAAAGCAATAAATACTGACTTGAATTATTGTTTAACTAATTGAACTCACTTGTCATCTCATTTCCATCTCCTAGCATCATGTAATTGCTTTTGATTTATGCACTGAAAACAAGATAATTGCATTTCTTACAAATGTATTTAAAGGTGAATGTGTAGTCTCAGATTAATGTCAAATTAAGGAGGAAACTTTCTGCTAGTTATCTAAATTTCAGTACTTTTTATTACAGGTACAAGTTTTTATTTCTAAGATTTTTTTTTCGTAAAGCATATTCAAAACTAAACTCATTAGTCCCCAGTCATCCTTCATTTGATATACAACCTTAGGCAAAAGCATTGTTAGATTGATTATTTCTCAATTTAAATTACAGAATTTAGCTTTACTTTCATTTTCTCTGTTAGGAATCCCTTCAGTTCCAACATCAAACTCTATTCTTTTATATCTACTCCTACAATTTGCCATAGTTCAGACCTTATATCATGTAGCCCAAGACACGAGAATACCAAAGGGGGGGAAAAAAAAAAAAACAAGAAGGAAAGAAACCCACTACTATGCACTTCAGGCAACAGTAGAACTGCAGCCTAGAGTTTCCTGAGAGGGCTTGGTGGATTTGAACTACCAACCTCTTGCTTTCCAGCCACAGCACTTGTCACCAGAGTTTCCACAATATGAGAACAGCCACCTAAAAGGTTTATGTAAACTTTACCTTCTCCAAAATGTTTATAAGTGCGTGTGCCTGGGTGTGTCACTGAAGAGAAACACACATCAACATGCGTGAATCATTTCTGGAGACAGCGAGCTGTCTCCAACCTCTAATGCTCCATAGCGGCCTTCCTTCCTGGATTCTCAAAAACCTGAAAGTGATTAACCACTACAACATGATAAGGGTCATAAGAATCAGGCACTACCCACTTCAGTTTTTCTTTGTGATAGCCATCAACATCAGTTAAATTGTTGCTGCATGTCCTGAATCAAACGCCTTTTCTTTCTGCTCTGGACTCTTATATGTGCATCAGCATTCAGACTCATTCACAAGTCTATCAGTTTAAGTAAATTAGCACCATAAACTACAATCATAGAACAATGGTGTGCAAAAACCAGTGGATAAATACTGCTCCTTTGTGTTTCTTTCAAATAGCATTGCAAATTTAGTAATGAAAATGTAGACTGCACAGATAAATTCAAATTTCATGTGGAGTCCTTTTTGTCATAAGCACACCTCATGAAAACTTTGGGCAATCTAATATTAAAAAAAATTATCTACCTGAATTTTAAATGTTGTAGTGTATACTGCCTCTTCTTTTTCACCTTTACTTCATTTCAGATGTACTCATACTAAAAAAAAAAAAAGAGAGTTATTACCTGAGTTTCAAATGTAGCAGTGTATACTGTGTTTTATTTTTCAGCCACTTTATTTTATCTGCCAAAGGCTGCCATAACAGATCATCAAAAAGTGAGTGACTTTAAGAACAGAAGTGTGTTGCCTCGTAGTTATTTAGACTAGTAGTTGGAATTCAAGACTTTGGCAGAATCATGATCTTTCTGAAGGCTCTAGAGGACCCTCTCAATATCTTTTTCAACTCCTGTGATCCCCGGCATTGCGTGCTATGCAGACATATCCCTGCATAGCTGTTTATCCTGTTGGTCTACGTCTTTCCTCCTTTTATGATGACACTGCTCAGAGTAGATTAGGACCCAGCCTATATGACATGGCTTCACTCAGTTGATACCACCTTTATTTCCAAATAAAGGCCCTTCCACAGTCACTAGGAGTTAGGACTCCCAGATGCATTTTTGGAGAACACAAATCAATCCATGATGAAGGCAATGCTAAGACTCATTCTATATGGCTTCCCAAAGGGTGGCTAAGGGAGTAAATCCACAGCTGCCCATAGAAGTGACCAACTTGACAACACACATTTGAATTGACTTCCCTTCTTCTTCGTTTCACTAGTCTTCCTTATTCTTTTTCCTTGAGATCAGTTCTCAGGATAAATCAACTTAACACAAACTTTGCTTTCTTTAAAAGAAACTATAAAATTCAACTGTAAAATGTTAATTAGCCCTTGGGACGGAATTCTGGAACTGGATCACTCAATGGTCAGATGACAGTTAGGACCCTACTCTTGTTGTGAAATGAAATGGTCATAATCTCCAACAGGCAATAGAACAGTAATAGAGCTATTCAAATTCTCATTCATAATGGATTGAGATGAGGCACAGCTGAAGTAGGAGTATTAGCTTATAAAGTATCTCTCCAGAAAGTAGATAAATGGAAACTACTAAAAATTAAACACTCTCATCCAAAGACTTTATGAAGAGAGTAAAAATATTGCCTACAGACTGGAAAAAAATATTTGGCAACCACATATCTGATTGACTTCTAATTTCCGTAATCTATTAGTTACTGCAAAAGATCAACAAGAAAAAGACAAATAATCCCGTTAAGCAACCGGCAAAGGAGATGGACAGACACTTCACAAAAGAAGAAATTCAGGCAGTCAAAAAACACATGAGGAAGTGTTCACAATCATTAGCTATTAGAGCTATCCAAAGTAAAACAACAGTGAGTTACCATCTCACCTGAACAAGTTTGGCACTAATCCAAAAAAACACACAAAACAACAAATGTTGGGAAAGCTGAGGAAAAATTGGAACTCTACACTGCCGATGGGGGTGCAAAATGGTATAACCTCTTTGGAAAGCAATTGACATTTTCTCAAAAAAAACAGAAATAGAAATACCATATGATCCAGCAGTCCCGCTGCTTGGATTATTTCCCACAGAAATAAGGACTGTCACATAAACATATAAACATGCACATGAATGTTTACTGCAGCACTGACTACAATAGTGTTGTAGTCAGCTAGGGCTGCTCTAACGGAAATATCACAGAGTGGATGGCTTTAACAAAGGAAGGTTTATTCCTACACAGTCCAGTAAGCTACAAGTCCATATTCAGGGTGTCCGCTCCAGGGGAAGGCTTTCCCCTTGTCGGCTCTGGAGCAAAGTCCGGTATTCCATGAGTCTTTGTCCAGGGAGCATCTTGGCGAGGGAACCTCAGGACTGAAGAACGCGGTCTTCTTCGGGTGCTTCTCTCTTGATGGTAATGAGGTTCCCAATTCTTGTTTCTCTTTCCTTTTATCTCTGGCAAGCTGAAAAGATTAAGAGTGGGGCAAGCCATACTCCAGGGAAACTCCTCCTACAGCAGAGCAAGGAAGTAATCCTACGCAGGAATTTACAGCCCCACCCCAATCCTTTAACATACAGTTTAGGGAAACCGCAGAATGGAGGACAGTCCCAAGATACTAGGAATCATATCCCAGCCACATGCTACACATATTTTTGGGGGGACACAATTCAACCCCTGACAAATAGTAAAAAGATGAAATCAGCCTAGGTGTCCACTGACAGATGAATGGATAAACAAAGTATGCTATATATACAGAGTGGAGCACTATGCAATGATGAAGTGCAGTGATGATTTTATGAAATGTCTCATATCCTGGAATCAACTGGAAGACAGGCTCAGTGAAATCAGTCAGCTGCAAAATGACAAGAACTGTGTGAGATCACTGTGATAAAGACTTAAAAAAAGACTTATACACCAAAGAAATAGTCTTTGATGGCTGCAGGGGGCGGGGGAGAAGCCTATCCATATATTAGACAGTCAATAGGAATTGTGTTAGGTGACTAGAGTGACAGCATGGAACAGAAGGCAGGTCAGCATAACTGGACTACACCATAAGCCAGTTTTCTAAATTCAGCCCAACATTTCAAAGGACAGAGTAGCAGGGACAGTGGTCTGGGGACCACATTTTCAGTGGATATTAAGGTCAATTGGCCTAACTAATCTTTTTCTAAAAGATTCTTCTGTACTCCATGTTAGTAAGTAGTGTATGAGACCTTAAAAGCCAGCAAGCTACCATCTGAGGAACATCAACTGGACCCAACCCACCCGGAACAGATGACAAATGAGAATGTCAACCACACAAGGAAAACTGGGTCTAAGAAACATAATAAGGTCTTATATGATTGAGAGACTATATCAGCATGAGACCAGAAGAACTAGATGGTGCCTGACTACCACCAAAGACAGCTCTGATAGGGAATACAATATGTAGTTCCTGATGTAGCATGAGTAAAAGCGAAGTTTGAAGATCTAGAACTGTATTAAAAGACCAGAATTGATGGTTCAACAACCTGAGGGGCTCCATGAGAACATGTCCCCTAGACTTGCTGATAGTCCAGAGTTGAAACCAGTGCAGAAGCCAACACTTCAGACGCAGAATAGACTGGACTCGAGGACACAGAGTGATGCATGCAGTGTGCATACTTCATGGTTGAATGTATGTATAAGGCCGTCCTACTGGTTTCTTTTTAGAGAGGACAGGGTGAATAGAAGCAACAAGTGTAGGTTCAGTGGATACTGGAAAAAAAAAGTGAAAAGGAAGAGTGTGCTTTCACAAGGTGAAGAGAGCAGATAGAGTTGCAGAGGCAGGTACTCAGGGTTTTATCTGGAAAATTGACTTGGACTGTAAATTTCGCTTAATCACAATAAAAAAATTAATAAATATATATTTTTTAAAGTATTTCTCTCCAAGGACTGCATAGTAAGCTGACTTAGGTCACTGAATTTATAAGCTTTGAAGAGAGAAACATACAGGGCAATTCTTAATTCAAGGAATGCTTAGCAGATATCTGGGTCTTAAACATTTTTCAAATTATTTTGTGTTGTTCCTGTTCCCATTGCTTGTAATATAAGATGGGAGTCAAGGTCCATAATATTTCAGAAGCACAACCAATTTTCATGTACTGAAAAATTCCCTATTTCTTCACTGGTTTATGGTGTCACTTTTGTTATATGTATGTGTGTGTATATATATCCACACATACACTCTTGCTTACGCAGACACACGTGCACATACACATGTGGTCTGTCTTTGGGTTCATTAATCTGTTGTGTTGTTCTATTTGTTTTTCCCTGCTCCAGTGTCCTGTTTTAACAAGTAGAACTTAATACTATATTTTAATATCTGGTAAGAAAAACAAAAAAGTACTTTGTTGTTCTTAAAGAGGAAGTATAGTCTATGCTTGATAAAAAAGAACTATTGGGATTTTGTTGTGATTTCATTAAATCTATGAATCAGTTTTTGAGACAAATCATCTAGATGGCTAGATGTATACTTTCTAATCCATAAACATACTCCATTTGTGTATACAGCTAAGCACTGTTTAATGTTTTCAATGCACTGATAATATTTCCTGTAGAATACATATACTTATATTGTTAGACTTCTTTCCAGACACTATATGTTTTTTTACCTTATAACTAGAATTTTTCAAATTTGCATCAGGTAATTAATGCTGGTTGGTATAGAATCAATAGACATCTCTATATCGATTTTGTATACAGTGTTCTCGATTTTTCTTGTTATTCTAACAATTTATCTGCAGATCCTTGAACTTCTTCTGTATGCAATTATATAACCCACAAATAGTAAAAGTTTTATGTATTCCTTGTGAATTTTTTTTTCTTTTGCTTTAATTCATTTTTCTTATCGTACTGCTTTGCCTGGGACCCCCAGAGGAGTGCTGAACAGAAACAGGCATCCTTGTCTTGTTACTGCCTCTTTTAATGGTTCAACTTAAAGTATGATGTCTCCTATAAAATTTCCTATGGATACTTTTTAATATTTAATTTATTCTTCTGAACGTGCTCTTTGGATGCAAAGATGGCAAAACTGCAACTTGTGAACTTTGGACATGTTATCAGGAGGGATCAGTCCCTGGATAAGGACATCATGAGAAAAAGAGGAAGACTCTCGACAAGATGTATTGACACAGTGGTCACAACAATGAGTTAAGCATAAAAACGACTGTGGACATGGCACAAGACTGAACAGTGTTTCGTTCTATTGTTCATAGGGTTGCTATGAGTTGGAATTGACTTGATGGCACTCAACAATGACAAGTTTTCTACAGAATTTTACTTTAAATACATGGAATTTTTGTTATCTTCTATGTCAATACAGAGTCAACTGTAATATAGTGTGATTATGTTGGTCTGTCAGCTTGTTGAATTATAGAACTGAAATGTCTAATTTAAATAACCTTGTTTTCAATATTACTAAAATGGCAAATCTCTCCAAATTGAATTACAGCGTAAAAGCAATTCTAACTAAAATTTCAGCATTAATTTTGGAGAAATCATCAAGATGATTAGAAAACATACGACATAGGATCTGGTGTTTGAGCAGGGTAGCTTGGTATAGTGGGGTATTTTTGTTTGTTCATCTGTTATGGAGGGAGCTTATAGAATGGACGAAAGACCATGGATACATGTATTAGCCACATTTGGTCAAATAAATGTTTCTTGTATTTGTTGAAAAGGGAAAGAAATAAGGGCTACAAACCTACTTCATCTGATGTGCTATGAACCACTTTCCTTGCAAACAAGATCTAATGAATATAATTCTATTTAACCAAGATTAGCACAGAAGGTCTTGGTTTAATCTCTTATGAAATAAAAACCTCTGCAGAAAGCCCCATAGTCCTCAGGATGTGTATCAAAACCAAAAGCATTGCAGCGTACTTCTTGGTGGAAGTGTGTTTGCGCTTGTGGGAATCTGAAACATTCTCCAGAGTGCTAACAGAGAGTGTGTACTGGGCCAGCGAATACCCAAGATTGTCACCACCAGGCTCTCAAGGGTCTGATATCCACTGCCAGCTGCAGATCAGCTTAGTCCAGCTGTGACAAGTCATGGTCAGGCAATCACACTTAAAAGCAAGAGAAATTAAGTCCGAAAGTTGAAATGTAAAACTATTGAGGCCACCAAGTCCATTGTTGCCAAGTGGGTTCCAACTTATACTAACCTGTATGACAGAGTAAAACTGCCCTAATAGGCTTTCCAAGGCTATAATCTTTACTGAAGTGAGTCATCACATTTTTCTCCCATTGAGTGGCTAATAGGTTTGAACAACTCAAGTTCAGGTTAACAGCTGAACGTTTATCCACTGGGCAAAGAGAGTATAAACTCTGGTTTGTCCTCCTTCTTCTTCTTCTTTTTTTTTTATTTCCTGTAAGAATACCTTAACTGAGAAAGACATGCCATAACATTATCATTTTTAAACGTGCACTTCATTGTTATTTATATTATATTACAGAGTTGCTTAACAATCACAACTATTTAATTTTAGAACATTTCCATCATTCCCCCTGCCCCAAACCCTATACCCATTAGCAGTCACTAAGTCATTATACTTTACTTTGTCATTTCTTAAATATTCTTAAATATTTAGTGGGAAAATTATCTAGCATTTTCAGTTCCTATCAGAAGCAAAATTGGTTCAAATAATCTAGCTTATGTGTGTGTGTATGTGTGTGTGTGAGAGAGAGATAACCCTTCTTCCATAACTCTATTATTATTAGTGCTAGAGTAGACTCCTGGGCTGGTCATTAACTTCTCTTTTTGGAGTTAGAATTAAGGTTGGGCACTTGAAGAACCTCACCTAAGGCATAGTTAAATAAGGAGTGAACTTTATAGGTTGATGGCTATAGGAGCTTAGCATAGCAACACAGAGATTGAAAACTAGCTTGACATAAGAAGGATTACTAAGGTAGAATCTTACTCTGGAAAGTAGGTAGATATGTTTCTGGGCTGCTAGAAGTAAGCAAAATATATCATGATGGACAATCATTAATACATAAAGTCCAAGTGTATGTAACTACTAAGGTAAGAATGAAAAAGGAAAAGACAATGCATCTTACCACTGGACAATAGGGTTGATAAACTACACTTACTGAGAAGAATAAGACAAAAGAGAGATGAACACAAAGACCATCTTTGACATTATAGGAACTTGGGTCACTTGTTCTGTCATAGTGGAATGGAGTGGCAGTGATTCACCCTTGAAATCAAATCAGGAAACTTTAGATTTTATCACATTATGATGTGAGGATTGAGTAGGGTGTACTGTTGGAGTTCAAATTAAGAGCAAACAACACTACTCACTGCAGAATTATTGATAATTAAAAAGATTCACCATAACCACATGTCCAGAGCAATCATATCTATGTAGTTAAGTATTGCCTGGTGTGGGGGACTCAGTAGGTGTCCTGACTTGCATTTTCAAAAAGAAGATAAAAGGGTTTCACTGTCTTTTAAAAAACAACAAACAGAAAACAAACCCACTGCTGTCAAGTAGATTCCAACTCATAGCAACCTCTGGTTGCCTAGTCGTTAAGTGTTACAGCTGCTGACCAAGAGGTCGCCAGTTCAAATCCACCACATGCTCTTTGGAAATTCTATGGGGGTGATTCTACTGTGTCCTATAGGGTCTCTATGAGTCTCTGTTTTGCAATTAGTACAAATTATTATTCCAAAGTAAAAATGTGGAAGAAAAAGGGAAAAAATTCATGCTCCTTTCACACTTTTCATTCCACAATACCTACAATTCCTGTGGGGAGTAGCTCTTTTTCCTTAATAAATGCATCAAATTTATGTAAGCTGCTCACATTAACCAATGGAAAGTTGATTATTTGCATAGATTTTCCAGGTTGAACTGCTGAGCAGTCCACCACTACCCTTGGAGAGTGGAAATGGGCATGAGTCTCATTTCCCCGTGGTCTTAAAGGAAGGAGGTAGAATACACAGCAGGGAATCTTTGGATAGTGCAAACAGTTGACACTAACCAACCAAAAGGTTTGCTGTTCAGTCCAGCTACAGGCATCATGCAAGGAAGGCCTAGTGATGCATATCTGAAAACTCAGCCACTGAAAACCCTGTGGAACACGATGTCACTTTAACACACATGAGGTCATCCTGCACTGGAATCTAATTAATTGCTCCTTGTTCTTTTATTTTTTTTCCTTCAAATACAACCAGAGAAGAGGGAAAATAGATGTGAAACCAAGGGAAAGGGACTTCCATGGTTTTGTGGCTGGCTGTCAGTAAGACATAGTCTTATTTTTATTACAGATTGTGCCTGTATCCACACAACTTTTCAGGGACTGAAGTCATGATGGTATGTTTGCATCTACTTTATATCAAACTAAAATTATTAGTTTAAAATGTTTTTACTTTCTAAATGGCATGTAGTAGAAATGAGGTATGCTGCAGGCTTAACTTTTTGTATTTGAAAATTATATTTCAAATTATTAAAACAGTGAGACTGATAGACCCAGGACATCAATGGGATATTTTTTAAGGAAAACTTAAAAACAAATGTTTTCACTTATAATAAACATGTACACTATAATACCAATTTGGCACAAATTTAAAGATGAAAACAAATTAGCTAGCTAGAAAGTACAGTAAGATTGACATGAGGAAAACATTCTCATTCTCAGAAAAAGTTTCTTGATACTAAATTACCTCTGATTTCTAAAGAAATTAAATAACTCATTTCATCTTGTTTAGTTACTTAATTATCTGACAGAAATAGAAAGTCAGGGAATGAGATTGAATCAAAGCAAAGAAAGATTGAGTTTCTGTCATACAGTGAGGCCCATAGCTTAGTCGTTCATAATAAAATGTTTTTAAGCCATATGCTATTTGTGGTTTTCTTTTAAACTAGAAATTAGAAAGTGCTAATTAGTGTGAAGCTGCATATAAAAATATACTGGTCTATGGCAACTGTGCCTAGATAAGAACCCATACTGAATCCAACTAGAAAAACTACTATAATTACCATACAACCCAATAAGTAATTCACCGTAGTACCTTTTTATTATGTCAAATTGATGGTCATGGTTCACTGTTTATGTACCATCTTTGTGATGTAATTTGTTGGTTGTAACAAAGTGGCTTGTGTACCAATATTACATAAGTTCTTTCTTATTCAGTAGCTCTTAAAGTATCAGAACAAATCTATTTTGACCTGATAACTAGTGTCTTCTCATTAGAGATGATTTTATGCAACACAGATGAGAAAGCTAGATCAGACTCTAAAACACGTATTACGATATTCTGATTCACTTACCAACCGCTTACTAAACTTGCCTACACCAATCATTTTTCTTTTAGCTGAAAACCTATACTGACGTGAATTATCTTTGCATGAGAAAAAACACATTTTAGTAAATAATGTAATAAGATAGTAACCAGTTAAAATCTGTTGCTGTGGAGTTGATTCCAACCTACAGTGATCCTGTAGGACAGGGTAGAATTGCCCAGTAGTTTCCAAAGAGCTCCTGGTGGACTGAAACTACCAATCATTCGATAAATAGCCATAGCACTTAGTCACTACACCACCAGGGTTTCCAATTAAAGGGAACTCAAATAGGTAATATATATTAGGAACTCTGTTTACTTCTGGAAAATTAATTTTTAATGCCTAACTTTAAATGGCAGCAGAAAGGCAGAGATTAATTTATTTCTTTAATACATTAATTTGCATACTGAAGTCTAGTAATATTACACTGATACTGCCACTATTTTCAACAGTGATGTAATTATTCCTAGATTGTGGGAAAAATCCTCTTGAAATGAAGACATTAAATATAAAGAATTTAAGAGAGAAATAATTAACTGAACATTTAGAGAAAATTTTTATTTTAATTAAAAAAAACTTTGAATATTAAAAAAATAAAACTATTTTAAATTACTAGGAAATTTTCCGGACTTCTGGTGGTAAAGGCAAAAAGAGCAGAAATAAGGTTCAGAAAGGTAATTTCACCTAGCTCTAAAAACAGGATGAGCCTTAAAACGATTTAATTTCTTTACTCTTTTGCACTTCTCATTTCTATATGCATTTCATACGTCTCATTTCATTTTACTACTCCAATTTTTGGAATCTTAGAAGTGGGTTATAAAAGGAGTGAGGGTACAGGTATGCTATATGAATGCTGGATTGAAGAGGAAAGGAATTTCTGGCAAGATCAAGTTGATTTAGCCTGACTTATTTTCAAAAAGTACTTTTTTTTCTTTCTCTCATAACCATTTTCTCCATTCTCTGTAAAATATCCATATATTTTACTGATAAAAAAATTCCACTTATCTCAGTTTATTTTAACATTATTGTTGTATTACCATAATTTGTGCTTACTAATGTGATGAATTAGTTCAAAGGGCTTAAAGCTTTTTAAAACATGAAGTGATTATTCTTTTCGTTTAAATTCAGATTTGTTTAAAATATAGTTCCCTATCTGGTTCAGGAAATACCATATTTCCTGGGTCATCTCTTGTAGTAGAAAGTTAATAAAAAGGGACTCAGAAAACATTAAATTTATACTCAAATGAGCTTGCAAGGAAAGACATGTCTACCTGTGGAAGAATAGGAAGCACTGCTTCTTCTTGTGTCAAGGATTTCCCATGTCATTTATCAGAAGATTGTGTGTTCACATTGAACTAATTGGTACTCTTCAAATGCCATATCTTCTAGACATAATATTGAATTATGACCATCACCAATCATCAATACTCTAAATATTGATATGATATTCCTTTTCACTAGAGTTTAAAATTAAAGAAAGTCTGAAGATGTGAGGCAGAAATGTTGTGAGCCAGATACAAATTACTAGAAAATTCTTTTCCTGAGAACACATACGCCATCCAGAGCTGAATGACATCTTTCTTTAAAACCTAAGAGTAATGATTGTATTCTCAGAGTGAAAAAGCAATTTCCTGTGGCTCCAAGCTAGGAGATTTTCATGGTGAACACTGAAGAATTATAGTGGCAGATACTTTAAGTAAAAGATGACGATCACCTTGTAATTTTTAGTATTTCTTTTTTAAATGAGTCAGTAATACTATTGATTTTATTTTATTACTTCTAATAGACCTTCCCTCACACAGGCAAAGTAGAGATTTTTCAGAATGTCATAGAGACATGGTAAAACAGAGAAATTCATATGGCATCACTCTAGTAAACAACAGGTCATTATATTCTGTATTGTTTTTGCTCCCACAGAGACACAGAATTTGAGAGTCTATGAGTACAAATATTCTCTGAGGTGTTTTAGCAGTTGGTTTGCTGCATTAAAATCCCGTACAAAATTTTCTAGGTTAGAAAATGTCCCGTGTATCCTGTGCAAAATTTTCTCTACAAGACAAAATGTTGTTAAGAGCTGCTGAGAAGTTTCCGACTCCTGGTCACTGTATGTGCAATGGAACAAAAAACTGCCTGCCCAGTTTTGTGCCATGTTCACCATCGTTTCTATGCTTGAGGCCGTCATTGCAACTACTGTGTCAGTCCCTATGGATGAGGGTCTTGCTCTCTGTCACTGACTCTCGTTTACCAACTATTACATCCTTTTGTAGAGAATTGTCCCCCTTGATCACACGTCCAAAGTCTATGAGATGATTTTTTGGTATCCATCCTTCTAAGGAGTATTCTAGCTATACTTCTTCCAAGAGAGATTTGTTGATTCTTCTGGCAGTTTGTGGTATATTCAATATTCTTCATGAGCACCGTAATTCAAAGGCATCATTTCTTCAGTCTTTCTGTTCATTGCTTAGCTTTTGCATGCATATAAACCAAAAAACATTAACCATACTCAGTGCTGTTGAGTCAATTTCAACTCATAGAGGCTGAGTGGAGACTCATGAGACTGAATAGAGCTACTCCATCAACTTTGCAAGGAGCACTTGAAGGATTCAAACTGCTAGCCTTTTGGTTAGCAGGTGAAACATTTACCCACTACCATCAGGGTCTTCCTACTCATTGAAAATACTGTGGCTTGTTCAGGGTACCTTAATCCTCAACATCTTCGCTCTTTTTTTTTTTTTAATTTGTTTATTTTTATTGCATTAAGTGAAAGTATACAATTCAAATTAAATTTGCGTTCCTGCCTATCTGCAACTCCTTCTGCTCTCCTTTTCCAGTGACAGCACACTCTTCTTTTTCCTTCTATACTTGTATCCTCCTGATCGCTTTTCCCCTCCCCTCCCATCTAGAAAGATACTGGTATGATGGCATCCTATAAGTGCATTAGAACCATAAAGTGCATGCACCATATGGTCACATTGTGTCCCCGAGTCCAGTCCACTTTCGGTTGAAGAGTCGACCTCTTGGTAGTGTTTTCAGGACAGGGGCAGCAACAGGTCTAGAGGCCATGCTCCCATGGGGTACCCTAGCCCTTCTGACCATCATTATGGTCTCCTAATAGAGTTCTTGAGTGGCACCCTGCTTTTTCTCATGTTGCTGCAGGTACTCAACATTGTGTGCCCCATCATGGCTGTCTTTGGTGGTGGCCAGCCACCGTCTGGTCCTTGTGGTTACATGTTGATACAGTCTCCACTCACACGGGTCATTCTGTCTCCTAGCCCTTTTTTTCTTCCTGTCTTTGTTGTTCTTGATGATCATCTGTCCTGGATGAACTGAGACCATTTGGTGTACCTCAGATGGCAGCTAGCTAGCATTTAAGACTCCAGACTCCATTTAGAAATAAGTGTTGTGGAAGACTCCTAGCAATAGGCTGGTTATGCCAACTGGCCTCATGTCCCCCAAGACCATGGCCCCCAGACCCCACCACTGCTACCCTATCCTTGAAAAATTGGGTTAAGATTAGAAGAGTTTTCAGTTTATGGTGAAGTCCAGTCAAGCTGCTCTACTTTGTACTGTATTCTATCGCTGCTTTCATCTAACTAAATTTCTATCAACTATCCAATCTATGACCAACTTTCAGCCTCCCTCCCCACCCTCGTAGATGTCAAAGAGTTTTTACTTCCGTACAGAAGTCTATTTTTAAGTCTTTATAGTAGGGTCTCACAAAATTTTTGTCTTTGTGCTGTTGACTGATTTTACCCAGACTAACGTCTCAAAAAAAAAAAAAGTCAAGTGGTGTTTCCTAAAATCATCATTGTTCTTTATCATTACTTAGTGTTCCATTGCATACATGTACCATAGTTTGTTTACCCATTCGTCTGTTGATGTGCACCTGGGTTGATTCCACCTTTTGGCTCTTGTGGCCTGTGCTGCAATAAACATTGGTGTGCATGTATCTGTTCCTGTGATAGCCTTTGTTTCTGTAGGATATATTCTGAGCAGGGGGATTATTGGATCCAATAGTATATTGCTAGCTTTTTAGGGAAGCATCAAATTGCTTTCCAAAGAGGTACCATTTTCCAATCCTACCAGCAGTGTAGGAGAGTTCCAATCTCTCCACAGCCTCTCCAGCATTTGTTGTTTTGTGTTTTTTGGATTATGGCCAACTTCGTTGGGATGAGATCATATCTCATTGTGATTTCAATTTGGATTTCTCTGATAACTAGTGATCGTGAGCATATCATGTGTCTTTTGGCTGTCTGGATGTCCTTTGGTGAAGTATCTGTCCATCTCCTTTGTCCATTGCTTACTCTGGTTATTTACCTTTTCCTTGTTGATATTTTTCAGTATCTTGTAGATTATAGAGATAAACCATCGGTCTGACACGTAGTTGCCAATTATTATTTTTTCCCACGTTCTGTAGGTTGTCTTTTAACTGTTTTGATAAATCTGGAAGAGCAAAAGTGTTTGATTCTTAGTAGCTCCCATTTATCTATTTTCTGTTGATTGTGTTTTGTCTGTCTGATTTTGAAGTTTGTCTAAGCAGTGTATTCAAATTTCTGCTGTTGATTTTACTTTTTCTTTCATGATTTCTATCGTTTTAGGTTTGATATTTAGGTCTTTTATCCAAATTGAGTTAGTTGTTAAGTAAGGTGTGAGATATGGATCTTGTTTCAATTTTTTGCAAATGGATATCTAATTTTGCCAAAACCATTTGTTAAAGAGACTGTTTTTAACCCAGTCTTAGGTCCTTTGTCAAGTATCAACAGTTTGTAAGAGGATGGTGGCATCTCTTGGGTCTCAACTCTATTCCATTGGTCTATATGTCTCTTTTTGTACCAATACCAGGCTGTTTTGACTACTGAGGCAGTGTAATAGGTTCTCAGGTTGGGCAGTGTAAGGTCTCCCATTGTGTTCCTCTTCTTCAGTAGTGCTTTGCTTATCTTGGGTTTCTTCCATTTCCAAACAAAAGTGGTCATTTGTTTTTCCATCTCATTAAAAAATGTCAATGTAATTTGTATTGGGAATGTGCTGTATATGGGTAAAATAGACACTTTCATAGTGTTAGCTCTTCCTATCCATGAGTAGGGTAGGTTTCTCCATGTATGTAAGTTTCTTCTGGTTTCTTGCAGTGAGGTCTTATAGTTCTTTCTGTATAGGTCTCTTATTTCTCTAGGTAGGTTTATTCCTAGGTATTTTATCTTCTTGGTGGCTATAATAAACATATTGATTTGGTTATTTCTTCTTTGATGATCTCTTTGTTGATATGAAGGAATTCTACTGATTACTTATATTTATCTTGTATCCTGAGACTTTATTGAACTCTTCTATCAGTTCCAGTAGTTTACAAATGGATTTGTTAGGATTCTGTACATATACAACCATATCATCTGCATAAAGCGAAATCTTTACCTTTTCTTTGCTGATGCAGATGCCCTCCCTCCCCCTCTTTTTTTTCATTGCATTGTCTAATTGTTCTGACTAGAACATCTAGTGCAATGGAATAGAAGTGTAAGATAGGGCACTCTTCCTGTTCTCAAAGGGAATTCTTTCAGTCTCTCTCCATTCAGTATGATGTAGAGGGTTGGCTTTGCATAGATGCCCCTTATTGCATTGAGGAATTTCCCCTCTATTCCTATCTTGCTGAGAGTTTTTAGCATGAAAGGCTGATGGACTTTGTTGAATGACATTTTTGCATCAATTGACAAAATGAAGTGACTCTTGTCTTCTGTGTTATTTGTGTGGTTGCTAACATTAATTGTTCTTCGGATGTTGAACCAGACTTGTATCCCTGGTGTGAATCCAACTTGGTTATGAGGACTTTTTTTTTTTTTTTTTAATATATTGTTGAATTCTGTTGGCATGGATTTTGTTGAAGGTTTTTACATCTAGGTTCATGAGTGATATTGGCCTGTAATTTTCTTTTTTGTGGGATTTGTCCCTGGTTTTCATATCAGGGATATGCTGGCTACATAGAAAGAATTTGGGAAGAGTCCGTTCATTTCTATGCTGTGAAATAGTCTCAATAGTATTGGAATTAACGCCTCTCTAAAAGTTTGCTGTAATTCTCCAGTGAAGCCATCTGGGCCAGGGCATTTCTTGATGGGTAGTTTTTGGATGACTTTTTCAATCTCTTCTTCGTGATTGGTTTATTTAGTTGTTCTATTTCTCCTTGCGATCATGTTGGTAGCTGACATGAATCTAGAAATTTGTCCATTTTCTCTAGGTCTTCAAATCTGTTAAGTACAGTCTTCTGTAGTATTTTCTTATGATACTTTTGATTTCATTTGGGTCTGTTATGACATCTCTCATTTCATTTCTTATTAGTGTTATTTGTTTCCCATTTTTCTTTGGTAAGTTTAGCCAATAGTTTATCAGTTTTGTTGATTTTTTCCAAAAATGAGCTTTTGATTTTGTTAACTTTGTCAATTGTTCTATTCTCTAATTCATTTAGTTCTGCTCTAATCTTTACTATCTGTTTTCTTCCAGTGCCTGAAGGGTTCTACTGTTGCTCTCTTTCAACCGTCCAACCTATAGGGATAATTTTTTGATTTGAGTCCCTTTTCATTCAAGATGTGTGCAGTTATAAACTGATCTCTGAGCACTGCTTTGGCTATTTCTGGTAGGATGTGTTTTTATTCTCAGTTGATTCCACAAATTTCTTTATTTCATCCTCGAATTCTTCTATAACCCATGACTTTCTAAGTAAGGTGTTGTTCTGTTTCCATGAGTTCAAATTTCTTCCTATGTTTCTTCTGCTGTTGATTTCAATTGTTTTCTGCTCCATGGTTTCAGAAGATGCTTTGTAATCAATCAGTGGTTTTGATTTTGTTGAGACTTGCTTTATGTCCTAACACACGATCAATTCCGGAAAATATTACACGTGCATTGGCGAAGGTGTCCTTATCTGTTGATTGGTATCTGTATATGTTGATGAGGTATAATTGATTAATTGTCACAAAAAGATCATCTGTATCTTAGCTTTTTTTTCTGGTGATCTGTCCATTACTGAAAGTTTAATGTTGAAGTCTCTGACTATTACCGTGGAGCACTCTATCTCATTTTTCAGTGTTGCTAGTGTTCATTCAATATATTTAGATGCTCTGGTATTGAGTGAATAAATATTTGATATTTCTTTGTCCTGCTTATGTGTTGAATGTTTCAGCAATGAATAGTGATTATCCTTGTCCATGATGGTAGATTTTACATTGAAGTCTGATTACATGAGATTAGTATTGCTACTCCTGCTCTTCTTTGTATTCTGTTGGCTGGGTATATATTTTTCTATCCTTTAATTTTCAGTTTGTTCATATCTTTGAGTCTAGGGTGTGTTTTTTTTTGTGAGCAACACACAAACAGATCTTGTGTTTTAATCCAAGATGTCACTCACTGTCTCTTTATTGGAGCATTCAGTCCTTTTATATTCAGTATAGTTATTGATAGGTATGTGTTTAGTACTGCCAATTTTATGCCTTTATTCACGTTTTCTATACTGCTCTTAATTCTGTTCTGTGTCATTCTTCTTTATGGGTTGACCTTTCATATTTTTCAGTGTTAGTTTTATGTTTGAGACTCCTGTATTATGTTTTTTGTTTTGATATTTCACATTGTTACTATGCTCTGCAACTATCCTTATGATTCCCCTTATGATACTAAGTTTAAACCAGACTTTAACTTCTGCATATCTTTATTTTCCTCTGCATCTGAAGGGTTCTAACTAATGTAATGCATCCCTCTTTTTAGTGTGATGATGTCATATTTTTTGTGATATGATCATTGGTTCCCTTCTTTTAATAATGTAGTTTTGATTGAGCTTTGTGACTTACCTAACTGAGTAGAATTCTGGATGCTGTGTTCTGAATTGCCTTCTTAAGTATACACTTAATGTTTCTGTTTTTCTAAGCAAAGAGCTTCTCTCAGTATTTCTTGTAATTTTGATTTGGTTTTTCCAGTCTCTAAGATTTTGTTTATCTGTGAATGTCTTAAGTTCATCTTTATATTTGAGAGACAATTTTACAGGATAAATATTTCTTAGAAGTTTTCCTCCTTCAAGGCTTTGAATGTGTCATCTCACTGCCTCCTTGCCAACATTGTTTCTGCCAACAAGTCAGATGAAAGCCCATAAGAATTCCTTGGGAATGTTAACTTTGCTTTAAGCCTCACTGTCTGTGAGAGTCTCTGTTTATGCTTCATTTTATGAAGCTTGATTATAACATGTGTTAGTGTCTTTCTTTTAGAGTCTAGGTTTTGTGGTGTTTGATATACATCTTGGAAATCTTTGTCTCTTTTTTCATAAGTTCAGTGAAGTTTTCTGTCAGCAACTGTGTTTTCAGCTCTGCCTCCCTGCTTAGGAGCTCAAACTGTTTGCAGATTATTACTCTTGAGAGTCCCACATGTTTCTTAATGCTTCTTTGTTTTTCTTATTTCTTTTCTGTGATTTCTCCTCATAAATGTTGGTGTCAGTTGCTCACTGAGTCAGGCTTCCAACTCCTCAATTCTGTTCTTTGGCTTTAGATTGAATTGTCCTACTCTGTAATTTTATTATTCATCTGCTTAATTTCAGATCACAGATTTTCTATCAGTTCAAATAGCTTGCTTAGTTTTTCTTGGGTTCTGCTGTGTTTTGTTTAGTCTCTAGGAGGGCCTTTGGGCCATCTAGAAGATGTTTGGTTTTTCTGGTGTTTCCTCAGTATGAGCTGAAGCATAGTTCTAAGAAGGGACTTGGTTACCTGCCTTCTTTGTATACTCTATTAACTGTCCAAGGTGGACTCTCTAGAGCAGCAGGCTCTGTTTCCTGGCTGGAAAATATGGTGCCCTACTTTTGAAGTCACTGGAGGACTGTCAGCTCATGCTATGTTGTGGATCAGTGAATGGTGGAGGAGATGATGCTGGGCCACCTAGCGGTCAGTTCTCTAGGTGGCATTATTTTAGAAAGGTAATTACTGCTAAGACAGGAGGTGTGCAACAGATGCCAAAATTGGTCAGGCCCTCAAGCCAGGCAGCCCCCACCTTCTGGCTAATAATTTAAGCACTTCACATGCCATCCCCAGATGCTATGACATAGTCCAAGGTAGGGAGGGGTTATGGCCTTGTTGCCATCCTTTTCGGGATCCACTAGTAATTCTAGGCACCACCGTAAGCACTTTCCAGACAGAGGCTGTTGTTACTTGTTAAGATCCACACAGTTGAATGCTTTTGCATAGTCAATAAAACATAGGTAAACATGTTTCTTGTGTTCTTTACTTTTAGCCAGGGTCCATATGAACAAGAACTTATGATATTTAGGGAAGGAATCCAAGCTGCACTCTAGGTGTTTGTAAAAACAAGGCTCCAGAAACTGTGGAATACAGTTGAAACTTTTTAACAAATAAATGCAATGTTGGAAGAACTCACTAGTCTATGCCACAAAATTTGAAAGACAGCTACCACCCAACAGCCTGAAGAGACTCACATACAGATGCACATTCTGCAGAGATATGATCCATCAGAATGCAAACATTATCATTAATATCATACACAAATAAAATTTTTCTGAAGATCATTAAAAACTGGTTGCAGCAGTTCACTGACATGGAAAATCCAAGCCAGAATCCAAAGAGGTCTTGCAGTAAGGGATATCATGTTAATACAAAATATTCTATATAAGACACATTTCTCAGAGATTTTAAGGAGCTTTTCCAAAATCATAGAATGTCTGAGTTATCTAGTGCTGTTCTAACAGAAAAACCACAAGTATATGGGTTCAACAAACAGAAATTATTCTGAGTCTTGTAAGTTAGAAGTCTGAATTCACGGTACCATCTCCAGAGGAATGCTTTCTTTAACTGTCAATTCTAGAAGAAAGTCCAAGTCATTAATTTTCCTCTACACTGTGCAGGAATTTTTGGTTCAAAGGAGGCTCTCTGCTCCTGACACTGCTTTTTTAGTGGTGTGAGATCACTCATGTCTCACTGCTCACTTCTGTCTTTTATATCTTTAAAGAGATTGGCTTAAGACACAACCCAACCTTGTAGATTGAGACCTGCCTTACTAACATGGGAAATCCTGGTGGCATAGTGGTTAAGTGCTGCCAAATCCCCCAGGATCTCCTTGGAAACTTAATGGAGCAGTTCTACTCTGTCCTATAGTGTTGCTACGAGTCAGAATCAGCTGAACTCCACGGCAGCGAGTTTGGTTTGGTTTATTAACGTAATTGTTGCTAATCCCATTAACATCATAGAAGTTAAGAAGTTCATAAGAAAATCAGCAGATAGTGTAATGGTGGACAACCACATAATATTAAGAATCGTTGCCTATATGACATACATTTAGGGGGAACACAATTCAATCTGTGACACAGAGTTAATAAATATGGAAGCTAAAATTCAAACCTGAGGGAGTCTGATATAAAGACCTCTTCTTGATATACCATATTATTTATTCACTCATGAGTTTTTGTAATGGTGCAATCAATTGTTCTACAGAAGTAAATAATATTTTTTTCTTAACCACCACATTTTACCTCCAAAATGTGTCATGCATACTGTCAATTATATAGAATATTTTCAGTCTTCTTTAAAGAAAAAATGAGGTCTGGAATAGTTAAGTATCATGCCTAAGGTCACACTGTAAGTGGCTAGCAAAACATAAATGAAAATAAAGAAGTAATTTAAGCATATCTAATAGTGCAGGTTATAGTTTATAATACACACACTATTTGAATCTATTTCTCCTGCTGGGGGCATTTGATTAAAAAGACAAGAAAAAGTGTAATCAAATTATCTATTTAAACTGCCTTGCCCTAGAGAGCATAAAGATTTAATAACCTAATAGCAGGTCCAGTGGAAGAAAAAAAAAATCTATGATTTTATAATGGAGAATATTGCTATTTTATTTTATTGTTCTTGGTGAAAAAGGCACACATTGAAGTTGAAATAGGAAATAAATAGTAGCAATATATTTGCCTATTGTCATTTGTGTAAAAGCCATTTGTTATTCCTTTTAAGAACTCACATATCCATCTGTGAGAGTACTACTATATCTAGATGTTCCTGTTGGAGAATAAAATTAATCCTTATAGGATTTTGCTGCAAGCAAACAACAGCTAGAGGAGACTATGCCAGAAAATAAGTAGAAAACTGTTCAGAAATGTAAATGTATGTAATCCCATGTCCCCAGGTTTGTTTATTTGGGTATTTGATGTCTCAGGCTATATATGAATGAAATTTGTTTGACAGTATCTGATCTTTGCCTACATTAAAAAGAAAGAAAGAAAGAAAAAAAGACTGTCATTTTATCAGTTTTTCTTTCTTCACACCCCTTGAGCACAGAGAAACAACAAATTCAGCATGAGGTCCTATTCTATTTCTTTTAATTCCTCAGAGTCCTTATTTTGCTCTCATGAAACTCTACTCTCCTATTGCTTGAGTTGGATGTCAATTTTTCCACCTCTTCTGTATGTCATCTACTTAGTATTGTTGCTTAAACATTCTTGTATTTCAATCTTAATCCTCACTGTTTTCCAGAATCTTGTCATATATTTTCATTTTAAATGATTTCCCCCACATTAAGAAGGAATATGTCATACTCAGAAATTCTAGATATTTAATACAAGTATCATTGCCCCTGAAGAAGTACACACACCAGGTTAGTTAAAAAGAAATCAATTTAAATAAAGTCCTAACTACCATGGTAAATTGAAACTTTATTTGCTCTATGTGGACCACTGTGAGGTTTTAAGTGAACTCACTTCAGTGGCTGTAAATCAAAGATGTCACATAATTAAGTCCCACATTTATACACTTACAAAAAAACATAGAGTGGTACTAACTTTAGAATGCTACAGAATTTAGTTCTTTATTTATATCCTTGCTGTTTTAGTCAGCTAGTGCTGCTCTAACAGAAATGCCACAGAGTGGATGGCTTTAACGAAGGAAAGTTTATTTTTACACAGTCCAGTAGGCTACAAGTTCAAATTCAGGATGTCTGCTCCAAGGAAAGGTTTTCCCCCTTGTCAGTTCTGGAGGAAAGCCCAGTACTGCATCAGTCTTTGTCCAGGGAGCATCTTGGCACAGGAATTTCAAGTGTGAAGGATGTGATTTTGTCCCAGTGCTACTTTCTTGATGATGTCAGGTTCCCAATTTTCTGCTTGCTTCCCTTTGCTTTTATTTCTTCTAGCATGAAGTGATTAAGGGTGGGGCAAGACATACTCCAGGGAAACTCCCTTTACAGTTGAGCAGGAAGGTGACCCTTAGAAGAGATTTGAAGCCCCACCCTAATTCTTTAACATAAAGCACAGCAAAATCACAAAAGGGAGGACAATCATAGAATACAGGGGATCGTGGCCCATCCACACGGCTACACTCATTTTTTGGGGGACACATTCCAATCCATGACACTTACCAAGAGCAAGAATGGAAATCACAGTGCCAGGTACCCTCTCAATTCAGCCTTTTCTGCAAATATATAGCAAGTGACTGTGAAGAAGGAAACCAGAGACAAAAGGTAAGCATAGTAATCATTGCTGGCAGAGAGAGACATCCATGGAGCATATGAATCTCAAGATTTAAGAACTATCAATTGTATAACCACTCTCTAAGGCCTTGAGAGAAGATTAATTATGTATTGGATGCTTTTATGTTCAGAAGCAAATAAATGGCAAAAAATAATACCTGTGGAAATATTGAAATATACATTTTTGGTTGTTTTCTTTCAGAAGCATGTGCAAGCTGTACAAAATTCAGCCTCATAATACGTGATTCAACACTGAACTCCTTATGATATAATCTAGAATTTAAAAGTAACACATACCAGTAAATTAGTAACACTACCACGCATTTTGAACAATGAAGGAGGCGTTCAAGTCCACCTTGCTCAATCTCACAGTGAAATACATAATTTGCTTGAGACTGAGGGCACACAGTAAGTGAAAAGACACAGACTCCACTGTTTATGTCTCTATCAGGTAACTATGATAAGAATCAATAATGGAAGGAATGATTGCTGATATTGCCATTGTTACTTTATAAACAGGAATATCCTTTGTAGTTGTTTACTGCCACCTAGACAATTTTCTATTGTGATTAGACTAGCCAAAAGAGAGTTAAACAGAACACATATACACAGAAGCCAAGCCATCGACCTGTGCGGCCATCTGCACTATATAACTTATTATCACTCCCAGACAAGCTAAGCTGTACTCATTTCATTGGATGACTTGACGTTTTGTCATTTTGCATTCACTCACCATTGCTTTGTAGAAGCATACTTTCAATTTGGCCCACTGTTCAAAGACATCATCAAGAGATAAGTCCTATCAGGAATTCTTAATTTTTTTTTTCCTGGTTAAGATGGAACATGTTAGATCAAGAACTGGAAGTGCATTACATTTCCAGTGCAATTTTTAACTTTTTAATTTCAATTTATACTAAACAATAGACTGACCACTGTTTAAGTGTATGTAATTAATGACTTATTTCAGCTTTGACCAGACACCATCTTATTACAGTGTATTTGAATTTCATGAAATATTTAACTTTGTAAAACCTGAATTTTAGATAATTATCATATTTGTAAATGTTATTTTACAATGTATTCATCTCTTGCATGTTATATATCTCATATCCTCACCCCATTCATTACCATTTTAATAAGTTTAACAGGGGAAATACAGACAAGTAGTCAATCAGAGGATGTCTGAACACAGGTATTAACTCACAACCAGAAGTCATTTTGAATAGAGTACCTGGTAAGTCCCACTCACTGTTTCAAGTGCTTTACAAACCCTAAATCCTTTATCCTCTTAAGAACTCTCTGTGGTGGTTACTATTATCACCCTCACTTTACAGATTTCAAAAAACTGATCAATCATGATGAAATTATTTACTTTACAAATAAATGATACAGAACTGGAATTTAAATGAACAAAAGAATCACCTTTCTTACCCATATGTCATTATCCTCTTTCTAAACTGAGACTGAAAAAAATTGCATCCTATTTCTCAGACATTATTTACCTCATAGGTAACCCAGTATATAAAACCCACTGTCTCTGAGTCAATTCTGACTCATAGCAACTCTATAAAACAGAATAGAACTGAACTGCCAACCTTTTGGTTAGCGGCTGTCTTAACTATTACGCCACCAAGGTTTCCTATGGAAATATATAAAACAGATCGACATATTTCCATGAATAATAATAATCTAACCACGTCCAGTGAGACATTTTTTAAAGTCCACTTTAGTTACCAAATGTTAGTAGCTTTGCAACATACACATGTATTTTGTAAAATAGCGTTGTGCATACATTTGCTTAAGAACAAAGCTTGACTTAACTCTCTTCATGTAATAATTCAATTACAGTGGAAAGAAAAGTGGTTTGATATTTGCACTACTTGGCCTCTGGTCTCAGTTCTTATCCTGAATAATGCAGATCAACTGAAGAGCTATTTTACAATGTCTTTGTCTACTTCATTTTATATATCCAATAATATATTCTCTCCTTATTAATTACCATTCTAAAAACTGTAACAGAAAAAGTATGGAGAGGTAGTCCATCAAGGGATATCTGAAGCCAGAAATTAATTCACAATTAGAAGCATTTTGAATAAGATGCATCGCAATTTTTCAATTATCTTGAACTTAACTTGTATAATCATGAAGCAATTGCGTATTGTTAAAACTATTTGAAAAAAGTATTAGAAATGTTTTATATGATTTTAAAATTGACTGGCTTGTGTATATATGTTTTTATAGCCACTATTATTTATTACTATTTATACTTTATTAAAGATTGTAGGTTAGATATTTACAGTAAAAACAAACAAGAAAAACAAATCCGTTGCTGTCAGGTCAATTCCACTTCATAGCTACATTATAAAACAGAGTAGAACTCTCCCACAGATCTCAGTGGCTGATATGTTGTTTAGCAGCTGCAGAACTTAACCACTGTACCACTAGGGTTTCCCATATAGATGTACATAAAGGATAACTCTAAAAGTTCTGTGGCATTTGGAAAAACATAACATTTCGAAGCCAAATCACTGTTGTGAACTTGTCTCACTCTACTCTGTCTTATAGGGTCACTATGAGTCAGAATTAACTTGATGGCAGTGGGTGTAGTTTGATTTTTACTCATTCTCAGTACTATAATCACAGTTAAATCCTGTGTTACTACCTTCTTTGATGATACTTCTATCTGTTCATTTTTATCTTGCTATCTACTCTGACCTCTAGGATCACTATCAGTTGGATCTGACTCAATGATAGCAGATTTACAACAAACAAAAGCAATTAAATAGGTGTTACCAGCTAGAAATTCCACGGTTTTTCTCAGCCTAATTTGTAGTTGCCAATGAATGCAAGACCAAGGTGAAAGATCAGGAAAGACATCTTTATTTCTTTGCACAAAGAAAGGAGTCGGTTAGAGCTCCTGCTTCAAGGACTGCTCACCAAGGCCCTGCAGACCAAATTACTTTCATACGGGTTTCAAGTAGGGAGTTCATACAAGCTATGTCAGCAACATTCATAATCATACTATGCAGGAGAAATATAGTTTACGTATCACATCTGACAAGTTCACAAACTTAATTGTTCTAAGTGCCACATACCTCGCTGCTAGGTATCACTACAGTCACCTTTGAAGTCCTGCCCTTGGGAAGCTATGCACTAACACCAGCACCTAGTCAACCCTTCAAAACAGTTGTGGAACTCATTTTGGAATGGCCATTTCACAGGTTGGCAATGGTGGCAAGTTTGCAAATTTAATTGGATAGTTATCTGTGATGGAGTTTTCAGACAGTAAACAAATAACTGTATTGGAACACCCTCCCTACTCACCTGATATGACCTCCAATGAACTTTTTCCCTTTACTTGAAGATAAATATTGAAAAGAAGACATTTTGATGACATTTATGACATCAGTGGTAATATGATGGCAGCTTTGATGACCATTCCAGACAAAGAGTTCCAAAATTGCTTTGAAGAGTGGACTAAGCACTGGCATTACTGCATGGCTTCCAAGGGGAGCATTTCAAAGGTGACTGTAGTGATATTCAGCAATGGGTTATGCAGTACTTTTTCTAGATAGACCTCCCGAACTTAACTGGCAGTCCTCATGTAACTTCCAGATAAATAAAAATCATTGTCTTCAAGTCATTTCTGACTCTTAGAAACCCTATAGGACAGAGTAGAACTGTCACAAAGAGTTTCAAGAGAGCACCTAACGTATTCAAACTGCCAGCTCTTGGTTAGTAGCCTAGTATTTAACCATTATGCAAGCAGGGTTTCCACCTCCAAATGAAAACAATGTTGAAATGCAAAGCTGACAGCAGAGAGGTAGCCAAGCAAAGGAAATAGGATTTTTTAGTGCAGCATTGTGTTAGACCTGTCTCAAAAGTAAACTATCAGTGTATATTTTCTGTTGTTTTTCATTATCACAGTTCAAAGAAAATTTTTTTTTTTCTCTATTAGTGACTGGAATAAAAAAATAAAAATCTGTTTACTGTTTGGAAAATTATCTACAATGTTAACTATTTCTTATAATTTAAACACAGCAAAGAGAATCATAAATTCCCTTAAATTGCAAAGGTCACATAAACATGTTGGTCAAAGCATTGCCTGTCATTACTGCCTTACTTTAAAGTAAAATAGAAATGAAATAAAACTCAAAATCAGCTTTTATTTTTTTTTTCTAATAAGAAAACTTGTTTAAAAATAACTTTTGGGAGAGTGGGGCCAAATTGGCAGACTAAATCCGTGTCTCCTTGATTCCGTCTGAGAACTAAGGCCTAGAAAAATAAGTGTATGGAGCAGTGTGGACATTCTGAGCTGCCGAAGATCTAGTGTAGGGTTGTGAAATTGAGACGAGTGACAGGAAGAGGGAAAGCAGGCCAAGAAGTGGTGCATTAAGCACTGCTTCTGCTAGTGCATTGTTTGAGAGGATTACAGGTATGAGCACCCTTTTTATCAACCAGGAGGCTGGAACTAGGGCTGTTGAACCTGTAAACCTGGCATAAGCTGGCTACTATGCTAAACTGCAGTGCTTAAGTAAACAACATATCCTGCAGCAGAGGGAATGTGCTTGGGACAGCCACAGCTACAGAACCCCGCTGTGGCTGCTGATCAAAGGTGTCAGTGCCCTTTCCCCTATCGTCTCTGAGCTGCACCATATATACTGCTGACTCAGTGCAGGAAAGACAGCTCAGGCTGGATGCTATGTGGGTCAGCTGAGAGGCAGAATTAGCCAAGCCTGAGGTCTAAAGTGAGGCTAATTCCCATGCTGAGCAACAGCGCTTGTCTGGACAGTGCTTCTCTCAGCAGCAAAGCTGTTTCTAAGACAGTCATACCTAGGAATCATAGTGAGGACTGGCAGCTGAGTGCAGCTGTGGCCTAATCCCACCCCTCCTTGAGCCACAGCATACTGTGTAGGGTTGGCCTATGTGGGGCTGTTTCTGTCCATCAGGAGGTGGGGCCTGCCACTGCCGAGGACCTGGCTGCTTTCAGCTGCTGGTAACCAGTGCCTCTGTCAGCAGAAAGGCAGCTTTTACGTTAAAAGTGACTAGAGAAAACAATGATGACTGGCACCTGAATATAGTGGCACTATTTCCACCACCCCTCACTGAGCCACATCATAGCATCAACTGACAGCCCTCTAGAGAGTCCATAAGTGGGACACCATCTTTTCCAGCCAGGAAGTGGGGCCCACCGTCTCTGAGGGCCTGGCTGTTTTCTGCGGCTACTGGACAGAGAGCTGGTACAAGTAGCTTGCCACATTTAACAGCCAGGATGTGGAGCCTGCCAGCCCTGAGGGCACATCTGGGGCCAAAAACTAAGCCAAGCAACATCCTGTGGCTTGACAGTGTCTGTATTTCCAGAAAAGCTATACATAAATCAGACGTAGCTAGAGAATGTACTGGCAGATGGTGGACAAATCTAATAGTGCCTTTACCCATTTCCTTCTTAAAACTATGCCACAGCTCCAGTTGGTGCAATACTAGAGAAGCCGAACAGCATCTCAATAGTATGAAGACAATAATCAATATCTAACCATTTAAACTACTAGGCAATCATGGTTCTGGAAATCTCCCAAAATAAAGAATAAAATAACTTCCCAGATGAAGAAGGCTTTATGAACTTCCTGGAGGTAGAACATAAAATAATTATATAGAGAGCCCTTCTAGAGATTAAACAAAATGCATCAGAACAAAATGAAAAAATAAGTAAGCTACACAAACTGCTAGAATATCAAGGGTCTTAAATCCAGCAGCTCAATCATAAAACTACATAATTAGACAATTCAACGCAAAGCTAGAAGAGCAGGGTCAAGGATATGGAATACAGAATTAATGAGCTTAACACCAGCATTTATGAGGAGAAATCAGATAAAAGAAACATGAAAAATGAAGAAGCATTAAAAAGCATGTGGGACTCTATCAAAAGGATAAACTATGTATAACTGAAGTTCCTGAACTGAGAAGGATAGCAGAAAAAAGAGAATTATTGAAGAGTTGTTGACAGAAAACTTCCACGAAATCATGAAAGAGGAGAATATAGATATTCAACATGCTTGTCAAACATAAAACTAGATCCCCAAAGAAAGACACCAGGACATAGTATAATCAGACTTAATAAAATGAAACATAAGGAGAGACTCCTAAAGACAGTGAGGCTTAAAGCAAAACTAAGATACAAAGGGAAGCCATGTGGGCATTTGTCTGACTTCTCAGCAGAAATCATTTTGGCAAGAAGACAGAGGAATGACACATACCAAGACTTGAAGAAGAAAAATCTACAACCAAGAATTATATATCCAGAAAAACTGGCTCTCATATATAATGGTGAAATTAAGACATTCACAGTAAACAAAAGCTTAGAGACTTTGCAAAATCCAAACCCAAACTATAAGAAATATTGAAAGAAACTCTATGTTTAGAAAAACAATAACATCAAATGCATACTTAAGGATAGAATGCACAACATAGCATCCAGAGGCCTACTCGGTTAAAAAAGTCACTAAACTTAATCCGAGCTAGAATATTAAAAGCAGGGAACCAGTAATCCTCACATGAAAACTATGGCATCATCACACTTTAAAGGGGGATATATTATAATAGTTATAACACTTTCATACGGTGAGGAATTTAGGAAGATATACAGATAGGTTAAAGATAGGTTTAAACTTAGAAGAACAAGGAGGATCAAAGAGATCGCCACTAAGCAAAGTAACAATACAACACGTCGAAACAACAAACGATATAGGAGTCTCAAAAAATACTAAACCAACACTGAAAAAGATGAAAAATAAATCCATAAAGAAAAGCAACCCAGAACAGAATATTAAGAGGAATACAAAAACTATCAACAACACAAAAATAAAGGCACCAAAATGACAGCACTAAACCCACACCTATCAATAATTATACTGAATGTAAATGAATTCAATTCTCCATTAAAGAAACAGAGAGCAACAACTTGGATCAAGAAACATGATCACTCTATAGCTTGCTAACGAGAAATATACCTTGCACTCAAAGACATGAACAAACTGAAAATCAAAGGATGGAAAAATATATACCAAGCTAATGACATACAAATAAGAGCGAAGTAGAAATAGTAATCTCAGACAAAATAGATTTTAATGTAAAAATTCATCACCATGGACAAGGATGGTCACTATTGCTAAAAGGTTCAATACATAAGCAGGACAAAACAACAGAAAATATTTGTGCACCCAATACTATAGTATCTAAATACATTGAACAAATATTGACAACATTAAAAAATGAGATATATCACTCCACAGTGATAGTAGGATACTTCAACACTCCACTTTCAGTAATGCACAGATCATCAGAAAAAAGTTCAGTAAAGATACAGAAGATTTTATTGTGAAAATCAATCAACTAGACCTCATCCACATTTACAGAACTTTTTACCCAACAATAGATGAGTACACCTTCTTTTCCAGTGCACATGGAACATTCTCCAGAATAGACCACACATTAGGCCATAAAGCAAGTCTAGTTATTGGAAAGCATCTTTTTGGAACATAAAGCCATAAAAATTGAAATCAATAGCAGAAAACACATAGGTAGAAATTTGAACTCATGGAGACTGAACAACACCTTGCTCAAAAAGCCGTGAGCTATGGAAGAAATCAATGACAAAGTAAAGAAATTTATGGAAGCAAATGAGAGTGAAAGCACATTCTTCCAGAACCTATAGGATATAGCAAAAGCAGTGCTGAGAGATCAATTTATCTCTACAAATGCACACATGCAGCACAAAGCAAGGGCCCAAACCAAGAGTTTACCCTATAACTCGAACAAGCAGAAAGAGAGCAGCAAAGAACTCTTTGGGCACCAGAAGAAAATAGATCACAAAGGTTGAGCAGAAATAAATGAATTAGGGAGTAGAAAAACAATTGAAAGAATTAACAAAACCAAAAACCAGTGTTTTGAAAAGATCAACAAAATTGGTAAACTACTGGCTAAACTTACAGTAGGGAAACAAATAACCTGAATAAGAAATTGAATGGGATATGTCACAACAGATGGAACCAAGATTGGCCATGATCCAAAAAGCACAAAACAACAATGGCTGGAGAGGCTGTGGAGAGATTGGAACTCTCCTACAGTGCTGGTGGGAATGTAAAATGGTACAACCTCTTTGGAAAACAATTTGGTGCATCCTTAAAAAGCTAGAGATAGCAATACTGTATTGTCCAGCAATTCCACCACTCGGAATATATCCTACAAATAGTAAGGCGGTCACTCAAACAGATACTTGCACACAAATGTTTATTGCACCACTGCCACAATATGAAAAAAGGTGGAATCTATCTCGGTGCCCATCAATAAGTGAATGGATAAACAAATTATGGTACATACACTCAGTGGAACACTATGCAATGGTAAAGAACAATGATGATCTTAGACAACATCTCATAACCTGGTTTCAAGTAGAATACATGATGCTGAGTGAAATCAGTCAGTGGCTAAAGGACAAATATTGTATGAGACCTCTGCTGTAAGGACTTAAATATAGACTTATGTACAGAAGAATAGACTCTTTGGCAGCTACAGATGTGAGAAGAGAAGAAGAGGTTTGGTCATAGATTAGATAGTAGATAGGAATTTGATTAGGTGAAAGCTGACACAACTGGTCTTTCTCTAAGATAATCTTCTGCACTCCATATCGGTGAGTGGTGTCTGGGGTCTTAAAAGCTAGCAAGCTGCCATCTGAGGTACACCAAATAGTCCCAACTCATCTGCATCAGATGATGACCAAGAACAACAAAGATACGAGGAAAAAAGAATCCAGGAGATAGAAGGACGCTCATGAATGGGAGACTGTGTTAACACGAGACCAGACGAAGCGGATGGATAATTCGGTTCCCAGCCACCACCAAAGGCTGCCACGATGTAAGACACAGTGTAGAGTCACTGAGCCAACACAAGATAAAGAGGTGTACAGCTTAATAACTCTACTAAAATAACACAGTTGATGGTCCAGCAACCTGGAGGGGTATAGCCACTGCTGACATTGTTTTTAAAAAGTTATTTGCAGTGACTAAGTCACTGATCTTGCAAAATTCTACCATGCAACTTTTGGTGTCATTTCTATCACAAAGGTCATATTTTCCAGCGACTAATCCTTTTTCATTTCCAGTTTTCACATTCCAATCTCCAGTAATTATCAATGTATCTTGATTGCATGCTTGATCAATTTCAGACTACAGAAGTTGGTAGAAGTCTTCAGTTTCTTCATCTTTACTGTAAGTGGTTGATGTATAAGTTTGAATAACAGCTTTATTAGCTGATCTTGCTTGTGTGTAGGTCCGTGGATGTTATCATATCACTGACAGTGTTGCTACTTCAGAAGACATCTTGAAGTGTTCTTTTTAAGGATGAATGCAACACTATTCATCGTCAATTTATCATTTCCCATGTAGTAGACAGTGTGATTTTCCAATTAAAACTAGCAAACATCAGGCCATTTCACCTAATGATCTTCATATATTCCATTTATTTTGACAACTTTTAATTGTCTTAGTTCTGTACTTTATATAACCCATATTCCTATTGTTAATGTATGTTTGCAGACGCTTCTTCTCATTTTGACTCATGCCACCTCAGTAAATGAATGTCCCCAAAGTTTTACCCCTCTACTTCACTAAGGCTCATTCTGTTTTGAGGAAGCAACTCTTTCCCAATCATGTTTTGAGTGTCTTCCAACTTCAGAGACTGCTCTTCCAGCACTATATGACAATGTTCCACTAAATTTACACTAGGCCATTTTTTCAGAAGTAGACCGTTAAGTCCTTCTTTCTAGTCTGCCTTAGTCTGGAAATTCCTTTGAAACTTGATCACCGTGGTTGGCCCCGCTGGTATTTGAAATACAGGTGTTACATCTTCCTCATCTCAGGAAAACTCCACTACCATAATATGCCTTTGAGTCAATTCCATCCCATAATGACCCTATAAGACACAGTAGAACTGCCCAACATGATTTCCAAGGAGCGACTGGTAGATTTGAACTGCTGGCTTTTGGCTAGCATTCAAGCCCTTAATCATGGAACCACAAAGGCACCCTATGTACTCAACCAAACCAAACCCACTGCCATTGAGTCAGATTAGAACTGCCCCATAGAGTTTCCAAGGGAGTGCCCAGTGGATTTGAACTTGGTGCATTTGAACTGTGGACCTTTTGTTTAGCAGACATAGAACTTAATCACTACACCACCCCATGCACTAGATAATGTTATTTTGTCAGCCAGAGTCCTACACAGAAACAAGCTGACTTACAATCATCAGTAAGAAATGCACATTCATTATTGTAAGTTGTTGGAAAGTTTGGATTTTTTTTTTTGCAATATATAATGAACGCTTACTGACTAAAAAACACTTCTAAAAATTACTTGAACCCTAGATTTCATCATAGCTATCAAGATCTTAAATATCGTATACCACAAAATAGAAAATACGTGCTATTACCCTTCAATGTACCTTTCCCAAATTTTTCAGATAATTATCTATGTGTAGTATCTGTGGTACAGTGACAAGATATGGATTACAAGGAATGACTGAGTTCTGGTTGAAGTTCTCCTACAAATTATATGGGTTCCAATAAATCAGAGAACTGCCTCAGAACTTACATTTTTAGTTTTAGTTCTTTGAATCTAAGCAATGCACTCACCCATTTTCTTCAACTGTTGCTGTTGTTAGAGTCCATAATATTGGCTGTGACCTACAGCACCCTTATGTAAAACAGAAATAAAGGTTTTCCAAGTTCTACACTATCCTCACACTCGCTGTTATGTTTGAGCCCATTGTGGAAGTCACTGTACTAATTCATTTTGTTGAGAGTTCTTTCTTTTTCACCAACCCTTATTCTACCAAAATATATTGTCTTGATGGCATGTCCAAAGAAAGCAAGATAAATTCTCAACATACTTCTAAGGAGCATTTAGGCTGTACTTCCTCAACACATACAGTTCTGTAGTAGTTTGATGCTGTTGAGTCATTCCCAATTGACAAAGACCCTGTAAGACAGAGGAGAATTGCCCCTAGGGTTTCCGAGGAGCAGCTGTGTATCTGAACTACCAATCTAATGGTTAGGATGCTATGTCTGATTACCAAAAGTTAGGTAGCTCAAGTCTGCCAGGCACTCCTTGGAAACTGGATGGAGCAGTTCTGCTCTGTCCTATAGGATCACTGAATAAGGATCAACTTGATGGCAGTGGGTTTGATTTGTGCTATATGAGAAAAAGTGTATAAAGTGATGTTTAAAAGATAAAAAATTGAAATTAAATATCTAGCAATGTTAATCAAAAAAATCCAAAGCCCCTGCAACTGAGTTAATGACACCTCATAGTGACCCTGTAACACAGAATAGAACTGCCTATAGTGTTCAGGGAGAGTATGAAGGATTTGAACTGGCAGTCCTCTGGTTAGCTGACATGACACTTAACTATTATGCCACCAGGGTTTTCCATTCTCTTCCAGCTAGAATTTATATATATATATATATATATATACATGTATACATGTATACATATTTCATTTTTGTTCAAAATTACTTGAAAGTACTGATTATGTGATGTTGCAATTTTGGATAAAAAGAAATACAAATTCTAGCTGGAAAAGCATACTACCTAAATGTAGATTATTTCAAAAGTGTATCAAACAATTTTGAGAGAGGATTATTGAACTGGACATAGGTCAGAATAATATGTGCAGAATGATATATAAGTAGATGATAAAATCTGCATGAAAGATAAAACATGAGGGATAAATTGAGATATTTATTAAGTTAATATTGAAATTGTTTTTAAAATTATTGTTCTCCATTTCTAGTTAGTATTTATACTATTCTCCCACCATAGGAAAAATTTTTCACTGTTAACTATATGTGTTGTTTTCAGTCACTTTAAATGTGTTAACTCATTTAGTCTTCATACTACCTTGTTCAAAGTTTCCTAGTATTAATGGTTTGTTATTATACATATATTATTTAATATATATATTTAAATAGTAAAGTAACAAGATATTTTAATAACTTGTGCTAAATTCTGTTCTCATTTCCAGTTTTCATCTGAGGAGCCTAAGAAATTCTCTTCACAGCAATGGTTGGTATAATACATATATTACTTCAGTATAAATATACATAGTGAAATTGCAAAACTTGTAAACATAATCTAATACTGCCTTATATCAAGGACAGAAATTCAAATCTTTTGTTGGTCTTAGAAAAAATGAGAAATATTTAAAATGTGAGAACAAATGTTTCTATCTATGAAATTTAAAAGTAAATGTTGGACATTCTCAGTGTTATCTGGAGTTTGACTTATTAATCAGTCCTGACCCCTTGCATAATCAACTTGTCCTTCTTTGCCAATTGCTCCTTCTCAGGTTACTTACACATTCAAGATTTTTTCAACCTTAGTAATAACAACTATATTGTTTACTTTCAACATTCTCTCTACCTCAGTATACCCCAACATCTAATTATTTAATTTTGTTTGCTATTGTCAGATTTCTTAAAGGATGATTAATTTGCTCCACTCATCTTTCAGTTATTTTTGCATAGCACCGATGAGCACCACTCAACTGAGACCACTCTGAAAAAGCCCATCAAAACTTCTAAATCGAATTGTTCTCATTCTTCTCAGCATACACAAAAATTCTTGAGAGGTGTAACACTGTTCTTTCATCTGCCTCCCGTTGATAATTGCATCTATTATGAAAGTATCATGTAATTACTGTTAGACTGAGATTACCAAATATCTTGTTAGATGTCTACTTTAAAGTACAAGGTGTGTTTCCAGCTGCCTACATGTCATCTCCACCTGAAAGTTTAACAAGTCATTCAGACTTACTACTTTTGCTTTCACTGTGCCCACTTCTCAAGGAAACAATTCTTGTGATGATGAGGGTGGTGACTCAAAGCCAATCCACCGTTCCTTCTGAATCTCCTCTTCAATTCACAGTGATTTCTTGTTTTCATTTGTTGAGTACTGATTGTTCTCTTTCATAAATGTCTCTCTAGTCCTTGCCTTCTCTTTTCCTCTTGTCGAGTGTTATTAAAGCCCTTTACCAGGAATAATAAATTTTAATTGGTTTTGACATAAATATTGTTTTCCCTCTCTGCTTGATTCTCCAGATAACTACCTATTATATAATACAACCAAATGCTGTCATGTCACCATTTTCTTAGAATTGGTCGCACTTGTTTGGGGAATTTAAAAAAAAGTTATTAGTTTAAAATGTAAGAACAAGCATCATTTACAACAAAACTACCAATCTCTTCTTACATGCACGATCACACAAAATTATTTACCAAGTATTACAATGCAAGGCGCCTTCTATGAGTCTGTGACTTTATACCTGTTTCTTTTTCCTAAATATTTTTGTACTTCTTGTACACTAAAGGAAGAATTGTAGAAAAATATTCCAATTCTCTGATATAGGATAGACATTCAAGAAAAAACTTACTGAAGTGAAAGGACTAAATTCAGAATCATAATCTCCATCAAGTTCTGGTTGCCTTCCAGATGCATCATACAAAACTCCTTTTGAGAGAGAATCTGCTGTAAGAAGATGTATGATCTGAACTCCAGCTCCCGTTCTTTTCAGACCCACAGAGCATTTAAGGTACAGGAACACTCCACTTAAAGAATTCCCTCCCAGCGATCGGACACAGCAGAGAAACCAGTGCCTTGTCATCTCTTCTCAACTCAGCATATCTGTATTAGTCAGAGTTGTCCAGGAAAACAGAACCAATAGACTATATGTATATATATTTGTGTGTTTATGTGTTTATATATAAATAATTTTATATACACATACGTCTGTGTGTGATAAAAGACTAACAACTTTTTCATTGCAAATACTGTTTTTAACCAACACAAATGGTGACTGTACACATGGACCTCACCAGGTGAATTACACAGGAATCAAATCGACTACATCTGTAGAAAAAGATGATGGAAAAGCTCCATGTCAGCAGTCAAAACAAGACCAGATGTTGATTGTGGCACAGATCCTCAACTGCTCATATGCAATCAAATCGAAACTGCAGAAAATTAGAACAAGTCCACAAGAGCCAAAGTATGGCTTTGAATATATCCCTCTTGAGTTTGAAGTCCATCTCAAGAAGAAATTTGATGTGCTGATCACTAATGACCAAAGACCAGACGAATTGTGGAATGACATCAAAGACATCATCCATGAAGAGAGCAAGAGATCATGAAAAAGACACAAAAGAAAGAAAAGACCAGTTGGATGTCAGAAGAGACTCTGAAACTTGCTCTTGAACATCAGACAAAAGGAAGGAATGGTGATGTAAAAGACTTAAACAGAAGATTTCAAAGGGTGGCTTGAGAAGATGGAATATTATAACGACATGTGCAAAGATCTGGAAATGGAAAACCAGAGAGTTGAACACATTGTGCATTTTTCAAACTAAAAGAACAGAAGATAAAAATCAAGCCTTAAGTTGCAACAGTGAAGGATTCTGCAGGGAAACTTTTAAACAACTCAGGAAGCATCAAAACAAGATGAAAGGAATACACAGAGTCATTATATCAGAAATACATGGTTGACATTCAGCCAATTGAAGAGGTAGCATATGATCAGGAATCAATGCTACTGAAAGAATAAGTTGTAGCTTCATTGCAGGTATCGGCAAAAAACAAGGCTCCAGGAATCAATGGAATATTAATTGAGATATTTCAACAAACAGATGCAGCACTGAAAGTGATCACTCGTCTATGCCAAGAACTTTGAAGGACAGCTACCTGGCCAATGGACTGGAAGAGATCTATATTTACGTACATTCCAAAGAAATTTGATCCAACCAAATGTGGAAATTACCAAATAATATCTTTGATATCACACACAAGTAAAATTCTGCACAAGATCATTCAAAAGCGACTACAACAACGTATTGACAAGAAAGCACCAGAAATTCAAGCTGGGTTCAGAAGAGGATGTGGAATCAGGGATATCATTGCTAATCTCAGATGGATCTTGGCTCAAAGCAAAGAATACCAGCAAGATGTTTCCTTGTGTTTCATTGACTCTGCAAAAGCATTCGACTGTGTGGATCATACTAAATTGTGGCTAACACTGTGGAGAATGGGAATTTCAGAATACCTAATCGTGATCTTAAGGAATCTATATATGGATCAAGAGGCAGTTATGTGAACAGAACAAGTGGGAACTGCATGGTTTAAAGTCAGGAAAGGCGTGCATCAGGGTTGTATTCTTTCACCATATCTTGTTAATCTGTATGCCGAGCAAATAATCTGAGAAACTGGATTCTACAAAGAACAAGGCATCTGGATTGAAGGACAACTCACTAACAACCTGCCTTATGCAGATGACACCACCTTAGTTGCTGGAAACAAAGAAGTTTTAAGACACTTACTGGTGAAGATCAAGGTCCACAGCACTCATTACAGATTGTACCTCAGCATCAGGAAAATAAAAATCCTCACAACTGGACCAGTAAGCAACATCATCATAAAAGGAGAAAAGATTGGGGTTGTCAAGGATTTCATTTTATCTGGATCTAGAATCAATGCCCTTGGAAACAGCAGTCAAGAAATCAAGAGGTGCATTGCATTGGGAAAATCTGCTGCAAAGGACCTCTTCAAAGTATTCAAAAGTATGGACATCACCTTGAAGATTAAGATCCAAGCTACGGTAGCTTCAGTCGTATCATATGCATGTAAAAGGTAGACCATGAACAAAGAAGACAGAAGAACTGATGCCTTTGAATTGTCGTGTTGGAGAAGAATGTTGACTGTATGATAGACTACCAAAAGAACCAACAGATCTGTTTTGGAAGAAGTCCAACCAGAGTGTTCCTTGGAAGTAGATGGCAAAACTGCATCTTACATAGTTTGGACATGTTGTCAGGAAAGATCAGTCCCTGGAGAAGGACATCATGCTTGATAGAGTGGAGGGTCAGCAAAAAGGAGGAAGACTGTCGACGAGATGGATTGACACAGTGGCCACAACAATTGGCTTAAGCATAAAAACAATTGTGGACATGGTGCAAGACTGGGCAGTGTTTCATTCTGTTGTTCATAGGGTCGCTATGAGTTGTAACCAACTAAACAGCATCTAACAACAACAAGCATATACATATGTATATATACACATATATAGGTACATATATATGTGCGTGTGTGTGTGTGTGTATAAAGTGACTCGTGATGATAGGACTGGCAAGTCTGACACCTGTGTAACAGTCTAGTGGGATAGAAAATTGCTAGGAGTTTATGTTACCTTCGTGAGGCTGTATTTTCTCTTCTGTGAGAAATCTCAGTTTTTGCGCCTAAGGCCTTCAGCTTATTGGATAAGATCCACTCACTGACAATTACCAATAATTAGAGTGAACTAAACGTGGATGTGAATCACATCTACAAATCACTTTCACCACCCCCAAAAGCCCACTGCTGTTGAGTCACTTCTGACTTATAGTGACCCTGTGGGACATAATAGGACTGCCCCATAGAGCTTTCAAGGAGTGCCTCGTGGATTTCAACTGCCTGCCCTTCTGGTTTACCAGATGCATAGCTCTTAACAACTATGCAACTACAGTTTCCAACTGCTAAATTAATGTTTGATTTAAAAGACTAGTTGGGCTGATACATATAATGGATCCAGAAAGTCCATGGACAGTCTTTGCAGTGGGACACTGTTAGAGGGCTAAGGTACTTTCAGAGTTGAAGTTCTTCCTATCCAATCATCCTTTCTTCTTTCTTTCTTTTAACTGCCGTCACGTAATCACTGCAATCTGTAGGCTCGCTCTGATTACTCCAGTTTCCTTTACTCTTTCTCTTTCACCAGCGTCATCACCAGTAAACCTCTTGTACTTCTAACTCCACCTTGGTGTTTGCCACGTGGTGTTCCTAAATTTACATGAAAGCCTCCCTTGATTTCCAAACTTAACAGACCTCATAGAATTTTGTACATAAAACTACTGTATAGTTTTCTAAATTATATCTTAAATAGCTATGTTGCTCTTTTTACTAGAATATGAACTATTTTATTGGCAGAAACACTGTTTTGTATTGACAAAACTATGTATTTAGTTATTCATTCATCCATATTCATTCATTCATAGTTGTAAATTCAGCATTAAAAAGCATTTTACTCATCCATATATCACACACACAAACACACAAATGCACATGCACACAACCAAATACTTATTTATATAAAATTCCTGATTAACATCACATTTAACTCTTCGTTCATGGAAATTTTCTGAAAAAAATTTCTATGTTCATATTCCAAAAATAATAAATATCAAATAGATTTTGTGTTGAGCATGCCAAGCTATATTTTCTGAAATTTAGTGCTTTGGACTGAAAGTAACTCTTTCACTTCTTTATTGTCAGATCAGAGAATAAGACCATGGACATTTCATTAAACAACATCGAGAACAAATGGAGTGAGACTGACAAAGTGCAAAATGGATGCAAGAGGTATTAAAAGGTAGGTGGTATCACCGGTATAATTTAAAACTCTTTACTAACCTAAAAAATTCAAATTTATGATACTAAGTAAACTTAGGGAGAAACTGAGCAATTTAATTAATGCAACTTATGAGTTATATGGAAAGTCTGGTGGCAGAGTACCTAAGTGTTACAGCTACTAACCAAAAGGTCAGTAGTTTCAATCTGCCAGGTGCTTGTTGCACAACGTGGGGCAGTTCTACTCTGTCCTACTGAGTTACTGTAAGTTGGAATTTTTTTAGAAAAATAAATTATACTGGAAATAGCAAAGGTATAGTTAGACCGCAGACATTTAGATCTGCAAAATCATGTGATTTTTAAAAAGTATTTACAACCACTTCTATGCACACTACAGAGTACTTTCTAAAACTGAATTCTGAAATTAAAATGTGTGTATTCAACTCATTTTCTAGGATTTTAATTCATAAGATAGGGCATTGCAGGACAACATTAATTTGAAATTAAAATAAAATCAATTAAAAATTACAATATTCACTTCAATATGCCACCTACCTTTGAGAATGTATAATGCATTTGTACTTTTTAGCTTAAAACTTAAATAAATGTTAATTGATTTACTTCCCTTATGTATTATTTACATAATCATGACAGACACAAAGATGTCACACCACATAGTTTATGTACGATTTGGTTTTATTTTTGATGGTAGATATGCAATATGTTAGCATGGTTTAGTTAGAGATTCTGTTCATTTGATGGCGTTTTTCAATTTTCAACACCTTTGTTTAACCTGACCATTGTTAATCAAGCTGCAGAAAAAAGTGAAAACAAGAGATGACCTTAATAAACTTACAAACTAATAGAAAGTGAAATGTAACCACGTATCAAACAGAAACAAAACGATAAAAATGAAAATTTGAGTGCATTGCTGATAAAGAAAACATAGTGTGTACTCTGTGAGAAAGCCTAGGTAAGTACGTGTTCTGAAGGAAGACATCATATGTGGCATTAATAGACATTAGAGGACACGACAGGAAAAATAAGAGGAAAATAAGAACTACTGTGATAGTGTACATGAGGGTGCAAGAAAATACGGGGACAAGTAAAGATACATAATTAAATGTGTTAATAAAGCACAGGCATCAAGTGACAAAATTAAAAGAGAAATGAGAAACAGGTAGAAAGATACATGACAGTTTTGTATCTATAAGGAATCTTAGAAATCAGTAATAAAATTATGAACTTTCTAATGAAACAGCAAAAGATAGTATGTCATTCACAGAAAAAATACAGATGGGCGGAAAAATATGCTACATATTCAGCTTTATTAGTTGGAGTTCTTAGACCAATCGCTCCCTGCCCACACAAGCCGTCTCTTAATCTCCCGAACCAGGAAATACATTGTTACATACAAAGGAGAAATTAAAGTTCAGGATGGAATTAAATTATCTAATTATTTGATCTTAAAACTGAGAGATTATTCTGGATTATGCAAATGGGTCCAGTAAAATCACTCATATTGTCTAGAAGACAGAGCATAACTGTCTCATAGGGTTTTCCAAGGCTCTAATATTGGCAGAAGCCTACTGGCTTTCCTTCTTCTGCAAAAGCAACTGCAGATTGGTGGGTTCCAGCTACTGACCTTTCGGTTAGCAGCTGAATGCTTCTACAGCGAGTTGTGGCTCCTTAGTGTAATCACAGGGTCCTTAGAAGAAATGGAGAGGCGGAGGGGTCAAACTGATGTGAGAGAATGAACCAGCTAGACACTGCTGTTCTTTCGAAGGAACCATGTGACCAGTGTGGGCATCCTCTAGAAGCTGAAAATGACAACGAAATGGTTTTTGTCCCTACCTAGAGCCTCCGAAGGAACCGTTGTGGAATACTGGCTAGGTGAAACATCTGTTAACCAAAAAGTTGGCAGTTTGAACTCATCAGGCACTGCTTGGAAACTCTATGGAGCAATTGTGCTCTGTCCTGTGGGTTCAAGGGTCACTATGAGTTGGAATCGACGCGACGGTAGTGGGTTTGGGTTTTTTTAGTCGGCTTTGCTAATACCTTTGAGACCCATTTCAAATTTCTGATTTTCAGAATTATAAGATAACAAAATTCTGTTGCTTAAGCCACTGAGTCTGTGGTGATTTGTTACCACAGAGATAAGAAACTACAACACCAGTAGTGAATTGAATTCAAATAAAAATATTGATTAGTCTTCTCTCAGGCTGGCAAGGGTGAATTAAATTATAATGAAAGTATAGGAAACTATGCATTGAAAAGGCTGTATTTTCATATATTGTAACTGAGTGTATAAGGACTGTTGAGCGCAAATGTTCTGGAAAATAATCTTGTAGTATGTATGAAAGAAAGGATTTGAGTTTTTTAATTACTGAGGTGTAATTTCCAATGAAAAACTTCTTTTTTTGTACTTAAGAAAATAGACAGCATTAAACATTAACATTACTTTTACAGATACCCTTGGTTTTTTAGTGACAAAACAAGGTTTAGTAAGATATAATCAAATAAAGAAATACTGTGCATTCATTAAGGAGCCTGGTGATGCAATAATTAAGAGCTTGGCTGCTGACCCAAAGTGGACAGGTTCAAACCCAAACAGTAGTTCTTTGGGAAAATGACCTGGAAATCTGCTCCCTTAGAGGTTCCAGCCTAGAAAATTCTATGACGGTAGTTCTACTCTGTCACATGCAGTTGCTATGAGTTGGAATTGATTCTACAGTGTCTGCTAACAACACTATGCATTAATTAAGAAGTCTTTTTATTTTGAAGATTACCTGACACCAATATAGCAAATCCTGATGTCTCAGGATTTACCACTCTTCGCAAGCAGCATTTATCTGCCTCGTGGCCTGAAGGTGCTCTCTGAAGTTCAAGAAAGATCTTGCAGGTTCTTGAAACAGGCCAGAAGAGATGGGGAATTAGCACCTTCTCATAGCAGCCCGACAATGACTGAGGAGAAAACTAACATCAAACCCATCGTCATCTTGTTGATTCATAGGATGGAGTATAATAGTCGCATAGGGTTTCCCAGGAGTGAAGAGTATATTTGAACTGCTGATCTTTTGATTAGCAGCTGAGCTCTCAACAACTGTGCCATAGCTCTGACTGGTAGGACAAACCAAAAACCAAACCTAGTGCCGTCCAGTCAATTCCAACTCATAACGACACCACAGGGAAGAGTAGAACTGCTCCATAGAATTTCCAAGGAGTGCCCAGCAGATATGAACCGCCGACCTTTTGGTTAGCAGAGGTAGTACTTGGTCATTATGCCACCAGGGTTTCTGACCGGTGGGGGGTGAGGTATAAATACACCAGTTCTGCGAGATAACACAGGAGTGTTCTACATCTTTTTTCCAGTTTCCTCAAGGATTTAAGCTCTGGTCACTCCACAGTGGTAGCTGAATTAAAATGAAACTTTTGATTTCTGTCTTCTTTTTCCTGTCTTCTCCATTTGTCTGTATTTCCATTATCTCTTGTTAAATGTTGTCTGTCCTTAAATCATTGTAAAGTATTACTCCTAAGAAACAAGTCAAAATACAAATGTGAGATATTTCAGTGTCTACTAAAAATTTACGTGTAAGAACAGAAAAAAAATCTAAGAATATACACAAAACAAGTCTAACAAGATTGGGAAGCTTAATTTGTAGCAAAAGTTATGGAAAAATTAGTAACAGAATTGTATAAAGATTTATCAACTTAATCTAACAGCTCTAAATTTGCCTATCAAGCAGAAGTTCGCGTGGCTGGGCCATAGTGTTTTGTCTCATACCAGTTTCTTGGACTGACTCAGGATTCCTTGGTGTGACCCCTGAATTTCATTGTATTTATTCTTTTCTTAGATCTGGGAGAAATCATTACTTCTCTTCTGACATGTTCAAATACATTTTCTTTGTTCATGTTGGACTTTAAAATTTTATCCTATCCTCACCTCAGCAAACTAGAGTCCATATTTTGAGGGGATTCTGTCATTTGAGTGCTTTCTGGATCATTAATAGAGAATTAATAGTATTTGGTACAGTGCCTGCAAAGCATTTTTTTCCTACTCTTCAAAAGTGGTGATATAGGTGTCATATGAGCAAAACATCCATCGCTTTTACTGTTCAACATTTCACATTGGCATTTTTTAGGAATAGTTTATTTATAGGACTCATGTGGGTAAGATTTTTATTTGAAATGCCAGTGCTTCAGGGATTCAAGAGAACACTTTAGACTGAAAATGCTGAACTCTCTCTCTCTTTTTTATAGCATTTTATTGTGTTTCAGGAGAAAGTTTACATAGCAAATTATCTTCCACATTAACAGTTTTCGTACAAACTGTTCTGTGACATTTGTTCTAATTTCTACAATATGTCAGCATCTCCATTGTTTCCATTCATCTAGCTTCCTTTCCCTTCTTTAATTTCTCATGTTTGCTTTCAGTTAACTGTTGACCATTTAGTCTCGTATACTTAAATATTGAAGGGAGTACGTTATTTACAGTGACAATATTAATTTTATAAGCCAATCTATTATTTGTCTGAAAGGTGACCTTCAGAAATAGCTTCAATTCCAAGTTTAAAGGAATTCTTAGTGAGATAGAGTTGAGGGTTCCTTTAATTTCTCTTGGTCCAGTAGGCTTAGACTGTTTTAGGAATTTGAGTATTGTTTTATATTTTCCTCCTGTTCTATCCAAGATCTTCTATTGTGTCCTTCACCAAAACAGTTGGCAGTAGTTGCCAGAAACCATCTAATTCTTCTGCTTTTAGGTTAGAAGAGCTGGTTGTTCCTATGTGCTATTATTTCTACTGTCTAGTTTCTTATCTGAGTTCCACCATTGTGTTTTATTCTACGCAAGTAGATGCTAGTACTTGCAACTTAGATAGCTGCTTGTAAGCTTTCACAACTCCAAGCATTACTTACCGAAATAGAATTTAGAACACTGTGAAGTGTGGTATGCCAATTGACTAAGTTGACCCCTAAGACTATGATCCTGAGTCTTCTGACCCTGTAACTCAAGGTCTTGAGTTGTTTGGACATGTTTAGGATGCCTCCATAACTGCGTCCCCCTGTGTAGTTTGGGATATAGGAGGACTTCCAATTAAGTTCAGGAACTCATCCTAAAAAAAGTGCTGCATACCTCATTTGCTGAATATGACTCTGATCATCTTCAAAGTACTCCCCTTGGGAAGCTATGCACTGATTCCAGCACCTCGTCTAGTCTTCAAAGCAATTTAGGAACTCTTTTTTGGAATGGCCGTTGCTCTCAGTGGCACTGTGGCAAGTTTATGAACTTAAATGTGTAATTGTCTTTGTTTTCAGCCCGTAAACAAATAATGGCATTGGAACACCCTCCCTACTCACCTGATCTGGCCCCCAGTGACTTTTTCTTTGCCTAAAGATAAAGAAAATATTGAAAGGAAGACATTTTGATGACATTCAGGAAGGCTCTGATGGCCATTCCAGAAAACGTGTTCCAAGATTGCTTTGAAGGCGAACTAAATGTTGGCATCAGAGCAAGTTTTCCCAAGGACAGTACTTCAAAGGTGATCATAGTGATATTCAGCAATGAGGTATGTAACACTTTTTCTAGGGTGAGTTCACAACTTAACTGCCAGACCTCTATGCATAGCACATGCAAACTCATATATACATACGGGTCTAAGGACTCACACATACATGGGCATATATTTGCTTGCATATACGCATCTACACATGTATGCATCTGTATGTATTTTTGTAACCACACACCTATTTCTGTTTGTTCTTACTGCTGCTGCCAAATTGTACATAACAATCGCAGAAGTTTTCTCTTTTTTTTCTTGTACATTTTGGTGCTGTTATTTACTTTTTGATCAAGTTGTGCTGACATCACATGTATCTGGGATTACATTTTTTACCACCCAACATGGTAATGTCTGCTAGCTAGAAAATGATGCTAATGTTTCGTTCTCTCATCGTTGGTTCAGAGAACTTTGCTTTTAATGTGTATATCTGTTCTTGACTTTTTATAGTAATGGGAGTACGTGATATTTGTCCTTTTGTGATTTCATTATTTCACTTAGCGTAATGCCCCACAAGTTTATGTTTCACAGACTCCTGATTATCTTATGTTTTGCAGACTCCTGATTATCTTATGTTTTGCAGACTCCTGATTATTCTTTAGAGTTTTATAGCCAGCCAAGTGCCGTCGAGCCGCCTCTGACTCATGGCGACCCTAGGGGCCAGGGCTGACCCCCAAAGTATTCAAGGAGCACCTGGTGGATTTGAACTACTGACCTTGTGGTTAGCAGTGATAGCACTTAACCCACTACACCACCAGGCTTTCCCAGTTTTATAGCGCTTCAGCATATGTATTTACCACTATTTACCTCTGGCTGCTTAGGCTATTTCCCTGTTTTTCCTATTGTTAATAATGCTGCAGGGAACCAGATACGTATATTTCTAGTCACGTCACTGCTTAGGAGTGGGATTACTGGATCAATAGGCATTTCTACTTCTAGCTTTTGAAGGAAGTGCCATAATGCTTTCCATAGTGATTGTTTGTTTTACAATCGTACCAGCAACATATGTGTTCCAATCTCCCAATAACTTCACCAGCATTTGTTCTTTTTTTTTCGCCATAATTTTTCCAGAGCAGAAATGGCATCTCATTGTGGTTTTGGTTTACTTCTCTCTAACATCTAAGGAGTTTGTGAGTTCAAGCTGCTGACCTTTTGGGTGGCTTCCAAGCCCTTGGCCACTGTGCCATCAGGCTCCACTGACACACATAGGATAATAAAATTGGCCATTATTTATCTACTTTCCTAACATCCACAATTACAGCTACTGGTAAAAGACATTGCTACCATTTCTGAGTCCTGGTCTGCTGCTTAAACTAATTTTGTGTACTACCTGTACCTTATCAAGTGGTACAGTGGTTAAGAGTTCCGCATGCTAACCAAGGTGCTGGCAACTCAAGTCCGCAAGTAACTCCTGGGAAACCCTATGACGTAGTTCTGCTGTTTTCTGCTGAGTAGCTGTGAATGGGAGTTGACTCGATGGCAACCTTTTTTTGTTGGTGGTGTTGCTGATAGTTGATTTTTTTGTATAATGTATAATGATTGTAAGCATCTTCTCATGTTTTGTTGGTTGCCTGAATGTTCCCTTTGATGAAGTATTTGTTCCTACTCTTTGCTCATTTTTTGATTGGACTGTTCATCTTTTTGTTACTGAAGTTTTAGAGATTAGACACTTACCAGACATGTCGTTGTCAAAATTTTTTTTTCCCAGTTCTTTTTTCACTCTCTTACTACAGTTTTTTAATAATCCTAAGTATTTGCAGTTTAGGAGATCCAAGTTACATAATTTATCTTTTGACTTTGTGCATTTTGGGTTTTACTTGAAAGACTATCTCTAAAATTAAGTCCCCTAATTTAGTCTTTATGTTGTCTTATAGTAAACCCTGGTAGTGTAGTGGTTAAGTGCTACATCTGCTAACCAAAAGGCCAGCAGTCTGAATCTTTCAGGTGCTCCTTGGGAACTCTACAGGGGCAATTCTACTATGTCCTTATAGGGTCACTATGAGTTGGAATCAACTCAGTGGCAATTGGTCCTTTTATTTTTGGTTGTCTTATAGGAACTCTATGATTTTAGCTTTAACATTTAAATCTTTGATCCACTTTGAGTTAGTTTTGTGCATGGCATGAGGCATGGATACTGTTTAATTTTTCTGCAAATGGATACAGTTTGGGCAGCACTATTTGCTCAAGACACAATTTCTTCACCATTGAAAGGACGTTGCACTCTTTTGAAGACCAGCTACACACATGGATGGTTTTGCTGCTGGGTTTTCATCTATGTGTCTGTCAGTGAATCAATACCAATCTGTTTTGAATACCATATGTCACGGACTGAACTGTAGCCATTTGACTGGGCCATGATTCCTAATATTTTATGATTGCCCTCCATCTTGTGGTTTTCCTGTGCTATAAATCCTAATCTCTGCCTGTGGTTAATAGAGTGGATTACATTCAAGAAGATTGGGACGGAACTGTAACACCTTTCCTAAGGTCACCTCCCAGCTCCAATGTAAAGGATATCTCCCTAAAGCGTGACTTGCACTTTTATCCTTCCATCCTACAAGAGACCGAAGGAAAAAGAAGCAAGCAGAGTCAGAAGCCTTACACCACCAAGAAAGCAGCACCAGGAGCAGAGCATATGCTTCAGATCCTAGGTTCCTACACTGAGGTACTCCCTGAAAAAAGACTTATGCAACACAATGTCCTGTCTTGAGTGCTGACAGAGAGGGAAAGCCTTTCCCTAGAGGGGACACTGTGAATTTGAACTTGTAGTCTACTGGACTGTGTAAGACTAAAATTTTCTTTGTTAATGCCATGCTCGTTGGTATTTCTGTTAGAGCAGCACTAGCTGACTAAAACACTATAGCTGTTTAATCAGATTTGGAAGTATGAGATCTCCTACTTTGCTCTTCAGTATTGCTTTATCTACTTTGAGTCTCTTTCTTTCCTATATAATGTTGGAGATTTAGTTTTTCATTAATGAATGTTATTGAGATTTAGATAATGATTGCATTATATCTATAGATCTTTTTTGGTAGTATTGACATTTTCACAATGGTAAGTTTTCTAATCCATAGTCATGGAATGTTGTTCCATTACTGTAAATGTGTTTTAGTCTCTTGAAGCAGTATTTTATTGTTTTCCTTGTATTTTTTTTAACAAGTCTAGTTAGATTTATCCTTAGATGTTTTGTCTGTTCTGGGGTCTGTTGTAAATTGTATTGATTTCTTGATTTCCTTTTCAATGTCCTCCTTATTAGTGTAGAGGAATCTGAATTATTTTTGTGTGCTGACCTGGTACTCTGCCACTTTGCTGAATCCTTCTATTAGTTTAATAAGTTCATAGTTGAGTTTCTGGAATTTTCTATGGCTAGGATTTCTATAGAGTTAAAATTGTGTGTCAGCTTCGCTGCACCGCGATTCTCAGTGTGTTGTCAGTTGTGTAATGTTGTGATCACTTCCTTGTTGAAATATAATAAATGATCGCCCCCACGATTAAATCTGCTGAGTGGTACCAGTGGGGGTGAGTCCTGTGGTAGATCACCACCCCCTCAGCTTTCAATTTTCCTCCTTCACCACCTACTTCTTTCCTGTTCTCCTTGTAAAAGTTATTGGCTTGTTCTGGATCAAGCAACTGCTTCTGACCTTTGGTTCTCGGGACTCGAGTTAGCAACTTCCCTGTCCATCTGGGATTTGTGTATTTTCACAGCATGAGAAAAAGATCTGCTGATCTTGGGTTTGCCAGCCCCTGTAACTAAGTGAATCAGGAGAAACCATGTGCCCTTGCCTGACATTTTTTTTTTAATGATTCAATGAAAATGTATATATAAATTTGCATGTCCACCTACATGCAGCTGCCTCTGCTCTCCCTACCCGGTGACAGTACACCCTTCCTCTCTGCTCCATACATGTCCTATCCTCCCAATAATCTCCTATCCCCTCCTTTCCACCCATTCCCCCACCTCCAGTAAGAGGTCCGCAGCACGACATCCTATAGATGCATAGAATCATAAAGTGCACACATGATATGTCACTCTGTGTTGCCAAGTCCAATCTGTTCATGTCCAAAGAGTTGACCTCCATTATGATTTACGGACAGGGCAGCATCAGTGCCAGAGGCCATGCTCCCAGGGGAACTCTGAGGCCCCTGGATCATCAATTGTGGTCTTTTAGTGAATATCCCAGGTGCACCCCTTTTCGTTCTTGTGTTGCCAGTGAGACTCAACTTAGTGAGCTCCATCAGGGCTATCACTGGTGGTGGTCGGGCACCATCCGGTTCTTCTGGTCACAAGTCTATGTAGTCCCCCACTCATGTGGGTCTCTCTGTCTTCTGGATTCTCTTTCCCTCATGTCATTTTGGCCCTTGGTGATCATCTGTTCCTGCTGAGATGGGACCATTTGCTGTGCCACCATATGGAAGCTTTACAACTTTTAAGACCCCAGACACCACTCACCAAAGTAGAATGCAGAGGGCTCTCTTAGCAAAATGCTAGTTGTGCCAATTGGCCTCAATTTCCCTTGAGAGCAAGGTCCCTGGCCCCCTACCCCAGCTACTCTGTCCTTGCATTATTGTGTTAAGATGGGAGGAGTAATTATGTTATGTTGAAGTCCAGTTAATACTGATCTTTTCCTAATGTGTGCTGTCACAGATTTCACCCAACCAAATTTCTATCAACTATTTCATCTAAACCCTCCCCCCTCCCCCTACCTCCTTCCCCACCCTCCCTCCCCAGCCATGAAAGAGTCTTTTCTTCTATACATGAGTCTGTTTTTAAGTTCTTATTGTAGGGTTCTCATACAATATTTTTCTTTTTGTCACTGAGTACTTTCACTCAGCATAATGTCCTCCAATTGAAAGTGGGTTATGAGATGTTTCCTAAAATCATTGTTGTTCTTTATCATTCTATAGTGTTCCACTGAGTATACATACCATAGTTTACTTATACGTTCCTCTGTTGTTGGGCATCTGGGTTGATTCCCTCTTTATGCTATTGTGGACTGTTCTGCAATAAACATTCATGTGCATGTATCAGTTGGTGTGAATGGCCTTGATTCTGTAGGATATATTCCAAGCAGTGGAATTTCTGAGTCAAATGGTGTATCTATATCCAGCTTTTTAAGGAAGCACCAGATTGCTTTCCAAAAAGGTTGCACCATTTTGCAATCCCACCAGCAGTGTAGGAGAGTTTCAGTTTCTCCACAGCCTCTCCAGCATTTGTTGTTTTGTGCTTTTTTGGATCATAGCCAATTTTGTTGGGTTGTGATGGCCATCTTTACTTTTGTCAAACATCGGAGCCTGTGAACAGGAGCCCTGCTCTCTAACATGCTAACCTTGGGTTCCCCATTCTGTGGCTGCCTCAATTGGGTGAGGCCTCTACCCTGATCCAGGACTTAAGGCATTTCAGCCTTCACAATCAGGTGACCTGCTTCCTAGATACAAATCTATTTATATGCTTCACTGGTTTTGCTTCTCTAGAGAACCCAACCTAAGACAAGGACCATGTATCTGCAAGTAAGGATCATTTTACTTCTTTTCAGTTTGGTTACTTTTTATTTCCCATTCTTGTCATGTTGTTCCAGCTACATCTTCTAGTAGAATACTGAATAAAAGTGGTAATAAAGAGCAACCTTGTCTTATACCTGTTCTCAGGTTGAATGCTGTCTATTTTTCTCTGTTGCTCGTTGGTTTTACACTGTTGGTAGTGTTGTTGTTAGGTGCCATCGAATTGGTTCTGACTCTTAGTGACCCTACAGATCAGGGTGGAACTGCCTTTAGAGTTTCCGAGGAGTGCCTAGTGGATTTGAGTTGCTGACTTCTTGGTTAGCAGCCGTTGCATTTCACCAGCATGCTACCAGGATTTCTCAGTTTTACATATTTATACTTAATTACTTTGATGAATATCCCTCCTACCCTTACTTTGCTGAGAGTGTTTATCAGGAAAGGTTGTTAGATTTTATTAGATGCTTTTTCTGAATCAACTGAAATGACCATATGATTAATTTTTCTTGTTCAGTCATGTAATAATGTTGATTATCTGATGATAAACTATCCTTTCATCCTTGTTAAACTATCCTTTCATCCTTGATCAAAATGTATTAATTTTTTGATATTCTGTTAAATTCTTTTGGGTGGAAATTTGTCGAGAATTATTTCTTCCATATTCATGAGGGCTATTGGCCCATAATTTTCTTTATGCAAAATGTTTTTCCCTTGCTTAGTGTCAGTGTTGTGTTGGTTTCATAGAATGATCTGGGGAGTATTCCTTATTTTTCTATGTTCTGTTATAGAGTGTAATTGATGCCAACTGTTTGAATGTATGCTAGGTTTCTGTAGTGAAGCTATCTTGATCATTTTGGTGGCGGGGGGTGGGTGGAGACAGGAAGAGGTGGTTGAAGTTTTTTATGATCTCTTAATTTATTTTTTTACTATAGATTTGTTCAAATTTTCTATCTCTATTTGTGGTAATAGGTAGGTAGTGTCTTTCTAGAAATTGGTTAATTTTTTTCTAGATTTCCAAATTTGAGTATAAACTTTTATGATATTGTGTTGCCAAGTCAAGCCAAGGGCCTCTGAGTCAGATCTGACTCATGGCGACCCTGTTATGATCCTTTTTTTATCTCAGCTGATTCTGTTGTAATGTCATATGTCTCATTTTTTATTTATTTGTATCTTCTCATTATTTTCCTTGTCAGTCTTATCGATCCTCTCAAAAAGCCAGCTTATAGTCTTGCTGATTTTTCTATTTCTTCTGTTTTCTGTTCCATTTCTTCTGCTCTGATCTGTATTGTATTACCCCGACCCCCACACCCGTGACTGTGGACTTCTTTCACTGTTCATTTTCTGTCTATTCAAGTCATAGGATTTAGCTGTTGATTTTAGATCTTTCTTCATTTTTGATGTGTTGATTTATTGCTATAAATTCTCCTTTGCGCATTGGTTTTTCTGTTCCAAAGCTTTTCGTATATTGTGTTTTTATTCTTATTTGATTATATAAGAATTTTTATAACATTTCAATTTCTTATATTGCCCAGGTTTTCAAGTAAGATGTTATTCAGTTTCTATGTATTTACATTTTTTTCTGTTACTGACTTGTAGCTTTATAGCATTAAGATCAGAAAAGATTCTTTGTATTATTTCTTTCCTTCTCTCCCTCTCTCCCTCTTTCTTTCTCTTTCTCTCTCTCTCCTCTCTCTCCCCTCTTTCATTCTCGGTCTCTCTCTCTTTCTTTCTCTCTTTCTATCTCTCTTTCTTTCTTTCATTTATTGAGGCTTGCTTAACTGCCTAACACATGATCTTCTGGAGAAAGATCTGTGTGCACTGAAGAAGAATATGTACTATATTGCTGTTGGTGCTTTTTCTACATATGTCTATCAATCTAGTTGGTTGACTGCATTTTTTAGATCTTCAATATCTTTGTTGAACTCCTTTCTAGTTGATTTAGCCATCAAATGTGGTGTGTGTTAAAGTCCCAAACTACTACTGTAGAACTATTTATCTTTTAAATTTCTTTTGAGTTTATGTATTTTGGAAGACTTTGAGCTATTTATTTATTATTTATAATACTTTCTATGACCATATCCTCTGGGTGCATTGACTCTGTAGTCACTACATAATAACTTATTTTATCTCTTATAGTAGATTTTGACTTCAAGTCTAGTTTATCAAATTATCACTGGCACTACTGCTCCCTTTTGGTTGCTGACAGCTTGAAGTACATATTTTTTTTATCCTGTCAGTTTTTAAACTATTGATAACTTTGTGTCTAAAGTCTGTCTCTTGTGGAAAACATGTTAATGAGTCCTGATTTTTAAGTCTGTTCTTCCACTCTCTGTCTTTCACCTGATAACATTTAAGGCATTTACATTCAGTATGATTATTGATAAGTGTATATTCTCTGCTGCCATTTTGTTATGCTTATTTTGTGATTATAATGGTTAAGATTGTGTGACAACTTGCCTGGTCCAGGATTCTCAGTGTTTGTATGTGACCATTCCTTTAGTTGTGTCTACTGTGAGTAGCCAATCAGCTTAAAGGGAGTTGCCTTAGAGATGTGGTCTGCATCTGTATGGAAGCAGAACTTCTGGCCTTTTGCTTGCTGTGGACACTGCAAGTACCTCCAGCTTGACTGACCTCTGGCTCTAGGAAGTTGAGCTATCAGGTTATCTTTAGATATTAGAATTTATCAGTTTTCACTCACAGACTGCAAGAAGGAGCTCCCTTCTCTGACCTGATGATCTTAGGTTTGCCAGGCCCTGTAGCTATGTGAATCAAGGGAAGCCTCCTTCCTGATCACAGACTTGGGATGTTCCAGCCTCCACAACTGCGTGTGACGTTTACTTGATACTAGTCTCTCTCTCTCTATATATGTATATGTTTTACTGTTCTTTCATGTTTGTTTGTTTGTTTTTGGTCTAAAGAACTCAGTCTAAGATGGGTATAAGTGGTTTATTTGTTCCATTTAACCTCCTGTGCTGTGTTCCTTTTGCTTACAGATTTTCTTTTCATAACCTTCTTTACCATCGATTCTGTGTTTACCTAGTCTTTTTCATTTTCTTCTTTATTTTGATGACCAAGTTTACTAATTTTGTGGTTACTCCAAAATTTATCTTAAGTTTAAAATAGTCTATGACATCTTGGTATTGTCTTGACATCCTCTCCATGTGAAAGTTCTATAGCTATGCAAATTATTTCTCTTTTCTATTTTGATGTTGTCATAGTCTATTAGTTTACATCTCTGGTTCACTGTTTCCAATTTTACAGCTTTATTTTACTTTTGTGGCTTTTTACTATGGTTAGTATCTGGGTGATGCTGTCTGTGTCCTAATCTCAGGTTGTTGGCTGATGTTGTTGGTTCTCTACCCAAATAATGCTCTTTAACATTTCATATAAGGTTGATTTGATACAAAAACTACATCTTCACTCTGCTTACATCTCCCAGCTTCAGATGAAGATATTAGAGCTCTGTGAAAAAGTGGGAGTCAAAATGCTCATCAAAGTTTATAATTTCTAGAAAAAAAAGATGCAGTTTTTGCATCTTGAACTTTTGATCACATGCATAGATTCAAGCAAATTTACTCTGCAGAAACAAAGGGATCTTATTTGTCACTGGCTACTAAGTCATATTGGTAGTTTGTTTTAGAGTTCTCTAAAATTGTTATTAGTTTCTAGGAAAACAGATGTAATGAAAAGAAATGTGAAAAAATGGGTTTATTTATGACTTGACAGCACTTGGCTGGCTTACTTCCTGTGAGATTTGTTTTCCATCTGCCTCAAAAAAGATGCACTTAAAAAACAGAGTAAATATATGTTAAAGGCAAAATTAACATTAATTTTAAAACACAAAAAAATTACTGACTACATACTAAACCAAACCAAACCTCCTGTCATTGTACCAAGTCCATGATGACCAAATAAAACAGAGTATAAATATCCTCTTATGGTTTATTAGGCTATAATCTTTGCATGAGCAGGGTGATACAAGTTTTTCCTACAGAAAAGTTGGTAGATTTTTGGCTAGTAGCTGAGTTTTAACCACTGTGCCACCTGCATGTCTAGTAAACACTAGTTAGTGTTCTACAAACTGCAACAGTATGCAAAACAAATACCAATCATTGCCCCAACAAGTTTTTACTTTTTAGCATAAAATATATAAGTGTGTGTCATAAAACTCCACTGTTTCTTTTGTGGAATATTTCAAAATCTTTGCTTTGTACTTTGAGAATCTGTATTTGTAAACCAGAGAGAATTGCTTGTTGGTTTTGTGATTCTTAAATGCATTGTTCACATGCAGGTGTTGCTTACAGTCATTTTTTGTTTTTTAAGATGGTCTGAGAGATTACATAGAAGTTAGCAAGTACACTAAAATGGTTATTGTTCTTTCTCAACTTTCTTCTCCTTTACAGTTATGTAAGCTGTGTTTAGTCAATAGACAAACCAAACTTGATCTGTTGCTCTTGGCTATAAAAGGCTATTGCCTTTTTTTCCCCCTTTCTTTCTAACAATTGTCTGTTTGATGAAAAAATAATATCAGTTGTAGTATTCAGGTATGATTCCAATTGCTGCAGTGCTCAGTGTGACAAAAATGGAAATATAAGTTTTAGTCCATGATTGATCTCTACTAGGCAAATTAATGGAAACCCTGGTGGCGTAGTGGTCATATGATTTGTCTGCTAAACAAAAAGTAAGCAGTTCAAATCTGCCAGGTGCTCCTTGGAAATTCTTTAGGGAAGTTCTACTCTGTTCTATATGGTCACTATGAATCAGAATCAACAGCAATGGCTTTGGCTGTTTTGGCTAGACAAATTAATGAGTGAAAATCATTAATTAGACTTGAAATAACTAATGCTACTTCATGTTACATATATTTTTACCAAATGTGGTAAAAATTAGAGTTTGTAAGATAGCCATTCACTCACTTGGGCTATGAGTATTATGCTAAAAGCTTAAGTAAAAAGCCAATTCTAAATAAAGAAATAGGAATTTCGCTCAGGAATAAAAACAGCTTCCAAAATATGTAGCAAGATGTATTAAAATCAGAATAATACTAGGTAAGTGTAAAAAGTCAAAAGAATATTTAAAATACATTTTTATCGAGTGCCAGACAGTTTTGATTCCTGTGCTAATCTTAGCAAGGATTGGGAAACAGAAATATGGGGACTTAGTTTCTGTAGTGTAATACATTTCTTTTCCATGGTCTTTCCAGTCAAAATAATTGACTGAGACACAAGCTTGAAAGTGACTGGTCAATTGACTATACAAACATAAAAAAGAAACAAAAAAAATGCCCTCCAGTCAATTCTGACTCTTGTCAACCCGAAAGGACAGAATAGAACTGCCGCATATGGTTTCCAAAGAGAGCTTCATGGATTTGAACTGCCTACCTTTTGGTTACCAGCTGTAGCACACTGTGACACCAAATAGTGGCTAGAAAAATCTACCTAATAGGATTGAGCTCCTTGTGGGTGGGCTAGCAGGCTGGTCAGTTTTGCCATCCTAGTAGGTTTACATGAGGGTCAGTCTGCAGAGGTCCAAGGAAACCTCATTACTATCAAGAAGATCCTGGAGGAAAGCTCACCTTTGGAGCCAGTTCCGTGCACTGAAAACAGACCCAGAAGAAAGAGCTATCATTCTGAAATGCAGAGAAAGTAGACTGCTCAGTACACAAAGAGGGACAGCAGTGGTGGGCTAATTAGCTCACTAGGAGCCAGAAGACTGGGCTTGTAGACCGATGGAGAAAAGTGCCTCTGTGAGAGAGAGTTGTTTTCTGGTAAAAGGCTGTTAACTGTGGCCCATGCAGGTCAGAGGTATGAGCACGCCCCGTGCAACACACTTCCCCTCTGGGCAGCCTGATGGGAGCCAGCTGCACCCCCAGACAGGGCAGGCCTTGGTAGCATGGTGGAAAAGGAGAGAACCATGAGGACCTGGGAAGCATGATGGGAACCCTTGCCAGACACCCGGAAGGGCCTGGTGACAAAGACTCAGCAGATGTTGTTGAGGGGTCTTCTCACCAGCAAAGAAAGACCAAGCAAGGCCCAGCAGCAGAGGAGAAATCTCGAGAGCTGTGCAGACCCCCTGGGCAGCACGGTGGTAGCCAGAGAGAACGCTGATGTGAAAATAACATTTGATTCAAACAGTGATGAACTTGCTCAATGACATGAGAATGGACACTAGGTAATGGGCATTAGGTAACACTAGGGAAGATGAGTGTTTTCCCTTTTAGACTTGGTTGCTGCTATTTTTCTGTTTGCCTTCTATAAATAATAATAATGGTTTTCAACTTTTATAACATTGTATAAGTGTCTTCTATTTCTGGCCCCATCATGAGTAAACACAGCACCCATGGAATGGCTGGTGTCTGTGGGTGTATGCTGCCCATCCTTAGCAGTTGTATGGCTGCTAAAAGTTTAAGACAGAGCCTGTTTGCCTGTGCGATGCAGACAGACAGCAAGATCATACCACTTCTTTCTGTGTTAAGTTTATTATTTGGTGGGGTATATTGACAGTAAATAAATTAATACACACACACATAATCAAAACTTTAAAATGTTTTAAATGTTATGAAATAAAAGATGAGAATATTATGAGAAAAACTGAGGAAGGTATTTAAAGAAATTTGAGCTTTAAAAGAAAGTATCTCTTGATTACTGAAACTTAAGCTGATGTCTAAAGCATGAGAGGAAAGAAGACTCCAAGAAGGGAAAGGAGCTAACCTTAGTCTGGGAAACAACATATGGTCAGTGTACCTGGACCACAGTGAATTAAGAGAGAGTAATATGTGAGAATTTGGGCCTTGCTAAGCCATCCTAAGTATTTTGTATTTCATCTTAAGAACAATAAGAAACAATTAAGAATCAATGTAGAAGAAAAGATCTGATTAAAAATGTAAAAGGCAACATTGACTTTGTACATTAATTGTGGAGCAATGGGAGTAGACAGTAAACATGTAATAACCAGAGCTAGAATAAACTGTTGACCGGAGCCTGATTGGTAGCAATAGAAATCTATATTTCAAAAGTTCTGATAATATGAACAGTGAAGCACTTGGTTGTAATCAAGAGGTTGGAAATTTGAAGCCAACCAGAGGCTCCTTGGGAACAGGACCTGGAATCTGCTTGTGTAAAGATTACAACAAAGAAAACCTTCTGGGGCAGTGTCATGTAGAGTTCTTGTGAGTAGAAATTGGCCTGAAAACACGCAACCACAACAAACACACATGCACACACAAACACACACATAGAGACATATAGATAATGTAGAGTCAGCAGCACTTGATGTGGAGAGTGAATTAAATGGGCATGTAAAAACTTATGTTCAGTTTCTCATACACACTTGAGGGAGTCAAGCTAGGGTTCAAAAGTGGAAATGATGGTACAACATAGTTGCACGTATTAGGATAGTCAGCTGCTTCACTGGTAATTTGAACTATATTAAACTGGTTTTACTGCTTGGTACCAAGCAGTTATACTAATAAGTTGTTAGTCATCAAACTTAGGCAAATACATGTGTATCTAATTTGCTGAAAGTGCCATAAAAATATCACTGTATACTCATTGATGATGGCTCTGGTCACCCAGTGGTTAAAAACTCTGGCTCCTCACCAAGAGTTCAATGGTTCAAATCTACCTGTGGTCCTTGGTAGCCCTATGATGAAGTTTAACTCTTTCCTATAGGTAACGATGCATCAGGGTTGACAGCAACTTTTTTTTTTTTTTTTAACTCCTTATGAGATTCAGATTGAGTCCTTTCATCCTGAGATCAGCAAACCTTTTCTGAAGCGGTAAAATAGTAACTGTTTTCAGTATCTTAGGTGAAATATTTTGGTTACAAATACTCAACTGTCTTCACAAAGCAAAACCAGTTTCAACCAATATTTAAACAAACAGTCATGGGCAGGTTTGAATGAGCTGTGCTTTGCCAGTCCTTGAAAACATCCAGTAAAGAATGAAAGGCATAAACCTTGTGTTCTGGGTTTTAAAGTGCCCCTCCCCATTAAAAGTAAAAGAAGGAGGAAGTTAGTATGCTAGTTAATAAGAATTACTATATGTATGACTTGGGGTATTTCTGAATCAGTATTATTACTAAACAGCTTCATCTATAGCATAAGGCTTGTCAGTTTTGATACTAAAGCTTTTCGTATTTTTCTACAATATTGCCCATTTGTATGTGTTGTGGAATATGATTGCCAAAATAAAAACAAAAAGTGTGAAAAATTGAAACGACAAGATTGTTCGGTAGCTTTAACATGGTGATGTGGGGAAATCTAGGACTGAGATATATCGTGAGTTTTGATATACTGAAATTAAATCAATACTAGACAGTGACCAATGTGTCTGATTACCAAGGTATCTAGCATATAACAGTAAAATCTTTTCAGTGCAAATAAGGAAAATGTCCTGCAGCTGTCAGAGGCAAGAAGAGAAAACAGAAAATCAGTTACAGCCTAGCTGATCCTGAAAAGAATACAAAATACAAAAAAATGAAAAAAAAAGATTATCTAGGTTTGACAGTTATATCTTCTATGGACTTACTATGAAACTGAATCAATCAAAAATATCCAATGCCTTTAGTTGAGCAACTTAATAAATATTCATAAACAACTATCCAGATGAATATATTGTACATATGCATACATTCAAATTTTATTCATATGTATGGTAGGATAAATGTACTCTCCTCAAAAACATCCACAACCTGTCTTTGGAACATAGGAAGATATTATCTTACATTGTTGAAAAGGGATTTCAGATGTGATTAAATTGAAGGTCTTGAGATGCAAAAGATTATTCTATGTTATTCAATGGACCCAACACAATCAAAAGGGTCCCTATAAATAAGACAGCAGCAGTAGGAGATAGGCCTGCAGAAGGTGGAGAGATACAGGGAAGAGACTGTGAGTCAAGGAATGCAGGTGGCCTCTGGAGGCTGGAAAAGGCAAAGAAATGTATCACCCCCTGAAGACTCAAGACAGATTGCTACTCCATACATTGACACATTGAATTTAGTTTCTGGGGTCCCAGAACCACAAAATAATGCATTTTTGTCATTTTAAGCCACTAAATTTGTAGTAATTTGTTTCAGCAACAACAGGAAATTGGTAGCACATGAAAAACACCAAGCCCTACATTAAATCTGGAGTCATCTTCTTAGGAATAGAACAGCTGGCATTGTTGTAATTTTTTGAATTCTTAATTATGTGAATCATTGGTCATATAAATCAAATCAAATCAAACCTGTTGCCATCAAATCAGTTCAGATTTGTAGTGACCGTATAGGACAGGCTAGACCTACTCCATAGGCCTGGTGGATTTGAACTGGCTGCCTTTTGGCTAGCAGAAGTGGCACTTACCAAATTGGTGGTATAGTATCTGATACTACAAAGTTTTCTAACTAAATTGAAGATAAGCCTTAACATTTTAATGATATTTTAACTTGTTTCTAATGAAAGCTATTTTATTTTTCACCTGTTTGTGCAAAACTCAGTGTTACGATGCAGCTACAATGAAGTAACTTTATTGGATACATGAAACTATATAAATAGGTGAAAAAATTCATATTTATTATTATGAAAACAAGGCAATAGTAGTAAAGTAATCGTAACTTTTTGAAAGGCTAATTTACATTTCAGCAAAAGTACATTTCCAAGTTTCACTTTTGTTTAGTAATAAAATCCGGATTTCAGAAACTAGCGAAATACAATCAGAAAACAGACGTCACTCTCAGGTCAGACCTATGCCACATAGTATAATCATTTAGACAAAATCTTTTGCAATTGTTGTCTTCAAGACAAAAAGTTATCTGTATTTGTTTTGTCAGGATTAAACCCATGGCTGTGGAGTCGATTCCAACTTATAACAACTCTATAGGACAGAGTAGAACTGCCCCACAGAGTTTCCAAGAAGTGCCTGGTGGTTTTGAACTGCTGACCTTTTGGTTAGCAGTCATAGCGCTTAACCACTGTGTCACCAGGGTTTCGATTTTCCTTTTTAATGAGTGAGGTGGCATGTGTCAAAAGTGATGAACGTTGAAAACAGTCTTGAGCAAATACGTCAAGTGAGGAAATTGAAACGTTTGAAAGATAAGTTATAGTGGATGAACATTTAAAAAAGGGAGGGATACATTTGTATTGTAGTCAGCTACCTGCAGGCTTTTGTACATTTTCTTTCCCATCAATCACTTTGGTCTTCTTTGCCTAAAAATGAAAATAAACAATAATAGTAATAATAGTGGCAAAGAAAATAATGAAAACTAAACAACTAACCCTGCAAAAGCACTTTCACTTGAAAAAGTGTTGAAAGATAAATGTTAGGCTAATTAATTAATGGGAGTTGAAATTATAGATTATAATGGCAGCAGAGAAAACAAGCCATACTAAGATAAAGTCCTAAATTGTGGTAAAAACCAGAAACCAAAGTCACTGCCATTGAGTCAATATCTACTCATCACTATCCTATAGGTCAGAGTAAAACTGTCCCATAGAGTTTCCAAGGAATGCCAACATTTCCCATAGAGTTTCCAAGGAATACCAACATTTCCCATAGAGTTTCCAAGGAATGCCAACATTTCCCATAGAGTTTCCAAGGAATGCCAACATTTCCCATAGAGTTTCCAAGGAATGCCAACATTTCCCATAGAGTTTCCAAGGAATGCCAACATTTCCCATAGAGTTTCCAAGGAATGCCAACATTTCCCATAGAGTTTCCAAGGAATGCCAACATTTCCCATAGAGTTTCCAAGGAATGCCAACATTTTTGGTCAGCAGACGTAGCACTTACTCACTACACCACCATGGTTTTCAAATTGTTATTAGAAGAAAAAAAGAAGAAGAAGAAGAAAACAAAACAAACACACAGAATTTAGGTCTAGAAAAAGCTAAATCAAAAAAAAAAAAAAAAAAAGAGGAGGGAAAAGCTACCTGATAATAGCACATAATTTAGGGCAGAAGACATAAATTGGAACTGAACCAAGTTCAGTAAATATTGCAATTGTCTTAAGGTCCTCTACAGAGAAAAAACCAGTGAGATGATAGAGTGATGCATGGATGGATAAACGGATGAACAGATGGACAGATGGATGGATGATGCAGTGAGCAATGGCAGTTTAGTGACAGAATTCTTTCCTTCCATAAAGAAGACCCAGCCAGTTCCTGACTAACTCACCTTACTCATGGCTGAGGTCTTCTGTCATTGGAAGCTTGTGTGTTGCTGAAATACCAAGCACGTTTGAGGGAAACTTCTAGACTAAAATGGAGCAGGAAGAATGGTCTTGAAATTTACTTCTAAAAATCAGCCACTAAATATATTATGGATCACAATTATCTGGTCTGTAACTGATGACTGAGATGGCGTGGGGTTGGGAAGGATGTATGTTCAACCTGCATGGGGTCACCACGTGTCAGAGGCTGACTTGACAACAGCTAAGAATACAACACACACACACACACACATACACACACACAGACAGAGAGAGAGAGAGAGAGAGTAAGAGGGAAAGAAACACAAACCGAGAGTGGCAGGGAGAGACAGAGTGAAAGAGAGGGAGAAAGAACAAAAAAGAACAAGATTTATTTAAAGTTACTGGTTTATGCAATTGTGATGAGTTAGTAACTCCAAAATCTATAGTCCAGATAATAGGCTGGAGACTCACAGACTCGCGTCAGAAAATCCATGGATCAATTGAAGAGGGCGCAATTTTTTGACAAAAATCTGTTTCTGGACTGAAGGACACACTCCAGAGAAACTCCCTTTTTTGTTCCATAGATCTTACAATGAATGATTGAAGTCCAGTAATCTGCTTTACTTAAGGCCAGCTGACTCAGTCACAAGTATCTGCAGTGATAAGACCAGAGTATGACCAAAGACTGGGTATCATAATAGCTAAATTACATGTAACGTTAACCGTTACAGTAACATATACTGATAACTTGTTTTTCAGAAGATCTTTGTTCATTCATTAAATAAATATTCATTGGCTATCACGTGAGTCAAACATTTCTAAACACTGAAAGTACAGCCATGAGTGACAGAAACATCTTCCCTCCTTAAATGCAGCTTACGTTTGATGGTATAAGAGAATCCACAAACATGTCAATAAGAAAATGTATGGCTATGAAGAAAATAACGGAAAGGGAAAATCAAATGGGACAATGGAAAGAAGAAAGTTTGTTTTAAAGAAGATCTCCAGGAAAAGCTTTTCTGATACCATCATATCAGAACAGAAATATGAAAGAAGTTCAAGGCCAAGGGCACGGAAAACTTCAGGGGAAGAATTCGAGGCACATACTATCATATGTACAAAGGCCTTGAGGCAAGAGTATGCTAGATGTGTTAAAAAGGACAGCAGGGAACCCTGTGTGACTACTGTAGAGAGGACAGAGAGCATCAAAGAGACAGGAGGTCAGAGAATTAAATATAAGCAAGATCACAGACCCATACAGGGTAAAGGGACAGATCATACAGTTTATTCTGGGTGAGATGAAAAAATAATTTGGCTCTCTACTGTAAAAAATCAGACAATATTTTAAAGATGCAAACCAAACCCATCACCATCAATTCCAACTCATAGCTATCCTGTAGGACAGGGTAGAACTGTCCCATAGTGTTTCCAAGGAGTACCTACATAGATTTGAAGTGCCGACCTTCGGATTAGTATCTATAGCTCTCAACTGCTATGCCACCAGGGTTTCTATAATTCTGTATAACAGGTATTAAATAGATGCAGAAGGTCAAGGTAGAAGAGAAAGATCAAGTTATCAGTGCAACATCCTAGGCAGAAGATAACGGTGTCTTAGCCATGTGTGGTGGTGGCAGTGGAAGTGAAGATGAGTGAAATTCAGGGAAAATGTTGTAGGGAAAGTATCCAAAATTGTTGAAATCTGCGGTCCGTGTCAAAGATACATCTGAAGTCTTTTGCCTACAGGCTTTGCATATTTTCTTTCCTAAACAAACGTATGGATTTACTAAAAATTGAGTTGTGGAAGAATAGGAAATAATTAAATTTGAAGTTTAGATAGGTTATCAGTAATTTCATTGCTAAGAAATAAAATTTCAAATGTTTTTCAGATATCTAGGAAACCCTGGTAACATGGTGGTTAAGAGCTAAGGCTGCTAATCAAAAGATCAGCAGTTTCAATCCAGCAGGTGCTTCTTGCAAGCTCTATGGAGGCAGTTCTACTGTGTCCCGGAGGGTAGCTCTAAGTCAGAATCAACTCAGCAGAAGCAGATTGGGGTTTTGGGTTCAGATATCCAAGTTGACATGATTGAAACGCTATCTAGACAGTGAGCTATGCAAGAGATTGTGTGTTATGGATTGATTTGTATTCCCCACCCTGGAAAAAGATATCTTACTGTCCTAAACCCTGGCATCTGTGATTGGGCTCTTATTTGGAAATAGTATATTTGAAGATGTAATTATTTAAATTAACATGAGTTTATACTGGAACAAGTGGGCCCCCACCCACTTGGACTGATTTTCTTTTAAGAAGAAACATAGAGAGACAGAAAGGGAAAAGGCCCCATAAAACGGGAGACAGAGATCAAAATCATTCTGTGACAAACTGGGGGATGCCTGGTACAGTTAGAAAAGGCAAGGAAGGATTCATCTTCATCCCCCAAATTCCTCAGGAAAAAAATAACATGACCAAACTGTTTATAGGTTTCTAGCCTGCAGACTTGTGAGATCATAAATGCCTGTTGTTTTAAACCACCTAGTCTGTTGTGGCATAGTGGTTAAATGTTACGTCTGGAACCAAAGGGTCACCAGTTCAAATCCCAGAGGTACGAGGAATGTTCCTGGAAACTCTGTGGAGCAGTTCTACTCTGTCCTAGAGGATCACTATGAGTTGGAATCAACTTGATGGCAGGGGGTTTGCTTTTTTTGTTTTGTTTTAGTTTGTGATACTTAATTTTGGCAACCTTATGAAACTCCTACACCTAGGAAGAATCTCGGCTATAAAACCATGAGCCCAGTTGCTGTGGTAACTCAACCTGACAGTGAGCATTTTGTGTGAGCAGAGTAAGGAGTGTACGGTAGGTCTCAGGTTAAGGAACTTGTACTTCACACATCGGGATCCTCTCCATATATTTATGTAAGTTGTATTTGAGTCAATACCCATCTTGGTGACCCCAAGTGTGACATGGTAGACTCATGCTTCATAGGGTTATCAAGACTCTGACCTTTTAGCAGCAAACTGCCAGGCCTTTCTTCTGAAACACTTCTGGGTGAACACAAACCACCAAGTTTTGGGCTAGTAGTGGGGTACTGAACTATCTGTGCTATCAAGGACACCCCAGAGTCTAATTAATAAAGCAATTTACAGTTTTGTTCTTTTTTTTACTCTTTTCCTGTCAAAATGCTGATTTGACCAAATAACTCCACAAATGGAACAGTATTTAATGCAGAGATATTTGCAGAGATTGAGGCAGAGAAATCATATCTATATCAGCTTTCTAACTGATACAAACCAATGAGCTCAAATGTTAGTTATAATTCTACCAAGGGTTGATTTCTCTGTGCACTGTTTCTGTCTTGCTTTGCAATGTAACTTTTCATTCATCTGTTTCAAAAATAAACTTTTCATACATCCCTTTCAAACATAAACAAACAAGCACTTGCTATGTGCTACACTGCCTTCTTTCCAATATTTAGCAGTACTAAGGTGCAGACATCAACCAAAAGGCTGATTTTTTAAAACTATGAGAATGGCCCTACTAGTATGCTAAGCTAGGAAGGCAAACTTAACAGGAAGACAGACTCAACAACTGACAGACAGACACAAATATATATATTTATAAAACCAAATATATCTATAAAACCAAACCAATTGTCACTGAGTCGATAGAGTAGAACTGTCTCATAGAGTTTTCAAGGAGTTCCCAGTGGATTTGAACTGTGAACATTTTGGTTAGCAGCCATAGCACTTAACCACTGCACCACCAGGGTCTCTCTATGTATACATCTAGGTATTCATATTGGAAGCCCTGGGGTATACAGAGTTATGTGCTACATCTGCTAACCAAAAGGTTGGCTGTTCAAATCTGCCAGGCACTCCTTGGAAACTCTACGGGACCCTTCTACTCTGACCTCTAGGGTTGTCATGAGTCAGATCTGACTCGATGGCAGTTTTTTGTTTTTTGTTTTTTTAGTGTTTATATATGTATATATATGTAATATGTATATATATATATGGATATATATGGCTATGTATACATACAGAAACCCTGATGGTGTAATGGCTAAGGGTGTGTGTGTGTGTGTGTATGTGTGTTCACACATTGTAAACTAATAAAAAGATGTTTGGTATCTGCTACAGGTGGCTAAAATACTTGCACTAACTTTTCATAAGGGCAATATGTTGAAATGGGCCTTGAATAAAAGTTACTTTAAAAGGCAGAAACACATACACTATTCATCTAAGATAGATAGAATACTGTAGCTTCAGCATTTGGAAAAATCCTGGTCAGGAACACACTTCTCTGCTGAGGTCAGCATTGGTCTGACCACACACACACAAAAAAAAAAAAAAAAAAAAAAAAACCTTAATTTTGTGAATTATAATTCCAATTAAATCTTTTTATTTCGACTCAAAGATTCTGAAATTGACTCAGGTAATGTGAAAATATTCTGGAAAGAAAATTTGTTGAGAAAGGCTAATTGTTCACAGTGTTAGCCAAGCAATTAATCTTACATTGTCAACTTTTTTAAATAAATTGATTGCTTGAAAAGCTTGTCTTTTCACTTACTGTATAATTTCAAATTTAATTGAGACAACTATACTGAATAAAGCACATAAGACCCATGAAAATTATTCAAGTGACAAACTTGAATGTTTTCAAATTTTGTCTGTAGGATCAGTCACTTCTAAATCTGTCCTGTGGTTTCAGGAAGAGCTGAACGAAACTTCAGTCTCAATGAAATGCAACCCTTTAAAGACTCGTAGGTGAAACTAATAAGCATTAGCTGCGTCTTGGTCATTGAGCACTGCTTTAATAGACTTACTGCAAGTCAATGGCTGCAGAAAGTGATATTTTATTTTGTCACAGTCCAGTAAGCTAAAAGTCCAAATTTAGGATGTCCACTCCAGGGGAAGACTTTCTCTGCTGGCCCTGGAGGAAAGTCCCTGTGGTCGATCTTTCCGTGGACTGGGACCTTCTTCTTATGCACAGGGAACCCGAGTCCTTTGCAAAGGATGTTCTCAGCTCCTGACACAGTTTTTTTGGTGATATGAAGTCCCCTAAATCTCTGTCATGGATTGAATTGTGTCCCCCTAAAAATATGTGTAGCAATTTAGCTGGGCCTGTCTTCTGTGAGTGTCCTCCGTTTTGTGACTTTTCTTATGCCATAAATCGAATCTCTGCCTGCAGGTTACAAGTAGGGTTTATGTTAAAGAGGATAAGGGTGAAACTGTAAATCCCTTCCTAAGGTCCCCTCCCTGCTCCATTGTAAAGGAGTGAGGCTTGTACCACACTTTACCTTATAAGAGGTAAGAGGTAAAGGACACAAGCAGAGAGCAGGGAACCTACTCCATGAAGGAAGCAGCACCGTGAGCTGAGTGCGTCCTTCGGACCTGAAGTTCCTGCACCAGGATGGTCTCTGAACAAAGACTGATGTAACACAAGGACTTTCTTCCAGAGCCAAAAGGGGGAAAGCCTTTCCCTGGAGTGGACATCTTGAACTGGGATGTGTAGCCTACCGGACTGTGAAAGAATAAACTTTCTTTTGTTAAAGCCATCCACTTTGTGGTATTTCTGTTCAAGCAGCGCTAGCTGACTAAAACAATCTTTCTTCTAGCTTCTCTGTACCTCAAGAGACTGTCTCAAGGAACAATACAATCTTACACACTGAGTCCTGCCCCAGCAACATAACTGTCACCCATCCTCCCTCATTAACATCACAAGGGCATGATTTATAGCCTGGAGGAACACCCAACAAAACTGGAAATCATGGTGAAGCCAAATTGCTACGTAAGTTTTTTGGGGGCACAAGTAGATCCATGGCAGGTGGCTTTCAAAATATTAAATACATCTGTGAAATATAAATGTTAATAATTATTTCAGTTGTTGTTAGGTGCCTTGGGGTTGATTCCAACTCACAATGACCACGTGTAAATTTACAACACAATGCAACATTGTCTGATCCTGCTCTAACCTCACAATTGTTGCATAGTTGGAGCCCATTGTTGCGGTTGCTGTGCTAATCATTCCAGTACTGAGGACTATTCTTTAAACAGAGATATGGTACTAAATATATTTTCACAATGTCTTAGGGTTCTCTAGGGGAGTATGTGTGATATATAGATATATAAAACCAAAGGCAATCCCGGTGGTGTAGCCAAGAAGCGAGGCAGCTGATAACTAAAAGGTTAGCGGTTCAGTTTACCAGGCCCTCCTTGCAAACCTTATGGGGTAATTCTACTCCATCCTTTAAGGTCACTACAAGTCTGAATCGACTCTACAGCAATGGGTTTGTTTTTCGGTATATGATCAAAGAAGAACTGACACCACTGATTTGTGGTGTTGCGGAAGAATATTGAATATACCATGGACCGCCAAAACAACAAATCAACCTTTCTTTGAAAAAGCACAGCCAGCATGCTCATTAGAAGCAAGGATGGCAAGACTTCATCTCAGGTACTTTGGACATGTTATTCATCTCGGGTACTTGGGACCCGTTATTCTGTTATTCCCCAGAGAATGACATCAAGCTTCTTGTGATTGCTAAGGTTGATCCGACCCGACGGCACTTGGCTTGGCTCAAGGTTGTGTGCCAACTTGGCCAAACCATGATTCGCAGTGGTTTGGCAGCTAAGCTGTCATTGTCAGTCATATAATAACGTGATCGCTTTCATAATGAGATTTGATATCATGCGATCACCTCCACGGTGGGATCTATAGTGAATAGACAATCAGTTGAAAGGGAATTTCCTTGGGAGTATGACCCGCATTGAATATAAGTGGGCTCGGTGAAAATCTGCCTTGTCTTTTGCTTGCTTTTTTCTGCAGCTGGCTCCTATTCTTCTACCTGCTGGTTTTGGGGAATGGAAGTAGCAGCTTACCTGAGGTCTCCCCTGCTGATCTTTGTAGGCTGTGAACTAGAACTCTGTCTGACTTGCCAGTTTGCTTCACCCAGTCCCCGTGGCTATCTGTATCCAGAGAAGCCTTCACCCTGGTCTACGGATTTAGGATTCCAGCCTCTACAAATGTGTGAGATTTCACAGATACACATTTTATTGATTTTGCTTATCTAGAAAACGCAGACTAAAACACTTGGTAAAGCAGTTGTTGTTAGGTGCCACACAGTCTTTTCTAACTCGTAGTGTCCTTATACACAAAAGAAAGGAAAAAATAAAATAACAGTGTCAAGTTTGGAGCTATCTTTACAATGGTTGCTGTTGTTTGTGCCCATAGCGGCAGCCACTATGCTAGTTCATCTTGTTAACTGACTGATGGATTTCCTCTTTATTGTTGACCCCCTCTCTACCGAGTATAATTTCCTTCTTCAGGAGCTGATCCCTCCTGATAACCTCCAAAGCGTGTGAGATGTAGCTGCACCATTCTTGCTTCTAAGGAGCATGCTGTTTGTACTTGTTCTAAAATAGATCACTTGTTTGACAAGGGGCACCCGGTGGATTCAAGCTGCTGACCTTTTGAGTTGCAGTTGTAGCACTTACCCACCATGCCACATAAGTTTCCACTCTTTTGGCAGTCAGTGACGTATTCAATGTTCATCACCAACATCACAGTTCAAAGGTATCAACTTGTCTTCAGCTGTCATTCATTGTCCTGCTTTTGCTTGCATATAAAGCAACTGAAAACACTATGGCTTGGATCAAGCATAACTTAGCCTTTGAGATGACGTCTTTGCTTTTTAACACATTAGAGAAGTCTTTTGTAGTCAACTTGCTCACTGTAATAGTTTTTTGATTTCCTCGCCACTGCTTCTGTGGATGTTTGTTTTAGTCACCTAGTGCTGCTCTAACAGAAATACCATGTGTGAATGGATTTAACAAAGAAAAGTTTATTGTTACATAGTCGCCAAAGCCAAGCCAAGCCAAGTGCCGTCGAGTCGGATCCAAGTCAAGTAGCCTATAAATCCTAATTCAGAAAGTCCACTCCAGGGAAAAGCTTTCACTCTTCATTGGCTCTGCAGTAAAGCCCTTGTGTCGCATCAGTCTTCGGTCACGGAGCATCTTGGCACAAGAACCTGAGGTCTGAAGGACATGCTCTGTTTCTGGGGTTGCTTTCTTGACAGTATAAAGTCCCCAACTCTTGCTTCCCTTTCCTTTTATCTCTTGTAGGACAGAAGGATAAAAGGTGGTGCAACCCATATTCTAGGGAAACTCTCTTTACATTGGAGCAAGGATGTGATCTTAGGAAGAGTTTTACAGTCTTACTCTAATTCTTTTTAACATAAATCCAGTCTATTGACCACAAGCAGAGATGAGAATTTACAGCATCAGCAAATCACAAAATGGTGGGGAATCACATGACACGAGGAATCATGGCCTAGCCAAACTATTACACATGATTTGGGGGGATACAGTTTAATCCACAGCAGAATTGATTGTGCATCTAAGTAAAATGAAATCCTTGACAATGTCAATCTTTGTCCCTTTATCATGATTTTGCTTATTGGTCTAGTTGTGAAGGTTTTTGTTTTCTTTATGTGGAGACATAATCCACACTGAAGGCTGTAGTCTTTGATCTTTATCAGTAAGTGTTTCAAGTCATCTTCCCTTTCAGCAAGTAAGGTTACATTGTCTGCCTACTGTAGGTTGTTAATGAGACTTCCTCCAATCCTGATGCCCCATTTTTCTTCTAGTCCAGCTTCTTGGGTAATTTTCTTGATATACTGGTTGAATAGGGATGGTGGAAGGATGCAACCCTGACCCACACCTTTCCTGACTTTAAATCATGCATTATCTTTGTTCTGTTCAAACGACTACCTCTTGATCCATGTACAGACTTCTATGAGGATAACTTATGGCTCCAGAATTCCCATTATCCAAGTCTGAAAGACTACTAGTGTCTTTTAAATCATTCAGTGTGAAGTACCATTAAGATATCACCCATAATTTGCTATGATCCATGTAGTCAAGTGCCTTAGCATAGTCAATAAAACACAGGTAAATATCTTTCTGGTGCTCTCTGCTTTTGGCCAGGATCTATCTGACATCTGCAATGATATCCCTGGTTCCATGTTGTCTTTTAAATCTGACTTGAATTTCTGGCAATTCACTGTCAATAATACTGTTGCACCCACTTTTGAATGATCTTCAGCAAAATTTTGCTCACATGTGATATCAATGATATTGTTTGATAATGTCTACATTCAGTTGGAACCCCTTTCTTAAGAATATGTGTAAAATATGAATCTCTTCCCGTTGATTGTCCCTGTAGACATGGTCCAAATTCCTTGACTTAGACTAGCGGACACTTCAGTCTTGCATCTGCTGAAACTTCTCAGCTGGTATTCTGTCAGTTGCCAGGGCCTTGTTTTTGTTAATGTCTCCAGTGCAGCTGGGACCTCTTCAGTACCGTTGGTTGCTATTTGTATGTGACCTACTGAAATGGTTGAAAATCACCCAATTGTTTTTGGTCTACTAGAGGGTCACTGAAAAAGCAGAAGGCCCTCAGTGAGATGGATTGACACAATGTGCAGAAACAAAGGGCCCAAGCACAAGAAAGACTATGAGGATGGTGCAGAGGACTGGACAGGATTTTGTTCTGTTGTCCATAGGGCTGCTATCAGTTGGAATGGATTTGATGGCACCAAATACAACAATGGTTTACTTATTGAAACAAACCAGTCTCTCTCTCCATATCCATATCCGTATATATGCTTCGAGAAAATTGCTCATGTGATTGGGGTGCAAGTGGGGCTGGTGAGTCCAATATCCATAGCTCAGGTCCCAGGCTGAAAACGTCTGTAGGCTTGTATAGTAAAGCACATAAGGCAGGCAAAAAGAAGAGAGAAGAACAAGAGCTTTCTGTAAAAAATCACTATTTATAGTCTAGAGGCAGAACATACTCAGTGACATTCTCTTTCTGCTCTTAAACCCTTCAACTGATTAGTCGTGGCTCACCGATACTGTGGAAGGTATTCCGATTTACTTGAGGTCAGTTGGTTTATTTATTTGCGAGTACTTTGTAACACCAAAGACTAGTGATCTACCAAATAATTGGGCATCCATAACCTAACCAAGTGACAAATACCATTAACCAACTTTTAAGTTATTATTCAAATTTATCAAAATATTTTCTAATATTATCAAGCATGAAAGTCTCACTTATTGATGCACAACACCATCATTTTTTTATAATTCCATTTTTCATCATCATAACAGATATCAGTTAGTTTTACTGTAAAAGAAACATACAAATTGACTTCAGGAATAGATTTCTCAAATATAATCTACCATTTTCTGAATATTGATTTATGAGTCTGTGGGATTAAATCACTTAATTAGCTGAGTTACACCTGTCACAGGTTGCTGAATCTCTTCTTATTAAAACCTGAAGGAAAATCAAGCATGTCCTAAAACTGTCAGAACCCAAAGTTTCCCTCCTACAGAGTTATTTGATTTCTATTTTGTTCTATGCATAAAATTCGACATTTTGACTTTTTCTCCATAGGCTGGGAGCCAATGAATTGAAAATTATTTTGAACATTGATTAGGTGATATCACCATGACTCCTGTGGTCTTTCGCAGTGTCAAAGATGCAGCTCAGCGGGGTTTTATAACTACTTGTGCAGAATGTTCTAAACACAGACACACGCACACGCACAACTTTTCTCTGTGCAGTTTTTGTCTATATATTCTATTTATCTTGGTGTTCTATTTTTCAAAATAAAAAGGCAGTTGCATTCAGCAGATTACAAACTACATACTCTAAAGTTTCTAAAGACATGTAACTCAGAAGAAAGCTAAATATGAAACAAATTTCTTGTTTAACAAACCTATTATTTTATATGTTTCTAGATTTTGGTTCAGACACTTCTTTTTTTCTTGAAAATACAGTTCCTTTTTTAACATAAATAATTTTAAATGCCTATTTTTTATGCATTTTAGAAGGTGCATTTCAAAATGTACATACCACGAGCCCTGAAGCAATTGTGTGTGGGTGTGAGTAATAGCACAAAGACTATAAAACCCAGTGCATTTGTTCCCGTTTATAAAGCGCTTTTACTGGGTGAGGCACTCGGGACAATCTCAGTGGCTCTCAGTAGAGGTTATCTTGTGGGAAGAATGGCACTAAGCCAGTGACAGCTTTCTGGTACTCTGTATACTTATGCCTTGGTTTCTCTTTCCCAGCTCTCACACATTCATACTTTCTGTGTTTAGTAAATGTAATAATGCCTGTAACCGCCACTCTCATGCTGGCCTGTGTCATCAGGCAGCCTTTGTCGTTTACCTGGTTCAGCCATTAGAACTGGCTTTCTCTACCTAATAGATCACAGTAATTTAGAACAGTAATGGATGTGTACTGTTGTTAAAGAAACAGGAGAGAAAATCAAAAGTCTCAGATTAATTTTACACAGTTTATGTGCTTACCATTTTTATATACCATTAGTCAAACATAAACTAGTGTGCCAGGAAAAGTACTGTACTCAAGAATACACACACGCGCGCGCGCACACACACACACACACTCACACACACACACACTTCAGAATTATGTACATCTCAAAATCGTGAGACTTTTTTTGTTGTTATTTGGAGTTCAGATGACACTTGTAACCATAAATGAAAAACATTCAAATTTCTCTTGGCCTTTGTTAGCGCTTTTGACTTTTTCCTACTTCCATGTAGTAGCTAGTAGAAGTAGTTGTTGCCATTTAGTTGATCCTGACTCCTAATGGCACTATAGGACCGGGTAGAACTGCCCTATAGGATTTCCAAACAGTGCCTGGTGGATTCAAACTGCTGAGCTCTGGATTAGCAGCTGCAACTCTTAAACACTATGCCACTGGAGCAGTCAAATTAAGAGAATATGAAGCAGAAAAACATGTTTATGGTTTTCCTTTCCATGTATATTCAGTTGTATGGTAGACTACGTATGCATTGCAGTCTATTTAGATGATGTCATACTTTTCTCCAAATTCATAAAAATGTATATGTATTTTTAATTATTGTAAAGGTCAGATAAAATGTTTTTTTCCCTAGAAGTGAATATAAAACTACACATTTATGTGCCAGCAGCAAACAGCAAAATAACTCCTACTGCAAAATTTTTACTTATAACCAATGTATTTTAACTCAAGTTTATTCTAAAAACTAATCTTTTTTCTATTTGTATATCATCATTTTTTCCTAAGTACGTGAGTCCCCCTAGGGTTGATATAATAAAGGAAAGCATTTTGATACACACACAAGCATGCATGCACACACACACACACACACACACACACGTTGAAACTGTATAAGAAACATGAACTAGAGAAGATTTACTGAGAAAGCTGTATGAACTAGCGGGATATGGTTGAAAACATCGCTGGAAAACCTGAATCTGTGCTTAAGGAGATTATATGAGAAAAAGGATAAGTAAAATTTTTAAGGTACTAATTTGACTTTCAATGTGAATAGTAAGAATGAATTATTTTTTACTTATTTGCACAAAGTGCTGTCACCTATTTAAGAGGTTGTTTAAACCCTCAGTATTTTGATGTTTTGCTGTAAGCAATAATATAAATGAATCAAAGTCGAAATACAAGGTAAAGAAGTATGGCAGAACTCCAGGTATATGTACTTGCTTTGATAATTTAATAAGATGGACACATCCCTAAAGGGCCACGACCCGCAGGATAGCTAGGCAATGATAAGTAACCAAAATGGCTAAGGGCACTATCACCTGGCCGTGAATCAGTTATGTGGCAGTGTATTATTCTACTGAAACTTAAGGAGGTGATCACAGGACAAACTTAGTCACAGCAAGAAAATAATATACACAAAGGTGAAGCATGAAGAAAAATTAATAATCTGAGGAAGTTGTGTTGAAATTTGGTGTAACTCGAAACTGTATGAAGCAGTTCTGTTCTGTCTATAGGCTCACTGTGAGTTGGAATCGAATCAATGGTAGTAGGTTGGGTTGGGTTTGGGATATCCTCCCTATTTGCATTCAAAATATTTTTTAAAAAGAGAAAGAAAAAAAAGCATAAAAAAACAAAAGCAGTGGATTGTAAAGAGAAAATCTTGGTAGAAAGTTTTATTTAATTGTGTACACACACAGACACACTTTCACACACACAAACATGCACACACACAACATACTCCACAGCAAGGTTGAGAGAATCAGTGTCAGATTCTGTGTAAAACCTCGAGTACTTAAAAAAAAAAAAAAAAAAAAAAAACTGTTTCAAAAATGCAAAATCAAATACATCATCAGGGAAAAAAAGAAAGTGTGTGCAGTTCATGCAGAGAGAATTTCTCTGTAATCCTCTAGACCTCTAACTCTCTTAGAATTACAAAAGCAGTGAGAGAAATATCACCACAAAGCAAAAAGTGCTGAAAGTCTTCCCAGGTTCTTATGACTTCACTTCTCTGAGCCACTCATCCCTGGGAAGTCAAGGTAAATAGGTTTTGTTACATAACTGCTATGCAAGGAAGTGGAGGAAGAGACAGTGTAATGTTTCTGAAGCATCTCCGTGTTTGTTAGAAGACTTGTACTCTCTTTCAAATGCAATCTTTTCTAATGTTTACTATGCAAATTTAGCTTGTCACACTTCTTCTTTTGCTTTCTCCCTTATAAGATTTTTTAATGCTTACTCAATCCTTCAAATTTTATTTGAATAACACATGCTTAGATTAATGAGATCTCTGTTAAATCTTGATCTCAACTTCATCTAGTTAAAATACGTATTTTTTTAATATATTAAATGAAGTAGGCTGAATAAATTAGGAGCTCCATTTGCCATGTATTTTAGCCCCAGAGGTATCTAAGATTTCCCTCCTGACCATTATTAGATGTGGCTGCATTACTTACCTGGTACATGTCTTTGGAGAAACCCATTGTATTGGGGTTCCTGTGTGCTTAGCTAAGCAGAATCAGTTGAAATCAGTCACTGTCCAGTTCATTCTAATTCATAACTACCTCATGTATGCCAAAGTAGAATTGTGCACCCTAGAGATTTCAAAGGCAATTTTCTTCTGAAGTAGATTACCAGCCCTTTCTTCTGTAGCACCCCTGTGTGGACTCAGACTTACAATCTTTCTGTTAGCGTTCCAGTGCTTAACCACTTGAACCCCCTGGGAACAATAACTAAGTGGAGAGGCTGGATTGTGTATATCCAGGATTTCTTTAACCTGGAATAGATTTAGGAAACCCTGGTGGGGTAGTGGTTAAGTGCTTTGGCTGCTAACTACAAGGGCTGGCAGTTTGAATCCATCAAATACTCCTTGGAAACTCTGAGGCACTTCTACTCTGTCTTGTAGGGTCACTATGAGTCGGCACTGACTTGATGGCAGTGGGTTTGGTTTTGGTTGGGAATATATGTAAGGTGTAGTTGACGACTATATAACGTGATCCCATTGTTTGACTGCTTGAGTAATATAAGTTTATCATGGTCTTTGAACTCATATAGTAATGTGATACAGTGTAGCAAACAAGTATGCACAAAAAGAGATAGACAATTGGAGGGAGAAATGGGAAAACTATGACTGTGCATTGCATGTGGGGGTAGTCACATTCATAATTACGAAGTTATGGAAGCTACAAAAATAATTACAAAGTTTTGGAGACTACAAAAATGCTTAGTGTTATGTATTTCCTAAATTTATTCATCCTTAAATGTTGAAGAGGGAGAGTAATCTTTTGATATCAGTGTTTTTAAGAAATAATTTTGGAAATAGTATCAAGATTTGGTCTCTCTCTTTCCCTCCCTCTCTTCCTGTCTCTCTCCATACCCCTTTCAATTGTCTTCTAATTTTCTCTAAACACTGTGTATAAAGGTGGATAGTACCAGTGTGTGGCAGGATGGACGAACACACTAGATAAATACGGAAATTTTAAATTCTATTCCAATGGGAAAGTCAATGCTAAAAGCCACCAGTGGCTTGGAGAAGCCCTGTCAGGATTTTGAATAGTTAGATGAACAGGGACTCATTCAACATAGTGTATGGGAAAAAATCACGTATACAGAAGACCTTTATATGTCTCTAACTTGTATTCAACCTCCATGTTTTTCAAAGGCATTCACTTTCATTTCACAGATAAAACATCTTGATTCAAACATCTTTAAATATTATCGTGAAACCATTAGGTTGGTATTTTAATTTTATTTTGTTATGGAAAACTAAAAATATTTAATGTGAGAAATGCTGATGTGTCTAAATCTATCACAAAGTAGTTAATGCGGAAAACGTGGAGTATAAAACAGCCATTTAACAGAATGTTCAGCCTCATATAAAACCCCCAAGACTAATCCTTTTTCTCTCTAGATGTTGTCCAGAATCTCTGAGTCTCAAGGCCTGTGTGCTCTTTAACAATGGCTTTAGGTGGAGCTAATACATCTAGCTATAGAACACTTAAAAATTGGTAGACATAGTTTTATCACCATTTGAAAGGCCACATTACTAGACATCTTCAAATAATCATAGCAGTCTATCTTAACAAACGATTGTCCTGCATTCTGAGTGGAGTCAAATACCTATGTGTGTGAAAAAGGACTGTTTAATGAGACCAGAACTTACCTATATTTCATACATGAATGTCAAGTAATTTTTTTCACAATTTTAACATAAATGGAATGTTCCAAGAACACAATCACCAGCAAGTGTAGTTTTGCTTTCTGTTGTTCAAGTGATCTTTTTATAACATTATATCATCTACAACAACATTAATCATGAACTTCAGTGATCAGAGCAGTACATCTCTGTGCGTGCATAGCTATGGAATAGGTGAAATCATATTAAAGCTTGGTCATGTCTTATGTTGCAGTATACTTGACTATTTGAATACTGTATGTAGTATTTCTGTACTGTTAATTACCTTTCTTCTATGTCCTCTGTATTTTACTGATGTGGTACTGTAAGTTTCATATTGATGTAAGTTTTCTTGAAATGATTAGTGTAAGTTTGTTATCGTGTGCATGAATTTCATTTCAGGACAGCAAATGTTTGTTACAAAAGGAAGTAAAAGGTCCTAAAGAGTTGGAAATTGTGCTTTTTTTCTTTTTCAGCCATATCACAGACAGACTGATGGAGTTAATATGGATCACCTCTTCCTTCCTGTCTCGCACCTGCATCCCTTACAGAGGAGACTGAGTCCCAGAGAGATTCAATTTCCTGCAAAAGATGATGTAAGAAATTTGCCAAGTAATAGGAATACAAACTAAATCTTAAGGTTAGAAATTTTGTCAATATAGAATGAAACACACAAATTATATAGACCAACAATGTGTTTTACAGATTAGGAAATAAGAAGTGGATACAAACTTGCCTGGATGGAGTTATGTACAATTTAAACCTCTGTCCCAGCTCTACAGTCAGATGGTTCACTACAGTCGATCTTTCTGCATGTGTGTAGTGTTTTCTGTGCTTTATATTATGTGCTGGTAATGCCCAAAATACTCCTGATTACTATGATAAATCAAAGGTGTAGTAATTGTTATTACAGTTATTAGCTTTAAAGACTCTGATTCAGGTTTGCAAGTACATAATAAACTCCACCAGTCACACAAAAAACAACTTGGAAATGATTTTCAAACGTGTGATCAAGTTAAACACATATTTCTATGATCTTATCAAAGAAGTGAGGCATCAAATAAATCAACAAATGAAAGGAGAAATCATGTGTTCATATGTAAAATGTAGAAACTAGTTTCCTTGTATTATAGCATTTGGATTTGATTTCTAAAACTTCAGTTTACCCTTCAGTGTTGTTATAGCTGTTATAAATTAAACCAAATTAGATGCACCTGTTATTTATATTGAGTCACTGAATTAAAGCAATAGCAATATTTTTTGTTAAACTTGAAGTGTTTTTTTCTTATTTTAAAAGGTGAAAGTAACTACACTTATAATTGAATAGTAGCAGCAGAAAGGAAGGAGAAGTTTTATGTGATCTCATACAGGAGGAAACCATGGAAAAAAAAATTTGGCTCAGTTCCATAATAGATTTCCAATTTTTTACTCGATTAGTTGTGAGATAATTCTAAATGGAAGTGATGAATGCTTCAACCTTCAAAAATGTACCAGAAAATGGTGAAGATGAAACTTTTATTATCATTACCATTTTCAGTGCAGTAAAGAAGAAATATTTTTTTTTTTCTGCTCTCTCCAGTCAAAGGAGAAGAAAATACATAAATTAACAAGGCAGAAAACTTTTAGATAATACTTTCTCTACAGCCACAGGAAGTTCAACCTTCATCCACTTTCAAGACAAGGACTGAGTAAAAAATCTGGACTTCCCACCCTTGCCAGAATGCAATGAGGCATCCCAATTCCTTGGCAAAGGTTATGTCAGAAAAGATGAAGAAGGAAGACAAAACCCCCATTCCTGTCAAATGGTAATGTGGGTTGTTATTTCTCTACGCTATCAGCAAAGAATGTGGTAATTCTTATTTCTTCACATCAACCCAGAACAACAAGTCGTCTCTCGTCGTCCCTGCTGTAGTGGTAGCACAGGAGGCCTCGTGGAGACAAAATCACCACCACTTCTCAACAGTAGAGAAATCACAGCCTGTTGTCAGTATAGACCCTATGGCCGGTAGCAAAGAGACATTGGAACCACAGCCTCCTCCATCGAAAGATCTATCAAAACAAAAACAAAAACAAACAAACAAAAAATGCCTTTGAGTCAATCTGACTCACAGTGACCCTACAGGACAGAGTAGAATGGTCCATAGAGTTTCCATGAAACACCTGATGGATTCAAACTGCTGACCTTTTGGTTAGCAGACTTAGCACTTAACCACTACACCAAGGTTTCCAAGGACTTATCAGTGGAAGCCTAAAGAAAAAACAGACCTTCCAACGCAACCTAGCAGTGATTAGATACTTCAGCAGCAAATAATGCCCAATGCAGTAATGCATTTGATTTCTTGATTTTGCTTCCATGGGTGTTCATGGTGGATCCAAGTAAAATAAAATTGGGGCAAGTTCAATCTTTTCTCTGTTTATCATGTTGTTGCATATTGGTCCAGCTGTGCGGATTTTTGTTTTCTTCGTATTAAGGTGTGATCCACAACGAGTGCTTAGGCTTTGACCTTCATCAGAAAGTGCTTCATGTCATCCTCATTTTCACTAAGAGAATATTCGGGATAACTATACACACATAAAATTGACATGTTAAATGAAATGGATAAATTTCTCAAAAAATCAGAAACTACCACACTAAGCAAATATAAGTTACATTAATAAACCATCATACGAACACAGTTGTGTTCACAGTCATGAAACCTTACCAAGTTGTATGGTGCTGCCCATGAATGTGCACAGAGGCAAGTTTGCAAACTTAATTGTCAGACCTTGTGTGTATATGTAGATACACATGTATTAATATTTTATTTTGGAGTCCCTGGAGGTGCAAACATCTAAGTGCTCAACTACTAGCTGCATGTTGTTGATTGAAACACACCCAGAGGCATCTGGGAAGTACAGACTAGCATTTTGCTTCCAAGAGTTCACAGTGTTGAGGACTTATAAAGCAGTTCGATTTTGTGTAGACAGGGTCATCACGAGTTGGGATCGGCTTGGGAGTGGCCAACAGCAGCAGCGTATACAGTAGGCAAATTGAACGTATAATAAAAAAGACTCCAGCATCAGTTTGTTTTATTAGGTACTCATACAAAATATTTAAAGATGAATTAAAGCCAATTTTATAAACTCTCCTCTAGTTCAATTTTATGATGTTGATATTATCCTGGTATCAATACCTGTTGAGGGCAGAACAAAAAAATGAGAACTACACAAAAAAATCGCTAGTAAGTTTAGACATAAAAATCTTTAACAAAATAGTAGCAAATACAAATCAGCAATATATAAGAAAATTATGCAGGAGAAAGTGAGATTTATTCCAGGGATGTAAAACTGGTTCAATATTCAAAAATCAATCAAGGTAATCTGCCAAATGAACAGACTAAAGAAGAAAGATAATATGATTATAGCAATTGATTGATACACAGTATTTAACAGAATTTGAATTAAATATAAACACGCTCTGAAAAATAAAACAGCTGGGAACTTTCCCAATGTGATAGAGATCGTATTTAAAAAACGTGCTTACTTTTACCACTTTTATTTAACATAGTCCTAGAGGTTCTGGTTGGCACAAAAACAAAAAGAAAGAAAAATTAAAGCATATATGTCAAAAAGGAAGAATTATAACTCTACCTATTTGCACATGACATGATTACCTACAAGTAATCTTCTAAAATGCTACATTAACTAACAAGTGAGTGAATCAACATAACAAGCAAAAACCAATTCTATTTCTATATACTAGCAAGGATGCAAACAGATGGATACCAAAATAATAACACACCATTTTCAGCTGATGAAAAATGAGATATTTAGTTGTAAACTTAACAAATTCTGTGCATGACTTACAGGTTGGAAGGCAGAGTCTAAGAAAGATAGTGATTTCCACTAAACTGATAGAACAGGCTTGATATATCTTATATCAAAATCTCTTTGGAAGTGTAGGCAGCTATTCTAAAATGTATATCAAAAGAAAAAAGGGAGTAGAACAGTTACAGCAATTTTACAAAAGAGGAAGAATCAGTCTAATTTACTTCAAATCTCACTACAAATCTACAGTAATCAAGACTGTATAGTTTTGCTACTGAGGTACACACATATATCTAAGGAATAGAATAGACAACCTAGAATTAGGTCCACATAAATATATTAAACACATTTTTGACAAAGATGCAAACGCAATTCACCAGAGGAAGTAGCCTTTCAACTAATTGTTCTGAAGCAATTATAAATCCACCAATTAAAAAAAAAAAAAGTGTACCTTGAGTCAAGTCATCACCTAACACAAAAAATTAACTGAAAATAAACGGCGGATTTAAATGTAAAATATGAAACTGTAAAATTTTAGAGAAAAAAAAAGGAAGAAATATTCTGGAGACAGAGATAGGCAAAGAGTTCTTAGACATATTCCAAAAGGGGGAAAAAAGATAAATTAGATTTCATCAAAATTAAAAATATTTTCTGTGTGAAAATCTTGTAGCTAAGAGGAGTAAAAGCCAACAAACCAAAAAACATGCTACATATCTGTAGAAAATACAAGGGACTAGTATCTAGATTATATCAAGAACACTCAAAACCTAGTAATTAAAAGATGAACAATCAAATTAAAAAATGAAAGTAATATATGACCACACATTTTACTTAAGAGGATTTGCAGAAAGCAAAGAAGTGCATAAAAAGACTTCCAACATAACTAATCATTAGGGAAAAACTAACTGGAATCACAATAGGATGCCCCTACACACTTATCAAATGTATTAAAAAAAAAAGAGCACCAAATGTTGGTGATGATGTGGAGAAACTGGATATTTTATTGCTGGTGAGAATATAAAATGGTACATCCTGTGTAGAAAGAGTTGGGCAGCTTTTCAACAAAGCAGCTTTCGGGAATTTGGTTAAATAGTTTGTGAGATCATGTAAGGCAATTGTTACTAATAGAGACTTTTGCAGGTCCCTCAGAAATTGGAGAAAGACTAGAAAGAGACAAAGCTTTTGTGTTTGTTCTCTATTGTCTCTGGGCATAGAAGAATTCAAAAGAAGGGCATGCAGGCTAGTGCACTTCAAATGAAAATTTTTACTTTAAATATTTAAATTAAGAGCTGTGGGTTAAACTGTATAATTCAAGAAGAATTTTAAAGATGCAAACTTTTATAATTGATGCAGAATTTTATGCATTTCTAAAATCCAAAGCAACACATTTAAATAAATTAAAAAGTATTTTCTCTTAATCATCTAACAGTTTGGGACCTAGGAAAAAAATTCTGTCAGTCAACTCAGATTCCAACTCATAGAGAGGATGTTAATAATCATCACCAGTGCAAAATCCTCACACATGGCTTTGGTTACAAATGTGCGTAACGAGACTCAGATGAGCATTTTTCCCCTGAGGGAATATGAACTCAGCAGAAATGCATTTTCTTACAGCTGACAACCCTTTACATAATCCTGATATTTGGATTAGTGTTTTGAATACTATAAAAGGACAAAAAGCAGAAAATGTCACACATATGGTATCTCAATATGGGATTCAGATTGCATATCAGATAACGTGAAGCACATGTCAATAAAATTATTTTATTTTATTTTTTTCTGTTGCTTAGTTTCTGGTTTATGACAGATGATGTTCTAATGGGATCAGCTCAGCACCACCTGCCAAAGTCTTGGGATCAATTTCCATTTTGTTTTTCCTTTTAATGTTTTAATAAATTCCAGTCAAAACATATATGGCATCAAGGATCAAATAGTGCAGTGCAGAATTGACAAATTGCATATAAATCAATTGATTTAACCTAAAGTACCCTCTTGTAATTATCTATGCATTCTATTTTGAATGTAAGCTTTAGTTACATTTCCATAACTCTGCCTTGTTTTCAAAGAAATTATTTCAAACATTACATCACTGTTATTATTATACTTCAAAGACTTGCTGAAATTTAATGAGGGCCAAAAACCTAAATATTAAAAACTATATATTTAAATAATTATGAAAAAATCATTATTGTATTCAGATAGCTGAAGGAATTTGAAAGAGAGTGTCTTAGTCACCTGGTACCACACTAACAGAAAACACCACAAGTGCATGTCTTTAACAAAGAAAACTATTCTTCCAGAAGTCAGATGGCTAGAAGTCCAAACTCAGGGTGCCAGCTCCAGGGGAAAAGATTCTCTCTCTGTCAGCTCTGGAAGAAGATCTTTGTGTTGCATCATTCTTTCTTTGGTCTGAGAGGATCTTGGCACAGGAATCTCAGGTCTGAAGGATGCACTCTGCTCCAGGCTGCTTTCTTGATGATACGAGGTCCCCAACTCCCTACCTGCTTCCCTTTCCTTCTGACTCTTGTAGGGTAAAAGGTCGTGCAAGTCACACTCCAGGGAAATTCCCTTTACATTGGAGCAGGAAGAGACCCTAGGAAGGATAAGCAGTCCTCTTTCACATAATCCAGTGTATTAATCACAGGCAGAGATTAGGATTTACAGCATAAGACAGACACAAAACTGAGGACAATTCCACAGTGTTGTGAATCATGGCTCAGCCAAATTGTTAGACACATTTTCTATGGCGTGCAACTCAATTCATGAGAGAAGGTACAGAGACTAAATGAAACACACACATAATATTTAATTGCTACTTGTATTAAATTTGTCTTCTCTTTCTTGGGAATTTTCCTGACATTGTATCATCCAAGTGTCCGATTTGTGATGACAAACACTAGAATTTTGGTGCTGCAGTCATGATATCGGGTATGTTATGAAGAAGTGAAAATATCACAATAGTAAAGTAATTGGAATATGAATCCTGGTGGCTTAGTGGTTAAGTGCTGCATCTGCCAACCAAAAGGCCAGCAGTTTGAATCGGAAAGGCACTCCTTAGAAACTGTACGGGGCAGTTCTACTCTGTCATAATAGGGCCACTATGAGTTGGAATTGACTTGAAGGCACTGGGTTTGGTCTTTTTGGTTATGAATGTATTTGGAATAATGGAACAGAAATTGTTAGTTGAGGGGAAAAATAATAAATTTTAAACTTTCAGTGTAAAAGCTCAAACACTCTCACCAGTCAATGTTGTTTACCTTTTGATAGGCAAGATACACACAAGATTAGCTGAAATAATGGAATGTTCTGATGTTGAATGAGTACACTGTAGTGAAGATATGAAGGTGGAAATGACCTAAAATGAAAATATTATTTCCTTTATAGAGAATAACACGAGCTGATTATTCTGCAGTGTTTATATACACACAATGACTCTACAGTAGCCTTAATTCCTGTAATAGTTTTTATTTAATAGAAGTGTGTGTGTGTTTATTTAACATTTACATACATCTCAAGAAAGGTTTTTCTAAAATAGGTAGTATTATAAATTTTCTCCTGTATATTGTTTCAGAAGCATCATAAAATATATTGTTCTCTTTTCACTGTCATGAAGTTAAAAATACTTTATAATTTTCCATTTTTTAGCTTATGAGACATTTAGCAAAGTGTTGTTCAGTTACCAAATGTTTAAGGATTTTTTCTAAAATTTCCTCATGGATTTCTATATTAACTCCAGTTTTATCAAAGGAAACATAATGCTTAACATTAATTGTTTTATATTTATATCAGTTTTTTCAATGATCCACATACATATTGGTGAATGTTTCACATGGAGTTGAAAAAATGTTTATTGTTTTGTTCTTGAGCAGAGAACTCTACATAGAGCTTGTTAGTTAGGTCAAGCTGCTGTTGATAGGTGTTGTCCAGTTGACTTTAACTCAGAGTGTGACAGCAGAACTGCCATGCAGGTTTCCTTGACTGTAATTGTTAAGGAATTGGATTGCCAGGTCTTTCTCCTGCAGAGCTGCTGGTTGGGTTCAAACTACACTTAGTGGGTTAAGTTCAAGGATGCTGCCAAACATGCACAAGAGAGATCCCCGCAATAAATGATCATTTCAGCCAATGGTGCTACGATTGGAACAAATCTGGCTTGCAGCATTAATCGTTAGTTTACCATCATTTGCTTTGGAATGCTACAATATCACTTTGCTTACAGCATACAAATCTTAAAATAGTATACTTCCTTTTCCTCTGTCTTTATGTTACTATCAGATATTTTACTTACAGATGTATGCTAAACCCCAGAATATTTTTCATTATCTGTTTGAACAAACAATTAACTTTTAAAGGGATTTAGGAATGAGAAAAAAATGCATATATTTATTGATATGATTACCATTTCTCATGCTGTAATAAAGCAGGAATAGTAATGCCATCAGTATCTGTCTAACTCCATGATGGTAACGCAAATCACCCTAAGCCCAAAGCCCATTTCTGTGCGGTAGACCTCTGACAAACTTCCACTTTCCAATGTTTTAAAAACAATTTTGACGCCAGTCCCTTCTGCCCTCAATACACACAACAGCACTCCACTTCTGGGTTCCATTGTCTGTTGCAGTAGCCACACAGAGCACAGAATCATTATCAATAGGGTACAGCTCAGGATCAGTGCAGGACAATTGTTTCAGCTCTGTGGGACAATGCAGGTCTCATCTTAGCCCCCTGATAACGCCGTCCTCTTGATTCTGTCTTCTGTCACTGCTAACTCTGCCCCTGGGCCTCTTCTAGGCTGGGAATCACCAGCTGTGCTATAGGCCTCTCAGAATCTCTTCTTGTCCCCGGTGTGACAGCCCTTAACCCATATTTTAGTTCTTATAGGAGGTCCCTTGATTCCTCTCTGTCTTTGTTATCCAGTTCTGCTATATCAGAAATACTACAAGTGGATGGCTTAAAAAAGAAAAATTTTATTCCGTCACAGTCCAGTAGGCCACAGCCAAAATTTAGGGTGTCAGCTCCAGCGGAAGGCTTTCTCTGTGAGATCTGGAGAAAGGTCTTTGCCATCAAAGTTCCAGTGGACTGGGAGCTTCTGAGGTACGGGGACTCCAGGTCCTTTCTAAGGAATCTACTTTTCTTCTGTATCTGCTTCTTAGTGGTATGAGATTCCCAACTTTCTGCTTGCTTTCCTTTTCTTTATAAAATTTTCCTCACACAGCTTTGTTTGCAAAGTTGCCACTGTACCACCGTGCACAATGGCCATTCCAGAAAGAGTTCCCAAATTGCTTTGAAGGGTCAGCAAAATGCTGGCATCAGTACATAGCTTCTCAAGGAGAGTATTTCAAAGGTGATCATAGTGACATTCAGCATTAAGGTATGTAGCTTTTAGAACTATTAAGCTTGTGGACTTAATTGTCAGACCTTGTATGCCTAAAGATTGCCTCAAGGATAATACAACATTATATATTAAGTTCTGATCCACCAACCCAGCTGCTGCCCAGCATGTCTCAATAACATCACAGAGGTATGGCTTATAGCATATGGAAACATTATACGGTACCAGGAATCTCAGCCAAGTCAAATTGCCACCCACATTTTGGTGGGAGACACCAATCAATTCATGACACTCTCTCTCTGTGCTTCTTCTCATGTCTTCCTTCCTTCTGCTTCTTCTCTTCCTGCTTCCTTCTGTCTGAAAAGTCTGAGGTGGGATACTTATGCATACCAACACCTCATCAGTTTTAAGGCATGACCCCTCACCATGGCCACAAACTGACCAATCTTTTCTTGTCAAGTTTCAGACACTTCATTTCCACAGATTGAAAACAGTTTTAGTTGAGCATTCAGACTGAGAAAGATTTGCAAGGAGGACCTGGGAGTCTATTTATAAGTAAACTAGCCAGTGTAAACCTTATGAACAGCAGGGGGAAACTGTTGATGTATATAGTGCCTAAAGGTGAGCCCTTTGGGTTGGAAGGGACTGAGGAGATGCCTGGGGAAGAGCTACCTTTTAGAAGTAGAGTTGACCGTTACGATGTGGATGGTATTAAACTTTCAGGACCTTCATTTGCTGATGTGGCATGACTTAAAACAAAAAATAATGGCTGTAAATATGCATTAATATTTGAAATGTGAAATGTATGAAGTATGGATCTAGGAAAAATGAAAATCATCAGAAATGAAATGGAATGCATTATCATTGATATCCTAGGCATTAGTGAGCTGAAATGGACTGGTGTTGTCTGTTTTTAATCAGACAATCATATGGTATACTGTGCTGGAAAAGGCAAAATTGAAGAGAACTGGCATTGCATTCATCATCAAAAAGAACATTTCAAGATCAATCCTGAAGTACAATGCAGTCACTGATAGGATAATATCCCTATGCCTACAAGGAAGACCAGTTAATACAACTATTATTCAAATTTACGCAACAACCACTAAGGTGCAATGTGAAAAAAAAAATAAGATTTTTACAAACTTCTGCAGTCTGAGAGTGATCAAACATGCAATCAAGATGCATTCATAATTACTGGTGATTTGGGAATGAAGAAGAGGGACACTAGTTGGAAAATACGACCTTGGTAATAGAAACAAAGCTAGAGATCACATGATAAAATTATTAAGACAGCTTCTACCTTCTTTTTTTTTTTCAGGAGTATAAACAATGACTATACACATAAATCATGCCAGGTGGAATACACAGGAATCAAATCGACTATAAATCTAGAAAAAGACAGTGGAAAAACTCAATATCATCCTTCAGAACAAGGCCAGGAGCCAACTGCAAAACAGACCATCAATTGCTCATATGCAAGTTCAAGTTAAAGATGAAGAAAATTAAAATAAGTACATGATAGCCAAGTGGGACACCGAGTACATTCCATCTGAATTTAAAGAACTTCTTGGGAATAGATTCGATTCATTAAACACTAAAAAGCAAATACCAGATAAGTTCTGGAGTGATATCAAGGTTACTGTATACCAAGAAAGCCAGAAGTCAGTAAAAAAAAAAAAAGAGAGAGAGAGAGAGAACACAAAAGCCAATGTCAGAAGAGACTGAAAGTTTATCTTGAACACAGAGTATCTAAAGTAAAACGAAGAAATGATGAAGCTAAAAACTGAGCAGTATATCTCAAAGAGCAGCTTGAGAAGACAAAGCACAATATTAAAATGAAATGTACAAAGACCTGGAGTTAAAAATCAAATAGAAGAATACAGTTGACATGTCTTAAATGGAAAGGATTTCGGAGAAAATTCAAGCCTGGAGTTTCAATACTGAAGAATTTTATGGGGAGAAAATATTAAATGATGCAGGAAGTATCAGAACAAAATGGGTGGGGGGAATCCACAGAGTGATTCCAGAAGAACTGGTTGACATTAAGCTATTTCAGGAGGTAGCATGTGATCAAAACTCAGTGGTGCTGAAGGAAGAAGTCCAAGCTGCACTGAAGGCACTGGAGAAAAATAAGGCTCCGGACACTTACGGATTGTCACTTGAGGTGCTGCAACAAGGAAATGTAGCACTGAAAGTGCTTCCGCATCTACGCCAAGAAACATGAAAGACAGTTACTTAGCCAACTATGTGGAGTAGATCCATAATTTTTTGTCCATTTTAAAGGTGATTCAGCAAAGTATAGAAGTTAACAAATAATGTCATTAATATCACATATAAGTACAATTTTACTTAAGATTATTCAAAAGCAGTTCTACTAGTACATGGACAAGGAACAGCCAAAAATTCAAACAAGACTCAAGAAGTTCTAGAAGAAGGTAGGTCAAAAGTGACTGTAGCAGCATACCGGTAGGGCACTGCCAGAAATTCAGGCCAGATTTAGAAGAGGATGTTGAACTGCAGATACCATTGCTGATGTCAGATGGATCTTGGCTGAAAGCAGAGAATACCAGAAACACATCTCCCTGTGTTTTCTTGACTATGCAAAAGCATTTGACTGTGTAGATGATTAAAGACGAGTAACATTGTAGAGACAGGCAATTCCAGAATGGTTAATTTCGCTTATGATGAACCTGTATTTAGACCAAAGGGAGCCATTCAAACAGAGCAAGGGAAAACTGTGTGTTTTAAGCTTAGGAAAGGTGTGCTTTGGGGGTGTACCCTTTCATCATCATTTAATCTGTTTTCTGAACAAATAATCCAAGAAGCTGGACCATGTGAAGAAGAATGTGCCATCAAAACTGGAGGAAGCCATATTAACAGCCTTAAGCACATCATACAACCTTGCCTTCTGAAAGTATAGGGTCTTGAAGCACTTAATCATGAAGATCAAAGACAAAAGCCTTCAGTATGTAAGTCGTCTTCATATTAAGAAAGATAAAAAATCCTCACAACTAGACCAATAAACAATATTGCAATAAATGGAGAAAAGATTGAAGCTGTCAATGATTTAATTTTACTTGGCTCCACAGTCAACAGCTATGCAAGCAAGAATCAAGAAATCAAAAGACCCATGCACTGGGCAAATCTGCTGCAAAAGGCATCATAAATATTTTCTTTTTTTATTGAAAAAAAAAAGTAAAACTGTCACCTTAAAGATTACGGTGCACCTGACTCAATCTATGATTCTTTCAATCCCTTTGTATATGTACAAAAGTTGGATGATCAATAAAGATATTGAATAGACCATAGAGAGCCAGAATGAAAAATCAATCTTGGAAGAAATGCAGAAATGCAGCAAGAATACTCCTTACAAACAACTGTCTTGAAAGATATACGGACAGAACATTCCTTAGATAGGAGAACAGCAAAATTTTGTGCCTCATCTTTTGGGCATGTTTTCAAGAAGGAACGTTTCCTGGAGAAGGACATCATGCTTGGTAAAGTACATGGGCTACAAAAAGGGGAAGATCCTCAGTGAGAAGGACTGTCACCATAGCTGCAGTAAGAGGCTTAAATACAGAAGCAACAGTACGGATGGCACATGACAGGCTGGGCAGCGTTTTGTTCTGTTGTACATACGGTTGTCACAAGTCAGAGCTGACTCAAAGACACCAAACAATAACAATGATTTTCATCTCTGAAAGATTAATTTGTAAGCTTTCCCCACCCCATCATGTCTCTCTGGAAAACTCTGAACATGTGGAAAACATATATAAAAACTTTTTTAGTATACTTGATTGATGATTCTAGTGTTTGTGTCATATCTGGGTTTCAATTGACAGATTTTTCTCTACATTGTGGAGCTTATCTTTCTGCTTCTTTGCACGCCAAACATTGTACATTTCATCTTTTAGATGCTAGATATTTGTCCCTAAGTGCTACACTACTAACCAGATGGTCAGTAGTTCAAACCCACCCAGTGATGCCACAAAAGGAAGGCCTGGCAGTGTGCTTCTGAAGTGTCACAGCCTTGAAGACACTGTAACACAGTTCTGCTCAGCTCACATGGAGTCCCAGTGAGTCAGACTCAAGCCGATCATCAACTACCAGCAATGTAAATACTTCGGAGCTTTATTCTTGGGTCTAGTTAGATTAACTGGGAACAGTTGAATTATTTTCATCCTTGTCTTTATAAACTATCAGTCTAGAAACAATTACTCCCAGTACTCAAGCAAGACCTTTTTAAGTACTTCTCCCAGTGCACTCTGGAATATAAAGTCTTCCTTTAAGAGAAACAGGTACCATTTCCTTTAACCCTTTTCAGTAGTTCTCTCCATGTCTTTGGCTAGTTCCTCATACGCAATGTACTGATCATCATTCTTATCAATATTCAAGTGGAAGCTTCTACAGATCTCAGAATTTCCTTCGTCCTGCACTTTAGTCCTATTTGCTACTGTGTTCTACAACTACGCCTGCACTGGTTTTCTCTGGACTCTCACCACTGTCTTCTCAATTTCTTGTGGCCTGAGACTTGTGCAGGTTCCGTCTTTCTGTGCTGCTTCTTGCAGTAATTAGTAACAGAGCCCGTATAATTGATTTGCTATCTAAGGAATCACTACATCTAATCACCTACTGTGCTTAATCTTGAAAACTAGCGTATTATGTATACCGTTTGTTTTTGTTTCTGTGTGTTCTGTTTAGGCAGCAGTGAAAACCAGGCTCATTTACATAATTTTCACTAAATGCAAAAATCAATTTACTAGTATTTTTCAGATGAAAACATTAAATCAAATAGCAACAAGGGAAGGTAAAAAAAGAAGTGTTATTTCTGCTTTTAATATCTTTTTATGAACTAGTAGATCTAGTGCCCTCTTCCCAAGATGCAAAATATTTAGAATGCCACTGAAATGTATGAAGGCAGAGGACATAACTTGAGCTAATTTGAAGAAAATTCACTGCTGTTATAAGATTACACTTCCAAACTTTAAAGACAGAGCAAGTGTGTCGAAGGGCAAAATCCCAAACAGGGTGGCTTAAGCCATCTAAACAGCATGATATCCTTAAGGTTGTCTTGTCATGCTGGAAGGTCAAGTTTAGAGGTGGACTTGTGAGGCTTCTACCCACAGAGAGGGGAAAAAAAAGAGTGGCAGAAGTTTCTGCACACTGCAGAGGTGACTTTGTTCTCAGTATGATATCTGGGTGGTCACAGCTCTCTAGGCTGAACTTGCTGTAAGCCTATCTATAAGGCTTATGCAGGGGGGCAGAAAGATGAGTCTGGCTCTAGCCTTCTGTCTCCCCTCAGGACCTGGTACCAGGAGTCCACGTCTGAGCAAAAGAAAGGAGGAAAGGACAAGGGATACCCAAAACTTGCTCAGCACTGGCACATCCTATTCAAGTAAGGAAAATAAAACCATGACCCCATTCTAAGCAGCATCATGAAATGAGAGCAGAAAAGGGAAATAGAATAGTTCTAACACAAGAGTTATAGAAAAAGAGCCATATTTTTAAGAGTTTATCACAATGGAGGCAATTTCTCTGGGTTATTGCCTCTAAAACATGGTAAAGGCCAGATTATGACTTGTTTTTGTCAGTTTTATAGTTCAGACACTGTAAATATAATATATTACCAAGTACTATTTAGTACACCGATCAATGTTTGTTCAACCTATGTATTTCTAGAATGGTATTTACTGACTTCCTTTTAAAAGGAATCTTTAAAATGGATTTTAATCTTTCCCTCTATGCCAATTTTATGGAGAGATATATATGCACATGTGCCCATACGTGTACATGTACTGAGGTCTATTTGAAATATGTTATCTTCCATTTTTGTCTCACGTCTATGTACTATTTTGTTTCAAACTGGTGAAAAGTCCCATTGTTAGAAAGCTTTGACAATAGCTGGCTAACTTTCTTTCCCTAAGCTTTATCTGTTTTAACACTGGATTTTGTTCATTAGTCGGAGTTTATTTTCTCCACTCTTAAAACGAATCACAGGAGTGCTTACAGTAGTATACACTGACACTGAGGTATTGAGCCAACTATTCTCTTAAGCTTTTAAACACTGCTAACAATAGCATCTTGAATTTATATTAGTCTATCACGGAATCTTTGACACTCTGTAGAATGTTCTATTAAATTCTGGTTGCCTGAAACTTATACTCGAGTTATATCCATTAAACATTTATTTATTTTCACATATAACATTTCAATGTATATTTTTTGTCTAGTTGCTGAATCTATACAACAATATGTCATTGTCCTGTGAGGCACATGTTATCTAACAATGTGAAATATTGACTGAATGTGCTGACTAATGAACTTATGTACAAGAATATGCTTTTTTTGAAAAGGCTACAAGATGAACTAGAGAAATCAGAATTCAGTGTGTAAAGTGTCTTTTGTATCTTAGGCCTGAAATGATTTTAATTATGTTTATATATGCAACGGTCAGTTGAAATTCTAACTTTCCCCTATTTGGTAGTAAAACTATAATAACAATGAATATATACACAGATATAATTGCAAAGAGACCAGAGTGATATAAAGGAAAGAGCCTAATAGAATTATTTGGTTCTGACTCTAACTGTGAAGATTACCTGTATGATCTCTGTTGAGCTTTTTTTTTTTTTTTTTAATATTCCTGAGTCTCAAATTACTCACACAAAAAATATGGGAATAACACTTTTATCCCAGCACTGCAGTAAGATTGAATACATTAACGTGGTAAAAGTCCACAGGAAAAGATTATAAAGCAATGAGATTTTTATGATTTTTTTATGTAAATTTATGACATAAGCATACATTCTCTCTGTCTTCTGTCTCTCTGGTTGATTTGCTTTTCTCCAGATCAAACCAGCCTAGAAAAGTCTGACTGTTCTTTGTGTGGTGACATAATACTGGTTATCAGTCCAAACTGAATGCTGATGACATTCAAAATCATAATCCAAGTGATCTAAGCACTTGGCTAATTTCTACTGTGAGTCAATAATAAAATTAACTTTTGAGTCACTTAGAATTTTTAAGTGACTGATAGATAAGCCTTTCTTTTTTTACCTGGGTATGATTTTAATCCCTGTTAGTTTAAGTCACTGGTGTAATTATTTGATTTTTGAGAAATGTACAGTAATTAGTTAACAGATATTTAATTTAGACCTTGTGAACTTAATTTATAGTGCAAATTTGAATATCCATTATCATAAAAATAACACCTCTTCTGTGTAATAACGAGACTGAATCTTCTGAAATTACTGCTACTTGATAATTTTCAACGTACAAAATGGTGATTCTATGTTGTTTGACCAAACATATATAAAGCAATTATTGTCTTCTGAGGAGTTAACAGCACAGAGCTTATTGCAAAAAGAACATCAAATCAGGATTTTTTTTTAAGAACTTATATTGCTCCCAGGATCCAGAAAAGCAAATGTATTTTTATTCTTTTTGAAATTAGAAAAAATAATACTGTGGCACACCTGGCATAACAAAGAATATTTGGCTTTCTTAGCTAGCTGCATAAATCGATGTATTTTAAATAGATGTTCTTTTTTTTTTTAACCTTTTTTTTCCTAGAAATCTCTTGACATTCAATGGCACAACATCTCCAAGTTTCAGACTGTCAGACAGTCACATTGGCACTGTCAGGCAAAAGGCTAATGAGTCTGAGATGGTCCTAAAATAAGGACTAAAACATTTGGGAGCCCTGGCAGATAGCATTAAATAAATGGGAAATAATCAGCTCTAGAGCAGTTGATTAGGAAAGAGGGCAGATTTTACTTGCAAATAGGACATAGTTGGCAGGTTAACCTGAGCAGGTCTCCGTGCTATTGAAATCTCATAATGGTGCTTTGTGAATGCCTCACCTAAGCTTTGACATTTTATAATTAAGTTACTCCCCGTATTGTTTCTTTCTTAGATGATGGGCCATTTAAGAGGAAAACCTTTAAAAAATTGCTAAAATTCTCTCACTACATTAACTTAATTAAACAAATATCATTAGCTTAAAATGAGGGCAACAAATAATCTTTTGGTTTTCCCTTTTTCTAGTCTATACTGCATGTAATAAACTGATTGCATTTTTCCTTTTTCTTTTTTTAACCTTTAAAAGAACAGTAGTTTGATAAAAGATTGTAATTGAATATACTCATTCAACACCTCCTAGTAGAAGAGCTTAATTTGAATCATGGCAGGTTTCATTAAGCCATTTCAGTTAAGAGCTTTTATTTTAAAACTTAAAACATGCTGAATGTATTTTTGAAAAACTAAGTGTATCAGGATTATGAAAAGAAAATCTCTTATTCTTAAGATTTATAACTTATATCCAATATTTATTTCATTATATGTGAAATGAGTGTCCCCATTTCCTGCGTATCAAAGAAATTTTATAAACATTAAGACAAATTCACAATTTGAAAATTCAGATTGATTTTTCATGTAGCATGATATTGAGATGTGACATTATTTTAGACTTTTCTTTGATATATTTTGAGTAAAGAAATAACTTGTGTCAGTTCTGAACCTGTAATTATGTGGAATTATGTTAATTAGACTAACTAGAATATGTTGAACATTGATGATTAGTGGTTAGGAAGAAAGGATCATAAAAAGTCTAATAGAATTCAAAACTTAACTAGATTGAATTTTTTTATATCAAACAAAAGAAAGAAATTGTGCCAATAAATGGAAGAAAAATGTTAACAACACCAGTGAGGGTAAATATAATGATCAAGACATGAAGAGTTTATGAAAATTCTTAAGCCACTCATACTTTTGTATGGTAGAAAACAAATATAGTAGTATGTACTCCTTAGATAACAACAAAGAAAGGAGAATTCTCTCAGTTCTAGGAAGCAATTTCTTTTCTCCCAGACTTTGAATTTCTCTAGAGTTACCACTCGTTTTATGATTTCCTTCCAAGGTGCTTCACCTACTTAAATTCTACCAGCTGACTATTTTGCACACAGGCCTACCATGTGAGGAGTTATGCTTTTTTTACCAGACAGCAGGTTACCTCACAACTGAAGCTCAGCCTTCACTGTTCTTAAAATCTTAAGTAAATTTTCTGGAAAAAAAAAAAAATCTTTGTTTTCTACTTCTGATAGAAATGAGTTTTTATAAACTTTTTTTCTGTATCTCAATCACTTTTACTAATTATTGAAAAGTGGTAGTTAAGAATTTATGATTTGTATGTCTTTGAAGAAAGAGCATTTAGTGATCAAAAACTTTAAACACAAGAAACTTGAATGGTTAATGGAATTTCTTAGGTAAGAAATCTCTCCATTCTTAAACAAGAAAGAGGACAATTTTTTTTTTTAAACTTAAGAAATTCATGTCATCCTCTTCATCAACTACTCTTCTGGCAAGTTTGTTATCTGTCACTTTGAAGCAGTAAATATGTCAGTCATGTCATTGTCTTCTTTTTTGTATCTAAATGGGACTCTTCAATTTCATTATTTTCTTTTAGTGTGAGTAAGCAATTTTATGTTTACAAAAATATGAAAAATCTTGAAATGAACTTAGTCATGTTCCTATCTATAGCTACACATTTATATACAATGTAACAATAGCAAAGGTAAATATTTTAATGTACCCATAAGATAGGATTTTCATTCCCAAGTCTTAATTATGTAATAGTAAATGAAGAAATATTTTTGCACTTGCCTTGGCTTCTTAAAAAAAAAAAAATTGGATCAGATTTACACAGAAATCAGTGTTTACTTCCAAACTTGAAGATACATCAAATAAGTACATAAAAATATAAATAAATGAGGAAGAACATCAGGTGCCTGAAAATGAAATCAATGAAATTCGAATTTAGTTCTGATACTAGCTGCACAGGCAGCAATTCTTCCTTTGACTCTAATGATCCAGAGACAGTCATATCCGTAAAGGTTAAAGATCACTGTCTGCCAGATTGACAAATCTGCCCAAGATTTCAGACCCCCACACTGCATGCTCAGGAATCCCCATGACACCGTCAATTCCTACCTGCTGGCTACTCTCTCATCCAGCAGTTCTTGATTCACACTTCATATATTCCACATTCTGATAAGCAATCAAAGCTTAGAGCTGTTCCTGTATTTAGAGTTCTGCCGTGGAAGCTGTAGTTAATAAATCAGTGATATATTGCATTGGATATATCTACTGTAAAAGATCTCTTAAAAGTTCTGAAAGGCAAAATTGTTACTTTGAAGAGAAAAGCATTTTTTTAAAGTTTGAATAAGTCATGACACTCTGGAAAATCTATTGGGCAATTCTACACTGCCTTCAGGGTCACCATGAGTCAGAATGCACCTGATGGCAATGGTATGTATACATATATATAGGTATACATGCATATACATATGTATATATGAATGAATGTGAAAGCTGAATAATACAAACAGAGGACAGAAGAAGCACTGATGTTTTTAAATTGTGATATTGGCAAAGAATTTTGAATATACCATGGACAGCCCCCAAAAATAAACAAATCAGACTTAAATAATACTGTAATGTTCCTTTTAAGTGAGGATGATAAAACTATGTCTAATTAATTTATACAAACCATAAGGAAAGACCGTTCACTGTTTTATTTAACATCATGTTTATTTAACATGATGTTAAATAAAGTAGATGGCCAGGGAAAATGAAAGAAACTCTCTGTAAGACAGATTGATGCAACAGCCACGACAATGGTCTCAAAAGTATTAAAGATCATAAAGATGGCAGCAAACCGTGCAGAGTCTACTTCTTCAATGCACAAGGTATCCGTGAGCCAGATCCATCTGGTCGGTAGCTAACAAAAGCCCCTCTACCTCCTCATGATGCCAGCCCTAAGCCATAAATCTCACAGACTGCCTCACATATGAGTTACTGATTCCTAATACTCCCTAGGGTTTAATAATTCACCAGAACGATTCACAGAGCTCAGAAGTTATGATTATAATTTTATTCCAATGAAAACGGTACAACATAAGACCGGTACAAAAGAAAGATAGATGGGGAAAAGTCTAGAAGGATTTGAAGTTAACTCCAAAAAAAACAGAAGGTCACCCTCCCAAGTATCACTGTGTCAGAACCGACTCCATGATATTCAGGAAGTTAAGAAACTTCCATGGCCACACCCCTTGTTGGAGCCCCAAGAGGTCGGCACCGTTGATTAAATCTTGCTCTTTCCCTCTCTGAGGTCAGCTGATACCATGCTGTTGTCTTTCTAACCTGGCAGTTTCACAACCAAACCATCCATTGTCATAAACCCTCAGATGGGTTCTGGAAGCCTCATGGAAGCCACTTGACTCACTGGAGAAATTCTGAAGTTTAGTATCTCTCAGAATGCAGGTTGTGTGGAAACCATTGGAAAAATTAAAGCTTTACTCCATGTCAGGAGCTTTGCCAAATTAAGTACAGGTCAACTAATCAACTCTGGTTTATTCTTAATTAAATGCAGTTGTTATAAATTCTATAAAAACACAATCAAAGGTATAAACTTAGAGGAAGCCTGATGCTGATGAAGTTCAGCAAGTTGTGCTTTACTTCACATTACTTGACAATCACAATGCTCTTTGAATAATCATAATAAAATGGCAAAAATAACAAGTACGGAGGATCCAAAGACTGAATTTTCAGTCAGTACAACAGAGAAGAATATGGTTTCTAATGTACAATGAAAAATTTTGTGAAAGTCCTGAGTTTGGAATTGTTTTTGATGTAAGGGCTTGTCAATAGATCTTTTAGCTTTGTAACATCATTTCATGCACACGAAATTCTGAAAAACAAATGAGAAAGTGATTGAAGAAGAATATGCTTCTTTTTGTAGACTGACACACTGAAGGGAAAGGTTAAAGTACTGCCAGCAGTGTGTGCTATATGGGATACTGTGCCATAGAAATTTCATCTAAGCATTTAAATGGTTTCTACTATTTACCATGTATGCTGAGCAAATACTCTGAGAAGGTGGACTGTATAAAGAAGAATGGGGCATCAGGGCTGGAGGAAGACTCAGTAACAACCTGTGTCATGCAAATAACACAAATTGCTGAAAATAAAGAGGTCTTGAAGCATGAAGATAAAGATCACAGCCTTCAGTGCAGATTGCACCTCGACATGAAGAAAGCAAAATTCTCACAACTAGACCAATAAACACAATGATACAAAAGAGAAAATACTGAACCTCCTAAGAATTTCATCTTCTTTTTGTCCACAATCAGTACTCATGGAGGCAGTAATCAAGAAATCAAAAGACATCTTGCACTGGGCAAGTCTGCTGCAAAAAGATCTTTTCAAAGTGTTGAAAAGCAAAGATGTCACCTTGAAGACTAAAATGCTCCAGACACAAGACATGGTATTTTAAGTAGTTGTATATATATGGGAAAACTGGACAATGAGTATGGAAGACTGAAGAAGAAATGATGTCTTTGAATTGTGGTGTTCGTGAAGAGTATTGAATAAACCAGGGACTGCCAAAAGAATGAGCAGATGTGTCTTGGAAGAAGTACAGCCAGAATGCTCCTTAGAAACAAGAAAGACAAGACTAATGTCTTACTTACTTTGGACATGTTGCCAACAGAAATCAGTCCCTGGAGAATGCCCCCATGCTTGGTAAAGTAGAGGGTCAGTAGAAAAGAGGAAGACCTTCAACAAGATAGAGTGACACAGAAGCTGTAGCAACGGACGCAACCTCTGTAGTGACCGTGAGCACGGTAAAGGGCCAGGCAGTGTTTGATTCTGTGGTACATAGGATTGCTATGAGTCAGTCAACTCAGCAGCGGCTAACAATAACAACCATTGCCTACCATGTATTTCCAAAATCAGCTAAGGAAATTATAAGTTATAATAATATTTCTAGATGCAAGTCTACATTGAATGGCAATTCTTCCAGGTCTTCTAGGTCAAAGGCTATCGAAGCACATAGTAACCAAGTATGTCGTGTCTAAAACAAGAACATACTCAAAATAGATATGAAAAATACTTCCAGTAATTCCACAAAATGCTTAATTACTACTTAGAAGCAATAGCTAACTTGCAAACATTGTCAGCAGAGTGGAATAGAAAAAGTCAGCAATGCACACTGGGAAACTGCCTCCGTCTATAGCCACAATAGACAGAACAAACTACCAATGACAAGGAGAAACAAGATGTTAGACCGCATATTTAAATTTTCATTCACACTAATGTGAGAATGAATGGCCATGTTGATTATGTGTCTATATTAAAACCTCATGTGTCTATGAATGAATTTTTCCCATAAAATTAAAACTTTAAAAATATAACACTGATACAGGTAATTGTGAAATTTTGTGTAACTTGGGGGGGTGGAGACACTTCCAGAAGGGGTTTAGTTTTCCAAAATACAAAATATAAGAAGTCTCATTTCTCTTAAAAACTAAACAATAACACATGTAATCATAGCAATGCTAGAATATTTTTGAGATTTAAATTCTATGAATCATTCTCATTGAAATGTTAAATGACAAAATTTCTTCTCTTTTAAATCAAATATATAGAAATAATTCAACATAATTTTTCTTAGACTTCTTTGAAATATGCCTTTTTTAAAAAATTTGAATCAATCATGAAAGATGTAAGATGTGACACAAGAATAAATCTTTTCTAAGGCTATATCACATGGGTATTAAGAAATCTATGTTAATGTACATGAACCATGTATTTTACAAATGTCCTTATTTATACAATGATAGCTTTAATTTCAGAGTCCTTTAGCATATTTCAGGAAGATAATAACAACAAATAATGTTTTTTAGTGACTTGAAAACTTTTCATTTCAGATGGTCGATACAATACAAATCTCCAGAAGGTAAATAATAGAATTTTTAAACATCAATAGAAACTGATATTCATTAGTTCTAGTGTTCAGATACTGTAATGTCACCCAGTGAAATACAATGCCTTAAATTCTGTTACTTATTTTTGTTGCCAAAGTCATAAAACACGTAACCAATATTTTTCCGTGTGTTCTATCATTGATTGGAAACCCTGGTGGCATAGTGGGTTAAGAGCTACATCTGCTAAGCAAAAAGTTCCCAATTAAAATCCACCAGGTGATCCCTGGAAACTCTATGGGGCAGTTCTACTTTGATCTAGAAAGTGAACATGACTTGACAGCACTGTTATATTTTGTTTTATTTTCTTCCCCCGCCATTGAGTAACAAACAAATAAATTAATTTAAAAACTATATGGAGTAACCAGTGATTTGTCCAAAATGCCAAATACACAAATATTCTTTCTTCTTTTTTTAAAATTTTTATCCTTTTCACTTATCATGTATTTATTTCAAGCTAAATGTTTTAAGAATATTATACCCTAAAAATCCAGCCAAGTGCCAAGTGCCGTCAAGTCGGATCCAACTCATGAGGGAATAATAAATTCCTCTGCTGAAATAAAATGATAATTACATTACAGTGTAATTTGTGTTGATACAGAAGTGTTCCCAAAGTAGCCAGTAGGACTGCTTTACTGGATTAAGGTTTAAGGTGAAGAAAGATACTTTATGATAGAGAGTGTGCGTGTATGCCCGTGTATGTTTCTCCAACATAATCATTTTTGAAGGTCACATCTACAGTCCTAAAATATTGCAGCTCTGTTAGAATATGTGATGCTATCACTTCTGTGTATCCTCTCACCAGTAACTGACCTTCCTGCACACACTTGCTTCCTCTTCTGCTGCTACAACAGAAGTAGAATGTCTCTGGGGCTACACCCTCCACTGGAGCCTGGATTTTCTACACCGGTTCATCTAGTCAAGGATTTTTCCTTTGAGAAATATCATATATAATCTGCTTTGCTTTCATTGCTATTAATCCTTATTAACATGTAAACATTTGTTACTCTTCTTGGGAAAAATTAAAAATTTTTTAAAAAGAGAAAAACATCTTTTCCTAATCTCATGGTCCTCTGTGTCTACTTCCAATTCCAGTTATCTGTTCTCTACTCTGAGCACAGGAACTCCGGTGGTGCAGTGGTTAAGCGCTTGGTCATTAACCAAAAGGTCAACAGTTTCAATCAACCAGGCACTCCTTGGAAACGACATGGGGTAGTTCTACTCTGTCCTGTAGATTTGCTATTAGTAGAAATCGCCTTGGCAGGAACAATGTAGTTTGGTTTTATATGATCACTGATAAATTCTAGTCATGCATTTAAAATTTATCAAATAAATGAGTAATTTTTCAGGAAGTAGTTTAGTTAGGTTCTCAATAGCACTAAGAGCAGCAAAACATACTTTGATTAAAAAAATGTTGAACTCCAAAATGATATTGAAAACACATTTTATTGGAATATTCTGAATGAACTCATAATCTATTAACCTTATATGACTTGTTTAATAAGTAGAAAAATTAGGTACTACCTATTTCCAGGCATAAATCACAAACAGTAGTTTTATAATATAAATTGCAAAGCTGACCATTCTTGCATAGTAAATTTAACCAGTAGCAATTTTTTAAGTATTGCATATGTTCTTCTTAATAGTAGATAAAAAAGAATTATTTCTTTTCTCAAAATTTGTTGGTCTACAGTAATAGATAATTATATAATAGTATTCATAATTCCAAACAAGAAATAACCTGCCAAAATGGTAAAAAAAAGAAATACATATCACATTAATAAGTCAGCTCAGTATACTTATAAAGCTTTATTTTCATCAAATGGCATTTTAGCTGACAAATAAATTAATTCACTATTTTATTTAAAAATAATAGGGATTCCAGTGGAAGATTTTCCAAGATTCATATGTAAGTATGTGGATTTTAACTGACAGCTGTAGTCTAAAGACTTGAAATACTAGGTGGAAAGGTTGAAAGTCTTTTCATAATAATTTCTTTCTCCATCTTTCCCTGCACCCAATAACAAGAAACCATATTTAAAACTTTGAAAGAAAAAAAAAGAACTTAGGAAACTTTTTTCTTACATTGTTCTATTCCTTAATTGGAAAGCTGACTGACAGTATCAGTCCTTTGTCAAACCCTTATACATACATATTCTCTCTGGCGAGCAGATTACAGAAAGCTGCTGGTTTTCTTCAACTGTTGGTTTGGTCACAGGCAGATTTTTTTCCAGATTGAGATCAAACCAATGTGAAGTTAAAAATGATCAAAAAACATCCCTTCAGTAAAATAATTACACAGAAGTCATTTGGGGATCTCATAAAATTGGGAAGCCTTTGTACATATACATCAGAAATGGGTTGCTCATTTTTATTTTTATGTGTACCCTTCAAGAAAAGTCATTAGTGTGTTTGAAACAGTAACATTTTATCATGGGAAAGCATTTTTAGTGTAGAAATTGGTTGTTTAATGGGCAGCCCTGAGGCAGAACCACCAGATAGACAAGACCACAACACTTAACTTGCACCTGATTTTTTTTTCAAATTGCTTTCAGAAGAATATATTTCTATAGATAGAAATTTGAGACTCATAGAAGAACATGAATATATATATATATATATATATATATATATATGGAAGTTAACTTTGGAATCTGAGTGCAAAATTTCCGGGAATAATCTAAAAATGAAAGTTTTTAAAATACCACTATAGCCTGAGGCATTGATTGAAGAGAGCTAATGATTTATTGGTAGAGTGTCTTGTTTAACTCCTTTGGTTTAAAACTAATTATCTGAATATTTTTGGGAAATTTATGGAGCATTCTTTGTTGTTGAGAATAGCCTATAATTTAAAATATTCAGGGAGTTTTGAAAAACACATGAATTAAAATGAAGAGTTCCTTGGAGGCTCGACTGGTTAAGTGCTTGGCTATTAGCTGAAAGTTTGGTGGTTCAATTCCACCCAGTAGCTCCTTGGAAGAAAAGAGTGAAAATCTGCTCCCACAAGGTCACAGCCTGGTGTCAAATTTTATTCTGCAACATATGGGTTACCATGAGTCTGAACTGATTCCATGACCATGTTTTTTTTAAAATTAAAATGATTTAGAAATCATATGATTTGGTAAAAGTGCATAGAATCACATACAGAGAAGCTAAATAATAATTGGAAAATTCACAGCTAACATTTTCATTCCTGTAGACTGATGGTAAAGACTGTACAAATTGAGTTCCTGCTTACGAAGCTTGTTTTATAAGAAAGACACCAGGTAGAAGCATTTTTGCTTACATAAATGCCTGCTTAGAAGTCCTTCAGGGGCTTTTGTTGTCTAAATAAACTCTAGTGTGAAGAGACTTTAAAAATATAAAAAGTGTATGCCTCTTCCTGCTACCTTATTTTACTTACCCTGATATTCAGAAGGAAACTCTCTGTCTGCTAACCTAAAGATTGGCAGCTCAAATGCTCCCGGCGTTCCTTGGAAACTCGAAGCGGCAGTTCTATTCTGTCCTATCGAGTCACAATGAGTTGAAATTGACTCAGTGACAGTGAGTTTAGTTTTTTTAGTTAGTTTAGATATTCAGCAATGTGACCTAATTTACTTAGATGACCTGAGGTTGTTTATTCAAGTTTCAGAATAGAGCCTAGGTCTCATTATTTAAGTCAGAAGCGAATACATACTCTTTGACTAACTGATTCACCTTCAGGTAAACTCTCAAAGAAGATTGTAAGACATATATATTTATTTAATATTATTTTTTATTACTTGATGGGAACTGTCGTATATGAATAACATAAATATTCTAAGTGGTCACGTAGTTTATGGCTAAATACATTAGAATTCATTTAATCAATGGAATAGTGTTACCTGTTAAAACTACAGTAAAAGGTAAAATTGCTTGATATATTATTAAATTATAGACCAGGCTACAAAAAATATAATTTGTGTTACTGCAATATGATGTAGATATCATAATATAATGTAAAAATATGTATTTTATTATCACATGCAGTTGTGTAAAGTACAGACAAAATATGTGGTATTTATGGAATTACACTTAACACTATTAAATGACTGATAAAATGGACTCATCGGTGTGTGTGTACAGGTTCACAAGCATATATGCATATGTGCATATAATATTTAAAAAAAAGACTATACTATGGATTGAATAATGTCCCACAAAAAGATATGTTGAAGTCTTAACTCTTACAGCTCTGAATGTGACCTTATTGGAAATAGAGAGATTCCTTGAAAGCATATCATTTTAGTTCAGGACACTGTACTGAGTTTGGGTAGCTTCTAATCTTTTTTGAGTTGTGGCTTATAAAAGAGGAAAGCGGACAAGGCAACAGAGTTAGACAGAAGAACACACTATGGGAAGATGTATCTGCAAACAGTGAAAGAACTACAAGATTGCCTGTAGAAGCCAGAAATATAGGAGACAGGCATGAAACGAACGCCCTCTCAGAGCCTGCGGGAGGACACCAGAGAATTAGTACCCTGATTTGGACTTCTAGCTTGCAAAACTGAAAGATAATCAATTTCTTCCTTTACAGCTACCAACTTTGTGGTAAGTGGTTGCTGCTCACCTAGGAAACTAAGAGAAACATATCAAAAATTGGAAATAAATTCCAGTAATATGGGACTATCTTCATCTTTAAAATCTTTTCAGAATAAGGACTGAATTAGTAAACTATGTTAGGGATACAGAGTGAGCTTTGAAAGATGAAGGTTGTTACATTGTTTTTTCTAACTCTTTCCTAAAAAAAATTATTTTTAAGTACCTGATGCTATCTCTGGAAAGCTCTGGTATAAACAGTAAAAGAAAAACAGATTTCTTGGAAAGGTAAGAAGTAGCTCATAGAATTCAAACAGCATTGAGCAGTGTGACCTTGGAAAGGGGCTACCAGAAAGAGGAAATTCCTGTTTAAGGGACTCTTTTACTGTTGGGAAAACCTTGGCGGCACAGTGGGTTAAGTGTTAAGTCTGCTAACTAAAAGATCTGCAGTTCAAATTTGCCAGGTGCTCTTTGGAAACTCTACTGGGCAGTTCTAGTCTGTCCTGTAGGGTTGCTATGAATCAGAATCGACTCAATGGCAGTGAGTTTGGCTTTTGGTTTGGTTTTTGTCTAGCTGTTGCACCCACTAGTTGACCAGAAAGTGATGTATACTTTGATTGGCAGTCTAGACAACAGACCAGTAGGTAGTACATAGTATTCAGTAGAGTATAAAGGGAAAGTAGAGTGAAATAAGTCAAAAAAAAAAAAAAAGAAAGAAAAAAGAAAAAAGAAAGAGAAAAAGGAAAAGGCGTGATTGGTTACCAGAATAACACAGTACTACAAAGAGTGTAAGCACACCTCCTTTGAAGAATAGATTTTGATTTCTCAGTTCAACTTTACTAGCTTATTGGCAGAGATAGGCTTCTTCGCTTATTATACAGCACTACCATCCTGAAATCTGAGAGGAAGAATACTCACATTCCATGCACAGGGAGGCAATTCGGTTTCCTGTTAATATAACTCATAAAATAAGCAACCACAAATCACCAAAACAATGTTACCTTGTGCCACAAAACAGGGAGACCCCTCCTTTGAATGATAGTGGACACCATGTAAAAAGGGAAGAATTTTAACATTATTTTTATATTATGTTACTTGGTATCTACAAAAATCTGAAATAATCAAATGAAACATGGAACAGAATAATACATTAAATAATTTCAGTTAAGCCCAAGGCAAAGGATCTTTACATACATTCGATTACCAGTGAATGAAAACATTGTTCTCAAAATAGGAACTGACTACCTAATTCTGCATAAGGAAGAATAGTAAATGTGTGTTCCTTGTTAATTCTGCTAAAATACAGCTGACTGCATACAGCTAAGTACATTCAAATACTTTAAATCAAATTACAACAAACCTAATAGAATACACAGCTGAAGGGAGTGGAATTTCTACCATTAAGTGTGATAGAAAACATAAGAAAGAAAAGTTTTGTGTACAAAAAATGGATACACTTCTATACATGAAATAATGCTAGAAAGGTATTTCTATTGTATTTGACTAAAATATTACAAAATTTTAAACAGCACTCTTGGAAATATGTGACAACATGGAAAATGGGAATGTGTTTGTTTTAGCCAGCTGGTTCTGCTCTAATGGAAATACCACGACTGGATGGCTTCAGCAGAGAGAAGTTTACTCTTACACAGTCCAGTAGGCCACACATCTGAATTCAGGGTGTCTCCCCTCAAGGCAACTTTTCCCCTTTTTGTTGGTTCTGGAAGAAGTTCTCTGTGTTGCATCAATGTTCAGCAAGGGACCATCTCATCGTATGAACCTCAGGTCTGAAGTATGCGCTTGACTCCCAATGCTGCTTTCTTGGTGGTACGAGATTCCCAACTTCCTGCTTGCTTCTCTTTCCTTTTATCTCTTGTAGAATAAAAGACAGTGCAAACCACACTCCAGGGAAATTCTCTTTACATTAGAGTTCTCTTGATAGAGTCCTACCCTAATTCCCTCTAACATAATCCACTCTATCAACCACAGTCAGAGATTAGGATTCATAGCATAAGAAAATCACAAAACAGAGGACAATCACAAAATTACACGTTGTAACTGTGATTGTATTAACAACATATTATACATGACGTGAGGGGGGAACAGAACAAATCTGTTGAATTTAAGCAATTTTTAAAAAAAATTTTTCTTCATTATTCTAGTATGAGTTGATTCTGACTCACAGAGATGCTGTATAGTAGAGTACAACTGCCCCATAGGGTTTCCAAGGAGCAGCTGGTGGATATGAGCTGCTGACCTAGCAGCCAAAGTCTTAACCTCTAGGCCATCATTTCTCTATATAATGAATAAATATCATCTAATAAAAGTTAAAAAGTCACATTGACCCATGTAAGTCATTCAAGATCTATATAAACCAATTATTTTCTTCCTCTTTGAGGTCATTATTACCATTATTTAAATAAAGTTCTCAAAATATTCAGATAGCAAATTCTTGAGGAAGATTCATTGGAGATACATTTATGTCAACACTAAAGTCAGAGTGAGCAAGTACTACTAATTCTTATGAAAAGAAATGAAGCTCTTTCTAGGGCACATGTCTACAGAAACTGTCACAAACAGGATGAACTTTTCTCAGGCTTTGGGAATCAAAAAATAACAAACCCTCTGCTGTCAAGTTGGGTCCAACTCATCATGACCCTAGAAGTCAGTGTAGAACTGCTCTGTAGAGTTTCCAAGGAGTGCCTGGTGGATTTGAACACTTAACCCACTATGCCACCAGGGTTTCCACGTTTGGGGACAGAGATGCTGTAATTACTGAGGAACTAGAGATGTATAAGTATCCTGAGGTAAATTTGCCTTTCTGAAAAATTATGATTCATCAGTTATCTTGGTATACCATGAAGCAATGATGTTTTGGACTCATATTCTTCATGCAAAGGAAATAACTGTGCCAGTATTCTCCGTGTAAAGCTCATTTCCAAGAACATCATACAGGATAGAGAGCTGCTTGTGGGGAATCTGTTGTCCACTGAGCACAGCTGGTGAGCAGCTGCTAATGTAGCAGGGAATGAGCTGGAAGAAAACCTTCTCCAACAGGTGTTTGGTCATAATGGTGTCTCCCAGATAATAGGGGAAAAAAATGATTCAATTGAAAACTGAAATGCAAGTCATTTTACCACGGCAGACTAAGTAAAAATTGTGTGTATCGTTAATGGTGTATTTGCCTTGCCTAATATTAGTGTTTTTATTGAGGCCCTCGAAGGCTGATTTCAATTGCTCAGCATATATTCAAAGGATGAGGTCTGGGTAATTGTGTTTGTTGTTTGCCTACTTTGTTTTAAAAAGTCTTGAAAATAGAGCAAAACCTTTTCAAAGTAAGAAAGAGGTGTTACTTGAGCAGTGATTTTAATGTCATGCTAAAAATATCAAAGAAAACACAACTGTTTAGAGAATACACATTTTCTTAGATATTGTTGACAGTAATAAGGTAATGATTTTTCACTTAGGTTATAACAGCAGTGCATCATTGCAAATTGAATAGATGAAAATACCATTGAGAACTTAGTGTAAGAAGTGGCCTATATGGGCCATTTTATAATGTACCTCCTGGCTATTCATTCATTTAATTTTTCATTCACTCAGCAACTATTAACTAAGTATTTACTATGTGCTAGCTCAGGATTAAATGTTTAGTAAAAGCTTGGATTCTTAGCCTCATGTAGTTTAAAAGAAAATAGGCACTCTTTTTTTATTCCAGTCTGGCCTCTTACACTTATCCAAAGTTACTATTCTCAGATTTTTGCTCTTTTGACTTAACTCCAAACTTAATGTTAATGTTAATGTTATCAGATCAATTATTTGTTTCAAAGTTTGAATAACATTTGTTTCTAGAGTATAGAGTCTGGAAACAGAACAGTATCAAATAAGCACACTGTAAAAACAAATCTCTCTGTTAAAAGTTTTCACAGATATTGACACCAATGTCTGGAAGATGGGGTGCTCATTTATCCGCCTGAGTTAGCAGGAGTAATCCCTCAGATATTTGTAGGTGACCACCCATTGCTACTCTATAGGATAGAACAGAACTGCCATACGGAGTTCCCAAAGCATTCCTGGTAGATTTGAACTGCCAGCCTTTTGGTTAGCAGCTGTCACATTTTACTGCCACATCCTTAGGGTTTCCAGAAGTGATCACATGAGCTTCCAAATGGAGTTATTCTAGTTATTTAGGATCACTTTGACATCACTACACATGGAAAGAATTCTCTGTTGCCACTGAGTCCATTCTGACTCAGAGACCCTACAGGACAGAGTAAAACTGCCCATATGGTTTCTTAGGAGCACCTGGTGGATTCAAACCGCTGGCCTTTTGGTTGGCAGCTATAGCACTTAACTACTGCACCACGGGGTTTACTCAACATTGCATAGACATTCATATTCTTGATCCTACTTACATTCCATCTAGGAGTCCAGTGTATTGGCTGCTTTCCGCTTAGTGTGTGCTAAGTAAACACGGATACAAAGCTTATTGCTAACATCCAGAGTTGAATGATTTCATTTACATATCAGGCTGTACTAGTTTTGACTCAAAAATGTTAGTTTCTCACATCAAATACAAATATTCTCTAATACAGTGAAAACATGCATTTTCAAGCAATATTTTACAAAACCATAATTACATGCTGATGCCTAATCTATTAAAGTGGAGAAGAAGAACTTTTATATTTCTATTATCGAAAGTCTTTTTCTCATTCAGCTAACAGGCAAGGCAGAATTTATCTCTTTTCTGTGATGTCTTCTAAAATAAAAATACAATAAAGGATTTTTTTTTCTTGACTTCTGTTCCTAAGTCGTTGGATTTGGTTATTTTATTTCATACTGCCATAAGTTATGATCTCTTCAGATGGAGTATATGTCAATCCACTTGTCCTCATGATATAGGAAGATGATACATTTTCCCCTGTGTGGACTGAATACACCAGAAAAGATAATAAAGAAGGAGAGAAAAGGCGGCTACTCACCATTACTTGTATTACTGTCAGTGCATGGGAGAAGCTTTATTTTCAGTAAGTCTTATAAAGCTAGGGAAATAAAAAAATGTGGGAAGACAACATTGATATGGCAAATTGTTCTTTATTTAAAGATGCTTTTGAATATGAATGCGGCTTTATAATCCATCAAATAAAGACGGCACACCGAGATAAAAATAAAATGTCAGAACAAAAATGTTCTTTTCTTTCCTGTGAATAAATTCACACATCAGTCAAGTATCTGTCAGTGCATCTGCTGAATGAGTGGCATGTCTTAAGTAAGTAAAAGCAGAAGGACAGTAACTAACAAGAATAACTAAAAGGAGAAGTGGTGAAATTGACGGCCCTGATGAGTGAAGATTCTTCTCTACCCACAGAATGTATTCAGTTAGAGTAATGCCTTCCAGCAAGGAAAGAAATAGTGACAAACTACAGTTATGATGGAGGGAAATGTAAACAGAAATGTAAATACCGATGTTAAGGCATTCTGATGAAGGACTGGACAGCGTGCAGAATTACCTTTCCTCCCACGGATGCTAGTATTCATTAATGTTTCATTAATATGCATCATACATTATTTTCATGACACTTTACTGGGATCAGAGAGTGGTTTAATTGCCATTGCTTAAATGAGATTCGGAAAACTGTTTTAGAGTAGGCTAATACGGTGCTTATGTAAAGAAGAAAGGCAATGTGAAAATAGCCACAGATGAAATGAGTGTAGTTGTAAAGGTATATTTAGAGTTCTATAATCTTGAAATTTACTGAAACTTCACATAGTAACCCATCAACACCACCCTGATTTAAGAGGCTTCCTATTTTTATTACAGTTTTTAAGCTGAAAAGGGCATTGTTTCTCTAAGTACAGTTCAAAGGGGCTATCTTTTTTAACAGTTGTGAAGTTTGATTTTAAATTTAAAGGGTAAACACTTGATTACAGCTTTATATACCTTTTCAAGTAATTTTTCAGCTACTCATTACAAATCAGAATTATTTTATTTTATATAGTATTGTTCTATTAATATTTACTTTTGAAACATCAATATTATGAGTTATTTTTTCCTGATGCTTTCCATGTGCACAGATCTGTATATAATTTTACTAGATTATCTCCTTTAATCCTACCTGAAACCAATGAAGACAATATATAGTCAATATTATATTTCTCCATTAAAATTCTTTTTCTTTTTCAATTTTTAATGCCTATTTGGAAACCCTGGTGGCACAGTGGTTAAGTGCTATGGCTTCTAAACAGCAAGCTGGTAGTTCAGATCCACCAGGCTCTCCTTGGAAACTCTATGGACTGTTCTACTCTGTCTATGGGGTCACTATGAGTCAGAACCATGGCAGTGTTTTTTTTTTTTCTTTTTATGTTTGTTTTGTTTTTAATTCTTTATTTTATGGGTTCCTTGAGTGGCACAAACAGAAGTTCAACTACTAGCCAAAAGTTTGACCATTCAAATGCACACAGAGGTTCCATGGAAAGCCTAGTAATCTGCTTCCAAAATGTCCCCACTGGACCACAGTTCTATTCTGACACATGTGACATCTCGTAAATTAGAACTGATTCAACAGCTATGGCCACATCAAAAGGAGTCCAGGTCAGGATGGAGGAATAGTCAAACACTTCCTGTTGTCCGTCTTACAGGAAAGACCCCCTCCCAAAAGTGAATGGATATTCACGACAATTCAGAAATCCTAATCATGAAAGACAAAGCTGAATAACTGAATTGAATAGCAGGTAGCAGAGACAATTCAAAGGAAATGGGGACCTAAAGATCACAGGATCACTGGCACCCTGCTAGCTATCTCTGCAGAGAGCATGTGGCCTACGACAAGCAGCAGCATCCCAAGCCGGGGCCCACCATATCTAGTGCAACTAAGTAGCGGCCAATCTGCATGCACTTGTGGAACCAAACAGGTGTGACACCAGACTTGCTGAAGTTAAGTGCAGTCATTCAACCTACCGTATACACTGGCAAAATAAACTCTCCCCACTCCAGAGGGGTTCAGCAAAGAAGCATTCTCTTCCCCACCCTGCACTCCAATGCCAGACCAGTGGATGAAACAATGTCACACACCTTAAGCTGGGAATCAAGGCAGATAGTGAGTTCTTGCCTTTTCTTTCAGACACTGGTATATTGAATCCATGGTCTTGCGCTGTCTTTCATATCACATAGCCCCCTGTGGGCTGGTTCAACACTGCATGCGTTGATGAGCATAAAACATCAGGGTGCATACCTCAGTCCATTTTTACCTGAAGCTTCAAAGGGGAAACTGGGGTTTTCTGTCATCTGATACCATACCATCTCTAAGAAAGGACCTAACCCACACATACCACAAGCCTCAGGGCAAGTGGCACCATCCACTGAATATAGCCACTGATAACATAAATATGAGAATTAGTAGTGCCTCTCAACCCCTCAAGACAACAACATCAATGACCCAAAGACCAACTGCAAAACACGTTTTAGTGGACAGAGATATGCCTTCCATTCAAGTACCTGGGAGCAGTTGACAGTGCCCTGGCTTGTCCCACACGCATCTCCCACTGCAACCACAAACCTGTAGCCGTTCTCAACACCACCACACAGCCCTGCCTGTCTAGGACTGCAGGTGGAAGTCTTTGCTACATACTTGGTGACCAGCATCTCAGACATCCGTGCCATGAATAACTGCATCCCTGCAAGAACAGTGAACAGATGCCCAGGCTTACATATGTAGTAGCTGGTCTACCAACTGGCAACAGGATGTGAGAGTTTCAATGAGACTAACAAGTAAACTAGCACACATGTCCAGCCTATTTGGATATATCAAAATGCAATAAAAATACAAGACACAGTAACCAAAATGCAATTAAATAAATAAATTTAATAACTTACCAATGTCAAGGAGACAGTAGTCAATATCAGCTCACACAAAAAAGCAGGAAAAGATGTCCCGCAAATGTCCAAAGTAAAGAAACAGAAAAACTTTCTGAGAAAGCTCACCAAGAGATCAGGAAGAAGATAGGGCAAAACTTAAACCAAACCAAGAAGGACACAGACAAAACAATAGAAAATTCATGAAAACAATATAAGAATGAAACTGCAGAATAAACAGGCTGTTAGAAAGCACACACAGGCGACTACTAGAAATTCAAAAGATTAACAATAAAATTTCAGAATTAGACAATTTAGTAGAAGGTCATAACCACAGACTTGAGAAAATAGAAGCCAAAAACATTGAGATTGAAGATAAATTACTTGACACCAATTTGTTTAAGGAAAAATCAGAAAAGGAACAAAAAACAAAATGAAGAAACCCTAAAAATTCTGTGGAATACTATCAAAAAGAAAACCTTGCATGTAGTCAGAGAGCTAAAGCAAAGAGACAGTACTCAATAACAGAATATAGTAGTGAGCAACAGAATAACAGTAGTGAATAACAGAAAACACAGAAATAATTGTCAAAGATTTGCTGGCAGAAAACTTCTCTAGTATCATAAAAAATGAGAAAGTATCCGTCCAGGAGGCTCAACAGACCCCATAAATAGTAGTTCTCAAAAGAAAATCACCAAGATATAGCATAATCAAACTTGCCAAAAATCAAACACAAAGATCTTGAGAGCACTAGGTATGAATAAAAAGTCACCCACAAAGGAGAACCAATAAGGTTAAGTTCTCATTACTTAGCAGAAACCATGAAGACAAGAAGTTAATGGCATGGCATATATAAAGCCTTGTACCAAAAAAAAAAAAAAAAAAAAAAATCAGACAAGAATTTTACATCTAGCAAAACTGTTTCTCAAACATGATGGCAAGATTAAGTTGCTTCCAGATAAACAGAAGTTAAGGAAATCTGTAAAACCCAGACCAAAATTACAAGAAATAGTAAAAGAACTCCTCTGATTAGAGAACCAACAACATCAGACAGCAATCCAAGAAGGACAACACACACACTAACCAGCTGTCAACTTAGATAAAGAATTAACCCAAACAAATCGAAACTCGGTGATTGAAAACAGGGCATCAGAGATAACATATAAATGATGAAAAGGTCAAAACCAAATGAGAGAATAAGCAGTACAGTAGAATTTCTACATAGATAGGAAAAAAATATCAAGAAATAAAATACTGGTTCAAACTTAGAAAAATAAAAGTATATTTTAAAGTAGCAACAAAGAAAACTAACAAACCTACTCATGAAGATAAAAAAATTGACTCAATAAATACAAAGCCAACAATAGTGAAAAAGATGAAAAGAAAACATAAACAAGTAGAACTAAGTGAAAGAGTTAATAAGAGCAAATGCTTGTTCTTTTAAAAGATCAGCAAAATCAACAAGCCATTAGTCAAAACGAAAAAAAAAAAAAAGAGAGAGGAAGCAAATAAGATTAAATAAGTAGTACCACAACAAACCTAACTGAAATTAAAGGAGTCTTAACTGAATACTATGAAAAATTGTATTTTCACACATTCTAAAATCTAGAGAAAAGGACAAATTTTTCAAAAAAGCTATCTACTCAAACTAACACAAACAGAAGTAGAACAATGAAATAAACCTATAAAAATAGAAGAAATTGAAGAAGTAATTGAAAAATAAATAAAATTAAAAACTCCCTCCGTAAAAGAGCCCTGGCTTTGTTGACTTCACTGAAGAATTCCACCAAACTTTCAGAGACAAGTTAATACCACCACCACTGAAGGTATTTCACAGTGAAATACTCCCAAACATCTTCTATGAAGTCAAATAATCCTGATACCAAAACTAGGTAAAAGCATCACATAAAAAGAAAACTACAGATCAAAATCCTTTATGAACATAGATTTGGAAATTCTCAACAAAATTCTTGCTGGTAGAATTCAACAGCATATAAAAAATAAATACATTATGATGTAGTTGGATTCATATCTGCTACACAGGGATTGTTTGACATTAGAAAATCAATCAACATGATCAATGACGTAAATGAAACAAAGGAAGCAAAAACTGCATAATCATGTCAACCTAGAAATAAAAGACGTGTGACAAAGTCCAACACATATTCCTGATAAAAACTCTCAGCAAAATAGGAATAGAAGAGAAATTCTTACATAATATACATAAAGAACATGTATACTAATCTAACACCAATATCATTCTAAATGGAGAAAGAGTGAAACACTTCCCTTAAGAATGGAAACCAGATAAAAGTTGCCCATTAACACAGTTTTTACTTGACATTGTGTTAGAAGTCTTAGCTAGTGAATAAGGCAAGAAAAAGAAATAAAGTCATTGAAACTGTTAAAGAAGAGGTAAAACTATCCCTTTCTGCAGATGACATGATCTTAGACACACACAAAAAAAGTCCCATGGAATTCAGAAGAAAGTTACGTGAACTAGACAGAATAAGCAAGCTTCAGGATACAAGATAAACAAGCCAAAATCAAGAGGCTTCCTTTTCACAAACAAAGAGAACTTCAAAAAGGAAATAACAAAATCAATACAATTCGCAATAGTCCCCAACTAGGTAAAGTACTTAGGAATAAGTTTAACCAGGGACATAAAAGACCTATACATAGACCAACCCCAAAACCCTACTGCAAAAAAGCAAAAGAGACCTACATAAGTTGAAATACATACCATGATCATGGATAGAAATACTCAACATTGTGAAAATGTCATTTCTACCCAGTCTACAGATACAACATAATCTTGGTCAACATTCTGATAGTATTCTTTAACAAGATAGAGAAACTATTCACCAGCTCTGTGTGGAAAATGAGGAGTTTCCTGTTAGGTAAACTCCTGCTAAAGAAGAATAACAAAGTGGGAGGCCTTACACTACCTGATTTGATAACTTATTAAACAGCCACGATAGTCAAAACAGTCTGGTACTGGTACAATAGACACATAGATAAATGGAACAGAATGAAGTTGATATTTGACAAATGCCCAAAGTCTGATCAACATGTAAAGGATTGTGTCTTTAATAATGGTGTCAGCTTAAATGGATATCCATTTTTTAAGAAAAGAAACAGGACCCATATCTCACATCATACACAAAACAAATTCAGAATGGAACAAAGACCTAAATATAAAATATAAAGCAACAGGGAAACTCTAGGGCCACAACACATGAATAGATAATATACAAATCATAACTAACAATGTACAGACACCAATAGAGAAAGTAAATAACCAGGAGCTCTAAAGAAGTCAACACTAAGGTTCATCAAAAGACTTCACCGAAAGAGTAAAAGAGAACCTACAGAGTCGCGAAAAAAGATTTGACCATGACCTATCTGATAAGAGTTTAATCTCTAAACAACAAAACACCCCTGAAACAAAAAGACAAATCATCCAATTAGTAAATGAGCAAAGGATGTGGACAGACACTTCACCAAAGAAGACATTCAGGTGACTAACAGACACATGAAGAAATGCTTCAAATTGTTATCCATTGTCCTTGAGTTGACTCTGACTCATAGATCACTGGTAGGGCAGAATAGAATTGTGCAATGGTGTTGCCAAGGAGTAGCCAGTGGTTTCGAACTTCCTGCCTTTTAGTTAGCAACCAAACACTTAATCACTGTGCAAATCTAGAAGACACTGAGATGCTGTCTCACCCCAACAATATTGGAAATAATCCAAACAACCCAATATAACAAACGCTGGATAGGTTGTGGGGAGATTGTAACTCTTATGCACTGCTGGTAGAAATGTGAAATACTGCAACCACTTTGGAAAATGGTGTGACACTTCTTTATAGATCTAGAAATTCTATATACTTCAGCAATCTTATTCTTAGGAATATACCCTCAAGAAATAAGAACCATCATACAAATAGACATACACACATTGACATACATTACAGTATTATTCACAGCAGCAAAAAGACAGAAACAACCTAAACGGTCATCAACAGAAAAATGAATAAACAAATTATGGTAAATACACACAAAGGATACTCTGTTAGACTGACAAAAATACAACGAACCAAAAAACATCTCAAAAGATGGATAAATCTGGAGACCATTATACAAAAAGGACTCAGCATAAAAAAATGAGTCACAAGAGGACAGATATTGTACAAAACTGTTATCATACCTCAAGGTTTGCACACAGCAAAAAAAAAAAAAAAGCCTTTCTTTGATGGTTACAAATGTGAGAGGGAGTGACAAATGGAAATCACTGAGAGATAGTAGGCAGTGAAGGGAAGGATAACACACAACATAGAAAACTCATCACAGCTAGAATGGAGCAAAATCAGAAGTTCCTTGGACAGACGCAAACACTTTGAGCTAGGGCCAGGGTCTAGGGATTAGTCTCAGGGGACATCTCTGTCAATTGGTATAACGTAGTTCATAAAGAAAATGTTTTGCATCCCATTTTGTTGAAAAGTATGGGGGGGCAGGGACAAGATGGTAAACTAAACACACATCTCCCTAAATTCCTCTGGAAACCAAGGCCTGAATTGATAACCAAAGAGAGGCTTCTGGACACCTAAGGAGCCCTAGGATATGGTATAGAGCTGTCAATTTGGCATACACACGACTGAACAGGAAACTTCTCTTTCACCAATCCTCACCCTTGCTGAGTGGTGCTTCGTACACACCAAAGGTAACTCATCATTTTAACTTTTTTTTCTCTGTCTTAGCCCCAGTGGTGCTGGGGCTTGACTGATACCTAAGCTCAGACACACTGGTGGTGGGATTGGTGGGCAGAATTGCCACGTTTTGAGAGCCCGGTTTCGGACCCTGTGTACCTCAGCACCTGTGGCCTCTCTGTGAGCCTCTGCCATTGAATAGCCTGTTCCAAGGCAGGTGGGGGAGCTTGTGAGGAACACCATCTTATTTGACTGACAGAAATACCCATACAGAGACCTCAGCTGGACCTAATTCTCAGGCTGGGGAGCAGTGCCTGCCTGGAGGAGAGTGCTTTTCTGGTAGAAAAGCAGTAATTTGCACAGTGTGGCCTATAGGTAGGGCCCGGCACAAGATGACAGCAGGGCAGTAGCCTTCCTATATTTTGAACTAGTTTATAGCATCTGGGTTTGGATATAGAGGTGTTTACTTTGCCAGCTGGGAAGAGAGACTCACACATCTGAAAGCCTGGCTGACTTTGGACTCTGTCAGATGCCTTTCACTGCCTAGAGAAACAATTGTGGTGTATCCTGACGGCAACTCTTCCAGCCTTTATTGACTCACATTATAAGGTCAACTGACACCTCCCAAGTGACTCTATAGGTAGGGCCATGTCTTTGCTGATGAGGGGGTGAAAACTCCTGCCCCAGAGATTCCACTGAGTCCAGCACTGGAGTACACAGAGGTGTCTGGTGATCACCTTCTTTTTCATATTGAGCTTTGGATCCTGTTAAGGTAACACCAGAGAAACAAAACAACCTCCAGATACCCCAAAAGCAACAAATTTTGGATAAAAACATAAAGAAAAACTCACCTAAGGCTTCAGAAGCCCCCAAAAGAAAGAACCAAAGAACTTACCAGACAAAGAAGCCTTTTTGAATCTATCAGAGGGTGAGTGCAAAATGATTATATAGAGAGCCCTTCTAGACCTTATACAAAATGCAACAGAGAAAAATGAAAAATTTAGCAAGCTATTCGATCTGATGGAACACCAGTACTCTGAAATCCAACAGATCAAGAACCAAATCGAAGAGACAGAAATTTCAATTCAAAGCCAAGAAAACAGAAGGAACAAATGGAAAATAGACTTTCTGACTTTGAATACAGAACTATTGGCTCCAGCATCTATGAGGTGAAGTCAGAGAAAAGAAACAAGAAAAATGAAGAAGCATTAAGAAGCATGCGGGACTCAATATTAAGAGGAACAATTTGTTATTAACTGAACAGCGTGGGACACCTGAGAACACAGAGAGCATTGTTGCTGAGCTGCTGACAGAAAACCTCTCAGAAATTACAAAAGAAGGGAATATAGGTATCCAAGATGCATATCGAATGCCATTCAATATAGATCTCAAAATAAAGACTCCAAGACATATTATAATCAAACTTAACAAAATGAAACATAAACAGAAACTCTTAAAGGCAGCAACACTCAAAGCAAAGTTAACATTCAGAGGGAAACCCTGTAGGCTTTCCTTGGACTTCTCAGCGGAAACGATACCAGTACTAAGAAAATGGCATAGCACATTCAAAGCCTTGAAGGAATAAAACTTCTTGCCAAGAATAATATATCTGGCAAAACTATCTTTCAAAATGAAAATGAAATTAAGACATTTGTAGATAAACAGAAACTCAGAGACTTTGTAAAAACCAAACCAAAGCTAAAAGAAACCCTGAAAGAAAGAATCTCTTAGCTTAGAAGAACAAAACCATTAACTGCATATTTTAGAAGGAAATACAGGACACATCATCCAGAAATCTACTCAGTTACAGAAGACTACAAACTGAATCAAAGCTATATTAAAAAATGTGATCCAGTGTTCATATCATGAAAACTATGATGTCATCATATTGAAAAAAGGAATGCATTATAGTTGTTATACTCCTTCCAGTTGGAGAGGAAGTTAAGACTTGCAGTAGTTAAAATTGAGTTTAAATATAGATTATTAAAGGGGATCACAGTGATAGCTACAAGTAGCACAATAAAGATGCAATATATCCAATCAAGAAATGTAATACAGGAGTCTCAACAACCACAAAACCAACGCTGAAAAAAAATGAAAAATCAACTCATAAAGAAGAATGTCCCAGAACAGAATAGTAAGAACAACAGGGAAAATATCAACACAAAAATAAACACAGCACAATGACAGCACTAAACACATACTTATCAATAATTACATTGAATGTGAATGGGCTAAACACTCCAGTGAAGAGACAACAAGTGACATCTTGGATCAAAAGACATGACCCGCCTATATGTTGCTTACAAGAAACTCACTTTAGACTTAAAGATATGAACAACTGAAAATTAAAGGACGGAAGAATATATATCAAGCTAACAATACACATAGAGGAGCAGGTGTGGCAACACTAATTTCATATAAAATAGATTTTAATGCAAAATCAGCAGACAACTACACCTTCATCTCCAGTGCACCTGGAACGTTTTCCAGAACAGAGAAATATCTGAGGTCTTAAAAGGTTGTGATTAGCCAACTAAGATATAACTATTCTTCTTATTTTTCCCATACCACAAGGAGCAAAGGAGAATGAAGAAATCCAAAGACATAAGGAAAACAGCAGTCCAAAGTACTAAAGGATCACATGAACTAGAAACTCCACCAGCCTGAGATCAGAGAAACTAGATGGCACTTGACTGCCATGACAAAAATCAGTTCAGAAAGTCCTAGACAAAGCAGGAGAAAAATACACAAGATCTGACAATTAAGTTTCCAAACTTGCTACCATGAACTTACATTGGCAGCTCTGTACCAACAACTTGGTATATCAGTGTCTTAGTATATCAGTGTCTCACAGCTGTATTCGTGTGCCTTGCTGAGTGGTGTTCACTATCATTGTTCCATGTTTTTGTGTACCATCACGAGGACATCAGAGCTTGAATTAGAGCAACAAACAAACTTTAAATTTCTTGTTAAATTTGGCAAGAATGAGAGTGAAATCAGAGAGATGTTAGTCCAAATTTATGGGGATAATGTCATGAAGAAAACATAGTATATGGATTATGGATTAAACATTTTTCTGTGGGGGAGAAAGTGTCACTTATGAAGACAGATCAGGGTGGCCAGTAATGAGCAGAACTGATGAAAATATTGCAAAAGCTTGTCCAATTTTGTGTCAAAATCATCAGCTGACTGTAAGAAGCATAGCAGACCAAGTAAACAGAGAAAAAGGAAAATATTACTGAATGAGAAAGTTGAGTACAAAAATGGTCCCAAAGAAGCTCACTGATGAACAAAAGCAAAGGAGAATAGATGTTTACCAAGACCTTTTGGAGAGGCAAGAGGATGTTTTAGGCCATGTTAAAAATGGTGATGAAACACAGGTGTAACAATACAACCTTGAAACAAAGGGTCAAAGCATACAGTGGAAGTCAGCCAATTCTCCATAATCAAAAAACTTCCATCAGTTAGAATCAAGAGTCAAAACGATGTTTTCTAAAATTTTTTTGATACCAGAGGGATGTTTCAGTATGAATTTGTACCAGCTTGACAAACAGTTAATAAAATTTCTTATTTTGAAGTGCTGAAATGGTTGCATGAAAAAATTAGACAAAAACAATTTGAAGATTTCACCATCAACTCATGGTTCTTCTATCATGACAATGTACCGGTTCACACAGCACTGTCTGTGAGGGAGTTTTTAGCCAGAAAACAAAGAACTTCATTGAAACCTCCTACCTATTCACCTGATCTGGGCCCCAGTGACTTTTTTCTTTACCTGAAGATACAGGAAATATTGAAAGGAATACATTTGGATGGCATTCAGGACATCAAAGGTAGTACAATGACAGCTCTGATGCTCATTCCAGAAAAAGAGTTCCAAAATTGCTTTGCAGGGTGGACTGACTAGGTACTGGCATTGGTACGAAGCTTCCCAATGGAAGAACTTCAAAGGTGACCATGGTGATATTCAGCAATGAAGTATGAAGCACTTTTTTTCTAGGATGAGTTCACGAACTTAATTGTCAGACCTTGTATAATGGCATTGAAATTCACTGGTCTGACAGATACTGAAGAAACCATCAGAATTATGGTCCCTGGATATTCTTGTAACTCATGAAACCATTCCTGAAGTCCAATTTTCACACAAAGATTAAATAGGCTTATAAAAAGAATAATAATAAAATAACACAGATGAGAAAGTGCTTCTTAATACAATCAAACATTCAAGACAAATTGGACATTTCTGTCCAAAAGCAGAACAAGGAATCAGAAAGAGACAGGAACTGAGTGAATGGAAACAGGCAACCCAGAGTGGAAAGGAGGAATATGCTATCACATTGCACAGACTGCAACAAATGTCCCAGAACAGTATGTGTATAAATGAGTGAGAAATTAACTTGAACTGTGAACTTCACCTCAAGCACAATTAAATAAATAAATGAACCCAGAATTTCTTTTTCTTAAACTTTCTGTTCCATCATCCTTTGCATGTTTGTGTGTGTGTGTGTATTTGTGTGCTCTTAGCTTGTATGTCTGTGACTACAACAGTAATAGCAGTAATTTTTATGTAGTGTTATACTAGAGTAATAACGAAACACCGTGCCTTGTATCTCTTTTCTAGAAGGTTCTAGAAAACATTACACCATGATTCACTGGCTAGAAATACACATTTTTATTCCTCTGACAAGGAGCTTTGGTGGTGCAGTAGTTAAGGCACCAGCTGCTAACAGCAAGGTCAGAAGTTTGAGTCTGACATCCACTCTATAAGACAGTCTGTTTCTGTAAAAATCATAGCACTGAAATCTCTGTGGGGTGGTTCTACTCTATCCTATAGAGTCATCATTAGTTTGAATAGACTCAGTGGCATTGGTTTTATTCCTGGGGCACATTCTTAGTCTTTTTATTTATTTATTTATTTCATTAACATTTACAAAGCATATTAATTTCTTATGAAACAGTTCATACATGTATTGCCTTGTGATATTGTTTAGCTCCACCATGACATATCAACACTCTCTCCTCGTCTTCCCTGTTACAAGCTTTGCTGTCCCCTCCTGCCTTACAGTCTTTGTCTGCTGGCTAGCATGCTCATTTAGTCTCATTTTGTTTTGGGGGCCTGTCATTGATCAAATTGTGTCCCCTTCCCCCCCCAAAAGTGTGTATCAATTTGGCTGGACTGTGATTTTCTCTATTGTATAGTTGTTCTCTATTTTTGATTTTCCTATTACAAATGTTAATCTCTGCCTGTGGTTAATAGGACAAGATTGTTGTTGTTGTTGTTAGGTGCCTTCGAGTCAGTTTAGGATTTCAGTACTATAATTTTGATGGAAGCAGATTATCATGTCTTTATCTTGTAGAGCAGATGACACATTCAAACTGCTCACTGTGCACAACAGAACAAAACACTGCCTGTTGCCGCATGATGCCCACAATCATTTTTATGCTTACGCCCATCGCTGCAGCCACTGAGTTAAGAGTCTTCCTCTTTTTCGCTGATCCTCCACCCTACCAAGTCTGATGTCCTTCTCCAGGGATTATGTCCCAACCTTATAAAACAATGTATCATCATTGTACAATTACATGGTATAGATGTAACTCAACTAAGAGATGTCCTTCTGCTTCAAAGAAATTGCAGAGGTAATACTCCTACAGTAATTATATGACCTATTTTTCAATACAGCACCTAATTTAAAACAAATTTTATTACCTATATTAAATTAATATATTGTGTTTTCTCATCTTACCATTCTTACTTCTAAGGAATACTTTGATTGTACTTCTTTCAGAAAACACCTGCTTCTGTTTGTTTGTTTGTTTGTTTGTTTGTTTTGACAACTCATGGTATATGAGGTACAAAAATTAAGTCCTCGAAGTTAATTGTTTTAAACACTACATACTTCATTGCTGAGTATCACAACAGTCACCTTTGAAGTACTCCACTTGGGAAGCTATGAACAGACACCAGTGTCTAGTCCACCCTTCAAAGCAATTTTGAAACTTTCTCGAATGGACGTTGTGCACAGTGGCACTGTGGTAAGTTTGTGAGCTCAACTGTATGGTTGTTCTGTAAGGGAATTTTTAGCCAATAAACTAATACCCGTATTGGAACACACTTCCTACTCATCTAATCTGGCCCCAGTGCCTTTTTTCTTTACCCTAAGATAAAGGAAATACGGAAGGGAAGACATTTTGATGCCATTCAGGACTTCATGGGTAATATGATGACAGCTCAGATGGCCATTCCTGAAAAAGAGTTCCAAAACTGCTTTGAAGGGTGGACCAGGCATTGGTATCAGTGCATAGCTTCTCAAGGGGAGTACTTCAAAAGTGACCATAATGATATTCAGCAATGAGGTAAGCAGCAATTTTTCTAGGGTGAGTTCGTGAATTTAATTGTCAGTTCCTATTAACCATTCTTCACCAACACCACAATTCAAAGGCGTCAATTCTTCTCTCTCCCTTACGTTAAAGATTAGGGTGGAATTGTAACAGCCTCACCCAGGTCACCTCCCTGATCCAGTGTAAATGGAGTTTCTTTGAGATGTCATTTGCACCCCGTTTTATACCACAACAGATGAAATGAAAAGGAAGCAAATGGAGAGTTAGAGACCTCACATCATCAAGAGAACAACACCGGGAATACAGCATGTCTTTCAGACTTGAAGTTCTTGAGCTGAGATACTCCCAGACCTAAGAAAGACTGACATAACAGAAAAACCTTCCTCCAGAGCTGACAGAGAGAGATTGCATTACCCTGAAGCCGGGCTTCTTTTTTCCTGGACTGTGAGAGAATAAACTTTGATAAAGCCCTCTGCTTGTGATATTTCTGTTAGAGCAGCACTAGATGACTAAGGCAGGGCCTCTAATCTTTCGCTTAAGGATGAGCTTTACAAATGACTTCAGTACTGAGTTAAAAGTGAGTCTGAGGATTGTAGTGTGTGTGTGTGTGAGTTGGAAATTTGTTCTACATTTTTCTCCAGCTCTACCTAGGAACCTCTGTTATAATCCCTGTCATAGCAGTTGGTGGTGGCAGCCAGACACCATCTAGCATTCTGACCTTAGTCTGATGGAGTTTGGGTCCGTTCGTCTTTGGAATTAATCTTTCCCTGGTGTCTTTTTTTTTCATTTTCTCTTACTTCAGATGGAGTGAAACCAGTGAAGTATCTTAGGTGGTTGCTTACAAGCTTTTAAGACTCTAGCTGCTACTCATGAAAGTAGGGCATAGAACAATTTCTTTATAAACTGTTATGGCAGTTGAGCTGGATGTTCTCAGAGACCATGTTATCTAGGTCTAAACCCGGTAATGTGGCCTCTCAGGGAGTCTGGATGCATGTATGGAGTTTCCATGACTCTGCCATGTACAAGTTGTGCCACCTTCCCCAGTATTTTATATGGCTTTACCCTTCACCAAAGTCAGCACTTATCTATTATTTATTTAGTGTTTTCCCTCCATATTTCGCCTCCCTCATAACCATCAAATACTGTTTCTTTTTGTGTAAACCTTTTTTGTAATACAGTGTCATATAATATCTATCCTTTTGTGATTGGTTTACTTCATTCAGCATAATGCCCTCTAGATTTATCCATGTTGAGAGACATATCACAGGTTTATCATTGTTTGTTATCATGAGTAATGTTCCACTGTATGTATGTGCAAGTTTGTTTATTAATGCATTTGTCAATGGGCACTTAGGTTGTTTCCATCTTTTTTCTCTTGTGAATAATGCTGTAATAAACATGGATGTGCAGATGTCTAGAAAAAATTTCAAACTAAACCCACTGTCTTTGAATCAATTCTGACTCATAGCAACCCTATAGTACAGAGTAGAGCTGCCCTGTATGGTCCTCAAGGACCACCTGGTGGATTCAAACTGCTGACATTTTGTTTAGCAGACATAGCTATTAACTATCATGCCACCAGGGTTTCCATATGTCTACTAGGATGAAAGATATTATTTTTCTAGGAAATGTATACCTAGCAATGGAATTACTGGATCATGTGATATTTCCATTTCTAGCTTTTTAAGGAAGTATCATATCATTTTCAAAAGTGATTGCACCATTTTACATTCCGACCAGCAGTGCGTAAGAGTTCCCATCACCAATATTTGTTATTTTCTCCTTTTTTGAGATATGTCAGTAATGTAGCGGTGAGATGGTATCTCATTGTGATTTTGATTTGTGTTTCTCTAATAGTTAAAAATTACAAGCATTTCATCATGTGGCCTATTAACTGCCTATATATCCTCTTTGGTGAAGAGTCAGTTCATATCTTTTGCCCATTTCTGAATTGAATAATTTGACATTATTAGTCTTAGTGTATCCCCGTTGGTTTGTTGTTGTGTGCCATAGAGCCAGCTCCAACTCACAGTCAGTCTGTTTACTTTTAGTCTTACCAAAATTTATTTATTGGTACTGGGTAGTTTTCTTGAAATACGAATATATAAACTATACTTTTTTTAAAGCAAGGAAGAAAGTTGGAAGGAAGAAAGCTTGAAAAGTAACCCAAAGTATCTACTACAGAGTATTGCTAAAGGACGATTGAAAAGTGCCTGTGAAATTCTATCACTTTGATAAATTGTACAATAACTTGATATGCACGTAATTCAACTGAGAGCTGTCATTCTGCTTCAAAGAAATTGCAGAGGCGATATTGCTACAATAATTATATGATCTATTTTTCCATAAAGCACATAATTTAAAACAAAGTTTACTGCCTATATTAAATGCAATTAAATCAATACATTGTCTTTTCTAAACTGTAATAAACTAGTAGACTAAATTTTTCAATTTTACTGAAATCATAAAATTGATTTCTGACAATCTCTCTTATTTGGTGTCATTCAGTAATTTACACATTCTATATACTGTGCTCTGTGGTCGAGAACAGAGCATATCTGCATATTCTCCCATTTTATTAATTTGCATTTCCATTCTGTTACTTTTAAAATAATGTTCATATTTTGAAAATTTTATAGGATCTGAGGGGAGTATAGGAAACACTGGTGGAATATTAGTTAAGTGCTAGGTCTGCTAACCAAAAGGCTGGCAGTTTGAATCTGCCAGGCACTCCTTGGAAACTATGGAGCAGTTGTACTCTGTCCTACAAGGTCTCTGTGAGTCGAAATCAACTCGATGGCAATGGATTAGTTTTTTTTGATTGAGAAGAATATTTTAAAATATAAAAGGACAACTCTCTTTCTTTGAAGTGCATACATGAATGTTAAAGAGAGGGAAGAAATTGAGGTTTATACATTGATGACTAAAAGAAATACATTATGAGTTTTTGACAATGCATTGGCATACCTTGTATTATTGTGTTTTGTTTTGTTTTGCTTTGAACATCTTGTGTTTTTACAAACTGAAGATTTGTAGCAACCCTGCATGAAACAGGTCTATCACTGCCATTTTTCCTGTGGCATGTGCTCATTTCATTTCTGTGTATCTCATTTTGGTGATTAGTGGCAATATTTCACATGTTTTCATCATTGTCACATCTTTTATGGTGATCTGTGGCCAGTGATCTATGATGTTACTGTTGCAATAGTGCCATGAACTGTACCTTTATGAGATGGCAAACTTAGTATTTTTGTGTTCTGACTTATCCATCAACTGGTCATTCCCCTCTCTCCTTTTCCTTAGGCTTACCTATTCCCTCAGACATGAGGATGTGGAAATTAGCCCAAATGATAATGCTACAGTGAACTGTTAAGTGTTCAGGTGAGTAGGTGAGTCACAAAAGCTGGAAATAATTCAATGTAGTGAGGAAGGCCTGCTGAAAGCTAACATAGACTGGAAGTCAAGCCTCTTGTGGCAAAGATTTAGCCAAGTTTAGTGAATACAAATGAAAAGACCTTGAAGGAAATTAAACGTGCCACTCCACTGGACATACGAATGATAAGAAAGCAAAACAGCTTCCCTGCTGATATGGAGAAAGCTTTAGTGGTGTGAACAGAAGATCAAATCAGCCACAACACTACCTTCAGCCAAAGCCTAATTGACAGCAGGGCCTTAACTCTTTTCAATTCTATGAAGGCTGAAAGAAGTGAGGAGGCAGGAAAGGAGAAGTTTGAAGCTATCAAAGGTAGGTCCATGAACTTTTAAGAAAACAAGTCATCTCTATAATGTAAAAGCTTAAGGTGTAGCAGCAAATGTTAATACAGAAACTGTAGCAAGTTATTAAGAAGGTCTAGGTAAAATAATTGATGAAGATTGCTACACTAAACAACAGATTTTCAATTTAGATGAAATGGCCTTATATTGGAAGAAGACATCATCGAGAGCCAGACTGGCCGGAGAAGTCAATGTATGGCTTCAAACTTCAAAGCTTCAAAGGATAGACGGACTCTCTTATTAGGTACTAATGCAGCTGGTGACTTTAACTTGAAGCCAATGCTTACTTACTCGTCCTAAAATCTCAGACCCCTCAAGAATTATGCTAAGTCTATCCTGATTGTGCTCTACAAATGGACATCAAAGCCTAGATAACAGCACATCTGTTTACAACACGGTTTTCTAAATATTTTAAACCCACTCTTGAGATCTACTTTGCAGAAAAATGATTCCTTTCAAATCACTATGCCCATCAACAATGTACCTGGACACCTAGGAGCTCTAACAGAGATGTACAAGGAGGTTAGTCCTGTTTTCATGCCTGCTAACACAATAACCATTTTTCAGCCCATAAATCAAGGAGTAATTTCAACATTTAAATCTTATTATTTAAGAAATATGTTTTGTAAGGCTATAACTGCCATGGATAGAGATTGCTTGGCTGAAGTTGGGCAAAATAAATTGAAAATCTTCTGGAAAGGAGTCACCATTCTAAATGCCATTAAAAACACTGGGGATTCGTGGGAGAAGATCAAAATATTAATGCTAGACAGAGTTTGGAAGAAGTTGATTCCAACTCTACTGGATGCCTTTGGGGGTTTCAATCCCCCCTCCCCTGTGAAGCAAGCAACTGCAAACATGGTGAAAATAGCAAAAGAACTAAAGTTAGAAGTAGAGCTGAAGTTGTTATTGATGAATTGCTGCTATTTTCTGATAAAATTTAACAGAAGGGTTGTTTGTCAAGCAGTAGCAAAGAAAGTGATTCCTTCGTATGGATTCTACTCCTGGTGAAGATGCTGGGAACACTGTTGAAATGATAACAAGTTATTTGATAAGGCAGGAGTCAGTTTTGAGAGAATTGATGCCAGTTTTGAACAAACTTCTGCTGTGCATAAAACGTGATCAAACAGCATTACAAGCTACACAGAAACGTTTTGTGAAAGAAAGAATCACTCTTACAGCAAATTTCACTGTCATCTTATTTTAAGAAATTGTCACAGCCACCCCAGCTTTCAGCAGTCACAATCCTGATCAATCAGCAGCCATCAATTTTGAGGCAAGAGAGTCCAAACAGAAAAAAAGGTAACAATGAGTCACTGAAAGCTCAGATGACAATCAGCATAATTTAGTTTCAAAGCATATTTTAATTGATTTTTTCCCAGACATAACGCTACTGCACATGCAATAGACTACAGTGTAGTATAAACATAACTTTCGTAAGCACTGGGAAACCACAAAAAGGGTGTTACTCAATTGCAGTATTTGCTTTATTGCAGTGATTTGGAATGGAATCCACAATATCTTTGAGGTTTGCTTGCACAAAACTAAAACTAAAACTAAGAAAAACTGAAAACTTTTGCTGTTGAGTCAATTCTGACTCATAGTGACCCTAAATGACACAGTAGAGGTGTCACACAGAGTTTCCAAGAAGCACCTGGTGGATTTGAACTGCTGACGTTTCAGTTAACAGCCACAGCACTTAACCACTACGCAATCAGAATTTCCCATGTCTGTAAGTTGTTATTGTTATGTACCACTGAGTCAGTTCCAACTCATAGCGATCCTATACAACAGAACAAAACAGTGTCCAGTCTTGTGTAATGTCCACAACAGTTTTTATGTTAAGCCCATTGTTGCAGCCACTGTGTCAATCCATCTCGTTGAGGATCTTCCTCTTTTTCATTGACCCTCCACTCTACCAAGCATGATGTCCTTCTCTAGGGACAGATCTTTCCTGACAACAGGTCCAAACTATGTAAGACACAGTCTTGCCATCTTTGCTTCCAAGGAGCACTCTGGTTGGACTGCTTCCAGAACAGATCTGTTTGTTCTTTTGGCAGTCCATTGTACATTCAACATTCTTCTCCAACATAACAATTCAAAGGCATCAATTCTTCTGTCTTCTTTGTTCATAGTCCAGTTTTCACATGCATATGATGAGATTGAATATACCATGGCTTGAGTCAGGCATGTTTGTGGGAAGCCAAGACTTCTCGAATCAAGGCCAGGTCAAAGTGTGGTCAAGCAAACTCTTGTGTCACCAAGATCTAAAATAAGCACTTTCCAAGTATCATACACCCAGCATTGTTCCTAGAATAAGCAGAAGTCAGCATGCCCCTGATCTTGCTTTGATATGATTAGCAAAAGAATACTTGGGTAAAGGAAACAAGGAAATGTGTAGGATATATATGTAACTGAAAAATAAAGCTCGGGGTCTCAGCTTGACTAGGTCCCTCCTGATGTGATTGTTTTGGCTCATTCAGCTCCTGCACCTTCCCCTACGTTCCGTCCGTTTGTGATGGCTGGTACTGTCACACGTTTTAGTCTTCAAAGTGACATCCTTACTTCAAGGTGACATCCTTACTGCATAGTAGTTAGGATTTACAATGCACATTTTTGGCATACACAATTCAGTCCAGTGATGAGTGTTAGTATTACAAGGAATGGAACAGATAAATCTTAGTTACCTCTGATTGCTGAGAGTACAACACTGCCCACACATCATAACCTGCATTTAACCACTGTGGCATATCACCTGCAAGTTGAAGACACTGTACAAACCAACTAATCTGTACACTTTAAAAACACCAATGTCATTAATCATAGATAAAAAAATATGGAACTATTCTAGACTGAAAGATGAAGGAGACATGACAACTAACTGAAAGGTACAGTTCTGCATTGTCTTTGCTATGAAAGACACTATTGTGATAATTGGTGTAATTTCAATAATGTTTTTTTATATTGGGTACTAATAATATATTGAAGCCTTTTCCCCGGATTTGGTACTCATTTTGTGGCAATATAAAAGAAAGTTCTGGTTTTTAGAAAATACCAAGTCAGCTATTTAGGAATAAAAAGGAGAAGGGGTGGAGGAGTCGAGATGACAGACTGGACGCATATCTTCTTGATTCCTTCTGAAAACTAAAGCCTGGATTGATACTTGAACGGAGATTTCCGGACACCCATTGAGCCCTGGACATGACATAAGGCTGTTGGTTTGAACTACGTACCCCTGAACAGGAAGCTGCTTGTATTTGGCTGAGCGCCACTCTGGTTGAATAGGTCGGCTACTGCAGACTGAAGGTAACAGGTATTTTTAACTATTTTTTCTTTCTGTTGGCCAGCAAGTGGGGGAGTGGCTCAAACAACAGCTTTGCAGATTTACAGTGCTAAAGTGATCAGAGAGTGGAATAGCCACATTTTGAGAGCCTTGCTCTGTACTCAGAGCACCAGAGGCCCTCCACCCTCTCTTTTCAGACCTCTGCCATAGATTCTTCTGTTTTTTAGGAGTGGGACAGATTGACACGGATGACATCTTGTTTGACTGGGAGTCAGAAATATCTAACCGGAGGCCTCATAAGGGGCTAATTCCCAGGTCAGGGAGCACTTTGTCAAAAGAAAAGCTGTGTTTAGCACAGCATAGCGTCATGGGTGGGGTCCAGAAGGGGGTGAGAGCAGATCAGTATCCTGTCCTACTTTGAACTATATCACAGCATCTGGGAATAGCTAATGAGGCACCTCTGCTGTCATTTGGAAGGATTGACTTATCACACCTGACAGCCTGACTGATTTTGAAAGTGGTCAGATACCTATTATCTTTTAAAATGCAACTACCTAGAGAAATAATTGTGGTGCAGACCAATGGCATCCCTTCAAGCCTTTACTGATCCACATTATGTGATTCTCTGATGGGCCCCCCAGTTACTCCATAGTAGGGCCATGGCTTTGCCAGACAGGAGGCAGTGCCTGATACCCAGAGATTCCAATGGACCCACTCACTGGAGCACATAAAGGTGGCTGGTGATCACCTTCCATCTCAGGACTATGCCTCAGCTTCTGGTAAGGCAACATTGGAGAAGATAAACATCCTCTAGATATCCAGAAAGCAACAGACCCTAATCAAACATTTAAAAAAATATTGATCCATGACTCCAGGAAACTCTCAAAATAAAGACTTAAAGAACTTGTCAGATAAAGAAGCGTTTCTTAAACTATAGAAGGTTGAGGACAAAAGAATTATATATACAGCCCTCCTAGAGATTGTACAAAATGCAGCAGAGTAAAGTGAAAAATTAAGCAAGCTGTTTGAACTGATGGAACACCAGCCTTCTGAAATCTGACAGATCAATAATAAAATTACAGAATGAGATAATTCAATTCAAAACCAAAAAACAGAATTCAACAACTGAAATCTAGATTTACTGATCTTGAAAATAGAGCTACTGACACCAGTATTTGTGAGGAGAAATTAGTGAAAAGAAACAATAAAAATGAAGACACATTAAGAAGCATGTGGGACTCTATCACGAAGAACAATCTACAGTTAATTGGGGTTCCTGAACAGAGAGGAACACCTGAAAACAAGGAATATTGTTGTTGAGTTGCTGATGGAAAACCTCCCTGAAATTATGAAGATGTGTATTGAATGCCACATAAAATAGACCCCAAAAGAAAGACACCAAGAGGTATTATAATTAAGATTAACAAAATGAAACATAAGCAGAAACACTTAAAGGCCGTAAGACTCAAAGTAAACCTAACATTCAGATGGAAGCCCTGTAGGCTTTCATCTGACTTCTTGGCAAAAACATCATTGGCACACAGGCAGTGAGATGACACATTCAAAGCCTTGAAGGATAAAAACTTCCAACCAAGAATTATATATCCTGCAAAACTGTCTTTCAAACAGGAAAATGAAATTAAGACTTTCACAGGTAAATAGAACCTTAGAGACTTTGTAAAAACCAAACCAAAGTGAAAAGAAATATTGAAAGAAGCTCTTGGCTTAAGAAAACAAAACCGTTAAGGAAGCAATGAAGGACACAACATCCAGAAACCTATTCAGTTAAAGAAAGCACAAAACTCAATCAAAGCCATAATATTAATAGAAGGGATCTAGTGATCATGTCAAGAAAACTAAGATATTATTACATTAAAAAGAGGCATAAACTGTAGTAGTTATAGTCCTTTCAGATGGATAGGAAGTGAATAAGATAGGTAGAAGCTAAATTGGGTTTTAACATAGATTATTAAGGGAGATCATAAAGGTAGCCATAAAGCAAAATAAAGATGAAGCATAATGAAACAAGAAATGTAACACAGAAGTCTCAACAAACACAAACCAACACTAAAAAGGATGAAAAATCTGCTCATGAAGAAGAGCGACCCAGAACAAAAAATTAAGAGCAACAGAGAATACACCAACACAAAAATAAATACATCAAAATGACAGCGTTAAACACATGCCTATCAATAATGACAGTGAATAGAAACGGACTAAACACTCCAGTAAAGATACAATGAGTGATGTCTTGAATCAAAAGACATGACCTGTCTATATGTTACTTACAAGAAACTCAACTTAGACTTAAAGATATGAACAAACTGAAGATTAAAGAATGGAATAATATATACCAAGTTAACAATATACAAAGAAGAGCAAGTGTGGCAATACTAATCTCACATAAAATAGATTTTAATGTAAAATCCACCATCATGGACAAGGATGGTTGCTATTTACTGCTGAAAGTTTCAAACCACAAGCAGGATCTAAGAATATTAAATAATTACACGCCCAATACTAGAGTATCTAAACACATCAAAGAAAAACTACATTAAAAAATGAGACAGATTACGCTACACTAATAGTGGGAGACGTCAATATTCAACTTTCGCTTTGAACATATCTTCTAGATAAAGCTCAGTAAAAACACAGAAGATCTTATTGCCACAATTGATTAGACCTCATCAACATATAAAGAAATTTTTATTCATCAACAGATGACTACACCTTCTTCTCCAGTTCACATGGAACATTTTTCCAAAATAGACCATGTGTTAGGATACAAAGCAAATCTCAACAAAATCCAGACCACTGAATCATTGCAAAGCATCTTCTCAGACCGTAAAGCCATAAAAGTTGAAATCTGTAGCATAGATAGAAGTGGGAACTCATGGAAACTGAATAACACCTTGCACAAAAAGCCATGGGTTGTAGAAGAAATCAAGGGTGAAATAAATAAATTTATGGATTCCAATAAGAATGAAAACACTTCCATCAGAACCTATGGGATACAGGTGAAGCAGTGCTCAGAGGTTGGTTTATCTCTATAAATGCACACATCTGGAAGGAAGAAAGGACTCAAACCAAAGAACTAACCCTACAGCTTGAACAAGTAGAAACTGAGCAAGAGAAGAACCCCTCAGTCACCAGAAGAATGTAGATAATAAAGATTAGAGCAGAACTAAATGAATTAGAGAATAGAAGAACAACTGAAGAAATTGGTAAGACCAAAAGCTGGTTTCTTGAAAAGATTAACTAAATTGACAAACAATTGGCTAAACTTACTAATGAAAAACAGGAAAGGAAACAACCTGAAAAAGAAATGAGACAAGAGATGTCACAACAGATCCAACAGAAATCTACAGTATCATAACAAAAGACTACAAAAGACTGTACTCTAACAAATTTGAAAACCTAGAGAAAATGGACAAATTCCTAGATTCATATCACCTACCAAAATTATCACATGGTGAAGCGGAACAACTTAATCACACCCTCACAAAGGAAGAGATTGAAAAAGTCATCAAAGAACTACCAACAAAAAAAACAATCCTTGGCCCAGATGGCTTCACCACAGAATTCTATGAAGCTTTTTGAGTAGAGTTAACCCCAACACTACTGAGACAAACATTTCACAGCTTAGAAAGAAATGAAATACTCCCAGATTCATTCTATGAAGCCAGCTTAACCTTAATACCAAGGCCAGGAAAAGATCCAACAAAAAAGGAGAATTACAGACCAATATCACCTGTGAACTTAGATGCAAAAATCTTCAACAGCATTCTTGCAGATAGAATTCAACAACATATCAAAAAAATAATTCATCATGACAAAGTTGGAGTCATTCCAGGGATGCAAGGCTGGTTCAACATCAGAAAAACAACTAATGTGATCAACCACATAAGTAACACAAAAGATAAGAATCACTTGATTTTGCCTATTGATGCAGAAAAGGCATTTGACAAAGCTCAATACCCATTCATGTGAAAAACTCTCAGCAAAAATAGGAATAGAAGGCAAATTCCTCAACACAATAAGGGCATCCATGCAAAGCCAACCATCTACATAATCCTGAGTGGAGAAAAACTGAAAGAATTCCTCTTGAGAATGGGAACTAGGCAGGGATGTCCCATCTTACTTCTCCTATTCAACATTTTGCTAGAAGTTCTGACCAGAGCAACTAGACAAGACAAAGAAATAAATGGCATCCACATCAACAAAGAAGTAAAAATCTCCCTGTTTGCAGATGATATGTTTATATATGCAGAGAGTCCTAAAGAATCTATATGTAAACTACTGAAACTATTAGAAGAGTTCAGCAAAGTCTCAGGATACAAGGTAAACATAAGTAAATCAGTAGGATTACTTTATACCAGCAACGAGATTATTAAAGATGAAATCACCAAATCAATACCATTGGCAGTAGCCCCCAAGAAGGTAAAATACCAGTAACAAATCTAACTAGAAAAATAAGAGACCTAGACAAAGAGAACTACAAGAGCCTACTGCAAGAAACTAGGAGAGACTTACACAAATGGAGAAAACTACCCTGCTCATGGATAGGAAGACGTAACATTGTGAAAATGTCTACATTACTCAAAGTGGCCTACATATGTAGTACAATCCTTATTACAAATCCCATTGATGTTTTTCAATGAGATGGAGAAAAAAAATCACCAACTTTGTTTGGAAGGAGAAGAAACCCTGTATAAGCAAAGCACTACTAGGAACACTGTAGGAACACACTACCGAGCATGAGAATCTATTACACTGCCACAGTAGTCAAAATTACCTGGTACTGCTACAAAAAGAGACTTATAGGCTAAAAGAATAGAGTTGAGACCCCAGAAATGACACCACCCTCTTATGAATAGCTGGTGTTCAACAAAGGCCCTAACATTGTAAACTGGGGTAAAAACAGTCTCTTTAACATATGGTGCTGGCAAAATTGGATATCCTTTCAAAAATAAATTTATAGGGGAATATACGTTTTCACTCAGTCTTTTTAAATAAATAAAAAAGAATTGACACTGCCAAAAAAAAAAAAAAAAGAAACAAGACCCCATATCTCACACCTTACTCAAATTGGATAAAAGATCAAATATCAAATCTAAAACAATAAAGCTCATCCAGGGAAAAAAAATGGTACTACTTATGGAAGTTTTAATACACAACATAGACAGACTTCAAAATCTGACAAAAAAAGCACAATCAACAAAAGAGAAGAAAATAGATAAATGGGAACTACTGAGAATCAAACACTTTTGCTCATCCAAAGACTTTATCAAAAGAATTAAAAGAACATTTGCAGAACGAGAAAAAATATTTGGCAACTATATGTCAGACTGACATATGATCTCCATGTCTACAAGGTACTGCAAAATATCAACAAGAAAAGGATAAATAACGCAACTAAGCTGTGAGTGAAGGAGATGGACAGATACTTCTCTGAAGAGGATATCCGGGCAGCTAGAAGACACATGTGGAAACACGATGGGTAGCTGTCAAAGAAATCCAAATCAAAACTACAATGAGATATCATCTCACCCCAAGAAGGTTGGCCATGATCCAAAAAACACAAAACAACAAATTCTGGAAAGGCTGTGGAGACACTGGAACTCTCTTGTGCTGCTGATGGCAGTGCAAAATGGAACAACCTCTGTGAGAAGCAATCTTGCACATCCTTAAAAGGCTGGAAATAGGTATGCCATTTGACCCAGTAATCCCACTGCTTGGAATATATCCTACAGGATCAAGGGCTGTCACACAAATGTTTATTGCAGCACAGTCCACAACAGCAAAAAGATGGAATCAACCCAGATGCTCAACAACAGAGGAATGGGTAAACTGTGGTATATATACTAAATGGAACACTAAAGAACAATGATGATTTTAGGAAGCATCTTATAACTTGGTTTCAACTGAAAGACATTATGTTGAATCAAATTAGTCAGCAGGCACAAAGACAAATATTGCATGAGACCCTTGCATGAGACCTTTACTATAAGGACTTAAATGCAGACTTATGCACAGAAGAAAAGACTCTTGGATGGCTGCAAGGGAGGGGAAGGAGGAAGGGAGAAGGCTGGTTACAGATTAGACAGTTGATAGAAACTTGATTGGGTGAAATCAGTGACAACACACATTAAAAACAAGATCAATTTAACTGGACTTCTTAATAACCTGAAAACTTCCAATCTTAACCCAAGATTTCAAGGATAGATTAGCAGGGGAAGGGTTCTGGGGACCATGCTCTCAGAGGACATCGAGGCCAATTGTCATAATTACCCTATTGCTAAAAGAGTCTTCTATACCCCATATTGGTGACTAGCATTTGGGGTTGTAAAAGCTAGCAAACTGCCATCAGAGGTATACCAAGGTATCCCAACTCAGCTGGAACAGGTGATCACCAAGGACAGCAATGACATGGGGAAGATAAAACCCAGAAGACAGAAAGACCCACATGAATGGATGAGTATATCAATAAGTGACCAGAAGAACCAGATAGTGCCCAGCCACCACAAATGACAGCAGTGATGGGGCTCGCAATGTTGAGTTGAAGTGGCAACTCACACACACAAATAAAACATGGAGTGTACCCTGAGAACTCCACTAAAAGACCACAACTATGGTCCAAAGGCCTATGGGTTCCCCTGGGAGCATTGCTCCTAGACCTCATGCTGACCTGGATTGTAAATCATTGCTTGATCGTAAATTGTGGACACATTGTGAGTATATTGTGTATGCACTTTACGGTTTTATGCATCTATAGGATGTCATCCTACTAGAGGGGAGTGGAAAGGGTGAAGAGGGAACAGGAGATTGTTAACAGGATATGACATGTATAGATCGGAAAGAAGGAGTGTGCTGTCACCAAGCAAGGAGAGCAGAAGGTGCTGCAGATAGGCAGGCATGCACATTTAAACTGTATTGTACAGTTGTAATCACAATAAAAAGTAAATAAATACATAAAAATTATTAAGATAACTAATGAAGAGTTGCATTGGACAAATTTGCTGTGAAAGACTTCCTTAAAATTTGAAAAAGCAAAGATATATTTTGATGACTAGGGTGCACCAAACCTAAGCCATGAGCTTTTCGGTTGTCTTATATACATGTGAATGTTGGATAATGCAGAAGAAAGATAGAAGAACTGAACAATTTTGAATGGTGGCTTTAGAAGAGAATATTGGATGTACGGTGGACTTCCAAAGGAATGAACAAATCAATCTTGGATGAAGTACAACCAGAACAGTCAACAGAAGTGAGGATGGAGAGACTTCATCTTGTATGTGTCATCAGGAAAGGACACACTCTAGGAAAAGGCATCATGTTTGGTAAAGTAGAATGTAAATGAAAAAGAGAACCTTTGATGAGATGGACTGATACAATAGATAAAGCAGAGAGCTAAAACATATGATCAATTGTGGGGCTGGTGTTATACTGGGTGACATTTTCTTCCATTACATATAAGGTTGCTTCTGTGAGTCGGAGTCAACTTGACCACAATTAATGCTGATGACAGCACGAGAATAATTAGTGATAAAGACATACCCACTGGCACAATGATTAAGGACTTAGCTGCAATTTATGATTTAAACCATTCTGTTGTAGGAAGACATGGTGACTTGTTCTAGTGAAGATTACAGTCTGGAAAACCGTATGGGACAGTTCTACCCAGTCATGTTTCATGATGAAAACTGACTTGGCAGTACCTAACAGCAACCACAAAAAAGTATCATGTCTACAATTTGTTCCCCAATATAGTACAAATAATAGCTTTTGGTTAAGAAAATACTGAAATACTTTGCACTAGTCTTGTAAGATTTCTAGAAATTTGAAGTTATATAAAAAAGTAGCAGCTAAAAAAATGTGATGCCATTGTTTCTTATCTCTCTTGAAAAACAAACAATTTGTTTCCAACATGGTATTATTTAATGTGAAACACGAACATTAAATTTCAAATTTAAAGTCTTTGTGTTAATTTAATACATACATCATTTTATTTCCTTTCAAATTTATGTGATGCAGAAATCTTGGTGGTGTAGAGGTTAAGTGCTACATTGGCTAACCGAAAGTTTGGCGGTACGAATCTACCAGGTACTCCTTGGAAACTCTAAGGAGCTGTTCTACTCTGTCCCTTAGGGTCCCTATGAGTAGGAATCTACTTGACAGAATTGGGTTTGGTTTTTGGTTTATCATCCTATCAATACTTCTTTTCATGTATTTCTCCTTTTTTCCTTTGTTATAAATTAAATTGTGTCCCCCTAAAATATGTTTTGGAATCCAAACTCCTATTTCTGCGAGCACAATCCCGTTTGAGAATAAGACTTTCTTTTTATGTTAACAAGGTTATATCAGTGTTGGACGTGTCTGAAATCTGCTCACTCTTGAGACATAAAAGATCAGATTAGACACAGAGAAGCAAATAGGCACAAAGTGGGGAGAGATGGCACACGGAAATCTCAAAGAACAACCAGAACAACACTAGAAAAGCTGAGGCAAGAATATTACAGAACAGACGGAGAGAGAGTTTCACTAGAGCTGGTTCCCTCAATTTAGACTTCTAACTCCCTAATCCCTACGGGACAGGGTAGAACAGACCCTCAGAGTTTCCAGGGAACTCCTGGCAGAGTTGAACTACTGACCTTTTGTGTTAGCAGCCATATTACTTAGCCACTACACTACCAGGGTTTCCTCCCAAAGTGTGAGAGAATAAACTTCTATTAGTTAAAGCTACCCACTTGTGGCATCTCTACTATGGGCTGTACAAAGAAATCATCTAATTTGTGTACAAGTATTCCCTTTTTACAGAGGGATTCCACTCCAGTGACTTTGTTGTTAGTTGATTCTGATGTAAGTTGAATTTATGTACTTATTTTATTTGACATTGTTGCTTGCTATCAGGTGGTTTTGAAGAGTAAACTATAACACTGAACATTTGCAAATGAACATTTGTGAATCCTAGCATCAGCAAATTACATCCTGCAACATAGTGTGTATTACATATTGCATAGTGCATATTAGTAAGGATAAGATTAAAAAGCAAAGAACCTGTTGTAAGTAAAGTTCATCATAATCTGAATATGTCATGAATACATGCTTCTGGCATCTGTAAGAACGTGTGAGCCTCACTGACAGTCTCATGAAGCTGAACAGCTGGTTGTTTTTAGATAGCAACATGGCTACTGTTCTTACAAGAAATCATATCATTTTGGTCCAATAATCAAGATCAATTGCTCTGAAATAAATCTGTGGGAATAACAAAATATCATGGACTTAACTCTGAAAAACATGGGTTAAAGTATAATCTAAACATATGTGTACCCATAAACATTTCTCTCTCTAAAGTATTTTTTAATTATGTTTTGAATCTACAAATATTGACATTAAAACCATTATGAAACAAAATATTTGTTGTAAATGGCTGAAAACAAAACTTTGTAATGCACGATTTAAGAAAGTGCTTTCCAGTCTACTACAGCTAGTAATTCATGTGAAAAATTAGATTTAAAGCTAATGTACTTTATCTTTCTAACATATTCAATATCTCCATGTAGTTGTGGGAGTTATACTTCCAAGAAAATAAAATGCATTTACCAAAGGCACAGACCTTTATATAAATTTTGTACAAGGAGACCAAGAAGCTTAACTAATTCTTGCCTTACAGGAGGTGTTTCGTGCACATAGAGTGCTTAGTAGCCTTTGATCTCCTATGAAATTTAGATTTATGGCAGTCTAACACAGAGAAGAATGAATAAAGTGAAAAACATAAAGGACAATGGCCCAGGGGAAGTATAAAGATTCAGTTGTATTTTAATATCATTTCTCTACATAACAGCGGTAATAATGTCCTGGATTTCAATTCCTTTGTGCATTCAATGGCCTCAAAGAACCTTGTAAAGTCAAAAGAAGCCTGCCAGCCATGCAAGTCAGTCAACTATTATTATCTGTTTTATAGGAAGGTAAACCAATATACAACAGAATTTAAAGAATATTCCAAAGCAAAATGCCCTTTAACAGTGCCAAGTGTTTTAGACACATTGAGTTATGTCCAAAGGGCAAATGGCTAAAGAAATAAATACAGAGACTGGTGAAGGGATAAATGAAGTCTCTCAGCTTAGAAAATGGAATGACTGATATATTTTCTTATTAGACAAAATAAGAACAGAGAGATAAATATCAGGGACACAGCATAGATATTTGTTTCTGAACTATTTAAGTCCAACTATAGCAGTCTGGTAATAAGGTTTATGCCACTGTACAGAGAATGGGCCATAGAGAAATAGTGATACAGGTAAGATGGTAACAGAAAACTTGTCACTGTAAAAACCAATTCCACTCATAAAGACACAATAAGATAGAATAGAACCTTCCCCATAGAGTCTCCAAGGTTTTAAATTTTTATAGAAGCACACTGCCATGTCTGTCTCTGAAGGATCAGTTGATGGGCTCAAACAGCAGACCTCATGGTTAAAGGTCAAACACTTAACCACTGCACCACCAGTGTTCCTTAAAACTGTGGGAAGGGGAGCTCCAAAGAAAAAAGGATCAAAAATAGACATATAATTTAGTAAAAATTAAATATCAGAATGAGAGTTACATATTCAGTAAAAGTGTAATGTTACAAGTCACAACTTAGATTGGCAGTTTGGGGACTGAAAGAAAATGACAATTCAAATGAAATTTATACCTGAATCAAGATGATTAATCCAGGTGATTCTAAATATTATTTTTCTCCAATAAAGTTCACTTGCATAGAAATATCCTCAGGCTATAGGAAATGTTGGTTATACACACACACAAAAAAATATGGTAGTAGGAAAATACAGAAATCAAAATATTAATAGGTTTATAGAGAATTATAGGGGTTATTGAGATGTATGAAATTTTATGTGCTAATATTTAAAGAATATTAGCCAAGTGCCGTCGAGTCGGATCCAACTCATGGCGATCACTATTGACACTATAAATGAATAAAAAATAATTATTACTAATGTCATCTGTATGAGTACATTCATACTTCATAAATGTTAATAAAATGAAACTTAGAATTTAGGCTTGGAGAGCATGAGAATATTCCAAAAAATCACAACATTGAATCTCTCAAATGGAATGTAAGTAAATTATACAAAGTCATTTGTATGTGGCCATCTAAGACACAGTATTGACCACTACTCATGTAGAGCAAGAGAATGAAGACTCAAAGAAACTATTTCACAGGACTAGTAGTCCATACAAAGCACAGCCTCTTCAAACCAGAGACGAGGAGAACTGTATGATGCCAAGCTATTGCTGCTGACTGTTCTGACTAACACAATAATGGAAGGTCCTGGATAGAATGGGAGAAAAACATGGAACAAAATGTGCATTCGTCAAAAGGTTAGGCCTGTTGGAACAGTAGAGACTAGACAAGCCCTGGAGAGCATGGGCCTAAAATACGCTCTGAATTTAGAACTCAAGCTATTTCCAGAGATCAGTTTTCCTCCAAGTAATAGATTGTGTTATAAACAAATGATAATACACAAGAGCAATGTTCTCGTTTAAACAGTTAATTAAATAAAACCAAACTGCATTGCCCAAAAGCAAAGACGAGATGGCAAGGAGGAAAACATAGATAGATAAACCTAAAGGAAACAAACAAAAGTGAAAAAAATGAACCTGTTGACACACTGTGATACAAGGTTATTTCAAACTAATTGCGTAATTTAATTTGTTACTTTCCAAGATACCTTTAAAATAATTCAAGACTTCCTTTGAAGCTGTTATATTCATCACTCTGCTGAATTTCCACTTTCATTGTACCACATCTGATCTCAAGGGCTTTTCTTTTTACTCGGGGACATTGCTGTAAGGATCCTTTTACAGATTTATGATTCCAGACTACCTTTTCCATTGATTTCATTGGCTGCCGTCTCAAAGCATCAAGCACATTCTCACTTGACAGGATCTTTGTCTGTCTCATGTTCTTCACCAAAAGGTAAAGATCTTCTCAAGCAGTCTGTGTTTTCTATTTCCTTAGGAAGCACTGCAAAACTGTGAAGAGCAAATTACAGATTTTTTTTTTTTTTCCCACAAGACAGAGAGATTAAGGAAGTGGAGATTTATACTAAATTGTATCATTGTATTTACAACTATTTTTCTGGGTTAGTTACATATCCAGGGACAGATTAAGGCATGTGAGGGTCTTAACCATTGATAACTGATGCTACCTCCTCCTCTGCTTACTCATGTAGTCAAAAGTGAGATACGTGTGCTGTGTATATACATGTTGTATATATCTAAGTGATGAAGTAAAATAGCTGAACAGAGGATTTCCAAGGGCATTTTGAAAAGACAAAATATTGTGATGGTATATGTAAAGACCTGGAGGTAGAAAACCAAAATTTGTCAATCTGAAAGAACTGAAGAAAAAAATTCAAGCCTCAGCTGTAATACTGAAAGACTATGCAAGGAAAATATTAAATTACACATGAAACATCAAAAGAAGATGGCTGGAATGCACAAAGTCACTGTACCAAAAATAAATGCAGAGGTTCAAACATTTCAGGAAGCCACACGTAATTAGGAACCGATGGTACTACAGGCAGAAGTCCAAACTGCCCTGAAGTCGTTGGCAAAAATGCAAAGCTCCAGAGAGTGATAGAATGCCAACCGAGATGCGTTGATAAACAGATGCAGCCCTAGAAGTGCTGAGTCATGTATGCCAAGAAATTTGGAACATAGCTGCCTGGCCAACTTACTGTATTTTTGCCTATTCCCTGAGAAAGGTGATCCAACTGAGCGCAGAAATTATTCAACAACATCATTAATATCACCTGCAAGGAAAAAATTGGAGAACATCATTCAAAAGTAGCCATAATAATTTATTGGCCAGGGACTGCCAGAAATTCAAGTCAGATTTAGAAGAGGATGTGACACTGGGATATTATTGAAGCTGTCAGATAGAACCTGGCTGAAAGCAGAAAATAGCAGAAAGATGTTTACCTGTATTTTATTGGCTATGCAAAGGCCTTCAACTATGTGGATCACAACAAATTATGAACTACATTGTAGAGAATGGGAATTCCAAAAAAACCTGTGCTCAAGAAGTATCTGTATGCAGATAAAGAGTCATTAGAACAGAACAAGAAGGTACTTCATAGTTTAAAGTCAGGAAATGTGTGCATCAGGTTTATAGTCTGTGACAACGCTTTTACAGTCTGTATGCTTAGCAGATAATCTAGGAAACCAGGCTACATGAAAAAGAGTAGACCTTAAGGATTGAAAAGGACTCTTTAACAACCTTCATTATGCAGGTGCTTGCTGAAAAGTCAAGAGGGCTTGAAGCACATACTGATTAAGATGAAAGACCACAGCCTTCGGTATGGTTTACACTTACTTCCATACATCATGAAGATAATATACCAAGTCTTTCTTGAATTATCATAGTATGCTGATGATTTTTCAGTCTCTTTACAGAAAATGTAAGTGTTCCATAGTGTGATTTGTGATTGTTAAAGTTAGGAATACAAATAAAGCAGCTCAACATATGATATCAATTTCATTTTATTTTCTACTACACAATTATACACATCTACATAAGTACAATTTATCTTTCCTGAATCTGTAAATTTAGACCCTATTGGATGTGTGCAAGAGCATGCCCTAGTGTTTGTAACGTGCTGAAGAGCTTCTTTAGCACTCCAGGCCGTGTTTCCGTCTCAACAGATGTGAATGTACAAGACAGTGCTCTCAAAATGGATCAGAGACACATTATTATTAACATAATCCATCTTGCCCAGTAACTGCTCATGTTGGATCCAGCTGCATGGTGGGTGAGTGTAGCAAGATTTAGAGGGTTAGAGATAACAAGTAATCCCTATATCTTATTTATTAGAAAGGAACAATACATTCCCAAGAGATCTGCCAAGATATAGAGTTCCAAATACATGGGAGGGGACCACAGGAGATAGATGTCCACAAAGGTGAAGTGGTAGGGGCCTCATAGCTTACACAAACTTGCTTGAGGATACCCTTGTGACACTGTGTAAACGTCACTTCTGGTTGGCACATTCTCAAGTGCTGGAGCTTGTGTCAGCTTCATCTAGTCCCCCGCCTGTTCCTTACGACTGTAGTGCTTGCTCTTCTTTGTGTTCTGTCTCCTTGGCATCTGTATGTTTTTACTCTGTAGTGCTTGCTCTTCTTTGTGTCCTGTCTCCTTGACATCTGTATGTCTTTACTTTGTACAACTGGTACCTCTGTTTAACTGATGCCCTAAGCACATGCTTCCTTTGCTTAGTGGATAATTCATCGCTGTGTATTTCCTATGGACTATTGAAGGTTTACAGTTTATATTTAAGCTTATCCTTTAACTGTACCATTTGGATTAATGATGTTCTTTGTAATCATGATACTACCTTAACACATCCTGTTACCTAGACTTAAGATCTTAAAATAATCATTTCAGTAAAAGTTGTCTCACAATCAAGTTAAATCTACTTTCAGATGTTACCTACTTTACCCTCACACTTTCTATTATATTAATAATAATTCTTAATTAATTCTTAATTAATTCATAGTTATTAATTAATAATAGAAACTATACATTATATAGTTTCATTTTCCTTTCTGTTAGTTACAATCTTTATTTAGGTAAATGGATAATTCTATCTTGCGCCATTATGTTTATTTCCAAATTTATTATCTTACCTATTTTCACTGCTTTTGTTCATTCACCTTAATATTAATACTGGCTAATATTTGTCAGTTGCTTAAACATAGTGCTTAAGTTCTCATGTGCCACATCTCGTTTAATTTTAAAAGAATTTCAGAAGGTAACAGAATTTTATCATTTCTATTAGCATTCAATGTTAAAACAGTTTTAGGGTAGACAGCTAAATAATATTTCCAAAATTACAAAGCAGGGAATTATTTTACCTAGGATTGAAACCTAGAGAGGTGATTTGAGTTCACAGTCTGGAACAAAATATGTAATGCCAGTTTACAACACCATCGCATTAATACTCTTCAGATGGTCTTCTGAGTTGGAGCAATATTTTTCTTAAAAACAGTCAGCAATATCCTAGTGCCTAAAGGATTAGATTAGGATGCGGAGGGACTCGATCTTGGTACTCAGCTTTCCTTGACCCTATGAGTTCTTCGATTACTCAAAACATACTTTTGTGTTCCCATCTCTTTGACTTTGCTCAAGCTAGCCTCTCCAAATTGATATACTTATTGGGAAATTATTTAAAATCCTTCAACTCCAACTTCATTCGTCCTTTCTTTTTCTGAGACCCTTTTGTATGCATTTGTTGTTTACGCTTAAATGTCTCCTACTTTCTTATATCCCTTAACAGAACATTAACTCCACCAGGCAGAGATAATATCATGTATCTTTGACCCTCAACGTCATCATTTGTCTTTGACCCTCAACATCTGGTACAGCATCTTTCGAAAAGAGAACATTTGCTAACTATTACTAAATGCTTAAAATATTTGTAAAATGAAAAATAATATATACTAGTATGTATAAGACTAAGCCAAAGGGAATATCAGCAACAAAATCAAAAGCAGAATTTTTGTAGAATGTTTCTAATATTGCTAGCTATTCAAATAAAATAGCAAGTGGCAAACCTTCAAATTCTTAAAGGCAAAAATGTAATGCACTTTAATATTTTCCTAATTTCTATGACATCAAAATAATTTTTTAAATTAGTAGTATTTGCTAATTAAAAATGAGAATTCAACTTGAATTTAATTTGCAATGTTCCTCTCAACCCATGGCTTTTGATATTACCCTTTACCTACTACAATTTAAGTTTACAACAACTGTGTAAATTGAATTACACTTTGGCTCCTGTGGGATGTGCTGGTGTACCAGCCTTCATCTCTCATGGACAGATCATTCACAGTTAAGTTACAAACCACTGAAAATCCATTTGTAATGGAAATATACAACCTTAGCTGCAAACGAACAAAAATGCAGTAGCAGTTTATTGACTATAACTTCAATCTTATGTGTCTTCAAGTATGTCAGTCAAAAACAAGTGTTCATTTATGAGTTAAGTAACCCTAAAAGATTATTTGTCAAACAGAGTTTTAGTGGGTCCAGCATTGAGTCCAACTGGGATTCTAGTAAACAATACTGAGCTGCTTAACAAGAAGTCACTGAACCAAAAGAAATTGTGCTAAAATGATGTAAAACATCTAAATGAAAAGCAGAGAGACAGGGGAGGGGGAGTCAAGTTTTAAACCACATCATTAACTAGACCAGTCAATTTAGAAAAGGTTTCAGGTATAATGTATAAGTTATTTCAAATATCAGTAACAACTCTAGGGCAATATTTCTGCAGCGTGACCTATTCATTCTTGTGCCTGTCTTTCTATAGCTTGTAAGTGAAATTTTAACAGAGATTTCATTTGATTTTTAATAAACTGAGATGTAAATGAACATGACCAATCAATAGTCAAAAACTAACATGACAGTTGCAAACAAGATGATTTTCTTATTAATTAACAAATTTAATTTTCTTAGCTAACTAAGATCATGTCAAAATCCAATTTGCAAACTCCAACACTACAAATATATCCAAAATGGGATATTATGCCTAAGGTCTGTAAACAGAATGTATTTTGCCTGTAAGGTTTTATCCTTTTATGGTAAAAAGAGTGTATACCACTACAACTGAAATAATCTAATCAACAATTTTACAATTATTCATTGAAAAACATAATGTGAATAGAATATTTTTAGTAACTGAGTGCCTTTTAATAAACATATGTTTTTCATAGAATATACCAGTGAATTGTTCAACAAGTCATGTGTGACTAGCACTAAAAATGGATTATATTATATTGGAGAAATGAATGAAAATGAACTGATTAGCAGAAAATATTTGCTAAGTGATTCAGAAATTTGGGACTTCAGTGCCTGCTAATTCCTATGCTATGTAGTAATTAAAAAAAAAAAAAAGAAAGAAAGAAAGAAAACACTAAACTGGTAACTTAGTAAAAAACACAGACACAAACAATTAAAAATTTCTTCAGGATTATGCTGTTGGTCTCCTAGGTACCCAATCAGTGCCTTGGTGTTAAGGATATTATCTCATTGGTAGGTTTATACAAGAGGGAATTAATTGGTTTCATAATGAGAATGGTAAGACTAATGTTATTACTTTGTCCTATAGAATGTTTTAAATTTATCTGAATTTAAAATATATGTTAAGACATATATAAAGGTGTATACACTAAAGTTTATTATATCTATTGACATAATCACCAGGAAACTCATTCTGGAATGTAAACTTCATAACTAAAGGAGCTTTTTATCCATTTCATTCATGGCTGTATGCCTAGAACCCAGAACTGTTTCTGGGATATAATGAAGACTTATTAATGCTTTTTGAATAAAAGGATGGCTACTGATATCAACTATCATTCATTAACAATAAAGTACTTTTGAAAACTTGGTCTTGTCCACATTACCCAGAGGAAAGCCTGGACTATTCAGTCTTAACTGAACCAGAACTTTCAGTTGCTTGAGACTCCAGTTGAAATCCCTTGTCTTTCTATCACAATGTGAGTTTAATCATTACCACCAATTCTGTTCTAGCCTGAGTGTGAATTATTTTACACCACTTATCATTGGGAAACATACCTGTGTTCCAAAGAACAATATACCATATGTGACTATAAAATGAAAATCAGCATATTTCTGTACTTGAAATAATTTAATTAGCAGAAACTTGTATCTTCTTTAGCACCTCTTTAATAACTAAGGAAAATATGTTTGGGAACCCAAAAAATATGTTTGTGAACCCAAACCCCATTGCCATAGAATTGACTCTGACTCATAGCAACCATATAATACAGAGTAGAACTGCCTTGCAGGGTTTCCAGAATGTGACTGGTAGATTCAACTGCCTGCCTTTTGGTTAGTAGCCTAAAGCTTAACTGCATCATCAGGGCCCTGTTTTCAAGCCAAAAAGAGTTCAAACAAAAATAAACAGCATAGAGGTTTTCTTGTTGTTGTTCTTTTTTTATTATTATTATTATGACTGAGTGAAAATGTACATTTCCATTTAAATTTACAGGCGCACCTATGTGCAGTTTCCACTGCTCTCCCTGCCCAGTGACAGCACACTACTCCTCTCTGCTCCATGTATGTCTCATCCTCCTGACAGTCTGCTTTCCCCTCGTCTCCACCCACTCTCCTTCCTCCAGCCAGAGGTCAGTAGGATGATATCCTATAGATGCATAGAACCATGAAGTGCATCCAATATATGATCACTCTGTGTCACCAAGTCCAATCCATTTGTGTCCAAATAGCATCGAGTTTTATAAAACAAAAACGATCTTCAAAACCACATATTCAAATTTGAAAGTCACCTTTGGCAATGTACAACAAAAAGAGCGAGAGCTGTGCTAAAACCCATTGCTTTGGAGTACATTCCAACACATAGCTACCTTATAGAACAGGGTAGAACTACCTCACAGGGTTTCCAAGAGTGAAAACACTTGTGGAAGACACTGAATATCTTTTTCCCATGGAGCAGCTGGTGAGTTCAAACCCCTGATCTTTCAGTTAGCAGCCAAGCATTTAATCGGTGTCTTAGTTATCTAGTGCTGCTGGACAGAAATACCAAAAGTGGACCACTTTAACAAAGAGAAATTTATCTCCTCACAGCAATGTAGGCTAAAAGTCCAAATTTAGGGCATCAGCTCCAGGGAAAGTCTTTCTCTGGTGACTCAGGACGAAATTCCTTGTCATTAATCTTTCCCTGGACTGAGAGGTTCTGAGGTGCAGGCACCCAGTGTCCAAAGGATATATTCTTCTCCCTGCCCTGCTTCCTGTTGGCGTGAGGTCCCCAACTCTTTGTTTGCTTCCCTTCCCTTTATATCCCAAGTGAGTGCCTCAAAACAACAACAAAAACCTGCAGCCATCAAGTTGATACTGACTCACAGAGACCCTGCAGCAAGGCATTATGTAATCCTATAGATGGAGTCCTGCATCACCAACACAAGCACTGCCTATACTCCTTCATTAGCATCAGAGAGGCTGGGTTTACATTACACAATACCAGTAATCATGGCTTAGCCAAACTACTGCATACACTTTTTGAGGGGTATACAATTCAATCCTTGACAGTTGGTGTGCCTCCAGGGCTCCAGTAGTACGGTTCTAACCAGTGGTGTTTGAATCCACCAGGTGCTCCTAAGAAACCATATGGGCAGTTTTACTCTGTCCTGTAGGGTCTCTGAGTCAGAATGGACTCAGTGGCAACAGAGAATTCTTTCCTTGTGTAGTGATGTCAAAGTGATCCTAAATAACTAGAATAACTCCATTTGGAAGCTCATGTGATCACTTCTGGAAACCCTAAGGATGTGGCAGTAAAATGTGACAGCTGCTAACCAAAAGGCTGGCAGTTCAAATCTACCAGGAATGCTTTGGGAACTCCGTATGGCAGTTCTGTTCTATCCTATAGAGTAGCAATGGGTGGTCACCTACAAATATCTGAGGGATTACTCCTGGTGTTTTCTCTTTTGTTGGTAATACTGTCAATGTTGTTGCCCTGATTCTGAATTCCTTTATTTACCTTAGGCACGTCTCTCCTTTTCTGGAACTAGTGCTTTCTTACTCTCCCCAACCTTCTGCTCTTCACTAAAGTGTAAATCTTCAGAAATAACTTAAGACGCTTTGACTTTCAGTATATTTGTTATCTAAAAGGTAACGAGCCTTAAGCTAAAATAATAAAACTCTAAAATTCAACTGTCAGTATGGAGTGGCAAGATATACTATTGAATGCCAGAGCAAAACTTATAAAATCTTAATAGTGAGACAAAGACAACTGCTTATATAAAATCTATATATACTCTGGCTTTGGGTAGGGTCTCACAGAGATTGCTTCTCTGGGGATTCACTGCCCATTGCAATACGAGCAAATAACAGAGGAATTAAAACAAGACTAAACAAAAACCCACTGTTGTGGAAGAGATTCCAGTTCACAGGGACCCTATACAAAACGCATAACCAAACCCAGTGCCATCAAGTCAGTTCTGACTTATAGAGATCCTACAGAGAGAGGCTTTTAAAAATCAAGTTAAAGTTAAAAAATCAGTAATTTAAACTTGAAAATCATAAATTTGCTTTAGGCTTTATTGTTATATTGAAAGAGACATTTATTTAGTCACTAGTTTGTCTCTTAAGAATGTTCTAATGGAGACTTTCATTGCCATCAAGTACATTGGAGAAAAGGTACTCTCTTCAAGTGTCTTGAGAAGTAGTGTGTGAGTGTATCAGGACATGAAGTGTTAAAAAAAAAAACAAGCATACACAGTTTTGTGAAATACAGTCAGTATTATAATTATGCTATCCATAAAAGCTATAGACAGCAAATGTAAACATTGTTTTCTGGTCAGGAAAGTGAGCCAGCATCAATGCCTTGGTTTATGAACTATTTCTCTTACTGGTCTCCTGGTAGAACCCATGTCAATCTGAGTTCTCTGAGAAGTAGAAATGCAGGATTAAATGTGCAAGAGACTTATCGGAGAAATGCCTATAAGAAAATAAGGGGAGGAAGCAATTTTAGACAAGAAAAACATGGTAGATTTGGTGTCTATGATAGGGCTGAGTGAAGCAAGGATTGGGGAGGAAGAGTCATAGACTGCAGCTGCATCTTCACTTGTGGCTCACTGTGAAGACTTCTACAGAAGTCCCACATTCTATAGGATGTGTCAGCATTAGTGCCTTTGTTATCCTTAGTGATTACCTCTGAGCAAAGTCATTCATGGATCCACGGAAGAAGCAGCCAGGACTGTCAGTTAATCACGCTTCCTGCAACATGTTCTCTTGAAGAGCAGAGCCAGCTACAGGGAAAGTGACTGGGAAGAGGTACATGGAAACCTTTGGGTTGGTGAACATGTCCTATATATTGATTACTTTGGTCATTATAAGCTATTACAACTTTTTTAAATGCATCAAAATATACCCCTAAAATAGATGTATTTTATATGCAAATTGTATTTAAATAATGTTATATTTAAAGTACATATTAGTTACTATTTTTAATGTTTTTCTTAATTTTTGATTAGTTTCTAGTGTACAATTATAAGTAGTCCCTGGTTTATGAACAAGATCCATTTCTAATTGTGTCTTAAAGTAGAATTTGTGAGCTGGATCAAGTGTGTAAAGTTCTTATTTAGCTTTACTGAAACTCAAGAAGAAACTGGTAGCCTGCTGTTAAAGAGCTTCAGTCGCTCACCAAAAGAACAGTAGCTTGAATCCACCCGGCACTCTTTGGAAACTCTATGAGTCAGTTCTACTTTGTCCTATAGGCTCTCTAGGAATCGGAATTGACTCATTGACAGTGAGTTTGGTCTTGCATTTAGCTTAAGTCTGAAAACCTTTCCAGTTTCTTAAAAGCTGCAACCTGCAGCAGGTGAAGATGATCGTGAGGAAGAAGAATTTGTTGCAAGTAGGAGTGAGTCTAGTTTCTACAAAATGAGATCAAATTTACATAATATTAAAAGGCAGTACCAGTTGTCCTTCACTCAGACATTTAGAAACCAGGGTACTGCCTGTATTTACATTGTATATCACATTTCTGGTTTCTTTCCTCATTGTTTTATTTTTTCCTTTTTTTTTCTTGTAATCTCCTCTCCTTTTCCCTTATTCTCCTTCCCTCCATCCTGTTTTAGTTTCCTTCTAGCTGAAGTACATATTTTAATTACTTGTTTTAGTAAAGACATACATGGAGGAATTTATATGCTTGGACTAAAAACAAACAAACAAGCAAAAAAACAACTAGTTTCATTCTTGAACAGCTGTTGAGATGAAATCAAATTCAGATTGACAATTATTTTGAATGTATTATTTTGAATGCATTATTCCACTGTCTTCTGGTATCTATTGTTATAAATGAGTAATCTGTCAGTCTGTCAGTCTTTCTAAAGCAGGGTTTACATTATTACTATTATTTTTGTCTTTGATGTTCTGTAATCTTACTCTGATGAGTCTCAGTGTGAAATTGTTTTTGTATTTCCTGCTTGAAATTTAATGTGATCTTTTAATTTGAGCACTCATATCTTTCTTTAATTCTAGAAAATGTTTACACAGATGAATTTTTTTCTCCTCCCTGTTCTGTTTATTATATTTCTGAAACTGCTAACAATCAGTGTTCTTAATTGCGAGCAAAGCAATTAAACTGCCTCATTTAAGGAGAAAATACATCACTAGAGAGGCTGGAAAATCAAAACCAGAAAATGAGCAGAAGCTCAAGAAAGTAATGAAACTGGGACCTCAGATAAGAGCATTCTACAGACTGAGAATGAAAAGTGACCACAGCCCCTTCTACGCAGCCCTGAAGCTGGCAGCTGCTGAGCCGACCCCGCTAACGTTGGAGGCTGGATGCTGGCTTTCCCGCCAGCTCCACTGGGTGCTTCTCAAGATAATGGGTGTCATCGCCTCCACCTGAAAGATCTTCCACTCTTCCTTTTTTCCTACAATATTACTTCTTCATTATTGCCCAGTATAGACGTGTTTGACTTAACTAGAACAAAAAAAGTACTTCATTTCACTGCAAGAAATGATAAGAAAATACTTTTCCTCCTAATTCTCTTTAGTGGGAAGGGGGCTTTGCCTGCTACACATTCCTGTAACTATGAGTGGAAAGTAGTTTCAGATTTTCAGTTTCCTGAGTATTAAAAGTCACCACATTACAACTTTTTGGACAGTTTGCTTCCCTGTCCCCTGACCTCCACAAAATTCTTCCAAACCCAGCTTACCTTCCCCTTATACAAACAAAAATGTGTTTATCAACATAGTGACAACTTTAAAGTTCTTCAGTTTATATGAATCCAAATTTCTATTCCTTCTTTTGTATCTTGAGGTTCTAATCTAACTATATTGTGATCTATGAGCTAAAATATAAATTCATCATTAAAATTATTTGTGAATATAATGAAAATGAAAACTTTGTTAAGACATAATTATATTGTTAACACAACATAGATGACAAGAGTAAGTATAGCTATTATCATTGTCTTCACTACTTCCCTTCTCTAGGCAACAGTCAATATTTAGGATTTTTCCCCTAGACTATGTATTTCAATCTATCCTTGTTTTTATCCAGTATCATAACTGGTTAATATTACCTAAGCATTTTGGGGTGGGGAGGTGTTTAGCTAATGAAGTCACAAAATTATTATTATCAATAATGAATGGAGGCCCTCATTGATTGCATTTTTATAGTAGTCTAATCACAATATTTTCTGTCATGGATTGAATTGTGTCCCCGCCAAAATGTATATAACTGTATGGCTAGGTCATGATTCCCAATATTTTATGGTTGTCCTTTGTTTTGTGATTTTCCTATGCTGTATTTTCAAAAATCAGGGTGGAACTGTAAATCACTTCATAAGATCATATCCCTGCTGCACTGTAAAGAGAGTTTCCCTGGAGTGTGGCTTGCATCACCCTTAATCCTTTCATCCTACAAGAGATAAAAGGAAAGAGAAGCAAGCAAAGAATTGGAAACCTCACACCATCAAGAAAGCACCAGAAGAAGAGTATGTCCTTCAGACCTGAGGTTCCTGTGTCAAGATGCTCCCTGAACAACGACTGATGCAATACAAGGACTTTCCTCCAGAGCTGGGGAAAGGGAAAGCCTTCTTCTGGCAGACACCCTGAATTTGGACTTGCAGCCTACTGGACTACATAAGAATAAACTTGGCCTTGTTAAAGGCATCCACTGGCAGTATCTCTGCTAGAGCAGCACTAGTTGACTAAAATGTCTCCTTTCTTAACTTTTATACCAGAGAACTTATTTTACCCCATTAAGTTGGAATCAGTCACCCTGGATAATACAATTACCTATATTTTGTCACTTTCACTAATTTTACATCAAAAATGAAAATTCATTGTCATCAAATAGATTCCTACTCATAGTAACTCTAAGAGGAATCCTAAATCTCTAGATTTCCAGCTCAAGTTTTAATTTAGTGGACTCATATTCTTTTTTTTTAATTATTATTATTGTGATTGAAAGAAAATGTACATTCCCTTATAAACTTGAATGCTCACCTATATGCAGCTTCCACTGCTCTCCCTGCATGGTGACAACACACTCTTCCTCTCTGCTCCATACATGTCCTATCCTCTCGAAAGTTTCCTATCTCCTCTTCTCTACCCACTCCCCTCCCTCCAGTTTGAGGTCAACAGGACAACATTCTATAGACATATAGAACGATAAGCTGGCCACAAAATATGGACACTTGGAGTAGCCAATTCCAATCCATTACTGTCCGAAGAGTTCATCTTCATTATGCTGTATGGACAGGGACATCATAAGCACCAGGGGCCATGCTCCCAGGGGAACCGCAAAGCCCCTGGACCATCAGCTGTGGTATTTTAGTGGAGATCTTGGGGTGCATGCCTTTTTAGTTTTGTGTTGCCAGTGAGACTCAACATTGTGAGCTTCATCGTGGCTATCACTGGTGGTGGCCAGGCACTAGTGGACTCATATTCTAAACGACACAACTGTACCTAAATCACAGTATGGACAAGTAGAAAAATTTCTAAACCAATGGAGTTCATCATTTCAATATACAAAAGACTTTTTTAATTAAATAATTTGTTGTTAAAAAACCAAAAGTGTTATGCCTACTCCTACATTTGTTCTTTAAAAATAAATTCTTTCATTGTAGAAATAGCACCATTTACTAGTTGATAGTTGTTAGATACCATTAACTAGTGTCAATTATTGTTGTTTGGAACAATAAAATAAACAATAAAAATATTTTTAGTGTATCAATAGGCCAGTCCACAATTCTATAAACCTTCAAAAGATCCAGTGAAACAAGTTGTTCAAATAAGCAACTTCTCTGAAATACATTGACTAGAAGTAAAGTTGCACAGTGTATCATAATGTATAATAGATATATAAGATAACATGCAGGAACATTGATTATAAGGTAGAGAATTCAAATCCAGTTCTAGAAATTTATAACAGAAAGGATAATACCTCACCATCTTAAATCTTATTTCATCAGATTAAAGCATCAATAATTTTAGCTAATAATCTGTTGACCTTCAGACATATCCTCTTTGTTAATGATTTTAAGTTCTAGTTTATGTGCTCTGTGATCTTAACTTCAGTGATGAGATTTAGCTATTTTAATATAAATATTTTAACATATAATATAATGTGGCTTCTTAATACTTTTGAAATTCTCTTCCCAGTTGTCTTATTCTATACTTCGTAATCTCTACCATCCACTCATTTCAGCAGTGAAACCCTAAACCTTATCATCTCAGTATTGACGTATCCTATAACCTCAATTACGTGCATCCTATTCTATGAACAGCATCTACTACCTTTCCAGGTCACTTCCTCTTCTAACATGTCTTTCTCTACTACTCTCTTCCACAGGAAGTTAGCAACAGTTTTCCAGGGAGTAGTTGCTCTGGTAACTTGAGTATCAGATCAGAGTAAGGAGAAATACTAAAACACTTTGCCAACCTCTAATAACTATGTAGCATGAAAAAAGTTCAAAATGATGTGTGTTTTATTGTTTTGTTTTGTTTTTGTTACACAGCATAATGACTTACACTAACTCATTGTTTTCCTTGAAATATAATGCTCATGTACAAAATCACAAATTGTGTGACTGCGTCATCAAGGCTCAGTGGCAGTGAGAATGCTAGAGACCTGCGGGAATGCTACTCAAATTAACAGAAAACCAAACTTGCTATCATCGAGTCAGTTCCCACTCATAGCAAACTCATTGCTGTCAAATTAATTCTAACTCATAGTAGAACTGTCCCACAGAGTTTCCAAAGAGTGCCTGGTAGATTTGAACTGCCAACCTTTGGGTTAGCAGCCATAGCTTATAACCACTGTACCACCAGGGTTTTTGCAACTTTATAGGTCAAAGTAAAACTACCCCATATGATTACCAAGGAATGGCAGGTAGATTTGAACTGTTGACTATTTGGTTAGCAGCCAAACATCTAACCACTGTATCACCAGAGTATATTAGACAATATTAAAATATTTGGGGGATAAAAAAAAAATGTTGACTGTGAAAACTTGAAAGATTGCCAACGTACTGAATGAAATGTAGCTACAGGGGAAGATACAAGACAGCAGTATATTTAGGTGATGTGATTAATACTAGCACTGAAGACACCAAAAACGACTTCAGAAAGCATTTAGCTCACTCACAAGTATTATATCTTAACAACATAGCTGGAAATGACAACTCCCTTCCACAACTCTACCCACTTTAAAAGTAGAAAGTTAAAACAGAAAATGCTTGTCTGTAAAGCCCATAGCAATACGTGTATCTCAAGCCTATTTTTTCCTAAATGTACTGAAGCATAAATGAAGTACAAGAAGTGACATATATGAAGATAGATATATATTAGAATCAGGTTTGATATGTGCATACAACTCAAGAAATAATTTCCATAAAGGAGGCGAAGAATATGTCCATCACTCGTATAAGTTCCCATGTGACTTTTGAAATTCATCCCTTCACCTGTACACCCATTGCCAGATACCTACTGGACTGACATGTGTTTCTGTAAAACTGCCCAACAAATTAAAGTCTCTCAGAGCAAAGATGATGTTAAGAACATATAGCCTACTTGAACTGTAATCACTTCAAATGGGCAAAAATTCTTTTGGGAAAACAGAATATGTATGTGACTTTCCCACTAAAGCATGAAAGATTCAGGACAATTGGTATCATGGAATGAATTGTGTCCACCCCCATTCTACCACCAAAACATGTGTAGAAATTTGGCTGGGCCATAATTTCTGGTACTTTGTGACTTCCCTACATGCTGTAAATCTTGCCTCTGTGATGTTAATGAGGGAGAATAGACAGCAGTCGGGTTCGTGGGTCAAGGACTCAAGGTGTAAGAGGTCTGTGTTGTGCCTTGAGGCCATCTCTTTAGATTTAAGAGAAAGAAGGTATCAGAGAGATTTGGGGAATTCACACCATGAGGAATACAGTACCATGAGCAGAGCATGTCCTTTGGAAAAAACCCGGGGTCCTTGAGCCTCAGAAGCTTGCAGTCCAGGGGAAGAGTGATGAGAACCTTCCTCCAAGCCAACAGAGATGACTTCCCCTGGAGCTCATGCCCTGAATTCCGAACTATAGCTTACTGGATTGTGACAGAATAAAATTTCTCTTTTTAAAGCCATCTAATTGTGGTATTTATGTTACAGCAGCACCAGACGACTAAGACAACTGGTGGAAAATAAAAACACATGGGTTGACAATAAAAGAAATATAGGACTGTGAGATTTATATCTCAAAAAATTGTACATTGTTTATGACACAGCAAACATACTGACATTGAACTGATGAGATACCCATGGGTTTTTAAACTGTCCTGCCCGAACAAGCAGCCTACACAGTTGAGACTTAAAATGGTTCTTGTGTCTCTAAACTTCGATGTCCAGAAACCTAGCTCATTAGCTGACCAAGAGGGTTTGGTCCCCTTGGATTTCATAGTCATGGCCCAGGTGGGTAGTGGAATGGAAAGGGTTTTCCACAGGCAGAGCCAAAGATCTCAGGAAGAGGGTTCTTCATCCTCCCCAGGAGAAGACAATAGAAACTAAGGGAGACCCAGTCCTTACTCTCAGAGTTAAGAATCCTCCCAACATTTGTCCTGCAGAATCTGAGAAAAGGCTGTGGTATGTTTCAGCAGTTTGTTGATAAATGTTTAACAACAAGCTCTGTGGGGAAAGATAATTCTGATCCTAGTGTTTGCTGATTTCCCTGGCATAAATATTCCTGAAATGGCCAATTTCCAACTATCAATGTGATGTCAACTGGCTCACAAATTTCCTCAACATTTAACAGCTTCATCTTGCAAGCATGTACCATCTGACTCCAGCACATCAGGAGCTATGTTTACTATTTCTCTCTTTATGTCCAAGGCCACCTACTGTAGTAACATTGTACCTCTTCTACCACCACACTTTGAGTACAACTTGTCGTTGCAGTTCGTTGCAGTTCATGGTCCCAGGATTAAATTGTGCTGCACAGGAAGTCTACCACATAACACACAGAGGTACTGGGTTTGAGATTCATTTAAGATTCATCTTTTGAGAAGGAGTAGGCCTGTATCACTCTTTGTCCTTCATCCTGTTCTCTTACAGGGAGATAATTCAGTTTCTACTGGGTGGTCAAGCACTGACAATATATTATTACAGCCAAAATGCTTCTGATAAAAATTATTTGTGTCTTGCAATTTCTTTGATGGTTTAGTTTTCCTCTGGCTTTATTGGTGTCTTAAAGCCTGCTGGAATTTGACTCTAGTCAGAGGCCTAAAGCATAGAGAAAATAAGACTTAAGATTTGGCTTTCCCTTGACATGTAACTTCTTTTACATGAGGCAATTCAAGAATGTCAGCTAAGGCAGAAACTCTCTTAAAGCCTGTGGCAGCCAGGGTAGTTTTGGTCAGCAAGAAAAGAACAATTTTTATTCACTCACTTAATTTTAACCCAGTCAAAGACTTTTTCGTATCAATAAGTATATATTTCTATAAATTTGTTCTTATTCCAATACTCTTATCAAAACTTGGAGAATGTTTTTCATTATGTCTTATTACTGATTCATGAATCTGTATATTTGACTTTTGAAAATACACATTTTAACTGCTTTTAAAAAATTCTATTGTTGGTAATTCTTGTAGATACATATATTTTTTTTGTTTCAGTAATCATTTGACTGTATGTTTTTATTTTTTGCTGGGAATTCATCTTTATTGTGAGACATTCTTATTCATTCGGTTCCCTGAGTTCATATTAACACACCCCAAAGTTTAAGAATTCTACAGTTTCACAGTATCTTGTCATGTAAATTTCTTATCTGCAGTTTCTAGACATTTTAGGTAATGTGAATTTAGACTCAGTTCCCAACCATGAAGCGGCCTCAGAGATCTGATCCCTCATGATGTCTCTTTTCCGCCTGCAGACTTGATTGTCAGCAGTCTACCAATATAGAAAAATAGAACAAGGAGTCCTGAATTTCAATATGATGCTAATAAGCATTTTGTAGCTCCTGTATGCATTAAGGGAGATTCAGCTTTTATAGCACAGAATAAAGTTCTTGCTTCTTGTTTCTTTACAGATGCTGACATCCAAACTTCCGCTTGTTCAGGTCTTTATCTACTTCTCATTTACCTATGGTCCCTCTGTCTTGAAGTCCTCCTTACCAAAAGTTTCATTTCCACTTGATTTTCTGTTTTATCATTGTATTTTTTTTCTTGTCTTAAGTTTTGGTTTAGTGTAGTGGGTTAAGCGCTAAGTCTCCTAACTATAAGGTCAGCAGTTTAAATCTGCCAGGGGCTCCTTGGAAACTATGGAGCAGTTCTGCTCTGATCTCTAGGGTCGCTATGAGTTGGATCCAAATCAAAAGCAGTGGGGCTTTTTTGGTTTTTAAATTATAGTTGCAAAGTAAATTATTAGTTATTCTTTTTACTTCTTTTGAATTACTGAATCAGGAATGAAAGTCTCTCACAATACTTGAATTTACCATATTGAATAAAAGACAGTATTAAGTATTTTTCAATTAGAATGTGTACCACATTAGAAATAAATACTTTTGAGATGCTAAGAGTCAAGACTTTCGCTTCTCACAGCCAACATAACACACATTTGAAGCAGTAATTCAAAATTCCACATTCCCAATTCTAATATTTTATTAAGCTTGTTCCATTTTACCTAAGTTTTTTGTTTTTGATTCACAGGAGGTGAAAAAGATAATGCGGGTGATAGTCTTTACTACAAGGCACTCTTTATATGTTTTCATATCCACTAAATGTTTGTGGAGTACCTACTACAAAACAGTAGTCACTGTGGATATTTTAGTGACAAGAGAAAAATATGCACCAATTTCTATTAGTATGTAATCTAATCAGCAACAATGCTTACACACCCACATTTACCTGCAATTACAATACGTTAACAAACATGAGTTAGTGATACATATATACTCTAATAATAATAAAGAACATTAAAGGGTAAGAGAATGAAGGGGTAGATGAGTGTGTTGGTGTCATATATCAAATTCTGTCCCTCAAAAATATGTGACAACTTAGCTGGCCATAGTTCTCATTAGCATGTAATTATCCTCTATTTTGTGATATAACTATCGTTCATTTCCTGTGTTATAAATTCCAAACCAAGAGAGAGAATGAGGATAGGCTATGCCTTGAGTTACATCACCTCACTCATGTCACACCCTTACTCAAGTCCCTGCTTTCATCCCCTAGAGTTTCTAAGAGGAAAGCAGCCTTAAAGACAACTTGATTGCAGTCCAGTGAAATGAATGTCAGACTTCTGATAGTAAATGTGTATTTCTTCACCAGTCCATTTGGGGCAATTTGTTTCAGTGAATTATGACAGGTCAAAATCTGGGATCTCGTATACATTTGCTAGTACTTTGGATTTTGTCTTATTAACTTTGACCCTCCACTCTACCAAGCACAATGCCCTTCTCCAGGGACTGATCCTTCCTGACAACATGTCCATCTTTGCTTCCAAGGAGCATTCTAGTTGTGCTTCTCCCAGAACAAATCCGTTTTTTCTTTTGGGGGTCCATGGTACATTCAACATTCTCATACAATACGACATTTAATGCATCAATTCTTCTTCTGTCTTCTTTGTTCCTCGTCCAGCTTTTGTACACATATGATGCTACTGAAAATACCATGGCCTGGGTCAAGTGCACTTCAAGGTGACATCTTTACTTTTGAGTACTTTAAAGAGGTCCTTTGTAGCAGATTTTAGGTTCAGTTTAGCAAGGTGAATTAAATTCAATAGTATCCACAAAGTCCAGGTAACACAATAAAAGGTTTCTTTATGTTTCTGAACATTCAGGTAGAAATAGGTAGAGGTATTCTGTGTGTTAACTGCAGCTTAATTCACTTGAATCATACTTATTTTAGCTTTTTCAATGCCAAATGAGTACGACTACATACAAAAGTGGATTCTAAAAGTTCTTTTCTGCTGGTTTGTCTCAAACATTTGCCTGTCTGGAATACAGAAAATATCTAATTTTAGCACTTCAAAACATGTTGAAATAGATGGAAGTAGTAGAATGCAGCATAGCTTGTTTATTTATTCAAAGTCTATTTGCTTTTCGAGAGTGGATGGATTAAGTGTGTTTATATTTGTGTTTGTTTTACCTTCTTTAATTAGTAGCTTTCTAAATACCACTGAGAAGACATGGAATATATTCCTGGAAAGCATAAAACTCCTTAACACCTTCTCTTTTGTATCTGACAGAATTATAGCTTGCTTACCAAGAGAAATACATGGCTTAGGAAAGAAAATGAAGCAACAATTTAGATCATAATATTTCTCTTTATTGGCTAGCATGTTCTCAGAAAAGGTATCTGTAAGACTCATAATATTCTACAGAAATTTATACCCTTGTCCTTCTGTTATTCCCTCCACATTTCCATGTGTTTTGAAAGTATTTTCATTGTAATTTTTTCATAAAGCCATAAGTGGAACTAAAATTGAGACTGTTTTTTTTTCAATTTCAATTTAGTTTTGTTTTCCCGCCAATGTTTCTGTGTTAAAGTGGCTGTTTAAGCTTCACTGATGTCGTTTCACTTTACTGCCATGGAGAGGAAACACATCATAGGCAGGAGGAATTTCTAAGTATACGTAGCTTACTATCAGGTACTGACGTGACAGACAATCTCTGTTCTGATTTTCTAAAATATTTATCTTCCTTAAAGTAAGATAGGTCAAAATATAACTCCCTCTAGAGTTTGCTAATTAAGTACATTTTATTACAGGAAAATACATCTTTAGTTTGTACAAATATTTAGTCCATTTTTCAAAAAATCACTAACAAAAACAGTAATTTAAAATTCTTGAAAGTAAGTGGTGGGAACTTCTAGAGATCAATCATTTACATTTTCCTACATTGGAGCTTTTGAAATGTATAGACAATTAGTTTAAGAATTGTGTCATCTGCATAATGTAAGGGTAATGAGTCTGTCTTCTTCACACCCCATTCTTCTTCATTGAGTCCAGCTTCTAAGATTATTTTCTCAACATACAGATTGAATAGGTATGCTAAAAGGATACAACCAAAAGTACATCTTTCCTGAATTTAAACCACACATTGTTTTCTTGTTTTTTCAAATCACTGCCTCTTGATCTATGTACATGTTCCTCGTAAGCACAATTAAGTATTTGGGGATTCCCATTATTCTCAGTGCTATCAATAATTTGTTATGATCCACACAGCCAAGTGTCTTTGCAGAGTCAATAAAGCACAAAGAAACATATTTCTGGTGTTTTTTGCTTATAGCCGGGATCCATTCGACATTAGGAATGATAACCGTGGCTCCATGTCCTCTTCTGAATCTGGCTGGAATTTCTGCCAAAAGAAGGAACAAATCTGCCTTGGAAGAAGTACAACTGGAGTATTCTTTAGAAGCAAGAATGGTAAAACTATGTCTCACATATTTTGAATCTGTTACTAGGAGGGATCAGTCTCTGGAACAGGACATCACGTGTGCTGAAGCAGTTGATCAGTGAAAAAAGAGGAAGATGATCAAAGAGTTGGATGGACACAATGACTATGACAATGAGCTCAAGCATAACAATAGTTGTGAGGATGGCCGAGGACCAAGCAGAATTTCCTTCTGTTTTGCATAGGGTCACCATGAGTTGGAACTGATTCAATGACACCCAACAACAACAGCAACAATCTAAGAATTACTGATGTAAATTCAATTAGAATTCAATGTGATTTACACTGAGTCTACAAAACACTAAATTAAGTAGCATGGAATGTATTCAAAATATATTTTTCATCATATAAATAATAAATGTTGCTCAAACATTTGTCAAAATAAAATACTTTCAGTGAAATTTAAGAAAGTATATATGAAATATATTAGTCTAGTAGAGTCTTAGAATTTAGGTTTAGAGTGCATCTAAAATTTGGTTCAGATATGTTGTTATAAAGCTGAAGAATATGAAGCCAGCAGCACTTGACAAGATAACCCTCTGTATTCATATTGAGAACCATTGAAATAGCCATAATAAGAGCTAAACATTTTTTATCTCTCAGATATATAATTATTGCCGTGTCAATAGAGAAGTCTTCTTTTGGAAAGTGAAGCTTCAATTTTTATTTATTCATTGTCTCACATGGCTATTTTTTTCCATTGAAAATGTATATACTAAAAATTTTTGTCGATGTAACAATGTCCATTATTACAATTCCTTGTCACTGATTACAATTTCCAGGTTGAGCCACCACTAACAATACCCACCCAAAGATAACCCACCACCATTCACAAAATCTCAGTGCTTTCCAAACAAAATCTGCCCTTTTTCCCTTCCTCCATTGCTTGTAGTTGTTAATAATCTTTGCTTAGTTCATATAAATGAGGTAAACACAGTATTTGTGCATTCATGAATGATGTATTTTACTCAGCACAGTGTTTTCAAGGCTTATTCATATGTGGCAGGCACCGTGATTTCATTTCTCTTTTTTCATGAGTAATATTCCACTGTTTATAGCATTCCATTGTACATAATATTCCATTGTGCATCAAGTGTAATAATTGCTTGTGTACACACTACATTTCATTTATCCATTCTTCTGTTGACATCTGGTGTGCAGGTTTCTGTTTGTGTTCCTGTGTTTACTTCTTCTGGCTGTATGCCTAAGTTTGAGATTACTGGCTCATATGGTAGTTCTGTGCTCAACTTTCAAAGAACCACAAAACTGTTTTCTACAGTGGTTACACCATGTTTCATTCCCACTAGCAATCGATGAGGGTTCTGATTTTGCCACAACCTCACAAATATCTATTGCTTTCAATTTTTTTCTTTTTATCATTGCCATTTTAGCGGGGCTCAGATATATTTAATTGTGGTTTTGATTTGCATTGTCTTCCTAAAAACTAGTGAAGGCACTCTCATAGCACAATGGATAAGCATGTGGCTGCCTACTACAATACTGATTTCCAAATCACCAGCCATTCTGTGGAGGAAGGATACGCCAGTCTGCTTTCATAAAGATTGCAGCTTTGGAAACCTATGGGACAGTTCTCCTGTGTCAAATAGGGTCTCTATGAGTCAGGACTGAGTGGACCACTAGAGGTTAAAACCACTACAGGTTAAATGACTACTGAGTTATGTTGAACATATTTTCATTTGCTTGTCGGCCATGTGACTATCCTCATTGTTGAACAATCTGTTCTAGTCCTTGACCCATTTTTGATTGAGTTATTCTCCTTGTTTTGGATATTAGGCCTGTACCCAAGTAAACTCTGGTGGCATAATGGTTAACTGTTGCAGCTGCTAGCCAAAAGGTCAGCAGTTCAAACACACTGGATGTTCCTTGGATACTCTATGTGGCAGTTCTATTCTAAGTTTGCTATGAGTTGGAATTGATTCAATGGTAGTGGTTTAGATTTTTATCCAAGGAGCTCTTGTTGGTCACTGCCAATCAAAAGTTGGTGAGTTCAAATCTATTCAGTATTTCCATGGGAGAAACAATTGACAATCTACTCCTGTAAAAATTACAGCCAGGGAAATTCTGTGGCAGAAGTTCTACTCTGTCAAACAGGGCCACAATACGTTTTTGTCAACTAGAGGGCATAAAACAACAGGCCCTTATCTAATGTATGAGTTTGAAAATTGTTTCCAGATCTGTAGGTTCTATTTTCTGTTTGTTGATAAAGTTCTTTGATGTACAAAAATGTTTAAATTTTATGAGGTCCCCTTTATCTATTTTGTTTTTCAACTGCTTGAACCTTGTCATGTCTGATGATCTATCATTAAATCTTAGTTACCGGAGCTTCTCCCCTAAAGGTCCTTCTAAAAGTTTTGTGGTTTCACTTTGAATCACAGTTTGTGTATTACATGAAGGAAGGAGCCTGGTTCACAATTCTGCATGTGGAAATTCAATTTTCCCAGCACCATCTGTTGAAAAGAATTCACTCCACATTGAATTAATTAGCAACTTTGTCAAAAAATCAATTGACCATAGATATACAGATTTACCCCTGGACTTTAAGTCCTATTCTATTGTTCTATATGTTATTATACCAGTATCAGAGTGTTTTAATTACTGTAGCTTTATAGTACATTTTGAATGATGATTGAATTTCATTAAGAATTTTCCCTTATATTTATCATTATTTGAATCCCTCTTAAAGCTTTTCCTGTTTCATTTTCTTCCTAGCCATTTTAACCTTTAAGTTAGTTAGACTCTCTTTTTAAAAAAGCTTTGTTTATTAATGCATAGCTGGGTTTCTTCTGTTAAACAATGTGATAAGAACCTTACCCAAGAAATTTCTTTCCCTGTAAGAGAATAATTCAGTAGGATAAAAATAATCAAGTGCGGATCTCAAGGAGAAGCATTAAGAAAACAAGGATAAAATACAAGGATCATTTATAAATGTTTATTTTTAGTGTAGAAGGCTTATTTTAAAATGTATAATTGATCCGACTCGACGGCACTTGGCTTGGCTGTTGTTAACAGCAGTTGAGTTTACTCTGAGTAAACTGATTTATGGTGACCTCACGTGCAACAGAATAAAACCTTGCCTGGTTCTGCACCATCCTCCCAACCATCAGCATGTTCAAGTGCATCCTGGGAGCTGCTGTGCCGGTCCAGCTCACTGAGGATCTCCCTTGAGCTTGCTGGTGCTCTACTTCACCAAACATATTATTTTCCTCTAGTTATTGATATCTTCTGGTGGTGTTCCAAGGGGAATAAATTAACCACTGTTCTGTTGCAATCCTTGCCTTTTCATTTCAGTCTAAATATGTAGGACTGTCTTCCAAATCTTTCCTAGTTTGGAAGCCCCACTAAAGCCATCTACCATCTGTGTCTCTACTGACATGTCAAATACGAGTGATATAGGTTCCAGCACTGCAGTGACATGTGAGACACGATAGCATGAAAAACTGACAGGAGAACGGTGCAGACTATAATCCAACAGAAAAAATGACGAAGGTACTCCCTTAGATACAACATGAAAAGATTTGAAAAACGTATTCTTAGTGTCTTAAAAATTTGCACAGCAAAATCGTGTTTGTCAAACTAGGGTGCATACAAAACAACAACAAAAGAAAACAGTAGTTAGCTGGAGTGAGTGAGGAGAGGGTGACAAGGGAGCACACGGAGAGCATAGGTGGAGAGAAAATGTTTACTGGATATTTATTTACTCACCTATCTATGAGTATCTATCTCTTTTATGTGCTATTTGTGAATTGTGTGAGTAAATTTCTTTTGCAAATATAAAAAAACTATTTTAAATTCATGTCAGTTTCTATGTAAACACAACTGAAAGCAAATACATAAAATAGGGCATTCAAACTATATGCACACACAAACACACACACACTATGGGAAGCAAAGAAGAAAGAAAGCAAATGAAAATTTTCAGGAAAATATAATTTATTACAACATAATCAGGTTTATTCTCGTCCTTGGTGGCAAAGCAGTCAAGATTTCAGGCTGCTAACCAAAAGGTCAGCGTTAGAATCCTTGGAAACCCTATGGAGTTGTTCTCCTCTGTCCTATAGAGTTTCTATGAGTCAGAATCAACTTGATGGCTCACAACAAGAGCAATATAGATTGCGATGGTAGATTGACAAGAATTGTTAACGTCCTTTTAAGAAGGAATCACTGATCTCCATTCTAACAGCTGAAGGACTACTCCTGCTACTCTGTAACAGAAAGTGGATAGATGGTTGTCTACAGAAAATAAGACAGAGATTATCTGACCTGAGAGACATGAATCACATGTGATTGTAAGTAGAAGTACTGTATCACAACATGGAACATTTAGGTAATAAAATGAGAGACACTAGTTCACAGAAAGCTGGCACCCAGCTTTATATCCTGCAGCCAGGAGATACCTTTGTTCAGAAATTTCACTAATTCACAAGGAAAGACTTGGAAGATTTCCTAAAGATACAGTTCAACCAGTTCACTATTCGAGGGAAGTTCAGCTGACAGTTTGCAGCCATCTATTGAAAGTTTTCAATTACCTTCCAGGGTGTACTCTTAAATACAACAGACAGCCAGGGACCACCAGACTTAAGAGAAAAACCTTTAACAGGTTCAGCAAATCTACTGAAGGAAAAACAAACAAAAAAATGTTAGACAAGAAAAAAAAACAAAAAACTTTTCATGTTATTCATACCAAAACCCAAACCCATTGCCATTGAGCTGATTCTGATTCAAGGAGACTTTAAAAGACAGAGTAAAACTGCCTCATCGGATTTCTAAGGAGTGGCAGATGGATTCAAAGAGCTAACGCTTTGTTTAGCAGTCCAGCTCTTAACCTTCGTTATCCTCAGAGAGAGACGTTTGTATCAATGAAATCTAAGAGGGTTGTGCGGTAAAGTAAGCCATATTTGGAGAACCTAAAGAAAGTCTCCTTGATACTAAAAATAATATAGCAGGAAATGAAAACAAAAATTTAAATGATTTTCACAATGAAGCTGAGGATCTCTCATAAGATATAAACTAAGAAATAAAATGGAAAGCATGAAAGACGGGGCATTTCAGAAAGACAAGTTCAGAACAGAAGAGAAAATTATTTTTGAAATAATTTAGGAAAATAACCTAGAAATAAAAGGCACATCTTTCTACAATAAAAGGGCCTACTGTGCTGCAGTCCACTGCAGTAAAATAGACCCAGAGCAAAGAATGTTACTGTGACATTTCTGAATACAGGTGAGAAAATATAAAATCCTGAAAAAGTAGCAGCAGCAGCAGCAGCAAAGAAAATAAAAGGAAGCATGCACCAAGGATAAGAAATGTTTTAATACCTTAAGGAAAATGTTAGAAAAGTTGTCTGCAAATTAAGACTTGCTAGTAGAATAAGGATATCTTCAAATAGGTAACATTGCAAATATTGCTCGTCCATTCATTCAGAGGATGCTACAGAGGATGTGGGAAAAAAATGAAGGAACAAATTAAGAATTAAGAAGTCATGGGATCCAGGCAAGGACGGGGAATAACACAAGAAAGAGAGACTAGATTACATGGCTTCCAGGACGATGGTGAAGGGAGATATTGGCATGGATTAAGGTAAACCTGAATGATGGTAAATGTAAAGACCTAGCAAAAGTCACTCAAGGTTATTAGGCTACAGTCTACCTTCTGCCTCAATTACCACCCTCAGACCAGACTAACAAGCTGAATTCCTCTCCCTATCTCTGAGGATATAGAGTTGATTAAGACCTCAGGAAAAGATAATGAAATTTTGGGTAATTCACGCTGTTTGTTAGATGTAATGGAACTTTATGATGTAATGAAATCTTGTGATTCTTGACTACTGTTCTGCGACAAACCCCTACCCCTTTGAATTCTGGCCATTAAATCCACTAGAAATGTAACCCAGATAGGACAGCTTTTGGCTTGCTCTCACCCACACTGCTAGCAAATCTGAAAAATAAAATATTCCTTGAACTCCACGCTGTCTCTCGATTTTCAGCTACGGTGACAAGCAGAATGAAATTGCTCCAATTTTGGCAACAAAAATATTCCAAAATCCATGTAGTTTCATACAGTGAAAATGGTAGATATGTGGGAAAAGTAATTTTTGAAGGATGTGGTTTTGAATTGTTATAGCTAAGTGAAAAACTAAGCCACTGAACAAATAGAATTATTACCTCTAGATGGCGAAGTTGCAGAGATAAGGAAAAGTAAACAGTTTATTACATGGTGGTGTAGTGGTGAAACACTATGGCTGCTAATGTAAAGATTGGCAGCCCAAACCTGCCAAGTGCTCCGTGGAAACTCTGTGGGGGTAGTTCTCCTCTGTCTTCTAAGGTCTCTATGAGTCAGAATGACTCAATGGCAGTGTTTTTTTTGTTTTTGTTTTTTTATTATATGGGTCAGGTAAATAGTATCTATGCAGTCAAATTATGAACAGTGCATCAGAGGAAAAAACAAAAAGGGAGCATAAGCATGTTGAGAATATAGACGGGGAGTGGGGAATTTTGGTGAAAAAGAGCCACTCATTTTCCATAGAGGCATGTCCATGGATAAAACTTAATTTTAAAACAAAGAATCAAAAATTACCAATAAAATCATGATATTTAGGAAAACGGTTACAAATGTAGGAAGAATTAGCTGAGAGTTATCAGCAGTGCCTCTGGGGAAGCAGAACTGAAAAAAAAGTGAGATCATTTGAGGGATACTCAAGACCAAAGGCCTAAGAGACTTTGTTCCAGATCACCCCCAATTCTCAGGGAAAGACATGACCTCTACATTCCAAAAGTCCCAGGCGAGGACACCAGGGTTAGGCCCTAGAAGGTACCACTATAGTTTCAGTGAACTACAAGCAATGAATGACTCATTTTTTTTTCATAATTAAACTCTTAACTAACGGTAAAGGAATTAGGCAGGGAAGATAGGGAAATAATTCATGTTTAAGCATTCTTCTTTCAGATTGCTGACCAGATTAGTCTAGCCCCACTTTGTTCCCTTGATGCCTTGTGACGGTTTGTGAGGTTGGGAAGCATATGACCTCCGTCAAGTTCACGTCCCCTCAGAGGACCCCACACATGCCCAACTGCCCACATTGTTGCCTCCGTCTGCATGACAAAATCCCAGCAGGATCTGATGGAAAGCATTCTCCCTGCTCGCTGTGTCTTATGGGCTCTGTAATAAACTTCTTTTGATCACTCACCCTGATACCTGTCTCAGAGACTGGCTTTTAGGGGTAGGTAACGGGAGTCTGGAGCTTTGTCTGGCAGCAAAGGTAATGTAGGTGTGGTGATCAGGGTTATATCAATTTGGCTGCTCTGTGTTTGGCTGCTGTATCAAGTGGCAGGGTGGGGTCTGTGGTGGCTTCCTGCCCCTCAGATCTCGTCTCTCCACCTTCCACCACCTGTAGCCAGTGTGCCTAAGCAGCCAGCAGCTCCTGCTCTCTTCTGGCATCTGATTCCTGGACCTGAACTAGCAGCTGTTGGATTCATCAACCCTTACAGATGGCATCTGAGAGTCCTGTTCCCCGATCTGCTGATCATGGGTTTGCCAGCCTCTGCAGCTCTGTCTCGCCATCAGCTTGGGATCTGCCGACCTATACAACCAGTGATCTCAAACTCTGGTCTCTGATCTGCTGGCCTCAGGTTTGCTCATTCCTGTGGCCGTGTGAGGCTTGTTCCAGGACTTGGGATGCTCAGTTTCTGTAATTGTGTGAGCTGTTTCCCTTATGTATAAACTTTTCCTTGTACTTTGTGTATAAATCTTTCCTTGTACATATATATGTTACTGGTTTTGCTTCCGTAGAAAACCAAGCCTAAGACAGCAGCCAAATGCCATTTTTCAAACATCATTTGGTTCGTTAAAGTATGTGTAAGGTTATTGTCATGGGTTGCATTTTGTTCCCTCAAAAATGTGTGATTCCTGATATCATATGATGCCCTCTGTATTGTAAATCCTGACTCTATGATGTTAGTTAGGATGAATGGGCAGCAGTTGTGCGTTGGTGGGGCAGGGGCTCTGTGTAAGATTGTTTTGTGCCTTGAGGCAGAATTTTCAGATACAAAGGACAGAAGCTAGCAGAGAAAGTTAGGGACCTCATGCCATCATGAAAGAAAACAGTGCCTGGAGCTGAGTGCATACTTTGGAAAGGACTCAGTTCCCTGTACCTCAGAAGCTTCCAGTCCAAGAAGACAGACTAAAAGACCTTCTTCCAGAGTCAGCTGAGAAAGCATTCCTTTGAATGCAACAGCCTGATTTTGGACTTTCAGCTTACTGGACTGGGACAACATAAAACTTTTCTTTTTAAAGCCACCCACTTGTAGTATTTCTGTTAAAGTAACCCTGGATGACTAAGACAGTTACCACTGGAAATATGAAGACTATAGATGAATGAAAGATTAATACACACACACACATATAAATTACAAAAATCTAGAAAGCAATGGGTGTAACATAAAAAATGTACTTTTAAAATAGAACTTCTAATGGCTATTAAATATTTTTTGAAAGTTCACCCCAGTAATCATCAATCAAAATGAAGTTTCAATCCACTTTTCCAAGTTATATTTTTTAAAATGCTGGGGACAACTTAATTTTGTATGTTTGTGCTAGATAAAGGAGCCCTGGTGGTCCAGTTTGGGAAATGCTGGTGGAATAGTGGGTTAAGTGCTACATCTGCTAACCTAAAGCTCAGCAGTTTAAATCTGCCAGGCGCTCCTTGGAAACTCTATGGGCAGTCCCTCGTACTCTAGGATTGCTATGAGTTGCAACCAACTCGACTACAGTGAGTTTGGTTTTTGGTTTTGCTGGTATAGTAGTTGAGTATTCAGCTGCTAAGTTAAAAGTCATGGTTCAGACCCACTAGAAAAAAAATGTGGCATTTGACCTCTGTAAAGATTACAACCTTGAAAACCCTGTGAGAGACCCTGGTGATGTAGTGTTTAAATACTATTGCTGCTTTCCAAAAGGTCAACAGTTTGAATCTGCGAAGCGTTCCTTGGAAACTCTATAGGGCAGTTGTGATTTGTTCTATAGGGTCACTATGACTCAGAATTGATGGAAATGTGTTTGGTGTTGGTTTTTTTGGAGTGATATGAGTTAGAATCCTTTTGAAGGCAAAGGAATTCATTTTTTACGATACATATGAAACATATGCATAATTTTGTGTAATATGTTATATGTTTTTACCCAATGATTTTAGTGAAGTAGAGAAAACCAATGGAGAGAAATTATTTGTATTCATTGTATGCAAGTCAGGCTGCAAAATTTTAAAGGTAGGTAAGAGGCAGGGTAACAAAGGGACAGATAGAGAATACCTGTTTGAGATTTCTAAAGAAAGGATAATAATACAGTCTCAGTTTCTAACGTGCTCATTAACACTTCAACTCACGATGTTGCCCACATTAGTATTACTCTGCCCTTTCCTTTTTTAAATCTCTTAAAATTCACCTTTAACTTTAAATACCACTTCCTGATTTAAATTTTTTTGTGTGTGTGGGCTGCAAGTATTTTATTTCCTGTCGTATTATTGTTAGAGCAGCTCCATCCGTTGTAGGAGTCCATAGAGCCTAGTGGCTAAGGATGTGATTCCCCAGCTTGATTGCTTGAGTCCAGAGCCTAACCCTGCTACCACTAAAATCCTAACTACTAAATCCTAACCCCACTACTACTAAAAAGTTTTGTTAGCTAAGTCAAATTAGTCAAACCCTCTAAACTTCCTTTTCCTCACCTGTAAAATGAGATTTCAAAAAAGAAAAATGTACCAAAGTCATGCTAGGTTTGAAAATAGAGCTACTGTTTGTGAAAGCCTTAGACTAGGATCACTGAATACGTGTTCTTACCGTTGCCAGAGTTATTCATTTGTGTCTCTGGCTCTCACATACAACTGCAAAGTCACTGAGACAATAATTATGCTTTCACTTCTCAGGAAACCTAAAATAATACTGTATTTTAAAATTCGAATAGGTCAGTTCTATATTTGTCACAATAGACATGTGTGCAGATTCAAATATAATCAGGATAAAAACCTCTCAAACATGCAATAATTTTAATTCATTTTTTAAGTAAGTTAATGCCTATATTAATGATAGCTATTTCTCTGGAAATTGACCATTTTCAGATAAACATATTATGTGTGATCAGGTAGGTTTCATTTAAATTTAGTGGACAATTTGGGAATATGCAGTATAAATGCAGTAATTAGCTCTGACTTAACATACAAAGTTAAGCATTACATCTGCTAAGCAAAAGGTCAGCAGTTCCGTGGAAACTCTACGAAGCAGTTCTACTCTGACCTCTAGGGTCACTATGAGTCAGACTCGACTCAACATCCGTGGGTTTAACATACAAATGTTAAGGGAAACCCTGGTGGCATAGTGGTTAAGTGTGACATCTGCTAACCAAAAAGTCAGCAGTTTGAATATGCCGGGTGCTCCTTGGAAACTCTATGGAACAATTCTACTCTGTCCTATACGGTAGCTGTAAGTTGGAATTGACTTGATGGCAATGATTTTGGGGTTTTGGTAATACACAAATGATTCCAGAAAAAATAAACCAGAAAAACTTATAATTTTTCAAAAGCTGTGTATTTATTTCAAAGATACCAATTAATATTCCTAACAACCACCTGTTTTAACGGGCCCACTGTTTGTTGATTCTGCTCGTCTCACTCAGAGAAGGTCTTACATTTCTATTACCTCGGCCACCTTTGAAAATGGTTTAATGCTTCAGGAGGTTTTGAATGTTTCTAAATGATTTTCCAAATTTGGCAACGCTCACCTGTCCATCTGTAGTTTGAATCCTAGGTGCAAATGTGCACTGTTCACTTGTGGGCCCTGATGTGCACAAAAATATTCAACATAATTAGAACTCTCAGAATCTGTGAGATTAGAAGAAGTCTCTGGGAAAAAATCAATTAGAGCCAAATGAGACTGAGACTATCTCCTGTCAGTTAATGTAGACTGCGTGTTGCTGCCACAGATGCTTTATCGTACAAGCTAAATTGTAACTGCCGGGACCAGCATCATATCTGGATGTGCAGAGCTTTGTACTGACCCATAGACCCCATCTTCAGAAGCTGTAATTTGGTTGCTCTGGGTTAAGGCCCATTTCTGCACAGTACTTAAAGGTCCCTGATTATTTTCCCGTGCACTTCAAGATATGATTCGTAGTGTGTATGAAGTGTGGCTAGTTCAGCTACCATGTTTTGCTTTCTCTTGGATATTTGTATCTCTTTTCTGTCCCATTTCTACTGTCTCTTATCTGAAAGAACAACACTTAAATGCTACCCTTGACCACAGGTTCCTCATGAGCAAAATTAAGAATTCTGAAATCCCCATTCTCCACAATGTTATCCGGAATTCGTTATAATCCACATACTTGTATACCTTTGTATAATCCGTAAAACACAGGTAAACATTTTTCTGGCGTTCTCTGTTTTCAGTCAAGCTGTATCTGATACCAGCAGTGATATTTCTGGTTTTGTACCTCTTCTGAATCAAGCTTGAATTTCTGGCAATTCTCTGTCAATATACTGTTGGGCCACTTTTGAATAGTTTTTCACAAAATTTTACTTGCATGTGATATTAATGATATTGTTCAATAATTTCTGCTTTTGATTGGATTACTTTATTTGGAATGGGCATAAACACAGATATCTTCCTGCTGGTTGGCCTAGTAACTGTCCTCCAAAATTCTTGACAAAGATGACTGAGCACTTCCAGTGCTGTATCCATTGTTGAAACATCTCAGTTGATACTCCATCAGCTCCTGGAGCCTTGATTTCCGCCCATGCTTTCAACGAAGCTTTGACTTTTTCCTTTAGTACCATAGTTTCTGAACACTGACAAATTCTTTTCAGCTTAAAACCCCTGTGTATTCCTTCCATCTTCATTGGACGCCTCTTGCATCATTTAATATTTTCCGTGTATTATCTTTCACTGTTGCAACTCGAGGCTCAAATTTTCTCTTATGTTCTTTTAAGCTGAGAAATGCAGAGCATGTCCTTCCCTTTTGGTCTATCTCCAGCTCTTTGCACACATCCGTATAATACTTGATGTTGACTTCTTGAGCTGGTCTTTGAAATCTTTTCTTCAGTTGCATTACTTCATCGTGTCTACTTTTACTCTAGCTGCTGGACACTCCAGAGCAAGTTTCAGAGTCTCTTCTGCTGTCTAATTTGGTCTCTTCTTCCTTTCCTGTGTTTTTGGTGACCTCTTATTTTCTTCATGTGTGACATCTTCGATGTCAGTCAACAACTCTTCTGGTCTTCAGTTGTTAGTGTTCAATGCATCAGCCTGTATTGAGATCCGGAGGCTGACTTCCTGACCAAACAAGGGGACACTGCGCAGTTCAAAGTCAGAAAAGGTGTACATAAGGATCGTATCTTTTTACCATATCTATTCAATCTGTATGCCAAGCAAATAATCAGAGAAACTGGACTATAGGAATAGGACAGGGCAGCAAGATTGGAGGAGGACTCTTTAACAACCTGTGTCACGCAGATCACACAACCTTGATTGCTAAAAGTGAAAAGGATTTGAAGTACTTACTGAGAAAGATCAAAGACCACAGCTTTCAGTATAGATTACACTCCAACATAAACAAAAATCCTCATAACCGGACTAGTAAGCAACATCACGATAAACAGAGAAAGTCTGAGGTTGTCAAGGATTTCATTTTACTTGGTTCCTGGGAAGCAGCTGTCAAAAATCAAAAGACACATTACCTTGGGAAAATCTGCTGCAGAAGATCTGTTAAATTGTTAAAAAATAAAGATGTCACTTTGGAGTCTAACGTACACCTGACCCAAGCCATGGTATTTTCAATTGCTTCATACGTATGTGAAAGCGGAACAACGAATAAGGCAGACAGAAGAAGAATACTAGGACTGCCAATTAAGTTCATGAACTCATTTTAGAAAAAATGCTACATATCTCACTGCTGAACATCACTACGGTCCCCTTTGAAGTACTGACCTTGGGAAGCTATGCACCGACGCCAGCCCCTAGTCCACCCTTCAAAGCTTTTTGGAACCCTTTTCCTGGAATGGCCATCAGAATTGTTGTTGTAGTATCTTTATGTCCTTAATGCCACCAAATTGTCTTCCTTTCATTATTTCTTTCGTCTTTGGTAATGAAAAAAGTCATTGTGGGCCAGATGAGTAAGGGGGGTTATTCCAACACACTTATTTGTTCACTGGTGAAAAACTCCTTCACAGACAACTATACAGGTAAGTGCATGAAGCTGCCATTGTGCCAACACATGCAATAGCCATTCCAGAAAGAGTCCCAAAATCTCTTTGAGGAGTAAACTAGGCATCGGTGTGTAGCTTCCCAAGGGGAGTACTTTGAAGGCGGCTGTAGTGATATTCAGCAGTGAGGTATGTAGCACTTAGAACAATTAAGTTTGCTGACTTAATCGTTGGACCTTGTAGATACCTTTGCATTGTGGTTTTGGAGGGTAATATTGAATATACATGGGGCTGCCAAAGAATGAACAGATTTGTTCCAGAAGAAGTTCAACCAAAGTGTTCCTTAGAAGCAAGAATGGAGAGAGTACACCTTACGTACTTTGGACATATTTTCAGGAGGGATCAGACTCTGGAGAAGGATATCATGCTTGGTAAAGTGGAGCATCATGGAAAGAGGGAGACCCTCAACAAGACAGACCGACACATAGCTGCAACAATGGACTAGAGCATAAAAGCAACTGTGGGCATGGCACAGGACTGAGAAGTATTTTCTTCTGTTGTACACAGATATGGTCGCTAGGAATGGAGATCGACTCAAAGGCACCTAACAACAACAACCCTTGATCACGTATTATCCTAATCTGTATCACTTCCTTCATAGTTGAATTTCTTCTTTTCTTAACTTCTCGGACTGTTCCTCATCTGTTTTCAGTCTGAAATACTCATCTTCTCCCACTAAGATTACCCAAAATGTTTATGATTTTCATAAATCTATCTTGCTGACTTCTTACTAATGTTTGTACTAAATCACAGTTTTATTGATTCTCTGACAAAATTGTACTAGTTTCCTCCTATCACTCTGGCAACTTGTTTTCTATTTCCTTTGCAATCGCGTCTTCTTTCATTCAGTCATTAATGTTGAGGATCCTTGAGACTTTTTTGTGAACCTTATCCTTAATCCATACAATTTATCCTTCTCAGACATGTCTACAAACAAGAGTATATCCAACATGTATGTGTAAATGGTGTTGAAATTTACATCTTTCACTGTCACTTCTTTTCTGACCCATAGAGGTGTGTAAGCCAAACTCAACATTTGGAAACCAAACTCATGGTCTTTCCTTTTCAAATAGCCTTTCTATAGAATACCTAAACTAAGTGAACGGCACTATCCCTCAAACATCTCCACAAGCCTGGCAATCACAAAATAATCTTCCCTACACCTCAAAATCCACATTCGTCACAGAAACCAATAATAATAACAATAGCAATCAAATCTGTTGCAGTGGAGTCACTTGAAACCTGCAACAATGCTGTAGGACACAGTAGAATTGTTCCACAGGGTTTCCAAGGAGCAGCTGTTGGGTTAGAACTACTGAGGTTTGGGTTAGCAGTCAGTCTTCTGAGCACTGAGCCATCAGGACTCCCCATTCATCATCCAGTACTACTGATTTTCTTTTTATCGCTCCTGTTTTCCCACTACCCAATTTCCGTCTTTTCTCCGCCTGAGTTTTATCTGCCATCCTATCGTGTCTGTAGTACTTACTGCTTTTCCCTCACTTACTGTGTCTTTCATTTCTTGATCTAAAAATTAAATTTGGTTGTGCTCCAAATCGTTGCTGGTTGCTTTTAAATGGTCTCTTTGGTTTTTATGTTTCTGAAGATTCGTTGTTCTACACAGTCAATATTCTAATTTTAAGTCACATTTTTGAAATCTTAGATGAACTGTTTATTCAGAAAAACTTAATTAGATCTATTTAAATGCTAAATTAATATTATTTTATTAAGTTACATTTAGAATTTGATGTTCTTTAAGTATTTAAATTCAATTCATAAATGAAATACTGTTGCATTTATAAATCCAGTACAGTAAGAAATTACTTTTATTTTATTCATATTTGAGTATTTCAAGTTAAATCAATAAATTATTTAAATAATTATTTTCAATTTACATTTTCAATTTCATCAAATTAAACTACACGGAAAAATTTAATACACTCAATCTATCATAAACATTTCAGTTTTGTTTCTGATATAGAAATAAAATCTTTTTAACGATTAAACATCTCTTTTAGATCTAATAAATTTACACAGTGAATTTGAATCTCCATAAACAGTCCAAAACTGTTTGCAGACTTAATCAATTTATATTTCATATTTCAAAATCAAATTTCAATGAAAATTCATTATTCAGTTTTATATTCAGTTAAATCAGAAAATGCTTCTCTACTATAGCAAGTTACTAATATACAACACATTGTTATGAATTTAATTGTGTCTCCTCCAGGTACCTGTCAACTCAGTTAGGTCTTGAAACCCATTATTGTATGATTTTCTACTACTCTGTCATCTGATGGACTTCCCTATGTAGCCTCAATCCTATCACTACGATGTAATGAGATGCATTAGTGGCTGTTATATTGACAATATCTACAAGATTAGACTGTTGTCTTAATCCAGACTCTTTTGAGATATAAAAAGATAGAAGCAAGCAGAAACATAGGGACCTTGTGTCACCAGAAGAGCAGTTCTAGGAGCAGAACTTGTCATTTGGACCTGAAGTTCCTGCATTGAGATGCTCCTAGAACAAGTGCAGGCTGGTGACAAGGACCTACCTCCAGAACTGATAAAGCTTTTCCCCAGAGCTGATGCTGTGAATTTGGACTTGTAGCCTACAAAACTGTGAGATAATAAGCTTCTGATTATTGAAGCCATCTACCTGTGGTATTTCTGTTATAACAGCACTAGAGGACTAATTGAGTAGGCTGCAAGAAGGCATGAAGAAACAGCCTGCAGATGCTTAGAAGTTTAATAATAAAATTAGAGAGTTAGACAACCCTATAGAAAGTTGTGATAACTCTAGTGGCATAGTGGTTAAGTGCTGTGACTGTGAACCAACAACTCAGCAGTTCAAATTTACCAGATGTTCTCTGGTAATTCCATGGAGCAGTTCTACTATGTCCTATAGGGTCACTATGATGCATTCAACTTGATGGCAATGTGACTGTACAAAGTCAAAGAGAAAAACAGGGGAAATGAAAGGTAGAATTATTGAGAATGAAGACAAAACATATGACACCAGTGTATCTGAGGAAAAATCAGATAAAAGAATCTCTAAATGAAGAATCACTGAGAATTATGTGGGATTCCATTAAGAGGAATAGTCTACAAATGATTGTAGTACCAAAAGGGGAGGAATAACAGAAAAGACAGAGAAAATTATTGAAGATTCATTATCCAAAAATTTCACTGATGTCATGAAAAATGAGAGGATATTTATCCAATGTTCTCATAGAACTACACACAAGGTACATCTCAAAAGAAAGATACTTTAATGTGTTACAATCAAATGTGTAAATACTAAAGATAATGATAAAAATTTAAAAGCATCTCAGGATAAATGAAAAGCTAATCTTCAAAGGTGACTCAGTAAGACCAACTTCTTACTGGACAACTGGACAACTCAGAAGAAATTATACAGGAAAGAAGGCAATGAGATGACGCATACAGAGCCTTGAAGAAAAAAAAAATGGTAGCCAAGAATCACTTATCTAGCAAAACAGTCTCTTATATGCAGTGGTAAAATTTGGAGATTTCCAGATAAATAGAATTGTAGAGAATTTGCAAAACCACACCAAAATTTCAATAATACTAAAAGGACTCCTTCAGCTATAAGATCAATAACATCAGATAATAACCCAAAGCTAGAAGACAGGTTTCATCAACCAGCTGGAAACCCAGATAGGAACATTATAAAAATAAATCAAAGCTAAAGCACATAAAACAGGGAAACAGAGATGTCATTATGTATGAAATCTGACAAGTCCATGAACTTAAGTGTTCTGAGTGCTATGTACCTCATTGCTGAATACCACGATGGTCACCTTTGACGTATTCTCCTTGAGAAGCTACACACCAATGCCAATGCCTAGTTCACCCTTTAAAGTAATTTTGGAACTCTTTCTGGAATGGCAACTGTGCATGGTGGCAAGGAGGCAAGTTCACAAACTTAATTGTGTAGTTGTCTGCATGGGAGCTTTTAGCCAGTAAACAAATAAGTAAATTGGAACAACCTCCCTGTTCACCTGATGTGGTCCCCAATGACAATTTTTCTTTACTGAGAGATAAAGGAAATATTGAAAGGAAGACATTTTGATGCCATTCAGGACATCAGAGGTAATATGATGACAGTTCTGGTGGCTGTTTCAGAAAAAGAGTTCCAAAACTGCTTTGAAGGGTACACTAGGCACTGGCATCAGTGCATAGCTTCCCAAGGAGAGTACTCCAAAGGTGAATGTAGTGATATTTAGCAATGAGGTACACAACAGTTTTCCTAGGATGAGTTTGCAAAATTGGTTGCCAGTTCTCATAAAACATGACAACGTTATAACGGAAAGACAGTCTAAAAAATGTCATTTTACATCTTTCACATGAGGAAGTCAAAATGACAGAAAGAAATTAAAGATAGTGTGAAATTGAGAAAAATAGAAGCAAATACTAAGGTAATCACAAAGGAACCCACCAATCCATTACACCACAATTAAAAAAAAAAAAAAAAAGCATGGAGTCTCTGCAAATATAATACAAAAAAATTAAAAAGATGTAAAGAAAACACATTAAGAAAAATGATTCAGCACAGAAAATTAAGTGCAACAAAGAAATTGTCAACAACAGACTAAAAAAGGCATCAGAATGACAGTACTAAACTCATATTTACCAATAGTTATAATGAATGTAAATGCATTAATGTGCCCATAAAGAGCTGGAGAATGGCAAAATGAATAAGTAAGCATAATCAGCCCATTTGTGGCCTTGCAGAGACATACCTTAGACTTAAAGACTCACACTAAAACTTAAAGGATGAAAAAAATATATTAAGCAAACAACATTTAAGAAAAAGAAGAGTGACAATATTAATTTCTGATAAAATAGACTTTAAAGGAGAAACCACCACAATGAATAAGGAAGAGCACTACATGATGATTAAAGGATCAGTATACCAGTAGGTCATAAGTAATATTTATATACCCAATGATAAGGCTACCAAACACACACACACACACACACACACACACACACACACACAACTTTGAAAAGAGAAACAGAAAGCTCCACAACACTTGATGATTTCCACATACCACTTTTTGTAAAGGACAGAACTTCTAGAAAAAAGCTTAATAAAGACATGAAAGATATAAATGCCACAACTAACCAATTTGGCTTCATGGACATATATAGAACACTCTACCCAACAGCAGCCAAGTATACATTCTTTGCCACCACACTTGGAACATTTGTCAGAAAAGGCTGACTATTAGGCCACAAAGCAATCCTTAACAAATCCAAAGCATCAAAGTATTTCAAAGCATCTTTTCGACTATAAAGCCATGACAGTGAAAACCAATAATAGAAAGAATAAGGGGGAAAAAATTAAAGCAAACACATGTATACCGAATAACATCTGGTCAAAAACTAGGACAGAGTAAAGAAATTCACAGAATAAAGAAATTCCCAAAATAAAGAAAGTCACAGAATAAAGAAACTCACAGAGCCAAATGAGAACAAATATATATCCTATCTGAATCTTTGGGACGCAGTAAAGGAAGCACTCAGAGGTGAGTTTATTTTAACAAATGTACATATCCACAAAGGAAGAAAGGCCCACATCAAAACCTTAATGTTACAGCTCTAACAAGTAGAAAGAGAGCAGCAAAAGAACCCCTCAGCACAAGAAGAGAGAAAATAATAAAAATTACAGTAGACCTAAATGAGTTAGAGAACAGAAAAATGACTGAAAGAGCTAATAAGACCAAAAGGTGGTTGAAAATATTAACAAAGTTGATAAACCATTGTCCAGAATGAAAAAGAAAAACAGAAAAGGAAGCAAATTAACCAAACAAGAAATGAAATGGATAATATCACAGCAGAATCAACTAAAATTAAAAGTCATAACAGAATACTATGAAAAAAGTACTCAAACAAATAGAAAAATCTAAAGTAAATGAACAAACTTCTAGAAACACACTACCTACCTTAGCTAACACAAACAGCAGTAGAACAATTAAATAAATTCATAACAAAAGAAGAGATTGAAAAGGTAATTTAAAAACATTCAACCAAAAAAAGCCCTGGACCTGATGGCTTCACTGGAGTGTTCTTCCCAACTACCAGAGAAGAGGTAACAACAGTATTATCAGTATTTCAGAGAGTAGAAAATGATGGAATACTCTTCAACTAATTATCTGAAGCCAGCATAACCCTTATACCAAAACCAAGTTAAGACACCACAGAAAAGGAAAATTACAGACCAATAAGTCTCACAAACTTAGGTGTAAAAATCTTCAACTAAATTCTAGCTAACAGAATTCAACAACATCTAAAGAATATAAAATTCACCATGACCAAGTGGGATTCATAGTAGGTCTGCGAGTGTGGTTTGATACCTGCAAAATAATCAATGTGCAGGTGGAGAGGAGGGGACAGGAGTTTGTTAAAAGGATACTACAAGTATAGAATGAAAAGGAGTGTGATGTCACCAGAAAGGAGAGCAGAAGGAACTGCAGATAGGCAGGCATGCACAATTAATTTGGACTGTGTACTTACACTTAATCATAATAAAGATATTACATATATTAAATAATAATAATCAATGTAATGAACTACATTAATAAAACAAAACAAACCACTTGATTTCATAAACTGATGTAGAAAAGGCATTTGACAAATTTCAAGACACATTCATATTGAAAACTCTCAGCAAAATGGAAAAGAAGGGAAACTCCTCAACATAACAAAAGGCATTTACCTGGAACCAACAGCTCCCAAATGGAGAGAATTTGAAAGCATTCTCCTTGAGAATGGAAACCAGACAAGGATAACCTTTAACACCATTTTTACTCAGGATTATGCTGAAGGTTCTAATCAGAGCCATCAGGGAGAAAAACACGTAAAGGGTATCCAAATGAGTAAAGAAGAAACAAAAGTGTCTCTATGAGTGTTCGCAGATGGTATGACCTTATGTACAGAGAACCTGAAAGAATACACAAAACATTTACTGGATCTAATAAAAGAATACTGCGAACGGTCAGGATACAAGATAAACATTAAAAATCAGTTGGATTCTTCTACACCAACAAAGAGAGTGTCAAAGAAGAAATTACCAAATGAATGTCATTCACAAGAGCCCCCAAGAAGGTAAAATACTTAGAAATAAATTTAACAAGCCACATAAAAAGCCTATACAAAGAAAAATATAGGACATTACTGAAAGAAATCAAAACAGGCTTTCATGAGTCAAGAAAACTGCTGTGCCTGTGGAAAGGAAGACTCAACATTGTAAAATGAATATTCCACACTAAATGATCTATAGGTACAATGCAATTGCTATCCAAATTCTAAAGGTGTTATTTAATGAGAGGAAGAAACAAGTTACACAGAAACAAGTAAACAGTTTCACACAGAAAAGGAAACAGGCCTTGGATAAGCAAAGCATTACTGAAGAAGAACAAAATTGGAGACCTCGTGTTACTTGACTCTAGAATCGATTACACTACCATTGTAATCAAAGCAACAACAGATACATATACTAATGCAACAGAATTGAGAATCTAGACATAAAATCATCCCCTTAAGAGCAGCTGATATTTGACAAAGCCTAAAACCTATAATAAACTCTAGAAATACAGGTCTGTTTAACCAATGGTATTGGCATAACAAAAGTGAAACAAGACGTATGTCTTACACCATGTTTCAAAACTGACTCAAAATGGATCAGAAACCTAAATAGAAAACTATATTTAAAATCTCCAAAACTAAAGAATATTGTAAGAAAGAAAAAGAAAAGAAAATAGTAACAATTCTGGGAGCTCTAATACATAGCAACAGAATGCAAAATTTTAGTAACAATGCACAAATATCAGAAGAAAAAAAAAGACAACTGGAAATTCCAAAATAATCAAACACTTATTCAGAGATTTCACCAAAAGACAACCTACAGACTGAGGAAGAAAAACTTGGCTACAACCAGTCTGACCAGTATTTAATCTAAAACCTACAAGATACTGAAAAACATCAATAACAGAAAGGGAACCCAATTAAAAAAATGGACAAAGGATTTAAAGAGGCACTTCAACAAGGAAGACATCCAGGACATCCACAGATACATGAGGAAATGTGTGCATCACCAGCCATTAGAAAAATGCAAATCAAAACAGCAGTGAGATATCATCTCACCCCAAACAAGGCTGAGGTTAATACAAAAAGCACAAAATAGTACTTGAAAGAGGCTGTGGAGAGCCCGGAACACTTATATACTGCTGGTGGGAACGTAAAATGGTACAAGGACTTTGGAAATTGATTTGGCACTTTCTCAAAAAGGTGGAAACAGAACCACCATACACATCAGCATTCTTACTTCTTGGAATATGTCCTAGAGAAATAAGACCCTCCATATAAATAGATACACACACACCAATGTCCATGGCAGTAACGTCCCAATAGCAAATAGATGAAATCAAACTAGGTGCCAAACAGCAGATGAGTGGATAAACAAACTATGCTACATATACAAATGGAGCAATACACAATGATAAAGAACAAGGGAAACATTTCACAGCATGCAAGAATTTGGAAAATGTCATGCTGAATGAAATTTGTCAGTCACGAAACGACAGATACATTATGAGTCCACTATTTCAAAGACTCATGAAAAGTTTAAATATACAAGAAAACAACCTTGATGGTTATGAGGATGGAGAAGAAGGAAGAGAAGTGTTTGCTAATTTGATAATACAAAAGAACTATTTTAGGTCAAGGGAGGAACATACAGCGGAGAAGTCAGCACAACTGGACTAAATCGAAAGCTAGGAAATGTTCTAAATACCACCACACATTTTGAAGTACAGAGAAGCAGGCTTCCGGAACCCTTGGTTTCAGGGGACATTTTGGTCGATTTGCATAACCAACTATAATAAGAAACTATTCTACATCTTACTCTGGGATCTTAAAAATCAGCAAGTAGCCATCCAAGAAGCATCAGTTGGTCTCAACTCACCTGGACAAAAAGAGAATGAAGAACACTAAAGACGTAAGGAAAATATGAGCTCTAGCAACAGAAAGGGCTGCGTAGACCAAAGACTACATCAGCATGAGACCAGAAGAACCAGATGGTGCCCAGCTACCACCAGTGATTGAACTTACAAGGAACTTAACAAAGAATTCCTGATGGGGGTGCAGAAATGCAGGGTGCAGAACTTGAACTCTAGGGAAAAGATCAAATTTGGCGATCTGACAGACTGGAGGGTCCATGAAAGACATGATCCCCTAACTGTCTTAATAGAAAACTTTTCAGAAGCCAACTCTTCAGACAAAGATTAAAATTATCTGTAAGACGTAAACTTATGCTGGCGACGAGTGTGCTTCTTAAAGTAAATATAGGAGCCTAACTGGACAGTTCCTGTTCAGAGGCAAGATGAGAAGAAGGAGACAGGAATTGTTTGAATGAACATAGGAAATTCAGGATGGAGGGGTGGAGTGTGCTGCCAAAGTGCGGAGACAGCATCTAGGGCACACAACACACGTAACAAAGTATGCGTAAGTTTTTGTGTGAGAAACTGACTTGACTTGGAAACTTCACTCAAAACATGTTAAGAAAAATTAAAACAGTGAAAATGGAATGTCTGTAAGTGAAAGGGATCACGACACTAAGAAGAAACGTAAACTTTAATACCTAAAGCAGCTACAACAGAAGTCACAACAATACCTCAAACAATGAAAAACTCAAGTGAGATCTTGTGATGAAAAGCTTATTTTTGTAACATAACAACTTGTTCTATCTTTGTTGCTGTATTTAAGAATAAGGAAAATGCCATAAGGCTATAGCATGGAGAGCAGTCTACTGGTTTCTTGTAGTTTCCTCACTTCTCTCTCAGAAGCACTGGCTTCCTAAAGGTCCTCTTTTGGCCTTAGTGTACAGGAATTGAGTGAAGCCACCCAAGTAGCCAATTCACCTCAAGTGTCACTAAGCAGCTCTTGAAACGTGACTGTTGGAATTTCAGCCTTCGAATAACAGCCGATAAACAAAGACACCAGACAGTAACTATGAATAACGTTTTATGAAATGATTATCTTTGTAAGGGGCTATGAGTGTCCCCACCTTAAGAGCTTAATTTAAAGCTTTTCAGACATGAGGAATTCCTTTTCCATGAAAGCAAACAAGCCAAGTCTGAATCTATGAATGTGAATGTGAATGAGAAAAATGGATAAAAAGTCTTTGGTCCCTCAAAAAAAAGAAAAGCAACACAACAACAACAACAACAAAAGCTCATCGTCCATTTCAACAATAATCAATATTATGTTTCCGGTTTCATCTATTCTCTGTCACCGTTTTTCATCTTGCGTTACTACCTCTACGTGTCTTTTTCTCCATTACTACCTCATCAGTTTCTGTCTTGTATTCTCCTTTTCTACTGAATCATTTTAAAGCAGAATACTTACTCCTGGAGCCAGGTTTTCTTCCTTATTTCATCGGTCTGGTCAAGACTCATAAATATTTCAGTGATATTGAGTTGTTTTCTGCTTTCCTATTGCATCTTAATTTGTTTCTGTGGTTAAATCAGAGTCCATGCTAATGATAAACCCCTCCAGCACAATCAAAACAGCCACACGATCCTGTCTTCAATGCCAAACTTAGGTTAAGTTAAAAAAAAAAAAAAAAAAAAAAGGAAATCTTCTATGCTTCATAGATCACTTATTTTTTAATAAGATATATAAGTATAAAATACAAAAAAATTAAAAGCATTTATAAGTTCACAAGAAACATGCTCTATAATGTTTACTTTTGAAATGTCATAAGCATTTTGTATCATTATCATAACAATTTACAGATTCAATTTACTTTGAATAATTACATTAGTTGGCCAAGCTAGTTAGTGGGACCCGTATAAGATTTTAAAATCTTCTGACATCATCATCTGTCAAAAAGTCTTACAAATAACTTGTGCTTTTCCTTCCCTAGACATGAAGTGAGTTTTTTCCTCCCCAAGCAAATCTGATTCTGTTTTATTGAAAAATAACACCTTAAAGATGAAAAATGTAGAAACCAGGAGATACTTCTCAAGATTGAGTTCATAAATATGTAATTTTAATAGGCATGAGTTCATTTTTCCTAATAGCTGTGATATTAACATGCTGTATAGCTACAAGAAGTGTAATACTTTTACCAAACTAGAATTGTAATTTCTTTTCTTTTATGACTCAATGAACCATACAATAATAACTTTAACTAATATTTGTAGTTCTTAATAAAGTTAACACATGTACTGGTTATATCCATCAATATTAAACATAAATTCGAATAGTCCTTTGTCTTATTTAATTGGAACTGCCTGATTTAGGAGCTTAGCCTGGTTTTCTGTTCTCCGATTAAGATGTCTCCTTGAATGTTCAGTTTTGTTAGTCTATTTGAATTACAGCGGACAAGATCCATTATGTCAGATCAGGCTCGAAGATCATGGAAGTAGTAACAATATAAAGAGCAGTGAAAATAATTTCCATTATTCTGATGTGGAGGTTGAAAAGAAAGCGAGAAGCTAAACCTGTGCCCATTCATGAGAAGAGAACCAGCCAATAGTAATTTTCTCCCAGGCCCTTCCAGTCTTTTCCAGATATTGGGAACATTTGACAATACAAGTATATACTGATCAGACTTCTTTCACTACATGTTCCAGTCATTTGCATTTTCTATTTTATGTAAATGGAATAAAATAGTATACTCTCATTTTTCTTACTTTCTTTTTACCAGCAAAATTATTTTGAGATTCTTCTGTGTTATATTATCCATTGATTGTTATTTTAGCGGTGAGTACTGATAAGACTGATTGCCATTGAATTGATTCTGACTCATCGTGCCCCCTGTGTACCAGAGTAGAACTTTGTTCCACAGATATTCAAGGGCTAATTTTTTTGGAAGTAAGTTGCCTCTCTTCCCTCAAAGGCAACTCTTGATCAATTTAAACCTCCAGTCTTTCAGTCTGCAAATAAATACGCTAACCATTTTCACCTCCCATGGGTTCTGGTGAGCATTAATGTATTCTAGGAATTCACTATATTTTGTGTGTCCGTTAACTTGACGAAGGACATCAGAGTTGTCTCAAAGTTTTCATCATTATACATAGCCAAAATGCACCACCAGTGGGTGAATTCAAACTCATAGTGATCCTATAGGACAGACTAGAACTGCCCCATAGAGTTTCCAAAGAGTACCTGGTGGATTTAAACTGCTGACCTTTTGGTTAGCAAATATAGCACTTAGCCACTATGTTACCAGGGCTTCCATCTCATTAATGGTCTCTATCTTTCTTGTTGTCCCTCTACTTTAGTAAGTATATGTCCTTCTCCAGGGCTTGGTCCCTCCTGATAGTATGTTCAAATCATGTGACATTAAATCCCACCATTTTGGCTGTACTTCTACGAAAGTTCCTTCTTCTGGAGTTCCATATATATTGAATATTCTTCACCAACACTATAATTCAAAGGCATCAATTTTTTTTCAGTCTTCCTTATTTGCTGTATGGCTTTCAAATGCCTATTAAGCTATTAAAAACACAACAGTTTGGGTCAGATACAACTTAGTCCTCTAAATGACAACTTTGCTTATTAACACTTTAAAGAAATTTTTGCCTTGGATTTGCCCAGTGCAATGTGTCATTTGATTTTTTGGCTGCTACTTCCACAGATGTTGATTTGGGGCCCAAGGTGAATGAAATCCTTGACAACTTCAACCATTTCTTGGTTATCATAATGTTACCTATTTGTCCAGTTATGAGAATTTTTGTTTTCTTTATGTTGAGTTGTAATCTATACTGAAGGCTGTGGTCAACAGCCTTCATCAATAAGTGCCTCAACTCCTCTTCACTTTCAGCAGATAAGGTTGCATCATTTGCATATCACAAGTTATTAATGACATTTTCTCAAACTCCTTCATAGAGTATAGCATCTTGGATTATTTTCTGAGCATACAAAGTGAGTAAATATGGCAACAGAACAGAACCCTGATACACATCTTTCCTGATTTCAAACCACGCAATATCCTCTTGTTTTGTTCCAATGACTGCCTCTTGATCTATGTACAGGTTCCTCATGAGCACCATCAATTGTTCTAGAATTTCTATTCTTTGCAAAGTAGTCCATCATTGATTATGATCCACAGGGTAGAATGCCTTTGCATAATCAAAGAAACACAAGTGTGACATCTTTCTGATGTTCTATCCATTCAGGCAGAATCCATCTAACATCAGCAACGATATACCTCTTTCCATGTCCTCTTCCAAAGCTTCTAAATTTCTGGTACTTCCCTCTCAATATACTGCTGCAATCACTTCTGAATGATCTTCAGAAAAACAAACAGAAAGTGTGATTAAGTGAAAGTATACAATCAAAATCAATTTTGCATGCTTCCTGTCTCCAGCTCCTCTACTATCCTTGCTCTGTGATAGCACACTCCTCCTTTTTATTTTATACTTGCTGTATGCTCTTAACAACTTCATGACCCCTTCTCTCCACCCTCTTCTCTCCTATGTAGAAAGAGACCAGTAGGACAGCCTCATATACATGCACAGAACCATAAAGTACACACACCTTATGGGCACATTGTGTCCCCAAGTTGAGTCCATTTTTGTCCAAAGAGTTGACCTCGGTAGGTTTTCTAGACAATAGAAACAGCAGGTCTAAGGACCACACTCCCAGGGAACCCCCCTAGACATCGGACCATCAGTTGTGGTTTTTCAGTAGAGTTCTTGAGCTGCATCCCTCTTTTTTTTCATATTGCCAAAGGGACTCAACCTTGTGTGCTCCATAATGTCTGTCTTTGGTTGTGATCTGGCACCATCTGGTTCTTCTGGTCACGTGTTGATACAGTGTCCCATTCACATGGGTCTTTCTGTCTCCTGGGCTCTTTTTATCTCATGTCTTTGGTGTTCTCGATGATCATTTATTCCAGCTGAGTTGGGACCATTTGGTGTACCTCAAATGGTGCCTTGCTAGTTTTTAAGACTCCAGGCACCACTCACCACTATGGGATACAGAAGAATCTCTTAGCAATAAGTTAGTTATCCCAATTGACCTTGATGTCCCCTGAGAGCATGGACCCCAGACCCTGCCCCTGCAAGTCTATCCTTGGAATGCTGGGTTGAGATTAGAAGAGCTTTCATTTGACAGTGAAGTCTAGGTAATTTGATTTACTTTCTACTATGTGCTGTCACTGATTTCACCTAACCAAATTTCTATCAACTAGCTAATCTGTGACCAACTTTTGCCCCCCACACCTGCGGCACTGCTCTGCTGCTATCGAAGAGTCTTTTCTTCATAAGTCTATTTTAAAGTGCTCATAGCAGGGCTCTCAAACAATGCTTATCCTTTTGCCACTGACTGATTTCACTCAGCATAATGTCTCCCAAATGAAATCAGGTTTCAAATGTTTCCTAAAATCATCATTGTTTTAATCATTGCTTAGTGTTCCATTGAGTGTGCCATAGTTTGCTTATCCATTCCACTGTTGATGGACATCTCGGTTAATTCCATCTGTTGCTATTGTAGACTGTGCTGCAATTAGCATTCACGTGCATATGTTTGCTCGTGTCACAGTGTTTCTGTAGGATACATTCCAAGCAGTGGAATTACTAGGTCAAATGGTGTATCTATTCCAGCTTTTTACGGAAGCACCAGCTTGCTTTCCAAAGAGTTTATACTATTTGCCAATCCCACCAGCAGTGTAGGAGAGTTCTGCTCTTTCCACAACCTCTCCAACATTTGTTGCTTTGTACTTTTTGGATTATGACCAACGATGTTGGGGTGAGATGGAATCTCACTGCAGTTTTGATTTGGATTTCTCTAATGACTAATGATTGTGAGCGTTTCCCCATGTGTCTTTAGGCTGCCTGCATGGCTTCTCTAGTGATGTGCTTGCCTTTGTCCTTTGCCCACTGCTTAACTGGGTTGTTTGCGTTTCTCTTTTTGATATTTTGCCATACCATGTAGTTGCCAAAGATTTGTTATCACTGTATAGGTAGTCTTTTAGCTCTTTTGATAAAGTCTTTTCATAAAACCTTTCCTAATTCTTAATTAGTTCCCATTGACCTATTTTCCCTTCTGTTGATAGTGCTTTGTCAGGTTTTGAAGTCCGTCTAAGCTGTGTGCTAGAACTTCCGTTGTTGACCCTTTTTTTTTTTTGCATGATCTTCTATCATTTTAGATTTGATATTTAAGTCACTGATTCATTTTGAATTAGGTTTCGTGTAAGGTGTGAGATATGGGTCTTTTTTCATTTTTTTGTGATAGATATACAGTTTTCCAATACTGTTTGTTAAAGAGACTGTTTTATCTCAGTTTGCAATCTTAGGACCTTTGTCGAATATCAGCTGTTCATAAGAGGACGGTGATATTTCTGGGGTCTCCACTCTGTTCCATTGGTCTATATGTCTCTTTTTGTACTAGTACCAGGCTATTTTGACTACTGTGGCAGTGTAATAAGTCCCAAGGTAGGGTAGTGTGAGGGGTCCCACTGTGTTTCTTTTCTTCAGTAGAGCTTTACTTATCTGTGGTTTCTTCCCTTTCCAAAGTTGGTGATTTGTTCCTCCATCCCATCTTGTAGCTGTGGTTTGGTTTTTAAGAAGTCTCTAAGCTTCTATCTCCCTGCGAATGTCTTGATTTCACTGTCGTATTTGAGAGACAGTTTTGCAGTATATATAATTTATGCTTGGGAGTTGTTTTTTTTTTTTTCCTCAAGGTTTTGAATGTATCATTCCACTACTTTCTTGCCAACATCATTTCTGCTGAGGAGTCAGACAAAAGCCTACAGGATTTTGTTCTGAATGTTAGCTTTGCTTTGAGCCTCAGTGCATTTAAGAGAATCTGTTTATGTTTCATTTTATTAATCTTGATTAAAATATGTCTTGTTATCTTTGGGGGAGATGTCTGGATTTTTGCAGCATTCAGTATGCATCTTGGGTATGTTCTCTTCTTTTATAATTTTAGGGAAGGTTTCTGTCAGCAGCTGTACATCAGTGCTCTTTGTGTTTACATCTATCCCTCCCTGTTCAGGAACTCCAATTATTTGTAGATTATTCTTCTTAATAAACCTCTACAAACTTCTTAATACTTCTTCATTTTTCTTGTTTCTTTGCTCTGATTTTTTTCTTCATAATGCTAATGTCAGTTGCTCTATCCTCAAGGTCACTAAGTCAGTAAGTCTGACTTTCATCACCTCAATTCTGCCCTTGTGGCTTTGGATTGAATGGTCTAACTGTCATTTTGTTATTGATCTGCTGAATTTCAGACTGTTGATGTTCTATCAGCTCAAATAGCTTACTTAGTTTATCATTTTGTTCTGCTGCACTTTGTTTAATCTCTAGAACGATACTTTATACGATTCTTTTGTAATTGACCTTCAATAGTTTCAGAAAGGCTTCTTCGTCTGTGAAGTTTTTTCAGTATTTATTTGGGGCGTTTTACAGAGTCATGGTGGACTGCTTCTTTAAATGGTTAGCTATGAACTGTTGTCTGCATGCCATGTAGAAGCTGTTTCATCTCTCTAGTGTTAACTTGAACAACAGCTGAGGCTTAGTTCTAAGAGGGGAGTTGATCACCAGCCATCTCTATGTACTCCGGCAACTGGCTCCACGTGGACTTTCTGGCAAAAGTGGTACACTACTTATTTAATCACTGGAGGGGCTATCAACCAATCCTATGATGTGGATCAGTGAAGGCTAGAGGAGATGCTGCCAGGCCTCTCACCAGTCAGTTGTCCAGGAGGTCTTATTTAAAAGGGCACTTTACCTCTGAGCAGGGAGCTGTCCAACAGCTGCCAAAAACAGTCAGGCCCTCAAGGGGGCTGACAAGGAAAGTATCTCTTATGCCATCCCCAGATGCTATGATGTGGTACAAGCTGGGAGAGGTTAGGGCCTTCCAGTCATCCTCTGTCAGATCCTACCTGTAAATCAAGACATAGCTTCTCTTACATACCACTTTTCTGCTAGAAATGCACTTGTCAGACAGGCTGATACTCCACTTGAGAATCAGCCACAGCTAAGGCCCCTTGCTAGGTGACTCTACCTCCCAGCCAACCAAAATGGCATGCTAGCTAAACTACCCTTCCTGCTGCGAAACAGCAGAGTCTATGGTCCATCTCAGAAAAGAGAAGTTTGAGGGGCAGTGGTGTTCTCAGTCAGCATCTGGGCTGTCAATACGTGGCCATCCCATGCACTGTCTATCTGCTGCTTTCTCTCTATGCTGTTTAATTTAGTACCACAGTTCAGTCTATTTGCTGGCTCATGCCCAGTCCCCACTTCCCAGATAATAAAGAAGGCATCAATACCTGCAGTCCTCCAAAACTGTGAGTCACCGAGAGCAGGGGTTGGTGGTCACTGGCTCATCTCTGAGAGGCTTAACTTAGTCTGTTTCTGGTGCCTAATCAAATCTGACAACACTATGCCAGATTGTAGGGCTCCGCTGATGTCCTCTGTTCCATTTAGTTATCATTCCAGGCCTTAGTTCTCAGAGGGAATTAAGGAGACATATGTCTAGTCTGTCATCTTGGCCCCAGCTGATCTTCAGAAAAATTTTACTTATGTGTGATATTAAATGATATTGATTATCAATCAATTCTGCCTTTTGTTAGTTCTCTTTTCTTCGGAATGGATACAAACATACATCTCTTCCAGTTGGTTGGTCAGGTAGCTGACTTCCGGATTTCTTGGCATAGCCCAGGGAAAGCTTCCAGTTCTGCATCTGTTGAACTATCTTAGCTGGTATTCCTGCAATAGCTTCTTCAATTCCTTCTCACTGAAGGAAGAAGTTCAAGCTGATCTGAAGGCATTTCAGAAAAACAGGCTTCAAGAATTGACAGAATATCAATTGACATGTTTCCACCAGTTAATAGCCTAAAAAGAGTCTTTCTTCATTACATGATAGGTTAATATATAACATTTAAGACGCTAGCCAAAAATTTTATGAAGTGGTTGTTCTGTTTTGTATTCTTACCATCTGAATATGAGAATTTTGATTCCTCTTCTTATTATGGAAACCCTGATTGTGTAATGGTTAAAAGTTATAAAAGAGTAGTTAACCAAAAGTTTGGCAGTTTGAACCCTCCATGTGCTCCTTGAACCCTAGAGAGCAGTTCTACTCTAGCCTATAGGGTCACTGTGAGGAGAAATTGACTGGATGGCAGCATTTTTTTTTCTTTGTTTCTTCCTATTGTTAATTTTTAATCTAATTCCATTGCAATCTTAGAACATTCTATGTGTCACTTCAATTCTTTTAAACTGAATATAACTCTTTCTCTGGAATGACTATCAGAACTGTTGTGGTATTACCCTTAATGTCCTGAACGGCATCAAAATGTCTTCTTTTCAATATTTCCTTTATCTTTGGGTAAAGAAAAAAAGTCACTGGGATCCAGTTGAGGTGAGTGGAAGGATGCAGTTATGTGTTTATTGGCTAAAAACTCCCTCACAGACAACTATACAATTAAGTTCCTGAACATTCCACTGTACCATAGTGCACAAAGATCATTCCAGAAAGAGTTCAAAATTGTTTTGTAGGGTGGACTAGGTACTGATGTTGGCGTATAACTCCCCATGGGGAGTACTTCAAAGGTGACCATAGTGATTGAGCAATTAGGTATGTAGCACTTAGAACAATTAAGTTTGTGGTCCTATTTTTTTCTTGTGATTCTTTAAAGATTTCCTCTTTATCACATGTTCTAAACAATGTGATTATGGTATTTCCTGCAGTTTTCTTTTTCATTCTTGTGCTTTGAGTTCATGTAGGAGTTTTGGATATGTGGATTTTAATTTTCATCAAATTGGGGAAAAAAATACAGTCATTATTTCATTACATTCTTTTTTTTTTCTCCTCTCTTTCATGGATTCCAGTTAGAAACATACTAGACTAACTGAAGTTACGCCACAGTTTCTGATGTTTTGTTCATTGTTCTGTTGTTTTCTGTTCTATGTGATTTGATTTTTATAGTTCATTTTTCTGTTTGTTCAGGTTCATTAATAATTCCTTTGATAATATGTAAATTGATAATCACATACAGTGTATTTTTAACTTATGCACTGTAGTTTTCACCTAAAAACATTTGATTTAGGTCTTTCATATTGCCTCTGTCTCTCCTTAGCTTTTGAAAATATAGAATACACTTATAATAACTGTTTTCATGTATTTGCTGGGAAATTCTAATATTTTTGTCAATTTGATACAGGTTTACAGGTTTCAGTTTGATTTTTTCTTACCGTGTATATATTTTTATGTTAATTCTTTATAGTATACCTGTTAATTCTTTATAGTATTAGAGTTAATGTGAGATTTATCTTGTTATGTTGTGGACATTTTTTAACTTCTATCTTTTTTTTTCCCTTTAATCTTAAGAAAGCTAAATTTCTTGGAAACATTGAATATTTTCATTTGTTTACTGTCAAACAGTTTAAGCAAGAATGGAGAGTTACTTTTTTAGGTCTTATTATTTTTCCATAATGAGACAAGGCCCTTCTGTGCAGTCTATGCCTGTAAGGGAAAAGTGATAATAACCACAGATATCTTACTTTGATTTTTAGGGTTTACTTACCCACAAGAACAAAAGTTAACCATAAAATGCCTGACCTAAACTGAAAAAACACTTAACAGGTATTTTTTTTTTTCTTTTCCATCATTAACTGCTCTGTAGCAGGTACCTGGTCTGACTAGGAAAGACTAGGCAATGACAAATCTATTTATTATGACTTAACAACAAAAAAAATCTGTATTTCTTAATTTTAACTTCATGAAGAGCAAAAGGCCAAATTTTCAGGAGTTAACTTTTTATTGTTAACTCAGTGTCTTAATTACCTAGTGCTGCTGTAATATAAATGTCACAGACATATGATTTTCACAAAGAAATTCGTTCTCTCACAGTAGAGGAGGTTGGAAGTCCAAGTTGAGGGTGCCAGCTTCAGGGGAAGGTATTCTCTTTGGCTCTGGTGGAAGGTCCTTTTTCATCAACCTTCCCTGGCTGAAGAGCTTCTCAGAATGGGAAACGTGTCCTAAGCACACACTACTTTTGTGGCTCTTGTTTCTTGGTAGTATGAGGTCTCATGTTTCTCTGCTCTCTTCTTTCTTTTACAGCTCAAAAGAGACTGGCTGAAAACACAATCTGGTCTTGCAGATTAAGTCCTGTCTCAAAAGCATGGCTTCCACTAATCCCATCTCACCATATATACCCACCACTGTCATGAGGTTGGATCTGATTCCTAGTGACCCTGGAGGTCAGAGTAGAACTGCCCCATAGAGTTTCCAAGGAGTGCCTGGCAGATTTGAACTGCTCACCTTTCAGTTAGCAGAAGTAGCACTTAACCCGTTATGCCACCAGGGATTCATCATCATTTATTACAGATAGGATTTATAACACATACGAAAATCACATCAGGTGACAAAATGGTGCATAATCACTCAATACTGGGAATCATGGCCTAGCCAAACTGACAGACATTTGGAAGGGGAACACAATTCAATCTGTGACATTCATTAATCATTAAGAACTTCAAAATCATGAAAACTTGCATTCATTAAGTTGGGGGGGGGCTCTGTGAAATTTCCAATCCTCAGGGACATTTTTTTTTTTTTCCCTTGCTAGGAGATGCAAGAACACTCTTCCAATTTGCAAATTGTTAACAAAACAGTGAAATAATCAAATATCATCATTGTTTTGAGCTAATTCAAAGGTTTATTTTTTTAGCCATTGGAACCAGCATATTTTTAGCAACTTATTTTTAGAAGAGAAATGAGGTCTCTGCATGAATATAGAATGATTTCCCCAAGAAAGCCTTATGCTCCAATTTCTATGTGTTTGATTATGCTTAAAAACTCTATCCTGACAAACTATGAGTTTTCCCAGTTTGGCTGGTGGAGGCAGGAATTACTTCCAGCCATGTGTGATTATTGTCACTTTTACCTCTAATTGTTCAAGTCACTCTTTTTCTGATAGCTTCTTCCTATGCACTCACTGGTGAATACTCACACAATTAGAAGAGTTTTGTCTCTTGGCAGCTCCGCTTTATTGCTGATAATTATTTGAATTCTGGTGACAACCTTAGACTCCCTTGACCCTTATTTCCATCTTCTCAAACCCGAGAATTTCACAGATAAGCACCACATGGATTCTCCCTCCTGCACCACAGCTGGAACTCCTGTGTAGGCACATTCTTTGTCTTCACAGTATTGATTTTCAGTCTCTCAAATTCATTCTATTTCATTGCTTGATATTGGTTTATAAAATATTGTCACATATTGTTTGTTTATTTGTATTGTAGTTTTAGGCCAGATAATAAATTTGGTTGATATTTATCCATCTTGGACTTAAGTTCTCTTTTATGTATCTCTTTATTTCTCTGAGCAGTTAAATTTAATCATTTATAATATGACTCTTATTGAACCTACAATAAAATCTTAGTTTATCTAAGGTGATAATAATAAATATTTAGGAAAGAAATCTAAGAGAGGTCATAATGAAAATCCACCCAGAAGTTCAGTGGAGAAATCTCAGTTAAAGTAAATATTGTGACCTGTACATTTAAGAGTGATTCAAATGATTTCTTCCATTTCTAGTTTCATTATGTGTATGTAAAAATCATGAAGGGATTAAGTGTTTTACACCAATAATAAATAACTAGAATAAAAGCCAGTGAAGCAGCAGAAATAAAAGTTTTAAACTAGTCAGACATAATGAAAACAGCAGCATGATATTTACTTCCTATAACATTTGTTGTTAATCAAAAAATCTCACAGTTCAAATATTTTACATACCTGAAAAAGGTATTAATCATAGGAATATTTCAAACAATCATGTAACAGTGATATGATTTCCCAAATCATTGGCCTTTAGAGTAGATGTAAATTTGTTTAACTTCTTAATCTATATTCCTTCCTACATTACAGATATGTTACCATTCAGGTTTTACTTAAATACTTACAATATGTGGAATTGCATTATTTCACAAGACAGACCATTCCAAATCTGTAAACCTCTTTATAATAAGCAGAGACATGTCTCTGCATAACTTCTGCCCACTGGCCTTAGATCTGTCAATTGGACGTATAGTAAAACTTAAACTCCTTCTACTAAAACAAACAATTTTTTTGGATGAGAATTCTTTGTGTGTGTGTGTGTGTGTGTGTGTGTGACTAAGGAAAGTTCACAATACAAGTCAATTTTCCATATGAGACCATGAGCCACCACCTCTCTGTGACTCTGCCTGCTCTCCTCACCCTGTGGCGGCACACATTGCTTTTCTACTTTTTACTTCCGGTATCCATTTAACTTACACTTATCCCTTCCTCTTCACTTTCGGTTCTACTCTCTGAAAATAAACCAGTAGGACAATCTCATATATATTAAACCATAAAGTACACATGTCACTTGCATCACCCTGCGTCCCCAAGTCCAGTCCATTCTTTGTCTGAAGCACTGGCTTTCAGTACTGGTTTCAGGTCTGGCCTAGCAGCAAGTTGAGGGACAATGTTCCCAGAGGACCCTCCAGACTGTCACACCATCAAGTCTGGTGTTTTAATAGCATTTTTGAACTGCACACCCCTTTTTCTCATGCTATGTCAGGGACTCTGCCTTGTGTTCCCTGCCAGCGGCGTCTTTGGTGGTGGCTGGCACCTTCTGGTTCTTCTATTCTCCTACTGATGTAATCTTCCAATCATATGAGTCCTTCCATCTCCTGGGCACATTTTTCTTCATTTATTTAACGTTCTCGGTTTTCATCTGTTCCAGGTAAGTTAGGACCAATTATGTTCCTCAGACAGCCAGTTGCTGGCTTTTAAGACCCAGGTACCACTTGCCAATGTGAGGTGCAGAACACTCTCTTAGAAAAAGACTAGTTATGCCAGGTCTCCAGAAAATACAATCCCCAGGCTCCTGTCCCTGCTACTCTGTCCTTCAAAGTGATGGGTTGAATTTAGAAAACTTTTTAGCTTATGATGTAGTCAGTATGGTGGTGTAGTATGCTTTCTACTCCATGCTGTTTCTCCCTTCAACTAACTGAAATCCTATCGACTAACCTATAAATAACCCTATCCCTCCCTTCTCAACCTTGTAGCTACCAAAGAGTATTTTCTTCTGTGCGTCTTTTCTTAAGTCATTATAATAGTGATTATACTGTATTTGTATTTGTTATTTGTCCTTAAGTATTTGTACTGTCTTTATCCTTTTGCAGCTGAATGAGTTCATTTAGCATAATGTCTTCCAGTTGATTACATAAAATCATCATTGTTCTTTATTATGACATAGTGTTCTGTATATATACCACGGCTTGTTTATCCATTCATCTATTGGTGGGCACCTGGGTTGATTCCATCTTTTTGCCATTTAAAATAAATAATTTAAAAAAAACAATCACCACTGAAACAAATTTTAAAAAAGGACTTTAAAGACAATCTGGTGAAAATTTAATATGGACTGCTTATTAAGTAATTGTGATACTGTTACCATAATCACTCTTGTGTGGCCTTTCTAGCCATGGTCTTATAATTGCCACCCAGGTGATTGGGCAGTACTCTGAAGACTGGGTAGCTGTAGTCTACCAAGGAGATTGTCATTCTGCTGGGCCAGAAATGAGCCTACCTCAAGGACGCAAAGACAAGATTCCTCATCACCCAGGAAGAAGAGCCAGGAGCCATAACATCGTTTGGACTTAGAGTCCCTGTGCTGAGAAACTTCTAGAACCAGGAGACAGAGAGAAGGAGCGAGCTGGAGAAGTGGTGGTAGAGCTAGTGGCAGAGACCTGATATCAAACACCCAGCAGCAGGAGACATTGCGGTGGGCTTCCTGGCCCATTGAGAGGGAAAGCTAAGTGCTTTGGGACAGAGACTGAGGGCCAGGGAGAGACATGCTGTTACCATGGCTGGGCAGAGACTGTCCTGATGGAAGAACTGTATCCTTGAGTATATCTGACCCTCAGTTATACCCTGTTACATCCCTAGTAAAGCCCATAATCATGAGTGTAGTCTGTGAGTCCTGTATAGCCATTCCAGTGAATTATTAAGCCCAGCAAACAAATAGAGAGTGCTATGGGAGGAATGGTTGGTGTCAGATGTTGATGAACTAGGAGAGAAAAGAAACACATCTTATTTCAGCCTCCTAGTAGTCTTGGGCTATTGGTGTTGATTCTGCCTTCCCTTCATGAAGTTAGAGGAGATCAGATGCTGTCCCCATGACATTTTTATAGTAATAATAAAATATCTTGTTTGTTTGCAGGTGTATTAATGATATTTTATTTATGAAGATTTGTCAGAAAATGTCTCTTTTACAGAGGCATACTAGTTAGTGGCAAAATGTGGTAGTACCTGACTTAAAAAAAAAAATACTGCTGTCAAGTCAGTCTAGCTCATAGCAACCTCATGGGACAGAGTAGAATTACCCCATAGGGTTTCCAAGGACTGACTGGTAGATTTGAACTGCTGACCTTTGGTTTAGCAGCCATAACAGCTAACCACTATATCACCAGGATTTACAGTATTTTGTTGAAAATAGACAAAGAAAATATAGCAGTTGAAGACATGCTTTTTATCATAAAGGCTATGAGAACTTTCTTCTACTTCTTGGATAGTGATTCTTTTACTTTTTCCTGTTTTTTAAGGCTCTTTTTGTTATTGTTTGTTTTTCATCAGTAAATGCACTGTATATTAAAGGAGTCATGTTTGAATAGCTCAAATGCAGGCAAAAATGCAGTCCATCTTCTCCACATAGCAGTGTCTTGTCAGAGAGCAGCACTGAGAACAAATGTGAGTTGTGTATCAAGTAAGGATGAATCCAACATGTTCTGCGTTATAAAAGTATACTAAGTATCTTTTATGAATTTCCAGGCCATTTTCCATGTGCACCAATTCCATGCATTACAGTTTCTTGTTCAGCCCTTAGTTTGCTCTAGAGGTAATTCATCTCTACTTAAACTGCGTCCTTGCGTTAAGCTTAAGTACGAGATAACTTGGAATCTTCTAAACCAAATGTGTCACTGTTGGAGTTGAGTGGCACTCGTAGAAGCTCTTTAGGACAGAGTAGAACCACCCCATAGCATTTGCAAGGAATGGCTGGTGAATTCAATCTGCCAGAATTTTGGTTAGTAACATGAACTCTTAACCATTCTTTCACCAGGGCTCCAGCACCTGATAAATCTATATAGAAAATGCCACATGATAGAATTTTGTTGTTGTTTTAAATAAAGCATCTGGCCATAAACCTTCAAGCTATATTACCCCTCTCACTATCATGCGTTATTTTGGCTTCCTACCCTCCTTTAGTGATTAAAAGAAACTTTCAGTCCATTACATTTTTGCTATAAACTTATAATTTATTCTTGAATTATTTCGTATTACTCATGTAGACTTTCTGCTTAGCTGATACATATTTTTCAGTCTGTGATATCATATAAATATCATAGCTGGGATAATCATTTCACTTTTGCAATTCATGTTACAAGGCACTTACTTTGTGCTTTGGAAGCTTTTTATTTGGTATCATGTATTTTCACAATTGTGTAAGTGCAAGTGTTAAATCCAGGTATCGAGTATTTAAAAGGCTACATTTTTTCCTCTTTACTCTTAGGCATGCTTACATTTTCTTAAAATAAAAAAAAAAGTATTTCCCACTGCTTTTCCACTCTCTTAACATGGGTCTACTACATCTTGCACATTTATTAGCACATAAATCATTATTTTATTTTGTTTTTATTGTTACTATCATGAAGGAAGTATTTTTTTCTAATGCCTTCCAATTTTGATGCTAGCATAAAGAAATCTAATCATTTAATTAAAATTTATTAGGGTAAAGCTATTTTCATCATTCTTATAAGCTTTTTAAATTTTATGTCACCAATTTTCTAAATTATGAATCTGCATATTAAATTCATTCTATTCTTTCAGAGAAATTATATCAAATTTTGACATCAATAAAGTCCAAATCAATAATGAAAATGTTACAATCAAACACAGAAAGAACTCAGAATACAAAGAAGAAATTTAAATGGTTGAATGTTTTGTCACATTTTGAAAGAATTCCACACATTAAATTTTCACATACACATCAAAACATACAACAATATAGTAAAATAAATATTGCACTTCATCTTGGTTGGCAGTTTAGATTGGTAAAGCCTTTCTGAAAAGAATTTGGCAATATAGTTTCGGCACCTTAAATTACTAGACTTTGACATAGCAATTACCCTCCTTATAGGAATCATTTCAAGGGAAAAACAGAGTAAGGAAGAAACGTTTTATTTTTATCACTGTTTATAATAGTACTGTTTATACTACTTTTCAGAAACCCAATTAAACATAATGGATTGTTATTTACTCATTAAATCATACTTATTAATAATATTTAATTATACATGTGTGTTTATGGTTTACATGCTGAGATGCTATATAAATGACATACAAGTTTATATATCACAATATTGCTAGTCAAGAAAACCATGAAGATTCTGTGTCTTTTATTTAATTGGCTTCTTATTGACATTTTACTAACATTGATTTATCAGAGTAAACTATGAAAAAAACTCAACTATTTTAATGAGCTAAGCTATCCTTCACATAAATTTAACATGTTGAACTAAATCTTATACAGATAAGTGTGACAACTGACATTTATTGGGACTTGCTTCATTAATTTAGCAGATTTCAATTTTTACGAAAAAGTCATTGATACTTTTGTGTTAGATAAATGTGTTTTTGAAAATCACATGTGTTGTAAGATTTTTCTGCATTGTAGAATTTAAAACTTTAACAGGTATTTTGCAGTATTTGATAGTCACAATTTTCCTATTGAAAAGCTTCTTTTACCTTGAGCAGGTTTTACTTAATGTGTTACCACAGGTTCGCTAGGAGTTGGATTAGACTCGACAGCAGTGGGTTTAGTTATTGGTGGGTGGTACCATGATTAAGGAATTGGCTGCTAGCCAAAAAATAAAGATCAGCAGTTTGAATCCATCAGGCACTCTGGGAGAAAACTGTGGCAGTCTACTTTTGTAAAGACTGCAGCCTTGGAAACGCTATGGGGGAACTTCTATTCTGTCATGTATTGTACGTATGATTCAGATTCAACTCTACAGTGATGAGTTTGCTTTTTGTTTGTTTGTTTTTTCTTCCTGATGTAGTTTCCTATTCTATCCTAAAAGACTGTTAAATCTGTATTCGAGAATGTATTTCCAACAGGAATTAAAACCCTTGCAGTAAAAACAATCTTTCTTCACTAACCAGTAGAGTAGCCCCAAACTGCGAAGGAGTTACCTAACAGATTTCTGGTTTTAAAATAATATATATTTGTTAAGACTCTTTAGGATTTGTAAGTATTGAGTACTTTTCTAGCTTTTACAATAACTTGAGAAGCCTTTTTGAGATCTTGTTTTATAATTATATAAAGGGTATTTAAAAAAATTACATGTGTTTAACACAATCAGTACTACAGTAAGTTAGAATGACATTAATGATTCAAATCAAAGTTTAGATAAAATTATTAAACTATTAGCTATATGGACCAAGGTAGATAACATCTGTGCTGTCATTTTTTATTTTTCTAAGACATACAACCTGATTTATTTTCTGTTTCCTGGGATTTTCAATAATTCTGTCTCATAGGATAACAGTCATGTGTCCTTTTATGTTGAAATGTCTATTTCAATTCAGTCAAGCCTGTTTTTACCATTACATTAACATGAAAAAATAAAATGATTACACTCTGTAAGAAGCCTTTTTCTTGAACTTGATTCTTGGTTCATCTGTATAACCTTATAATTATAATAAACATGATTTCTAAAGCACAAAAGAGGAATTACTAATTACTAGATATTTGTTGTGTGCTAGACACAGTAGTTGGAACTTTTTTAAAATGACTTATTAGTATGTCTTAGTATGACTTAGTATGACTTCTTAGTTTTAATGTCACCTGAGACCTGAAGACATAGATGATACCTATTAGCATATTCTAAAGTGAGATGATTTGTTAAACTGAAAGTATAGAGTAAGGAGTTTCACTGTACTCTAAGATTTTTCTTCTCTAATATCGTACTCCTTAATGTTTCAGAATTTTAATTTAAAGAGGAAACTAAGGAATCACCAAACCAACACAAGGCACTTTTAGCTCATTTTTTGTGCTATGATAACTTCCTCTCTATTTCAAGTCTTAGGACGGGGCTGTGATAAAACCACTTAATCAGTTGATATTGTGCTTCCTGGAACAGGGGCACTCAACTAAGTTGATGTCTGCCTCCTGCCTGGGAAAGCTAAAGAATTTTTTCTACCTTCTACTACATCTTGTTCTTGTAGAGTCCATTTGTACAAAAATATGGCAGTGTTTTTCATGCCCCATGTGTGGGTTATATTTCTGCAAGAGAACTGAGAGGTTGTCTTACAATCAGGCATAAAACAGTAAGTATGTGCATGTTTTTACTGACAAGCGTGAAAGAGATCTAAGTGGCCAGTCAGAGATCTACTTTCCTGAATCAATAGAACAGCTGTGGGAGACTGCTAAGGATGATGGGAAGTAACTCGTGTAAGAAATCCACAAAGAAATTACCTTCAAATATCTATCAAGCTTAAGAAGAATCAAGACCATTTCATAATACTGATAAGCAAGTATATATATTCGTATATATTCGCTCCAGGCGAATCAATACTATCTCATAGTACTAAACAAGTGTAAGTCTTCTTCCCCTTAAGTTATCATTCTTCACTTCGGTACTAAAGTCAACAGAATCAACACAGAATTTAGAAGTACACAGTAGAAAATAGAGAAAAGCAACTATATAGCTAAAATAATAAACTCGAACATAGCAATGATCATGAAATTGGCACAGCATAGGACAATATTTTGTTTCGTTGCACGTAAGATAGGACAATGCTTTGTTGCATATGAGTCAGAGCAATCTGGAGGGTAACTAGCAATCCTTTGCTCATAGTCTACAACTCACTGGAAGCAGTTAAAGTTGGAGGAAGAAAGAAACTTTAACTTGGAATGAGATTGAAGTTTTAATTATTTACTGGATAGATATTTTAACTATTGAGCTAATACATTTTTTAAGACTGGAAGAATCAAATAACTTTTAATTACTCAGAAGTTATTAAAAGTCATGTCATTTGCCCTAGTTTTCATCCAGAGAAGCATGCAGAGTATAAAAAAAGTGTGTCCTTTTTCAATGTGTATCCTATGAGACTTAATTTTTCAATGAAATCTATGTTTTCTATCTCTTTTAATCAGGCAATCTTCCCTAAATAGCTAAGTATTGCTATACCTCTTTAATGAATGAGGAACTTAAGGATAATGGGAAGTAATGTTAAGAACCATTAAATATTTAAACCAAAGATGCACAACTGATAACAGACATTTGAAGATTTTGATATAAGAGTCATTGACTTCAAATCTATTAAACTATGTTCACTGTTCTTTTCAAGCAGAAAAATATTGGCATATTTTATTTGATAGATTTATGTATCTGTTTTACATTTGAAATTTCTTCTTTATTACTTGGAGAAATATTGAAAAGTAAGTGCAGCATAAGTAATAAACAGATACTGATAGATCTCTGAAATGTTTCCCAATATGCGCTACTTAATAGAGAGTTAGATAAGAGGTGAATACGTCTTCCTGCTCCTCTGTCTTCTGTCTTTCTCTTTCTATCTAGCTACCTAACAACCTAGCTATCATTTGTCTCTATACATTATCTTTCTTTCTCATAAGTAATTAACACAAATCAACCAAAAATTGTAAACAATTTTAATATTCCATTAAAAAATCTAATTCTGAAAATTATTTTAAGATCTAGTAAATAGTTACTATTTTTATTACCAGAAATAAATTCTTTCATACATGTGATTTCATGCAAAACTCAGCTCAGGGATTGAAACTTATGTCACATAGCTGTTGTTGTTAGGTGTTGTTGAATCAGTTCTGACTTATAGAAAAAGTAAGAGGAAACATTACCCAGTCCTGCACCATCCTCATAATCATTGTTATGCTCCAGCCCATTGTTGTAACCGCTGTGTCAATTCATTTTGTTGAGGGTCTTTTTCTTTCTTTACTGACCATCTATTTAAGCAAGTAAGGTGTCTTTCTCTAGGGACTGATCCCTTTCAATAACATGTCTAAATAGTATGTGAAACATAGTATCACCATCCTTGCTTCTAAAGAACACCCTGATTGTACCTCTTTCAAGACAGGTTTGTTAGTTCTTTTGTATCTGTGGTATCTTTAGTATTCTTTGCTAACATCACAGTTCAAAGGCATCAATTCTTCTTCAGTTTTCCTTATTTATTGTCCAACTTTCACATGCCTAGGAAGCATAGTTATCTACTGCAGCTATATCAAAACTACCACAAGTGAATGGCTCTGACAAACAGAAGTTTATTCTGTCATACATTAGTAGGCTAGGAGGGATAATTCATGGTGCCAGCTCCAGGGGAAGACTTTCTTTTTCTGTTGGCTCTGGAGGAAAGCCATTGTCATTAATCTTCACCTGGACTAAAAGATTCTCAGTTAAGAAACTTCAGGTCCAAAGGATGTGCTCTGCTCTTGATGCTGTTTTCTTGATGGTGTGAGATCCTCAAGTCTCTCTACTCCTTTCCCTCTTTTATATCCCAAAAGAAATTGACTTAATACACAATCTTGAAGACTGACCTTTCCCCATTAACATATGAGCCTCTAATCTTCCAACACAAAGTAAAATCATGTTGGATAATAAGATAGTGAACAATTATACAATACTGGGAATTATGGCCTAGCTAAGTTGACACAAATTTTGGACTGACAACTTAATTTGCAACAAAATATAATTGCACCATATTCTTCTAACCAATTAACCAGAATATGATGACTGTATATATAAAAATGATCCGACTCGACGACACTTGGCTTGGCTTGCTACCACAAGAAATGTCATGTATAAAGGCTTAAAATATATCAGCTTGTGTTCAAAATGCATAAAATCCATATGCCATATACTATATATGATCCATTTTTAATACATCCTATATATATATGTTAAATAGTGCTCAGTTCATGTGTGTGCGTGTGTATAAACTTTAATGACCTTACATATCATGCTTTCGGGAAGTTTAAGATACAACGATGTGCAAAACACAATTGTTTGGAGAAACTTACAGAAGAAGATGATACAATACTTCAAAGAGATTACCTGTGAAGGCCACTGAAGGAATGAAAATAATGAAAACTACCAAGCAAGTGAGAAACAAACATATTTGCATTCATGAAGGTATGCGGAAGAATTTGATACCTAAAATTACAATTAAATAAGTTGATAAAACTTGCTAGATAATAGATTTACCTTTACTAAGCAGCAAAATAAACTGACATTAAAAAAGAAAAAAAAAGTTATTCTGACATTTGCAGATTTATTGAAGTGCTGTCAAATAAGAAGCTACTAACCAATACCTTCATGATTACTGACACACAGAAAAGTCAGAGCATTAAAATAAACAAGTGCAGTTTGCATTGATTCTATATCAGGACATGTAGAAAAAATTGCAAAGGAAAACAAATTTAGTGGTTTCGCCTACTTCACCTAGCCACCAGCAACAGGGGACAAGAATTAGTCGAGCCTCCCACTCCTTAAAGCCAACAGCAGTGAGCATCCATAGATTAGCTGTAAAACCTACCCATCTACACACTCTAAGGGACAGGGACACACTTTCCTCAGGGATACTCAGAAATGGCTGTCAGCTACCTGCCTTGCTCAGCATGTGCATCTGAATACCTGTGTCAGCACCAATCACTCCTACCAGTCTACAACTGTAAGGGAAAGCCTGTACCATATACTTGGTGACCATTACCTGGATATCTAAGTTGAATCAATACAATTAGTACAAGAAAAGTACACAGAGTCCTGTGCTCAAATACCTGATAACAGCTCTAACACCTGGCAACAAGCCATTAGAGTTTCAAAAGCACCAATATTCAAACTAGCGCACACTAACAGTCTATTTGGGTGTTTCAAAACAAAACAAAAAGCTAGAACACAGTATAAGACCCCTTCTCCTGAAAAAAGCATTGTCATCAAGTAAATTCTGAGTCATAGTGACACTGCAGAAGAGAGCAGAACTGTGCCAGTTTCCAAGGAGTGTTTGGTGAATTCTAAATGCTGACATTCTTGTTAGCAGCTATAGCTCTTAAGCATTATGTCAACACAGTAAGCAAACATAAAATAAATAAGTACAACAACTTACTGATGACTTGGAGCCAGCGGTAAATTTCAGATTGCATAAACAAGCACAGCATGATGACTTTAAAAAGCTTAGCCCAAAAATAATTAAGAAATCTTTTAAAAGAAGAAAACACACTGGAATTATTGAATGTAGAATGATAGAGACTGATTACAGAACTCTTCAAGAGATCAGGAAGGAGATGAGGCAAAATATAGCACAGCATAATGACAAATTGAAAAGGCTGCAAGAATACATAGAAAGCAAACAGAAATTCAGAAGATTAACAAAATGAAAAATTAAACAAGCTGCATGAATTACTAGAACAATGGTGATTTGAAATTCAGTAGATCAATAACAAAAATCACAGAGTTACACCATTCAACTGAAAGTCAAAGGATCATGGAAATGGAATGCAGAATTAGTGAGACTGAAGACAAAGCAACTGATACCAACATTTATGAAGAGAAATCAGATAAAAGAATCTAGAAAAAACAAAGAATCATTAACTGGTATGTGGTACTTTATCAAGAGGAGCAATTTTCAAATAATTGGAGTACCAGAACAGGGAGGGACAGTGGAAAAATACAGAGAGAATTGTTGAAGGGTTGCTGGCAGAAAATTTACCTGATATCATGGAAGGTGAGCAGATACTCATCCAAGATGCTCATCAAACTCCACGAAAGGTAGACTCCAAAAGAAAGATGTCAAGGCATATTATAATCAAGCTTAGCAGAAAGAAAGATAAGAAGATGCACTCAAAAGCAGCTAGGCTTAAACCAAAAACAACTTACAAAGGAATGTCTGCTAGACTGAGCTCCATTTATTCAACTGAAATGATGTTGGCAAGAAGGCAATGGGATGACATACACAAAGCCTTGAAGAAAAAAAAAAAAAACTTCCAAAAAACAATCATATATTCTGCAAGATTGTCTCCCAAATATGATGGTGAAATTAGGACATTTTCAGATAAACAGAAGCTTAGAGACTTGTAAAAGCCAAACTAAAATTCCAAGAAATACTGAAGTTCATTGATTTGAAAATCAGTAACACCAGACATACTCAAGGATGCAATGCAGGACATAGCATTCAGAGTCTTACTTGGCTAGGGAAGTCACAAAGCTCAATCAAAGCTAAAATATTAAAATTAGGGAAACAGACATCTCAGTATGTAAATCATGACAACATTATACTGCAAAGTGGGACATATTAATGTATTCATAGACCTTTCAGATGGAGAGAAAGTCCAGGGGACACAAAGACATTAAAGACGAGTTTAATCTTAGAACATTAAGGGAGAACAGCAGGGTAGCTACAAAGCAAACTAACAATGCTACACATCAAAACAAGAAACATAATGTAGAGGTCTCAATAGATACAAAACCAATGCTGAAAATGATGAAAAGAAAACCTATGGAGAAACAACTCATAACAGTACATAAGTGAAACAAAGAAAATGTCAACAGTGCCAAAATAAAGGTGCCAAAGTGACAGCACTAAATTCATACCTGTCAATAATTACACTGCATGTAAATGGATGGAATGCACCAATAAAGAGACAGAGAGTAACAGGTTGAATCAAAAAACGTGATCCATCTATATGTTATTTTTTCTTTTTTATTGTGAGTAAGTTTACAATAGAATTTAAACTTGCATGCCTGCCTATTGGCAGCTCCTTCTGCTCTTGCCCGGTGACAGCGCACTCCTCCTTTTCATTCATATCCACTTAACAATCTCCTGTCCCCTCCTCACCATTGTCTCCACTCCCCTCTAGTGAGAGGCCAGTAGGATGACATCCTATAGATGCATAGAAGCAGAAAGTGCACACACTATGTGGTCACTCTATGTCCCTGAGTCCAATCCACTCCAATCTTAAAAGTTGACCTCAGTGATGATCTATATGATTGGTGGCAGCGTCAGATCTAGGGGCCATGTTTCCAGGGGAACTCCCACGCCTTTGGACCATCAATTGCAGTCTTTTCTTGGAGTTCTTAGGGTGCACCCTTTTTTTCCCTCATTTTGCCACTGGGACTCAACATTGTGAGCTCCATCACAGCTGTCTTTGGTGGTGGCCGGGCACCATCTGGTTCTTCTGGTCACATACTGATATAGACACTCATTCGTGTGGGCCTTTCTGTCTTCTGGACTCTTTTTCAGTCATGTCATTGTTGTCCTTGGTGATCATCTGTTCCAGCTGAGTTGGGACTATTTCTTGCACCTCAGCTTGCTGGCTTTTAAGAGCCCAGATGCCACTCAGACATAGGGGGTGCAGAAGACTCTCTTAGCAATGCACTAGTTATGCCAATTGACCTGGATGTTCCCCGAGAGCATGGTCTCTGGGCTCCTGCCCCTGTTACTCTATCCTTGCAATATTGGGTTAAGATTGGAAGAGTTTTCAGGTTATGAAGTACACATATGTTCTTATTAGATATACACCTTAGACTTAAAGATATGAACAAAGTGAAAATCGAAGAAAATGTTCTGCATCCCACTGTGTTGAGTGGAGTCTTGAAAACTAACAAGTGCCCATCTAAGAAGCACCAATTGATCCCAACCCATCTGGAGAAAAAGGAGAATGAGGAAAATTAAAGACATAAGGAAAATATGATCTCAAGAGACAGAAAGGGCCACATCAAACCACGACTACATCAGTACATGACCTGAAAAACTAGATGATGCCCAGCTACCACAAATAACTGCTCTGACAGGGAACTCACTAGAGTCTCTAAAGGAGCAGGAGAAATGCTTAGTGCAGAACTTAAACTCTATTAAAACAGCCACATTTGGTGGTATGACAGACTGGAGGATCCCTGGAAGACACAGACGGTGGACTCTGTTAACCCAGAGCTGAAACCATTCCCAAAGTCAGTTTTTCAGTCAAAATTGAACTGCTCTGTAAGCCAATAAACAACACTTGAGAAGAGTGTGCTTCTTGGCTTAAGTAGATAGAGAAGACTAACTGGGCAGCTCTTCCTGTAGGCAGGCCAGATGAGACAGCAGAGGGAGATAGAACTGCTTGAATGGACACGATCCATGTAGGGTGAAGGGACAAAGTCTGTTCTCACAGTGTGCGGAGAGGAATTAGGGTCACATAATGATATGTGTGTAAGCTGTTGTATGAGAAACTGATTCGAATTGTAAACTTTTACTGAAGATATAATGAAAATAAATCAATATCAATTACAGTCCATCTATAATGACCAAAGTTAATTTAAAGTAATGTAATCTATCCTCTGAATATTCATCTAGTAGAAATTACATAGCCAAGCCAAGTGCCATCGAGTCACATAAGGATGATTTAAAAAACAAAACAATTCCTCTCAAATGGATCCCAAAACAGCAATCACATAGGACACAGTAAAACTGTCTCATAAGGTTTCCCAGGAGCATCTGGTGAATTTGAAATGTTGATACTTTTGGTGAGCAGCCCAAACTCTTGAATACTATGCCACCAGGGTTCCTCTACATAATGATGACATTCAAATTCAACTATTCCCTGTTTGTTTGTTTTCTAGGATACTTATTCTCTGCCCCACCCCCATTGTGTTATGTATGTATGGGAAACTCTAGTGGCATAGTTGGTTAAGTGCTACAGCATCAAACTAGGTGACTGAAAGTTCAAATCTACCAGATGCTCCTTGGAAACTCCACAGGAAAGTCCTAGTTTGTCCTGTATAAGATTACTGTGAGTCAGAATCTACTGGACAGCAAGGGAGTTGTATTTTTTTGGAGGGTGATGAGCTGTATATGTAATGACCTATGGTTAAACCCTCCAACCAAAAAGTTGGCAGTTTGAACCCACCAACTGCTACCCAGCAGAAAGATGTGGCAATCTATTTCTGTAAAGACTATCAGCTTCCAGTCTTATGGAGTAGCTCTATTCTGTCCCATAGGGTTATAATGAGTCAGGATCTACTTGACAGCAACTTTTTTAAAAGTATATGTGTAATAAACCACTTGCCACTTCGTGTTTCGCATTTAAAACTCAATCACATTAATCATGCATTCATTACCACTGTGTCTTGCTGTATTGTTTCGTTACCCTTAGCAGAAACTCAGTGCCACTGAGCAATGACTCTTTCCCTCACTCTCCCATTCCTATTCTTAATATTTCATACAAGTGAGATCATATAATGTGTATCCTTTTGTGGTTGACTTATTTCCCTCAGTATATACTCTAAATTTCATTCACGGTTTAGCAACCATCAGAAAGACATTGTTTCTCAGTACAGCTGAATAATATTCCCTTATGTGTATGTCCCATATTTAATTTCTCCACTCATCTGTTGATGGACCTCAAGATTGTTTCCTTCTTTTGACAGTTATGGATAACCTGCAATGAACCTCAGAGTAGATGCATATATTTAGGTTCTTGCTTTCAGTTCTTTCAGTTATGTATGTAGGAATGGAATCGCATGGTAATTCCATGTTTAATTGTTTTGAGGAAACTTCAGAGGGTTTTCCACACAGGCTATAATATGGTACAGTTGTACTTGCAAAAGCAAAACACATTAAAATCATTTTATATATTATACTTTCTATTGCCAAGAATGGCTAAGTTCTACATGATTCTTTGACATTGAAGACCATAATAATAACAATGTTTTTTTTTTTTTGGTTTTACTTGTGGTGGTATTATTTGTGGCAATATTTTGTAAATAGATCTATGCCATTCCATTCATATATAAGAAACAAATTACAAGTTATGCTGGGGAAAAAAAATCAATCTATAGGAGTTAGGACTACTGATGGTATAAAATACAATGACCAATCCTACTGTACAGAAACTACTTGTGAAATAATTACATGAAGCAATAATCAGAAATGAAGCTTAAAATTAATATGGTACTTAACAACTTAGTTTTACATAGATAATAGTAATAATAATAACACTAGCCAAAGCCAAGCCATAATAACACTAGTGACAATCACAATACTGAAGGCTTATGCTGTGCAGTGATATTAATGATTTTCTTAATTATTCCTGAAATCATCTGAATAGAATAAGTTCTTGTAGCAAAAGCAAGTGATACCCAACTGGCTGATGGACAAATACTCCTGGGGATAATAGGAATGGTCATTTTTCACTGTTCAAGTCTTCACCCTCAGCAAAAATAAATTCTTAGCTGTGATGATAAATTCTTCCTGTGGACTTACGTATATTGATATAAAAACTTAAAAGCTAATAAACTAAATATAATTTTTTCAAAAATGGCTAGAAGACCAGAAACCCTAACCATAACTTTTCATATTTATAAGCAATTCTAAACGTAAAGATTGAAAGTTACTCATTGCACATGAATCTGAATTAGGAAAGTTGGTTTAGTATTCCTTCTAGCATTAACACAAAAGCGAAGATGGAAACATACCTGACAGGTTAGCATGTACATATTATTGATTTTGGCAGACACACTAAATAAAATATTCCCCATGACTCTTTTTTTATTTCTTGCCTATCACTGTGAGAACCTACTTCCACTGAGTCAATTCCAATTCAAAGAAACACTATGTGGACCTTGGCTTAAAGCAGATCTATTTCCCTGTATTTTACTGACTATGCAAAGGCTCTTAACTGTGTAGATCAAACTATGAATACCATTCTAAAGAATGGGAATTCCAGAGCACTTAATCATGCTCCTGAAGAACTTGTACATAGACACAAAGGCAGTTATCTTGAACAGGACAAGGGGATAGTGTGTGATTTAAAATCAGGAAAGCTGTGAGTCAGAGTTGCATCTTTTCACTATACGTATTTAATCTATGTGCTGAGCAAATGATCCAAGAAGTTGGAATATGTGAGGAAACACAAAACATCAGGATTGGAGGAAGACTTATTAACTGTCTTCATCAACCAAAGAAAACACACTTGCTTGCTAAAAGTGAAGAGAATTTGAAGCACTCATGGATGAAGATAAAAGCCTACTGCCTTCAGTATTTATTACATTTCAACATAAAGAAAACAAAAATCCTCACAAATGGATAAATAAAAACATCATGATAAACCAAGAAAATGTTTAAATTGTCAAGGATTTAATTTTACTTTGATTCACAGTTAATTAACGCTTGTGGAAGCAGTAGCCAGGAAATCAAACGGCATAGTACACTGGGCAAATGTGCTTCAAAGGATCTGTTTAAGATATAAAAAACAAAGACATCACTTAGAGGAGCTAAGGTGTGACTGATTCAAGTCATGACCTTTTCTTTGGCATCGTATGTGTGTGAAAGCTAGACAATAAGTTAGGGAGGTGGAAGAACCAATACATTTGTATTATGTTATTGGGGATATAAAAAAAAAAAAGATACTTGCAATGAAAGAAACCATCATTCTTGAAAATTCTGTCACAGGATGTCCCACATCTTTTTACATCATCAAGGACATATTTCCCATCTACTGTTCCTTCTTTGTTTTCAATTTTCACACCAGAAATTATCAGTGCATCCTGACTATGACTTCAATCAGTTTCAGGGGTTGGTAAAAATCTTCACTTTCTTCATGTTTGACCTTAGTGGTAAGTGCATAAATTTGAATGCTCTTCCTTGTAGGTATATGAATATTACCTTATCACTGACTACATTGAACTGCATTGTACTATTTTTGGGGAGGGGGGATGAATGTGGAATCATTCCTCTTCAATTTGTCATTGACAGTGTACTGGACCATAGGATTTTAAAATTCAAAGTGGTGAGCACCAGTCTATTTCAATTCACTAATACTTAGGATACAGATGTTTAGACATTCCATTCTTTTTTTTTTAAGATTTCTGATTTTCCTATATTCATACTTTCTGCACTCTGTACTCCAGGTATGAATGGATGTTTGCAATTGTTTCTTCTCATTTTGAGTCATGCTACACCAGTAAATGAAGGTTTTGAAAGCTTGACTCCATTCACATCATTAAGGAGGCCTTAAATAAGCAGCTCTTCCCAGACATCTTTGAGTGCTTACCAACGTCTGGAGCTCATGTCTCCAGCGCTGTATCATACAACATTCTGCATCTACTCATAAGGTTTTCACTGGCTAAGTTTTTTCAGAAGTAGACCACAAGGTCCTTCTTCATAGTCTGTCTTAGTCTGGAAGCTCCACTGAAGCTTGTCCCTTTCAATGGCCCTGCAAGTATTTGAATACCAGTTGCATAGCGTCTACTACCACAGCAACAAGAAAGCCTATGCAGTATGATAAACCTACAGAAGTATGGGAATACCCTTTTTCAACCACATGAATCGTATCTGTACTGGTGAACATTGATGAATGAAAGACACAAGGATCAAATAGACCAAACCTGTAAGAAACCTCAGACAATCTTAACATCATCAGTCAGAGAAAGACCAGGGATCAGCTGTGGAACAGATTGGCAATTGCTCCTATGCAAGTTCAAGTTGCAGCTGAAAAAAAAATAGAAGAAGTCCTTGCGATCCAAAGCATGGTCTTGAGTATTTTCCACCTAAGTATAGAGATCACGTCAAGGGCAGATTTGACACACTGACATCTTGTGATGGAAGACCAGACAAGTTATGGAATGACAAAGACATCGTACATGAAGAAAGCAAGAAGTTTTGTGTTTTTTTTTTTTTTTAAATTAGAAAACACTCTGAAACTTACTCTAAAATTCAGAGTAGCTAAAGAGAAAGGAAGAAATGATAAAGGAGAAGAGCTGAACAGAAGATTCAGAATATGGTTTGGGAAAGTAGTTATTATAATGACATATACAAAGGCCTGGAGATGGAAAACCAAGAGCAAGCACAAGTTGAGAATTTCTCAAGCTGAAAGGGCTGCTGAAAAAAATTTGAGTCCTGAGTTGTAACAGAAGTCTATGGTCAAAATATTTGACACAAGAAGCATCAAAAGAAGTTAAAAGAAATACACAGAGTCTCTCTACTAAGAATTGGTTAGTGTTCAGTCATTCCAGGAGGTAGCATGTGATCAAGAATTGATGGCACTGAAGGAAGAAGTCTAAGCTGCACTGAAGATATTAGTCAAAATACAAGACTCCAGGAATCAACAGAAAAGCAATTGAAGTATCTCAACAAATGGATGCAGCACTGTAAATGTGTACTTATCTACATCAAGAAATTTGAAAGACCACTACCTGACCATCCAAATGGAAGAACCCATATTTATGCCTCTTCCAGAGAAAAGTGATCCAACCCAATACAGAAATTATTGGTAAATATTATTATTATGATGCATAGAGAAAACTTTGCTGAAGTTCTTTTAAGAGCAGTTGAGGTATCACCCTAACAGAGAAAGGCCCAAAATTCAAGCCGGATTCAAAAGAGGACATGGAAACAGACATATCATTGCTGAAGTTCAACAGATCCTGGCTGAAAGCAGAGAAAGCCACAAAGATACTTACCTGTATTTTACTGACTATGCAAAGGCATTTATTCAAACTTGTGGATCATAATAATTATAGGTAATATTGCAAAGAATGGGAATTTGAGAACACTTCAGCACGTCTATTAGAAATCTGTACCTAGATAAAAAGCAGTTGTTTGAACAGAATGAAGGAATACTGCATAGTTTAAAGTCAGAGAAGGGGTTGCATCAGGGCTATATCCTTTCCATGTATCAATTCAATCTATATGCTGAGCAAATAGTACAGGAAGCTGGAAGATACAGGCTTCACGATTGTAGAAAAACTCATTAACAATGAGCATTATGCGGATGACATAACTACAGTTTGTTTAAAAGGAAGAGGACTTGAAACATTTACTGATTAAGATCAAAACTATAGCCTTCAGTATGCATTACACCTCAACATAAAAAATAATGAGAATCCTCACAACTGGAGCAGTAAGCAACATTATTATAAGCAGATAAAATATTGAACTGATTGAAGATTTCATTTTACTTTTACCCATAATCAACAACCATGAAAGCAAAAGTCAAGAAACCAAAGTAAGTATTCAATTGGGCAAATCTGTTGCAAGGGACCTCGTTAAAAGATAAAGAGCAAAGATACCACTCTAAATACAAAGACGTTTCTAGTTGTGGTGTTATCAATCACCTCATATACATGCAAAATCTGGACAATGAATAAGGAAGACCAAAGAAGAACTGACACCTTTCAGCTGTGTCCAGAAGAATATTGAACATACTATTAACTACCTATTGACTACCCAAAGAAGGAACAAATCTCTCAATCGGGGACTACAGCCAGAATGCTCATTAGATGTAAGACTTTGTCTCACATACTTCAGATGTGTTATCTGGATGGGTCAGTCCCTGGAGAAGGACATCACATTCATACTTAATAAAGTAGAGAGTCAGTTGAAAAAAAGAGAAAGAACATCAGTGAGATGAATCAACAGAATGTCTTCAACGATGGGCCCCAACAGAATGAGAATTGTGAGGCTGGCACAGGACTGAAGTTTTCCATTCTGTTGAACATAGCATTGCTGTGGGTTGGAACTAACTTGATGGCACCTAACTGCAACAACAACCCTCTGAGAAAGATATCTTTTCTTTAGAAGCGTTTACATATTTTATGTTTGATCTAGACACTTCTTTTGTGGTTGTTTCAAGATCATCTTTGATTCATTATGCTAACATTGTAATTATCAAAACCAAAAAACCTGCTGCGGTCAAGTCAATTGTGACTCATAGCGACCCTCTAAGACTGGAACTGCTCCAATGAATTTCCAAGGAAGATCTGGTTGATTCAAACTGCTCACGTTTTTGTTAGCAGACTTCTCTCTCAATCACTAAAGGCAACATTATAAATTTAATAACCCAGTAGAGGTAGTTGAGATTCTTGCCCTGATCTCACAGATTCCAAATACTATGCTTTATATTTCCTATAACTGTTATCCTGTTTTTCTTGATTCCTGTTATATGATTGTTATATTATTCTAATTTACACAATTTGAATTTGGGTATGAGTAATTCCAGGTATGAGTAAGATTCAATTTCTGTTTTGATTCTTAGTAAGAGATCAATAACTATGTCTAGAAGTTATTTCTCACCTAGGCTCATCTTCATTATCAACAACACCTAAATTCACAACCAACTGCAGCTGAGTAAATCTTTACTCACTGTAATGCTGTGAAAAACACTGGTAGCATAGTCGTTAAGAGCTACAGCTGCTATCCAAGGGGCCAGCAGTCCAAATCTACCAAGTGTTCCTTGAAAGCCCTATGGGACAGTTCTATTTCACCCCACGGGGTCACTATGAATCCAAACGGCAGTGGGTTTTGGTGAGACCATATGTTATAGGGCAGTACTACTCCATAGGGTTTCCTTGCCTGTAATCTTCATGGGAGTAGAGCGCCAACTTTTGTTCATAGTGCCATTTGGTGAATTCAAAATGTTAGCCTTTATTGTCACAGATTAGCACAAATCATTTGCACTATACAACAACCATACAAGTGTACCAAATCTAAAAATGGAAATATCCTACAGAGATGCAGACCATGAGGGGACTGTAAGAGTTTGGCTAGCATACCACCACTCTTTCCTTTCTTCCTTTTTCTTTTTTACCATTGTGCTTGGTTTCTACTTTGTTTCCTTTTGACTGCTGCACAGTGTCAGTAGTGATGCTCACATTAACGCATTCTTGTGGAGAGTTGTCTTTCCTGAAGCAGTGCTGCACTGGGCTACCCACCCCAGCAGTGGGCCCATCAGTTAAGCTCAACTGATAACTTAGCATTTGTTGAAGCATTTTCCCAAATCTCTGGGTTCTGAAAATTCAGCCATAGACAAACTGATAGAATCAGCTTACTCCAAAAAGTCATATATTGGGCTATTGTTTCTGAAATAGCATTTATTTTGGGAGCTTTATTGGTCCTAAACTTTATTCTAAATTACCCTAAACTGCCTATGATTGCCTCATTTAGAATTATAGTAATTTTTCATAAAGTTAAACATACCCTTAACATACAAACCAGGCATTCCACTCTTACTTATCAGACAAAAAAAAAAAAAAACCTATCAGTGAAAAAAAAAAGCTCAAAAATGTTTATAGATGCTGTATGCATATATTTTAAAAAGGTGAACCATAGTAAATGTTGATAAACAGATTAAAAGGAGGGGCTAGTACTCAACAACAGAAAGGGACAGAATACTTATACATATAAAAATGTGAAATCATCTCAAAAATATTCTGCTGAGCATAAGAAAACATACTGTGAAATTGAATTCACATGAAATTCCAGAGCAAGTAAAATCAACCTATGGTGAATCAACACTGATTAGGCTTTGCTGGGGCCAGCAAAGCAGTTATTTCTCACATAGGCTCATATTCCATTATCAAAAATTCCTAAATTTACAACCTCTTACAGCTAAGTCAATCTTCACTCCCTATAACCTTGTGGGAAACCCTGGTGGCTTAGCAGTTAAGAGCTACAACTGCCAAGCAAAGAATTGGAAGTTCAAATCTGCCAGGTACTCCTTGGAAACCCTATGGAGCAGTTCTATTCTGTCCCATAGGGTTGCTATGAGTCAGAGTTAACTCAACAGCGCTGAGTTTCTGGAAAATGCATGTGTTATAGGGTAGCACTGCTCCATAGCGTTTCCCTGTCTGTAATCTTTATGGAAACAGATTACCAGCTTTTGTCCACAGTGCCACTGGGTCTATTCAAAATGCTAACCTTTATTTTCACAGATTAGCACAAACCATTTGAACTATCTGAAAACCATGCAAGTGCACTGAATCTAACATGCCTACAAATCACAAAATAATGTTTTTGGGTGATGAAATTACATTATCTTGATATTTGCCAGAATACACTGGACCATACCCCTAAAATATGTGTGCTTGGTTTTAAATAATTTCTACTTCAAAAAAATCATTGAAAACCACTGAACACACTGAGAAGAATCAAACTTTATAAGGCTTAGTCTGGATGTTCAGTGAATCAAAACAGAACTATAAAAGCAGGTAAATTTCTAAATAACCTTTACAAACATAATGTTTCTGAAACTTTATGCTTAAAGGAGCTCTTCCTGAATTACTGAATATTTTCCTTTACACCAGAGTGTACAGAACACCATTGACTACTGCTGAACCATCAAAGTATGCTGAAATGACACAACGTTTCAAATTATTTATTCATTTTTCTACTATAACATCACAGATAAGGATTAAAGAAAACAATTCACTTTACCATTTGAAGTCTAAACTTAAATATATACCCATATACATGCACACACACACACACATATATATAAAACAAGTTGTTCTCCATTCACTACGGGCATTTCAGAGGATTAGTTACTTATTTAAACATAAGACCCTTGACAGCTTTCAGTTTACACACCCACAATTCATTTTATTTTAAAATGCATGATAAACAGGAGCTAAATTAAACCCTGTTTAAATATACAACATTACTTTTTCCTGCTCTATTTCTAAGCAAGCTACATACATATAAACTCTCAGTAAGTACTAAGACTATCGGTTGGTTAATGCTGTATTTGGCAGGAAAAAAGTGCACTGATAATGGAGGCTTTTCAAGGAATGTATCTTGAAGAAAACTAAAATTCATTGGTTTATCTTCTTCGGTTAACTTTGCTACAAAATAAAAGCTAATGCTGTCAATTTCAAATTTTCTTTAGATTTCTTGTACAACAGAGTGAAACAATGCCCTGTTCTGCACCATCCTTACCATACTTGTTATGCTCCAGTCCCCTGTTGCAGCTGCCATGTGAGCAAATTTCATTGCGAATCTCTCTATTTTTGCTAATCCTCTACCAAATGTGATGTCCTTCTCCAGGGACTGCTCCCTCCTGATAACCTGTTCAAAACATGTAAGTCATAGCCAAGCCATCCTTGCTTCTTCTAAGGAATATTCTTGTTGTGATTCTTCTAAGAAAGCTTTGTTTATTCTTCTTGCAGTGTGTGATATAGCCAACATTCTTTGCCAAAACAATAATTTGAAGTCATTAGTTCTGCTTTTGTGTTCATTGTTCACTGTCAACTTTTTGCATGCATATTGAGATAACTGAAAACATCATGGCTTGGGGTCATCTGCACATTAGTCTTTAAAGTGACATCTTTGTTTTTTAATACTTCAATTAGGTCTTTTGCAGCAGATCTGCCCGATACAATACACTATTTGGTTTCTTGCATGGGCATTGATTATTCATCCAAATGAAATGAAACCCTTGACAATTTTGATATTTTCCTGCATTTATTATGATCCTCCTTGTTGGTCCATTTGTGAAGATTTTTGTTTTCTTTATCTTGAAATGTAATTCCTTATACTTAATTAGGTATCATTGAAACAAGAGAATGTTTAACCCCAAACATAAATAAATCAAATATATTATAAAATTTATTCAGATAATGTTATATTCATACATTCTTCCATTTTGGCTCAGATAAGTATTAAAAATTTTCAATGCTTTTTAAATAATTAAAATATTCCTATATGATTTTGCTGGACCAATATCATTGGGAGTTATCCCCTGCCATTAATGCATTAAGTGACATTCAGTTGGAGTGTCATCAAGCCAATAGTTAAATCTCAGAGCTAACTTGTTAGTTGGAATAAACATAAGCATGAAGTAGGCAATATTTTAAAAGACAACATCATTATTTTCAAATAAGTTCAAACAAATAGGTAACAACTTCTTGCCAAAAAGATATTCTGACAAATATTAAACTTAGTGAAAACTTAATACCTATAAGTGATGGAATAACTTAACAAATGAAGACTACTGAGAACTAAAATAAAGACATGTTCCTTTCCTATTTCAAACATTTTCTTTGCTGTGTCATATCTATCAATGTGCCAGACATGTTATTTTTAAACTTCATATTCAATCTGCTTTTATATTATTGTATAAAATCAGATGGGTGTTTATGATGGTCCTATCATTTTCCCTCAGTGTGACTTTTTATTTCTTTTTTATTTTTTTATTTAATATGACTGAGTGAAAATGTACATTCCCATATAAATTTACTTGCCCAGCTATATGCAGCTTCCACTGCTCTCCCTGCCCAGTGACAGCACACTATTCCTCTCTGCTCCATACGTGTCTCATCCTCCCAGCAGTCTCCTTTCCCCTCCTCTCCACCCACTTTCCTCCCTCCAGCCAGAGTCAGCAGGATGATATCGTATAGATGCATAGAACCATAAAGTGCATCCAATATATGGTCACTCTGCATCGCCAAGTCCAATCCATTCGTTTCCGAAGAGTGGACCTTCTTTATGATTTATGGGCAAGGGCAGCATCAGGGCCAGGGGCCATGCTCCCAGGGGAACCCTGAAACCACTGGACCGTTAATTGAGGTCTTTTAGTGGAGATCTCAGGATGCACCCCTTTTTATTCTTGTGTTGTCAGTGAGACTCCTCTCTGTGAGCTCCATTGTGGCTATTACTGGTGGTGGCAGGGCACCATCCAGTTCTTCTGTTCCCAAGTCGATGGAGGCACCCACTGATGTAGGTCTCTCTATCTTCTGGGTTATCTTCACCGCATGTCATTTTGGCCCTCGGTGAGCATCAGTTCCTGCTGAGTTGGGACCATTTGCTGTGCCCTCGGATGGCAGCTTGGCAGCTTTTAAGACCCCAGACACCACTCACCAATGTAGGGTGCAGAGATCTCTCTTCACAAAATGCTAGTTGTGCCAATTGGCCTCAACTTTGCCTAAGAGCATGGTCACCTGCCCCCCACCCCCCACCCCAGCTACTCTATCCTTGCAATATTGGGTTAAGATGGAAGGAGTACTCAAGTTATGCTGAAGTCCACTTAATGTTGTTCTTGTTTCTAATGTGTGCTATCACCGATTTCACCCAACCAGATTTCTAGCAACTATCTAATCTAAACCCTCCCCCCTCACCCTCCCTCCCTTCCCTCCCTTGCAGCTGTCAAAGAGTCTTTTCTTCTATACACAAGTCTGTTTTTGAGATCTTATCGTGGAGGTCTCATGCAATATTTGTCCTTTAGTCGCTGACTACTTTCACTCAACATAATGTCTTCCAGTGGAAACCAGGTCATGAGATGTTTCCTGGAGTCATCATTATTCTTTATCACTGGGTAGTCCTCCATTGAGTATATATACCATAGCTTACCTATCCATTCCTCTGTTGTTGGGCATCTGGGTTGATTCCATCTTTTTGCTATCATAGACTGTGTTGCAATAAACATTCTTGTGCATGTGTCTGTTGGTGTGAAAGGCCTTGCTTTAATGTAGTCACTCTTCTCACCAAATTATATGAAATTCTCCAGAGGTCAATAGTTGAATTAAAACAAATCTCACATAAACATTATTTCAACCCCCAATCCCAGACTGTCCCACTTCGAACAGTGCAAAGTCAGCCAGCAGCTTGAGTCCTAGGGAAGGAGACCCTAGCCAGGGTGGTGAGGGGCTGGGGGTGAGGTGCCGGGGGTGGCCTGGCCTGTGCAGTATAATGTGCTTAGCTGGTAGTACACTGCTAACCTTCCGGCCTTGGCTTCTACAAGGTCTCAGCAGTTTACAGAATTCTCCTTCCTCGCCTTCCTTCTACCCGTCTTCTCTGCTTCTGAGATAAGAACCATTTGTGTAACACCAACACTTAATTTAAGAATGAAATTCATGATGTGGTAATCAAATCTGATGCTTTCAATCAGATGACCTACTTCGATCTTCAGTGTGCAAAAGATTACCAACAAAACAAACTCATTTAAAATTTGGGCAATCCAGTTGAGTTTTAAGTATAAGAATGGGATTCCAAACACTTAATACATTCAGCTATATGATAGAAAGGAAATCTATGGTTATGATATTTTTGTGAATGATCTTTTAAATCAAAGAAAATTTTATGCTGAGAACTCCATCAGCAAAAAATATGAGGCAGTGAACTGTCGGTGCATGGCCTCCCATGTGGACGCTGTAACCTCCAAGGTGTAGATGGCCATGACTATGGACAGGATGACCCAGGTCATCAAGGCCCTAGACAAGGCCCTGAGTGCTGTGGGCATGCAGAAAGTTTCTGCAGTGATGGACAAATTTGAGAAGCAGCTTCAGAACCTGGATGTGCATATACGGGTGATAAAGAATTCCATGAACTTAGCTACTGTGCCAACCACACTGCAGGAGCAGGTGGACATCCTCATCACACAGACCGCTGAGGACAATGGCCTAGAGGACCTGGACCAGCTCAGCCAGCTGTCTTAGGGCACCACTGCTGTGGGCAAAAGCTCAGCACAGCCCCGAGTCCCAGCTGTCACACAGGTTGGCTGCCTTGAGGAATTAGTAGAGACTGGTCGTGAACAGTGGCTTGCCACAAACAGCCTTCAAAAGTACTGGCAAGTGGGCCCCCTGCCCCTACGTCTTCATTTCTACTGACTGCAGTGGGTGCTGTGTCTCAGCTCCTCATAACTGCCCAGGCCAGGAGCTTGTCTCAGATCTGTTGGTGGGTCTCTGCTGGTGTTAGTTTCCACAGACTTCTGTAGGTGATGCTATAACTTGGCCTCAGTGAGCCATCCAACCTCTGCACTCTGGTGAGACTAGAGAGGTGGCTCCAGGCCACCGTGAGCTGTAGGAGGGGTGTTACAGAGTCTCAGACCCCGCTCAGATCAACAGTCACAACCTGCCATTTTTAAACTTATTTTTAAGTTCAGTTTGAAATAATTTTAAGCTTAAATTTCTAAAGTACAGAGGAAAAAAAACTGGGCCAGGGTATTGCCCCTAGCTAGCGATGAGAGATATTGAATCTCTGAGTCTAGGGCAGTGGGCTCAAGGAAGCCTTTTTTTTTTTTTTTGTCTTTCACGTTTTGCAGCTTGTCTTGAAATTCAGGAAGGGTACCACGTAGGTGTGTGCGTTCAGTATCCCAGTTTTCCCAGGCCTCTGCCGCACGTGTGAAAGCATTTGTGACTGTGTTGGTCATTGTCTCAGCGACTTCCTTCACCACTCTGACCCTGATTTGTGGGTTTGGTTTAAAGTGTCAGCAGTAGCTTTCTCTCCAGCATCCCTGGCATCCTCCACCACCTCTTCCACAACATGAGAGACTTCCTTAGGGCCCTTCTCAGTACGGTGGACCAGGCCATCAGGGGCCAAATTCTCTAGGCCTCCCAATGGGCAGAAAGCCGAGCGTGAACCCATACAGCTTTTACAGAGGCCCCCAGTGTCTCCTTGCCAGACTTTGGGATGCCACAGCCCTTAGGTGGCAAGTGGGAAGTTAGATGGGATGAGTCAGCAAGGCAGGCTGCCTACATGAAGTTGAAGATGATTCAGGTGGGTGACACCCTCTCTACCCCATCTTGGAAGACACTCAGCCCATGCTGAGCCCTAACACAGGCACTCCAGCTCAGATTATTCTAGGTCAGAAGTTCAAGTTCAGGCTCTCCTCGTGCAGGAGAATGAGGCTTTGGCAGAAGCAGACTAACAGTTTAAGTGGAATTTTCCCAATAGCCAAAAAGGAATTTCCATCAGAAGTCCCGTTTCTGCTGTTCTATCTCATGTGCTGCCGTCTATACAAACTCCACACATTGTTTAGCATCCATTCACCAGATGTTGTTTCTGTCCCACCACTATGTGAATCTACCGTACTTCAAGCTGGCCACAGAATAAAGCACTCTGAAGGTCAAGCAAAGCCACCTGTTGCTGAGCTGGGGAAAAAAAAAAGAAAATCTATGTCCTTCATTAAGCCTAAAAGTGGGGATAAAGTAAAAATAAAAACTGTACTTCGTGAAAAAACTTTGAATAAAAAGTATTAGTTTGACCCCATGAGCCCTGTTTCCAATAATTCATTTTGTTATTTATTTATCTTTTTTTGAGGGGGTGGAGCATGTTTTCCTTCTCAGTGTTGAAATATAAGTAGTATCCTATCTAGTGGAAATTCATTACTTTGAAATTGAATCTCTGTGTGGGTATAGACAATGCATATATAGATTTGCTTCTGAATTATTTTTTAAAGCAAAACAGTTTATAGCCTGTAGTCAGAACTATGTTCCACATATCATTAATTTAATCATGAATTAGATGTTACTTCATCATAGTAAAGATTTATTTAGATTTGTTTTTTCTTTTCATTGTGATTAAGCGGAAGTTTACAATCCAGAACAATCTGTCATATAAAACCCGGGGTACCTGCCTCTCTGCAACTTTCTCTGCTCTTCTGTTGTATCTCCTGTGGTGCTTCTATCACATGGTCTGCCAGCATTTGCGCAGTACTAGCTTCCTCTGAGGTGGACCACTGGACTTAAAGAGTACAAAGGTGGCCCCAGGTGGAGAAAGCATGGAGGAGAGGAGATCAGGTTCTTCTGTTTAATCTTTGAATTCAAGTGTGCGAGAAGGATGAAGAAGATGCAAGAAGTGCAAAGGAACTTGTAAAGCATGACTACTGCTCAGTTGAACCAGCTCCACAACACCTGTGTGACCCCACCAGGAGCTAGCTCTTAATATATCTAGAGGTCTTGGTTATAAACCCATCCAGAGCCCTGAAGGGAGCAAACTTCCTTTTTCAGTGACATTCAGCCTACCTGGAGGCAAGTCTGGCTATATCAAGACAGATGGAGTCAGTTCTCTTTTCCTTGACAGGTCTTTGAAACCCATTTACACCTGTGAGTCATCCCTTGGAGATTTCAGACCTGCTGGAGCTGTGGGATGATCTCTGTGTAGATTATTTACCACTCTGGGTTCAGGCCATGACAGGAGAGCTACTCAAACAACAGAAGCTGAATTCAAATGAGACCACTGTAACTCAGCAATCTGAATCTGATTCCTACTTAGTTGAACTGCAAGAAATAATCCAGCAAACAGAGGCCACCAACAAGATTCTTCAAAAGAAACTAAACAAAATCAGCTTTGAACTGTAGGCTGCTCAGGTGTCATCTTAGAAGCAAGATGGTACAATCAAAAGCCCCAAAGAAATTCAGAAAAGCAGGACACGTGAGACTGAGGAACTGCACCAGGTGATCAAAGGTCAAAATGACACAATGGTAAAGCTTCAAGAAATGCTCCAGCAAAGCCAACTGGGACCACTTCATAGTTCAGAAGGTATTTCTCCAGCTCAGCTACAGGTGTTCTTGCTTCATCTTCAGTGCCTTATTCTGCAGCCAGCTTGAAATACAGAGGCTTCAGAGAGAGGTAGGGCAGAAAGAACACCAACTGGCAAATGGACACTAAACAATGTGTGGACTTTGTATAGGTTGCAGTACACTAGAGAGAACAGCAGGAAGGAGCTTCTTATGAAAATTTGTTTTTGTCTGTTGGCAGATTCCACTTGAAGAATTAGTCTGCTTCTGCCAAAGCCAATTCTTTCTCCCTGCCCTAGGAAAGCCTGGACTTGATCTTCTGACCCAGAATAACCTGAGCTGGGGTACGTATATTAAGGGCTCGGTATGAGCTAGGTATCTTCCAAGGTGTAGTAGGGACGGCTTCTGCCTGAGTCATCTTCAACTTCATCCAGGCAACCTCCCTTGCTGACTTACCCCACCCAGCCTCCCACTTGCCACTTACGGGCTCTGTTGTAAACTTCAACTGGACCAAGGTATGGGCCGTGTTCAATGATGCATGGTGGTGCTCCTCTAAAAGCAAGGGTGATAGGACTGAAGGAAGCCTTTTCTTCTTGTTGTTTTAAAAAATATTATGTAAGATTTTCTTCTGTTTGAAAGATCATTCACAAAATACTATATGCATAGATCTGCTTTCTGTCATACAGCTGAACGCATTAAGTGTCGGGAATTGCATTCTTACATTTAAAAGTCGACTGGGAGTGGAAAACTTCATCAGCATGGGGCTGGAAGAACTAGATGGTATCTGGCCACTACCAAAAACAGCCCTGATAGGGGACACAAAGTAGATTTTCTGACATAGCAGAAGAAAAAGGCATGCAGATCAAGAACTCTACCGAAAAGACCAGAACTGATGGTCTGACATCCTGGAGGGTCCGCTGAGAGCATGACCTCTAGACTTGCTAGCCTAGAGCTGAAATCAGTACCAGAAGTCAATGCTCAGACAAAGAATGCTGTGGACTTGGGGACACAAAGTGATGCATATGGTATGTGTACTTAATGGTTAGTATGTAGATGAGGCTGATTGACTGGTTTCTTTGTAGAGTGTGGAGAGAAGGGAACAGTGTTGGTTGAGCAGATCCTGGAAGGAAAGCGTGAGAAAGAAAAGTGTGCTCTCACAGGGTCAGGAGAGCAGACAGAGTTGCAGAGTGGTGAGTCTTTGGCCCTTTCTCTGGAAAATTGACTTGGATTGTAAACTTTCACTTAATTACAATGCCAAGCCAAGCCAAGATAACTTCAACTGGATTGCCCAAAAGTTTAGAAGGATTTTTGTTCTTGCACTTAATCTTTTGCACCTGGAAGATATAAGTAAGTCATCTGAAAGTATCAGGTTTGATAACAACCACAAGATACGTGTCTTTCTTAACTTAAGTCTTGGTGATACACAAACATTTCTTAGAAGCAGAGAACACAGGTAGGAAGAGGGCAAGGAAGGACAGTTCTGTAAACTGCTGAGACCTTGTAACAAAGACACTGTAGAAGCCAAGGTTGAAAGGCTGGCTGTGTACTACTAGCTAAGCATGCTGCACGGCACTCCCGACACCAGTCCTGGCCAGGGTGTCCTTCCCTACGACTCAAGCTGCGGGCTGACCCTGTGCTGTTCCTGATGGAAGAGGCTGGAATTTGGGAATGAAATAATGTTTACATTAGGTTTGTCTTAATTCAACTTTCTATCTCTGGATGATTTTATATAATTTTATGGGAAGAGTGATTTCATTAGTTTACACTGAGCAAAATTGATAGGATCAGCGTAAATTTCCACTTGATTTGGATTGTATAAATTAAAGATTTGTGATAATTTAAAAATAAATGGAAGATGCATGGTTAAAAGTAACATGTTTAGGAAATCAACAGATAAGATATAGCAGGGGAAATGTTTAATATAGGAATGGAACAGAATTTTTTTTAATTCTTAGCAGTCCTCATTGATGATTAAGTTTTCACTAAATCGAATATTTGTCTGAATACCTTTTTGGCAAGAGGTTGTTACCTATTTGTTTGCACTTAATATTTGAAGTTATGTTTTAAAATATAGCCTACTTCATGTTTATGTTTATTCCAGTTAATATAAGTTAGCTCTGAGATTTAATTACTGACCAGATGATTTACCGAATGAATATTGCTTAATACTTTAATATCAGGAGATAACTCCCAATGATATTGGTCCAGAAATCACACAGACGTAAACCCCATGCTGTCGAGTCAGGTCTGACTCATAGTGACCCTATAGGTCAGAGTCGAACTGCCCTCTAGAGTTTCCAAGAAGTGATCTTATTTAAAAATCATTGGAACTTTTTGATACTTATTTGAATCAAAATCTAAGAATGTATGAACATAATATGAATATAGTATGTATGAATTTTACAATACATTTAGTTTGTTTATGTTTGGGATTATAGATTCTCTTGTTTCAAAGATAATTTATTTAGCATGAGTTACATCTCAGCATAAAATGAAAATCTTCACAACTGCACCAACAACCAGGATCATAACAAATGGAAAAAAAAAATTCAAGTTGTCAAGGATTTAGTTTTATTTGGATCAATAATCAATCTCATGCAAGAAATCAAAGAATGCATTGTGTTGGGCAGATCTGCTGCAAAACAACTATTTACAGTATTAAAAAATGTCACTTTAAAGACTAACGTGCGTTTCACTGCAAGCAGTAGTATTTCTAATCATCTCGTATGCATGCAAATATAAACGGCGAACAAATACAGAAGAACTGATGCCTTTGAATTACTGTTTTGCTGAAGAATGTTAAATATATCATAGACTTCAGGAAGAATAAATAAATCTGTTTTAGAAAAGTTGCAGGAAGAATGAATGCTCCTAAGAAGCAAGGGTGGCAAAGCTGTGTCTTACTTATTTTGAACACGTTGTCAGGAGGAACCAATCCCTGAACAACGATATCATGCTTAGTAAGCTAGAAGTTTAGCAACAATGAAAGGGATCTTCAGCGAGGTTTATGGACACAGAGGCTGCAACGCTGGGCTTGAGCACGACAAGAACTGTAAGGATGGAGCAGGACCTGGCAGTGTTTCATTCTGTTGTACAACAAATATTAAGAAAATTTGAAGTTAACAAAATTTTGATTTTGTAGCAAAGTTAACAGAAGAAAATAAACCAATGCATTTTAGGTTTCTTTAGGATACATTCCTTGAAAACCCTCTATTATCAGTGCATTTTTTTTCTGCCAAATGCAGCATTAACCCATAGTAGTATTTACTGTGTGTTTGAATATATGTAGCTTGCTGAGAAATAGAGAAGGAAAAATAAATGTACATTATTTTAAAAAGTAAACCACTTAGGGTTTAATTTAAATTTAATATAAATTTAACACTGTGGAGGATATTAGTTTTAAATAAGTAACTTATCCTCTGAAACATCCACAGTGAATGGAGATCAACTTGTTTACATATATATATGTATATATATTTGTGTGTATATATATGTGTTTAGACTTTAAATGGTGTATTTTTTTAAATTCTTATCTTTGGTGTTATAGTAGAAAAATGAGTATTTAATTTACACATATTATTGTGTCATGTTTGGTATATTTGACTATTACTGAACCATCAAAGCTAACAGTGTTCTATAAACTATGGTGTAAGGGAAAATATTCAGTAATCAAAGAAGATCACCTTTAAACATGAAGTTTCAGAAACACAATACATTTGAAAAGTTATTTGGAAATTTACTTCCTTTTATACTTTTATTTGGATTCACTGAACATTCAAATTAACTCCTATTTTATAACCACTGATTCTTCTTTCTTTTCAGTGTGCTGGGTAGTTTTTAATGATTTTTTTTGAAGTATAAATGGTTTAAAATGAAGCATACATATTTTGAGGGTATATATCTGTGCATTCTTTATTTTTAATTTTAATTTTTTTTTATTATGACTGAGTGAAAATGTACTTTCCCGTATAAATTTACATGCCCACCTATATGCAGCTTCCACTGCTCTCCCTGCCCGGTGACAGCACACTATTCCTCTCTGCTCTGTACATGTCTCATCCTGCCAACAGTCTCCTTTCCCCTCCTCTCCACCCACTCTCCTTCCTCTAGCCAGAGGTCAGCAGGATGATATCCTATGAAAGCATAGAACCATAAAGTGCGTCCAATATATGGTCAATCTGCATCACCAAGTACAATCCATTTGTGACTAAAGAGTGGACCTTCGTTATGATTTATGGGCAAGGGCAGCTTCAGGCCCACGGGCTATGCTCCCAGGGGGACCCCAAAACCGGTGGACCATCAATTGAAGTCTTTTAGTGGAGATCTCAGGGTGCACCCCTTTTCATTCTTGTGTTGCCAGTGAGACTCAACTTAGTGAGCTCCATCTTCTTACAAATCTGCACACACATGTCAACACTGCAAATACCAAGGCAACGTTTTCATCACCTGAAGACATTCTCCCTTGATTTGTAGGCAAATTAAATTTAGTGCACTTGTATGGTTTTTGGACAGTGCAAATGGTTTGTGCTAATCTGTGCAAATAAAGGTGAACATTTTGAATTTACCCAGCAGCACTAGGGACAAAGGTTGGCAATCTGCTTCTGTAAAGATTACAAGCAATGAAATCCGAGCAGGCTATTGTATAACATATGGATTCCCCAAAAGCCTAATGCTGTTGAGTCAATTCTGGCTCATAGGGACCCTTGGGGCAGAGTAGAACTGCCCCACAGGGTTTCTAAGAAACACCTGGCAGATTTGAACCGTCAGTCCTTTGGTTGGCAGCTTTAGCTCTTGACAACTATGCCACCAGGTTTTTCCACAGGGTTGCAGGGAGTAAAGATCCTCTCAGCTGCAGTAGGTTGTGAATTTGGGAGTTTTTGATAACACAATGTGAGCCTATGTGAGAAATAGCTGCATTGCTGGCCCCAGCAAACACTGGCCCATGTTGATTCACTATAGGTTAATTTTACTTGCTCTGGAATTTCATGTGAATTAAATTTCATGGCATGTTTTCTATTGCTCAGCAAAATATTTTTGAGGTGATTTTGCATTGTTTTATATGTATGAGTAGTCTGTTCTTTTTTATTTTTGAGTACCAGCCCTTCCTTTCTTTTAATCTGTTTGTGGACATCTGCAATTGTTCAACTTTTTTTTGTTTTGTTTTTGTTTTTTTAATTGACAAAGCTTTTGGTTTTTGTCTGATAAGTAACTAGAAGTGGAATGTCTGGTTTGTATGGTAAGGGCATGCTTAACTTGAGAAAAAATGGCTAGAGTTCAAAGTTAGGAAATCCTAGACAGTTTAGGGTAATTTAGAAGAAACTTTAGGACCAAAGAAGCTTCTAGAATAAAATCTCTTTACAAAATAATCTATTCCAGAAACAATACTCCACTACATGACTTTTGAGGAGGTCAATCTGATTCTCACAGAGTTTGTCTATGGCTGAATTCTCAGATCCCAGAGATTTGGGAGAATGTTTGAACAAATGTTAAGTGATCAATCGGGCTTAACTGATGGGCCCCCCGCAGGTGTGGGTAGCTTGACGTGGCATCGCTTCAAGGAAGACAATCACACACAAGAACTCATAAGTCTGAGCATCGCTACTGACTCTGTGCAGCAGTCAAAACAAAACAATGCAGAAACTAAGCATAGTATAAAAACAAAACAAAACAAAAGACAAAAGAAGAAAAAAAAATGGTGCTGAGCTAACCATGGTCTCCATCTCTGTATGCTATCTCCCTTTTTAGATTTTGTACACTTGTATGGTTCTTGGACAGTGCATGTTGTTTGTGGTAATCTATGAAAATAAAGATTCCATTTTGAATTCACCCAGTGGTATTTTGATGGTATGAACATCAAGAAAATCTCATTGATAATTAAGACTTGATGTTTGAAAACCCTGGTAGAAACAGTGTTTGAGTCAGAATTATTCTGAATTAGAAAAGATGGAATTGCATTCTTTGTACTTCACAATTTATAGATAGAGTATATATGCTGTGTTATAAAGCTTGTATTCCAAGTTAAGGAATTTTTAAGATTTGTGGAAATATATATATTTACCTAGTGGTCTTTTTTGGGAGATTCTGGATAAAAAGTGGATAAAAATTCAAATTACAAGGCTCTGAATATGGTTACATGATAGTAGGAAAATAGGGTAAGCCAGAAAGTGGGAAAAATAAACACATACTCACAGATAATAATAATAATAATAATAATAATAAAACCTCTGGTCACTTTTGCTTATTGTTTTACTTCTCGGAACAAAGACAAACGGATCAGCATGTTTTCTCAATTCCCTAGGTCCTAATTCCCACAGAGTGATTCTGTGAAGACTGAACAGTTTCTGCTCCTTCAATGTGGTGTGTCCCAAGAGAAAAATCAGATTTTAGGACAGTACGAGTCTTGGTAGGGCTGCTGCCTCTCTGCTCATCCCTCTTTATAAAGGCAAGGAGAAAGAGAGACAGAGAGACACTGGAGAATGAATCACCTCTGAGAGAAAGATGTACCCTGGAATGTGGGCAAATGTTTTCACAGAAGGAGAAAGACAAGTTTAACTTTAGTAACATGGAACACCTCTGGGGAGGTATTACTTCTAAGCCTCTCTGGAGAATACACTACTTGTAGTTTCCAAGCCTCTTTTCTGTTGATACTTATCCTTTGCTCAGAAAACCCAAGAACATTAAAAAGTCCATAGAGAATTATGTCCCAGTAGAACATCAAAAAAAAGAAACATGTTAAAAATGTAACAATGGAGATATGCACAGAATGTTTTTTGTGGTGTACAGTCATGTCAATTCAAGCCTAAGGTGACTCTATATGACTGTAGAACTGTCACATGAGGTTTCCTATGCTGCTACCCTTACAGGAGCAAACCACCAGGCATCTTCTCCCATGGAGCAGTCGGTGGGTGGATTCTAACTGCAGATAATTGCATCACCAGGTTTCCTAATGCAGAAAGCAAGATCTCTTAAGTCTCTTGTATATGGATGGTTGATGCAAAAGTAAATGGTTATAGCCTTAGGATTTGGAGGCATGGAATAGTGGAGGTATTAAAAGAGTCATTGGAGGGTAAACTGATAAAAGATAAGGTTCCCAAACCAAACTGTTGCCATTGAGACAATTCTGACTCAGTGACCCTACAGAACAGAGCAAAACTGCCCTCACAGAGTCTACAAGGAGCACCTGGTGGTGAGATGAAGTTAAAAGCATTGATATGCACAAAATATTGCCAAATATTATAGACCATTAAAAAAGATTTTAGATTTAGCTATAAAAATGATACTAAAAATTAACCACTTTGAGTAGCAGGCTACCTTGAATAGACATGAGCTCAAAAAAAATCAGTTGTATAATGTAAAATGCTGTGTTGAATTAATGAAACATATATATATGTATGTATATATATATAAACCCAAGCTCATTGCCATCAAGTCAATTCCAACCTATAGAAACCCTATAGAGTAGAGTAGAACTACCCCGTAGAGTTTCCAAAGAGTATTTAGTAGTTTCAAACTGCTGACTTTTTTGTTTTTTGCCTAGCAGCTGTAGTACCTAACTACCATGCCAAAACCAAAACAAACAAACAAACACTGCCACTGAGTCAGTTTCAACTCATTTTGACTGTATAGACAGAGTAGAATTGCCCCATGAAGTTTCCAAGGAGCACCTGGCAGATTTGAACAGTCTACCTTTCGGTTAGCAGGCACAGCACTTAACCACTGTCATGGATTGAATTGTGTCCGCCCAAAAGTAGGTGTAATCATGTGGCCATGACTCCCTGTATTCTATGCTTGTCCTCTATTTTGTGATTTTACTGCACAGTATGTTAAAGGATTAGGGTGGGACTGTAAATCCCTTCAGAAAATCACTTCTCTGCTCCACTGTAAAGGGAGTTTCCCTGGAGTGCAGCTTGTCCCACCCTTAATCCTTGCATCCTACAAGCAATAAAAGGAAAGGGAAGCAAACAGAGAACTGTGAACTCCATATCGTCAAGAAGGCAGCACTGGGAGAAGAGCACGTCCTTCAGACCTGCGGTTCTTGCACCAAGACGCTCCCTGGACAATACCGTACTTTTGTCCAGAGCCAACAGGGGGAAATCCTTCCACTGGAGTGGACATCCTGTATTAGGACTTGTAGCCTACCAGACTATGTAAGAATAAACTTTACTTTGTTAAAGACGTCCACTCTGTGGTATTTCTGTAGAGCAGCCCTAGGTAACTAAAACAACCACTATGCCACCAGAGTTTCTACCAAGGTTTCCAAAATAGAATTTGGACTTGTAGCTTACTGGACTATGAGAGAATACATTTCTCTTTGTTAAAATGGTCTAGTTGTGTTATTTCTGTTATAAAAGCACTAGATGACTAAGACACTTGAGATTCATGGACTATCACTGCCTGTGAGCAAGAGTTATCTCCAGCCTTCTGGTTTTGGGTTTGCCAGCCCTTCAGACTATGTGAATCCAAAGAATCCTCTATCCTGATCCATGAGCTTGGGAAGTTCCAGCTTCTACAATTGCCTGACTTGTTTCCTTGATATAAATCTCTCTCTCCCTATATATGTTGATATGCTTTACTAGTTTTTGTTTCTCAAGAGAACCCAGTCTAAGACAACAGGACATGCCATCATGTGGTTATAAACTGAGATGGTGAAAGTTCTGATTCCATAAAGTTTGTTCAATTTCAAGCAGAAGGTCAGCAAACATCTGGTGAATGACTTTCTTCCTAGGCTGTCCCAATCTTAAAACTTACCTGAAACCTGTCTACCATGGGTGACACTGTTGTGTCCACACACAGGTGTTACTATTACAGCAATATGCAAACCTCCACAGTACAACAAACTGACAGATACATGGGGGATAAAATTAATAAATCTATAGTAATTTCAAATAACCTTTCAAAATTTGGAATTACATCAGGGCCAAGATAGTAGATATTTCCTGTGGTCTGTCCTAGCACAAAGACCCTCCCCCCCAAAATAAGTAAATTATGTATGACAATCTAGGAACTCTGAACGTCAAAGGCAAAGTTGAGAAATCAAACTGAGTGGCAGCAGGAGGAAGAGGCATTTAGAAGCAATGAGGAGTTGCCAAATCTAATCCATCAGAAATTAGATCCCCACAGGTGGATCTAATGGTGTGAGTGCAGTGAGGCAAGCAGTGGCATTCCAGAAGTGTTTTCCACATTGGGAGACACTACGTGGCAGAATCTATTTATGCCTCTAGAATCAGTGAAAAGTGGCACTCAATTGGCAAATGATAAGTAAGTTGTGCATATTCTACTGAGTGGATCAAAAACACCCTTTGGGGATAAATGTCTCCCACATTTACATGTCCCTCTATCAGCTCTGTAATGAGTCTTAGCAAGGTTCAGAGACTGACTCATCCCCTAGTCTGAAAGTAGGATCAACGGCCATACCTGAACCATTCTTCCAGTCTTGGAAAGGGAACAAATTAACAAACAGGAAAAAAATACCTGCTGGTCTCGCTTAGCCAGGAAAACAGGGCAGTAACATTTCTTTAACCTAGGCACAGGTGTAAGAGGTCCACAGACTTTGAATGCCGTTCACTTCTGCATAGATCTGTATGACTGGAGCCCACTTCAACACTGCAGACTCTTGTTAGCACATCATAAACAGGGTGTATAACTGAAATGCAGTCTCAAGTATTTGAGCTATTTGGTGGAGAATCACGTTCACTACATTTTACATGGCTCTGCCTATCAAATAGGGTCCTCACCCACCTACATCAGGAATCTGAGGACTGGTAGCTCCATCCATGCCACTTATAAGTCATGGCTTCCAGTCCTCACAGCCAACAGCACTTAGTGCCCATAGTCCAGCTTAAAAACTGACCCACTTATGAAGTCTAGGGAAAACAGTTACACTTTCTTTACAGAAACTCAAGGGAGGCTGTCAATCTCAACCCCATTTGGTGTGTGACCCCCCTATAGTAACCACATATCTGTACCTGAATCAACCTCCTGTGCAAGGTTGAGGTCCGTAGGTGAGAGCCTGCATCATACACTTGGTGACCGACTACCTGGATACCTAAACTGAATCCATACAAGAAAAGCAAATGTGCTACTGGGCTGACATACCTAATAGCAGCTCTAACCACTTGCAGACAGGACATTAGAACTTCAAAGTCCCGAATAATCAAACAAGCTCACATGATCAACCTATTTGGGTATATTAAAACAAAAGAAATGAAGAAGCTAGGACACAAAGAATCTAGGGCATAACAAGCAAACATGAAACAAATAAAGATAATAATTTATTGATGTCTTGGAAGCCAAAGCCAAGTGATGTCTTGGAAATGACTATCAAATCACATAAACAGGCAGATCGTCATGGCTTCAGTAAGTTTTCAGAACAAAGATTCAAGAAATCTTCCAGGTGAGAAGAACTTCCTGGAATTACAAAAGGTAGAACACAAAATATTAATATACAGAACTCTGTAAGAGATCAGGCAAAACACAGAGCAAGTCAAAAAAAAAAAAAACAAGCAAACAAAAACAAAGAGACATAGTAATTAAAGACCTATCTTAGTCATCTGTATTACTCTAACAGAAATACCATGATTGGATGGCTTTAACAAAGAAAAAATTATTCTCACACAGTCTAGTAGGCTGGGTCCAAGTTTAGGGTGCCAGCTCCATGGGAATGCACTTTATCTCTATGGGCTCTGATGAAAGATTCTTGTGTTGCATTAGTCTTTCTTGGTCTGAGAACATCTTGGCACAGGAACCTCAAGTCCCTAGGATGCACTCTGCTCTTAGTGCAGCTTTCTGGATGATAAGAGGTTCCCAAATCTCTCTGCTAGCTTCTTTCCTTTGTATCTCAAGAGACTGTTTCAAGGCACAAAACAAACTTACACACTAAGTCCTGCTCCACCAACACAACTGCCACCCTTGCTCCCTCATTAACATCATAGGGATGGGATTTATAGCACACACAATATCACGAATCACGGTCCATCCAAATTTCTACACACTTTTTTTGGAAAAATGATTCAATCCGTGATAGGAACTTAAGAAGATTAGAGAAGATCATAACAACAAATTAAACAGGCTGCAAGACTCTGTAGAAACAACAAACAGAAATTCAGAAGATTAACAATAAGTTTGGGAATTAGGCAATTCAACAGAATGTCAGAGTAGCAGGATTGAAGCAGTGGAAGCCAGAATAAGTGAGACTGAAGCTAAAGCACTTGAATTCAACATATTGGGGTAGAAATCACATAAAAGGAATTTTTTAAATGAAGAAATCAAAAGAATTATGTGGGACTCTATCAGGAGTAGTACCCTATAAGTGATTAGAGTAGCAGAACAGAGTAGAATAACAGAAAATAAAGAGAGTTTTGAAAGATTTTTTGACAGAAACTTTCTGTAAAGTCATGAAAGGTGAGAAGATATCTATGCAAGATGCTTATTGAACTCCACACAGAGCACATCTCAAAAGAAAGTCACCAAGACATATTCAAACGTGACAAAACCAAAGGTGAAGAGAATTTTAAGAACACCTAGGGATAAAAAAAATGTATAATCTACAAAAGAGAGTCAATAATACGTAGCTCAGACAACTCAGCGGAAAGCATACAGGCAAGAAGGCAATGTGATGACATATATCACATATTTAAAGCCTTGAAAGAAGATAATTGCCAGCCAAGAATTATATATCCAGCGAAGTTGTCTCTCAAATATGATGGTGAAATGAAGATATTTCCAGATAAACAGAAGTTTAGGAATGTGCAAAAACTAAACCACAATAATGAGAAACACTAAAAGGAGTCCTCAAGTTAGAAAATCCATAGCATCATGTAACAACCCAAGACTAAAACGCAGGATAGCACAACCAGATGCCAACTCAGATAGGGAACTCACGAAAAATAAATTGATGATAACCAAAACACCCCAAACTCTTTATAGTGAAGTCTATTCCTACTCATAGTGACCCCACAGAGTTTCCCAGAAGTACCTGGTGGATCTGACCTGTTAGCCTTTTGGTCACCAGTGTTTCCAAATCAAAGATAAAACATTGAAAACAGGGAAACAGAGATGTCATTATGTAAACGACCACAACACTGCAATAAAAAAGGACTAAAAAACACAGTCATAGATCTTTCACACGGAAAGAAAGTTTCATTTAAAAAATGAAACACTGGTTTAAATTTAGAAAAATAGGGCTAAATGTTAAGACAAACACAAAGAAAACTTCAATCCTATCAAAATAAAAGCAAAACAGACTCAGCGAATATGAAATCAACAACAATGAAAAAGATGAAGATATATGAAAATAGGTCATCACAGAAAATGAAGTGAAACAAAGAAACTGTCAGCAATGTGCAAAAAAAAAAAGGCATCAAAATGACAACACTAAACTCACAATTGTCAAAAATCATACTGAATGTAAGTGGATTAAATGCACCAATATAGAGACAGAGAGTGTTAAAATGGGTTTAAAAAAATGAGATCTGTCTATATGCTGCCTACAATAGACACACCTTAAACAAGCTAAAACTCAAAAGTTGAAAAAATTATTTCAAGCAGACAACATTCCAAAAAGAGCAGGTGTGCCAATATTAATTTTTGTCAAAATTTGGAATTAGAAAATTAATATATTGGACTAATATGTCAATTTTTTAAAAACACATAATTGCTTAAACAGCAAATATAGTATCTAATTATAACACAGACATACTAAAAGTACATGTTTGTTTTAACTCATCTCTGTTTATACTTGTACTAAATTTGAAACTCTATAATTTATTATATATTATGAAAATAAGTACCATCCTAAAAGAATTATCCTCCTCAGGAAATATTTGTGAGTTCCTCTGAGAAAGTCTATGGCTCAGATATTCAATCTGGAGCATTGAAATTCTTCTGATGACCCTAAATGCCATGCTGAGCTTCTTATAATCTTCATGTCTTGGACTCAAAAACTAAAATAGTTGATCTCATGCCCATGTTTGAGCCATCATTAATTAATTTTCATGTTGAATTCAAGTCTTTAAGTCTGACTCAATTGTTCACAATACTTGATTGAATATAAATAATCCATTGCTTCCTCATTCCTTGTTTTGGCTTTCTATCAAAACTTTGTGAATATTAACATGGTGTTCAGTTGAATTCTGTATTTTTCCCAAAATTTTATCTATGTTTACAGTCAAAACTCCCAAGAGAGAAAGCTTACATGTGGCTTATGCTTCATGTTGGATAAACTAGGCTTTGAGCAGTCTAATGTACTTATAGTCTTCATCAGGACTTCTTAAGAGATTAGATAACTGAATCTGTAGACATAACATTTCCAGCACCTGTCTCTGTTCTGTATGGTAGCATTGACTCATAACTGACTCAACAACACCTACCAATGACTACAACAATCTCTGTTATGATCAGAAATGGTCTGACAATATCCACAACTCTGCTGCAACACTGTTTAAACTTACACATATTTTAATTTTTAGAAAGTAATATAATTGAAGGACCAAGAAGTCTAAAGATAAACAAAAGAAAAAGTAATGGTCAAGACCAAGTATGTTGAGGTCAATGAGCCTGGTCTCATAGACTTACAACCCAAATCTAATACTTGGTGGTTCTATGAATTCAGGGATTTGGGTTACTTTACTGTTTTTCTTTTTTCTTCCACATGTGATATAGTGAAGATAAACTTAGGTGGCTGCACATTAGAATTGCTTGAAGAGAAAAATAAAAACATCAGGAAGATGTTACAGGAAGAAGCTCCAAGTTCCCTCACCCTTCTACGCACTTACTACCGTTCAACCAATTGGCCAAATGACTCTATAGGACAGAGTAGACTGCCCCATAGGATTTCCAAGGCTGTAACTCTTCGGAGAAGCAAACACTGGAATGGCTGGTGGGTTTGCACACCTGACATTTTGGTTAGCAGCTGAGCACTTTAACCACTGTACCACCAAGGTTCCTTCATTTCCCTTACAGAAACATCAAAAAAGTAGAAACTGTCATAACTAAATAATTGGTTCTTGTAATTCTTCAAAGCCTAGCCCTTATGCTTTTTTTTTTTTTTTTTTTAGGTACTTCAGAGTAGAGTGTCAAGAAAACAATTTCAGTATTGATAATCACTTTCTGGCATAGCAACGTGTCTATGTTTTGTTTTCTCCCATACCATCTAATTAATTCTCTTCACCTGATAGCCTGCTGCTGTCTAGTTGATTGCAACTCATAGTGACCCTATAAGACAGAATAGAACTACCCCATAGAGTTTCCAAGGAGCTCCTGATGGATTTGAATTACTAAGTTTTTGGTGAACAGCCAAAGCACTTAAACATCTACCCCATTCAGGGTTTCCTGTTCTCTATGGGGAAAAACTGTGGTTAAGTGCTACATCTGCTAACCTAAAGGTCAGCAGGTCAAATCTACCAGGCTTTCCTAGGAAACTCTATGGAGCAGTTCTATTCTGTCCTATAGGGTTGCTATGAGTCATAATAGACTCAGTGGTGTGGGTTTTGTTTTGGTGACCAAAAAATAAAGTATAGGTAAAGTAAACAGAGAAGCCTGTTTCCTAAAATTCATTCTTACAATTATGAATTTACCTGTTTTTCTTTTCCTCTTTCTCTCTCTCTCACTCTCTCCCTTTTTTTAATACTTTCCCAGAGAAAATCATTAGGACTTGCCAGAGCATAATAAAAAAGTATGTATCCATTGATTCTAGGTTCTTTCTTTTCAGTGTAAAAGTTCAAATAGACTATCATTTAATGAAATGCTAAACTCCTGACCTCATTGCTTTTGATATTTCTAAAATAAATGTTGAACTGTCTGAGCTTCTTTGAGTTATCAATCAGAAACAGACACTGTACCATAAGTACCACTGCAGGCGATGTCTGCACCTAAAGCACTAAGCTGTCATATCTATAGCTGAAAAAGATTTCAGGAAAATTCATCCAATTATTTTTATTAACTTATTGACTGTTTCTTTCCTTAGCGAGTGATCCACATCTCCGAAGTGTAAATTGCCTATGTACACTTGAGTAAATAGCAACTTTCCAAATATTAGGTATACTTTTTCCTCTCAGTTAAGAATCCTTAAAATAAGTAAAATAATAATGTTAAGACCAATCAAAATAAAACTTGATTTCACTGCAACAGTGTTAATTGAAATTTAAATAAAAGACTCGTGTCTTAGTCATCTGGTACTGCTCTGACAGAAATACCATGAGTGGATAACTTTAAAACAAAACTTGTTTATTCGTACATAGTTCAGTACGTTAAAAGTCTGAATTCAAGGTGTCTGTTCCCTATGCTGGCTCTGGAGGAAAGTCCTTGCGCTGTATCAGCCTTTTGTCAGGGAGTATTTTGGTGCAGGAACCTTAGGTCTGCAGGACACACTCTAACACCAGTGCTTTCTTCGTAGTATGAGATTTCCACTCCGCTTGTTTCCATTTCCTTTTATCTCTTGTAGGATAAAGGATAAAAGGTGGTAAAAGCCACACTCCAGAAAAAATCCATCAGGAAGGGTGTTGGGGCCCTCCCTAATCCTATTTTAGCATAAGCATCCTATCTAGTAGCCACAGGCAGAGTTTAGAATTTGCAGTATGTGAAGATCACAAAATATTGGGAATGATGACCCAGCCAAATGGGTACATGCATTTTTGGGAAGACATGGTTCAATCCCTGACAACCTGTAATTAGAGTCTCAGTTCTTATTGGTCCTCTTCAATATTATCTTCCAATGAAGGAATAAGTTTTTCAAGTTTATATTTATTTTGTCTTGTTTTCTCCCATTATCTTCTATTTAAACAGTGGATAATGTTACTTAGGTTTGAGGAAAGATATGCTTGTTTACCTGTTACGTGTTTAAACTTCCTTGTGTTTGCACTGTTAATACACTGACCCATTACTATCTAGTTAATTCTGACTCCTAGTTACCTTATAGGACAGAATAGAACTACTCCATATGGTTTTCAAGAAGTTGCTGGTGGATTCAAACTACCAGTCTTTTAATTAGTATCTAAGCCCTTACCCACTCCGTGAAACTTTGAGTGATGTGGTGCAAAACACAAATTCATAATTAGCTTGTCTTATAAAAATTCTAAATGTTCTCAGATATTTAGCGCCCTATGTAAATAATACATGCTTAAAATTAAAACAAAATTATGTGTGCTGCTTTAGCCATATCTATACCTCATAGAGTAATTGCTTATATTTTAGTGGGATAGCCTCCAAAATTGTAACTGATCAGTGTAACATTGATTGCTCTAATATGCACCATTGAGGGTCTCCTATGTGTGAGAGGATCAGTGTGTTACATGCAGTTTTATTTCTACGGGTATTTCTTAAATGTATTTAAATGTTAACATTTTTCAGTATAATAAACATGAACGGTGTCCACTGGTATACTTCGTTTAATAGAAGTAGAAAGCTGAGGAATTATCCTGTAAATCAAAAAAAAAAAAGGGGGGGGAGGGAGAGTTTATATTATAAATTAAATAATAGTTCTAAAGATACAATTTTTTTTAATCCTTAATATCTGGCTCATGTTACAGGCATAGCTTCTATTCACCCATTGTACATTAATGGTATAAATGCACTTGCCCAAATTAGAAGTAGCAAACTTCCACTAGGATTTTAAAAGGAAAATACATTTTTTTAATTATAAACCATATTCTAGTGCAGCCTTAGCCATAGACATGTATATGTATGTACGTAAGTATGTGTGTGTCTGTGTGTGTATGAACATTTTCACTTCAGGAAAATTCATAGTAACCTATGCTTTTGTCATGGACTAAATTGCGTCTGCCCCGCGAAAATGTATGTAGCAGTTTAGCTAGGTAATGATTCCCTGTATTGCATGATTTTCCTATACATTGTAAATTCTGCCTTTAAGATGCTATTGAGGGAGGATGGGCAGTAGTTGTGAGGTGAGGCAGGATTCAATCTATAAGAGTGTTTTATGCCTTCGGGAAATCTCTTGGGATAAAAGGAACAGGGAAATAAGAGAGTTCAGAACTTCAAACCACCCAGAAGGTTCCGCTGGGAGCAGAGCGCGTCTTTTCGAAAGGGCCCAGGGTCCCAGTCCTGGGGAAGATTGATGACAAGGACCATCCTCCAGAACCAACAGAGAAAGAGTCTTGAGGCCCTGAATTTGGACTTATCGCCTACTGGATTATGATGGAATAAGACCCCCTTCGTTGGAGCCGTGTGCTTGTGGTATTTCTGTCACAGCAGGCACTAGACGGCAAAGACAGCTGCCCTTAGTGAAGCCACTTCCCAATGAGCGTGCATATTTGTCTCAACAATTGGAGTTTGATTTAAGCATTTTCTCCATTTTTCTATAAGTTTTATAATGTTCAATTTTTCAACCTCCTGCAATAATTTCAAGTTGCTTATGACATACTTTATTGATGCATTCATAATTTCATTGGTCCTTGTTTTCTTTTGCCATGTTATTTAAAATAGCTATCCTTTGCGCTTGTAATTTGTGATACCTCAAATGTCTTTCCTAACATTCTTTGGCTTGTGTGTGCTTTTTCCTTTATTAGTGTAAATGACTATTAATATATAAAAATTTCTCTGAATCATCTTTCATGAACATAGTTAATCCATTCTTAGCATTTTAACATAACTTAAAAAATTCACCATTAGCATTTCCCTTTCTTTCGTAATTTTATTTTCCTGTATCTTGAATGAACACAATTCCAACCCTAACTCCTTTATGAATCTATTAGAGAAGGATTTATTAATTCTAAATTTATCATTGCACAACATGCTAACACCATTTTATTAGAATTTCCTTGCTCAAAATTCTGAACAAAAACAACAAAACCCAGGAGCTGTCAAGTAAATTGTGACTCCAGATGACACCGTGTGTGTTTAATCACTACGAATCACTACCAACTTTTGGAAATCAATAGCCGGGTCTTCCCTTTGGATGAATTCAAAACACTAACATTTTGATTATTAACCAAATGCTTAGCTGTTTTCAGCATTCAGGGACTTCTAAACACCACATAGATTTTTATTATCAGTAACTTTTATTATAAAATACGATCCTATAAATTGTTTGGCAGATTTAAGGAACCCTATTGGTACAATTTCAAATCCACCAGGCACTCCTTGGATACCCTATGGGGAAGTTCTGCTCTGGCCTCTAGGGTCGCCATGAGTCGCCCTGACTCTACGGCACTGGGTTTGAGTTTGGGGTTGGTACAGTATTTACGTGCTTGGCTAGTAATGAAAATGGTGATGGCTGTAACCCACCAGCTGCTCTGTGGGAGAGACATGTGGCGGTCTGCTTTTATAAAGGTTTCAGCCTTGGAAACCCTACGTGGTAGTTTTATACTGTCCTGTAGGGTTTATGAGTCAGCATCAGTTGGATGGCAATGTGTTTGGCTTTTTGGGTGGCTAAATTTTAAATTCTAAAACTCTTCATTTGTAATTATCGTTTTTGTTAGGAGTCATAGAGTTGAATTTTGACTCACAGATGACGCCATGTAGTAGAACTTCTCCATAGAGTTTTCTAGGCTGTGATCTATACAAGACTGACAGATCTTTCTACCACAGAGCCACTGTGTGGGTTCCAGTCTCCAATCAGTTGCTTATCAAGCAAGGGCTTAATTGTTGCTCCCATGCTGGTGCCTTCATTGGAAATTAATGATATTTAAGTATTAAGAAGCCAGACCCACTGCCATCAGAGTCTGTTGCAGCTCTGAGTGACCCTATATGTTGACCCTTTAATGAATATGTGAAATCGTTGCTCCATTGGAAATGTTCTGTTTAGCATTTCTCTGTGGTATTATTAACATTATTATTATCATATACTCCTTCATTTGTTTTGTGAATGGCAATAAATGTTTCTTGAGTTCCTTCATATGGTCTAATGAATAGCTATCAGCTTTTTAACCTTTTTATGGTATCTTTTTTTTAAAACATTATTCCACAAAGTAACAATAGATAAATATTACCCTTGACCTGTATTTATGAATCGTAAATGATCTGCTTCCTGGGATATGTCTTATTGTTTGTTTCTATTCTTTTGTGTTTCACTTCATCTGCTTTATAGACATCTGAACAGCTTAATTAACCGTCTTCACCGTTGACATTAGAATAGTACATTGCCTATTGTCCAGATTATTTTTTGTTATCAAAACACCAGAGTCCTGAATGCTTAAATACCTGCTGTCACACATGCTGAATTAATCTACCAGGTGAAGCTAACTTTTTTTTCAGTTATAAATAATCTCTCACAAAACTTTCTACTATGGTTCTTAATGACAGCAACAAATACAATATTAATCACTAATTATTTGAAAACACTCAGAAATAAACTGACAATTCCTTTTTTAGTGATATTAATTTTCAATACTAGAACCAGAATCAATTCAGTTGTAGGAGATTATATTACTTGTAAATCTCATATAGCATCAACCTTAAGCAAATTGCAATTATACATTACCTTTGGATTCTATAAAAACACCAAGCCATTGCCATCAAGTCATTTCCACTTATGGTGACCTTATAGTGCGAAATAGAACTTCCCCATAGGAATTCCAGGACTGTAAATCTTTACAGAAGCAGAATGCTACACCTTTCCCCCACAGGGTGGCTGATAAGTTCTCTAATGGCTGACTTTCAGTTAGTGACTGAGTGCTCAAGTACTGCACCAGCAGAGCTCCTTGCTGAGTCTATAAGTTTCCCAAATGCCAGTCGTATTTTACATCTTAAAACTATAAAATCTTGCAACATTTTTACATGGTGGTTCATACGGAACAGAAAGTCATTACAAATGTAGAATATCAAAATCTGTCAGTTGTAGAATACCAAATGCAAACCAAACCACTGCCACTGAGTTGATTCTGACTCATAGCAACCCTATAAGGCAGAGCAGAACTGCTCCATAGAGTTTCCAAGGAACACCTGGCAGATTTGAACTGCTAACTCTTTGGGTAGAAGCTGCAGCACTTAACCACTACACCAGTCTTTTCATTAGAAGATGTAGCACTTAACCACTAACCATTATATGCCAGTTGTATAATGGTGCACATTATTTCAAAAGAATACCAGCAATCTAAACTTCAGCCATACAGTTCTGAGATTTTGTCTACAATAAGTCAGAGGCAATCTCATCATATTTTCAGCATCAAATTTACACAAACATTAAAGGAAAAATGTCTGAGGGACAATATCTTTATGTCTCTATCACTTCTATCTTATCTCTGTCTGTATTGTTTATATCTATGTTTGTATTTGTGTTTCCCTGGGATTATAAATGATGATGACTATATTAAAAGTTTCTATGTGATTTTTTGAAAAGATTGTTTGGGCCAGCTTGTTGGAGATATGATAATCAGCTCAAAATCAACATGTCACTTTCTCACAATGGAGAAATTATGCCAGAATGTGAAAGTAACAGGGGTAAAGATTTTCTTATTCTGATAGTAATAACTGTCTATGCTATAGAAATAAATTCTTCAAATTGCACGTTGTAGGTTCATTTTACTGTGATGATATTTGTATTCTGCAGAGATAACAGTTGTATCCTACTGAGAGTTCTCACTTGAAACCTGCTAACACACCAATAATTATTTATTAATTTTGAGACCATTTTTTTCTTTTTCTCTGCTTTTACTTGGGAGGTTGTTTGAAACACTATTCTGTTACTTTTGAGAATACTCATTTTCAGATGTGGAAAAAAGTCTTAGGTTTTCAGCTTAGTTACTACATGTCTCACAATATTTTAAAAAAGGGAGGAGAAATATCAAAATGTATTTGTACACAGTGAAATGACCCAATGTTGTTTCATAAAATAAGATAAGGTGAACTAAGTCTCTGAATATTTCTATTTATTTCTTGAAAATACTATTTGTGGCAAAGATTATTTATTGAAATATGATGTATATTTTATTTCAATTTCACATCAGCATATTCTAAATACTTTTGTCCCAATACTATTTCTTACTTCGTTTCCATAGCAGTAAACTTTAAAAAAAAAAAAAAAAAAAAAAAACTAGTTTCTCAATTAATATAGTAAAAGAAAAAAATACCAGTCTTTTCTTTTGGGGTACCACCATGGTGTTACACAGATTATTCATCTGTGTGCTATATGAAAGGCTATGACAATTCTCAAACCTCACATCAAAGTTTTTTACTAGTGTTACCAAAGGCATGCAAGCAATTCATAGATTTACTTATGCTGTGAGGATGTAATGATCAATGAAATAATTAGAAATATGCACACAGTAAAAGAACAAAGTCCTCCCCAAATCCTGTAATGAATCATTATATCCAAAACACTTAAAAGCAAGTATGTACACATATATATACTCATAGAGTCTCACATACACATATATATGTATATGTACTGTGGACTGTGCGTGGTGCAGGGCTTAAGAACTCACCTGTTAACCACAGAATCAGCAGTTTAAATCCACTAGCTGCTCCTTGGAAACTCTATGAGATGGTTCTATTGTGTCGTATTGGGTCACTACGAGTTGGAATTAATTTGACTGGCGATGAGTTTGTGATTTATGTATATATAAACGTCCCCCCCAAAAAACTTCATTATACAAGTGTATATGAACATACTCTTACCTGTATGTTTATATGACATATAAAATCCTTAAAAATTAATATTTATTAACAATTATGACACATTTTCAGTACACAAAGACCTTGAAAACCTGTTGTCACGGAAGCAATTCTGACTCATAGTGACTCTAAAGGACAGAGCAGAACTTCCCCACAGGATTTCCAAGGAGCATTTGGGGGATTTCAACTGTCAGTCTTATGGTTAGCAGCTGTAGCTCTTAACCACTATACCATCAGGATTTCCACAAAGACGTTGCGTCACCATTATTTCGTTGCAGCACTATAGTCGTATTGGGCAGTGATAGTCAGTGTCTCTGTTTAACAGATAGCTAATATCCAGCAGTGTAAAATGATCAGCTCAAATTTAAACTTAACAAAAGAGGAATACCGATCACTCAAACTTATATCTTGTTAATTAAAATTTCTTCTTTCAAGTCTACAGCCACATTCTGCTATATGGTTGCATGCAGTTTGAATTCAGATGTCAAAATAATTCTGATTGCTTTCTTTTAAAAGCATTTTTATTACAGGGATAAGTGGAGTGAATTTCTAATGCATATTGCCAATGACATGCTACCCAATACTCTATGGCACTATTTTTAAGTTATAAATGTATAATGATTATATTATTTTAGTAATATATTGAAACGTTTTCTTTTTTACAGAGGTAGAAGTTTTAAAAATCTGATATTAGTACATTCTTAATAAATCCAGATACATAAGTAATGCAAAATTGAATTTAAGATAGATTTTTTAACTAAGATTTCATCTAGAAATGCTTCTGGGCAAGTGATTGTATATTTGTGGCAATAAACTGTCCAGAATTTTCTGTAAGGTTTTCTTTTTTTTTCCCCTATACTATTTCAATTTGTCAATGATCCCTAGAGAGAGAGTAACTTTCCCAATTGTTCGTCATATCCTCTCTTCATAGAAACAAGCCCCTTGCTGTTCAAGTTCAATCTCTGAACAGTAGGGGAAAATAAGTTAACTGTAATTGATTTGTGGTCATCAGCTAAAGCCTTTCAACCAGAAAAATCAACTGAAATTGCTTGTAGACTTAGAGATTGCCATATCTTTTGTTCCAGTAGCCTCATCAAATCTCAAGTTCTCAGCTGATTCTATCTCAAGCATTCACTCTTTGTGTTTGAGCGGTCTTTGGCCTTCATAGAGACCCCTCAAGCTGCAGAAAATTCCACTGTGGTCACCCTTGCAATTTGCATCAGAATTATGGTTTCTTTGGCATACCCAATGAAAATCCTAGTGCAGGTATGGTACAAAAAAGAGTTAAAAAATAATAATAATAAAATCTGTTGCCATCAAGTCATTGTGCAAAGCACACTGAAGTACTTATGTCTCCCAGCAGAATTCTGGTGCATTATCAGGTTTTCCTTACATAGTCATTGCAATCTCAGATACAATTTATAATGAATTTTACTATTTTAATTTTGTAGAAATATTCTAAAGTAATTATAAGTTTATTGGATTTTATGAGTGATCTTTTTAAATATTCCAAATTAAATTAAGTTCTGTTTACTAAAGAATTGACGTGGGTAGTTTACAGCCTCAAACTTTGGGTTGCCAAAGAAAGATTGGTTCTAAATTACAGCAATTGGCTTTAATCTGACTCATCTCTATCTCTTTTTGTCCATGAAATCCAAATTAAAAATAGTAGTTAAATATATAGAGATGATAGATAGATAGACTGATAGGCAGAGAGACAAACAGGTAAATATAAATAAATATGCCACATGTATCAAAAATATTTCCAAGATTTTGACATTGAAATGACTGGCCAGATCATTTTTAGAGTTATACGGTAATACAGTTGAATCCAGGAGTTGTGAAAGGCATAAAGCAATATATAACATATAACACAAAAATATTAAAGAATGAACATGACCCTTTTAGCCAGAAAGCAAATCATGCTCAGAATTCCATTTTAACGGAATATTGTTATCTTAGAAATGGCAAAGTGTTTTGATCACAAGCTTATATATACTTAAGAATTAATTAACATATCCCTACAGTAGCTTCTCGATGGCACTTGGTTTGGCACAGTAGCTTTATAAGTATAAGGATGTCAGCTATAAATCGCATGCCAAATTTACTGTTTCATTAAACTTAAATTATGAATATCAAAATGTATAACCTGGTTCACATCATTTTAAAATACAGTCATTGCTTACAAATATGTAAGGTTTACCCTAAGATATTGATTGTTTTCAGGGATGTATTTTATCATGTTCAAGTATATTTGTTTCTTTTAAGTGTTTATGAAATTTATAGAAGATCTAAAGAAAGAGAATAAAAGAGAGAGAATTTTCTCTGATATTTTTTATATCTTTTGCAGTTCTCTAAAGGAATTGCTTGGTCTTAGTTGGACGACAAGGTATTTATACAACCCTTTTATATAATGAATCACATTTATAATGTTCATTTTCATGGTGAACAATCAAAGAAACTAACAAAAAATAGAATAACAGATATTATGAACACTGACAGTAATGACCTTGCTTCTGGCACAAATGATTCCAAAATGCTACAAAATGACTCTTGGGGCAGCAGGCAAAAGGGTATTCACGTTTAGTTAAGCATTGATTTGAAATATGACATGCTTTAAATTTTAAAAGTACTTTGCAGTTGGCCACTGTCTCAAAATTAAATTATGCTCACCTTCAGAGATAGATGCTTAACACTATAGAAGACAAACTATAAAAAAATTGTAGTACACAGAAAGTTGAACTACGTCTTCAAAATAACACATTTCTTACTGTCGTGTCAAAAATGGTGCATAAAAACCAAGTAATGAAAGACCTGAAACAAGAATGTGTTATAAAAATCTGTTTTAAAACTAGCTATTTTCCACCCAGGGAATTCATATATGGAGACTAATAGAATAACTTTTCTTATTCATTCTAGAAATGTCTCCTCTAGTGTGGCAGGCACCAGTTAAGAATCTCGGCTGTTAATCTAAAGGTCAACAGTATCAAACTCGCCAGCTCTTCCAAAGAAGAAAGACATGGCATATACTTTCCTAAAAATGATAGCCTTGGAAACCCTATGAGGAAATTCTTCTCTGTCCTACAGTGTCATTAGGAGTCAAAATTGACTTCTTGGCAATGGATTTCAGTATGTTGCAAAAGCTATATAAAGAAAATGGAAGATCAAAGATTTGAATTATTCAAATCAGGATGCTGATAAAGAATACTGAATATTCTTGGGTTGCCAGAGAAACATCTTTCTTGGAGGAAATACAGCCAAAGTGTACCTTAGAAGTGAGGATGATGAGATTTTTGTCTTATTTACTTTGGACATGTTTTCAAGAAAGGTGAATAAATGGAGAAGAGATCATGCTTGATATAATAGCAAACTCCAAACTAAACTCTTTTGTTTGTGGGTCCTTTCTGACTCACAGTCAACCTACAGTGTTTCCAAGGCTGTAATCTTCATGAAAGCAGGCAGTCACAGTTTCCTCTAGTAGAGCAATCAGTGTGATCCAAATGCAAAAATGAAGTAGGTTGACTCAGTGGACGACCTCAAGGATGTCTGCTGTAAGGAAGGCACAAGACTGGGTAACACAGGGTTGCTATGAGTCAGAACCAAACTGAAGACACTTAACAATGGCAAGAGGTGCGTTGCTGTTGTTCCCTTTCTTTCTGATAAAACAAATGAATTTCTGTTAATTTTCTTCCCCAACATCATCTGCTTCTATAGATTATTACTCACAGTCTTCTGGGTACCAACTGTATTTTTATGTCAGTAATTTTTTAAAAAACACTTCACCATGGGCAGTCTTATATTATGAGCATGAATGTCTTACTTGAAGTTACATCCAGATGCAGTTAGCTTTCTCATCAGGAATCCACACTTGAGCAGGGGATACATCATCTTCATTTTACCAGAACTTACTTTAGAGCCTGTTGCTATAAGCAATTTAGCTTTCTTTAACTCTGATCAACATTAGATTATGCTGATATTTTCATTAGTGTATGTATGATTATTAGTTGGTGAAATAAATTGTTTATTCTTATTAAAATGAGCAGTTGAAATGGGTACTTATTATTGAAATTAATTGTATTAAAAATATTTAGATTGGCCAGAAAGTTTTAGAAATGGCTGGTTTTCAAGAAATAGCTTGTTAACCAAGCTTGAACCCCATAGAATTAGAAATGGCATCCAAGTCTACCCTTCAGATGATCTTATGTCCAGTGCCACCTTTAGTTTGATTTGTTCTTTTTATTCTTGTCCTAATCAGTGCCACCTAGAATATTAATAATCCCCTGCCTCGGCTCTGTCAGGTACAGATACAATCTTTATGCAAAATATGTTTTGAATCACCTGAGAGAAAGTGTGGAGGCTTTCTTGAATGCACAGAATGTTTTTAGATGAAGTGTTCTGTACCTGCCTGGAAAGTAAATATTTTCTTTAAAAATAAAAGTATCTAAATTTTTTTTCTAAAATTTAATTTATTATAATATGATATCATGTTACTGAAAAATTAGCTAATTTTTGTCCAATTTATAGAAAGGTAAAAAAATACCAAATAGTTGTGATTTAGTCTATTCCTTTGAAACAAAATTCACTTGGTGATATAAATATTCTTTCTAAATTGGAAAACATATTTTATCTACCAAAACTGACCTGTGAGGCAAATGTAAAGTTTATACAAATAATGTTGCTGTTGTTCTTAGGTACTGTCCAGGTGGTTCCAACCACTGAAGACCTTATGTAAAACAGAATCAAACGTTGCTCGGCCCTGTCTGTCCTCACAGTTGGTGCTTTTTTGGAGCCCGCTGTCGCAGCCATTTCCTTGAGGGTCTTCCTCGTTTTCACTACCACTGCACTTGACCCATCATGAAGCCTTTCTCCAGGGACTGATCCGTACTGATAACATATTCAAAGGCCGTGAAATGCAGTCTCTCCATCTTCACTTCAAGAAGCATTCTGGCCATACTTCTGCCAAGACAGGTTTGTTCCTTCGGGTAGTCCACGACATATCCAATATTCTTCACCAATGTCATAATCCAAAAGCATCAATTCTACAGTATTCTTTATTCAACATTCAATTTCTTACAGATACGAGATCCCTGAGAATACCATAGCTTCAGTCAAACACATCTTAGTCCTCAAAGTGACATCTTTGCTTTTTAACATTATACTAGGTCTCTTGCTGCATATTTACCTAATTGAATATGTTGTTTTATTTTCTTTATTCCTACTTCTGTAGGCTTGGACTGTGGGTCCAAGTAAGAATAAACCATCAACAACTTCAGTATTTTCTCTGCTAATCAAGGTGTTGCTTATTGACCCAGTTGTGAGGATTTATGTTTTATGCTGAGGTATAATACATTTAGAAAGCTGTAGTCTTTGATCTTCATCAGTAAGTGCTACAAGTCCCCTCCATTATTGTGTTGTGTCACCTGCATATCCCAGGTTGTTTATGAATTTTCGTTTGTTCTTGATGCTTATTCTTCTTCATAATTCAGCTTCTTGGGTTATTTGCTCAGCATACAGATTCCACAAGTATGGTAAAAAGATACAACCCTCATGTATTACTGCCTGACTTTAAAACAAGTAGCATCTCCTTGTTCTATTTGAATAAATGATTTTTAGTTCACTTACAGGTTGTAGATGGACATAATGAAGTGTTCTGAAACTTCCAATCTTTGCAATATTATCCACAATTTTATATCACCATGCTCTCCAATAACTGCGTAGTCGATAATACACAGGGAAATATCTTTCTGTTATTCTCTGCTTTCATCCAAGCTTCATCTGACATCAACAATGACATGTTTCATTCCAGTCTTGCTCTGAATCCATCTTGAAATTCTGGCAGTTCTCTATGGATGTACTGCTGTAACAGTTTTGAATTATTTTCAGCAAAATCTTACTTGTATGTGATATTAATGAAATTTTTCATTAATTTTCACATTCTACTGCTTTTCTCTTCTTTGGAACGGGCACAAATATGTATCTCTTTCAATTGGTAGGCTGGGTGGTTGTCTTCCATGTTTTTCCGCCTAGACAAGTGTGGTAGATTTAATTGTGTCCCCAAGAATATGTGTCAATGTGATTAGGCCATGATTTCCAGTATTGCATGGTGTACTGTATTCTGTGATCTAGACCTAATTTTCCTATGTATTGTAAATCCTAGCTTCTACAATGTTAATGAAGCAAGATTATATACAACCATTTCAGTGGGGTAGAACCCAATCTATAGGACTATGTGATATCTTGAGTCAATCTATTTTGAAACCCAGAAGAGAGAAATAAGCAGAAAAGACAGGGACTCTATTACCATAATGCAAGAAGAGCCAGGGTTGGAGTGCATCTTTTGGATCTGCAATCTCTATGCCAAGAAGCTCCTAGACGAGGGGAAGATTGATGACAAGGATCTTTATTTAGAGTCGACAGAGACAGTCTTTCCCTGCCCATTGAATTTGGACTTCTAAACCTGTGAGATAACAAATTTGTTTGTTAAAGCCATCTACTTGTACTTCTTTTACAACAGCACTAGATAATTACAAGTCAGTGTTTTCAGCATTGCAGACAATTATATTGAAACACCTCAGCTGGTATTCTATCAGTTCCTGGAGTGTTGTTTTTTTTTCCAAAGTCTTTAGTGGAGGGTGAACTTGTTTCTTCAATACCATTGGTTATTGACAAATGCTACATCTGGAAATGGTTGAACATTGACCAGTTCTTTTATGTACAGTGATTCTTTTTATAACTTACATCATCTTTTGATGCTTACTGTGTTATTCAATATTTTTTCCCGAAGAAAACTTCAATTTCGCAGCTGGAGGCTTATGTTATTTCTTTAGTTCTTTCCACTTGAGAAATCCCAAGCATGTTCTTCTCTTTTGATTTTTTAATTCCAGGTCTTCATATAACTCCTTATTAATACTTTACTTTGTCTTTTCAAGCTATCCTTTGAAGTCGTCTCTTTAGTTTTTTTATTTCATCATTTCTTTCATTTGCTTTAGCTACACTGATTTCATGAGAAAGTTTCAGAGACTCTTCTAACATTTTGTCCTTTATTTACTGCTTTTTAGTCTTTTGCTTTCTGTATGTATGCTGTCTTGGATATCTGTCTTTGTTTACCTAGTACCATTGCAACAGAAATACCACCACTGAATGGTTTAACGAAAGTAGATTATTCTCTCACAGTCCAGTAGGCTGCACGCCTGAATTCAGAGCTCTGGCTCCAGCAGAAAGCTTTTTCTCTCTGTTGGTTCTGGAGGAAGGTCTTAATGTTGTATCAGTTTTCCTTTGGTCTGAGAACATCTTAGCACAGGAAGTTCTGGTCTAAAGGATGTGTTCTTCTGGCACAGACTTCTCAATGATCTGAGGTCCCCAACTCTCTAGTTACTTCCCTTACCTTTTCACTCTTTTAGGATAGAAGAGTAAAGGGTGTCACAAACCACACCCCAGGAAGCTCCCTTTACATTGAATGAGGGAGATAACTTAGGTGAGATTGTTGCAGTCCCACCCTGACTCTCTCTAACATAATCCAAACTTGCTCTATTAATCTCAAGTTTAGAGTAGAATTTACAATATAGGGAAATTACAAAACGGAGGACAGCTACAGCATAGTGACAATCATCACAGATCAGCCAAATTGATACACATTTTGGGGGGATACTATTCAATCCATGATAATGTCATCCCATAACTCTTCTAATCTTCATACATTAGTGTTCAATGTGACAAGTCTATTTTTGAGATGATCTCTAAATTCAGGTGCAATATATTAAAGGTCCAACTTTGACTCTCAGGGTCTTATTTTTTTGTTTGTTTAGCTTGAAGCTGAGCTTACGTATGAGCAACTGATTCTCCATTCTGCTTTCAGGCTCTGGTCTTGTTCTAACTAACAGCATTGAGCTTCTTCATCTTCTCTTTTCACACATATAGCCAGTTTGATTCTGCTGTGTGCCAGCAGGTGAAGCCCTGTGTTTAGGCACTGCTTATGTTGTTGAAAAAAACTATTTCCACTGAATAGGTTGTTAGTCTTTCTGAATCCTCTCTTGCTATCATCAGGGTCATTTCTGTCACTAAGGCCACACTTTCCAACAACTGATCCTTCTTTGTTTCCAATGTTTGCATTTAAATCTCAGTAATTATCAGTGCATATTGACTTCTTGTTTGATCAGTTTCAAACTGCAGAAGCTGGAAAAACATCTTCAGTTGCTTTACTACTGTCATTAGTGATTGGTGCATAAATATGAATAATAGTCAAAACAACTGGTTTCCTTTGTAGGTGTATGGATGTTATCCTATCATTGACAGCATTATACTTCAGGATAGACACTGAAACATCCTTTAATACACTGAGTGTCCTTTAATACAATTTATCATTCATGACATAGTAGACCACACAATGATGATTCAGAATGGGCAATACCAGTCCATTTCAGCTCACTAATGTCTGGGATGTTTTTCTTCAAAGGTTTCACTTAATTTTGATGACTTTCAATTTTCCTAGATTCATAATTTGCACACTCTGTCTTCCTATTATTAAAATATGTTTGCAGCTCTTCCTTCTCAGTTTGAGTCTTGCCATGTTAGTAAATGAAGTCCCCAAAAGCTTTACACCTTCCACATCATTAAGATCCACTTTACATTATGATGGCAGCTCTTCCCCTGTCCAATCTGGGTGCATTCTAACCTGAGGGCATCATCTTTTGGCACTACCCACTGTTATTTACCAGGTTTCCACTAACCAGTTTTTTAAGCAAGTATTACCAGGTCCTTCTTCCTAGCTTGTCTTAGTCTAGAAATTCCACTGAAGCCTGTCCACTGTGGATCAGCTGGCTGGTATATGAAATGCCAGTGGCATAACCTTCAGAATCACAGCTACATTGAAGCCATCACAGTATGACAAATTGACAGATGAGTCATATAATTTAATGCTAAATAGCCATGTAGATTAATTACATAATATACCAACATTTTGATAGCCTAATTTAGCAGTTAAATTTCAGGAGGAAACAACAACAATGACAAATTACAATGGAAAAAAATGCCAGCATCTGAACAGTATTATTTTGAAATTTTACTATTGATTTAAATTATGTTTATTTTTAATTATTTCCATCGAATATAAGGAGACATAAAACTAGATAGATCCTACTTGCGCTTACGAATTCCTTATCAACTCCAGTGTGTTTAGTCTATTTTAACTCGTAGCAACTCTACAAGACAGAGTACAACTACCCTAAAAGGTTACAGGGAGCTGCTGGTAGCTTTAAACTGATATTTTGTCTAGCAGCAGGAGTTCTCAACCTCAGCGCTCTCAGGTCTCCCCTGGTCAATCAAAGAGTTTTTAATAAAGGAGCTGATTTTATTGAAACAAAAGCGCATAAATACAAACAGTCCATATCATTTACTGTTTTTCACTGCTAAACTATGTTTAATTAGATTTACTAATCTCTTTATTTACACATTTAATTTTTGTCGTTTAATGTTCATTTCATTATTCATGATGAACCATCGTTTATATCACTATTTTTGTCTTAAAATCTCTTATCCATTTTTATAGTTTTGTTTTTTTTTTAAAGAATCCTTTATCAATTAAATACTAAATATCCACTGACTGTGGTGTTATGGTGGTTTGTATGTTGCTGTGATGCTTGAAACTTTGCCACCAGGATTTCGTGTAGCATCAGGGTCACCCAAGTGACACAGGTTTTAGGGACACATCCTGTCTAAGATAGACTAAGAAGAAAAGTTTGGTGATTACTTCTGAAAATCAATCAGTGAAATCCCTATGGGTCACAGTAGAATACTGGACTACACAGTGCTGACAAATGATACCCCTGGTAGCTACTCAAAATACACAGCCAACTGAAGCCTCCCAGTGATGGCAAAGCTAGAGCAAAACTCTACGTTAACTAATAGTAATAATAAAAACAACATACAATACACATTATTAAAAACATATATATGCATGTGTGTGTACTTTCCAATTTTATTCTTAATTGTAGACTTTCTACCTCACTTAAGGATAATTAATTTTTGAAAATTGGTATAAGAAAAGATTAATTTTATGTGTATGCTTATACTATCTTGAAAATTTATAACAAGCATGTTTATGGATATTTCTTCACTATTGTCTAATGAAATTTAGTAGACATGAACATGAGTATCATTATATTTAGTCATATATACTGTAATGCTAGTAAGAATTATCCAAACCCCAGTGCTGTCAACTCAATTCTAACTCACAGAGACCCTATAGAACGGAATAGAACTGCCCCATAGAGTTGACAAGGAGGACTTGAGCTACTCACCGTTCGGTTAGCAGGCACAGCACTTAACCACTACACCACCAGAGTTTCCAAGTAATGTTTAAAAACCAAGAAACTTAAACCCACTGCTGTTGAGTTGGATCCAACTCATAGCGACCCTACATGTGAGAGAAGAAGTGCCCTGTAGAGTTTCCAAGGAGCACCTGGTGGATTTGAACTGCCTACCTTTTGGCTAGCAGACGTAGGACTTAACGTGCTATGCCATCAGGCTTGCTGGTTAATTCTAATAATGAAAATTTAATTCTTATATTTTGATTTTTTTTTCTTTACTGGCCTTGGAAATTCCATTTGAAAGACACACATTTGTTTAAATGTTCCAAACATATTTTTATTGTTCTGATTAACATAAAGTTTGATTACTAAAAAACAAAAAAAATAAAAAAACAAAACAGGGGTATTATGATTCAGTGAAGATAAAGGTTAATAACTCTTGACTCTTCATGGCCAGACTCACAACACTACAGTGATCACTGTCTTAGTCTCTAGGGTTTCTTTAATAGAAATGCCACAAGAGGGTGGCTTTAAAAAGATAAATTCATTTTGTCACATTCCAATAGACAAAAAGTCCAAATTCAGGGTTCACTTCCAGGGGAATTCTTTCTCTGTTGGCTCTGGAGGAAGGTCCTTGTCAGTCTCCCCTGGATTGGGAGTTTCTGATGTACAGAAACCACAGGGTCCTCTCCGAAGGACAAGCTCTGCTTCTGGCACTGTTTTATGGTGAGATCTGGTCCCTCAACTCTCTGCTTGCTCCCCGTTCTGCTTCATCCCAAAAGATTGCCTCAAGGCACAACCCAAACTTACAGGTGCGCTCCTTCCCTACCGACACAACTGCTTCCCATCCTCCCTCACTTACATCACAGTGGCGATGTTTACAGCACACAGAAACGTCAGATAATACCGGGAATCAGGGCCTAGCCAAATTGCTGCACATGTTTTGGAAGAGACACTATTAAATCCATGACAATCACTATTAAGAGAGATTTAATTTTCTCTAATACTACAAACTGAAAAAATAAGCATCATCCTAGTAGTAATAAACCTGAATGTATTGCACTTGACTATGTGTTGAGTATCTCTGATGAGAATGATTCCCACTGAAAGATGATGTTTGTATAAGAGAATTAACTTCTTAATGTCTAATATGGAAACCATGGTGGCACAGTGGATAAGTGATACATTTACCGACAAAAAGGTTGCCAGTTCTAATCCACCAGGAGCTCCTTGGGAACTTGATGGAGCAGTTCCACTCTGTCCTATAGGGGCGCTATGAGTAGAAACCGACTGGGTGGCAGTGGGTTTGTTTTTTGGTTGGTTTAGTGGCTAATATAAAATCAGAGAATCTGTGACTATATTTATCAGCTTGAAAAAATTATACTTGCAAAATCAGAATGTAAATTGTGATCCATAAAGGAAAAATTGGTAACAGTAGTCATTTTTAATGAGTTTGTTTTCCTTTAGACATCTCTCAACTTTTTAAGGTACATGAGAAGATTTTATAGTATTATATTAAATTTTTTTAAATATGCTCTTTTGGAACACATTCCAAGCATAAATTTAAGTTCAGTCTTCTCATCCTTCTGGTTTACTGCCTGTTATGGTTATCTTGTCATTTATTTTATCATGACACATTTATTTCTCTTAATCAGTGTTTCATTCTAGTTTTTAAGTTAAGAAAATTATCTAAAGTTTTCTTTTTCTAAGTATGTTCCAAATTGATGGGAACTTCTGTAGGAGGCACATAAATTACAAAAAAGAAAAATATATGTGTATGATATATGTATGTTTGTAATATGTAGAGATATATGTGTATACAGATAGATATGTATATATTTGTGTCTCCATGTGCACATGTGGAGTCCTAGTGGCACCGTGGTTAAAGCAATTGACTGCCACCTGGAAGTTTAGTAGTTAGAAACCACCAGTGAGTGGTTCTAAGGGAGAAAGTTGTCTCAGCCTGCTCCTGTGGAGATTTATTGTCTTAAAAATCCAATGGGGCCTCTACGAGCTGGAATGGACTCCATGGCAATGAGTTTTTTTTCTTTAGCTACACACACACACACACAACATATACGTAGAGAGTGAGAGGTATATATGCCAAGTGCCATCGAGTCGGATCATATATATGTATATATATACATAAAATCAATGTATGAAAGTAAGGGAGGATATTCACTTCAACATTTTACTTATTATTAAGAAATATCTACCCCAATTCACTGAAAAGAGAAAATATCCAGGTGAGCACCACTTCTGGAGCGTGGTGCCAGACACTCTAGTGACATCAGAGAATTGGACAGTGATAGCTTCATATTTAAGGTATAGCATCATCTCTCTGCAATTCAGTGCAGCAGGAATCACTTGTCGCTGTGTCTTTTCAGCACTGGTTTCCCTTTACTGATTTGTTATTCTTGTATATGTACTAGTTCTTGCAGAGTTACTGACTCATGATGATGATATATGTGTCAGAGTAGAACTGTGCTTCATACAGTTCTCAGTGGCTGACTTTTCAGAAGTGGATTACCAGACCTTTCTACAGAGGCACTTTGGATGGACTCAGACCTCCAACATTTGATTAGTAACCAAACACATTAACACCTCACACCACCAAGAGATTAATTCAGCATTAATTCAATTTGTAGCATAAGTATTCAATACTTACACAATAAAACACAATTCTTTTTCTCACGTATATCTGATTTAAACAACTCACATAGGTGGACAAGAAGGCAAAAGAGAACTAAACACACACTTCAACAACTCTTCACGATTGATCAAATCCAACATATTTATTGTTGACAATATGTATTGTGAAATTCATATATTATTAAAAATTATTGACAAACCATGCAGGAATCAAGCTGTCACAGGCATTTAACTACATAATTTAGAAGAAATAATTATTTTCTCAGCTTAGAGTTTCCTATCAAATTGCACTTGAGGCCAATACAGCTTATTATTTCAAGAAAATTAATCTGTACTTCTGTCTTTCTCTATCAGTACTACAACTTATTTGAGGGCAATTACATAGCATTATTTATTCTTATTTTTGCACTGTTTAAATATAGTGTTTATTACATGATAAAAACACACTGCATGTTATTTTTGTTGTTGCTGTTAAATATGACTATACATGTTAGAATACATAAAATACACATAATACTGATTTCTGCTCATATACTGGTAAGACATGTAGAGTATTATACTTAGAACAAAGATAAGAAAGATTCTAGATCACACAAAATATTTTGTCAGTTAAAGGGATGTCATGTGACAAGGCATTGTTTAGTTCATATAAAGGAATATTAAAGTTGGAAGCACACTCTTGATTACTGGATGCTGGTTATGTGGCCCTGACATTTCAATAATGGCAATAATTTTTTTTTTTAATTGTATCCATAATTTCTCTCCTGGATCTCCTTAATCAGGAAGCCCTCAAAACCCTTGTGAGATTGGCCAGTTACCTAGGAGGAACAGTCATCATTTTTAGGGTGTTGCTTTCATAAACCAATCAGTCCCTTAGAAGATCATAAATTAATCAATCCTATTATATGCATTTGCAAACCTCTTAAGTAACTATTAAAGCAACCAATTTCTTGCAAAATACGACTGACCAATCATTTTGGGAAAATTAAAAACCAGGGCCAGACAGCCACATAGAAGAAAATCCATTGTACCAGAAATCTATCAGCCTAGAAAAGAAAAATGAACATGATAGGGATTTTTAGAGGCAAAAGTCATGAAGCACAACTAAAATAAAAGTATACAAAATTAGAATCGTGTCATAAGGATGCTGGATTGTGTATGTAGATGGATATTCTTTGATGTCATTGAGTTGTTGAACTCATAGTGACCCTATAGGGGAGAGTAGAACTACCCCGTAAGATTTCCAAGGAGACACCAGTGGATTTAAATTGCTGGTATTTTGGTTAGCAACCAAATGCTTAACTGCTATGCCACCAGGGACCCGTAAAACCCAAACACAATGCACTGCTATAGAAATGATTTCAACTCATAGTGATCTTATAGGTCAGAGTAGAACTGCTCCGTAGAGTTTCCAAGGAGCAGTTGGAAGATCTGAATTGTCGACATTTTAGTTAGAAGACGTAGCACTTAACCACTATACCACCAGGGTTTCCATTGATGGATATAGAAATATCAATATACAAATTTTATCTATTATATCAATAACTAAATAAAATGAAAATGAAATCAGGTGACCCTTATTATTAAAAACAAACAAGCAAAAAGACAAGCAAACAAAAATGTGTAACATTTCAAAAGTCCTCAAGCTGAGATTTTTGTTTCAGTATGATTTTAAATTCACAGTGCTCCAGATACTTGGATAGAAAAATAATGCATATCATTTCTTTAGAAAGACATCTTCAAACTCGGATTTGTAGAATTTCCTAAGTAATCGGAGACAACACTGAATAGAGCACAGTAAAAAGTCACTAAGAAAAAGTAAACAAAGGCAAACAAAAGAGACCTCAGAATAATCCTTAAAGATCTCAGACAGTACTATTCCCTCACCAAGTGAACAAATATACTCATTATGTTTAAAAATATTTTTGAAATAGATTCAAAATACCTACAGGTAAAAATATTCTGAAAAGTGACCATCATGGATTGAATTATTTCTCTCCCAAAATGTGTGCAGCAACTGGGCTGTGCCATGATTTTGGTATTGTGTGATGTTCCTTTATGTTGTAAACCCTCCCACTAATAATGGAGGATGATTGGCAGCTGTGTTGGTGCAGCAGGACTCAAAGTGTAAGACTGTACTGTGCATTGAGGCCTTTTGGGATATAAAGGAAAATGGCAAGCTGGGGACCTCATATCACCAAAAAGCAGTATCAGGAGCTGAGGATGTCCTTTGGAAAGACCTGGGGTCCCTGTGTCTTAGAAGAGCCAAAGATTGACAACAAGGCCTGCCCTCCAAAGCCTTTCCCTGTAGCCGACACCCCAGATTTGGACTTCTAGCTTACCAGACTGTGACAAAAATAAAATTTCTCCTTACAATGCTACCCACTTGTAGTATTTCTGTTAAAGTAGCGCTAGATGACTAGGACAGTGGTGTAGCAGATATGGTGATGAAAATAATTAAATTGATCTTAGAGATTCAAAAATATGACATAGGAAAGTATGGAATGTGTTGACCAGTGGTTTGGACATAGGTGACAAGGTAATTAAACAACTAAAGTAGGTTAGAAGAAATTACAATGAATTCAAGAAGAGAAATACAAAGTTGGAATATACAAAAGAGACATTAACAGATGTGGAGGAAAGAGGTATACAATTTAATACAAGCTAAACTGGGGTTACAGAAGAGCCAGAAAGGGAGAGATTTGAAATCATAGTACCTAAGTTCTTCCAGAAAATAGTAAATGTATGGGAAAGTGTTCAAAATAAAATTGACTTTTTAAAACAGTTATAATGATCGTTGTTTATTTAAAAATTACAAATACATGTGTGTGAGCATACTAACGTGTTTGTGCATGTGAAGCAGATGGATAAATTTTATTAAACAGCTTTCTTCTTGAAAGAAAGATAAATATAAAAATATCAGAAAAATATAAAAATATCAGTTAAAAAGTTTGGGTTAAAGTTACCTAGGGTAATTATTAAAAATATAATACCAAGAATACTCCAAAGATATTCCTCTATCAGTTACCTATGTGTAGCATTCAAAATTTAGAGATTTAAATTAATAGCAATTAATTATTATCTCTCATAATTTCTATAGGCTAAAAAATTGGGGAATGCTTTGACTGCACTGTTCCAATTTATGGCTATAATAAAGTTGTCATGATATTGGTTAGAGTGGGTTTACCTCAAAGGCTACCATATTAGCATATCTAGTGTCTGGAACGGGAAGTCATGAAAAGCAAGGGCTGGGACAGCTGAGGCTCTGTGGGAATCTCTGTTTGTATGTAGAGGATCTCTGTAATCCATTCAGCATAAGAAGTTGAGGTTAACCAGATATCTTACTTACGGGTCAAGGCTCGCCATGCACGGGTCCTGAATGAAAGCCACATGAAGTTGATCTCTTTTATTACTACCTTTTATCCCAGATGGAACTTTGTAACTGCTTTGAGCAATAGAACAGCAAGCAACTTCAGTTGTTCAATTATCTTGTCACCTATGTCCAAATCACTGGTAAGCACTTTCTACTGTCTTCTACTGGGCAAAACAGTTACAAAGTTCCATCCAGGATCAAGGGAGAAAGAACATAGATCTCAATAAAGATTGCTGACATAGACAATATATTGGTTCACAAATAATTAGAAACAAATGTGGAGATTGTGAGAACATGTTGAGTGATCACAATTGAACTAATTTAGAAATCAGTAACAAAAGAAAACTCTTGACAATTATGAAACATATTTCTAAGTAATTTATAAACCAGATTTAAAAAAAAAATCTTAACACAAACAGGAAAATATTTAAAACTGAATGAAAATTAAAATATTACACTAAAAACCTGTGAAAAGCAGATTAAACCCTTGAGACACCTAAAATCTTAAGTGCTTATATTAGAATAAAATAAAGGTTAACCAGCTCAGCTGAATAGACATTTAACAAAGATGGGAAAAAACTCACCAAATGTGAAAGGAATAATTATAAGAATAAAAAATAGTAAAGTAAGAGACAAACATACAAAAATGAAGATTGATAAAGTCACAGACTATGCCTGTAAATCAAAGACAACAGAAGATTTATGAAATACCACCTTCAAAGGTAAAAGAAGAGTGGTATCCAGTGTTTCAATGAATGTTACACTGCAAAGGTAGAGACAAAGTTGTAACATGCTTAAATTGCTTCTCAGAAGCAGGAATTGTCACTCTGTAATTCCATAATTATCAAAAGTCTCTTTTGTATACTAGTATCAATAGAAAATACATTCAGACTACAGTGAAAGAATCTGTCATTATCATAACAAATGAGAAAAGTGTTTTTTAGGACAAAGAAAAAGCTCACATGAAATACAGAACCATAAGATGAAAAACAAAAGTATATATTTGTGGGTAAACATAAAAGAGTGTCCATATTTAGTACAATAATGACATTTGTTAATGAAATGGAAATCCAGATGGCATAGTGGTTAAAAGCTATGCCTGTTAACCAAAAGGCTGGTGGTTTGAATTTACCAGGCACTCTTTGGAAACCTTACGCAGCAGTTCCACTCTGTCTTGCAAGCTTGTTGTGAGTTGGAATCAACTTGATGGTAACAGCTTTTGTGATTCAATTAAAGAAACTAAAAATATTGATATTAGAAATGAGTAAATTGTCTATTTGCAAGTTACATTATTGTGCATGTAGAAAATTCAAAATAATCAATACAAAAACTATGAGATGTAATAGATGAATTCAGTATGGTTACTCAACAAAACAAAAACCTGCAATCAACCCTTTGGTTCTGCATCTGAGATTCAAACAAATATGGATTCAAAATATTCAGGGAAAACAAACAAAAACCTTTACATTCAACCCTTGAAGATTCCCAGTCCTCAGTCTGCATAGATTCTGACAGCTATTACTGAGCCTCTTTCAAAGCATCAAGATCTATAATGTAACTTGGTTCTTCCAGTGTAGATGACCATTCTGATGTCCTGTGAGAGGAAGATTCAAGGTAGCCCAATGTCTCATCACTTACTCAGAGTGCCGCGCACCTTATCACTTCACCATATTAGTGTGGTAGGCAGCATGCAATAATCAACACTGCTGTCATAATCATATGAAGGCTTTTTGTGTATGAGACAGACAAGAATGAATTTATTTGGTTAGAAGCCATAACACTTAACCACTATGCCACCAGGGCTTCCTTTTTTTTTTAATTATTATTTTATATGTTCTTGTATTTTAAACATTCTGTGTTTTGTTCTGTATATTTCTCTTTTAGATTATTAAATCAAAGAAATATGTAGGAATTGAAAGACTGAAAGAAAGAAAATACTATGTTGATGATGCACATATGCTAAGTAGTTTAGTCTCACCTCTGCTAAACACCTATGGGCCTCTTTTTCTTCCAATATTTGCTAAACAACATTACAAAGTGTTTATATTACATTAGCTGTCATAAGTAATCTAAGGATGACTTATAGTATATGGGAGAATGGGTTTAAGTTATATGAAAATACTACAGCATTTTATATAGAGGACTTGAGCATCCATGCATCTGGGCATCTGTAGGAGTCCTAGAACCAATCTGAGGATACTGAGGGATGACTGCAGCATTTGTTTAGTGATGAGAAAGTTGAGGTCCATTTTGAAAATGCTGACAGTCTCTTTTCTTTCAAGAATTAATGGTTGAGTCATGGTTGCAGAAGTGCTAATGGTCATTTACCATGTGAGTCATTTGACTTCACCAGCCTGATTTGTTTATTCAAGACTCACACGCTGAAGGATGGAGCCAAGATGGTGAACTACACACATGTCTCCTCAACCCCCTCTGAAACCTAAGGACTAGATTGATAATTAAATGGAACACTCGTGCAAACAGGGAGCCCTAAGATATGACAAAGGGTTTTCAGACTGGACTATACACCACTAAACAGAAAACTTCCTCTTTCTGGCAAGAGCCATCACATGCTGAGACCTGCTCCTGCTAACTCTCCATTGGGGCAGACTGAAGGTACTGATGTTTTATTCTTTTTCTGTTTTTTTTTTTTTTTTTTTTTTCATTATTCAGGAGGTGGGGGGATGGCATGAGCTGTCAAATACATTAAATTGCATTGCTAACATAAACAGCATATAGCACAGCAGAGAGACAGTGCATGGGATAGCCACATTTTGAGAGCCTGGCTCCTGACTGAGGATACTACTGCCCTGCTAACCTCTGTTTTCTGAGTGCTCTTGTAGATTCTGCTATTTTGCAGCATGAATGACAACTCAGTAATGATGACATCTTGGTCAGCTGGGAAGTGGAGTCCTCAGCAGGGGCTAATTCCTAAGGTGAGAAGCAGTGCCACTCCAGAAAGTACTTTTCCAGCAGAAAGGCTATGTTTAGCACAGTGTTGCTTGCAGGTAGGGCCCACTTAAGGACTGTAACAAGGCTGTAATCCCTCTCTACTTTGAACTACTTCGTAGCATCTGGGGATGGCAGATGGTGTGCTTCTGTTCTCAGCCAGAAGGTAGCATCTGCCACACCTGATGACCTGACTGCTTTTAGCAGCTGCCAGACATCTCCTAACATTTAGAATAAAACTGCCTGGAGAAATAAATGCTGAGCAGGCTGGCAGCATCTCTTCCAGCCTTTACTGAACTATATCACGGGGTTGGTTGATGCCCCCCTAGTGACTCCACAAGTAGGGTTCTGTCTTTGCCAGGTAGGAAGTGGAGCCTGCCACCCCAGAGAGTCTAGTGGGGCCAGTCACTAGAGCACACAGAGACAGCTGAAGACTACCTCCCTTCTCAGAATCATGCTTCAGCTCCCTTTGAGATAACATCAGAGAAACCAAACAGCTTCTAGATTGACAAATCATCCTCAACCAGTTGAAGAAACAGTGCATCATAGCTCTGGAAAAGTCTCAAAATAATCAAAAAAACTTTCCAAATGAAAAAAGTTTTCTGAAACTATCAGAGGTCTAGTACAAAAGAATTATATGTAGAAGACTTCTAGGCATCGAACAAAATGCAGCAGAGAAAAATGAAAAATAAAGCAAGCTATTTGAACTGATGAAACATCAACAATCTGAAATCCAACAGACCAATAACAAAATTACAGAATTAGACATTTAAATCCAAAGCCAAAAGAGCAGAACTGAGCAGATAGAAATCAAGCAAAGTGCCCTTGAAGAAAGAGCAACTGATATCAACATTTATGCACAGAAATTAGAGAAAAGAAGTAAGAAAAATGAAGAGGCATTGAAAAACATGTGAGATTCTATAAGAAAAATGCATGATTAATTGAAGTTCCTGAACAGGCAGGGATAGCTGAAAACACAGAGTATTGTTGTTGAGTTGCTGACAGAAAACTTTCCTGAAATTATGAAAGAAGAGAACATAGATATTCAAGACATATATGGAATGCCACAAAAACCAGACCCCAAAAGAAAGACACCAAGACATATTATAATCAAGCTTAATAAAATGAGACATAAACAGATTTCTTAAAGGCAGCAAGGCTCAAAGTGAAGCTAGCATTCAGAGGAAAACCCTGTAGGCTTTCATCTGACTTCTTGTCAGAAATGATATTAGCAAGGAGGCAGTGGGATGACACATTGAAAGTCTTAAAGGAGAAAGACTTCCAACCAAGAATTATGTGTCCTGAAAAATTGCCTCTCAAATATAAAGATGAAATTAAGACATTTGCAGATAAATAGAAGCTTAAAGACTTTGCAAAAACAAAGCTAAAATGATAGGAAATACTGAAAGAAGCTCTTTGCTTAGAAAAACATAACAACTAAGTGTATATTTAAGAAATCAATTAAGGATACAGCATCCAGAAATCTACTCAGTTAGTGAAGGCACAAAACTCAATCAAAGCTGCAATATTAAAAGAAGGGAACCAGTGATCACATCATGAAAACTATGAGACCCCACACTAAAAACCGGGACATGCTACAGTAGCTATAGTCCTTTCGGATGGAGAAGTTGAAAAGATACGTGGAAGTTAAAATTGGGTTTAAACTTAGAATAGTAGAGGAGATCATAGGGATAGCCGTAAAGCATAATAACAGTGTAACATATCAAAACAAGAAACATAATATAGGAGTTTCAGCAACCACAAAACCAGCACTGAACAAGATGAAAAGTCAACCCATAAAGAAGAGTGACCCAGAATAGAACATTAAAAATAACATAGAAAACAGCAACAGAAAAATAAATACACAAAAATGATGTAACTAAACACATATTTATCAATAATTACACTGACTATAAATGAACTCAACACTCCAATAAAGAGACAAGTAGTATTCTGGATCAAAAGACACAGCACGTCTATATATTGCTTACAAGAAATGTGTCTTGGACTTAAAGTTATAAACAAACTGAAAATTAAAGGATGGAATAATATACAACAAGATAAAAATATACAAAGAAGAGCAGATGTGGCAATACTAATCTCAGATAAAATAGATTTTAACGTAAAATCCACCATCATGGATAAGGGTGGTCATTATTTATTGCTGAAAGGTTCAATGTACAAGCAGGACTTAACAATATTGAATATTTATGCACCCAATACCAGAGCATCTAAATATATTGAACAAGCACTAACAACATTGAAAAATGAGATAGATCATTCTATAATGATAGTTGGAAACTTCAACACTCCACTTTCAATAATGGACAGATCATCCAGGAAAAAACTTAGTAAAGACACAGAAGATCTTATTGCAACAATTAAGCAACAAGACCTCATCAACATATACAGAACTTTTTACCCATTAATAGATAAGTACACCTTATTCTCCAATGTGCATGGAATATTTTCCAGAATAGACCATGTGTTAGAACATAAAGTAATTCTCAACAAAATCCAAAAGATTGAATAATTAGTAAGCATCTTCTTGGATCATAAAAGTTGAAATCAATAGCAGAAAAAGCATTGATAGAAACTGGGACTCATGAAAACTTAACAATGCCTTGCTGAAAAAGCCACAGGTTACAGAAGAAATCAAGGATGGAGAAAAGAAATTTATGGGTTCAAATGAGAATGCAAGCACATCCTACCAGAACCTATGGAATACATCCAAAGCAGTGTTCAGAGATCAATTTATCTCTATAAGTACACATATCTGGAAGGAAGAAAGGACCCAAACCTAAGAATTAACTCTACAGCTTCAATAAATAGAAAGAGAGCAATGGATGAGCCCCTCAGTCACCAGAAGCAAACAGGTCATAAAGATTAGAGAAGAACTAAATTAGAGAATAGAAAAACAATTTAAAAAATTAATAAAACCAAAATCTGCTTTCTGCAAAGATAATTAAAAAAAAGATAAACCATTGCCTAAACTTACAAAACAGATTTACTGAAGGAAACAAATAATCTGAAGAAGAAATGAAATAGGAGTTGTCAAAACAGACCTAAATGAAATCAAAAGTATCATAACAGAAACAGATTTGAAAACCTAGAGGAAATGGACAAATTTCTAGATTCATATCACACCAAAATTATTAAAAGGAGAAGCAGACCAACATAATAAACCCATCACAAAGGAAGAGATTGAAAAAGTCATCCAAAACTACTAACTGATAAAAATCCTGGCCTAGATGGCTTCTCTGGAGAATTCTACCAAACTTTTAGAGAAGAGTTAACTCCAATACTACTGAGACTATTTCACAGCATAGAAAGGGGTAGAATACTCCCAAATGAATTCTATGAAGCCAGCATAACCTTGATACGAAAGCCAGGCAAAGATCCCACAAAGAAGGGAAATTACAGACCAATATCACTCATAAACCTAGATATGAAAATCTTCAGTAAAATCCTAGCCAATAAAATTGAACAACTTATCAACAACATAATTCCTCATGACCAAGCTGGATGCATACTAGTGATGCAAGTTTTGTTCAACATCAGAAAAGCAATTAATGTGATCAACCACATAAATCACACAAAAGATAAGAATCATCTGGTTTTGTCAAATGATGCAGAAAAGACATTTGACAAAGGTCAACACCCATTCCTGCTAAAAACTCTCTGCAAAATAGGAACGAAAGGCAAATTTGTCAATGCAACAAGGGGTATCTATGAAAAGCCAACTACCAACAACATCTTGAATGCAGAGGGACTGAAAGAATTCCCCCTAAGAACGGGAATTAGGCAAGGATGCCCACTCTCACCATGTCTACTTAATATTGTAGTAGAAGTTCTGGCCAGAGTAATTAGACAAGACAAAGAAATAAAGGGCATTCACATAGACAAAGACAAAGTAAAAATCTCCCTATTTGCAGACGATATGATTATATACGCAGAGAATCCTAAAGAATACGTAAGTAAACTGCTCAAACTAATAGAAAAGTTCAGCAAAGTTCCAGGGTATAAGATAAACTTAAATAAATCAGTAAGATTCCATTACATCAACAAAGAAATCATCAAATGAACACCATTTACTACAATCCCCAAGAAGATAAATACCTAGGAATAAATCTAAGTAGAGAAACAAGAGACCTGTACAAAGAGAACTACAAGACTTTACTGCAAGAAACTAAGAGAGACTCACATAAACGGAGAAACCTACTTTGCCGTGGATAGGAAGACTTATTATTGCGAAAGTGTCTATTTTACCCAAAGAGAGACAATACAAATTGCAGTGATATTTTTTAATAAGAAGGAGAAACAAATTGCCAACTTTGTTTAGAAAAGGAAGAAACCTTGGATAAGCAAAGCACCACTGAAGAAAAGGAACACAGTTGGAGGACTCACGATACATGACTTTATAAACTATCACACTGCCTCAGTAGTCAGAACAGCCTGGTACAAGTACAAAAAGAGATATAGGGACCAATGGAACAGAGTTGAGAAGCCAGAGATGCCACCATCATCTTATGAACAGGTGGTATTCGATAAAAGTCTTAAGATCGTAAACTGCGGTATAAACAGTCTCTTTAACAAATGGTGTTGGCAAAATTGGATATCCATCTACAAAAAAAAAGAAACAAGACCTATATCTCACATCTTACACAAAAACAAACTCAAACTAGGCAAAAGACCTAAATATCAAACCTAAAACAATAAAGATCATGCAAGAAAAAATGGGATCAAGAATGGAAGCTTTAGTACACAGCTTAGACAGTCTTCAAAATCTGACAAAGCACTATCAACAGGAGAGAAAATAGATAATGGGAACTACTAAGAATCAAACACTTTTGCTCATCCAAAGACTTCGTCAAAAAAATAAAAGACCACCTACAGAATGGGGAACAAAAAATTGACAACTACGTGTTGGACCAGTGTCTGATCTCTGTAATCTGCAAGATACTGCAAAATATCAGCAAGGAAAAAGTAAACAACCCAATTAAGTGATAGGCAAAGGAAATGGACAGACACTTCACTAAAGAGGACATCCAGACACCCCAAAGACACATGAGAAAATACGATCACTAGCTATCAAAGAAACCCAAATCAAAACTAAAATGAGATACCATCTCACCCCAATAAGGCTGGCCATGACCTAAAAAAACACAAACAACAAATGCTGAGGGGGCTGTGGAGAAACTGGAACTCTCCTATACTGCTGGTGTGATTGCAAAATGGTACAACATCTTTGGAAAGCAATCTAGTAAAGCTGGAAACAGATATACCATTTGATCCAGTAATCACACTGCTCAGAATATATCCTACAGAAACAAATGCAGTCACATGAACAAACACATGCACACAAATGTTTATTGCAGCACAGTCCACAATAGCAAAAAGAAGGAGTCAACCCAGATGCCCAACAACAGATGAATGGATAAACAAACTATGGTGAACATACTCGATGGAACACTGTGCAGTGATAAAGAACAATGATGATTTTAGGAAGCATTTCATAACCTCGTTTCAATTGTGAGATATTATCCTGAGTGGAATCAGCCAGCAGCACAAAACAAATATCGTATGAGACCCCTACTATAAGCAATTAAAAATGGACTCATGTACAGAAGAAAAGACTCTGACAGCTGCAAAGAAGGGAAGGGAGGGAGAGGGCTGGTCATAGATTAGACAGTTGGTAGAAATTTGTTTGAGTGAAAGCAGTGACAGCCCACAGTAGAAAGAAGATCAACTTATCTGGACTTCAAAATAAACTGAAAACTCTTCTAATCTCAACTCAATGTTGCAAGGATAGAGTAGCAGGGGCAGACCTGGTCTGGGGACCATGCTCTCAAGGGACGTCGGGGCCAATTGGCATGACTAGTCTATTGCTAAGAGAGTCTTCTGCACTCCATATTGGTGGATGGTTTCTGGCATCTTAAAAGCTAGCAAGTTATCACGTGCAGTACTCCAAGTGGTCCCAAATCATCCTGAACAGATTATCACCAAAAACAACAAAGACACGAGGGGAGAAGAGCCCAGAAGACATAAAGACCCATATGAATGGGTGACGTATCAATATGTGACCAGAAGAACCACATGGTGCCCAGCCATCACCAAAGACAGTCTGGATGGGTCACACAAAGTCAAGTCCCAGTGGCAACATGAGGAAAAGAGGGTCTACCTCAATAACTCTGCTAAGAGGTCAACTCTTTGGAAACGAAGAGACTGGACTCAGGGACACAATGTGACCATGGGGTGTCTGTACTTTATGGTTCTATGCGTCTATAGGATGTTGTCCTCCTGGCCTCTTACTAGAAGGGAGAAGAGAGGGTAGAGAGGAAGGCAGAGGAGATTGTTAAGAGGATATGACATATATAGAACAAAAAGGAGAATCATGCTGTCACCGGCCAAGGAGAGCAGAAGGAACTGCAGATAGGTGGGCATGCAAATTTAATTTTGATTGTATACTTCCATTTAATCATTTAATTTTAAAAAAATCTAGTTAAAAAAAAGGCTCACATTCTGCATTTAGGTCATACTGCAATGCCTCGTTTCCTAAAATACATCAGGCTCCTGCTTCCTGGTAATCTCTGCACATTTTGGTTCCATTAGGAGGAAAAATGTTTTGTTTCTCCTCACTTAGCTAACATAACTTATTCTTCAGATTCTATGGTAGAGACAAAAATTATTTTTCATTTTCCCATTAGCTTCCTGAGCAAAGAATAACTGATTCTCCTGTATGATCTCTTAGAGTTTAGGGAAGCTTCTGCTAAACTCTCAGGTAGTCACCTGCAACTTGATCTCTCTCTGATTAGACTGTAAGCTTCTCAGTAACACAGAAAGTGTATGATACACTTCAAAGGTAAATGGATTTTTCTATAACGTATTTTGTTAGCCTTGAATTGCCTAAATTTGAGAAAGTGAGATATGGGCTTTAGTACTCAAAGACTTTGACTTTACTCAGTAATGTAGCTTCAAAATCTTCTCCAGTTATTTTTCTTGGTCTCTGTCTTGCAATTATAGACCCCTGATGGGCAGGGTAGTAGGTTACTTTACCTTTTATGTATGTATGTGTGAATGTATACAGTCCAACATCACTTATCGTCCACAATATGTTCTGTGAAATAGGATATCATTCGATTTGGATATTGTACGGACACTGTATTACATACAAGCAGTCCATGAGTTAGTACCTGGTCCTACCTGTGGTTCCACTTTCCAGAGAAGCAGAAATAGCTGTGTAGGCCGCCTCCGCTGTCTCTTGTCTTTTGGAAACAGTCCAAAACCTGCCTCCATTGAACACAGGGGGTCTGCCTTGCCACATGTGAAAAGGTGAGATGGGTGCAATCTGAGCCATCAGGGAGATCAGAATTTTGTGTAACTCAGGGTACAAGGGTAGGCAATGCATGGGGACTCAAATATGTGGCCTTAGCAGGCAGGCGAGCAGCACGTATGGGAGTGCTGGGAACATGGAGGGTGGTGGTGGACGCGATGTACCTTCTTTTTGCTGCCCTGCTGGGGAGTGAAACAAAGCACTGGGGGATTGGTATGCTTCCTGGAGCCCTGCAAGTCTGGAGTTGTTAAGACCCTCACGAGGTAGTGCTGAACAAAAGTAAATCTCCTTTCCATGATAGACAGTCAGACAGATAGACAGACAGAAAGACGATAAACAATACATAACTCACATAATCATGAAGTATATAAGGTCACTGTTGAAAGTACTGTGTCAAATTACAAACTGATCAATACTTTATTGCCTTTACATCATTGCAAATTCATGTCTTTCAATGAGAATATTTTCAAAATAAATTTTAACTTCCCCTTAATGTAGCAGTTTCTGTCTCTCTCGTATGCATTTGGCAATTCTTACGGAGCATTAGAAAGCCAGCTTAAATTACATGTTAAATTATCATATTGAAAGTGAAGATGTTTTGGAAACTGTAGCTGTGAAAAATGTAAATTTTTGACTATGGTGGTAAAGTGGTAAAGAGCTCAGGCTGCTAACTAAAAGGTGGGCAGTTGAATCCACATCCACCTGTTGCTCTGGGTAAACCCTGTGTGGTAGTTCTATTTTGTCCTCTAGTCTCCCTGTGAATCAGAATCAACTGGATGGCATACACCAGTAATAAATATTATTTAAATATTTAAAGCACTGTATCTCCTTTTATATTTACAAGTAGAGGCAAATTTTCCTAATACAAATAAATAGCCTAAATCTGTAAGTAGAACTGGTCCAATAAAATTCAGTAATATTAAATACATGTACGGTGACCCTATAAGACAGAATAGAACTGCCCCATGGGATTTCCAAGGATCAGCTGGTACATTTGAACTGCCACCCTTTCAGGAAGCAGTCTAACACTTAATCACCATGTCACCAAGGCAGCTTATGTTTAAGTGTATGTGTGTACATATGTATGCATGCATGCATAAATTTGTATATGTGTGCATGTATTGTGCATGTGTGTGTATATATATATATATATATACATACACAGGCAGGTGTATTTGTTTATTGGTATCTATTTATTGATGATCCACAGGGCATGAGATTAAAATACATCTCTGTTAGGAAATTTTTTATCAAATTATCAAATTCTATTTTATTGCAGCCCCTTCCATAGCTCTATTAAATAATTTAAAATTTTATTCTAAGAATGCATGTGTAAACCCAAACCCACTGCCATAAAGTTGATTCTGACTCATAGCAACACCACAGGACAGAGTAGAACTGCCCCATCAAGTTACTAAGACATGCCTGGTGGAGTTGAAATGCCAGTCTTTTAGCTAGCAGTTGCAGCTTTTAAATGCCATGCTATCAGGGTTTCCAGTGCACACACAGAGGAGCAAAAAATTAGAGGCAACTAAGTATTGTTTGGAAACTCTGGCTGCCTACTAGTTAGGTGCTATATCTGCCAACCAAAAGGTAGGCGTTTCAAATCTGCCATGGAAATGTTGTGGGGTAGTTCTACTCTGACCTATAGAGTCTCTATGAGTTGGAGTCGACTTGACGGCAGTGGATTTGGGTTTTTTGGTTTTAGTATTATTTGAAACATCTAACCTTATTTGAAGGTTAGCTAATATTCCCCCTCAGTGGTCTTCTCATTCTGCCTGCATGGCTTTTCCTCTGTTTTCTCAATCCTAGACTAAGATATGCTCTGTTACTCAGGGGTACTGTTTCGCTGAACATGTCTCTAGGTCTGGATCTTTAAAATAATGAATTTCTTATTTTTCACATAATTTCCTCTTTTGGGAGTTTATGTCTATGCTCTGTTCCTGAGCGAACAGCTGAGGTTCATGTATAGTCTAGATAATGTCGATTTTAAAAGCAATTTGGAATGAAGGAGGTAGAAGGAATAGAGTAAGCCTCAGTCTTTGATTTGCTTTAAATATTTTCCAGAACGAATAGCTAAAAATTTAATAGGAGACAAAGCAGGAAAGAAAATCTATCAGCTCAGTTAACGTGAGAACAATTAGGTTATACAATGTGCCTGTGAACCTCCACAGAGAGTTTCAAATTTGAGATTAAATCATCCATGCAGCCAATGACTCTTTAGAAATAAGCCAATTATATTACTCACTGAATGTGTTGATGACCTACGATTTTTTTATGTTCTTACTCTAATGAAATTGCACCACTATGTTTTAATCTGCAAGGATACCAACTAGGTTCACTAAAGACAAAATTCAGAATTTCAGTGCAAAAGTAGAAAGTAAATCAGATAAAATAAATTAATTTACAACATTTTTAATTTTCTAATAATAACGCTAAGCATTTTAAATTATTTTGGAGTTACATGTTTTAGGTTAGTATCATTCAGGGTGTGCATAAACATTACTCTGCAATAATTCACAAGCTAAATTAACATAAAGAAAAAAACATTTACTTAAGAAGTAGAAGAAGGTGTAGAAGAAGAAGAAGCATGTTGATTATCAGTAAATAGAACTGCTAATATTGTTTGGCTGCTTGAACAGCATTAATCAAATGAATTGATGAGATACAGGAAATTAACTTTTCTTGCCAGCCAAGTGCCGTCGAGTTGGATCCTACTCATGACAACCCTAAGCAATCAATAAATATTTGTTGAATGTTGAATGATTATTTTCTGCATTTTAAGAAGCATAACTATTTTTACATCCTCACAGTAAAATAACTTTCCTTTGAAGAAAATTACTTCAGCCATAATTATTAATTGTGCACATTATCATACAAAATATTTCAAGCATTATTTCCTTTTTTGTTATTTTTATTTTATGCCTTGTCTGTTTTACTCTTTAAAGCTATTGGCTCCTTTTGAGAAAGGCATATATTTTTAGAAATCACTTTGTTTCTGATAACTCTAAAAATAATAGATATTAAGCAGATAAATCATGGCTTACTATATGAAGGAGTAGGTGAATAAACAATGGTTGTGCAACTAAATAATACTAACATATTAGCTATGATAAATGTAAGGCAAAATGTTATAAAAATATCCACAACTCAGTTCAATTCTGTATATAGTTATCAAGGACCTATGATATTGTTGGCATTAAGTGTAACTATTTTAGGCACTCATCATGAACTTAATTTGTCATAAGATGCATTTACCAAAATGAAACATGATTGAATAGAATATAAAATATTAACATGAATCAGAGATAGTAGTGACCAGAACTAACTTCAGGAGCTTTTGCATGTATGTTCCTCTTCAAAAGATAATAGCGATGAAAATGTTGAAAAATATCTTAAGAATATACTGTAAACATTGTGCACACTGCACACATTGTACACAATCTATTTTTTCTAATTCCATCCGACTTGATGGCACTTGGCTTGGCTGGCATATGTTATCAAGCCATTTCATTGCATAAACCTTATTTTGTCTATAAAATTCCAGAAAAATAAACATTAAATGACTGTCTGTAGGCCTAGTCTATCTTTTAACTTTATAAAGAAAGTTTAATAAATTATACTTGATGAGGGATTTAACAAAGAGCTGTAATTGGAAGTTGCCAATAATATGTTTCTAATTTGTATTAGAAAAGAAAAATGAGCTGAGTCATTGAATATATTTTAAACTGAATTGTAGTCAAAGTGTAGCTAACAAGATTTTTGACCCTGAATCATTCAACAGTTAGTAGCACATGCTTAAGAAGCAAACATTTACGTATTTTTACAAGAATAGTTTCAAATTCTGATGATAAGAAAGCATGTTATTTCAGGCAACTCACCTCATTTTGGATCTTGGATAAATTTTGATTATGTAATGAGTTTTTGACAAATAAAAGGATAAAGCAATTTATCTAAGTTTCCATAATATTCTACCTCAAATACTGCTAAAGCAGATTCTCAAAATTACTCATGTAAACTGAAAAGTCTTGACTCTTTCTCATGTTTGTAAGAAAACATCTGTCTTAGGATGAGTTCTCTAGAGAAGTAAAATCAGTGAACTGTGTATGTGATGTGTGTGTGTGTGTGTATGTGTGTGTGTGTGTAGTATAATTATGATTCATAGAGATCCTACAGAATGGAGTAGAACTGCCTGTAGAGTTTCCAAGGAGTCCTTGGTGGATTTGAAAGGCTAACCTTTTGGTTAGCAGCCATTGCTCTTAAACACTACATCACTAGGATTTCCATATACACGCTTACCAAAAGAAACCTGTTGCTGTTGAGTTGATTCCACCTCATAGTGACCTTACAGGACAGAGTAGGACTGCCTCATAGTTTCCAAGGAGCTCCTCATGGATTTGAACAGCTAACCATTTGTTTAGCAGTGATATCACTTAAAAACTATGCCCGCAGAGTGTGTGTGTGAATATACATACACACACACAGCGATTTATTTCAAGGAAATTGTTAATATAGTTGTACGGACCGACAAGTTTTAATTAAGTGGGCCAATGTCATGAATTGTCTTCCCCAAAACGTGTTTATTGGTTTGGTTGGGCCACAATTCCCAGTACTGTATGATGGTCTATCATCCTGTCATTTGATGGAATTTTCTTGAGTGTTATAAATTCTATCACTATGATTTAATATAATAAATTAAATTCTATCACTATGATTTAATAAGATGAATTAGTAGTGGTTATACAGATGAGGTCTACAAGACTGATTATTGTCTTAAGCCAATCTCTTTTAAGATATAAAAGACAGAAGTGAGGCAAGAGACATGGGGACCTCATACAACCAAGAAAGCAGTTCTGGGAGCAGATAGCATTTTTTTGATCTGACCTTCCTACACTGTTGCACTCCCAAGTAAAGGAAGACTGGAGGCAGAATCAAGATGGAGGACTAAACACACGTCTCCTTAAATCTCTCTGGAACCAAGACCTGAAATAATAATTAAATGGAGACTTCTGGACACCTAGTGAGACCTGCGACATAGCATAGTGCTATTAATTTGGATTTCATATCACTGAAAAGAAAACCTCCTCTCTTTTGCCACCCCCTGCTCTTAGTTGAGTGCTGCCTTTCACAGACCAAAGGTGACCTGTCATTTTACCTTTTTTTTCCTCTGTCTTAGCCAGCGAGTGGAGCTGGGACGTCACTAGCAGCTAATCTCAGACACACAGCTGGTGGGATCAGTGGCTAAACTGCCACATTTTGAGTGCCCAGCTTTAGACTCTGTGCATCTCAGCACTTTTGGCCTCTCTTTCCTCCTCTACCATTGAGTAGCCTGTACCAAAGGAGCTGGAGAGCTTGGGTGGGACACTATCTTGTTCCACCAGACGGTGGAAATACCCATATAGAGGCCTCAGCTGGACTTAATTTCTGGGCTAGGAGGCAGCTCTTCCCAGGAAGAAGGCACTTTCAGACAGAAAAGCAGTATTTTATAGTGTCGCCTATGGCTGGGACCACGCAGCAGAGGCCAGTGAGGCAGTAGTCCGTCTGTATTTTGAACCAGTTTATAACATCTGGGGTTGGATATAGAGGTGCTTAATTTGCCAGCTGGGAAGACAGACCTGTACACCAGGAAATCTGACTTTGGAAGTTGTCAGATACCTTTTACCTTTCGTTTTAAGATGGCCTAGAGAAACAACTGTAGTCCATTCTCACAGCAACTCTCCCAATCTTTGTTGACTTACATGATGCCCCCAAAGTGACAAACTCTGGAGAAAAGAGTAACTAAGAAATCAACCATGGCTTCAGAAGGCCCCACAAAGAAACAATCAAAGAACTTCCCAGACCAAAAAACCTTTCTGAAATTATCAGAAGGTGATTACAAGAGGATTATATATAAAGTTTTCCTAGACCTTATATGAAATGCAGCAGAGCAAAATTAAAAATTAGACAAGCTGTTCTATCTGATGGAACACCAGTACTCTGAAATCCAACAGATCAAGAACAAAATCAAAGAGATAGAAACTTCAACTCAAAGTCAAGAAAACAGAATGGAACAAATGGAAAAGAGACTTTGACTTGAAAGACAGAGCAACTGACTCCAATATCTATGTGGAGAAATCAGAAAAAAGAAACAAGATAAAGGAAGAAGCATTAAGAAGCATGTGGGACTCTATTAACAGTAACAATCTACAATTAACTGGAGTCCCTGAACAGGGTGAGACACTGAAAATGCAGAGAGTATGGTTGCTGAGCTGCTGACAGAAAATTTCCCAAAAATTATGAAAGAAGAGAATATAGATATCCAAGATGCATATTGAACACCACTCAATATAGATCTCAAAAGACTCCAAGGCATATTATAATCACGCTTAGAAAAATGAAACACAAGCAGAAATTCTTACTGGCAGCAAGACTCAAAGCAAAGCTGACATTCAGAGGGAAACCCTATAGGTTTTCATTGAATCTCTCAGCCAAAACAATGCAGACAGAGAGATAGTGGCCTCACACATTCAAGTCCTTGAAGGAGAAGAACTTGCAACCAAGAATTATATATCCTGCAAAATTATCTTTCAAATATGAAAATGAAATTAAGCATTCACAGACAAATAGAAACTAAGAGACTATGAAACCCAAACCAAAGCTATAAGAAATACTGAAAGAAACTCTTGGCTTAGAAGAACAAAACCACTAACTTTATATTTTAGAAGCAAATTCAGGACACATCACCCAGAAACCTGCTCAGTTAAAGAAGGCTCTAAACTCAAACAAACATGTAACAGTGAAAGAAATAATCCGGTGATCATATCATGAAAACTATGACATTATCATATTGAAAAGAGGGATGTACTACAGTCATTATAGTCCTTCCAGATGGAGAGGAAGTTAAAAAGACTGGTAGTAATTAAAATTGGGCTTATACATAGTTTATTAAGGAGATCATAGGGGCAGTCATAAAACACAATAAAGATGCAACATAACAAATCAAGAAATGTAATGCAAGAGTCTCAGTAACCACAAAACCAACCTGAAAAAGGTGAAAAATCAACTCACAAAGAACAAAGTCCCAGAACAGATTAATGAGAACAGAAGAGAAAACATCAACACAAAAATAAACATATCACAATGACAGCACCAAACACACACCTTTCAATAATTAATTGGCATCAATAATTACACTGAATGTGAATGGACTGAATGCTCCAGTAAAGACATATCCAGTGACATCTTGGATCAAAAGATACAACCTGTCCATATGTTGCCTATACAAGAGGTTCACCTTAGACTCAAAGATCTGAACAAACTGAAAATTAAAGGATGGAAGAATATAAATCAAGCTAACAATACACAAAGAAGAGCAGGTGTGGCAATTCTAATCTCAGATAAAATCAATTTTAATGTAAAATCCACCACTGTGGACAAGGAAGGACACTATTTATTGCTGAAAGGTTCAATACACAAGCAAGAATTAACAATATTAAATATTTATTCACCTAATACTAGAATGATCCAACTTGACGGCACTTGGCACTTGACTTGGTTTAATACTAGAACACCTAAATACGTCAAAGAAATACTGACTGCACTGAAAAAGGAGACAGATCACTCCACAGTAATAGTGGGAAACTTCAACACTCCACTCTAAATATTGGACAGATGGTATAGAAAAAAGCTCAATCAAGATACAGAAGACCTTATTGCCACAATTAAACAACTAGACCTCATTGACATATGCAGAAATTTCAATCCATCAGTGAACAACTACACCCAAACAGAGAACAACATTCTGCCGAAGAGACCATGTATTAGGACATAAAGCAATTCTCAACAAAATCCATACCACTGAATTAATGCAAAGCATCTTCTCAGATCATAAAGCCATAAAAGTTGAAATCAATAGCAGAAAAAATGTAAATAGAAATTGGAACTCAGGGAAACTGGACAACAGCTTGCTCAAAAAAAACATGGATTATAGAAGAAATCAAAGATGAAATAAAGAAATTTATAGATTACAATGAGAATGAAATCATTTCCTACCAGAACAGAATCTGTGAGATACAGCCAAAGCCATGCTCAGATGTCAGTTTATCTCCATAAATGCACACATCTGGAAGGAAGAAAGAAACCAAACCAAAGAACTGACCCTACAGCTTGAACAAGTAGAGAGAACAACAGAGGAACCTCTCAGGCACCAGAAGAAAAGAGATCATAAAGATTAAAGCAGAACTAAATGATTTAGAGAATAGGAGAAAAAATGAAAAAATTGAAGAGATCAAAAGCTGGTTTTTTGAACAGATCAACAAAATTGACAAACCACTGGCTAAACTTACTAAAGAAAAACAGGAAAGGAAACAAATAACCCAAGTAAGAAATGAGAGGGGAGTTGTCACAACAGATCCAACAGAAATCAAAAACATCATAACACAATACTATGAAAGTCTGTACTGCAACAAACCTGAAAAGCTAGAGGAAATGGACAAATTCCTTGGTTCATATCACCTACCAAAGTTATCACAAGGTGAAACAGAACGACTTAATAAACTCATCACAAAGGAAGAGATTGAAAAAGTCATCAAAAAACTACCAACCAAAAAAAGCCAAGTCAAAGGAAGACTGATGTAACATAAGGAAATTCTTCCAGACAGACAAAGAAAGCCTTCCCCTAAGCTGGCACCTGAATTTTGGCTCATATTCCACTGGAATGTGAGTGAGTTAACCTCTCTTTGTTAATTGTGGTATCTCTGCTATAGTGGCATGATATAATTAAGAGAGATGAGCATCAGGGTTTAGCCTTCTCTTGACTCACATGGCTCTTAGGGCTGATGAACCCCCCCAAATTCATAGGTCAGATGGCATACTGCTGGCTCTCAGTGCTGTGGTAATTGGCAAATCCCAAAATACATAGGTCATGTGGCAGGCTGCAATGGTCGTGTTCCAAGAACAGAAAGTCAGAGGTTGATCAGCCGCATGCAAGACTGTGAGAAAGACAAAGAGATTTGCCAGCGCATCCATATTTATTGGATGTAGGACCCCTCCCCATGTAAAATTCCCTTGCAGCTACTTGTCTGCTTACTTCAGATCACAAAATGGAGGATGATTACATAGTATCTGTCAAACCACTGAAAATCATGGCTAATCAAGTTGATATATAGCCTTAAGCATCATAGTACACTCCTTGTTAATGTGGGACATGTACACATCTCCTTTAGCCATATATAATCTCTAAATAAAGACAATTATTTATTTAAAGGAAATTTTTTGTTGAAAATTTCAGTTAAATGCAATCAAGGTTGTGCTTTCTGATGACAGCATTACTCCTTTTGAAACTGACACCTCTAAATCTGCAGAACATAGGGTTACTGGAATAAGAAGGAAAAAATTTGTGAGTGATAACTGAGAACTATAATGAGTGGTGCTACTACTATTTCCACCCCTTGATTTTGAACCCATGACTCCCGGTTATGGGAGAAACAGCATCATATATTGGACACTGGTTTGTAGTATATACAGCCTCCTGGAGAATATTGTCCAAACCCTGTAAGGCATTACCATCTATCTGGTTCCATAATTGTGTCTTTAGAAGGTCATTCTATCGTTCTATGAAGTCATTTGCTTCAAGATGTTGGGGAATACGGTAAGATCAGTGAATTTCAGGAGCTTAGTCCCATTAACATACTTCATTCTCTGTGAAATTATGTCTTTGATCTGGGGAAATATCATGGTTAATAAGGAATTTTGTGTTCTACAGATGGCACTTTAGGCTAAAGCATTGAATTCAGGGAAGGCAAGTCCATATCCTGAAGCAGTATCTATTCCACTAAGAACAAAATGCTGCCCTTTCCGTGATGGACATAGTCCAGTAAAATCAACCCATCAGTGAGTTGCTAGCTAATTGCTCCTAGTAATGGTGTCATACTGAGGACTCAGCGTTGGTCTCTGCTGCTGGCTGATTGGGCACTAACCAACGATTGTAGCCAAGTCAATCTTACTGGGTCAGTGGAAGCCCATGATGCCGAGCCCATGCATAGCCTTTATTCCTGCCACCATCATCACTATGTCCATGAGCCCACTGAGAAATGATAGTAGTAACTGGAGTAAGAGGATGACAAGAATCCATAGAACGTGTATTTCAAAAGTAACCAGGTAGTTTAATTAATTAGATGACATGACAGCTTTAATGTCTACAAAACAAAAATAACTTAAGAAACATAGTGGTCATTCATATATAAAATGTAACTTGATAGCTGGATTATGATGACAATCTCAGAAATTATATGTATATACTATATATTTACATATGCATACATGCACATATAGGGAAAATGATTGAAGCACAGATAAAATAATACAAAGTATTAACCATAAGCTGATATACAGTTACAACACATATATAAGTACTGAAATGTGACACAATTAAACTAAAAATCAAAATCAAATGTAATTTGATAATCATTATATGTTTTGTAATTAAACAACATTTTTCTAAATAATATGACCAAAAAGAAATCCTAATTAACATCAGAGGATAGTTTAAACTAAACCTTAATGAAAACTGACATATAAATGTGTAGCGTTCTGCTTCTGCTTCAGAGAGAGAAAGGAAGAAAACTGGTATTGTTCTAACTATAAGAAAAATGCGTATAATTTGCAAAATCGTAACTATTTTTGAACTCGTCTGAGAGTGGAGATCACTATGTAACTAAGAGAACTGAATTCCTGCCCACCTGCTCTGAGGAGTATCAGACCATAAAAATTGTTTTAAGTTTAGTAAAACATGGAAAGAAGAGGTGACTTTCACCAAAATAGGTAAAAAGTAATTAACTGAAAATTTAAGAAACTTTTCAGTACAATGCTTTTCAATGTGGAAAACTATGCCAGTTTAAAATACTAGGGAGTAGCAGATATCAGCTGAATCTAGAGTAATTCACAAGTTGTCTTCTATAAATTTACATTGGATAATTACAATAAAGAATGGAGTTAAAACAACAAATCAGAGTGTCTGTCTCGCCACAGTAGCATGGCTAGTTGATCACCTCATTTGGAAGACCAAAACACAAAACAAGCAAACAAAAATAAACAAATTTTTGCGGATTTTTCTCTTGACTGTTCCTTGGAAACCATTGCAGTTTGATAGGTTAGCTGATAGTTACGCATTCTGTACATCTTAAACTTCTTGTTCTTGCTAGTCACATTTGAGTCAATCCCAAGGCATGGCAACTCCATGAGAACAAAGTAGAACTGTTGCACGTGATCGGCAAAGTTGTAACCTTTCTGAAATGTATCACCAGGCTTGTATTCTAAGGTGCCTCTGGGTGGATTTCAACCACCAACATTTTGGCTAGTATATTAACACTTAACTGTTTCTTAACATTCAGGTACTGCATCAGAATGTTCTTTAACCATTGGAACACAGGTCAAACAGCAGCAAAATCTGTTACTATAAGTCAAGGAAATGCTCATCTTGGGGAGGAGATATAAAAGCAAAGGTAACCTGGTGGCTTAGCGGTTAAGTGCCACATCTGCTAGCCTTTTGGTTACCAAAAGGTTAGCAGTTCAAACCTGCCAGATTCTCCTTGGAAGCTCTGTGGAGCAGTTCTACTCTGACCTATAGGGTTGTGGAGGTAATGGCTTTTTGCCATACAAGCAACAGCTATAGGACTGTAAGGGAGAGAGGGAAACTTCTGGGTATGACCTTGAATAGATAAAAGCAAATGTGTGCTAGCCCTAGGACAGGAATGCAAAGCAATCTTTTCCCGCTAGCCCAACAGAAAGAAAAAAAGGAAGATACGGAAAAAAGAGAGAAGGAATACTAAAAAAAATCTTACCATTGTGACCAGGTCCTAAGGCTATACCTAAGAATAACGCTGGATTAGATAGGAAAAAGGAAACATACCTGTAGTGACAAAGCCTGATACTGAGCAAAATGCATCAGCTGTCTACTTTAGGAGGAGGCAAAAGAATATGGGGGGAAAAATCCTCTATGGTATGTTCTGCCATGATTTCTGAAAGCTGAAGACAAAAGTGAAATACTGAACAAAGGCTGTTGTTTGCCAATTAATCACCCTCTGTAGGAATTTGAAGGCCATGCTGCAATGCAGATAATGATATCACAAAAAGAAAAATTAAGCTCATTGCCATTGACGTTGACTTATAGAGAGCCTATCAGTCAAAGTAGAAGTGAGCCACAGAGTTTCCAAGGTAAGCCTGTAGGATTTGAACTGCCAACCCTTCTGGTTAGCAGCCATATATCACTTAACCACTATGTCACCAGGATTTCCAAGATATCACGGTAGAGAAAAACTGACGTAAACAACTAATAGCTTGACAGAGGAGTATAACCATTTTTGGTCATAAGCAACATGTAACTCTTTTTCCACTACTCTACACAGTTTGTCTGACTTTTGAGCAAAAATTATGAACCTGATTAAAAAACAAAGCAAAAAGAAAAGAGAGAAAGAGGGAGAACAATAATACTTTGCCAAATGTTTGAAGAATCAACCAAACTAGATTTAGACATGATCCACATATCTAGACTGGAAGATGGAGACTGTAGAAAGACAACAGTAGGCTATTTTATGCTTGAGGAGATAGAGAGTTGGAAAGATCACTGTTCAAACCTTATAGTGAAAAAACTTGGACAAATAGAATACTTATGCATGTCTTTGAATGCATAGGGAAATGTGATCACAGAGCGACACAGTGTCTCCTGTAGGGATGTCAATTTTCTATTGATTATTTATTTAAAGACATTTCAATCCAATTCTCTATCATACATGTTATTATTTTAAAGTTTACTGAAAGTATAAAATGTGAGAACTGAAAAGAAATGTTGGGGAAAATACAATGACAATTTTTTGTTTCACGATTGAATGGAAGTGTACCTTCCCATTTAAATTTGAATGCCCACCTATATGCAGCTCCCACTGCTCTCCATGCCCAGTGACAGCACACTCTTCCTCTCAACTCCGTACATGTCTTATCCTCCCAACAAACTCCTATCCCCTCCTCTCCACTGACTCCCATTCCTCCAATAAGAAGTCACCGGGATGACATCTGATAGATGCACAGAACCATAAAGTGCACACATGATAGGGTCACTCTGTCACCAAGTCCAATCCATTCCTGTCTGAGAGTTGACCTCCAATATGATTTATGGACAGCAGCAGTATCAGGGCCAGCGGCCATGCTCCCAGGGAAACTTCAAGGCCCATGGACCATCAGTTGTGGTCTTTTAATGGAGATCTCAGGGTGCATCCCTTTTGTTCTTGGGTTGTCAGCAAGACTCAACTATGTGAGCTCCATCACAGCTATCACTGACGGTGGCCAGGCACCATCCATTTCTTCCAGTCACAACTCTATGTTGTCACCCACTCATGCGGCTCTCTCTGTCTTCAGGATTCTCTTTCCCCCATGTTGTTTTGATCTTTGGTAACTATCCGTTCTTGCTGAGTTGGGAACATTTGCTGTAGATTCAGATGCAAATTGGCAGCTTTTAGGACCCTGTACTCCACTCACCAATGTAGGGTGCAGAAGGCTTTCTTACCAAAATGCTAGTTGTGCCAATTGGACTCAGCTTCCCCTGAAAGCATGGTCTCTGACCCTCCACCCCAGCTACTCTGTCCGTGCAGTAATGTATTAAGACGGGAGGAGTAATCACGTTATGTTGAAGTCCAGTTAATACTGATCTTTTTCTAATGTGTGCTGTCACAGATTTCACCCAATCAAATTTCTATCAAGTTTCTAATCTAAAACCTGCCCCCTTCGCTCTCCCTCCCTCCCCACACTTGCAGCCATCAAAGAGTGTTTTCTCGTATTCATGAGTCTATTTCTAAGTTCTTATCATAGGGGTCTCATACAATATTTGTCCTTTTGTCGGTGACTACCTTCACTCAGCATAATGTCCTCCAAATGAAACCAGATTATGAGATGTTTCCTAACATCATCGTTGTTCTTTATCACTGCACAGAGCTCCATTGAGTATTTATACCATAGTTCACCTATCCATTTCTCTGTTGTTGGGCATCTGGGTTGTTTCCATCTCTTTGCTATTGGGACTGTGCTGCAATCAATAATTTGTGTGCACGTATCAGTTGGTGTGAAAGGCTTTGATTCTGTAAGATATATTCCGAGCAGTGGGATTACTGGGTCAAATGGTATATCTATAACCAGTTTTTTAAGGAAGTGCCAGATTGCTTTCCAAAGAGGTTGTGTCATTTTGCAATCCCACCAACAATGTAGGAGAGTTCCAATTTCTCTACAGACTCTCCAGCATCTGTTGTTTTGAATTTTTTGGATCATGGCTGACCTTGTTGGAGTGAGATGTATCTCATTGTCATTTTGATTTGAATTTCTTTAGTAGCTAATGATCGTGAGCATGTCCACATGTGTTTTTTGGCTGCCTGGATTTCCTCTATAAAGAAGTGTCTGTCTATCTCCTTTGTCCAATATTTAATTGCATTGTTTATCTTTTTATGATATTTTGTAGTACCTTATAGATTATAGAGATCAGGTGTTGGTCTGACATATAGTTGCCAAATATTGTTTCCCATTCTGTAAGTGGTCTTTTAATTCTATTAATAAAGTCTTTGGATGAGCAAAAGTGTTTGATTCTTAATAGTTTCCATTTATCTATTTTCTCTTCTGTTGTCTGTGATTTGCTTGACAGATTTTGAAGCCTGTCTATATTGTGTATTAAACCTTCCATTGTTGTTCCTACTTTTTCTTGGATGAGCTTTATTGTTTTAGATTTGATATTTAGGTCTTTTATCCAGTTTGAGTTGGTTTTTGTATAAGGTGTAAGATATGAGCCTTGTTTCAATTTCTTGCAGATGGATAACCAATTTTGCCAGCACCATGTTTTGAAGAGATTGTTTTTACCCCAATTTAATGTCTTAGGGCCTTTGTTGAATATCAACTGTTCATAGGCAGATGGTGTCATCTCTGGAGTCTCGCTTCTGTTCCATTGATCTATCTGTCTCTTTTTGTACTAGTACCAGGCTGTTTTGACTACTGTGGCAGTGTAATAGGTTCTAAAGTTGGGCAATGAGAAGCCTCCCAGTGTGTTCTTCTTCTTTGATAGAACTTTACTCACCTGGGACTTCTTCCCTTTCCAGACAAAGTTGGTGATTTGTTTCTCCATCTCATTAAAAATGTCACTGGAATTTGTATTGGGATTGCATTATATAAGTAGGTTGCTTTGGACAAAACAGACATTTTCATCCTATCTATGAGCAAGGTAGTTTCTCCATTTATGTAAGTCTCTCTTAGTTTCTTGTAGTAAGGACCTGTAGTTCTCTTTGTAAAAGTCTGTTATTTCTCTGGTTAGATTTATTCCTGCGTATTTTATTTTCTTAGGGGCTATAGTAAGTTGTATTGATTTGGTTATTTCTTCCTTAATAATCTCCTTGTTGCTTTAAAGGAATCCTACTGATTTACTTATTTTTATCTTGTCTCCTGAGACTTTGCTGAACTGTTCTATCAGTTTGAGTAGTTTACTTATTGATCCTTTAGGATTCTCTGTGTATACAATCATATCGTCTGCAAATAGGGGGATTTTTATGTCTTCTTTGCCAGTGCAGATGCCCTTTATTTCTTGGTCTTCTCTAATTGCTCTGTCTAGAACTTCTAGTGCAATGTTGAATAGGAGAGGTGGCAGTGGGCATCCTTATCTAGTTCCTGTCCTTAAGGGAAACTGTTTCAGTCTCTCTCCATTCAGGAAGATGTAGGCAGTTGGCTTTGTATAAATGGCCCTCATTGTACTGAGGAATTTGCCATCTATTCCTATTTTGCTGAGGGTTTTTAGCATGAATGGGTGTTGGACTTTATCAAAAGCCTTTTCTGCATCAATAGATAAAAATCAGATGATTCTTGTCTTTTGTGTTATTGATGTGGTTGATCACATTATTGTTTTTCAGATTTTGAACCAGCCTTGCATCCCTGGTATGAATCCAACTTGATCATGATGAATTATTATTTTTTTGATATGTTGTTGTATTCCATTGGCAAGTATTTTTTTGAAGATTTTTGCATCTAGGTTCATGAGTGATATTCGTCTGTAGTTCTCCCTTGTTGTTCTTTCCCTGGTTTTGGTATCAGGGTTATGCTGGCTTCACAGAAGGAATCTGGGAGTATTCTACCCCTTTCTATGCTGTGAAATAGTCTCAGTAGTATTGGAGATAATTCTTCCCTTAAAGCTGGGTAGAATTCTGCAGTGAAACTGTCTGGACCTGGGCTCTTTTTGATTGGAATTTTTTGGATGACTTTTTCAAACTCTTCCTTTGTGATGGGTCTATTAAGTTGTTCTGCTTCACCTTGCCATAATTTTGGTAGGTGATGAGAATCTAAGAATTTTTCCACTTCTTTTAGGTTTTCAAATTGGTTAGAGTACAGACTTGGTTATAGTTTTCTCCCGAGTTGGTTGCTTTTTCGGGATCATGAGAGTCAATGCAGACTGGAAGAGATCCTGTGAAGACAGACCACAGTTGTTTCTCTAGGCTTTCTTTAAATGAGAGGTAAAAAGTATCTGACAACTTCCAAAGTCAGTCAGGTTTTCAGGTGTACAGATCCCTCTTCCCAGCTGGCAATGTAAGCACTTCTATATGAAATCTCAGATGTTATAAAGTAGCTCAAAATACAGAAAGGCTACTGCCTTGCTGGTCTCTGCTGTTGGGAACCAGCTGTAGGTGAAATTATGTAGAATACTGCTTTTTTGCTGGAAAAGCATTCTCCTCCAGGGAGGTGCTGCTTCTCAGCCCAGGAATTAGGTCCAGCTGAGGCTTCTGTATGGGTATTCCATGTCCCAGTGGAACAAGATGGTGTCTTGCACAAGCTTGCCACATGGCTGGGGCCAAAAGAGAGGCCAAAGGTGCCAAGATGCATAGAGTCCACAGTCTCTGTTGCTAGGCCCCAGCCGTAGGTGACACTGTGTAAAATACTGCTTTTCTTCTGGAAAAGCACTCTCCCTGGGCAGGTGCTGCCTCCCAGCCTAGGAATTAAGTACATCTGGGGCCTCAAAACACTGCAATTTCTCTTGCCTATCCCACAGCAGTGCATCTGAGATTAGCAGCTAGTGAAGTCCCAGCTCCATCCATTGGCTAAACAGACAAAAATATTTAAAATGTTGAGTTACCTTCTGTCCATGGAAGCCTGCACTGGCCAAGAGTGGGGTCAGTGAATGAGAGGAGGTTTTGCATTCAGTGGTATTAAGTCCAGATTAACAGCACTGTGCCACTTCCTAGGACTTGTTAGGTGTCCAGAAGGCTTTGTTTAATTATTCAAGTCTTGGTTTCCCGAGAGACTTGGGGAGATGTGTGTTTAGTCCACCAACTTTACTCCACCTCAGATAATTACAAAATTTTAACATCAGATACTAAAATAAAATTTTGGGGGGTGTGAAGCCAAGATGACAGACTAGATACGTGTCTTCATAATTCCCTCTGAAGACTGAGGCCTAGATTGCTAACTGAGCAGAGATTTCTGGGCACCAAGTGAGCCCTAGGACATAGCATAGGGCTGTCAGATTAGACTACGTGTCACTAAACAGGAAACTTCCTCTTTCACTGAGCCCTGCTCCTGCTGACTTGCCACTTAAGCAGACTCCAGATATTGATAGTTTTATTTTTTTCTTTATTGTCTGCTCCATAGGTGGGGGTTGGGCATGAGCTGCCAGAAGCACTGAGCTGCAATGCTGAAGTGAACCACGCATACTGCAGCAGAGAAACAGTGTGTGGGATAGCCACATTTTGAGTGCCCAGTGGTGGACTGAGGGCATCAAGTCCATTCACTGTCACTTTTCTGAGCTCCACCATAGATTATGCTGTCTCTTGGTGGGAGGGGCAGGTTGAGCTGGTGACTATCTTGGATGGCTAGGAGGTAGAGTCATCCAACAGGAGGCCTCAACAGGGATTATTTCCCAGGCTACAAGGCACTGGCAGTTCAGGGAGCACTTTTCCAGCAGAATGACAGTGTTTAGCACAATGTTGCTTATGGGTGGGGCTCAGGTGAGAATGGCAGCAGGACCATAACCTCTTCCTACTTTGCACTACATAATACCATATCAGGACAGCCAAAGAGGTGCTTCTGTTGTTGGCCAAAGGTTGGGGACTGCCACACCTCACAACCTGACTGATTTTGGAAGTTGTCAGATAGCTTTTTGAAATAAAACTGCTTTTTGAAATAACTGCTGATCAGTCTGATAGCATCTCTTCCACCCTTTACTAACTCACATCATAGGATCAGTTGATGGCTCCCCAGTGACTCCATAAGTAGGGTAGTGTCTTTGCACCAGCCAGGAGGCAGAGCTTGCCACCCCAGTGTCTACTGGGGGCAGTCACTAGAGTACACAAAGGTGGCTGGTGACCAACCCCTTTTACAGAACTGTGCCTCAGCTCCTGTTGAGGTAACACTAGAGAAACTAAGCAGCTACTAAACGGCACGAAGTCAGCAGACTGTCAGTAACCATTTTGAAAAACAGCCCTCCAAGCATTTAATGAAAGAATCCAACCGTTGCTACAGTAAACTCCCAAAGTAAAGAATCAAAAATCTCCCCAGACAAAGAGGCCTTTCTGAAACTATCAGAGGTTAAGTACAAAGAAATTATATATTGAACTCTCCTAGAGATTAAACAAAATGTAGCAGAGCAAAATGAAGAACTCAGCAAGCTATTCAAAATGATGGATCACCAATGTTCTGAAATCCTGCTGATCAATAACAAAATTACAGAATTAGACAATTTGATCCAAAGCCAAAAGAGCAGAATTGAGGAAATAGAAATCATACTTAGTGACCTTGAAGATAGAGCAACTGATATCAGCATTTATGAGGAGAAATCAGAGAAAAGAAATAAGAAAAATGAAGAAACATTAAGAAACTTGTGGGACTCTATTAAGGGGAATAATCCATAATTAATTGGAGGAATAACTGAAAACACAGAGTATTGTTGTTGAGTTGCTAACAGAAAAATTTTCTGAAATTATGAAAGAAGACAACATAAATATCCAGGACATGAACTGAACACCACAAAGGAAGACCCGAAAGGAAAGACACAAAGACACATTATAATTAAGCTTATTAAAATGAAACATAAGCAGAAACTCTTAAAGGCAACAAGATTCAAAACAAAGGTAACATTGAGAGAGAAGCCCTGTAGGCTTTTATCTGATTTCTCAGCAGAAACAATGCTGGCATAGAGGCAGTGGGATGACACATTCACAGCCTTGAAGGAAAAACACTTCCAACCAAGAATTACATATCCTGCAAAACTGTCTTTCTAATATGAATATGAAATTAAGACATTTGCAGATAAATAGAAGCTCAGAGACTTTGTAAAAACCAAGTCAGCACTACAAAAAAAAACTGAAAGAAGCTCTTTGCTTTGAAAAACAAAAGTATTAAGAGTATATTTAAGGTGATAATGCAGGTCACAACATCCAGAAACCTACTCAGTTAGAGAAGGCACAAAACTCAGTCAAAGCGAGAATATTTGAAGAAGGGAATGAGTCATCATATCACGAAATCTATGAAACCGTAACACTAAAAGAGGGGTATAATGTAGATGTTATAGTCCTTTCAGCTGGAGAAGAAGTTCAAAAGATACATACAAGTTAAAATTGGGTTTAAATTTTGAATATTAAAGGGGATCATAGGGGTACCCACAAAGCACAATCACAATGCAACATACCAAAACAAGAAATGTAATACAAGAGAGAAAACATAGGGTCAATAGTGAAAGTTTTAATACAGAGCTTTAATACACAGCTGCACAATGTGACAAACAAAGCACAGTCAACAGAACAGAAAAAAGGTAAATGGGCATTACTGAGAATCAAACACTTCTGCTCAAGGATTTTATCAAAAGAATTAAAAGACCACCTACAGAATGGAAAAAAGTATCTGGCAACTACATGTCAGACCAACATCTGATCTCCATAATTTACAAGGTGCTATAAAGTATCAACAAGATGAAGGTAAACAACCCCACTAAGTGCTGGGCACAGGAGACGACCAGACACTTCTCTAAAGGGAACATCCAGACAGCCAAAAGACAGAAGAGGAAATGCTCAGGATCAGTAGGTCTTAAAGAAATCCAAATCAAAACTACAGTGAGATACCATCGTACTCCAAGATCACTATCCAAAAAACACAAAACAACAAATATTGGAGAGGCTGTGGAATAATTGAAACTCTTCTATACTGTTGGTGGAATTGCAAAATGGTACAATGTCTTTGGAAAGCAAACTAGAGTTTCCTTAAAAAGCTAGAAATAGATATATCAATGGATCCATTAATCCCACTGCTTAGAATATATCTTACAAAATCAAGGGCAGTCACATGAACAGACACATGCATACAAATGTTTATTGCAGGACAGTCTACAATAGCTAAAATGTAGAATCAACCCAGATGCTCAACAGCAGGTGAATGGATAAACAAATTATGGCATGTATGTGCAATGGAATACTATGTAATGATAGAGAACAATGATGATCTTAGAAAGCATCTCATAACCTGGTTTCGGTTGGAAGACATTATGCTGAATGAAATCAGTCAGTGGCACAAGGGCAAATACGGTATGAGATCCCTAATATAAGGCCTTAAAAACAAACTCAGGTACAGAAGAAAAGACTCTTTGATGGCTGCAAGGAAGGGGAGGGAGACAGAGGGCTGGTCATAGATTAGATAGTTGATAGAAATTTGGTTGGGTGAAAGCAGTAACAGCACACAGTAGAAAGAAGATCAACTTAACAGGACTTCAACATAAACTGAAAACTCTTCTCATCTTAACACAATATGGCAAAGATAGAGTAGCAGGGGCCAGGGTCTGGGGACTATGCTCTCAAGGGACGTGGAGGCTGATTGGCATAACTAGCCTATTACTAAGAGAGACTTCTCCACCCCATATTGGTGAGTAGTGTCTGGCGCCTTAAAAGCTGCCAAGCTTCCATCAGGAGTATATCAAATTGTCCCAACTCAGACGGAACAGATGATCATCAAGGACAACAAGGACATGAGGAAAAAAAAAGCCCAGAAGACAGAAGGACCCATGTCAATGGATAACTGTATCAACATGTGACCAGAAGAACCGGATGGCACTTGGCCACCACCAAAGACAGCCATGATGGAGCATACAATGTCCAGTCCCAGTGGCAACATGAGAAAAAGAGGGGTGCACCTCAACAACTCCACTAAAAGACTACAATTGATGGTCCAGCACCCTGTGGTTTCCCTTGAGAGCGCGGCCTCTGGACCTGCTGCTGCTCCTGACCAGAACACATTACTGAGGTCAGCTCTTTGGATAGAAATGGATTGGACTCAGGGACACAATGTGACCACACGGTGTATACTTCCGTGCATGTATAGTATGCTGTCTTAGAGGCCTCTTTCTAGAAGGGAGAGGATAAGATGGAGAGGAGGTGACAGGAGATGGTTAAGAGGATATGACATGTACAGAATGGAAAGGAGGAGGGAGCTGTCACCAGGCAAGGTGAGCAAAAGAAGCTGCAGACAGGTGGGCATACAAATTTAATCTGGATTGTATACTTTCCCTCAATCACAATATAAATAAATAAATAAAAATAATTAAAAAATAATAATAATATGATACTACTGGTATGAGATGTAAGGCTAATGGATGGTTCAGAAGAATGAACATCAGGCAGAAGCAAGCCACGAGAATTCCTATAGTTAAATCTGTATAACTGGCAGCAGTTTCCTAACCTTCCCCAAAGAGGTATTTGACTAATCCATTTTGGCACTCTCCCACTCTGTCCTAACACGAACTTCAGTTGCTCTCATCCTATTGGGTATTCACAGACACTGTCATTTGATCAGAATTGGCACTCAAGATAGAGTCTGTTAACATTGCCCATCCTAGTTTAAAAATAAAGAGATTTAATAAAATAAATAAATGTTCTAAACAAAGACTAACTGAAGAATTCTTGGAAAATTAGTTACATTTGTTAGGGGAAAACATCATTTAGTCACTTCACATTTCAAATAACAACAAATGATAGTGAAGCTGAAAGAGTTAAAGTGTGGAATTTATGCCATATAAAAGTAAATGTTTACTGATAAGTAAATACTGGTTTGTGTAGGCACTCAAAATGTGAACTTAAAAGAAGAAATCACACTATTAAAAAAACAACTTCTTTAGTTATTTGTAGTATCTACATCAAAAACTGTTAGATTATAATAGTAATGGAAAGATGAGATAGCATGAATGTAACAAAACAAGAGAAAAAATGGCACTGACCTCAAACAAATAACCTTTTGGTTAGCAGTCATAACACTTAAACGCTATGTTACCTGGGATTCGCAGTTAAATGTTCTATATATCAATGAGGCCAAATTTTACCTTTAAAGCTATAGCAAATAAACCATTAAGTACACACACCACCTGCATCACTCTGTGTCTCTTTTTGAGAGGAGAGAACAGGTGTCAGTTGAGTGGATCCTGGAAGTAAAGAGTGGAAATGATGAGTGTGCTGTCACAGGATAAGGAGAGCAAACAGAGTTGCACACAGCAGCAGGTGCTCAGAGTTTTGTATGGCAAATTGACTTGGACTGTAGACTTTCACTTAATCATAGTATTTTTAAAAAATTTTTAATTGAAAAAGAAAAATATATGGCAAATAATACAAATGTTTTCAGTCACAAAAAAATTAAAATAATCAGTATCTTAACATAACATACTATTTTACAAGAAAAGCAGGAAATGTTTTTTTTTAGTTGTCAAATTAAAAAAAAATAATAAAATACACCAATAATGATATGACTTTTCTGGAAAGCAAATTATTGTTGTTCTGTGATCTATACAGGTGTCTTTATGCTTTTTGCACTAATTTGTAAACACACACACACAAAAATTGCTTTCAGAAATAGCCTAAATAAAACTGTGTAGAGAGAAAGAACTTTTCCATTTTTCTAAAGCAGGTCTGCAATTCCATATCTAGAACCCCTAAGTTATGAGACACCTTAGTCTTGAACATTTTTCTCTTTTTAGAAGTAAGGCAGTGCATTGTATATTGCATATTGTGACCCCTGCTCCCCGCTCCCCTCTCCTTATGTAGTCTATAGCAGTACTTTCTATCCAACATACTGGTATGAATATTAACTGCAAGGAGGACAGACAACAAACATAATATCCTCATATCATTCACATCAAGTTTAACTGCCAAATGAGACTGCAACAAACTTGAGAAAAACACTTTGGGGCATAAGGGATTTGGGACCTGTACTTGAGCAAGCTCAGAAAAGATATCTATTTTCTCCTGGCTCACCCCCTGCATGCCACAGGCCTTCCTCTCCAGTGTCAGGGAATTTATTAGTTGTCTTGGCATTCCATTTGAATAAGAGACGGATTACAACTTTACCACATCAAAAGTATTATCATCCATCATTTCATGCACTACAGGCTTTTATATTCAAAAGGCTTTGTAGTGTTGTAGTGGCTAAAATACATAATGCTCTTTGGATTAGAAGTGGGAATATTGGGTTAGTAACTTATGCCCTTTTCATTCATTTACTATTTGTTTGAAATCTGCTTATGTATGATTGAGAATAGAAAACAGGTATGACCCAGCATATGTTGAAAAATACTCCTCTTGAAAAAATCATACAGAAAGTAACGATTGGATTTTTATTGATACTATTTTCTATTCTTCCTCTATAAAATTCTGTGAGTTCTAACAGTGCTGGGTATTCAGGAGACCATATTGCTGTTGGTGAATGAATATGGCATTTTTTAACTAGGTTAACTTTTTAAGGACTATGATTTGTTAAAGAAAATAAAAAGTCCACCATTCATCTGTTTTACACAAAAAGATGGTTGTTGGTTCATAGCAATGCCTTATTTAGTACATGCTATCAGCAGATGATGTGCTGATAGTTTTACATGAGTTCCATCTTAATGGTAACAGAAATCTTCTAATATTGTAGGAATCTCTAATGTTTGGGCCTACCACGGGAATGGAAGAATAAAGAGGAAAACCACAAAGCCAACACAGGATAGTCGTCAGGTTCCGACTTCAGAAAAATAAGCTCTTCGCCACTACAACGTAAAAATGGTCTTTCAAAAGTATAGTCCTGGAATTTTTCTCCAGCTCAGGATAAAACGAGAGCATGTGTCTGACATTCACCATAAGGAGTTTGATTTAGATAAAGTAAAACTTTCAAACAGTATTGCCAAGAGAATTCCTGCAGTCACCTTTCTGAGTTGTAGTGAAAAGAGACTGGGTAGAAAACAGGCAGAAATAAAGTCTTTTTAGCTTTACATATATTCTGGCAAAATAGCCCTTGAGGGAAAAGACAGAATAACACATCGAAATAGGTTATAATTATGCAGGATTTTACTAGGAATGTGCCTTTATAAACTCTGCTCTGATAGTGGTTTCTAGAGCCGAACTCTCCAATTTCTCTAAAATAATAGTTGAGTCTCCTCTTTCAATGACAAAATCTCATATCTCTTTATGTGGAAAAATGTACTTTATATTGAAAGTTAATGTAAATAAATTAAAATACCTTGAAGATCAGCATTTTTTAAAGACAGTAATACACTGTAAGCACTCCCTCAAAAACTAATGCTGTCGAGTTAGTGCCAACTCATAGTGACTCTATAGTACTGAGTAGAACTGCCCCATAGAGTTTCCAAGAAATGCCTGGCGGATGTGAACTGCTAACCTTCTGGTTAGCAGCCGTAGCAATTAACTGTTATGCCTCTGGGCTTTCCTTGTAAAGTACAGGAAGTAGCAAACATGGTATTACCTATGCCAAATAAATTCAGTGACCACAATATGTGAGAAGATAAAGTAAAATCTCATTTCATAACCTACTCCTATACTATGGAACACCTCATTCCATTTACAACAATTCAAATATTAGAAAGATTTCTAATGAAAATCTTACTATCCACTCATGTCCTAACCCAGAGTTCCTGTGGCAGTAAGGCTATTTGGTAGTTAAATAATAAAAATTAAAAAGATGAGAACCATTAATTTAGGCAAAATGAAAATCCATTTAAAGATGTTGTAATAACGAGAAGAAGGAGAGTAGACAAAGGACGACAGGAGAAAGATGAGGGACCAACTAGAAAGTAGAAACCTAGATTTGTACCAGACAGAAATCTGTCCACCAAGTGAAGTTTATATAATCAAATAGATTCTGCCTCTAGAAGGAATTAATTGTAATCATCTTTCATCTTCCTCTGCTTCACTTCAGAAGCTTTGCTGGTACAGTGGTTAAGTGCCAGACTGCTAGTCCGAAGGTCAACAGTTCAAATCCAGCAGCCGCTCTGCAAAAGAAATATACGGAAATCTGCCTCCTTAAGAACTGCAGCCTGTAAATCCTATGGGGAAGCACCAGGTAATGATGGTAACAACATCAGGCAAGAAGGGTAACAGCAGGAGGTAAGGAGATAAAACACAGCTGACCAAAGCCACGGTATTTTCAATTGCATCATACGCATGTGAAGGCCGAACCATGAACAAAGAAGACAGAAGATTGAAGAACTGATGCCTTTGAATTGTGGTGTTGAAGACAAATGTTGAATGTACAATGGACCACCAAAAGAACCAACAGATCTAATCTGGAAGGAGTACAACCAGAGTTCTCCTTGGAAGAAAGATGGCAAGACAGTGTCTTGTATATTTTGGACATGTTGTCAGGAAAGATGTCCCTGGAGAAGGACATCATGCTAGGTAGAATGGAGGATCAGCGAAAAAGAAGACCTTCAGCAAGATGGATTGACACAGTGGCCCCAACAATAGGATCAAGAATAAAAACAATTGTGGACATGGTGCAACACTGGGCAGTGTTCCATTCTGTTATTCACAGAGTGTCTATGAATTGGAACCAACTAGATGGCACCTAACAACAACAACAAGGAGGGTAACAGCATCAGTCAGGCAAGGAAGATAACAGCATCAGGTAAACAGGGTGACAGCATTAGGTAAGGAGAGTACTAGCATCAGGTAAGCTAGGTAACACCATCAGGTAAACAGGGTAACACCATCACGTAGGGAGGGAGTGAGCAGCCCCTACATGTCTGTCAGTGGAGGCTTGCTTGTTGCTGTGATGCAGGAAGCTATGCCACTGGTATTTAGGTACCAGCAGGATCACCCATGGTAGACAAGTTTCAGTTGAGCCTCCAAACTAAAACAGACCAGGACAAAGAACCTGGCACTCTACTTCTGAAAGCAATTAGACAGAGGAAACCTTATAAATAGCTGCCGAAAATTGTCAGATATGATGTCAGAAAGTGAGCTTCCCGGGTTGGAAGGTGCTCGGAAGACGACTGGGGAAGAGTTGTCTCCTAAAAGTAGAGTCAACCTTAACAACACAGATGGAGCAAGGCCTCCAGGATCTTTGTTCCCCAATGTGGCACAACTCAAAAGGAAAAGAAACAGCTGAAAATATCCACTAACAATCGGGACATAGGATGTATGAAGAATGAATCCAGGAAAACTGGAAATTGTCAAAAATGAAATGGGACACATAAACATTGACATCCTAGGCACTAGTGAGCCAAAATGGACTGATCTGGGTCATTCTGAATCCAACAATCATATAGTCTACTACGCTGAAGACAAAAACTTGAAGAGAAATGGTGTTGCATTCATCATCAAAAAGAACATTTCAAGATCTGTCCTGAAGTACAATACTGTCAGTGATAGGATAATATCCATATATTTACAAGGAAGGCCAGTTAATACGATTGTTATTGAAATTTATGTGCCAACACTAAGGCCAAAATTGAAGAGGCTGATGATTTTTACCAGCTTCTGCCGTCTAAAATTGATCAAACATGCAATCAGGTTGCATTGATAATTACTGGTGACTGTAATGTAAAAGTTGGAAATGAAGAAAAACGATAGGTAGCTGGAAAATACGGCCTTAGTGATAGAAATAATGCTGGAGATAGCAGGATAGAATTTTGTAAGACTAACAACTTTTTCATTGTTAATACCTTTTTCTAACCAACACAAATGGTGACGTACACATGGATCTTACCGGATGGAATACACAGAAACCAAACGGACTACCAAAGTGTTGTCTTTTGTATATCCCTCCCGAGTGTAAAGACCTTTTCAAGAACAAATTTGGTATGTTGATCACTAATGACCGAAGACCAGATGAATTGTGGAATGACATCAAAGACATCACCCATGAAGAGAGTAAGAGGTCATTAAAAAGACAAGAAAACAAAAGAGCAAGTTGGATGTCAGAAGAGACTCTGAAACTTGCTCTTCAGCTCAAGCAAAAGGAAGGAATGGTGAAGTAAAAGACCTAAACAGAAGATTTCGGAGAGTAGCTCAAGAAGAAAAAAGTAAGTATTATAATGACATATGCAAAGAGCTGGAAATGGAAAACTAGAAGAGACAAACATGTTCTGCATTTCTCAAGCTGAAAGAACTGAAGAAAATATTCAAGCCTCGAGTTGTAGTAGTGAAGGATTCTACAGGGAAACTTTTAAACGACTCAGGGAGTGTCAGAACAAGATAGGAGGAATACACATAGTCATTATATCGGAAAAAAAACTGGTCAATGTTCAGCCACGTGAAGAGGCAGCATGTGATCAGGAACCAATGGTACTGAAGGAAGAAGTCGGAGCTGCTTTGAAGGCATTGGTGAAAAACAAGGCTCCAGGAATTGATGGAATATCAACTGAGATAGTTCAACAGACAGAGGCAGCTCTGGAAGTACTAAACTGTCTATGCCAAGAAATTTGGAGGACCGCTACCTGTCCAACTGGCTGGAAGAGATCCACATTTATGCCCATTCCAAAGAAACGTGATCTGAGTGTGGAAATTATGGAACAATACCGTTCATATCACATGCAAGTAAAATTCTGCTCAAGATCATTCAACAGTGATTACAACAGTATTTTGACAAGGAACTACCAGAAAGTCAGGCTGAATTCAGAAGAGGATGTTGAATCAGGAGTATCATAGCTGATGTCAGATGGATCTTGACTGAAAGCAAAGAATACTAGTGCTTACTTGTGTTTCATCGACTATGCAAAAGCATTCGACTTGGTGGATCATACTGAACTATGGCTAATATTGTGGAGAATAAGAATTCCAGAACACATAATTGTGCTCTTAAGAAATCTATATATGGCTCAAGAGGCAGTCCTGAAAATAGAACAAGGTGACACTGCATTGTTTAATGTCACGGAAGGTGTGTGTCAGGGTTGTATCCCTTCACCATACCTTTTTAATCTGTAGGCTGAGCAAATAATCTGAGAAGCTGGATTTCACAAAGAAGACTGAGGCATTCAAATTGAAGGACAACTCATCAACAACCTGCATTACGCAAACAATACCACCTTACTTGCTGGAAATGAAGAAGATTTGAGACATTTGCTGATGAAAATCAAGGATCATAGCCTTCAGTATGGATTGCACCTTGACATCAGGAAACAAAATCCTCACAACTGGACCAGTAAGCAACATTGTCATTTTACTTGGGTCCACAGTCAATGTCCTTGGAAAAAGCAGTCAAGAAATCAAAAGATGCACTGCATTGGGAAAGTCTGCTGCAAAGGACCTCTTCTAAGTGTTCAAAAGTAAGGAAGTCACCTGGAAGACTAAAATGTGCCTGACTCAAGTCATGTATTTTCAAGTGCATCACATGCATGCAAAAGCTGGATCATGAACAAAGAAGACAGAAGAAGAATTGATACCTTTGAAGTGTGTTGTTGGAGGTGAATGTTGAATGTACAGTGGACCGCCAAAAGAACTAACAGATCTGATTTGGAAGAAGTCCAACCAGAGTGCTTCTTGGAAGCAAAGATAGCAAGATTGTATCTTACATACGTTGGACAGGTTGTCCAGAAAGTTCAGTCCCTGGAGAAGGATGTCACGCTTGGTAGAGTGGAGGGTCAGAGGAAAAGAGGAAGACTCATAACAAGATGGATCAACACAGAGGCTGCAACAATGGGCTTAAGAATAAAAATGATTGTGGATATGGTGGAAGACTGGGCAATGTTTCAGTCTGTTGTTCATAGGACTGCTATGAGTTGGAGCCGACTTGACGGCACCTAACAACCACCACTACAACAAACTCTGTGGGGCAGTTCAGCTTTGCGATAGAGCCACTGTGGTTTGGAATGAAAGCAACAAGAACAAGGTTTTTTTTTTTGCTTCCCACATGGCAGCAAGCACTGCAAGTGCAAATGTTCCAGTGAAGAAGACTGAAGGTACATTTTCTTTTATGACATAGTCTTGGAAGATGTCCTGTGTCATTTACACTGCATTCTATTGAAGAACAAAAATCTCTCTTAGATTCGAGGGGAAATGACCTGTCTTCCATTTCTCAAAGGAAAGAGTATCAGCAAAAATGTTTCCATATTTTTAAACACCAACAAAGAGTAAAAATTTCAGATATTGTTTCTCGGGTCTCTGAATCTGTGTGTATTAGAAAGAGACAAATTTAGAAAAAAAAAATGACGTACTGATATTTAACTCTTTTATTTTTATTTTTTGTTTTTCTTTTTTTTATTAGATATGACTGAGTGAAAATGTACATTCCCATATAAATTTTTCTAATCTGGTCTCCAAGCTAGACTCTCAGTCAGTTATTGTTTGATAAACTTCCTTTCCTTCCTCTCTAATTCCAGTAGAACTGCCCTTCTATGATTCCATTTGCCCTGGCCTAGTTTCTGTCTGGAGTCCTGGTGGGGTAGTGATTAAGTGCTCAGGCTACTAACCAAAAGGTTGGCAGTTTGAATCTACCAGTCTAGTAGAAATAATAAAACGTACTGTTACTTATCTCTTTTACACTCCTTAAAAGGAATTTTCCTGTACTATGCTCAGAAAAAATTTTGCTCATCAACCATGGAAGCTCAGCTATCAGTTCTATAGAATGATTAATAAATGCCCTGAAATACTGTGGGTGATTTTCTTTTGAGATTATTTAAGATTGCTAGAATACATACTTTCCTTTTTCAAGCTTAAAAAAAAAATTATACATAGAAGTTTTTTCTTTTTTCTTTTAATGACTAAAACATTTAAACTGAAGAGGTCTCTATGTACAACAAGGAAAATTTTTTAAGAGAATTGGATCATTGGTACTCTAATTATAGACCAGTGGCATGACCCATCTCTATTAATTACCATTGGAAACTGGGTAATGTAAATCAGATCTAAGTAACCCGCTTTAGAAGGAGTCTACATTTCAGTGGTAAATTTTCAAGTATATTCAAGGTGAACAAACAAACAATAAACTAGAAAACATCACTTATTTGGGTAAGTTTTTTGAGCGCCTTCGTGAGTTTTCATCTTTCCATTTAGTTTAATATCGTTAAACTAGATGTATAAGTGAAATAAGAAGTATTTATTCAAAAAGATTTGTAATAGTTCACACATTAGTGATATTATTTATAATATCGAATATACTTGGCCCTAGCTGTAAAGACTTTATTTATTAAGAACGGTGTGTGAATTACACTTTTCTTTTGGACTATTCTAAACCTAGACTTACATTAGATGTACGTACATGAGATGGCTTGGAGACAAATTCTGAGCCCTGTGGTTTTGTTTCTAAAACATAAATATATCACCAGAAACAGAGGACAGTTAATTATTTGCAGCATCGTTTTATATATATATATTATATACACACACACATTCTTTTTCAGGAATTCCATTTCATAAAACAAGCTTTGTAGACATGCAGCAGAGACTAAAACTGAATCTTGTTAATTATTGGGTAATATTACAAATTTCAGGTGATAAAGCACAGATTTCACCTTGAGTTTATAAGAGCACAAACAGAACTTATTGAAATCATTGTAGGAACACACTCTTTGGCCTTAAGATTTGAATACTGTCATTCTTTTTCCTTAATACTTATATTAGTCCACTAATATCTAGTTTCATTCTCTTTGTAAAATAGGATTTTATGGGTCACCCAATAGACTATATGTTTTTTCCAGTACCCTACAATTGCCTACCTTTGTAATTTGCACAATATTTATCATTCCTATGATATCTCTTTATCTTTCCAGTCCATAATCTTCTAGTAGCCAAAATGATTTGCTTATTGTGCTCCCAGACTGCAAACTATTGTGGATAATTGCAAATTATCTCTATTATATGAGTTTATTCTTTAATCTTAGTGTGATTCTAAACATAGAAATCTATCCATCACATATCTTACAAAGGATATTTGATACTTTCTCTTTCCCCTCGTCCCTTAATCTGTGTCTATATTGTTTTCTTTCTCTTTTGTTATTATGTGTACAGTTCCAGTGTTCTTTGTAAAAAATATTCTCTCTACTTATTTATATACTACATTTTACTATCTTTCACCTATTCACTACTGATCAGGAAGTTATCGTTTTACTAAATTTTCATTTTTCCTTCTTTCTTATAGTGTGAAAGACTACAAATGATCCCTGAGTTTTTGCCAGAAAGTTGTGATATAGTTGGTGACATGCAAAGTTTCTGGAAGACATCCAATGGAATAATAACAATTTAACCTCGTTAAAAATTGAGATGATTAAACTAACAAATGCTCCCTCTCCAAAAAAAGCAATGTGTTAAGGTCAATAATTCAAAAGTGTTGGTGGCAATAAAAAAATTGGAATGTTATATTAAAGATAAAGAAAATATACAGCTATCAAAAACTAGAATCAGATGTGACACACATACTTGACATGATAGAGAGAGTGTAGCATTTCATCACGGAAAATTCTAGATGATAATGAATTGTAAAGTGAGGTTAATAATAAAGAATACTTGCATAGTGTTAAAAAGAAGAGCTTTGTAGGTACAGAGAGCAAATAAATGAAAAACTAAACAAAACAAAAAGGATTAAAGAGGGATATGTAAAAATTTTACTATCTACCCATCAGTTTGTAATTTTGTGGAGGTTGTATGTTGTTGTGATGCTGGATGTTATGTCTCCAGTATTTCAAATACCACCAAGGTTACTCAGTAGATAGGTTTCAGATGAGCTTTTTGAATGAAGATAGACTAGAAGGGAAGTTCTGGTGATCTACTACCAAAAATTCACTAATGATGTGATTCATTGCTTTGGATATGTCATGAGGAGAGATCACTCACTGGAGAAAAGCATCAGACTTGGTGAAGTACAGAGTCAGTGAGACTCTCAATGAGATGTATTAACACTATAGCCACAGAAATGGACACAAACCTGATGGCAATTGGAAAGATGTCCCAGGACAAGGCAGTGTTTTTGTTCTGTTGTACATAAGCTCAAGTTGTGTTGCAGTTGACTCAATAACACCTATCTACCTATATAAAAATTATAATTAATTAGACCAGGATAATGTTAAAGATACATTAGTGATTCTTTTAGGAAAGACAGGTAGTTATGTAAATCATAGAGACTGCAAGAAGTAAGAGATACTTTAATATCACAAGCTTTACAGAAAGAGTAATTGTTGGGAAAACAGCTATATATCAGCACTGCGGCTAAAGAAGGGAGTATGAGGAAGAGAGAAAGAAGTTACAACACTAAAGAAAAACTTGGGAAGTTCGCCACCTTGAAGACGTATCCAATAAAACATGAATTTAATTAGAAGAGTGTAAATTTTCCTCCTCCCCTACATCTTCCCAACACTCTATCAGTGCTCCAATGTAACAACAGTAAATTATAGCTGAAATAGCCATAAAACATAAAGTTTCCTCTGAAGGCAAGTACTTATGAAAGCCAAGAAGGCAAAAACAAGGACAGAAGACCCTGAAATCTCTGAAATCTGCAGCTACAGCAAACAAAAACACAACCCAACTCCTAATCACGTTAACCTAAAATTTCTTGCAAAAAGCCTATTTACGTCAGTTCTTATTGCCCTATAAAATACGCTTACCTATCAAGCAAAGAAATACAAGCTTATCAATGTCAAGAAGAAGGCATGATCTGCAGAGAGAAAGCATACATCAAAGCTAGAATCTGATGTGACATAAATGCCAATACTATCAGGTGTGATGAAACAAAGAGGAGCCAGGGAGGTCACAAAAAGTCACTGGGTTTCATATGTTCACAGTTGCCAGAGCCAAGGAGGCACAGCACTCCATAGTGTTTCAGGACCACACAGGGTATTCCAGTAGGGGACAAGGTGATGAGCTGAAATTCAAAAGAGAGCTGATGGTTAGCTAGTTGAAATGGAGGTTGTTGTGTTGTTAGGTGCCGTAGAGTTCATTCAGCGTCATGGTGATCCTGAGAACAACAGAACAAAACATTGCCTGGTCTTGCACCATCTCCACAGTCATTTTCATGCTTAAGCCCGCTGTTGCGCCTGCTGTGTCAATCCATCTCATTGAGGGTCTCCCTCTTTTTCATTGACCCTTCACTCTACAGAGTAGGATGTCCTTCTCTAGGGACTGATCTTTCCTCACAACATGTCCAAAGTATGTAAGACGCAGTCTTGCAATCCTTGCTTCTAAGAAGCACTCTGGTTGTACCTTTTCCGGAACAGATCTGTTCGTTTGTTTGGCAGCCCATTCAACAGTCTTCTCCAGCACCACAATTCAAATGCATCAGTTCTTCTTCTATCTTCTTTCTTCATTGTCCAGCCTTCACAGATATAGGATATGATTGAAAATACCATGGGTTAGGTCAGGCAAACTTTATAGTCATCAAGGTGACATCTTTTCTTTTTTTTTTTTAAACTTTTATTATTATTATTATGATTGAATGAAAATGTACATTCTCATTTATATTTGCATGCTCACCTATATGCAGCTTCCACTACTCTTCCTGCACGATGACAGCAAACTCTCTCTCTCTGCACCATACATGTTCTATCTTCCCAACAGTCTCAAGGTGACATCTTTTCAATACTTCAAAGAGATCCTTTGCAGCAGTTTTGCCACTGCAATGCGTCCTTTGATTTCTTGACTGCTGTTTCCAAGGGCATTGATTGTGGACCCAAGTAAAATGAAATCCTTGACAACTTCAATCTTTCTGCATTTATGGTAATGTTGCTTACTGGTCCAGTTTGGGGGGATTTTTGTTTCTTTGGTGTTTGGGTGCAATCCATACTGAAGGCTGTGGTCTTTGGTCTTTGTCAGTAAGTGCTTCACATCTTCTTCACTTCCAACAAGTAAGGTGATGTTGTCTGCATAACGCAGGTTGTTAATGATGTGTCCTCCAAGCCTGATGCCTCATTCTTTGTATAATCCAGCTTCTTGGGTCACTTGCCTGACAGATAGATTCAAAAGATACACACGCTTTCACTGACTTTAAACCATGCAGTGTCCCCTTGTTCTGTTTGCCTGACTGCCTCTTGATCCATATACAGATTCCTTAAGAGCACAATTAAGTGTTCTGGAATTCCTGTTCTCCACAATGTTAGCATAATTTATTACGATCCACACAGTCAAATGTCTTTGTATAGTTGATGAAACACAGGCAAACATCTTTCTGGTATTTTCTGTTTTCAGCCAAGATCCATCTAAGCAATGATATCCCTGGTTCAAAGTCCTCGTCTGAATCCAGCTTGAATTTCTGGCAGCTCCTTGTCAATATACTGTTGTAGTTGCTTTTGAATGATCTTGAGCATAATTTTGCTCTAATGTGATATTAATGATATTGTTCAATAATTTCCACATTCAGTGGGATCACTTTTCTTTAGAGTGGGCATGAAAATGGATCTCTCCCAGTGAGTTGGCCAGGTAGCTGTCCTCCAAACTCCTTGGCATAGACAAGTGATCACTTCCAGTGTTGCATCTGTTTGTTGAAATATCTCAGTTGATATTCCATCACTTCTTGGAACCTTGTTTATTTTGCTAATGCCTTCAATGCAGTTTTCACTTCTCCTTCAGTACCATTGGTTCCTGATCACATGCTGCCTTTTCATATGGCTGAACACTGACCAGTTCTTTCGGGTAAAATGTCTGTGTATGTTCCTTCCATTTTCTTTTGATGCTCCCTGAGCTGTTTCAAATATTTCCTGCAGAATCCTTCACTTTTGCAACTTTAAGCTTGAATTTTTTCTTCAGTTCTTTCAGCTTGAGAAACACAGAACATATTTTTCCACTCTGATTTTGCATTTACAGCTCTTTCCACATGTCATTATAATACTTTATTTTGTCTTCCAGAGCTGTCCTTTTAAATCTTCTGTTCAGGTCTTTTACTTCAGCATTCCTTCCTTTTGCTTGAGTTTCTCAATGTTTAAGAGCACGTTTCTGAGTCCCTTCTGACATCTAATTTGGTCTTTTTTTTTCTTGCCTTTTTATGACTTCTTGCTCTCTTCATAGATGATGTCCTTGATGTCATTACACAGTCCATCTGGTCTTTGGTTATTAGTGATCAACACATCAAATCTGTTCTTAAAAGGGTCTTTAAACTCAGGAGGGATATGCACAAGGTCTTACTTTGGCTCTCGTGGACTTGAATTTTCTTCAGTTTCAATTTGAATTTGCATGTGAGCAATTGATGGTCCGTGCCACAGTCAGCACCTGGTCTTGTTTTGACTGCTGACATGGAGCTTTCCCTTCATCTTTTTCCACAGACGTAGTCAATTTGGTTCCTGTTTATGCCATCTGGTGAGTTCCGTGTGTACAGTCACCATTTGTGTCAGTTAAAAAAGGTATTTGCAATGAAGAAGTCATTAGCCTTGCAGTCTCAGCCTTATTTCTATCACCAAGGCCATATTTCCTAATTACTGATCCTTCGTCTTTGTTTCCAACTTTTGCATTCCAGTCACCAGTAATTATTAATGCATCCTGATTGAATGCTTAGTCAATTTCAGACTATAGATGATGGTAATAATCTTCAATCTCTTCATCTTTGGCCTTAGTAGTTGGTGTATAAATTTGACTAGTGGTCCTGTTAACTGATCTTCCTTTTGGCATGTGGATGTTACCCTATCACTGACAGCTCTGTAATTCAGGACAGATCTTGAAATGTTATTTTTGATGATGGATGCAACACCATTCTTCTTCAGGTTTTTGTTCCCAGCATAGTAGACAGGCTATATGATTGTCAGATTCATAATGGCCCAAACTGGTCCATTTCAGCTGCCTAGGATATTGATAGTTATGCATTCCATTTTATTTTTGAAGATTTCCAATTTTTCTAGGTTCGTATTTTGTACATTCCCAGTCCAGATTATTAATGGATGATTGCAACTGTTTCTTCTCATTTTGAGTTGTGCCACACCAGTGAACGAAGATCCCAAAGGCCTTTCTCCAACCACATCAAGGGCAGCTCTACTTTGAGGTATTAAGGGCAGCTCTACTTTGAGGTAGTAACTCTCCTTTACTAGTCTTCTGAGCACCTTCCAACCTGCAGACTCACTATCCAGCACCATATCTGACAATGTTCTGCTTTTCATAAGTTTTTTACTGACTAATTGTTTCCAGAAGTAGACTGTCAGGTCCTTCTTCCTAGTCTGTCTTAGTCTGGAAGCTCAGCAGAAACTTGTCTACCATCGGTGATCTGGCTGGTACCTAAATACCAGTGGCACAGCTTCTAGCATTACAACAATAAGCAAGCCTCAGCTGAGAGACAAGTTAGGGCTGCTCACTCTATCTTTACCCTCCTTACCTGATGCTGTTACCTTCCTTACCTGGTAATAAATTCTGAAGGCTGAGGTGGTACAAGAGCTGTCCCTAGTTGTTAGTTATCTAGTCTTGGCTTGTTAGAATGGTGCATAGTGGTCCAGGGATGTTATATCTAGTAAAAGGAGTGGTTGGATCATGGATTTAATCAACTGCTCAAAAAAGAAACACAGTCCAGAATCCAGTAAGGACCTCAAAACTGTGTCAAGATAGCATTTTAAAAAAACTGCGTCACAAATGTGTTCTGAATTTGTATGTAAAAATTTGTAAAAACATGGGCAGGTTCTACTCTGGCTTTTTAGGGTTGCCATGAGTTGGACCCGACTCGACAGCACTTTTTTTTTTGGATGAAATTGACCAAAGAAAGTCTAAATAAATGAAGAAAGAGTATATTTATATATATTCAAGGCAAGAAAATGTTAAGGTGTCAATTCTTCTCAATTTTATTTCGCAACCCACAAATACTGTAGAATTGGGTCCAACTCATGGCAACCGTAGAGGCCAGTTTTATTTATATATTCAGTATAATCCCCTCCAATATTCCAGCAAGTTATTTTGTAGCTATCAATTTTTTTTTTCAAAAGTTTGTATGGAAGGTAAAAGACATATAAAATTCATTAAAATATTGAAGAAGAAGAGGAAAGATAGAGGACACAAGTGACTCAGTTTAAGATTTACTAGAGTTAACTGATTCTTCACAACAATGCAAAGATAATTCACTGTGATATGACAGATTTTTCAATAAATTACAATGGACATACACACACAGATACATATAAAGTTTTTTTTTTTACATAGTAAAAAATTAATTTGAAATGAATTATAGACCTGAATGCAAACTGAAAAGAGAGAATTTTTCTGGAAGAAAACAGAAACTATATAGATGACCAGTGTTTTGGTGATGAGTTCTTATAAACCACTGGGCATGTATACTGGAACTGAGAATTACGTAAATGGATGGTGGGTAATTCAAGCCACAGGTCTTAGTGTGGTGAATGAAGATAAGCAAGAGAAGGAAGCTAAAATGATATATGTAGTGATACGGTCAGAAACATCAGTATAAATTTATTTTTAGGTTAATATAGATATAGATAACTACATATAGAACTATTTGTAAACATACGCTGGTATGTAATATGTGTCTTCTTTGTCTGTCAGTCTAAAGAATGTAGAGACAATGACAGTCACTAGCAATGAGCTACTTAGAGCTCAGACCTTGTTTTTAGTGCTGTTATTGTTGTTGTTTAAGTAAAACCAACTCAGCTTCAACTCATAGGAACTGTCACTGATTAAATTGTATTCTCCCCCACAAATGTGTCACCAGTTTGTCTGGGCCATGATTCCTAGGATTTTGCGATTGTCCTCCATTTTGTGATTTTCCTATGCTGTAAATCTTAAACTCTGCTCATGGCTAATAGACAGGATTACATTAAAAGAGGATTAGGTTGAAACTGCAACATCTTTTCTAAGGGAAATTCCCTGGAGTGTGGCTTCTGCCACCTTTTATCCTACAAGAGGTAAAAGGAACAGGAAATAAGCAGAAAATTAGGAATCTCATGCCATCAAGAAAATAGCACTGGGTGTAGAGCACATCCTTCAGATCTGAAGTTCCTTTCCCAAGTTGCTCAAAAACTTTCCTCCAGAGCTGAAGAAGAGGGAAGGTGATCCCCTGGAGAGGACACCCTAAATTTGGACTTGTAGCCTACTGGATTGTGCAAGAATAAACTTTTCTTTGTTAAAACCATCCAGTCATGGCATATCTGTTAGAACAGTACCAAATGACTAAGACAGTGAACGTATGGTTAGTAGAATGAAACTTTTTCTGGTGGTACACCATCCTCACAATTGCTGTGTTTGAGCCCATTGTTGCAGTCACTGTGTCAATTCATTGTCTACTGCTGTTTTAGCGCTGCTAGTGTTTTTTACTTCCTAAAAAATGGTAATCAACTTTTGCTTCTTCATGTGTCATTGGACTGAAGAATACTACAGACAACAAAACCCACTGCTGTCGAGTTTATTCTGATCCAGAGTAACTTTACATGGCAGAGTAGGACTGCCCCATCCAGTTTCCAAGCAGTGTCTAGTAGATTCAAATTGCTGAGCTTTTGCTTGATAGTCACAGCATTTAGCTAATACTCCACAAGAGTTTCCACTCATGACAATAGCCACCTGTTTTTATTAAATACATACTAGTATAAATATCAGAGAATCTCAACCATAAAGATGTAAATAAGATTGTTGTTGTTGTTGGATTCGCTCAAACTCATTACAGCCCTTTGTGTAACAGAAGGAAATGTTACCTGGTCCTGGGCTAACTTCTCAGTCACTGCTCTCTTGAAATACATAGTTACAGTCACTGTTTCACCCTATCTCCTTGAAGATCTTCCTCTTTTTCACTGATCTTCATCAATATCAAGTATGAGAACTTTCTCCAAGTATTGGCCCTCCAGACCACATGTCTAAAGTAAGCAAAAGAAGTGTCACAATCCTAATTTCAAAGACTTGTTCTGTCTGTGCTTATTTGAACACAGAATTACACCTTCTTCAGGTAGTCTGTAGTATAGTTGATGTTCTTTGCCAGTACTAGGGCTCCTAGGAGAAATGGTTTATAATGTGCCTGGAGAAACAAATTTATAAGATAAAGCTGAAGAATCTTTTGGTGTCAGAAATTAAAGGATGATTCAAAGGCATTAAAAAAAATAAGTAAATAAATAAATTCACTGCTGTCCTGTTGATTTCAGTTCATGGTGACCCTGTGTATTATAGAGGAGAATTGTTCCATTGATTTACATTGATGTTAATATTTATGGAAACATATCACCAGTCCTTTTTATTGTGATATCATTTGGTGGGTTCAAACTACTAACTTTTAGGTTAATAGATGAGTACAAATTCACACTGAAGTCTACTGAAAACATACCCAGTGACCAAGGCTGAATCATTTTGAGTGAAAAATAAATACTGGATTATGACACATGGCATAAAATGAGTAGCTAGTAATTCATTTATTATTTAAAAAATAAGGAGATATAGATGAATCTTCTGTTCTGAAGACTCTAAAATAATTTATATAGTTACTCTACCTTAAAGAAGTAGACACAAATCCCTACTCCTTAAATGTAAGCTGTGCATAGTGTTTTCTTCCAAAAAAGTACAGGATGAAAGAAGGATAGAGAAAAAGAAATTTTACAAGGAAACCCAACAAACACTATTTCATCCAAGTATTCAAGTTCAACATCAACAGCAATAATTCGTGTTGAAAATATGCACCTTTTTAATATGATGCCATGAAGTAGCACTTGACCTCCATGGCCTTCTTCACAAAAACCCGTAACCCCAATCTAATCATGAGAGAAAAAAGAGACAAATTCTAACTGAAGAACATTCTACAAAGTACCTCCTCAAAACTGTTATAGATATCAAAACAAGGAAAGTCTCAGAAAATGTCAAGTCTAAGTGGACTCTAAGGAGACAATCTGACTAAATGCTACGTAGTATCTTGCCCAGGAATAGACAATTAGATAAAACGGAGTATTACATAAAATCTAAAGAAAATGGAGTAAGCTATGAACTTTATATATAATGAAATAGCAATATGGGTTCATTAAGACAAAGACATATTAATTTGACACTAGGAAAAACTAAGCTAAGCATGGAGTATTTGGAACCCTTCTATATTATATTTGAAACTAGTCTTTAAACATTAAACTGTTACAAAATAAAAAGTTTATATAAAATATATTTTCAATGAAATAGCTTTAAAATAAACTATAGACATAAGAGAAGTAAGTAAAATGGACAGTAAATGAAACTGGAGTATTTGTACACAAAAAATACATGCTGCGAAGCCCTGCAATATTATTCCACCCAAGATACTGAATATTCTAATGGTCAGTGTAAAGTTAAAAAAACAAAACAAAACAAAGCATAATTATGTGAAGATAAGAACTTCTATCATCTAAGAAAAACTAAAACATTTTTTCTTATGATGTAATATTTTTCCCTATTATTCCAAACTTGAGTAGTGTATTTTCTAGGAAGTAAGAGTTTGGGGACATTATTTAACAAAACTCTTCACTTTCAAAACTGAAGGTCTTTGCCAGTGCATGAAACATATAATAAGCTAAGTATTAAACCATGACATATATTTCTATCATTTTTCTGTCATTGCTCAACTCCTTCCATATTAGATTTTGCATTTCATGTGTGAGTATATTCTTCACATCTATATCTTCAATGCCTGGTAAAAGTACAAATCTTCAATAACCAGAAAACTGAACTGACTGCTGTCAAGTTGATTCTAATTCATAGTGACCTTATAGGACAGAGTAGAACTGCCCCACAGAGTTTCCAAGGAGTACCAGACAGATGTGAACAGTCAACCATTTGGTTAGATGTAGCACTTAGTCACTATGCCACCAGGGTTTTGCAGCTCTGCAATATATTCCTTCTCAGCATTTTTTGAATGAGTATATACCTCAGTGAACAAAGAATGACACAAGTGGTTTCTACTGGCAGTTTTTATTCCTGATGTTCCAGTGTTTCCCGCTTGTACCTGTACTTCATTGTTCTTGGCTTCTCTTTTGGTATGCTTACAGTGTTGATCATTTTTACTCTGGCTTGACTCTAGGGCAGTGGTTTATTTGTTTGTTTAAATAGCCTCACTGCAACTTCTAACTATGTTCCTTTATGATGAATTTAACACCTTTCTAAGCAGATATAGTTTGAGCATTTCCAGAATATGATAATTAAAATGCAATTTGTAGCTAAGTAAAAGAACTCAGATTCAAAAAAAGAATTCACTAATATTTTAAATTAGTGAATTTGTAATTTTCCAAAATAAAGAGGGAATTTTGCCATGTAGAACTCCCTCCAAGTGCTGCATATGGTAAGCTGCACTGGGAAAAGTTAGAAACTTTCAGCTTACCCCAACTGCTGGCAACTATGCGTTACATACATAAGTCTCTAGACAATTTTAATGGGTCATTTTAATGAATTGATTGCTGGAATGTAGATTCCCAGCATTCTTCATTTATAGAAATAGGATGATAATTTAAAAATACTACTTGTTTGCTTTAAGAAATAAAAGTGTAAATTTAAAAACTATAAAAATGGCAGGATTTTTATCCTCAAATGCCATAAGTAACAATAATTTTAAAAAAACAATTGTGAATTTTTGTGTCTTTAAAACTTTCAATGTAAATATTCAACCAATCTCTCAAATTTCAAAAATATCAAACAAGCAGAAGTATCTAATTAGTTCAACACAGCTTCAAACAAAACAATGTAATTTGTAGTTAAGTAAAAGAACTCAGATTCAAAAAAAGAATTCACTAATATTTTAATACAGTGAATTTATAATTTTCCAAAATATAGAGGGAAGATTGCCATGTAGAACTCCCTCCAAGTGCTACATATTTGTTGTAATTGAGGGCAAGTATCTTTGATGTCCAACTTCAAATTTAGGCTATGTATTCAACATCCCATTTTATGAATGATATTTAGTTGCGGGTCTGTTAAATCAACAAATAGAAATATGGGTATTCCCCAGACACAGTGTGATATTTTTTGAGCAGATGTTTTAAATTACATTTTGTAATTTTTGACTATGCAAGTTCTCAAAACTGCTGAATGACAATTTCTGACTGCTTGAACAAGAAGTCAAAGAAAATAACTCAATTATAAAATATAGTCTTGAATTCAGTAATTTGATCCACAACAGTTTATAGAGTCTTGTTTCTTCTTTCAACTCACCTCCTTTTGGCTTCATGTTTTGCCATCCCCAACAAGTTCCTTTGTAGATCTGTTTTTTTTTTTTTGTTTGTTTGTTTCTTTTGATTTGTTTTTGGTGAATTCAATTTATTACCAACCAGAGGTAGCCTTGAAGCTTTAAGTCCATACTGTTCTCAGACAGTCCTGCTTGAAGAAGCAGTCACTGTAATGTCAGAGTTTCTGGATATGTACAGAAGTACTGACTAGCTTTCCACACCCACAAAGAAATCTACATGGAGTTCCATCACATAGTTGCTGAAAGGTAATCCTTTCTTTTCCTCACATTTCTTTGGGACAATATTTTCAATTTTCTGGCTTCCAGCTTTCAGAATCACCTAAATTAAGCTATTTCACCTGTCAAGCTTACATATGTAACATATGGGAAAAAAAGCAAAAACTAAGGAACAGAAAGTTTGGGATATAGGAAAACAAAAGAATCATCAAATACTTAGCCAATGTAGGATTACATAGGCAAATCATTTACTGAATTAATGTAGCTGGCAATTTGCTCACCGAAGATTTAGTAAATATGTAAATGTTCTCATGCAAGGATTAAAAGAGCAAACAGGATAGCTATTTTATTATTTTTCTTACTAATAAGAATATAGAAACTCTGGATCAGTTCTACCCTGGCCCCTAGGGTCACCATGAGTCGGATCCAACTAGATAGCACTTTGCTTGGCTGGTAATACAGTGGTTAGGAGCTATGACTGCTGTCGTGGATTGAATTGTGTTCCCCAAAAAATCTGTGTAGCAATTTGACTGAGCCAGGTTTCTGATATTGTGTGATGTTTTTCCGTGTTGGGATTCCTGCCTCTATGAGGGAGGATGAGTGGCAGTTGGGTTTGTGTAAGATTGTTTAGTGCCTTGAGGTGGTCTCTTGAGATATAAAGGAAAGAAGCTGGCAGAGGCATCTGGGTACCCCATACCGCCAAAAACCAATTTAAGGGGCTGAGTATGTTGTTTGGAAAGTACCAGGGTCCCCAAACCTCAGAAACTTCAGTCCAGGGAAAGAACAACCACAAAGACCTTCCTCTTACACCAGCAGAAAAAGCCTGCCCCTGGAGCTGACACCCTGACTTTGTACTTTCAATGTAATGTCCTGTGACAAATAAATCTCCTCTTCTAAAAGCCATCTACTTTCATTAACTGTATTAAAATATCACTAGATAACTAAAACATCTGCTAACCAAAAAAGTTAGCAGCTTGAATCTACTAGATACTCCTTGGAAACCCTATGAGGCAGTTCTACTTTGTCCTTTAGGTTTGCTATGAGTCACGATAGACTCAAAGGCAGTTTTTTATTTATTTTTTGTTTAATAGGCTAGTACCAGACATTATTGTACACATTTTTAAAATATTAATTCAACAAATACTCACACAATCTTTTGCAGTACATGTATTCCTGTTACGGACATCTGTGAGATGGTATACCATACAGGTATACCATACAGGTATAGGAATTGGGAGTTCAATTTATTTTGGGGGGGTGCACTCTTCAATCCATTACACTACACCTTTTTTCCTCCCCCAATTCAGGTGCCTTTCACACACAAAATGTGTTCATTCCATTCCAAAATTCCTAAAAGTCTTAACCCACTTCAACATTCAGTCTGAGTCCCCAAAAATTTATTATTTTCTGAATCATCTAAATCAAGTTTGGGTGATAAATTTCTGTAGTCCATCCTGGTGTAAACATTCTGTGGGCCTGTGAAAAATAAATCTTTCCAAAATACACTGTAACAGTCACTGTTAGATATTCCAGAAGGGAGAAACTGGAGAGAAGGAAGAGGTCATGGCTAACTAGCAAGTATGAAAACCAGCAGAACAAATGCAGTTAGGTGTAACCAAAACAAAACCCACTACCACTGAGTCAATTCTGACTCATAGCAACCCTATAGGTCAGAATAGAACTACCCTATGGAGTTTCCAAGAGCATGTGGTGGATTCTAATTGCAGACCTTTTGGTTAGCAGAAGTAGCACATAAACATTATGTGACCAGGATTTTGAAAAACAGTCTTTTGTTCACTGGGCACATCAGGGCAATATCTCCATCCCCTGGATATTGGATATTGGCCCCACACTCCAGATAGTCGAGTGAGGCACATCAGCCTTGGGCATCAGCTTTCCCAAGCCCTTGGCCAACATATTCTCCCAAACACCAGAATGGCAGCCTCACTTTGTGGAACTGGGATTGAAGTACAGGCCTTTGAAACTTACCCTGCAGCATTGCCTTTTGACATGGAGAACATGGCAGCACTGTCCCTCATACTCTTACTGCCAGTTCCATAACCTTTGAATTACTCCTGGAAGAAAACAGATGCTTGCCTATAGTATATTGGGATCAAACAGCTTTCCTTTATTTAATCCTCCTCTGTTTCTTAAACTGTGTTTTGTTGCCTAGAGGATTGATTGGATTAATAGATAACTCAATCTCTCTGTCAAAAGATTGTGTAGTCACACTTTTGGAGTCTTCTCTAGAGCATACCTCTTAATTTTTGCTATAGAATTCTGCCAAGCCAAGAGCCGCCGAGTCGGATTTGACTCATGGAGACTCTACAGATCTTCAAATTTTGCATTCTTTTTAAACAGTTTATTACTCAATCTATTTTCTCTTTCACATTTTTCTGTAAGTAACAAGGAGAAAACATGCTACGCCATGAAGATTTTGCTTAGAAATACCATCAGCTAGGAGGGCGTAGTTAAGACGGCAGACTTAATTCCCTCTGAAAACTAAGGCCTTGATTAATAATTAAACAGAACCTTCTGGACACTCAGTGAGCCCTTGGACATGGTGTAGGGCTGCCAATTTGGACTACATGCCACTGAACAGGAAACTTCTTCTCTTTTGCTGACCACCCCTTGTTGAATGCCGGCTCTTGTGGACTGAAGGTAACTTGTGGCTTTAACTTTTCATTCCTCTGTCTTATCCAATAGGCAGGGCTTAAGCTTAACTGTTAGCACAGCTCAGCAGCACTTCTGATGGGATCAGCAGGTGGAAAAGCCACATCTTGAGATCCCAGTTCTGAACTCTGTGCATCTTGTCTCCTCTATCCTCTCTTTCCGATCTCCCACCATTCAGTTGGATATTTCACAGTGGAGTAGAAGAGATTGTGTGGGACACCATCTTGTTCGACTGGGAGGTGGAGTTACCAAAATTAGGGCCTCAGCAGGGGCTAATTCACTGGCTGGGAGTTGGTGCCAGCCTTTTATTTTCTGTCTTAACCAGCAGGTGGGGCTTGGGTTTAACTGGCAGGAAAGCTCAGCCACATTACTGATGTGATCAGCAGGTGGAATAGCCACATTTTGAGAGCCTGGCTCTGGACTCTGTACACCTCAGTCCCTCCACACTCTCTTCCCAAACCACTGCCATTAAATTGGCTATTCCACAGCAAGTGGAGAGCTTGTGCAGGATGCCGTCTTGTTCAACTGGGAGTCAGAGTTACCCAAATGGAGTCCTCAGCCCAGACTAATTCCCAGGTTTGAAGACAGTGTCTGCCCAGGGAGCCCTTTTCCAGCAGAAAAGCTCTGTCTAGCACAGTTTGGCCTTACAGGTGGTGCCTAGCATCAGATGTCAGTAGGGTAGTAGCCTTTCCATACTTTGAACTAGTTTACAGCATCTGGGGTTGGATATGCAGGTGCTCACTTTGCCAGCTGAGAAGAGGGGCTTGCACACCTGACAGCTTGACTGATTTTTAGAAGATGTCAGGTAGCTTTTATCTTTCAATATAAGACTACCTAGAGAAATAACAGTGGTGCATCCTGACAGCATCTCTTCTGGCCCTCACTGATCAACATCAGATGGTCAGCTGGTGGCCCCCCAGTGACTCCGTAAGTAGGGCCTTGTCTTTTCCACTTAGGAGATGGAGCCTACAACCCCAGAGAGTCCACTAGGACCAGTCACTTCAATACATAGAAGTGACTGATGATCACCTTCCTTCTCAGATTGTACTTCAGATCCTGTTAAAGTAATGCCCCCCAAAACTAAACAACTTCTAGATGCCCCAAAAGCAACAAGCTTTGAACAGAAACTTAAAGAAAAAATCATCTATGTCTCAAGAAAGCCTACAAAAGAAAGTAAAAAAGAACTTTGCAGATGAAGAAGCCTTTCTCAAACTATTGGAGATCAAGTACAAAAGGATTATACAGAGAGTCCTCCTAGACATTATACAAAATGCAGCAGAGCAAAATGCAAAATTAAGCAAGCTGTTTGAACTGATGGAACACCAGTATTCTGAAATCCAATAGATCAATAAGAAAATCAAAGAAATAGAAAATTCAATTCAAAGAAAGTACACAGAATTGAACAAGTAGAAAATAGACTCTCTGACTTGGAAGACAGAGCTACTGACTCCAGCATCTATGAGAAGAAATCAGAGAAAAGAAACAACAAAAATGAAGAAGTATTAAGAAGCATGCTGTATTCTATCAAGAGGAACAATCTACAATTAACTGGAGTTCCTGAACAGGGGAGACACCTGAAAACACAGAGAGCATTGTTGTTGAGCTGTTGACAGAAAACTTCCTTGAAATTATGAAAGAAGAGAATACAGATATTCAAGGTGTGCATCAAACACCACTCAATATAGATCCAAAAAGAAACACTCCAAGACATATTATAACTAAGCTTAATAACATGAAACATAAGCAGAAACTCTTAAAGGCAGCAAGACTCAAAGCAAAGCTAACATTCAGAGAAAAACCGTGTAGACTTTCATCTGATCTCTCAGTAGAAATGATCCTGGCACAGAGGCAATGAGATGACACATTCATAACCTTGAAGGAGAAGAAATTCCAACCAAGAATTATATATCCTGCAAAACTGTCTTTCAAATGCTAAAACTAAATTAAGGCATTTGCAGATAAACAGAAACTCAGAGACTTTGTAAAAACCAAACCAAAGCTGCAAAGAAGTGTTTGGCTTAGAAGAACAAAACCATTAATTCTACATTTTCGGAGGCAATACAGGACACATCATCCTGAAACCTACTCTGTTAGGGAAGGCACAAAACTCAATGAAAGCTGTAATATTAAAAGAAGTGATTCAATGATCATTTCATGAAACCTATGATATCATCATATTACAAAGAGGGATGTACGACAGTAGTAATAGTCCTTCCAGATGGAGACAAAGTTAATAACACACGTATAAGTTAAAATTGGGTTTAAACACAGATTATTAAGAGACATCATAGGGTTAGCCACAAGCACAATAAACATGCATTGTATCAAATCAAGAAACATAATACAAGAGTCTTAACAGACACAAAACCAACACTAAAATGGGTGAAAAATCAACCCATAATGAAGAATGTCCCAGAAGAGAATAGTAAGAGCAACAGAGAAAACATCAACACAAAAATAAACACATCACAATGACAGCACTGAACACATACCTATCAATAATTAAGTTGAATGTAAATGGACTGAACACTGCAATGAAGAGATAACGAGTGCCATCTTGGATCAAAAGACACGACCCATCTGTACATTGTTTACAAGAAACTCACCTTAGACTTAAAGATAGGAGCAAACTGAAAATTAAAAGATTGAAGAATATATGTCAAACTAAAAATATACAAAAAAGAGCAGGTGTGACAATACTAATATCAGATAAAACAGACTTTAATGTAAAATCCACCATCGTGGACAAGGATGAACACTATTTATTGTTGAAGTGTTCAGTATACAAGCAGAACTTAACAATATTAAGCATTTGTGCACCTAATATTAGAGCATCTAAATGCATTGAAGAAACACTGACTACATTAAAAAATGAAGTAGATCACACCACAATAATAATGTAAGACTTCAGCACTCCACTCTCAGCACTGGGCAGATCTTCTAGAAAAAAGCTCACTAAAGACACAAAAGATATTATTGCCACAATTAACCAACTAGACCTCATCAATATATACAGAACTTTCTATACATCGGAAGGTAACTACACCTTCTTCTCCCATGCATGTGGAACATTGTCCAGAATAGACCATGTGTTGGAACATAAAGCAAATCTCAACAAAATTCATACCACTGAAAGATTGCAAAGCATATTCTCAGATCACAAAGCCATAAAAGTCAAAATCAATAGCAGAAAAAACATAGAAATTGGAAATCATGAAAACTGAACAATTTCTTGCCCAAAAAGCCATGGGTTATAGAAGAAATAAAGGATGAAATAAACAAATTTACAGATTCCAATGAGAATGAAAACACTTCCTATGGGATACAGCCAAAGCAGTGCTCAGGGATCAGTTTACCTCGATAAATGCACACATCCAGAAGGAAGAAAGAACCCAAACCAAAGAACTGACCCTACAGCTTGAACAAATAGAAAGAGAGCAACAGAGGAACTCCTCAGGCACCAGAAGAAAACAGATCATAATGAATAGAGCAGAATTAAATGAATTAGAGAATAGAAGAACAATTGAAAAAGCCACAAAGACCAAAAGCTGATGTTTTGAATAGATCAACAAAATCGACAAACCACTGGCTAAACTTACTAAAGAAAAGCACGAAAGCAAACATCCCAAATAAGAACTGAGAGAGGAGATGTCACAACATATCCAACAGAAATAAAAAATATCATAACAGAATACTACCAAAGACTGTACTCTAACAAATTTGAAAACCTAGAAGAAATGGACAAATTCCTAGATTCATTCTGTGACAGCACACATTAGAAAGAAGATCAATATTAACTGAATTTCAACATAACCTGAGTACCCCTCCCATCCCAACTCAATAGTGCAAGGACAGAGTAGCTGGTGGGGGTTGGTCAGGGATCATGCTCTCAGGTGAAACTGAGGCCAACTGGCACAACTAGCGTTTTGCTAATGAGGGCTCACTGCACCCCATATTGGTGAGTGGCATCTGGGGTATTAAAAGCTGCCAATCTGCCATCTTAGGGTACAGCAAATGATCTAAATTCAACAGGACTGGACTATCACCGAGGACCAGAACGACATGGGGTAAACAGAACCAAGAAGAGAGGGAGACCCATGTGAGTGGGTTTCTACATGACTCGGGACCGGAAGAACTGGATGGTGCCTGGCCACCACCAGTGATAACCGCAATAGAGCTCAGAAAATTGAGCCTCAATGGCAACACAAGAATAAATATGGGTGCACCCTGAGATCTCCACTAAAAGACCTCAATTGATGGTCCAGCTTTTTGGGGGTTCCCCTGGGAAAATGGCCCCTGGCCCTGTTGCTGCCCCTGTCCATAAATCATAATGAAGATCCACTCTTTGGACAGCAAAAAGGAGTGGACTTGATGACACAGAGTGACCGTAACTTTTGGACACATTATGGTTCTATGCATCTATAGGATAACATCCTTTTGACCTCTTACTGAAGGAAGAGGAATGGGTGGAGAGGAGGGGAGAGAGACTACTGGGAGGTTAGGACATGCATGGAGCAGAGAGGAAGAGTGTGCTGTCACTGGAGAGGGAGAGCAGTAGAAGCTGCATATAGGTGTGCATGCAAATTTATATGAGAATGTACATTTTCATTCAATCATATCACCTATCAAATTATCACAAGGTGAAGCAAAATAACATAATAAACCCATCACAAAGGAAGAAATTGAAAAAGTCATCCAAAAACTGCCAACCAAAAAGAGTCCTGGCCCAGATGGCTTCTCTGCAGCATTCTACCAAGTTTTAGAGAAGAGTTAACTTCAATACTCCTGAGACTATTTCACAGCATAGAAAGGGATGGAATACTCCCAAATTTTCTCTATGAAGGCAGCATAAACCTGATACCAAAGCTAGGGAAAGACCCAACAAAAAAAGGAGAACTACAGACCAATTATCACTCATGAACCTAGATGCAAAAATCTGCACCAAATCCTTGTCAAAAGAGTTCAACAACGTATCAAAAAATAATTCATTGTGACCAAGTTGGATGCAAGGCTGGTTTAACATCAGAAAAACAATTAATGTGATCAACCAGATCAACCACATACATAACAGAAAAGACAGGAATGACCTAATTTTCTCAATTGATGCAGAAAAGGCATTTGATAAAGTCCAACACCTATTCATGCTAAAAACTCTCAGCAAAATCGGAATAGATGGTAAATTCTCTGATGCAATAAGGGCCATTTATGCCAAGCTAAATGCCCACATCACCCTGAATGGAGGGAGACTGAAATAATTTCCCATGAGAACGGGAACTAGACAAGGATGCTCATTCTCACCTTTCATATTCAACATTGTACTAGAAGTTCCAGCCAGAACAACTAGACAAGACCAAGAAATAAAGGGCATCTGCATCAGCAAAAAAGAAACAAATATCTCCTTATTTGCAGATGATATCTTTGTATACCCAGAGAATCCTAAAATATCCGTAAGTAAACTACTCAAACTGATAGAAGAATTCAGCAAAATATCAGGACACAAGATAAGTATTAGGATACAACAACGAGATTATTAAAGAAGAAATTATCAAATCAATACCATTTTCTGCAGCTACCACGAAGATAAAATACCTAGGAGTAAACCTAGCTAGAGAAATAGCAGACCTTTATACAGAGAGCTACAAGACCTTACTACAAGAAACTGAGAGAGGCTTACATAAATGAAGAAACCTACGCTGCACACAGATAGGAAGACTTAACATTGTGAAAATGTCTACTTTACCCAAAGCAATCTACTTCTCTAATGCAATCCCAATACAAATTCCAGGGACATTTTTTATTGAGATGGAGAAGCAAATCACCAACTTTATTTGGCAAGGGAAGAAATTCTGGGTAAGTAAAGTACTAGCAAGGAAGAAGAACACACTAGGAGGCTTCTCCCTCCCCAACTTTAGAACCTATGGCACTGCTACATTTGACAAACCAGCATGATACTGGTACAAAAAGAGACATATAGAGCAATTGAACAGAGTCATGATCCCAGCAATCCCACCATCCTCCTACGAACAGCTGATATTCAACAAAGGCCCTAAGACTTCGAGCTGGGGTAAAAGTACTCTCTTTATCAAATGGTGCTGGCAAAATTGGATATCCCTCTGCAAAAAATTGAAACAAGACCTACATCTTGTTTCAAAACAAGAACCAACTCAGACTGAATAAAAGACCTAAATATCAAATCTAGAACAATAAACCTCATCTAATTAAAAATATGATCAACAATGGACATTTTAATATACAATATAGACAGACTTCAAAATTTGACAAAGTATGATCAACAGAAGAGAAAATAGATAGATGGGAACTGCTAAGAATCAAACACTTTTACTTATCCAAAGACTTTATCAAAAGAATTAAAAGACCATCACCGAATGGGAAAAAAATATTTGGAAACTATATGTCAGACTGACATCTGGTCTCCATAATCTATAAGCTACTACAAAATATCAATAAGAAAGGATAAATAATCCAAGGGCAAAGGAGATGGACAGACACTTCTCTAAAAAGGCTACCCAGGCAGCCAAAAAACACATGCAGAAATGCTCATCATCATTGGCTATTAAAGAAATTCAAATCAAAACTATGATGAGATACCATCTTACCCCAAGAAGGTTGGCCATGATCAAAAGCACACAAAACAACAAATGCTGGAGAGGCTGTAGAGCAATTAGAACTCTCCTACACTGTTGGTGGGATTACAAAATAGTCTAACCTCTTTGGAAAGCAATCTGGTGCTTCCTTACAAACCTGGAAATTGATATACCATTTGACCCAGTAATTCCACTACTTGGAACATATCCCACAGAATCAAAGGCATTCACACCAACAGATATATGCACATGAATATTTATTGCAGCACAGTCTACAATAGCAAAAAGTTGGAATCAACCCATATGCACAACAACAGATGAATAGATTAATAAACTATGGTATATATACTCAATGGAGCACTATGCAATGATAAAGAGCAATGATTATCTAAGGAAGCATCTCATAACCTGGTTTCAGTTGGAAGACCTTGTGTTGAGTGAAAGTAGTCAGTGGCAAAAGGACAAATATTTTATGAGACCTCTACAATAATAACTAAAAACAGACTCATATATAGAAGAAAAGACTCTTTGATGGCTGCAAGGGTGTGGAGGGAGGGAGGGAGAGGGCTGGCTATAGATTAGACAGTTGACAGAAATTTGGTTGGGTGAAATCTGTGACAGCACACGTTAGAAAGAAGATTAATTTAACTGGACTTCAATGTAACATGAATACTCCTTCAATCTTAACTCAATATTGCAAGGACAGGGTAGCAGGAGTGGGGACTGGGGACCATACTCTCAGGGGATGTTGAGGCCAATTGGCATAAATAGAGTTTTGCTAACAGAGTCTTTTGCACCCCATATTGGTAAGTGGTGCCTGGAATCTCAAAAGCTGGCAAGCTGCCGTCGGATGCACAACAAATGGTCCCCACTCAGCAGAAACAGATCACCAAGGACCAAAATGACATAGGGGAAAGAGACCCCAGAAGACAGAGTGACTCATGTGAGTGGCTGAGTACCTTGACTTGAGACTGGAGGAACCAGATAGTGCTTGGCCACCACCAGAGATAGCTGTGATGAGGCTCACAGAATTGAGTCTCACTGGCTACACGAGAATAAAAAGGGGTGCACCCTGAGAACTCCACTAAAAGACTGCAGTTGATGATCTGGAGCCTTGGGTTTCCTCAGGGAGCATGACCCCTGGTTCTGATGCTGTACCTGTCCATAAATTGTTACTGAGGTCAACTCTTCCAACAGGAATGGGTTGGACTCTGTGACACACAATGATCATATAGTGTGTACACTTTATGGTTCCTTGCATCTATAGGATGTCGTCCTGCTGGCCTCTTACTAGAGGGAAGGAGAATGTGGAGAAGAGAGGATAGGAGATTGTGAGGAGGATATGACATGTATAGAACGGATCGGAGGAGTGTGTTGTCACCACTCAGGGAGAGCAGTGGGAGCTGCACATAGGTGGGCATACAAATTTATACTGGATTGTACACTTTTATTCAGTCACAATAAAAAAAAAAAGAATGAAAGAAATAACATCAATGAGATATCAAAGCTCATCATTATAAGTTGTGCTTTCCACAGAACATTTGACCATTATTTAGCTAAACTCTTTTACTTTATAACAAGCAACTTCTTCTTCCCAGGGGCCAATAACATGTCCACCATTTCCTTTTCAAGCATCAACAGAAATATATTTAATTTCATAATTGTGGAAACATTCTTCTCATATGCTTTAGAAATTTTCCCCACAGTTCTCTATTTTTTCTCTGTCCTTATCAGAATTTCCTTTTATCCCATAATTCTACCAACAGCCTCTATCAGGCATCTCAGAACTCTTTCAGCTTCTACTCATTTCTACCAGTTCCACAGTTTCTTCCACATTTGTATTTGTTACAGCAGCATTTTTTTTTTTTCTCAGTTCAAAATTCTTCATTTTCTCATACTTCCGTAACAAAGGTGACAAAAACAAGACAGGTGACTTTTAAGAAAATGCAATAGAAGTTTATTGTCCGACAGCTAGCAAGTTAGAAGGCCAAATTCAGGGCACTGGCAGTATTGTCAGGTTTTCTCTCTCTCTCCGTCTCTGTTCGTCTTGCTACCAGCTAGAGGGAAGACCCTCAAAGCTTCCACAGCCTTAGGCATTAAATTTGTTGGCGTTCTTTGACTTTATATGGACACGCACACGGTCCCTTTCCTGAGCGCCTATGTCTCTCCCCATCTGTCTTCAGTTTTTAAAAGACACCATTCAGAAGGGACTGAGTCTAGGATGAGACCTATTCCAGTATGAACTCTTAAACATACCAAAAGAAATACCGTATTCTAAACAACATAACATTCACAAATAGATAGGTTAGAGATATACAATTTTTAGAGGGACAAAATTCAACTCCAACACTGCTCTTACAAAATGAACTAATTCTGAGAAGAAAAAGAAATGCAGCCAGTATTTGATTTTATTAATTTTTAGTGCATTTGTAAATTATGTCCTTAAAATCCTCAAAAATATATTACTCTAAAGTTGCATTGTATGAAGAAATTAGCCAACATTTATATAGATTTTCAAGAAGTTGTAATATTATTAGGCATGATTAGAAATAGAACTATTTAAGGGCTTGATTAGAAATGGAAAAAAAAACGTTGAACCCACAGCTTGGCATCAAAACCATGTACAAATAAATTTGTGACCTTGACAAAATTCTAACTTTTTTTTTGATCTTTACTTTGTTCATTGGGACAAATCCATTAAAATCAAATAAAAGGAATTAAACTCAGCTGTCAACATTATTTGCATGGTTCTAATAATAACCAAAGGAATTATTCTGATAGCTGTAACCCATTTTATGATGTTCCAGACTGTTTTTTTTTTTTAGTAATGCAATTCTCATGTAACCTTTTAGGTATACAAAATAGCTCCTTACAATGGAATAATAAACCAAATTTTGGGAAAAAAAGGAAAAATAGTGATTAAATTTTGTCTAGAGAGGAAAAACCACAAGTAATGTTTCCAGTGAACTAAGAAATTTCTTCATTGCTGAAATGGCAAAACTAGTTTTTTCATCAGTGGCTGTTTATTTCAGTTTGAATATTGACTTTAGGCATTAGTGAACATTTTTGGTATAGTTATGTTTTCTAGAAACCATCATGGTGTAGGGCTTAAGTGCTACATCTGCTAACCGAAAGGTCAACAGTTCAAATGTACCAGGTACTCCTTGGAAACACTATGGAACTCTTCTGCTCTGCACTATAGGATTGCTTTAAGTCAGAATTGACTGGATGTCAGTGGGTTTTTTTTTGTTTGTTTGTTTTATATTTTCTAGATCAGAGAGAAAATATTTACTGCCAGCCAAGTTCTGCTGAGTCGGTAAAACAACTGTCATTTGTGGATTTTGAAGACTACTTATCTGACTTACTCTTCGTGTGTTAAATTCATTGTAAGAACAATTCAACATTAGATTTGATATACATAAATCTGGAAAACTTCAACAAGTTTTAAACAAGCATATCTCATTAACAAATTAAAATTATCCCCATAGAATTGTTTAGAATGACAATATTTTGGGAAGGCAAAGTCACCATGTGTAGTTACAATAAAATTTCCATTTAATTATAATGTGACCCACTATAAAAAATGGTATTAACATGTCAAGTCAATTTCAAGGTCCCCTTTTCTCAGGCTTTTTAGCACAACAAATTTCATGCTAATCAGTCTGAGCAGCTAATGTCAATTTTGGAAATTTGGCATTTTTGCATATCTTATGAAAACTGTATGCATATATGTATTTATGGTAATATGATAATATAATACAGTTTTAATTAGTGTTGCTATTTTATCATAATTTGATATAGTTATAATATAGTCAAATATACAAATAAGGTACTCATTATTAAAATAAAATTACAAGGAATATAAAACATAAAACATAACCCATATGAAAAAATAGTATGGCATATTACACACCAAAATCTCAAAAGTAGTTGTGTCCACCTGTTACACTTTTTGTAATGACTAAAATTTTTTCTTTTTTTTAAACTTAAGATACGTTTATACTATGAAAATTATCAGAAAATTCAAGGGAGATAAAAAGAATACTTCTGTTTCTCTGTGTTACTGATGGAACTCTTTCTCCTACAGACAGAAATTATGTAATCTGAATGTAACATGGAAAGCAACTACTTGAAGGTACTAGAAAATGAACAAAAGCTGACTCTGTAGGGAGCATGCGTATTTAAAGGAGATTACAATGGAATTATGCAAGTCATTTTCTGTTTCAATAGTGTTTTGTCATGACCAAGTGAAGTCCATACCTTTTACAAAGATTTGAATAAGGGTGTGTTTCAAAAATTCATCATTTTTCTGACCTATAAAATGAAAATAAATACCTAGGTAGACACAGCCAGAAGCTCTAACACTAATGAAAGTGGGGTTAATACTGCAACAGAAACATATTTGAGCAAAATTTATAAACTCTATGCACATCAAATCCTACTTACAGCAACCAACAACTGTAACAACAACCAAATCAGCAGAATACACATTTCAAATGCACATGTTACATTTACCAGAACAATTCATATTCTAACAGAGGTATCTCAATAAACTTAAAAATTATCAACATCATATAGGACATACTTGAACACAATAGAATGACATTAGAACTCAACAATTAGATAACTAGCAGTACAATTTGTTGTACTGTAGTACATTGTACATTGATGTTATGCTAAAAGTTATGCAAACAGTATTTCAAACACCAACAGAATCAACCATGGTAGGCAGGTCTCGGTCGAGCTTCCAGACTAAGAGATTAGGAAGAACTCAGCAATCTATTTATGAAAAGAATTAGCCAGCAAAAAACCTTTCAAATAGCAGAGAAACATTCTCAGATATAGTGACGAAAGATGAGCCCGTCAGGTTGGAAGTCACTCAAAGGGTGACTGGGGAAGAGATAGCTCTTCAAAGAAGAGTCAACCTTAGTGATGCTGATGGAGTAAACCTTTTGGGGCCTCCATTAATAATCAAAATGTGAAATATATGTAGTCTGAATCTAGGAAAATTGAAAATTGTCAAAAATGAAACAGAATGCATATGCACTGATAGCCTAGGAAATAGTGAGCTGGAATGGACTGGTGTTAGTCACTGTAAACTGGATAATCATATGGCCTGCTATGTCAGAAATGACAAATTAAAGATAAACAATGTCTCATAAATTATCAAAAATAACATTTCAAGATCTGTCCAGAAGTATAATGCTGTTGGTTATAGGATAATACCCATGTACCTACAAGGAAGTTCCTTGTAGTTGTATAGATGAAAAACCATCACCAGTGAATAGGCCCATTTTTGGATGAATGGTTTTGTTAGCAAACAAAACTGTTGAATTTGGAGTGATAAGAATCCAATGGAGATTCAAGAACATCCAACGTCATCCCCCAAAAGTTATCTTTTCGTGTGGATTTCGTGTGGATTGGCCCTTATTTTTTTTCAAGATGAATGAGGAGAGGCTGTGACTGTCAATGATAAAAGATATTGGGCTATGATAACTGATTATTTTCAACCCCATTTGGGAGGTGCAGTGGCAGCCATTTACCTGAAGTTCTTTTCCACATGTAATGTCATCAGATGTACATCACAATAAGAAAAGAAAAGAAAACTGTATCTTTCACACAACTTGTTTTATTTGATTTCGAAGACAAGACATCCTTACTGGGTGCATGGATATAAGCACTTGTTGGTGGAGATCATGTACTGTAGCCTTCTTTATGCATATGAGGCAACTGAAAATATCATGACAGGTCACTTGCTATAGTTTGCAGCAAGACCATTATTACAACTACTATTCACAATTATACGCAAACCACTAATGCCAGAGATGAAGAAATTAAAGATCTTTTTTATCACCTTCTGCTGTCTAACATTGATCAGACATACACAAGATGCATTGATAATCACTGGTGATTGCAATACAAATTTGGAAACAAAGGACAAGTAGCTGGAAAATTTGTCCCTGAAGATAGAAACATTGCTGGAGATTATATGATACAATTTTGTAAGACTCGCAATCTATGCATAGGAAATAACGTTATAAAACTACATAAACTGCATCCAAACACTTGGACCTTGTGAGATGAAATACATAGGAAAGAACTTGACTACGTGTATGGAAAGATATCAGTCATAGAGAAGCTCAATATCATCAGTCAGAAAAAGATCTGAGTGGAGTATGAAGCAGACTACCATTTGCTCCTATAAAGGTTTAAACTGAAGCTAAGAAAAACTAAGTCAATGAGAGCCATATATTTGATGCACTGAATACTAAATTCCAAAGAACAGACAAGTTATGAGATAATACCAAGGGCATCATACATGAAGGAAGCAAAAGATGATCAAGAAAGAAAAGACTAAATGAAGGTTGAAAAAGACTGGAATTTGCTCTTGAGTGTGGAGTTGCTGAAGTACACAGAAGAAATGATGACATAACAGAGCCAAGGAGAAGACTCCAAAAGACAGACCATGAAGAAAAAGTAAATTGTTATAATGAAATGTGAAGGACCTCAAGTTAGAAAACCAAAAGGGAAGAAAATACTTACCATTTCTCAAGCTGAAATAACTGCAGAACAAATTCAAGCCTCCACTTGCAATACAGAGGGATTCTATGGGCAAAATACTGAATGATGTGAGAAGCACCAAACGAAGATGGAAGCAACACAGAGTCACCGTACTGAAAAGAACTGATCAACATCCATCTCTTTAAGGAGGTAGCATGTGATCAAAAACTGATGGTACTGAAGGAAAAAGCACAACCTGTATTGAATATATTGGTTAAAAAATCTCAGTTTCAAGACCATTGATTGAGATGTTTCACTGAAAGGATGCAATGCAGAAAGTTCTCACTCATGTATGTCAAGAAATTTAGAAGACAACTATCTGACCAATTGATTGGAAGAGATAAATATTTGTGCTTGTTCCAAGTAAAGGTGACTGAACTAAACACAGAAGTTATGGAAAAAACATCATTATCGTCACACACAAATAAAATTTTGCTGAAGACAATTCATGGCTTTGAACTGTATTTTTTATGTCTTTGATTTTGTTCTTGATCTGTTGGATTTCAGAGTACTGGTGTTCCATCAGATCGAACAGCTTGCTTAATGTTTCATTTTAATGTGCTGCATTTTGTACAAGGTCTAGGAGGGCTCTCTATATAGTCCTTTTGTATTCACCTTCCGATAATTTCAGAAAAGCTTTTTTGTCTGGGAAGTTCTGAGGTGGTTTCTTCTGGGGGCCTTCTGAAGCCGTAGACGATTTTTTAGTTACCACTTCTGTAGAGTTTGTTGCTTTTGGGGCTTCATGTGACTCAACAGAGGCTGAGAGAGATGCTGTGAGGATGGATCACAGTTGTTTTTCTAGGCTGTCTTAAAATGAGAAGTAAAAAGTATTTGACAACTTCCAAAATCACTCAGGTTTTCAGGCGTATAGGTCCCTTTTCCCAGCTGGCAAACTAAGCACCTCTATATCCAAACCCAGCTGTTCTAAACTAGTTCAAAATACAGAAAGGTTACTGCCCTGCTGGCTTCTGCTGTTGGGCCCCAGCTATAGGAATCACTGTGGAGAATTTTGCTTTTCTGCTGTAAAAGTGTTCTCTTCCAGGCATGTACTTCCTCCTAGCCCAGGAATTAGGTCCAGGTGAGGCTTCTGTTTGAGTTACTCTGCCTGTCAGTGGAACAAAATGGTGTCTCACACAAGCTGTCTAGCTGGCTGAGACCAGGCCACTGGCGTAAAAAGAGGCCAAAGGTGCTGAGACGCCTGGAGTCCACAGCTTTTGTTGCCAGGCCCCAGCTCCAGGTGACACTGTGTAAAACACTGCTTCTCTGGAAGAAAAGCACTCTCCCAGGGGCAGGCACTGTCCTTAGTATGAGTGTCTCTGTCTCAGTGGATCGAGATGGTGTCCCACACAAGTTAGCCACCTCTTCTGTACAGCTAGTATATGGCCAAGGTAGATAGATAGGCCAAAGGTGCCAATATGCACAGAGTCCAAAGCTGGACTCTTAGAACATGGCAATTGTACCTGCTGACCCCACCTGGAGTGCATCTGGGATCACCGGCTAGCTAAGTCCCAACTCCACCCGCCGGTCAAGACCAAGGGAAAAAAAATGAAATAGTGAGTTCAGTCTGTGCAAGCCCGCGGTTCCCAAGAGTGAAGTCAGCAAAAGACGGGAGGAATTGTGTTCAGTGATACGAAGTCCAAATTAAGAGCCCTATGTCACACACTAGGGCCCACTAGGTTTCCAGAAGGCTCTGTTTAATTATCAATTCAGGTCTTGGTTTCCAGAGGGATTTAGGGAGGTGTATGTTTAGTCTGCCATCTTGACTCCACTCCCTAAATTTTGCTGAAGATAATTCAAAACCATTTGCAGCAATACATTAAAAAGCACTGACAGAAATTCAAGCCTCAGGCAGATGTCAGATGGATCTCAGCTCAAAGCAGAGAATATCGAAAAGACATTCACCTGTGTTTTATTTACTATTCAATGGCATTCAACTGTGCAGACTAACTATAGGTAGCTTGTTATCCGTAACAAATTACGGATAACATGGCAAAGGACAAGAATCCCATAACACTCAACTATGTTCATGCAGGATGTGGACATCAACTAAGAAATAGTTGTTTCAATAGAAAAAAGAGATAATTTAGAATCAGGAAAGATGTAAGTGACAACTGTATTCTTTCATCATATTTATTTAATCTGAATGCCAGTCAAATAACCCAAGAAGCTGGACTATATGAAGAACATGACATCAGGATAAGAAGAAAATACATTAGCAACCTCAGATATACATAAATGGCACAATTTTCCTTGCTGAAAACTAAGAGGAGTTGAAGCACTTACTGATGAAGATCACATTCACAGCCTTCACTATGCATTGCAGCTCAACAAGAAAAAAATATTCCTCACAAATGGACCAATAAGCACCATCTAGATACATGAAGTGAAGTCTGAAGTTGTCAAGGTTTACATGGAGCTGCAATCAACACCATGGAAGCAGCAGTAATCAGAAGACATACTGCATGGAGTAAGTCTGCTGCAAATAATCACTTTAAATTTTCAAAAGCAAAGATATCACATTGAGGACTAAGACATGACCCAGTTCTAGACATTTTATTTTTTTTACAATTAATTAATTAATTTTTATTTAATATGATTGAGTGAAAACATACATTCCCTTATAAATTTACATGTCCACCTATATGCAGCTTCCACTGCTCTCCCTGTCTGGTGACAGCACACTATTCCTCTCTGTTCCATACATGTCTCATCCTTTCAACAGTCTCCTTTCCCCTCCTCTCCACCCACTCTCCTTCCTCCAGCCAGAGGTCAGCAGGATGATATCCTACAGATGTATAGAACCATCAGTTGTGTCATATGCATGCAAAAACTGGAAAATGAGTAAGGCAGAATGAAGAAGAATGTACGCCTTTAAATTACCATGTTGGAGAACAATAGTGAATAAACCATGGACTGGGAAAAGAATGAAAAAGTTGTTTTGGAAGAAGTACAACCAGTATGCTCTTTAGAAGGGAGAATGAAGAGACTTTGTCTTATGTAAAGAGTCATCCAACAAAGATGTCCTATTTTTGATATTGGTGATTTTTGTAAAGCTATAGCAGCCATATTTACCTTTTATTAAATTGGCCTTGACAAATAGCCTTGAAAAGTTACACTATACCAAATGCATAGGAATTATTCAAGTGTATTATTAAAAATGATGTTCTCTTTGCCAAACATTCCTTGAGATATGTAAAATTTACAATGCCCATTGTAGTCCCACCTAGAGAACAATTCGGTTTCTAATGAAAAAATCTGAGACAACCAAGTCTGTTGCCAATGAGACAATGCCTGTTTGCCAGCAAATGGCATATTCCAATAAAGAGATCACTACCATTTGTCAGAATGCACTTGGGAATTCATCCCAGTTGGTTTCTCCTGAGCACAAGAAATGGGCCTTTCGTTGACCACAGCTTGGTGAATTTTGCATCTGGACTTGAAGCCTTACCCTTACAAAATTGTTTCAACTCAAGAACTGAAGTCCAACAACAGTAGATTATGCCATAAGTTTGCTGGCTGGGCTCTGCAACAACTGGAAGTTGACTCTGTATTTGGCCAAAAAATCATCTTCAGCGAAGGGGCCCATTTTTGGATGAATGAATTTGTTAACAAACAAAACTGTTGAATTTGGAGTGAAAAGAATCCAACAGAGATTCAACAACATCCTCTTCATCCACCAAAAGTTACCATTTGATGTGGACTTGGTCTGGTGGAATCACTGATCTTTATTTTTTTCAAGATGAATAAGATGAAGCTGTGATTGTCAATGGTGAAAGATATTGGGCTACGGTAACTGATTATTTTTGGCTCCATTTGGAAGGTGTAGTGGCAGTCGTTTACTAGAAGTTCCTTTCCACACATAATGCCATCAGATGTACATCAAAATCAAGTGGATTCCAACTAAAAATGACCCTGTAGGACAGAACAGAATTGTCTTGTACAGTTTCCAAAGAGTGGATGGTAGATTCAAACTGGGGAATTTTTTTGGTTAAAAGCTGAGCTCTTAACCATTGTGCCATCAGGGCTACTGGTAATACAGAAACCAAAAAAAAGCAAAAACCAAAAACTATCGAGTCTTCTCCAACTAATAGCGATCCTAGATGTCAGAGTGGAATTGCCCCATAGAGTTTTCAAGGAGCTCCTGGAGGATTTCAAGTGACGAAGACGAGGTTAACAGACACAGCACTTAACCCACTACACCACCAGGGTTTCTGGTAATATAAAAGATCATCAAAAACTAGGAAGATGCTCAGTGGAGGTGGACTCAAACAGTAATGATTATGAGAAAGACATGGGACTAGCCATTACTGCATTCTCTCAATAAGGTGACCATGACTCCAGAGACAGAGTAGGGGTGGGCTGGATACGGGGTATCTTTGCCCTAGAACACAAATCAAAGGGGAGCCAGGTGAAACCTGTGGGAAAATCAAATCTTCCCCCTCTCCCATTTCAACAAAGCCAACTAGTCAATCACATCTCCACCCTCTCCACATCATTGACAGGAGAGGTGGGGCACAATCTTAGAGACTTGTCCCTGGGCTCCTTACTTCTACTGTATCATTGTATGATTCAAAACCAACACAACAGGGGCCTCAAAACAACAATAAAAAGGAATACACTAAATTTTTTGACATCAAATAATGTTTCTCTAATTATCATTGCATCAAAGAAATGACAAGTGTTCTTTTTTCCCCATTGATTTCCTCTTTCTAATAAGATAGATGAATCTCTTTCCAAACTGAATAAGAAAGTGAGAGAGAGAAAGAAGACATGCATAACAAATATCAGAAATGACATAGTGGGTATCACTGTAGATGCTCAGGAGTTAAAATAATAATGAGAACAATTGGTAATGGAGGTGCTGTGTTGTTAGGTGCTTTTACAACAATGTAGCTTAGTAGAACTGCCCCGTAGGGTTTGCTTTGCTGAAGTTTTACAGAAACAGATATGCCTTTCTATAGTCGAAACTCTGGGAACTTCCAGTCAACTACTGAGTGCATCACCAGGGTTCAAGCAATTATTATGAACTTTTATGCCAATACATTGGACCATTTCTTGTAAGTAGAACAATTTGGAAGACAAAATTTGTTAACACTGATCCCAATAGAAATAGGAAATTTGAACACCTTCATATCTAACAAGAAAAACAGATTTTAAATTACAAAACTTCCTGCAATGAAAACTCTAGGCTTATCTTCCTTTATTAATTATTTTCATCAAGTGTTTTAGAAAGAGATAATGCCAAAATTTTATAGTGTCTTTGAGAAGATAGATAAGTGTGTACTATACTAAAGGCAAAACTGGATAATCACATCACAAGAAAGGAAGATGTAAACTAATGTTTCCTGTTAACTAATGCAAAACTCCTTAGCAAGACGTTAGCAAACTGAATGTTAACAACATAAAAAAATGATAATATTTCAAGACCGGTTGGAGTTTATACCACACAAAAAAGTTTTTTTTTGTTTTGTTAACATTCAAAAATCAGTAAATCTAAGTTGATAAGTATAATACTGAAAATACATATTAATATAAAAGAATAATCATAAACTAATTTCAACAAATATAAAAAATAATTTGACAAAATTCACACTCTTTTATGATAAAAAACCCATTATCATCAAGTCAACCTTGACTCATAGTGATACCTTCCTAATATCCCCTCCTGCTCCATTGTAAATGGAGTTTCCCTGGGTTTGGCTGTGCCACCTTTTATCCTTTCAACCTACAAGAGGTAAAAGGAAAGGGAAGCAAGCAGAGGAACCTCACACCATCAAGAAAGCAGCACTAGGAGAGGAGGACCTCCTTCAAGCCTGAATTTCCTGCACCAAGATGCCCCCTGACCAAAGATTGACACAACACAGGGACTTTCCTCCAGACCCAATGGAGGGAAAGCATCCCCTGGAGTGGATACCCTAAATTCAGACTTGGAACCTATTGGACATATAAGAATAAATTTCTGTGGGAAATTATGTTAACTCTCTTGACATAACAGCAGCCATCCTAACTACTATACTGTTACTTCAACTCTGTATAACCTCTTGTACTATAATCAGTCACTTTGACTTTACCTTGTGTACGGTAACCTAGAGGCAATCTGGGAATACTTCCACATACCTAGACCAGACATGCTGAACACTGGATAACCGAAACCATGAACAACTAGCCTAATTACTGTAGGTCTCAGTTCCTTGTTTTCTAAGATATCAACTGATTTGGTGAAGGGTATAAAGACTTCAATTAAGTTTCATTCTGGGCTCTCGGCTGGGGAAGGCCGTTAGCCCCCTGATCCCAAACTGTTGTCTGTCTGACTTTTCCTCAACCTCGGCGTGGCTTCTTCGCCCGTGTTCATCTGAGAACTCTCTGCCTCTCAAGGGACGACTCCGACAAACTTCTTTTTGTTAAAGCCATCCACTTTGTGGTATTTCTGTTAGAGCAGCACTGCCAAGCCAAAGCCAAGTGCCATCGAGTCGGATCTGACTCATGCTGACTAAAACAACATATTTAAGAAAACAAAAAAGAAAAGCGCATACTCACCAGAAGAATAATTTTGCAAAGCACGAGTCTAACAAAGAGCTTGTATCCAGAATATGTAACTAACTCTACAACTGAGTAATGATGCAGAAAATAGAAATAGGCCAAGGATTTGAACAAATGATTCATACAGTAAAAGCTCTGAGTGTTCCAGAAGTGTAACAAAAAATGCAAAGTATCCCTAGTCATTAGACAAATGCAAATGAAAATTACAAAAACACAACGCCACACATCTACTAGAATAGTAGAAGTTAAAAGGTCTGCCCGTGCCAAGATTTGGCAAAGATGTGGGGAAAGAAAGCTACAACTCAAATATATTGCTGGTAGATCTAAAATATTACAATCATTTTGGGGATCAGGAGTCCTTGTGGTGCAGTGGTTAACAGCTGTGGCTACTAACCCAAAAGTTGGCAGGTCCTATATACCAATCACTCTTTAGAAACCCTATGGGCAGTATTACTCTGTTCTGTAGAGTTGGAATCTATTCCACAGCAATGGGTTTGGAAAACATATACAGTATAAGTTTACAGAACTAAATATATAGTTAACATACGATGCAGAATTCTCACTGTTTTGTATTCACTTAATAGAAATGAATACCCACCCATACAAAAACATTTGTGTGAATGTTCATAGATATGCTACATTATTTATTATAGCCATATATTGTAAGCAACTCAACTATCCATCCACTGGTGAAGGGATAAACAAGTTGTGGAATACTCCTATCATGAAATGTTAAGCAATGTAAAACAACAGAATATTAATACACACCACAAAGGGAATGAATGTCAGATCATTAAGTTAAGTGAAAGAAGTCAAACACATGCTATGCTTGTACTTATAGGGTGTAGCAATAATGACAAAAATTGCTTGGGGGTGAGATGTAGGATGTGGATAGATGACATAAGAGTGTATGGAAATCTTTTACTGTGAGGGATCTGTTTTATAACATTTTAAGCTTTTTGATACACAATTGTATATACTATTACAGTTCATTAAATGGTATACTTAAAATTGGTTAGTATTGTTTTATATAATCAATACCTTCAAATCAAAATAGTAATAAGAATGAATATGAATCTCAAAATAATATTTTGTATATAGTAAGTTCCACTAGCGTTATAGGAATTGATTAACAGCAACACACTTTGCGAGTATGATTTGGCAAAGCTTACATCAGCAAAATCTTTATGTGGTCAGATTTTATGACACATTGAAAATAGCAACGAATTACAAGTTAGACATCTCTGTGCATTTTTCATAGAAAAGTATATATTTTGCCATTAACCACGTTCTGACACACTTTGCCTGTGTATTTGTCTTCCAAGACAGACTTATTGTAACACAAAATATCTAAACTTCCTCCCAGATCTATTTTGTTCCTGAACAATTTGAGGTAGGAGTAGAAGCAACGCAATGGTACTGTTGCTCCCACTGTTTATTAATTTCAGTTGATCTCTAAAGAGAAGTTGCAGAGATGCAGCAATTACAGCACTATTCAAAGAGCTATTGGAAGAGGTAGTTTTTTTTTGTTGTTGTTGTTTCTGTTTTTGTTTTTCCTCTAAAGGACATGGCTTTGTGTATCTGTAGGTCTAAAACAAAAATTTGTTTTGTCCAGCTACTCGGTATGTGTACCCTTAGGCATAACATTTAATCATTTTTATTTTCTCATATATATAATGGGGATAATAGTTGTCTTGGCATTTGACTTTGGAAATTTTAGAGATAGACAATGTGCTAGCACACTGCCTGATCCAGAGTTTTCAATACATTAAAAATTAATTTACTGATTCTGAGATACACTTTTGTAGTATACTAAAACTTTAAAAAAATACCTTGCTACAGAATTTCAAGAAGAAAAATATGGTTAACATTTGTGTGACTTTCACATAAAATATCTTGTGATTTTTAAAATCTTCAGTACTGTGCCTGCTATTTAATACATAATAAATGCTCAAAGAGCTTAACACTGAAAGATATTTAAACAAAATTTTATATCCTGAAATTTAATTTTTGCATACTAAGAATATAAAAGTTATATATAAATCTGGTTTTAGGTGATTCTAACATCAAACATAAGTATACAATCTTACATTTTTTTATTTGCCATAATTCTACATTTAAATAGAATGTTTTATGTTAATTGCACTGAATTGTTTAAACAATGGCAGCATTTTGATGGTTATGTTGTGTAAGAAATATATTGTTAGGTTTTAATACAGTAGAGCAGTTTATTTCCAATCTGCTGAAAATTAAGTATTTCTAGTTATCAATCTTTACACATTGATTAATAAAAAAGTTCTAGTTCTGAAGTATCTAAAATATTGAGATTAAGTGATATAACTTTAAAATTCAAAAGAAATTACTATGAAAATACGAAGTTTAAATAAGCCACTGGAGGAAATAGTTACATTTGAATGTAAATTATAGTATGGGCATTTTTTTTCAAACATCTGTATTAAACACTAGTAAAAACTCTAACAGGTAAGAGTGTGTTAAAAGCTATTTGGCATAGCTAATGTATTTAGATAAAAATCATCTGGAAAGTGGATGCGTATAGCATATATTTTCACAATCCTAAATAACTGTCAATTTGTCAAAAACAAATTTGCATGGATTCGGATTCAAATAAATTTATTAATTTTTATTAACAACTTTTCTTTCATAGTAAATATTTACTTAATGTAAATGTCAAGCACTAAAATAGAAATGGAAATGATCAAGATTGCCTTGAAAGCCCTAAAAAATGCAGTTTCTCTGCAATTAGATGCCATTTTTGTAGCAAGTAGGCAAACATGTTGGCAATGTTTAGCCTTTCTAAAATATTTGCGTGTTAAAACAAAATCTTCTAAAATATTGCAGCTACTCAGTTATAGGGCCTCAAAAGGAGGGGAAAAGCCTCTATGAATAAAACACAGTGTTCATTTGTTTTCTCCGTCTATTTAAATGCAAAGAGTATCGTTTTTCAAAGACACCAAAGTTATTCCAATGAGTATTGAAATAAAAGCAGGGTCATCTTCACTAGTTCAAATAATTTTCAGTCAGCCCTAAAAAAGATATTTCTCAATGCTGTGTATCTGTCAGATGTCCTAGCAGTAACTTCTTTCTATGCATTCATGATGGCTTTTGACTTGAGTTAAAAGTAGGTACTATCTCTTTAATTACCAAGAACATAGTCTTGGTCTATCTCATCGTTTCTAGCTTAGATGAGCAATTTTGGTAAAAATTAGGTAATAAACAATCAGAAGAAATGCTTAATACAAAGAGAGACAGATCTAAGCTACTGCTGTTGAGTTGATTCAATTCATAGGGACACTATAGGTCAGAAAAGAACTTCTGCTATAGAGTTTCAAGGAGCATCTTGCAGATTTGAACTGCTGACCTTTTGGTTAGCCAATGTAGCACTTAACTCACTATACCACCCTGGTTTCCAGATAGTTCTAGACACTTTTAAATAAATGAATATATCTCATCACCCTATTGCTTCTGTAAAAGGCACATCTATTGTAGAAATGAGGAAACAAAAAGAGAATCACCAGAGACTAAATTATGTGTCTAAAGTAACAAAAGGTGAGAAAGCAGAGTCAGATCATAAGCCAAGTCAGTTTGGTTTCCTTGTCTCTTAATTTCAGTACATTGAAATGGCAGTCATTTAAATGTGGGTAGAAAATTGACGACAACTTCACCTACGTGTTAAATACTGTTGGGAGAATGAGACATGTATGGAGCAGAGAGGAATAATGTGCTGTCACCGGACAGGGAGAGCAGTGAAAGCTGCATATAGGTGGGCATGTAAATTTATACGGGAATGTACATTTCCACTCAGTCATATTAAATAAATAAATTAAAAAGATATATATATATATATACACACACACACATTCCTGTTATCATGAGTAATATATTGATAGTTAAGAAATCTCATAAATCATGCTGGCTAGCCTTCATCAATAACTCGCTTAGAATATGTTTCACTCTATGTACATTTCGACTCGACGGCACTTGGCTGGCTATGTACATTTTCTTACAGACATGGTAAATGGTGCTTTTTCCACAATTTCCTTAAATGTCATATAAATAAATACGAAATTGGAACTCATTGTCTAAAATAGTAGTGTCAGACAGATCATAGGCCGAAAATAACTAGTTTAAGGCTGCAATTGCTGGAGTTAGATGAAACTAAACATCACAAGTCCATTGGGAAAGACTAAGAATCCTTAACTAAAAATCGTTTCAAAGACAACCCAGGGTTTTTATGAAAGCTTCTTGCATAAGACCCAGAGTCATGGCAAATTATGTTGAAGAGTTTGATATTTGCAAAAAAATCCTTCATCATATTTGTAATAAAAACTTCCCAGCCTATACAGTTGTTTATTTTACACAGCTAAATAAGTTCATTTGTATGTAGCACCAGAGCAGGTAAAAACAAAGTAGCTTCTCAACTCAAGTTGTTAACAGCGTGGGGCACTAAGCATATGAGGAGTGATTGCAGAAATATTCTGAAGCACAGTCTCATCACAGCTATTTCTTCTAGTTTCTTACTGTGTTTGCTTAATGCATTTTTTCCTCTGAGCCACATTTTCTAAAACACATTTCCATTTAACAAGGAATTGCTGTGTGCGTAACAGGAGCATTGACACATTGGCATTCTGTATACCAAGCATAAAGGTAGCTTTGTGACTTGTGGACTAAAGGCAGAGAAGGTTAGGTTGTGAAAAACTAATACTTTTTTCCTGTTATGATTTAAATAATGTTTTATCATCATTTTAATAAGACTAATATAACCTCAAGTAAAAGCAACGACAATGTATTAAAAAAAAATTTCCAGAATGTCACCATAATTTCCAGTATATTGTGAGCAGAAAAACATCATAATATATTCATGTACATCATTGTTTTTATAAATGAATGAAGGAATATATAGATAAAAGGATGAATTAATGAGTGGAAAATGTTGAATACAGAGATGATACATAAAAAAGGAAGATAGATGTGTGTACATATATATATATAAAAGGATGATATATAAAAAAGGATGAATGAGTGGAAGAGGTTGAATACAGAGATGATATATAAAAAACTCAAACCAAACCTATTGTCATCTAGTCCATTGTGACACATAGAAACCCTATAGAACAGAGTAAAACTGTCCCATCAAGTTTCCAAAGAGTTTCTGGTACATTCAAACTGAAGATCATTCAGTTAGCAGCCATAGCACTTAATCAACATGCCACTGTGGTTTCCTTGACAGCATATACACAGATATACAAGGACTGCTAAATAAGTTTGTGAACTTATCATAGAAAAAGTGCTACATACCTCATCGCCGAACATGACTATGGTCACCTTCGAAGCGCTCTCCTTGGGAAGCTATGCACTGAAGCCAGTGCCTCGTTCACCCTTCAAAGCAATTTTCGAACTCTTTTTTCTGGAATGGTAGTCAGAGTTGTAGTGGTGTTACTCTTGATGTCCTGAATGCCATCAAAATGTCTTCCTTTCAATATTTCCTTTCTCTTTGGGTGAAGAAAAAAGTCATTAGGGGCCTCATCAGGTGAATAGGGAGGGTGTTCTATTGCAGCTATTTGTTTACTGGTTAAAATCTCCCTCACAGACTCCTATACAATTAAGTTTGTGAATTTGCCACCTTGCCACTGTGAACAATGGCCATTACAGAAAGAGTTCGAAAATTGCTTTGAAGGGTGGACTGGACGTTGGCGTTGGTGCGTATGTACCTTTTCAGGGGGAGTCCAATGAAGGCGACGGCAGTGATATTCAGCAATGAGGTAGGTAGCACTTAGAACAATTAAGTTCTCAGGCTGAATTGTCAGACCTTGTAATATGAGAGAGGCAGACAGAGAGAAAATGGTTTTGTAAGAATACCATATACCAAAAAATTAAACTGATTGCCTTCGAGTCCATAGCAACCCTATAAGACAGAGTAGGATTTCCTTAAGATTGACTGGTGGATTTGAACTGTCAATCTTTTGGTTAAATTCACAGCTGAGCTCTTAATCATTGCACCATCAGGGCTCGGTATAGCCCTGTCATTTAATGTAAAAGTGTAAAAACTTCGAAATAGATGACTTCAAACAAGCACAAATAACAATTTCTTAAAATATTACTTACTAAAAATAATACAATGTAAAAGTGGTTATAGAAATACCACATCGTATTTTTTATATTGAAACTTGAAACTTCACATTCCTCTCTATGTTCGTCTCTCTCTCTGAAAAAATATCGAAATTCTTTTCACAACTTCATCTCCTCTGTGTTCCCTCGCCCCGTTTGTCATTTGAATGCTCTGCTTTTTTTTAAGAGACTTTTTGTTTTTTGAAGACAAGCATCATTCATTTTATTGACAGAAACAGAAACATTCCACACATGACGTCCCCCTCTCGTTCTGGGTGATTTAAGAGACGTTTTTTATTCCTTCTGTTTCTGGAAACAGGTTATTTTGCTTATAAGATTAAAAAAAAAATTGTATTTTAGGTGAAAGCTTACAGTGAAAATTAGGTTTTCATCCAAAATTTATTCAAAACTTGTTTTGTGACATTGTTTGCCGGCTGTCCCGTACGTCAGCACCCTCTTCCTGCCCTGTTACCCTGGGAGTCTCTGAGTCCAGTTGCCCAGGAGCTGTGTCCTTCGCTGCCTTTTTGTCTTTGCTTAGGAGCAAATGGTGCCCATTTTGTCTTGTGTAACTGATTTATTAAGAAGCATGTTCCTCACATACATTGTTGTTTGTTTTATAAGCCTGTCTAATCTTTGACAAGTAGGTGGGCTTTGAAAGTAGTTTCAGCTGACAGTCAGCAGGGGATCAGGTGCCCACAGTCTAGAGAATTAATCTTCTATTTCCTTTTTTGGTCTCTTCTGGGCTATGTTCCTTTTTATGAAAAGTCTGATACATACATATATCATGTACATATGGGAAACGTATGTAAGAGAAACAAAAGAATAACATATACTGCTAACTTCCTGACCATGGTGCATATTATTATGATACAGTTTGATACAGTTTTCCTTGTGGTCATCTTGCTTCAACTTTATTGGGCTTTTTCAATCTATGGGCTTACAATTCTCGTCCAACTTGAAATCTTTAGTTGTTATTTATTCACAAAGTATTCTTATCTCCCTTTTCTTTTGGGGTATAATTGTGTATCTTGTTACATATAGTCTCAAAAGCTACTGGGGCACTTTTATTTTATAATTTTATTTTATTATTATTTTAGTTCAGTTATTTTCACCCCTCTGTGTTTCAGATTGTGTAGTGTACTTTTTTCTGCAGTTCTAACCTTTTATGAGACCTATTTTTAAGTTTTCTTTGCATTCTGTTTTCAGCTCTAGAATTTGCATTTTCAGGTCTGCCATTTTGCTCCACATTTGAGTTTTTATTCTTAGTCAGATATATGTTACCTATGTGTGCATATATACGGGTCTTGGGGGCACAGTTGTCAAGAGTTCCACCGGCAACCAAAAGATTAGCAGTTTGAACCCATCAAACACTAAAGGGCAGATCTACTCTGTCTTAGAGTCCGACTTCAGCCTACAGAGACAGGTTTATATAATACATATACCAACCATCAAACCCACCCCCCAAACAAAGAGACAAACAACAAAAAAAACCTCAGTTCCATCAAGTAGATTTTGACTCATAGTGACCCTGTGGGACAGAGTAGAACTGCTCCATAGTTTCCACGGAACTCCTGGCGAAGTCACACTGCTGACCTTTCGATTAGTAGTTGTAGCGCTTAACCATTTCACCATCAGGATTGCCAACACTCACACACAAACACACATACACACACACACTTTAAAATCTTTCTGAACTAGATCCATCATGGCTGCCACTTCTAGGTCTTTCCCTAGTGATGGATAAGTCAGATTTTTCCATTCGTTTGTAGTCTTTGGTTACGTGCTGAACATCATATATGCTGCATTGCTGAATGACTGAATTTTGTTGCACATCAGTTGTACAGTTTCATTGCCTTTTTTAAAGCCCATTGCTCTATTTTCTAAGACTATTTTATGCTATCTGTTGGAGCATCAAGTATCTGGAATCATTTTGAACAGCCTAGTGGGGTCATAGTGAGTCAGAATCAACCCAAAGGCAGTGGGTGGTTTTTAAAGGCTCAATAAGGTCTTTTGACCCTGACTAGTTGATATTAATTCTGCTGTGGTTGCTGCTGCATGGGCCATTATGTTGATTCTGACTCATAGCAATCCTAAGCAACAGAGATATTGCCCCATAGAGTTTTCTGGGCTGTAATCTTTATGGAAACCAATTACTGAAGCTTTTTCCTCTGGAGTCGCTGGGTACAGCTATATTATAATTGTTTCTGGAGGAAAATGTATCGTTTGCTCCAGTACAACTTACACCAGATTGAAAGCCTGTCTTATCATTTCTTCCAAAATTAAGTTTACTTCTTTCATTGTTGTTCGCTTCAGTAAAAAAAATTCTCTGTTTTTTAAAAACTCTCTCTCATTGCCAAATTCTCTAATGCAGTAAAAACACATTTTTTCTTTTTATTGAATTTTTGGATAATAGTTTTCACATTTACAATTTTCTCCCTGAAAATTTTCTGATGCAATTTTAAACGTTGTCTCAAAGTGGTGATTTGGCTCTCAGGTACATTTCCTGTCATTTCCTGCTACTTCTTCTATCTTTAATAATTCTGTGTTACTGTGTTTTGATTGACTTCCCTTTTATTGCCTTGAAGTGGCTTTTAAATCTACTCATTTGTGACATTTCTGTTGCATTAAGTATTCGTTGGTTTTGTCATCTTTAAATTTCAGTAATGAAATATAGTTATAAAAATTATTTCTTTTATTTTTGACATATATTTTTTCAGTAGTTCATGTTTACTATATTTTTTAAAGTTTTGCTTATATTTAATAAGAATGTTTTCCTTTAAAACTCCTATTTGTCTAAAGTTAGAGAATTGGTTTAGACTCCTTTCCAGCCTATGTGAGGTCTGTTTTTTCTCTCCTAAGAGCCTTGAGACTGGGGTATTGAATTTTTTGTTTATTTTCCATTGTCTGACAGCACTAAAGTAAAAGCATAAAATCACCTAGGTTCTTGATGGACACAGTTTCTTGACGTGACAGACACGATGTGGACAGTCACTTTTCCTGGGCAGGAAGGCTGTTCTTTCTTCATGTTTCTTTCAATTCCTCCACCAGGTTTCACTCTCTGTTCACGGTTTCACTGTCTCTATTCAGAGACATTTTCTAACCACATTCGGTTGAATTATTTTCCCAGTTTACTAGGATTCTCTTGTATGTTTTTATTTGGAAATACTTTCAATTTCAAGGACTTATGCTTCTTTTTTCACTAGTATCTCCTCAGAAGTCATTGTCACTCTCTTAAAAGTGTGAAAGGGGAAAACTGAACAACACTTGTTCCTTGGACATTTTTTATTGGAATGGCTAACATCATTTATTTTAAAAACCAAAACAAAAAAATCCCACTGCCGTTGAGTTGATTCCAACCCATAGGGACCCTATAGTTCTGTCATATTAAGTTTTTCCTTACTTTTAAGTTAAGGAGCCCTGGTGCTTTATTGTTAAAAGATCAACTGCTAACTGAAAACTGAATGATTTGAATCCCCCAGCGTTCCACGGGAGAAAGACCTGGTAATCTACTCCCATAATGACTACAACCTAGGAAGCTGTCGGGCAGTTCTTCTGTCTCTTGTGAGGCCATTAGGAGTTGGAGTCAGCTTCACAACACCTAAATCCCAAAATTTATTTATTCCTGAAAATAATATAACTCAAAATCATCATGCACAATTACTTTCTTTCTGGAAGAGTAGAAAAGAATTTTACGTTCTCTTGCTATCTCCTGTCAAAAAGAGAATGCTTTTCTATGTGCTAAGAATTGAATTGTATCTACCCAAAATGTGTGCCAACTTTGCTAGGCCGTGATACCTGGTATTGGATGTTTGTCCACAGTATCGTCACCTGGTGTGATTTCCCTGTGAGGAAGGACTGGAGACAGTTATGATAATGAGGTAGAAGTTCATCTGCAGGGTTAGATAGTATCTGGAGTCAATCTTTTTTGAGATATTAAAGAGAAGAGAGCACAGAGACAGGGGGATCTCATATTGCCAAGAAGCAAGAGCCAACATAGCTCATCTTTTGGACTTAGGGTCCCTGCACTGAAAATCTCCTCAACTGAGGAATATTTATGACAAGGACCTTTCCCCAGAGCCAACATAGAAAGAAAGCCATTACCTGGAACCGACACCCTGAATTTGGACTCCTCGAGTGTGATAAAGTAAATTTCTCTTTGATATAACCATCTACTTGTAATATTTTTGTTACAGTAACAGATAACCAAGACAACATGCTTTTAGATTTTGAACAAATTTGCAATACTAGAGAAACTTTCAGTATCCTGTGCATTAAGTTTGTTCTATATAGCAATGTTTAGGATACAGTATTGCTGTCTTTTTTCCCCAAGAAATATTATATTTCCCCAGAAACTATTTTCAAAGAATATACACCATAAAAATATATTGCCCCTCTCTTTTTCAATAACTCTACACTTTGTGCATGCATCAATTTTTTTGCTGCTATTTCTATTTATTTTTCTTTTATTTTAACATAGAATTCTATCTAGATATATCTGTTATTTCATCAATGGCAAATATCACTTTTGAAAATATAATTTTAGAAGCATGTAGCTTAATTTGCATATTTCAATTTATTTTAAAATCATCACTGATTAATAAAAATCCATAAGATGACATGAATTCAATAATTTCTCACTTGGTTGATGGAATGTTTTCTTTTAAAATTTAAAAGAGCATTTAATAGAATATTTCCTAATTCATTTTTTCAATTAAAATTATTTTCAAGTCATTTCTTTAGAAAAATATCGGAAAGTTACAAACTTTAAGATGTATTCTTACATAATGTTAATAATATATTGAAATATTCTATTACATTTTTCCAAGTAACATTTATTCTATTATACTATAGTTAGATCCTCAGACAGAATGGAAATTACTTTTTTATTTTATAAATAATTATCTCATTATGTGAACTTCATATAAGATCTAGAAGTCATAAAATATACTGAAATAATTTGATGTCTCTGTTCAGAATTTATTATATCCATTTGTCCTTAGAGAAAGAAAGATAAGAAATAATGTATCTCCTTTGTGATACACAGACATCTAAGATGAGTCTCATCACTCATATCCTTTTATAGTTAGGAATAATTGAGTTTCCTAATCAGTTGGCTTTTAGTTAATCAAACTGGATATTATCCTGGGTAGGCCTGACATAAACAGGACAACCTGGCAAAGAAGCAGCAGCGGAAGTTCTGTGTTGATGAAGCAAGCCACCATGCTGTCGAGACAGTTATATAGCAGGGCGAGACAGACCACTTCTGGTTGTTGAGATTCCTAGAGTCTCAAGGAACAGAATTCTTTGAATAACCACTGGCCTTGGAGTTGGACTCTGAGCTTCAGTTGAAATTGAAGACCTGGCCAACATCTTGAGTTCTGCTTCCTGATACATAAAGGAAAGGACCTAGCTCACTGATACTCAGAATCAAGATTTATGGAAATTTTGAGATGATAAACAAATATTATTTTAAGCCACCAAATTTATGATGATTTGTTACAGAGTGATAGAAAACTAATATAAATTTGGATAAATATATTTTAATTGTATACTGATGTCTTAAATCTCTTCTCTAATTTTAGCATCTCTAAGAAGTTCTAGTTGTATTTTGCTAGAATCTGGAAGACTATTTAACTTCTCTCTCTATCACACACCATGTGAAAGTTTCCAACTCGATGGTTTTCATCTTTCTTCAAAAACAAGCTTTTCTAAGAGTCCATCTTTTTGTCAGTGGCACCATGTTATTTTACCCCTCTCCTGGGCTGAAACTTTAAAATGTTCTCTCTGCTTCAGTACACTCCTGTAATCAATTCACAAATATTTATTCACAGTATATATTCTGAGTACTGTGCTAAAATGATCCAGAACAACAGAAGAATGTTTCCATAAAATTTTTCTTTTCATAAAGCACATTACCCTCATGCCATCCCATTCTGAACCTCAAGAGACAAAGTTGTATTCTTGGTTTTCAGGAAAAGGAAACTGAAGGAGAGAGATTAAGTGATTTGTTAATGATCAAGAGATAGTAATTAGGAGAATTGAGAATATAAATTAAGTCTTCTAACTCCAGGCTCAGTAATCTTTCTGTCACACCATGCTCCATATCAAGAGGGGGATATAGCCTAAGGCTTTAAAAAGACAGATATGGGAAGCAGGGATTTCGACTTGAATGCATAATGATTTATGCTGGCTACTCACGCAATTTACCTAACTTCTCTGGGCCTCATTGTCTTCTTCTGCTGAAGGTGACATAAAATAATTTATAGGCTTGTTATGAGAATTAATTGCTATTGCAAAATTCTCAAATTCAGCTTGTCACGCACTAAGTGCTGAATGGCTCAGTGTTAGTGTCTGCTGTCATTGCAAAGCCTCTAGAAGTCATTCTTAAATCCACAAGGACTCTCCACAGGATTTGAGGCTTGTTGAAATCGCCCACACTTATAGAAAAGTCTACTTCATTCTAAGAACATTTTTCACTACTTATTTTTTATCCAAACACTGCTAAGAAAGCCACTTACAAGGCCAGTGTGAGCAACTTCTGCTTTGGGAATGAACGCCAAGTATCGTTTCTTTCATGGATGCTAGAAAACCATTGTCCTTAGCCACACTGTGAGCTAGCTTCACTAGCTACCTTCTTAAAATTTAATTTTATTGTGGACTCCTGGTCCGGTAGTTGTCTTTGGAACACTGAAATTATTATTCTAAGTTCTTCTTTTGAGATATATTCATCTTCACCCTCAAATTAAAACAACCCAGACATCTCATTTCTATACACACTGAGCATTTTAGTAAGAAACGATTTTGGGTTGAACATCCCTCCCCACAAGAAAAAGCCAACCCACTGCGATTGACTTGATTCCAACTCATAGCGACTCTACGGACAGAGAAGAGCTGCCCAGTAGAGTTCCCAAGGAGCACCTGGCAGATTTGAACCACCAACCTTCTGGTTAGCAGCCAGAACACTTAACCCTTACACCAACAGAGCTTCCTTTTGATTGAAAGTCCACTTCAAAATACTTCAACTTACAAGAGGACTTTGAGGTTGACAGCAAAGGGTTTATGTCAAGATCCCACTTATGAAAGGTGTGTAAGATTAGCTAGACTCTGAAGGGACTGACAGCAAGGGGGTGAGAAACCTAGGCAGTCTCTTTTCGTTTCTCTCAGGTCAGCTTCCTTCTGCATGTAAGCACACTTGTATCTGCCTCTGAATGTTCTACACACTGGCTTTGTGGGTGGTGTTGATGTTGATATCTGTTTGTGTGCGCGTGATTGTAAGAGTTAGCAATTGACCTTGTGCTTCTGTTCAGACAGACTCAGTTTATTGCAAGCCAGTTCCAAATACAAATATTTGGGAACAAATTATCACTTTTATATTCATTGATTGCTGAGGGTCACGGTCTTGCAGACGCTTTAAAAGTCATTCTGTTTCTTCACCATTCAAAATCACTAATTCTGGACCTTTTTATACTATGGCATATTTTGGTGTGAATGTTAAATTCTTAGTTTATGGCTACAAAAAGCTAAATTCTCTTTTTATACCCGCTGCCAAAACTCTATTCCTTTATTTGTCTCCAGAAAACCAGTATCTTCAAGCAGCTTCTGGCTTCTCTTCTCTTGAAATCCATTCTTCGTGGTACCTCATGACCATTACTTTCATGGCCTGGACAATCTACTTGTATAAACATATTCACAGGCAATGTATATATTTTGCATATTGTATATATGCACAGTTGTAGGTGTATACATACGTTTATATATATGCATATATATATATATATATGTAAAGCCTGTTGCTGTCAAATCAATTCCAATTTATAGCAACCCTGTAGGACAGAGAAGAAACTGCCCCATGGAGTGTCCAAGGCTGTCACCTTTTAAGGAAGTTGACTGCCACTTCTTTCTCTCAAATAGCTGCTGCAGGGTTCCAACTGCTTGCTTTTCAGTTAAAAGTCAAGCACTTAACCACTGCTCTACCAGGCACCTAGGCAGAGAGGGAAAGTTTATTTTTAGCTGACACTTTCTGAAATACTCTAATATAAAGTCCTTTTTCTGCTTTTCATTGCCTTCATTAATTTGATGTACTCCATAAACATATTTTTCTATCATCCTTTAGCACAATACTTTAGTCTCTATTAATAGCCTTTTTGTAATGAAAACCTAATGCCCATTTTACCAGATAAAAGTTATTTGTTATACCTTTTTTTATAATCCATTTTCCTTCCTTCAATTTCTAGATAGCATTTTCCTTTCATAAAGTATAAACATGTTCTTCCTCGATTTGTCTTAAAAAATAATTTCTCAGCATTCATGGAAAAAATGGAAATAAGCTGAATGACAAATGACTTATTTAGAAATGGTAAAATACTTGCTACACAATATTAAATTTACAGAGTCAGAAATATACCTGCAAGTTATTTATTTATTTTTATCTTCTTCTGCATTCCTCTCTATATATCACAGATATCTCAATATATATGATGCATATTTGTGTATAACACATACATATGTAATACTCAAAACCATATCTACAAGTTAATATACTAGAAGTTGTGTTTACAAATGATACTTTTTTAAAAAAAATGCCTGTTTTATTACACTGCCTTCCCTGGAAAATTCAGTGTCCTACAAATCATTTGATTAAAAAAGGAGGTATACATTATATAAAATATTTGAGGCATAAAAAACTAAAGTAACTGGTGAGTTACTAAAAATACAAGTATAATCAAAGTTAGTATTTGAAGTTAGATCTTTAGTAATATACTGTTTTGTGTTCTTTTCCAAAAACAAAAGATATTAAAAATATTATTAATGCCCTGTTCAAACCAATTGTCATTGGGTTTATTCCTGCTTGTAATTACACTATAGGACATGGTAGAACTGCTCTATGGGGTTTCCAAGGAGCAGCCAGTGCATTCAAATTGCTGACATTCTGGTTTGTAGCCAAACACTAAACCGCTAGGGTGCCATCAGTGCCCCAAAGTATTACATAGGATTTTTAAAAAATTCTTAAGTACTCAGAAAATGAGTTCTTTTTCAGCAATGAGTATAATAGATGTTAATCTTACAGTTGTTACTGTATCACTAAGTATGACTTCAAAATCGAAGAGCCAATAGCTACCCCCTTTGTTGACCACCTAGATAATAGCTTCTGTCCCTGTCTCTCAGTCTCTGTCTTTGTTTCACTTTCTCTTTCTTTTCACTTTAAAAACATGCAAACATATTTTTCACTCCAGATGGTATTTACATGGTCTAAGAGTCAAAGTTATTTCCTTTTCAAGCTTTCTTGTAACAGCTTCTAAGATCTTCATTTAAAAGTTCTCATCTTTTAGTGCTTTATGTAATTAAACTGTTTTTCATTTATGTATAAAACTCAATGAAGTGGAAATTCTTTTTGCTTCAAGATATTCTGAACAAGATAATCTCAGCGTTATCTTACTTAAATAGCTTATTCTCATCATTAACTATCACTTAAGGGGTTCTGTATCCTTCATGAAATAGCTACGATGGTGCTAAAGAAAAAAAAACTACTATTTAGGGCTAACATCAGGCAGTAATAGGTATATATACCATTTAATATTTTGTTACCTTGACAGAGAATAAATTAATGTCTTTTAGAAGCACTATTGAATATCTCCAAACCGATTGTATCTAAAAATCTTGCCAATTTATTTTGAAACATAGCTTTTTAAAATCTGTGATTACAGATTAACTTTGGATTTATAAATTTTAAATTCCCTTCCATAGAGGGTAATTATATCTTCTTAATATTTTTCAACTTCAATTTCATTTGAATGATTTACGTGGTAGCTTTTAAAAACAAACACACAGATTTCCATAAGATTACTTCTATTTTGTGGAGTATTAGAAGGAGCAATTGGAATATTTGTCTCCTCAGTGGACCAGTTGAATTATCTTAACAATGGATATCCCTATTGCTATTTGTGTTGCTTAGAAAAATGTGACATCTACTGTGTGTATATTTTCACACTCATACACATACACACAAAAACACAGACTTTTGCACATAGTCTCAGTAGTTTGCTTCTTTACTGCTGATCTGGTTCATTAGCAGTTTCCTGCCGCATGTTACAGTGGGAATTAAAGTGAAAAAAGGAAAATGGCAGAAGTGACCCACATCCATCCTTGTTAAGAATAATACCATTTTAACTTTTAAGGGAAACTTTCTTAGGACTGTTCATGTGGAAATAACAGCAGATTCTAATACAGCAGTTGAAATAGTATGAAAAGAGTTACTGCGTTGAGGTTCTGATGTGTCCTCTGAGGTACATCTGAACAACAACGCCAGATGGCTGTAGAGGAGATCGTTCGAATGATACTGCTGTAGTCAACCTTTTATTGTCATCAACATGGCAATGCCCATCTGCATTCAATAAACCCTGTAACCGGGACCTGCCCCATAGCCTCGTTTTGTCAGTAGGAATCAACTTTGTGTTACCAAGTTGATTCCTGAAAAATGTCAATGCATTAGTAAATATGCAAAGAGTTACTGGAAAAACAAAACTGAAAAAAGGCCCTTACCTGTTGCTGCTGAGTTGATTCTGACTCATAGTAACCCTTTTAGGAAGAGCAGGGGTTTCCAAAGCTATAAATTTAGATAGAAGCAGACTGCCCTGTCTGTCTCCCGAGGAGCTAGCGGTTGCTGAATTTGAATTGTCAGCCTTTTAGCCGGCAGTCAATTTCTTACCCACTGTGTTCTCAGGGTTCTTTTGGTACGAGTAGAAACCCACCTAAAATTAGTTCCTAATGCTCTTACAGAAGAAGCTTTGGTAGTGCAGTGGTTAAAACAATCAACTGCTAACTGAAAAGTCAGTGGTTCAAAGCCACTATTGGCTCTTCTCTGCCAGGAGGTTGTAGCAGTCTGCTTTCTTAGAGATTTATACTCTTTAAAACCTTATAGGGTCACTATGAGTCAGGATCCACTAGACGTCTGTGGGACTGGCTTTGGGTTTGAGTGGCCTGATAATTCTCTCCAACCTGTACTGCCATGAGTCAGAATTGACTAGACCACAGTGGGTTTGGTTTGATTCATATGTATAATCTTGAGAGTGTTCCTTATTGCTGATCAGGGAACACTTTGTGTGGGCCTCATTTTTTTTTTTTTTTAAGGCTAATTCCCTTCAGTTGTGTTACTTGAGGTGTCCTTCCTCATAATCATTCATTTTGATATGGTCATGTGATAAATTCCAATCTGTAATCTAATTCCAGCCATACAACATTTATAGTAGTAGAATTTACAATACAGATGTTACGTACAGGTGAATGTGTCTTTTCATTTATGTTGTACCTACAAATCTGCTCTCTCTACTTCTTTAAAGCAAAATTTTAGAGTACTTTAATAACTTTGCACAGTTATATTTTCTTACAAGGAGCCGTAGTAGAGCAAATGCTTGAGTGCTTGGCTGTTTACCCAAAAGATGCCCACTTGAACGCACCCAGTCACTCTGAGGGAGAAAGAAAGACTTGGCAATCTGTTTCCAAAAAGGCTATAGCCAAGAGAACAGACACTGTGGAACCCTACTTCCTTGCCACACCAGGTTGCTGTGAGTCAAAATAGACTTGATAACACTCAGTATGTTTTCTCACATGCAATATCCTTATTAAATTGATATGGGAAGATATTTGCTGTATTAACATGGAAATATTAAAATAACATATACTACTTTGCATTAGTCTGTGTTCTAAATTCTGTCAAATCTGCCAGAATCACTTAGTTGGTTTTCAAAAAGCATACTAAATCACTTATTACTTGAAACATTGCTTAAAATTATGCATATGATATGACATAATCCAGGCAGTCCTTTAGAACATAGACACTGTGAAAAAGCAAATTCATCTTTTGGTTTCTATCCATCTCAGATGTCTGAGCCCTTGCTCAATTTACACCTCCAAACTTATTGAAAAGGCCATATTAACCCTCATCTTACCAAGCATAATGTCCTTCTTCAGGAACTGATCCCTCCTGATAAAATGTCCAAAATTTCCCTGGATTTTTCCATTAAAGTATCTTTCACTCTAACTTCTGTATTATCTTTTTTGGTGTTGTTGTTTACAACATAATGGTATTTTACTTAGAAAAAAATTATCTCCTTATCTGGGTTCTTTTTTTATGAACCTGAAACAGTTCAAGGTTTTCAGATTCTGAAACTTCTTAAGTTTTATGTATTTCGTGATAACTGTTAAGCTGTTTTGTGTACAATATATATTCAGTTAAAGATCATTGTTACAAAGAATTGAGTTGGTTCCAACTCATAAATGAGCCTAAGAACAGCAGAGGAAACACTGCCCTGTCCTGTGCTGCTGTGGCTATTACACTTGAGTCAACTGTTGCAGCCGTTTCAGTCCATCTCACGGAGGGTGTTCCTCTTTGTCACTGACATCTTGCTTTACCAAGCATGACGTTCTTCTTCAGGGACTGATCCTTTTTAATAACAGTCCAAAATTTACAAGACACAGTCTTGCTGTACATACAAGAAGCTCTTCTTCTGGACCTCTATCAAACAGTGTTCCCAGAGCTATGTGTGAATTTTCAGTGGCTAGTTCTTTTCAGAAGTAGATTGCAAGGTGCTTTACATGACTGTCTTAGTCTGGAAGCTCACCTGAAACCTGGCTGCTACCATGAGTGATCCTACTGGTGTTTGAATACCAGTGGCATATATCCAGCACCACAGTGACACACAAGCCCCCACACTGTGACAAAATGACAGATGTGTGGAGAAATTAAAGCCTACCAAGTAATAAAATGATCAGTATGTCTGGGAAAGTGTATGTACCAGTGAAGAGCTGTAGAAAATTCTTGCCAAAGCCAAGTGCCACTGAGTAGGATCTGACTCATGGTAGCACATTGTTGTCACCCCCAAAATACACCTAAGGAAACATTAAGCTGCCAAGCTCCAGTCTTCCCATCTTCAATCCCGGGCAAACACAAATCTGTTTTCTGTCTCTATACATTTTCTTATTCTGTATATTCTATACAAACGGAATGATACAACAGGTGGTCTTTGTATCTGTTTTTCTAACAAATATTGTTTCAAGTTCCTTTTGTGTTACAGTATGTATCAATTCTTCTTTCCTTTTCATGTGCAAATAATATTCCATTTTATACTTGTGCTACAATTTGTTTTCCATTCATGTGTTAATGTGCTTTTGATTATTTCCACTTTTGAACTATTATCATAAAGCTAGAGTGAATATTTGTGACCAAGTCTGAGTGGAAAGATGTTTTGCATTGTTTTCGTGTATACCTAGAATCATCCAGTGCTTCACAGGATAAAGCCAAGTAATCTTCTCCCATAGACATTATATCCTAGAAAGCCCTGTGGCTTTCGGCTGTGCCTCGTGAAGTCTCTGTAAGTTAAACATGAGGGTTCCAACCCCTACATCCAGCCAACATTTGCAGTGCTTCAACTTTTTTAAATAGATATCTGGTTTTGTTGTTGTTGTTTAGTTGTGTTGACTTGATTTGAACTTGTAGCTACCCAGTGTGTGTGGAGTAGAACTGCTTCACAGAGTTTTCAAGGCTATGACGTTTTAGAAGCAGATTCCTAGTCCTCTCTTCCAACATGCCCCTAGGTGGGTTCAGCTTGGCAACATTTTGCTAGCAGTCCAGTGCCCAGCCATTTGTGCTACCCAAGGACTCTGAAGCCACCCAAGGAAATGCAAAGATCTATCATATTGTGGTTTTAAATTGCATTTCTTGAATTACTGATGATGTTTAGCAACTATTCATATTCTTCTTTGCCATTTAGGCAGTTTTCTATGTATTTATTTTTTGAGAACTGTCCATTCATATTTTTTGTCCAGTTTTAAATTGTGTGTGTAAGTTTTATTGTTGATTTATAAAAGTTATATATGTATCCTGAATATTAGTCTCTGATTAGTTATCAAGGAAAAAAGAAACTGCCACCACTGAGTGGATTCTGACTCACAGTAACCCTGTAGGATACAGTGGAATGCCCCATGGAGCCTCCAAGGAGCACCTGGGGAATTTGGAATGCTAACTTTCTTGTTGTCAGCCCCGTAGCACTTAGCTACTACTCCACCAGGATCACATATATGATGTTTAACTTATTTCTTTCATTTTGGGAGCTTTTTATTTGGAAACACAAAAATTTTCAATTTAAATAAAACACTATTTTTTAGATATGTTCTTTTATTTTTAATGTATTCATTTTATTTCGTTAAAGTGTTCTCGTTTTAATTCACTGAATTGATTTCTACTACTGCAAGGATAATTGAACTTTGAAAACACAAAATAGAATTACAGGACACATTTAAACAATTGCCATCGGAGTCAAGTATGATTGATCATGACCCCACGTGTGCCAGGGTAAGTCTGGACTCCATTCAGTTTTCAATGGATAATCTTTTTGGACGTAGAGCACCAGCCCTTTCTTCCCCAAAACTTCTGAGTGAACTCAAAACACCAACACTTAAGTTAACAGGCAGCATGTTAAACATTTGCAAAGCCAACAATTTCAAAACACATTTACAGCCTTGATATTTGCTGAAACTGTCATGGAAGTTTGTGTGCACAAAAACACAATGTAAAGACTGATTCTAAAATTTAGTGGCCATAAAGATATGGGAAAAAATTAAAGGACTGATAAGCATCCTTAAGGCTTAAGTTGGTGAAAATCAATGGGAAATGTTTCCCTCAGGGTCAAATATTCACAGTTTCAATAAAAAAATCAGTATCAATTGTGTCAAACTTTAGTTAAGTTACATGAGAACTTAGAAATAAACATCTTCTCTGTTCAAAGTTTCCTCATCTCCAGACTTAGCATTATTTCCTCAGTGGACTGGAGGTGATAGAAAGAATATTAACTATAAAGTAAGATTTATTAGCTCATAGTCACAGATAACATATATCCAACTGTTTTACCATGAACTTACCTTGTAATTTTTGTTAAACTTTTAGTTTTGCTAACTAAACTGATTATGTTCTTTTCTTTTTATTTTTCTTCTTCTTTCTTGTTGTGTTACAGGAAGAACTATTTTCAAGCTCAATGGAAACAATTTCTTTGGAAAGTTTTCAGGCGCTCAAAAACTTATGACAATTTTGTGCCTACTTTATTATAACTAGCAACATTGAAAAACATAAATTGAAACACATGTTAGTCAAAAGATCAGTTATTTTTAACTGCCTTTCACAGGTACCATTCTTATCAGATATAAAAAAAATCAATAAGTTACCTTTATAGATGTGTAATCTTTACATTTTATTCATCTTTTAAATAAATTAAGAAGATATTATTTTATATGGAGAAGAGATTGTTTAGCCAAATAAAAAGTGTAAAAATCAAAACAAAACAATACAGCCAAGCCAAGCAATACACCGGGACAAATATGGTTTGCATTCTTAGGTCACATTCCTCTCTGTGTTAGTGATCTGTTTGCCTGCAGCACCTCTTACCATGGATGTTAGGCACTTGACAGAAATATCGGCCTGTAAAAATAATAAATGAGCAGGAAAACTCCTGTTCTTTCCTTCCTATGTAGTTCCTGTGTCAAATTGATCCCTGAAGCAGTAGATTTCCTCTAGAATTGTGAGCAAAGTTAAATGCTGGTCAAAGATGATGAAGTTTAATTTTTGTAGTATTTCCTAATTATTGTTATTCCTCTTTTCTAACTGTTTTTGTAAATAAAGCTGGCAGACAATAAGCTAATTTTGTATACAAACATTGAAACCAAAAATCAAACCAAACTTACTGCCATTTAGTTGATTCTGACTCATAGTGACATTTAAGTGCTATTTTGTTTCAGGGAACAAGATATAGCTTATCACGAGAAAAATAGAATTGTATTCACTATTTAATAACTTTAAACCATTTGATATTTAGATTTAAAAATTACTGTCGTCGAGTGCTTTCTGTGGTGCTATCACTTGCGAAAATCAGAGACTGGATGTTCTGACACTCACAAGAACTATTAGAGTATAAATGTCGAAGAATATTGGAGAGTGGAGGTTTGTACACTTATTCTCACCTTATTAGAGCTGAAATTATATTGAATGCCTTACTTGGAGACAGGATCAGCATCACAGGCTGCATTGATTTAGCAAACAGATGCAGGAGAACTGCAACTTTCATACACAATTCTGTGCCAGGTACAAATAAAATATGCTTGTTTGAGGCAAGAAATTGATTACCAACTGCTATAAGCTCTTTATTGGCAGCATTTTTCTTTGTCAAAGCCATGGCATAGTGACATAGAGTGTTATAAGGTACAAGATTGCTAACAACTTGTACATAAATGTCTGTTATATCTTTGGTCTTTTTACAAAGTGTTAACCTGCATCTAAGATAAAGTTTTTCAGAGCTATAAAAACAGCCTCATGTTTTCTGTTTTAACCTTAATAGTACACATATTTATAGTGTTAAAATTAACTGCTTGTCTTGTTTTAATGTTCATTGTTCAGACTACAGCATTTCAAAAATTGGTCATGATAAATTATGCTGTCACACAGTAATCTGGATAGAAGAACATCATGAGTTGAACAATGTCAACATGCGCTGTGTGTGATCTTTCATTTGCAATATGTATTTCAACTAGAGTTGTAGCTTTTCTGTAGTTTATTATTTGAATAGCATGTGTTTCTAATCTCACACCATGTACCAGACACAATTTTAAAAGATATTTCAATCTCCACAAACACTGTGATGCATTTGAAGCATTTGGTATATAAGAATTATTGCCCAGAACTTCGGTTAGGTGACATAATGCAATGATGAACAAAATAGAGCTAGTCCCTGTTGCAGTAAAGTCATCACTATTCTGGGGTTGCATAGTGGTTAAATGCTACACCTGCTAACCAAAAAGTCTGCAGTTCAAATGTGCCAGGTGCACCTTGGAAACTCTATGGGCGGTTCTACTCTGACCTCTACGGTTGCTGTGTGTCAGACCCAATTCACTTTTAATAGAGTGGAATGGATAGAAATTAATAAAGTAATCATACAAGTTAATTGAATTTTTTAAATAGAAATTACCATAAATGAGAAATTTAGTAAGTTGAACAGCTAACAGATGACTCAGTCTCATTTCAGACACCATGTCCTTAAAAACTGAGTTATGACATAGCTACTATTTACACTGAAGAGTAATTTTGTTTTCTGAAAGCACATGTTTCTAAGTTTCACAAAATATCATTAATTTTTACTGGAAAATTTTAAAAATATAGTACCTTCCAACATAAAAAAAAATACTAATTTTTTTTTCTAAAAAACTCAAAAGGAATATGAGAGGGTGCAGTCAAGATGAGAACTAAACACACGTCTCCCTAAATCCCTCTGGAAACCAAGACATGAACTGATAATTAAACAGACCTGTCTGGTCACCTAATGAGCCCCAGGAAATTGCACAGGGCTGTTAATTTGGACTTCATACCACTGAATGAGAAACTTCCTCTCTTTTGCTGATTTGGGGATTGCTGTCTTTCTCAGACCAAAGGTAACTAACGATTTTAGCTTTCTTTTCTCTGTCTTAGCTGGTGACTGAGCTGAGACTTCAATAGCAACTAATGTCAGACACACTGCTGGAGGGAAAGGAAGGCAAAAATCACCATATTTTAAGAGCCTAGCTTTGGACTTTGTGCATCTCGGCACCTTTGGCCTCACTTTATGCCTCTGCCATTGACTAGTGTGTACTGAGGCAGCAGGGAGCTTGTGCGGGATGCACTGAGAGGCAGTTATACCCATAATGAGGCCTCAGTGGGACATAGCTCCTAGGCTGAGAGGCAGCACCTGCCTGGAGGAGAGTACTTTTCTCTTAGTAAAGCAGTATTGTATACGGTGTTGCCTCCAGCTAGGGCATGACAGCAGAAGCCAGCAGAGCAGTAGCCTTTCTGTATTTTGAACTAGTTTATAACTTCTGGGGTTGGATATAGAGGTTACTTTGCCAGCTCGGAAGAGGGGCCTGTACACCTGAAAACCTGACTGACTTTGGAAGTTGCCAGATACCTTTTACCTTTCATTTTAAGATAGCCTAGAGAGGTCCATCCTCACAGCATCTCTCCCAGCTTCTATTGACTCACATGATGCCCCCAAAGCAACAAACTTTGGAAAAAAGCATAACCAAGAAATTACTCACAAATTGAGAAGGCCCCCCAAAAGAAAGCACCAAAGAACTTCCTAGATGAATAAACCTTTCTGAATCTATTGGAAGGTGAATACAAAAGGGTTATATAGAGAGTCTTCCTAGACTTTATACAAAATGCAGTAGAGCAGTGAAAAAATAACCAAGCTATTTGCTCTGATGGAATACCAGTACTCTGAAATCCAACAGAACAAGAACAAAATCAAAGACATAGAAACTTCAATTCAAAGCAAAGCAAACAGAATGGAACACATGGAAAACAGACTTTCTGACTTGGAAGACAGAGCTACAGACTGCAGCATCCACGTGGAGAAATCAGAAAAAAGAAACAAGAAAAATGAAGAAGCATTAAGAAGCATGTGGGATTCTATTAAGAGGAACAATCTACAATTAACTGGAGTTCCTGAACAGGGCGAGACACCTGAGAACACAGTGAGTACTGTTGCTGAGCTGCTGACAGAAAACTTCCCAGAAAGTATGAAAGAAGAGAACATAGATATCCAATATGCATGATGAATGCCACTCAATACACATCTCAAAAGAAAGACTCCAGGACATATTATAATCAAGTTAAAAAATGAAACATAAGCAGAAACTCTTAAATGCAACAATACTCAAAGCAAAGCTAATGTTCAGAGGGAAACACTGTAGGCTTTGTCAGATTTCTCAGCAGAAACAACTCTGGCACAGAGACAGTTACACGACATATTCAAAGCCTTGAAGGAGAAAAATTGCCAATCAAGAATTATATATCCTGCGAAACTATCTTTCGAATATGAAAATGAAATTAAGACATTCACAGACAAACAGAAACTCAGAGACTTTGTAAAAAACAAATCAAAGTTATAAGAAGCCAAGGAATCTCTTGGCTTAGAAAAACAAAACCACTAATTTTATATTTTATAAGCAAATTGAGTACACATCACCCAGAAACCTACTTAGTTAAGGAAGGCTCCAAACTAAATGTAAGCTTAATAGTGAAAGAAGTAATTTAGTGATCATATCATGAAAACTATGATGTCATCATATTGGAAAGAGGGATGTACTACAATCATTATAGTCCTTTCAGATGAAGGGGAAGTTGATAAGACTGGTAGTAATTAAAATTGGATTTATACATAGTTTATTAAGGGGGATTATGCGGGAAGCCATAAAACACAATAAAGAGGCAACATGTCAAATCAAGAAATGTAATACAGGAGTCTCAACAACCATAAAACCGACCTTAAAAAGGAGAAAACTCAACTCACAAGGAAGAAAATTCCAGAACAGATTAATAAGAACAGCAGAGAAAACATCAACACAAAAATAAACACATCCCAATGACAGCACTAAACATATACTATCAATAATTACTTTGAATGTGAATGGATTGAGCACTCCACTAAAGTGATATTAAGTGACATCTTGGATCAAAAGACACGACCCATCTACATGTTGCCTGTAAGAAACTCACCTTAGACTTAAAGATGGGAACAAAATGAAAATGAAAGGATGGAAGAATGTATGTCACACTAACAGTGAACAAAGAAGAGGAGGTGTGGCAACTCTAATCTCAGATAAAATCGATTTTAATGTAAAATCCACCATTGTGGACCAGGAAGGACATTATTGCTGAAAGGTTCAATATACAAGCAGGACTTAACAATATTAAGTATTTATTCACCTAATATTAGAGTACCTAAACACATCAAAGAAACTCTGACTACACCAAAAAATGAGATAGATCACTCGACATTAATAGTGGTAGATTTCAACACTACGCTTTCAATATTGGACAGATCATCTAGAAAAAAGCTCCATAAAGACACACAAGACACTGTTGCCATAGTTAACCAACTAGACCTCATCGAAATATACAGAACTGTCTATCCCTCAGTGCATAATTATACCTCCTTCTCCAGTGTGCGTGGAACATTCTCCAGAAAAGACCATGTATTAGGACATAAAGCAATTCTCAACAAAATCTATACCACTGAATGAATGCAAAGCATTTTCTCTGATCATAAAGCCACAAAGGCTGAAATCAATAGCCGAACAAACATAGAAAGTGGAACTCATGGAAACTGAACAGTATCTTGCTCAAAAAACCATAGGTTGTAGAAGAAAACAAGGATGAAATAAAGAAATTGATGGATTCCAATGAGAAGGAAAACACACCAGCACCTATGCAACATAGTCAAAGCAAGCTCAGAGGTCTGTTTGTCTCTATAAGTGTACACATCAGGAAGGGAGAAAGAAACCAAACCAAAGAACTAACCCTACAGCTTGAACAAGTAGAGAGCAACAAGGGAATCCCTCAGGCACCAGAAAAAAAAAGAGATCATAAATAATAGAGAAAAATTAAATGAATTAGAGAATAGAAGAACAATTGAAGAAACTGAAAAGACCAAAAGATGGTGTTTTGAAAAGATCAACACAATTGACAATTTGCTGAACTTACTAAAGAAAAACAAGAAAGGAAACAAATAACCCAAATAAGAAATGAAAAGGGAGTTGTCATGGCAGATCCAACAGAAATAAAAAATATCATAACAGAATGCTGTGAGAGATTGTATTCTAACAAATTTGAAAACCTAGAGGAAATGGACAAATTCCTTGACTCATATCACCTAACAAATTATCACAAGGTGAGGCAGAACAACTTAATAAACTCATCACAAAGGAAGATATTGAAAAAGTCATCCTGAATGGAGAGAGACTGCAACAATTCTTCTGAAGAATGGGAACTAGACAAAGATGCCCACTCTCCCCTCTCCTAGTCAACATTGTACTAGAAGTTCTAGCCAGAGCAATTAGGAAAGACCAAGAAATAAAGGGCTTCTGCATTGGCAAAGAAGAAGTAAAAATCTCCCTATTTGAAAATGACATGATTGTATACTCAGAGAATCCTAAAAGATCTGTAAGGAAACTATTCAAACTGATACAAGAGTTCAGCAAAGTCTCAGGATACAAGATAAACGTAAGTAAATCACTAGGATTCCTTTATAGCAACAATGAGATTCTTAATGAAGGAATCACCAAGCCAAGCCAAGCCAAGTGCCGTCACCAAATCAATACCATTTAATATAGCCCCTGAGAAGATAAAGTACCTATAAATAAATCTAACCAGAGAAGTAACAGACCTTTACAAAGAGAACTACAAGTGCGTACTACAAGAAACTAAGAGAGACTTACATAAATGGAGAAATCTACCCTGCTCATGGATAGGAAGACTTAACATTGTGAAAATGTCTATTTTACCCAAGCAATCTACTTACATAGTGCAATCCCAAAACAATTTCCAGTGACATTTTTCAATGTGATGGAGAAATACATCATCAACATTGTTTGGAAAGGGAAGAAGCCCTGGATAAGTAAAGCATGACTGAAGAAGAACACACTGCAAGACCTTTCACTGCCTGACTTGAGAACCTATTACACTGCCACAGTAGTCAAAATAGCCTGGTACTGGTACAAAAAGAGACAAATAGACCAATGGAATAGAATCGAGACCCCAGAGATGACACCATCTGCCTATAAACAGCTGGTATTCGACAAAGGCCCTAAAACATTAAACTGAGGTAAAAACAATCTGTTCAACAAGTGGTGCTGGCAAAATTGGATATCCATCTACAATAAATTGAAACAAGACCTATATCTCACACCTTTATACAAAAAGCAACACAAGCTGGATAAAAGACCTAAATACCAAATCTAAAATGATAAAACTCATCCAAGAAAAAGTAGGAACAACAATGGTGGTTTTAATACACAATGTAGACAGACTTCAAAATGTGTCAAACAAACTACAAACAATAGAAGAGATAACAGATAAATGGGAACTACTAAGAATCAAACACTTTTGCTCATCCAAAGACTTTATTAAAATTAAAAGGCCACCTACAGAATGGGAAATAATATTTGGCAATTCTGTCAGACTGACACCTGACTTCCATAATCTATAAGGTACTACAAAATATCAATAATAAAAACATAAATAATCCAATTAAGCAATGGGCAAAGGAGATGGACAGACACTTCTCTAAAGAAGAGATTCAGACAGCCAAAAAACACACACGGACATGCTGATGATGAATAGTTATTAAAGAAATTCAAATCAAAACTACAATGAGATACCATCTCACAGCAAAAAAGGTGAGTAATGATACAACAAATGCAAAACAACAAATACTGGAGAGGGTGTGGATAAATTGGAACTCTACTGCTGGTGGCATTGCAAAATGGTACAACCTCTTTGGAAAGCAATCAGGCACTTCCTTAAAAAGCTGCATATAGTTATACCATTTGACTCAGTAATTCCACTGCTTGGAATATATCCTATACATTCCAGGCCATTCACACCAACTGATACATGCCTATGAATGTTGATTGCAGCACAGGCCACAATAGCAAAAAGATGGAATTAACCCAGATGCCCAACTACAGAGGGATGGATAGGTAAACTATGGTATATATACTGAATGGAACACTATGCACTGATAAAGAACAACGATGATAGCAGGAAACATCTCACAACCTGGTTTCCACTGGAGGACATAATGCTGAGTGAAAGCAGTCAACAACAAAAGGACAAATAATGTGTGAGACCCCTACGATATGAACTTAAAAACAGATTTATGTATAGAAGAAAAGTCTCTTTGATGGCTACAAAGGTGGAGAGAAAGGGAGGGTGAGGGGAGAGTGTTTAGATTAGATGGTTGATAGAAATTTGGTTGGGTGAAATCTGTGACAGCACATATTAGAAAGAAGACCAATATTAACTAGACTTCAACATAACGTGATTACTCCTCCCATCTTAACCCAATGTTGCAAGGACCGAGTAGCTGGGGCAGGGGGCCGGAGGCCATGCTCTGAGGGGAAATCAAGGCCAGTTTGCACAACTCGTATTTTGCTAAGAGAGCCTTCTGCACCTCACATTGGTGAGTGGCACCTGGGGTCTTAAAAGCTGCCAAGCTGCCATCTGAGGGCACAGCAAATGGTCCCAACTCAGCAGAAATGGATGATCACCAAGGCCCAAACCAACACGAGGAAAGAGAACCCAGAAAACAGACAGACCCACGTGAGTGGGTGACTACCTCGACTTGTGAGCAGAGGAACAGGATGGTGCCTGGCCACAACCAGTGATAGTCGTGATGGAGCTCACAAAGTTGAGTATCACTGGCAGCACCAGAATAAATAGGGGTGAACACGGAGATCTCCACTAAAAGACTACAAGTGACGGTTTGGGGACCTCAGAGTTCCTCTGGGAGCATGGCTCCTGGTCCTGATGCCGTCCCTGTGGATAATCATAATGGAAGTCAACACTTCAGACAGGAATGGATTGGACTTGGTGACACAGAGTGACCATATCATGTGTGCACTTTACGGTTCTATGCATCCATAGGATATTATCCTGCTGACCTCTTACTGTAGGTGGGGGAGTGGGTGCAGAGCAAGGGATAGGAGATTGTTGGGAGGATGAGGCATGTATGGAACAGAGAGGAAGAGTGTGCTGTCACTGGGCAGAGAGAGCAGTGGGAGCTGCATTTGGTGGGCATGCAAATTTAAATGGGAATGTATGTTCTCATTCAATCATAATTTAAAAAATGAGAAAAGAAAAGGAGTATATGACACTTACAGAATGAAAGGGAGGACTGTGCTGTCACATGGCAAGGACAGCAGAAGGAGATGCAGATAGGCAGGAATGCAAACTTAATTTGGATTGCGTATTTTCACTTGATCAGAATTAAAAAAAGAATAAAATGTGAAAGAAACTGAAAATTGGTCATTTTTAGGGATAGCCTTCCAGAAAACTTTCTATGCAAAATTTGTCATTTATTTTGAGGAGTTATCATTTGATTTTTGGAACTAGGGAGGTTCTTTTTCCAGCTTTACGTAATAAAAATAAAGTTCAAGGCAAACCATTAACAATAACAATAACAATAAATATTTATTAGTCTGAACAAGCTTTATCATTCTGTTACTGTGGGATTAAATAAAACACATTTTTTCAGTAGATGAACAAAAATCCATAACTCTATCACATTAAAATCAGAAATGGGGAAAATGCTCTCCAAGTGTTGACACAGGTCTCTAAGTGTCTTTCATCTTGCGCCACTCCAAGGTAAATGTGATGTGGATGCTTTTGCAGAGGCTTTGTGGCGAAACATGAGTAAATACGTATTATTTCTTTGAATTGCGGAGGCCAGAACCAAGTCAAATCGTCCCAATCTGACAGCTAACGAGATTGGGAAAGTCTTTCTATGCACCAGATAGAAGAATACCAAATAAGATTTGAAAAAGCATTTCTTTATATGTTCTTTTTGGGGACAGGAAGGGTAACATTGATAATTATCAATTTAAAAAGAATTTATTTTAATCACCTTATTAACACAATACCAAATAAACAATTACAGTCACCTCTAGTTATTTAGTCCTATTAAATCCTCAGAATAGTGGATTAGCAAATCCTAGCCTTTTCCAACCCCAGTTGGAAACATTTTATTGCTCTGTACATGTGCATGTCTGCAAATGAGTTTGAACGAGCTTAAACATTGTTAGTAAGTAGGAGAATTCAGGAATATGGAATCCAAAAATAACAAGGATCCATTGTACTTACCTTTTCCCAATTATTCAGACTATAGTATAACTGTATTCCAGTAAGTCTGAGCAACTGTTTGCTATGTAAGTATTAATGACTTAATTGTGCAAAACAAATAATAAAAAAAAGTGTTACAAGTGGTGAAGAGTCAACAGACAGCATGGATATTACAATTCTTATGACTGTCGACTTAGCCCAGAACAGTTGTGTGACCGTATTTGTCAAGACTACAGTTGTCCAATATATTATGGCCTTATTTAATAGAAATGAATGGCCCAGAAATGACATAGAGAAACTGCTAAAAATACAATTCCAAAAACACCTAAAAACCGTATTTCCAAAAGAAGCCAGAGCTATTACTTTCTAAAAACAGTTAAATATTGAGATATTTACTCATGTAAACTGAGTATTATACTGTTGGCCTAAAGTTTGTTGTTAAATTTCAGAAAGAATATGGCATAGGTGCTGTATTTATTAGACTGGAAATTTAATTGAAGTTATATATACATATATCGTTGTCATTCAGAATATGTACAGAAAAAGACACACTGATTCAACAATTTCTATATGTAGTAAAGAGAAGTCACCCAGTCGAAACTGGGCGAAAGACTTGAATAGACATTTCATCAAATAAGGCATTCAAATGGTCACCAAGTACATGCAAAGACGCTCAAACTGGAAACCAAAGCCACCAGTGAGGTACTGTTTCAGTGCTAGTAGAATGGCTAAGATTTTAAAACAAAAAGAAAGAGAGAGACAGCAGGAGAGAGAAAAAGAGGAAGGAAAGGAGGCTGGAAGAGCGGGAGGGAGGAAAGGAACACAGAAAGAGAACAAGCGAGAGAAGAAGAGAAAGAGAGAAGTCAACAAATACTGGTGAGGGTTTGGGGAAACGGAAACTGCTCATTGCTGGTGAGGAAGCCAAGTGCCACAGTCATTGTCAAAAAGAGTTGTCATTTCCCAGAAAAAAAAAAATAGAACTATCAATACAACCCAGAAATTCTACTGCTAGTAATATAGGAACTAGGAGGCAGAATACAAACAAACATATGCACACTAACATTCATCGCAGCATTCCTTACAACAGCCCAAAGCTGGAAACAACCTGAATGCCCATCAGTGGATGAAAGGATAAACAAAATGTGATATATACGTAAAAAGGGATACTACTCAGACAGAAAGAGAAGCTACGTCTTGATACACGCAACAACATGGGTAAATTATGAAGATACTACACTGAGTGAAAGAAATCAATCCCCAAAAGACAAATAGTATGTAACCTCACTTATACAAAAAGACAAAAACAGGCAAATATGTAGAGACCAAAGTTTACTGATTAATGGTTACCAGGAGCAAGCGAGAGGGAGAAAGGAAGGTTATTCCTCACGGAGCACTGACCTTTGGTTTACAGGGTTGGAAAACTCACCTTAAGGGTAGGTTGCCAGCAGATCAATATAATTTTGTCAATAAGTTATTTATCAGTAAATAGTTTAATTGAAAAAGCTGTGTGATAGATAAATTTATGACAACAACAAAATGCAGTTTCTGAGGCTGCTTATATACAAGCAGACACCTCTTGGAACTAGATATCTTGGTTTGGAGGTTTAGGATCTGATTTCAGGGAACATCTGGATTAATCGGCCTACTAGTGTGTTTGTGTTTTCAGTCAATATCCCAGTTCCTTGGGTAGTGCCTGGGGTCTTAGAAGTCTGTAAGTGGCTGTCTGGTGTACAGTAATTGGTCTTTATTCACCTGGAGAAACAGAGAAAGGAGAATTAGAAACAGGAGGAAGAAATGGAATGTGTGGCTGTCTCTACGAACAACAGCTTTCTTTAGTGAAACTAGAAGAACTAGATGTCACCTGGCTGAAGTTTTTTGACTTAAGTATTTTAATTCATATGTGTAGAGAAAGTAGTAGACAAGTGAACACTTATCAACTATAAATTATGTATATACATCTATGTGATTAATTGTTTTTATATGTGTTCTGTACTTTTAAAATATATATTTTTAGAAAAGAAGCATTGGAGAAATTTTCCCCATTCACTCTTGAAATTCTGGAGATATTTTTTATGTACTATATGCTAGCTTTAGGGAGTAACTACAACTTTGGTTATAAATTATCTCTACGAACCTCCCCCAAACAAACCCACTGCTGTTGCGTTGATTCCAATTCATAGCAGCCCTGTAGGATGAAGAACTTCCCTATAGAGTTTCCAAGGAGCACCTGGTGGATTCAAACTGACAATCTTTTGCTTAGCAGACATAGCACTTAATTAACTACTATGCCACCAGGGTTTCCAAATTATCCCTATAGTTATACGTTAAAAAATGTTTTACTCTTTCTTTTTTTAAAAAATAAAAGTGAAGGTGATTAACATGTTAGACAAACCCATTTCCAAGAGCTCTGGCCATCAATGAATGTGTCCCAGCATCCTTATGTCTACAATGACCACAGGAGACAGAAGTCAGAAGAAGGAGAAGCACACACACAGTTTTGAATATTTCAAGAGATGAATTAACACTATTGAAGCTGTAGGTGTAAAACTGGGATGAGTAAATAAGTTGACCGATTCTTACCACTAGATAAAAGAATCTAATTTACCGTGAATAGACTCTGTGGATTGAAGAGTAATGGAAGAGAAATATTTGGGAAACTTTTTTATCTTTTAAAGTAGGTTGGAGTTACAGTGTATTAACTGAGGTCAAAGAAAAGCAAAATTGTCAGCCTTGCTAATTTTGTAGACAGGTCTTTGCTCCCCGAGAGAACAGCCATCTGGTGAGGAGAGTCTTCTGATCATGTTACAATCCTTTAATTTAGAGCCTTGCTCAAGAGTGTAAAGTTATTACTAACATTATGATTAATAATATTCTTAAACAATTATGAAGCTATGAGCATTTACATACTAAGCAAAATTTACTTAGGTAAGATTGAGCAGAGGAAACTAGTTATTATTTGCCTCCAAAGACCCAAGATATGTGTATATGAACGTGCCTTAGTTTTAATCTGTTTTTCAGATGCAGTAACTTAGATTTTAAGATGCTAAAAAAAATTGACCAAAGTCGTATGTAGGAATCTGGAGGGCTGAGACAGTACTCTAGACCTGAGTGACCGACCCCCAAACCCTGCCTCTAAATTGGCATGTAAACAGAGTGTGCTTAAATATGAACTAAATAACCCAACTAAGAAAATCCAAACACTCTAGTAATAAAAGTGATACATGATGATATAACTAAAGGGATGAACACAAATAAATTTTCTTTTTCTTTTGTTTTCTATTTTTCAGTTACCCTTCAGACAAATCAGGGTGCATTGGAATGAAAATGGGCAGACTTTGATGTAAGGATTTGTGATAGAGTCCCTAAAAATGAACCTTCAGTCCGCACCTCATTTTTTTAATAAATCAAATGGAGTAGGTAAAAGTACCTTTCCAGTCACCAGGGATTGAATAGTGTCCCCCCAGAAAACATGTATAGCAGTTTGGCTGGGCCATGAGTCCCACTATTGAGTGATTGACCCCCATTTTTTGATTTTTCTGTGCTGTAAATCTTTATCTCTGCCTGTGGTTAACTGACCGGATTATGTCAAAGAGGATTCGGGTGGAACTGTAATACACTTCCTAAAGTCACTCCCATACTCCAAAGTAAAGGGAATTTCCCTGGAGTGTGGCTTACACTACCCTTTATCCTACAACAGATAAAAGGAAAGGGAAGCAAACAGAGAGTTGGGGACCTCACACCACCAAGAAAGCAGCACCAGGAGCACAGTGTGTCCTTCAGGGCTGAGATTCCTGCAACAAGGTGCTCTCAGACCAAAGAAAAACTGGTGTGGCATAGTGACTTTCCTCCAGAGATGACAAAGAAAGAATGCATTTCCCTGGAGTTGTGGCCCTGAATTCGGACTTCTAGCCTACTGGATTGTGTGAAAATAAGCTTTTCTTTATTAAAGCCATCCACTCATGGTATTCTTGTCAGGGCATTAGCAGATGATTTAAGCACTGGTTTATAATAAGGATTAAATAGAAAAAATATTTGCAAGGTTTGTTACTTTGCTGTTGATAGGTGTCATCGATTTATGCATAACAAACTGAAAAGTCGCCCAGTCTTATGTCATCCTCACAATTGTTGCTATTCATGAGTCCACTGTGCAGCCACTGTGCCAAGCCATCCTATTGAGGAGCTCCCTCTTTTTTGTTGATATTTCTTCTTACCAAGTATTTTAGTCAGCTAGTGCTACTCTAACAGAAATACCTTGGTGGATGGCTTTAACAAAGGAAGGTTTCTTCTTACACAGCCCAGTAGGCTACAAGTCCAAACTCAGGATGTCTGCTCCAGAGAAAGGCGTTCCCCCTTGTTAGCTCTGGAGGAAAGTCCAGTATTGCACCAGTCTTTGTCCAAAGAGCATTTTGATACAGGAACCTCAGTTCTGAAGGACACGCTCTTCTCCCAGTGCTGCTTTCTTAATGGTGTGAGGTTCCCAAATCTCTACTTGTTTCCCTTTCCTTCTATCTCTTGTAGGATGAATGGATTAAGGGTGGGGCAAGCCACAGTCCAGGGAAACTCCCTTTACAGTGGAGTAAGAAGGTGATCTATGATGGGATTTACAGTCCCACCCTAATCCTTTAACATACAGCACAGGAAAATCACAAAACGGAGGACAATCACAAGGTACTGGAAATCATGGCGCAGCCACATGGCTACACATATTTTTGGGGGGACCCAATTCAATCCATGACACAAAGCATAATGTCCTTCTTCAGTGATTGGTCTCTTCTGATGACAGGTCCAAATTAAATTAGACAAATTCTCACCATCATGGTTTCTAATGAGCATTCTTCCTTGTACATTCTCCATAACAGATTTATTCATTAGTCCAGCCACTCATAGTATATTCAATATTTTTGGCCAAAACAATTTGAAGACATCGAATCTTCTCCAGTCTTCCATATTCATTGCCCATCTTTCACATGTAGATGAGATAACTGAAAAGACCAAAGTGACATCTTTGTTTTTAAACACAAAACACGTCTTCTGCCACAGATTTATCAAGTGTAATAGATCATTTGATTTCTTTACTGATGCTTTAATCGGTATTAATGGTTGATCAAAGTAGAATAACATCGACAACTTCAGGCTCTTCACTCTTCATCATGAACTTTGTGCCCAAGTGTAAGGATCTTTTGTTTCTTTAATTTTTTTTTTTTCTGGTATAATTCATTCCGAGGGCTGTTGTCTTTTACCTTCATCAGCAAATGTTTCAAGCTGTCATCATTTTAAGCAAGTAAAGTTGTGCTGCCTGACTGTTATAAGGTAGGCAGGTAATGTTACACGGTAAATATCAGTGCGCACTAGGACTGAGAACGAGGTCTGGGAACTCAACCTAGCAAAAGTGTTACATACTTCATTGCTGAATATCACTGTGGTAACCGTGGAAGTACTCCCTTGAGAAGTTATGCATAGAAGCCAGAGCCTAGTTCGCCCTTCAAAGCAATTTTGAAGTTCTTTTTTCTGGAATGATCATCTGAGCTATGGTCATATTACCCTTGATGTCCTGAATCGCGTCAAAATGTCTTTCTTTGAATATTTCCTTTATCTTCAGGTAAAGATAAGTCACTGAGGAGCAGATCAGGTGAGTAGGGAGAGTATTCCAATACATTTGATTGTTTACTGGCTAAAAACTCCCTCGCAGACAACTATACAGTTAAGTTCTCAAACTTGCCACCTTGCCACTGTGTACAATGGCTGTTCCACAAAGAGTTCCAAAATTGCTTTGATGGGTAAACTAGACACTGATGTCAATGACCATAGTGCTATTCAGCAATGAGGTATGCAACACTTAACAACAATTAAGTATGAGTCCTTAATTGCTAGACTGTATGCTAAACTTCCATACCAAATAGAATCAAACAGTAGAAATAGAAGCAAGATATGGCATAAGACACTTACAATTTAGTTAACTTTTTCAAAAGATATTCTTCGCCAGTAGATCATGTCAATATCATTTATTTTTAGGACATTAGAACTGAACTGAGGCCTGAGCCTTCCCACTTTCTGTTATTTGCCTGAAATAATGAGTAAATTTTTAACCCAGCTGCGGGCCTGAAATCAATGGTGTGAGAAGGTCAATGAAACAGAAAAGCCAGGATTAGCAGCATTAGTCTCTTAAATTAACTTGTGCATTGATACACAATTGCACTTGTACTATTAAATATGTTTTACGCAAACTGGTTCACAGAGAGAGTGGAAACTAGAAAACCTCTAAAAGCCTCTAACTCACTGGGTAGACTTGAGTGACTAAATTATTCTTTTCAGCATTTTCCTTTGTGCTACCTATTTAAAATCAAAGAAAACTTGTCTATACTTCCAATGCCAATTCTTTTTTTTTTTTTTAATTTTTTCCATGGCAATTGTTTTGATTTTCGTGCACATAGAATTAGTATTCATTATGAGCTTAAAAAAAAAAAAAACACTTCTTACCACTTACATTATTAATTTTGTTGTTTATTATTTCCTCTTACTCAATGGCCTGCAGGACAAATTAATTCTCCAAACCTCTACATTATTCAATGATGAGGAAAGATTATCCAACTGATGGTTAAACAAAACAAAAAAATCTGTTTAACTTTCTCTTTTGAAATCTTTTTAAAATTGGTGGATGACTTTACCCTGAGATAGGCTGAGAAAAGAGGTCACAGGAGACTTAAAGGCAAGAAGGCAGAGTGCTAAGAAACACTAACTGAGCAGGGGAGCTAGCATGAGACAGAACAGATGAGCTACACAGACAGTGTCTGAACTTGGCGAGCAGATTTATTTTACATTCTGCAATTAGCCAGGTGTTTGGGACAGATTAAAGAGATTTCAGATAGCATATATTATTCTATGAAATTTGACCAAATAGATATTGTTTAGAGGATGCCTATCAGAGTTCAAAAGGAGAACTGATAAGAATAAGAAAAGCTGCCAAATCAAATATATATAATTGTGCCAAGGCGTATTCAGAATGGTAGAATAGCTCCACTGTTATAGAGAGGAAATTTTCTTAAGAAATGCATCAACACAGATAAGGAGGAGATTTCTGGGCGTGGGTGCTTGGTATTCGCTTTTGGAGTTCTGTATCTATTTTGGAGTTGTTAAGTAAAATAACCTGGAATTGGATGATTCCACCAATCATGGCTGCACTTACAGATACCCGTTATAGGACAATTTGCTTACAAATATAATTGAAGAAGGGGCTAGAAGTATAAAATTTTCCTCTATTTTCCATATCTTTAAAATGTGCTCTTTACTCTCTGTATCTCTAAGAACATTGCATCACCTGGGAGTCCATGAAGCAAAGTTATTCATTTTTCTCTACCCCTGTAAAGGCCAGAACATTTCATAAAACATTTATTTTTTGATATCATTTCATATGAAAAAGACTCCAGTTTCAAAAAATCTTTTTTTTGGTCAAAGTTTATGAAATCTTACTAGACTATTTTCTTCATTTTCCCAGTGTCTTAAGACTGTCTTGAATTTTTGCCCATTTTCACTGAGGGTTTAGCAGCATACCCCTCCTCCTTATTCAGCCCTGTTACCATTTTTCATGCTTTTAATGTTCATATTCATGACCTAGTTAACGTGTTAGCATCCATGCATCTTAATCTCAATAACATTTCAATTTATCCATTCACTTCCAAGTTCCAGACTCAAAATTTGTCATTCTTCTTTGAAATACTAGTCACAATTGACTGATATCTGTAACTGTCTCAAAACTAAGATAACAGATTTTTAGTATCTTTACTGAAGTATAATTAATGTACGATACACTATGTATACTTAATGTGGAAAATTTGACAAATTTATACATGTAAGTAGAGGTATAGAAATATATAACTGCAGATATGCATCCAGCTGTAAATGTAGAATTACCTGTTTGTTAGTTTGATATAATGTGGTGCCTTGCAAGTTGCAATGATTCTAGAAGCTATTCCACTGGACACGCGTGGTAGACAGGTTTCAAAAGAACTTCCAGACTAAGACAGACTAGGAAAGAAGATCTGATGATCTATTTGGAAGAATTAGCCAATGAAAAATTTATGTATGGCAAAAGAACGTTGTTCAGTATAAATACTGGAAGGTGAGCACTTCAGGTTGGAAGACACTCAGATAAAATTAGGAAAGAGCTGTGTCCTCAAAAAAACAAACAAACAAAAAAAAACAAAACAAAAAAAGAAATGTTTGGAATTGATTCTGACTCTTAGTGACCCTATAAGACACAATAGCAGTATTGTCCCCTAGGGTTTCCAAGGACGTAATCTTAACAGAAGCAGATTGCCCTATTTTTCTCCTGAACAAGACTGGCAATGAAGCATTTAACCACCATCCCATCTCAAAGCAGAATGACTTTAATGATGTGCATGGAGCAAAACCTTTGGTACCTTCATTTACTAAAGTGACATAACTCATGCAATGGCAGTGAGGAATATGAATTATACAAATTATGAATCCAGGAAAACTAGAAGCTGTCAAAAATGAAATGGAACACATGAAGATCAATATCCTAGGCATTTCTGAGTAAATTAGACTAGTATAGGCCAGTTGGCATCTGACTGTCACGTGGTCTGGAAACCCTGGTGGTGTAGTGGTTAAGAGCTATGTTTGGTAACCAAAAAGTCACAGTTCAAATCCACCAGGCACTCCTTGGAAGCGCTGTGGGGCAGCTCTATTCTGTCGATAAGGCAGCTGTGGGTTGGAACTGACTTGACAACACTGGGTTTGGATTTATCATGTGGTCTACTATGCCAAAAGTGAACAACTAAAGAGAAATAATGCTGCAATCATCACCAAAATTAACACATCAAAAGAGCTATCCTGAAAGGGATTTAATTAATATAACTGCTGTTATTTGAATTTACACAACAATCACAAGTGCCAAAAAGGAAGAAATTGGAGATTTCTATGAATTGCTGCCATTGAAATTGATCAAGTGTCAAGTTAAAGCTGAAGCAAATCAAAGCTTGTCAGTGGCAGCCAAACTATGATGTTGATACACAGCCTTCCAGGAAATGAGGACCATCTTACAAACAGATTTGAACCGTTGAACACTAAAGACCCAAACCTAGACGGGTAGTGGGCTGACTTGAAGGACGTTGTATGTGGAGAAAGTAAAAGGTCGTTAGAAAAACAGAAGAGAAAGAAAAGATCAAAAGTTGAAGCCAGCTTGACAACAACTAACAAGGTACATACATACGTATGTATGTGTTTATGTCTCCAAAGCGCCACCACAGTGAAGAAAATAAACATATCTATCACTCAGAAAAATTTCTTCATGTCCCTTTGTAATCTCTTTTTGTCTTCTATCCCAGACAACCACTTATGTGCTTTCTGTTCCAAAATATTAGATTGTATGTTCTATAAATTTACATAAATCAAATTATACAAAATGTACTTTTTTTTTTCGCCTAGCATTTTTCTGTCAGAATTTTATTTTTGAGATTCAACTTCTTGCTTTGTGTGGAAATATAATACTTATTTTTATTGTTGAATAATACTCCATTTTTGCATGTTCCTCAAGGTATTCATTCATCTATTGATAGACATTTGCTTTGGTTCCAGTTTTTGGCTATGACAACTTAAGCTGATATGAACATTCATACATAAGCCTCCATATGAAATTTTCTCTATACAAATATAGTTGATTTTACATTGGGTAAATACTAGGAATGAAATGGTGGTAATAATAATTTGTATATAAACTATAGTTTTTTTTCCTTTTTTTACCAAACTGTTGTTATGTTCCCTCCCATAGAATAGGACATTTGCAGTTCATTCACATCCTTACTGCACCTTATTTTTTTAAAAAAAAAATTGTCTAGATGGTAAATTGCATCAGTTGTTGTTTTTAATATTAAAACAAACATATTGAGGTAAACTCCATTTTATCATTACATCCATTATTCATATACAGGGGGATACAGAGATACATAGATGTAAACATGCACATATTTAATTCTTTAAAATATTTTTAAGTATTTTTCTAATCTGTCTTCAATAAAGACTTTGATCTGTAGTTTTCTCATTTTTTTGGTTGATTGAAAATATAAGAACAGTTTTATAGAATGAATGAAAATGGATCTCTTAGTCTATAGTTTTCTAAAAGAATTTGTGTAGAATTAGTATTATTTCTTCTTTAAATACTAGTAAAAACTACTAGTGAAGTCATGTAGGCCTCATATTTTCATGTGAGCAGCATTTCAAATTTAAATTAATTTGATTTTGTGCCTATGGGCTGTTTACGGTGGCTATCAGAGCCCTAGTGCAATGACTTAAGAGCTACAGCTGTTTGGAATCTGTCAGCTGCTCCTTAGAAACCCAGTGGGACAGTTTTACTTTGTTCTATTATAGGGTCACTATAAGTCAAAGTAGACTCACCAGCACACAACAACAAATTCCTTCCTATAAGAAGTCCTGATTGGTACAGTGCTTAAGCTTCAGCTGCTGCTCCCAGGGGGCAAAGATGTAGCAGTCAACTTCCGTCAAGATTATAGCCTTGGTAACCCTGAGGAATAACTCTACTCTGTCTTAAAAGGTTGTTATACTCGCGGTACTGCTTCTTAAATTAGCTTTAGTCGTTTGTGTATTCCAAGAAATATAACTATTTCATATAAATTGTCAACATTATTAGCATATGTTGTTCATAATATTCCTAATATTCTTTTAGTAACTACTACTACTCTCATTCCTGGTACTAGAAATGTATCTTCTCTAGTTTTTATGGTTTCTTTCTCGCTTTCTGTTTTCATTGTCTTTGTCATTCTGGTTATACAGTTACCTATTTCACTGATTTCAAAAAACTTACCAGAAGTTTCATTTATTTTCTCTAATTTTTCTTTCTACATGTAGATTAATTGATGTCCACTATGATATTTATTTTTTTTCTTGTATTCTGATCATTTTGTGTGATTTGATTTTCTTTTCCTAGTTTCTTCAGGTGAGATGTGAGGCGATTGATTTGTCTTTTATTTTGTAATAGATATTCAGTGTCAGAAAATTTTCGCTATTACTTCAGTGTCATTGTACAGATTGTGATATGTTTTTATTTTCCTTTTGTTCTCAATATTTTCTAATTTTTCTTTTGAATTTTTTCTTTAAACCAGATTATATAGAAATATGTTTTCATTATTATTAATTTCTAAATATTTATGGATTATCATGATATTTTCCTTGTCTTGATTTTAATTTACTTGTTTTGTGCTAATAAGACATACTTTGTACTACTTGCTTCTTTTAAAATGGATTGATTGAGATTAGTTCTATGGAATCTTCAGTACTTTTAAACAACTGTGTTACCCGCTCTTGGGTGAAATATTTCATAAATATCAAATGTATTAATTTGGTTATTCTGTTCAAGTCTCTGATATCCTTGCTGATTTCCTTTCTATTTGGCATATAAAATTTAAGGAGAAGGATACTGACGTGTTAAACTTTATTTGTAAATAATTCCTCTTCTCCTTCCAGTTACATCCGTTTTTGCTTTGTGTAATTTTAGTGTTCTTAATAGGTGTGTGTATATTCCAGATTCTTATGTTCTCATCACAGAATTAACTTTTCATCATTGTGAAATGACTTTATCATCTGCAATAGAGTTTCCACTGAAATCTTTTTATTTTTCTTTTGGTATAACTATAGCCAGTACAGCTTTCTTTTGACTACTGTCAATACGAGACATTTTTTCCCATACTTTTATATTTATCACATTTCTGCCTTTACCTTTAAGATGAATAAACTTGGAGATATCATATTGTTGGGTTTTGCCTTTCTAACTAAGTCTGATAGTCTCTGACATTTGATGTAGTGTTTAGGTTAAAACCAACCAACTAATTCACTGCCACTGACTGACTTCCATCTCACAGAGACCATACAGCACAGAGCCCCAGAGAGTTTCCAAGGATGCCTGGCAGATTGGAACCGTCAGCTTTTCAGTTAGTGGCTGTAGCTCATAGCTACTGCACCACTAGGATTTCTAGTGTTTAAATTAGGTATGTTTAATGTGTGATGTCATGACATGGAAATTTTAAATATAACTATTGGGTTTCCATTCTTTTCATCTTTTCTTTGTTCCTGTATTCTATTTTTATGACTTCCTCTGGATTAACTTCTTACATTCTATGATTCAATTTTATTTCAGTTTATTAATTAAACTGAATTCAATTTTATTTAGTTTATTAACTAAAATTCTTTCGCTATCAATGTTTACCTTTGGTTGAAAGTATATCTCCTTAACGTATCATAGTTTGTTTCATGCTATGTATAAGCACCTTAAAATAGTGTTCAGGCCCTAGGCTTCAGTGCTACTGTCTCCGTACGTTTTACATCTGCACGTGTCATGAACCCCAAACCTTAATAGCAGTTTTTTCCTTGCTTAGTCAATTACGTTTAAGAGCACTTAAATAGCAAAATATAAATCAAGACAATATGAGAGCACAGAACAGAGCAGAATGAAGCTTTCAAGAGGAATACTGCCACTAGTACACTATTTTGTTCCTAGATCTGGTTAAGCTTTGTGTGTCATTCATTGGGTTTAAGAAAAGGCTATTTTCTATGGCCTTTGAAAAAGCAGTATTTTAAAAATATTTTTTTAGAGGTGATTAGCAACTTTGAACAGTGTTTCGTTCTTTCAAGACATTTGGCTATTAGGGAAATGAAAATACATAGAAAAATATATTTAAAAATATATGGAAAATGTATTAAGTTTATATTGTCCAATGTCATAGTGTTCTGTTAAGGATTTCTTTTATTTTTATTTTTGGCTGATTTATCCTTATTCACTAAGCAATTATGCTATTTAATTCATTATACTTTGTCTTAGGGATCTGATGCTGCTGTAACAGGAATACCACAAGTGGATTTTTTTTTAAGAAGTTTTATCCCATCACAATCTGGTAGACTACTAGTCACAATTCAGAGCATCAGCTTGAGGGAAAGTCTTTCTCCGCTGGCTCTGGACAAAGGTTCTTGCCATCAGTCTTCGCCGAATTTGGAGCTTCTGAAGCTGTCAGATTCTTTCCAAAGGACATGTGCTGCTTCTGGAACTGCTTCTTTCCTGATGGCACGAGACCCTGAAATCTCTCCACTAGCTTCTTTCTTTTCTATCTCAAGAGATTGCCTCAAGGCAAAATACAATCTTACACATCGAGTCCTGGCCCACCAACACAAAGACCACCCATGGGCCCTCAATAACATCATAGAGATAGGATCTACAAGGTATAGGAACATCATGTAATACCAGGGACCTAACCAAATTACTCCACCTGTTCTTATGAGACACACAATTCAATCCATGACAGTGCCCTCCTCCAGACACTGATACCTCCTAGTAGCATGTCCAAAGTACAACTGATGAAATCTCTCCATCCTTGCTTCTAAGGAACACTCTGATGGTGCTTTGTCCAAGACAGATTTGTTTGTTCTTCTGGTAGTTAATTGCATATTCAATATTATTTGCTAACACTACAATTAAAGACATGGAATCCCTCTTTGATCTTCCTTCCTCATTGTCCAGGTTTTCAATGCATATGAAGCAGTTGATAACATCATGGCTTGGTTCAGAGATGTCTTAGCGCTCGAAGTGACATATCTGGTTTTTATTTCTTTAAAGAGACCTTTTGATGAAAATATCAAATCCTTACTAGGCACCATGAATCTTTAATAGAGAGTAAAAGGCTTGTCTAATATGTTTTTCATTTAGAAGTTGTAATTTAATTATTATTAAAAGAAAACATTTAAACATTTTTCCTACAGATTTTAAGACTACATATCATTCTTACATATACTTAAAAACAAAAATGTAAGTATAATGTATTCATTAGAGTATACATCAATGCTTTTAATATCCAGAGCCCCTGTCTGTAGAGTCACTTGTCTATCCAGATGTGGCGGTGCTCAGCACTGGCAAGAGCCGTGCTCTTTGTCTTCAAGAATGTTGGTGATGTAGCATCTTGTTACAAGAGAGTTGTACTATTATCCCCATTTCTGCAAACTCAAAGTAATCTCCCAAGCTAAATTAAAAATGTAAGTAAGTTATTAATGAAATGCCAATGATGTGCCAGTCATTGTCTGCACTGGACAACAAATGAAGCAATTTATCTGCTGGTATTGCAGAAGATTTTATATACATGTATACATGTAATTTAAAGATAGACTCAGAGTTCAACTACCTTTTGCGATTCTTTTTAATACAAAATTGCACTGGAGGAACTCCCCTTGATCATTTTCTTTGTGTATTCTCTATTCCATTTTCAGTTCAGGAAAATTTTGTAATATGATACTATTATGTGTATGGAAGAAAACAATTAACTTTCTTAGTACTCATAGAATCTGTAAACTATGAACATAATTACATGTTTCCTTTGATTTCTCTGAACTCTTTCTGAAGTCACTCTAATTTTTACCTTGAGAGAGAAGTTTGACCTCTAGTTTTCCAGAGTTACCTAGAAGAGTAATTATTATTATTTTTTTATTATATATTTCCTTAACAACAACAGTTTTGTTTAGCTATCTAAGGTTTGGTAGGTGATACACACTGAAGTGCAGGCAGACAGATGGATAGGGAGTCAAGGGATGAAAGATTTCTAATCTTTGTTTAAAGAACTGATGCTTTTCTTAACTATTTCTGTTATTTTTATTATTTTTTATGTTTCCCATGAAGATACATTATTAGTGAGAGACTAAAAAACAAACAAACTAAAATAACAATCACTTATGTAGTATACCCAAGGAACAAACGCATTGCCTTTAGTGGATTCAGACTCAGCACGATCCTATTGGACAGGTTAGGACTGTCCCCCATTTCCTAAGTTGTGAACCCCTTTGCAAACAGACTGCTACACGTTTCTTCTGTGGAAAGGTTGGTAGATTTCAGTTACTGTAAGCGTGTAGCTACTGAACCAGCAGACATTCATCAGTTAAGTACAGGTAACTTCATAAAAAACACAACAGGGCTAAACTACCATAAAACATTTCAGATCATATATTCAGATGTAATATAGTATTTTATTTTCTAAGATTAGGCTTAGTTTCTGAATCTGTCCTGAGCTTCCTTTTGCCTGCTGGCAGAAATATCATATTAGTTAATTTCATTGTCACACAATTATTTCAGATTTAAATGAACAATCCAGGATTTTTTCCTAGGTATGAACTTAAGACCCGTTGGTTCTTTTGCCTTTTTTTTTTTTTCATTTATTTTTTTTATTACGACTGAGTGAAAATATACCTTCCTGTATAAATTCACATGTCCACCTATATGCAGCTTCCACTGCTCTCCCTGCCTGGTGACAGCAGACTATTCCTCTCTGCTCCATACATGTCTCATCCTCCCAACAGTCTCCTGTCTCATCCCACATTCCTGGCTACAGGAAGTGCAGTTTCTCTGCCCTTTAAGTGACACACAGCTATGATTGTTCTACTGCTTCTACGCCATATGGAGATAGAAAGCTCTGGAACAAAATACTTCCCAGAGTAACAGATAGGACATTCATAACAGGCCATTGTTACTTTTAAATTGTCAATTTTACTTGGCAATTCGATATCCCCGCACATTTGTATTTAACTAGATGTAGGCATATGAGCAAGGGGAGAAATGAACCTAGAGCCCTTGTTCAACATCTGTTTTGTGTCTTTCACCAACTCAGTGGTTCATTGTTTAGAATAGAAATACAGGTAAGAGTTTTTTGAGCAAAATTGGCATGAACTGACTTTTCTTAGTTAGATACTACCTGTCCTAGTCATCTAGTGCTGCTTTAACAGAAATACCACAAGTGGGTGGCTTTAACAAAGAGACATTTATTTTGTCACAGTCCAGTAGGCTGCAAGTCCAAATTCAAGGCAACAACTCCAGGGAAGCTGCTCTCTTCTGGCTCTGGAGGCAGGTACTTGCCATCAATCTTCCCCTGTCCAAAGGACAAACTTTGCTTCCTCCTCTGCTTCGTGGTGGTTTGAGTTCCCCAACTTCATACTTGCTTCCTTTTCCTTCATATTCCAAGAGGTTGACTCAAGGTGCAATAGAATCTTACACACTTAATCCTGCCTCCCCTGTACAACTGCTACCCAACCTCCCTCATTAATGTCATAGAGTCAGGGTTTATAGTATTAGGAACATTGCACAATGCTGGGAATCATGGCTCAGCCAAATGGCTACACCTACTATTTGGGGGACATAATTCAATCCATGACACACTCAAAATTTCATTATCTTACGACTGGACTGTAGAGTTTAGCCTTGTAATACAAGAATCATTGATTTTTATGATTCAGTGGAAAATTCATGTTAGGGGATGTTATATTCTTAATGTCATTATGCAGATAGATGGTAACAATGAATCTAAAAGGGAGGCTGTGGGAAAATATAAACCAATAATTCACAATACCTTCCTGACGCATGTGAACTAATTTACAAAGTTAGGGATTATTAGTTTGATATTTCAGAGATTGTGCAAGAAAAACAGACCTAAAGAGTAATGGCTAAATTTATAGGTATACAACTTTGATGCAATATTTTTAGTAGAAGCAACTAATTCCTTTGGGATAGCTGCAGATTCAGAGATCTGAAAACCAAAGTGAATTAATCAATCTGTAATTAGATATGGCAGACTTGGTGTTTCCCACTGGATGCAACGGGATCAAGATCAATGTCTTTCCTTGACTTTGCAGCTCTTTCTAGACTTGGCATTCCTTTCTAGTCTTTTCTTTTTCTGGGAGTCATTCTGCCTGATTTATTCTAAACTATGCTTGTAAATTTTCTGACAATTTTCTATGTATGAGAGTATGGCACCTTTCTCCCTTATCCTATTTGAATGATCTCAGCTTCTGCACTCTCTTGTAGAGCTACAATAAATCATAATATTTTATCCAAATCTATTTCATTCAACTCTGATGGGAATATTCCATAAACATAAAAATCAGATAAAACTAATAGCCGTGTTTTCAATGTTTTAACTTGAGAATTACGCAAACCAAATCTACTTAACACAGGGAACATCTATGAAGAAGGCTTTAAATTCCTCTAAATCTTTCTCCAGTTTCCTCTTTGCCTCTAAAAACCAAAGCTGCTGAAAGCTTCAACAAGCTCCTTTTTATTTTTCTCATTAGTATGAATTTCAATTTGTCCAAGTCTCTAGATTCAAAGAATGCCCTTTAAGACTCCTAAATTCCCGACACCTGAGGTCTGCAGCATACGCAAGTAGCAGCAGAGAATAGAGCTTTAAATTATTGCTTATCTAAAACTGAACATCTCCATGCTCAGCTAGAATCATTTAAATTTAGGATCTCTACCCTAATAATGTACAGCTTGAGATTTAGCCAGTCATGAACTTGACAGCAGTCTTCCTTAAAGGGCCAGAATTTAAACATGTAGTTAACATTTTTTGTCTACTTTTGCTTCTCCTTTCTTCTTCTTTTTTTAAAGAGTCTAAGCCATCTGGTTCTTTCATCAGAAGCCAAGAGGCTAAAGAATATTCTCTTCCTGAATGACAGCCCACAAATGGCATGACATTGCAGAATTCTGTGAATATTGCAATGTCAGAAAGTTGTGATCTAAGACAACATAAAATAACCAGAAAACCCAAGGAAACTTGAGAAATAATGTCAAAAGAAAACCTACCTTAAATTACTAGGAAAGAAGATACAGAATTACTGCTGTAATTTGGTCATTCCATTCAAGTGACAATGAGATATATCCTATACAGTGAAATGTGACATTTCTTCCCAGTCAGTAATCTAATCTACATAAATAGAAGTGATAGACAGCTACTTCTTGGAGCTATAAAACCACCTTTACTAAAATTTTTCAAACTACAAAAAAAAAAAAAAAAAATTGTCTGCTAGTGCAGAAAAGAGGTAGCATGAATGTAGTCTCCTTAGAGATTTTACACAGACACACATTTGAGACCACACTTCTGACTTCTGACAAGCAGAGGCCCTTATGACTTGGTAATGGGCTTGGACCAGCAAGGTAGCACACGTTTGGCTCAGAGTAGAGGTTGATGTCTGCCACACACTAGCTTTCATGAAAAAAGTCTCTTCCAGCAGAACAGATGGCATGCCACAGCTCAACTTTCTGTGCCTCTCTTTCACAGATTTTTTTTTTCTTTCAGTATGATTCTGCATGTTTATTTAATTATTTTATCCTGTTCAAGGGCATCCTGTAACCATCTGTGCAGCCCTGTGATGGTCTACTTGTTTACCAATGACAGAAAGAACCTTCTTGCAACCAGCTCTGGTTAACATAAAAGTCTGTTTTCCTTAGAGTCAGACATTTATGTTCCTTTTTCTAATGATTTGAGTTGTTCATTGACTACTTCATATTTATTGTGTTATGAATGTAAACTATTGTATGTTAGGAATATTTGTGTTTCTTTGAAAATTAGCTCATGGATTTATGGAACACATGAAATTTTTAGCCCAGGTTCAAACACTATTATCTTTCAGAATTCATTAAATCTTTTCAAAGATCACCTGGAGTCTATAGAAATTTAGTATATGAACAACTTCACAGTGGACTTACAAAGAGTTTAGTTTTGAAAACTAGTGCAATAAAAATATTTCTTCAATTTAAATAGTTTGATAAGCAGGCTTTTTCATTGTAGGAATGTAGTAATTGAACAATTCTACTTGAAAAAAAAGGACTTCTAGGTCATAATCACATTTAAAACATCACAAATTATAATCACTTTGTTTCCACAACTTTGTTACTGCAGCTTTGTGAAGTAAAATTAATTTCACTTCATTAACAGTTTCTTAACAGACATTTCATTTTTTTTTAAGTTGTGATGTAAGAGTGTCATTAGTTCAGATTATTGTAACATATAGTGCTCTGATTATTCGAGGCACAAAACTATGCAATTTCTTAACAAAGTCTAAATTTTAATGTTTCTTACAGCAAAACACTATAAATTGTTGTATTTAATTATAATAGTATCTATTGATAGTTGTATAGAAAAACAAATGCATATTGTGAAACTGCCTTCAATTTTCTTGAGTAAAATCATTTGTCAAAGGCATGATAAAAGGTTCATGTTTATTTTAGAGGCTTTTCTACTCATTATATAATCTCTTACATACAATGTGGGTCACTTTGTTTTTGAAATGGCATTTGGCAGTTCTCATACTCTAATAAATGATTTACCTGAACACAAAGGACATTCATTTTCTCATTCTCAAAGATACATCTAAATTGGATTTATAAATAAATAAATGAGCAGATAGCATACTTTTATTGCCCTGGGCTCATTTTTCTTGTCATCCTCTTACAGTTACCGGTTTGTCCTCCTCACCTTTTTCTGCCGTTGTTTGCTTGATGACCCTGCAGTTACCGTGTATACTTGACGCATAGCTAGAAAAAGAATTCGTAACCATAATCAGGATAAAAGTAGATTTTAAAAGGAATGGTGATAACCATTCATCCGAAAATATACTCAAACTATTAAAGAAATCTGTGGGTGACTCCATTGTACAATATCTGATTTTCTGCGGGAAACAAGATTTGATCCCGGGAGGGGTCGTTTACTCAGATTCAGGCATTTTAAATTAGCTTGGCATGCATATAATCTCTTCATATAACAGACAAAACAGAATTCAACATGAGTAAGAAGTTTATTTTAAGAAATGTTAATAGAGTGCAGATTAATTGGCTCCAAAGTGTGAATTAATACAGGACAATACAAATGATAGGATTGATTATAAAACACCCAGCAGAGCAGTAAAATTCATCATGTAGCTAAGATAGAAAGAAAACAAGCAAAGGTAGTTTAGATGGGAATAGATGAGTAACATAGTAACATTGACTTCTTTCTTGGAGCAATTAAAGATATGGGGAACTCCACTGCAAGAAACTAGACCCATTCCATGCCTGCTGTGGTACCACCGCTTCTGTGTTTCCTTGCAACAAAGTCTTCTGAGACTCATGCTGGGGACAAAATTGATATTAAGCAATCTTCCATATCTAGTGGTTAAGCTAGAATACACCATTAAATGCATTCACTTCCCCACATCTAGGAATAGGCAGATAGTCATTATTATTATTTTTTCTTGTTGCTACTATTTGTTATATAAAAAAGTAAATATTTCTGGAAGATAAAGACACTTCTTTGTGTGGAAGTCAAGTAAATGCTATATGGAAATGCAAATATTATAAAAAATACATGTTTTTTGGTAAATGGTCAGTGTCCTTAAGAGTTATATAAAACATTATTTAACACATTAGTCCCTTAGTAAGTAACACAGGAAAGTTAATACTGTAAAGAGAATACATTAGAAAGCAAGTATCGGTTTTCAGATATTGTAGTAAAGGGATCTGGTTGCACATTACTTAAGCACTCTGCTGCCATCTGAAAGGTTTATGGTTGGAACCCAGTCACCTACTCTTTGGGAAAAAGACTTGCTGATTGGCTTCCATAGAGTTTACAGTCTAGAAAACCCTATGGTGTAGTTCAAGTCTGTCACATGGGGCTATTGTAAATCAGAGTTAACAGCACTCAACAATAGAATATTTAATAAATAGTTGTTAAATGGATAAATTGGGATATGTTTACTTCAGCTCACATTTTCACAAAGAACTTCACATCAATTTTATTAAAAATGAAGCCATGAAAGGTGATATACATAGATGGTGGTTTGAAATCTGTGCTACCTGTCACTTCTAAATTTTATAACTTGATATCAGTGAATCAAGATATTTCCATATTTAAATGTAATTATTTTAATTTTTCACAGAATCAAATGTATTGACAATTGCTTATTTGTTATACTTCAGATTTGCTTTAAGGAGCTTTATATTGCTTGACCATCAGAAATCACCACTGTATTTGTAGTAAGGATGGTTTTGAGACCATTACTTACTTTAATGCAAAGTGACCTGTTTACAAGGGTACCCAGGAGACCTTTTACACTCTTCTATTCCAGGAAAGTCATGCTTCTCCTAATCAAACGCATGGATGTGATGAATGTTTGGGCCAACCATATAACACTCCATAATCACTTCCCATTACAGCTACTAAGACAGTCAAAGACAAATTTGTGGCTTATCTAAATAATACAGAACTGAATGTACACGTGTTTAACAAACTAATCACATGCCTTAAATCATTATTATTATTATTATTAGTTGCTCCTCAGCCTTCCTCTCCATTTTTTCTCTCAGTCTGTCATTTGTTTTTTGGGGTGGGGGGATGTGCATCTCCAGAAACATCTCAAATTCTTTACTAGGATAATGTATCATATAAATAATCAATACATATATACACAGATCACACTGTTGTCAGTAGATTCTGACAAAAATAATAGTGTAAGCAAAGTACCAGCTTAATAAATATTGAATTGAATAGAATAAGTGAGCAGGTACATAAATTTATATACAGTAACTAACTTAAAGGGCAACCTTTACTCACTGAGGACTTTAGTTATGAATAGGAAATTTAGAACAATGCATACATTTTAAAAAGTTTATTCAATAATTTTTTTACTGTAACATATATGCAAGGTATATATATATGTAAATGTCAAAATGTACTATTAAAAAAATGAAAAGATCGTATTTTCAGAGATCTTGTTACAGAGAAAGAAAATTCTCAACCAATGAAGATAACACAAGTAATCTGCAGATAAAATATTTATGATATACATTTGGGGAAAGATAAATGTAGTTAGCAAAACCCAGCTAGCAAACCACATTTCGCTAATTCGATTTTATAATTATTAGAGAAAACTTTATTTTCTTACTTAAGTTGCTTTATTGTATTTAGATAATCTTGTTTAAATCACTAACATAATAATGTGAGAGGAAAGGAACACTTACTGGACTCTTACACTCCAAATTTTTGTGCATCTTTATTATCACTAACAATCAATTATTATAAGAATAACACAGCTTAGCTAACCACCTCAAAATGTGTTGGCTTAAGGAAAAATGTTTTATACACCTGTACTCTGTTGCTGTATTTCGACTGAACTCAGGGTAAAAGCCTGATGCCATAGAGTCAATTCTGGTACATAGGGACCCTACAGGACAGGGTAGAACTGCCCCTAGGGTTTCCAAGAAGCGGACTGCCAACCTTTTGGTTAGCAGCTGAGCTCTTAACCACTGTGCCACCAGAGCAGGAGTGCCTCCAAGGTACAGACTAGGCAAAAAGCTTCATCACGTGTCTCTCACACTCCTCGGACCAGTGCGGACCAGTGGGCCAGCTAGGGAACATTCTTCCCACAGTGATGTCAGAATGCAAGATGACAAGCACATCTTGCATGCGTATTTGAAGTCTGTGCATGAAATATACATGTTGGATCCGAGTCGATTCCAGCTCAGTAACAACCCTATGAGTCAGAATGTGTCAGACTTGACTTGGTAGTACTAGGTTCCGTTTTGGTTTGGCACAAATTATAAGTTGACATATGTATACTACGTCGCCGACCAATACAAGTCACACGACCAAGGCTAAAAACGAAGGATACAGGAGTACGTTCTGCCTCTAATGCCAGACATAATAAGCTCATGCACCAAAAGATGAAGATTAATGACATATAAAGATCTGAGGCTGAAACATATTCTTCTTCTTCACCCAAATCCCTGTAACTTATCAAATCAGCACCTCAGTCTTATGTCCAAGATTGTATGATCAAAATCAAAGTTGGCACGTAACTGCACATAGCCTAGAAAACCAGATGCTGCAATGAGTTTTATTTGTCCATAGCTTTTTCTATTAACTCCAAAGAAAGGCAGAAAATTTTATTTGACTGTCAGTATGAGTCAAAAAAAGGGAAGACGTTCAATAAACATCGAAGTGTGATGCCTGTTTTACCTTGCGCACCCTCCAAAGTGCCTTCAATGATATGTTAAATACATATTGATACACATATGTTGATTTACAAACAACGCATTGAATACATTGGAACACAGTCTAAAGATAAAGAAAATTCTTTGTCGTTGGAATCAACGCAGGTCTAAGTTTCATAGAAAAGACAGGCAAAAAAGCAAAAGAACTGCTTGTCAGTCTACAAATTATAATTTTTTCAATATTTTCATAATATGTATTTCTTTCATTAGTAGGAGAAACAAAAACCGAAGCAATCAAACCTGTAGCGGTTCAGGTGATTCTGACTCATAATGACCATACAGGACAGAGTAGAACTTCCCCATAGAGTTTTCAAGGAGCACCTAGTACATTTAAACTGCCAGTCCCTTGGTTAGCGGCTGCAAATTTTAACCATTACACCTCCAGGGTTTCCAGCAGCACAAAAGACAAAACTGAAAACCAAATCCACTGCCACCAAGTCAATTCAGACTCACTGTAACCCTAATAAGACAGAGTAGAACTGCCTTCTAGAGTTTCCAAAAAGTGCCTGTTGGATTCGAACTGACAGCCTTGTGGTTAGCAGCCATAGCACTTAACCACTAGGCCACCAAGGTTTCCACAAATGGCAGAGGAAAACCATAACCATGTTTCGGTCAAGCAACTGAGTGTACTTGCATCTGAAAATACACATTTTAAGTCAGGTACAGCTTTGTCCTGAATAATATGACTTACGAAAACATTCTGATTAGTAACCTTGAACAGTTAGGATTAAGAAATCGGACCACTAGTAATTAGACTTTATGAATAGCTTTAAGTTAAAAATAAGTCAGGAGAGGAAGGAAAATTAAAAAACAGAAAAGGAAAAAGGAACACCTTTTTAAGAAGGATGAGTTACTGTAAACCTTGTCCTGCTTTAACAAAATTAGAAGTGCATTTCTGGGTACGTGCAGTGTAGAGTTAGAGAATAAGCTATAAAGGGTCTGAGAGTTACACACTGAAGCTGCTTTTATTTTCATGTTCATTCTCTTTGGAAAATGTTCTGAGAACATCCCTCAATGGAAACTGAGTGAAGGGTGATCTGTGCTGAGGAGGTCATTCCCACCGTACCTGCTACCAGGCAAACGTCTCTCTGGAAGCAGCTTTGTGTCCTCATTAAGCATTACCACAAATGGTGCTTGTTTCATTCATACTAGGGCAAGATTTTCTCGAGAGTGAAAACATAAAGGTGGAAAGTTGTCTTTACTGTCTTTCAATAACTTTTTAATTTCCTCCTGCCTAAAAAGCTGTTTGCTCAGATATCCATCTGTCTCATTCCTTTCTGAGCCTTGCTTGCCGTTGACACTTTCTGAAACAACTCTTCTTCTTATGGAAGGGCACTCTTCCATCACATTATTTTGTGTACCTTCGCCATGTCGGTTCTTCACGGCAGTTGTCCCCACTTGACATGTGACATATTTCCTGTTTATGGTATCTGCTCTCAGTTGGCTATAAGTGCCATAAAAACAAGGAGTTTTTCTTTTGATTCATGGCGGATCTCACAGTACTGGCATGCTGTTTTGTTTTTGTTGAACAAATTAATGACTTTCCTCCTTCCTCTGTACCTAGCCTATCTCTGGAACATTTGGTAGAGTTCCTTGTAATAAACTTAATGTATTGCTTATTCCAGTAGCTTGGTCCAGTACCAAGTAAGAGGGCTTTACTAGAATTCCTGTGTAAATATCAACAACAGTAAATGCTTTAGTACCTAAATAATGTGTCTTAATGAGGAAATTTTAAAAGATAAAGGGAAATAGATTTTCAGTATCTTCAGTGCTAGCCAAAACAAATTATATAGAGATAGCCTGGGTATGACCTACAAAAACTGGCATATTTGTCTTATGCTGACTGTTATGGTTTTCCTTCTTCAATGAAAACAAAATGCAAGAAAATAAAAGTAAACAGTAGATACAGGAAAATAAAAGGTTAAGTACATAAAAATAGGTGAATTATGTTAGCATCTCTTAGCAGACAGAAAACAGTAGCATATTTCTTCAGATAGGGACTTAAAAATAATACAAAGGAATTTTTGTAAAGCTTTTCATTGTTTTTTTTCTTTGCAGATAGATCAGATACAGCTTATTTTGTCACTATTATTTTACATATGAAGTTTTTAAAAAGAAAAAAAATCTGGAAAATTCAAAACTTTAAGTTGACCTACTAAAAGATACTTAGTATTGCTTTAGGATTCGGAGAAAGCTCAAGTGTGAGCAAATTAATAGGTGAAATACATTTTTTTTTTCTTTTGGGAATGACCTCACAGGGAAATCATGTGGAGTCTTAACGAACACTACGCTTAGTGACAGTCCTGAGTAAACAGAGCCTGTTTGCTTTTTATGGAAGTGGGTGGGGACACCGAAAATTGATTTATGTGAGGAAATAATCCTTAATATCAAACAAACTGCTTTGGAAAAAACCTTTTATCATTACTGAAAATGTTGTCATAACAAAAGCTCCTTCAATGGTCCCACCCCTCTTAAGATTAAATGACAGTTGTAGATGGCAATAAATGGCAGCTCTCTAACATCTACAAACCACTTTTAAATAAACATGGCTACTGATACTTAGCAGCACTGTGAAAATTAAGATTTCTTGGTCAGCCTAAGTTAAAATCATATTTTGCATATTTAGCTTCAAATTAAAATTAGCTGGATTATCTTAATAGACTGAAACTTGCCTGAAAGGCTATCACCATATTTCTATGCAAATAATGTGTGTCTTCTGTGTTTGTTTAACTGCTGTCCCCTTCCCCTGAGAGCACCCTCACATGGGACACCATGCCAATTCTTTTTAACATGTTCTGTAAAATGTATTAGCATAATAGGCTTACAAAAATTCATCGCAATGGGGAGGGGAGTGGACTCAGCCAGCAAGCAAACACAGAAGACACACATTATTTACATTAAAATACAGTAAACGGTTTTGTCAGCTGGCCTCATACTAATTGTTGTTGCAATTCAGTATTATTTACATATTGGATATTTATTATTTTAATATTAATTTAGAAATTCTGTTAATAGATGTATAACATATTATAAATATTTTGTTGTCATTATTATTGGATGTCAACAAGTCAGTTCTCCCTCGTAGTGACCTCATATACAGCACAATAAAACACTGCCAGTCCAGTGCCATCTTTCAATCCTTGCCATGTTTCAGTCCATTTTTGCAGAAATTATGTCATTTTTTTCTCTGTCTTTTTCAGTGACTCTCTACCAAGGCTGATGTCCTTCTCCAATAACAGATCCCTCTTGATAACGTGTCCAAAATATGTGAGCGAAGGTTTCCTATCCTTGTGTCTAAGTAGTTTTCTGGATGTATTCCTTCAAGACACCTCTGTTCCTTCTTCTAGCACTTCATGGTATATTCGATGTTCTTTGCCAACATATTTCAAAATCCTCAATTTTCTTCGGTCATTGTCCAGCTTTTACATGCACATTAGGAGACTGAAAAATACAATGGTTTGGGCTAGGTGCACCTTAACCCTCAAAGTAGCATCTTTACTTTTTAACACCTCATTGCTGCTGCTGTTGTTAGGTGCTGCCAAATCAGTTCTGACTTATACCAACACCATGCACAACAATACAAGCCACTGCCCAGTCCTGTGCCGTGTCCACAGTCGCTTTCATGTATAAGCTCATCGTTGAAGACACAGTGTCCATCTATGATGACGTTTTCTTCTTTTTTACTGAACCTCTACTTTACCGATCATGATGTCCTTCTCTATGGCCTGATCCCTCATGACAACACGTCCAAAGTATGTAAGAAGTAGTCCTGCCAGCCTTACTTCCAGGAAGTACTCTGATTGTATTTCTTCCAGAAGAGCTGTGTTTGGTTTTTGGCAGTCACTGGTACATTAAACCTTCTTCTCCAATATCACAATTCAAAGGCATCAATTCTTCCACTGTCTTTCATGTTCGTGTCCAGCTTTCTTATGCATATGATACAACTGAAAATACCGTCGTTTGGATGGGACTCAGTTCTACCCTGGCCCCTAGGGTCACCATGAGTCAGATCCGACTCGATGACACTTGGCTTTTGGCTGGGTCAGTTACACCTTGGTCTTCAAGGTGATATGTGTTCTTTCCAATGCTATAAAGAGGTCTTGTGCAATAGATTTTCCCAGTGAAATGCGTCTTTTGATTTCTTGACTGAGGATCCCATGAGTGTTGATGGTAGAACAAGTGAAATGAAATCCATGACTACTTCAGTCCTTTCTCCATTTATCTTGTCTGTCTGTTTGTGTTACTGCGGGGGCTTGCATGTTGCTGTGATGCTGGAAGCAGTACCAGTGATATTAAGATACCAACAGAGTCTTCCGTGGTAGACAGATTTCAGCTCAGTTTCCAGACTAAGATAGACTAAGAAGAAGGATCCAGTAGTTTAATTCTCACAAGAATTACCCACTGAAAGCTGTTTGAACAGCAGTGCAATAGTTTACACTTTAAAGATGTCTTTTTTAGCACATTTGCCCAATGCAATAATTCTTGATATTTTGACTGCTTCTTCCACGGGTGTTGATAGAGGATACAAGTAAAATGAAATCTTTGACAACTTCAGTATTTTCTCCATTTATCATGATGTTGCTTGTTTGTGCAGTTGTGAGGGTTTTATTCCCATCATTTTGAGAAGTAATCCATACTGTAGGCTAGAGACTTTGATCTTCGTCAGTAAGTCCTCTTTACTTTTATTAAACAAATTTTTATCATCTGCATATCACAGGTTGTTAGTGAGTCTTCCTCCAATCCTGATACAAATAATTAGAATACAGTATGTAACAGGTAAAGAGAATTGTGTGTTTGTGTGCTTGCCTCTTGATACGGACATGTCTGGTATAGTAGCCTTTGACATACAGCTTCTTACATTACTCTCATATGAAAAAATCTAATGTATATGTTGTCAATGATAAAATGTTATAACCTTATCAAATCTGTGAGTGCCTGTAAAAGTTCCACTAAACTTATACAATAGCAAAACATGCTATTGTATATATTGGGCACTGATGATAAAAATTTCCAGTTACAACTATTTGCAGATACAGTAGCATCCAATAATAGTATACTAAAGATATTTAAGTCAGGTTTCTCCAGAAGAACAAATTTTAAAGAATTGGCTTATATGTTGGGAGTATGAGTGGGGTTGACAAGTCCAAAAATCCATAGAGTAGATCAGTTGACTGGAAATTCGGCTGGATTTAATACTTTCTTGAGGCAAAAATATCTTTTTCTCTGAAAAAAAAATCAGCTTATTCTCTTATAGAAAATTGGCTAAATTCCTTTACTTAGAGTCAATTCAACAACAACATTTTTGGCTCAATTTGAAATGGTGGCTGTAGCACGTATCCGAACCAGACTGGTAATTTCTACTGTTCTCATATAATCTCCTAGGAACTCCATGACCCTGGTGTTCCATAATCAAAAAGGAAACACTATTTATCTTAAAATTTTTGACAGGATTGTTTAACATAATGTAAGTATACTCACTGAAACAACTCCACAAGTACCTTTCTTTGTTTTTTGACTTAAAATTCATAGTGCAGAAGACTCAAACTAATTTTGATTTCCGCACCCCCCCAAAAAATTCTTACATGTTTTGGATGGATGCTTGCTGCTGGCAGTGAATTCTACTCAAATGTAAAATATTTAAAGCAATAACATGCACACTTCTTTAAGCATGTATATTTTTCTATTCAAGAGGGATGCTAGAAGCAGTTCACTTTTGTGATTAAAAAAATAAAAAGTACTCAAAATTAATTTATTTGTAAAATAATTTTACTCATCCATGAGCATTCAGTCCTTAGGAGTGATAAAAATGGATTCACTTTTCCATAGCTTCTGAACAACACAGATTAGAGCCCAGACCAGAATAGAAATCACACCAAACTCATGGCAGCAACTAGTGACATGTGCTACGCATGTCATTAAATCTCGTTCTCTCCCCCAAGTGTATGTGATTAGTTCCAAGCCTTTTTCAGACCACAGATCACCAGAATAAACCTAAGAGAAACTGTAGTGGGTTATATTTATAAGGGAGAATTAGAGTCTTCTGCAAATTCTGCAGTGTGTTGTCTCCACTAATGATAATACCAAAAGCAGTGCTATAAAATAATGAATGCCATTGACAGCAACTCTAACCACAGAAAGTTCTCCACTCAGGTAATGAGGGTATGTCTTCTGCTAAGCTGTCTTCCCGATATTATTAAGCTAACCAACACAAGGAGAAAAAATGATAACGTATTTGTGCCTTCTAAATGTTTGAAGTTGGAATACTTAGAATCATCCTCAGCATTTTCATTTTATCATTCTGTTATACTCTAAATGCTCTCCTAAGGTCTACATTCATTTTTTCCAAATTCAAACTGCATAAAATTTCTGCACTTTGAAATTATGAGCAATGTAAACCTCACTGGCCTTTTCCCAGTGATTTTATCTCCTCTGTTGTGAACGATTTTCCCCAACAGTGAGAAAAATGACACTTCCCCCCAAGAGATGGAGGTAACAAGCAGAATTCCTCAGTAAGCAGAAGAGACCTGACCAAGATAGAGCCAAATTTGGAAAATAATACTGAGAAATAGGTAGCTTAATATAGTACAGAAATTTCTGGCTACCTCTTGCCTGGGGATGGGTTCCCAGAGGTCTGAATTAATATAGACAAAAGATAGAGAAATGTATAGGAATCAGTAGAAATGAGTAAAGAAAATGTACTTATACACACATTCTCTTCATCATCATTTTGACTCATGCCAAGGCCAAGTGCCAAGCTATATATATTGCCAATAAGTAATTAATCTCACACTCATGGGTCATCTGATTTTAAATACAATCTCAAAAATTAGGAAAAGCACATAAGCACACATGTATAGGGTTGACTTCATTATGCAATTCTTGAATTCTGTATTAGAGTAAGCCAAACAACAATCTAATAAATTTGCTTTTCTCAAATATTTAGCTGTCTCATGCAACAATTCTAAGTATATTTTGAAGGAAGAATTATTTGGATAATTCTTCGCAAACTTCTCAAAACTTCTCTATGGTGATTCTTCACTTTAAAAATATGCACACATAATTTATCAATTTATTTGCTGCAGTTATAGTACATTTGCCTAAGATGAAAAGATGAAGTCTGTTTTCTTTTGAACTTAAATACATGTAATTGAATAATATTTTTCCTATTGTTGTTTCATCATTTTTGTTTTAAATTCCTGCTTGATTATCTCCAGAAACCAGACTTGATTATACTTTGGAACAGCTTTATATTACTTTTAGGTTTTATGGAAAATGATTAAATATTAACTTAATTCAATCTCAGTAGCTTCATATTTATTGCAAGGTTATTGATGATGCACATTTTCAATGTCTTTTTCTCAAGTGCTTCCCTTTTATCTTTATAGAAGAGAAATTATTATCTTCTTAGGATGTATTCACTAAAATACTCAAGTAAGAATCTTGTTTTCCTAATTGTTCAGTCTATCTCTGCCTGCAACATCATTTCTAATTAGTGAGTTATTTTAACTTAGAAATAAGGATTTTAGAAGCAATGTGTGCGGCAGAAAGTTGACTCTTCAAAAAGCCAACTGTGGAGGCACAGAAATATTAGTTACTATAAATATTAACACTGTGTCCTACTTCTACCACAGGAACTCCTACTAGACAGAAAACTAATCTGCTTAACAGATTCATTACATTAACTTGGAATACTTTTTAATTAACACAAGATTTGGAATCAGAAATAGAGGTGGAGATGGACACACACACACACACACACACACATGCAAACAAAATCCAAACCCATTGCTTCCAAGACAATTCGAACTCATAGTGACCCATAAGATATTTTCCAAGGCTATAAATCTCTATAGAAGCAGAATGCCACATATTTCACCCATGGATCCACTGGTGGTTTAGAAATACATATTTCCCAAGTAAATTTCTTCCCTCCCTGCCTACATACACTGCTTGGATGTAAAGTATATGAACTATCCTGTAAAAAGCATTGCCATTGAGTCAATTTTGACTCACAAAGACCATCCATATAGGACAGAGTAGAACTGCCACAGAGGGTTTTCAAGGTTACAGTCTTATGGAAACTGACTGGCACATTTTTCCCCTGTGGAGCAGCTGTTGGAATTGAATTGTCACTCTTTCAGTCAGTAGTTGTCTTGGGATGGGTTTTGTAGAGAAGCAGTAAAGTATATAAGTATATGTAGAGAGAGATTTACACCAAGGAAACAGTTCTTACAGTTGTGCAGGCTGTAACATCTCAAGTTTATGGGTCCAGCTACAGGCCTCCCAATTCATACAGCTACAGAATCTGGCAAACTCATAATCAGCAGGACGGAGGACAGAGATCCCATTCACAGACTATGAAGGTCAATGAATTCCAAGGTTGACAGGCAAGACTGCAAGGATTCTTCTGATTCACATAGCTACCCACACACCCAGTGCCATCAAGTCAGGATCAACCTGTAGAGACCCCAGAAGTCAGAGTAAAACTGCCCCATAGAATTTCCAAGCAGTGCCTGGAGGATTTGAAGTGACAACCTTTTGGTTAACAGATGTGTCGCTTAACCCACTATGCCACCAGGGTTTCCTCACATAGTTATGGTGGCTAGCAAACCTAAGATGAGCAGATTGGAAAGCAGGACTCTTTCTTGCAGGCTGTGAAGATCAATCCAAAGATTGACAGGTAAACTGCTCATTCAAGTCCCGAGAACCAGTGATTAGACAACAAGAGGTAGCTGTTGAATACAGAACAAGCCAAAAACTTTGACAAGACAAGCATTAGGTAAGAAGCGGGCAGAAGGCAGAGAGATAAAGATTCATGATCAGTAAGCCACCACAGGCCCTGCTGCCACTGGTCCCCCTCAGCAGATTCCATCAGGGATTGACGACATATCATATTTCAACAAGGAAGTGATCACAAAGTTATACAATTGCTAAAACACTTAGAATCATGGCCCAGCCAAGTTGATACACTATCTTAACCTTCACAGTAACACTTAACCACAGCAACCAACACCAGGACTCCCTATATGACATATATTCACTAAAAACTATACGTTTCTATTACGATCTGTCCATTCAACTTAAGTAGAAAATTGCCCAATGAATTTTTTTTTTTTTAAGTGATTACCAAAGCCTACCAATCTTTGTGTTCAATTCTTGGAATCACTGAAATATTATACCACTACCTATATCAACATTTGGGAAATATTTAAATACACATAAACTTTACTGACCTAATTTTCCATAGAAGTACTTTTTTTAAGGAAGACAATAGAAGGAATAATTTTATCACATATTTTACAGTCTGAAATAACACTTAAGAATCCCAGATATTACCTAGAATTTTCTTCTCTCATGTTCAAAAATTCTGCCTCATGTAAGGCAAATACTGAGTCTTTTTTTGTCATTTCATTGGATTTTTATATCCTAACAAAGATGTGCGCTCATCTGTCATTTTCCCACTTGAAGTGCCCTAAGTGAGAAATGAGAGTGCCCTAAGTGTAACATAAGTTCAATTTCTGTCACTTTACACAGGACTTTCCTGGGTATACTCTATTCCTAAGTCTTCCCATAAAAACTTACCAGAAAAAGATAGCTTAGAGTAGTTATTCTCTCCGAAGGGAAACTGAACGAATCCATGACAAAACATGTTGCTTTATCTCTCTTCTGGGCTTGAGAACTTGCTTTTCATTTTTTCCCCTATGGTTGTAACAAAACTATATCTTGATCTTTTCATTCTGATGAAGCTGTCATTTGGAATTGTTTTCAGGGCTGCTGGATTTTAAACTTGATTCATTGCTGAGGTTGGGTCCTGGCTATAAAATTGTAAATCCTAGAACTTAATGTTGAAGGGACTTAAGAACAAACAGAAAGACTTACAACTTTTAACAATGCAGTGTTCCACATTTGGAACATGTTATCTACTGGATTCATAAATACAGCTAAAATGAGAGCATCCTGATGTCTTTTCCAGAGCATATTTTACATTAAATCATTTTAATGAGAAATTTGTCATAAAAGAGTAATGTAGAGATTGTTTAGCTATGTAACTCTAATCTATGTGATCCTTTGAAAAGCACATACAAATAGCTTTGGGCTTCAAATGATTTCTAATCTATGAAATGAAGGAACAATGACCAGCAGAATATCTTTTTATTTTTCTTCTCAGAACAAGTGACATCATCAGCAACTGGAATTGAACAAATGACTTAAAGCTTTATTGAAACAGTGTGTCTTCAACTGTACGAGCTGAGTCATGCCTTTTAGAGAAGAAATGACTAAGTAGAGGTTGTTCAATTTCATTTTTTTTTAAATTACCAGTTGTAGTAAATATTTTGGTAAATAAGTAATTGTCAAATTTTTATTTGATCCATATTAAATTTGTTCCCTCTCTACCATACACAGTCCTGATTACAAATCTTTTATCATTTTTTGTTTGTTTATACAGTGATACAAACTAACTGGAGAGATTTTGGTACAAAATGCAATGGAAGTTCACAAATAAAAATGAATAAATTTTATTGAATTGTACAGGAATAATATGTTTTTGTTTTCATAGGTAAGGTTTCACTTTTGAAGAAGGAAAATGAAGTTTAATTAGCTGTATCTTGATTTTTAGGAAAATTCCCAGCAAATAACAGAACTCTGAAAAAAAGTAATTTGAAATAATTTGCAGATTAAGTATTTTAAGAATTTTTACTGTAGAAAAATTGTTAATAGCAATGCTACTTTATCAATATTTCCCTCACAAAGTCCTTGATGATTCAGGTAGTGGCCATCTCCAGGTAGTCTAGTGACACACTGCTACAGCTGCTGACCAAAGGGTGGGCTGTTTGAATCTGCCTTGTGCTTCTTAGAAACTCTGTGAGATAGTTCCACTCTGTCCTGTAGGGTTACCATGCATAGAAACTGACTTGCTGGCAATAGGTTTGTTTTTTGGTTTGATGTATAAAAAGGCATAAAGCTTCTTCCTTTCCTCAGACTAAAACCTCAGTAACTTACTGAGTAATCCAATTACAACCTGTAGTCAACTCGCAGTAAATAAGACAAATTGATCAGATCTTCAATTTTTATCTCTCAATCCTCATTATATAGATCATATATGAATGCCAACCAAGTGCCATTGAGTCGGATGCGACTCATGAATACATTTTCTATAAATACACACAAACAGATAAAAAGAAGGTGGAATAAATAACAACAAAAAATATTTCCAAGAAGGAACACCTCTGGAAGAGGAAAATACAAAATACTTGCCAAAAGAAATTCAGCGAAAGTGTGCAAACTCATCAGCATTATGAGGCTGAATAACTGAGTATCTGAATAAACCAATTATCACAAAATACGTGAATGACTTATGGGGCTAAAATACAGGCTTTAGGTAGAGATCTCTATGTGAAACAATCACAATACCAGTTTTGTTGTTGTTGTTATTTCTTTGTTTGTTTTACCCATTGAAGCCACAAAATGTAAACCCTCAAACTTCCTCAAGAAAGCCTGAAACAGATCTGCAGAAAAACAGAGCCAGCGAGGCTCTGGAATAGCAAGGTCAGGCAGAAAATAAACCAAACATGAGATTAGGCAGACTAAATAAAAAAAAATTGCTCTCATACAAGGTGAGCTTCAAAATTCTTTTCTCTGCTCAGAAGTTGCAGTATTAATAGTGACAGATATGGGTTCTGACAGTTAAATCCTTAAGCTTAATTGTTCTAAGTCCTACATACCTCATTGCTGAATATCACTATGGTCACCTTAGTCTGAAAATGTCTTCGTGTAGCAAGGAAATCAAGGTTTAACTGCCTAAGTATAACACACAGGATATTTGAAAATAAGTGGCCTCCTACTGAGAAGCGTGTTGGAAAAGTAGTACCTCCGGGAATCAGTGACTTCCATAGAGGGAAAAACATGTACAAAGCTACTTGCAGATTACAAATCCCTGCCATTCCATCTCTGGTAGGACCAAAATGTAACACATCATTTATCACATGAGAGTTTGCCTATAAAAGAAGAACTGGAAAAAAGGGTCAAGCAAAAGGAATAAATGTATATTTGCATTTTCTATGCATTTTATTTTCTACTTCTGTCTTGGAGGAAGTACCACCAGAATGATCTGTAGAAGCCAGGATGGGGAGACTTTGTCACAAGTACTTTGGATACGTCATGAGAAAGGACTCAGTCTCTGGAGAAAGACATCATGTTGGTAGGGAGTCAGTAACTCTTTCATCAGTACTTTTTGATTGTTTGCTTTGTTCTAATTTACATTCTTTTGTTACGGTAAAGAGATCAAAACTAGGATTTTGGAAGGCATATATGACGCCATTTTTAGGCTCAGTAATTTAATAGCTAAGTCTGCTAGTCTCCAACATACTCTGCTATTGCCAGCTAGTATCAACAACATCTATCTCAGTCATCAGGGAGGTACTTTGCAACTTTAACCCTAATGGTTAACAATACTCGAGAGAAAGCTTTTAAGTCTTGTATTTAGTGAATTGATAAATAGAGAAGATTCGTAATTTGTAGCAATATTTTTCAACAAGATAAGCTAACACAGAACAATTTTATATTTTGAATTACTGCATATCACATTAAAAGTACATTTATACCAACTGCAATGAGTTAGTACCTACCACATATTCACGCTTCAATCTGAGAGCATTTTGGCTCCTGCTTATTTTCTTCTGGAAAATGCAATACTACTTAACCAATCAAAATATTAGTAAGAACAAAACTGCAAGGGAAGGTTTTGATTTATTTGCACTTCTAAACATTTTAAATAAAGTATTTCTTTTCAGTGATACCAATTATCTGGTGTAATAGCAACGCTCAGTCGTTGGACCAATTCCCTTGCAGCATTTACTTTTTAAAGGAAATTTATGAAAAAAGTCCATTTTAACTGCCTCTGAGTACATTTGATAGCATTTATATAGAATTATTTTTCACAAAAGAATCAGAAGATTGGTTGCAGAAGGTGCTTGGGATATTCTCTAAATATATATATTTGAAAGAAGTAAACCAAAATCCATTCAGTCAAGTTAACCTGGTTTAAGGGCATATATCTTGAAAGCATTATGTAATAATGCCAGCATGTCAAAAAGGATAGTTATCAGACTGGAAAAAAGTTCGAGAGGGCTGCCAGATATCTAGAGCTTATATACATGTTGCACTTCACATATGCTATTTTCACATAAAAAATGAAGCATAAAAAGTAAATGTAGCTGTAACTACAACAGATGCATTTCAGATTTTGTTTGATGAAAACGATTCTGAACACCAATTACAGGTTTCTCTATCCATCATCATTTTAACACTGCCTAGGTTGAGTTTTATTTTAGAAGTATGGCTATAGTTTATCTTTTTTATTTTCTAACATCCCCATGACACCTGCTTACATTTGAGAATTCAAAGTTCATTCATATTGAAGCTTTATCTGTTGATGATGTCTTGCTCCTCAATGGAGCTTTGAATCCACCCAAATATGAATCATAAAATTTATTAAAGAGAAAGTAGTGTCATTTTAGGTGTCAGAAATTCATCAGCATTTTATATTTTATTTTTTTAAAAAGAAGGATTTAGTAATCAGAAACAGCATAAACACTTTCACCCAGTTACAATTACAAAATATATAAAGAATAAAAAATATAAAAATTGTGTTATACTTAGTCATGAGAAATGAGTATTAATTATATGTTACATTTTATTTCTGTAATTGCTAGCTAGTTAGTCCAAAGTAAAAACTGACTTTTAATGCAGATTGAACAGTTTATTGCCAAACATTACTTTAAAGTCAGTTTTTTAAATGTGTTATATACGTATCATATATATAGATATGTGAACCATATATATCAAATATCTGTACATCTGTATACATATCTATATGTATATATGTATACACATATATAGGTATATATGTGTATGTGTATCTATATACATATATAAAGATATATGTATCATATACATATTAGAAACTGCAAATACTTTATTTCTATGTTATTTCTTAGCTTGGTGTATGCTTAGATTTGTGTTTATCTCAACAATGTCTTAATACTAATTTGACTTACTAAAAATTGTACTGGAGTTAATTTTTGATAACATTATGTAAGATTCTAGAGTAGAAACTTTGCCTTCCTTCCTACAGTGGGACTGTGAAATAGAAGAGTCAAAGACTGGCGTGAACAAATAATAGTACATGAGGCCTGACAATTAAGTCTGCCAACTTAAGTGTTCTAGGTGCTACATGCCTCATCGCTAAATATCAATATAGTCACCTTCCAAGTCCTCCTCTTGGAAAGCTATGCACCGATCGCCAGTGTTCAGTCCACCCTTCAAAGCAGTTTTGGTACTCTTTCTGGAATGGCCTTTGTGCATGGTGGCAAGGTAGCAAGTTCAAGAACTTAATTGTATAGTTTCCCGTGAGGAGTATTTAGCCAGTAAGCAAACAACTGATCTGATCTGGCCTCCAATTACTTTTTCTTTACCTGAAGATAAAGGAAATACTGAAAGGAAGACATTTGGACAGCAGGAAGGACATCAAGGGTAATATGATGACAGCTCTGATGGCCATTGCGGAAAAAGAGTCCTAAAATTCCTTTGAAAGGTAGGCTAGGTTCTGGCATTGGTGCACAGCTTCCCAAGGGGAATACTCTAAAGGTGACCGTAGTGATATTCAGCAATGAGGTATGTAGCACTTTTTTTAGGATGAGTTTCCAAACTTAATCAGCCATCCTCCTCTATGCCAATCTTCATTCTATACACCAAAGACTACCATAATGTTTGTAAAGAACACTAAAGGACTTTTGCCAAACTTTCATTTGGTTCTCTAAAGAGAATTCAATAGAAAAACACTCAACAGTATGGTATGATTAGGCCAAAGGAAAAGGCTAAGGAAAGGGCCAAAACCTACTATATGTTATAAAGACAGGCTCAAAATACAGCTGAATGTTATCTGGTGAGCTTAGCAAAGTGGGTCAATCTGGCAGGGACCCCGTGGAAAAAAACTGCATGGTGGACTTTCCTTCCTTAACTAGCCAAGGAAAAGAGATCGCAATTAGACTAGGCCAAGCTTCCAGTACCAATGCATCTCTTATAAATTAGGAGAGTCCGTTTATAGACACTAATGGAAGCAAAACTCCAAAAGAAGTTTCAAAACCCTTTCCCTCTGTTGCCATGAAGGTTGGTAAAGCTATTCCATACTCTGTTGTCATCCTGGAAAGAAGAGGGAAGAGTGGAGGAAAATAGAAAAGAGACAATTTGCATTCAAGAAAGCAAGTATCACCTAAAGAGACTTTCAACATTTGAATCACTTCTGGTTGGTCTAAGAAATTGTCCTCAATCCACCCTTCTGCTTGGGTGAGGTCTCATGAGACTGACCCTATCATCCATTAGGAACTCTTACAGACGTGAATACAGCCTGTCAGCTCTATTGCACTACAAAAATTTCTTGAAAATAGGGACAAGTCTGTTTGATTTGCTTAATAAATGCAAGGAGCAAGTCTTCACTTAAACAGTATTATTTGCTGCTACTGGAAACTTGTTGATTTGTATATTACATTGCTGATTGGTGCTATGACAAGCAATGTAACTAATAGCTTGTGCTTACATGAACAAGTATTTGTGTGTCAAATTTTTAGCTAAAAACTTAAAAAGCAGAAATACTTCAGAATTGAAACAATATGGACACTTAGCAGATCTGAGAAATAGAAATGCTACAAATTTTTGCAAGAATTCAAATTTAAAATTATGAACGATTGTGTAAAAAGCAACAAGATAAGGATTTTATAAAGCATTTTGAGGTGGAAATTGCATGCTCTTCTATCTTTGATACCTCACAGTAGGCCAAAGATTGGTCTCAGAGAGCAGAAACAGTACTGTTATGAATTGAATTTTGTATCCCCAAAATATGTATTGAATTTCTGAGCCTTGTACCTGTGAACGTGCTACTGTTTGGCAACAGACTTTTTCTTTAGTTGTGTTAATGAGGCCATAACAGTGTAGGGCTGGCCTTAAACCTAATCACTTCTGAGTTACAATAAGACAAAAAGAGACACATACTAGTGAGGAAAGGCACAAAGTGAGCACAAGGGACTCCAAGGAATCAAGGAGCTATGAACAAGGAAGGAACTTATGTTGCAGAGAATCGAACTTGTGCTGTTTAGCCCTTAGAAATATACAAAAACAAATGCTGATTTTTAAGTCTCTCCATCAGGGCATTTGTGATACAGTAGGGCAGCTATGACAGGTTACCCTTTTATCCTGAAGCAAAGTTCTCTAAGTAAATGCTTCCCAGTATAATTTTTATTTCCCTGAGAAAAGAATTACACTATCTGAGTCATACAGGAAGATGGAAGAATTTTAACTTTGCCTACAGTTACAAGGTGAGTTAAAAATCCCATAGATTTATTTAGGCTTGTCTTTTTATTTTGCCCTTGGCAATACAGCATAATCAGACTATCTGCTTTTTGAAGAAGCAGTGATTTGCATATTTTAGAAAAGATCCATTGCAGGTAAAACCAAGGAGATGAGTATTAGGTCTGAATCATTTGCTAGAAGAAGGGAAATGGAGAAAATGTGATTCTTTTAATTTAACCTGTAGGGAAATGCTCCAGTGACCCCGTTACTATATGTAACAGTGCCAAGTTTTCTACGACCAATGACCAGAGAGGGATATGAGAAGTAGAACCCAAAGTACCCAGGAGAGTCTGAAGACTTCACGAATGGTCATAATTTTAGAGCTTTTCCTCTGTTGGAGTCATTAAAATGTGATAGGCTTTTAGTAGCCTGTCCTACAGCTTTGGGGGGCCATGTGCCTGTGTGTTTGAAGGTGTGCTGAGAGAGAAAGAGAAATAATCTACAAAGGGAGAAAGGGTATATGAAAATATTAACCTTAAATTCTTGGGAAGGCCTGTATGACAAAGCACAGGTTTTAGACATCTAAATTTGAAAAAACATTTTAGTGCCAACTGGATGAAAATATGTCATTCACAGTAATTGAAGACACAGGTATTTTGACTTTTTTTTTTTTTTCCTTGCTTTAATTTTTAGATTTCCCCTCCAGGAGTCTAAGTAAATACTTTATGTACCTTGCCACATGGGACCTATCATTCCTGCTCGGCATAGAGAACACCTGGCTAAAAAAAGAAACCTCAAATGCACTCTGCACATGCACCCTCCAAATCGCCCTAAAGTTTATTATACTTCAAGCAGGAATAATTGCTGCTGGTATCTGTCTGTCTCCCTTTGTCTTGCGCAGTGGTTCCTGCACACTGATCAGCACTCAAGTGCCCCCATTATAAGGAGCTATCTTTTTTGTTTTTTGCTTTTTTTTTTTTAGGAAACAGGTATTTGATGATCTGCCGAAAGCATCTCTGCAGTCTTAAAGACATTCACACTGTGAAAAATATTCATGCGACAAAAGGTATATGGACAAGCGAATAAGTAATTGGTTTCATGCCTGGGACTGCCCACAGGGTTTTGTTTTGCTTAAAAGGACACAAATCTCACTCTCTTCTCCTGAATAATATTTCTGGCAATGTCAGTTTTAAAATATAATCTGCTTTTTTTAATACCTTGCATGGAAAAGGTCTGAAAGACACTGTCATGAGTTGAATTATGTCCCCCCCAACGCCAAAAAATGTGCTACAAATTATAACCTTTCTATGAAATGGAATCTACTTGACAGAAGTGTTTTTTGTTTATTTGCTTGTTTGTTATTGTTTTGTTTTTGTTTGTTTTTATGCCTGTGATTATAATTGTGTCTGGGAAATGGATTGACTTTATTACATTGCCAAGCCAGCCAAGTGCCGTCGAGTCGGATTGCTGTGGACTGTGTCTAGAGTCAAACTCTTGAGATATAAAAGGGATCATAGAAGCCAAGCTTTCCAAAGAACCAGGAACAGAAGCTGAAGACACAAAGACCATCCTCCAGAACCGACAGAGAGAGAAAGCTTTCTTCCAGAGGCAGTCCTCTGAATTCAGATGTCTACTTCTCTAAAAAGTGAGAAAACCAATTTCTGTTCGTTAAAGCCATCTACTTGTGTTATTTCTGTTAATGATGTACTAGTTGACTACGAAGGAATTTGGTACCAAAAGAGTGGGACACTGTCTTTACAAATGCTTAAAATACGGAAGCAGTTTTGGGATTTGGTAATGGCTAACATCACTTTGTCATACTGTGACATTGTTCACGTTTCCGTGATGCTGGAAGCTATGCCATCAGTATTTCAAACACCAGCAGGGTCACCCATGATAGGTATGTTTCAGTGGAGCTCCAGACTAAGTTAGACCGGGAAGAAGGATCTAGCAGTCTACTTCTGAAAAAAAATTCACCAGTGAAAACTTTATGAATACCAGTGCAACATTTCTGATATAGTGCCCTCAGCTTGGAAGACATTCAAAATACAACAGGGAAAGAGTTGCCTCCACAAAGCAGAGTCGACCTTAGTGAAGAGGATGGGTGACAATTTTGGGACATTCATTTGCCAATATGGCATGAGTCAAAATGACAAGAAACAGCTGCAAACATCCATTAATAATCAGAACATGGAATGTAGCAAGTACGAATCTAGGGAAATTGGAAGTCATCAAGAATGAAATGGAAGGCATAAAGATCAATAGACATTAGCGAGCTGAAACAGACTGGCATTTTCCATTTTGCATCAGACAATCATTTTTTCTATTATGACCAAAATGACAAATTGAAGAGGAATGACATTGCATTCATCATCAAAAAGACATTTCTAGATACATCCTCAAGTACAACACTTTCAGTGATAGAATAATACTCACATGCCTGCAAGGAAGACCAGTTAATACAACTAGTATTCAAATCTATGCACCAATCACTCATGTCAAACATGAGGAAATTGAAGATTTTTATGAATTTCTGCAATCTGTAAATTATGAAAAGTAATCGAGATGCATTGATAATTACTTGTGATTGGAATGTAAAAGCTGTTAACAAGGAAAAAAGATCTGGAGATGGGAAGTATGGCCTTGGTAATAGAAATAGTGCTTGATGATTGAAACATACGATGGAATCTTGCAAGATAAATGACTTCTTCTTTACAAATACCTTTTTTTCAGTGGCATAAATGGTGACAATATGCATGGACCACACCAGATGGAAAACACAAGAATCAAATCAACTACATCTGTGGAAAGACACTATGGAAAAGCTCATTATCGTCAGTTACAACAAGGACAGGGGTTGGTTGTGAGACAGACCATCAACTGATCATATGTAAGTTTGAGCTGAGGCTAAAGAAAATTTTAAAAAGTCCACAAGAGCTAAAGTATATCCTACCTGAATTTGGAAACCATCTCAAGAATAGATTTGATGCTTTGAACAGTAGTGATAGAAGGCCAGATGGATGGCAGGATAACTTCAAGGACAGCACACATAAAGAAAGGAAAAGGTCATTAAAAACAGGGAGGCACAAAAGTGAATGTCAAAAGACACAGTGAAACTTGTTCTTGGACACACAGTAGCTAAAGAAAACACAAGAACTAATGAAATAAAATACTAGTTAGAAGGTTTCAAAAGGCATCCTGAGAGGACAAAATATTAGAATGAAATGCACATGCTTAGAGAAAATCAAAAGGGAAGAACACACTCAGAATCTCTCCAGCTGAAAGAGAGTTGAAGAAAAATACTGATGTATTCTATGGGAAAATACTACTCAGGAGGCATCAAGGGACGCTGGAAAGAACAGTCTGTACCAAAAAGAAATGGTAGACATTCAGCTGTTTTAAGTGGTAAACTATGATCAAGAATCCGTAATACTGAAGGAAAATAGCTGAGTTGCACTGAAGGCACTAGTGAAAAACAAGGCTCCAAAAATTCACAGACTATCAACTGAGATGTTTCAACAAACTGATGCAGCACTGGAGGTAATCACTTGTCTATGCCAAGAAATTCAGAAAACAGTAAATTGGCCAACTGACTGGAAGAGGTCCATATTTGTCTATTCCAAAGAAAGGTGATCCAGCGGAAGATGACAATTATTGAACAGTATTATTAATATCACAGGCAAGTAAACCTTGCAGAAGATGATTAGAAAATGATCGCCACCATGTACCGACAGATATCTTCCAGAAATTCAACTAGGATTCAGAAGAGCATATGAAACAAAGATTATCATCGCTAGTGTCAAATGGATTTTGTGTGAAATTGGAAAACACCAGGAAGGTGTTTGCCTGTGTTTTATTGACCTTGAAAAGGCATTCAAATGTGTGAATCACAATGAATTATGGATAGCATTAAGAAGAATGGGAACTCCAGACACTTAATTGTGCTTATGCAGAACCTCTACATAGACCAAGAGGAATTTGTTTGAAGCGCACAAGGGCATGCTGTGTGGTTTAAAATCTGAATAGGTGTGCATCAGGACTGAATCCTTTGATATTTATTCATTCTGTAAACTGAGCAAGTACTCATAGAAGCTGTACTATATGAAGAAGAACAGAGCATTAGGGTTAGTGGAAGACTCATTAACAACTGCAAAATGCAGATGACACAACTTTGCATGCTGAAAGCTAAAGGACTTGAGGCACTGACTGATGCAGACTAAAGAATAGAGCCTTCAGTGTGGGTTATGCCTCAATGTAAAGTAAACAAAAATCCTTACTACTGGACCAATAAGCAACATCATAATAAGCAGAGAAAATTCAGAAGTTTTCTACGATTTCATTTTACTTAGATCTACAATGAGCACTCATGAAATAGCAGTTAAGAAATCAAAAGATGCATTGCATTGAGCAAAAGACCTCTTTAAAGTGTTTAAAAGCAAAGATGTTACTTTGAGGACTAAAATGTGCCTGACCCATGACATGAGTTGTTCAGTTCCCTCACAAGCTTGTGAAAGCTGGTCATTGGATAAAGAAGAACAAAGAAGAACTGATGCCTTTGAATTATGACATCTATGAAGAATATCGAATTTGTCAAGGACTCTCAGGAGAAAGAACAAGCCTAACTTCGAAAAAGTATAGCCAGAGGGCTCCTTGAAAATGAAGATGGCGAGACCGTCTCATGGACTTTGAACTTGTTGTTAGGAAGGATCAGTCCCTGGAGAAGGACATCATGCTGTTGAAATGGAGGGCCAGCAAAACAGAGAAAGACCCTCAATGAGATGGATTTAATGTAGTGGCTGCAAAAATAGGCTGAAACGTAGCAACAATCATGAAGATGGTGTTCTGCTGTGCACAGTGTCACTATGAGTCACAATCAATTCGATGCCAAATGACAACAGCAATAATAATTAGAAGCTAAAAGTGTTTGAAACTGCTTAATAGCAGAAACCTAAACTCCATGTGGAAGGCCATCAGAGAGAGACTAGTCAATCACAAAAGCACAATATTGTATGAGATCACTATTATAAAAATTCTACAAAAAGCCTAAACACAGAAGAAAATATTCTTTGATGGCTACAGGGTCAGAAGAAAGGGAAAGGGCATTTACTAACTAGATAGCAGACAAGAATAATCTTGGGTAAGGGGAGGGACAACACAAAATATAGGGGAAGTCAGCACAGCGGGACTAAACCAAAATAGCACAACAAAGTTTATTAAGAAAATGTTTAGCACCCCACTTTAGCGCATGATATCTGGGGTGTTGTAAGATTGTGAGTGGCCATCTAAGATGCAATTGATCCCAACCCACCTAAAGCAAGGAGAATGAAGAACACCAAAGATCTGAGGTAACTATTAGCTTAAGAGAAAAAAGGGCCACACAGACCAGCGATTCCATCAGCCTGAAACCAGAAGAAAGAGACGGTGACCAGTTACCACCAATGACTGCCCTGGCAGGGAACACAACAGACAGTCCCTGACAGAACAGTAGAACAGTATGCCGCAGGACTAAAATCTATATAAAAAGACCAGAATTAATGATCAGACTAAGACTCGAGGAACAGCAAAAGACACAGCCCCTGGCCTCTCTACTAACCCAGAAACAAAATCATTCCAAATCCAACTATTCAAAGATTATCCTGGACAACAAAACATAAAATAACACTTATCAACAGTACGCTTCTTATTTCAAGTACACACACAAGACCAAACAGTGAATTCATTTCTGGAGGCAGGATAAGACGGAGGCTGGGAGCTGGGTGAATGGATGTGAAAAACCTCAGGTGAAAATGGGGACTGTGTTGACACACTACAGAGATTGTAACTAGGGTCAACAAACAATATGTGTATAAATTTTGGTATGAGAAACTAACTTGAGCTGTAATCTTTCACATCAGTTGCAAGAATAAAAGAGCCCATACTGCTCTGAAGAGACTGCTGGTAGTATCATGGATGTCAAGGGTAATTCTGACAAGGCTTCATATGGCAGTGTGTAGAGTTACAGAGAAAGTCTCTGTCATCTTAGAGGATATATATAGCAACAGCACCATAGTGTTCCTAAAAATATGGACATTATATGTGCTTCTGATGTGATTTTAAGGAAAATTGTTAACATGTGACTAAACAACAGTGGAAGGGTAATACTTTTCACATGACTACTTGTCTGAATTTGTTCCAGTGTTTGGTGAAAAGTAGAACGTAGCAGCGATGAACCTGAATATTTAGCTCAAAAGATTTCTAAACAAGGTTTTTAAAAGGTGACCTAGTTTTGCATTGTTGCTTATAGTAAAATGTGAGAGGAAAGACCAGATAAAAAAAGGAGCTTAATCAGTTGCTTTCAAATCTATTCCAACTCATAGACACCCTAAAAGACAGAGTACAATTTCGTTGTAGGGTTTCAAGGAATGGCTGGTGGATTTAAACTGCCAACCTTTTGGTTGGCAGCCAAGATAGACTTAAAAAATGAGATGAACAAAACGAAAACAAAACTTAAAGATTTGAAAAACTTTGTTCACCAAGGATATTGTTACAAAAATCTTGTGTCAAGTCAGTTAAGCCTGTGACTGATGGATCTACCCAACTACCACAACAAAAACCCATCAATTTAGACTGAAGGGGACAGAGAAAGAACGAAATACAGATACATTTTGCGTCTTGAAATTCTATAGACAGGAGACAGGCCAAAGTAGCTACATCTGTTGCCCCCAAGAGGTGGGGAAAAAAAAAGCCCATATCTGGAGTAACTTGCAGAACAGCAGAACTGTTGGAAGAAGCAAGGAAAGCAGGACTTCTTTCTCATTTTCAAAGAGCAGGGCCACAGTACACAATACCCTGTATATCAAAGGGTGAGGTCACTGCCTTCTGGGTGTCAAAGAATAGGATATTTGTCAGCTGGATTCTGGGTGGCAGAATGTGGGGCTGCCATTAAGGTGTCCTAGCCAAGCCAAGTGCTGTCCTAGGCGGATGGAATTTGCCACCTAGAGTTGACTGGGTGGAGCCACTTACCCAATATAGAAAGACAGGGTCTGCTGGGCCAAGGGTGTGGGGCAGCCACTCAGATAGTTTAGGAAAAGGGAGCCTCCTAAAGCCAAGACATCAGAGTTGCCTTATTAGTGGTTTTGGAAGGTATAGCTGAAGCATAGAACTAGGAGATCCGTGGAGGTCATGGCCAACACTCTGATTCTGAAGGGGACAGTCGTTATCCAGATGGTCTCAAAGAAGAGGGAATTATTTCCAAACTTCGAGAGCTAATGTAAATTGTTCTGCTGGATTTTGAATTAGCCTGGTGCTCATTATGACTTTTTTCACTCCAATTTCTCTCATTTGTAATGGAAATCTCCAACTTGTGTCTGCTCCACTGTTTCACCTTGGAAAGAAATAACTTGTAGTCTAGATTTCAGAGCTTCACAGCTGAAGAGAAATGTTGCCCCAGGATTAAAGTCTCATACATATTTCATTTAGATGATTAAGAAGATGAGATTTAGGACTTGGATTTCCGTTAAGATTTGGTTGATGTGATAGAGTTAATGTGCTCTTTATGTGGCAAGGATGTGAATTTTATTGAGGGAAAGGGTAGAACATTACAGATTGAGTTAAGCCCTGCCCTAAAAATACATGTTGTAAAGGCCCGTGAATAGGCCGGTGGCAAAGTGATTAAGAGCTACAGCTGCTATTCAAAATGTGGACAGCTTCAGTCTACAATCTGCTGTATGGAAACTCTACTTTGTCGTTTAGGGTCACTGTAGGTTGGAATTAGCTTGAGAGCAATGGGTTTGTTTTTATGAGGGTTATATCTATGGTTGTGATTCCATTTAAGTATAGATTATCTTTGTTAGGTTAGTGAGGGAGGATTAGTGAAAGGTGTATCTGGAGTCAATCTCTTTTGGATATAAAAGGAATTAAACGAGCAATCAGGGGAGACGTGGGGTAAAATATATGTGGTGACATAAGGAAATCTCCAAGGAAGCGGAAATCAGAAGCTCAAGACCCAAAGCCCTTCCTCCAGATTCCACAGAGAAAAGGCCTGAATCTACAGCTGTCCAACTGAATTCAGGCTTTTAGCATCTTCAAGTATGTTAAAATCAATTCTTCTTTGTTAAAACTGTTCACTTGTGATATTTCCATTACAGCAGCTTTAGATACGACTGTATTCTTTCTTTTTGTTAAAGTCATTCACTTGTATTACTCATGTTAAAGTAGCCTTAAATAACTTAGACAATACAAATGTCTGAAAGAAAGAGAAGTCACCTGAAAACAGGAGAGGAGAGAGAAGGTGACTCCATAGGGAGAGGAAAAGCTAAGCAAGAATGGAAGGAGGGAGGGAGGCATAAAGAGAAGAAGGGAGAAAAGCACAGTTAGAAAAAAAAAAAAAGCCTATGAAGCAGTAGAAAGCCCAATTGAAACAAAATTTTAAAAATCATTGTTTTTTTTTTTTTTTAAATTATTTTTTAAAGAAGCACTCCTGTGCAATTTAACTCCATTTCAGTCTCCTTTTCTTTTCGGGAGCATGATAATAACAGGAGTAGATACTGCTGTGATAAATTCAGATTACCTGAGCAGTTTGCATAGAAACTTTACGAGTCTTCCAATAAGTTTACGTGAAATTTTGTGGCCTAGGAGCAGACCGTGGTATGTACTTTGAGTCAATGGCACTGCATCTGACGTCCAACTGGTGACTCAGTCACTGAAGACGCAGAAACATGCTCAGTTTGTCCTCTTTGACCACATCATTTTGAATTTTTAAAATGTTTTATAATTGTTTGGGTTCACTTCACTTTGTGCCTTTTATAGTATTCTGCAGAGTCTGGCACATAATTTTCATAATTTACATAAACAACTCTGCGAAGTCCAAGGTCAATAAAGTAATTTAAAGCAATTTTAATTGCAAAGTGCAATTAGCCTTAAAGATTGGGCACCCCGTCTCCAACCCCCAGAGTGGTGTAAACTGTTAATCGTGAACAGCCTCAGCTGCTAATAAAAAGATTGAAGGTTTAAATTCACAAAGAGATGCCTCAAAGAAAGGTTTGTTGAGCTACTTAAGAAAAAATAGCCCTTGAAAATCCTATGGAACATATCTCTACTCTGCCCTACAAGTGGTCACAATGAGCTGGAGTTGACTGGATCAACACTGGCTTCGCATCTGAGCTCCCAAAAGTACAGGTACCTACCTATTTTATGCTAATATGTGATATTCATGATACAAAAATATTTTTGAAATCTTATAGTAAATTTAAGTTAAGATATGAGGGACAAATTAACACTAGAGTTTTGAGGTAGGAAAATTGACGTTCAAAAGCATAGTTACTTACTCAGTACAACACAACTGCTAACAACAACTAAAACACGAAGCATCATCTTCTGATTTCAAGTTTACCAACTTCTCGCTGGGCTGGAATAGCAATCCATTCCTCCTCACTGCCTGCTAATGTTCACTGTTGCCCAAATTTCTGATGCAGAGACCAGAAGAAGCAGACATATAAGCAGTAATCTATAACTCATAAAGAGTGAATAAGTTCACAGCACTGTGCATCTTGTGGGAAAACATGAAAACAAAAAAATCCTTCCCTTTACATGTTAAACAACCTGTCTGACTTCTAGGAAAGCTATTTCTTCTCTTCCTCCGACCCCACTTCTGTGATTGTTAATGTTATGTGTAAACTCAGTTAGGTTACTATTCTAAGGGATTCAGCAGTTATGTAAGAATGTAGTTTGGTGGTTATGTAATGGTGTAACTGATGGCAGTTATGTAACAAAGTTATTATCCTCCATTTTGCAATCTAATATAGTTATTTCCCATCTTGTGATCAGATGTGAGCAGTCAGTTAGTTGAAAAGGAGTTTCCTTGGAGGTGTGACTTGTATGCGAGATATGTGTAGGGGTTCTGGCAAATCTTGCTTGCTCTGGATCCTGCATCCTTTCTGTTATCACTTGACTTCCAGTACTAGAGACTTGAGTCAGAGGCCTGCTACCTCACTTGTTAACCTTGGGATTCATCAGCCTCCAAAACCTGTAAGCCTAGAGTGCAATCTGATCTGCCAATCAGGAGTTTTTCAGCCTCTCCACCTCCATGGGTCAATAGAAGCCTCCAGCTTGACACCTGATTATGAACATGTGACTCGCCAGCTTCTTCAGCCATTTCAGTGAGATAAATCTCTTTCTAGATAGATAGACAATAGATAGATAGATGGACGGACAGACGGATGGACGGACGGACGGATGGACGGACGGACAGGTGGACGGACGGATGGGTGGATGAATGGATGGGTGGATGGGTGGGTGGGTGGATGGATGGGTGGGTGGTTGGGTGGTTGTGTGGACAGATGGATGGACGGACGGGTGGACGGATAGACGGATGGATGGGTGGGTGGGTGGATGGATGGATGGATGGATGGATGGATGAGTGAGTGGGTGGGTGGATGGATGGCTGGATGGATGGGTGAGTGGGTGGGTGGATGGATGGGTGGATGGGTGGATGGGTGGATGGGTGGATGGGTGGGTGGATGGATGGATGGATGGGTGGGTGGGTGGATGGATGGATGGGTGGGCGGGTGGATGGATGAATGGGTAGGCGGGTGGGCGGGTGGATGGGTGGGTGGTTGGGTGGTTGGATGGTTGGGTGGATGGGTGGATGGATGATAGACAGACAGGCAGACAGACAGACAGATAGATAGACAGCCAGACAGATAGACAGATAGAAAGATAGACAGACAGACAGATAGACAGACAGACAGATAGATAGACAGATAGATAGACAGATAGATAGACAGATAGATAGACAGATAGATAGACAGATAGATAGACAGATAGATAGACAGATAGATAGACAGATAGATAGACAGATAGATAGACAGATAGATAGACAGATAGATAGACAGATAGATAGACAGATAGATAGACAGATAGATAGACAGATAGATAGACAGATAGATAGACAGATAGATAGACAGATAGATAGACAGATAGATAGACAGATAGATAGACAGATAGATAGACAGATAGATAGACAGATAGATAGACAGATAGATAGATAGATAGATAGATAGATAGATAGATAGATAGATAGATAGATAGATAGATAGATAGATAGATAGATAGATAGATAGATAGATAGATAGATAGATAGATAGATAGATAGATAGATAGATAGATAGATAGATAGATAGATAGATAGATAGATAGATAGATAGAGAGACAGAGAGACAGAGAGACAGAGAGACAGAGAGACAGAGAGACAGAGAGACAGAGAGAGAAAGATGATAGGTTTTGCTTCTTTGGAGAACTGAAACTAAGACATTTGGTAGGAGAGTGGATCTACAGCAATAAAACTTTAGTTTTCTAAATTTGTTCTCAAGTCGGTCTAGTCTTAAGGGTCTGATGACTCTGCCTCCAGTACTCATAAAGAGGGCGCTGCTAATCCGCTTCATAAAGTGGTAATTTACATGCACAAGATATTACCACCAATAGATAAGGTATTTGTGAAAAGCAGGGCTCTGAGTGTCGTATGTATGATATTTTCTGTAGTTTTGTCAGAATGAGAAGTATAAGAAAGCTGATGGGCTGGTCCTATTCACTAGACAACGTTGTAAAAGAAAGAGATGAGCTCAGGGCTTCAGCATCACAACTGAAGCACTTCATAAAAGACCTTAACACTGTCACATGTGTCCTGAAATAAACCCCTATTTCTTACAGTAACAGACCTAGTATTTCCAAAATTTAACCCACAGTCTTATTGTCACTATGGCTGAATTACAATGCCAGTTGAATTCCAAAAGTAGAATGCTATTTGAAATCAATGTGATGGCACTGACTAGGAAGAAATGGGATCCTGAAACTTTGTATAGGAGAATACAGGCAATCAGGAAGCTGGGGACACAGAGGACCAAAATTACATTGAACCATTTATCCCAGTAGAATCAGCCCTTTTACTCCGTCTGAAGAGCTCATTCCATCTTTGTCTGATAAATCGTGTTCACTGACAGAACTGTTATCCCTTCCACCTCCATCTGATGAGATTAACCCCACTGTGCCTGAAGAACCATTGTCTGAGATATTGCCTGAGGTGGCATCTTGTGCCTTCCATGGAGCATCACGTGTGGTAGATGCCCTACTAGATGTATGTGCTTCAAGGTGGGAAAGGAACCAAACAAAAACCAAGTGCCTTTTATATCAGTGAATTTTCTGGGGTTCCAGTGTATGGGCCACGTTGAGGTATTCTTTCTAAAGTCAAAGATAAATTGTTACACCTGGTCCCTCCTATAAGTATAAAGGAGGTGCAACATCTGGTGGGCCTCTTTGGTTTTTGGAGGTACATAAATCTCATTTGGGTGTGCTACTTTGTCAAGTGATTGAAGAAGTTCCCAGTTTGACTCTGCAAGTTCAGGCTGCCATGCACGCCTCTCATCCACTTGATGTACATGACTGAGTTGATGTACTTTGTTTCAGTGGCAGATAGAAATACCATTTGGAGTCCCGAGCAGGATTCTGTTGGTGAGTCACAATACCAACCAAAAGGATTTTGGAACAAAGCCCTGCCATTTTCTGCAGGTAACTATTCTTCTGAAAAACAGCTTTTGGCATGTTACTGGGCTTTAGTAGAGACTAAATGCCTAACCAGGAGCCACCAAGTCACCTTGTGGTCCGAGCTGCCCGTCATGAACGGGGTGTTGCCTGATTCACAGTCATAGATGTGGATATCCACAGCAGTGCTGCGTCATCAACTTGATGCGCTATATACGAGATCAGGCTTGAGTAGGACCTGAGCCACAAGTGACATGCGGAGGGGTAACATGTATATGTATATACATAAAATTATAGATAAATGAAACAAAACTTTCAATGTAAACAGTTTCAATAAATGCAGTTATATCGTGAGGCTGTCAGTACACATGTAGACATGTGACAACTGTTATTTGAATATACTGTAGTCAATCTGCCTTATATAATGAAGTAATGGTTAGTGGAAGTGCTTGTATTTCACAATAACCACAATTTCAAAAAGATTACTATATAATTACCCACAATTTCTTTTAAATTACTAGCAGCATTATATTACATCATTGTATCTTGGATACAAGGTGACTTTTTTTTCTTTCTTAGACATTCAATTCAGTCAGATAAATACAAACACTTGCCTGTAACGTATTATCCACTTGTATTTAAGCAGTTTCTTTTGTGCTTTGAAGTTTTGTTTAACAAAAGGAAGGAGAGAGAGGTGTGTAGAGAAGTAAAAAATGCAAAGTAAAAAGCTAAACAGAGGGAAAATGTAAATATCTTAATAATTGTTAAAATTTTAAAAAGTAGGAAGTGGTAGGAATTTATTTTAAAACATTTTCTGATACTTTTATGTTAAAAAATGGTACATCAGCTTTCAATTCATTTTAAATTCATGTCATAAAAGTTCAAATATCAAATTTATCCAAAAGTGTCACTGTCTAAACTGGGGTTCTCCAGAGAAGCAAAACCAGTGCAGTGTACAAACATATACAAAGAGAGAGTTATGTAAAGGAAATGACTCACAGTTACAGAGGCTAGAAACTTCTAAGTTTGGGGGTCAGTCTGGAGGCTTCTGCTCACTCACATTGCCAAAGCTGTTAATGGATCCAAGATCAGAATGTAGGATAGCAGGCCTCTAGCTCACAGGCTTTAGAAACCTAGGAATCTCAAGACTGCTGAGAAAGACAGAAAGACGGCAAGTGAGATGAACAGGAACCAGCTATAGGATCCAGAGCAAGCAATAGCTGGGGAAGGAAACTGCCTTTCAGCTGACTGGATGTTCATAAAGATCTCATCATGAAGTTATTTAGTTATATCAAATCTCACTGTGAAGGTCATTATACCATTGAACAACTGCCAAACTAGGTAATAACTGCCAAACCACTATCAGGACCCAGCCTGACTGCAATGTAATTTTAGCCATCAAGGTTGCACTTACTTCTCTTATTGGAGTGAATTAAGTGACACACAGACATAGACACACACATAGTCTGACAATTGAATCTGTGTACTTGATTGTTCGTAGCTGGTTGTTGAATATCACTACAGCCACCTTCGAAGTACTTCTCTTGGAAAGATATGCATCAATGCCAGTGCCTAGTGTACCCTTTGAAACAACTTTGAAAGTCTGTCTGGAATTGCCATTGTGCACTGCAGCAATGTGGTAAGTTTGTGAACTTAATTGTATAGTTGTCCGTGAGGAAGTTTTTAGTCAATAAATGAATCACTGTATTGGAACACCTTCTACTAACACAACCCATCCCCCAATGACTTTTCTTTACCTGATGAGAAAGGCAATATTGAAAGGAAGATCTTTGGATGACATTCAGGGCATGAGGGTAATATAATGACAGCTTTGATGGCCGTTCCAGAAAAAAGAGTTCTAAAGTTGCTTTGAAAGGTGGACTAGGTGCTGGCCCTGTTGTATAGCTTCCCAAGGGGAGGACTTCCAAGGTGACCACAGTGATATTCAGCAAAAAGGAATGAAGCAGTCTTTCCTAAGATGAGTTTGAGAACTTAATTGGCAGTCCTCATATGTATATATATATATATATATATGCATACACATATTTATGCATATATATCACTATACCGCTGCCATCCAGTTGTTTCCAACTCTTAACGCCCCCATAGATATACACATACATGTACGCCTGCACATACACATACATACACATATGTATGTTTAAACCTAAATACATTTTTAGTGACAATTACATAAACTTGCTTAAATTGGAAAAACAGCAACACGAAGCTGAGTTAGAGGCCATTTCAGAGACCAATGTGGACATTATAGTACTTTGAGTGACTACATCTTTCTGCTCTATTTCATGCTATCTCTTTCTTCTTTGTCTTAAATAGTTCCCATTATTCCACTTTCTCTACTATGTCTGTTAGGTTAATCAGAGGGACTGTCTTAGTTTCCTTATGCTACAGTAATAGAATAAGGCGGTGGCTTAAAACATAAAGAAATAATTTATTTTTCAAGGTTAAGGAAGCTAGAAATCTTGATCAAGGATAGAAACTCCTGGGGAAAGCTATCTATCTGCCAGCTCTAGAGGAAATTACTGGTCTCTTGCATTTTCTTCAGCCCCGGAGTTCCTCAGTTCCTTGACAATCTCCATGTAGTATCTGTCTCCTCTCCTCATCCTTTTTGTGCTTTGTTGTTTCTGTGTCTACATTGCAAAGTATAACTCAAAAGTGGGTTATAACACCACACTAGTATGACTTCATTAAAACAACCTTACATTACATTACAGAAAGTCGTTACTTCATACTGCATCCAGTTACATAGGCTAGGATTCCAGCACACATTTTGAGGAAACACAATTCAATACATAACAGAGTTATTGACAGATTCTCTCTGTTTCATCCAGTAGGACCATGCAACTATTTCTTTTTAAGTGGAATTTTTAACAGTGAAGGTATGTAAAATAAAATATTTATATAACATTTAATCTGTGTTGATTAAGAAAAGGTAACAAATATTTATTCAAAGATAAACTACTGGAAAAAATCTTCAAACTTATCTATAGCAGAAACAGTAGAGTAGAAAGAAGTCACAAAACTTTCAATTTTATTTTTGGATCGTAATCACTGAAGTTTTATTTTTCAGCTGTTACCATGTGAGGATAAGCTAGCAAAAGTGAGGTTTAGCAATTTAAAAAATCCTTGAAGTAATGCAAAATATAGCCTATGGTATCTCTCTTATTTAGTATTGAAGGTAAAAATCTCAAGGTACTGTAAAATTGTCATTCTCGTTAAGTTAGAAAACTTAACTAGAAAACTTGGAAAAAACAGACAATTCACAAATATCAAAAATACTGATCACATTTTGAAATTATGATTCCAATTTCACACTTTGTTTATTTATTAGATTGGTATTAGTTATTGCATTTATAAGTGGCAGTAAGTATTATATACTGAAATTGGAATAAACATCAAATTTATGTTAGTAATGGCTTTTATTTAGTTCTCAATAGTTTCATCTTCACATTTATGATGCAAATAGCCTTTTTGGAAAATGCAAGCCATATTTCAAATATTTGAAATTCAGTATACCCTAAATGCCTAATAACAATTTCTTCTACTTCCTGATATTTCTGGAGAAACCTCGAGGGATTATCTCCTAGACAGGTCTATTAACACTAGAAGAGTTCTCCTTATAAACACCTCACATTAGAAGAAATAGTCAGAGGACATTACAAAGTTTAACAGCCAAAAGATTTTGCTAGCTTGAGGTTTTTGTACTCTTTATAGTAATTTCTTCTGTACATAACAGTTTAGTAGATAATAAATATAAAACATAAGAATTCAAAGATGCTTTTGTTTTTTTAATTGCAGAAACATCTCTGCCTTTCCAATTTAGAGAAGGCATTCCAATGGCTTAATTTTTAGCTTGATTCAATCAAGGTCATAAAATGAGAGTGAGAACAAAAAAGGTCAAAAAAACCTTGTAATGCATAACAGTTTAGATCAGGCACAGCCCATATAAGTCATTCATGTGTTTAATTTGAATGTTCTATGCAGTTTCTCCGAACTAAATAAATTCCTTCAGTAGATTAATTTATCTATAAGAATTTAAGGAAGAAATTCAGAATGCTTCCACTATCCGAAGCATTTTACTTTCTATTTTGGAATCAGTGAGACACTAATTGGTCACATTAGAGGATAGATGAAAATATTAACTCTAATGTTCTCTATTCTAAACGTAGCCCACTTCCCATCTCCATCACTGTTTCTGAAATTTAGTTATGGTTATAGAAAACATAACTAGCAACCAAGTTTCAAAATGAATATATGATAATCTCTTCCTTGAGCTTACTGCTTTTAGCATGATTTTTTCTTCTAGTTTTGTATCATATGATCCCAGTTAAAATTAAGCATATGATTTTGAAATTTTGTGTTACAAGGATAATTTATAAATCAGACATTGATATACTGAGAATTACTCTTTCCTAAAATAATTTCCTTAATCCACAGAGGCTATGCCAAGTTTCACTGAGTTTCAAGAATTCAATCAACAATGGAAATTTCCAGTCTGCCCTTCCTTGGTACCTTGAGAAGTTAAATATAAATACGTTATTTTGTACATAATATCCATTTATTCAAAAGGTTTTTAATAAATAAACATATACTATACTTTTTATAGTAATTCCTTCCTTATGTAACAGTTTAGTAGATAATAAATATAAAACATAAGAATTCAAAGATACCTTTATTTTTTTTAATTGCGGAATCATCTCTGCCATTCCAATCTAGAGAAGGCATTCCAATGGCTTTATTTTTAGCTTGACTCAATCAAAGTCACAGAAATAGTTTATAAGTGAGAAGTAATAAGTGTAAAAAAATCATAGAAATCATCACACAACTTAATTGCTCAATTTAATGCGATCCATTCATTCAACAAATATTTAATGAATACCATCATGTGTTAAGCTGTCTGCTATGTACTGAAATGCAGTTAGTGAACAAGACACATTGGAGCCCTTAAAAAGCTTCATGGGAGGACTGTAAGTTGTTATGTTTGGTCCTAATCTCCATTTGAAGGACAGTGATAGTAGTCTACTACAGGTTTAATGAAGGAGATGTGTCTGTGTGGTGTGAGTATGCGTGTGTGTGTGTGTGAGTATGTGTGTGAGGAGGAGATGGTTGCGTTAGATGTGGAAGCCATGTAAAATATATATAATATAGATTCAAATTCTTTAGTACTTCATAGAAATTAATAACAAAAATTTGACTGGTCTAAATGAGATAGATATAATCTCTGTGCCTTCTATTTCGGTATCTGCATTCTAGCTCATTCTAGCAGAGTGAAACGCCCTTCTTGTGCTCCCTATTTGTACTAATCACTGTATTGCTGCAAATTTGAATTCAAATTCTGTGTTTTTTACAGACTTAGCACAAAAATTCTTAGACACTGGTTTTCAAAATTCAGCTTACCCAAGAATCATTGGAAAGGCTTATAAAACCACAGAATGCTTGGCCAACCCTCCAAAATTTCTGACTCAGTAGGATGAGGCTGAGAATTTGTATTTCTAGCGATTTTCCATTGATGTTCTGACAAGTCCAGTAAGTCTATTTTTAAATTCATTGTCGAAGACAAAAATATTTAATGTTTCCCTATAAATAAAAGTTATCCACAGTTTGACTCGGTAACATTACCTTGAATGGTGAACAGCTAAAGGAAAAGGAAAAAAATAATGAGGTAGAAGAATTAAACAGAGGATTTCAAAGGGCAGCTCAAGAAGACAATGTAAAGTATTATAATGACCTGAGCAAATAACTAGAGGTAGAAAACCAAAAAGGAAGGAAAAACTTGGTATTTGTCAAGCTGAAAGATCTAAAGACAAAACTCAAGCCTCAATTAGCAATAGTGAAGGATTCTATGGGGAAAATATTAAACGACACAGGAAGAATCAAGGGACAAACAAGAATAGGAGAACTACCCAGAGTCATTGTAACAAAAACAATTGGTCAAAGTTCAATCATTTCAAGATGTAGCATATGATCAAGAACTGACTGCCCTGAAGGCATTTATGAAAAATTAGTCTCCGGTAACTGACAGAACATCAACTGAGATGCTTTAACAAACAGACATAATGCCGGACATGATCATTCATGTATGCCAAGAAATTTTAGAAGACAGCTATTCGACCATCAGCTGGAAGAGAACCGTATTTATGCCTGTTCCCAAGAAAGATATTCCATCAAATGAAGAAATTATTAAACAATATCATTAATATTGCTCAAGTAAAATTTTGCTGAAGATAATTCAAAAGTGGTTGTAACAGTACATTAATAAGGAACTGCTAGAAATCCAGGCCAGATTCACACAAGAACGTGGAACCAGGGATATCATTGCTGGTATCAGGTGGATCTCAGCTGAAAACAGAGAATACCAGATAGATGTTTATCTGTATTTTAATGTCTATGCAAAGACACTTGACTGTGTGGATCATAACTAATTATGGTTAGCATTGAGGAGAATAAAATGCAAGAACATGTAATTGTGCTCATGAGGAATCTATATATGGATCAAGAGGTGTTTGTTCAAACAGAACAAGCATATGCTGCATAGTTTAAAGTCAGGAAAGGTGTGCATCAACGCTGTATCCTTTCACCTTTTTTATTCAGTCTGTATGTTAAGCAAATAATCCAAGAAGCTGGACTGTGTGAAAAAAAGTGGGGCATCAGGATTGACGAAAGACTCATTAACAACTGTTATAAGCAGATGATGCAATCTTGCTTGTTTGAAGCAAAGAGAACTTGAAACACTGATGAAGATCAAAGACCGCAACCTTCAGCATGAATTACACATCAACATCAAGAAACAAAAATCGTCATACCTGAACCAGTAAACAACCTCATGATAAATGGAGAAAAGACTAAGGTTGGCAAGGATTCCATTTGACTTGGATCCACAATCAACACCCATGGAAGTAGCAGGCAAGAAATCAAAAGACACAGTTCACTGGGAATATCTGCTGGAAGACATCTCTTTAAAATGTAAAGACATCATCTTGAAGACTAAGATGCTCCTGACTCAAGTCGTAAAAACAGCATGATGTATACTTAGGAGAATGTCCATCCTCGTAGGACGTACACAGTGAAATATCTAGAGAAGAATTATCATGATTTTTAAAATCTACTTTCACGTAATTCAGAAAAAAAAACTGGTAAAAAATATTAATTGTATTTGCTAGACTGTTTTGCTATCATTTTATTTGACTTACCTGTATTTAAAAACACATTTTGGAAAAATAATACCTAAAACCTCTAAACATATATGAATACAAAGAGTTATTTATTGGTCAACTATGTGACAGTATGAAATAAGATCAATTCATATAGAAATAGTGAATTTTGGACTGCAGTCAAAACTACAGTTATCAGTAAACTGATGACACTGACAAATATGGATGTATTAATTTATTTAAGAAAGAATATATGATTAAGAACGAAAAATATGATAAGAACAAATCCTGGATCATACTGACATTTAAAACTCAAGGAGATGCCCAACAATAGAAGAATGGATAGGTAAACTATGGTACATATACTCAATGGAGCGCTACGCAATGATAAAGAATAACGATGATTCCAGGAAACATCTCCTAACCTGGTTTCAACTGGAAGACATTATGTTGAGTGAAAGTAGTCAGCGACAAAAGGACAAAAACTGTATGAGACCTCTACGATAAGATCTCCAAAACAGACTTGTGTATAGAAGAAAAGACTCTTTCACAGCTGCAAGGGAGGGGAGGGAGGGAGGGCAAGGGGGGGAGGGTTTAGTTTAGATAGTTGCTAGAAATCTAGTTGGGAGAAAGCGGTGATAGCACACATTAGAAACAAGAACAACATTAAGTGGACTTCAGCATAACTTGAGTACTCCTTCCATCTTAACTCATTACTGCAAGGATAGAGTAGCTGGGGCAGGGGGTGGGGGACCATGCTCTTAGGCGAATTCCAGGCCGATTGGCACAACTAGTGTTTTGCTAAGAGAACTCTCTGCACCCCACATTGGTGACTGGCATCTGGGGTCTTAAAAGCTGCCAAGCTGCCATCCGAGGACACAGCAAATGGTCCCAACTCAGCAGGAACGGATGCGCACTGAGGACCAAAATGACATGCGGTAAAGACAACCGAGAAGACAGAGAGACCCACATGAGTGGGTGCATACATCGACTTGGGACTGGAAGAACCGGATGGTGCCCAGCCACCACCAGCGATAGCCACGATGGAGCTCACAGAGAGGAGTCTCACTGGCAACACAAGAATAAAAAGGGGTGCATCATGAGATCTCCACTAAAAGACCTCAATTGATGGTCCAGCGGTTTTGGGGTTCCTCTGGGAGCATGGCCCCTGGCCCTGATGCTGCCCTTTCCCATAAATTATAACAAAGGTCCAGTCTTTGGACAGGAATGGATTGGACTTGGCAATGCAGACTGATCATATATTGGAAGCATCTATAGGATATCATCTTGCTGACCTCTCGCTGGAGGAAGGGAAGTGGATGGAGAGGAGGGGAAAGGAGGCCGTTGGGAGGATGAGACATGTATGGAGCAGAGAGGAGTAGTGTGCTGTCACCGGGCAGGGAGAGCAGTGGAAGCTGCATATAGGTGGGGATGTAAATTTATACGTGAATGTATATTTTCCCTCAGTCATGTTAAATAAAAATTAAAAAAAAAGAAGATATAAATAAAACTAACTAACTAACTAAATAAATAAAAAACTCAAGGAGAGAAGGAGGTGTCACCGAAAACAGACAGCAGGAGAACTGGACAATGAGGTTGATTGATGTGCTACCACTTGGGCCAAGAGGAGGAAGAATCCAATTTTACCGAGACAATAATTAGGGTAAAATAAAAAAGAAAAAATGTGGTAGGATTTTTGAAGAGTGTCCTGAAAGAGTACTTTTAAATCCATCGTTGATAGAGGAAATATGAGTTAAATTATGAGGAACTTCTGATTACTTAGGTTTGGTGAGACCTTAGAAATTGTTGTTGTTAGGTGTCGAGTAGGTTCTTACTGATGGCAACCCTGCATACCACAGAATAAACCACTACCCAGTCTTGCACCATGCCCACATTTCTTGCTGTGCTTGAGCCTATTAACTACAGTCACCGTGTTGATCTATTTTGTGGATGGCCTTCTTCTTTTTCACTGAGTCTCTGCTTTACGGGGCATGACATCCTTCTCCTCTGGGGAGCAATCCTTCCTGACAAAGTGTCTGAAGTATATAAGATGTTAGTTGAAATTGACTCCATAACCAATTTTTTTTTTTTTTTTTTGGCATACTCTATAATCTTAGCTTCTGAGGAGCAGGGAGTATGTCTTAATGTATTTCTGAATTCCAGTTGCTTAGCAGAGTGTTTTCTAGAGCTGCCATAACTAAGGACCACAAAGCATGTTGCTTTAAAGAAAGAAATTCATTGTCTTGCACCTTTGGATGTTAAAAACCCAATTCAGGGCATTGGCCATGTCAGTTCTTTCTGAGGGCTAATTATTTTCTTCCAGCTTTTAGCAGCTGCCAGCAGTCCTTGGTGCATCTTGGTTTGTACATAAATCTTTCTACCTTCTTTTCTATGTGTGTCTCTCCCTGTCTATACTATCCTGTATAACATACTAGTCAGAAGGGATTAGATTTAATCCATTAAGTAAAATAGAACACCGAGTACATGGTCAGTGCTTCCTGAATATTTGGTAAAGTAATTTTATATGACATTTCACTGCACGTAAATCATTAGCCAATATGAATACATGATTATGTCATGTTTATGCTTTCCTGAAATATCTGGCATATTTTTGATATAATATTAATAAGTTTTAAGATTGCACACATTTGCTTCCATTGTGACAGTAATGTATTTAAAATTAGATATTGAAAAAATAATTCAGAATTTAGAGATCTCTCTCAGCACCTACATAAAGGGCACTTTGGCTGGGAATAAAGTTTCTCAGCTACACATAAATTCTTTTAGAACTCTGACATTTCATCTCGTGTAAACATTTCACAAATCTTTGACCTGATCCTATGGATCGTTCTGTAGCAATTGTTCTCAGTGACAGTTCGTTCGGTAGTTTTCTGGGCTCCCTCAATTTTGATTGCATGTCAAGAATTTCAACCCGGAGGAAAGTTTTTCTTTTTTTTTTCAAGATGATGTCCCTGAGTCCAAGAGAATAAAATCCATCAGCAATCACTTCCATGATGAATGACAGAATTGATTGTCTATCCACACCAGATAGTACACATCAGAAGTAGAATCTACACTAAAGACAGTATCCATCATAGGGATTTCAATGGATGTGATTTTCAATTTTCTTTACCTATTTATACCCACTATTGTCAGTCTCCTCATCAGTCTGTACCTTCTTAACACATGCTTGGAAAATAACTTACACAGTTTTGCTTCTAGTCATACTGATGCTGGACAAATAAAAAAAAATATTTTCTATATGGTGCTGATTAAAATGATTAAACCCAAAACTAAACCCACTGACGTCCAGTTGGTTCCGACTCATAGCAATCCTATAGGGTCAGAGTAGAACCGCCCCATAGAGTTTCTAAGGAGTGACTGACAGATTCAAACTGCCAATCTTTTTGGTTAGCAGACATAGCACTTTACCACTATGCCATCAGGGTTTCAATTAAAATGATTGGGAATGCTGACATGATTGCAAAAAAGACATGTTTCAGAACTGAATTGTTTTTGTTGTTGTTTGGCCAACAGATAATGATATTTAAGATGACTGAATGTATATATGCGTATACTCCATACAAAAACTAAAGCAAACCTGCTACCACTGAGTTGCTACCAACTCATGGTAACCCTGTAAAACAGAGTAGAACTGCTCCATAATTTTCCAAGGAGAGTCTGGCAGATTCAAATGCTGACTTCTTCATCAGCAGGTGTAGCACTTAACTACTATACTATTCCACATATATAAATATATATACAAACATACATAGACATACACACATATGTATGAGTAGTGACATTAAATGTTTCCAAGCAGCAAATTGCTTTTTATTAAATCTAATTGTTCAGTATTTCCCGTGCTCACATAATTGATTTGAGCAGCATATGTGTAAATGCTAACCTCCTCTGAATTTTAAACTGACTCTACGTCGAGAGAGAGTTATAGTCTGAACTTGGCATTCCTATTGCATTTCACTTTGTGAACAAAGGCATCTCCTGTTCACTGCGGTGTATTTTCAACAGACATTTCCTGTCCAATCATTCTGTTTTTGTAGAAAAGTGGTCTTTAAGTTTAAGGCTGTCACCAAAACACGCTCACCTGCAGTTATTGTCTACCTTTTGAATCTGACCTTGATGACATTTTTTCACTCATTATTCAGCATCTCATAGATGTCAGAAGCACACCTGGGCATTGTTTATAAGAATTACAGATATAAAGGTTAATTCTTCCAAAGCACGCTCATACAACTGAGTATCAAATGACTTCTATGTATAGTGGCCTGATGGCATACTTTTAAGCTCATATTGCTATACCAGTTTTACAGTACACAAGGACACCATTTAAAAGACCATGTCACTGTGAGGCAACATGCTATGGGATGTGAATGTATACACACATTACAAATGTTCTGTTTTTTACAAGAATAAAAAGGGGTACATGCAGAGATCTCCACTAAAGGACTGCAGCTGATGGTCCAAGGGCCTCAGGGTTCCCCTGGGAGCGTGGGCCCTGGTCCTGATGCTGCCCCTGTCCATAAATCATAATGGAGGTCAACTCTTCATACAGGAATGGATTCGACTTGGTGACTCAGAGTGAGGATATCGTTTGTGCACTTCATGGCTCTATGCATCTATAGGATGTCGTCCTGCTGACCACTTACTGGAGGTGGGGGAGAGAGTAGAGAGGAGGGGGTAGGAGATGGTTAGGAGGACATGACGTGTATAGAATGGAGAGGAAGAGCGTGCTGTCTCTGGGCAGGGAGAACAGTGGGAGCTGCACATAAATTTATATGGGAACATACATTTTCACTCAAACATAATAAAAGAAAGAAAAAAAGTTCTGTTTTAGAGCCTACTACTTTCTATAGTGACACAGAGTTCCTATGTGGCCAAATGGTTGAGTGCACTCAACCAGGTTGAGCCCACTCAGAAAGTCCCTCCCCACCCCCCAACAAAAAACATTGCCTTAGAGTCCATTGTGACCACATGGGACAGAGTAGAACTGCCCCACAGAGTTTCCAAACATCTGGTGAATTTGCACTGATGATCTTTCAGATGACAGCTGTATCACTCACCCACTATGCTACATACCTCTAAAGAAATGCCTGGCAAGCTGCTTCAGAAAACTCATAGCTTTGAACACACCATGAAGCACAGTTCTGCTTTACAATTTGTGGGGGCCCCTATGAGAAGGAATAGACTTCATAGCAATTAGTATAATGACATTAACTTATTATATATTACCTGGTTAAAAATGTAAGTGACTCAAGAATTGTTTACCACACCCAGAAAGACCCAAAGTTTACAAACTGACTAGCAACTAATGTCAAATTGAGATGCTCATTTATGTATTGCAGGCCTGGTGTCTTTTACTAAAGGAACAAGACTAATGTCAACTTGAGGGTTTTTACTGCCCCAGGCAAATGGGAAAAAAAAAAAAAATTCTCCTCCTTCCAGCAGGTAATCACTTACATAATAAACAGCCACAAAACACTTTACTCTTCTAATATTTTTCTGCCCCAGGCAACCAGCTGTTATACCTATATGGCACAGTAACTATTATACATATGCAGTTACAGTGGCTTGATGTAATAGTAATAAAGACACATAATATATTCTGACTCACAGCCTTGAAGAATTGCCAAGTGCAGGCCAAGTTTCTCATTATCTGAATTTTGACTATATAGCTATTAAAAATGCCTTCGTAAGGGTGATGAATGATAGTTACAGTATAATGCCTCTACCTTCAGACTTTCTAATAGTTTTGAAGTTACTAAAGTGTTAACTTATACAAATTACCCTTTGTTAAGGAAAAAAAAAATACTTGGAATTTAAGAAAACACTTGTTTGCTCAGGTTGGAAATTTTCTTTCTTTCTCTTTTAAGATCTCCCTGTGTCATGAATAGTAATTTTATTACATTATTAGGGGGGAAAAAAAAGTGTCAAAAAATACTCTATGAATTTAAGTGATTTGCAAAAAGATAGAACTTTAAGACAATAAAAAATCTGATGTCAATGGATACAAAACAACATATTATGTTTCTATAGTGTATTTCAATTATGTACTTATTAATGTACACTAATGTATCTTCTTTTTTCTCATTGTATTTAAATGCTTTTACTTGTGTCACTAATTTACACTACTTATATTTATTTTGCTAACAAAACACATACTCAGTAAGCGACATTGATAATGGTATTCTTGCTAATGGTGTTTATATACATGATATGCTGCTTAATTTAGTACTAGGTCACCTTACTGAAATATTATTCAAGCCATACATATGATAATAGTCTTCATATTGTGAGACAAAGAGATTATTTTTGAATAAAAATGTAACAACAATTAAGGTAACACTATGATAAGGGCTATTCTAGATATAAGCTATGCCAATAATCTGGCACATTGACAAGAGTTCAGTGTTCCATTAGTCTTTTGTTAACCCCAATGGAAAGAGTTAAAGAACAGATTCACTGCTACAAATATTGTTAGCTTGTGCCTAAAGTGATTAGAAATTTTCATGGAAGTAAAATCATTCTCTCCAAAGAAAATCCTTTCTTGGAGAAACCTGAGATTATGAATTCCCGACCCAATATGTCACTTTAGAAATGTTTATTTATCACACTGAATTTGAATAAAATTAATAATTATATCCATGGAAGACAGCAAAGTGTTTCAGGTAATAATGATACCTAACCTCAAAACCTGTATCTTAGCTCAGATTTCTAACAATATATAAAGGCATCAGTTGTTTATCTTCAAATTATTGATGTTCACACTCGAAATTTGAAAAATTACTAAAAATGTTGAATTCAAAAGTAATATTCATTACTTCCAAAATTTCTACACTTGTGGAAAATGAGTTCCCTGGCTCTTTTATCAGGTGTGTGTATCTATGTGGCATAGTTGTTTAAGAGGCTAGCTGCTAATCAAAAAGTTGGTATTTTGAACCCAGAAGACACCCCATGGGAAAAAGATGTGGTAGTTCTGATTTTACAAAGATTTGCAGTGTTGAAAATCCTGTGGGACAATTCTACTAAAGGAAAAGGCTAAAAGGAAATAATTTCACCATTTTGGTCTTTGAGTATAAAAGGACTTAAACCAGCCAGTGTATGACAAGAAGTTTCAAAAACCATTTTACTTATGAAAGGGCTTAAATTTATCAAGGAGGGGCATAGAGCTCTGTATCTACATATAAGAGCAAGGATTAAGTACATTTAGAAATGTAGCTCTCTCTTACACTCAGATGACCATTACACATAGATTACACTTTTCCTGAGGCCTCTTACTTTATACAGATGCACTGATACTCATGGGCTACAGGAACACGTAAATCTCTTTACCTTTAAGTAATACAAATTCACTTCAATTCAGTGTGCAGCATGGACACTGTAAATCTAGAAAACATAATTTTAAGAATATTTCATGACAAAAATTATAATAAAGTGTTTAAAAGTTTCTCATAAATTATGTACATGTGTATATGTGTGTGTCTTAAATTTAATTGTGAAGTATGTATATTTTCTTAAATGTGTGTGGACATACATGTGTGAATGTGCTATAAATCTAATTTTGTAATACAGGTATTTTACTAAAATTAGATTAACTATGCATCCAGCCAAGTGCCATCGAGTCAGATCCGACTCATGGCATCATGAAAATATTATCCCCAGAATCTTCCAATAAAGATTTATTTTTTGCTCTCAGTACACACTGATGGGGTTTGGTGGGTGGCTTGACTTCACACACAGTCATGAACTTGCTTATAGTTACACAGTCCAGAACACAAAGCCCTCACATACATCAAGACAACAATAAACTAGACAAGTTTCTCATGGACTTTGAATTTCTTAGTCCAGACTTGACATATGATACTTTTTCTGTCGTATATCATTCATCAGCGCTATTCAGTTTTTATATTTTAAAAAATTAACTAAGCATGAGTCTAATAACAAAAAATATCTATAAAAATTGATTTAAGTAATTTAACAGAGTATAACTGAGTTTCCAAATAGGATGGGCTTGTTCATCTAAATGTGAAGATTAGAAAAAGCTTAGAGATAGAAATGTCTGTTGATATAATCTTGAACAGGTGTGGTTTTGGTACTGCTTTAAATAGGAATAGTTCACACTCAGAGTCATGAAAGTAGAGAAGCATTGAGGATTTTATTAAACACCTCCAGGTCAAGTCTGAACAGCATTAAGAACACGGAGTGAATAGGTGGGAGAAAACGGAGTAAAAGCAGTACGACGAAGGCTCCTAAATTATGAGGCTAGTTTATGAATGAACCACAAAGTTGGCTTTAGTTGAGTTTGATATGACACGTGAAAGTTTAACAGAAATTGTTCAAAGGGTAGGACACCCTGGTGGCAGAATGGTGTGCATCTGTGTGTCATAAATCTAATTTTGGAGTATATATGTGACTGTTAACCAAAAAGTTCACAGTTCAAATCCACCAGGTGTTCCTTGGAAATCTTATGGGACAATTCTACTTTGCCCTATAGAGTCTCTATGAGTCCCAGTTGACTCAGTGGCAAAAAGTTTGTTTTTTTGGTCTATGGGTCAATAGCCAAATATTGTTTACTTACATACATAGTACCCTATAAAGTATAAAATTCTAAAATTTGTACAACTATTAAGTCATCTAATGTTTTTAACAACTCAGTGAGACAGGCACAATCTCATAATACTTATCTGAGTTAACAAAAAAAACAGTAAAGCAGTCAAGATTGCACAGACAGGAAAAACTAAATAGGGTTGAAACCCAGACAGTCAGGCTCCAGCACATCTTAACCATCATGTTCCTTGGTCGAATCTTAGAATTTGGAAAATAAGTTCAAATAGAAGACCATAAAGGTGATAACTTACTCCTTTGGAGCATACACACTTCACAAAGGAAAAGCAGACATGAAGTGGAAATGAGATTCAGGGTCTCAGTAAAAAGGACACCCATTTATAAGTGGAGGAATATTCTGATTTCTTCTTTGTTTATTATTCTCAGGAATACAATGGACAAAAGACTAAGACCGCAGAAGGATTTTAAGGTGGAGACAAAAGCTGTGAAGTCATCTACTGAAAGTGAGCATAGTTGAGGAGACTTTTATACACTAATAGGTCTTAAAAAGCAAGGACAATAATTACAATAGGAAATTCTTGCAAAATAATCAAATTGTGTTGCCCCAATGAACATGCAGGCCAGGGAGAGTGGTTCATGACTAGAAAATCTAATTGCATTTATTGCTATAGTGCTCCTAGAATCTCCTTTCATCCGAAAGAAACAAACAAAAAAAAGCAATTGGTGTATCTGGACACGTGCATATTAGTGTATCTGGAGATGTTTGTATTAGTTGTTCTTTATCACAAATTAAACAGCTTAAAATAACATCAATTTGTTATCTTATTCTTCCATAAATCAGCAATTTGGGAGTGTTTAAGTAGGTCTGTTATATAGGGTCTCACCAAACTAAAAGTGTGAGCAGGGCTGGGCACTTAGCAGGAGGTTTTGGGGGGGAATTAACTTTCAGGCTCTTTCAAACTGTTGGTGGACTTCAGTTCTGACCTCCTGTAAACCACCTGCAGCCAGAGTCAATTCCAGTTCCTAGCTCATAGTGACTTTATAGGACATAGTAAAACTGCCTTAGGAATTTCAAGGTCATAATCTTTACAGAAACTGACTTCCATAGAAATTCTGTAAAGGAACCTAATATTTACAGGGTCCTGATCAAAAGTATGAGTTGATGCCCACATATAGTATTTTCAAATAGTTAAAAGTAATAAATGAAGCTTGCAAAATATTAGATAAAATGTATTCTATCCTGCCTTGACAAGGCAAACCTTAAAATGACCTGGAAGTTCAATTTCAAATGCAGAGTTCTTGAGAATGAAGTTCTGGACCAGAATGTGGCAGCACCAAGAGGAACCCTATACTCTTTCCAAAGGAGTGCCCCTGGTCATCACAGATATCACATGCTCATGTTGATAGCTTGCAAACAACATACAGTATTCATCTTTGTTGCTTGCAAATTTCCTCCTCTTGACCACTCCATAGACCCAGTTATACATGTTCAATGCATGATTGACCCTGAAGTCGTCAGACTGGCAAAGATACACGCACAGTCCCAGCAAGTGAATTTCCCTTGTTCTGGGCAGGACAAAATAGGGTCTCATCTACCCAGACAAGATCTAGACACACAGTCACGTGCCCTGCCTCTGGTGGAAACATTGTCTTAACTCCACAGATTCCTCAGTCCATGATATTCCACTCCCTGGTCGCACAGTGGCTAAGAATTTGACTGGTGACCAAAAGGTCAGCAGTATGAATCCACTATGCTTGGAAACTGTATGGGGCTGTTCTACTTTGTCCTAAAGGGTCAGTAGGTGTCAGAACTCACTGAGTGACAATGGGCTATAGGGGGTTCAGAAAAAAAGGGTAATATTGCATCACTAAAATCTTGGAAATTACTGGCACTTGCTGAAGAGATGGAAGAGTTGACCTAAAGGTTAGAGAAATTGCTCAAGGTCACACACCTAGTAAATGTCAGAGCCACAATTAAAGACTATACCTGGTTGAATGCAAAGCACTTTTCAGTACATCATGCTGCATGAATTGCTAATAGACAAGATGACAAATGAACAAACTGTGAAATAGAGAATATTCATGAAAATAGTGACATAAAATAAACCTTAAATTAGTCTCTGCGTGTTAGTCTAACACTCAACATGGGAATTTCACCTTGTGTAGGAAAAATTAAAAATAATGACCCAAGTAATAAAACTGATCTTTTAAAGAACTAGCAAAATGCAAGCTGCCAACAAGCAGTGGGAAGAACAATTTACAGTATATTTATCTTTCCCATCACATCACCATCAGTAGCACAACCTTTAATTAAAAAGGACAGTTCTTTGACATTTCTGATAAGTGGCAGTGAGGTTTCAGTAAGGATTACCTTAAAGGAACAACTGTATGAGTCACCACTTTTAATCCCAGTTTTGATTGAAATAATTAGGTTTCAAGAAAAAAAATGACTTAAGGTAGACATGAGAAACTGAAAATACGACACTTGTTTATGACACTCTGTGTGTTATTTGTCAAAGATATATTTGCACACTAGAACTTAGAACTAAGTTTTAAACAATAATAGTCTTAAATATTAAAATGTGGGAAATAAAACAATTTTTCACAGAATGAAAAGCTTTGGAAACATAATATTGACTCTACACAAAAGTGGTATTCCTCTTTTTCTTCCACAAAGACTAAATTTGGAAAGAAATCAACTGAATATATGATAATTATTTTAAACAACAATTGAATACCTTTAGAATTGGCTTAGGGATTATGAGGTGTTCTGTACTCAAAAAATTTTCTGATCATAAAATTAAATGTACCATATCATGCATGACAGTATAATTTCATCAGAAAATGGTTATAAGTTTATAAATTAATGTTTATAAAAATTGTGAATTTGTTATGGTAACATAGTCACAAATTCCTGGAATTTGACACCTTGCATCTCAAAAGAGTCAAGGAACTCAACGAAGGAAAGCAATTGCTGCCTGAGATTTATTTTCTGAATCTAGTAACATCCATGGTGTCAAGAACACTCAGAAACTGTAATTTTCAGAAGTGTTCTGAGCCTTAAAAAAAATAAGTTTCACTAACTGTGTGCGCCTCATAAAGTTACAGCAAATCAGAGGCGTCATCCACCTAACCAGCAAGGGTTTGTTTTATACTTTCTGAAAGATGAGTTTTGTACATGTTTGGATCTAGTCCAGAAAATCAGGTGTGAATAAAATATCACATGTCTTTATCTCTTATAAATAAACCTTTAGTAATTTTAGCTTTGAACTCCTTTCACACTGCACTGGTCTGATGGAAAATTGAGCCTCAAGCTGAATACTTAGGGTTGCCTCCATATTATTGGCTCTTTGGTATTGTTAAGGCAACAGACTCTTCTTCTTTTGATTACGATTAAGCGAACATATGCCATCCAATTCGATTCTGTAGCCCACCTATCTGTAGCTCCGTCTGCTCTTCTCACCTTGTGACAACACATTTCTCCTTTTTACTCTATAATTCTCATATCCTTTTAATAAGCACGTGTCCCCTCCTCTCCACCCTCTTCTCTCCCATCTAGAAAGAAACCAGTTGGACAGCTTTCTATAAATGTATAAAACCATAAAGTATACACATCACATGCTCACACTGTGTCCCCAAGTCCATTCCATTCTTGTCTGAAAAGTTGACCTCAGTACTGGTTTCAGGTCAGGGCCGGCTGCAAATCTAGGGGCTATGTTTCCATGGGACGCTGCAGGCTGTCAGGTCATCATTTCTGGTGTTTTAGAAGAGTTCTTGAACTGCACATCTCTTTTTCTTGTGTTGCCTCAGGGACTCTGCATTGTGGTTGCCTTTGGTGGTGGCCAGGCACCATCTGGTTCTTCTGGTCTCATGCCAACACAGTACCCCATTCAGAGGGGTCCTCCTGTCTCCTTGGCTCATTCTACCTCTTGCGGTTGATGTTCTTAGCTGGCATCTGTTCTGAACATGTTGTGACTATTTGGTGCACCTCAGATGACACCTTGCTAGCTTTTAAGACCATAGAAGTCCCTCACCAATATGGAGGCAGGAAACTCTCTCAGCTAAAGACTAGCTATGCCAACTGGCTTCAACATCTCCTGAAAACATAGTACTCAGACTTTCATCCCTGTTACTCTATCTTTTTTTTTTCAGTTTTTTTTTTTTCTTATTTGATATGCCTGAGTGAAAATGTACATTCCCGTACAAATTTACATGCCCACCTATATGCAGCTTCCACTGCTCTCCCTGACCGGTGACAGCACACTATTCCTCTCTGTTCCATACATGTCTCATCCTCCCAACAGTCTCCTTTCCTCTCCTCTCCAGCCACTCTCCTTCCTCCAACCAGAGGTCAGCAGGCTGATATCCTATAGATGTATAGTATCATAAAGTGTACACAATATATGGTTACTCTGCATTGCCAAGTCCAATCCATTCATCTCCAAAAAGTGAATCTTCGTTATGATTTATGGGTAAGGGCAGCATCAGGGCCAAGGGCCTTCAGCATAACTTGAGTACTCCTTCCATCTCTATGTTTAGAAATGCTGGATTAAGTTTAGAAAACCTTTCAGTTTATAGTGTGATCCAGTTACACTCATCTGCTCTCCACTGCGTGCTGTCACTCATTTCACCTAACCAAATTCCTATCAGCTATCCTATGTATGAACATCCCTCTTCCTCTTTGCTCACTCTTGTAGCCATCAGACTCTTCTGTACCAAAATCCACTTTTAAGTCCTTATAGTAGAGGTCTCATATAATACTTGTCTTTTTCAGCTGACTGATTTCACTCAACATAATGTCTTCTAGTTGAAGCCAGGTTGTAAGATGCTTCCTAAATTCATCATTGTACTTTATCATTGCATACTATGCCATTGTGTATATGTACCATAGTTTATTTATACATTCATCTGTTGATGGCCACATAGGTTCAGTCCATCTTTTTGCTACTGTGGACAGTGCTACAATAAACATTCTTGTGCATATATCTGTTCATGTGACTGCCTTTTTTGGGGGGGGTATATTCTGATCAGTGGGATTGCTAGATCATATGGTATTCCTATTTCTAGCTTTTTAAGGAAGTGCCAAATTGCATTCTGAAGAGGTTGTACAATTTTGCATTCCCATTAGCAATGTAGGAGACTTCCAATCTCTCCATAGCCTCTTCAGCATTTGTCTTTTTGTGGTTTATTTTTATTATTATTGTTATTATTGTCATTGTTGTTGAGGTGAGATTGTATCTCATTGCAATTTTGATTTGGATTTCTCTGATAATTAATGATCATGAGCATTTCCTCATAGTCTTTTGGCTGTCTGGATGTCTTCTTTGGTGAAGGGTCAGACAGCAGACTCTTCTGATCATTTTCCTGGTACTCATGTACTTTCAATACCAGTGGCTCAATGTTAGGTACCATATCTGAGTAATGGAAATTTTTGTAGATTGATTCAAACATTCTTAATGCTTGAAGGGACAATTCTGTATTCATATCCCATCCTCATGGTACTGCTAGAGCAAGACTCAGAGTGTTGATCTTAAGGACTTACAGATCAATTGTCCCACATCGAGTCCACTGGAGGAGATTCCTCACACACATATTCAATTCACTTGTAAGGTAGATTAGATTGCTTTGTCTTTAAACTCTCTTCTGTTGGGGTGGTTAAGATTTTAGAATCTTATTCCCTCTCATAGATGTCATCTGAGGCAAGAAATAAAGAGATTTTGCTTTCTAGTATGTATAGAAACTGAGTGGAAAAATGAATAGTGAAACCACAAATTAATAAGAAACAATTTTCACCATTGTAATTCACAAGTCATTGCTTTTGTTAGTAATATTATTATCCCTGAATTTTTATCCAAGGCTGAGGCAAGTCTCTTTATCTCTACTTGTGATTTGTTCACAGATTCTGGCATTGTGGCATTTTATTTTTCTTCTGTTACTGTTTTCTTTTTTGTGTGTTTTTGTGTTCACACAAACAATACTTCCCTTTGTGCCTTAGTTTTTCAGTTTGTGAATTTGCTTACCTATGATGATCTCTAGGTAAAAAAAAAATGTTAAAAAAACATAAATGACTACATATCACATATTTAACCATTGCATTTCTAATTTTAGACCCAAAGGATTAAAACAGTTCTTTTTCTTTCAGGTGCCCGGCAACTTCTTAGACCCCTGGCAACTCCATGTGTGTCACTGTACAACTGTGTGCCATAAGGTTTTCAGTGGTAGATTTTTTCTGAAGTAGAACAGTAGGACTTTCTTCCAAGGCAGCTCTGGCTAGACTAGAACCCCAGATCTTTCAGTTAACAGCCTAATGTTCTAACCATTGGCACCACCCAGGACCCTACTGGTCAAAATCGAATCTTACATAATTCATTTAAGGGGTCCCGGCACTTGGCTGGCTTGGCAGTGGTACAAAGTTAAAGCACTCCATTGCTAACTGAAAAGTTTAAAGTTTGAACCCACAAGTAGCTCTGCAGAAGAAAAGACCTGACAATCATAAAGCCCTCATAAAGATTACAGCCTGGGAAACCTTACACGAAAGCTATATGTTGTCATATAGGGTCACTACGTGCCAAAATCTGCTCAATGACAAAAACATCAGTATAATTCACTTGAAAATGTATATTTTTAAACCTCTTGAGAATTTTTAATACTTCTTTGTACTCTAAAGGTAAAATTTATCATGTAGTTAGCCTTGCTGAATCTAGTAATTTAGAACATGTGGTATCTCACCTGTTGGACCCCATGGTACTCCACAGGCTGGATAGCCAGTTTGTCTACTTTGAAAAATAACAGAATTCTCAAATTTTCTGTTATGCTTCTCAGATTGAATTATTTCTACCCCAAAATGTATGTATCCATTTAGCCAGGTCATGAATCCCAGTATTTTATGATTGTCTATCATTTGACAGAATTTACATATGTGTTATAAATTCTTTATCAGTATGGCTTAATACAATGGATTAGTAGTAGTTATATGATGAGGTTTTAAGTCAGTCTCTTTGGAATATAAAAGTCAAAGGTGAACAGAGACACACAGGAAACTCATACCACTAAAAAAGCAGTTTTGGAAGTAGAACATGTCCTTTGGACCAGAGGTTCCTATGCTGAGATGCTGCTAGACTGATGACAAAAATCTTCCTCCAGAGCCAACAAAGACAGAAAGCCCACACTTTGAGTTATTGCAAGATCCACCTCTGTTAAGTCAATCCTAACTCATAGCAACCCTATAGGACAGAGTAGAACTGGTCCATAGAGTTTCCAAGGAGTGCTTGGCAGTTTCCAACAGCCAACCTTCTGGTTATAGATGTTACTCTTAACTACTGTGCCACCAGGGTTTCCTCACCTGGATTTAGTGCTCTGAAACTGGACTTGTAGCCTACTACACTTTGAAAGAATAAACTTCTCTTTGTTAAAACCACCCATTTGTCTTATTTCTGTCACAGCAGTACTGGATGACCAAGATAGTACACTTTAGAAAATATTAAGAAAATGAATTCATAACATATATGTTGAGATGATCAAAACAATCTTTAAATTTTGAAAAATTTTATGTGAATGAGCGGTATAAACAAATACATTTTGCCAAATTTAGGAGTCCAATTGTTATTTTTGATTTTTCAAAATCAGTAATTATGAATTAGCAAGTTATAGTGACAAAAATCTTCCTTTTATGAAGAAAGCTAAAGTAGGAATGATTCTCCATGGAACTGGGAAGATACCCTGTGGTGGTTAAGTCAGCATTGCCTTTTTTCTCTTGTGATCTGTGTGTCTTTAATGATAACATATGTTGAGAAGACTGGGCAATTTGAATCTGTGTTAAAGAAAAATTTGAAGTGGGTACGTTGTATTATAAAGAAGTTTCAAAAAAGAAAGTCAAGAAGCATTACAGAAATCCTTATTTACTTAAATGATAAATTTTAAACAAAATTGAGAGCAGTGGAAGCTGCATACAGGTGGGCGTGTAAATTTATATGGGAATGTACATTTTCACTCAGTCATATTAAATTAAAAAAATAAATAAATTGTGGGGAAAAGAAAGTACTTGAGAGGCATAGCTCTAGGTTTTCATCCTGTCATTCTGAACAGTCTATTACTCAGTCAATATCTCTAATTTATTTCTAGGATTCTTCAGCTTACTAACACATTGTAACTGTACAATTTGTATTTATAACCAATTTCTTCCCACTTGTTACTTATTTTCTCTAATTTTCTGGGATATCAACATAAGGCAGTCCAAATCTACTGTACATATGTATTGAAGTAAAATATTTGTTTACAATATTTTTATTAATTTGGTTTTCATAAAATCAAGTGTCATTATTTTTAAAGTTTTTAAATATTTTTTACTTATTTAATATTTATAAATACAGCCTCATATAACATTGTAAAAAAGCATGGTGAGTTGAATGTTTCCATGAATGACTTTCCACAGTTTAATAAGACAAACAGCCTAAAAGAAGAAAGTTGGTAAAATATTTTATCACTAAGAAACTTTTCAATATAGCTATAATTCTTGATGTTCTTTCAAATTTAATTTTGCTTGCATTTTGTCATAATCATAAAATGACTATAGAGTGTAAATGTATCTACATATTTAGCTTACAAAGTTTATTAACAATAAGTAGGTTTATCTGTACTTAAATATTAGAATTTCATAAGCAAGTAATGCCATTGCATAAAGATTATGATATTATGTAATGACATGTGGAAACTTTTATGAAATAGAAACATGGCTTAATGAATTATTATGAATTGAAGTTTCATATAACTACCACACAGGTCAAGAAATAGAATAGTATATTATAATTTGAATTTTGAAGCCTACTAATCAACATTTTCACATAACAATGCATGCATTTCATGACACAACCTTCATGATAGATGACTTTAATTTCTTTTCTGAGCAGTCTTTGAAATATTACAGGCAGCATATTCACATGGAAAAGTATACAAGCTTCAAATCACATGCCCTCACAAGTCCTTGATTTCCCTTAGTGAGCCTAAAACTTGCTTTAAAGAAATTCAAAATCATCTTATTTTACCTAAGAAAAATCTCTAGGGTCCTGTGGTAGAAAACATAATATTACTAGCACATCTTTTATTGTAAAATTAGTTATTGCTCGAAGTGATAATCAGTTACCATTTGTGATAAAAAAAATCATTCATTAATAGCTACTCAAGTGCAAACCTGATACACAGAAACAGATTCATTTTCTACATCAAATAATTGCAAAAATGAAAATAATAAAACTGAAACAAAGAACAGCAACAACACGCACACACATACACACAATGCATATCAGTTAATAAACAGGAAAGTCTGGGGTTGGTTATTCTGTTGGCTTGTCCTGTGAATATGTGTAGGGACATATAAGTATCATGTCTCAAAGTTAGTTTAAAAGCAAATGTCGATTTTGAATGACAGATGTCTACGATTTCCCGTGTAATACATTGTTATCGCTCTTGCAAATTTGAATCGGTATGCACTAACCTAGTGTTTCTGTGGTCTTGCTCACCGTGTAAATCCCTTTATAGTTTCCTTCTTGTTTTTTTTCTTTCTTTTTTTCATTTTACTTGTAAGTCAAACTCAAGTCTTTTTAATGATTACCTGCTTCCAGATTGTTCCTTTGTTTATTGCTCAAGTTTTACATTTAAACTTTTGTTGTTGCTGTTGTTTTCCTGCTTGTTTTACTTTACTGCTCTGCATTACCATTCCCTTCATTTTGGCTTGTTTGCTTGTACATTGTCTTTCTATTGTTAAATGCTATTCAGTCCTTTATTTTCAAACTCTATCTATTTTCTACATCACTGAAAATATCAGTAGAATTCAGAACAGAAGGAGATTAAGGAAAGTAAATTCAATGAGAAATAAAATACAGGATTACTGAGAAATATTGATTGCTAAATGATTTATATCAATTTCTTTTAACTGCCAATAAAAATAACTAATTGCTGAAGCATTAAATAAATGCAAGCAAAAATTTATTTGGAGAAAAAGTAAGCTTTTTTTGCATCATTAAAAAAGTCAATTTTGTTTTTGAACAAACGACCAAAGCTCATTGTTACACCAAGGATTTATGGCTAAATGATGAAACACGTAGCATCTGTTACAGTCTTTAGATCTGAAAATCTTATTAACTTTCATCTTCTTACTATTATTAATTATTATGAAAAGATAAACTGATAATGCCATTCCACTGTAGTGGAATGGAATGGAATCCTCTTCCAGATGATGGGCTGATAAGTCTGGCAATCCGGGCCATGTCAGATACTGAGAGGTAGAGACTCAGCAGCAACTGTAGTTAGATTGTCCTTGTCATTGTTAGCTGCTGTTGAGTTGGTTCTGACTCACAGTGGCCCTATGCATAAATGAATGAAACACTGCCTGGTCCCATGCCACGCCTACAGTTGTTTGTGTGCTTAAGCCCATTGTTGCAATCACTGTGTCAATTCATCTTATTGAGTGTCTTCCTCTTTTTCATTGACACTCCACTCTACCAAGCATGATATCCTTCCCCAGAGATTGATTCTTCTTGACAGCATGTCCGAAGTACTTAAGACACAATCTTGCCATCTTTGCTTCCAAAGATCACTCTGGTTGTACTTCTTCCAGCACACATCTGTTTGTTCTTTTGACAGCCCATGGTACATTCAATATTCTTCTCCAACATCACTATTCACAGGCAGCTATTCTTCTTCCGCCTTTCTTATTTATTATGCAACTTTTGCATGCATATGATGTGATTCAAAATACCATGGCTTGGGTCAGCTGTCCCATAGTCTTCAAGGTGACATCTTTACTTTTCAATATTTTAAAGGAGTCCTTTCAGGCAGACTTTCCCAATGCAATCTGTCTTTTAATTCCTTGACTGCTGCTTCCATGGGAGTTGTTTGTGGAGCCAAGTAAAATGAAACCCTTGACAACCTCAGTGCTTTCCCACTAATCAAAATGTTGCTCATTTAATGAGTAACAATCATGTCGCTGAGCCCATGCACCGATACCTCTGCTATTTTCTCATAAGCCCATTAGACAAGACTTGGGTGGCTGTGGAACAAAGACAGTTGATGTCCACAGAATAGCTCACTTGCTCCACATGTTTGTTCACTTTTCTTCAGCTGTAGCTTCTCTTTGTTGACTGTTTGCCTGTCACCAAAGTAAACGACTCTCCAGGAAAAATGGAAAGTGTCTACTCACAAAGTAGATTCTCCTTCACCACCTTTCTTAAATGTTCACGTAGACTAAGGTTTCAACGCTGCAGATGTTCTCTTTGGGTGATGTCATCATGTCATTCAGAAACTCAGATCAAATTATTTTATTCTAACAGCATTTGTTTATAGGAAGCCCCTCATGTGATCACAGGCACAGATTGAAAAAGAAAATGCAGTATAGCAGGAGGAGGTGTCTCTGACGTCTGAATTGCTTGTTCAGGTGATTTACTCATGACGTAAAGAACTGCTTAAGCTCCATTCCCAACATGACGTATTTATTTTATGATGAAATGTTTCACTGCATGTTCATGTTTATGACCTACTAAGTATGACTACAGGAGTCCCCATGCTGCAGGTGGTTAGTGCAATTGGCTTCCAACTGTGAGCCTGGCAGTTGAGCCCACCCAGGGATGCCTGAGAAGCAGGGCTGGTGTTCTAGCTCCAAATACTAAGTCACTGAAAACACTACAGAACACATTTCTACTCTGACCACATGAAGTTGTATGAATCAGAATCAACTTCACAGCAACTGATTTAGGTCTGATAACACTCGGTTTATGACGGACAGCTCAGGTTGTCTAGCAATTTGATTGTTCAGGGCCACTCATTCAATATATTAGACTTCAACTACAAACTAGAAGCTGTTTTGCAAAGGGAAATTACTTTCCTGCTAAAGATGTCATAGCTTTGTTCCAACAACCCTAGACTCCTACTGAATGAATTGGCAACAACTGGAAGAGAAACAGTGATTTGTAGAAGCCGTCGTAGATTCAGTGTGATGCTACTCTGAAAGCCTGTATAAGTTTTCTATTGCTCCCATAAAAATTACCAGAGACTTTGTGACTTACAGTATACACTTGTTCTCTTATAGTTCTGTAGATCAGAAGACTGAAATGGGTCTAAATGGGCTGAAAATCAAAGTATTGATGCAGCTATAGTCCTTCCTGAGGCTTTCAGGCAAAATCTGCATCCTATGTGTCTCAGGTTTCAGCAGCCCCCACATTTCGTGGTTTCTGGTCCTCTTCCTACATCTCGAACGTAATGATGTGTCAAGTCTTTCACCGGTGACATCGTTTTGACCCCACTTTCTTGTCACATCTCTTTCTAAAGAACAAAGTTCTGCACTTTTAGAGGCAAATGTAATTAGATTGGGTTTTTATGATTAGTTCATGATAATCTCCTCATTTCACACATGCAAAGTTATTTTTGCCTTGCCATGTAAGATAACATATTCACAGGTTCTATGAAGTACATGGCCATTTCTGGGTGGCCATAAAGCTACCTACCTCATGATGCTTTTTATATAGAGACAAAGGGCTTGAGTACCCAGCTAAACTTTTTCTCTTAGGAGCCAGGATTTTGTGGTTGCATTAATTTGCTTTTACTATTTATATAGAACTTTCTGGGACACCAACTGAAATGATAAACTTGTCTGTGAGAGTCATCACCAAACTGTTTCATGTGAGGTAGAAGGCAAACACACCTTTATTCCACAGTGTTCCACTGCTTCTGTCACAAACCGTTCCTGCCATGACATTCTTTCTCTTTTAGGTTCAATAGTTCATTGCAAAAGTAACACGGAAGTCACAGAAATATCTACAATAACGTCTTTAATTTCAGAGAAGAATATAAACAAAGGTATAAACAGGAAAAGGTATAGAGGTAGGTTCAGGAGGAATCTCTGGGATCACAAGATTCCAAGGGGACCTGCTTACCTTCCTGAAAGTGAATGTTCACTTCTGTCAACCAGGAAACCTTTTAGCATGGAACTGTTCAATAATGTCACTCAATCTGGAAGGTTTTCAAGGTCTCATATCAAAAGGGCTTGCTCCCCTCCCAGAGCCCGTAAATCAGGGGGTTTCACCTAAGCCTTCATGTTCAAGGGATATTGTTAGTCACTAGGTGCCCCTGCAACAAATTTGTCAGCCATGAAGTCAGGCCTTCCAGCCAATCTGGGCAAAGGTCATCCCATATGGGGCTCAGGAACCAGGTCCAAAACAACAAACGGACACAGGCAGCTGTGATTTTTTTTTCAAGATGTGAACTAAGTATTCCTAACACTTCTTGAATGTGTGGTTTGTTTCTGTGGGATTTTGTTGTTGTTAATCTCTCCTCTGATTCTCAGACTTAAACTAGGGAAATGTTATTTAGACTTCGTCCCCAGTGTTACCAATGGCAGGTTTTAGGCATTGACTCAGCTGCAAGTCCGTATCTTGTGGTACTTTCGTCTATTCATAAATATAGCAACCTCTCCTGTTGCCTGCAGAACATAGAAGCTCAGTCTCCCCTCCTTTCAGTAATACCTCTGCCTATTTTAATTTTTCGTGGCTTGACTGCCTTCATGTGTTGCTCTCATTTTGTCACTCTCATTACTTGTTGCACTGATACGATTTCCAGACTTACTACGTTGCTGGGCACCACCGTCTCCACACTGGACCTCCAGGTTTGCCACTTGATGGTGCAACTGAACTCCCTATGTCTGGTTGCCAGTATAAGAGCAAATGTATGTAACAAGACATCAATGAAATTCACTAGTTTTTAGATAACATTTACATTTTATAAATGAATATGTATAGGATGATATAAAAATATCTAAGATGTATTCAAAAGAAAGAACATGAACAGTCATATTTAAAGTATGCTCATATTTATCTAGTTGCTGTTGCTGTTAGGCGGGGTTGAGTCAGTTCCAACTCATAGTGACCCTGTGCACCACAGAACTAAATACTGCCTGGTCCAACTTCATGGGCACAGGTGTTTCTATTCCTAAGCCCGTCATTGCAGCCACTGTATCAACCCATGTCACTGAGGGTCTTTTCTCACTATCTTTCCTTCCAAGGAGCACTCTGGTTGCACTTCTTCCAGAACAGATCTGTTTGTTCTTTTGGCAGTCCATGGCATGTTCAATATTCTTCTCTAACATCACAATTCAAAGGCATTAATTCTTCTGCCTTCCCTATTTAATGTCCAGTTTTTGCATGCATATGATGCGATTGAAAATACCATGACTAGGGTCAGACAGACCTTGGTCTTCAAGGTGACACCTTTACTTTTCCATACTTTAAAGAGGTCCTTTGCAGCAGATTTGCCCAATATAATGCATCTTTTGATTTCTTGACCGCTACTTCCGTGGACGTTGATGGTGGAATCAAGCAAAATGAAATCCGTGATAACCTCAATACTTTCTTCATTTATTATGATGTAGCTTACCGGTCCAGTTGTGAAGATTTTTGTTTTCTTGATGTTGATATGCAACCCTTACTGAAGGTTGTGGTCTTTGATCTTCCTCAGCAAGCGTGTCAAACCCTTTTTGAAAACATACAACCCTGATACACACCTTTTCTGACTTTAAAACATGCAGTGGCCCCTTGTTTTGTCTATACGATTGCTTCGTCCATGTACAGATTCTTTATGAAAACAATTGAGTGTTCTGGAATTCTCATTCTCTGAAATATTAAAACCACTTTTTGTTATGATCCGCAGAGTCAAATGTCTTTGCATTGTCAATGAAATACAGATAAACATCTTTCTGGTATTCCCTGCTTTCAGCCAGGTTCCCTCAGCAGCTATTTATCTAGAAATATACACACATACACACACACACACAATTTTCAGAAAGCATCCCAAAATCATTCTCTATCACCAGTTAAATTTAGATATTGAAAGGAAAATTGGAAAAGGTTAAAAAGGTAAAGTTTCCAATTATACATGCCCACCAAAATAGCAAAACCAAACCACTTGCCATTGAATTGATTCCATCTCAATAGGACAGACTAGAACTGCCCACAGAGTTTCAAAGTAGTGCCTGGCAGATTTGAACTTTTGACTGTTTGGTTAGCAGACATAGCAGTTAACCACTACGCCACCAGGGTTTTCAAGATGCCACCAGGGCTCATTTTTAAACCACGAGATGGTGTAAAACAAGCAAAGAAAAAAGACATTTGGGGTACATGTATGCTTCGATTCTATTTGGGGAACAAAGAGGTAGAGTAAAAAAAAAGCTGGTGTCATTACTCCTGGGGGTATAGTTTTGACATGGATCAGAAAGAAATTTTGTTGGTTACTGCCCCTTTCACTCAGAGTACAGAGTTTCCAGCACGTGTAATACAGTTCTGTTAAATTTCTGTGGTTATGGGTCTCATTGTAAATCAATTTTCCCTGCAAATTGAAGTAATTCATTTAGCAGCTGACTTTCAAAATCTCTCCCTAGATTTGAATCAATGTACGCTGGGCAGCCAGAAACAGATAAATTTTTTCCATGATCCCCACATGAGTGTAGATGTGTTAGAGTCACTGGTGGGGCATGCTTGACATACTGATAAAAGACAGTGAATGCCAGTGGACGTTTCCCAAAATCTTACCATATAAGTCTATGTACAAGTGCTCCAACCACATGATTTTAAGGCTGGTTGGATTTGAATAGTAACTTGGAAGGCTGCACTTGAAGGCAGTGATTCCTGTTAAAATTATTGAGTAGAGGTATCATATTTAGCTTTAACTGCTGGTGCTATCTTGACCCAGAAGTGTCACAGCTTAATTATTTATAACAGCCTTCCTCTTCTGTAATACGCAATTTCTTAAAAACAACACTTAGCAAAGAAGAAAAATAGAACAGCACAAAATACTCACCCAAAATATATTTAGAAGGGAGTAGACGCTCACACATAAAAATAACTGTAAAAGATCAGTATAGACTCATGGATAGTTGTTTTGATCACCTGGTTACGATCTAACAACATAGTGATTTATTTAGTGGCTTAAATTCCTCTATTAGCAGTTCTTTTCAGTGAGCACTTTAGGTGTGTAGCCACTCCTTACTTCTGATGCTGCGAGACACATCAGGCTCATCTATTTTCCAAGCCCAGCAGTAGAAGCAGCCATTTCTCCACCAGAAAATGGTAATCAAAAGGAAGATCTGAACACTAGGTGTGCTTGGTGTGAATGGATTAGCACTCTCTATGGAGTGTTTCAATAAAAAGAGATAGTTAGAAAAAATAAACATCTAAAGTAACTTATTTGTACATACATACCAACCCAAAACCAAATCTGTTGTCACTGAATGGATTCTGACTCACAGCGACCCTATTGTAGAGAGTAGAACTGCCATAGGGTTTTTAAAAGGAGTGGATTCAAACTGCCAACCCTTTGACTAGTAAAAATCAGTAGTTCAAATCTGCCAGCCACTGCACCTTCAGGGTCCTATTACATACATAATTATAGTAATTTTGGTTTCTCTCTGTATGTGTATACATGTATGTACATATGTGGTATATATATATATATATGAGTACATATATGTAAACAGTATATAAATTCATACTAGCATCTCCTAGTCTTTCTGCTTTCTCATCCCCTTGTTTGTTTGTAGCTTCTTTCTCTGACAGTGACAAACCTTGGTTTCATTTTGTGTAATATGTTTACCTATTTGTTCATCCATAACATTCATGTAGTTTCAGAATTGTGAGCCTCTACTCCTGTGAGAAGCTAGACTGTGTGATGGAAAGTACAGCATCAGGATCGGGAGAAGACTGATTAACAACCTTGGATATGGCGGTGACACAGCTTTCCTTCCTTTCCTTGCAGAATCAACTGATGAAGATCAAAGACTACAGCCTTCGGAAAGGATTATACTTCAACATAAAGAAAACAAGAATCCTCACAACTGGATGAATAAGAAACATCATAATCAATGGATAAAATTCTAAAGTTGTCAACTATTTCATTTTACTTGGATCCACAATAAACACCCATGGAAGCAGCAGTCAAGAAATCAAATAACATATTGCGTTCAGCAAATCTGCTGCAAAAGATGTGGGTAAAGTGTGCCTTACCCAGGCTGTGGTTTTTTTCAATCACCGCATATGCATGTAAAAATTGAACAATGAAAAGGCAAAATTGAAGAAGAATTGATGCCTCTGAGTCATGGTACTAGCAAAGAATATTGAATATGCCATGGATTACCAGAAGAAGGAATAAACCTGTATTCAAGCAAGTATTTCCAGCATTCTTCTTGGAAGTTAGAAAAGCAAGACTTCCTCTCACATACTTTGGATATTTTACCAGGAGGGACAAGTCCCTGAAAAAGAACGTTATTCTTGGTGAACTAGAGAACACAAAAGAGAAAGACCCTCAACAAGATGAATTGACACCCTCAATAAGATGAATTAGCTCAGTGCAATAAAGTGTTCCAACATAGGGAAGATTGTGAGGTTGGTGCAAAACTAGACAATGTTTCAATCTATTGTACAGAGGGTGACTGTAAGACTAAATTCAAAGTCGCCTAATGACAACAATAATACTCTATAAGAAATATGTATTCTCAATTATAGTAGAATATGTGTGCATGATTGTTCTGTTTGTTTTCATCTTTGGTTTTATAATATCCAATAAAAATAAGCAAACAAACAAAACACCTGTTTTCTAAATTCACTTAGGTCAGCTTATTTTTCCCCACTCTCTTTGGTGTGGTTATTTCATACTTTCCCAGTACAGTTAGCTTCATGTCTCAAAGTTTGCATCTATCCTTGCAAACTCTGATATCCTGGTTGATATACAAAAATTTCCATGCAGTTCTGAAGGGTTTGACAAAAGTGTGCAGTCAGATATCCAATACCAAACTCTGAATTTCATCACTGTAACGATTCTCGTAGGCATGCATAGATTCACATGATCACACCTAATCAAAGAGATACCAGAGAGCCTATTCCTAAATGCCTAGGAAGAAAGGGAATATGGCTAGAATGGCTCTTTTTGGATAGCCATAGTTTTAATCAGAGATATTTTATTATTTTACTACACCATATTTATCTTAACCATTTCCTTCCTTCACATCCTTTTTGAATAACTACAATCAGTAAGAGTTTACTCAAAGCAGTGTTTATATAACAGTCCATAATTTGAATTTGAAAAGCAACAGTAACTAAATAAATGGATAAATGAAAGGATGAATGAATTAATCAATCTAGGTTAAAATGAAATAGCCTGAAAGGGTTAAGTACATCAGTCCTTTGGACATCACAAGAGATTAATCACCCAAACCCAGTATCAGTTTTAACTACAAGTAGGATGAAGCAGAAACAACATGACACTTTTTAAGGAGTCAGATTTTCAGTCAAGAAGTATTGCCACCCAGTATAGACAACTACAGAGATTTCACATAGTGAGTAAATAGATGAGAAAAAAGAGAATGAACAGCTCTGCAGCTGTGATCTAGGATTTTGGATTCGTTCCTTTGACCTGTTTCTGTTTATCTGGGGGATTCCAATACTGTAGAGAATTATGTTAGATATGCCATTCATTACTCTAGCGCCTTAAGTGGGGTTCTCTAGAAGATAAGTATATACAGATTTATTTCAAGGAAATGGCTTACACAGTTGTGGAGACAGGCAAATCTCTAGTCTCTGGGTTAAGCAGCAGGCTGTAGCCTTCTCCTAACTCACATGGTTGCAGGGGCTGAAACTCCAAAATCCCAAAGTCAAATGCCAGGATGTTGGCTCACAGCATTGTGGGAGCCAGCAAATTAAAAATCTGCAGACCAGGTGCTGACTCACACGCCAATAACTGGAATTCAGGAGATAATGAGATGCAGGATAGAGACAGTGTGTGAACTTTGCTAGAACATCAATATAAATTCAATGCAGGCTACTTTACCAAGAAGTCTCCCCTTCCAATTGATCGTCTGTTCACACCAGATCATAAAATACAAGATGATTGCATAATGTAAGTCAAATCACAGACAATCACGGTCTAGCCAAGCTGACACAATATACTAACCACTACTCTAGCCAATCTCATGATTTGGAGAAGTTCAAGCATGTTAAGTCAGTTATGTCACAAGGGCAGGTGCCACTCAGTGTGGTAATTCATGGTGTCACAGCACTCCCATAGACCTCCTCCTGTAATAGACTACACAGAAGCCTTGGTAATACTTTTTTCATATTAATGTTACCTGTAAATCATAATTCCCTTGTATCCCCGAATACAATGGCAGTAGTAGTGATATAAACAACTAACAGAATTAAAATTACACCTTTGAATTTACAGTCTCATATGCACAGCCTAAATACATTTACATTTATGTACTTTCATGTTTTTAAAGAAGAAGATCCAGCAGGTCCAGCACCAGAGAAAGGGATGACTGGTTTCTCGGAGAGTCACATCCCACCGCAGGGACTGGCAGAGCAGCCTCACTGCTTTCTGCATCATGGACCCAGGCCAGTAACCAGGCCGTGTAGGCAATATTCTCTGCTCAGAGATGGACTACACAGCCCACCTGAGCTCTGAGGCTTCACAAACCTGCTGCAGGTGGCCACTTCACCTCTGCCCTTATGCTGTAGCTCACGTTGGCCCTGCAGCATCTCAGGGTGAGTGCCAGGATGGAGCAGGAGTAGATGCCAGAGTTGGGCAATGAGCTGGTCACTGGAAATCAAGCAGCCCTCTAAGGTCTTACAGACCACGAAGAACAGAGGACCGGTGGTATTGGGTGTGGACCTGGCAAAGCTGCCAACCGGAGAGCACTGGTGTCAAGCCCTCTGATAGTGTCGCTGGTGCACACCCCCATTGTCACTTCCTGTGTGACAACACTATGCTAAGTGTGTGTCTCAACACTTCAGAAGGTTTTAAGTCAATTGTTGCAGCTTAAAATAGTTCTTTAAGTTTGTCTCTGCAACATTTTCAGGAAAAAAAGAGGTAAGGATGGTTGTCCTGCATTCTGTTTGCAAGTCCCTTTCCCAGTGCTCTGCTAGAAAGTAAAGTTTCTTTTTTGGTTCACAGTGCATGTCTATGCAGGGGTCACTCTTGGGGCAGCTGAGTGTTCTTCCAGTATCCTTGGCTATGAGTTGAATTACATAGATATCATTATATAACCTTGCCCACTGCAATATCCTTCAAGCTGGCAGTGTCCAGTAAGTTAATTTACAATACATTTATACAATACATCATCATGGGTATTATCTTATGTAGGAATGGAAACAACTGTGTCTCTCTATTGCCAAACGGGAATAAATGTCTTGTGGTTTTAAAAAAAAAAAAGTGATGAAATAAATCTGTCAAAGAATGTATGAAATTGTTTATGTAAATTGGAAAGCATGTCATATTTTTTGTTGATTTGCATCAAGGTAAATAAAGCAAGCTTTCAGATATAAAACTTCAAAGTATAAACAAAACCCTGAGTACTTTGGTACAGTAGGTGCCCTGGTGGCACAGTGGTTAAAGCATTCAGCTGCTTATCAAAAGGTTGGCAGTTCAAACCTACTAGTCACTCGGAGGGAGAAGGATAGGATCCTTGGAAGACTCACAGATATTTCCATTCTGTTCTCTACAGTCTCCATGTGTTGAAATTGACTCGTCATCAGTGGGTTCAGTTTAGTTACTTTGGTATAATTCATTTGAAAGAAAACAATATATTTATGGAATATTTGCTTGAGCTTTGTTCTGATTCCTCCAGACATCACGGGATTGACTATTTCTGAACATGCATCTATCACTTTAATATTTGATACTAAAAACTTTCCTGTATTTTAATCATTTCCTACATTTCATATCTTATTGGGTCACTATGAATGGGAATTGATTCAAAGGTAGTGGGTTTGATTTTGGTTGATATGTCTCATGGTTATTTGTGTTTTCATTGCTTTGATAATAATTATTCAAAATTGTGTTAAGCCTCTGTATTATTGTGCTCTGCTGAATACTTGTTATTTCCCTAAAGAAGTACAACATGATCACGGCATACTTGGTGTGGTAGTCAGAATAAGGCTCACCCAAACTTTTCTGTGTCTTAGGAAACAAAACCTGGCAATATGTTAATCTACATGTTAAAAGGAAGTTTGTAGATGTACTGAAATTAAAGATCTTGAGACAGAAAATATTCTGGACGGTCTGGGTAAACTCAGCATAATCACAAGAATCTTTATTAGTGAAGAAAGGAGGGGTGAGAGTCAAAGGAGATGTGACAATGGATGTGATTGTTGACTTGGAAGATAGAAAAGGAATAGATGACAAAGAATGAAAGGAATCTCTCAACACTGGAACAGGCAAAAGAAAGGATCCTTCCCAGTCAACAGAAAGAATAAAGCACTGTCCACCTTTGATTGTAGCCCAGTGAGACGTGTGTTGAAAACTCTGATAAACTCCAGTACTGTAAGATAATAAATGTATGTGTTTAATACACTGTAGTAATTCATTACATCAGCAGTTGAAAATAATAGATTCAGTTTTCAACTGCATGTGCAAAGGCAGTAAAAAAATGCAATTAAACAACAGAAAAAATTGACATTTATCTACATTTAAAACAGGCTCTTGAGTTTCTTTGATGTTTAAAACATGACTGAGTACAATTACATCATGTTTTAAAAAAAAAAAGAATTCCTGCATATAATCCCCTTTCATTTTTATTTAGTTTAAATTGAATTGAATTGACTTTGTTATAAAACATTTTTGGTGAGAAAGAAATTTTGTGTATTTTTTTTGGATTTAGTTACATTTGATAAGAAAGTAAAAGAATTCTAACACACTTTGTCTTTTTTATTTTAATGCTCTATTTACTCATATAGAATAGAATGAAAAGCTTGCAAAATATCTGTAAATTCTGAAAGAATTAGATGTAGGAAACTACATAGTGAGTTTAAAGAATACATCTGTATGCTTTATCAGTGAAGATAGGTGACCCCCTGGAGATGACATTAAAATTGGAAGACTTAGCAAAGTAGTTACTCAAAATCATGGGTAACCAATGACTGAAGTGGTTTGTGAAAATTTGTTTCCAAATTTGAAGCTTATGTTTGAATACTGATCATATAGCTTCCAGCATCACAGGAACATGCAAACCCCAGCAGACTGACAAACTGAGAGATATATGGAATTAGCATATTGTACATTAAAAATCAAAGACAAGACAAGTTGTGGAATGACCTCGGGAAGACAATGTGTGAAGATTGTAGAGGCTATTTGTCACGGACTCAAAGTGTTCTCTAAAAAAATCTTAGCAGTTTGGTTCCATTGTAATTCCTAGTATTGTGTAATGTTCCTCCGTGTTATAATTCCTGCTTCTATGATGTTGATGGGGGGATGGCCAGCAGTTGTGTTGGCAGAGCAAGATTCAATGTGTAAGTTTGTTTTGTGCCTTGAGGTGGTCTTTTGAGCTATAAAGGGAAAAGTTTGGCAGAGAGATTTGGGAATCTCACATCATCAAGAAAGCAGCACAGGGAGAAGAGCGTGTCCTTCAGACCTGAGGTTCCTGCACCAAGATGCTCCTTGTATAAAGTATGATGCAATACAAGGACTTTCCTCCAGAGCCAACAAGAGTAAAGCCTTCCACTGGAGGGTACAGCCTGATTTTGAACTTGTAGCCTACCAGACTGTGTAAAAATAAACCTTTCTTTGCTAAAGCCATCTACTTTTGTGTATTTCTTTTACAGCAGCACTAGCTGCCTAAAACACCATTAAAAAACAAAGAAAAGATAAAATAGATGTCAGATGAGTTTCTAAAACTAGCTCTTGAACACTGAGTAGCCAAAGCAAGTAGAAGAAATGATGAAGTACAAAAGCTGAGCGGAAGATTTCCAAGTGCAGCTCAGGGAGAGAAAGTATGACAGACACGAACACCTGGAGATACAAAACCAAAAGAGAAGATACACTCAGCATTTCTTAAGTTGAAAGAACTGAAGAAAAATTAAAGCCTTTCATTACATTATGGAAATGCTCTGTGGGGAAAATACTAAACGGTGCAAGAAGCAACCAAAGAAAATGGAAGGAATAGGCAGAATCACTCTACTAAGAAGACTTCTTGACATTCAACCACTTCAGGAGGTAGTATATGATCATGAAGTGATGGTAATGAAGGAAGAAGAACAAGCTGACTGAAGGCATTAGTGAAAAACAAGACTCCAGGAATTGATGGAATATCAATTAAGATGTTTCAACAAACAGATGCTGCACTAGAGGTGCTCATTTGTCTATTCTAAAAAATTTTGAAGACAGCTACCTGGCCAACCAACGGGAAGAGGTGCATATTTATTTATATTCCAAAAAAAGGTTATCCAACTGAATGTGGAAATTATCAAACAGTATCCTTAATATCATACAAAAGTAAAATTTTGCTAAAGATCTGTCAAAAGTTGCTGCAGCAATACCTTATCTGGGAACTGCCAGAAATTCAAGTCAGGTTTAAAAGAAGATGTGGAACCAGGAATACCACAGCTGATAGTACGTGGATCCTGGCTGAAAGCAGTGAATAACAGAAAAAATCTTACCTCTGTTTCATTGACTATTCAAAGGCTTTCAAATGTGCGGGTCATAACAAATTATAGATAGCACAACAAAGAGCAAGTCCAGAATACTTAAATATTCTCATGAGGAACTTATAGATAGGTCAAGAGGCAGTAACTTGAACAGAACACAATGATACTGTTTGGTGTAAAGTCAGGAAATGTGTGTGTCAGCGTTTTACTCTTTCATCATATGTATTCTGTCTGCATGCTGAGAAAATAAACCAAGAAGATGGATTGTATGAAAAAAGATAGGGCATCAGAATTGGCAGAAGATTCATAAACAACCTGAGTTATGCAGATGACACAATCTTACTTGCTGAAAATGAAAACGACTTTAAGCACTTACTGATAAGATCAAAGGCTACAGCCTTAACTATGGATTGCACTTCAGCCTAAAGAAAAATTCTCACAAATAGAACAATAGGTAGCCTCATCATCCATGGAGAAAGACTGAAGTTGTCAAAGATTTCATTTTACTTGGATCTACAATCAATATCCAGGGAAGCAGCAGTGAAGAAATCAAAGGATCCATTGCATTGGACAATTCTTCCTCAAACGAATTTGAAAGTTAATGTCTTAGATTGTATTCCCTAGAGAAGCAAAACAAGTAAAACATATGTATATGTCTAAGCCAAGCCAAGTGCCGTCGAATGTATACGTCTAGAAAGATTTATATCAAGGTAATAGCTCATGCAACTGTAGAGACTGAAACATCCTAAGCCTTGGATCAGGATAAAATCATCACTTAACTACAGAAGCTGGTGAGCCCAAGGTTGGCAGGACAGGGAGTAGGGTTCTCAGTGACAGACTGTGAAGGTCAGAGAATCCTAAGATGGCAGGCAAGACTGTAAGTTTTTTCTTGATTCACATAGCTTTAAGGACTGGCAAACTCAGTATCTGTAGGTTAGGGCATAAGACTCATGCTTGCAATCTGTGAAGATTAATGAATTCCAGGATCTGCAGGTCAGCTGCTAGCTCAACTTCCAAGAATCAGTTTAAAAAGACAAAAATCAGATGAAAAGGCAAATAAAAGCCAGTTGCTGTATCCACAAAAAGCCATAGACTCTGGGAAGGAGAGCAGGAAGGAAGTAGGCAGGGAAGGTAGAGAGATGAAGGCTGAGGGTTCAGTGAGCCACCACAGGCCCTCCTCTTGCTGATACCACAAAACATTGCATCATGGGACGGACACAATAGTATATAACTGCCAGAACACTGAGAATCACAGTGCAGCTAAGTTGACACACAGTCTTAACCATCATAACAGAGATGTGCCTAATCAAAGTTATTCTTTTAATCACCTCATATGCATGTAAAACCTGGCCAATGATTGTTTTAGTTAGCTGGTACTGCTCTAAAAGGAATAACAAGAGTGAATGTTTTTAACAAAGGAAACTTTAGGCTACAAGTCCAAATTCAGGTTGTCCCCTCCAGGGGAAGTCTTTCCCCCTTGTGAACTCTGGAGGAAAGTACTTGTGTTGCATTAGTCTTTGGTTGGGGAGTATCTGACGCAGGAACCTCAGATCTGAAGGCCACACTTTTCTCCTGGTGCCACTTTCTTGATGGTAGGAGTTTCCCAATTCTCTGCTTACTTTCCTTTTCTTTAATCTCTTGTAGGATGAAAGGATAAAGGGTGGTACAAACCATACTCCAGGGAAACTCCCTCAGCAAGGGTGTTGCAGTCCCAACCTGATCCTCATTTAACGTAATCATCTTGTCTGTCAGACACAGGCAGAAATTAGGATTTATAGCATCAGAAAATCACAAAATGGAGATCAGTCACAGAGCACAGGGAATCCTGGCCCAGCAAAATTACTGCACATATTTGGGTGAGGACACAATTCAATCTACGAAAATGATTAAGAAGGATCATTGAGGAATTTATACCTTTCAATTATGGCATTGATGAAGAATGTTGAATATAATATAGACTGTCAAAAGAAAGACCAAATCTGTCTTAGAAGAAGTACAGGATGCCTTTTAGAAGCAATGGTAGGGGGACTTTATCCCTCATCTTTTGGACATATTATCAGGAAGGTCAATCCCTGGAGAAGGACATTATGCTTGATAAAGCAGAGCAACAGTGAAAAAGAGAAAGACTCCCACTGAGATGGACTGACATAGTGGCTGCAACAAAAGACTCAACCATAACAGTGATTTTGAGGATGATGCATGTCATGGATTGAATTGTGTCCCCCCAAAAATATGCATAGCCATGTGGCTGGACCATGATTCTCAGTATCTTGTAACTGTCCTCCATTCTATGGTCTTCCTGTGCTGCATGTTAAAGGATTAGGGTGGGGCTGTAAATCCCTTCATAGAATCACCTCCCTGCTCCACTGTAAAGGAAGTTTCCTTGGAGTATGGCTTGCCCCACTCTTAATCCTTTCATCCGGCAAGAGATAAAAGGAAGGAGAAGCAGGCTGAGAATTGGGAACCTGGTAACATCAAGCAAGCAACACTGGGATAAGAGCACATCCTTCAGATCTGAGGTTCCTGCACCAAGATGCTCCCCGGACAAATATTCATACAATACTTGACTTTCCTCCAGAGCCGACAAGGGGAAAAATCTTCCCCTGGAGTGGACATCCTGAATTTGAACTTGTAGCCTATCAGACTGCATAAGAATAAACGTTCCTTTGTTAAAGCCATCCACTCTGTGGTATTCCTGTTAAGGCAGCCCCAGCTGACTAAAACAGTGCAGGACTAGGGACAGTTTTGATCCATTGTATGTGTAGTCAGTATGAGTCAGAATTGATACAATGGCACCTAGCAACAACAAGAGTGATTAAAAGCAATATTCAATGCATTTTTTTCTTCTGTAGAACATATTTCAAATTTATTTTGGGGTGAGCCTATTAATTTGACAGAGAATTAATTTTCTATAAGTTTCTATATCTAATACTTTAATTTTCATAGGAGAAAAGTTCTAAAAAAACAAGTGAAGTTACCAGTTTGAGTATGGTGTTTTCCAACTTTGTCAGAAAACCTACAAAAAATAAATATGCTTTAGTTAAAATTGATTATTGTTTTAACTCCTTTTGGTTATTTTAAATCTGTTATTTTCACAACATCATTATAAAATATAAGAATAAAAATTAGAGAAACACCATACGATCCAGCAATTCCCATCTTTGGAATACATCCTAGAAAATAATAGCCTTTACATGAATAGGTATACATATACCCAATATGTATACCCATGTTCATTGCAGTGCTATTCACAATAGCAAGAAGGTGGAAACAACCTAGGTTCCCATCAGTGGATGGACAGATAAACAAATTATAGTATATTCACACAGTAAAATACCACACAATGACAAAGAACAATGATAAATTTGTGTAACATCTGATAACATGGAGCAATCTGGAAGGCATTACACTGAATGCAAGCAGTTGCAAAAGGACAAACTTTGCATGAGACCACTGTTTTAAGAACTGAAGAAAAGGTTAAAACACAGAAGAAATCATTGTTTGATGGTTACAAGATGGGGTTATAGGAGAATGGTATTCACTAATTAGATAGCAGTCAAGCATTATTTTAGATGGAGAGAAGAACAACACATAATACACAGAAGACAGCCCAACAAAACTAAATCATAAACTAAGAAATTTCCCGAATATAACAAAACACTTTCAAAGACACAGTAGTAGAAGCAGAGGTCAGGGGACAATGTTTTCAGGGGACATGTAGGTCATACGGCATTACAAATTTTATCAATAAATGTTCTGCATCCCACTTTGGAGTGACTTCTGAGGTCTTAAAAGCTGACCATGTAAGAAGCATCGATTCGTCCCAACCCACCTGCAGCAAAGGAGGATGCGTAACAACAAAGGCACAAGGAAAACAAGAGCCCAAGAGACAGAAAGGGCCACATACAGTCAGAAACGGCATCAAAATGTGAAAGGAAGATCTAAATGGCTCTTGGTTACCAGTGACTGCCCTGTTAGGGAACACGGCAAAGAGTCCTTGATGGAGTGAGAGGAAAGCGGGGTTCAGAAGTCAAACTCTACTAAAAAGACCAAACTTGACGGTCTGACAGGTGGAAGGAATCCAGAAGACCTGGCTTACAGACTCTCTGTTAGCTCAGAACTAAAATTATTGCCAAAGCCAATTTTTCAGACAAAGATTGGAATTGACTATCGGACATAAAATGGTTACTGGAGAAGAATTTGCTTCTTGGCTCCAGTGGATACGTGAGACTAAACAGGCTGCTTTTGTCCAGAGACGAGATGAGAGAGGTCAGATTAGTGATGGCTAAATGGACGCAGAAAATACAGGGTGGAGAAAAGGAGTATGTTGTCATGTTGTAGAAAGAACAACTAGGGTTACATAACAAATTATGTGCAAATTATTGTATGATCTACTGAATTGAATTATAAATATTCAAACCTGAAGTAAAACCACAACCAGAAAATGAAATTCAGAGGAGGGAACAAGATGGTGGGACTGACAAAAGAATGAAATTCAGTGAATTTAAAGACACGTTAATTGACTTTATTCAGTCTGAGACAAAGAAAGAGAAATATGGTGACAAAAAAAGGACACAGACCTCTAGAACACCACGAAGTATCACAACAAACATATAATGGAGCCCCGGAAGGACAAAAGAGAAAATAAAGGATAAAAAAAAACATTTGAGAGGTGGAGTCAAGAAGATAGAGTAATCAGACTATTCCTGTGATATCTCAGAAAGGACTCAAAAAAACAAGCGAATCAATTATATACGACAATCTAGGAATGCTACACACGAAAGACAAAGTTAATGAGTCAGACTGAGATTAAGGGGAAGGGAGAGATGGCTCAGAAGCACTGAAGATTGGCCAGACATGAACAGACCAGCACCCTGCAGCCTGGATTGCCTTAGGAAAGCAATAGCACTCAGGATGAAGTTTCCACATTGGGAGAAACCAAGCAGTGGAGGCTCTGCTCAAGCCTCTGCAACCAGGTAGAAGCTGAGCTGAATTGGTGAAAGATAAGCACAAATGTCTAACTTACTACATGCATTAAAAAAAAAAAAAAAAGCCTCTTGCCCCTATTGGGAATTAACTCTCCCCATTTACCTGTACCTTCCTCACTGCTCCAGGTCTCCATCCAGCTTCAGTGATTATTTCACATCCTGGTCCAGAAGTGAGACCCGTTGTGCAATCCAAGCCATCCTGCCAGCCTTGGAGATAGAACAAATTAACAAACAGAAAAAATTTAATCTGCAAGCTCCCCAAAGCCAGGAACTCAGGGCAGGCACAAGCATAAGGAGTCCATGGACTTTGAATGCTTTTTACCGTTTCCTAGACCTATGTGGTCCCATTTCAATAGATTAGGTTCTCATTAGTACATTACAACAGAACATATACCTGAAGTCTATTTTCAAGTGCAGCAGATAAAGACAAGGGGCAGACATGTAACATTTAACACTGCCTTGCCCGTTAAGCAGAGTACTTACCCACCCACATCAGGAACCTGAGGACTGGTGTCTCTCCCCACTCTACCTACCTTTCAAGGTAGCAGCTCATGCAATTGTAGCGATTGAAACATTCTAAGCACTGGATCAGGATAAAATCATCACTTAACTGCAGAAGCTGGTGAGCTCAAGGTTGGCAGGTCAGAAAGCAGGGTTCCTTCTGGCAGACTGTGAAGGTCAGAGAATCCTAAGATGGCAGGCAAGACTGTAAGTTTTCTCCTGATTCACATAGCTTTAAGGACTGGCAAACCCAGTATCTGCAGGTTGGGGCATAAGACTCATACTTGCAAGCTGTGACTATATCAATGAATCCCAGAACCTGTGGGTAAACTGCTAGCTCAAGTCCCAAAAATCAGTTTAAAATGACAAAAATCAGATGAAAAGGTGAATAAAAGCCAGTTGCTGTATTCACAAAAAACCATAAACTTTGGGAAGGGGAGCAGGAAGGAAGTAGGACGCAAAGGTAGAGACATGAAGGGGTCCAGGAATAAGTGGTACCTTATCTGCAACAGCAGTGCAAGAATAAGTGGTATCTCACAGTCCTTACAGCCAACAGCTTTAAATGTCTAAAATCTGACTGTAATGACCATTGACCTACACACTGTGTGAAATAGGGACATATTTTCCATCCAGATACTCAGGGATAGCCATCAGCCTCCTGCCTTGTTCATCACAACTCCCTGCTACAGCCAGACACCTGTGTCTGCTTCAGTCAGAGCTGTCCATCTAGGACCACATGTGAGAGCTTGCACCACATGATTTGTGAATGAAGATCTGGATTCCTGAGCTGAATCCACACAGGAAAAGTAAATGAACTCCTGGAGTCCCATACATAGAAATAGCTCTTGTGACAGAATCTTACAGATTCTAAGATACCAATAATCAAAGTAGCTCGTAATACTGGCCTGTTTAGGCATACAAAAACAGGAAGCAAGGACACAGTAAGGAAGAATAAAGCAAGTAAATATAATAATTCATTGATGACTTGGATATACCAATCGATATCAAACCATATAAAGAAGCAGAGCACAATGACTTCAGCAACCAACCAAAACAAAGCATCAAGAAACCTCACCAGGGAAGAAAACTTTATGGAGCTACTGGAGGTAGAATTAGACAGATTAATACACAGCATTCTTTAAGAGATCGTGAAGGAGATCAGACGAAACATTGCTCAAGGGAAGGAACATAGAGACAAAGCTATAGAGGAGTTTAAGAAGATTATGCAAGACCATAATGACAGATTGAGCAGGCTGTGAGAATCCTCAGAGAGACAGCAAATATAAAAGACAAAAGATTAACAATAAAGTTTCAGAATTAGACAACTCAGTAGAAAGTCACAGGGGCAGAATTGAGGTAATGGAAGTTAGAATTAGTGAGACTGAAGATAAAGCACTTGACATCAATTTATTTGAGGAAACATTAGACAAAAGAAGTCAAAAAATGAAAAAACCCTAAGAATTATGAGGGACTCGATATCAATACAGACGAATAACCTATGAGTATCTGGATTATCACAACAGGAGGGGATAACAGAAAATACAGAGAATTATTGAAGATTTATTGGCCATAAAACTTCCTTAATTTAGTGGAAAAACAAAGAAACTATCACACACACACACACACAAAAAAAACATTGTTGTGGAGTCAACTTGGACTCAAGAGACCCTATAAGACAGCAGTCAAGAAATCAAAAGATACATTGCTTTGGGAAAATCTGCTGCAAAGGACCTCTTCAAAGCATTCAAAAGTAAGGATATCACCTTCAGGACTAAAACACACCTGACCCAAGCCATGATATTTTCAATTGCATCATACGCCTGCGAAAGCTGGACAATGAACAAAGAAAACAGAAGAACTGTTGCCTTTGAATTGTGGGGTTGGAGACGAATGTTGAATGTATGATGGACTGCCAAAAGAACAAACAGATCTGTGCTGGAAGAAGTCCAACCACAGTGCTCCTTGGAAGCAAAGATGGCAGGACCGCGTCTAACGTACTTTGGACATGTTGTTGGGAAAGATCAGTCCCTGGAGAAGGACATCTTGCTTGGTAGAGTGGAGGGTCAGCAAAAAAGACAGAGACCCTAGATGAGATGGATTGACACAGTGGCCACAACAAAGGGCTTGAGTGTAAAAATGGTTGTGGACACGGCACAAGACCGGGCAGTGTTTCCTTCTGTTGTTCATATGGTTGCGATGAGTCAGAATCGACTTGACGGCACTGAACAGCAACAAATTTTGCTTGAAATCTGTTTTGTCATGTATAAACTCAATTATCTTAGCCTTGTATTTTTTAACACAAAGTGGTAGCATGTTTTTTGAATCTGAGAAATATTAGACTTTTTATTGTTTAGTTCAGTGATCACAGCCAGTTCTGAAACTTAGTTTTTAAATTTCCATAACATAAAAATGTTCTTATGTAACAGCGTAGGAGGATACTTAGGTATCTAGCACTAGTGATTACAGATCCTCAATGGGATACAAACAGATGAAGCTTGCAGGATTCGCAAAATTTTAGAGTCTTTCTCTACATCCCTAAGAGATGTTTAGTGTTCCCTTAGAACCATATTGTCGAAAACCGTCTCACAGTTTAGTTAATATTGTTTTATACTTCAAATCTTTACGTCTTTTAAAGCTTGAGTTTGAAACCTAGAAGGTTATAGTGTTTGCTTTATTTGGGGGGTGGGGGGAGGGACTGTGCAAATTTTTCAATGCATTGCCTTATTAATAAAATTAAGAATTGGAATAACATTTAAAAAATGACACATAATTCCTTTAAAGCCTCTTTGATGTTTACTAAACTGTTGGTTTTAAGAAAATCTAACACTGCAATGTGTCCCAATTCCCCTCACTAGAAAATTTTGGAGTAGTTTCAACTTTATGTGGATCTCATTGCATCATGTATCTGCATGTTTTTTTTTTCCTAAAAAATATAGCTTCATTAAAAAGATTATTATTTTTATATTCACCAGAAAATTATTGGTGGCAATTTGATTCCTATTATTTCCTCCCTAATTTCTGTCTTTTATTTTAGTTACTTGCTGTAATTTGCATTTCTAGTGTAACACATTTTTGCTGTATGTGGAATGTTATATACTTGGTTTAATTTCTTTCTCTCTTATTTGCTTGCTTACTTCCTTGCTTGTTTTCTTTCTGGCTTTTGTTCTTTATTTTTACTTTTTTAAATTTAATTCTATTTACCCTTCTCTCTCTTTTTCTCTTTCACCTTTTGTATAGTGTGGACTGACTAACAGTGTGAGGTTATTTATTGGAGTCAATGTATACTTCTAAAAGACCTTTTCTTTTGCCATTATGTCAGATTTGGCATGATTTTAACAGTATAGCTAAGGTTAAAAATAATGTTCCTGATGTGAATACAGTCAGCTCCATGAGGAGTGAATAATAGTAGCTTCATGTTTCTTTCTTGTAATTTCACCTTTTATACTACATTTCAGATTAACCTTTGTTCTCAAGTGGTTTCTGGAAGCTATTTCACTGATACTAAGACTACAATCACTCAAAGTGAAGGTGGCAAGGAAAGCAATATAAGATTGGCCTGATAACTTCAGATTCTGGAGTAAAATTAAGTTTCTGTATGATATTATTTGGAGCCCTGCTGGCACAGTAGTTGTAAAGCTCTGTTGCTAACCAGAAGGACAGTGGTTCAAACTCTCCAGCCATTCGCTGGAAGGAAGATGTAGGAGACTGCTTCCGTAAAACTTACAGCCTAGAAAACCCCGTAGACCCAGCTCTACTATGTTCTATGCAGTTGCTATGCTTGGACATCAGCTTGCTGTTAGCAATGATTTTAATCAGTTTTATGATATTTTTTACTACTGGTTACTAACAGCACCAGCTGTGATTCCTTGTAAAGATCCATGTTTCACTGTTATAGACTGTCAGGAGAAACTGTGCTTCTTTTAAAACCGAACTTTCATCTCTTCAGATTTATAGTATTTTGGATCTTAATAAAAAAAAATTTTAAAAAGTGTTTACAAACAGAATCAAGGACAAAGACAGTTTTAGACAAACAATTTCTGGGCTCCACAGTATGCAAACATGTTTTCAGATTAAAACGGGAAGGCTTTTGTGTGTGTACCTGCAGCAATTTGATACTCAGTTGCCCTTTTGCTCCAGATTCCCTTTTTTTGGAGCTCACTGCCCGTTTTCACTTAGCTAGTCCTCTGGGCAACATGCCCAGCTTTGATTAATGTTTGTTTATTACAATTTACTTTCTCCACGATAGTGTTTTTAGCTGGGTGCCTTAGAAATATTATAATTAAGTAGCAAGGAATACATTTATTAAACATATAAGTGTATTAGGTCATCAAAGACCATTTCCACACTTCAGTTCAAATAACAGGTTTATGTAGAATATGTTTTGCAATATTATAACCTAGTAACCTTTTTTTTTGTCCTTAAGCCAGTTTATATTTTTTGTGTCTAGCTGGATTAACTTTTTCTTCATTTTATTTTAAGAGAAACCATCTCTATTTTGCACCTTAAAATGACTAGGTGGAAATGAGCTTTAAACGACCTGAACCTTCGGTAAAATGAAGTGTTTAGATAGGTGTAAGCTAAAATAGATGCCTTTAATACTATCAGAAGGATTTGCTCAAGAAAAGAAAATATCCTAGGTATTTTAGTAGGGAAGGATTTACTACAGGGAATTATAAGCTTACCTAATATTGGCTAAATAAAGAGAAAAAAAAAGTCAGGAAGCGTTAGACTCACATTCAGGAAACCAGAAAGAAAACAGAATGAAGTTGGAATAGAATTTTTACTGACACCATCGAAGAAAACTGTAAATTCATCATTTATACTTTGTACCATCAATAGTGTATTGATTTCCTAGGCCTTGCTAGCTTAGTAATTCAGGCAGCAACGTCTGGAGGGGATGGCAATCTAGAGCTTTGATAGTGTTCCACTTCAGGAAAATATAAATAAATGTAGCCATTTTTGAGAGGAAATATTAATTTTAAATTAGAAAACAAAAATTAAGAACTGTGAAATACAAGGACAGGCAAATCACCAAAGAAAGACAAAATATCAATAAGTGAATTACTTGCAGTGGAAGGAAAGACAAGCTCTCTTCTCAAAAGCACTGTGTGCACTCAAATATTTGAGAAATACCTTTTAAATTAGGGGTAACAAACCAAGACACAGGGAGAATTTAATACCTTCCTACCCTCCCAAATGTTATTTTGTACTGTTTCCCAGTTTCTACACACTTAAACTTATCTAATTCCTTCATGGATAAAGCTAGAAATTCTAATTTTTTTTTCTTATTTTTAGATGAGCTTATTTTTTTCATTTTTCAAATTTTCATTAAATATATATTAATTTTTCTTGTAAATGTCCACTTCCTTATTTGCATTGGTTCATTTGCTACATTTATTGTGCTGTCTCTAATTTCATAAAGTGATTCCAGCTTAATTCTTGTTTACTCCTTAAAAATAAATACATTAAGAGCTATAAAACTGGTTTTCATTACTCCATTGCTATGACTCACAGATTTCTAGGTAAAAAAAATGTGTCCCCTTACATAGCATCACCATGAGTCACATTCTACCTGACGGCCCTTGGCTGGCACTTGGCTATCTTTGGTAATTTGCCTTTTTAATTTTTTTCTTTTTTCCATAGGTAACATTGCACTGTGTTCCTTGATTTTAAAGTATTGAAGAATGTTGAGTCTTTTTTGGCTTTTATTTCTCATTTTACCCACTTACAAATGAAAATTTAAATTTTAGAATTACTAAACCTTTATGTTCAAGTGTAGTATCGTGGTTTAGTATATGTCTTGCAATGCATGAGAAGGAAATATTTTACTAATTGTATAAACACATGTATGCATTTATAAATAAATTTTAAAGACTATTATAATCTTTCTCTTGCATACAACTTCGGTTCTCTTGTCTATTTATTTCCTGGCAAAATGTTGGTCTTTGGTAAATTAAAACCTTTGTCCACAGCCAGCTGTCACTAGAGAAAAATCACATTAATGGGTGGTCTTATTTCAAAACCATGATCACTAGCCCCAGGCACCTCTTTATTTATCTAAATGTAATGATAAGGGTTATTTATTACCTTTTTTAGATAACAGAAATTTCATATGTTTTGCAATTTTTCTTTTTTTTCCCCACCTGAGTCCCTTGTAATACAGACGACACAACTAGCATTGTTTAGAGAGAAAAATATAGAAGCATTTTTTACTTCTAGATGCTGTGCTCCTCACAGTGTAATGTTCTGACTCCCACACATTATTGCCATATAATCAGATTATTCTTTTTTTTTTTTTTTTTTTTTTTTTTAGTTCTCCTCAAGTTAATTCCGGTATCAGACATCATTTTCTTTTTTGGGGGGTAATCTCTACTTTCTATCTACAAGCTCACACAATTTTACTCACTAAATTCCCCACAAAACTTTAGTAGGTATGCTTGGAATGTGTGTCTTTTCTCATCAGTTTAGTCTTCAACTTGTGAGCCTTCTTAACGCCCACACAGATCTTCTCTAAGATTTCCCTTTTAATATGTTTAATCATTAGGTCTCCATCATCTGTCTCTCTCTGTTCTCCTGGAAAATCACTTATTATCCTATTAGTTTTCTTTTCTTCCAGTTCTTCTTGTCCATACTGACTTAAATCCATGTCATTAGGATAAGCTTAGGTGCAGAAATTCTGATTTCATGAGCTACAAGTATTATCTCTAAGGGTTCTCCCTGAGGGGACAAAAGTATGACAGTCTGAAAGATTTCCCAGCAGCACTGGTGAGGGCTGATGCTGGTGTTTTTGTTGGTTCTCAGCAGGGGACAACTGTCCCATATTGTCAGATGTTGTGGTTCAGTGAGCACTCTCAGTGAGCTGGATGACTGGTATTCTTAGGTGATCCCAAACAAGTTACACTTTACACCATTTCTTCTTCCTCCTTACTGATGTCTAAACCACTTTACCTATTATCATCCAACAGATACTTCAGCAGAGTTGAATAGTCACTGTACATTTTAAATGTGGTTGGACTTAAATGTCTTTGGATCATTTACTTTTCCAGTGATTTAATTGAAAATATTATTTAAAAAATGCTTATTGCACATACAGTATTAAAACTTATGACTTATAACTGAAATCTTAAAATATGCAGTAGAGTCACTCCTTTAAATGAATCTCAACCTAATAACTCAGGCATCTTTGATAACAATGACATATCTTTGCTGGTGAGGGGACTTGCAGAGATGTGCAATAAATTAAAAGAGTTAAAATATGAGAATGATATAATACCCGCTACTGCCTGGCTTTCTTCTACAGTGCTCATAAACAGTTGTTTCTAATTCTGGGGAGCACATAAAGTCCAGGTAGCTCATATATTTGTGTGGTTTTTTTCATACCCTTCTTATAAGAAGTAAAAATAATTAAAAATCACTACTGGCTACTTCAAAACCTGACATAAAAAACAGAAAACTATTATGTAAAATAAAAAAATCAGATTATTTAATTGCTTAAATGACTATTTTTTATTCCATTTGACACTACATTTGAGAAATAAATTTAAAAGGAAGTGTGTTTTCAGGAATATCAGACTACTTAAGCAAAAAATGTATTTTCCTATCTCTACTATTAACGAGCAAAAAATATGAGAGATGATACAATAGCTTATATTATTATGTACTTGCAAAAGATTTTTCAATAAAGCATTGCACTTAATATGGTAAAAAATAAATGCTGTGAAAAGTATCATATAGATCAAGCAAATAAATAAGTGACCTGGTTTCTCTTCTAGCAGTATTAATCACAGTTAAACAAATGTGTTTTCTTTGCAGCAATTAAGTACTTTAAAAAATTAATTTATACACTTTTTTGTGGAAAAATACCGTGGTTATTTATATATTTCATCAGTCACTGTCAGGTTAATGTTTAAAGACACATGCTTTTGCAATTATTTTAAAATGTTGTCTATCAAGCTCTTAACATTGTCTTCACTTAAAGTGATCAATGACAGAAAATCTAAACCTAATGTGAAAATCTTAGATTCAGGCTGATAATCAATTCCGCTGTTTGAAGTATCTGTTTACCTGGTAATTATTTCATCTTATGCTCAAATTCTTGCACATCTGTTGACATTCTTGGAAGCACTGTAAATATCTAAGACACTGAAGATATCTGCTAATATTTTAATATTAAAGAAATGGTACTCTTCCAATTTGGGTCAGCTGAAATGTGATATCACAGATTTGTTCTCATTCAACCACAACCACATCTAATAGTTCTTGACATAATTTTCACCTATACTGACTTGTTGTATAAGTATTTTAAGGAGCACACACTTGTCAATAACCAGAATTTGAGAATTCTGTAGTAATAACACATTTTCATGAACATAAAGGTAACACAAAAGAAACTGAGAGTTTAAAGTATATTACATTTCTTTTGTCTTTGAATTAATTTAACTTAGAGAAAAAATTGATCTTTATTGAAACTATCTTTGCCTCTCCCAGGCCTTTGTATAGCAACATCATATAAAATATAAATAATTAAAAACAGTGAGACATAATTTGTATTATTCAATTTTTAAAATTCCACTTCTGTCCAAGATATTGTTTTATTAGAAAACTCTAATTATTGGTAATAATTTGAAATAAGCAAACTACTCAGAGGTTTTTACAGTTTTACATCAGTGTGGGATTTCATCAGAATGTTTTTAAAACGTCTCATCCTATCTACAAACATGCCCTTTGAAATGTTTATATCTAAGATTATTGACATTCACCTGCATATGTGTATATCTGTCTGTGCCTGTATACGTAAATGTATCTCAACTGAACAGAGAATTTTTCTTTTTGTTGTAACACTTGTCAAGAACTTTCATATATGCCAACTTCAGGTTTTTATCCAGAATGCTGAGGAAGAGTGTCTTGGCTTCAAAGCAATACTTTTGCATAAGACTGCCTAGAGTCATTTGGAGAACTTCTTAAACCATGGATTTTCCTACAAACGAAAAACAAAACAAAATAAAACCCCTTGTGATTGAGTCGATGCTGACTCATAACAACCGTACAGACAGAATAGAACTTCCCCATAGAGTTTCCAAGGAGTACCTGGCGGATTTCCACTGACAGTCTTTTGGTTAGCAGGCATACCTCTTAACCACTAGGCCACCAGTGTTTCTGATTCCTGAGCAGCAACCAACATTTGCTATAAACCAAAAAACAAACCTAATGCTTTTGAGTGGATTCCAACCCTGTAGGACAAAGAAGAACTGTCCCAGACTTTTCAAGAAGCACCTGGTGAATTTGAACTGCCAATGTTTTGGTTAGGAGCCATAACACTTAATCTCTACAGCACTAAGATTTTCCAGGACATGAGATATTACAGGTGTTAAAACCCAAAGCAATGCTGTCGAAGCTTGTATGAGGAATACCCTTTGAGGAGCATTTTTAGTGGGAGTGTCATATGTAATTATGCTGTCCTGAAGAACTGGGTTACTAAGTGAAAGATTGGCCACTGGAAGTCATCAGCCAGTATATGGGTGAAACATACGGTGATTTGCTCATGTAAAGATTACAGTGTTTGTGAGGCAGCTCTGCTCTGTCATGTAGGCTCTCTACCAATAAGAATCGACTTGCACACAACAACATAAAAGGATCCAGAAATAGTACCCCAATGATCTCATGTGCCTTGGTGGCACAAAGGCTAAACGGCTTGGCTGCTAACAAAAAGGTTTGCAGTTTAAACCCAGCCAGTGTCTTCAATATCTGACAATTTGTTCCCATTAAGACTATAGCCTGGAAAACCTTATAGACCAGTTTTATTCTGTCACACAGGTTTGCTAACTAGACAACACAAACCAAAACAGAACACACTGCTGTTAGTTCCAACTTGGCAATCCTACAGGGCAGATTATAATTGCCCCATAGAGTTTCCAGAGAGCACTTAGGAGCACTACTGGCCTGAAGATCATCATTCCTCCCCCCAATCCCTGCCTGCATAGTATACACAAGATAAAACTAGATTGATTGATATGACACTTAGTATGTAATGGTTATGATGATAAATTTTGAATCTTGCTGCTTGAGTTAAAATTCTAACTCTGCTACTTATAAATTCTGTGACCTCAGGTAAATATATTTTACAAATTTTTCATTTTTTTGTTCTTAAATAGGAAGAAAAATAATAATACTTAGCTCATAAATAAAGTGCTTTAAACAGTCCATGACATGTGGAAGTGTTAGCGTTTGCCATTACAGTTATTTTTTACCTTTTAGCCTACTTTTCCTCACTTTAAGCATCAGAATCTTGACTACAAGTGTTAGTCAATGATCTATATAGTTGTGTTCTCTATATATGAACACATTTGAAGGAATTCTTAAGCTGGGATTTAACAAAACATCAAAAGATTATTTATTTATTTATTTATTTTTATGATTCCTGTTTTAGTAATCTAGTGTCTCTGTAAGAGAAACACCAGAAGTGGGTTTAAGAAACAGAAAATTATTTTCTCACAGTTTAGCAGTCAGAAGTCCAAATTCAAGGTGCTGGTCCTAGAAGGAAGCTTGTCTTTCTCTGTTGGCTCTGGTGGAAGGTCCTTACTCTCTTTTCAGCTCGCTTTTATTGGTTTCTTGGAGAATTCCTGCAGCACAGCCTCTGTCTTCTCTCAGTTCTCATTTGGATGACAACAGGCTATTATCTCCACTTTGTCAATTAAAAAACATAAGGACTTAAACAGCACTGGCAGAAGAAGAGTTTTTAATAGCACACTCACTATAAATCATACCCAAATGGATACTCTAGAACAGTTTACAACAGAGGGCAAAATAGGATTCGTTTCTTTTTAGATATCATGTTTAAAGAGCACTTTATGCTGCTGAAACTTAAATGGGAAGCTAGGAAGAATTTAAATATGGTGTGTGTAAATTACTTAAGTTATTCTAGAAGACTTCCTGAAAATCCATACAGTCCCTTTATAGCCAGATATACATATCAGAATTTAATTTTTCTGTACTTTTTAGTGAAACTGTATTTTCTTCTGATCAATGTCCTAATGAAGAAAAATTTCCAAATCCATTAAAAAATATGTTTTCATAATTTTTAAAAGAATGATACTGTGAATTGTCCTTTGTAATGATATGAATTATTTTTCTTTGGCTCTGTTGTCCTTTAATATCTGGTTATCAGAGATATGCTAATTATACCTTCACTTTGGTCCACATCGTAAATATGAGATGTTTTCTTATACACAGTGCCATGGTCTACAAGGCAATTTTGTATGCTGAATTGATACAATCATTTCACAATGCTGACTTTCATATCCTCCAACAAGAGCAAGCTAATATAAATTGCTAAAGAACCAGGCACCTCTTCCCCAAATTTGATAAACCATAATGAAAAATGTAGAAAAATCAAATTTTGTAACAGCACACACATAGAAATAAGGATTTTCAATGTCACAAAAAAACAACCAAGTACATGTCAGTGAAGTTCAATACATTTCAGTATAACAAAAAAATGTGTTTTTGAAAAAGAATACCTTGTAAAACACTGTTTCGCATACCTCCAAGCTAATACTCAAAAAGCATCATAAAATTGTAACATAAAAGAGGTACAAACACTGAAAATGAGATACATGTTATATAGATAGTTTCAAACATTTTGTTTCATTTTGCAAAATGAAATTTAACTAAAATTATTGAAGCCCTTGTGATACCTAATAATTTTCTGCATTTCTGTGGTATGCAATGTTGATTCACCTGATATTTACAATTTGGCTTTCAGTTGTGGAACTGCCTAGAAATATTTACTTTGAAACAGAGTAGTAAATGATTTTTGCTCAAGTATTTTAGGTTTGTGACTGAAAAGCTGTATTTATGTTACAAAACGGGTAAGTTATAAGTTTATTTATACTCATCTTTAACTATATAGTCTTATGAAAATCTAAATCTGAACTACCTTCTCATCAACTACATTTTCTTTTTCTGTAAGTTATTGAGAGAGAAATAAAGAGAGAAGATATTCAGTCTCATCAACCTTCTTCATTTTACTCCCATACCTTGTCGGAGAACAAAGAGAATAAATCCTGCTTAGGAAGTAACACTTCTAATTTTTTGTGGTTGTTGTTTTCCCATATGCTATGACGTTAGAATTTCTACTTTAGCTGATTAAACCAGACAATCTATTTGACTAATTCTTAGTGTCTGAGACATAGTGTTAGACACCTTTGACCACTGATCTCAGGATAAAATTCTACCACTATTATAATTCACATGATGACAAATCCATTTACCGAATGTTTTCTATGTAGTTGGCACTGTGCTTGGTACCAGGACTTTAAAGGAAGTGAGTCAGTTCTGTCTTCAAAAAATGTGTCATATAATTTATATTGCATATTGTACATTACATGTTATGTTATATATTATGTATTGCTTTGTGTACCACATGGATTTGGTGTAGTGTAGTGCGTTAAATGCTATGTCTGGTAACCAAAAGTTTGGCAGTTCAAATCCTCCAGGCAATCCTAGGAAACTCTAGAGGGAAGTTCTACTCTGACCTCTAGGGTTGCCATGAGTCAGAATCGACTAGATGACACTGGGTTAACTGGGTTATGGTACCGTATGCATCTACGAATGTGTCATATGTATTTATGTGTCAAATGATACACTCATATATTACAAAGGCTTAATAAATTCAAAGGCTTTGGAATTAGAAAGACCTAGATGAAAGCCATGACTCTGCCATGTACTCTGACTGTAATATTCAGATCTCACTTTCCATTAAAATATTTCAGAGTCTTAGGGGAGCTAAAATTTGGAAAGCAAGACAATGCCTCTGTCATAGATTGAAGTGTGTCTCCCCAAAATTTGTATCTGTTTGTTTGGACTATAACACCCGGTAGTGTGAGATTTTTTCACATGTACTGTGAGTCCTGCCTCTATGTTGTTAACAAGGGAGAATGGGCAATAGTTTTGTTTGTGAGGTGGAACTCAATCTACCAGTCTGCATTGTGTTGACCCAATCCTTGGGATATAAAATAAAGTAGTGAACAGAGAAACAAGGGAGCCACCTACGACTTAAAAGCAGTGCCGGAAGCAGAATGCTTCCTTTGGACTGGGGTGCTTGCGGAGAAGCTCCTAGCCTAGGGTAAGAAGGCTGAACAGAGAAAGCCTTGTCCTGGAGCTGGCTCCCTGACTTTGGACTTTAAGCCTAATTTACCGTAAATTGGAAACCCTGGTGGCTTAGTGATTAAGTGCTACAGCTACTAACCAAGAGCGCAGCAATTCAACTCCACCAGGCGCTCCTTGGGAACTCTATGGGACAGTTCTACTCTGTCTATAGGGTCACTGTGTGTCAGAAAGGACTCAGCAGAAGTAGGCTTTTTTTTTTTTATCTTACTATAAATTAATACATTTTTCTTTGTTAAAGCTTGTGGTATTCAGCAGCACTAGGTCACTGACAGCCTCAAGTAAGGTAGCTGCTAAAAATATGTGGGTGCAGTCAGTTAAGCACTTGACCATTAACCAAAAGATTAGTAAGCCCACCCCCCACCCCAGAGACTACTCAGAAAGTAAGGTCTGGTGGCCTGCTTCAGTGTTCAAAGCCAGGAAAATCCTATGAAATGCAGTTTTACTGTGCACAAATGGAATTAACTCAGTGACAACAGGTTTAGTTTTTTTGTTTGATTTACAGCAGTATGGACTGTAAATAAAAGAATACTCTCTTCCTATATGGCTGCTGATAAGACAGGGTAAAGCCAGAATATCTGTATGGCAATACGTGATTGAAAAAGATCTTGAAAAAATTGAAGCAGCCATCAAGAGAATTTAGCTGTGAGAGTGGAAGATAAGAGATACAGAAAGACTGAAATGGATTAGGACATGAAGCTGGAGGCAGGGGACAAGGGACAGATATACCTTTCTAAAGAGTTTGGATCTTGTATTACAGACCTTGAAAGGCCGCTGAATATTTTGAACTGAGGGAACATTATATCATAAAGTCTGTGGCTTATATGTATACATGTAAAAATCTGTTGCTGACAAGTCAATTATGACTCATAGCAACCCTAAAGGGCAGAATAGAACTGCCCCGTACAGTTTTCAGGGAGCACCTGATGATTTCAGACTGCCGACTTTCGGTTAGCAGCTGGAGCTCTTAACCGCTAAACTACCAGGGTTTCCGTATACATATATGTGTGTGTGTGTGTATATGTACATATGGAAATGTATATATGTATACATATACAATTCAGAATGACTTGAAAATATAGGATTGAGGTAGAAAAGACTAGTGCTAGTAAGTGCAGTTATGAAGCTATTACCCATAGCCCAATTGAAAGGAGGTTGGTAAGGGTGACTAGAATATCAAAATTCCGAAGATTTGCATTCAAGATTATGAAAATTCTTTATCTACTTTCATTGTTTCACTTTCCTCTTCGAAAAAACAAGCACATATTTTCCTAATTTAAGCTAGACAAGAAAAAATTACATTCTACTGAATTGGTCATATTAATACATACATTTATGCATTTGTTCATTAAACAAGTATCTTTTGAATGCTTACTCTGTGACCAAAAGTGTTATTGCTACTGAGATAACAGCAGCAAAGAAATAGAAAAAGCCTGCCCACTTGAAAATTACATTCTAGTGTAAAAGAGGCAAGTAACAAATAAGCATACCTTGTGTGGTAATGAAACAGCACCCCCCACCTCCCGCCTGAAAGAAACAAGACCACTGCTGTTGAGTCAACAGGTTTGGGTTTTGGTGTGTGTTTTATTGGATGCTCTGAAAAAATAAATAACACAGGATAAATAAGAAAGGTCATGTGAGGATGAGTGTTGATATTTTTACAAGGTTTTCTGGAAAAACCTCTCAGTAAGATGATAAAGAGCAGGCATAAACATGAAGGGTGAGAGCAAGCCCTAGATCATTTGTTAGTAAAAGTCCTGACATGTATTTAAGAGCAGAGTGAGTTAGGGAAGATGGCATCTGTAATGAGCTCATTTAGAAGGGGCAGAACTGTGTAGAGCCCCCTAAGGTGTTATAAGAGCACTGGAATTTATACTGAGAATAGAATGGAAACCCTGGTGACATAGTATTTAAGTGCTTTGTCTGCTAACAAAGTTTGGTAGTTTGAACCCTCCAGATGGTGCTTGGAAACTCTACGGAGCAGTTCTACTGTGTCCTACAGCGTTGCCATGAGTCACAATTAACTTGATGGCAGCAGGTTTGTTTTATTGTCTGTTTGAGATCAGAATCTAGTCTTTCATATTCAAACTATCCATTAACTTTTAAGTGGAGAATAAACTGCAATGGAGCAAGGGTGGAATCAAAGAGACTTGATAAGAAAAAATTGCAAGAGTATCTGGATCAGTGATTACAGAAGAATGGAGAATTAATATTTGAAAATCAATCAATATGAGAAAAACAATCTCTTGATTCTCTAAATAGCCACTGATGTAGGAAAGAAATATTAGTCAATATTTAAAATAATGGGATGGATGCAATCATTCATTTAAATAAAACAAAATGTTAATGTTTGTTGTTGTTAGGCACTAGTGAGTCATCCCCAGACTCATCCAACCTCAAGTACAATGAGTTTGAACCTCTGTGATCCATAGGTGTTCACGGGGTGGTTTTTGGATTTAGATCACCAAGGCATTATGTGTGCACCATCTATGTCTAGAAGCTCTGCTGAAACCCATTGCTGTGTGATGTACTATTTTGGTGTGGCCTTTCCAGCTAATGATCTTTTAACTTTCATGTAAGCAATTAGGCAGGAGTTGCAGGTTTGGTAATTGGTCCACCAAAAGAATTGGTCAGTTTTTGCAGTCTCGCTGGGCTTGAGGTGAGCCAGCCTGGGGTGGGAAGGAAGGAGCCCACCACCAGCCATGATGAACAGCCATAAGCTAGCATGCACTTTGGATACGGGATCCCTGTGCTGAGAAGATCCTGGAAGAAGGAGACTAAGAGAGAAAGAGAGGGAGGAGAGAAAGCTACAACTGTAAAGACAAAGAGAATCAGTGGCAGCATATACCAGGAAGCAGAAACACTGTAGTACTCAGCACCAGGAAATGGGTGGTAGGCTTCCCAGCCCAAGGAGAGAAAGCTGAGTGCCTTCTATGAGCATAGCTGGAAAGACATTGTCCTGGTGAAAGAATTGTCTGTATCTTTGAGTGTCCTAAAGACTGAACTCTAATCTTTTATTTCCCTAATAAACTCTATAATCATTAGTATGGTCTGGGAGCTCTGTGTGTCCATTACCAAATCTAGCAGAGAAGTAGAGAGTGCTATGGGTGGGACAGCTGGTGTCAGAATTGGTGAAAATAGCAGAGAGAAGAAGCATGTCTGACCTCAGCTTCATAGGAATCAGCTTTGGCTGTTGATCTGAATTCTCTTTGCCTCTTGTAAGGTTAGACAGAATCTCCATGCCATTTTCACAACTACTCAGCATCAGAATAACACAAAATCTTCCCTGACATATGGATGTTAGCTGCACGTGGGGTACATTAGGAATAATCTTTTAAAATGGCAGACTTCTCATATCATATATGTATTTTGATTGAGTGTTGTGTGGCTGGTTGATCACACTGATGACAGTGTATTAACATCAATGTTCTAAGCATCATTGCTTGTTGAGGATGCTGCTGACTGACTAACTTCAGAAGGTTGTTTACAGAAATGAGTCTGCTACTGAATGGCTTATTTTCAAAAGTTAGTACCTGCCAATAGTTGTTTGCTTCTTAGAACCACGTATATTTAAGCAGGTTATCAGTCGTCAGTTAAAATTAAGGAAATAATTTTTAATTGACTAAAACTGATTCTAGTGGTTATCTTTTGTTTGTTTCCATGTCTATGAAACAAAACAGTGTTTCCCTGGAGATACATTATTATTAATGCATTAAATTAATGCATGAATGCATTTAAAATAAAAACTCCAACCAAATGTGAAATAAATCTTATAAAGAGTATTTTTGGACAGTTTCCTATTACCATCATATTTATCTGTAAATTATTAACAAATTTTCCTCTGAAACTAAAATGAAAAAAATATATCTGCTAGAATCACTTCTATTCAGCATTGTGTTTGAGGTTCAAGCCAGTGCAATAAATCAAGAAAGAAAAATAGGTGGTATAATTGTTAAAAAGTAGAAATGAAACTTGTATTTACAGATTGTTAGTTGGGTACATTGAAAAACAGAATTCTACAAATAAATTTTTAAATATACCAGTTTAACAGTTTGCCAAGCAACAGGACAGTATAGAAAGCAGTTTTATTTCTGTATATAAGAATCAAATTATTACAATATGACAATACAGAATACAATTATACTAGCATAAAAATATGAATGTGTGTTACTGTCATTAGGTTAGTCAGACTGAATTTTGACACATGGCATCCTCATGTGACAAAATAACTGTCCCATAGGGATTTTTAGGCTGTAGTCTCCACTGGAATAGATTGTCCAGACTTTCTCCCACAAAGCCACCAGGTAGGTTTGAATTGACAACCTTTTGTTTAACAACCAAGCTTTTAACTGCTACTGAAAGACATCACAAAATCAAGAACACCCACACAAACAGAAGGATGCTCATGATCATATATCTTGACAAGACCACTCAGTGTTGTAAAGGTATCTGGTATCCACAAGATACCTGTAAAATTAGGTTACTCCACATCAAATGTCCCAGGCAAATATTTTAAAGAAATCCAGAAGCTCAGTTTTAAACATGCATAACATGGCAAAAGGTCTGCACAAACAAATGTAAACAAAAGTCAATGGTGTGATGACCTACAATAAGAAACATCAAAGTTGATGTTGATACTATGATAAGCAGTGTATTACTGGTATGAAAAATAGAAAAGTAGGCTAGTATTATGATGGATTGGTTCAAAAAGCTGGTCCACAGGAATCACTTCCAGAATGACAAAGCACTTTGGAAAATCTCCTTCATAAACACAATAAGAACAATGGTTCAAAGGGGAAAAAAAATTCTTGGTACTTTTCTTCTTAATAGTACTTTCTGTGATACCTCTGTTCTAGTACATCCTTTTCTCATCAGCTCTTGGAATCCTTAAGATAAACAGCACTGCAAACAAGATATTTATGAAAAACAACAGCCTTGATGTTACTGGAGGAAACAGTACTAGTCTGGCTTTCCCCAAAAGTCCCACGCTCAGGACCTGTTCTTACTTAATATATCTAGTAGCTTGTTGAAAAGATTTATTCTTATGGCTTGTATTCACTTTACCAGACTTACAGCTCATTCCATCTGAATATTCTCTAGTCAGATTTTGTAAAGCAATCAATGAAAATAGTTTAACACTTTCAGCTGTCTGAGGTGGCTTTACCAGTGAGGAGTAGCAAGAGGCTAATTAGAAATTTGGGACAGAGGCGGAGTCCAGATGGCGGACTAAGCACATGTCTCCTTATATCCCTCTGGAAACCAAGACCTGAATAGATAATCAAATGTCGCCTTCTGGTCACCTAATCAGCCCCAGGACACGGCACAGGGCTGTTACTTTGGACTTCATACCACTGAGCGAAAAACCTCCTCTCTTTCGCTGACTCCCGCTCCTGGCTAGCCCCGGCTCTCACCGATGGAAAGTAAACGCACCATTTTGACTTTTCTTTTCCTCTGTCTCGGCCGGCAGGCAGAGCTGGGTCTTGCCTGGTTGCTGGACTTAGATGCGCTGCTGGGGGGACAGGCAGGCGAAATTCCCATATTCTGAGAGCCAGGCTCGGAACTCTGTTAATCTAGCCACTTTGAGCCTGTCATTTTATATCTGCCTCAGCGGCATTTGTATGGAGTTTCGCAGTCAGTGTGCAGGACACCATGTTGGATATGGAGATTCTAGCAGGACCTCATTCTTAGCCTGGGAGCCAGAACCTGCAAATAGAACAGTGCTTCCCCGACAGAAAAGCAGTAATTTACCTAGTGCCACCTGCTTTGGGGGTCCTGCAACAGAATCAGAGGAATCACTACCTCTCGGCACCTTTAGCCCCTCTGTCTCCTACCTGTGTGGAGGACGCCATCTTGGATATGGTGGCCACAGCTGGCCCTAATTCTTAGCTTTGGAGCCACAGCCTGCCCACAGGAGAGCACTTTTCTATCACAAAACCAGTACTCAACACAGTGTCCACTAAGGCTAGGCCCTGTCAGCAGAGGCCAACAGGGCAGTAGCATTGTTCTATTCTGAACTAGTTTGTATCATCTGGGATTGGATATAGTGGCACTTACTTTGCCAGTTGAAAAGAGGGACCTCTACACCTGTAAACCTAACTGACTTGTGAAGTGCTCAGATATCTTTGGCTTTACATTTTAAGACAGCCTAGAGAAACATCTTCAGTCCATCCTCACAGTACCTCTTCCAGCCTCTACATACTCACATGTGTCCCAAAAAGCAACAGACACTTGTGGCATACAAGAAATCAGCTATGGCTTCAGAAGGCTAACAAACAAAGCAGCCAAGGAGTTTTCCAGATGAAGAAACTTTTATGAAAGCATCAGAAAGTGAACACAAAATGACTATATACAGAGCCATTCTAGACCTTATACAAAATGCAGGAGAACAAAATGAAAAATTAAGTAAGATGTTCGATCTGATGGAACACCAGTACTCTGAAATCCAATAGATCAAGAACAAAATCAAAGACACGGAAACTTCCATGCAAAGCCAAGAAAACAGAATGGAACAAATAGAAAATAAAAGAATTTCTGACTTGGAAGACAGAGCTACTGAGCCCAACATCTATGAACAGAAATCAGACAAAAAAAGAAACAAGAAAATTGAAGAAACATTAAGAAGCATGTGGGACTCTACCAAGAGGAACAACCTTCGATTAATTGGAGTCTCTGTACAAGGTGAGACATCTGAGAACAGAGAGTATCGTTGCTGAGCTGCTGACAGAAAACGTCCCAGAAATCATGAAGGAAGAGAATATAGACATCTCAGATGCATATCGTATGCCACCCAATATAGATCTCAAAAGAAAGACTCCAAGACATATTATAATCAAGCTCAACAAAATGAAACATAAGCAGCAACTCTTAAAGGCAGCAAGACTCAAAGCAAAGCTAACATTCAGAGGGAAACCCTGTAGACTCTCGTCAGATTTCTCAGCAGAAACCATGCTGGCACAGATACAGTGGCATGACACATTCCAAGTCTTGAAGGAGAAGAACTACCAAGCAAGAATTACATATCCTGCAAAACTATCTTTCAAATATGAAAATGAAATTAAGACATTCCCAGATAAACAGAAACTCAGAAACTTTGTAAAAACCAAACCAAAACTATAAGAAATACTGAAAGAATTTCTTGGCTCTGGCTTAGAAGAGCAAAACCACTAACTTTATATTTTGGAACGATTTTACTACTCAAAACTCTACTCAGTTAGGGAAGGCTCCAAAGCCAATCACACCTTTGATAAGGAAAGAAGCAATCCAGTGATCATCATGAAAACTATGGTGTCATCATATTAAAAAGAGGGATGTTCTACAGTTCTTATAGTCCTTTCAGATGAAGAGGAAGATGACAAGACTGGTAGTATTTAAAACTGGGTTTATATACAGTTTATTAAGGGGGATCATAGGGGCAGTTGTAAAGCACAACAAAGATGTATGATATCATTTCAAGAAACGTAACACAGGAGTCTCAACAACCACAAAACCAGCTCTGAAAAAGGTGAAAAATCAACTCACAAAAAAGCACATCCCAGAACAGACTAATAAGAACAACAGAGAAAACATCAACATAAAAATAAACACATCATAGTGGCAGCACTGAACACATATCTGTCAATAATTACATTGAATGTGAATGGACTGAATGCTCCAGTAAAGAGACATCGAGTGACATCTTGGATCAAAAGACATGACCCATCCATATGTTGTCTACAAGAAACTCACTTGAGATCTAAAGACAGGAACAAACTGAAAATTAAAGGTTGGAAGAATATATATCAAGCTAACAATGAACAAACAAGAGCAGGGGTGGCAATTCTAATCTCAGACAAAATCAATTTTAATGTCAAAGCCACCATCGTGGACAAAGATGGACACTGTTTATTGCTGAAAGGTTCAGTACACACGCAAGACTTAACTATATTAAATGTTTATGCACCTAATATCAGAGCACCTAAATATGTCGAAGAAATACTGACTACACTCAAAAGAGAGTTAGATGACTCCACAATAATAGTGGGAGACTTCAACACTCCATTCTCAATACTAGACAGTTAATCTAGAAAAAAACTCAGTAAAGATACAGAAAACCTCATTGCCACAATTAACCAACTAAACTTCATTGATACATACAGAACTTTCCACCCATCAGCGGACTACTACACCTTCTTCTCCAGTGCACATGGAACATTCTCCAGGATTGACCATGTGATAGACCATAACGCAATGCTCAACAAATCAATACCATTGAATTACTGCAAAGCATCTTCTCAGATCATAAAGCCATAAAAGTTGAAATCAATAGCAGGAAAAACATAGATAGAAAGTGGAACTCTTAGAAACTGAACAAAATCTTGCACAAAAAAACATGGGTTGTAGAGGAAATCAAGGATGAATTAAAGAAATTCACGGATTCTAATGAGAACGAAAACACTTCCTTCCAGAACCTATGGGATACAGCCAAAGCAGTGCTCAGAGGTCTGTTTATCTCCATAAATGCACATATCTGGAAGGAAGAAAGAAACCAAATCAAGGAACTAACCCTACAGCTTGAACAAGTAGAAAGAGAACAACAGAGGAACCCCTCAGGCACCAGAAGTAACAAGATCATAATGATTAGAGCAGAGCTAAATGAATTAGAGAATAGAAAAACAATTGAAAAGACTAAAAGCTGGTTTTTAGAAGATCAACAAAATTGACAAACCACTGGCAAAACTTACTAAAGAAAAGCAGGAAAGGAAACAAATAACCCAAATTAGAAATGAGAGAGAGGTTGTCACCACAGATGAAACAGAAATCAAAAATATCATAACAGAATACTATGAAACACTGTACTCTAACAAATTTGAAAACCTAGAGGAAATGAACCAATTCCTTGACTCATACCACCTACCCAAATTATCACAATGTGAAGCAGAACAACTTAATAAATCTATTACAAAGGAAAAGATTGAAAAGGTCATAAAAACACTGCTAACCAAAAAAATTCTGGGTCCAGATGGCTTCACTGAAGAATTCTACCAAGCATTTAGAGAAGGGTTATCTCCAATACTACTGAAACTATTTCACAGTATAGAAAGGGATGGAGTACTCCCAAACTCATTCTATGAAGCCAGCATAACACTGATACCCAAGCCAGGGAAAGACCCAACAAAGAAAGAGAACTACAGATCGATATCACTCATGATTCTAGATGCAAAAATCTTCAACAAAATTCTTGCCAATAGAATACAACAACATATGAAGAAAATAATCCATCATGACCAAGGGGGATTCATACCAGGGATGCAAGGCTGGTTCAACATCAGGAAAACAACTAATGTGATTAACCACATAAATAACACAAAAGAAAAGGATCACCTGATTTTATCCATTGATGCAGAAAAGGCATTTGAGAAAGACCAACACCCATTCATGCTAAAAACTCTTAGCAAAATGGGCATAGATGGCAAATTCCTCAACACAATAAGGGCCATTTATACAAAGCCAATTGTTCACATCATCCTGAATGGAGAGAGACTGAAAGACTTTTCCTTGAGATCAGGAACTAGACAAGGATGCCCACTCTCACCTCTTCTATTCAACATTGTGCTAGAAGTTTTAGCCAGAGCAATTAGACAAGACCAAGATATAACAGGCATCTGCATTAGCAAAGAGGACATTAAAATCTCCCTGTTTGCAGATGATATGACTGTATATGCAGAGAATTCCAAGGAATCTATACGTAAACTACTCAAACTGATAGAAGAGTTCAGCAAAGTCTCAGGATACAAGATAAACATAAGTAAATCAGGAGGATTCCTTTATACCAACAAGGAGACTGTTAAGGAAGAGATTATCAAATCAATACCATTTACGATAGCTCCTAAGAAGATAAAGTACCTAGGAATTAGTCTAACCAGAGCAATAACAGACCTTTACAAAGAGAACTACAAGCCCTTACTACAAGAAACTAAGAGAGACTTAGATAAATGGAAAAACCTACCCTGCTCATGGATAGGAAGACTTAACATTGTGAAAATGTCTATTTTACCCAAAGCAATCTATTTATATAATGCAATCCCAATACAAGTTCCAGTGACATTTTTTAATGAGATGGAGAAACAAATCACCAATTTTGTTTGGAAAGGGAAGAAGCCTCGGTTAAGCAAGGTACTACTAAAGAAGAAGAACACACTGGGAGGCCTCTCATTACCTGATTTGAGAACATACTACACTGCCACAGTGGTCAAAACAGCCTGGTACTGGTATAAGAACAGACAGATCGATCAATGGAACAGAACTGAGACCCTATAGATGACACTATCTACCTATGAACAACTGATATTCGACAGAGGCCCTAAGACATTAAACTGGGGTAAAAACAGTATCTTCAACAAATGGTGCTGGCAAAACTGGATATCCATCTGCAAGAAACTGAAACAAGATCCATATCTTACACCTTGTACAAAAACCAACTCCAACTGGATAAAAGACCTAAATATCAAACCTAAAACGATAAAGCTCATCCAAGAAAAGGTAGAAACAACAATGTAAGTTTTAATACACAATATGGACAGACTCTAATATCTGTCAAACAAACCACAATCATCAGAAGAGAAAATAGATAAATGGGATCTATTACAAATTAAACACTTTTGGTCATCTGAAGACTTTATTAATAGAATTAAAAGAACACCTACAGAATGGGAAAAAATATTTGGCAAAAAGAAGATAAATCATCCAATTAAGCGATGGGCAAAGGAGATGGACAGACATTTCACTAAAGAAGAGATCCAGGCAGCCAAAAAACACATGCAGACATGTTCACGATCTTTAGTTATTAAAGAAATTCAAATCAAGATGACAATGAGATACCATCTCACCCCAACAAGGTTGGCCATGATCCAAAAAACACAAAACAACAAATGCTGGAGAGGCTGTGGAGAAAGTAGAACCCTCCTACACTGTTGGTGGGGTTGCAAAATGGTCCAGCCTCTTTGGAAAGCAATCTGGCCCTTCCTTAAAAAAATGGATATTGATATACTATTCGACCCAGTAATTTCACTACTTGGAATATATCCTACAGAATCAAGTCCTTTCACACCAATGGACACATGCACCAGAATGCTTATTGCAGCACAGTCCACGATAGCAAAAAGGTGGAATCAACCCAGATGCCCAACAAGAGAAGAATGGATAGGTAAACTATGGTATATATACTCAGTGGGGCACTACACAATGATAAAGAACAAAAATGACTTCAGGAAACATCTCATGACCTGGTTTCAACTGGAAGACATTATGTTGAGTGAAAGTAGTCAGCGACAAAAGGACAAATATTGTATGAGACCTCTGCGATAAGATCTCAAAAACAGACTTGTGTATAGAAGAAAAGGCTCTTTGACAGCTGCAAGAGAAGGGAGGGAGGGAGGGAGAGAGGGAGGCGGGAGGTTTTAGATTAGATAGTTGCTAGGTATCTGGTTGGGTGAAGTCGGTGATAGCACACATTAGAAACAAGAACAATATTAAGTGGACTTCAACATAACATGAGTACTCCTTCCATCTTAACCCAATATTGCAAGGATAGAGTAACTGGGGCAGGGGGCGGGGGACCATGCTCTTAGGCGAAAGCCGGGCCAATAGACACAACTAGCATTTTTCTAAGAGGACTCTCTGCACCCCACGTTGGTGAGTGGCATCTGGGGTCTTAAAAGCTGCCAAGCTGCCATCCGAGGGCACAGTAAATGGTCCCAACTCAGCAGGAACGGATGCTCACTGAGGACCAAAATGACATGGGGTAAAGACAACCCAGAAGATAGAGAGACCCACATCAGTGGGTGCCTACATTGACTTTGGACCGGAAGAACAGGACGGTGTCCAGCCACCACCAGTGATAGCCGCGATGGAGCTCACTAATTTGAGTCTCACTGGCAACACGAGTAAAAAAAGGGGTGCACCCTGAGATCCCCACTAAAATACCTCAATTGATGGTCCAGTGGTTTCAGGGGTCCCCTGGGAGCATGGCCCCTCGCCCTGATGCTGCCCTAGACCATGAATCATAACAAAGGTCCACGTTTCGGACAGGAATGGCTTGGACTTGGCGATGCAGTGACCATATATGGATGCAGTTTATGGTTCTATACATCTATAGGATGTCATCTGACTGACCCCTGGCTGGAGGAAGGAGAGTGGGTGGAGAGGAGGGAAAAAGGAGACTGTTGGGAGAACAAGACATGTATGGAGCAGAGAGGAATAGTGTGCTGCCACCGGACAGGGAGAGCAGTGGAAGCTGCATATAGGTGAGTATGTAAATTTGTACGGGAATGTACGTTTTCACTCAGTTATATTAAATAAAATTTTTTTTTTAAAAAAGAAATTTAGGACTAAAAATTCCATAGGAGAATTTGAAATCCTCTGATAAATACCTGACAATCTGGAAGATCACCCAACCCAGTGCCGTCAAGTTGGGTCCAACTCATGGTGACCCTACAAGCCAGAGTAGGACTTCCCCATAGAGTACCCAAGGACCACACACATGTGCAAAAGTGTGTACACTCCAGAAAAGACATACAGAGCTCCCAATTTCCATAGTTTGGCTGACCTTGAATATCTGTGCAAGAAGAAAGAGTAAGCTAAGACAAAGTCCTAAATAGACTGACAGAATGATAAGACATGCTCTAAGACACACATAGGGAGATTCTTGAGAAAGATCAGAAGCCTTCTGGTTAGAAAAATAATGTTCAATCATTATGTAATAAAGCAGAGGCTTTAGTTTTCACAATAATGATGTAGACTTGACAGAATGAGTCTAAGAATAATAACAACAAATAACAAATGATAATAACAAAAGAGCTACAAAATAAACACTCAGTTTGGGTGGTTGATTTTCATGCTTACAATACTATCTTTTTTAATATATTCAATTTTTAAGAAAAAATACGAGACGAGAAGAAATATGAAAGTAATGTGCATATAAAGAAAAAAATAGAAACCATTTGCAAAAATGCACAGATTTGAATCTACTAGCCAAACACTGAACACGTTACAAAACAAAAACAGACATCAAAAGCCCACATTCCATAATCAAAGAAAAGTATGAGGACAATACTTTCCAAAACTCAAATGTGAAGAGATTGAAAGTATAAAAATAAAACAAATATTAATTGTGAAGGTAATTAAAGATATAATTAGTGAACTATAAAATTTACTAGGGGAACACAACAGTAGACATGAGCTAACAAAAGAATGAGTGAATATAAAGACAGATTAATAATATTATTCAGTCTGAGGTAAAGAAATAACAGGAAAAAATAAGTACAGAGATTGGTAGAACACCACTGATTATCACAGCACGTATATAATGAAACCCCAGAAAGACAAAAAAGAAAAAAAAAAGGATTATTTAAAAAAAAAAAAGAGAGGAAGGGCCAAGATGGCACAGCAGTCAGAGGCATTCTGCACACCCTCTCACAATAAAGAACTAAAAAACAAATGAGTTTCTTACATACGACAGTCTAGGAGCCCTGGACATCAAAGACAAAGCTGCAGTGTCAGAATGAGCAACATGGGGAAGGAAACGTAGTTCAGAAGCTATGAGAATTTGCCAGAGCTGACCTGGTTTGCACCCTGCAGCCTGGATTGTCTGGTGTACATGGGCTGAGGTTAGCAGTAGCACTCCGGATATGTTTTCTGTATTGAGAGATGCTCAATGGTAAAGACTTTGTGTAAGCCTCCAGAACCAAAAGGGACTGGCACTAGGACAGAAGTAAGACACATGGCATGCCCTGAGCCATTCTCCTGGCGTGGGAGAAGGAACAAATTAACACACAAATGGCAAACAGGAAAAATATAACCTGCCAGCTCACCTAAGGTGGGACCTCAGGACAGGAGAAGCTTCTTTGTCTAGGGATCCACAGGCTTCAAATGCCTTTCATTCTTGCCCAGATAAGTCCATTTTAACAGTGTAGGTCTTTATTAGCACAATTAAAGACAGTGTTTCACTGAAGTCTGCTTTCATCTGCAACAATTAAAGAGGAGTGACTTAAAAGATATTTGGAACCACTGTGGTTATTAAGCAGGGTCCTTATCTACCCATATCAGGGGCTAGAGGAAAGTTGCCTTCATCCATTCTATTCAGTAACCCATGACAAGGTCCAAGGACAAGTGTAGTCTCCCAGTCCTTATAACCAACAGCTGCCAAAGTCCAGCTACAAAACTCACCCACCCATGTGTTCTAGGGGACAGGGACATGACTTGTTCTCAGGCACTCAAGGGCAGCCACCAGCCTCCTATCTTTCTTATATCACAGCCCTCTACAACAGTCAGATACCTGTGCCTGGTTCAATCACACCTGTGTAGCCCTGACCATCTAGGATGCAAGTGAGCACCTATACCATGCATTCAATAACAGGCAACAGCAACAAAAGCCCTGGATCTGACATCTTCTCTGGAGAATACTACCAAATTATCACACAAAATTTAATATCACTACCACTAAGGGTATTTCAGGGCCTAGAAAGTGATGAAATACTCTCAAACTTGTTATATGAAACAGCATAAACCTGACACGAAAACCAAGCAAAGATACAACAAAAAAAAAGAAAATTAGATACCCAAATTTCCAAAGACTATAAATGGAAGCATTCTCTAGAAAATTATGGTCAATAGAATTCAACAAAATCTAAAAAAAAAAATAATACACAACAGCCAAGTAGGGTTTATGTCGGGTATTCAAAACATCAAGGATGGTTCAGCATTAGGAAATCAAGCAACAAAATGCACCACATAAAGAAAAAAAAAAAAATCACGCGATTATCTCAATCAATGAAGAAAGAGCATATGACAAAGTGCAAAACCTATTCTTGATAAAAACTCGCAATAGAATAGGTATGGAAGTGAAAATCCTCAGCGTAATGGGGCATACATGCAAAGCCAATGGCCAACTTCATTTTTAATGAAGGGAGGCTAAAAGTATTCCTATAGGTACAGGAACAAGAGACGGATGTCCTTTATTGTCACTTCTATCTTAACATTGTGCTGGAAGTCCTAGCTAGAGCAGCAAGGCAAGAAAAAGAAAGTCCATCCAAATTGGTAGTGAAAAAAGTTAAACTACAAGTCACTACTTTCAACACAGGAGATCTACGTAAATAGAAGAACATCCATGCTCATGGATAGGCCAATTCAAAATTGTGAGAATGACAGTCTACCCCAAACAATTTACAAATACAGTGAATGTAATCCTTATCCAAATACCAGCAAAGTTTTTTTAAACAGACAGAAAAGCTAATCGCCTTTATTTGGAAAGAAAAGAGACCCAGAGACAAACTAAGCAATACCAAAGCTGAATAAAGTAGGAGGACTCGTAGCACCTGATGTCAAAACCTACCATCCAGCTACAGTAGTGAAGCAGCCTGGAACTGGTACAATGACAGATATATTGACCAGTGGAATGAGATAGAAATTATGAATGCAAATCCTTTCACCTTTGGTCACCTGATCTCTGGCAAGGGCCCCAAATCCATCAAATAGGGAAAAGACAACTGTTTTTGCATCTGGTGCTGGCAAAACTGGATGTCGATTTGAAAAAAAAGACACAAGTCCCATAAGCTACACCATGTTCTTGTTGTTGTTACATGCCATCAAGTTGGTTCTGACTCATAGTGACCTTATGCACTACAGAAGGGAGCACTTACCAGTCCTGTACCATTCCTACAATTGTTTCTACTTTTAAGCTCATTGTTGCAGCCACTGTATCAATTCCTCTTGTTGAGGATCTCCCTCTTTTCCTCTGACTCTCCTCTCTACCAAGCATGATGTCCTTCTCCGGAGACTAGGGACTGTAATAGATAGCACATACCAAACTTTCTGCCATCAAGTCCATTCCAAGTCATTTCAAGCATATAGGACAGAAAGGAACTGCCCCACAGAGTTTCCAAGGAGTGCCTGATGGATTAGAACTGCTGACCTTTTGGATAGCTCGGCAGAAACCAAGGGACTGTATTACTCTGGTTAGTGCTATAGAGACCACGGTGTCAGGAAATGCATAGCCCAGTTGGCACAACACAGTTTATAAAGGTAATGTTCTACGTTCCACTTTGATGAGTAGCATCTGGAGACTTCAGCATTTGTTAGCTGCCATGGGTTTTACCCCATCAGGAGCACGAGAGAAGAAAGAAAATCAAAGACAATAATGAAAGGTCATTATTGTCCTAACAGATCACAGTGACCACAGCCTCCACCAAATTGAGTCCAGCACAACTAGATGGTGCGTGGCTTCCACCACTGACCGCTCTGACAAGGACCACAAGGTCTGGGAAGTGCTGGAGAAAAATGGAGAACAAAGACCAGACTTACTGGCCTGATGCAACCTGGAGAAATCCCAAGTATGGTGCCTCAACCCTTTTTTAACTCAGCAATACAGTTAGTTCTGAGGTTTGCCCTTCAGCCAAAAATTAAACAGGCCCATAAAACAAAACGAGACAAAGGGGCACACCAATCCAGGGGCACAAATTAGAAGGCAGAAGGTGACAAGCAGGGATCCCAAGTTTGAGAAGGGATAGTGTCTCCATGTTGTGGAGTTGTTAATCAGTATCATAAAACAATATATGTACTAACTGTCAGTGAGAAGCTAGCTTGTCCTACAACATCTAAAGTACAATTTAAAAAATAAATAGAAGGAATGTACAAAAAGAACAAATTCAAAACACAGAAGAAAGAAATGTTAAATACTTTTTAAAGAGTTAGAAAGTTTTTGGCTTACCAATATTGCAAATTAAGAGATAGTGTGCTGTACACAAAGCAACAAGTTGTGGCTGGACAATCATTTGCTGAAGAGATTAGACACGTAATTTATAGATCCAGTAAATCATTTTGGCAGAAAGGCTACCACATGACACCAAAGGGTACAGAATGGAACAAAATTAATCCAGGTAGTTGGACTTCTGGGATTCTATACAAAGAAAATTGGCTAGTAGAGCTACTTGACTGCAAACCTGCTGCTCTTGAAGAGAAGACTGAGTCTGTGGGTGATTTATCAGATGCACGGTTTATGCTGGAAAAGGGCCTGAAGAACACAGGACCAGAAGCACCACTTGCCAGGTTCCAGTAGGCAGTTCTTCCTCCATGATTCCTAAAGTGGTGCTATCACTGCGTTTCTAGTGAAGTTAGGCTACTGTCACTGAGCACCGAGAGGGTGGGGTCCGTCACACTCAGGGCCTACATGGTATGATTTGAAAGGTTAAGGTCATATCAACTGAGAGCAAACTTAGAGGTCTGTAATATACCTGAGATGTGAGAAGTTTACAGGGCCAGTGCGGAATAAGAGAAAGGACCAACTTAGTGTTTGCTGGTATAGAAGGCAGGATGAAGTGAAGAGAATTGTTCTCAGACCTTAAGACTTAATGGGATCTGTGCTGCTGAGTTTGGGACTTACTAGAGACTAATGACGTCATTTTTTATCTTATAAGATAAGGGATGCTGTCTGACTGTTCTTAATCAAAGTCAGAATGGTACTAGACTTCAGTTCTCTGCACATAAGTTAAGTTCAACACACATTTATTGAGTTGACTGTAAGTATTATCCTAAGGAAAAGATATAAAATTGTTAGGTCATGATCCATTCCCTTTGGAATTTGCAGTGTTTGTCCACCATTGTATTTTGGAGATAGAAAACTTATTTTCTAGCTTTCACAGTGCACAGAGAGAGAGAAAAAAGAAAAAAAAAATCAGAGAATGCTCCGCATACCTGATTTAGATGTTTTGGAAGACGAGACTTTAGACTTACAATTTAGGGGGTTAAGATGTGGTGACTATGTCCTGCATGGGGGACAGATGTAAATTTTGGGACCAGATTGGTGGACCGTTAGGGGTTGAGTCACCTCTCCCCAGAAGATATGTTTACGACCTCACCCCTAGTACCTGTGATTGGCACCTTATTTAGGAATAGCATTTTTTACAGATGTTAGTTAGCACAAGGTTTTCTGGAGTAGAGTGAGACATTATCCAACAGGAAGGACTCTCCTATAGACACTAAAGCAGAATACTGTGGTCAATGCTTTGATGTCGGGCTTTTAATTTCTAGAAGTATGAGAGAATAATTTTTTTCTTAAGTTATCTACTTTATGATAATTTGTTACAACAGCCCTCATACATTCCTAGTACCTAATTAGAAGAAAGTTAAAAAAAAGAAAATGTTATCTCCAAGGAGCAGGACAAAGAAAAAAAATCTCATTTGTAGTGTGTAGGCTTGGCTTGGCTGGCAGGATTTGCTACATTTTTTTTTTTAAGCATGACTGTATCCAATAAATATACTGATGTCACATATTTAAGTACACTACAATAAATACATCTCAGAGATCTCAGAGAATACTTCTTCTTTTTTTTTTTTTTTAACATTTGGTCATTTCCTACACAGATCAGGAAATGTCATGGCATATATTCTTTTTAAAAAAACAAACCCACAGCCATGGAGTCTATTCTGATTCACAGTGACCTTATAGGACAAAGAGCTGCTCCACAGCATTTACAAGAAGTACCTGACATATGTGAACTGCTGACCTTTTGGTTACCAGACATAGCACTTAACCACTACTCCACCAGGGTTTCTGTCACGGTATGTAGATAACAGCAGGAGAGAATACTGATAATAGTCTAGATCTTAATAAACTGCTGTATTTCAAGAAATAATACAAAAAAAGAAGACTGCAATTTCCAAAGGGAATGGGTCATGACCTAACAATTTTATACCTTTCCCTTAGGATAATACTTAGCATCAACTCAATAAATGTGTATTGAACTTAAATTATGTGCAGAGAACTAAACTCTAGTACCATTCTGACTTTGGTTAAGAACAGTAAGACAGCATCTCTTGAACCATTAACATTTACAGATTAGAAAATCAACAGGAGTCTACGCTAATCTTTCAGAACCCTGCTGCACTCCTGGATGAGTCTCTTATACACATTGGACTAAAACACACTTGAATACAATATATGGTATTAATCAAACAGTAGGGTTCTGTAGTCTCTTCAACCTACACCTGTTTATCATCTCTGTTTTTCACCCTGACCCAGTTCTTAACACAGAAAAGGTCAAAGCTTTACCTAAATTTCATCGTAATGAGAATTGCTGAGCCCCCAGTATTACATTGTTCCTCTCTGAAGTCTAGATGATTATAAAATTTCTTGAAATGCTTCTAAGATGTTGCATACTGTACAGAAAATAGTATTACTATATTCATTATTATAAACGCATTCTTCCTTATATGCTACATAATTGTTTCCTCATACTAGGGTTATCCAAACAATCTATTTTAAGAAGACATCAGTGACACACTCACAGACTGGTTTGTTCAGCATCACTTACTTACTGTTTGATAGACCTAAAATAAAATCTCTTTTTTGTTCATAATATGAAATGTAGTTTGTAAAATAACAGGTTTATGATAGGATCCTTAATGTCTTGGAGATAACGTGGCAAAATACATTCACATGTTTGGGCTTGCTTTCAGAAAAAAAATAAACAAAAGGAGGAAGAAAAAGAAAAAGAGACTTCCACCTGTAAAGCAACACTTTTTTTTTTTTTTTTTTGGCAGTCTGATTCTCAGTGTGTATTATCTGGCCATCAGTGACCATATATTATGAACAACTGACATTTGCATTGTATTTATGGCCTGCTCTAAGAAAGTGATGCATAAATTAAAGAGCAGACAAAATCTATTAATTGTATTTCATTTTGAGCTTGTTTGTTGTACCAAAAACCAATAATCTCACATATTCCTTAAATAAAGGTTAGATTTGGCAAATAACTTGATCTTTGGGTGTCAAGATCTGTGATAGAATTCTTTGTCAGAGTACTTTTGTGAAGAAATAGCCAAACTGGGAGATAACTCTGCTGCCACCGACTATATTTTCTACATTTTTTTTATTATTCAGAATAATAATATGAAAAATATGATGATTTCTTTTGAGGCAAAAAATTATTATGGAAAAGTCTCAAAATAATTTTAGAAATGAAGTTCAGAGTAACTACATGCTGAAAATCATAACAAAAGCCTGCATCCAGTTTTGGAAGAAAAGAAAGAAAACCTCAGTGAGATGGATTGATGCTCATCTACAAGGGTCTAAAACATTCCAACAGGCATAAAGATGGCATAAGACTCAGAGATATTTTGTTTTATTATACATAAGGTGTCATGAGTTAGAGCTGACTTAACAATTATTAACAACAATAAAGAAGTATTTAAAGGAGTGTAAAGTATGTCATAATAAACTAAACAAGCCGAGTCAGTACTTGCTGTAATCTGAAAAATGCATATAATATAGAAGGCCTGCCTGCAAACACTTTATCTTGGACTTAAAATACCAGAAGGAGTTTCTGTATGCTGATTAACTTTTATTACACAACTAAAATAATACATTTCTGCATACATATATGTGGGTCCCCAGTGTCACAGTGGTTAAGACTTGGCTGCCAATCAAAATGTCAGCAGTTCAAAACGTCACCAGTTGCTCCACGGAAATGTTAGGGGGCAGTTCTGCTCTATCTTATAGGGTAGCTATGAATGAGAATTGACTCGACAGCAGCAGGTTTAGTTTTTCAGCGGTTTGATATATGTGTATATGGAGTTTTGGTGGCACGGGAGTTAATAGCTTCGCTGCTAACCAGAGTATCAGTAGTTTAAATCCACTAGCTATTCCTTGGAACCACTACGGGGCAGTTTTACTCTGTTCTATAGGACTGCTGTAAGTAAGAACTGATTCAAGAGCAACAGATTTAGGTTTTTTGTTTGTTTGTTTTTAATGTATGTGTATAAAAATATACACATTAGTCCATATGACAAACCATGTATTTCAAAATCAGACTGAAGTCACTAATGTGTGTGTGTATTTGTACACATTTGGTATGAGGTAAAAGCAAACATTTTAAATTATTAAAGAAAAATCTGAAATAAACCATTCTAGAATAGATGCTACGTATTTAAGGAAAGGAAAATAAAATTTAAATAATTAATTAATCTAAACCTTTTATTACAAAGCAGGAAAAAGACTTAAAAGTACAAATGCATTTGTAAAACTGAAAATAAATGTTATATCATCAAATTTATAAAACAAGAAGTACCTTAGGTTACTAAATAATTAAACATTTGCAAATAACAATGATTTTCTGCACTCCTAAATATAAAAATAATAAATCCACATTATAAAAAGAAATAAACTAGAAATTCAGCAGAAAACCAAATATAAAAAGGGCTAATTCATATGGTGTAGAAATTTCACATATTTTGGCAATTCAGATACGAATGGATAAAGGCATGGTTAACTGATCCCATCCATCATGACACAGTTAAAATATTCTGCCGTGAACAACTGTTAAAAAAGAAAAAGACAGACGGTATCTTATAAAATTTTTGAATATTTGACAGCAAGCATCATAATTAGTAATTGACCAAAGGAAAACAATTTAAAGAAACACTTTATAATCAACCTGGGTTTCTGCCTGAATGCACTTTTTAGCTCACTTTATTGGAAGAGTGATTGTATACAGAACACATAGATTTCCCTGAATTAAGGAGACAGAGAAAGGAATTCAAAAGGACTAAAGTAGTCTTAAATTATGAGGCAGAGAACTAGACAGAAGGAAGTTACCCAAATAGAAATCAGAACAGGAACTTTTTGAGCAGGATGAAATCTCAAATATCTGGCAAACAATGACTATCGCTTTATGGCAAAAATTTTGCAGAATTTACACAGATTTCAGAGTCTGAAATTCCAGCCAGTCAGATGAAATTTGTGTTGAATGACAAGATAATTTAGTGAAGTTAGCATAGTGGTCTCCACAGATTTGCATCTAAAATAGCCGTAAGTAAGTAATACTGTCAACTTGCCTTAACAAAACATGAAAATGACTCTTAAAAATAAAAATGGATGTGCAAATAATTAAATTGTCTGTGAAAAAAGTGAAGTCTAGCACTGTGTAGTGCAAGACATCAAAATCCAAATCAGCTGTTGCCTGTGGGGTAAGGGGTGGTGGAAGTCACATGATGCAAGCATGGCTGCTGAGATTCATCCTTTAAGGCAAGCTGGGAATTTATTATTTGCAATGTCCAAATACTGTTCACAATGTCTATTTTTCTAATAATGTATTATTAGACATTCAAGGATGCAGATAAAAACCAAGCTGTCATGAACAGAAAATCAGACAATAGAAATAGAAATCAGAAGTGAATGAAATGATGGAATGACTAGAAAATAATTTTTAAAGAACTGTTATAAATAATCTGAAGAAAACAGGACTGAAAAATAAGGAGAAATAAATATAATCTCTAGAGCAATAAAACCACATCATGTATGGAAAAGATTTCACTGTTTTTCAAACCACATTAATTGTAGTAGAATAAAAGATCAGTAATAATGACAGAGCAAACAAAGTTATTTGAAAAGCACAGAAAGAACAAAGAACAAGAAAAAATTACTGACATAATATGTGAGATAGTATTATGTAGTCATAAGCATACAGAACTTGAATTTAATAAACTAAGGATAAGGGACAAATACTACAAAAGGTGTTGGTTGCCACTGTGTGGATTCTGGTTCCTGGTGACCCAATGTTTGCAGAATAGAACTGCCTTATAGAGTTTTATGGCTGTGATCTTTCAGAAGTAGATTGCCAGACTGTCCTTCCAAGCTTCCTCTGGGTGGTTTCAAATGGTCAGCTTTTCAGCTGCTAGTAAAGAACTTAATTGTGCCACCCAAGGACTTCTAAGACTAATAACATTGCTGCTAGGGGCTTCAGGTTGGTTCCTACTCATAGACCTTAAGCACGATAAAATAAAAAAGTGCCTAGTCCTGTGCCATTCAAAGGTGTCAATTCATTTTGGGTCTTTGTTCTTTACAGTCTAGCTTTTGCATGCACATGAGGCAATTGAAAACACCTTGGCATGGGCCGGGAGCATCTTAGTCTTCAATGTGACATCTTTGCTTGTCAAATTTCCGAAAGTCTTTTACAGCAGATTTGCACACACAACGCAACTTTTCATTTCTTGGCTGCTGCTTCCATGGATGTTGATTGCAGATTCAAGTAAAACGAAAATCTTGACAACCTCAGTCTTTTCTCTGTTTATCTTGATGTTGCTTATTTGTCCAGTTGTGAGGATTATCATTTTCAATATGTTTAAGCATAATCCACACTGAAGGCTGTGTGATCTTTGATCTTTGTCAATGAGTATTTCAAGTTGTCTTCATTTAAGCAAGCAACAGTGCGTCATCTCCGTAACACAAGTTTTTAATGAGTCCTCTTCCAATCCTGATACCCATTTCTTTTCTGTATAGATCAACATCTTGTGTTATTTGATCAGTGTACAATTTGAATGAGTATAGTGAAAAGATTCATAGTTGATGCACAATACTCCTGACTTTAAACCACACAGAACCATCTTGTTCTGTTAGAGGGACCACCTTTTGATCTATGTATAGGTTTCTCATGAACACCTCGGGAGCACAATTAATGGAATTTACATTCGGCACAAAGTTATATGTAATTTGTTATGATCCACATAGACAAAAGCCTTTACACAGCCAATAAAACAAAAGTAGGCATCCATCTGATATTCTCTGCTTTCAGCCAGGATCCATCTGACATCAGAGATGATATCTCTGGTTCCGTTTCCTGTTATAAATCCAGTTTGAATTTCTGGTGGTTACCTATCAATGTACTGCTGTAGACACTTTTGAATGCTCCTCCGCAAAATTTTACTTGGGTATGATATTAATGATAATGTTTGGTAATTTCTACATTTTGAAATATACTTAAATGTGGATCTCTTTTAATCTGTTGGCCAAGGAGCTGTCTTCCAAACTTCTTGACATAGATTAGTGAACACTTCCATCAGTGCATCCATTTGTTGAAACTTGTCAATGGCTGAATCCTTTTTTATTTTTGGTTTTCTATCTCCAGCTGTTTGTGTATATCATTCTAATAATTTATGTTTCCTTCTTGGGTGCCTAATTGAAATGTTTGGCTAAACTCTTTTACTTCAACATTTCTTATATTTGCTTTAGCTACCTAACATTCAAGAACAAGTTTCAGAGTCTCTTTTGGCAATCATTTTGGCCTTTTCTGTCATTCCTGTGTTTTTAATGGCACCTTTCTTTCTTCATGCATGATGTCTTTGATGTCCTTTCACAACTTGTCTGGTCTTCAGTCAAGTGTTCAACATGTCAAATCTGTTCTTGAGATGGTCTCTAAATTCAGGTGAGATATAATCAAGGCCATGTTTTGGCTCTCATGGACTGGTTTTAATTTTTTTCATCTTCAACTTGAGCTTACTTATGAGCAACTGATGTACTGTTCCACAGTTGGCTCCTAGTCTTACCATGACTGATGATATTGAGCTTTTGTATCACTTCTTTCAACAAGTATAGTCATTTAGATTCCTATAAGTTTCATCTGGCAAGGTCCACATTTATAGTCACCATTTATGTTGGATGAAAAAATATATTTACAATGAAGAAGTGATTGTTCATGCAATCTCCAACATCATTTCTGGCACCACAGCCATATCTTCCAAATACTGATTCTTCTTCTTTGTTATTAATTTTCATACTCCAATCACAAGTAATTATCAATGCATACAGATTGCATGTTTGATCAATTTCTGATTGCGGAAGTGGGTAAAAATCTTCAATGCCTTCATTTTTGGCATTAGTGATTGATGCATACATTTGAATAGTAGTCGTATTAATGGGCTTTCCTTTTACATGTATGGATAGTCTCCTATTACTGACAGTGTTGTACTTCTGTATAGATCCTGAATTTTGACAAAGAATGCAAGACCTTTCCTCAAAGTTGTCATGCTTGGCACAGAAGAACATGCGATTCTCCAATTTAAAAATGGCCAACACCAGTCCATTTCAGCTCACTAATGCCTGAGATATTCATGATTATACATGGCACTTTATTTTTAATGACTTCCAATTTTCCTACATTCATACATTCCATATTCAGATTATTAATAGATATTTGAAACTTTTTTTTTTCTCATTTTGAGTCATACCACATCAACAAATGAAGGTCCTGAAAGCTTGACTCTACCTTGAGCATTGAAGTCAACTAACTTTGAAGATGTGGTGCTTCCCCAGTTGTTTTTTGAGTGTCTTCCCGTTTGTGTGGTTCATTTTCTGGCATTATATCAGACAATAATTCACTGCTATTCACAAAGTTTTCTCTGGCTATTTCCTTTCAGAAGTAGACAACCAGATCCTTCTTCCTAGTCTGTCTTGGTCTGGAAAGTCGGCTATATCTTGTCTACCATGGATGGACCTGCTGGCATTTAAATACAGGTGACATATCCTCCAGCATCACAGCAACATGCAAGCTCTCACAGTATGGCAAACTGACAGACATGTGGAGGGAAATACTAAACATGCAACTTACAAGTCTGTTGATGTCCTTCTAGAAGGTATTATGATTTGCTGCATGTTATAAATGCTTAAGCTCTCAACTACTAGTGGAAAGGTACATTGTTTGAGTCTACTCCCTAGGTGTCTCTAAAAAAACAAAAAACAAAAAGCCTCACTGCCTGGTGCTGAAAATTCACAGCCTTGGAAACTCTATAGAGTGAACGTAAGTAGGAATCTACTTGATTGCAGTGGGATTATTTATAAGTTATTTTGCAATGATATCAATCTATAATCTATTTCTCTAATTTAGATTGTGAAAAATCATCTTGAATCTCCTGGAATCCAGATTTCTTGGTTCTTGGAGTTGGTATGACCCACCCAAGCTATCTGCCCTTAGGTGTCCTTCTGAACATTGAGACACTAACTGATCGTTTTTTTTTAAGTCGCTGTCAAGTAAATCAATAGCCTGATTATCAGTTTAGCAGAGATCAATTTGCCTTAGGTATTGGAGTTTTCAGAGAATTATTTTTGTACAACAAGCTTCTAGTACTAGCAACCTGACTGGAACATGTGTATCATGTCCTTAATGATTTTGTTATCTCCTGAGAAATGTAGGTAGGAAATTCAGTAAATGCAAATAAATACTGACTTTCAAGATGCACAGGAATATTGTAACACACAAATCTTGAACAAATCTCTAGTCACTATTTTTTTTTTAATTGGAAGAATAGAAATATTACAAGGAGTGGTACAAGCGTCAAAAAAATCTCAAAAAGGAAATTTTGTATAATGTGAGCTAGTTCTCCTGCCTGTCATTTGAACAGATACGTGTGAATTTTTGGCAGAGGTTTAAATAAAACTCTTTGAATTTTAATCTGATCAGCTTTTGAGTCATGCCACATCAACAAATGAAGGTCGGGAAAGCCTGACTCCATCTTCACCATTGAAGCAACTTACTTTGAAGATGTGGATCTTCCTCAACTGTTTTTTTGAGTGTTTTTGAGTTTTTTTTTTGAATTTTAGAGACAAAGCTCTGTCTACATCTGTGGATGTAGTTTCTCATAACATTTCGGGAACTAGGGAAAAATTGTCAAAAAGCAGTGGACTAGGTTGGGTTGAATTTTAGAGAGGCGTGTGAAGTGTTGGCATATAGCAAATGGCTTCTTCCTATATATTATCTAATTTAGAGACTGTCTCTTGACTTACAGATTTCAGGCAGACTTAGTGTTACCCCTAACTTCATTAAATCATCAGCAATTCCATTTGTATAAAAGATCTCTTCCCAATAGATTGACAGGATTATCACGACTGAGAAAAAAAATGACGTAAGTTTTCAGTAGCAAGAAGAGATACAGGAACAAGTTGGGAACGAATCAGCATTTGTTCCTAACTGGAGATTCCCACCATGTTTAAAATTTTACTACTCTGAGGCATGGGCTTTTATAACTAGGTGGGGTTAATAGCACATTGGGTAACTCCAGAGTCAGTTAAAACTTTGCAAGATTCTCCAATAATAAATAAAATAGTCCTTACATGTTCAGAGCCACTACAGGAAAAGCCTGTTTAGCCCTGGAACCCCTTCATTATCAATCAATTTGCAGGATTTTGTTTTGTTTTGTTTTGTTTTGTCTAAGGAAGGCTATGTCAGATTTTTTATTTTATTATTCATTTATTTTTAATTTACTGCATTCATGTTTTTCAATAGCCAGATTTTTCACAATAGTGACAAGTACCTGCCTTTGTGCCACTGGAAGATTTATTTTGACTAAAGGTTATAATCGCTGAAACTTTAAAACCATTAATTTATTAGCCTTAGAAACTCTTTTGGCTTTGAGAGTTTGAAGTCTGTGGGCTAAGTTGTTTACCTTGACAGTAGCAGCTATCTCTAAGTCCAACAAATGCTGCTTAGTATTAAAGGCTGTGATATCAGGTTTAAAACTGGACAAGAAAACAGCATTGAAAGAGCTGGAACTATAAAGTCAGAGTGTTTAGGAAACTGGAATGGTAGCTGAGACTGATAAGTATAAGTCCTTTTTTTTTATTAGTTTGTTTATAAGAGTAAGTTTTGTTCCAATAAAGTGGTGGAGGAAAGTCCTTAGGGATAGCCTCTGGTAATATTGTCCTCATGGCCTGAGAGTCTTTCAATAGCTCAGTGTCCATTTTATCGATATTTAAGACTAATATGTCCTTAGGATCCTTCCATCCGATCTATTATAGTCATAACGAGGCCTCACTTAGGCCAGTAAGAATGTTAACAAACTGACATTAGTCAACAAGCCCAAGCTGGTACACTTCATCAAGGATTTTAAATTATTCAGAAAACTCCTTAGAACTTAGGAAAAGTTTCATAATGGTATGCAATTCTGAGCATATCTATAGGACAAAAGTGAAATAAGTAGAATCTTTGACATCACTGCTGGGTTAAATTTTAAGGAGAATTTCAGGCAAAAAGTCATTTTCTGTTTTTTTGGTAGAAGAGGCAACAGGGGAGTTCAAATAAAGTTTTATCAGAAGCGTAGAAAGGCAAAGGAGGTAACAGCTAACAGGAGAGCAAACAGTGGGAGTTGTAATACGGTAACCGTAATTCTTAATTTTATTGAGTTAACTCAGAGACAGTGTCCTGTAGGGAAGTAATTTAACTATCTCGCAGTTTTTAGAGGCCTCAATATACCAATCAGAATAGACATCCAAATGTGATTAATCCAGGAGCTTTTCTATTTTACTGCTTTTGAAAGAGCAAAATAACCCCAAAGCAGTAACTGATTCTCTTAACTGTTGCGAGGGAGCTTATTTTAGACAGACAAGAACACACATGATAAAGGACAATAATGATTGTTCATGTAGTGAGAAGGAGTCCTGAAAGGTAACCCCAAACCTCCTTTAGACATGACCTTCCCCGTCTTACAGTATTGGTAACATCAAATAAATGTTTACTCATAAGAACCAAAACAAATCTACAACAACATTTGAAGAGCTATTAACACAAGGAAGTAGATCTCAGATTTGAGAATTTTGTTTTTTTTAATTTTAAATCATTCTCTAGAACTTCTAGAAATGGCAAAGATAAACCAATTCAGTAAGTACTGTGCTTTTGTCCAGATACCCAGGGGAGAGCCAAAGATAACGCATTTTCAAAGTCCTGCTTATTGCACCAGAATTGTAAAAGCCAAAAAATTTCATACTCTGTTAGAAGTGAAAGAAGTTATTATTATTATTTTTTTTATTACGACTGAGTGAAAGTGTACATTCCTGTATAAATTTACATGCCCACCTATATGCGGCTTGCACTGCTCTCCTTGTCCGGTGACAGCACACTATTCCTCTCTGCTCCAGACATGCCTCATCCTCCCAACAGTCTACTTTCCCCTCCTCTCCATCCACTCCCCTTCCTCCAGCCAGAGATCAGTAGGATGATATCCTATAGATGAATAGAACCATAAAGTGCATCCAATATATGGTCACTCTGCAAAGCTATTTTTGAGGAATAATACAGCTAAAGCTAAACAGCACTAAGAGAAAATACAAAACATTCTATCGTTCAAGTGAAGACAGTGGTCTGTATACATACAAAATAAATGAAAGGAAGGGAGTTAATGACAGATTATTAACAAGACCTGCTTCAGCCTGAAGTCTTTTGAAATATAAGTTTGGCCAGTTGGCTAAGAAGGAGTGAGCTATCACTAGATAAGTGACATCATCCAGTTTGTTATACATAATTGCAGTCATGAACATATTTTGGGGGGGACATTAAGTTGTTTACATCTTGACAGATTCTTCCCAAGAACAAATGGTTTGCCACCTTATCCTTTGGGTCCTGGAAATGCATGTTGTCCCTGTCATTCTTACATCTGACATAAGTGCTTCCTGTTTGAAACATTTCCATTTACGGTGTCCAAACTCAGCTTTTGACTTTAGAGTTGAAAAGCTATCATTGCAATACCTACAGTTATCTAAGTTAGGACATATAATAGAGACCACCTGTTCACTTCCCATGAGCCGAGTTTATATCGTAAAGATTTTATGTCACAAATAATATTAACTATATTTGAAACAACCTGAAAGGTGATGGGATCACTAACTAAGTCCATGAAATTTTTAAAAGACTGATGGAACAAAATTTTTTAGTATTACTAGTCTATAGCTTAGAAATCAGAGACAGTATAGATGGAGCTCAAATGTCACTAATAGCTTTCATTTCTGCACCTTTAGAGAAGAAAAGTCAGATTCAATTTTCTCTGTGCTTGGAATTTGAGTTTTCCCGCATAAGGTTCATTTTTAAAATAAATAGGTTGCTATAATATATGACAGCAAATTAGTAAGATATTCCTTACCTGACATTTTACTGCTATTTTAACATGATGGATTTGAGATAGTTTTTCCCACCTACACAAGTGAAATGCACTGTAGATTTTCTCCAGTTACTTTTAAAAATACAAAGATATCTACTCTGAATACTATAAAGATAGTAATAATTAAACAAAGTCTTTTAAACTTTAGAAACCTAATATGAGAGACACTGTCTCTGTATGAAAACAAAACAAACACTTGAAAGTAGATCTAATATGTAATAAGTCTGACACTAAGGCTGAAGAATGATTCTAAATTTACATGATATCAACTATTTAATAAATATGCTTTATAAATAATAATTTACTTTGATTATTTTGATTCTTCAGAAATCTGTAAAGTTTTATCTAGGTAGGAAGAAAATTCTTACTAATGACTAACTCAATAACTGGTAGGATTTTAATGGAATGAAATTAATTTAAGATTAGAAAACCATGTTCCCCTAGTATAGATTTTCCCGTTAACTTGCCATATGAGCTGAAGCAAGATTTGAGCATCAGTTTTCTCAACTTGTTTGAAATATATAAACTTGCTTTATAGTTGTGTAATTAAATCTATTTTATTAATTTATTGTGTGCTTTTCAAGTTGTAGAGCAGTAAGTCTATTGAAGAGTTCAGAATATAAAGTGTTCTTTTTCTATAATATGCTGTACAGCTTTAATAGTAATAGAACCTTATGATTATATAATATGAATCTCAGGTTTGATCAAGATTTTAATTTTTATTTATCCTGTGCAACATATACTTAATGATTTTCCCAGAGGATTATTTGAATAAGTCACTTCCATGGTAAAATATCCTCTGTAGTTTCCAATTACCTACTGGCTAAATATCAACCAAAAGCAGGCTCAACTTCCAATTTCTCTAGAGTCCAGTCATAAAATTTATGGCACAATCTCTGATTATTGGACTTCAATTCTCAAGTTAAAACAATTTTGCAAGTGTAAAGCTTCAATTCCAGATGTAAAATCCATCAAACTGTGGTCAATGAAAGACTCAGTTGTCATGCTTGGTGAGAAATTGACTGGGATGGATTTTTGTGGGCACTCTGATGAGTGGTGGTAATGCTTTCATTGGGACATGTGGTTTGTGATGCACAGGTGCTGTCTGTATTGTGATTAAGTGAAAGTATACAATCCAAATCAATTTTTCATGCACGTCTATCTGCAGCTCTTCTACTCTCTTTGCCCAGTTACACCACATTTCTCCTTTTCATTTCATACTTGTACCCTCTTAACAAGTTCCTGCTCCCTCCTTTCCACCCTGTTCTCTCACATCTACAAAGATACCAGTAGGACAGCCTCCTACTGGTATGGAACCAGCATGGAACCAGAAAGTACACATACTACATGATCACACTCTGTCCCCAAGTCTGGTCCATTATTGTCCAAATAGTTGAACTCAGTAGTGGTTTCTAGATAGGGCAGCAGCAGGTCTAGGGCCCTTGCACCCAGGGTATCCTTTGGGTTGTCAGACTATCATTTGTGGTCTTTAGTACAGTTCTTGAGCTACACCCCTCATTTTCTCGTGTTGCCATGGGGACTCAACATTGAGTGCACCACCACGGCTGTCTTTAGTGGTGGCTGGACACCATTTGGTCCTCCTGGTCACCTGTTGATTACAGTCCCCCACTTACATGGGTCCTTCTGTCTCCTGGGCTCCTTTTTCCTCTGTCTTTGATGTTGTAAGTGATTATCTGTTCTGAGTTGGGACTATTTGGTGTACCTCAGAGGGCAGCTTGCTAGCTTCTAGGACTCTAGATACCACCCAGCAGATACTGGAAGACTCTCTTAGCTGTAGGCTAATTATGCCAATTGACCTCGATGTTTCCCTAGACCATGGTCCCCAGACTCCACCCCTGCTACTCTATCATTGAAATACTGGAGTGAGACTAGAAGAGCTTTTAGTTTACAGTGAAGTCCAATTAAGTCAATCTGCTTTCTACTATGTGTTGTTACTACTTTGACCCAAATTTCTATCAACTATCTAAACTATGACCAAAACTCAGCCCTGCCCTCACCATCCTTGCAACCATCAAAGAGTTTTTTATTCTACATATAAGTCTATTTTTAAGTCCTTATAGCAGGGGTCTCATACAATATTCGTCCTTTTGTTACTGACTGATTTCACACAGCGCAATGTCTTCCAAATGAAACCAAGAACTGAGATGTTTCCTGAAGTCATCGTTGTTCTTTATCACCGCATGCTGTTCCACTGAGTAGGTCTAGGATCACTGTGAGTCAGACCCAACTCGATAGCACTGGTTTTCTGTTTTTGTTTTTTTAACCACAGTTTGTTTATCCATTCATCTGTTCATGGGCATCTAGGTTGATTCCATCTTTTGTGGACTGTACTTCAATGAATATTCGTGTGCATGTGTCTGTTCATGTGACAGCGTTTGTTTCTGTAGGATACATTCCAAGCAGTAAGATTACAGGATCAAATGGCATACCTATTTCCAGCTTTTTAGGAAGCACCAGAATGCTTTCCAAAGTGGTTGTCCAATTTTGTAATTCCACAAGCAGTGGAGGAGAGTTCCAGTCTCCACAACCTCTCCAGCATTTATTGTTTTGTGGCTTTGGATTACGGCAAATCTTTTTGAGATGAGATGGTATCTCATTGTAGTTTTGATTTGGATTTCTCTGATAGCTAATGATCATGAGAATTTCCTCATGTATCTTTTGGCTGCCCAGATGTCCTCTCTAGTAAAGTGTCTGCCAATACCCTTTCCCATCTCTTAAATAGTTTTTTTTACCTTTGCAGTATATTGCAGATTATGGAGATCAGACATTGATATATAGTTGCCAAATATTTTTTCCCATTCTGTGGGTGATCTTTTAATTTTTTTGGTAAAGTCTTTGGATGAGCAAAAGTGATTCTTACAAGTTCCCATTTATTTGTTTTCTCTTCTGTTGATCATGCTTGTTTTGTCAGATTTTAAAATCTGTCTAAGCTGTGTATTAAAACTACTATTATTGACCCTATTTTTTCTTGCATGATCTTTATCATTTTAGGTTTGATATTTAAGTATCTGATCCATTTTGATATAGTTTTTGTGTAAGGTGTAAGATTTGGGTCTTATTTCAGTTTTTTACACATGAATATTCAATTTTGCCAACACCATTTTTTTAAAGAGACCGTTTTTTGCCCCAGCTTACAATCTTAGGGACTTTGTTTAATATTAACTATTCATAAGAGGATGGTGTCACCTCCTGGATCTCAACTCTGTTCCATTGGTCTGTGTGCCTCTTTTTGTACCAGTACCAGGCTGTTTTGACCATTGTGGCAACATAATAGGTTCTAAGTTTGGGTAGTGTGAGGCCTCCCACTGTGTTCCTCATCTTCAGAAGTGCTTTACTTATCTGGGATTTCTTCTCTTTCCCAACAAAATTGGTGACATGTTTCTCCTTCTCATTAAAATGACATTGGAATTTGTATTGAGATTGCATTGTATATGTAGATCACTTTGGGTAAAATAGTCATTTTCACAATATTAAGTCTTCCAATACATGAGCAGGGTAGGTTTCTCTATTTATGTAGGTCTCTTTTGATTTCTTGCAGTAAGGCATTGTAGTTCTCTCTGTATAAGTATATTATTTCTCTAACTAGATTTATTCCTAGGTATTTTATCTTCTTAGGAGCTATAGTAAATGATACTGATTTGATGATTTCCTCTTTGATGATCTCTTTGTTGGTGTAAGGGAATCCTATTGATTTACTTACGTTTATTTAATATCCTGATACTTTGCTGAACTCCTCTCTTAATTCTAGTAGTTTACTTATGGATTCTTTAGCATTCCCAATATATACAATGACATCATATGCAAATAGGGAGATTTTTACTTCTTCTTTGCTGATGTGGATGCAGTTTATTTGTTTGTCTTGTCTGGTTGCTCTAGTCAGAACTTCTAGTATAATGCTGAATAAAAGTGGTCATAGTCGGCATCCTTGTCTATTTCTCAATCTCAAGAGGAATTATTTCGGTCTCTCTGCATTCAGGATGATGCTGGCAGTTGGCTTTACATACATGTCCCTTCCTGTGTTGAGGAATTTGCCCTCTAGTCCTATTTTGTTGAGAGTTTTTAAGAGGAATAGGTGTTGGACCTTTTCAAATGCCTTTTCTGCATCAGTTGATAAAATTAGGAGATTCTTATCTTTTGTGTTATTTGTATGGTTGATCATGATAATTGTTTTTCTGATGTTGAACCAGTCTTTTATACCTGGTATGAATCCAGTTTGATCATGGTAAATTATGTTTTTGATATACTATTGAACTCTATTGGTTAGGATTTTGTTGAAGATTTTTGCATCTAGGTCCATGAGTGACACTGTTCTGTAATTTTTTTTTTTTTTTTTGTGGGATCTTTCCCTGGCTTTGGTATCATGGTTATGCTGGCTTCATGGAATGAATTTGGGAACATTCCACACCTCTTCTATGCTGTGAAATCAGCTCAGTCATATTGGAGTTAAGTATTCTCTAAAAGTCGGGTGGAATTCACCAGCAAAGCCATCTGGGCTGGGACTTTATTTTTGGTTGGTAGTTGTTTGATGACTTTTTCTATCTCTTTCTTGGTGATGGGTTTATTAAGTTGTTCTGTTTCTGCTTGTGACAATTTTAGTAGGTGATATGAACCTAGAAATTTGTCCATTTCTTCTATGTTTTCAAATCTGTTAGAGTACAGTCTTTCATAGTATTCTGTTATGATACTTTTGATGTTAGTTGGGTCTGTTGTGACATCTCTCCGCTCATTTATTGTACAGGTGATTTATTTTCTCTCCTGTGTTTCTTCTGTAAGTTTAGCCAATGGTTTGTCAATTTTGTTGATCTTTTCAAAGAACCAGCTTTTTTTTTTAAATTTTTTTCAATTGTTCTTCTGTAATTAATTTAGTTCTGCTCTAATCTTTATTATCTGTTTTTGTCTGATGACTGAGGGGTTTCTCTGTTGCTCTATTTATACTCATTCAAGTTGTAGGATTTATTCTCTAGTTTGGATCCTTTCTTCTTTCCAGATGTGTGCATTTTTACCATAAATTGGTCTCTGAGCATTGCTTTTGCTGCATCCCGCAGGTTATAGCAGGAAGTGTTTTCACTGTCATTTGAATCCATAAATTTCTTATTTCATCTTTGATTTCTTCTATAACACATGGATTATCGAGCAAAGTGTTATTCAGTTTCCATGAGTTCAAATTTCTACTCATATTTTTTCTGCTATTGATTTCAATTTGTATGGCTTTATGGTATGAGATGATGCTTCCCAGTAATTCAGTGGTTTGGTGTTTGTTGAGACTTAGTTTATGTCCTAACACATGATCTATTCTGCAAAATGTGTGTTGGAGAAGAAGTTGTACTCATCTGTTGAGGAGTGAATAGTTCTGTATATGTCAATAAGGTCTAGTTGTTGGTTGATTGTTGCAATAAGATCTGTGTCTTTACTGAGCTTTTTTATGGATGATCTGTCCATTACTGAAAGTGGAGTGTTGAGGTCTCTAACTATTATTGTGGAGTGATCTATTTCATTTTTCAATGTTGTCAGTGTTTGTGCAATGTATTTTGATGCTCTGGTATTGGATATTGAATGTCACTACAGTCACCTTCAAAGTGCTCATTTGGGGAAGGTCAGTAGGAAGGTTCTGACACTAGCATCTAGTCCACCCTTCAGAGCAATTATGGAACTCATTCTCTGCAATAGTCATCAGAACTGTCATATTACCCTTGATGTCCTGTATGTCATCAAAATGTCTTCCTTTCAATATTTACTTTATCTTCAGGTAAAGAAAACAGTCACTGGGGGCCAGACCAGGTGAGCAAGGAGGGTATTTCAATGCAGTTCCTTGTTTACTGGCTAAAACCTTCCTCATAGACAGTACCATGTGAACTGGTGCATGGTCATATTAGAGTCATGAATTGTTGGCAAAGCTCAGGTCATTTTCTTCTACCTTTTCCACATAGCTATTATAACATTTCCAAAAAGTAAACTTGGCTCACTGTTTGTCCAGTTGGTACAAATTCATAACAAACAATCCTTTTGTTATCGAAAAAGTTGAGCAAAATCACTTTGACTCTTGATTTTGACTGATGGAAAGTTTTTGATTGTGAAGAATAGGTTAACTTCCATTGTGCATTTGGATGCATTGTTTCAGGGTCATGTTAGTACACCCATGTCTTACAACCAGTAATAACACAGACCGAAATATCCTCTTGCCACTGCAAAAGGTGTTGTTAAAGTTTGCCTCAGCTTGCTTTTGTTTATCAGTGAGATACTTTGGGACCATTTTTTTACATAATTTTCTCATGTTGAGAATTCCCTTTTTCTTTATGTTTTCTGAGTCCACTATGTTTTTCACAGTCAGTAGACAATTTTGATGCACAATTTGATGAATTTTAGCAGTGTTCTTGTCAGTTCAGCTCATTATTGGCTGCCATGACTTGCTTGTTGCCGCGATGTAGGAAGCTATGTCACTGGTATTTAAGTACCAGCAGAGTCAATCATGGTAGACAAGTTTCAGCTCAGCTTCCAGATTAAGACAGACTAGGAAGAAGGATCCTGTAGTCTACTTCTGAAAGAAATTAGCCAGGAAAAACCTTATGAATAGTAGCCAAATATTTTCAGATATGGTGTTGAAAAGTGAGCCCCCAAAGTTGGAAGGCACTCATAAGACAACCGGAGAAGAGCTGCCTCTCAAAGTAGAGTTGACCTTAACAATGTGGATAGAGTAAGACCTGTAGGGTCTTTGTTCCCTGATGTGACATGACTCAAAATGAGAAGAAACAGCTGCAAACATGAATTAATTCAGGACATGGAATGTATGAAGTATGAATCTAGAAAAATTGGAAATTGTCAACAATGAAATGGAAGGCATAAATATTGACATTCTAGGCATCAGTGGGCTGAAATGGACCAATTTTAGCCATTTTGAATCCCACAGTCATATAGTCTGTCGTGTCTGGCACCCCAGTGACCAGCACTAGGGAGGATTTAAAAGACCGAGACGAGCAGAAAGGAATGGGAAAAATGTGCTCATACGTGAAACATGTCACTCACACAAGAAACACATCACACACACAAGATAAAGTTGGAGGCAAGTTGGGTAATGGTATCTGATGAAGAACCACGGACACCAGTCCACTTCTACAAGCTTTATTTATAGGCTTAACAGATAGGAAGCCAACAGGGTGGGACATTGCCAGTAACGGTCGTGATCTTAGTATTTTGATTGTGTACAGACTGCATGGAAAGTTTCATCTTCAAAAGAAGGACAGGGACATGCAAATAGTTTTAACCTGAGCCATTAACCTGTAAACAGTTTCAAGGAAACAGCTCTAGCTTTGGGCCTATTATATTACAGATATCTTAGTCTGGGTTAAAATCCTACAAATATTCTCAAGGAATAGTTCTCATTATTCTGTAAATAGTTCCAAGGCACAAAGCAGAGAGGTACAAAACATGGGGAGAGGGAGGACTGGGCAAAGGAGTAGGGCACAGACCGCAGCATAGTCTGCTATGCTGGGAACAAAAACTTCAAGAGGAATGGCATGGTATACATTATCAAAAAGAACATTTGAAGATCTGCCCTGATGTACAATGCTGTCAGTGATAGGATAACATCCATACACCTACAAGGAAGGGAAGTTAATAGGACTATAGTTCAAATTTACACACCAACCACTAAGGCCAAAGAAGAAGAGATGGAAGATTTTTACTAGCTTCTGCAGTCCGAAATTGATTACACATGCAATAAGGATGCTTTGATAATTACTGGTGACTGGAATGCAAAAGTTGGAAACAAAGAAGAAGGATCGGTAGTTGGAAAATATGGCCTCGGTGATAGAAATAATGCTGATGATCACATGACAGAATTTTGCAAGACTAATGACTTTTTCATTGCAAATACCTTTTTAGCTAACATAAATAGCAACTGTACACATGGACCTCACCAGATGGCACACACAAGGAAGCAAATTGACTACATCTATAGGAAAAGATGATGGAAAAGCTCCATATCAGCAACCCAAATAAGACCAGGTGCTGACTGTGACACAGATCATCAATTGCTCATATGCAAATTCAAACAGAAACTGAAGAAAATTAGAACAAGCCCATGAAAGCCAAATTATGAACTTGAGTATATTGCCACTGAATTTAAAGACCATTTCAAAAACAGATTTGATGTGTTGATCACTAATCACCAAAGACCAGATGAATGACCTCAAAGACATCATCCATGAAGAGCCCAAGAGGTCATTAAAAAGCCAGGAAAGAAAGAAAAGACCAAATTGGATGTCAGAAGAGACTCTGAAAATTGATCTCAAATGTGGACAGCTAAATCAAAAGGAAGGAATGGAGAAGTAAAAGACCTAAACAGAAGATTTCAACAAGAAGCTCAAGAAGACAAAAGAAAGCACTTTAACGAAGTGTGCAAAAAGCTGGAAATGGAAAACTAGAAGAGAAGAATGCAATCTGCATTTCCCAAGCTGAAAGAACTGAAGAAAAATTCAGGCCTGAGTTGCACTGGTGAAGAATTCTACAGGGAAACTATTAAATGACTCAGGGAGCATCAAAAGAAGATGAAAGGAATACACACAGTCATTATACCAGAAAGAACTGGTCAATGTTCAGCCCTTTGAAGTAGTAACATATGATCAGGAACTAATGCTACTGAAGGAAGAATTTGAAGCTGCATAGAAGGCATTGGCAAAAGACAAGTCTTCAGAAATTGATGGAATATCAACTGAGATAGTTCAACAAACAGATACAGCATTGGAAGTGCTCACTCATCTATGCCAATAAATTTGGAGGAAAACTACTTGGCCAACTGACTGGAAGAGATCCATATTCATGCCCATTCCAAAGAAAGGTGACCCAACCAAATGTGAAAATTACTGAATAATATTGTAGATACCACACGCAAGTAAAATTCTGTTCAAGGTTATTCAAAAGTGACTACAACAGTATATGACAAAGAACTTCCAGAACTTCAGGCTGGATTCAGAAGAGGATGTGGAACCATGGATATCATTGGTGGTGTCAGATAGATCTTGGCTGAAAACAAAGAATACCAGGAAGCTGTTTACTTGCGTTTCATTAAATATTCAAAAACATTCGACTAGGTAGATCTTACTAAATTATGGCTAATTGTGGAGAATGGGAATTCCAGGACATCTAATTGTGCTCTTAAGGGATCTCCTATATAGATCAACAGGGAGTCATGGGAATAGAACAAGGGTTTAAAGTCAGGAAAGGTGTGTGTCACGGTTGTATTCTTTCACCATACCTTTTCAATATGTATGTTGAGCAAATAATCAGAGAAGCTGGATTCTATGAAGAAGAACAAGGCATCAGTATTGGAGGACGACTCATTAACCACATGCATTATGCAGATGACATCACGTTACTTGGTGAAGAAGATTTGAGATACTTTCTGATGAAGATCAAGGACCACAGCCTTCATTATGATTGCTCCTCAACACCAGGAAAACAAAAATCCTCACAACTGCACCAGTAAATAACATTGTCATAAATGGAGAAAAGATTGACGTTGTCAAGGTTTTCGTTTTACTTGGGTCCACAATCAACATCCATGGAAGCAGCAGTCAAGTAATCAAAAGACTCGTTGCATTGGGAAAATCTGTTTCAAAGGTCCTCTTTAAACTATTCACCTTGAAGATTAAAGTGCACCTGACCAAAGCCATGGTATTTTCACTTGCATCATATGCATGTAAATGCTGGACAGTGAACAAAGAAGACAGAAGAAAAATTGATGTCCTTGAATTGTAGTGTTGGAGAAGAGTGTTGAGGGTACTACTGAATGTCAAAAGAACAAACAGATCTTTTCTGGAAGATGCACAACCAGAGTGCTCCTTAGAAGCAAAAATGTCAAGACTGCTTCTTACATACTTTGGCCGTGTTATCAGGAAAGATCAGTCCCTGGAGTAGGACATCATGCTTGGTAGAGCGGAGGGTCAACAAAAAAGAGGAAGATCTGCAAAGAGATGGATTGACACAGTGGCTGCAACAATGGACTTGAGTATAAAAACAATTGTGGACGTGGTGCAAGACCAGGAAAGTGTTTCGTTCTGTTGTTCATAGGGTCACTATTAGCCAGAATCGACTTCTTGACACCTAACAACAACAACAACTGACCTCTCCATCAGTGACATTTTCTCTCTCCTCAGAAAAACATCCAATAGGTTTGTACACTGCTGCTTTCTTCACGGCATTATACCCATAAACTTAGACTAACATATCCCTGATTTTGCTTCCACTCTTGTCAAGTTTAACAAGAAATTTAATGTTTGCTCATTGCTCTAATTCCAGCTCCAACATTCTCATAGCAGCACACAATATTACCTAACGACAATAATGAACACCAGTTAGCAAAACACTGCAACATGTCAAGACGAACACAGCTGTGAGACACTGACATACCAACGTTACAAAACCTCACCGAGCTGTTTGTGTGGTGCTGCCAATGTAAGTGCACAGTGGCAAGTTCACAATCTTTGACTAATATTAGACATCTGAACCCAGGGTGCCAGCATCCGGGAAGGTTTTCTCTCTCTTTGGACTCTGAAATAGTCCTTGTCATCAGTCTTTCCTTTGTCAAATTGCTTCTCAGCACAGAAACCCTGGGTCCAAAGCATACATGTGCTCCTGGCTCCTCTTATTTTGTAGTAATGATATCTTCTTCTTCTCTTCTAGAATTTCTCTTCTATATCTCAAAAGAAAATGGATAAAAATACATACTAATCCTATAAAATGAGTTCTGTCTCATTAACATATCTGAGTCTAATCTTACCTCATTAACATCATATAGGTAGAACTTACAACACATAGGAAAATCACACCACATTGCAAAATGATAAACAGTCACACAATACTGGGAATCACAATCTAGTTCAGTAGAGACACATTTTGGGGAGGCATAATTCTGTCCATAATAATCGCATATGAGTTTTGTTTTATTTACTGAGGAAATATTAGTCATGATTTTGTTTATTTTAGTTTCTTGGAGGAAAAAAATAATCATTATTAGTTTCTTGCTTTGCATGTCTAAAGGAATATTGTATATTGCAATGACACTGTAATAAATAGCAAACAGTAAATTGCTCCATTTAAATCTCTGCATGCAAGTAAACATCATCAAATTGCATAAGACATATGGATGTTATCATTAGATAGTAGTAATAATAAATAAAGACTAAAACAGTGAGAGGAAACTAAACATGGGCTAAAACTACTATATGTTAAACAAGACTTAATATGTATTAAATACTAATTGACTAATATTAACAGTAATGTATATAAATTAAACTTTATGAGACTGAGCACATTTCAAAATAACAGGATCTTGGTTGAGGCAGCTATACTTTGGAGATTGTTTTTAAAAGAAAACTATAAACATTTATTTCTAAAACTAATTTGTCTATTAAAATAACAATCTTGACAGCAACTAAGAATAACTAACCAGCTAACCCATTGCTATGAAGTCAATTCTGACTCATACTGTTCCAAAAGGGCAGAGTAGAACTGCCCTATAGATTTTCCAAGAACTTGACTCGAACTGCTAGCCTTTCGATTAGCCATTGTAGCATTTAACCACTACACCGTCAGTTTCCGATGACTGTAGCCCCAATGAAATGAGCATGACGTACCTCGTCATCTTCAGTTACTCCTCTAGATATGTTGTACGCTTCATTCTAACTGCATTATTTACAATTCACAAGAATATTCTCATTACCTTTTATAGAACACTCCAATAACTGCATAAAATAAATTATTTTCAAATGCATCCAAAACAGACTCTATACTGTGCTGCAGAGCTAAATTTAACAGATATCAAGAGATGTAGATGATAACGAGCATGTAATACTGTTATAATGGAATAAGCTGGAAACAAAATAAATCAGAAATACCTAAATGTCTGCACATTAAATCATACACTTCTAAATAACCTATAGGATAAAATGGCACCACAGTTGAAAGAAGAAACTAATGAATTATTATAAAGATAAAACATTATCTCTTTGTTTGAAGGACATTATTAAATTAGTGCTTAGTAGGAAGCTGAGTGTTTTAAATGCATATGTATAGAAACTGAATATTTTTATATCTTGGTCTTCCTGTTTTGCATATCATAAATCTAGGTGAAGAAAGTGCAGTCAAGGTTTCCAAAAAAAATAAAATAAATCTGAAAAATTTCTAGGAAAAAAAACTATTAATAAAAAAGTAAAAATAGTAAAGTTTATCAATAGCAAAAAGCAAGATATGCAGAATACAAACACTAAATTGGTAAGAGATTATGAAACATTGACACAAAAAACTCAACAACTCTAATGAAATTGAAATATTCTTTGACTAATGCACTTACTGAAATGCCCCCCCAAAAAAGTGATTTAAATACTTCAATATCTGTTAAAAATGTAACAACCTCCCACAAAGGAATTTTAAGGTCCAGATGATTTCTGCAGTGAAATCTACAAAACATACGTGGAGAAGAAAATACTACCTGCCTTGCACATATTGTTCATACAATAGAAAAAAAGGGAACACAAACCATCATTTTTACTAAGGAGACCAGCATAACTTTCGTAACAGATCCTTGCAACAATACTACAATAAAAGAAAACTATAACTCAGCTCCATCATGAAAAAGTGCTCTTAGTTCTTTAATAAATTGAACAGAAAGTTTATAAAATAGATGACACTTCACGGCAAGGTGAGTGCGTGCAAACATATAAAGCTATATAATGTTTTGTTTTTTAAAAAAATCAAAGAACTGCGCTGTATTAATAAAGTATTAAAACTGATAAAGTATGATAAAGCAGAACAAAAGATCTTTACATACTACTAGGAGATAGAGTAGTTAACAGAAGATATTTTCAACAAATAGCACTGGAGCAACTGGGTATTGATATGGGAAAAAAATAAACTTTGTCTTACACATTGCACCATACACCAATAGTAATGTGAGGTGGATCGTATGCTTAATTTCTTCTAGAAGGTACACTGAGTATTTTCATTATCTTAAGTGCAAGTAAATTTTTATTTCTTTTTTTTTTAATATTGGAAACAAGTTGTCTGCTTATAAGAGAAGACAAAAAGACAAACTGGAACTTGAAAAAAATCCAAAATTTTTACTCATCTGGAGAAAGCATTAAATAAGAGATAAGTCACAGACTGGGACAAAATATTCACAGTTCACATATCTGACAAAACACTCATAACCACAACGTTGTAACTTATAATTGTAGAAGGAAAAAAAAAAAACTCAATTAAAAAAACAAATGAATTGTTTTAACAGTTGTTTCTGAAGAAAAGATATCTGAATTGCTAATAAGCATAGAAAAAGTTGTTCAGCATCACTACATACTCAAATTAAAATCGCAGTGATTACATGTACACATCTGCCAGAGTAGTTAAACCAAAAAACAAAACAAAACAAAACATACCCACTACCGGGGAGTCAGGTCTGACTCATGGAGACCCTAGAAGTCAGGGTAGACCTGCGCCAGTTTTCAAGGAGCGGCTGGTGGATTTGAACTGCTGATCTTTTGGTTAGCCGACATAGCACTTAACCCATCATGCCACCAGGGCTTCCAGTTAAACCAAAGAAGACTAAAATACAGCATAATCGTTGTAACCCTGATTTCTGCATCTGGTCATGTGGCTGCAGCTGTTGTTTATAACTAACGTTTTCCATTTTTGCTATTTTTTTGTGCCATCAAGTTGTTTCTGACTCACAGAGACCCCTGTGACAAAGAGTGCTTTCTCATATGGGCTTCTTAGCTATGATCTATGGTAGCTGATAGCCACATGTCCCCACTCCCTCACTGTCCCCCAGATAAGATCCTCTAGGTGCATTTTAACCCCTAAGCTTTTGGATAGCAGCAGAGTGCTTAAGTGTTGTACTGTATTTCCTTTATCTCAATATGCCAGCCTTGATTTTCTGTTGGGTTGAAACAATCAAGTCTTTATGCCTGAAGGGATTTGCACTATTAGCATTTCTGCATGAATTGAATTGTTGTAGCTTTCCATTGACTTCAGTCACAAACTACTATGGATTGAATTGTGCCTTCACACAAACAATGTTGAAGTTCTAATGGCCTTTACCAGTGAATGGGGTCTTGTTTGAAAACAGCATCTTTGAAGATTTGTAAGTTAAGGTGAAGTCATAATAGAGTGGAACCTAATCCAATACGATTAGTATCTTTTTTTATTATTATTAAATTAAAAAAAAATGAAAGTGTACATACTCTGTGCTTACAATGTCGGGTTATGAGAGGAGTACACAAGTTGTGTCGAAGTCCCATTATTATTGATCTTCTTACTAATGTGAATTGTCACCAATTTCACCCTACCAAATTACTAACAATTATCTAATCTAAACCCTCGCCCCTTGCCTTACCGTCCTCCCACCTTCCCCAACCACGTAGCCATCAAATAGTCCTTTCTAGTATGTATGAGTATGCTTTTAAATTTTTATCGTAAGGGTCCCATATAATAATTGTCCTTCTGTCGCTGACTAGTTTCACTCAATACAATGTCCTCCAGTTGAGACCAAATTGAGAGATGTTTCCTGCTATCATTGTTGTTTCTTATCAGTGTATAGTACTACATGGAGTACGTATACCAAAGCTTACCTATCCATTCTTCCGTTGTTGGGCATCTGGGTTGATTCCAACTTCTTGCTATCGTGGATTGCACTGCAATGAACATTCATGTGCAGGCAGTAGTCAGTGTGAATGGCCTTAATTTTGTAGGATATATTCTGAGCAGAGGAATAACAGGGTCAAATGGTATTTCTATATCCATTATTTTAAGGTAACGCCAAATTGCTTTCCAAAGAGGTTACACCATTCTGCAATCCCACCAACAGTGAAGGAGAGTTCCAATCTCTCCACAGCCTCTCCAACATTTATTGTTTTGTGTTTTTTGGATCATGGCCAATCTTATTGGGGTGAGGTGGTATCTCATTGTCGTTTTGATTTGAGTTTCTTTAGCAATTAATGATCAGGAACATGTATGTATGTGTTTTTTGACTGCCTGGATCTCCTCCTTAGAGAAATGTCTGTCCATCTCCTTTGTCCATCGCTTAATTGGATGATCTGTCTCTCTCTTATTGTTATTTTGTAGAACCCTATAGATTATGGAGATCAGACATCAGTCTCACATAGAGTTGCCAAATATTTTTTCCCTTTCTGTAAATGGTCTTTTAATTCTTTTGATGAAGTCTTTGGATGAGCAGAAGTGTTTGATTCTTATTAATTCCCATTAATCTATTTTCTCTTCTGGTGAATATGTCTAGTTTGTCAGATTTTGAAGTCTGTCTGTATTGCATGATAAAATGTCCATTGTTGACCCTATTGTATCCTGGATGAGCTCTATCATTTTAGCTTTATATTCAGGTCTTTTATCCAATTTGAGTTGATTTTTGTGTAAGGTGTGAGATAGGGGTCTTGTTTCAATTTTTTGCAGATGGATATCCAATTATGCCAGCACAATTTGTTAAAGAGACTGTTCTTACCCCAGTTCAAAAATCTTAGGACTTTGTCAAATATCAGCTGTTCATAGGAGGATGGTGGCATCTCTGGGATCTCTACTTTGTTCCATTGGTCTATATGTCTCTTTTTGTACCAATACCAGGCTGTTTTGACTACTGTGGCAGTGTAATAGGTTTTAAAGGCAGGTAGTGAGAGGCCTCCCAGCATGTTCTTCTTTTTCAGTATTGTTTTACTTATTCAGGGTGTCTTCCCTTTCCAAATAAAGCTGTAGTATCTTTATAAAAGAGAAGAAAACAGATGGTGACAAGGGAGGTATATGAAAATGTAGGTAGAGATTAAACTGATCTGTAATTACTAAATTCCAAAGATCACTGACCATTATGAGAAGCTAGGAGTAAGGCACAGACTAGATTCTTGCTCAGAAACTTGACAAGGACTCAGTACAGATGACACCCTGATTTCAGACTCCTAGCATCCAGAAATGTGAGGTAATAAATTTCTGTTCTGAAGTAAAGAGGGACCCTATAGGATCTTCTGTATATACATACAGCATAATAATACAGTTCCGTTTTCCCTTGATAGTCAGAATCAAATAAAACACCAAACTTGTTGTCATGTAGTTGATTCTGACTCCTAGTGACTGGATAGAACAGTGTAGAATTGCCCAAGTTGGTTTTCAAGACTAAGATTTACGGAACCCCACCGCCACTTCCTTCTCCTCCAGAGCAGCTGGTAAGTTTGAACTGTTGCCTTCTTGTTAGCAGCCAAAAGCTTATCCACTGGCAGTGTTTGAATTGCCAGCCTTTCCATAAGAATGTAGCTGAGCACTTAACTGTTTCCACACATTTTTAATAACCTTATTTCAAATGTAATCATTATTTCCATTTCTCCTCAGACAGTGCTGAAATATGTTTACTTTATTCTCAGCTACTGATATCTCCTACAGTATTTTAGAGTGTTTTCTCTGAATCTTATTATATTTTCCTAAACTGATCATTTAAAATTATTTGTTCACAGTAAATTCTTCCTAAGATTATCAGTCTAAAGACGTTGTTTTTTGCTCACTATTTTTTTTTAATGTTTCAATCTTTTTCTAATTGCACTTGGTTTCTGTTATGTATTCACTGTATTTACACTGGCTAAGAATCTCAACATGAGAAGTAGTTTGATTTTATATTACCAAAATATAGTTTCTATGCATCCTTAATGCTTAAGTACTTTTTTTTAATTTAGTACACCTTTTGACTTTTCATCATTATGTCTTTTTCCTCATATGTTTATGTCTTTTAAATTATAAGTTCAAATTTAAACTTAATCTTGAGTGTCACTATTTTGCCACTTTTCAAAGCAATTTTGGAACTCTTTCTCGAATGGCCATTGCACATGGTGGCAAGATGGCAAGTTGGCAAACTTAATTGTGTACTTGTCTATGAGGGACTGTCTAGCCAATCAACAAATAACAGTAATGGAAAGCCCTCCCTGCTTGCCTTATCTGACCACCAATGACTTTTCTGTTTATCTGAACATAAAGGAAATATTGAAAGGAAGACATTTTGATGACATTGAAGACATCAAGGATATGACAACAAATTCAATGACCATTCCAGAAAGAGTGCCAAAATTGCTTTGAAAGGTGGACTAAGTGGTTGCATCAGTGCATAGCTTCCCAAGAGGAGTACTTTGAAGTTGACTATAGTGATTTTCAGCAATGAGGTATGTAGCACTTAGAACAATTAAGTTCACAGACTTAATTGTTGGACCTCGTATATTACATTACAAAACTTACAACATTTAACATATAAATGAAAGTCAACACACAACTTCAACGTAACAAATCTATTCCTGATATGGTCACTCTTCCATCTCCTATTTTTGTTGATGTACCTCTATTAGCATCAATATACAAATATGCAACTTATATATATTAAAGGCAATTCATACTTATTTCTTACAAAGCAAGACTTTTTTAAAAGGATTTAATTATTGAATTTATTCGTTGAAAATATCATACATTTAGTCTTTATGATTACTCATGCTTTTGAATTTTTTTGTAGACCTGTTTCTCTCTTTTACTTTTTATTCAATTGTTTTTCCTGTGTATCGATATGTCTACTTAATGTAATGTTCCTGTGTCCCTATTTGGACACAGTAATGCTTGCAAAGTTGGTCTGGTCCTGATAAACTCCTAAAGTTTCTGTTTGTTTAGGAGTGTCTTAATTTCCTCTTCATTTTTTGAATGGCATTTTTTATGGGTAAAGAATTCTTGGTTGACAATTGTTTTCATTCAGTATTCTATAAATGTTGCTCCATTGTCTTCTGGCCCATAGAATTTCTGGGGAGAAATCTGTACTAATTCATAAGACAAACCCTTGGTATATTATACCACATTTTTCTCTTGCTGCTTCAGAATTCTCTCCTTGATTTTGGTTTCCAACAATTTTATGACGATTTGGCAAAGAAATGATCTTTTTTTTTCTTCTGATTGACTTTCATGTGGCTTCCTGTTTCTTTAGGTTAGTTTTCTGTTCAGGTCTGAGAAATTCCCAGTGATTGTCTCTTCGAAAATTGTTTCTGTACCTTTATTGTGCTCATGGTGCTCTGAAATTCTAATAACTTTAATGTCAAGCTTTTTAATTGAAACATATTTCCATTTGGACTTGTTTGCTTTGTTTGTCTTTACTTGAGACTTGTTAAGTTCGGTTATTTTGTCTTGTAGCTCATTTGTTCTTTCTTCTACCTTTTCAACTGTATTGTTGAGCATTTCTCCTGCTTTGTCTAATTCATTTGCTTTATTCCTCATTTGCCCAGTTTTCTTAATTTTTTTTTTTTGTTTTAAATTCCCTTGTTGAGTCTTTCATTTTGCAACTCTGTTTGTGTCCTGATGTATGCCAGTTTGATTTTTGTGTGTCCTTTGCTTTCTTTAAACATGTTTATCATGATGTGTTTAAAAAATATTTATCAATTCTTCCAGGTAATCCTGCTTCTATAGAAAAAAAATAATTTTATGTTTTAATTTGATTCATTCACCTTCTCTTGTGATTTTGTGTATTTTCCTAATTCTTTGTTTCTTTTTTTTAATTTGAGCCATTTCATTCTTTGTTTTTTCACTTCAGATTTTGTATTCTGATTTTTGTGGGAAAATTTTCTGATTAAGTAGCCTGATGGCATAGCAACTAAGTACCTGGCTGTCAACTGATAGACTGGGAAAGAGTGAGGCCTTCACCCACTGGCTATTTCATGGGAGAAAGATGTAGTAGACTGCTTCCTCAAAGACTCTCAGCTATGGGAACTCCACAAGGCTGCTCCACTCTATCCCCTAGAGTTTCTATGAGTCAGACTATATTCACTTGCAATGGGCTTTGTGTCTTCTCCTGAGAACCACTGGAGGGGACTATTACTCCTAGTTTTCTTTCTTTTATCCTCCCCTGCAGAGTGCAGATGCATCCAGACTTCTGGACGGTTGAACTCTGGAATTCAATAAGCACATGTAGCAGAGGAAGTTTTAGCTTTTTGGAGACACTAACTTAAGCAGTGGCCCTCCACCTTACCTAGTTGAAAGTGAGAGACTCTCTATTTCTTTCACTTCCAGGTGTCCCTACATAGGCTTTCCCACAATGTCCAGCTGTGAGAAGAAAGCCAGACTATTTTCCACTGTGTTTCCACCAGTCTGCTCAAAGTATTCCCTTCACTCTGCTGCCTCTATAGTTCCTCATGATCTTTGTGCCCTTCTGTCTCAGACCTCAGTGAGATTCAGCAATGCTCTTGCAAAGTCATGTTCTCCCTTCACCTCACCTCAACTGTGCAGCCTGCATAATACCACAGCCAACCTGCAGTGTCTTGGAAAAAGGGGCTACAAGTTCCTCAGATAAGCTCCCTTTCTGTATTCCTTCACTGGGGGGTTATCCACCTCTGTTTCAAAATTTTTGTGGTGAGTCACTACTGCTCCTTCTTTCTGCTGCCACTGGACTTACTTTAACTATCCAACACCTAAACTTACATTCAGAGTCCTGAGATCTCAGTCTGTGCTTGTTTTTATTTGTTGCTCAATGAGGTAGTTGCTACGGTAGTAAATACTAATGTCTACTCACTTTGCTATCCTTCATCACCCTCCTGTATTGTATTTTTAATCCCCAAATACGTTTATTAAGTTTGATGCCTAGCTTTGGAAAAGTAAAGATTATTTTATTATAAATAAATATATTGAAATACAGCCACATCCCTTCATCTACCTATTATTTATCGTTTGTGTTTTCTCAGTAGATTTCATTACTTGTGACAAAAACTTTATGGTTAACAAAGCTGAAAATATTTACTATCCAGTCTTTTAAGAAAAGCTTACTAGTTTCTGTTTTATAGTATCATTTTTTTTCAGTTTAATAAAGCAATTACTGTTTTCTGAATTTTTTTCCTAACATTTAAATCTTTCTTTCTAGAATAAATTTCCTCTTTGCTTCTACTGCAACTTTTAGGTTTTCATCTTCAAACCAGCAAAGATGCTTCAAAAATTCATATCTATGTTCAATTAGATTGTAGTTTATGACTCTTTTCAGAAGTTCAATGATGACAGACTACTTATTCATCCCTATAAAATGGACCCCCGGTGTAGTCACACGCCACAATCATTCTCAATGTGCTATTATTCATTGTATTTATTCCTCAAATTTATGAATCAAGAGGTAAGAGGTTAATTTTAGGTAGAGAAAACTATTTGCTATTCTCTGAAATAGTGTGGGTATTGTCACAAATATGTTGTGGTACGAACTAGAAACATCATATTTCAAGAATAAAGAGATTCATTTTTTGTTATTTTCTTACCTAAAGCTGTCTTGTTTTTCTTCAATAGACTATACTACACCCATCTGTGAACAGTCAGTCCACCAAGGCTCCTAAAGACAATTAAAGGTGTTTTCATGCCTCACGATTTTTTTTTTCCAGAGAAAAACATGTTTTTTTCTCCGTGAGTATGAACCAAGATGGGAGGATTCCACTTCATCATTGCTCTGATAAAAACATATGTAGTATAATGTTATGTAGCAAACTAGATCACTTACATTAATTCTTCATGACTTCACAGACACAACTTCCTGTCTATGTACTTTGTATTGACTTTGCAAACATTTCCTCTATATGCAAAGAATATCATGATCTAGGGCCTGGTCACATGACAGGGTTGGGCCAACAGATTTTGGGTGACAGTTGCAATGTATCAGCTTTAGCACAAGCTGTAAGAAGTATTATATGTTTTCTCTTACTTTCTTGTGCTTTTGCAATCACTATGAGAAACACTAGCTGGCTGATCTGAGGATGATGAAACATGGATCAGTCTGGGATCCAAAATGTAACTTGGACCCAAGGGCAACTAATTATTCCTTAGATGAAATTGTTTTTTCTCAAATAATCCTTATTTCTATGGGAATGTATATATTTTTGTGAAGTAGTAACATTTTTGGTTGGATATTATTCAGTATAGCTGACTGGTACAACTTATTTTAATACTGTATCTTTGCGTTGAATAATATATGCAGTATGTATACAATCTGGGGAGTTCCTTTCTTCTCTAAGGCACACTTAATACTCTTTCTAAACGTTTAAAAATAAAACAATAATTACTGGATTGAGCTTATATTTTCTGACCTCTGATAAGTTACTGCAAGTTATAATGCTCAGTCACACCACCAAGCAGCAAATATCATTCTACCTTATGCTTAAAAAATCCTGCTGTTAAAAATGTTTCCATTTCTCAATGCACATTGTTCAGTTCTTCTAAGAATATTTTGTTCCTTGAGTTAGACTTTTATTCCATTTTTCTTCCTTGCAGTTGAAAATTTAAGAGAACTTAGGGCAATATTTTAAGGTGTTTATTCTAGTAACATGTACTCCAAGTCAGTTTTAAATTTATTTTCCTTTCATTCTTATACATTTTATTTATTTCTGAATAAGCTTAACAATCAAATAGCAGCTTAGGAGGGATGTAAGGATCTCTTTGTATTGTTATTTTGCTTCACAGGCTCCAGGAAATTAATCGCATAGCATATCATGCTAGACAGGATTATGTTTATTGCCATTAAGTGATCTGAAAAGGATTGTGTCATCCCAATCAAGTATATTGATGATAAATAGAAAAACACTTCAAGTAAAATCATAAAACTATTACAGGCTTTCACTGGTATAGGATCAGAAGTAGATTGGTGCTATTAAATATATTTTTTATAGGTAGATAAATAAACATTCAAATCAATTAACCTTTTCCCCCTTATTTTTCTTTTTCTTGTCTCAATATTAAGAGAAGGATATCTGAAATGAAAACAGTGAAAATCAACTGTTAGATGTTATTAAACTTGAATATGTGGGAGGAGATTTTTAAAGCTAGTTCATACTTGAAAAATGGCTTCCAGTTTCTTAATGAACTCTCATTCCAGTGTACTAAATAATTCTTAAAGATAATTGTTGAATCATCTTTAAAAAGAAGCTACAGAATATAAGGCATCTGAGATTGATCTTTATCATGGGTTATAGTATATGAAAAAAGAATATGTAACATTCAAAAAAAGATTTTTTGTAATGAATTAATTTTCTGCTTTATTAATACAATAATATATAGAATAAAATAGAAAACCTGAAAAATGCGAATAACATTAAGATAGAAATTAGAACGGAGATATCAAGAAAGTTAAGCATTATTCCTAAGCACCGGGATTATCTACAACCAAGTCTGTAAGAGGAAAATACAATTTCTCCTGTGCTTCTTATTGTAATAAAGAAATGGCCTGAAGTCTGGGAAATTAACTGTATAAGAAATTTCTGAAATTAATCTTCATTCGTATGAGTAGCACTTAGAAATGGAATGGCTACTGTTGTAGGAAAGTTTATAAAACATGAAAGTGAACAAAAGTTGTACACAGTTCATGATAGTGCAGTGCACACAAATATACACACACACAAAGAGTCAAAGGACTTAGCTAACTCTGGAGGTGCAGCCTAGAAAACAGGAATAGATGAACTTAAGTGTCTTTTGAATATTGTAAATAAAGATTACTCTGTAAACAGAGCTTTTGATCAGTTATGGGCTATACATAATTTTAATTCTCATACTTTCTTAAGAGTTTGGAGAGAAGACATCTTTTCTTATTACATAACTTTTTTTCCAGATGGATAACCACTTACTCCAGCACCATTTGTTAAAGAAATTGTCTTTTCCCTGTTTAACTGATTCTTGACCCTTGTCAAGTGTCTGCTGTTCATACGTAGAGGAATTTAGATCTGGATTTCCAGTTATGTTGCATTGGTCTGTATTTCTGTTGTATGCATACCACAGCTGTTTTGACCATCATGGCAATATAACACTCACTGTGGTCCAGTCAATTGTTACGCTTAGCAACTAACTTCATAGTGCAGAGTAAATCTGCCCACAGAGTTTCCAAGAAGCATGTAACGGATTTGAATTACTAATCTTTTCTTTGCTTGATAGCCACACTGTTTAACCACTGCAAAAACATCATGGTTCCCAGCCGTATAACAGACTTCATAAAATCAGATAGTACAAAGTCTCTCACTTTGTTCTTCAGTTATCCTTTACTAATATGAGTCTTCTTCTCCTTCCAGATGAATTTGCTTTGTTTCTCCATCTCATTAAAAATACTACTAATAATAAGTTGCTGGAATTTGGACTGCAGTTGCATTGTATCTAAATGGCTTTGGGTAAAACTGACATTCTCACAATGTTCAGTCTACCTATTCATGATTATGGCATGCTTTCCTACTTAGATCTCTTGTTTTCTTCCAATAGTGTCTTGTGCTGGTTTGTTTGCATAAGTCTTTTTAAGCCTCTGATTAAGTTTATTCTTAAGTATTTCATCTTCTTGAGGGCCATTCTAAATGACATTAGTTTGGTGATCTCCTTTTTAAAATTATCTCTGCTGGTGTAAAAGAATCTGATTTTTGTTATCTTCACTGTGTATCCTGATACTTTGCTAGAACCTGTTAGATCTAGTAGTTTTCTTGCGCATTCATGGAAGCGTTCTGTGTATAAGATCATACCATCTGTAAGTAGAGATAGTTTTAATTCTTCCATACCAATCTGGATGCCTTTATGTATTTTGCTTGCCTTATTGCTGTGACTAGGACCTCCAGCACAATGTTAAATAAGAATGAGGATAAAGCACACCTTTGATTCAGGTTGTCCAAGAGAATTACTTCAGACTCTCTCCAGTTAGGATAATGCTGGCTGTTGAATGTATAAATGCCCTTTATTATGTGGAGGAATTTCTCTTCTATTCTTATTTTACAGAGAGTTTCTATCGAATGGGTGTTTTTGTACAAATCAATAGCATCATGTGGTACTTTTGTTTTCCTTATTTTTCTAATGTTTAACAATCCTGCTTAGCTGGTATGAATTCCATTCAGTCAAGGTGAATTATTTTTTGATATGTTGTTGAAGTCTATTGGTTAGAATTTTCTTGAAGATTTTTACATCTAAGTTCATAAAAGATATTGGTCTGTAATTTTCCTTTTTTGTGGTGTCTTTACCCGGTTTTGATATCAGAGTTATGCTGGCTACATAGAATGAGTTTGGGAAAATTCCATCATCTTCTATGCTCTGAAATGCCTTTAGTAATAGCAGTGATAATGCTTCTCTGAAACTTCTCTAGTGAAGTTATCAGGGATAGAGCTTTTAACTATAGGTTTATTTAATTGTTTGGCCTACATTTGTGTTAGTTTAGGTAGGTAGCATAATTCAAATTTGTTAGAATACAATTTTTCAAATTTGTTAGGTAAATTTTTCAAATTTTTTAGACAATTGTTTAGTACTCTGTTATGATATATATATATGTTTTTTAATTTTAATTGGTTGTGTTACATGGTCCATTCCATTTCTTAGTCTAGCTTATTTGTCTCTTCTATTTTTCTTTCGCAAGTTTGATCAATGGTTTATCAACTTTTTATCTTTTCAAATAGTCAGATTTTTTGTCTTATTAACTTTTTAATTTGTTTTTCTATTGTCTTTCTCATTTAGTGTTTCTCTAATTTTTATTATTTGCTGTCTTCTGGTGCTCAACTTCTTACTTTTCTGCTTTCTTTCTAATTGTTCAAGTTGTGGGGTTAATGCTGTGATTTGAGCTCTTTTTTTCTTTTTGAATATGTATTTATTAGTATAAATTGACCTCTAACTTCTGCTTTTGCTCTCTCCCAAAGATTATGATACAATGTGTTTTCATTTGCATTTGATTCTATGAATTCCTTTATTCCATACTTGATTTTTTTTTTCTATAACCCAGAAGTTTTTGAGCAAGGTGATGTTCAGCTTTCATGTATTTGATTTTTTCCCTTCCTTTACTGTTATTGATTTCTAATTTTACAACTTTATTGTCAGAAATAGATACTTTACAATATTGTAATGTTTTTGATCCTGTTAAAGCTTGCTTTGAGTCTTGATGCATCATCTATCGTGGGCAGTGCTCCATGTGCTTTGGAAAAGAAAGTAACACTTGGCTGTTATTGGGTTCCATATTCTTCATTTGTCTATGAAGTTAAGTTGGCTATTGTGGCATTTAGATCTTCCACATCTTTACTGAGCTTCTTTCTAGATGTTTTGCCTTTTACAGAAACTGGTGTATTGAAGTGTCCTACTATTATTTTAGAGCTATCTATTTCTTCAGTGCTGCTAAAGTTTGTCCTGTGTATTTTGGAAACCTACTGCTGTGAGTAGGAATCAACTCAACGGCATTGGGTTTGGGGTTTTGGTTTATCACTGTGAGTCTGAATTAACTCAGTGACACTGGGCTTGGGTTTGGGGTATTACTGGGTACATAAATATTTATTACAGTTTTGTCATCCTGGTGTATTGACCAATTATTATTATATTGTGTCCTTCCTTCTCTTTTACAGTTGACATTTTTAAATTTTATTTTGTCAGAGATTAATGTGGCCATTCTCACTCATTTTTGATTGTTGTTTGGTTGATATATACATATATATATCTATATATATACACACACACATACATATATTTCCCATCCTTTGAGTTTTAGTTTGTTTGTGTCTTTGAGTCTAAGGTGTAGCTCTAGAAGGTAGCATATAAACTGACATGTTTATTTTATATTCCTTCTGCTACTCTCTCTCTATTGATGTGTTTAGTCTATTTATATTCAGAGTATATGTTGATAAGAATCAGTTTGGTGCCATTACTTTGATGTTTTTTATTCCCTATTGTATTGACACTTCCTTTGTTCCACTTAATTTGGGGGAGCTGAGTTGTTTTTCCTTATGCATTATCTTGTCATCATTTTCATTATTGTTAATTTTTGTTTGCTGAGTATTTTTCTTCCTTTCTATTTTAATGGATAGAGTTCTTAGTTTCCTATATGCTACCTTCAAAATTACCTCTGTTTTCTAAGTTCAGACCAATCTTTTACTTGGAATATTGCCTTAAATTCCTCTCTATATGAAAGTTTTATTACTACCATCTATTCCCTGTTTTTTTTAAGTGTTATCTTTTACGTATTGATATCTGTGTTTATGTATTTTCAATGTTTTATGTTTGACTTGTTGTGTGATTTTCCTATCTGGACTGATAGATGGTTACTCTGTTCTGTGTTGTAGTCTTGGGTTGTATGATCTTGTTAGTTTTCTAACCAATGGTATACCTTCAGTATTTGTTATGTTTGGTTTAATTTTAAAAACTTCCCTTAACTTCTGTTTATTGTGAAATGTCCTAAATTTTCCTTCACGTTTCAGAGACTGCTTTGCTGGATGTTTAATTCTTGAATAGCATTTTTTTTTTTCTTAAAGCTTTATATGTATTATCACATTGTCTTCTTCCCTGCATAGTTTCTGCTGAGTAGTCAGATCTTAGTGACTTTTCATTCATTCCTAGTCATTCCTAAAATTATCTTCTTGTCTTTGTTTTTGGCAAGTGTGATTATAATGTGGTTCAGTGACTTTCTTTAGGGATTTACATTGTAAGGTGTTCAATGAACTTCTTGAATAGATATCTTTTCATCTTTCATGATATCAGGGAAGTTTTTGTCAATAAACCTTTAACAGTTCTCTCTGTATTTTCTATGATTCCCAACCTATCCTGATACTCCAATAATTTTATTCCTCTTGGTAGTGTCTGACATAATTCTTTTTGTATTAAAAAAATCTTTTAGTTGATTTATCCTAAAATAAATTGGTGCCAGCTGCTCTGTTGTCAGTGTCAATAATTCTGATTTCCATTACCTAAATTCTTCTCCTAGGTCTTTGTATTCAGTTGTTTAATTCTGAAATTCTGCTGTTAGTCTTTTGGATCCCTATTTGCCATCTCCCTGCAGATTCTAATAGCCTGCTGAGTTTATCATTCTAATCTTCAGTAGATTTCCTGGATTCTTCTGTTGCTTTGTCTATGTGTTGTTTGGCTAGGGCTGAGTTTTTCTTGATATCTATACATTAATCTTTTGAATTCTGTCTCTGGTAATTCCAAGGCTGTCTCTTCCTCCATAAGGTTTCCTGTTTCCTTGTTTTAGTAATTTGCTAAGATTATCCTAATTTGTTTCTTTATGTGATTTGATATTGACTGTTGTCTTTGAGACATCAATAAGTTATTATTTGTATTTATTATATGTTTGCTTACTGTATCCTAGCTCTTTGTTTTGTTTTGATATGTCCAAGCAGGCTGGGAGTGTGAGTTACTTCAGTTATTAGTGTCTTTGCAGCTTTCATCCTGTCACTACATGGTTAGACATGTTACTAGTTGTTTGATCCTAGGAATCTGTATCATTTTTGTGTGTGTGAATTTAACTGAAGTGTACAAGTCATCAGTAATCAAGTAGTTGATGCAAACTCTCACCTACCTACAGTCCTAGATGGGCAGGTCTAGGTATAATTTATTGGAACAGGCACAGGTACCTGGCTGCTCAAGTGTTTAAATTTACCTTCTTAAAATTTTACCCTTTTTAAATTATGATCTGATATGCTTGGCCTATGTTCTCAGTAGCTTCTCATTTCCTTTTTCTCATTTCACACATTTTTCCTATTTTATCAAAATTTGATTTGATATATACATGTGTATGTATGTATGTATGTATGCATGTTGGACTAGTGAATGGCTTCTAATCAATGAAACTGATACCAGATTATTTAATGTTATATTTAGTAAAATATAGAATCCTAAGGTGATTTTATTTAGCTGGGTGCAAGTTGTCTTTCACCACACTTTACAGTACACGGCGTCATAACTTTTATGTGATTCATCAACACATAATTGTTTTCTATAATCTATTGATGAACGAATCTGCTTTCATTTGTGTATGTTTGTTAAAATATACTCATATTAGGTGTTTTCATCTCTAACATCCCATCATAAATCCCTAGTGAAGAAAATGCCATCCCATCCTCACTGAGTTTATTCAGGAATAAATAGACTTTTCAGTTTCTTGCATGCTGAAGCAAATGTTATCTTACTTAGGAATCTTCAAGGACATATATGTATTTTGTATAATCCTGTTCATTAATGAAAGAACAGAGAATTATACTTTAAGACTCACTTCTGATATTTCTTCATGTTGTTGCTGAAAAGTTACATGATTATTGTAGGTATTTTTGTTCTTTTATGACATTAACTATTCAGTTGTGGCAGATGTAAACAATATTCTAAGTTTCATGCTGCAGCAAGTGTCACCATTCAAAGAGCAAATGTGAACATACTCAGTTGGATTAAGCAAGTCTTCGCAATTTAGAATTTATTATATAGTTTTATTACAAAATGAGATCTAAAAATAAATGAGTTAGTAAAAGAATAGAACATATTTCCTAAAAATCACTGATAAGTACAATAAGTTGCTTTTGTAAGTATGTCTCTCTGTCTTTTTCTTATAATTTGACATCTTAGTTTTGAGTTTATGTCAATAATTAATCACACTGACTTAGATAAGTTTAAGAGCCACTGTTTGTGAAAACATATATGTGATAATTTGGACTTCTCTTCAGGCAAATGATTTTATGCAGGAACACTCTTTAATATGGATAAGCCTATGCATACTATAAAATATAAACACAGGGAGATCAAATCATATTCTACTTCTGTGTACTAAATTATAACAGGAGATTGTTTAATTTTTTTATCTTACTACATGGAAAGTTAGCTCCATAAAACTCCATGTATTCCAGTGCTTGTTAAATGGCACTGGATAAAATCAACAACAAGTGAAATTTTATTTTCAAGTTTCCAAGTATTACAAACAACAGAGAATCATTAAAGAAAAAATACTTTCAAATCTTTTGTAAGAAATATAATTGAAAGTCTCTTTTTGCTGGAGACGATGGTGGCTGATTTGAATAGCAATAAAGGTTCTATTATAAAAATAGTTACAATATGCTATTTGAGTATCTTATTTGTCCTCCTTCATCTTTAAAAAATAATGTATTTTATTTTCATTGTTGAGAATATACAATGCAGATGAAACACCAATTGAACCATTTCTACATGTATACGTCAATGTCTTTAGTTACATTCTTCAAATCATACATTTTACTCTTCTGTGTTGTTCTTCCTTTTTTAACATAAAGTCACCACTTTCCTAAGTTATCTATCTAATCTTTTGAGTTGCATTTATGAGTTTGATCCCACATACATAGATCTCAAGTGAGCACAATTCTGAAGGCAGTTGATTAAACCATTGCTTTTTTCCCCTATACTTTCGATGAAGGTAATGTTTCCACAGAGCGAATTTAGTCCTTATAGCAGGGGTCTTATACAATATTTGCTCTTGTGCCACTGGCTGACTTTGCTTGGCATAATGTCTTCCAGTTGAAACCAGTTATGAGATGTTTGCTAAAATCATCATTGCTTTTTATCATTGCATGGTGTGCTATGGTTTGTTTATCCGTTAATCTGTTGATGGGCATCTAGGTTGATTCTATATCTTTCGTACTGGGGACTGTGCAGCAATAAACATTCACGTATGTGTATTTGTTCATGAAACAGCCTTTATTTTTGTAGGATAAATTCTCAGTAATGGGATTGCTGGATCAAATGATATATCTAGTTCCAGCTTTTTAAGAAAGTTCCAGATTGCCTTCCAAAGAAGTTGTATGATTTTGCAATCCCACCAACAGTGTAGGAGAGTTCCAATCTCTCCATAGCCTCTCGAGAATTTGTTGTTTTGTGTTTTTTGGATCATAGACAACCTTATTGAGGTTAGATGGTATCTTACTGTAGTTTTGACTTGAGTTTCTCCAGCAGCTTATGATGGTGAGCATTTCTTCATGTGTCTTTTGGCTGCCTGGATGTGCTCTTTGGTGAAGTGTCTGTCTGTTTCCTTTGTCAATTGCTTAATTGAGTTGTTACCCCTTTTTCTTGATGATAGTTTGCATTACCTTGTAGATTATGGAGATCAGACAAAAGTCTGACTTGTAGTTGCCAAATACTTTTTCCCATTCTGTTGGTGGTCTTCTCAGTCTTTTGAAAGTCTTTGTATGAGGAAAAGTGATTGATTCTTAGTAGTTCCCATTTGTTTACTTTCTCTTCTGTTGATTGTGCTTTGTCAGATTTTGAAGTCTGTCTAAGCTGTGTATTAAAACTTCTGTAATTGACCCAATTTTTTCTTGCATGATCTTTATTGTTTTAGATTTGAGATTTTGTTCTTTGATCCATTTGGAGTTAGTTTTTGTGTAAGGTGGGAGATATGGGTCCTGTTTCAGTTTTTTGTAGATGGATATCCAATTTTGCCAATACCCTTTGTTAAAATGATTGTTCTTACCCCAGTTTACAATCTTAGCGCCTCTGTCAAATATCAACTGTTCATAAGAGGATGGTGGCATCTCTGGGGACTCAACTCTGTTTCATTCATCCATATGTCTCTTTTTGGACCCATATGTACCAGGTTCTTTGGATACTGTGGCAGTGTACTGTGTTCTAAGGTTGGGTAGTGGGAGGCCTCCCATTGTGGTCTTCTTCTTCAGTAGTGCTTTATTTATCCGAGATTTCTTCCCTTTCCAAACAAATTTGGTAATCTGTTTCTTCATCTCATTACAAAATTAAACTGGAATTTGTATTGGGATTGCATTCTATATGTCAATTGGATTAGATAAAACAGACATTCTCATAATGTTCACTCTTTCCATCCATGAGCAGGGTTGCTTTCTCCACTTATGTAAGTCTCTTGATTTTTTGCTGTAAGGTTTTGTAGTTCTCTCTGTACAAGTATCTTATTTCTGTAGTTAGATTTATTCCTAGATATTTTATCTTCTTAGGGGTTATAGTAAATGGTGTTGACTTTGTGATTTCTTCTTCAGTGATCTTTGTTGGCATAAAGGAATCCTACTGATTTATTTATGTTTTCTTATATCATGATACTTTGTAGAACTCCTCTTCATGCCAGTAGTTTACTTATAGACCCCTTAGGATTCTCTGTATATACAATTATATCATCTATAAATAAGGAGATTTTTACTTCATCTTTGCTGATGTGGGTGCTCTTTTTCTTTCTCTTGTGTAATTGATCTGGCTAGAACCTCTAGCACAGTGTTGAACAGGAGTGGTGAGAGTGGACCTCTTTGTCTAGTTCCCGTTCTCACGGAGAATTATTTCAGTCTCTCTCCATTCAGGATGATACAGGTAGTTGGCTTTGCATAGATGGTCATTATGGTATTGAGGAATTTCCCCTCTGTTCCTATTTCGCTGAGAGTTTTTAGCTTGCATGGTTAGACTTCATTAAATGTCTTTTCTGCATCAATTCACAAAATCAGGTGATTCTTATCTTTTGTGTTATTTATGTGGTTGATTACATTAATTGTTTTTCTGATGCTGAACCAATCTTGTATCCCTAGTATGAATTCAACTTGGTCACGGGGAGTTATTTTTTGATATGTTGTTGAATTCGATTGTCAAGGATTTCATTGAAGATTGTTGCATCTAGGTTCATGAGTGATACTGTTCTGTAGTTTTTGTTTTTACTGGAATCTTTCCCTGGCTTTGGTATCAGGGTTGTATTGGCTTCATAGAATGAATTTGAGAGTAGTCCATCACTTTCTACACTGTGTAACAGCCTCAGTAGTATTGTAGTTAATTCTTCTTTAGAAGTTTGATAGAATTCTATGGTGAAGACACCTGGGCCAGGACTTTTTTTGGTTGGTAGTTTTTTGATGAATTTTTCAATCTCTTCCTTTGTAATATGTTCATTAAGTTATTCTACTTCTCCTTGTGATAATTTTGGTAGGTGATATGAATTCAGAAATTTTCTGTTTCCTCTAGGTTTTTTAATCTGTTAGAGTGCAGTCTTCTGTACTATTCTGTTCTGATACTTTTAATTTCAGTTGGGTCTGTTATGACATCTACCTCATTTCTTAGTCAGGTTATTTATTTCCTCTCCTGTTTTCCTTTTGCCAGTTTAGCCAATGATTTATCAATTTTGTTGATCTCCTGAAAGAAACAGTGTTTTAGTCAGCTAGGGGTGCTGTAACAGAAATACCACAGAGTGTATGATTTTAACAAAGGAAGGTTTATTCTTACACAGTCCAGTGTGCCACAAATCAAAATTCGGGATGTCTGCCCCAGGAGAAGGCTGTCCCCCTTGTCAGCTCTGGAGGAAAGTCCAGTATTATCTCAGTGTTTGTCCAGAAAGCATCTTAGTGCTGGAACCTCAGGTCTGAAGGATGTGCTCTTCTCCCGGTGCTGCCTTCTTGATGGTGTGAGGTTCCCAATTCTCTGTTTTCTTCTCTTTCCTTTTATCTCTTGCAGGAGGAAAGGATTAAGGGTAGGGCTAGCCGTACTCCAAGGAAACGCCCTTTACTGTGGAGCAGGGAGATAATCCTATGAAGGGATTTACAATCCCATCCTAATCCTTTAACATACAGCACATGAAAATCACAAAATGGAGGACAATCACAAAATAATCAGAATCGTGTCCCAGCCACATGGCTACACATATTTTGGGGGATACACAATTCAATCCATAACAACCAGCTTTAGGTTTTGTTATTTTTTTTTTCAGTTGTTCTTCTATTGTCTAATTCATTTAATTCTGCTCTAATCCACGTTATGTGTTTTCTTCTGGTTTCTGAGTGTTTCCTCTGTTCTCTTCATATGTATTTTTTTAAGGTGTAGGGTTAATTCTTAGTTTAGTCCTTTCTTCATTTAGAATGTGTGCATTTATAGAGATAAACTGATCTCTGAGCACTGTTTTTGCTGTATCCCATAGCTTGTGGTAGGATGTGTTTTCATTTTCATTTGATTCCATGGATTTCTTTATTTCATCCTTGATTTTTCTATAACCCATGGCAAGGTGTTGTTCAGTATGTATGAGTTCAAATTTCTACATATGGTTTTTTCTGCTATTGATGTCAACTTTTATGGCTTTATAGTCTAAGAAGTTGCTTTGCAGTAATTCAATTGTTTGGATTTGTTGAGACTTGCTTTAGGTTCTAACCCACAGTCTACTCTGGAAAATGTTCTACGTGCATGGGAGAAGGTGCACTTATCAGTTAGTGGGTGAAAATTTCTGCATATGTCAATAAGGTCTTGTTCATTTGTTGTTGCAGTAAGATCTTCTGTATCTTTACTGAGCTTTTTTTCTGAAGGATCTGTCCATTACTGAAAGTGGAGTGTTGGAGTCCCCAACTCTTTTTGTGGAGTGATCTATCTCATTTTTCCATGTCACAAGTGTTCTTTTGATGTATTTAGATGTCATGGTATTGGGTATATATTTAATATTGCTATGTCCTGTTTAAGTACTGAAACTTTCAGCCATAAGTAGTGACCATTTTTGTCCACGATGGTGGATCTTACATTAAGGTGTATTTTATCTGAGATTAGTATTGCTACTCCGGCTCTTCCTTGTATGTTTTGGCTTGGTATATATATTTCCATCCTTTGCTTCTCAGTTTGTTCATATCATTGAGTTTTAGGTGTGTTTCTTATAAGCAACATATAAATGGGTCATGTCTTTTGATCCACAGTGTGACTCGTTGTCTATTGGAGCATTCAGTCCATTTACATTCTGTATAATTATCAATAGATATGCATTTAGTGCTGTCATTTTGATGCATTTATTTCTGTGTTATTGAAATTTTCTGTGTTTTTCATAATATTCTGTTATGAGTCACTTTTCTTTCTATGTAGGCTTATCTTTTTCAATGTTGGCTTTGTCATTCTTCTTTATAGGATGAATTTTCATCATTTTTAGTGTTGGTTTGTGTTTGTTGGGGCTCTGGTCTTCTGTTTCTTGTTTTGATATGTTGCATTGTTATTGTCCTTTGCAGCTACCTCTTTTACCCCCTTAATAGTCTAAGTGTAAACCCAAATTTAACTTCTGTGTATCTTATTAATTTAGTCTCCATGTGAAAGGAGCATAAGTATTCTAGTATATCCCTCTTTTCAGTGTGATTGTGTCATAGCTTTCGTGATATGATCACTGGTTCCTTTCTTTTGATATTGTAGCTTTGATTGAGTTTTGTGACTTCCCTAACTGAGTAGCTTTCTGGATGCTGTGTCATGTATTCCCTCTTTAAATATGCACTTCATGGTTTTGTTTTTCTAAGCAAAGAGCTTCTTTCAGTATTTCTTACAGCTTTGGTTTGGTTTTTACAAAGTCTGTAAGCTTCTGTTTATCTGTGAATGTCTTAATTTCATCTTCATATTTGAGAGACAATTTTGCAGGATATACAAATGTTAGTTGGAAATTTTTCTCCTTCAGGGCTTTGAATGTGTCATCCACTGTTTCCTTGCCCACATCATTTCTGCCAAGAAGTCAGACAAAACCCTGCAGGGATTCCCTCTGAATGTTAGCTTTGCTTTGAGCCTTGCTACCTTAGGATCTTGTGTTTATATTTCATTTTATTAAGCTTGATTACAATATGTCTTGTTGTTTTTCTTTTGGTGCCTAATTTTTATGGCATTCCATACACATGTTGAATATCTATGTTCTCTTCTTTTGTAATTTCAGGGAAGTTTTCTGTTAGCATTTCAACAATAATACTTTCTGTGTTTTCAGCTTTCCCTCCTTGTTGAAGAACTCCAGTTAATCATAGATTGTTCCTCTTGATAGAGCCTCACATGTTTCTGAATGCTTGTTCATTTCTTTAATTTTCTCCGATTTCTTCTCATAAATGCTGCTGTCCATTGCTCAGTCCTCAAGGTCACTAATTCTGATTTCTATCTCCTTATTTCTGCTCTTTTGGCTTTGTATTGAATTGTCTAAGTCTATCATTTTTTCATTGATCTGCTCAATTTCGGATCATTGATATTCCATCAGTTCAAATAGCCTACTTAAATTTTCATTTTGTTCTGCTTCATTTTGTTTAATCTTTATGAGGGTTCCATATATAATTCTTTTGTACTCAACCTGCTATCATTTTAGAAAGCCTTCTTCATCTGGGAAGTTTTTTGATTCTTTAGTTTGGGAATTTTCCCTAGCCATTGTGGACCACTTCTTTAAATGGTTAGCTATGGCCTGTCTCGACTGCACTTGGCTATGGTCTGTTGTCTGCATGACACATAGAAGCTGTTTGATTTCTATGGTGTTACCTCAACAGTAACTCAGGTGTAGTTCAAAGAGAGGAGTTGATCACCAACTGCCTCTATGTACTTTAGTCACTGGCAACAAGCAGACTCTCTAGGGTTGCAGTCTCTACCTTTTGGCTGACAAAGATGGCACCCTTCATATGCAGTCACTGGAGGGGGTAGAGTCAGCTGCCTCAATGGTGTGGATCAGTGAAAGGTGGAGGAGAAGCTGCTAGGCCTCTCAGCAGTCATATCTCCAAGTTTTATTTGAAAGAATACTTTTCTTCTTAGTGGGAAACTGTCCAGCTGCTGAACACATTCAAGACATCAGATGAGGCAGTTTCTGCCTTCCAGCTGAGGAAAAAAGTGCTAATAGGCTGTCCCCTTATGATGTGGTGCAAAGTATGGACAGGTTATGGTCTTTCAACCATCCTGTGCCAAGCCCCACTCGTGAATCTAGACACGAATTTTCTCAAACACTCCTTTTCTGATGGAGAAGCACTTGCCATGTGGGCTACTGCTCCACGTGAGAATCAGCCACAGTTAAAACCCCTGGCTGGGTGTCTCTGCCTTCCAGGCAACCAAGATCATCTCCCAGCTGAGCTACCCTTCTTGTCTTGAAACAGTAGTCTATGGAGCAGCTCAGAAAAGAGAGGGTAGAGGGGCAATGGTACCCTCAGTTGGCAGCCAGGCTCTCAGTTTGTGGCTATCCCATGAACTGTCTCTCTGCTGCAGTATGCACTATTTACTTAAGTGCCACAATTTGGCTTATTTGTCAGCTCATGCTCAGTCCCTGCCTCCTGGATAACAGGGAATACCTGCAGTTCTCTGATATGGTGAGTCAGCAAGAATGAGGGGTCAGTGGCTGCTGGCTCATCTTTGAGGGGGTAGTTTAGTTTGTTACTGGTGCCTAGTCAAATCTGACAATACTATGCCAGGTCCTAGGGCTCCCTGGATGTCCACTGCTCCATTCAATTATCATTCCAGATCTTAGTTCTCAGAGGGAGTTGAGGAAATATGTGTCTAGTCTTCCATCTTGGTTCTGCCTCCTGGTTGTCATTTTTTTTTTCTTTCAAGCTTTTAGATATGCTATCCCAACTGCCTTCTTTCCAGAATGGTTTCTGATAAGCAATCAGAACTGGCTGACAAAGATGGCACCCTTCATATGCAGTCACTGGAGTGGGGGATGGAGTCAGCTGCCTCAATGGTGTGGATCAGTGAAAGATGGAGGAGAAGCTACCAGGCCTCTCAGCAGTCTTATCTCCAGGTCTTATTTGAATTCTTCAACCTCTTCCATTACAACCTCTTTGTCTTGTTTACTCTCAGTATGAGAATTTTTGTCTTTTCTCAATGTGCTCTCAAAATACTTTGTCTTTGGCATTAGTAACTGTGATTACGATATACTTTAGTGACTTTCTTTTGGACTTTATCTTGTATGGTATTCTTTGAAATTCCATGGCTTGTCAGATTTTCTTCTTTCATATTAGGCAAATTTTGTGTCAGCACCTCTTCAGTAATCCTCTTTCTGTTTTCTTCTCCTGTTCTGGAACCCCAATTACTCTGTTGCTTGGTTTTAAGAAGACTTTAGGTAATATTTTTGTTTTAAGGTTTAGAGATTTCCTCAGAATGAGGTAATCAGGGGCTCATTCAGCCTAGATGGCTCCAAAAGAATGGATTCCATGAGAAGTTGAAATTTTGTCTAGTATTCTGTCTCTCTCTTTTTTTTAATCAGAAGCTTTCCATGTTAATGTGATTTAAACATAGATTTCTAAGTTCTTCAATTCTTCTAACTATGCAGTGGTGAAGGTAATTCAGTCTGACATATTTGGGAACATAAAAAAATATCACTGAAAGGAAATATGATCTCAGAGGCATTCATTTTATTTTCAAAAGAGTCAGGCATCTGGCTAGATGTGACAAATCTGGCCAAGAAGCATTAATTTGACTTAATATTTAGCTTAGGAGAGTTAACAGAACTTTTTAAATCTCTCTTCACTGAGGTCAATATTAATGTAAAAATAAATGTCTCCAAAACTTCAAAAATAGTATATGACCATTTCCTCAAAATTTTGCTCTTTAATATTGGGAAATACCGTCAGAAAATATTTTTCTCAATGTTCTTGATGACATTTGAGCTTGCTAAATAAAAAGAGGACTGTATTCATACATAAACAGATAAAACACTATATTCTCTTTGAAAAGAGAATGTTGAGAGAGAGAGAGAGAGAAGGAGGAGCAGTAGAAGAACACGGAGAAAACTACTGATTGTTTCAGGCAACTGTGAACTCATAAAAGAATTTAGGTGATACCTAAGGAGGAAAGATTAATCCAACCCGTGACTTTCCTCAATATTCTTGATGGCATCTGAAATTATTAAATAAAATGATGACTATGTATTCATATAGAAATGACAAAAAGTGAATATATAATTTGTTTGTACCACTTGTGCTCAAACAATTTTGTGACTATGTTTTTTTAAAAAGTCACCCAATTGGAGATCAACAATTGTTCCAGACTTGGAAGATGAGGACTGCTCCCAAATAGTCCATGTCATGGATCACTTTGTGCTTCAAGTTGACTTAAATGCTTATTCCTGATATTAGCGAATCACTGAGAATGAAATTCTTCAACCCAAAAGAATAACACCTTCTGTTACAGGCTCTTCTGTTATCTTCACACTGTCACCTTGCTAGAAGTAGTAATTGGCAGACTAAAACCATGGAGAATCTAACCTTAGCCATTCTTTTTTTTCATCTGGACCTCAAGTCTTTTAGCAGGAGCCCACAAATATTTCACTGATTTACCATTCCTCAATGCTGAGTGAATAAATACCAAAGAAATCGTCATGGTTAAGACCGCGTGTTAAATTGGCTGGGTCGTACTTGTCAGCGTTTATGTGTTCACCCTCATGATGGGATCTGCTTTGAATAGCCAATCAGCTGAACATGAGTTTCCTGGGCCTGTAACCTATGTCTGAATTTAGACGGACATTCTGGCTTTTGGCTACTCTGGATCCTACATGCCTCCTTTTTTTTTTTCTGACTTCTAGAACCAAAGATTTGAGCTTGAAGCTTACCTGCTGATCTTGCAATTTGTCAGGTAAAAGCCTGAAAATTATCTATCTATTAAACCACTGAGTTTTTACTAGATAGAAGACCATTGAGTTTTTACTAGATAGATAATTTACAAGCTTTTACCTGTTACATAATCTTATATAGTTTTATTAAAATCCCAAATATTGTGTTAGAATGATTTCCTAAATAATATGTCCAGCAATGTAGCATCATGAAAGTCTCTTTTGACAGAAAAGTGGTCACTACTCATGGTGTGCACTGTCCAGCAGAGAGATCTGTGTCTCACACATCGAAGATGAAAACTCTACCACTAAACCACCAATGCCCCCTTTACACATAAATAGAAACAATGTATTGTCTTAGATATATTCATGGCAAAGAAAGATTCATAGGCAAATTTTGTGTTAGGTTATTAGCATTAGAGTGTAGATGTAATACCCCAATTCTTTTTATAAAATTGTTATGACCCTAATAAGCAAAAATCTTAGTACAAGTCCAGCATATTTCCTGGATACTATTTAAATTTACCCTGAATATTACTTACTTCACATGGATATTTATGAAATTTAGCCATCATAAGATAAAAGACCAAATGATATTTATTGATAATATCACTTCAGAATTCAAACTAGTTAACAAAATAAATTCTATGACATTATATCATTGTGAAGAGAAATACATTAGTGTAAAGAATTTTTCTTCTCTTTCTCAAGTCGGATCTGTTGTTGTTAGGCACTCTCCAGTAAATTTCAACTCATAGTGATCCCATGAGGTAGACTAGAATTGCCTGGCAGCACTTCCTAGGCTGTAATCTTTACGGAAGGAGTCTTTGTGGCAGTGGTTCAGTGCTCGGTTGCTAACCTAGAGGTCAACAGCTCAAACTCATCCGCTCTATGGAAGCTCTGTAAGAGAAAAATATGGCCATATGTATCCACGAAGACTGGAGCTTAGGATGCCCTATCGAGCAGTTCTACTCTGTCCCATAGGGTCACTATGTCAAAGTTCACTAGACTGCAATGAAGTAGGTGTTTTAATCTTTAGGGAAACAGGTCACCGACGATTTCTCCCACAAAGCCATTAGATGGATTTGAAACTCCATCTTTTAGTTTAGCAGTCAAGTGCTTAAAGAAAATGTTTATACTCTTTTTAGTAAGACTAGAAGAAATCATGAATCTTCGAGTACTTAAAATAGATATCTAGGTCACATGTGTAGAAAATGACAAAAAAAATGCTAGACGTGTTAAACAGAGTAAAATAAGCAGTATGACAGGAAACTTTTGTGAAAAATTGAAGCACTTTTCAATTCTTCAGTTTCTCCTTCTATGAGGTAAACTGTTTATCATGATACTGTTTACTGACATAGTTGTGATGATATTTGTTTTCCTTATGTTAAGACATAATCCATACCAAAGACTGGCATCTTTGAACTTCATCAGTAATCGCTTCAAGTCCTTTTGACTTTCAGCAAGCAAGGTCCTCTCATTTGTTAATGAGTCTTCCTCCATTCCTGATGCCCAGTTCTTCACAAAGTCCAGCTTCATGGATTATTTGTGCAGCACACAGATTGAATTGGTGTGGTGAAAAGGATGTACCGCCTAACACACACCTTTCCTGATATTTAACCACACAGTATCCTTTTATTCTTTCAAATGACTGCTTCTTGTTCAATGCATAGGTTCTGCGTGAGCATAGTTAAGCTACCCTTTGAAATCTTCTTCTTAGCTTTTTTACTTCATTATTTTCTCCATGAGCTTTAGCTCTTGTACATTCAAAAGAAAGAGTTAGAGAATTTTCTGACACCTACCACGATCTTTTCTTTCTTTCTTGCCCTTTTAATAATGTTTTGTTTCATTGTGCATGATATCTTTGATTCATCCTATAGTTCATCTGGTCTTTGATTGTCAGTTTATGATGTGTCAAATCTATTCATGAGGTGAGCTCTAACTAAATCTGGGGTATAAATTTTGTACTCTGTCTGGCTCTCATGAAACCATCAAAGTTGTCAAAGATTTCATTTTCAGTTCTTAGTCATCTAGCACTGCTGAAGCTGAAATACTACAAGTGAGTGGCTTTAACAAATAGAATTTTATTCTCTGAAAATTCAGCAGACTAGACACCTAAACTTAGGGTGTTAGCTCCAGGGAAAGGATTTCTCTGTCAGCTCTCGAGGAAAGACCTTGTCATCAGTTTTTTTTTCTGAACTAAATGTTCTTTTCTTAGGGACCCTGAGTCCAAAGGACATGCTCTGCTCTCTGTTCTGCTTTCTTGGTGATATGAGGTTCCCAACTCTCTGCTCCTTTCCCTTTCCTCTTGTCTTTCGTAAGATAAAAAGCAATATGCCCCAGGGAAACTTCTTTTACATTAAATCAGGAATGTGATCTTGGTGAGTATACTGCATCCCATCTTTACTCTCTTTAACATAATCTGTTCTTGTCTCATTAACCAAAAGCAGAAATTAGAATTTACAACACATAGGAAAATTGCAATCACAAAATGAAGGACAACTATATGACGCTGGGTATCATGGCCTAATCAAGTTGACACCTATTTCAGCAGGACACAATTCAACCCATGGCAGCTTGGGCTTCATTTTAGTTGTATTTGTAATAAATGTGCATAGATATTGCTGTCAAGAAATCAAATAATATACTGATTTGAACAACTCTTCCGCAAAAAGCCTCTCTAAAATGTTGAAAAGCAAAAATGTCACTTTGGGGAGTTAGGTGCATCTGATACAAGTCATGGTGTTTCCAAGCACCTTATCTGAACATGAAAGCTGGACAATGAACAAGGTAGACTAAAGAACTGATGCATTTCAATTATGGTGAGGCTGAAGAATATTGAATATAGTATGGACTGCCAGAAGAACTGTCAAATCTGTCTTGGAGAAAATACAGCCATAATGTTCCTTAGAAGCAGTGATGTCAAGATATCATCTCATGTATTGTATACATGTTATCAGGAGGGACCAGTCCCTGGAGAAGCATGTTGTGTTTGTTAAAATAGAGGGTCAGGGAAAAGAGGTTAGACACTCAACGATATGGATTGACACAATAACTATAACAATGAGCTCACACATAGCAACCATTGTGAGAATGGTACTGAATTGGGCAGTGTTTTGTTCTGTTGTATACAGGGTCATTGTAATTAGGAACCAACTTGTCAGCACATAACAAGACTACGACGTAAATTTGCACAGTGATATAGGGTACATAGTATACACTCCAACTTTATTGCTTTGATTGACTATGAGACTTTCTTCACTCAATTAAGTGTAGGAGGAGGTCAAAGCATCAAGGCATTATATCTTTGATTTGATTTCTTGTGCTTCTATTATTTCACCTTTTTATGAATACATCTATTGGTTCAAGGAAAATAAAAGGACTCAACCAGTTTCTGTCACGTCGAATGCAACTCACGGTGATGTCACGGTAGAACCGTGCTACATAGGGTTTTTAAGGGCTGATTTTTCAGAAGTAAATAATCGGGCCTTTATATCAGTTACCTCTGGATGAATTCAAACTTTTGACCTTTTGGTTAGCATCCAAGTGCATTAATCATTTTTTTTCTTTTTTGTACCACCAGGGGACTCCTAAGAGTATAAGAGCAGGTATAAGGTAGTAAACCTGGGAGAACAGTGATTAAAGCACTTGGCTGCTAACAGAAAATCTGGCAGTTAAGACTCACCAGCCTGCACTGTGGGAGAAAGACATGGCAGTCAGCCTCCATATTTACAGCCTTAAAAACCCTATAAGGCAGTTCTGCTCTGTTTTTTAAGGTCCCAAGAGTCAGAATTGACTCATTGGCAATGGATTGATATCCTACCCACTGTCTGGAGAAAAGTCTGACCACTCTGCTGAAATTAGTTAACTGACAGCTAACTTTCATTCCTTGTAAGACAAATAAGGGGTTTTGTTGTAAGCCTCAGAGATTTCTGCAGTTTCAGTTAGGTAGCATAATTGACATACAGTGGTAAATACAATGCTAGAACATTCTCATATTACTTAACACAATTGCTTCAGCTACCACCATAGTATAGGAAAGATTTTCTTAAGATGGTGTCAAATTATAAATTAGCCTACTTTTTTTTTCTTTGAATCACTAAGATTAGTACATGACTTAGTACTGTTCATTTTAGTAAAGTAATCTAAAAATGAAAAGAACGTGCCATACTGGGAGGAAAAGAAAGTAAAATGATGTAGCCAAGCCAAGTGCCATCGAGTTGGATCCGAAAATGATGTAATAGAATACAAATATTTAAGAAAAGACTCAACTTCATAGGGCTATTTTGTTTTGTAGCTAAAATCAGATTTCAAAGTAGTAAAAAAACTTGATAATTCAATGGTGTATCTTAGGATAGGTTTCTACTTGGTGAAATATTAAGCAGCAAACTGAGCCAGATATACGTATCAAAAAAGAAAATAAATACACTTTGAATAGATTTTCACGATTTAGAGTCTTAAATGCAACTTTCCGATAAGTGTCATGAGATTGTCAGAAGTTCAAGTTCTGAAAACATAACTGAGAAAATAGAAATATACCAGATCTTGTTTAGTGTATTCTTTGCCTTATTTTTCAATTATAGGAAAATCAATCTTAAACGAAGCATATGAAAGATAAAATAATGGCTAAGTAAACTGAGGTCACCCAATGAATGTTATTAATTTGGAGTTATCAGAACATGTTTTTAACCAGTGTATAATTTTCACAGTATGATAAACTTAAAAACTGGACACAAAACATTTATTCAGTAAGATTCTAATTTCATGTTGAGAATTTTAAGAGGGTTTTCTACTGTGATAGTATTATTAATGAATTTCACTTTCTTTATAGTTGCATACGTTATAGAAATATTTTGAAAACAAATCCACTTACTGTTAAAACAATGATTAAAAAAAAGCTAAAATGATTATTAAACCCTGTGTTTTAACTTCTGTGGTCGACGGCACTTGGCTGGCTTGGCTGGTTTAGGCCTGAAGTGTAACAAACATCATGCAATGCCTTCATCATAGGTCTTCATTGTGTCACTGTGACACTTTCGGGAAAGGGGTAAGTAAGATGAAAGGACCTTCCCCATGAGTGGAATTCATTCATTCCTAGGTTTGCTAAAGAACAAGGACACAAATTTTAAGACATAATATAGTAGTAATTGAATGTGAGCATTGTGAGGGGCAAAGAATAGATGTCAAACTATTACCAAACTCATGGGCATAGGGCCCTTCTACAGATTATTTTTATAACAGAGGGTCACTGGATTACAGAAATGGATTGCTAGGATACTGTACCCAAACCAAAAATCAAACCCACTGCCGTCAGTTAATTCTGATTCGTAGTGACTCTACAAGACAGACTAGAACTACTCCTTAGAGTTTCCAAGGAGCGCCTGGTAGATTCAAACCACTGACTTTTAGGTTCACAGACACAGCGCTTAACCACTATGCCACCATGTAACTCTCCATAATGAGACAGGATTTTTGAGAATTAGCATAGTAGTTGAATCTGTGAATCCTGTGTATATCTGTTACAAACTACTTCACTCAAAAGCTAGATCTGTTCCACATATTTCTAAGAGAGGAAAAATATATATCTGTACATATTTTTCAGTTCTTAAATGCTACACCTAAAAAGAAACTAGATGTTATTCTACTTTATTTTAATGAATCGTTCCACCCGGAATGTTGTAGCTGCTCAAAAAAGATGATTGGAATCAACTGAAATACTACCACTTCCACAGAGCCAAAAAAATAAGATTAGTTTGCATGATACTTACATATTCTCAGAGAATCTGAAGCAATAATTCTTCATATCAGTCATTCTTACAAATAAAATATAGCCTTTTTGTCCCCAGTGGTAGATATTATTTGTCACACTAACTGAAAGATGTATTTGGTATTATGCTAACTGAAAGTGGTGAGAAATATTTCTCTAGAAAAAATATGAGACTGTTAAGAAGCAAAGAGCAACAGTGAAATTTTGTTAAGACAAGAAAAATCCATATACTTGCCCTTCTTAAAGTCAGTGCATATCTGAAACTTCAAACAAGAAAAAAAATGCTGTGTTCTCAGTTGGGTACCTCTACAAGTGAATAGATAATGACACTACTTTGTAAAATATCCTTTTAGCTTTTGCTTTATTGTTGTTTACTTAAGAAGAAATTTGCTTGAGTGCCAAGACAAACTATGTCTTCACAGGCTCAAACAAGGGAAGTTTTAGGAAGTTAGCCAGTGATTTGAATCAGTGTGGACAGGCAATTCTCAGAGTTGAACAATAAGAACTTGAAATTGCATGAGTAGTTAGGTTATTTTCCTTTCATTTAATTCCTGGGATATTTGCCTATATTCTGGAATATTAGATTCTTTTGAGATGTATATTTATAGAGGTATAGATTTAATTTGAAATACTACCACTTCCACAGAGCTAAAAAAATAAGATTAGTTTGCATGATACTTACATATTCTCAGAGAATCTGAAGCAATACTTCTTCATATCAGTCATTCTTACAAATAATTTCTGTTTGACTTATTTTTTTCTGAATATCTCTGTATCTTGTACTCTAATGAATTTCTAAACATAAAAACTTGTATGAGTCTTTTAAATCTTAAGGAAATGTAAGTAATTGTGTCCAGTAAGAAAGACATTGACCTACATATTCCGTGAAAGTAAAACTTACAATTAGAAATTTGTATTTTTAGTATTTGCAAACAGAAGTTGTATCACCTTAAATATATACATAAAGAATGTATACCAATTAAGAACACTTAACTTTGCTTTTCTGTTCACACACACACACACACACAAGTAAAGACTAGTTTCCTATACTGGCTTTTATTTTCAAAATATGTCCGATTAAGTACTTGAATATGTTAACAGAATTCATGGCAAAAATAATACCTACCATGTATTTTAATTCAAATTGTCATACTGAATTTTTTTAACAGAAAATTAGAGTTGAAGAAATTTCAGCTCAAATCTTCAACCTGAACTGACCACAAGAAAATTAAAGAGTCAAAATAACTTCAAATTTAATCCAACAAGAAAACAACTAATACATCCAAACACAGATTAACATGCATTGTAACAAATAAATAAAATACATGAGAGTAAAAGGACAGGAAGGATATTACTTGTAGAAGGATCACTCACCATTTAATGCCAAGCACACAACTGCAATACCTCTATTAACAAATAACAAAAGCTCAAAAAGCAATCTTTTAGATAAGATGCTCTCGTGGCTCAGTGGTTAAAGAGATTGACAGCTAACCAAAAGGTCAGAAGTTGGAGATCACCAGTGACTCTGTGAGAGAATGATGTGTTAGTCTGCTTTCATAGAGATTCTCACCCTTGAAACCTGATGAGGGAGTTGGAATCAAGAATATCTAAAGAAAGCAGCATTAGAGAAAGAGAAACTGTCTCTATTCTGATGAAATCACTTGATTAAAAATCTTAGCTTAGTTTAGAAACACAAGGTTAATATATATAATATAATAATATAATTATAAATATATAATTATAAATTATATAAATTATAATATATAATTAATATAATAAAACAATGATAGAAATACTTAGAAGTGGAAAGCAAACATTGATCCAAAGATCTTTAAATACCAATGCCTAGAATATGTAAAGAGGTAGTCAGTAGAGCATGTCTCAGTACCTCAATAACAATAATAAAAACAGCCTCATGACCAATAAACTATAAAAAAGCTTATTCATCAATGTCCAAACATGAATATTTAGTCAATATAACTTTGAAACTGATCAGTTTTAAAAATCGTGGTAAAAAAAGTAATCTATGACAGCAAACTAAACTGTTGCCTAAATGTGGTCCATCTCTTTGAAAGGACAGAATAACAGGATCTGGGATCAGGGGACCATGCTCTTAGGTGACATCAAGACTATATGGCACACCGACGTACTTTTCTTTTTTCTTTTTGTGTTTTTTTCTTAAGAAAATGTTCTGCATACCACTTGGGTGAGTGGTATCTGGGCCCTTAAAAGCTAACAATCTAAGAGGCATCAACTGGTCACAACACACCTGACCAGAGATAAATGGTGGACATCATGGACAGGGTGAAAATACGACCCACCAGGTGCAAAGAGCCACATGAACCAGAGTCTGCCTCAGCACGGACCTGAAGAACTAGATGATGTCCAGCCACCACCAACGACTGCCTGAAGGAGGAGCATGAAAAGGTTATGAAAACCACTTGAGTGAGTGGCCTCTGGGGTCTTGAAAACTAATAAGCCGCCATCTAAGAAGGACCTTTTGGTCTCACTCCACCTGGACAAGAGCTAGATGGAAGACATCAATGAAAGGAGGAAAATATGAGCCCAGCTGATGGAAGGTGCCTTATAATCCAGGGGCTACTTTAACGTGGGTCCAGAAGAATCAAATGGTGCCTGGCTACTACCAATGACTACCAGAATTGGGTACACAGTATAGAGCTCTTGACACAGCAGGAGAATCATAAGTGTGCAAAACTAGAACTCCACCAAATGACTACAGTTGATGGTCCCTCAGCCCAGAGTGCCACTTGAGAGCATGACCTCCAGACTCTCTAACCCCATACTGCATCCAGTACTGAAGCTAGCTCCCAGACAAAGACCTAACTGGGGTGTAGAACACATACAGCGATCCTGGCACCAAACACCCAGGCTTAAATAAATACACAGGGGCTGTGCCAGGACCTCACTGCTGGAGGCGAGAAGACGGGGGCACAGATCTTAATCAAATGGGCATGAGAACTTCTGGATGATAAGAGCGAGTGTGCTGTCACAGTGGGGTGGGGAAGGGAAGGGAGACCAATTAGAGCAGAATAGTGATGTGAGTTCCAGATGCTGCATGGCAAATTGATACGGACTGTGCACGTGTGCTTAAGCCACAATAAGATTTAGTTTTAAAACAAATAATCTGTATGTGATTAAAAACTGATGTCTATAGATTAAAATTATTGATATAGAGAAAAACAGAGGCAAGTTGATGGCATAAGTAGATTAAGAAATGGAAGTACAATTACTTCATTAAGAACTAATAGCCACTGTCTGTGGAATAAATAAATGAATTCACAAGCAATATTTAAACAGTAGTTAAAATGATAACTGCAAATGTTAATAGGAATTAAAACAGATCCAAAGCTTCTATGTATATTAACAATTTAATGCCTAAAACATATATCTTATAATTAAGACAATTTTTTAAAAAGGCATTAGAATGATTAAATGTGAAAAAAATATGAACACAACTGAGAACAAAGACATCTGCTTTTACAATAAAGGTAAATGAGGTATATTTATGGAAATAAAGGAGTTACAGATTAGATAACAACAAATAAAACACTGAAAACTTCCAATGACAGTAGTATCAAAAATTGTTTAACTGGAATGAAATTTTAATTGAAAACATTTCCTTTCCAATTAAAATATACAGAAACAATGAGAGATGAGTCCTATTATTCTCTTTTATTTAGTATAGATAATTAAAAAATAAACTAAATCATGAAAATAATTCTAAAGTAAGCTAAAGAAATAATGTCTGTGTATCTATCCATTTTTATGTATTCATACATATATAAAGCACAGAATTAGAAAATGTGATTTTTTTTCCAAGTGCGATGTACAGTTTAGAAACTCTGGTGGCGTAGTCGTTAGGTACTTACTCTGTTAACCAAACGGGCGGCAGTTCAAGTCCTCCAGGCACTCCTTGGAAACCCTATGGAGCAGGTCTACTTCATCCTATAGGGTCACTATGAGTTGGAATAATCTGTATGGCAGTGGATTTGGTTTGTTTTATATGTATGATTTACTACACATTTTAATAGCACATTCCACATTGTTACGGAAATACCTTTGACATTCTTGCCTTTGTTTTTCTGTGCATATCTCCAACAGAATTACGGAAGAGAATTCAAATATAGACTGAGATGTTTCAATAAATGGATTCAACACTGAAAGTGGTCACTCTTCTCTATCAAGCAATTTGGAAAGCAGCTACCTTGTGAACTAACCAGAAAAGATCCATATCTGTACTCTTTCCAAAGGAATTATTGAATGCTATAATTAATATTACACAGAAGTACAATTTTTTAAAAATTTTTTTAACTACTATGACTGAGTGAAAATGTACATTCCTGTATAAATTTACATGCCCACCTATATGCAGCTTCCTCTGCTCTCCCTGCCCGGTGACAGCACACTATTCCTCTTTGCTTCATACATATCTCATCCTCCCAACAGTCTCCTTTCCCTTCCTCTCCACCCACTCTCCTTCCTTCAGCCAGAGGTCAGCAGGATGATATCCTGTAGATGCATAGAACCATAAAGTGCAACCAATATATGGTCACTCTGCATTGCCAAGTCCAATCCATTCGTGTCCGAAGAGTGGACCTTTGTTATGCAAGTACAATTTTGATGAAGATCATTCAAATGAAACCACAGGAGTATATCGACAGGAAACTCCCAGAAATTTAGGCCAGTTCAGGAGAGCATTCTCCTCCAAATCTGGCCTGAATTTCTGCCAGTTTCCTGTCCATGTATTGCTGTAACCATTCTGAATGATCTTCAACAAAATTCTACTTGTGTGTGTCACTGAAAACCATGTGAGTATCAGTGGAGTGTTGTCTTATATAATGCCAGAAAATGAGCCCCTCAGGCTGGAAGACACTCAAAATGTGACTGAGGAAGAGCCATCTTCTCAAGGTAGAGTCGACCTTAATGACTTGGATGGAGTCAAGCTTTCAGGACCTTCATTTGCTGATGCAGCACAACTCAAAATGAGAAGGAACAACTGCAAATATACATTAATATTTAGAGCAAGGAATGTGGGAAGCATAAATCCAGGAACACGGAAATTCATCAAAGATGAATTGGAGCCCATAAATATCAATATCCTAGGATGTAATACACTGAAATGGACTGGTTTTGGCTATTTTGAGTTGGACAATCATAGGTCTACTATGTCAGGAAAGATAACTTGAAAAAGAATAGTGTTCCATTTATCACCAAAAACAACATTTCAAGATTTATCATGAAGTAGAATGCTGTCAGTGATAGGATAATTGAAGACCAGTTGATACAACTATTATGCAAATTTATGCATCAACCACTAAGGATGAAGATGAAGAAATTAAAGACTTTTACCAGATGCAGCAGTCTGAAATTGATCAAACATGCAATCAGAATACATTGACAATTACTAGTGATTGGAATTCAAAAGCTGAAAAGAAAGAATAAAGATCAGAAGCTGTAAAATACAGACTTCCTGATAAAAATGATGTCAGAGATCACATAACAGCATTTTGCAAGACCAACAATTTCTTCACTACAGATGCCTTTTCTCACAAACAGAAACGGTGACTATACGTATGGACCTCACAAACAACAATTAAATTGACTGTATTTGTGGCAAAAGATGATGGAAAGGCTCACTGTCGTTAGTCAGAACTAGATTAGGTGCCAGCTGCAGAACAGACCATCAATTGCCTATATGAAGTTCACCTGAAACTAAAGAAAATTAGAACATATCCGCAAAGCCAAAGTACGATCTTGAGTATATTCCACCTTAGATAACATCTCAATGACAGATTTGTTACATTAATCACTAATGACTGAAGACCAGATAAGTTGTGAAAGGACGTCATACATGAAGAAATTAGGAGGTCATTACAAAAGACAGGAGAAAAAATAAATACGTATGTCAAAAGAGACTTTGGAGCTTCCTCTTGAATACCAAATAACTAAAGCAAAAGGTGCAAATGGTGAAGAAATCTAAAAGAAGATTTCAAAGGGTGGCTTGAGAAGAAAAAGTAAACTATTATGAAATGTGCAAAGACTTGGAGGTAGAAAATCAAAGGAGAAGAAAATTGGCATTTCTCAAGCACAAAGAACCAAATAGTAATTAAACTTTGAGTTGCAATATTGAAGGATTCGATAAGGAAATTAGGAAAAAAAGAAAAGAAGAGAAAAATTAAATGACACAGGAAGCAGCAAAAAATAAGATGGAAAGAATATATGCTATACTGAAAAGAATTTGTCAATATTCATTAATTTCAGGAAGTGGCTTACAGCTATGGATAGATGACACTGAGGCAAGAATTCCAAGCTGTACTGAAGACACTAACAAAAAACAAGGCTCTATGAATTGCACAGATGCCAATAAAGATGTTTTAATAAATGTAATGCTGCAAGTGTTCATTTAGTTATGACAAGAAATTTGGAAGACAACTACCTGTCCAACCGACTGGAAGAGATCCATATTTATGCCTATTCTCAAGAAATGTTATGCCACTAAATGTGGAAATTATCAAACAATATCGTAAATATCAAACCAAATCAAAATTTCCTGAAGATTGCTCAAAAGTTGATGTAGAATTATATGAACTGGGAGCTTCCATAAATGCAGACCAGATTCAGAAGAGGACATAGAGCAGGAATATCACTGCTGATGTCAGACAGATCCTATATCAAAGTAGAGGATGTCAGAAAGAAGTTTACTTGTATTTTATTGATTATGCAAAGACACTTGACTGCGTGGAGTGTAACAAATTATGGATAACATTGTGAAGAATGGGAATTCCAAAACAACTGTGCTTACAAGGAACCTGTACATAGACAAAGAGACAATTGTTTGAACAGCATGTGGGGATACTGCATAGTTTAAGTCAAGAAATGTACACATCACTTTTGCGTGCTTTTATCATACTTTTGCAGTCTATATGCTGAGTAGGTAATCTGAGAAACTAGACAATATGAAGAAGAATGGGGTACCAGGACTGGAAGCAGCCTCATTAATAATCTGAGTTATGAGAAGACACCACCTTGCATGCTGAAAGTGAAGAACTGAAGTACCTGCTGATGAAATCAATATGTATTACATTTCAGATCTTTGACAGCTGCAAGGGAGGGAAGGGAGGGGGAGGAGGGAGGAGGGAGGGTTTAGATTAGATAGTTGCTAGAAATCTGGGCAAAATCAGTGATAGCACACGTTAGAAACAAGAACAGTATTAAGTGGACTTCAGCATAACTTGAATACTCCTTCCATCTTAACCCAATACTGCAAGGATGGAGTAGCTGTGGCAAGGAGCAGGGGACCATGCTCTTAGGCGAAATCGAGGCCAGATGGCACAACTTGCGTTTTGCTAAGAGGGTTCTCTGCACCCCACATTGGTGAATAGAGTCTGGGGTCGTAAAAGCTGCCAAGCTGCCATCCAAGGGCACAGCAAATGGTCCCAACTCAGCAGGAACGGATGCTCACCGAGGACCAAAATGACATGGGGTAAGGACAACTCAGAAGATAGAGAGACTCACGTGAGTGGGTGCCTACATCGACTTGGGACCAGAAGAACTGGATGGTGACCGACCACCACCAGTGATAGCCACGATGGAGCTCGCTAGGTTGAGTCTCACTGGCAACACAAGAAGAAAAAGGGGTGCACCCTGAGATCCCCACTAAAAGACCTCAATTGATGGTCCAGTGGTTTGGGGGTTCGCCTGAGAGCATAGCCCCTGGCCCTGATGCTGCCCTTGCCCATAAATCATAGCGAAGTTCCACTCTTCGGACACGAATGGATTGGACTTGGCGATGCAGACTGACCATATATTGGATGCACTTTATGGTTCTATACATCTATAGGATGTCATCCTGCTGGCTGGAGGAAGGAGAGTGGGTGGAGAGGAGGGGAAAGGAGACTGTTGGGAGAACAAGACATGTATGGAGCAGAGAGGAATAGTGTGCTGTCACCGGACCGGGAGAGCAGTGGAAGCTGCACGTAGATGGGCATGTAAATTTATACGGGAATGTACATTTTCACTCAGTCATATTAAATATATATATAAAAAAAAATCCACACAACAGAACCAATCAGTAAGACCATGATAAATAGAGAAAATATTGCAGTTGGGAAGGATTAATTTTATTTGAGCCCACAACCAACACCCATGGAAGCAGCAGTAAAAAAATAAAAAATAAAAAGCTGCATTGCATGGGGCAAGACTGCTGTAAAAGCCCTCTTTAAAGTCTTTAAAAGCAAATGTCACCTTGAAGACCAAGGTGCACCTGATTCAAGCCATGTGTTTTCAATTGTCTAATAACCATGTGAAAGCTGGGCAATGAATAAGGACTGAAGAAGAACTGATGTCTTTTAATTGTGCTGTTGGCAAAGAATATGACATTGTGAATAATGAATATGGGCTATCAAAATAATGAACAAATCTGTCTTGGAAGAAATACAACCAGAATGCTCCTTAGAAGCAAGGATGACAAGAATACATCTCTAATACTTTGAACCTGTTATTAAAGGGGACCAATCACTAGAAAAGAACATCAAGCTTGGTAGAGCAGAGGACCGATGACAGAAATGAAAACTCTCAACAAGGTGGGTTGACACAGTGGCTCAGACAAATGTAATAATTCTCGTGAGGATGGCACAGCAGAGGGCAATATTTTTTTCTGCTGAAACTAGGCCGCTATGAGTCATAACTGACTGGAAGACAAGCAACAACTGTGCAATAACTCCAGTACATGTTTATGTTGACCTAACTAATAATACCATCAAAGATTCTATTTCCAAATAAGGACACATTCACAGATACAGGAATTAGAACTTTAGTGTATCTTTTGGGAGTGCAGAACTCAATGCATAATAATTTCATGTGTTTCAAGTTAATGGACTGCATCATTTGTATTTAAAAATTACTGACACCAAGTTAATTTTAAAGAAAATTTTAAATTTTATAGTCTATATTGCTTCAACCTTATGTGCTTGTTGATATTTTATATTTTTGATGCAATAGAATGACAGTAACACATTACACTACTAACGTAAGTATATCCATGAATTACAAACACACAGTTCTACTGAAAAAAGCACTTAGAAAAATAAAAACTCTATACTGTGAAATAAAACTCACTGCCTTTGAGTCAATTCTGACTCACAGTGACCCTATAGAGGAGAGTAGAGCCATCCCATAGAGTTCTCAGGTGCACCTGGCAGGTCTGCATGGCCAGCCTTTTGGTTAGTAGGTGTAGTACCTAACCACTGTGCAAAGAGGTTTTCCAGTGTGAAATAAAGTGTTCAAAAATTTATGGGCATTGTTACAGTGTATATGCGTGTGTATTCGTGTGACCATTTCTACTAAACAGAAAATCTTACCTGTAGTTATTTGATACTAAAAGTCAAATAAAACCCTGAATATTCAGAATAATATGTCCCCCCCAAAATAAATTGTGGATTGAATATGACTTCTGATAACTAGACCATGAAATATATAAAGAACATTGTAGAAAAGACAGAGACGAAAATTTTGCTAAATACTTACAGTTTCCTAGGCTCTTATCAGTCAGTAGGGAGGTATACTTGTGCTGCACATGGCTGCTCACATGAAGACAGAAGCCCCAGGAAAGGGAATCCTCCTCATGTTTATATATTTGTAAGTTAGTTATGAGGACCACAGTATTTGAAAATAAGTTGTTTTCCCAACCTAGTGACCCTAGTGGCAGTTTTCTGTGCTAGGAAGATAAAAAATAACTAAAGCAGTAATTTGCTGCCATCAAGTCTATTACAACTCTTATTGAACCAATAGAGAAATTCATATCAGGATGTTATTAGATAGCACAGGTTTTCATAGCTTTTGTCAATGAGTAAGAAAAGTACTGGGGAGTCAACTTATTACCAAGGCGTGGGTGTAGTAGTTCAGAAGACATCTGATCAATCCATTTAACATAATGACAATTTTTCTTCTTCATAGAGGATCATAGATCAAATAATACATTTGCATGTAAATTAGTGTCTTTCAATAATGTACATACATTATTTCAATTATATACTGTCATTGATTGAGTTACGACCCCTCCAAATGTATGTTGGAACTTGACTAGGCTGTGATTCCCAGTATTCTGTGACTGAGTGCCATTTTTTTTAAATGATGTAATTTTCATCTGTGTTGTAGATCCAACCTCTGTGGTGTTAATGAAACAGGATTAGAGACAATTATGTTCATGAGGCAGGACTCAATCTATAAGATTAGATTATACCTTGAGTAAGTCTCTTTTGAGGAAGAGAAGAGAGGAGTGAGCAGGGAGATATAGCAACCTCATACTACTAAGAATGAAGTACATCCTTCAGACCTAGAGTCCCTGTGCTGAGAAGCTCTTGGAGAATCATTGATGAGAAGGACCTCCCCTAAAACTGCCAGAGACAGAAAGTCTTCCCCTGAAACTAGCACCTTGAATATGGACTTCTAGCCTCCTAAACTGAGCAAGAATAAACTTCTCTTGTCAAAGTCGTTCACCTGTGGTATCTTTGTTACAATAGTGCTAGATAACCAAGATAACTAGATAACTGTATACCAAATGGTCTTTGATATACAGTGATATACTCATTTCTTTGACTTGTAGTGACAAAGATAGGTCACCAGCTGTTGATGGACTCAAAAAGGGGAAGAAATGAAAGCATAATCAATATTAAAACAGAATAAATATGTGATGAGAAGAAGACAACACAAAAAGCGAATCTTCCCTAAAAAGGGAAGAATGGAAAGACTAGCTGGGACATATTCATAAGAAATGCTACACTCAATGTTAATGTGGGAAAACAAGTAAAACTTATCTTGAAAAAGAGTGAAAGGGCATTCTTAGCAGGGAAATACTACACACAACACCAAAGTGTCATGTATAAAAATGGCACCTTTGAGGAGTACACTAGTTCACAACAGCTTCAGCAAAGGTGATGGTTCAGAAATTAAGTATTAGAGAAAAAGGCACAGAGCAAATCGTCAAGGTTGTGAAGTAACTGCTAACAGTTTTCAACTTTAAGCTGAAAATTGTCATCAATAGACATCACTGTTATTAGTACCTATTCAGTTACCTTGAGTGTAAAACAAAACAAAATATCCAGTCATGTGCTATCATCATAATCCTTCATTTGAGTCTGTTGACTCCTAAAGTTTCATTAGTCGATTTTCAGAAGTTTGTCACCAATCTTTCTCTCTTTGTCTTAGTCTGGAATCTCCACTGAAACCAAGGTAACCCTGTTGGGTATTTGAAATGTCAATAGTGTAACTTCCAGCATCACAGCGACACGCAAGCCACTAACAGACAGGCAGTGGTGTCAAGATTTTAAATGCTCACCCATGACTTTTCATGGTAGAAAAGAAAGTGTCTTAGTAAACGGGAATAGAGAAGAAAAAGTGAAGAGAGAGAGAGCACTATTCATTTCAACTACATGACACAGTAAATATATTTGTCAAGTTTCTTATACCTCCAGCAAGATTAAATATCAAACGTGATTAATGTTTATCTGTAGTAGAAATCACTAATTTCTCTGTACTTCATCCTTTTACTCTATTTTCTTTCTTATCTTGATATTAATGTAAAATTTCTTATTTATGGCAAATGAATTGGTAGAAAGCTTACCATTGCAAATTGTGACATGAGCTATCCATATTTAGTGATATTAATCGGATGTCAGGGTAACTGAGCAGAGTCTCATAAAACCCAAGTTTCTGTCTTAAGACAACAGTATTTGAGGTCATTAATTTGCAAATGGGAGTGTTAGACGGTACTTGGCTTGGCTTTGTGATGCAAGATTCTGGGCTTATTTTTTGTCCTGGTGAGTTTCTAACTAAGCAATAGGTCAGATATTTGAATCCACCAGGTGCTCCTTAGAAAATCTATGGGGCAGTTCTAATCTGTCCTATAGGATCACTATGAGTCAGAAACGACTTGATGGAGATGCATTTGGTTTATTTCCACTATGAAACATCTGTCAGTTGAGAGCTCAGCTGCTAATCAAAAGATTGGCAGTTTGAGACCACCAGCCACTCCTTGGAAATCTATGGTGCAGTTCTACTATGTCTTGCAGGGTGCCAATGAGTCAGAATCAGCCCAACAGCAATGGATTTTGTTTCGTTGAACAACAAATCTAAGAAGCTCTAGTGGCAAACTGGTTAAAGAGATCAGCTGCTAACTGAAAGGTTGATGGATCCAACTTTCCAGCTGCTCTGTGGGACAAAGACAGGGCAGTCTGCTGCCTAAAGATTTATAGCCTTCAAAACCTTATTCTGTCATATAGAATTGCTATGAGTTGGAGTCAACTCGAGAGCAGTGGGTTTGGTTTGGTTTTTTAGATGATGTATCTAAATGAATCCTACTAGAAGGAGGGATACTAGTACATGGAGGTTAAAAAGGAAGGTTAAACTGGAATCATAGGTTTTGAAATTACCAATATATAAATCTTAATGGAAGCCATAGGGATAGACGGAATCTCTCATCATGTTTATCAAAAACACTGTTTCTAGACAAAACAAGTAAAAACGGGTTAAATTCTCTTTATAATTTTCACTCAATAAAGCAGTAGAAAATGAAGCACTGAAACATATAGATGTGCTATATTTAAAGAGGCCGATCAGCAAATATGCCATTAAATGTAAACCTTTTAAAGAAGATAGAACGACAACTCAGTACCCATTTGGCTAATGAGCCATCGGAAAATTTGATTTTAAAATACTTTTACTGCTTTACTGTCTTATAATGTATAAACTACATAGTTTAACTATTGCTAATGCCAATTAGTTGTTTTTATAGTAAGTTTGCAGAGTGGTGTAACCTTAACCACAAACCACTTTTAGACTGTTTCCATGAATTATCCACTCAAATTTTTTATCAGTCATTCTCATTCAGTTCTCTCTAACCCTCCCAGCGCCAAGCAACTACTGATTTGATTTCCATCTATGTAAATTTGTTTCTTTCTAGATCTTACATACAAAACAGACTCAGAATATATTGTGTATTTTAACTTAGCTTTTTCACTTATAATACTTTCTTTAGAGGTCCATGCTCACCTATGCCATAAAATGTATTAATAGTTCATTCTTTTTAATGACAAACAGTATTTTATTCTATTATTTGCACCACTCTGTTTACATATTCAGCAGTTTAACAGTGTGTGAATTATTTCCACGTTTTGACTATGAAGAATGATCATGACATGAACACGTGTGTATACATCTTTGAATCTACAAATATTTTCTTAACCTGATTAGATTCTCAAGAGAGATAATATTGAAATAAACGATGAGTTTATTTTTAACATTTAAAAATTGCCAAACTATTTCCCCAATGGATCGATTCCTTGTTATTCTCAACAGCCGAGTATGAGATTTCCAATTTCTCCACGTCTTCTACCAACCCTCAGCATAGTCACTTGTTTTTTATTACAAGAGACATTCTACTTATATGGGCAAAGATACCTGCAGTTTCAGTTTGTATTTCCCTAGTGATTAGTTATGATGAGCACCTTTCCATGGGTTTATTAAAAGCGCATGTCTACTGTGGTGAAAAGTATTCAATCACTTACCAATTTTTTAAAAGAGTTGTTTGTCTTATATTAAGTAGGAAGAATGTAGTATACATTCTGAATTGGACAAATAGTCTTATCATCTACATTTTCCACACATGTCAAGATAAAGCACACTCTATTTAACTCCTGTATTTGTTGTTATTGTTGCTAGGTGGCACACGTGGCTTCCAACTCGTAGCGACCCTAGGTACAACAGAATGTAACACTGCCTGGCCCTATCCACGTCCACTGATTGCTTTCCAACTGAAAAAGATCTCATGTGATGTGGCAAAATCACCCTCTAGGCTGTAGCAGTTACAGAGCAAATAGCCAGTTCTTTTTCCTATGGAGTAGCCAGGTGAGTTGACTTCCAGTTAACTGCCAGCCACTTAACCATTGTACCACCAGGATCCATCGCTCAGTACACAGTAAAAGTATTTCTTTGCATATTTCCCATTTTACTACACTGAATGCCAGCCAAGTGCAAAAGTTAAGATTTAATACAAATTAAATTTGATACTACTGTGTTCATTCACACACAGAAGAATTTTTATGACATCAGTGCACTTGTATGTATAATGTAAAAGACTAATAAATTCTATTCTTACTACATAAAATTATAATGGAAGTTTAAAAATTATTACTATGCTATATATTGGATGCACTTTATGGTTCTATACATCTATAGGATATCATCCTGCTGACCTCTGGCTGGAGGAAGGAGAGTGGGTGGAGAGGAGGGGAAAGGAGGCTGTTGGGAGGATGAGACATGTATGGAGCAGAGAGGAATAGTGTGCTGTCACCGGACAGGGAGAGCAGTGGAAGCTGCATATAGGTGAGCATGTAAATTTATATGGGAATGTACGTTTTCACTCAGTCATATTAAATAAAAAAGAAAAAATATATATATAAAAAGAAGAAGAACAGACAAATAAGCAGTTTTTGCTGTTGTTAGGTTTATGTGCTCTGTTTCATTTTTGATAGTTTCAAATCTTCCTAGATTCGTACTTCATACATTCCACATTCTGTTTACTAATGGATATCTACAGCTGTTCTTTTTCTCATTTTAAGTTGTGCCACATAAGCTTGACTCTATCCATCTTTCTAAGTAGAGCCTGCTCTGAGGAGGCAGGTCTTCCTCCGTCATCTTCTGAGTGCCTTCCAACCTAGTGCGCTCATCTTCTAGTGCTATATCAGACAACGTTCTCCCACTGTTCATAAGATTTTCACTGGCTAATTCTTTTCAGAAGTAGACTGTAGAGTCCTTCTTTCTAGTCTGTCTTAATCTGAAAGCTCAGCTGAAACCTGTCCACCATGGGTGACCCTGCAGGTATCTGAATACTGGTGGCATAACTTCCAGCATCACAGCAACAGGCAAGCCCCCATAGCATGACAACTTGACAGACTGGTGTCACAGTGATTAACCATCCCACTGCTGGCTAAAAAGTGGCAATTTGAATCCTCCATCCACTCCTTGAAAGTTCTACTGGGCATTTCTACTCTGTCCTATAAAGTTGCTATAAGAGTTGGAATCAACTGGATGGTAATGAGTTTGTGTTTTACTTGAGAATGGTCAAAGAGAGTTTATTACAGAAACATTAGCATTGTTTAAAACTAAAAAGAAAAAAAATCCCTTAATTCAGTGCCCCATCTCTTCTTAGGAGATTTTTTTAAAAAATACCATATAAGCATTTTGAATATAGATTTATTTTCTTTACATATGTATGTCAATGTATTCTCTGGGGAATATATATGGTTTTCAAATCCTGAAATGTATTTCCACTATTTGCCACATCCGTATTTTTTCCTAGGAGTTCATTCTCAGTATATAATGAGATATATTCTAAAAGCTGGTCATTGTTGCATAACTTATATAGAGAAAAGCTAGTATGTAAAAAAATGACCACTGAGATAATGTGTTATTTTTGTGACATCTGTGTTGTTGTTAGGTGCCATCAAGTCATTTCTGACTCATAGTGACCCTCTGGACAACAGACAAAACACTGACTGGTCTTGCGCCACGTCCACAATCATTTTTATGCTTAAATCCATTGTTGCGGTAAGCCCATTGTTGGGATTACCGTGTCAACCCGTCTTGTAGGGGTCTCCCTCTATTTTGCTGACCCTCCCCTCTACCAAGCATGATGTCCTTCTCCAAAGAATGAGCCTACGTGACAACATGTCTCAAGCACGTAAGACACAGTCTTCTCATCTTTGCTTCCAAGAAGCACTCTAGTTGTACTTCTTCCAGAACAGATCTGTTTGTTCTTTCAGTGGTCCATGATACATTCAACAATCTTCTCCAACACTGAAATTCAAAGGCATCAATTCTTCTTCCATCTTTGTTCATTGTCTAGCTTTCACATGCATATGATGCAATTGACATCTATTGCAAGCAAAATTATATAAAGTCATTAAGTCATAATCATTTTGCAAAACCAGATCTAAAACTAAAGAATATATTCCAATTATACAGCACAGATATATGAGCATACTAGTGAATAGAAGCTGACGATGCTCTTTTTATGAAACAATCAAACAAGTACCAAGTCAGGTGGAAACAAGTAGATAAGCAGAGAGGTAAAAAAATTATGTTAATTGTATGTTTTTTCTCATATGGAGGAGTGATTTTGGTTTACTTGTATGTTTTCAAAATGCCACATATGTCATTTCTAAGATATGATTTAAATGAATATTTTAACTAAGTACTTGAATAATCAAGACAAAGATGTCAGCATAGTTATCAATAAGAATAAAAACTGTCAGACAAGATTTCAAAATGAAAAGCTGTGTTCTTAGTACCATTGATTCCTATTGTCCTTTCAGTCGTGTTCTCTTAGTCTCTGTAAAGTTGTACCAAGCTACATTATCATCATTCTCCATGTCCTTGTGTCCCCAGCTCCATTTACAGAATTACAATACCTCATAGTGTGAAGTCATGGCTTTCACAAGAGCTACATGCGGAATAACAGAGCTAAACATTACGTGTTTTTCAGGAGGCTTTGCTGCATTCAGCAGAGTAAGCACATGACAAATAGTTGGCATAATACTAACAGCAGAAGTCTATTACCTAGCCTAATACCTATTCTGGCATCACCTTCTTGTATGATTTTAGCATTTTGTATGTTCTGCCTCCAGTTTTCCTTTTGACAGTACTTCCTCCTTATGACTGAGAAATTGTTGGATTTTTAATTACTCAGATTAATGTACATATTTGAAACCTTACAGTAATTTTATTTTTTGTCTTTATTTCAGTTTAACTTATGTTTACATATAGGTCAGCTGTATAACAGATTGGTTTTCGAATAATCACTGCCAGTGTGCAGTTGTCTTCATTTTATTCTTCTCAGGGCTAAATTCCCTACCACAATTTAAATCCAAATTAAACACTTTTATTTGCATTGGTGTTTTCTTGATTTGTTCTGATCTGTAACGCACTCTACAATGTGAACAAGAGGTGTGCTATATAAATGCAAATGATTGACCAAGAGATAGGTCATTACAGAACACTCAGAGTATAAGACATCAGTAGTTATTAGCATAAACCATTTCAAACAAAATAAATATTTCATGCAGAATATTAAAAACAACAACAAAACCCCTCAAACCTCAGTTACAAAGATTCTACCAAACTGTGTATATTTGCAAAACTGCAGCAACAGCCAAATAATTATAAGGTGAGAAAAGGACAGCTAAAGCAAACTTAGTGGCTATTCACTTTAAAACCCTTGTTTTGAATATGAGATCTGAGCAACAAGAATCTTGAAGGAGGTTACACAGTTATTTACTGGCAGAACTTGAACTTGGTTGCCTCAGCTTCCTGCTAAGTGTCTTTTGAACAAAAATGCATCTTTATTTAGCTAGAATGAAAGGTAAAACATAATTGAAATACTAATTTTAAATGTAGTAAAACTAAGAAAAAAAGTATCACTAATGTTATTATGGAAAGGGATATTGAGTTTTTGTTGTTTGAATTTTAAAGAATATGTGTTGCAGCAAAATGCTCTTGTATTTGGGTAGCTCTCAAATGAGTGAGCCTCTCTGAAGACATAGAATATAGGGATTTAATTGTTATATTGATTTCAGTTGACTTGGGCCAAATAATCAGTCTGTTTTAAGAGGTACAACTGGCCCAGCATGCTTTCCACGCCAGTTATCTAAATCCAGCATGTGGCATTAGATTAAATCAAATTTAGTCCACTGCCGTCAGGTCGGTTTCGACTCATAGCAGCCCCGTAAAGCAGAGAGTAGAACTGTCCAAAACCGTTTCCAAGAAGCAGTTAGTAGATTCGAACTCAGACTTTCAGATTACAAAAAAACCCCAAACCACTCCATAGGTCAGAGTAGAATTATCCCACAGTTTCCAGTGAGTGCCGGAGGATTTGAACTGCCAGCCTTTTGGTTAGCAGAAATAGCACTTAACCCACTACGCCACCGGGTTTCTGATTTTTATATTAGGAACTGTGTATTATGAGTATGCCACTAAAGCATTTACCTATGAAGCTAGATTCAATTATAATTCAAACTTATTTTTACAGTATTACCAAACGTAATATGATACGTGTATTTTCTTTATTATTCAGACAATACTTTTCCTTCCTATGCACTCAGAAAGTTCTGTTGCTGCAGAGATGCTCGTATATCTGTAGGACAGGACGACAAAGCAGCATTTCAATGCCAAACTCAACAAGTGTAGCAAAAGGGAAGAGATGAAAACCTAAATGAGAATGTGAAATAGGTTTCTACTGGAGTGTATTAGATTGCTGAATAGGATCCCGTGGGAAGTAGCAGCTCTTCTCATTGGAATCCTTTAAAATTGCCTATATACAGAATATTTAAGAATACATTGCCTGAAAACAATTTCATATTGAAACAGAGAGATAGGATGACCTAGAAGATCTTTTCCATCTCTAACTTATAGTATTTTTTTACTCCAAATAGGATAAAAAAATTAAAGTCTGAAGTATAGTTTTAGACAGTGTTGGATTGTTTGTACAGTTTTATAGTTGTGTACAGAAATGTTGGGTGAAGTTCTGTAGACTGAAATACCACACAAAAGTAGTCTGAAATTTACAAATGGATTATGTTAATGTGTCAGTGCCAGCTTCTCCTGAACCCTGGTTTATATTCATTCAGACTAATGTGGTTCTCTAAAACAGGATACTCAAATTCATATTCAGTGTCTTGTGTTAAGTGCACTGATTCTATGAATTATTATGAAAAAATTTTCTTGAAAATCATCTATAGAATTAAAAAGCAGTCTACTGTTCTTTTTGTTAATAATTTTTCCACAAATAAGAAATTCTCTGGAATATCCCAAAGTTTGTAAGTGAATGTTGAAAATTCTATTTATAAGTTTATTATTAATGTTATCTATGCTTTAGGTTTATATTCATATTAGTACTATTTATACTTTTCAAAACTAAGATTATAAAATATTTTTAAGTATAATCACTTCTCTAAAAATAGCATGAAGCCTAAAAGTAGCACGTGCATCTACTCGAAATGATCATAAAAATGAATTAACTCAGCTATAGAGAATGTGCTTATCAGACAAAAATGTTCTTAGCGCTTGTCAGAAGCAGTATGGGATGGTTACAAATATTGACATAATTGAGAAAAAATAATTTTTGAAAGAGAAAACCAACTTAAGATAAAGAACAATATTCTTATTACTATGATGATGATGGTTTGATTAAGTGAAAGTATATAATCCAGTTTAAATTGGCACGACCGCCTATCTGCAGCTCTTTCTGCTCTTCTTTCCTGGTGACAGCGTACTCCTTTTGGTTCTGTATGTGTTACATCCTGTTAACAACGTGCTGTCCCCTCCTCGCCACCCTCTCCTCTTCCCTCAAGTAAGAGGCCAATAGGACCGCATCCAATAAATGAACAGAACCGTAAACTAAACATACCGCATGTTACATTGCGTCCTGGAGTCCATTCCATTCCTGTCGGAAGAGTTGGCTTCAGTAACGTTTTCCAGTCAGGAGTAGCAGCAGGTCTAGGGCCCACACTCCCAAGGGAGCCCACAGGCCGCCAGGCCATTGATTGCTGTCTTTTAGTGGAGCTCTTGAAGTACCCCTCTTTTCCTTGTGTTGCCACTGGGACTCAACATCGTGTGCTCCACCATGGCTGTCTTTGGCGGTGGCCAGTCACCATCTGGTTCTTCTGCTCACATGTTGATGCAGTCATTCATTCACATGAGTCTTTCTGTCTTCTGGTTACTTTTTCCCTTGTCTCTTTGTTGTTCCTAGTGATAATCTGTTCTGGATGAGTTGGGAACATTTAGTGTACCTCAGATGGCAGCTTGCTAGCTTTTAAGAACCCAGACACCACTCACTGATATGGGGTGCAGAAGACTCTCTTAATAGTAGACTAGTTATGGTAATTAGTCTCTATGTCCCCTGAGAGCATGGTTCCCAGACCCCTGCCCCTACTACTGTACCCTTGCAATATGAGGCTAAATTAAAAGAGTTTTCAGTTTATGTTGAAGTCCATTTAAGTTGATCTTGTTTATGCTGTGGGCTGTTACTGCTTTCATCAAAACAAATTTGTATCAACTGTCTAATCTATGACCAGTCATCTCCTTCCCTCCTCACTTTTGCAGCCCTGAAAGGGTCTTTTGTTATGTATATAGGTCTATTTTTAAGTTCTTATAGTAGAGGTCTCATACAATATTTGTCTTTGCACCACTTACTGATTTCACTCAACATAGTATCTTCCAATTGAAACCAGGCTATGAGTTGTTTCCTGAAGTCATCACTGTTCTTTATCATAGCATAACTTTCCATTGAGTACTTATATCTTAGTTTGTTTACCCATTCGTCTGTTGTTGGACATCTGGGTTGATTCCATCTTCTTGCTATTGTGGGCTGTACTGCAATAAACATTCTTGTGCAATTGTCTCTTCATGTAACTATCTTGGATTCTGTAGGATATGTTCCAAGAAGTGAGATTATTGGATCAAATGATGTATCAATTTCTAGCTTTTTAAGGAAGCATCAGATTGCTTTCCAAAGAAGTTGTACCATTTTGCAATCCCACAAGCAATGGAGGAAAGTTCCAATCTCTCCACAGCCTCTCCAGCATTTGCTGTTCTGTGTTTTTGGGGTCATGGCCAACCCTACTGTGGTGAGATGATATCTCATTGTAGTTTTGGTTTGGATTTCTCTGACAGCTAATGATTATGAGCATTTTGTCATGTGTCTTTTGGCTGCCTGAGTGTCTTCTCTGATGAAGTGCCCACACGCCTCTTTTGCCCATCACTTAATTGGGTCATTTAACTTTTTCTTGTTGATATTTTGAAGTACTTTGTAGATTATGGGAATCAGACATTGGTCTGACTCGTATTTGCCAAATATTTTTTCCCATTGTGTAGATGGTCTTTTAATTCTTTTGATAAAGTCTTTGGATGAACAAAGTGTTTGATTCTTAGTAGCTTAGTAGCTCCCAATTATCTGTTTTCTATTGATCATGCTTTGTCAGATTTTGAAGTCTGTCTAAGCTGTATATTAAAACTCCCATTGTTTGCCATATTTTTTTTTGCATGATCTTTATTGTCTTAGGTTTGATTTTTAGTTTTTTTATTCAATTGGAGTCATTTTTGTGCAAGGTGTTAGATATCAGTCTTGTTTCAGTTTTTTGCAGACGGATATCCGATTTTGCTAACACCATTTGCATAAGAGACTGTTTTTACCACAATTCACAAACTTAGGGTCTTTGTCTAATATCAACTATTTGTTCAAGGATGATGGCATCTCTGGGGTCTCAACTCTGTTCTACTGGTCTAGATGTCCATTTTGGACAAGTACGAGGCTGTTTTGACTACTGTGGCAGTGTAATGGGTTGTAAGTTCAGGTAGTAGTGAGGCGTCCCACTGTGTTCCTCTTCTTCAGTAGTGCTTTGCTTATTCCAAGTTTCTTCCCTTCCCAAACAAAGTTGATGTATTTCTTCATCTCATTAAAAAATGTCACTGGAATTTGCATTGGGATTACATTTCGTATGTAGATAATTTGGGGGTAAAATAGCCATTTTCACAATGTTAAGTCTTCCTATCCATGAGCAGGGTAGGTTTCTCTATTTATGTAAATTTCTCTTAGCTTCTAGCACTCAAGTCTTGTAGTTCTCTTGCATGGGTCTCTTATTTCTCTAGTTATAATTATCACTAGGTATTTAATCTTTTTTGAGGCTATAGTAAATGACATTGTTTTGATAATGTCTTCTTTGAGGATCTCTGTTGATATAAATCAATCTTTTCCTGATTTACTTATGTTTATCTTATATCCTGATAGTTTATGAAACTCTTCCATTAGGTCAAATAATTTATTTATGAATTCTTTTAGGTTTTTTTCTCTGAATATACAGGCATATCATCTGCAAATAGGGAGATTTTTACTTCTTTGCTGATGCAGTTGCCCTTTATTTTTTTGACTTGTCTAACTGCTCTGGCTAGAACTTTCAGTGCAATGTTGAATGTTAGTGGTGAGAATGGGCATCTTTGAGAAATTTCATTCTCAAGGAGATTCTTTCAGTCTCTGATCATTCATGATGCTGTATGTACTTAACTTTGTGTATATGTCCCTTATTGCATTGAGGGTTTTCCCTTCTATTCTTATTTTTCTGAGAATTTTTAGCACGAATGGGTGTTGGACTTGGTCAAATGCCTTTTCTGGATCAATTGACAAAATCAGGTGATTCTTATCTGTTGTATTTGTGTGCTTGATTACATTAATCATTTTCTGATGTTGAACTAGTCTTGCATCTCTGGTATGAATCCAACTTGGTCATGATGAATTATTTTTTTAATATGTTGTTGAATTCTGTTGGTAAGGATTTTGTAGAAGAATTTTGCATATAGATCCACGAGTGATATTGGTATGCAGTTCACCTTCTTTGTGGGATCTTTCCCTGGCTTTGGTATCAAGGTTATGCTGGCTTAATAGAATGAACTTGGCAGTACTCCAACCTTTTCTATGCTGTAAAATAGTCTTAGTAGTATTGGAGTTAACTCATCTCCAGAAGTTTGGTAGAATTCTGTGTTGAAGCCATCTGGGCTGGGCCTTCTTTCAATGAGTAGTTTTGGGATGACTTTTTCAATCTCTTCATTTGTGATGGGTTTATTAAGTACTTCTACTTTGTGATAATTTTGATAGGTGATATAAATCTGGGAATTGTCCATTTCCTCTAGGATTTCCAATTTATTGAGTCTTTCGTAGTATTCAACTATGATACTTTTGATTTCTATAGAGTCTGTTGTGATGTCTCCCATCTTATTTCTTATTCTTGTTATTTGTTTCCTCTCCTACTTCTCTTCCGTAAGTACAGCTAATGGTTTGTCAATTTTGTTGGTCTTTTCCAAAAAGCAGCTTTTGGTTTTGTTAATTTTTTCAATTGTTCTTCTATTGCCTAATTCATTTAGTTCTGCTCTCACTTACATGATCAGTTTTCTTCTAGTGCCTGAGTAGTCCCTCTGTTGCTTTCTTTCTACTTGTTAAAGTGGTCGAGTTAATTCTTTGGTTCAATCCTTTCTTCCTTTTGAGTGTGTGCATTTGTAGAGATAAATTGACCTCTGAGCACTGCTTTGGCTGTATCCTATAGGTTCTGGTAGAATGTGTTTCTCATTTTCGTTTGAATCCATAAATTTATTTTGTCCTTGTTTTCTTCTATAACCCATGGCTTTTTGAGTAAGGTGGTGTTCAGTTTTCATGAGTTCCAATTTCTCTTTCTGTTGCTTTTGCTATTGATTTCAACTTTTACAGCTCTTTGGTCCAAGAAGGTGCTTTGCAATAATTCAGTGGTTTAGATTTTGCTGAGATTTGCTCTACGTCCTAACACATTGTCTATTCTGGAAAATGTTCCATGTGTATTGGAGAAGAAGGTGTAATTACCTGCTGTTGATGGGTAAAATGTCTACATATGTCGATGTGTTCTAACTGATTAATTGTCACAATAAGATCTTCTGTGTCTGTACTGAGCTTTTTTCTGAATGATCTGTCCATTATTGAAAGTGGAGTATGGAAGTCACCAACAATTATTGGAGTGACCTATCTCTGTTTTCAATGTAGTCAGTGTTTCTCAATGTATTTAGATGCTCTCCTATTGGGTACATAAGTATTTAATATTGTTAAAAGACTTACTTATGTGTAGAACCTTTCAGCAATAAATAGTGACTGTCCTTGTCCATGATGGTGGATTTTACATTAATATCTATTCTGAGATCAGTATTGCCACACCTAACCTTCTTTGTATATTGTTTGTTTGGCATATATTATTCCACTCTTTAAGTTTGTCCCTATCTTCAAGTCTAAGTTGTGTTTGTTTTAAGCAACATATAGGCAGATCATATCTTTTGATCCAAAATGTCACTTGGTTTCTCTTTATTGGAGCTTTCAGTTGTTTACATTCAGTGTAAATATTTATAGGTATGTGTTTAGTATTGTCATTTTGATGTACTTATCTTGTGTTAGTGTTTTCTACGTTGCTCTTAATATGCTCTTCTTGGTCTTTATGGGTTGACTTTCAATCTTTTTCAGTGTTGGTACTGTGTTTGTTGAGACTCTTCTACTATGTTTCTTATTTTGATATGTTGCAGTGTTCATGTGCCCTGCAGCTACACCTATGATCCCCACTAATATTGTAAGTTTGGCCAATCTCAATTTTAAGTGCTACGTAAATTTTTAACTTCCTCTCCATCTGGACTACGACTACTGTAGTATATCCCTCTTTTTAGTGTGATGGTGTCATACTTTTCAGAATATAATTACTGGTTTCCTTGTCTTAATATTACAGCCTTGATTGAGTTTTATGCTTTCCCTACTGAGTAGGGTTTTAGATGTTCTTTCCTGCATTGCTTCTTTAAAAATACTCTCAGTGGTTTTGTTTTTCTAGCAAAGAGCTGCTTTCAGTATTTCTTGTGGTTTTGACTTATCTGTGAGTGTCTTAATTTCATTTTCATATTTGAAAAACAGTTTTTGGAGCATATATAATTCCTGGTTGAAAGTTTACTTCTTCAAGGCTTTGAATGTGTCATCCCACTGTCTCCTTTCTGACATCATTTCTACCGAGAAGTCAGACAAAAGCTACAGATCTTCCCTCTGTATGTTAGCTTTGGTTTGAGTCTCACTGCCTTTAAGAGAATCTGTTTTGTTTTGTTCTATTATGATTGACTGAAAATGTACATTCCTATACAAATTCACATGCTCACCTATATGCAGCTCCCACTGCTTTCCCTGCCTAGTGACAGCACACCCCTCCTGTCTACTCCAAACATGTCCTATCCTCCCAACAGTCTCCTATCCCTCCTCTTCACCCATTCCCCTTCCTGCAGCAAGAGGTCAGCAGGATGACATCCTATAGATGCATATAACCATAAAATTCCCACAAGATACAGTCACTCTGTGTCACCAAGTCCAATCAATTGCTTCCTGAAAAGTTGACCTTCATTATGATTTATGGACAGGAACAGCATCAGGGCCAGGGGCCATGCTCCTAAGGGAACTCTGAAGACCCTGGACCATCAATTGCTTTCTTTTATGGAAGATCTCAGGGTGCACCCCTATTTGTTCTCTTGTTGCCAGTGAGACTCAACTTTGTGAGCTCCACAGTAGCTATCACTGGTGGTGGCTGGGCACCATCCAGTTCTTCCAATCATCAGTCGATGTACAGACCCAGTCACATGAGTCTCTCTGTCTTCCGGGTTCTCTTTCCCCCATGTCTTTTTCATCCTCAGAAATTATCTGATCTTGTTGAGTTGGGACAATTTACTGTATCCTCAGATTGCAGCTTGGCAGCTTGGAAGCTTTTAAGACCCCATACACAACTAAACAATGAGGGGTGCAGAGTGTCCTCATTAACAAAACACTAGTTGTGCCAATTGACCTTGATTTCTCCTGAGAGCATGGTAGCCGAACCCCAGCCCCAGCTACGCTGTCCTTGCAATATTGCGTTAAGATGGGAGGAGAGCTCAAATTGTGTTGAAATCTAGTTATTATTGATCTTCTTTCTAATGTGTGCTGTCACCAATTTCACCCAACCAAATTTCTATTAACTGTCTAACTCCCCACCGCCTTCCCTTCCTCCCAACTTTTGCAGGCATCAAAGTGTCTTTTCTTCTATGCATGAGTCTGATTTTAAGTTCTTATAGTAGGAGTCTCATACAATATCTGTCCTTTTGTCACTGATTACATTCACTCAGCATAACGTCCTCTAGTTGAAACCAGGTCAAGAGATGTGTCGTGCTATCATCGTTGTTCTTTATCATTGTGTCGTGTTCCATTGAGTACATATACCATAGTTTACCTATGCACTCTTCCATTTTTGGTCATCTGGGTTGATTCCATCTTTTTGCTATTGTGGACTGTCCTGCAGTGAACATTTGTGTGCATGTATCAGTTGGTATGAACAGCCTTGATTCTGTAGGATACACCCCACGCAGTGGAATTATTCAGTCAAATGATATATCTATATCGATTTTTTTAATGGAGTGCCAGATTACTTTCCAAAGAGGTTGCACCATTTTGCAATCCCACTAACATTGTAGGAGAGTTCCAATCTCCCCACAGCCTCTCCAGCATTTGTCGTTTTGAGTTTTTTGGATCATGGCCAACCTTGTTGGGGTGAGATGATATCTCATTGTCATTTTGATTTGAATTTCTTTAATAGCTAATGATTGTGAGCATGTCTGCATGTGATTTTTGGCTACCTGGATTTCGTCTTTAGAGAAGTGTCTGTCCATCTCCTTTGCCCATTGCTTAATTGGATGTAAGAGAATTTGTTTATGTTTCATTTTATTAAGCTTGATTATGATACACTTTGGTGTCTTTTAGGGGGTCCATTATTTGTGACAGTTGATACATGTCCAAATATCTACGTTCTCTTCTTTCATAATTTGAGGGAAGTTTTCTGTCAACAACTCAACAACAATACTCTCTGTGTTCTATACTATACCTCTCTGTTCAGGAACTCCAAATAATCATAGATTTTTTCTCTTAATAGAGTCCCACATGTTTCTTAATGTCTTTTTTTTCATTTTTCTTATTTCTTTTCCCGATTTCTCATCATAAACACTGGTGCCATTTGCTCTATCCTCAAGGTCCCTGAGTCTGACTTTCAATTCCTCATTTCTGCTCTTTTGGCTTTGAATTGAATTGTTTAACTCTGTAAGTTTGTTACTGATCTACTGGATTCCAGATGTTGATGTTCAATCAGTTGGAACAGCTTGCTTAAGTTTTCATTTTGCTCTGCTACATTTTGTTTGATATCTAGGAGCATTTTGTATGTAATTCTTTTGTTCTCCACCTATGAGAGTTTCAGAAAGCTTTCTTCATCTGGGAAATTTTTTTATTATTTTGGGCATTTCCTCGAGCCATGGTGGGTTGTTTCTTTAAATACTTAGCTATGGTCTGTTGCATCCAGGCCATCTAGAGGTTGTGAGTTTCTCTGGTATTGCCTCAAAGGAGCTGAGAAGGGAGTTGTTCACCAGCCACCTCTATGGTAAATGTCTCCTGTGGAATTTCTAGGATGGCAGGGTCAACCTCCTGACTGGCAAAGATGCCACCCTAATTATGGAGTCACTGGGGGCCGTCAACTGACCCTATGATATGGGTCAGTAAAGATTGAAAGAGATACAATTGAGCTGCACAGCAGTTAATTTTCCAGCCAGTCTTATTTTAAAAAGCTAAACGCTATCTGACAGCTTCCAAAATCATGCAGGCCACGAGGTATGGAAGGCCCTACCTTGTGGGTGACAATGGAAGCACCTCTTCATTGGTCACCAGATGCTACGATGTATTTCAAAGTAGGGAGGGACTGCAGCTCTGCTGCCATCCTCTGTCAGGCCATACCCACAAGGCAAAACTGTTCTAAACATAGCCTTTCTGCTGGAAAAGTGCTCCCTGGACTGGCACTGCCTTCTAGCCTGGAAATTAGCCTCCGCTGAGGCCTCCGGTTGGGTAACTCTACCTTTCATGTGACCAAGATGGTGTCCTGTTCGAGCTGCCCCTCCACTGCAAAGCAGCAGAACCTATGGCAGAGCTCAGAAAAGATAGAGTGGAGGGGCTGTAGTACCCTCAATCTGCCTCCAGGTTCTCACAACACAGCTACCCCTCAAACTGTCTCTCCACTGCACTACACACTATTCACTTTAGCACTGTAGCTCAGTGTATCTCACCAGTTCATTCTCATCCATTAACTACTGGCCAACAAAAATAAAAATAAAAATAAAAGCGGCAGTACCCATGGTGTGCCCAAGTCAGCAGCAGTGGGGCTCAGCAACAGAGAAGTTTCCCACTTAGTGGCATGTAGTCCAATCTTACAATGCTATGCTGTGTCCTAGGGCTCACTGGGTGTCCAGAATGCTCCATTCAGTTATCAATCCAGGTGTTAGTTTTCAGAGGGAATTAAGGAGACGTGAGTCTAGTCTGCTATCTTGGATCTGCCCTTGTAATAATTTTTGAGTAAAAGAAATATGAAGTTAAAGGTATTTCTACAAGTACATTGATGTTTATTGGAAAATGAGAAAGTTTGCATTATCTGTAATGATTCCTAAGAATCTCTTCAATCACAGCTTAATCTTTTAACTATTTTTGGAATGTATTATTTTGTGAAAGGAATTTGTAGTTGTGAATCTCACTTCTATAAAATATAAACTTTTTTTATTTTACACAAATGGAATTTTGAAATTTTTCAATTAATTTGGAAGAGAGGACTGGATATATATTTTTCTTTTAGTACAATAGAAATGCAATACAAAAATTAATGGTTCACATACATACAAATGAGATTCTCTAACTGGTTAACTCAAAATCATTATATGCATATCCATTCGGTTATGTATTATATGGCATATTTTAGGAAACTCTTTAGATAATTGTTTTAATTTAATTTTTCACTACCAAGTGAAATAAAAGGGTAGTAAAATGATTAGAAATAAAAATATTTATAAAATGTTACAATGTGTTTTTCTTTTAAAAAACCTTCCAAAAATGTTTACAAAATACTGTCTTAACAAACAGCAAAAGCAAGGTGGGATTTTGGCATTAAACTGGAGAATGTAAAATTATATCGGACGATGATCAGTGCTTTCTAGAAGTGCATTCTGTGCTTGTTTTATTGATTTTCCTCTACCTACCAAAAAATGGGAAAAACTGGTGTGGTAGTGATTAAGAGCTAAGATTGTTATCCAAAAGGTCAGCAGTTCAAATCTACCAGGTACCCCTTGGAAACTCTACTGGAGCAGTTCTACACTGTCTATAAAGTTGCTATGAGTTGGAATCAACAGCAGTGGGCTTGGTTTGGCTGACAAAAGAACAAAAGCAGGCAGATCCTATGTGTTCTCTTGGGTATTTGGTCATACCTCCTTTTCTTCTTGTAGCTAACATAGATCTACTAAATAGAAACATATTTACAAAGATATAAATCTGTTTTACAGGTCTCTGGGTGGCACAAATATTTATTTAAAAATCTATAGCTATGGGGATTTAAAGAGGCAAAAATGAAATCAGTGCATTACATAGCACAATAGACTACAGAAAAACCAACAATATGTTTAATAATCATTGCATAATTACAACTGTGATATAATTCAATAGAATTTCCAAGCAGCCTTAAAAACTAGCTAAGAAAATAATTTTACAAAAATCACACTAAAATAAAAACAGCAGAAGATAGTATAAAAATTGCTTAGTGGAAAATTCAGGTCAACTTCTAAAACCAAGGTATTAGACTATGGAATAGCTGCCTACTTAAATCAGAGCTGTGTTTTTAATATTTTCTAGAAGTGCAATTTTTTATCACAGTATAGGTTGGCAGAATAAATTGATGTAAAGAAGACAGAATTTGCCTTTAACATATCAGCGTAGCTCAGTATCTGCTAAAATCTGAATGTAAATTATTTGTGTCTCTAAGATGTCAGCAACTGAAATGCTTGCTGTTATTTCTTACATTGTGTGCAATGCAGAACATTTAAATAAAAATTAGGAAGAGTTTACAAGATATTATAAGTTAGACAAACTGATAACTTTAAGGTTTCCATTTATAACAACATCTTCGTATGGTCTTCAGTTACACTGTACTCAACATAAGTCATGACATGCTTCATAAACCATGTATATGGATGAATATCTGAAATTTAATGATTAATTTGAGAAAGCACAAATCAAAGTTATTTTACCATGCTAATCTGTACCTCTTTCCAGTGATTGATATTCACAGGCTGATGATTAAGCTTCTTCCACATCTACCACTTTACTTAGTCTAGAATGTGTCATACCTTAAGAATAAACCTTTATATTTTCCCATTTGTGGTTTTTACTACATTTCTGGTGATTTTGCTTAAGAAGTGGCTAGCCAAATACTGCTGTGTTTATTTTGTCTTCTTTGAGTTTTCTAATTAGTGACTTTTGTATACTTTTTACAGAGTCGTGTGTCTGTTTACTATAAAAGGCACACATGAATATCAGGCTACTTAAATCATCTGATAATCTTTGTATGACTACTTCAGTCTTCACTTTGGACACACAAAAATTTGGAAGTTGGAATCTTACTTAGTGAAAGTGGGCTGATATCTTACAGTCTAACAGGGAAAGAAGATTTACAGGCTGTGGCCATATTTAAAATTTTTAGTCCTTGAATTTGTAGTTGGTGAACGACAAGTAATGAACTTGGATATGCCTGCCAAAAATTATAATGTTGATCATTTTAGTCACCTTCGAAGGGCTCTGAACAACAACTTTGCTTACAGATCAACCTCTCCCACCTTAAAAAAAAAAAAAAAAATCCAGCCAATAAATTTCCTCAAAATTGAAGCTACAAGTACCATTTTTTCTTTTGAAGTTAAAGTAAATATTATTAAAGAAAGTAAACATACCATAAATGCAGTTACAAAGTCAACAAAGGTCTCTAATCAGAGACTGACAGAGATACAATTCACCAAACTTAGCTTTTATAAAATGAAATATTAGGTAACACAGGCAATAAAGGCTCTCTGATATTTACTGGGTCTTATGATGAAACTCCTAAATTTCATAAAAGTTATTGAACTTGAAATAAATACAGAAGAAAAAAATACTTAATATTCCTAAATATTAAGCAAATATGTGCCAACATTTTTAAGTACATGTATGGACATATTTTATCTTGTGCCTAATTTAGAAATAAAGACAAGTCTAATGGAACAAAATGAAATACATATTTAAAATAATGATAATTGACAATAAATTACAAATTTGAATAGACGAAGTACAAGAAGAATGCATTCTTACACAACTCAGGAAAGTATTTTGCAAGAGGAATAGATGAACTTGCCTATGTCACTTATTTTCAATTTCACAGTTGGAGAAATAGCCCAAATATTTCTAATTGTCTTTTAGTTCCTTGGGGAGAAGGTAAGTGGTGCCATAAAAATCCCCATATTAATTCTTATGATTAAATGTATTTGTTTACAAATTAATAATTTCAGTAATTGTCAAGCCCACTGAAAATAGTGGTATGTGGATGGTGAATATAAACATGATATTAGAGAAGGTGAACAAAAATCACTTCTAAAAATTATTGAAGAACAGATATGTTCCTTTTTTAAATCCTAGCCATACACATATCCACTATGAAAATATAGAGAAAATATTGTATGCTTCTGTACAATTCAGACCTCTAAACAGATTTTACTTAAATATGGAATCACGTTTAAAGGCAAAGTACAGAAGTTATGACTGGTTTGCTAGTGAGATGAGTACTCCTGAAGTTAGGTATTTACTTTTCAAGGGGAATATGATCCCCTTCCTGCAACTATATCTCTGGGTTATACAATTAAAGATACTGGTCTCATTTTCTCCTGGAGACGTATATTTACATTCCAAGTGTTAGAGTAAGAACGCAGTGTTCTAGCCATTGTGTCTCCAAGGAGATTCTCTCAGAAGGTGAGGGGAAACACCTCTGCTATGCAAATGCCTGCTTTCCATTCACTGTAAGTTGAACTGCATGGCAATCAGTTTGCTTTTTCGGTTCATTAAAACAAAGGAACAAGCAAACAGACAAAAAAAAACCTAATTCTCAAGAAACAGCTGGTGAATTTGAACTGCTGGTCTTTCAATTAGCAGCCAAGATCTTTAACCACTTTGCAACCAAGGGTCTTAAACATCTCCATAGGTTGAGTGGCATCTGGTTCTCCTTGTATAGCTCAGGAGGAAGATAGGCCAAAGAAAGGAATAGGCATAGTTGTAATTTGCTATAAGTAAGTTAATTAATCTGTTCCATTTCACAAATTTATGTTGGTATTCGGGACAAGAGATATTAAAAGGTTTACATTTGTATTGTGGAAATGTAGAAGAGGCTATCAAAACAAATGTGTAGACCTTCCTAAATACAGTTAGTTACTTACACAGGAGCCTTGGTAACACAATGCTTAAGCACTTGACTATTAACCAAAAGCTGGGTAGTTTCAATTCACCATCTACTCCTTGAAAATGATATGGGGTAGTTATACTCTCTCCTACATGGTTGCATAGACTCAAAGAAAAAGACTTTGCTTTTTTAGTTTAATTATACATAGAAATTCAATGACTCAATAATAATTGAGGTAGACAAGGTATTTTTTTATTAATTTTGAGATTTTTAAAAAACTTTTTAAGTGAGACGATTACAGATTCACAGAAAGTTGGGACCCAAGCACCCTTCTCTCAATCTCATCCAATGTTAAATCTTTCCTAAACAGACTTTGTTTAAATCAGAAGCTTATTCAGATCCCACCAGCTCTATATGAGCTCATAATGTGTGTATGTGTATTTCTATGCAGTTTTTTTTGTTTGTTTTTTGGTTTGTTTTTTGGTTTGTGTTTTTATTGTGATAGTGTGAAAGTGTACAATCTAGTTTAAATTTGCATGCCTGCCTTTGTGCAGCTCCTACTGCTCTACTTGCCCGGTGACACTCTTGTTTTCTGTTCCATACAAGTTGTATCCTCCTAACAATCCCCTGTCCCCTCCTCTCTATCCTCTCCACTTCCCTCTAGTAAGAGGCCAGTAGGAGGATGTTCTATAGATGCAGAGAGCCAAAAGGTACACACACGATTTGGCCACGGAGTCTAATCCATTCCTGTCCTAGGAGTTGACCTCAGTAGTGATTTATGATCAGGGTAGCATCATGTCTAGGGGCCATGCTCCCAGAGGAACCCTCAGGTCTTTGGACCATCAATTGCAGTCTTTCAGTGGAGTTGTTGGGGTGCCCCCCTTTTTATTCTCATATTGCCACTGGGACTCAACTATGTGAGCCTCATCGTGGCTGTCACTGGAGATAGCCAGGCACTACCTGGTTCTTTTGGTTGCATGTTGATATAGCCACCAATTCACATGGGTCTTTCTGTCTTCTGAGTTCTCTTTCCTCCTTGTCGATTTTGTCCTTGGTGATCATCTGTTCCTGCTGAGCTGGGACCATTTGGTGTACCTCAGATGGCAGCTTGCTAGCTTCTGAGACCCCAGACGCCACTTGCCAATATGGGGTGGAGAAGACTCCCTTAGCAATATGCTAGCTATGCCAATTGGCCACGATGTCCACTAAGAGCATGGTACCTGGATTCCTGCTCCTGCTACTCTGTCCTTGCCATCCTATGCAGTTTTATCACAAGTGAAACTTCATGTAACCGCCACCACAAATCGACATACGTAATTGTACCATCACTATGAGGCTGCTTTGTAAAATCCCTCCTGCAACATAAGTCCCTAGCAACCACTAATCCGCATTCCATTTTTATAAAGATATAATTTCACAAGAATTATGTAAATAGAATTGCTTAATGTGTATATTTTTTAAACTCACTTTTTTCACATAAGTTGTTGCATATGTCAGTGGTGTGTTGTTTTGTATTGCTGCATTGTGCTTCATGGTATGGATGCACCATAATTCACTTAATTGTTTACAACTGAAGAACATTTGTGTACTCTCCAGTCTGGACACTGTAAATAACACTGTTGTGGACATTGAAAAACATACTTTTGCATGAAAATAAGTTATTTATTTGGTGAGGTTATATTCAAGAGTGCAATTGCTAAGTTATGTGTTAAGTCCATTTTAATGTTAAAAGAAAATTTCAAACTCTATTGCAGAATATATTTTTTATGTTTCTATGAATAATGTATGGGTGAACCAGCTTCTCCACATTCTGGTTTGATAATTGTCGTCGTCATCTAGTGCTGCTCTAACATAAATACCACAGATGGATGACTTTCCAAAGAGAAGTTTACAGTCTCACAGTCCAGTAGGCTAGAAATCTAAATTCAGGGCACTGGCTCTAGGGAAAGGCTTTCTCTCTCTGTTAGCTCTGGAGTAAGGACCTTGTGACTGATGTATCAGAATTTCCCTTGGTCTGCAAGCATCTCAGCTCAGAAACTTCAGATTCGAAGGACAAGATCTACTACAGGCACTGCATTCTTGGTGATATGAAGTCTCTAGTTCTCTACTTGCTTCCATTCATCTCTAGTATGATAACTAGTAGTATAGGCCACATCTCAGGGAAGCTCCCTTTACGTTGGATTGGAGACATGACCTCAATAGAATGTTACAGTCCCGCCTTAATTCCCTTTAACATAATACAGTCTTGCCCTGTTAATCACAGAGATCAGGATTTACAAAGTATATGAAAATTATAACTATAAAATAGAACCCAACTGCATTGAAAACAGAAGAAATACTTTTTTTTTTTTTTTTTCAATTAGAGTGATACATAGTTCCTAGAAGATCTGAAACTAAAAACACAATCTATTGAAGGACAACTATACAATAGTGAGAATTATGGCATGGCCAAACTGCTACACACATTTTTGGGAGGACACAGTTCAATCCATGACAATAATATTACTACTCTTTATATTACTTGTTATGATAAATGTGTAGTCATAGTGATGTTACACGGCAGTTCTAATATGTATTTCTCCCATAACAAAGGATGCTGACCATTGTTTCCTGTGCTCATTTGTCATCTGTATATCTATTTTAGCAAAGTATCTTCCAAGATCCTTCAGCATTTTCTCATCAGGTTATGTGTTTTATTATTGTTGAGTTTTGTTAAGTCTTTTAAAAATGTATTTTAGATACCTCTTCTGCCATATATATGTTTTGCCAGTAATTCCTCCCGTTCTGTAACTTGTCTTTTTATTATCTTAGCAGTGTTTTTAATTTTGATGAAGTCTAGTAAGTCAAGTATTCCTTTAATAGAGTGCACTTTGGTGTTTCAGTTCTGGATTATTTTAGTCACCTGGTACTGCTCTAATAGAAAATACTGCGAGTGGAAGGCTTCTTGAAGAGGAGCTTTTGTTGTCACAGTCTGGCAAGCCACAAATCTATTTATAAATAGTAAGTCCATTCAGTATGAGAAATCATCACAGTCCGGTAGGCTGAGTCCAAATCCAGTGAGAGCATCTCAGCACAGAAACTTCAGGTCCAAAGGACATGCTCTGCTCTCAGTGCTTCTCTCTTGGTTGTATGAGGTTTCCAACTTCCTTAGCTGGCTTCTCTCCCTTATAACTCACAAGCTTGTAGCTTGAGACCTGCCTCACTAACACAACTGTTGCCCATTTTCCATCATCAATCTCACAGAAGCAAGATTCACAACACATGAGAGGAAGACAACCATTTCAGGACTCATGCCAAGCCAAGCCAAGTGCCGTCGAGTCAGATCATGGCCAAATCAAATCAATCCATGACAGGGTTAACTGAGTTCCGGGATCATGTCTTCTGGGTACCCTGTAGTTAGTCAGACTATCAGATCTATTCTTTTTTAATAGAGTTTGAGTTCTGCATCCTACATTTCTCCTGCTTCATCAGGTACTTTTTGTTGAGTTTCCTGTAAGGGCAGTCTTTGGTGGTCACTGGGTACTATACAGTTCTTCTGGTCTCATGCTGTTGTTGTTTCTGGTGTATGTGGCATTTTCTGTCTCTTGGATTCACACTTCCTTAGTGTTGCTGATATTCTTCTTTTCCTTTGCTCCAGGTAGATTGGGACCAACTAATGATTTTTAGATACCTGCTTGGTAGCTTTTAAGACCCTGGATACAGCTCACCAAGTGAAATGCAGAATATTTCCTTTACGAACTTTGTATTCCAGTTGACTTAGGTGTCCTCTGAAGCCGTGGTTCCCATATTCTAGAAGCTGGTACTTTGTTCCTAGTAAAATGTTTGATTTCATTTAGAATATTTCTAAAAATTTATTTAGAATATTCTAAAAATTTTTGCTGACTTCTCTGCTGTATGTTTTCTTTCTCTTCACCTAAAATCATTCTTGCTAATTATCTAATTAGTGATGGCTAATGACTGAGAGCAGTTTTTCTATGTATCTGTTAGCCATCTGAAAGTCTTCCTTAGTGAAATGTCTGTTCATGTCCTTTGCCAATTTTTTAATTGGATTATTTGGCTTTTTGTTGTTGAGGCTTTGCAGTATTTTATAGATTATAGAGAGCACACGCAGATCAAATTCCTGTTAGCCAAAAGGTTTTTCCCAGTTTGTAGATTATCTTTTTACTCCTCCCCTCCTTTTTTTCTTTTATTAAATTTTATTGTGATTTAAGTAGAAGTAAACAATGAATTTCAATTTGCCATATAACACTTGGAACTCACACTACTATTCTATTCTACCTGCTCTCCCTGCCCCCCTTCTCTTTTTACTCTTCTGATGAAGACTTTAGCTTAGCATAAATGCTGGATTTTCAGAAGTTTCCAGTTGTCTGTTTTCTCTTCTGTTGTTTGGGCATTGTTACTAATGTTTTATAATCTGTTTATGCCTTGTATCAGGGCTCCCAGAATTGTTCCTATTTTTTCTTCCATGACCTTTATTGTTTTGATTTTGATATTTAGGTCTTTGACTCATTTTGAGTTTGTGTGTGTGTACATGCATGATGTGAAACTCGGGTCTTATTTGAATTTTTGGAGATGGAGTTGTGGATTTAGTTATGCCAGTATCCTGTTAAAGATACTGTCTTTTCCCCAGTTTACAGGGTTTGGGCCTTTGTCAAATATCAGCTGCCCATAGATACATGATTTTATTTCTGAATTCTCAATTCCGCTTTATTGATCTATGTGTCTCCTAGTGTATCAATACCAGGCTGTTTTGACTATTGTAGCAGTATAATAGATTCTAAAGTCAGGTGGTATGAGTCTTCACACTTCTTTAGTAATGCTTTACTTACCCAGGGCTTCTTTCCTTTCCGTATCAAGTTAGTGAGTTGTTTCTCCATCTCAATAAAAAAAATACCATTTGAATTTGGATTGAGATTGCATTGTATCTACAGATCTCTTTGGGTAGAATAGACAATTTTGAAACAAATTTACCTTTTTAATATAGATTTACTTTTATGAAATTTAATTCTGGACCACTGTTATTAATTTTAGTAATTAACTTGGGTGGAACCTGAGACTATACATTAAAAATAAACAGGTGATGCTGAAGCTCTAGGACAGACAACACTTTGATTAACAGTATCTTGTACTTTAATCCCTAAAAAGACAAAGCTATGCATGGTGTGTGGTGGATTTTATATTAGTGTTTTCTTCCTCTACTTCTTATTTTTACTTTTGATGTTTTTAAAGTGTTTATAAGCTGTATCCAGGAAAATCATATAAACAGGCATCCAATAACTACAACCTAGGCAAATTAATTAGCAAAATACTTGCAACCAAGAATATGAAATGTGAGTATTGTGTATTGTAGAGAAGGCGCTCTCATGACACAATGGTTAAACTCTCAAATGCTAACCAGAAGTGGGGTGGCTGGAACCACCTAGCTATTCTATGGGAGAAAGATGTCTAACATGAGAAAAGAGTCCTTCGGTGGCACAAATAGTCAAGTGCTTGGCTACTAACTTAAAGGTTAGTGGTTCAAAACTACTCTGATGCACCTTGGAAGAAAGGCCTAGCAATCTACTTCCAAAAGGTTCACAGGAACTGAAAATCCTATGGAGCACAGTTCTACTCTGACACAGTGTTACTATGAGTTGGAATAAGTTTGATATCAACTTTTTTTTTTTAATGTTATGTGAGTCTTTTGGATAATCTAATAACAATAAATTATAGAATTTCTTCAAGTGATTTTTTGATGAGGTAATCATCAGGGTTATAAACATCTTTCAACTCAAGGATAACTCAGGTTATAAATTGTCTTTGATAAATTTTTTAACAGATGATTGGATTTAAAAATACCTTCTAGAGATGATGTGCATCAGCATGCAGGGGAATTCATAACAGAAAACTCATTAATAAATAAGTTCTCTTTTGAAGGACTTTTATTTACCTTTGTTTTGGGTGAGCATCATAAATTTTAAAAGCTGATAGAATGACATTAATAATTCATTCACGAGTTTTTAAGAAAAGGAGTATATCAGCTTAATTTATCTTGTCTCCTACATTTAAAATAAAACAAGTTGTACAAGGAGGGTACACTCTCCCTTTTTCTCTCTTTTGCTGTGTCCAGGCAGTTAAATGGATATTAATGAGTTTTTCAAAATAATCAATTGAAGATTTCTTTTAGGTCCATTGTCATTAGTCAAAAAACTTATTACCTCAATTAAATGATGAATGCATAAATATACAAAAGTTCACATTTATTTTGAAGATTCCAAGCTGCCAATAACATTCAGGAGTCGTGAGTTGTTCCATCTGCAGTGGCTCTCAAGCTGCTGTGAGACTGCAAGTTATGACAGTGGTATTTCAAATACCAACAGGCTCACCCATGTGGGAGAGGTTTTAGCTGAGCTTCAAGGCTAAGAATGACTAGGAAGAAGGACCTGGCAATCTATTTCCAAAAATAATAAGCCAGCAGAAACCTTATGAATAGCAGTTATTTGATATAGTGCCAGAAAATAAGCACCTTAGATTGGAAAACCCACTGCAATCAAGTAGATTCTAACTCATAGCAACCCTATAGAGAGAGTGGTACTGGCCCATAGAGTTTCCAAGTAGAGCCTGGTGGATTCAAACTGCCAACTTTTGGTTAGCAGTCATAGCACTTAACCACTATGCCACCAAGGTTTCCCCTGAGATTGGAAGGCATTTAAAGCACAACTAAGAAAGAGCTGCCTCCACCAAGTAGAGTGTACCTTAATGAAGTGGATGGAAGACAGCTTTGGGGACTTTATTTGCTGATGCGGGAGGACTCAAAATGAGGGGAAACAACACCAAATATCCATTCATAATCAAAATGGGATGTACAAAGTATAAATCCAGGAAAACTAGAAATTGTCAAAACTGAAATGAAACACTTGAAGGTCAGTATCCTGGGGGTGAAGACCAAACTAAACCTTCTCCTGTCAAGTTGATTCCAAATCATAGCAACCCTATAGGATATAGTAGAACTACTCTACAGATATTTCAAGGAGCAGCTGGGAAATTTGAACTACCAACTGGGTTAGCAACCAAGGTCTTAACTCCTGTGTAGCCAGAGTGAACTGAAAAGGACTGCTTTGTGTCATTTTGAATTGGATAATCATATGACCTACCAAGCCTGGAATGACAAATTGAAGACAAATGGCATTACATTCATTGTTGCAAAGAATGTCTCAGGAGGCATCCTGAAGAACAACTCTGCCAATGATAGTATAATATCTGTATACCCACAGGGAAGACAGGGCCCTGGTGTCACAGTTATTAAGCATTTAGCTGCTAACCAAAAGTTTGGCAGTTTGAGTCCATCAGCCACTCCTTCGAAACCCTATAGGGCGGTTCCACTCTGTCCTGTAGGGTCTCTGTGAGTCAGAAGCAATCAACAGCAATAGCTTTGGTTTGGGTTAACAGAGAAAACAAATTACTATGATTATTACTCAAATTTATGAACCAATTGCTTATGCCAAAGATGAACAATTTGAAGACTTTTACCAAGTTCTGCTGTCTGACACTAACCAACTGTGTGACCAAGATGCATTGATAACTACTGGTGATTAGAATGAAAAAGCTGGAAACAAAAACCAAGGATCAATATCTGGAAAATATGGCCTCAGAGAAAGAAATAACTCCAGAAATACGTGACAGAATTTTGTAAGACCAACAGTGTATTCATAGGATACACTTTTCTTTCAGCAATATATAAGCAAGTATATATATGAGTCTTGCTTAATGGAATACAAGGGAATCAGATAGACTACATCTGTGGAAAGAGGCAATGGAGAAGGTCCACATCATCAGGCAGAACAAAGCCATGGGCTAACTGCAGAACTGATAATTAACTACTCATATACAAGTTCAAAGCTGAAGCTGAAAAGAATTAGAGCAAATCCACAATGGTCACAGTGCAAATTAAGAGACCATCTCAGCAAGAGGTTTGACAAACTGAACACTAACGACTGAAGATCAAACAAGTTGTGGATGACAACACAGACATCATACAAGAAAAAAACAAAAGATCATTAAATAGATAAAGGAAAGAATAGACCAGAAGGGATGTCAGAAGAAACTCTCAAACTTGTTGCTGAATACGAAGTAACTTGGGTGAAGGGAAGAAATGATAAAGTGAAAGACCAGACCAGAAGATTTCACAGAGTGGCTTATGGAGACCAAAGAAATTATTGTACTGAAATGTGTAAAGAAATAGAGTTAGAAGCTGAAGGGGAAGAATGCATTCAATATTTCTTAAGCTGAAAGAAGTGAAGAAAAAATTCAAGCCTTGTTTTGCAATGTTGAGGGATTCTATCAGCAAAATGTTGAATGATGCAGGAAGCATCAGACATAGTTAGAAGAAATAAATAGTCTCTGTACCAAAGAGAGGAAACCTGGTGGCATAGTGGTTAAGTACTACATCTACTAACCAAAAGATCGGCAGTTCAAATCCACCAAGTGCTTCTTGGAAACTCTATAGAGCAGTTCTACTCTGTCCTATAGGGTCACTATGAGTCAGAATTGACTCAGTCGCAGCAGGTTTGGTTTTTGGATTTGGTATCAAAAAGAATTGGTTGTTGTTCAATGGTTTTCCGAAATAGCACATATTCGAAGATAGATGGTACTGAAGGAAGAAATCCAAGCAGCACTGAAGGCATTGGTGAGTAACAAGTCTCCAGGAACTGATAGAATATCAATTGAGATACTTCAAGAAACAAAGCCAATGCTGGACATGTTCACTCATCTAGCCAAGAAACTTGGAAGACAATTATTTGGGTAACTCATTGGAAGAGATCCATTTTTGTGCCCATTCCAAAGAAACATGACACAGCTGAATACTAAAATTATTGAACAGTATTATTAATATGACACAGTAAAATTTTACTGAAGATAATTAAAAAATTATTGCAGTAGTACATCCACATGAGATTTCAGAAATTCAAACCAGATTTAAATTGAGAGATATCACTGCTGATGTCAAGTGGGTCTTGACTGAGAGCAGAGAATATCAGAAAGATGTTTACTTATGTTTTATAGACTATTCAAAGTAATTGGACTGTTTAGAACTTGATAAACTATAAACAAAATTACAAAGAATGGGAATTCTAGCATGCTTAATTGTATTCTTGTTGATCCTGTCCATAGACCAAAAGGCAGTAGTTAGCAAAGAACAAGAAAAATAACGTGGTTTAAAATTAAGAAAACAGTGCAACCTGGTTGCATTGTTTCAGTATACTTATTTAATCTGTATACTGAAAAATAATTTGAGAAACTAGACTGCATGAAGAAGAACAGGCATCATGATTGCAGGAAGTCTCATTAATATCTGGTGATACACAGATGACACAACACTTCTTGCTGAAGGTGAAGAGGCCTGGCAGCACTTGCTGATGAAGATCAAGAACACAGCCTTCAGTATAGGTTACAACTCAACATAAAAAAAACAAAACCAAAAAAAAAAAATCCTCACAGCTAGACCATCACGATAAACAGAAAAACAATTGAAGTTGTCCAGGATTTCATTTAACTTGAATCCACGGTCAATGCCCATCACATCAGCAGTCAAAAACTCAAACATATTGCCTTAGGCAATTTTGCTGCAAAAGAACTCTTTAAAGCATTAAAAGGCAAAGATGTCTTTTTGAGGGCTACAGTGTGCCTGACCCAAGCCATAAAGTTTTCAGTTGTCTCATGCATACAAAATCTGGACAAATAAGGAAGACCAAAAATGGAAAGATGCATTTGAATTGCTGGAGAATATTGAATATAGTACCAATTTCCAGAAGAAGGAACAAATGTGTCTCGGGCATACCAGACTTGACAATTACCTTTACGAACTTAAGGTGCACTTTCATTGATAGCACTACACAAACAACTCAGAAAGTTTTCATAGCCTTTATAAATCAGCATCTCACAGCTGTGTTTGTGTCGACATGTGGCAGTGTCTTGCTTAACGGCATTCACTTTTGTTGTGTGTTTTTATATGTCATAGGGAGGATGTCAGAGCTTAAATTAGAGCAATGCACAAACAATTAAATTTCTTGTTAAACTTGGAAGAGTGGAAGTGAAATCAGAAACATGTTTATGGGGACAATTCCACATAGAAAATGACAGTGCACAAATGGATCAAATGTTTTTCTGAGGAGAGAGAATGTGTCACTGATGAAGAGAGGACAGGGTGGCCAGTCACCAGCAAAAAAGATGAAAACATTGCAAAAATTCATAGAATTGTGCATTACAATCATCAGTTAACTGTGAGAAGCATAGTAGATGAAGTAAACATTGAAGGAGAAACAGTAAGGAAAATTTTAACTGATAATCTTGACGTGTAAAAGATGTGTGCAAAAACGGCCCCAAAGTAGCTCACCTGTGAACACCAGTAAAGGAGAGTCCAACTTTGTCACAACCTTTTGAAGAAGCAAAACAATGCTTTGGGCCATGTTATCACTGGTGATGAAACATGAGTGTGCCAATACGACCATAAAACAAAGTGTCAAAATGCACGATGGATGTCATCCAATTGTCCACAACTAAAAAATGTCTTTCAGTCCAAATCAATAATTACAATGATATTGGTAAAATTTTTTGACATCAGAGGGATCGCTCATTATAAACTTCTATTAACTGGTCAGTTAACCATGTTTACTACTTAGAAGTGCTAAAAAGGCTGAATGAAAAAGTCAGACGAAAATGAACTGAAATTTTTGTCAATAACTCAAGGTTCTTGGGTTGTAATAGTGCACCAGCTCACATGGCACTGTCTATGAGGGACTTTTCAGCTAGTAAACAAATAACTGTATTGGAACTTCCTACCTACTTATCTGATCTAGCCCCCAGTGACTTTTTCTTGATCTGAAGATAAAGGAAATATTGAAAGGAAGACATGTTGATGACATTCAGGACATCAAAGGTAATACGATGACATCTTTGCTAGCCATTGCAGAAAAAGAGTTCCAAAATTGCTTTGAATGGTAGAGTAGGCATTGGCTTCAGTGTATAACTTCCTAACGGGTGTACTTCAAAGGTGATCATATTGATATTCAGCAACATGGTACATAGCCTTTTTCTAGGATGAGTTCACAAATTTAATAGTCTGACCTTATAGTATAGTGAGACTGCTCCTCAGAATTGAGAATGGCAAGTCTCCTTCGCATATGTTTTACTCATGTTGTTAGGATGGGTCAGTTCTTGCAGCAAGACAACATACTTGATAAAGTAGTGGGTCGGTGAAGAAGAAGACCTCAGCAAGATGGAATGACACAGTGACAGCAACATCCCCCTCAAGCAAAGCAAGCAATTGTAAGGTGCAGTACTGAGCTGTGTTTTGTTCTGTTGTGCGTTGGATCAAGATGAGTGGAGCCAACTTGACCAAAAACTCAAGCTAAACCTAAAGCCTTTGAGTTGATTGCAACTGATGACCAACTTGATGACACCTAACAAATAACAACACAAATTAACGTACTTTACTTTCTCAAATCAGGAATTACTTACTAAACTTTGTACATTATTCTGCCTTAATCAACAATATCTTTTTATCCTGCTTTCTATTTCTAAAGTTCTTTGAGTTTAATATCACTTGTAAATAAGCTATGAAAAATAGACGTGGAAATTAATAAGGAGAAAGAAAGTAATTGGTTTTGCAACAGAAAAAAAGGTGATGAAAGGGAGACTGAAGGCAGAGGATGTTTGCCTTTAGACTAAAGGCAAGACTCGTATTCTATTCATGCCACCCTGTAATATGGACATTTTAAATGATAGGTGAGTACTCATACAAATTCTTAAGCTAGCTCTTGTCTTGTGGACCTGACTGTGGTAACTGGAATGAAATGCATGAGGCTGACACACAATAGTCAAGGTTTGCTATATGTTTGTTATATCTTTTATTGGATTCATACATAAATACAATAGAATATGCATTTTTGATAAAGTCAATCAATTAATTTTATATGTCTATTAGGAAAATAATAAATTACAATCCAGTGGTCGATTTACTTATTGTCACCTAAATGTAATAATCAATTAAATTACATGTAAGCATTGAGTAAAAAAATGTTTTTGCAAAGTGCTCATTTACTAAATGTGATTTTTAAATGTATGCTGTTTACATGAACACACAGATTATACAGCGAAGACTAATTGGCAAATGAAAATAGCAACTAAAACAGTACTTTAAAATCAGCACATACCAAGCTACATTCCTTAAAACAGTCTTTATCATAAAACAGATCTTGAAAGTTCAATGCAGGCATAGTATCAACTAGGGTATACTTTAAAATCTGTAATTGGACTTTATCCCAGAAAAGGCTAAATAAATTGAAACATGTTTTATACTATTATGCATGTTCTTCTGTGATAAAAAATAGCCTCGTATTTCCTAGCAACATAAAAAAAAATGCCCAACAAGGAAATAATCCAAAAAGAAGGAAAAGAAACAATTAAAATGAAAAGGGTAAGGATCTTAGTATCCTCCAGCAAAGGAAGCAATACATGACTTGTGTGAATATTTTTACTCTTGAATAAGCTGTTGGTACCTCCCAGAAGACTTGAGGAAAAATTAAGGAAATGTTTTAAACTGTTGACGAGAACGTGAAACACAATTTCCTTTTTAACCTGGACTGTAAAAAATGTGAGGAGTACAATATTTACTATATAGAGTCTTACCTGGGAAATCATTCAAAGAACATGGAAGTAGCATAATATTGAAAATCTATAGCTCATGAAATTTTTCCAGTAAACACAAGATCCTCCCTAATATGCAAACACACACACACACACACACACACACACACACACACACACACACACATTTTGATGTTCAGTGAAGACATCAGTTTTATTTCCGTAAAAATATTGTAAAGGACTATATTCATGCATTGCAAAAAAAAAAAGGAGTCTGTATAGCATTTGCTCATGTGTGCTAAAGGAATATGTCATGAATTGTGTTGCCCAAAGTATCTCTCAACTCGGTTAGGTTGTGATTCCCGGTATTGTATGATTGTGTGCTATTTTGTCTTCTGATGTTATTTTCCTGTATGTTATAAATTCCTTCACTATAAGGTTAATGAGATGGATTGGGCGCTGTTGCGTTGATGATACCTACAAGGTTAGTTTCATCAGCCAGTATCCTTTCAGATATGAAAGAAAGAAGTGTGCGGAGAGACGTGGAAACCTCTTACCACCAAGAAAGTAGAGTGGCTCCTTTGGACCCAGTGTTCTTACACACAGGACCTTCTAGTCCAAGGAAAATTGATAAGAGTTGACAGACAGAAAGCCTTCACTTGGAGATTATGCCTTGAATTTGGACTTCTAGCTTACTAGACTGAGAAAATAAATTTGCCTTTGTTAAAGCCTCCACTTATGTTATTTTTGTTAGAACAAAACTGGGTAACCAAAACAGAATTTGATACCAGGATTGGAGAGCTGGTCTAACAAGATACTTAAAATTTGGAAGTGGTTTTAAAACTCTGAATGGATAGACAAGTCAGAAGGAAGTCAGAACTATTAACACCAGAGAAAATACGGGTGGTGAGAGGCTGCAGCAGGGGAGGGGTAGCAGCAGCACCAGCATACCAGCACCAGACATCACTGGAGCTGACCCACAGAGTGAAAGAACTGAGTTACTTTACACAGGAGTCTTCCTACTGGAGGAAGATGCCTCTGAGAACTTACTCAGTACAGCTGTTTGCTGACCCACAGTGCGAAGAGCTGAGTGTGCTATGGCAGAAGTTTCTGGCACTTCTCTGTAGGGATACAGGGCTTTAGAACACTGGCCCACCCCAGCAGATGCAGGCAACAGTGAGAGTGAGGAAGAGGCCAATGAACCAGGCAGCAGAGGATGAAGACAAGAAACACAGGAAGTCGACTTACCTTAGTGTCAAAAGCTATGGCCACGACCTCCGGGGTTTCAAGGGATTGACTTTGGGCCTCCAGTGTTTCTAAGGTGGATTTGTCACACAGATGGACTAAGAATGTTTCACCCAATGCTGTGGGTGAAGGGGCTTCCACTAAGAATTTCTAGAGTGTGGCCAATACCCGAAGTCTGTAGGGCAGGGCAAGTTTCTGAACGATCTCAGAGAAGGGAGGATTCTTTTCAAACCCTGAAGGCTAATGTAACATGTTCCTCTAACTTGCTTAGAGCCTATTATGCCGTCTTTCCCTCTGATTTCTCTCACTTGTGATGGAAATACCTAGTTTGTGCATACCTATTGCACCAATATGCCTTCAAAAAGAGATAACTTGTATATTTCACATATGGGAAAGCAGTTTTGGTTTTAGACTTAGAACTGATTTATGACTTTTGCTATGATGTGATGTGGTGAAAGTGTCTTACATGAGGCCAGGATGTGAATTTTGGAGGACCAAAAGGTAGAATGTCATTGTCTGGGTCATGATTCCCAGAATTGTGTAATTATATACCATTTTGCCATCTGATGTAATTTGTTGTAAATCATATCTTTATGATGTAGTAAGATGGATTAGCAGCAGTCACATTGATTAGATACACAAGATTAGATAGTGCTTTAAGCTAATCCCTTTTGAGATATAATAGAAAGTCAGCAGAGTGACACGAGGATCTCAATTCTCCTAAGACAGCAGTGCTGGGAACAGAGCGTGTCCTTTGGAACTGAGGTTCCTGCACAAAGAAGATCATAGGCCAAGAGAGAATTGATGACATGGAGCTTCCTCCAGAGCCAATACAGAAAAGCTTCCCCTGGAGCTCATGTCCTGACTTTGGACTTGTAGCCTACTACACTGTGAGAGAATACATTTCTTGTCGTTAAAAGTTGCCTGTTTCCTTGTGGTATTTCTGTTACAGCAGCACTAGATGAACAAGACAGTATAATACGGCATTTAATTATTAATGTTCAGATGCCAATGCTTATAAAGAAAAAAATAACATGAATATACAATTACTGCAAGTAATATGATCATATCTTATAATATTTTTGTGTAGAAGCTTAAAATAATTAACAATAATAAAAAGGATCCCAAGCCTTCAAAACAAGCACATAAATTAGGTTGCTCAGTCTGCTTCATATGTAATATTGTTAATTACTGTTTAGCCACCTTCAACTCATGGTGACCCCATGTAAACAGAACAAAATTTTATTGGTCCTGCACTGTTTCACAATCAGGTGTGTGCTTGAGTCTATGTTAACAGCCACTGTATATTTTGAGGTCGTCCAACGAAGGGTGTTTTTTTTCCAGAATTATATGAAATATAATCTGTTGTGATTTATAGGGTTTTCATTAGCTGATATTCAAAAGCAGGTTTTTAGGTCTTCATAGTCCTTTTTAGACCATAAGCCCCACTGAAACCTACTCCTCAAGGGTCACTCTTCTGGTATCTTATATACTGGTGAAATTGCTGTCAATATCATACCAACACACCAGCCCCACAAAGCTACAAACTGACAGATACGTACGTGATGGTTCATACATGCAATTTATATAATCCTCCTAAGTAATTGCACAAAATTTTAAAATACCCTTTATTCATTAGGCATCATTAGTATCATGAATTTCATTCTGCTTCTTGACTTGCAATTTTGCAAAACTTGGAAATTTTGAATGAAGCTTTGAACATCTGTTAGCATTCAAATTCCAAAAGAGTGAGATAGTCTTTCTTGAGCTGACTACAGTGTCTATTAGTCAAGCACACAGCAAATAGCTGAGAGTGGTTCTCTTATTCTTACATGAGTCTGAGTTAAAGAGTTAGAGAACAACTAAAAAAACAGATCAAAATACAGTATTCATCTTTTCACTTATGAAGATCATTTCAGGTCTGCATGCTTAAAATCATTGTGTATTTCCAGTTTCAACAACTACTGCTGACTCCTTGATCTTCATTACCAAGTCATGTCTGATGATTTTTCTTCCTTTTCCTTCCTCCCTCCCTTCCTCCCTTCCTCCTTTCTTTTCTCCCTCCGTCTTTTTCTTTTCCATTTTAAGGCCTCTTGATGAGTTTATCCTAATATTCAATGTTGAATTGTTACAGAAACTTCTGTCTGTGTCTGGAACAATTTGCCTTTAAGTTTCTATTGCAATAAGTTCTTCACTTAGATATAAATTATCATTTTCAGCAAACACTAAGTAGATGTTTATATTACTCTCTAAATGAAGATCATGTAGCATCTCCTTGCTGCCAGTAATTTCATATAGAATCTCTTCAACCTACCAATCTATGGAGTATACGTGTTTGATTTTTTAATATATAATATGTATATGTGTATGTATGGGTGTGTGTACAATATATATACATATATTTACACACACACACACATACTACCTAGTCCTGAAAAGATATAAGGAAACATCAAACAGTGAACAATATTCAGTAACTTTGTTTCTAAACTGAACGTGGATATCCAATAAACTTTATGAAAATTAAATTTTATTCTGTTTCTCAAAACTTTGTCAAACAAACATACAGATTTCACTAAATATAACTTGTTGCTTTACAGAAGGAAAATAGACAATTTGGAAAACTTACGAATATTGTTCTTGTTGTGTACTACCCAACTGGTTCCAACTCGTAGCAACCCTATGAACAACAGAATGAAACACTGCCCAATCTTGTGCCATGTCCACAATTGTTTTTACGCTCAGGCTCATGGTTGTGGCCACCGTGTCAATCCATTTCGTTGAGGGTCTTACTCTTTTTTGCTGACCCTTCTCTCTACCAAGCATGATGTTCTTCTCCAGGGACTGATCCTTCCTGACAACCTGTCCAAAATACGTAAGAAGCAGCCTTGTCATCTTTGCTTCCAAAGAACACTCTGGTTATACTTTTTCCAGAATAATCTGTTCTTTTGGCAGCCCATGGCACATTTAAATTAAAAATAGTTTTATCAAAATTATGGAAGAATTTATCACATTATAGCAATTCCTCCTTACAGTCCCTTTGTGTGACAGTCGTTACAATTCCTGGCTGTTAAAATTTCAAAGTGCTTGTGAGTTACTGAAGTTGTTTTGGTGCAGATTGATGCCAGACGCTAGGTGTCTGCCCTTTCAATAAACATGTAGGAGTAATGACGAAGTTGTTTTGCATTTTGTATTTTCAGAAATATTGTTAGAGATTTTCAAAATTTTGCAATTATACTTCTTCCTCTTGTTGATTATAGGAGTTAGAGATCCTTTTGGAGATCATTCAAGGGAATGACCACCTTTCATATATTTTTTTGTTTGTTAAACCTTAGCAGCACAATCTTTGGCTCATTCTGACACTTGAGTAGCCCCAGTTTATAACTGTTACTATATTTGTGTAGCATGCTCAGTAGGTAGAATATGGACAGGAAGATAATACGATTTAAAGGCAAGTGTGATATTGATTTATTTTCATATTGTTCGGAGATACATTACATATAAGCATGTGTGTGCATGTATCTTATTAACAGACTGCAATTTAATTCAAAGAGCATAGTCCACAAATTTTGCTCTCTGAGATCCTCAACATACTGCTATGCCGAACAAACAAAAATGTAAGTAAACCTAATATAAACCACCAAAAGAAAAAAAAATGTGTAGAGTCAGTTCAGCTTCATAGAGACTAGTGTCTATTAGGTTTACTTACACTTTTGCTTGCTCTGCAAAGCACTATGTTGAGGATCTCAGTGAACAGCCTGTATGCTGCAAATTTTTCAGACAATTATTAGAAGTCTGTACCCTATATCCTATAGCTTCTTCAGAAACCCTGGTGGCATAGTGGTTAAGTGTTACATCTTCTAACCTCAAGACCAGCAGTTCAAATATCCCAGGCACTCACTGGAAATTCTGTGGAGCAGTTCTAATCTGTCCTAAAGAGTCAATGTAAGTTGGAATCGACTCGACTGCGGTGGGTTTGGTTTTTTGGTTTATAGCTTCTTCAGAACCTGACCCAGTGAGTTTTTGCTTGATGTTTCAGGTTACTATATTCCAGGTTACTTTGTGTGTTTCCATTTCCTTCTGTCACGTAGCTCTTTCTCCCATCACATTAGATAGTGAGGATTGCTTGTATTTTATCAACTTTATGAGTGTAACTTAGAGGTACATCAACTAATACATACTAACGAGGCATCTATAAAGATAACACACACTACAATTTATTTCAAAAACTTAAATCTGAGGAGAAAATATATGTTGAGGTAAATAAAATGAAATGAATAATACTAACCATTGTCAGCAAGTTTCTCCTCATTTTATTTTTTTCAAAAATAACATGAGACATGTATGGAACAGAGAGGAATAGTGTGCTGTCACTGGACAGGGAGAGCAGTGGAAGCTGCATATAGGTGGGCATGTAAATTTATATGGGAATGTACATTTTCACTCAGTCATATCAAATAAAAAATAAATAAATAAACTTGATTCTGCAGAGTATACATTCTCTAGTTTGTTATCCATCTTACCCTAGAATAGCTATCTGATTGCTTTTGAGTCAATAAAATAAAATTACTCACTCATCTCATGCCTATGGTTTATATTTTTCATTCAACTAAAAACAGATATTACACTACATTTTGTAACACAAATAGGAACATTTAACTTAATTGGGATTCACAGACTAAAGGAATAATAACAAAGTGCTTAGAACTATATTATTCATAAAACTTTCTACTCAGTTTATAATAGCATATATTATAATTATTATCTATTCCATTATTTTCAAGTAAAGGTATTCTGGTCCTGAGTGAAGATAAAATATTCTCTACTACCTCTTGTCAAAGTTAAATGATTTAATTAAGATATATGCTTCTTATCTATCTTTGAGACATTTGATATTAGATGCAAAGCTTGGAGAAGCAGAAGGTGTGAAAAGCATGATCAAGAAATTGAGTAGAAAAAGGAAATGCAGAGGGTGTAATGCAGTACATCTGGATTCTCTGAAAGCGTTTGACACAGCGTCTCATGAAATTTTCTTGAAAAATTAATTCAGGTTTTAGTGTCATATAGTCGGAAACTTAGATTAAATACCATCAATGTGGTTTTAGTGCCAGTCTGAAACGACAGTACCTTGAATAAGAGTAAAAAATGATTTCTAAGAAATCTTACAAGGTCCATACATTTTGCATTACTATAAACTTGTGCTGAAATGGGTATGACTTTTGCTATCATCCATGTCATTCTTAAATGGGCAGAATTGTGTGAGAGATTTGACAATTATGTTCACATAGTCTTCCTGGAAAAGACACTACGTGCTTCATTGCTGAATATCGCTGTGGTCACCTGTGAAGCACTGCCCTTGGGAAGCTGTGCACTGACGTGAGTGCCTACTTCACTCTTCAAAGCAATTTTGGTACTCTTTTACTGGAATGGCCATCAGAGATGTTGCAGTATTATCGTTGATGTCCTGAATGTCATCAAACTGTCTTCTTTCAATATTTCCTTTATCTTTGGGTAAATAAAAAAAAAATCAGTCAGGTGAATAGTGCTCCAATACAGTTGTTTGTTTACTGGCTAAAAATTCCCTCACACACAGTGCTGTGTGAACTGGTGCATTGTCATAATGCAAGAACATGGGTTGTTGGTGAAAAGTTCAGATCATTTTCACCTTTTCAAGCAGCCTTTTCAGCACTTCCAGGTGGTAAACTTGATTAGTTATTTGTCCATTTGGTAAAATTCATAATGAACAGTCCCTTTCATGCCAAAAAATGTTTGCAACATCATTGTGACTCTTGATTTGGACTGATGGAATTTTTTAGTTGTGGAGAATTGGCTGACTCCCATTGTGGACTTTGCTGCTGTGGTTCAGGTTTGTAGTAGAACACCCATATTTCATCAGCAGTGATAACACGGCCCCAAACATCGTCTTGCCTCTCCAAAAGGTCTCAGCAAACTTCGACTCAACTTTGCTTATGTTCATCAGTGAGCACCTTCAGGACCATGTTTGCACATATCTTTCCCATGCCAAGATTGTCCAGTAAGAGTTTCATTAACCGTTTCTCTATTGAAGTTTACTTGGTCTGCTATGCTTCTCACAGTCGGCTGACAATTTTGATACACAGTTCAGTGAATTTTTGCAATGTTTTCATCAGTTCTGCTCTTTACTGGCTGTTCTGACCTCTCTTCATCAGTGACCCCTTTTCTTTCCTCACAAACCATTTAATCCCTTCATACATTGCCATTTTCATCCTGGTTTTATCTGCATAAACTTGGACTAGCATATCCCTGACTTCCCTACAACTCTTGCCAAGTTTAACAACAAATTTAATGTTTGTTGCTCTGATTCAAGTTCCATCCTTCTTGTGACAGCACAGAAAAGCGTGCAGTGACAATAATGAATGAAACTCAACAGGACACCACCACACAGCAGCACAAACACAGTTGTGAGATCCTAATATACCAAGGTTATGAAATTTTATCGAGTTGTTTGTATAATGCTGCCAATGTAAGAGTATAGTAATGAGTCAGTGAACTTGTCAGACCTCCTGTATACATATATAAAATGCGTATATATATGCTGTGTTTGCATATTATGTTTATAACATATATATGTTAAGTTATATATACATACAGAATATGTTAATTATAATAAAGTAAAAAATGGTTATGACAGAGATTTAAATTAATGAAGTAACAAATAGCCATGATGCTGGAAGCTATGTCACTGGTATTCAGATACCAGCAGGGTCACCATGGAGGACAGGTTTCAGGTGAGTTTCCAAACTAAGACAGAATAGGAAAACGGACCTCTCAGTCTACTTCTGAAAATAACTAACCAGTGCAAACATTATGAATAGCAGCAGAACTTTCTCTAATATACTGCTAGAAGATGCACTCCCTGTACCTCAAGGTAAAGAAACTCAAAAGATAACTAGGAAAGAGCAGCCTCCTCAAAGTATAGTTGAACATAAGAATAAGGATGTAGTCAAGTTTTCAGGACCTTCATTTGCTTATGTGACATGACTCAGAATGAGAAGATAAGGCTTCAAATGTTCTTTAGAAATTAGAAACTGAAACATACAAAGTCTGAACCTAAGAAAGTTGGAAATTGTCAATAAAAAAAAAAAAGGAACACATCAGAAATGGGCTAATACTGGCCATTTTGAATCACTGAGCTATACGGTGTACCACACCAAGAATGATAAGTTGAAGAGCAATGGTTTTGCATTGTCAAACATAACATTTCAAGATTATTCCTGAAGTACAATGCTGTCAATGATAGGATAATATCCATACGCCTACAAGGAAGACTATTTTTCAAGTTTAAGTACCAACCGCTGAGGCCAAAAAAGCATCTGATGCTTTTTATCAGCCTCAGCAGTCTGAAGTTGATTGAACATGCAATCAACATGCATTCATAATTACTGATGATTGGACTGCAAAAGCTGAAAATGAAAAAGAAGGGCTGGTAGTTGGAAAATACACCCTTTAGTGACAGAAATGATTCCAGAGATCACATGATAGAGTTTTGCAAGATGAATGACCTCTCACTGCAAGCATCTTTCATACAAATGTAAACAGTGACTGCATACATGATCCTCACCAAATGGATGGCACAGGAACCACATCTACTACCTCTGAGGAAAGAGATGATGGAAAAGCTCAATATCATCAGTCAGCACAAGCCAGGGGTTGATTGCTGAACAGACCATCAGTTGCTCATTTCCAAGTTCGAAGTGAAACTGAAAATTCCGAACAAGTCTAGCATAGTTGTAGTACTATCTTGAATATGTCCAACCTCAGTTTAAAGATGATCTCAAGAACAGATTTGACACATTGAAAACTAATGACTCATCACCAGATGAGATGGAATGACATCAATGACATCAGACAAGAAGAGAGCAAAAGGTCATTAAAAACACAGAAAGAAATGACCAAAATGGATATCAGAAGAGACTTTGAAAATTGCTCTTAAGTATCAAATAACTAAAGCAAAATGAAGAACTGATGAAGTAGAGAACTGAAAAAAGATTTCAAATGGCAGCTCAAGAAGACCAAGTAGAGAATTATAATGACACATGTAAACAGCTGGAGACAGAAAGGGAAGAATATGCTCTGCTTTTCTCAAGCTGTGAGAACTGAAAAAAATTTCAAACCTCTAGTTGCAGTACTGAAAGATTCTATGGGAAAATATTAAATGATGCAGGAAGCATAAAAAAAAATGATAGAAGGAATACACAGAGGACACAGAGGAATTATAACAAAAAGAATTGGTCAATAGTCAACCATTTAAAGAGGTAGCATGTAATGAAGAAAAAAGTCCAAGCCCCATTGAAGACACTGGCAAAAAAAAAAAGTAAACAAGACTTCAGAAATTGATAGAATATCAATTGAGATTTTTGAACAAACAGATGCATCACTGGAAGTGCTTGTTTGTCTGTGTGAAGACATTTGGAAGGCAGTTACCCAGCCAATTGACTGGAAGAAATCTATATTTATGCTTGTTCCCATGAAAGGTGATCTAACTGAATGCAGAAAGTATTGAACAATATCATTAATATCACATGCATGTAAAATGTTGCTGAAGATCATTCAGAAGCTGTAGCAGTGTGTTGACAGGGAACTGCCAGTTCTACAGCCTGGATTCAGAAGCAGATACAGAAACAGGGATATCATTACTCATGTGAGATGGCTCTTGGCTGAAAGCAAAGAACATCAGAAAGATATTTACCTGTATTTTATTAGCTATGCAAAGACATTTTACTGTGTGGGTCATAACAATTGCTGAATTATGTTACAAAGAAGGGTATTTCAGAAAACTTAATTGTACTCAAGAGCTATCTATAAGTGGGACATAGGAAGTCATTCAGATAGAACAAGAGGCACTGCATGATTTAGTCAGGAAAGATTTGCATCAGGTTGTATCCTTTCACCATACCTATTAATTTTGTATACTAAACAAATAATCTTAGAAGCTGGATTATAAGAAGAAGAACGGGACATGAGATTTGGAGGAAGACTCATTAACAGCCTGCATTATGCAGATGACACAACCTTGTTTTCTGAAAATGAAGAGAGCTTGAAACTACTTAACATAAAGAAAACAAAAATATACACAATGAGACCAATATGCAACATCATGATAAACAGAGAAAAGATTGAGCTTGTCAAGGATTTCATTTTGCTGTATCCACAATCAACACTCACAGAAAAAGTAGTCAAGAAATCAAAATGCATTGCGCTGGGAAAATCTGTTGGGGGCTGTGGAGAAACTCTTTAAAGTGTTGCAAAGTGAAGACATTGCCTTGAAAACTAAAGTGCACTTGACCCAAGCTTTGATATTTTCAATAGCATTATATGCATGAGAAAGCTGGACACTGAATAAAGAAGACAGAAAGAAAATTGCTGCCTTTGAAGTGTGGTATTGGAGAAGAATATGGAACATACCATGGACTTCCAGAAGAATGAACAGATATGTCTTGGAAAAAGTGCAAGCAGAGTGCTCCTTAGAAGCAAGGACAGCGAGACAATGGGTCAATCCCTAGAGGAGGACTTCATCCTTGGTAGAGTACAGGGTCAGAGTAAAAAAAAAGAAAAGACCTTCCAAGAGATGGATTGACTCAGTCACTACGACAGTGAATTTTAGAAAAGCCATAGTTTGGGACAGGCATCAAACAGGACCAGGTATGCTTTCACTCTGTTGTAAATAGGGACTTTATGAATTGGAACCAACTTATGGCACCTAACAACACAGCAACAGGGTATCGTTAGATGCTATCAAGTTGACCTCAACTCAAGGCAACTCAATGTGTTGGAGTAGAGCCAGACTCCACAGACTTGTGAAAGGCTGAATTTTTGGAATTGCCAAGCCTTACTTGTGTGGCATCTCTGTTGTACTCAAACTGCCAACCTTTGGTTAGCAGCTTAGCACATAACCATTTGTGCTCCACAGGGCCTCCCTAAAGGTATACACAGAAGATACATAAGATAACGTACAACAAATAATTAAACCTGATAGATTGATTTGGATTAAGCAGCCAAAGAGTGAAAAATGATGTAAAACAAATGATTTATGCAACAAAAGTCTTGGAGTCAAGACAAAACAGTAAACACAAGGAAAGATGTTATGCTTATTTATAAAATACGAGAAAAGAGAATCAATGATAGATTGCAAAAGTAAATTAATTTTTAAATCATTCTTCAAAACCACAAATACACATTTGAGGTTTTTTTACATTAATAAAAAGTATTAGATATAGTTTCCTTGCTTGTCTCTTTGCTTGTTCGTTCATTTAAACATAAAAGATAAAATTTTGAAATTATATTTTGAGAATGATCCTTTCCTGCAAAATGGTGAATGATTGAAGGGATTCAGGTCAATAAAAATCAGGAAAATACTATAATGATTCATAGGAGAAATAAGGTATGTTGAAGTAACAGTAACAGAGATGTGGCTTACTTTGGACAGAGGTATTTGTTACGAAGGATCAATGGAAGTTAATAACCAAACTCTACAAGTAAAATAGAATGTAGGAAATGATTGAAGATTGCAAGCAAGATGAATTTAGAGTCAAGAATAACATTTAAATTTCTATTTTCATGTCTTGCGATAAAAATACATGTAAAGCTCAACTTTACATTTCAAAAATGATCTGGCTTTGTCTCTACCCCAAGTTATGACTCGGCACCAGATTACAGAGCAGCTACACTGATCTTCATTAGATCTATCCTGAAGTTGCAGCCCCACATGCCACGTGTTGGATATAGCATTCTTGTGACAAAAGAGAAAGAGCAATAGTGCTGGTGGAGATACATTACTCTAAAGTTCCCCAGTCAGTCACTTCCACTCACATGTGGAAAACTCACAGCGAAAACTCTAGCAAAGCCAAATTCAGTGATCAAGAAATTGTTCTCCTTTCCCAAAAAGGTTCTTAATAGGCAAGGATACATAATTCCTTTATACGGAAAGAGGGGGAAATTTATCAGGCAAAATATACAGTATACCAGACACGATAACTGGAAGTATAATTGTGGATGAGCTTGTTTAGGGAGAGTAAGTAGAACTAGGAAACCCTAGGGGTACAGTGGTTATGTGCTATAGCTACTAACTAAAAGATCAGCAGTTAGCATCCACCGGGTACTCCTTGGAAAGTCTATGGGGCAGTTCTACTCTGTCCTATAGAGTCACTATGAGTCAGAATCAACTTGATGGTCATGGGTTAAACAGAAGCAGATATGACCTAGAAAATAAGAGAAAAAGAGGAAAAGAGACAAGTAGAAGGAAGTGAGAGAAAGATTTGGAAGAAAAACCAAAAAATATTTCAAGAGCCAAGAGAGAAGGAAAAAAAACTAAATTATGAGGGAACTTTTAATAGTATCAAATTATGGTGAATGTGGAGAAAAAAGACATCTTGTTTTACAGAAGTAATTGGGTGAGACTTTCATAGGGAGAATTGAACCAAACTGTTGCCACCCAGTTACAGTGACCTGATAGGACAGGGTAGGACTGCCCTATCATGTTTCCGAGGAGCTCCCGGTATATTCAGACTGACTACGTTTTTGGTTTAGCAGCAGAGTACTCAACCACTGCGCAACCACTACAGTGAGACAGGAAGGACTACAAATTTGCATTGGCAGTCTTTGTAGGACACTGTTGTTCTGCCTAACATCCAATGCAAGGAGGCTTCAAGAGAGTTGCTGGATACTCCCAGAGGGACACGTGTTTCTCAGTAGACTTGCTGATCTCTTTCAGTGCTTACAAGAAAGTGAAAAACAGACTGAAATAGGTTATAAGATGGAGAATAAGAAGACAATAGTACAGAAGGACTTATATACACCAATTAAAGAGACCAAGTGAGAGTACCAAGACTCAAATAACTACCTCAGAAAATAGCCGTATGATAGTATTTTTTGTTTTGTTTATTTGTTTGTTTTTGCTTTTACTCTAATTAAGGTGGAAAAGAATTCCTTGTTATTGGTAGGCAGGAGTTGAATGTGTTTGTGAAAGACATTGAGCTGAGCCATATGCCCTACCCTGGGGATAGAAAGTATATTTATATGAGTGTGTGAGTTATATGGGAAGTAAACAGTCGGACACCACCACAGACAGCACTGATTGCTAAACTGTGCTGCAGCGAATGCTAACAAGGATTAACTACACTGCACACATTTAAGCAAAGAGAAGTTTGTCATTTTTTCTCTTGCTTTGTAATCTTTAACACATTGGAGGTTACACACACAGATAAGTAAAAGGAGAGACGTCCCAGAACCCGATTAAGTTTCCATCAACCTCACATCATGGAGAAAGGTAATTTTCAAAATTTAAGACTGGAATTTTAGAGGACAGGGTGTTTGATAATTAACCAAGCCAAGAAAGCAAACCTGTGCTGTGTAGTCAATTCTGACTCTTAGCAACCCTATAGGACAGAGCAGAACTGCTCCACAGAGTTTCCCAGGAGCTCCTGGTAGATTCAAACTGCCTACCTTTTGCTTAGCAGAGGAAGCACTTAACCACTACACCACCAGGGTTTCCTTAATAATTAACGGTAACTCGAAATGTATTCAATTTGCCACGCATGTCATTGAGAACTAGAAAGAAAATTTTATAGAGTACAGTTGAAAGCAGTGTAATGAAATTATTTCATTTTATGACTCACTTCACAGTAGAAAGTACATTTGTAACTCCATGGGCGTTCAATGATAAAGACCCATGTTGGCAGGGGTTTGGATTCCAACAATCTGCCATTTGAGTGATAAACATGTAAAACCTCACTAGGACAACCACCCCAAACACAGAAGAAGAAGAGTTCAGGTCCCTGAAGAAGCTTTATCCATTTAAGGTAACAATGGGACATACAAAGATCAATTCTTATGGCTTATGACTGGGGACCCATGGCACATTATTCAGTGACATAAAATGATCTGAAACACAGACGTATCACAAAGGATGTATAAGTCAAAACACAGGAGAAAACAAAATTTCAGTGCTTGGTTTAAAATGTTGTTTTGGGACAAGTCTAAAAAGTTATAAAAGTTACTAATTTGACTTTGTTCCGTAAAAGAAAGGTTCTGTGGCTAAGAGGTTTTCAAGGACCAAATATTCACCTCAACGGCAGAAGTTAAAAACTAGAGGCAGTTAGGGAATTTAAGGTGACTTTTGTGTTAGAGAATTTGTGTTAGATGATTAGAGCTGGAGTTCAAAGTATTCATTCTTTCCAAATTTTGGAAAGATGTTATCAGTGAGAGGTAAAAGAAATATAAATAATAAGGCAGAATAGAACTACCCCATAGAGTTTCCAAGTTTCGCAAATTCCAACTGCCGACCTTTGTGTTAGCGGATGTAGCACTTAGCCACTATGTCTCTAGGGTTTTCGTTAGAAAAGCTAGGAGAGACTTATGTAATTTCAGAGAATGATTGTTATAAAGTGAGACTATGTTTAACATAATTAAACTAATGACTTTTAAACTTTATCAGAGATCCGTTGTAAATACTAAAATTCAGAGAATATGTCTTTCAGGTCTTTAGATGACATTAACATACAACATAATTAAGTTACCTTATGTTTGTGATTTTCTGTCGTTTGAATTTTAATAAAGGTGCAATGATGTTCGAGAGAGCTACTTTAATTTGCTAATGCTGGTATTATCAAGAAATATATGGTATTTTAGTCAACTATTAAGAATCTATTTTGAGTATTACAACAAAGTGTCTTGAAAGGTTAAAGTCACAAAATAATTGTCAAAATGTACAGTAAAATTGTCAAAATATAATCTTTCCATCATATAATCAACTTCAAAAGTCAGAACATATAAAATATCTAGGGTCATACTGCAATAACTTAGTGACCTTCTTGCTATTAAGTGTATTTTGTCATCACTGTATCCTAACAAAGTAGCTATGTATATATTTTTACCTTGACATTGTCCAAATACAGGAGAATCACAAATGAATATTACATATAAATTTTTTTCTATGTGACTAGCAGTTACACTATGAAGACTAAGATTATTGAGAAAAAAAGTCACCTCTCGGTAAGAAAATTTTTTCATAAGAATATATGTGAGATACAGTTACCCTCTCATACCAGGTCTGAAAAGAACCAACAGCTAGATGTTAATGCTCTTACTGCAGTCTAGAATCCTTCCAAGAAGAGAGTTGATTAAGCTACTTTAGAGATGTTCAAACAGTGAAATGTGCTTTATTCATTTATTGCCATAGGGATCAGTGCACATGGGAAAAGAAATTATTTGAAATGCACTTTAGGCATTAGCCAAGTTAAATCCATATTAGATTAACAGAATAATCACTTGACCCACAATGAACAAGGATCCAAGGAAACAAATGCAAATTTTAGACTTGTAACACCACAGTTTGAGATTTTTACTTGATATGTTATAGAAGGAATGTGTTCAGTATCAGATTAAAATTATTATTATTTTTCATTGTGACTGAGTGAAAGTATATAATCCAAATCAATTTGGCCTGCCCGCCTATCTGCAGCTCTTTCTGTCTCCCTTGTCTGGTGACAGCACACTCCTCCTTTTCATTCTATACTTGTAGTATCCTCTTAACAAGCTCCTGTCCCCTCCACCCTCTTCTCTCCCATCTAAATGCACAGAACCATCAAGTACACACACCGTATGGTCACAGTGTGTCCCCAAGTCCAGTCCATTTTTGTTCGAAGAGGTGACCTCAACAGTGTTTCCTGGTCAGGGACAGCAACAAGTCTAGGGGCTATGCTGCCAGGGGACACTCCAGGCTGTCCAGCCATCACTTAGGGTCTTTTAGAACAGTTCTTGAGCTGCACCTCTCTTTTTCTCTCATTGTCACAAGGACTCTACTTCATGTGCCTCATCACGGCTGTTTTTGGTGGTGGCCGGGCACCACGTGGCTCTTGTGGTCACATGATGATACAGACTCCCATGCACCTGGGTCCCTCTGTCTCCTGAGAGCTTTTATCCTCATGTCTTTGTTGTTCTCAGTGATTGTCTGTTCTGGATTGTCTGTTCTGGATGGTGGACTTCAAATGGTGGCTTGTTTAACACCCCAGAATATTTTTTAGTAAGGTATTCTCTTCTTACACACTGGTGCAACTGAAAACTTTTTTTAAAAAGCATTTAAAATATTTTCTATTCCTAATATGCATATTTATTTTATAAATATTCTACTCCATGTTTTCTTTAATTACTGCTGAAACTTCTATTTCTGCTTACTGTTTTGTTAGATACTGTTAAGTAGGTTCTGACATATAGAGACCCTCTGTACAACACAGCAGAACACTTCCTGGTGCTGGGTTACCGCAAAATCCTCACTATGCTGAGTCTATTGTTGCAACCACTGTGTTTCATCGAGAGCCTTCCTCTTGTCTGAGCACCTACTACTTGACCGAGAATGCCTTTCTCCAGGAACTGATCTTTCCTGACAACACACCCAAAACACGCGAGACAAACTTTCCTCATGCTTGTTTCTAAGGAGCATTTTGGCTATGCTTGCCGTAACCACGGTTTGCATTGGTTGCCTTTTTAGGTGATTAAAATTGTCTCTTGTTAGTTAAATGTCATTTCAATGTGGTTCAATTTATTTATTTTTTTATCTTCGTTCTTAAAGTTTTGGTGACTGCTTAATCCAAGATCAAGATGTTTGTGTTATTTTCTGAAAGTTTTAATATTTTATCTCTTATTTTTGGGTCTATTTGTTTTTTGTTATTTTTTCTATGTGGTGTGAGACAGAGATACAATCTCAAATTTTTACTTTTAGGGATCCCGTTATCTTAGCACATTTATTGAAGAAACAGATCTTTCCCTATTGAAGGGACATGGTATCATTATCAAAACTCAGCTGACCAAAATATCTGGGTTTGTTTTTCTGATCTCAGTTCTATATCATTTGTCTACACGTTTACCCTTATACCTGTACCATACTGCTTTGTCTTAAGCTTTCAAATTTGGAAGTGTAAGTCCTTCAGTTGTGTTTCACTTTTTCAAGATTGTTTGGGCTACTGAGAAATTCTTACATGAATTTGAGAATTCTGTAATTAAAGAAAGAAGATTGTTGGAATTTTGATAGTGATTCTGTTTACCCTGTAGATTTTTTTGGATGGAACTGACATATTAAAAAAAAAACAATCATTCTAACTGTAACTGTGTATATTTCCCCTTTATTTATTTAAATATTATGCAATATCTTTCATCTATGTTTTGTAGTTTCAGTATACAACTCTTTCATATTATTGGTTAAATTTACTTACAGGGATTTTATGTGCTTAAGGGCTGTTGTAAAGGTAACTACTTTCTTAATTTCCTTCTAAGATTGTTCACTGGAGGTGTATGGAAACACAACTGAGTTTAGTGTGTTGATCTTTTACCTTAAAATATTACTAAATTTCCTTATTATTCTTTCTAGCTTTCCTGTCAGTTCTTTACCATTTTCTATGCCAAGTGCCAACGAGTCAGATTTGACTCATGGCGACCCTAGGGGCCAGGATAGAACTGACCTCCAGAGTATTCAAGGAGCGCCTGGTGCACAAGGTCGGCACCATTTTCTATACATGGAATTATATCATCTACTGATAGATTGGGATTTACTTATTTTCTTTTTCATTTTGAATTACTTTTATTTATTTTTCTTGACTAGTTGCAAACACTGGAACTTCCAATAGTATGTGAAACAGATGTGGTGAAAGTAGGCATCCTTCTACTGTTCTTTATCTTAGGGATAAAGCATTCAGAATTTCTATATTCGTTTTATCATTAATATTCAAAGTATATTTCTGTAAGAATTTTATAAATGCTGTCTATCTTGTCAAGGAAGTTCACATTTGTTTCATGTTTTCTAAGTGTTTCTGTCATTACATGATTCATGAATCTGTGTCAAAGGAGATGGTTACATTTTTTGTTGTTTTTCCTTCATTCTGTTGATACAGTTGATTGAACTTCTTACCTTGTACCAGTATTCACAAGGAATATTGGTTTGTACTGTTATTTTTCTGTGCTGTCTGTCTCTACCTTCAGTACCAGGGTCGGGATGACCTCAGAGAATGAATTGGGAAGGATTTTCTTCTTTTTTTTCTTTATATTAAGAATTTGAGAGAGATTGGTGTTATTTCTAATTTAATGCTTTTGGTAGAACTCACCAGTGAAGACTTCTGGTATTAGACTTTTCTTTATTTGTGTTTTTGTTTTTTTGTTTGTTTTCTTTTTTATTGCAGATTATATCTCTTTTTTTAAATAAGTTAGGTGATTTCTGCATTTGTCAGAATTTTGCCATTTCATCTAGGTTACCTAATTTTTGCTGTACATTTTTTCAGAGTAATCTCTTATAACCTTTTTAATTTCTCTGAGTTCAGTAATAATGTTCTTTTGTTCATTTCTTATTTTAGAACTTTGCCTTCTTTGTTTTTTTTTTTGTCACTCTAACTAAAACTGTCTTGATTTTACTGATCTTTTCAAGGAAACAATTCTTGGTATTGTTGACTCTCTTTTTAAATTTTTCTCTATCTCTGTGACATTAAGGAGAATAGGAATACCAGGAATCTGTAAATGGATCAATAGGCAATAGTTCAAATAGAACAAGGGAAGGTGTCATGGTTTAAAATCAGGAAAGGTGTGTGTCTGTCAGGTTTGTATCCTTTCACCATGCTTATTCAATCTGTGTGCTGAGCAAATAATCTGAGAAGTTGGACTATATGAAGAGGATCAGGGCATCAAGATTGGAGGAAGACTTATTAACAACCTGCACTAGGCAGATGGCTCAATTTTGCTTGCTTCAGGTGAAGGGGACTTGAAGTACTTACTGAGACCGCAGCTTGGATTTCAGAATTAAGCCTGAACATCACCAAAAGAAATACCCACACAACTGGACAAGCAGCGTTATGATAAATAGAGAAAAGATTGAGGTCGTGAGCAAATTCGTTTTAATTGGATCCACAGTCAACATACATGAAAGCAGCAGAAAGAAGTCTAAGGATGCATTGGGAAAGTCTGTGGCAAAAGACCTCTTAAAAGTGTTGGAAAGAAAGACGTCGCCTTGAAGACTAAGGTGTACCTGACGCAGGCAATAAGATTTTCAACTACATCATATGCATGTAAAACTGGATAAGCAATAAGAAAGACAGAAGAAGTAACAACACCCTTCAGTTGTGGTGTTGGAGGAGAATATTGACTATACCACTGACTGCCAAAAGAACAAATAAATCTGTCTTGGAAGAAGTGCAGCCAGAGTGGTCCTTTGAAGCAAGGATGGCAAGACTGTAGACAAGTTGTTCAAAGGGATCAGTCCCTGAAGAAGGACATCATGCTTGGTAAAGCGGAGGGTCAGTGATAAAGAGGAAGTTCTTTAATGAGACGAATTAACGTAGTGACTACAGCAATGGGCTTAAATGTCACAGTGATTGTAGACATGGTATAAGCTGGAGCTGTGTGTCATTTGGTGGTGCACAGAGTCACTATGAGATGGAAATTGATGACTCCTAACAACAATAACATTGGCAATATTTTCCTATAGCTCTCAAAGTATATTTTAGGCAGATAGCTTCCCACCCCCCAACCCCCCACCCCTCCCCCCACTGCTCCCAAGATTGTTGTCTAGTAATCCAGTGTCTGCCTTTTTGGACTATCTCTGTAATTTTTTTTTTCTTTGCATGAGCCATAGTTTCCTGAGTCTTTGCATGCCTTGTGATTTTGTTTTCCTTAGAAAACCTGGCATAGAATATTATTGTTTTTATTTTTTGCTACAGAAATCTTGTACTTTAAGTTAATCAGGTTTATGGTAGATTTTAACACAACCCTCACATATTCAATAATGTAAACTACAATCTTTTTTAAGTACGAATATCCAATAGGTTCACATTTTGTGTTGAAAGAACATACTTTGACTTTAAAATATCCTTAGCTACTTAAAAGATTAATTGGCCAATAAATGTTAATATAGTTCTTGATTAATTTTCTGTTTCATTGATCTGAGTAGTTCTTGTAATGTTAAAACCATATTCTCTTGATATTCTAACTATATTACTAATATAAACATAAGGTTTTGCAAGTTAGTGTCAGTATTTTCATATTAGATTATAAATTATTTGTTTCCTATATGAATTTTAGTATAATCTTAAAATTTCTTCAAAATTCCTGCAAATATTTTGATGTGGCCTGTTTTGACTCTACAGATACACTTGGAAAGAACTTCTGTCTTAGCCATACATAATCTTCCAGTCTATGGAAAGCTTTATGTTTCCCTTAATTTAGATATTTGTTAATATTCATCAAAAAGTTTTGCAATTTTTAGTATAGAGGTCTTGAAACTCTTCTGTTAATTTTATTTATATTATTTGTGCTATAATAATTAAACTTTAAAATATTAATTTCCAAATGTAGATATTTGTGAATATATACAATTATAATGAGCTTTTCCCGATCTGACCTGAGATAGTTGAAAGGAAAAATCTTACATGAAATTATATGAGAGTTTTCAGAGTTGTTATTTATCACATGTTGTGTGAATATTTACTTATGTGATTGCAGGATGCTGACCTTGATCACACTGTATACGCTATATAAAGCCAAAAACGAAAACCACGGGCTGTGAATCAATTCTGACTCATAGGTACCCTGCAGGACAGAGGATAACTGCCCCATAGAGTTTCCAAGGAGTGCCTGTTGGAGTCCAGCTGCCTACCTTTCGATTACCTGTAGCCCTTAACCGTTAAAGCACCGGCATTTCCGTGTTATGTAGGGCATAGTATATCTGTTATATTACCTTACTAAATTCTAAAATGTTCTTGATTGTAAAGCACATTTGATCACAAGAGATCTGTACAGATCAGGAACCGTGGAAGAATGCTTGAAAAGAAAATACAGTTTTACTGATATTGGTTGTTTTCCAGATAAATAACAGGTGCATAGTAGCCGACCTACAGGTACATGCAAACTGGATTTTGGTCATCAGTTTACAAATCAGTGGATGAAAGACTGATAGTGCACAAATATCCTGGGACATTAGATATTGTGCTGCAGTAAAACCCTCTGCCTTGAAATATCTGTGAAAGCAAAAGTCCTAAATATTGTAAAACATTTACAATAAAATATAAGACAATAACATTATAACCTTGATGTTGTGAAATATTGCTTAATCAAATCATAGAAATTCACAGGAAAAAATGACAAATTTTATTTTATTAAAATTAAAATTTAACACAGGAAAAGACTATATTAAGTGAAAAACAAGTTGCAGTATAAAGAAGAAATTTTTAAACTATTAAACAAGAATACTGAATTCTTATAAATCAATAGGCAAAAACAACACTAAATCAAAATGACAAAGGAAATATACATGCAAATGATGGCTCTAGAACTAATCAATACAGTCACTGGGCATCAAAATACAGAGTATACATGTATATAGGTAAATTACGGTCCACTCCTGCTGCTCTATCCCTTGAAGCATTCGAGTGTATTCAGGACGTCCTAGATTTTGCTTCCCTCCGGTTGTGCTGATTTCTCCTGTATTTTGTGCGGTCCTTCCTTCTACCTAAAGTAATTCTTGTCTGCTGTTAGTAAATGTCCCTCTCTCTCCCTTCTCAACCTTGTAACCATCACAGAATATTTTCTTCTGAGTTTTAACCTTTACTTGAGTTCTTATGAAATGGTTTCTTGCATTATTTGTTCTTTGATGAAACTGTTTTCACTCAGCATAGTGCTTTTCAGACTCTTCCATGTTATGTTTCAGATTCATCATTGTTCTTTAACACTGTGTAGTATTCCATTGTGTGAACATTCCATAATTTGTTTACCTATTTGTCAATTGATAAGCACTTAGTATGACCCCATCTTTTTGCTGCTGTTAGTAGAGGTGCGATGACGATGAGTTTTCTTGTATCTACTTTGTGTTCTCTCTCTTATTTCTATAAAATACGTCACAAGGAGTGAGATTTGGGGATCACATGATAATTTTATTTTTTTAAAGAAGCACCAAAGCAATTTCCAGAGTGACTGTATCCTTTTACATTGCCACCAGCAGTGTATAAGTGTTCTAGTCTCTCCAAAACCTCTCAAATGATATTTTTGTATGTATTTTTAGGATTAATGTTAGCCTTTGGGGGGTTAGATGGTACCTCATTGCAGTTCTGATTTGCATTTCTCTAACGACTGATGGCCATAAGCATTTCCTCATGCTTCTGTTAATTGCCTAAATATTTTCCCTGGTGGAGTGCCTCTTCATATTTTGTGCCTTTCTTTAAAAAGAAAAAAAAAAAATGAGTTCCTTGACTTTTTTTTTTGAGGATTGGCAGGACCTTGTAGATTTTAGAGTTTAGATCCTATTCAGATTTGTCATACCTTCTTTTTATAGCTCCCCCCACCCCCCATCTGTAGACTAGCCTTCCACTCTGTTGATGAAGTCTTCACATGAGGGTAACTGTTTGACTTTTTCAGAAGCTCCCAGTTGTCAAGTTTCTTTCCTGGTGTTGGTGCATTATTTTCTTTTATGCCTTGTGTTAGGGTTTCTAACATTGTCCTTATATTGTCTTCCATAATTTTCATTGTTTTAGATTTTATATTTTATATCTAGATCTCTGATCCATTTTGATTTAGTTTTTGTACACAGTATGAAGTATGGTTCTTGTTTCATTATTTTTCACATGGATATCGAGCTATGCCGGCACCATTTGTTAAAGACACAGTCTTTTTCCTAATTAATGTAATTTGGTTCTTTGTCAGATATCAGCTGCTCATAGGCGGATTACCTTTTAAAAAATAAAAATAATATAATTTATGTAAACCTACTTCTCACTTTATTGTACATTCACTAGATATCCAAAATTTCATGTTTGCAACAATAATGAATACTCATCATCTATTTTAATCTAACGTTGACTTTGCATAACAATCTGATCTTTGAAATCTAATTATGAAAATAAGTGAGGAGCAGGTACATAAAATAGTGTAGTGGATCTGTAATATTGTCATATAATAATTAATGATAAAATAGCACAAGATAAATCATTTAAACACTCTATGATAAGTTTTGTTTTACTTACACATTCTGGCTGATTAGTGGAAACTTCTGTGGCTTAGTGGTTAAGAGCCACAGCTGGTAATTAAACGGTAGCCATTACGAATACAGCAGGCACTCCTAGGAAACTCTATAGGTCAGTTCTACTCTGTCTTATAGGGCTTCAATGAATTGGAAATGACTCCATGGCAGTGGGTTTTTAAGTGATTAGTAAAGATTAAATGACCTTAGTCAACAAATGAGAGGTCCAGCAATGAAGTCTGCCAATTTAATTGTTCTGAGTGCCGCATACCTCGTTGCTGAATACCTCTGCGGTCACCTTCCGTGTACTCTCTTCGGAAGCTATGCACCGAAGCCAGTACATGGTCCACCCTTCAAGCAATTTTGAAGCCCTTTCTGGAATGGCTAGTGAGCACTACGGCAAGTTTGTGAACTTAATTGTATAGCTGCTGATCAGGTAGTTTTTACCCAGTAAACAAATAACTGTATTGGAACACGCTCTCTACTCATCTGATCGTGCCTCCAGTGACTTTTTTTCTTTACATTAAGATAAAGGAAATATTGAAAGGAAGACATTTGGACGACATTCAGGACATTTAGCGTGGTATGCCAACAGCTGTGACGGCCTTTGCAGAAAAAGAGTTCCAGTAGTTTTTGAAGCGTCGACTAGGCAATGGAGTGGTGCCTAGCTTCCCAAGGGGAGTACTTCAAAGGTGAGCGTAGTGACACTCAGCAGAGAGGTATGTAGCACTGTTTCTAAAATGAATTTGTGAACTTAATCGGAAGTCCTTGTATATTTATTTTTATCTACCCTAAGAAATTTCAGTTGGTTCAGTATATGCTTGAAATACTTTCCATTGATGAAGTAAGTGATACTCATGTGTGTGTGGTTAGTGTAGACTTTAGTGGCCATGCTCCTGTTGCATGAACAAGATAAAGAAACAAGCCGGCCTCCCAGTGTAACACTACTGCATGTTTACTCTTTAGCATTAGTTTGTCTTGTATTCTCCAGTTACAGTGAAATGAATTTTCTCTTAGGGTCTTTCTTGCCCTGAGTTTACAATTCTTCCAAAATGATTGATCAGGTCCCAGTTTGCTAAAAGATGGTCTGGCTTGCTGTCTGCATGAGTGACTTGCAAGGGGCTAATCTGTTTGGTATCCACATATCAGACTTGCAAATAGTTGGTCATTTTGATATCTGTGCATCAGCGACTTGCAAACAATTGGTTGGTTTAATACTCATCTTTAAAGGAAGGGCTGGGACTGCTGCCCAGTTGGACTGTGCATGGAGTACTGGGGAAGCTCCACCCTGTCCGGACTTTACTGAAAATTGATTGAGGGGCCTGCCAGTGACTGATGAAGACCCTAGAATGCAGAGATTCATGCGGGGCTTCTTAAGCTATCCAGGAAACCAGCTCTGAGAGGTCATCCTTTGAAAACAGGGACCCGCTAAGAACCTCCAAGAACAGCTGAAATACAAATAAAGGGCTGTAACACTGAGGACTGAGAAAACTGGCGGCAAGCAGAGCAGAGTCCAGTGGGAGAGCAGTGACTCCACGAGCGGTGGGAATCACAGGACCAGCAGATGGCAGTGGTGAGCAGAGTCAGACTTGACACGGGACTGGGCACACCCAGACAGAAGGCTGCTAAGGAGGCAGGCGGGAGGTCGGGAGCAGAGCGTGTAGTCTTGGATATATACCACACAGGACTGAAGGGTAACTGTGTTATCTCAAAAACTGCTGTAATGCCAATGTAACCCTGCAGTGGCCCAGAGGGGTTCCAAAGATGCTTCTGGGAGCTGGAACATCAAGCCTAGGGGCCAAAACAAGCCAACAAACTCTGCAGTGGCGAAAATCTGCTATGCCAGACCTGAGCCGAGGGCACACCTGCTGAGGAAGAGAGGCCCTGTGACATCTAATCCATGTTGTTCCTTCCCAGTGACAGAAACGGATGGATACGAGTGATGTGGTAGGTGTGAGCAAGTTCCCTTCCCCTGCAATGCTAAATTTGGTGCTCATAGGGTGGAAGGAACCGCTTCAACTCAGATCTGTTGCCGTTGTTTACTGTTTGCTTTCTGTAAGTAATCTGGGCCTGATGTTTACTATTTGCCTTCTGCAAAAGCAATAATGACCTTCAAGTGCCAATACTGTGTAAATGTCCTGTGTGTATGACCTGCTCAGCTTGGATAATAGAGTCTTCATTGCAGTAATCTTATGGCTGCTTATAACAGTGAGGCAACTGGCATATTTTTATGCACAGAGTTCACCAGTGAACTCTTTCTCCTGAAGCTAAAAGAATATTGTTTGATCCTACTCTCAAAATATCACTAGAGGAACCTTTGCCTACAAGATGTTTTTCCAAGTATCCCCAAATTAAACAATGTAGTTCATTGAGCTTACAACAAGAAGTAAGTTCTATGTGCTTGCCCAAACTGAGTATGTGTGTTCATTAAAATAAACTGAAAGAAAAAAATACAAGTAAGGAGAATGTTAATATTTTCTGAAATTAATACAAAGTTACACTGATCTTCATTATGTTACTCTCTGTTTATGTCCCCTGTAAAACTTTCAAAATTAAATATGAATATCCAAAATAGTAGGATGAGACAAAAATATTTACCACTGACAGGAGGATATGGCTATAATTATGAATTTGGTTCCTAAATGACTGCAGTTTAGGAAACAATGAGTTATGGAAGTATATCATAAGCTAGAGTTTTCGTCAATGCATTTGAACTCTCAAATTACAGTTGAAATAGAAAGTACTTAAAATACTATAATGGGCTATCTGCAGTTCAACCTTCCATGATACAAATTTCTATTCTGTACATTCCTCTACTTACATTTCTTCAGGGATAAGAACATGTGGTCCTTGGGAGGGAGATGAAGAATCTGTGCAGAAGATAATTTGTTACTAATATGTGACATGGGACATAATGCCGGTTTCTTGAAGGCTTTAGAAGCTTTCTTTACCAGGGGAATGTCACTTTAAACAATTTATTGCTTTTTCTGAGGCTGTATCTCTGCCTTTCCATTCCAGGACACCTGGGTCTCAAGGTCTTTTCACAAAGCGAGGTTGAAATGTTACTTTTAGATTCTTTCTTGTCAGCTCTCTCAGTGGTTGCTTGCAGTTCTTAGAAATGCAAAATACTCAAAAATCTATCAGGGCAAAACAGACAGAATTCTATTCCCACAACTTCTCCCCTCCTCAGCTCTTTTCACACTTTTAAAGTGTAAAGGGCTCCCAACCTTTAATGACAGCATTGATGCCTGAATGCTGAGCCTGGTCACCACTGGAGCAAGCTCACCCTGGGGATAGGAGGTATGTCAAATACTAGTCTCTGATTTTCACGGATGTTACAGAGGAAGAAATATAAACTCATTAGCATCATAAAAGCCTACTTCTGTCTTTTCTCTAGCAAAGTCTGCAGTGGTTTAAAGGGTGTGAAGCTGATTAGTCAACAAAGAAGACCACTAGTTATCCGTACAAGCATTATGAGTTGGCCTGTATCCTTTCCAAAGGACTGGTCATGGTTATATAATTCAATCTAGTGCTTTTGTACTAATACTATCTCTTCATCTTCTAAGTCCCAATCCAAGACATTTGAAAAAATGGAGAAGCACTTGGATAGTTACAAGGGTTAAGGAGTTTTTTTGCATCTAGTGGAAATCCTGGTGCCATAAGGGTTAAGTGCTAGGGCTGCCAATCCAAAGGTTGGCAGTTCAGACCTACCAGACGCTCCTTGGAAACTCTATGGGGCAGTTCTACTCCAACCTGTGGGGTCTTGATGAGTTGGAATCAACTCAACAGCAGCAGGTTTGGTTGGGGTTTATTGTATTTAATATTAATGAAGATGTTGACCCTCAGAAGGCTGGTAGTGACTCTTGTGACAAATACCACCAAGGGGTTTATTGGGGATGTGTTTCAGACAGGCCACAATAGCACACTTAAAGATCGTAAAATACACAACAGCTTTCATTTGTCTCTTCCAACTCGATGGCACTTAGCTGGCTCATTTTTATACTCTAAAAGATCTGCTAAGTCACTTCAAACCTACTGCTTGTATTTATAATTGCAAGTCTTAATATTATTTATTCTAGTGTGTGGTAAATGCTCTTCAATAAATGAAATAATAAAGATGTTAAATCAATTTCCACACTCACGGTATTTACCGATCTGCTTAAACTACTCAGAGAGTACATAGACATGCAAAGTCCAACAGTTAAGTCCCTGAACTTGATTTTTCTAGCTGCTACACACCTCACTGCTGAATGTTGGTCACCTTTGAAGTACTCCCCTTGGGAAGCTACACACCGATGCCAGCGCCTAGTCCACCCTACAAAACAATTTTGGAACTCCTTCTGGAATGGCCATTGTGCACAGTGGCAAGGTGGCAAGTTTGCAAACTTAATTGGACAGTTATCTGTGAGGGAGTTTTTAACCAGTAAACAAATAACTGTAAAGGAAGACATTTTGATGACATTCAGGATATCAAGAGTGGTATGAAGACAGCTCTGACAGCTTTCCAGAAAAAGAGTTCTAAAATTGCTTTGAAGGGTGTACTAGGTGCTGGCATCAGTGCATAACTTCTCAAGGGGAGTACTTCGAAAGTGACCGTAGTGATATTCAGCAATGAGGTTATGTAGCACTTTTTCTAGGATAAGTTCTTAAACTTCATTGACTATCCTCGTATGTGTGTACACATAAATATAGGTATATATAGATAAGTATTTATATACATCTGCATGAGTTTGTATGTATATGTATGTTTGTGTCTGAAATTCTCTTACAGTTTGCACATATGTATATGATTTCCTTAGTTGGATGATTGAAATATAATTATTTTCTAATTTTAGAGGTTGTCTTAAACAGAAAGTCCCCCCCGACATTATTACTCTGCAAATGACCCACAAAAGTGGGTTACTTTATTCATGTATTTGAAAATTTTAAAAATATATAAATAGTATTGTATTTCATGTTACACTATTTTCACCTCATTTCTAGCAACTTAGTTTTTTTTTTCTGAGTTATAAATCTATGTTTAAATTACTGATAAAATGGCTTAGAGTCTATTTCCTAAGACAGATCCAAAATAAGCCATAATGGAGACTTTCAATAATTTACTAGGAGAAAGTCTTTGTATAGGACCATTTAGTAGATTTTTTAAATTGTATCTAAATACTATGGTATCTTTATTTTTTAGCTGAAAGTAATTATGACTTATGACTCTACATCTTAGACAAGAGAAAAAAAAACTTGCATTTAGATCCAACTTCGTAGTCCAGATGGGCCACTTTCTATCTCTGCAATACACTTATTCGAAACACTTAACTCTCCCTAAACCCACTGGTATACAGTGGATTCCAAATCATAGACACTCTGTAGGACAGAATAAAATTGACTCATGCGATTTCTCAATGCTGTGAATCTTTGTGGAAGCGGACTGCCCCATCTTTCTCCCACATGGAGTGGCTAGTGGGTTAGAACGATGTATCTTTTGGTTAGGAGCCCAGGGCTTAACAGCTGCCCACCAATGCTTTTAAAATACATCTCCAGTGAGAACTTTGGGGAACTCCTGAAGATAAAACTCATAAAAATGTGAACAGCTCTCCTAAGACTGTGCCTCCAGGAGTTTTTGTCTGTCAACTTAGTCCATGCTTACCAAAAAACAAACAAACAAAAAACAAACAACCCACTGCCATCAAGTCAATTCCAACCTGTAGAGACTCAAAGATGGCAGAATAGAACTGCTCCATGGGGCTTCCAAGGAGCATGTGGTGGATTTGAACCGCCGACCTATAGGTTAGCTGCTGTAGCACTTAATCACTACACCACCAGGGTCCATGCTTAGTCTCTAGAAATTCGTCAATTACTCTTTTAAGTGTTCCTAGCTAGTGCTGTGTGGAACACCAACAGCTTTTGTTCTTGGTAAGCAGGGAGTCTTAATATTTCACTCCAGTTTTGAGTGCATTGGTCTGCCCTTTGACCTCAGTCCATGATCAATCAAAGAAGAGTTGCTGATGTTCATTGTTTCAGCTTTGTTCTTTTTGTGAGGCTGGGCATGAGGAATTCCCAGTTCTTCATATGTCTGACTAGAAAACTGGAGTCTTTTATCATTATACTTTAATATATTGAGCGGAAATAAAGATGTTAAATTTTTTAAGAAAACTATGGCATCTGCTGGTTTAAAATTCCATATAGATTTTTAGATCAAAAGAGCCTTAAGAAGTAATAGTCAACCATTAAGTTTACTCATTTTAATACATTTACTTAAGCTGATAATTTTTTAAACAATTCCTCTGTTTTGAAAAAATAATACATTTATAAAAATGTTAGTTATAGGTGTAAGAGGCGTTGGTACAAACAGAAGGAAAAACACTAACTGAGAACAATGTTCTTTCTGTTCATTTTACATGGGGAAGCTGGGGAGATGTCATTATTCCTGAAGTTCAGAGATGGGAATCAGAAGAAATTGCTGAACAGATTTAGTGACCAGCCTGGTTTTGCAAATAGCATCTTATGATAGATTTATATATTTAAAAATTAAATCATTCTTAATCTTTAGCCCTTAGAGAAATTAGTAGGAATTAGTTTATTAGAGTCAGGACTTTATCATCTATATTTCAACAAAGTGAGCTCTGAAACTCTGGAAAGAGGTGATGCTCCTGCATGGATCTGGCCACAAGAATGTTCCTCTGCATAAAAGTTGCCAGTCTTGTATTCAAACACTATCTAACAAGTGCCTCTTGCCAGACACTGTTCAGCATACTTTTTTAAAAGAAAAAGTACTACCTTTGAGTCGATTCCAATTCTTAGTGAACTAAGAACTGCCCCATAGGGTTTCCAAGGAGCAGTTAGCAGATTTGCACTGCCAACCTTTTGGTTAGCAGCTGTAACTCTTAACTGCTGTGCCAGCGGGACTCCAGGTAGTCAGGTTGCATTCATCACTGAAGAAAACTAAGCTTATTGCCTGTTGTCCATGAAGAAGTTTCATTTCAGGCCGGGTGGGGGGAGACATACGTATTAGTGTGAAAAATTAGTGAAAGAAGAAATATGTTAAAAGGTAAGATAAAAACATTGCCTTTGAGTCAATTCTAATTCATAGTCACTCTATAGGGTGAGAAATGCTACTTGAAGAAAGTAGAGCAGGATAATGGAGAAAAAGAGTGATAGTAGAGAGTGGAAAGAAGGTAGCCATGTGAAAGTATGTAGTCCAGACAAGCCTTCCTGAGAAGACGTCTGAATAAGAAGGGGGAGGTAACAAAGGGAAAGTTTAACAGAAGGTGATGATACAGAAAAGGCGTTAAAATATGAGTATATCCACTTTCCCCTGAAAGGAAAACCAGATTTTCAGAATTCCAGTAAGATCCTTTTTTTGATTTCCAGCACACATTAAATCTACAACACATGAAAAATTTATGGCCATGTAGTCATTCTGTTTTATTTTTAACATTTTATTGTGCTTTAGTTTAATCTTCAAACAAAATTTTGTATATACCTTTAAAAAATATTTTATCACATATGTTAAGTGAAAGTTTACAATCCAAGTCAATTTGTCATGCAAAAACTTGCACACACACTGCTAAGGAACTCTGGTTACTCTTTCAATCCCGTGATAGCACTTTTCTCGTTTCTGGTCTTTATTTTCCACGTCCTTTCACCCAGCTCCTGTCCTCCTCTGCCTTTACATCTTGCTTCTGGGCAGGAGCTGCCCAGTTAGTTTCTCGTACTGAAGCCAAGAAGTACACTTTGCGGGTATCATTTTATGTTTTATAGTCTAGTCCAATCTTTGTTTGAAAAGTAGCTTTTGGGAGTGGTTTCAGCCCTGAGTCAACAGAGAATCCAGGGACCATGTCTTCTGGGTAACTTCCACGCGGTGAGACCATCAAGCATAATCTTTTCAATAGAGTTCTAGTTCTGCACACCCATTTTTCTCCCGCTATGTCAGGAACTCTATGTTATACTTCCTGCAAGGGCAGGTGATGGCTGTCCATAATTCCATTCTGGTCTTATGCTGACGCAGTCTGGATTACATGATCCTTTTTTTTTTTTCTCTTGAGCTCGTATTTTCCTTATGTTTTTGATGTCCTTCATTCTCCTCTGCTCCAGATGAGTTGGCCTATTTGAAGTTACATAGATGGCCCTTTGCTGGATCCCAGATGCCACTCGTGAAAGTGGGATGCAGAACATCTTCTTTAAAAAAGTTTCTTATGCCAATTGACCTAGATGTCCCCTGAAACCGTGGTCCCCATAATCCTATGTCTGCTACTCTGTCCTTCCAAGTGTCAAATTATACTTACAAAACCTCTTAGCTTTTGGCTCCATCCAGATGTGTTGAACTCCTTTCTACTGTGTGCTGTCACTCCCTTCACATTGCCCAATTCTTATCTACTATCTAATCAGTGAATACCCCTGTACCTACCCTCCCATCCTTATAACCATTAAAGACTTCTTCTGTGTTTAAACCTTTTTTTGACTCATTATACTACTAGTCTCATACAATATTTCTCGTATTGCAGCTAACTTCTTTCACTCAACGTAATGTCTTACAGATCATTTCGTGATATGGGATGTTTCCCAAAAGTGCCATTTTTCACCATTGCATAGTATTCCATTGTGTGAATATATTATAATTTGTTCATCCATTCCTCTGTCAATGGGAACCTGGTTGATTCCATCTTTTTGTTGTTGTGGATAGTGCTGTAATAAATATTGATGTGCATGTATCTATTCTTGTGACAGTCCTTATTTTCCTAGGATATATTCCAAGAACTGGAATTGCTGGATCACATTGTATTTCTATTTCCAGCTTTTTGGAAAAGCACCAAATCAATTTACACAGTGGTTGTACGATGTTACATTTCCATTAGCACTGTAGATAATTTCCAGGCTCTCCACAACTTCTTCACAATTTATTATTCTATTACTTGATTAACATCAGCCTTGTCAGAGTGAGACGGTTTCTCATTTTGATCTGGATTTCTCTAATAGATGATCATCATGAGCATTTCCTCATGTATCAGTTAGTTTCTTAGATGTCTTCTTTGGTGAAGTGCCTGTTCATATCCTTTACCCAGTTTTTAATGGGGTTATTTGTCTTTTTATTGTGACTTGTAAATTATGGAGATTAGAAGCGGATCAGATTTATGGTAGTCAAAATTCTTTTCCCAGCCTATAGAATGTCTTTTTACTTTTTTGGTGAAGTCTTTGGATGAGCGTAAGTTTTTGATTTTTAGGAGTTACCTATTTTCTGTTCCTGTGTTGGTGCATTGTGAGAAATGTTTTACAGTCTGTTTTTTGTGTATATTAGGGCACTAAGCATTTTTCCTGTTTTCCATTCCATGATCTTTATTGTTTCATATTTTATATTTCGGTTTTTGGTCCATTTTGAGTTAGTTTTTTTTGTGAGTAGTGTGAAATATGTGTCTTGTTTTATTATTATTGTATTTTTGCAGGTGTATAATACTCAGTTATGCAAACACTATTTGTTAAAGAGACTGTCTTTTCCCACAGTTTATCAACCTTGGACCGTTGATAAATATCAGCTTGTCTTATGTGAATGATGCTGTATCTAGATTCTCAGTTCTGTTCCTCTGGTCTCTATATCTGTTTTTGTACCAATACAGGCTGTTTTGGCTACTGTGGCAGTATAATAGGTTCTAAAGTCAGGTAGTGTGAGGCGTCCCATTTTGTTCTTCTTCAGCAATGCTTTAATTATCTGGAGTTTCTTCCCGTTTCATATGAAGTTGGTGATTTGTTTCTCCATCTTATTAAAAAATGCCATTGGAATTTTAACAGAGATTCCATTGCATCTATAGATGACTTCAGGTAGCATAGACATTTTGATGATATTGAGTCTTCCTATCCATGAGCAAAGTAGGTTTTTCCACTTATATAGGTCTCCTGGTTTCTTGTGGTAGAGTCTTGTAATTTTCTTTATGTAGGTCTTTTATGTCTCTGGTTAGATTTATTCCCAGATATTTTATCTTCTTGGGGACTACTATAAATTGATTTGGTGATTTCCTCTTTGATGGCCTCTTTGTTGGGGTAAAGGAATCTAACTGATTCTTGTATGTTTACCTCATATCTTGATACTTTGTTGATCTCTTCTATTAGTTCCAGCAGTGTTTTGTGATTACTTAGAGTTTTCTATGTACAAGATCCTATCATGTGCTAGTAGAAATACTTTTACTTCTTCCTTATGAAAATAAAGACAAGGGGCTAACCTCCATCCCCTAGTGTCTCTGAAAATGGCATATCCCCTTATGTCTGATTCTAGGTGAAGGCATTGTTTCTGTCCTGAACTTCCAGCTATGGTGAGTTGACAGGTATTTTTCCTCCCCACCCCCAGTTTGTTAAATTGCTCCCTCTCAAGTCTAGGAGAACTGCTCAGGTGGGCTTAAGGAGTCCTATGTCTGGCTCAGCTAATGGTATCAGTCTTCAGAACTGGTAGCAGTACAGAGAGGGGAGGCAGAAGCACTTCAAAAAGGGAAAGAAGTTTATCCTGAAGGAAAGATTTAGATCTGTGCACCACTGTTATGTGTCAGTTACTAAGTTTTTGATGGTCAACTGCTGCTTTTCACTGTTTCTGGAGGCCCCGGTGTTCTTCCTATTTTTCTTTGTGGCTGAGGAGGATTCCATCCAAATGCCACTGCTTTGCTCACCATGCTGGCAACCAATTCCTGTTGGGTCAGGTCTGGCCTGTCCCAGATACTGTTAGACATACTTTGCCTTCAGTGTTGCTCCTCAATCTGATTTCTCAACTTTCCCTTTGATGTTCAAGGATCTAGGATGCCATTTTTTCTTTCAGGTCTTTGTTGTTAGAGGGATCACAGGTAGCATCTAGCTTTTAACCATTTTGGCCTCTCCTCTGTAGTCATTCTTATTACTTACAGCTATTTTCAATTTCAGGCACACTGGTATCATAATGATTAAAAGTTATAGCTCTTAACCAGAAAGGCCAACAGTTCGAATCCACTAGGTGCTCCTCAGAAGGTCAATGGGGCAGCAGTACTCTGTCCTTTAGGGTTGGTATGAGTTAGAATCTACTGGATGGAAATTGATGTATTTAGCATTTGGTTTGGTTTGTTCTCCACTAACAAGAAATTGAAAATGGAAAGTTTGTGTTGAGAATTCTTAGGATCTGATACAAAAATATAACTTTCAGTATTTGCTTTAATGAAAGGAATGCCAGTTTTCATTAAAATTATGATTACTACATTCTAAAGATAAAAAAAATAAAAGGGTACAGGAGTCACAAACATAATCCAAAATAAAATGTCCTGGCATATTACAAATGTGTTGATATTGCTCAGATCTTTCTTCATAAAACAGTATTTTTGAATTTACCTGTCAGATATACAAATGCTCTTACCCTTTAAATTTCTACTCTCCCCAATCCCTGTAGGGTTGCTAGGAGCCGTGGTGGTGCAGTTAACAGCTCAGCTTCCAAAGTGCGACATTTGGTCCCTACCATCTGCTCCCTCCTACAGGGCCGCTGTGAGTCAAAATTGACTAGATGGCAATGTTTGCATTTGATTTTAGCATTGCTTATTCTCACATGTGGGCTAAGTTTGGTTTTAGAGTTGCTTACCCTGACCTGCTAATGAATTTTATAGAAAAAAAGTTAACCTTCTTTCCAAGGATTTGTCACATTGTTCTTGGTGTTATTTGGTCTCTAGCCCTTTTTTGCTTGTACACTTTCTTCCAAATGTGCCTCAGTCAATCCATAGTTGCCCACAAAATCCTGTCCTATTTCTTTCCCTTCATCATCAATGTATTTGACCAAAAGAGCCAATGTAAAAGTCTCTATTTCTGCTTGCATCCTCAATGCATTAAATCTGGTCCCTATGTCTACAACTACATAAATACAAGTTTTGCTACAATTATTAACGAGTACCTCATCAATGTATCTAATCCCTGAGTTTTGTTCTCACCCTGTTTTATCCTGCTGCAGTATTTGGCACTTGGAATACACTCTTTCATGAACTTTCTCTTTCACTTCAGAGAATCTAAGTTAAATTTTATTATTATTATTTTCTCTTCAGCTGTTTTTTCATCATGTTTAATGTGGCTTATGTTTCCCTTCCTCCTCTAAAAACGTGATATTCCCTGTGAATATACTTTGAGGAGGCACCTTGGTGGCACAGTGTTTAAGCACTTGATTGCTAACCCATAAGTCAGCAGTTCAAATCCACCAACTGCTCTTGCTCAGATGTGCAGTCTGCTTCAATAGATTTATGACCTTGAAACTCCTATGGAGAAGTTATACTCTGTCCTACAGAGTCATTAAGAGTCAAAAATCTACTTGCTGACAATGGATTTAGTTTTTTGGTTTATGATTTCATATTTTCTATTACATTATTGCATGTCATGCATAGGGTTACAGTACTTAACAGAGAGAAAATTCCTACCATGGTAAAGTCTGTCTTGTAACAGAACAAACATAAGATGCATATGAAGTATTCACTAGTGCTAAGAAAACAAAAATCATCATAATAAATCAGAGAAAGATGATAACATTGCTGTCCAGTAGAACGCAACTCATAGTAACCCTTCTGGTATCATTCAGGCTTTATACGTGCTGTCATGTACGCAAAAGTCTTGACTTCTGCTGAGAATTTTGAAATAACTTCAGAAACAAATGGTAAGATTTCTTGTAAAATGTGGGGATTTGAAAGAAAATCTTTTACCACTTTCTATGGCGATGAGAATAAAACAAAACATCTCAACCATTTTTTTCTCTTACTGTGGTAAGCCACAGACAAATAAGATTTGATAAGATAGTTGTTAAACATTAAGAAAATGAAATTCAAACCCTATCATGAAGCAAAAGTAAGGAAAAACTGAGTTACAGAGTATCTGAAAACTGACACTTGTAGGTGTTTCCCTAAAGACAAAAATGACAGAACAGTCAGTGGCCTGATAATTGCACCCTAAGAAGAGCAAAGACCTGAAAAATAAAAAGGATTCTCTCTCTGAGCCAAAACTGGCCCTTCAGGACAGTGATTGACAAAATCATCCTTCACCTCAGACACACATTGGGAAGATAATAAGGTCACCAGAGAGGACTGGGCATGTTTCTTGGCTGTTGTACAAAGGGCTTTGAGAATAGAATTTCCTGAGAGAACTTAATCCAAGCACTTGCCTAAACTGTGGTGGCCAACCATCTTACTTGTAAAAATATATATTTGGAATTAAATACAGTTACTATGAGATATCCAGGCAAGGTATTTGTGTATGAATAAATCAAATATATTATTAATTGAAATTTCTTGTTTTTTTTTTTTTTTTTTCCTCCTGCCTTAGGCATTCTCCCTCTGATCAAACTACCATACATTCTTAAGAAATGGTTGTAGGACACTGCTCTTAATGAGGAAACATGATGAGGAGCTGTTGTTACGTGCAACTGAGTTGCACCAACTTATAGGGATCGTATGCCCAGCCATGCCCACAATCACGTTCATGCCCAAGCCGGTTATCGCAGCCACTGTATCAGTCCGCCTTGTCTTCCTTTTTTTTTTTCACTGACCCTCTACTTTACCAAGCATGATCTTCTTCTCCAGGAATTGATCGCTTCTAAGACTTTGAGTAGCCTTAAAATGGGGAGAAGATGTGTGTGTGCGTGCACGTGCACTTATGTAAAAGGAGGGTTCATTGAATACTTGCCAGCCAAGTGCCGTCGAGTCGGATCCAAATGAGAAAAATTAAATGTAGCCAGTAATACTTTCACCAGATATTTTCAGATCTCCCCCCCAGGCACTTAGAGAATTGAACTTTTCTGGCCTTTGAAGGTATGTGTGCCAGAAGACTTCTTTTGTGCAATGAAACATGAAACTGGTATGTGTTATATCCAGGCAAAAATTGAAATAGGCAGTTCACGATTTGTAACTTGTCCTGTGGCTCAGTGTTCTAAGTAAGCACCTCTTTGAGCTTGGATTTCTGATAAAGATGATTAGCTGACCTCAACGAGCTAAACTCTTTTGACATGTAGATTGAGTGAGAAATAAACGTTTGGCATGTGTTACGATACTGAAAGTCTGTGCTGTTTGTGAGTACACGTGTGTAATCCTATTCGAAAGGATACAGACAGTAAACCAATCCACTGCTGTCCAGTAGGGTCCGACTCCATAGCGACCCTAGAGATCACAGTAGAACTGCCCCATAGATTTTCCAAGAAGTGCCTGGCAGATTTGAACTGCAGACTTTTGGGTTAGCAGACGCAGCTCTTAACCCACTACGCCACCAGTGTTTCCATACAGACAACGGAGACAGATAAAATGTGTCCAAAATGTGAAACTTCACCTGACGATTTCAAAGTTATCCTTCATTAGAAAATAGTATGTTATCTTCCTTGAAGTGTCTAGTTAAGTTTTGAGAAACATCTGCCAAACGTTTTTTTGTTGACCAACAGTGACTCATGGTAACCTTTTGGACGGCAGACCAATATGTGGGTCAGTCTTGTGCCATCTTCGATGGTATCTTTTAGTCCTTCGTTGTGACTGTTGTGTCAGTTCAAATCCTTGAAGGCTTCCATTGTTTTTAACAATCCTCTATTTTAAAGATGATATCCTTTTTTAGTGATTGTTAAGGCTAGCTAGAAGCTTAAAATTTTATTGGTTATTTCCAAGAACGAAATTCTGTTTCCATTAATTTTTCTTTAATATTTTGCTATTTTCAACTTAATTGATTTCTTCTCTAATATTTATTACTTCTTTGCTTCTACTTGCTTTGTGCTTAAATTGTTCTTTTCACTAAAATTTTATGGTAAAAGAATAGATGGATGATTTTTAGATTTTCCCTTCTGATACATATAGTTTATGCTGAAAAATCTTTGAGTATTGTTTTCAGTGTATTTTGCGCCATTTAGTAAGTTGCATTTCATTTTATTTTAGACCAAAATGCATTTAAATTTTTCTGTCACTCCTTTGACCCATATGTTACTTTGAAGAGTATTATTTCATTTCCAAATATTAGGAATTCTTCTGTGTAACTTTATAGTATTAATTTCTGATTTTCTTCCACTGTGGTCTGCAAACATACATTTCACAACTTTTATTGTAACATCATGAAAGTGTGTTTTATGGCCCAGAATGTGACCTATCTGGGCAAATATTACATGTGAGCTTAAGAAAATGATATATTCTGGTACTTTTGGTTGGAGTATTGTATAAATACAAAGGAGGTAAAGTTGATTAATCATCCTATTTCAACCAATTTCAGCCTTATGATTTTCTTCCAGTTCTATCAATTATAGAAAAAGTTTGAAGTTCTCAGCTATAAGAGTAAATGTTTCTATTTCTCATTACAAGTCGGTCAGTTTATTCTCACGTTTCAATGCTTTGTTGTTAGGTACATACAAATCAAAGATTGTTCTACCTTCTCAGAAAATTGAACCCATTAACATTAAGTCATGCCTATGTTTATCTCTGATAATTTTCCTTGCTCTCAGGTCCACTTGATCTGTAGATGAACATAATAACTCTTTTTTTTTTTTTTTTTTTTTTTAGTGTTCACTAGGTATAACTTTCTCCATTCTTTTACTTTCATCTACCTGAGTTTTTATATTTAAAATTGATTTGATTTTTTTGTATGCAAAATATATTTGGTTCTTGGTATTTCTGTCCTATTTGATGATCTGTAAATTTTCACTAGTGTAGATCATTCACTTTTTTTTATTTTGGAAAAATTAAAGCATACAAGTAAGAAATGGATTAGTATACTAGACCATTACATTTTAAAGTGGTGATTGATATAGTTAATTATTATCTACCGTGTTTGTAACTGTTTTCTATCTGTTGTACTGTTTCTTGGTTCATTTTTTTCCTATTGTTCCCCAGTTTCCCTGGTTTTAATTTACAATTTTGCATGATTTTATTTTATGTAAGAATACAAATTTCAATTTAAAAATTTTTCAAGTGATTGTACCAAGATTAAAATGTTTATTTTTCTTTTCAGTAATCTAAATCCACCATTAAATAACACTGTGGAGTGTAATTACTTTATATCGTTATTTTTTATTATTAGGTGCACTGAAGTCAGTTCCAACTCATAGTAACCCTATGTACAATGGAATAAAAGTCTACTAATTCAGTATCACTTTCAGCATCCCTGTTATACTTAAGCCTCACCATGAGTCAGATCCGACTCGATGGCACTTGGCTATGGTTGCAGGTACTGTATCAATCCATTTTGAGGGTCTTCCTTTCTTTCACTGACCCTCTATTTTAGCAAGCCTGATGTCCTTCTGCGTGGAGTAATCCCTCCTGATTACATGTCCAAATCATGTGAGATGCAGTCTTATCATACTTGCTTCTAAGGACCATTCTGCTCATGCATTTTTCAAGACAGATTTATTAATTCTTTCCGCAGCCCTTGGTATACTCAACTTTATTCTCCAACATCACAGTTCAGTTGTTTGGTCTTATTCTTTGTGAAAGTTTCATAACACATATGAGGACATGGCTTGGTCAGGAACTCTTTAGTTTTCAAGGTGATGTCTTTGTTTTTCAACACTTGAATACGGTCTTCAGCAGATTTGTCAAATGTAACATGTCTTTTGAGTTCTAGACAGTTCCTTCCATGGGTAGAATCCTTGACAACCTCAGTTTTTCTTTATCATGTTGCTAACTGGTCCTCTTGTGAGGAATTTTGCTTTTGTTATATTGAGGTGAAATCCATACTGAAGGCTATAATTTTTGACTTTCACTGTTCAGTGTTCCAAGTCCTCCTCACTTTCAGGAAGAGTTGTGTCATCTGTATAGCAAATGTTGTTGACAAGTATTTCTCTATTTCTGATGCCCCATTCTTCTTCATACAGTAAAGCTTCTCAAATTATATGCTCAGCATATAGATTGAACAGACATGGTGAAAGGATATGACCTTGACGCATGACTTCCAACCATTTAGCATCCCCTTGTTCTGCCTAAATGACTACTACCTCTTGATCTATGGAGAGGGTCCTCATGAGCACAACTAAATGTTCTGAAATTCCCATTCTTTGTCATGTTTTTGATAATTTGTTATGATTTGAGTAGTTGAATGGATTTGCATAATCAATGAAACACAGGTAATCATCTTTCTGGTATTCTCTGGTTTCAGCCAGAATTCATCCAACATCAGTGAAGATATTCCCTATGCCACATCCTCTTCTGAATCTGGCTTGAATGTCTTTTGTTGATATACTGCCATAGCTGTCTTTGAATGATCATCAGCAAGATTTTAATGGTATTGTTTGCTAATTTCTGCATTTAGTTGGGTCACCTGTCTTGGGAATAAACAGTAATATATTGATCTGTCCCAGTCAGCTAGCCTGGTAGCTGTATTCTTATTTTTGGGGCCTAGATAAGTAAGTATTTCCACCTCTGCATCCATTTGTTGAAACATCTTGATTGGTGCGTCATCAATTCCTGGATGCTTGTTTTTTGTCAGTGTCTTCAGGTCAGCTTGAATGTCTTCCATCGGTACCACCAGTTTCTAGTCATATGATTAGGTGAAATGGTTGAATGTGGCCAGTTCTTTCTGGTGCAGGAACTCTTTGCATTCTTTCCATTTTCTTTTGATGATTTCTGCATTTTTAATATTTTTCTCATAGAATCTCTAAATAACACAACTTGAGGCTTGAATTTTAACTCAGGATCTTTCAGCTTGAGAAATGCCAAAGGTGTTGTTCCTTGTTGATCTTCTATTTCTAGGTCTTTCCCCATATCATTCTAATACTTTACATTGTTTTCTTGTTACCCCTTGACATATTCTCTCCAGAACCTTTACACTATCATTTCTACTTTTTGTTTAAGCTATTCAATGATCAAGAACAAGTTTCATAGTCTCTTCTGACATCTGTTTTGGTCCTTTCCTTCTTTCCTGTATTTTTAGTTACCTCTTTCTGTCTTCATGCATGATGTTCCTGATGCCATTCCACAGTCCATCTGGTCTTGAGTTATTAATGTTCAGTGCATCAAATCTATTTTTGAAATGATTTCTAAGTTCAGATGGGGCATACCCCAGTTCATACATTGACTCTCGTAAACTGATTCTAATTTTCTTCGGTTTCAACTTAAACTTGCACGTGAGCAAGTTTAAGCCTTTTTCTGACTGATGATATTGAGCTTTTGCATTGTCTCTTCCCATAGATGCAGTCAATTTGATTCCTGGAGATGGTCATGTGTATATATTCACCATTAATTTTGAGGGAAAAATGTGCATGTGATGAAGAAGTGGTTGGTCTGGCAGAATTCTATTACACCATTTCTAGCATTGTTTTCAACATTAAGATCATATTATCCAACTACTGAGCCTTTTCTATTTCCAACTTTTACACTCCCATCACCAATAATTATTCATGCTTCTTGTTTGCATATTCTATTTTATTTTAGACTGTGTAAGTTGGTAAAGATCTTCAATTACTTTATCTTTGGCATTAATGGTTGGTGAGTAAATTTGAATAATATTCATATTACCTGGTCTCACTCGTAAGTTTATTATCCTATCACTGACAGTATTGTACTTCGGGATAGGTCTTAATAGAACCCTATGCATCTGTTAGTTTGTCTTAGAGCGGGGGTTTGCATGTCATTGTAATAATGGAAACTTTGCTACTTGAGTGTTTCAGCTGAGCTTTTGGACGAGGACAGAACAGAACAAGGACCTGGTGGTCCACTTCTGGAAAGAAGTAGCCAGTAAAAAAAGTACAATTTATTAAAGAAACCCAATGCCATAGAGTCAAGGCTGACTTGTAGTGACCCTATAGGACAGAGTAGAACTGCCTGATAGAGTGCTGAATGGGTGCATGGTGGGTCTGAACTGCTGACATTTAGCTTAGTAGCCATAGCATTCAAGCACTACACCACCACAGCGTTCATGCCTCTTATTAGGGTCTTCTAATTTCTCCTTTTCATTCATTACTTTATTATTGTCATTTAATTGCTATAATCAGCTATGCCATGTTAGTATTAATATTTTAAACAAATGTTGTGTTTTAGAACAACTGAATGTCAGAAAAGTAAATTATTTTTCAGACACAAGTTCTTTACACTAACCTCACTTTCTGTCATGTAAGTTTTCCTTCATGTTGAAGAACTTTTCACATGTCTTGAAGGTCAGGTCTGAGTTGTTCTTTTTTTTGGTTTTAGTGAGAAAGTCTTTGATTCTAAATCATTTTTGAGGAGTAATTTGGATGCATATAGACTTGTAGGCTGGTACTATTAATATTTTCTCTAAACAGTTTAAATAATTCAGTTTTCTTCTTTCATACATGGTTTTTGGTGAGGAAATTCCATGGTTCTTACTCTTTTTTCCATATAATATTTCCTCCTCTCCATCTCTTGGCTTCTGTCAAAATTTCTGTTTATTTTTGGTGTTCTGCCATTGGAATATAATATATTGAGGTTTAGAACTTTTTTGTCATTGTTGTTCTCAGGCATTTACCTTGAATTTTCTTTGGTCTTCTTGAATATCTATTTTTTCTGTGCCATGAATTTTGCAACTTTTAAGTTATTAATATTTTAAATATTTTTGATGTTATGTTCTTTTTCTTCTGGAATTCTTCGGGTATTCAAATATGCATATTTTTCATCTTTGGAAATTGTCGCACTGATATTCTTTTTTTGATCCTTTATTATTGTTGTCTGTCAGTTTTGAAACCTTTTTATGATGTATCTTCAAGCTTACTCACTCTTTTCTTGTCTACATTTTGTCTATTGATGAGATCATCAAAGACATATTTCATTTTGTTACAGAATTTTCAATTCCTAGTTTTTCATTTTGATTCTTTCTTTGATTTTCTGTCTTTCTGCTTATATTGAATATAAATAATCCAAGAAGATGGACTATATGAAGAAAGAGAGGGCAGCAGGATTGGAGGAAGACTCATTAACAACTGGTGTTATGCAGGTGACCCGATCTTGCTTGCTGAAAGTGAAGAGGATTTGAAGCAATTACTGCCGAAGCACAAAGATCACAGCCTTCAGCATGGATTATACCTCAACATCAAGAAAACAAAAATCTTTACCACTGGATAAATAAACAACATCACAAAAAGTAGATAAAAGCTTGAGGTTGTCAAATATTTCATTTTACTTGATCCACAATCAATACTCATGGAAGCAGCAGACAAAAAATAAACAGATGCTTTGCACTGGGCTAATCTTCTGCAAAAGAGCTCTTTAAAGTATAAAAAAACAAAGATATCACCTCAAAGACTGAGGTGCACCTGACTCAAGCCATGGTGCTGGCGCCACAGGCATATAAAACCTGTATGACAAATGAAGGAGCTAAAGAAGAAATGACACTTTTGAATTGTGGTGTTGGAGAAGAACATTGGATATACCAAAGACTGCTACAGAACAAACCTGTCATGGAGGGAGCACAGTCAGAGTGTTCCTTAGAAGCAAGGATGGTGGGACTACATCTTACATAGTTCAGACATATGGTCAGGAAGGATCAACCCTTGGAGAAGGACATCATGCTTGGTGAAGTAGAGGGTCGGTAAGAAAGAGAAAGATTCTCAAAGAGATAGATAAACACAGTGGCTGCAACAATGGGCTTAAGCATATCAGTGATTATTGTGGGCACTGTGCAGGACCAGACAGTGTTTCATCCTATTGTACACAATGTCATTATGAGTTGGAACCAACTTGAAGTCACCTAACAATAAGAACTGTTTACATTACCCAACTATTCTTCAGTTTTACATATATATATATATAATTTTAGCCCATTAATCACTAATTATTTTAAATTCCATTTCTGATAATTCTAAATAGTAAGAACAGAATTTATTTATCTTTTACAATGCATTGACAAAGTGCTGATTTCACAATAACACTTCTGAGCATGACTGAAGACAAGGGCATCAAATTTAACTAATTATATTAAATTGCAACCTTTTCATATGCAACTTTTAAAATTCAGTATAGTGAAATGGGAAGTATGCAAAAAGTATTTCTTATAAGGAGAGCTGATGGTACCGTAGTTAAGTGGTTGTCAGTTAAACGAAGGGTTAGTGGTTTGCCTCCACCCAGCTGTTCAATAGGAAAAAGAACTGGCAATATGCTTCTGTAAAGATTAGAGCCCAGAAAACTCTATTGAGGTAGTTGTATTACTTTTTGTGTGATCTCTTTGAGTTGCAAGGTACTTGGCAGCACCTAAAAACAATATATGTCATACTGTTTTGAAAGAATTTATTCCAAAGCATCCTTGAACATAAGTGACTTTCAAAAGTCACCCATATGTCCAGGACAAGAAAAGTCCTGAAAAAAACCTCTCAGCTGTCACCTGGGGCTGATATCCAGGCTCAGTAGGAGTTTGGCTAAGTGTTAAAGAGAGCAAGGAAAGAGCCAGTCAGCAAAGACTGGGAAAAATGTTTATTTGTTGTTGTTGGGCTCCCTCCCTCCCTCCCTCCGTACCTCTCTCTCTCCCTCCTGTAGCAATAATTGAGCACAAGCCACATTAACAGACTTCAATGACCACAAATGTCAAGAAACACATCTTTGTGAAAAATAGAAAGAGTAACAGAACCGATGGACTACAACAGTAGTCTTCAACAGTAAAAAAAAGGGGGGGGAGGGGAGGGAGTGGGAGAAAGAAAGGGGGAGGGGAGGGAAGACAAAGGAGAGGAGGAGACAGGATGGAGGGGTGAAGAAAGATGGGAAAGCACAACATTCCTGGTGATTCCAAGAACACTGTGTTTTTCTCTTCTTCAGATCCCAGTTTCCATAAACTTCTGTGAGTTTTGAATTCATGTAGCATTCCCCTATTACAATTGTTCTCTTCTCTTGTTTTCACCTTAATCTACCTATTTTGAACTAGTCCTTTCTCTACTTCATTGGAATAAAGCAAAAACAAAAATCTAAAGAGAAAGAGATATATTAATGAGCACCAAAATGACATGGGTAAAGACAACCTGAAAGATAGAGTGACCCACATGAGTGGGTATCTACATCGACTTGGGACAAGAAGAGCCAGATGGTACTCGGCAACCACCAGTGACAGCCACAATGGAGCTCACTAAGTTGAGTCTCATTGGCAACACAAGAATAAAAAGGGTGCACCCTGAGATCTCCACTAAAAGACCGCAGTTGATGGTCCAGCGGTTTCACGGTTCCCCTAGGAGCATGCCCCCTAGCCATGATGCTGCCTTTGCCCATAAATCATAACGAAGGTCCACTCTTCAGACACGAATGGATTGGACTTGGCGATGCACAGTGACCATATATTGGATGCACTTTATGGTTCTATGCATCTATAGGATATCATCCTGCTGCCCTCTGGCTGAAGGAAGGAGAGTCGGTTGAGAGGAAGGGAAAGGAGACTGTTGGGAGGATGAGACACGTATGGAGCAGAGAGGAATAGTGTGCTGTCACCGGGCAGGGAGAGTAGTGGAAGCTGCATATAGGTGGGCATGTAAATTTATATGGGAATGTACATTTTCACTCAGTCATTATTAAAAAAAAAAAAAAAGAAAGAAACAGAAATTTTGAGATACACCAATAAGTGCATTAGACAGAAAGACATGGAAACAGACAAAGACAAAACAAATTCACTCACATAGAGAAACTCTCTAAATTCATATCACTAAAATGCGAACAACTATACAAATTTTCTCACCACAGCCTATTGATTTTTCCCTTTCTTTCTTTTCTGCCTTTTTTTCTACGTTTATGTATTTATTTATTTCACTTGGAAAGTGAATTTACTGTTTACTATATTTCTCCCATCCCTAGACAATTTCCTAAAAATCTCCATCACCCTTTTCATCAGATAGGTTTCAGTGTTTTTGTTTCTGTCCCACAAGCAAGAATTTACTTTCAAGAAAAATTCCAAAGTCATCTATTTTTTGATGCATAAATTTTCTTGATGCATGACCTATGTCCAGAAATGTGCAAAAATCTAACATTATCTCTTTTAAGATTTTGGTCTTAGCTTATTATGCTGCTGTAACAGAAATGCCACAAGTGAGTAGCTTCAGTGAACTGAAATTTATCTTCTGAGGCTCATAGTCTGAATTTAGGGCACTAGCTCTAAGGAAGTGATCACTCTCTGTCAAGTCTAGGGCAAGACCTTTATATTTGCCAGATTCTGTTCCTTAGTTCTTTGGGAATTTTCATACATCAAGTATCTTATGTTGTCTGCTCTTGCTTAACTTTGTACCTAATCTTCTTTTTTATATTTCAGAAGTGATTAAGGCATACTCTTCCCTGGCATAATCTCATTAGCAAAGCAACACCCTGGTTCCAGACAATTTACACAGAAGAGTTAGGATTCCAACACATACACTTGGGGGAAACAATCCAATTCATAATGCTCTACCCTTTGTCCTCTAAAATTTATATTTTTCCAATGTATGAAACACATTTACCCTATCACATTATCCCAAAAGTCTTAAATCAACTCTACATCCCAAACTGCATTTTCTGGATTATACTGTTGAGACTAATGGCATCATATGCTGGGTCAAATTTATCTCCATCAGTGGACCTGCAAAACCTACAGTAGAAGTTGTCTGCTTCATAGTACAGTGGTAGAACTGACGGAGGTGGGCATTTCCATTTTAAATGGAAGGGATCAAGCCAAGTCGAGCCAAGTGCCATCGGATCTGACTCATGGCGACCCTAAGGGCCAGGGTAGAACTGACCCCCAGAGTATTCAAGGAGAGTTTGGAAGGGACCAAGGGATTTACAAAAAGGGTGACAAGTACCAAGTAAGAAGAAAACTCAGCAGACAAAATTGCTGATTGTTGCTGTCATAGAAAGAGCACGCCAGCCAGCCAAGTGCCGTCGAGTCGGATCCAACTCATGGCTACCCTAAAAAGAGCATAAGCGGGTCTATATAGAGAACTGAAGTTTATTTTCTCACACTTTAGGAGAATAAAGAACTCCCTCCCACCCCCACCCCACGCAAAATACAAATGTTAAAACCCATTAGTGCTAGTCAGTCCTGACTCATAGCAGTCCTATATGACAGGGTAAGACTGCCCCATATAGCTTCAAGGAAGCAGCCAGGGAATTTGAAGTGATGAGCATTTGGTTAACAGACACAGGACTTAACCACTATATTGTTAGCATTTCCTTAGGAGAAGAGAAGCACAAATTCAGAGCACTGGCTCTAGGAGAAAGCTCTCTCTCTAACAGTTCAGGGAGAAGACTGTTTCCCAGATTCTATTCCTTAGTGCTTGGGCTATGTTTATGTGGTATCTGTCTTTCCCTGTTTTGCCTTGATGGTCTTTTCTTTTTTTTAATTAATTTATTTATTTAGTATGACTGAGTGAAAATGAACATTCCTATATAAATTTACATGCCCACCTATATGCAGCTTCCACTGCTCTCCCTGTCAAGCCAACAGACACGTGAACCAGAATGTTTATCACAGCACAGTCCATGATAGCAAAAAGATAGAATCAACCCAGATGGCCAACAACAGAAGAATGGATAGATAAACTATGGTACATACACTCAATGGAGCACTACGCAATGATAAAGAATAACGATGACTCCAGGAAACATCTCATGACCTGGTTTCAACTGGAAGACATTATGCTGAGTGAAAGCAGTCAGCAACAAAAGGACAAATATTGTGTGAGACCTCTATGATAAGATCTCAGAAACAGACTTATGTATAGAAGAAAAGACTCTTTGACAGCTGCAAGGGAGGGGAGGGAGGGAGGGCGAGGGGGGAGGGTTTAGATTAGATAGTTACTAGAAATCTGGTTGGAAAAAAGCGGTGACAGCACACATTAGAAACAAGAACAACATTAAGTGGACTTCGGCGTAACTTGAGTACTCCTTCCATCTTAACCTAATATTGCAAGTATAGAGTAGCTGGGGCGGGGGGCAGGGGACCATGCTCTTAGGCGAAATCGAAGCCGATTGGCACAACTAGCATTTTGCTAAGACGGCTCTCTGCACCCCACATTGGTGAGTGGCATCTGGGGTCTTAAAAGCTGTCTTTTCTTGCCTTACTTGCTTGTCATTGTATGTCTGTTCTTTTTATATCTGGCAACTTTCAGATACAGTCTTTGTTGGAATGGGCTTGTCAACATTAAAAATATACATATATGTTATTTCCAAATGGTCCTACTTCTACAGCTGTAAGAGTTAAGATTCCAATGTATAATTTTGGGAGATATAATGAGTGAATATCTGTATTATATAATTTTCTCAGTAACCACAGTAGCATATTGCAGTAAATATTCCAGGATGGGAGTGGTGGGAGGCACAGTGGACAAATAGATGGTGTTTATGCTTTATTGGTATGATTATAAAATTGTAATCATCATTCTAGAAGACAATTTAGCATTTTGATTTTAAAATTGTTCATATTATGTAGTCTTTAGCCCTGGAATTCTACCTGAAGTAGTTTACTTGGATAACCTAATTCAGAAAATTGGCATTGATAAAGCTGGTAGAACTTTTAGTACACATTTGAACAATTCATTTTTTTTATAACCTAGTACACATATTGATCTAATCTTTAACCCTGGAGGTCATTATTCATATATTATATTGCTCATTATCTTAATATGCAAATAAAGTTAGCTAAATAGAAATAAAATGTTATTTTTAATTATGCTCACATAGCCATACTATGACAGTGCCATGATACTATAAATACAAAAATTTGATCTGAAGAGTCATTATCCTTTTTTGATTTATTTTATAACTTAATCCATTAGGATTCAATTCTGTCAAATTATAATTCTAACTTAAATTGTTCTGTAGCTTATATTGAACTGCACATATAGTTAGGTGTAAACCTGTATTTGGTGTACGCTTCTTATAGGAAAAAAATATGAGGTTGATAAGTTGTAATACTTCTTGAATCATAGATCAACAAGTTCTTCAGAATTTTTGAGAGAGGCATGTATGAAGCTAAAATGGTGATATTTGAAAGGTCTCAAAGAAATCTTAAGGGTTTGGATAAAGCCTACAGCTGAACTATCAAACTACATAGTCGTGTTTAGAACATATTTATAAGACTGGCTTGCAGTCACTAACAAAATTACACACAAAAAATAAAGGAAAACAAACTCAAAAATTCTATGAATCATCTAAAGGCCAAAATCAACAAACTTGACCTTATAAACGTATATAGAACACCCCACCCAACAGCAGCTAAGTATACATTCTTTTCCAGCACAAGAAACATTTAAGTATCTCCCCCCAAAAAAGAAACACCAAAATAATACAAAGTGTTTTTTCCTGATTACAATGCCATGACAGTAAAAATTGATAACAGGAAGAACAAAGAAAAAAAATCAAACAATGGACATTAAATAACACCTTGTTTAGAAATAACCAAGTAATTAAAAAAAAAAAAAAAAAAACCCTCAAAGGTAGATTCAAAAAAATTCCTAGAACTAAATAAGAATCAAAACAAAGTGTACCAAAACATTTGAGACACAGCAAAAAGCAATGTGGAGGTGAATTTATCACAAGAAACACATAAATCAAAAAAGAAGGCTGGACCTGTATCTAAATGTTAGTCCTTCAACTCAAAGCAAATGGAAAGGGAGTGAGAGTGGGGTGCTGCTCTAACAAATACCTAAAATGTGGAAGCCATTTTGAAACTGTGAATGGATAGAAGATTCAGAAGGAGCAGAGGAGAACTGTTAACACTGAAGAAGGTGCAGATGGTGAGAACAGAAGAGCAGAGGACCCACAGCAGCAACAGCGGCAACAACAGAACCAGAGGCAGCGCTGGAGCCGACCCATGGAGCGAGAGAGCTGAGTGCCTGCGCACAGTTTTGCTTGTGGAACGGGGTGCCTCTGGGCACTTGAATAGGTGGAGCTGGCCTCTCTGACCCAGAGTGAGAGTGCTGAGTGCCTTTGTGCAGGATGCTTTCCGACAAGAGTGGAGTGCCTCTGAGCACCTGAATCAGTGGAGCTACAGAGCTTTGGAACACTTGCCTCAGCAGGGTAGATGTGGGCCTGAGGCCCGGGCCATGCGGACATAGGAAGCAGAAGCTGAAGAGGCAAACCGCGTGAAAAGCTGAGCTGCCTCAGTATCAAAAGGTATGGCCATGACCTCGGGGGTTTGAAAGGGTTGAACCATGGTGTGTGTCTGTAATGGTGGAATTGCCACTCGTTTGGGCTTAGGGTGCACCTAAACCCGATGGGACAGAGTTTCTGTCCAAGTGGGCCTTGAAGGCAGAGTTGTAGTACAGAGCTGGGGGTCTCCACTCAGAAACCAGTGAGTGTGGCCAATACCTAGAGTCTGGAGGGCAGGGCTGTTGTGTAAAATGTCTCAGAAAATGGAAGATTATTTTCAAAGCTTCAAGGGCTAATGTAATGTGTTCTTTTGACTTGCCTGTTAATGCCTTCTTTCCTACAATTTCTCCCATTTGTAATAGAATGTCTAACTTGTGCCTGTTCTGCCATTGTAACTTTGGAAGCAAATTGCTTACATTTTAGGTTTCATAGATGTAAGGAAAATTTTGAACTTTAGACTTGGAACTGGTTTAAGACTTCTGTCGTATGGGATAAATGTGTTAGATGTTTCAATGATGTGATTTTTGAGGTGACAAAGAGTGGGATGCCATAGATTGAATTGTGTCCCCCCCAAAAATATGTGTAGCCATGTGGCTGGGCTGTGATTTCCAATATTTTACGATTGTCCTTCATTTTGTGATTTTCCTGTGCTGTATGTTAAAGGATTAGGGTGGGACTGTAAATCTCTTTATAGGATTACCTCCCTGCTTCACTGTAAAATGAGTTTCCCTGGAGTACTTCTTGCCCCACTTTTAATCCTTTCATCCTGCAAGAGATAAAAAGAAAGGGAAGCAGACTGAGAATTGGGAACCTCACACCATCAAGAAAGCAGCACAGGGAGAAGACCGCATCCTTCAGACCTGAGATTACTGAGCCAAGATGCTCCCTGGGCAAAGACTGATACAGTACCAGACTTTCCTCTAGAGCTGACAAGGGAAAAAGCCTTCCCCTGGAGTGAACATCCTGAATTTGGACTTGTAGCCTGCCAGACTGTGTAAGAATAAACCTTCCTTTGTTAAAGCCATCCACTCTGGTATTTTTGTTAGAGCAGCCCTGGCTGACTAAAAAAGAGAGCAACAAAAGAAGCTCACAGCCACCAGAAGAAAGGAAATATAAAGATTGGGGCAGAAATAAATGAAACAGGGAACAAATAAATGAAACAATAGGCAGAATTAATAAAACCAGGAATTGTTTCTTTGAAAAGATCAACAAAATCAATTAACCACCAACCAAACTCATAAGGAGACAAAGAAAGAGAAAGCAAATAACCTAAATAAGACAATACAACAGATCCAATTAAAATAAAAAGAATAATAACAGGATGAATAATAACAGGACTCCAACAATTTTGGGAAACTGAAGGAAATGGACAGATTTCTAGAAACACACTACCTCCCTAAATTAACACATACTGAGAGAGAAAATCTGAACAGACTCATAAAAAGGGAAGAGATGACAACACAAGGAGAGGGCAGAGCAAAAAAGTAAAAGAGCAAAGAGCTTCGTTGTGAATCTGCCTGTGTCTAGACTTCTTGTTGTATAAGGTGATTCGACGTCTTTATTGTGTAAGTCATTGACAATAAATTATTCTTTTTCTCTTCCAAAAAAAAAAAAAAAGAAAGAAAAGAAATCCAGAAAAAATCCTGGAATGAGGCCTGTGAATGGCTTTGTAATAAGAAAAAAATAATAATAAAGGATTTTTTGTTTGCTAAGAAAAAAAAATTTATAAAACTACTAAAAAGGTTTAGCCTGCATGGCTTCACTGAAGAATTCCATCACACATTCAGAGAAGAAATCACACTAGTACTATCCAGACTCCTTCAGAGCATAGAAGAGGAAGGAATATTCATGAATTCATTTTATGAAACCAGCGTAACCCTGATACCAATGCAGAGACACCAACAAAAATAAAATTCACTGTCTTTCATGACTATAGATGCAGAAATTCTCCATAAAGTTCTAGCCAATAGAACTCAACATCACATAAAAAAGTGCACAGCCTGACCAAACTGAAGTCACACCAGGAATGCAAGAATGATTCAACATTAGAAAATCAGCTAATATAATCCACCTCTTGGCTGGCATAAATAAAATTAATAAAAGAATCACATGACCATCTCAGCTGACACAGAAAAGGCAATTGATGAAGTCCAACATCCATTCCTGACAAAAACATTCAATATAATAGGACTAGAAGGGAAATTTCTCAACACAACAAAGGCCATCTATACAATACCAGTATCCCACATCTCTTTCGATGAAGAGAGGCTGAAACTATCCCACCTGAGACAGGAGCAAGACCAGGATGCCCTTTATCACCACTCCTATTTAGCGCTGTGCTGGAAGTTCTACGGTAATTAGGAAAGAAAAAGAAATAAAGAGCATCCAAATTAGAAAAGAAGTGAAACTATATTTATAGATGACATGATCTTGTTTATAAAATAACCTAAAGATTCCGCAAGAAAATTACCACAACTAATAAATACTTCAGCGGAGTAGCAAGATAAAAGATCAACATTTTAAAAAAAAGCATATTGTCCTTAAACAAAAACACAGTACTTTTAAAAGTTGAAAATAATTTTTATTACTGTGGATCAATCTGCTAAACTTTACAAACTATTTTATTCTATTTTGATAAACCATTTATTATTTAGTAGAAGTATAATTTTATGATTCTGTATTCCTAAAATTTTAAGTTAGGATGGGGGAATTTAGGTGAATAAATTACTTTAAAAACATAAGCATCTGTATTTTAACTCAAAGGTATCCTTAATATCTATTATAAAATTAACTTGCTTGTTTATAATTGGCTATTTTATCTATATAATTTTAAAATTCATCAAAAGTGAAAATTATATTGTTTTTACAAATTTATCTGATTGCATGTCTTTGATGGCTCATAGTATGCTCCCTTGTATACTTACACCTAACTACTGTATGATAGAAGTTTCCTGAAGACAAAGATTCTTTTATAATCTTTTAACTTATACTTTACTCATCATAATGTCCTACATACTTTGAGGGTCTGTAGATTAGTTAGATTACAAGGCATTATTTCAAAATTAGTACAGTACTAGTGCTGAAAAAATATATTTAATGTCTTTTTTCCCCCCTAGTATACATGTCTTAATTTTGTGAACGTGTTGGTAGAAGAGAGGAATTAGACGATAAATAATTGTGAGTTTTCTTCCTCCCTACAGGGAATAATTTTTCTTTTGACAAAAGTAGAGAAATTAAAAGTCAGAATTAAATTGAAAAGATTATGCTTATAACCTAAGTTTTGAAAATGAGCATTTTGTCATCATGCTGATGTATGGATATCAGAGTATTTTCAATGTGTACAAATATATTTATATAAAATCTTGACTTTTTTCTTAATTAACCAAAACTTCATGAACAATGTTTGAAGTATATGCAGATGATGTAGATGATAAAGAAGTGAAGTCTATTGTAGCATGTTGACTAATTTTGCTTTTTAGGACCTAAAAAGCAAGTACACGGTTTTAATACACTGTGGTTTGAATTTTAATTATTTCTTCTTTCTCATTGCATTTCTGTGGCTCACTAAAAATCCTATTGGATAGTAACATACAAGAAAAAGTGCACAAATATAACCCAGTTACTCTACGAAATACTTAATAAGTCTATCCACACAAAAAAACTTATCAAATTAGTTTTCATACTTGCTGAAAATTACAAAAAAATTGTCCATTTACCATTAGAATGAAGTATATTACATTTATATAAACTGTTAAATAATATATGTGCTGAATTAATGTTATGCTTTAAACCTCATAATAAAGTGGATAAAAACAAAAATGATAATAAAAATGTCAAGCACCATATAATGTAGGATTTATTTATACATTAAGTTCAAGAACAGGTAAAATTGCTCTACATTTGTATAAATATGAACAGATGTTACCTTTGTGTAGGGATTACTGACTGGGGTCATGAGGGCTCTCTATAGTCTTGACAAGAGACAGAATAATCTTGGGGCTAATTATGTTATTATAAATAATCTGTTCCACTTTGAGTCTCAATATGCATACTTTTAATAATGAATATATCAATTAACTTTATATTTCCAAAAAATAAGTGTTTGAATCGATTCCTTTTACACATAGCAGGATTGTAAATTATTCCTATTTGATTTGTAAACTGGAATTTTTATTCTGAACTTTAGCTATTAATGTTCAAAAATTCCATTGTTAATTCCAAAAATGCATCAAAATGTTACAGTCATTACATGATTTACTAATAGACTTACAATTTACATATTCTAATAAACAAATACATCTGCTTAAAGGTATAAGATGTTTTCATATTTTTGCAAGTTATATTCCTATTTGCACAAGATTATGATAACTTGAAATAAGTAAAAGATATTGTCTAAGCTTAAAAGTTCAGCCAAGGAATGGGAAACACCTGGAGAATAATATAGAATAATGCTAGACTGTGTGGAACAGAACATGAATACTTGTAACACTCAGAAAAAAGGAGACTATAAGTAAGATTTTATGGAATTTGCTTATTATTTTATAAATTTTATAGAATTTGCTTGTGCATGAATAACTTATGAATATTTCAGTTAGTGTGAAAAATATAAAAACACAGAAGCAAAAATTCTACTGATGTTATGAACAGCTCTGCCTAACTGATCCAGTTATGGCCACAGATTAGGGCCTCTGCACTATTCAAGGAGCCTGGGTAGTACAACGCTTAAGAGCTCAGCTGATAGCCAAAAGATTCATGGTTAGAATCCACAAAGCACACCTTGGAAACTCTAGGGAACAGTTTAACTGCGACCGATAGGTTCACTATGAGTCAGAACCAACTAAACAGCAGCAGGAAGGGCACTATTCAATCATACTGCTTTCAATCAAAATGTTCCTTCTGTGTGAAATCTTACAAATTATTTATAGAATGCATGCCATCTGCAAGGTAAAGTGTTTTAACTAGAAAATACACACTTTAACATATAAGAATAGCTCACAGGGATATACACGAGACAAATTAAACTGAAAATGATCCAACGTAAGATAATTATACAAAATGACTAATGTACTAGCATAAAATCAGTTAACAAAATGATATAGAAATAGCCCTTGTTCATAGTATTTTAAATTTTTAAATTCTAAAATAAATCCTAAAAATAAACTTAATGAAAGCTACTTAAAACAGCACAATAGAGTCATATATTGGAATAAAAAAGAAGTGTAAAGAGCTTATCTGTTAGAAAATACAAATACACACACACAGACACACACGTATAGATTTAAAAATAATCACATCCTGAAAATTATGCCATTTTTTAAATTTTATTTTTTTGAAATAGAGACCACTAAACTAAATTAACTTTCAGGCATATTGACATATATGTTTTTTAAGAATGCAACAGTTAAAAGTATAGGCTTTGTAAGATCCGACTCGACGGCACTTGGCTTGGCTTGTAAGATAAACTGAGGAATAAGCAAAGATTATATCTAGATTTAATGTATACTATAGACAGCATTTCTAATGAGTATTTAGTGGTAGACTAGTCAATGACTAATGATGAATAAAAATATTTTTATTTTGAGCAAAAAATAAAATTAGACCAAATCCCAAAGCCATACACAAAACAGATTAGTGTGATTGAAATTCTGAAAAATATAGTTATAGAAGTAATAAAAGAAAACAACAAAGATAACCTTACCACCATAAACAAAAAAGGATATATTTGAATGCATAAACATTGATAAATTGAGTATAATGATTAACACCTTGGACAAAAGTATAAAATAATCAACTGGCTAACATGTTTCTATATAAATACCAAGTAATGTGTAAATATCCCACAAGTCTGCAAAGTAACCTACTCTTAGACTTATTCCATAATATTACTTGCTGAATGAGGTGATCCTTTCCAAAAGTGGGAAAAAAGCGTAGTCTCAGGAAGGAAGAATCAGGACAGAAGCATCTTTTAGCAACTGGACTGAACTGATTTTAATAGTAATTAATTAACTCTTTGCTTATTCATCATTCCAAATCAACCATCTCCTGTGTGGTTCTCTATAAGGTATGAGCACTTCCTGTAGTTATGGGTATTTGGGCTCCAGTGGCAAAGAGAGTAAGTCATGGTTGTTTATTCTTCATATCCTGTGCAGGCAATCTCTCTGTTACAAGCACTTAATTTGCAATGTATACTTAGGCCTATTATATCACAAATTTGAATTAAATGCAACAGTTCATGATAACAAGTGCACATAGTACTTCGTGACATTCTTGAAAATACTGAGTGATTTGGAAGTATTTAAGTGTTTTACATATATTAAAAACCACTACCATTGATTGAATCCCAATTTATAGCGATCTTGTGAAACAAAGTACAATTATCCCATACGGTTTATAAGGAAAGGCTGGTGAGTATGTATTGCTGTTCTTTGGTTAGCAACCATGACTCCTAATCACTGTGCCACCAGGGCTCCAAAACAAAGATGAAATATATGCTGTATTTTATATATGATCATTGGATTAACTGATGTTAAATGATGACCTTATTTACCTGTTTAGACTTACCTGCAAATTCCACTTGAAGGAACTTTGGAACAGATCTTGTTCTTAATCTGGGGACTGCTTTACTACATTTTATATGGTGAAAGGACAATTGTCTGACAGAGAGACCAGCTTCTGTGACTGCCTTATTCCTGTGTGAGCAAAAGTCCAAGTCACTGGTGGATATGAGGGCAAGGCAAGGATAGGGTGAGGTAGAATGAGGGCTGAAAGCAGGAGGAATGAAATTTGAGGTTGGAGAATGGAGAGCTATTTCCAAAGGAGAAATCTATCTCAACTTGGACTCTAGACCTAATAAATATTGTAATAATGCTATCAATTTCATGGTGACTCGAGGGGCTAGAGTCCCCATGAGTCAGATCAGACTTGATGGCACTTGGCTGGCTATCAATTTACCAGAAATGATCCAACTTGGGACCCTCTTGCCACTCAAGTTTCAGTGATTTATTTTGTTCATCAGCATTGCCACTTAAGGAGGGGCAGGTTGGCTGCAGGTGATCTGTTTGCCTTGAGTTTAGGAACATGACTGTTGATAGAAGTTTGGCTTAGATCAGGTGGGATATTGTACATAAAGTTAGCCACCAGCACTTGATTCTCAGTTTACGTTTCGTATATTTTTTACTAATTCAAGGACAGTTGCAACCTGCTGATTGTTTCAGCATTGGTCATGATTTTCAGAATGGTCCTTAAGGTGAGGATAGTGACACTTTGTCTGTCTTAATTTGATAATATTACCAGGAGGAACCAGTCTCTAAAGAAGAACCTTAAGCTTGGTGAAATAAAGGATCAGCAAAAAAGAGGCAATCCCTTAAAAAAACGAATTGACACAGTAGTGTCAACGATTGTAAGAATGGCCCAGACTGAGTAGCATTTTGCTCTGTTGTGCACTGGGTTGCTATGAGTTGGAATAAGCTCTACAGCAGCTAACAAGAAAAACACCATCATTGTCAGCAAAATGTATAGGCAATTGTCAAGATCTCCCCTAAGAACAATTAGGTTGAATCAGGATTCACTGAAAATTCTCCAGGCTTGTTAAAGTATCGTGCCCCTTGCCATTTCTTGCCTGATAAGACCACTGTGCCATCCTCGGATAACAGATCCTTGAACTTTGTACAGTACTTCACAGTAACAGTTGACCTAGACTTGTGGGGGCACCAGTAGGGTGACCAGCCTTCCACATCAAAAAAATCCATGCTACGTAGGTCAATTAGAGCCCAAAACATCATCTATGAGTCAAGCCCAGTCTTCAAGGAAATTTTACAATCTTTCAGCAAAGAAGCCATTTTTTCATTTCATGCTGTGGCAGTCAATTAATTAAATTTAGCTTATAAAAACAAAGCAATACCATTACTGTCACTTGATTCTGACTCATGAAGACAACATTCCATACGGGCAGGCAGTCCATTTTTCATTTGGTTCTTGGGCGAGGTCCACAAAGAGATACTTAGCCTCGTGGCAAGAGAGAGAATGGCATTTCCCTTCCATTTGAAAACCGAACTCTTCTTCTTGGTCTTCAGCACCTTTTTATCTGTCAGATTCACGATAACCAAAAAAAAAAAAAAAAAAATGAACATAGAGAATTGATTCCAGCTCATTATGATCCTTTTGTTTTGAGGTACAGACAAGTTGGTTGCAGATCAACAACCCCGAGTACAACAGATTGAAACACTGTTCTCTCCTGTGTCGTTCTCATGATCCTTGTACTTGAGTCCATCGTTGCAGTCTCTGTGTCAGTTAGTTTCATGGAAGGTCATACTCTTTTGAGCTGATTCTATAATTTACCAAGTACGATGTCTTTCTCCTGGGACTGTTCCTTCTTGATAACATGTCCAAAGAATGTGAGAAGAATCTCCTCATACTTGGTTTTAAGGAGTGTTCTGGATATACTTCTTTCAAAACACATGTTTTTCTTTCTTTGACACTCCAGGAGGGATATATTCAATACTCTTTGCAAACACCATACTATAAAGGTATTTATACTTCCTCCATATTCCTCATTCACTGTTCACCTTTCACATGCGTATGAGATGAATAAAAACCCTATGACTTAAATGAGACACACACTAGTCCTTAAAGTGTTATCTTTGCTTTTTAACACTGAAACAGTTTTGACAGCAGATTTGCCCAGTGCAAGCTATCTTTGATTTCTTAACTTCTACTACATTTAGATTGAAAATCTAGATAAAAGTAAATCTTGGACAACTTAACTCTTTTCTCCATTTATCATAATGTTGCTTATTAGTCCAGTCGTGAGGAATTTTATTTTCTTGATGTTACACTGTGATCCATAGTGAAGACTGTGGCTTTGGATCTTCCTGAGGGAGTGTCTCAGGTCCTCTTCATTTTCAACAAACAAGGCGGTGTTATCTGTACAACATCTGTTGTTAATGACTCTTCCTCCAACCCTTGATGGCCTGTTCTTCTTCACATGCTCCAGCTTTTTAGATGATTTCCTCAGCAGACAGATTGAATACACGTGGTGAAAGGATACCATCTCGATAGATATATTTTCTGACTTTAAATCAGGCAGCATCCTCTTGTCCTGTTCCCGTGACTGCATCTTGATCTATGTACAGGTTCCTCATGAACACAATTAACTATTCTGTAATTCCCATTCTTCGTAACACTATCCATAAATTGTTATGATTCACACAGTCAGATTCATTAGTGTATTCATGAAAACACAGGTAACTCTTTTTCTGATATTTTTTACTTTAAGCTAGGATTCATCTGATGTCAGCAATGATATCTCTGGCTCTATGTTCTCTTCTAAATCCAGCATGAATTTCTGGATGTTTCTTGTCAAAGTATTGCTGCAGCCACATTTGAATGATCTCCAGGAAAGTTTTACTTGTATGTGATATTAATGATTTTGTTTGATAATTTCCGTATTCACTTGGATGACCTTTCTTTGGAATAGACATAAAATAGGTATATTCTAGGTGATTGGCCACGCTACTGCCTTCCAAATATCCTGACGTAGATGGGTGAGAACTTACAGCACTGCCTTCATTTGTTGAAATATCGCTGTTGGTATTGCCAAAAGCTGGATACTTGTTTTTAATCAATACCTTCAGTGCAGCTTGGACATACATCTTCATTCAGTACCGTCAATTCATGATCATATGCTACCTTCTGAAATGTTCAAATGTTGAGCAATTCTTTTTGCAATAGTGACTGTGTATTCTTTCCATAGTATTTTGATGCTTTTTGCATATGAGATCTGACAACTGAGCTGGTGAACTCATTCTAGAAAAAGTGCTACATACCTCGTTCCTGAATATCACTATGATCACCTTTGAAGTACTCTCCTTGGGAAACTATACACTGATGCCAGGACCTAGTCTATCCTTCAAAGCAATTTTGAAACTTTTTTTGTAATGGCCATCAGAGCTGTCTTTGTATTACCCTTGATGTCCTGAATGTCATCAAAATGTCTTCCTTTCAAACTTTCTTTTGTCTTTGAGTAAAGAAAAACGTCATTTGGGACCACAACTGGTGAATAGGGAGGGTGTTCCAGTGTAATTATTTTACTTACTGGCTAAAAATTCCCTCACAGACAGTGTTACATAAGCTGGTACATTGTCATGATGCAAGAGCCATGAGTTGTTGGCAAAAAGTTCAGGCTGTTTTTGTCTTTTTCATGCAGCCTTTTCAGCACTTCCTAATAGAAAACTTGGTTAACTGTTTGACTTGTTGGTAGAAATTCATAATGAACAATCCTTCTGATATCAAAAAAATTTAGCAACATTGTTGTGACTCTTGATCTGGACTGACAGAACATTTTTGGTCATGTAGAACTGGAAGACATCCACTGTGCACTTTGACATTTTGTTTCAAGGTCACATTGGTACACCCATGTTTCATTACCAGTTATAACATAGCCCAAAACATTCTCTTGCTTCTCCAAAAGGTCTTGACAAACTTTGACTCTTTGCTTTTGTTCATCGGTAAACTTATTTGGGACCATTTTTGTACACATCTTTCTCATGCCAAGATTTTCATTTAAGGTTTTCCTAACTGTTTCTCTGTTGGTGTGTACTTGATCTACTATGCTTCCCAAAGTCAGCCAATGATTTTGATGCATAATTTGACAAATTTTTGCAATCTATTTAATCAGTTCATCTCCTGACTGGCTGCCCTGACCTGTTTTTATCAGTGATACATCCTCTCTCTTCAGAAAAACATTCAGTCCCTTTGTACATTGCTATTTTCTTCATGGCATTATCCTCATAAATGTGGAGTAACAAATCCCTGACTTTACTTCTGTTCTTGCCAAACTTAACAAGAAATTTAATATTTGTTTTCTGCTCTAATTCAAGCTCAATTTTCTTGTGACAGCACACAAAAACATGCAAAAAGGATAATGAAGGGCACTCAGCAAGACACTGCCACCTGTCTACATGAACACAGCTGTGAGACCCTGATATACTAAGGTCATGAAACTTTTCCTGAGTTGTTAGTACAGTTCCACCGCCATAAGCACATGGTGATAAGTTTGCAAACTTGTCAGATTCATAATGTAATATTTTCCCCATAAAATTTCTCAGTGTAGCAACTCAAGGCTTGAATTTTTTCTCCAGCTCTTTCAGCTCAGGAAATGCTGAGCATGTTATTCTATTTTAGTTTTCTAACTCCAGATCTTTGCACGTTTCGGTATAATGCATTATTTGGTCTTTTCAAGCCACCCTTTGAAATCTTCTGTTCAGCTCTTTTACCTCAATATCTCTTCCATTTGCTTTAGCTACTAGATGTTCAAAAGGAAGCTTCAGAGTGTCTTCTGATATCCATTTTAGTTTTTCTTTTCTTTCCTATGTTTGTAATGGCTTCTTGCTTTTTTTCATGTATAATATCCTTGATATTATTCCAAAACTTGTCTCATTTTTGATCACTAATTTTGATGCTTCAAATCTTTTGTTGCAGTTGTTTCTAAATTCAAGTGAGTTATACACTTAAGGTCATACTGTGGCTCTTGTGGATGTATTCACCTATTCTTGTCAGAACAGTGCAAGGGGTCCAGTGAGGAACATTGCTCATCAGCAAGTGTGAATTAAAGCTGAAGAAAATTATATCAAGTCCACATGAGCCAACTGGAGTGCATAGAGTTATGGATTTAGAACATACATCTGGAGGCAAAATTGTATAATTGTACAGAGATATGTTTTAAACTAGAGGTAACTAAGCCTGCCACGCATTAACTGAAGGCTCAAAGCTAGCCATTTTGAATTTCTAAGCTCAATTTCTTTATTTATTAAAAAGTTGAATGTGTTAAAATGTTTTGAATTTGTTAAAACTTGAACTTTCATATGAGCAATTGATGGTCTGTTCTGTATTTAGCCCTGGCTTTGTCCTAACTCATGATATTGAGATTTCCCATTGTCTCTTTCCAAATGATAATAATAATGGCATTTTCTAGAATTTCACAAATAAAATATACATAAATTATTGGAAAGTAAAATTTTGTGACAACATAATGGGAATAAGTTATAAATTTGGCAACTATTAAAATTATTTTGTGTACTGTCTGAAATTATGTTTAGGCTTCTATGACAGTCACTTAACCCATTATTAATATTGTGAGAACCTCTAGTGTAATTTCTTAATAACAGTCTTATTTATAACCCTGGTAGTTAGGTTAATAAATAGTCATTGCTTTCAATTTTAAAACAACATATTAATTATAATGTATTCAATCATATTTAAAATTTAGTTCACAAATATAACATTTATTATTATTATAACTATTTTATTATGGAAATAATAATTGTAATATCTAAAGTAAGTGTAGCATAGCACAATATTTGATTTTTTCCAACAATTTCATGTCATTCTTACTTATGCAGATATGTAAATATGTAAGTATTGAAATACTTTAGAAACAAGAATAGGGTTCATCTCAGGAGAGACCAGTCCCTGGAAAAAGACATCATGTTTCGTAAATGAGACTATCAACAAAAAAGATGAAGACCCTCAATGAGATGGATTGACACAATGGCTTCAGGAGTGGACTCTAGCATATCTAAGATTGTTACAGTGGTGCAGGACTAGGTAGGATTTCCTTCTGTTGAACACAGGTTAGATATCAGACAAAAAACACTCATGGTCACAGTTGTTCTTGAGGATTTGTTCTAATTTTCTTCAACTCCAACTTGAACTTGCATATAAGCAATTGATTGTCTGTTCTATATTAAGCCCTAGCTTTGTCCTAACTCATGATATTGAGATTTCTCATTGTCTCTTTCCAAAGATGTAGTTGACCTGATAGATTTGTAGTTCATTTGGCAATGTCCATGTGCACAGTGACTGCTTATATTTGTTAAAAAATTGAACTGGGAATGGGTGGAGAGGAGGGGAAAGGAGACTGTCAGGAAGATGAGACATGTATGGAGCAGAGAGGAATAATGTACTGTCACCAGCCAGGGAGAGCAGTGGAAGCTGCATATAGGTGGGCGTGTAAATTTATACAGGAATGCACATTTTCACTCAGTCATAATGAAAAAAAGAAAAAACTCAACTTGTTAAACTTTTTTGAATTTGTTAAAACTTTAACTTGCAGTATTTACAGCAAAGGAGTCTTTGGCCTTGCAAAATTCTGTATGAGATCTCTGGGATCATTTCTATCACTGAGGCCATGTTTTGAAACTACTAATCTTTCCTTCTTTCCATTTTTTGCATTCCAATCATGAGTAACTATCAATGCAACTTGATAGCATGTTTGATCAGTTTCAAATTGCAGAAGTTGGTAGAAATCTTCAGCTTCTTCAATTTTGGCCTTAGAGGTTGGCACGTAAATTTGAATAATAGTCATATTAACTGATTTTCACTGTAGACAAATGAATATTATCCTATCACTGACAGCTTATACTTCTGGATAGAACTTGAGATGTATTTTTTGACAATGAACAGATGTAACTTATGTTCAGTTTGTCATTCTCGACATAGTAGACTGTATGATTGTCTTATTTAAAATGGTCAGCACCAGCTCATTAATGCCTAGGATACTGATGGGTCATTTTGGAAACTTCCGGTTTTCCTAGATTCATACTTCATATTTTCACTTATTAATGAATATTTTGTGCCATCTATCTCCATTTTAATTGACTCTTTCCACATCACTAGAGTTGAGTCTACTTTGAGAAAATATCTTTTTCCGAGTCAAATTTTGGGACTTTTCCAAAATAAAGGCTCATCTTCTGGCACTGCATCAATGTTTCTGTGCTATCTGTAAGGTTTTCATTGGCTAATTTTTTTCAGAAGTGAATTGCTAGAATTTTCTTCACAATCTGTCTTTGAAAGATCCTCTGACACCTGAAAACCAACATACATGGGGTGGTGTGATCCTGTAGTGTTCTACTGCTCAGTAGGCTTTCTGAGGCTATAGTCTTTACAAGCTTAACACCTCTGTAAGCGTACCGTATTGTAGTGGCTTGTCTGTTGCTATGAAGCTGGAAGTTATGCCACTGGTATTTCAAATACTGCCAGGTTTACCTATGGTGAACAGGTTTCAGTCAGACTCCTAGAATGAAGTGGATTAGGAAGAAGAACCTGGCTGTCTACTTCTGAAAAAAAAAATTGGCCACTGAAAATCATACCAATAGTATCAAAATAAGATAGGTGGAATATACACAGCCACTGCACAAGAAGAATTGATACATGTTTAACTATTTCAGGAAGTAGCAAATAATCAAGGGCAAATAGTATTGAAGAAAAAAGTTCAAGCTTCACTACGGGAATAAAAATGAGCCTTCTGGAATTTGTAGAATGCTAATTGAGATATTTCAACAAATGAATGAAGCTCTTAGGGTTGCTTACTCCTCTATGAAAGAAATTTGGAAGACAGCTTCCTGTTCAATGCTTTGGAAGAGGTCCACATTTGTGTTCATTCCAAAGAAAAGTAAGGCAAAAGAATAGGGAAATTATTGAGCAATATCATTAATATCACATACAATTAAAATTGTTCTCAAGATTATTCAAGACCAATTGCAGGAGTGGATCAGCAGGGAACTTCCAGAAGCTCAAGCTGGATTCAGAATAGGTTATGGAACAAAGGTGTAATGCATTGCATTGTGTCCCTGCACATGTAGTATGGATTTGACTTGGATATGAGCCCCAATATGGTACAATTCCTCCCATGTGTTCTCAATCCTGTTTCTGTGCTGTTGATAAGGGAAGATGGACAGCAGTTGTGTTGATGAGACAGGACTCAAGTTGCCAGCCATGAGATATAAGGGAGAGAAGTGAGCAGGGTAAGTTGAGAAACTCATACCACCAAGAAGACAGCACTGAGAGCAGGGAACACCCTTTGGACTTGAGGTTCCTCTGACAAGATGCTGTCCTTGAATTTGGACTCAATGTACTGGACTCTGATAATTTCTCTTTATTAATGGACTTTATAACTCATGAATAGATTTGTGGGTTAGCAGACTGTGACAATAAAGTTTCTCGTCATGAAACCATTCACTTATGGTATTTTCTGTTGGAGCAGTACCAGGTGACTAAACAAAAAGATATCATTGATGTCAGATCAATCTTGATTGAAAGTCAAGAATACCAAAAAGGTGTTTACCTGTGTTTTATTGACTTTGCAAAGTCATTCAACTGTGTGGACTACAACAAAGTATGGATAATGTTGTGAAGAATGCAAATTCCAGAACTCTTAATTGTACTCCTGGGGAATTTGTATTCATACCAAGAGACAGTCATTTAAACAGCAAAAGCAGGTATTGTGCAGTTTTAAGGACAAATGTGCATCAGATTTGTACCTTTTAGCCATACATATTCAGTCTGCATGCTGAGCAAATAATTCAAGAGGTTGGATTATGTGAAGAAGACCAGGACACTAAGATTAGAGGGAAATTTATTAACAACCTGCAATATGAAGATAACAACTTTGGCTGCTGAAAGTGAAGAGAACTTGAAGCATGTACTCATGAATGAAGACTATCGTCTTCAGCATGGATTGTAACATCATGATAAATGAAGAAAACCTTGATGTTGACAAGGATTTCATTTTTCTAACATCCACAATTAACACCCATAAATGTAGTGGTTTTTGATGTGTGATGTTCTGCCCTAGGCACATCTGCAGAATCTCTCTTTAAAAAGTGTTGAAAAGCAAAGATATGACTTTAAGGACAAAGGTGTGCCTAATCTACGCCATGGTATTTTGAAGCATAGTAATTAAAAGCTCCACTGCTAAACAAAAGGTCAGCAGTTCAAATCCACCAGATACTCCCAGAAAACCTTATAGAATAGCTTCTATTCTGCCCTATTGTGTCGCTATGTGTCCGAAACTACTCAGTGGTACCTAATCATAACAACATAACTGTGAAAATGCTGAACAGTGAATAAGAAAGACTGTAGATGCTTTTGAGTCATTTCATTGTATTTTCATGATGAATTAGTTTTCTAATATGTTGTTGAATTCTACTGTCAAGGATTTTGTTGAAGAGTTTTATATCTAGGTTCATGAGTGATGTTGGTCTGTAGTTTTCCTTTTTTGTGGGATCTTTCATTGGCTTTGGTGTAGGGTTGTTCTGGCTTCATAGAATGGATTTGGGAGTATTCCATCCCTTTCTATGCTGTGATATAGTCTCAGTAGTATTGAAGTTAACTCTTAAAGTTTAGTAGAATTCTCCAGTGAAGCCATCTGGGCCAGGAATTTTTTTTGGTTAGTAATTTTTGATGACTTTTACAATGTCTTCCTTTGTAATAGATTTATTAAGTTGTTCTACTTCTGCTTGTGATAATTTTGGTAGGTGATACATAGTTAGAAATTTGTCCATTTCCTCCATGTTTTCAAAGCTATTAGAGTACAATCTTTCATAGTATTCTGTTATGATGCTTTTTATTTCTTGTTTCAGTTGAGCCTGCTGTGACATGTCCCATCTCACTTCTTATTCAGGTTATTTGTCTTGTCTCCAGTTTTTCTTTTGTAAGTTTAATCAGTGGTTAACCAATTTTGTTGATCTGTTCAAAGAAACATCTTTTGTATTTGTTAATTTTTTCAGTTGTTCTTTAATTATTTAGTTCTGCTCTAATCTTTATTATCTGTTTTCTTCTGGTGCCTGAGGGATTCCTTTGTTGCTACCTTTCTACTTGTTCAAGGTGTAGGGTTAATTATTTTGTTTGGGACCTTTCTTCCTTTCAGATGTGTGCATTTATAGAGATAAATTGACCTCTGAGCACTGCTTTGGCTGTATCTTGTAAGTTCTGGTAAGATATGTTTTCATTCTCATTTGAATCCATAAATTTCTTTATTTTGTCTATAAAACTCATGGCTTTTTGAGCAAGTTGTTGTGCAGTTTCCATGAGTTCAAGTTTCTATTTTTTTTTTTTTTTTGCTATTGATTTTGATTTTTATGGCTTTATGGTCCATAAACATGATTTGCAATAATTCAGTGGATTGGATTTTGTTGAGATTTGCTTTATGTCCTAACACGTGGTCTATTCTGGAAAATGTTTCATGTGCATTGGAGAATAAGGTGTAGCTATCTTTTGATGGATAAAACGTTCTTTATATGTTGTTGAGGTCTAGTGAGTTAAAAGTCTCATTAAGATTTTCTGTGTCCTTATTGAGCTTTTTTCTGGATGATCTGCCATCTGGAGTGTGGAAGTCTCCAACTGTCATTGTGGAGTGATCTATTTCATTTTTGAATGTAGTCAGTGTTTCTTCGATGTATTTAGATGCCCTGATATTGAATGCATAAATATTTAATACTGTCAAGTCTTGCTTGTGTGTTGAACCTTTCAGCAATAAATAGTTACCATCCTTGTCCATGATGGTGAATTTTACATTAAAATATATTTTATCTTAGATTAGCATTGCCACACCTACCCTTGTTTGTATATTGTTAGCTTGGTATGTATTATTCCATCCTGTAATTTTTGGTTTGTTCATGTCTTTAAAGTGTGTTTCTTGCAAGCAACATATAGATGGGTTGTATATTTTAATCCAAGATATCACTTGCTGTCTCTTTACTGAAACATTCAGTCCATTTACATTCAGTGTAATTAGCAATAAGTATGTGTTTAGTGCTGTCACTTTGATGTATTTTTTTGTGTGTGCTGGTGTCTTCTCCATTGTTCTTAATCTGTTCTGGGTCTTTCTTCTTTATGGGTTGACTTTTCATCTTTTTCAGCATTGATTTTGTGGTTATTGAGACTCCTTCATTACTTTTCTTTTTTGATATGTTGCGTTGTTATTGTGCTTTGCAACTACCCCTGTGATCCCCCTTAATACTGGAAGTTTAAACTGAATTTTAACTTCTCTATATCTTTTTAACTTCTCCATCTGAAAGGAATATAACTACTGTAGTATATTCCTCTCTTTAGTGTGATAGTATCAATTTTTTTTGTGATATAATCACTGGTTCCCTTCTTTTAATATTGTAGCTTTAATTGAGTTTTGTGACTTTTGTAACTGAGTAGATTTCTGGATGCTCTGCTCTGCATTGCCTCTAAATATGCACTTGATAGTTTTGTTTTTTTCTAAGCAAAGAGCTTCTTTCAGTATTTCTTGTAGTTTTGTCTCTAAGCTTCTGTTTACCTGCGAATGTCTTAAATTCATCTTTATATTTGAAAGACAGTCTGCAGGATATGTAATTCATGTTTGGAAGTTTTTCTCCTTCAAGGCTTTGAATGTGTTATGCTACTGACTCTGTGCCAATATCATTTCTTCCGAGAAGTCAGATGAAAGCATAGAGTTTCCCTCTGAATGTTAGCTTTGCTTTGAGCCTTGCTGCCTTTAAGAGAATGTGTATACATTTTATTCTATTAAGCTTGGTTGTAACATGCCTTGGTGCCTTTCTTTTGGGGTCTGGTTTTTGTGATGTTCAATACATATCTTGGATATCTATGTTCTCTTCTTTCATAATTTCAGGGAAGTTTTCTGTCGACAACTCAACTACAATACTCTCTGTGTTTTCGGCTATCCCTCCCTGTTCAGTAACTCTAATTAATCATAGATTATTCCTCTTAATAGAGTAACACATGTTTCTTAATGCTTCTTCATTTTTCTTATTTATTTTCTGTGATTTCTCCTCATGAAAATGCTGGTGATCATTGCTCTGTCTTCAGGATCACTAAGTCTGACTTTTATCCCTCAATTCTGCTTTTTTGGCTTTGACTGAATTGTCTAATTCTGTAATTTTGTTATTGATCTGTTGGATTTCAGATCATTGATTTTTCCATCAGTTCAAATAGCTCGCTTAATTTTTCATTTTGCTCTGCTGCATTTTGTTTAATTGCTATGAGGGTTCTTTATGTCGTTCTTTTGTGTTTAACCTCTAATAGTTTCAGAAAGCCTTCTTCATCTGGGAAGTGTTTTGATTCTTTATTTTGGGAGTTTTCCAAAGCCATGGTGTGCTGTTTCTTTACATGGTTACAGATGAGCTGTTGCCTTCAGGTCTTCTAAAGGCTGTTTAGTTTCTCTGATGTTACCTCCTCAATAGCAGCTGAGGTGTAGTTCTGAGAGGGGAGTTGGTCACCAGCCATCTCTTTGTACTCTAGTGACTGGCCCCAGTGGACTTTCTGGGGATACAGGCTCCACCTCCTATCTAGCAAAGATGGCACCCCACTTATGGAGTCAGTAGGGGACATCAAGTGAGAGTATGATGTGGGTCAGTAAAGGTTGGAAGAGATGCCACTCAGCCACTCAGCAGTTATTTCTCCAGGCAGTCTTATTTTAAAATGTAAGAGCTATGGCATAGCTGCCAAAATAAGTCAGGCTGTCAGGTGTGGTAGGCCCTGCCTTCCAGCTGACAAAAGAAGCAACTTTTCAGCTCTCCCCAGATGCTATGATGTAGTTCAAAGTAGGGAGGGGTTACAGCCTTGCCATCCTCAGTCGGGCCCTACCTATAAGGTAATATTGTGCTAAACACAACCTTTCTACTGCAGAAGCACTTTCCAAAGTTGCACTGCTTGTCAGATTGGGAATTATCCCCTGGTGAGGCCTCCAGTTGGGTGACTCTACCTTCCATTCAACCAAGATGATGTCCTAGCCAAGCTGCTCTTCAAGCTGCAAAACAGTAGAGTCTCTGTTGGCACTCATAAAATAGAGGGTCAGGCAGTGGTGCCCTCAGTCAGAAGCTGAGCTCTCAAAATGTGGCTATCTCACTCACTGTGTCTCTGCTGCGCTATACACAGTTTACTTTAACACTTCAGTTGAAGTGTATTCGTTGGCTCATGCCACCCTCCCCACACCCTAGATAAGGAAAAAGAAAGGGAAAAAACATCAACACCTGCAATTTGTACAAACGGTGAATCAGCAGGAGCAGGTCTCAGTGCTCTGTCTCACCAGAGAGAGTATCCTAGGACTCCCTGGGTTTCCAGAGTGTTCCATTCAATTAACAATCCTGGTCTTAGTTTTCAGAGTGAATTGAGGAGATATATGTCTAGTTCACCATCTTGGCTTTGCCCACAGAATCAATTCACTTCTTTTTTTTTTTTTTTCATTCATTTTGCCCACAGAGTCAATTCATTTCTTTTCAAAGAATGGTGATTATTCTGTGGACTCCCAAAAAAATAGACAATTCTGTAATGGAAGAAGTGTAATCACAATGATCTTTAGAAGAAAGTATGGTGAGACTTTGTCTCATGTACTGCACATGGCATCAGGAGATACCAGTCCTTGGAAAACAGCGTCATGCTTGGAAAAATAGATGATCAGCAAAAAAGAGGAGGAATGAGATGGAATGAGACAGTGGCTGCACCAAAGAGCTCAAGTGTAACAACAGTTGTGAAGATGAAGCAGGAATGGGCCATGTTTTTCTATATATAAGGTGACTATGAGTCAGAACTCAATTAATGACATCTAATAATAACAACAGCAATCTTTGTGGAAGCCAACTGCAATGTCTGTCTCCCATGCAAAATAGAGGGTGAAGTATCATGATAATTTTCATAATAATACTATGCTGCATTTCCTTCTAAGCAACCTATCTTCTCAGGGAATTTAAGTCCTACCTCCTCTCCTCCCAGCAATATGAAGCAGCACCCAATATGTGTCTAGTGCTTTAGTAAGACAGTCACTTTCTTTCTTACCCTGGGTTCTCTAGAGAAGAACATCACCGAAGTATATGTAATATCTAAATATATATAAACTAGTATATAGAAGATCATTCCCCAACCCACTGTCCAATATTGAGAAAGAAATGGATGACAAGCCAGGTGCTTTAACATTATCCTCCACACAGGGTATGAGGGCATGATCCAAGCAGGATTTATGTCCTGGAAATAGACATAAAAATTATTCTTTTTCTGAAGTCTTAACAATAATATCTTATAAAAGTAGCATTCATGGGTAGTATGATACACCAGGAACTATCATAGTAACTTAAATTATTTTCAATTTCAGTATCTAATACATAATTATTCTAGTGATGTCAATGTATGTATTACCATTGGGCTATGTCAAACATCGTTATTTCATTAATATAACTACATCAAAGTTGACAGAAAGATAAGTTCTATTAAGTTTTTGTTTTTTTGTTTTTGGTTACTACAAAACTAAGTCAAATAATAGTGTACATGTTCCTTGATGCCAGGAAAAGCTGGATGAATGGAAATTAATTCAAATGCAGTTTCAATCTTTAGGTGTTTATAAGAATCAGTTTTGAATAATTTGGTGATAGGAATTTATATTTACATCTTCAGTGTGACACAGATAAGATTGTTTCATGCATGAAACAGCAATAATTCATTACTCATGTAATAAAAATAATTCTAATACAAATATGCAAATAAAACAAAGGACATAATTTAAAAGACAACCCTGTGGAAAATCATAATTTACTTGAACAAGATCAAATGAATCTTTTATAATCACATGAACTTCACTGGGATAAATAAAAAGAGCAAATAATTAATTCAGTACCAGAGCTTACATGATGTTAGAAATGAATAAAATAAATGAAAATACTCTGAACTACAACAAAATATGGAATAGAAATATTTATTTGAAACTGCAGTAGCATCAACCTAATCAATTTCTTTCTCAACCTTCAAAAATAGGTTATGGCCCAATAAATTTGAAGCCACTTGTTGAGTAGCACAGATAAGATTCATAAAGCAATATCAATGAGTTTCTTTTAAAAACTTTATAGTAACATTTCTCTGAGTACTTCTTTGGGACTATGCGTATCATGCTTTCATGTAAATAATATGAGTCGTCTATGTTTGTTTGCAAACAATGACCTCCACACACAAAGTATTTTTGTAAGCATGTTATACTTTTCTTTTTTTAACACAGTAACACATAAAAAGAAAGTTGGCACAATGGTACCTATGAAAATTCCTCATGGGGGTTGGGTGCAGTCGACAAATAAATGTACACATCACATATTAAGTATAAATATGATAATAAAGATAATGTAAAAAATGACTCCATAGAATACAAAGCAATATAATAAAAAATGACTAATTTTATGAAAAAAGTGCAAACATAGGATACCAAAAAACAAGACCAAATGCATTGATGTCAAGTTGCCTCTGACTCATAGTGACCCTATAGGGCAGAGTAGACCTACTGCATAAGGTTTCCAAGGAGTGCCTGGTAGATTTAAACTGTCAGTCTTATTGTTAGCAGCCATAATTACAAACCACTGTAAAACTAGGGTTTCCTGGTTATGAATACAGTTGCAATTTCTTTTTTTACAGGTTAACCAATTACAGGGTAATAACAGGATAATATATATGGTGTATATGTGTGTGTGTATATATATATATTTATATGCATAAAATATCCCACGTGTCTGTGTGGCTTGTGTGGTGCTATGATGATGAAAGCTATACTATTGGTATTCGGATACCAGCAGGGTGACACATGGTGGACACAATTCAGATGAGCTTCCAGACTAAGACAGACTAGGAAGAAGTGCCCTGTCGATCTACTTCTGAGAAGAATTAGTGAGTGAAAACCTTATAAATAGCAGTGGATCACTATATGACATAGGACAGGAAGATGACTCCCCTGGGTTGAAATGCACTCAAAAGATGACTAAGCAAGAGCTGCCATCTAAAAGCAGAGTCAACCTTACAAATGTTAATAGAGTCGAGCTTTGGGGAAGTTAATTTGCTTATCTAGTGTGGCTCAAACTAAGAAGAAACAGCTATGAACATTCACTGATAACCAGAATATAAAAAGTATGAAATATGAATTTAGTAAACTTAGAAGTCACCAAAAATGAATGCAACATCAATATACTAGGCATTAGTGAGATGAAATGGACTGGTATTGGTCACTTGGAACTGGACAGTCAAGTGATTTACTATGCCAGAAATTACAACTTGAAGAGGGATAACACTGCATTCATTACCTTAAAGATTTCAGATCTAACCTGAAGTACAAGGATACCAATGATAGGATAATATACATATGCCTACAAGGAAAACTAGTTGATACGACTGTTATTCAAATCAGTGCAATAGTCACTAAGGCCAAAGCTAAAGAAACTGAAAATGTTTACCATCTTTTGCAGTCTGAAATCTATCAAACATGCAGTCAAGGTGCATTAATAATAACTGGTGATCAGAATAGGAAAGTTGGAAACAAAGATGGATTGGTAGTTTGAAAATATGGCTTTGGTGATAGAAACATTGCTAGAGATAGCATAACATTTGCATCTTCTTCATTGCAAGTACTTTTTTTTTTCACCAACATAAACAATGACTGCATGTGTGGACCTCACCAGGTGGAAAACGCAAGAATCAAATCAACCACACATTTAGAAAAGAGTGATGGAAAAGCTAGGTGTCATCAGCAAGAACAAGGCTAGGAGCTGACTGTGGAATAGACCATCAACTGGTCATATGCAAGGTCAAGTACAAACTGAAGAAAATTAGAACAAGACCATGAGAACCAAGGTAGAGTTATGAGACCATCTCAAGAATAAAACACTAATGACCAAAGACCATAAAAGTTGTGGAATAACATCAAGGACATCTTACATGAGGAAAACAAGAGGTCATCAAAAATAGAGAACAGAAAGAAAGGAGCGAAATGAATACTAGAGGAGACTCTGAAACTTACTCTTTAACATCAAGCAGCTAAAGCAAATGGAAGAACTGATGAAGTAAAAACTGAACAGATGATTTCAAAGGCCAGCTTGAGAAGACAAAGTATTATAATGACACATGAAAAGAGCTTAAAGTAGAAGACCAAATGAACACACTCAGTATTTCTCAAGCCAATAAACAGAAAGACAAAATTCAAGTTTCAAGTTGCTATGCTGAAGGATTCCATGGGGAAAATGCTAATCACATAGGAGATATTAAAAGAAGGTAGAAGAAATACACAAGTCCTATATCAAAAAGACTTGGTTGGCATTCAACCATTTCAAGAGGTAGCATATTATCGGGAACCAGTGATAACGAAAGAAGAAGTTCAAGTTGCACTGAAGGCATCGACCAAAAGTAAGATCCTAGGAACTGAGAGAATATCAAGATGTTTCAGTAAACATATGCAGCTGTTGAAGTGCTCACACTTCTATGCCAGGGTATTTGGAAGACAGCTATCAGGCCCACTGACTTGAAGAGATCCATGCTAATGCTTACTCTTAAGAAAAGTGATGTAACTGAAGGCAGAAATTATTGAACAATATTGTTAATAGCATAAGCAAGTAAAATTTTGCTGAAGGCCATACAAGAGCAGGTACAGCAGTGTATCAACAGGGAACTGCCTGAACTTCAGGCTAAATTCAGAAAAGGCCATGAAATGAGGGCTATTGTTGCTGATGCCAGTTGGATACTGGTTGAAAGGAGGCATTACCAGAAAAATGTTTACCTGTATTTTAATGAGTAAGCAAAATTTGCATTGTTATGTGAATCATAACCTATTATAGAGAACATTACAGAAAACAGGAACTCCAGAACACTTAATCATGCTCATGAGGAACCTGTGCATAGTTTAAGAGACAGCTGTTGGAACACAAGGGTATACTGTGTGGTTTGAACTCAAGAAAGATATGGGTAAAGGTTGTATCCTTTCAGCATACCTATTCAATCTTTAGCTGAGCAAATAGTCTGAGAACCTGGACTCTGTGAGGAAAAATGAAGCGTTGGGATTGGAGGAAGATTTACTAACAACCTAAGATGTGTAGATGATACAACTTTGTTTGATGAGAGTGAAGAGGCCATGTAATGCTTACTGATAAAGATGAAAGACTATATCCTTCAATATGAAATACACATCAACATAAAGAAAACAAAAATTCTCCCAAATGGACCTGTAAGCAACATTGTGATAAATAGCAAAAAAATTGAAGTTGTCGAGAATTTAATCCACTTGGATTCAGAATCGACACCCATGGAGGCAGCAGTCAAGAAGTCAAAACATACATTGCATTGAGAGAATCTGCTGCAAAAAAACCTGTTTACAAGTGTTTAAAAGAAAAGATGTCACCTTGGAGACTAAGATGCATCTGACCCAAGCGATAGTACTTTCAGTCTCATTGTATGCGTGGTAAAGCTGTACAATACACAAAGAAGACAGAATAAGAATTGATACCTTTGAATTGTGGTTTTGGAGAAGAATAGTGAATATAACAGACTGCCAAAAGAGTGAACAAATTGGTCCTGGAAGAAGTACAAGCAGAATGCTCTTTAGAAGCAAAGATGGTGAAACTACATCTTTTATACTTTGGACGTGTTGTCAGGAAGAATCAGTAGTCCTTGGAAAAGACATCATGCATGGTAAATTATAGGATCAGCAGAAAAGAGGAAGGACCCTCACTGAGATGAACTGACAAAGCAGCTGTAATAGTGATTTCAAGAATAAAAACAATTGTGAGGATGGCACAAAACTAGGCAGTGTTTCATTCTGTGGTACACAGAGACAAAATCTACTAGGTGGAACCTAACAACAGCAATACCATACATTATACTGGAAACCCTGGTGGTGTATTGATTAAGAGCTACAACTACTAATCAAATGGCTAGTAGTTCGAATCCTTCCCTTGGAAACCCAGCGGGGTAGTTCTACTCTGTCCTGTGTCTCTATGAGTCAGAACTGACTTGACTATAATTTTTTTTTTAATCTTCTACTATATATATTCATTCATAAAAGAAGAACATCTTGCAGTTTTTCTGGGAACTGCAGTGAGAAAAAGCAGTGAGAAACATAGCTTTCTGGAGATTCTTCTCGTAACTGGAACAGAAGATTACTAATTTGGTTTTTTGACTTCAACTCCATGTTCTCCCATCTTCGTCTCCTTGATAATTGCACCAGTCTTCCACTGTCAATCAAGCTCTGCCCTGAAATCTGATTTTCCACTCCAGGGATACCTTGATGCAATACTGGAATGTGTCTTTGAGCAAAGCCTTTTTATTTTCACATACTGGCTGTGTTCCACTTTGGTACCAAAGTTCTGGTGGCCTAAGGGGCCCTTCTTGTTGCCATAATTCATTTTGCTATAATCTCCCTCCTCACCACTGTGAACAAGTACATTATCCATTGTGTCTGGTTTGCACTCTATGTGACTGTTGAGTATGCCGAAAAAATCTTCAACTGCTTTTTGTACCCTTACTTCCTCAGTGATTGTTTGCCTTTATAGCTAGTAAACCCGTACACTTCTCATGAACAGCTTTAATCAACTGTTTGGCACACTAAGGTCCTTTGTTGACGTCAATGGGTTTATCATCCACGTTTAGCTTCTCAAAGTAGTAGTGCTTCATCTCCTCACTTTCACTCTGTTTTTCTCATCCATGATCTCTATCTTGCTCCATATCACATTCAAGATATCTCTTCTTTTCCTTGTACCAAAATGAAGTTGTCTTGTTTATAACAACAAAACAAAGCAAAAATCAAACCTGCAGTCATGAAGATAATTTCAATGCACAGTAACCCTAAAGGACTGTGTAGAATTGCACTATAGGGAGTATAAGGAGAGTTTGGAATGTTCAAAATGCTAACCAGTTAGTGGATGAGCCCTCAGACAGTGTGCCACCAGAGCTGTGTGTTGGTTATAAACAATATGTAATCTCCAATGTCTTCAAAAACTTTCATATTGACCTCAGAAGGTTTCTTCTCTTTCAGCTCTTGTTGATCCTTATTGAACTTTTTGATGCAAGTCCACTTACTAAGGTAGCAAAGGATCTGGGTGAGCTTGCTGAGGACCATGACATTTGTGGTCACTATGGTCTGAATGTCTACATTGGAACAATCAGCCTTGATGCAGATTAGAGTGAGGGGCATGTCCTTATTAACATATATGTCATTTAGCTCTACCACATAGTTCATGTGGACAGGCAGGTCTAGCTCATTGCTGTTCTTTTATTCCTTGCTTTCTTAGAGTACTGAACAAACCTTGTAGTTTAGACATGTTTTAAACCCAATCTTATTCTCAGGATCCTTGTCTTTCTTGGTTTCCTTCTGAAACTTTTACAGTGATGCCTCCTCTTCCTTCTCTTTGCCAGCAATATCAACTTTCTTTGTCTCAAGTGGAGCAGAATCCAAGCTTTTCACTTAGTGCAAATGTTCCATGTTACTACCTAAGAATTTGGACTCTGACTGAGGATTTGTCTGCCCCAGCAGCTGTGTAATAATCCATGTTGCTGCTCAGCTTAATTCTTTTGTAACTTTTGTTCTCCTCATTTCTCCTTTCCTTGACATGGTCTGAGTACTTCTACACTAGCTCCTGCTCTCACTGAATTTCTTTGTGGTCCTAACTTGGTGGAATAACGCTCTCTTTTCCTCCTCAGTTCATCTAGATCTTATCCTTTATCTACTCCAGATGCATCTCAAAGTAATGTGACTTCAAGGGTAGTGAAGAGTTAAGTCATAAAAACTTCCTGAAGTTTTTATTGGCAAATTTTGGTTGATAGATAAACTGAGGAGTGTCCATATTGTAATCTTCTGGGTCCAGTGGGCTAGAAAAGCACTCACCATTTTGATCTGACATTTTGTCCACAGCGTTTCGACACCAGAAAAGATGTAAGGTCCCAGACTAGCTTTTTGCAATAAGACTAAGAGTTTAGTTCACCTAAATAATAAAAAATATTTCTGTTTGTCTTTGAAACTTTATCAGTTGGTACACAGTGTTTACTGTGTACCTATTATGAATTATGCTATGTTTTGGTCACTAAGATACAATTGGAAAACCCAGGTCATTAGTGGTTAAGTGCTACAGCTGCTAACCAAAAGGTTGGCAATTTGAATTCACTGGGTAATCCTTGGAAACTCTGTGAAGCAGTTCTATCCTGTCCCACAGAGTGTCTATGAGTTGGAATCAACTTGATATCAGTGGATTGGGTTATGATATACTAGAAAAAATGTGACGTATAAAATTCCTAGCATTTCAAGAGAGTAGGAGTTAAGATGGAGGAATAGACACATGTCTCCTTAATTCCCTCTGAAAACTAAGGCCTGGATTGATAATTGAATGGAGCTTTCTGGACACCCAGTGAGCCCTAAGACATTACATAAGTCTGTCAGCTTTGACTACATGTCACTATGCGGGAAACTTCCTGTCACTGAATTCGGCTCTTGTTAAAGACTGATTTGCATGGACCAAAAGTATTTGGAGTTTTTAACTTTTTTGTCTTTTTGTTGGCCAGTAGGCAAGGGATAAGCATGAGCCTACAGCTATACTGAAATGCAGTTCTGAAGTTAACAGCATGTGCTGCAGTGGAGAAGCAGTATGTGGAAGAACCACATTTTGAGAGCCCAGTGGTACACTGAGGGCACCACAGACCCTCCATGCTCCCTTTTTGGAACTCTGCCATAGATTCAGCTCTTTTGCTGTGCAAGGGATAGCTTCACAGGAACACTATCTTGATCAGTTTGGAGGTGGAGTTGCCCTACTAGAGGCCATAGCAGGCACTGATTCCCAGGCTGGGAGGCAGTGTAAGTCAAGGAATTGCTTTCCCAGCAGAAATGCTGTGTATTGCCTTATGGGAAGACCCTGGCAGGTGACAACAACAGTGCAGCAGCCTCTCCATGCTTTGAAATCATAGCATCTAAGGATGGCTGAAGAGCTGCCTCTAATGTCAGCTGGGAGGTGAATCCTACCACAACTAATGGCCTCACTGATTCTGGAAGCCATCAGGTAGCTCTTAGCTTTTTAAAATAAGACTTCCTGGAGAAATAACTGCTGTGCAGCTCAACTGTATCTCTTCTAGGGTTTACTGATCCACATTATAGGGTCAGTTTATGGCCCCCCAGTGACTCCATAAATAGAGTGGTGTTTTTGCCAGCCAGGACACAGAAACTACCACACCAGACAGTCCACTGGGGCCAGTAACTTGATTATGCAGAGATGGCAGGTGACCAACTCCTTTTTCAGAACTACACCTCAGCTCCTTTTGAGGCAACATCAGAGCAATTAAACAACCTAGAGATGTCCCTAAAGCAACAAACCATCACCAAAGATTTAAAGAAACAACTAACTATAGCTCCAGAAAATTCCCAAAATAAAGAATAAAAAATCTTCCCAGATGAGTAAGTCTTTCTGAAACTATAGGAGGTCAAGTACAAAAAAAACTGTAGAGAGAGACTTCCTAGATATTAAACAAAATGCAGCAGAGCAAAAGGAAAGATTAAGCAAGCTATTTTAACTGATGGAACATCAACATTCTGCAATCCAACAGATCTTTAACAAAATTACAGAACTAGACAATTCAATTCAAGACCAAAAGAGCAGAACAGACAAACTGCAAGTTAGACTTAGTGACACTGAAGATAGAGCAACTGACACCAGCATTTATGAGGAGAAATCAGAGTAAAGAAACAAGAAAAATGAAGAATCATGAAGAAATATGAGGAATAATCTACAATTAATTGGAGTTCCTGAATGGGGGGTGGGGTAGCTGAAAACACAGGGAGTATTGTTGCTGAGTTGCTGACAGAAAGCTTCTCTAAAATCATGAAAGAAGAGAACACAGATATCCAAGACATGTATTGAGCCCCACAAAAGATATATCCCACAGAAAGACACTAAGTTACATTATAATCAAGCTTAATAAAATGAAAAGTAAGCAGAAACTGTTAAAGGGAGTGAGAATGAAGGCAAAACTAACATTCAGAGGAAAGCCGTGTAGGCCATCATCTGACTTCTTGGCAGAAATGATGTTGGCATGGAGGAAGTGGGCTGATATACTCAAAGCCTTGAGGGAGAATAACTTCCAACCAAGAATTATATATCCTGCAAAACCATCTTTCAAATATGAAGCTGAAATTAAGACATTCACAAATAAACAGAAGCTTACAGAATGTGTAAAAACCAAAACCAAACTACAAGAAATACTAAAAGAAGCCACTTGCTTAGAAAAACAAAACCATTAAGTGTATGTTTAAGAAGACAATGCAAGACATGACACCCAGAAAACTACTCAGTTAGGGAAGGCACAAAATTCAGTCACAGCTACAACACTAAAAGAAGGGAATCATTGACCATATCATGAAAACTTAATACTATCACATTCAAAAGAGAGATATGCTACAATAGTTAAGCTTCTTTCAGATGGAGATGAAGTTAATAAGACATGTAGAAGTTAAACTTGGTATTAAACTCAGAATACTAAGGGGGATGTTAGGGGTAGCAGCAAAGTACAATAATAGTACAACACATCAAAATTGGAAATGTAATACAGGAGTCTCAACAAACACAAAACCAACACTGAAAAAGATGAAAAGTCAACACATAAAGAAGGATGACCAACAACATAATATTAAGAGCAACACAGAAAACACCAATGCAAAAATAAATACATGAAAATGACAGCACTAAACACATACCTACCAATAATACACTCAATAAAAATGGGCTGAACTTGACAAAGAGTGACATTTTGGATCAAAAGACACAACACATCTATATGTTGCTTACAAGAAACTCACTTTAGACTTAAAGATAGGAACAAACTGAAAACAAAAGGATTTAATGATACATACCAAGCTAACAATACACAAAGAAGAGCAAGTGTGGCAATAGTAATCTCAGAAAAAATATACTTTAATGTGGAAGTATTTATGCACCCAATAATGGAGCATCTAAATACATCAAGCAAACACTGTCTACATTGAAAAATGAGATAGATCACTCCATAATAATAGTGGGAGATTTCCACATTCCACTCTCAGTAATGGACAGATCATCTGGAAAAAAGCTCAGTAAAGACACAGAAGATTTTGTTGCAATAATTAAGCAATTACACCTCATCAACACGCACAGAACTTTTTACGCATCAACAGATAAGTACACTTTCTTCTCCAATGCACATGGAACATTTTCCAGAACAGATCATGTTTTAGGACATAAAGCAAATCTCAACAAAATCCAAACCATTTAATTACTGAAAAGTTTCTTCTCAGACTGTAAAGCCCTAGAAGTTGAAATCAATGAGAGACAAAACGTTGACAGAAATTGGAATTCATGGAAACTGAACAACACTTTGATCAAAAAGCCATGAGCTATAGAAGAAATCAAGGGCAAAATAAAGAAATTTATGGAATCAAATGATAAAGAAAGCACATCCTACCAGAACCTATGGGACACAGCCAAAGCAATGCTCAGAGGTCAGTTTATCTCTCTCAATGCATGCATCCAGAAGGAAGAAAGTACCCAAACCAAAGAATTAGTTCTACAGCTTGAACAAGTAGAAAGAGAGCAGCAGAGGAACTCCTCAGGCACTAGGAAAAAAAAAAAAAAAAAAACAGATAATAAACATTAAAGCAGAACTAAATGAATTAGAGAAGAGCAATTGAAAAAATGACCAAAATGAAAAGCTGATTTTTTGAAAAGATCAACAAAACTGACAAACCATTGACTAAACTTTCTAAAGATACACGGGTGAGAAAACAAATAACCAAAATAAGAAATGAAATGGAGAAGGCACACTGGATCCAACAGTAATGAAAATATCATCATAGAACACCATGAAAGACTAAACTCTAACAGATTTGGAAGCCTAGGAGAAATGGGCAAATTCCTAGATTCATATCACCTACCAAAATTATCACAGTGAGAGGTAGAACAACTTAATAAACCCATCATAAAGGAAGAGATTGAAAAAGTCACCCTGAAACTACCAACCAAAAAAGCCCTGGCCCAGAATGCTTCACTGCAGAATACTACCAAGCTTTTAGACAAGAGTTAACTCCAGTACTACTGAGACTATTTCACAGCATAGAAAGGAATGGAAGGTTCCCAAATTCGTTATATGAAGCCAAAATAACCCTGATACAAAAACCAGGGAAAGATAACCCCACAAAGGAAAATTACAGACCAATATCACTCATGAACTTAGATGCAAAAACCTTCAACAAAACCCTTGCCAATAGAATTCAACAACATATCAACAAAATAATTCATCATGATCAAGTAAGAGTCATACCAGAGATGCAAGTCGGGTTCAACATCACAAAAACAATTCATGTGATCAATCACATAAATAACACAAAAGATAAGAATCACTTGATTTTGTCCATTGATGCAGAAAAGGAATTTGATAAATTCCAACACCCATTCTTCCTAAAAACTCTCAGCAAAATAGGAATAGATGGGAAATTCATCAATGCAATAAGGGGCACCTATGCAAAGCCCACTGCCTATGTCATTCTGAATGGAGAGAGATTGAAAGAATTCCCCTTGAGAAAGGGAACCAGACAAGGATGTTCACTCTCACAACTTCTATTAAATATTGTACTAAAAGTTCTGGCCAGAGCAATTAGAGAAGACAAATAAAGGGCAAAGAAGAAGCAAAAATCTCCCTATTTGCAGATGATATGACTGTATACATAGAGAATCCTAAAGAATCTACAAGTAAACTACTCAAATAGAAGAGTTCAGCTAAGTATCAGGATATAAAATAAACATAAGTAAATAAGTAGAATTCCTTTATACCAACAAAGAAATCATTAAAGAAGAAATCACCAAATGAATACCATTCACTATAGTCCCCAAGAAGATAAAATGCCCAGGAATAAATCTACCTACAGAATTAAGAGACCTATACACAGAGAACTACAAGACCTTACTGCTAGAAACTAAGAGAGACTGACATAAAGAGAGAGACCTATCTTGCTCCTGGACAGGAAGACTTAACATAGTGAAAATGTTTTACCTAAGCGATCTACATATACAACACACTCCCAATACAAATTCCAGTGACAGATGGAGAAACAAATCACCAACTTGTTTGGAAAGGAAAGGAACCCTGAATAAGCAAAGCACTACTGAAGAAAAGGAACGCTGTGTAGCCCTCTCACTACCCAACTTTAGAACCTATTACACTGCCACAGTAGTCAAAACAGCCCGGTACTGGTACAAAAAGAGACATACAGACCAATGGAACAGAGCTGAGACCCCAGAGATGTCACCATCCTCTTATGAATAATTGATATTCAACAAAGTCCCTAAGACTGTACAGTGGAGTAAAAACTCTCTTTAACAAATGGTGCTGGCAAAATTGAATATCTGTCTGCAAAAAAATTGGAACAAGACCCATATCTGACACCTTACACCAAAGCTAACTCAAATTCAGTAAAAGACCTAAATATCAAAACTAAAACAATATAGGTCATGAAGAAAAAATAGGGCTAACAATGGAAATTTTAATACACAAAATAGACAGATTTCAAAATCTGACAAAGCTCAATGAATGAAGCAGAAAATAGACAAATGGGAGCTACTAAGTATCGAACACTTCTGCTCATCCAAAGGCTTTATCAAAAGAATTAAAAGACCTCCTACAGAATGGGGAAAAAAAATGGCAACTACATTTCAGATTGATGTCTGATCTACATAATTTAAAGGGTACTGCAAAATATTAACAAAAAAAAGGTAAATAACCCAATTAAGTGATGGACAAAGGGGATGTTCAGAGACTTCACTAAAGAGGACACCTGGGCAGCCAAAAGACACATGAGGAAATGCTTACAGTCATTAGCCAGCCCTTACAATCATTAACTATTAAAAAAATCCAGATCAAAACTGCAATGAGATACCACCTCACCTCAAGAAAGTTGGCCAAGATCCAAAAAACAACAAACGCTGAAGAGGTTGTTGAGAGACTGGAACTCTTCTACACTGCTAGTAGGATTGGAAAATGGTAGAGCCTCTTTGGAAAGCAGTGTGGTGCTTCCTTAAAAAGCTGGAAATAGATATATCATTTGAGCCAGTAATCCCACTGATTGGAATATACCCTACAGAGTCAAGGGCAGTCACATGATCAGAGACACACACACGAATGTTTATGGGAGTACTGTCTACGATAGCAAAAAGATGAAATCAACTCAGATGCCCAACAACAGATGAATGGATAAACAAACTATGGTACTTATACTCAGCTGAATGTTATGCAGTGATAAGGAACAGTGAAAGAAGCATCTCATAACCTGGTTTCAATTCATAGATATGCTGAGTGAAATCAGTCAGTGGCATAAGGACATATTGTATGAGACCCCTACTATAAGGACTTAAAAAATAGATTTATGTACAGAAGAAAAGACTTTGATGGCTGTAATGGAGGGGAGGGAGAGAGAGGACTGGTCATAGATTAGAGAGTTGATAGAAATTTGTTTGGGTGAAAGCAGTGACAGCATACACTAGAAATACGATCAACTTAACTGGACTTCAACATAAACTGAAAACTCTTCTAACCTTAACCCAATATTGCAAAGACAGAGTAGCAGAGGCAGGGATCTGGGGCCCACACTGTTAGGAGACATCAAGGCCAATTGATGTAACAAGCCTATTGCTAGGAGAATCTTCTGCATCCCATATTGGTGAATGGCATGTGAGGTCTTAAAAACTGACTAGCTGTCATTTGAAGTACAGCAAATTGTCTCAGTTGATCTGGAACAAATGATTACCAGGAACAACAAAGACATGAGAGAAAAAGAACCCAGGAGACAGAAGGACCCAAACAAATGGGTGAATGTATCGATATTTGACCAGAAGAACCAGTTGGTGCCCAGCCATCACCAAAGACAGCTGTGATGGGGCTCACAGTGTTGAGTCCCTGTGACAACATGAGAAAAAGAGGGGTGTACCTCAAGAACTCTGCTAAAAGACTGCAACTGATGGTCCAGCAGCCTCGGAGTTCCCCTAGAAGCATGGCCCCTAGAACTGCAGCTACTCCGGACCAGAAAACATTACGGAGGCACTCTTCAGACAGAAATGCACTGAACTTGGGGTCACAATATTACCTTAAGGCGTGTGTACTTTATGGTTCTATGCATCTATAGGAAGCTGTCCTATTGGCCTCTTAATAAAAGGGAGAGGAGAGAGTGGAGAGGAGGTTGTTAAGAGAGTATGACATATATAAAATGAAAAGGACGAGAGAGTGCTGTCACTGGGCAAGGAGGGCAGAAGGAGCTGCAGATAGTCAGGCATGCAAGTTTAATCTGGATTGTCTACTTTCACTTAATTGCAATAAAAAAAAAATAGAAAACCCAACAAAACTTGCCATAGGACCTTAGCTGCTCTCCCCTTAGTGTGACAGCACACTCCTCACTCCACCCCATATCTTAAATATCTCTTTATTCCATCTCCTGTCTTACTCTATCTTCTCATCTCACCTCTAGATAGGAGTTGCCCAGTTAGTCTCACATATCTAACCAAGCCAGGAACCACTTTCTTCACCAGTATTATTTTATGTCTGATATACTAGTTCAATCTTTTTCTGAGGAGTTGGCTTCCAGACTGTTTTTTTTTTCTGGACTAACCGAGAGTCTGGGTGTCATGTCTTCCTTGGCCACTCCAATCAGTTGGACCGTCAGTTCTAGTCTTAATAGTTCAAGTTCTGCACTTCATTTTTATTCTGCTGAAGGCATGTGTATTTTACAGTTCTATGTATCTATAGGAAGCTGTCCTGGGAACGTCTTCAGAAGCTGCTCAAGGATTCTTTGTCATGTTCCCGGTCTGGGCAGTTATTGGTGGCTAGGCATCATCTAGTTGTTCTGGTTTAATGCTGATGTACTGTCTGGATTTTATAGCCCTTCCTGTCTCTTGGGCTCATGTTTTCTTCAAGTCTTTTTTGCCCTTAATTCTCTGCAGCTCCAGGTGGGTTGGAATTAACTGATGATTCTTGGTAACTTTTGCAATCCTAGGTACCACTCACCAAAGTGGGATGCACAACATTTTGATGAACTTTGTTATGCTGGTTGACCTAGATGTCTCCTGAAACTATGCTTCCCAGACCTCTGACTCTGCTGCTCTTTCCCTCCAAGTGTTAAGTATTGTTTAGAATATGTTTAATCTTTGTGTTTAGCCCACTTGTGCTTACTACTGTGTGTTCTCTCCCTTCATTGAAAATATTTGTTGTCTGTTATCTAATTAGTGAATATCTCTTTCCCTCCCACCCATCTCTATGACCATCAAAGAATGTTTTCTTCTGTGCTGAAACCTATCCCTGAGTCTTTATAATATTCTCATACAGTATTTGTCCTTTCTCAAGTGACTAATTTCACTGAATGTAATGCCTTCCAGATTCTTCCACGTTAAGACATATTTCCTAAATTCATCGTTGTTCTTTATCTTGCATAATATTTCACTGTGTGAATATACCATGTTTTGTTTCGCCATTTATCCATTGATGGGCACCTAGGTTGATTCCACCTTTTTGCTACTGTGAACAGTGCTGTGGTGAACTTTAGTGTGTATGCATCTATTTCTGTGGCAACTCTTATTTCTGCAGGAAAATTATAAGAAGTGGTATTACAGGATCATATGGTATTTCTATTATTTACATTTTTAAGGAAGTACCAAATTGATTTCTAATGTGGTTTACAATTTCATATTCCCACCAGCAGTGTGGAAGTGTTCCAGTTTCCACACAGCCTATCCAACATTTATTACAGTATGTTTTTGAATTAATACCAGCCTTGCTGGTGTGAGAGAGCATCTCATTGTAGTTTTACTTTGTATTTCTCGAATAACTAAAGACTGTGAGCATATCCTCATGTATCTGTTAGCACCCTTGGTGTCTTTTTTAGGAAGTGTCTGTTTATATCCTTTGCCCATTTTTCAGTTGGATTATTTGTCTTTTTGTTGTTGAGGTCTTGCAGTTTCTTATAGATTATAGAGGTTAGATGTTGATTGAATTGGTAGTAATCAAAGCGTTTTCCCAATTTTTAAGTTTTTTTAAATTATTTATTTATTTAATTTATTATTTAGTTGTTTTATTTTTTATCTAAAACCTTTGGCAAAGTCTTTGGATGAGCACAACGGTTGACAATTGGGCCGTTTCTAGTTATTCATTTTCTATTCTGTGTTGTTAGCGATGTTTTGTATTCTGTTTTCGCCGTTTATTAGGGCTTCCACACAAAGGTGTGAGTTATGGCATTTTTTCACTTTTTTGCAGGTGGAGGGCTATCCATGTTCATTTTTTAACAGATGGCCTTATCAAACATCAGCCGTTCATAGGCAGATGACTTCATGTCTGAGTTCTCCATCTGTCCCTCTGGTCTCTATGTCTCTTTGTACCAGTACCAGGCTGTTTGGCTACCGTGGCAGTGTGAGAGAGCCTCAACTCAGGAACTGTGAGTCTTCCTACTCTGTTTTTGTTCTACAGTAATGCCTTACTTACCTGTGTCTTCTTCTGTTTCCATATGAAGTTGGTGATTTCTTTCTCTACCTCATTTAAAAATATCACAAAAAAAATGGATAAGAATTGAATTGTATCTATAGATGGTTTGGGAGTAGAATCGACATTTTCACAATGTTCAGTCACTGCATCCCTAAACAAAGTAGATTTCTCGACTTCTGCAGGTCTTTTTTGTTTTCTGTAGTACTGCCTTATAGCTTTCTTTGTATAGGTGTTTTATGTCTATGGTTAAATTTATTCCTAAGTACTTTATCTTCTTGGGGGCTATTGTGAACAGCATTGATTAGGTAGGTGATTTCCGCTCTGAAGTTCTTTCTGTTGGTGTAGAAAAATCCACCCAATTTTTCAGTGTTTACCGTGTATCCAGATGCTTTACTAAACTTGGCGATTAACTCCAGCACTTTCCTTCCTTCCTTCCTTCCTTCCTTCCTTCCTTCCTTCCTTCCTTCCTTCCTTCCTTCCTTCCTTCCTTCCTTCCTTCCTTCCTTCCTTCCTTCCTCCCTCCCTCCCTCCCTCCCTCCCTCCCTCCCTCCCTCCCTCCCTCCCTCCCTCCCTCCCTCCCTCCCTCCTTCCTTCCTTCCTTCCTTCCTTCCTCATTCCTTCCTTCCTCGTTCCTTCTTTCTTTCTTTCCATCCTTCCTTCTTTCCTTCCTCTCTTTCTCTTTTTTACTTTCTGTCTCTCTTTCCTTTCTTTCTGTTTCTCTCTGTTTCTGTCTCTCCCTCTCTCTATCCTTCCTTCCATCTCTTCCTTCCTTTTTCCCTCCCTTCCTTCCTTCTTTTTTTTTTCTGGATTAGGGTTTTCTGTGAATAGGATCATGTCTTGTAAGAATAGAGATACTTTTATCGCATCCTACAGATTTGAATGCTCATTATTTCTTTCTCTAAACTGATTGCTCTGGCTAGAACCCAGCACATTTAACAAAAGCAGTGACGAAGCACATCCTTCTCTCTTTCCTTTTCTCAAGTGGAATGTTGTAGACCCTCTACATTTACGATGATGTTGGCTGTTGACTCTGTGTAGATGTTCTTTGTGTTAAGAAAGTTCCCTTATATTACTGTTTTGCTAAGAGTGTATAACAGAAATGGACATCGTGCTTTCTTAAATGACTTCTGCATCAATTAATAAAATCAAGTAGTTCTTGTCTTTTTTTATTTAGTGTGGTTGATTACACTGTCTGTTTTGGTAAAGCTGAGCAATGCCTGTATCCCTGGTATGAATTCCACTTGGTCACAGTTAATTATTTTTTGACATGTTGTTGAATTCTGTTGTTTAGAAATTTGTTAAAGATTTTTGCATTTGAGTTCATGAGAGATATTTGTCAGTAACTTTCTTTTTTGAGGAATCTTTACTTGGTTTTGTTCTCAGTGTTATGCTAGCCTCATAAAATGAGTATAGGAGTGTTTCATTGTTTTCTGTGCCCTGAAATACCTTTAGTAATAATGGTATTAATTCTTCTCTGAAAGTTTGGTGGCATTATCCAGTGAAGCCTTATTGGGAATTTTCTTAATGAATTTTCCAGTGTCTTCTTTTATTATGGGTGTATTTAGTTGTTTTAACTCTATTAGTTTAGGTATGTACTGCATTTCTAGAAATTTCTACATTTCCTCTAGGTTTTCAAATTTGAGCACAATTTTTCACAGTATTCTGTGATTTTGTAAATTTCACTTGGGTATGTTGCAATGTCACTCATTTAATTTATCGTTCAGGTTATTTGTTTCCTGTCCTGTTTTTCTTTTGTCAGTTTGTCTAGGCACTTATCAACTGTATTGATCTTTCTGAGGAACAAGCCTTCAGTCTTGTTATTCTTTCAACCACTTTCCTGCTCCATAGTTTATTGAGTTCTGTTCTCATTTTTATTATCCACTTTCTTCTGGTGCCTGAGAGATTCTTGTGCTGCAACCTTTCTACTTGCTCAAGTAGACTTAGGCCTTTACTTATTTGGGTGTGTGCATTTATTGGATAAATTGACCTCTGAAAACAGCTTTTTGCTGTGTCCCAAAGGTTCCGGTAGAACGTTCTTTTATTTTCATTTGTTTTTGTGAATGTCTTCATTCTGTCCTTGATTTCTTCTATAACTGAGTATGCGGAGGTCCGCCATCAGCCTTGTAGACAAAGTCACGAGCTCCTGCAAATGACGGGCTGAAGCATCCCACCTGTGACATGTTTTTTAGCCTACTGCCCTTGATATTATTTGGCTTCCTAATCAAATTTTCTTCAAAAAGATACCCCCTCCTCTCCTGGCACAAGGATCAGGGGAGATGCCTTCTGAGAGGGGCCCCTTTTACTACCCCCTTGGTCTATGAAATAATATCAGGAAAACTGTACAGGAATTTTCTGAGGAAAAAGAGCTCAGAGGAATGATCTCTAACACAGCCAGCTTTGAGAGCAACGAGGCCGGCCCAACCCCTGCTGACTTCCCCCAACTGCACATCCCCACCCATGTGAAAGGAATTATCCTCTTTAGAACAGCTTGAGAAGAACATAGGGTGGGGGACGGTAGATGTTTACTATCCCCGCAGGAGGAGATAAAGAGCAAAGTAGGAACAAATAGAGATCATAAACTTTAGACCCTTCCTCGTGAAACTTTTAACCTTGAGGTATAAGTAGGGCTGATTGAGCTCGAGGCATCCATAGGCCATTATCTAAAAGGCTTTGACAGTTAAAAGGATCACCAGGTTTCAGTTAACTAATAGCTCATGTGGCAGAGTAAAAAATTACATCACCTCAAGACCACGAGGATTTTGGTTTCAAATTTGCCAACCACGAGGTTTTGGTTTTGAACTAGCCAATAGATTGTGTGGTCAGTGGGCAGGGTAAAATTCACGTCACTCTTACTATAAAAACAATAAAGACAGACAGCCTTCTCTCTTGCTCTCTGGGTCGGGCTGCCTTAAACCAGAAAAGTCTTTTCTGTCTCCTTGATTCATTTCCCACCGCGCCTCTCCCTCCCTCCGTGCGGGACCCTACAAAGTGTTGGGACTGGCTCCCGGCATGAGTAGTTAATAAGAAAGGCATTGTTCAACATTTGATTTTTTCCCCTTGCTTTTTATCTTATTGGTTTCTACTTTTATGTTTTTATGGACCCTAACAATGCTTTACAATATTTGGACTTTTGGGATTTTGTTAATTCTTGACTTGTTGCCTAATATATCCTGGTGAGTGTTCCAAATTTACTTGGCTAATATCGGGCAAAGTATCCTGTATATGTCTATGAGATCAAGGTGGTTGCTTTTGGTAGTTAGATCTTCTGTGTCTTTGCTGTGCTTCTTTCCCAGTGTTTTGTCCTTCACCAAAAATAGTGTATTGTAGAGTTTTCTGTTTCTATTTCTCTTTTCAGTGCTGTCAGAGTTTGCTTGATGTACTTAGGAGAGTCCATCATTGGATGTATAAATATTTAATATGGTTATGTCCTCCTGATACACTGACAGTATTATTATATACTGGCCTTCCTTGTCCACTATTGTGAATTTTACTTTAAAGTCTATTTTATCAGAAATTAATGTTGCCTCTCCTGCTCTTTTTGAATGTTGTTTGCTTAGTAGCTATTTTTGGAACCTTTGAGTTTTATTTTGTTTGTGTCTTTCATAGGCAGCGTATTGATAGATCATGTTCTTCTATCCATTCCTCTGCTCTCTGTCTCTTTATTGGTGTATTTACATTCATCATAATGATTGAAAGGTATAAATTTAGTGCTGTCATTTTCACACCTTTGTGTGTGTGTGTGTTGTTAACAGTTTCTTCCATTTATTTTCCGTCTTGAGTCTTTTTTCATTATGTGTTTACTTTTCGTGTTTCTCGTTGTTGGTTTTGTATTTGCTGAGACATCAGGTTTTTCTAGTTTTTTATTTTGGTATGTAGGATTGATAATTTCCATTGTGGTTACCATAATATATGCCCCTATTTTTCTACATAAAGGCAGTCTTTAATTTCTTTGTATCACCCTGGCTTCCTCTCCCTGTGAAAGAATCTATAGCCGTATTTTTTTAGTCCCTCTTTTGTCTTTTACATGCTGACATCTCTGCTTCTATATTTTCCATGTTTTAGCTTTACTTTGTTTTTGTAATTTCCCTATCAGTGTTGGCATCTCTCTGCTCTGTCCCACATTCTAGTCTTGGGTTATTATCTCATGCTATTGATTTTCAAACAAAAAGGCTCCCTTTGGTCTTCCTTGTAATTTTGGTTTCATATCTCCTTTTTTTTTTTTTTAGTTTCTGTTTATCTGGGAATGTCCTAATTTCACCATCGTATTTGAGAGACAGTTTTGATGGACATACAATTCTTGGATCACATTTTTTTACTCTCTCAAGACTTTATATATGTTATCCCATTGCATTCAGACCTTCATGGTTTCTGCAGAGTAGCACAAGCTTCGTCTTATTGGCTCTCCTTTTTGAATTTTGTATGTTTGTTTATCCCTAGGACTATTTAAATTCTGTCATATCTTTGATTTTGATAAATTTGATTAAATTGGTGTCTTTCTTTTGGGATCTACCCCTTGTGGAGTTCAATGAGCACCTTCAATACAGGCCTTGTCTTTCATGGTATCAGGGAAGTTTTCTGTCAACAAGTCTTCAACAATTCTTTCTGTATTTTGTGTTGTCCTCTGCTGTTCTAGTACTCCAATCATTTATAGAGTTTTATGTAACTCTTAGTGTTTCTTTTTTAATTATTTTATCAGATTTTTTCCTCATATATGTCAGTGTTAATTGTTTATCTTCAGTCTCACTAATGCTGCATTGCCTCCACTCTGCTCCTTTGGCTTTCTAGTCATTTGTCAAATTCTGTTAGCTTATTATCAATCTGCTGAATTTCAGACTCTTGTCCCCCAAGGATATCTTGCAGACTATTCATCCTCGTGTTTTGTTGCATTTTGCTTCATCTCCTTCCTGATCTCTTCAAGAGTTCTAAGTATTAATCTTTTGTACTCTACCACCAATAATTCCAGAAAATTCATTTCATTTTGAAAACTTATCAGCTTTTTGTTTTGGATGCTTTCTGAAGGCATTCTAGTATGCTTCTTTAAGTGGATTGGTATTGGCTATTGTCTCCAAGCCATCAGTAACTTGTTGCATTTATTTATGCTATCTTACTGTATTCTAACTTTTTGCTTTGTTTTGTTTTGTTGTGAAATTTCCAGATAGGTTGGTCATGTGATCTAGGTTGACTATTGGTGCCTTAGAGATTCTAATGTCCTGTTATAAGGTGTTTAGAGCTGTTGCCAGTCGTGTGGGCCCAACCATTTATTTACAGGTGCTGGTCACCAAATGTATGGTGCAGGCTCTACCCTAGTGTTCTAGATTGACAAAGGTGACTGGTGCTGGTACCAGAAACTGACCGTAGGCACTGAGAAATGTACTAGGCTAACAGCTATCTATAAACGTCTGTGAGGAAAGCTTGTCCGTGTTACTTAATATGGATAGATAGAGAGCTTTTGCTACAGGAAGATGGGCACATCGGATCCTGCATGCACAGTTGAAAGGCTTTCAAGGTCTATGGTACCCTTATGCCTGCACCAAGGCTGCATATCTGTTTCTGCCCTGACTGCCAGCTTAGAGGGACAACAGATTTTCTTTTTTTTCCCTTCCCCTTCTTTAAAATTGTTCCCTCTCCAATCTGACAGAATGTCTCAGGGGCACATTTAAGAAGGTCCTGCCTTCAGCCTAGGTAGTGTGGCAATCTGTGGAGCTCAGTGTAGTGCAGAAAAGGGAAGGAGAAGTACTGGGAAAAGTACTGGGAAACGCCTGAAAGACAGTTCTAAATTCCACACAAAGCAGGTTAGATGCAAGCCACTTAGCTTTGGATGATTGAATGCTGCTTTTCACTGATTCTGAAGGCTTGAGTGGACTCTTCAACAGTTAGTCTGTCCCACTAAGGAAGATGGTCTCTGAATGCCACTGCTCTGCTAACCACACTGGCCTCCCATGGGGTGCTTATTCATACTAGCTTAGGTCTGGTCAGTCCTAGGTACTTCTTTACATGCTCTGCGTGCTCTGTTGCTCAATCTGATGTCTCAACTTTGCCTTTGGTGTTCAGGGTGCCTAGAATGCCATGTATAATCTATTCATTTGTTTGTTTGTTTTTCATCTTTGTTGTTAGTGGGATCACAGGAAGCATCTCATTACTTTGTCATCATAGCATTGCCCCTTCTCCAATGATTTTAATATGCTGTGTTTTCTTTCTATTTTTTTTTACTTTCTCCTGATTTCCTCTATGATCTAATAATGTTTAGTACATTACTTGTTTTCCATGTATTCGTTCTGTTTTTCTTGATCTTAATTGCTAGTTTCAGAATACTATGATCAAATAAGATACTTTGTACAATGTCAGTCTTTTTAGATTTGTTGAAGCTTTCTTTCTGGCCTATAATACATTCTATTCAGGAGAATGTTCCACTTTCATTGGGGAAGAATGTGTGTTGTGCTGTTATTGGGTGGCTTGTTACATGTCTGTGATGTCCATTTAGTTAATAGTGTTATTTAGATCTTCTGTAGATTTATTTTCAAGTATTCTTTTCATTGTCTAAAATGATCTGTTAAGATCTCTATTACTGTAAATCTGTCCATTTCTGTCTTCAGTTCTTTTAGAGTTAATTTTATAAATTTTGTAACTCTAGCATTGGTTAAAGAAACAGTTGTAATTGTGTATCTTCTTGAATAATTAACCTTTAGTCGTTTTGTAATGTCGTAATTCCTCTCATAATGAATGTTTTCCTAATGTCTATGTTGTTAGATATTAAAGCTGAAACTCTTGATCTCTTTTGTTAATGTCTGCATATTATATGTATTGTTTTCCACCATTTGATTTTGTGTCTAAGGAATGGCTCTTGTAAAATAAAATGTATTGATAGGTCATGTTTTTAATACATTCTGCCACTCTGCCTCTTGATTTGTGCATCTAATTCATTCACATTAATATGATTATCAACTGGTAAGAATTTACTGTTGCCATTTTCTTGTATTTTGTGTGATATTTATTCTTTCTTATTTACTCTATTGTAATTTTTGTGTGTGAATTATTCTTGTTTTTGTGTTTACTGAGTCTTTTTGATTTTCTTTATTCTGGTGAGTAGATTTATTCATGTCTGTTGTGAAGTTTACAATTTACTCATTTCTATTTTGAAGTTTACAATTTATCTCCTAAGTTTAAAAACTCTTGTTTTATCTTCTAATTGCCTCTATAATTACATCAATCACTCGCACTTTTGTTTAGAAGTTGTCACTGATTATAACTTTGTATCTCTGCTTCTCTATGATCAACTTTATAGCTTTGTTTTACTTTTGTGAATTTGTTGACCTGGTTTAGATTCTGAATATGCATCATTAACCAGATTTCTTTTCTTTTTCCTGATGTCATTGATTTCAAATCCAAAGAACTCTTTAATATTTCTTGTAAGGCTCGTTTGGTGGTTGCAAACTGCCTTGATTGCTGCTTATCTGGGAATATTCTACTTTCACCCTCATTTTCATGTAACAGTTTGGCTGGATATATAATTCTTGTTGGCAGTTTTGTTTTCTTTCAGAGCTTTGTATATTTCACTCTGTTGTCTTCTTGCATGCATGGTTTCCAAGAAACAGAGGGATTCTTGTTGAGACCCCTTTCCTAGTGAAATTTTTCTCTTCCCAAACTTCTCTCAAAGTTCTTTCTTACCTTTGGTTCAGGAAAATTTGATTTTGTTGTCTTGTTCAAATATTTGGGGGTCTATTCTATATGAAGTTGATTGAATTTCTTGGATGGAAACTTCATCTTTCATAAGATTTGTTTAGATTGCTGACACCGTGTCCTCAAAAATTCTCTTTCTAATCTTTGTTCTCTTTTCTCCTTGTTGGATTCTAGTATGCACATGGCATTTTTGTTGGTGATATCCCACAAAATCCTTAGGCTTTCTTCATTTTTTTTAAATCTTTTTTTTGCTGTTGTTCCAGATAGTATCCCAAACATATTTGCCACCAAGAGATTTGTCCTCTCTTTCACTGATTCTTTCTTCTATTGTTTCTATTCTATTTTTTGTCCTGTCATTGTGGGTTTCTTTTTTTTCTTGCTTTTATTAATTTCTTGAATTCTGATAGTTGTTTTTGTTTTCTTTATACTTTGCTGTTCAGTTTCTTTTTTCATTCTTGTATTGTTTTGGTGAAGTCTTAAAGGAATTCGCTGCCCTCCCCACCCCCCGTATCTTTCTACATCTCTTTTAGGAAGCTAATGTTAGTCTTTTGAATTCCTTGTCAGGTAGTTCTGTCATCAGTTTTTCCTCAGTAAGGCCTTCTGTCCTTTAGTTCTTTGTATTTTCTTTAGCCATCTTATCCAGCTTCTACGTGTGATCTGTGACTTACATTTACCTTCAAGACATTAAAGTGTTATTTTATTTGTGCATTTTTAATTGAATGCATGTTTGTCTTTTTGTGTTGTTTTGAAATGCCTGGAGAGCAGCTTTCTCCTTTTGTTTTTATGGTGACTATTGCTTTGTATTTTGGGGCTGAGTGTGACTGTGATAGGAAATTCTGGTGGCATAGTGGTAAAGTGCAATCTCTGCTAACAAAAAGGCAGCCTGTTGGAATCCACCAGGTGTTCCTTGGGAACTGTATGGAACAGTTCTACTTTGTGATATAGTGTCATTACGAGTCAAAATCTACTTGATGGGGGAGGCGGAGTCAAGATGGCCGACTAAGGACACGTCTCTTTCTATCCCTCTGGAAACCAAGACCTGAATTGACAATCAAACAGAGCCTTCTGAGCACCTAATCAGCCTCAGGACACGGCACAGAGCTGTTAATTGGGACTTTATACCATTCAGTGAAAAATCTCCTCTCTTTCACTGACTCCCGCTCCTAGCTAGCCCCGGCTCTCATGGACGGAAGGTAAGTGCACCGTTTTGATTTTTTTTTCCTCGGTCTCGGCTGGCGGGCGGAGCTGGGCCTTACCCGGCGGCTGGACTCAGACGCGCTGCTGGGGGGATGGACAGGCGAAATTCCCATATTCTGAGAGCCAGGCTCGGGACTCTGTTAATCTAGACACTTTGAGCCTTTCGTTTTGTAGCTGCCTCAGTGGGGTTTGTGCGGAACTCCATGGTCAGGGTGCGGGACGCCATGTTGGTACCGAGATTTTAGCGGGACCTCGTTCTTAGCCTGGGAGCCAGCGCCTGCAAACGGGACAGTGCTTCTCCATCAGAAAAATAGTGATTTTGCATAGTGCTGCCTACATTGGGGGCCTTGCAACAGAAGCAGAGGAATCGCTGCCTCTGGGCATCTTTAGCCCCCTGTCTGCTGCCTGTGTGGAGGACGCCATCTTGGGTTCGGTGGCCGCAGCTGGACCTAATTCTTAGCTTGGGAGCGAGACCCTGCCCACAAAACCAGTACTCGACGCAGTGCTGGATAAGGCTAGGCCCTGTCAGCAGAGGCCACCAGGGCACTAACAGTGCTGTATTCTGAACTAGTTTGTTATCATCTGGGGTTGGATACAGTGGTGCTTACTTTGTCAGATGAGAAGAGGGACCTCTACACCTCAAAACTTAACTGACTTGTGAACCGGTCAGATACCTTTTGCTTTACATTGGAAGACAGCCTAGAGAAACATTTGCAATCCATCCTCACAGTACCTCTTCCAGCCTCTATATACTCACATGGGACCCAAAAAGCAACAGACAATTGTGGCATACAAGCAATCACTCATGGCTTCAGAAGGCTCCCAAACAAAGCAACCAAGGAGTTTTCCAGATGAAGAAACTTTTATGAAAGCATCAGGAAGTGAATACAAATTGATTATATACAGAGCCCTTCTAGACCTTATACAAAATGCAGCAGAACAAAACGAAAAATTAAGCAAGTTGTTCGATCTGATGGAGCACCAGTACTCTGAAATCCAACAGATCAAGAAGAAAATCAAAGACATAGAAGCTTCCATGCAAACCCAAGAAAACAGAATGGAACAAATGGAAAAAAGAATTTCTGACTTGGAAGACAGAGCTACTGATGCCAGTGTCTATGAGCAGAAATCAGAAAAAAGAAACAAGAAACATGAAGAAACATTAAGAAGCATGTGGGACTCTATTAAGAGGAACAACCTTCGATTAATTGGAGTCTCTGAACAGGGTGAGACATCTGAGAATACAGAGAATATTGTTGCTGAGCTGCTGAAAGAAAACTTCCCAGAAATCATGAAGGAAGAGAATATAGACATCTCAGATGCATATCGTACGCCACCCAATATAGATCTCAAAAGAAAGACTCCAAGACATATTATAATCAAGCTTAACAAAATGAAACATAAGCAGCAACTCTTAAAGGCAGCAAGACTCAAGGCAAAGCTAACATTCAGAGGGAAACCCTGTAGGCTCTCGTCAGATTTCTCAGCAGAAACCATGCTGGCACGGAGACAGGGGCACGACACATTCAAAGTCTTGAAGGAGAAGAACTTCCAACCAAGAATTATATATCCTGCAAAACTGTCTTTCAAACATGAAAATGAAATTAAGACATTTCCAGATAAACAGAAACTCAGAGACTTTGTAAAAACCAAACCCAAACTACAAGAAATACTGAAAGAAGTTCTTGGCTTTGGCTTAGAAGAACGAAACAACTAACTTTATATTTTAGAACGACACACTACTCAATACTCATTTAGGGAAGGCTCCAAAGTAAATCACAACTTTGATTTGGAAAGAAGCAATCCAGTGATCATCATGAAAACTATGGTGTCATCATAATAAAAGAGGGATGTACTACAGTCGTTATAGTCCTTCCAGATGGAGAGGAAGATGACCAGACTGGTGGTAATTAAAATTGGGTTTATAAATAGTTTATTAAGGGGGTTCATAAGGGCAGCTGTAAAGCACAAAAAAGATGTATCATACCATTTCAAGAAATCTAACACACGAGTCTCAACAACTATAAAACCAGCTCTGAAAAAGGTGAAAAATCAACTCACAAAAAAGAGTGTCTCAGAACAGACTAATAAGAACAACAGAGAAAACATCAACATAAAAATAAACATCACAATGGCAGCAGTGAACACATACCTATCAATAATTACATTGAATGTGAATGGACTGAATGCTCCAGTAAAGAGACACCGAGTATCATCTTGGATCAAAAGACACGACCCATCCATATGTTGTCTACAAGAAACTCACTTAAGACCTAAAGACAGGAACAAACTGAAAATTAAAGGTTGGAAGAATATATATCAAGCTAACAATGAACAAAGAAGAGCAGGGGTGGCAATTCTAATCTCAGACAAAATCAACTTTAATGTCAAATCCACCTTCGTGGACAAAGATGGACACTATTTACTGCTGAAAGGTTCAGTACACAAGCATGACTTAACTATATTAAACATTTATGCACCTAATGTCAGAGCACCTAAATATGTCGAAGAAACACTGACTATGATCAAAAGAGAGTTAGATGACTCCACAATAATAGTGGGAGACTTTAACACTCCACTCTCATTACTAGACAGATCATCTAGAAAAAAGCTCAGTAAAGATACAGAAGACCTCATTGACACAATTAACCAACTAAACCTCATTGATATATACAGAACTTTCCACCCATCAGCAGACAACTACACCTTCTTCTCCAGTGCACATGGAACATTCTACAGAATTGACCACGTGATAGGCCATAATGCAATGCTCAACAAAATCCATACCATTGAATTATTGCAAAGCATCTTCTCAGATCATAAAGCCATCAAAGTTGAAATCAATAGCAGAAAAAACAGAGATAGAAATTGGAACTCTTGGGAACTGAACAACATCTTGCTCAAAAAAACATGGGTTATAGAGGAAATCAGGGATCAATTAAAGAAATTCATGGATTCCAATGAGAACGAAAACACTTCCTACCAGAACCTATGGGATAAAGCCAAAGCAGTGCTCAGAGGTCTGTTTATCTCCATAAATGCACACATCAGGAAGGAAGAAAGAAACCAAATCAAGGAACTAACTCTACAGCTTGAACAAGTAGAAAGAGAACAACAGAGGAACCCCTCGGGCACTGGAAGAAAGGAGATCATAAAGATTGGAGCAGAGCTAAATGAATTAGAGAATAGAAAAACAATTGAAAAAATCGAAAAGACCAAAAGCTGGTTTTTTGAAAAGATCAACAAAATTGATAAACCACTGGCTAAACTTACTAAAGAAAAGCAGGAAAGGAAACAAATAACCCAAATTAGAAATGAGAAGGGAGTTGTCACCACAGATGCAACAGAAATCAAAAACATCATAACAGAATACTATGAAAGACTGTACTCTAACAAATTTGAAAACCTAGGGGAAATGGACCAATTCCTTGACTCATACCACCAACCCAAATTATCACAACGTGAAGCAGAACAACTTAATAAATCTATTACAAAGGATGAGATTGAAAAGGTCATCAAAACACTGCCAACCCAAAAAAGTCCGGGCTCAGATGGCTTCACGGCAGAATTCTACCAAGCATTTAGAGAAGAGTTATCCCCAATACTATTGAAACTATTTCACAGTATAGAAAGGGATGAAGTACTCCCAAACTCATTCTATGAAGCCAGCATAACCCTGATACCTAAGCCAGGGAAAGACCCAGCAAAGACAGAGAACTACAGACCGATATCACTCATTAACTTAGATGCAAAAATCTTCAACAAAATTCTTGCCAACAGAATACAACAACATATCAAGAAAATAATCCATCATGACCAAGTGGGATTCATACCAGGGATGCAAGGCTGGTTCAACATCAGGAAAACAATTAATGTGATTAACCACATAAATAACACAAAAGACAAGGATCACCTGATTTTGTCCATTGATGCAGAAAAGGCATTTGATAAAGTCCAACACCCATTCATGCTAAAAACTCTTAGCAAAATGGGCATAGGCGGCAAATTTCTCAACACAATAAGGGCCATTTATACAAAGCCAAATGCCCACATCATCCTGAATGGAGAGAGACTGAAAGACTTTCCCCTGAGATCAGGAACTAGACAAGGATGCCCACTGTCACCTCTCCTATTCAACATTGTGCTAGAAGTTCTAGCCAGAGCAATTAGACAAGACGAACAAATAAAGGGCATCTGCATCGGCAAAGAGGAAGTTAAAATCTCCCTGTTCGCAGATGATATGATTGTATATGCAGAGAACCCCAAGGAATCTATAAGTAAGTTACTCAAACTGATAGCAGAGTTCAGCAAAGTCTCAGGATACAAGATAAACATAAGTAAATCAGTAGGATTCCTTTATACCAACAACAAGACTGTTAAGGAGGAAATTATCAAATCTATACCATTTGTGATAGCCCCTAAGAAGATAAAGTACCTAGGAATTAATCTAACCAGAGAAACAACAGACCTTTACAAAGAGAACTACAAGCCCTTACTACAAGAAACTAAGAGAGACTTAGATAAATGGAAAAACCTACCCTGCTCATGGATAGGAAGACTTAACATTGTGAAAATGTCTATTTTACCCAAAGCAATTTATTTATATAATGCAATCCCAATACAAGTTCCAGCATCATTTTTTAATGAGATGGAGAAACAGATCACCAATTTTGTTTGGAAAGGGAAGAAGCCCCGGATAAGTAAGGTACTACTAAAGAAGAAGAACACACTGGGAGGCCTCTCATTACTCGACCTTAAAACATACTACACTGCCACAGTGGTCAAAATAGCCTGGTACTGGTACAAGAACAGACAGACTGATCAATGGAACAGAATTGAGACACCAGAGATGACATCATCTGCCTATGAACAGTTGATATTCGACAAAGGCCCTAAGACATTAAACTGGGGTAAAAACAGCATCTTCAACAAATGGTGCTGGCAAAATTGGTTATCCATCTGCAATAAACTGAATCAAGATCCATATCTTACACCTTATACAAAAACCAACTCCAACTGGATAAAAGACCTAAATATCAAACCTAAAACGATAAAGCTCATCTAAGAAAAGGTAGGAACAACAATGGAAGTTTTAATACACAATGAGGACAGACTCCAAAATCTGTCAAAGAAACCTCAATCAACAGAAGATAAAGTAGATGAATGGGAACTATTAAGAATCAAATACTTTTGCTCATCCAAAGACTTTACTAATAGAATTAAAAGAACACCCACAGAGTGGGAAAAAATATTTGGCAACTCTATGTCAGATCGACGCCTGATCTCCATAATCTATAAGATACTACAAAATATCAAGAAGAAGAAGATAAACCATCCAATTAATCGATGGGTGAAGGAGATGGACAGATACTTCACTAAAGAGGAGATCCAGGCAGCCAAAAAACGCATGCGGACATGTTCACAATCTTTAGCTATTAAAGAAATTCAAATCAAAACAACAATGAGATACCATCTCACCCCAACAAGTTTGGCCATGATCCAGAAAACACAAAACAACAAATGCTGGAGAGGCTGTGGAGAAAGTGGAACCCTCCTACACTGTTGGTGGGGTTGCAAAATGGTCCAGCCTCTTTGGAAGGCAATCTGGCGCTTCCTTAAAAAAATGGATATTGATATACCATTTGACTCAGTAATTCCACTACTTGGAATATATCCTACAGATTCAAGGCCTTTCACACCAAGGGACACATGCACCAGAATGTTTATCGCGACACAGTCCACAATAGCAAAAAGGTGGAATCAACCCAGATGCTCAACAATAGAAGAATGGATAGGTAAACTGTGGTACATATACTCAATGGAGCACTATGCAATGATAAAGAATAACGATGATTCCAGGAAACATCTCCTAACCTGGTTTCAACTGGAAGACGTTATGTTGAGTGAGAGTAGTCAGCGACAAAAGGATAAATACTGTATGAGACCTCTACGATAGGATCTCAAAAACAGACTTGTGTATAGAAGAAAAGACTCTTTGACAGCTGCAAGGGAGGGAAGGGAGGGAGGGAGCGCAAGGGGGGGAGGGTTTAGTTTAGATAGTTACTAGAAATCTAGTTGGGAGAAAGCGGTGACAGCACACATTAGGAACAAGAACAACATTAAGTGGACTTCAGCATTACTTGAGTACTCCTTCCATCTTAACTCAATACTGCAAGGATAGAGTAGCTGGGGCGGGGGGCGGGGGACCATGCTCTTAGGCGAATTCCAGGCCAATTGGCACAACAAGCGTTTTGCTAAGAGAGCTCTCTGCACCCCACATTGGTGAGTGGCGTCTGGAGTCTTAAAAGCTGCCAAGCTGCCATCCGAGGACACAGCAAATGGTCCCAACTCAGCAGGAACGGATGCTCACCGAGGGCCAAAATGGCATGCGGTAAAGACAACTGAGAAGACAGAGAGACCCACAAGAGTGGGTGCCTACATCGACCTGAGACCAGAAGAACCGGATGGTGCCCGGCCACCACCAGTGATAGCCACGATGGAGCTCACAGAGAGGAGCCTCACTGGCAACACAAGAATAAAAAGAGGTGCATCATGAGATCTCCACTAAAAGACCTCAATTGATGGTCCAGCGGTTTTGGGGTTCCTCTGAGAGCATGGCCCCCGGCCCTGATGCTGCCCGTTCCCATAAATTATAACAAAGGTCCACTCTTTGGACAGGAATGGAATGGACTTGGCAATGCAGAGTAACCATATGTTGGAAGCACTTTATGGTTCTATACATCTATAGGATATCATCTTGCTGACGTCTGGCTGGAGGAAGGAGAGTGGACGGAGAGGAGGGGAAAGGAGAGTGTTGGGAGGATGAGACATGTATGGAGCAGAGAGGAATAGTGTGCAGTCACCGGACAGGGAGAGCAGTGGAAGCTGCATATAGGGGGGCATGTAAATTTACATGTGAATGTACATTTTCACTCAGTTATGTTAAATAAAAAATAAAAAAAAAAAAGAAAATAAAAACTGTTTAAATCCCCCCCCCCAAAAAAATCTGCTTGATGGTAGTGGGTTTTTTCTTTCTTTCTTTTTTTTGGTTTAATGACTGTGGTACTGATCGTTGGTTGGGAAAAATTTTCTCTCACTGGTGGTGACACAGTGGTTAATTGTGTCTGCTGACCAAAATGGTTGGCAGTTCAAATCCACCAGGCACTCATTGAAAACTCTATGGGGCAACTCTTCTCTGTCCTATAGGGTCATTATGAGTCAGCATAACTTGATGACAGTGTTTTTCTTTTCTTTCTTTTTTTTTGGTGGATGTGATGGGTTGCATACATACAGAAATCTTCTGCCATTGAGCATGTATGTCTTCCTGTATTTTGTGGAGGTGTGTGAGCAGGATCTTTCCTTCTAGTGGGGCTCCAGATTTAGGTGGTTAGAATTCTTCCACAACTTTCATGGGGATAAGTGGTACTTGTGTGTTGTCTTCTGCTATTAGCTCACTGTCTCTTTTCTTTCCAGGATTATTTTCTCAGTATCGCTACATTAAACTTTTTTTCCACAATACTGCCTTTCTGGATCCCTTGTCTGGAGGTATTGTTTATTGTCATCTCAGAATGGCCAGGCTGTGTCATCCCAGTCACTGAAAACAAGCCATTTGAGAATCTCTGCACAACTTGTCATTTCATTACAACTTTCTTTCTGGCTGATGCACAGTTCAGCTCTTCATATTTCCTATTGATGTTCAGACCCCTGGGATATTTATTTCATTTAGGTTCTTGAGCCTTTGTTTTGAAAGATATTAGTGTGTGTCTGTCTAAGCTGCCATCTTAACAGAACTCTCTTCTTTCTTTTTCTTTTTTTTTCTTTCTTTCCTAACCAGAACTCTCTTCTTGACCTACCCACTGCCATCAAGTCAAACCCAACTCATACCAACTGTATAGGATAGAATAGAAGTGTCCCATATGGTTTCCAAGAAATAAATCTTTGAATTTATGGTCACATGTTTTCTAACATTAAGTGTCAAGTTAATTCAAAGGAGGAAAATTGTTTAATTTTGAATTTTCAGTTGTATTCCACTTACCTATTTGTCTCTATTTACACCAGTACAACATTGTTTTGATGACTACAGCTCTGTAGTATGTTTTGAAATCAGGAAGTTAGTGTTATTCCTATAACTTATTTTCTTTTCAATTTTTTATTTCATTTTGCTTTGGCTACATATACAGTTTCTTAAATTCAGTACACATTTTGTGACCAGCTTTTCCACATTTGAAAAGAAAAAAAAAAATGGAATTTTGGTAGCAATTATATTGAATTTGGCTGAAGATGTTACCTTCTGATTCAGGACAGTTGAGTTATCTTTATTACACAAGTGTTGGATTTTTTCCAAATGCTTTGTCTGTTGAATTATTCTTCACCCCACTACTATGGTGTGTTGTGTTGATTGATGTTCGCATATTTCCCTAATGTTTCATTCCTGGGATAAATCCTAGCAGGTCATTGTGTAGAATCTATTCAATATGCAGCTGGATTTTATTTTAAGTTTTTTGTTTTTATATTTTTAGAGTAATATATAGTACTTCAGTTTTTGGTGCCTTTGAATCTATAGCTTATTTTTTTTTAATACAGTTTAGATTCTTTTTAGACACATCTTCATACATTGATGCTGATCCAGTCTTTATACCTTTCTGTACTTCAGAAACAGAAATCATAAATACCTAGGGCCTTCTTATCTTCATTCATATTTATATTTTTCAATTTTCTGTATTTTTACTTTTTTGTGCTTTTAGCTACATATCTTCTTTTATGATTTCTTTGAGTAATTATCTCTGACTATAGAGATGTCAATTGTCAGTTGCTGTAATTTTATGAAGTTCAGAATGTCATTTGTAATTGATTTGTGTATTCTGAAACTCTCTGGTAAAATTACGGTTTTTTTCAATACCTTAAAATGAACATTGCAATTATTTTAAAGTGTGTTTGTTTGCCTTTTTACTGTGTTAAAGCTCTGATGGTTCCTCAGTTTTCAGTGTCATGTTTTTGTTTCTAATTGCAATGTTGTTTACTCCCCTATACTTTTTCTTTATTGGAGGGTAAAAGTGACTATAAAATGTTTTAACAATTTTGTGTAATTTGTAACTTTTACAGAAGTTATATTTTGCTTCCAAATTCCATCCAGTTTAAGTGCACAGAAAATTCCAAGTCACTTTAGTATAATAAAAGATTGAGAAGCCTCAAAATCTTCCTTCAGTTCTTTGTTTAGTGTTTTAATCATTACATTGCTGGAGGAATGGACTATAGAAACTCGAGTTACGAAGATGGTCAAGCACATGACACTTGATGGGTAGGACCAACAGTAGTTCATTAATTGCATGTATTCATAGCTCAGGGGAGGAAGATGTTACATATCACATAAGGCCACATCAGGTTTGCTCTCTGAAACATTGCAAGAAATTAGGGGGATTTGGAAGATAGGCTTTGTGGCATGAAGGCAGCGCAGAACTCTTCAGGTCCTAGCCAGATGATATGATTGGCTTGTCTGAATATTCCTGCAAGCTGACAGGCAAGTGGAATGCCACTATTCAGGGACAAACATACAGTATGCCTGCTCACATTGCTAACAGTATTTGCCTAAGAGACTTTTATCTGTCATTCTTAGACCTTTTGATTTTCCCAGTTAACAAAGCAACTCATAACACCAGTCAAGTGACATAACCCGTAACATTAAGTCTTAATTTTAACCTCATACTGCAGATACCAAGACAAACAACATTGCTATAGATTCCAGTTCATGGTGATTCCATGTGTTGCTACTCTATTTTCCCTTCAGAGTTACCTTTTCTAGTCAGAAGAGAATAAGGAAATGTTACCCATGTCATTTCTCCTTAGTGAGTCCCAAATTCCAGTTTGTGTTCTGTAAGCCCCATAAGTCTGTCAAAATCACTGCTCAGATTCCATTTTATAGTATGTAATTGCCTTGCACAGAAAAATGGTATAAAACAGTCAGTGCTGGTCTTTTCCCCTACCACATTTACCCATCACTTGCTAGCTCTCCAAAATGTTTGAAAATCTTATTTTTTATAATTTGCTCAAAAGTCATCTAAAATAAACTATTACCCTTCTAGAAGGAGAACATGTCTAATTTATTAATTTATATGATATATTTTAACTCATTTAATCATTAAAAATAGGGGGTGAAAATGAGGGGACAGTAAATTGTTAAGAGGATATGATATATATGGGATGGAAAGGAGGAGTGTGCTGTCACCAGGCAAGGAGAACAGAGGGAACTGCAGAGAGGCAGGCATGCAAATTGGAATCGCAGTGTAAACTCTAACTTAATCACAATTATATATACATGTATATATATAGTCTATATTTTATTAATTAATTTCATTACTTAATGCCTTTGGCCCTGAATTTATCCTTGTGTAATACTAATAAATTGTAACCCTACTTTCTTCTACCTAATATTTTATTGGTTTACTTTTGCTTGTTCTTTTATTTTTAAACATTTTGTATCATTTGTTTTTGGTAGGACATTTTTGCACAGCATATTGTTTGCTTATGCCATGTGATCTGATCTGATCTGAGGATTATTTTTAAATAAACTAGTCCAATTACATTTATTTATCATTTAAACTGTGGCATTTCATAAAATGAGTTCTAGTATTGTTACATCACTTTTGTTTTTAAAATGTTACTTCTGTAAGACTGTTTCTGCTAAAATATGGAATATTTTTGTAGGATCTCTATGAGTGGAATCGACTCATTGGCAATTATCTACTGAATCTTAACTTTGTTATGTCTGTTCTGGTACTTATAGTATCAACATAGGTCAGAATCAACTTCACAGCAACTTATAATAACCCAAGAAAACAGTAAAATTTCAACAGATGGTCTTATTATTACTAATAGTGTTTAGTTCTTGTAATACTATGCCATGTTTTCATTTATAGATTGAAGTCATATTACTAGAAATATTTCTTGGATTAAATGTCAAATTTCTGGGAAACATTCTATCACTATTAACATTTTATTTAATTCTATTTAAGTTTATCAGCCTTGTTCCTTATTATTATCATCTTTGCATCCACAATATTTTTTTATTATGAATTAAATGCAGTCATTAATTCATTGATATTATTAATTCTATGATTCTATTTGTTTCTTGAATTATATTTTCTCCTTTTGTTTGTTGTCTGATTTTTCAAGTGAAATTTTATAGCCCTTTAGACACAGTTTATTGATGTTTATATAACATGCAAACAAACACACCAATTGTGATGAACTTGATTCTGGCCTATGATGGTACCACATGTACCAGAGTAGAAATGTTCTTCAGAGAGTTTTTAATGACTGATATTTTGGAAACAGATCACCAGAATTTTCTTCTAAAGCATCTCCAACCTTTTGTTTAGAAGCTGATTGTGTTAACTGTTTTTATTTACCAGAGAGATTTCTGTCAAATAAAACACATTTTTCAATCAGCTGTTTATTTGGGGGGATGTAGGTGTAAGATAACAGTTAATTTTGAAGGAAACTTTAGGAAGATTAGTTTTCTTAATTATAAAAATTTTAGGTGGTTTGCATTTCTACTTCTTGTCTCAAAAGAGTAGGAATAAAAGACCCCAAGGAAACAGAAAAATACTAGAGCTAATTGAGAAAGTCCCTGTGATACCAAAATCTTGAAAGATTTCAACATCGGTTATACGTATTATTAAATTTCATGTTATTTGTATGACACCTTCATGTCATACAAAAACATAATAAAATTTGGGGACTTATATATATACTGTGTCAGCAATACTTTAGAAAATAAAAAAGGAAAGTATTTCTATGCTTGAAATAAGTCACAATTTGGAAAAATGTCAAAGAAAAAGAGAAATAAAAGGCAGAAATAGGCTGCAATAAAAAACTAGTCAAGTAGTTAATTGACTGAAAAGCAAAATAACCACAACTGCTTCAGAGAAGTTTTGAGTAGATGTACCCTACAAACAGAGATAATAATAATGATAAATAAAATAGCCATGGAGAAACTGGAATTCTTCTACACTGTTGGTGGGGTTGCAAAATGGTTGAGCCTCTTTGGAAAGCAATCTGGCACTTCCTTAAAAAACTGGATATAGATATACCATTTGACCCAGTAATTCCACTACTTGGAATATATCCTACAGAATCAAGGCCTTTCACACCAACAGACACATGCACCAGAATGTTTATCACAGCACAGTCCACAATAGCAAAAAGATGGAATCAACCCAGATGCCCAACAACAGAGAAACGGATGAGTAAACTATGGTATATATCCTCAATGGGGCACTATGCAATGATAAAGAATAATGATGATTCCAGGAAACATCTCATGACCTGGTTTCAACTGGAAGACATTATGTTGAGTGAAAGTAGTCAACGACAAAAGGACTAATATTGTATGAGACCCCTAAGATAAGATCTCAAAAACAGACTTACATATAGAAGAAAAGACTCTTTAACGACTGCAAGGGAGGGGAAGAAGGGAGGGTTTAGATTAGATAGTTGGTAGAAATTTGGTTGGGTGAAATCAGTGATAGCACACGTTAGAAACGAGAACAGTATTAAGTGGACTTCAGCATAACTTGAATATTCCTTCCGTCTTAACCTAATGTCGCAAGGACAGAGTAGCTGGGGCAGGGGGCAGAAGACCATGCTCTTATGCGAAATCAAGGCCAACTGGCACAACTAGCATTTTACTAAGAGGGCTCTCTGCACACCACATTGGTGAGTGGCATCCGGGGTCTTAAAAGCTACCAAGCTGCCATCCGAGGGCACAGCAAATGGTCCCAACTCAGCAGGAATGGATGCTCACCAAGGACCAAAAGGACATGGGATAAAGACAACCTAGAAGATAGAGAGACCCACATGAGTGGGTGCCTACATTGACTTGGGACTGGAAGATCCAGATGGTGCCTGACCACCACCAGTGTTAGCCGCAGTGGAGCTCACTAAATTGAGTCACATTGACAACACAAGAATAAAAAGGGGTGCACCCTTAGATCTCCACTAAAAGACCTCAACTGGTGGTCCAGCGGCTTCAGGGTTCCCCTGGGAGCATGGCCCCTGGCCCTGATGTTGCCCTTGCCCATAAATCATAACGAAGGTCCACTCTTCGGACATGAATGAATTGGACTTGGCGATGCAGAGTGACCATATATTGGATGCACTTTATGGTTCTATGCATCTATAGGATATCATCCTGCTGACCTCTGGCTGGAGGAAGGAGAGTGGGTGGAGAGGAGGGGAAAGGAGACTGTTGGGAGGATGAGACATGTATGGAGCAGAGAGGAATAGTGTGCCATCACTGGGCAGGGAGAGCAGTGGAAGCTGCATATAGGCGGGCATGTAAATTTATACGGGAATGTACATTTTCACTCAGTCATAATAAAAAATAAATAAATAAAATAAACAAGCAAGTTTTATTCACACATAAGAATGAAAGTATCCTCATGAGTCTGTGGAATTTTTAAACTCTCAGACCAACTCGATGACACTTGGCTGGCTGGCAGACCATAGCCTTTGGAATCACACTTTGAATTTCTGCAGGCAAGCTTTTCCAACAAATTAATCAATCTCACTCATAAGTAAGATAAATTTCATAGCAATGAGGAATGAAACCCATGTATGATGAATAAAATTCTGCTGAGATGAATCTCACGAGATAAATATAAAAGCAACAGGCTTTCCAAACATCCATTGTATGATGACCTGAGGAAGTAAAATTGTGAGCAGGTTGGAAAGAAGTATAAATTTAAGCCTACAAGAAAGTACAATTTCATGCAATACAACAAATTTTTGAACTGCCGAGAAACACTTGCAACAGTCAATCTTGAAATAAAGCAATAAATAAGTTATTCTTTTTTAAGTAAGCTGTTGAAGGTATCATGAGTGTCAGAGACATTCCTCCAAACAGCAGCAGAATTAGCAGTCTTGTTCTTAAAATAAAATCCATCACATCGTGTATCAAACTCATTAATTCAAGACCCACCTAGGGTTGTCCTGTTAAGGTAAATAATATGTGAAAGTTAAGCTATACCATTTAGCAATAAAACTGTTATTTCTGAAACACATTTAAGAAGAAAAAGTTGCTGCTAAGAAATATTAGAATATTCAATTAATATTAAATGAAAGAGATGAAATTTTCTTGTTAAGTGTAGTTTTGACTCAAATATGCTTTATGACATATGCCTTATTAGTTGTTAAAATGACATCATAAGCAAGTGGCTGTCATGAACAATAATTTATTTTCTCACAGCTTAAGAGGCTGAAAATCTGAATTCAGGGAGGGCACTGGCTCTAGAGGAAGGCTTCTTTCTCTGTTGACTGTGGAAGAATATCCTTATGTCAGCTTCTCTAACCCAGTGTTCCCCTGTTTCTTAGAGAATTTCAAGTACCATATGTCTTTTCCACATTTTGGCTTGTTTGTTTCTGTAACCACTCTTCTCTTTTTATATCTCAGAAATTATTCAGCTTGAAACACATTCTACACTAATATGCCCTCATTACAGACCAAAGAAAAAATTATTCCCAAATGGGTTTACAAGCACCAGAAGAGAGGTTAAGATTTCAGCACATATTTTTATGGAATGCAGTACAATCAGCAGCATTACACTCTGGCCCCTGAAAAAAAATCACATCATTTTCTCCATAAAAACATATCCACCCTATTATTTCATCCCAAAAGTCTTATTTCATTTTAGCATCAACTCTAAATCCATTATTTCACTTTAAGAATCATCTCAGTCAAGTACAATTTGTGTGTATTCCCTCCCTGGGCAAAATTATTTTGTTTCTGTGGGCCAGCGAAAACTAGAAAACAAGTTATCTGTTTTCAAAGTACGATAGTGGAACAAACACATTAGTCATTTCACTACAAATGGAAGAAACTGAAGGAAAGCAGGGATCATGGGTAACATGCAAGTTCAAAATCTAGCAGAATGAATTTCATTAGCCCTTGAAGCTGGAAAATAATCCTCTGTTCTCCAGGGCCATGTTGTCAATGAATCCATTTTCCAGCCACCGAGTGTGGTAATGCTATTGAGAATCTGGGTTGAGGCTTCCTATCCATGGGTGTCAACTCTGTCTTCTGGGACCACTGAAAAGGCAACTTGACTCATTTGGCTTTGGGTGGTCTCATTCTTCTGATCCACCTATTTGGTGACCTCAACCTCTGCTTCTGAGTGACTCCATTCTGTAAGCCTGCTGACATTGCAAATCTGTCCCCTTAGGTTTGGGCAAAAGCGCCAGTCTTCCAGCTCACACAGCAGCCCCATCCCCTCAGCCTTGTGCAATATTAATGGGACTGTTCTCTTGGCCCATCTAAATGAAAGTCTCACTTTCTGGAACCGAAGTGGTATAGACTGGACTCTTTAAAATTGGGAAGCTTTGACTCTACTCTTTTAAACTGAGGTAGCCTTGCTTCCCAGGTTCCTTCCAACAATTCTTGTGATCTTTTAGTTAGTACAGGATGGTCTTTCTCTTTTCTTGGAGAATAACAATAGATCCAAGTAGATCCATTCTTCTGTTTTCTATCTGTAGCCTTCAAGGTAGCAGATAATTTTCCTTCATGTTTTCCTATCTCTGTTTCTTCCTGTCTAAATTAATGGGACTTCTGCTGTGATAGTGGCTTAGATCCATCAGCCACAAACAAAAGTTTTTGTAGCCACATCCTTGGCATAAATTTCAGGACATCTTACCTTAGCTTGTATTACAGAACTGTCCCATTTTTTAATTTCTAATTTCATTCTGCACCATTAATTTGTAAAATTATCTTTCTTCTGCATTTTACTATAAATAGCCAGAAAAAAACCCCACAATATATCTTTAAGATTTCACTGAGAAATCTTCCCAACCAAATATTCAATTCATCACTTATAAAGTCTATCTTCCACAAAACATTGAACATAATTCAGATAAGTTGTTTGTCACTTTACAAAAATATATCACCTTCCCTCCAATGTTCAGTAACCTGCACTTCAACTCCTTTTAAACCCTAACCAGAAGCCTATTTAACATTTACATTGCTGGCAATATTATGTTCATGGTCATCACGAATTGAATTGTGTCTCCCCTGAAATATGTGCAACAATGTGGCTAAGCCATGACTCCTGGTATTGTGTGATGTTCCTATATGTTATAAATTATGCGTCTGTGATGTTAAAGAAGATGGACAGTGGTTGTATTAGTGAGGCAGGACTCATCCTATAAGATTTTATTGTGCCTTAGACAGTCTCTTAGGATATAAAGGAAAGCAGGGAGAGAGTCAAGGACTTCATATCACCAGGAAAGAAGCACCAAAAGCCAAGCCTATCCTCTTGACTTGGTATCTCTGTACTTCAAAAGCTCCTAGTCCAAGGGAAGATAGATTACAAGGACCTTCCTTCAAAGCTAACAGAGAAAGCCTTCCACTGGAGCCGACACCCTGAATTTGGACTTTCAGCCCACTTTGCAAGAAGAAAATAAATTCCTCTTTGTTTAAGTCATCTACTTATGAGGCTAATAGGAGTAGAAGTTTTCATCACTTTTCTGAATGCTTCCTGAGCTCTTATCAGAATCACCCATAAGCTCCATAATTCCGCCAACAGTCTCTTCAAGGCACATAGGGCATTATTATGAACCTCATGGTATTCTTCCTGTGACTACTCATACCCAGTTGTTGTTAGGTGCTGTTAAGTCAGTTCCGACTCAGAGCAGCCCTACGCGCAGTGGGACAAAACGTCACCCCGTCCTGTGCCACCCTCACGCTGGTTGCTATGCTTGAATGCACTGTTACAGCCGCTGTGTAAGTCCGTCTTGCTGAGGGTCTGCCTCTCTTTTGCTGCCCCTCCACCATGGCCGGCGGCCTTGTTATCAGAGACTTGTCCCTCCTGAAAACAGGCCCAAAGTATATGAGATGAAGTCTGGCCACCCTTCTTTCTATTGAGTATTCTGGCTGTGTTTCTTCTGAGACAGATTTGTTCATTCTCTGGCAGTCCACATATATTCAGTATTTTTTACCAACACCATAATTAGAAGGCAATAATTCTTCAGTCTTCCTTGTTCACTGTCCAGCTTTCACATGCATATGAGGTGACTGGAAACATTGGGTCAGCTACTCCTTTGTCATTAAGGTGGCATCTTTGCTTTCTAACACTTGAAAGATGTCTTTGCAGCAAATTTGTGCATTGACTTCTTGTTTGCTGCTTCCATGGGCATTGCTTTGCTGCTGTTCGTAAGGTTTTCACTGGACATTTCTTTCTAAAGTAGGCTGCCAGATCCTTCTTCCCCATCTACCTTCATCTGTAAGCCCCACTGAGACTTGTCTACCAAAAGGATGCTGGCGGTATTTAAAATACCAGTATTACAGCAACACGCAAGCCACCACACTACCACAAACTGACATACGCAATTACAAAGCCCTTTCTGTATTTTAGATATTTGTTACAGCATCACCCTGCTGTCTGATACCAAATTCTATTCTAGCTTCTAAATGCTTCTGTAACAGAAACACAAAATGTATGTGGCTTTAATGAATAGGAATATATCTGTTCACAGTTTAGAGGATTAAAAGTATGAATTCAAGGCATCATCTCTAGGAAAAGCTACTCTCTCAGCTGTTGAGGGAAAGTCTTGCCTCAGTTTCCCTGCTCACTTGGCTGTCTCCACTTGGTATGTTTCTTCCACATTTGTGTTTACTTGCTTCAATCCCTAACATTATATAATATGACCAACAAAGTATTTCAGATGGCAGTGTTTATATTTAACTTTTCCTGATCTGTTTTCCTTTATGAACATTAAGAAATAATTGAATAAAGACAGTTAGTTGAATTCTCTCATATGGGGGCATATTTTCATCCATAGATATTTACAGTTATTACTATGATAATACATCAACATGAGTGCTAATACCAGATATGTCACAATCATTACTGATGTTTGAGATGTTTGTATCTTAGGTCAAAAGAATAGAAGAAAATCATAATGGTAGCATCTTTTTGGCCATATCTACTGTTCTGAGTATATCTATGACCAGTTCAGTGTTTACCTGTTATTTACTGAGTTAAGTGATTGTGCTTGATCTTTGTAAATTAACCTTCCAGTGTTCTGAATATTTTAATTCAAAATTCCCTCTGTGTATTAAAATTTTACAGGAAACTAAATGTGTCAAATATTCATTTATATAAAATAAAGAATCAAGTCTAGATTGAGTTTAGATATTACTTTAAGCTCAGTGTAGAGATTTTATAAAGATTGAGTTTATTTTATTTATTTATTTAACTAGTTGCTTAGTAACCTTGCAGTATGTCTAGCTAGGGAGTGTTTTTTTTTAATAACTTACATTGTGTATAATATTTTGAGGATTTTAATAATCTATTGTTGTCTATTAGGTATAGTCTCCTACATTTTGTTATTGCTGCATGCCCTCTGAGCAGTAATTCTGTTATATATATATATTTAAATATCTCTGAGATGGATCATTACTGACAACACTTTTCAGATTTTCTGCATAGCTGGAGGTAAACTATTTCAACATGAAGTATATTAGGAAAAATAAACAAGGCCAAACATGCATGTAGCATATAACTTTAGTTTACATGGATACTTCAAATTTATTTCCAATATGTCAAAATTATTTTCTTCTAATAAATGAAATTGTAGAAAATAAAAAAATAAATTCTATTTGACTGTTTTGTTATATACATATGTATAAATATCCATATATATCATACTACTGGACCACATATTGCTTGGCTCAATCTGTGTGTGTGTTGCACACTGAATATGTATGAATTTGTCACAGATTTCTTCAAAAGAGTTACCAATAACTGTACTCATCTATTTAGTAAAGAAAGCATAAAAAACACATCCAATATAAAAATATAGTTCAAAAGCTCACATTTCTAGACTTATTTATTTCAAAAGGATAATTATACACAGCAAAAATAAAAAGAACATAGTAAACATGTAGATGATACTATTAAGATGGAAACTAAGGAAAGTCTAAGAAATACTACAGCATCAAATGTCATACCTCAGTGATTTGACTCAGTAAATACTTCTTTCGTCATCATACTACGTGTACAAAGCAAATGACCATAGTACGTGTTGAAGCAGTGTCCCTCAAATTGTAAATGTTCGTAAGTAAGAAATTTCCAGGATATGGACAAAAGAAATGATGACCCAGGGACTTATTTTCTATATAAATGTCAACAATAAGTTAAATGTATCATTTCAATATATTTTGGTGTAACCACAGCTACAATTTCCATGCAAGAAAGGAATACATAACATAGCTGAGACAATCAAAGAAGCGATACTCATTTGTAAAATGAAGCTCATGTTGTGGAAGCTGTTTTATCAAACAATCTCAACATCTTGAGTTTTCTCATTCCTTTTTATTTCACTCAAGCGGGCACCTGGGTCATATTTACTATAGCCGCTTAAGCATCAAATTGCATATTGTTTGTTACACATCTGCACAGCTATGATACATATTATAATTACTGTCAAATCACTGGCTAAAATCAGTCACATGGTTACTGCCAAGAGTTCCTGGAAGGAAGAAAGAACAATGCATATTGAGGAAGCCTGATGACTGTCATAAAAACTTAATTCAGAAGATGAAGCAACATTAAAGGACATGTATTTTAAGGTAACTGTTTACATATTTTTAGCTCTTTACAATATAATTATATACAACTACATGTGCATGTAAAAAGTTTGGTGTTGTATATAATCACATTTTACATATATTCACATGTTTATATCTATGTTACATGTGTATATGTATCTAAATTTTATTTCCTTTGGTATCATTTTTAATAGATATGCTAAGTTTTATATGCATGAACATTTCTTCTCATCCAGGAATATTTTATAATTTCTGCCATATAGAATAAGCCAAGCCAAGTAGCCAAGTGCCGTCGAGTTGGATAAGCTATTGTAATTAGCAATATACTGAACAAACCTGACAGTGGTTCAAAAAAATCAATTTTTTCAAACTATGTACTCTAGAGAAAATACAACAACATTCCTGAAAAAAAAAAAAAAAGCCAAAAGCCAAGTGCCGTCGAGTCAGATCCGCCTCAAGACACTGATTTTTTTTACGACGATGAAAGCAAAATGTATGTTCCATATACCTTTTTTTCCATCTTGGTCATTTTCATTCATTTGCTATTTGCCAAGGAAAGACAAAAGTCTTCTGTCTATATTCTATTGATCAATTTCACTTTAAAACAGTTGGATGATGTATTTTGCCTTTGAGTTTTATGCTGTGTTTATTACAGATGATGTTGTAATCCACAGTTTTGTACTAGATGTCAACTGTAAACAAATCAAAGATACACAGCCACTCATGAAATTCCTCAATACTGTTTTAAAAAATGAGGTGGAGAAAAGTAACAGGATAAGCACTTATCTGAAATTTAAAGCCTTGTTTTCAATGAGATCATCACTATTATCTTGTAACAATTGAGTGAATACATAGGATTCTGTGATGTTATTGCATTCCACTGCATAAGAATAGTCACACAAAGCCAATATAAAGTGAGAGGAATTCTCTTAATCTCATGAGCTAGGCTTGAACTATTTTAGAAGTAGGACTTTAAGAACAATAACGTAAATTTTTTCTTAAACCTTTCCAAAAAAAAACCACTTTCTGGAAAGAACCATTAACTGGAATGCCTGGTGACAGAAATAAATGAATTCAAAATAAGTACATGGACAGCTAAGCAAGGAAAATTAGTGGCTCACCTCCTAAAGACAAGTTATGTTTAAATTATATTTTAAGCTTCTATTTCTTTAGGTCCAGATACACATCTAAGTTTTTGACCGCTTGTTAACATGCGATTTAAATGATCACCATACAATCACACAATTTATGCAATAAGAAATGTTTTACATGAATTAAGTATAATTACAATAAACTCAGAAAAGTTTTTTTAAACTCCTCTGTTTAAAATAAATTAGCATTTCTGTCATGCTATGAAGCAATATGGTGCAATAAATTAATATGGTTTTTCTAGCCACGGTCTTTGGACCCACACAAAATATTTGGGTACAAAAAAATTGTTATTGTGAAACTGTTGGTTAGCAGAGCACTCACCATAGCTCTGAACCACTCTGTCACCACAGCTTCTATTGATTGGACAAGTCTATTCAGATAAGGTGCTTGTGTCCCACAAAGTGTATTGAGTACCTTGCTAACAGTACAAACAGTAAGATGCACGGAACACTTCTGGGAGGGTGGGATCGTGCAAATACAGTGTATGGAACCAGTCATTGCTGGCACCCCATTAAGCTTAAAGTGAATCAATCCCAGAAGTGAAAGAGGACCTCGCTACTACCAAGAAGAAGAGCTTGGAGTGGAATGTCTTCTTCAGACCTCAGATTCCTGTTCTGAGTACTTCCTAAACCCAGAGAAGACAGGCTGCTGTTAACACTGAATATGGCAGGAGATGGAAAAAAAGCAGTTGCAGAGAAATTGCAGTAGCAAAACCAGAAGACAGGTTCAAGACAGCGTGGTTGGCTTCCGGTCCACAGAGTGAGATGGCTATCAGCAGTTATTCTGAACCACCAAGAAAGACAACTGAGCACCTACATGCAGGAGGCTTGCTGGTGGAGTGGGGTGTCTCCACGTCTCTTATTGACAGAGCTAAAGAGCTTTGTGATTCTTTCCCAAGCAGGGCAGAAGTCAGGCCGAGGGACGGAGAAGCCTAAAGAAAGGCCTGTTCACGGTCACATCAGAAAAGCTATCCTAAGCAAAAATCTGTACCCTGACTCGTTTCTGATCCTGAGCTGTATTCTGTTACTTGCCTAATAAATCCATAACTATGAATATGGCCTGTCATTTTTGCGTGGCCTCTGTAGCAAATTTTCAAATTCAGACAAGAAATAGAGATTGTAGTGTCAGGGACAGCTGATGTCAGAAACAGTAAAAAGATTGGAGAGGGAAGGTGTGTCTGATCACTTTCTCATAGGAATTAGTCTTGGGTTGATGTTAATCTTGATTCTTGTCCCTGCTTATGAAGTCGAAGGTCTGATGCTGCCATGCTATTTTTTCAATAAGTGTCAGGGTTTTAAATAATATCAGTGTATTTAATGTTCAATTATTTGACACTTACTCTGGTTGCAATCTTTAATAATATTCCAGGTATCTTTTTAATATCTCCAGAAGGCAACCATCACAACATGTAACAAGATAATTCAAACAAAAAAAAAAGTAATCTTGAGAAAAACTTCCTATGACCAAAAAATAACTAAAAGCACAAAAAGCTACATTAATAGTTAAAAATTCTTTCTACAAAATTAAAAATTTGTAGCTTTAAGAATTACATCCATACCCTCCAAATAGTAACAGTATTTAGAAAAAAGCATTTGGAGACAATAAAATTTTCAAACAACTATGAAGTGTTAAGTGACATAAAAAAGAAAAACTTAAATAAAATCAATGATAATCACTATTAATAAAAATATAACAAAAGTTTATAGATATTATGTACAGATAAAATAGTCTGAGAAGGATATTCAAAATAGAGTAGCGCTGTAAACCAGCAGCAAGTTCACAAAATTTTTTCAATAAACATAGATGACAGAGTGTTTTGGTCTCTTAGTTTGTGACAACTTCACTGGAGAAAACATAATTTTCTGGTTTTTACTGGGAGAGATTAAGAGATGTAACCATGTTTGGAACTGGTTTGCAAACTGATTTCAACACATCAATCCAAAATAAAGTTTTGTAAACAATTAGAAAGAATAAAGACATTTTGAAGACAATTCCATAAATTTGAATATGAACTGGACATCAAGTGATAACAAGAATAAATCTATAATTTTATTCCAATGATATCATTACTCAGATTTTTGAGATAAACATGGAAATATGTAATGATAATATCAGGAACCAGTGGTACTGAAGGAAGAAGTCAAAGCTGCATTGAAAGCACTGGCAAAAAACAGGGTTCCTGGAATTGATGGAATATCAACTGAGATATTTCAACAAACAGGTGCAGCACTGGAAGTACTCACTAGTCTGTGCCAAGAAATTTGGAGGACAGCTTTCTGGGCAACTGACTGGAAGAGATCCATATTTATGCCCATTCCAAAGACAAGTGATCCAACCAAATGTGGGAATTACTGCACAATGTCATTGATATCACATGCAAGTAAAATTCTGCTCAAGTTCATTCAAAAGTGACAACAACAATATATTGACAAGGAACTCCCAGAAATTCAGGCTTGGTTCAAAAGAAGACATTAAACCGGGAATATAATCACTGATGTCAGATGGATCTTGGCTGAAAGCAAAGAATACCAGCAAGATGTCTACTTGTGTTTTATCAAGTACACAAAAGCAGTTGACTGTGTGGATCACACTAAGCTATGGCTAACGTCATGAAGAATGTAAATTCCAGAACACTTAATTGTACTCTTAAGGAATCTGTATGTGGATCAAGAGACAGCTGTGTGAACAGAACGAGGGGACACTGCATGGCTTAACATCAGCAAAGGCGTGCCTCAGGATTGTATCCTTTCATCATACCTTTTTAATCTGTATGCCAAGCAAATAATCCAAGAAGGTGGATTCTATGAAGAAGAACAAGGCATCAGGGTTGGAGGAGGATTCATTAACAACTTGCCTTATGCAGATGACATCACCTTACTTGCTGGAAATGAAGAAGATTTGAGACACTTACTGATGAAGATCAAGGACCAAAGCCTTCAGCATGGGTTGCACCTCAACATCAGGCAAACAAAAATCCTCACAACGGGGCCAGTAAGCAACATTGTGATAAATGGAGAAAGGATTGAGGTTGTCAAAGATTTCATTTTACTTGGGCATACAATCAGTGCCCTTAGAAGCAGCCATCAATAAATCAAAAGATGCATTGCACTGGGAAAATCTGCTGCAAAGGACGTCTTCAAAGTATTCCAAAGTAAGGATGTCACCTTGAAAACTAAAATGAACCTGATGCAAGCTATGGTATTTTCAGTGGAATCATATGCATAGGAAACTGGACTATGAACAAAAAAGACAGAAGAATTGATGCCTTTGAATTGTGGTGTTGGAGAAGAATGTTGAATGTACCATGGACCACCAAAAGAACCAACAGATCTGTTCTGGAAGAAGTTCAACCAGCTGCTCCTTGAAAGTAAAGATGGCAAGACTGTGTCTTACGTACTTTGGAAATGTTATTGGGAAAGATCAGTCCCGGGAGAAGGATATCGTGCTTTGTAGAGCAGAGGGTCAGCGAAAAAGAGGAAGACCTTCTTAGAGATAGATCAACACAGTGGCTGCAACAATGGGCTTAAGCAGAAACACAATTGACGACATGGCACAAGACTGGACAGTGTTATCTTTTGTTGTTGATAGGGTCGCTACGAGTTGGAACCGACTCAGTGGAACCTAACAACAACAGCATGTAATAATTAGTTAACATACAGGTATTTTATTTAAATGCCTTCACATTAAGAAATGATTTTCTGTAGCTTGTTTTGAAACATCCTGAAAATTATTGAACCTGGTGATGAATATATAGAAGTTCAATGTTTTTACTAACACCTTGAATATTATAATAAATTTACTTCACAGCAACGAACACTCTCACCTTTGTTTTCCTGGGAAGCACCACATGGTCATTAGGTTTTGCTAGCACATGCTTTATAGAATTCTATTTGCTGTTTGCTATTTTTGCATCTTAGATTGTTGCATTTATGTTCACGAGTTAAGTTAGTCATTGAATGTCTTTTTATAAACAGCATGACTCATATTTTAACATCAATCTATTTAAGAAATTGAGAATTTTATCTTTTTTGTTTTCATTCTTTAACAGTAAATATGTCACTGAACAATATCATCTTTAAATTTTTGAACACATGTCTAAAATCATCTGAATTTATGATTTTTCTTTTCTTTTTAAAGACTACTTTGAAAATTCTTTGTCTATTTTCTCCATGTTAATTTTATGTATTAAAATTTTGACATTTTATATTTTCAGTAACAACAAAAAATCCAGATTATCTAGATAATCAAGCGTATGTTATTGTTATCACCATTGTGTGGCATCTAGTTGGTTTCAACTCATAGTGACCCCATGTGAGTGAATAGGACAGCACCATAGGGTTTTCTAGGCTGTAGTCTTTATAAGGACGTATTACCGGGTCTTACTCCCAAGGTTTGAATGACTAGCCTTTTGATTAGCAGCCAAGCTCTTAACCATTGTGTTAAGACCACATGTACAAGTATAGATTATAACATATCTTCTGACAGTATTTATTTTTCTTGTTTTTCAATATTGTCTTATTTTCTTTCTCCTAAAACATTACTCAACTATGTTTTCTACACTACTGCTTTGTAGCAGCAACCATTAATATTTAATTTTTGTCATGTTTTTTTCAAGATCATTAATTTCTATATTATTCTTTAACTTCTGCTTTCTTCTGGTTTGCTTTATGGATTACCTTATTGTTTACCTTATCTTTGGCAATTGGCTATGTATATCACTTTTACTAATACAAGTAATAATATACGTATACATCAACTTTGAGCATTGCTCTAGTATTACCCCATTGATTTGTTATGTCGTGATTTAACTATCAGTATTACCTAGAAATTATGAAATGTCTTTTTGGTCTAAGAGCAGTTTATGTGTTTCAAATTTCCAAGTGGAGTGTGCATTTATTATTTCTATTTTAAATATGTAATTTATTAAGCTTCGTCAGATGTTTTCTTTTTTCTTTTTGCTCCTCATCTCAGGAGAGAACATCCCAACCATTCCATCTTTTGCCTCTGTTGGCTATTAAAGTGTTTGCCCTGGGTAATAAGATCAACAGAGAAAAAATTATCTATTTTCCTTTTTTAAAAATTGTGCTTTAAGTGAAAGTTTATAGAGCAAATTAGCTTCTCATTAAACTACTAATACACATATTGTTTTGTGACATTGACTGCCAACCCCATGATGTGTCAACACTCTCCCCTTTTCAACCTTGGGTTCCCCATTACCAGTTTTCCAGTTCTGTCCTGCCTTCCTGTCCTTGTCCCTGGGCTGATGTGTCCATTAAGTCTTGTTTCACTTTGTAGACCTGCCTAATCTTTGGCTGAAGGACAAACCTCAGAAGGACTTCAGTACTGAGTTAAAAGTGTGTCTGGGGCCATAATCTTAAGGTTTCTCCAGTCTCCAACAGACTAGTAAGTCTGGTCATTTATGTGGTGTGAATTTGAGTTTTGTTCTACATTTTTCTCCAACTGTTTCTGGGACCCTCTGTTGCGATCCCTGTAGAGCAGTTGCTGATTGTAGCTGGGCACCATCTGGTTGTGCTGGAGTCAGTATGGTTGAAGCTGTGACAGTTGTGTCCCATTCATTCTTTGAGCTATTCCAGATAGGGTGAGAATAGTACAGTATCTTAGAGAGTCACTCACAAGATTTTACATGTGTCAGAAGTCTTTTTGGTATTACTTCTATATTTTAGAATATGAAAAGATTTCTATGACCTAAAATGCCATCATGTTTTGGAACTTTTATGGAATTAAAAAAAAAAAAAAGACACATTATTTCTTTGGTTTTATTTATGTTTGCCTGGACTCGACGGCACTTGGCTTGGCTTGGAATTAGTTCATTTCTTGTAAATCATCAAACTCATAAACATAGTTCTTCATGTTACTATTTATTGTATTTTTAATGATCACAGAATTAGTTATGTCATTTAATTGCTGAGATTGATGACTTTTGACTTCTCTGTTTTTATCTTTATCAGTCTCATTATGTTTACAAATGGGGTTGATGTATTTTTGAAAGCCAACTTCTGGTTTCATTGACTATCTTTTTAGATTTTCTGTTATGAGTTTTATTGATTTCCATGTTGGTATTATTTTAGGTATCTAGTGTTACTATAACAGAATAACACAAGTGGGTAGTTACAAGAAACATGAATTTATTTTCTCAAGGTTCAGGAGGTTAGAAGACAGAATTCAGAACAACAGCTCAATGAGAAAAGTTCCTCTTTCTGTTGGATCTCATGGAAAGTCCTTGTCTCTTTAGCTTCTTCTTCCTTGTTCCTAGGTGATGGCCTGTGTCTTGGCATTTGTTTTACCCTATCTTTCCTATACTGGCTTCATCACATGATTTTTGGGGTTTTTTTCCTTTTATTTTTTTTCTTATGAATGAAAATATTTATTCCCATATAAATTTGCATGTCCATCTATATGCAGCTCCCACTGCTCTCCCTGCCCTGTGACAGCACCCTCTTCCTCTCTGCTCTATAGATGTCTTATCCTCCAAACAATCTCCTATTCCTTCCTCTCCACTCACTCCTCTGCCTCCAGCAAGAGATCAGCAGGATGACATCCCATAGATGCATAGAACCATAAAGTGCACACCTCTTATGATCACTCTGTGTTGCCAAGTCCAATCACTTCCTGTCCAAAAAGTTGACCTCCATTATGATTTATGGACAGAGGCAGCATCAGGGCCATGGGCCATGCTCCCAGGGGAATCCCAAGGCCCCTGGACCACCAACTGTGGTCTTTTAGCGAAGATTTCAGGGTGCCCCCTTTTTATTCTTGTGTTGCCAGTGAGACTCAACTTGTGAGCACCATCACAGCTGTCACTGTTAGTGACCTGGTATCATCAGGTTCTTCTTGTTGCAAGTCCATATAGTCACCCACTCACATGGGTCTCTCTGTCTTCTGGGTTCTCTTTCCTCCGTGTCATTTTGGTCCTTGGTGATCATCTGTTCCTGCTGAGTTGGGACCATTTGCTGTATCCTCAGATGGCAGCATGGCAGCTTTTAAGACCCCAGATGCCACTCTCCTATGTGGAGTGCAGAAGACTCGTCTGGGTTGACTCCATCTTTTTTGCTATTGTGGACTGTGCTGCTATAAACCTTCGTGTGCATGTGTCAATTGGTGCGAATGGTCTTGATGCTGAAGGATATATTCAGAGTAGTGGAATTAATGGGTCAAATGGTATACGTAGATCCAGCTTTTTAAGGAAATGCCAGATTGCTTTTCAAACAGGTTACACTGCTTTGCAGTCCCAACTACAGTGTAGCAGAGTTTCAATTTCTCCACAGGCTCTCCAGCATTTGTTGTTTTGCATTTTTTGGATCATGGCCAACCTTGTTGGAGTGAGATAGTATCTCATTATAGTTTTGATTTGAATATTTTTAATAGCTAATGATTGTGAACATTTCCACATGTGTTTTTTGGCTGCCTGGATATCTTCTTTACAGAAGTGTCTGTCCATCTCCTTTGCCCATTGCTTAATTGGATGATTTATCTTTTTCTTATTCATATTTTATAGTACCTTATAGATTATGGAGATCAGGTGTCAGTCTGACATATAGCTTCTAAATATTTTTTTTCCATTCTGTAGGGGGGCCTTTTAATTCTATGAATATGTCTTTGGATGAGCAAAAGTATTTGATTCTTAGTAGTTCCCATTGATCTATTTCCTCTTCTGTTGATTGAGTTTTGTTTGACAGACTTTTAGTCTGTCTACATCATGTATTAAAGCTTCCATTGTTGTTGCTACTTTTTCTTGGATGAGTTTTAACGTTTTTGGTTTGATATTTAGGTCTCTTATCCAGTTTGAGTTGGTTTTAATATATGGTGTAAGATATGGGTCTTGTTTCAATTTATTGCAGATGGATATCCAATGTTACCAGCACCGTCTGTAGAGGAGATTGTTTTTAGCCCAGTTTAATTCTTAGGGCCTTTGTTGAACATAAACTGTTCATAGAAGGATGGTGTCATCTCTGGGGTCTCAATTCTGTTCCATTGATCTGTCTGTCTCTATTGGTACCAGTACCAGGCTATTTTGACTACTGTGGCAGTGTAATAGATTCTAAAGTCAGGCAGTGAGAGGCTTCCCAGTGTGTTCTTCTTCTTCAGTAATGCTTTACTTATCCAGGGTTTTTTCCATTTCCAAACAAAGTTGGTGATTTGTTTCTCCATCTCATTAAAAAAATATCACTGGAATTTGTATTGGGATTGCATTATATAAGTAGTCAGCTTTGGGTAGTAAAATAGACATTTTCACAATGTTAAGTCTTCCTTTCCGTGAGCAGGGTGGGTTTCTCCATTTATGTAAGTCGTCTTAGTTTCTTGTAGTAAGGACTTGCAGTTCTCTTTGTAAAGGTCTGTTATTTCTCTGGTTAAATTTTTTCCCTAAGTATTTCATCTTCTTATTGGCTATAGTAAATGGTATTGATTTTGTGAATTCTTCCTTAATAATCTTGCCATTGGTATAAAGGAATCCTACTGATTTACTTACGTTTATCTTGTATCCTGAGACTTTACTGAACTGTTCTATCAGTTTGAGTACTTCACTTATGAGTTCTTTGGGATTCTCTGTGTATACAATCACATGATCTGCAAACAGGGAGATTTTTACTTCTTCTTTGCCAATGCCCAAGCCAAGTGCCGTCGAGTCGCAGATACCCTTTATTTCTTGGTCTTGTCTAATTGCTCTGGCTAGAACTTCTAGTACAATGTGGAATAGGAGAGGTGAGAGTAGCATCCTTGTTTAGTTCCTGTACTCAAGGGAAATTCTTTCAGTCTCTCTCCATTCAGGATGACTTAGGCATTTGGCTTTGTATAAATGGCCCTTATTGCATTGAAGAATTTGCCATCTATGCCTATTTTGTTGAGAGTTTTTAGCATGATGGGTGTTGGACTTCATCAAATGCCTTTTCTGCATCAATAGACAAGATCAGATGATTCTTATCTTTCATGTTATTTATGTGGTTGATCACATTAATTGTTTTTCTGATGTTGAACCAGTGCTGCATCCCTGGTATGAATCCAACTTGGTCATGATGGATTATTTTTTTGATATGTTGTTGTATTCTTTCATCAAGAATTTTGTTGAAGATTTTTGCATCTAGATTTACAATTGATATCAGTCTGTAATTCTCCTTTTTGGTTGAGTCTTTCCCTGGCTTTGGTACCAGGGTTATGCTGGGTTCATAGAATGAATTTGGGGGTATTACATCACTTTTCATATTGTGAAATAGTCTCGGTAGTATTGCATATAACTCTTCTATAAAAGCTTGGTAGAATTCTGCAGTGAAGCCATCTGGGCCCAGACCTTTTTTGGTTGGTAGCTTGGGGATGATGTTTTGAATCCCTTCCTTTGTGATGAGTTTATTAAATTGTTCTGCTTTCCCTTGTGATAATTTTGGTAGGTGATATGAATCAAGGAATTTGTCAATTTTCTCTAGGTTTTCAAATTTGTTAGAGTTTTTCATAGTGTTCCATTATGATACTTTTTTATTTCTGTTCGATCTGTTACAACTCCCTTCTCATTTCTTATTAGGGTTAATTGTTTCCTTTCCTGTTTTTCTTTAGAAAGTTTAGCTAATGGTTTGTCAATTTGCTGACTTTTCAAAAAATCAGCTTTTGTTCTTTTCAATTTTTTCAATTGTTCTTCTGTTCTCTAATTCATGTAGTTCTGCTCTAATCTTTATGATCTGTTTTATTCTGGTGCCTGAGTGGTTCCTCTTCTCTTTTGCTACTTGTTCAAGCTGTAGGTTCAGTTCTTTGGTTTAGTTTTTTCCTTCCTTCCAGATGTGTGCATTTATGGAGATAAACTGATCTCTGAACACTGCTTTGGCTGTATCCCATAGGTTCTGATAGGAAATGTTTTCATTCTCATCGGAATCCACAAATTTCATTTCATCCTTGATTTCTTCTATAACCCATGTTTTCTTGAGCAACATCTTGCTCTATTTCTATGATTTCCACTTTCTATCTCTGTTTTTTCTGCTATTGATTTCAACTTTTTATGGCTTTACAGTCTGAGAAGAGGCTTTGCATTAATTTAATGGTATGGATTTTGTTGAGAATTGCTTTATGTCCTAATACATGGTCTATTCTGGAGAATGTTTCCTGTGCATTGGAGAAGAAAGTATAGTTGTCCACTGATGGATAGGAAGTTCTGTATATGTCAATGAGTTCTAATTGGTTAATTGTGGCAATAAGGTCTGTATCTTTATTGGGCTTTTTTTCTAGACAATCTGTCCATTATTGACAGTGAAGTTTTGAAGTCTCCCACTATTATTTTGGAGTGATCTATCTCATTTTTAGTGTAGTCAGTGTTTCTTCTTTGTATTTAGGTGCTCTAATATTAGGTGTACAAATGTTTAGTATTGTTAAGTCTTGCTTGTGTACTGAACCTTTCAGCAATAAATAGTGTCCATCCTTGTCCACAATAGTGGATTTTACATTAAAATGAATTTTATCTGAGACTGGAATTACCACACTTGCTCTTCTTTGTGTATTGTTAGCTTGATATATATAAATTCCTCCATCCTTTAATTTTCAGTTTGTTCATATCTTTAAGTCTAAGGTGAGTTTCTTGTAGGCAACATATAGCTGGGTCATGTCTTTTGACCCAAGATGTCACTCAATGTCTCTTTCCCAGAGTGTTCAGTCCTTTAACATTCAATGTAATTGTTGATAGGTATGTGTTCAGTGCCTCCATTGTGATATGTTTATATGTGTGTTGATGTTTTCTCTGTTTTTTTTATTAATCTGTTCTGTGTCATTCTTCTTTGTGAGTTGATTTTTCACGTTTTTCAGGGTTGGTTTTGTGATTGTTGAAACTTCTTTATTACATTTCTGGATTTGATATGTTGCATCTTTATTGTGCCTTACGGCCACCCCTATGATCCCCCTAATAAACCCAATTTTAATTACTATCAGTCTTATTAACTTCCTCTCCACCTGGAAGAACTATAACGACTGTAGTACATACCTCTTTTCAATATGATGACATCATAGTTTTCATGATCATTTCTTTCATTATTATACCTTTGATTGAGTTTGGAGCCTTCCCTAATGATGAAGTAGGATTCTGGGTGATGTGTCCTGTGTTTCCTTCTAAAATACAAAGTTAGTGGTTTTATTCTTCTAAGCCGAGAGATTCTTTGAGTATTTCTTGTAGCTTTGGTTTGATTTTTACAAAATCTCTGAGTTTCTGTTTACCTGCAAATGTCTTGATTTCATTTTCATATTTGAAAGTTTGTTTTTCAGAACATATAATTCTTGGTTGGAAGTTCTTCTCCTTCAAGGCTTTGAATGTGTCATGCCACTCTCTCCTGCCAGTGTTGTTTCTGCTGAGAAATCTGATGAAAGCCTACAGAGTTTCCCTCTGAATGATAGCTTTACTTTGAGTCTTGCTACCTTTAAGAGTTTTTGCTTTTGTTTCATTTTGTTAAGCTTGATTATAATGTGTCTTGGAGTCTTACTTTTGAGATCTATATTGAGTGATCTTCAATATGCATCTTGGATATCTATATTCTCTTCTTTGATAATTTCTGAGAAGTTTTCTGTCAGCAGCTCAGCAACAATACTCTCTGTGTTCTCAGGTGTCTCACCCCGTTCAGGAACTCCAGTTAATCATAGATTGTTCCTCTTAATAGAGTCCCACATTCTTCTTAATGCTTCTTCATTTTTCTTGTTTCTTTTTTCTGATTTCTGCTCATAGATACTGGAGTCTCTGTCTTCCAAATCAGAAAGTACAGTTTCTATTTGTTCCATTCTGTTTTCGTAGCTTTTAGTTGAAATTTCTGTGTCTTTGATTTTGTTCTTGATCCACTGGATTTCAGAGTACTCGTGTTCTGTCAGATCGAACAGCTTGCCTAATTTTTCATTTTACTTTGCTGCATTTTGTATAAGGTCTAAGAGGGCTCTCTATGCAATCCTTTTGTATTCACCTTCCAATAGTTTCAGAAAGGTTTCTTCATCTGGGAATTTCTTTGGTTTTGTTTTAGGGGCCTTCTGAAGCCATGGATGATTTCTTGGTTATGCTTTTCTCCGGAGTCTGTTGCTTTTGGGGTAGCATATGAGTCAGTCGAGGCTGGGAGAGATGCTGTGAAGATGGGCCGCATTTGTTTCTCTATGCTGTTTTAAAATGAAAGGTATAAGATATCTGACAACTTCCAAAGTCAATCAGGTTTTCAGGTGTACAGGTCCCTCTTCCCAGCTGGCAAAGTAAGCACCTCTATATCCAACTCTGTACATTACAAGCTTGTTCAAACTACAGAAAGGCTACTGCCCTGCTGTCTTCTGCTGTTGGGCCCCAGCTGTAAGTGACACTATGTAGAATCTACTTTTCTGCCAGGAAAACATTCTCCTCCACACAGGTGCTGCCTCCCGGCCTAGGAATTAGGTCCCACAAAGGCCTCTGTATGGGTATACCCACTTCGCTGTGGAACAAGATGGCATCCTGCACAAGCTCCCTGCCTGCCTTGGTACAGACTACTCAATAGTAGTGGCAGAAAGAGAGGCAAACCGTGCCAAGATACACAGCCTCCAAAGCTCTCAAATTATGGTAATTTCACCTGATGATCCCACAAACAGTGTGTTTGAGATTAGATGCTAGTCAAGTCCCAGCTCCTCCAGCTGACTAGGACAGAGAAAAAAAAGTTAAAATCGCAAGTTACCTTTGGTCCTTGAAATCCAGCACTCACCAAGGGTGGAGGTCAATGAAGAGAGGATGTTTTCCATTCAGTGGTATGAAGTCCAATTTAATAGCCCTTGCCGTGTCCTAAAGCTCCCTAAGTGTCCACAAGGCTATGTTTAAGACTCAGTTCAAGTCTTGATTTCCAGAGGGATTTAGGGAGATGTGTGTTTAGTCCACCACCTTGACTCCTCCCCTCAAATGTTTTTATATATAAAAAACAGATTGACTCAAATGTGTCCTGCAGTAATGCTGTCTCATTAACGTAACAAAATAACCCATTCCCCAATGGACTTATAACCACAGGCATAGAGTTTAGAATTTATAACACATTTTTTTTGGAAGACAATTCAATCTACAACACTTGTATTTTTCACCCCCCAGCCCTCAATAGTTGATAGCCTTACCACATTTAAAACACATTGGCCACATCATATCATCCCAAAGCCTTAAATTGACTCCAATCCAAAGTCTCATCTTCTGAATCATTTAAGTTGAATATCAGTGAGACTTTAGGTGTATTCCACCTTGGGGAAAATCCCCTCTTCATCTGTGAACCTGTGATATCTAGAATGCAAGTTGCCCCTTTACAAAGTATAATGGTCAAACAGGCACAAGATAAAGATTCACCTTACAAATGGGAGAAATTGGGGAGAAAGAAGGGCTAATAGACACCAAGCAAGTCCAACAGCCAGCAGAAAAAACTAATTATATTTCAAGACTTGAAAATATTCCTCTGGTCTCTGAAACCATCTAGGTAATGTCCTTTCTCTCCAAACTCCAGGTGTTGACCATGCTATCTGGATTCTGATTGGAGGTCTCTTTTTCCTGGGCTTCAGCAAGACCTTCGAGGTCCTCTGTATTTAAAGCATCTTTCTTCCTCCAGTGTTCAATGATTTTCTCTTTAATGCCTCACTAGAAGCACATTAAACATCCACATTTCTAGCAACATTCTTTTTGCTTGTACTGTATGTATTCTATAAAACTATAGAAACTTCTCTATGGCTTTTCTCACTTCTTCTGTATCTTCACCAGGACTGCCTTTGACATCCATAATTCTACCAACAATCTCTTCAAGGCAATCTAAGCTTTTACTATTAATCCATTCCCACTGGAAACCCTGGTTGCATAGTGGTTCAGAGTTACAGCTGCATAGCAAAAGGCCAGCAGTTCAAATCCACCAGGTGCTCCTTGGACAGTATATGGGGGCAGTTATACTCTAGACTATAATGTCACTATGAGTGACAGCAGTGAATTTGGTTTTTTGGGTATTACTCAGTGGATTCAAATTCATAACTCTATACAACACAGGATAACTGCCCCACAGAATTTTCAAGGAGCACATGGTAGATTTGAACTGCTTACTCTTTGGTTGATAGCCATACCATTTAGCTACTATGTCACCAATGACTCCACAACTACTTCCATATTTTGAGTATTAAGATACTCTACTCTCTGTACCAAATTCAGTTTGAATTATCTAGTTCTGCTGTAAGTGGGTGATTTAACAGACTAAAATTTATTTGCTCACTGTTTAGGAGGCTGGCTGTAGGGAGAGGCCTTCTCTGTCAGACCCAGAAGATGATACTTGTATTTTTAGCTTCTGCTTGCTGGCATTTTGGAGATTTTCATGTGTCTTGTCACGTGTCATATCCTACCTCCGTTTACTGTCTTGGTTATGTAGTCTCTTTTAGATTTCAAAAAAAGTGTTGACTGAAGACTCATTCAACACTAATCTTGACTTGTGAATATAAAAGGTAATTCACTCCCTAGTAGGGTTATAATCACAGGCATAGAGTTTAGGGATTACCACACATATTTCAAGAGAACACAATTCAATCCATATCAGGTATATTTGTTCTACATTTTCTATGTTCTTGAAGTGAGAACTTAAATGGTTGATTTGGGGCTATTCCTCTTTTCAAATATAAATATTTTTAGAGTTGTTTTGTTTTTTGTTGTTCTCTGCTGTTGAATTGATACTGAATCAAAATGGCCATGCATGACAAAGTACAATTGCCCCCCAAAGCTTCATAGTCTATCATCCTATGATAGCAGATTGTGATGTGTCATTTTCCTGTGAACATACAATAACAACGAATATTTCCAATGAAAGGCTTGCTACTACATTTATCTGCTCAATAAAAACCTTCAAAACATTACTACAACTTTTCTGAAGGATTAAGTGAAGGGATACACTTTGTATATAAATTATAAAATTAAATGCAACTAAAATGACAGATTGATTTGTCAATTAAAAGTAGCATTAACAGATTTTCAAGTTCTTTTTTCAGTGAAAATTAACAAGTATATTCTAAAGTGTATAGTATAAGCAAAAGTGTAACTGCAAATCTATGTAGAGGTCATGTCACCTGCTACAAATAGCAAATCTGCGAGACAGGGGTGAGATGAGAAGCGAGAGTCTTTATTATGCACCAGTGCATAAGGAGACAAAGTGGACAGATTGCTTCAAAGTCTGCCTCCCCAAATGGAGACTACCTAATGGTTTTATAGGAGAAAGGGGATAAGGTTATATGAGTCTTATGAATTTGCAGAATGTTACTTCTTCCTTAGGTGGTCACATTGGTTGCTTCCTAGATGTGTTGTCTTTTTAATTGCTATTTTTGTACTGAAATTGATCTGGCCATCATGTAACTTCCCAATCACAGGCAAATTCCCTTGTGTCTTAGACAAATATCACTTGTTTTTCCACAGTCTTAAAAAGAGCATAGATTAATCTTTAATTTAAGAGAAACTAAGGGAAACAGTAGAATTATGCTTGGGAATGTGTTTGGAGGCAGAACTAGGAAACAAAATGTTTCAAGTTCTGACAGTGTGCAGCTACTTATTTTATTCTGCTGGTTCCAAAAATATGAGTCAAGACAGTCTTATAGAAGGTAAGTTCATATCTTACATTGCAAGATAACAAGATTCAATTAGCCTGAGATTAATGCAAGGATATACTAATTGACCAACAAAATGAAATAGAAAGTTTAGAAATTGATATATATCTGGCTTATGAGAAGTATGCCACAACAGTGCACCAAAGAAATGAATATATTTTTAATGAATCTGACTCGATGGCACTTGGTTTTATGTTTAATTAAAGAACCATATATTAGCCAGCCAAAGCCAAGTGCCGTACAGTCAGATCCGACTCATGGCTACCCTAGGGGCCAGGGTAGAACTGACCCCCAGAATCATATATTAAGTCATCTTTATTTATTACCTTACGCTATATTTCAAATTCAAGCACAGAAGTACCACAGATTTAAATATGAAACAAAAAACAATAAAACTCTGGGTGATAAGTTTATGTTAGACATCACTGATTTGATCTCAACTCATGGTGACTCTATGTATATGGAGCAAAACTACTCCATAGTTTTTTTAAGGCTGTCATCTGTCAGGAGCAGATCACCAGGGCTGTCTTTCAAAGTTACTCTCATCACTTGGAGCAGAAAGTGATTTCTTTAAACAGGAAGAAAAACAGTAATCATAAAAAAGGATTCACGTAATACCCTCAGCCATGGTGTACAACATACCAGCAGTTATTAAGAATGGCTTGGGACTACACATTTCATTGTGTTATAGTCAAGTCACAATGAGTCAGAACCCATTTAATGGCAACTAACTACTGACTATAGGGCTGCTATGAGTCAGAATCAACTCAATGGCAGTGGGTTTTTCTTTTTCTTGTAACAGTATCATGTTGATCAAAAGACCCACACAAGACTGTTCACAGCCTCACTACTCATAGCAGTCAAGAATCTGACATAAATCAAATTTTAATGTATTCATATAATTGAATAATGTATCACAAAATAAATGAATGACTTACTAGCTAGACACAAGGAGTGCATAGACTATAATTTATATACAGTTCAGAAAAGCAAATTAAAATTTTGGTGTTGTAAGTCAGAAGAGTCTTTATGACTTGATAGCTAATTGCTTAGAAAGGGCATGGGTTTGTTTTTTGGGCGTTTTGGGTGTTTGTAACATTTTATGTCTTGATTTGATGGTACTTACATGAGGTATGTTTATACTATAAAATTTTATTGATCCCTACACACACACACACACACACTCACACACACACATACACAATCACACACACACACACACACACACGCATCCTTAATTGCAGGTTTAGTCAATTGTCTTCTCAATTTTTTTTAATGCAGTAAATAGGCTCAAAATTATGTAAAGTATAACTTTTAAAATAAAAGAGCAACTTTAAAAAACTAGTAAATAAATGTAAGGTTTTGCTAACAAAAATGATCTTTTGAGGTTTAGTGTTTGTTGTTGATGAGTTGGATCTGACTCGACGGCACGTGGCTTTGGCTGTTGGGATACTTTATCCGATATATGTATAAAACCCTTTCCAGCTGTCACAGAAAAAGCTGCTCACCTTAGAAAAGATAGTGTTCAGATAATACTAAGAAAGATTAGAATTTAAAATTCTGCAATGTGACTGTTCTTTCAGAGCATTTAATTTTTTTTAATGTCAAATATATCATGGTGGTCTCAACTGTTAATTATTCTTATCTCCTCAAAATATTGGTATTAAAGAAAATAACTAAATTAATTCTTGAGGCATCATAGTCCAGTGTGAGTCTAAGAAACATTGCTGACATTTCACATGGAACAAGCCAACCACATGAACCAGTATTTCTAATGGTGAGTACATGTGTATCACTCATAAATGATATCTGATTGCATTTGGGGGAAAAAATGAAACAAAACAGTTTTGCTCAGATACCCTTAGTCTGATCTTCCAATGAGTAATATGTTATCTCTCTGTGCTGTTATTATATTCACCAGAAGTTAAGCATTCTTTAAAATATTTTTCTTCATTAAGGAAAAAAAAAATAGTTGTAAGAAAACTTTAGTTTCTGTTTTCTATGGAGACAACATATTTGCTTTCATTATAGAAATGTAAACCACGTTAAAATTTGACAACCAAAATGGTAGCTTTACCAGTCAAAACCATTAGAAGATCATTAGCTATTTAAAAAGGTCAGAATTGCAGTTCACTCTTTCTGTCCTTTGTTAAGTGTCAAAACCCCTTAGTGTTTAATGTTAGTATTTACTAACACAAGAGATTTTTTTCAAAGTATTTTATTACACTGTCAGAGGATGGCCTATTGTCATGAGCATCCAGAAAATGTCAGGGGTCAGGAGAGGAAAATAGTGACTATGAGGTTTGGTGTTAGTAATAAGCTTTATTTAATCACATTTACAATTAAAGCAGGGGGAAGGCATGTGCTAGGACATAAAGCACTCTTATTTACATTACTTAAGAACTCTTATCTACATTTACAATAGTTAGGAACTCTCGTTTACATTAGCTAAGTCCCCCACAGGCTGCACCAGTTTCCACAGGGACTGCGGAGAGTCAAGTTATAACCTTAGTATGTCAACACGCTCACTTCCCTAAAAGTGGGTTTCACTCTAAGGAATTTAAGGATTGGCTGTGCTCTCACCCTTCTGATGTCAGGAGAACTGGACGTAGAGTTTTGTGATGACAGGAGGTCTCAGAGGTGAAGCAGGCAAGAACACCATGGGAGGTTCAGGCCCTAACAGAGGACTATCAGAGTCACTAGAAGCAGACTGTAGACACCAGAAGAATGATAAGATGTCTCAGAGGTGAATCTGCCAGTAGGGACAGCATAGGAGGCTTAGGCAGCAACAGAAAAACAGTCACAGCCACTCCAGCCAACCTTTGAGGGCAAGTAGATGAGGTCCCAGGATCAGGTCACAGCCCAGCAAACCACTGGACACAGAACCTCAGAAGGAGGTTGCAGCACCCCAAGCCTGCAAGGATGAGGCAAACGAGGTCACAGCAGCAGACTGTGGGCATAGACCTCCAGAAAGGACTGCTGTGCCCCAAGTCCAGAGTGTTGGGTTTTTAATACAAGTTGTTTTCTTGGTTCTGGTTGCCATCAATCAGTCTGTAAGTCTTATCTTCCGGTGCCTTCAGTTGTTATTGACTTCTTTCTGATTGATTATGGTCTTTATCATCTCTCTGACCACTGCAGTCATGTCCATCTGGCAGTTGTTCTTCTCAATTTCATTTCTTTACCATCACCTTGTGCTTTCTCACCACCTTACTTAGCTCAAGCACAGCCATTTTGTGTCTCAATAGTTTATCCAATTTAGCTTATGTCTATGATAAGACTGCATTTACTATATATTCTATTTTAATATATATACACACACACATATATACATATATATGTATATATACATACACATACATATCCTCATTTCACCTATATCAAATATAGGAGCTTTAGATATGATGAAAAATGAATAGTTTAAATCAGGCCACATACTACTTTCTAAACATAACTAATTAATGAAGTTAGGGCCGGAAGCTTGTGGTGTATATGATACATAAAATTACAACTGAGAAAGAAAAGTGATATAATTATAATCAAGAAATGAGTTTGTAAACAGATATAGTAGCATAAATTGTATGCAAATAAGCCTATGAAACTGGTAGCCAGCAGGCAGAAATGGAAGAATCCATCCTTCAGTATGCATGCGTCTGTGTGTATGTGTGTTTGCCTAGAAGAAAGTTTTATTTATTTTTCTCTTCCCTTAATTATGTAAATAGTTGAAAGCAATATATAAGTTCTCTAGTTTGTCACAACCCCTAACACACCATGTTAATTAAGTGAACAGTTTCACAGTTATCTGAGAGCTTTACAAACTTCAACATGCATCAGGACCAGAACACTTGTTAAAACACAGATTGCTGGGTCCCACTTGTTTTAGTCAGCTTGTGCTGCTCTAAGAGGAATACCACAAGTGGATGGCTTTACAAAGGGAAATTCTGTTTGTCACAGTCCAATAATCTAAAAGACTAAATGAAGGGTGTCAGCTCCAGGGGAATGCTTTCTCTGTTGGCATAGGAGAAAGGTCCTTGTCATCAATGTTGCCCTGGACTGGAAGCTTCCAAGGGATAGTAACTCTGATCCTTTCCAAAGTACATGCTCAGCTTCCCAGCTTCCCAGCACTGTTTCCATCCATGATGGCACGAGGTGCCCTAAAGTCTCTGCTAGCTTCCTTCCTTTACTTCTCAAAAGACAGCCTCATGGCACACAGCAGCCCATTCTCCATCATTAACAAATAGAGGCAGGAATTCCAACATGGAGGAACATCACACAATGCCAGAAATATAGCCCAGCAAAATGGCTACAGCTTATGGGGGAACACAATCCTATCCATTACACCATCCCAAGATTTTCAGATACATAAGGTATGCAGAGAAAAAGAGGGAATTAATTTAACAGAATCAAAAAAATTGAAATCAGGGGGTGGAGTCAAGATGGGCAACTAAGCCCACGTCTCCTTATATCCCTCTGGAAACCAACACCTGAATTGACAATCAAACAGAGCCTTCTGATCACCAAATCAGCCTCAGGACACGGCACAGAGCTGTTAATTGGGACTTCATACCACTCAGCGAAAAACCTCCTCTCTTTCCCTGACTCCCGCTCCTGGCTAGCCCCACCTCTCACGGACAGAAGATAAACGCACCATTTCGACTTTTTTTTTCCTCTGTCTCGGCTGGTGGGTGGAGCTGGGTCTTGCCTGGCGGCTGGACTCAGACGCGCTGCTGAGGGGATACGCACGCGAAATTCCCATATTCTGAGAGCCAGGCTCAGGACTCTCTTAATGTAGCCATTTTGAGCCTTTAATTTTGTAGCTACCTCAGCAGGGTTTGTGCGGAGCTTCGCAGTCAGTATGCGGGAGGCCATGTTGATAATGAGATTTTAGCGGGACCTCGTTCTTAGCCTGGGAGCCAGAGCCTGCAAACAGGACAGCATTTCTCCAACAGAAAAGTAGTGATTTTGCACAGTGCTGCCTACATTGGCGACCCTGCAACAGAAGCAGAGGAATCAATACCTCTTGGTACCTTTAGCCCCTCTGTCTGCTGCTGTGTGGAGGACGCCATCTTGGATATGGTGGCCACAGCTGGACCTAATTCTTAGCTTGGGTGCCAGAGCCTGCCCACAGGAGAGCGCTTTTCTATCACAAAACTAGCACTCGACGCAGTGTTGGCTAAGGCTAGGCCCTGTCAGCAGAGGCCAACTGGGCAGTAGCATTCCTGTATTCTGAACTAGTTTGTTATCATCTGGGGTTGGATATAGTGACGCTTACTTTGTCAGATGAGAAGAGGGACCTCTACACCTGAAAACCTAACTGACTTGTGAACTGGTCAGATACCTTTTGCTTTACATTTGAAGACAGCCTAGAGAAACATTTGCAATCCATCCTCACAGTACCTCTTCCAGCCTCTACATACTCACATGGGTCCCAAAAAGCAACAGACACTTGTGGCATACAAGCAATCACTATGGCTTCAGAAGGCTCCCAAACAAAGCAACCAAGGAGTTTGCCAGATGAAGAAACTTTTATGAAAGCATCAGGAAGTGAATACAAATTGATTATATACAGAGCCCTTCTAGACCTTATACAAAATGCAGCAGAACAAAATGAAAAATTAAGCAAGTTGTTCGATCTGATGGAACACCATTACTCTGAAATCCAACAGATCAAGAAGGAAATCAAAGATATAGAAACTTCCATGCAAAGCCAAGAAAGCAGAATAGAATAAATGGAAAAAAGAATTTCTGACTTGGAAGACAGAGCTACTGATGCCAGCGTCTATGAGCAGAAATCAGAAAAAAGAAACAAGAAACATGAAGAAACATTAAGAAGCATGTGGGACTCTATTAAGAGGAACAACCTTCAATTAATTGGAGTCCCTGAACAGGGTGAGACATCTGAGAACACAGAGAATATTGTTGCTGAGCTGCTGAAAGAAAACTTCCCAGAAATCATGAAGGAAAAGAATACAGACATCTCAGATGCATATCGTACACCACCCAATATAGATCTCAAAAGAAAGACTCCAAGACATATTATAATCAAGCTTAACAAAATGAAACATAAGCAGCAACTCTTAAAGGCAGCAAGACTCAAGGCAAAGCTAACATTCACAGGGAAACTCTGTGGGCTCTCTTCAGATTTCTCAGCAGAAAGCATGCTGGCACAGAGACAGTGGTATGACACATTCAAAGTCTTGAAGGAGAAGAACTTCCAACCAAGAATTATATATCCTGTAAAACTATCTTTCAAATACAAAAATGAAATTAAGACATTCCCAGATAAACAGAAACTCAGAGACTTTGTAAAAACCAAACCCAAACTACAAGAAATACTGAAAGAAATTCTTGGCTTTGGCTTGGAAGAACGATACCACTAACTTTATATATTAGAACGACACACTACTCAATACTCTACTCATTTAGGGAAGGCCCAAAAGTAATTCACAGCTTTCGTATGGAAAGAAGCAATCCAGTGATCATCATGAAAACTATGGTGTCATCATAATAAAAAGAGGGATGTACTACAGTTGTTATAGTCCTTCCAGATGGAGAGGAAGATGACAAGACTGATAGTAATTAAAATTGGGTTTATAAATAGTTTATTAAGGGGGTTGATAGGGGCAGCTGTAAAATACAACAAAGATGTATCATACCATTTCAAGAAATCTAACACACGAGTCTCAACAACTATAAAATCAGCTCTGAGAAAGGTGAAAAATCAAGTCACAAAAAGAGTGTCCCAGAACAGACTAATAAGAACAACAGAGAAAACATCAACATAAAAATAAACATATCACAAAGGCACCACTGGACACATACCTATCAATAATTACATTGAATGTGAATGGACTGAATGCTCCAGTAAAGAGACACTGAGTGTCATCTTGGATCAAAAGACACGACCCATCCATATGTTGTCTACAAGAAAGTCACTTGAGACCTAAAGACAGGAACAAATTGAAAATTAAAGGATGGAAGAATATATATCAAGCTAACAATGAACAAAGAAGAGCAGGGGTGGCAATTCTAATCGCAGACAAAAACAATTTTAATATTAAATCCACCATCGTGGACAAAGATGGACACTATTGATTGCTGAAAGGTTCAGTACACAAGCAAGACTTAACTATATTAAATATTTACGCACCTAATGCCAGAGCACCTAAATATGTCGAAGAAACACTGACTACACTCAAAAGAGAGTTAGATGGCTCCACAATAATAGTGGGAGACTTTAACACTCCACTCTCATTACTAGACAGATCCTCTAGAAAAAAGCTCAGTAAAGATACAGAAGACCTCATTGACACAATTAACCAACTAAACCTCATTGATATATACAGAACTTTCCACCCATCAACAGACAACTACACCTTCTTCTCCAGTGCACATGGAACATTCTCCAGAATTGACCACATGATAGGCCAATGCAATGCTCAACAAAATCCATACCATTGAATTACTGCAAAGCATCTTCTCAGATCATAAATCCATAAAATTTGACATCAATAGCAGAAAAAACATAGATAAAGTGGAACTCTTGGAAACTGAACAACATCTTACTCAAAAAAACATGGGTTATAGAGGAAATCAAGGATGAATTAAAGAAATTAATGGATTCCAATGAGAACGAAAACACTTCCTACCAGAACCTATGGGATACAGCCAAAGCAGTGCTCCGAAGTCTGTTTATCTCCATAAATGCACACATCTGGAAGGAAGAAAGAAACCAAATCAAGGAACTAGCTGTACAGCTTGAACAAGTAGAAAGAGAACAACAGAGGAACCCCTCGGTCACCAGAAGAAATGAGATCATAAAAATTAGAGCAGAGCTAAATGAATTAGAGAATAGAAAAACAATTGAAAAGACCAAAAGCTGGTTTTTTGAAAAGATCAACAAAATTGATAAACTATTGGCTAAACTTACTAAAGAAAAGCAGGAAAGGAAACAAATAACCCAAATTAGAAATGAGAGGGGAGTTGTCACCACAGATGCAAAAGAAATCAAAAATATCATAGCAGAATTCTATGAAAGACTGTCCTCTAACAAATTTGAAAACCTAGGGGAAATGGACCAATTCCTTGACGCATACCACCTACACAAATTATCACAACGTGAAGCAGAATAACTTAGTAAACCCCTCACAAAGGAAGAGATTGAAAACATCATCAAAACACTGCCAACCAAAAAAAGTCTGGGCCCAGATGGCTTCACGGCAGAATTCTACCAAGCATTTAGAAAAGAGTTATCCCCAATACTGCTGAGACTATTTCACAGTATAGAAAGGGATGGAGTACTCCCAAACTCATTCTATGAAGCCAGCATATCCCTGATACCTAAGCCAGGGAAAGATCCAACAAAGACAGAGAACTAGAGACCGATATCACTCATGAATCTACATGCAGAAATCTTCAACAAAATTCTTGCCAACAGAATACAACAACATATCAAGAAAATAATCCATCATGACCAAGTGGATTCATACCAGGGATGCAAGGCTGGTTCAACATCAGGAAAACAATTAATGTGATTAACCACATAAATAACACAAAAGACAAGGATCACCTGATTTTGTCCATTGATGCAGAAAAGGCATTTGAGAAAGTCCAACACCCATTCATGCTAAAAACTCTTAGCAAAATGGGCATAGACGGCAAATTCCTCAACACAATAAGGGCCATTTATACAAAGCCAATTGCCCACATCATCCTGAATGGAGAGAGACTGAAAGACTTTCCCTTGAGATCAGGAACTAGACAAGGATGCCCACTGTCACCTCTCCTATTCAACATTGTGCTAGAAGTTCTAGCCAGAGCAATTAGACCAGACGAAGAAATAAAGGGCATCTGCATTGGCAAAGAAGAAGTTAAAATCTCCCTGTTCGCAGATGATATGATTGTATATGCAGAGAACCCCAAGGAATCCATAAGTAAGCTACTCAAACTGAGAGAAGAGTTCAGCAAAGTCTCAGGATACAAGATAAACATAAGTAAATCAGTAGGATTCCTTTATACCAACAACGAGACTGTTAAGGAGTAAATTATCAAATCAATACCATTTATGATAGCCCCTAAGAAGACAAAGTACCTAGGAATTAATCTAACCAGAAAAACAACAGACCTTTACAAAGAGAACTACAAGCTCTTACTACAAGAAACTAAGAGAGACTTAGCTAAATGGAAAAACCTACCCTGCTCATGGATAGGAAGATTTAACATTGTGAAAATGTCTATCTTACCCAAAGCAATTTATTTATATAATTTAATCCCAATACAAGTTCCAGCATCATTTTTTAATGAGATGGAGAAACAAATCACCTATTTTGTTTGGAAAAGGAAGAAGCCCCCGATAAGTAAGGTACTACTAAAGAAGAAGAACACACTGGGAGGCCTCTCATTACCCGACCTTAGAACATACTACATTGCCACAGTGGTCAAAACAGCCTGGTACTGGTACAAGAATAGACAGATCGATCAATGGAACAGAATTGAGACCCCAGAGATGACACCATCTGCCTATGATCAGTTGATATTCGACAAAGGCCCTAAGACAGTAAACTGGGGTAAAAACAGTCTCTTCAACAAATGGTGCTGGCAAAATTGGTTATCCATCTGCAATAAACTGAATCAAGATCCATATCTTACACCTTATACAAAAACCAACTCCAACTGGATAAAAGACCTGAATATCAAACCTACAACGATAAAGCTCATCCAAGAAAAGGTAGGAACAACAATGGAAATTTTAATACACAATGAGGACAGACTCCAAAATCTGTCAAAGAAACCTCAATCAACAGAAGAGAAAATAGATAAATGGGAACTATTAAGAATCAAACACTTTTGCTCATCCAAAGACTTTATTAATAGAATTAAAAGAACACCCACAGATTGAGAAAAAATAATTGGCAACTCTACGTCAGACCGACGCCTGATCTCCATAATCTATAAGATACTGCAAAATATCAATAAGAAGAAGATAAACCATCCAAATTAAGCGACGGGTAAAGGAGATGGACAGGCAGTTCACTAAAGAGGAGATCCAGGCAGCCAAAAAACACATGCGGACATGTTCACGATCTTTAGTTATTAAAGAAATTCAAATCAAGACAACAGTGCGATACCGTCTCACCCCAACAAGATTGGCCATGATCCAGAAAACACAAAACAACAAATGCTGGAGAGGCTGTGGAGAAAGTGGAACCCTCCTACACTGTTGGTGGGGTTGCAAAATGGTCCAGCCTATTTGGAAGGCAATCTGGGGTTTACTTAAAAAAATGGATATTGATATACCATTTGACCCAGTAATTCTACTAGTTGGAATATATCCTACAGAATCAAGGACTTTCACATCAATGGACACATGCACCAGAATGTTTATCGCAGCACAGTCCACAATAGCGAAAAGATGCAATCAACCCAGATGCCCAACAATAGAAGAATGGATAGGTAAACTATGGTACATATACTCAATGGAGCACTATGCAATGATAAAGAATAACGATGATTCCAGGAAACATCTCCTAACCTGGTTTCAACTGGAAGACATTATGTTGAGTGAGAGTAGTCAGCGACAAAGGGACAAATACTGTATGAGACCTCTACGATAAGATCTCAAAAACAGACTTGTGTATAGAAGAAAAGACTCTTTCACAGCTGCAAGGAGGGGAGGGAGGGATGGAGGTTGGAGGGGAGGGTTTAGTTTAGATAGTTACTAGAAATCTAGTTGGGAGAAATCGGTGATAGCACACATTAGAAACAAGAACAACATTAAGTGGACTTCAGCATAACTTGAGTACTCCTTCTATGTTAACTCAATATTTCAAGGATAGAGTAGCTGGGGCGGAGGGCGGGGGACCATGCCCTTAGTCGAATTCCAGGCCATTTGACACAACTAGTGTTTTGCTAAGAGAGCTCTCTGTACCCCACATTGGTGAGTGGTGTCTGGGGTCTTAAAAGCTGCCAAGCTGCCATCCGAGGACACAGCAAATGGTCCCAACTCAGCAGGAACGGATGCTCACTGAGGACCAAAATGACATGAGGTAAAGACAACCGAGAAGACAGAGGGACCCACAAGAGTGGGTGCCTACACTGACTGGGGACCGGAAGAACCGGATGGTGCCCGGCCACCACCAGTGATAGCCACGATGGAGCTCACAGAGAGGAGTCTCACTGGCAACACAAGAATAAAAAGGGGTGCATCATGAGATCTCCACTAAAAGACCTCAGTTGATGGTCCAGCAGTTTTGGGGTTCCCCTGAGAGCATGGCCCCCGGCCCTGATGCTGCCCTTTCCCATAAATTATAACAAAGGTCCACTCTTTGGACACGAGTGGATTGGACTTGGTAATGCAGAGTGACCATATATTGGAAGCACTTTATGGTTCTATACATCTATAGGATATCATCTTGCTGACCTCTGGCTGGAGGAAGGGGAGTGGAAGGAGAGGAGGGAAAAGGAGACTGTTGGGAGGATGAGACATGTATGGAGCAGAGAGGAATAGTGTGCTGTCACTGGACAGGGAGAGCAGTGGAAGCTGCATATAGGTGGGCATGTAAATTTGTACATGAATGTACATTTTCATTCAGTTATGTTAAACAAAAAAAAAAGAAATGAAGTCAAACTCATTGCCATCAAGTCAATTCCAGCTCACAACAAACCTGTAAGACATTGTAGAAGTGCTCCAGAGTTACCAAGGGGCACCTGGGAGATTCAAACTGATGAAGTGTTTTGGTTAGCAGTTACATCACTCAACCACTATGCCACTCAAGTATCCAGGAAGGGAAGATAATTGTTCACAACAGTTCCCAGGTAAGGCTGATGCTTTGGTCCAGGAATCTAACTTTCAGAAATACTGGATCTGGCTGAGCTCTGACGATGTCTTAGTTTGCAGATGCTTCCAAAGCTGCCTAATACAATCAAGTTTCAGGAAGTGACAAAGGACTAATTCATTTCCAGGTGAAAAGAACAACCAACACAAATCACTTAAGAAGTCTTTTAAAATAACTATTATTCAGTGGTGGAAACACTGGTGGCCTAGTGGGTTACCAGCTACATTTGCTAAGCAAAAAGTGGCAGTCCAAATCTACCAGGTGCTCCTTGGAAACTATGTGGCAGTTCTACTCTGACCTCTAGGGTAACTAGGGGTCAAACCTGGCTCGATGGCAGTGGGTTTGACCTTTGGTTTGGGCATTATTCAGTGGAACCAAAAAAAATTTTTTTCAATCTATTTGCTGTCTTCAAACTTACTATTGCCTTTTTAAAGCACAATTCAGCATTTAAAAACTAAATATAAATGCAGATCAAATTATACACACCAGTCTCAACATTTGCAGAGTAAACTACAAGAGACAATGGAAAAAAAATAAAATGGCCAACTATTGAAAACTATTAAGATATGAAATATTTCCACCTTAACAGTTTTCTTCCATATCTGACTGATTGATTATACCTTTGAAACATTGCACAGCTGAAAAATACCTATTTTAATTTTACATCATCATGTATAACATTTTGATAGCACACAAATAAGAAACACTGTAAAAAATGTTCACATTTTCTTAAAATTTCAAATTATTGGATACCTGACACTCGTTATAATTACATACTGTGAAGCTTATCTTTTTAACAGGTCAATTAAGGTCATCTCAGCAATATGAACAGGTATATTTCTCTGACAGATTCAGCATGATTAACCATTTATTAGTAATTTTAAAATCATTGTATAATATGCACTTATATATGCAATTCATCGATTATAGTGTCACAAGGAAGCCATCATAGAGAAATACAGGCAGAAACAGTGTGTTCAACTCAGAAAATAGATGCATCTAGTCATAGATGATGGGTTCACTCATAGGCACCTACACTGTAGACTCCATGAGAGTTTTGTAAACTTTGCTTGATAATAAGGTTGTATTTGGAGGGAAATGTATTTTGAGTAACAACAGTTTTCCCTCAAATCTGTTCCCTGAATCAGCCCCATGGAACTATGCACAAATACTAAGGCAGTGGTACTCAACCTGTAGTGATTCTGTCACCCAGGGAGTGTTTTGGCAGTATTTGGAGGTATTTTCATTTGCTATGAATGATGGCAGTGCTAGAGTGCTATCATTATCTCATGCACACAGGCTGGATTGCTGCAGGAGGGATAAACAAGTATGCAGCCCAAATAACATTACGTCCAACAACAAAGGACTATATTTACGCCCTCTGATACCAAAGGCTTTATTATGAGGCAACTTTCTTAAGGCTTCAGGAGCCAGTAATACTTTGGCATCCCTGCAGTTTGCAATACATGACAACAAAGGGAAGCGCTTCCTCCGCACTTCCTTGAAAGCTTTCATGATAGAGGTCTTCTTTAGAGGGTTTTCTGGACAATACAGACATCCAGTTTGTGAAGTAAAGGATTGTTTTATATGGCAAATAACCTAAAAGGAAAGGCAAAAGACTAGCAGTAGAAAGGGCAGAGTAATGTTTCCAGACACAACTCTTAGTACACATTTCAACATTCTCAAAAAGACAGATGCTGTCACTGAAACAGAAAGCAAAAACAAACAAATGAAAGCCCTCAACTGAGTATGTATTTCAGAGAAACTGCAAGCCCTACTGAAGTAGAGAAAGGGTCACTGGAGCGGTGAGTTAGGTAGACTAAGATACAAAGGAAATGGTGGACAACCCCAAAATGATGTTCTCTTTTCTGTTAACAGCGACAGTGATGTAATGGTTAAAAAAAAAAAAAAAAACTTATTATTTGAGGATATTTTTTCTATTTCATTGAAAATAAGCAGTTATGTTTTCTCTGAACAGCCTGCACTAATATCAGATGACCATAGATCTAAAGATTGACACCCAGAGCTACAGATAATAAATTAAAGATTGTAAGAAAGCAATCACTGCTCAGAATATGCAAAAGTCATACCTCTGGCCTTTTTATCTCTCACTTGCAAAAGTGATCTTGATGCTATGCCAGTGACATGTACTCATGCTGGGGTGGGAAAGAAAGTACAGCAATTTCTTCACCTCTTGTACCTGATCTCATGAAGGTTCAGAGTTTTGTCAACCAAATATAGAAGCAGTTCTATATCTGGTGTGATCTCTCTGGTTACCAATGACAATCTTCTCTTCTATTAATCTGACAGAAGATGTAGCACAACGACAAGAGACCTTAGGTCATAGACTTGGACTGAGTAATAAAAAGATGTTAAAACTTTGCCATGTTGTAAGCATCAGATAGAAATATAGACCTGTGCTCCATATCACATTAATTTCTAGAATATTTTTTGAATCCTGCTCCTCAAGCAAGCAAAATGGCTGTCAAGTGAGCATACCTGAATCTATTGTCAATCCTGCTTGATGACAAAGGGGAGCCTACAGCATAGCCTTATCAGAGATTGTACCCACCCACTGCCGTTGAGTTGATTCCGACTCATAGCAACCTATAGAACAGAGTAGAACTGCTTCACAGATTTTCCGAAGAGCGCCTGGTGAATTCAAACTACCTACCTTACGGTTAGCAGATCTAGCACTAAACCACTGCACCACCACAGTTTCGTCAGAGATTGTAGCAGCCACCACTGTCCTCTTCTCTGTTACTAAATGAAGACTAAGCATCCACTCTGGAAAGATTAACATCATTTAATTGGTGAATAATTGTTTCTTAATTTGGCAAAACCACTTTCTTCTTGAGTACATTAGAGGTTAGAATTCCCATGATGTACCAGGAAACTTGGGTGCAGAAATGGAAAACAAACAGAGATCATTTGTGGAATCTCTGCACATTGGTAACTACATCTTGTGAAGCATGTACTAAGAGCTGAGATTGTTTACATTATAATTTAAAGATAAGAATAAGAAATTCGTTTTTAATTAGGTTTGATGTGGAAGTTCAGGGCATATTTTTTCATATGTGGATTCTCCTAACCAATGTCCTTTGAGAGTCTTGTTGAACAAGTAAACATATCCCAGTAAATTTACCATTGCTACATTTTTTTTGAAGCTCACCAATTTTTGTGACACTAGTCAAGGACACTGGAGATCTCTATCATATAAAATGGTCAAAAACCTCACCAGAAGAACTCCAGTAAGACCTCTTTACCTACAAGGGGCGTTTTCAGTGTTGTATGTTCTAAACTCCTAAGAAGTGGGCAGTAAATCCCCCAGAAATACTTCAGGCAATATATCAGAACATGAGTTCATTAAGTAGGCATTGTTAGTATTAAATTATGCGAACAAAAGATATATCCAAAATTTTATGTTTCAAGGTTAAATTAAAGAATTTGTTAATAAATTAACAAATGAATACCCTTAATAGCTCAAAAGGAAGTGTGGTTATACAAAATGAATGTTTTAATTTACTTGTTCAAGAACATTTTTAAAATACATCATTTTTATCTAATTAAAAAGGAAATCTCATTTGAATATCTTTTGTAAACAAAAATTCCAAAGCTTAATAAAAACCAATTACAGTGAAACCTATAAGAGCTAGAACTCAGTTACTGCCTTGTTTTTCCAAATCTCATGAATTTTCTGCCTTTGACAGAGTACAGTTTTATCTCTTTGCTGTTTCTCCTTTTATTGGAAAATATTTAAGTTTTATTCTCTAACAGCTTTCAAGATTGGAGGAAGGCTTATTAGCATCCTGGTTTATAACAACAACACAACCTTGTTGCTGAATGTGAAAAGGATTTGAAGCACTTACTGATGAAGATCAAAAACCAAAGCCTTCAGTATGCATTACATGTCAACATCAAGAAAATAAAAAAGTCCTCTCAATTGGACAAACAAGCAACATCATGATGAATGGAGAAAAAATTGAGATTGTCAAGGATTTCATTTTACTTGGAGCCACAATAACCAACCATGGAGGCAGCTATCAAGAAATGTAAAGGCAGATTGCTCTAGACAAATCTGCTGCAAGACACCCCTTTAAGGTATTGAAAAGTGAAGCTATTACCTTATAGACTAAGACACGCCTGACCTCAGCCATGGTGTTTTCGATCACCTCATATACATGTGAAAGCTAGAAAATGAATAAGGAAGATAAAAGAACTGATGCCTTTGATTTGTCATGTTGGTGACAAATACTGAATATACCATGAACTGCTAAACAATGAACAAATCTTTCTTGGAAGAGGTACAACCAGAATGCTCCTTAGAAGCAAGAATGGCAAGAGTTTGACATACTTTGGATGTCTTATCAGGAGGCATCAAGCCCTGGAGAAGGACATCATGCTTAATAGTGTAAAGGGTCAGTGAAAAACGGGGAGACCCTCAACAAGATGTATTGACACAGTGACTGCAGCAATAAACTCAAGCATGATGACTGAGAGGATGGCCCGAAATCGTGCAGTGCTTCGTTCTGTTGTACCTAGTGTTGCTAGGCGTCAGAACTAACTTGATCGTATCTAACAAAGACAGTAGCAACGGTTTTCCACCTTAAACCGGTTCAGACTTTCACAAGTTTTACTTTACAATTACATTATGTCACTTTTCATAGTGCACAGAGATTTGCATTATTCAAATTTTTCCCATCCAAACAGCAATGGTCTGTCTACAGTCGTTTCAATTTCCACCTCCCCCCCCCCCCGGAAATCAATCGTTGATCGGGGTGTGAAAAAAAGCATAGAACTATCCTTTTCATTTTATCCATTACAAGAGCAGTATTGATTCCCTGAAGTATTGATGGTGTTATTCCTTAAAAGCAAATCGTATAGATTAAAACCTACTGCCATTAAGTTGTTTCTAACTCATAGCAACCGGTAGGACAGAGCAGAACCACTCCACAGAGTTTCCAAGGCTGTAAATCTTTATGGGAGCCAACTGCCTCATCTTTCTCCCACACAGCCATTGGTGGGTTTAAGTTACCAGCCTTTTCATTAGCTTAACCACTGTGTCATTAGGGCTCTTGTATGGATTACTTATACCAATAGCTAGAAAAGCACATCATACTTGGTAAAACGTTAGAAAAAAAAGGGTTTGCCATCAAACTGACTTCTACTCATGGCAAACCTAGAGTATAAAAAAGAGGAAAGCATCAATGAGTTGAAATGACACAATAAGTACAACATTGGACTCAAATGTAGCACTGATCACGAGATGGCGCAGGAATGGACGTTTCATTTTTTTTGTGTATCAGTTTACTATACAGTTTATCTGTATAGTATGTAGAATAAATACCCCCAAATAGTCCCATTTACAATTTTAACCAGTTGTATTTCCTTAAACAAGTTGAACTATGCATCTTTGTTATTAGCTGCCTTCGGCTGTGATTCAAGACAACCTAATGTACAAAAGAATGAAATGTTGTCCAGTCCTGTATCGTCTCCTGATCATTAGTAAATCTAAATCCACTATTGTAGCTGTTATGTCATTTCATCTCACTGATGGTTTCCCTCATTTTTAAGTATCTTATATTTTAAAAAACATGATGTTCTTTTTAAGCTGTTTATCTTTCCTAATGGTGTACTCAAAGCAAGTTAACCAAAAACTTGTCATCCTAACTTCTAATGAGCTTCTGGTTGTATTTTTAGTAAGACTGGTTTCTTCATTCTTCTGATAGTTCATTGTATGTTCACTATCTTTTCCGGCATCCAAGTACAAATACACCAATTCTTCTGTCTTTCTTTATCATTGTTTATCTTTCACATGCATGTGATGCAGTTGAAAAGACTGTGGATTGAGTCAGGCATACCTTAGTCCTCCAACTTACTTATTAAAACATTAAAGAGGTCTTTTGCAGATTTGTCCAATGCAATATGTTGTTTGAATTCTTGACCACTGCTTCTATGGGCATTAGCTGTTGATCTAAGTAGAATGAAAATTTCAATTTCAATTTCCTTGCCAAGTAGCAAAATGCTTTTTATGGATCCACTTAATGTGGATTTAGTTTTCTTCATCTTCTGGTATAACCCATACTGAAGTAACTAACCTACAAGCTGGTCTAATTGTATTATAGAATCAGTACTGTCTGTTTAATCCAACGACATGCTACTCAAAGTGAACAAGTTAATGTATTTACTGGTTTTATCAAGATAGTGTTTTTATATCTTTTCCTAACTGATATTTGGTTACAACAGGTTTAATCAGGGCCCTGGGATACGTACTTCTTGTAATTTTTATTAAAAATGGTAAGATGTCAGTGTTCAAACCTAACATAGGGTTATTCTCTGTCTGAGATATCTTGTCCAATTTGTTAAATATATACATAAATATAGAGATGGAGATGGAGATGGAGAGGGAGACAGAGAGACAGAGACAGAGATGGAGAGAGAGAGACAGACAGAGAGATAGAGACAGAGAAGAGACACAGTCACTTCACATACTAGGAGTAAAATCCAACATCTAAAAAACTGGACAAATAAGTTTAATGTTTCAATAACTCCACAGATAAATTTTTCTACTCAACAGAGTGAAAGTTGAAGGAAGCTGTTGTTAATACTGAGTCACAATTTCATTTTGTTGCGTGTTTAGGATCTTGTTAGGAATGAACTGCAGTCACTCACTGTACATAGATCATTCCTCAATGACTATAAATATTCTCTGGTGTTCTTTATCTTGAAAGAAGCACAGACAAATAATACTGTCTGTTCTTGAGTTTGATGCCTCCTAAATTTGTTTTCTAATCTGCCTGACACTAGAGATTGTGACTTTGTTCCTTCATTACTCAGGATGAATTATTGTGCAGTGTAGCAATAGAGTAATTACTTCTTAGACCGAACAGTCTAATTTCATCACTAAACATCTTGACAGATTACCCTACAAAAATTGTGCATATTTTCATAATGACTTTATTTATCTCTTGTATAATTGTATCAACTCTAAAAGATTCATGGAAAAATGAACACTAAATATCTCAGTGTCCTTATACTTGACCAGTCCAAAATATTATCTAGTGAGACCAACCCCCTTTAAGTACAAATGTTTTTCTACTTGAAAATGTATCTCCCTTTTAGTGTTAACTTACAAACTAATTTCTAATTCCTTTTCTCTATTTTCTACTACTTCTCCATTTGCTCTTTCTGTGTCATGGCAATATGATAAAATGGTATCCTACTAAGTAATTTCTTCTTTCAGGTGAACTGAGTTGAATTAATCTCTATTACATGGTTAAAAATCCAGTATAAATATTGATAATTATTTTTGTATGTTATATTTTACATCATAAAGAATCACCCTCAAACATTTAAAACATGCTTAAGAAATTAAACCTTCATTTAGATCAAGTGTCTGTGATTTGGGTTGTTCTTCCGGGTTGAGCTGGGCCAGCTAAACTTGGCTGAACTGGCTCTTATGGGTGACTTCATCTTTTAGATTAGCAGATAGCTAGATCAGATAGATGGTCTCAGTTGTCTCATGATTAGCAAACAGGTAACTGACACAAAACTGCAATTGAATTACAAGTGTGTCAACATCCAGCAGGTTAGTGGGGTTCTTCATATCACAATTATAGAATCCCAAGAACAGCGAAAGAGAAGAACCCTTAATGTGCATATAGTTTCGAGTCTCTGCTGGTCACTATTTTGTTCCAATATGTAAAAAAATCTAGAGACATATTAGACAAAATCAGCATAAGAAGGAACTACTAAAACTATACATGTAACAAGGAGTAAGTGTACTCGCATAACAATTTACAGCATCACATTTTTCTCAATGATTTCTCTCACATAAAATGTATGTATATATAAACTGACTACCAACACTACCAAATGTCCTACCAACACTCCCCAATGTCTAACTCAATCATAGCATCAAATTTGACATCCAGAATCTCATAAACGAAAGTTACGTGCAGAAATGTCTTCTCAGAAGGGGCTTCTATTTATTAAGAATGCAACCAACGATGGTAGATACAATGATGATATCAGGACCAAATAGCTGCAGTAGTCACACCCATTTAAAAATGGGAAGGATGGGAGGAGGATGGCATTCATTGGTCCATAAAAATTTTGTAAGTCCAACTTTAAAAGTTTTGTAAGTCCAGCTAACTGGTATCCCAATTCAGGAGTTATGAAATATTTATGGATTTGACTTACTCTCGACCAAAAAATAGCCCCCGTCCATTGTAGCCCATAGATCTTAAATCTATCCTATGTTCTGATGTTTCTTCTTCCATAAAAGATATAACCCCTACTTGTAGTTTAATATGTCTTAGCCTACTTCATGCTCCAAGTACTGAAGGCACGGGTGCTGTCTTACTAACTTATTACAACTATAGTAGAAATACTCAAAGTATCTGAGTTTAACAAATGTAAATTATTTTCTTACAGTTTAGTAGACTATAAGTTCAAATTAAGATGCTTGTTCTACGGGAAGGCTCTCTCTCTGCTTTGTCTTGAAAAATATCTTTACTTTTTTTGTTAGCTTCTCTTCTTTGGTTCCCTGTGGCATTGTTCTTTCCCCATTTGTGCTTCCTTGCTTCTGTAGCTAAACTTCTCTTTTTATATCTCAAAAGTGATTGCTTAAGACAACCTACTCTGACATGGATTAATGAACCTAACAAAGAAAATCCTATTCTCAGACGGAATTATATCTTTAACGCTTAGGATTTACAAGTTTTGTGGTGGGAGTGTTTAATTCAACCCATAAAGTACTTTATTTTTAAGTTTTTCATTTGGGACCCTTTCAGTACAATCTGGTATTACTTTCACTAATAATATTTAAACATCTCAAGGATTTCTTCTATATTTTTATTAGTTATGCTACATGCCCCAATAGACATACAATTTGTCTTTACAGATCAGTCTAAACTACGGATTTATAAGCCTGGTGTGGGACAATATTCTTGAGAATCTTAGAAGTTCTTTTGTCTACATGAAAAGCTATATGAAGTACCAACTTAAATCATTCAAAAATCATACTAGAGGTCTTTGGCTACACCTTTGATTTTCTGTTGATCTTCAAAACATATCTTACTTTGAGAATATGTTCCAAACCTACGAAACTGGACTTAATAGTTTTATTTTTTAATTCAGAAAATTCTAGATCATCAACTTTGACTCTAAATTGTCTTTGACTTTAGCACATTTTTCTTCTTATGTTTTAAACTAAGATTCCAATAATGCTTTCATTCTTTACCAGAAAATCATCCTCCATTGTCCACAAGAGCATTAGGTACATTTTACACATTGTGAGTTAATACAGGGAACATCTGGCCAATTATTTTGCTGCTATGTAATTTGAGTTGTCATTTTCCCTGATTTCTTTAATAGCTTTCTCCCTGCATTATCAATCTTACCCCAAATACAGTGACATATATTTTATATTTTGGTTATGGCAGTGCCTAGTCTCTGTATTATTTTACCTAATTCTGTAACAGTCATCTACTACTACACAACAAGTTACCCAAAATTTAGTGTCTTAAAAAAGGAAAAGAAAGGTGGGGCCAAAATTTTGAAATAATCAGATGCTTCCTGTGTTCCCTCTTATAAAAAACACTAGAAAAAGCAAGTGAATTGATAATACATGAGAATCTATGAGCCCTGAATATCAAGTACAAAGTTGGACTGAGTGGCAGAGGGTGGGAGAAACAGTTCTGAAACAGTTGACCCACCTGGCAACCTGCAAACTGAATCACACTGCACAAGCTGGGCGGCAAGCAGTAGTGCTTGCAACTATTTTACTATATTGGGAGAAACTGAACAGCAGTGATGCTGTGCAAGCTTCTGGAGCCTGGGGGAGTCAGTGTTGGATTGGTAAATGTTAAGTGCAGTTTCTGACCTACTGTGTAGGATCCAAATCACTCTTTTCCCGTTGGGACACTCATAACAGAGAATTATCTCTCTTCCATAATCCTGTGCCTTCCCTAGTCTGCTATGGTGCAGGTTTGACAGTGTTCAGAGGTTTCTATATCTCCTAAGCTGGAAATGGGACCCAAGCTAATCTCCTGGCTTTGGGGAGGGAGGAAATAAACAGACAAAAAAGAAACCACTATCTACTGTTAGCTGAGACCTTAGGTCTAATCTTGCTCAAACAAGTCTTGTAGCTTTAAAACATCTTCATGCCCTCTAAGCGGGGAGCTCAGTGCAGGAACAGCCCCTTTGACTATGCACAGGCAAAAGATGTCCTCAGACTTCGAATAGCTTTCACTGTTCCATAGATGTGTGTTGACCTGTTAAACGATGCAGATTCTTATTAGCATAGTACAGCAGGCTTTACACCTGAAGCCTATTTTCTATTACAACAGCTGAGGACAGATTCATGACATTTGACACTACCCTGACCATTAAACAGGGTCCTCACCTACCAGTATCAGAGGCCTGAGGACTGATGGCTTCCTCCATCCTATCTACGCATTGCAGCAGGAGTTTGAGAAAAAGTGGTGCCTCCCAGTTCTGAAAACTAACAATATTGGATGTCCAAAGTCCAACTGCAAAACCATCCACCTACCCATTCTACGGGACAATGTACTGTCTTCCACATAGGTTCTCAGGATAGCTGTCAGCCTTCTACATTGTCCAGAACATAATCCCATACTTTAGCCAAATCCTGGTGCCCACTCAAGTCATCCTTATGTATCCCTCTCATCCAGGAGAGTACTTTAGAACCTGTACCATACCCTCAGTGACCAATGGCCTGGACACCTATGTTAAATCCACATAAGAGAAGTAAATGGACCGAGACACCTCACAGTCCCTCTACCTGCTTGGTGACAGGATACGAAACCTTCAAAGAAGCCAATTTGGGCACATCTAAACAAAACAAGAAACTAAAACACAGTAAGTTAACATAAATATAGTAACTTACTGATGGCTTGGAGACAACAGTCAATATGATAGCACAAAAATCACATAACAAAGCAGTTCAGGATGGTCTCAGAAGGTAACAAAAACAAAGAGCCAGTTCAGGATTGTCTCAGAAAGTAACAAAAACAAAGAGCCAGAAAACCTCCCAGAGGATGAGAAGGTCGTGAACTACCAGAGGTAGAATACAAAAGATTTATATAGAGAGCTCTTCAAGAGAGTATGAAGGAGATTGGACAAAACTCGGAACAAGCCCTGGAACACAGAAACAAAGCAATAGATGAATTCTGGAAAGCTGTGCAAGCCCAGAATGACAAATTGACAGTTTGCTAGAATTCTTAGAGAGACAACAAATGGAAATACAAGATTTAATGGTAAAATTTGAGAATTAGACAACTCAATAGAAAATCACAGGAACAGAATTGCAACAATGGAAGACAGAATTAGTGAGACTGAGGACAAATCATTTGACAATTAATGAGAAGAAAAATGAGGTAAAAGCATTTTAACAAATGAAATTCTAGTAATTAGGTGTTAGTCTACCAACAGGAATAACCTATGAGTGAGTGGAGTAACACATTATTCAGACAAAGATTAGATGGTACTATAACATATAATACTCCTAAAGACTGTGTTTCTTTGTTCAAGCAGATACATAGGACTAAAAGAGCAGCTCCTATCTGAAGGCAAAATGCTAAAGGAGGAAGGGACAGCAGTTGGATGGGAGGACCTGACAAAATGGGGGTAAGTGTGGAGTGGGTAATGTGCTGTCACATTACATGGATTGCAACTGGTACACATAAAAATATGTGTAGACATCTCTGTATAGCAATTGAACTAGAGCTATAAACTTTCAAGTAAAGCACAATGAAATAAAAATAGAAACCCTAGAGCACTTAATGAGAGACTAAACCAAAAAACCAAACCCACTGCAGTTGCCTTGATTCCAGTGATTTATAGTGACCCATTCCTTGAATATTCTGGGGGTCATTTCTACCGTGGGCCCTAGGGTCACCGTGAGACGGATCCGATTCGATGGCATTTGACTGGCTAAAGTGCAGAGAAAAACTGCTTCATACTTTCCAAGGAGTGACTGGGGGGTATGAACTGCTGAACTTTTGGTTAGCAGAGGTAGCACTTAACTATTATGACATCAAGAACTTCTCAGGGTGAATTGAGGATTGCAATAAAAGATCACAAGTTAAAAAAAGAGAAAAAAAATGTTTGCTTGCAATTTTGTGAGTTGATGTGATTGCTGTGATTATTACTTTATGTGTCAACATGTCTAGGCTATAGTACTCATATGTCAGTCAAGTGTTTCTATAGATACTTCTATGAAGATTTATATATGGTTAGCATTTAACTCAGTTTGTCTTAAATAAAGTATTATGACTACTAACCAAATGTTGGTAGTTCAAATCCACCAGGTGCTCCTTAGAAACTATGGGGCCATTCTACCCTGTCATATAAGAGTGCTATGAGTCAGAATCAACTCAACAGCAGTGGATTTGGCTTTAAGTGTTACTGTCCGTAATGTGTATGGGCCTCATCCAATCAACTGAAGATCTTACAAGCAAAACTAAAGATTTTCCAAGAAAAGATTCTCCCTCCAGATTACTAATAGATATCCTGTCAGAATTTTCTTTTCTCACCCATCCACCACCTGACCTAATGTTTTTGAAACACAAGAGTGTCACAAGTTTTAGCTAGTCTCTGGACCTAAGAATTTTGACTTTGTCAGCTGCCATCACTGTGTGACTGATTCCTCAAATAAATATCAGTATGTTTGTGTATGTGTGTGTATGCAAATATACCAAAAAATCCCCCAGTTCTCTGCTGTTGAGTTGGTTCTGTGTCATGTCAACCCTACTGGAGAGAGCAGCACTGCTTCATAGGTTTTCTTACGAGTGTCTGGCAGATTTAAACTACCTACTTTCTGATTAGCAGATGTAGCATTTAACCACTATGCCACCAAAGTTTCCATATACGTAAGTGTGTGTGTGCATGTGTGTGTGCAGTACATTTGAATAAAATGTGTATCTTACTGTTTATATTTCTCTAAAGAATTCCAAGATTTGATATCACATTATTCATTTTAATTAAGTGGGGTTACAGGTGCAATTGAAGAACTGAAGAAGTTCACACAAGTAGAAAATTAAGATTGTTATGGATATAACTGAAATAGTATAATCTATTATGAGATTATTAAAGTTCACTGTCATAAAACTTGTGAATTAGAATAATAGACATCCTGGGAAAATGTAGTATTATAGGGAACAAAGTACTTGGCACCAAAGAAGTCTTTCAACTAATCTAGTGGCTCTGAGTTCAGATTTTGATTAAAAATAAGACTATTGTTTAGTAGATAAAAAGTGAAAATGGTTTGACCTTATAACATAGTATAAAGTTATGAGTTATCTGTAACTCAGACACAGAGAAGAAGAACAATGTGATTTAAGTTCTAAACAGTCATTCACCGATTATCACTAGTATTTGTAGATTAAAGGAACATTAATATTGGAAACTAATCCCAAGGCTTGCTTGACAGAATCTACAAATGGGGTTAGCTAGCATCAGCTTTAGGGAAAAGTTTAAATTACATAAAGCAAAAATAAGATACTGGACATTAGATAAACATAAATTAAGGAGATAGAGTTGTTCTTCATGTGATCTATCTATACTCCACAAGTAAATTTTGACTAGGAGAACCAACAATTATTATTCATTACCTGGCTCTAATAATTTCAATTTCTAATGGGAGATTTTCTATCTTCTCTCTACTTCAGAATATTAAGAATATTAGTCTAAATGTGTTTATGTCCCTCATGAGTCCCTTTCTAATATTTGATAAAGTTTTTGTTTGTTTTTCACAATGCTCCTTCACTTCCTGAATTCTTTTCTGGTATATGGTAATCTTATTCCCCTCACAGCTAAAATGATTCTCTTTCAAACTGTGAAGATATTTTATGACAATTAACAGAAATATCACTCATATGTGTCTATTAAATCAATCAAAAATTCAGTAGCTCATACTTCCAAGACTACTTCCCTTTTAATGAAGAAGTCACCTTTAAAAAATGACTAATGAATCACTTGGCATTTCCTAAAAGAAAGAATGAAAGCATTCTCATTTATATAACTTACTTTCTATCTGTACATAGCATGTTTCCAAAGACTTCATAACTTCTTAAGTCTATTTTTGCTTATTTAGCACTTTTATCATATACTTCTGACTGCTATTCCCTCCTAAAAGACTTATAACCTCACATGAAGTCTTGCTTTCAACTGGCTTGTGTTTATCAACATGAAACACTGATAATTTCAATGAGGATCACCTTAAATTGGAAAAGGATTGTACATACTATGATGTTTTCTTCTTGGATATATTTGCAAACCCTCTCTATTTTTCCCTACTCCCAAGCAACTGATATTAACAGCTGCAGTCTAAGTATAGTATTCTCCTGAGCGCAAATATCTGACACCTTTCATAACCCTTAGAGATTCATTCTTACAGAAAAACTTTTATGTCCAGGAAGAAGTGACTAACAAGGTTCCTAAGGAATTGGTGATAGCCAAAAATGACCAAAGAAATCGACAATGTCTCTGTGGATGTATGTTTAGGATGTCCCCTTTAATCTGTCTCAAATGGCTCTGCATTCTCAAATTCTCAGCAGTTCTAATGGAAGAAAACTGCAGGCATGGAAAAATTAGTATCAGTTCTTTAACTTATGAGAGAGGAACAACAGTGAGAATTCTTGTAACTACCATCAAATTAGCAACACTAATATTCTATAATTATTCTTTTCATGGAATTAATATATGATATAGTAAGTATGCATATATTTTTTTTCCAAAGATTACTAGAAGCCTGAAAACAAAGAGTGTATAACTGCCTTTAGCCAATATTTCATTGACTATGCTAAAAAGAAAATTCAAGTTTGCCTGAAAGAAATACATGTCATTCATTTCAATCCAGCAGAGTTTATAACATAAAGGGACAACGCACGATAATGGGAATTACGGCCCAGTCAAACTGCCAGACACATTTTTGGGGAACACAATTCAGTCCATGACAGACAGCCTAATAATGCATATAAGATGTGCGGAATACTAGCAAGGGGCCTGGTCAGATATGTCATCCCACTAGGCTTAAAGAGATACAATTCCAGAGGTGAAAGAAGAGACTTCACTACTATCAAGATGAGGAGCCATGGGTAGGGGAGTCTTTTCAACACAGAGTCCATCAGCCTAGAACCTCTTAAACAAAAGAGAGAGAGACAGCTGCAACACCAGAGAAAGTGCAAGACCAAGAAACAACAGCAAGCACAGCAGAGAAATAGTAGCAGCAAACCAGGAGACCAGCAGGAGACTGTACAGTGGCCTTCACGGCCCACGGAGTAAGGCAGCTACAGTGGGCACACCAACCCACAGATCCAGAATGCTAAGCACTTTTGAGCAGGAGGCTTGCTGGTGGAGTTGGGTGCATCTGGGCACTCACCGTGGGAGCTAAAGAGCTTTGTTAACAGCTGCTTTTGCAGGGAAGAAGTCAGGCCAAGGGCCAAGAGATTAAGGGGCAAAGTGATGGAGGGAGCCTTACCAACAATCTTCGATATACATGTGACACAAAATTTGCTTGCTGAATGTGACGAGCACCAGAAGCACTCACTGATGACGATCAAAGACTTCAGACATCAGTACAGATTACACGTCAACTAAAGAAATCAGAAATGCTCCCAGATGGTTCATTAGACAGCATCATGATAAACGGGAAAAACAAAAATATTGAAATTGTCAAGGATTTCATTTTACTTGGATTCACAATCAACACCCATGCAAGCAGCAGTCACGAAAACAAAGGCTCACTGCACTGGGCAAATCTCATGCAAAAAAAAACCTCTTTAAAGTGTTAAAACGCAAATGTCACTTTGTGGGCTGAGTAGTGCCTGATCCAAGCCAAGGTGTTTTCAAATGACTCACATGCATGTGGAAGCTGGACAATAAATAAAGAAGTCTAAAGAAGAATTTACACCTTGAATTACTTTGGCAAATGATTTTGAATGCACTATGGAATGACAAAAGAATGAACAAATCTGTCTTGGAAGAAGTATAACCAAAATGCTCCTTAGAAGCAAGAATGACAAAACTTTGACTCACATACTTTGTACATGTCACCACAAGGGACCAGTTGTGGAGAAGGAAGTCATACTTGGTAAACCAGAGGGTCATTGAAAAACAGGAAGACTCTCAACGAGACAGGTTGACACAGTAGCTACAACAACGGGCTCTAGCATAATAATGGTGGATGACACAGGACTGGGCAGTGTTTTGTTCTGTGGTACATAGGGTTGCTATAACTCAAAACCAACTCAACGGCACCTGTTTTTAGTTATCCATGGAAACTAATACAAAGGAATTTGAGGGCTGTGCATTCCTAGTCATTTCATTTAGAAACTGGGCCATTACTTAGCTCATTACTTAGAACTTGTCACAAACTAGCCCCAACAAACTATAAATCATCTGGGAAATGTGTTTTGAATTTTTGCTGTGTTCTCATTAGGTGATGGAGAGTTGGTTCCGACTCATAACTATCCTATGTACAGCAGAATAAAGTACTACCTGGTCCTGTATCATTCCCACAATCATTTTTATGCTTAAGCCCATTGTTGCAACCACTGTGTCAATCCATCTTGTGGATCCTTTTTTAACTTGATCCTCTGCCTTACCAACCACGATTGATCCCTCCAGACAGTGTGTCCAAAGTATGTAAGGTGCAGTCTCTCCATCGGCTTCTAGGAACACTATGGTTGTACTTCTTTCAGGACAGACCTGTTTGTTCTTTTGACAGTCTGTGGTATACACAATATTCTTCTCCAACATCACAGTTCAAAGTTGTCAGCTCTTCTGCTGTCTTCCTTATCCATTGCCCAGTTTTAGTATGCATACAATGCAGCTGAAAATATCATGATTTGGGTCAGGTGTACCTTAGTTTTCAAGGTAATGTCTTTACTTTTCAACACTTTAAGAGGTCTTTTGCAACAGCTTATTTTGTCTTCTGCCCCCATAGGTGTTGACTGTGGAACAAGGTAAAATGAAATCCTTGACAACTTCAAAGTTTTTTCTATTTATCATTATATTGCTTACTGGCCCAGTGGTGAGGATTGTTGATTTCTTGATGCTGAAATACTGAAAGTTGTGGTCTTTGATCTTGATAGGTAACTATTTCAAATCCTCTTTACTTTCAGCAAGCAAATTGTGTCATCAGCATAGCTCAGGTCGTTAATAAGTCTTCCTCCAATATGTCTCATTCTTCTTCATACAGTCGAGCTTCTCAGATTATTTGCTCAGCATACAGACTGAAAAGGTATGGTGAAAGGATGCAACTCTGACAAATAACTTTTCCTGTCTCTAAATGATGCAGTGTCCCCTTGTGACAGGCACTTGATCTGGGTGCAGATTCCACATGAGCACAATTATGTGTTCTGCAATTTCCATTCTGTGTAATGTTATTCATAATTCATTATGATGACATAGTGAAATGACTTTGCATAGTCGATGAAACACAGGTAAATAATTTTCTGGTGTTCTCTGCTTTCAGCCAAGATCCATCTGACATCAGCAATGAATCTGGATAGAATTTCTGACAATTCCCTGTCAATACACTACTATAATAGCTTTTGAATTATCTTTTGCAGACTTTTACTTGTATGTAGTATTAAAGATATTGTTTGATAACTTCCACATTCATTTGGATCACCTTTCTTGAGAACAGGCATAAATGCGAATCTCTTTACATCAGTTGGCCAGGTAGCTGTCTTCCAAATTTATTCTTCAAAGCTGGTGCTGAATTCAAAGATGCATTAAAGGAATCAACAAAAAAAAAAACAAGGCTCCAGGAATTGATGGATTATCAATTGAGATATTTCAACAAATGGATGCTGCATGATTGGTTCCTAATCATATACTGTATCTTGAAATGGTTGAACTTTGACCAATTCTTTTTAGTACAATGACTGTATATTCCTTCCATTTTCTTTTGCTGCTACCCATGTCATTGAATATTTTCCCTGTAGAATTCTTCACTATTGCGTCTTGAGGCTTGACGTTTTCCTTCAGTTCTTTTAGCTTGAGAAATGCAGATCATGTTCTTCACTTCTGGTTTTCTAGCTCTAGTCTTTTGCCCATGTCGTTATAGTATTTCAACTTGCTTCTCAAGCTACCCTTTGACATCTTCAGTTCAATTTTTGAACTTCATCATTTCTTGCTTTTGCTTTTGTTACTTGACTCCCAATAGCATGTTGCACTTTCTTCTGACATCCAATTTGGTATTTTCTTTCTTGCTTGCTGTTTTAGTCAGCTAAGCTGCTCTAACAGAAATACCACAGAGTGGATGGCTTTAACAAAGGAAGGTTCATTCTTAGACAGTCCGGTAGGTTGCAAGTCCATATTCAGGGTGACTGCTCCAGGGGAAGGCTTTCCCCTTGTCGGCTCTGGAGGAAAGTCCAGTATTGCATCAGTCTTTGTCCAGGGAGCGTCCTGGCTCCGGAACCTCAGGTCTCAAGGATGCGCTCTTCTCCCAGTGCACATTTCTTGATGGTGTGAGGCTCCTAATTCTCTTTGTTTCTGTTTCCTTTTATCCTTTGCAAGTTGAAAACATTAAGGGTAGGGAAAGCCACACTCCAGGGAAACTCCCCCTACTGCCAAGCAAGGAAGTAATTCTATGCAGGAATTTGCAGCTCCTTTAGCATACAGTTTAGCGAAACCACACAATGGAGGACAGTCCCAAGATACTAGGAATCATGTCCCAGCCACACAGCTGCACATATTTTGGCGGGGACACAATTCAACGCATGACACTTGCTTTTTTCATGTATGATGTCTCTGATGTCATTCTGAAACTCCGTGGGTCTCCAGTCATTAGTGTTCCAGGCGTCAAATGCTTTCCTGAGATTGTTTCTAAACTCAGGATATAGCCAAGGTCATATTTTCACTCTCTTGTGCTTGTTCTTTTTTTTTTTTACTTTGCATTTGAATTTGCAGGGGGCAGAGTTAAGATGGTGGACTAAACCCATGTCTCCCTGAATCCTTCTGAAAACCAAGAGCTGAAATGATAATTAAATGGAGACTTCTGGACATCTAGTGAGCCCTGGGATGCAGCATAGGGCTGTTAATCTGGACTTCATACCACTGAATGCCAAATCTTCTCTCTTTCACTGACACCCCTCTCAGCAAGCACAGGCTTCCACAGACCGAAGGTAACTGACCATTTGATTATTCTTTCCTCTGCCTTGGCCAGCTGGCAGAGCTGGGACTTGACTAGCTGCTGGTCTCAGACACACTGCTGGTGGGACTGGCAAGCATAATTGCCATGTTCTGAGAACCCATCTTTGGACTCTATACACCATGGCTCCTCTGGGCTATCTTTCTGCCTCCACTATGTGGTAGCTGTACAGATGAGCCTGTGCTGGACACTATCTTGATCCACTGAGAAATGGAAAAGCCCAGGCAGAGGCCCCAGCTGGACTTGGTTCCTAGCCTGGGAGGTGGTGCCTGCTGGGGGGAGAGTGCTTTTCCAGCAAAGAGGCAGTATTTTGCACAGTGTTGTCTGGGGCTGAGTCCCAGCTGCAGAAGCTGTGGATTCTGGGCATTTCAGCACTCTTGGCCTTTCTTTCCACTGGGATCCTGGTACCAGCCAGCTGGCAAGCTTGTGTGGGACACCATCTTGTTTCACTGGGAGGTGGAGTCATCCATATAGAAGCCTCAGCTGGGCCTAATTCCTGGGCTGGGAGGCAGTGCCTACCCAGAAGAGACTACTTTTCCAGCAGAAAAGCATAGTTCTACACAGTATTACCTACAGTTGGGGCCTGACAGCAGAAGCCAGCAGGCCAGTAGCCTTTCTGTATTTTGAGCTAGTTTATAACATCTGGGGTTCAATATAGAAGTGCTTACTTTGCCAGCAGGGAAGAAGGACATGTACACCTGAAAACCTGACTGACACTGGAAGTTGTCAAATACTTTTTACTTCTCCTTTTAAGATAGCCTAGAGAAACAACTGTGGTCTATCCTCACAGCATCTCTCTCAGCCTCTACTGACCCACATGAAGCCCCAAAAGCAACAAACTTTGGAGAAGACAGTAATCTGGAAATCACACATGGCATCAGAAGGCCCCCAAAAGAAATCACCTCAGAAATTTCCAGACAAAGAAGCTTTCTGAAACATTCAGAAGATGAATACAACAGGATGATATAGAGAGCCCTCCTAGACCTCATACAAAATGCAGCAGAGTAAAAATAAAAATTAAGCAAGCTGTTCAATCTGATGGAACACCAGTACTCTGAAATCAAACAGATCAAGAACAAAATCAAAGACATAGAAATTTCAATTCAAAGCCAAGAAAACACAATGGAACAAATGGAAAAGAGACTTTCTGATTTGGAAGACAGAGTTACTGACTCTGCATCTATCAGGAGAAATCAGAAAAAAGAAACAAGAAAAATGAAGAAGCATTAAGAAGCATGTGGGACTCTAGTAAGAAGAACAATCTACGATTAATTGGAGTTCCTGAACAGGGTGAGACACCTGAGAACACAGAGAGTATTGTTGCTGAGCAACTGACAGAAAACTTCCCAGAAATTATGAAAGAAGAAATCTAACACCACTCAACATAGATCTCAATAGAAAGACTCCATATTCTGATCAAGCTTAACAAAATGATACATAAGCAGCGACTCTTAGAGGCAGCAAGACTCAAAGCAAAGCTAGCATACAGAAGGAAACTCTGTAGCCAGCCAGCCAAGTGCCGTTGGTTTCATCAAATTTCTCAGCAGAAACGATGCTGGCAGTGGCCTGACACATTCAAAGTCTTGAAGGAGAACTTTCAACCAAAGATTATATATTCTGCAAAACTATCTTTCAGATATGAAAATGAAATGAAGACATTCTCAGATAAACAGAAACTCAGAGACTTTGTAAAAACCAAAGCAAAGCTAGAAGAAATGCTGAGGGAATCTCTTGGCTTGGAAGAACAAAGCCACTAACTATATATTTTAGAAGGCCATGTTTTCCAGAATCCTAATCAGTTAGGGAAGGCTCACCACTCAGTCAAAGCTATAATAGTGAAAGAAACTGTCTAGTGGTCATATCATATAAACTGTAATATCATCATATTAAAAAGAGGGATGTACTACAGTTGTTATAGTCCTTCCAGATGGAGAGGAAGTTAAAAAGACTGGTAGCAATCAAAATTGGGTTTATAAATAGTTTACTAAGAAGGATCATAGGGGCAGGCATAAAGCACAATAAAGAAGCAACATGCCATATCAAGAAATGTAATACAGGAGTCTCAATAACCACAAAACCAACTCTGAAAAAGGTGAAAAATCAACTCACAAAGAAGAAGGTCACAGAGCAGATTAATAAGAACAACAGAGAAAATATCAACACAAAAATAAACATATCACAATGGCAGCACTGAACACAAACCTATCAATAATTACATTGAATGGTAATCAGCTGAATGCTCCAGTAAAGAGACATTGAGTGACATCTTGGATCAAAAGACATGACCCATCCATGTGTTGCCTACAAGAGACTCATTTTAGACTTAAAGATAGGAACAAACTGAAAATTAAAGAATGGAAGAATATATATCAATATAACAATGAACAAAGAACAGCAGGTGTGGTGATTCTAATCTCGGATAAAATTGATTTTAATGTCCAATCCACCATCATGGACAAGGATGGACATTATTGCTGAAACGTTCAGTGCACAAGCAGGACTTAACAATATTAAATATTTATGCACCTAATATTGGAGCACCTAAATACATCAAAGAAACACTGACTACACTGAAAAAGGAGACAGATCACTCCACAATAATAGTAGGACACTTCAAAACTCCAGTCTCAATATCAGACAGATCATCTAGAAAAAGCTCAATAAAGACGCAGAAGACCTCATTGCTACAATTAACAAGCTAGACCTCGTAGACATATACAGAACTTTCTATCCATCAGTGGAAAACTGCACCTTTTTCCCCAGTGCACATGGAACATTCTCCAGAATAGACCATGTGTTAGGACATAAAGCAATTCTCAACAAAATCCGTATCACTGAATTAACGCAAAGCCTCTTCTCAGATCATAAAGCCATATAAGTCAAAATCAATAGCAGAAAAAACATAGATAGTAAGTGGAACTCACGGAAACTCAACAACAAATTGCTCAATTTGAACTTGCATATGAGCAATTGGTGGTCTGTTCCACAGTCAGAACCTGGTTTTGCTCTGACTGATGATATTCAACTTTTCCATTGTCAAGAGGTGTATTTGATTTGATTCCAATGTAGCCCTTCTGGTGAGGTCCATTCTATAGTTTCCATTTATGTTGGTGAAAATAGTGTTTGCATTGAAGAAGTTACTGGTCCTACAAAATTCATTAATGAAATTGGTGACCTTGTTTCTATCACCAAAGCCATTATTTTCCAACATTTCATCCTTTATCTTTATTTTCAGCCTTTGCATTCCAATCACCAGTAATTATCAGTGCATCCCGATTGTGTGCTGATGATATTTGCTATGCTGTAGACATTTTTGCAAGACGTTCAGTGGCAGAACCTTCATCTTCCATTTGGAAAACTTGGGTTCATTTTTCAGCCAATGTGCAGCCATCACTCTCTGTCACTGAAGGCTTGTATGATGCTTTTGTGCTGCACTAATTTTTGTGGAGTTGCCGGATTCGGAAGAACTAAGCAGAAAGTCCTGGAGATTTATTTCCCAAAAGTCAGCCAATGCAAACTCTATAGATCATAATGGTCTGATACATTTTTCACGGGGACACCAGGAGTCAGGGGCTGCTTTGACAGTTGCTGTCAAGGTATTTCTACAATTCTTAGTGAATGCCTCTGGTATATTAGGTAAAAGTGAATATAATAAATGAATGAACTAGTAAAATATTCCTCCTATGTGAAAATCTACTGCTTTTTTTTTAAAAAAAAATGGTTAATGATCAGTTAAGGTATAATTTTTAAATATTAAAACTAAGTTTTCTTAAATGTTAAGATTTGTCCTTAACTTAGAAGAGTATCCTATGATATTAATTGTAAAAATACAGCTTACAATTTACACAGTTTTAGTTTACACCCTTTAATTGCCATCTAGAAAACTCTATTTGCATAGTGGTTAAGAGCTACTAACCGAAAGGCTGGCAATTCAAATCTACCAGGTTCTTCTTGGAAACTGTATGGGGCAATTGCACTCTGTCCTTTAGTTTTGCTATGAGTAGGAAAGGACTCTCTGGAAAGCGGGTTGATTTCTTTCTTTTTTTTTTTTTTTATTTGACTTCCCACAAGTTATATTTGAATATTGATAACTTTAAAATAGTGCCACAACTTTGTAAAAAAAGAGAGAGAGAGAGAAATCCTTAGGGTCGGTCACACTATTTCATTTTATTTTTTGAGGAAGATCAGTGGCATGCACTATCTTTACACACTTAATCCAAAGAGACCTACTAAACATCCGATTTCTTTTTCAGTCTGAAAATGAAGTCGATCTTAGGATTTACAAACGCTTTCATCATAAGCGACATGACAAGGCAATAAGATCTAGAAAAAAATAAAATAAAGATAAGTGTGTGCTCTCTGATAACACATACAAAAACAAAACATAGAAAAACTATTTTTAAGTTAGTTTTGACATTACATGTGCAGAATCATACGTGGAATGTAAAAAGAAAGACAGATAACACAATTAGTGCCTAATATTTAGATGAAAAATTGTCAAGCACATCAAAATTCTGGCATGTATGTTTACACATTAACTGTAAAGGCACAGGTTGTGACTAAACATCTGTAGTAAAGGAAAAAATGAATTATGACCCATAATATTGCATGGTAGTCATTGAAAATGCATACTCTCAAATGCAATTTCACATTTGCAGTTTCCTAAATGAAAGATGTTTGTCACACTACTTTTAGAAATATTAAGATAAATTGGGGAAATGTATTAAATCATTTCCAACAGTGGCACAGCGGTTAAGAGCTCAGCTGCTAACCAAAAGGTTGGCAGTGTCCAATCCAATACCTGTCCCTTGGAAATGCTAAAGGGCAGTTTTACTCGGTCCTATAACGTTGCCACGAATTGGAGTCCACTCTACAGCATCAGCCAGTTAACTGGGCTTTTGGCTTTGGGCACAAATTAGGATTTACAAAAATTAGATATAATTAGTGTATAAAAAACATAAAAGCTGAGCTTGGTAGTTGATGTCTTTAAAACTAAATTGTTCATCTTAGGCTTACTTATACACTGAAAAATTTTGAGCTGGTGTTAGTAACTGCTTAATTACTTTAAAATAATGACTTAAAACCTGTTTGAATAATAAATGTAATTAGACATAGCCAGCCAGCCAACAACAAAAAAAAATACTCATAGAAATAATTCTTCTATCCATTTGCTTGACTTTACTAAAACAATTTTATGAAAATACTGCAGTATATTTTAGTTAATATTCTTCTACCTATTAAGGATAAATTACACATTTCCACAAATTATGTGTGTACCAACAGTTACTGTTGAGCCAATTCCAACTCATGAAACCCAATGTGTTTCAACATAACTGTGCTTCACAATATTTTCGATGGCTGTGTCATTTCAGAAGCACATTGCTTGACTCTTCTTTCAATACTTCGCTTGGTAGATTAGAACCACTAACGTTTTGGTAAGCAGCTGAGCACTTCAGTGTCTGCACAATCCACAAATCCCTACCCGTGGAATGTGTATGTAAGTGGAAAATACAAATAGTGTACTTGGATGTACATTTCTAGTTTTATTATTTTAAATAGATTTAATCATGATTTTCATCATCCGAAACCAATAACATCCCTATCCTTAGAGAAAACTGTCTGAAGGTCAAGTACTGATGGACTGCATTTTTTAAAAACTGGAATGTGGGTACAAAAGTCTAGTTTTAATTCTTCAGGAATAACTCTATCTAAAAGTTTGAAGTGGAATTTTACAACTTATAGAGGTCAGTGTTGTCTCCTACATATTAATGGAAAAGATTTTTTTCTCATATTTGTCCTTAAGCATAGAGAAGAACATTTGAAGGATCTTGTTAAGCACACTCCAGTACTTAACTGTAATATCATTTCACAGTGTTCTGAAGAAGTTACTAGTGATATAATACAGTTAATAAAAGTGCTGCATCATAGATGTTATAAAGATTTAAGTCAAACAAAAATCATTGTATTCCACTGAAGAAGTTCTTAATGGAAGTAGATAATTGAGACCTACTCACACTAAAGTTAAAAATACCATTTCCTTAAGGAACAGTAGTCTGGAATGGGTTCAGGGAAAGATTAGATAAGCAATTTACTCTGCACATTGCCTCTATAAATCAATAAGAATGTTAAAAATCAATATCAACATTAGCTATCGAATTTGGGCCATCATGTATCAACCTTTCAATTGCCTAAGTTCCAATTTGTTTCATGTACAAAACCCCACTTTACTTTCCCATACCATCCTCCTTTGATTTCCTTGATCTGACTGTATCATATTTCTACAAGTGGGCAGAATCTCTGTCCTCCTGTCCACAAATCGACAAAAAAACACCAAAACAATTGTATTTAATGGTGCAAGAAAATTTTCCTAAGTATTATCTTTCTCTAGAATGCAAAAATAAGTTATATTCAAAGTGATATAATTTTAAAAAGTTAATTTCTCTGAAATGCAGAAATCTTCCGCTGTTTGTATTCCAGGTTATCTGAACCCCAAAGGGTCACAGATTGACTTCAGAGGAGGACAAGCTATTTAGTTACAAGTTTACATTACAATGAATTTGAATCCCTTGTTGAAAACAGATTTGAGGTGAAACAGTATAAGGCCACCTGGAAACCGTGTGTTAATGAAAAAGCTAGTATTTTCTTCTATAGTTTGCCAATAAAAATTTGTTTACATAATGTTCTCAAGTAAAATTAGAGTCATTTTTCCATATAATCTTTTCCTGACAATGACTATATTATTAATGAAATCATATTACTTAGGAAACAGATGCTTTATTTTTGATCTGTCACCTCTAAATTAACTATCATTAATTAAAAGGTGCTTAATTACAATGCTGTAAAATAGAAATTAAATGCTTTAATAGTCATGATAATTTCAAAATCATCACAATAAGTATGGCATTTAACAACAGGAAATTATATGTATGTATTTATACATGATTAATTTAACTATAAAAAAAATTATGCTCCTAACATTTTGCTTTTTAAATCAGATCTCAATAACATACCAATCTGAAATAGTTATTACTCTTTAGTTATGAGTCTGAATTGACTTGGTGGCAGTGGGTTGGATTTTTTTTGTATGTTTGTTTTGGTATGACAGCATGAAGGTAGTGGCATACCTTCAGGTCCCTTCTTCCTGCTAAAATCTGGATGAAAACAGAGCAAATTTTATGGCACTCACGGGTGTTCTCCATTCTCGCTAAGCATGGTTCTTCCATGGGTAGCATGTCCTTCTGATCAGAGTCTCAACATGTTAACTCACAGAAAGTGACTTTTATTACTCACACAGAGGGACAACATACAACTGTGGAGCAGTTCCCTGGCTCACAAATTGGTAGAGTTGGAAAACTTCTGTGAACATTTTACTTGGGGTAATAGGTGAGGAACTTGAACAGGAAAATCAACATGACACCCTGTCTCCCCGTGGCTTCTGGAAGCTCTCCTGGTGGGGACAGAGAACTCAGGCACGCTCTCCATCTGGTGCAGTGAATGAGGCACACAGAGGCAGCCCGTGAGTGAGCAGTTAGGTAAAGTGTAAACTTAATGCTAAGTATGTTCCACTAGCATGATAGCTTAGGAAACAGAGAATACCTCCTTTCTTAACCATTTTATCTCCCCCACCCACATGACCCATCTCAAGGAGATTTTTCCCACCTGATCACTCTAGGAGGAGAGGGTCTGACACCTTGGTAGTATATCCAAAATTATCTCTCTTTCACCATGCTGGCATTTAGACCATCCTTTACTTCATGGGGGACAAGAGTGAAGGTAGTTAATTCCAAATCCTAAAGGAAACTCTGGTGGTGTAGTGTTTAAGTGCTGCAGATGCTAAGCAAAAGATTGGCAGTTCAAATTAGCCAGGTGCTCCTTGGAAACTCTATGGAGCAGTTCTACTGGGTCCTATAAGGTTGCTATGAGTCAGAATCGACTTGAAGGAATGGGGAAGACATGGCTACCAGGCTTATGGGAAGGACTGCCTGCTCACAAAGTCTTTGTGAAATTCCTTTATATTTTAGAACCATCTGTACCTGAGAAATAGGATAACAGGCTCTTTGCTAACTCATCACTGAAGCTAGAAGGATACTGTAATTGTTCATTCCTTGAGAACTATTTATTGTAGGACAAATTTTTAGCCCTAGGACACTAATCTCTGAAAATAACTGTATTTTTTGTCTCACATTTTGATATATATATAGTTGGGAAGGGAAAACATAATTTCTATTGTGTATTTGAGCCAAAGCCAAGTGCCGTCGAGTCGGATCCGTATTTAGAAATAACTAAATCCTATTTCCAGGTTGACCATTTGTATACCTTCTTGTACATAACTGAGACAAAGCTAAATATGTAGCAGATATCAAAATTGCTTGACAGATGTTATTTTGTCATTATTTCAACTGAGAGAGAATGAGAAATTCAGTGTAATAATGGAGTTAGTAGAGGTATGAATTGATGCTAACCTGAGTTACAGTCCCTGAATTAAGCACTATGTCTTGGTAAAGTGAGTAAGACTCTGAAGCTTTGTTACTTATTTTTAAAATGAGTATAAGAGGTATTATTTTAAGATTTAAATGAGATACTATTTTATAAAATTTCTGTCTTGGTCATCTAGTGCCACTATAACCCAAAATACCACAGTCGTTTTAACAAAGAGAAATTCATTTCCTCACAATAAAGTAGGCTAGAACTCCAGATTCAAGATGTCAGTTCCAGGGGAAAGTTTTCTTTCTGTCCAGCAGATCTGGAGGAAGGCCTTTCTGTTCAATCTTTGTCTGATTGAGGAACTTTTTAGGTGAGGGGACCCAGGTCTAAAGGATGTATTATGCTCCTGGCACTGGTTTCTTGGTGGTATGAAGTCCCCCACTATCTGGCTGCTTCATCTTCCTTTTTATCTCTTGGGAATTAAAAGACAGCATAGGCCACAGAGCAGGGAAAGTCACCTTACATTGGCTCCATGATGTGACTTTAGTGAAGCTATTACAGTCCCTCCCTAATCGTCTTCAATGTAAAATTACAATCACAAAATAAAATACATCCACACAATAGCAGAAATCATGACCTAGCCTAATTGATATAGACACTTTTGGGAAGACATAATTCTATCCATGACAATTGCCTAACATACTTATAGATATATTAATAATTATTTTATTAGAGACCTAGTTTAAGATGCTTTTTTCTTATTAATAAAACTCAATATTAAATCTTCTTCTGTTCTTTGAGACATTATTTGAAAATACCAGTTTCTGATCTCCCCAAAAGAGTCAGTAACATGATAAAAGATATCACGAATAAAGTGGATATGCACTAAACCTCACTTAAACACTATTCTGATTATCAAAAACTCCCTTAATCTACCATTATATCTGATGATATCTCAATGTGTTTTTCTGTTTCATAGTCTAATAGGAAAAGTGCAACATATTGAAATAGGTTTTGATGAGCTATTCCAAAGCTATATTCATAGCAAAATCTTTTCATTATCTCTTAACGACAAAAGGGTGGATTACATCAGAGTGAATGCATTCAAAGTAACATTACCAGCACTGTGGATTTTATTTCATGAAACAAAAGTATCATTGGTGGTGTTCTAAACAATGACAACTAAAGAAAATAGTGCTACACATATTGTACTTCCATTTATTTATAATATTTAAAAAATTTCCTCAAATGGATTCTAAAAATATGTCATAAAATTTATGTTCAATATTTGTTGGTCAATACAGGAAAAAATATCTCCTTAAAAGTTCATTTTGTGAAGTAAATTTCATTTTTTTTTTTTTTTTTTTTTGGTAAATGATGAACAATTTGAATAGGTCAACAATCTAACCCAGAGAGTACTAAGAAAGTCATAAAGAAATATAGGCAAATATAATGTGCATATGTAATTATTGAGGAGGTAAGACATGTCATTCAAGATAACACAAGCTGTATTCTGGGTTTTTTGGTTTTTCTTTTTCCCATAGAGAATCAGCTAAATGCTATGAGTCTAACAAATGCTAGTTTAAAAAAAAATAAATAAAAGCATTTTAATAAAGTATATAATGACATTCAACCCAAGGATCCAAATACAGTTAAGTACCTTACAGGATACTTTTGTCATGCAACAAAAAAAGCTTTTAAATCAATAAAACTTTGACAAGATTATTTCTCAAAACTGTGTGAGTCAAGCTTACTAATGTCTTCTAATGTTGGTTATTTATTTTCTAACTTATAAAATCAAATTGCTATCCTTACTATAGTTGTTCTTCATAGTAGTTATTTATCATAATTGTTTTTCAGTGTTAATAACATGGCTGTAGCCTATAGAGCGGAAATACTGTTGGTGTGGTGGGTTGCTACCCAAAAGGGTGGCAGTTTGAATCCACCAGGCTTTCCTTGCAAACTTTACGATGCAAAAGGCATCTGATTCTCTACACAGAAAAGCATCCCAGAATGCTTTGATGTCTGTTATCTTGAATGATGTTTCTTACCTTCTCAATAATTGCATGTGTACATACACATGAACTTCTACTCTGTTCTACAGGTTCCCTTGCTATGAGTCGGAGTCAACTCTGTTGCAACGGATCTTAGCCATTAGTGGAGGTCTTCAGGCAGTGCAAGTGAGTAGTTGCTTGACTGCAGAGGCCGACAGTGAGTTGGAGCAGTTCCACTCTGCATACATGAAGTTGGAGTGAGTCTGAGTTGACTCGATGCTGGCCAACGAGAAAGGCTATAGTAGCAAATAACTTGATGTTCCTTTGTCATTCCAGAAATACAAAGCTTCAAAACAGATGGTACCTAAACAAAACAAAACAAAAGCTAGCAGTTTTTCAAGGTACTGTTAAAAATATTTAAGATTTTGGTGAATTATTTCAGTTGCTAGAGGGTAATAGGTAGGGAGTTTTGGGAGACAGACAGCCTCGATTAGCAAACAAAGCAGGAATTATGTATTTCAGCATTTTCCATTTGAAGAAATAAATAATCTCTTCACTTCAAAAAATTTTTTGTTATGAAAAGTGTTCATAATCTTCAAACAATCTTCACTCTTTATGTACCCTTAGTGGGAAAGTGTTTATGTTTTTGCCAGCATTTTTTATTTGGTCAGTTTTGCTCTCCACTGTCTTCCTCTTCCCCATTTTGAGTGAAACAATTAGTACTTGATAACTAAACCTTAGTGGTATAGTGGTTAAGTGCTATGACGGCTAACCAGATGTTGGCAGTTCAAATCCATCAGGTGTTCCTTGGAAATTCTATAGTGCAGTTCTACTCTGTCTATAAGGTCACTATGAGTCAGAGTCAACTTAACAACAGTGGGTAAACTAAACCACCCAAGGATATTAAAGCTTAGACCAAAAGTGGATTAGAATTGACTTATTAGAAATCTGCATAATTATTGCTAAAATTGTGAGTGGTTTCTGTCATTAAAAAACACTGTGAAAACTGTGAATGGCTTCTAGTATTGAAAATATGGGATAAAATATAATAGTCATGGTAAATTATGATGCCATATTTGTACATATGTAAAGTGGCTTGGCTTAAATTAATATGGGAATACAGTGATCTATAATTATCTACTTTTGGTAGTAAGACAATATAATTCAATATGTGTTTTAGAAATTTGCACTATTTCAGATAGTTGTATGTTCATCATATATTCATGTATTTTTAGACTAATATTTCAATGTCATTATTTCATAATTATTTTCCTGGACATGCTTTTCTATAACAGTTACTGAACTGTTACTGACAAGAGAAATGAGATAACAGAGAAAATGTTTCAAAAATAAAATGGAGACTCTTCTAGTCATTCATTCCTTCCAAAGTATTTATTGTATGCTTTCTTTGTGTCACAGAAGTGTCTATATAAGTAAGTTAAAAGGAAAATTCTAGATGGTGATATATCATATAAACCAAAAAACCAAATCCACTGCCATTGAGTTGGATCCAACTCATAGAATCCCTAGAATTCAGAGTAGACTTGTCCTGTAGAGTTTCCAAGGAGCACCTGGAAAGATTTGAACTTCTGACCTTTTGGTTAGCAGACATAGCACTTAACCCATTATGCCACCAGGGTTTCTGATATAGAGAATATTGCAGAGAATTAAAAGGTATAGCTACTGAAATAGCTAACTACTATTTTAAAGAGCCCAGCACCAGTCTGTCATTATCATACTGTGGTAGATTCTGTGTTGTTAGATACTGGAAGTTGTGCCACTGGTAATTCAAATACCAGCAGTGTCACTCAGAGTAGAAACATTTTACCAGCACTTCTAGACTAGGACAGACGAGAAAGAAAGACTGAGAGCCTTTAGTGACACATGTGAAGTCCAGAAAACAACAGTATTTGGAGAAGGTACTAACTAGGAAATCACTCATGGCTTCAAAAGGCCCCCTAATGAAACAACTGAAGAGCTTTCCGAACAAAGAAACTTTTCTGAAATTATCAAAAGATGAATACAAAGGGACTATATACAGAGCCCTCCTAGAACTTATACAAAATGCAGCAGAGCACTTCAAACTAAGAATTATATACCTTGCAAAACTATCTTTCAAAAATGAAAATGAAATTAAGACATTCATAGATAAACAGAAACTCAGAGATTTTGTAAAAACCAAACCAAAGCTACAGGGAATACTGAAAGAAACTCTTGGCTTTGGCTTATAAGTACAAAGTCACTAACTATATATTTCAGAAGGACCTATCATCCAGAATTCTACTCCTTTAAGGAAGGCTTCAAACTCAATCAAAGCTGTAATAGTGGAAGAAATAATCCAGTGATAATATCATGAAAACTATGATGACAACATACTAAAAAGAGGGATGTGCTGCTGTCATTCTAGTCTTTCCACACAGAGAGGAAGTTGAAAAGACTGATAGTAATTAAAATTGTGATTATACATAGTTTATTAAATGGGATCACAGCCTTACAGCACAATAAAGATGTAACATACCATATAAAAGCATGTAGTATAGGGGTCTCAACAACCACAAAACCAACCATGAAAAAGGTGAAAAATCAACTCACAAAGAAGAAAGGCCCAGGACAGATTAATAAGAACAACAGAGAAAACGTCAACACAAAAATAAACATATCACAATGGCAGCACTGAACACATGCCTGTCAATAAGTACACTGAATGTGAATGAACTGAATGCTCCAGTAAAGAGACATTGAGTGGCATCTTGGATCAAAAGACATGACCCATCTGTATGTTGCCTACAAGAAATGCACTTTAAAGATAGGAACAAACTGAAAATTAAAGGATGGAAGAATATATATCAAGCTAACAATGAACAAAGAAGAGAAAGTGTGTCAATTCTAATATCAGATAAAATCAATTTTAATGTAAAATCCACATTGTGGACAAGGATGGACACTATTTACTGCTGAAAGCTTCAATACACAAGCAGAACGTAACAATATTAAAATATTTATGCACTTTATATTAGAGCACCTAAATACATCAATGGAAGACTGACTACACTGAAAAAGGAGATAGAACACTCCACAACAATTGTAGGAGACGTCAACACTCCACTCTCAATACTGGTCAGATCATCTAGGAAAAAGCTCTATAAAAACACAAGACTTTATTGCCACAATTAACCAACTAGACCTCACCAACATATACAGAACTTTCTATCCATCAGCAGACAACTAAACCGTCTTCTCCAGTGCACATGCAACATTCTCCAAAATAGACCATGTGCTAGGACATAAAGCAATTCTCATCAAAATCCACACCACTGAATTAATCCAAAGCATCTTCTTCGATCATTAAGCAATAAAAGTCTAAATCCATAGCAGAAAAAAACATAGATGGAAAGGGCAACTCATGGAAATTGAATAACATCTTGCTAAAAAACTGATGGGTTATAGAAGAAATTAAGGATGAAATAAAGAAATTTATGGATTCTAAAGAGAACGAAGACACTTCCTATCAGAATCTATGGGATATAGCCAAAGCAGTGATCAGAGGTCAGTTTATCTCCATAAATGCACCTATGAGGAAGGAAGAAAGAAACCAAATCAAAGAACTAGCCCTACAGCTTGAACAAGTAGAGGGAGAACAACAGAGAAATCCCTCAGTCCCCAGAAGAAGACATATTATAAAGATTAGAGCAGAATTAAATGAATTAAAGAATAGAAAAACAATTGAAAAAATTGAAAAGACTAAAAGCTTTTTTTTTGAAGAGACCAACAAAATTGACAAACCATTGGCTAAACTCACCAAAGAAAAACAAGAAAGGAAACAAATAACCCAAATAAGAAATGAGAAGGGAGTTGTCACAACAGATTCAACAGATATCAAAAATATCATAACAGAATACTATGAAAGACTGTACTCTAACAAATTTGAAAACCTAGAGGAAATGGACGAATTCCTTGATTCATATCACCTACCAAAATCATCACAAGGTGAAGCAGAACAACTTAACAAACCCATCACAAAGGAAGAGATAGAAAAAGTCATAAAAAACTGCCAACCAAAAAAGCCAAGGCCCAGATGGCTTCACTGCAGAATTCTGCCAAGCTTTTAGAGAAGAGTTATCTACAATTCTACTGAAACTATTTCACAGTATACAAGAGGATAGAATACTCCCAAGTTCTTTCTATGAAGCCAGCATAACCCTGGTACCAAAACCAGGGAAAGACCCAGCCAAAAAGGAGAACTACAGACCGATATCACTCATGAATCTAGATGACAAAATCTTCAACAAAATTGTGGACAACAGAACACAATAACATAACAAAAGAGTAATCCATCATGACCAAGTTGAATTCATACCAGGGATGCAAGCCTGGGTCAACATCAGAAAAACAATTAATGTGATTAATCACATAAATATCACAAAAGACAAGAATCACGTGATCTTGTCTATTGATGCAGAAAAGGCATTTGATAAAGTCCAATACCCATTCATGCTGAAAACTCTCAGCAAGATAGGAATAGATGGCTGATTCCTCAATGCAATAAGGCCACTTATACAAAGCCGACTCGACGGCACTTGGCACTTGGCTGGCATACAAAGCCGACTGCCTACATCATCCTGAATGGAGAGAGTCTGAAACAGTTTCCCCCGAGAACAGGAACTAGACAAGGATGCCCACTCTCACCTCTCCTATTCAACATCATACTAGAAGTTCTAGCCAGAGCAATTAGACAAGACCAAGAAATGAAGACATCTGCATGGGCAAAGAAGAAGTAAAAATTTCCTGTTTGCAGATGACATGATTGTATATGCAGAGAATCCCAACAAATCCATAAATAAACTACTCAAACTGATAGAAGAGTTCAGCAAAATCTCAGGATACAAGATAAACATAAGTAAATCAGTAAGATTCCTTTATACCAACAACAAAATTATTGAGGAAGAAATCAATAAGTCAATACCATTTACCATAGCCCCCGAGAAGATAAAGTACCTAGGAATACATCTAACCAATGAAACAACAGATGTGTACAAACAGAACTATAACCCCTTTCTACAAGAAACTAAGACAGACTTACATAAATGAAAAAATATACCCTGCTCATGGATAGAAAGACTTAACATTGTGAAAATGTCTATTTAACCCAAAGCAATCTACTTAGATAATGCAATCCCAATACAATTTCCAGTGTCATTTTTTAAGGAGATAGAGAAAGAAATTACCAATTTTGTTTGGAAAGGGAAGAAGCCTCAGATAAGTAAAATGCTACTAAAGAAGAAGAACACACTGGGAGGACTCTCATTACTTGACTTTAGAGCCTATTACACTGCCATGGTAGTCAAAACAGCCTTGGACTGGTACAAAGAGACACACAGATCAATGGAACAGAATCGAGAGCCTGGAGATGACACCGCCTGACTATGAACAGTTGGTATTCGACAAAGGCCCTAACACATTAAACTGGGGTAAAAATAATTTCTTCAACAAATGGTGCTGGTAAAATTGGATATCCAGCTGCAATAAATTGAAACAAGACACGTATCTCACACCTGGATAAAAGGCCTAAATATGAAATCTAAGATGATAAAGCTCATCCAAGAAAAAGTAGAAACAACAATGGAAGTTTTAATATAGAACCGTAGACACACTTCAAAATCTGTCAAACAAATCACAATCAACAGAAGAGAAAACAGATTAAGTGGGAACTATTAAGAATCAAACACTTTTCCTCATCCAAAGACTTCATTAATAGAATTAAAAGGCCACCTACAGAATGGGAAAAAAATATTTAGCAACTCTATGTCAGACTGACACCTGATCTCCATAGTCTATAGGGTGCTACAAAATATGAACAAGAAAAAGATAAATAATCCAACTAAGCGATGGGCAAAGGAGATGGACAGACACTTCTCTAAAGAGGAGATCCAGGCAGCCAAACAATAAATGCAGACATGATCATGATCACTAGCTATTAAAGAAATTCATATCAAAACTACAATGAGATACCATCTCACCCATCTCACTCATCAAGGTTGACCATGATCCAAAAAATGCAAAATAACAAATGCTGGAGAGGCTGTGGAGAAATTGGAACTCTCCTACACTGTTGGTGGGATTGCAAAATGGTGTCTTTGGACAGCAATCTGGTGCTCCCTTATAAAAGTGGATATAGATATACTATTTGACCCAGTAATTCCACTGCTTGGATTATATCCTACAGAATCAAGACCATTCATACCAACTGATACATGAACACGAATGTTTATCACAGCACAGTCCACAATAGCAAAAAAATGGAATCAACCCAAATGCCCAACAACAGAGGAATGGATAAGTAAACTATGGTATATATACTCAATGGAACACTATGCAATGATAAAGAACAATGATGATTTCAGGAAACATCTCGTTACCTGGTTTCAACTGGAGGACATCATGTTGAGTGAAAGTAGGCAGTGACAAAAGGACAAATATTGTATGAGACCTGTATGACAAGAACTTAAAAACAGACACATGCATAGAAAAAAAAGACTCTCTGATGACTGCGAGAGTGGTTAGGGAGGGAGGACGGGGAGGGACGGTGTGGATTAGATAGTTGACAGAAATTTGGTTGGGTGAAATCGGTGACAGCACACATTAGAAAGAAGATCAATTATTATCTAGACTTCAACGTAACTGGAGCACTCTGCCCATCCCAACCCAATAGTGCAAGGACAGAGAAGCTGGGGCAGGGCGCTGGGGATCATGCTCTCAGGAGAAATCGAGGCCAATTGGCACAACCAGCATTTTACTAAAGAGGGTTCACTGCACCCTGTATTGGTGAGTGGTGTCTGGGGTCTTAAAAGTTGCCAAGCTGCCATCTGAGGGCATAGCAAATTGTCCTAAATCAACAGGATTGGACAATCTCCGAGGACCAAAATGACATGGGGTAAAGAGAACCTAGAAGACAAAGACACTCATGTGACTGGGTGTCTACATCGGCTAGGGATGTGAAGAACCAGATGATGACTGGCGACCACCAGTGACAGCTGCAATAGCACTCAGCAAGTTGAGACTCATTGGCAACACAAGAATGAATAGGGGTGCACCCTGAGATTGTCACTAAAAGACCATAAGTGATGGTCCAGGGGCCTCAGAGTTCCCCTGGGAACATGGCCTCTGGCCCTGATGCTGCCCCTGTCTATAAATCATAATGAAGGTCAACTCTTTGGACAGCGATGGAGTGGACTTGCCGCCGCAGGGTGACTATACCTTGTGGGCACTTTATGGTTCTATGCATCTATAGGATATCATCCTGCTGACCTCTTACGGTGGCTTGGGTCAGTGGACAGAGACAGATGTGTGCAGAAGTACTGTATTCAGGTCTGCTTTCAAGGCAAAAGAAACAAGACTTGATTAATGAAGAGCTATGAGGTATGATAGAAAGGAGTCCAAAAGTTTTCCAAGATTTTTAATCAAAACCTCTTAACAATTGAATTTACTGTTTACTGAGGGAGAAAAAAATGCAAAATAACAGATTTAGGAGGGAAGAGTAAGAGATTAATTTTTCTTTTTAATTTTGTAGTGCTGCTGATTGGTGCCTTCAGTTCTGATTCATGACAATCTTATGTATAGCAGAACAAAATATTGCCTAGTCGCTATTCTCATGATTATTGCTATACTTGCTTCTGCTTTTTTTGCAATCATGTTGTCAGTCCATCTCATTAAAGATCTTGCTCTGTTTTACTGACTTTCAACTTGACCAAGCATAAATGTTTTTCTCCAGGGATTGGTCCCTCTCTCATAATATGTCCAAAGTAAACGAGATGAAGTCTCATCCTCCTTACTATTAGGAAGGACTCTGGCTATACGTCTGCGAAGATGGATTTGTTCATTCTTCTACCAGTGTATGGCATTTTCGGTATTCTTTGCCTGCACCACAATTCAAATGTGTCATTTTTTTGGTCCTCCTTATTCATTGTCCATCTTTCTCGTTCTTCTGTCAGTTTGTCACATTGCGGTGACTTGAGAGGTGTCGTGATGCTACAAACTATGCCCCCATTGCTTCGAACACTAGTAAACCTTCCCCTGCAGTGAAGATTTAGCGGAGATTCCAGACTAAGAGAGAAAAGAAAAAAAAAAGGACTGATGATTAATGTCATGGATTGAATTGTGTCCCCTCCTCCACACCCCCAAAAATATGTGTGGAAAAATTTGGCTGGGCCATAATTTCCAGTATTTTGTGATTGTCCTCCATTCTGTGACTTTTCTATGCTGTTAATCTTAATTTCTGCCTGTGGTTAATAGAATGGATTATAGAAAAGAGGATTGAGATGGGATTGTGGCAGCCTTCCTAATCCCACCTCCCTGCTTTAATGTAAAGCAAGTTTCTCTGGAGTATGGCTTGCACCGTCTATTATCCTTTGTCCTACAGGAGATAAAAAGGAAGCATGCAGAGAGTTGGGTGTCTCATACCACAAGAAAGTACCAGTGGGAGCAAAGCTCATCCTTTGGACCTGAATTTCCTGCACCAGGATGCCCTCGCATCAAAGAAAGACTGATGTAACCCATGGACCTTCCTTCACAGCCAGCAGAGAGACAGTGGGTTCCCCTGGAACTGGCACCCTGAATTTGGACTTCTACTGAGCTGTGTGAGAATAAACTTTCCTTGGTTAAAGCCATCCACTCATGGAGTTTCTGTTATAGCAGCACTAGATAACTAAAACAATCAACTTCTGAAAGTCAGTTGAATTTTGTCCGAGACTTCAGCTTGCTTTCTTTAGATACATTACCAGGAGAGACTCACTGATAGCAAAGGACATCATTTTACGGGAAAACAAAGAACCAGTGAAAGTGAGGAAAACCCTCCCCGAGATGGTTTAACACAATGACTGAAATAATGGTCAGCCATACCAAGGACCTCGAAGGCAGCCAAGGAATGGACAGCATTTTCTTCTGCTATACATGTTATATGTCTGCTAATCAAAAGCTCAGCAGTTCAAGTCTACCAGGTCCTCCTTGGAAACTCTTGGAAGCAGTTGTGCTCTGTCTACAGGGTCACCATGAGTCATCAGCTTGGCGGTAGTGAGTATACATGGTGTATCAAGAGTTAGAGCAGACTTGAAAATAACTAAATACAGGAAGGAAAATGAAAATAAAGCTTGACAATGACAACCTCTAGGGCCTGACTACTGTTCACAGTGGAGAGGAAAATATCCCTGAAGAGAGAGAATTTAAGGCACTGAGACAATTTGATATACCTGTTCACGAACATGAATGTTCACACACATAAGTGTTATCACAGCCACGTTTTCACTCAAGGAGCTCTGATGGAGCAAATGGTTAAGTCCTTGTTTACTAACCAAACTGTTTACAGTTTGAGTCCCCCAAGCAACGCAATATAAGAAAGACCTGGGAATCTGCTTCTATAAAGATTGCAATGCAGAAAGTTCTATGAGGAAATTCTACTCTGTTACATGGGGTTTTTGTGTATCAAATCAACTTGAAGGCACCTAACAGTAACAAAACATTTTCATAATTCAAGTGTTGACTCTCCATGACATCTGCAGTTGACTGTGACAAGTAGGAGGAATAAGAAGGTATGATCTTCAGAAAAAGACTAAAAGCTGAACATTTGTATGGAGAAAGGAGTGGAATCGCAGAAATAAAATATCTACCCACTCTCCAGAAAAGAGGGGCTAATGCCTATAAGGAAAACATGTGCCCAACGCAAGGTATAATCAGGAGAAACCTACCTAGCAACACATTATTAGACAACACTACTGTCTTGCTTAATCTCTTCTAGTGTCCTAGACAGGGTGGGCCTCATGCAAGCTTTACAGCCGATCACTGTACAAATAAAATCCCTAACTAGGAAATATTAAGTGTTCCAGATATTTAAATAGTCTGGGTAATGTGTTTTTATCTGTTAGCAAAGCACCTGTGACTCTTAGCACATGTCAATGTCATCAGTTTTTTCCCAGTTGTGTGTTCATCTCAGTCCCTCACCTTTACATCCTTCCACTGACTGCCATTAGCATTAACAGGTAGGAAGACAACCTGGAATAATAAGTAATAGCAATGATGTAGCAGTGGGAATCAGAGCACATTTGTAAATTTAAGAACATATGCATAAATACTGTAGAGGAGAAAACAAGTGTTCCATAGAGACAGAAATGAAACAAGAAGAAATTCTGAAAGATTTTGTGAAGAAGAGGAAAATATTGACCTTTATGTTTTATCAGATTCATAGTACAGATTACATACAGAGAGTATAGATAGTGATGGGATAAGTAAAATCTTCAGGGGTAGATAAATTGGTTAGAAGATCATAAATTAATTATTCCATTTCTGTTCAATTAATCAGTGGTCTGCAAAGCAGAATAGACATACAGGTGATAGGTGCCAGATAATCCATTGATATCAATGGATAAGATATTTGAAATTTTACTTTAATTTTTATTCCATCATTATAAAAATTCTTTTTAAGTATCTTTATAATGCATAGAAATTTTTAACACAGTAATGCAAGTATTAAACAAGTAAGTAAAAAAATAAGTATACATAATTCATATATATGGAAGTTTACTCAGTTTTGTTGAGTTACCTTGTAGAATTCATGATTCAGAATTTTGATACTCACAGAAACGATTGCTGAGTTTATTGCAAGGATTGCTATGTGAGAGACAGTTGTTTAGCAATTTACTTGCATTATTTCTTTTACCCTAACAATAGCAAAAAAACAAACCAAACTTGGTGCTGTCTAGTTGATATCGACTCATAGCAAACCTATAGGACAGAGTAGAACTGTCCCATCGAGTTGCCAAGGAGACTTTGGTGGATTTGAACTGCCAACAGTTTGGTTAGCAGATGTAGCACTTAACACCTCGCCACCAGAGTTTCCTACCCTAACAATAATCACTCTCAAAGAGGCATTATATTTCTATTTCTAGCTCTATAGAAAAGAAAACCAAGACTCTAGAGAAGTTAAGTAATTTTCAGAGAGGTGTAGCACCAGAGAGCTAGGTCAGAACAAGTCTTTTAAAGCTACTGTATTTTTAAGCAAATAACGTGAGTTTTCCTTGTTTGTATGCTAACTACACCAATATACCAGATGTTTTTACATTTTCTGTTATAAAAGATTAGCAAAGCACACTTACGAAAATATGTCACAGGCACAAGTGGAGGGTGCAGTTAGCAAATAAACATAGAAAGGACGCATTATTTGTGTAAAAAAATACAGTAATTGTGTCTGATTTAAAAACTCACGTTTCCACTGTTCATTCAAATCAATGAAGAATAACTCATTCATTCGTTCACTACTGAAGACTCAGTTTCTTATCTACACCTGCATTCGCCCACTAAGACTGAGGTATATATGAGGTCTGACAATTAAGTCCCCAAACTTACTGGTTCTGAGTGCTATATACTTCATTGCTGAGTATGATTATGGTTACCTTAAAAGTACTCCTCATGGGATGCTATGCACCAACACCAGCACCTAGACCACCATTCAAAGCAATTCTGGGGCTCTTATTCTGGAATGGCTATCAGAGCTGTCGTTATTTTACCCTTGATGTCCTGAATGCCGTACAAGTGTCCTCCTTTCAATATCTGGGGTATCTTCCGGTAAAGAAAAAAGTAACTAGGAGCCACATTAGCTGCGTAGGGAGGGTGTTCCAATACAGTTATTTGTTTATGTGCTAAAAACTCCATCACAGACAACTCTACAATTAAGTTGCTGAACTTGACAGTGTACCACTGTGTGCAATGGCTATTTCAGAAAAAAAGAGTTCTAAATTTGTTTTGAAAAACAGACTTGGCACTGGCATTGGTGCATAGCTTCCGAAGTGGAGTGCTTTGAAGACGACTGTAGTGATACTCCACAATGAGATATGTAGCGCTTTTTCTACGTTGAGTTCGTGAACTTAATGGTCAGACCTCGCACTACTTCCTTACATTCCCTTAGCGTTCCATTTATATTTCCGGCATAACACTCTTCTCACTCATTCCAATTCATTGTGATCCCACATGTGCCAAAGTGTAACTGTGTTCTATATGGTCTTCATCAGCTCAGTTTTCAGAAATAATTCGCCAGACATTTCATTCAAGGTTATCCTGGATGGACTCAAACTCCAAACTTTTGTTTAGCAGTCTTTCTTGTCAGGTGTTCACACCACCCTCGGACGTCAAACTTATTTAGTATACATAATGCTTTATATTGATAATTTGAAAGTCTTTGTTACCCATGGGACGGGGGAACACACACACGCACACACACACACACGCACGCACACACACACACACACACAGAAACACCACCTGTGAGAGATTCCATTATGATCCCCATTTTTCAAATGAGGGAATTTAGACATAGGAGGTACAAATCATATGACTATTATCAGAGACTAAGAGACAGTTCAGAGATTCTAATCCAGAAAACTGGGATCTAGAAGCCATAGTACAAAGCACTATGTGATACTAAGTTGCATTTTAGGTCATTCAGTGCCCCAAAGTATATTTTAAAATGATCACAAAAGAAGACTTCTTCATCTAATGCCCAAAGTCTTATTTTTATTTTAGTATATATATATATATATTTTAATATTAGTACCTTAGTTTATTTCCAAATGTGTAGATTATTGGGGAAAAATGCAGAATGTTGATGAAGTTTTTTCTTGCTGGAATATTTCTGATGGTTTTGTTTCAAACAGTGTACAGGGAAACAGTTGTCAGCTTACTTTTGAACATGAATAACATTTAGAAACAAAAGATAAATAATATAAAATGAAGATAACAGCTACATCCACAACAACAACAACAACAAAAATAAAATTTGAAAACTTATGTCTACTGCTGTCTGATACAATGGAGTGTGCAATTCTATATCCTAAAGTTCAAGGATAAAACTCTAGTTCTTCCATTTACTGGCTGTTTAGTACTGATTGAACAAGTGACAATTCTGGGGGCCTTTATTTCCTCTTCTACACATTGAGGGTACTAATGCATCTTTAAGGTATTAATTTGGTGACTAAATGAAATTAGGTATCTGAAACACATGACCGAAAGTGTAAGGTTAATGACATTATATTTTAATCTAATCTTGATGTAAACAAAAACTTTCTTGGAGATGTTTTATAGGAAGCATTATTCAAATGTTTTAAGAACTTCAGAAACTAACACAGAATTACCCTGATATACTATCATTTAGCACGTATTTTTAAAAGAGAATGTTACATAAGTGATCTAATAAACAAGGAAAATGAATATATGAAGGCTCAGAAGATATTCCTAATCTCTGTTGTTATTCTCATAACCTTGCTATTTAGACTTAGGTTATATTTAGCAAAATTTTACCAATACTTATGGAAATATAAAATTACAAGAACATCCACTGTATTTTCATAGAAGTTAAATACATCCTAAGTACAAGACACCACTAAAATTTTGAAAACAGAAAGAAAAAAATAATGTAGGGAAGGAAGGAGGGAGAGGAAGAAGGAAGGATGGAGGAAGAGAGTGTAGGAGGGACGGAGGAAGGAAAGAAGGAAGCAGAGAAAGAAGGAGAAGGAAGGAAGGAAGGAGGGAAGGAGGGAAGGCAAGAAAGAAGGAAGGGAAAATTAGATAAAAGCAAGAAATTAGACAATGTTAAGTTTTATAACTTTGAGTTCTTGCTAATAAAAATATAAATGGACCTAAGCAGTTTTGTTTTATTTAATGTGACTATTTTAGAAAACATACTTTTGACAGCAGACACTCGTTATGGCAGCATGGTTCATATCCATGCACAGTGAAGAACAGGAAAAAAAAAAAGTGTATGTAGGATTCAAAGTGACTTAGGGTCCAAAATATTAGAAAGAAAACAGTCCTTTAACTTTTGCTTTCGTAAATACTTTAAGATCAGTAAGGTCTGTTTAGCACCAGATTTTCAGGTGAATAATAATAATAAAAAAGTCCAAGCAGATTATTCTTTAAGTGTTCAATAACTTGAAAGGCTGCCATCCTATTCTAGACTTTTGGAAATCAATACTAGAAATGAATCAGGCTGCAAGGGATTCATCTACTTTAAGCTTCCTTCTGAATCTAGACAAAATAAGAAGAGTGATGTTATATACCACTGGAGAAGTGTCACATAACATTGATTTACTGTGTTAATGACAGCACTGGAAAAACAAATCACGAACTACCCAAGAAACAGCAAAAGTGCACTCTACAACGCTGTCCATTGGATAGCATCATTAGCCCAGGGTGAAACCTGAAGGCACAAATTGTATAGTAAAGTGGTCATGGCCCCTACTCAGTTCATTTGACCTCTTGCCTTTTAAAATTACTTGAGAAAGTTTTAGTTGTATTTACTTATCATACACATGTCACTGTGGAATTTAACCATTTTATTTTTATTTTTTGTGAATTTGATTGAATCCATGAAGATGATACAAACTAGAATAAACTTTGTATTTTGAAATAATGCAACTCATGTTTAAGCATCTAAGCCCTTAAGAGACACTTTGAGGCGTCAACATGAGAGCTTTCCTTCTAAGTAACAGGACAAATAGCAAATACATATAGTATTTTTCTATTTAGTCAGTAGATGATTTTTTTCCTACTTTAAGGATCTGACATTCTGTCACAGCAGTTATGAAGGTGACCACAGATTTTTCACATCCGTTAACAAATCTGTCATTATTAATTCCTCTGTTGCCTTAAATTGGTTTTAGACTAACATTCCATTATAGTTTAATGATAATCTTCTCCAAGGGATCAGAACCTAAGCCTAAGCCCGAACACACTGCTGTCCAGTTGATTCCAACCCATAGGACCCTGTAGGACAGAGCAGAACTGCCCCAAGGAGCAGCCTGTCGATTCCAACTGCCTATATTTGGCTAGCACTTGAGCTCTTAACCAGTGAGCCATCAGGGCTCCCAGCATAGCCACAGTGACCTTAATCTTACTTTATGATGTTGCTATAGTATCATACAGCAGAAGTTCTTCAGCTGTTCAAAAGTGAAAGACACAAGACGTAATTAAACTTTAATTGGTGAGTAGTCTACTGTGAGTAAAATACAGACACGTATGACAGAATTAATACTATGTAGTTTTGCCCCTGCCAAATGAGGTATACTCGGAACTTAAATGAACTTGTTCTGATATCAAACAATATGGGTAACTATTTTCATTTAAGAATTTCTGTGTAAATCTAAGATATTAAAACATATTCCAACAAATGTTCCAACATAAAAAATACAAAAAACAAAAACAAAAATGCCTCCATGCTGATTCTATGTTTATATTTATTATATCTTCCACACATGAAATATGTATGACTGTCTCTGAGTGTCACAGAAAGGTGATAGGCTGCCACTTTGGATTCAAAATTGTAGTTATTTTTGAGAGAGGGGCCACAACTCTAAGAAATACTGCATAGGTTAAGAACACTTTGTTGCATGGAACATCAATTTCTAAGCTTTTGAAAGAGCAATTTCCCAATCCTGCATGAGAAGTCATGAATATTGGCCCCCTTACAGGGATTCAGACCATGTGAGCAGGTATTATGCCCAGTGGAAACTGTGATTCATCATGCCACTGTCAATAAGCTACAGAAGAGTTTGGGCCAAACAAATAGGTAGGCATGGTGGAGGGCCATGGTGCAAAGAAGCCAAGCAACAGGAGAGCCAAGCTTGCGCAGGGCTAATTTAATTTTTTAAAACTGTAACTCAGCCCACGCTTTAGAGACACAATTTCTCTCTGGCAACATTTTTTATGAAGCTAAAACAGCTGCTTTACCTATCTCAAATCAGATACTCTGCTGTTTCAAGCAAATGTTTACCAAAAATAACAACAATTTTCAGGCATTCCTTCCCAGAAAATTTAGAGTGAACACAACAAATTATCATGCCTCTAAAGTAATGTTTTACATAAATTTTATTTGCTAATAAAATTTTTCATTTGATTATTTCTAGTGACATGGGGAGGAATTAAATAACTTACTGCTGCAAAATAATAAAAGCACATACGCCAATAACATCATTTAAAAGAAATTATATGCCATGAAGAGCAATAGATCTATGGAATACAAATCCAGTCCAGTCTGAAGCACTTTCAAAATTTTCTAAGTACAAAATGCTGGCAAAATATTTAAAATAAAAAGTTACTAGCGAAAATCTCATTGACCTTTATACTGTGCCTGATTTTCATTCTCCCAAGGAAAACAAAATTTCACCAGGATGCTAAGTTCACCATCAAGTGTATTTTCTTATTTTCTTTGGGCTTTCTAACACACTGATTAAAGTCAAAACAATGAGCTGTTGAAAGACTAACACACATTTGAAAAGAAATTGTCCTCCACGTGTTGTTGTTAGGTGCCATCTAGTTGGTTCCAACTCATAGCAACTCTGTGTACAACACAATGAAACAGTGCCGGGTCCTGTGTGATGCCCACAATTGATTTTATGCCTAAGCTCATTGCTGCAGCCACTGTGTCAATCCATCTCCTTGAGGGTCTTCCTCTTTTTCACTGCTTACTTTGCCAAGCATGATATCCGTCTCCAAGGACTGATCCTTCCTGACAACATGTCCAAAGACGTTTTTATCTGTTCACTACAGGACACAGAATTCAGTGAAATTCAATAGGAAAGCTGAAGTGGGACTTCTTCTGGTTTTTGTTTTTGTTTACTCTAACTTGAAATGATGTCTCCTCCTCTGGAACACAAAGTTTAAATCCTTCAGACAGACAACAAACATACTAACCAAAGTAAAGCATGCACCACTTTGGCTTTTCCAGGTGTGCCATTTGGAATCAACTTTACTCAACTACAAGCCACATTTGACAACATAATGTTATATGCCTGAGGACTAGAAGAAAGTCAACAAATCCTAGGCAAAAACTGAAGGTCAGAATGTAAAGAAGCCTATATCCAGCAGCAGGAGGTACATAAAAAAAAAAAAAAAAGCTAGAAGGTAAACTTTCTAGCTCCTGGCTAAACGCAGTGAGTTGTCACAGCCCAGATGAATCTAGTTTCAGGAAGTAGGATGAATGTCAAATGCCTTCTGCCAAAGAGCAGCTTGTACTCGGAGCATGCTTTAGGCCATTTTGTTCAGAGCTTTCCAAGAGGAAACAACCTGCAATTGTGAGCCTGAAAAGCCTGTTAAAAAGCATTACTTAAAAAAAAAATAGACCTTTCAGACACGTTGAATTATATGAAATGACTGACTAGGCCTGAAGCATCCTGAAAAAAACTTTTTTGTTGTTGTTTTTAGTAGAAAATTGTCTCTAGAGCAGAATGACTGGAAATAAGACCATGTAGTATTCTGAGCCAAAGTCAGCAGATGGCCTCTTATCTTAAATGCTATGTGAACAACAAGACAAAGAGACTAAAGCATATGGACTAGACAAAATTCAGTGTTGAGTTTAGATAGAAATACGTTGTGTCCAGTTTTAAAGTCTTGAATCTCCTTTACAGCCACAAACCAGGTCTTTCAGCACATCGGGTCTTGCCAAGATTAATACCAAGTTTCTGAATGCCAATGACACAGCTAAAGCGTTAGCATCGTGTCTCCAGTACTCCTATCATCTGACATTAGCCACATCGGCTTTCCATCTGTCAGAGAAATATCTGGCACTCACATAGTAAATAATGCAATGTTAGCATGACTTAAGAGAGCAACAATTAATAGCCACCATATGTTTATTGAAAGTAAGGAAATTCATCTAGACTTGGGCGCAATCTTGTCTCCTGGAGAAATATTTGATGTTGTTGGCCTCTGTCACAAATACTAGATCGAATTCAATTTAAAATACAGTCTTTTAGAAAAGTAAAATGTTTATTAAAATGTATATGAAAGGAGAAGAATATATTTAGAGACAAAATACAGATTATCTGTACTTGGAAAACATACCTTAAAAATCACACTAAAAGCAGAAAGAATTGGAAATACTTTGGGGCATGAAATATATTTTTCCCATAGAAATTTTAATAGCTTATGTTAACATAAGAATGACTTCTACAGAAACTTCCTCTACCTCTAATCACGTTTCCTATTCGCTTTTACCTTACTGTTAAGCAGAGAAAACACACGAGACATAAAAATCCACACCTGAAAAATACAAGGTAAAGAAAGATGAGAAAATTTTGGATTTCTAGAGACAAATAATTCAAAATACTTAAAAAAACCCAAACAAACTTGTTGTCAATTTGATTGTGACTCAAAGCAGATCTTGTCCACTTCTTTATTGTAATACATATGTGTGGTAGGCAGATTTCAGTGGGCCTTCTAGACTAAGGGCAACTAAGAAAAAAAAAGCCTGAAGAGCTACTTTCAAATATTAGTCCATAAAAACTTTCGGAATCACAACAGAACATTGCTTCATGTATTTGATAAACATTGACATGTCATCCAAAATGCAAATCTGTTACCACTGAATTGATACTGACTCCTAGTGACCTTATGTGACAGAGTAGAACTGCCTCATAGAATTTCCAAGGAGTGACTGGTGAATTCAAACTACGAACCTTGAGGTTAATAGCTGAGCTCTTAACTACCACACAACCAGGGCATCAGTAGGGATTATCTGCCAGAGGAGGGCACTGCTAAGGGTGAATGGAGGGCCAGCATGGCTGAAAAAGATGCTTCAAGACGCAAACTGACACAATAGTTGCAATGTTGCTTGGACATTTGAACTACAGTAAGAATGACTCTGGCTAAGGCAAATAATTGGAATTGACTCAGTGGTAGTGGGTTTGGTTTTTAGAACATAAGGTAGCATGAGTCAGAGTCATCTTGATGGCAGCTATTTACCTACCCAACTTCAAGCAACTCGTCTAATTTCTTTTGTATTATTATTTAATTCTCACCTGAGTCCTTTGAGATGAGCAATCAGCTGTGTATGTGGGGCCTTATAACAACATGGCTTAATTGCAGAATGCATTTTTGCCTAGCCATTTTAATGTATGCTTTCAAGAAGCCCAGGGAGCCATTCTAAGGGGTATACACACTGACGTCAGCTAAAGAGATAACGTCTGCTGTAGCACCTTTGATTAATGCAAGATGAAAATAGCGCTTTCTCTTTGTTCCAGGAAGTCAACTCGAGTTTTCGTCCATATGGTCTCTCAGCGGGATTCCAGAAAAACAGTCCCAGGTGTTCACTAGAATATTAGCCCAGTAACACAACCTAGATTGACTTTCCTCTTTTTTTATTTCATTCTTCCCTGTTTCCTCTCTCCTATTTCATGACTCGAGGGCAGTGGATGGGATTTCCTGAGATTACTTCTTAAAGTAAAATAACCACATAGAAACCCTTGTCTCGAACTCTGCTAAGACCTCTAACTTCAAAATGGCTTAAAAAGCTCATTTGTACTATATACCTAGAAAAAGAACCAGAAATATCTGCTGAACAATGTTGTTGACTGCAATAGTCAGTAAATACATGTATCAACTCATTAAAGTAAAATATATTTTGACTAAGTGGAATTTATACCAAGAATGCAAATTTTGGTAAAAATTAGTAAATTCACTGATGCAAATAATCTGGTATTCAATAAATAAATATCTATGTCTGATCAGCCCCGATGGCACTTGGCATGTCTGATCAGATAATTTATTATCTATAGATAAAAACCATCTGATCTCATATGTATATGAAAGTCGAACAATTAAGTCCCTGAAGTTAATTGTTCTAAGTGCTATATACCTCATTGCTGAATATCACTACAGTCACCCTTGAAGTACTCTGCTTGGGAAGCTATGCACTGATGCCAGCTCATAGTGTTGAAACGAGACATAAGTAACTCCATTTAGAGGAAGAGTGCAGTGAAAATTCAGATAGTAAGCTCCAGGAACTAACTTAGCAGGAAACAACAAGAGATACCATAGGGTAATTACACTGAAACAAATAGGGCCGGGGGAGACAGCCTCGCAAATAATCCCTGGAGCCAGCCTAGTAAAACATCCACTCCTGGTTGTATTTTACAGCCTAAACATTCACCAATGTGGTGAACACATTCACCCACAGCTAAATTTTGCAACTTGCAGAGATTCCATATGGCCTCAGCCAACCTCAGCCAATCAATGCAAAGGTCAGCTCCCCCTCCCTACCTTGCGATTTTATGGGTTAAATACTGAGTGCTAAGAAAACTTGGGGTCGCCTCCTTGTTCTGCACAGTTTGGAGTGTGTCCCTGGTGCACAAGTCTTTTTCCTATTGGGCACATTTTTAATAATCCTGAACCCCTAGCATAATCCTGAACCCCCACCATACGAAGCAATTTTGGAACTCTTTCTAGAATGGCCATTGCGCTTTGTGGCAGGGTGGCAAGTTAGCATACTTAGTTGTATAGTTGTCTGTGAGGGAATTTTTAGCCAGTTGATTTACAAATAACTGTATTGAAACACCCTCTCTACTCACCTGATCTGCCCTCAATGTCCATTTTTTTATCCTGCAGATAAAAGAAATATCAAAAGGAAGACATTTTGATGACATTTAGCACATCAAGAGTAATACGGCAACAGCTCTGGTGGACATCCCGGAAAGAGTTCCAATGCTCTGAAAGCTGAACTAGGTGCTAGTGTTGATGCTTAGCTTCGCAAGGGGAGTGCTTCCAGGGTGACTGTAGTGATATTCAGCAGAAGAGTTATGCAGGACTTGTTCTAGGATGAGTTCATGAACTTAATTTTCAGAACTTATGTATGGTATGAAAATGAGTGGGAATTTACTCAATGGCAAGCAACAACAACTATATACATACATATATATATATATAACAAAAGGTAGATGGCAAATAACAACTATATATATAACATAAGAGAGATGAAAATGACTTTAAAAAAGAAAAAGACAGATTCTGTATTGAAACACACACATACACACAGCATAAGCAAAGTGACAATAAAAAAGCAAAGCAGGGAAAAAATCTTTGTCCTAACTCACATTAAGGACTGTGCTTCCTAATGCATAAAGACTTCCTAGAAACGAAAAGTAAATTAAATATTAGAGAACATATGGACATAGCTTATATAAAAAGGAAAAACAAAAACCAAAACTTAAACTTACAAAGTTATTGAAACTCATCATATAACAATGCTATTTTCACCTCAAAAACAAAACAAAACAAAACCTGTTCTTGTCAATTAGATTTTGACTCAGAACAACCCTACAAGACAAAGTAGAACTGCCCCACAGAGTTTCCAAGGATCATCTGGTAGATTCCAGCTGTGCATCTTATGGTTAGCAGACATAGCTGTTAACTGCTACACCACCAGTGTTTCCATTTTCACCTAACTGGTGAGTAAATCTGAGTACTTTCTCATGACAAGGCTGAAAGGAACAAATTAATTCCCATACTTTCATTATGGAAGCGTAGAAAAGTGCAAACTCTACGGGAGGCATTGCAACAACGTTTCACAAATCTTTTGACCCAGCAGTTCCACATCTGGCAGTTGTTTAGCCAACTGACACGTTAGCAGACTCATAAAGATACGAATAAAGAAACGTTAATTCCTCTAAGATCATGACATCATTGATTATAAAGCTGATGACTGGACTTAGACTAAATATTGATAAAGATTTAAAGAATGGCATATCCATATACAAATACTATGCAGGTATAACTGTATGATTTTCTCCATGATGAATAAAGAGGTAGAATACAACATTTCACACTGGAACTTTTTTTTATTAGAAAAACATGCTAACTTAGGAGTTAAAATTGAAGTGATTATCCTCTCTCCCTAAGTATAAAGAGTGTAACTCGATGGAGCTAAACTCACAGACTCACTAACTGGGTCTTGAGGTATAAAGATAATAATTAGTACCCTCTCAGAAAGCATCTTTTAGGGAAACTTTCATATTCACAAATCATAAATAGAGCACAGAAGACCCATGCATTTTTCTGCTCTTTTTTCCATTCCAAAAAAACTAAACAAACCTGCTGCCGTCAAGTCAATTCCAGCTCATGTTTAGTAAATAGTAAGATTTACCGGACCAGTGAAGACACTGTTGATAGTCATTACCAAAAATTGTACCAGTGATTGTTAACAAAGCCAACTAAAATGTAGGATGACAGATCACACTGATTTAGTAGTCTGTAGCCAATTTGTAGGAAATCTTGGTTGCATAGTGGATTAAGTGTTACGTCTGCTGACCAAAAGGTGGGCAGTTCAAATCTGACAGGTGCTACTTGGAATCTCTTTGTGGTAGCTCTACTGTATCCTGTAGGGTTGGTGTGGGCTGATCTGTGAAAAGGTGAAAAATTTATTGATTTTACCCATTTGTGATGTTAATATATACTGATGATTCTGTAACATTCCTGGGGCTTAGGAGCATATTTTGTCTCTTGGAACATATGCTGAACAAAAGCTTTCTTCTTGCTTTACTCTAACTTCGTGAAGATTTTACCCTAGAACAACACATATGCATGATAAAATCCTGACCAATATACCAGAAAACATTAACATTTCCATGTGTGAGAAGGTGGCAAGAGGTAATTAAAACTGGGAAGAACATTTTTAATGGTATCTTTTTATGTTTTTACATTTGCAAGCCTTAGAATTATGATATCTGTTCAAAAAACTGTGAGTTATATATTAGGTTTAAATTGCAGAAATCTCTGCCTGTGCTGACATACTCCTATTTGCTGTTGTTATTTCCTTCAAGAGAGGACACAACAGAATTTTTATGTCCCAAGGCAGTGCTAATGAAAATGCAGGTAAAGATAATGAGTAACTGAAGTTTTATTAACTCTGGGAGGGGAAAATACTGAGACAGGGTATGACACAGTTGGAGAGGTAAAAGCATGTAATAAAAAAGGAGAAAAGAGAATTATAATGCAGAATGAAAAGCAAAGTAAAATTTAACATTAAACATGGTACTGTCTTCTTAAATTTTTTTACTATTGGTATTTTCTGGTGTAAGACTGACTCCTCACCCAATATCCTGTCTAATCTCACCCTGCTTTAGAGTCTAAGGGACTGGAAATCCGACAAAACAAAAATAATCTGGAAAACCTACCTAGGGCAAACCCAACAGTCATTTACAGTTCTAATAATTTTCCACCCATGTGCAGTATCCTTTTAGTTTCTTTTATGCAAAGCAGTCCAAGCTCCTTTTTATCCCAAGCTTCAGGTTGCAGACAATGCCTTTCTTTTAATAACCAAAGGGTGATTAATGTATTGGACTTAAGGAGAGTCATCTACCTTTAGTCTCCACCTTTAGCAACACAAAGAACTTGTAGAGACTTTGAAATGAGTTTCTCTTTAGTTTCCTCCAATATATTGTTATAGTCCCTTCGATTAATGTACATGGCTTCTCATTTTACACTTTAGTAATACCCTTTTCTTCTTTTTTCCCCTTTAAAGCTTTTTTTTAAAGAAATGCTAAGTATGGAAATAGGCTTACTTTCTAAACTTATGATGAAATTTTATTTTGTATTATCAAGACAAAGGAAAACATTGTTCTCCTTTTAATCTGTTTTCTAATAATTTTAATGTATTATTAATGTGTAAACCAGAAACCAAACCCATTGCCATTCAGCTGATTCCAACTCATAGTGGCCGTATAAGACAGAGTAGAAGTGTTCCACAGAGTGTGCAAGGAGTGCCTGGTGGATACTTACTTTGTATACAGAAACTCTGGGTGGTACAGATGTTTGCTATTCTTGGCTGTTAATCAAAATTTGGAAGCTTGAGTCAACTCAGAGAAACCTCTGAAGAAAGGCCTGGAAATCTGCTTTCAAAAAATCAGTCATTGAAAATCTTATGAAGTGGTTTTACCCTAGCACACATGTGGTTATCACAAGTCATAGTCACTGAGGGCAAATTTATTTTTTTAATTTTATGTTCACAGTATATTCCACCTGCTCCACGTATTAGCTGCATAACCCAGAAGTCATTTAATCTTTGTTTCTTACTTTCCTTACTTTCAAAGCAGAGGCAATAACTCACCAGCTATTATGAGTATACGGTGTTACTATATAGGTTCTAACATTCTTTACCAAGAGGTCCCTGTATTTGACACTCTTCAAAACCGACTTGACGTCTGAGACCTCACACTGACCTGATCCTCAGTACCAACAGACAACCTAAGTGCTGGTACTCCCCCTTGAAGCACCCCTTACTATTAACATAATCCTTACACGTCGCAAGCTTTCACTACTTCACCCTTATCATCTGACTTGGGTTCTAACAAACCAAAGTAGCTCCTCCTCTACCTGCACCTTGGCTTCCCCAAGAAGGTCCTCTCTCAGTTACTATGAACTCTGACATTCCAAAGCAGACTGCTGCTCTGTGGGATTGCTAGCCTCAGATGATTTCCACTCCAATATTTTTCATCAAGATAGGCTGAAGGAAATTAATGTTACCTTATTTGTGCTCCTTGTCCTGATCCTGTGCTGACGCTCCATGACAGGAATTCTTCCTACCCAGAACCCTTCCTCAGCTCTGCTGATGTCCCAACACCATGATCTTTGCCACTGTGACTCTTCCCACAGCCTCCATCCTGGACATCCATCTTGCATTACCATACCTAATGTTTTTCATACTGAATTGTTTAATATAAGATGAAAAGAAGAAGAATCACTTTATAGCTTTTGATATATTTCCATTAATATCCCGTGGACAATAACTTTTAGTTTTATTCATAATTTCTTTGCAGAATGATTTATTCAAAAAATTTGCTTGTTTTCAAATATATGAGAATATTCTATATAATTTTTGTTGTCTATTTCTAACTAAATTTATTTTCAGAGATTATATTCTGTAGGTTTCAATCCTCTAAACATTATTAGAGTTTTGTTATAGCCAATCAAAATGTTTTGTTTGCTATACATTCCATGTGTTTGTGAAAAGAAAGTGTATTCTGAAGTTTATGAGCTTAATGCACTATAAATCCACTGCTGTCAAGTCAATTCTGACTCATAGCAACCCTGTAGACAGAATAGAACTGGCCCATGGAGTTTTCAAGGAACTCCTGGTGGATTTGAACTGCTAACCTTTGATTAACAGCCATAATAGCACTTAGCCATTATATCACGAAGGTTACCTTCATGCACTATAAATTTCATTATTTTAATTTTGTTGATAAAGTGTTTTAATTCTTCCTAGTATGAACTGATTATTTCTAAATGGTTATATCAATTTCTGAGAGAAGAATATCATAATCGAAACCTGTGGCTGTGAATTGGTTTACTTTTTCTGTAATTTTCTCAGATTTTGTTTCAAGTACATTGAAATGCAAAACATTATCATTTTTTAACTGATTTGATCCTTCTATTTTTATAAAATGTCCCTTCATTTTCAATTTAATACTCTCAGTTTCCTTATATTTAATATATTAAGAAAAATATGTGTATAACTAATGGACTTAGCAGAGAAGGAGGATGTAAGATAAACACACAAAAATCAGTTCGATTCCTAAAACCAATAAAAAGATAACTATAAAAAGGAAATCAGAAAAACAGTATCAGTTACAATAGATCTTAAAAAAATAAAGTAGGAATAAATATAACCAAGAACATAGAAGAACTACATAAAGAAAATCACTAACTACCACTGCAAGAAACACGCATAAATAGGAAAACATACCATACCCATGGACGAGTAGACTAAACATACTGAAAATGTCAGTTGTATTCAATGCAGTCTAGAAATAAAATACAATCTTGATCCATATACTAACAGGATAACTAGATAGGAAAAAAAATAATCATTGACTATATACGGCAAGGAAACAGGCCCTGGATAAGTAAAGCACTCAAAGAAAAAAAACAAGTAAAAAGACTCATAGTACCTGATCTCAAAATGTACTAAACAGCTATGTTAGTCAAAACATCCTAGTACTGGTAAAATCACAGACAAATTAATCAAAGGAACAGAATCAAGAATCTGTATGTAAATCTATCTACTTCCAGTCACTTGATCTCTGACAAAGCCCAAAGTTTACTAAATGGGGGAAAAGACAGTCTTTTTTTTAAGAAATAGTGCTGGCAAACTTGGATACCTACCTGTAAAACATTTTGAAACAAGACTTGTGTCTTGCTTAATTGAAAACGAAACAACAACAACAAAAAAAAACCAAGATGGAACAAAGACCTAAATATAAAATCAATAACTATGAAAATCATACAATTAAAAATAGGGTTAACACCAGAGGCCCTTATACATACCTAAACAGGATACAAACCGTAACTAACAATACGCAAAATCTAGAAGATAAACTAGATAACTGGGATGTTCTAAAATTTAAATACTCATGCACATCAAGTCTTCAGGACTTAAGGACCTACAGACTAGAGGAAAAAAATTGGCCATGACAAATCCAGGAAAGGTCTAATCTGTAAAATCTATAGGAAAATCCAACACCTTTACAATAAACAGGAAAATTCAATTAAGAAAAAAATGAGCAAAGGATATGAACAGTTTACCAAAGATGACATTCAGATTGCTCATAGACAAATGAGGAAATGCTTATGATCACTAGTCATTAGAGAAATACAAATTACAACTACAATGAGACACCTTCTTACTTTGGTATTACTGACACTAAACATAAACCAGAAAATAGCAAATGTTGAAAAGACTACAGGAAGCTTAGAACTCTTATATACTGCTGCTGTAACTATAAAATGTCACAATCATTTTGGAAAATAACATGGTGCCTCTTTAAAAAACTAAAAAGAGAAATAGTGTATGATCCATCTATCCCACTCATAGGAGCATATCCTAGAGAAATAATAGCTACTTTAGAAATAGACATATGAACACCTCTGTTCACTGCCACACTTCATTTCCAATAGCAAAATGATGGAAACAATCTAATTGCCATCAGCAGCTGAATGAGTAAACAAACTATGGTACATACACACAATTGAATATTGCACAAAATAAACAATAAGGATGATTCTGCAAAATACCTCACAATATGGATGAATCTGGAGGGTGTTATGCTGAGTGAAACAAATCAATCATAAAGGGGCAAATATTGTGTGAGACTACTAGTATAAAAGCTTATGAAAATATTTAGACATAAAAAGAAACGATCTTTGATGGCTACTCAGGAGGGTAGGAATGGGAAGAAAAAAGCACCAACTAAAGAATCACTTGAATCCACCAGTCATTCCTTCAAAATACTATGGGCAGTTCTACTCTGCCCCGTAGAGTGACTATGAGTTGGAAATGACTGGAAGGTAACAATAGGTAAGTACAGTACACAATTCTGGAAGTTAGCACAGCTTGACCAGGCAAGAACATAAAAGGTTCATAGACACATCTAGGCTCCATTATAGATTGAATTACTGGGCCCAGGGCAGGGCACCAGTAACATCTAACTCAACTGGCATAATATAGTTTAGAAAGAAAATGTCCTACATCCTACTTTGGTGAGTAGCATCTGGAGTCTTAAAAGCTTGTAAGCAGTCATTTAGGGTATTCCGCTGATCCTACCCCATCTGGACAGGGCGGAATGAAGAAGACCTAAGACACAAGGGAAAGATTAGTACAACGGACTAATGGACCATGATTACAGCAGCCTCTATCAGACTAAGTCCAGCACAGCGAGACGGTGCTTGCTGCAACCATTGACTGCTCAGACAGGGTTTACAATAGAGGGTCCTGGATAGAGCCAGACAAAAATATAGAACAGAACTCTAACTTACAAAAAGACTAGATTTAGTGGTCCAACCCAAAGTGGAGAAACCACAGGAGTATAGCCCACAGACATCTCTTTAACTCAGTACACATCATGCTTGAGGTTTACCTCATCAGCCAAACACCTACAGTCATTGAGTCAATCCTGACTCATAGCAATCCTGTGGACAGAGTAGAAATGCCCCATTGAGTTTCCAAGGAGTGCCTGGCAGATTTCAACTGTGGACCTTCTGGTTAGCATCTGTGGCACTTAACCACTAGACTACCAGGGTTTAGGCAGGCCGCTGGAACAAAAGGAGACTTAATGAGCACACTAGCTCATAGGCAAGAGCGAGAAGTCAGGAATAGACAGGAAAGTTGGTGAGGAGGAACCCAAGGTCAAGAGGAGAAGAATGTGGACATGTCATGAGGTTGGTAACTAGTGTTACAAAACAATAGGAGGCCTGACAATTAGGTTTGTGAACTCATCCTTGGAAAAGTACTATATACCTCAACGTAAGGCAAACAAAAATCCTGGAGTGTGGCTTGCACCACCTTTTATCCTTTTATCCTTTTATCCTGAGGTTCCTGCACCAAGATGTTCCGTGACCAAAGACTGATGCAGTACAAGGACTTTCCTCCAGAGGTAACAAAGAAGGAAAGCTATCTCCTGGAGTGGATACCCTGAATTTGGACATGTAGTCTACTTGAATGTGAAAGAACAAACATTTCTTTGCTAAAGCCATCTACCTTATGATATTCCTGTTAGAGCAGCACCAGCCTGTCTAAAACAGAATTTGTTACCAGGAGTGGAGTACCACCGAGCACTTAAATCAGTGAAGTCGACAGAACTTTGGAACACTTGTGCCTGAAGGGCATATACAGGCCTGAGGCCCAGGCCAAGAAGTCATAGGAAGCAGAAGTTAAAGAGACAGAAAACATGAGAAGCTGAGCCTCTTCACTCTTAAAAGTATTACCATGAACTCAGGGTTTGAAAGAGTGGAGTCATGGCTTCTTGTTTTTGTAAGGGTGGAATTGCCACTCATTTGGGCTTAGGGTGCACCTAGAACTGAAGGGGCCAAATTACTGTCCCACTGGGCCTCAAAGACAAAGTTATAGCACAGGACCAGGGCTCCCCACTCTGACCTCTGGCTGGAGGAAGGAGAGTGGGTGGAGAGGAGGGGAAAGGAGACTGTTGGGAGGATGAGACATGTATGGAGCAGAGAGGAATAGTGTGCTGTCACCGGGCAGGGAGAGCAGTGGAAGGTGCATATAGGTGAGCATGTACATTTATACGGGAATGTACATTTTCACTCAGTCATATTAAATAAAAAAAAAAAAAAAAAAGAATTCAGAGAGTGTGGTCAACACCTAAAGTATGCAGACCAAGGCTAATGTGTCACCTGTCTCAGAAGACAGAGGATTATATCTAAAGCTTTAAGGGCTAATGTAATGTGTTTCACTGACTTGTTTGCTGCCTCTTTTGTCTTCCTTCTCTATTTGTAACGGAAATGTCTAACTAACTTGTGCCTGCCTGTTCTGCCATTGTACTTTGGAGGCAGGTAACTTGTATTTTTGATTTCACAGCTGTAGAGGAAATTTTTTTTTTTTTTGGACGTCATTACTGATTTAAGGCTTTTGCTATGATGGGATTAATGTGTTCTATGCTTCACAGATTTGGTGGGGGCAAAATGATGTAATGCCATGGATTGAACTGTGTCCCCCTTCCCACAAAATGTGTGCAGCCATTTGGCTGGAATATGATTTCCAATATTTTGTGATTTTCCTATGCTTTATGCCAAAGATGATTAGAGTTGGACTGTAAATCCCTTCCTAAGGTCACCTCTCTGCCCTACTATAAATGGAGTCCTCTGGAGTGTGGCTTGCATGACCTTTTGTCCTTTTATACTACAAGAGATAAAAGGAAAGAAGAAGCAAGCAGAGAGTTGGGAACCGCTTACCACCAAAAAAGCAGCACTGAGAATAGACAGCTTTCTTCAGACCTGAGATTCCTGTACCAAGATGCTACCTGACCAAATACTGATACAACATAAAGACTTTCATCCAGAGCTGACAAAGACAGAAAGCCTTCCCCTGGAGTGGACATCCTGAATTGAGACTTACAGCCTACTGGACTGTTTAAGAATAAATTTTTCTTTGCTAAATTTATTTACCTCGAGGTATTTCTGATATAGCAGCAATAGCTGACTAAAAGATATTGATCAAGTTCAGCATAATGATCAAAGACTCAGGGAGAACACATACAAAGCTCTGTGGTTTCCTCATCTTGGATGCTATGTCTTCAACATTGCAGTTTCTTCAGCAGCCCAGATGTTTGCCTCTGTTTTATCTACTACCTTGTGCTCTGGTACAGAAAATTATCTCACATGGTGTCATGGACTGAATTGTGTCCCCCAACAATAGGCGTAGACCACGATTCCCTGTATTCTATGATTTTCCAGTTTGTGATTTTTGTGTGCTGCATGTTAAAGGATTAGGGTGGGACCGAAAATCCCTTTATAAGATCACCTCCATGCTCTACTGTTAAGGGAGCTTCCCTGGAGTATGGCTTGCCCCACCCTTAATCCTTTCTTCCTACAAGAGATAAAAGGATAGAGAAGCAGGCAGAGAACTGGGAACCTCACACCATCAAGAAAGCAGGACTGGGAGAGGAGTGCATCCTTCAGACTTGAGGTTCCTGCTCCAAGATGCTCCCTGGACAAAGACTGATATAATACCGGACTTTCCTCTAGAGCCAATAAGGGGGAAAGCCTTCAACTGAAACGGACATCCTGAATTTGGACTTGTAGCCTACCGGACTGTGTAAGAATAAACCTTCCTTTGTTAAAGCCATCCACTCTGTGGTATTTCTGTTACAGCAGCACTAGCTGACCAAAACACATAGGAAATCAAGAAATTGTAGAACTCACTTGACATGTTTCTTTGTCTTCTTCCAAGTGTAGCACATCTCTATCCTTTTTTGTCTCCATCTGGAAATACTTGTTGGAGAACTTCTGCCAAGTTCCACAATAGTGATAAAAAGCTAAATTTGATACTTCGATACCTTCTTCTTTATGTCTTTCCATACCAGAAATCATTACATTTTTATTATTTTTTCTTCTCCTGTTTTCTTTTTTTTTAATTTTTTTTTGTGTGTGTGTGTGGTAACATTGCAGGTATCTTTATTTTACACTTGTTATGCTGTGAATTCATAGGGAATAGGTTCCAGCAGCTCAGGCTCTTTCCCATTGGTTCTCACAAAGTGTGCTTTTCAGGGTGGAGCAGGCTGGTGCTTCCGCTGAACCCACGTCCCCTTCTCTTTCGCTTCCTTCTTTTTCTGGTCATTTTCCTTCACCGTTTCAGGAAGCTATCCCGGCTCTTTGAGTGCTTAACGTGCTCAACACGCGCGCTGATTCTCTTAGCAAGAATCTTGCCCTTACCTTATTTGTTTACAGCAATGCCAATGGCATGCTGGGTCACATTGTAGATGTGCCCTGTTTTGCCATGGTAGCATTTGTGGAGCATTCCTTTCTGAACAGTGCCCATCCCCTTAATGTCCACAATGGCACCCTTCTTGTAGATTCATATATAGGTTTCCAAGGGGAAAACAATGTGTTTTCTGAATGATCTAGGGAACATACAGCGTGTCCCTCTTTTCTTTCCCTTTGTGCTCATCATTTTGGCAAATTACTGCAAGTTGGAGGTTCTGGCCAAAAAGAGGCTACTTTTTTCTTGTTCATCTATCTTGTCTCCCGTCCTTATTTCCCTGTGTGATAGCGTTCCCTCATTATATCTTGTGTCTAAATATGTCTTCAGTTTCGATACTATTCCTGAAATGTCGGACCCAATACCCAGGTATTTGCTGAAAATTTCCGCTTACACATTTTGCCAAAAACATCAAACACAACACATTTGTCTGAGTCACCTGGTACTGCTCTAACAGAAAATACCACGAGTGGAAGGCTTCATGAAGAGCAGCTTTACTGACACAGTCTGGTAAGCCACAAATCCATTTATAAATCATAAATCCATTCAGAATGAGAAATCACCACAGTATGGTAGGCTGAGTCCAAATACAGTGAGAGCATCTCAGTACAGGAACTTCGGGTCCAAAGGAGGTGGTCTGCTCTCAGTGCATCTCTCCTATGAGGTTCCCAACTTCTGCTGCTCACTTCTCTCCCTTATATTCCACCAGCTTGTAACTTGAGACCTGCCTCACTAACACAACTGTTGCTATTCTCCATAATCAGTCTCACAGAGGCAGGATTCACAAAACATGGGAGGAAGGGCACCATATTGGGACTCACAGCTAAATCAAATCCACACAGACATTTTTGGGGGGACACAATTTAACCCACGACAACATTGATTCCAAATTCATCGTTGTTTCTTCCAATTTCCTAGTCCTATTTCATTTCTCTTCAGCATCTTCTCCTTTCATCTTTAATTTAAAATATAATCATATACATCTCAATCCCTAATATCAGCAAGTTTGAAAATTATTAATTTTTACTTGCTATGTATTTAATATCTGACATTATAGTATTTATAATACACTTCATAAGTGAAAACATGCTGACAGTGAGAGCAAGTGGAGTAATTTACACAAATTGACAAATTGTTTCATGTAATAACATACCAAGAATTCACCCATATTTAAGGAAAAGAATGGAATACTGAAGGAGCATGTGGTCATAAATCTGTCTTTATACAGACACACAACACACACACAGACACTTGTATGTCATTGGACATCTGCTTCTCTCTTCTTTATTGTTACAATGGGTCTTTTTCTTTGTTTCACTGTTCATGTTAAAAGAAATTGCTTTTGGGATCACTAAAGTTTACATCATTGTTACTGCTAAAGAGATAAAATTTTTTAAAAAAGTTAACTCCAAGTCTAAAATACATAAGGAATGGTATCATTAACGTAGAATGGATAATGTTTACTCTACACTTGAAGATATGAAAGGAAGTATGATCCTGTTCATATTAGCTGCTAAAGTTTTGTCTGCTGACACATGATTCAGACTGTTGAGGAAGGTGTTCTCTTATGGTAGGCAGAAATTATAATAGGTGTTTATGATACTTCACGTTTTAAATGCTTGGAGTATTTATGTACTCTTTTCTCCAAATAGATTTAAAAATGCTTTTAGATCAAACATTCTGTACAGAAGGAATATGCTTTATAATACTTAATGTAATCTGTTACATATTAAAAGTCTTGTAAATGTAGTGTAATTAAATATGATTTTTTTAAATAATAGACTTAAAGCCAGACATATATATTTCAATAGAAGTTCTATTATTGATTATCTCTGTGACTTTGTGGAAAGTAATATTTTTGTGCTTGCATTCTGAAATATGGCTGCTTTAGTACCAGTCTCATAGGTTTGTTACCAGGATAGATAAAGCTAGAAGTGCTCAGTGCAGTAACTAACTAGTGCACTGAATGATTCATTAAACCTTAACACTCTTATACCTATTTCCATCATTAAATTTTAAGCCCTCAGGAATTAAAAAAATAATAATTATTAAGTGTTTTTACTGTTTTTTGTGGGAAGAGACAGGCATTTTTCACACAGCCAGTGTTCAATACATATTTATTCATTTGAGATAAATTGTATTGTAAACAAACATTTCTTGACAAAATCATTAATGTCTTTCTGACAGCCAATTCTAAAGGCAATTATTTAGACTTTACCATTTGGACATTTCTCTGGCATTTATATTGAAAAGACATAGCAACCTTTAAAATGTCTTCCCTAATATATATATATATTTCAGTTCTTCCTTGAAGTTTTATTTCTCCTTCTCTGTTTCTGTTGCTCCTACTCTTTTTTCCATACCTTGAATATTAATTTCAGATCTTCAGCTCTGAGCTGTATCCTATGCTCTAAGCTTTCAAATTATATTACCTGTCAGAAATTGCTTTCTAAATACTTTTCTAGTTCCACAATCTCAACGTTGTGAGACAATTTCAGTCATCTCTAACACTGTCTCAACTCTTATTGTCTATAAATATTACTATCATTTCCTCAACCATATGATATTGCATTTTGACAATATTGTAATCTTGAGGGTACAGCTAACCATATGCAAAAGAGAATAATATGAACTAGATTTACAATATAAGAAAAAATACATCAAATTAAAAACACATATAAAGCAATTTGAGTTTTGAGCAAGTTAATGCATATTTTTAACAATTTTAGTTAATCGAATACGTATTTGTTGACAAAATACTAAGTGTCAAGTATATCTTTGACTAAATGTCAAAGATACGTCAAACATAGCCTTTGCTTTATGAAATTTACAACATAGTCGGTACGAGAGACAAATAAGAAATTATAAAACATTATGTGTTAAGTATTAAGAGGGTACTCTAAAACCTGTAGCCAGTCTTAGAAATTAGAGCGAGGCTTTACAAATAAATTCTAAACATTCAGAGAAGTGAATTAGATAAAAGTAGGAAAACATCCTCTGAGCAGAAGCAATACTCTGTTTAAAAAAGTGATTAACTATAAATATAGATGAAATTTTCTATGTACTAGAGACAGTTCATTAACTTGGCTCTGTACTTCGAAAACAGTGTGAGAAATGGCTAAAGAAATCACAAAATGAAGTCAACAGAAAGACTTAGGCTAATGAATTTGTAGCTGATTCTAAATATAATGGAGCCTTATTAAAATGTTTTAATCAGAAAAGTAATCACTTTCAGGTTTAAGCTATAGACGATAACTGCGTGTACTTGATGGAAGGAGCTGGAGAAGGGTAGGCTATAATCAAGGGTGAAAAATTGGACATAACTGTCAAAATCTAAATGGAATTGAATGTGCACTGTGTTTATATGATGGCAAAGAGTGAGATGACAATTAGGTAAACAAGAGATAGGAAACTGTCTTTAAAAGATGTTTCAATTTATTCAATGTGAGATGACTGGCTTCATAAATGTTTAATTGTGAATCGATGTGCAAACATAAGGATACCTTAACAAGATGGAAACCTTGGTGGTGTCGTGGTTTACTGCTACTGCTGCTGACCAAAACATCAGCAGTTTGAATCTCTACGGGGAAGTTCTACTATAACCTATAGGGTCACTATGAGTTAGAATCAGCTAGACAGCAGTATGTTTGGTTTGGTTTTTGTTTTGATAATGAAAAAGATAGAATCTGATGGGTTTGCTTAGGGAAAATGCATAGCTGGAGAAGTGAGAGAAAGAGAAGAGGTGTGCTCCCTGAGTAATAAGATGGAAAGGAGCATGGAGAAGAGAATAAGAAGACATCAGTGAGAAGGAATATGGAGCAAACTAATTGAAAAATGAAGAAAATAGGCAATATGAGTACATACGGATTTGAAATGGAATTAGTCAACCACACAGTCACACAGTGCAAAATGGTCAAGTAAAAGTTAGTCTTACAGATTTTATCCTGAGTGAAGTGACTTAAGTTAAAGTATTTACAGCTAATAGTGAATAGGGCACTAGCTTCCAGAGTAAATGGAAGACATAAAAGTGAAGAAACTGAATTCTGATAATTATTACATAAAATTAAGTTTTGACATTAAGATGAGAAAGGAAAAGCTAGAGTGAGAGCTTTAGTTGTGGATTTTGTGGTGGCTGCTTTGTTCTGTATTTTAAGCCTGGATAGACTTCATCATGTCTATATTTTAGGGAGAAAAATTAAGTAGTGAAGGAGAGATTAACTGACCAGGAGAGAATGGGAATAGTAGAAAATAACATTGAGGAGGATCCAGAGGTCGAGTTTGGTTGTGTAGGTGGGACAGTTAGCACTAAAAGATCAACATCTCCTGTTTTTAAAGAAGGAGAAATAGGAAAAGTTAAATGCACATAGTATAAAATTTATTGTACAATGGCTAGAAACTAACTGAACTTAGGCATAAGTGACCAAGTGATAGAGCTGCTAACTGAAGGTACTCTTTGGAAACCCTATGTAGCAGTCTTATAGGGTGGCTGTGAATGAGAATTGACTAGAAGGCAATGTTTTGTTATTATCATTACATAGGAAACCAGAGTAATTTAATTTTTTTGCTTCACGTACAGGCTGTGTGATTGTAGATGGTTTGGGTTTAAGTCCTGGGACTGTCATTTACTGGTTTGTGTCATTAGTAAGTCTCTGAATTGTTGTATACTTCAACTTTTTCAAATAATTTAAATAGCGATGGCCATAACCCTTACTTCATATGCTTGAAGTGAAGATAAAGTTATTCTTCGTGAAGTACTTAAGTTGTTCTTCACGCAAAGTAGAAAGTGTGTAAATTGTTGTTTTCTGAGATTCAAAAGTAGAAGGTCTATTGATAATTATAGAATGATTTGATATGGAAAGAAAGAGAAAAACACTTATCAGATGTGATGTACACGGAAGACAGAATTTTCCAGGAAATACCAAAATGTCTGGAAGTTCCAAGGTTCCATTTGAGACTGAATGTCATAAATATGTATTTTCTCCTTAGGTTAATCAACTAATTTCTGTGAGCTTTGACTAAATGAAAGATACTTTGATCAAGCTGACTGATTAAAAACTATACGTGCTGTTTTACTAGAAACTATCTGAGCTTAGGAATAAAAGTACATTAATTTGAGAACAAAAAAATAAAACAAACCTGAGCCATCAAGTCAATTCACAGCAACCCTATAGGACAGAGTAGAAAAGGAGCAGCTGGTAGATTTGAATTGTCAACCTTTTGGTTAACAGCCAGAGTGCTTAACCACTATGCCACCAGGATAGGCATACCTTATGTTAAGCATTTTGATAACACATTTCACAAATCCTATTAAAAATATTTGCTTTAGAGGTACAAGAAGGATCAATACTAATTTAGGTCACAGATTAAGGCTAAATTTTGTCTCATCTAATTATTCTTTTTTCTTTTTATAAATTCCTAAGTATAACACTTTCTTAAAATGTGGCAGTGCCTTGCTTGGTGTTTTGTACAATTTCAAAATTTTAGGTAAAATCTTTGGATTTCATTGTTAGCCATGATATACTTATATTTCTAGATATGGCCTACATAAGTCAAGGGGTGTATTGTGTAGACTCAGGATATTTTTCTCTCTTCTTATTACCACAGTCACTCATTGATAAGACATTTGATTTCAGTAAGTCTGTTATCATTCACTCTATAGAAACTATAATTGCTAAAATATTGCATACATGGTTATATAATTTGGTAATTATTATTTTTTTAATCTGAAGGAAATATGATCTTGCAAAAAAAACCATATTTAACTTTTAGAAAATGAGTCTACACCGTTTTCTAAAAGTCCTTGAGGACTTTGCGTCTTTCTGTAACACAATTAGGTGATAAAAGAGAGATGGCATTTAAGCTTCTTTTCATAATTCTATGCAATATTATAGGAAAGATTTTTGAGGAAGATCAAAGGTGATCTTCTCTATACGGGAAAGTATTTTGTCAGGCTACAGAGCTTGTTTGTAGTTGTCTTAAAATACCAATAATGGCTTAGAATACTATTTCATGCTCAGCAATTTTAAAGAAAAGAATATTAAATTTGTCCCACTCAAGGAATTGGCTTTTAGCCAGAAGTTACAACTAAGTTCAAAATAAGGAAAACATTATCTTTTTGCAAAACATTTTTCTATTATATTTCAAGGCAGATATTAATACATTATGACATATAATGGATTAGACAGGGTGAGGGGTGGTGATTCACCTAGAGCTAGAGAGAGAGAGAAAGCACTGCTATCCTTGAATTACACCAATTACTGCTTTGAGTATTTCTCAAATAATTCCTGGATATACTTTACATATGTCCATCATCTGTACCAAGACATAACAATGATGTTGAAATTATTTTCTAAATGGTAAAGTAATCTACAACTAATGTAAGACAATACAATTCTGTGGAAAGCAATTTCTCTGCCATTTTATTTAAAACATTTTCCAGAAGCATGGCTATAAACAATCCATGAAAATAATTCATAATTGTTTTTTAGTGAAAGCACATGCTTATTAAAACTACTAACCCAGTTTCTCTCCAAGCCTTGGAGCATTTGCATGTTTGCCTGGCTATTATATTCAATTATGAGACTACAGTTTTCCAATTTAATTACTTTGCAATATAATTTAGCAACATGAAGGTCCAGCATAACCATAAAAATATATTTGTAATTCTAAAATTGTTGGTTTGCATTTGCATTAAAGTCAATAACTTTCAAAATCATATTTGCATATTTCAAACTCTTGCAAAATTAACATTTTCTTTGTGTACAGTGTAACTTTACATATGGTGAGATACCATTTGTACAACTAAATAAAAGAATACAGTGACCAAAGAGAAATATTTCACTTGGAGGGGTGAGGCCAAGATGGTAGACTTGAAATGTGTCTCCTCAGTTCCCTCTGAGAACTAAGACCTGGAATAATAACTAAATGGAGCAGCATGGACAACCATGGAGACCTAGGATCTGGCATAGAGTTGTCAGATTTGACTAGGCACCAGTAATGGATTAAACTAACACTCTCAAAGAAGAGCCAGCAGCTGCTGACCCCTGCTCCTGCTGACTCACCGTTTTAGAGGACTGCAGGTACAGAAGCCTTCTTTATTATCCTTGAGGCAGGGACTGGGAATGAGCTGACAATTACACCAAATGGCGGTGCTTAAGTAAACAGCATGTAGTGCAACAGAGAGACTGTGCATGGGATAGCCACATATTGAGAGTCCAGCTGCTGACTGAGGGCACCACAGTACCTCCACCCTATCTTTTGTGAATTATATCATAGACTCTGTTAATTCATGGCAGGAAGGGCAGCTGGGCCGGGATGCTATCTTTGTCAGGTGGGCGGCCAAGTTTACCCAGCCAGGGGCCTTAGCTGTGGCCGATACTCAAGCAGTGCAGCAGCCTGTCTGGCAAGTGCTTTACCAGCAGAAAAGCAGCATTTGAGATGACTTGTGTCTATATTAATGGGTGGGACTGGCAGAGGATGCTAGGAAGCCCCTAATCCCTGCCTACCTTGAACCACATCATAGCATCTGGGGACAGTCTATAAATTACCTTCATTGTCAGCCAGAATGCAGGGCTTGACAATTCTGAGGTCCTGACTGTTTTGGGCAGCTGTTGGACAACCCCCTGCTCAGCAGTAAAGTACCCGTTAAAAATAAGTACCCTTTTAAAATAACACCACTTGGAGAACTTAATGCTGAGAGACCCAGTGGCCTCTCCTTCACCCTTCAATGATCCATGCCATAGGGTCAACTGACAGCCCTCCCAGTGACTCCATAAGTAGGGGACCCTCTTTGCTAGCCAGGAGGTAGAGGCTTCTACCCAAGAGAGTCCACCTGGGGCAAGTTTCCAGAATACATACAGATGACTAGTGACCAACTCACCTCTTAGAACTATGCCTCAACTTCCATTGAGGTAACAAATCAAACAGCTTCTAAATGGTGCTCATGGCACTTGGCTTGGCTTTAACCATCTAAAGGAACAGTCCATCATGGCTCCAGAAAATTTCCAAAAGACTAAACTTCTCAGATGAAGAAGACTTTCTGAAACTATCAGCAGTTGAGTACATGGCCTAGAGGTTAAACAAAATGCGGTAGAATGAAATGAAAACTTAAGTAAGTCATTTGAACTTATGGAACATCAACAGTCTTAATGCAGCAGATCAATAACAAAATGACAGAATTAAACAATTCAATCAGAGACCAGAAGAGCAAAATTGCAAAGATAGAAGTCAGACTTAGTGACCTTGAGGTTAGAGCAACTGACACCAGCACTTATGAGGACAAAATAGAGAAAAGAAATAAAAAAAAATGAAGAATTAAGAAACATGTGACACTCTATTAAGAACAATCTACGATTAATTGGAATTTCCAAACAGGAAGGGATAGATGAGGATACCAAGAGTGTTGCTGTACAGTTGCTGACAGGAAACTTCCCTAAAATTACGAAAGCAGAGAACATGGATATCGGAGATGCACGTATCGAACACCACAAAAACCAGACCCCAAAAGAAAGACATCAATACATAGTATAATCAACTTAATAAAATGAAACGTAAACAGAGCCTCTTCTAGGCAGCCAAGCTCAAAGATAAGGTAATATTCAGAGGGAAGCCCTGTAGGCTTTCATCTGACTTTCCCACAGAAATTATGTTGGCAAGAAAGCAGTGGAATGATACATTCAAAGCCTTGAAGGAGAAAAACTTGCAACCAATAATTTTATATCCTGCAAAATTGTCTCTCAAATATGATAGTGAAATTAAGGCATTTGCAGAGAAACAGATGCTTAGAGACTTTGTAAAAACCAAACCAAAACTACAAGAAATACTGAAAGATGTTCTTTGCTTAGAAAAACAAAAAAGTTAAGTGTAAACTTAAGGACACAATGCAGGACACAGCATCCAGAATTCTACTCACTTAGGGAAGTTGATAAGCTCAATCAAAACTACATTATTAAAAGAAGGGAAGCAGTGATCATAACATGAAAACTACAACATCACCACACTAAAATAAGGGATGCACTACAGTAGGTATAACCCTTTCAGATGGAGAGGAAATTAGAAAGATATACAGAAATTAAAGTCTGGTTTAAGCTTAGAATAGTAAGAGGGATGATAGGGGTGGCCTCAAAGCAAAATAACAATGTAGCATATCAAAACAAGAAGCATGACAAGGAATCTCAACAAACAAAAAATCAACACTGAAAAAGATGAAAAGGCAAGCCATAGAGAAGAATGACCCCAAACAGAATATTAAGAAAAACAGAAAACTTCAAAGACACAAAAATAAAAGCATCAAAATGAAAGAACTAAACACATACCTATCAATAACTACATTGAGTGTAAATGGACTGAAAGCTCCAATAAGGAGACAATGAGTGACATCGTAGATCAAAAGACATGACCCATCTATATGGTGCTTGGAAGAAACACACTGAAGATGCAAGGACATGAACAAAGTGAAAATCAAAGGATGAAAAAATATATACTAAGCTAATAACATGCAAAAAAGAGCAGGAGTGGCAATACTAATCTCAGATAAAATAGCCTTTAATGTAAGATCCATCATCATGGACAAGGATGGTCACTATTGCTGAAAGTTTCAGTATATAAGCAGGACATAACAATACTAAATATTTATTCACCTAATATAGAAATTCGGTTAGGTGAAAGCAGTGACAGCACATAGCAGAAAGTATATCAACTTAACCATACTTCACCATAATCTAAAAGCTCTTCTAATCGCAACACAACATTGTAACAGGGATGGGGTATGCGGATCATGCTCTGGGTGACATAAAAGTCAGCTGACACAATTAGCCTATTGCTGTACCCCACATTGGTGAGTGGTGTCTGGGGTCTTAAAAGCTAGCAAACTGCCATCTGAGGTGCATCAAACAGTTCCAACTCAGGTGGAACTGATGATCTCCAAGAATATCAAAGACACGAGGACAAGAGTCCAGAAAACATAAGAACCCATGTGAACAGAGACTGTAGCAACATGTGACCAGAAGAACCAGATGATGCTCAGCCACTGTCACAGACAGCCATGATTGGGCACACATGTGGCAACACAAGAAAAAAAAGAGGGGTACAGCCCAAGAGCTCCACTAAAGAAATACATTTGATGGTCTCATGTTCCAGGGGATCCCTGTCTGGAAAACACTACTGAAGTCAACTCTTCAGACAAAAATGGACTAGACTCTGGGACACAGTGTGACCATACGGTGTGTGTACTTTATGGTTCTGTGCATTTATAAGCTACTTTTCTACCAGTCTCTCCTAGATGGGTGAGAAGAAGGTGGAGAGGAGGGGGCAGGAGTCTGTTAAGAAGATACAAGTATAAAATGAAAAGAAGTGTGCTGTCATGGTGCAAGGAGATCAGAGGGAGCTGTAAATAGCCGGGCATGCAGCATTGATTTGGACTGTATGCTTTCACTTAGTCAAAATAAAAATAAAAGAGAGAGAGAGAGGAAAAAAAAAAAGTATTTTACCTTAAAGAGAAATCTTTCAAGGGCTTAATTTTGCATACACAGTTTTATTATTTTGTGTAATATGTTGAAGCTTTAAAAATAGTTTTTTAATTTTTTTAATTAAATAAAAAATGGAAGTGTACATACTCTGTGCTTACAACACTGGGTTAAGAGAGGAGGAGTACACAAGCTGTGTCAAATTCCCATTATTATTATTTTCTTACTAATGTGTGTTGTCACCAATTTCACCCTACCAAATTTCTAACAACTATCTAATCTAAACTCTCGCCACTTGTCCTCCTGCCCTCCCACCCTCCTCACCCTTGCAGCCATCAAAGAGTCTTTTCTATTATGTGTGAGCATGCTTTTAAGTTTTTATCATAGGGGTCTCATATAATAATTGTCCTTCTGTCGTTGACTAGATACACTCAACGTAATGTCCTCCAGTTGTGACCAAGTTGAGAGATGTTTCCTGCTATCATCGTTGTTCTTTATCAGTGTATAGTACTCCATGGAGTATATATACCAAAGTATACCCATCCATTCTTCTGTTGTTGGGCATCTGGATTGATTCCAACTCTTTGGTATCGTGAACTGTGCTGCAATGAACATTCGTGTGCATGTATCAGTTGGTGTGAATGGCCTTGATTTTGTAGGATATATTCCGAGCAGAAGAATTACTGGGTCAAATGGTATATCTATATCCATTATTTTAAGATAATGCCAAATTGCTTTCCAAAGAGGTTGCATTATTTTGCAATCCCACCAACAGTGAAGGAGAGTTCCAATCTCTCCACAGCCTCTCCAACATTTCTTATTTTGCATTTTTTGGATCATGGCCAATCTTGTTGGGGTGAGATAGTATCTCATTGTCATTTTGACTTGAATTTCTTTAATAATTAATGATCATGAACATGTCCGCATGTGTTTTTTTGGCTGCCTGGATCTCTAGAGAAGTGTCAAAAATATTTTTAAAATCACTTTGTTTTACTAACTTTAGAATCAAGTTAGTAAATCTGACAATGTCACATACAGTGATTACACTAACCACTTACTTCTACATGTTTACTGTGATGTTTTTGTAAATCCTGAAAGTATTTTATTGTTATGTTATTAGGTGACACGAAGTCGGTTCCAAGGCATAGCAAAAGTGACCTGACATACAACAAAACTAAAAGCTGCCCAGTGCCGCACCATCCTAACCATTATTTTGCTTCAGCCCATTATTGCGGCCATTGTATCAGTCTATCTTGTTGACCACCTTCCTCTTTTTCATTGACCCGCTACTCTACCAAGCATGATGTTCTTCTCAAGGGACTGTTTCACTCCTGACGGCATGTCCCAAGTATGTGAGATGTAGTCTCATCATCTTTGCATCTAAGGAGCATTCTAGTTGTACTCCCATGACTGATTTCTTCATTCTTTTGGCAGTCCATGGCATGCTACAATTCAAAGGCATCCATTCTACTTCAGCCTTCCATGATTAGAAGCATGAAATAACTCCACTTAAATTCTGTATAGATTACATACTGTTTAATGTGACCATAACATAATTAATTGGTGATGGTAATCTCATTATTGATCACTCCCATCTACCTTGCATTTAAGAGCCATGGTGCACAGAAGTTAAGTGCTCAACTGCTAAACAAAATAAAGGTGACTCACACTGACCAGCCACTCAGCAGATGATAGATGTGGCAGTCTGTACCTGTAAATATATACAGCCTTGAAACCTTATAAAGCAGTTCTTCTCTGACCTGTAACATCACCATTAGTTGATTTTGGTTCACTTTACATATACTGTGTGTAATTATTCAAAGTAAATTTAAAAAATCTGCATTTGCACAGGATAAGGATTGATATCTTGAGTTCAGTTAATTAGTTGAAATAGTGAATCTAAGTATGATATCATCCCTTCATAAAAATGAACTAAAGATAAAATGATAATATTAAAGCCAGGTTAGAGATGAGAAAATAGTGATTTGTTTAATAGCCTGCTTACCTAGGCTAAAGGAAGTCTTGAAAAAAATGAGAATAATTCAAATCAGTCACATAATAAACACCTCATTTTCTCTTAAACTTTTCACAGTTACTATTTTTATAAACTATAGAATAGTGTGTTTGACATATTTATGTCACCGCCACTGGGGAAAAAAATCCCCTCAAGTGGTCAAAGATGGAAGAAGAAATATTGAAATAAGATTTAGCAACAGATTTAGTCAGTACCTTAGGGTGATCTTGATTATGATTGTTGCATGCAATTGAAAAGGTATGCTGCATTTGTCTTTGAAAGTTAAAAGTTACATTGCTGTATAAAGCCATGCTCAGTTTGTCATGTACTCAAGGGTCTCTTTTAGGCTAACTTGCTGGTTAGACATGCTCTAGTTCGACTGCATTAATTTTCTGCTTTCCTTTATATTAGGTGACTTTTATGCTGGAGAGAACAAGGGAAACAACACATTTTTTGAAGCTTTGTGTGTGTAGAATTTACTCTTTGATGTCATGTATCAGAGATCATTTCATCAACCTGTCTGAGTATTCTCAGCATTTTGGACTTAGATGTTTTAAGTACAAAAATGAAGACATTACATCAGAAGATGTGCCCAAACATTTTCAAAATATGGAAGAGTGGATTACAAACTGAAACCAAAAGAAAGGAAAATAAGCTAACAGAATCTAATTCACTGAGCCTTTGATACTGAATCAGTAATATCAATACACGGAAGTTAAGATGGATCAAATAATTGAGCTTTAGTACAAATGACAGAAGTCTTTCCCACTACATATACTACCACATATAAGCTAGTAAAAAAAAGATTAGCAAATAAGTTTTATCACGAGGCCTCCAAATTGCACACAGCTACAAAGCGTCCCTTTAAGTAAGTATTCTTAGGACAAAATGAACTGAAAAAGGTCTTCCTGTGTACTTATATGATTTCCTTTGTGGTTAGAATAAATAACCTGTGCAATGGTTAAATGCTGAGCTGCTAACCAAAAGATTGGTGGTTCAAGCCCACCAGCCACTTTGAAGGAGGAGCGACCAGGCAAACTGCTCCTGTAGGTTGCAAGTTAGGAAACCATATGGGGCAATTCTTCTCTAGCCATGGTGCTGATCTGAGTTGGAATTTATTTGGTGGCGAGTAGCAACAATGTCATGTACACAGAGATGTCATTACAAATTGGAAGAATTACTCATGCCAAAAATCAGCAGTGAAATACAGAACGTGTATTTCTTTGATGAGAGCCTCAGTTGCACAGCCGCTGAGAGTGAGACTACTAACAAAAAAACTGGCAGTTTGGATCAATCAGCTGCTCTTTGTAAACCCCATAAAGGAACTCCACTTCAGCCAATAGGATCCCTATGAATTGGGATTTACTCAACCACAGTGGGATTAGTTTGGTTTATATTTTGATGAATGTAAGAAGTTTCATGAGAATTACTCCTTACCTGAAGTCTAAATGCCTTAACTCTTTCGGCTCTCAAAAGGCAACCCATCTTAGTCATCCAGGCCTTACATGCTCTGCTCCATGGCTTGCTCTTGAAACTGTATCCTCTCATCCTGAATCATCAGTTCCTCTCTGTTGTTAAATTTTTCCTGTCAGCATTCTAGCATTCTCTTTAATAAACTAGAGCTATCCTTCTCAGAGCGATTCTGTATATGCAGTGCCATTGAGTCAATTCTGACTCATAGTAACCCTTTAGGACAGAGTAGAGTAGAACTCTCCCTTAGAGTTTCCAAGGTATATATTGTTGTGACATACAAAATGATAATATGTTATACAAGAGAATGTAATGGATATTCTTTTGCTCACTCTCTGTAATGAAACCATGAAAATATGTGTTTACTTATTTTACTTTAAGTAATAAACAACAAATGCAATCAGACTTCACAATATTTGCTTTCTCAGTCTTGACTCTCGTCTTTCTCTGCGTAATCAGGTACTGCCACTTATCTGTCATGTATCCAGGCCAAGTTCTTAAAATTGTCACATATATATACATGAATATACATACATACATGTGTATGCAAACATGTGTATTTATGCAAATACAGACACACATATTTTAAAGATTAAGGAATTTGAAAAATTAAGCACAAAATAATTTAAAATTTTCTAGAAGGTAAGAGAATTAATAACTGATGGCACCAGGATCCCAATTCAGACAGTCTCACTTTAGAGTACAAAGACCTGTGTGCTGTTTGTCATGTGTGTGTCTCACAGATGTTTCTAGATGAGTGTTTATACTTCACCAATTTTGTTGAAAAATGCCAAGTAGTATTACCAACAGAATTCTCTGGTTTTTGTCAGAAAGTATATGTGAATTTCCATTTCCTTACCACTTTTCTTTACCTAGAACATAGAGTTTAGGTTTTTACAAATATGATATGTGTAAAAAAAAAAAAAAACTTAAATTTTATTTTAATGTATATTTTCTTGATAATTAGAGGCTGGCACTTTGTAACATTTGCAATTTCCTGTTTCAATTGTGTGTGGATTAGCTTTTATTGTTATTCACTTATTGTCTTTTTCTCCCTAAATTATATAAATTTTTTTTTGTACATACATATATTGTTTTTATTTAATTCTCTTTTACATTTACTGAAAATATCCTCGTCCAGTTTATACCTTTTCTTTAAACACCATTTTTTTATCTTTTGTTAGTCTTGTCTTTGCATGTTTTGCTGTAGATTGTAATAAAATTGCTATTTCCTCTTATGAATTTTTTTCGTATATAGAAACCCCTACATGTACTTCAGGAAATGTTGATAGTATAGCGGTTAACTGCTAGGGCTACTAACCAAAGGGTTGGTAGTTTGAATCCACCAAGTGCTCCTCAGGACCTCTATGGGACACTTCTATTTATCCTACAGGGTCATTATGAGTTGGGATCCATTGATGGCAAAGGTTTCGGTATTTGGGTTTTAATGCAATTGTAAAGCAGGAAGTTATTTGAAGTTCATATAAATCCATTGTTATGGAGTCAATTCTAACTCATTGTGATCCTGCAAGACAGAGTAGAACAGTCTCTTTGAGTTTCCAAGGAGGACCTGGTGGATTCAAACTGCTGACCTTTTGCTTTCCTTACTAGTCTTTAATTGATTGCAATTCATATTGTGGAAAGATATGAAGAAAATATTTATTTCTCAATCTATCCACTTATCAAATTCTTATATGTATTTAGGTCCCAGACAGTTAGATTAATGAGACAGAATAGACACAAAGCTGAGAATCTAGTCCAAGTACATGCTGTTTCATGGTATGATGTCAGTTCTAGCTCTTAGCCCTAGTGACACAATAACAAAGAGCTTTGCTGCTAATCAAAAGGACAGTGGGAAAAAAAGAGCTAGAGATCTGCTCCCATAGAAATTTCATTCTCCAAAATCTTATAGGGAAGCTTGACTTTGTCCCATATAGTTGCTGTGAGTTAGAATGGACTCTACAGCAACAGGAAGAAGCCAATGACCCATCAGAAATGACCTAAATGATACCCTGCACCAATATTTACGAGATAAATATCAAAACCAAGCCCATGTCCAAAAGGGCTGTTTCCCAGGGAGGAACGCCATTAAGTTGTTCTGTGGGATAACCCACAGGGAACAAAAACTGAGAATTGTTTGCTCTCATTTCACTCACTGGTCAGTTTGAAGTTTGTGTTAGGCTGGACTGCATTTCCAAAAATAAAACGAACCTTTGGCTGAGAAAAGCCGCAAAGCCAACGGGATCTCTCAAATGGAGTGGGTGGATACTCAGAGTAGTGTCACGTCTGTGAAAAAAGAACAGACAAAAAAAAAGTCATTTCCTAGTTTGTATCCCCTTGAGTCAGGTCATGCAATAAGCTAATGTATGTATTAACTAATTAATACAAATGGTTCACTTACATGTTTTACAGTTTCTCATTGTATGCTTTACCTATGGTAATCTGTTTGAAATTACGAATTGGCAATGGCTTCCCAAGCAGCAGACTCACGGTATCAGTCAAGATTGCCCACCTTATGCTACATAAGAAACCCCAAATCTCATTGTCTTAAAACAACAGGACAAAGCATGATCAATAGAAAAAGAAAGTAGGTAAGTGGGAACTACTGAGAATCAAACATTTTTGCTCAGCCAAAGACTCTATCAAAAGAATTAAAACACCACTTCCAAAATGAGAAAAAATATTGGCAAATATATGTCAGACTAACATCTGATCTCCATGTTCTACAGCCAAGCCAAGTGCCGTCGAGTCGGATCCACAAGGTAGTGCAGAATATCAACAAGCATAGGCTAAATAACGTAATTAAGTGATGGGCAAAGGAAATGGACAGACAATTCTCTAAAGAGGATATCCAGACAGCCAAAAGACACATGTAGAAATGTTCATGATCATCAGCTATTAAAGAAATTCAAATCAAAACTATGATGCAGTATCATCTCACCCCAACAAGGTTGGCCATGATCCAAAAAACACAAAACAACAAATGATTGCGAGGCTGTGGAGAGACTGGAACTCTCCCACACTGCTGGTGGGATTGCAAAATGGTACAACCTCTTTGGAAAGCAATCTGGTGCTTCATTAAAAAGCTGGAAACAGATATACCACTTGACCCAATCTTAATCCAATACTGTAAGGATAGAATAACAGGGGCAGGGGCCTGGGGACCATGTTCTCAGAAGACATCAAGGCCAATTGGCATAACTAGCCTATTGGTAAGAGAGTCTTCTGCACCCCGTATAGGTCAGTGGCATCTGTGATCTTAAAAGCTAGTAAGCTGCCATCTGAGGCACACCAAATGGTCCCCACTCACCTAGAACTGATGATCACCAAGGATAACAACTATATGAGAAAAAAGAGCCCAGAAGACAGAAAGCCCCAAGTGAATGGGTGACTGTATCAACATGTGACCAGAAGAATCAGATGGTGCTCAGCCACCACCAGTGACAGCTGTGATGGTGTTCATAATGTTGAGTCCCAGTGGCATCATGAGAAAAAAAGGGCTGCACCCGAAGAACACCCATAAAAAACAGCAGTTGATGGTCAAAGGCCTGAGAGTTCCCCTAAGAGCATGGCCCCTAGACCTAATGTTGCCTCTGATCATAGATCATTACTGAGGTCAACTCTTTGGATAGGAATGGAATGGACTTGGGGACACAGAGTGACCATATTGTGTGTGCACTTTATGGTTCTATGTATCTATAGGATGTGGTCTTACTGGCCTCTTACTACAGGGGAGTGGAGAAGGTAGAGAGGAGGGGGCAGGAGATTGTTAAGATTATATGACATGTATGGAATGAAAATGAGGAGTGTGCTATCACTGGGCAAGGAGAGCAGAAGGAGCTGCAGATAGGTGGGCATGGAAATTTGAGTTGTGTTGTAAACTTTCACTCAATCACAATTAAAAAAAAAAAAAAACTTAGGAAACCCTGGGTGCTTAGTGGTTAAGTACTATGTCTGCTAACCAAATGGTCATCAGTTCAGATTTGCCAGGCTTCCTTTGGGAACTGTATGGGTCAGTTCTTTTCTGAACTATAGGGTTGATATGAGTCAGAATCTACTTTTTGATGGCAGTGCTTTTTTTTTTTTTTTTTTTTTTTTTTAGTTTGAAACAACACATATTTATGCAAAGCCCCATAGCTCAGAAAATTCTACAAGCCACGTGCCTGCATGTGACTCCTAATGTTTCTCTGTAGTGGAATCTTAGGGCTGTGACCTGCAGCTTCTTTTGTCCTACCAAGAGAATTTTGGATTTTCATATGAGCAATTAAATAATTTGAAATGAAGTGACAGATGACATTTCTATTTACAGTCCACCAGCCAAACAAGTCATATGACCCTAACCTTAATAAAAGGAAGACAAGGATATATTATGCACACTGAGAAAAAGAGGAGAGCTGAATGAGAGGAGAGGTGAGGAGAGCTGAAATTTTTCACATAGACAATTACTATCTGAATTGGCTGTCCTTTGGGATACACATTCTATTTAGCAGATATAATTAAATTACACATTTAAAATGTTACAGGGGTTTAAACTTGCAACCCCCTCAAAAACAAACAAACAAACAAACAAAACAAAAAAAATTCATTGCCGGCAAGTTGATTCCAACTCATGCCGATCCCACAGGGCAGAGTAGAACTGCCCGCTAGAATTTCCAAGGAGTACCTGGTGGACTTGAACTGACAATCTTTTGGTTAGAAAAAGTAGCACTTAACTACTACACTGCCGTGGTTTCCAAACTTGCACTAAAAACCAAACCCAATGCCTCTAAATCGATTCCGACTCTCAGCGACTCCATTGCGGAGGCATTTGAATTATCGTTGACTCACACTCTTGTCAGTCATAAACTTAGTTAGGATTTAAGCTTTTTGCCAGTCACATGTATATAAAATAGTCTGATCTTTGTTATGCATCTGTGTTTTGTCTTCTATTACTTGGTTGTCTATATACTTCTAACAAAATTTTCAGTAGGATTTTTTTTTTTTAAGTCTGGTTGATTTGGGGAGTATGCTACACGAGGTCCAACAATTAAGCCCACTGACTAAATTGTTCTCATTGCCAAATACCACCTGGCCGTCTTCGAAGTATTCCCCTTGGGAAGCTATGCACCAATGCTGGTGCCTAGTCTACCATTCAAAGCAATTTTGGAACTCTTTCTGGAATGGCCATCGTTCACGGTGGCAAGGTGGCAAGTTCAAGAACTTAATTGTATAGTTGTCTGTGAGTTTTTAGCTAGTAAACAAGTAATTGTATTGGAACATCCTCCCTACTCACCTAGTCTGGCCCCTAATGACTTTTTTTTTTTTTACCCAAAGATAAAGGAAATACTGAAAGGAAGACATTATGAAAACATTTAGGGTAATAATACAATGACGGCTCCGATGGTCATTGCAGAAAAAGAACTTCAAAATTGATTTGAAGTGTAGATTAGGTGCCGTCGTCAGTGCATAGCTTCCCAGGGGAGGACTTTGAAGGTGACAGCATTGTTACTCGGCAATGAAGAATGTAGCACTTTTCGTAGTATGAGTTGGCACTAATGTTATTAGCAGTCCTCTTACATTCTTTTTTGTTGTTGTTACTTATTTTGTAAATTGCTTCTATCAATTAGTGCCTTTTTAAAAAATTTGTTTTAGAATATTTTCATTTTTAGAGAAATATTTAATGTTATATAGTCATGTTTATCAGAGTCTGTATGAAATGTAAGCCTTCCTTGTTACTGAGACGTCCTGAGAGGTGTAGTTTAGTCCCTACTTTCTCTAAGATTTTTTTTCAGTCTTGCTTGTCTCAACCAGAGACATCATCAACAATTCACAGTCTTTTAAATAAAAATCTGATAATTTTTATTTTGCTTTTTTACTTATAGAACTACATAACACCAGAAAATACCTTACTATAAAGTTTGGTAACTGTATGTTTCTGTTCTGATAGTTGCAAAAATCGGAATCTGAAACGATTTCATGCACCATAAAGCCCAGTGAGCTTCATGTCAATTCCAACACATTGCAATGTTTCCTCATAAACAGAAGACAGAGAAATAATTTAGGGGAATAAATTAAGAGAAATTGAGATGAAGTTGGTGTGAAAAGTTAGTTAAACAACTGAAGGTACTTCTAGAACACTTCCAATTTTCAAGGATAATTTCAGGTTGAAACTTATGAAATCAAAGAAATCATTCAACAAAGGTTTAGGAATCAATTATCATTCTGATAATTTAGGAAAATTCAAAGCTATGTTTGAATCTCTGAGAACACTGATCACTTTTTAAAGATGCATTTAAAAAATGTGCATTCTTTGTAAAAATACAGAGAAGAAAAATGTTTGAATTCTATTGTATGCCTAATTGAAATCTAATTTTATTTAATACATTTTTCTAACAAAAGTATAACCCCACATTGTTCTCATTTAATGCTAAAAATACTTATTTTATGGCTGTATGCACACGCATTTATTCAAGAATTATTCCACTTCAAAATACCAATTAAATTATTAATTAAATTTAACTATTATTTAATTTAACTAATTATTAAACTTATTAAAATCAAGTAATCTGGCCATTTATCAATTAAATATTGATTATTATAGCATGACTTTTTTGCAGTCTTATTCTCAAAGAACTAACTACACCTAGAGCAGCATTTATGAGTTCTACAATTTGAAGTGGTTGTTTTATCACTTCTGTCTTTGAAAATACCTCCTTTCCTTTAGTATGCTGGATTAAGTGGTCTCTATTATGATTTTGACATTTGGAGTATTTTTGCTCATTTAAACATGAAAAGGAATTCTGATTTAATCTATTAAATAGGAAGCTTAATTGTATTGTAAAAAGTGAAATTTATCATCATGTTTGAGTCATCTGAAACTTATTATTATGATTTGTTATTTTTATTTTTCAAGTAATTTTAGACAAGATTTCCAAGATCTTTATAAAAGTACTATATAACTGAAGTCTATTGTTTTCATTAAAAGTAACATTTCAGTTTCATTGCTTAGTACATGTTTAAGCTTCACTGGCCTTTGATAAACTTTGCATAAATCCAGAGTTAAAGAAATTGAAACTTTTAGAAAAAATGTCAGTTTATCTCTTATTTTTCCAAGTTCTTGTTCTTTCTCTTTCCTCTGCCCTTGTCTTAGGATGTCTTCCTTGTTATTCTGATTGTGTTTAAATGAGACCATTACAATAGAAAAGACATATATAATCTTGGAGACTTGATAGCAAAACCAGCCCAGGTGCCAATCCATCAATACAGACAACTACATTGATTAAATGAAAGCAATAAAAATAGTGAGGACACATCCTATGATTTACAATGGTTTACATTATTGTCAGAGCAGTCTGTGATATTCAAATTGTTAGAATATCATCTCATATTAACGATTAGAAGCATAATATAAACATATTTTGACATGTCAGAATCCTACAGTTCCCTGATAATATTAAAATCATATTGAAAATCCAAACCAATATTGCGTTTTCTCATTAGAGTTCAGAATTCAAAATTTTTCTTACGCAGAAATGGAAAACAACTGCATTTAGATAGATAATTAATATGAATTATACAATAGATGGAACTGTGAAGAATGCATTAATACAACACTTCAGGAATGTAAAATATATCAAATAATAATAAAGGAAATTGTGGGGATGATGTTTCATGGACTTAAGCAGCACAACTCAAACAAATTAATGAGTCAAATCTACATAGAAGACAATGAACTTGAGGGGAAAGATTCTTTAAGTGAAATAATGGAACAGATTTGGTTTCTCAGCTTGTGTTTATCTTTAATTTCCTAGTGGACATGATATGAGAGATCCCTCTTCCTCTTCTCTGTCCCTCCACTTGCTTCTTATAATAAGGTGTTACATTTGATCTAATGGAAGAACTAAACAGTTAGAAGTCGCTATTGACAAGAAGAAGTCCCTGGATTGTTTTTTTCCTTTATCCTCAACTCTATGTAATCTATGATGTTTCAGACTCTGATAAAGCAATGTACTAGCACAGATTTCAGAGAAGATGTTGATTTTCAGCCTGAAAAGAGAAGTATTACTAGTCATCCCCAGCCAGTTTAGTTTGTTTGCTCACTTATTTTTCCTGACCTTCCTCTTACATTGATGTTAAATTCTTATAATTTACCACTAAAGTGAAGGTTGCAGGCAAGTATTTACACAGCAAAAGTATCTGATCGCAGAAATTAGGAAGAAAATTTGAGGGGAAATTCTCGTTTTATGGAATACTCTGTTTAATATTGATTGCTTTGTGTTAATGCTTCCTGAAGAAATCTTTCACTGAAATGTTCATCAACTAATGTTGATAAATTTATTTAAACTGAAAATAAATTTGTTTTACATAAAGCAAGTTTGAGCTCATCATAGCAAAGTGGTTAAGAACTCAGTTGCTCTCCAAAAGTAGGCAGTTTGAATCCACTAGCTGCTTCTTGGCCATACTAACTAACTACTGGGATATTTTCACAATACATAATAAGTTTCGGATGAAAGATGGCCCCCAAATTTTATTGACAGTCATTTTGGTGTCATCCTCTTCTGAAATTGTCACCTACTGGAGTTTGCGCCTCTTTTACCCCCTTAGTGATTCCTCTGCCTGCTTGTTCATCTTTGATTGAGCCAGACACATAAAATACACAGTATTGGCAAACAGAAACTTATAATTTATAGAAAGAAAATATTAGATAATAGCAACAGATTCTCAGGACAGAACGGACTAAGCTTTCCTAAATTACTCATTTCTATCTTTCTGCTCTACTACAATGAGTACTGCTATGTGGCATGTTAGGCTCAGGTTCAAGTGACATGTTGCGCTCGGATCACTCTGCCACCATGCAGCTGGGAGATGGGAACTACAGTATTTCCAAATCTTCTGTTCTACTTCTGGGCCATTCTAAGCCTCTGTTACAGGCTTCTGTCGTGCAGCAGGGCTCCCATGCTGCCATGCTAACTAAGCTTACACTCCCCTAGGAGGGTCTTAGGCAATCCCTGCATAGGGCCCACTCAAGCCTCCAATGTTATATTTCTTTTGGCTCCGTTGGACATAAAAAAGAAAAAGGCATCCAGCTCTGCCTTCTGTAAGAAAACTCCTGCACACGATCCTTCCAGGCAATCCCTGTGTGAAGTGACACGCAAGCTTCTGCCCGATATTGGCAAGTGTTGCAGCTCTTTGACCCCAGTGGCAAGCCTCCTGTCTGAAGGCACTAGACTGTCACTGTGTAGACCAACAAGCCCTCTAAGACCACCTTGCTCTGTGGGTGTGTAAGCCCACCACAACGATTTCTCACTGTCTCACACAGTCTTCAGCCTTTACTCCCTCTTCTGGGTCTGGGATGTTCTCAGTGTTGACTAGGGGTTCTTGGTACAAAGGCCACACTGTACGCCAGACTTCTCGATAGCAGTGAGGTATTGCTAAAAATCTCGGTGGTTGGCTCTTTTGTAAGACTTGTCGTTAGCTGCTGACTCATAGCAACCCCATACAAACAAAATACAACCTAGTCCTGTCATTCTAATAATCTTTGCTGTGTTCAGCATAGTCTTTGTAGCCACTGTATCAATCCATCTTGGTGATGGTCTCCCATTTTTTTTGGCTGACACTCTGTTTTACCAAGCTTGATATCCTTTTCCAAGGACTGGTCTCTCCCGATAACATAAAACACTTGAGTCATCCTCATTTCTAAGGAGCACTCTGGCTGTATTCCTCCAAGACTGTTTAGTTGATTCTCTGGCAGTCAATAGTGTATTCAATATTTTTTACTAGCATCCAGTTCAAGTTATCAATTATTTGGTCTTTATTCACATTATCCAAATATCACATGCATAAGAGGTAAGTGAAAGTGCCACAGACTGGGTCAGGTGCACCTTACTTAATACTTTAAAGAATGCTGTTCTAGCTGATTTTTCCAGTTCAACACACTGAGTTTTTGACTGCTTCTTCCACTGGTGTTGATTGTGAATTGAAGTAAAGTGAAATTTTTACAACTTCAGTCTTTTCTCCATTTATCATAATGTTGCTTATTGATCCTGCTGTGAGGATTTTTGTTTTCTTTATGCTGAATTTCAGTTCATACTGAAGGCTATATTCTTTGATCCTCATTAGTAATCTTCACGTTCTCTTGACTGTTAGCCAGGAAGGTTGTGTTATCTACGTATTACATATGGTTGATGAGTCTTCCCCCAGTCCTGATGCCCTTTTCTTCTTCACATAGTCCTGTTTCTTCAGTTACTGACTCAGCATACAGATTATTTAATTATGGTGAAAAGATACAACCTTGACACACAGCCTTCCTGATTTTAAACCACACAGTAAGACCTTGTTCTGTTTCAACAACTGCCTTTTTTCGTATATACAGATTCATCTTTAGCACAGTTAAAGTGTTTTGGAATTCCCAATCCTTGGGTTTTTTTGTTGTTGTCGTTTTTTAGTGATCCAAATCAATGAAACATATTTTCTATTTCAGCTATGATCTATCTGACATCAGCAATGTTGTTGCTCATTCCATGTCCTGTTCTGAATGATGAGAAGAGGAAAATAATATAATATCACTGCTTGTCAATTTCAAGGCATCATTTCCCAACAGGACTTTGAATGACCAATTCCCTTTGTAAACTCAAGTGATTGAATGTGTATAGCCCCAGCCAATTATGTTGTGGGAATTACAAGGCCCTGACTAGGAAGGCCATATAAAAGTGACTCATCACACAACACAGAACATGAATATCAAATTATGAGGTAGATAATGCAAAATTAAATGGCAAGCAATTCTATGAGAAGGAGAAAACAATTTTAAATACAGTAAATTTTCATGACCTTGATGTAAATCAGAAAGCATTTTATTCAAGGTGCTGCTTACAGCCTCCTTTCATCAAGGGGCATAGGTCTAAAGATCTGAGCAGTAGAGAGAAACAGGCAAGTAGAAGGAATCTGTGCACTTGATGTTAAAACAAATGCAAAAATCCCAGTCACTCTGGAATAGATGTCATCTGAATTAGTAAGTCGTCTCCTTTTAAAAAGCCATTTTGAGCTCTGGTTTCTCTTATTTCAAACCTAAAGTACCCTGACAAATACAACAAAATTATCTTTTTAATGGATAAGTATACTTCTACATGTCTGTACTACCAAAATACCTGTGCAAGTCTGCAATGAATTTTAACAAAATATATTAATTACAGAGTTCATTTCAATGTTGAAAATGGGAAAGTATGACACGTTAAAGTATACTTCAGTTGTGAAGTGTTACACAAGGACTACAAATTCAGTTCACAAACTCACCCTAGAATTGCTGAATATCGCTATGGTCACCTTTGAAGTACTCCCCTTAAGAAGCTAGGTACGGACACCAGCGCCTATTCTGCCTTTCAAGGCAATTTGGGAACTGTTTTTCTGGAATGGCCATCAGAGCTGTCATATTATCCTTGGTGTCCTGAATGTTATCGAAATGTCTTCCTTTCAATATGTCCTTTGTCATTGGGTTAAATAAAAGGCGTTGGGGGCAGATAAGGTGAGTAGAGAGGGTGTTCCGATTCAGTTATTTGTTTACTGGCCAAATACTCCCTCACAGACAACTACAATTAAGTTTGTGAACTTGGCCACCGTGCACAGTGGCCATTCCAGAAAGAGTTCCAAAATTGTTTTGAAGGTTGAACTAGACACCAGCATCGGTGCAGAGCTTCCCAAGTGGAGTACTTCGAAGGTGACTGTAGTGTAACTCAGCAATGAGGTACATGAATATCAAATTATCAGGTAGATAATGCAAAATTAAATGGCAAGCAATTCTATGAGGAGGAGAAAACAACCGCCATGTGTACATAAATACATCTATATAAATTGAAAGTGATTGTAGTATAATCACAAACATGGTAGTCTCTAGAGTTAAAAATACAGAGTTTAGTACAGAGAAGTCTTGAGAAAGACTATATCATACTAATGGATTTGTAAATCTGCTTTTATTTTTAAATAAATATATATTTGTGAAGTATTTCTGTGCCTGGGAAAAAGTAAGTGGTTCTTAAACCTTAGTAGCCAATGAATAATTACTGTTTCTGTTTTCTTTTACTGACGGTATTTCCTGAATCTCATAATTTTTGGATCTGAAATAGTCTGGAGTCCAAATGCAAATAAAAGCTTTCCTACAATGAGTTTGAATTGGTAAATTAGATGATTGTTGCCACATATAAGGACTAATGTCCCAAACTAGAAATAGTTAAGTGGTAGTAAGAACAGTGGACTCATGGATTAACACAGTGACTGCAGCAATGGGACGAGATGTAGCAAGAGTAGTGAGTATGATGTAGTGTTTCACTCCATTGTATATATGGTCACTATGAGTCGGAACCAACTTGTATGCCGTCCGGTTGATTCTGACTCATAGCGATCCTGTACCACAACAAAATATATTTCAGTTACACATTATGTTGGTCTAGATTCCAAATCCTTCATTGCACAGTTTTGGCTTTTATTACACACCAGGACTTCCTTATGCATCATAGTAAGCAGCAGTTCTAAGTAGAATTAGTATCTATCCTATGTACTCTTTGTAAATAAGAATATTCATTTACAGGATTCATATTTATATACCCAAAAAGTATATATCAAAATTCTAATGTATGTCAGGTACTCTTCTCATTTTACAAATATTTCAACTATATTATAAATAAATTTTGAATATTGAACAAATTTTTCCTTGTGTATGATATTATTGCATAATTTCTGCATTTGCTTGGATCACTTTTCTTTGGAATAGGTACAAATGTGGATCTCTTCCAGTCAGTTGGCCAGGTAGCTGTCCTCCAAATTTGTTGGCACGGTGAGTAAGCACTTCCAGGGCTGCATCCACTTACTGAAACGTCTCAGTTGATATCCCATCGATTCCTAGAGCCTTGTTCTTCGCCAGTGCCTCCAATCAGCTTCTGCATCTTCTTTCTTTACCACTGGTGCAGAATCACATGCCACCTCCTGAAATGGTTGAACATTGACCACTTCTTTCAGGTGTGATGACTATGTGTATTCCTTCTACCTTCTTTTGATGCTTCCTGAATCATTTAATATTTTCCCAGCAGAATCCTTCACTATTGCAACTCCACACTTGAATTTTTTCTTCGGTTCTTTCCCTGACAAATGCAGAATGTGTTTTTCACTTATGATTTTCTATTTCCAGGTGTTTGCTCATGTCTGTACAATACTTAGTTTGTTTTCTTAAGTACACTTTTAGAAATTTCCTATTTTGTTCTTTTACTTTGTCATTCCTTCCTTTCACTTTAGGTATTTGATACTGAAGACCAAGTTTCAGACTCTCTTCTGACATCCAATTTGGTCTTTTCTTTATTTCCTGGCTTTCTAATGATCTCTTGCTTTCTTCATGGATGAGGTCTTTGATGTTATTCCACAACTCATTCACTCTTTGGTTAGTAGTGCTCAATGCGTCAAATCTACTCTTGAGATGCTCTATAAACTCAGCTGTGGTACACTCACAGCTGCACTTCCACTCTTGTGGACTTTTTCTAACTTTCTTTAGCTTTGATTTGAACCTGAATATGAGCAACTGATGGTCTGTGTCACAATCAGTGCCAGTCTCACTGGTTATATTGAGCTTTTCCATTGTCTTTTTCTGCAGATGTAGTCTGTCTGACTCCTGTGTATACCATCTGGTGAGGCACCTGTGTACCATCTCCATTTATGTTGGTGAAAAAAGGTACTTGCAATCAAGAAATAGTTGGTCTTGCCAAGTTCTGTCATTTCTGTCACCAAGGCCATATTTTCCAACTACCAATCCTTATTTTTTCCCAACTTTTGCATTCCAGTCACTAGCAATTATCAGTGAAAACTGATTTCATGTTTGATCCATTTTGGGCTGTAGAAGCTGGTGAAAGTTTTCAGTTTCTTCATGTTTGGCCTTAGTGATTGGTGTATAAATTTGAATAACAGTCATATTCACTGGACTTCCTTTTAGGCATATGGATATTATGCTGTCACTGACAGCATTGTACTTCAGGACAGATCTTGAAATGTTCTTTTTGATGATAAATGCAACACCTTTCCTCTTCAGGTTTTCATTCCCAGCAGAGTAGACTGTATGATCATCCAATTCAAAATGGCCAGCACCAGTCCATTTCAGTTCATTAATGCCTAGGATATTGATGCTAATGTATTCCATTTCATTTCTTGACAATTTCCAATTTTCTCAGGTCCATAACATCTACCTTCCATGTTCCATTTGCTAACAGAAGTTTGCAGCTATGTCTTCTTATTTTGAGTTGTTGTCATATCAGCAAATGAAGGTCTTGTAGAATCAGGGATATCACTGCTGATGTCAGATGGCTGTTGGCTGAAAGTACAGAGTACCAGAAAGGTGTTTACCTCTGTTTCATTGACTACACAAAAGCATTTGAATGGATGAATCATAACAAATTGTGGACAACATTGAGAGTATGGGGATTGTGTTTGTGAGAACTCTGTACGTGTATCATGGGACAGCTTGGGAACAGGACAAAGATACACTACATGTTTTAAAGTTAAGAAAAATGTGTGTTAGATTTGTATCCTTTCTCCATGCCTTTTCAATCTGTACACTGAGCAAATATATCTGAGAAGATGGACTATATGAAGAAGAATGAGGTATCACTATTGGAAGACACTCATTAACTACTTGCGTTACACAGATAGCACCATTTTACTTGTTGAAAGTGTAAAGGATTTGAAACAGTTAGCTAATGAAGATCAAAGACCACAGGTTTCGGCATGGGTTGCACTGCCAGTGTCAAGAAAACAGAATTCCTTGCAAGTGAACCATTAAGCAACATCGTGATAAATGGAGAAAGGATTAGGTGGTGTTAAGTATTTCATTTGACTCGGGTCCACAATCAGCGCACATGGAAGCAGCAGTCAAGAAATCAAAAGATGCACTGCACTGGGAAAGTCTGCTACAACGGACCTCTTTAAAGTATTGAAAAGTAAGATATCACCTGAAGACTAAGGTGCGCCTGACCCAATCCATGGTATTTTCAATTTCGTTGTATGGATCCGAAACCTGGACAATATGCCAGGAAGACAGAAGAAGAATTGATGCCTTGAATTATTGTGCTGGAGAAGAAAGTTGAATATACCATGGACCACCAAAAGAACAAACAGGTCTGTACTGGAAGAAGTATAACCAGAATGCTCTTTGAAAGCAGGAATGGCAATACTGTGTCTTACATATTTTCGAGATGATTTCAAGAGGGATCAGTCCCTAGAGGAAGACTCATCCTTGGTAAGACAGAGGGGGAGTAAAAAAGAGAAAGGTACTCAAAGGGATAGATTGACACAGTGGCTGCAACAATGGATTTAAGCATAAAATCAACTGTGGGCACAGGGCAGGATGGGTCAGTGTTTCATTCTGTTGTTTATAGAATCACTATGAGTCACTACTGACTTGATGACACTTACTAACAACAGCAACGTCAATGGGTTAATCTTAAATATGGAGTTTTATAATTTATACAATTAGCTCAATAAGATCATATATTCCCATATATTTTATAATTGATATTCATACCTGCCCAATTTTAAGAATATATATTGAAATTAACAATTTATTACTAACGTGTCAGCTTGCTGTTGTTGTTAGTTGTCACCTAGTTAGTTCTAATTACTGGCGAACCTGTGTGTGCGGAGTAGCAATCTTCTGTGGAGTTTTTCAAGCTGTAATCTTTCTGAAGCAGATCATCAAGCCTGTCTTCCCAGAACCCTCTGGGTGAGTTCAAACACCAAAACTTACAGCTACCAGTCAAACACTTAACCACTTGTGTCAGCCAGGGACTCGTATAACAGCTAACCGCCTGCCATCCAGTAGATCGGACTCACAGTAACAAAGTAGAAGTGCCCCATAAGGTTTTCAAGGTTGTGAATCTTTACAGAAGCAGAGTACCATATCTTTCTTCCCTCGAATATTTCAAACTGACAGTCTGTGGGTTGGCAGCAGAGAGCTCTAACTGCTGCACCGCCAGAACTCCCTACATGTCAGCTAAAGGACGCCATATCAGTAACAAGTAAAATAGGCAAGTAACTGGGCTAGATATCAATTTAAAGCAAATAACTAAAGATACACTTCTTTTCAGAAAGGTAAGTAGTTTTTTATTTATGAAGCTTTTCAAATTATACACACACATATAAATACAAATAAACTTCTTAGAGATCCATTCATGAATGAAAAGTTGTGATGACTTGAGTTTTTTTAATTGTGTTCTGGCACTAACTTAAAAAAATGTAGAAGAATTTCCAGAAGTGGTCTTTTAACAAAACAAAAGTGCTAATGACAGTCATTTATTTATTGTTGTGTTCAATAAATATATATAATTAATTTATTATTCAATAAATATTCATTAAATTAAATCAATATCAATAATCAATAATTATTTATCATTATAATTAATAATTGATTAATTAATTAATATTATTAAGTTGTGTATTGTCATATTCAATAAATATATATTGTTAATTTATTCATTGTTATATTCAATAAGATGTTTGGGTGTCATATGCCTTTATATTTGAAAGTAAACATGTCTGTGATATCAAAAATTAAAACTACTGCTATATTTTCCCTCTAACATCCAAATATTGTAATTAGGAAACCTATGATACCTGTTTGAGGGAATGCCAAAGAAAAGTATTAAAAATTCACATAAATCCAGCCACAGTATTTGTGTAAATTATGAAATATATTGTGCACTAATATGTTCACTTATTTATACTGAAGCATAATTCATTACTAAGGATCTAACTGAGGGAATTAAGTTATTTAAGTTTCAGTACACAAAAATTTGTTTTTGTTTTTTTTTAGCTAATTTTAATGATCAAATAAATATATGGTTCTATTTTCTTTTCAAAGTGAGTCTAATCTGTTTTCTGGACAAGAAATTTTTTAATTTCCTTATTAAAATAAAATTTCATGTACCATGAAAATCAACATATTGATATTCATTTTTTGTAAGTTATTCCTAGATTTTTTTTTTATTTAAAGCCATTGTATTCTTAAAATGATGTGCTTCAAAGTCACAGAAGTCCCATGTACCATAAAACAATCTCTTTTCAATTAGAACTGGATGTCTCATAAGACCCAGAGTCAGCTTGGCTCAAGTTCAAACACTGTTAAGGAAACCATATTGGATGAGGGAATCGAGTCAAGTTTAGAAGATTAATTAAAACAAACTGTCTACCAAAAGGCCGCCGATTTTTCCAATGATTGCTAATACAGCTTCTAAAAAAAACTTACATTTCATAATCTGTACCTGTTATATTTTTCCAGTAATAACATACATGGATTTTAAAGGCATTTTTTAAAATTTCTGATTATTGCTAATAACATCGTGAATAATTTTATTGTAACATAATTTACATTGTCATCACACATGTGTATAATTCATCCTGATATATTTGCATATCTTCTTTCCTCCTAATCTTGAGGAGACATTTCCTTTTTAGAATGGAAGGGTAGTTCCTGACAAAAAGGAGCAAATGCAGAGAAGACCAGCTTGCTTTGGACTGGTGAACAGATACATACAGCTGCAAAGACCATATTATAATGTGGCTGAATATTCATAACTTTTTAAAATCTTTACATAGATAAAAAAAAGTCATTAGAAATAAAACTATATGTATAGTTTCTAATGCGGCACTTAATTCTGAATCATATGGTTAAAATACAGCAGTCAAATGGGCTCAAACAGTTCCTTTCTTTTAAGTAGTTTAAAGAAAAAGGCAGAATTCTGGATTGCAGTTTGAATTTGACAATCTACTTTCCCGTAGAGCCTGGCTAGAATCTCTAGAGTTATTTAAAATTAAGGAGAGACATGCATCCCTGTTACAAAGCATAGAAGTCCACCTGCCACAGAAGAGATACTTTAAGGGTTGTGAAATATAACACAGAAGCTACTTAGCAGTTCTTCCTCTAGAGAAAGCAACTCAGTGTTGCAATGAAATAAATAGCTGAACCAACAGATGAGATTTAAAGTCAAGGAAAATTGCAGAATCCCGGTCACAAGGCCATTCAAAATATTCAGAAGTACAAAATATTCAGAAGCCAGTGTATCCACACAAAAAATGAGACGCTGCAGAACTTGTGCTACCAGGACTAAGTGCTACCAGGACTAGGCTCACCAATGAAATAACGAAAGGTAGCTTTGGAAAGGAGGTGGAACACAACGTGAGGTGTACTAGGGTGAGCATTGTAAGTAATATGGGACATAGAAATCTGACTTGGAACGTGCTGACTTGACTAAACAGAAACTCTAATTAGAACTGGAATTGTTTTGAATCTGTTTTTTTCTCCAAATTCCTGAATTTGCCAAATCTCTAACTCTTCATGTAAACTTACATCAATTTATATTCTGAATGAGGATTTAAATTGCATAAGACAAGAAATATATATATATTTACACACAGACTCTCTGAATAGATGTCAAAATTTAATAAAATGATATTCACTCAAATATGAATAAAGTAGAGATTAAAATAATGAGAGTTAGCATAACCTCTTGTTTAATAAAATTTGATTTTGAGACGCAGATCTTACTTGATCTCTAGCACTGATTCGTAGTTACTATGTAATTTTGACCAACATAATCGAGGTTTATAGTTTTAGCTTTTTATCTCTAAAGTTTATATAGTTTTTCTTTTAGTATTTTTATTACACTTACTCTACGTAATATTAGAATATTTGTTACATAATTGTTTGGAAAATTGATACAAAATAATTGGACAGGATTTAAAATAATAAAAAAAATACTGTATCTATGTTGTTACATTTTGCCCTTAGAATTGTGCAGTATTTCATCTCAAGGCTGAGTTTTTTTTAAGGTCTTCACTTTTTTAACTCCAATTCTCTTCACTTTTCCTTGTAATACTTTTTCTTCTCAAGCCTCTCTTTGAAACCTTCTGCTGAACTCTTTTACTTCTAAATTTCCTCCATTTGCTTTAGCTACTGTACACCCAAAGAAGGATTCAAAGTTTCTTCTGACAGCCGCTTTGGTCTTTCTTTTCTGTCTTTTAGGAAGGATTTAAACTGAGCTGAAATCTACTTCCTCATATGTGATATATCTCGCCATGGGTCTGGTCTTTGGTCATTTGTGCTCGGTGTGTCAAATCTGTTCTTGAAATGGTCTCTGAATTCAGGTAGTGTATACCCAAGTTTGTGATTTGTCTCTTTTAGATTTGCTCTAGTTTTGTTCACCTTCAACCTGAACTAGCAGTTGATGTTGTGTTACGCAGTTAAACTCTAGCCTATTCTAACTGATGATATTGAGACTCTCCACATTCTCTTTCTACACGTGTAGTGTACTGAATCCTGTTAAATACTTCTAGGGAGGTCCACATGTATTTGGATGTGTATGCTGTTGAAAATAGGTATTTATAATGAGTAGGTCACTCATCTTACAAAATTTTATCAAGTGATTTCTGGTATTGTTTCTATCGTCACGGTCATCTTTTTCAACTGCTCATCCTTCTGTTTTTGTTTCCAATTAGCCTGTTCTTGAGCTTTTTTGAGGGTCCTCAAAAAAGAGAAAGACCTTTAACAAGACAGATTGCTAAGGTGGCTACAATGGGCTCAAGCATATCAGTGATTGTGAGGATGGCACAGGACCAGGCAAAGTTTCATTCTGTTGTGAAGAATTTTGTGTTATCACTGTAAGCCAGAGCTGGCTTGAGGGCACCTAAGAATAACAACACGCATATATGTAATATCTTTATTTAAAACTTTATATAACTACGTGCATCATTTTATAACATTTTTACATTATATACCATGAAATATAATTCTCTCTCTCTCTGTGTACAACAACTAAAATCAAACATACTGCCACTCAATCAATTCCAACTCCTAGCAATCTTATAAGATAGAGTAGAACTTCCCTACAGAGTTTCCAAAGGGCATCTAGTGGACTTGAACTGCCAACCATTTGGTTAGCAGCCATAACACTTAAGCACTACAGCATCAGATTTCCATATATTTCCATATATATTAAAAATATATATATTATTTTTTCTTTTTTTTATTGTGATTAAGTGAAAGCATACAATCCAAATTAAATTGCATGTCCAAGTATCTGCAGCTCCTTCTGTTTTCCTTGCCCTGTGACAGCACGCTTTTTCTTTTTGTTCTATATATATCATATCCTCTCAATCTCCTGTCCCCTCCTTTCCACCCTCTCCTCTCCTTTCTAGTAAGAGGCCAGTTGGACAGCATCCTACAGATGCACAGAACCATAAAATACACACACCATATGGTCACACTATGTCCCTGAGTCCAGCCCATTTCTGTCCAAAGACTTGACCTCAGTAAAGTTTTATGGTCAAGGATAGCAGCGGGTCTACAAGACATGCTCCCAAGGGGACCCCCAGGCTGCTGGACCATCATTTGAGGTCTTTTAGCGGAGTTCTCGAGCTATATCTCTTTTTCTCATGTCGCCACTGGGACTCAACATTGTGTGCTCCATCACAGCTGTCTTTAGTGGTGGCCAGCCACCATCTGGTTCTTCTGGTCACATGTTGATACAGTCACCCATTCATGTGGGTCCTTCTGTCTCCTGGAAACTTTCTCTGTCATGTCTGTGTTGTTCTTGGTGATCATTGGTGATTTAGGACTATTTGGTGTACCTCAGATGGTGGCTTGATAGTTTTTAAGAACCCATTCACCGCTCACCTATATGGGGTGCAGAAGACTTTCTTACTAATAGGCTAGTCAAGCCAATTGGCCTCAATGTCCCCTGAGATCATGGGCCACACACCTGCCTCTCCTACTCTATCCTTGCAATATTAGGTTAAGATTAGACAAATTTTCAGTTTATGCTGAAGTCCAGTTAAGCTGATCTTCGTTCTACTGTGTGCTGTCACTGCTTTCACCCAAATTTCTATCAACTATCGATCTATGACCAGCGTCTCCCTCCAACCCCATGCTTTCAGCTGTCAAACAGTCCTTTCTTCTGAACATAAGTCTGTTTTTAAATCCTTATAGTAGGGGTCTTACACAATATTTGTCCTTTTGACACTGACTGATTTCACTCAGCAGAATGTCTTCCAAGTGAAACTAGGTTATAAGATGCTTCCTAAAAGTTATCATTATGCTTTATCGTTGCATAGTGTTCCATTGAGTATACGTACTATAGTTTGTCCATTCATCTGTTGTTGTCTTCTGGTTGATTTCATCTTTTTGCTCTTGTGGACTGTGCTTGTGTATGTTCATGTGACTGGCCTTGATTCTATAGGATATATTCTGAGCAGTGGGATTAGTAGATCAAACGGTATATCTGTTTCCAGCTTTTTAAGGAAGCTCCAGATTGTTTTCCAAAGAGGTTATACCATTTGGTAATCCTGCCAGCAGTGTAGGACAGCTCCAATTTCTCCAAAGCCTATCCAGCACTTCTTGTTGTTTTGTGTTTTTCGGATCATGGCCAACTTTATTGGAGTGAGATGATACCTCGTTGCAGTTTTGATTTGGATTTCTTTAATAGCCAGTGATCGTGAGCATTTCCTCCTGTGTCTTCTGGCTGCCTGGATGTCCTCTTCAGTGAAGTGTCTGTCCATTTCCTTTGCCCATCCCTTTATCAGGTTATTGACTTTTGTCTTGATATTTTGCGGTACCTTGTAGATGATGGAGATCAGACTTAGGCCCAACACTTAGTTTCCCAATGTTTTTTCCCATTCTCTCGATGGTCTTTTAACTCTTTTGATAAAATCTTTGAATGAGCAAAATTGTTTGATTAGTAGTAGTTCTCATTTATGTATTTTCTCTTGTGTTGATCATGCTTTGTTAGTCAGATTTTGAAGTCTGTTTAAGTGGTGTATTAAAACTTTCATTGTTGACCCTATTTTTCTTACATAATCTTTATCATTTTATGTTTGATATTAAGGTCTTTAATTCATTTTGAGTTAGTTCTTGTGTAAGGTGTCAGATTTGGGTCTTGTTTCAATATTTGCAGATGGATATTCTATTTTGCCAGTAGCACTTGTTAAAGAGATTGTTTTTGCTCCTGTTTACAATCTTAGGGCCTTTGTCAATTATCAACTGTTCTTAAGAGGATAGTGGCATCTCTGAAGTCTCAACTCTATTCCATTGGTCTGTATGTGTCGTTTTGGACAATGCCAGGGTTTTTTTGTCTACTGTGGCAGTGTAATAGGTTCTAGGGTCCAGAAGTGTGACGTGTTCTACTGTGTTCCTCTTCTTAAGTATTACTTTGCTTGTCTGAATTTCTCCCCTTTTCAAAAAAGTCAGTGATTTATTTCTCAATCTTCTTAAAAACTGACACTGGAATTTGTATTGGGATTGCACTGTATATGTAGATTGCTTTAGGTAAAATAGACATTTTCACAAACTTAAGTCTTCTTATTCATGGGCAGGGTAGGTTTCTCCATTTATGTAAGCTTCCTTGGTTTCTTGCAGTAGATCTTGTTCTCTTTGTATAGGTCTCTTACTTCTCTAGTTAGATTTCTTCCTAGGTATTTCATCTTCTTGGGGGCTCTAGTAAATGGTGTTTGTTTTAGTCAGCTAGGGCTGCTCTAACAGAAATACCACTGAGTGGATGGCTTTAATGAAGGAAAGTTTATTCTTACATAGTCTGGTAGGCTGCAAGTCCATATTCAGGGTGTCAGCTCCGGGGGAAGACGTTCCCCCTTGTTGGCTCTGGAGGAAAGTCCAGTACTGCATCAGTCTTTGTCCAGGGAGCATCTTGGCACAGGAACCTCAGATCTGATGGACACGCTTTTCTCCCGGTGCTGCTTTCTTTACGGTACGAGGTTCCCAATTCTCTGCTTGCTTCTCTGTCTTTTTATCTATCGTAGGATGAAAGGATTAAGGGTGGGGCAAGCCATACTCCAGGGAAACTTCCTTTATAGTGGAGCAGGGAGGTAATCCTATGAAGGGATTTACAGCTCCACCCTAATCCTTTAACATATAGTTTAGGAAAACTACAAAATAGAGGACAGTCACAAGATACTGGGAATCATGTCCCAGCCACATGGCTACACATATTTTGGAGGGGACACAATTTGACCCATGATAGTATTGATTTGGTGATTTCTTCTTTGATGATCTCTTTGTTGTATAAAGGAATCCTGCTGATTTACTTGTGTTTATCTTATATCCTGATACTTTGCTGAACTCATCTATTAGTCTGAGTAGTTTACTTATGGATTCTCTGCATATGCAATTATATTATCTGCAGATAAGGAGATTTTTACTTCTTTGCTGATGCAGATGACCTTTATTTTTTTATCTTATATAATTGCTCTGGCTAGAACTTCTAGTACAGTATTGAATAGAAGTGTTGAGAGTGATCATCCCTGTCTAGTTCTTGTTCTCAAAGGAGAATTCTTTCACTGTCTCTCCATTCAGGATGATGCAAGCCATTGGCTTTGCACATATGCACCTTATTCTATTGAGGAAGTTCCTTTATATTCTTATTTTTCTGAGTGTATTGCAATTTGCTAAATGCCATTTCTGCATCAACTGACAGAATCAGATGATTCTGATCTTTTGTGTTATTTATACAGTTGATTACATGAATTCATTTTTTGATGATAAACCAGCTTTGCATGCCTTGTATTAATCCAACTTGGTCATGATATTTGTTTTTTTGATGTGTTGTTGAATTCTATGGGCTAGGATTTTGTTGAATATTTTTGCATCTAGGTTCATGAGAGATATTGGTCTGTAATTTTCTTTTTTTTAATTGGTATTTTTCCCTTGCTATGGCATCAGGGTTATGCTGGCTTCATAGAATGAATCTGGGAGTATTCTATCCCTCTTCTATGCTGTGAAATAATCTCAGTAATAGTGCAATTAACTCTTCTTTAAAAGTTTGGTAGAAATCTTTAGTGAAGCCACCTGGACCAGGACTTTTGTTGAGTTGGTAGTTTTTTCTATGACTTTTTTAATCTCTTCCTTTGTGATGGCTTTATTAAGTTATTCTACTTCTGCTTGTGATAATTTTGGTAGGCAATAGGAATCTAGAAATTTTTCCATTTTCTCTAGGTTTTCAAATCTGTTGGAGTCCAGTCTTTCATTGTATTCTGTTACGACACATTTGATTTCATTTGGGTCAGTTGTGACATCTGCCATCATATTTCCTATTTAGGTTATTTGTTTCCTCTCCTGTTGTTCTATTGTAAGTTTAGCCAATGGTATATCAGTTTTGTAGATGTATTCAGAAAACAACATTTTGGTTTTGTTAATTTTTTCAGTTATTCATCTATTCTCTAATTCATTTAGTTCTGCTCTCATCTTTATTATCTGCTTTCTTCTGGTGCCTGAGTGGTTTCTCTGTCACTCTTTTTCTACTTGTTCCAGCTGTAGTGTTAATTCTTTAGTTTGGGTCCCTTCTTCTTCCCAGATGTGTGCATATATAGAGATAAATTGATCTTTGAGTACTGCTTTTGCTGTATCCCATAGGTTCTTGTAGAATGTGTTTTCATTCTCCTTGGATTCCATAAATTTCTTTATATCATCCTTTATTGCTTTGATAACCCATGGCTTTTTGAGCAAGGTGTTGTTCAGTTTCTGTCAGTTCAAATTTATGTCTATGTTTCTTCTGCTATTGATTTCAAATTCTATGGCTTTAGGGTCTGAGAAGATACTTTGTGGTTTGAATTTTGTTGAGACATGCTTTATGTCCTAATATTTGGTGTATTCAGAAAATGTTCCAGGTGCATTGGAGAACAAGATGTACTTACTTGTTGATGGATAAGAAGTTCTGTGTAAGTCTATGAGATCTAGTTGGTTATTTGTTGCAATAAGATCTTCTATGTCTTTACTGAGCTTTTTTCCTGGGTGATCTGTCCATTACTGAATGTGGAATATTGAACTCTCCAACTACTATTGTGGAATGATCTGTCTCATTTTTCAATGTAGTCAGCATTTTTCAACATATTTAGATGCTCTTGTACAGGGTGCATAAATATTTACCTTTGTTAAGTCCTACTTGTGTATTGAATCTTTCATCAATAAATAGGGACCATCCTTGTCCATGATAGTGGATATTACATTAAAATCTATTTTATCTGAGATTAGTATTGTCACACCTGCTCTTCTTTGTGTGTTGTTAGTTCGGTATATGTTATTGTATCCTTTAATTTTCAATTTGTTCATATCTTTGAGTCTAAGGTGTGTTTCTTGTAAGCAACATACAGATGAGTCACGTCTTTTGATCCAGGATGTCACTCTCTGTTTCTTTATTTGAGTGTTCAGTCCATTTACATTCAGTGTAATTATTGATAAGTATGTGTTTAGAGATGTCATTTTGATGTATTCATTTTTGTGTTTATGCTTTCTTTGTTGCTCTTAATATTCTGTTCTGGGTCATTCTTCTTTATGGGTTGACTTTTTTTTTGGTGTTGGTTTACGTTTGTTGAGACTTCTGTATTACATTTCTTGTTTTGATATGCTGCATTGTTATTTTGCTTTGTAACTACTTCTATGATCCCCCTTACTATTCTAAGTTTAAACCCAATTTTAGCTTCTGCATATCTTTGAAACTTCCTCTTCATTTGAAAGGACTGTAGCTATTATAGTATTTCCCTCTTTTTAGTGTGATGGTGTCATAGTTTTCATGATGTGACCACTGGCTCCCTTCTTTTAAAATTGTAGCTTTGAATGAATTTTGCTACTTCCCTAACTGAATAGGATTCTGGATGCTGTGTTCTGCATTGCCTCCTCCAATGTACACTTAATGGTTTGGAGGTTCTAAGCAAAGAGCTTCTTTCAGTAGTTCCTGTAGTTTTGGCTTGTTTTTTTTACAAAGTCTCTAAGTTTCTGTCTATCTGTGAATGTCTTAATTTCATCTTCACATTTGAGAGACAATTTTGCAGGATATGCATACCTTGATTGGGAATTTTTCTCCTTCAGGTTTTTGAATGTATTACTCCATTGCCTTCTTGCCAACAGTGTTTCTCTCAAGAAGTCAGATTCCCTCTGAATGTTAGCTTAGCTTTGAATCTTGCTACCTTTAAGAGCCTCTCTTTATGTTTCAAATTATTAAGTTTGAGTGTAGTACGTCTTGATGTCTTTCTTTAGGGTCTAGCTTTTGTGGCATTTGATATGCATCTTGAACATCTATGTTCTTTTCTTTCATAATTTGAGGGAAGTTTTCTGTCTGTAACTCAACCACGATACTCTCTGTGTTTTTAGCTATCTGTGCCTCTTCAGGAACTCCAGTTATTCATACATTATTCCTCTTAAGAGAGTCTCACATGTTTGTTAATACTACTTCATTGTTCTTATTTCTTTTCTCTGATTTCTCCTCATAAATGCTGGTGTCAGTTGATCTATCCACAAGGCCAGTAAGTCAGACTTCCATTTTCTCTGTTATCCTCTTTTGGGTTTTGATTGAATTGTTTAATACTGCAATTTTTAATGTAATGTTATTGATCTGCTGAATTTCAAATCATTGTTGTTTCATCAGTTCACATAACTTGCTAAAGTTTTAGTTTTGTGCTGCCACATTTTTCTAAGTCTCCAGGAAGGCTCTGTGTATTATTCTTTTGTACTCAACCTCTCATACTTTCACAAAGGCTTCTTAATCTGGGAAGTTGTTTTTGATTATTTATTTTGGTAGTTTTCCAGAACCATGGTCCACTGTTTCTTTTTTTTCCTATTTTTTTTTATTTTTATTTAACGTAACTGAGTGAAAATGTACATTCACATGTAAATTTACATGCCCCCTATATGCAGCTTCCGCTGCTCTCCCTGTCCGGTGACTGCACATTATTCCTCTCTGCTCCATACATGTCTCATCCTCCCAACAGTCGCCTTTCCCCTCCTCTCCTCCCACTCCCCTTCCTCCAGCCAGAGGTCAGCAAGATGATATCCTATAGATGTATAGAACCATAAAGTGCTTCCAACATATGGTTACTCTGCATTGCCATGTCCATTCCATTCCTGTCCAAAGAGTGGACCTTTGTTATAATTTATGGGAACGGGCAGCATCAGGGCCGGGGGCCATGCTCTCAGAGGAACCCCAGAACTGCTGGACCATCAATTGAGGTCTTTTAGTGGAGATCTCATGATGTACCTCTTTTTATTCTTGTGTTGCCGGTGAGGCTCCTCTCTGTGAGCTCCGTCATGGCTATCACTGGTGGTGGCCGGGCACCATCTGGTTCTTCCAGTCCCAGGTCGATGTAGGTACCCACTCTTGTGGGTCTCTCTGTCTTCTCGGTTGTCTTTACCGCATGCCATTTTGGCCCTCGGTGAGCATCCGTTCCTGCTGAGTTGGGACCATTTGCTGTCTCCTCAGATGGCAGCTTGGCAGCTTTTAATACTCCAGACGCCACTCACCAATGTGGGGTGCAGAGAGCTCTCTTAGCAAAACGCTAGTTGTGCCAATTAGCCTGGAATTCGCCTAAGAGCATGGTCCCCCGCCCCCCACCCCAGCTACTCTATCCTTGCAGTATTGAGTCAAGATGGAAGGAGTACTCAAGTTATGCTGAAGTCCGCTTAATGTTGTTCTTGTTCCTAATGTGTGCTGTCACTGCTTTCTCCCAACTAGATTTCTAGTAACTACCTAAATTAAACCCTCCCCCCCTCGCCCTCCCTCCCTCCCTCCCCTCCCTTGCAGCTGTCAAAGAGTCTTTTCTTCTATACACGAGTCTGTTTTTGAGATCTTATCGTAGAGGTCTCATACAGTATTTGTCCTTTTGTCGCTGACTACTGTCACTCAACATAATGTCTTCCAGTTGAAACCAGGTTAGGAGATGTTTCCTGAAATCATCGTTATTCTTTATCATTGCATAGTGATCCATTGAGTATGTGTACCACAGTTTACCTATCCATTCTTCTGATGTTGGGCATCTGGGTTGATTCCACCTTTTTGCTATTGTGGACTGTGCCGCGATAAACATTCTGGTGCATGTGTCCGTCGGTGTGAAAGGCCTTGAATCTGTAGGATATATTCCAAGTAGTGGAATTACTGGGTCAAATGGTATATCAATATCCATTTTTTAAGGAAGCGCCAGATTGCCTTCGAAAGAGGCTGGACCATTTTGAAACCCCACCAACAGTGTAGGAGGGTTCCACTTTCTCCACAGCCTCTCCAGCATTTGTTGTTTTGTGTTTTCTGGATCATGGCCAATCTTGTTGGGGTGAGATGGTATCTCATTGTTGTCTTGATTTGAATTTCTTTAATAGCTAAAGATCATGAACATGTCCGCATGTGTTTTTTGGCTGCCTGGATCTCCTCTTTAGTGAAATATCTGTCCATCTCCTTTGCCCATCGCTTAATTGGATGGTTTATCTTCTTGTTATTGATATTTTGTAGTATCTTATAGATTATGGAGATCAGGCGTCGATCTGACATAGAGTTGCCAAATATTTTTTCCCACTCTGTGGGTGTTCTTTTAATTCTATTAATAAAGTCTTTGGATGAGCAAAAGTGTTTGATTCTTAATAGTTCCCATTTATCTACTTACTCTTCTGTTGATTGAGGTTTCTTTGACAGATTTTGGAGTCTGTCCTCATTGTGTATTAAAACTTCCATTGTTGTTCCTACCTTTTCTTGGATGTCCACTGTTTCTTTAAATGTTTAGCAAGGGTTTGTTGCCTTCAGGTCATCTAGAGGCTTCTTAGTTTCTCTGTTACCTCAACCAGATCTTACGTATATTTCTGAGAAGAGAGTTGGTCAATAGCTGCCTCTATGTACTCTACTGTTTGGACCCAGTGGATTCTCTGAAGTGTTAGGCTCTGCTTCTTGGTTGGCAAAAATGATGCCCTATTTATGAAGTTACTGCGGGGCTGTCAAGTGACCACATGATGTGGGTCAGTAAAGGCTGGAAGAGATGCCATTGGGCTGCTCAGTAGTTATTTCTCCAGGCAGTCTCATTTTCACAAGCTGGGAGATGTCCAAGAGCTACCGAGATCAATCAGGCCATCAGGTGTGGCAGACTCTGCCTTCTGGCTGACAGCAGAAGCCCCTCTTCAGCCATCCCCAGATGCTATGATGTAGTTCAAATTAAGGAGGGGTTTGGGCCTTATTGCCATCCTTAGGTGTCCCCCATCTGTAAGGTAACACTGTTCTAAACATAGCTTTTCTGCTGGAAAAGTGCTTTTTGGACTAGCCCTGCTTTTCTGCTTGGGAAATAGACCCTGCTGAGTCCTCTGGATGGGTGACTCCACCTCCCTCCCAACCAAATTGGCATCCCAGCCAAACTTCCCTTCACACCAGGAAACAGCAGAATGTATGGTGGAGCTCAGAAAAAGAGAGGGTAGAGGGGCAGTGTTACACTCAGTTAGCAGCTGGGCTCTCAAAATGTGGCTCTCCTGTGCACTGTCTCTCTGCTGGGCTAAATGCTGCTTACTTTACTGCTGCAGTTCACTGCAGTGTATTGTACACTGCACTGTATTTTCTGGCTCATGCCCATCTCCCACCTCCTAGATTACAAAAAAAATGTATCAGGGCCTGTAGTCTGCCCAAATAGTGAGTCAGCAGGAGAGGGGCTCAGCATGCACTGGCTGGTATTAGAGAGTGGTAGTTCCTCATATAATGGCATGTAGTCCAACCTGACAACCCTGTGCTGTATCCTAGGGCTCCTTGGGTATCCATACTGCTCTGTTCAGTTACAAATTAAGGCCTTAATTTTCAGGGAGAATTGAGGACACATATGCCTAGTCTGGCCCCTTCCCTCTATATATTTTAATTTTTAACTGCTTGTTGTTGTTAGATACCATGAAGTCCAATTTATAATGACCTTAATGTACCACAGAATAAGCATTGCCTTACCCTGCAGTGTCCTGCTGTTATTTGCTATGCTTGAGTCCTTTTTTGCAGCCACTGTGACAGTTTATTCTGTGGAATGTTGTCTCCCTTTCAACAGATCCTCAAATCTCCAAATATGGTGTCTACTGATAATATGACCAAAATACGTGAGATGAAGTCTTGCAATCCTTGCTGGAAAGGGAGCATTATGGTTGTACTTATTCCAAGACAAATTTTTTTTTTTTTTTCTGGCAGTTCACAGTATATTCAGTATTGTTCACTAATACCATAATTCAAAGACATCAATTGTTCTTCATTCTTCCTTATTCATTGTCCAGCTTTCATATGCATAAAAGGATATTGAGGATACCATTACTTGGGTCAGGCACACTTTAGTCCTCAAAGGGATGTCTTGGTTTTCAACTCTTTAAGGAATTCTTCTTTAGAAGGTTTTCTCTGTACAAGAACACATCATCTGATTTCTTGACTGCTGATTCCATAGATTGATTGTTGAGTCAAGCAAAACAAAATCCTTGACAGACTCTATATTTTCTCCATTTATTGTAATATTGCTATTGTTCTATATGTGAAGATTTGTGTTTTATTCATATTGCAGTCTATGCTAAAGCCTGGGGACTTTGCTTTTCACTAAAATATTCTTTAAGTCCTCTTCACTTCAGCAAACAAGGTTGTGTCAACTTCATGTCACAGATTTTCAATACATCCACCAATCCCGATGTCATGTTAATCTTCAAGTACTCCGGGTTCTCTGATTATTTGCTCAAAGACCAAATGAATACGAATGGTGAAAGAAAACAACCCTAATGCACATCTTTCCTGAATTTAAACTACACAGTATTTCCTTGTTGTATTTGAATGACTGTCTCTTGGTGTATGTACAGGTTCATTACGAGCATGATTAGATATTCTAGAATTCCCATTCTTTGCAATATTATCCATAATTTACTATGATACACATGGTTAAATGCCTGTGCCTAGGGAACAAAACACAAGTAAAAATCTTTCTGGTATTCTCTACTTTCAGTCATGATCTATCTGATATCAACAACGATAATGCTCACCCCATATCCTCTAATCTACCTTTACCTTTTGGGATTTCTTTATCAATACATTCTTAAAACTACTTTTGAATGATCTTCAACAAAATTGTACTTGTTTGTGACACTAATGATGCTTTTCAATACTTTCCACATTATGCTGGATGATTTTTGTTTGGAATGGGACAAATAAGGATCTCTTCCACTCTGTTGACCAAGAAGCTGTATTGCAACTTTTGTGACATAGAATAGTAAGTACTTCTAATGCTACATCCATTTGTTCAACTGTCTCAGCTGGCACTGCATCAATTCTGGATCGTTATTTTTCACTATTGTCTTCAGTATGTATTGGTCTTCTTCCTTCAGTAACATCAGGTCTTGACCATATGCTATTGCTTGCAATGGCTGAACAGTTCTTTTTAGTGCAGTGACTCTGACTATTCATTCTATCATTTTTGATATTTCCTTTGTTGTTCGTCATTTAATAAATTCCCAATAGAATCCTTCAGTTCTGCAACTTGAATCTTGAATACTTTCTTACATTATCTGAGTTTGAGAAGTGACAAGTGTTTTCTTTCTTCTTGATTTTCCAGCTTTGCACATTTCATTAAAATTCTTAGTCTTCTCAAGATTCCCTTTGAAATCTTCTGTTCTGCTCTCCTCCTTTACCATTTCTTCTGTTTGCATTTGATATTCTATGTTTTAAGAGCAAGTTTCTGAGTCTCTTCTGGTATTAATTTTGTCTTTTTCTTTCTTCCCTATCTTTTGAGTGACCTTTTACTTTCTTTATGCATGTTGCCCTTGAAGTCATTCTACAACTCTTCTAATCTTCAGTCATTAGTGTTCAGTGTGCCAAATCTATTCCTGCAGTAGATAAATTCACCTCTAAATTCAGGTGAATACATATATTCAAGGTCGTACTTGCTGTAATTTTCTTCAGCTTTAACTTGAATTTGCACATGAACAGTTTTTCTCTTTCCACAGATGTAGTCAGTTTAATTCCTAGGCATTCCTCCTGGTGAAGTCCTCATGTATTGTCTCTATTTATGTTGTTGAAAAAGGTATTTGCAAAGAGAAAGTCGCTGGTCTTACAAAATGCTATCATGCGATCTCTGGTGTCAGTTCCATAAGTAAGACCACCTTTTCCAATTACGCATCCTTCTTCTTTGTTTCCAACTATCATATTCTAATTACTAGTTGTTATCAATGTATCGTGATTGTGTATTTGATCAATTTCAGACTGCAGAAGTTGGTAAAAATCTTTAGTTTCCTCATTTTTGGCATTAGCTGTAGGTGCATAAATTTGAATAATACTCTTGTTAACTGGTCTACCTTGGAAGGTTATGAATATTATTCTATCACTGACAGGATTGTATGACAGGATAGATTTGACTGAAATGTTCTTTTTGACAATGTATGTGACACTATTTCTTTTCAATTTATTGTGAATTCCATAGGAATAAAAAACGATAAGAGGCAACCCTAAAACAAAAAAGAAAGAATATTAGCATGTGCATTTACAGAACAGAAACTCCATAGTGAAACAAGAAGCCCTTTGATAATAAAAATCATCATTATGGAACTCCATTGTGAAATGAGAAACCATTTGATAATAATAATAAGCATTATGGGGAGCATGTGATGAGAATCATGGCCACATTAGTAGTTGTAAAAATTACTGAACAATTTTACAATGTGCTAGAACTCTACTAAGTCTTTTATGGTTTTAATTTATTTAACTTTACCTAAAATCCTGCAGGACAGGATTCTATCTTTTGGAGAACTGAAGTACAAGGCAGGAAATCAGGGTTTCTGTCTAGAACATTCTTTGACCCAAGACTGTGGTTGTCTTTCCTTCTCTTTGAAATTATGCTTTATATTGCAACTGGTCTTAGTTATATTGAGACAGCCATGAGGATTTAAAATATTTATGAGCAAAGAAACCAGGCTGAATTTTGTAGATTTAGCTTAGTAAGATCCTAAAATTTGAGTGTGATGATTTTCACTCAGTTCAGAAATGTAACACAGTAGGCAAGCTGTTGAATTTTGCATGAGATAAAACATATTTTTGCTCTACCAAGCCATACCTATGCATACAGTTAAGTTTTTCAGGTAATTACTTCCAGGTGCTTGCCTATAGGAATTCATCGCAATGCAATGAAATCAGAGTAATAAACTCATCAGCAAAAATTAACCCATAGGTATGTTACAGAGACACGTACATTTAAATGGCATCAGTATTATAATTTGTGGATTCTAGATGTTTATGTTCATGATGAAGACAATCTCCTCCTGGGTAATTAGAAAGATCTACATACAACTGAAAGTGTTTGACATTATCCTAAGCTCATTTGAATATTTCATAAGCTAATTTTTTTAAAAGAGAGATTTAGATTTTCATTCTTTACCTATAGAAATCTTTAAGATTGAATTGTCCCAGTATTGTAGCTAAATGAAACACAGTGCAACTTCCTCTTTACTTTCTCTTCTCCTGACTGAAAGTTCTATTAACTGCTAGATGACTTTAAATTGAATCTTAAAAATCAGTTTTAGTGAAGAGAACACAGTTTTTCCGAACTTTCTTTGTAGCATTTTCTTCTTTTTAAATCTTGCCTTGCATTACTGAGTTGCCTTCAAATTACATTTGAGAAAGATAAATTCCTAATCATTTAAATGGCATAGCTGTGTTACTGCATTTGAAAATATTGAAATAAAAATAAGACTCCTAGTAAGACAACACTAAATTGGACATAAAATAAATAAATAAATCTGAGATGATCCCTACTATGATAAAGATAGACTTTCCCAAACATGCAGGCTGTGAAATTAGAATAGTCCTATCAGAATAACAGCTTGGAATTAAAGTTGTTGTGCATATATAAAAAAGATGTTATCTAACATAAAATGCTGAGAATTCTAAGAGATTATGGAGAGTTTATACTGTTGTTCATGTTAAAGTAAAGTGTTTCCACTCAAGCAGCAAACATTTCACTGAGCACCTGTTACAAAATCTCTGTGGTACAAAAACTGTTAGTTAACGAGGAACTATACCCATAAAAACATGTAATCTTTAAGTAAATATTTACAAAATATGGACAGGTTGACAGTTTGAGCTCACCAGTGACTCTGAGGGACAAAGATATAGAAATTTGCTTCCATAAAAGTTTAGAGCCTTGGAAATCTTATGGGGTGGTACTACAGAGCTTCATAGTTTCACAAAAGGTCAGAATGGAAATGCTGGTAGTGTAATGGTTAAGTGCTCTGTCCACCAACAGGAAGGCTGTGGTTCAAATCCACAAGGCACTCTTTGGAAGCTCTGTGGGGCAGTTCCTTTTTTTTTCTTGGTCCCTCACTGAGAATTTATTTATTTTGATTACATTTTATAGCACTTGATCTACTCGTTCTGGAAGAGAATCAATGTAGAGAGTAAAAACAGACATGAGCAATTCAAGCACATGCATTGCCCTAACTATATGACAGCTCTATGTCCTACTCACCGTCATGTAAAATGGAATCGTTGACGGATGTAAAGGAATGTTGCTGATTAACTGTGAGTTTCTTATTTGCCTAGGATTTAGGAGTATCGTGCTCACATTTTTCAGTCTTTGGTACATAACCACCCATGTTCTATGGGGCAGTTGTACTCTGATATCTAGGGTCTCTGTGAGTCAGAATTGACTCAACAGCAGTGGATTTTTCAGTGGAAGAGTCAGGATTGACTTCACAGCAATGTATTTTTTACTTACAAATAAGAAAAAAGTATACAAATTACAACCATTTTAAATTATCCATTTTGCCATATATTTTGGAGCTGTGTTCTGTCTTAGGAGTCTTTGAGTGGTACAAATAGTTAACATGTTTCACAACTAATCAGAAAGTTAAAGGTTCATCTACACACAGAATTCCTCAGTAGAAAGACCTGAACTATTTCAAAAAAGTCAGTCATTGAAATTCTGTGGAACACAGTTCTCCTCTTACACACAAGGGGCCACCACAAGTTGGAACTGACTTGAGGACTCACATAAGGCAACTTGCATATGCAATTTTTATTCAAATTATTACAAAGTTTTTAGGAAATAATGTAACTGAATAATATTCAATTTGGAAGGCCAGTTTAAAAGAGATCATTCATCTTTATTTTATCTAGCATCTTCATTTTCATTTATTTGCAGTAAGGAGCATTAAAGATAGTAAGAACTTAACTACTGGAAAAAATCCTGTGAATCAGGATAAAGAATTTCAGAAAAAAAATACTTTAAAGTTACCAGTGCTTATTTAGCAAAATTACCCTACAAATATCAAAAACTATAAAAAAATGTGTCACCACACTCATGGCAGTTGAGTTGATTCCAACTCATAGTGGCCCTATAGGACAGAGTAGAACTTTTCCATAGAGTTTCCAACAGGCTAGTGGTTTGAAACTGCTAGTCTTTTGGTTCTCAGCCTAGCTCTCACAGAAATTCACAAAATAAACACGAAAAAATCTGTTCTAAGTGAACTGGTATGCGAAACTTATCAAGAAGTAGAACATTTCTAAAATGAACTGAGATGCAAGTATTGACTTAAAAAAAGTTATTGTTTTTTTGTCTTGTCTTGTTTTTAAATAGTATAAAAAGTGTGTAACTGTTGAAGGTTAAAAAAAAAGAACAGCAGGACTGAACTATTTACTCAACCAAAACTTACATGTGTTTGGCAAGGGAAGACTGGACCAACAAAATTCTAATCATTTTATTGTGCAGAAAGTAAAGACTGTTTAAACATCATAGGACAATTTAAAAAAGAAAAATTAGTAGTAGAGTAAAATGAACAAAACACAAGATTAAGAACTTTCTAAAAGAGGAAAACTTATAGTCCATAGAGTTATAAAGACAAAATCATACTATTAGAAATCATGGTGGTACAGTGGCTAAGTGCTAGGAGTGCTAATCTAAAGATTAGCTGTTCAAGTTTACCAGGTGCTCCTTGGAAACTCTACAGGGCACTTCTATTCTGTCCTATGGGTTCGCTATGAGTTAGAACCTACTTAACAGCAGTGAGTTTTTAACCATACTACTAAATCAGGAATATGTGAAATTAAAATCAAAATGAAATATCATATTTTGCTCATTTGATTGGCAATATGTTTAGTAACACAAAGAATGATAATACTGATCAATATAACTATAGGCTTACTATGATTTGGAATTGACTCAGTGGAACTTGGTTTGGTTTTTGGGTTTATAATTATTGTAGTATTGTTATTACAATCACTGTCGAAAACAAATTAGAATAGCTATATAATTACAAGTTTATATATCATAAAATATAGTTATACAACTTGTAGGTAATTCCTAACAGAAACTTGAATACTTAGATATCTACAATCATGGAAGTTCATGTTCATAGTAGTACTGCATATAAACAGAGAAATTCATATACACATATGAATTCATATATACATGTACGAATTTTGTGAAGAATGATGACATGAGCTGTCAAACTGAACAATATCATGTACTAGCAAAATTTTACTGAAGGTCATTAAATAATGGTTACAGCCATACACTAACAAGGAAATTCCAGAAGTTTAAACCAGATTCAGAAAAGAATGTGCAGTCAGGGATACGACAGCCTATGTCAAACAGATTTTCGGTCGACTGTGGAGAATACCAAAAAAAATGTTCACTGTTTTTTATTGACTCTGTGAAGGTATCCAATTTTGTGAATCATGACAAATTATGGATAGTATTACAAAAAATTCCAGGATGCTTACATATGCTTATGTAAAACATATGCATGGATCAAAAGAAGTCATTTGTATAGAACAAGAGAATATTGAATGGCTTAAAATTAGAAAAGAGGTATGACATGATTTTCATCCTTTTACTTTACTTATTCAATCTGCACACTGACAAAATCTGAGAAGTTGAACCATATGAAAAATGTAGCATTAGGATTGGAGGAACATTTATTAACAATCTGCAAGATGAAGATGACATAACCTTGTCTAAAATAAAGAGGATTTCAGGCACTTATTGATGAGGTAAAATGTTACAACATTCTGTATAAATTACACATAAACGTAAAGGAAACAAAATCCTCACAATTGGAACAATAACTCACTTCATGATAACTGGTGAAGAAATTGAAATTGTCAAGGGTTTCATTCTAGAGCAATAAGTAATGCCCAAGAAAGTAACACTTAAGAAGCCAGATAATACATTGTATTAGACAAATCTGCTGAAAAAGAACTCTACAAAATATTAAAAGGCAAAAATGTGTGTCATTTTGATGACTAAGATGCACCTGACGCCATCACAGTCTTTTCAATGATTTCAAATGCTTGTGTTTGAACATCTAAGAATGTATAAGGAGTATTAGCAAAGTTAAATTGTGGCACTGATAAAGGATAATGAATATAACATGGGCTGCCAGAAGAATCAATAAAAGAGTTTAGGGAGAAGTACTGATAGAATGCTTCTTCAAAGCTAAGAAGGCTGGAGCTTGTCTTTTTTACCTTGAGTGCATCATCAAGGCAAATAAATAGCTAGAAAAGTACATCCAGTTTACTATGAATTAGAATCAACTTAATGTCAAAGGTTTTTTTTTTTTTTATTTAACATAACTGAGTGAAAATGTACATTCACATGTAAATTTACATGCCCCCCTATACGGAGCTTCCACTGCTCTCCCTGTCTCCTTCCCAACAGTCTCCTTTCCCCTCCTCTCCGTCCACTCCCCTTCCTCCAGCCAGAGGTCAGCAAGATGATATCCTATAGATGTATAGAACCATAAAGTGCTTCCAACATATGGTTACTCTGCATTGCCAAGTCCATTCCATTCCTGTCCAAAGAGTGGACCTTTGTTATAATTTATGGAAACGGGCAGCATCAGGGCCAGGGGCCATGCTCTCAGAGGAACCCCAAAACCACTGGACCATCAATTGAGGTCTTTTATAGGAGATCTCATGATGCACCTCTTTTTATTCTTGTGTTGCCAGTGAGGCTCCTCTCTGTGAGCTCCGTCATGGCTATCACTGGTGGTGGCCGGGCACCATCCGGTTCTTCCGGTCCCAGGTCGATGTAGGCACCCACTCTTGTGGGTCTCTCTGTCTTCTTGGTTGTCTTTACCACATGCCATTTTGGCCCTCGGTGAGCATCCGTTCCTGCTGAGTTGGGACCATTTGCTGTGTCCTCAGATGGCAACTTGGCAGCTTTTAAGACTCCAGACGCCACTCACCAATGTGGGGTGCAGAGAGCTCTCTTAGCAAAACGCTAGTTGTGCCAATTGGCCTGGAATTCGCCTAAGAGCATGGTCCCCCGCCCCCTGCTCCAGCTACTCTATCCTTGCAGTATTGAGTTAAGATGGAAGGAGTACTCAAGTTATGCTGAAGTCCACTTAATGTTGTTCTTGTTCCTAATGTGTGCTGTCACCGCTTTCTCCCAACTAGATTTCTAGTAACTACCTAAACTAAACCCTCCCCCCCTCGCCCTCCCTCCCTCCCCTCCCTTGCAGCTGTCAAAGAGTCTTTTCTTCTATACACGAGTCTGTTTTTGAGATCTTATCATAGAGGTCTCATACAGTATTTGTCCTTTTGTCACTGACTACTGTCACTCAACATAATGTCCTCCAGTTGAAACCAGGTTAGGAGATGTTTCCTGGAATCATTGTTATTCTGTATCATTGCGTAGTGCTCCATTGAGTATATGTACCACAGTTTACCTATCCATTCTTCTATTGTTGGGCATCTGGGTTGATTCCACCTTTTTGCTATTGTGGACTGTGCCGCGATAAACATTCTGGTGCATGTGTCCGTTGATGTGAAAGGCCTTGAATCTGTAGGATATATTCCAAGTAGTGGAATTACTGTGTCAAATGGTATATCGATATCCATTTTTTTAAGGAAGCACCAGATTGCCTTCAAAAGAGGCTGGACCATTTTGCAACCCCACCAACAGTGTAGGAGGGTTCCACTTTCTCCACAGCCTCTCCAGCATTTGTTGTTTTGTGTTTTCTGGATCATGGCCAATCTTGTTGGGGTGAGACGGTATCTCATTGTTGTCTTGATGTTGTTGTTTTTAATTTGCTAAAGTGGAGGATGGTGGTGAAACGCTGGTTAAGTGCTACATCTGCTAACTGAAAGGTCAGCAATTTGAACCCAACAGGCACTCCTTGGAAATTCTATGGGGCAGTTAGTTCTATTTTGCTTTATAGGGTCACTATGAGTTGGAATTGACTTTACAGCAAAGTGTTTGGCTTTTGGTGGAGGGTCAGAAAAAGTGAAGGAGTAATACTATGGCAGAAACAACTGGCTCAAGCATACCAAAGATTTGGAAGGTAGCACAGACTAGGCAGCATTTCATTCTACTATATGTAAGATCACCCTGAGTAGGAATCAACTCAAAACTAAATCTACAAAATTTTAGCAATGTCTTAGTTCTTAAGTGGGGTTCTATATTCGTGAGAGTTTAAGTTTATTATGAAAGTAAATATAAAATCAGAGATTAAAATAAAATAATCTGTTAAAATATAAAAACAAGGCAAGTCATGCCTAAATTAATGCCTTAAATTAGTGGAATTTTGTGAAACTGAGGTTGTTTTTTTGTTTAATGGAAGCACTTTTTGTCAGTTTCTTTATGAATTAAAATATTCCAAGAGTATTCTAGAAGCAGTGGCCTGTTTTAATATTATTGTACAGAGAGGTGAGAAATAATGAAGAAAAGAAGATCAGGAAGAAGACAGAAAGACTGACTTTCTCAAACTGGCAAACTTCTCTGTTTTTGCAAGTTATATCAAACAATCTTGAAGGTTTTGCTTTCTCCTTTTTATATCTCAGCAATTAACTGAAATTCTTAAATTCTGAATTCTAATTATTCTACATATAGACTTTTTTCTTCTTTGCCAAGCCAAGTGCCGTATACTAAATATATTTCACAAATAATTACTTTGTGCTAGACATCATATTTCACTGACTTTTGTCATTTGATCTTCATATGAGAATTTTTATTAGTTTATTTATTTATTTATTTTAATTATGACTGAGTGAAAATGTACATTCCCATATAAATTTACATGCCCACCTATATGCAGCTTCCACTGCTCTCCCTGCCCGGTGACAGCACACTATTCCTCTCTGCTCCACACATGTCTCATTCTCCCAACAGTCTCCTTTCCCCTCCTCTCCACTCACTCCCCTTACTCCAGCCAGAGGTCAGCAGGATGATATCCTATAGATGCATAGAACCATAAAGTGCATCCAATATGTGGCCACTCTGCATCACCAAGTCCAATCCATTTGTGTCCAAAGAGTGGACCTTCGCTATGATTTATGGGCAAGGGCAGCATCAGGGCTCCAGGCCATGCTCCCAGGGGAACCCCGAAGCTGCTGGACCATCAACTGTGGTCCTTTAGTGGAGATCTCAGGTGCACCCCTTTTTATTCTTGTGTTGCCAGTAAGACTCAATTTTGTGAGCTCCATCATGGCTGTCACAGGTGGTGGCCAGGCACAATCTGGTTCTTCCTGTCCCAAGTTGATGTAGGCACCCACTCATGTGGATCTCCATAAGAGAAATTAAAAAAAAAAAAAATCACACCTGAACAAATTAAGATTAACACAGGCAACATAATGAGTCAAGTGAATAAAAAAATAGAAGTTACCAGAATTTTGTACAATTTATTTTGACACTTCATTTCATGTGTTCATGACTGTAACTGACCCTATTTCAGCTCTCAGTATTTATCAAGCATACATACTTTTCCTTATAGGGAAAGGAAACATATATAAAAGCCTTCTTGGAAGCAAGATCAACATAGTGGATTAGTCAGATATTTCCCATGTACCTTCTTGCAACAACCCAACCCACTGCTGTTGAGTTGATTCCAACTCGTAGTGACTGCATAGGACAGAATAGAGCTGCTCCATAGAGTTTCCAAGGAGTGCATGCTGGGCTCAAACTGTTGACCTTTTGGTTAGTGGAAGTAGTACTTAACCAGTATGCTACCAGGGTTTCCTCTTACCACAAAACCCACTGCTGTCAAGTTGATTCTGACTCACAAGTGACCTATAAACCAAGTAGAAATACCCTATAGAGTTTCCAAAGAGTACCTGGTTGATTTAAATTGCCAACTTTCTCATTTAACAACCACAGCTCTTGAACACTATGCCATCAGGGTTTCCTACAAAGATCCTCCAAAATGAGTGATTCTGTTATATGTGACAATCTAGGAGCCCTGAATATCAAAGGCAAAATTGAAGAACCTGCCTGAGCAGCAGGGGAAGAGACACAGACCAGAAGCAGCAAGGAATTTCCAGATGTGACCCGGCAGAAACTGGCACTGAGAAGCACAGATAGGCTGACAACTGGCAGTGAGATAGCAGTGACATCTGTGGTGCATTTTCCACGTGGGGAGAGACTGAGCGGAGAAGAGTCTACTCCAGTCTCCAGAATGCGTGAAAAGCAATGCTCAATTAACAAACAATAACAATATACACCTAATCTAGCACATGGACCCCAAACACCATTTTCAGAAAAACCTTTCTCTCCTTTACCATTCCCACCCTTTGTCCTACCCTGGGTCTTGAATTGGCTTCAGAAATTGCCATGTTCATTGAGCCAGAAGTAGACTCCATCACGTGACCTACGCCATTTTCCTGGCATTGGTTAGGGAGCAGGAAAAAGTAATCTACCACTTACTCTAAGCTGAGAACTCAGGACAGGTAGAGTCCTTTTGTCCTAGGCACAGACATAAGGTGTTCACAAATTTCTCATGTCTTTCACTACTGCCAAGACCTGTGTTCATTTCAACAGCATAGATTCTCACTAGCACAATGCGACAGGGTGTATAGCTGAAGTCTACCTTCAACTGTATAGGCTATATGATGAAGACACAGGTTTGTGATGTTTCAGACTGCTATGCATATGAAGCAGGGTTCTCATCTGCCTACATCAAGGGACTGAGTACTGGTGGCTCTACTCATACTAGCTAGCCACCCACAGCAGCAGTAAGAATAAGTGGTGACTTCCATTCCTTACAACCAATAATACTGGGTACCCATAGGCCAGTTGCAAAACCCACTCAGCTACATGATCTAGGGAACAGAGATACAATTTCCTCCAAAACACTTAGGGGCTGCTGTCACTCCCCTGTCTTGCTCAGTGTGTGACCTCCTACTACAAGCAGATACTTGTGCCTACACCAATCACCCCTGCCCTTCTAGAATTGCAGATGAGAACCTACACCTCACAGATGGTGACCAATGACCTAGATGTGACCAATGACTTAGACTTCATGCAAGAAAAATAAATGGACTCCTAGGTTCACACACTTAGTAACAGATTTAACCACTTAGTGAAAGGACATTAGAGCTTCATAGGTGCCAATGTTCAAATTAGCTCACGTGAGAAGCCTATCTGGGCATGTCAAAACCAAACCAGAAGCTACAACACAGCAAGCAAACATAAAATAAGTAAATAAATAACTTACTGATGCCTTGAAGGAGATAGTCAATATCAAATCGCATTAAGAGGCAAATTATGATGACTTGAGTGAGTTCCCAAAACAAAGAATCAAGAAATATTTCAGATGAAGAGAATTTCTGGGAACTGCAGCATGCAGAATACAAAAGTTTAATACATAAAACTTTTTAGGAGATCAAGAAGGAAATCAGGTAAAATGCAGAACAAGCCAAGGAACATGCTTTCAAAGCAATAGAGGACCTTAAGAAGATAAGAAAAAAAAAACCTTCACAACAACTGTCTCTCCGTGGAGAAACAGCAAACAGATACCCAGAAGATTAAAAATAAATTTTTAGAATTAGATAAATCAATAGAAAGTCATAGGAGTAAAAGTGAGAAAATGAAAGTCAGAATTAGTGAGATCGAAGAGAAGCAAATAACAACTTATTTGAGGAAAAAATCAGATAAGAGAATTAAAAAAAAAGAAACACTAAGAATTATATGAGACTTTATGAGAGATATAACCTGTGAGTGATTGGAATAATGGAACAGGGGGAATAACAGAAGATATGGACAGAATTGTTGAAGATCTGTTGGCAAAATCTTCCCTGACATTGTGAAAGATGAGAAGATATTATCCGAAATGCTCATTGAATACCGTGCAATGTAGATACCGAAAACAGGTCACCAAGAGAAAATTTTAAGATTATCTAGGAGTAAACAAAAAGTTGTCAACAAAAGACAGTCAATAAAACTTAAACTTAGATTACACAGCAGAAACCATGCAGGCAAGATGGCAATGAGATAAAATATATAAAGCCTTTAAGTATAAACAGGCTAAAGGCACTAATAAACAGAAAGTGGCAGAATGAATTACAAAAACACAATCCGTCTGTATGTTGCTTAAAAGTAACATACCTTAGACTTAAGGACAATAACAATGATGAAAAGAAAACTAAAACTCAAAGGATTGACAAAATAAGAAAAACAATCAAAAGATAGAAGGAGTGGCAATATATTAATTTCCAACAAAGTAGACTTTAAAGTAAACTCCATCAAGACGGATAAGAAGGAACACTGTATAATGATTAAAGTGTCCATAAACCAGGAGGACACAACCATTGTAACTATTTACACACCTAAGAAGGGGGCTCCAGAATATATAAAAAAATCTAACGGCATAGACAAGAGAGATAGACAGCCCCACAGTAAGAGTCTCCCTCTTGTCTGTTTGTCACACTGTGGGAACTTGCTTATTTCGGTGATACTGGAAGCTATGCCATCAGTATTTAGATATCAGCAGGGGCAGGTTTCAACTGAGCTTCCAGAGTAGGATGGACTGGGAGACAGGACCCAGCAGTGTACTCCTGAAAATAATTAGCCAGTGAAAATCTTACAAATAGCAGCATAACATTGTCAGATATAGTGCCTGAAAAAGAGCCACTCGGATTGGAAGGCACTCAAAAGATGACTAGGGTAGAGCTGCCCCCTCAAAGTCAAGCTGACTGCAATGATGTGGATGGAATAAAGCTTTCAGGACCTTCATTTGCAGATGTGGCATGACTTGAAATGAGGGGAAAAAACCCTGCAAACATACACTAGCAACTGGAAAAATGAATGCATGAAGTATGAATCTAGGAAAATTAGAAATCATCAAAAATGAAATGGAACAGATAAACATAGATATCCTAGGCATCAGTGAACTGAAGTGAACTGACACTGACCATTCTGAATTGGACAGTCATATGAACTACTATGTTGGGAATAAAAACCTGGAGAGGAATGGTATGCCATTCATGATCAAAAAGAATATTTCAAGATCTGTTCTGAAGCACAGTGTCAGTGATAGGATGATATCCATATGTCTACAAGGAAGACCAGTTATTACAACTCTGGTTAAATTTATGCATCAACTACTAAAGCAAAAGATGAAGAAATTCAAATTTACTCACCCACCACTGAGGTCAAAGATTTTTACCAGCTTTTGCAGTTCAAAATTGATCAAATATGCAATCAAGATGGAGTGATAATTACTGGTGATTGGAATGAGAAAGTTAGAAACAAAGAAGGACTGGTAGTTGAAAAATACAGACAAATGATGCCAGAGATCTCATGATAGAATTTTGCAAGACCAGTGACTTCTTCAAATAGGTTTTATCACCAACATGAACAGTGACTATATACATGGACCTCATGACACAGAATACACAGGAGTCAAATTAACTATATCCAGTCATTTGGAAAGAGATGATGGAAAAGCTGAATATCATCATTCAAAATAAGACCAGGTGCAGACTGTAGCACAAACCATCTATTGCTTGTGTCCAAGTTCAAATTGAAACCGAAGAAAATTAGAACAAGTCCACAAACACCAAAGTGGAACCTTGCGTATATCCCACTTGAGTTTACACACCATCTCAAGAACAGAATTGATGAGTTGAACTCTAATTTCTGAAGACCAGATGAGTTTTGGAATGACATCAAACACATCATCTATGAACAAAACAAGAGGTCATTAAAAAGACAGGAAAGAAAGACAAGGCCAAATTGGAGGTTAGAAAAGACCTTGAAACTTGCTCTGGAACAAGTAGCTAAAGCAAGACGAAGAAAGGAAAAAAAAACTGAACAGAAGACTTCAAAGGGCAACTCAAGAAGACAAAGTATTATAACAGCATGTGCAAAGAGCTGGAAATAGAAAATAAAAAGAACATGCTCTGTATTTCTCAAGCTGAAAGAATCAAAGAAAAAATTCAGGCCTAGAGTTGCAATAGTAAAGGACTGTACAGGGAAAACATTAAATGAATCAGGAAATACCAGAAGAAGAAGGCACGGATACACAGAATCATTATACCAGAAAGAACTGGTCAACATTCAACCATTTCAAGAGGTAGCATAAGATCAGGAACTGATAGTACTAAAGGAAGAAGTGGAAGCTACATTGAAGGTACTGGCAAAAATCAAGGCTCCAGGAATTGATGGGATATCAACTGAGATGTTTCAACAAATGGGTGTAGCACTGGAAGTGCTCACTCATCTATGCCAACAAATGTGGAAGAGAGCTACCTGGCCTATTTCCAAGAAAACTGATCCAATGGAATGTGAAAAGTTTCAAAAAATATCATTCATATCATAGTCAAGTAAAATTTTGCTCAAGATTGTTCAAAAGCGACTGCAGTGGTACATGCACAGGGAAGTGTCAGAAATTCAAGCCAGACTCAGAAAAGGATGTGGAGTCAGCTATATCATTACTGATGTCAGGTGGATCTTGGCTGAAAGCAGAGAACACCAGAGAGATATTTGTGCTTTCTTGGCTATGCAAAGGCATTCAACTGTGTGGATTATAACAAGTTATGGATAACATTGCAGAGAATGGGAATTATACAGCACTTAATTTTACTCATGAGGAAACTGTACATGGGTCAAAAGGCAGTTGTGCAGACAGAACAAGGGAACACTGCATGGTTTAAAATCAGGAAAGGTGTGCGTCAGGGTCGTATCCTTTCACCATACCTTGTCAATCTGTACGCTAAGCAAATAATCAGAGAAGCTGGACTATATGAAGAAAAATGAGGCAATAGTATGGGAGGAAGACTAATTAACAACCTGTTTTATGTAGCTGACATAACTGCTTGCTGAATGTGAAGAGGATTTGAAACACTGAAGAAGACTAAAGACCGCAGCCTTCAGTATGGATTGTACCTCAGTGTCAAGAAAACAAAAATCCTATAACTGGACAAGTAAAATGATATAATAGTAAATGGAGAAATTATTGAGGTCATCAAAGATTTTATTTTACTTGATTAAGCAATCAGCACCCATGGAAGCAGCAGTCAAGAAATCAGAAGACATATAGAAGACATACTGCATTGGGAAAATGTGCTGTCCTATAGGGTCTCCATGAGTTGGACTCAACTCGATGGAAGTGAGGTGTTTTTTTGTTTTTTTTTGTTTTTTTGGTTTTATTAAATCCATAATACTTCTTATACATCAATACTGACATATCACTTTTCAAGTGAGTTCTTTCAAATAACAGTCCACTTGCCACACACACATACACATACACATTCTACTGAGAGATATTCTATCTTGTCTCTCTATTTTATCTGTCTCCACAGCGACCTATGATACAATGCATTTTTTAGTTAGCAATTTGTTAATTGTACAGATTATTCTATTGACATATAAGCTGCAAAAGGGAGCTATTTTCATTTATAATTCAAATTCTCAGTACCTTTAATAATACCTGGCACAATCATGTTTGCTAACTAATTAAGTAAAAAACACATTTTTCAACAAAATTCATCATAGTAGTGTGCTTTCCTATGCCAAGGTTTTGAAGCACAGACATAAAGAAATTCTTTGGTCACAAATATTTGTTTCATTTCTGATTTTATGTTTCTTGAAGAAAGTTTAAAACTATAATATACCCACATTATATTCATCCATCAAAGATACTCCTTTTATTACTTTGCAGTTTAGCTATTCCTTTATAAATTTAACAAATATTTGACAAGGGATTGCCATTTATAAATTGCTAGTGGTGTTGTGGTTAAGAGCTATAGCTGCTAATGAAAAGGTATGCAGTTTGAACTCACTGGGGACTCCTTGGAACCTCTAAAGGGCAGTTCTATTCTATCCTATATGATCTCTATGAATGTGATTCAACTTAGCAGCCATGAGTTTGGTAATGGCAACAGGTATACTAGACAGCAAAGAAAGATTGATTGACAAAAGATATTTGTCATCACATATTATAATATTTGCCACATCATATTACGGAATTTTTCAATACTTAATCACCCTCTACAATAATGTATTAAGACTTTTTCTCCAGATCTTCCACAAATTTCATGATTCAATTTACATTGACATTTGCCTTATTCAGCATTTTCTACTCAGTGCTCAAAATTTCTTTTTGAACTTCATTTGAAGATGATAAATATTTGCTAAATACATTAACAGAAGGGATGAATTCCAGTGTACCAACTAAATGATGCTGTTGGTGTTCTGGCCAAGTGCCTTCTAGTTGGTTCTGACTCACAGTGATTTTATGTGACCTTATGTACAACAGAAAGAAACTGCCTGATCCATCCTCATCCTCACAACTGCGTGGCCATTGTTGCAGCCACTGTGTCAGTCTATCTCACTGAAGGTCCTCCCCTTTTTGGTGACCATCTACTTTACCAAGCATGATGTCCTCCTCCAGAGACTGTTCCCTCCTCAAAACATGCCCGAAGTAAGTGAATGTTGTCTCACCACATTTGGGTCTAAAGAGCATTTTGGTTGTACACCTTCCAAGACAGCATTCTTTATTGAGTTGGCAGTCCGTGGTATAGTTAGTATTTTTCACCGATACCGCAGTTCAAAGGTTTCAGTTCTTCTGTCTTCCTTAATTCATTGTTCAGCTTTCACATGCAGATTAGGTAGTTGAAAACACAGTGATGTAGCTTGGGTTAGGCACCTCTTAGTCTTCAAGGTAACATTTTTGATTTTCAGTCCTTTTGCCACTGATCTGCCCGGGGCAACGTGCTTTAGATTTATTGACTGTGTGTCCAAGTAAAATGAGATCCTTAAAAACTTTGATAGTTTCTCCATTTATTATGATGGTGATTATTGTTCCTGTTGAGAGGATTTTTGTGTTGTTTTATTTTGAGGTGTAACTGACACTGCAGATTGCAGTCTTTGATCTATATCAGGAAGAGCTTCAAGTCCTCTTTATTTTCACAAGCAAAATTGTTACGTCTGCATAATGTGGATTGTTAATATAGCTTCCTCCATGATTGATGCCCTATTCTTCTTCATATAGGCCAGTGTCTCAGATTATTTGCTCAGTGAACACACTGAATAGGTATTGTGAAAGGATACAACACTGACCCACACCTTTCGTGACTTCAAATTGTGTGGTATCCAATTGTTGTATTCAAACAACTGCTCTTTAACTGTGTATAGGTTCCTCACGAACACAATTAAGTGCTCTAGAATTCCAATTCTCCTCAAATTTTTCCCTAATTGATATGATCTACATAGTCAAAAGCCTTTGAAAAATCAATAAAACACAGGTAAACCTTTTCCTAGTATTCCGTACTTTCAGCCAGGCTTCAACTGACATCAGAAATGATATACCTGGTTCCATGTCTGTCTGTGAATCTGGCTTGAATTTCTGGCAGTACCTAGTTGATATAATGTAGTTGCTTTTGACTGATCTTCAGAAAATTTTACTTGTTCTATTGTGACATTAATGATATTATTCACTAGTGTCCACATTCACTTAGATTGCCTTTCTTGGGATAAGCATAAATATGGATCTCTTTCAGCTGGTTGGCCAGATAGCTGTCTTCCAAATTTCTTGGCATAGACAAAAGAGCAATTCCAGTGTTGCTTCCATTCACTGAAACATCACAGTTGGCATTTTGTCAATGCCTAGACTCTTAGTTTTTACCAATTTCTTCAGTACAACTTGGACTGTTTCTTTCAGCACCATTAGGAACGGCAGAGTCAAAGTAGAGTTCACCTTAAGACATAGATGAGCTCAAGCTTGCAGGATCTTCATTTGTTGATGTGGTATGACTCAAAATGAGCAGAAACAGTTACAAGTATACCTTCTTTTTTTTAATTTTTATTTTGATTTAACGTAACTGAGTGAAAATGTACATTGCCATATAAATTTACATGCCCACCTATATGCAGCTTCCACTGCTCTCCCTGTCTGGTGACAGCACACTATTCCTCTCTGCTCCATACGTGTGTCATCCACCCAACAGCCTCCTTTCCCCACCTCTCCATCCACTCCCCTTCCTCCAGCCAGACGTCAGCAAGATGATATCCTATAGATGTATAGAACCATAAAGTGCTTCCAATATATGATCACTCTGCATTGCCAAGTCCAATCCATTTCTGTCCAAAGAGTGGACCTTTGTTATAATTTATGGGAAAGGGCAGCATCAGGGCAGGGGGCGATGCTCTCAGAGGAACCCCAAAACCGCTGGACCATCAACTGAGGTCTTTTAGTGGAGATCTCATAATGCACCTCTTTTTATTCTTGTTTTGCCAGTGAGACTCCTCTCTGTGAGCTCCGTCATGGCTATCACTGGTGGTGGCCGGGCACCATCCGGTTCTTCCAGTCCCAAGTCGATGTAGGCACCCATTCTTGTGGGTCTCTCTGTCTTCTCAGTTGTCTTTACCGCATGTCACTTTGGTCCTCGGTGAGCATCCGTTCCTGCTGAGTTGGGACCATTTGCTGGGTCCTCGGATGGCAGCTTGGCAGCTTTTAAGACCCCAGACGCCACTCACCAATGTGGGGTGCAGAGAGCTCTCTTAGCAAAACACTAGTTGTGCCAATTGGCCTGGAGTTCGCCTAAGGGCATGGTTCCCTGCCCCCCGCCCCAGCTACTCTATCCTTGCAGTCTTGAATTAAGATGGAAGGAGTACTCAAGTTATGCTGAAGTCCACTTAATGTTGTTCTTGTTTCTAATGTGTGCTATCACTGCTTTCTCCCAACTAGATTTCTATTAACTATCTAAACTAAACCCTCCCCCCTCCCCCTCCCTCCCTCCCCTCCCTTGCAGCTGTCAAAGAGTCTTTTCTTCTATACACAAGTCTGTTTTTGAGATCTTATCGTAGAGGTCTCATACAGTATTTGTCCTTTTGTCACTGACTACTTTCACTCAACATAATGTCTTCCAGTTGAAACCAGATTAGGAGATGTTTCCTGGAGTCATCGTTATTCTTTATCATTGCGTAGTGCTCCATTGAGTATATGTACCATAGTTTACCTATCCATTCTTCTATTGTTGGGCATCTGGGTTGACTCCATCTTTTTGCTATTGGGGACTGTGCTGAGATAAACATACTGGTGCATGTGTCCGTTGGTATGAAAGGCCTTGATTCGGTAGCATATATTCCAAGTAGTGGAATTACTGGGCCAAATGGTATATCGATATCCATTTTTTAAGTAAGCGCCAGATTGCCTTCCAAAGAGGCTGGACCATTTTGCAACCACACCAACAGTGTAGGAGGGTTCCATTTTCTCCACAGCCTCTCCAGCATTAGTTGTTTTGTGTTTTCTGGATCATGGCCAATCTTGTTGGGGTGAGATGGTATCTCATTGTTGTCTTGATTTGAATTTCTTTAATAACTAAAGATCATGAAAATGTCCGCATGTGTTTTTTGGCTGCCTGGATCTCCTCTTTAGTGAAGTGTCTGTCCATCTCCTTTACCCATCACTTAATTGGATGGTTTATCTTCTTATTATTGATATTTTGCAGTATCTTATAGATTATGGAGATCAGGTGTCGGTCTGACCTAGAGTTGCCAAATATTTTTTCCCATTCTGTGGGTGTTCTTTTAATTCTATTAATAAAGTCTTTGGATGAGCAAAAGTGTTTGATTCTTAATAGTTCCCATTTATCTACTTTCTCTTCTGTTGATTGAGGTTTCTTTGACAGATTTTGGAGTCTCCTCATTGTGTATTAAAACTTCTATTGTTGTTCCTACCTTTTCTTTGATGAGCTTTATCGTTTTAGGTTTGATATTTAGGTCTTTTATCCAGTTGGAGTTGGTTTTTGTATAAAGTATAAGATATGGATCTTGATTCAGTTTATTGCAGATGGATAACCAATTTTGCCAGCACCATTTAGGGCCTTTGTCGAATATCAACTGTACATAGGCAGATGATGTCATCTCTGGGGTCTCAATTCTGTTCCATTGATCGATCTGTCTGTTCTTGTACCAGTACCAGGCTGTTTTGACCACTGTGGCAGTGTAGTATGTTCTAAGGTCGGGTAATGAGAGGCCTCCCAGTGTGTTCTTCTTCTTTAGTAGTATCTTACTTATCCAGGGCTTCTTCCCTTTCCAAACAAAATTGGTGATTTGTTTCTCCATCTCATTAAAAAATGATGCTGGAACTTGTATACATTATATAAATTATAATATATAATATAATATAAATATATAATATATATTATATATAAATTTTATATATAAAATATATATTATATATATAACTATATATATACATTATATAAACTTGTATACATTATATAAATAAATTGCTTTGGGTAAGATAGACATTTTCACAATGTTAAATCTTCCTATCCATGAGCAGGGTAGGTTTTTCCATTTAGCTAAGTCTCTCTTAGTTTCTTTTAGTAAGGCCTTGTAGTTCTCTTTGTAAAGGTCTGTTGTTTCTCTGGTTAGATTAATTCCTAGGTACTTTATCTTCTTAGGGGCTATCGTAAATGGTATTGATTTAATAATTTCCTCCTTAACAGTCTCGTTGTTGGTATAAAGGAATTCTACTGATTTACTTATGTTTATCTTGTATCCTGAGACTTTGCTGAACTGTTCTATCAGTTTGAGTAGCTTACTTATAGATTCCTTGGGATTCTTTGCATATACAATCATATCATCTGCGAACAGGGAGATTTTAACTTCCTCTTTGCCCATGCAGATGCCCTTTATTTCTTCGTCTTGTCTAATTGCTCTGGCTAGAACTTATAGCACAGTGTTGAATAGGAGAGGTGACAGTGGGCATCCTTGTCTAGTTCCTGATCTCAAGGGAAAGCCTTTCAGTCTTTCTCCATTCCGGATGATGTGGGCAATTGGCTTTGTATAAATGGCCCTTATTGTGTTGAGGAATTTGCCGTCTATGCCCATTTTGCTAAGAGTTTTTAGCATGAATGGTTGTTGGACTTTATCAAATGCCTTTTCGGCATCAATGGACAAAATAAGGTGTTCTTTGTCCTTTGTGTTATTTATGTGGTTAATCACATTAATTATTTTCCTGATGTTGAACCAGCCTTGCATCCCTGGTATGAATCCCACTTGGTCATGATGGATTATATTCTTGATATGTTGTATTCTTTTGGCAAGAATTTTGTTGAAGATTTTTGCATCAAGCTTCATGAGTGATATTGGTCTGTAGTTCTCTGTCTTTGTTGGATCTTTCCCTGGCTTAGGTATCAGGGTTATGCTGGCTTCATAGAATGAGTTTGGGAGTACTCCATCCCTTTCTATACTGTGAAATAGTCTCAGTAGTACTGGGGATAACTCTTCTGTAAATTTCAACGTTTATGGCTTTATGATCTGAGAAGATGTTTTGCAGTAATTCAATGGTATGGATTTTGTTGAGCATTGCATTATGGCCTATCACGTGGTCAATTCTGGAGAATGTTCCATGTGCACTGGAAAAGAAGGTGTAGTTGTCTGCTGATGGGTGGAAAGTTCTATATATATCAATGAGGTTTAGTTGGTTAATTGTGTGAATGAAGTCTTCTGTATCTTTACTGAGCTTTTTTCTAGATGATCTGTCTAGTAATGAGAGTGGAGTGTTGAAGTCTCCCACTATTATTGTGGAGTCATCTAACTCTCTTTTGAGTGTAGTCAGTATTTCTTCGACATATTTAGGTGCTCTGACATTAGGTGTATAAATATTTAATATAGTTAAGTCTTGCTTGTGTACTGAACCTTTCAGCAATAAATAGTGTCCATCTTTGTCCACGATGGTGGATTTGACATTAAAATTGATTTTGTCTGAGATTAGAATTGCCACCCCTGCTGTTCTTTGTTCATTGTTAGCTTGATATATATTCTTCCATCCTTTAATTTTCACTTTGTTCCTGTCTTTAGGTCTCAAGTGAGTTTCTTGTAGACAACATATGGATGAGTCATGTCTTTTGATCCAAGATGACACTCGGTGTCTCTTTACTGGAGCTTTCAGTCCATTCACATTCAATGTAATTATTGATAGGTATGTGTTCACTGGTACCATTGTGATATGTTTATTTTTATGTTGATGTTTTCTCTGTTGATCTTATTAGTCTGTTCTGGGATACTCTTTTTTGTGAGTTGATTTTTCACCTTTTTCAGAGCTGGTTTTATAGTTGTTGAGACTCGTGTTAGATTTCTTGAAATGGTATGATACATCTTTGTTGTACTTTACAGCTGCCCCATCAACCCCCTTAATAAACTATTTATAAACCCAATTTTAATTACTACCAGTCTTGTCATCTTCCTCTCCATCTGGAAGGACTATAATGACTGTAGTATATCCTTCTTTTTATTATGATGACACCATAGTTTTCATGATGATCACTGGATTGCTTCTTTCCAAATCAAAGCTGTGATTTACTTTGGAGCTTTCCCTAAGTGAGTAGAGTACTGAGTAGTGTGTCATTCTAAAATATAAAGTTAGTGGTTTCGTTCTTCTAAGCCAAAGCCGAGAACTTCTTTCAGTATTTCTTGTAGTTTGGGTTTGGTTTTTACAAAGTCTCTGAGTTTCTGTTTATCTGGGAATGTCTTAATTTCATTTTCATATTTGAAAGATAGTTTTGCAGGATATATAATTCTTGTTTGGAAGTTCTTCTCCTTCAAGACTTTGAATGTGTCGTGCCACTGTCTCCATGCCAGCATGGTTTCTGCTGAGAAATCTGAAGAGATCCTACAGGGTTTCCCTCTGAATGTTAGCTTTGCCTTGAGTCTTGCTGCCTTTAAGAGTTGCTGCTTATGTTTCATTTTGTTAAGCTTGATTATAGTATGTCTTGGAGTCCTTCTTTGGAGATCTATATTGGGAGGCGTATGATATACATTTGAGATGTCTATATTCTCTTCCTTCATGACTTCTGGGAAGTTTTCTTTCAGCAGCTCAGCAACAATACTCTCTGTGTTCTCAGATGTCTCACCCTGTTCAGAGACTCCAATGAATCAAAGGTTGTTCCTCTTAATAGAGTGCCACATGCTTCTTAATGTTTCTTCATTTTTCTTGTTTCTATTTTCTGCTTTCTGCTCATAGACGTTGGCATCAGTAGCTCTGTCTTCCAAGTCAGAAATTCTTTTTTCCATTTGTTCCATTCTGTTTTCTTGGGTTTGCATGGAAGTTTCTATGTCTTTGATTTTCTTCTTGATCTGTTGGATTTCAGAGTACTGGTGTTCCATCAGATCGAACAACTTGCTTAATTTTTCATTTTGTTCTGCTGCATTTTGTATAAGGTCTAGAAGGGCTCTGTATATAATCAATTTGTATTCACTTCCTGATGCTTTCATAAAAGTTTCTTCATCTGGAAAACTCCTTGGTTGCTTTGTTTTGGAGCCTTCTTAAGCCATGAGTGATTGTTTGTATGCCACAATTGTCTGTCGCTTTTTGGGTCCCATGTGAGTATATAGAGGCTGGGAGAGGTACTGTGAGGATAGATTGCAAATGTTTCTCTAGGCTGTGTTGAAATGTAAAGCAAATGGTACCTGACTAGTTCACAAGTCAGTTAGGTTTTCGGGTGTAGAGGTCCCTCTTCTCATCTGACAAAGTAAGTGCCACTATAGCCAACCCCAGATGGTAACAAACTAGTTCCGAATACAGCAATGCTACTGCCCTGTTGGCCTCTGCTGACAGGACCTAGCCTTATCCAACATTGGGTCGAGTACTGGTTTTGTGATAGAAAAGCGCTCTCCTGTGGGCAGCCTCTGGCTCCCAAGCTAAGAATTAGGTCCAGCTGCGGCCACCATATCCAAGATGGCGTCCTCCACCCAGGCAGCAGACAGAGGGGCTAACAGTGCCGAGAGGTAGTGATTACTCTGCTTCTGTTGCAGGGCGCCAACATAGGCAGCACTGTGCAAAATCACCACTTTTCTGTCGGAGAAGCACTATCCCGTTTGCAGGCGCTGTCTCCCAGGCTAAGAACGAGTTCCCGCTAAAATCTCGGTACCAACATGGTGTCCCGCATACTGACTGCGAAGCTCCGCACAAACCCTGCTGAGGCAGCTACAAAACGAAAGGCTCAAAGTTGCTAGATTAACAGAGTCCCGAGCCTGGCTCTCAGAATATGGGAATTTCACCTGCCTATCCCCCCAGCAGCGTGTCTGAGTCCAGCCACCAGGCAAGACCCAGCTCCGCCCGCCAGCCAAGACAGAGGAAAAAAAAAAGTCAAAATGGTGCGTTTACCTTCCATCTGTGAGAGCCAGGGCTAGCCAGGAGTGGGAGTCAGCGAAAGAGAAGAGGTTTTTCGCTGAGTGGTATGAAGTCCCAATTAACAGCTCTGAGCCGTGTCCTGATGCTGTTTGATTGTGAATTCAGGTCTTGATTTCCAGAGGGATATAAGGAGACGTGTGCTTAGTCTGCCAGCTTGACTCCGCCCCTACAACTATACCTTAATAACTGGAAAATGGAATGTATGAAGTATGAATCTAGGAAAATTGGAAATTGTCAAAAATGAAATGGTATGCACAAACATTGATATCCTGGCTATTAGTGAGATGGGCCATTGTAAATTGGACAATCATAAGGTCTACTATGAGAATGACAGCTTGAAGAGAAATGAGGTTGCATTCTGTGGTGGTCAGGATTATGTCATCTTGGCTACTACATATTTGTCTGCTGTATTAAGTGGCAGGGCGGGGTTTGTGGTGGCTCCCTGCCCCTCTGCTCTCATGTCAAGACCTTTCACTACAGCTGCTGGTTGCTCACATGGCCAGGAGCTCCTGCTCTCTTCTTCCAGCGTCTGGTTCCGGGACTTGAGCTAGCAGCTATTGGACTCAGCAGTCCTTACAGCCAACACTTGAGAGTCCTGCTCCCTGACCTGCGGATCCTGGGATCGCCAGCCTCTGCCCAATCCTGCTCCCTGACCTGCGGATGCTGGTTTTGCCAGCCTCTGTCGCTTCCTCTCGCCACCAGCTTGGGATCCGCTGACCTACACAACCAGTGATCTAGAACTCTGGTCTCTGACTTGCTGATCTGGGGTTCCTCAGCTTCCGTGGCCATGTGAGGCTTGTGCCAGAGCTTGGGACATTCAGCTTCTGTGATTATGTGAGCTGTTTCCTATATCTGTATCTATCTATCTATCTATATATTATAAATCTTTCCTTGTACCTACACGTGTTACTGGTTTTGCTTCCCTAGAAAACCCAGCCTAAGACAATTTGGTTCTGGGAGTGGTTCTAGGGAAACAAAATTGTAAAAATGAATCCCTTCAAGTGGTTCTTGAGTATGGCTAATAGTAACACTGTTGCTAACTCTGCTCCTATGGGTAAAAAGCGCTCTGCTAGTACGTGGGCTGAGGTGGCGGTACACATCTGCAAAATAGCTCCACCAATAGATCAGATATTGGTGAAAAGTGACCATCAGGGTGAAAACATGTGTGATAACTTTTCGAAATTATGTGTGGATGAGCAGTATAAGGAAGTTGGTTGGCTGGTTCTACTTGCATTAGATAAGCTGGTGAAGGAAAAAGATGAGCTCAGGGCCTTGGAATCAAAGCTCTCATGTCATGTAAGACACCTCAAAGCTTCTGCTTGTGCTTTAAAAGAAAACCTCATTACCTATAATAGCAGAGCCGAAACTGCTGAAAGCCAAACCCAGATGTTTACCGTTAGAGTGGCGGAATTGCAACACCAGCTCAATTGCCAATCTCAAGAGGTATCTGAAAGTAAAGTGAGGGCATTTATTGGTCAGAAATGGGACCCTGAAACTTGGAATGGAGATATATGGGAGGATGACATGGAAGCTCGGACGCTGAGCCCCTCACTTCCAGTAAATCAGTCCTGCCAGCTGAACCACATCCATGTGAAGGGATTACTTAGCCGTTGTCTGAGAAACCACCCCGCCCAGTAAAGCCATTATTCCCTCTGCTCCAACTTAATGAGATTAGTTGTAGACACCCTGTGGCTGAAGATCACCTGCCTGAGCCATTGCCTGGGGCACGGCCTAAGGCAGAGGCTTTGGGAGAGCATGCTGAAGGTTCTAAAAACACTTCAGCACTGCCATTTTTGGTTTCTAGACCTGTAACTAGACTTAAGTCCAAGCAATCTCCAAAAGGTGAAGTACAAAGTGTGATCCAAGAGGAGATACGCTATACTCCAGAGGAACTACTTGACGTTTCTAACACATACAAACAGAAACCTGGGGAGTATGCTTGGGAATGACTGTTAAGGGTGTGGGATAATGGTGCAAGGAACATAAAGCTGGATCAGTCCGAATTTCTTGACCTGGGTCCACTGAGCACAAACTCTTCATTAAATGTTTCAGCTTAAGAAGTCAGGAAAGGACCTAATAGTTTGTTTGATTGGATTGCTGAAGCATGGCTGATGCGGTGGCCTACACTAAATCAGGTGTAATTGCCAGGCTTGTCTTGGGGTACTGTAGAAGAGGGTATCCAAAGGCTTAGGGAAATTGGCATGCTAGAGTCGATTTATTCGGTTAGGCCTTCAAATCTACACATAGCATGTCCAGAGGACACAACTTTCACCACAACTGTGAGAAACAAATTTGTGAAGGGAGCTCTGGGATCCTTGAAGACTGCTGTGATTGCCATTTTATGTAAATCAGATATGACAGTGGGAGCTGCCCTAGCTGAATTAAGACACCTAACTACAATGGGGCTGACTGGATCCCTTGGTGGTAGGGGTCAAGTGGCTGCACTCAGTCGACAAAGACGAGATGGGCGTGCTTACAGTAATGGACAGCAGAGGCAAAATAGTAATCATAATAATCTGACTTGTGTGGACATGTGGAACTGGTTCCTTAGTCATAGTGTTCCTAGCAGTGCAGTAGATGATCAGCCTACTAAGTATTTACATGTATGAAAGGATGAATTCTAGGTCAGGTGAACAGCAGTCTATCTCAAATCGCCAAAAGAGAGAGTCACAGTCCCTCAATCAACTCCCAGACTTGAGCGAGTTTAAGGACCCACAACCCCTTGAATGAAGGGGAAGCCAGGTCCCTTTGAGGAAGAATTCTGATACCCTGCCAAAAATTAATACTGTTAATCTTTCTCCTGCCCTTCCCCAAAGGGATCTACAGCCTTTTACAAGAGTGACTGTTCACTGGTGAAAAGGAAATAATCAAACTTTTCGGGGACTACTGGATACTGGCTCTGAACTGACACTAATTCCAGGAGACCCAAAACGTCACTGTGGCCCACCAGTAAGAGTGGGGGCATATGGAGGTCAGGTTATTGATGGAGCCTTGGCTCATGTTCGTCTCACAGTGGGTCCAATGGGTCCCTGAACCCATCCTGTAGTGATTTCCCCAGTTCCAGAATGCATAGTTGGAATAGATATACTCAGCAATTGGCAGAACTCTCACATTGGATCCCTGACAAGTGGAGTGAGAACTATTATGGTGGGAAGAGCCAAATGGAAGCCACTAGAACTGCCACTGCCTAAGAAAATAGTGAAACAAAAGCAATGCCGTATTCCTGGAGGGATTGCTGAAATTACTGCCACCATTAAGGACTTGAAGGACGCAGAGGTGGTGATTCCTACCACATCCCCATTCAATTTGCCTATATGGCCTGTGTGAAAAACAGATGGATCTTGGAGAATGACAGTCGATTATCGCAAACTTAACGAGGTGGTAACCCCATTGCAGCTGCTGTTCCAGATGTAGTTTCACTGCTTGAGCAAATTAATACATCTCCTGGTACTTGGTATGCAGCTATTGATCTGGCTAATGCTTTCTTCTCCATACCTGTTTCCAAGGACCACCAGAAGCAGTTTGCATTCACCTGGCAAGGCCAACAATACACTTTCACTTGCCTGCCTCAGAGCTACATTAACTCTCCAGCCCTATGTCATAATTTAGTCTGCAGGGACCTTGATTGCTTCTCTCTTCCATAAGATGTGACACTGGTCCATTATATAGATGACATTATGGTGATTGGACCTAGTAAGGAAGAAATATCAGTGACTCTGAACTTATTAGTTAAACATTTGCATGCCAGAGGATGGGAAATTAATCCCACAAAAATTCAGGCACCTTCCAACTCAGTGAAATTCCTAGGGGTCCAGTGGTGTGGGGCATGTCGTGATATCCCTTCTAAAGTGAAGGGTAAGTTATTGCACCTGGCTGCTCCGACAACTAAAAAAGAGGCACAGTGCCTAGTGGGTCTCTTTGGATTTTGGAGACAACATATGCCTCATCTGGGTCTGCTACTTCGGCCTATTTATCATGTTACTAGAAAGGCTGCTACTTTTCAGTAGTGCCCGGAACAGGAGAAGGCTCTGCAGCAGGTTCAGGTTGCTGTACAGGCTGCCCTGCCACTTGGGCTATACAATCCAATGGTGCTTGAGGTGTCATTGGCAGATAGAGATGCTGTTTGGAGTCTTTGGCAGGCCCCTATTGGTGAATCACAGAGCAGACCTTTAGGATTTTGGAGCAAAGCTCTGCCATCTTCTGCAGATAACTACTCTCCTTTGAAAAACAACTTTTGTCTTGTTACTGGGCCTTAGTAGAGACTGAACGCTTAACCATGGGACACCAGGTCACCATGTGTCCTGAGCTTCCTATCATGAACTGGGTATTGTCTGACCCACAGAGTCATAAAGTTGGACGAGCACAGCAGCACTCCATCATTAAATGGAAGTGGTATATATGAGATCGGGCCTGTGCAGGACCTGAAGGCACAAGTAAATTGCATGAGGAAGTGGCCCAAATGCCCATGGTCTCCACTCCTGTAACATTATTTCCTGTCTCCCAGTTTGCACCTATGGCCTCATGAGGGATTCCTTATGACCAGCTGACCAAGACAGAGAAAACTCGTGCTTGGTTTACAGATGGTTCTGCACGATATGCTGGCACCACTTGAAAGTGGACAGCAGCAGCACTACAGCCCCTTTCTGGGACCTCCCTCAAGGACAGTGGTGAAAGCAAATCCTCCCAGTGGGCAGAACTTCAAGCAGTGCATATGGTTGTTCACTTTGCTTGGAAGGAGAGATGGCCAGATGTGCAGCTGTATACCGATTCATGGGCTGTGGCCAATGGCTTGGCCAGTTTGTCAGGGACTTGGAAGGAACATGATTGGAAGATTGGAGACAAGGATTTATGGGGGAGAGGTATGTGGATAGATGTCTCTGAATGTGCCAAAGAAGTGAAGATATTTGTGTCTCATGTGAATGCTCATCAAAGAGTAACCTCAGCAGAGGATGAGTTTAACAATCAAGTGGATAGGATGACTTGTTCTGTGGGAACCAATCACCCTCTTTCTCCGACTACCTCTGTCATTGCTCAGTGGGCCCATGAACAAAGTGGTCATGGTGGCAGGGACAGTGGTTATGCGTGGGCCCAGCAACATGGACTCTCGCTCACCAAGGCTGACTTGGCTACAGCCACTGCTGAGTGCCTAATCTGCAGCAGAGACCAACACTGAGCCCTCAATATGGCACTGTTCCTTGAGGTGATCAGCTGGCAACCTGGTGGCAAGTTGATTACATTGGACCACTTCCATCATGGAAAAGAAAGCATTTTGTCCTTACTGGGATAGATACTTACTCTGGATATGGATTTGCCTATCCGGCACAACATGCTTCTGCCAAAACTACCATCCATGGACTTACAGAATGCCTCATCCACCGTCATGGAATCCCACACAGCATTGCCTCTGATCAAGGGACTCACTTCACAGCAAATGAAGTGTGGCAGTGGGCCCATGCTCACGGAATTCACTGGTCTTACCATATTCCCCATCATCCTGAAGCAGCTAGCTTGATAGAATTATGGAATGGTCTCCTGAAGACACAATTACGCTGCCAGCTAGGTGGCACTACCTTGCAGGGTTGGGGAAGTGTTCTCCAGGAGGCTGTGTATGCTCTAAACCAGCATCCAGTATACGGTGCTGTTTCTCCTATCACCAGGATTCATGGGTCCAGGAATCAAGGGGTAGAAATTGGAGTGGCACCACTCACTGTTACCCTAGTGACCCACTTGCAAGATTTTTGCTTCCTGCCCCCATGACTTTATGTTCTTCAGGATTAAATGTCTTAGTTCTGAAGGGAGGAATGCTGCCACCCGGAGACACATTAACAATTCCACTGAACTGGAAGCTAAAATTGCCACTAGGCCATTTTGGGCTCCTTGTAGCTCTGGATCAACAGACAAAGAAGGGAGTTACAATACTGGCCAGTGTGATTGATCTTGACTATAAAGATGAAATTGGATTGACATTACATAACGGAAGTAAAGAAGAGTATGTTTGGAATGCAGGAGATCCCTTAGGATGCCTCCTAGTAGTACCATGTCCTGTGATTAAGGTCAATGGAAAACTACAGCAACCCAACTCCAAAATGAGTGATAATAGCCCAGACCCTTCAGGAATGAAGGTTTGGGTCACCTCACCAGGCAAGGAACCACGACCAGCTGAGGTGCTTGCTGAGGGCAAAGGGAATACAGAATGGGTTGTAGAAGAAGGTAGTTCTAAATATCAATTACGGCCACGCGACCAGTTGCAGAAACGAGGACTGTAATTGCTATGAGTATTCCTGCTTTGTATGTGTGTGTTGGACATTTTGTTTACTTATGAAACATAAGATGTAAATGAGTTAATGCATCTTCAGTTGTACATGTGTTAGTTATATCATGTTGACATAAGTATGACTTTGTAACTGTACTCCTTCAGAGACTTTGCATGGTAAGGTGAGATGTGTGCAGATGCCAAGTTGACAAAGGGTGGACTATGGTGGTCAGGATTATGTCAACTTGGCTACTACATATTTGGCTGCTGTATTAAGTGGCAGGGTGGGGTTTGTGGTGGCTCCCTGCCCCTCGGCTCTCATGTCAAGACCTTTCACTACAGCTGCTGTTCGCTCACGTGGCCAGGAGCTCCTGCTCTCTTCTTCCAGCGTCTGGTTCCGGGACTTGAGCTAGCAGCTGTTGGACTCATCAGTCCTTACAGTCGACACTTGAGAGTCCGGCTCCCTGACCTGCCAATCCTGGGTTCCCCAGCCTCTGCCCGCTCCTGCTCCCCGACCTGCTGATTCTGGTTTTGCTAGCCTCTATCGCTTCCTCTCGCCACCAGCTTGGGATCCACTGACCTACACAACCGGTGATCTAGAACTGTGGTCTCTGACTTGCTGACCTTGGGTTCCTCAGCTTCTGTGGCCACGTGAGGCTTGTGCCAGAGCTTAGGACATTCAGCTTCTGTGATTACGTGAGCTGTTTCCTATATCGTATCTACCTACCTACCCACCTACCCACCTACCCACCTACCCACCTACCCACCCCTCCACCCCCCCACCCACCCACCCAGCCATCCAGCCATCCAGCCATCCACCCATCCGTCCATCCAGCCATCCGTCCATCCGTCCGTCCGTCCGTCCGTCCGTCCATCCGTCTATCCGCCTATCCGCCTATCCGCCAACAATTTAGGCCAAAGACGAAAAAATTGATGATTTTTATTAACTTCTGCAGTCTGAAATTGATTGAACATGCAAACAGGATAAATTGATAATTACTGTAGATTAGAAAGTGAAATTTGGAACCAAAAAGAAGGATTGGAAGCTGAAAAATGTGACCTTCATAATAGAAATGATACTGGAGATCACATAATAGAATTTTGCAAGAGCAATCACTTCTTTTCAAATATCTTTTTTCACCAATGTTAAGGGACTTCATTGAATTTGGACCTCCCCAGTTGAATACAGAGGAAACAAATGGACTACATCTCTGGAAAGAGGCTAGAGAAGTTCTCAATAGTATCAGTCAGAGAAAATCCAAGGTCTAACTGTGGAACAGACTATCACTTACTCATATGTAAGTTCAAGTTTAAGCTGAAGAAAATTAGAACAAGTTCTTTAGAGCAGAAGTACGACCTTGGGTATATCCCATCTAAATTTAGAGCCCATCAAGAATGAGTGTGATGCAATGAAAAGATGAGTTGAAAAGACCAGGTGAGTTGAGCAAAGACATCATACATGAAGAAACAATAAATCATTAAAAAAAAGGAAGTATTAAAAGACCATAACAAATGTCAGACGAGACTCTAAAACTTGCCCTTGAACATCAAGTAGCTAAAGCAAAAGGAAGAACTGATGAAGTAAAAGAACTTAGTAGAAGATTTCAAAAGTTGTCTTTAGAAGACAAAAATAAAGTGATATAATGACACGTGAGAACACCTGGAGATGGAAAACAAAAAAGTGAGGAACATGATTGACATTTCTCATTTCAATTTGGAAAGATCAGAAGAAAAAATTGAAGGCTCATGTTGCTTTAGTGATGGACTTGATAGGCAAAATATTAGAAGAAGCAGGAAGCATCAAAAGAAGGTAGAAGGAATACACAGAGTCTCTCTTCCTGGAAATAAATGATAAAGGTTTTTATATATTATTTTTTTACATCAAGCCCCTTAGTTTTATATATGGAATTTGTTTTAAGTGATTCCCTATTATAAAAACCAAAGTAATCAACATCTGAAAAAAAGTGTGTTTTGTCTTCAGGGTAAATTTCTTCAGCCTACTCGACTGACTCAAATCATTAAAAATAGTGGTTTTTGTTTTCTTCTGTTTTTAATTTCCAGAATTAACTCTATAAAGATATTTATTCACTGAAGAAGAATTGACTCATTTCAATTATGATGTTGGCAAAGAATATTAAATATAGTAAGGACTGCCACTGGACCAAACAGTTCTGTCTTGGAAGACATGCAGTCAAAGTAATTTCTAGAAGGAAGAATGGTGAGACTTCGTCTCACTCCATTTGGATACGTTATTGAGAAAGCCCAGTTGCTAGGGCAGTAAATAGTGTCCATCCTTGTCCACGATGGTGGATTTTACATTAAAATCGATTTTGTCTGAGATTAGAATTGGTAAACATGCTCTTCTTTGTGTATTGTTAGCTTGATATATAGTCTTCCATCCTTTAATTTTCAGTTTTTTCCTATCTTTAAGTCTAAGGTGAGTTTCTTGTAGGCAACATATGGAAAGGTCATGTCCTTTGATCCAAAATGTCACTTGATGTCTCTTTACTGGAGCATTCAGTCCATTCACATACAATGTAATTATTGATAGGTATGTGTTCAGTGCTGCCATTGTGATATATTTATTTTTTGTGTTGATGTTTTCTCTGTTGTTATTAATCTGTTCTGCAACCTTCTTTGTGAATTGATTTTTTATCTTTTTCCGGTTTCATTTTGTGGTTGTTGAGACTCCTGTATTACATTTCTCGACATGGTATGTTGCTTCTTTATTGTGCTTAATGGCTGCCCCTATGATTCTGCTTAATAAACTATATGTAAACCCACTTTTGATTGCTACCAGTGTTGTCAACTTCCTCTCCATCTGGAAGGACTATAACGACTGTAGTACATCCTTCTTTTTAATATGATGATGTCATAGTTTACATGATATGATCACTAGATCATTTGTTTCACTATTATAGCTTTGATTGTGTTTGGAGCCTTCCCTAACCAAGTAGGATTCTGGAAAATGTGTCCTTCTAAAATATAAGGTTTGCAGTTTTGTTCTTCCAAGCCAAGAGATTGTTTCGGTATTTCTTATAGCTTTGGTTTGGTTTTCACAAAGTCTCTGAGTTTCTGTTTATCTGAGAATGTCTTAATTTCATTTTCATATTCGAAAGATAGTTTTTCAGGATATATAATTCTTGGTGGGAAGTTCTTCTCCTTCAAGGCTTTGAATGTGTCATGACACTGTCTCCATGCCAGCATTGTTTCTCCTTAGAAATCTGATGAAAGCCTACAGGATTTTCCTCTGAATGTCAGCTTTGCTTTGAGTCTTGCTGTCTTTAAGAGTTTCTGCTTACGTTTCACTTTGTTGAGCTTGATTGTAATATGTCTTGGAGTCTTTCCATTGAGATCTATATTGAGTAGTGTTCGATACATATCTTGGATATCTATGTTCTCTTCTTTCATAATTTCTGGGAAGTTTTCTGTCAGCAGCTCAGCAAGAATACTCTCAGTTTTCTCAGGTGTCTTGCCTTGTTCAGAAACTCCAGTTAATCATAGGTTGTTCTTCTTAATATAGTCTGACATGCTTCTTCATTTTTCTTGTTTCTTTTTCTGATTTCTCCTCAAGATTCTGGAGTCATTGGCTCTATCTTCCAAATCAGAAATTCTCTTTTTCCATTTGTTCCATTCTCTTTTCTTGGCTTTGAATTGAAGTTTCTATGTCTTTGATTTTGTTCTTGATCTGTTTGAATTCAAAGTACTGGTATTCTATCAGATCGAACAGCTTGCTTAATTTTTCGTTTTGCTCTGTTGCATTTTGTGTAAAGTCTCAGAGGGCTCTCTATATAATCCTTTGGTATTCACCTTCTGATAGTGTCAGAAAACCTTCTTCGTCTGGGAAGTTCTGAGGTGGTTTCTTTCGGGGGCCTTCTGATGCCATGGGCAATTTCCGGATTACTGTCTTCTCCAAAGTTTGCTGCTTTTTGGACTCTGTGTGTGTCAATAGAGGCTGAGAGAGGTGCTGTGAAGATGGACCACAGCTGTTTCTCTAGGCCGTCTTAAAATGAGAAGTAAAAAGTATTTGACAACTTCCAAAGTCAGTCAGGTTTTCAGGCATATACATCCCACTTCCAAGCTGGCAAAGTAAGCACCTCTATATTGAACCCCAGATGTTATAAACTAGCTCAAAATCCAGAAGGGTTACTGACCTGCTGGCCTCTGTTGTCGTGCTCCAGCTATAGGCGCTACTGTGTAGAATTCTGCTTCTCTGCTGGAAAAGTGGTCTCTTCTGGGTAGGCACTACCTCCCAGCCCAGGAATTAGGTCTAGCTGAGGCTTCTGTGTGAATGACTTTGCCTTCCAGCGAAACAAGATGGTGTCCTACACAAGCTTGCCAGCTGGCCGGTGTCAGGCTTCTGGCGGAAAGAGAGGCCAAGAGTGCCAAAATGCCCAGAGTCCACAGCCTCCACCACTAGGCCCCAACCTTAGGCAACACTGTGCAGAACACCACCTCCTTGCTGGAAAATCACTCTCCCCCCAGCAGGCACCACCTCCCAGCCTGAGAACCAAGTCCAGCTGGGGCCTCTGCCTGGGTTTATCCATTTCCCAGTGGATTAATATGGTGTCCTATACAAGCACATCTGTATGGCTACAACATGGTGGAGGCAGAAAGACAGGCCAGAGGAGCCCTGGTGTATAGATTCCAAAGCCAGGCTCTCAGAATATGGCAGTTATGCTTGCCAGTCCCACCAGCAGTATGTCTGAGACCAGAAGCTAGTCAAGTCCCAGCTCTGCCCACCAGCCAAGACAGAGGAAAAGAAAAATCAAAATCGTGAGTTACTTTCAGTCTGTGCAAGCCGGTGCTTGTCGAGAGTGGGGTTAGTGAAACCGAGGAAGTTTTGCATTCGGTGGTATGAAGTTCAAATTAACAGCCCTATGCCACGTCCCAGGACTCACTAGGTGTCCAGAAGTTTCCGTTTATCATTTCAGGTCTTCGTTTCCAGAGGGATTTAGGGAGATGTGTGTTTAGTCCGCCATCTTGACTCCACCTCCAACACTCTGAATTGGGGCTTCTAGCAGCTTAAATCATGAGAAAATAAGTTTCTGTTTGTCAAATCTGTCCACTTGTTATATTTCTATTGTAGCAGGACTAGATGACTATTTATTTGTTTATTTATTATTAAAATAGAAAGACTCGTATGCTAATGTAACTATTGCTCCTTTTCCATCACATTCACAAATACTTTACCCCTGAATTCATCTCTTAACATTGTATTGTTTTCAAAATACCAACATTTTTTCACGTTAAATATCTATTTAACAATTCACTTACATCTGCCATGACAACATTACGAATTATTATCTGATCTCCTTGGATGCTTGTCACAATCATATAATTGTCACAGAATAATACATTTCTATCACTATTAACACATACTTTGTTTCACCAGGATTAGAAACAATTGATTAGCAAATCAGTATTTGTCATAAAGAGGTTCTGCTGTCTTTTGATTGTGGTAAATTTTTAAAACTAATATATATGTTCTTTTATGACGATGATAGAATATGTATGACATTTTGAACAGTCTTCAACTGTAAGATGCACAGCTGTAGGATAACAGTCCTTCTTTTCGGAGTTCCAAAATAGGAATTCTCAACAATAATGTGACTACTGGGAGCGAAGAAGAAGTAATCTATTTCCACTATTAATTTAAAAAAAGAAATGGAAGTAGAGGTGTTATAAGCATCCATAAATCAGTTATGTATGATCAAGAACTCTTCATTATTTATAAAATTAGCAAAGCAACAATTCAGTCCTAGGGCTGGTGACATCAATAGCTGTGTTCTTTTCAGTATAAAGTTATTAATATTTTTTTAGGCTCTGTCTTGGTTATCTAGTGCTGCTGTAACAGAAGTGCCACAGATGGATGGCTTTAACAAAGAGAAATTTATTTTCTCAAAATTTATTAGGCCAGAAATTTAAATTCAGCATGTTGGTCACAAGGAAAAGCTTTGTCTCTCTATTGGCTCTGAAGAAAGAAACTGGTGATGCATTAGTCTTCCCTTGGTCTGGGAGCACTTGATGGCTGGGTTCTTAGGTCTACAGGACCCACTGTTCTGGTACTGCTTTCTTGGTAGTATGAGGTCCCCATGTCCCTCTTCTTGCTTCACTCTTTAGTGTGTCAAAAGAAATTGGCTTAAGGCACGATCTAATTTTGTAGATCTCATCCATGTAACTGCCACTAATCCATCACATCACAGTGATGGGATTTACAACACATACAGAAAAAACATCAGATGTCAAGTAGTAGACAGTCATAAATACAATGCTGGGAATCACGACCTTGACAGATACCTTTGGAGAACACAGTGCAATCTAGGACAGACTCCTTACATGTTAGTTGTAAATAGAAATTATAAGGTCTAATTATTCCCATCCTAAGTAGTTTCCACTCTGAGCACTTCACTTTCTGAAAGAGTTTTCACCAGAAATCCTCACACCAGTATATGTCTACAAAGCACCTGGCAACTCTTTTGAATTTTAGCACAACTTCAGGGACTTACTCAAATCTGATGAATGCTAGAGAGTTATGATCTTTAGACATTGCCCCACATAAGACCAAACTGAGAAACTCTTTCCCAAACCATCTAATGGTGTTTACAAATAGACATATCAAAACCATGACTGTTCTTTATCAAATATAATTTCTCTTATATCAATATTCTATTTCTCTTAAGTGTTAAACTGTGGTTAACCTACTCTCATGTTAAATACTAAACAAAAGTGATTCTAATTTTGTAGGTATACTCACTTTCAGAACTGTCTGTGATACTGTTAAGTTGTGGTTGCTAGAACAGCGCTATGCTATGGTACATAGTCAAGGCCCAGAGGCCATTGATTCATTACTCTTCTACTTCATAAACTTCCCCGTAAGTAAAAGATACATATCTCCAATAAACCCAGTGGAGGAAATGAAATGCTTCCCTTGCATGTTTGGACTTTATGAAACACTTAATAAAGAGTTAGTATGTACTGCAAAGCAGGAAGAAGCATCTAAAGTTTAGCTTTTTGGGCCCTTTTTTCCCTGGTTTATGTTTGCAGTGATTCAAATCACACACACACACACATACACACACACACACACACACACACACACAAATGATTTAACAATTAACTGATATTATATATGTCCTAAATGAATTTTTTTTAACTGAATTGCCCTTAAATAAATAGATAAACTTGGTGCTGGTGGTCATCAGTGAGTATATTCTGATTCATTCTGACATCATGTGTGCAGACTAAAACTGCTCCTGTGCAGACTAGAACTGCTCCAAACAGTTTTCAAGGCTGTGATCTTTTAAAAGCAGATTACTAGTCCTGTCTGCTAAAGGATCTCTGGATAGGTTCCAGACACCAATCCTTTAGTTTATAACACAATATTTGACTATTTATCCCATTTAGCAGCCCAGAAAAAATAAATAGAACAACTAAAGTAAATGCACATAAAAGGTATTTCTAAAGCATAACCCTCAAGGATAGCATCTAATTATGAAGCTCTGTTGAGTCCAAAACTCTTATGCAAGAAAAATGTAACACAGTTGTAAAATATGTCTGTACATTTTTGAAAGTAGATGGTATTATATCCTTCTAACATTTACCATTTAAAAATTACTAAAGTGTACAGGCATGTTACAATTATCTAAGTATAGGTGAATAATTTTCTAGGGTGAGAGTAGTATGTCTTCACAAGGAATGCCTGATTTTTATGTAATTATTTTAAACAACATATGCTTAAATTTATGTGCTAAAGAACTAAGACTTTTATTGGAAATTTCAACAATGATCACCAAAATAGGCATCAAGAACTCTAGAGTCTTTCAAAAACAATAGTTTACATAGTGATGCATTCTTAGATATGAGTTCCACAGGATACTGAGAAGTATTACTTACTTTATATATATGAAAAATTTTTACTAACTCCAAGTTATATCTGAAAATTTTCTGGCAACCTCATTGTGGCAGATAGGTTGTTTTTTCAGGATAATTTGTTCCCATTATTATAAATTTATGTTACAGTCATTCTTTTATTGCATAGACATTTTCTTTTCAAATAGTCTAACAATGCAAGGACAACAATTCAGGTATTGAAGTGTTTCAGATTTATTTTAAAGTGTGTACATATATACTTGTACTGTGTACATCTATTGAGAGAGTTTTTTTCAAGCCTTTTAATTTGATAAACTGCACTGAAATAATTTCTGAAGTTAAATGTATTTTGTACCTTTGGAATAATTCTACTTATAATGGCAAATTCTTTTTACACATACATTGTTCTCTAACACAGGCCCATAACACTACAAATATACCTCCAGAAGCATCTTACAAATTGACACATTACATTTTTATTTTCACTCACTTTAAAATCTTTATAATTTGCCTTTTATTTGAGTATGATTTCATTTCTGAATATTAGGTACATTTCCAGATACTTTGCTTATTAATTTCCAAATTAATAGTAGTCAGAGAATATACTGTGCATAATTTGAACACTTAAAAATTAGCTTAGACTTGCTTTTATCATTACTGGACTTAACTTGCTAATTTTTAAAATTTGTATATTTTCCTGAGTGGTAGTATTGAGTTCTATTTTTTTACAATGAGTATATCCAGTTATGGTATCAGATAACTTTGGCCCCATATAGTCTATTGAAAAGAATTTTCTGTTCTCCAGTTTATGAGGGAATCAGCATAAAATTGGTATTATATTTTTTTAAATATTTGTTGTAATATCTCAGCAAAGGTATTGGGATGCAGAATTTTCATTAGTAGTTTTATTGTTATCGCTATGATTATTTTAGTACGGAAATCCAAGTTATCTGTTTCTTACTGAGTGGACGTTGTTAATTTATGTCTTGAAAGGCTTTGCTCATTTTATCTTGGTTGTTTAATTTATGGAATAAAATTGTTCTTGATATTTCAGAGATTATCTTTTTCATTTTCGTACATATTATTTTAGTTATCTTATATCTTATCTTTTTTTTCCCCCTGATGAAACTAGGTGTTTAATAAGTTTTATTAAGCTCCTTAAAGATTCAGATTTTGATTTCATAGTGGTTTTTTTTTTGTTGTTGTTTCTGTTTCAATAACTTCTGCTGTGATGTTCATTATGAGTACCTTGTACTTTCATGGAGGGTAATTTGCTATTCTTTTTAATATTACTAAGATAATAATTGAGGTTATTGTCTCAAGGCATTTCTTGTTCTCTAACATAGGCCCATGACACTACAAATATACCTCCAGAAGCATCTTACAAATTGACACATTACATTTTTATTTTCACTCACTTCAAAATCTTTATAATTTGCCTTTTATTTGAGTATGATTTCATTTCTGAATATTAGGTACATTTCCAGATATCTTGCTTATTTATTTCCAAATTAATAGTAGTCAGAGAATATACTGTGCATAATTTGAACACTTAAAAATTAGCGCCTAGGCTTGCTTTACTGAGAATCATTGCCTTAGTTATCTAGTGTTGCTACAATAGAAATACCACAAGAGGATGACTTTAATAATGAGAAAAGCATTCTCTCACTGTCTAGGAGGCTATTGGTTCCAAAGGAAGAGGGTATTGGTTCCAAAGGAAGACTTCCTCTCTAGTCTCTGGGGGAAAGTCCTTGTCATTAATCTTCCCCTGGTCTAGGTTCATCTAAGGCACAGGGGCCCTAGAATCACAGCACACTCTATGCTGTCTGCACAAGTGCTACTTTCTTGGTGGTGTAAGTGCCCCAATTCTCAGCTTGCTTCTTTCTCTTATATGTATCTGAAGAGATTGGCTTAAAGCACAATCTAATGTGGTATAGTGGTTAAGTGTTAACCAAAAGGTCTACAGTTCAAATCCACCGGACACTTCCTGGAAAATCTATGAGGCAGTTCTGCTCTGAGCTATAGGATTGCTATGAGTTGGAATTGACTCAACATCAATTTTTTTTTCTTATTTTGTCGATTGAGTCATGACTCATTAACACAATTTCCACTAGTCCTCCATCATTAACATCATAGAAGTAGGATTTATAGTACATAAGATAATCAAATTCTATCACAAGTTAGAATTTTACAAGACCGATGATTTTTTCATTGGAAATATCTTTTTTTACCAACATAAACAGGACTAAACACATGGACTTCACCATATGGAGTACACAGGAATCAAGTCGACTACACTTGTGGAAAAAAAGCCCATGGAAAAGCTCAATATCAACAGTCAGAACAAGGTCAGCAGCTGATCGCTGAACAGACCATCAGCTGCACATATGCAAGTTTAAATAGAAAATGAAGAAATTTAGGACAAGTCCATAAAGAGTCCAAGTATAACACTGAATATAGCCCTGATTTTACAGACCATCTCAAGAACAGACGTGGCATGTTAAACACTAATGAACAAACCCCAGACAAGCTGTGGAATAACTTCAAGGACATCATCCAGGGAAGAAAAAAAGAACAAAATGAATGTCAGAAATGACTGAAACTTACCTTGAACATGGAGTAGTGAGTAGTCAGAGCAAAAAGTTGAAGTGAAGAAATGAAAGAACTGAACAGAAGACTTCAAAGGGCACCTCAACAAAGTCAAGTATCGTAACGACATGTAAAAAGAGCTGGTCTCTTCCACATTCAGCACCCCCTCTTTTTCTGGCTGATGACCCTGAGCTTTTCTATTGTCGCTTTCTGTAGATGTAGTCGATTCGATTCCTGCATATTCCACCTGGTGAGGTCCACGTATAGAGTCACCACTTCTGTTGGCGCGGAAAGGTATTAGCACTGAAGAAGTCACTAGTCTTGCAAAACCCTGTCATGGGATCTCCAGCATCACTCACTTTCCTTTTCAAATATTCTATTCTGCTTTAAGTGAAAGTTTACAATCCGGGTTAGTATAGCGTATAAAATACTGCACCATACTTCTATGTAGCTTGAGCTGCTCTCTATATCCTGTGACAGCACACTGCTACTTTCCACCCTGTACTTCCCACATCCATTCAAGCCATTCTTGTCCCCCTTCATCCTGTCCCCTTCGGGACAGGAGCTGTTTAGACATCCTTGTGTATGTATTTAAGCCAAAATGCACACTCTTTGCCAGCATCATTTTGTGTCTTGTACTCCAGTTCAATATTTGTCCAAAGAGCTGATTTTGGTACTCCTTTAAGCTTTGGACTAACATAGTGCAGGGGCCACATCCTCAGGAGACCTTCCAGTGTGTTAGATGATCAAGTCTGATCTTTTAATATAGTTCTAGTTCTGTACTCCCATTTCTTTCCTATCACATCTGGGGCTCCAGTTGTGTTCCATGTCAGGGCACTCACTGGTTGTAGCCAGGCACCATCTAATCAGTGATCTCACACTGATAAAGTCTCTAGATCACATGGACCCTTTTGGTCTTCTGGACTTATGTTTCCCTGTGTCACTGATGCCAGTCATTGTCCTCTGCTCTAGGTGGATTGGGAGAAGTTGATGCTACTTAGATGTCCACCTAGTAGCTTTTGAGACTCCAGACACCACTCACCAAAGTGGATGCAGAAATTTTCTTGAAAAGACTTAGCTATGTCAATTGCCCTAGATGTAGCTAAAATCATGGTCCCCAGAACCCTGTCTGTGCCACTGCTATTGTGTCCTTGCAAGTTTAGGATTATTTGGGGGAAATCTCTCAGCTTTTAGTGTAGCCCAGCTCTGCTAACCTCACTTCTACTGCATACTGTCTCTCTCTTCACCAAATATTTACTGTCTAGTCTATGAATACTCCCTTTTCCCTCTCCACCCTTTGTAACTGTCAAAGATTTTTTTTTCCTGGGCTTAAACTTTTTTTCTGAGTCTTTATAATAGTGGTCTCATACAATATTTGTCCTTTTGTGACTAATTTCAAGAAACATAATGTGTTTCAGATTATTCCATGCTATGCTATTTCCTAAAATCATCACCCTTCTTCTTTAACATTGCGTACTATTCCACTGAGTGAATATATCATAGTTTGTTTATCCTTTTGTCTGTTGATGGATTCCTAGGTTGATTTAATCTTTTTGCTATTGTGGATGCCAAAGGCAGTCGAGTCGGTTCCGTGGATAGTGATGTAATATCCATTGCTGTGCATATATTTATTTGTGTAACAGCCCTTATTTCTCTAGGAGATGTTCCAAGAAGTGGAATTCCTGCATCATATTATATTTCTATTTCTGGCTTTTTAAACTAAACTAAAAAAAGAAAAAAACTCAGTGTCTTCCCCAAATCCATTTTCAGAGTGGCTGCATCATTTTATGTTGCTACTAGCAGCATAGAAGAGTTTCAGTCTCTTTACAAGCTCTCCAACATTTACTGTTTTAAAATTTTTTCGATTAATGCCAGCCTTGTTCATATCTCGTTGTGGTTTTGATTTGGATTTCTCCAAGGGTTAACAACTGTGAGCATTTCTTCATGTACCTCTTAGTATCCTGGATGTCTTCTTTGGTGAAGTACTTGTTCATACAGTTTGTCCATGTTTCAGTTGTATTATTTGTCGTTTTCTTTAAGCGTTTACAGTACTTGTAGATTATGGAGATAAGGTGATGATCAGATTCATGGTAGCCAAAAATGTTTTTCCAGTCTGTAGACAAGTCTCTTTATTTGTTTGCTAAAGTCTTTGGAAAACTGTGATTTTTAGAAGTTCCCAGTTATCTATTTTTTCTTCTCGTGTTTGTGCGTTGTTAGCAATATTTTGGAGTCTGCTTCTGCCACGTATTACAGCTCCCAGTATATTGTTTATATTCAAGTTTTTGATCCAATCTAAATTAGCTTTTGTACATGATGCGAGATATAGTTCATTATTTTTTGCAAATGTATATCCAGTTATGCCAGCATCATTTACTAGAGATTATATTTTTTTTAATGTAAGGACTTTGGACATTTATCAAATATCAGCTATTCATAGGAGGGTAATGTTACATCTAGACTCTCAATTCTGTTCCACTGATCTCTGTATTTGTTTTTGTGCAAATACCAGTCTATTTTGACTACCTGCACAGTGTAATAGGTTCTAAGTCAGATAATATTTGTTTTTCTTCAGTAATGCTTTACTAATCCAGGGCTTTCTCCTTTTTCATATGTAATTGGTGATTTGTTTCTCTATCTTGTTAAAATTGTCACCAGAGCTTGCATTTGGATAACATTGTATCTACAAATCACTTTGGGTAGAATAGACATTTTCACTATTAAATATTACTATCCATGAGAAAGGTAGGTTTCTCCACTTGCATAGATCTCTTTTGCTTTTTTGCCGTCAAGTCTTGTAATTTTCTTTGTACAGGTGCTATACATCTCTGGTTAAAACATATTCCCATGCATTTTGTCTTCTTGAGTGATACTGAAAATGATATGGATTTGGTGACTTCCATTTTGATGGCCTCTTTCTTGGTGTAAAGGAATCCAACACATTTATTTATCTTTATCTTATAGCTTGATACTTTGCTGAACTCTTCCATGTGTTCCAGTAGTTGTCTTGTGGATTCTTTGGAGTTTTCTGTAAATAAGATCATATCATCTGCACATAGAGATACTTTTACTTCTTCCTTACCAATTTGGATATCTTTATTTTTTTTATCTTGCCTGACTGCTCAGGCCGGAACTTCCAGGACAATGCTGGGTAAGAGTGGTGGCAATGAGCACTCTTGTCTGGTACCTGTTCTCAAAAGGGATGCTTTCAGACTCTCTCATTCAGGATGATGCTGGCTGTTGGCTTTGCATAAATGCCCCTTATTACATTGAGGAATTTTACTTATATTCTAGTTTTGGTAAGAGTTTTAACAAGAAAGGGGGCTGGACTTTCTCAGATGTTTTTTCGGCATCACCTAATAAAATCAAATGCTTTTTGTCCTTTATGTAGTTAATTACATTGATTGTTTTCTAATGTTGACCAATTCCTTTATCCCTGATATAAACCCCTTGTGATCATGCTGGATTATTTTTTTTTTATGATTTTGGAATCTATTGTCTGGTAATTTGTTGAGGATTTGTACATCTAAGTTCATAAGAGATATTAGTCTGTAGTTTTCCTTTTTTTTATGCTGTCTTTACCTGGTTTTGATATCAACGTTACGCTGGCTTCATAGAATAAATTTGGCAGTATTCCATCCTTTTCTGTGCCTGAAACATCTTTAGTAAAAATGTTGTTAATCCTTCTCTACAAGTCTGGTAGCATTATGCAGTGATGCTCTCAGGGGAAGGACTGTTTTTGTTTGTTTGTTTGTTTGTTTTTCAGTTGGAAATTATTTTTGTTTTAATTGTGATTAAGTGGAAGTATACAATTTAAAATATTTTTTCATACCCACCTGTCTACAGCTCCTTCTGCTCTCCTTGCCTGTGACAGCACACTCCTGCTTTTAATTCTATACTTGTTGTATCCTCTTAACAAGCTCCTGTCCCCTCCTCTCCACTCTCCTCTCTCCCATGTAGAAAGAGACCAGTAGGACAGCATTCTATAAATGCATAGAGCCATAAAGTACACACAGCATATGGTCACATTGTGTCCCCAAGTCCAGTCCACTTTGTCTGAGGAGTTGACCTCTGTAGTGCTGTCTAGTCAGGGGTAGCAGCAGGTCTAGGGGCCGTGCTCTCAGGGCATCCCCCAGAGGTTCCGTCCATCAGTTGTGGTCTTAGAGTAGAGCTCTTGAGCTGCACCACTCTTTTTCTCACGTTGCCACAGGGACTCTCCATCGTAGGCCCCATCAAGGCTGTCTTTAGTGGTGGCTGGACACCATCTGGTTCTTTTGGTAACATGTCTCCCATTCACATGGATCTTTCTGTCTCCTGAGGTTGTTTTCCCTCATATCTTTGTTGCTGTTGGTGATTACCTGTTGTAGATCAGTTGGGACCATTCAGTGTACCTCAGATGGCAACTTGCTAGCTTTTAAGACCCCGGATGCCACTCACTGATATGGGGTGTAGAAGAGTCTCTTAGCAATATGCTACTTGAGCCAATTGGCCTATATGTCCCTCAAGAGCATGGTCCCTAGACCCCACTTCTCCTATTTTATCCTTGCGATATTGGGTTGAGATTGCAATAGTTTTCAGTTTATGGTGAAGTCCAGTTAAGCTGATCTACTTTCTACTGTGTGCTATCACTGCGTTTACCCAGCCAAATTTTTATCAACTATCAAAACTATAATCATCTTTCCCTCCCTCTCTACCCTTGCATCTGTCAAAGAGTCTTTTTTTCTTTACATAAGTCTATTTTTAAGTCCTTGTAGTAGGAGTCTCATACAATGTTCTTCCTTGTGACGTAGACTGATTTCACTTAGTGTATCTTCCAACTATACCTGGTTATGAGATACTTCCTAAAATGATCATTGTTCTTTGTCATTGCATAGGGTTCCACTGAGTATATACACCATAGCTTGTGTATCCATTCATCTGTCATTGGGCATCTAGGTTGATTCCATCTTTTTTCCTGTTGTGGACTATGCAGCAAAGAACATTCGTGTGCATGTATCTGTTCAAGTGACAGCCTTTATTTCCGTAGGATATATTCCAAGCAGTGTGATTACTATATCAAATGGTATATCTATTTCCAGCTTTTTAAGGAAGCACCAAATTGCTTTCCAAAGAGGTTTTACCATTTTGGAATCTCACCAGCAGGGTAGGAGAGTTCTAATCTCTCCTGAGCCTTCCCAGAATTGGTTGTTTTGTGTTTTTGGGATGAAGGCCAACCTTGCTAAGGTGAGATGGTTACTCATTACAACTTTGATTTGGATTTCTCTGATAGCTAATAATCATGATCATTTCCTCACGTGTCTTTTGGCTGCTGGGAGGTCTTCCTTGGTGAAGTGTCTTTCCTTCTTCTTGCGCATCGCTTAATTGGGTTATTTACCTTCTTCTTTCTGATATTTGTTAGCGCTTTGCAGATTCTGAAGATCAGACTTCCGTCTGACATGTAGTTGCCAAATACTGTTTATCCATTCTGTAGGTGGTGTTTTAACTCACTTGAAAAATTCTTTGAATGAGTAAAAGTTTTTGATTTTTAGTAGTTTCCACTTATCTATTTACTCTTCTGTTGATTGTGCTTTGTCAGATTTTGAAGTCTGTCTAAACTGTGTATTATAACTTCCATTGTTGACCTTAGCTTTTCTTGCATGATCTTTATTGTTTTAGGTTTGATATTTAGGTCTTTGATCCATTTTGAGTTAGATTTTGTGAAAGGTATGAGACATGGCTCTTGTTTCAGTTTTTTGGAGATGGATGTCCAATTTTGTCAGCACTATTTGTTAAAGAGATTATTTTTACCCCAGTTTACACTCTCAGGGCCTTGTTGAATATTTACTATTTATAAGAGGATGGTGGCATCTCTGGGGTCTCAACTCTGTTCCACCAGTCTATATATCTTTTTTCTGTACCAATAATAGCATGTTTTGACTACTGTGGCTGTGTAAAAGGTTCTAAGGTTGAGTAGTTGAGGCCTTCCACAGTGTTCCCCTTTTTCAGTAGTGCTCACTTATTTGGGGTTTCTTCCCTTTCTAAACAAAGTTGGTGATTTGTTTATCCATCTTATTAAAAAAAGGCACTGGAATTTGTATCAGGATTGCATTGTATATGTAAATTGGTTTAGGTAAAATATACTTTTTCACAACATTAAGTCTCCCTATGCATGGGCAGGGTAGGTTTCTCCATTTATGTAAGTCTCTTGGTTTCTTGCAGTAAAGTCTTGTAGTTCTCTCTGTGTAGGTTTATTATTTCTCTGGTTAGATTTCCTCCTAGGTATTTTTACTTGGCTGCTTGGCTTTATCTTCTATAGTAAATGGTATTGATTTGGTGATTTCATCTTTGATGATCTCTTCGTTGGCATAAAGAAATCCTACTGATTTACTTATGTTTGTCTTATACCCTCATACTTTGCTGAACTCTCGTTAGTTACAGTAGTTTACTTATGAATTCTTTATGATTGTCTACATATACAGTCCTATATCTGCAATAGGGACATTTTTACTTCTTCTTTCCTGATGCAGATGCCCTTTATCATCTTTGTCTTATCTAACTGCTCTGGCTAGAACCCCTAATACAGTATTGAATAGAAGTGTTGAGAGTGCACATCTTTCTCTAGTTCCTGTTCTCAAGCATAATTCTTTCAGTCTTTCTCTATTCAGGGGTGATGCAAGTGGTTGGCTTTATGTAGGTGCCCTTTATTGCATTGTGGAATTTACCCTCTTCATATCTTGTGGAGAGCTTTTAGCATGAATGGGTACTGGATTTTGTCAAATGCCTTTTTTGCATCAGTAGACAAGATCAGGTGATTCTTATTCTTTGTACTATTTATGTGGTTGATCACAATAACTGGTTTTCTGATGCTTGCATCCCTGGTATGACTCCAACTTGGTTGTGATGGACTATTTTTTTGATATGTTGTTGAATTCTATTGGCAAGGATTTTTTTGAAGACCTTTCATATATAGGTTCATGAGTGACACTGGCATGTAATATTCTTTTTTAGTGAGATCTTTCCCTGGCTTTGGTATCAGGGTTCTGCTGGCTTCACAGAATGAAATTTTGAGTATTCTGTCAGCATCTATGCTGTGAAATAGCCTCGGTAGTATCGGAGTTCATTCTTCTCTAAAAGTTTGGTAGCATTCTCCATTGCAGCCCTCTGGGCCAGGGCTTTTTTTGGTTGGTAGCTTTTTGATGACTTTTCAATCTTTTCTTTTGTGATGGGTTTATTAAGGTGTTCTATTTATCCTTGTGATAATTTTGGTAGGTGATATGAATCTAGAAATTTGTCCATTTCCTCTGTTTTCAAACCTGTTAGAGTACAGATGTTCATAGTGTTCTGTTATGAGTGTTCTGTTGTGACATCTCCTGTCTCATTTCTTATTCAGTAAATTTAGACAGTGGTTTATCAATTTTGTTGATCTTTTCAAAGTACCAACTTTTGGTTTTGTTCGTTGTTTCAATTGTTATTCCTTTCTCTAATTCGTTTAGTTCTGCTCTGATCTTTATTATTTGTTTTCTCCTATTACATGGTGTGTTCCCCTGTTGCTCTTTTTCTGGTTGTTCCAGCAGCAGGTTTACTTCTTTGGTTCGAGTCCTTTCTTCCTTCTGGATGTGTGCATTTACCGAGATAAATTGGCCTCTGAGTACTGCTTTTGCTATATCCCTTAGGTTCTGCTAGGATGTGCTTTCATTCTCATTTGATTGTATGAATTTCTTTATTCTGTCCTTGATTTCTTCTGTAACCCGTGGATTTTTCATCAAGGTGTTGTTCAATTTCCATGAGTTTGAATTCACACCTACGTTTTTTTCTGCTATTGTTTTAAACTTTTATAGCTTTATGGTTTGAGAAGATACTTTGTAATAATTCAGTGGTTTAGATTTTGTTGAAACTTGCTTTATGTCTTAATACATGACCTATTCTGGAAAAAATTCCACGTGCATTGGAGAAGAAGGTATATTTACTTGTTGATGGGTAAAAAGTTCTGTATATGATGATGAAGTCTAATTGGTGAACTGTTACAGTAAGATCTGTAGTTTTACTGAGCTGTATTCTGGATGATCTATCCATTATAGAAAGTGGAGTATTGAAGTCTCCTACTATTACTATGGTGTGATCTATCTCAGTTTTCAATGTTTTGTTTGTTTGATATATTAGATGCTCTGGTATTGGGTGCATTAAAATTTAATATTGTTATGTCCTGCTTATGTGTTGAATCTTTCAGCAGTAAATAGTGGCCATACTTGTCCACAATGATGGCTTTTACTTTAAAGTCTAATTTATCTAAGATTAGTATTGCTACTCCTGATCTTCTGTGTCTATATTTGTCTTGGTATATATTTTTCCATCCTTTGATTTTCAGTTTGTTCATCGACGGCACTTGGCTGGCTGGCTGGCTCATATCTTTCAGTCTAGGGTGTGTTTCTTACAAGCAGCAGATAGACAGATCACGTCTTTTGATCTAGGATGTCACTCACTGTCTGTTTATTGAAGCTTTCAGTCCATTTACATTCATCGTAATTATTGATAGGCATGTGTTTAGTGCTGTCATTTTGATGCCTTTGTTTTTGTATTGATGGTGTTTTCTGTGTTCCTGTTAATATTCTGTTCTCAGTCATTCTTCTCTATGAGTTGGCTTTTCATCTTTTTCAATGTTGATTTTCTGTTTGTTGAGACTCTCATATTATGTTTCTTGTTTTGGTGTGTCACATTGCTATTTTGCTTTGTGGCTACCTCTATGACCCCCCTTGTTAGTCTAAGTTTAAACTAAATTTTTACTTGTGCATATCTTTTTAATTTCCTCTCCACCTGAAAGAATTATAACTACTGTAATAAATCCTTCTTTTTAATGTGATGATGTCATAGTTCTTGTGGTATGATCACTGGTTCCCTTGGTTTAATATTGTAGGTTTGATTGAGCTTTGTGATTTCCCTAACTGGGTATGATTTTGGGGTGCTGTGTCCTGCGTTGCCTCCTTGAGTATACACTTGATATTCTTGTCTTCTTAAGGAAAGATATTCTTTCAATATTTCTTGTACTTTTGGTTTGTTTTTTACAGAGTGTGAGTGTATAAGCTTCTGTTTATCTGCAAATGTGTTAATTTCACTGCAATATTTGAGAAACAGTTTTTCAGAATATATAACTATTGGTTGGAAATTTTTCTCCTTCAGGGCTTTGAATGCGTCATTCCACTTCCTTCTTGCCAACATCATTTCTGCCAAGAAGTCAGATGAAAGCTTACAGGGCTTCCAGTTGTATGTTAGCTTTGTTTTAAGCCTTGCTTCCTTTAAGAGCCTCCGCCTCTGTCTGTGTTTCATTTTATTAAGCTTGATGATAGTATGTCTTAGTGTCTTCCTTTTGGGGTCTGGTTTTTGCAGTGTTTGATTAGCATCTTGAATATCCATGTTTTCTTCTTTGATAATTTCAGGGAAGTTTTCCATCAGCAATTCTACAATAATACTCTGTATTTTCAGCTAACCCTCCCTGTCCAGAAACTCCAGTTATTCATAGATTATTTTTCTTAATGTAATCCCACATGTTTCTTAATGTTTCTCCATTTCTCTTATTTTTTTTCTCAGATTTCGCCTCATAAATCCTGATGTCTGTTGCTCTATCTTCAGTTTCACTAACTGTGGCTTCTATCTACTCATTGCTCATTTTTGGCTTTAGATTGAATTGTCTAATTCTGTAATCTTATTGTTGATTTGCTGCATTTCAGATCATTGATGTTCCATGAGTTCAAATAACACTTAATTTTTAATTTTGTTCTGCTGCATTTTGTTTAATCTCCAGGAGAGCTCTATAACATAATTTTTTTGAACCTGACCTTTGGTAGTTTCTGAAAGACTTCTTCATCCTGCAAGTTTTTTTGATTCTTTAGTTTTCTGGAACCATGATGCACTGTTTGTTTAAATGGTTAGCTAGTCATTGTTGACTTTGCACCATCTAGAATCTGTTTGATGTCTCCAATGTTACCTCAACAGAAGCTGAGGTATAGTTCTAAATGGGAAGTTGGTCACCAGCCACCTCTGTGTACCCTAGTGACTAGCCCTAGTGGACTCTCTGGGGTGACAATCTCTCTGCCTCACGGCTGGCAAAGATGGTGCCCTACTTAAAGAGTCACTGGGCAGCCATCAACCAACACTGTAATTTGGATCAGTGAAGGGTGGAGGAGACACTGCGGGGCTGCTCAGGAGTCAGTTTCCTAAGTGATCTTATTTTAAAAAGGTACTTTACTGCTAAGCCAGGAGATGTCTAACAGCCCTAAGGTGTGGCAGGCCATGCCTTCTGGCTAACAATGAATGCACTTCATAGACTGTCTCCAGGTGCTATATGTGGCTTAAAGTAAGGAGAGGTTACTGCCTTGCTGCTGTCCTTTGCTAAGCCCCATCTGTAACTCTAGGCACCATTGTCCTAAACACAGTTTTTCTGCTGGAGAAGTGCTCTCCAGACAGGCCTTGCTTCTTATCATGTATATTAGCCCTAGCTAAAGCCTCCCAGATGACCAAAATGGCATCCCACCTGAGCTATTCTTCCTGCCATGAAACAGCAGAATCTATAGTGCATGTCAGAAAGGAGAGGGTGGAAGGTAGTTGTGCCCTCAGTCTGCAGCCATTCTCTCAAAATGTGGCTATACCAAGGACCGTCTCTGTGCTGTGCTATACACTGTTTACTAAGTGCTGCAGTTCAGTTTGTTTGCAAGCTCATGCCCAGTCCCTGCCATCCCGAAAAGAAAGAAGTTTCAATACCTCTAGTCCTCTCAAATGATGAGCCAGAAGAAGTATATGGCTCCCTCATGTTAGAGAGAGGTAATTTCCCCTTTACTGGTAGCCAGTTCAGTATGAGAGCCCTATGCCAGATCCTAGGGCTCCCTGGAAATCCACACTGCTCCATTCAATTATCATCCCAGGTCTTAGTTCTCAGAGGGAATCTAAGAGACATGTGTCTGATCTGCCATCTTGCCCCTTTGGGAGTTATTTTAATTATATTTTCAAGCTCTTCCTTTATGATAGATTTATTTAGTTGTTCATCTTCAGCTTGTGTTAGTTTGGTATGTAGATGTTTCTAGAAATTTTGCCCATTTCCTCTAGGCTTTCAAATTAATTAGATTAGAATTTTTCATAGTATTTTGTTGTGACTCTTCATTTCAATTGGGTCTGTTGTTACATGGCCCATCTCATTTCTTTCTCTCTTATTTTTTTTTTCATTTTCTTATTGCAATTAAGGAAAGTTTATGATCCAAGTCAATTTTCCACGTAAAACCCCAAGCACTCGCCTCTCTGCAATACCATTACTCTCCTCACCCTGTGGCAGCACACTCTTTTTTTCCACTCTTTACTTCCCATATCCACTCAACTAACACTTGTCCCCTCTTCTCTACCCTCTCCTCTCCTCTCTAAAATGAATCAGTAGGACAGCCTCATATATATTAAATGCCCATTTCATTTCTTATTCAGGTTATTTGCATCCTCTCCTGTTTTTCTTTTGTCAGCTTGGCCAGTGGCTTATTGATTTTGTCGATCTTTTCAAAAATCAGCTTTTGGTCTTACTAACACTTTCAGTGGTGTTTCTATTCTCTAGTTCATTTAATGCTGTTCTAATTTTTATTATTTATTTTCTTCTCATGCCCTAAAAGCTGTTCTGTTACTACCTTTCTACTTTTTTATTTGTAGGGTTAACTATTTGTTTTTGGATGTGTATATTTATTTGATAAATTAATGTCTGAGCACTGATTTTGTTGTGTTCCAGATGTTCTGGTGCTGTGTATTCTCGTTATCATTTGAGTCTATAAATTTATTTCATCCTAGATTTCTTCTATAATCTAGTTGTTCTTTTAGCAATGTATTGTTAATTTTCCATGTGTTTGATTTTTCTTTTTCTTTTTTTTCTGCTTTTGGTGTTTAGACTTTATGGTCAGAAGAGACACTTTGTAATACTTCAATACTTTGAATTTTTGTTAAGGATTGTCTTGTGGCCTAACATGTGGTCAATTCTGGACAATATTCCATGTGTGTTGGAAATGAGAATATGCTTGACTAGTACTGAGTAGAGTGCTATGTACATGTCTATGGGTCAAGCTGGTTGATTGTGGCATTTAGATTTTCCATGTCTTTATGAGTTTTTTTTCCCTAGACGTTCTGTCCTTCACTAAAAGTAGAATGTTGATGTCTCCTACAGTTATTATGGAATTGTCTATTGATGTTTCCAAATCAGTTAGTTTCTGTTTGGTATATTTTGGATCCTGTCATTGCATGCGTAAATACTTAGCAGGTTATGTCCTCCTAGACTATTGATCCTTTAGGCATTATATAGAGTCCTTCTGTGTCCAATTTAGTAGTTTTAACCTTAAAGTCTGTTTCATCAGAGAGTAATATTGCCACATCTGCTCTTTTTTGAATGCTGTTAGCTTGGTAAATTTTTTTCCAGGCTTTCAGTTTTTGTTTGTTCTTGTCTTTGAGTCTAATGTGTGTCTCCTGTTGGTAGCATACTCATAGGTATAAACACACACACACATATATATATTTGCCAAGCCAAGTGCCATCAAGTCAGATCCGACATATATGTGTGTGTATGTATATATACCACTGCTAACCACAAGGTTGGTAGTTCAAATCCACTAAGCACTCCTTGAATACTCTGGGGGTCAGTTCTATCCTGGCCCCTAGGGTCGCTATGAGTCGGATCCAACTCGACGGCACTTGCTTGGCTATATATATATACACACACACATATAAAATCTGATCTGTCACTCTCAATCTCTTTCCTGAGGCATTTAATCAATTTACATTCAGAGTGATTATTGATGCATTCAGTGCTGTCATTTTGATATCTTTGTTTTGCATTGTAGATAACTCCTGTGTTCCATTTAATTTTCAGTGCTAAATCCTTTTTCTTTTATTGTGTTTTCTTCTTTTTCAGTATCAGTGCTTTGCATTTGCTGAGACTTCATATTTTTCTTGTGTTTTATTTTGATGCATAGGATCATTTTGTTTGTGGTTACCTTAATAATTATCCCTATTTTTTGTCACTTAAATCAGTCTTTAATTTCTTTATGTAATCTTGACTGGCTCTCCATATGAAAGATCTATGATTATATTTTCTTTTAAGTTCTTCTTTTTTGTTACAATGTTTACAAAATGTGATATTTATTTCTCTATTTGATTTATTTTTGTGACGCTCCTGTTTAGGTTGATGTCCAGTTGCTCTGTTCTGTGTTGTAGTCTTGGATTGTTACTGGATGTTACTGCTTTCCTAAACAGTGGACTCTCTTTAGTATTTTCTATAGTCTTATTTTGGTTTACCCAAATTCCCTAAATTTCTGTTTATATGGAAATGTCCTAATTTCACCGTCATATTTTCAGAACAGTTTTTCTGGATATGTATTTCTTGACTGGCAATTATTTTCCTTCAAGGTTTTGTATTTGTTCTCTCATTGCCTTCTTGCCTGCATGATTTCAGTTGAGTAGTTTGAGTTTAGTCTTATTGCCTCTCCTTTGTAGGTAATTTCTCATTTATCCCTAGCCACTTTTAAAAGTGTCTTCTTATCTTTAGTTTGGGCAAAATTCATTACAATATATCTTGATGTCTTTCTTTAGGGATCTACATTGTATGGAGTTTGATGAGTGTCTTGGATGGGTATCTTCTCATCTTTCATGATCTCATGGAAGTTTTCTGCCTACGAATCTTTGACTGTTCACTCTGTATTATCCATCATCACTTCATTCTGATACTCTGGTCACTCATAGATTATTTTTCTGGATAGAGTCCCACACGGTTCTTAGTGATTATTGATTCTTTTTAATTGTTTTATCTGATTTTTCCTCAGATATGTTGATGTCACATGCTTTATTTTCAGTCTCACTAATTTAGCCTTCCATTGCTACAGTTCTGCTCCTTTGGCTTTGTTGAGTTGTCTAGTTTTGCAGTTTTATTATGAATCATTTGAATTTCTGATCCTTGCCACTCAATGTTTCTTTGAAGGACATTCAATTTGTCTTTGTGCTCTCCTGCCTTTTGCTTCAATTCTTTCCTGATCTTGAAGAGCTCTAAATACTAATCTTTTTTTTATTCTAATTCTGATAATTCCAGAACATTCTCTTCTTCTGGAATATTTTAATAATTTTAGGGGAGCTTTCTGAAGCCATTGTGGTCTGCCTCTTACAAGTGACTGATATGAACTGTTGTCTTCGAGGCATCAGTAAGTCATTGAAATTATTTTTTGTTAGTTACTGTGTTCTAGGTTCTAGCTTTGTTTTGTTTCAAAGTGTCTAAATATGCTGGCTGTATATGTTAGTTTGTTTATTGGTGCTTCTGAAGCTCAAACATCCTGTCCCAGGTGGCTAGAGCTGTTATGAGAAATAGGAGTCCAAGAGTCTGTTTTCTTTTATTATATGGATTCAGCTTAGGTGTTCAGGTAGTCAATCAATAAGCAGGTGCTATAGGCTTCTAGACTAATGTCCTCAATAGGAAAGGAAGATCCCCATAGACACAAGTGTCTGGCTATAGGCTTTGGGAAAGTCAGGGAATTGACAGATATCTCTGAATGCCTGTGAGGATGCTGCTTCCCCTTATGTATGAATCTAGTAAAAAGAATAGTTTCTGTCCCAGACATTTCACTAAAGAGGAGATCCAGGCAGCCAAAAAACACATGTGGACATGTTCACGATCTTCAGTTATGAAAGAAATTCAAATCAAGACAACAATGAGATACCATCTCACCCCAACAAGATTGGCCATGATCTAGAAAACACAAAATAACAAATGCTGGAGAGGCTGTGGAGAAAGTGGAACCCTCCTACACTGTTGGTGGGGTTGTAAAATGCTCCAGCCTCTTTGGAAAGCAATCTGGTTCTTCCTTTAAAAAAATGGACATCAATATACCATTTGAACCAGTAATTCCACTACTTGGAATATATCCTACAGAATCAAGGACTTTCACAGCAATGGACACATGCACCAGAATGTTTATCGCAGAACAGTCCACGATAGCAAAAAGCTGGAATCAACCCAGATGCCCAACAACAGAAGAATGGATAGGTAAACTATGGTACATATACTCAATGAAGCACTACGCAATGATAAAGAATAACGATGACTCCAGGAAACATCTCCTAACCTGGTTTCAACTGGAAGACATTATGTTGAGTGAAAGTAGTCAGCGATAAAGGGACAAATATTGTATGAGACCTCTACGATAAGATCTCAAAAACAGACTTGTGGATAGAAGAAAAGACTTTTTGACAGCTGCAAGGGAGGGGATGGAGGGAGGGTGAAGAGGGGAAGGTTTAGTTTAGATAGTTACTAGAAATCTAGTTGGGAGAAAGCAGTGATAGCACACATTAGAAACAAGAACAACATTAAGTGGACTTCAACATAACTTGAGTACTCCTTCCATCTTAACCCACTATTGCAAGGATAGAGTAGTTGGGGCAGGGGGCAGGGGACCATGCTCTTAGGCAAAATCGAGGCCAATTGGCACAACTAGCATTTTGCTAAGACAGCTCTCTGCACCCCACATTGGTGAGTGGCGTCTGGGATCTTAAAAGCTGCCAAGCTGCCATCTGAGGACACAGCAAATGGTCCCAACTCAGCAGGAACGGATGCTCACCGAGACCCAAAATGACATGCAGTAAAGACAACTGAGAAGACAGAGAAACCCACAAGACTGGGTGCCTACATCGACTTGGGACCAGAGGAACTGGATGGTGCTCGGCCACCACCAGCGATACCCACGATGGAGCTCACTAAGTTGAGTGTTGCTGGCAACACAAGAATAAAAAGGGGTGCATCCTGAGATCTCCACCAAAAGACCTCAATTGATGGTCCAGTGGTTTCAGGGTTCCCCTGAGAGCATGGCCCTCAGCCCTAATGCTGCCCTTACCCATAAATTATAACAAAGTTCCACTCTTTGGACAGGAATGGATTGGACTTGGCAATGCAGAGTGACCATACATTGGTTGCACTTTATGGTTCTATACATCTATAGGATATCATCCTGCTGACCTCTGGCTGGAGGAAGGACAGTGGGTGGAGAAGAGCGGAAAGGAAGCTGTTGGGAGGATGAGACATGTATGGAACAGAGAGGAATAGTGTGCTATCACTGGGCAGGGAGAGCAGTGGAAGCTGCATATAGGTGGGCATGTAAATTTATACAGGAATGTACATTTTCACTCAGTTATGTTAAATAAAAAAGAATGGTTTCTGTCCTAAATTTCTGGATAAGGTGAGTCAGCAGATTCTTTTCTTTCTTCTTTCCCTCATCTTCCATTTTGGTAAATTGTCCCATCTCAGAGTCTTAGAGAAGGCTCAGGGCAAGCTGGAGGAGACCTACCTCCAATTCAGTTAATGGCATCAGACTCCAGAGCTGGGTGCATTGCACAAAAAACAGGATGAAGTTGTGGGAAAAGGGAGAGAGGTATATTATGAGGGAAAGATTTACACCTGCATGCAGTAGGTTAAACAAAGACGTAGCGTTTGATGAACTTTTGCTGTTTTTCATTGCTTCTGTAGGTACAAATGGATACTCTCTTCAGTTTCTCTTCCTGAGGAAGATGCCACTCAACCTGTGTGCTCGGCTTAACACTACAGCTGCAGCCATTTTCTGGTAGTTCAGTTCTGTGAATACAGCTCTCCCTCCTCCATCGTTCGGCACAATTTTTCAACTTTCACTTTGATTTTCTGGCCTCCCAGGATGTCACATGTAACGGATTTATTTGTTCTTTACAGTCTTTATTGTTAAAGGGCCAGGGAAGCATCTGATTACTCTGTCATCTTGTCTTCACTTTTCTCTAGTACAATTTCTATCACCCACATCATATTTTCCAGCTATAGATTCTTCTTCTTTATTTCTAGCTTTTGCATTCCAGTCACACTTGGCTGTGTGAGGCTTGTATCCCTGCCTAGAACTTGGGACATTTCAGCCATTATGACTACCTGCGTTGTTTAATTTATAAAAATCTCTCTGTGTATGTGTATTTATACACTTTATTCGCTGTGCTTCTCACGACAACCCAGCCTAAGACAATAAACAGCACACTCAAAAGAGAGATATGTTGAATCCAAAATATGAAGAAGCCCACCAAGAGCTTTATAGTTACATAAAGGGCCAGATGCAACAACTTATCCTTTACTTTAGAAGGAATATATCAACATGCCCCACAACACTGAACTGTTAGAAATTTCACTGAGGTGGAAGATGCCTGATTTTTTGGTCAGATTACTTTCCCACCTGATAGCAAACAAATTCCTTACCAATAAGTCTAAATCTATCAATAATTTTAGCTTACTAGGTCCAATCAGAAACTCGGTTGGCACACTACCTAAATACTATAGCTACTAACCAAAGGGTCTGCAGTTGAAATCCACCAGGCCCTCCTTGGAAACTCAGTGGAGCAGTTCTACTCTGTTCTACAGGGTTGCTATGAGTTGGAATTGACTCAGTGGCCGTGGTTTTTAGGTCCAATCAGCATGATGTCATAAAAGCAATGGACAGTGTGACTTCATATGAAAGGAAAGGCAATCACCATCCTGCCAACTAAATTATGACAGAAGGCTGGAGAGTTGATATATATGAGGTAAGACGGTGAAGACATATTGCTAGCCTTGTTTTCTAAAGGTCACCTGCTTCTCGTGGTCCTTCTAAGTGGTACAAAGAAAAAGCTACTAGCTAGTCAACAGCTGTATACCAGGAACCAGTACATGTATTAATTTTCTAAAGCAATGAAACCAAGTGTGAAATATCAGCTTCAAGTACACTCACCATTTTGTTAATTTTTTTGATAATTCACTCTCATTCTCCAAGATCCATCTGTTTTATGCAAAAGACAAACAGGTGAATCAAAAGGGGTTGTGATGGTAATCACCACCCTTGGACCTTTATATGAGGACTCACAATTAAGTTCACAAACTCCTTTTAGAAAATGTGCTGCATACCTCATTGCTGAATATCACTATGGTCATCTTCAAAGTACTCCCTTGGGGAAGCTTTACCCTGATGTCAGCACCTAGTCCACCCTTTAAAGCAATTTTGAACTCTTTCTGGAATGACCATCAAAGCTGTTGTTGTGTTAACCTTAATATTCTGAACGTCATCAAAATGTATTCCTCTCAATATTACCTTTATCTTGGGGTAAAGAAAAAAGTTACTGGGATCCAGATCAGGTGAGTAGGGAGGGTGTTCCAATACAGTCACGTGTTTACTGGCTAAAAACTCTGTCACAGACAACTATACAATTAAGTTCACAACTTCCCACTGTGCTACTGTGTGCAATGGCCATTCCAGAAAGAGTTCCAAAATTGCTTCCAAGGGTGGACTGGACACTAGTGTCAGTACATAGCTTCCTAAGGGCAATACTTCAAAGGTAATCATAGTGATATTCAGCAACAAGGTATGTAGCACTTAGAACAATTAAGTTCATGGGCTTAATTGTCAGACCTTGTAGTACTTAATGGAGAGACCAATCTCTGCAATCTCCACAGAAATGTGATACTGTTTTTGGTTCACTGTTTTTCTAGTTATGTGAAGTTCTAATGACTTCCATTTGGTTTTCAACCTGTGTTAGTCATCTAGTGCTGCTATAACAAAAATACCAGAAGTGGATGGTTTTAACAAAGATAAATATATTTTCTCCCAGAAAGTAGGCTAAAAGTCCAAATTCATGGCAACAGATCCAGGGAAAGCCTTTCTCTGTTGTTGTCTCTGGAGTAAGGTCCTTGTTGTCAGTCTTTCTCTAGAGTGGGAGCTCCTGAGCAGAGGTACCCTAGATCCAAAGAATGTGCTTTGCTCCAAGCACTGGTTCTCTTCTAATTATAAGAAGTCCTCGACTCTCTGGTTGCTTCCTTTTTCTTTATGTCTCAAGAGACTGCTTGAAGGAATGATACAAGCTTACTGATTCTACTTTACCAACACAACTCATGCCCATCTCCCCTAATTAACATCATAGACGCAGGATTTACAATATATAAGAATATCATACGGTACTAGGAATCGTGACATAGCCAAATTGCTACACGCATTTTTGGCAGACACCATTCAATGCATGACACTAACAGACCTTACTCCACATGTCTTTGATCCAAAATGTGAGAATTCTACCAGTTACTTAGGATGGCTATTCCAAATATACATTTTGCAAATTAGAAAATTACTACAGGATGTCAAAACCAAGTGCCTCGAGTCGAATCTGACTCATGATAGATTTAGAGAAATAATGGACCTATTATAAACTTCAGCTAAGACTCCATTGATAACTTGACTTCCTACTCTGACTGGTGGACAACAGTGATGATTTATGCCTTCTGGAATTAATATTAGTTTATAGCCACTAGCCAGTAATCCCTAAACAGTTTGATTATTTTCTTTTCTCCAATGAACAGCCAACTTTAGTAAAAGGCTGCAAGTGCCTTTGGTGCAGACTGGGAGAAAGATAAATAGTATAAAGTTTTGACAATGTAGTCTCTCAAGGGGACTTGTCTGTCTTCATTCAAGGTGTTTGTGTGTCTATAACCTGGCTGAAATCTGAGAATTGATTCAGAGATTATAACTTACTACTCTGGTGACTCCAATTAGACTACCACTCTCTTGACCTAGAACACTTTCCCTTGTGAAAGGAAAAAAAGTGAAAAAGTAAATCAAGTGAATATTTAGTAGATTTTATATCAGTTTCATTCCTAGGGAAACTTTGATTAAACAGCTAACGCCGTAAATCCATACAAATCAGACTACTCTGAGTACTGATTTGACTCCGCTATCCATTGTAGTAACCACATCCACATTGTATTAGTCAACTAAGTAGCACCACTTGAGTCCTTTTGACACAGAGTCCAATCAGTACCATTTGTAATTAAGTGCTTCAATTCAGTGAGGACAGTTCTCACTGGCAAATCATACTTATATAAAAAAGAAATCATAGCAGTCTTCAATGATACTTGTGATCCCTTCCCAAATTTGTTCCTCCCTGTTGTATTAAAAGATGTGCCTTCCAGACACTCTGTGATTGGGTGAGTGGGTGCGACATCATAAATCACTCTGAAAAAGAAACAAATATGTTGCTGTTGAGTAGATTCCAACTCATACTGACCCTATAGGACAAGGCAGAACTGTCCATAGGGTTTTCAAAGAGTAGCTGGTAGATGCAAACTACCAATCTTTTGGTGAATAGCCATATGCTTAACCACTGCACCATCACAGCCCAGACCTACCCTCACGTGTCAATTTCCTTAAGCCTTTGGATATCTGCTACAGTAGATCATGACATGTCACTTTTCAACTTGATTTAGTATAGGTCACCATTTAATTCATGTTTTGGTAAACCAAACCAATAAACTATTAAATCATTTTCTAACCTTTGGAACTAAAATAGTGAATGAAGAATCTGTGCTTCATGGGCCCATATCAATAGTTTTGGACTGATCCAACTCTACATTCTTCTCATCATTATCCCAAAAGCTTTACTCATGATTGCCATATATTTCCCCAGGTTTCTGGTTTCATATGTGATAAAAATCAAGTAGTTCTCTTGGAGTGTACCATACATTCCCTCTGGAAACCCTGGTAGCATAATGATTAAGAGCTACGGCTGCTAACCAAAATGTCAGCACTTTGAATCTATCAGCTACAATTCTACAGTCCTGTAGGGTCCTTATGAGTCAGAATCAACTCCGCTCCGATGGATTTGGGTTTTTTTTTCTGTACTACCTCCTGGGACATATGTTGTACTTCGTCTCTTGGGACTCACTGGAGCTTAAGTCTATCTATGTGGCTAGAAGCAAAAATGTATGGTGAGAGTGTGCCCTAGAGACATTGGTCAATATCTTGCAAGGCGTGTGCCTCACACAATGACTCAGGCAATGCCTCAGTTGTCACTCCAGGCAAAAAGCCTGTAAGTGCACCTGGGTTAATCTGATTAGATGAAGGTGGAAAGGATAACAGTGTTCCTGGGTAGGGTGGTTTATCCGGCAAAGTTAGAATTATCTCTTCAAATGGAAGTAAGAGGCTCGTTAAGTTGGCAGGAGCTATTCAATGGAATTTAGGTGTCAGTGTCTCCTGCTTTCTAATGGTTTGTACATTTATCCCATCCCAATTTTCAGGATCTCATTTCTTCCCAATCATTGCTTCACTTTGAACACCACTGAAGTTTGGGAACTTGATTAGTGTTGTAAGTTAGCTACCTTTATGATAAAACTCAGAAGCCCTGCTGGCATAGTGGTTAAGTGTCTCATCTGCTAATCAAAAGCCCAACAGTTTGAATCCACTAGGTGCTGTAGCACTTAACCACTACACCACTAATGTTTCCATAGATGGATATAGATATAGATAAATAAAGCCAATGAAGTATATATATACAAATAGATAGATAAATATAAATAAAGGTTTATTTCAAAGAAGGCTTCTCCTAACTTAGTGGTTGCAGAGGCTGACGAACTCCAAATTAACAGATCAGACAGTAAGCTGTTGGTTCACATCCCAAGGACCAGAGATGAGATGATGGTACGTAGAATGTAGGATCGACAGATCACAAACTTTGCCAGAACATTCATATACATGTAGATGAAGACCACACTTTCAAGGAAAGTCCCCTTTCAACTGATTGGCTATTGACATCAGGTCACAAAACGGAGTATGATTGCATAGTATCTGCTAATCCACTGAGAAACATGGCCTAGACAAGGTGATACATAACATTAACAATCATACACTCTCATGGTCAGAAACCGAGCTCAGATTAGCCATGTCTAGATTAGGCAACACTGCAGATTTTAGAGCATATAACTGTGGATGAATGTGACTTCAAGACACTAAGTTTGGCCTGCTTTATTTCACACTATCATTCTAGCAGTTGTTCACTGTTACGATAAAATAAACAAACAAAAAAATTCCATTGCCATCAAGTTGATTTTGACTTATGCTGACAAAGTGACAAAGCAGAACTGCCGTGTAGTTTCTAAGGAGTAACTTGTGGATTCAAACTGTTGGTTAGCAGTCAAACTCTTAATCACTGAACAGCCAGAGCTCCTGTTATAATAAACATATGCTAAAAGAAAATATTAATTATTTTGAATGATTGTTTTATAAAGAATATATACTTCCATTTTGGAAGGCAGAGAGGGAAACTGTATAACCCTGCAATCCAGCCTGAGTTGCTGGCACTTTTTAATGCATAGTTCTTCAGAATATCATCTGAAAGCCATTGATACAAGTATTCCCTAGATCCCATTGCCCTTTGCTAGTTGTTGTCTTTCTGACAAGAAGAAAACTACAGGGATTCTTTCTCGGCTTTCTCAGTTTTGCATTTATTTGTTTATTTATTTAAACTCCATAATAAGTTCAGTCTGCTGGATTACTTGGTGTACTGCCATCAACATCCCCTCTCCTACTCACCCCCGTGACACACATGGACAAATAAACCAATTTATACTTCACAGATGCCTCAAGAAATTGGGTTCCAAATGATGAATCTATTGGTCTGCAGTTATCTTTCCTCTAGGATTCTGGTGTTATGAGCCCTGGCTATCTTGATAACCTAAAACTTCAGTTTATTATTCCCCAGACTGTTGTGACTGCCCTAACTTCTAGGTTGTTGACTTTTATTTAGCCACTGTGCTCTACAGCACTTAATGAGCAAGTACTCCCCTTGTAAATATATATCTATAATATCATATCTATAACACAGATATTTCAACAGCGAATTTAGGTTCCCTTACATCCAGGTCCCTTGGTTCTGTCTGATCAGACTTCTGATGTTTCACAGAAGTTTATTGTAAAATACTGGCATCATATAGCATTTTAGTAAAATGATTAACTTGATAGGAATTACTGTGTTATAGCTCAAAGTGGAAATCTGTTTCTCACCTTTTGAGGTCACCTTTAATTCTTCCCTGGTATCTAGAGCGCTTTTATTAGTTATTCTGTATATACACAATTCCAAAATGCTATATTAAGTTGAATATTCATTTTTATTTTCCTTGCTTGGTAATTACTTTTTTTTTTTTTTTTTTTTTTTTTTACTAAAGAACACATGCCTTTCTTCAAATCTAGAAACTCATTTGTAATGATCACATCAGATATTTCCTGCCTTGATATATAATGTAATTTTATTCCATTAGAACTATATAGGGGTTTATTACAGATTTTTTTTTTTCTTATGACTTCTTCATTCTTTCTTAGATTCTTTTTGGATGCAACATCCTTGAATTAACCACTGTTGTCAGTGTATGGCGATATAGGTCTTGAAGAAAGTGGTGTAATTATATTTAGATAGTTGGCTAAAATGTCATAAAGCCAAACCAGAAACACTGCCATTAAGTTGATTCTGATTCATAGAAACCCTTTAGGACAAAGTAGAACTACCCCACAGTTTTCCAAGGCTGTTTATAGAATCCAATTGCCACATTTTTCTCCCAGGGAGCATCTGATAGGTTTAAATTGCAAGGATTTTGGCTAGAAGCTGAGCACTTTAACCACCAAGGCTCTTATCGGGGTAATATATTTCCTAATATATTGAAGTCTGTACTATATGTTTATATGTGTGCATATGTTCACTATAATATTTAGTAAGAGCGTAAAATGTTTTTAGCAAAGGAATACAAAGGACAGAAGTCCTTGTCATGTTTAGATACCAGAAAAGAGACAAAGGCAACATCTACATAAAAACAACAGAAAAGTTTGGCAAGAAACAGTAAACCACAGATGGTTGTAGGTGGCAGTCTCTTAGCAGCAGAAACAGATTTTTTCAGAGAAAACATTTCTTCAAACTTTGCTTCGAACCAGTCTGTCCTGCCATATTTAGGACAGTGTTCAGGGGGGAGAAAAATCTTTCCTAATGTGTAGGTAGCAAACGTTGTGGACTGTTTATGTGGTCATTACACTTTAAGGACATGCAGATGGCTAAGACGAAAGGAGATGCTGATCTCATTCCCAATATTTGGTCTTGACCAGGGCCAAGTCTAAGCAACAGAGTGCAGCATGTAAAGTGATTTCAGTCTTCAGCTGTTCTTCCAATGGCCCAGTAGCCCTTCGGTTGATCTCACTTGTTGAAAGTCCTCCTAAGAACTCACTGTGCACCAGTCTTCCATGAAAGACCTACAGCTTTTGTACAAGCATATTCATGTTGACAAGAAAACATGTTTCATTATTCCGTGATGTCTTGGCATTTGAATAAGAAAAAAAGAGCAATGTTTCTATTATACATACAGTTGCTATGAGTCAGAGCCAACTTAGTAGATGATAACCAATAACAACTTATACTAATTGAATGAACCTCAGTGATTCATCTTAGAAAACCAGAAATAAGCCAAGGAAAGTTACTTTTGTCTCTTAGAAATACTATGTTGTTGATAACAATTTTAAAATGTATATATAGCAATGTTTGTTTTGACTGTAGACATGCTTTATGATTTATTATATAGTCATTATAGGAAACTTTTCCCAAAATATTACCAATACTTGGCCAAAAGGAAAGCAGTGATTGCTCCTCAATACTGTGAACAAAAATTACTTAAAATATTTAACACATCTATTAAATTTGGGCTTTAATTATCAGATAAGATTCCCAGCACTTAATCTAGCTTTGAGATTTACCTAAATATTTTGGAGTAAGAGGTTCAAGAACTCATTCTAGAAAAAGTGCTACGTATCTCCTTGCTGAATATCACTACAGTCACCTTCAAAGTACTGCCGTTGGGAAGCTATGCATCGACACTGGTGCCTAGTTCACCCTTCAAAGCAATTTTGGTACTCTTTTTCTGGAATGACAGTCAAAGCTGTCATTATATTACCCTTGATGTCTTGAATATTGTTATTTCCTTCCATTATTTCCTTTATCTTCTGGCAAAGAAAAGAGTCATTGGGGGCCAGATCAGGTGAGTAGGGAGAGTATTCCAACACAGTTACTTGTTTACTGGCTAAAAACTGCTTCACAGACAACTACACAATTAAGTTTGTGAACTCTCAACCATGCCACTGTGCTCAATGGCCATTCCAGAAAGAGTTCCAAAATTGCTTTGAAGGGTGGCCTAGACTCTGGCGTTGGTGCATAAATTCCCAATGGGAGTACTTTGAAGGTAACAGTAGTGATATTCAGCAGTAAGCTGTGCAGCTCCTAGAATAATTAAGTTCACGGACGTTAATTGTCGTACCTCATGTGCTATTTTCTGTTTGACCAGAAGTGTTGAAGAGAGCAGATTCCTTCCCGAGTGTACATTAAAAGCCTCAATTTGTTTATCTGCAATAATTTACATAGTTTATATCACGTGAAACTTTTTATAAGAAAAGTTGGAAAATGTATAAGACCATATCCAATTTTAATATTCAGTTAATATTAGCTGCTATAGCTGATATTCACAAAGTAATGAATGAGACAATAATTAAAATTTGTTATATGTGGAATGACATCACATTATTCAACTTGCACATGTTGCAACATCTACTTGTAATGCAGACTCTTTTTTACTGATTCAGTATGTACAGGATAAATGTGGTTCTTGCATTGTCAGTTTCGTAAGTTCGACTTTTTCTCATATTGTTTGATTAATCTCTGAAGAGATCCATTTATTTCTTCTTCAAATGTTGAATTTCTTTTCCTTAGTACTGGACATACTCAGAGTTGTACATTTAACAAATTCATATCTGGTTTAGAAAAAAAAAGCCTATGCTATAAAAAGAATCTGTATTTTCTTTTATTTTCGCATTATAATCTCAAAACAAGTACATTTCCCAGACTGCTTATATAAGTTAGATGATATCTGCAGGGTGTATGAAAAAGTTTTAAAAAATGTGTAGTCATAAATATTAAAATGGCTAAAAATGTTAGCTTAATACTTAAGATTTTAAGAACATTTAAAGACCATCGTCACACAAAATTTAAAAAGAAAATATCAAAAAAAAAAAGATTTGATAAGAAGTTATTAATAACTCCGACTCAACGGCACTTGGCTTGGCTTTTGGCTTATCAAGAATTAAAAATCAGAATATCAAGCTCATTGCCATGGAGCCAATTCTGACTACAGGACCCAGTAAAGCTGTCGCATCAGGTTTCCAAGAATCACCTGGTGAAATGGAACTGCCAGCCTTCTGATTAGCTGCCACAGCGCTTAACTGCTACACCACCAGGGTTTCCAAATTCTAGGGATGTGCAGTGAAAAAAGACCCGCGGAGCCACCTGAGTACATTGCAGATAAATGGTAGATCTTCACCACTAGAAAAATGGTTGCAGAAATTGTGAAGTTTACCTCCCTATGAGAGGAATGTGATAAAGGTAATGCTAAGATTCAATAGACGGAGAGCAGACAATTCACAGACAACAAGGCTAGGAGAGAATGTTTAAAAACATGGAATTAGTGTCAGTATTACAAAGCAAATTAAGAGAAAGCATGGAAAAAGCATACTAGTGTCTCTGAACGCAATGCTTAAGTGTCAGTGCCCTAAAGGAAAGAAGAGATTTTGAACAATTTTCAGTTCAAAGACTTTAAATAAAAGATATTATCTAAACATTTGGTGTCAGCTCAAATGTTAAGTACGTGCTAAATGTTTATTTTCTTTTCTCTTCCAACTATTTATGGAAAACTGCAAATTATTTTCATTCAACACATGATCTTCCAAGCAAACATTTTGAGGTTTCTTTAGACCACAACTTCTCTGGCCATGTTGTACTCATATTTAATTTAAGCTCTTATTTCCAGTATAACATTTTTATGTACTTCAACTACCTCCTTAAACTATCACTCTATTCCTATAACTTCTAGTTTTCTTTTTACTAATTCTCATGTAGGTTAAATATATAATGCTTTGTGTAGTGCAGTGAACTTCAAGCAGTTTTGTATGACTGCTACCACAATGAGGAATCAAAATGTTGAAATTTTAAAGGTATTGAAACAAATAAAAACTTTCCCCTAAACAACATCCCTGCGAAACTAAAACACAGTTAGTTAGTTATAGAAGGTACGTTCCCAATTTTCTGGTTAAGTGTGTATATTACTTTTAGCTTTTTATGGAGCTGAAATAAAACCTCAATGGTATTGTGCTTGAATATTAATGTAACAGATGTAGGTGCAGAAAGCGAGAGCCCATACACCCAGAGGCCTATTCGATTAACACATGGTGACTGTGACATCTCCTTCTTACCTTTCTAGTTCCCAAACACCACCCTAATGCATTAGTCATTGACTAAACAAAGAGAAACGTCCCATCACTGTCCATGACAAACACAACTAGGAAGTTACCAAACATATTGTTGAGAAAGTAACCACTGAAATGTCATAGCTGTAAAACAGAAATTAAGGACAGAGCAAAAGGAAGCAAGGGAAGTAGGGAAGAAGACAGAAAACTCAGAAAATAAATCTCAGTATTATGAAAAGCCAAAGCCATTGCCAGTGAGTTGATTCCAACTCGTAGAAAGCCTATAGGTCAGAGTAAAACTGCCCCGTAGAGTTTCCAAGGAGCACCTGGTGAATTTGAACTTCCAACCTTTTGGTTAACAGCCTTAGCACTTACCCACTACTCCACCAGCATTTCCAGTATTATTAGACCAATAGAAAAGTTACAAATAGAGTAAGAATATGTCACTTTCACCAAACAATGAATCTCATGAAAAAAAATCATCCACAACAACGGGAATTAAAAATCATGACTTTGGACTGGAAATCACCAACATAATTTCCATCAAATTCTGCCTTGTCTAATAGTTAATGGTAAAATGTTTGTAATGGAAAAGAAGTAAGCCAAGTGACAGCTTTCCTTATGTTCACCAGCAAATACATGTTTAGCCACTTTATACCATCTGCCAGAGCAGAGACTGCCTGGTGGAGAAATCAGTGGTGGTATATCAGTAGGGAAAAGTGCACCAAAGAAGAGAGAGATTTCCAACTGTGGCAAGACATGTCAACAAAGGACCTGAGTGGTCGTGCCCTGTGAAGTACAGATTGCTAGAGAGAAATCGGAGTCAATGGGAAGTTAGAGCTGATAATCCAGGTTGGAAGCCCTACTGCCACATCCTGGAGTCAGCTGTACTTTAAGAAATAAACAAACACTGTAAAAATAACACTTGGATGAAAACCAAGCTGTTCTCCAACACACAAATCAATACTATTTGAAAAGGAAGAAATTTTTCTGAGAGCTATGTCTCGAGAGGGAAAAGTTGTTGGATCATGTGTGCTAGCCTGGTTGGTTTTTTGTTTTAATACTTTAGTTGCTGTTCATCACATGAAGTACGAATAAAAGTAGAATCTGTGATCTTGCTTCATTCTGTTATATTTTCCCTGAGGATTTGTTTTTTCTTTTCCCCCCCAAGAAAAGGTGTTGCACTATCACTCGTACAGGACATGTCAAGAAATGATCAAGATAAAGAAATTCTACCTAATGGTGAAAATTAAAAATATCAGAGGAAGATGATAAAATAAATGACTTAATCCTTTTAGTGTAACAATATACCTGCCACTTTTCACGCCTCTGGACCTTGAAAGTAACACATAATTCTGACTGAAATACATTAGTGACAAGGTGGACTGTTTTTTAAATACAGGAAGCTCTGCAGACTAGAGTTGGAGCTTCACTGTAGTGTTGGTAGGATATTAGGTTATGTTTTCCAGATGTGCCAGTTTTTAAAAATATTTGTCTTTTTCTCCTTTATTTCTGTGAGATAAGACTTGCAAGCGTGATTATGACTTTCCTATAGAGTTGCTGGAAACCATAGTGGACTACTTATTAAGAGTTGGGCTGCTAAAGAAAAGCTAGGAAGCTCACATCCACCAGGTGCTCCTTGGAAACCTTATGGAGCAGTTCTACTCTGTCCTATAGGATTGCTATGAGTCAGAATCATCTCAACAGCAATGGGTTTGGTTTTGATTTATGTGGTAGTTAGGGAACCCTAATGAGTTTATTTTGATTTTTTTTGTGCCATATTTGGGAAACCATAGGTTCTTCAAACTAATGGAAAAGTGCTCACGGTTAACTACATAATTAGTTTTTGTTGGTATACTTGGCTGGGTTGGCTGGTATATTGTCATACCACAGATTGGTGGTGCCACAGTACCACTGGCCTTATTGGTGTCTTGTGTCACCAGATTCATGTATATCAAAAATATATAACTTGTATAAAATTTCTAACTGGTATTTTAATAACCATTCCATAATTAGTGAAAACACATAACATCAAAACATTTTTTTTTGTTAAAAATTACTGATGAAAGAGGCAATAAAATATAATTTTCACATTCCTATTCATGTTTACTATAACTATTGCAGGCGTCTTATCATGATGGCGTCCTATCATACTGCAGAAATGCATTTCTAAAACTTAAATTGATACATTCAATCTAAGTTATTTTATGAGGTTTGTATGGCCTTTCACAATCAGCCATCATTTGATGTGCCCAATTTTATCTGCCATTGATTCCCAAAGTAGAGTTTTTCAGTTTAACTAGTCTTTCTAGTTCATTTTACATTGCTCCTGTGTACAGTATTGTATTGTCTGTCTAGACCACTTTAGCAGTTCTCCAGTACTCTCATTTCCTCTCCTTCCCTAATAATAGCCTCCCATAAAGATTATTCCTGTTGGATGGACTGTCTGAACTCTAATGCATCAGTACTCTGACATACTTACTATATCATCAAATTGTTCACTATTATTTTATATAACATTTTTCTACAATTCACATTACAAGATTAGTTTCCCAAAGTGGCTTGTGAATTCCTTTTGAGTAGGCACTGTTTGCTCAGTACCAAGCACATACTGGCTTACTGTAGTTAGGGTTCTGTGAGGAGTTTTGAGGTCATTCTAGAATTCCACTCTATTTAAGTAACATGGGATTTAGAACAGGGAAGAGGGTGCTTCAAAACTGATGAATGAACTAGAGAATCAAAGCCTATAATTGGCTACCACTAACTTCAGGATTTGCCATTAGCTTTCGGTGAATCAGAAGCTTTTCTTCTCATTCAAGTAAAGTATTATAGGATATCATCAATGATGCATGTAGCTTCTGGTACACAACTCTTCAGTCAGAGGGTTCAGAATGGAATGCTTAAAGACCATTGCACAGATTTAATCTGCCAAGCTCATCCACTTTTCTGTTCCTATCGAAGGGAGAATAATGTGCTTTCACTCTGTCTTCCAACTTCCAGATCTCACATGAGTTTATCTCACTGGTAAAACACAATAAGGCGGCAATGCAGGCAAGGAAGTGTGGCAACATCATTCCTAGGTTTCCAGCTGCAGTAGGAGAAGAAAAAGTATAATATGACAGAAGTGTGTCAAGATTTTGTTTTTCAAATTGGATTCAGCTTTTGGCTATATGTTGGCAAGACAGTGTGTTTTATTTGAAGTCATGTATATTTATAAACTATCATTTTTTAAAAAAACAGGTGGCTAGCATAAATTTCAAAGCACTCATTTTCATTCTGAGTAAGGAGACTGTTGGGAGGATGGGACATGTATGGCACAGAGAGGAATAGTGTGCTGTCACTGGGCAGGGAGAGCAGTGGAAGCTGCATATAGGTGGGCATGTAAATTTATACAGGAATGTACATTTTCACTCAGTCATAATAAAAAAATTGTAATGTTTGTGCAAAGATGTTTTCTAAGCTGTCTTTAGTCTACCAGTTTGTATTAGATCTACAGAAGTCACAAAAGTATTTCTGAATTCCACAAACAATTTGACTCTACTAGCTCTATATGCTTGGTGCTCCCGGGGAGGAGGGGAATTAAACACTTTGCCATCTTGATTCTTGACTCAGCAGCCCTATAGGACAGAGTAGAACTGTCCTATAGGGTTTCTAAAGAGCAGCTAGTGTATTTGAACTTCCAACCTTTTGCTTAACAACAGTAGCTTTCTATAGAGTTCTACTAAAACAAAAAAAAACCCTATCCCGAGGACAGCAGACACTGTACGTTACATAATTAAAATCAAAATTGCAATAGAAGTCACTTTAGGTTTTTATTAACCTTTGCATTATGCCTCTCATGTGTTTTTCTGTTACTGCATGCCATTCAAGCAAGTAGTTAGATCTGATTTCTTCTTGGGAGTGGTATGACAGTGAAAAACAACCTTAGATGCAATTTTCCTGATATATGCTACTAGAAGCTAAGTGTGGCAAGACAAAATTTTATGGGTTTTATAATTTCCATTACTTTTATTATTTTTATAACAGTACATATTACTGTTTCAAGCTACATGTTAGCTTCACACATTTGTTACTTTCATGCATATCTATTTATCTTTCATACATATCTATCTACTTAAGATACACAAATTATACATTTTATATTTAAATGCAAATTAATTTTTCAGCTCTACTCTAGATTAGCAAATATTTTAATGATGCTAAAATATTTTATGTAATCAGGGTTTATAATGAATGTGTGTTGAATATCCACATTATAAATCTCAGGTTGCATAAAAATAACTGATACTAAAATGAAATTTGTAAATCTGTACATTGGGAATTTTTCCATACTGATTTTTGTTTTCTATGAAAAATCTGATGCTCCCAAACTAGTGATGATATTAATTCATCTGCATTACTGCTAACCACTTATTTATGAATATGTAGCTTTTTGAGGAAAGTCAGAAATAGCAGAATGTTTCACAAAGCATATTTATATCTAGGACATAAAACAGTTGCATTTTAGTTCCCTGTTCTAGTTTCTCCTTTAAGTTTTTTGTCTTATTACCTTTAACAATAAGAAAATGATATTAATAGTGGAGCAGCGATGGATCACTACAAAGCAGATAAATTATAATATTTAGAAATAATTTAATAAAGGTACTTTATTGTATTTTTTACAGTATTCTATAATGAATCTATTGACAGAAATAAACACTTCATAGTGATTCAATTCTATCAGAAGACACTGTGATTGGCACTGATGTGAAAAAATTTAGGAAGCCCCACTGAGATATAAATAAATAGAATCGTTCTATCTGTGTGGTTTAGTGATTCTAGTAATAGAGAACTCATCACTTTCATCCAGAAGCACAACTTTTACCATTGATGTGTAACATTAACTGCCACCTTTTTTATTTTACATCAGGCCACTTTGCTGGTACTATAGAATTTCTAGAAACAGTCTTAATATGAAGTCATATCTTAATTTTTTATAAATAAGTACCTTATACTTTCTGCCTGACACTGATTCTCTTCTTCTAGGACTCCCATTACAGATAAGTTTCATGGGAAGAATATGATCTAATGGTATCCAGATATTTAGAGAAAGACTCAGGCTGCAATTCAAGTTACTGTGTTTCAGTACCCGTATTCTTCAAATCTGGTGTTTTAACCACTAATTCATTTACTGTGGACCTGGCAATCATCAAAAAACTCAGGATATATGCTGATACAAATTATATAGACACATTTCTAAAAACAATTTATTCTTCAATTTGCATTGAACTATTAAAAAAATTGAAATTGGGAAAAAATCAAATTTACATTTTATTTGTGGGCAACATTAATAATGCTTTATACATATGTAAGTTAAGATCTATAACGTACAAAACTAAACTGTTTTCAGGGAAAGAGTGGTTTGGTAGTGTTTAAAATAATATTTTTAAAAAAGCTTAAATTTGTGCATTTGGTAATAACATTGTTTTGAAAAGTTGACATGGTGATCAAATGAAATAAAATCTGTTACTTCCAACCTTATTCTAACTTTAGCAACTCTTGTACCACAGAGTAGATCTGTCCCATTGTGTTTCCAAAGAGCACATGGTGTATTTGCACTCTAGACCTTTTGGTCAGTAGTCAAGCTTTTAACTACTGTACTGCCAAAGCTCCATGAGGTTAATTTTATTCTCTCATACATTAATTATTCATTAGCTGCAACAAGATAATCAAATTTTCTTCAAGCTAGGCTACTAAAAATGTTTGAGTAATTGTGTAGGTTGATTCTCCTTAGTTTCTTGCACTAATCAGTACAAAACTCAATAACTTCAAGTGAGAAATCACATCTCAGTGCTTTATCTGTAAAGTGTGAATAAGTAGCGAAAATAGATATTCTGTTGAATCTGCTGTCCTCCATATGTTTCTTTCTAGCATCAGAGTCCTGTTGTGAAGTTATAATTTGATGCTGCTCTATCATAAATGAGCAGATGATTCTACTCAACCTCAAATATCATAAACTTAGAAACTTTTGTATCTGTAAAATTGATAAGAAGAAAGTGGTTTACTATTAAGTAGTTTCAAAAATAAAATGCATGTATACTTATATCATGAATTCTTCTGAAAAGTTGTTTATGGCACTTGCTGAGAACTTATATTTAAATAGCCTTTATTTAAACCTGAATTATTTCTCATGGCACTAGGCAAAATCTTTTAATATCTGCTTTACATTTCATTTCTTAACCTATAATTGTCAGATTGCAGATTATTATGACAATTATGAAAAGCTAATGTTGTATAGTTGCCATAAGTCATTGCTTTAATTAATAGATTTGTTCCTTTAAAGTCCAGTGGCCAAGTCATTTTCTAGGTAAATTTAAATACCTTACACAAAATCTAATTGGAGTGGTCAGAGAACAAAGGTAAGCTTGCAGAACATTAAAGAAAATAAACTGAACTGAATGAGCACTGAAGCATAGCAAAGTGGTGCTGAGATTGTAGTAAAGCTCAGCTCTGTTAGAAATGCAACAAAGCTGACAGAGACCTGTACTGTGTACTCCAAATGAGAGGAAATCTGGAGGAAACTTAGAGGCTGATAACAAAACTCATTATGGTTTCTGTATCTATAAATGGACGTTAGGTCTTTGGGGTCCATCTGTGAACTGTCTGTACATAAAGACAGGTATTGCTGATACATAAAACAAAACTAAACCCACTGCCATTGAGTCTATCCTGAGTCACAGAAATCCTACAGGACAAAGTAGAACTGCTCCATAGAGTTTCTGAGGAGTGCCTGGCAGATTGCAACTGCTGACCTTGTGGTTAGCAGATAAAGCATTTATAGATTATCGCATCAAGATTTACAGAAATGATGAATTAACTAGAAAATAAAATCAATGTGCTGCTTTTATTAAATTTTTGGTATCTCAATTAATTTATTTACTTAAAAATAATTGTAGGGGATGGAGTCAAGATGGTGGACTAAACACACATCTCCCTAAATCCCTCTGGAAACCAAGACCTGAACTGATAATTAAGTAGAGCCTTCTGGACACCTAGTGAGCCCTAGGATGTGGCATAGGGCTGTTAATTTGGACTTCATACCACTAAATGGAAAACCTCCTCTCTGTCGCTGACCACACTGTCAACAAGTGCAGGCTTGCATGGATTGAAGGTAACTCAAAATTTTAACTTTTGTTTCCTCTGTCTTAGCTGGTGGTTGGAGCTGGGACTTGACTAGCCGCTAATCTCAGACACTCTGCTGGTGGGAATGGCAAGCAAAATCGCCATATTTTGAGAGCCTGGCTTCGGACTCTGTGCATCTCAGAACCTTAGGCCTCTCTTTCGGCCTCTGCCATAGAGTAGCCTGGACTTAGCAAGGCGGCAAGTTTTTACGGGACACCATCTTGGTCCATTGGGAGGTGGATACACCCATACAGAGGCCCCAACTGGACTTAGTTCCTAGACTGGGAGGCAGCGCCTGCCTGTGAGAGAGTGCTTTACCAGCAAAAAAGTAGCATTTTTACACAACATCACCTACGGCTGGGGCCTGGCAACAAAGGCTGTGGAGGCATTTCAGCACCTTGGGCCTTTATTTCTGCTTCTGCCATAGAGTAGCCTGGACCCGCCAGGCGGCAAGCTTGTGCAGGACACAATCCTGTTCTACTGGGAGGCAGTTATGCATACCCATATGGAAGGCCCAGCTGGAGCTAATTCAGGACTGGGAGGCAGTGACTGCCTGGAGAAATGTGCTTTTTCTGGCAGAAAAGCAGTATTATACACAATGCCACATACAGCTGGGGTACAATGGCAGAGGCCAGCAGGGCAGTAGCCTTTCTGTATTTTTTGCTAGTTTATAACATCTAGGGTTCGATATAGAGGTGCTTATGTTGCCAGCGGAGAAGAGGGATCTATACACCTGAAAACCTGACTGACTTTGGAAGTTGTCAGATACTTTTTACCTCTTATTCTAAGGTGGCCTAAGGAACAACTGTGTTCTGTGCTCACAGTGTCTTTCTGAGCCTCTACTGACTCACATGATGCCCCAAAAGCAACAAACTCTGGAGAAAAGTATAACCAAGAAATCACCAACGGCTTCAGAAGGGGCCCAAAAGAAAGTACTTCATAACATCCCAGATGAAGAAGCTTTTCTGAAACTATTGGAAAGTGAATGCAAAAGGATTATATCTAGAGCCCTCCTAGACCTTATATAAAATGCAACACAGCAAAATGGAAAGTTAGCAAACTGTTCGATCTGATGGAACATCAGTACTCATAAATCCAACAGATCAAGAACAAAATCAAAGACAGAAATGTTAATTCAAAGACTAGAAAACAGAATGGAACAAATGGAAAACAGACTTTCTGATTTGGAAGACAGAGCTACTGACTCCAGCATCTATGAGGAGAAATCAGAAAAAAGAAACAAGAAAAATGAAGAAGCTTTAGGAAGCATGTGAGGCTCTGTTAAAAGGAACAATCTATGATCAATTGGAGTTCCTGAATACAGTGAGACACCTGAGAACACAGAGTATTTGGGCTGAGGTACTGACAGAAAACATCCCAGAAATTAGGAAAGAAGAGAATATAGATATGTAAGATGCATATCGAACACCACTCAATATAGATCTCAAATGAAGACTCCAAGACATATTATAATCAAGCTTAACAAAATGAAACATAAGCAGAAACTTTTAAAGGCAGTAAGACTCAAAGCAAAGCTAACATTCAAAGGGAAGCCCTGTAGGCTTTCATCTGACTTCTCAGCAGAAATGATGCTGTCATGGAGTCAGTGGCATGACACATTTAAAGCCTTGAAGGATAAGAAATTCCAACCAAAAATTACATATCTTGCCAAACTATCTTTCAAATATGAAAATGAAATGAAGACATTCACAGATAAACAGAAATGCAGAAACTTTTAAAAACCAAACCAAAGCTACAAGAAACACTGAAAGAATCTCTTGGCTTAGAAGAACAAAACCACTAACTTATATTTTAGAAGGAAATACAGGACAAATCACCCAGAATCCTACACAGTCAGGGAAGGTTCCAAACTCATTAGAAGCTATAATACTGAAAGAAGTGATCCAATGATCATATTATGAAAACTATGATGTCACCATATTAAAAAGAGGGATGTATTACAGTAGTTATAGTCCTTCCAGAGGGAGACGAAGTAGATGAGAATGGTAGTAACTGAAATTGGGTTTATACATAGCCTATTAAGGGGAATTATAGGGGGATACATAAGGCACAATAAAGATGCAACATACCAAATCAAGAAACCTACTACAAAAGTCTCAACAACCACAAAACCAACTCTGAAAAAGGTGAAAAATCAACTCACAAAGAAGGTCCCAGAACAGATTAATAAGAACAACACAGAAAACATCAATACAAAAATAGACATATCACAATGGCAGCACTGTGCACATACCTATATATAATCACATTGAATGTCAATGGACTGAATGCTCCAGTAAAGAGACATCGAGTAACATCTTGAATCAAAAGACATGACCCATCCACATGTTGTCTACTAGAATTTCACCTTAGACTTAAAGATACAAACTGAAAGTTAAAGGATGGAAGAATACATATCAAGCTATCAATACATATCAAGACTATCAAGCTATCTAGTCTGAGATAAAATAAATTTTAATGTAAAATACACCACCGTGGACAAGGAAGGATACTACTGCTGAAAGCTTCAATACACAAGCAGGACTTAACAATATTAAATACTTATGCACCTAATATTAGAGCACCTAAATACTTCAAAGAAACACTGACTGCACTCAAAAAGGAGATAGATCATTCCACAATAATATTGGGAGACTTTAACACTCCACTCTCAGTACTGGACAGATCATCTAGAAGAAGCTCAGTAAGGACACAGGAGACCTTATTGCAAAATTAACCAACTAGACCTCATCAGCATATACACAGAACTTTCTATCCATCAGCAGACATCTATGCCTTCTTCACCAGTGCACATGGAACATTCTCCAGAACAGACCATGCATTAGGACATAAAATAATTCTCAACAAAGTCCATACCATGGAATTAATGCGAAACATCTTCTCAGATCCTAAAGCCATAAAAGTCAAAATCAACAGCTGAAAAAACATACACAGAAAGTGGAACTGTTGGAAACTGAACATCTTACTCCAAAAAACATGGGTTATAGAAGAAATCAAGGACGAAATAAAGAAATTTATGGATTCCAATGAGAATGAGAACACTTCCAATCAGAAACTATGGGATACAGCCAAAGCAGTGCTCAGGGGTTGGTTTATCTCCGTAAACACACACATCTGGAAGGAAGAAAGAAACCAGATCAAAGAACTAACCCTACAGCTTAAACAAGTAGAGAGAGAAAAACAGAGGAACCCCTCAGTCACTGGAAGAAAACAGATCATAAAATTTAGAGCAGAACTACACAAATTAGAGAGGAGAAGAACAATTGAAAAAATTGAAAAGACCGAAAGCTGATTTGTTGAAAAGATCAACAAAATTGACAAATCATTGGCTAAACTTACTAAAGAAAAACAGGACAGGAAACAAATAACCCAAATAAGAAATAAGAGGGGAGTTTCATAACACATCCAACAGAAATCAAAAACATCATAACAGAATTTTGTGAGACTCTTAACAAATCTGAAAACCTAGAGGAAATGAAAAAATTCTTTGACTCATATCACCTACCAAAATTACACAAGGTGAAGCAGAATAGCTTAATAAACCCTTCACAAAGGCAGAGATTGAAAACGTCATCCCAAAACTACCAACCAAAAAAAGCCCAGGCCCAGATGGTTTCACTGCAGAATTCTACCAAGCTTTTAGAGAAGAGTTATCTCCAATACTGCTGAGACTATTTCACAGCGTAGAAAGGGATGGCATACTGCCTAGTTGATTCTATGAACCCAGCATAACTCTGCGTCATAGATTGACTTGCATCCCCCCAAAATATGTGTAGCCATGTGGCTGGGCCATGACTCCCAGTATCTTGTGACTGTCCTCCATTTTGTGGTTTTCCTACACTGTGTGTTAAAGGATTCAGGTGGGACTGTAAATCCCTTCATAGGATCACCTTCCTGCTCCACTGTAAAGGGAATTTCCATGGAATACGGCTTGCCGTGCCCTTAATCCTTTCATCCTATGAGAGATAAAAGGACAGAGAAACAGGCAGAGAATTGGGAACCTCATACCATAAAGAAAGCAGCACCAGGAGAAGCACACATCCTTCACACCTGAGGTTCCTGTGCCAAGATGCTCCCTGGGCAAAGACTGACGCAATACCAGACTTTCCTCCAGAGCCAACAAGGGGAAAGCCTTCCTCTGGAGCGGACATCCTGAATTTGGACTCGTAGCCTACCAGACTGTGTAAGAATAAACCTTCCTTTGTTAAAGCCATCCACTCTGTGATATTTCTGTCAGAGCAGTACTAGCTGACTAAAATACCCTGGTACCAAAGCCAGGGAAAGGCACAACCAAAAAGAAAAACTACAGACCAATATCACTCATAAATCTAGATGCAAAAAGCTTCAACAAAATTCTTGCCAATAGAATACAACAACATATCAAAAAAAAAATCCATCATGACCAAATTGGATTCATACCAGGGATGCAAGGCTGGTTCAACATCAGAAAAACAATTAATGTGATCAACCACATACATAACAACAAAAGACAAGAACCACCTGTTCTTGTCTATTGATGCAGAAAAGGCGTTTGATATAGTCCAACACCCATTCATGCTAAAAACTCTCAGCAAGATAGGAATAGACGTCCGATTCCTCAATGCAATAAGGGCCATTTATACAAAGCCAATTGCCTACATCATCCTGAATGCAGAGGCACTGAAACAATTTCCCTTGAGAACAGTAACTAAACAAAGTTGCTCCCTTTGCCCAGGAACTAAACAAAGATGCCCACTCTCACCTCTTCTATTCAACATTGTACTAGAAGTTCTAGCCAGAGCTATTAGACAAGATGAAGAAATGAAGGGCATCTGCATTGGCAAAGAAGTCAAAATTTCCCTATTTGCTGATAATATGATCATATACACAGAGAATCCTAAAGAATTCATAAGTAAACTACTCAAATTAATAAAAGAGTTCAGCAAAGTTTCAGGATACAAGATAAACAGAAGTAAATCAGTAGGTTTCCCTTGTACCAACAATGAGATTATTACAGATGAAATCACCAAATCAGTATCATTCACTATGGCCCCTAAGAAGATCAAGTACCTAGCAATAAATTTAATCAGAAAAATAACAGACTTTTGCAAAGAGAATTACAAGTCCTTATTACAAGAAACTAAGAGAGACTTAGATACATGGAGAAACCTACCCTGCTCATGAATATCAAGACTTAGAGTTGTGAAAAATGTCTATTTTGCCCAAAACAATCTACTTATATAATGCAATCCCAATATAATGACAGTCTTTAAGGAGATGGAGAAACAAATCACTAACTTTGTTCGGAATGGAAATAGGCCTCAGATAAGTAAAGCACTACTGAAGAAAAAGAAAAACATACTGGGAGCCTTCTCACTACCAGGCTTTAGAAACTATTACACAGCCACAGTAGTCAAAACAGCCTGGTACTGGTACAAAAAGAGACAGATCAATGGAACAGAACTGAGACCCCAGAGATGACACCGTCTTCCTATGAATAGTTGATATTTGACAAAGACCCTAAGACATTAAACTGCATAAAAAAACAATCTCTTCAACAAATGGTGCTGGCAAAATTGGATATCCATCTGCAATAAATTGAAACAAGACCCCTGTCTTATACCTTATGCTAAAACCAACTCAAACTGAATAAAAGACCTAAATATCAAATCTAAAACAATAAAGTAAAAGTAGGAACAACAATGGAAGTTTTAATACACAACATATGCAGTCTTCAAAATCTGTCAAACAAACCACAAACAACAGAAGAGAAAATAGATAAATGGGAACTATTAAGAATCAAACACTTTTGCTCATCCAAAGACTTTACTGACAGACTTAAAAGCCACCTACAGAATAGGAAAAAATATTCAGCAACTATATGTGAGACCAACACCTGGTGTCCATAATGTATAAGGTACTACAAAATATCAATAAGGAAAAGATAAATAATCCAATTTATCAATTGGTAGAGGAGATGGACAAAGACTTCTGTAAAGAGGAGATCCAGGTAACCAATAAGCACATGCAGGGATGCTCATGATCATTATCTATTAGAGAAATTCAAATCAAAACTACAATGAGATACCATCTCACCCCAATAAGGTTGACCATGATACAGAAAACACAAAACAACAAATGCTGGAGAAATTCAAACTCTGCTACACTGTTGGTGGGATTGCGAAATGGTGCAACCTCTTTGGAAAGCAATCTGGTGCTTCCTTAAATAGCTGGATCTAGGTACACCATTTGATCCAGTAATACCACTGCTTGGAATATATCCTACAGAATCAAGACTATTCACACCAACTGATACATGCACACAAATATTTATCACAGCACAGTCCACAATAGGAAAAAGATGGGATTAACCCAGATGCCCAACAACAGAGGAATGGATCGCTAAACTATGGTATAGATACACAACGGAACCATATGGAATGATAAAGAACAATGATGGATTTTAGGAAATATCTCATAACCTGCTTTGAACTGGAGGACATTATGTTGAGTGAAAGTAGTCAGTGACAAAAGGACAAATATTGTATGAGACCCCTACAATAAGTACTTAAAAATAGACTTATGCATAGAAGAAAAGACTGTTTGACAGCTGCAAGGGTAGGGAGAGAGAGAGGGAGAAGCGGGAAGGTTTTAGATTGGATAGTAGTTAGAAATTTGTTTGGGTGAAATCTGTGACAGCACACATTAGAAAGAAGATCCATATTAACTGAACTTCAACATAACATGATTACTCCTCCCATCTTAATCCAATATTGTCAGAACAGAGAAGCTGGGCAGACTCTCAGGGGAAATTGAGGCCAATGGCACAACTAGCATTTTGCTAAGAGAGCCCTCTGCACCCCACATTGGTGAGTTGCATCTGGGGTCTTAAAACCCACCAAACTGCCATCTGAGGGTACAGCAAACAGTGCCAGCTCAGCAGGAATGGATGATCACCAAGGACAAAAATGACGTGAGGGAAAGAGAACCCAGAAGACAGAGACCCAGGTGAGTGGATGCCTACGTCGACTTGTAACCAGAAGAACTGGATGGTGCCTGGCTGCCACCAGTGATAGCCATGATGGAGCTCACAAAATTGACTCTCAATGCCAACACAAGAATCAGTTGGGGTGCACTCTGAGATCTCAGCTAAAAGACTATGACTGATGGCCCAAGGGCCTCGGAGTTCCCGTGGGAGCATGGCTTCCGGACCTGACACTCCCTGTCCATAAATCACAATGGAGGCCGTTTTAGTCAGCTAGGGCTGCTCTAACAGAAATACCACAGAGTGGATGGCTTTAACAAAGGAAGATTTATTCTTACACAGTCCGGTAGGTTGCAAGTCCATATTCAGGGTGACTGCTCCAGGGGAAGGCTTTCCCCTTGTCGACTCTGGAGCAAAGTCCGGTATTGCATTAGTCTTTGTCCAGGGAGCATCTTGGGGCAGGAACTTCATGTCTGAAGGACGTGCTCTTCTTCCGGTGCTGCTCTCTTGATGGTAATGAGGCTCCCAATTCTCCCTTTGCTTCTCTTTCCTTTTATCTCTTGCAGGCTGAAAGGATTAAGGGTGGGGCAAGCCATACTCCAGGGAAACTCCCTTTACTGCAGAGCTGGGAAGTAATCCTATGAAGGAATTTACAGACCCACCCTAATCCTTTAACATACAGTTTAGCTAAACCACACATTTTTGGGGGGACACAGTTCAACCCATGACAGAGGCCAACTCTTGGACAGGAATGGATTGGAGTTGGTGACACAGAGTGATCATATCATGCGTGCACTTTATGGTTCTATGCATCTATAGGATGTTGCCCTGCTGATCTCCTACTGGAGAAAGGGGAGTGGGTGGAGAGGAGGGGATAGGAGATTTTGGGGAGGATAAGACATGAATGAAGCAGAGAGGAAGAGTGTGCTGTCACTGAGCAGGAAAAGCAGCGGGAGTTGCATGTAGGCGGCATGCAAATTTATATGGGAATGTACATTTTGATTCAATCATAAAAAAAGAATTATATAGACCTCCACTTTCATCTGTAACACAGTGATTGTTATTTTAATAGCCCAACACTTCTAACAAGAAGTTTGCTGGTTCAGACCTACCCAGTGGCTCCATAAGAGATCACTTGGTGATCTGCTTCTGTAAAGATCATACCCTAGAAAATCCTATAGAGTAGTTCTACTCAGTCCAATTAGGTCACTATGAGTTAAAGTCAACTCGGTGGCAACCAACAACAACAACCATTGTAAACACATTTTAACATTAAAAATGGCTTATTAAATGGATCTTTTCAGGCACTGAAAACCAGATTGTGACAATTCATACCAGATAAAAGACCAGAATCTCAAATGAGGTGAGTCATATAATTGGCTTTCCATTATGTTTCAGCAAGCTGTAGCGTAAAAAGAAATAATAGTGGTCTTGCTGAGTGAAATGAACACAGACTGTTTTCAGTTTTGATAGATGCTGTTGATTCAGTTCTGATCCTATACACAACAAAATGAAACACTGCCCAATCCTGCACCATGCCCATAATCATTTTATGCTTAAGCCCAATGTTTCAGGCACTGTGTCAGTTTATCTTATTGAGGGTCTTCCTCTTTTTCACTGATTCTGCATTCTCCCAAGAATGATGTACTTTGCCAGGGACTGATACCTCCTGACAACATGTTCAAAGTATGTGAGATGTAGTTTTGCCGTCTTTGCTTCCAAGAAACACTCTAGCAGAGGCTAAAAGTCAGGAAAAAGGAAGCACCTGGAATGTACACGGAAAGTTTCTAGAGATAGGAGGTCTGTACAAAATGGCATGCTTATGTATGATTGTGGCAGTTTCTCTACAGATCCTTGAATAACAACTAGACTGCACAAGCACAGGACAAAAACCAAGGTTTATTGGACAGGGCAAGCACTTGTGGAGGATTTTACACTTTTGATTCTTAGAAGAGAAATGCCCTGTAAGCCCAAGGAATCTGAATGAAACACCGAGAATTTAATACATTTAAGGATAACAGCTATCACACAGGAACTACAATTAGCTGTATTATAGACATGCATTAACAAAGCCTAAAACACAATCTAGATCAGTCTGTACAAAAGACAGAGATTAGAGTTTCAGTTATACTGAGTTAGAAAGTCTTTGGAAATACCTTGGCTTTTATATATCAACTCTAACACAGTCTAAAACAAAGCATGCAAAATATCAAAGTAATTATTCAGAAACCTGATTATCTCCCAGAACCAAAGCGAAACTTACCACAGAAGATAGAACAACCCAGAATCTCTACAGTGGGAAGCCATAATGTAAAAGATATAACCAAAAATCACTTGAGAGAGGCAGGGCCAAGATGGCAGACTAATCACATGTCTCCTTGATTCCCTCTGAGAACTAAGTCCTAGAAAAACAACTGAATGGAGCAGAGTGGACATTCTGGTAGCCCCAAGATCAAGTGGAGGGTTGTGATAGTGAACTGGGTGACAGGAAGGGGAAAACTATCTTTGTTGGGGGCAAGACAGCAGCACAAAGAGTTTCACTTCTGCTGGTCCAGTGGCTGAGAGACTTATAGGTACGCATACCATCTTTGTTAATCAGGAGACTGGGTATGGGATTGCTGAGCTTGCGAGCCTGTAGGGGCTGGCTTCCATGCTGAGCTGCAGTGCTTAGCTGAACAGAATCTCTCACAGCTGCAGTGCTTAAGTAAACAGAATCTTTCACAACAGTGAGGCTGTACTTAAGACAGTCACACTGAGAGAACACAGCAGTGGCTGGTGGCTGGTGGTGCCAAGGGCACTAATGCCCTTCCCCACCTTATCTGTGCTGCTCCATAGATCTGGCTGTTGCAGCACAGAAGAGGTGGAAGGGATAGGACTCCATCTTAACCAGCTGAGAGGTGGAGTCAGACCCTCCCATGGGCCCAGGTAACAGCTGGCTGCCATACCGAGCAATAGTGCCTGTCTGGACAGTGCCTGTGTCAGCAGGAAAAGTGTTTTTAAGATGATTATACCTAGAGAACACAGCAGCGACTGGTGGCCAAGTGTGGCTGCACCCTTCCCTCTCTTCAGGGAGCCACACCGTAATGTCTGCTGACATGGCCCTCAAAAGATTCATAAGTAATTCCCAATTTCTCTCACCCAGGAGGTGGGGCCTGCCACCCTTGATGGCTTGGCTGGTACTGGCTACCACTAAACAGCTCATCTCTCAGGAGAAAAGCAGTTTTTTAAAACCATTGCATCTAGAGAACACAGCGGTAGCTGGTAGTTGAATGTGGTGATGCCATTCCCTTCTCTTATCTCTGAGCTACACCATAGTGTCTGCTGGCATAAAGCTGGAGAGTTGGCACAAGTAAGTTGCCATCTTTGTCAGCCAAGAGGCAGGGCCTTCCACTCCTGAGGACCCAGCTAGGGTCAGCCACTAAACTGAGGTGCACCACTGGGCTGGACAGCATCTTCCTCACCAGAGAAGCTGTATTTAAGACAGCTGCACACAGAGAATGCAGTGACAACTGACAGCCAAGTCTAGAAGTGTCCTTACACCTTCTTACAGCTACGGCATAGCTTCTGCTTATTCAACACTTGGAGAAGCTGAACAGCATTCTGATAGTGCAAAGACAACAATCAATATCTAACCATTTAAAGAAGTAGAACACCATGGCTCCAGAAAATTCCCAAATGAAGAATTAAAAAAACTTTCCAAATGAAAAGCCTTCCTGAAATTATCAGAGGTAGAATATAAAAGAGTTATGTATAGAGCCCTTCTAGATCTTAGGATGGAGATTAAACAAAGTGCATCAGAACAAAATAAAAAAAAAAACAAATTATATGAACTGCTAGAACACCAATGATCTGAAATTCACGAATCAATAATAAAATTACAGAAGTAGACAATTCATAGTAAAGCCAAAAGAACAGAATTGAAGAAATAGAATGCAAAAGTAGTGACTGAATATAACGCAACCAGCACTAGCACTATGAGGAGAAATCAGATAAAAGATAGAGAAAAATGAAGAATAAATAAGAGTCATGTGGGACTCTATCAAGAGGGCCATTTACACATAATTGGAGTTGCAGAACGTGGAGGGATACCAGAAAATACATAGAGAATTGTTGAAGTGTTGATGACCAAAAACTTCCCTGGTATCACGAAAGAGAAGATGGCTATTCAGGATGCTTATTGAACTCTACAAAAGGTAAACCCAAAAGAAAGACATCAAGACATGTTATTACCAAGTTTAACATAAAGAAACATAAGCAGAGGCTCTTGAAGGCAACCAAGCTTAAACAAAAACTAACATACAAAGGGAAGTCTTGTAGAATGTTTTCTGACTTTTCAGTTGAAACACTGTTGGCAAGAGAGCAATGGTATGACACATGCAAGGCCTTGATGGAAAAAAAAAAAATTCCAACCAAGAATTATATATCCTGAAAAGTTCTTTTTCAAATATGATGGTGAGTTTAGGACATTCTCAGACAAACAGAAGCTTAGAGACTTTACAGAAACCAAACCAAAGTTAAATACTGAAGGAAGTTCTTTGATTAGAAAATTGATAACACCAGTTATATACACAAGGATGCAATGCAGGATACAGCACCCAGAGTCCTAATTAGTTAGGGAAGTCAGAAATCTCATTCAAACCTAAAACATTAAAATCAGTGAAACAGAGAGCTCAACATGTAAACTATGGCAACACTGCACTCCAAAGAGGTGTATATTACAGTATTCATAGCCCTTTCAGGTGGAGAAGTTAAGGAGATAGAAGTTAAAGACTGGTTTAAACCTAGAACATTAGGGGTTTAAATCTATAACATTAGCCACAAAGCAAACTAACAATACTACATATCAAAACAAGCAACATAATACAGGAGTCTCAACAGACACAAAACCAACATTGAAAAACATGAAAAGATAATCTATGAAGAAAAACATCCTGATAAGAATATTAAATGGAACAAGAAAAATGTCAAAAACATAAAAATTAAGGGATCAAAATGACAACACCAAATACATGTCTATCAATAATTACACTGTAAATGGTCTAAATGTTCCACTAAACAGAGTAACAGGTAGGATCAGAAAACATGCTCTGTCTATACGCTGCTTTCAGGAAGCACACCTTAGACACAAAGCTATGAACAAACTGAAAATCAAAGGGTGAAAAAATGTATACCAAGGTAACAACATGCAAAGAAGTGCAGGAGTGGCAATACTAATCTCAGATAAAATAGATTTTAAAGTAAAATCCACCATTGTGGACAAGGATGGTCACTATTTCTTCAAGGTTCAATACATAAGGAGATCATAACAATATTAAATATTTATGTTCCCAATATCAGAAAATCTAAACACATTGAACAAACACTGACAACACTGAAAAATGAGACAGATCACTTCATGGTAATAGTAGGAGACTTCAACACTCTGCTTTCAGTAAGTGATCAATCATCCAGGAAAATGCTTAATAAAGATACAGAAGATCTTACTGCAACAATCAACCAACTAAACCTCACTGACATACACAGAACTTTTTATCCAACAACAGACAAAGACACCTTCCTTTCCAATGCACATTGAACATTCTCCAGAACAGATCATATATTAGCCTGTAAAGCAAGTCTGAACAAATTGCAAGCCATTGAATTATTGCAAGGCATCTTCTCAGACTGTAAATTCATAAAAGTTTAAATCAATAGCAGAAAACACATGCATAGAAATTTGAACTCATGGAAACTGAGCAAAACCTTGCTCACATATTCACAGGCTACAGAGGAAAACAGTATGCAATGAAGAAATTTGTGGAATCAAATGAGGAGGAAAACACATCCTATGAGAAACTATGTGGCACAGCAAATGCAGTGCTCAGAGGTAAATTTCTCTGCATAAATGCACAAATGTGGAAGGAAGAAAGACTCAAACCAAATAATTAAGCCTAGAATTTGAAAAGCAGAAAGAGAACAACAAAAGAACCCCTTAGGCACTAGAAGAAAACAGGTAATAAAGATTAAAGCAGAGCTAAAGAAATTAGAGGATACAAAAACAACTGGAAGAATTAACAACATCAAAAGCTGCTGTTTTGAAAAGATGAACAAAATTGATAAACCATTGGCTAAACTCACAAAAGAAAAATAGGAGTGGGGACAAATAATGTGAAGAAGAAAAAAGATGGGAGATGTCACATGAAACCCAACTGAAATTAAAAGTATAACAGACTACTATGAAAAATTGTACTCTAACAGATTGAAAACCTAGAGCAAATGGATGGAAAAATTTCTAGATTCACATCACCTATAAAAACTGTCACAAAGAAAAAATAGAACAACTTAATGAGCTAATCACAAAAGAAGGGATTAAAAAAGTAATCAAAAACCTTCCAATCAGAAAAATCCTGGCCCAGATGGCTTCACTGGATAATTCTATCAAACTTGTAGAGAGCAGTTAATTCCAATATTACTGAACCTATTTCACAATTTAGATAAGGATGGAACAGACCCAAATTTGTTCTATGAAGCCAGCAAAGCTCTGATACAAAAGCCAGGTAACGGACCCACACACCAAAAATCTACAACAAAATCCTAACCAGTAGAATTCAACAATATACAAAAAAAAAAAAAAAAAAAAAAATTCATCACAACCACAAAGGATTCACACCAGTGATGCACAGTTGGTTCAATATAAGAAAAACAACTAATGTGATCAACCAAATATATAACACTAAGAACCACTTCCTTCTATCAATTGATGCAGAAAAGGCATTTGACAAGTCCAACACCCATTTATGTTTGTTATGGATTGAACTGTGTTCCCTAAAATGTGTGTAGCCATGTCACTGGGCCATGATTCCCAATATTTTATGAATGTCCCCCATTTTGTGATTTTCCTATTCTGTATGTTAAAGGATTAGAGTTGACTGTAAATGCCTTCATAAAATCACCTCTCTGCTCCACTGTAAAGGGAGTTTCCCTGGAATATGGCTTGCAGCACCCTTTATTCTTTCATTCTACAAGAGACAAAAGGAAAGGGAAGCAAGCAAAGAACTGGGAAGCTCACACAAAAAGTAAAGCAGCCCTGGGAGAAGAGTGCATCCTTCAGACCTGAGATTCCTGTGCCAAGATTCTCCCTGAACAAAGACTGATTCAGTACAAGGGCTTTCTTCCAGAGCTGACAGGCGTAAATCCTTCCCCTGGAGAAGACACCTTGAATTTGGACTTGTAACCTACTGGACTGTGTAATAATAAACTTCCCTTTGTGAAAGCCCTCCTCTATGTGGTTTTTCTGTTAGAGCAGCACTAGCTGACCGAAACAATGGTAAAACCTTGGAAGAGCAAAATAGAAACAGAAGGGAAATTCTTGAATGCAACAAAGGGCATCTATACAAAACTAACTGTCAACATCATTTGGGATGGAGAGAGACTTAAAGAACTCCCCCTAAATGGGTACCAGACAAGGATGCCCACTCTCACCACTTTTATTCAACATTGTGCTAGAGGTTCTTGCCAGAACAATCAGGCAAGACAAAGAAATGAAGGGCACTACTCTGGTAAAGAAGAAGTAAAAATATCCCTATTTGCAGATGATATGATCATGTATACAGAAAACCCTAGAGAATCCATAAATAAGCTACTAGAACTAATAGAAGAGTTCAGCAAAGTATCAGAGTACAAGGTAAACAAATAAATCAGTAAGATTCCTTTACACCGAAAAAGAGATCATCAAAGAGAAAATAGCCAAATCAACATCATTTAGAACAGCCCCCAATAAGATACAATACCCAGGAATAAATCTAACCAGAGAAATAAGAGACCTATACAGAGAAAATTACAAGACCCTACTGCAGGAAATCAAAAAGAGATTTACATAAATGGAGAAACTTACCTTGTTCATGGATAGGAAGACTTAACATTGTGAAAATGTCTGTTTTACCCAAAGAAACCTACATAAACAATGCAATCCCAATATAAATTCCAGTATCATTCTCTAATGACATAGAGGAACAAATCACCAACTTTGTTTGGAAAGGGAAGAAACCCTGAATAAGTAAGACACTACTGAAGAAGAGAAACACAGTGGAAGGTCTCAGACTACCAGAACTCAGAATCTTCTACACTGTCACAGTAGTCGAAACAGCCTGGTACAAAGCAGATATGAAGACCAATGGAACAGAACAGAGAATCTAGAAATATCACCATATTCCTATGAACAGCTGATATTCAACAAAGGTCCAAAGATTGTAAACTGGGGTAAAAGAGTTTAACAAACGGTGTTGGCACAATTGGATATATATCTGCAAAAGACTGAAAAAAGACCATGTCTCACACCATACACAATAACTAAATCAAAATGGATCCAAGACCTAATATCAAACCTGAAATGATAAAGACTATGGAACAAAAAACAGGACAAACGAAGTTCCAATATACAATTTAGACAGACTAAAAAATTTGACCTACTGTGGATGAACAGCAAAAGAGAAAACAGATAAATGGGAACTCCTAAAAATCAAACATTTAGGCTCATCCAAAGACTTTATCAAGAGTGTTAAAAGACTACCTACAGAACTGGAAAAAATATTTGGCAACTACTATCAGATAGATGTCTAATTTCCATAATCTACAAAGTACTGGAAAATATTAACAGGAAAAAGGCAAACAACCCAGCTAAACAATGGGCGAAGGAGATGGACAGACACTTAAAGAAGGCACAGGCAGCCAAAAGACATATGACTCATAGAGATTCAGTGTCAACACGTGATTGCATGTCCTCTGAAGCAAGAAGAAGGAACTTGAAAGTGTCACCTAAAGTGTCTTCCCAAGAGAAACAATAGTCAGTATGTTCATATCACTTTTGCCAAAGCATTGTGCATAACCAAGCCCAACTTCAAGGAGCACAATACTTGCATTTATGACTAGTAACTATGCACACAACCAATGCATCTGTTCGAATTCATAGGAGTTTGTGAATGAGGTCTGGGAATCTAATTTAACACTGGACACTGGCTATATCTTCCTAGTGGGCTCCCAGTTGCCTAAATAAGCATTCTATGTTCATAGTTTACTGTTCTTGTTAATGTTATCAAATTGATGCCACCTCACATAGTGGAGTATGACTGCCCCATGTGGCTTCCTAAGCTGAAATCTTAATGGGAACAGTTTTCTTCCCTAGAGCTCCTGGTGGGATGGAATCACTGACCTTCCAGTTAGTAGTCCAGCATTTAACTGTTTTGCCACTAGCTCTCCTTATGATGTATTACTAAAGCTAAGATATCAAAATCAGTGTTTATTATGATTTCACATGTAAATCAGACCATTGAGGTATATAACACAATAAACTTTTTACTCTTCGTGTGAACATTTTTTATATTTATTTCCAAAGAATATTCATAGATTCTGATACTCCTCTTGATTTGGGTTGAAAGGGATTTCATTATTTAATTTCTGACAAGGCAGAAAGACTAGAAAATGAAACAGATCTCATTCATTGAAAAAGAAAATTTTATCACATTTGTGTATGTGTGGATAAAGAATCATATCTGTTACAAAGTCTACAAAAATATAGTTACTATGCAGCCAAGTGTCTCCCATATATGAGGAACCATTGAACACTACATTATATACAAGATTATGAAGTTTTACATCAAGAATCCTTAGTTACAAGTTGTCAGTGTCAGACTTTTTGTTAACTGTTATCAAGTTGATACTCAAAGCAACTGGCCAAGCCAAGTGCCATTGAGTCGGACAAAGCAACTAGCTAGCCAAAAAAAAAAAAAAAAAAAAAAAGAAAGCCATTGCCCTTGACTTGGTTCCAACTCTTAGTGACCCTGTAGATCAGAGTGCCCACAGAGTTTCCAAGGAACATTTGGCAGATTTAAAACTGCCAATCTTTGGGTTAGCACTTAACCATGATGCTACCAGGGTTTCCATAGTGATATGTAGAAAAACGTGGAAATGATTTCACTGGAAGATGCCTGTAAGTTTAGGACAGATAAGATTAGTAGACAAGTCCAGACATTTGAAGAGACAGTCCTGCTGTTTCCTACAGGTGAATGGGATTGTATTTCTCCTATGGAGATGCTGTTGGGTTGGAATCATTGAGCTTTCAGTTAGCAGTCAACTGGTTTTTGGTTTTTACAATATACAGGTTTCTACATTCTCTCCTTTAATTATAATTTACCTCTGTTAAGGTCAATTGACATTAGAACTTTGACATAGTTCTGATGTATTGGCATTATCAGTTTATATATTACATTCTGCCCTTTTGTTTATTAGGATATTTGGGTTAAAGAGAACAAGATTTTCTGAAGACATTACCTTGACACATTTAACTGGAATTTGAATTAAACAAGTAAAATTAAGAAGTATGTCACTCTTGACAACACATATCAAACTGTTTACCATTAAGTAGCATCATACGGAGAATTTAATATGGATATAAGAAGGGTTCTTACTCAAAATGGTATGTTTGATGTACTCAAGCTTTACCTTGATTTGTCTTACTGAGCTGTCTCCATCTCTGAAAGAAGATAAGGCAAGAATAACAATAACAATAATATAATAATAACAATAATAGCTCTTCTCAGACAGTATTTTTATTCTTTTTTATGCTTTAGGTAAAAGTTTATAGCCAAAGCTATAGCTGAAGTTAATTTCTCATTCAAAAATTTACACTCGTATTTTTTTGTGACATTGGATACAATCTCCACAATGACAAAACACATTCTTCCTTTCCATCTTGGGTTCCCTGTGTCCATTCATCTAGTTCCTTTCTTTCCTACATTTTCATCCTGCTTTTGGACAGGAGCTGCTCATTTGGTCTCATAGGTTTGATTGAACTAAAGGAGCACATACCTCATGTATTATTTTTTCATTTTATAGACTTATCTAGTCTTCATCTGACTAATAAGAATAAATATAATAAGGAAGAAATAATAAAAATATAAGGAGAAAATGATTATGGTACTTAGTTAAGATAATTTATCTTTACTATCAAACTCCTTGTATGGTGCAATGATTAAAGTGCCCAACTGCTAACTAAAAGATTGGAGATTCAAGTGTACCCAGAGGAACTTCAGAAGAAAGGTCTAGATATATACTTCTAAAAACTCAACCACGGAAAAAACTGTGGAGCACACTTTTCTCTGACACTAATGTGTTCATCATGAAATGGACTGATAATTGCCAGTCTTCAGTATTATAAAGTATGTGACAAGTAATGAAAAATCAGAAAGCAACATGTCCATAGAACATGGTTATATTCCATGTCCCAGATTAAAAAAAAAGACGAAGAAAAAAAAAGAATCTAAATAAAGGAAGTTTATTGAAAACAAAGAAAAATAGTTCACTTGTAATATATTTTTTTATAATTCTGCTACAGGAGAAAGAAAACATAATACACTGTATTGTATTGAAAAAACCCTAGTGGTGTAGTGGTTACATTTGCTAACCAAAACGTCGACAGTTCAAATCTGCCAAGTGATCCTTGGAAACTCTATGGAGCAACTGTACTCTGGCCTATAGGGTCTCTGTGAGTTGGAATCGATTCAACGACAGTTGTTTTTTTTTTTAATATATGATATTGAAAGGAATTTAAAATCCCTTGTTTTAAGCAGTACCATCATCTTTTGTACTTCTAAAAAAGGAAGCAAAATCTGCCAGTGTGTTAAAAGAATGCTACTTGAATAAATCTTTATAATTTCCAGGATGTTATTGTATTCTGGGATTGGAGTGATAGACTCCTTCAGTGATATAAAGGATTAAGTACTGGACTGCTAGCCAAAGGTTGGAGGTTCACACCCACTCAGAGGCGACTCAGAAGTTAGGCCTGGCAATATACGTTGAAAATGTCACATTTTTGACAACTTTATGGAACTGGTTTACTCTACACACGTAAGGTCAGTACGAGTTGAAGTCAACTCAACAGTAGCCATCAATAACAATCAGAATAACACTGGCCTCATGGAATGAGTTGAGTGTCCTGTACTCTTCTATTTTTAAAATTTTTTTTTGTGTGATTAAGTGAACATTTACAATCCAAGTCAATTTGCTATATAAAACCCTGAGCACTCACCTCTCTGCAACGTTATATGCTCTCCTTGCCTTGTGACAGCCCCCTATCTTTTCCACTCGGTGTACTTCCAGTATCCACTCAACTAACACTTGACCCCTCCTGTCCACCCTCTACTCTCCCTTCAAAAAAGAAACCAGTAGAGTAGACTCATATACGCATTAAACCATAAAGTACACACACCCACCTCCTCATCACTCCGTGTCCCTAAGTCCAGTCCATTCTTTGTCTGAAGTATTGGTTTTAGAACTGTTTTCAGCTCTGGGCTAGCTGAAAGTTTAGGGGCTATGTTCTCAGGGGACCGTTGAGGTCGTCAGACCATTCAGTTTGCTTAGTCTTCTATTTTTGTAGAGTAATTCTCTAAAGGAAAGTTTGGTAGAATTCATACATGAAGCCATATGATCATGAAGTTTTCTTGTAGAAAACTTTCCTTCCTTCCTCCCTCCCTCCCTCCCTCCTTCCTTCCCTTCTTTCTTTCCTTCCTTCCTCCCTCCCTCTCTCCCTTCCTTCCTTCCTTTCTTCCGATGTACTTTAGATGAAGATTTACAGGAAAAACAAGCTTCTCATTAAATAATTAGTACACATATTATTTTATGACATTGCTCAACAACCTGAGGACATGTCAACACTCTCTCTTCTCCAACTTGAGTTCCCTATTACCAATTTTCCTGACCCCTCCTGCCTTCTGCTCCTTGCCCCTGGGCTGACATGCCCTTTTGTTTAATGAATCTATCTGGTCTTTGATGAACAGTAAACAGTAGCTGACCAGTGTTTCTGTTTCTAGTTTTCTACGAAAGTGCCAAATTGATTTCCATAGTGTTTGTACCATTTTGTGCTTCTACTAACAGGGTAGAAGAGTTCCAGTCTCTCCAAAGATTCTTTCCTTGTCTTATATCGCAGGAGGTTACTTCCAGCACAAGTCTATCTTCCATGTTGAGTCCTGCCCAACAACACAACTGTCACCTATTCTCCCTCATTAACATAGAGGCAAGATTTATGATATACAGGAACATCACAAAACACCAGCAATCATGGCCTAGCCAAATTGCTACATATAGTTTTGAGAGGGATGCTCAGTTCAACTTATGATGGGTAGAATAGACATTTTTGTGATGTTGAGTGTTCCTATCCAGGAACAAGGTAGGTTTCTCCACTTATTTAGTTCCCTTTCAGTTTCTTGAAGTAGTATCTTGTAGTTTTCTTTGCATAGGATTTTCTTGTCTCTGGTTAGATTTATTCCCAAGAATTTTATTTTCTTGGTGGTTGTAAATGGTACTGATTCAGTGATACCCTCTTTGATATTCTCTTGGTTAGTGTAAAGGAATCCAACTGAGTTTGGCGTGTTTATCTTGTATTCTGCTCCTTTACTGAACTCTTCTATTAGTTACAGTACATTTTTGTGGATTCTTTAGGGTTTTGTGTATAAAATCATATCATTTGCAAATATAGATACTTGTACTACTTCCTTATCAATTTAAATGCTGTTTTCTTTCTTCCTTTCTTTTTTTCTTTTGGCCTTATTGCTCTGGCTAGACCCTCCAGGACAATCATATAATCCAGTTTCTTGTATTACTTCCTTGGCACACAGATTGAAAAGGTGTGGTGAAAGGACACGACCCTGATGCACATCTTCCCTGATTTGAACCATGCAGCGTCTCTTTGTTCTATTTGCATGACTGCCTCTTAATCTATATACAGATTCCAGAAGAGCACAATTAAGTATTCTGGAATTCTCATATTACACAATGTTAGCTGTAATTTGTTATGATACACACAGTTGAATGTTTTTGCATAGTCAGTGAAACACAAGTAAACACCTTGCTGGTATTCTTTGCTTTCAGCCCAAATCCATCTGAGATGAGTAATGATGTCCCTGGCTCCACATCCTCTTCTAAATCCAGCTGAAATTTTTGGCAGTTCCTTGTTAATATACTTTTGCAGTCACTTTTGAATGATGTTGAGAAAAATTTTACTTGTGTGTGAGATCAACAGTACAATTTCGGTTGGATCACCTTTCTTTGGATCACCTTAATGGGCATAAATATGAATCTCTTCCAGTTGGTTGGCCAGGTAGCTGTCCTCCAAATTTCTTGGCATAGCAGAGTGAGCACTTACAGCATTGCATCTGTTTGTTGATATATCTCAATTAATATTTCATCAATTCCTGGAGACTTGGTTTTGTCAATGCCTTCAATGTAGCTTGGACTTCTTCCTTCACTACCTTTGGTTCCTGATCATATACTACCTCTTCAAATGGCCGAACGTTGACTCTGTTTGTTCCATTCATCTTCTTTTGATTCTCTTGGAGTCTGAATAATGCAGGTTGTTAATGAGTCTTTCTTCAAAGCTGGTGTCACATTCTTCTGTAAGTCACCTATGTGTAGTTTCTGGGATTGCGCTCAGCATACAGAGTTAGTACGCTGAAAGGATACAACCCTGATAAACACCTTACCTGACACTAAATTTCACAATATCTCCTTGTTCTCTTTGACTGCCTGCATCTTTACCTACATACAGTTTCCTCATGAGTACAATCAATTGACGTCACCTGGAAACCTCATTCTTTGCAATGTTATCCAAAATTTGTTACGATCCACACAGTTGGATGCCTTTGCATAGTCAATAAAACACATGTAAACATCCTCCTGGTAGTCTTTGTTTTCAGGCAGGATCCTTCTGGTATCAGCAATAACATCCCCAGTTTCATGTCCTCTTCTGAATCTGATGTGAGTTTCTGGCATTTCTGTGTCAATGTACTGCTGCAGCTGCTTTTGAATGATTTTTAACACAGTTTTCCTTGTATGTGATGTTAATGATGTTGTTTGATAATTTCTGTATTCTGCTGGATTACTGTTATTGGGAACTGGCATAAATATGGATCTTTTTAAGTTGCTGGCCAGGAGGTTGTCTTTGAAGTTTCTTGGCATAGATGGGTGAACACTTACAGTACTGCATGTGTTTTGTTGAAGCATTTCAGGTGGTATTCTGTCAATTCTCAGAGCTTCTGTTTTTGTCAATCCCTTCAGTGTCACTTGGACATCTTTCTTCAGCGCCATAGGTTTGTGATCATGTTAACTCCTAAAATGGTTGAATGTCAACTAACTCTTTTTGGTATACTGATTCTGTGTATCCCTTCGTCTTCTTTTAGTGCTTTCTATGTTGTGTAACGACTATGAGCATGAATAGACTCGGTGGCTATGAGTTTGGTTTTCTTTTTTTAACATATATATTTAATATATTTTCCCAAAGAATTCTTCAATACTGTAACTCATGTTACAGTATTTTTCAGTTCTTTCAGCTTGAGAAATGCAGTGCATGATCTTCACTTTTGGATGCCTGCCTCCCGGGCTTTTGCACATGGCATTATAATACTTTGTCTTCCAGAGCCACCCTTAGCAATCTACTCTTCAACTCTTTGCTCTTTTACTTCATCACTTCTTCCTGTCACTTTAGTTATTCAACATTCAATAGTAAGTTTTAGGTGGGGATGAGATGGCGAACTAGACACATATCTCAATTCCCTCTGAAAACCAAGGCCTGGATTGATAATTCGATGGATTACTCTGGACACCCAGAGAGCCCCAGGATACACCATAGGGTTGTCAGGTTGGACTGTGTCCCTGTAAATGGGAAGCTACGTCTCCCTGATGAGACAGAAAGTGCTGAGCCTCTGATTGGATGGACTGCAGGTACTGATGCTTTTTTCATTTCCATTTTTTTTTTTTTTGTTATCCAGGAGTGGGGAATGGCATGTGCTGGCAAATACACAGAACTGCAGTGCTAAAATAAATAGCATATAGCGCAGCAGACAGTGTGTGGAATAGCCACAGTTTGAGAGCCTGGCTCCTGACTGAGGGCACCACTTCCCCTCCCCCTTTTCTGAGCTCTGCCGTAGAATCCAGTTTGCATGGTGAGAAGGGCAGTTTGGCCAGGATACCGTCTTGGTCAGCTGAGTGGTTGAGCCCTTCTACCAGAGGCCTCAGCAGGGGCTAATTCCCAAGCTGAGAAGCAGTGCCATTCTAGAAAGGGCTTTTCCAGCAGACAGGCAGTGTTTAGCATAGTGTTACTTTATGGGTAGGGCCAGGCTGAGTATAGCAGCAAGGCCCTGACTCCTCCCTACTTTGAACTACATCATAGCAACTGAGGACAGCTGAAGAGGTGCTTCTGTTGTCAGCTAGAAGGTGGTGCCAGCCACACCTGACAGCCTGACTGATTTGGCAGCTATCAGATAGCTCCTAAATTGTTAAAGCAAGACTGCCTCGATAAATAACTGCTGAGTGGTCCAGTGGTATCTTTTCCAGTCTTTACAGACTTGCCTTGTAGGGTCAGTTGTTGGCCTCACAGTGACTTGTATGACCTACACTCTCCCTCCGTCCCTTCCATTGCAGCCCTCAGAAAGCCTGGTCTTCTGTACATGAGTCTGTTTTTAAGTCCTTATAGTAGGGTTCTCATCCAATATTAGTCCTTGCGCTGCTGACTCATTTCACGCAACATAATGGATTCCAATTGAAGCCAGGTTATGAGATGCTTCCTAAAGCCATCATTGTTATTTCTCATTGTGTAGTGTTCATTGAGTATATTCTACAATTTGTTTATCCATTCACCTTTCTTGAGCATCTGAATGGATTCCATCTTTTTGCAGTTGTGGACTGTGCTGCAATAAACATTCATGTCCATGTATCTGTTCATGTGACTGCCCTTGATTCTATAGGATATAGTCCAAGCAGCAGAATTACTGAGTGAAACAGTGTATCTACTTCCAGCTTAATAAGAAAGCACCAGATTGATTTCCAAAGAGGTTGTACCATTTTCCATTTCCACCAGCAGTGTAAGAGAGTTCCAATTTCTCCACAGCCTCTCCAACATTTGTTGTTTTGTGTGTTTTGGATCATGGCCAGTGCCATTGGGCTGAGATGATATCTCAACATAATTTTGATTTGAATTTCATTGATAACTGATGGTCATAAGCATTTCAGCATAAGTCTTTTGGCTGTCTGGATATCCTCTTTGTGGAAGTATCTGTCTGTCTCCTTTGCCCAGTGCTTATTTGGGTTATTTATCTTTTTCTTGTTGATACTTTGTGGTATCTTGTAGGTTATGGAGATCTGATATTGGTCTGACATATAGTTCCAAAATATTTTTCCCATCCTATAGATGGTATTTTAAGTTCTTTTGATAAAGTCTTTGGATGAGCAAAGATGTTTGATTCTTAGTGGTTCCCATTTATCTATTTTCTATTCTGTTGATCATGCTTTGTGAGATTTTGAAGTTTGTCTAAGTTGTGTATTAAAACTTCCACTGTTGATCCTATTTTTTCTTGCATGAGCTTTATCATTTTATGTTTGATATTTAGGTCTTTTATCAAATTAGAGCTTTGTGTGTGTGTTTGTGTGTGTAAGTTGTGAGATACGGCTCTTGTTTCAATTTTATGCAGATGGCTATCCAATTTTGCCAACACCATTTGTTAAAGAAACTATTTTTACCAAAGTTCACAATCTTAGGGCCTTTGTTGAATATCAACTGTTCATAGGAGGGTGGTAGCAACTCTGGGGTCTCTTCTCTCTTCCATCGGTTTATATGACTACTGTGGCAGTGTAATAGATGTTAAAGGCAGGGAGTGAGAGGCCTTCTAGTGTTTTCTTCTTCAGTAGTGCTTTGCTTAGCCAGGGTTTCTTCCCTTTCCAAACAAAGCTGGAGATTTGTTTCTGTATCTCATTAAAAAATGTCACTGGAATTTGTATTGGGATTACGTTGTATATATAGATTGCTGGGGGTAAATAGGCATTTTCACAATGTGAAGTCTTCCTACCTGCTAGTAGAGTGGGTTTCTCCATTTAAGTAAGTATCTCTTAGTTTCTTGCAGTAAGGTCTCGCAGTTCTGTTTGTGTAGGTCTTGTCTCTCTAGTTAGATTAATTCCTAGGTATTTTATCTTCTTGGGGACTGTAATAAGCAGTACTGATTTGGCGATTTCTTCTTTAATAATTTCTTTGTTGGTATAAAGGAATCCTACTGATTTACTTATGTTTATCTTGTATCATGATATTTTGCTGAACACTTCTATTAGTTTGAGTAGTTTCCTTATGGATTTTTAAGGATACTCTGCATGTACAATCATATCATCTGCAAATACAGACATCTTTACTTTTTTTGCCCACGTGGCTGCCCTGTATGTTTGTTTGTCTTTTCTAATTGCGTTGGCTAGAACTTCTAGTATATTTTTGAAAAGGAGAGGTGAGAGTGGGCATCCTTGTCTAGCTCCCATTCTCAAAGAGATTTCTTTCTCTCCATTGAGTATGAGGTAGGCAGTTGGCTTTGTATAGATGGTCCTTACTGCATTAATGAATTTCCTTTCCACTTCTACTTTGCTGAGAGTTTTTAGCATGAATGGGTGTTTTACTTTGTCCAGTCCTTTTACTGCATACATTGACAAACTCAGGTGATTCTTATCTTTTGTTTTATTTTTGTAGTTGATCACATTAATTGTTTTTCTGACATTAAACCAGACTTACATTCCTAGTATGAATCCAACTTGGTTATAATGAATTATTATTATTATTATTGATTTGTTGTTGAACTGTATTGGAAAGGATTTTGTTGAAATTTTTGCATCAGGTTCATGAGTGATATTGTTCTGTAGTTCTCCTTTCTTGTGGGATCTTTCCTTGGCCTTGTTATCAGGACTATGCTGGCTTCACAAAATGAATTGGGGAGTATTCCATCCCTTTCTATGCTGTGAAATAGTCTCAGTAGTATTAGAATTAACTCTTCTCTAAAAGCTTGGTAGAATTCTGTGGTGAAGCCATCTGGGCCAGAGCCTATTTTGGTTGGCAGTTTGGGGATGACTTTTTCACTACCTTCCATTGTGATGCGTTTATTAAGTTGCTCAACTTCACCTTGTATAATTTTTTGTAGGTGATATGAGTTTAGGAATTTGTCCGTTTCCTCTAGGTTTTCAAATCTATTACTTCTGGTATAATACTTTTGATTTCTGCTGAATCTGTTGTGACTTCTCCCATCTTATTTCTTATTTGAGTTATTTGTTTCCCATTTTCCTTTGGTGAGTTTAGCCAGTGGTTTGTCAATTTGGATGATCTTTTCAACAAAGCAGCTTTTGGTCTTTTCAGTTTTTTCAATTGTTCTTCTATTCTCTAATTCATTTAGTTCTGCTCTAATCTTTATGATCTGTTTTCTTCCAGTGACTGAAGGTTTCTCTGTTGTTCTCTCTCTACTTGTTCAAGCTGTACGGTTAATTCTTTGGTTTGGATCCCCATAAGTTGACCCCAGAAGAAAGACACCAAGACATGTTATAATTAATTAATTTTGTTAGGAAATGAAACAAACAGAAACTATTAAAGATGATGAGACTCAAATCAAAGCTAACATGCTGACTCTAACCCTCACCCTACCCCTACCCCTAACTCTAACCCTGACCAAACATTTAAAGAAAAATCTACCTATGACTCTAGAAAATTCCCAAAAGAAACAACCAAAGAACTTTCCATATGAAGAACCCTTTCTAAAATTATCAGAGGTTGAGAATAAAATAATTGTACATGGGTCCCTCCTAGACATTACACAAAATGCAGCAGAGCAAAATGAAAAATTAAGCAAGCTATTCAAACTGATGGAAGATCAGCATTCTGAAATCCAACAGATCAATAACAAAATTACAAAATTAGACAATTTTAATTCAAAGCAAAAGAAAAGCAGAAGTGAAAAACTGGAAACTAGACTTACAGATGCTGAAGAGAGACTACTGATACCAGCATTTATAAGGACAAATCAGAGAAAAGAAACAAGAAAAATGAAGAAGCAATAAGAAACATGTGGGACTCTATCAAGTAGAACAATTTACAGTTAACTGGAGTTCCCAAACAGGGGGGAATACCTGAAAACACAGAGAGTATTGTTGTGGAGTTGCTGACAGAAATCTTCCCTGGAATTATGAAAGAAGACAACACAGATATCAAAGATGTGTATTGAACGCCACATAAGTTGACCCTAGAAGAAAGACACCAAGACATGCTATAATTAATTCATTTTGTTAAGAAATGAAACAAGCAGAAACTATTAATGGCAATGAGACTCAAATCAAAGCTACCAATCAGATGGAAGCCCTGTAGGCTTTCATCTAACTTCTCAGTGGAAACAATGTTGGGACTGATGCAGTGGGATGACACTTTAAAAGCCTGAAAGGAGAAAAACTGCCAGTCAAGAGTTATATATCTTGTAAAAGTGTCTTTCAGATATGAACATGAAATTAAAACATTCACAGAAAAACAAAAACTTAGAGACTTTGTAAAAACCAAACCAAATCTACAAGAAATACTGAAAGAAGCCCTTTGCTAAGAAAAACAAAACCTTAGCTATGTTTCCATCATCTTGACTCCACACCCACCAGAAACATTTTTAAAGGAGAAGGAGAAACAAATCACCAACTTTGCCTGGAAAGGGAATAAACCCCAGGTAAGCAAAGCACTACTGAAGAAGAGGAATATAGTGGGAGGCCTCATATTACCCGACCTTAGAACCTATTACACTGCCACAGTAGTTGAAACAGACTGGTACTGGTATAAAAAGAAACAATTTAGTCCAACAGAAGAGAACTGAGGCTCCAGAGATGCCACCATCCTCCTATAAATGACTGATACTCAACAAACACCCTAAGATTGTGAACTTTGGTAAAAACAGTCTCTTTAACAAATGGTGCTGGACACATTGGATATCCATCTGCAAAAAATTTGAAACAAGACTCATATCTCACATCTTACACAAAACTAACTCAAAAAGAATCAAAAACCTAAATATGAAACCCAAGACCATAAAGTTCATGCAAAAAAAAACCAAAAAAATAGGATCAACAATGTAAGTTTTAATACATAGCTTAGACAGACTTCAAAATCTTATAAAGCATGATCAATAGAAGAGAAAATAGATAGATGGGAACTAATAAGAATCAAACACTTCTGGTCATCCAAAGACTTTATCCAAAGCATTAAAAGACCACCTACAGAACAGGAAAAAATATTTGGGTACTATATGTCAGACCTATACCTGATAGCCTTAATCTACAATGTACTGCATAGTATTAGCAAAAAATAAGTAAATAACCAAACTGAGTGATTGACAAAGCAGATGGACAGACAGTTCACTGAAGACCACAGCCAGACAGCCAAAAGACACTTGAGAAAATGCTCACGATCATTACTTATTAGAGAAATCCAAATCAAAACTGTGGTGAGATAGCATCTCACCCCAACAAGGTTGCCCGTCATCCAAAAAACATCCAAAAAACAACAAATGCAGGAGAGGCTGTGGAGAATCTGGAACTCTGCCACAATGCTGGTGGGATTGCAAAGAGGTACAACCTGTTTGGAAAGCAATCTGGCACTTCCATAAAAAACTGGAAATAGATATAGCATTTCATCCAGTAATCCCACTGCTAGGAATATATCCTACAGAATCAAGGGTAGTCACACAAAGAGATACATCCACAAGAATGTTTACTGGAACACAGTCTACAACAGCTAAAAGATAGAATCAACCCAGTTGCCCAACAATGGATAAACCAACTGTGGTATATATACTCAATGGAAAACTATGTGATGATAAAGAGCAATGAGGATTTTAGGGATCATTTCATAGTGTGGTTTCAGTTGGAAGGCATTATACTGAGTGAAATCAGTCAGCATCACAAGGACAAATATTGTATGAGACCCCCCACTGCAAGTACTTAAAAGTAGACTCATGTACACAAGAAAAGTTTCTTTGACGGCTCCAGAGGGAGGGAGGGAGAGGGCTGGTAGTAGATTAGATAGTTCAGAGAAGTTTGGTTGTGTGCAAGCAGTGATAGCAAACAGTAGAAAAAAGGTTAACTGGACTTCAATCTGAGCTAAAAATTCTTCTAATTTAAACCCAATATTGCAAGGATTGAGAGCAGGGGCAGGGGTCTGGGGACCATGCTCTCAAGGGACATTGAGGCCAATTGACATAACTAGCCTATTGCTAAAACAGTCTTCAGCACACCATATTGGTGAGTGGTATCTGAGGTCTTAAAAGCTAGCAAACTGCCATCTGAGATTTGCCAAATGGTCCCAACTCCTCTGAAACAACCACTAAGAACAACAAAGATGTGAGAGAAAAAGAACCCAGGAGATGGAAATACCTGTGTAAATGGGTGACTATATCGACATGTGAGAAGAAGAACCTGATGGTGCCTGGCCACCACCAGAGCCATGATAGGACACACAAAGTTGAGTCTCAGTGCCAACAACGGAAGAGGAGTGCACCTGAAGTACATTAAAAGACCACATTAGATATTTCAAAGTTCTGAGGGTTCCCCTGAGAATATGGCCCCTAGACCTGCTGCTGACCCTGAGCAAAAAGCATTAATGAGGTCAGTTCTTCAGACAAGAATGGATTGGACTCGGGGACACAATGTGACTGTACAGTGTGTGTACTTTATGATTCTGTGCATCTATAGGATGCTGTACTACTTGCCTGTTACTAGAAAGGAGAGGAGAGGGTAGAGAACAGGAGACAGGAGATTGCTAAGAGGATATGACATACATAGAACAAAAAGGAGGTGTGTGCTGCCACCAGACAAGGAGAGCAGAAGGAGCTGCAGATAGGTGCACATGCAAGTTTAATTGGGATTGTATGGTTTCACTTAATCACAATTGAAACATTTTTGCTGATTTTAACCTATATGTGTATTTGTTTATTTATTAATGTGGAAACCACTTACCAGTAGGTTCAAACATTTATCAAAATCTTTCTTATCCATACTGTTTGGAATGAAAATTCACTACAAAGATCTGTTTGAAGACAAAGCATCCTTAGAAGATCAATCTAGACAAAATGTTGAGTTCTTGTGCCTAATTTATTTTTGTTGTTGTTAATACCAGATGATGTTCTAAACAAAGATACGTTTGTTTTTGTATGTTGTGTTAGCCCTTTTCTTCGGTTTTCCAATAAAATTATCCTTTTCCCTTTATACTGCATTACATTTTTCTTTTGATTAAAGAAAAAGAAAATAAAACAAGGACTCCAAAATTCCAGTCTCAAAGCATAAAAATAGTCATCTTCAAAGCTAACATTTTGCTAAGCAGATTGGAAAACAAATTATCATCCCTAAGGAGTCATTAAGCATGACTTCTTTTTTCATACTTAAAGAGCAAAGAGAATCTCTTCCTGGTAAGCACTACTGAAAGTCATGACCGTCTGGCAGTTTATTCATTAACAATAGCTGTAATTTATTTATTTTTTTTAATTTTACAGATGCCCAAACAGCTGCAATGTACTATAGTACTCATATATATTGATATGATAAAGTTTATTTTTAAATTGAAGCTACAAAGGACTTATTTGATTTTCATTTCAAAAAGTGAATTTTTTTTTTCCTCTGTTAATTTTATGCCTTTTCAGCCCCTGGTCAAACTTATGCTGAAGTCACTATATTTTGTGAAGCTTTTAATTAATTTATTTATTTTCATATTTGTTTTATTAGTTGGCTTAATAACTTCCCCTTCATTCTACGATATGACAGACATGAATGTAATTTTTATTTTCTCATTTTACCCTTCTGCTACATATTTTAAAACTCTATAGCAGCTTCTAAATTTAAAAGATTAATTAGCACATAATTTATCTGTCCATATGCCCAGAATCAATGTCTATGTATACATATATACTTATATACAAATATGAATATGACAACATATGAGAATTTACTAGAAAGAGGGATTTCAGTTGCCTTGTTAAGCTTTTACTGTTAAGTAAACTTTGTTTTACAGTGCTTTAAACCAAAAAACTGAATCCATTGCCATCACATAGATTCCAACTTATAGCACAGACAGTGTTCTTTAGAGCTTTGAAAGCTATAATTTTTTTTATTGTGATTAAGCAAAATTTACAATCCAAGTCAGTTTTCCATATAAAACTCTTCTCTCCACTCCCTGTGACAGCACATTCATCTTTTCATCTCTCTGCTTCTAATATCTAGTCAACTGATGTTTGTCCCCTCCTTTCTACCTTCCTCTTTCACTTCTATAAAGAAACTAGTAGAACAGCCTCATATGGATATTAAACCATAAAGTACACACACCATCTGCATCACTCTGTGTCCCCAGGTCCAGTCCTTTTTGACTAAAGTGTTGGCTTCTGTACTGGTTTCTGCTCTGGGCTACCAGCAAGTCTAGGGGCTATGTTCTCAGGCAACCCTTGAGGCTGTCAGACCATCAAGTCTGGTCTTTTAATAGGGTTCTAGATCTGCACACCCTGAAGGCTATAATTTTTCTGCAAGCTGACTGCAAAATCTTTATTCTACATAGCAGCTGGGGAATTCAAACCGCTGAACTTTTGGTTAGCAACTGAATCCTTCACCACCATCTAAAAGTAAGCCATCTAAAAGTCTGAAATCAAACACACTATATACTAGTTTCTTCTTCTTCTTTTCTCTTTTTGAAGGCAATGACATTTTTTAAATGGGCAAAGTTGTTATTTTGGTAACAAGTAATAATAAATACACTTAGAGATTCACATTTATAATTATGTATGTATTTTCCATAATAACTAAAATATTTATACTTCCACATTTTAAGATACGAAAGTGACAAAGTCAAGGAATTGATCTTAACTCAATTTAATTGAAATGTAAACACATACACAAGTATAGCAGGCACTCTTGTTATGAATTGTCCTGGTGTAGATTCCAACTCATGGTATTCAAACAATATTTTTACAGGTAAGTATTTTTTGTATAATATTTCTAAATTGCCTTATTTGTTTTCTCAAAAATAATTTGGACTATCTGCAATACAGAAAACTATGTGCATATTTGAGAGTTTTTGCACATTTATTGTTCCAAATGAGTGTACTTTATCTGACATTAGTCTAGATGAAAGAGAGGTATCCTCAATTTATTTTACTCTCTTATCTTTGTAACTTTGCCCTTGCCCTATCTTCTTACTGAAAACCAGAATCTTGAACAGCTTTATTCTCCTTTGAATTGATGTTTTATGTTTTGAAAATATAGAGATTTCATTTGCCATATGCCTGACAAATTTTTACTTTATGAATATCAACTATTACCACAATTCACATTATTAACCATAAATATATATTTCTTCAAAAAGGGAAGAATTTTGCACATATCATCTGTCATGGACTGAACTGTGTCATCCCAAAAATATGCTAGTAATTTTGCTGGGCCAACATTTACTTTACTTGGTGACTGCCTTTCATTTTGTGACTTTCTGATGCTGTGTATCCTAATCTTTGCCTGTGGTTAATAGAGTGGATTATGTTAGAGAGGATTAGGGTGGGACTGTAAATCCCTTCATAAAACAGCTCTCTGCTCCATTGTAAAGCGAGTTTCCCTGGACTTTGGCTTGCACCACCTTTTATCCTTTCATCCTACAAGAAATAAAAGGAAAGAGATGCAAGCAAAAAACTGGGAACCTCACGTCATCAAGGAAACAGTCCCTGGAGTAGATAGTGTCCTTCAGACCTGAGGTTCCTATGCCAAGATGTTCCCCGACCAAAGACTGATACAACACAAGGACTTTCCTCCCAGAGCCAACAAGGAGGAAAGCCTTCCCTGGAGTGGACATCCTGAATTGGGATTTGCAGCCAACTGGACTGTGTCAGAATAAACTTTCCTTTGTTAAAGTCGTCCACTATGTGACCTTTCTTTTGGAGTAGCCCTAGCTGACTAACACATCATCTTACATGAATATTTTACTTAATTTTGAATTTGAACATTTCCTGTTAGTTAATTACATTATTTAACACAAAGAATTTTACTGAATAAGCAAACACTGAATTCTGTGTATACATGTATATTAAACTCTATCTAGCTATCTTTACATCCTGAGCACTGCCAATGGTTAATGCATTTGGGTAGTGACTGAAAGGTTAGAGAACCTTGTCCCCTCAGAGGTGTCCTGGAAAAAAAACCTGATGAGCTACTTTTTTTTTTTTTTTAAGTTGTGGTAACATACACATAAAACTTACTGTTTTAAACTTTAAAAATTATATTAAAGTTAAAGAATCAGGTTATACTTTCTGTGACTGATACATAAGAGATATATCCAATAGCACAATGTTTACAGTATCTTATTATCTGTTTTCTAAACATCTTTGTTGTCTTGTCAGGTCTTCTTGAGTCAGTTTCAACTCATGGTGACCCATGTACAACAGAAAGAAGTACTGCCCCATCCTCCACCGTCACCACACTTCTTTGTAGTCTTGATCCCACTGTTGTAGCAAATGTGTCAGTCCACGTGGGTGAGGGTCTTCCACTTTTTCACTAACCTTTCATGTTAGCAAGCATGATACCGTTTTCCAGGGATTGACACCTCTAAGATGTCCAAAGTAGGTAAGATGTATCCTTCTCATCCATACTTCTAAGGTGGACTCTGATGGTAGTTGTACTTCTTCCAAGATCCATCTGCCCATTGTTTTGGCAGTCCATAGTATGTTCAATATTCTACAAGACGGCAATTAAAGGTTGTCAACTCTTCTTCTGTCTTCCCTATCTGTTGTCCATCTTTCACATGTGTACAATGCAGTTGAAAATGTCATGACCTGCTCAGACACACCTTAGCCTTCAGGGTGACATCTTTGCTTTTCAACACTTAAAAAGATCTTTCGCATCAGATTTGATCAATGCAATGCGTCTTGTGATCTCTTGACTGCTGCTCCATACGTGTTGATTGTAGATCCAAGTAAAATGAAACCCTTGGCAACTGCAATTGTTTCTCTGTTTATCTTGATGTTGTTTATTGGTCCAGTTGTGAGGATTTATGCTTTCTTAATGTTAATGTATAATCCATCTTCATCTTCATCAGTGTTTCAAGTCCTCTTTATTTTCAGTAAATAAGGCTGTTTCATCTGCATAATGCAGATTCTTAATAAGTGTTCCTTCAAACCTGATGTCTGATTCTTCTTCATATATCCAACTTCTCAGATTATTTGCCCAGTATACAGATTTAATAGGTATGGTGAAAGGATATAGACCTGATGCACATTTTATACTGAATTTAAACCATGCAGTGTACCCTGTCTTATTCAAATGATTGCCTTTTGATAAATGTACAGATTCTCCAACACACAATACATATTCTGGAATTCCCATTCTCTGCAATGTTACGTATAATTTGCTCTGATCCCCACAGTTGAATGCCTTTGTATAGTCAATAAAACAAAAGCAAACATATTTCTGGTGTTCTCTGTTTTCCACTAAGACCTATTTGACATCAGCAATGATATCCCTGTTTCCATATCCTCTTTTGAATCCAGCCTGAATTTCTAGAAGTTTCCTGTCAATATACTGATGTAGCCACATTTGAATGATCTTTAGCAACTTTTTACTTTGTGTGATAGTAGTGATTTTGTTTGTTAATTTCAGCATTTGGTTAGATCTTCCTTCTCTGGGACAGGCACAAATGTGGATCTCTTCCATGTAGTTGGCCAGGTAGCTATCCTTCAAATTTCTTGGTATAGACGAGTGAGCACTTCCAGAGCTGCATCTGTTTGTTGAAATGTCTTGACTGATGCTGGTGTTATAGTGGTTAATTACTATGTCTGCTAACCAAAAAGTCTGCCATTGAATCTACCAGGCCCTCCTTGGAAACTCTAGGGAGCCATTCTACTCTGTCCTACAGGGTTTCTATGAGTCAGAATCAACTCAATAGCATTGTTTTGTTTTGTTTTTTGTTTGTTTGTTTTTTGATATTCTGTCAGTTCCTGAAACCTTGTTTTTCACTAGTGCCTTCAATGCAGCTTCAACTTCCTCCTTCAATACCATCGGTTCCTGATTGTATGCCGCCTCTTGAAATGGCTCAATATCTCTGCAAATTATCATTTACTGCTGTATGAGGACACCTCACTTAACATTAGCTAAAATGATAATTCTGCACATAATAGGAAACACCAAGCTATTTGGAAAAGTACAGATATACCTCTGTTCTCCAACATCACCATCATTTCTGACACCAGCCGTTCTTGCCATGGAACTCTTTCTTTATGGGTTCTGATAACTCATCACAGCAGTCACATGAACAAAATAACTGCAGTAACAACTTTAAGAACAGAGAGTGGGATAAATAATATGAGAACAGATAACATATAAACAAACAATATAAAGAGAAAGCTGTGCAAAGAACAAGATTTGGAACTGGTCACAGCATAGCGCCTCAGTGTCCAAAAGTAGACCTGCTTAGGTTTCAGAAAGGATTGGTTTACCCTTCCTGAAAAAGGAAGCACATTCTCATCTATCAGGAATCTTTCAAACGGGAAATTCAGTGATATCTGTTGGCAGCCTTAGTGACTGGTCAGTCCTCTCAGCTCTTGGCCAGGATTTGATCTTTACATTCTACCGTCACTGTCTGAATCTTTTCTTCATTTGTACTTTTTCTTGTACCATTGCACCAACTGCTTCCCTTTGTTGCAGGTTTACTGTGTCTAGGAGGTTCATAGCAGAGGGTCACCGTGTTCACAGGACGTGCTTCTTTCCTAGCTCTTTGTCTCTTGGTCATCTGGGAAACCCCATCTGAGCCTCCATGTTTAGGGTTTTTGTCAGTTACTGCACGGCTTCCCACTCAATCTGTATAAAGGTCAGTTACCCAGCAGGATCACCTTTCAGTAGGAAAGGTCAGTTTCTAGATGGACCTCCCAGTCAATCTGATAAAATTTAGTTAATCAGGGAGGATGCTACCCAATCCAGGTAAAGGTCAGACCTAGAGTAGCTTTGGAAGGAGGATCAAAAATCAAACTGTTTATGTTTGATAATCCCTCACTCTGCAACTACCACACATACAGATAATTCTCTTTTGGTTCGTTCAAATTTCTATGCATTTTTTAAAATTAGAATTCAACTGAATTTTCTGTGTCTTTACCATGCAGTCATTAGTGTATACACTCTTTTTACCCTATTTCCTATTTCTGTGAATTAGAAAAATAAGTTTGTACATACCAAACACCATCCCTGAAAAAAGATCTGCTGTAGATATTATCTGGTTGTCAACACAGAAAAGACATTTTCCTAGCATAATAGATAGTAGTTCCAGCTTCTTGTCTCCTTCTGTATTTTTTAGATAAATATAAGAAGGGCCTATCTGAAACCTGCCAGTCAATGTTAAGGGACTAATTCAATGTTAAGGGACTAATGGTATTTCAGTATTACACTAAAATCACACTTAACAGCTTGGGGGAGCTAGAAGAAGAAAACATATTTTACTACAGTATATGGTTTGAGGTCATTCTAATTTTTAGATTTATAGTTTTCTTAATATGGGTCCTAAAATATGAAATTACCAAGTTAATTAATATTTCTAATGTCTTTGTAAAATTTACAGCTAAAATTGCATATTGTATGTTATATATCTGGAATAACCTCTCTGCTATCAGTATTTTTAATTTATTTCCTAATTTCCACATAGACATGCTTGATTGCCTGTTTGAGTGACCTTTAAACTGCAGCCACTCTGGAAGTCAAGTAGATAGCCCATAGCTCATAGCTCATCACATATCACATCTAATACTTTCTTGTGTGCCCCTAGGTAAATAAAAACAATTTTATCAGGCAGGGCATTCTAAAAGCATACAGACAACCTCCAATGGCAAAGGCCAGATATCTCTTTGGGTAGGGTTATTTTTTTATTTATTTGACTAAGCAGACATTCAAAACTCTTTAGCTGGAATGACATATTTATATTCTTGGACATTGTTTTTAGATTATTTGACATTAGTCTCTTTCAGTTCCAGAACCTGGAGCCTAAGACAAGACTACCTTTGTCTATCACTTATAAACTCTTAAAAATTAGATGCAAAATAAACAACATATTTTAGATTCATTTGGTTTATTCAGTCTAGAAAATAATCATGATTTATAGTATATTTAAGATTTATTCTGAATACAATTTTAAAATCAGATTTTGCTATACTTCAGTACTAAATCAATTATAATACCTTTCATTTAGCTTTCATGGATGAATCATTTAAATTGACTTCTCTATACATTTTTCTCAAACAGAAAAATGCATACGTACAAATCAAGACAAAGTGTTGCAATCATAATCAAAACAGTAAACTGAGCATATGTTGATGATAAAACTAGAAGTTGAAAAGGAAAGTGACATCTTAATTCTGACTGATTTATAGTAATGTAGAGACAGAGGCCAGTGTCAGTAACTTTACTCTGTTTCCTCCCTATCTGTGATTGCTTGTACCTGAAAGACAACATCTGAGTATGGTTCTCTGGAAGCTGTACTAATTTCAACATTATATATACCATAATATCCTTACCAATGGGCTGTCTTTTAAAGTTCTTTAATTAGCATTTTTATTCTCCCAAATGCATGTAGAAAGTTTCCCATTTCACTATTATCAGCAACAAAGAAACAACGTGGGTCCTGTCAGTCTTATGCTAAGGGAGACTTGTGTAACAGTTTTTAGAGTTTCATAAATATTTTGAGAAACAATGATTATATTCACACATGATATATACATAATAATCATAATACTTGTCAGGGTTACTTAAACTTGATATAACGTATCCAAAACATATTAAACCTAACTTGACCCATCACTGTTGAATCAATTGTGACTCACAGTGACCCTACTGAATATATCAGCGATATTAAATGTGGTGGCATTATGGATCTCTACTTCATAAACATTTTATACTTATCAAAGGGGTAAATACTATACAATGAAAACATATTTTTATCTTAAAAAGTTGGCAAGATAAATAAGTCACAAAAAAGCTATGTAAACACAGGCATATGAAGCAAATATAGGCACAGAAGTTTTATATTAAATCTAATAGAAAATGAGGAAGATATCCTCATTTAAATCCATGACCAAAAGGTTTATTAGAATAACAAGTAGTGAATATAAGTAAAGATATTAAGATGAGGTAATGTCATCAGCATTAAGTCAGGACTTGATACTTCTGTTATATAAGCACTAGATAACCAACAGACAGATACAGTCATCCAAAAGGTTCTGTTTCTCTAGAGAGTGCTAAGACAAATATGATAAAATGCTAGTATACCTAGATGAAATAATTACTAATAAGACACAAAATTCTGAAAGTGACTTGAATAGAAATAGAAAATATGAACAGACATAGACTAAATGAGAACTTTAGTAAGTAATATTAAAACTTACTACAAGACTGTGAAACATCTCATAACACAGGTGGATTCGGAGGGCATTTTGCTGAGTGAAATAAATCAATCACAAAGGACTAATACTACATGAGACCATCACTGAAACACTCACGAAAAGATTTATGCACAAAAACAGACTATCTTTGATGGTTAAGAGGGAAGAGAATGATGGGAATGGAAAAAGCACTGAACAGTACACAATACTGGGGAAGCCAGTAAAACTTGTGCTAGACAAGGTCTTGGAAGATCTATAGATGCATCCAAACTCCTTGAGGGACTGAATTTCTGAGCTGAGGGTTGTGGGGACTGTGGTTGCAGAGAACATCTAGCTCAGTTGGTATAATGTATTTTATATTAAAAAAAAAATGTTCTACATTCTGCCTCAGTGAGTAGCATCTGGGATCTGAGAAGCCTGTGAGTGGCCATCTAAGATACTGCAATAGCCTCACCCCTTCAGGAGTGAGAGAAAAGGAAGAAAACTAAAGACACAAGCCCCCCCCCCAAAAGTCTGTCCAAAGGACTAATGGGTCACAACCATGATGCCCTCCACCAGACTGAGTGCTGTACAACTAGAGGGTACCTACCTACCACCACTGACTGCTCTGAAAGGAATCACAATACAGGTTACAGGACACAGCTAAAGAAAAATGTAGAACAAAATTCTAACTCACACACACACACACAAAGACCAGACATACTGGACTGACAGGAACTGTAGAAAACCAGAGAGTGTGGGTTTTAGCCACCAGTTCAGATCAGTAATATAGTTAGTTATTCCTAAGTCTACCCTTCATCAAAGTTAGACAAATTCATAAAACAGAAGGAGACAAAAGGGCTAATCAGTCTAGGGGCAAGAAGTAGAAGGCAGGAGGGGTCAGACAAGTCAAGAAGAAGTGAGAGTGTTGACATGTCCACAGGTTGTTAAACAGTGTCATAAAATATGTGTTCTAATTGTTTCACAAGAACCTTATTTGTTCTGTAAATTTTCCTCTAAAGTAAAATAAGGAAAGGACAGAGGGAGGCAGGGAGGGAAGGAAGGAGGGGAAAGGAAGGAAGGAGGAGGGAAGGAGGGAGGGAGGGAAGAACTTCCTACAAGAAAAGCTCATGATGATACGGCTTTACATATGAATTCTACCAAACTTTCTTTTAGAGAATTACTCATCACAAATAGAAGAGTAACCAGAGTGGATGGTCTAACAATCTCAAGGATCCTTTGAGAACATGGCTTCTAGATTTGCTGCTAGCCCAGAGCTGAAACCAGTACTGAAACCAGGACTTCAAACAAAGAATGGACTGGACTTGGGGACACAGAGTGATGAAGGTAGTGTGTCTACCTTATGGTTTGATATATATGTGAAGCAACTCTACTGGTTTCCTTTACCAAGGTAGAGTGGAGGGTGGAGAGGAGGGGTCAAGTGTTGGTTGAGTGCCTACTGGAAGTAAAGAGTGGAAGACATGAGTGTGCTGTTACAGGGTGAGGAGAGCAGTTGGAGTTGCAAAGAGGTGGGTGCTTGGGGTTTTATACAGCAAACTGACTTGGACTGAGAGAGCAGAGGTGAACAGGAGCTGGTTGAATGGATATGAGAATGAGCAGTATGCTCTCCTAGTGTGGGGAAAGCAGCTAGAGTTACATAGTAATATATGTGTGTGCATTTTTGTGACAAATTGACTTAGATTACAAACTTTCACTTAAAGCACAATAAAATATTTCACAAACAAACTGTGGCATAAAATACCCTGATGTTTATCCAATGCTCATTGGGATTTAACTGGGAAAAAGACTTCCTCTGAGAAACAAGCCAAAGGAAAAATTGCCAGGGGGTGGATAAAAAGTAGTTAACGCAAAGAGTTTGGACAGGGAACTACTCTGGATGGTATTTTAATATATGCAAAAATAAATAAATAAATAATAGTCAAAGATATTGAGGGATTTCCAGAAGGACTGAAAATAGTGACCAGTTCCTACTGTATTTCAAATCTATGGCATAACCATTAAAAAGGGATGTGGAAGGAGGTGGATCTGACTCAGCCATCTTTAGCCAAGTGCCAAGCACCGTTGAGTCGGATCCGACTCACGGCGACCCTAGGGGCCAGGGTAGAACTGACCCCCAAAGTATTCAAGGAGCACCTGTGGATTTGAACTGCCAACCTTGTGGCATCTTTGGAAAGTGTTGTTTTCCTGTGCTCAGTTTTGCAAAGTAAATCACCAAGTCTTTCTTTTTAGGTTCTCTGAATGGGCTTGAACTTCCCACCTTTTGATTAGTAGCCAAAAGTGTCAATTATTTGTGCTATAAAGGGACTCTTATACTAGTTTAAAGTTAGAGACATCAGTATGAATATAAGTTCTGCTATGCATATATGACTGTGTATTATATTACATATATACAGAGATAAATGTATAGATAGATATGGATAGCTACAAATACACATACACTCACCAAAACAGACGGTTAGATACTAACGGACATAGCCTGTCAAAGAAACATATTCCCAGTGGTTCTAACAATTTGAGCAACAAATCCAATAAGGTTGTTTTGGATTATAATAAAAAATAGAGTAATTATGCATGGAGTCATACTAACATAACATTTTAAGTAATAAATAGACATGAAAGAAAGAAAATGTTTTCAAAAGAATTCTACATACTATATGTAGATATATTTCCTCCAATAGGCAGAATTTAAACTCATCTTTTTTAAATGTGGTTGAATTTAATGACTCACTTCCAAAAATATAAAATAGAAAGGAAAGAGAAAAATATTAACTTTATGTCAGAGAAATCTGGCAAATGCTATTTTAAGGAAGTGATTATAATAACATTACAGCAAAGATGTATTGTTACTTTTTATCCCATGAGATGATGTGATAACTTCCCATCTCTGTTTTTTTCCCCCTCCCCTCAAAATCTGTAATCCAAATTCAATTATGGAAAAAAAAAATCAAACTCAATTGGAAACATCATATAGAATATATTGCCAATGCTCCTCTACTGAAAAGGACATGAAAAACAAGAAAATACTAAGTAATTATAAAGAGGAAATCAAGGAAGCATAATTATTAAACTCAATGCGGTATCCTGAACAGAAAAGAGACATTCATGGAAAAACCAATGATATCTGCGTAAAGTCTATATTTTCATTAACAGTAATGCCCAGTATGGTTTCTACATTTTCACAAATCACTGTATGATGGTAAAAACATAAAAACTGTCTTTGCAACTTTTAGTAAATCAAAAATGTTTCACCACAGTAGACAAATAGCCTGGTACTGGTACAAAAACAAATGTATAGACCAATGGAACAGAATAGAGAATATAGAAATAGCTCTAACCAGCTATAAACAGCTAATATTTGACAAAAGCCATCAACTGGGGGGGGGGAGAACTGTCTCTTTAACAAACAGTGTTGGTAAAATTGGATATCCATCTACAAAAAACTGAAACAAGACCTATATCTCACACTTTACACAAAATTTAACTAAAAATGGATCAAAGACCTAAATATCAAATCTAAAATGATCAAGATTATGGAAGAAAAAGTAGGGACAACAACAGAAATCCTAATGCATGGCTTAAACAGACTATAAAATGCTACCAACAACTCACAAACAGTAGAAGAGAAAATAGATAATTGGGAACTACTAAAAATCAGACACTTATGCTCGTTCACCGACTTTATCAAAAAAGTAAAAAGATTACCTATAGAATGGTGAATAAAATTGTCAGTCAAATATCTGATCAACATCCAATTTCTGTAATCTAGAAGGTACTACAACACATCCACAAGAAAAAGACATGTAACCTAATTAAACAATGGGCAAAGGATATGTGAAGACACTTTTCCAAAGAAGACATCCAGGCCGCCAAACAACTCGTGAGTAAATCCTAGTGATCCAAATTACAGAAATTCAAATCCAAATTACAATGTGATACTGTCTCACCCCAACAAGGTTGGCACTAATCCAGAAAACAAAACAACAAATGTTGCAGAAGCTGGGGAGAGACTGGAGCTCTTTTACACTGCTAGTGGGAATGTAAAATGATACAACTTCTTGGGAAAGCAATTTGGCACTTTGTTAAAAAGCTAGAAATAGAAACACCATATGCACCAGCAATCCCAATATTTGGAAAATATCCTGCATAAATTAGGGCTGCCACACAAACAGATACATGCACATGAATGTTTATTGCAACACAGTCTATAGTAGCAAAAAGATGGAATCAACTTAGGTGCCCATCAACAGATGAATGGATAAGCAAACTATGATGTACATACATGAGAGAATACCACGCAATGATAAAGAACAATTGATGATTTTAAGAAGCATCTTATGACTGGAGTCAACTGGAAGACATTTTGCTGAGTAAAATCATTCAGTTGCAAAAGGACAAAAATTGTATGAGACCACTATTATAAGGACTTAAGAAAAGACTTAACACACAGAAGAAAATATTCTCTGATGGCAACAGGAGTTGGGAGAGAGGGAGAGGTTATTCATAGGTTAGATAATCAATAGGAATTTGGTTAGATAAAGGGAGTAACAGTGCACAGTAGAAGCAGGTCAACATAACTGGACTATACCGTATGCTAAAAGGTTTCCTAAATTCAACCTAACATCTCAAAGGAAAGAGTAACAGACAGGGGTCTGGCGACCATGGTTTCAGGGGATATTGAGGTCAATTGGTGTAACTAGTCTTTTTCTAAGAGTGTTCTGCACCCCATATTGCTGCCATCTGAGGAACATCAATTGTTCCCCAATCTATCTGGAACAGATGACAATAAAGAACATCACAGGAATGAGGAAAAATGAGCACAGGAGACAGAAGGAATCACGTGTTTGGGAGACTATATCTGCATGAGACAAGAAGAACTAGATTTTGCCTGGACATGACCAAAAGCAGTTCTGATAGGGGATACCATGTAGAGTCCCTGACACGTTTGTGCAGATCAAGAACTCTGTTTAGACCAGACTTGATCTGACAACCTGGAGGGTCCCCTAGGAACATGGCCCCAGTCTTATTACTATACCAGAGCTGAAACTAGTACTGAGGACAACACTTCAGACAAATAATAGTCTGGACTTGAAGATACTGAATGATGCATGTGGTGTGTGTACTTTATGGTTTAATACATATATGAGGCTGTTCTACTGGTTTATTTTTAGAAGGGAGAGGAGAGGGTAAAGAGGAGGGGACACTGTTGGCTGAGTGGATACCAGCAGTTAAGAGTGTAAAAGGAGAGTGTGCTGTTACAGGGTGAGGAGAGTAGATGGAATTTCAGAGAGTGGGTACTAGGTGTTTTATGACTAGGATTGTAAACTGTCACTTAATCACAATAAAAAAACAAAAAAAGAATACTTCGAAAAGAAGTTTATATAGGAAAAAAAACTAACTAAAAACCAAATCCAGGTCCATCATTATCAAGTTGATTCCAACTCATAGTGACTCTATAGGACACAGTAGAACCGATCGTTAGAGTTTCCAAGGAGTACCTGGTGGATTTGAACTGTTGACCTTCTGGTTAACAGCCACAGTACTTAACTGCTATACCACTAGGGTTTCCAGGAAAAACACTAAACTTCTAAAAATATCATTTAAGGGGGTGGGTAAGAAAAAGTGTCAACTCATCCAGAAATGTGTGTGATGAATTCTCCAGTTAAAGGATCTAAAATGAGAATATTAAAATTATCCATAAAATTATACCCTATCTAAGTAAATTTTGAAAATGTGAAAAATTTGATTTATTTATTTTAGCATGCTTGTGTGTGTGCATGTGTGCAATTTGCAATTTGATGTATTCAGTTCTATTCCCCAGCATAAGTATGTTGAAGACCTAACCTCTGTATCTGTGAATATGACCTAGTTTGTGTAAACTGAGTTTGGCTATGCAGATGTTGTCAGTCAATAAAATCAGACTACAGCAGAATAAATCTTAATCCTAATCTCTTCTGAGTAGTGTCTTATGAAACTGAAGGAATGATATAGAAATAGATTCACACAGAGGCAGAAGACAACATGAGAGGTTACTTCTGCAAACCAGGAAATTCCGAGAAACTCCTGGGATTGCCAGAGCTGAAAGAAATGAGGAAAGGTCCTCCCCTGTAACTGCCAGAGAAATAGAACAGTTTTGCCTACACCGTGAATTTGGATTTGCAGTCTCTAGAACTGTGAGAATGTAAATTTCTGTTCTTAAAGAAAAGCCACAAACTGCATTATATTGCTAAAAATAATATTCTACATTCTAATGTTTTTCAAATTTGTATCCAAAATGTCTTTCATCTTAAAAATCCTCAATTAACATTTGGTTAACAAATTAGAAAAAGAAAAAAAAGGTCTTGCTCTCACTTGGAATCGATCAAAAAGAAAAATAATAACTTACAAGACATCAAAGATCATTTTTATGGGACCAGTCAGTTATAGGAATACTCTTAATGTCTAAATTAACTTCTAAATAAAAATAATTAGCTTAATTTTATTACAATGGGGAAAACATAAATTAAATGCTATGTGATAATTTTTTCAGCAGCAATCATTACAAATATCTCCTTTTAACTTACTACCTTTGCATACTTCAATTAGTTATGTGAAATGAAGTATAAAGGGAGGAGTTTTTCTATCTATAATATTGCCCCTTTCCACTCTTAACTCCTGCTCCAAGTACAGAATGTTTTTGTATTTCTTTTTAATAGTCTCTCAATTTTATGTATTTGAAATACCATAAATGTGAAATAAATGATGACAAATATAGTCAATCTATGCATTTATATTACATAAAAGTTTTACAACTGCCTCCAACTGTTTACTAAGAATTACTAACTAAATAGGACTTCAAATATTCCTTAAGGCAATGTATTTTCAGAAAAAATACTAGAGGTAAGAGGCAGTCAGAGAAACAAAAGCAATTTATTCATTTAGTTTATTTAAAATATACACACTGCCCGAAGCCTATAGCAAAGTACAGAACATAAATTATAGCACTTAACTGAACCTAGGACCTGAATGGAAGAAATAAATAGTAAAAGGAGCGACGTCAGTGGAAAAAGTAGACAAGAAAAGAAAACTGATTGGTCTTTCTTTATCAAGGAATTGGTTAAATTGTAGAAATAGTTTTTCTGCTGGCATTAGCACTTGGAGGTAGAAAAATGGAATTTTGTCTGAAAGTAAACAGGTAATATTAAATGATAGTTATATTGTTTAAGAAGTAAGCTAAAGCATGAAATAATTAGTTGCCAAATTAAATGTGAATTATAAATTGCCATTTTGAATGTACTTGGAATTAATATAAACCATAGATTAAACGCAGTATTATAAATTACATAGAGAAGCAACTCCCATATAAATTGGCTATTTTTAGAAGGAGAAAGCTATAGAAAAGTTGATAGATAAATTTTCTTAGAAAAGCCTTATATTACTGTTCTCAGTAGGATCTATTCTACGTGCAACCTCTACTGAAACTATATTGTCTAACTTTTAACAATAGAATGATTCAGTGAAATTTCTTATCAAATCAAACTACCATTTTAGTGTTTTTTATGACATAAATATTGATTGTGTTGAATGGAGACCCCTAAAGAGACATACTGAATATTTAATCCCTTGAATCTGTGATTGTTACTTAATTATTATTGTGGGGGAATGGTGGGATGGGATAAAACATTTGCATATGCAAACTAAGTGAAGGATCTTGAAATTATGAAATCCTTCTGCATCACTCAGGTGGACTATGAAACAGAGACAGACAAGGAAAATGAAGTGGAATAATGGGGCTACAAGCCAAGAGACGTCAAGCATTGCCAGCAGCCACCAGAAACTAGAGGAGGAACATTGAAATGATTGCCTCCCAGAACCCCTATTGGGAGCACTGTCCTGTAGGTTCCTTGGTTTCAGATTTTTTGTTCCATAGCAGTGAAAGAGAAATCCCGAAGATGTAGTGAAGATCTACAGTTGTTAGTTAAAAGGTCTACAGTTTGAAGCCATGGAGTACTCTTTGGAAACCCTATGGGATAGTTCTACTCTGTCCCACAGAATCACTATGAGTGAGAATCGACTGGTTAGCAATGGATAAATATCTGGTAAACTGTGAAAGAATACATTTCTGTAGTTTTAGACATTCATTTTGTGTTTTAATCTTCCCAGTTTGGGATAATGTTAGGAAGACAGCTGTGTTGTTTCTTATTTGTACTTGTCGGTTCCAGAATTTCATTTTTGTCACTTTTGCTAATTTGTTTCTTTTTAATTAATATTCCCTGTTGGGTGAGACATCTTGTTCAAGTTTGTTTTTAATATTTGAACTAGGATTTTCTTTAGGTCTTTGAATATGTTTTAAAAGCTGACTTTATTTTGCATACTCGAACCCACTGCCACTGAGTCAATTCCAATTCATAGTGATTCTATTGATAGAGTAGAAGTGCTCCACAGAGTTTCCAGGAGGTCACGGAGTGCTTGAACTGCCAGAATAATGACTAGCAGCTATGGCACTTAGCCCCTATGCTACCAGGGTTTCCTTATTTTGTATAACAAGGCCATAGTTTCTACTGATTCGTTTGTGTCCCACATATGAATCATGTACACTTTTCTGTTTCTTTTCATGCTTCATAAATTTTATTTTGGAAACTATAGATTTTGTTTATTATGTTGTGACCAACTAGAAGTCAGACACTCTCTTCTTAGGTGAGTTTTTGCTGCTTGTTTTAGCTATTGTTTAGTTACTTTTTTCTGATCGAATCTTGTGAAGTCTGTAGTCTTTGTTTTGTGCCCAGTGATGTCTCTGTTTTATTAGCTTAGAGGTTAGATTGTGACTGTACAAAGTTTACATTAGACATCTGTAAACAAACCAACTAAAAACGGAAAACAAGTGAACAACAAAAAAACTCCAGTTCTTTGTTGAAGGATTGTTTGTATGTGTTGGAATAAGCCTTCCGCACTACTCAGGGAGTTTACAATTCTTTGTTTGACTTTGTTTCCTTCATGCACAGAGTATGAAAGCCAGCTCAGAGGGAAAGCTTAAGACCTCTTCTCATTTTTCCTAAGCAGGCTTCTAGATCTGAGTATTGATATGGCCTTCCAGATCCCCAGGAATATGTCTGAGCTTTTTAGACATGCTATTCTCCAAAGCACCTTATTGCTCAGCATTTTTCACAAACTTTTGTTCACTTGTTTGTCCAAACTTTTGAGAATTAGCCAAGGAAACAACAACTAATAAGTTCACCTGTAAGTATATTTGACAAAACAAAAATGAAAGTCCTTACAAGTGGTCTGATAAAAAACAGTATGATAAACGGAAAAGAAATTAAAGTTGTGAAGGATTTCATTCCTCCTGGATCAACTACCAATGCCCATGGCAGCAGCAGTCAAGAAATAAAACACATTATATTGGCAAGTCTAGGGTCGCCATGAGTCGGATCCGACTCGACGGCACTTGGTTTGGCTGGCTGCAAATGACCTCTTAAAAATATTAAAAAGTAAAAATGTGACTTTGATGACTAAGATGCACATAATCCAAGCCATGATTTATTTTAGCGTCCTCATATGCTTGCAGAAGCGGAGCAATGAGAAAAAGAAGAATGAAGAAGAATTGACATGTTCAAATTTTGGTGTTAGTGAAAAATATTGAATATACCATGGTCTTCTAGAAAAACAAACATATCTATCTTGAAGGAAATATAGCCAGAATACATCTCACAAAGAAGGATGTCCAAACTTGCACCTTTGGATGGGTTTTCATGAAGAACTGATCTCTGGAGAAGGACATCAAAAAGTAAAGCAGAGGGTCAGCAAAAAGATGGAAACCCTCAATAATGAAGACTAACACACTGGCTGGAATAATAGAATCAAACATAGAAACCATTGTGAGGATGGTGTTGGGACCAGTCAGTATTATATTCTGCTATGTATAAGCTGTCTATGAGTCAGAGCTAGCTCAATGCCACCTAAACACAACAACATTTTTTTCTTTTTTTTTTGATTAATGTCTTCTGTATAGCTACCTCAACAATGGGAGAGTTCCTGGTTAAGGGAGATAAGTGTAACTCATTTGAGAAGGTTCTCCAAGCCATTAGACAAGTCAAAAAATTAAAATTATTTGATAATAAGTTTCATTCTGATCCCTCAGGTTCTAGTGGCTTTAACAAGAACAAAGTTTTTTTCTTCAGGGGCACTACTAATTTGCAAGATGATGGATGGGGCCCGGACAAAAATGAAATGCCAGAGATCTCTCTATTCTTACTGAAAGTGAGATTTTTTTTTCTTTTGTTCCTTTAGGATTAGGGAAAAGTCTGGTTGCTATAAGCTTTTGCTTCATTTTCAAAATTGTAAAACAACTTGATTCTGAAAGTTTTTGCCAGGCTTTTATAATTTTTATGGAAGAAGAGACTGTAATTTTCCACATATTATTACAATTTTGTCCTAGAATCTTAGTGCTGCTACAACAGAAATGACACAGATGGGTTGTTTTAAGAAAGAAATATATTTTTTTCACAGCTTAGGAGGCTAGAATTGTGAATTCAGGGCATCAACACTAGAGGAAAGTTTCCTTTCTCTGTAAAAGATTCTTGTTTCTTTTCAAATCACGTCCTACACTAGTATGGTCTCATAACAAAGAAAACCTTATTCCCAAGCTAGATTACACTCATAGGCATAACAACAGCAACAACCAAAATGACCATTAAAAGATGGTAGAGTATACACATGTCTCCTCATTTCTCTCTGAGAACTAAGGCCTGGATGATATTTGTATGGAGCATTAAACATGTGGGGAGCTCTAGGACCTAGCATATTTGACTGTGCACCAGTATCAGACTAACCTTCCCCTCTCAAAAATAAGCCAGTGGCTGTCTGACTTCTGCTTCTGCTATTTCACTGATCAGAGAACTGCAACTTCTGGGAACAGCCGGTAACATACTTTTGTTATCAGTTGGAAAGTGGCGTCTGCTGCACCTTACGCCTGTTTTGGCCAGCACGTTGGACAGCTCCTAGTTCAACACCTGGACAGCTCTCCACATAAAAGTGAAACTTACCTTTAAGGCTGAGAAGCCTACGTATTGGCCCAGAGATCTGTCTGTTGAAAAGTTCTGCATCTTTTCCCCCAACTTTCTCTGACCCACATTGTAGGGTTGGCCAACAGCATCCAGTTTCTTCATAAGAAGGGTGGCCTCTTTGTCACCCAGTAAGCAGAGATTTCCATCCCAGGGAGTCCACCTGGGGCAAATCACTAGAGTAGGTCCAATACCAGAGAAATCAGTGTCTAGATGGCATGCAGGCAGCAGACCATAATTAATCATTTAAAGAAACTCTTCAAATGCTCCAGAAAATTCCCAAAATAAAGATTCAAAAAAGGAAGAAGCCTTTCTGAATCTATCAGAGGCACAAAAGATTTAAATATAGAACCCTGATGGAACTGATGGAACTGATGGACTGATGGAACACCAATAAAGTGAAATACATCAGATCATTAACAAAATTACAGATTTAGATGATTCAATCCAAAACCAAGAGTAGAATTGAACAGACAGAAGTTAGACTCAGTGACCTTGAGGACAGAGCAATTGACACCAGCATTTATGAAGAGAAATCAGAGAAAAGAAATAAGAAAAATGAAGAAGCATTAAGAAACACGTGGGACTCAATTAAGAGGAATAATTTACATTTAATTGGAGTTCTTGAATAAGGGGAGGCAGATGACGTTATAGAGTATTGCTGTAGAGATGCTGACATGAAGCTTTGCTGAGTTTATGAGCAAAGAGAACATAGGTATCCAAGATGTTTATCAAACACGACAAAAGCTAGACCCTGAAAGAAAGATGCCAAGACATATTATAATCAAGCTTCTAAGATGAAAGATAAACAGATGCTTCTGAAGGCAGCAAGGCTCAAAGCAAAGCCAACACTCCAAGGGAAACCCTGCAGGCTTTCGTCTGGCTGGAAAACAGTCGGCAGACGCATTCAAAGCTCTGAAGGAGAAAAACTTCCATCCAAGAATTATTTATCCTTCAAAATTGTCTATCAAAGGTAACGGTGAAATTAAGACTTTTGAAGATAAAGAGAAGCTTAAAGACTTTGTAACATCTAAACCAAAATTAACTGAAATATTGAAAGAACCTCTTTCCTTAGAAAAACAAAACCATTAAGTATATACTTAAGGTGACAATTAAGGACATCCAAAATTCTAATCAGTTAGGGAAGTCATGAAACTTAATCAAAGCTGCAATATTAAAATGAGGGAATCTGTGATCATATCATGACAATTATAACATCATCACATTAAAAGAGGGATACATTACAGTAGTTATAGTCAATTTAGATACAGAGAAAGTCTAAGAGATTTCAACACTCCCCTCTTGGTTATGGATAGATTATCCAGGAAAAAGCTCAGTAAAGACGCAGAAGATCTTATTGCAACAATCCACCAACTTGACCTTCTCCACGTAGGCAGATGTTTTCATCCATCAATGGCTAAGTACAGCTTCTGCTCCAATGCACATAGAACATTCTCCAGAATAGCCCATGTGTTAGCTCATAAAGCAATTCTCTATAAAATCCAAACCACTGATTCATTGCAAAGTATCTCATTGGACCACAGCACAAAATTCATAGGTAGGAATTCAAACTTACGGAAACTGAACAACACTTTGCTCAAAAATCCTTGGGTTATAGGAGAAATCAAGGATAAAATAAAGAAATTTATGGAATCAAATGAGAATGAAAACACATCCTACCAGAATCTATGGGATATAGCAACAGCAGTGCTCAGAGGTCAGTAAACTCCAATACTACTGAGGTTATTTCACACCATAGGAAGGGATGATACTCCCAAACTCATTCTATGAAGCCAACATAACCGTGATACCAAAGCCAGGGAAAGATCTCACAAAAAAAGAGAAAATTACAGACCAATATCACTCATGAACCGAGATGCAAAAATCTTCAAGAAAATTCTAGCCAATAGAATTCAACAGCATATTAAAAAAAAAAAAATCAGTAATTATGATCAAATTGGTTTCATTCCAGGGATGCAAGGCTGGTTCAGCATCAGAAAAGCATTTAATGTAATCAACTGCATCAATAACACAAAAGATGAGTCCCTGGTTTTGTCAATTGATGCAGAAAAGGCATTTGACAAAGTTCAACACCAATTCATGCTTAAAACTGTCAGAAAATTAGGAATAGAGGGGAAATACTTCAATGCAATCAGTAGCAACTGTGCAAAGTCAACTGCTTTCATCATCCTGAATGGTGGAAGACTGAAAAAATTCCCTTTGAGAAGGGGAACTAGACAAGGATACCCACTCTCACCACTTCTATTCAACATTGTGCTAGAAGTTCTAGCCAGAGCAGTTAGACAAAGAAATAAAGGGAATCTGTATTGGCAATGAAGATGTAAAAAATCTCCTTATTTGCAGATGATGTGATAGTTTATACAGAGAATCCAAAGGAACCTATAAATAAACTATTGTAACTAATAGAGGAGTTTAGCAAAGTAATGGGATACAAGATAAACATAACTAAATCAGTAGGATTCCTTTATACCAACAGTGAGATTGTTAAAGAAGAAATCACCACATCAATTCCATTTACTATAGCCCCCAAGAGGATAAAATACCTAGGAATAAATCTAAGTAGAGAAACAAGAGACCTTTACAAAGGGAACAACAAGACCTTACTACAAGAAACTAAGAGAGACTTACATAAATGGAGTAATCTGCCCTGCTCATGGATAGACTCAGCACTGTGAAAATGTCTACTTTACCCAAGGCAATTTATTTATATAATGCAATCCCAATATAAATTCCAGTGACATTTTTTAATGAGAAGGAGAAACAAATCACCAACTTTGTTTGGAAAGCAAAGAAACCTCAGAAAAGTAAAGCACTACTGATAAAGAAGAACATACTGGGAGACCTTTCACTACTTGACTTTAGGACTTATCACACTGCCACGGTAGTCAAAACAGCCCGGTACCAGTACAAAAGAGAGATCAGACAAATAGAACAAAGTTGAGACACCAGAGATGCCACCATCCTCCTATGAATAGCTGATATTTGATAAAGGCCCCAAGATTTTAAACTCATGTAAGAATGGTCTCTTTAACAAAAGGTGCTGGTAAAATTTGATATCCATCCACAAAAAAATTGAAACAAGACCCATATCTCACACCTTATACAAAAAACAACTCAAATTGGATAAAAGACCTAAATATAAAATTTAAAACTATAAAGCTCTTCCAAGAGAAAATAAGACCAACAATGGAATTTTTAATACACAATGTAGATAGACTTCAAAAATCTGACAAAGCATGGCCAACAGAAGAGAAAATAAACAAATGGGATCTCCTAAGAATCAAATGCTTTTGCTCATACAAAAAAGACTTCATCAAAAGAATTAAAAGACCACCTATGGAATCGGAAAAAATATTTGGCAACTACATGTCAGACTGATATCCGATCTCCATAACCTATAAGATATTACAAAATATCAACAAGAAAAGGATAAATAAGCCAATTAAGAGATGGGCGAAGGAGATAGACAAACATTTCTTTAAAGAGGATATCCAGGCAGCCGAAAGACACATGCAGAATTGCTCACGATCATTAGCTATTAAAGAAATTCAAATGAAAACTGCAATGAGATACCATTTCACCCCAAAAAGGTTGGCCATGATCCAAAAAACATGAAACAGCAAATGCTGGAGAGGCTATGGAGAAATTGGAACTCTCCTACACTACTGGTGGGATTTCAAAATGGTGCAGCCTCCCTGGAGAACAATCTGGTGCTTCCTTAAAAAGCTGGAAATAGATATATCATTTGATCCTGTAATTCCACTGCTTGGAATTTATCCTTCAGAAATAAAGGTTGTCACACAAACAGACACATGTACATGAATGTTTGTTGCAGCAGAGTCCACAATAGCAAGAAGTTGGAATCAACCCCATGTCCCTCAACAGATGAATGGATGAGCGAACTGTGGTACATACACTTAATGGAACACTAATCTATGATAAAAAATGACAATTTTAGATAATACCTCATAATTTTGTCTCATTTGGAAGAAATCCTACTGAGTGAAATCAATCAATGTCAAAGAGACAAATTTTGTATGAGACCCCTGTTATAAGGACTTAACAAGAGAATTATCCACAGAAGAAAACGACTGTGTTGGCTACATGGGTGGGTGGGGGGCTGAGGATTTATCATAGATGAGATAATTGATGGATGTTAGAAATTTTATTCTCTTACTATAATTAATGAAAAAAAACCCTCACTGTGTTTGAATCAATTAAGAATCATAGTGACCTTATAGATAGAGGAGAACTGTCCCATAAAGTTTCCAAAGGGTGTTTGGCAGATTTGAACTTCCAATCTTCCGGTTAGGAGCCATAGCACTTAACCACTACATCGGCAAGATTTCCTCTGTAGGTATAAGGATTAGAATTTACAATACGTATTTTGAGGAAATGTAATTCAATCCATAACTCTCTATATACAGAATCTGAAAAGGATAATATTGGTCACTGTGCACAATAATAACTCAGTAAGAGGAGAAATGATAGCATTTTATTGAAGATTTGTTACACTGAAAGACGGAGTAACACTTGGTAAATCCCAAGTGCTATGAAGTCCAAAAGGAGAGTAGCATTTTTTATACAGAAATCTGAAGATTATAGTAGTCACAAACGAACTTTTCACGATGTCAGTTAATCACCAATAATTTGGGGGTGAAACTGCATACTCAGTTTCCTGAGAACAATGTTACCTAACCATCTTTTGGGGAGGACATTTTTGTCATTTTCTTTCCGGAACATTTTTATCATTTATTTAATTATAAACTATAATTTTGCCTGCAAATTGTTTTCTAAAAACAGAGCAATTTTATCACAGTCTTAAATAGGATAGTCATGTACTTGCTCCTTCAGGGGCAGAGGGTACAGTATTTTGAAAGCAGAAGCAGGGATTTAGCGCAAAAGTGAAAGCTTACTGTCACTCAGTCCTGCCAGGCTTCTCGTTAAGGTGTCCCTGAATATATCATATCATGAGGAAAAGAAATACAGGTCATCTTAGAAAAGGAAAAGCAGAATGGAACTTTTACATAGAAGTCACTCACAAAAATAAATAAATAAAATTAAAAAGTAACCCCTCAAAATGGTAGCAGACAAATATACTTAACCTTCTCTACTGTTATTTACTATTAGAATGAGAGTTTAGTCTGTGCTTTGGGAAAAATAGTATATATATGTATACATATATATTCCTATGAGATAACTGGAGTCAGAAAATTAAAATAAGTTCTTATATTTTACTTAGAAAGTTTAAGCTAAGAAATAATTAGCTGTTTCACTATTTACCATTTTACATTTATTTTCCATTCTTTAACATTTCTGAAATTCTCAATTTTAAACTATATTATTAGTTAAATAAGGTCAATTGAGACATAATTTTGTTACTATGTGGTGCTAGGTAAAGTAATGGGGTTTCTGAAAATGTGTTAACATGCTATGGCAACATGTGTAAGATTGCATGATGTTCATTACTAAGAAACAAAAACCCTGACATTTGTATACACCAGCAGCAAGTACATGTAATGCTATTTAACCTAATATGTTGCTTACCGCAGAAACAACTCTGAAGTACACAGTAATTATTTTATTAAAAATTCCTCAAATATTTGAAATAAAAGAAAAATATACCTGAGGTATCTAAAAAAAAGATCTAAATAAGTGGAGAATTATACAGTTCTATATGGGAAAATTCAATACTTTAAAGTTACAAATCAATTTTCTGAATATCTTGATCGTACTGTAATTTAAATATCTTTTATTATTATTATTTATTTCTGTGATTGAGTGAAAGTGAACAATCCAGTTTAAATTTGCATGCCTGCCTATGTGCAGCTCCTACTGCTCTCCTTGCCTCGTGACAGCACCCTCCTCCTTTCCGTTCTATGTGTGTCATATCCTCTTAACAATCTCCTGTTCCCTCTTCTCCACCCTCTCCACTCTCCTCTAATAATAGGCCAGTAGAACGACATCCTGTAGGCACACAGAACCACAAAGAGCACACACGATATGGTCACTGTGTCACTGAGTCCAATCTATTCGTGTCCTGACCTCAGTAATGATTTATGTACACAGGTAGCATCAGGTCTAGGGGCAGGGAGACTCCAAGGCCTTCATACCATCAACTGCAGTCTTTTAGTGGAGTTTTCAGGGTGCACTCCTTCTTTTTTCTTGTGTTGCCACTAAGACTCAACTTTGTGAGCCCCATCCGGGCTATCACTGGTGGTGGCTGGGCATCATATGGTTCTTCTGGTCACATGTTGATGTAGTCATCCATTCATGTGGGTCTTTCTGTCTTTTGGGTTCTCTTCCCCCCATGTCATTGTGGTTCTTGGTGATCATCAGTTCCTGCTGAGATGGGACAATGTGTTGTACCACAAATGGCAGCTTGCTAGTTTTTAAGACCCTAGAAATCACTCAACAATATGGGGTGGAGAAGACTCTGTTAGCAATACGTTAGTTATGCCAATTGCCTCCATATACTCTAAGAGCATGGTCTCCAGACTCCTGCCCCTGCTACTCTGTCCTGGCGTCACGAGGACAAATATTGTATGAGATCCCCACTCTAAGGACTTAAAGACCGACTTAGGTATAGAAGAAAAGACTCTTTGATGGCTGCAAGGGAGGGAAGGGAGAGAGAGGACTGATTATAGATTAGACAGTTGATAGAAATTTGGTTGGGTAAAAACAGTGACAACACACATTATAAAGATGATCAATTTAACTAGACTTCAGCATAAACTTAAAACTCATCTGATTTTAACCCAATATTCCAAGGACAAAGTAGCAGGGGCTGGGGCTTGAGGACCATGTTTTTGGAGGACATCAAGCTCAGTTTGCATAACTTGCCTATTGGTAAGACAATGCTCTGCACTGCAAATTGGTGAGTGGCATCTGGAGTCTTAAAACCTAGCAAGTTGCCATTTGATGTACACCAAATGGTTCCAACTCATCCAGTACAGAAGATCACCAAGAATAACAAAGACAGAATGGAAAAAACCCAGAAGATGGAAGGACCCATGTGAATGGCTCACTGTATCATTATGTGACCAGACGAACCAGAGGGTGCCTGGCCACCATCAAAGGCAGTCATGACAGGGCACACAATGTCGAGTTCCAGCGGCAACATGAGAAAAATAGGGGTGCACCTCAAGAACTCCCCTAAAAGACTGCAGTTGTTGGTCCAGCAGCCTGGGGGTTGCCCTGAGAGCGTGCCCCCTAGGCCTGTTGCTGCCTCTGACCAGAAACATTACTGAGGTCAGCCCTTTGGACACGAATGGACTGGACCTGAGAAAACAGCGTGATCATGTGGTGTGTGTACTTTAGGGTTTTATGCATCTATAGGATGCTGTCCTACTGGCCTCTTGCTAGAGGGGAGAGGAGGGGACAGAAGATTCTTACGAGGATATGACGTATGTAGAACAAAAAGAAAGAGCATGCTGTCACAGGGCAAGGAAAGCAGAAGCAGCTGCAGATAGGTGGGCATGTAAATTTAGTTTTGATTGTGTGCTTTCACTTAATTACACACAAACAAATTGTATTCTGTTGTAACTTCAATTATGTGTTTTTTTACTTATTCTCATGTTTCAGGCATGGTGGTTATCTTTCATCAACATTTCTCATGTTTTCTCTTTTCGTAGCACAAACATCAGCACTTTATTGGTATTTGATAAATATTCATATGTGTTCATCTAATTTTTAATTCCGTGTCCTATAGGACTGATGATATTTCTTGTTCTGGGACTATTTTTATTATTTTAGATTATTTAAAATATTTTGTTATTTTACCAAATTCTCTTCGTTTCTGTTAGCTTGTCAATCACCTTTTTGTCGGTTTACTTAGACTCATCATTTATTATCTCCTTCAAAAAGGAATTCTTGTTTTCCTGAATATTACTGATTATAAAATAGTTGTTTTTCTTTTTTTCTGAAAATTGCTTCTGTTATTGTGGACTTTCTTTTTATACATATTCATGTATGTAAGCCAAATAACTTTTTGTCATAAAGTTAATTTCAACTCATAGTCACTGTACTGGACAGAGTAGAATTGCCTCATAGAGTTTTCAAGGTGTGACTGGTGGATTTGAACTGCTGGCCTTTGGTTAGCAGCCATAGTTCTTAACCATTGTGTCACCATGGTTTCCATTTACACATATAAAATTGTTATCTTTATTATTAAATCTTTATCTTTTGTGTTTTGACATATCCTCATATTTACTTTGAAATTTTTCTTATTATTTTTAAGTAAGAAGGAAACTACTGTATATTTTATAACTGAAAAACACATGTACTTTAGATTGCATCTGCTTTCTTAGTTTTCTGAGTTTTGGGGTGTTTTCTTTTAAATCAAAAGTCTTATTACTGTTTATATTTCTTATCCATCCATTTGATGTTTTGCAGCTCAACATTTTAAATATTCTATTGAGTTCAGAGAGCAAGTCCTGGCCATAGCCTCTGCTAAAATATTCACAAGGATAAGAGTTTATGTATTATATTCTAGAAATATTTAAAAATATTTCTTTGTGAAGAATTTTGAAAAACAATTTTTAGTTAGCACATCTTATCCATGACTTTTTTGACTCAATAATTTCTTTTCAAACTTTTTATCCTCAGATATGAACCATTATCCTTAAATCATTTCTGTTGCAATATTCATTGAATAGGTTGAAATATATCCTAAGTATTAAGTAAAAAGAAATTATTAAGCCATATTTGTGAGTCAAATAGTTCTCATTGTTTTTGAAAATAATTAGAAATATGGTTTTCTGCTTAAAGTCTACCCTTTCTGTGAGGCAGTTCTTATAAGAGAAGGTGAATAAACTTATATAACTATCATACTATGTTTTTCCTGGTAATACTCCTCTGGTATGCTTTTGAGGTTACTTCTAAAATTCCTCACAGTAACTAGCAGATTGTTAGAATTTGTTTTTCATTCTTAATGCTATTGAAACTTTGTGTCTTTCAGATTATTTTCATGAAGCTGTCAAAGGAAAGATATTGAGAGAATGAACTAGATACTAGTAACTTTCAATCAATTCAACCTAAAACTACTATTAATAATATTTAAGTTTACCTTTCTGTATACACTTTCTTTTATAGTTTAAACTGTTCAAAAGCAGGGATAATTTCTTCTCTAACTTGTGGATTTGATTTTAGTGTTTAGTGCAAAAGTTACACAGGATCAACTATCAATCTTTTTTCTTTTACTAAAATAATTGGCCATTACATTTTATCATAACCAGAATTGAACTAACAGATAATTAAAATGTGAAAATCCAGTGATATTAAGATTTCAAATCTGGGGAGTTCTCGAAGTCTCAGCTGGTGGAATTGATCTCTCTCAGAGACTAGATCCCACCATTAAGTCAGCGACCTTAGTTGTTCTAAGTGCTACAAACCTCATTGCTGAATATCACTATAGTCACCTTCAAATTACTCCAGTACTCCTCTCGAGAAACTGTACACCAACCCCAGCTCTTAGCCCAAACTTCAAGGCAATTTTGGAGCTCTTTCTGGAACACCCATTGCTCACGGTGGCACAGTTGCTAGCTTGCAAACTTAATTGCATAGTGAGACAAAACTCAGGGAGTTTTTAGCCAGTAAATAACTGTATTAGAACATCCTCCCTACTCACCTGATCTGGCCTCTGATGACTTCTCTTTACTGGAAGATGAAGGAAATACTGAAAGAGAGACATCTAGATGACACTGAGGCATAAAGGGTAATATGACGACAACTGAAGCCCATTCCAGATAAAGAATTTCAAAACTGCTTTGAAGGACCATGCCCTAGTGTTTGTACATAAGGTCCCAAGGGGAGTACTTTAAAGGTGAACATAGTGATATTCAGCAATGAGGTATATAGCACTTAGAACAATTAAATTTGCAGACTTAATTATCAGACCTCTATGTACCTATCAAACCAAATCCACTGCCTTCAAATTAATTGTGACTCATAGCAACCCAATAGGACATAGTAAAACTGTGGGGATGTGCATGTTTGTTCTCCAGAAGCCGATAACAACAGCCATCCTACTAGGTATAATACCTTGTTATTATTCATAAGCCAAGCCAAATAAAGCTGATAGAAATAGCAGGTGTGATAGCAAGAAACTAATTCTCTGGAGTCGGCAGGGTACCTGTGTTTGCCAACACCACCTGATTGCGTGCGTGTTACCAGTGCCTTTAAATTTTCCCAAGTAATCTCTCCTGCAGCTCCATTAGGTGTGCCGTCTTGTGCATCTCATCATCTTTGAGATCCAAGTGTCATCATCCCAGGGGGACCCATCTGTAGACTCTGAATTTCTGGAATTGGGTTTTGCAAGCTCTGACTCCAGCTCAAGGTAAGGTTTAACAGCTCAAGCTGGTATCCAGATAGGTTCTGTAGGTAAAAGGACAGATGCATAGCCCCTCCCCCAGATTAATACCTCTGTACACTCTTTCCCTTGGGGACCTTGTATAGGATCTTTATACAGGACCAAGGGGTTTATCCAGAAGAAAATGTTTTTCTGCATTGGTCAACCCTGACATACTTACATTTAAAAATTTTAAGGTGAATAAAGCTTGATGTAGTTGATTAATGGAAGTATCAATTTCCCCTTTTTGTTTTTGTAATAAGATCTTGAGTGTCTGATGAGAACTTTCAATAATAGTCTTATAACTTTGAAGGTTATAAAGAATTTCTGTAACATGAATAGTGTTCCACTGACTGCAAAGTTGTTGAAAAGCTCTACATGTACAGGCTGGGCCATTAGCAGTTTTTATTTGGTTTGGTAGCAATAGAAGTAAGAATATGACATTTACCATGGGAGAATGATTCTCCTGAAAGACATGAAGCAGAAAGAAATCCAGAATAGCTGTCAACAGTAAAATGTAAATATTTAAGGCAACAAAAAGGTGGGTAATGAGTGGCATCAGTCTGCCAAATTTGGTTGATGATGTCTTTAACTTTTTGTAAAGTAATGGAATATTATTGAACTAAAACTCTTGCCCTCCAGTGAATAAAACAGTGTGAATCAGAAACTTGTGAAAACACTCACATGGTCAATGCATCTATCTCCTTGAGCGTTTCCCTCACTAAGGAAACCAGGTAGATTTGTATGAGAATGAATGTGAGTGATGAATGTAGGAAAGTTTCTAGGGAATTAAGATCACAGGCAAAATGCCTGTCTCCCTAAATCCCTCTGGAAACCAGACCTGAAAAGATAACTAAATGGAGCCTTCTGGACACCTAGTGAGCCATGGGATGTGGTGTAGGGCTGTTAAATTGGACTTCATACCATTGAGTGCAAAACCTCCTATCTTTCACTGACCCCATTCTCAGACAGCATGGGCTTGCATAGACTGAAGGTAACTCACCATTTTGATTTCTTTTTTCTTTTCTCTTGGCTGGTGGGCAGAGCAGGGACTTAACCAGCTGCTAGTCTCAGATGCACTGCTGGTGGGACCAGCAAGCATAATTGTCATGTTCTGAGCGCCTGGACTTGGACTCTATACATCTCAGCTCCTCTGGCCTATCTTTCCGCTTCTACTCTGTGGTAGCCGTACAGACACCCTTGTGCATGATGCCATCTTGATCCACTGGGAAATAGGGAAACCCAGGTAGAGGCCCCAGCTGGTTGCTAGGCTGCGAGGTGGCGCCTGCCAGGGGAAAGTTCTTTTCCAGCAGGGAGGTTGTGTTTTGCAGTGTCACTTGAGGCTGGGGCCCAGTGGTGGAGACTGTGGGTTCTGGACATCTCAGCACTCTTGGCCTCTCTTTCCACAGGGAGTCTGTTCCTGGCCAAGTGACAAGCTTGTGCAGGATGCCATCTTGTTTCACTGGGAGGTGGAGTCATCCAAACAGAAGCCTCAGCTGTATCTAATTCCCTGGGCTGGGAAGCAGTGCCTACTCAGGAGAGACTGCTTTTCCAGCAGTAAAGCAGAATTCTACACAGTATCACCTACAGGTGGGGCCTGAAAGCAGAGGCCAGCAGGCCAGCAGCCTTTCTGTATTTTGAGCTAGTTTATAACATTCAGGGTTCAATATAGAGGTGCTTACTTTGCCAGTTGGGAAGAAGGACATATACACCAGAAAACCTGACTGACTTTGGAAGTTGTCAAATACTTTTTACTTCTCATTTTAAGATGGCTTAGAGAAACAACTGTGGTCCATCTTCACAGCATCTCTCCCAGCATCTACTGACCCACATGTAGCCCCCAAAACAGCAAACTTTGGAGAACACAGTAACAGGGATATCACCCATAGCATCAGAAGGCCCCCAGAAGGAATGACCTCAGAACTTCCCAGATGAAGAAGCTTTTCTGAAACTATCAGAAGGTGAATACAAAAGGTTTATATAGAGAGCCCTCCTAGACCTTATATAAAATGCAGCAAAGCAAAACAAAAAATTAAGCAAGCTGTTCAACCTGATGGAACATCAGTACTCAGAAATCCAACAGATCAAGAATGAAATCAAAGACATAGAGACTTCAATTCAAAGACAAGAAAGCAGAATGGAACAAATGGAAAAGAGACTTCTCAATTTGGAAGACAGAGCAACTGACTCCAGCATCTATGAAGATAAATCAAAAAAAAAAAAAAAGAAAAGAAACAAGAAAAATGAAGAAACATGTGGGACTCTATTAAGAAGAACAACCTATGATTAATTGGAGTTTCTGAACAGGGCAAGACACCTGAGAAAACCGAGAGTATTCTTGCTGAGCTACTGACAGAAAACTTCCCAGAAATCATGAAAGAAGAGAACATAGATATCCAAGATAAGCACTGAACACCAATGAATATGGATATCTATAGGAAGACTCCAAGACATATTACAGTCAAGCTCAACAAAATGAAACATAAGCAGAAACTCTTAAAGGCAACAAGACTCAAAGCAAAGCTGACATTCAGAGGGAAAACCTGTACACTTTCATCAGATTTCTAAGGAGAAACAATGGTGACATGGAGACAGTGTCATGACACATTCAAAGCCTTGAAGGAGAAGAACTTCCCACCAAGAACTATATATCCTGCAAAACTATCTTTCAAATGTGAAAATGAAATTAAGACATTCTCAGATAAACAGAAATTCAGAGACTTCGTAAAAACCAACCAAAGCAACAAGAAATACTGAAAGAATCTCTTGGCTTGGAAGAACAAAACCGCAAACCTCATGTTTTAGAAAGACACATTTTCCAGAATCCTACTTGGTTAGGGAAGGCTCCAAACACAATCAAAGCTATAATAGTGAAAGAAACGATATAGTGATCATATCATGTAAACTATGATATCATCATATTAAAAAGAAGGATGTACTACAATTGTTATAGTCCTTCCAGATGGAGAGGAAGTTGACAATACTGGTAGCAACCAAAAATGAGTTTATAGATAGTTTATTAAGCAGAATCATAGGGGCAGCCATTAAAGTGCAATAAAGAAGCAACATACCATATCAAGAAATGTAATACAGGAGTCTCAACAACCACAAAATGAAACTGGAAAAAGATAAAAAATCAACTCACAAAGAAGGTCACAGAACAGATTAATAAGAACAACAGAGAGAAAACATCAACACACACAAAAAACATATCGCAACTGAACACATACCTATCAACAATTACATTGAATGTGAATGGACTGAATGCTCCAGTAAAGAGACATCGAGTGACATTCTGGATCAAAGGATATGATCTATCCATATGTTGCCTACAATAAACTCACCTTAGACTTAAAGATAGGAAAAAATTGAAAATTAAAGGATGGAAGAATATATATCAAGCTAACAATGAACAAAGAACAGCAGGTGTACCAATTCAAATCTCAGACAAAATCGATTTTAATGTAAAATCCACCATCGTGGACAAGGATGGACACTATTGCTGAAAGATTCAATAGACAAGCAGGACTTAACAATATTAAATATTTATGCACTTAATATTAAAGAACCTAAATACATCAAAGAAACACTGACTACACTCAAAAAGGAGATAAGTCACTTCACGTTAATAGTAGGAGACTTCAACACTCCACTCTTAGTATTGGACAGATTGTCTAGAAAAAAGCTCAATAAAGCATTATTGCCACAATTAACCAACTTCATCAACATTTGCAGAACTTTCTATCCATTAGTAGACAACTACACATTCTTCTCCAGTGCACATGGAGCATTCTCCAGAATAGACCATGTATTAGGACATAAAACAATTCTCAACAAAATCCATATCATTGAATTAATGCAAAGCATCTTCTCAGATCATAGGCCCATAAAAGTCAAAATCAATAGCAGAAAAAACAGATAGAAAGTGGAACTCATGGAAACTGAATAACATCTTGCTCAAAAAACCATGCGTTATAGAAGAAATATAAAGAAATTTATGGATTCCAATGAGAATGAAAGCACTTCCTACCAGAACCTATGGGATACAACCAAAGCAGTGCTCAGAGGTCAGTTTATCTCCATAAATGCACCCATCTGGAAAAAAGAAAGAAACCAAATCAAAGAACTGATCCTACAGCTTGAGCAGATAGAGAGAGAACAACAGAGAAACCCTTCGGGCACCAGAAGAAAGCAGATTATAAAGATTAGAGCAGAACTAAATGAATGAGAGAACAGAAGAACAGCTGAAAATATTGAAAAGACCAAAAGCTGATTTTTTTGGAAAGATCAACAAAATTGACAAACCATTGGCTAAACTTATTAAAGAAAAACAGGAAAGGAAACAAATAACCCAAATAAGAAATGAGAGGGGAGTTGTCACAATACTTCCGGCAGAATCAAAAGTATCATAGTTAAACACTATGAAAGACTGTACTATAACAAATTTGAAAACCTAAAAGAAATGGACAAAGCCCTTGATTCATATTAGCTACCAAATTTATCATAAGGTGAAGCAGAACAATAAACCCATCACAAAGGAAGAGATTGAAAAAGTTATCCCAAAATCACCAATCAAAAAAAGCCAGGCCCAAATGGCTTCACCACAGAATTCTACCAAGGTTTTAGAGAAGAGTTATCTCCAATATCGCTGAGACTATTTCACAGTATAGAAAGGGATGGACTACTCCCAAATTCACTCTATGAAGCCAGCAGAACCTTGATACCAAAGCCAGGGAAAGACCTAACCAAAAACAAGAACTACAGACCAATATGGCTCACGAATCTAGATGCAAAAATCTTCACCAAAATTCTTGCCAATAGAATACAACAACACATCAAAAAAATGATCCATCACAACCAAGTGAGTGGTCTTTACATCATCTCGTGACCAGAAGAACCAGATGGCGCCCAGCCACCACCAGTGATAGCCACGATGGAGCTCACCAAATTGAGTCTCACCGGCAACACAAGAATAAATAGGGGTGTGCCCTGAGATCTCCACTAAAAGACCTCAGTTGATGGTCCAGGGGCTTCAGGGTTCCCCTGGGAGCATGGTCCCTGGCTCTGATGCTGCCCCTGTCCATAAATCATAATGAAGGCCAACTTTTCGGACAGCAATGGATTGGACTTGGCGACACAGAGTGACTGTATCTCGTGGGAACTTTATGGTTCTATGCATCCATAGGATGTCCTCCTGCTGACCTCTTACTGGAAGAAAGGGAGTGGGTGAAGAGGAGGGGAGAGGAGACTGCTGGTAGGACAGGACATATATTGAGAAGAGAATAAGGCTGTGCTGTCACCAGACAGGGAAAGCAGTGGGAGCTGCATATAGGTGAGCATGCGAATTTATATGAGAACGTACATTTTCATTCAATCATAATAAAAAAAAGTTTCTAGCAGCAAGTAAAGACTGAAGCTGTATAAAAAGGGAGTATAATTCACAATCAGAGGCTTGATACAATAAAGAATCTTGGATGCTGTGAATAGTATGCACCACATACGCAGTATCAGAAATTAGATTAAGTGGTTTTTGTGAAAAAATTCATGAGGCTTCAATTGCAGCAACAAATTCTGCCCTCTGAGTTGTTTTCTGAACTTTTATAATAAAATGTTTCCATTGTCCTGCTTCATACCAAGTAACTGCTCTTTTTCCAGTTTTTCCAGAGCCATCTATGAAAACAGTAGGTGCTTTTGAAATAAGAGACGTAACAATGGTAGGCTGTGCACAAAGGGGTAAAGTTAATAACATGGTTATCAGTTTCTTTGGTGGTAAGGTATATTGCATGATGCCAGTAAAATCACTGAGGGTAATTTGAAATTCTTCATCATTCTGTAACAAATAATTAAAATCTGAAACTGATATACTTGGCAAAGAATATCAGGATCTCTGCCCTTCAGGAGACGGCAACATTAAAATGACCTAATCTTATAAGAAAACATCTTTCCTGTGTGTTAGTGAGTATTTTCTTCGGAGGCTGATGTGAAAAACAACAACAACAACACAACATTCTAACGTAATCATTTGTAGATGATGAAATTGTGCTAATGTGACTGTGAGACTATGAGGAGTGTTTAACATGACAAGGCATAGTGGCAATCCAGTTCTCATTCTAAATTGGACCTTGTTACTGAGATACCGAGATAGTAACAGTAGTTCTTTTTTTGCTTCAGGTGTAAGTATGTGAGGAGAGGAGAGAGCAGAATCTCCCTTTAGGAGCTGAAATAAATGTGTAGGCGTACATGTGGGAATGCCCAGTTGAGGATGGAGCCAATTTATATTGCCTAAAAACTTTTGTAAGTCTTCTAATGTTAAGGTATTGCAGCAGGAAATTTGAATTTTTTGTGGCTGTACTGTTGTTTTAGATAATTGGACGCCTAAGTACTGCCAAGTTGGAACAGATTGAATTTTTTCTGGTGCTATCTGAAGACCCGCTTTTGTTAATTCTTTTTGTAAATTGTCAAAAAGGGTTACTTAATAGAGACAGGGATTCAGCAGCCAAAAGAATGTCATCCACATAGTGATAAATAATTACTGAGGAAAATTGTAGACGAACTGGAGCGAGAACTTTATCTACAAAATACTGGCACATTGTAGGGCTATTAACCATTCCTTGAGGCAGTATCTTCCATTGATATCATTGAGCTGGTGCAGAATTGTCATAGTGAGGTACTGAAAAGGCAAACTTATTACAATCCTCAGGATGTAATGGAATGGCAGAATAATAATCTCTTAAATGAATGATAAGAACAGATAATTTTGAGGAATTAATGATGGCTTTGGCAATCATTGTAAAGCTCCCGTAAGGATCACCCTCTTACTAATTTCTCTAAGATCATGTAAAAGTCTCCACTTTCCTGATTTTTGGGGAATAAAAAAGACGGGAGTATTCCAGGGGCTATTTGAGGGTTCAATATGACCATATTTCAATTGATCATGAACCAGTTGTTGTATTAGCAGTAATTTCTACCTTTTTATCAGCCGCTGTTCAACTCAAACTGGTGGGCCTGGAACCCGTTAAAGTTTGAGTGAGGGATCCTGTACAACAAGGGCTGCTGAGTTAAATTTGTCCCAATCATAACTTTCCACTGAGTCAGTAAATCACATCCCCGCAATGTGGTTGGTAAGGGGAGAATATGTGGACAAATAGATGCTGGCTCTCCATCAGGACTGAAACAGACCAACGGATGTTTTCTTTGTTTAGCTGTTGTTGTCCCCCAGTACCCATAAGACGGTGTGAGACTTGTTCAGTGGGCCAATCTGGTGACCACTCATTTTCTGCAATTACAGTAACATCAGCTCCAGAGTCTACCAAGCCCTGAAATAGTCTATCACTAATTTGTACTGCTAAGTAAGGATGTTAAGTTGTCAGATTTGTAACCCAAAAGGTATCAGTACCACCAAAACATCCAGTATCTCTCAATTTAGGATTAGCCTTATTAAATGAACAAATGGGAAGGAGGAGAATGTGAGCTGACAAATCTCCTTGTTTGAAAGTTTGATTATGCAGAAGTTGTCAATATAATTTTAATTTGTCCCTCATAATCAGAATCTATCACTCCGGGTAGGATTTGGATGCCTTGAGCTCAGACACTTGAATGACCAATGATATGTCCTATAACATTCTGAGGAAGCGGTTCCCACACATCTGTCTTAACCACACACACTTTTCCTGCCTCACTAACAACATCCTCAGCCAATGGCAAATCCAGACTAGCGCTACTGTGTGTGGCAGCTCTCAAGTTTTCTACTCTTCTTTTTCCTTTTTCTCAGGCTTCCACTCTGGAGCCTCCACATCCCAAGTTATTCTCTGACTGTCCCCCTTCACTGGGCTCGCAAATTGTTTTGGGGCAAAAGAGCCAGCACCCCTCCTCCCGTTTCCCTGATTCATTTCATCACTAGCAGTAAAACTGGAGTGACATTGGCCGACCCAGTGAAAACCTCTATTACATTTTGGGCATTTGTGGGTGGCCAAAAAAACCCCAACATCCCTTCTAGTGCATTCCTTGTGGAGACGACCTTCTTTTCCACATTCGGGGGATGGAGAGCGGCAGCCAAGACCTGAGCCTTATGGGTCTCAGTACCAATGTTCTGACATGCATGTATCATTTCAGCAGTGTTGGGCTTTGGAGATATAAGTGGAGCCAAAATCTTTTGGCAAAAAGCATTAGTATTTTCAAAGGCCAGTTGAAGAGGCAATACCTCAGCTGCTTGAAGATTATCAGTTTGCCTACTTAGAGTCTCTTAAAGTCAGTTAACAAAATCAGCATAAGGCTCAGTAGGCTTCTGCTGAATATTTTAAAAGGATGAGGTTGAGTGTTGTGTGTCAGGGATTTTTGTCTGTGCCTTACAGGCTGCCTGAGAAGCCTGAGAGAAGAGTAAGCGATTACACTGACTCTGAGTGTGAGAAGCCACGAAATCAACAGCTCCCACAAGCATGTCAAGACTGACTTGAATGTTGTTATTAAGATTGTCAGTGGACTGGGGAGTGCAGGCATCTCTGTATTCTAAAATCCATACACTGATTTGAGCAGGAGTTAGAACTGTTTGCTTTAAGGCATTCCAATCTTAAGGGGTCTTCTCACAACTAGTACCAAGAGATTCACCTATTCCTGTGTGAAGGAATTTTGTAAGCCATTCTCCCTGATACTTTGTCTAAATTCCTTGAAAACTTGAAAAGGCAAAGAGTCATAGAGCAAAGCTCCTCCCTGTTGAATGACAGGGAAGGCTTGGGGACCCTCCGATTCTTGTCCCTCCCATAAGCATCTCTCCACCAGAGTTCAAACTTAGGACGTTTAGGTGGAGCGGCTGGGGGTACTGAAGAAATAGGCTCTGTAAGGAGAGAGGATGGCTCCTTACTTTGCAATTAAACTGTACCAAGGGCAGGAGATGAAGATAGTGATTCCATGTAATCAAATTTGGAGGGTGGTCGGGTCCCAAAGAACCCCTTAAAGCCACTCCTATTTTTTCCCAATCGTCCAAATCAAGATTTCCCTGAGGATGGTATCAGGAACACCTATGCCAAATAGTCTGAAGAAGCATAGGCAGTGCAGAATCAGAAACATCTGCCTCAGCTGCGCTCAGGAGGGCACACAGCTGAGCCTTGTGTTGCTGTTGCTGAGGAAAGAGAGTTGCCCATAGCAGAGCAAGAAGCAAGACTTTTCTGCCCTGAGAGCTCCAGAAAAGGCTTCAAGAGCTTCATAGGGTACTTACTCCAACACGTGTCCTTTTTGTCCCTGGAGCTACGGGAACCTCGATTGTCTTCTCAGTCGTCCCTCACATGGGACACCATCTGCTGGTGCTATTCACACGGGACACCAGCCGTTAGTATGATTCACATGGGACACCACTTACAGGTATGCGATGGGACACTACTTACAGGTGTGAGAGATAGGACACCATTTACTGGTGTGAAATAGGACACCACTCACGGGTGTGATGTGTGTGAGAGGCCAAGGTTGAAAAAAAAATCACCCTGACAACAAACTTTTCATTTGCTAAAAGGGACAGTCTGCTGTGAGACTGTCACCAGTTTGTTTAACCCACCAGCTTTTGTTGAGCAAAGTAAACAAGTTTGCTGCTGGGAAAGCGAGATAAGGCATCTTACCAGTGTTTCTTGCTCCAACAGAAGAAGCAGCATTGCCAGGGAGTGGGGAAGAGAAAGTCCTTGAACTTTTCTCAGTGAACGCTGTTTTCAGCACGGACTGGTTTTCCAGTACAGTGAGACAAAACTTGTCTCCAAGGCTTTGCCGTTCTCAAGACAAGTACCTATCCAAACACGGACAAGGTTACGGTAAGCAGGATTTTATATTCTTTCCAAACATGCACATGTTGTTAGATGCTGTCAAGACTGTTTTGACTCATAGCGACCCTATAGGTCAGCGTAGAACTGCCGCACAGTTTCCGAGGAGCGCCTGTCAGATTTAACTGCTGATAACTGTTCTTCAGCCATGGCCCTTCACCGCGATGTCACTGTTTCCCACACATATGATAGTAGCAGAATTTTATGAATCGTATTTATAAAATATGAGAAACATTTTAAATGAAAGAAAAATGCTATAAAAGGACAAAATTTAATAATATTTTAATCATTGCTATTCAGAATCTGTGGTCACAACAGCCTTCTGTTTATTTTAGGACAATTTATTACTTACCTTTTGCAATATTTCTGTGTTCCTTATGGTAACTACAAAGTAAAGCGTAGTAAAATGATTTTTTTTTTCTGCTACAAACTGAAAAACAGAGAGAGTAGGAATGGCAGTGTTACTGTAGCCTAGAAATATCTAAGAACGGATGGCTCACATTACTCCTTCAATTTAAAAATAAACCGAAACAGCACGTATATTTTGTAAGGTATGTATTAAAAACTCAGGCAGTGTGACTGGGATGTGAATTCCTTCCTCGAGGTAACTTGAAGGAATTGAATTGAAGCAGGATTACAAAACGATCAGTTATCTTGTGCAGTGTTTGGAAAATCTTAATAGGTGGATGATAGAATTACTAAGAGAAAACATGGAGGTGCAGAATATACCAGTATTTCACTAGCGCTGGTTAGAGAGGATGTTACATAAAGAAATATTTGGTATGTTTAGTATCTCTCTGTAAATCAGAGATGGCTGCATGAAGCATTAAAATCATATGCAACCAGACATTAATATATCCAACTTATTTTCCTTGATTTGATTCACTTTCCATAAGCGCATCTCCTAAATTTAAATTAACTGCACTTTTAAAATTATTTTCAGGGACAAATATGCGGAAGAATAAAACCTTGCTCTAAGCTTGGCATATAGCTCATTTATTGAACATTAATAGATTTCTGTTCAGTATAAATATCAGTTCATTCAGTATGGGTAAAGATATCACAGACCTGTTATCTTACTCTAAATGTTGATTTTGTGATTGTGTGTGTGTGTGTCTGGCACTCATGCACGCACGTGCACTTTGCCTGAAATTTTATAGAGCAAATAAGCTTCTCATTGAACAATTCATGTACACTTTTTTTGTGACATTACTTGCAATTCAGAATGTGTTGACACTCGCTTCTTATTCATCTCAATTTCTCATTTCCATACTTGCATTTTTCTGTCCTCTCCTGTCTTTTCAGCTTCACTTTTGAGCTAATATTACCCCTTTGGTCCAGGATACATGACTGAACCAAGACACACATTTCTCATGTGTGCTGTTGTTTGTTTGTAGACTTGTCTAATCTTTCGCTGAATGGTGAATTTCAGGAGTGGCCTCAGTTCTGAGTTAGAAACAGTGTCAGGGATCATATTCGCTGCATCTTTCAGTCTCTGTCAGGCTAGGAAGTCTTGTCTTCTTTTGTGTGTGAATTTGAATTTTGTGGTACATTTTTCTCTCACTCTGTCTGGTGCCCTTTACTGTCATCCAGTCTAATGGTAATGGCTGGACATTGTCTATTTCGTTTGTGCTCAGGCTGCTGGAGGTTGTGGTACTTGGCCATTAGTCCCTTAGACTAATATTTCTCATGTGTTTTTAATTGTCTTCATTCTCCTTTATACTGTTGAAGATGCAACTGCTAGATGCCTATTTGATGACTGCTCCCAAACTTTTAAAACCCCGAACTGACTTACCAAAGTTAGATGTAGAAATACTCTCTAGACTTTGGTCATATCAATTGACTCTTGACAGTTGTCCATAAACCACAGCCCCAGTAAGTCAGTCCCTCCAAGTTTTCTAATATGTCTATGAAGCATCCATGACATTGCTTTAGTCAGATTGTGCTGTTTTCCCTAATACTGTTCAATGTCTTTCCTTCCACCAAAGTTAACAATTATCTACTATTTAGTTAATGCTTTTCTCTCCCCAACTCTCCCCTCTTCGGTAAAAATCAAAGACTCTTTCTGTGGAAAACTTAATCTTGAGTTTTCCTAATAGTGGTCTCATACAGTATTTGTCCTTTTGTGAATAACTCACTCAGTCAACACATTGCCCTCAAATATCGATTCACGATGTCAGATATTTTGCAGATTTATCGTTGTTCTTTATCTTTGTGTAGTGTTCTACTGTGTTTGTGTACCACAGTTTACTTATTCATTCATCTACTCACGGGCACTCAGAATGTTTCCATTTTTGCTATTGTGCATAATGCTGCAATGAGCATGGGTATACACATATGATGGCTTTTATTTTCTGGGATATATTGCTAGGAGTAGGATTGCTGGATTACATGGTATTTCCATTTCTAGCGTTTTATGAAGTACCATACTGTTTTCCACAGTGGTTTCACCATTTTACATTCTTGTCAGCAGTACATAAGTGCGCCAATCTCCCTGAAGTCTTTTCAAAAGTTGTTATTTTCAGGATTTTTTTTTTTACCCCCTTTAATCTGTGCCAGTAATGTCAGAGTGAGATGGTGTCTCAGTGTAGTTTTGATTTGCATTGGCTAGCTTTTTAATGACCATGAGAATTTCTTCTTTTGCCTACTAGCCATCTGAATGTCTTCTTTGGTGAAGTGTCCATTTAAGTTCTTTGCCCATATTTTAATTGAGTTGTTTGCTTCTTTTCTCTGACTTAAAAAAAAGTATTATTGAACACTGGGTGAAGTTTAACAGGCAACACGTGCACATTTTGTTGTGTGACATTGATGGCCAACCCCACAATATGTAGACCTTTTTCACCTTCTCCAACTTGGCTTCCCCATTATCAGCTTTCGTATCCCATCCTTACTTCTTATCTTTGCCCCTGAGTTTGTGTGTCTATTTAGTTTCATTGTGTTTTATGGGCCTGTTTAATGTTTACCTGAAGGGTAAACCTAAGAAATGATTTCAGTACTGATTGGAAAGGATGTCTGGGGCCTATGCTCTCAGAGTTTCTCCAGTGTCTGTTAGACCAGCACATTTGATCTTTTCTTGTGAGTTAGAATTTCATTCTACATTTTTCTCTTGCTCTGTCCAGGACCACCTATCGTGACCCCTGTCAGAGCAGTCAGTGGTATATCTGGCCACTATCTAGTTCTACTGGACTTGGTTTGGTAGAAGTTTTGGTAGTCATGGCTCATTATTCCTTTAGACTAATCTTTCTCTTATGCCTTTGGTTTTCTTCAATCTCCCTTGGCCAGGTGGAGTGGAATCAGTAGGCTATCTTAGATGGCCACTCAGGAACTTTTAAGAGCCCAGACAACACTCACCAAAATAGCATATAGAACATTTTCTTTATAAACTATGTTAGTCAGTTGAGCTATATATCCCCTGAGACCAAGGTCCCCAGCTGTCTGTCTAGTAGGGTGTTCCCTCAGGAAATTTTCATGTGTCTACGAAACTGTCATAACCTAGTATTGGTTTTGTATTCATTTTTCTCACATGATGATGAATTCTCTGGCTAGAATTCTGTTGAGAATATTTGCATCTATATTTATGAGATATATTTATCTGTCAATTTATTTTTATGTGTTATGTTTGCCTGGATTTGGTATCAGCATGATGCCGGTTTCTCCACTCTTCTTTGAGTGTTTGATAGAAGGCTTCAGGGAAGCTGTCTGGTCAAGGGCTTTTTTCTTGTTGGATTTTTTTTTTTTTTAATTTTATCTATCTATCATCTATCTATCTATCATCTATCTTTAAGTACCTCTTTAGTCTCTTCTCCTGTTATGATTCTATTCATATTTTCTCTCTGTTTTAATTTAGAAAGGTAGTGTATTTTTAGAAATTTTGCTCGTTTCCTCTAGGTTCTGAAAATTCATTAAAGTACAGTTTTCCGTAGCATTCTCTTATGATTTTTTTTTTTTTTTTTTAGTTTCAGCTGGGTCTATTTTCCACCAGGTACTCTTGGAAACTCTATGGGGTAGTTCTTCTCTGACCTATCGGGTTTCTATGAGTCAGACCTGATTCAACGGCAGTGGGTTTTTTGGGGTCTGTTTTAATGTTCTCTGTTTCATTAATTGGTGTAGTGGTTAAGTACTATAATAGGGTCACTGTGAGTCAGAATTGACTCGACAACACTGGGTTTGCTTTTTGGTTTTATCTCATTTATTATATGCGTTATTTGCTTTGACTTCTGTTTTTTTCTTTTGTCAGTTTGGTCAGTGATTTGTAGATTATATTGATCTTTTCAAAGAATCAGCTTTTAGTCCTGTTAATTCTGTTATTTTCCTCTTCCCTGTTTCATTATTTTGTGCTTTTAATTTCATTGTTTCCTTACATTTGGTGGCTGTGTGTTTCTTCTGCTGTTCTCTTTCCATTTTTCAAGTTGCAGAGCTAATATTTCAAATTTGGTGCTTCTATTTTGACAAATGCATTTATTGCTGTAAAGGGACCTCCAAGTACTGCCTTTGCTATGTCCTAAAAGTTTTGGTATGATATGTTTTCATTCTCATCTGATTCTAGCACTTTCTTTTCTTCTTTTTTTTTTTTTTTAATTCCATCTTTGGCATCTTCTGTTGCCCAGATGTTGTTAGGCAAAGTATTACTTAGTTTCCCATGTTTGATTTCTTATGTTTACTCTTCCTGTCATTGATTTCTACTTTTATGGGATTGTGATCAGAGAAAATACTTCATAATGTTTCAATGTTTTGGATTTAATTGAGGTTGCTTTATGATACTGTTGGGTGGAGTATTCTATATTTGTCTAAAAATTCCAGTTTTTTATTTTTATTTTGGCCTTTAGACTTTCTGTGTCTTTGTTGAGTTTCTTTCTAATTGTTCTTTCTGTTATCAAAAGTGGTGTGTTGAAGTCTTCTACTATTAACTGAGGAGCTATTTCTCTTTCCAGTGCCATCAGAGTTAGCTTTTTGTATTTTGGAGACCTGCCATTATGTGCTTTGGTATTTATTAGGGGTACGTCATCTTGGTGGATTGTCTCTTTAATCATTATATGATGTCATTCCTTGTCTTTTATTGTTGGTTTTGTCTTAAATTCTGTTTTATTTGAAATAAGTAGAGCTTTTCCTGCCCTTTTATTTTTACTATTTGCTTGATACAATTTTCATATCCTTTAATTTTTAATAAATTTATGTCTTCATCTCTAAAATATATCTTTTATAGATGCATTTTGATGGATTGTATTTTTTAAAAACCCATTCTGCTACTCTTTGTCTTTCTGAGCATATTTAAACCATTTGTATATTCAGCATGACTACAACTAAGTGTGTGTTTATTTTTTCAATAATGTTTTTTTGTGTGTGATGCTGACTTTTTTTGTTTATCTTATTCTCTTGTGCTGAATTCCTTTTGTTTGTGGCTTTTCTTTTGTCACTTTACATTTTGTATTTAAAGAATCATTACACTATTTTTTTATTATTATTATGAGTACTTTTGTTAAGTTTCTTTGTGGGTACCTTGAAGTCTGCCCTTATTTTCCTATGTTTGAAGCCATTTTTTATTGCTTCATATACCTTGACTTCGTCTCTGTGTGAAAGTTCTGTACCCACACCATTTATTCCCTTTTTGTTGTTTTCATGTTGTCGTCATTTACAGGATGATTGCTCTGTTACCCTGCTTTAAGTCTTCTAGCTTTGTTCTATTACTGAGAGTTCTTTATCTAGGCTGGTTTCTGGCTGACAGTGTACTGCGTCTTAGACTTGATTTGTTGTCTGATGTTATAGGTTCTCTGACCAGAAGTTCTCTTTGATATTTCTTGTAAGTTAGATTTTGTTTTTGCAAATTCCCTTAATTTCTGTTTATCTGGAAATGTCCTAGTCTTTGCCATCATATTGAGAGTGAGTTTCCAGGATAAAATTTTCTTGCCTTGCAGTTTTTTCTTTCATGTATGTCATTCACTGCATTCTTGTTTGCACAGTTTCTGCTGAGTAGTAAGAGCTTGGTCTTCTTGTTTTCCCTTTGTGAATGACTCTTCATTTTTCCATAGCTGCTGTCAGTATTATTTGCATTTGCTTTTGGCAAGTATGAACATGATGTGTATTTTTCATTATCTTTTAGGGTTATCCTTTATGGGGTTTGTCATGTTGGTGGATTGTCTCTTCAATCATTATATGATGTCATTCCTTGTCTTTTATTGTTGGTTTTGTCTTAAATTCTGTTTTATTTGAAATAAGTAAAGCTTCTCCTGCCCTTTTATTATTATTTGCCTAATACATTTTTTACATCCTTCTTGGACAGTTAGCTTTTCAATTTTATTACATTTGATACATTTCTGCCAGCAAATCTTTAACAATGTTGTGTTTCTCATTTTTCCTCCTGTTTTGGAATTCCAATCATGCAATTTTTTTTTGCTCTTTATTGTGTCTTACATAATTCTTAGGTTCTCTTCACTTTCTTCTGTTCTCTGATTTTTCTTCAAATGGTGTAATGTGCGTGGGTTTGTCTGCAGTCCCACTGTTTGTTTTCTATTGTTTCAAACTTACTCCTAAAACTTTCTATCGAGTTGTCCTTTTCTGAGATTTTGCTGTTGATTTTTTAATTTCTAGTTGCTGTTTTTGTATTATCTCTAACCTTTTGTTATTTCAACATTTTGTTCTTATGCTATTTTTCTCAATTCTTCTGTTGTTTTATTTGTGTTTTCCTTAATTTTAGCTTTTCTTATTATTGTTTTTTCTGTTTTCCTTGATCTCTTTGTCTCTTGGAGAGTCTTTTGAATTAGTATCATGTACATGTGCTCTTTCTTCTACTGGAAGGTTATCTGATTATTTTAATTATTTGCTAGAGCCATCTTGTTGTGTTGTTTTTTAAAAAATATGTTTTTTTAATTTTTATTTATTTATTTATTTTTTAATTTAATATGACTGAGTGAAAACGTACATTCCTGTATAAATTTACATGCCCACCTCTATGCAGCTTCCACTGCTCTCCCTGTCTGGTATTGTCTGATTTCTTTATGACCTTAAGATGTTATTGTCTTTATAGATTGTGCATTCATTTGTTTCATCCTGATTTTTGGTTTGCTTTTTTTAATATATGAGGGTGGGTGGGCAAGATATGTTTTGATGCTTGCTTGTCTGTGGCACAATAGGTACAATAGTTCTCATGACCGTGTCTGTGTGAGTAGGATAGCAAGTGGCAGAGGGAGCCAGCTTCACTGTATACTGCTCTGGCAAGGTGGCTGAGGACGGATTGGGGAAAACCTTTTATCTCACAATGTTTGTCTAGTGGTGTGGGAGCTTTCCTAGCCTGTTGCCAGATGGGCAGAGATAATTGTGGGCTCATTTCCCCCATTATTCAGCAGCTGGTGAAGTTGCAACAGAGGGCAACATGAGCCTGTTGTGGTTGTGGCCTGAGCACCAGGAGTGTTCCAATTGAATAGGAGTGGCATACCGGGCTGGGAGTGAGCAAATGAAGAGACAGAAGAAGAAAAAAAAGCATATGGGGAGTGGGGGGTGGGCAGACCTGAGTGCAGACAGGAAAAGGTGCAGCTATAAGGCTAGGTGGGAGACGGAAAGAAAAGAAAAGAAAAAAAGATAAAAGAGTACTAATGGCAGCGTGGTGCGGGGGAGGTGGAACGGAGGCAGCAAGAGTTCAGTGGGTCTCCACCTGGGGTAGTGAAGTGGGGTCCAGGAGCAGAAATGGGAGATGCCATATGAAACTAGATCCAAGGAGAAGGAAAAGCAAGAGAGCTAAAGTAAAACAGTACTAAATTAATAAGAACATTTTTTAAAAAAAAGGCAACACATAAGGTAGTGAGTGAGTGGAAGAGTGGAATGAACAGGTGATTGGAAGGGAAGGAAGACAGATGGGAGGGAGAAAGTAAAGAAGATCCCCACTGCTGTCAAGTCAATTCGGACTCAAAGCAACCCTATAGAATAGAACTACCTCACAGAGCTACCTAGGAGCACTCGGTGGATTCCAACTGCTGACCTTTTGGCTAGCAGCTGTAGCACTTGACCACTATGCCATCAGGGTTTCAACAAAGAAAGAAGATAGAGAAGGAAAAAGAAAGAAAGAAAAATGGCTGTGGAGCAGGATCTGACCAGTATGGGCCTGGAAGAACCAGAGTGGCCATGAGTCGATGGCTCTCTAGCTTAGGCACTGGGGCACTGCTGAGGAACATGGGTTGGAAGTGGCAAATGGGGCTAGGTGAGAGACAGAAATAAAAGGGAGAACAGAAAAGAAAGAAAGAAGCAGAGGAGACCACTTTGCAGAAGCCAGTATGCTAGGTCAAGCATCTAAGAGGCTACGTGCTGGTAACTCTCTAATCAAGACATATGGTACAGCCTATGAAAAGTGGTGGAGGTATCAAATTGGTCTAGGTGAGTGAGGAGAGAAATGGAAGGAAAACAGAGAGAAGAAAAAAAAATGTGTCACTGAGGAAATGGGCCACTGAAGGTAGTCCAGAACCTGCACGGTGGCAAGTTGGTATCTCTCTTACTGGGTAGTATGATGTGTCTCATCAGGAGTTAATGGAGGCAGGACACATGTCTAGGTGGGAGAAAGAAAGAGAAAAAAATGGCACTGAGGGAACCCGCTGCTGGTGGTAGGTCGATGAGTTGTGACGGTGTATTCATGTCTTTCTGAGTGGTGTGGTGTGACAGTGTTATTATTGTTACATGTAGATGAATTGGTTCCAGCTTGTATCAACTCATCGTGATCTTTTGTATAACACACACACACGTATATTTACCAATTTCAATGAGAATATGTCAGAAAAACTAAGAGAAGTATCTTGCATAAGCTTTCATTTTCTTCTTAAGATTAAAATCGTTCATTTTTAAAAACTATCAACTTCCACCATGGTAAAAACTGACCTATGAAGTAGAGAATCATCATGATGAACAGTAAGTATATCAAGATCCCTTCCATGAGTTTTCATAGAGAAAGTAATGAAAACTTATTTTTTTTCCCCATTCCCATTCCTTACTCTCAAATCCACCCTTCTCTATCCTTCTAGGTCTATGTATCAGAAATCAACTGATTTCCCAATGCTCACTCCACACCACTTTTTTTTTCTTCTATTGGCTCTGCAGTCAGTTGTGAAATATAGCTGTGGTATGAAATATTGCTCTCTGCTGTTTAACTATAATTCAACAGTAGACAACTGTCAAGGATTGAATTATGTCCCCCTAAAGATGTGTGTGTGACTTGGAATAAACTTGATGGCACTGGGAAGGGATAAACATGTGTGAGGGGTTAAATATTATATCTGCTAGCTAAATATTAAATATTATATCTGCTAGCTAAAAGGTTGGCAGTTGAAATCTACCAGGTGCTCCTCAAAAGCACTGCGGGGAGGTTTCACTCTGTTCTATACAGACACTTTGAGTCAGAGTAGACTCGATGGCCGTAAGTTTAATTTTCGTTTTGTTTTGTTTTTTAAAGGTGTGTATGGCTGTTTGGCCATGATTCCCTGTACTGTGTGACTATTCATCATTTTGTCATTTGATGGGATTTTCCTACGTGTTGTGATTTCTTTCACTGTGACTTAATGGGACAGACTGGCTGCGGCTGTGTTTGTTGATGCGGTCTACAGGATTGGATGATGTCTTGGGACAGTGTCTTCTGAGATGTGGAACAGATGGGTGATCAGAGAAACACAGGGACTTCATTCCATGAAGAAAGCAGTGCTGGAAGCAGAGCATGTCCTTTGGACCCAAGGTTCCTGTGCTGAGATGTTCCTAGATCAAGTGAGGGCTGACGCATCACAAGGACCTTCTTCCAGAGCTGGCAAAGAGATCAAGTCTGTCCCTGAAGCCAGTATCCTGAATTTGAACTTGTAGTCTATTGGACTGTGAGAGAATAAGCTTTCTTTGTTAAAGCTTTTCAACTACTGTGATATTTCTGTTACATCAGCCCTAGATAACTAAGACAACAACTAAAATAGAAGAAAAACAATGAGATCATGAAAAACTTGTGTTCTTCAAAAATGGGAGATACAATTTTTCCAAAGATTGCTAGTAGCCATTTGTGTATAAAAGAAACTCATAGATTGATAGTCTCAAAACGTAAAAGTAACGTCCCTTAAATGATCTGTAAGTAAACCTGAAAATGTGTAATTTTCCAGGTGAGATCCATATGAGACAGGAAAGAAATTATGTCTTGTGATCCAGATGCAAAAGATAAAGATAAGAATAATTTAAAAAGAAAGGAGACTATTGGGAAGATGAGACATGTATGGAGCAGAGAAGAAGAATGTGCTGTCACTGGACAGGGAGAGCAGTGGAAGCTGCAAATAGGTGGGCATGTAAATTTATACGGGAATGTACATTTTCACTCTGTCATATTAAATTTAAAAAAAAGAAAATATTTTTTTAAAAAGAAATACATTGAAATAAACCTAGAAATAACTGAGTAAATTGAAGAAGGAATAGACTGTGAACTTCTGTGGCCAACAACATGTCAGAAAACAGTTTAACTGAACTGAGTTGTTAAGAAAATAGAATCAGTAACAAGAATTTTAGACTCAGTCAAGTTGTTATCATGTATAAAGCTGTCTCGAACAAATCACAGTCAAGAAATAGTTTATACCTATATATTCTTTATGGCTAAAATATAAGAAGTAACTCATTTAAATTATAAAGCCAAGCCAAACCAAGTGTTGTTGAGTCGGATCCTACTCGATGGCACTTGGCTTGGCTTGGCTTTATAATTTAAATGAGATTCCATTTTAAGAAGCAAAATAGACATTTATTGAGCCAAAAATCCTAAAATATGGGCCTTTGTTTACATACATTTTTATTATGTATACATTCATCAAATGTATTCAATATGTGTATCCATTATGTATCATATATATGTATATATATATATATATATATACATAGACAGTATGGGTGTACAAGTAGCTCTTATAAGTAAAGTTACAACATTTATTATTCAGTTCTTTTATAATTTAAAAAATACCTACATCACACAAAATTGAGAACAACTGATGATGAACAAACTATCACTCTCTTCATATCATTTTAAAGTGGGTCAAAATATGACATTGCCATTGAGTCAGTTCTGACTCAGCATTGCTGTACAACAGAGTAGCACTGTCCCATAGAGTTTCCAAGAAGCACTTGATGTATTCAGTCTGCCACCCTTTTTGTTAGCAGCTGTAGCACTTAACCACTACACCACCAGGATTTCCAGTTAAAACATTACTACCCAGCATTTGATCCAGAGGGAACTCTGGTTGCATAGTAGTTAAGGGCTGTGGTTTCTAACCCCAAAGTCAGCAATTAAAATCTATCAGGAACACCTTGGAAAATCTATATGGTATTTCTACTTCCTACAAGGTCACTATGAGTCAGAGTTAGCTTGACAGCAACAGGTTTGCATTTTTTTTTAATTTACTAAAAAAGAAAACAATCATACTAGTTAAATAATTCTCCAATTCTATGAGGTAGAGACAAACAAAACAAAAAGGAATAATGTGTAAATATATTTTGGATGGAATAATTTATGGAGTAATACTTGTATGTAGTCATTAAATTTGATTTGAAAAACATTAGCATTGTTATTATTCCCCTTTGAAAAAATGGTAGGAGAAAAGTGTGTATGAGAGAATCTAGTATTCAGTTATAAAAAATTATAACATATGCCCATAAAGAACTAACATAAATGCTTTTGAGTTGATAGACCTGTGACTTATTTTTCTTCTTTGTATAGATTCTGACAGATATATTTTTATAGCTCTAAAAATACAACAAATTCATTATTAAATTAAAAAATAAAGATTTTTAATCACTCAGGCTGTTTTGGTCACTTGTTTTTGCTTTGAAATGTAAAGTATGAAAATTGGCAAGTAGTTTTCAAAAATCTGCTACTATCACAGTAACCTGGAGAGAAGGTATAACAGTTTGAAAACGATTAACCTTTTGAGGCACTTTTAAATCTTTGATTATACTTATTTATATCATTATTTTTACTTTTAGTTTGTGTTTTTCATTGTCAGCTTGTGTCTTAGGTAACCCAGTGTGTTGCAGTAGAACAGCTCAAATGGTTTTCTTGGCTATTATACAAGATGCTGAGTCTTAGACTTATTTCTTCTGGGTTGTTATTGGGCAAGATTGAACTGCCAGTCTTTTGGTGATCAGCCAAAGCTAAATTGTTTGTGCCACTCAGGGATTTCATACTCAGTTTCTTGATTTATTTTATTTACCCATTGCCACCGTGTTGATTGCCACTCACAGAGATCTTATAGGACAGAGTAGAGCTGCCCCATGGTTTCCAAGGAGCACCTGGAAGCTTTGAACTGTTGATCTTCTGGTTAGTAGCCATAGCAGTGAACTTAACTGCTTAGCACTTAACTTACTGGCTGAATCTCCATCATTTCATCAAACTATTTGTTTTCGTGTTGGTAACTTTGGGCTGAGTTTCTTACCACTGTCACTCTGAGCCCCCAAACCATGCAGATATCTTTGTTCACCAAGATTTGATTTTAGGTAACATTATTATTTTTGCTGTTGTTAGTTGCCTTTGGGTTGACTCTGACTCATGGAGAGCTTTGATATACAGAAGGAAAACCTGCCTGGTCCTGTGCTGTCTTTACCCTCTTTGATATTTGAACTAGTTGTTGTGGCTTTTGTGGAAACCATCTCACTGAGCATTTCACTCATTTTTTGCGAGCCCTGTACTCTGAGGAGTGCTGGTGGTGCAGTGGTTAAGAGTGCAGGCAGCTAGCCAAAAGGTTAGGAGTTCAAATCCAATGGCCAGCCTGTCCACAGGAGACAGATGTGGTGGTTTACTTCCTTACCATTTTACAGCTTTGAAAACTGAGTGAGGCAGTCCCACCCTGTCCAAAACAGAGCAAGTTTGAGTTGCAGTTGACCTGACAGCCATGTGTTTGTGTACTTTGTTAGTCATTCTGTCCTTTTCTAGCAACTGGTATTTCCTGAAGACATGTCCAAATTAAGCAAGACCATGTTTCACTATCCTAGCTTCTAAGAAGCATTCTAGTTGTGTTTTTTCTAAGATAGATTTGTTTATTCTGTTGTTGTTGGAAATCCAAAGTATATTCACCATTCTTTACCAAAACCGTAATTCAAATACTACATTTGTTATTTTTCATTGCTGAGTTTTCACATGTAAATAAGGCAACTGAAAAATATTATAGTAGGAGAGAATTATGTGAAAAGAAAACCAGCAAAACTCTTGACTAGCATGATGCATCAGTGACCATGCACAAAAATCTTGCTTTCCCAGTTATTCTTACGTTTTTGTTTTCCACAAGCACGTGTGCTTGACACTGTATTAGAATTTACTTGTTATACTTCTTATGTACCCTTCATGCTTATTCAAGAGGAGACCACATCTTAAGTAATTATTATTATTATTTTGATATTCTTTGCATTACTTTTTTTACTTTTTTAATATGTTTGTATTGGTGAATCTATAATATTTATTTCTGTCCATATAGATCTATTTAATTTAGGTAGCAGTTTGTCAACTAGTTATAATTATACACATGATTCTGTTACCACTTCAAGTAAAACCAAAAGCAGAAGAGGTGATTTTGTGACATTTTCCTGAACTCTCTATACTTATTAATTCAGTAAAGATATCTCAAATGTAAAAATTCTAACTTAATCAAGTTCACTTTTACTATTAAAATCATTTTAATCAACGTTGTTTTCAAGACTGAAATATATATTTTGATGATGGAAGGTAGAATATGCTTCAAGAACTTTTTTATTGGGGACTCATGAACATAATGCATATAGATCGGAAAACTTAATGCAACACTTTCATTTTGCATGTGCCAACCAACCATAAATGTCAGAATTTTCCTTCCATGTTAGGGGAAATTCATGAGAATATTATTTTAAAGATTTAAAAAATAAATATGGATTTAATGCAGAATTCTACACTTTCAAGTGTGCCCTCATATTCCATAATTAGCCCAGTTGCTTTTCAATTAGTTAGGGTTACACAGTTTCATTTAATATTTGAATTATTCAGTTTAATTAAAGTAACAAATTCAGATTTAAATGTGCTCAAAGGGGTAGAAAAATTAACTGCAATTTAAAATGCAGTATTAAAAAAAATGTCCTCCACTAGTCTGGAACTTAAAGATATTTGGGTTAAAATTTGAAAAGCTACTCATTTGATGTTCAAGAAGTGTACCTAGATTAGAAATGCTAACTAAACAATATCTTAATACATTTACTTGATGTTTATTTATTTATTTGCAAAATGAAGGACACAAGAGTTATATGGACACAACTCAAAGTTCTGAGCTATAGAAATATCATAGGGCAACACGGTATTTAAAAAAATATATTAATATAATTTTGCTTTAATTTAGAAACATATTTACAGGTCACAAAACTCAACACATTAAAGCATTCAGTATTTAAAATCAAACATAAAGAAGCACAAGCATGCATATTTATACTTAACTGTGCTATGAATTTCATCAGTATAATGTCCTCTTGTATTAATAGCTTCATGTATTATAATACACACTCCATGAGGTATCTGTTTGTATTCCTTATTATTTTTAAATGAGACACTAATATTAGGAAATATTATTTGTATAAGAAATTTTGGTATGTATGTCTAATGCTTGGATTCTCTGCTGAGAAAAAATGCTTTCCAGATGCAGCTGTGTTCTCTGCACACTGCATTCAGGGCATTGGCTTTGTTGGAAGTGCTGGGGAAGGGGTTCCCCTAGTGAGTGCTGGTTTGGATTGTCTGCCCCCACACTTCCCTCTGTGCTGGCTGGCTCATGCCCCCAGTTTTCTTCTGGTGATAAGGGCTTTAATTGTATCCTTTTAAATTTGGTTAAAAGTTGTTTTTCTGTGCCTTTGTTGTTAGAGGGATCAGAAGATGGCTCTTCTCAGCCAACCATGTTAGCCTACTCTACACTGAAGTGCTACATTTGATAACCAAAAGGTTGGCAGTTCAAATCCTCCAGGTGCTCCTTGGAAACTCTATGGGGCAGTTCTTCTCTGACCTCTAATGTTGCTGTGAGTCAGACCCAACTGAATAGCAGTGGGTTTTTGAAGAGTTGTGAAAGTGAGCCTGTTTGGAAAGCATTTGTCTTTTATTTAATTAATGAGGACCTAAACATAATTCCTTCTGAGTGGTGTTTTATAAAACAAATTAGGAACTACAGAAAGAGCCCTGGTTAGAGCACTGGGTAAAGCTCTAGGTTGCTAACTGAAGTGTTGGTGGTTCTAACCAACTGACAGCTCTGTGGTGGAAAGGTGTAGAAGTCTGCTTCCATAAACATTAAAGCTTTGCAAACCCCCTGGAGGACTTCTACTTCGTCTAATAGGATTGCTATGAGTAGTGATTAAGCCAGTTAGTGGGTTTGGGGTTTTATGGACTACAAATACACAAAGGTACACACTGGGAGAGAGGGAAGACAGTTCATATGAGAATTCTCCTAGATGGCACTTGGCTTGGCTTTAAAAAATATTCCAGTTTTTAAATTTAAGAATATAATATAAATGGATATTTAATAATTCATATTTTTTCAAAGACAAGTGAAATTTTTGCAAGTACTATGGTAAGTTCCTACACTGAATTTGAGGTGCAATATTGGCTCTCTTGCATTTTTTAATATTTGCCTGTTAACCTAGTAGATGTTAAAGAGCATTGTTTGGTGAGTGTATTTACTAGCCTTACTGCCTGCAAAGCCAACATTAACAGAAATGATAAGCCGAGCCAAGTGCCGTCGAGTCGGATCCGACTCATGGCGACCCTTGTCTTAGGCTGGGATCTGTAGAGAGGATATACCCGTCAAGTGTATAAATATGTGGCGAAAGAGATTTAAATCAAGGAAATGGCTCACTGAGTTCCAGAAATTGACAAGTTCTAAGCCCATGATCCAGACTAGAGGTGTCTCACATAGCTATAGGTGCTAACAAACCCACGACTGGCAGGAGAAACAGCAGGCTTCTGACTCACCACCTGCAGAGACAAATAACTCGGAAGATTGGCAGCCAAGATGGCAGGTAAGTTGCTAGCTCAAGTCCCAAGAACTGGCGGTCAGAAAAACAGGTGCCAGCTGCAAGATCCAGATCAAATAAAACCCCACAAGCCTTACCAGAAAATCCATCTATACTGAATGTAAGCTACACCTCTAAGGAAATTCTCTTTCAACTTATTGGCTACTCACAGAGAATATTATCATGGTGGTGATTACATCATATACTGTTGGCAAACTACATCATAACTACCAAAACACAGAGTGTCATGGCCCAGCCAAGTTGACATATTGTTCCAGTGATCACACTGTTGTTTTCCTTAATCTGTAGAATCCTAAAATTATGAAAATACAAGAATTCTTAGGAACGTTTTTGTCTCCTGTTAGTTTTCTGCTGACTAGATTCAGGTAAAATCTAAAACTACTAGTCTGTCCTTTGATAACAATATCTGCTTCTCATCTTCTAGTAATAAAAAATATTATATTCCATACATTATGCTGAAATAGTTGACTCCATTTCTTCTCAATTGAAAGTGAAAATAAAATCAATAAAAATGAGATGCCCTCTTTATATCTCTATGTGATTATCCTAAAGTTATCATTTGCATGTATAACTATCTGTACAGTTTTCCATGACTTGAAAGCAAAATTTTAGAAAAACAATTTTGAGTGGTCCACAGTTTTTACTAAAAAGCAGTATATAGAGGCCATAATAAAACTGCAAATGGAGTAGGGTTTCAACTCATTATGTTAAGCGTTTTATCCACCATTGAGAACTATTGTGATTGTGTCTCATCTATAGCGGAAAAGGTGATCTTACAATTAGCAAAGACTTGAAGAGACTGTTTTCATCCCCAAGTCAGCTGTTGATATTGTAGTGTACCAATTGTGGTATACATGGATATCTGTATTGCTGTGATAGTGTTGTCATATAAAGAGAAATAATTAATCAATTTCTTACAAGTCTGTAATTCATAAAGAAAGCTAGTACTTTATTAGAAATCATAACAATATAAAATAATTTACATGCATTCCTAATTCAACACTAGTTTATAAACTGTGAGTAGGATAAAAATATGATTTACTATTTGTGAGAAAGTTGTTGAAGCCCATAATGAGGATATATGGGTTAACTGAGAATTTTTCCTCCCTCTTTTTCCCCATAAGGTGTTATTTCAGTACCTCTAAGAAGCAAATACAAGCAAAAGTAGATATAACTAGGAGCTTATTAAAATTCATCTTCAGAGTAATCCTACTTATCTGAAGCTTAAATGAAATAGGAAAGAGAAATAAAATGTAAGTTCAAAGCAAGCAAAGTAAAAAGGCTTATGCAAATAAAACAGAATAAAATGAAATATTTAATTTTCCTTTTTGTAATGACTGAGTTTTGGCTGCCCAAACTACTTCATTTATCTAATCAGGATCATGTCATTAAAATTTTCAGAGTCTTTGCATATGGAAACCCTGGTAGCATAGTGGTTGAATGCTATTGCCACCAACCAAAACGTCGGCAGTTCAAATCCTCCAGGTGCCCCTTAGAAACTCTCTGGGGACGTTCTACCCTGTCTATATGGTTACTATGAGTCAAACACGACTCAACAGCAGTGGGTTTCCTTATCTTTTTTTTTTGTTTGTTTGTTTAAAACCCGGTACTGTCCAGTTGATTACAACTTATAATGACCCTATAGGCAGATTAGAACTGCCCCATAGATTTTCGAAGGAACGCTTGGATGGTTTGAACTGGACCTTTTGGTTAGCAGACGTAGCACCTAGTCACTACACCACCAGGATTTCCATGGCTTTTTGTTCATATACATGAAAACCAAAACACCAAACCCAGTACCACTGAATCAAATCTGACTCATAGTGACCCTACGGAACAGAGTAAAACTGCTCCACAGAGTTTCCAAGGAGTGCCTGGCTAATTCAAACTGCTGACCTTTTGTTTAGCAGCTGTAGCACTTAACCACTATGCCACCAGGGTTTTCTTTGTATATATACTTTGCTGTAAATTAAAAGATTCACGTTCTTAGATTTATTGTTTTGATGATTACTTTTATGGGTCAGCTTGGCTAGACTATGATGCCTGATTGCTTGCTCTAAGGCCAGCTTACATGCTATCTGGAAGTATTTACATGTGATTGATATTTTCAGTTGGTTGACTAAAGTTGATTATTTTCCAGAGTGAATACGGGGCATCATCAAATCATCTGAAGGTCTGAATAGCAAAAGTTGAGATTTTTTTGGTAGGGAGACTCAAACTTTAACATAGACAGTCTGCCAGAATTTTCAGGCTATTATCTGGCCTACCAGTTTTGGAAACAAGACTGATAGTTTCTAGTCCTATTGCCTGACCTAGAGATTTTAGACTTGCTTACCTCCACAATCAGGCAAGCCAATTCCTTTCAATCTCTCTCTCGCTCTCTCTCATACACACACATTTTTATCTGTAGCTGAATCTGTGTCTCTCTGTATCTGTATCTCCTATTGCTTCTGTTTCTCCAAAGAACCCTAACCAAAGGAGCTGTTAAAAAAATCACAATGATTAATGTTCTAGAGTATTATAATTTTGACTGAGATACCAGAAGTAAAGGAAGAAAGTAAGAGAGAATACTGGATCTAATACATGTATCACCTTTAAAATCAAGATCAGGATCTGTGCCTTGAGAAAAAAAAAAGGTATCTTTATTTCCCTCCTAAAAATAATTTTTCAAAATTTCATATGTTTGTGAAAATATTAATTATAATTACAAATTAAATAAAAGATACTTATGCAATCGGTTTCATTCATTTAAAGTAAGTATATTTCCTTTTTGTTGTCACCAGGTAAATTTCAAATATCCTTGGGTTACAGATCATGAAAGAGAACCAGGAATCAGTCTTCGTGGTCACCTCAGTTTGTGTCATTGCATGGACAGATGAAGAGAAAAATAAATACAGGTAACAGTGTTTTTGAATGGACGCTAATAAGATGTTACATGTTAACTCTAAATGGTGTGAAGTAGTTCCAAATTTATGGAACGCCATCCACAACAGAAAATTTAAAAGCTAGGTTACAGTTTAGAGTAATAATTGTTAACTGGACAGGTGTGCAATCAAATAGTGATTAAACTATAAAATGCTACAACTGAGTGAACATAGTGTTGGAGAGATGTTTATAAAGCAGAGCTTGAGCTCAGCAAGTTGTGTAACACGGCACAGTAAGCAAAAGTCTTAAAATATATAGCAAGTAATAAAAACTTTTCACGTTTAACTAGAAGGTATGACAGATAGGAGAACGTGGTCAGAGCTGTAAAACTGCCTCCTCAAACTGTTGTAAAATACTGCGGTAACAAAGAGAGGAATGGGATACTTGAGATCATAACGACACGGTGTGGTTGTGTGATCGTTTGTGCTAACTTGACCATTATGTTGAGTCTTGTCATTGCTTCAGAGATGACAGTATAATTCTTGTATCCAGTGCTGGACTGGGAAGACAGCAAAAGGATGGCAAACTAATTTAGAGTCTGTAATTTTCAACCTGTTTTTCCATATATATTTTTCAGTAGCTGTAAATCCAGTCGTGTTTTCTCCATAGAAATGTATCAGTGAATACATACAGTGGTAGTGGCCAAAAGTTCCACCGTAATTGAAGACCTGGTAGTACAGTGGTTAAGAATTCAGCTTCTAACCAAAAGAGCTCTCAGTTTAAATGTACCAGCTGCTCCTTGGAAACCCTATGGGGTAGTTTTTCTCTGTCTTATAGAGTCTCTTTAAGTAGAAGTCACTCAACAACAATGTATTTTATGGACTATTGGCTGAATACAAGGAAGCGTAAATTCCTCAAAGCCCAGACACGAGCCATATCATTAGGGCTCAGTTTCTCTTCCCCTTCGGTTTCAGAGGAAACTCTGGTAGCAAAGTGATGAAGTACCATGGCTGCTAACCCCAAGTTCAGCAGTTTGAATCCACCAGGCCCTTCTTGGAAACCTTAATAGGCAGTTCTACTCTGCCCTACAGGTTCACTGTGAGTCAGAATCGACTAGATGGCATTGGGTTTGGTTTTTGGTTTTGGTCTCAATTTCATCTTTATATGCAGGTAAACTTCTGAAATACCATTATAACAGTGATTTCCACAATATGTTTTTTTCCCCAGGGACTCTATCAAAGAATTTTTTTATCTGCTTGCCCTGGTTGAGTTACAAGCCCATCCTAAACTCTGTTATTCATTTTCCACTAGTTGTTCCCAGAATTTTTTTTTTTTTAATTTATTGCCTTAGTCATCTAGTGCCACTATAACAGATATATTACAAATGGAAGATTTTAGCAGAGAAATTTTATTTTCTCACAGTAAAATAGGATCAAAGTCCAAATTCAGGTCATCAGCCTCAGTGGAAGCCTTTCTCTGTCCTCTTGGACCTGGAGGAAGGTCCTTTCTGTCAGTCTTGCCCTGGTCAAGGGGCGTCTCGGGCACAGGGACTACCACAGGCGGCAAGGACATGACTTGCGCCTGGCACTGTGTTCGTGCCGGCATGAAGTCCTCGTGTTTCTCCATTTACTTCCATCTTTTATATCCGAAGAGATTGCCTCAAGGCATAATATTACCTGTAGACAGAGTCTTATCTTACCAACACACCTACGGCCCGTCATCCCTCATTAAAATCACCAAGGCGTGATTTACAACATATGGGATTATCACGCAATCCAGGGAATGCATGGCCCAGCCAAAATGATACACATTTTTCAATCCATGACACAGACCACATGCTTGAACTTTGCAAGAGGAATATTTAGTATTCCGACTCTTAGAACATTACTTTACCAGATTCTCTCAGTTTTATGAATGGATCAATTAACTTCTCCAAAACTTGGCAGAAATCAGTTTTGATTAAAAAACTAAATCAATAAATGAGTCTGGATATTAAGAGATAAAAATTACTTTTATTTTCAGCAGGGATACATTTTAAAATATTCAGAATTTAGGATAGATGAGATTTTCTTTTATTTTAGTATTTTGGGGAGAGAAAAGTAGGAAAATGTAATTGAACAAGAAAGAAATGTTAAAGAGAGAAAGTGGAAAAAAGATTTCTGTGAACAAATGTTCTGGTGTAGGTTGGCAGGACATTCCAGACCCAGATTTATTTTGACATATAAACATGAAAATAAGTCGTTTTTGTTTGTTTTGATAAACCAGAGAGGGGAGGGGGGATGGTATCAAAATCTGTGGCATACAACTCTGTGTAAAATTCCTGCTATGTAAGTATATAGATTTGACGTTCTTGTGGCTCAGAGCCCTAGATGCATAATGGTTAAGAACTTGGCTTCTGACCGGAAGGTTGGCAGTTCAAATTCACCAGTTGTTCTTTGGAAATCCCTATGGGAAGTTCTATTGTGTCCTATAGGGTCGCATGAATGGAAATTCACTGGATGGCACCCAGTGGCTTATTTTCCCCACATGTAAAATAAAAATTAAATAATACCACTGTGACACACAGAAAAAAATAAACATGTTACTCATATGACATGTTATATGAAAAACAAAATCACGCCTAAAGCTCAAAAGGATTACCAAGGGCTAGCTGCAAGTGTGATGTAGTAGTTAAGTGCTACGGCTGTTTATCAAAAGGTTGGCAACTCAGATCTGCCAGGCATTCCTTGAAAACTCCATGGGGTAGTTCTAGTCTGTCCTATAGAGTCGCTATGAGTCGGCATTGACTCAAGGGCATACATGTTATCCTTTTCTTAAAAAACATCTCAAATGTTTGCTGGAGAAAACACTTTTCAACTGGAAAAACTGATAAAAATATAAATCACATTAAACAGATTATCTGCTAATGATATTGACTGATGTCAAATGCATATACTGGTTAAACATATCATTTGCAAAATGTCCATTAATGACATCTGCCTATTTTACTTAAAGTACTTTTTTAATTATGTCTAGAAGGTCATTGTATCTGTTTATCATTTAAATTTCATGTATTGACATACAAATGTTTAACACTTTTAATATATTGAAAAGATCAGTATATTAAGGGTTAACACTTTCATGTTTTTCTTAGAAAAGGCTTGTCCATCATGAATAATGTATATTTACTGAACTTTTACTATTTTACAGTTTTTTTTTATAGTATTTAAGTATTCAGTCTGTTTTGGAAAGCATTTTGATATTTAGTTATGAAAATGATCTAATTCCACTTTTAAATATATATTTTTTTGGAAAGCATTTATTGAATAATTCATTCTTCTGTTCATTTATTTTGAAGTGCCATATCTTATAGAAATATTGTATTTTCACTATTAAAGATCTTATATGCCATATCAAAGTTTTATTCTTAATTTAAAAAAAAAAGTATTTTTTAGATTTTTACCTTACTGAGTACACAAGACAATTCATTCAACTACTGTTAAATTTGTGTAATGAGTATTTTGTTTGGACTCTAAGAGAAATTTAAACTAAATTATTACTCGAACTTCTTTTTCTTTATTGTGTTTCGATTTGCATACTCTTATTTCTTGGTAAGTGATCAGTGAGACTTCATATAAAATGAGAAACACATTTTTCATAGAAGATTTCTTTTTCTTTTTTTTACTATGACTGAGTGAAAATGTACATTTCCGTATAAATTTACATACCCACCTATGTACAGCTTCCACTGCTCTCCCTGCCCGGTGACAGCACACTATTCCTCTCTGCTCCATACAAGTCCGGTTCTCCCAACAGTCTCGTTTTTCTCTCCTCTCCACCCACTCTCCTTCCTCCAGCCAGAGGTCAGCAGGATGATATCCTGTAGATGCATAGAGCCATAGAGTGCGTCCAGTATACGGTCACCCTGCATCGCCAAGTCCAGTCCATTCATGTCGGAAGGGTGGACCTTCGTTCTGATTTATGGTGAAGGGCAGCATCAGGGCCGGGATTTTAAAAACATTTCCCACAACAACAAAACATAAATCATTAAAAATATAACATCTCCATATCAATATGCTGAGTGCTTTTATATGTATCTTCTATATAGCTTTTTCCACAGTTTCAATTTTACTTTCTAGAGTTAACTTTATAGCATATTATTGTGGAAATTATCCATTTCATTTTTCCAAATGAAGGCATTGATATCGATTGGATTTTACATCAGAGGAGCCCTCTCCAGGACCCAGGGTTGCCTGTTTGTGTTTCTGAACTTGTTCTTTCATATCCTATCCTGCCACCCGGAATGTGGTTGATCCACTGAGACAAAAATTCCTTCCTCTGGCTGAGTTCTTTTTTCTTATAGAAACCCAAAACATCTTCCCATTCTTGTCCCTCCAAATTTTGTGTTTTTTTGTGAGTCTTTGTCAGAATGCCTTGTCCTTGTCATTTCTGGAAAGTACTGCTATATGTGATGCTTCCTGCAGCCTCATCTGTTTTTATTCTGGTGGATGTTCTTCACAGTTCATGCTGTGACTTTGGCCTTCTCCCATAATTTCAGGCACTTCTGCTTATTAATGCTTATTTTCACCCATTTTTTCAAATGTTTGAAAATGATGTTGGAATTATGTTTTGTGCTATGACACTGGTTACAGAAGCTTTAATAATGATTTATAACATCATATGGAATGCATATGGTATGCATATATTCATTAACTTACAAGCAGACTGATTTTCTTCATGTCTTATATAGCTTTTCTTCATTTAAATATAACTACTTCACATGGGTGTTTCCTTACGTTAGTTATATATATTTATGTATCCAAAACATTACTTATTAAAAGAGTTTAGTACAGAAATGAAATCTTTTTTTATTTACCAGCTACTTAATACAATTTTAAATTACATACTATTTGAATTTCATGCATCATGATTAGATTTTCAATATGCTGTTTATGAAAACTTCAGTTTTGAAATACTAGAATTTTACATTACTGGAAGTTCCCTTTATACTACTTTAATGCTTTATAGACAGTTCTGTCCAACATTTAGAGTATTATTTCCATTCAAAACTATTGGAGTTAAATAACCATCAACTGTTCCTACTCTACTATCTAGATAATTACTGTTTAACACTGACCTGTCTTCTTTTCATTAAACTCCTACTTGTACTAGCAATGTTAAGAGCATCATAGAAATTGAAAATGCAACTTTCTTAAAGAATTAGATTATTAGTGCAATGCACTGTGGCTAAATAAAACAGCATAGCTAATATTTCTTATGGAATTAAATAAAACAGCATAGCTTATTTGTCTTATGGAATTCTCACTGATAATGATGTTTTCTTAATTTGTAAACCTTAGGACAAGACTTGTAATTTTTTAATTTCCACTCTTCTTTTAATTAGCATATTATACATTTACCTACCTGTTAGAAAGTGTACTGTGGAATAATAGGCCATATCTCATTTGAGGAATAACACATTCACGTTCTTATATTAACTTCTTGACTTTCCAACACTGAACATTCCCTACAGACTGAAGAATACTTTAGTAGTCAGTAGGTCACTTTTAACTTGATAAAACTTTAATACATTGATTCTTATATCAATGATACATTTTTTTTAGCACCAAAGCAATTCTGCTAAAATATTTTCTACTGTTTTTTTTTTTTTTTTTTTTTTTAAATATATTTGCTTCTTAGTATTCTTTGGTTCAGAAGAATGGTGTATGTAATAGAAAATGCAAGTTTTTGTAAAACCAAGGGACCTATTAGAACTTTGGTTGTGCAGTAGTTAAGTGCCTGCTGCTGTTGCTAAACCAACAGCAAGTTCATTGCCCCGTGTCACAGTAGCCAACCTCAGAGACAGGGAGAGAGTCAAGCAATATTTTATTCAGAAATAAGCATGTGGATCTGGGAACAGTGAGAATGGTTTTTCCAAGATTGTTCCACTTGGATTACAATTCCAGAGGCTTTTATAGCCAGATGGCAACCTTGACATGGGATAGAACAGGGGGTGACAAGATTCCTTTGCATTTTGTGGAGCAATGTCAATTACTCAAGACATCATTACCTCCCTGAAGCTTTGATATAATTGATTTACTACCCTGGAGACAGAGAAAGGAATGCAAGCCTGCTGATCCAGTTGGGCGAGTGATAAAAAGACAGGGGATGGAATGTAATTTAGCAATCCAGGTGACCTTGGTCATTGCAACCACTGACACTGCTATCCAAAAAGTCTGCCGTTGGAATCCACCAGTCACTTCCTGAAAGCCCTGCGTGACAGTCTATTCTGTCCTGTAGGGTTACTATGAATTTAAAGGAATTCCGTGACAACAGATTTGTTTTTATTTATATCTGTTGGTGTTTACTTATTTGTTTATTATAATCAAACTTTGTCTGCATGTTAAATAACCGTTTAAGTTATAATCCTTATAATATGCATACTGAAAGATAATGCATAAAGATGTATAATTCATTTCCAATTTTCACATGCTATAAAGCATAACTTCTGTTAACTCTAACTTTGAATTTTTCATATAAATGTGAGGTCTGACAAGCCTGTGAACTTAACTGTTCCAAGTGCTACATACTTCATTGCTTAGTATAGCTACAGTCATCTTCGAAGTGCTCTCCTTAGGAAGCTATGCACTGATGCCAGTGCCTAGCCCACTCTTTATAGTAATTTTGGAACTCTTTCTGGAATGGCCATTGTGCATGGTGGCAGGTGGCAAGTTAGCAAACTTAGTTATATTGTTGTCCCTGAGGGTGTTTTTAGCCAGTAAACAAATAACTGTATTGGAAACTTCTTTATTCACCCGATCTGGCCCCCCATTTTTCTTTTTTTTTTTTGTCCTATAACTGAAGATAAAGGAAATATTGAAATAAAGACGTGTCGCTGGCATTCAGGACATGGAGGGTAATACAACCACAGCTCTGATGGCCATTCCAGAAAAAGAGTTTCAAAATTGGATTTGTAGAATGGACTAGGTGCCAGCATTGGTGCATAGCTTCCCGAGGGGAGTACTTAAAATATGACCATAGTGACACACAGCAATGCGGTATGTAGCTGTTTTTCTAGGATGAGTTCATAAAATTAGTTGGCACTCCTCATATATGAATGTATATTTGATACATTTTATATATATTTGTATATACTGTTATAAAGACACATTATATAACCAAAAAGCCAAACCTATTGCCATCAATTTGATTCCGACTAACAGTGACCCTGTAGGACAGAGTGGACCTGCCTCATCAAGTTTACAAGGAGTGCCTGGTAGATTTGAATTGCCAACCTTTTGATTAGCAGCCATAGCACTTAACCACTACTCCATCAGGATTTCCAAATACGTTTTGTATATACATAACACTGTATAACATATCTGGAAATCCTGGTGGTGTAGGTGTATATATATATATATATACACATATATTTGTATATACATACATACAGAGAGAGAGAGAGAGCTTTGTTGGCTTCTGATCTTATAGTCATTAAAATCCAGTAACACTGGGTTGACTTCTGTAGTCATTAGGACAGCAAACAGGTGTGTTTGAGCATGCTTGTAAAAAATGTTCAATACATATATCAGGCAATTTCCGTCTTCTTCACCATTCTCACCTTGCTTAGCCAAGCCAAGTGCCGTCGAGTCGGATCCGATCACCTTGCTTAGAAATATAAAATTGAAAGAGAGAAAATCTTTCATACTCACACACTAAAAAATTAAAAGAAAATGCTGCCATAGCATTGACTCTGACTTATAGTGGTACCACAGATTTTCCCAAGCTGTAAATCTCTTTGGAAGCCAACTGCCACACCTTTCTCCCTCAGAGTGGCTGGTTATTTTGAATAGCTGATCTCTCAGTTAGCAGTCAAACACTCTAACCACTCTGCAACCAGGACTCCTTACCAAAGCACTAAAGCCAAACCTACTGCCATTGAGTCAACTCTGACTCATAGTGACTCTATAGGATAGAGGAAAAATGTTCCACAGAGTTTCTAAAGACCACCTGGTGGATTTAAACTGCCAACCTTGCAGACTTAGCACTTAACCACTATGTCGCTAGGGCTCCTTCCCAAAGCGCTAGCAATGTTGAATAGTTACAGTATGCCCTTCAGTGTAAATAAGATTATGATTGAACATGAGTTACAAGTAGTTATGCTACAAATAACTGTATAGTGAAGAATTCAAAGTTCATGTGTGTAAAATATTGATATTCTCAACTGTTAACAGAAAGGTTGGAGGTTGGAGTCCACCCAGAAGTGCTTGACTATCTACTTTGCCCCCAAATTAGCCACTGAAATCTGAGTGAAGTGTAATTCTACTCTGAAATACATGGGATCATCACAAGCCAAAATCAACTCAGTGACAAATAGATTTATTTATTAGTGTTTTGTTCTGTTTTCTGGTGTTTTTAAAATTGTTGTTAAATATCTTCAGTATTTATTTATAAAACAAAGATCTGATTAAGAAAACGTCCTATAGGAGACTCAGGCCAATGAACAAATAAGTAAACACCAACAGATATAAATAGAATTTATTCATACCCATGTTTATTAGTTACTGAAGTATATATGGAAGACAAAACATATTTTAAAATTTCTGGAATATGGTACATACTCAAAATTATTAACTTTTACTTGTTGCAACTATTGAATAGAAATTCCAAATGCATACACAGGTTATCCATGGAGAAAGAAAAATATTTTTTATTGTGTCAAGAATCTTCTGTAGTTTCTGTGAATCAATGTATCTGTCATATTTTAAATAATAAGTATCAAATTAAATCACAGCTGTTCATTTCATTTTCTTTCAAAAAGCAAGTAGCATTCTTATTAAAATGAAAGAAACCATAGTTTTGACTGCCAGGAAGTTTTCTGCATTGTATAACTAAGACTCAGAATAAATATGCAAGGTCATATCAGTATGGTTCATTCCAGCAAGGGAGATATTTAAGCAGAGGAGAGAGAAGAAATGTTCTATCTTCCAATCATTGTAAAATTAACACTTATTCATGAATTTCTATAGCTAAACTGCCATTCACATCTCATATATTAGATTGTTTCTGTTTCTTTGCACATGAATTAATAAGCATTTAACTGTAGTTGAAACATTTTTATTAATCTTACCTTCTCTTATTTTTTCAAATAGTAATAGTGAAAGCTGTGAGAACTGGAGTGCCTTGTTTTTCTGGATCTCACATTTTGTGTCACTGATAGTGTGTAGTCTCACCAATTTTCTGCTGTTCTCCATTAATGGGACAAGTTTTTACCTTATGTGGTTTCCAAATTTTGCAGCTTTTACTGTAGTAACAGTAATAACATCAATTTTTAATTTTGCTGTGGGATTTTCTTGTCATAAACATAGAAACTGACATAAATTTGTGGTGAATCCATGGTGTCAAGAGGCAACTGTCAGAAGAAAATAGGAAAGAAAAGCTTTCAGGAAATTTAGTTTTATAGGTTAGATAAGAAGTAGTCCAGATTTAGACACAATATCATTCTATGTCAGTGAGTAATACTTGAGCTGCTGGTGTTAGGATTTTTCTCAGATCCTGTACTTTTGATAAGGTCTTTGGATGCTGTAAATAGTTTTTGTTCAACTGTTAGTTAAAAGGTTGATATTTTGGACCTATCCAGTTACACTGCAGAAGAAAGTCCTGGCTATCTGCTTCCATAACATTTACAGTGAAGAAAACCCTAAGGAGCTCAGTTCTGTATAACACAAGGCACTGACTCAAGGACAATGTTACTGTTTGTTTGCTTACTTGTTTATATGACTTGTTTTTCTATTGATTCCAACTTGCTCCCCTCCTCCCACACTCTGCCCCCCACTAACACAGCCCAGAACTAGCCAGTGAATGGAAACCTTGATGGCACAGTGGTTAAGTGCTATGGGTGCTAACCAAAATTTTGGCAGATGAAATCTGCTAGGTGCTCCTTGGGTAGTTAACTGACTTGACAACAATGGGTTTGGTTTTGGTTTAGCCACTGAATATGCTTAAAAGAGATAACAGAATGTGAATTATTGAAAAAAGACAATTATACTGAGGTTTTCTCTGTGAAAAGAAAACTACATATACATTCAGAATTTGGAATGTCTGCTCCTCATTGCTGTGGCAGCTTTAATACCAAGCATTTGTTGGTTGTGTAGCAGTGTTAAAGTGAGTCAACAGAATGCCAACAGTATCAAACTATATTATTAACATTACATGCAAGTAAAAATCTTGCTAAAGATAATTCAAAATTGGTTGCAGCAACGCATCAATGGGGAACTGCAAGAAATTCAAGGTGGATTCAGAAATTGACATATAAATAAGGATATTATTAATAACGTCAGATGGATCTTGGCTGAAACCAGAGAGGACCAGAAAGATGCTTAGCTATGTTTTACTGACCATGCAAAGGGATGAAATTGTATGGATCATAACAAATTACAAATAACATTGTGAAGAATGGGAATTCCAGAACACTTAATCGTGCCCATGAGGAACATGTGCATAAGCCCACAGCATTTGACCAAACAGAATGAGAGGAAACTGTAGTTTAAAATCAGAAGAGGTGTATGTCAAGGTTATAGCCTTTCACCAGACTTCTTCAATCTGTCGCCTGAGCTAATGGTCCACAGAGCTGGATTATATGAATAAGGACATGACATAAGGACTGGAGGAGGGTTTACTGATAAACTGCATTATACAGGTGACACAAGTTTGCTTGCTAAAAATATAGAAGACTTGAGGTACTTACTGGTGAAGACAAAGAATATTGCTTTTGGTATGGATCACACTCTATCATGATGAAAGCAAAAAAGCCTCACAGTGTGACCAATAATTAACATCATGATAAAGGAAGAAAGATTGAAGTTTCCAAGGATTTGATTTTCTCAGATTCACAATCAGTGCCCATGAAGCTGTAGTCAAGAAATCAAATTATACATGGCACTGGGCAAATTAGCTGTAAAAGGCCTCTTTAAAGTGTTACCAATCAAAGATTTTGTTTTGAAGACTAAGGTGTGTCTGACTGACGCCATAGGTCACTGCTATAAAATTGCATGGCTAGGATTTCTCTGCTGTTTCCATCCAGTACTAAGATGGTAGATCAAGTAAATACTTTCTTTATTTTAACTTCTTCCGTTAGTATTGCAATGCAGATGTCAAAGTGTTTTATTGGCCTACCACTTTAAACCAGAATCCTCCTCAATACTTAATCTGTAATTGGTATTAGAAGAGATCCAGGAAACTAATCAGTCTGCCATCTTTGAGACATGTAGCATTGCCTTAGTTCAGTGTCTCATGGTCCAACTAAATGCAAATTAATGAATTGGCCAGGCTTAGCAAGTGCTATTTAGAGAAAAAAGTATAAGTAGGAAATTTTTGAAAGCAAATCTTTACTATTTTAAAAGTACATAATAATTACAATATTTTATGATTAATATTTATAGAACATAGTAACATGTTTCTGTTTTCATTTGGGTTTTCCAACAAAACTGTGAGATAATATTATTAGTGTTACTTTCACATGAAGAAACTGCAATTCAAAAGTGTTAAGAAATATACCCCAAATGAAGCAGCTTAATTAAATACTACAACTAAAGCCATAATCCAGTTCTAGAGATAACTGTGTCTATGCTTTCTTCATTAAGCCAGTGATTTTTAAACTCTGCTCACTAAATCCTCTTAATATACTCCTCAATGTCTTTTCCAAATACCTGCCACCATCAGCAATACAAAATCTGTTTTTATCAACTTTATGTGTTTTGATTTTGAAGCATAAATCCACATTTTTAAAATAATTCTTCTGCTAAACAAATTTGAAAGTCATTCTATTATGTTTCTTATGTCACTTTAAGATGATATAACAATCTTATACATAAATTTTGTAATAGTTCATCCAGATTGTAATGTCAGAAGATAGTGCAAGATGGGAGCTCAATACATTCATGTTTGAAGCAAAAAAGAAAAAGAAGAAAGAAACCTGCTGCCATCAAGTCACTTCCAATTCACAGAGATCCCACATGACAGAGTAGAACTGCTACATGGAGTTTCCAAGGAGCACCTAGTGGATTTGAAGTGCTGACCTTTTGGTTAGCAGATATAGCTCTTAAACACTATGCTTCCAGGGTTTCCAAACAAATAAATAAACAAGCAAATAAAAAATTATAGGAATTCAGTCCCTTCTTTGTCAACCTTCTAGCTAAGTATGTAAGTTCTTTGATTTCAAGCTGTTCAAACATTAAATCTCCCAACTAGAAGAAAGTCAAGATATGAACTGCTAGAATGTAACAGGGCCATGATGTAGTGGTTAAGAGCTAAGGATACTAACCAAAAGATCAGTAGTTTGGATCCATCAGATGCTCCTTAGAACCCCTACCATGCAGTTCTACTCTGTCTTATTGGGTCGTCCTATGAGTCAGAATACACTTAAAGCAAATGTGTTTTTTGGCTTTAATGGTATTAACTATTAACTTTGTGTAAATAAGCAAAGCTCAAATAGGATATGATATATTTGATCGCACTCAGTGGAAGAACAGGAGCCTCTGGGTGGCGCACATTTCTAGGCACTTAATCACTAGCCAAACGCTCCTACCCAGATATAGCTTGGAAGACAGCCATGCTTACCTACTTCCTGAAAAGTCACGGCCTTGAAAACTCAAGGGAGCAGTTCCACACTGCACACCTGTGGTCGACGTAAGTTGGAGTCAGCTCATTGGAAACTAACAGCAACAACATTGGAGGAACTGCCAAGGAACACAGATTTTTATCTTCTCACACTAGTAGTTTTTATAGCTTGAACATTATACGCATCAGGTTTCTCAGTTCAAGACTCCATTGTGACTCTGGTTTAAGGACACTCTGTACAGGTTGAGAAGTTATTCTTTCAGTATCAGGAGAGAATAAACCTACATTGGAAAATAGTCACTCAATAGGCAAAGGAAGATTTGACTCTACTCCATACATGTCTCATCCTCCCAGCAGTCTCCTTTCCCCTTCTCTCCAACAACTCTCCTTCCTCCAATCAGAGGTCAGCAGGATGATATCCAATAGATGTATAGAACCATAAAGTGCATACAATATATGCTCACTCTTCATTGCCAAGTCCAGTCCATTCGTGTCCAAAGAGTGGATCTTCATTATGATTTATGGGCAATTTATACGGGAATGTACATTTTTGCTCAGTCATATTAAATAAAAAAAAAAGAAAAAGATTTCACTCTATTTCAGAAGAAGACTGTTATAAATGGAAAATGTGATGCCATATTAAATCTAACAGTCAAGTTTCAGTGGAAGAGACAGCAATCCTTTTTGGTATCTTTAGAAGCTGTTTAATAGAGACACTAAAGTTCTTACAATATCACTGATAAAGTAGAAGGAGTATGAATATGTGAACCAATGTGTAACTATTAGTTTCAAGATCAAACTACAGAAGCTGAATTCCAAAGGTTAGACCATACCCGCTATTACTGTCACCACTACTCCTTTTACCAAGACTGTACCATAACCAAGAGACAAAATCAAGTCCTGAAACACCAAGTCTGGCAGCCACAAACATCTGTACTTTGAGAGTTTGCTTACCACCTTTCATGGCCACAGGATGATGGGCTATAGATCACTTCTGTCTTCTGCATCCCATATGAGTGTTCCATGTTGTCAGAACACAGTTTGATCCGGTATCTTAAGTAAACAGAGATCTGAGAAATAAGATTTTAAAACTCTGCCTGCCCCTTCAGTATGGTAAGAAATATAAAGGGAGTGGAAACTAAGATCAAGTAACTGTAAACAATATTCATGACTGTCTCAAAATGAGAGATAAAAAATGATAAAATATTGGCAAAAATCACTTAAATGCTAAGACTAGTAAAATATAATTAATATATTATTCCAGATGTGTTTAATTATCTAACTTTGTTAGTTTCCAAATATAATTTCTCTTTCTCATTCATACATATAGAAATGTGCACTAAGAAAATTTAAAATAATATATATTAACCTTCAATGGTATTCCTTGTATAAGTAGACTGCTTGTTTATCTGAGTTATAATATTTATTACCAGGCATACATTAGAAATATTGTTAAGAAGTTACACATATATATTTAAAAATTAAGAGAATTTAAAATTTATACAGTATTTTCAGTTACAAATATATAACTTATCAATACATTTTCAATTATCGAGACAGTGGAAGAATAAAAATCCTATCCCAAACCCTTTGCAAGGACTCATTCAGACTCATACTGATTCTATAGGACACTGTAGAATTTCCTCCCTAGGGTTTCCAAATAGCAACATTTTTCTACAACGTGGAACCCATAAGGTTTCCAAAAAGTAAATTTTTCAACAACATGTATGTGGATCTCACCAGATGAAAAGCACAGGAGGCAAATAAACTACATCAGCAGAAAGAGATGATGGAAAAACTCAATGTCATCAGTCAGAACAAGGCTGGGGGCTAACTATGGAACAGACCATCAATTGCTCCTATGCAAGTTCAAATTGAAGATAAAAAATAAATTGCAACAAGTCCATGAGAATGAAAAACAGAAGTAGAAAAAAAAAGGCCATGGGTGCCAAATTACAACCTTGAGTGTATCTCACCTGAATCTGGGGATAATTTCAAGAATAGTTTATATATTGAACACCAGTGACTGAAGACCAGGTGAGATGTTCAATGACATCAAGGACATCAAACATGAAGGAAACAAGAGGCCATTAAAAAGACAAGAAAGGAAAAAACAGACAAACAAGGTTACCAGGAGAGACTCTGAAACTTGCTCCTGAATATAGAGCAGCTAAAACAAATGGAAGACACGCTTAGTAAGAGCTGAAAAGATTATCTGAAAAAGTGGCTTGAGAGTGTACAAAGACCCGGAGTCAGAAACCAAAAGGGGAGAAGGCTTTCAGCGTTTATCAGGCAGAAAGAAATGAAGAATAACTTCAAGTCTTGAGTTGCAATTTTGAAGAGTTAGAAGGGGGTGCAGGAAGTGTCATAAAGAAGGTGGGAAGAATCCGTAGATTCACTCTGCAAATAGAACCAGTTGACTTTCAACACTTTTCAGGAGGTAAAGCTTTCTGTCTTTCACTGTTAAGTACTGTGGTTTATGTGGATTATTCACAGATGGGCTTTATCAGATTGAAAGAATTATCTTTCATTTCTAGTTTGTTGCATGGTTTATCACAAAGGGTGGTGGATTATTTCAAATCCCTTTTGTGCATCAGCTGAGATGATCATTCGGTCCCCGTCATTGTTCCATTCATATCATGTTACATTGATTATATTTTATCATGTTGAAAGAATTTTCATTTCTGGAATAAATCCTACTGGTTGTGTATAATCTTTCCAGTAATATTGTTGGTGTAGGCTTGTCAGTATATTGTTGAGGATATTTGCATCTATATTTGTAAGGGATGTTGGTCTTCAATTTCTTTTCACTTGACATCAGAGTTCCTTTTTTGCTTGGAGAGCTGGTTGTTAAACATTTATCTGCATATCTCTATTCTGACTCCAGCATTTGTATCATTTCTTTTGTCTTCAGTTTCTCATTATTAGGGAGCAGTAAACTTTCAAACATGAATGTAGTTTTCACATGCTGAAACATTTAATTAACTGTTCTATCTCTATGGGATCTAGTAAATTGAAGAAGACAGATGGAAGAATGATTAAAACTATGAGGTAGGTATATATTTATACAATATAAATATTGCAAATTGTTGTCTCTGAGGAGATTGCCACGTTCAATCATAAGTTATACTACTAGCTCATCACATTTCAAAATTTGTGTTTTGGAAGTATATGTAAAGATATGTCATCAATGTATTCAAATAGTGGGGGTACTAGAAACAATTGTATCCTTTCTCTACAGTAAAACATCATTATTTATAGATGATAATTCAAAAATAATAGTGTTTGCCTCACAATTTTGAGTTGGTGAATTGTTAAATTATTGTCACCACAAAAATAGTGAATGGCTTTACTCAGCTTCAGATTCCTATGCCTCGGAGATGTTTTTCCACACTTTAGTTTAAATCCAAGATCAATTAACATTGTATTCTTTTCATACTTAGAAAATGTTACTTCAGCTATATTTTCTCATATGAGAAAATATTAATATTTCCACTTCAAGGATTTACTAGCAAACTGAAGAAACTCAGATGATTTTCTCTATGTAGCAAAACTGTGAAACTAAGAAATTAATTCTCTACTATTGAAAAAAGTCCATGTTATATCTAAGCTCATTTCTAGGCATTCGTTTTTTATCTATAGAATTACTACAAAATGCATATATACATTACAATAATATTTTGTCATTAAACAAGTATATATTTGATTTCAGAAGATATTTTCTTAGCAGTATAAATAAATTCTTCAATATAGGTGAGATACTGGATATCTTTTGCTGGATATCAGCTGCTAAAGAAACATTTGTTCCCTTCTTCCAATATATTTTTATAGTTCATCTTAGTGCTTTTTTCAAATGATGTAAAAATTTATTACTTTCTGGTCTACAGCTACAACTTGCAGAGGAGATTTATCTCCTATTTTATCATTTGTCTCTTGTATCAACTAGAACACAACCCAGTTTTCATGAGTAAATTATCTTTTTTTGAATTTTTGATGGTATCATGTTTTTCACTAATGGCATGGATGTCAGATCCTTGTTTGTTAGTACTTTATATTAATTGAAAAAATGGGGTAGCCACTGCAAGTGTAAAGATATCAGTCTCACTTCTATGACCTGCAGCACACATGAGGGACATACAGTTTCCATGACACATCCTGTTTCCTGGTTACGCTCAAGTCATAAAGTACCTCACTCAACTTTTCAAAAATACTTATGAAATATTAAGTAAATCTTAAACGTGCTGGACATAATTTATATCAGTTGGATTTGAAGTGCACCATATCAATACAACATTCTAGGAAATTCATCACTACAAAATAAACTTATTTATGTGACTATTTCTGAATGATGGTAATTGTACCTTTCCCAAAACACAGAAGAAATAGTGAACATAACTTGGAAGCTTTAATTTTCTGTGCAGAAGCCAAAACACAAAGTTTTCACACAATCACTCCTTGTAAAGCAACCAGTCGTACAAATGGCTCTCAACACTCAAATGTGGTGAAAAGTTCTTTGTTCCTGAGGCAGTTGCAGCAGCATCCACAGTAATAATAGAACGTATGAAGAGGCTTTAATTCTGCCAAGAAACCTGCAGGGTAGAAAAAATATAGCACCAAAATACATATCCCATGGTCCATGAAAGGGTTGACATTCAGGAAATAAAAAAAGGAAGTATTTAGAATGATGTCTGATTGTTGAGGGTAAACTAATAGTTACTGTAATATTTTTAAGAACAGTGACGACTAGTAAATTAATGTTTAGACTGCTTAAAAGAAAAACTCAACTAAATCATGCAATTTCTTTAGTTTGCTTTTTTTTTTTCATTTGTACAGTTGTGCTGCTCTAGAAGTTTATGTTCATTTAGAAAGTGGTCACAGCCTTTTTTTTTTTTATTTTTGGCTTGAAATGTGTTTTTCAACTATTTATTGGAATTAATTATATATCATACCATCAAAATAATCTAAAAGATGTTACGAAACATTTCTTTATTTTATTTTTTATTTATTTTCTATTTTATTTCATTTTTGTTATTGTGATTGACTGAAAGTATACAATCAATTTTGCATGCCCTGCTATCTACAGATCTTCTGCTCAGCAAACTACTCCTTTTCATTTTATACTTGTCGTATCCTCTTAACAAGCTCCTGCCCCCTGCTCTCTACCCACTTCTCTCCCATCTAGAGAAAGACCAGTGGGGCAGCCTTCTATAGGTGCATAGAACCGTAAGGTACACCCACCATATGGTCACATTGTATCCGTGAGTTTTGTCCATTTTTGTCTGAAGAGTTTACCTCAGTAGTGTTTTCTGGACAGAGGCAGCAGCAGGTCTAGGGAATATGATTCCAGGGGATCCCCCAGGCCATTAGACGATCAACTGTGGTCTTTTAGTAGAGTCCTTGGTCTGGACCCCTCTTTTTCTCATGTTGCCACAGGGATTCAACACTGTGCGCCCCATCACGGCTGCCTTTGGTGGTGGCTGGGCACCATCTGGTTCTTCTGGTCATGTGTTGATATGGTCTAACATTACACGGGTCCTTCTGTCTCCTGGGCTTCTCTTCCTGTCTCTTTGGTGTTCTTGGGTTATCATTTATTACAGCTGAGTTGGGAACGTTTGGTGTACCTTAGATGGCAGCTTGCTAGCTAAGACCCCAGGTGGCACTCACCAAAATGTGGTGCAGAAGACTCTCTTAACAATAGGCTAACTATGCCAATTGACCTCAATGTCCCCTTAGAGAATAGTCCCCATACCCTACCCCTGCTACTCTATCCTTGCAATATTGGGTTGAGGTTAGAAGAGTTTTCAGTTTATATCAAAGTCCAGTTAAGTTGATCTGCTTTCTACTGTGTGCTGTCACTGCTGTCACCTAACCAAATTTCTATGAACTATCTGATCTATGATTAACATTCACCCCTCTCGGCACCCTTGTAGCAGTCAAAGAGTCTTTTGTTGTATACATAAGTCTGTTTTTAAGTTCTTATAGCAGGCGTCTCATGCAATATTTGTCCTTTTGCTGTTGACTGATTTCACTCAGCATAATGCCTCCCAACTGAAAATAGGTTATGAGATGTTTCCTAAAATCATCATTGTTCTTTATCATTGCATAGTGTTCCATTGAGTGTATGTACCATAGTTTGTTATCCTTTCAGCTGTTGATGGGCATCTAGGATGATTCCATCATTTTGCTGTTATGGGCTGTGCTGCAGTAAAAATTTGTGTGCATGTGTCTGTTCATGTGACAGTCTTTCTTTCTGTGGGATAAATCCCAAGCAATGGGATTATTGGATCATACTACGGTATATCTATTTCTAGCTTTTTAAGGAAGCACTAAGTTTGCTTTCCAAAGAAGCTGTACCATTTTGCAATCCTATCAGCAGTGCAGGAGAATTCCAGTGTCTCCACAGCCTCTCCAGCATTTGTTGTTTGTGTTTTTTGGATTATGGCCAAGCTTGTTGGGATGAGATGGACTCTCACTGTAGTTTTGATTTGGATTTCTCTGATAGCTAATGATAGTGAGCATTTTCTTTCATGTCTTTTGGCTGCCTAGATGTCCTCTTTGGTGAAGTGTCTGTCCAGCTCCTTTGCTTATTATTTTGTTGGGTTATTTATCTTTTTCTTGTTGATATTTTATAGTACTTTGTAGATGATACAGATCAAATGTTAGTCTGACATTCAGTGGCCAAATATTTTTTTTTCTCACTTTGTAGGTAGTCTTTTAATTCTTTTGATCAAGTCTTTGGATGGGCAAAAGTGTTTTATTTGTACTGGTTCCCATTTATCTATTTTCTCTTTTGTTGATTGTGCTTTGTCAGATTTTGAAGTCTATATAAGCTGTGCGTTAGAACTTTCATAGTTGATCTTATATTTTCTTGAATGATCTTTATTATTTTAGATTTTATATATTTACATCCTAGGTCCATTTTGAGTTAGTTTTTGTGTAAGGTGTGAGACATGGGTCTCGTTTCAATTTTTTGCAGATGGATATCCAATTTGGCGAGCACCAATTGTTAAAGAGACTGTTTTTATCCCAGTTTACAATCTTAAGGTCTTTGTCAAACATCAACTGTTTGTAAGAAGATGGTGGCATCTCTGGGTTCTCAACGCTGTTCCATTGGCCTATGTATTTCTTTATGTACCAGTACCAGGCTGTTTTGAGTACTATGGCCATGTAAAAGTTTCTAAGGTCAGATAATATGAGGCCTCCTCCGTGTTCCTCTTCTTTAGTAGTGTTTTACTTATCCGAGATTTCTTCCCTCTCCAAACAAAGTTGGTGATTTGTTTCTCCATCTTATTAAAAAATTTCACTGGAATTTGTACTGGGATTGCATATGTGGATCATTTGGGGTAAAATAGACATTTTCACAATAATAAGTCTTTCTTTCCATGAGCAGGGCAGTTTTCTCCATTTATCTAAGCCTCTTTCAGTTTCTTGCTAAAGGGTCTTGTAGTTCTCTCTATGTAACTCTCTTATTTCTCTAGCTAGATGTATTATTAGGTATTTGATCTTCTTGGGGGCTCTAGTAAATGATATTGATTTGGTGATTTCTTCTTTGATGTTTTCTTTGTTGTTATGTAGGAATTCTACTGATTTCCTTATGTTTATCTTATATACTGATACTTTATATGGATTCTTTAGGATTCTCTCTGTACAATTATATCATCTATGAATTAGAGGGACTTTTACTTCTTTTATTTCTTTGTCTTGTCTGTCTCTGGCTAGAAACCTTAGTAAAATGCTGAATACAAGTGGTGAGAATGCACATCCTTGCCTAGTTTCCATTCTCAAGGGAAATTCTTCCAGTCTCTCTCCATTCAGGATTATGTAGGTGGCAGGCTTTGCATGGATGCTCCTTATTATGTTGAGGAATTTTTCCTTCGTTCTTATTTTCTTGAGAGTTTTTAGCATGACTGTGTTTTGGACTTTGTCAAATGCCTTTTCTATTGACAAACTCAGGTGCTTCTTATCTGTTGTGTTATTTATGAGGTTGATCGCATTGTTTTTCTGATGTTCAATTAGCCTCGCATCCCTAGAATGAATCCAACTTGGTCATGGTGAATTATTTTTTTAATATGTTGTTGAATTTTACTAGGTAGGATTTTGTTGAAGGTTTTTTCATCTAGGTTCGTGAGTGGTATTGATCTGTAGTTCTCTCTCTCTCTCTCTCTCTCTCTTTTTTTTTGGTGGGATCTTTCCCTGTCTTTAGTATCAGGGTTATGTTGGCTTTGTAGAATGAATTTGGGAGTATTCCATCCTTTTCTATGCTGTGAAATAGCCTCAGTAGTATTGGAGTTAACTTTTCTCTAAAAATTTGGTAGAATTCTTCAGAGAAGCCATCTGGACCAGGGCTGTTTTTGTTTGGTAGTTTTGGATGACTTTTTCAATCTCTTCCTTTGTGATGGGTTTATTAAGTTGTTCTGCTTCTCCTTGTGATAATTTTGGTAGATGATATGAATCTAGAAATATTTCCATTTCCTCTAGGTTTTCAAATCTGTTAGAGTACAGTTTTTGATAGTATTCTGTAATAAGGCTTTTGATTTCATTTGAGTCTGTTGTGACATCTCCCATCTCATTTCTTTTTCATACTATTCCTTTCCTCTACTGCTTTTCTTTTGTAAGTTTAGTCAAAGGCCTATCACTTTTGTTGATCTTTTCAAAGAACCAGTTTTTGGTTTTGTTAATTTCTTCAACTTTTCTTCTGTTCTCTAATTCACTTAGTTCTGCTCTAAACTTCATTATCTATACTCTTCTGATGCCTAAGTGTTTCTTCTGTTGCTCTCTTTTTATTTGTTCCAGCTATAGGGTTAATTCTTTAATTTGGAGCCTTTCTTCATTCTGGATTTCTACATTTATAGAGATCAGTTGACCACTGATCACTGCTTTGGTTGTATCCCATAGATTCTGATAGGATTTGTTTACATTCTCACTTGATTCCATAAGTTCCTTTATTTCGTCCTGGTTTTCTTCTAGAAATCATTTATTTTTGAGCAAGGTATAGTTGAGTTTATGTGAGTTCAAAATTCTACCTGTGATTTTTCTGGTATTGATTTCAACTTTCACAGCTTTGTGGTCTGATAAAGATGCTTTGCAATAGTTCAATGGTTTGGATTTTTTTGAGAGTTGTTTTATGTCCTAACATGTGATGTATTCTGGAGAATGTTCCATGTGCACTGGAGAAGAAGGTGTATTTGTCTGTTGATGGGTAATAAGCTCTGTATATGTCAATAAGGTCTAGCTGGGTGATTACTGCAATAACATCGTCTGTATCTTTACAGAGCTTTTTTGTGGATGATCTATCCATTACTGAAAATGGAGTTTTGAAATCTCTAACTGTACTTGGCTTGGCTAACTGTTATTGTGGAGTGAGCTATCACATTTCTGAAACTTGTCAATGTTTGTTCAATGTATTTAGAGGCTCTGCTGTTGGGTACATATATAGTTAATGTTATGTCCAACTTACGTATTGAACCTTTCTGCAATAATTAGTGACCATCATTGACCACGACAATGGGTCTTATATTAGAGTCTATTTTATCTGAGATTAGAATTGCTACTCCTATTCTTCTTTGTATGTTATTATCTTAGTATATATTTTTCCATAATTTGATTTTCAGTTTGTTCATGTCTTTGAGTCTTAGGTGTGTTTCTTGTAAGTTATCGTAGAGATGGGTCATATGTTTTGATCTATGATGTCACTTTTTGTCTTTTTATTGGAGCATTCAGTCCATTTACATTCAGTGTAATTATTGATAGATGTGTGTTTAGTGTTGTTATTTTGATGCATTAATTTTTGTGTAGTTGATGTTTTCTATATTTTTTATTTTAATATTCTGTTCTGGGTCATTCTTTATGGCTTGACTCACCATCTTTTTCAGTGTTGGTTTTGTGTTTGTTGAGACTCTTGTGTCATGCTTCTTGTTTTGGTATGCTGCATTGTTATTTTGCTTTGTGACTGCTCCTAAGATGCCCTATTCTAAGTTTAAACCAGACTTTAACTTCTGCATATCTTTTTAATTTCCTCTCCATCTGAAAGAGTTAGACTTACTGTAATATTTCCCTCTTTTTAGTGTGGTGATATAATAGTTTTCTTGTTATGATTGCTGGTTCCCTTCTTCTAATAATGTAGTTTTTATTGAGCTAATTGACTTCCCTGAGTAAGTAGTATTCTGTATGTTGTGTCCTACATTGCCTTCTTAAGTGTAGACTTAATGTTTTTGTTTTTCAAAGCAAAGAGCTTCTTTCACTAATTGTGGTTTGTGTTTTACAAAGTCTCTAAGTTTCTGTTTCTCTGAAGATATCTTAATTTCACCATCATATTTGAGAGATAATTTTTCAGGATATATAATTCTTGGTTGGAGGTTTTCCTCCTTCAGGTCTTTGAATGTATCATCCCTCTACTTTCTTGCCAACATTGTTTCTGTGGAGAAGTCAGACAAAAGCCTACAGGGTGTCCCTCTGAATGTGAGCTTTACTTTGAGCCTCCCTACCTTTAAGAGCCTCTCTTTATGTTTCATTTTATTAAACTTGATTATAATCTATCTTGGTGTCTTTCGGGGTCTAGTTTTTGTGGTATTTGATACACTTTTTGAGTACATATGTTCTTGTCTTTTGGAATTTCAGGGAAGTTTTCTGTCAGCAACTCTTCAGCAATGTTCTCAGTATTGTCATCCATCCCTACTTGTTCAGGAATTCCAATTATTCATAGATTATTTCTCTTACTAGAGTCCCACACATTTCTTAATACTTCTTCATTTTTCTTATTTTTTCCTCTGATTTCTCCTCATCAATGCTTATATTAGTTGCTCCACCTTCAAGGTCACTAAGTCTGACTTTCATCTCCTTAATTCTATTCTTTTGGCTTTGGATTGAGTTGTCTAATTCTGTAATCTTGTTATTGATCTACTGTATTACAGATTTTTGATATTGTATCAGTTCAAATTTATTACTTAGTTTTTCATTTTGTTCTGCTACATTTCGTTTAATCCCTAGGAGGACTTGCTATATAATTCTTTAGTACTTGGTCTCCAATAATTTCAGAAACTCTTCTTTGTCTGGGAAATTTTTTTTATTCTTTATTTTGGGAGTTTTCTGGAGCCATGGTGGACCACTTCTTTGAATAATTAGCTAAGGTCCGTTGTCTACATGCCCTCCAGAAGTTGTTTGATTTCTCTGGTGTTATGTCAACAGGCACTGAGGTCTAGTTCTAAGAGTAGAGCTGCTCACCAGCCATCTGTGTGTACTCTAGTGACTGACCTCAGGTGGAGTCTGGTGTGGCAGTCTCTGCCTCTTGGCTGGCAAAGATGGCACCCTACTTGTGACACAATAGGGGGCCTCCAGCTGACTCTATGATGCAGGTCAGTGAAGGATAGGGGAGAAGCTGCTGGTCTTCTCAACAGTCAGATCTATGAGTCTTCTTTATAAGTGGGGAGGTGGTCAAATGCTGACAAAAGCAATCAGGCTTTTTGGTGTGGTGGGCCCCACCTTCCAGTTGACAATGAGTGTACCTCATAGCCTGTCCCCAGATGCTATGATATGCTGCAAAGTGGGAAAAGGGTAGGGCCTTCTAGCCATCCTCTACCAGGCCCCACCTTTGAATCTAGACATGAATTGTTTCAAACACCACTTTTCTTCTGGGGAAGCACTTGCCAGACAGATCTCTACTCATCTTGAAAATTAACTGTAGCTAAGGCCCCTGGCTGGGTGACTCTGCCTCCTAGCTTACGAAGATGGAGTCCTGGGCAAGCTGTCCTTCCTGCTGTGAAACAGCGGTCTGTGGTACAGCTCAGAAAAGAGTGGGTTGAGAGGCAGTCATGGCCTCAGTTAGTAGATGGGCTATCAGTACATGGCTATCCCACAGACTGTCTCTCTGCTGCACTATACACTGTTTTCTTAAGCACAGAAGTTCAGTGAATTTATCAGCTCATACCCATTCCCCACCTCCCAGATAACAAATGTGTCGTTACCTGCAGTTCTCTGATATGGTGAGTCAGCAAGAGTAAGGGTCAATGGCTACTGACTCGTCTTTGAGAGCGGTAGTTTAGTCTGATATTGGTGCCTAGTCAACTCTGACAATACCATGCCAGGTCCTAGGGCCCCCCTGATATCCACTGCTCCATTTACTTATCATTCCAGGCTTTAGTTCTCAGAGGGAATTGAGGAAATATGTGTCTAGTCCTCCATCTTGGTCCCGCCTTTGCTATGCATTTGTCACTCTTAAGAAAGACTCTGGTTTCCTCCACACAATGACTGCCCACCACAACTTTATCTGAACTTACAGATAATCAATTACTATTATAAGTGTCATAATTATCCTTTTAGGATTTTTTTTAATGTTTCCACAATTACTTTTTAGCTTATCCGTCCTTCTTTCTCTCTGTTCCAGTGATTTCTTTGCATTATCACCTGGCGGTATGGTGGTTAAGTGCTATAGCTGATAACTGTGAAGGTCAGCTGTGCACATTCCCCAAGTGCTACTTGGAAACTCTATGGGCAGTTCTACTATGAGTTGCAATGAACTTGATGACACTGAATTTGTTTGAGGGAGAGTAGTTCTATTTCTTGTGCTCATATTTTCATAATATTTTTGAGGATATATTCTTCATCTCTTGATTGGCACTTAGGTTGATTCCATCTTTTTGATGTTGTAGACAGTGCTGCAATAAACATTAATATTCATGTGTCTATTCACGTCACAGTCATTATTTCTCTTGAATATATTTCAAAGAATGAGATTGCTGAGTCATATGGAATTTCAATTTGTAGATTTTTAAGAAAGCTCTAAGTCATCTTCTAGCATGGGTTGTAAGATTCTACACTTCCCACAAACAGTGTGTAGGTGTTCAAGTCTCTCTACAGCCTGTAAACATTTATTATCTTCTGTTTTGAGGATTCATACCAGCCTTACTGGAGTGACATAGTATCTCACTGCAGGTTTGATTTGAATTTTTCTAATAGTTAATGATCATAAGCATTTCCTCATTTCTTTGTCAGCTGCCTGAAAGTCATCTTTGGTGAAGTGCCTGTTCATATCCTTTGCCCATTTTTAATTGGGTTATTTGTCTTTTTGTTGTTGAGGTTTTGCAGTAGCCTGTAGATTTGGATATCTAATGCCAATTGGACTTAGCGTATACCATTTTTTTTTTTTTCTCAGTCAGAAGGTTGTCATTTTGCTCTTTTGATTCAGTCTTTGGATGAGTGTAATTGTTTGATTTTTAGGAGTTCCCAGTTTACCTATTTTCTTTTCTGGTGTATGTGTACTGTTAGTAATGTTTTGTAGTCTGTTTATGCTATGTATTATGGCTCACAGCATTGTCCCCATTTTTTCTTCCATGATCTTTCTTGTTTTACATTTGGCCTTTAGGTCTTTGATCCATATTGAGTTATTTTTTTGTACACAGCATGATATATGGGTCTTGTTTCCCTTTTTTGAAAATGGGTATTCAGTTATGCCAATATTATGAGGTCTGACAACTAAGTCCGCAAACTTAATTTTTCTAAGTGCTACATATTTCATTGCTGAATATCATTTTAGTCACCTTTGAAGTACTCCCCTTGGGAAGCTACGGACAGATGTCAGCATCTAATGCACTCTTCAAAGCAACTTTGGAACTCTTTCTGGCATGGCCATTGTATAAGGTGGCAAGGTGGCAAGTTCACGAACATAATTGTATGGTTGTCTGTGAGGAAGATTTTAGCCAATAAACAAATAACTATATTGGAAGACCCTCTCTACTTACCTGATCTGGCTCCAGTTACTTTTTTTTCTGTACCTGAAGATAAAGGAAGTATTGAAATGAATATGCTTGGATGCCATTCAGGACATCAAGGGTAATATGACAACTCTGATGGCCAGTCATGAAAAAAGAGTTCCAAAATTGCTTTGGGTGTGGACTAAACTCCAACATCAGTGCACACCTTCCTAAGGGAAATAATTTGAAGGTGACTATAGTGATATTCAGCAATGAAGTATGTAGCACTTTTTCTAGGATGAGCTCATGAGCTTAATTGTCAATCATTTTATTAAAGACACTGTGTTTTCCTCAAGTTATGGGACTTACAGCCCTTGTCAAATATTAGCTACTTGTAGGTGAATGATTTTATGTCTGGGTACTCAGTTTTATTCCATTGGTCTGTTTATCTGTTGTTTTACTGGTACCAGGCTGTTCTGACTACCATGACAGTGTAATCACTTACAGTCAGGTAGTGTGAGACCTCCCATTGTGTTCTTCTTCTTCAGTAATGTTGTATTTGTATGGGATTTCTTCCTTTCCATGTGAATTTGGTAGTTTCTTCATCTCATTAAGAGATGTCATTGGAATTTGGATTGGAATTGCATTGTATCTATACATCATTTCATGTGGAATAGACATTTTAATGTTTAAAGATGTTGAGATTTCATATCCATAACCAAGATAGGTTTCCCTACTTAATGGAGACCTCTTTTGGTTTTTTTGCAGTAGTGTCTTGTAATTTCTTTTTCTCTTTCTTTTTTTTTTTAATTGTGATTGATAGAAAATGTACAATCCAGTTAAAATTTCATGCCTGTCTATGTGCAGTTCCTACTGCTCTCCTTGCCTAGTAACAATATACTCCTTTCTGTTCTATATGTGTCATATCCTCTTAACAAATTCCTACCCTCTCCTCTTCACCATCTAGTCTTCTGTCTAGTAAGAGGCCAATAGCATGACATCCTATAAATGCACAGAACCATAAAGCGCACACACAACATGGTCACTCTGTGTCTCTGGGTCCATTCCATTCCTATAAAAAGAGTTGACCTCAGTAATGATCTATGATCAGCAGCAGCACCTGTCTAGCAGCCATGCTCCTAGGGGAACCCCCAGGCATTTGGATCATCAATTGCAGTCTTTTAGCAGAGTTCTCAGGGTACACCCTTTTTTATTCTCATATTGCCACATTGTGAGCTCCATCACAGCTATATTGGTGGTGGCCAGGCACCATCTTGTTCTTCTGGTCACATGTTGATATAGTCAGTCATTCATGTGGGCTTTTCTGTCTTTGGGGTTCTTTTTCCCCTATGTCTTTGTTGTCCTTGGTGACCCTCTGTTCCAGATGAGTTGGGACCATGTGGTATACCTCAGATGGCAGCATGCTAGCTTTTAAGACCCAAGATGCCACTCATCAATATGCAGTAAAGAAGACTCTTTAGCAATAGGCTTTCTATGCCAGTTGGTCTTGATGTCCCCTTGGAGCAAAGTTGCTGGACTTCCATCCCTGCTACTCTATCCTTGCAATATTGCATTAAGATGGGAAGAGTTTTCAGGTTATGCTGAAGTCCAGTTAAACTAGTCTTCTTTCTGATGTGTGCTGTTCCTGATTTCATCCAACCAAATTTCTACCAATCATCTAATCTATAACCAACCTTCTCCCTCCTACCCTCCCCTCCATTGCAACCATCAAAGAGCCTTTTCTTCTGTACATGAGTCTGTTTTAAGTCCTTATGGTAGGGGTCTCATACAATATTTTTCTGTGTGCCGCTGACTGATTTCACTCAACATAATGTCTTCGGTTGTGAGATGCTTCCTGAGATTAACATTGTTCTGTATCATTGCATAGTGTTCCCTTGAGTATGAATACCATAGTTTATTTACCCATCCATCTGTTGTTAGGCATCTGGGTTGATTCCATGATATTGCTATTGTGGACTGTGCTGCAGTAAATATTTGTGTGCATGTATCTGTTTGTGTGACCGCCCTTTCTTCTGCATGATATATTTCAAGCAGTGTGATTACTGGGTCAAAAGGAATATCTATTTCCAGCTTTTTAAGCAAACACTAGTGTGCTTTCCAAACAAGTTGTGCTATTTCGCAATCCCACTAGTAGTGTAAAAGAGTTCCAATTTCTTCACAACCTCTCCAGCATTTGTTATTTTGTGGTTTTTGGATTATGGCCGACTTTGTTGGGGTGAGATGGTATATCATCATCATTTGGATTTGGATTTCTCTAATAGCTAATGATCGTGAGCATTTTCAAATGTGTCTTTTGCTTGCCTGGACTTCCTCTTTAGAGAAGTTGTCTTGCCCATCTGCTTTGCCCAGTGCTTAACTTGGTTATTTATATATTAATTTGTTGATGTTTTGTAGTACATTGTACATTATGAAAATCAGATGTTGGTCTGACATAAAGTTGCTAAATATTTTTTCCCATTTTGCAGGTGGTCTTTTAATTCTTTCGATAAAGTCTTTGGATGAGCAAAAGTGTTTGATTCGTAGTAGTTCCCATTTATCTATTTTCTCTCCTGTTGATTGTGCTTTGTCAGATTTTGAAGTCTGTCTAAGGTGTGTAATCAAACTTCCATTGTTGACCCTATTTTTTCTTGCTTGAGGTTTGCCATTTTAAATTTGATATTTATACATTTAGATATCCATTAGAACTATTTTTTTGTGTAAGATGTGAGATACAGATCTTGATTCTTATCTTTTGTATTATTTATGAGGTTGATCACTTTCATTATTTTCCTGATGTTGAACCAGCCTTGCATCCCTGGTATGAATCCAACTTGGTCGTGATGAATCATTTTTTTGATGTGTTGCTAAAGTCTGTTGGCAAGGATTTGGTTGAAGATTTTTGCATCTAGGTTCATGAATGATATTACTCTGTAATTCTCTGTTTTTGTGGGATCTTTTCCTGGCTTTGATATCAGGGTTATGCTGGCTTCATAGAATTAATATGTATTTCATCCCTCTTGTGATTTTCTTTATATAAGTTGTTTACGTCTGTGGATAGATTTATTTCTAAGTATTTTATTTTCTTTGGGGTTATTATAAAAGATCTTGGTTCAGAGACTTCCTCTTGATGCTGGTTGTTATTGTGAAGGAATTCAACTAATTTTTGTGTGTTTATCTTCTATCCTTGTACTTCACTGTACTCTTCAATTATTTCTAGTAGTTCTTTGTGGATTTTTTACAGCTTTCTGTGTATAAGATCATATTATCTACAAACAGAAATGTCTTGACTCCTTCCTTATGAATTTGTATTCCTTTTATTTGTTTTTCTTGTCTGATTGCTCTGGCTAGAACCCCTAGTACAATGTCAAATAAAAGCAGTGACAAAGGAAACCTTTGTCTGATCTTGTTCTCAAGGGGAATGCTTTCAGACTTTCTTTGTTGAGAATGATGTTGGCTGTTGGCCTTGTGTAAGTGCCCTTTATTATGTTGAGCAATTTTCCTTCTATTCCTACTTTTCTAAAATTTTTTGACATGAATGGGTATGGAATTTTGTCAAATGTCTTTTCTGCATCAACTGACAAAATTGAGTGGTTTTGTTTTTTGTTTTATTTGTGTGATTTTCCTGAAAGATTTTCTGTTTATCTTATTTTTACTGAGGTCCCTCATTCTTCCTCTTGTTGTTTAGTTGATTCCAACACATGGCAACTCAAAAGGACAAGTTACAAGTGCTGCATAGAATGTGTAAGCATGTAGCATTTATGGAAACGACAGTCTTTCTCCTACAGAGTGATTTTTAGGCTCAAACAGCTGATTCTTGCATTTGCAGCTAAACTCTTAACTGCTGTTCTGCTAGGGTTCCTTTCTTACTTCCTAGCTACATACAATTTTCTGGGCAACTAGACTATTACCTCCTCTAAAAGAGGTAGGGAAAATATATTTCCCGTCTACATGGTTATGACTGTCTTTTTCATTATTGATGTGGGAGAGCTTAAATGATAACCTACAACAATGTTTTTCCTAATTGCATAGTGGTGACATTAATTTGACTTTTTATGAGTTATTGCACTATTGCATTTCTCATATAATTTTGCATCAATCTTTAAAAAAGATTCACCTTGTTAAATTATACTATATATAATGTCAAAATTTATTTGACATTGTGTTGGAATCAACTCAACAACAAGGGGAAGAATGGAGGACCTCAGCAAACAACAAACAAGGTAAACAAAAAATCTTCTAGGAAAACCACATAAATAGAACAAAACGCAAAACCACTTAATTTTATCAACTGATGCAGAAAAGACATTGGACAAAATTCAATACCCATTCATGTAAAAAAATTTTAGCGAAATAGGAGTAGAAGGGAAACTGCTCAATGTTGCTCAGTAGAAATGAGTTATATATAATCTTACTATACACATGTTGTCTCCAGTCAATTTGACTCATAGTAACCCTATAGGAAAGAGGAGAACTGCTCCTTATGGTTTCTGAGGGGCATCTGGTAGATTTGAACTACTGATCTTTTGGTCATCAACTTAGCTCTTAACTACTGTGACACCAGACTGATAGTGTTACCATAATGATATATAATACACTCACAAAGAAAAATAAATGGTTGAAGGGAAAGATTACTCTAAATGACTAATGGACCACAAGTACAATCAGACAGAGTCCAGTACAAAAAGATAGTACTCAGTTAATGTCACTAGCTGCTGTGACAGGGATTATAACAGAGTGTCTTCAACAGAGTGGAAGAAAAATGTAGAACAAAATTTTAACTTACACATACGCGCACACAAACACACACACACACAAAGCCAGACTTACCATTCTGACAGAGTCTGGAAAAACCCTAGTGTCAATACCTAGGCACCCTTTTAGCTCAGCAATCATGTCATTCATGAAGTTACCCTTCAGTCAAAGACAGAGAGTCCCATGTAGCAAAACAAAACTAAATGGGCACACCATTCCAGTGACAAGTACTGGAAGGCAAAAGGGTAGAGGAAAACTGGTAATAGGAAACCCAAAGTTGATAAGGAAGAGTACTGATGTGACGGGAGGTGGTAACCAATGTCATAAAATAGCATATGTACTAATTGTTTAATAATAGGCTAGTTTGTCCTGTGAATATCTAAAGTGTGATAAAATAATGCATTAAAAAAGAAAGAAGTGTTTAACACTTGTCACTGACTAGAAGGTATAACGTCATTGTTTAACCCTGCCTTTCAATACCTCTAAAAACTTCTTTATTATCTTACTGTAAAGAGAAATCTAGACTATTAGCAATGGCTCCAGTAGAGATTGCATACACAAATACTATTTTTGTTACTTTATTTTCTTATGTTGCTATGAATTGGATTGTCTCTCCCAAAAAAGTATGATGAAGTGTTAACCTCCGTGATCTTGTTTAGAAATAGGTATATTTTTTTATATTAATAGGATTATGCTGGAATTAGGTGAATCTTAAACCTAATCCTTTCTAAGGGGGGTCTTACAAAAAGGAAAAAAAAAACAAAAACAAAGAAAAAAGCAGACTTGGAGCGTGTCTCATACACAGGTGGAAGAGACCATGTGAAAATCAAACCAAGTCCACTACTATTGAGTCAATTCTGATTCATAGCGATGGTATAGGAGATAGCATAAGTGCCCCATAGGTTTTCCAAGGAGCTCCTGGTGGGCTTGAACTGCCAGACTTTTAGTTAGCAGATGTAGCACTCATCCGCAATGATACCAGTGTTTTCAAGTCTGTATAAGAGCCAAGAACTGCCAAAGACGGCCTGGGACTGTAGTCAAGCAGGGATTCCCCTAGAGCTAATGCTCTCTGATGGACTTCTACCCTCCCAAACTACGAGACAACAAACTGTTATCTGAAGCCACCCATTTGTTGTATTTTTGGTACTTTGTAGGTAAAACAAATGTTATCACATAAATCTCCTCATACAATACTAAAGTTGTACCTTGTATACTATTTTAACTATTTTTCATCTCTGTCAAAATACAAACATAGTCCAAGATTAAGCTGAGAAAAAACACAGGCCACCAAAAAAAAAAAAAAAAAAAAAAAACGATTGTAGGCTCTTTTCTCACAGGAAAACTTGCACATTATTTGTTGGCAGATATCCAGGTCTTACGAGGAATTCATCCTTCCTCTTGACCTTGAATAAAGGAGTGTTTTCTAAAAGTCACACACACATGGCAAATATTGGTCTTTGAAATGGTGGTTTTTGCTTTTAGAATAGATAGCAGATTGGTTTTAATTAAAGGGCTCATATTTTCCAGGGGTGCTAAAGGACTTAACAAGCGCTCAGAGGAGAATACTATTGGTTTAAGAAGCAGAATTGGTAATACATAATTCAGAGATTAAGTATCAATCCTAATATCAAATTCCAAAGCTATGTACTCTGGGGATGAGCGGTGATTTAAGTAAATTTAGTCCTGGGATTTTTTTTTTTTAAGAGATATTTTGCGTCTTACTCTAGAACACTATGAGCTGGTAATATCAGTAACTCCATAAATCTCTTTTCACTTACATTGAAAGTTTGAATTTAAGCCATGTTCTCTGAGCTAAGGGGTCAGGGGTTTTACCCACTAAGCCATCAAACCCCTCGTCTCAAATATTTTTGAATCTGGGTATTTCTTTGTGACAGAAGATACTCATGAGGAATTATGCACTGTGCCTGAGGGTGAAGAAGCACAAGAAAGACAGCCTTATTAAGAGTACACGTGCAGCAGCCAGACAGATTTCGACCTTCGCAATGACGCAAAGGCATAGATGAATACAAAAGAGCTTCACTGCTGTTAAACATTGCAACAAAATAGTCTCTAGGACCTTTCTAAAGGAAAAAAAAGAAAACTGTTTATCAGTATAGGAAGCATGAAAACAAGTTTAGCTTTGGACTAAGAGAAATTCATAGACAGAAATGGGAAATGTTAGCAATCTTATTTAATATTTTTTGTATCTGATAAATGGTGAAACTGTCAATTAAACTACTTTTCTCTTCCTGAAAATAAGAATTATATTATTAGTCCCTAAATAGGAAACCTGCAGAGAAGCTGTATTCTAGGTTGTTTTTTTCAAAGTATATTCTCATTGGAAAATAACTATAACAAGATTTAACCACCACCAGTAATAATAAAAATAAGATCAAATACAGAGAACACTACTTATATGATTATGCTTCTTAGTCTAAATACAGAGAAAAAGTATTATAAAAGTATGCAAGGAAAAGACCGTGTTATATGAATGGAGTTTGTGAAGTAGCAGTATAACTAAAATGAATTCTGCAATTAGCTTCAAGGAAAAACATCATCACAGAAATTTCTTTTACTTTTCACTAATGAATTGTATTAGTCTCCGAATTTTTTCCCTCAGCAAACATTTGTCCTGTCTTCCTCTGTGTTTCCAACCACTTGGTCCAATGTCTCTGTGTATTTGTGCAATCTAAAGTGCTTTGATTTTCCTTTCAAATGCCAGGTAGAGACAGCACTGGAAGGCCACTATGGCCACTGCTTCTCAAGCTGCTACTGAATCTTCATGACCAGCATCGTATTCTAGTTCGTAGTGGCAGTATGAAGGAGGCCTGGTGGCTATTGTTAAGTGCTCAGCTGCTGATTGACAGGTTGGAAGTTCAAATCATCAGCCACTTTGCTGGATAAAGATGTGGCAGTCTGCTTCTATAAAGACTACAGGCTTGGAAACCATATGGGAGAGTTCTACTCTGTCTTATACTGTCGTTATGAGTTGATATCAGCGTCAATGATTCTAGAATAGCAATAGCTCAAAGATCTTCATCTCCAAGTAGAAACATTTGAGACATCAAAACTACTAGTGTAAGCTAAACTGTCCACCCCCACCCCCACCCCCCAAAAATCTAGTCTTTACCTTGTTTCTGTTACTTGCTGGTTCAATCTCATGATGACTTTATGTGAAACAGAAGGAAATGTTGCCTAGTTCCTTATCCTCTGTAGGATTATTTGATACTTTGGAGTCCGTTGTTTTGATTATTGTGTGAATCCATCTCATTGAATGTTTCCTTAATTTTCATTGATCATTTGTTTCACTAAATGTATTTATTGTTTGTTTTTAGCTATTGGTCTCTTTTGATGACTTGTTCAAAGTAAGCAAGAGGAAATGTCATTATCCTCACTTCTAAGGGGCTTTTTGCACAAAGACTCATTTGTCCTTTCATTGTACAGTCTACAGTTTATTCAGTTATCTTTGCCAACCCTACTGTTTCAATACTTCAATTTATTAGTTATACTTATTGCAATGTATTATAGTTTTAGCTATAGTTAAAAAGCCTATGTTACATTCATTCTTTTTTTCTTTTCTTTTTTTTCCTATCCTCATTTACAGCACATTCCCCAATGTCTGGCATATATTAGAATTTTTTTTTTTTAAGAGCTAGTTTGAATGATTGAGAGAAGTAAATTTGTGGAATGAAAGAGTATAACAAACTCATTAATACATTGCAGATAAACCATATCATTTAACCACTCTTACACTGTTCTCTCAAATCTTAAATGGCCTAATAATACATTGTAATACATTCCAATAAGCGTTTACTATGAATTAAATAAAAAACAATACCAGCACCATAGATACTGCATATATGTATATATACTGGAAAACATTGGTGGCGTAGTGGTTAAGTGCTGTGGCTGGTAACCAAGAGATCAGCAGTTTGAATTCACCGGACACTCCTTGAAAACCCTATGTGGCATTTCTACTCTGTCCTATAGGGTCTCTATGAGTCAGAACCAGCTTGAAGTCACCTAATAACAACTATATATATATATATATGTATCTATCTCTATATATACACACACTCACACACGTGTACATACATACATATACATATGTGTGTGTATATATATATATATATATATATATATACTGATTAACCAGAGTAATATAGAACCAGCTGACTCTGAATTTACATAAGTTACCAGGGATTTTGACTGTCGGTCTTCCACTATTCAATGTCAAAAATAAAAATAATGCATTTTCTGACTTAACCAGTAGGCTATCAGATAGATACGTGTATCTCCACAGCATTTACGTTTTTATAAAAATAAATCTTATTGCTATCAAACCGGTTCTGACTCGTGGCAATCATATACACACTAAGTAGAAGCAAACTGCATAAGGACTTCAACGCTGCCACATTTCAGAAACAGGTAACCAGGCCTTTCTTTTAATGTGTCTTTGGGTGAATTGGAACCATCAGTCTATTAGTTAGCAATTGACTGTTTAACCATTTGTACCTTTATACAAGCGTTATTTTCTACACTTTTTATCAGACTCATATTGAACACAAGGTAAGATAATGATAATGTTGCCCAAGAGAAGTAATTTAACTTCACTGAGCAGTGGTTCTCAAACTTTAGTCTGAAACCTTAGACTGAAAATACTGGATTCTACCTTGAGGATTTCTAATACATAGTATTGTGTAAAACCCAAACTGTGCATTGGTAAAAAATGGTATTTCTGGGATATCCTTTTGAGGACCAGTGCTTTAAGGAATCTGCAGTTTTAACAATTTCTGAGATCATTCTCATGATTAGCCAACATTAGGAAACACTATGACAGACTTCCAGCTCACCGCCTGATTCTCCAGCTCTTCTACCTGCTCCTCCCTCAGCCGTGCCTGTCCTCTTAATCCGTTTCTGTCGCACACACTCTCAGTCATATCTGACGACAATGCTGTGAAGCCTAATTCCATGCAATCAGAAAGCTGGAATTTAAAGAGTTATTTCTTTCTTCACATGATGTGAAACTCTTACAAATTTTTAAGATATTGTATCCCAGTTACTTCTTCAGTACTTTGTCTCTCTGTTCAGGCTGTGGATTACACATGCAAAGGTACACAAAGATCAGGCAGATGAAATAAAAGAGATCAACAAGATAGGCAGAAACTGGCGAAACGGAGGGTGTCTATGCCCAATCTAAAGGCCCATGTCCTGTCTGAACAATTAGCTCTAAGTGTTTATTATTGAAGAGTAGTATGAGTGACAATATTAATAAACAATGTTATTTTTTAAAAGAATAATCAAATGTGGATATGTGTGTAAGCATGTGTATACAATGTATTTGTTGAACGGTTTCATAAAATTGTCATAATTGATATGTAATACTCTAATTTTTATAAAATTTTTATTTTAGAATGGTTTTAGATTTATAGAAAAGTAGCAAAGACAATAAACAGAGATCCTATATGTCCAACACTACTTTCCCCACTTTTTAACATATTGCATTTTGATGATATGTTTGTCACAACTAATTTGGTAAGTTACTATTAACTAAAGTCCACCATTTATTCAGATTTTACTAGATAATTTTCACTGAGATTATTATTTTATTTATTTATTTATTTTTATTTGATATGATTGAGTGAAAATGTACATTCCTGTATAAATTTACATGCCCACCTATATGCAGCTTCCACTGTTTTTCCTGTCCGGTGACAGCACACTATTCCTCTCTGCTCCACATGTGTCTCATCCTCCCAACAGTCTCCATTCCCCTCCTCTCCACCCACTCTCCTTCCTCTAACCAGAGGTCAGCAGGCTGATATCCAAATCATAAAGAAGATCCACTCTTTGGACACGAATGGATTGGACTTGGCAATGCAGGGTGACCCTGAGATTATTTTGTTCCAGGTTCCTATCCAGGACACAAGGGATGTCTCCATAAACTTCTGACTCTGACAGTTACTCAGAATTTTCTTGATGAGTTACCAGAGACCTGGTGGTGTAGGAGTGAAAACCTTGGCTTCTAACCCAGAGGTATCCACCAGCCATTCCTGGGAAACCACACGAGCCCGTTCTAGTCATCCTATATGCCTGTTGTGAGTCAAAATTTACTTGATGGCATAGGATTTTTTTGTTTGTTTTTTGAGTTTTGTGTTTTGAGTTTGGGATCAGGTATTGTGATAATAGGTGTGGTCTGGTTTTTGATTAGGTATTTTGTAGAATGCAACTCATTTACAATTTGTCTTTTTTAAAATAATAATAATAACAATAGGTTGGGCCTATATAATTTGGCAGGAAAACCCCAAATGTGCAATGCTGTGTTTCTCATATAACATGGAAGGAACATGCTGTCCACAGGACTCTTTTCTGACGATGTCCTTTTCAAGGTAATGTTTGTCTTGTTTCTTAACTGTAAGGTCAGTGCTCCCCTTTTCTATAGTCTTTTCTTGGGGAACAAGTCACTCAGCACAGTTTAGACTCAAGAGAGCATGGGGACAGTCAAGTTCTACCTGCTTGAAGTGGGAAGTAGTTTGTAAATTATTTGGAATTTTTCTAAAAGGGAGATTTGTCTACTTTCCCCATAAAAACAATAATTTTTAATTTAAACAATAAATATTAATAATAAATAAAAGTATTTATAAAATAAAATAATAACAAATAAAAGTGTCTTCAACTTGACATAATGTGTCACTTTGAAAATTTCTTACTCATTATTTCATTCTGATAGAGCACTTATTAATTAAAATACTGCTTTCTCATCTCAGCTACATTTTTACACCCTTTACAAATGTGACTTCTGAAACTGTGTACACATTGATAAAATATCACATCAGAATGTATCTGGGTGTTGCAAAAGAGCAAAAGCCTGAGTACTTAAAGTCAGTCTTCTCTGGGATAAAGCTCGATAATGTAAGGTTTCAAACAGCATGTAATAGGCAAGGTGAAAAGATAAACAATGTATGTTGTATTTGACTCAAGCCACCTGAATATATTAAAGTTTCCAACAGCTTACTGTATTTTTGGATTTTTTTTTCTTTGTGACTAACAAAGAGATGCAAATAATAATAAAGAGAATAATATAATTTTAGACCAGAAATGAATCTCAGCCATCATCTAATTGAATAAGCCCTTTTCTTATATGAGAAAATGTTTAACCTGAAAATGCTGAAAAACTTGCATAGTGGCATAGAGCTATTAGACGAATAAGTAGCAATCTCCCCCAATTTTCTGACTCCGAAGTCAGTGCTTTATTATTACCCCGTACTTTACTGTGAGAAACCAGAGGAGAAAATTAACCTTTACCTGGAGAGAATGCTGAATTGTAGGTTTCTTTCTTTGTTTCTGTGCTGGTTTGTGTTACGTTAATTTATGAAAGCTCTGAGTAACATTTCTCCTAATCTCCTTCCCCGGATTTTAGACTGTAGTTGGCTAAAAGTGAAAGTTGCATGATATTTGCAGTACTAAATTGTAGCGGCAGCCTTGGTTTTTGAAAGATTCTCATAGCCCATATTGGTCCCAGACATTTGGAGAGGTGTCTGGGTGTCCTTGTTTTGCTCTATCTGCTCTATTTAGCCAAGCGATTGGAGTTGACTGCTGGACTGGCTAACTCCAGCAGCCCCAAGCCCACTATCAATGCTGGGTTGCAGACCCTTAGAAGAAATAGCCAGAGTGAGACAAATGTTCCTTTAGAAACGGAAATTTCCATTGACCTCACTCCTCTATTTTCCTTCCCTGATATCTTTCCAGTTGCCTGATGAGCTTGGCTTCCTAAAAGTCCTGAGTGCTCTAACGCGTCATCTATGCTACAGGAAAACTGGCTAGTGACTTTTTCTTTGATTTTCCAATTTCCCCGTTCAGATCTTTGTTTCTCAAACTTTCTCACATGTAGGATCTAGTCACTGTAATGTATCTCTGATCCCATACTTTTTATAGCTGATTTTGACTGATACTTGTATGTTTTTCTCAATTTATTTTGTTTTGCTTTTGCTTACCCTTGACAACTACTAACTGAAGGTACCTGGTAAGTTTTGTTGTTGTTGTTTTAACAAGATTTTCTATATGCAGAATGATTATAAAACAAACAAAAAAAAATGAAAAGAGAAAGTTCCTGCTGGATGGGTTATTTAAGCAAACAGAAAACAAATACTCAACCAAATAAGTGTATTACTATGTAAGTAAGCAATTAAATAAAAAAGAAATCCATTGATTTAAATGTGCCTAATCAGATGTTTCTAAAGGTTGATCAATCTGACTTCTCAAGAATTAATTGGCAATTTTTATAATATATATATATATATATATATTCCCAGACAGTGAAGCAAAATCTCCATGGAGGAGAGATATAAATTTACATTATGATAAAGCTCCCCAAATGATCCTAAAGAAAACAGATGTATACCCCCCCCAAAATAATCCACTGCCATCAAGTCAATTCTGCACCTATGCAGAAGGGGTTTAAAATGCATAATTCAGTTTAATGGCAGTCTGTTTTTAGTCACATTATGGGAAAATCTTCAAGGCCTTAATCAAAAAAAGTACTCTAAGTGATCAATAACACTTTGTATGGATGTAGAAAGGAGCAGTTGTGGTGGCACACATGCCGCGCTTGTGCTGTCCCTTGTTAAAACCCAGCATTAGAACGATGGATAAGATTCCTGCCTGTAAAATTCTACTCTAACACAATTTCTCATTTCATTTTTTAAAGTTTACTTAAAAACAAAAAAAAGTTGAACATAAATTGTGAACATTTGGCTTGGCTATAGAAAAAGCTAGGGCAGATATTGTATAAATGTCAAATGTATCCAAACTTATTACATCTAAAGAAAAGATCACAACTATAATAAAAGTTTAGAAAACAGAAGTATTTTCTTGACTAATGTAAGAAATTAGGATTTAGGCATTTCCTTCTTTAATAAAAGAAAATACATGTAAATAACTTTAGCAAAGTAGTAACTCCCAGAATTTAATAAATACTGATAAAATGTTAACTGCATCCATGCTTAAATGAATTTTAAAGGTACTATTGTACAGAGCTATGTCTTAGAAAAAAAGAACTCTACAAAGTGAATTAATTATATAGAAGTATTCAATGAGTTGTTACAGAGAAAATATTGAACAGTTATTTCCAAATCAACTGAAAATATGACTTAGCTATGCTAGTAGCTGCTAACCAAATGATGGGCAATTTGAGTTAGACAGTTGCTCATCAGAAACCATGTAGGGCACTTCTACTCTGTCCTATGGGGTTGATATGAGTTGGAATACACTCATTGGCAACAGGTTTTGTTGGTTTTGGAAGTGATCCCTTGAAGAAATCTGAACACTAACTGTATACATACCCCTAAAACAGCTGGTTTTAGGAATCATACAAAGGAAGAGACAACATGGTTTCTTACCTCAAACGTTCTGAGTTAAGGCCAACACAGAGAGGTGCCAGATCAACTGATTAACAGGCAGTTAATGGAGCGAGAGGGTGTGTGTGTTTACAGATAAGCCCCTTCAAGCAGACCTAGACTCATGGCAACTTTGTGTACAACAGAATGAAAAGTTGCCTAGGTCCACGTTATCTTCATGAGTACCAGTATATTCAATTCTATAATTTTAGCTATTGGGCTAAACAATCCTACTGACTGTTTCCCTTGCCATCACAGGACCTGTACTCCATGATGTCCCTGTTTGCTGGCTAGTTCCTGCTTGGGACACGTCCAAAGCAAGAGTCTGACAATGTTTTATTTTGATCCATAGGTTTTCCCTAAACTCAATTTTGGAAGCAGATCTCCAGATCTTTCCTTCTACTCTGTTTTAATCTGGAATCACTGCTAAAACTTGTCTACCATGGGTGACCCAAGTGACATTTGAAATACTGGTAGCATAGATTTCAGGATCATAGCAGCATTCAGGCTGTCAAGACAGACAAATTGACAGAATGGAAATTGGAGATTAAAATAAGCCAGGTAAAATAAAACAGACATTGACAGCATAAATTTGGGCTGAGGGAAAAAAAAAAAAAGACAGATAATAGAGTAAAGCTAAACAACATTAGAAGCAATAAATAAATGAATAAATAAAGGCAGAATTTCATTGAAGCAAAGGGTTCTTCAGCTAAATTAATCTTAAAAAAAATTAAAGGATTGTATTCTTCTTTTATGTTACTGGTGTTAATATTTGAGAGCAAACAAGGTAAATAAATGTGATGGTGATACCTCAGGATTATCAGCACGGGGACCAGGTGTGGAAGTTAATTTTCTGTCCTTTAGACAGCCAGCTGGTCCAGCGGTTTAGAATTTTTTAATTCATGACTTTGTTCATTATTTACACATGTCCATTGGCAGCTGGCCAATCATAATGTATGCACAAAGACAAAAGCCACGTAATTAGCTGCGGATGACCTGTTTTGGCTGGAAACTTCTCAATACATCAGAAATGTTAATTTGCAGCAAATATTGGAATAAAATATTTGTTGGGATGAATTTCATAAACTTAAGAAATACACTCAGATATTCATTCCAAAAGTATTGGTCTCCTGTTCTGAAGATGTTGACTGAGTTTGGGGTGTAAATAATTTACTATGCAATGCTTATTAATACTAAAGGGAAAAAAATTTGCTATATGTACTAATACAGAGAATATTGTGCTGACTTCTCAGGAACTGAATGGTTGACTGTATTTTCCCAGTTTATTTTTATGTAAATTTTGTGTTTCCTATCTACTATATTTCATAGTTGATTTTAGCACAGGATCCAGATGTTCCTGACACATCTGTTTTAGTACCTTTATATAAATGAACTTGAAAATGATACTAGCAACTCTGAAGATGGCATTAGTAACAATAAAAAGTACATATTTTTGTCTTGTCTACATGGGAATCATCTATGTATAAAGTAGATGCCAACTAGCTAGTCATTTTTCATGTGTCCTTGCAATGCTGTTATTTACATACTACTGATTTGCTATGCCTGGCCATCTGGTTATGGATGAAGGGCTGCTGTTCCTTTTTGTTTTTTTCTTTTCTTTTCTTCTTAACTTTGTTTAAAAGGACTTTCTAAACAGTATCAATACCAAATGTTCAATGTTGTTTTATGTTAACAAACTATGAAAAAAGTTACCCATTTTATTCCAGATTTTTGCATGATACATTTGTAAATTTACATCCTGTAAGATTTTAGCTGACTTTGTTCTTTGGTGGAGTTAAATATTTTGGATGATTTTAAAATTTTACGACACATATTTTTTTCTTAATGATTAAATGAAATGGAGAATCCATACTGCCTCGATCTCACAATTAAACATGCAGCCTAGTCATTAAAAACTCAGGCTTAGCAGTCAGAGTTTTGGAGTATAAATGGATATTCAATTTGCTGACCTGGACAAGGCATGAATAATGCTTAATCTCAGTTACTTTATGTATAACATGGGATAAATCAAATCAAACCCATGGCCATCAGCTCCGTTCTGACTCCCAGTGGCCCTGTAGGACAGAGTAGAACTGCCACATAATGTTCCCGAGGAGTGCCTGGTGGATTCAAAACTCGGCCTTTTCAGTTAGCAGCTGCAGCACTTAACCACCATGCCAGCAGAGTTTCTAACATGTAGATGTTATATAAATTCATGTAGTTGTTGTATGGATTAAGTTTGGTAACTCCTTTGGAGAATTTAACACAGTATCAAGAACATACCTAGTACTCTATCAGGGAGACTCGTCTGGGTTAGTACAATTAAAATGCAGAATGATTTATATGTTTCATAAGAATTGAAAAAAAAAAAAAAACATTTTATTCCTGCTCAAAAAACAATTGACTTCAAGTCATTTTCAATTCCTGGTGACCACGTGTACGTTAGACCAGAGCTGTGCTCCACAGAGCCTGCAATGGCTGCTTTTAGGAAGTAGCTCACTAGGCCTTTCTTTATTGTTGCAGATGTGGGGAAAAAAGTAGTTTAAAGTCTATATAGAAAACTCTGTGCAGTCAAATCAATTCCAACGCATAGCCGCTCTGCAGGGCAGAGTAGAATTGTTCCATGGAGCTCCCAAGAAGCTCCTGGTGGACTTCAACTGCCAACCTTTTTGTTAGCATATGTGGGGCTTAACCACTATGCAATGAGTGTTTCCAAATACACACAAACACACACACATGCTGTGTCTATATCCACAAAACACAATACAATGTTTTTTTGTTATGATTGAATGAAAACGTACATTACCATATAAATTTGCATGCCCACCTATATGCAGCTCCTCCCACTGCTGTCCCTGACCAGTGACAGCACACTCTTACTCTCCACTCCATACATGTCTTATCCTCCCAACAATCCCCTATCCCCTCCTCTCCACCCACTCCGCTGCCTCCGGTAAGAGTTCAGCAGGATGACATCCTATAGATGCATAGAACCATAAAGTGCACACCTGATATGATCACTCTGTCTCACCAAGTCCAATTCCTTCCTGTCAAAAGAGTTGACCTCCATTATGATTTACGGACAGGGGCAGCATCAGAACCAGGTGCCATGCTCCTAGGGGAACTCTGAGGCCCCTTGAACATCAACTGCAGTCTTTCAGTGGAGATCTCAGGGTGCGCCCCTTTTCATTCTTGTGTGGCCAGTGAGACTCAGCTTTGTGAGCTCCATCACGGCTATCACTGGTGGTGGCTGAACAACATCCAGTTCTTCTGGTCACAAGTAGATGTAGTCACCCACTCACATGGATCTCTCTGTCTTCTGGGTTCTCTTTCCCTATGGCATTTGGGTCCTTGGTGATCATCTGTTCCTGCTGAGTTGGGACCATTTGCTGTACTCTCAGATGACAGCTTGGCAGCGTTTAAGAACCGAGAAGCCACTCATCAATGAGGGATGCAGAAGACTCCCTTAGCAAACTGCTAGTTGTGCCAATTGGCCTCAATTTCCCCTGAGAGCATGGTCCCCAGCCCCCCCACCCCAGCTACTCTGTCCTTGTAATATTGGGTTAAGATGGGAGGAGTAACCATGTTGTGTTGAAGTCCGGTTAATATTAATCTTCTTTCTGTGTGCTGTCACAGATTTCACCCAATCAAATTTCTATCAACTGTCTAATCTAAACCTACTTACCCTTTACCCTCCCTCCCTTCCCACCCTTGCAGCCTTCAAAGAGTCTTTTCTTCTATGCATGAATCATTTTTAAGTTCTTATCGTAGGGGTCTCATACAATATTTGTCCTTTGGTCGCTGACTTTCACTTAGCATGTCCTCTAATTGAACCCAGGTTATGAAATGTTTCCTGCAATCACTGTTTTTCTTTATCATTGCACAGTGTTCCATTAAGTATATATACAATAGTTGACCTATCCATTCCTCTGTTGTTGGGCATCTGGGTTGATTCCATCTTTTTGCTATCGTGAACTGTGTTGCAATAAACATTCGTGTGCATGTATCAGTTGGTGTTAATGGTCTTGATTCTGTAGGATATATTCCGAGTAGTGAAATTACTGGGTCAAATGGTATATTTATACACAGCTTTTTAAGGAAGTGTCAGATCACTTTCCAAAGAGGCTGCACTATTTTGCAATCCCATCAACAGTGTAGGAGAGTTCCAACTTCTCCACAGCCTCTCCAACATTTGTTGTTTTGCGTTTTTTGGATCATGTCCAACATTGTTGGTGTGAGACAGTATCTCATTATAGTTTAAAACATAATACAGTATTTTTAACAAAATGATGTTCCAGAAAAGTTTTAAATGGGATTCTGAATGAAATTAACAGGAGTCAGTTTCTTTGAAGTTTGCCAACTGTTAACAAAGCAGTCTGTCTTCCAGACTGCACAGTGTTAGAGAAATCCTATTTTAATGACCATATTGTGTTAACAACCATAGTGATACTACAGCGATAACCCACAGTAACATTGCCATAATCAACCGTAGTCACATGAAGTTTGGAGAGTACTGTGATTATTAGTTCTTCTTGTGAGCCACTGTCAAGTTAGAGAGTAGAGCTGCTCCATACAGTTTTTTAGGTCATGATATTAACAGAGGAATCTCTGGTTGTGTAGTGGTTAAATGGTCAAGGCCACTAACCAAAAGACTGGCAGTTCAAACCTGCCAGGCATTTCTTGGAAACTCGACAGAACAGTTCTACTCTGTCCTATAGGGTCACTATGAGTTGGTGTTGACTCTAAGGCAGTGGATATTTTTTCTTTTTTAATTTTACCAGAAGTAGATTGTTGAGTTATTTCTTCTGTGTTCTCGCTGAGTGGGTTAGAACCTCCAACCTTTCTGTTAGCAGCTAGTGGCAAATTGCCTATGCTGTGCAGGCTCCTTTATTATTTAAAAGTAGAAGTTTCCCGGTGTTGAATTATATTTTGGGAAACTGGCTCAATAATTTGGACTAACATAGTACATTGACATATTTCTGACTGTTTACATTTTTTACAAAGAACATCAGATTTCCAAGAGAAAAAAGAATTATTTATGTTAGATGGGGGAACGGTTAGAACTATTGAAACTTTTGGATGTTAGTTAAATGAAACCCTAATAACTTTCTCCCATATCTATTTAAAACTAAATTTGATAGAGGGTCTTCTGAAGTAAAGAAGAAATTTAACCTGTATATACATTTAGTAAGACATACACAGGAGTTCTGTACTACAAGTATGTGATTTTAAGAAGTGATATATTTCACTCAAAATTGAGGAACACTTGACGATACTGACATGTAACACAAAATTTCTAATATTTTGAAGTGAAGGAGGTTGACTACCATTGATTTTCTTTTGATTTTTAGAAACATAGATATTAATGTCTTACTTTTCTAATACTTCCTGTATCCCATCTATAGAAACAGGAATAATTTTAGCAAAAATAAGAAAATGTAATAATTGTATTAGTATACAAATCATTAACCTCATTGTGTTAAGGCATCCCATATTGCTAGGTGAGTATGTGCCATACATTTTTAACTAAGGAGATTGTTTCTAAAACTCCAACTTTACTTTTTGACTTTAGGGTAATGTTCTTAAGCAAATTTCCATGTTGATATATGTTCAAAACCAAAGAAATATATATTCATATATGTTTATGTACACATACCTAGGTAGCTGGAAGCTTAGGTCTCAATGCCTGCTTCTGTGCTCTGGACCTGGAGTCCATGGTGGCTTCAACATCACTGTCTTGCCTGCATTTCTGGACATCTTTGTATGTTCTTTTATTGCTTTGAAATTTCTTTTTTTGTTTATTTTCTGGTCTATAGATATGCTTGGATTATCTTTCACCTTAAGTTTGTACTTTTATTTATGGGAGTTTTGGAGAAAACAGGGGATGTCAAGGTTTGAACTTGTTATTTGAAGCAGAAACTTTTGTACCATTATTTTTATGGTATCAATCTCCAGCCAAGTTTTTATTCACTGTGTATGATCAGTCACAATCATGCCTACTGAAGAGTTTCTATTACACATAAAATAGTTTTGGTTTTAATGTGCACAAAGATCATGGTATGACCAAAATCTAAATTATAAAATATGACTTTATTTCACAGCCTATGAGGAATAATTTTATAAAATGTAATTCTCAACTGACATACTAGAAGTATGACTGGATACATATCCAAAATACATTTCTGGTCCTGCTGAATTTTGTATTCTAAAAGATATCCTCCTTACTTTCTTGTCATGAGCCATATGTAGTTTCAGACCATGTGTGATCCTAGAAATATTTATTGAGAATAAGGAATTTCACCTGAATCTAAATAATATAATGAAGGCATTAACTTTTTGTGTCTCTCATCTTTCTGGTAACATTACAGTTTTTTGATAATTTTCTTCCTGAAAACCGTGGCAGTTATGATTTTTATATTAAGTATCAGCTGGTAAAACCAACATCATGGAGTTTGCAGTGACTTGACCCTGTTCCAAGATCATCAGATACCAAGTGATGCTGAATGTAAACTCAGTTCATTGAAAGGGATATTAAAAATGTGAATTTAGGCTCAAAGTCTTAAACATATGAGATTTTGAACACTTTTATTATAGCATTGCATGATATCTCTCACTGATCAATACCAGTGTGTTGAACGGAAATTAATACATTTGCCATTTGAAGGTTTGCTTTTCTTATCAGAGAAATTATTCTCTAACTTATTATATCACATTACCTCTTGTTCCACATTAAAAATGGACAGCACTTCACAAGTCCATTACATCTTTTAAATGAAAAAGTCTTTAAATTTAAATTGAAAACTATTTATGATAGAATTCTGACTCTGTTTTTCTTTGACTCAGTAATTTAGCATTTCCTTCAAAAACAAAGATAAAGTCCTGCTCCACAAAGTTAAGTAAATATTCTTTTTTAATAAGATTAAAGAAACTGACATTCATGTATGCTACATTTATATATATAAAACCTTGGCTACATGTGACCAAGAGATATGACTGCTAACCAAAGAATCAGCAGTTCAAATCTACCGGGCACTCCTTGGAAATTCTACAGGGAAGTTCTGTACTACAGAGCTGCAATGAGTCAAAATCAACTTGATGGCAACGGCTTTGTTGTTGTTGTTGTTTTTCTTTCGGTAATGGTTGTTATGGCGTCTATATATGGCAAAGTGTGCAATCCTGGCTCCTTATTATTTAGAAGAAATTATTTTTCTGTATTTTAGTTATTTTTTTAAGAAATCGGCTGAATAACTTGGGTTTGTATATCCCAAACCAAACCCACTTCCATCGAGTCGATTTATGACTAATAGCAACACTATAGGCAAACTGGAAATGCCCCATAGAGTTTTCAAAGAGCGTCTGGTGGATTTGAACTGTCGACTCTCTGGTGAGCAGACACAGCACTTAGCCACGACACCACCAGGTCTTCCAAATACATACATATGTGTAAGTATTTATATAAAGATGACATGATTATATCTATATAATCACTTCACCTGTGGCATTACATAGGTGCCGGCCAAGCCAAGTGCCGTCGAGTCGGATCTAGTGTTTGCTTATTTAGCATCAGCAAATACGATTTCCATTTTGTTTATATGTGTATGATGAGTTACAATGTACACTGCAAGGAAAGACATTAAAGTCCTTGTTTTTACTTTGAATTAAACAATAGTTCCATCTGGGATAAATCACTATCTCATTTTTTCATCTATTAAATGGCCATCTGTATTAAGTAATATCTGTCCTGTTGTTGTTTTGTTCTATATATTCTGTGTGTTCCTAAGCCAAGTCAGCACTCTAGAAAAAACTAACATAGCAAGATATGATAAATCTACAATTTCCTTAAGGAAGGCCAGTTTAGAGAAGTCTGAGATGATGATATTAAGAGGGAAATAAGATTTTCAAATACTGGTTTCAATGAACTATAAAATTCAAGATTAAAATAAAATGTTGCAGAATGCAGTTCTGATGGAAAGTTACATTGCAATAATCCTTGTCAAAAAAAAAATTCCTATGCATCCTAAACTATTTCAAAAGAGTAGTAAAAATATTTTTAGAGTATTTACCGAGATCTCTCTGTTCCAGTGAGGATTACAAAGTAATTTAAATGGGCCCAGTGAATCCTCTTGTAGCGAAAGGAATCTGGTTTCATCAAAGTGGATTCAGCTTGTGGCATGCTGTGTGTGGTTGTGGCCCCAGTCACAGGCTGCTGGGAGTGGCAGCCACTGCCGTCAGTGTCTGTCAGGGAGCAGCCATTTCTCCTTTTGTGTTATCAATGCGTTCCAGGCTTCTGTGCTGGTCAGACGGTAATGAAAGGCTGACAGTGAGCTGCCGTAGAGAGGGACCGTGAGAGGCTCTCCCTCTGTATTTACAGGGCCCAAGATCTGCAGGAAGGCAGTGTTCCTGCCTCTTCTAAGTGGCATGTATCTGATTTAGCTGTTCTGACAGCCCACAGAAAACTTGATCCAGACAGAGATAGAATGTGAAATAACAGGGAGTCTCATCCTTGAATTTCAGAAAGAAGAGAGTGATTGAGAGTTGCATTTAATTTCCCCAAACACTGTACATTAGTGTAGAATTTAAGTAACATGTCTTTGATCTTATCATAAATAAGTAGTTGTTGGTGTAAAATTTTGATAATCTGATCTGAGGTAGTAATTGAAACACGAGGATTAAAAGTATGGGATCTGGAATTCAGTGTCTGTCTTGGTGTCAAAATTTGTTTCAAACATTTACATGTAATGAGAACTTTGATGAGTTTGCTAAACTTTTTGTTTCTAAATTTTGTCATCTGCAAAATATGGAGAGTGCTCCCGTCAGAGTTGTTACAATATTTGAATAAGATTGCTTCTATTAGTTTCTTAGACAAGCATCCATCAATTGATAATGCCTTAGCAAATTATTAATGTTGTTTCCATCGATCTCCAAAATCTATACTCATTCTAAAATGTCTTGCAATTACATATGTGATTTCTATGAAACATGTTTTACAGTGATTCCTTACTCTGTATGTACTACAAGAATGTCACATCATTCTTATTTTACAGTTAAGAAACTTCATCATGATGATTTTATACTGTTAATGTATTTGTCAGAGCCCTAGTTGCACAATGGTTATGTGGTTGGCTGCTAACCAAACTGTTGCCAGTTAGAGTCCACTAGACGTCCTTGGAAACTCTATGGGGCAGTTCTATTCTGTACTGCAGGCTCACTAGGAGTCAGAACCAACTTGATGATAATAGGTAAACTTTCTTTTTGGAAACAAAATTTATCTGACTTCTATGGACTGCAAGTCATCATTCAATGATTTATGAGCACTACTTTATTGAAAATGGAGCACTTAGTCTGAACTTTACAGCCTCAAGAATTTCAGTTAGAAAGCAATAAAAATATTGGATAAAAATTAAGTTCCCGAAGAGAGATAGTGAGACACAGATGATGAGACACCAAAGAATATGCTATTTGTGTACCAATCACCTGAATTTTTCATGTTAGTGTTACGTTCCGTGGAATCGGTTTCAACTCATAGTGACACTATAGGACAGAGCAGGACCGCCTCGTATGGTTTCCAAGGAGTTGCTGGCACAGTCAAGCTCTTAACCGCTGAGTCGCCAGGGCTTGTTTGTATCACCAAACAGAAAAAAGCAAATCCACTGCCCCAGAGTAAATTTTGACTCATAGGGACCCCATGGGTTTTCCAAAGATGCAAATCTCTATGGAAGCAGACTGTTACATCTTTCTCCTGCGGAGCTGCTGGTGGGTTTAGCAGTGCAGCACTTTAAATTTCACCACAAGGACTCCCTAAAATCAAACCTGTATAGGACAGAGTAGTATGGCTCCATAGATTTTCTAAGGAGCGGTTGGTGAATTGGAACTGCCAAACTTTTGATTATTAGCCAAGTTCTTAATGTCTGCACCATCAACAACAAAGGTACTTTGAATTTAACAAATTAAAAAAAGGAAGCTTCCTACTTCTTCATCCCTATCGCAAATTGCCTTTTTAGCCTGTTTTACATAGCTTGTTAAATGACATGCATTAATAATCTATTAACCAATCTGCTGTTACATGTATGCAATATTAGAAATATATCTTCTAAATTGCATTTATTCATACACAGAGACATTTATTCAACAAAAATTTAACTGCTGTTTGATTGGGTCTTCCCTTCTTCCTCCTTTCTCTTTTTTTTAAGTAGGTAAATAATAGTGAATAAACAAAAATCATTCTTTCTGTAAGGTGTTTACAGTCTTTACAGACAGGGAAAATCTGCAGATAATGAAGTTAAAAATTCTGTTAAGCACACTAAAGCAAACAAAACAAAAAGAATAGTGCATGGGGGTTGAAGGTTAAGAAGAGATAACTGAGTGCTGTTTCTTAGCCTGGTCATACCTTCTTCAGATAATTATACTGCTTTCCTTTTCAATTCATCATCACTGTAAAGTACGTATAAAATGTCAATGCTTTTATAAGCACAGTCAGGCTTACCCACTACATGTTTGCTCATGTGTTTGTTTGTTTTCTGTATTGCTCACTGTAGTGAAAGATCTAAAATAAAAGGATGAATTGTTTCTTTGTTATTGCATTCCCAGAGCCTACAAAAGTCTGAACCATTCTAGAAACACAATAGATACTGTTAAATAAATAAATGGTAGACATTTTAGGAGGTACTTCAGCAACGAGAAGAACGTGATAGTTAGGGGTTGTAGGTAGGAGTCAAGAACTTATCAGCAAAGGGAATACAATATGTGCAAGCAATGAAATAGTAAAGAGCTTGGCGTTAATGTGCTTGGCATACAGAAAAAAGGGTTGAGGGTCAAAGGAGTCTAGAAATGGATACAGTTGCCAAGTCATTCAGAGTTTTCTAACATTGTGTGGAATTTAGGTGCATTATAAATCCACTAACCTATTGCCATCCAGTCAATTCTGACTGGTAGTGACTCTATAGGACAGAGTAGAACTACCCCACAGGACTTCCAGGGAATAGCTGGTGGGTTCTAACTACTGATCCTTTGTTTAGCAAACAAATGTTTAACCGTTGTGACACGAGATCTCCTTAAAGGCATTATAGTGGCTTTTTAAATTTTTCTATTGTGATTAAGTGAAAGTTTACAATCCAAGTCAATCTGCCACGTAAAATCCCATGCACTCACCTCCACACAACTCTATCTGCTGTCCTTGCCCTGTTGACAGCACTCGTACTTGCAGTATCCACTCAATTCACATTTGTCCCCTCCTCTCCAACCTTTCCTATCCCTTCTAAAAAAGGACCACTTGTACAACCTCATATATGTATATGTAACATATATATTATATATGTGTGTATACATATATATGTATGTATATATATATGTAAGCCGTAAAATACACACACACCACCTCCACCTGCGTCATTCTGTGTCCCTTAGTACAGTCCAATCTTTGTCTGAAGTGTTGACTTCAGTACTGGTTTTATTTCAGCTCTGGGGTAGCTGGAAGTCCAGGGGACATGTTCTCAGGGGACCCTCCAGGTTGTCAGACCATCAAGTCTGGAAAGTTCTTAATATGCATATCCTCTTTTCTCATGCTACATCAGAGACTCTACACCGTGTTCCCTGACAGAGCTGTCTTTTGTAGTAGCTGGGTACTATCTAGTTCTTCTGGTCTCATGCTGGTCCCAGTCACACAGACCTTTCTGTCTCCTGGGCTCATATTTTCCTCATGTCTTGATTTTCATCTGCTCCAGGTGAGATGGGACCAGTTGATGTTCTTTAGATGGCAGCTTGCTGGCTTTTAAGACCCCAGGTGCTGCTCACCAATATGGGATGCAGAACAAACTCTTAGAAAAAGTCTAGTTAAGGTATTACAATGACTTTCATAAGAGTACAGTTACATAATTCCATTCATTTAGTTTTTAGTGTAGTTCCTTTTTCTCTTTATAAATTTTAGACATTTTATCTAGTGCTACTGATTTTCTAACTGAAGGAATCCTTTTAGCACTTCTTGTAACTTTGGTTCAGTTTTGGAAAATTTCCTAAACTTTTATTTGTCTAGAAATACCCTAATTTTGCTCATATTTGAGAGACCGATTTACTGGATATGTAATTCTTGGCTGGCTTTTTTTTTCCTTTAAGATTTTCTATATATCATCCCATTGCCTTCTTGCTTCGGTGGTTTTTGCTGAGTAGTATGAATTTAGGCTTACTAAATCTCCTTTGTAGACTATTTTTATTTATCTCTAGCTGCTTTTAAAATCCTTTTCTTTGGGTTTGGTAGGTTTGTTTATAGCTTGGTGTCTTATAGAATCTACCTTTTGTGGAGTTGAATGAGCATATCAGGTAGATATATTTCCATCTTTCATGATACCAAGGAAGTTTTCTGTCAATATGTCTTCAATAATTCTATCTGCATTTTCTATCCCCCCTGTTCTGATACTCCAATTTCTCACAGATTAATTATTTTTATAACCCAGACCCCAAACTCAGTGTTGTTGAGCTGATTCTGACTCATAGAAATTCTGTAGGACAGAGGAGAACTGCTCCACAGAGTTTCCAAGCAATGCCTGGGTCATTTGAACTGCTGACCTTTTGGTTAGCAGATGCAACACTTAACCACTGTGCCACTAGGGTTTCCTTTATTTTGATAGAGTACCAAATAGTTATTAGAGTTTTCTTCATTGTTTAAAATACTTTTATCTTATTTTCCTAAAATACATTGTTGTCAAGTACTTTATATTTGATCTCACTAATTCTAGTTTTCAATGCCTCAGTTCTACTCCTTAGACTTTATATGGGTTGTCTAATCCTGACATTTTATTGTTAATCTTCCAAATTTCTGATTAGTATTGCTCTATGGTTTCTTACATCCTGTAAAATTTCTCATTGTGCTGTACAGCGCTTTGCATAATACCCTTCCTGTTTCCTTCAAGGATTCTAAATATTAATATTTTGTATTCTACCTTTGATAATTCCAGGAAGTTGTCTTCATCTGGAATATTTCTTGATTATTTGATTTGGGAACTTTCTGAAGCTAGTCTTCTTCTTTATATCCTTTGGTAATGACTGTTGCTTCTGAGCTATCAATAATTTGTTTTTGTTTATTTTATGCTGGCTTGCTGTGATCTAGCTCCTTGTTTTGTTTTGAAATGCTCAAATAGGCTAGTCTCGTGAGTTGCATTGATTATTGGCACTTTTTATGATGATGATGATGATGATTGATTGAAAATGTACATTGCCATATAAATTTGCATGCCCACATATGTGCAGCTCCCACTGCTCTCCCTGCCCAGTGACAGCACACTCTTTATCTCTATTCTGTACACATCATATGCTCCTAACAATCTCCTATCTCCTGCTATCCACCCTCTCCCCCACCTCCAGTAAGAGATCAGCAGGATGGCATCCTATAGATGCAGTGCATTCCTGATACAATAATGCTGTATAGCCAAGTCCAACCCATTCCTGTCCAAAGAGTTGACCTCCATTGTGGTGTATGGACAGGGGCAGCATCAGGGTCTGGGGTCATGCTACCAGGGAAACGCTGAGGCCTCTGGACCTTTAATTGTGGTTGTTTAGTGGAGGTCTACGGATGCACCCCTTTTTATACTTGTGTTGTTGGTGAGACCCAACTTTGTGAGCCCCATCACAACTATCGCTGGCGGTGGCCAGGCACCATCTGGTTCTTCTGGTCACATGTTAATGTAGTTATCCACTCACATGGGTCTCTCTGTCTTCTGGGTTCTCTTTCCCCCATATCATTTTGGTCCTTGGTGATCATCCATTTCTGCTGAGTTGGGATCATTTGGTGTACCTCAGATGGCAGCTTGTCAGCTTTTAAGAAACTAGACACTACTTACTAATGCGGGATACAGAAGACTCTCTTAGCAAAATGATAGGTGTGCCAACTGACCTCGATTTCCTCTGAGAGCATGGTCTGCGGCAGCATGTCCCAGCCACTCTGTCCTTGTAATATTGGGTTAATATGGGAAGAGTAATCATGGTATGTTGAAGTCTAGTTGAAACTGATCTTTCTAATGTGTGCTGTCTCAGATTTCTCCCAACTGAATTTCTACGAACTATCTAATCTAAACACCAACCTCACACTTTTTCCCTCCCCACCCTTGCAGCCACAGTCTTTTCTTTATGCATGACTGTGTTTTTAAGTTCTTATTGTAGGAAGTTTCATACAATATTTGTCCTCTTGTCACTGACTACTTTCACTGAACGTAACGTCCTCCAATTGAAACCTTGTTCTGAGATGTTTCCTCAAATCAGCATTGCTCTTTTCGGTTGCATAGTGTTCCATTGAACATATGTACCACAGTTTACCTATCCATTCCTCTGTTGTTAGGCACCTGGGTTGATTCTGTTTTTTTTTTTTTTTTTTTTTTGCTTTTGTGGACTGTGCTGCAACAAGCATTCATTTGCATGTATTAGTTGGTGTGAATCACCTTGATTCTGTAGGATACATTCCAAGCAGTAGAATTACTGGGTCAAATGGTGTATCTATTTCTAGTTATTTAAGGAAGCACTAGATTGCTTTTCAAAGAGGTTGCACCATTTTGCAATCCCACCAACAGTGTAGGAGAGTTCCAATTTTTCCATAGCCTATTCAGCATTTGTTGTTTTGTGTTTTTGGATCATGGCCAGCCTTGTTGGTGTGAGATGGTATCTCGTGTAGTTTTAATTTGAATTTTTTTAATAGCTAATGATCGTGAGCATGTCCACATATGTTTTTTGGCTGCCTAGATCTCCTCTTTAGAGAAGTGTCTGTGGATCTCCCTTGCCCATTGTTTAATTGGATTTTTTATCTTTTTCTTATTGATATTTTGTAGTACCTTATAGATTATGGAGATGAGATGTCAACCTGATATATAGATTCCAAATACTTTTTTTTTTCCATTCTGTAGGTAGTGTTTTAATTCTTTTGATAAAGTCTTTGGATGAGCAAGAGTCTGATTCTTAGTAGTTCCCATTTGTCTATTTTCTCTTCTGTTGATTGTGCTTTGTCAGATTTTGAAGTCTGTCTATGTTGTGTATTAAAACTTCCATTGTTGATCCTATTTTTTCTTGGTTAAGCTTTATCATTTTAGATTTGATAGTCAGGTCTTTTATCCAATTTCAGTTGGTTTTCGCATAACGTGTGAGATATTGGTCTTGTTTCAATTTATTGATGATGGATCTCCAATTCTGCCAGCACCATTTGTTGAAGAGACTGTTTTTACCCCAGTTTCATGTGTTAGGTACATTGTTGTGTATCAACTATTCATAGGAGGATGCTGGCATTTCTGGGGTCTCAACTCTGTTCCATTGATCTATCTGTCTCCTTTTGTACCCGTACAAAGCTGTTTTGACATCTGTGACAGTGTAATAGGTTCTAAAGTCAGGTAGTGAGAGGCCTTACAGTGTGTTCTTCTTCAGTAGTGCTTTACTTATCCAGAGCCTCTTACTTTTCCAAAGTTGGTGATTTGTTTCTCCATCTCATTAAAAAATGTCACTGGAATTTGAATTGGAGTTGCATTTTATAAGTAGATTTCTTTTGGTAAAAAGACATTTTCACAATGTAAAGTCTGTCTATCCCCCCAAAGGGTAGGTTTCTCTGTTTATGTAAGTGTCTCTTAGTTTCTTGCAGTAAGATTTTGTAGTTCTGTTTGTAAAGGTCTGTTATTTCTCTGGTTAGTTTTATTCCTAGGTATTTTATCTTCTAGGGGGCTATAGAAAATGATATTGATTTAGTGACTTCTTCGATAATCTCATTGTTAGTATAAGGGAATCCTACTGATTTGCTTATGTTTATCTTATATCCTGAGACTTTGCTGAACTCTTCTATCAGTTTCAGTACTTTACTTCTGGATTTTTTATAATTCTCTGTGTATACAATCAAGTAATCTGTAAATGGTGAAATTTTTACTTTCTCTTTATTGATACAGACACCTTTTATTTCTTGGTCTTGTCTAATTGCTCTGGCTGGAATTTGCAGCACAAAGTTGAATAGGAGAGGTAAGAGTGGGCATCTTTGTCTAGTTCCTATCTTTGAGGGGAATTGTTCCAGTCTCTCTCCATTCAGAATGGAGTAGGCAGTGGCTTTTTATAAATGACCCTTATTGCATTGATGAATTTGCCGTCTATTCCTATTCTGCTGAGAGGTTTTAGCATTAGCAAGTGTTGGACTTAATCAAATGCCTTTTCTGCATCAGTAAACAAAAATCAGGTGATTCTTGTCTTTCGTGTTATTTATGTGGTTGATCACATTAATTTTTTTTCTGATGTTGAACCAGCCTTACAACCCTGGTATGAATCCAACTTGATCTTGATGAATTATTTTTTTGATATGATGTTGTATTCTATTGGCAAGAATTTTGTGGATGATTTTTGCATCTAGATTCATGAGTTCTTTTTTGTTGGGTCTTTTCTGGGTTTTAGAATTAGGGTTATGCTGTCTTCGTAGAATGAATTTGGGAGTATTCCATCCCTTTCTATGCTGTGAAATCGTCTCAGTAGTACTGGAATTAACTCTTCTCTAAAAGCTTGCAGATTTCTGCAGTGAAGCCATCTAGGGTAGGGATTTTGTGGTTGGTAGTTTTGGGATGACTTTTTCAATCTCTTCCTTTGTGATGGGTTTACTATTGTTCTTCTTCATGTTGTGATAATCTAGGTAGGTGAGAAGAATCTATGAATTTGTCCATTTCCTCTAGGTTTTCAAATTTGTTAGAGTACAGACTTTCATAGTATTCTGTTATGATAGTTTTGATTTCTGTTGGATCTCTTGTAACTCCCCTCTCATTTCTTATTTGGGTTGTTTGTTTCCTTTCCTGTTTTTCTTTAGCAAGTTTAGCCAATGGTTTGTCAATTTTGTTGATCTTTTCAAAAAACCAGCATTTGGTTTTTTCAGTTTTTTAAATTGTTCTTCTGTTCTCTAATTCATTTAGTTCTCCTCTAATCTTTATAATGTGTTTTCTTCTGGTGACTGTTGGGTTCCTCTGTTGTTGTCTCTCTAATTATTCAAACTTTAAGGTTAGTTCTTTGGTTTGGGTCCTTCCTTTCTTCTGGATGTGTATATTTATAGAGATAAACTGACTCCTGAGTAGTGCTTTGGCTGTAATCCACAGTTTCTGGTAGGAAGTGTTTTCATTCTCATTGGAATCCATCGATTTCTTTATTTCATCCTTGATTTTTTCTCTAACCCATGGCTTTTTGAGCAAACTTTTGTTCAGTTACCATGAGTTCCAATTTCTGTCTATGTTTTTTTCTGCTATTGTTTTTGACTTTTATGGTCCGAGAAGATGCTTTGTAATATTTGATGGTATGGATTTTGTTCAGATTTGCTTTATGTCCTGACACATGGTCTATTTTCAAAAACGTTCCATGTGCACTGGAGAAGAAGGTGTAGTTGTTTGCTGATGGATAGAAAGTTCTGTATATGTCAATGAGATCTAGTTGATTAATTATGGCAATAAGACCTTTTGTGTCTTCATTAAGCTCCTTTCCAGATGATCTGTCCAATATAGAGTGTGGAATGTTGAAGTCTCCCGCTATTATTGTTGAGTGATCTTTCTCATTTTTGAGTGCAGTCCAAGTTTCTTCGGTGTATTTAGATACTTTAGTATTTGGTGCATAGATATTTAATATTGTTAATTCCTGCTTGTGTATTGAAACTTTCAGCAATAGTGTCCCTCTTTGTCCATGATGGTAGATTTTACATTAAAATCTGTTTTATCTGAGGTTAGTATTGCCACATCTGCTCTTCTTTGTGTATTAGCTTGATACATATTCTTACACCCTTTAATTTTCAGTTTGTTCCTATCTTTAAGTCCAAGGTGAGTCTCTTGTAGGCAACATAAAGATGAGTAACGTCTTTTGATCCAAGATGTCACTTTTTGTGACTTTCCCGGACTATTCAGTCCATTCACATTCAGTGTCATTATTGATAGGCACGTGTTTAGTGCTTCCATTGTTTTGTGTACATTCTTGTGTGTTGATGTTTTCTCTGTTGTTCTTATTCATCTCTTCTGGGACGTTCTTCTTTATGAGTTGATTTTTCACCTTTTTCATTGTTAGTTTTGCAGTTGTTGAGTACAGTTGAGAGTACTGTGTTATGTTTCTTGATTTGATATGTTGCATCTTTATTGTGCTTTGCAGCTACCCCTGGGATCTATGTTTAAACTCAAATTTAACTACCGCAATCTTACTAATTTTCTCTCCATCTGGAAGGACTATAACGACTGTGGTATATCCCACTTTTTAATATGATGACATCACAGTTTTCATGATATGATCACTGGAACACTTCTTTTTATACTATAGCTTTGATTGAGCTTTGAGCTTTCCCTAACTGAGTAGGTTTCTAGGTGATGTGTCCCATATTACCTCCTAAAATATAGAGTTAATGGTTTTGTTCTTCTAAGCCAAGAAATTTTTTTCAGAATTTCTTCTAGTTTTGGTTTGGTTTTTACAAAGTCTCTTAGTTTCTGTTTATCTGCAAATGTCTTAACTTCATTTCCATGTTTGAAAGATAGTTTTGCTGGATATATAATTCTTGGTTGGAAGTTCTTCTCCTTCAAGACTTTTAATGTGTCATCTCATTGTCTCCATGCTGGCATCATTTCTGCTGAGAAGTCAGATGAAAGCCTACAGGACTTCCCTCTGCATGTTAACTTTGCTTTGAGTCTTACTGCCTTTAAGAGTTTCTGCTTATGTTTCATTTTTTTAAGCTTGATTATAGTATGTCTTTGACGGCACTTGGCTATAGTATGTCTTGGAGTCTTTATTTTGAGATCTGTATTGAGTGGCATTCGATATGTGTCTTAGATATCTGTATTCTCTTCTTTTGTAATTTCTGGGAAGTTTTCTTTCAGCAGCTCAGCAACAATACTCTCTGTTCTCAGGTGTCTTGCCCTGTTCAGGAATTCCAATTAATCATAGATTATTCTTCTTAATAGAGTCCCACATGCTTCTTAATGTTTCATCACTTTTCTTGTTTCTTTTTTCTGACTTCTTCTTATAGATGCTGGATTCACTGCTCTGCCTTCCAAGTCAGAAAGTCTATTTTTCCTTTTATTCCATTTTGTTTTCCTGGCTTTGAATTGAAGTTTCTGTGTCTTTGATTTCATTCTTGATCTGTTGGTTTTCAGAGTACTGGTGTTCCATCAGATCAAACAACTTGCTTAATTTTTCATTTTGCTCTGCTGCATTTTGTGTAAGGTCTAGGAGGGCTCTCTATATTATCTTTTTGTACTCACCCTCTGCTAGTTTCAGAAAGTCTTCTTTGTCTCAGAAGTTCTTTAGTTCTTTTGTTTGGCAGCCTTCTGAAGCCATAGGTGAGTTCTTCTTTACATTTTTATTCAAAGTTTGTTGCTTTGGGGGCATCTGGAAGTTGTTTCATTTCTCTGATGTTACCTTAATGGGATATAAAGCCCAGTCTGAAAAAGAAGGTGATCACCAGACACCTCTGTGTACTCCAGTGACTGGGCTCAGTGGAATCTCTGGGACAGCAGACTTCAATTCCTGATTGGCAAAGACACAGACCTACCTACAGAGTCATTAGAGAGCCATCTGCTGACCCTATAATGTGAGTGAATAAAGGCTCAAAGAAATGCAGTCAAGATGCGTCACAGTTATTTCTCTAGGCAGTCTTATGTTGAAAAGTGAAAGGGATCTGACAGTTTCCAATGTCAGTCAGGCTTTTGGGTGTACAAGTCCCTCTTCTCAGCTGGCAAAGTAAGCACCTCTATATACAATCGCAGTTGCTGTAAACTAGTTCAAAATACAAGAAGGCTACTTCCTTGCTGTCATCTGCTGCTGAGCCCCACCTGTAGGCCACACTGTGCAAAATACTGCTTTTCTACTGGAAAGGCACTCTCCTCCAGGCAGGCACTACCTCCCAGCCAGGGAGTTAGGTACAGCTGAAGCTTCCATGTGGGTATATCCACCTCCCAGCCAAACAGGATGGTGTCCTGTACAAGTTCCCCTGCCTGCCTTGGAACAGGCTACCCAATGGCAGAGGCTTACAGAGAGACGCCTCAAGTGCCGAGGTACACAGAGTCCAAAGCTGGGCTCTCACAATGTGTCGATTCCATCCACTGATCCCACCAGCAGTGCGTGTGAGCTCAGGCACCAGTCAAGCCCCAGCTCCGCTTGCTGGCTAAGACAGAGAAAAAAAAGTTACCTTCAGTCCCTGAGACCCAGCACTGAGCAAGGGTAGGGGTCAGCAAAAGAAAAGAAGTTTTTCTATCAGTGGTAGGTATTTTAAATTGACAGCCCTATACCATGTTCTATGGCTCACTAGATGCCCAAAGCCTCTGTTTAATCAGCAACTCAGGTCTTGGTTTCCAGAGGGATTTAGGGAGATATGTGTTTAGTCTGCCATCTTGACTCTGCCCCCTTGATTACTGGCACTTTTGAATGCTCTCAAGCCCTGTCACCAGATAGCTAGACATGTGAGTCCAGGAGCCTATTTACTTTTCTTGTATGTATTCAGCTCAGGCATCCTGGTAGTCAGTTACCAGGTGTGTGGTGCAGACTGTCCACTGCAGTCCTAGATGGGCAAAGGTGATTAGTGTAGGTAAAGACATCTGGGAGCACACACAGAAAGACAGGGGACTAGCAGCCATCCTTGAGTGTCTGTGAGGAAAGTATGCCCTTGTTCCTTAAAGCATGTAGGTAGATAGGTTTTTCAGGCAGACTATGGGTACCCAGTGTTGCATGCAGATGTGAAAGGCATTTATGGTCCATAGGCCCTTTAGGACTGTGCCTAGGCAAATTAACTGTTTCTGTTCTGAGTTCCTGGCTTAGGGGTGATTGAAGCTTATATTTCCCCCCTATTCCTCCAAGCTTAGAAGAATGGCTAACAGTGCATCAGGGTTCCTGCTTACTGTCTAGTGGGTGAATCGGTTTCTGGAGCCAGCACAGGCTTCACACAGAGTGGAGAAGCATAAGTAAAAGTGTGAGAGATTTATTCTGAAGGAAAGTGTTAGATCCAGGTACAGTAGGTTATACCAAGATTCTTAACTTTTTTGATCAAATGCCATTTTTCAATTATTCTGGAGGCATGAGTGCATGACTCTGTCTCTTCTCCTGTGGAATATACTTTATGTATGCCATTGCTCTCCTCACCACGGTCACTGCAGCTGATCCACCTGCAGGGGGCTGATTTCTACCAGGTTGAGTTTGTTCAGTCCTCAATACATGTAGATCTACTCTGTCTTCCCTGATACGATTTCTCAACTTTCCCTTTGATGTCCACGGTTCCTAGAGTGTCATATATAATTGATTAAATTGTTTTTTATGCTGGGGAGTCTTTGTTGTTAGAGGAATCACAGGAAGTGTCTTCCAACGCCACCATCTTAATCTCTCCTCAAATTTTATACATTTTAAAACAAATTTGATTGAAATATAATTTGCATAAAATGTAATCCATTGATTCTAAATATTTACAGAGATGAATTCTGATAACTGTAAAAAATTGTATTATATTAAATCCAGTCACACTTTCAAATATTTTCTCACCCCAACACAAGCAAACAAACAAAAAAAAAACTTTTGTAGGTTTTTCTGGTTAATCCACACACCTTCAATGCAAGACATTCATTGATGGACTGTGTGGCACAAGATTTTTCTTCTCCTAGAAGTTTTTTGTTCTTTTAAAAAACAATTTTTCTTTTTCTTCTTTTACTCAGGGTAATATTTTAGAGTCTTCCATTTTACTGAATGGATTAGTAGTTACTTTTTCTTTTTTCAAGTGAGTTTTGTTTCATTGCTCTAATAGCCACATCTTTAAAAAATTCTGTTTTTGTGTTTTAACTATTAGTCATAAAGATTTAGATCAGTTTGGACTAAAGCTGCTATTAACATGTTCGAAGACTTTGTACGGATATGTATTTTATTATTCTTAGCAAAATTTCTAGGAGTAGAATAGTTGAGTCATAAATAAGTGAATATTAAAATGCATTAAAAATTGTCATTAAAAAAAAGGTGAGAAAAGCTACTTCCAATGGAGGGGAGATTGCCATAAAGTTCACCAAGTTAGCTTCACTATTTTACATTCCTACTTCTGTTACATGAAAGTTCCATTTTTTTCCCTGCAATGGCAATATATTGTAATCTTAGAAACTCTAGTGGACATGTAGTTATGTAACACTGCAGTTTTAATTTGTGTTACTCCTTAAGAGTGATGACACTGATCTTCTTGCCTATACTTATTGGTTATGCATACATCTTTTGTAAAGTTTCTGTATATGTCTTGCTTATTTTTGAAAGGAAAATTTTGTCATCCACATACTGAGTTTTCAAAATTCCTTATTTTTTTTCTAGACACATATCCTTGTTCACATATATGTATTGCAAACATTTCAACTTAAGGCTCACTTTACTGTTTTATTAATGTTTTAATGAACACATATTTCTTTTTACTGAATTGAAACATGGCAAATTTTCATTACTTGAATGTTTTTATCTCATAAGCAGCTTATGCTAACTGTAGGGTATAAGTTATTCTTAAATGTCTCATCTTTGATCTCAATATTTGTAGATTTTTTTACTTGATTTTTATAAATTTCTAATTTAACTTTTTGCTGATCAGGAAATGTACACTGTAATTAAAATTCATTTACATTTGTCCAGACTTATGATCCCTCATGTCATCTATGTCGTGTCTTTTTCATGTGCCCTTAAATATGTATTATTATAACACTTTTGGCTATAGTTTTCTAAGATATAAATAGGTAAAAGTGCTTTGATAGTGATGCTTATGTTTTCTATGATATTAGATAATTTTATCTGTGCTTTCTATCAACTTCTGGGAAATAAGTGTCAAAATACATCATTATAATTATGGATTTGTCAATCTAGCTTTTTTTCAGATCTATCAGTCTTTGCTACACATATTTTGTAATTTTGTTGCATGAGCATATGACTTTTTAATTATTATGTCTGCTTGATGAATTGAAGCTTCTATCATTAAAAATGTCCCTTTTGTCTTTTGTAATATTTTTTCTGATATCAACTCTTAATAACATTAATACAGCCATTTCAAACTTCATATTTGAAGTTTGATATTGGAATGTACTTACTTACAATTTACATATGTAGTAGGTTCTCTATAGAGAGATGATAACTGAGTTTTGCTTTTTCTCCCCCCCACAATTCTGGTTTTCTGATTAGAGTATTTGGATCATTCTTATTTAATGGAGTTATCAGAATAGTGCTATTTATAGTTTATCTGCCTTTTGTGTGTATGTAGAAGTATGAGAGAATGAGAGATGAGAGAATGTGTTTCTTTTCTATCTTTAGATTGTACTTTAAAGTATTCTTTATGATTTTTTATTAATATATTAGTATATATTTTACTATTATTTTAGTTTATGATATTTATCTTTAAATTGCTAGCACCTAGCTTCACTTCAACATATTTTGATTTGTCTCTTGCCATTATTTGCCTTTTTTGAAAGCATTCTAATTCTAAATATGTGATAAATCTCAAAATACATTTTTATTATTATTTTGGATTTCTCAAATCTAGATTTTTCATTTGATTGTTTTCTATAACTTTTATTTTTTCCTCAGTATTTCCTATTTTTTATTGTTATCATCACATTGGTCTTTATTTCATTAAGCATGTTGTTGTTAGTTTTCACTGAGAAGGCTTTGTCTTATGATGACCTTATGTATTAAAAAAAAGAAAAAATTGCTCAGTCGTGCACCATCCTCACTAGCATCCTCATGTCTTTCAGCAGTTTCCTTCAATTCTTTTAATTTATTGTAATATCTGGTTGGAAAGGTGTTTTTTGTGTGTTTGTTTGTTTTCCTTTTTTGGATAAATTTAGCATGTGGGCCCCCTGACAGTTTCTATTCAATATTTTTTCCACTGACTAAGCATTATGCTTGAATAGAATGTTTTTACACCTCAGTTTTGTTGAAAATGGAGCATTTTAGATATTACATAGCATCTCTGGGTTATGATGCTGTTCACTTCTGAGAATATTTTTGTTTTAATGACTATTTAATTGCTCAATATGGATTAATCCACATACACATTTATTAATTTATTTTTATATTATATTTATTTTATATTTTCCTGCAGTGTATGGTTAATGATATGACATACATATTATAATTTTTATTTTTCTCTTCTAATTTTTCTGATTCCATGTTTGACACCCATAGCTTAGTAGCTAACTAAAGACTGGGTGTAAATTATGGCTAAAGATGTTGGATTTATGACTTGAAATCTGTACCAGTACATTGGTGTGACAGTTAGAGACAGCATTCAAAGTTCTGTCACTTTCAGATCTTACTCATTTTACTTTCCCCTGGATGGTCCCCGGTTTCCACTTCACATTTACAAGGTGTCTAAGTGGGTCAGGTATGCAGGAAGCATTACATGACCTCAGAGTTCTATATCTCTGTAATTTCAAAAGTTTCCTACTTACTTCTGGCTGGATTTTCACTGACCAACCAGTATGTACATCCCAGGCCAGCCATTAAAATCAAGATTTTTCCTTATTTTTCCCTTTAGAGTTAACAGCTCTCGCTGACAATGCAGCCAAGCACGGGTATATTCACATTCTGTTCCAAATCGAGTCTGCTTTCCAGTAGAGAAGTTGATCTTTTTTGTTTTGTTTTCATTTCTTAATTCATCAGCATATACTATCAAATTTAATATGACATTGTTGATGGAGTGGGAGTAGATAAAATAACACCAGAATAAAAGGCTGATGTCCGCTGTTCCTACTCGCAATTTAGTTGTTTTTCAAAAATATTTTATTGTACTTGAAGTAAGAGTTTACAGTTCAAGTCAGTTTATCATATAAACACCCTCACCTCCTTGCAACTCCAGCTGTTCTTCCCACCCTGTGACAACACACTCTTTTCCACCTTGTACTTTCCATATTCATTCAATCAACTGTTTCTCTCCTCTATATCCTTCCATCTCCCTCTGGAGAAGAGTTTCTCCCCTAGCCTCAGATGTATATTTAAGCCAAAAAGCACACACTTCACCAGCATCACCCTGTGTCTCACAGTCCAGTCTAATCTTTATCTGGAAAGTTGGCTTCACCACTAGTTATAGCTTAGGGCTAGTAGCAAGTCCAGGGGCCATGTTACCAGGGGACGTTCTAGGATACTGAACCATAAAATATAGTCTTTTAATAAAGTTCTAGATCTGCATTCCCATTTTAACCCGCTATGTCAAGGACTCTTTGTTGTGTTGCCTGTCAGGGCATTTATTAGTGGAGACTAGGAACCATCTAGTTCTTCTGGTCTCGTGCTGACATGGCCTCCCAATCGTATGGCCCCTTCTGTCTCCTGGGCTCATATTTTCCTCATGTCTTTGACATCCTTCATTCTCCTTTGCTCCAGGTGGATTAGGACCAACTGATGTTTCTTAGATGGTAGCTTTATACATTTTAAAACCTTAGACATCACTCACCAAAATGAGATCAGAACATTTTCTAACAACAGTGATAAAAAATGTTATGCTGGTTGACCTAGATACCTCCTGAACCCATGGTCCGTAATCCCCTGCCCCTGACACTCTGACCTTCAAACTGTTAGGTTGTATTAAGAAAACTTCTCAGCTTTTGGCATAGTCCAGCCATGTTAATATCCCTTCTACTGCTTCTGGAACTTCCTTCAATTAACACAGTTGCTATCTACTATCTAATATATGAACGCTGCCCCTCCCTCACCTCCCTTGTAACCGTCAAAGATTATTTTCTTCTATGTTTAAACATTTTCTTGAGTTCTTATAATAGTGGTGTTATACACTTTTTCCTTTTGCAATTGACTGATTTCACTTAGCATGATGTCTTCCAGATGACTGCGTGTTGCCACATACTTCCCAAGATCATTATTGTTCTTTATCATTGCATAGTATTTCATTGTGTTAGTATACTATAGTTTGTTTATCAAGTCATCCATTGATGGGAACCTAGGCTGACTCCTTTTTACTGTTGTGGACAGTACTGCAATAAACATTGGTGTGCATGTATCTATTTGTGTGACAGTCCTTATTTTTCTAGGATACATTCCAATCAGTGGGATTGCTGGATCACATAGTATATCTAGTTCCAGTTTTGTTTTGTTTTTTAAAGAAGCACCAACTTGATTTCCAAAGACATTGCACCATTTTACATTCCCACCAACAGTGTAGAAGAGTTACTGTCTCTCTACAAACCTTTCAACATTTGGTGTTTTAGATTTTTTTGGATTAATGTCAGCCTTGTTGAAATGAGATGGTATCTCATTGTAGGTTTTCATTTGGATTTCTCTCACTGCTAATGATCATGAGCATTTCCTCATGTATACACTAGCTTCCTAGATGTCTTCTTCAGTGAAGAGTCTGTTTGTATCTACCCATTTTTAAAAGGATTATTTGTCTTCCTCTTGTTAAGGTTTTGCAGTACCTTGTAGATAATGGAGATTAGATGGCAACCAGATTTGTTGTTGATATATATATATTTTTTCTCCCCAGTCCTAGGTTGTCTTTTTACTCCTTTGTTAAAGTGCTTGGATGAGCGTAAATGTTTGATATGTAGAAGTTCCCATTTATCTGTTTTCTCTTCTGGTGTTTTTGCATTGTTAGTAATGTATTGTAGTCTGTTTCTGCTGTGTATCAGGACTTCTAGTATTGTCTCTACCTCTTCTATGATTTTTATAGTTTTAGATCTCACCTGCAGTTCTTTGATCCATATTGAGTTAGTTTTAGGGCATGGTGTGAGATATGAGTCTTGTTTCATTTTTTGCACATGGATATGCAATTTTGACAACACTATTCATTGAAGATTATTTATTTATTTATTCATTCTCTAGTTCATGGACTTTGGGCTCTTGTCAAATATCAGTTGCTCACAGCTGCGTGATGTTATATCTGGATTCTCAATTTTGTTCAGTTGGTCTATGTATGTGTTTTACCAATACCAGCCTTTTTTGACTGGCCTCTAATGTCACCATGAGTCGGATCTGACTCGATGGCACTAGGCTGGCTGGCTGGCAGGGTAGGAGGTTCTGAAGTCAGGTAAAACGAGGTCTTCCACTTTGTTGTTCTTCAGTAATGCTTTACTTATCCAGGGTGTCTTACCTTTCAATACAAAGTTGGCAGTTTGTTTCTCTATATCATTAAAAAGAACCACTAGAATTTGTTTTGAGACTGCATTGTATCTATAGATTGCTTTGGATAAAATAGGCATTTTCACAATGTTAACTCTTCCTATTCATCAGCAAGGTAAGTTTCTCTACTTACATAGGTTTCTTTTGATATCTTGCAATAGAACGTTGTAATTGTCTATGTTTATGCTTTTGAAATTTCTAGTTAGTTTTATTCCTAAGTATTTTATCTTCTTGGGGGCTATAGTACATAGTAATGATTTGATGATTTCCTCTTTGATGGTCTCTTTATTGGTGTAAAGGAATCTGCTTTATGTATGTTTATCAAGTACCCTGATACTTTACTGAAAGATTCTATTAGTTCCAGTAGTTTTTCTTTTGTGGATCCTTCAGGGTTTTCTGTGTATATGTTTATCTATGTGTATATCTGCAAATAGAGATGCTTTTATTTCTTTCTTAATAATTTATATGCCCTTTGTTTCTTTATCTTGTCTGACTGCTCTAGCTACTACCTTAAGCACAGTGTTGAATAAAAGTGATGGCAATGGACATACTTGTCTGGTTTCCATTCTCCAGGGGCATGCATTCAGTCTCTCTCCATTTAAGATGATGTTAGCTGTTGACTTTACATAAACGTCCCTTATTATGTCAAAGAATTTCCCTTCCATTCCTGTTCTGGAGAGAGTTACTAACATGAATCGATGTTTGACTTTGTCAAATGCCTTTTCTGCTTCAATTAATAAAATCAAGGCATTCTTACCTTTTGTTTTACTTATGTAGTCACATGCATTAATTGTTTTTTCTAATGTTGAGCCATCCCTCCATTCCTGGTATGACTCCTACTTAGCCATGGTAAATTATTTTTTTGCTATGTTATTGAATTCTATTGATGAGAAATTTGTTAAGGATTTTTGCATTTATTTCATGAGAGATATTGGTATATAGTTTTCCTTTTTTGTGCTATCTTTACCCAGTTTTGGTATCAGGGTTAAGCTGTCTTCAAAGAGTGAGTTGGCAAGTATTTCATCATTTTCTATGCTGTTAAGTACCGTTAGTAATAGTGATGCTAATTTTACTGCAAAAGTTTAGTAGATTTCTGCAGTGAAGCTGTGTAGGCCAGGACTTTTTTTTTTTTTTTTTGGTAGGGAATGTTTCAGTTTTCTTTTTCAATCTCTTCTTTCCTGATGGATTTATTAAGTTGTTATTCTTCTCCTTGTGTTTGTTTTGGTAGACAGTGTGTTTCTAGAAGTATGTCCACTTCTTCTAGGTTTTCAAATTTCTTATAGTACAATTCTCCATGAAATGCTGTTATGTTTCTTTTTTATTTCATTTGGATTTGTTGTGATATCACCCATCTTATTTCTTATTCGACTTATTTGCTTCCTCTTCTGTTTATTTTCTGTCAGTTTGGCCAATGGTTTATCAACTTTTTTGATCTTTTCAAAAAACAAGCTTGTGGTCTTGTTGACACTTTCAGCTGCTTTTGTATTCACTAATTCGTTTAGTTCTGCTCTAATTTTTATTATTATTATTTCTTTTTTCCTGGTACTCTTTCTGCTTGTTTGAGTTGTAGGCTTCATTCTTTAATATAGAACCTTTCTGCATTTTGGGTGTGTGCATTTATTGAAATAAATTGACTTTAAAACACTGCTTTTCCTTTCTACAAAAGTTCTGGTAGGATGTGTTTTCATTCTCATTTTATTCTATGAATTTATTCATTCCATCCTTGAATTCTTGAAGATTTTCAGAAAGGTATTGTTCAGCTTACATTTCTTTGATAATTTTACCCTATCTTTTTCTGCTATTGATTTCAACTTTTATGAGTTTATAGTCTGATAAGATGCTTGACAGTTTCAATGTCTCTAATTTTGTTAAGAGTTGCATTATGGCATAATACATGATTTATTCCAGAGAATGTTCCATGTACATTAGAAAAAAAGGTGTATTTGTCTGTTTTTGTAGAGTGTTGTGTATATGTCTAAGAGACTGATTTGGTTGATCTTGTCATTCAGATCTTCCATGTCTTTATTGAGTTTCCTTCTAGATGTTCTATCCATCACCAAAAGTAGTGTGCTGAAGTCCCCTACTATTATTGTGTGGTTGTCTGTCTCACTTTTCAATATTGCTAGTTCATTTGGTGTATTTAGAAGCTCTGTCACTGGGTGTGTAATCAAAAGCAAAAAGTTGTGAGTGATCAGAGTTCCAGAAAATGAGGAGAAAGCAGAAGACACAGAAAGGATCATTGAAGAGTTACTAAGAAAATACCTGTATAAGATTATTGAAAGATGAAGAGGTGACCATCAAAGAAGCTCAACCAATTCCACATAGGGTACACCCTAAGAAAAAATCACCAGGGCATACCATAATCTCAGTTGCTAAAACCACAGTTGAAGAAAAAATCCTAAGAGTAGGTCAACAAAAACAAAAAGTTGCAAATACAGGAGAAACAGTAAGATTAAACTCTAACTATTTGGAAGAAACAATGCAGCCAAGAAGACACTGGGATAGCAGACATAAAATCTTGAAAGACAAAGCTTGATAAACCAAGAATAATATATCTGCAAAGCTCTTGTTCAGTTGTAGTGATGAAATTATGACATTTTCAGATAAATAGATATTAAGGGAGTATGTGAAAACTAAACTAAACTTATAAGAATTATTAAGGAGAGTCCATCAGTCTGAAAAAAAAACAAAACAACTAGGACCCAAGATTGTACCAAGCAGGTGATGAACTCTCAAGGAGTATCCCAAACCAAAAGAATTAAAACAGAAAACCAAAGAAGTTAATTTGTTCTTCCTTCTTTACTCATTTCCTTCGCTTCCTTCCTCCCTTCCTTCCCTCTTCCTCCCTTGTTTCCCTCCTTTCCTCCCTTCCTTCCCCTCTCCCTACCTCCCTTCCTTCCCTCCCTCCCTCCATTCCTTCCCTCCCTTCCTTCCCTCCTTCCTTCTTTCCTCCCTCCTTCCCTCCCTCCCTTCCTTCCTTCTCTCCCTCCCTCCCTTCCTTCCTTCTCTTTCTTCTTCCCTCCCTCCCTTTTTCCCTTCCTCCCTCCTTCCTCTCCTTCCTTCCTTTGTTCCTTCCTTCCTTTGTTCCTTCCTTCCTTCCGTCCCTCCCTCCCTCCCTCCCTCGCTCCCTCCCTCCCTCCTTCCCTTTCTTCCTTCCTTCCTTCCTTCTCTCCCCAAGCCATGATATTTTCAGTTACATCATATACATGTAAAAGCTGGGCCATTAACAAAAAAGACAGAAGAAGAATTGATGCCTTTGAATTGTGATGTTCGAGAAGAATGTTGAATGTACCACGGACTGCCAAAACAACAAACAGATCTGTTCCAGGAAAAGTACAAGCAGAGTGCTTCATGGAAGCCAAGATGGCAAGACTGTGCTTTACATACTTTGGACTTGTTGTCAAGAAAGATCAGTCCCTGGAGAAGGACATCATGCTTGGTAGAGTAGGGGATCAGCCAAAAAAGAAGAAGACCCTCGATGAGATGGATTGACAGAGGGGCCGCAACAATGGGTTTAAGCATAAAAATGATTGTAGATGTGGTACAAGACTGGGAAGTGTTTCATTCTGTTGTTCATAGGGCTGTTATGAGTCAGAACCTACTTGATGGCACCTAAAAACAACAACATACAATCCAAATGAATTTTGCATGCCCACCTATCTGCAGCTCTTTCTGCTCTCCTTGGCCTGTGACAGAACACTCCTCCTTTTCATTTTACACTTGTATCTTCTAAACAAGCTCCTGTGACCTCCTATCCACCCTCTTCTCTAACATCTAGAAAGTGACCAGTAGGACAGTATCCTATATATGCTTAGAACCATGAAGTACACACTCCATATGGTCAGATTTTGTCCCTGAGTCCAGTCCATATGTGTCTGAAGAGTTGATCACAGTAGTGTTTTCTGGACAGGGGCAGTATCAGGTCTTGGGACCATGCTCCCAGGGGAACTCCCAGGCCATTGGACCATCAACTGTGGTCTTTTAGTAGAGTTCTTGGACTGCATCCCTTGTTTTCTTGTGTTGCCACGTGGGCTCAATGTTGTATGTCTCATCACCACTGTCTTTGTTGGTGGCCAGGCACCATCTGGTTCTTCTGGTCACGTGTTGATTCACTCTTCCATTCACATGAGTCCTTCTGTCTCCTGGGTTCTTTTTTCCTTTTGTCCTTGTTGTTCTTGGTGATCATCTGTTCCAGATGAGTTCGGACAATTTGGTGTAGCTCAGATGGCAGCTTGCTAGCTTTTAAGACCCTAGATGCCACTCACCAATATGAGGTGCTGATGACTGTTTTAGCAATAGGCTAGTTACGGCCATTGAACCTGATGTCCTCCAAGAGTGTGGTCCCCAGACCCCACTGCTGCTACTCTGTTTTTGCAATATTAGATTGAGATTAGAAGAGATTTCAGCTTACGAAGTCCAGTTAAATTGATTTACTTTATACTGTGTGCTGTCACTGCTCTCCCCTAACCAAATTTCTATCAAATATCTAATCTATGACCAGCCATCTTCCTCCCTCTCTACCTTTGTAGCCATCAGAGTCTTTTCTTCTGTATGTAAGTCTATTTATAAGTCCTTATAGCACAGGTCTCATATAATACTTGTCTTTTTACTGCTGACTGATTTCAGTCAGCATAATGTCTTCCAATTGAAACCAGGTTTTGCAATGCTTCCTAAAATCTTTATTGTTCTTTGTCATCACATAGTGTTTCGCTGAGTATAGGTACCATAGTTTTTTACCCATTCATCTGTTAACAAGCAGCTAGTTTGATTCTATCTTTTTTGCTATTGTGGACTGTGCTGCAGTAAACATTTGTGTGCATGTATCTGTTCATGTGACAGCCTTTGTTTCTGTAGGATATGTTACAAACAGTAGGATTACTGGACCAAATGGTATATCTATTTGCAAATTTTATGGAAGTGCCAAATTGCTTTCCAAATAGGTTGTGTCATTTTGCAATCCCACCAGCAGTAGGAAAGTTCCAATTTGTCCACAGCCTCCCCAGCATTTGTTATTTTGTGTTTCTGGATTATAGGGTGTGATGGTATCTCTTTGTAGTTTTCATTAGGAATTCTCTGATAGCTAATGATTGTGAGCTTTTCCTCAAGTGTCTTTTGGCTGCCTGGATGTCTTCTTTAGTGAAGTGTATGTCCACCTCCCTTGAGTATCACTTAATTGGATTGTTAATGTTTTTCTTGTTGATAATCTGTAGTACCTTGTAGATATGGAGATCAGAAATGAATATGACATGTAGTTGGCAAATATTTTTTCCCATTCTGTAGGTGGTCTTTTAACTCTTTTGATGAAGTCTTTGGATGAACCAAGGTATTTGATTCTTAGTAGTTCCCATTTATCTACTTTCTTTTCTGTTGATCATGCTTTGACAGATTTTGAAGTCTGTTGAAACTGTGTATTAAAACTTTCATTGCTGACCCTATTTTTTCTTGCATGATCTTTATCCTTTTAGGTTTGATATTTAGGTCTTTGATCCATTTTGAGTTAGTTTTTATATAAGGTGTGAGATATGAGTCTTGTTTCAGTTTTTTTTGCAGATGAATACCTGATGTTCCCATCACTATTTGATAGTCAAGCCAAGCCACGTGCTGTTGAGTTGGATCTGACTCATGGTGACCCTAGGGTCCAGGGTAGAACTGACCCTCAGAGCATTCAAGGAGTGCCTGGTGGATTTGATAAGAGATTGTCTTTAACCCAGTTTACAACCTTAAGGTTTTTGTCGAATATCAACTGTTTGTAAGAGGATGGTGGCATCTCTGGGATATTTATTCTGTTCCATTGGTCTACATGTCTCTTTTAGGACCAGTACCAGGCTGTTTTGACTACTGTGGCTGTGTAACAGATTCTCAAGTTGGGTAATGTGAGACCTCCCACTTCTTCGGTAGTGCTTTACTTCTCTGGAGTTTTTTCCCGTTCCAAACAAAGTTGGTAATATGTTTTTCTATGTCATTAAAAAATGACACGAGAATTTGTATTGGGTTTGCATTGTATACGTAAATCACTTTAGGTAAAATAAACATTTTCACAGTGTTAAGTCTTCTTACCCATGAGCAGGATAGGTTTTTCCATTTATGGAAGTCTCTTGGTTTCTTGCAATGAAGTCTTGTAGTTCTCTCTGTATAGGTCTTTTATTTCTATAGCTGGATTTATTTCTAGGTATTTTCTTTTGGGGGCTGTAGTAAATGGTATTGATTTGGTGATTAGAGTGGTTAATTTGTGAGTTACAACAATATCAAAACAATAAAGTGGGACTAAATTGTGTGTGCATAGAACTTTCTAATGGTATAGAAGGCAATGTGTTGATAAATAATAACCCAAAACCAAATTCATTGCTGTCAATTCTATTCTGACTCACAGAGTTCTGAAAGGACAAAGGAAAATTGACCCATATAGTTACTTAGGAGCACCCAGTAGATTAGAACTGCTGACCTTTTGGCTAGTTGTCATAGCATTTAACCACTACATCACCTGGGTTTCCACCATGTAATAGTAGACTAGTTTTAATGTAGGAAAATAAGGGCAAATTTCAAGGTTAACTACAGAGAAAGCTAAGAAACATAATTATCAAAATATGGAAGGAAACTAAAGTCTCAATCAAAAACAAAAGAAATGAAAAAGAAATGCCCAAGCAAAGGATTTCAGCACAGGAGAGTAAGAGTAACAAAGGAAATGTTAGCAGTGAAAAATAAAGGGCACTGTAAAACATAAAATGACAGAAATAAGCTCTCATCTATCAATAATTACCCTCAATGTAAATGGCTTTAATTCACCTATAAAAAGACAAAGAGTAACAGAATGCATTAATGTGATGTTTACCAAAGATCGCTTGGCTGGACCTTAGAAACAAAAACACTTAGTTCTAGAACAGTGACAGACACACTGACAGATGGAACAACACGGAGAATTCTGATGTAAATCTATCCACTTATTGTCACCTCATCTAAATCAATGCTCCAAAGTCCATCAAGTGGGGGAAAGACAGCCTTTTTCACAAATAGCACTGGCAAACTGAGTGCTATCATATGGAGGAAACTAGAGAGCATTATTCTGAGTGAAATCACAAAGGGTGAAATTTTACAGGACACCAGTACTGTAAAAACTCATGAAGAGGTTTGCATTATAAAGAAACAATCTTTGAAAGTTATCGAGGAGGAGAGTAGTGGGGATTAAAATATACTAATTAGATAATAGGTAAGTGGTAACTTTGATGAAGGATAAGACAGTGCACACTACCGGGGAAGCCAGCACGATCTGAATAGGGTGAGGTCACAGAATCTCCACAGACATGTCTAAACTCCCTGAGGGACCAAACTGCTTTTCTGAAGGCTGTAGAGACCAAGACTCATGGAATGTCTAGCTTAGTTGTTGTAACATCGTTTATAAAGAAAATGTTTTACATTCTGCATTGATGAGCAGCTTCTGGGGTCTCAAAAGCCTGTGAGGTACTATCTAGGGTAGTCCACTGTACTTAACCCTTGGGGAGCAAGGAAGAATGTTAAAATCTAAAGAAGCAAGCAAAGGAAAGATTAGTACAGAGGACTAGTGGACCACATCTACGATAACCTCCAACAGACTGAAGCCAGAGCAACTAGGTGGTACCTAGCTAGTACCACTGACTGCTCTATGGAAATCACAACAGAAAGTTCTGGAAAGAGCTGGAGAAAAATGTAGAATAAAATTCTAACTCAAAAAGCAATACCAGATATGTTGGCCTGAGAGAACCCAGAGAAATCCTGAAATATGATCCGCAGACACTGGTTCAGCTCAGTTAAAAATTCACTCTTGAGGCTCACCCTTCAGCCAAACATTAACAGGCCAACACAGCAAAATGACACTGAAGGTACTGCCAGCCCAAGGACAAAGACTAGAAGCCAGGAGTGGACGAAAAAAAAAAAAAAAAAAAAAAAAACCGTACCCTGTTGAGTGCACTGCAACTCATGGTGACACCATATCACAGAGTAGAATTGCCTCATCCTGGTTATCAGACATAGCATTTAACCACTATACCCCCAGGGTTTCCAAGAGTGTACAGGAAGGCTGTCAATAGTAAATGTAAGATTGATAAGGAGGGGTGCTGACATCTGTTAACCAATGTCATAAAACAAAATGTGTATTAACTGTTTAATGTGAAACTGGTTTGTTGTGTAAACCTTCATCTAAAATACAATTTTAAAAAAGGAAAACTTGTGGGGCAAGAACTTTGTTAATAAGAGTAACAACTTGGAAAAGGAGGGTAAGAATGTTTTGCACAATTCAAAGTGTATCACTGTTACTAAATTTAACATGTGGAAATTTGAACTGCTGTATGTTTTTGCTGTGTATGTTCTCAGCAAAAAAAATAAAAAAATAAAAATAAAAAACCAAAAACATAATGTTAGTGGGAAAAAAAGACAGATTTTTCAGGTCTTATCTCAGATCTAGTAAAACTTAGGTAACGTTGACACACAGAAAATTTAACCATTCAGTTTAGTGCCTTGATTTGACTCCATGATGGTGCGTTCAATCAATCAATTACTTTATGAAAATATAAATTTATTCATTCATTAAGCACTTTTCTGAACAGGCTCCAGAGGCATTGACAAAATCAAAATCCTAATTTTTAAAATTTATAATTTAAGAAATGGCCTACATTGGGTATAGGCTGGGCTGGGCAAAATGTTATATGTGATATTAATATGAGATTAATTTGTCACTAGAAATATGGAATATTTTGATTAATAGAGGATGGCCTCAGAAGTGGAAGTGGGGGCATCAGTAGAGGTGGAAGTATGTGTTGTGTTCTTTTCTCTTCTCTTCCCTTACCAGTTTCTTTCACTCATCCATCTGCAGGTGGAGCAAAGAAAGGGGGAATTGTATGAAGACAGATTTTTTTTTTCCTTCCTGTGCTGGTATTATTGCAAGATGAGGAGATGTTTAAGTCTGGCTTTTTTCTCTCATGAAAACTTTCATGATCTCTTCAAAGGCTCCCTTGTTGGTCCCTGTGGCTGGAGCTCCTGTGATTCCTACAGAGAGTTCCTCCTTTGCTTGGACATTTTCCCATTGATGTTTTGTTCTTCAAATGTATATTTCACATGGATACTTACTCCTGGGGTCCCATCAAGCCCTCTCATGCAATTACATGACTTAAAATGGCTCAAACCAGTTTCTCTTTTTTATTAGTCTACATCTGTACTATGGGAATAATGCACATGTTCAATAGCCCGTTATCTTGTGACGTTAGTGTCACCGTCTCCCCAGAAGAAAAAGCAATTCATCTCTGCTACATCATCTTTCAGAAGTCCTGATGGCATTCAGACTACAGAGAACACATCTGAAGTGTTTTGAGTAGGCCTCTTGGAGCTCCTACCACTGGACTTGAGGTAAGGGGCAGAAATCACTCCTTGTCGTTTTGGTAGACGAAACTTAGATCACAGTAACCTGAAGTCAACCTTCAAAACTTTCTCAAAATATCCTTTTCCTTTTCAGATTTCTGAGTCTTTCATGGTTTCTAACTGTTACAGTGTAAATGGACTAACAGTTAGAAAACTGTATACTTACCCTTCGTCAAGCCACATCCATTGAATTTTGAAGCCTAGGTCAAAACATCCTTCTTAATGACTTTGTTACCATGTTAGTAAACATAATCTTTTAGATTCCTAAAACAGGTCTTTCCTGAGTGAATGCCCATTGATCTCTGATTGTTGGCTCTACTTGTGCTGTGTGGTTCTCTCTTTCACTGTTTTCTTGTTTTCTATTTTAATATGCTTTCACAGCACTTGGCTTGGCTAGGATGAAGAATAATTCAAAGTCTAGCTGTATGCTTGTGAAATAAAGTAACTTTAAGAAAATGGGACAAGGACACCGAGATTGTTATTACATACGCTATGCATATGTATAGTTCATTATATGGTTTGTATACTAAACACCAGCTATCAACCCACCTAGTTTCAATTGTCCAATAAGAATAGGGTTAACTTCTTTCAGATATTTTCTTGGTCACCTTCTTCAAGCTTCTGCTCAAAACTCATTAATGAATCCTCCTGTAAATAGTAAACATAATACTGAAAATATTCTTTTCTCTTCCCCTTTTTATACTTTTAATCATCCATACATGGCTGTTGATTTTTCCTGAAGTATTTATCACTTTCCAGCACACTATACGGGTTATTTTCTTATTATATTCAATGTTTATGACCTGTTTTTCTACCCCAGATTCCTCTGCTTTGTGGTCCAACCTCCCTATATGGGTCACTTTAGAATGCTAGCTTTGTAAAATAAGGCTTTAAGTTAGTTTTGTTCTTTGATGTGTCCCAAGTACCAAAAAGTGTGTGGAGCATATCATGTGGACAACACACAGATGTTGAACAAATGAATCTGTCTACAATATACAACTTTGTGAAGTAGATTTACATCTTCCATGAAGATAAATGATGAGAGTGAGAGACAGGGAGGAAGACAGAGAGTGAGATAACACCAGATAAGCTCAAAACTTTGGGAAAAAAAAGATCTCCTGAGTAGGAGAGATGATCAAAATGGAAACTACTGAATAATAGCTAGGCTTACTATTGCTTTCTATCAAAAAAAAAAAGGAAGAAAACCAACATCATACCTCTTATTAATAAAATTTCATGAGCACATTTTGTCTCAATTTATATTTCATGGCATCCAGGTGCTAAGTGCAATTTCAAGCATACTCTACCCAGCCATAAATTATACTGTAAATCATCACTTTAGTAATGGGCTCTTTATTTTTCACGCTGATTTCCTTTAAGTGCTTCACTCTCAGGTCTCTGGTCATGACCATATGCTTTCCGTTCCTTTCGCGTATTTGAATATAGAGCCATATTGGTTATTCCCAGGTTTTTCTTTCCTTTTTTTTTTTAAATGAACTCTGTGTTACTCAAAACTGCTTTTTTTTCCAGATTCAGAACAAAGTGGAAATCTATCACAGAAAACCAACATGTAGCAAGCTTTGTTTTTCTTTGCATCACTCCTAAGATTATTCTGAAAACATTTTCTTGAAAAAGATGAAAATGTGACCACTTTCAAATAAAAAAATGCTTCAAAAAGAAGTAACATAGGTCAAAAAACTGAATTTTTGAGAACTTTGACATATTAAAATATGTGTTATTTTTCTTGTTTTTTTATTCTCTCTTTTATCTGGGAGTAGGTAAACATAGTGCTAATATGCATGACATAAGAAGTAAACAATAGTTTATGAATATATATCTTTAAAATTTTATTGCTCTCAACTAATCAACTATTGCATTTTTTTAAATCTTTCTCAGAAGTTTTCCTCAAAATTAATTCTTTTGCATCATCACATTCAAACCCCTAGGCAATCTTGGGTTGCTGTCAGGGCAAATGTTTCTTCACTCCGCTGACTCGATGTACTGGTGTCTAGCCTATTCCCAGCTGTTCACTTTCCCTCGCTTCAGGTTTTGAATTTTATTACTTCAAAGATTACTAATTTTCTTTAAAAGAGAATTTTAACAAAAATGTTATCCACTTTAAGATTCTAAAATATCACATTTAACCATAATACCCAGTTATTATATTTATCTTGACACCAATTATGTGAAGATGTGATAGGAAGGAATTATTACACTTATTTCTCTCTGGGTTATCCAGAAAATATGATTCCTTTCTGTACTTTTAAAGTGTTTCCAGTATTAAGTGGAAAATTAAAATAATTCTTACAGAGGATTCACAGATGTTACATTGTGCTAGTGGAGATCAATGGTTTTAAGAATGGTTCTGAATCCACCAAGGGAGAATAGAAGAAAGGAAGCTTTATTTAGAAAGTTTACACTGTCGCAGGGAATTTATCCATTTGTCCAAATGCTAGAGGCAAGAGCAATTATGTCTGTCAGTTTCTAATCAGCATGTTTTAGTTTTGGGGCACAGTATTTTAAACTGCAATGGAAATGTGTTTCCAGTAAATGTGAATGCTTATTATTGTCTTCCATATCTAAATTTAATATTGAAATAATCATTTAAATATTATTCCTTTTTTGTTGTGAAGTTATTTTGCCAACTTAATCTTTTTCATGGTTTTAATTTAGTGACATCAATGACATCAGTCATGTTGTACAACCTTTACCAATATTTGTGACCAAATTTTCCATCAACGTAAACAGAAGCTCGATGCTTCCTAACCAACGACTCTCCTCTGTTCTCTCTCTCCTGTCCCTGGTAATCACTAATAAACTTTGATAGCTGTATATTCTCATATTCCAGGTATTTCATGAGTAAAGTGATACCATGTAATTCCTTCTGTGGCTGCTTTAGAAAGTCAATGTTTTTAAACACATATGAAGAATTATTAATATTTTGCAAATGAAAAATTTTTGATTGTTGGGTGAGTTATGTAAATGGTAGAATTATTTATCTAGGATTTTCAGGACAAAGAAATCTCTTATTGAAGTATATTCTGTTTGTAACTTGTCAAACTTCAGTTTCTTTCCTTGATATTTTTTCATTTTTTTTCCTGATTGATATAAAAATATTTCTAAAATGTAAGATGCATTCCATTGTCTTCTTTAGCAGAGTATTTGTATATTCCATACAAATTCTGCCTAAACGAATTCTTACATTTTTTCGTCATTCATTCAAATATATATAAAAAACCCATTGCCACTGAGTCAGGTACGACTCAGTGTGACCCTATATATGTATATAATAATGATGCCCTGAAGAAATACTAAAATGTTGCACTTTTTGGAGGTTCTGCAACAGCCCTGGTTGGGTTTATTCAGTGTTGAACTATCTGTACTACTCCCTGTAACATCTTTTCTCTCATCAACATTTTTCAAGGCTCCCATCTTTTTTGATCATTGAACCACCATAAAGATCTTTAAAAAATATGTAACAGATACCCCATTTTTCAAAATTTATTGTTAGTAATATTGTTATAAGGTAGTTAATTTTAACATGTTTTTAAAACCCCTCATAGGATTCTTTGTTCAGTCAGGTTCAGGAAAATATTATTCTAATTACTACACTCTCTTGGTCTATTAGCTGGAATTAAGATAATTTAGTATCCAATATTTCTTGCCGCCAGTATGAAGTGAGAGCATCAGTGAATTATCAGAACAAATTGGACTTTTATCTCTCCTATTTTTTGCTATTTTTCCAAAAGTGTTAGTTTCAGTTATACATGGAGAGTGAATTTAGCTTTTTTTTGTAGCTGTCTTTCATTTGGTTAGAAAATAGCTTGAATCTCTTTTAGTTTAAGTTTGGAGAATCTACATAGCCAACCGTGTATATCTTCTGATAATTTTCTGTATTGTTGTTCACCTATTTTTGTTATCAGCACTTTTTGGCTTCCTTTCACTGGTGTAAGCTGCTACTTCTTTTCTGATAAATGTTGTCAACCCCCTTGATCAGTCTCACTAGGACTGCAGTCAAGGCCTGCCACATATGCTATGAGTCTACGATCCACTAAAGACCAGGTGGTTATATGGTTATATGGTGATATGCTCTTTTTAGGAAATGAATCACAATGGTTTTAGTCTCTTTCACAGCTCTCTATTTTGTTCTTTCTTTGTTTTAATTTAGTGGACACAACTCCATGATTATAAGGATTGTAGGTTAAATAATAAATCTTTAAATTAGCTTAGAGTCTATGTAGCTTATAGACCAGGCTTTAGGAAAACCATTCTTGTGTTCTAAAGCCCCTCCCTGTCTCTTTTGAGTGTAAACTCTGCTACAAAGCTAGTTGGCTGGAAGTCTGACAACAAACAAGACACAATAAAATAGCACAGATTATCTTGTCACAATGCTGGAATTTAACTGAAACCTGTGATTCTGGAAAACAGCCTTGGTTAAGTAAATTCTCTTACTGTTTCTATTCCAGAAAACAGTTTCTCTCCTAGGTGCCCCCTTGCTGGCCGGTGACACAGTCAGACCCAAATTTTCCAAGTTTCCATTCTTTACTTTGGAACTGAACTGCTTGTCCTCACTGAGAAATTAGAAACAAAGTACTCAGTAACTAAATTTTGGTTGTCTATGTCTGTTTTTCCCTGGTCTCCAAACTTTGGCCCACCCTCAGCCTGATACAACATACAATCTCTCCTTAACGAGCTCTCTTGGAGAATAGGTTGACCTTATGACGAAACTTTCTCTGACTTTTACTGTCCAACTGCTTAACCCTCTCAGTCCACCTCTCCACATTCGTTATCTTCTAGCTTTGTTTACTTTCATTTTTATAAAAGTTCTATTCACCTAAGTGTTGAAATAATGGGCGTTTTGTGCAGAGCATTCTCCCTATTGCAATGGCCCTCCCCACTTGTTGCGATAGTGCTCAGCTTGCAGCGGTCACTGTCTGCAGAGAGCCTCTTTCAAAGTCTTCTTTATTTACTTATTTTAATTTAGTAAGGGGAAATTTTAAGTCCTTTCACTACTGTGCCTACTATAAAATTGTGTATATATATTTTAATATGTCATTCACTGTGATAGGTTCTGGTTTATGTATTTGCACCCATAAGGTGGTGAATTCTTCAACCAAGACCAAATTAATTTGTCCTCGTAATACTCAGTCTGGCTAAAAAGTACATACTTAATATACGGTTGTTAGACAAATGTATGATGTTGCTCATTATTCCTTTGTACTGTTAAAATACAGGATATAGGTAATAAAAGGACCAAATTAATGAATTATTTTAAAATATGTATGATAAAGTTATTGCTTGCATTATAATTCCTGGGTGAATTACAATGTGTAACTTAACTTAATGCTGTTATGCAATAAAAGTGGCATTTCAAAATTTTCTGTTATAATTAAGTGCAATGTATACATAGTAAGATTCATTCTAAAAAATATATACCTGAATAATCTCTTGAAGTTAGACTATACTGCTATCATTCACTTGCACTAGAAATAGTAAGCAATAACTATAAAATAAATTTAAGGTAATGATAACAGCACAGGAGAAAAGACATAAAGAAGATGAATAATTTAAATAGAAGTATGGCATCGAAATAATTTAGAGAGAGTGTGGTGGAGATGACTCTTTTTCAGTCTTACTCTAATGGTGGCCAAGTTATAGATCTTTATTATTTAGTAAGAAATATTGCTATTGGCATCCCCAGTAACATCCTTCCTTGTGGGAATTGATGATCCAGCAATAAGAGAGTAAGTTTTATCATTTCAACACTTTAAAACTTTTTATTGCATTAAATACTTACAACTTTGGGAAGTAGTCATTAAAATAATCCAATTTTTGTATTTAAAAAAAAACTGTTTTGTAAATTTCTATTGGACTGCTCAGAATGCATTAACAATTAAAATGATTTCATTTCACATTTGGTTTATCTCATCCAAAAATCCATTACTCATATTATGTAAATTCTTCTGTCTTTTCTAGAAAGCACTTGAGACCACATATTCAATGTATAAGATGCAAATAAAAAACCATGTTTGCATACAGTTGTCATCACTAAATATAAGAATACTTTGGAGAGTCTGAGAACCACTGAAGTTGTGTCTGGGTCTCAGATCACTCTCCACTTTGAAAGCACAGAGTTGATATGACTGTGTCTTTACTAATTTTTTGGAAAATATCAAGTAGATTTGCTGCTATAAAGTGTTTTCTTTTGTTTTTAGGATACCTCAATGGAATTACAAAAATTACATCTTCCCTTTTATAAATCTGGATTTCTGTTTCAAATTATACACTTTCAATGCAGTAAAATACTTGTTTCCTGATTTTAAATATCATCAAAAGCATCTGTGACTAAAAAATAGAAGGACTGGGATTACAACACTGTTGTAATATTACAACACTTCAAATACACCTATTTGTTTATTAATTCATAGATTACAAGGCTCTTGCTATAGTTACAGAGTTTGCGTTGTTGAAGAATACAATTTCTCTCATAGAACTTGTGTTCAATAAGAGAAGAATAGTAATATATAATCAAATAAAGAATATACAATTTCAGGTTGTAATTTATTGTTTGCATAAAAATAAATGAGTAAAGGGTCAATTCACTAGAGAGTATAAACATGAGATTACATAGAAACCATGAAGAAGATTATATGCAATTTTTCAGGTTATGTTAGTGCTGTATGTTTCACTCTAAGTAGGATGATGTCTTAGACTGTGTTCTCTAGAGAAGCTAAATCAATGAAGCATGTAGATGTTTGTATTTAAATATATACATAATTATATATTGCAAGAAAATAGCTGACGTGATTGTAGAGAACAGCAAGTCACAAGTCCATGAGGTAGATATCACGGTGAAGGCTTCTCCTGACACACATAGCTGCAGGGATTGACAAACTCAAGTTTGTCAAATCAGACAACCACCTGCTTGCTCCTGGGCTGTGGAGGCTGACAAATCTAAGATCAGCAGGTTAGGATGACCAGATGTAGACTGTGGAAGCCAACCAATTCCAAGTTTGGCAGGCAATATGGCCAGTCTCTGGTTCAAGCAGATGATGAGCTGAATTCAAGATTCAGAGCAAGTCAAAGTCAGGGAGCTTTGCCAAAAAGCCCATAGGTATTGGAAGGAGGCCACTCCCTGAGGAAACTATTCTTGCAGCTGATTGGCTGATCGTATCAGATTACATCATGGAAATGATAATATTATGTCACAAAATGGAGGATAACCACATCATTACAGAATTGCCAAGTTACACAGTTATGTAACTGCCAAGTTATGCCATTACATAACTACATCATCACATAACTGCCAAACCACTCAGAATCATGGTCTAGCCAAGTTAACCTACAACCTTAACCATCACAGATAGAAAGGCATAGAATGATCCTGACTGTGGAAATGAAATAATTTTATTTAAAGATCTCTTGGACGTTATTGGAGTAATCAACTGCAAGAGAGCAGGGGTAGAAGCAGAAATAATTTAGAAGCTTTAGAAGTATTCACACCCAAACAATAGAGGATTAAAAAACAAATAGTTGGCAAGGTGGTAATCAAGTTGTTTATGATAAATACTTATGTCCTAAATATATTTTAGTGGTAAAGACAGTAGGAGTCATGGGTGTGCATGAGTGTGAAATTGTTTTTGTAGTGAATGTTTGGATAAATTGGGGCTTCTTCTCTGTTTAAATATCTTAAATTGAAACACCAGCAATATGTCAACTCTTTTTTTTCTTTCCATCTTGAGTTCTCAGTGTCCCTTTGTCATTTGTCCCATTTTCCAGTATCTTCTTGCCTTCTTGTCTTTAATTTTGGGCAGGTGCTGACCATCTGGCCTACTGTACTTGATTGAACTAAGATGCATGTTTCTCACCTGTAATTCTTACTTATTCCATGAAACCCCTCTCGCCACACACACACACAGAAAACAAAAATAAAAATTACTGCTGTCAACTTGGTTCTGAATCAGAGCAATCCTGTAGGACAGAGTACAATTGCCCCATAGGGTTTCCAAGAAGGGCTGTTGGATTCAAACTGACAGCTTCTGAGTCAGCAGCCATACTGCACTGTTGCTCTTAACAGGTGCAGCAGCGACTGATCGGCTTGTCTAATCTTTGGCTGAAGGGTGGGCTTCATGAGTGGTTTCAGCTCAGATTCAGCCAAGAGTCCAGGAGGACATTATTTCAGAGGAGTCAATCTATTTTGAGATATAAAAGAGATTAAACAAACAGGGATAAAATATACCAAGCCATATGAAAATTGCCCAGGATCAGAAGCTCAAAGATCTTCTAGTGCCAACAGAGAGAAAGAGAATTCCCCTAGTGCCTACTCTGAATTTGAACTCCTAGCCATCTAAACTGTAAGATAATAAATTTCTGTTAAGTCCACACTTTTGTCATAACTAAGACAATGTATTTGAAAATCATGTCTGTTCCTGTAGATCTCACTTAGGGATAAATGATTACATATGTTGTTAAACCAAACTAAGGAAATTGTTGTTAATGGTGCTAGGGAATAATCAAAATATTATCCAAACCATATCAGATTTGAATTTCACTTTGTTGACGTCTTTTCAAAATTAATTAAATGTCACTTAGTACGCTTTCAAGGAGTCCTGGTGATGTAAAGGTGAGTTGCTTGACTGCTAACAAAAATGTCAGTGGCTCAAAGTCACCCAGCGTTTCCCAGGAAGAAAAGACCTGACAGTCCACTCTGGTAAAGATTATGTCCTGGAAAACTCTATAGAGAAGTTCTGCACTGTCCTATAAAGTGACTATGAGTCAGAATTGACCCAAGGGAACCCAATAACATACTTTCAGTAGGCAGCATGAATTGCCATCAGATTCTATTCAAATTTACTAGATAAAATACAGAAAAGTTTTCTTTTGAGTTTGTATTTTCTATCACCTCATAAATACTTCCCCAAGTAGCTTTAGGAGACCCTGGTAACATAGTAGTAAAGAGCTATGACTGCTGACCATAAAACTGTCAGTTCCAAACGACCGGATGCTCCCTGAAAACTCTATGGGAGTAATCGTACTCTGTCCTATAGAGTTCTTACAAGTTGATCAACTTTGTAGTATTTTTTTTTTTTTTATCTTTTTCTTGGGTAGGGAGAAAAGTGGGAAATATTTGAAAGGTGTTTTTTACACAAATACACTCATTTAAAAATTGATCATTGAAAAATATGTTACATACATGATTTTTCAGTTTGTAAATGAATACTATTTTGTAACAATTTTTTTCTTTTGACTTTTTGAATGATTGTTTGCAATGCTGAGTGAAGAATGGCATTAATCTGTCTTTTTGTCCTTAGTTTTATACAAAGTAAATAGAAACACTTTTAACAGTCACATGGACTTTAACCAGAAAACTATAGAGAGAAACAAATGAATAATTAGATAATGCAAAGAAAATTTCAAATATAAGAAGGCACACACACACACACACTATACACCTAAAGAGTTATTTATTATAAGTTATTGATATTTGTTTAGCTACTTTTCTGGTTTTGATACTTACTGTGTTCTTTTGCAGTTGTAACAACCATGAAGTATAAAGGATTTCACAATTTCATTTTGCTTCTTTATATTTGATATTTGTTTCTGATTTGATAAATATTTATGTAAGAGAAAAACAAGAAGTAACTAATATTGGCTAGGAAAGTATTTTAGACACATGGTACATCAGGTTTCCCAAACAGCTGTGCCCCTGTACCTCCATCCAAAGCTACTTGTCAGGTTCTGGGCCTTAGTAGAGCAAAGTATGCCAGATCCGCTGGCCTGTGCCAGAATGAGAGAAAGTGGCCTGATGCTGATTCAGATCCAGTTGGAACTGTGTTTAACAACTCCAAGCTGAATTTGTTTTTATTTTTGAAAAATATCTCTTTTCTCTTTCTCTTCATAATGTTGTTTTTGAGAAGATATTGATTGTATATTTTTAAAAAATAACAGCATTTCTCTCTTTATGGAAGTCAAACTTGCCATTTTGTACTTGCAGATCACAAAAATCTCAACCTCTGGAAAATTGGCTCTCATCAGTTCAAACACCACTATTTATCATACTTATTCTGGCAGAAAACTATAGTATGCAGTATACATCCAAGTGATACAAATTTGTATACATCCAAGTCATACAAAGCTTTTGAGTCAATGAACAGTTATTAGCAGGGTTAGTCAGTGAGTTCATTCAGCATGTTAATGAGTTGGTGCTGCCATAACAAAAATACCACAAGTAGGTGGCTTTAAAAAATAGGAATTTATTGCCTCGAGTTTGGGAGACTAGAAGTCTAAATTCAGGTATGGGCTCTGGTGCAGTTTCTTGTTGCTGGTAGTCCAGCAGTGGCTTGCCATTCCTTGGTTTCTGCTATGCCCTTGTGCGTGTGTCTCTGTGTCTGTTCTACTCTTTCAAAAGACAGCAGTCAGAAGTGATTAGATTTAGTATCCACTCTACACTGGTAGGAAACCCCGCTGGTGTAGTGATTAAGTGTTACGTCTGCTTACCAAAAGGTCAGCAGTTCAAATCTTCCAGAACCTCCTTGGAAACTCTATGGAGCAGTTCTGTTCTGCCCTGTGGGGTCACTTTGACTAGGAATTGACTTGATGGCAGTGGGTCTGGGTTTTCTTGGTCTGCTTTGGTATGACATCATTATCGTAACAATCTCCCCCAACTATTTCCACACAAGATTATATAACTTTTGGCAGGGACACTTACCAACACCACAAGATGCATTCTAAGTTTCCAAAGTAGCAGCAGTGAGCTCGCAAATTAAGCAAACTTGACAGATTAAAGCACGTGATGATATATATCTTTTGTGAAAAGTAAACTTAAGATCGTAACAAGTCAAAGGATGAGCAGAAAAATACATTGTGCATGTCTTATGAAAAGCGTCTTATCTTGCACTAACTGTATGAAAATCTTATTTATACTTGCTGCCAGTCACATAAATACCTTTTCCTTAGAAAATAAGCTAACTATAAAAATACACCCTTTATCGCATTAAACATATTGTGTGTAACATGGTCTTATTATCTAGAGTAAAATGAGATACAAAACATTCATTGACATGATAAAATTTCTTCAAAAGTTTAACAGGTTAACCATGAAGAAAATGAAAATGTGAATTTGATTCTCTGGCAGGCATGCAATATTTCAGATCTAAATTATCCCAAATATTATATCATTTACCTAATGCATCGTTAGTTACTGTCATGCTGTTAGGATAAACAAAATTAGAGAATATCGTGCATCTTCCTCCACCATTGTCTCAAAGTAAAAACCAAACCCATTGCTGGAGAGCCAATTCTTACTCACAGCAACCCTTTAGGATAGAAGGAAACTGCCCCATAGGATTTCCAAGGAATGGCCGGTGAATTCTAACTGTCTGCCTTTTGGTTAACAGTTAACCACCCTTAGCCACTTTTAGCTCTTAACCATTGTGACACCATCATCCTCAGTGAAGCCTGGATTATTAAGTTGTCTTTTCTTCTGTAGATCTTATAATTCTTTTTTGGGAAAATATTGTGAAAATTATTATCTACCTGAAAATAGGGTACAATAATTAGCCCACAGAATTAATGTAAATTAAAACCCAATCTCTACTTATAGCTGTCCTATAGCACAGAGTAGAAGTGTCACATAGAGTTTCCAGTGAGCACCTGATGGTTTTGAACTGTTGACCTTCCATTTAACAGCAGTAATATTTAGCCATCACACTACCAGGGTTGCATATTTTATGTTTGGGGAAGTTTAATAAGCATTAGTTACTGTTTATTTTAAAATTATAAGCTATTGCCATCAATTTGATGCTGACTCATAGGGACCTTATAGGACAGAGTAGAGCTGCCCTATGGGGTTTACAAGGAGCAGCTGGTGGATTTGAACTCCTGACCTTTTGGTTTGCAGCCTGGGCTTTTAACCACTATGAAACCAGGGCTCCAAAGTTGCCATTAAACTGCACCAGATTGGAATGGTTTATTTTACTAAAGAAGACAGTTGCAGTACTATACTAACATTTTCTAGTGAATGTAGATCACTAGTGTAAAATCTAATCCAGATCACTTTAATCCTTACAAACTTGAGAAATAAAGTAAGAATTTGGGAGGCTTTCTGAATGCTTTATGCCTAGATGGCAGTAAGGGTTCATATACATAGTTTAAAAAAATGCTGTTGAGTCAATTTGGATACTACCTCTTAAATGGTTGAAGTTTGAGCTTCCAGACTAAGACAGACTAGGAACAAGGATCCAGCATTCTGTTTCTGAAAAGCATTATCCAGTGAAAATCTTAGGAATCGCAACAGAATGTTGTCTGAATACAGCACTGGAGGTGAGCCACTCAGGGGGAAGGCACTCAGAAGGTGGTTGGGGAAGGGCTGCTTCCTCAAAGCACAATTGGCTTTAAGGATGTGGATGGAGTAAAACCTACAGAACCTTCATTTGCTGATGGGGCACAACTCAAAATGAGAAGAAACAGCTGCCGACATCCATTAACTTACCCATAGAGTTTCCAAGCAGTGCCTGTTAGATCTGAACTACGGACCTTTCGGTTACCAGTGGTGGCTCTTGACCACTACACCAACTGGGTTTCCCACCTTTACAATACATATATTTTATCTATATGCATACATATACACATACACATGCCATATATATATACATATATCATATATGAACAATTCTTTTTGGATTATTTACTACTTATATTTCCAGTCCTACTTTGGCACAGTGATTAAGAGCTACAATGTAGTATGGCTGCTAACCAAAAGATTAGCAGTTAAATCCATCAGCTACTCTTTGGAAACCTTACACAGGCAGTACTACTCTGTCCTATAGGGCCACTATGAGTTGAGATAGACTTGATGGTAGTAGATTTGGCCTCCTCTATGTGTCTATCAGTATGTTGTACTGTGGGGGTTTGTGTGTTGCTGTGATGATGGAAATTATGCTGTCTGTATTTAGATGCCAGTAGGGTCACCCATAGTAGACAAGTTTCAAGACTAAGGTAGACTAGGAAGAAGGACCTGGCAGTCTGCTTCTAAAAAGCATTGGCCAATGAAAACCTTATGAATAGCACAGACAACTGTCTGAATACAGTTCTGGAAGATGAGCCCGTCAGTTTGGAAGACATTCAAAAGATGACCGTAGAGCTGCCTACGCAAAGGGCAGTCGATCTCAATGATGGAGTCAAGTGTGGTTGGAAGAAGAAAATACTATAAAGATGTTCACTTATGTTTCATTAGCTGCAAAGGCATTTGACTGCATAGATCATAACAAATTATGGATAACACTGAGGAGAAGGGGAATTCCAGAACACTTAATTGTCCTTGTGAGCAATCTGTACATGGATCAAGAGACAGTCCTTGAACAAAAGAAGGGCTGCTATATGGTTTAAAGTCAGGAAAAGTGTGCAGTATGTCTATTAAATCTTTATGCAAAGCAAATAATCCAAGAATTTGGACTGTAAGAAGAACAGGCCATCAGCATTTGAAGAAGATTCATTAACCTCCTGTGTTAAACAGATAACACAACTTTACCTGCTGAAAGCAAATAAAACTTAAAATACTTCCTGATGAAGATCATAGACCACAGCCTTCGGTATGGATTATACCTCAACATGAAGAAAACAAAAAGCATCACAACTAGACCAGTAAATAACATCGTGAAAAATGGAGAAAAGATTGAGGTTGTCAAAGGTTTCATTTTACTTGGATTCATCATCACCGCCCATGGAAGCAGTAATTAAGAGATGCAAAGAACCATTGCTCTGGACAAAGCTGATGTAAAAGACTTTAAAGACTAAGGTATACTGAACCCAAGTTACGGGATTTTCATTCACAGCATATGTATATGAAAGCTGGACAATAAATAAGGAAGACAGAAGAAGAAGCGATGTCTTTGAATTGTAGTGTTAGAGAAGAATATTGAATATACTGTAGACTGCCAAAAGAAAACACAGATCTGTCCTGGAAGAAGTGTAAGCAGAGTGGTTCTTAGGAGCAAGGATGGTGAGAGTACACCTTCCACACTTTCGGCATGTTGTTTGGAGGGATCCATCCCTGGAGAAGGACACAGTGCCTTGTAAATCAGAGGGTCACCAAAAAAAGAAGGGACACCCTCAACAGGATAGATTGACACAGTGTCTGCCAAAAAGGGGCATGGTGCATGACTTAGCAGTATTCCATTCTGTTGTACATGGGGTTGTTATGGGTCAGAACAAACTCAATGACACCTAACAATAACAACAACAATCTGCTGTAACAATATGTCCCCCTTGAATTTATGTTTACTTGAATTTTGCCAATATTCAGTGACTTGATGAGTTCCAATCAGTAAAACTTTATCATATGAGGATTTTCTGGACATTAGGCGAGATAGTAACTGAGATGTTTCCACAAACAAACGTGGCTCTGGAAATGCTCACTTGTTGATGCCAAGAAATCTGGAACACAGTTACCAGACCAATTGTCTTAGAAAGTTCCATATTTATGCCTATTCTAAAGAAAGGTGATCCACCTGAATGTGGAAACTATTGAACTATGTCATTAATATCATATACTTGTAAAATTTTGCTCAAGATTATTCAAAATCACCTGCAGCAATATATCAATAGGGAACTGCCAGAAATTCAGGCTGGATTCATAAAAGGATGTGAAACTAGTGATATCATTGTTGGTGTCAGACGGATCACGGTTGACAGCAGAGAATACAAGAAAGATGCTTGCCTGTGTTTTATTGACTAAGCAGAGGGATTTGACTGTGGATTGTAACAAACTATGGATAAAATTGTGAGGAATGGGAATACCAGAACACCTAATAGTGCCCATGAGGAACGGGTACACAGATCAAGAGGCAGTTGTACTGACAGAACAAGGGGATTCTGAATGGTTTAAAGTCAGGAAAGATGTGTGTCAGGGTTGTTTCCTTTCACCATACCTACTCAGTCCTTATGCTGAGCAACTACTCTGAGAAGCTGGACTACGTGAAGAAGAACAGAGGATTAAGACTGGAGGAAGACTTACTAACAACCTGCATTACACAGATGATGTAACCTTGCTTGCTGAAAGTGAAAAGGTACAATTCACACAGAAGGCAATCCACAGCCTTCAATGTGGTTTGCAACTCAGCATCAAGAAAACAAAAAGCCTCACAACTAGAGAAGTAAACAACATCTTGATAAATGAAGAGAAGTTTGAGGCTGTCACGGACTTCATTTTACTTCAGTCCACAGTCAACAACCACAGAAATAGCAGTCAAGATATCAAAAAAAGTATTGCAATTTGTAAATCTGTTGCAAATGTCCTCTTTAAAGTGTTGAAAAGCAAAAATACCGCCTTGAGGACTAATGCGTGCCTGACCAAAGCTATGGTATTTTCAACCATATCATATGTCTGTGACAGCCAGGCAGTGGATAAGGAAGACAAAAGAAGAACTGATTCCTTTGAATTGTTGTGCTGGAGAAGAATATTGAATAAATGAGGATTGTCAAAAAAACGAACAAGTTGAAGTTGGAAGAAGTACAATGAAAATGCTCACTAGAAGCAAGGATGGTGAGATTATGTCTTATGCACTTTGGACATGTTGTCAAGAAAGATCAGTCCCAGGAAAAGAATGTCATGCTTGATAAAATGCCGAGTTATTAGAAGACAGGAATACCCTCAACAAGATAGACAGACACAGACTCTGCAACGACGGGCTCAAGCACAGCAAGAAATCTGAGGCTGGCGCAACATCAGGCAGTGTTTAGTTTTGTGGTGCATAGGGCCAGTAGGAGTTGGAACCCAACAACGACACCTAATAATAACTACAACAGATGGGAAATAATTTTTGAGTACCTATTTTTAATAATTAGTTCTAAGTTTCCAAAGAGGGGGACTATTTCCCCAGAAAGAGAAATGCTTAAGCAATGATTTTGGTACTCAAGTTTTAGAAATTCAATTGAGGAGATTTAATATTAATTGGGAGATATAAATAGCATCCAAAAGTCAACTGTTTTTTTAATTAACGCTAACAAATGTAGAGATGAAAATCACCTGTCTTCAATAAGAATGATATATGTAAAAAAATAAACATTTAAATGCAACATACACAAATAGGTTTATTACTTGCCAAACAAATATCTCATTTCTATCCTCTGATATTTTCTAATATACATAGTTATGATTAACGTAAGTAAATGAAAACAGACAAATGTGTTGTAATGACTTCTAAGGTATCCAGGCACATTTAAAAATAGGTAATTTATATTGGATTCATATTGAAATAATGTATGAGGTTAAAAAATAATATTTATCCAATAATTGTTTAAGCACATAGCTTATGATTCCAGCTTTGTTTTTTGGGGAGGTGGTTACTAACAAAGTTTCAAAATGAAGGACCCTTCTGTAATGAGGTGTGACAGTGCAGTGATGGAGTTCTGATGACACTCCTTGCTGACTTCATGACATATCTCCCTCAGATGCCTCTGAGGTTGCCCTTAGTTGCACTAATATTAAACAGTTACTAAATTTTCTACACTTGGAAGATTTAACTGAATTTAAAGCTACCTAGGGGCCCATAAAGTTATCATTTTGTAGCCTAGAAACATACTCAAAATTAAATGCTAACTATGGGGAAAATTGCATAAGGTAAATAAAAGGCAGAATAAGAGAAACTTGCAGAGAATTCCTCTAAAACCATTTTGTGATCTTGTATCTCCAGGGACTTTTGAAATTCTCCATGGTCCTAAAACAGAGATTCTTCCAACTGTTACTTTAGATCTCCCTTAGTTTGAAATACAGAACTAAATTGTGACAGGCAATGGTACTCATCTATGAATATCCTAAGTCACGAGATAGAGCCCAGAGAAAGAGGAAATTGCTAATCCCCTCATTTTTAGAAAAGAATAAAGAATCACTTAAAAGCAGCTGGCAGGAGAAAATTCAAGTTGCCTTTTGAGAAAGTTAACTGTCACGAGTATTTGATGAGTAACTGCAACACGGAGGAGAGGCAGAAACCAAACTGGAGGGACCTTCTGCTCAACAGAACACCTGCTGTCGTTCTTGGAAATCAACACATTTGGGGACATGGACTAGCTTAATGGTTATCCAAATTAATTAATGCCAAGTAGAAACCAAAAGATTGACTACTGGGCGATCTACAGAGATACTGAGAAAAGAATATTATTTTTCTATATAGGGATGGTAGAAATGGGCAATTTCATTATAGGCAAAGAGATACTGAAAGTAGTTCTAAGAATCCTTAAGATTTTAATCATTAAGAACATGCAAGAAATTAGATGATAGTAAGAGAACTGTACTGTAAGATATTGTATGTTACTTGGCTAGTAATTTATGTAGCAACCATAACTATATCTAGAGTCTTGATGTTATGTGATGCCATCTCTGTAATGTTTGTTAAATAAATGATGCTTGTATGTTCTAATGCCTTATAATTACATGATCTAAAGAGATTCAAATTTACTTTTAGAAATTATGAGAAATTTAAGTCATTGAATGTACTAAAATAAATAGGCCAAAAGCCAAGTGCCGTCCTGGCCCCTAGGGTCTCCATGAGAAAATAAATAATACATATTAATAATGTTCCCCAAGCGTATAGTACCATACTGCCCCCAGATGTTTAAGGCATATTGTATTTTACAATATCACACAAACACACACACTCACACACACATACAAAAACCAGGCTAACAATTAAGTTCAAACACTCATCCTAGAAAAAGTGCTACATGTGTCACTGCTGATATCACTACAGCCACCTTCGATGTACTCACCTTGAGAAGTTGGGCACTGACACCAGCACCTAGTCCACACTTCGAAGCAATTCTGGAACTGTTTTTCTGGGATGGCTATTTGAATTGCTATTGTATTATCTTTGATGTCTTGAATGTCATCAAAATGTCTTCCTTTCATCTTTGGGTGAAGAAAAAAGTCATTGGGGGCCGCAGGTGAGTAGGGAGGGCGTTCCAATACAGTTATTTGTTTACTGGCTAAAAACTCCCTCACAGACAACGATACAGTTAAGTTCCCAACTTGCCACTGTGCATAATGGCCATTCTAGAAAGCATTCCAAAATGACTTTGAAGGATGGGCTAGGCTCTGGGGTCAGTGCATAGCTTCCCAAGGTGAGTGCCTCAAAGGTGACTATAGTGAAGTTCAGCCATGACATATGTAGCACTTAGATTAAGTTCGCAGACTTAATGTACATATACACATAACATATGTACACATAACATAGACATATATTTTGTCAAACTTTATATATATATATACATACACACATCTGTACACAGAATATAGACATACATTTTTAGCACAGATTTTATTAAGATAGCTATGCTGTAGTGTTAAATTACAATGCTAATTTTGAATAATCTTAACAGTGAGTTCCTGGGTGGTGCAAATTGTTAAAAGATTAATGACTAGAACACCCAGAGGCACCTTGAAAGACAGACCAGGTGATCTACACCCAAAAGGTCATAGCCTTGAGAACACTGTGGAGTAGTTCCACTCTGCCCACAAGGGATCACCATCATAAATTGGAGTGGATTTTCCTCTTTCCTCCCTTTCTCCCTTCTTCCCTTCCTCGCTTCCTCCCTCCCTTCCTTCTTTCCTTCCTTTTCTCCCTCCCTCCCTCTCTCTTTTCCTTTCTCCTCCCTCCCTCCCTTCCCCACTCTTCCCCTCTCCTCCCCTCCCGTCCTGTGTCTGTCCCTGTCTTGTATACCCTCACACTCTAACACTCTCTAGCCCCCTCTCTAGCCCCCTCTCTTTAGCTGTCACTCTTTGCTTCTCTATCTTTCCCTCTCTCCCTACGTTCCTCCTTTCCTTCCTTTGTTTAACTGTAGTTAGATGAAGATTTACAGAGCAAACTCGTTTCTCACTAAACAGCACACACACTGTTTTATGACAATGGATAACAACCTGCAATATGCTAATAGTCTCCATTCTCAACTTTGTAGTCCCTGAGACTGTCTTTCCTGTGCCTTCCTGCCGTCTAGTCCTTGCCGCTGAGCCACTGTGCCCCTGTAGTCTGATGTTGTTTCGTGGGGTTGTCCACTCTGGCTGAAGGTTGAATTTCAGGAATGACTCCAATACTGAGCTAGAAGCCTGTGTGAAGGTGGTATCTTCAGAAGTTTGTCAGTCAGGCCAGCGTATCTGGTCTTTCTTTTGAATTTAGGATCGTGTTCTACATTTTTCTCGAGCTATGCCTGGGACCCTTTATTGTGATTCCTGTCAGAGCGGTCCAAGTGGTGGCCCCCAGATACCAACTAGCTCTGTCAGATCCTTGTATTTGTTTATCTGCCTCCAAGGAATGCAAGGTGGCAGCACTTCTCCCCCTCACTTTTGCCATAATAAACCTATGAAGACTGGATTAATATCTTGCAGAAATACTTAAGAATTAATGGGAGATTTTCCGTGCTGATTGTGAAAACAATTTCATATGGTGAAGATTCTATCAATCTGGATTGGCGAGATATTGCAGAGAGGACACACACCTGTTGTTGCTGAATTGGTTCTGACCAATGGCAACTCTATGAGTTATAGAGTGGTGCTGACCATGTGGTTTACTGGGATGTAATCATTATGAAAGGAGATCATCAGAGATTATTTCTTCCATGGCAGTGGTGGGTCAATTCAAATTACCAACTTTGGCGTTAGTAGCTGAGTACCTTGAAAAGATGCTTATACTCACAAATTGACTCAGTGAGGGAGAAGTAAACATTTCTTATTTGGAGGGCATCACAGAATAACCTAGCATGTTTGGATTGGTAGAACCTTCTATTCCCTTTTTCCTATGATTAGATTCACTTTCACTTCCCTGCCCACTTTACTATTTAACTTAATATGCTTAAAACCCTCCCATTTTCATGCAGAGCAATATCAGGGAGCTATGCTCAACTGAGCTAGCTGAGTTGAGGTGCCAGGTATGTGAGTAGCCCATTTAAGCCAAGCAGCCAAAGTAAACCCAACAGTCATGAGTTTAAATATGTGCTGTGGTAGTAAATGCTACAGGATGCCTAAAAAGAAGAATCTGCTCCTCTTGTATTCCTTGTTTCCCCAGGAATGGTACCCAGGCAAGGGTCAGGCTGGTCAGTGCAACAGAGAGAGAATCCATCTCACTGCTGGCGGACACCCAAACACAAGACTCCTGCAGTTCTGTGGATACTGAGCTTCACAAAGGACAGGCAGAATGGTTAACTGTAGAAAAATACTGATAATTATGACAGATTTGGGAAAATTGTCTTAAAGACTTTCTTCTGGCTCCTCAATAAGAAGGCTTCAGCAGAAATGTTTAAGAAAGACCTCTGCCAAAAGCCCAAATAAATAGGACCCTGAACTGTTTCGTTCTGGTTCAAACTCCTGTTAGGGAGTCAGATATACTGTCAGATATACTGACTCTGAACAGATATTTTAACAAGATGATCAGGTAAGTCTTCTGTGTAATAAATTTTGAGAAGCACTGCTCTCCTAGCGGTTCTCAGAATTGGACCAGGGAACTTATTTGAAATGCAAATTATCAGCAGGCATTCAAACCAGAAGGAATGAGTTGGAAACCCTGTGAGTAAAGATGCTTTCTTCAGGAAGCACCTGAGCTAGTCATGCAAATACGAGCAAAAAAAAAAAAAAAAGCCTGAGTAGGGATGCCGTTAGAATGTATCCTGGTCTGACCTCCTTCAGAGTCTGCCGTTACTGGTTGTACATTAAGCCTGGGGAAGGCAGCTTTTCCCTGAAGCCTGCCAGGGTAAAGCTTTTGCTTTTCAGGCCTGAAAAATTACATTGAGGTTTTCAGCCAGGAGCTTGACTTCTCAGGGAGGTATAAATGGTGCTAGTTTAAAAAATATCTACAACATCCAGCTGAACGTCCTGCTTTCTTGAACACCTTATGAATGACAGGATTAATGTTTTCTCAAGATGATGATCAGAGAGGTTCTTGGTCTCTGGAAATGTATCTGCTAGAGATGATGCAAAATAAATAAATAAAAAAGTACACATGGATGAATTAGTTCATTATAACGTAATCGTTGCTGTAATGAAAATATGTATTAAAAGAAATGAAGGAAACAAAGTCTACTTTTACCTGTGCACTTAAGGAGACCTTTGCAGTGGAGGAGTATGTTTGGTTGCTGAACTCACAGGCTAAGGAGCTTAAGGAGAGATGTATAAGGATCTATAATGACACATGATGATGTGGAATGTTGTCTAAACTCAAGGCCAATTTGCCATTCAATATTGTTCAATATAGGGTAGTTGTTGGAACGGGTAAGACTAGACAGCTGGGATGATCCCTAGTCCAATAAATCATATAATGTGTATAAAGGGCTTTATATGTTTATCCATGGCACAATAAGAGACATTGGAAAAATCTCTGACTTCAAATTGAAATGATTTTTGGCATTTAGGGAAACAAAAGCACTGGTTCTGAAGTTCAGGATAGACTACAACGAAGTGAACTAAATGACAGGGTGAACATTGAGAAACCTATGGAAAAGAGTAGCTGTGGAAAATGAGAACAAGGGACATGGCAAAATAAATAAATAAAAGAACAGAACAGTTGCGTAAATGAAAAATATCAATACATCTTATAATTAGATCTGGAGAATTTAGGGGCCTGAGGGGATCTAAGGTATCTCTAAGGCTTCAGGTTTGTAGGGAAACATATGTAAACCTTGACAGAGAAGAGGTATTTCAAGGACTATTGGTTTGAGGAACAAAAGGAGACTGTGATAGATTCAGTTTGAGACGAACTGAATTTGTATTTATCATGAATCTGAATAAAGAAATCTAACAGGAGCTCAATAGTTTTCAATCTCTGATTCATCCGGCTTTGCAAAAGTTTATGGAGATAGAATTGGTCAAGGAAAATATATAGAGTTGAGAGAAGTGAAGATTAAATAAAAGTTGACAAAGAAGACAGGAATATTGCTTCCTTAATTCACATGTGCTAATTCTTCTCTGTGCCTGAGTCCCTGGCTTATTCTCGAGTTATCCTGTGAACAGTAACTGTGTGTCATTCAATTAAGCTTAAATTTTATGAATTAAGGACTTTGCTTTATCCATTTTGTAGTTTAGAGTAGTTATGATAGTGTTTATAATTTAGAATGTTAATAAATATTCATTCAAATTTTAGTCTTTAGTAGAAATATTTAAATATGTAGACACCAGCAGAATTATATATTTGGAATCCAGGTAGCCTGCAAAAGAACATAACTGCAAAATTTTGGTTCCCCAACTACTGTACCATCTGTAAGGCTTGTCCTGCCGTAGGGCTTATGGAGAGCTAGACATTTCCCAGTATATCAAGTGAGACTGCTGTCCTATATTTTTCTAATATGTTGTTTCTTATTATTATCTCTGCAATGTTATTCCCAGTATTCCTTGTTGGGAAGAAATCTGTAGCAAGCTTTTACAAGCTTTAACACTGTAATTGGTCTCAAAAACAAGACAGATAATTTGTTTTGTTCCCCTTGTGGTGACAAGGTCACAGATAAAAACTTATTAAAGACAGAACAACACATCTTTTGAGTTCTCACAGAATCTGGGACATCTTGGTTAGCAGGGTACCTGAGATTTGCAGTAAAATGCATAAATGCAATAAAATCACAAATACTCATTTAGACACACAGCTATTCAGGTTGCTGATTATTAAATGGATATCAGGTTGTCTTATGACTGAAATCTACTTTGTACACATGTCTTGGTAAATATTTTGTTTATCCTTAATGTATTCCATTTGAAGCACTTATTGAAGAAGGCCAGACAATACAGCTTTCAACATAGATTGCATCTCAACATGAATAAAACAAAACTCCTCACAATTAATTGTGCTCATGAGGAACCTGTACATAGGACATGCAATATCCCCTCTTTAGAATATAACAATGTGATATTGCATGGTTGAAAGTAAAGAAAGGTGTGCATAAGAGCTGTATCCTTTCACCGTACTTACCCAATCTGTATGCCGAGCAAATAATCTGAGAAGCTGACTATATGAAGAAGAATGTGGTATTAAGATTAGAGGAAGACTCACTAACAACATGCTATATGCACTTTTTCTTACTGTGGGGGTTTGTGTATTGTTGTAATGCTGGAAGCTATGCCACTGGTATTCAAACCTGGTGACCAGGTTTCAGCTGAGCTTTCAGGCTAAAATAGAATAGGAAGAAGGGACTCGAAAGTCTACTTTTGAAAATAATTAGTCATGATGTAAATTTTACGAATAGCAGTGGAAAACTGTCAGATACAGTAACAGAAAATGAGTCCCCCAGGTTGGAAGGCATTCAAAAGATGTCTGGGGAAGAGCCGCTTCCTTCAAGTGCAGTCGACTTTAACGACGTATGGATAGAGTAAAGCCTTAAGGACTTTCATTTGATGATGTGGCGCGACTCAAACTGAGAAGAAATAGCTGCAAACATCCATTAATAATTAGAACCTGAAACTACAAAGCATGAATCTAGGAAAATTGAAAGTCATCAAAAATGGAACAGAATGCATAAACACTGGTTTTCTAGGCATTATCAAGACAAAACGGGCTAGTATGTGCCATTTTGAAGGGACCAACCATGTGGTCTGTTATGCAAGGAACAACAACTTGAAGAGGACTAATGTTACCCTCAGCATTAAAAAAAAAAAAAAAAAGAAAAGAAATCAAGATCTGTCCTGTCCTGAAACACAATACTGTCATACACTCACAAAGAATACCAGTAAATACAAGGACTGCTAATTAAGTTTGTAAGCTGATCCTAGAAAAAGTGACTGCATAACTCATCAGTGACTATCACTATGGTCACCTTCTAAGTATACTCTTTGGGAAGCTAGGCACTGACGTCAGCACCTAGTCCACCCTTCAAAGCAGTTTTGGAACTCTTTTTTTGGAATGACCATCAAAGCTGTTGTCTTGATGTCTTCTTTTCAGTATTGCTTTTATCTTCAGGTAAAGAAAAACATTATTGGATGCCAGATCAGGTGAGTACAGAAGGTGTTCCAAAACAGTTATTTGTTTACTGGCTAAAAATTTCCTCACAGACAACTATACAATTAAGTTCATCATTTGTCGCCATGCCACCATGCACAATGGCCATTCTAGAAAGAGTTCCATACTTTGTGCTGGCATCAGTGCACAGCTTCCCAGGGGGAGTACGTCAAAGATGATTGTAGTGATATTCAGCAATACGGTATATAGCACTTAAAATAATTAAGTTTGTGGACTTAACTGACAGAACTCATGTGACTACTGTTCAAATTTACTCACCAAAACAAAGGTCGTAGACGAAGTAATTGAGGATTTTTCACTGCTTCTGATATCTAAGATTAATTGAAAATCTATTCAGGTAGTTTAACAGTTACTGGTGACTGGAATGCAAAAGATGGAAACAAATAAGTATTGGTAGCTGGAAAATATGTCCTCAGTGATAGAAATGATGATGATCACATGATATAATTTTGCAAGACCAACGACGTCTTCATTGCAAATAACTTTTTTCACCATTAAGAACAGTAACTGTATACCTGGACCTCACCATATTGAATACACAGAAATCAAACTAACCACATTTAAGGAAACAGATAATGGAAAAGTTCAGTTTGTAGAAGCAGAACAAGTCCAAGGATGAACTTCAGAGTTCATGTGCAAGTTCAAGTTGAAACAAAAGAAAATCAGAACAAGTTCACGAGATCCAAAGTACAATCTTGAGTATATTTCACCTAAATTTACAGATCATCTTAAGAGTATTTTGGAGGTGTTAAACACTAATGACTGTAGACTAGAAAAGTTGTAAAATGGCATCAGGGACATCAGACATGCAGAAAGCAAGAGATCATTAAAAAGATTAAAGACTAAAACAGATGGCAGAATAGATGATGAAAGTTGCCGTTGAACTTCAAGTAGCTAACTGAAACGGAAAAACTGATGAAGTAAAAGAAGTAAACAGATTTCAGGGGACTGCTGAAGAAGACAAAGTTAACGTTATTACCACAAAACAAAGCTTGGAGTCACCTGCTTCAATGCCAGTGTTGAGATAGGGATGAGGTGAGTAACAAGAGGGCTTTATTGTCTGTTGGCATACAAGAGATGGAGAGGAACGAGCTTCTCTAAAAATCTGTCTGCTCATGGCAGACTGACCAGAGGGATTTACAGGTCAGGACCTAAGCTTAGTTGATTGGAAGAATGCCAGTTCTTGAACTGATGAATGTCAATCCCCCTTACAGGTGGATGAGCTGAACTTCTCTGAAGACTCTACCAGGGTCTGTCAGTACCACCCTTGTTTCACTTCCAAGATGGACAGCCGTTGACTAGTTGTCTCACTCCAGGTCTATTGGTTGCTGTTTGTTTCAAGATTTTTAGCAATATTCTGATATTAATGTTTCTATGAATTTTCGCAGAGGACTTTGAAAATGAATAAGAATCTTTAGGAATCATAATACATAAACTGTTTGGTAAATACTGCTCTAGAATAAATGGTGTCCCTCCAAGAAATGATACACTTAAATTTTAACCCCTATGACTATGACTTTTTGGAAATAGGTTTTCCTTTGCTAAGTTAATGAGAGCACACCTGAGTAGGGTGTCCTAAACACAATTCCTTCTGAGCGGTGTCTTATAAAGAGTACAGACACAGGAAGAGGGGCCGTGGTGGTACAGAGGTTAAAGCATACGGCAGCTAATCAAGCGGTCCATGGTTTGAACCCGTCAGCCACTCCTTGGGAGAAAGATATGGCAGTCTGCCTCTGTAAAGATTTATAGCTTTAGAAACCACATAAGACAGCTTGATTCTGCCCTGTAGAGTCTCTGTGAGTGGGAATTGACTAGACAGCGGGTTGTTTTTCTTTTATTTATTTATTTATTTTTGGTGCAGACACCGAGAGACATGAAACCATATGAGGCTGTTCCGACAAGTCAAGGATTTCCAAGGAGTGCCTGAGATTACTAACAAAGAAGTCCTCTCCCTAGGAGACAATGCCTTGCTTTGAACTTTTAGCCTTCAAAACTGTAAGACCATAGATTCCTATTCTTCAGAGTGACCTACTTGTAGTATTTTATATTAAACCACTAGTAAATAAAATAATATGAAAATATACCTTTGGAATACTACTCACGTGTACTAGCTCCATCTTCTTAACTCATGATATTAAATTCAAGAAAACTATGGTGAAAACTGATGAGATTGAAAAGATCTTTGAATAGAGGTGAGAAGACCTGGGTTCTGGGCTCAGTTATACCATTAATGATCTCGAGGAACCTGAGCAAGTCACTTAACTGCACAGGCTCTTCGTTTCTAAATATTGGTTAACCATATTTTGGTTTGCTTTTGTTGGATCCAAGAATATGAAATTGTATTCCTTTTGAGCTATATTAAACAGAATTAGTAATGAAAAGTGCTACTGTGAAGATTAATTTTATTGGTGTAAATGCAAGTGTTCCAGAGAAAGACAAATTAAAGAAATTCAGTTCTACCCATAGTTAACATAATGCAGTAGAGCTATGTCTTCTTAATTGTGAACCCTCATCCTGTGGAAATAGAGAAAATGGGGATCTGCAAGATCTCTTCTCCTTCAGTTAATGAGATAATGCGTAGTGAAATCTTTGAAAGAAGTTATTAAGTATAGTGTATCTCAAATTAATGTTTAATATATTAAATAATCACATAGCCAGCCAAAGCCAAGTGCCATCACATAACACTACTCAATAATCTGAAAGACTGCTGAACTCTGAAGTGAGTCTTTGATCATAGAAATTATCTCTGCTCTGTAATACAGCTATTTTAAAAGTTTGATAAGTTTATAACAAAAAATACACTATCATTGAAAAAATGTTCAGACTTTATTACTAAACATTTCACATATATGGATAGCCACATAATATATTGAAAACACATTAATTTTATCAATCAAGACCGTTACTCAGGAGGAAAGAAACTGCATTAGTGATTTTAACAGAGGAGATTTAATTAGAGGGAATTGGTTCAATTTCCTTAATTTCAGATGTTGAAAGACTAAACAGTGACACGTGGGACACTGGAGTAACACAGAAAGAATATACTGCAGGAATCCACTACTCATGCTAGGGTTGGGGAGAAAGAAAGAGAAAAAAAGGGAGTTATCAGAACCTAACAATTCAGAAAAGAGGCGAGTCAAACTCTGAGCAGGGGACTCTGGCTAGCTTCTGCTCATACCAGTAGAACCAGGTGGGACACAGTTAAGCTGGATCTGGAAGTGAAAGTCAAGTATAGAAGAATATCTTTGGAACCAGGAGATAATGGCTTAAAAACTGTTACATAAACCAAGTTTCAACATCTACTTGAATTTCACCCTTAGTTTTTCTTTTGTTGTTGTTGTTTGTTTTTTTTTTTTTTTAAGGAAATAAGATAAGGAAACAACCATTTTGTTATTTTATGATACATTTTCTTACAATTTCAGATATGTTAAATATGTACATGACAGAATACATACTTTATATCACAGGATGTTTAAAATGCCCACCCCAGAGATTATGATAACTATTTTTCTACCATCATTCTATTTTAAAAGTATATATAAAGGCTAAATCAGAATGTATTAGAACATATGCTTATATGATCAGGTTTGGCAAATTAAAAAAAAAAAAAAAAGTCTCTAACATTGTATCTGGAAAAGTTTACTAATGCCAAAACTTAAGTCCATTTGCTAAGGCTGATAGCAGCAGCCTGGGTAATATCAATTCACAGAAATGTTTCAGGTAGTAACTTGACCCTAACTTTAGTGAACTAAAAACAAGAAGGGGTAGGGGGAACAGTTGCTATGGAGACAGAGAGGGCTGTAGGGCTTACAAGTGGCTAACTTTCTGGGTGAACAGCATATTTTCAGGCCTTACTTCCATGGCATTTTTGGATGAACCTGAACTTCCTTCTTGCAGTTACTAGTCAAGCATTAAACCATTTCTGGCATTCATGGAATCAAAAATCTGACCTAAATATGAATAAACCTTTATAAGGACTTTATGTTTTTTTATTTTACCTAGAAAGCAGCAGTAAGTTTGTACCAATATGGCAAACTATGGTTTCCACAACCTAGTCTTGTAAAAAGACTGAATTTTGTAACTTTTTAATAGTACCATGTATCCTTGGAAGAGAATTTCCTTTCAAGAAAATATTTACCCATTTTGTCTTGCATTTGCTGACTGCTCTTTCTGAAATTTAGAAAGTCTCTTCTAGCTGCCGGATCGCACAGAGGTCCACGCAAAGAAGGAAATAGAAGTTCCGTGTATCACAAACCCCATTTTAAACAGTACAAAAATTGACAAATACATGAGAATATTTTAATAACTTTTGATATCAAACCATTTACTGAATAAATAATACCATATTACAAACAAGCATATTATCATAACAACATGGAAATAGGAAGCATACACGCAGTCATCTTAACTGAAACCCGGAGAGTATAAAACAAATGTTTCATAGAAGTTCATTTAATATTTATATTGAGCATTGTAAGCCATAGATGGAGAATAACCTATTTTTATTATCATATGTAAACCAAAATAGTCCACAAAATACACCTTCAAAAATAAACCACAAACATTTTTTGGTTACAAAGCCTACAATGTCATCAGAATTATTTTGTGTAAGTTTTTATGGGGAAATGAAAACAGCTGTATTCTTAGAGTCCATTCCAGGACAGGATGCAGACATTAATATGGGTTGTGTATGACTCTTGATCAACAACAGCAACTTCTGTTCTGCTTGGCACATGGCACTGCGTATAAGAAACAAAAAGAGAAAAGAATTTGAAATGTGATGTATATGTGTTTGTGCATGTGTGTGTTTCAATTTAAATTTCCTTTTCTTTTCTTCTATTCCATCTAGCAACTTGTAGATTATCAGGTTCAATATACTTCATAAAATAAACAATACATGATCAACCAATGCAGAACAGAAGGACAAACTGCCTAGTTAAAAGTCAAATACAAACCAAAGTAAAGGGGAAGAGACACGAGAGAGTGGGAGAGAGAAAGAATAAAAAGGATAAAAGAACATAGAAGTTAGAAAGAAAAAAAAGAAAACTAAAACTAGAGAACATATGCTTTTGCTCACTCTTTTATTTTTAGTTTGTTCATTTTTGATTTGCAAATTAACGTGTAGCAATCACCGTCTATGTAATTTAATCTGATGACTCAGCAGTAGAATGGATTGGCAGAGGTGAGGTGGGGTTGAGGATATGTTCAATCTGTTAAATTAATTTGATCCTCTGCAAATGGCTAATATCTACCTTTTTGAAAGCATTGTATGTTGAATATCAAAATCATTATTAAATAATTCTACTGATTGAAGAGCCACCAGGAAAGTTTCAGCCATCAAAAGTAAATTAGAAATGAATTAAAATTGATTGAAGCATTCTGTATTTAAACATATTTGCTTATAACTATAACGTTTTTAGAAGACAAAAGCTGAGTTCAAGGATTTTATAATAAATTTATCCATTAATGTATGTTATTTATTATTAATTTTTACTTGTTAGAGAGTATTTGACATTTTGTTCAAAATGGTAAGATAGCCACAAAGAACTGCATTGTCTTCTTGTTACAATTAAGTCTAGAAATTTGTCATAAGCTTAAATATCATTCTATTTTCAAAAAACAGACATAATATAAAAGTGTCACATTTTTAAGTCACTGAAAACTTCAACTTCAAAACATTTAATGTTGCTATATTTGCATACCTTAAATGTGATTATTTTTATCTTTATGAAACAAATCATAAATTTAATGTTGCCTGATAGCCCTCATGGTGGATAAAGTTGTGTGTGTACTTGGATGAGCTGTGATTCTCAGTGGGTTGGCAGTTATGATGTAATGTGGTAGTCATATGATATTGTGATCAATTCCATGATAAGATTTTATACAATGTGATCATCTCTATTTTGGGTTCGGCTATGAGTAGTCAATCAACTGAAAAGGAGGTTTCTTAGGCATGTGTGCTATATTGAATATAAGTGGATATTCTGGCAAGGCTCTGGGGCTTTTACCTATTCTGGACCTTACAGTTGGCTTCTCTTTCTATGACCAGGATTCTCAGGACTTGGGCTAGCAGTTTACCTGTGATCTTGCCTGCTTGTCTTGGGATTCATTGATCTTCACAGCTTGTGAGCAAGAGCCTTGCTGTCTGGCCAACTGGCCTTGTGTTTGCCAGCCCCTGCAGCTAGAGGAATCAGGAGAGGCCTATACCTTGATGCATGGACGTGGGGCCTTCCAATCCCTGCAACTACTTGACCTATTTCCTTTTCATAAATCTTTCTCTCTGTCTCTGTCTTGATCTCTGTTTCTCTCTCTCTCTTTATATACATACTGTTACCTGATTTTGCTTCTCCAGAGAATTCAGCCTAAGACAGGTCTTATCATTTGCCTTTACATTTTAATATTTTATATTAGATAAAATGCACAGAAAACATTTAAAATAAATCCTACTAAAACTAATCTATGATTAAACAAATGTTTTCCAATCTGTACCAAAAGGAGAACTGGACATTTCCCCCCAAGTCAATTCTGACTCACAGCAACTTTATAGGACAGAATATGTGGGTTATATATATATATATATATATATACATATATATATATATATTTAACTATTAGTTACATATGTGAATTCTTATGCTTCGGTTTTGGTGTTTGGTTTTGAGAAACTCCCAACATTTAGCAATTCCAGCAAAAGATACAGTTTGGTTTAAGGGTTAAGAGGACAAGGGGCTTGGGTTTTATTCTTATTTTGTTGCTTTGTTTGTGGAGTTTTAGCATCATTTACATCTCTCAAGCTTCTGAGTTGTCACAATTTAAAAATATTAATAGAAATAAAGCCAACAAATAGAGACTATTCAGTGTTTCTTAAATACCAATGAATATTCTAAGCAATGGGGAAATGGTCTCACTGTTTCATGGGTGTACTCAGACTTCTGTCCTGCTTTAAGAGTAGAGAAACCTGCTCGCAGGTATCTAATTCTCTGTATATGGGCTAGCAAATCTTCTGCAGTCATTTCTCTGTCTCAGAGGGCCAACAAGCCACTATTTTTCTGCCTTCAACATTACAGGTCTCTCTTCTGGGTCTAGGAGGTTCTCTGCATGAAGACCTTGAGTCCAAATGCCACTCAGTGTTTAAAACTCTTCTTGAAGGAATTGGCCTTCATAAAAGCCTAGCAGACTGGCAAAACTAGGCAATCTCCCAGATAGATTACAAGGAGCTCCATCTTATTGGGTGGATTTTCAAGGCACTCTTTTTGTAATAACTGACAAATTCCTTGCAATATCACGGTCCAGTCAATTATCTTGTGGCAATTACAAGCCATGACTGCCAAGTGCCATCGAGTCGAATCCGACTCATGGTGACCCATGACTAGAAAGGACATATAAAAGGGATTTATGGCACCACATAGGTAAGGATTTAGAAAAGATGCAGTGAACACACATGCTTTAAAAAAAGTTCACCCAAGTGAAAATATTCTTTTTTTGTTTGTTTTCTACAAATTATTGCTAAATAAATACGTGTACAAATAAAAGCGATTGAATGATAGAAGCTGTCTGAATGCAGAAAAGTGTGGCTCCCAGGTCCTCTTTAGGAAAACATGATACTCTTTTAAATCCATTCCTATAATCTATTTTATAAAGTGTTTAGAAGCCATGGATGATGTGAAATTGAATGGAAACAATAAAAATAAGAGAAAAATAACTTTTCAAAGAACTTTATATGGGTAATTCTAGGAGGAGGGGTCACTTACAGCACTAAGATGTTATTCCAAGTTTAAAAATTTATACCTCAGAATTAATGAGTATCACATATGAGATGGTATGTGAAAAATAAGTATTATACACTTCTGTTGAAGCATATAACTTCTTTTCTTTTATTTAATATGGCTGAGTGAAAATGTACATTTCCATATAAATTTATATGCCCACCTATATGCAGCTTCCACTGCTCTCCCTGTCTGGTGACAGCACACTATTCCTCTCTGCTCCATACATGCCTCATCCTCCCAACAGTCTCCTTTTCCCTCCTCTCCAACCACTCTCCTTCCTCCAGCCAGAGGTCAGCAGGATGATATCCCATAGATGTATAGAACCATAAAGTGCATCCAATATATGGTCACTCTGCATCACCAAGTCCAATGCATTCGTATCTGAAGGGTGGACCTTCTTTATGATTTATGGGCAAGGGCAGCATCAGGACAAAAATTATCTTAGATTATTTTCAAGTTCAAAAAAAATGATTAAGAAGGTTATACCACGAAGTTCCTCAGACTGTTTCTGTATGCATAATTGCTGTAATGATTTTTCACTAATACTTGTAAACTAGTGAGTCAGATCATCAAAAGAACAAATAGGTATATTTTAATCAAAAGCTTCATCCAGTTGTATTTGAATAACGCCTGTGATTCCATCCAACCAATATTTACAGCACGATTTAAATGTAATTCATTTTACTTCATACACATTTTCACACAATTTATTTCTGTAAAATATGACATGGTGCATATTTGTCACAGCTCTGAATAAGTTCAAATGTATTTGTATTTTAAAATATTAAAAAAACAATGCACTACAGAACATAGAGAAGAAATATGCTATCTTCTTACGTATTTTTTTTCTTTGAAATCTAGTTAACTTTAATTTAAAATTTACATAGACTATGATATCCAGTTTCTTGATTGCTGATATTTTTTTATTGCAATCTAGGCCAGCATCATATATTGTTAATTAAATCTAAAAATGTCATGAATATTGATAGCCAAAAATGCAGTATAGGCATTTACTAGAGTAGAAAAGAATACATTTTTGTTTGTGGTTATGAATCAGTTTGCTTGGTATTGAGGTTACTAAACTTAAAAACATTTACTAAGACTCGTATAATGGCTGAAATTAAGTCATATGACTGTAAATTCTATCCTTTAATTCTCATTAGTAAGTGAATTTACTGTATGTTTTTATGTGTGTTGACTAAAGATGCAAACATTGGCTCATATTTTGAAAAGAACAAAAACTAGTCACACACAAATAAATAATAATGGTTACTTAGAGTGTGTTCCATAGATCTACAAAGTTAAAAACACGTCAATCCCAGAGAGACCCACAAGAGTGGGTACCTACATCGACCTGGGACCGTAAGAACTGGATGGTGCCCGGCCACGACCAGTGATAGCCATGACGGAGCTCACAGAGAGGACCCTCACTGGCAACACAAGAATAAAAAGAGGTGCATCATGAGATCTCCACTAAAAGACCTCAGTTGATGGTCCAGCGGTTCTGGGGTTCCTCTGAGAGCATGGCCCCCGGCCCTGATGCTGCCCGTTCCCATAAATTATAACAAAGGTCCACTCTTTGGACAGGAATGGAATGGACTTGGCAATGCAGAGTAACCATATTTTGGAAGCACTTTATGGTTCTGTACATCTATAGGATATCATCTTGCTGACCTCTGGCTGGAGGAAGGGGAGTGGAAGGAGAGGAGGGGAAAGGAGACTGTTGGGAGGATGAGACATGTATGGAGCAGAGAGGAATAGTGTGCAGTCACCGGACAGGGAGAGCAGCGGAAGCTGCATATAGGGGGGCATGTAAATTTACATGTGAATGTACATTTTCACTCAGTTATGTTAAATAAAAATAAAATTAAAAAAACACGTCACAAGCCACAAATGAACCAGTTGACACATTAGTACACCTTCCCAATATTGTAGAGACATAGTCCATTGCTGCTGAGTCACCTCTGACTCATAGTGACCCTAGCACAGAGTAGAACTGATTTTTTTATTCATTTCAATAGAAGTGTTTAAAAAAAGAAGCATTAAATTACTAACATTAGTGTTCCTAAACTGTTTAGAAATCTCGTAATTTCTTCTCAATAAATATTGTGAATTTTCTTTACTAATTAGCCTGAATAACAGTTTTCAGGTAATCTCTGAGCTTCTTTTCCAGATACCTCTTTTTGTTCCAAGCTTTAAACGACAACACACCTAATCACTATTTGACAGCATGCGTTATATACAAAGTTGTTTTTGTTGTTTAGTGCTGTTGAGTAGCTTTCAACTCCTAGCGACTCTACGTACAGCAGAAAGAAACTGGGCCACATTCTGTAACTTCTTTGCAATGATGCTTGAGTCCGTTATTGCAGCCACTGTGTCAATCCATCTCATTGAAGGTCTACCATGAATAGAGGCAGTATATAGTAAGAGCTCTAAAAAGGAACATTTTGTTTATTTTATTTATTATTATTATTGTTTAGGTTGACAAACATTAACTTTTCTGTAATTATTTAACAGAGATATAGAAATAAAAACAACTGAACAAGGTAAATTTGTAAATGGCTAACACCAATCATTGCAGAATAGTTCAACCGCTTTGACAGAAAAAAATCGGATGTGTCTGGGACATCCTGTGGCCAGAAGGCAAGTATGCTGTCAAAAGGGAATGCTAAGTGGCCAAAGAACACATTTAAATTAACATTTAAAGCTTGCAAAATAGGACTGTTAAATAAGTGTAAAAATATTCCCTTTTTACTGTGCTTTGCTTTATTGTGTAAACTCCGGTGGCTTAGTGGGTTAAGTGCTATGTCTGTTAATCAAAAAGTTGGCAGTTCAAATCTGCCAGGCACTACTTGGAAACTCTATGGGGTAATTCTACCCTGACCTTTGAGGTTGCTATGAGTCAGACATGACTCAACAGCAGTGGATTTTGCCAGCATTTTTTATAACTGTAAGTTTGTTATAACGATGCATCAGACAAGTCTATAGGCACCATTATTCCAACAGCATGTACTCACTTCATGAACTTGTGCCACATTTGCATAATTACTCTAGGATTTTAAGCTTTTTTCATTGTTATATATATTATAATGATTCTTTATCAATGATCTTTGATGTTACACTGTCTTGATTTTTTGGGAGAGACACCAACAACTACACTCCCATAATACAGTGAACTTAATCTGTAAATCTTGTGTGTGTTCTGACTACTCTGCTAATCAGATTTTTCACAATCTTTCTTCCTCCCTTTGGGCTTCTGTATTCCCTCAAACATGAAAATATTGAAATTAGGGCAATTAATAACACTACAATGACATCTATGTGTTCAAGTGAAAGGAAGAGTAGCATATCTTCTACTTTATTTTTTATTTTTATTTTTTAATTGTGAATTATGAACAATTTTACATGCTGACCCTGTCCAGAAAACACCATTGAGGTCAACTCTTCAGACAAAAATGGACTGGACTCGGGGACACAATGTGACCATATGATGTGTATACATTACGGTTGTATACATTTATAGGAGGCTGTCCTGTTGGTCTCTTTTTAAGTAGATGAAGAGAGGATGGAGAGGAGGGGACAGAAGATTGTTACGAGGATACAACAAATATAGAATGAAAAGGAGGAGTGTGCTGTAATCAAGCAAGAAGAGCAGAAGGAGCTGCAGAAGGGCAGACATGCAAATCTTGTTTAGATTGTATACTTTCACTTACTCAGAGTTAAAAAAAATAACACTTTTATAGTCCACATTATGTTCTCATATAACACCCAGAAGTTTCACCTCTGTTCTATTCTAGCTGCCCTCCACCCCCATGTGAGAGCATGCTTCCCCTTTTGTTTAGAATTTCCCATGACCTTGACCCAAGTCCGGCCCTCTTCACCCAGTCAGCTCAGCTCCAGCAAAGTGTCCCTTAGGCAACACTGTGCACATGTTTAAAGATTTGCTCGCCTACCGTGTCACTCTGTGATCTGTGTGGTCCAGGTCACTCTTTTGTCTAGAGAGCTGGCCCCAGTGCTAGATGCAGTTTGGGATTAGACAGTCCAGGAACCATGGGCCCGTGGGGTCCTCCAATGAGAAGGACCACAGAGCATGGTCTTTCGGTAGAGTTCGAGCTCTGCTCTCTGCTCCATTACCCATTGTGTCAGAGCTCCTTTCTGCTGTCGCTGGTGGTGGCCAAGCACCATCTAGTTCTTGGGGTCCTGTGCTGAAGCAGGCTATGAATCCTATGGTCCCTTCCATTTTCTTCTGTCCTCAATGTCCCTCAAATATCTCAATGTCCACCAATTACCTCAGGTACAGGTGAACTGCTACCATTTGGTGCTCTTTAGATGGCAGCTTGCTATCTTTTAAGACCCCAGTAGCTGCTCACCCAGGTGATATATGGAGCGATACCTTGCATATCTTCCACTTTAAGTCAAAGCTAGAAATGTTTAAGTTTTGTGAGGAAAGCAAGTCAAAAGCTGAAAAATTTAGGCCCAAATCTAGGCCTCTTATACTAGTTAGACACATTGTGAGTGCAAAGATGTTCTTGAGGGATATTAAAAGTGCTACTCCAGTGAACATATTGATAAGAAAATGAAATAATGTTATTGCTGATAGGGAGAAAGTTTGAGGTAGGTCACACCATCCACAACATTCCCTTAGGCCAAAACCAAATTCAGAGCAAGGCCCTAACTCTGTTAAATTCTATGATGGCTGAGAAAGGTGAGGAAGCAACTGAAGAAAAATTTGAAGCTATCAGAGATTGGTTCACAAAATTTAAGGAAAGACACTACTTTCTTATTGTAATAGTGCAAGGAGAAGAGCTAGTACTGATGTGGAAGCTGCAGGAAGTTAGCCAGAATTTCTAGCTGTGAAAATTGATGAAGGTGGCTAAACAACAGATTTGCAATATAGATGAAACAGCCTTGAATTGGAAGAAGATGTCACCTGTGACTTTAACTGCTAGAGAGACGTCAATGCCTAGCTTCAAAGCTTTAAGGACCAGCCAAGCACTCAGTCTGACTATTTTATTAGGGGCTAATGTAGCTGGTGACTTTCAGTTGAAGCCAATGTTTGTTTACCATTTTGAAAATCCTAGGGCCCTTCAGAATTATGCTAAATCTATTCTGCCTATGTTCAATAAATGGAACCACAAAGCCTGGATGACAGCACTTCTGTTTACTACATGATTTACTGAATATTTTAACGTCACTGTTGAGACTTACTGCTCAGAAAGAAAGATTGCTTTCAAAGTATTACTGCTGATTGACAATGCACTTGATCACCCAAGAACTCTGATGGAGGTGGGCAAGTATACTGACGCTTTTCCTGTTAATACAACATTCATTCTGCAGCCCACAGATGAAGGAAGTACTCGGATTTCAAAGTCTTACAACTTAAAAAATTACTTTTTGTAAAACTACTCATAGGTGGTAACTCCTGAATGATCTTGGGAAAAAAAAATTCAAACCTTCTGGAAAAGGTTCACTATTTTAGATGCCATAAGACTATTTATGATTCATGGAAGGAAGTATAAATGTCAACATTAACAGGAGTTTGGAAGAAGTTGATTCAAACTCTCATGAGGAATTTAATACTTTGTGTAGAGGAGGTAACGGAAGATATAGTAAAAATAGCAAGAGGACTAGACTTAGAAATGGAGCCTGATGACATCACTGAATTGCTGCAATCTCATAAAACTTTAACAGATGAAGAATTGCATCTTTTGGAAGCAGCAGAGTTTGAGAGGGTGGGGAAAATGCTATTAAACAGCATCAAATGCTAGAGAGAAGTCTTTCCCCAAGCGTAGAGTCAATCGATGCAGCAGAAGTCATTGTTACCTTATTTTAAGAAATTACCCCTGCCACTGTAACCGTCAGCAACCATCAGCCTGATCATTCAGCAACCATCAAGGACAAGGCAAGGCCCTCCACCAGCAACAATATTTCAACTTGGTGAAGACTCAAAACATATTTTTTAATTAAGGTATGTGCATTGTTGATTTAGGCATAAAGTTATCTATCACACGACTAAGAGACTATAGCATTTTGTAAGCATAACTTTTGTATGTACTGGGAAACCAAAATATTTGTATGAATCTCTTTACTGCTATATTTATTTTGTGGTGGTCTGAAACCAAATTCACAGTATCTCCAGGGTAGGTCTGTTAGCCAAATAATGTCTAAAATAAAAGGTAATATGCCAAGATGTGGAAGATCATATATCTGGTCAAAAGTGGCTAATAGCTAAAATTAACAATAATTATACAATAACACATTAGAGACAGAGTCATGGAGTTATTTCATAGATAATTAGATAAAAAGATGCCTAGAAGAAAGCTAACTCCACAAATAAGTGCCAGTTTCCTGGCAGAGCCTGCCTAGATTACCCCTCTGCCAATAACAAAACATGGAAAGAGAAAAGATCTGATTATTGTGTCATAAATATTGCACATTAGATCAACTAGTACTGTCAATGCAAATGTGACGTAAATCTAGGTTCTCAGAAAGACGGGCATTTCAGAAATTAAACTCTGTTTTAGAAAGCCTGAGACATCATTACCCCAACTTATAAAGCTGCAGCTTAATTGTAGAGCACTATTCAGTGACTACTAGCTTGAAATCACAAGTGAATTCATATTGATGAATTGTTGAAGTAAAAATAATTGCGATCATACCTCATGTTCACAAACAATAGTTAGTATGAATTAATCTATTAAGAATGCAGTCTGGTTGGTAGTCAAAGCTACTTTTAAGGAAGGAAGTGAAGTTAGTTATGTTTTAAATAGTTTTCTTCCCACTTATGGACAAAAGAAAAAACAAAACAAAATAACAATAACAAAAAAAACTTCCTTATTCCATTCTCAAAGAGCAATTCAAATTAGCATTAAGCAGTGAAAAAAATCTAGATCCCAAAATTCTTCATCATTTTCAGTTATAAAACACACTCTTAGTTGCCAAAGGAGTGTACTGTTTAACTGTAATAAAGATTTCAGTCACTTGCCACCTCTTGCAAACCTTCATCCACTTCATGCACAGCTACTATTGATCTACCAGTGATGGCTTGTGGATTGATGTGATGCTGGAAAGCTTTCATCTGGCACTTCCAGACTAAGATGGCCTAGAAAGAAAGAGCTGACAATCTACTCTGGCAAATCAGTCAATGAAAATCAGATGGATCAAAATAGTCCAATCTGCAACCCGTCATGGGGGTGTCACAGGACCAGCCAGCATTTCATTACCCGGGGCTTGCATCACCCTGACTCTGGAAACAATTCCATGGCAGCTAACAGCAACAAACCAAGTCACACCAGCAAAAGCTGCTTAATAAGGGATACCGTCTATCAGATGATTACACCCCTCCAGCAATAGATCATTGGTTCAAAAGTTAGGCATGATGAATTCAAGTGGTGATTAACTGTAAATATTATAGAAAGTAAGGTGATACATATTCAAGACAATTAAATATATAGAAAGAGTGAAAGAGACTAAGAACAAACATGATCTATTTAAATTGTGATGGATATTAAAAAATAAAAATCTTACATTGGACCATTCTGACCTCAGTCAAAAATAAGCTGAATTTTCATGCAGAACATTGTGAAGATGATAACGCTCTAGTGGATTTCCAAAGCTTGGAAAAACAATGGAAAAAAAAAAAGCAGAGTGCACAGAGATAGCACAGATGCCAAAGAAAAAGGGTAGAGCATAATTGTCAGAACAAGATCTAGAATGTGGCAGTGTGGGTGGAATGGAGAACATGGAGACACATTTCCACTTTGTAGTCAGACCTTATGAGGAATGAACGATAGTGAGAATACACAAAGGAAGTTTACTTACAATGATCTAAAATTAATTTCTTACTTTTTAAAAAATACTGCATTTGTCTAACTCTTAATCTGTAGCAAATTTAGGCATCACTCTTTGCCTTCTCCACATTCTTGTTGATGTTACTTTTTTCCCAAAGAAGAACCATTCATAGCATCTGATTTCCCCCATATCCATTATTTCTAGCGTTTATTACCAAACAAACAAACAAAACATGTTACCACTGAGTGGATTCCCACTCATATCAATCCTGCAGGAGAGCGTAGAACTGCTCCATATGGCTTCCAAGGAGCACCTGCTGGATTCGAATTGCCAGCTTCTTGGTTACCAGTAATAGCTCTTAACCAACACAACATCAGGGTCTATTTAGATAGCATTACACCATGAGTGTTTCTGAAAACTCTTAACCATGAACTTTTATAAGATATTTTTCCTTACATTTCTGTTGGGCAATCTAAAACATGAGCTTGTTGAGAGAAAAGATTCTTACTTATAAAGTTATCTCTAATGATTCAAATCATATATGCATACATCATATTTTGTTCTCATTCCATGACCAATAAAATGATTGAATGTTGAAAAGCATATTAAAATTAAATTGACCATTAAACCAATTAAAATTAAAATTATGCTTTTAACCTAGACCACTAAGTGTCAAATTATTTAACAGGTGAAGATTTTATTAATTGAGGAGAAAGTATATTTTCAGGAAGGAATTCATATTGTTACGTGTCAAGTAAACTAAGAATTTTGATACAATAATTAAGATTCTTCATGGTTGCAAAGCATAGCACTCTACTAAAATTAGATGTAAGAAATGGAAGTAGCTGTGATTGTTGTTGTTGATGCAGCTGCCCTCAAGTCAGTTCTGACTCTTGACTATTCCATGCATGCAAGTTATTGCTGCTCTATTGGAGTGTCAAAGCTGTGACCCTTTGGAAGTGGATCACTAGGTCTGTCTTTTAAGGTGACTCTGGGTAAACTCAACTTGCTCACCTTTCATCTAGTAGTCAAGTGCTTGACAGTTGACACAACCCAGGGACCCCTTAGATGTAAGATTAGAAATTAAATAAACTGTAATTCCAACCCACTATACAATCCTGTTGTGGTAAATTTGATTCCAACTCATAGTGCTATATAGGACAGAATATAACCACCCCTTAGAGTGTCCAAGGAGTGTCTATTGGATTCAAACCACTGGCCTTTCAGTTAGCAGTAAACTTTTTAACCACTGTTTCAGCAGGGTCCCAAACTGCAATTAGTAATAACTAATCATTCAAAAGTGACTGCAATTCAGAAGAGGATGTGGAACCTGTGATAACATTGCTGATGACACACAGATTTTGGATGAAAGCGGAGAATACCAGAACGATGATTATCTATGTTTTATTGGCTATGCCAAGGTATTTGTGTAGATCATAACAAATTATGGATAGCATTTCAGAGAATGGGAATTCCAGAACACTTAATCGTGCTCATGACGAATCTGTATATGAATCACCAGGAAATGAGCAAATAAAGCAAGGGGACACTGCATGGATTAAAGTCAGGAAAACCATGCATCAGTGTTGTATCTTTTACCTCCTCTTTTTAATCTGTATGCTGAACAAATAATTTGAGAAGCTTGACTCTATGAGGAAGAATGAGGAATCAGAATTGGAGGATGACTCATTAACAACTTGCATTCCATAAATGACACAACTTTGCTCCCTGAAAGTGAAGAGGATTTGCAACATTTATTGATGGAGATCTAAGACCAGAGTCTTCAGTATGGATCACACTTCAACATCAAGAAAACAAAACCCCTCACGAGTGGACCAGTAAGCATCATCATGATGAAAGGAGAAAGGTATAAGGTTGTCAACAATTTCATTTTACTTGGTTCCACAGTCAATGACCGTGGAAGCAGCAGTCAAGAAATCAAAAGACATACTGGTCTTGCAAAACTAGCTGCAAAAGACCTCTTCAAAGCATTGAAAAGTAAAGATGCAACCATGAAGACTAAGTTGTGCCTGACACAAGCCATGGTATTTTAAGTTGCATTGCCTGAGTGTGAAAGCTAGACTATGAATAAGGGGGAAGACAGAAGAAGAACTGAGGCCTCTGAATTGTGGTATCAGAGAAGAATGTTGAATGTATCATGGACTTCCAAAAGAACTAATAGATCTGTTCTGAAAGAAGTACAAACAGAGTGCTCCTTGGAAGCAAAGACATACATGTGTGTTTATTTGTGTAGGCCTAATAGTGCCTATCACTAATTTTACAGAGAAAATTAAGATTGCTAATCAATTTACCTTCAATAGAGGTGTTAGTTTAGATTACCTAGGAGCCTGGTATAATCATATAATTCTTTAAAAGTGAGTAAAAGAGGCAGAAGAATCAGAATGTAAGCTGTTGTGAAAACAAAGGCTGAGGAGAAATGAAACATAACATGAGATCTGAGAGATGTGCCCTTGACCTGATATTGCCAGTTCTGCGATGAGGGGAGTCATGATCCAAGGAATGCAGGCAGCTTTCACAAGCTAACAACACTAGCTGACAGCCAGAAAGAAATAAGACATCAGTCTTACATGAAACTAGAATCTGTCAAGAACATACACTAACATAGAGCAGCTTCTCCCTCAGACGGTTTCCAGAAATAACATGGTGCTGAGGAAGCACTGATTTCAGTCTTGCCGGAATCTACCTAGAGCTGCAGCTGAGCTTGCTGGACTTCTGAACTACAGAAACTACGAGCTATGAGTTGGGGGCTGGATGTGGCTGGTGAAAATGGTTGCTGTGTTTGGCTGCTAAACTAAATGCTGGATGTTTAGTCCACCCATAGGTGCCTGGGAAGAAAGGATTATTGATCTGCTTCAGGCAGATCTGCCATTCAAAACTCTGTAGAGCACAGTTCTATTCTGACACAGATGGAACTGCCGGGAGTCTAAGTCTACTGGAAGGTAACTAGTTTAAGGCACTAAGTTTGTGATATCTGATCACAGCAGAAATCAAAATTCATGCACATACAATTTATATTTAGATCCAAAAATTTTTATAGAGTTTGAAAATATAATTAAAACATTGTTATAAATTTAAAACTCCAAAGACAGTGGGTGACCTATGACCACCTTTAAGTAATATAATCTAACTGTGGGCTCTGGAAAGTAGTACATGTCAATATAGAAAATAAGAATTTCATCAAAAGTATCACGAAGTGCCAGCAGAATTTTCAAACACCATATGAAAATACTCATCCTTCTGGAATTTTACCTTTTATATTGCCTAAACTATTTACAGTCTTTCTGTCGGCTAGAATGCCACATTGTGGGCTAAAGTAGCTTAACGATTTTGAACCAAAAATTAAGCCATGCTTACATACTTTTACAATACTACCTTCATCTTCCTTTAATCTTATTTTTTCTCCATTATTTTCCTCCAGTGCATTCCTTCTTTTTATTCATTTTGTAGTTTTGGTGTTTTCATTTGCTGTTTTGTACTTTTCATGTTTAAAATTTTATGTACACATGTTTGAGCTTTTGTTGGGAAGATAGAACAAAACTATAAAAAATGAATAATACATACAGCAGGCCTTTTAAAAAGAATGCTTTTATTTCACAGCAGGATCAGAAAATGTTCAATGTTTGCTGTTTCAGCGTATTTCGAGATCAAGTTAGGAAGAAACATACACCTCAAACTAGGCTGATTATTAAAGGAAGGAGAATTATTTAAGGCACTGCTGTTGAAATAGTTACTCTTTCTAGTTTAAAAAGATAGCAAATTGTAGCTAGTCAAAGGGTTTTAGAAAATAAATATACTGTATGGATAAATAGGTCTTGTTGCTATTGGTATTCTCAGGCCATACTCTCCAATGAAATTTCTTAATATTTCCTGCTCATAACAGTGGTAATACTGTTTGGAAAAAAGTGTTCCAAATTAAAGTTAATAATGTAATTTTTTGAATATAACATGTGATTGAAGAGTATCTTTCAAATAAAATGATTAATTTTTGTCAATCATACTTAAAAAATTAGGAACCCTGAGGTCTGAGAGGAGCTTGCAATTGCAGAAAAATGCTGTAATGTTCTTTAAACATGTAAGTACACTCTGATGGAAGAAAACAAGACTATTATTATGAGACATGATATTTCCTTGAATTAAATCATCTTGGCTTATTTTTCAAGTTTGCTGTTGTTTTTAGGAGCCACTGAGTCTGTTCCAATTCACAGCAACCCTATGTAAAACAGAACAAAACACTGCCCAGTCCTGCATCATTCTTAAAATCGTTGTTAGGTTTTCACCCAGCATTTCAGCTTCTAGGAGTTTCGACAGTTAAGTCTGAGAACTTAACTGTTCTAAGTGCTACATATTTCATTGCTGGGTATCACTACCACCACCTCTGAAGTCTTCCCCTTTGAAGGCTATGCACCAATGCCAGAGCCTAGTCCACCTTTCCAAGCAATTTTGGAGCTCTCTCTGAAATGGCTGTTGTGTGTAGTGGCACAGTGGCAAGTCTGAGAACTTAGTTGTATTATTGTCTGTGAGGGAGCTTTCAGCTGTTAAACAAACAGCTCTATCAGAACACCCTCCCTACTCACCTGTTCTGGCCTCCAGTGACTTATTTTCTTTATCCGGAGATAAAGGAACTATTGAAAGGAAGACGTTTTGATGATATTCAGGACTTTAAGAGTAATGCGACAACAGCTTTGATGGCCATTCCAGATAGAGTTCCAAAATTGCTTTGAAGGTTGGCCTAGGTCCCAGTGTCTCTGCATAACTTCCTAAGGGGAGTACCACAAAGGTGAGTGTAGTGATATTCAACAGCGAGGCACGAAGCGCTTTTCCTAGCATGAATTTGTGAACTTACTTATCAGACCTCCTAAGTCAGTCCATCTTAAGATTTTTCCTTTTTTTTTTTCTTCTTTTCTGACCCTCTAATTTACCAAGCATGATGAACTTCTTCAGGAACTGATCTCTCCTGATAACATGTGCAAAGTATGTCAAAGTCTCACTATCCTTGCTTCCAAGGAGCCTTCTAGTTGAATTTCTTTGCCAATGCCATAATTCAAATGTATCAACTGTTCTTCCATCTCCCTTATTCGTTGTCCAGCTTTTGCATGATATGAAGCGATTGAAAATATCATGCCTTGGGTCAGACACACCTTAGTCCTCAAAGTGCTTTCTTTGCTTTTGAACACTCTAAACAGGTTTTTTGCAAAGATTTGCCAAATGAAGTATGTTGTTTGAATTCCTGACTGCTGCTTCCTTGGGCATTGATTGTGGATCCAAATAAACTGAAATCCTTAAGAACATCAATCTTTTTTTTTTCCATTTATCATGGTGCTACTTATTATTTCAGTTACAAAGGTTTTTGTTTTCTTTATGTTGAAGGGCAATTCAAACTGAGGGATGTGGCCTTTCGATCTTTATTACTAAGTACTTTAACTCCTCTTTGATTTCAGCAGACAAGTTTGTGTCGTCCACATACTGCAGGTTGTTCATGAGCCTTTCACCAATCTTTATACCATATTGTTCTGCATATAGTCCAGCTTCTCGGGTTATTTGCTCAGCATACAAATTGAATACATGTAATGAAAGAATACAACCCTGACACACATTTCAGGATTTTAAAGCATGCAGTATCTCCTTCTCTTGGTTAAATACAGGTTCCTCATGATCACCATTAAGTGTTCCAGAATTCCTGTTGTTATCTGTAACCTGTTAGGACCTATATAACCAAATGCTTTTGCATGGTTATTAAAACATGGACAAACTAACTTCTGATAATCTCTGCTTTTAACCCAGCTCCATCTGTCACCAGCAGTGACAACTCTCATTCCAAGTACTATTCTTAATCAGGATACAATTTCTGTTACCACAGCAGTTAAGAGCTATGGCTGCTTACCATAGTGTAAGCAGTTCAAATCCACCAGTCCCTCCTTGCAAACCCTATGGAGTCATCTGTTATGTTCTATAAGTTTGCTATGAGTTGGGATTGACTACACAGCAACAAGTTTGGTTATGGTAGTATTAAAAATATTGCTAAATAATTTCCATATTCTGTTGGATCACCTTTTTTTTTTTTAAATGGGCACACATACAGATCTTTTCCATTTGGTTGGTAAGTGAATAATTTCTTTTGTAAGGATAAGCACAATGCTAGTTTCTACGAGGCTGAGGATAAAGACGTCCCAAATAAAAAACTTGCAAAGCTGCTGTACTGCCCTGTCATCTCAAACAAAAACTGTTCCCTTTCCCCTCTCAGTATTCTCCCACTTACTTTGGGTTCCCCAGTTCATTTCAGTGTCTCGTAGGACCTATGAACTGTATAAAGGAAATGGCACATATCTGTGAAGGTTGGCAGGTCCCATATTCATGGACCAGGCATGTTCTTCTCCCAACCCACGTGCCTAGGGATGCTGAAGAACCCAATAATGCCAATTAGCATCATAGGCTGCTGGCTCACAAGGCCACAGAAGCTGGCTAATTAGGTCACGTGATAGGCTGTTGGCCCAAGGGGCTATGGGAACTTGCAAATCCCAGAATCAGATGATCAGATAGAAAGCCTCTGTGAAGGTCAAGAGGTACTAGCCTTTGTAGATGTGGCCTGTGAGTCCCTTTGACTAATGTTTTCCTGGCTTCATTAGTTTTTTTTTAATTGGAAAGTGAAACTTTTTATTCTAAAATGGCTGCATTGATTATTTTTACTTGTAATGACTGAAAAGGTACAGCTGAAGTGGTCTAGGGCAAAAGCCAGGTCAGACAAGCAGGATAATGAATACGGGCCACGGTCTTCTGATTCTACCCAATCAAAAGCGGAAGGCCATATGTATATGAACAGAAAGATAGTTAAGGTGTGGAGAAGAGAAGAAATTTATCACGACCAAGGAAGAAGACCCTGTGTTTCCTTCGGAGCTGACATCCTTGCACTGAGAAGTTCCTGAAACTTAGAGAAAGAAATAAAACTGTGTTATGAAAGGTAGAGACATCAGGCAGCAGAGACCCTTCATCAGAAGATGGCACTGAGTTAGAAAGCTGAGTGCATTTGTGCAGAGGCCTAGGGGTCAGGAAGAGGCATATCTTTGAGAAGGACTGTGAAAGAGCTGTCTTGAGGAAAGGTATGTATGCATCCTTAAATGTTCCAGAACCTAAGTTGTGGTTTACTACTTTCCTGATAAACTTCATAATTTTGAGTATGGTCTGTGAGTTCTTTGTAGCAGCTACTGGGTATTGAACCAGTAGAATATGCTGTGGCAGGGACAGTTGATGTTAAAGTTGGTAAAGTGCAGAGAGAGGAAGCTTGTCTGACCTCCGTCTTATAGGCATCAGACTTGGATTCTTGACTTTGATTCTTCTTTCTTCTTGTGAGATTATAGGATGTCAGACACTGCCCGCATTCCCTTTATACAGTTGGCCAGGTAGCTGTCTTCCAAATTTCTTGGCATAGATGGTGTTCACCTCCAGAACTGCATCCATTTGTTGATACATTTCAGTTGGTTTCTGTCAGTTCTTGAAGACTTGCTTAAAACTAATGCTTTCAGAGCAGCTTGGATTTTTTTTCCTCCCTTATCCTTAATTTTTGATCATATGCCATGTCCTGAAAAAATTAAACATCAACAAATTCTTTTGTTGGTCAGTGACTCTGTGTGTTTCTTCCATCTTCTTTTGATACTTTTTGTGTTATTCAATATTTTGTCCATAGAATACCTCAAAATTGAAATGTGTCTTGATTTTTTTTCTTCAGTTCTTTGGACTTAACAAATCCTGAGTGTATTCTTTTGTATTGTGACTCCAAGTCTTTGCACTGTTTGTTATACTATATTGGCTTTTGAAGCTGCTCTTTGTTTACCTCCTTTACTTCACCAAGTCTTCAGTTTGCTTTAGTTACTCTACCTTCAAGGGCAACTGTCAGAGTCTCTTTCGATGCTCATTTTGGTCTTTGCTTTCTTTCCTGTCTTTTTAGTGATCTTTTCTTCATGTCTGGTATCCTTGATATGTTCCCAGAACTCATCTGGTCTTCAGTTATTGGCATTTAATGCATAAATTTATTACTGAAGTGGTCTCCAAATTCAGGTGGGAATACTTAACGTTGCATTTTGACTCTTCTGGATTTGATTACTTTTCTTCAGGTTCGACTGGAGCTTACATATAAGCAGTTGATAGTCTGTTCCACAGTTGGCTTTTCACCTTGTTCTTACAGATGCTATTGATGATGTGCATCATTGCTTTCCACAGAAGTAGTCAAGTTGATTCCAGTGTTTTCTATCTGGTAAGGTCCATGTGTATAATAGCTATTTACGAAAGTTACTTGCAATGAATACATTGTTATTCTTGAAAAATTTTATCTGTGTCCAACGTTTCTGTCACCAAGACCGTACTTTACAACTACTGACTCTTCTTTCTCCCCAGCTTTTGAATTCCAATTAACAGTAATTACCAATGCATTGTGACTACACATATGATCAATTGCAGACTGTAGAAGTTGCAAATTTGAATAATAGTCATTTTAAGTGCTCTTCCTTGTAGGCATGTAGATATTATCCTATCACTGAATGTGTATTACTTTAGGTTTGATCTTGATATGTTCTTTTTGACTGAGTGCTATGTCATTGCTCTTCAGTTTGTCAATCCCATAAAAGGATACCTTGTGCTTTTTTCATCCAGAACAGCCAGTACCAGTCCATTTCAGGTCTCTAATGCTTAGGATATCAATTTCATGTATTTCATTACATTTTTGATGACTTTTAATTTTCCTAGATTCAGTGCTTATACATTCCATGTTCCTTTTATTAAATAATGTTTGTAGCTGCTTCTTCTCATTCTGAGTCACGTTACATCAGCAAATAAAGTTCCTTAAGAGTTTGGCTCTGTTCAGTGTAAGGGAGACTCTACTTTCAGGAAGCAGTTCTTCATCAGTCATATTTTGGATCTCTTCCAACCTGAGCACTCATACTTAGACATTGTATCAGACAATATTCTGCTGCTATTCATAGGATACTCACTTTCCAATCTCGTCAGAGTAGATTTCCAGTTTCTTCTGAGACTAGAAGCTCTGCTGAACCCTGTCCACTAAAGATGGCCCTTCTATTATTTGAAATATTTGAAAGCTTCCAGGATCACAGCAACACATACCCAGTAGGTGTGACAACTACCCAAGGCATCTTGAATGACTTACATAACAGGGCTTTCTGAAGACACGCTTACATGGATTCCCATATTAAATGGATTTTGACATATCCGCATGTTTGAATAACAATCAGAACACTTTGGAAATTAATATTTGAAATCTTCTAGTGATTTGTGATAGGTTTCCCACTATAAAAAATATTCTTCTTATTGTTTAGCACTTAAGAATAAATCAATACTTAGCAAAAGTTTTAATTCATTTTTCGATATTTACTTTCTATAAACAACTTATCTTCTAGTTCTTTGATCTTCTTATTTTTTCTGTTTCGATTTTCTGTACCTACTTTATCATCCTCTGTGTCGAGATTTATGATATATTGAGAGTTAAAATACAGGATTTAACCCAGCCTTGGGAGTCATAAAAAATATTCATAAGAAAGCAATGGCTGGATTGAGTTATGAAAATGAGTACAAGTTTATGAGCATACATTTATTAGGCAAAAGTAAGAGACCCCAATTTCAGATGCTGGGACTGTGTAAGATCCTGTGGAGAGAACAGGAGTGATTTGTTCTCAGACCCAACCGAAGAGTGGTATGCCTGAAGCACAAAGCGTGCTTGACAACTCATTAGATTTTTATGAAATTTTCTAAAAGTTTTGTTGCAAAGTAAATGAAAACCATCTAAGTGTTTTATACACTTTACGTGACATGATTAAGTGTAAAATGGTGGAATTTCACCTAATTTGGCAGGACTTTGTCCTTGATGATACTACTCTGTTTCTCTTAACAACTCAGTCTTTATATTTCACTCTGCAGTATGTGACATGGGTCTCACTTATTGTCTCTTCCTCTGTTTCTCATGGTCAACACGGTGAAATCTCAGAGATTTATCATACCATTATATTAATTTTCAATGCTGTGAAATAAATTGCCACAGAATCATCAACTTACAACAGCATAGACTTAATATCCTACAATTTCTGTCAGTCAGAAATCCAGGTGTGGCTTCAGTGTGTCCCTGGTGAGGGTCTTATGAGACTGCAATCTACAAATCAGCCACGTTAAGGTTCTCATTTAGAGGTGCTAGGAACACATCTGCTGTCTCGGTCATGCAGTAGTTGGTAGCATTCATTTCTTTGCAGTTGTGGGATTCATGGCAGGTGGCTTTTTTCCAGCAAGGGAAGACAGGGAGACTAGGCAAAGTGCTAGCCAGACAGAGTCTTATGTAAGGAAACAAGAAAGTAACACTTCATCCTCCTGGGCATATTGCTGACCAGGAAGCAGGTTCTGGGTCTGCTGCAACTCGAGGTGGGAAGCCTGGTGATTGTGTCCTGGCGTCACACGAGATGTACAAAGGCACATTGATTTCTCCTTTATTATTTTCTGATTAATTATTCTGAATGTTTACAGTATGAAAGGATTTCATGACTCAGAGTGGTACAGTTGGAGACTTGAATTTTAATGTTTAAATAAACAGGGAGTGCAACAGAGTAGGCTCATGTTTTACACTGCCAAAGCCAAGTGCCAACTGGTCTACCATTATTTAAGTATGATTTACAAGAGTAGAGTGATTCAAGTAGCCAATTGTGTAGAATTCCAGCGACTGAGAAATTAAATTAAATTATCTAGTACAGTAAAATACTGTTTCTCTTTTTCATCTTCAAAAAATTGTCTTTGTCTTACTTACATTTAACTTGATGATGCAGGAGACAAAAAAGTGATAAGTGGATTTATCTGTTCTAGGGCTTCTATGTTTGTTAATAAAGCTTTTTAAACAATGATTACAATAAACAAAATGGTCTTTTGGGTATGGCATTCTGAGATATATCTTTAATGTAGCTAAAATTAATGAAAAAATCATATATATTTATAACTAAAGATTACAAGAACTTTTTGGTGACTGGAAATAAAGCAAATAACCCTTGAGTAGCTGCTATTTCATTCCTTGGTCCAGAAATTTATAAGTAATCCTCATAATTACCGTCTAAGAACTAAAGAAGTAATAGTGAAAGCAAACTTATTTAGGAGAGAAAAAAACAAAACAAAACTAGTTAGTGTTGAAGAACGAACAGATTATTCTTGAATAAACAATGTCTCATCCAACTCGATGGCACTTGGCTTTGGCATTTTCTAGAATATATGAAAGGAAAACAACTTTAAGTATTAGATTTTTTGAAATAATTTCCTTTTCTGTAAATCAGAGGAGTCTTGGTAGCACACTGGCTAAGAGATGGCTGTCAGCCAAAAGATCAGCAGTTTGAATCACGCAGTCACTTTCTGGAAACCCTACAAGACAGTCACAATCAGTCCTATAGGGTTGCTATGAGTCAGCATCAACTTGGCAGCAGCATTTTTTTTTTTTTTTTGGAGTACAGGTAAATCAAAATGAAAGTATTTATTTTATTAATAAAGCAATAAACTTTGATTCAGTCAGAAACCAAGGGAATGCATTCTGTTTTGTTTTGCTTACCAGCATATTTACACACCTAAAACAGTGCCAAGAATATAGTAGATAGTTAATATGCTGTTGTTGGTTAAATATCTGAATACATACATGTGTAAATAATAAAATAACAAGTGGATTAATCATTCTTGCTAATAGTCTACTCAGTAGAAGAGTATGGTAACACCATCCATAATGACTGAATATTTCAGGTTACTAGGCTAAAGGCTATACCATTTAGAATGTGTCCTTGAAAGATAATGAATACTTTCTGTTGAGTATATGTTGAAATAGAAAAATCACTGAACATATCATAAGAAGCAAACACACATGTAGTTTCTCTTTTATTCTTTCCAAACAATAAATTTTGAAAAACTAGAAATAATTTGTTAGTGCAAAGTTGGAAATACTTCACCTAATTTGAGAATTATCCTTCAGAACATTATTTTGTTTTTATTTGTAATCAAGACTTCTATTAAATTTCATGAGTCTTTTATATTTCTGCTAAAATGTTACAAATTACTTTGAGCACCAAGTTAGAAGACCTAGTTAATATGCCTATTCAAAGTTTATTAATTTTTACTTAATTGAACATGCTAGTAAGAGTACTTTAAAATAAAAATAAATACATATAGGTCATAATATGTTCATGATCAGGCTCACATTTATTTCCCTCATAATATGAAGCTATTATAAATACTCTTCAAGTTGGCCTAGTAAGTCTTCTTCTCGGGATTTTTGCTGTCCATCAATTTATCACATGAGGCTATAGGTATAAAAAATAATTTTCCTGTCATATCTTTTTTGGAGTCAAAAAATATATAGCAAAATAGACAGTTCATAGAATGAGCTATAACTTTCTCATCACTGCCATAGGTCCTAGGTCATAATCGATATCCATCATTACTCTCTTTAGTTATACCTAAATACTAGGCCTTTCCTTGTGCTGATCCAAATAGTTTGGCTGTTGAAGCGAGCTGGATATTCTTCTGTGATGTTCAGAGATACTGTGTCACAGTTGCATTCTTAAGAAATGAAGTAGAAAAGACTGGGGTGCAGCATTTTTATTGAGTCAATATTTGTGGGGAAAAAAAAAAGAACAAGGAAGTAAGAGTAGGCAGAGGCAGAATACTAGTAAGCCTGATGAGTCCTTGACCAATCCAGCAACATTGCCTGTTGGAGTTGTTTCTTTTCAGGACAAAATATTGAGGAATCTATCACTGCCTCATGTAGCCATCGGATATATAGGTAACCCAGTAAGAATAAAATCTTGGGACGAGATAGTTTATACAGCTGTGGCCAATGCTGAAGAACCAGACAGGTAGAAGCTGTCTTCTTTCTACAGCCAATCAGAACATCATGTATTGTTTGTAACTGAAGGGAGACGAGGTAGCACATCCCCACATCCTGAACAATTTGGTTCCATATCCATAGCAGGCCAGGGTTGCTGTACAACTACTTACAGTTAAAGTGGGTTAGAGAAATACTAACGGAAGCTCTAAAATGTTATCCAATTTTAAAATATATTATTCTCTTAATATATTATGCAGCAATAGCACTGCAGCCTTAATGATGATCAAAGTCAACAACTCTTGCCGTGCTTGTAACTCTCACTGTCTCTTCTACATGAAGAGACCAGCGAGTTCAGAGAGTATAAGCAGTGTTTGATTGAGAAACAGCAGACTCTGCAGAACCAGAATGATGTTATCAGTAAGTTCCAAATGACTCTAGTATCTCAAATTACCAAATTTCACTTCCCCACCCAGCTGAGTGAAGCAGCCCCTCCTTTTCCATCTCATGAAACTCTTCCTGTTTTGTGTGAACACTGTAAGAACCTACCTAAAGTTTTTAGATTTCATATTTGAGCTACATGGTATCATTTCTTGAATGTCTAATGACAAAATCAAACCAAAGCTGTACCATAATATGGACTGATCATCTATCAACTATCAATCAATCAATCAACCAACAAACCAATCAACCAGCCAGTCTATCTATCCATCTGTCTGTCTAAATTATTTAGTGCTGCTATCACAGAACTATCACAAATACATGGTTTTAATAAGCAGAAAATTATTTCCTCACAGTTTAAGAGGCTGAAAGTCTGAATTCAGGGTGCCAGCTCCAGGAGGAGGCTTTCTGTCTCTGTTGGCTCCATGTTCACGTACAAGAAAAAAACTCTGTGCTATAAGGTGCTGAAATACAAAATTTTCTCCTCCTTTGTGGTCTTTCTTTTGACTTGTCATAGTGTTTTTTTATTTGCTGCTTAAAATTTTAAAACATCACCCTGGATTTCAAGTTCTTTTCTGTATTGTTAAATGTCAATTTTAAGTGAAAATACAAGAAAATTGATCTCATGTACAATCACTGAAATTTTCAGTCACTGTTTAGTAGCTCAGTGTTCATATAAATTGTACTTGATCAGATCTGTGGAAATGCTGCACAAGATTAACTGAAATGGCTGTATTTTATTTCTTCAAATATACACATTCTAACAATACACTGCTTTGGACTTTCTGGTGACTAAGGAAGGGTAGAATGGAAAAAGGACTATAGGTTGTTCTTTATGTTTCTTTCTGTGACATCATGCTTAGAACAAGTGGTTGGGCAACACAGGGAAGAAGCACAAATAAATAGAGTGGGATGCAGTCCCTCAGTTTTTCATGTTTGTTAGAATGCCATTGTTTCATTTTTATGCATTTGATGCAGATTTTTGTTTAAACAGAAAGTGTGTCTCTTACAGCTTTCAGTGTTTCACCTTAGTCAGACATTAATTTAATAACTTATTTATGTTCTCTTTGGGTCTTGCTGAACCTCTGTGCATTGGGAGTTCCTGGATTTCAGTGTTCTCAGGGTATCACAACCATGATATGGAAACAGACGTCAGGCACTGGAGGACTGATAACCTGTGCTTATGTCATGCTCCATTATCCCATTGTACTTTATTTACAGAACACAACCTCAAGGATGTAATAATTTAGAATTTAAAGCTGGTACCAGAAGAACAGTAAAACAACTGTGGAGCACTTCTGAATTTGTGCCTCATGTAATTTACACAGGTCACACGTGCATGAAGTTTTAAAAACATAAGATGATAGAAACAAATAAGTCTAGAAAATATACTTCACTTTATTAAAGCCTGGAGAAGTAGACAGGTGAGGACTGTACCAGCAATTATGAAACTCAGTTTTATGGATTTCTTTCATGTGCTACCTAATGACAGTGGAAGACGCTACATGTGGACAGGCTCTCGGGGTGACAGAGGTTAATTATCAGTATTTAACAAATGGATCAAGAGCGCCACAGTTACTTTAACTGGCAGCAGAGGCAGAAGGGTCTGAAAAAGGTCTGATCTAGTGGTGCACTGATCATTCATGCCCTAGGAAGGAATTAGTTGTGTACTTGACCTACATAACTGAAATAAATAGAAACTCTGATGAACCTGAGTGGCAAAATTACAGAACTATTCCCTGGAGATATGAACAAAGCTTTCCGTCACTGGCAAATGAATCTTGACTCATGTCTGTGTACTGACAGCAGAGACATTTAAATAAATGTGCAAATAATCATGTGTTCACAGGACAATATGGTTTTTGGTACGACGATACGTAGACGGATCACTAGAATAGATCAAGAGTATGAGAATCAGGGTGTGCATAAGAGACTCCCAGGAAGGACTCTGAATGATCAGATAAACCAGATAACTTGAACTTTGTATGTCAGTCACCTTTTTCCCTAGCCATAAGCATTCATGGTAACAACTATGTAGGTTAAAGAAGAGCTCAATAATATGGCCACGTATCTCTCCAGGTGACTATCTCTGCAGCTAGCAGTGTTGAGATTGGGCCTCTGTGCTTACATCTAATGGTGTAACAATTTAACTGGACAACATCCATGGAACCAATTTATCTAATAGATATTTAATAACTTGTTCAGTCCTCAGAGACTGTTCTTACAGTAAGCATAACCTCAAGGGTTGAGTTTCTGGCCCTATGTGCTTTGAACAGTGGAATACACATGGTGTTATTTCTCCTATATCCAGAATGCAGAAAGTCTTGTAACTAAAGAATAGAAGTGGTAATGGCACTTCTTACTATTAGACTTAAAGAAAAAAAAAGAAAAAAAAAAAACACTACTTGTGAAATGTTTATTCTCTGACCCTAAAATCTGGACTCTGCTGGCTTAAGAGGCTCTGCTGGCTTAAGAATTCTGACCTCCTATCTGGGGTCCTGTGCTTTAAGAAGTCTTATTGGTACCCAAGGGAGTAATCCTTCCAATGGGGGACATAAGGGAGTTGCTACCACATTGCAAACTAAGATTCTCACCTGCCCAGTTGACAAGAAAGAAAGGCAAACTGACTGTCTGGTATAATGTCAAAGAAAGAATCTGAAGAATAGTAATCTAAAAATGTTGGAGGATTTTTATAACGTGACTAGTTAACCAGCCCTAACTAGACTCTGGAATATGTGTTTCCAGATAACGAAAACAAAGTAAGTCTGATCTGACTGATTTGCTCTGCAAAGTAGGTTATATGGCACTTGTTTTAACTTGAAATAACTTAATTTGTATTCCTGAGCTTAGCTAAAAATGTGTGGGAAACATATGACAAGGCAAAAACATTTGATCAAAATTGATACAATAATAGATGTTTTAAAATTAAAAAGTATTCACATTTACACAAACTTTGTAAGTATGCTACCTTTAAAAACGTACCTATAAATTTAACATAAAATTAGTAGTCATTTAATAAATCCAAGTTTTCTATGGATACTTCTCAGAAACTGTGAAAAGCAGTGAGTTCAATGATTAGGTTTTAAAACTTGTGACATTTATTTGGTTTCTAATTCTTTCATCTCAAGAAGACAAGCAGTGTCTAATTGTGTTGTTAGCCAAAAAATGATTAAAATTCTTTATGACATTAATTGCCCTGTGATTTTTGCATACAATTCTAAAGGAATTAAAATAATTGACAATCCTGTTAAGGATTTCTAAGATTCCATTTCTTTTTATATGGTAACATTTTCTCAGTGTTCAGCTCTTCAACAATTAAATGTAGAGATACAGTAATAAGATGTTACATCAGTCTTCTTAGCTGCCATCCAGTTGATCTCAACTCATGGTAACCCCATGTGTACAGAGTAAAACTGCTCCACGGGGTTTTCACGTCTGTGACTGTTCAGAAGCAAACACTAGGCTTCTGTTCTGAGACACCTGTGGGTGAATTTGAACCTCTCAGTAGCCCGGCACTTAACCATACGTACCACGTGGGGACCATAAGTAAAAATCAAACATTGATATATGCTTCAATACTTTAAAAGCAAAACTATTTTTTAAGCGTTATGATTCTATGTCAAAATGTAATACACATTATAGCATCTTCAAAAACATTGATTTAGTATTTTTTCAGAATTTCTCTCTCTCTCTTCTTCTCTGTCTACCTAATAATCTTAAACACTCGATAGCCTGAACATTAAAAAAATAATTTAAATGATTTTAAATATATCTAAGTATTGTGTGACTGTGTACTACTAATAGCAGAATTAATAATAAGACAATCAAAGAAAGACTTTCAAGCATAAGTTAGGGTATAATTCTGTTGAGGAAATTGAGTGGGAATGCACACTTATGGAGCAAAACTGCTAATTATATTGAAAAGAAGAGCTTATTGATATAATTTTTTTAAGGGTTGGTGATATATATTGAATGTCCAGGGCTTTTAAAGCCAAATAGATAAATTTTACAAATCATAGCAAGTCTACTTTTAAAAGATCAGTATTTAAAGTGTTCTTTACCTTGCAACTTTTAAAACTGTGACATCAAGAAATTTCAAGATAATGGGAATTGAAGAGAAGAAACAAACACTGGAAATTCAAGTGGATCACTAGGGGGACAGGAGGAAAATGAAATACATGTAGCTTCCTGAAATATTCATGAAATAGGAAGTGTCTAATCATCTCAAATACTGCTGAGACGATAAGTAAGAGGAAGAAAAGAAGCCACTAGTTTTGGCAAGACGTGGATTATTGGTGACTGTGATAAGGGTTGCTTGTTTTAATTGTGGAGGAATTAGAGTTGCTTATTTTAACTGTGGAGGAATTAAAGTTGTTTATTTTAACTGTAGAGGGAGATTAGAGTGTCCTGGTAGTCTAATTACAGTGTACTGAACAAATATTAGAGTATGAAAAAATGGCAACAATGAACAGGCATGTATAGCTTTTTTTTTTTGAGGCTCTGGCATGACAAGTAGAGAAAGAGAACAGAATTTAGAGGAAGATATGGGGTTACAGGATTTTTTAAATTTTATTTTTATTTTTGGAGGAGTGATCACTAAGGACTCTTATGACAATAGAAATTTTACAGCAATAGTGATAGTAAAAATTCAGGAAGGAGAAAACTAGTATATATTCAAGAGTAAGATTTTTTTCTCTTTGTGATGGTAATATGAAATGGGGCTCAGTAAACAAGTACTTTTTTCTTACATGAAAGCAGTATTCATTGTTCCATTCTACTAGGAATAAAGACACAGTTTGTGGTTCCAAGTATAGGAAGATGCGATGTTTACTTTTATGTGTCAGTCTGGCTAAAATATGGTGCCCATAGTTTTCCTAAACCTACACTAGCTGCTGTTCCATAAGTAATTTAATGCAATAACCTCTTAAAATGTCACCTAGGGTGATGGAGTCCATCAGTTGAAAAGTGAGTTTCTTTAGGGTAAAGATGTCACCTTGATTAAAAGCAAAGATGTCACCTTGAAGACTAAAATGCAACTGATTCAAGGCATGTTATTTTGAATCACATCATATACGTGTGAAAGCTGGACAATGAACAAAGAACACAGAAGAGTTGATGCCTTTAAACTGTAGTGTTGGAGGAGAATGTTGAATGTACCAGGGGCTGCCAAAAGAACCAACAGATCTGTTCTGGAAGAAGTACAACCAGAGTGCTCCTTGGAAGTGAAGATGGCAAGACCGCATCTTACATACTTCAGGCATGTTGTCAGGAAGGATCAGTCCCTGGAGTAGGACATCATGCTTGGTAGAGTGGAAGGTCAGTGAAAAAGAGGAAGACTTTTGATGAGACAGATTGACGCAGTGGCCACAGCAATAGGCTTAAACATAAAAACAATTGTGGACATGGTGCAAGACCAGGCAGTGTCACCTTCTGTTGTTCATATGGTCACTAAGAGCTGAAATCAACTCGACGGCACCTAACAACAATAATAATATCCCTTGAGTAAATCCCTCTCTCTGTGTCAGTCTCTAATTACAGAATAACGCATTCTGTTTCTCTACAGAATCTAAGCTAGATAAGGTAAGTTGAAAGGCTGAAGCTATTAACAAAGAGTGATGGGAAATATAGCTTATGGGAGATGTGTGAGACAATATTATAAAGCAGATTTTTAAAAAATGCCTTTATAAATAGGTGCAGTGTGGTTGCCTGATAACAATGAGAACTATTTGAGTTATGTGGTTATAAGTTTGAAACAGTGTGCCTGTGTATTATCTCCAAGAATATTCAGCTGCTTAAAAGAGAAGAATGTATACATCAGAGAGGAGACAGACAAATGAGTTAATTGTATTTTCAAAGACGGTATAAACCAAACCAAACCAAACCCATTGCCATCAAGCACATTCTAACTCATGGTGATCCTATTAAGAAAGAGTAGAACTTCCTCACAGGCTTTCTGAGGAGCTCTTGGTGGATTCAAATTGCCAAACTTTTGGCTACCAGCTATAGTCCTTAACCAGTGTGCTACCAGGGTTTCCAAAGCAAGCACAGAGAATGTGAATTAAATCTAGGCTGAATGAAGAAGAAAGGAACACATAAGGCTGATGAGACATAATTTACAAAACATAAGATGTATTCTGTTTTGATATGTAATTAAGTGATTTTAGAACGGTCCTATCAACCGAGTAAGATTTTATCTTCCCCCGTTGCACTTAATACCATTTCCATACTGACCCCCTGGACAATCAACTCTTTATATATAAAGATTTGCTTTTCCTGATGTTTCATATAAATGGACTCTTACAATAGTTGATATTTGGGGTATGACTTTATTAAAGTTGACACAATTCTTTAGAAGTGTATCCTTGTAACATATGTTTCAAATCTATATTCTCAAATATCAGTATTATATTGAACAGTGTACAAGAAACAAGGAAAGTCTCCTAGTTCATAGGAAATGTTCAGTACAGATTTCAGAAATAAAGATGTTTATACAAATAAACATCACTTACAGAAAATAGAATTATAATCATTTTATTCTCATTACAGTCCAGAATCTTAATGAATATATAGATGCTGATTAACACCTAAAAGTATTAAGCAAGTTCCAGCTTTGACATTGCCACTGGGCTGTGATCTTTTTTTTAATAATGAAGTAAGCTTTGCTATAAATCAGGTGTGTTTTTATCTTCATACACAGACAGTTTTCCCACCTCAAGACACTTAACATAATACAAAGCTGGTATGTAGTAAGTCAGAGAAAACAGAACATGTTTTTCTAATTGAATTTCCCTGATGTTTACTTCAGTCATGATATTTAAATTTCAACTACATTGTTTGATTTCCATATATGAATGTTCAACCTGTGTAAACAAGTATGAATGTGCAGCATTTTGTAAAATAGTTTGAAAGCATATGCTTGTAAACAGCTGATGCACAATCAATTTGAATAAGGTATAGATTTGGAGTTATTGCTCCCTGAAGAACTTACAGTGAATGCTGTTATGTTTAGTATAATAAAAATATCTCCAATAATTAGCAAAGAGAAATATTGTAATTGTTACCTGCTGTTAGTTCTTTTCACAGGTTGTTTTAAACAATGACATCAGCTGCATTGTATGACTAAAATAAATCAACATAAACATTGTCCCAGCGTGCTCACAAACATATTAGTGCACCAGTAGAAAACAAATCACATGAAGCGTATTTTAAACCAAAACAATACATTAAATAATATACAGAAAAGACGAATATTAAGAAGTTATCTGAATTATGTTTTTGACATTTTTCCTAGGTAAAGAATATTCCCTTTCCTTCCAAATTATCTTGCAAGGTGCACAACTGCATATTTTATTCCTTTATTTTTAATACGAATCTGAAGTCTATCTACCAGAGCGAACTGGTAATGAGAGTGTGGAAACAATTTGCTGCTTGTTCCGCAGTCCTTCCTTTATCCACAGGTTCATTCTTCCTTTCCCTCAAGGAACACCCCATTACATTTTCTAAATCCTTAAAGTGTAATGATCTTCCATTTTTATCTGTTGGCAATTATCAGCCCCGTGAAAGCTATCTGAACATGTGGTTTGTGCACAGATAAATGGCATTGCCCAACTGTTTTCCATTTTATCCAGCACTCAATCTAGATTCCAAAAACAGAAACAGTCTTGCATTGAATTACTCATAAATTGCTTATTAAGGTGCTAACATTACACTCTTACTGCTTCTTGACATTCCACAGGCCTTAGGAGCCATCAGCCACAGCACTGTATTATCATTCTTACTCTACATTTTAGGACTGCTGTTGAATAGCTTTAACAATTCCTTTCTCGCTGGTTTCAGTTGTTGCAATGTGCTTGGCTTCACATTTCCCTGCCCAGTCTGCTGCTGTTTCCATCCTTCAAATACTTTTACATTTAATATTCATAATGTAAATGTTTTCAGTTTCAAAATTGTCAAAGTATTCTTGTAACCATCAACAACTATATCAGTAAAATTTAAAAAAGTTACTGTTCAACCATAAGCATTACTCTATTATATTGTATTTGTATTCAGCTAAATGATTTGTATTTTTAAGTAACAAGGACACTTAACAATTGAAGTTCAAACTCTAAAAAGAGTATTTGATATATAAACTTTTTCCGATGGCCGTATTACTTAAACATAATCTACCAAGCCAAACCAGACAGACTGTCATAGAGTCAATTCCAACTCGTAGCGACCCGGTAGGACAGACTAGAGCTGCTCCACAGAGTTTCTAAGAAGCGCCTGGCAGATTCAAACTGCTGACCTTTTTTGTTAGTAGATGTCACACTTAACCACTATGCCATCAGGCTTTCCATAATATCTATACATCTAGTAAAATAAAATTTTAGCCACATTAAAAATACTATTGCTTTGAACTAATGAACATATCTGCAAAATGTAATAGAACCTTTAATATTCATATATTAAATTATTAACTTTCTCATTTGATAAAATGTAGCTTCTTATTAAGTCCAATTTTTTCATGGTTATAAAATAGAAATAACAACATATTGGTGTCATTATTAGCATATCTATTAACCTGAAAGCAAGTTTAAAATAGAAATTTCCCTTAGTAGCTTTAAATGCCAAAGTGATTATCTTCTACCTTCTCAACACCATTTCTCATAAAGCCCTGGATATCCCTAGCATATTTTTATAATTTTGATTGAATATCTCTGTAATGAAATGTGTGTAGTCATGTTACTATTGGTTATAACAGTCTAAAGTCAGTATTACTTTTAGCATGGTAAATTTGAAGTTTATAATCAATGACATTTGTAAGATCTCCGTAGAAAAATGTTATAAATCTTTAGAACAACTAATAATTTCTTATATTTTTGATAGATTAATTTTATTGAGATAAGTTCTTTGTGTGATATGCTTGGCAAAATAACACAGTAACAGAATTAACAGTTATTTTAATAGTCTAATTGAGCTGAATTCTTTGTGTTATAGTGTGTTAATACATCTTTCAGAAGTATAGCTAGATATTTCATTTCATTTTATTTTATAACAAGTAGAAACCCTCGTTGCATGATACTGAAGTGCTGCAAGAGGTCAGGAGTCAAAACTCACCAGGAGGGTCCTTGAAAACTCTATGGGTCAGTTCTACTCTGTCCTGTGGGATCACTATGAGTCAGAACCAACTCAAAGGCCCGTAACAACAATAACAACAACATTTGACAGTATTTCATTACACAATATTGTTTTCACTGAGGATTTTTTTTCCTAAATCCTTGTCACATGCTATAGATTTTAAGGTTAATCCAGTAGAACATCTTTCCTCAATTAGCTTACAGTCGATTTGACAGAGCCTTCCATTCTATCTTTCAAGACTCTTGCTTCACCACTTGTAGTCTGATATTCTATCTCAGTGCTATTACTGGATGATGCCAAAGTACTGTATACTAAGATGTGTTTCCTCTAAATCTTTTGAATGTCTTCTATAGGACTGAATGCTGATTTCTCTATTTTTTCCTGTACTGACACTGCCTCTTCAGATTCCCTTATGATATTTTAGATTTGGTCTCTTCACTCTTCCCTCTCCTGATCCCAACCACAGTTAATGCCACTTTGAAATGTATTAGAAGCCCTGTTAGTAGTAGGAGCAACATTATCTTAAATTATTTTTATATGTATATTTGTACTTCTATTGAATATCTGGAGCCCTGAACATGCAGTGGTTAACTGTTTGACTGCTACCCAAACGCTGACAGTTGGAATCCCTGGAACCTGCATGAGACAGTTCTGTTCTGCCCTATAGGGCCACTATGAATTAGAATCAAGGGCACATCAATTTGTTTGTTACTGAACATTTATAGATTTTTATTATCCACACCTCCTCTTCATCTTAGGTAATGTGCAATATTCTTTCCTGTCTTCTTAGTTGTAGTTCCCACTAGTATCAAGTCAGTTCCAACTCACTGCAACCCTATAGACAGAATAGAATTCCTCCATAGAGTTTCCGAGAAGTGCTTGACAGATTTGGACAGCCGACCTTTTATTAGCAGCCATAGCACTTAACCACTACATCCACAGGTTTTCTTTGATTTATTTGTTCACTCACAGATACAAATGGATTAAATATAAATTGTATGTTCACAAATCTAAATTTAAAATAATAGAAGTAGCACATATCACCTATTTTCTTGTCATTTGTGCCACTGAATTTGTTCAGGTTCATAGCGACTTTACAATTATATTTATCATGTATTTCATAATTTCTTCTATCAATACATCTTTGTCTCTGACAAATCTTTTGACTCCCTTATCCATACTGAATTTATGTCAGCTTTCTTATCTCTTATTTTTATCACTTCATTTTCGAACTCATCCTACCACCCAACACAGCTGCTCTAGTTTTTTAAATGCTATTTACTTGTTTGAAGACCTATGTTGAATAGAGTAGAACTGCCCCTTAGGGTTTCCAAGAAATGACTGGCTGATCCCAACTGCCAACATTTTGGTTTAGCTGAGTTGTTATCCATTGTACCACTAGGGCTCCTCTGCATCACTAGATAGGTCAAATTATTTTCATTTCACTGATGTGTATTTAATTCTGTCTTGTTCTTTTTTCTTGATTTAACACTCAAACAAAATTCTGAAGATATATAGAAGTTGATTATTCTATAGAGAAAACAAGATAGGTTGTAATATTGAGCATTAATTTTTTTATTTGTTTTTAAGAGGGAGGAGCCTTTTGTTGTCGTTGATGATTTTTTTCTTGATTCTTCCATCTATCGTTCCTTTCAAGTGAAATAAGACTATTACATCAGAAGTTCAAAAAAAATGACTCATAAATATTCTTACGATTTTTTTAATGTCCTATTTCCCAATTTCATCCTTCCCAATCCAAAGAAACTGATCATAAAAATAGATCATTAGGTGAAAGTTAGGAGTAAGAAAACATTATTCACACAGATAGTAGAGCTAGACTGGCTGAAGTCGCCTCGAGCACGGGAAAGAGAGAACACGAACGTGACCTAGCCGCGCTGTCTAAGGCCAACATTAAGGAATTGTTTAGGAACCCTGGTAGTGTAGTGTCAAGTGCTGCAGCTGCTAATCAAACGGTCAGCCATTCGAATCTAGCAAGCACTCTTTGGAAACTCAGGGGGACAGTTCAGCTCTGTCCTATAGGGTCTCAATGCGTCAAAATTCACTTGACAGCAGTGGGTTTCGTTTTGTTTAGTTTTATGAATTTAGGAAATTCTGCAGAAATCCTCAGGGTATCTTTTCTCTGATACATACAGTGACTCTCTTGACATATAGTCTTCAATAAATTAGGCCAAGCCAAGTGCTGTCGAGTCGGATTAAGGCAAGTTATTTTGTGATTAATATTTGTAGATTAAAAAAGTTTATCAACAAGTAGTTTTATATATAGTTTTAGTTTCTTTTTCTTCCCCCAAATGAGCATCAAATGAAAGCAATAATTTTACAGCAAGTAATTGCTAAGAGTTATTAATCACTTCAAATTTTTTAATCTGCACTTTTCATCCCAGTAACTGGCAACTTGTCTTTTAGTTGCAGTTTGACAGCGCCTTGCCTTGAGTCATTGCCAGGTAGAATACTGCTACCTTCTCTGTTCCCAAACAAGAGGATGGCAAAAGAGCCTATTATACCCTTTCACAGCCACAACCCAGAACTGGAGCACAGAGAAAGGAAGGTGGAAGAAAATTCTAAGTCATTAGGGGGTAGAAATTGCTGAAGACCTGCTTTCTTTCTTTTCTCCCCAGATGAACATTTTGAAGCGCTCTCCAGACGTTATCATGGAGTCCAGGACAATCTGCCTACAGGACTTCCCTACTCGGTTGGTCTTTCCCTCTGTTTCAGTAATCCCACTCCCCTTAGCCCTTCCCTTCTGTGCTCTGGGATCATTGTCCAAATTAACTCACATATCCATGCAAGCCTGCTTTAGGCTTTCAAACAATATTAGCTAAAATAAGCTGCTAATTCTCCACCTAGATAGTGAAGTCTCCATTTTTGAGGACTATTCTTAGGATAGGATAGAAGAAACTCTGGTGGCATGGTGGTTAAGTGCTATGTCTGCTAAGTAAAAGGCTAGCAGTTGGAAACTCTACGGAGTAGTTCTATGACCTATAGAGAGTCGCTATGTGTTGGAATTGACTAGACAGCAGTATGTGTTTCGGATTTATTCTTGTAATGGAATCCCAGGTGGTGATATGGTTAAGTGCTACTAGAAGTTTGGCAGTTTGAATCCTCCAGGTGCTCCTTGGAAACTCTATGGAACAGTTCTGTTCTGTCCTATAGGGTCAGTATGAGTCAGAATCAACTCAGTGATATTGGGTTTTTTTTTTGTATTCTCAATAATTTTTATTATGCTATTATATTACACTCTTTCAAAAGATCGTTTGCAAGGACGTGTTTCAACTAGTGTTTTACTTTCAGGCTAAGTTTTAAATTTCTAAAATATAAAGTTGCTATTTTCAATGAACACTGATAATGTTTTTAAAAACAGTAGAACTATTATAGATACAGAACTATGTAATGTAGTTTCATATATTATTTTCTTCCAAAATATTCACAAAAACTGGAAGCCACCTAAATATGGACATAACAAGGCAATCAAGACCAGGCCACAGCTGGTTGACCTCAATGACATCACCAGATGTGCCTCTATTGCCTGCCAGGGCAGTATTTAGAAAGGGAGCCAGCCAAGGTGACACCAAGGAGTTAGAACAGGCTATGAAGCTTTGAACAGAACATACATTCAGACTTTGGCATCTGGTTCCCACTTTTGCCAAATGTGCCTTATTTGTATCCACAGCTGTTCAATGTGTTTGTTGAAAAGAGACAGACCAGGGAGAAGAAAGAGATTGGCAAGAGATATGCCAGTTTCTGTGGGAGGCAATGTCAAGCCAACATGTAATTTACTCACAGATAATTATTTGCTTTAGAAATCTGGTGTCATTTACTAGAATAACTGGTTTGTGGGGAGCATGAACCACAAGTTACAGCAGTCATCTTTATACTTTATTGTAAACTAAGAATTTATAATTAGGCTGAAGTAATTAACACCTACAGAGCAAATGCATCTTCACTTACTTCAAATAATGTAAACTGGCATTCCAGATTGAAATATTAAAAGGCAAATGATTTATGTTTCCCTGTTCATATCTAGGAACGTTGGCTTTTCTGAACCTATCAACACATAAAGTGCATTCCTGTTAGTACTCTATTATCGAAGTAGAATTAGTTATCATTTAAAATTGACTAATATATGGCGTATTTGAATCTTTAAGTATGTGCATGTTTAGTCTTATTGTATATTTTATTTATATAGCAGAAATGTAATATTAAATATTTTGAAAGTGAAAGATTAATTATATTTTAGATTAACTGGCAAAGAGAATTTACTGATTTGACAGCTATTTTCTCTTTTAAAAATAATCTAGAAAAAATACTGTAATGCATCACAAATAGTCATAACTAATGAGAAAGATGAAGGAGCAACTAAGTTGGATAACATACTTAAGTGAGTCATATTATTACTCATCAATTATTATTTTTAATTTCAAGTAATATGCTCCATCTAGAGACTGGCATGGTTGTGTACAGCATTATAAGAATTGTGAAGTGCAGTTTATTCCCTAGGAAGTCAGCTTCTGCTTGTTGCTTCTTACTGTTGGCTAACTTTCAAGAGTACCTCTTCCTATTTTTTCCCATTATTACTATTATTATAATAGTAGTAATAAGCCTTACATTATTTCACTTTATGTACTACACTTCAAGGTTTTGTAACACTGTATCTCCATTACCTAAGTTCTATTAGAGTATTATGTTAAAATCAATAAATCATACAGTTGGATAAATTTATCAATCACTGTCTTCATCTTTACTTTTTTATATTTTAAAGACATTGAGGGGTTCAGATTCAGGAAGATTTTTACAAGTGAAAAGCAATCTAAGAGATTCATACCACTTTACTCACTTAGAGAAATAGGCCTAGAAATTCTAAATGTTCTCAGAATCACAGGCTTCCTTTCTAACTTTTTGACCCTTTCTTTCCAAAGTTGTTTCAGCAGAAATGGAAAACGTGATTCACTTTGTTCATGATAAAGGAAGAGTTTCCTGCTGTTCTTGTGATAAGAGGGAAAAAAGTCTTCTCTTGTCCTAAGTTTCCTCTTCTTTTGTGATTAAAGAATCTCTTATGATCATAGGAGAGTTTCCCCTACTCTCTGACAATAAAAACTAATGACAAGAACCCTGCTAATAAAGAGGATCTTTCTCTTTTTTGATGTCCTTTTTTAGAAGGAATGCATAAATAAGAAGTATAAAGTGACTTCTTTTTAGTACACTCTAAAGGAATGGTAAGTCCCAGCATCAAAGTTTATTTTGGGTGACTGGATTGAGGGTAACCATCAGGACACTAAAGATAATTCTTAAAAAAATAGCTACCGTTGGAGTTGATGTCTCTAGTAGATATTGTTTAAGTCAACATGCGGTTGGGACCAATGATAATGTTCGTTACCCACCTATTTCATTTTCTTTCTGTTTTGTTTTTATTTTGGTTCACTTTGTTTGCCCAGCTAATGATCATTACCAGTAAAACACTTTCCTTATTTCTGATGACTTTAGGGTGGTATTTTTAGACTAATTTATGAGGTAGTATGAAGTCAGTCAGTACTGTCTAGAATCACAGAAATATTAAGTACACAAATATCATATAAAAGTCAGGAAGGCAAGTATAGAACACCCATTGCCATCGAGTCAATTCTGACTTATAACAACTCTATAGGACAGAGTAGAACTGCTGCATAAGGTTCCCAAGGAGGACCTGGTGGATTTGAACCACTGATCTTTTAGGTTAGCAACCATAGCTCTTACCCACTACACTACAAGGGTTTCTAAAATTGGTGTAGTTAATATTAAAAATGCAATTTAGATTTTTAATTTGAACACTTCACTTGTAGTCAATGTCTTAGTCATTTGGTACTGCTCTAATAAATACCACAAGTGAATGGTTTTAACAACAAAAAGTTTATTCTTGCCTAGTCCAGTAGGCTGTAAGTTCAAATTCAGGATGCAGCCTCAAGGAGCATGCTCTGTCTCTGTTGATTCTGGAGGAAAGTCGTCATGTTGCATTATTCTTTAATTCTTTCTTTGGTCTGAGAGTATCTTTGCACAGGAATTCTCAATGCTGCTTCCTTGATGGTATGAGGTCCCCAACTCTGCTTCCTTCCCTGTCCTTTTATCTCTTGTAGGATAAAAAGTGTTACAGGCCACCTCAGAAAACTCCCTTGACATTGGAGAAGGAAGGTCACCTTAGGTATGGTTTTACAGTCCCAGCCTAATGATCTTTAACATAATACACTCTGTTAACCACAGGTAGGGATTAGGATTTACAACATAACAAATCACAAAACAAAGGATAGTCATACAATGCTGGAAATTATGGCCAGTTAAATTTTTATATACATTTTCTGGGAACACAGTTCAATCCATGACACTTAAAAAACTTATACTTAACCAGTTTAAACAACATAAGTATTTTTTAAAAATACTATGTAATCATAAAGTTAACAGTTATTGGGCTGCAAGTTCTCAGTTCCTCCTTTGAGATGGTCTCTGCATCATGCTTAAGTAAGTGGATATCAACAAAAAAGAGAAAATGCTCAAAGATGAATCAGGACAATGACTGAGAAAAAGGGCTCAAGCAGCAGTAACTGTGAGATGGCTCAGGACTGGGCACTGTTGGCTTCTGTTTCACGTATGTTCATTTTGAGCTGGTGTTGAATGACAGCTGTTTCTGCTGGTATTTACATGACTTGTATCCTCAGTTACTTTATAACTAATATCATCAGTAGTAGGCTACATGTTTTCTTTCTTAAGGAGAAAAAAACAGCTATTTCCTACAGTCTGAGAACAAAAGTCTTTAATTTGGCTTTTATTAAATCAACCAATGAGAAGCAGCCATCATGTTGCACGTTAGGTCAGGAGTTCACAGCCATAACGGTTTAACCTGGCTCACGGCTCTTTCCAGTTACAGTTGTCGTTACAGAGGTGGTGTGATCAAGTTCCTAGCTGGCACAGTTTGCCCTGGATTACTACCCTAGAGGTTGATGGTTTGAAGCCACTCAGTGACACTGTGGAAGAAAGGTCATGTGATCTGCTTCCATAAGTATTACAGCCAAGAAAATCCTCTGTAACTTTTCTTACTCTGTAACACATGGGGTTGTCATGAGTCCAAACGGGCTTGATAGCAATCAGGTTTTTTTCTTTTGCTTCTTTGCCTTTTTTCTGTGCATGTGTGTTTGTGTGTGTGATTATAATGCTTGGTTCTGACCAACGGCACTTGGCTTTAACTAATATGCCCGAATCCTACTTGACGGCACTTGGCTACTTGACACGACAGAGCAGCAAAAGGTTGATTTTCTAAAATCCTATTGATGCTAAAATCCCAAGCGCAAACCAAACCTGCTGCCATCCAATTGACTGGGACTCGTAGCACCTCTACAGGACAGAATAGAACTGCCCAGTAGGATTTCTAACGCTATCGTCTTCACAGACTGCCGCAGCTTTCTTCCTGTCCCCAGGGGCTGGGTGGTCAAACTGCCGCTCTTCCAGTTAGCAGTCAGGTTTTAACCACTGTGCCAATGGGACTTCTTTGGTGTAAAGAAGGGAGAAGCCTATAGGACAAGTAACTGTCTCTCTTCCTAAATTAAAATAAAATGTTAGCTCTTCTTAAGAAATGAAAAAAATCTGAGACTTGAGAAAATTATCTTTATGTCTTTGAATTTTTATACTAGCTATTATTTTTGATGTTCAATCAGTTTGATAACAAGATAAATTTTATGTTTTTATTTTATATCTATAACTTTGCAGGGTTTATTTTTGGTTTTATTTTAATTTATGTTTCATAAAGATTCAATCCAAAGCAATGAAATTAGAACTTGATTGTAAAAATAGAGAATAAAAATTTTCTTTTATGCAACACTAGTCTCATTCCAGGATAAATTTAGGATGAAATTACAAACACACACGCGCACACACACACACACACACACACACACACACACACGTATTTATGGAAACCTTGGTGGTACACTGGTTAAATGCTACAATTGCTAACCAAAAGATAAGCCGTTTAAATCCACCAAATTCTCCTTGGAAACTCTATGAGGCAGTTTTACTCTGATTTACAAGGTTACTATGAATCAAATATCAACTCATGACAATGAGTTTCGTTTGGTTTTTGGTTACACGCATTTGCAAGTGACAGGAAATACACATTAACAAACTCATTTACTCCTTAGTTATTTTCAGTGAATGTCAGTCTCTTTTCTGCAAATAAGAAATATATATTTGAGATGAGATAATTGACAGATGTTAGAAATTTTATTCTTTTATTGTAATTAATCAATAATAAAAAATGTATACAAAAAAGAAATACATAGTTGAGAGACTATGGATTTTGAAGATATGAAATAAACTAACTAGCACCTTTACCCCTGTTTGTTATGCAGGTCAGATCACCAGTGCATATAATGTTAAGGACATGGCTGGAGCTGAATGATTTGAAGCACATAAACTCTTAACTGACACAGATAATGTCAACTCAAATTATTATTTCCATTTCAACACAGATTATAGAACACAAAGACACAAATGGAAGTTAAGAAATAAATTCAGCACATATTTCAGAAAGCACCCTTTCATGTACAGAATAATAAATGCCCAGAAGTCCTCCAGGCAAAGTTTTTGAGGCAAAAAGGAGTATCTTTCAAGAAACAATTAGATGTTCTCCCTGGGAAGTAAAGTACTAAAAAGGAATATTGTCAAGACCAAATGACCTTTATTCTCTTTTGCAAAATCTCAGATATTTTTATAATTCTAATCAGCAAATATTTCAGCAGTTTGGACTCCAATAATGTAAATTCTTTCTAGAATTAGTCGTCTCCCCAGTTAGCTCTTAAAGAAAAACATTTCTCATTGTGTTACAAAGATCTCATATTGACCAAATGTAATTCCTGACACTATTTTTATAGGCATTTTGATCACAAAGATGCTGTAAGTTGGATACTACAGCATGGTTGATTATACAAAAATACACAATATTTTAAACCCAGTGTGACTGAAAGCTTATCTAAATATGAGGAGTGGGATTTAACTTACTTTATTAGTTGTACAGAGCATAAAGATTATTTAAGACTTTTTGTGATGTAGATTTGTAGCATATATAAATTTATTTGCATCTAATTTATTTTTAGAAATGTTAATGAACAGTCTCCAACTATTTATTCTATTATAATGTTAATAAAAAGAAAAATAAGAAAATAGAAATTTAGAAAGGAGTCATTTTTTATTCCCTTTATAGTGGTCTAAAAGCAAATACTTTCAAAAACAGCATGTTCTAGAAAGCTAGCAATTGAAACTGAAGAAATGTGATATAAAATATTTACCTGATAAATTTGAGTAAGTTGGAAAAATCAGCTATCTACACATTTAGGACTTTAGGTAGAATTGACTGAATGCAGAATTCTTGAGATTTGGGGATATTGTGAGAACTACTGTTCCCCTATTATATTCTTAAAGTGATATTCAGAGAAAGAAAAAGAACATATTTTTATCTGTCATCTAAACGCACTTCTGGAGTTCCCTCTGTGTATCACAAATTGGAACTCAGCAGTGGACTGGTGTCAAGATCGTGTTTTCAAAAGCTAACAGTAAGTCACATAAATTGGACAATTCAGAGCAAAAGGAACTAAAGGTTTGAAAAATACTACACATATTTGGAAATGTTTTTAAAACAACTAAATATTTTATAAACCATTTCCAAAGATGAAAGTTATATCAATTTCATTTGAAAATATACGCCTTCATTCTACTGCGAATTAGTTCCACAATGGATAAAATCTGCTAGTAGTAGATGAAAGATATGTTTGAAGACTGTCAACTAAGTTTGCAAACTAATCCTACAAAAAATGCTGTAAAGACATCACTGCTGAATATCACTACAGTCACCTTCAAAATATTCCCCTTGGGAAACTATGCACTGATGCCAGCTACTAGTCCATCCTTCAATGTTTTGAAACTCTTTTTCTTTTTCTGGAATGGAAGCCAGATCTGTCACAGTATTACAATTGATATCCTGAATATCATCAAAATGTTGTACTTTCAATGTGTCCTTTCTCTTCAAGTAGAGAAAAAAGTTAATGTGGGGCTAGGTCAAATGAGTACAGTTTTTTGTTGACTGTATAAAAACTCTCTCACAGACCACTATATAGTTAAGTTCCCAACTTGCCACTGTGAGCAGTGGCCATTCCCGAAAGAGTTTCAAAACTGCTCTGAAGAGTGTACTAGGCACTGGCATCAGTACACAGTTTCTGAAGGGGAGTACTTCAAAGCTGACCATAGTGATGTTCAGCATTGAGGGACGTAGCACAAAGAACAATTAAGTTAGTGGACCAATTAAGTTGTTGGACCCAGTAGTATCATAAGGCATGTTACTAATACATCAAATGATAAAATTTTCAAAGTAGTCTATACCAACTGAATACTAGGTAAAAATATGCTAAGTAATGTGGTCAATGAACTAGACAAAATAACCTTTATTTTATACAATCATGTCTAAAATAAGAGTTCAAACTGAACTTTCAAATGATGGAAGGATTATCACCTACCTAAAAAGTACATTTTTAACTGTGTTAAATGTATAGAGAATAGTCACATAATATAAATTTTAAACAAACAAAAACACATTAAGTCAAACAATTCTAAAAGCATATATAATCACATGAGAACTATAAGACAAGTAGTGAACAGCTAAATAGTCTTGTACTGCTTTTAATAATTATATATATAGCCTGGAATTTTAGAATCATGATGTTTCAGTAGAAACACAAGTAACTATGAGGTACTGTTTAGGTAAATTTATTATTCTATAACCTGTTTATAGAATTGTCAAATTTGTCTGTTTGATATACAAATTTTAATAACATTTGATAATACTTTGATGGCCTTTTAATATTTGAAGGCAGCTAGAAGTTTAGAGCTCTTTCTTGTGAAAAATGCATACGATTATTCTGAATAATCAATTTAACTCTTTTTTTCCAGTGGTTTTCTATGATTACCGTGGCATGCAATCTTTCTCTTATTACAATGTTATTAATATTTGTTTAAACTGATACTTTTGGTTTAGCATAACATGTTGTCACAGATAATTTACAAACCCAAACAAATTATCAAAGTTTCATTTTGTTTCTGTTTCATTTAACCTTGTAACGTCATTAACTTCTTAGATGGAGAAGCCATTTTAAGATTATTTTATTCATATGCTAAATACTGCAGAAAACTACTTTAAAAATTAAAATCTTATTTAATTCATTTTTCTTAAAGGTATTAAAAATGTAAATTTTAAAATAATGGTAAAGCAACAATATCTTCTACTTTGTTAATATAAAAAGAGTGATATTAGGCCCACAATTCTGAAATCTGTAGATTTAAAAAAAAAAAAATCCCCAAAGACATGTACTACCAAGTCTTGGAAACTGCTAAGCGAAAATTTTTGGAGGCAAGGCCAGGATGCCATAGTAGTCAGGTACTTCCTGTGATCCTTCTTATAACAAAGACTAAGAACAACAAAAAAACACGTGAATTAAGTATAAAAGACATTTTAAGAGCCCTGGACATCCATGGCAAAGTTGAGAATTTGGACTGTGAGGCACAGAAGGGAGAGAAGTTTCCACAGCAATGAGGAGTTGCCAGATCTGACTAGGTGGGAATTGGCACCCTATGGGCTTGATTCACTGGTCAGGGAAACAGTGGCATTTGGACAATTGTTCCTCACCAGGAAAGACCACGTGATGGAGATTCTATTCATGCCTGTGTTATCAGTGAAAAGTGGCACTTGATTGTCAAGAAATGACTCACGTCTAACCTACTTCATCAATCAAAAAACTCTCCTTTGGGAGAAAACTTTCTCCTATTTACCTGTCCTCCTCCTGCTGAGCACTGGATATGAGCAGGCTCCTGAAACTGTTGCATCCTCTGGGCTGAAAGTAGGACCCTTTATGCACCTTGAGCTAGTCCCTCAGCCTTGGAGAGGCTGGGAAAAAATAATCTGCTAGTTCCACTAAGCCAGGGACTCAAGGCAGAAACAATTCCTTTGCCTAGACACAGGCATTAGGGATCCATGGATGTGGAATGCCTCACTGCTTCAGTGTATGCTTTCATTAGCACAGGGCAATGAAATATATACCTGACCTCTATTTCACTACATCAGCTATAGGGTGGAAAGACAATCTGACACTTGACATTGCATTGCCTATTAAAGCGAGTACTCACCTGTGCCCAGCAGGATCCTGTAGGCTGGTAACTCTATTCATACCACATAGCTACCTGTGACAGGGACCCAAGGATAAGTGATGCCTTTTGGTCAACAGCACAGATCACTCAAAACTTACTGCAAAACTTACCCATCTACATGGTCGAAGAAAAGGCATATGCTTTCCTTATAGACATTCAAGGGTAGCCATCCGCCCTCTTCCCTGCTCAGCTTGTGCAGCCAGATATCTGTGCCTACACCAATTACTCTTGCCCAACTATGGCAATAGGTGAGAGTCTGCACCACAAACTTGGTGACCATTACCTGGGTGCAAGAGCTGAGTCCATACCAGAAAACTAAACAGAGGCCCATGCTCTTTTACCTAGTAATAACTCTAACCATCTAAAGACAAAACATTAGAGCTTCAAAGGTGCCAATAATCAAACTAGCTCACATGAGCAGCTTATCTGGACATATAAAAACAAAGCATAATAAGAAGCCAGAACACAGTAAGCAAATATAAAAAAAAAAATGCAGTCACTTATTGATGGCTAGGAGACAACAGTCACTATCATATAACTTAAACAAGTAGACCACAATAACTTCTGAAATCTCCAAAATCAAAGAATAAAAAAATCTTCTGGATGAAGAGAACTTCCTGGAATTACTGGAGGCTGAATATAAAAAATCAATATACAGAACTCTTCAACAGTTCAGGAAGGAGATAAGGCAAAATGCAGACTAAGCCAAGCACACAAACATAACAATAGAGGATTGCAGAAAGTTTGGAGACTAGCATAGTTAAAGATTTAACAGGCTGCAAGAATCCACAGAGAGACATCAAACAGAAACCCAGAGAATTAACTATGAAACTTCAGAACTAACCAACTCAGTAGAAAGTCAGAGGAAGAGAATTGTGGCAATAGATGTAAGAATTAGAGAGACTGAAGACAAAGTATTTGGTAATAAAATATTTGAGAAAAAATCAGACAAAATACATTTAAAAAATGAAGAAACCCTAATAAATATGTGAAATTCCATAAAGAGGAATAACCTATGAGTGACTGGAGTACCAGACCAAGTCAGATAACAGAAATGCAAATAGAATTATTGAAGACTGTTGGGCAGAAAACTTCCCTGAGATATTGAAGGATGAGAAGACAACTATCCAAGATGTTCATTTATAGTTGTTGTGTGTCACAAAGCTGTGTTCTACAGAGTTTCTAAGATAGTAATATTTCCAAAACAGATTGTCACATTTTTCTCTCTTGGAGGCCTAGGTAAATTGGACTGAAACATTCCTACTGAAAAAAAAAAAAAAAAAACTTAAAAATCAAACAAACAAAAAATGGCAAACTATAAAAGAATCTCAGCATCATAAAGGTTATAAGCATTAAAGAATGATAGAGTAAATACCTAAGAGAAATGAAAAGAGAGGAGAGTGTCTAGTATTTGGGACTGTTGATCTCTTAGGATCATTCTACTATAAAATGTGTTCCATGGACCAGCTGATAGTCCTTGACCAGGTTTAACAATCAGTGACATGTGGTGAGTCACTTTGCAAAAATGATACTTGAATGCCTTGTAGGCATATGAAAAGATGTTTTACATTTTTAGTGATTAGACTAAAGAGTGAACTAAAATTATTCTAAAGAATCCTTGTACACTGATGGTGAGAATACAAATTAGTAATTTGTATAAAAATAATCCATTTTGGTAAACTCACTGACATGAAATGATCTCATAGAGTTGTACTGATGCAAGCTTCTGACACATCTGTTCTCTTTCTTATAGTTGTGCAGACTTGGAACTCAAGTGCTCCTTACTAGCAGAATGGGTGAAACATGTTAAGCAAGAAGAATGCATAAATAATACATAAAAATACAGCAACAGAGAAGGCCAAATTAATGTCCCTAAATAATAGGGTTGCATCTCATAGAATATTAAGCTGATGGAATGCATTGGACTTAGAAAAAAATTCTGATAGTATTATTTCATTTATACAAAGCTTGTGAGTCCTGGTGGGTTAAACATGAGGTTGTTCAGCATTATGTTGTCAACCAAAGATTTATGGTTCAAACCCACCAGCTGCTGCACAAGAGAAGAATGAGGCAGGCTGCTTCACTAAAGGTCACAGCCTAGGAGACCCTATGGGGAAGATCTACCCTCCTATAGGGTCACTATGAGTTGGAATCAACTCTATGGTAATGGATTCATAAAGATTAAAACTATTCAGACTATTTTATGGTGTTATATGGTTGTGACCACCTTTGGTGAAGAGGTAGAGAGTAGGGACTGGTAGAGGTCATGAATGAGGATTCTGGTATGCTAGTTATGCTTTGTCTCTAGACCTAAGGTATATTTATATGTATGTTCACATGTGCTTTGTGCATTTGCTTTCTTTTTTCATTCTTCAATAAAATACGCCACCAAGATATTCAGTCCTTAGAGTTATAGTTCTTGCCTTGTTATAGATGTATTTGAAAGTGTGTGGAAGTGATGGGCCATTCTCTGACCTTAGTACATTTACCAAATATCCAAGTACATTTATTCAGTAACATTACGAAGACACAAAGAAATCAGACATTCATAGCTGCTGAGTCAGTCTATGGGCATGAGAAATGGGAACTAGAACAACAGCTCTTTGCTTTGATTGGTTGATTACAATTAATTTTCCTTTTAAGAGTTGGTCACTGAGTGGTAATTTACTTTATCTTGTTTGGATGAATGTTGCCAACTCTTGTATGACTGCCATAGGAGAAAAGACTGCCAGATTTTTTCTCCCTTGGAACTGCTGGTGGGTTCAAACTACCTATCTTTCCATTAGCAGTCCAGTGCTTAACCACTGGGCAACTAGGGCTCCTTCCTATTGCATTAAACTCCCCAAACAAACCCATTGCTGTCAAGTCAATTCCAGCTCCCCAGGCCCCTGTGTGACGGAGAAGAACAGCTCCATAGAATTTCCAAGGAGCACCGGGCAGATTTGTACTGCTGACCTTTTGGATGGTAGGTATAGCATTTAACTGGTTCACCACCAAGGTTTCCTGCTACTATATTAAGAGTGTCCAAACATCTTTGTAAATTTATGTCTGGTTTTCAGTCTTAAGGCAAGAAGGAAAGAAACAAGCAAAAGAACAAATTATAAGGGGCATAAGTGTTCATTACAAATATAGATGGACAAAAAAGAAAAATAAGAAAACAATTTCAACAGAGAAAAACATAGCCAGTTTTTTGATAAACAGAAGGTAATATTTTTATCTTACTTGTGTGAACAGATACAAAATATACTGTTTCATAGCTTGACATTTTGCAAAGTTATTTTTTACACAAATACGTGGGACTTCGCTATTGAAAGGTAACAGCAAACTCAAAGCACAATAGGCAAAAAGATGGTAGCAACATGAGAAATATATAAAAAAATTAAGGTGAAATGAAAGGAAAATACGTATCAGGTAAAGGCTAACATAAATAATAATAATAATAGTAAAAAGAAACCATTGCTGTCAAGTCAGTTCTGACTCACAGCAACCCTATAGGACAGAGTAGAACAGTAGAACTGCCCCATAGAGTTTCCACGAGGTACCTGGCAGATTTAAACTGCCAACCTTTTGGTTAGCAGCCACAGCACCTAACCACTATGCCATCAGGGTTTCCAGTACAAAGAAAATAGAGGCCTAATCTTACTCTGAAAACTAAAAGGTTATTTTCCTGGTCAAGCACATAGGGTAACTTTTGACTTCTTAAGTATCTTTCCTTCCCAAATACTATAGAAATTCACTTAAGATTTTCCACCTTCACGTAAGATTAACTACCTTTCATATTTTAGCTCTAGAATCAAATATGAAATAGTTCTGGCTTTCTTAAATTTCTGGACATACTGAGCAAATTCTCAAGTTAAATTATCTCTGCTTCTGACAGAAACTTCCTCACATAGCACTTTTTCCTTGCCTTTGGCTTTCCCTGTGGCTTCTCTGCAGATCTAACAGAATGCCAGTCGTTCTAGCAGTAGAAAGCATGGGTCGTATTTCTGAAAACACTTAATTTTATTTTATGTTTTATGTTATTTTACAAATGATAATAAATGAATTGACTATGATGGATTAAAAATACATGTGTATTCATGATTGGTAAATGCAGAGACTTCTACTATTTTAGTAAAAAATAAAGAGCCTTGGTGATGCAGTGGTTAAACACTCAGCTACTAACCAAAAAGTCATTTATTCAAACCCACCAGCTTCTCTGTGGGAGAGCCTTGTGGCAGTCTGCTTCTATAAAGATTATGTACTTGAAAATGCTATGAAGCTGTTATACTCTGTCCTACACTGTTGCTGGGAGTTAGATTCAACTAGATGGCAGTTAGTTTGGTTTCTCTGCTTTCAATTAAGAAAAAATATACCATACAAATTATCAAGATCTAATTACTAAAGATGGAAACTCTGGTACTGTAGTGGTTAAGTGCTACAGCTGCTAACTATAGGGTCAACAGCTGAAATCCACCAGGCTCTCATTCCAAACTCTATGGAGCAGATCCACTCTGTCCTATAGGGTCCCTCAAAGTCAGCCTCGACTCAATGGCGTGGGTTAATTACTGAAGTTAAGAGTTGTGGTGGTGAGTGGTTCAGAGCTATGACTGTTAACCCAAGGGTCCACAGTTCAAATTCAGCAAGTGCTCATTGGAAACCCTATAGGACAATTCTACTCTGTTCTATAGGGTCTCTGTGAGTTCAAATCAACTCACTAGCCATGGGTTCATTTTACATTTTTGTTTTCAATCATTCAAGTTGGAAAACTCAGGGTTGTGTTCATAAGGATTACTTACAAAGAATGATCACGAGAAAGGATAAAATAGAACATGTTCTAGTCAGTAATTTCGATATCTTTGTTTTTACTATTTTACAGTTCACTGAAATTTGAAAGAATTTTCAGTGAATAAAACATAAATTCTACCACTAATGCATTATTATACTTGCTTTCCCACATAGCCAGCAGTCGAGTCATTCCTGTGTTAATCTGCTAATGAGTCTTATTTATAATACCTTGAATGAATTACAGGCATCACTGTATCCCCCAGGTGCTCATTGCCTATTCTAAGTCCAATCACATCATACCTTATTACTTCATTACAAAAGCAAAGATTCACAACTTGACACCTACATTCTCAGTCTTCACGAATTCTTAGACATTAACGTGCACCTAAAACCACAGAAGTAATTTCTTCATTAGCTTTACACAAATTCCAACAAAGAACTAACTCTAATGGCAATAGTACATACTCACAAATGATTGTTATTTAAGATTTCAGATTCATTTCAGGACCATAAAAGCATAAAATATGGCTTCTTTTAGCTATTAAACAAGCAATGATTAAAAGGCATGATACATAGCTTTGGTACAATTTTTGGTAAATGGGCATTCGGTGCAGAATGTGTTTTCAAATTTTGCTGGAGCACAATGTGAAACATTTATCAAACTCTATGAAAATACAGCTCGCTTTTGAATTTCCAATTCTCAAAAAATATATTAAGTAAAATTATCAAAGCCAAAAATGCTTTCAAAAGTAAATAGAATAATTTTTTTTATTCTTTACAGTGTTATTTGTGATAGTAAAGATTATAAACAAAGTAAAATAAACAAAGTTATATTTTATAAAATTGAATATTGACATATCCCTTGCTCTTAATTATATTTCACCACTAAAATAGTGCGGTATAAACATTCATAGTAGCATAGGAAATATAAGGTCTGACATCTCTGTTCATGAATTCATCCTAGAAAAAGTGCTATATATCCCGTAGCTGGAAAACACTAGAGTCGCTTTTGCAGTACTCCCCTTAGGAAGCTATCCGCCGATGCCAGTGCCTAGTTCACCCTTCAAAGTGGTTAGGGGACTTTTTCTGAAATAACCATCACAGCTGCCATCATATTACCCTTGATGTCCTAAATGTTATCAAAATGTCTTTCTTTCAATATTTCCTTTGTCTTCAGATAAAGAAAAAAGTCAGTAGGGGCCCTATTAGGTGAGTAGGTAAGGTGTTCCAATACAGTTGTTTACTTGCTAAAAACTCAGTCAGACAGTGTAGCGTGAGCTGGTGCATTGTCGTGATGCAAGAGCCACGAGTTGATGGCGAAAATTTCAGGTTGTTTCCATCTTTCTCACACTGTCTTTTCAGCAGTTCAGATAGTAAGCTTAGTTAACTGTTTGCCCAGCTGGTACAAAGTTTGGGTTGTTTTCATCAGTTCTGTCCCTTACTGGCCTCCCTGACCTCTCTTCTTCAGTGGCGCTTTCTCTCCACTCAGAAATCCTTTTATACACTGCTGTTTGCCTCATAACATTGTCTCCATAAACTTGGACTATCGCCTCCTTGATTTCACTTCTACTCTTGCCAAGTTTAACAAGAAATTTAATGTTTGTTTGTTGCCCTAATTCAAGCTCCAACATTCTCACACAAAAACACGCAACAACAATAAGGGAGCCACTCAGAAAGACACACAACACATGAAAATGAACACGACTGTGAAACACTGCTATACCAGGGTTATGAAACCTCACTGAGTTGTGTGTAGAGTGCTGCCAATGTACATGCACAGTGCCAAGTCCATGAACCTGTCAGACCTTGTATTTAATTATGTGTAGTTCTAAAAAGCAACTGTAAAAGAATATGTTTTAGAGAAGGATATGTATCTGTTGTAGAATACAGAGATGGAAAAAAGTACAAGCAAATATTCCTTTTTAAATAAATTATCACTTGTTTTTGGTTGTAGTTGACTTGTCTTTCTATTTTTCTTCATGTACTGGATTGCTTTTCTTTCTAATTCACTAATACTCATTAAATCATCTCACGCTGTGAGCCACTTCCCCAAAATTTATGTCAAGATAAGCCATGCCAATCTTATAAACATATAGCATAGGTTCAAAGATCCAGCTCTCACAGCCAGCACTTAATGAAACATATTAAGATGGCTATTTAGTATAATTCTTTTCAAAAAATTACTTTAAATGAATTGATAATTTATATCACCAACATATTTTCTTCAATATATCTGTCTTTCACTTTTCACTTTGGTGTAAGGTAAAACACATTGCAGCCCAAAGGACTAAAGGACTGAATGAACCAGTTACTCCACCAGCCTGAGAGCAGAAAAACTAGTTGATACCAGGCTACTATCAATACAACAGAACAGGAGAAAAATGTAAGACAGAACTGAAATTCACGAAAAAAAAAAAAAAAAAAAAAAGAGAGAGAGAGAGATCAGGCTTACTTGTCTGTCAGAAACCCTGCTGGCATAGTGCTAAGTGCTAAGGCTGCTAACACCAAGGTCTGCAGTTCAAACTCACCAGGCACTTCTTGGAAACTCTATTGGGCCGTTGTATTCTGTCTATAGCGTCTGTGTGTTCAGGATTGACTCAACAGCAGTGGTTTTGCTTTTGGTTTTTTGAAATGTCTGTCAGAGACTGGAGGTACCCCTGAGACTATGGCCCCCAAATGTAGCACTTTGCGCACTCAAGATTAGTGGGTAGGGCTTCCAGTTTCCCGACATCCCCACCGTTTATTGTTTTCTTTCTGTTTTATGAACCACCTTAATGAGAGTGAAATGGTATCTCAATGTAGTTTTGCTTTGCATCTCTCTGATAGCTAATGATACTGAGCATCTTTATACGTGTCTGGTATCCATTTGAATGTCCCCTTGGTGAAATCCCTATTCAAGTCTTTTGCTAATTTTTTGGTTGGGTTTTCTTCTGCTTGTTAAGTTGTCAAGGCTTTACATATATCTTGGCTACTAAATATTTTTTGGATGGATACTTTCCAAAGATACTCTCCTAGTTGGTAGCTTCGTTGTTTTTTGCTTTTCCACTTTTTTGGTAGTCTGTCTGTGAACAAAAACTTTACTGAAGTCTTATTTATTTTTTTCTTTTGATACTTGTGTTTTGCTATTACAGTAGATAACCCATTTTGAACATTAGGCTTAACAGCATTGTGCTTGTCTCTTCTCCTAAGCGCATTATTATTTTAGTTTGCAAATGTAGGGCCTCAATCCATTTTGAATTTGTTTTTATGTATGCTGTGAGGCATAAGTACTCTTTGATTTTCTTTTATGTGGAAATTCAGTTTTCCCAATATCATTTATTGAAGAAATTCCTTTTTCCTCATTGAAAGAACTGAGCATCCTTGTCAAAAATCAGTTAACTGTATGCAACAATAAAGAAGGACAGTCAATCTGTGAAACATATTCTGGGGGAATCTGGAAGGTATTACGCTGAATCAAATTAGTCAGTCACAAAAGGACAAATATTGTATGAGACCACTACTATGGGAACTCAAGAAAAGGTTTAAATATAGAAGAAAACATTCTTTTGATGGTTACAAGGGTAAGAAGGGAATAAGAGGATATTGATTAGCCAGATAGCAGACAAGATGAAAAGAACAACACAATATAGGAGAAGACAGAACAACTAGACTAAACAATAAGCTAGAAAATGTCCTAATATAACCAAACACTTAGAGGAACAGACTGTCAGGGTAGGGGTTTGCAGACTATGGTTTCAGGGGACATCTAGGTCAATTGGTGTAACAAAATTTATTAAGGAGTTTGAAACCGTTGTGTGCTTCTTGGAAACCCTATTAGGCAGTTCTATTGTGCCCTATAGAGTCACTATAAATTGGAATGTACTCAACCAAAAATGGTTTTGTGTTCATCTATTTCATAAGTGTTATAGAGTTTTTGCTGTATAAGTTCTTTACTTTCCTGACTGGAGATTTGACTAGATATTTTATTTTTTTAAATGCTATTATAAATGAGATTATTTCCTTAGTTTCCTTTTCAGATTTATCATTACTGGTGTGTAGAAACCCAATTTGTTTGTTGTTGAACTTCTACCTTGCAACTCTGCTGTGTTTTTCTATTGTGTCTAGAAGATTTTTTGTGGACTCTGGGGTTTTCTTTAGAATCGTCTCATTCATGAGTAGAGATAATTTTACTTCTTTTTCTTGTCTTGTTTCTCTAGTTAGTACTTCAAATACAATATAGAGTAGAAGTGATGACAGCAGGAACTTTTGTCTTCTTCCTAACTTCAGTAGGAATGCTCTCTCTTTTCTGTTAAACATAATATTGGCTTTACAAATATGCCCTGAATAATACTGAGGAATTTTCCTTCTATTTCAATCTTCTTTAGGATTTTCATCAAGGAATAGTGTTGGATTTGATCAAATGCTTTTTCTACATCATCTTCTACATAAAGATGGTTTTGTGGTCCTTTTCCTTTTTTCCATTGATGTAGTATGTTACGTTGATTGGTTTTCTTGAACCATACTGCATTCTTGGAATACAGTTCACTTTATCACCGTTTATGACTGTTTTACTACACTGTTAGGTTTTGTTCACTAGTATTTTGTTAAGGATTTTTGCATCTAATTCATAAGACGTACTGGGCTTTAATTTTCTATCCTTGTAGTGCTGTTGTCTGATTTAGATATTAGGGTTATTTTCGTGACAAAGAATCAGTTATGGGTATTCTTTCCTTTGCTATCTTTTGGAAGATTTTAAACAACAGTCTTCTCTAAATGTTTGGTAGAATTCCTCAGAGAAAACTACCACATTCAGGACCTTTTCCTTGGAGATTTTCCATCACTGATTTAGTCTCTTTGTTGCTTATGCACGTGCTGAGACTTCTTATTTTCTCTTTAAAATTTACCAGCTTGTGTGCTTGAGAATTTCATCTAGATTTGTAATTTCTCCCTTGACTCATTTGTAGTCTAGTAGTTTATTATTTAATTTCCATGTACTTGTGTATTTTCCAGGTGTTTTTTTTTCCTTTCCTCCTTGTATTGATTTCTAGCTTCGCTACATTGTAGTTATAGAAAACTCTTTGTGTGATTTCAATCATTTTTTTAATTTATCAAGACTCACTTTGTGCAGAACTTTTCAAAAACTCTAATTCACAAAACTTCTGAATTTTTGATGTTGGAATAACTCAATCTAATATTATTAAAAATCGCATTTTCTCAGAAACTACTTCACCAATTTCAGTTGAGAAATATCCCCAGAACTCTGAGTTGAGGTAATATAAAAACATATTTGCAGTTTTGCTACAAAGTCCATTGTCAGATAAACTTATTGCATATACTACTGAGCTCCTAGGGATCCCTGGGTGGTGCAAAAGGTTAAATGTGCTTGGTTACCAATGGAAAGATTTGAGAGTCAAGTTCACCCAAACGTGCTATGGAAGAAAGTTCTGACAATCTACTTCTGAAAATATACCACTGAAAACTGTATAAACATTACTTCTCCTCTGACATACATGAGGTTGTCATGCATCAGACACTGCTCAGTATTAGTGATTAAGACAGTAAGCATCCGTTTTTAAAGCAGCTTAATGAAAACACAAACACTATGAAAATTAGGAAAATAAAAAAAATATTTAAAAATCTGTAAATTAAATGCACAGTTTGTAGATCCAAAGGTGAACACTGTTACATCTCATCAAGTCTTATATTTGCAATCACATCACAAATACTTCTGGACCCACGAATTTGTTTAAAAACAAATAAATAAAAGGAGAGGAGTTGAAAAATGTTACATATTGTTCTATATAACAAATTATTTATAGTCATTATTGGTCTCAGAATGTAGGTCACACTCAAAGTGACCTCCTTTTATTGTTAAAAGTTACCTAAAATATTTATGGTAAATTTTATTTATCTGTATGTCATGATATATTTAGATTTTTAACTCCTATATTGGTATACAAGTAAAAGAATATTATTCTACATATGAAAACTAGTAGTGTAGACTCATGAATGCATGACTCCCTAGTTAAAGAAATGTCTCAAAAAGAACATATAATGTTTCAAGTGCCTATTAACTTAAAAATATAACAAACTAGGCTTCAATTTATTCATCAGAATGACAGCTAAAACTCTTATCCAGCTACTTGTGCTGTGCATGAAACAATTAAGACAAGAAAAGTGTAATTATGCTGTACAGAGTTTTCAAGAAAATAATTATCTTAAATAGATTCAAGATAGATATTTTAAAAGATGCATATAGCTCATTTATTATAACACCTTAATAGTAAAATGACTTTTAAAAGTTTTAAAAATTGGCTCTTTAATCATGAGTTCTTAATTTTGATTATACCAATTTAAAAGTTGGAATAAAGAAGTATGAATCATAGCTATCTCCTTCATAAATCCATTTTCTCAGAAAGTGATTAACTTAAAAACATTGTAGTAGACATGTGAATTTAGGAACTTTCCATTTTGAAGGCTAAAGATATGTATACTGTTCTATATACTATTAATAATTCCTAAATCTTTATAAAATATCATTTTAAAACATATTTTGGCAAATATTTTATTAGAAGTATCAAAATACTTCTGTTTCCTAAGAATTTATGGATTGATAGACTCTCAAAATAGTATGTAATTCAAATTATCCTGAGTATAACTAGTTCAGTTTGTGCTTCTGTTGCTTTTTGATATAAAAGAAATACTTTGCAGCAATTCACACAGAAACATTTACTGAAGACTTGAACTAAGTCTATACTAATCAGGAGGCTATAGATGTGTGTTCTCTGATACTGTGGCATCTAGTAACATGTAATGAATTTAATTTAAATTTTAATTAATTAAAATTAAATAAAAATTTAAAATTCAGTATTTCTATTATACTATTCTTATTTCAAATATTCATTATCTGGATTGGCTAGGGGCTACCATATTGGATAGCACTGATATAGAATGTTTCAATCATTGTAGAAAGTTCAGTTGTGTGTTGATTCAGGTGTTTTGATGTAAGTTAGTCCACAATTATAAAAATAATTTACTTAGATTGTTGGCAATACAATATTAATATTTTTCTTAATAATTAAACATTTCCCATAAATTGGATTCGCTTCTTCAACTTTTCTCAAAATGTTGTTAAAATCCTGCATCAGTCAATAATGTATCGGTCTAGTTGGAGTATGTTAGGTGCAACTCTACAGTACATGTTGCTTTGAATATTTTTAAGTAGGACATGAAATAATAATAATTGACTTATAGATATCCGTACATTGGTATCTACATGATGAGTACCTTCTAATTCCTCCAGTTATAATGTATTTCCACATTAATAGTTATTTGTGACTTCCCACACTAAAGTGGAAAAATCTACCAATGGGCTTCCATCATTAATGAACTTAATTGTTCAATTACAGTAAACATGGATAGTGATTTTCAAAATAGCTAACCCACATCCCTGTGGGAAACAACTCTATCAACTTACAGTATAGTTCTTATGCACAGGTCATTTAAATACATTTAAATACAGGTTTCACTCATTTACAAAGGCATACAGGTCAGTATTTTCGGTGAGATGATATTAGACATCTGTAAACCACTTATATTCTCTTACCACATGCTGCTTTTCATCCTGAACCCTAAATTCCTAAGTGATATTTTCAGTTTGCAGACATTAAAATTTACTATTTATGCTATAAACATTTTATGTTTTGACAATGTTTAATATTTTGTGTTGACAATTACAGTATAATGCAATGTAATTTCACTGTTCCCAAAATTTCTTGTTTTACCTGTTCAACTCTTGCCCTCAAACTCTGACACCACTCTATTTACCGTTCCTATAGTTATGATATTTCAACATTCTTATAATTGGAAGCTTGCAGTATATGCATATTTTTCAGACTGCTTCTTTCACTTAAGAATATACATTTAATATTGGTCTTTTTTTTTTTTCTTTTTAGCTGCTTCACACAATGAATCACTTTTTTTTTCACTGAGTAATATTCCATTGTGCAGATATACTACAGTTTGCTTACACATTACCTGATTTGATTCTCAATTTTGGTAAATTGAGTATTGCAAACATTTTCATGGAGGTTTTTAAATAGATACTGGTTTTTAATTCAATTGGTTACATGCCTAGGGCACTACTGACATGTTTTAAAGCAAGATTTTACTTAAATTTTAAAATACTACTAAATTGTGTTCCAAAATGGCTGTACTATTTTATATTCTTAACGATATTGAATAAGAATTTCTGTTTATACAGAACTTGTCAGTAGTTGGTATTGTTAGTTGCTTTGGATTTTAGAGATTCTAATATACATGCAATGACATCTCAATGTTTCCTATTTAGTCCTCTAATTTTGAGTCCCTCCTTTAAACTGATAATCATCTTCTACGAGAATTAAGAATAAAATAAACTGCTTAATTTTACCTTTTTTAATTACTTCTCTTGCCACAACTAATTTTATATATATATATATATATATATATATATGATCCTACTCGACAGCATTTGGCATATATGTGTGTGTATATATATATATATATATATATGTATTTGGGTTTTAAACCTATATTATTATCTTTCTCCCTGAAGAGTGTCTCTTACTATCTTTCACAGGACAAGTCTGCTTATAATGGATTATTTCAGTTTTTGTTGGACTGAGAGAGCTTTTATTCTTTTTCTATTTTAAAAGATAGCTTAAAATGTCTTTTAGTATATAATTTCTGTTCATTTTTTTCCCAGAGTTTTTATCTCTCTGCTTATATTGCTTATATTACAGTATCCTGTATGGTGTCTACTTTTCTCCCCTTTGTACTGTTAACAGATTAAATAGTCATTTTAAATGGCCTCCTTGATAATATTAACACCTCTGTCTCATCTAAGTCTTATTTTAGTGCTTGGCTTGTCTCTATAATCTTCTTTTATTTCCTTGTGTTTTCTATGTCCTGTAATTTTGTTTTTTATTGAACGTCAGACATTTCATATGAAAGACTGGAAGCAAATAGATATGCACTATAACTATTCATGTTCATCTTTCCAGGATTGGGGCTTTATGTCATATTTCTTGATGTCACAGTAGTCAAATTTCTTTAATATCCTTGTTCTGGTCCCTGTTCACTTTGGTCTTCTGTAGATGCTCTCATCAGAGTGTCTGTGAATTACAGCTCTTTCATCTATGTTTACTCCTCACTTATCAACCTTCATTATCTGATGTTTTATCAAAAAAAAATGCTATCCAACTATTTTGTACATTAATGACATATATTTGGCAGTAATTAACATGAAAGTATGATGTAAGAATAACCCTGGTTATGTGTCAACTTCCCTGGCCATGATTCTTCATGGTTTAGAAATGATTTAATGGTGCAATTTAATAGTCATATAACGGTGCAGTCATCCTCCACTTTGTGATATGATGTGATCATCCTCCATGTTTGCACATTGCCAGTTTTCACATAATGACCTGGTCCTTGTAGACAAACCATGCTGATAAATGAAGAGTGGGTACAATTCACCATTTGTAGTGTAGTCTTGATATTATGGTAAGACGTAGAGGAAAAGGAATGTTTTTTATAATCTTCCAAATAAATATCAATCCTCTGATGGTCCTGTGTCCCTACTCTATCGATTTCATCAGTGATTCTTATTGTATAGTTCCCCATATCTCGGCTTAGGTGAGACAGGAAATTTAGAAAGGACTGGAGTGGGAGGAATTTTCTTACTCTATAGTTGTGAGATAAAGCTATTTGAAGATTTTCTCTCTGATGAGTATCAGGCCTCTGTTGTGGATAAGCTTCTACGTGTATTTCACAATTGTTAGTCTTCTTTTCTCCTGCTAGAGCTATAAGGGGATCTTTCTTAGACCTTTCAGATAAAAAAAATGATGATGTTCATGGACAGAGCCTACGAAAGCTGAGATGCCTAAGACTACAGTCTGCAGCAGTTTTTCACTCTCATGCTACTGTGTGCACACTCTCCTATAATTCATTAAAATTATCATTTGATATTACTTTATTGCTCTAGTGGTTTCCACTATAGGTAAACTGATCTTGGATGCAGTTGTTTGTGTTCTGCTGTCTCGCCGATTTCAGAATAATGGTTTGTCCTAAAAAACTTAGTTCTCTCATATGTGTAAGAACGTTCTAGACTTGTTTTTTTCCTTTTTCAGTTTTCCACTTCTCTTGTTTTGGATGAGAGCGCTAACTTTCAATCATGCTGGAGTCAAAACCAGAAATCCTTGGACATTATTTTCAATTACAAATGTTTTCTGGCCTTGTGACTTTGTGAAGAAATGCCACTTGCACATGTTTTAATTTCTCATGGATGAGTAATGTTTTATGTCAGTTGAGTCTTTTGTAGAACAGATTTAAAACAGATTTTACAGTGCTAATAGTTTACTTGGGAAATACATATGGAAATAAAATGGGAAAAAAACAATAGTTATTGTGTAGTCAGTTTTGACCTATACCTACAGGAAAAGGTAGTACTCTAACAAGGTTTACAAAGCATTGTTGATGAATTTGAGCTGCTGACCTTTTGGTTAGCAGCCAAACTCTTAAACTTCTGTGCACTAAGGTACCAATAAAAAGAGAAATGAGGCAGTATTTACCTGGAAAAGCCTTTAGAACATCATAGAAACATGATGCTTATGAAACGAAAAGAGAGGGATAGAGACTCTACCAGGGAAGACCTCAGATGCTGAAGCAGACCTGAAAACATTCTAGCCAACTCAACAGGGAACTAAAGATAAAACCATCTTTTAGAGGAACTCTGATAATGAGAAAGAAATGGTAGGGTCATAGCAGCCCAGGAGGACTTCCTGAAAGAGCATAGCCACAGTTCTACAACCGAGGTAGATACTGAAGATACTATATATATAGTCTGTTAAACAAGCTTGTTCTTTGTAGCTCAACAATGTGTTGTTGAAGGGAAATAGACAAAAATTTCACATATGTGTCTCAGCTTTCTATTAGCAGCACATGGGCACATATGCCTAGAGTAGGCTTTAGCTTATGTGATGGTTCCTTGCCTTTTCCACAAAGCTACAAATTCTTTTTGTGCTGATTTTATAACCACAGTGATCATGTTTAATCAAATTCACTCTTTCATGGGGAAAGGAATTAGAAGCAACATCTTAAATTGTTCAAAAATATGTTCAAAAGTAATGATCAGATACACATGTTGAATCTAATCCTATATGAAAATGCAGAGTTTTACTTTATTTTGTTACATTTAGCTAAAAACATCTATATTGTAGAAATAAGGCTAAACATTGTTTAGGTGCCATTGAGTCAGTTCTGATTCAAAGTCGTCATATAGAAGAGAGTAGAACTGACTTACAAGGTTTCCAGGGAATGTCTGGTGGATTTTAACTGCCGACCTTGTGGTTAGCAGCTGAGCTCTTAACCACTATATCAGCAGGATTTCATGGCTAAACACAGAAATCTAAAAACACCATACGCATGAATATTACATTAATAAAATCATCCTGGAACTGGAAAATATTTTTGCCGAAACCTGATACTTTGCTTGAATACATACCTGCAGTATTACTTTATTAAGAAGAAAGACTTATTTGTATCTTGTATTATTATTATAATTGTTATATGTAATACCAGATAAGAGACAAAGAATTATGAGTTTGCATAGACTATTCTGTTTTGTTTTAATTGGAGCAGCAGTACATTAGGAATCCATTACCATGCTGCTGTTGAGTCAATTCTGACACAAATATGTCCCATAGGGCAAATTAGAACTGCCCCATAGGGTTTCCAAGGATGAAATCTTCAAAGAAGCAGACCACCATATCTTTCTTCCATGTACCAGCTGGTGGGTTCGTATGGCCAACCACTAGCTTAGCAGCTGAATACTTAACCACTGAGCATTCAAGACTCTCAAACATTCGTAGAGATATGGATGCCAATTAACAAAAAAATATGGACATGTACCTGGAGGCTTAAAAGCCCTTTGCTATACTTTCCAATCTGTCAAATAACTATACCGAATTTTCTGAATAAAGTTAAAAGATTGCACCCCCTCTTTTATTTCAAATGAGTGACATAAAAAACAGAAAAAGGAGTGAGAACTGTTACATACTCTGTAACTCATTTTAATTTTAGTTATGTCCTCTTTTTTTCTTTGTTTTAGCTTTAATGATGGAATGTGTAAATATATATTTTTGAATTTTTGTCTCTATTCAAATTGGAACTGGGGGAGTCAGCATCAATAAGAATTAAGCATGGAGAAGGCCATGTTAGCCTTTTTCTTTTTGTTTTGTTCTATAAAATCTATGACTCAAACAGAATTTTTAAGAAATATCTGTTTCTAAGTAAATAAACCTGCTTAATTTTTGATTCATTAACAAACTGATTTATGGAAGAGATAAATAAAATAATATCTCCTCATGAAAACAGCATAGGCACATTTTTATGTGATGCAAGGAAGCATCCATAAAGAACTAACAATGTTTCATCATTCATTGACTTCAACAATGTGAATATTTTTTAATGGAAAAGAATACAACAGTCACTTACACTCACTGGTGGCAAGCACATGATCATCGAAGGCTTAGAAAAATATATTGCTATGAGGTATATTTTTAAGATAATACAAAGCCATAACTTCCATGCGGCCACAACCAGAAATTTGACTTGCAAAAATAGGAAAAACCCTTCATAGGCCAATGTGATTAAAAAAAAAAAAAAAAAAAGTCATAATTTGATTATTTCTTTCTTTTTTTTTTTTCTTAATTTAAGAGTCCAGGGGCCTGAGTAGGTAAGAATTTGATTATTAATCAAAAGATCACCAGTTTGAATCCACTAGCTGCTTCTAAGAAATTCTATGGGGCAGTCTACTCTATTCTGAAGTTTTGCTATGAATCACAATTGACTTGAGGACAATGGATAGATATTATTTTTCTATCCTTTAATTTTATACAGTCAAATGTTTTGAAAGACAAATGGATAATTTTAGTTAATAAATATCCTATCCATCTTTTTTAGCATCTCAACTTTTACAGAGAGGAATCTGATGAATTCAACAGTTCCTTACAGGATCTTGGGTACCCAAAACACACGGTAGCTCAATAGCACATCTACAACAATACTGTTTATTCTTCATTTCTATCTCTGTATTCTTTTTTTCTTGACATCATTTTGCAAAAACACCTTTGGCTCAAACATTTCTTTGTCTCTACATTTTAGACAACATGAATTAAGTAAGAAATTTTTTTTTTTTTTTTATAATTATTAAGACATGTAAGTAGACTTACATAGGCCATGGGATATCTTCTTCTAACATTCCGTGGAGTGTACCTTTGGTGTACACCTAATAATTCAATCATAGCCACATATAAAATTTCTTCTTCTTCTTCTTTGAGAGAAGGTTTTCAATGACTAATTTTTTTGAAAGCTGAAGGCTAGCTGCCATTTGTGACCCTGCTGGAATTTGAAATATCAGTGGCGTAGCTTTCAGCGTTAGAACAAAATGCAATCCACTACAGTATGACAAGCAGACAGGCTGATATCTTTTTGACATCAGATGAATCTTGGCTAAAATAAGAGAACACCAGATAGATAGATACTTGTGTTTTCTTGATTACTCAAAGGCATTTGACTGTTGACCATGACAAATTATGGATACTGTTGTAACTGATAGGAGTTCCAGAACACTTGAGTTGTCTAAAATGACAAAAGATGTGTGGCTGGATTGTGTCCTTTCACCAAACTTATTCATTCTGTATGTTGAACTAATAATCTGAAAACCTAAACTTTATGAGGAAGAATGTGGCATCAAAATGAGAAGACTCATTAACCTACAACATGCAGATGACACAACCTTGTTTGCCAAAAATGAAGAGAACTTGCAACATTTGCTGACAACGATCAAAGACTACAGGTAGAGATTACACTTCAGCATAGCCAAGCCAAGTGCCGTCGAGGCGACACCTCAGCATAGAGAAAACAAAAATCTTCACAAGTTGACCAATAAGGAACATCATGATGAAAAGATAAAATATTAAACTGTCGAGAATTTTATTTTACTTGAATCCATAATCAGTGCCTATGGAAATAGCAGTCAAGAATTAAAATGACTCACTGAGTTGGGCAAATCTATTGCCCAAAACTTCCTTAAAGTATTAATAAGAAAAGATGTCACTTTGTTGACTGCACTGTGCCTTACCCAAATGATGGAATTTTCAGTCATCTTAAATGGGCATGAAAACTGTGTAAAGTAAAAGGAAGACTGATTTAAATTAGGACATTGGACAGAATATTGGATATACCTTGGACTGCCAGATGAATGAACAAATTTGTCTTAGACGTAACACAGTCAGAATGCTCTTTGTAAGATGACTTTATCAACATTACTAAGTAGAGGATGATGAGCTGGCTGCAGAATCTGAGAGTGCATACAAAATTTAATTGAATGTCTTCAAATGATGTAAACGTTTTATAAAAGCAAAGTACAACACTTTCAAATATTCCCAGTGACTGCATTGAAATAATTACCAAAAACATTCTCGATTAGATTCAAGAGACATGAAAATCATTATTACTAGAAAGATAAAGACTTATTTTGTAGGCAACCAACCTATGGGTAACAAATGGAGAAGCTGTTAATTCAAGGAAGAAAATAAACAACTCAACTGAGAATTCAAAGAACTTGTTAATTAAATTACTGGGGACTTTTTCTCTTTTGATTCTCAGATCTAATAATTTATAATGTCTATGGATACTTAACAAATATATCTATTAATTGAATGAATATTTTAACTTAGAAAGACACAAATTTTATTTTGTTGAAATTTCCCCCCTAAATAAATCAAAAAAAAAATACTGTCTTAAAACAAATATGAAAATTACAGCATCTCTTTTTGTACTTACTTTTGCCCCATTGGCAGATATCATGTGCAAAGAAGCACATATTATTATCTTATGTCTGATATGTATTAGTAACAATATACTTTCATTTATACAAAATATTGAAATAAAATCAATAATAATAGTAATAAAAATTCTTTTGATTTGTTGAGTAACAAAAATTATTATTCATGAAACAAAAATCATATTAAGGAAATAATGAAAATTTAATTTCTATCAATATACTATTTTTAAATTAGGTTAACATTTCCTCCAGGGAGTCCAAAATGGTTTGAAGAAGATATAACTTAAAAGTCTCTTATACTCAATCTTATTGACATTCCCTTGAAAACAAGACCAGAAAAATGTTTTTTTATGTAACAATTTACCCCAAAACACAGCTACTAATCTAACCTTAGAGTTTTTGTTTCAGTAAAGACTAAACATAAATAATTCTCTACAAGGCTAATTGTGAACATTTTCTAAAGAATAAGCAATTCTGTTTTTTGACTTGTTTTATAGGGTTGTTATGAGCTGGAAGCCACTTAGCGGCAAAGGATTTTTTTTTTTTTTTTTGGTTTTATTGTTTCACTAAAAGGTAACTTCAGGAAACTGGTTTCCTCAAAGATCAAGATTCAAAAGGGCAACTAAGAACAATAGCCCATCTGGGTCACTCCTGCGCCGTGGACCCCAGAAATCTGGGCTCCTGGAGACCTAAAACCGTTTAGTACTGCATCACCATTAAGAACACATGTTGTGAAATTGGACTGCCTGTATTTTTGACCCTTCTTTCATATTTAAGTCAGTATCGACTCAACAGCAACGAGTTGTATTCACCTCTTTCTTATTTGTGACTTTAGACAAGCTGTTGTTCTGCCTATGCCAAAATTTCCTGACTGAAAACCAGCTATAATTACAAAACTCACCACATAGACTTGGCTGTGGGTGGAATGAAGTAGTCAGTGTAAACATTTAAAACATGCTTGATATGGGGTAGAAATTCTGTTTACAGTTTTAAAGAACAATATTGGCTATATGGACCATCAGAAGAGTGAAACATATCTTGGAAGACGTACAGCCAGAATGCTGCTTAAAAGATAAGATGTTGGCTTAAGTTCTTTGGATACGCTCTCAGGAAGCAACAGTGGACATCATGTTTGGCAAATTAGAGGATTAGTAAAGAGTAGAAGATTTTCAACGAGACGGATTGACGCAGTGGGCTACAGCAACTGATTAAACATTGCAACTGTGGGGAAGATGACACAAGACTAGGCAGTGTTTCTTTTGTTGTTCTGTCTTTTTTTTTTTTTATTCTGTTATACATAAGGTCACTACAAGTCGGAACAGATGGGATGGTGCCTAGCAACAAGTATTCAGTTGATACTAGTTGTCACACTGAGTGCTTATTATTCAATTCTATAATCATTCGGGGATGTAGTGGTTAAGTGCTACTGGTGCTAACCAGAAGGTCTGTAATTCAAATCTGTGAGATGCACCTGAGAACTCAGTAGAACAATTCTACTCTGTCTGCAGGGTCACTGTGAGTCAGAATCGACTCAGTGGCAAGGTTTTTTTTTTAAATAGTAAGTATGTCAGTCAGCCAAGTGGCATCTAGTCGGATCCGACTTAAAGCATTATATATTTTTTAAACTACTACTGCTACCGAAGTTCTGTTGTTTTTACTGTTAGTTGCCAACACATGGTGACCGTGAGTGTGCAGAGCAGAACTGCTGCATGGGGTTTTCAAAGATGTACCCTTCCAGATGCACACTGCCAGTCCTGTTTTCAAGGGACCTCTGGATGGGTTTGAACTACTAACCTTTGGGCTAGTAATTAAGTCCTTAACAAACTGTACCACATGGGGGCTTCACTAAAGTTTAGTAACTTTAAAAACTGGCTGACAATCATAGAACCAAAAATAATTACTTTTTTGTTGTTGTTTTTTTAAAGCTTCTTACCTTAACTATTATGATCATTTGTAGCCTGGGAGTTAATGCTTTTCTCTTCATCTATCTAGGGTCCCATCCTGGTTTGATTAATATACAAGAACTTGGGAAAAATTGCTGGCAAGGTTATAAAAAGCACACATGCATCTTCAAATTATTTTACTTTTGTGGCATTTAGTCTTCCTGCTCTCTAAAACACATGGGAACTCGGATAATATCTCTCTTCCATTCGTTCTTTTGTTTTTGCAATTATTTATGAAAGATTCAAATCAAAGCAGGATTATTTTCACAAGGAGAAAAGAGACATTGCTGGAAAATTTTTAGGGAAGAAAGGGCTGCATTTGTAGTGCAGCAGAATGTTAAAGACAGAAAAAAAAATTAGGTTGTGTCCTTTATTTCTCATTTTCATGACTTCTGCCACCTCCACACTGCCCACCTATCAACTCAAGATCGCCTAAACTGTACTATCAGTAATCAAAAACCAATCATTTAGGGTAGCATCCATGATGGGTACACTGTTCCTTTCACATTCCACAACAAACCTGTCAGGTGGTGTTGCTCACATAATTTTACAGGTGATATCACTGGTGGTTAGATAGTGTTGACATTAACTGTAGTCGAGTCAGCTCTGATTCATGGCAACCTTGTATATGACAGAAGAAAGAAAACAACATCCTTTGCCAGGGCTCTGCACAATCCTCGTAATTTTTAGTGTCTTTGAGTTCATTGTTGCAACAATCGTGCTAATCCTTCTCATGGAGGATTTCTCTCATGTTCACTGACCCTCTGTTTTTTCAAACCAATTCTTGCCTAGCAGCTGGTCTTTCCTGATTGGTTGTTGCCCTTCCCCCCTGCCAAAAAAGAGGGAGAAGAAAAAACAAGACAAAATCTCTCTATCCTAGCTTCTAAGGGGAATTCTGCCAGTCCACATCTATGCTATACTCTTTGTTCTTTACCAACACCACAATTCAGATACTTCAGTTCTCTTTTGGTCTTCCTCTCTGATTATACAACTTTCATGGGCATACAAGGTGTGACAATTGAGTTTGAGAACTTAATTGTTCTAAGTGCTACATATCACATTGTTGAACATCACTAAGGTCACCTTCAAAGTACCCCACTTGGGAAGCTATGCACTGATGTCAATGTCTAGTCCATCCTTTAGAGCAATTTTGGAATTCTTTTTCTGGAATGACCATTGCATACGGTTGGCATGGAGGCAAGTTCATGAACTTAATCACATGTTCTCTGTGAGGGAGTTTTTAGCCAGTAAACAAATAACTGTATTGGAACACCCTCCCTAGTCACTAAGTCTGGCTCCCTAATGACTTTTTTCTTTTCCTGAAGATAAAGGAAATATTGAAAGGAAGACATTTTGATGACACTGGGGACATCAAGGGTAATGAGACGACAGCTCAGATGGCCATTCCAGAAAAAAAGTTGCAAAATTGCTTTGAAGCATGGACTAAGCAGTGGCATCTGTGCATATTTCCCAAGAGGAGTACTTCAAAGGTGACTGTAGTGATATTGAGAAATAAGATATGTAGCACTTTTTCTAGGCTGAGTCCACAAACTTAACTGTCAGAGTGGTATAAATTAATGGATGAGACTGTAGTTATTTTCAAGAACTATGTATACCCATCTTCAGGGAGTTACTCCTTTATGGATGATTTTCTCTCTACAGTGCAGTCAAAGTGTGGATTGTTTCAAACCTTAGTGAGAGATTAATAAATACCCATATAAACACAGGAAGTTTCCATTTTCCATTACAGTCATATATTTGCAACTCAATATATTTTAGCATTAAAGTATACAGTATTTTGTTAATTTATTTGAAAGCATTTCTAAATACAAGAAATTCACTGACAGTGAAACTCACATTATAAGGCTTTATCATCTAACTCAAGAGACAGAGCAATATACTGAATTGAGTATCTACCCACACCTATTTCAGTACCCTGCAACCATTCTCCCTCTGAGATTTCTTTTCATTTTAAGTCATATTGTTTCCTTCCCCTAAAATACTATTAAAAAATAAAATCTGTAAGTCATATAATCCAAAACACTATACTAACAAAATGAAGACTTTGGTTTTCTTTACACAGTGTACTTATCCTTTGGTTGTTAAAGTAGTGTTCCCCGGTAGCTATGCTCATTTATAAAACAGGTTATTTGAATGCAGAAATAGTGAAATTATATCCATAACTAACCTTATAGTGTCTTTTAGGTAAGCTAACAAGACTTTTTTAATTGGAAAGTGACAGAATCTTAAACACATTTAAATGGTTTGCAAAGATTCTCTTAGCTTAAAAGATGAGTATATAAAAATATGAACGGCCAGTTTTCCAATGAGTAATAAATAGATATATGTTTGCAAATAAACAGGATCAACATGAATAAGCCTAAAATTCAGAGTTTCCATATGCAGGGAAAATTTCCCAGGAGAAATTAGATAATAGTCCAATTAAGCTATTGCTGTATATAAATGAGAAATTACATTTTAAGTTGTCATAATAAGGAAGGAACTCAGAAGTGAAGTAATATATTTCTTGTTTTATTTCAAACACGTCAAATTATAAGGTGTCAAAGGCACAGGTGTGCTCCAGGTCATCGAGAACTGAAGGGAAACGGTTTGTAAGATATGCTTAATGATGGATGGCTTTTGAGTGCTAGCAGAAAGTCATGTAATCACTTCACAATTAAAAATTCATTAGAACTTGCAAGGCCAGGATAACATTTAGTAAATAGAAGCAGCATGTGAGAAATGTGAATGAGTAGAGGACTTAATAGAATAATCAGTGCTCAAACTAGTACACCTCAAAATAACAATTCATAAATATTCATAATCTACTAGCCTCACCGAGGTCTTGGTGGTGCCGTCGTTAAGAGCGTGACTGTCAACTGAGAGATCCGTGATTTTAAGCCACCAAGGGCTTCGTGGAAACGCTGTGAAGCTGTTCTACTTCTTGCTTATAGTACCGTACTTCAGAATTGACTCACCGGCAATGAGTTATTTTCCTGCTTTCTTTCTGTCCTCCTTGGCTGAATAAACCAAAACCCAAATCCAGGGTCAACGAGTCAATTCAGACTTCTGGCAGTTCCACAGGTCAGAGTAGAACTTGCCCCATGGAGGTTCCAAGGAGAGCCTGGCAGATTCGAACTGCCGACTTCTTGGTTAGGAGACGTAGCACTTAACCAGTATGCCACCAGGGTTTCCTAATGGGCTCAGCAAAATAACAAAACTATGACTCTTGATCTAAACAATGTTAGCACTTCACTGTTAATTTTCATTATATGCCACAGCTGTTACTTAACACTGAACTGTTTAACTAAAATAGAAGAAAATTTTCAGATTCACATGCCGTCTGTTCTAGGTAGCCTTTTTTCAAAACTTTTCAAACTTCTCAAACTTCCTTATCTATAGTACATATCAATTTTCAGCTACAAGTATATTAATAGATTGCTTATCACATACAAATGCTTTATAATTTTTAAGAAAAATATCCTGATTTATTTTCACAGCTCTCAGAAAACAGAAAAGGTTTTTGATTGTAACAAAGAATTTTAAATCTTCAATAAATCACACTAACAAACAATTATCTCAACAAAGAAAGCGACAAACTCAAACCAAAGAAAAGCCTTGTGGTGTAGTGACTAAGTGCTGTGACTGTTAACAAAAAAGTTGACAATTTAAACCCACGAGGCACTTATTGGAAGCTCTAAGTGTTTTATTTTAATATTCTATCCGACAGGATCCATGAGTCAGAATCAACTTGATGACAGCAAGCTGTGTCTTACTAGAAACCAAACCAAACCTGCTATTACAGGGTCGATTTCCACCCACAGCAACCCTGTAGGACAAAGTAGAACTGCTGTATCCAGTTTCCAAAGGACGCGTGGTTTTGAACCGCCAACTTTTTGGTTAAAAGCTCTAGTACGTAACCACAGTACGGCCAGGGTTTCCCTTGTCTTAAGAGGAGATGAAAACCGGGAGATATGCTGCGAGTCAGAATTGACTAGATGTCAGTGAGTTGGATTTTTAGTTTTGCAGGTCAAGCAGGAGTTTCACAAATGATTTTCCACTTTGCAAAATGTTCTATAGGTTCAAATTCATTGCATATATCGAACTCTCAAGAAACAGTATTGAACATGTATTTCTATTTCTTCTTGAAAAAAATCCTAAGATTTGAAAACAGTAGTTTCACATTCCCATAGGACAGTGGTGTGTAGTACTTGAATTCAGGTTACCACTTTTAGAAAGAAAAGTGTTTGTTGACCCAGTCGGCAACTCCCTTCGCTCATTTATTTGCTCTCCTGGACTCAGATTTCTGTTATTTTTGTTTACTGAAGCCCCCAAACACAATTTTACCAATAATATTTTTTATAGTGCCAGTTCTTACTCAAAAGTCAATTATTTAAATTGTTAAGAAACACACGCGGGAGTTTCTCCATAATATTCAAAAGATTGTTTAGCACCCTTGTCATGCAACAGAAGAAAGCGCCACAGGTAGAAAATAATCTAGTTCTGTCAGTTATTTAGACAGTTTAAATACAAGAGTAAAGTAAAAACTTAAGACTTTCCTGAGTTTTCCAGCACCGTTTTTCTGTGGCATAAGTGAAAAATAATTTCTGAAATTTTATCTTTGCTTCAGAGGACCTGTACTTGTGAGTTTACAAAACAAGATGAAAATCTTAATAAAGGAGAGCAATCCTGCTTCTAATGATTCTAATCACAAACGGCTCTAATCTATTACCTACTTATGAAAAAACATGTGGATTCACAGTAGGATGACTTTTGCAATATTTTAAACAGTAACATTGAAAGTTTTTATTATATTGTTATGCACCACTTTTTAAAATTTTATATTAATTTCAATATTTATGGAACCACATTAATTTTGTTTGTTTTTCTGGTTCTCAAAAGTTTTCCTTTATGTATCCCCAGCATTGAACATGATTCCTCCTTCCACAAACAGCAGACCGCTTTCACATAAGCTTACTAATATAAGCAGTTTACAACTAGACATATTTGAATAATTTCTAAGCATCAGTGTGCGGTAACACGGCTTTAACTCATAGTAATTGTGCTGGAAATGTTCTGAGTCAAGCTAGCAGCCGCCACTGCGTTAAACAGGTTTCGGGCTGAGCGGCACTTCTCTGGAGGCTGTGTCAACCGGCAACCCTTACCAAGTAGGGGAGTCACATTTGTATACATGCTAAGGAAGAGAGAAACTAAACTTTCTGCTTTACAGCTGAGTTTTACTTTAGATAGAAGAGCTTGATGGGTTAAAAGAAAATGCAGTCTAAAGAAGCTGGGATGAAAATTGTTTTAAACAAACGTACTCACTGGTCAATCCTCAAAACAAGAGAAAAAGGATTTTAAACAAAACTCAAAACTAAACGTTAAATTGAAATAAAAGCAGACAAGTGATAATGATACACTAGTTGGCAATTATTTTAACCCTGCCAGCATTTGTCATGGTGTTTGTGGGTATTAATAAGATCTAAACAGGCAAATTGAACATTTGAACAGTTTCTTTCAGACTTCATACTGAATCTGTATTTCATCTGTTAATTTGTTCATTCTATTTGAAGCTTTATTAGGGACTGGAGAACAAAAACACCACCTGTGGTTCTATTTTATTCCCCACACATCCCTCACTTGTGATTTTAAAAACTACATCAAAGGGAGCCTCTTCAGGTGAATGTCTTCATTGTCATTGAGAAAAATCATGTGATATTATCTCCTAGGGATGTGGTACACAGCTATAATAATGCTAAATCCAACTTACTCTTTTATTTTTTTCTCCTAAGGTCTTAAATGCTTAGCAGGGAGACAGAGTGGGAACTTCATATCTGATTGGCATATACTCTGTTTTCCTTGAGAAATGTGATTTAATTAACTATGAGCAGTCTTCATTTATGCCTTATATTGCATCCAGCTGTCTTGCTGAGTATTTTCAAGTGAAATCTTAATCTCTTAGATAATAGTTAATGAGTATTTTCTTCAAAATAAAATAAAGCTTATCTTTTGTTTGAGTATTTACAAAAGTGCCTAGGGATTTAAAAATTGTCCTTTGTAACAAAAATGTAACTTTTTCTATAAATAGAAGACTTTAAGATTAACAAAATAAATATGTTAATTATAAAAATTGCATCTACAAATTAATCACAAACAAAACACCATGCCACACTGAGATTTTCCAGTTTCTTTTTTTTTTTAAAAAAAGAAATCCTTCTGAAGTCAGGTTATGTCAAAAACTGGCTTGAAGATAAACGGGAAGGAAAACAAAAAAACACGTAAGTGGAATTTTAGGCAGTTTGTCCGTTTGTTTTTATGTTTTAACATTAAACTTCATTTAGGCATCTTTTGAGTTAGAGTTTTATGATCGGTACAGTGATTGTTACTAAGATAACTTCGGTGAGCTGGCAACGAAAGTGCACTAAAAAATATTCCCTAAAATGAAGTTTTGTAGATAATAAACTGATTTCTCCACCTTTTGATTCAACACAAGATACAAGGAGTCTTTCTAAGACAATTAGGCAGAAAATTTAGGTTTACACTTTCTTGAAGTCCCGTGTCTATTATTTTAACTAGTTGAGCAGGTAACAGACATGTGATAGCTGAGAGTTGTCAGTCCTGGCAAGAAATTACTGTTGGGTCAAAATTTTTGAAGTTCTAAAGAGGAGACACTTAAAGTTAGTGAACGTGAAAATACAAGAAGACATTTTTGAGCAACAGAGCTTATTAAAAGTCTTAAATATCACTTTAAGAATTGGCTGTACTCCCCACACCAAAGTTATGTCTGCTCAACAGAACACATAATTTTACACATTTCCTTTAACCAAAACCTCCTGATATTAAACATATTTTCTCAGACATATAAGAGCTGTGGAGAGTTTGTGACGAAAAAGATTTAAAAAATTATCATTGTGTCGATGGTTGAAATTTCTTAATCAAATTATTTTAAGAGCTCTTGAAAATTTTCATCAAAATAGTAACTGCTTGTTTGTTTTAACTACATCTTTTTTTACTCCATGTGAAAAAAATACATATACTTTGTTATGTAGAATAAAAGTGTTTATAATGTTCTAGGTCAAATATTCTCATAAATAATACATTTTACAGTAAGAAATGCATATGAAACCTCTAAAATGTTCACTAAATTATGTTTTAAATTTTGATACTCTTTCAGTGTATATTTTTATTGTGTCAGAAAAGCTGAATTTTTGTATTTCTCATTTAGAAATAAGGATTCTTTTAGTAATAATAACTGTACAGTTAAAATATTACTAACATTTTGTGTAGAAATAAAAGGTGAAGATATATTTGTATATATAAGGTGGACATGTAAATTAATCATTATAAATGTGGAAAAAGTATGGCATTTGATAAAATTGCATACACTTTGGTTGTTTAAAATCCCAAACCCTATGAAATAATTCATTAAAAAGAATGATGTTGTAATATTCATGCTTTGGAAGTAGGCTTAGGTCATTGTTTATTACTCCAAATTTTGCTGCATAATTTTGCAATTTTATCATTTGTGAAATGTACATATTGACAGTTATAATGTATGTCTATATTTGCGTACACATTCTTTGCAAATCACACTACTGTTAAAGTTTACATTCCTATTTAATAACAGTTATGCTTATTTTCCAATACCATTTTCTAAATAGGCTCCAGTACACAAAATAATAAAAATTGAGCTTCTGTAAGTTTCAATTTAGATGTTATGTCACATTTATTTTAATACATTGAAACTATAATTGCAAATAATTGAACTTCCAATACTGAAGCAAATGAAGTTGCTGAACCAAAAGGAAGTTAGCATTGATTACAGTTTGAATAAACTAAACAAATTTGATAGTTCTGATTTATTGAGATAGGAACTGGTCCTAAGCCCATGAACACAAAGATTTAATTAAAGCTTTGTGATTTTTAACAGCAAATGCAAGCAGAAGAAACAACCATAAAACATATCCTTTTGTTTTGATAATGAAGATCTATATGAAAATTCCTAGAGTGGCACTTTCAAATTAATATCAGGCAACTAAAAACTAAGCATTAAATTAGGTTTCAATAGACCCTAATGAATATTTAAAAGCTACATGATTGCTATGCCGTTATTTGCTTACCTTTTTTTTTACCTAAGATTTAATACTTTGAGCAGGAAAGTGTAATTTCTTGGAAGATCTCCAAAATTATCATACTGTCTGATCACTTCCTCAGCTCACCAACCCTGCGTCTTTATCCAGTTAATGCAAAGAGTAAAACAGAGTCCACTCCGCTGAATCAAGATAATATACAGTGGTCATTGTGTCACTTTGTATAAATAAGTGTTGTGATTGTGCTTCATACTCCTTCGTGAATAAGCCAGCCCACTGAAATGATCACTCAACAAACAAGAATGTCATCTGACTTAATTCTGTAAGTCAATTCTATTTTATGAGTCAAGCATGTACAAGACAAATCAAGTTCAGATTAATTAATTTTAATTTTATGGATGAGAAATGTATTTAGCCTGCTATGGTATTTCCCATGATATAATTTTTAATGAACTAATCACTCATTAAAATTTTACTAACTCCAACCAATAAAACCTCTGGGGGCTGTCACAGAGAGTAATTCTTACAGAATTTATGGTTGAATAACACATTACTTCTTAATACATTACAAAATAGATATATCTATTTTGAATTGTCCAGACTGATGAAATCAGAATGACGCCAACGGAATCAGCTGAAATTTTCCGTGTAATAGCCACATTCATTAATGTTTTTATTAATTGCCACTGAGTAGATTCTGACTAATGGCAACCTCTTGTCTACAGAATACAACTGCTCCATAGTTTTCAAGGGGAGCAGATTGCCAGTCCTTTCTTACAGGGTACCTCCACATGGGCTTGAACTGCTAACCCTTCAGCTAGTAGTAGGGCATCTGTTTAACAATACTTACCATGCATGGACTTCTGAAATCCTAGGGACTTAAAGCTAATCAGCTATGACTTCTGGCTAGAATTTTCATTGGGTCCTGTGTTTAATTAAGATTATCATTGCTCTTAACAATGCAACTGTTGCTATTATTTCTATTTATCCCAATCTTCCCCATCCTCTTCTGCATCATCCACTTTCTCTCTCTGATGGTTCTGCTGTTTTTGATACTGATGGTGCTGCTGCTGGTGGTCCTGCTCCTTAGAAACCCAATGGGACAGTCCTGCTCTGTTCTATATTTACGATTTAAGGAGCTCAATACAGGTATCAAGATGATACCGAGTAGACTGTGGCCATTAAGGTTATATGCCATTTTGGCTGGGCCCTGATTCTCAGTCATTTGGCTTTTATGCTGTAGTCTGGCAGTCATACGATGATATGGTTACTTCCATGATGAGATCTACTGGGAGCAGTCAATCAGCTAAAAGGGAGTTTCATTTGGGGTGTGGTGTGCATCCCATTTAGGTGGCCTATCTGGCAAAACTCTAAGAATTTTTCTTGTATTTGGTCCTGCAGCTGGCTTCTGAGCATCTGACCTTCAGGTTCTTGGGACTTGAGCTGGCATTTTGCATGGGAATTTTGGGATGTGTTTGTCTTTGCAGCTTTTCAACCAGAGCTTTGCTGTCTAGCCTACTGATCTTCAGTTCGCCAGCCCTGCAGCTACTTGAGTCGGGAGAAGTCTCCAGCCTGATCCATGTTCCAGTATCTAGACCATCATGTGCAATCTCCTGAATATAAATCTCTTTAAACATATATTAATATGCTTCAATGATTTTGCTTTTTTAGAGAATTCAGCCTAAACCTTCTCTGTAAGTCACAATCTACTTGACAGTAATGGGTATTAGAGAGGATTCATCCTGAGGTTTTCTCCACAGTCAAAAACCCACTGCAATCAAGTCAGTTATGACACATAGCTACCCCGTAGGACAAAGTAGAACTGCACCATAAATTTGAACCACCGAACGTTTGTTTAGCAGACACAGGGCTTAACCACTACAACACGAGGAATTCCAAGAGTTTTTATCCTGATAGGTAGGAGGAAAAATGCCTGAAATGGATTTGGGCTTACAAGTGACTTCTCTCACTCTCAACATATTTCCTCACTAGTAAAAAGAACAAGAGTGTTTTTCCAAAGGAAGCAAATCAGTTTTATTCAAATGATAGTAACTACTCTCTCTGTTCTTACCAAAAGCCACAGGAAATATTTAAAAAATGCTGATTGTTATCTACTCATGCCCATGACAAATTTTTCTGATTCATATATACTGAAACCTCTCAGTGTCCCAGAAAAACATAAATTTTTAGCCCACTACCCTCTCCCAAGACAGCTCAAGAAATGAAGCCCCTAAAAAGACATTCTTAAAGATCATCAGATGGTTCATGGTATACTCAGGGTTAAAAATCACTTTTGCAAAGTACTCTGAATAATATAGTCATACACTCATGCTTCAACATATAATCTATATCTTCTAGCTAGAAAGATTCATTTATCAGGTGACTGTAATAACATCTGACGTAAAACCTCATTCTATACAGACCAAACAAAAACGTCTGCCCCAGACTCAATTCCAAATTATGGCAACTTCATCTGTGGAAAAATGGAAATGCATTCTACAAGGTTTCCTAATTATATTTTTTAGAAAGTAGATCACCAGTTCTTTCTTCTGAGGTGCTTTTGGATTGACTACAAGTGTTAACTTTTCAGTTCACAGCTGAAGTACATAGCAAAATGTTGAAACTGGTATTCTTGATTAGCAATTTAGATGGTTATTTAAATTGGTATATAATGGAAGAAACAACATATTATCTTTTATAACCCTATGTTTGAAATAGTCTAGGAAGCAGAATAAAACTTTTTCCACCTCTTTAGTTTGTATGAGTGGTATTATGCTGGATAAGAGATTTCCAAATTCTGTGAGCAGAAAGATCAGTCTTTTTTTGTTTACAAAGAAAACAAAAGGAGAAAAAAGGCTTCATACTTAAAAGGTAATAAAAGCTACTTTAATTCAAAATAAATTTTAAATAAAAATAATAACTTAAAACTAGAGAAAAATATACAAGTTGAAATAAGTTCCCCCAAACTATCAATCGCTAGAAAACACAGTATCAAAAATTGATAAGTGAATAAAAAAACACACCCATGCACATAAAAATGCTGATGGTTCAATAAATGAGTATGAACAATTGGAGCATCGAAGTATTTTAAAATGTACTGATATCCCTAAATAAGTATTCAAAAACAGAATAAGTTAAAAATGCCTTAGCATTTTACAATGCAAACTCAATATACAGGTTGTCATAAAAATTATTCTCAAATTAGGGGAAAACAATGCTTGTTGTATATCAGGAAGATTGTATTCCTATTTAAAGTTTTAATAACTTTAATTGCTTCATTATTCACATTATTTGAGAATTTTATGTAATTGTCTTTTGTGGAACATCTAAAGTTTCTTTTGAAGTTATCTTCCATTTAGCCACTTAATTCTAAATGTTTTCAGAAAAAACTTTTAATTTTATCTTTCATTAAAAGAACAGCAAATGTTTCAAAAAAGGAACTGTCCTTTTCACTGCATTTACTAGGCTAACAAGCCTTGTTATTATGTCTATATCACTTGTTTTCAACAGATGTGTAATTATTTCTAAAACAAGCAGATACGCTCCCAGGAAAATTACTTTTAAAAGCTGAAGTTTTAAATCGTAGTAACTCTGAATCACAGAGTATGAAGACCTTAAACTTATTCTACCTTCCCTGCTTAGCTCTCAATAATATTTAGCACTCTTGAACAAGAATTTTATAAAAGAATTCAGATAGTTAGTACACTAGCTCTCTCAGGTTCTTCTCTGTTTCTTTGGTATCGAAGGGAATGTTTCTTGTGCAGATAAAATTGCTACCAAAAAAGTAGCTGCTGTCAAGTCAATTCTGGCTCTTAGTGACCCTGTAGGGCAGAGTGGAACCATCCCACAGGGCTTCCATGGAGCGCTTGCTGGACTCGAACTGTAGACCACACAGCTAACAGCCTTACTCTTAACCACTATGAGACTAGTGTTTCCAAAACTGCCACAGTCCCTTAAAAAGTCAAAGGAGAAAATGCTTCTAAAAGTGCATTTCTTACCCAGATTGTTATCTCTTTTTTCTTGATGGGATTCTATGGTTGTTCATCTTTGTATGTTTTGGCATGATCATTGCACACCCATGCAATGCCTCCTGCCAGTCCTGATATCGTAGAAACATGAATTTGCTTCTCTGTGTCTGATCTCCTAAAACAATGACAGTCCCTAGTTTTGGGAGTCTTTATCAATTCCAAGGCTAGAATTGCATCAACATCAAATTTTTTTAATTAATTCTGAGGAGGCAGAAGTGCATCGTTATCTTGTCAACACGATAATTCTTCAAAGTTGAGAGTCAGGAGAGGACTAAAATTTACCTTTGCTAATTTTGGTTGGTTTTTTGAAATAATTTTCTTACACCATTATACCAGAAGTTACCTCCTGTGGACTACATTAGCAAATATCCATTTCCAGCTGCTTAAAGTTTAGCAATAAGAAAGAAATAAGACATACAAAACAGAGAGAAAAACTGTACACTCAGTTTCCTGCAGAATATATTTGCATTAGAAATGAAAAATATGGAAGAAAGAGTGCTGGCTTGGCTCGCAAAGTAAGAAAGAGCTATAGAGAGAAAGAGAAAGAAAAAGATTTGCAAATGTGAATGAAAACTCAGTAAGCAAATCTGAAACACAAAGGTTCTCCTTTGGCTTTTTGTTGAGTTTTGTTTTTCTCTCTCTCGTTGCCTTTGTTCTCTTATAGGAACTCTCGACCTGCTTTTGTTCAGGAAAATACTAAATAGTATTTGCTGAGAGATAAGTCTCTATCCATAGATCTTTTCACAACCTGACAAACTCAGTAAAATTAGCCTTGTCAAAATAGTTAATTAACACCTTGAAAAGAATCAATAAAAATGCATCAAATTGTAAGTTAGCCGCACAAAGACGAATGGCATAAACGCAAACTTCTCATAACGGCATGGGGTTGCTTAGTCCTCTTTTCTGTGCATCATCATTCCTTGGTGATCTGTTTCAGGCTATACAGTTGTCAATGATCCCCAAATTTCTACTCTAAGACGTAAATATCCAATGGCCTGTTCTGCACGTTCACACAGAGGTCTAAGCAATATCTTAGAAATACCATGCCACCTTAGCTCACCCTATACTCTTACACATGTCAGTTGATGTGACTTTCAGTCTCCCACTTTCTTAGTAAAAAATACTTCACTTTGTTTTTCATGTTTTCTGCAGTCTCACGTGAGAACTGCTATAAAATCCTCAGACTTTTCTCTTCCACTTCTCGTTCTTTACCTCATCCGTGTCCTCCTACCACCACTTTCATCTCTCCAGTTTTCAACACTTTTTCTTTCCCTCTGGGAAAGCCATTCTATGAAAATTTTCAGTTTCCCTTGAAGATAAATAAACCTAATAGTCCTGTACAGTTAGAATTCACTTCTTGGTTTCAAGCTTAACTTCGTGGCATCACTACCGACTTTTCTAGAACCAACCCTATCCTACTGAGTCGGGTCTGACTCATAGAAACCCTAGAAGTCAAGATAGAATGGCCCCATAGAGTTTCCAAGGAGTGCCTGGCAGATTCCAACTGCTGACTTTTTGGCTAGAAGACGAAGCACTTAACCCACTATCCCACCAGGGTTTCATTTCTAGAACTTGAAACTTCAAATTAAATTCACAGTTGAGTTCAGACTTTTGTTGGACATATGTTCTTCAAGACTTCTTGACCTCAGTTCATCTTAACTGACTCATCAAGTGTGAAAAATGTGGATATACTGTGAAACCTGGCCAAATCCTTAGATGATATAAGATAAACAACCCTACATAATAGTAAGAAATTGTCAGATATGGGGAAAAGTGTTATTAAATAACTTAAAAGAGCATTCAGGAACCCCTTCCCTTATATCATATTGGAAAAAAAAAAAGAAAGGCCAATATATGAGTGTGGGAGATATCCAACCCACACCCAGCTGGTTCCCCACAGGCAAAGTGAGTGTTCGTTGAGACTCTTTATTCTCTCTGTACCTACTGAGAGGTCAGTTTGTACCTACCCTCTCCATTTCAGTAGCATTTCCTCTCTGTGACTACCAAGATGATCTGTCCTGCTATCTAGTGGAAGCATTAACTGCTAGCACCCAAGTAAGAGCACCGCACTGTTTGTCAAGAGTTCTGGAGGGACTTCGACCACTCAACACTTGACACACTACATCAGGGAAGGGAACTGCACTCACACCTCCATGCAATCTTGTATGTCTGTTCACACCTAATGACAGAGAATTCCCATGTATGGGCAATCCACCATGCTACTTAGTGACAGAAATCACACCAAAATCATAAACCACCAAAATCATATATAGACAAGTATCACAAACCAACAACTGAAATAATAGAAAAGAAGAAAAGTAAAGAGAAATCTAAACAAAAAATTTTTGTGACAAACAAAATCAGTAAAGAAATATATAAACAATTTGCAGCTATATCTGCAAATACAAATGCATTGTTTGGTTTCCATAGATTATTCTATTGTTTGCCCCACATAACGATAATGGATAACTATATTGGCCACCAATTGAAAAAGCAATAAACTTTGTCATACCAACTGAGAAAACCTGCAGAATTGTTAATTTTTTAAGTAACCTAACTCAATGAGATATAACAAATTTTTACAAATGAAACAAAAGAAAAAAATAACCTACATATTGTTGAGCTTATTTTGTTTGCTAAGAAAAAGATGTTAATCAAAAATGCAAATAAAAACTATTATAACAATGTCACATTTACTACACCAATAAAATGTAGATATAATCTCAAAGTAAAAGGCAGTTCTGTGACTCAAATATATAAAAACCAAAACCAAACCTACTGCCGTGGAGTAGATTCCAAGTCATCGTGAAGCTATAGGACAGAGTAAAACTGCCCCACAGAGCTTTAAGGAGGACCCGGTGGATTTGAATTTCCAGTCTGACTCACTGTACCACCACGGTTTCCATGAATTAAATGTATATAGCCTTAAGAAATAGTGTTATCATGAGTCGGATCCGACTTGACGGCACTTGGCTACTTGGCTATATTTTACTGTCCCTATGCTTTATTCATTTTTCAGGGAGTGCTTGTGTTAGCTGTGAAGCAGCAATGTGTTGTTAAATCTTAGGACTTACAAAGCACTGCATTAAAAAAATGCTATAGTAGTATAAGACAAACTCATACTGTTCAAAAATTTGGGCATGAATAATAATACAAAGGTCAGAGTAATAAGTCCAACTGAATTTTAATAAAACTTGATTGGGCTAAATAATAGTCTGCAAGTTATTTTTACTCTTTACTCTATGTAGCATTACATGGAACAATTGTAGTATTATTCTGCCTCTGTTCCAAAGCCAGGTTTTAATTGGAAAGCAGTGTCTCTTCTAACAGTGTGTAAGTGACCCACGAAGGTTTAATGTATGTGTGGCAGCAATAAGAAACAAACACAGCTGTAGGAAGCCTATGAAGGCTATTAAAAATTAAGGAGAAGGTGGGGTTTTCAAGACTTTTAATCCATGTAACCCTTATTTATTATCTAGGTAATGTTTAACAAATCAATTTAAATTGAATACATACACTGATAAAATTAGAATTGTCAAGTATTTAAAATGTTATTTAAGCATGTGGAAGCTATTATGTCTCATCTGGCCTTGCTTTAAATATTGAAGGTAGAGACCTCAAATCAGATCAGGAAGTTCCATCTGTGAGTCTGTTCATGTAAGAGTTCATTTGACCTTGGTTGTTTAGCAGGTAGAGCTAGACTATGTTGCCATTATTTACAACTGTGAACAATAGTTTGAGAACAATGGCCTTTCAACTGCTCTTTTCAAACAGTTCCTTAGCCAACCAGTAGTGATCTATTGTAATGTGAATGGGAGGTAAAAGACTTGTAAGAAATAGCTGCCAATCGAATTTTAACAGAACATTTCCACATCTTTAGTAAGCAGCTCAAGGTAAACTAAGATGCAAATTAGGAAGAAAAATAAATGAAAGATAGCATAAAAATGAAAAATTAGTAACTAAAAAACAAAGAGTAACAAGTATATGAACACTTGCATAGAGTTTATTGTTAGTCACTGTTCTATGCACTTTATAATTCCCTTATCATGATAAATGAGCGACTTCAGCTCTATCATTTTCCACATTTACTAGGTCATTTTAGTAGTAAGTAATAGTGTCAGGATTTCTACCTAAGAATCTTGGTGCCAAAGACAGTGCTTTAAACTAAATGCTAAATTGCTTCTTGTGTGGTGTGTTGCTAGGATTATGTATCAAATATACCAGTAACGAAGTTAAGGAGAATGAATGAAAATACATGACCTTTTTAAGCTAAGTGGGAATATCAAACAGGCTAGATATTACTACGTAACATTTGAAATGGAAGAACATTAAAATAATAGATATTCTAGGTCATCTCTTTTGCCAGTTGAATTATGTTTTAAGAGAATATATATTAGGTAAACTTCACCTAACACGGTAATTTACCCCAATCCACATAAATAAAATACATCCTGTAGGTGTCATTTCCACTCAGTGGTTATACATACTTTATAAGCTTAATGTAGTATCATTATGAATAATTGATTAAGCATATTTGATGGGTATACAGTATTCAGAACACACAAAATGTATGTCAAATGATGGTAATGTGAATGAACCCTTTGTTACTGAGTCAATTTCCACTCATAGTGACACTATAGACCAAACAGAACCACTGCGTAGAGTTTCTAAGAAGCACCTGGCAGATTTGAGACTTCTGATTTTTTGGTTAGCAACCATGGCACTTAGTGGAGGGTAATGGTGTAATAGCTTCTAAGACTACATAATTACATGTGCATCTGAAAAACAAGTGACACTTGATAAGGAGTAAGTTGAAGATTCATGAAGTATAATATTATTATATCATTTTATCCAAAACTGAAAAACAATTGTGTGCCATCCTCACAATCTTTGGTATGTCTGAACTCATTGTTCCAACATCTGTCAACTCATTTGATTTTCATAGACCCTCTACCAATCATGACATGCTTTTGTAGTTATTGGTCTGTACTGATGAGCTATCATCCTAAGTTAACAGCAGGAAGTCACACCATCCTCCCTTCTAAGGAAACTTCTACCTGTACTTCCTCCAAGACAGATTTGTTTGTTCTTCTGGCAGTCTACCATATATGCGATATTTTTCACCAATACCACCATTCAAATGTGTCAGTTCTCCTTAGATCTTCCTTGTTTTCATTATCCAGCTTTCACATACATATGAGGTAATTGAAAACACAGTAGGGGCATGCTCACCTTTGTCACCAAAGTGACATCTTTCCTTTTTCATGCTTTCATGATATCTTTTGAAAAACTAATGGTTAAAAACTATGTCACCTAACCAAAATTAAGGCAGTTTGAGTGCTCCTTGGAATCCCAGTTCTATTCTGTCCTATTTGGGTCACTATGGGTTGCACTTAACTTGATGATAACGGACTTGTTGAGTATTCCCCCAACCCAGTACAACATACCATTTAATTCTTTGGCTGCTGCTTCCAAGGAAATTGATATAAGTAGACTGAAATTCTTGACAACCTCAATTTCTTCTCCATTTTCCATGGTGCCGTTTATTGGTCCAATTGTGGGGGTTTTGCTTTCTTTATGTTCAGATGAAATTCATATTAAAGGCTATCATTTCTGACCTTCATTAGGAGTTGCTTCATCTTTTATTTTGGCAAATGTTTTTGTATCATCCACATATCACTGGTTGTTGATGAATATTCCTAACTCCTGATATCAAGTACTTCTCCTCTAATTTATTGCTAAGAAACACAATTCCTCAACAACAGCAGAAAAAATGGATACAGAATTTCTTTGTCAGTAATCTCTATCTATAATGATATACTCCTTCTTTAACCTATGCTTAACTGTTGATACTGTCTGTATCTCCAGTCACATCTAAATCCAATGCATTCATCAGGGAGAACTTGGGACCAGCAAGTTCACATCCTGTAGTAATTTTGGTCACAATGGCAAGAGAAGAAGAATGGGGTGATTTTTAGATTTTATTTGTAGTCATAAATCCTTTTTTCCTACTCTTTGAAATCAAATGGCAGAGTTAAGATGGTGGACTAGGCACATGTCTCCCTAAATCCCTCTGGAAACCAAGACCTGAATTGACAATTTAACAGAGCCTTCTGGTCACCTAATGTGACCAGAAGGACATGACATAGGGCTGTTAATTTGGACTTCATACCACTAAACACAAAACCTCCTGTCTTACACTGACCCCACTCTAGGCAAGTGTGGGCTTGCATGGAATGAAGATAACTCACCATTTTGACTTGTTTTTTCTTTGTCTTGGCTGGCTGGCAGAGCTGGGTCTTGACTAGCAATTAGTCTCAGAAGCACCAGTGGTGAGACTGGAAGGAGAAATTGCCATATTTTGAGAGTGTGGCTTAGGACTCTCTGCTTCTCACCACCTTTGGCTTCTCCTTCCATCTCTGCCACACTGTAGCTTGTATGGAAGTGGCGGTGAGCTTGTGCGGGACACCCTCTTTGATGCGGAGGCCTCAGCTGGACCTAATTCTTAACCGGGGAGCCAATGCCTGTCCTCAAGAGAGTGCTTCTCTGGTAGAAAAGCAGTAGCTTACACAGTGTCACCTGTGGCCAAGACCTGACAACAGAGGCTGTGGACTCCGTGCATCTCACCGTCTTTGGCCTGTCTCTCTGCCTCCACCATAGTTTAGTTTGTACGGAAGTGGTGGCAGGCATGTGTGGGATGCCATCCTGGATATGGAAGCCTCTGTGGGGCCTAATTCCTAGGCTGGGAGACAGCACCCACAGGAGAACGCTTTGCCAGCAAAAAAGCAGCATTTAGCACAGAGTCAGCTGTGGCTGGGACCTGTCGGTGGAGGCCAACACGGCAGTAGCCTTTCTGTATTTTGAAATAGTTCATAACACCTGGGGTTTCACTTAGAGGCGCTTACTTTGCCAGTTGGGAAGAGGGACCTCTATACCTGAAGGCCTGTCTGACTTGGGAAGTGATCAAATACCTTTTACCTTTCATTTTAAGATGGCCTAGAGAAACAACTGTGGCCCATCCTCACAGCATCTCTCCCAGCCTTTACTGACTCACATGAAGCCCAAAAAGCAACAGATTCTGGAGAAATCCATAACCAGGAAATCACCCATTGCTTCAGAAGGCCCCCAAATGAAACAACCAAAGAGCTTTCCAGAAGAGGAAACTTTTTTGAAGTTATTGGAAGGTGAATACAAAAGGATGATATAGAGAGCCCTCCTAGACATTATACAAAACACAACAGAGCAAAATGAAAAATTAAGAAGCTGTTTGATCTGATGGAACATCAGTATTCTGAAATCCAACAGATCAAGAACAAAATCAAAGACATATTCAAAGCCAAGAAAACAGAATGAAACAAATAGAAAAAAAGACTTTCTGACTTGGAAGACAGAGCTACTGAGTCTAGCATCTATGACGAGAAATCAGAAAAAAGAAACAAGAAAAATGAAGAAGCACTAAGAAGCATGTGGGACTCTGTTAAGAGAAACAACCTACAATTAATTGGAGTCCCTGAACAAGTTGAGACACCTGAGAACACAGGGAGTTTTGTTGCTGAGCTTCTGATAGGGAACTTCCCAGAAATCATGAAATCAATCTGATTTTTCTTCCATAATAGCAACAACAAAATCAACAAATCAACAAAATCTAAAGTTTCCCTTTAATGTTTTGCCAGATTAGGAAAGTCGTTTGGTTTTAAAGAACCATTAAAACTATAAACAAACTTTTAACAGATTATACTTCCTTCTGAGCCTTAGAGAGAATGGTAACCAGAAGCTGTTGGATATTAATGCATATGAGGGAAGGTTCTGAAGCCATGAATTACCTCAAATACCTGTGTGTGTTGTTGTTCTTACTGTTAGTTGAAGTCACATTGTTTCCAACTCTTGGAGCCCATGTTTTCAGAGTAGAACAGCTCTATAGAGTTTAATTTGTATAAAATATACATGCTTATATTTTAGGTTAATACTTTGTGGTAGGATACGACATGACTTAACCACATGTCTTATCTTTATGACCACTGTGCAACCATGTTGTGCATGGTAGTCATATAGATAAGACATATAGTTAAGAGCACAACCATTAATCGTAAGGTCAGCAGTCTGAATCTATCAGCCACTCTTTGGAAACTCTATGGGCTGATTTTGCTCTCTCCTATGAGGTCACTATGTGTTGGAATCCACTTGCAGGAACTGCTTCTTATATATATGCAGCAACAAGTTCTTTTACATGTGTATAAGACTGACAGCAGGAGATAGTCACTTAGCTAATGTCAGGAACCAGGAAGCCAACAAACAACAGATACTGAGGAATGTTTTCTTCATTTAGAGTTCAGGGTGGTGCAAACAACTAATTTGCTTCACTGCTAACTGAAAGATTGTTAGTTAGAGTCCATATAGAGACACCTTGCAGAAGAAAGTTCTTATGGTCTATTTCCAAATCATATAGATGTATACTACATATACATAATGTATTTACTACCAAAAACACATGTATGTGGGTTTATATAATATATATATCTATGGATGTATAGTAGCCATAGAAAAGTCTAGGGGCATATATCTACCGACCCAAATGAAGTTGCCATGATTTGCAATCAACACCAGGGCAAGTAATTTTTCTCTACACTTTAAAAATTGAAACATGTGCAAAAGGATTCTCTCTATTCCATCTGAAGACTTGCTAATGTGTTGATATTATCACTCTTGGCAGCACAAGCTTCTGTATCTCTGATTAGAATTGGTAAAGCGTTTTTAAAAAGAGAAGAGCCATATGCTATTACTGTTAGCTGCTGCTAGTCAACTCTTGTCTCATGATGCCCCATGTATAATAAAAACAAATAATTCCCAGAGTTATTCCATCACCCTTGTATCATATTATTCAGTCTACATGCTAAGCAATTAATCCAAGAAACTGGACTATTCAAAGAAGATTGGGCCATCAGGATTGGAGGCAACCTATTGGTAATCTGTGTTATGCAGATGACACAAACTACCTTGCTGAAAATACAGAGCACTTGAAGTACTTGCTGATGAAGATCAAAGACCACAGGATACAGTATGGATTGTACTTCAACAACAACAACAAAAAAAAAAAAAAATCCTCACAGCAGGACCAATAAGCAGCATTTGGATAAATGGAGAAAAGATTGAAGTTCATTTCATTTGAATCAACACTCAACATCATGGAATGCACCAGTCAAGAAATCAAATGATCCGTTGCTTTAGCAAATCTGCTGCAAATGACATGTTTAAAGTGTTAACAAGTAAAGATGTCATAAATCTTCTTTTCCTACTGTTTGAAATCAAACTGAGTGTTCTTTCCTAATAGCAACAATAAAATCAAGACCTTACTGTATCTAAAGGTTCTCTTCTCTCCTTTTCTTATTAGATAGTCTAGCCAATCCAGCTAAGTGCCATCTAGTTGGAACCGACTCAGGTGCCCTTTATTCAAGCCATGGAGTTTTTTTTAATAATCTGCTATGCATGCAAAAGTCAGACAAGGACTAAATAAGCTGAAAGATAATTGAGACTTTTATGCTGTGCTGTTGGTGAAGAATATTGAATATAGCATGGGCTGCCAAAAGAACACACAAATCTGTCTTACTAGGTGTATAGCCACCATACTCTTTGGAAGCAAGGACAGCAAGACTGTTTCACATATCTGGACATGTTATCAGGAAGAATCAAACCCAGGAGAAGGACATCATGCTTAGTAAAATGGACAGTCTATGAAAACAAGAAGACCCTCAAAGAGGTGAACAGCTGTAACAATGCTCAAACATGATAATGACTCTGAGAATGGTGCTGGACTAGACAGTATTTTGTTCCGTTGCGCACAGTGTTGCTGTGAGTCAGAACTAACTCAGTTGCGTCTAACAACAAGAATAACCCTGCCATCACCATGATTATTGGTAGATCAGACCATGATGATACGTGAAAAAGATTTTCATTGACTGAATTTTAAAAGTCAATTGTCTGGCTTTGTTTCCTAGTTTGTCTTAGTTTGCATGCTCCATTGAAACCTGTTTAGTCTTGTAGCAACACACAGGCCTTCACTGTCTGATGTAGGCAACTGGACACAAGGTGCATTGGCTAGGAATAAAATCCAGGTCGCCTGCAGGGAAGGCAAGAGGTCTATCACTGAACCATCACTACCATCAAAATAATAGATCCTAGCATAAATTTTCCCTGAATTATGAATACCACTCCGTGATTCTTGAATAAGAATTCTGGAAAAGTCCTAAAAAATGTTTCCACAAACATGGAATTAGAATGTTTACAAAACAATACCTGAAAAATAATAATTCAAGCTATAAAACATTAAATCAGTTTTATAAATAAGATGTTTCTCTCTAAGTGCATGCTCAGAATTGCTCACTAGATTTAAAAACAAAAAACTCAAACCCACTGACATCTAGTCAATTCCAGCTCATAGCAACACTACAGGACAGAGTAGAACTGCCCCATAGAGTTTCCAAGACGTGTCTGGTGGATTTGAACGGCCAACTGTTTAATTAGCAGCTATAGGAATTAACCACTGTGGCACCATAGTTTCTCATAAAGGGCGATGTTATTTTTACACCTATAAGGATTGTTCGTGCTTTGACAAATTATAATTATGTGGGGTGAACATTATTTTTCTTTCTTTTCTTTTTTTTTGGTACCATAAGCCTGTAACTAATTCTTTGGTAATTTCCAGAGATCTACATTATTTTTGATTACCACAAAGTAAACATGCTCAGTTATCTGACATTTAGGGGAATTTAGAGTTTTTAGAGACTTAGAAAATTTGTGAAAAACTTATGTGATTCATTATTCAAGATTCATTGCTTTAATTTTGAAAACTTCAAGACAGCTTTAAAATGTGACGACTCATCTGGTGTCAGTCAGCAAGATTATTTATAAGATACCATTTCATATACTTGTGGAAGATTGTTACAAATATCAGAATAATTCTGGAATGAAACCTATAATACATGTAAGTTTTAGGATGAAAAAAGTGTTTCCCTTACCTCAAAGCTATAAAAGCAAAAAGGCATTTTTTTTCTTAATACATAGATTTGTCTTAAAATTATTCTGTTCAACAAACAAAGCGTAATCAGTTTTTTCTTAGTCTGTACAAGAGTATAACAAGACAGAAACTTCTGTGTTCAGAAAAGAAAAGGGTAAGAGGACATGCTCATAATTCATAAAATACTTTATATTGGATAGGAATAATGAAGTGTTTGCTAAATCACAGAATTATAAGGCAAAGGCTGAGGGAATTTAAGAAAAAGTCAAATGAATCAAGGACTAATAAAATAAAATGCTACTCAATACCATGTGTTGAATGTTTGAAGAATTCGTGACAAAAGTGGAACACAAAGGAATTTTATGTGTATATTAAAGTATGAACAAGTGTACAAAACGTGGATTACTACTTGGGAGGTTAAATGAGCCTTCTCACCCCACTTTAGAGACACACTGAGCAATACCATTTTCAGCTTCAACAGCATCAAGAAACCTGATTGCATCAGACTTTTTTTTAATAACTCTTTGTGAAGCTATCCTGGTTTACATTTATCTGTTTTTAAATATATAACAAACAAAAACCAAACCAAACCCACTGCTGTCTAGTGCGGTCTGACTCACAGGGGCCCTAGAGGTCAGGGTAGAACTGCCCCATAGAGTTTTGAAGGAGCACCTGGCAGATTGGAACCGTTTATCTTTTGGTTAGCAGGCGTAGCGCTTAACCCACTACGCCACTGGGGTTTCCAACTTTAAACGTAAGAATGAAAATTAAACTACCTTTAAATCTAAATATTTGTGCAGTCAACGCTGGAATAGTAGGAGCGGAGATAATCAAAGCCCGAAAGAAAAATAAAGACACAAATAAAAGTAAGTATTCCCTTAAAACAGTAGGTGATAGATTTTAAAACTCATGAACTCCATGTGTGAATTCCTTCCTACAGCTGCAATAAAGTAAATTACTACAAACTTACTGACGTAATATAACACACGTATACTCTGGAGGTCAGAAATCTGAAACACTGGGCTAAAACGAAGGTACTGGGAGGATCGGTTCCTTCAGCAGTCTGAGGGGAGAACCCACTTGCTTTCCTGTTCCCTGTGGACCCTCTCTCTGTCGCCAAAGTCTATCACTCCAACCTCTGCTTCTATCATGCTATCAACTTAAATTCTAACTGCCTCCTCCTGTGACCCACCTAAAAGGACCGTTGCAGTTACATCAGTCCCACTCCGATGACTTAGGACAGTTTCTCCATCCTAAGCACATCGGCAAAATTACTTTCGTCATATAAGATTCATGAGTTCTAGGAACTAGGTTGTAGATATATTTACAGGATGTTATTCAGTCTGCCATACTTCAATATGTAGAAAAAGCATATTTATTGGTGAATTTATAGAGGATTAAAATGATTCATATATACAAACATAAATTATATATAAATATATATCTCACATATATAGGTTATAACAGTGGTTCAAATTGTTTCAGACTCATTATATTACACTATTAGGTTATTAAATTGAGTCTGACTGAGGAAAAATGCACAAATATTTTCAAATTTTAAATCAGGATATAGAAAAATCATGAAATTCAGAAAGACTTGTCAATATTTAAGGAGCACATTGCACTGCTCTGTAAAACATACATAACCTTGAAAAAGTGGGTTTAAAAAAAATAAAGACAGGAAAGCTTTCCTGTATCTTTTCTTTTTTTTTCCTTTTGTTTTCAATGAGTTCCAAATTCGAGGGGTCAGGAATTGCCAAGATAACATTAGGGACCACAAGTGAAGATAGGCCTATTTTTTCTCTAATTGTTGCTAATGAATTCTTAAAAACTGTTAGAGAATAAACTGAAGAGAACTCCATAGGGAAAGGATTTCACAGAATTCATCTGGGACATCAATAAAATAGTTGACAAGGTCAAATTTTGGTTCACCATCAGGACACAGAAAGGATACTACCAATTCCCTTAGTGCTAGTATAGTCTTTTCAAATACCTTAATGGAGTGGAATCAAGCTTGAATTAATCACGGCCAAGTTCTTCACAAAAATGCTGTACTTGTGATTTAATAGTGGAAGGTTAGGGTGTCCCTGAAAGAAGGAAGTGGTGTGCATGCATACACACACAAAGGTAACAGCATAACTTTCCTTTTCTCAATATTTCAGTAAAAGTTATACGTTGACACAACAGAGCCATATAGCAATAATTAAAATAACAACAGTAAAAACAAAGCTGCCTAGAAGGTGTCAGTTCCACACAGCAACGAACATTTATTATTTATTTGTTTAGCGTGGTTGGTTAGTTACTAATCTTGATTTGAATGGTTCACACATCTGACTGTTACTGGATGCTGAAAGGCCTTGGCTGGGAACATTGAGGCAATTTGACAGTGAACCTCACATTTCTTACCCTCTAAAAGCCCAAGGGAAACCCTGATGACACAGTAGTAAAGTGCTATGGCTACTAACTAAAAGATCAGCAGTTCAAATCCATCAGGAGCTCCTTGGAAGCTGTATTGGGCAGTTCTCCTTTATCCTATAGGGTTGCTATAAGTCAGAATCAAACTGACAGCGGTGAGTCTGTTTTTTTAAAGGCAAAGAGCACTCTTTTTTTCTAGTTCTGAAGTTTCCTCTCTATGTGTGTGTGTATGTTCTCATATGCATAAATACTTCTGTATATGTTTAATATATTTTCCTCTCTTTCCAAATCTTCAATAATTAAAAATAAAAAACATAGGTTCTTCAAGTTGACTTAAAGTAAGGTGAATAGGTGCACACTCTTCTGCAAGTTGCAGAAAATAAACATTTCAAGTTCATGAGTGTGTGTGTGTATGTGTGTGTGTGTGTGTTTAGCTATGTCTCCTGAACATTATATAAGCCAGAATTTCATTGCTCAGGAGGAAAAGTGAAAGCAAATTTCACTTGTTTTGAGAGAAGCGTCACATGAATTTTAGTGTATCCAAATCGTCATTTGTTTTCCTCAACAAATGCCGTTGTTTTGGATGACTTGAAAATAACAACTAGAAGAGCCTGGTACTGTAACGTCACTGCAGCTCAAACTTCTTGCCCTCGATCTCTCACTGCTCTAGTTCCTCATAATTATTTATAAGGAGTAATATTGCAGACCTTCATATAATACATAATGCTGTTCACGTTACTAGCCAGTTTACTATCTTTGTCAAAGAGCTAAATAATAATATGCTTATGTTGCTAAAAAGCTATTTGTCTCTCAGGTAATCTCCGTGTTTTTAGGTAGAATTTTCAACAGTCCCAGCTTTGGATAAACAATGTTAAAATCTCTTTAGCCAAGCCAAGCACCGTCGAGTAGGATCCTCTCTGTACAGATCCTTTTACTTTCTATGAATATATGACTAGATCTGTATCATGACCATTTATAAACCAAGCCACTTGTCTATTGCATGCTAGGTGACTGTAAATTGCTATTGTTCTTTATGAATGAAATAAGCTGTTTTTTAGTTTCTTCAGCCCTTTTAAGACAGCTTCCTTAAATAGGTTTGAGTTTTGCGAGAATTTCTCCTTTTTTTTCCCTCCTGAAAACTATTTTTGGCACAGGTACTAGTTTCAGAAGAGTCCCATATGATGTATTTTATTGAATGAAGTTGAATAATGCTTTGCACTCAAGCAGCCTATATTGTGGTAGAAACATTCTGTTTTTTAATGTCTTTGTAATGGTACTTAACTCAGTTCTTTCAAAATAAATAAGAAACATTTAGAAAGAGGAAGATCCCAAGAAACTAAATACCAGGGACTCTATTATGTAATTATTCCTCTAACATTCACGAGAGCTTTGAGAAGGATTTTATTTAAATACAGAAGCTACTACAACCTTAACCATCTGTAAAACACGGATAACAAGAGGCGATACTTATAGAGGAACTGGGAGGTTGAATAAGAACTATCTCAATAATGTTTGTGAATTCTCCATCAGTTCTTCTGTGGAAGATAGAAAAAAGGAGTACTACTTGAATTTATGATGCTATTATGAAAACCTGAGCTTAAGACACAGATAACTTGATTGAGAGGTTGCTTCATGACAGTTAGTCCTTGAATTCTTATTTGTCATTAGCATATGCACTAGACCCACTTTTCAAAGTGGTTTCTGCTTTGTGTCAGAGAGATTTCAAAGAGTGGTATACAGAAGCAGTAGATAATAATTGTTTGTCTGAATATTTTTTTAAAGAATGAGAAGTTAGTACACTAAATCAAAGGTGAAGTCACTTACCGTTGCATATGTAGTCACTGCTTCTGTAAGGAAAGGAAGTCCTCATTCAAATCTCACGGGATAAAGATGGCTGGTCATAAGCTGTCTTTTAATTCAGCTCTTGATATAATCCATCCTATTCCTAGGACAGAACAACAGTCATAAATCTCCTAAACAGTGTCTTCAGACACAAAATATAAGGACATCCTTACAGGCCTTTGTGGCATTTTATGACTAGATAGAGATAATAGATAGAAAGGGTAAAAATATAAAGCTGAAGAGAGAAAATTTGCTAAGAGGAATGGAAGTTAAATTGTAACTCTGATAAATATGGACTGAGAGTTGTCTAAATGTAACAGTGAAATCTCATAAGGGATAAAAGAATGCACGTCCATAAGGCATTTGGTGAAAAAAACTCTTGGTCAATCAAGTCAATTTTTACTTAGTAAAAATATAAACACAAATTGCAATTTAATACTTTATTGTTTAAGAAAACCTGAAAGTTATCAAAGTTTAAACTATTTAAGCTGCTTTTCTTAATCTGACTTAAACCTTGCTATTGATTTTAGAAAAGGTCTTCCAATAACAAATTTGGCATACTTAAAGTCCTAAATAACAATGTTTCTTTCAAACTGTACAAAGCAAAGTTGTTGTAATAACAGCTTTATGCTAGTGCACAGAAGGTTCAGCATAGAGCATCTTCTGGAAATCCAGAATTTGTTAGATATAAAATTGATAGCAAAATAAATATATATCCTCCAAAGGAATTAGGACATCTGCAATATGGCCTGCAAGGAAGATAAACAGTAGCAAAGTCTGACAAATTTTTTTTGACAAGCATATGATGAAATATAAGAAAGTTTTTTGAGGTCAAAAAGCCACTGCCTCCTCAACACAATCAAATAACATCGAAGAAAAGATAGACTATCACTAGGTCACATTTACCTGATTAATTTTCTAATTTTCAAAATCAATTTAACAGTCTCTGTCCTGTAGGAAAGTACCTAAGCTAACTTGAGGTCAGGTCCTAAGAACTCCTGTGAGAATTCCTGGGCATCATTCAGATTGATTTTGAGGTCTATTGCCTCTCAAGGTCATTCTTTCCCTTGCTGAATGTGAAGAATCTATGAAACTATAGATTGATACTGATACAACCTTTTTGAGTTTTATATCTAAGATGAACTGTGTCATTTTTGCCAAGAGTGTCTGGATAGCGCTTACTCAACGTACTTATGTGACAAATCTCATGAAATCAGGAATGTGGACACCTTTTATGTTGTACTTTGTAAGACACTGAAACACTGTATTTTGGACCACTAGAAAGTGACTCGATCACATTTCTAACATCTTTTCTTAAAAAAATTTTTTTTTAGAGAGTTCCCCAGCTCCATCAGCTTCACTGTGAGCTCAGTTTGCTTTATTTCAGAAATAGTAATTTGAACACATTGGAAGTGTGTTCTCTTCTATTCATTTTCCATACTTGACATCAATATTTATTCTTCCCCTCTTTTCTCAATATTTACTTATGTTGGTGGGGGCGGAGTCAAGACGGCGGACTAAGCCCCCGTCTCCTTCTATCCCTCTGGAAACCAAGACCTGAACTGACAATCAGACGGAGCCTTCTGATCACCTAGTCAGCCTCAGGACACGGCAGAGGGCTGTTAATTGGGACTTCATACACTCAGCGAAAAACCTCCCCTCTTTCGCTGATTCCCGCTCCTGGCTAGCCCCGGCTCTCACAGACGGAAGGTAAACGCACCATTGTGACTTTTCTTTTTCCTCTGTCTCGGCTGGCGGGCGGAGCTGGGTCTTGCCTGGCGGCTGGACTCAGACGCGCTGCTGGGGGGATAGGCAGGCGAAATTCCCATATTCTGAGAGCCAGGCTCGGGACTCTGTTAATCTAGCCACTTTGAGCCTTTCGTTTAGTAGCTGCCTCAGCGGGGTTTGTGCGGAGCTCCGCGGTCAGGGTGCGGGAGGCCATGTTGGTACCGAGATTTTGGCGAGACCTTGTTCTTAGCCTGGGAGCCAGCACCTGCAAACGGGTCAGCGCTTCTCTGACAGAAAAACAGTCATTTTCCCAGTGCCACCTACGTTTTCAGGCCCTGCAACAGAATCAGAGGAATCACAACCTCTGGGCACCTTTAGCCCCTCTGTCTGCTGCCTGTGTGGAGGATGCTGTCTTGGATATGGTGGCCGCAGCTGGACCTAATTCTTAGCTTGGGAGCCAGAGCCTGCCCAAAAGAGAGTGCTTTTCTATCACAAAACCAGTACTCGATGCAGTGTCGGCAAAGGCTAGGCCCTGTGAGCAGAGGCCAACAGGGCTGTAGCATTGCTGTATTCTGAACTAGTTTGTTATCATCTGGGGTTGGATACAGTGGTGCTTACTTTGTCAGTTGAGAAGAGTGACCTCTACACCTGAAAACCTGACTGACTTGTGAAGTGGTCAGGTACCTTTTGCTTTACATTTTAAGACAGCCTAGAGAAACATTTGCAATCCATCCTCACAGTACCTCTTCCAGCCTCTACATACTCACATGGGACCCAAAAAGCAACAGACAATTGTGGCATACAAGAAATCACCCATGGCTTCAGAAGGCTCCCAAACAAAGCAACCAAGGAGTTTTCCAGATGAAGAAACTTTTATGAAAGCATCAGGAAGTGAATACAAAATGATTATATACAGAGCCCTTCTAGACCTTATACAAAATGCAACAGAACAAAATGAAAACTTAAGCAAACTGTTTGATGTGATGGAACACCAGGATTCTGAAATCCAACAGATCAAGAACAAAATCAAAAACATAGAAACTTCAATGCAAAGCCAAGAAAACAGAATGGAACAAATAGAAAGAAGAATTTCTGACTTGGAAGACAGAGCTACTGACTCCAGCGTGTATGAGCAGAAATCAGAAAAAAGAAACAAGAAAAATGAAGAAACATTAAGAAGCATGTGGGACTCTATTATAAGGAGCAACTTTCAATTAATTGGAGTCCCTGAACAGGGTGAGACATCTGAGAACACAGAGAGTATCGTTGCTGAGCTGTTGAAAGAAAACTTCCCAGAAATCATGAAAGAAGAGAATATAGACATCTCAGATGCATATCATACGCCACTCAATATAGATCTCAAAAGAAAGACTCCAAGGCATATTATAATCAAGCTTAAGAAATGAAACATAAGCAGCAACTCGTAAAGGCAGCAAGACTCAAGGCAAAGCTAACATTCAGAGAGAAACCCTGTAGGCTCTTGTCAGATTTCTCAGCAGAAACCCAGAAACCATGCTGGCACGGAGACAGTGACATGACACATTCAAAGCCTTGAAGGAGAAGAACTTCCAACCAAGAATTATATATCCTGCAAAACAATCTTTCAAATACAAAAATGAAATTAAGACATTCCCAGATAAACAGAAACTCAGAGACTTTGTAAAAACCAAACCCAAACTACAAGAAATACTGAAAGAAGTTCTTGCCTCTGGCTTAGAGGAATGAAACCACTAAAACAACACACTACTCAATACTCAACTCTTTTAGGGAAGGCTCCCAAGTCAATCACAGCTTTGATACAGAAAGAAGCAATCCAGTGATCACCATGAAAACTATGGTGTCATCATAATAAAAAGAGGAATGTACTACAGTTGTTACAGTCCTTCCAGATGGGGAGGAAGATAACAAGACCGGTAGTAATTAAAATTGGGTTTATATATAGTTTATTAAGGGAGATCATAAGGGCAGCTGTAAAGCACAACAAAGATGTATCATACCATTTCAAGAAATGTAACACATGAGTCTCAACAACTACAAAACCAGTTCTGGAAAAGGTGAAAAATCAACTCACAAAAAGGAATGTCCCAGAACAGACTAATAAGAACAACAGAGAAAACATCAACATAAAAATAAACATATCACAATGGCAGCAGTGAACACATACCTATCAATAATTACATTCAATGTGAATGGACTAAATGCTCCAGTAAAGAGACACCAAGTGTCATCTTGGATCAAAAGACATGATCCATCCATATGTTGTCTACAAGAAACTCTCTTGAGACCTAAAGATAGGAACAAACTGAAAGTCAAAGGATGGAAGAATATATATCAAGCTAACAATGAACAAAGAAGAGCAGGGGTGACAATTCTAATCTCAGACAAAATCAATTTTAATGTCAAATCCACCATCATGGACAAAGATGGACACTATTTATTGCTGAAAGGTTCAGTACACAAGCAAGACTTAACCATATTAAATATTTATGCATCTAATATCAGAGCACCTAAATACATCACAGAAACACTGACTACGCTCAAAAGAGAGTTAGATGACTCCACAATAATAGTGGGAGACTTTAACACTCCACTCTCATTACTAGACAGATCATCTAGAAAAAAGCCCAGTAAAGATTCAGAAGACCTCATTGACACAATTAACCAACTAAACCTCATTGATATATATATAGAACTTTCCACCCATCAGCAGACAACTACACTTTCTTCTCCAGTGCACATGGGACATTCTCCAGAATTGACCACGTGATAGACCATAACGCAATGCTCAACAAAATCCATAACATTGAATTATTGCAAAGCATCTTCTCAGATCATAAAGCCATCAAAGTTGAAATCAGTAGCAGAAAAAAAATAGATAGAAAGTGGAACTCTTGGAAACTGAACAACATCTTGCTCAAAAAAACATGAGTTATAGAGGAAATGAAGGATGAAATAAAGAAATTGGCTTCCAATGAGAACAAAAACACTTCCTACCAGAACCTATGGGATACAGCCAAAGCAATGCTCAGAGGTCTGTTTATCTCCATAAATGCACATATCTGGAAGGAAGAAAGAAACCAAATCAAGGAACTAACTCTACAGCTTGAACAAGTAGAAAGAGAACAACAGAGGAACCCATTGGGCACCAGAAGAAATGAGATAATAAAGATTAGAGCAGAGCTAAACAAATTAGAGAACAGAAAAACAATTGAAAAAATTGAAAAGACCAAAAGCTGGTTTTTTTTAAAAGATCAACAAATTGACAAACCACTGGCTAAACTTACTAAGGAAAAGCAGAAAGGAAAAAAATAACCCAAATTAGAAATGAGAGGGGAGCTGTCACCACAGATGCAACAGAAATAAAAAATATCATAACAGAATACTATGAAAAACTGTACTGTAACAAATTTGAAAACCTAGGGGAAATGGACCCATTCCTTGGCTCATACCACCTACCCAAATTATCACAATGTGAAGCAGAACAACTTAATAAACCCATCACAAAGGAAGAGATTGAAAACGTCATCAAAACACTGCCAACCAAAAAAAGTCTGGGCCCAGATGGCTTCACTGCAGAATTCTACCGAGCATTTAGAGAAGAGTTATCTCCAATACTACTGAGACTATTTCACAGTATAGAAAGGGATGGAGTACTCCCAAACTCATTCTATGAAGCCAGCATAACCCTGATACCTACGCCAGGGAAAGATCCAACAAAGAAAGAGAACTACAGACTGATATCACTCATGAATCTAGATGCAAAAATCTTCAACAAAATTCTTGCCGATAGAATACAACAACATATCAACAAAATAATCCATTGTGACCAAATGGGATTCATACCAGGGATGCAAGGCTGGTACAACATCAGAAAAACAATTAATGTGATTAATCACATAAATAACACAAAAGACAAGGATCACCTGATTTTGTCCATTGATGCAGAAAAGCATTTGATAAAGTCCAACACCCATTCATGCTAAAAACTCTTAGCAAAATGGGCATAGACGGCAAATTCCTCAACACAATAAGGGCCATTTCTACAAAGCCAATTGCCCACATCATCCTTAATGGAGAGAGACTGAAAGACTTTCCCTTGAGATCAGAAACTAGACAAGGATGCCCACTGTCACCTCTCCTATTCAACATTGTGCTAGAAGTTCTAATCAGAGCAATTAGACAAGACCAAGAAATAAAGGGCATCTGCATCAGCAAAGAAGTTAAAATCTCCCTGTTTGCGGATGATATGATTGTATATGCAGAAAATCCCAAAGAATCTATAAGTAAGCTACTCAAACTGATAGAAGAATTCAGCAAAGTCTCAAGATATAAGATAAACGTAAGTAAATCAGTAGTATTCCTTTATACCAACAATGAGACTGTTAAGGAAGAAATTATCAAATCAATACCATTTACGATAGCCCCTAAGAAGATAAGGTACCTCAGAATTAATCTAACCAGAGAAACAACAGACCTTGACAAAGAGAACTGCAAGCCCTTACTACAAGAAACTAAGAGAGACTTAGATAAATGGAAAAACCCACCCTGCTCATGGATAGGAAGACTTAACATTGTGAAAATGTCTATTTTACTGGAAGCAATTTATTTATATGATGCAATCCCAATACAAGTTCCAGCATCATTTTTTAATGAGATGGAGAAACAAATCACCAACTTTGGAAAGGGAAGAAGCCCCAGATAAGTAAGGTATTACTAAAGAAGAAGAACACACTGGGAGGTCTCTCATTATCCGACCTTAGAACATACTACACTGCCACAGTGGTCAAAGCAGCCTGGTACTGGTACAAGAACAGACAGATGGATCAATGGAACAGAACTGAGACCCCAGAGGTGACACCATCTGCCTATGAACAGTTGATATTCGACAAAGGCCCTAAGACATTAAACTGGGGTAAAAACAGTCTCTTCAACAAATGGTGCTGGCAAAATTGGTTATCCATCTGCAATAAACTGAATCAAGATCCATATCTTACACCTTATACAAAAACCAACTCCAACTGGATAAAAGACCTAAATATCAAACCTAAAACGATAAAGCTCATACAAGAAAAGGTAAGGACAACAATGGAAGTTTTAATACACAGTGAGGACAGACTCCAAAATCTGTCAAAGACACCACAATCAACGGAAGAGAAAATAGGTAAATGGGAACTACTAAGAATCAAACACTTTTGCTCATCCAAAGATTTTATTAATAGAATTAAAAGATCACCCACAGAATTGGAAAAAATATTTGGCAACTCTATGTCAGACCGATGCCTGATCTCCATGATCTATAAGATACTACAAAATATCAATAAGAAGAAGATAAGCCATCCAATTAAGCGATGGGCAAAGGAGATGGACAGACACTTCACTAAAGAGGACATCCAGGCAGCCAAAAAACACATGCAGATATGTTCACGATCTTTAGTTATTAAAGAAATTCAAATCAAGACGATAATGAGATACCATCTCACCCCAACAAGATTGGCCATGATCCCGAAAACACAAAACAACAAATGCTGGAGCGGCTGTGGAGAAAGTGGAACTCTCCTACACTGTGGGTGGGGTTGCAAAATGGTCCAGACTCTTTGGAAAGCAATCTGGTGATTCTTTAAAAAAATGGACATCGCTATACCATTTGACCCAGTAATTCCACTACTTGGAATATATCCTACAGAATCAAGGCCTTTTACACCAACGGACACATGCAAGAGAATGTTTATCGCAGCACAGTCCATGATAGCAAAAAGACGTAATCAACCCAGATGCCCAACAACAGAAGAATGGATAGGTAAACTATGGTACATATACTCAATGGAGCACTACGCAATGATAAAAAATAACGATGATTCCAGGAAACATCTCCTAACCTGGTTTCAACTGAAAGACATTATGTTGAGTGAAAGTAGTCAGCGACAAAGGGACAAATACTGTATGAGACCTCTACGATAAGATCTCAAAAACAGACTTGTGTATAGAAGAAAAGACTCTTTGACAGCTGCAAAGGAGGGGAGCGAGGGAGGGTAAGGGGGGGAGGTTTTAGTTTAGATAGTTGATAGAAATCTGATTGGAAGAACGCGGTGATAGCACACATTAGAAACAAGAATAACATTAAGCGAACTTCGCCATAACTTGAGTACTCCTTCCATCTTAACCCACTATTGCAAGGATAGAGTAGCTGGGGCAGGGAGCAGGGGACCATGCTCTTAGGGGAAATCGAGGCCAATTGGCACAACTAGTGTTTTGCTAAGAAAGCTCTCTGCACCCCACATTGGTGAGTTGTGTCTACGGTCTTAAAAGCTGTGAAGCTGCCATCCGAGGACACAGCAAATGGTCCCAACTCAGAAGGAACGGATGCTCACCGAGGACTCAAATGACATGCGGTAAAGACAACCTAGAAGACAGAGAAACCCGCAAGAGTGGGTACCTTCATCGACTTGGGACCAGAAGAACCAGATGATGCCTGGCCACCACCAGTGATAGCCAAGATGGAGCTCGCTAGGTTGAGTCTCAGGGGCAACACAAGAATAAAAAAGGGTGCATCCTGAGATCTCCACTAAAAGACCTCAATTGATGGTCCAGTGGTTTCAGGGTTCCCCTGAGAGCATGGCCTCTGGCCCTGACGTTGCCCTTACCCATAAACTGTAACAAAGTTCCACTCTTCGGACAGGAATGGATTGGACTTGGCAATGCAGAGTGACCATGTATAGGTTGCACTTTATGGTTCTATGCATCTATAGGATGTCATTTTGCTGACCTCTGGCTGGAGGAAGGAGAGTGGGTGGAGAGGAGGGGAAAGGAGACTGTTGGGAGGATGAGACATGTATGGAGCAGAGAGGAATAGTGTGCTGTAAACAGACAGGAAGAGTAGTGGAAGCTGCATATAGGTGGGCATGTAAATTTATACGGGAATGTACATTTTCACTCAGTTACATTAACTTAAAAAAAAAAGTAAAAAAAAAATTTACTTATGTTGGTATTTGGTAGCCTGTACTTCAGTTCATACTCTAGGTCGAATAAATCATTAAGTACTCTTTAAAGAAATACTGTTTACAAAAAAAAAAACCTAAGGATGCTATCATTATGAAGCAGATGAACATGACAATTCAGAAGAGTTTTAAGAAAGACGTGTCACTATTTCCAAATTTCCATAGTTTCCAATGGTGTGAATAGCGTCTTAGTGGAAGCAGGTATTATAATGCTACTTCTCAGCAATAATTCTAGACTAATGATGTGATGAAGACAGAGTATGCTGAAACTATGTGAAAGCATTAAGCCACCTTGGAATAAAATAGAAAAAGACCAAGTAACCGAAGTCATCTATTACAGACTTGGAAACATCTTCCCAGTATATTCTAGTATTTTCACTGTTTCCCTTACGCCAAGCCAAGTGCCGTCGAGTCGGATCCGACTCATGGCGACCATCATTGAAAATCTGTGTGTATAGCAAACAAATACATATCAAATCATATTTCCTGTTCTTAACGTGAAAGTTTGTTTCAGCTACATTTCTATCTTTCAGAACTACATATCTAGCTATGTAATTAAACCGATTTAGGGAAATAAGAGTTTGCTTCACGTGTCACTAGGAACTTGGACTGAAACCTTTAGTTGTATATTTGTTGTTTGATTATTCATTACAAACCATTAGATTTACTTTTATTATCATTGTCAGTTCATATATACTCCACATGTTTACTCTGCTTATTCTTGTTAGCCTGTTTCATTTATCTTCATATATTATGTATTGGACGGCACTTGGCCTGGCTGGCCTATTTTCTATTATCCACCAATAAAAGATAAGTTTGAGAAAACAAGAAATTTGTCTATAGTTTTCACATCCTCATCTCCTATCTTGACACACAGGAAATAACATGTTTCAATAAATGAATATATTCCTTAGTTCAAGCAATCCATTAGGCAACCAATCTAGGTAGAAGATGTCCTTACCAATTATTTTGGTGTGTCTTATATTTTATTTAAACAGATACATTCAGTGAAAAATTACACTAGAAATCAGACTGATTTTATATATAATGCTGCCTTTTGTCTTCTTTTGGAAAAAAGTATACAATAAGAATTATTTCATAAACTCATTAAAGGTCCTTACAAGCTAACAAAGACAATGTTGACATCTTGGGCACGGTCAAAAATATAACATGAAAGATAAAAATTGGATTTTTTCATGATTTATTTACTGTAAAATTATTCAATTGTTGGGAATTATTTATTATTAGAGTTGCTTAGTGAATGTTCTGCAAAAAGATTACCAAGCAGCGTATATGTGTAAGTGGCTGCAGTCACGTTCACTGGAGAAAAGGTCATAGATACAGGTAGAGTACAGGAGCCCACTTTGGCTTCCTCTGGGCCAGCCTATAGAAATTTTCAGACTGGACGTTGAACCCTGTGGCAATGATCTTGAATAATGAGATTTGGAAAACTGAAACTGTGTTACTGGTAAATATCAGCCTTTGAGGGCACAGATCAAGATACAGTAACAATATGGTCTGTTACACATTAACTGACTCTCTTTTTGTCAGTTCAGTGCAGCTGGTAATGGCACAAGAGCCTTCTATGTTCTGTTAAGAGGCTGATTCATTGTGGATGCCTGGGCAAGGAAGTTGTGGATGTCATAATCTCCTACCACAACTGGATATTGTATGGAGTAAAGGTACACAGACATATGTGTAGTGATTGACAATGACTAGATAATTTTCTGTGAGCTTTGCATGACACCAGTTGCTTTCCTTGCCGTGTACAAGGCAGGCAGAGGATAAAATTCATTATTGCTGGGTGTTATTGAATCCACTGTGATTCATAGTAACCCTGTGCATAAAAAGAACAAAATACCACTGGGACTTGCACCATCCTCACAGTGTTTCTTACACTTAATCTCACTGTTGATGCAGCCACTGCGTTAATCCATCTCACTGAGAGGCCTGCTCTTCTTCATTGACCCTCTACTTTACCAAGCATGATGTCCTTCTCGAGAGACTGATTCCTCCTGACAACATATATAAAGAATGTGGGTTGTAGTCTTGCCATCCTTGCTTCAAATGAACACTTTGGTTCTTCTTCCAAGACAGATTTGTTAGTTCTTTGACAGTCCATTTCATACTCTTCACCAACATGACAATTTAAAGGCTAATATTCTTCTTCAGCCTTCTTGATTCATTGTTTGGCTTTCACATGTACAGGAGGTGATTGAAAGCACCATGGCCTGGATCAAGGTCACCGTCATCTTCAAGGTATTATCTTTGCTTTTCAACACTTTGAAGAGGTCTTTTGCAGCAGATTCGCCCAGTGCAATGTATCTTTTGTTTTCTTCCCTGCTGCCTCCATCAGTGTTGACTGACAATTCAAGCAAAAGAAAACCAGTGACAATTTTGATCTTTTCTCCATTTACCATGATGTTGATTATTGGTCTAGTTGTAAGGATTTTTGTTTTCTGTATGCTGAGGTGTAATTGATATTGAAAACTGTGGTCTTTAATCATTGGGAAGCACTTCAAGTGCTCTTCACTTTCAGCAAGCTAGGTTGCATCATCTGCATAACACAGGTTGTTACTGAGTCTTCCTCCAATCTCAGAGACCTTTTCATTTTCATATAGTCCGGTTTCTTGGATTATTTGCTAGCATAGAGATTGAATAGGTATGTGAAATGGTGCAACCAAGACACATAGCTTTCCTAACTTTAAACCAGGCAGTATCTCCTTGTTCTCTTCTAATGCATGCCTCTTGATCTACGTACAGGTTCCTCATGAGCACAACTAAGTGTTCCGGAGTTTCCCTTCTTCACAGTTTTATCCACGGTTTGCTGTGAACCACACAGCATAGTCAATGAAACACAGGAAAACATCTTTCTGGTGTTCTCTGCTTTCACCCAGGATCCATCTGACATCTGTAATGATAACCCAGCTGCTGCCTTGTCTTCTGAATGCATCTTGAACTTCTGGTTAATTTCCTGTTGATATACTGCTATAGCTCTTTTGAATGATCTTAAGCAAAGTTTTACTTGCCTGTGATAATGATCTTGTTCAACTATTTCTGCATTCAGTGGGATCACCTTTCTTGGGAATAAGTATAAAAATGTAAATCTAATCCTGTTAGTTGACCAGGTAGCTGTTTTCCAAATTTCTTGGTGTTGAAGTGTGAGCACTTCTAGTGCTGCATCCCTTTGTTGAAAAGATTTCAGTCAATATTATGTCAGTTCCTGAAACTTTGTTTTTCAGCAGTGCCTTCAGTACAGCTTGGAGTTTTTCTGTCAGTCCCATTGGTTCCTGCTTAGGTGGTACCCTCTGAAATGGTTGAACATCAACTAACTCTTTTTGGTGTAGCGACTCTGTGCATTCTTTCTATGTTCTTTTGATGCTTCCTGAGTTGTTTAATGTTTTGCCCATAGAATCCTGCCCATAAAATCACTGAAGAATTGCAACTTGAGACTTAGTTCCTTCAGGAACTTTAGTTCTTTCTGCTTGAATAATGTAGAGCATTTTCTTCACTTTTGGTTTTTCTGTCTCAGATCTTTGCACATGTCATTTTAATATTTCATTAATCTATCTTCTGAAATATTTTGTGTGATTCTTTTACATCATCATTTCTTCTCTTCACTTTAGCTACTTGATGTTCTAGAGCAAGTTTCAGAATCTCCTTTGATATCCATTTTAGTCTTTTCTTTCTCTCTTGCCTTTTTAATGACCTCTTGCTTTCTTCATGTATGATGTCTTTGATGCCATTCCACAACTTATCTGGTCTTTGGTCATGAGTGTGCAATTTATAAAATCTGTTTGTGAGATAATCTCTCAGTTCAGGTTAGATATTAGTCAAGGTTGTACTTTGACTTTTGAGGACTTGTTCTAGATTTTTAAAATATCAACTTGAACTTGCATATAAGTGAATTGATAACCTGTTCTACAGTCAACTCCTGAACTTATTCTGATAGAGTGTAACCTTTTTCATCACCTCGTTCCACATATATAGTTTGGTTGTGTATATTTCATCTGGTGAGGCTCACACACATAGTTGCTGTTTATGTTAGTGAAGGAAAAAATAAGGTCTATGCAGTGAAGAAGTCATTGGTCTTGTAAAATTCTGTTATGCACTCTCTAGCAACATTGCTACCACCACAGCCACATTTTCCAACTACTGATCTTTCACTGGTTTCCAACTCTCCAGTTCCCAACACCAGTAATTATCAATGCATCCAGATTGCATGTTCAATCAATTTCAGACTGCAGAAGCTGGTAAAAATGTCCAATTGTTTCTTCTTTAACCTCTATGGTTAGTATGCAAATTTGAAAATTATTTTCATATCCATTATTTTAAAGTAATGCCAAATTGCTTTCCAAAGAGGTTGCACTATTCTGCAATCCCACCAACAGTGTATGAGAGTTCCAATCTCTCCACAGCCTGTCCAACATTTAGTGTTTTGTTTTTTTGGATCATGGCCAATCTTGTTGGGGTGAGATGGTATCTCATTGTCATTTTGATTTGAATTTCTTTAATAATTAATGATCGTGAGCATGTCCACATGTGTTTTTTGGCTGCCTGGATCTCCTCTTTAGAGAAGTGTCTGTCCATCTTCTTTGCCCATCACTTAATTGGATGATTTGTCTTTTTCTTGTTGATATTTTGTAAAACATTATAGATTATGGAGATCAGACCTTGCATAGACTCATCTTTCTTTTAGGTGTATGGATATCATCATGTCACTGAGAGCACTGTATTTCAGGATAGATCTAGAAATGTTCAATGATGTATGCAATGCTATTCCTCTTTAAGTTGTCATTCTCAGAGTAGGCTGTACGATAGTGAGATTCAAAATGGTCAATATCAGTCCATTTCAGTTCACTAATGCCTAGGACATCAATTTTATGCATTCCATTTAATTTTTGACTACTTTCAATTTTCCTAAATTCTTACTTCCTATATTCTGAAACTTGAAGGACATCTGCAACTATTTCTTCTCGTTTGGAGTCTTGCTACTTCAGTAAATGAAGGTTCCAATTGCTTGACTCCATCCACATCATTAAAGTCGACTCTATATTGAGGAGGTCGCTCATCTGCAGTCTTTTTTTGAGGGTCTTCCAATCGAGCAGAGCTCATCTTTCAGCAATATCTCAGACAATGTTCTGCTGCTGTTCAGAAGGTTTTCCTGATTAATGTTTTCAGAAATAGACCATTAAGTCCTTCCTTGTCTGAAAGCTTGTTTGAAACCTGTATTCCATGAGTGATCCTGCTGGTATTTGACTACTTATGGCATAGCTTCTAGCATCACAGCAATACACAGGTCCCCAGAGTATGACAAACTGACAGACATGTGAAGGGGACAAATCTTGGATAAGTTAAACTTTACCGGTCAGTAAGACATGAACTTGTTGACATTATTCCCCATTATGTCAAGGATGACGGTTGTTGAAGATGAGATTTAAAGTATTGGTTGTCAAACAATAAACTGAAAACGTCTTCTAAATTTTACAGTTTATATGTGACTAGAACCTTATAGATATTTTTGAAAATTTACATAACTCCTGAACATTTACTAACAATGAGTTGTGAGGATGAACACTTTTCTAATTTAAAAATAATGAAGAGCATGTTCTGACAACTTGCTAGAGGAAACATGAGTAATGAATCCCTTTCCTCTACAGATAAAAACATCATGTGAAGGAAGAGACAGCCAAGAAATATCTATTCAAAAATCACAGACAATATAATTTAGAGATACATAAAGCTATCGATTGCTGGACATTTATTTTTCTGGATTTTTTTAGTTTAAACCAAAAAGAAACCAAATCTACTACCATTGAGTCAGTTGTGACTCATGGCGACCCTTGAGGACAGAGTAGAACTGCCCATAGAATTTCAGAGGAGTGCCTAGTGAATTTGAACCACTAACTTTTGGATTAGCAGCTGTGGCACTTAATCACTACACTGAAAGGGTTTCCTTTTAAAGTTCAGTGGTGTTAATTTTTTTTAATTGTAAATCATTGTTATGTAAATTTTAAGTACATAGCCAAATTACATCTAATTTTATATTGTGCGTTTTGGATTCTTTTTTCTTAAAAAATGTGCATAGATCCTCACCAAAGTAATAATCTTAAATTATTTTTAACTAAAATTCATTTTTCCAACGGAATTTTAGAAAAACTTTCATTAGTTTACATGTGCATGAAACCTCAAAAAACAAGGCCAGATGGACACATCTTATATTGTGTTCAATAACTTTTTAATCTCTTTGCTCCCCAACAGAGTGAAATATCCTGTAATGCAAAGTCACCTTGAAATTGAACCTGTAGTTTCTTATTTCATCTAAGATAAAGAATAAGGCTGTCATATATATCACCTTCAACCTGCCTTGGCATAAAGGATAAAGGTTACATCCTCTCAGAAATGAAAATGTCAAATATCGGAGTTAGGTTCAATTATCTTTGAAAAGAGGTTTCTATTAAACACACAATTTATAATAGTGCAATATAGATAATGGAATCTAAACAGCTCTGGTTTTTAAATTATTACTGAAAAGACCTAATACTGTGTAAACTTCAGATGAACAGTGTATAAAGAAAACACATAGCACTCACTAATCTGTGAGCCATTTAATCAGAAAATTTTCTACATGAACATGTCATTCCTACCGCAAATACATATAAATGGTTAAAAATGTAAGTATAAATGTGACTACACTACAAATTTAGTTCCAAGTTAATAGTAAGTGACTAGTCATTGGGTTTAGAAATATCCACACTACACTGTGTAGTTGTTAATTTATTTCATTTTTATATTATTAAGATTTTAGGAATTTAGTGGATTGCTGATTTTCTTCAATCATGAATCTCTTTACTTCCTCAAATAAAACAATGAACACTCAGAAACCCACATCTAGTGTTTGTGTTCACTCAACATTAGTTACTTCATTTGTTTTCACACATGAGTCGTTAGTGTTCAGTGCATCAAATCTCTTCTTGAGGCAATCTCTCAATTCAGACAAAATACACTTGAAATCTTGATATACTCAAGAGTAAAACCCAAACCCATGCCCGTAGAGTTTCCAAGGAGCACCTGGCAGATTTGAACTACTGGTCTTTTGGTTAATAGACATAGCTCTTAATCAGTACACCATCAGGGTTTATACTCCAGAGTATCATTTTTAAATTAAGATGATTATGTGGATACTCAGAACCCACTGCGTGTTTAGATTACGATAAGAATTATAAAAATAAAAAAGTGTCTTTTTATTTGAGATCTCTCTTACGTATGGCTTGGCTGGCTTACATATTTCAATATTTGATGGAAATACATAGAACTAATTGGGAAATAGAGACTCAGCCCACTGATGCCAACAGCACAGTATGAACGACTTAGAGCACCTGGAGTCTTCCACATCTCCTTGCCCCAAAATAGCTACGATAATGCCTTGCTGATAAACTTTTTCTCCTCAATTTAATTGTTACACAGTCATAGAATATTCAAATTCTTGGAGAAGAAAGTTGATAAGAATCATAATATTTAGGATATAAAACTATTTACTTCAATAAAAAGTTCATTGAACACGTACTGTATTTTTGGATTTGTACTCAATATTAGGAGTTGACAAAATATTTCTAGAAGTTTCATCTGTATTCAAGAAAACAAGAAACACTACTATCAATGATACACTAAATAATATTAACAGGCAATACCAATACATCTGAGATTAACAATGTTGTCAGGCTCCAGATAGAGGATAAGGAGCCGTGGCTATGCAGTGGTTAAACACTCAGGTTTTAGCTGGCAGATCAGTGGTTTGAAACCACCGGCAGCTCTGAGAGAGAAAATGAGGGCTCTGGAAACGTCAGCCCTACGTTGTCTTGTAGGTTTGCTGTGAGTCCGGATCAACTCAGTGACACACAACAACAGATAGATCATAAATAAATATGAAATTTCTTGAAACAATAAAGTGGGAGAACATTTAAAAAAGGCAAACAACAACAACAGAAAAGCTTGGTGTTCTCTTCTAAATTGTTTTATTTATTTGCTTATTTTCTTACCATTTTATTCCCTAAAATATTGCTTTTTAAAATACGTTATCAGATATCTAAATAATTTTGGGGGAAATTAATTAAATTTAATTATTGCTGATTTCTAGTACTAGTTTTCTTAGGAAATAACTGAACAATTAAGTTGACTTGCAAGGTATCCATAAAGTATATTGCATACATTTTAATTTTTAAAACATACTGCAGAAACTATTACATAAGAAAAGTATAAATGTTCTAGAAAACTATTTTTAAATTCCTTTGAAGCATTGATTAAACATAAGAATCAACAAGTTCAGGACTTTTCTGCATGGACATCTCAGAAGCCTAACTTACACTAGTACCTGTATTCCATAACTTCGTGAACAGAAGGATAATTTACTCTATTTTTAAACTTGTTTACACTTGTACATCAGCTGCAGAAGGAATAACTAAAAAGTATTTATGGTTGCTACTTATTAATATATTTAGGTTTTTTGTTTTCCTATGGCACATAAACAATTTTATTTCCCCAGATAGCATCATGTTATGAGATTAGGTAGCATGTCTCAGGGCAAATTACTTTTGGATTCCCCAAGCTACTAACTGGAACTTGCCAGCCAAGACAAGTGCCGTCAAGTCAGATCAGACTCATGGGGACCCTAGGGCTTACTCTTTACCAAAATCCAAGAGGGCATTAATTATCTGCCACAAATGGCTAAACTAGAGGTTGTAAACCCTCAGAGACACCTTGGAAAATAAACCCGTGAAAGCATTCCAGAAACATCAGTAAAATGTTTTTTATCAGAAAACAGTCTTAAACATTGAATGTATCAAGAAATACTAATGCAAAATAGCTAACTAACAAACATCTACGATTGGATTCTTCCACCTAAACCACACAAGAGAGGGCTACTATTTTAATCACGTGGCGTTGGTATAGCACAAATACCACAACTGGATGGCTTTAACAAACAAATTTATTTTCTTCTAGAAAAGATAAAAAATTCAAATTCAGGTTGTCAACTCCAGGAGAAGCCTTTCTCTATTGATACTGTAAGAAAGTCCTCGTCTTCTACTTTTCCTTGGACTGGGAGCTTTTCAGGCACAGGGACTGTGAGTCCAAAGTAGAGCTCTGTTCCCAGCACTCTTTTCCTGGTCTTGGGAGGTCCCCTACTATCTGCTTGCTTCCCTTTCCTTCATATTTCAAGGCATTGCCTCAAGGCACAACACAATCTTACAAACAGAGTTCTGCCTCACCAACACAAGTGCTGCCCATCCTCCTTATTTAACATTAGAGAGGAAGGATTCAGAATGTATAGGAAAATCATACAACACGAAGAGTTGTGGCTCAGCCAAACTGATACACACATTTGTTTTAGGGGACAGAATTTAGTGCATAAAAACTACGTATGCTGTGAATACATTATGCATCTTATGCAAACTATTAATCTCAAATTTTCACTCCATTTAGGAAAAGCCTACATACAATTCATCTTAGATGTATTCTGGATCTACATCCTGACTGATTCCCTTGGCATCTCAGTTCTGGGGTATAGAGAAGTTTACCTGTTCACAGAGAACAGGTAATATTTTCTTTAGCCAGTGATTGTTGTTGCTTTGTTTATCTTTGGTGACAATTCCTGTCCTAGAAAATCTTGTGCTGCTTTTAGTTATACTATGATTTGAGACATAAAATTTCTAACACTAATTATGCTCTTTAAAGTAAAGAAGGCTTACGTTAGCTATGTATGATAAACAGTCACAAATCGATATCTAAAAACTTCAACCACTACTCACCCACCCCTCAAAAACACACTGCTGTCAGTCAGGTCTGACTCACAGTGACCCTAAAGGTCAGAGTGGAACTGCCTCACAGAGTTTCCAAGCAGCATCTGGTATCTTTGAACTGCTGACCTTTTGGTTAGCAAACACAACACTTAATGCACTAGGCCCCCAGGGTTTCCTCATCACTATAGTGATAACAAAACACTCACTCAATTGTCATTATATGAATCTGTAAAATTTTAACATGCTGAAAGTATTTTTGAATATTATCTTTAATTTAAGTATTTTCTATTTCCTGGAATATGTCCATTTAAATCAGTTCTTAGCAAAAGTAATAATGTTTTAGTCTCCCAAATAGTTGGTAATTCAGTATGAACATTACTTACAGAGAGTGATATTCATACTCAAGAGATGGAGATAGAACACTGTCCTTTTGTGACTGAATTATTTCATGCAGGAGAATATTTTCAAGGTTTATTCATAATGAGTATGTATTAGGAGTTTATTTCTCTCTGAGGTAGAGTAATACTGTGTGTGTTCCACATTTTTTTCATCCACCTGTTGATGAACCTGTAGGTGAATTGTTCATATAAAATGTCTTAAAGTGACAAACATTCTGTAACTTACATATTTACTATGATTAAAAAACAGAGAACACTCAAAAAGAAACAAAAATAGCAAATAAAAATATGAGATATAATATTTGGATTATGATTCTGACACCTCTTGTCCCAAATTTTACTGTAAATTAAATTTAATATTTTTGTAATTTAAATATATTCATCAGTGAAATATGTATTCCTCTATAAAATATTACTTTCCCAGAAATAATCATCACTACATCACAAAGAATTTAAATGGACTAAGTTTAGATATTGGTGAAACCTAGCTCAAACACTCAAACACTTGAGTTGGGTCTATTTACAATATTCAACAAAATGTCTAATGATACCACTTAAAACTAGAGACTATCTACGTAGGAGCAAACATATTAACAGTGGCGTGTATGTATGTGTCTTTTTTTTTTGTCTTAGTCATAGACCATGAAAAATTTGAACCAAAAGGCATACTTCCTAGCCCCAGGGCAAATAGAGACCCCTAGAGGAATAAATACATAACGGATGGCTACATAAACATAACACGTTGATAGTCAAATAGTGCCTTTCCATTGCCATATGCCATGTAAAATTCTCAGAGATTGAAATCTCTCAACCATAAAAGTTATGCAACAATTCACAATTTCCACCAGCCCAACTGTCAGGTAAGAAGACTTCTGTAGTAGATAAATGTCTCTAAAACATTTCTTCACGTTAATTTTCTAGAAAAAAAATCAAGGTATTTAAAAGTCATAAAATACGTCATGCTTTACTAAAAGAACTACATTTACATTTGCATAGCCATCTGATATTATTCACATAGTCACATCTCTTGGCTTGCAAAAACTTACTCCACAAAGATCATAGTATTTGTTAGTTCACTTACACAACTGTTAGTCAAGTCTGGTCTCCAAATTTTAAGGAAGTGAACACAGGACAGAGGAAAATCCAGCTTGGTTATATCATATCAGAACCGCTTGGCAATTCTAACCAAAGTTTAATGCAAGATTTTACATTCCTAAGTTAAGCAGCTTTTATTATTTTAAGTCAATAAGAAATCAGTTAGTGTCAGAAGGACAAATATTATATGAGACTCCTGTTATAAGGACTTAAAAATATAATTATCTGCAGAAGAAAATAACTTTGTTGGCTACAAAGGTGGGGGAGTGAGGGTTTATGATAGATGAGATAGGTGATAGATGTCAGAAATTTTATTCATTTACTTTAATAAATGAATAAGGGTTCTTGATATCTATAGCATCATCTACTTAATATACATATTATCATGTTTTCTCATTCTACAAATCTAATTTAAATATATGTATATGCTTATTTTCTAGAATTAATCCAGAAAGTTATTATCTTCCACTATTGCGGATTCCTATGCAGGAAGTATGTCATTATCAATGCTGACCCTTGATGAGCTCTTTCAATTTAGTATTGTAGGAATCTAAGAGATTGTACAGAAACTACATAACTATCAATAAAATAGATTTTCTAAGATACCTTAATACACCAGCAATCTGGCTTCATTTTATTCATTTACCTCTCAATGATTTTACTATAAAAATATTTTCATAATAAAAGTAATTCCCAAATAACAAGGACACAAAGTTTTCTCTGCAGTGTAATGTGTCTAACAAAAACTGTATGACCTAAATTTATTTTACGTGAGAAAAATATAAGCAGGTTTTGTTTATACACAGTTCAAATCTCCCTTCAAACAGGCAATTCTAGAATAATGTTTAAAATTTTTCCCTAGCACAAAAACTGAAAGAGTAAATAGTTGAAAATTTTCTGAATTGCTCATTTTGCTATAAAGATAGAAACTTAGAATAGTTTATTACAAATCATCGCTGAAAATCTAGAGAGTGACTATTTGGAAATAATACAAATATACATAGAAAGTTCATGATAAAACTAACTGAAACTTTAAAGAAAAACTTTGTACTGAAACAGAAGAAAAAGTAAGGAAAGTTTTTAAAATAACAATGCAACTTAAACCTAGGTATTTAAATAGAGTGTAAATTGACAAAACATTCCAAATAATATATGGATGTTTATGATAGAAATAAAGCTCCAATTATACGCTACTTATGTGGAAAAAGAAAACTTTTCAAGATATTAGAACAAAGACAAACTAATAAGAAAAGCCTGGAAAAAGAGATATCCAGACATTAGAATAAAAACAGTAAAAAATGACAGTTTATATTTTTATTATATAAGATAGATTTTAAAGACAAGCAATGCTATGAGGTAAATATAAAAATGCTTTATAAATATTAAAGATACAAAAAATAGGAAGATATAATAAATTTTAATAATTAAATAATCATAATGCAGAGGGAGAAGGAATCAAATTTCTTTCCCATTGCCTGAATGACACATTGAAATTGTATGGAAGGAGTGTACTGTGTGGAAACAGACCCCCTTCTCAAGTGCTTTAATGTAAGGTATATGTTTACTTATGTAATTGTACACTAGCAAGATCTAATCTTAGATCACAGAAAAGGGAAGCATATTCTTCCTCTGAGTTCATCAAGCCTGGGGATAATTACCATGAGGCCATCAGTCACCCTTATTCCAGACTTCATTAAGAGTTGCTTCCCTCTTTCTCCTCTTTTATTTTCATTATTTCCTTCCATTATCATTATTTCTACTTAAGATTATACTGAAGCATTGTTAGAAGTGATATATATGTATGTATGCATAAAAACTGAAACACAAGAGTTATAAAAACACTGTCATTCAGAATGATGTGATATATTAAAATAAGTCAAAAGTAAGCCAAGTTTTTAAACAAGTAAATTTACCAAAATCACAGGTCAATATGCAAAACAATTCTCTTTATAATGAGATCAAATGATTAGAAGATAAACCTTGGAAAAATAACATTTCATATTAACAAATTGTATACTACTATGTCTGTGTATGGAATATATAAAATACATGAAAAAATTAAATAAGACTTGCATAAATGAAGAGATACTGAACCTACATATTTGTCGATCAGAAAATTCAAAATGTTCACATTAACTCATCTCAGATTGTTATATAGATTTCATTCAAATCCAATTAATATTTTAGAATTTTTCATTGTTATGGAAAGGAACAAGTTGATTCTAAAATTTTTATGGAGAATTCAAAAAACTATTTTAACAGTCTAACAATCTAAAAGAACAAAAAAATTGAAAAGTTATGGTGCCATATATGTAAACTAAATACCAAGATACAGAAATTAAGACAGACTAGTTTTGACAAAGGGTAGATAATCAATGAAAATATATAGAGCATATATATCGGATAAGAATTTTTGTCGCTTGTTGCTATTGCAGATAACTTTTCCCAGGGTGACGGTCTGTAGTTTAACCCACTTAATGATATATTTTGATGAACAGAGCTCCTTAACTTGTAATAAACTCAGTAGCATTTTCATTTTGTGGTAAGTACTTTCCTGTACCCCACCAAAGACACAAATCATAAAGATATTCTTTTTGCCTCTGTTAGCCTTATTAATATTCACATTTAGGTCTGTCATTAGTTTCTAATTTTTGCATGTGTTTGAGTCTGATCCGACTGGATGGCACCTGGCTTTGACTTGACTGCATACACAAGTAAAATTCTGCTCAAGATCATTCAAAAGCGCCTAAAACAATACATTGACAAAGAACTGCCAGAAATTCAAATGGGGTTCGAAAGAGGACATGGAACAAGAGATATCATTGCTGATATCAGATGTATCTTGGCTGAAACCAAGAATACCTGCAAGATGTTTACTTGTGTTTCATTGACTACGCAAAAGCATTCGACTGTGTCGATCACACCAAACTATGGTTAACTTTGCAGAGAATGGGAATTCCAGAACACTTACTGTGCTCTTAAGGAGTCTGTGTATGGATCAAGAAGCAGACATGCAAACAGAACAAGGAGACATTGCATCATTTAAAGTCAGGAAAGGCATTGTATCCTTTCACCATACTTTTTTAATCTGTATGCCGAGTAAATAATCTGAGAAACTGGATTATACGAAGAAGAACGAAGCATCAGGATTGGAGGACGACTCATTATGCAGATGACACCACCTTACTTTCTGATTATGAAGAAGGTTTGAGGCATTTACTAATGAAGATCAAGGACCACAGCCTTGAGTATAGATTGCACCTCAACATCAAGAAAACAAAAATCCTCACAACAGGACCAGTAAGCAACATTATCATAAATGGAGAAAGGATTGAGGTTGTCAAGGGTTTCGTTTTACTTGGGTCCATCCACAATCAACACCCTTGGAAGCAGCCATCAAGAAATCAAAAGATGGGTTGCACTGGGAAAATGTGGTGCAAAGGACCTCTTCAAAGTATTCAAAAGTAAGGATGTCACCTTGAAGACTAAAATGTGCCTGACCCAAGCCATGGTATTTTCAATTGTATGATATGCATGCAAAAGCTGAACTATGAACAAAGAAGACAGAAGAAGAATTGATGCTTTTGTATTGTGGTTTTGGAGAAGAATGATGAATGTACCGTGGACTGCCAAAAGGGCCACCAGATCTGTTCTGGAAGTACAACCAGAGTGTTCCTTGGAAGCCAGGATGGCAAGACTACAGCTTACATACTTTGGACATTTTCTCAGGAAAGATCAGTCCCTGGAGAAGGACATCACACTTGGTAGAGTGGAGGGTCAGCAAAAAAGAGGAAGACCCTTGATGATACGGATCCACACAGTGGCTGCAACAATGGCCTTAAGCATAAAAACAATTGTGGACACGGCACAAGACTGTGCAGTGTTTCATTCTGTTGCTCATAGGGCCGCCATGAGTCAGAACCCACACAACATCACCTAAGAACAACATCTTTTGTTTTTTTTTAACTTCTTTGTATCAAGTTCAGAAAATATTTGTTTCAAAGGCCAATACTTTCCCACTAAATTTCAACAGTTATCTTTACCATAAGTAATCAAAAGTAACCTCTTTGTTGTTTTTGTGGGTGTGGGTATGGGTATGGGTGTAGGTATGTGGATGGGGGTAGTAATGTCAATTAGCCAATTAACTTTAGGTTTGTTTAACCCCAAAACCCAAACCCAGTGCCATGGAGCTGATTCTGATTCATAGCAACTCTATATGGCACAGTAGAACTGCCCCATAGAATCTCAAAGGAGCTCCTGGCAGATTTGAACTGCTGATCTTTTTTGGTTAACATAGGTAGCACTTAACTGTTAAGCCACCAAGGTTTGGGCAGGTAAAGTCTTAAACAAGAAGGATGGAATCCTAGGATACTTTTATGTACTGATTTGAATACCCCCCTAAGAAGTATGTTCAAGTTGCAATCTGTGGTATCTGGGAATGTGTTCATTTTTGGAAATAAGGTCTCTGCAGATGTAGTTACATGAGCATAAAGTGATAGTATTGTAGAACGGGCCCCAAACCAATGTGACACACATCCTTTTATGAAGATGAAGTAAGACCCAGAGATGCAAATAACCAGAAGGAAGACTGAGGCTACCAGAAACTGGAAGAGGCAAGAAACAACACTCCCATGGAGCTTCCAGAGGGAAAGAGTCCCTGCTGGCAACTTTATTTGTCTTCTAGCCTCTAGAACTGTGAGATGATGAATTTTTTGTAAGTCACTCAATTTATATGTTTTGGCAGCTCTGGAAAACCAAAAAAAAGGTACAAACATACATTGGGACTGTTGACTCTTCTAGGGAATCATTACAAATTATTTTATAAATCTTCCATGTATATATGGTAAGAGCCAGACCACAGAAAGAGAGTCTCTTTGATACACCTTATCTTTAATACTTCCTTGAGTTTTGGTCTACTTCTCGTTGTTTTCTCTAAACAAAACCAAACCCACTGCCTTTGAGTAGCTTCTGACTCTTAGTGACCTTATAGATCAAAGCACAACTGCCCCACGGAGTTTCCAAGGAGCATGGGGCAGATTTGAACTGATGACCTTTTGGTTAGCAGACACAGCGCTTAAGAGCTATGCTACCAGGGTTTCATAGTTTTTTGTGGAATCTCTTCATTCAGAGTCTGCCTATGACTTTCCTCCATTTCTACTGCAAGTTCTCTGGGAACATACCTGCACTCTAATGCCGTCCTCTCTAAATCGCATGTCATCAGTCACGCCCCAACTTTGCTTTTACTGGAACTGTTCAGAATCATTCCACTGATAAAATCCTTTTGTCCTATTTAGAACACTATAAACATGTAATGTATTTGTTTTTACTGTTGTTATTTCAAATTGTTTGAGATATTGGAGGTTGAAAAAAAAAAAAAGTTAGTTGCCCTGAACCTTCTACAACCACAGTGTTATACATTGAAGTTTTATGATGAGGGATCATTTATATGAATTAGTTTTCTTTGATACATGTATCATGGTAGAATATATTAACTACTTAAGAGTGGACAATCCAGAAGTGGAGGGACACATGATGTACATAACATTGCTAACAAAAGTCGATTGGAACTACCAGATAGTTCTAGAAAGTTTGTGCTGCACATTTTTAAACCACAATCTAGCTGTAGTTAAATTGAAATATCATCAAGCTGTATTTTATTAGCTTACTTATCTCAAGACTTTTAATATCAGAATTAGAGAATTCACAATAGAAAATTTCACAAATATATTGTGATAAAATCTCTAAATCAACATACATCTGTTTTGTTATGCAAAGGTCAAATGTAATTTATAAATGTTTACAAATTTGATGTCTACATATTTCAAACTAAGATATATCTCTCTGGTGCATTGTCTCTTAACGCATCTTGTATTTTGTTACGAGAGTTATGTGGCTTCTGAGGTGCTTTACTTGTCATACTTTTAAAATAACCATTTTCCCTGCTTGTGCTGAATTATTTACTTTTTTCATATTGAAAATCCTTTGCTTAATGAGCTTTCCTCTTAATAATCAAACACCTTAACCTTTTATCTAGAAAATGAAGATAAAATTTCTATCCCTTGACTCAAAACGGTCTTCAGAAGAGCTACTCTCTTTATAAAACGTTTGTCAGCACATCTCCATCCACTGCATATGTTTCCTTAATTATGTGTATAAATATTCTTTCTGCATTGTTGGTAAAAATTTTTATACCCAATGAAAATTTTATTTCATACATTTTGTATTTTGTTTTAAAATTAATAATATTAAAGATTATAATTCTTCTTAAATCTTAGGTATTTTTAAGAAACTGACATTTTTAATAAACTGAAACAATAGGAGCAATAATGACTTTAGAATGTGTGCTTTAGATATTCAATCTTCAGTTGGACATAAAGCAATGGAAATAAAAAGAGATTATCACTGGGCCTACAAAGGTTAGTCCTAGGGTGTACCTCCAAATCACTTAGAACCAAAAAAGAAGAATAAAACAAACATGAAGTATCTATAAATCTAACTGAAGTAATGTTGATATAGTAAATAAAAATAATATAATAATATGCCATGGAATTTTCTAGAAGAGATTAACACAACTGAGTTAGGGAAAAAAATTACAGAGGTGACACATTTGTATTAAAGAAGTTAACAAAATAAAAACTGTTAAATGGAATTTTATAGAAGAGAAAAATAGGAAGTCATAGAATTTGGCAAAGTTGGACAGAGAGTAAAACAAAGTTCAGCTTGACTGTTGAGAATAATGGAAGTGAAAATTGGATTAATAGTGTGTGACCACCTGATGATTTGGTTTGGCTGTGTGTAGTCGAGAATTTCTATCACAGTATTTATTTAGTGAGCAATGCAGTACTAGTAAGTGTATTTCAGGGAAAAACAAGCATGAGTAGAAATCTGTGTTAAAAACAAAATACAGCAGTATTTTGGGTAAAGAACTGATGTAAAGAGAGAAAGGGCATTCGAAAAAAAAAGAAGCCATTGTTGTTCAGGTTGAAAAATTAAAATCTAAGTTACAGGTGTCAAAACAGAAGAGAATATCCTGAACAATTTGACGAAAGGTGAAGGAGTTCAATAATTTGAAACCTCTGTATATATAGACAGTAAGCCAAGACAAAGGGTCAAAAATGTCTCCTAGATTTTGAAATTTACTGCTTAAGATAATGAAAGTATCTTTTACAAGGACGCTAGTTTGATGACTTCAGAGTAGAAGTGAAATTATTATCTTTCACTGCTTAGCTATTTTAATTGTTATAATTACAAGTTTAGAACATTAAATTAGAAAGTGAATATAAAAATACATTAAATATCTACTTCACATTAAATGTATGAATAGCAGAAAATAAGGAATGGATGGCAAATGTGAAATGTAAAAATTAAAATAGATCTTCATCTATCATACCAATAAAAGTAAGTCACAGGAAGATTAAACTTAAACCTGTAAAACAGCAAATTTAAAACTATTAAAAAAGAAAGGCATGGCTTCCAAATGCAATGAGATAAAATTGACATAAAGGTGTATTTTTTAAAATATATTTTATTTATTTATTGTGATTGAGTGAAAGTGTACAAGCCAATTTAAATTTGCATGTCTGCCCATCTGCAGCTCCTACTGGTCTCCCTGCCCAGTGACAGCACACTCCTCCTTTCTATTCCATACATGTCATGTCCTCTTAACAATCTCCTATCCTCCCTTCTCCACCCTCTCCATGCTCCTCTTCTAGGAAGCCAGTAGGATGACATCCTGTGGATACATAGAACCATGAAGTGCACACACAGGATAGTCACTCTGTGTCATCGAATCCAATCAATTCCTGTCTGAGGTATTGACCTCAGTAAAGATTATGGACAGGTTGGTTTTAGGGGCCATGCTCCCAGGAGAACCCACAGGCCTTGGGACCATCAATTGCAGTCTTTTAGTGGAGTTCTTAGGGTGTACCCCTTTTATTCTTGTGTTGTCACTGAGAACCAACTTTGTGAGCCCCATCACAGCTGTTACTGGAGGTGGCCAGGCACCATCTGGTTCTTCTGGTCTCATGCTGATGTAGTCATTCATTTACGTGGGTCTTCCTGTCATCTGGGTTCTCTTTCCCCCATGTCATTTTTGTCCTTGGTGGTCATCTGTTCCTGCTCAGTTGGGACAATTTGGTGTACCTCAGATGGCAGCTTGCTAGCTTTAAAGACCTCAGACCCCACTCACCAATATGGGGTGCATAAGACTTAGCAACATGCTAGTTATGCCAGTTGGCATTGATGTCCCCTGAGAGCATGTGGTCTCTGAATCCCTGCCCCTGCTACTCTGTCTTTGCAATATTGTATTAGAATTGGAAGGCTGCATTTTTTTAAATTCAAAACAAGTAAATAAGATCTCTTCACATTACACATCAAAATAAATTTCAAATGGATTATTTATACTTAAAAAAACTCATTTTTTAAAGAGTAGGAACTTTGAACATGTGTCACGCAATACATAACAGTAAGAGTAGATATGACTGCATGTAAAATAAATTTCTAAATAATGAAGAAATATACAGTCAATAAACTGGAAAATAATTTTAAACAAATTAAAATAATGGTTGGCATTCTTATTGGAATAAACATACAAGAAAAATAAATAAATACATAACCAGATTATTCATTAAAGGGGCAAAAATGTGATTATTAACATAAAGTATTTCCAATTATTCCAAGAAATTTAAAATATTAAGTTTGCTCATTAAAAGTTGTGCAAGTACAAGGATAAATATTGTATGAGATCCCTACTATAAGGACTTAAAAACAGACTCATGTACAGGTGAAAAGACTCTTTGATGGCTGCAAGGGTGGGTAGGGAAAGAGGGAGAGAGCTGGTTATAGATTAGAGAGTTGACAGAAATTTGGTTGGGTGAAATCAATGACAGCACACATTAGAAGATCAATTTAACGGGACTTCAACATAAGCTGAAAACTCTCCCAATCTTAACCTAATATTGCAGGGACAGAGTAGCAGGAGTGAGGGTGCAGGGACCATGTTCTCAGGGGACATCCAGGTCAACTGGCATAACTAGTCTATCGCTAAGAGAGTCTTCTGCACCCTGTATTAGTGAGTGACATCTGAGGTCTTAAAAGCTAGCAAACTGCCATCTGAGGTACATCAAATGACCCAACTCAGCTGAACAGATGACCGCCAAAGACAACAATGACACGAGAGAAAAAGAGTGCGAAAGACACCCTTGAATGAGTGGCTATATCAACATGTGGCCTGATGGCTCCTGGCCACCACCAATGACAGCCATGAGGCTCACAATGTTGAGCTCCAGAGGCAACATGAGAAAAAAAGGAGAGCACCCTAAGAACTCCACTAAAAGACCACAACTGATGATCAGAAGGCCTGGGAGCTCTGTCCCTAGACCTGAAATGACCATCAGAATGGTCATCATATTACCCTTCATGTCCCCAGTGTTATCAAAATATTTTCCTTTCAGTATTCCCTTTATCTTCACATAAAGAAAAAGTTACTTCAGGTGAATAGGTGAGGGTGTTCCAATACAGTTATTTGTTTACTGGCTAAAATCTACCTCACAGACAACTACACAACTAAGTTCCTAAACTTGCCTCCGTGCCGCAGTACTAATGGCCATTCCAGAAAGATTTCCAATAGTGCTTTGAAGTGTGGACTAGGCACTGGAGTCAGCTCATAGCTTCCCAAGGAGAGTACTTCGAAGGTGACCATAGTGATATTCAGCAAAGAGGTATGTAAGCATTTAGGACAATTAAATTCACAGACTTAATTGTCTGACCTTGTATATTCCCTTTTCCTTATCTCTTTATTCTTCCAATGGGAACTGCAGCCAGATTCCTGGGCCTGCCTGTCTGGTCCCTTCAAATCAAGTAAATAGCTTAAAAGGGATTTGAATTCTGATCACACCTCCCAGTGTTATATTTAGCTGAATATGGCCAGCCAAGTGCTGAATATAATTTATCCCCAAATTTAAAAGATTATTTTGATATCACTGAGCTATTTAGAATAGTCAATAGGTAAGTAAGACCCTGTTTTACAAATATGCATACATTCTTTTAGTTTTTCAAGCCTAGTTTTCTTTAGCCCTTTGAACATATTTAAATTAACTGACAAAGTGTTGCATACTTAGTCCAGTGTCTGGGATTCTTCAAGGACAATTTCTACTGACCTTTTTTTTTTTTTTAATATTCTGTACTTTCTTGTTTCCATCATTTCTTAGTTCTTTTCTTAAAAATTGGGCATTTTAAATACTACGGTGTGGTAACTCTGGAAATCAGATCCTCCAATCTCCCCCGGCTATCTTGCTCTTGGTGTCTGTTGGTGCTGTTCTTGTTTGCCTAGTAATTATTCTCAGTTAATTCTCTGAAGTCTATTCTCAGTCTTACATGACTGTTGAAAGCTCTGCTTGTGTATCTGGGAAAAAAGTTGTTGGTAAGCCAATTTGGACTCCTTGTGACCTATCGGACAGAGTAGAACTGCCCATGGAGTTTCCAAGAAGTGCCTGGCAGAGTTGAACTGCTGACCTTTGGGTTAGCAGCTGCAGTGCTTCACTGCCATGCCACCAGGGTGAGCAATCAGTTAGTAATCGAACGGAATTTTTTTTCAAATCCCTGTAACCAATAAGTCTCCCAGACTTTGCCCAGGAGTTCTGCGTGTGAGTTGGAACAGACCTTCAACACTCAGACAAGACAATCCTGCCTTACACGTCCTTCTTGGCTTTGCAGAGCTTCAACATTAGCTATAGATGAGAGTTTAGGCTGGTCCTGACTCTTTAGTCCTACCCATATTACCGGAATCTAGAATTCCATTTGATAAACCTCCACTTTCTAATTTGTGGTTAACTTATTGTTCATTTCTTTCTTAATACACTGCCTCAGTGTTTTAGTCAGCTAGTGCCCCTCATCGACCCTCGTTAACATCATGGAGGCAAGAATTCCGATGTGGAGGAAAACCACACAGTACCAGGAATTATGGCCCAGCCAAACTGCTACGAAGACTTTAGGGAACATATTTCCATCTGTGACACTTTAAGTAGCCCTGAGGTTAAACAATTGCCTTGAAGTGCACCTTTGGAAAAGACTTTTTGCAGTAGATGTGTTCTGAATCAGGTCAAAGACAGCCTTTCAATGAAGGCTTTACAGGAAACCTCCAGATTAATCCAATAATGACAATTATGTTTAAATGAGGCTTTGATGCAAATCTGACTCATCCTTGTCCCCTTTGGTGGTTGCCCACCTACCACTCTCACTGAGATTGTGGACTGTCACTTTTCACGTCTACCACACCCTGGGGAGCAAGAGCAAGTCAAGACAAAACCCAAAAAGATCACAGATGTTGCTACTTTCCTTTAATAAATATTATTTGAGTTGCCTCAAGGCCTTGGTTAGTTTTAAGAGTTCTCATAAAAGAGTTTGAAGAACCAAAGTGTTATTTTACATCGCCTGTATGAACACTTTCAATTATCAAGTCAATTATTGTTGTTTCTTGCTGTGTCTTCTACATCATTTGAAAGAAAACAGCAATGGTTCTTTGGTTCAGAAAAACTCAGTTCTTAATGATTATTTTAAGTTTTGTTTATGTTTGTATTCATTATTATATTGTCACTTCAATTTATGTGGTAGTCAAGATAACTATCATTTAAAAGGCTGTTCTAATAATTTACATTCAACTTTCCTATCTCAGATTCAGTCCCTATGCTATGAATAACAAAAGCATAAAAACTATACTTACACGTAAATATGTTGAGGTTTTCTGGAAAGTTGCTGAGAAACAAAAGTAGTTTTAATTTGCCTTATGCAAGGACAGGTAAAAGAAACAATTGGGCTGGTTTGAAATTCTACAGATTCCAATTATGTCAAAATTATTTTGAGAACTCCTTTTGCAAATATATATACACACACATATATAAATGACATCTTGAAATTGACATTAGTTATTTAACGTAATTTATTATTAATAAAGTTTCTTTCAATGGTTACACATTTTTCAGTTTTACAAGAAACACACATGTTCATATCAAAGATTAGTACAGTACTGGCCAGACTAAATTCCTTTCTACCTTTGAAAAACTTGTTCAATTAAGAACAATCACAGCTCATTTAATGTAAATCAAAAGGCCCTCAACATTTCCAGGATGATAATTTTCCAGATTCATATAGATTAGATTTTCACTGTAACTCAGTAGAAGATTGCTTTTTTTCCATCTCAATTATTCTATTTAGGAGAATGTTTAAGGCAGAATTGTTCAGTACCACCGGTGACCTTACTTTTGCTGGCCAATTAGGGTCCGTGCCTGGAGCAGTTGATCCAATGGCACATACTCCAAGTCAGAGAGGTCTACTTGGAGGTATGATACCAACAGACAGCTACTGTCTGTTATCTATGGAATCTCAAGAGGGAGTTTTTACATCAGAGTTTGTGTGCCATTTTGGCAAGAATTATATAATATTTTTGAAGCAACTAGGTCATAGATAATAGTACAAATCACAAAGTAATCCCAAGAAACTCATTATTAAATTACAGATGCACAAAGTACTTAATTGTTCTAAGTATTACATACCTCATTGTTGAATATCATTATGATCACCTTTGAAGTCCTCCCCTTGGGAAGCTGTTCAGTGACATCAGCAAACAGTCTAATCTTCAAAGCAACTTTAGAACTGTTTCTGGAATGCCCATTGCACACTGTGGAATGGTGGCAACTTAATTGTTTAGTTGTCTGTGAAGGAGTTTTTAGCCACCAAACAATTAACTGTATTGGAATACCTTCCCTACTCACCTGATCTGGCCCCAGTGACTTTTCTCCTTACCAGAAGGTAGGTGCATAGCTTCCTAAGGGGAAGGTGGCCATAGTGATATTCAGCATTGAGGTATGTAGGCCTTTTTTTAGGATGATCTCATCAACTTAATTGGCAGACATCTCGCTTCTGGTTCATATGTTTATAACAATTTTTTAATTAGTGGAATTGGCCTGCCAAGTCCACTTTGACTGAAATAAGAAGCAGGAAAGATAGTACCATATGAGAAGTGCCACGTAGCCTCCCAAACTGTTGTCTAACCAGCTAAAGAGCATTTTTCAAGAGTACAAAGAGCATGGGAGAGACCCAGCCTACAGGAGCTAAGAGCTCCGCACCCCCTTGGGAGAGGGTAGTGCAATTTAAAAACATTTATGAAGTACTTAGGGTATCATTGTTACTAAAGAAATGTCAGCCTCTCAATCACCCGTTCAGAATGAAAACATGTAGCCAGGTATTCGGGTCACATTTTGCCAGAACTATGTAATTTTGCCATGAATTTAGGAGCAAACTATTAGGATAAAAGTCAGCACTTTAATTTTATTTAAATACCATTAACAGCTAACTAGCACAGAAATCAAATTTCAAGGGACCGATCATTTGATTTTTCCATCTAGAATAATGTTGTGTATTTCTATACAACGAAAATTAGAAAGCTATACATATTTAAGCCTGAAGGTGAGGTTTTCTGAAAAACTCTAAAAATAGGAAAAAGAAGAAAGGTCAGCAAAGTATGCAAAGTACCTAAAATTCAAGAAACAAGCTGATAGGAGCATGAACTAGACTGTTTTTACCCAAGATTCTGAATAAAGACCTTTAATCTCTTTTGCAGATACTAGCTGATATTGACTATTTTACCCTGATTTTTCATGCTCCATTTTTAGCCTGATTGAATCATTATCTGATGATATCATATTCTGACTATAAGTGTATCTTCAAGCTAGGTGAATGATTTTCTAATTGAGATGCCATGCAAAACATCTATTTCTGTTATTACAATGAAACTGCTTGGTGCTTAAAGGTGATGTAATAAAAGTTGTAAGAAATGCAAAACATCTGTCTAGTGGAAAAGATTTTAATCGTAGTGCACAAGCTTACATTAACTTAAGATTTATTTAATCTGTTTTCTTTTTGTTTAAATAAGCCTTAAACATTTCACTAAGGGTGGGCACACAGGTTCTTTTGCTTCATAGATACTCTATCTTACTAGTGAGGAGAGTAGATTTCTCCACGTTCTTGGAGATGATTTTTTTTTTGCTTCCTCTTCATCATTATGAAAATGAAATTTGTGCAATGTACTGCAATGACAGGAAACACCTATGTTGAACCCTGACAGTGTAGGTAGCATAATTCACCAGAAATATGTTGTTCTATACATATGTGTCAATATAAAACAACTTACTTAAATAAATCACCATTATAATGAAAACACCATCAAGTATAGCGATGTATATCAGTACCATATATTCTTGATTGCACACAACACTGTATTACACATAGAATAAGTACTCATGCTTATTAGTGAAACATTTATTCTTAAATGTTAAACTGTGAAACTTGTTCATTACTAATCCAATATCAGATAAATGATAGAATATTTGGGAAGTCAGTTTGAATGGACAAAATATTATTTGCAGTAGGTGCTATTGAACTTAATTCTGATTCATAGCAGTCCATCTGACAGAGTAGAACCTCCCAAAGTGTTTTTCAGGCTATAATCACTATGGGAGATGATTTCCAATTTTTTCTCCTGAAGAGTGGTTTGTATCGGTAACAGCATTGGCGATAAAAATAACGCCAGAGATCGCATGACAGCATTTTGCAAAGCTAACGACTTCTTCACTGCAAACCTTTTTAACTAACACAAGCAGCTACTGTACACATGGGCCTCATGAGATGGAATATACAGGAATCAAATTAACCACTGAAAAAGATTTTGGAAAAGTTCCATATCAACAATCAGGACAAGACTAGGTGCTGACTGTGGTACAGATCATCAACTGCTCATATGCAAGTTCAAATTGAAACTGAAGAAAATAAAACAAGTCCAAGAGAGCCAAAATATGATCTTGAGTATATCCCACCTGAGTTAGATACCATCTCAAGAACAGATTTGGTGTGTTGAGCACTAATGACTGAAGACCAGACAAACTGTGGAATGACATCAAAGACATCATCCATGAAGACAGCAAGGGGTCATTTAGAAGATAGGAAAAAAGATGGTATCAGAAGAAACTCTGAAATTTACTCATGAACTTCAAACAGCTAAGCAAAAGGAAAGAATGATGCAGCCAAGGAATTAAAAAGAAGATTTCAAAGGACAGCTTGAAAAGACAAAACAAAGTATTATAATGATATGTGAAAAGAGCTGGAAATAAAAAACTAAAAGGGAAGAATACAGTCTGCATTTCTCAAGCTGAAAGAACTGAAAAGTCATGCCTCGAGTTGCAGCAGTAGGATTCCACAGGGAAAATGGTAAATGTCCCAGGAAGCATCAAAAGAATATGGAAAGACTACACTGTCATTACAACAGAAAGCACTGGTCCATGTTCATCCATCTGAAGAGGTAATATGTGATCAGGAACTGATGATACTGAAGGAAGAAATCAAAGCTGCACTGAAGGTGTTGGCAAAAAACAAAGCTCCAGGAACTGACAGAATATCAACTGAGATATTTCCACAAACAGATGCAGTGCTGGAAGTGCTCACTCATCTATGCCAAGAAATTTGGATAACAGCTACCTGGTCAACTGGTTGGAAGAGATCCACATGTTTGCCTATTCCAAAGAAAGATGACCCAACCAAATGTGGCAATTGTTGAATACCATTATCAATAGCACATATGAGTAAAATTTTGCTCAAGATCATTCAAAAGTGAGTGCAGCAGTATGTGAACAAGGAATTGCCAGATATTCAAGCTGGATTCAGAAGAGGACATGGAACCAGGGATATCACTGCTGAAGTCAGATGGATCTTGGCTGAAGGCAGAGAATACCAGAAAGACATTTACCTGTGTAATGCAAAATAATTCAACTGTGTGAATCCAAATATGGCTAACATTGTGTAAAATGGGTATTCCAGAACACCTAACTGTCCTCTTAAGGAATCTGTATATAGATCAAGAGACAGTCATGAGAACAGAACAAGGGAACACAGCATGGTTTAAAGTCAGGAAAGGTATACAACTGGGTTGTGTTCTTTCACCGTATCTTTCCAATCTATATACCAAGCAAACAACCCAAGAAGCTGGATTATATATATGAGAAAGAACCAGGCATCAGGATTGGAGGATGACTCATTAACAACTTGCATTATGCAGATGACACCACCTTACTTGCTGGCAGTGAAGAAAATTTGAAACACTTACTGATGAAGATCAAAGACCACAGCCTTCACCTCAACATCAAGAAAACAAAAATCCATACAACTGGACCAGTAAGCAATATCATTATAAACAGAGAAAGGACTGAGGTTGTCAAAGATTCCATTTTACTTGGATCCACAATCAATCCATAGAAGCAGAAGTCAAGAAATCTAAAGATGTATCGCATTGGGAAAACCTGCTGCAAAAGACCTCTTTAAAGTATTGAAAAGTAAAGATGTCATCTTGAAGACTAAAGTGTGCCTGACTCAAGCCATGGTATTTTCAATTGTAACACATGCATGCGAAAGCTGGACAATGAACAAGGAAGACAGAAGAAGAGTTGATGCCTTTGAATTGTGGTACTGGAGAAGAATACTGAATGTACCATGGACTGCCAAAAGAGCAAAGAAATCTGTCTGGAAGAAGTACAACCAGAGTGCTTCTTGAAAGCAAAGATGGCAAGACTGCCTCTTACCTACTTTAGACACGTTGTCAGGAAGGATCAGTCCCTGGAGAAGGACATCATGCTTGGTAAGGTAGGGAGTCAGTGAAAAAGAAGAAAACCCTCCACGAGTTGGACTGACACAGTGTCTGCAACAATAGGCTTAAGCATAAAAACAATTATGGATATGACGCAAAACAGGGCAGTGTTTTGTTCTGTTGTGCATAGTGTCACTACGTGTCAGAACTAACTTGACAACACCTAACAGTGCAACAATGGAGTGGCTGTGTGGGCTCAAATTATCAATCTTTTTTCAGTAGCCAAACATTTAACCACCACTAGAGCTCTTTGGACAAAATGCAATTCAGGAAAATTTCAACTACATTTTTATTACTCAAAATACCAAATTGAATATGAGCATGCTTTCACATCTGGGAAGCTTTAGCGATTGAGACCTGAATTTGTAGCAATGGATAAGTCATACAATGTGCCTATAATCACGGATCTTGAAGTCCACCTGTGACTGAAAAGGTACACATAGACAACACAGGTAGTCCCTGATTTAAGGTGTATTCTAGTTGTAACAAACCACAGCTACAACTGCACACTAAACCGTGCATCCTGTCTCTAGTAATATGTACTATGTACGATGTTGCACACATCATTTTCTGATGTTATCATTCTCAGACCTTTATTCACAGATACATAGTGTTATGATTTACTGAACGTAACACTGTCGTGTAGCAGTCTATGGCCTGATCAACAAGGAAGTCTGTGTTAGTGTTGGTGTATAAATTGTTGGACAACATTCAACTCTAATAACATACAGTAATTGGACTGTCCACATACTTGACAGCAGGTACAGCTACAACTTCACAGTTCTGACACCGATGCCAACAAATAAAAATAAACTTACAAAGGTACTGATAAAAACATAATAGTAATGAAACTGTATGTATATATGTTTATAAATATATAAATATTCTAATTAACATCAGAAATGACTTATGATGGAGTCATCAGAAGGAAACCCCATTGCAATTCAGAGACCCCTTGTAAATAAGCAAGCAAAAGAAAGTAAGCACACAATACTAATGCATGCACTGAGTATAACTCAGGCAAGGAACAGCTGCATTAAAGAACATTGAAACTGAGCGATCAGGGAGGATTTGTTTGAGTAGGTCTCATTTAGCTTAAATTTGAAGGCCCATACCTTGCAAATTAACAATTTGATAGAAGTGATTTGAAGTGCAACGGGTCTAAGTTGGCAACCAAATGGGTAAATAAAGAATAATGAACACAATACTCTAAAGATAAGAAACTGAAGCATTCATTTGATTTCTTCCTCAGAAAACTGGAGAGAAGTATCAAATGGTAAGTTATAGGATTCATGCTCTGTGTGGCTAAAAGTGATAAATACAACATTGTTAAATCTTATTTGGAAAAAAAACTCAGCAAATATAAAAGGATAAAAAAATAAATACGTAAATAAACCATCAGTGCTTATTCAACCTTTTTTTCTTCCCTTTTTAATACCTTTAAGTGTCTTCATCTAGCTTATTCATATTCTATCTTTAAGATTCCACATACACCTCACCCTTCTAAAAAATTTTCCCCAACTGTCATTCATTTCATGCAAGGTGAACTAAGCACCCCTCTTCTACTTGTGTGACACCCTATGGACAACGATGCTGGTAGAGATTACAAATTTCTCAACAGAAGAAGCCATATGTTTCTTACACGTTCATTTCTGAGTATCTGATGGATGTTTTTCACATTTTTAGTAAATCACACATAGACATATGATTGTTAAATATAGATATATGTATATAGATATCCAATATATGTTCAATGATGGTTAAAATCCATGTATATACTCCTCACCAACTATTTCATTATCTGACATTTTGCATTTATGGCAATAGTAGGCATCTACCATCTGAATATTTTATACATTAATAGTGTCTTTCAGCAGTAATAATTGTCAAACTGTCAGGTAAGTGTAAGACTGACTGTGGTGGTTAAGGTTAAATAAAATTTGGCTGGGCCACGATTCTCAGTAGTTTGGCAGTTAAGTAATGATGTAATCTGGCAGTTATGTAATGATGTGCTCTTCTTCCTCTTTTGGATAATGCCTGTTTTACATAACAACCTAATCTTTGGAACCTAACCACATCCCTAAATCAGAAAAGCAAAATGGGAGACTAAATCCAACCATACTGTTAATTATGTAAAATGTGTTGTATATATTTAAAAAAACTTAATTATAACATTAAAGACAGAGATAGACTGAATTAACACTCAAGACTCAAGAACAGGTGTTGAAATAAAATGATTAAAAAGTTATAACATAAATAATAATATGACAAAATTTTACTTGAATACACTTAAATTCCATTGCTTTATTTTTTGCATTAGCTTCCCCAAGCCTTAGTGTTCCTCTGAAATCTCCCTCAAGTAACCAGACAGGAAAATATTCCTAACACTGCAGAGTTCCTGGATATCACTAAAGAAAATATTTTTCTCTTAGGATAATCAAATATAAAACAAACATACCTATATAAATATATATGTACAATATATGTTAAGACTTGAAGAAAATTATACAACTGCAGAGTGTAGATGTAAGACAATGATTCAAGATTTAACTTACATTAAAGCAGGTTTTAAATTCAGCCAACTTTCATTCCCATTTTCACTCCGTGGATTGTTATTAGATTTCGGAATGATCAGACAAAATGACTTGGTATTTTATAGTTTTCCAACTACAGCATGCTAATCTGAAGATTTTTAATTCTAATTCACCAATTTTGCCCTCTGCATCTGTTTTCTGTCTTACATTAATAATAACATCTTTGTTTTCTTTTTCAGGTTGATTTGACCATTTTAATCTCCATAAACTACAATTTTAGGGTAAAGTGGAAAAAGACAGAACTTGGCTGCTAACCTAAAGGTCAGCAGTTCAAATCCATTCATTAGTGTTCCTTGGAAACCCTATAGTCAGTTTTTCTGTGTCCTATATGGTTGTTAAAAGTCAGAATCAATTTATACAACAATGAGTTTAATATTTTAGAAAAAGGCAGGAACTGTAAACTGATTGGTTTCATGTTTCCTCTATTTCATCAATAAATTCTACTAAAAAATAAAGAATTCTTGTAGTCTCAAATAAAGTATAGGGAACCAGAGAGGAGAACAGGTTTGAAGGAATTAGGAAGAGAATGTCTTGGTTAGAGACGCGGTTAGATTCGAAGGACCAGGTAACAACAGACCTAGAGACTGGCTACGTGAATTCATACAAGTACAGTAATGAATGTCTTCTCTTATATTTGATTCTGTATAAAAGGAGCAGTAAGGAGGGTAACACCATCAGGTAAGCAGGGAGTAAGCAGCCCCACCTGTCTGTCAGTGGAGGCTTGCTTGTTACTGTGATGCAGGAAGCTATGCCACCCGTATTTAGGTATCAGCGGTGTCATCCGTGGTAGACAAGTTTCCACTGAGCTTCTAGACTCAGACAAACTAGGAAGAAGGACCCTGCAGTCTATTTCTGAAAGGAATTAGCCAGGGAAAATCTTACGAATAGGAGCAGAACACTATCAGACATGGTGCCAGAAAGAACCCCTCAGGATAGAAGGGCCTCAGAAGACGACAAAAGAAGAGCTGCCTCCTCAGAGTCTAGTCAACCTCAAGGACATGGATGGAGCAAGGCCTCCAGGGTCTTTTTTCACTAATGTGTATGATTCAAAATGAGAAGAAACAACTGCAAATATCCACTAATAATTGGGACATGGAATGTATGAAGTATGAATCTAGGAAAACTGGAAATTGTCAAAAACAAAATGGAATGCATAAGCACTGAAATCCTAGGCATTAGTGAGCTGAAATGGACTGGTTTGGACCATTTTGAATCTGACAGTCATATAGTCTACTCAGCTGGGAATAAAAAGTTGAAGAGGAACAGTAGTGCATCATCATCAAAAAGAATATTTCAAGATCTCTCCTGAAGTATAATGCTGTCAGTGATAGGATAATATACATACGCCTACAAGGAAGGTCAGTTAATAGGAGTATTATTCAAATTTACATGTCAGCTCCTAAAGCCAAAGATGAGGAGACTGAAGATGTTTACCAGCTTCTGCAGTCTGAAATTGATTGAATATGATCAGGATGCATTAATAATTACTGGTGACTGGAATGCAAATGTTGGAAACAAAGAAGAAGGGTAGGTAGTTGGAAAATACAGCCTTGGTGATAGAAATAATGCCAGAGACCGCATGAGAGAATTTTGCAAGACTAAAGACTTTTTCATTGCAAATACCTTTTTTAACCAACACAAACAGTGACTGTACACATGGATCTCACAAAATGGAATATACAGGAACCAAATTGACTACATTTGTGGAAAGAGTCAATGGAATAGCTACATATCAGTAGTCAAAACAAGACCAGGTGCTGACAGTGGCACAGATCATCAATTGCTCATACACAAATTCAAATAGAAACTGAAGAAAATTAGAATAAGTCCACAAGAGGCAAAGTATGACCTTGGGCATATCCCTCCTGAGTTTCAAGACCATCTCAAGAACAGATTTGATGTGTCGATTGCTAATGACCAAAGACCAGATGAATTATGGAATGACGTCAAAGACATCATCCATGAAGAGAGAAAGAGGTCATTAAAAAGGCAAGAAAGAAAGACAAGACCAAACTGGATGTCAGAAGAGACTCTGAAACTTGCTGTTGAACTTCAAGCAGCTAAAGCAAAAGGTAGGAATAGTAAAGTAAAAGACTTAAAACAGAAGATTCAGAGAGCAGCTCCAGAAGATGAAAGAAAGTATTATAACACACGTGAAAAGAGCTGGAAATGGAAAGAGCTGGAAAAGAAGAACACATTCTCCATTTCTCAAGCCAAAAGAACGACAAACTTGAATGACTCAGAGAACATCAAAACAAGACGGAAGGAATACACAGAGTCGTTATACCAGAAAGAACTGGTTCGATGTTCAGCCATTTGAAGAGGTAGCATATGACCAGGAATCAATGATACTGTAGGAAGAAGTCGAAGCTACATTAAAGGTTTTGGCAAAAAACAAGGCTCCAGAAATTGATGGACTATCAACTGAGATATATCAACAAACAGATGAAGTGCTGGTGGTGCTCATTCATCGATGCCAAGACATTTGGAAGACAGTTACCTGGCCAGCTGACTGGAAGAGGTCCATATTCATGCCTACTGCAAAGAAAGGTGATCTAACCAAGTGTGGAAACTACAGAACAAATCGTTCATCTCACACATGAGTAAAATTCTGCTCAAGATCATTCAAAAGCGACTATGGCAATGTATTGAAAAGGAACTGCCAGAAATTCAAGGTGAGTTCAGAAGAGGACATGGAACCAAGGATATCATTGCTGACATCAGATGGATCTTGCTTAAAAGCAAACAATACCTGCAAGATGTTTTCTTGTGTTTCATTGGCTATGCAAAAGCATTCAGCTGCATGGATCATACTAAGTTATGGCTAACATTGTGGAGAATGGGAATTCCAGAACACTTAATTGTGTTCTTAAACAATCTGTATATGGACCAAGAGGCAGTCATGTGAAGAGAACAAGGTGGCACTGCATGGTTTAAAGTCAGGAAACGCATGCGTCAGGGTTATATTCTTTCACCATACCTTTTCAGTCTGTATGCCAAGTAAATAATCCGAGAAGCTGGATCATACAAAGAAGAATGAAGAGTCAAGACTGGAGAATGACTCATTAACAACCCACATTATACAGACAACATCACCTTACTTGCTGGAAATGAAGAAGATTTGAGGCATTTATTGATGAAGATCAAGGACCACAGCCTTCAGTAAGGATTTCGCCTAAATATTGGGAAAATCAAAATTCTCACAACAGGACCAGTAAGTAGCACTGTCATAAATAGAAAAAGGATTGAGGTTGTCAAGGATTTGATTTTACTGGGTTCCACAATCAGTGCCCTTGGAAGCAGCCCTCAAGAAATAAAAAGATGCACTACACTGGGAAAACCAGCTGTAAAGGACCTCTTCAAAGTATTCAAAAGTAAGGATGTCACCTTGAAGGCTAAAATGCACCCGACCCAAGCCATGCTGTTTTCAGTTGTGTCATATGCATGTGAAAGCTGGACTATGAACAATGAAGACAGAAGAAAAACGGATGCCTTTGAACTCTGGTGTTGGAGAAAAATGTTGAATGGACCATGGACCACCAAAGGAACCACCAGATCTGTTCTGGAAGAAGTACAACCAAAGTGCCCCTTGGAAGCCAAGATGGAAAGACTGCATCTTACATACTTTGGACATTTTGTCAGGAAAGATCAGTCCCTGAAGGACATCATGCTTGTTAGACTGCAGCGTCAGTGAAAAAGAAGAAGATGCTTGAGGAGATGCATTGACACAGTGACCACAACAGTGGGCTGAAACATAAAAACGGTTGTGGACATGACTCAAGACTGGGCAGTATTTCTGTTGTTCATAGGGTCGCTATGAATCAGAACTGACTTAACGTCACCTAACAACAGCAGCAACATAAAAGGAGCACTGTATAGTGATACAATCAAAGAAGCATTTCCTCATGACGGTCTTGTTTCTAATAAAAAATGTTGAAATATTTCTCTAACCGACTAGAAGGTCAATATCATTTTCACGAAACTAGTTTGAGAACAGAATGTTTAATACATAGCTTTGCTGAGATTTCTGTGGCTTTCTGATACAGCTTTATAAAGTGAAACATTTCTTATTGGAGGTATAACTCCTTTACACAAAACCTGAGTTAAATATAAATTCACATTATGATTAAAAGCGAATTTGCCCTATCTGCTCTCTCTTTCTTAATGTATCTCCTGTTATAGCTATCATTCTTATAAAGTAGCTATTTTGCTGTTAGTTGATGCTGAACTCGTTACAACTAATGGTGACCCTATGAGTGCAGACTGTAACTACTCCAGAGGGTGGTTAAGGCAGTGACCTTTCAGAAGCACACTGGCAGCCTTGCCTTCCCATGTGTCCCTGAGTAGGTGCAAACAACCAACCTGTCAGCTAGCACTTGGTGACTTTATATTTGTGTCATCACCATTGTTATGAATTCTTCTCATTTAAAGGAATTTTATGATGCTTTTATATGTGATGGAAACACTGGTGGTATAGCGGTTAACTGCTCTGTCTGCTAACCAAAAGGTCAACAGTTAGACTCCGCCAGGAGCTCTGTGGAAACTCCATGGGGCAGTTCTACTTTGTCCTTTAGGGTTGTTATAAGTCAGAATTGATGTAACAGCAGTGGGTTTGGTTTTTTTTTTTATATATATATATGATGAATTTAACTAACCTGAAATGTATTTCCTGTCTGAATCTGAGGTAGGCTTGCTCATAATAGAAATTTACACAGGATGTGAAAGGAGAAACACAGCCCCTGACCATCTGTACTCTTGGAAGATCAGCACAAGTCTCTAGGTGCTCTTCCAGCTCATGCACTTTGTTGTAAGCCACAAAGCTGTCTGCTGCTGCTCCAGACCTGCCAAATGTCCTCCATTCACCTCTCTAAATCATGTTCAGGTAAAGTTTAGGACTTTGAAAAAGACCCCAATGTCATCAGTACCCACATTGCTGACACTGAAAACTTGAATGATACAAGAGACCACTGTGAGGTCAAGGTTGTCTTTATGAGTTCCAGCTTACTTTCACAGATTTCAATTTCTACTTGCTCAATGCCAGTTCACATCAAACTTAGCTTCCTGACTGCCTGCCTTACTGGCTTCTGACCCCACATCAGATACAGTAAGAGCACCCCTTAAAGGTAAAGTTATGTCAGTTATTGGATGCCACTGAGTAGATTTTCATCTCCTAGTGACCCCAAGTGACAGAGTAGAATTGCCCCAAAGGGTTTTCTAACCTGTAATCTTAGAAGAGCAGATCAAATAGGTAATCTTTTAGTTAACAGCCCAGCACTTAACAGTTGTGCCACCAAGGCTCTTAAGACTATTTAACTGGTCCCCCAAATTGTATAAGGCCAAATTCTTATAATGAATCCTTATTCTAAATCTCTTAGTGGTTCTGTTTTTTTGGATTGGGTCCTCTCTGATTCGAAGATTTTGTTTGTTTTTTTTAACTTAAAGAAACTAGTGGAAAAGGAGAGAGGGAGGCAGTTTGTTTTCTAGATTCTATAAGAAGAACATGAAACTCTAGCATTACAGTGGTTACGTGTCTGATTGCCAACCAAAGTTTCAGCAGTTTGAATCTACCATCTGCTACTTGAAAACTTTATGGGATACTTCTACTCTGTCCTAGAGGGTCGCTATGAGTTGGAATTGACTTGATGGCGGAGTTTGTTTTGTTTATGTTTCTGGTTTTAAAAAAGACTATATATGGATTAAAAAATTGGATATTGTTCTATTTGTACTTCTGTCAGGGGAGGTCTTGTTATTATATAACTCCTAGTTGGTGAATCATTTTTGCTCTTTATAGGTGCTGTCTCACTGGTTTTAACTTGTATTTTTCCTTCAGCCAATGAAATTGAACATTTTTGCATATTCTTGGCTGTTTTAATATTGTATTTTGTAAAGTACATGTTTCAGTCTCTTGCTAATTTTTCTTTATTTTTTAGAGTTATTTACATGTATTCTGGATTAAAACCCTATGTTAGTCATATTTGTTGCAAATTTTTACTTCTATTCTGTGACTTCTCTTTTGAGAAGGAAAATGAAAGCAAGTTTGTTGCAGCGCTATAACTTCTGTAAAATAATTGACGTTACCCAGAGATGAAACCAGTTTTACTATTTACACAGTAAGAAGGAGAAAGAGGAATTGGGTAAGATTTGTCATGGCATTGGTTTTTCTCAGACTCTCATTCAAGGATGAATAGACAAGTAAACCACTTCTATGCATGCATCTCAGCTCAGTGTAACATAGGCAAAAGACAAAGAAGCAAGAACTTACATATCTGAGCTTATAGGGATGTCAGAATACTGATTTGGGCAAACTCAGTACCGGAGGAACAGTACATGTAGTCATGCCAGTTTATTGATGTAATGATGGGGGCAGGTTCAGTACTTGACAAGTGTCTTAGTCAGATAGTGCTGCTTTCTTGATAGCGTGAGGTTTCCAATTCTCTGCTTACTTCTCTCTCTTTTTATCTCCCATAGGATGAAAGGATAAAAGGTGGTACAAGCCACACTCCAGGGAAACTCCCTCAGCAAGGGTATTGCCATCCCACTTCTATCTTCTTTTAACTTAATCATCCTATCTATTAGCCACAGGCAGAGGTTAGAATTTGCAGCATCAGAAAGTCACAGAATGGAAGGCAGTCACAGAATACAGAGAATCCTGGCCCAGCCAAATTACAGCACATACTTTTGAGGGGACACAATTCAATCCATGACATCCCACACTTTGGTCCTCCAAAAGTCACATCTTTGAAATATATAACCCATTCATCCCATAATAGCAAGAGTCATAGCAAAAACATGTCCACCCCATGTAAGTCTTAAACCAGTTCCAAGTCCAAAATTCAAAAATTCCTTTACGTCAATGAAACCTAGAATAAAAGCTATTGGCTTCCACACATGTGATGGGAGAATAGGCACAAGTTAGACACTTCCATTACAAACTGGAGAAATTGCATGAAAAGAAGGCAGGTAACAGACAAGTCAGCAGAACACAATACAATGGGCTTCAAAATTTCAAAATAATCTTGTGTTTTTCTGAGGTATTTTTCAGAATAGCCCTGCTCTCAAGACTCTAGGTATCAGATGCCCTCTCGAGATTCTGAGTGGAGAACCCAGCCCAATGCTACAACTCTGCCTTCTAGGCCCACTTGGAAACTAACTCGCCTCCTTGGCTTTAGGTGCACCCTAAGCTCAACTGAGTGGCAGTTCCACCTTTACAAACACAAGAAACCATGTCTCTACCCTTTCAAATCCCTGAGTTATGGCCAAGCCTTTGAGACAGAGGCAGTTCCGCTTCTCATGCTCTTGGTCTCCTTAGCTTCTGCTTCCTATGGCCTCATGACCTCCAGCTACCTGCTGAGGAAAGTGTTCCAAGGCTCTACAGTAGTGCCCCTACTCTGCCAGGAAGCCTCTTGCACACAGGCACTCAACCTTCTTGCTCTGTGTGTCAGCAAGCCTAGCTCCACCAATTTGAGTGCCCACAGGCACCCTACTCCTCCAGGAAACCTCTGCACACAGGCACTCAGCTCTCTCACTCTGTGAGTTGGCTCTAAAACTGTCTTGCTCTGCTCTGGTTATGCTGCTGCCCATCTGCTGCCACTGCTCCTCTGCTGTTTCTCTCTACCTGTGCTTTCTTCGGTGTTAATAGTTCTTCATTCTTTCTGGGTCTTCTTTCTGTTCAGTTTTAAAACCACTTCCACTTTTTAGGTATTTGTTAGAACAGCACCCCACTCCCTTAGTACCAAATTATATTTTATTCATCTAGTGCTACTCTGACAAAAATATCACAAAGTGGATGGCTTTAACAAAGGAAAGTTTATTCCTACACAGTCTAGTAGACTACAAGTCTGAATTCAAGGTGTCTGCTCCAGGAAAAGGCTTTCCCTCTGTCAGCTCTGGAGGACAGTCCTTGTGTTGAATTAGTCTTTGGTCAGGGAGAATCTTGGTACAGGAACCCCAGGTCTGAAGGATGCACTCTACTCTCGGTGCTGCTTTCTTGATGATGTGAGGTTTCTGAAAATTCTCTGCTTGCTTCCCTCACTTTTTAGCCCCGATAGGATGAAAAGACAAAGGATGATGCAAGCTACACTCCTGGGAAACTCTCTTCTCAAAGTTTTTGCAGTCCCACTGTAATCCTCTTCAACAAAATCATCGTATCTATTAGCCACAGGTAGAGATTATGATGTATAACATAGGAAAATCACAAAATGGAGGGAAATCGCAGAATACAAGGAATCCTGGCCCAGCCAAATCACTACATATATTTTTGGGGGGACATAATTCAATACATGATGGCACACAGCAGTTCCTTGTGGCACGGTGGTCTTATATACTATTTTACATGAAGATGGCTAGCAGCCAGATACACAGGCCTCAAGGTTATAAACAAGTTATATAACTACTTCTCTAGGGTCGCCATGAATCGGATCCAACTGGTCTGTACTGGATAACTACTGCTGCATTAGCTGAATCATTTCTGGCTGGAAGGTCTGTACCTGGCCAGAGGCTTTGACTGCTAAATCACACTCAGCTGGAAGGCCTGAGCAAGACAACCTTCCATATTGTCTGCACAGGGGATTTACATTATAAGGTGCTTAGAAAAAGCTGAAAGAGGAGAGGTAAGAGAGAAGACCCCCATTTGACACAGTCTGGGTCCAGATTATGTGACCGATTTGAGTCCTCATTGGTGCCTTTGATGGTGACACAGGAAGAACATCGTCTCCCTTTCTGGGATACAAGATTAGATCTTGCCAGAATGCAAATACTACACAGTTAATCGTAATACCTTACCACTAAAGGAGCTAAGGAATGGAGACTGACTTCCCTGAGTTGCATTCTTTTAGTACCGTTTCATTGACAGGGTCTCACAAGAAAGCAGAGATGAGAATGCCTTCTGTTGCCTTTGTGTACTCTTAGCTGTAGTATGATTTACAGTAGTCTTATTTATAACATCCAATTTATGTTATTTGTGGTTTAAAATTTACATATCATGTGTAAGAAAACTTGTTCTATTTGAGTTCTTCAATATATTATCATAAAATATTCAAATAATCATATAAATTTGGGTTTCCTACTTAAAGTACCTTGACAGATATGCATGTAAAAAATTAAGTTTTATTTGTATTCTTGGTGAATATCCAGTTGATTTTTACTGTATGTTCTTTATCAACTGCCTTCAGGTAAATGTTGTCTAAATAAAACCTCCTATGCAAGGTGGCCAAGTATGTGTTGTTTACCATTGGCTTGTTGTCAAGACCACATTGCCTTGATTACTGCAATCTTACAATGTAATGAAATATAATAGACCATGTATTTTCACTTTGCCCTTCTTCTTTAATAACGTATTAGTGATTTTTCATGCCTAGCATGTGATACAGATTTTAAAATGTACTTTCCAATTTTAATAATAACAGTGAAATGAAGAGTGAATTAAAAAAAAAAGAAAATGTTACAGAGAATTTTGGGATTCATTTAGAAAAAAATTGTTTTAGTCTTCAAGTACAACAATGTGGTATATTTCCTCAGTTAAGGTTTTTTATTTTTCTCAATAATATTTCATATTTGAATAGATGTACAAAGTAGAGAGTAACAAGTAGAATTTCAGCATGAAAGTGCCGTAAAGCTAATTGGATTGCCTTTATTATTATTATTATTATTTTCTTTATGCCTTCAAGTCAGTCTACTGTGTTTTTGTGTGACCATTTCTTCCAGGGTCGGGCCAGTCACAACCAACACAATCAGCTTTTATTTATCTTGAAATGTCTTAATTGTACTCTCATTTTGAAGGATAGTTTTGCTGGATATAGGATTTTTGCTTGAAATTCCTTTGCTATCATCACTTTAAATGTGCCGTCTCACTGCCTTCTGGCTTTCATAGTTTCTGAAGAGAAATTGGCACTTTTTAATCTTATCGAGTACTCCTTGCGTGTGATGCTTTAATTCTCTCCTGCTGTTTCCAAGGTTCTTTGTTTGCATTTGGTTTATAAGAGTTTGATTTTAATGTATTTCAGTCTAAGTCTCTTCAGTTTTTTCCTTTGTATTGTTCATTAAGCTTTTTACATATGTTGATTCATGTCACTCATCAAATGTAAGAAATACTTGAAATATTCTGCCATTAGTTCTTAAATATCATTTTTGTTCTTTCTGTATATCTTCTCCTTCTGGAAATCCAATAATGCATATGCTGGTTTTCTTCACTGATGGTGTCTCACAAATTTATTAGGGTCTTTTCACTTTTTTGTTGCTGTTCATTTTGTTTTCTTCTAAGACTCAGTTATTCTAACTGTCTTTTAGTTCAAGGAGTCATTTTTCTACCAGTACGAGTCTGTTGTTCAGTTATCTCAGTGAATTTTTCATTTCAGTTGTCATATTTTTCAGCTCCAGTAATTGTTTTGTTCATTTTTATTGTGTCCATCTCTTTATTGATATTTATTTGTTTAGTTCATGTATCATTTTCCTGATTTACTTTAGTTCTTTGTATGTGTTTTCCTATAGTTATTTCAGCTTGTTATATGTGTGTTATTTTGTAGTCTTTGTCAAAAAGTCTACTACCTGGGCTTCCACTGGGACAGTTCATGTCACATCATTTGTTTTTGTTTTTGTTTGTTTGTTTTAAATGGCCATCCCTTTCTGTTTCCTTTCTGGATGCTTTTTTTTTTTTTTTTTTTTTAATTGGGAAATCAGCATAGTATAATGTGTTAGCTCTGATATTCAGATTTTTCCCCTTCACTATGGTTTGAAAATTAAAGAAAAAAAAAATCCTTTTTAGGACTTTTGTAGTCTGTCTCCCCAGTAACCTCCCTAACTACTTTTTGCAATAACTATGCTTGTGGATGTACATGGACACCAGTGACTTTGTTTCCCAGTCCATGCCCAGCTAGCATTTCAACAGTGATTTCCTTGTACTTTAGGGAGATTAAAAAAAGAAAAAGAAAGTCTCTTTCCTCCTACTCTTTGGCTATTAGCCTTCAATCGTAGGCTATCTTGCAAAATTATCAGCTTATCAACCAGCCTTGCTTGAAAGTACAGGGTCTTGTTAGGTATTTCTTTGCAAGTATTTTGTTGTAAGTATTCTTGTGATATCTCAATTCCCCTATGTATACAATGCTTTCAAGAGCTATAATTTCTGAAAGAAGCTCTCATTCTGACTTCTCTTTCAGACTTCACTGTTATCTGTATACTAAAATAACATTGTTTAGCCCCAGAAGGTTACAGACAGCCACAGCCTTCTGATGTTTCGCACTGAAATTCTATGCAAGGCACACTGAGAGGAGTAGCCTATTTGAGCCATTCTGATAGTTCCAAATATATTAGAACGCACACACTATCCCAGAGACAGAAATTAGGGCTCCCCCTTTCAGAGCATGGTCTGCTATTGCCGCAACTTTGAGATGAGCAATTCAGCAAGCCAAGAGGAGGAGTACATGCAGCAGAGAAATCAAAGCCATTCTACTGTTTGTAAGTTACCTTTTTTTAGATGCAGCATTCATTTAGTTATTGCAAACATTTGACTATACTTTTAAGAGTTATTACAAAGATGAGGCAATTGATTTCTAGTTGTTTTCTTTGGTGCTACTCAGGAAGTTTGGAGGTGCGAAGCTTCTTGTGCCACAATCTTTCCTGTCAGTTATATATTTGTAATATCTTGGTCACTTTTTTACTTATTATAATTATAATATTGGGCCCAAATTAATGAATACACAATTACTAGTTATCAGAATCCATTAAAAACTGGCATTTTAAATAATTTCCTATCTTCTTTTCATTTTACATGTTGCCATAAGTCTAAAGAGATATAGGAAGAAGTAATATGTAGAATAGTGTACTCAAATAAAATTTTTGCTATTTAGGTCTTCCTTATCTCTTTCATGTTGGAAATCAGAGAGCAAAGAAACACAGCCTTGACCATGTCCATAGGGACAACACCCTAGTTAATTATGAAGAAATATTATATGAGGACATCATCTCTAATAGACATTTTGAAGATAAACTTACACTGATTTATTTTTGTGCTTGTGTTAAATCTGTGTTTCCATGCCTAAACTAATACAGTATAAGATATTTTGTTGGGGGTTGACTGTATCTGCCTAGATTTCAGGGTGAAGACTGAGCTGGAGGTTTCAAGGAAAGCTTTTATTTAAATATGGCTGATATTACAGTGTGTACCAGTAAACATCTGGGAATAACATAGAACTAAAAAAAAAAAAAAAATTGCCTTTAAGCTGGGTCCAACTAGTAGTAACCCTAGAGGTCAGAGTAGAACTGCCCCATAGAGTTTCCAAGGAGTACCTGGCAGATCTGAAGTTCCAACTTTGGGTTAGCAGACGTAGCACTTAACCAAGTACACTACCTAACATAAAAGAGAGGAAAAATCAAACAATAGACTTCAGTTAGATTGATGAGATTCATTGATTTAGAGCTGGAGATAAAAAAGTTCAGTGCCATCAGTAGATAACTCACTGCCACTGAGTCTATTCCAACTCATAGTGACCCTGTAGAACAGCATAGAACTTCCTCACAGAGTTTTCCAGGGAGTTCCTGGTAGATTTGAACCTGTAACCTTTTGGTTAGCAACCCTAAAATATAACCACTATGCAACCAAAGTTTCAGTAGATAGAGTGTATTTAAAAGCATACAGTTTATGTCTAGATAGAGAGGAGAACCAATGACTATATAATGGGACACATAAAAGATCAAAAGTTGGGTAAATGAGCAGTAGCATGCAGAACGGTCTGAGGAAGGTAAGCAATGTTAAAGGATGTGCAAAATTGAGTGCCATGTCAATATTCAAGGAAAGAAAAGTTTTCCAAAAAGGACGTGTCGACATTTTCAAATGTTGCTTACAAATTGAGTAAAAATTTTATATAATTTTAGAAGTCATTAATAAATCGACAGAAGTTTTGATATAATTGAGTAACTAATAAGTGTTAGTAGATAAAACAATGAAAAAAAATGGAGGCAGCAACTGATTATTGACATCAATCTTTGAAAAACTTCAATGTTGAGATAAGCAGAGGAATGGGACAGATCTTGGAGAAGGGAGAGGTTTCAAGGAATGCATTTAAGATGACTAATATGTAGACCTCTATGGACTAACATAAAAGAAAGGAAATAATGAGCAATAAACTTTAATTCAGATAGAGGAGATTCAATTATTTAATAGACTGTATATAGAGCCTATGGATAGTAGGGTCAGATAGACTTGGTAATGAGAAAATATGGAAATTCTCTCTTGATTGTTCTATTCCCTTATGTAATAAATAATAAAATCAAGTAAATGTTGAGACTGATAAATGATATTGGAGTATAAAAAGAATGTCCAGATGCAGCAGTTAATTACTATGCCACCGAGTTTTCCATGAAAAGCCTGTAAAAGATGTTAAAGAATTACATATGATGATGAAATAACCCAGGAACTACATAAAAATATATAGCCGTCTAAGTATTTAAACAACTTGCGTAAATGTGGGCTTGCGTTTATAGTGATGCAAATCAATGTACATTCATATATGTATTTTTGTTAAGTATAGTTTAATGTGGGTATGGATTAATAAGGTTTTTTTTTCTGTTAACAGAAAAAAGGGTTAGAATGAGGGACAAAGTTACTGTGGTTACAAGAAATGGAATAATCTAATTGTGGACAGTGGAGTCTGAGCCAGATAAGGAAACAAACAAATGAAAGAAAGAAAGCAAAACAAAAATAAAAGCTAAAAGTTTGAGGGATGTGAGAAACGGTGAGAACTGGTACGTCCAAAAGATGGATGGTGTGATGAGAATAAGAAATAATAGTACCCAGAATGACCCCTGGATAAGGTATACAATAAAAACAGGATTTTAGAGGAATTGACAACTTTGCACTGTTGTGTTGGCAAAGAATGTTGAATACATAATGGACTACTAAAAGAACAAGAACAACAAAAATCTGTCTTGGAAGAAGCACGACCACAATGCCCCTTATAAACAAGCATAGTGATAATACATTATCACATAATTTAAACATTGTCATGAATTGAATTGTGTTCTCCACCAAAAAATATGTGTGGCAATTTGGCTAGGCCATGATTCCAGGTATTATGTGTTGTCCTTGTGTTGTAAACCCTACCTTTGTAATTAATGTTAATGAAGGAGGATGGGTGGCAGTTGTGTTGGTGGGACAGAATTCAACCTGTAAGATTTTACTGAGTCTTTAGGCAATCTGTTGAGATAAAAAGGAGAGAAGCTAACAAAGAGATCTGGGGACATGCTACCACTAGGAAAGAAGCAGTGTCAGAGCAGAGTACTTCCTCTGAAAAGACCCAGGGTTCCTGTGCCTTGGAAGCTCTCAATTCAGGAAAAATTGATGACAAAGACCTTCATCAAGAGCCGGAAAAGAAAGCCTTCTTCTGGAGCTAATGCCCTGAATTTGGACTTAGAGCCTACTGGACTGTAACAAAACAAACTTGTCTTTGTTAAGGCCATCCATTTGGGGTATTTCTGTTATAGGAGAACTAGGTAACTAAGACTGACATGATATCAGGAGGGGCTAGTCAGTGAAAAAGAGGAAAACCCTCAACAAGATGGATTGACACAGCAGGCTGCAACAATGGGCTGAAACACAGCAAGGATTTTGAGAATAGCACAGGACCAGGTAGAGATTCCTTCTCCTGTGCTTACGGTAACCATAAGTTGAAACAAACTAAAGTGCACCTAACAAGATAGGATCATCCTTAATAGCATATACCACTATCAGACACAACATGGTATTCAAACTTTGGTTATTTTTATTGGAAGAAATACATTGTGGATATGTCCAATAGGTTAATAGCCTGAAATTGAGTTATTTTTATGAAATATTTTTTCTTCTTTTCATTCTTCAGAATCTTTTAATTGAAATTTCCATGGATTAAAAGTGACATCTTTGCAGTATAAGTCTATTTGCTATCATTTTGGATAGATGAATGATTGTATACATTTTAGAAACTGTTCCTTATGCTCTTACTTTTGTATATTCTGTTTAGATTTTCTTCTTCCTTTCGCTTTATAAATTTCACAATTTATATTTTACCTAAAGATTACATGAGTCGGATCCTACTTGACGGCACTCGGCTGACAGCAAAGATTGCATTCTTCTTCAGCTCACTGTGATTTCTAAAGTAAGGGAGTATGCAAACCTCAAAGTCCTATAGTACATTTTTTTAATTATTATTATTGATTTGCTTTAATGTATTAATAATGTAGAATTTATTTCTCAAAAAATTTATTCAACATATTCTCTGATATGTTATTCAGCTATTATAATACACTTCATCACAGCATGCCTGCATTTGTATATTATATTACTTATTATATGAAATTTGTAATCAAGACATTGTGTCAAATTATTGTCTGCATTAGAAATGCAAAATTTGTTTCAGATTATAAAGCTTCGCATTTACTTCAAATGACTGGACAGAGATAAAGTGCTCTGTCTTCAATGCATTCATTCTTACCTGTCAAATTTGAGATATATCATCAGTAATATAAGTTCTCTGTTTTCTCAAAGGAGACTCTTTAAAAGCTTAATAGGTTAGTGATGAGTTTTAATGCTATCTTGTACTTTGCCTTTAATTGTGTTCTTTCCATTTCACTTCATATCTCTGAGATTCCTTCCTACACCCATCATAATGTCAATTAGCTTTTCTATTTTTATACTGTTTAGGTATATTACTGAATTTTATGTACACTTCTCATCATACACAGCATAATTACTATGTATTTCACTCACATTATATATAACCTGTAAATTGTAACTGTAATTAAAATAAGAATGCATTATTTTTAAAAGAAATTTAATAAATTTATTCTTTAAAAAGTTCATCTTACCTTTTCAGTTATATACAAAATTAAACTGATATTTTGTTATTGATATATGCTTTTGCAGTAAAATATATTTCCCAGCATTTGTGGCAACTATATATTTTATACACCTTATTAACAGCCAATTAAATTTTAAACCATATAATTAGTGAGATGCTCATCCAGTATCTTCCATAAACAATCTGAATCTATTACTTGGAAACATATCAACATATTATTTACACCTCATACCTATAGCTAATCCAATTTTTATAATGTGTATTATAAGTCAATTTTTCATATCCATTCTAAGACAGTATGGATCAAAAACTTAATATGTGTTCATGATTGATTCCTTTTTCAATGAATGTGCAGAATCTTTTAAACTCTATTCTCTCATTTATTATTTAACTCCATTTGTAACAGCTGCCTTCAATATAATTTCTAGGTTCCGTTGATTTGAAATCAGTTTTTTTTTAGTTTTCCTTTAGAAAATTCCACTTATGTTGAAGTAAGCTTATTTTTAGCATATAATCATTATTTATACAAATTGAATTTTCATGACATATTTTTGCTTCTTGACATTCTAAATTTACATATCTTAATATTATATTTAGATTATTTTATTTAATTTCAGAAAAATACAGCAGGAAATTTATCGACAACCTCTGATTAAATATTTTTCTCTATGTATTGATAATTAAGTTGCCAAGGATTTCATTTTACTTAAATCCGTAATGACTATGGAAGCAGCAGTCAAGAAATCAAATTATGTATTGCATTGCGTAAATGTGCTACAAAAGAACTCTAAAATGTTGAGGAGCAAAGACGTCATTTTTAAGGACTAAGAAGCAACAGACCCAAGTCACGCTATTTTCAGCCACCTTACATGTACATGACAGGTCAACTACTAGTAAATAGGAAGACTAAAGAATTGATCCATTTGAATCACAGTATTGGGGAAAGTTTTAAAGATACCGTAGATTACTAGGAGAATGAACAAATCTGTCTTGGAAGAAGCACATCCAGAATGTTCCTTTTTGAAGCGAGGATGGTGAGACTCGTCTCACAGTATCAAGAGGGACTAGTCCCTGGTAAGGGATGCCATGCTTGGTGAAGTGGAGAGTCAAGTGAAAAAGAGGAAGACACACCGCAAGCTGTATTGACACAGCAGCTGCAACAACGGGCTCAGATACTCTCATGCTTGTGCGGGTGGTGCAGGACCAGGCAGTGTTCTGTCCTGCTGTACATGAGGCTGTTGTGGGTCGTAATCAGCTCAATGGCACCGAATAACAACGCTGATAATGAAAATTCCCCATTTAAAGTACTAACTGAAGTGCATAGCTGAACTCTTACGGGTATTAAACTGCTTACTAACCTAATCCACGCTTCTACTCACACCTATTTTTATACAATAGTCTATTGTGTCTATTTCCAAAACGAATTTTATCAGGCATACAGGTTATTGTGATTATTTATTTCAACTCAAAATTATGTAAGTCCATTAAATATGCCAGTGAAAGAAAAAGAAATACTTTCTGTAAACTTAATTAAGCTCTTAGAAATAATCTGTATAGTCAAGTGATCAGATACCCTTTTGATGTAAGAGTGAAAAGACAGAGAGTTTAGAAATATAAGTATTACAACTTAGAGTTATTTTTCACTGTTTGCTTTATAAACAGGAAGAATCAGGAACACTTTAAGGAAATCAGATCTAGAAATCAAGGGTGGAAAAAAAAAAAACACTGTCGTCTAGTTGGGTCCGATTCATAGCGACCCTATAGACAGAGTAAAACTGCCCCATAGAATTTCCAATGAATGCCTGCAGGATTTGAACTGCCGACCTTTTGGTTAGCAGATGTAGCACTTAACCCACTAGCCACGAGAAATCAAGAGATAATGTAATTTACGCTGCAGTTTGTTACAAAGAAGACAAAGCCCTCAAGAAACTCTCCTGAAGAAATATCCCGGGATTAGTACACACAGCTGTCGAGGACTTCACAGGTTGAACTCAGCCTTTTGACTAGCATACCAGTCTCTAAGATGATCTTCCACTTGACTAATGATGTGTTTGTAGCAAGGAAACATTATTCAGGATGAAAACTTAATGTTTTAAGTTTCCACTGATGTTGCAATTCAAAGAGGAAACCCTTAATGTTTCATAGCTAACTTCATGAAATAACAGAATTTGATTTGGTAGTAGTGTTACAGGTAATTTAAACCAATTACCCTCTTGAAATATATATATGTACATATATATATATAAACATGTAACTGTTTTCTACTGCTGTTGCATCAGAAACACAAGGAGATGGCTTCAATAAACTGAAATTTATACCCTCACAGTTTAGATAGCTAGAAGTCTGAGTTCAGAGCACAAGATTCAAGGGAAAAATGAATATCCTTGCATCAAGTAACATCACATTTAACTCTACAAGGCATTAAGAAATTAAAGGAGACAGAAACACAGTAACAGTTAATACTCAATCTCACCCCAACACTCTTTAAATGACAAAATATAAGTATGATGTTGACAATGTTAGCAACATCAAAGATACTGTCAGATCTCATAAATATATACTATACACCTTTGTAAGGGAAAATACACTTGCAGAATCAGCGCTGGAAGAAGATGGAGTGATTTAATAAATGGTGCAGGGACAACTAGATAGCTTTTGGAACAAAAGGAAGATAATTGTTAAAATCTATGAAGTCTGACGATTAGGTTTGTGAACTCATCATAGACAAGTGCTACATTCCTCATTGTTGAATATCACTAAGGTCGCCTTCGAAGTGCTCCCTTTGGGAAGCTATGCATCAACACCAGTGCCTAGTTCACCCTTCAAAGAATTTGGGAACTCCTTTTTTTGGGAATGGCCATCAGTTATCCATATACCCTTGCTGTTCTGACTGTCATCCAAATGTCTTTCAGTATTTCCGTTATCTTCGGGTAAAGAACAAAGTCGTTGGGGGGCCAGAGCATGTAAGTAGGGAGAGTATTCCAATACAGTTATTTGTTTCCTGGCTAAAAACTCCCTCACAGACAATTAAGTTCGCGAATTTGCCACCGTGCCACCGTGGGCAATGGGCGTTCCAGAAAAAGAGTTCCGAAATTCTTTTGAAGGGTAGACTGGACTCTGGCTCAGGTACATGCTTCCCAAGTGGAGTACTTCGAAGATGACTGTAGTGATTGATACTCAGCAATGAGGTATGTAGCACTTAGAAGAATTAAGTTTACTGACTTAGTAGTCAGACCTGGTATGTACAAGAATATATTCCAATTATATGAGGTTGCTGTGTGTAAAAGTTAAAACGCTAAACGTAAAAGATAAGAAAAAGTTGGATGAATGTTTCTAAGTCTTTAAAATATGACTCAAAAAATTTTTATAGTTCACTCAGTGCAATCAGTGGTATGAATAGTTAGTAAATAAATACAAGAAAAGGAGTGACTAAAAGTCACAGTTGCTTTCCAAATAATATAAAAGAAGTAATGAAATTAATGCTCACTATTAAGAACTATCAACAGAATGTTTTTAGGTAATAATTATTAATTAATATTAATAATTGTTTTTGGCTTTAATCACAAATGTATTGTGTATGAAAATATTTATGTTATCTCTAAATATCTCTTCACATGGTACTTATTAAATGGAAAGATGATACTGTTACAATGGAAGCACCAAAACCAAGTTATCACAGTTGATATCAAGCAGTGATAGGACAAAATCATCACTGTGTGTTTCTTGCTATAAATCCTTGAAATATTCTATGGACTTCAACAATGCACAAGCTGAATGTGTAACTACGATGAATTATCAGATAGCTACATATGTGGGACAATAGCCACAATAATTGGCATTTCTCTTCAGAATGTCTCATGGCGATCTGACTGGACGGCACTTGGCTTGGCTTCAAAATGTCAAGGTCCTGAGAGACAAAAATTGAGAAACTTTTTAAACTAAGGACAGGTAGAAAATATAAGACAATTAATGCAGCTTGTGATTCTTAATTCAAAGAGAACCTCCTTTGCTTATTAGCAGATAATAGTGAAAAACAATTAGAATATCTGTACATGACATGATTATTTAGTTTTAACATTAATTTTGACTCTGACTAAGCAAGGCAATGTACTTCAATTTTATTTAGTAAGTACATACTGCACTTACTACTGTTACTTACTATTTACTACTGTGCTTACTACATACAACTTACTACATACTGTACATGATAATGTTTGCAACTTACTAATTAAAGCATGTATGGAGAGTAAGAGGAAGAAGAAAGACCAAGACCATAAACAGAGAAAGTAAAGGAGGAGACAGAGGCAGCCAAAAAGGCAGAGAGAATGGTAAACAAAAGTAATAACAAAAACCCAAAATTTAGGTAAAGTGCACACGGGGATTCCTTACATTTTTTGAGCTCTCGTATAAATGTGGAATTATTTCAAAGTAACAAAAAAGATTTAAAAATATATTGTAATATTATGTTTTTACCTCCATCTACTTGTTCTTATTTGCTTGAAGGATATCTTACCTGACCCACTGTCTTCCTATCATGAAATATGCATTGAAATGCATATAAAATTAATACAATAATAAAATATATTAAAGAGGTTAAAAACAAAGCCTTTAGGAAGATAAGAAAATGATTAATGAGAGGAAAGGAAAAGGATAAAAAACAGAAGTGAGAGGGTCAGTTATAAAGATTCTGGAAGGGACAAGAAGGTGAGCATTTCATTCTCGTTATTTTCAAAATGATAAATGAATACCGTAAACGCGAGAGCTGCTACTTAAGTGCAGTCGAATTCTAATTTCAGATTTCCTGCTTGGTTACCTACATGATTATGCAACAAAAGATGCCAAAATAATTGAGATATTCCTGCAAGAGAAACATAAACAAGACTTGATGTCCATATTGTTGCACTGAGCGCACAGATTTGGGAGCGAGATAGCTCTGGGTTTGAATCTTCCTTTCTCAATTTCTCTCTTTTTGATAAATGTTAGTTCCCTTTTTATAGAAAAAAAATGACTAATCTAATTGCTCTCTGAATTTTAGGAAGTGTTACAAAGAACACAGAAGAAATTTAAATCTGTGGTTGTTAAGAGGCTAGACAGGTTCATTCAGCTGCAACTTTGTCAGTGCATGATCCATACTTATCAGCGTAAATATTCACCCTGGTTCTCAAAACAGATTCAGTAACGGAGTAAAGAGATTAGGAAACCTGCTTGTTGAACGAGCTGATTCAGATGTGCATTACACTTTATGATTCACTGTTTAAGGAGATGTCTCAAGATATTGCATTAGATGGACACTGCTCTAAAATATCAATTTTATATGAACGCTTTCTTTTTTAATTTCTTTTTTATTGTGATTAAGCGAAACTTTATAATCCAATTCATTTTTCTATATGAAATCCCGAGTGCCCTCACTTCTGGATCTCGGTCTGCTCTCTTCACTCTGTAACGGCGTGCTCTGCCTTTTCACTCTTCCAGTATCGACTAGACCAACACTTGTCCCGTCTTTTCCACCTTCTCTTCTCCCTTCTAAAAGGAAATCAGTAGCACAACCTCATACATACATTGAACCACAAAGTACATGCATCATTCTGTTTCCCCAGCTCCAGTCCTTTCTTTGTCTGAAGTGTTGGCTTCAGAAATGTTGTTTTGCCTTTTTTCGATCACGGACAACCTTGTTGGGGTGAGATGTAATGCATTGCAGTTTTGATTTTGCTATCTTTACTGATATCAGTGATCATTAGCATTTCCTCATGTGTCTTTTGCCTGCCTTGATGTCGTCCGTAGTGAAGTATCTGTCTGTTTCTGTTACCTATTGCTTAACTGGGTTATTGACCATTTTCTCGTTGATATGTTACAATACCTCAGAGATCATGGAGATCAGACATCAGTCCGACATGTAGTTGCCGAATATTTTTTTCCCCATTCTGTAGGTGGTCTTTTAATCCTTTGATAAAGTCTTCAGATGAGCAAAAGTGTTTGATTCTTAGTAGCTCCCGTTTATCTCTTTTCTTTTCTGTTGATCATGCTTTGCTTATCAGATTTTGAAGCCTGTCTAAGGTGCGTATTAAAACTGTCATTGTTGAGCCTGTTTGAGGGGGTGACCTTTATTGTTTTGTGTTTCGTATTTAGATTTTTTTATCCAATTTGAGTTAGATTTTGTGTAACGTGTGAGATAAGGGTCTTGTTTCAATTTTCTGCAGGTGTATATCCAACATCATTTGTTAAAGAGACTTTTTTTTTTTTTTTTTTTTAATCCCAGTTTAAGATCTGAGGGCCTTTGTAGTATCAACTATTCCTAGTAGGGTGGTGGCATCTCTGGGGTCTTAACTCTGTTGCATTGGTCTATATGTCTCCTTGTGTATCAGTACCAGGCTGTTTTGACTACTGTGGCAGTGCAATAGGTAATAAAGTAGGATGGCATGAGGCCTCCCACTGTGTTCCTGCATCAGTAGTGCTTTGCTTATCCGTGGTTTCTTCCCTTTCCAAACAAAATTTGTGGTTTGCCTCTCCATCTCATTAAAAAAGGTCGGTGGAATTTGTATTGGGATTGCGCTATATATATAAATCATTTTGGGTAAAATAGACATTTTCACATTGTTCAGTCTTCCTATCCATGAGCAGGACAGGTTTCTTCATTTATGTAAGTCTCTCTTAGTTTCTTGTAGTAAGGACTTGTAGCTCTCTTTGTAAAGGTCAGTTATTTGTCTGGTTAGATTTATTCCTAGGTACTTTATTGTCTTAGGGGCTACAGTAAATGGTATTGATTTGGTGATTTCTTCATTAAGAATCTTGTTGCTGGTATCAAGGAATCCTACTGATTTACTTATGTTTATCTTATATCCTGATACTTTGCTGAATTCTTCTATTAGATTCAGTAGTTTACTTATAGATTCTTTGGGATTCTCTGAGTATACAATCATATCATCTGTAGGTAGGGAGATTTTTTACTTTGCCAATACTGATGCCCTTTATTACTTTGTCTTGTCTAGTTGCTCTGGCCAGAATTTCTAGTACAATGCTGAATAGAAGTGGTGACAGTGGGCATCCTTGTCTATTTCTCATTCTCAGGGGGAATTATTTCAGCCTCTCTCCATCCAGGATGATGTAGATAGTTGGCTGTGCATAGACGCTCCTTATTGTGTTGAGGAATTTCCCTCCTATTGCTATTTTGCTGTAAGTTTTTAGCATGAATAGGTGTTGGAGTTTGTTAAATACCTTTTCTGCATCAATTGGCAAAATCAGGTGCTTCTTATCTTTTGTGTTATTTGTGTGGTTGATCCCATTAATTGTTTTCCTGATGTTGATCCAGTCTTGCATCCTGGTATGAATCCAACTTGGTCATGATGAATTACTTCTTGATATGTTGTTGAATTCTATCGGCAAGAAATTGTTGAAGATTTTTCGTCTAGGTTCATGAGTGATAGTGGTTTGTAATTCTTTTTTGATGGATCTTTCCCTGGCTTTTGTATCAGGGTTATGTTGGCCTCATGGAATGAATTTGGAAGTACTCCATCCCTTTCTAGGCTGTGAAATAGTCCCTGTAGTATTGGAGTTAACTGTTCTCTAAAAGCTTGTTAGAATTCTGCGGTGAAGTCATCTGGGCTGGGATTTTTTTTTTTTTTTTTTGGTTGGTAGTCTTTTAATGACTTTTCCAGTCTCTTCCTTTGCAATGGGTTTATTAATTTGTTCTACTTTTCCTTGTGATGATTTTTGTAGGTGGTACGAATCTAGAAATTGGTCCATTTTCTCTAGGTTTTCAAATCTATCAGAGTACAGTCTTTCATAGTATTCTGTTATGATACTTACGATTTCAGTTAGGTCTGTTGTGACATTTCCATCTCATTCTTATTTGGGTTACTTGTTTCCTCTCCTGTCTTTCTTTTGTAAGTTTGGCTAATGGTTTTTCAATTTTGTTTATAGTTTCAAAAAAAAAAAAACCTTTTGGTTTTATCAATTTTTTCGATTGTTCTTTCATTCTCTAATTCATTTAGTTCTGCTCTGATCTTTATTATCCGTTTTCTTCTGATGTCTGAAGGGTTCCTCTGTAGCTCTTTTCTACTTCTTCAAGTTGTAGGGATATTTCATTTATTTATTTATTTTTAGGTCCTTCCTTCCTTCTGGATATGTACATTTATAAATTAGCTCTGAGCACTGCTTTTGCTGTGTCCTATAAGTTCCAGTAGAATGTGTTTTCATTCTTGTTAGAAATCATAAATTTATTTTATCCTTGATTAGTTCTATAACTCATGGTTTTTTGAGCAAGGTGTTGTTCAGTTTCTAGGACTTTCAATTTCAATCTGTGTTTTTTTATGCTATTGATTTAGAGTTTTACAGCTTTATGGTCTCAGAAGATGCTTTGCAATAATTCAGTGGTTTGGGTTATGTTGAGATTTGCTTTATGTCCTAACATGTGATCTATTTTGGAAAATGTTCCATATGCATTGAAGAAGAAGGTGTACTTACCTGTTAATGTATAAAAAGTTCTGTGTCTCTAGATGAGATCTAATTGGGTTACTTGGTGTATGTTGTCACAATAAGATCTTCTGTGTCTTTACTGAGCTTTTTTCTAGAGGATCTGTTCATTATTGAAACCATAGTGTTGAAGTCACCAACTATTGTTGTGGAGGGATCTATCTCATTGTTCAATGGAGTCAGTGTTTGCTCAATGTATTTAGATGCTGTAGCATTGGGTATATAAATATTTAATATTGTTAAGTCCTGCTTGTGTATTCAACATTTCAGTAGTAAATAGTGACTATCCTTGTCCACAATGATGGATTTTACATTAAAATCTGTTATCTGAGGTTAATACTTTCACATCTGCACTTCTTTGTGTATTGTCAGCTTGGTGTATATTATTCCATCCTTTAATATTCAGTATGTTCCTATATTTGGGTCTAAGGTGTGTTTCTTATAGGCAGCATATAGATGGGCTGTGTCTTTTGATCCAAGAAGTCACTCGTTGTCTCTTTATTGGAGCACTCAATCCATTTACATTCAGTGTAATTATTGATAGGTATGTGTTTAGTGCTGTCAATTTGATGTATTTATTTTTGTTTTTGTGTTTTCTATGTTTTTCTTAATATTCTGTTCTGGATCTTTCTTCTTTATGGGCTGACTTTTCATCTTTTTCAGGGTCGATTCTGTGTTTGTTGAGACTCCTGTACTACATTTTTTGTTTTGATATGTTGCATTGTTATTGTGTTTTGTGGCCACTTCAATGATCTCCCATAATATTCCAAGTTTAACCCCAATTTTGTCTTCTGCACATCCTTTTAACTTTCTATGCATCCATGAGTCAGTACAACTCGACGGCACTTGGCTTTCAAAAGGAGTGTAACTATCATAGTATATCCCTGTGTTCAACGTGATGGTGTCATAGTTTTCATAATATTATCACTGGTTCCCTGCTTTTAATATTGTAGCTTTGATTGAGTTTTGTGCCTTTTCTAGCTGGGTAGGTTTCTGAATGTTGTTTCCTGCACTGCTCCTTAAATATACACTTAATGGTTTTCTTTTTCTGAGCAAAGAGTTTCTTTCAGTAGTTCTTGTAGTTTTGCTTTGGTTTTTACAAAGTCTGTAAGCTTCTGTTTATCTGCAAATGTCTTAATTTCGTCTTCATGAATGAAGGACAGCTTTGCAGGATACATAATTCTTTATTGGAACTCTTCTTCCTTCAAGACTTTGAATGTGTCACCCCACTGCCTCTGTGCCTACATCGTTTCTGCCGAGAAGTCAGCCAAAAGCCTACAGGGCTTCCCTCTGAATGTTAGCTTTGCTTTGAGTTTCACTGCCTTTGAGAGTTTCTGCTTATGTTTCATTTGTTAAGTTTGATTATAATATATCTTGACATCTTTCTTTTGGGGTCTAGTATTGTGGTATTTGGTACACATCTTTAATATCTATGTTCTTGTCTATAATTTCAGGGAAGTTTTTTGTCAGCAACTCAACAACACTGTATATGTTTTTAGTTATCCCTCCTTGTTCAGGAACTCCAATTAATCATAGATTATTCCTCGTGGTAGAAACTCACATGTTTAATGCTTCTTTACTTTTCTTATTTCTTTTCTCTTATTTCTCCTTATAAGTGCTGGTGTCAGTTGCTCTATCCTCAAGGTCACTATGTCTTTCTTGCATTTCCTCAATTCTGCTCTGTTGTCTTTAGATTGAATTGTCTAATTCTATAATATTTTGATTGATCTGCTGGATTTTAGATTGTTGATGTTCCATCAATTCAAATTGCTCCCTTAATTTTTCATTTTGCTCTGTTATATTTTGTTCAGTCTCTAGGAGAGCTCAATATATAATTATTTTGTACTCAACCTCTGATAGTTTCACAAATGCTTCTTCATCGTGGAAGTTTTTTGATTCTTTACTTTGGGAATTTTCTGGAGCCATGGCGGCCTGTTTATTTAAATGATTAGCGATGGTCTGTTGACTTCAGGCCATCTAGAGGATGTTTAGTTCTTTAGTGTTGTCTCAACAGGAGTTGAGAGGTAGTTTCAAGCGGGGAGTGGGTCAGCAGCCACATGTGTGTACTCTAGTGACTGGCCCCACTGGACTCTCTGGAGTGGTAGTCTCTGCCTCCAAGCTGGCAGACACCATCCTACCTATCAAGTCACTTGGGGGCCATCGACTGACTCCATCATGCAGGTCAGTAAAAGACCAGAAGAGGTACTGCTGAGCCACCCAGAAGCCATTTCTCCAGGTAGTCTTATTTTAAAAAGCTAAAAGTTATCCGACAGCTTCAAAACTCAGTCAGGCTCACAAATGTTACAGGCCCCGCCCTCCAGCCAACAATGGAAGAACCTCTCTGGCTGTTCCGAGATGCCATGATGCAGTTCAAAGCATGAAAAAGCCATGGTCTCACTTCCATCCTCAGCCAGGCCTCACCCACAAAGCAATACTGTGCCAAACATAGCTTTTCTGCTGGAAAAGTGTTCACCAGACTGGCACAGCCTCCCAGTCTGGGAATTAGTCACCACTGAGGCCCCTGTTTGGGTAGATCCACTTCCCAGCCCTCCAATACTGCATAACACTAAAGCTACTCATTCTACCACAAAACAGCAGAATCTGTGGCAGAGCTCAGAAAAGAGATTGTGGTGGTGCTGTGTTAGCCTCAGTCTGCCTCTGATGTTTCAAAACATGGCTATCCCACATACTGTCCATGCTGCACCACACACTGTTCACTTCAGCACAACAATTCAGCTTAGCTACCAGCTTGTGCCTATCCCCTGACTACCAGCCAACAACAAAAACAAAAAATAATTCAAAGCACAACTACCTACAGTCCACCTAAGTGGTGAGTCAGCAGGAGTGGGACTCAACAATAAAGAGAGAAGTTTTCTGTTTAGTGACATTTAGCCCAATCTGACAACCTTATGCCTTTAGGGCTCCCTGTGTGTCTACAATGCTCTGTTCAATTATCAGCCCAGGCCCTAGTTTTCAGAGGGAATTAAGGATACATGTGTATAGTCTGCTATCCTGGTTCTACATCTGTATGTCTTTTTCTGTACAGTGCAAGGCTATTTTATTTTATTACTATTGTTTATTGTGATTAAGTGTAAAATTCAGTTTAAATTTGCATGCTTGCCTATCTATAGCTCCTTCCACTCTCCTTGCCCAGTGACAGCACATTCCTCTTTTCCATTCTATACATGTCATATCCTCTTAACAATTTCCCATCCCACCTCACCACCATCTCCACTCCCCTCTAGTAAGAGGTCAGTAGTACAGCATCCTATAGATGCATAGAATCATAAAGTGCACACACTATAGGGTCACTCTGTGTCTGATTTCAATCCATTCTTGTCAAAGAGTTGACCTCAGTAAAGATTTATGATCAGGGGCAGCATCAGGTCTAGGGGTCATACTTCCAGGGGAAACACCAGGCATTCAGACCATCAGATGTGGTCATTTACTGGAGTTCTCAGGGTGCACCCCTTTTTTATGTGTGTTGCCACTGGGAATCAACATTGGCTGTCATTGGTGATGACCAGGCACCAACTGGTTCTTCTGATCACATGTTGATACAGCCATCCATTCATGAATCTTTCTGTCTTCTGGTTTCTCTTTCTCTCATGTTGCTTTTGTCCTTGGTGATCATCTGTTCTAGCTGAGTTGGGACAATTTGGTGTACCTCAGATGGCAGCTGACTGGCTTTTAATACCCCAAATGCCACTCGTCAATATGGAGTGCAGAAGACTCAGTAATAGGCTAGTCATGCCAGTTGGCCTCAATGTCCCCTGAGAATATGGTTCCTGAACCCCTGCCCCTGCTACTCTGTCCATGCAATATTGGGTTAAGATTGGAAGAGTTTTCATGTTATGTTGAAGTCCAGTTACATTGATCTTCTTTCTAATGTGTGCTGTCACTAGTTTCACCCAACCAAATTTCTATTAACTATCTCATCTATAACCGAACCTCTCCCTCACTCCCTCTTCTCCCTTGCAGTGATCAAAGAGTCTTTTTTTCAGTACATGAGTCTGCTTTTAACTCCTTATAGTATGGGGTCTCATACAATATTTGTCCTTGTGCCATTGACTGATTTCACTCAACATAATGTCTTCCAATTGAAACTAGGTTATCAGATGCATGCCAAAATCAGCATTGTTCTTTATTACTGCATAGAGTTCCAATGAGTACATATACTATAGTTTATTTATCCATTCATATGCTGTTGTTCATCTGGGTAGATTCCACCTTCTTGCAGTTGTGGACTGTGCTGCAATATATATTCTTGTGTGTATATCTGTTTGTGTGACTGCCCTTACTTCTGTAGGATGTATTTTGAGGAGTGGGGTTACTGGATCAAATGGTATATCTTTTTCCAGTTTTTAAGGAAGCGCCACACTGTTTTCCAAAGACGTTGTACCATTTTGCAATTCCACCAGCAGTGCAAGAGAGTCCAATTTCTCCCCAGCCTCTCCAGCATTTGTTGTATTGTGTTTTTTGGATGACAGCCAACCTTATTAGGTCAGATGGTATCTCATTGTCATTTTGATTTGGATATCTTGAATAGCTAATGATTGTGAGCATTTCTGTATGTGTCTTTTGGCTGTCTGGATATTGTCTTTTGAGAAGGTCCTGCTCAACTCCTTTTCTCAGTGCCTAAATGGGTTGTTTATTGTTTTCTTGCTGTTATTTTGCAGTATCTTGTAGATTATCGAAATCAGACATTGGTTTGACATACAGTTGCCAAACATTTTTCCCATTCTGTAAGTGGTCTTTTAACTCTTCTGAGAAAGTCTTTGGATGAGCAGAAGAGCTTAATGTTTAGCAGTTCTCATTCATCTATTTCCTGTTGATTATGCATTGTTTATCAGATTCTAAAGTCTGTCTACATTGTATATTAAAACTTCCATTATTGATCCTGTCTTTTCTTGGATGATCTTTATCATTTTAGGTTTCATATTTAGATCTTCTTTCTCCAATTTGAGTAGGTTTTAGTGTAAGGTGTGAGATATGGGTCTTGTTTCAATTTTGTGCAAATGGATATCTAATTTTGCCAGCACCATTTGTTAAAGAGACTGTTTTTACCCCAGTTTATAATCTTACAGCCTTTGCTGAATATCATCTGTTCATAAGAGGTTGATGGCTTCTCTGGGATGTCAATTCTGTTCCACTGGTCTGTATGTCTCTTTTTGTACTAGCACCAGACAGTTTTGACTACTGTGGCAGTGTAATAGGTTCTAAAGTCAGGTAGTGAGAGGCCTCCTAGTATGTTCTTCTTCGGTAGTGCTTTGCTAATTTAGGATTTCTTCTTCTTCCAAACAAAGTTGGTGATTTGTTTCTCCATCTCATTAAAAAAAATGTCACTGGAATTTGTATTGGGACTGCACTGCATATATAGATTGCTTTGGGTGAAATAAATGTTTTCACAATGCTAAGTTATCCCATGTATGAGCAAGGTAGGCTTCTCCATTTGTGTAAGTCTCCCCTAGTTTCTTGCAGTGGGGCCTTGTAGTTCTCTTTGTATATGTCTCTTGTTTCTCTAGTTAGATTGATTCCTAGGCATTTTTAATTCTTGGTAGCTATAGTTAATGGTATTCATTTGGTGATTTCTTCTTTGATGAGCTCTTTGTATAAAAGAATTTTACTGATTCACTTATGTTTGTCTCATATCCTGAGACTTTGCTGAACTCTTCTGTCATTTTGATTAGTTTACTTATGGATTCTTTATGATTCTCTGCATGTACAATCATGCCATCTGCAAATAGGGAGATTTTATTTGTTTATCTTGTCTAATTACACTGGCCAGAACTTCTAGTGCAATGGCAAATAGAAGAGGCGAGAGTGGGCATCCTTGTCTAGTTTCTGTTCTCAAAGGGAATTCTTTCAGTCTCTATTCAGGATGATGTAGGTGGTTGGCTTTGCCTAGCTGGCCCTAATTGCATTGAGGAATTTGCCTTCTATTCCTATTTTGCTGAGAGTTTTTAGCATGAATAGGTTTTGGACTTTGTCAAATGCCTTTTCTACATCAGTAGACAAAATCAGGTGGTTATTGTCTTTTGTGTTATTTATGTGATTGATCACATTAATTGTTTTTCTGATGTTGAACCAGCTTGCCCCTCTGCTATGAATCCAACTTGGTCATGATGAATTATTGTTTTGATAGGTTGCTGAATTCTATTGTCAAGGATTTTGTTGAAGATTTTTGCATCTAGTTTCGTTAGTGATATTGGTCTGTAATTTTCCTTTTAGGGGGAATCTTTCCCTGGGCTTAGTATCAGGGTTATGCTGGCTTAATGGAATGAATTTGGGAGTATTCCATTCCTTCGTATGCTGTGAAATATTCTCTGTAGTGTTGGGGTTAACTCTTCTCTGAAAACTTGATAGAATTCTACTCTGAAGCCATCTGGGCCCAGACTTTTTTGGTTTATAGTTTTTTGATGACTTTTTCAATCTTCTCTTTTGTGATGAGTTTATTAAGTTGTTCTGCTTCTCTTTGTGATGATTTTGTTAAGTGATATGAATCAAGGAATTTGTCCATTTCCTCTAGGTTTTCAAACCTGGTACAGTCTTTTGTAGTATTCTCTTATAATAGTTTTGATTCCTGTTGGATCCGGTGTGGCATCTCCCATCTCATTTCTTATTTAGGCTATTTGTTTCGCTTCCTGTTTTCCTTTAGTAAGTTTAGCCAATGGTTTGTCAGTTTTGTTAACCTTTTCAAAAAAAAAAAAACAAAACAGCTTTTGGTCTTTTCAGTTGTTCTATTTTCTGATTTATTTAATTCTGCTGTAATTTTTATGATCTGTTTCTTCTGGTGCCTGCGGGGTTCATCTACTCCTCCCTTTCTACTTGTTCAAGCTGTAGGGCTGATTCTTTTGTTTGGGTCCTTTCTTCTGGTGTACATTTATAGAGATAAACTGACTTCTGAGCTATGCTTTGGCTGATCCCATAGATTCTGGTAGGATGTGTTCACATTCTTTTATGAATCCACCAATTTCTTTATATTGCCCTGGATCTCTTCTATAATCCATGGCTTTTTGAGCAAGGTGTTGTTCAGTTTCCATGAGTTCCCATTTCTACGTTTTTGTGCTATAGATTTTGACTTTTATGGTTTTATAGTTTGAGAAAATGCTTTGCAATAATTCAACAGTTTGGATTTTGTTGATACTTGCTTTATGTCCTAACATGTAGTCTATTCTGAAAAATGTTCCAAGTGCACTGGAGAAGAAGGTGTACTTATCTGTCGATGGATAAAAAGTTCTGTATATGTCGATTAGGTCTAATTGGTTATTTGTGGTAATGAGATCTTCTGTGTCTTTACTGAGCTTCTTTTCTAGAAGATCTGTCCAATATTAAAAGTGTATGTTCGAGTCTCTCACTTTTGTTGTGGAGTGATCTATCTCATTTTTTAATGTAGTCTGTTCAACATATTTAGATGTTCTAGTATTGGGTGCATAGCTGTTTAATATTGTTAAGTCCTGCTGTGTATGGAATCTTTCAGTAGTAAATAGTGACCATCCTTGTCCACAATGGTGGATTTCTCATCAAAATCTATTTTATCTGAAATTAGTATTCCCATACCTGCTCCTCTTTATATCTTGTTAGCTTGGTATATATTATTCCATCTTTTAATTTTTAGTTTGTTCATATCTTCAAATCTAAGGTGAGTTTCTTGTAAGCACCATATGGACGAGTTGTATCTTTTGATCCTAGCTGTCACTCAGTGTCTCTTTACTGTCATTTACATTCTCTGTAATTATTAATAGGATGTGTTTGATGCTGTCATTTTGATGTATTTATTTTTGTCTTGGTATATTCTCTGTTGATCTTAATTTTCTGTTCTGGGTTGTTCTTTATGGGTTGATTTCTCACCCACAAAGTATTAATTTTGTGTTTGTTGACACTACTGTATCACATTTCTTGTTTTGATATGCTGAATCCTTATTGTGTGTTGCAGCTACCAGTATGGTCCCCTTAATAATCTAAGTTTAAACCTATTTTTAAGTTCTACTTATCTTATTAACTTCCTCTGCATCTGAAAGGAGTATAACATTGTAGTGCCTGCCTCTCTTTAATATGATGATATCTGAGTTTTCATGATATAATCACTGAATCCCTTCTTTAAATATTACAGCTTTGATTGAGCTTTGTGCCTTCTCTAACTGAATATGTTTCTGGATGTTATGTCTGGCATTGCCTCCTTGAATATAGACTTGATGGTTTTGTTTTTCTAAGCCAAGAACTTCTTTCAATATTTCTTGCAGCTTTGGTTTAGTTTTAACAAAGTCTCTAAGTTCTCTAAGTTTCTTCTTATAGCAGATGTCTTAATTTCATCTTCTTTCATTTGAAAGACAGTTTTGCAGGATATATAAGTTTTGGTTGACAATTTTTCTCCTTCAAGGCTTTGAATGCACTATGTGAGACAAAAGCCTACAGGGCTTCCCTTTGAATGTTAGCTTTGCTTTGAGTCTCACTGCCTTTAAGAGTTTATGCTTATGTTTCATTTTGTTAAGCTTGATTATAATATGTCTTGGTGTCTTTCTTTTGAGGCCAGTTTTATGTGGTGTTCAATATACATCTTAGATATCTATGTTCTCTTCTTTTGTAATTTTAGGGAAGTTTTCTGTCAGCAACTCAACAACAATTCTCTCTGTGGTTTCAGCTATTCTTCCCTTTTCAGGAACTCCAGTTAACTGTAGATTGTTTCTCTTGATAGAGTCCCACATGTTTCTTAATGTTTATTCATTTTTCCTGTTTCTTTTCTCTGATTTCTCCACATACATGCTGGTCCCAGTAGCTCTACCTTTAAAGTCAGAAAGTATAGTTTCCAGTTGTTCAGTTTTGCTCTTTTGACTTTGACTTGAATTGTCTAATTCTGTAATTTTGTTGTTGATCTGTTGGATTTCAGAACGCTGATGTTCTCTCAGATTGAACAATTTTCTTAAACTTTCATTTTGCTCTGCTGCATTTTCTCTAATGTCTAGAAAGTCTCTCTATATACTTCTTTTGTACTCAGTCTCTTATAGTTTCAGAAAGACTTCTTTTGGAAAGTTTTGATTATTTTAGGAGTTTTTTGGAGCCATGGATGAATGTTTTTTTAAATGTTTCATTAAGATCTGTTGCTTTCTGGAAATCCAGAGGCAGTTTTTTTCCTCTGATGTTGCCTTAACAGGAACTGAGTTGCTGTTCTGAGAAGGAAGTTGATCACCAGCCATCCCTATATCTGCCATATTGATTCTGCCCCTACAAGGCTGTTTTGACTAGTGTGGCAGTGTAATAGGTACTAAAGTAGGGTAGTGTGAGGCCTTTCACTGTGTTCTTCTTCAGTAGTGCTTTACTTATCCATGGCTTCTTTCCTTTCCAAACAAACTTGGTGATTTGTTTTTCAATCTCATTAAAAAAAGTCACTGGAATTTGTATTGAGATGGCATTATATAAGTAGATTGCTTTGGGTAAAATAGACATTTTCACAATGATAACTCTTCCTATCCATGAGAAGGGTAGGTTTCTCCATTTCTGTAAGTCTCTCTTGTTCTTTTTGTACACCTTTCTTCTTTCTCTAGTTAGATTTATCTCTAAGTATTTTATTTTCTTGTGGGCTCTCATAAATGGTATTGATGTGGTAATTTTTTCTTTGATGATCTCTTTGTTGGTATAAAGGAATCCTACTGATTTACCTATGTTTATATCTTGATACCTTGCTGAACTGCTCTATTAGTTCTAGTAGTTTTCTTATGGATTCTTTAGGTTTCTCTGCATATACACTCGTATCATCTGCAAATAGGGTAATTTTTACTTCTTTTCTGATGTAGATGCCCTTTATTTCTTTGTCTTGTCTAGTTGCTTTGGCTTGAACCTCTGCTACAGTGTTGACTAGGAGAGGTGAGAATGATCATCCTTGTCTGATTCCTGTTCTCAAGGGAAATTCTTTCAGTCTCTCTCCATTTAGGATGATGTAGGTGATTGGCTTTGCATAAATGCTCCTCATTGCATTGAGGGATTTCCCCTCTAATTTTGCTCAGAGTTTTTAGGATGAATGAGTGTTGGGCTTTTTAAAATGCCTTTTCTCCATCAGTTGACAAAATCAGGTGATTCCTATCTTTTGTTTTAGTGATGTGATTGATCACATTAACGGTTTTTCTGATGTTGAACCAGTCTTGCAACCCTGGTATAAATCCAACTTGGACATGGAGAATTACTTTGTGATATGTTGTTGAATTCTATTGGTAAGAATTTTGTTGAAGGTTTTCCCATCTAGATTCATCAGTGATATTCATCTGTAATATTCTTTTTTGTTGAATCTTTTCCTGGCTTTGATATCAGGGTTATACTGGCTTTATAGAGTGATTTTGGGAGTATTCACAGTAGTATTGTAGTTAACTCTTCTCTACAAGTTTGGCAGAATTCTCTGGTGAAGCCATCTGGGCCAGGACTTTTTTTGGTTGGCAGTTTTTTGATGACTTTTTCAATCTCTTCCTTTGTGATGGGTTTATCAAGTTGTTCTACTTCTTGTTGTAATTGTGGTAGGTGATACGAATCTAGAAATTTGTCCATTTCCTCTAGGTTTTCAAGTGTATTACAGTACAGTCTTTCATAGTTTTCTCTTACGATACTTTTGAAGTCAGTTGTGACTTCTCCCACATCATGTCTATTTGGGCTACTTGTTTCCTCTCCTGTTTTTCGTTTGTAAGTTTAGCCAATGGTTTATCAATTTTGATGATATTTCCAAAGAACCAGCTTTTCATTTTGTTAATTTTTTCAAGTGTTCTTGTATTCTCTAATTAATTTTGTTCTGCTCTAAACTTTGTTATCTGTTTTCCTCTTATGCCTGAGGAGTTTGTCTGTGGCTCTCTTTCTATTTATTCAAGCTGTAGGGTTAATGCTTTGGTTTGGGCCTTTTCTTCCTTTTGGATGTGTGTATTCACAGAGATCAGTTGATTTCTGGTTACTGCTTTGGCTGTATCACATAGGTTCTGGTAGGATATCTTTCCATTCTCATTTGAATCCATAAATTTCCTTATTTTAGCCTTGATTTCTTCTATAACCCATGGTGTTTTGAGCAAGGTGTTTTTCCATTTCTGTGAGTTCACTTTTCTGCCTAAGTTTTTTCTACTATTGAATTCAAGTTGTTTGGCTTTGTGTTCCGAGAAGACACTTTGCAATAATTCAGTGGTTTGGATTTTTTGAGACCTGCTTTATGTCCTAACACATGGTCTGCTATGGAGAATGTTCCATGTTCATTGGAGAAGATGGTGTACTTATTTATTGTTGAATAAAAATTCTGTATATGTGGATAAGGTCTAATTGTTTAATTGTTCCAATTAGATCTGTGTCTCGACTGAGTTTTTTCTGTATAGTCTGTCCATTACTGAAAGTGGAGTGTTGAAGTCTCCAACAATTATTGTGGAGTGATCTATCTCATTTTTCAATGTACTCAGTGTTTGTTAATTGTATTAGATGCTCTGGTATTGAGTGAATACATATTTGAAATTTTTATGTCCTGATGATGCATTGAACCTTTCAGCAATAAATAGTGATCATCCTTGTCCATAATGGTGGATCTTACATTAAAGTCTATTTAAATGTGAGATTAATATTGCCACTCCTGCTCTTCTTTGTATGTTTTTGGCTTGGCATATATTTTCCATCCTTTGATTTTCAGTTGAGTCTTAGATATATTTCTTACAAGCAACATACAGATGGGTTGTGTTTTTGATCCACAATGTCACTCACTATCTCTTTATTGGAGTGCTCAGTCTGTTTACATTCAGTGTAATTATTGAAAGGTATATGTCTGGTGCTATCATTCTTATGCCTTTTTTGGTGTGTTGTTAATGTTTCCTTTTTTTTTAATATTCTGTCTGGGTCATTGTTTTTTATGGGTTGAGTTTTCATCTTTTTCAGGGTTAGTTTCATGTTTTTTTGAGACTCTTGTTATACTTCTTGTTTTGGTTTCTCACATTGTTATTTTGCTTTGTGGCTACCTCTATGATCCCCCTTACTATTCTAAGTATAATTCAGACTTTAATTTCTGCATATTTTATTAATTTCCTTTCCACCTGAATGGTAATATATCCCCTTTTTTAGTTTGGTGATGTCATAGTTTTCATGCTATCATCACTGGTTCACTTCTTTTAATGATGCAGTTTTGCCTGAGCTTTGCACCTTCCCTAACTGTGTAGGTTTCTGGATACTGTGTCCTGCATTGCGTCTTTAAGTATATACTTAATGTTTTTGTTTTTCTCAGCAAAGAGTTTCTTTTAGTATTTCTTATACTTCTGCTTTGTTTTCTAAAGAAATTTCTAAGCTTCTGTTTCTCTGCAAATGTCTTAATTTCACTATCATATTTTAGAGACAATTTTGCAGTATATATAATTCTTGGTTGGGAGTTTTTCTCCTTCAGGGCTTTGGATGTGTCATCCCACTGCTGTCTTGTCATCATTGTTTCTGCCTAGAAGTCAGACAAAACCTACAGTGTTTCTGTCTGAGTGTTAGCTCAACTTTGAGCCTTACTGCCTTTAAGAGGCTCTGATTGTATTTCATTTTATTAAGCTTGATTATAATATGTCTCGTGTCTTTGTTTTGGGGTATATGTTTTGTGGTGTTTCATAGGCATCTTGGATATCTATGTTCTCTCCTTTCATAATTCTAAGGATGTTTTCCATCAGCAACTCTACATCAATGCTCTCTGTATTTTTACCTATCCCTCCCTGTTCAAGAACTCAAATTATTCATAGATTATTTCTCTTAATAGAGTCACATATGTTTCTTAATGCTTCTTCATTTTAATTATTTATTTTCTCTGATTTTTCCTCACAAATGCTGATGTCAATTGCTCTGTCCTCAAGCTCCCTAAGTCTGACTTCTAGCTCCTCAATTCTGCTCCTTTGGCTTTGATTTATTTAATTTTTTAGCTCTCTAATTGTGTTATCTATCTTTTGGATTTCAGATCATTGATGTTCAGTCAGTTCAAATAGCTTACATAATTTTTCCTTTTGTTCTGCTGCATTTTGTTTAATCTCTAGGAGCCAAGCCAAGTGCTGTTGAGTCGGATTGAGGACTGTATATAATTCTTTTGTATTCAACATCTGGTAGTTTCAGAAAGTCTTCCACATCTGTTAAATTATTTGATTCTTTATTTTGAGAATTGTCCAAAGGTATGACAGACTGCTTCTTTAAGTGGTTAGCAGTTCACCATTGTTTGCATGCCATCTAGGAGCTATTTGGTTTCTCTCATGAACTTCAACAATAGCTGAGGCATAGTTCTAAGAGAGGTATTGGTTACCAGCTGCCTCTGTGTACTCTACTGATTGGCCTAGCAGACTCTTTTGGTTGACAGGCTCTACCTCCTAGGTGGCAAAGATGGGGCCCTACTGATGAAGTCAGCAGGGGGCCCTCAGTTGACCCAATGATGGGGATCAGTTAAAGGTGAAGGAGACATCACTGGGCCTCTCAGCAGTCAGTTCTCCAAGTGGTCTTATTTTAAAAGGGTCCTCTACTGCTATGAGAGGAGATTTCCAACAGATGCTGAAAGCAGTAAGGCCCTCAGGTTTGACAGGCCCTACCTTCTGGCTGACAACAAAAACACATCACAGGCCATCCCCAGGTGCTGTGATGTCCCCAGATGCTATGATGTTCAAAGTAGGAAGGTGTTAGGGCCTCCCTGCCATCCTCTCCTAGGTCCCACAAGTAAATATAGACACAAATAACCTCAAATGCTGCTTTCCGTCTATAGATGCCCTTGCCAGATGGGCTGCTGCTCCACTTAAGAATCAGCCACAGCTAAGGCCCCTGGTTTGGTGGCTCCAACTCCCAGCCAACCAAGATGGCATCCCAGTCAAGATGCCCTTCCTGCTGTGAAACAGCAGAATCTATGGTTCAGCTCAGCAAAGAAAGGGTGGAGAGGCAGTGGTGCCCTCAGTCAGCAACTGAGCTTTCTGTATGTGGCTATCCCAAGCACAGCCTCTCAGCTGGGCTATACACTGCTTACTTAAGTAATGAAGTTGGCATATTTGCCAGCTCATGCCCAGTCCCCATCTCTCAGATAGCAAAGAAGGTATCAGTACCTGTAGTCCTTTTATATGGTGAGTGAGCAGGAGTGGGGCTCACTTGCTGCTTGCTTGTCTTTGAAAGTGGTAGTGTAGTCTATTACTGGTACCTAGTCAAATCTGACAACACTATACCAGATCCTAGGTCTCCTTGGATGTCCACACTGATCCATTCTGTTACAATTTCAGACCTTAGTTCTCAGAGGGAATTGAAGAGTTGTGTGTCTAGTCCATCATCTTGGCACCTCTTTCCTATGATTGCTTTCTTAAAGTTAGTTTATATATATTTGATTACATGGAAAAATACAGAAATAAAATATTCTTAGTGTCATAGCTTTTCATTTTTGTCCTTACAAAATATTTCAAAAGAATTGGCCTTAAGTAACAAAATTTTCTCACATCTCCAGGCTACAAGTCCAAGTCTAGGTGTTGGCTATGTCAGTTCCTTCCAGGAGCTTACACAGAAAAACTGTTCCTACCCTTCTTCTAATTTCTCATGGCTACTAGCAATCCTTGGTGCTACTATGTTGATTACAGATGTCATCCTGTCATCATCAGCTTCTTCCTCCAGTTCTTCCATTTGGTAAAACTCTACTCAGGATGGATTAGGATTAGGGAACACTTGACTTTGGAAAAACTTCATTAATTTAACCAGTAGCATCTGCAAAGAAAAAATACTAGTTCCTTAAACAAAAGAACCTTCACCTGGACATGGTAAAGATAAGTGTATCTCTGTGTGTGTGTGTGTGTGTGTGTGTGTGTGTACATATATATATCTACCTATATATAGATATGTAGGTAGGTATGTATATGTATGTTGATGTGTATATGTATATATATAGGTGGTAGGAAAAAGCTCAATCCATAGCACTTAGATTCAGTCTTCATAATAGTAGAAATCATGGTTTAATTTTAAGAAAATATTAACTAGTTTTGAACTTGTCATATTTCAGTTATCAAATAGGTAAGTTTTCCAGTGACTGTCACTTGCACTTTAACTTGCAACAATGATAATATAGACTAGAAACAAGGACAGATCTATCTGAAAAGTATATATATATACATATATAATCTCCAAATTTTGGTGAGAACATCAAATGACATATTCTTGTTTCTTACAGGACTATTTCTGTATTTAATTACCACTCTCATTCTGACTTAATCAAACATTATCATAAAATCATTTTAAGTCTTAACTTACCTACCTGCCTTAATATATATTGGGAGCAACTACCCCTGGTAAGAGACTATTACATATTACATAAAAATACGTAGACTGATGGGCAAACACCGAACGATTACACTAACTATACTATCTGATTATTAATAATATCAGGAAAAATGTTGTACTTCTTTGGAATAGTTATCTAACTAATTTAAATTCCCTTTGGTAGTAGCCAGAGTGATGTTTTGTGGAGGATTATTATAGTTATTCTCCATGACTATATCTTTGAAAAATATGACTTTCAATAGATGCAACAATGGATGTAAGCTTAACTCCTTTAAACTCCAACCGTTCTTTCTAAATGTATCTTTCTGCAGAATACTGACAATTTTGATACAGTTTATAACTTTTAATTATCTAAAGAATTTTTTTAATAAAATGAGAAGATTTATGATGCAACAAACGAAGAGAAAAATTAAATTATATCCATTGATTTTTACTTAGCTGGTAACCAATTTTATGTTTGTGGGCTTCATTAAGGTGAGCAGGAATTCCTTTTGATTAAGCAAACATTGCCCATCATGCCAAATATAAACAAAATATTTTATTTATGATTTATTATTGATTTTTAGTAATTTTCTTACATTAAGTTATTGTACTTGTCTTGTGAATATTATTATGCAATTATTACAACTATTTGTTAATGATATATCTTTCGCTTAAGTCACAGAGGAGGTGATGAAGAAACTTTCTTTACAATACTATAGTGTATGTACTATAGTGTATAATATAGAGGTTTGGATACAAAATATCCAACATTATGTGTTCAACAAGCAAATATAAAGCTTATAAAAATATAAGACAAATATATTTTAAAAGTAATTTGAAAGAAAAAAATAATTGTCACATTGGTTAGCTGGATAGCTTATGTTTAAAGCAATACCACTTGTTTCATTTAAAAATAGACTTCTTATTATTTATCTATTCAGATTTGCACTTATATTCACATCTGAAAAACACAACTTAAAGAAGTCTATTGATTTATAGATAAGGAAACTAGCTTTCACTGCTTCTGCACTGGAAATAAATTGCCTTGTTTCTCATTTTCTCTTACTTTGACTTTGTAGTCATGCCCTCATTACCATATTCAATTAATTAGTGCACAAAGGTAATATTCTAGTGCTCACAACTCATGTAGTTGCATTATTGACTCCAAATAAACAGGGCAGGCTCTTAATGCAAGGTGAACATCCAGAAAACAGAGAGAAAAAAGCAAAGTACTTCACACTTTTGTGAAAATACTCCCACTAAAAATTAATTGTTTGACCAGGAGGACCTTCTGCAAGGACAAAGATACAGATAAAGGGGGAGAGAGAGAGAGACAAAAAAAAAAAAGAGTACATTAAAATTAAATACTAGAAAGACAGAGTTACATTCATTGTTTTTGTTTTATCTCACCTTGACCTGACCTACTAGGATTAGAACAAAAGTTTTTCTTTAGAAACTTGCTATCTCACAGTCAGAGAGAAAACACAAACATTACTTTGGCTTTATGATATCTGCATATAGCACATTTGTACACCAGCTGTAAAAAGCATTCCAGTCTATGTTTTTTTTTTTTTTTTTTGTACATACAGAATTTTCTCAATTCCTTGTATAGCTAATGCACTAGAGGGTTTGCAGAGCTTTGCTGAAATATGTACATGTGCATATATACAAAAAAACCCAAAACGTTGTCATCATGTCATCAAGTATATTCTGACTCTCAGAGACTCTATGCGGAAATAACTGCCGCACAGAATTTCTGAGGAATTTCTGGTGGATTCAAGCTTCCCTCCTTTTGGTTATCAGCTGTAGCACCTAACTACTGTGCCACCAGGATTTCAATATCTGCACAGACACATGCTATCATGTGTTTATACATACATACATATATGTGTATAAAATACAAATGTGACTTGCGTGAATCATACTTTCTGTTGTCTGCCTTATCAATAGGGTCTTTTTGAAGATAACTAAACTTCATTACCTGTAACATAGTATATATAATCCCCATGACATCAGCAGCAGTGGAGTGATCAGCGGTCTCTGTTTGTCATGCTGAATTTCCCCCTATTCCCTCCTATGATTAACAGTTCAACCCATTTGCGGGGTGCTGTTGACTTGAGTGAATTTCTTAATCTTGGGTAAATGAATAGTTACATAGCTTCAGATAATACAGATATTTCAAAATGGCTCCTCACAACATTGAATTATAGTGTTGCTGGCTCTCTCACGATATTTTCACTGTAAAATGGAAAAGCAATCAGGAAAGATCTCTAGGTATCTCTTTCCCCTGTCTCTCCTGCGCCCTTGTATTTGCCTTCTTACTTCCCAAATGCCTCCTCCCTGACATCAGGTATCATGTTGTTACCAGAAGAATTTTACTGCTTTCAAGCTCTTTACTTTCTCACACAATGATCTGAAAAAGATAAAAGTCACAGTGAATTTAATGGTAGAATAAATGATCCAGAGAGAAGCACTTAAGCCTGGGGGACTGATACTAAGAGGGATACTGTGGAAATTGCATTCAGGTTTTAAAAGCAGCGAAAAACTCATTGTCTTTTAGCAGATTTTGACTCATAGAGACCCTATAGGGCAGAGTAGAGCTGTCCACAAAGAGTTTCCAAGGAACACTTAACGGATTCAAGCTGCCAAACTTTGGGTTTGCAGCCAAATGCTTCACCACTATGCTGGACACATTCTCTTACCTGGGCCAATTTTAAAGGGTATTTCTACCCTAGGAAAAAATATTCTACCACATTTTAACAGGTTATGTTATAGAACTCACACTTTATGCAAAAATTCAGCACCCTTTATGTTGTGACCCATATACAGCAACTATGGGTCATTAAAAACTTTTTATCGACACTGCTCCAATAGCTGGAATATACAAGCCTCTTTTGAGGAAAATACTCTTTTGGATATTTCTTATAGTGCTAATTACTTAAACCAAGATTCTAAAAGCAATCTGTTTTTCAGATGAGTCCAACGCATTGCAACTTTTGATTGAGTTGTCTACATTTTATGAGAGGTTGGAAGTTGAAAACAAATGATTTTTCACTTGGTTTTTAATCACTGGGATATTTCTAATCTAAATAAAATAGATTTGATTATTATGACCAGATTATGTGCATATTGGCACACTTACTCTTATGCATCTTAATATAACAGCATTGTCATGACTGAAAGTTGGCATAAAAACATTAGAAATGTTTAGTAATTAGTGATGTATTATGAAATATACATACCAATGAAGACTGTTTTGAAAATATTATGCAATTTTCAATTTTGACTAAGACATCATCATCGTTTCACAATTAGGAGGAAAATAGAGGTTCCTTGGTAGTATACTATTGCAATTTAATCACCGTAGAAATAACATTGCTGATACATAAGAATATTATAACATAGGTGAAAGTTTTGTCTGAAATTCACTGTGTATAAATAAAACCAAAACAACACAGGAAGCCAAAGTGATACGAGAGGTCGTAAAATTGGCATGGTTTAGATACATATTTAGATACATATTTAGGTATGATTCATTATTCAATTGCTGTAAAGTGCAGTATGTTTCCAATTAGTTTTACTAAATTTGTAACTTTACATGAAAATAGTATATGGCAAGATAAGTTTCCCTATATTCAAATCAGAGTAAAATAAGACAGCCTCGGGTGTTTCTTTTCTAGATAATTTAAAATCGATAATGCTGTGAATCTTAAGTGGACACTTAAATGTCAAAAAATGCCAATGCATGATTTAATTATTCAGTACTTAAAAGCTCAAAGGCATAGACAAAAATTCAGTATGCAAGTCTAAGAATACCAAATTATATAACAGCAATACATTTTTCCAAGTGCTTTCTTCTGCATACACCAGGAAAAACAAGGAGGTGAAAAGCAAACTTACGCTTATTGCTACCCTTCAAAATATTTGGAGATGAGCTTCAAGACAAGCTTAAAAATAAATGTCTTTCCATTTATTTTTCTTTCTGAAAGTGTTGTTATGTGGTGTGTAAGAATAGATCTTGTTTAGAAAATGTTTCACTGTTCTGTTCCCTCAGGGTGAGTAATCCTGTTCTCACTCTCCTTGACTGGTCTGCGAAGCAGAGCTTTCTGGCACATGCATCCAACTGAAACAAATTAATAACTGCCTTAATTACGCAGTAGAAATCTTTTTTACACATTAGTCTTTTTATGTTCCTTTTGAAGTGTGATAGAGAATGAGTAATTTGGGGTACCCCTCACATACAAGAGTTTGAAAAAGCGGTCAAATGCTTCTGACAGACCTTCATAACTCTTACAAAGAGAGAAGGATTATTGGTATTAGAAAATTATCTTGGTAGCATCAAGAGTATCATGATTTCATCTAGAAATGTGCACATAAGCCCGCATGCACGTGACCACTTGTGCTCTAACACACAAATTATCTTAAACACCTTATTCTGTACTGATTTGATTATTTAGTTAAAACATCTAGTTAATGTTTCTCTCCTTTACGCATTTGCCTTCTCACCGCAATCATCCTATCCCCGTAGATCATCTCTGAGTTCGGTTCCAATCCTATCTATCTTACATTCATTAAGAAAAAAAATTGTGTATCTGCACTTAACTTCTTTTTTCCCTGAAAAGACATTTTTGTACACCTTTACTTTCTCTACAAGTTTAGCATGAGATGTTTGAGCAAAATCATTAATGAAATGAGAGGGAAAAGAAATGTAGTCAAATCAGTGTATTATTTATAAACCAACTAAAACCAAATGCACTGTCACTGAGTAGATTCTGAATCATAGAGACTCTATGAGACAGAGTTGCCAGACAGTCATAGAGTTGCCAAGGAGGGTCTGCAGGATTTGAACGGACAACCTTTTGTTTAGCAGCCATAGCACTTAAAAACCAAGGCATCAGGTCTTCTGTGTCCTTTATACAACTATCCAAAATCATGTGTCTGTCTTCCATGTGTATTAGCCTGAAAGAAATGTTTCCTTCTCTTCTCCCATCAAGTCATGTCATAAGTGGTACTGCAACCAGGGTCGGCCTTAGAAATAACTGTGGAAGAAACGATGTTTACATCAGAATTCCATGAATTTTGATATCCTTTCCTGCCAATTCTTATGGGATCACTACTTCTTCCCTGTTGCTCTTTCTTGCTTTCTCCCCTCAAAGAAAACCTGTTCACTGATTTTAAATCTCTATGAGGCAATGGTTTGCTTAACAGGAATTTTGTTTCCTACTCCTCAGTATGCTTTAAAATGATGAGTGAAAACGATTTGGTATTGCTTGAATTGAATCAAGGTGCTTCTACAGAGAGACAATCATCTTCCCCAGATGATTGAAATGTTGTCAGTTTCAAACAAGACAAAATACCAGTATATGTTATATCAGACTCTACCTGATCTCTTGTCTCTGCTTTTCCTAAGTGTTCACAGTTGGGTTCAAAGAGTACACACCAACTCTACTCTTTTAACTCCTAGTTTTTCTAGTGCAGAACTAGAAAGAACTTAAATGTCCTTGTTCCTACTCCTAAGTCCTTCTCATTTAATGGGTCTCAATGACATTTACATGATTCAAAGCCACACTGATATTTGAAACATCCTGTTGGGCCAAGAGAAAACCCGATGGTGTAGTGGTTTAGTGCTACGCTGCTAAGAAAAAGGTTGGTAGCTCAAGTTGGCCAGGCACTCCATGGAAACTCTATGGGGCAGTTCTATTCTGCCCCATGGGATTGCTATGAGTCAGAATTAACTTGGTGTACTAGGTTTGGTTTTTGGTTTGGTTGGACTAGGTAAGACATTTGACACACAGGACCAATGAAGAAATAAAAGGATGAATGAAATTAGAAACAGAGTGATATGAAAGGAACTAAAGGATACTATGCTTAATGATCACAAGCTATCCCAGTTCAACATTTCCAACAATTTGTGAGCTTCCTCCTCTCATCTTTCTCCTCCTCCTTCTTCTTTTTCTTTTTCTGTCTTTATCTTTTCACTGTTTCTCTCTCCCCTTCTGTAGCATTCACCAGCCTCTTATCCATCGTCTTGTCTCCATCCTCCCATTTAGAAAATAAACACCCAAACAGAAAGGTTTTATTTTGTTTAACATGATTTGCTTTTTGATACACCACATTTAGTACATGCTCAATAAATATTTATTAAGTGGCTAACTTTATAAGTGGTTAACCTAATACATATCTTGTTAATTGGTGAAAGAGTTACAACAAAAAAATAAACTAGATGTCAGAGTAGAGTATAAAGGAAAGATAACTTGAGTAGAGTAGCCATCAAAAGCTCATTTGATAATATGACATTTAGCACAGACTTCAGTGAAGTGGAGTGTAATATGCAGATATTTGGGAGGGATACATATCCAGACACAGTTGATCAGGAATCCTTAGCAGCTTATATCTGTTTCAAGAAACTATTGGTACACTCTAGTAAGAGAGCCTGGTAGATGACATGTATGATTCTAAATGCTTTCCAAACACTTCTTTTCTCAGTTTATGACAAACTGACTACACGAACACTCTTAGGAAAAAAATCCAAAATTTTTTTTAAAGCATAAATTCTCACAAACCTGTTAAAATCCGTTGCCATTAATTCAATTCTGACTCATAGCAACTTTACAGGACACAGCAGAACTGTCCCACAGGGTTTCCAAGGAACATCTGGTAGATCTGAATTGCTAACCTTTGGTTGGCAGCCAGCCAATTAACCACTTTGCCATAGTTTCCATGTTCATCATAAATGAATATATTTTCCATTTTTGTTACATTAATTTTTAGTGTTGTAATATCTCTGCATGCTCATCTCTAAATACTCTGGATGGAATGCAAGTACACTGTAAAGCAAAAAATAAATAAAAGTTAGAATTATAATGAGAGTGATGGTACATATTGTGTTCCTCCTGTCCCTCATTCCTTAAAATTACACGAAAAAATTCCTAAAAATACACACAAACCCATAAACACATGTATGCACATATGTAAACTAAAAACAAAAAAATGCTTGTCAAAATACAAAATGCAAACCCATTGTCTGTGAGTCAACTCCAACTTACAGCTGCACTATGCGACAGAGTAGAGCTGCACCTGGGTCCCTTAGGCTGTAAAGTTGATGGACGCGGATTGCCACATCTTTCTTCCGTGGAGTAGCTGGTGGGTTTGAACTGTTGACCTTTTAGTTAGCAGCTGTACATCTAGTCACTGTGCAAATGGGCTCCATGCTTAATATACAAGAGGGCTATCAAATACAAAGCAAAGTTTTGCAGTTATAAAAGACTTAATTGAGTTACTTAACTCTATTTCAAAGGATCCCTTTGCTGCTTCTAGTTCTCCATTATGGAGCTTAATTACCTAAGTCGGGTACAAAAGTTAATTAATTTTGTATCTTATCAGATGTAACTGTGGATCGGTTATTGGTAAGGCACAACCCCAAACAAGCCAAACCCAGTGCTATCCACTCAATTCCAACTCATAACAACCCTATAGGACACAGTAGAGCTTCTCATAGAGTTTCCAAGGAGGATCTGTTTGCATTTGAACTGCCAACCTTCTGATTAGTGGATGTAGCACTTAACTACTACGCCACGAGGATTTCCTTGGTAGGCCAAGAGCATCAGAGAATATGGCATTTATCACACAGATCATGTTACTAATTTTCATGAATGTATATCCAGCAGGAAACTAGCATTGTCTGTTTTAGAACACCAAGTGTTTGGGATCAAATTGTGTTCCTCAACATATGTGTTGTATACTCCAACCCCTATAACCATGGCTATATTCTCAGCTGGGAATAGCTTTTCTTTGTTGGGTTAATGAGGCAGAATTAGTGTAGACTAAGGGGGAAACCCTAGTGGTGTAGTGGGCTAAGTGCTACCTCTACTAACAAATAGGTTGGCAGTTCAGGTGCTCCTTGGAAACTCTATGGGGCAGTTCTACTCTGATCTCCAGAGTTGCTGTGAGGCAGACCCAACTTGATGGCAGTGGGTTTGGTTTGTCTTTCAAAGGTGTGTCTTAAGCCAATGGACTTTTGAGATATAGAAAGAACAGATCAGACACAAAAGAAGTAAGCAGAAATGAATTAAAACAGATAACATACCACTTGAAGATCGGCAGTGAACTGTGAATATAAGCTGGAAAAAAACACACACATATCTTTCCTTAGAGTAGGCAGAGAATCTTCCAAAAGCTAGCACCCTGAATTCATCTTCTAGCCTCTTATACTGAAAACATAAATTTGTGATTATGAAAGCCACACATTTTCAGTACTTCTGTTATACCCGAAAAAACCCAAGCCCCTTATGGTGGAGTTGATTCTGGCTTATAGTGACTCCAGAGGACAGTATAGAACTGCTCTATACAGTTTCAAAGGATTGCCTTATAGATTAAATCTGCTAAACTTTCTAATTAGCTCTTAACCATTTCACCATTAAGGTTTCCACTTCTCCTATAGCAGCCAGCACTATGTAAGTAAAATACCAAATATCATGTTATTATACATCAAACAGAAATCTTGTTATTTGGAAACTTAGCTGTTTCATATGTATGACTTTAAATCAAGATTGCAAGTTGTATAGTATTTTAGTAATTATAGTGTTGACTAAATTTATGTCAGAAATTTTACAAACTCCTTTTACAAGAAACTGTGATTTTTAAATGTAATTTATGAATACTTCTAAAATAAACTTGCTAAAATGATTTAAAACATGTGGAAGAAAGAGTCTGGAAGAATGTCATGCAATTGATTATTTTATCAGTAAACAAAATGATTCATTAATGTTAAAAAAATTCCTCCTGTAAATATTAAGACAAGAACAAAACTATAAACTACTGACCTATTTTCATCAAATTACTTTTAACTAGAAATTAGTTGTATCAAATCTTAAATGATCTTAGAGAGAATAAAACCCTAAATACAGAAATTTCAGTACTACTTTGAATCCACATCCAGGAAGATGTAAGACACAGTTAACTGAAGATATAAAAAAAATAAAGAGTTTGGATACAGGTCGGCATAGATTCAAATGTTAGGTTGATTATATTCTATAAATATAATATTTAATCATTGAGCTTAAGATTCCTCATCTGTGACCATATCCAAGTGGTAATGTATACAAAGTGTCTATCACTGGTTCTGTATTTAGTAGAGATTAAGCATCAATTTTATTTCAAGACTAATGATTGTCAGCAGAGTTCACAGGTGGTGATTCAGTTCTCTGTGATACAAATACAGTAAATAAAATTATCACACAATATTTCAGCATCTCCCCAACAACAATAACAGTCACAACAAATTGTACATGGAGAGACCCAGACTGTAGAGTGCTTACTAGGTGTTAGGCACTTTTGAAGTGGCAATCATGTTGCAGAATACTATCACAATCTTACAGTATCTTGTATTTGATTAAGTGCCTTTTTCAAAATCATGTGGCTCTTAAGTGGAGGAAGCAGAATTTCAATCCACTTTTCTCTAACATCAAACCCATGTGTGAGAAAATATTAAATTTCATCATATTATTTTTGAATATGTGTGTGACACAAAATACAGGGTTCAAGTCTTAAATGAAACAGCAAAAATGATTGCATTGTTCTATACAAAAAATAATTGCAAATTATGTAGTGAGAAACAGTTTTTGTTCATTGAGAGCTGGTGATAGAATTCTAGTTTTCCCTGTTAAACCAACGGCTTCCTCTTTCTTTTTTTTTGATTTCAGAAGGAGGTCTGTCAAAACTAGCCAAGCTGTTCTAACAGACTTGACGCCATTTTGACAAACACAGCACAATGTGCCCAGAGGCATTAGAGAGCAAGACTTCCCAAAGATCATGTGTACTTCGACCATCTGTGAGATTTAGGAACACTGAATCTCACAAAAGTGAATATTTTGCAGATTTTAAGTGTTTACATCATTGACAAAGTTGAACATTATTTTCTTAAACTAATTGCTTCTAAAATATTTTTGTAAAACAAATTCCTGAATATAGGTTTTATTTTCTCACTCACTTTATTTGTGTATATATCACTTGATATATTCAATAAAATATATTGGCTAAAACCAGTTTCCAAATATATGACCTGATTTTCCCATTATTTTTACATGTAAATGACTAAAAATCTAATTAGAAACTATAAAACAGAATAAACTCACATTTAAGAAATCTAAGCTTTAAAAAGCTGGGGTTTTTTTTTTGCACGCTCAAAAAATAGTAGCACTCAAAGTAATGTGCAAATTAAAATATCAATAATTGAAAAGCATTTTTGCTTTTGTATCAATGGGATAACTGATTATAGGAGAGTTAAAAATGATGGAATGGCTTTAAATGTGCTTACATTTTTAAATTGGTGTTAATACACCATGACTCAGTTTCATAAACATATACTGAGGACTACTTTATAAAAGTTTGAAAAAGAGTTCTTAAATCTGTTTGTGAGATTATTTCTAAAAAGAACAACTCTCAGCAAACAGTAAACCAAATCAGAAAAGAAACTCCCGATATACTTCCATAAGCTATATTGAAACACTCTGGCTCACTGCTTGGCAGTATAATCCTCTTTCACCTGCATATCAAGGATATAATCCTCACAGAAGTATGAGGATTAATAGAAAAAAAAAGGTCATTAATACTGTCTTCTATACGTTTCCTTGTTCCAAAAGAGTTCAGTAAGAGATATACATTTTTTTTTTTTTTATTACTTAGAAACTTCCCAAAAGGTATATAGGTAACAGCAATCTTAGAGATAAGAAAACTAATTCAAAAGGATTAAAACTTTCAATATGATGTCAAATATTTACTTGAAAAGTGAAAAGTCAAAATGTTCAATTGGTTGTTTTGTTGGGTCAGCAGTAATAGGTAGTGGACAAGCGAAGTCTTCAATAATCCATTATTGAGAAACAGGATTTCTTGATTACTCCTGTCTTTAATCATTACACCATGGAACTACAAGAGATCACAGAAGCATAAAATATTACAAATGGTAGGACCTTCAGAGATCTTAAATTCTCTAGGATAAAGGTTAAAGACCAGCAATGAATTGCGATGTCTACCCTAGGTATAATTGTTTGCAATTTCAGTAGTCCTGTGTCTGACAGTTCGAAGTAATATTCAGTCAAGTGATAGTTTCACTCAGCATATATTCTTTCAAACTTGGTAAAAAAGTTTTGATTCAGTAAGACAGACTTTGTCTTACTAGAAATTCTATTAATCCAGTGTTCTTAAACATTGATGATTGTTTTTAGTGAAGCCATTTTATGTCGTTTTTCCTTCGGATTTGAATCCTTGGTTTAAGTTCCTGGACTGAATCACTCAAGAACCTGCAGATTTTCTACACCAGGTTAGTCTAAGAGTCACTCGATGTTAGAGCTTGAAGAGAAAACGCAGGTTATCTTCCGCCACCACAGTTCCTCATCATTGGTAAACAGGGAAACAAATGGAATAAAACTTTGCTTAAGAACTTGCAATATTTGAGTATTGCTGCAATGCTTTTTCCTCCCCGCATCTTAGCTCTAGTTTAACTGTTCTTATTAACGAAGCATAATTTTTAGTTCCATCACCACCTTTCTTATCAGGTGAATACACTTATATCTGTATTTTTCCTTTAAAATAGTTCTACAAGAAATTAACATAGTCTTTTAAATGAATTTTAATATCATTGCAGGAAGGTAGGTCTCTCGACTCTCTCTGGATATAAGTGTCCTGGTAGATAAAATTAGATTTCGTAGTGGATATATGTCATAAATAATTGGTGATTAATTTAAAGTTCCAGGCACATTTTTCAACTCGCTGCTGTAATTATGCAAATAAGTCCTGCTACCAAGTTCAGAAAATTTTATTTATCTTTGTGTAGTTTAATCCTATTATGTATTTATCCATTGCTTCCGGATAGCCATAATCTTTTGGTTAGCTGTCCAGATATCAATCATCAATCTACTTCTGCTCTTGTACATTACCATAATTCAAAAATTCATGCATGTACTTTGCAAATTGTTGAATAGGGAAAAGTCAGATGCACAGACATGAATCAAGACATTAGAAGCCTCCCCTCCAATAAACAGAGGTGATTTGTGTATTACTACCTCTGTCCCACTCAGAAGAGTTGTGGCTAAAATCACTTTTCTGTTTTCCTTCAAAAGACAGTTCTTTGATTCTCTAATCCATTAAAATTTGGATTTGACTTTATTATTCTGTGTTTTATTCCCAAAGAGATCTAGTCTTTTTACTGTGAAATATTGTGGTATGCATGGTTATTTCTCATTTCTTTCTTTCTCTTTTAAAAATCTCAGTTATCAAAACATGGTTTTAATTCTTTTTGGTTATATCATCAGTGATCCAAAACATATAAAACATTGTCATATAATTATTATACCTACATTAAAACAAACCAAACCAGTTATGTTGAATAGATTCCAGTTCATATTGATCATATCATTATTATATCATTTTAGTATTTCACATTTCATTTCCTCCTCCCTCTGATCTGTGATTTCTCCACATTTTTTTATAATTTCATGTTTTGTTGAGATATTACTCTTCCTGGTTAATTTCCTAGATATATATATATATATACACATATATATGCATATTTTCATTCTATTTTGCAACATCTCATATTCTCTGATTAAAGGCAGTTCAGAATGATACAAACTCAACTCACAGCAATCTTATGTACAACGGAATGGAACATGGCTGTGTCCTGTGTCATGCTCATAAGTGGCCGGCCTGCATGAATCCATTTTAGGCTCCTATGCCAGTCCATCTCACCAAAAGGTCTCTCATACTCTTGTTGACACTCTACTTCACCAAATATGATGTTCACATCTAGGAATCAAACCATCTTGCTGATATGTCCTATGCGAATGAGTTGGAAAATATTCGCACTATTTTTGTTGTCTAATTTCTGAAAGTAGATTGGTATTTTTTCTCTTTCAATCTTAGTCTGAAAGCTACCTTGAAAACCTATCCACCGTAAGTGACTGTCTTAGTCATCTGATGCTGCTTTAACAGAAACACCACAAGTGAATGGCTTTAACAAAAATAAATTTATTTACTCATAGTTTAGCAGACTAGAAATCCACATTCAGGCATCAACTCCAGCAGAAGCCTTTCTCTGTTGGCTCTGGAGGATAGCCTTTGCCATCAGGCTACCCCTGGACTAAGAGTTTCTCCATGCAGGAATTGTGGATCCAAAGGTCTTAACCCTGCACTGCTCTCTCAGCAGTATGAAGTCCTCCATCCCTCCTGCCTCCCCACCCAATTCTCAATCCTCCCTTCTGTTATCTCTTGCAAGATAAAAGGTGGTACAGGCCACACCACAAGGAAACTCCCTTTATGTTGTACCAGGGATATGACTTCAGTAAGGGTACTACAGTCCCCTCCTTTTCCTTGTTAACATTAAACTACAATTACAAAATGAAGGACAACTATACTACAATGGGAATCACAGTTCAACCAAGCCAACATATATTTCTGGGGGAGACAATTCAATTAATGACAGTGATCGTGCTGGTATGCTGGTATTTGAAATATCAGTGGCATGACTTTCAGCATCTTGCAACATACACAAGTTACCATAGTACAACAAACTGATAGAAGGGGAAGGGTTTGAACATATCCAAACCAGTAACCAAACCTACTGCCATTAAGTTGATTCCTATTCATATCAACCCTACAGAACAAAGGAGAGCTACTCCACAGAGTTTCCAATGACCCCTTGATGGATTTGAACCTCTGACCTTTCAGTTAGAAGCTGTAGCTCTTTACCCATATTTTACATGTACTTGACATATAGAATACTTCAGTTGTAACAGTCCAGAACTTCTATTTGTTTCTGTTTGGAAACCATCAGTTACTAACATTTGTTAGTTTCTAACTAGTCCCCATACCATACAGTAAGAAAACCAAATCCAAACCTGATTTTCATACTTCCCTTGGTAATTTCCTCATTTGAACAAGTGCCTAGCAAGTCACCCTAGGTTAAGTTTACTTTGATTCTGAAGAATTGCTGCTTGTGTATTTATTTCCCCCATTTTAAGACTGATACTTGATTGTTAGACTATGACAGAGTCATTTCATTATGATCAAATTACCAGTGCCCTCAGCAATTAACCCCACTACCAGTAAAAAAAAATAGCAGGTGTAGAGAAAAACCTTTCAAGTGTTTGGGGGATTATTTACCACTTCTGGTTTTTCAGCTTTCTTGCCAGAAAGTGTTTTAGACATCTCCATACTATTATGAGAATATAATCCTTATATTTCTGACAGATTTTTGTAACACAAAACTATGCTGTCCATGTGCCTGATATTATACTAAAACTTATCATGAATAATCTCATCTAAAATCCAGAATAAACACTGATGTGATTTTAGTTTGTATGCATTTGTTAAGATGAAATTTGAGATGTCAGCTAGCTAGATACCTAGTGAACACACAGCTATCAAGTAGTAGACATGGAATTTGGGTTCTTAAGCCAGTTCTCCAAATGTTCGATTGTTTTGAGTGGAGAACTTTCAGGAAGTTCACCCTTACCTCTTAATTAGATAATGTTATCTTTTTAAAGAAATCTTCTGGTAGAAATAGTCACATTTTGATATTTTCACATAAGAATGGCTGTTCTTAGTAGGTACATGTTGTTTCTTACTGTGTTTCAGTTTTACTATTACAGGCTTTTGGAAAAATGCTTTCATCCTTGTGATAACAACATATCAAGTATTTAAGTAAACATCAGGGTAGGAAGAGTGTTTTTTCCAAAGATCTTAAAATCATCACTTGGTATACTAAAAAGAGAAGAAAATTGTAACAGCTCAAGCTCAGCGTCACAGAGTTGTTTCCAGATCATGATAAGCCCATGTTTCACAGAGTGGAACTGAGCCACTTAGGATTTTCATGGCCTTAATCTATATAGAGGCAGATTGCCAGGCCTTTCTTCTGCAGTGACTCAGGGGATTTTGGACTCCTGGCATCTGATTAGCCAATGAACACAATGTTTATAATATTCAAAGACCTCATACTTTGGTACTTGTCTGAGGCTAGGTTCAACAAGCAAACAAAAGCAGTGAAGTATATAAATGTAGAAATAGATATATACCAAGGAAATGGCTCATGTGATTGCACAGGCTGGAACATCTCGAGTATCTGGATCAGCAGAGAGGCTTCCTCTAATTCAGGTAGCCACAGGAGCTAGCAGTCCCAAGACCAATAGGTCAGAGAACAAGTCACTAGTATACAGATCGTACTAACAGATAAGCTGCTAGTTCAAGTACCAGGAACTGGAGATCAGATAAACAGAGGCAGTAGCAGGATCCAGAGCAAGCAAAAGCCAGAATGCCCACTCACATTCAGATGCAGGCCATATGCCCAAGGAAACTCCCTTTCAACTGATTGGCTACATACAGCAGGTCCCATCATGGACATAATCATGTATAAGCACTGAAAATCATGGCCCTGCCAAGTTGACATACAGTTTTAACTACAACAGGACTCATTCAGTATTGTTGAAAATGAGAGACTAAGAAGCATGTAGATATACTTTGTTAATGTTTAGGAGAACCTTAAGAAGGATAAAACACAAACTCTCAGATCTCAGTAACATTTTAATTTAGCTAAGACTCATAGCACATGGAAATCTTGTTGATGAATGACTAAATGTCATTGCTTCTAACCAAAATGTTGGCAGTTCAAATTCAACAGGCACTCCTTGGAAAATCTACAGTGCAATTATACTGTTCTATAGTGTTGCTTTGAGTTGGGATCAACTATGAAAGAACTATTTTGGTTTACTTTTTTTGTTGCACATCAAAATGTGGTCTGAAAGAAGTGTCCTGTTTTCTTCCCAGTTCATCATGGCAGCATTAAGAGCAAAATGTTCCAGGGAGTTCCCTGTAATATTACTAGGTCTTTCTTCATGAGTGGGATCCGACTCGACGGCACTTGGCTGGCTTGGCCTTAATAACAGGGGAGGTGTGTGAATGCTAAAATCAGAAATGAATGTGTTCAGTTAGATATTGTAACTCATTTTGTTTATTTTCATCAAAATTTTTACTCTGTTGAAAACCTTGGTTGTACAGTCATTAAGAGCTGTGGCTGCTAACAAACAAACAAAAACTGAATCCACTAGGTTGTTCTTGGAAACGCTATGGAGAGTTTTACTCTGTCCTATAGGATCATTATGAGTTTGAATCAACCTGGTGGCAACCTGGTAGGTTTTACGCTGTGGATATGGAAGATGGAAAACACATGCATTATTTGCCTAATACCATACGACTACAAGGCTACTTTCTATTAAATTCTATTGCAAAATGCTAATTTAGAAAGCAAAAAAAATGGAGATTAAATTGTCTTATGAAGTGAAATTGGTTCCTTTTTCTGTTTTAAAATTATTGAGACACACCTTGTCTGCAACAGGAAAATATATTATACTTGAAATACAAAAATGTGTCCTATATTATACAAGACAAAGTCATGGGATCTCCCTAAAACCAAACCCAAACTCATCGCCATTGAGTCAATTCTGACTCATGGCAACTGTCATGGATTGTCTTCCCCCAAAAATGTAAGTGTTGATTTGACTCAGCTGGGAGCCCCAAAATGATGCCATTCCTCCGATGTGTTATAAATCCTGCCTCTGTGATATTGATGATGGAGAACGGACTGCAGTTGTGTTAGTGAGGCAGGAGTCAAGCTATAAGCTTGTGGGATATAAGGGAGAGAAGTGAGCAGAGGAAGTTGGGAACCTCGTACCATCAAAAGAGCAGCGTGACTAAGAGCAGGCACAGCCCTGGACCTGAGGTTCCTGTGCTGAAATGCTCTCTTTGAACTTGGATTTAGCCTACCAGACTGTGATAACTTCTGTTATCGAATGGACTTGCAACTCATAAATGGATTTACAGCTTACTGCACTGTGACAAAGTTTTTCTTTGTGAAGCCTTCCATGGGTGCCATAGTCTGATAGAGCAGTACCAGTTGCTGTCATTAAGACAGCAACCCTACAGGACAGAGTAGAACTGCCCCGTAGAGTTTCCAAGGACCACCTGGTGAATTTAAACTGCAGACCTTTTGATTAGAAGCCTTTGAACTTAGCCACTATGCCACCACATCTGAAAAACCGTTGGGCTGACAGGCATGGTCTCGGAGAATATCTAGCTCAACTGGCATGACATAGATCATAAAAAAAAATTTCTACATTCTACTTTGGTGAGTAGAGCTCAGAATATTAAAAGCCTATGGCTGGCCCTTAGGATACTCCACTGGCTTCACCCCTGGGAAGAAGGAAAAATGAAGAAAACTAAAATACAAGATAAAGATCTGTCTGAAGGATTAAAGAACCAAATCTGTAAAGGCCTCCGGCAGACTGAATCCAGCAGAACCAGATGGAGCTTGGCTACCACCACTGGGCGCTGTGATGGAGATCAAAACCAGGCTTTCAAACAGAGCTAGGAAAAAAAAAAAAGGAGAACAAAATGCTAAATCAAAAATAAATCCAGCCTTGCTGGCCTGACAGAGACTGAAGAAACCTGGAGAGTATGGCCCTCAGACATTGCTTCAACTCAGTAATTGAGTCACTCCTTAGGTTCAGTCTTCAGCCAAAGGTTGTTGTTGATAGATACCATCAGGTCAGTTCTGTCTCATAGTGACTCTATGCACAACAGGATGAAAGACTGCCTGGTCTTGCACCATGCCCACAACTGCTTCTATGCTAAGCCCATCGCTGTAGCCACTGGGTCAATCCATTGTGTTAGGGCCCTCTTCTTTTTCATTGATCCTCTACTTTAGCAAGCAGATGTCCTTCTCTAGGGACTGATTCCTCCTGACAATATGTCCAAAGACTGTAAGATGCAGTCCAACTATCTTTGCTTCCAAAGAGCAGGCAAAGATGAGACAAGCCCATAAAACACAAGGAGACTAAAAGGGCAACTAGCCTAGCTGCAAGGACTAAAAGACAGAAGAGATAGGAAAGCTCATAACAAGGAAGCCTAGATTAAGAAGGAAAAATGCTGGTATGTTGTGGGGTTGTTAACCAATGTCATAAAACAATATATGTGCTAACTGTTTAGTAAGAATTTGTTTCTACAAGCTTCATCTAAAGCACAATTTAAAAAAAAAAATGCACCTTAGATTTAAAATTAAAATTAGAAGGGGAGAATTGAAGAAAGTATTGCCAGAATGTTCCAGTTTGGGAATTAGTCTGTGAAAATGGTGTAGAACCATACACTTTCTGAGGTTTGGGAGGAAAGAAAGTAACTCAACCATATTGAATAGACAGATAAGTTACTTGAGTCAATATCTATTAAACATTTTACATGGATCTGAATTAATCAGACCAAATGAATGAGGTACTGGATAGCAAACATAAAATTAGGGATAGCAAACATAAAAGTAGGTCTAAGATATAAAGGAAAGATCACTTAAAACTGGTGAAGACGAATTTCCCTTACCTTTTAGTTTTGTCGTATGCTATCCTGTCTTGCTAAGTAAAATTGATATAGTACCACGAGGGAGTAAAAAGGAATGTTATCAAAGAGAACATCATTTTAAAAACATCTAATATCCATGACTCTATTTTCACAGTGTACTCACCTAACAGCAATCTCAAACATACTTGAAGAAGTTATGTTTTATAATATTTATATTGCATTCTTGTTTCTTGTTGAATGTCCAAGAATCATTTAACTGAATATAATTTTTACTTTTTAGTAATCTAAATCAAATGTCAAATATTTCCTAGGTGATGGTCTGTTTGAAAGTAAAACGTGTCCCAAGGTTAGTTTGTTTTTGATACACGTTGTTTTTATCAAACAAAATGAATGTTGATTTTTCTGTTAAGAGTTTAAATATCCAAGAAAATCTTAAAGGAAAATAGAAAATGACTCCACTAGATATAATTTTCTAGCCAGCAGAACTAGAAATGTCCAAAACTAAAAATAAATTTTGTACCTAAAATTTCCATTATCTGTAAAAGCAGGGGAGAGTACATAATTAACCATGAAGCTGAAATATTGAGGAGTGGTAAGAAGAAAGTGCCTATCCATCAGTTTTCTTGTATCAGCCCTGATCCAGAGTGTGCTTGCATGCACGATAAAAATAGAAATTTTATTCCAAATTGCCAATGTGTAACTGTTTGGCAAACAGTTTCGATTAGTGTAAAATGATCCAATTAATGCACCCCACAAAGCACTAAGAACAAATACCAATATCAAATACCAGCTGTAGAAGGAAATCTTTGAAGTGTCTGTTTTGAACAGACTATTAACAACATGAAACTTAGCTAAAATGGAACCAACCAGATGTTAGCGCTTCAATACACCAAATAAGGACACATTGCTTTGCTATCAAAAAGGTAGCAGAAACTTCTCCTTTATGTAACTCAGTGCTGCCAAGGGAGTCACAGAGAGAGATTCTGATTTTCTGTGGGTTGTTTCTAATTATTTTTATATTTTGTGTTTTATTTAACTGTTGGCTGCCTTGCCGTGGTGAGCTCTGGGAAACGAGAAGTTACGTTTCAGAAGTCTATGTAACTTGGACTCTTGAACCCACTGAGGGAAGAAAGGGGGCGTAGGAATGCATTTTCAAGTGTGTAACTATTGAAGCAGTTCTTCGGGAGTAAGATTTAAAGATGTTCCTCTTTCATCATTCAAACACTTCCTTTTAGAAATCTTTAGTAAATGCAACCGTTGGCAATCAGTGAAAATACATGGTTTGAAAATGAGTCCTTCCTAGATAATAGGTGCTTTGCTCTGTGTATTCTAACTCAACCAACACTAAATAAAGCTGCCGTCCAGTCTGTTCCCAGACAGGTGGGTGGCCACCCTATACCCATCACTGTGGAGTCAGGTCTGACACATAGTGACCTTATGAGGTCAGAGTAGAACTGCCCCAGTTTCCAAGGAGCCCCCGGCGGATTTGAACTGCCGACCGTTTGGTTAGCAGACATAGCACTAACTCACTATGTCACCAGGCTTTCTAGTAACCCTATAGGACTGAGTAAGAGTCCCACAGGGTTTCCAAGGAGCAGCTGGCGATTCAAACTACTGACTTTTTACGGTTAGTAGCCACAGCTTTTAACTACTACGTCACCACGGTTTCTGTACCCTATAACTAGACTCCAGAGACGGTACACTGGGTTACGTGGTCTCAGTGACTATTACACAACCTAGAAGTTCGTAAATATACAGTGATGCAGGTTAAAAAAAAAAAAATCACCTGAATTTTCCTTGGAGATACTGTGTTTTGGCATTTCCTTGGAGATACTGTATTTTGGCATTTATTTTCTTTAGATAAAATTTACAGCTACATTATTTCAAGGCAAAGTTGCAATTACTTTTTTCTCTTGCAAGTAAAACCTTTCACTGAATTTGGGAAATGTAATACTGGAAAGAGCACATGGCTCTTTGAGCATATGTATCAGCCTTTGAGTTAACCAGCTCTGGAACAGGGCTAGGAGGTCTGACAGTTAAGTCCCTAATCTTAATTGCTCTAAACGCCACATACCTCATTGCTGAATATTACTGCGGTCACCTTACAAGTACCTAGTGTACCCTTCAAAGCAATTTTGGAACTCTTTATGGAATGGGCATTGCTCGTGGTGGCACGTTTGCACAGTTGTCACAATCAGCCAGCGTTTGAAACTCTGTGAGTTGAGAAGGATGATGTTTACTCTGCGCTGGTGGGCAAGAGACAGAGAGGATCAGTTTCTCCAAAATCGGCCTCCCCAAAATTGAGACTAGCTGGAGGTTTTACACAAGAAGAGGATAAGAATTTAAGGAACCTGTAGAAATGTAATCTTTTTGGGGTGGTTACAGTGTTCACATGTCAGATGTGTCAACACCGTATTTGCTGTTTTGGTCCCGGAGGTGATCGGGCTATCATGTGATCTCCCAGCACATTCCTTCATTTTTCTGTTAATGAGATTTAATTTATTTGCACTTGTTTTCCCACAGTCCTAAAGAGAGCATAGACTAATTTTTCACCTTGAGAGAAACTAAGGGAAACAAGGGATTCACGCTTACTGACAGAATCAGGAAACAAAATGGTGCAGGTCAAGTTCAAGATGCTGTCCTGTATTTTACTCTGCCTGTTCCAACTTCAAAACATATAGGTTTATACTTAAAATATTTCTTAATGTAAAGAAATATTTTGGATCTTTTGAAGCAGTTATAATGACCTTTGATTAACAAAGAGTACATTCTGTACACACTCTTGCTAGCATTTGCCCTAAGTTAAGCTCTATGTGATGTCAAATATGTTTTATAACTAAATTCTGTGGTGTTGTCTGTAACCTTGACAGAATCTTACTTTTTCTCTTTTCCTTTGAGTCCAAATTCTCTAATGAACTTTGGAGTTACACATCTCCTGTAGTTCAAATAACTCCTGAAGAAGCTAGTAGCTTTGGTGATGAAATAGCCTTAAGCTATTTTGCCTTTTCAGTAGATTTGTATGTGAGAAGCGCTGTATCTCAATTGAAATGTTTCTCTATTCCTTCCTGCTTGTCATCAGGTATAATATAAATCAGTTCTTATCCTAAACCTTTACTTAACAGGATCTCATTTATGTGGTGGACATGCCCATGAGGAAACTACCTTACCTGCTGTGACTTCCTGTCAATTTCTAACCTTTGATCTTTTGTCCTTGTGCAAACATGTCAGGTGTCAGGAGTAGCTCTAACTTTCCTTTATCCAAAAATAGAGCACACAGATATGCTTATGTTTCTTTTCAACCACAATTGGTATCTTTGTCTAAAGAATTCCTCACCTTCAGTGCAAAAGCATAAAATAGAAGAAAAGCAAACATACCAGTAATAATGCTTATAATCGCAAACTTATTTGCAACAAATTTGTTTATGGACTTTCTTTGTTCCACTTAAGCTTGATGTTTTATTTACTAAGTTTGTCTTCCAGAACTTTAAGTTTCCTCAACTCTGCCTTATTCTGGTTACCAAGATATACGATTGTTCATTTACTTTCTTGTCACCCTTGAACAGCAATGCCAGAAGAACCTTTTGTCTTAAGTGTCTCCACTTCAAAAATTTTGCCTGGTTTCATTGCTTCCCCAGTTCCCTGATGACACAAAAACTATAGATCTTATCATTGCCCCGTGATTTACACAATGAGCAGTATTCACTTGCATTACCAAAATAAACAACTTTTTATGAATTTCTACATAAAGCCATAAGTGTCCAGTGTATACCTCTTAAAGACACACCTACCCACATTTGACTATTCAAAGTTCTTCTGGATTTTTCAAAGCCATTTTTTTTCAAAAGATTTTTCTTGCATACATTTGGGTTACACTGAACATAACATATAATATTAAAATACAGAAACTGATAAAGCCACATAAATGTTATATGATCATGAGTAAAATATTTGTCCATGGGGAGCTTAGAATGCTTACGTTATTTATATGAAATCTCACATATTAACAAATTACACTTTATAACACCCCCTTTCAGGTTTTCATCAGAATATAATGCAAAGTATCTAATGTCTAAAACACCTCATATATTGTCTCCACCAAAATACAGTTTTTGTTTCTGTGACAAAGTGCATGACTTTAAGCAGAAAAGAAAGAGTTCTGATGATGTAACCATCCTTGGAAGTCAGAAAAGAAGAAAAATATATGGAAAAATTCTTTTAGGATAAAATAAAATTTTTAGAAACAAAGGGGCCAGCCAAGGCAGTGGTCAAATAAATGAAGTTTTCTAATAGTTGTATTCCCCATAAATGGAAGGTGAGAATCAGAAGTTCAGCTCTGTCTTATAAATAAGCATTCTACAGAGGGGGAAAAAAAGACAGTGACATTAACTAACAAGAACACCAGGAAATTCACATTATTTGTATGCATTGATTGATGGATTTAATAGCAATGAATTTTTTTCTTTTTTATTGTAATTTAGGTAAAAGTTTGCCAAACAAAATAATTTCTCTTTAAACAGTTAATTCACAAATTGTTCTGTGATATTGGTTGCTGGCCCTGTGATGTGTCAGAACTTCTCCATCACAACTTTCCTGTTTCCATTCATCCAGTTTTTATGTACTTTCTTGTCTACACATCTTTGCTTTTGAGCTGACGTGCCCATTTGTCTCGTGTAAGTGACTGAACTGTGAAGCACATCCCTCATGTGTTACCGGTGGCCCTGTAAACCTGACTAATCTTTGCCTGAAGTGTGAACCTCAGGACTGATGTTAGTACTGAGTTAAAAGGGTTTCTTCTGAGGGCCATGCTCTTGGGTTTTCACTAGTATCTCTCAGACCAGCAAGCTTGGTCTTTTATTGTGTGTGCACATGAGGGTGTGTGTGTGAGTGTGTGTATTTGAATTTTTTCTGCTGTGATCCCTGCTAGAGCAGTTGGTAGTGCTAACCAGGTACCACCTAGTTGCACTGCACTCAGTTAGGTGGAGGTTGTGTTAGTTGTGATACCTTAGTCTTTAGGACTAGTCTTTCCTTTGCATCTTTGGTTTTTGTCATTCTCCTTTGCTCCAGCTGGGATGGAACCAGCAGACACATCTTAGCTGTATCACATGTCTAAGACCTGGTCATAACTTACCACAGCTTGCTGGAGAATACATTCTTTATGGACTCTTTTATGCCTGATATCCTGAGGCTACAGTGGCCAGCCCTCCATGCTATAGCTCCGTTTCTCAGGGCATTTAGATATGTCTATGAAGCTTCTATGACTTTGCTCTAGTCAAGCCACACTGCCTTCCCTAGTACTGTGTACTGTCTTAACCTTCACCAAAGATATCACTTATATACTGTCTAGTTAGTTGTGATGGTTAAGATTGCGTGTCACCTTCGCTGGGCTGTGATTCTCAGTGTTTGGCCAGCTGTATAATATTTTCACTGAGCTGATGGAATCTTCTGGCAGAAGCAGGGTCTGTAGTGGCTAACTGCACCCTCAGCCTTCATCTCTCTGCCTCCTGCCACCTACCTTCTGCCTGTTCACCTTGACAAGGTTTTGCATTGTGGATCCAGAAGCTGCATTTTCTTGTTTTCTTGATGTCCAGTTCTGAGACTGGAGCTAGTAGCTCATAGGATTCATCAGTCTTCACAGCCTACCAGTAAGAGTCCTGTTCCCTGAACTGCTGATCCTGGATTCACCAGCCCCTGCAGCTACGTTAACCAGGAGAATTCTTACAGTCTCATGCTGCATCTTGGGATTCAGGAACATTAGAGCCTATGAGAGGGTATCTTGCTCTCTGACTTACTTACCTTTGGTTCACCAGCTTCTGCAGCTATGTGAGGCTAGTATTCCAACCCACATCTTGGAACTTTTCTGCCTGTACAACCATTTGAGCTTTTTCTTTTACATAAATCTCTTTAGATATGCATTTGTATACTTGACTGGTTTTGCATCTCTAAAGAGCTCAGTCTAAGACTTTAGTGTTGTTCCTTCCCTACTCCTGCCCTCCGTTCTTTCTTCTTGTATAGAAATACTATCATGTGTGTTTATAATAGCATGCTTATACAGTGTTTGTCCGTTTGTGACTGACTTATTTCATTCAGCATAATGCCCTACAGATTCATCCATGTTGTGAGTTAGTCGTTCTGGAGATTCATCATTGTTCTTCACCATTGAGAAGTATCCCATTGAGTGTATGTACCGTAATTTGTTTATCCATTCTGTTCGTGGACATTTAGGCTGTTTCTATCTTTTTGCTATTGTGAACAATGCTACAGTTAAAAAAAGATGTGAATATATCTACTCATCTGATGGCTCATGTTACTCTAGGATATATTTCTAGTGGTGGAATGGCTTGATAGTATTCTTTTTTTTTTTTTTTTTGCTTTTTAAAGTAGTGTCTTTGTTTTCTGAAAATGGTTGTTCCATTTGGCATTCTCATCCACAGTTCTTAAGAGTTCTCATCTCCCTGCAGCCTCTCCAGACTCTGTTATTTTCTTTTTTAAAATTCATTCCAGTCATGTTGGGGTGAGATATATCATCAGAGTTTCGATTTGCATCTCTGTAATGACTAGTGATCTTGAGAATTCCCCTGTGTGTCTCTTAACTACCAGACTGTTCTTTCTTTGAAGTGTCTACTCATATCCTTTGTCATTTTTCAATTGAGTTATTTGTCTTTTTATTATAGACATAATAGATTCTCCTACAGATTTTAGAGATTGGATCTTTGTTCTACATGTCATAGCCAAAAAAAAAAAAAAAATCCTAATCTGTAGGTTCTCTGGTTACTTCTTTCGTGAAGTCTTTTGATGAGGATAAATGTTTGAATTTCAGGAAAATGCATTTGTCTAAGTTGCCTTCTGGTGTTTGTATATTGTTAATTATCGTTATATGTTGCTTGTGCTGCATATTAGGACCCCCTGTTTGCTCCTGTTTTTTTTTTTTTTTTTCTATCTTGTTCTTTGTATCCAGTTTTTAGTTTTATATTTAGGCCTTTGATCCACTTAGAATTTGTTTTTGCTTGTAGTGGGAGATATGGGCCCTGTTTCATTTTTAGCAGATGAACACCAGTTTTGCCAGCACCATTTGTTTAAAAGACTGTTTTATTTCCCATTTTTGTGGATATTTCACCTTTGTTAAATCAGCTGACTATAAGTGGACAGATTTATGCCTGGATACTAAGCTTTTTTTCTACTGTACAATGTGTCTGTCAATTCTGATAGTTATCAAATACTGTCTGAAATATGCCATGAACATTGTTTTAGCTTACTTCTTCAAAAATATAACAATATACAAGTAATGCCCACAATTTTTAAACAGTAAAACATGAAAACATATACAATAAGTTGATACTTACAAACAGATATTGGGAATTACACAATGTTCAAATACAAATGCATACAAATATGCACAAAAGAATACAAATGGTAAACATAAAACCAATGTATATACTTTTTTCTATACAATAACCACAATAATTGATAAAAATTATTGAATGTGAACCAAAAGCAGATAAATCTAAGTCCATTGCCATCAAGTCGATGCCTACTCATGGTTACCCTACAGGACTGAGTAGAACTGCCAAATACTGTTTTCAGAGGCTAATGGATTCCAACTGCCAAATTTTGGTTAGCAGTTGAGTTCTTATCCATTGTGCCACCAAGCTTATAGAATATAGGCCAAGCATTAAATAACTGGCTTATCAACACTGTCTTATTTCATCTTTAACAAACTTCTGTAAGAAGATACACATGTTGGTCCCATTTTTTCCATTGCAGTAGGTTGATTAACAAGTAAATTAAATGTTTAACACCTTTTCTTAGCAAATAGACAGAAGTAGCCTCTGAATTTACATTGTTCTTCTCTAACTTCCATGCTAAGCTCACTAAACGGATTGAGTTGATTGATTTTTTTCTAAATATTTCAGTAGATAAATTTAACATTGGATCACTAGAAAATTGCTTAAATTTTCTTCTAAAGTTAGAATGTATAGAGACAGAATTGTCTTCTAAATTTAGAATGTATAGAGACAGAATTTTCTTCTGCCTAGATTTTCTTTTACGTTTTTTAACTTTTTAATTTTTATTAATTACAGTAAAAGAATAAATTTCCAACATCTATCGATTATGTCATCTATGATAAACCCTCAGACCCCCACCCACCCGTGTAGTCAACACAGTCATTTTCCTCTGCAGATAAATCAAACAGTGTCTAGATGGTTCACAGGCAGCAGACTATAATTATTCATTTAAAGAAGCAGTCTACAAATGCTCCAGAAAATTCTCAAAATAAAGCTTCAAAGAATTTCCCAGATGAAGAAGCTGTTCTGAATTTATCAGAGGTTGACTATGAAAGATTTATATGTAGAACCCTCCTAGGGATTAAACAAAATACAGTAGAATAAAATGAAAAATTTAGTAAGCTATTTGTACTGATGGAACATCAGAGATATGAAGTACATCAGATGAATAACAAAATTACAGAAGTAGATAATTCAATCTAAAGCCAAAAGAGTAGGATTAAACAGATAGAAGTTAGACTCAGTGACCTTGAAGACAGAGCAAATGACACCAGCATTTATGAGGTGAAATCAGAGAAAAGAAGAAAAATGAAGAAGCGTTAAGAACCATGTGGGACTTCATTAAAAGGAATAATTTACGTTTAATTGGAGCTCTTGAATAAGGGTGGAATAATGACAGTATAGAGAGTATTAGTGTAGAGATGCTGGCAGAAAACTTTCCTGTTATTATGAGCAAAGAGAACATAGGTATCCAAGATGTTTATCAAACACTACAAAAGCTAGACCCCAAAAGGAAGATACCAAGACATATTGTAGCCAAAATCAAGCTTAATAAGCTGAAACATAAACAGATGCTTCTGAAGGCAGCAAGGCTCAAAGCAAAGCTAATGCTCTGAGGGAAATCTTGTATGCTTTTGTCTGACTTCTCTGCCAAAACAATGCTGACTAGAAAACAGCAGGCAGGCACATTCAAAGCTCTGAAGGAGAAAAAACTTCCATCCAAGAATTATTTATCCTGCAAAGTTGTCTATTAAATATAATGGTGAAACTGAGACTTTTGAAGATATAGAGAAGTTGACAGACTTCACAAAAACTAAACCAAAATTGCATGAAATATTGAAAGAAGCTCTTCCCTTAGAAAAACAGAACCATTGAATGTATATTCAAGGTGACAATTCAGGACACAACATCAAAATTCTGATCAGTTAAAGTTACAAAGCTTAATCAAAGCTACAATATTAAAATGAGGGAATCTGTGATCTTATCATGACAACTATAATACGGTTACCTTAAAAGAGGGATGCACTACAATAGTTATAGTCATTTCAGATGCAGAGGAAGTTTAAGAGTTATGCAGTAGTTAAAATTGGGTTTAATCTTAGTATGTTAAGGGGGATAATACATGTAGCCATAAAGCAAATTAACAGTGTATTGTACCAAAATAAGAACTGCAATACAGGAGTCTAACAAACACAAAATCAACACTGAAACAATAACTCATAAAGAAGAATGGCCCAGAACAGAACATTAAGAGCAATATAGAAAACATCAACATAAAATTAATTACATCAAAATGATGGCACTAAGCACATACCTATCAATAATTACACTGAACGTAAATGGACTGAACACTCCAGTAAAGAGACAGTGACACCCTGCATCAAAAGACACAACCTGTCTATGTGTTGCTTACAAGAAACATACCTTTGACTTAAAGATATGAACAAATTGAAAATTAAAGGATGGAAAAATATGCATTAAGCTAACAACATACAAAGAACAGCAGACGTGGCAATATTAATCTCAGATAAAATAGATTTTAGTGTAAAATCCACCATCATGGACACGGATGGTTACTATTTATTGCTGAAAGGTTCAACACTCAAGCAGGACTTAATACTATTAAACATTTATGCACCCAATACCAGACTACCTAAATACATTGAACAAATACTGACAACACTGAAAAATGAGACATGTCATTCCACAATAATAGTTGGAGACATCAGCACTCCGCTTTCAGTTACAGATAGATCATCCATAAAACAGCTCAGTAAAGACACAGAAGATCTTATTCAATCAACCAACTTGACCTTATCAACATATACAGATCTTTTCATCCATCAGCAGATAAGTACATCTTATCTTATGCATGTGGAATATTCTCCCGAATAGACTATGTGTTAGGTAATAAAGCAATTCTCTATAAAATTCAAACCATTGATTTACTGCAGAGTATCTCCTCGGACCACAGAGGTGTAAAGGTTGAAATCGATAACAGAAAATTCATAGGTAGAAATTCAAACTTATGGAAACTGAGCAACACTTTGCTCAAAAATGTTTTGGATTATAGAAGAAATTATGGATAAAGCAAAGAAATTTATGGAATCAAATGAGCATGAAAACACATCCTACCATAAACTATGAGATACAGTAAAAGCAGTGCTCAGAGATCAGTTTACCTCTATAATCACATGTCCGGAAAGAAGGGTCCAAATTAAAGAAAGAGAGCAATAGAAAAACCCATTAGGCACCAGAAGAAAACAGATCATAAGGATTAGAGCAGAACTCAATGAATTAGAGAATAGAAAAACAGTTGAAAAAAATAACAAAACCAAAAGCTGGTTCTTTGAAAAGATCAACAAAATTGATACACCACTGGCTAAACTTACAAAAGTAAAACATCAGAAGATACAAATAACCCAACTAAGAAATGAGATGGGAATCATAACAAGAGACTCAGCTGAAATAAAAAATATCTTAACAGAATACTGTGAAAGGCTGTACTCTAACAGCTTTGAAAACCTAGGAGAAATGGACAGATTTCTAGATTATATGACTCACCAAAATGATCACAAAGAGAAGTAGATCAACTTAATAAATCTATCACAAAGGAAGAGATTTACAAAGTCATCAAAAATCTACCAACCAAAAAAAGTCCTGGCCCAGATAGCTTCACTGGAGAATTCTACCAAACTTTTAGAGAAGAGTTAACTCCAATACTATTGAAGCTATTTCACACCATAGAAAGGTATGGCATACTTGCAAATTTGTTCTACGAAGCCAGCATAACCCAACCCTGATACCAAAGCCACTGAAAGATCCCACACACAAAAAAGAAAATTACAGACCAATATCACTCGTGAACCTAGATGCAAAAAGATTCAACAAAATTCTAGCCAAGAGAATTGAAAAGCATATTAAAAATAATAATAATAATTCATCATAATCCAGTTGGTTTCATTCCAGGGGTGTAAGTCTGGTTCAACATCAGAAAAACAATTAATGTTTCAACCACATTAATAACACAAAAGATAAGAATCATCTGATTTTGTCTTATACTTTTAATGTTACTTAAAAATTGCCATTACTGTAACACAGAAGCATCTCTAAGGATATGCCAAGGGTGGGTGGCGGGATACAGCACACACCACCAATATCAAACTGCAGTGGCTCTTACAACATATTTTACCACTTAGTTTTAAAGGTCACTTGTATGCTCACAAAATGCAAGTTTAAAAGGTTAGATTCCATGAAGCTTTAAATAGACAATCAGACTTTTGTTTGCATTGGCTTTATTCAGGGTCATTTTCATTCTTCCATCTCACTAGGAACCTCTTCAAGAAATTTCTGCTTGGTTTTCCTTCAGAAGAAAGCCAAAGGCAAAGTACCAGGGAACTATTTTAAAATTTATCAATAATCTAAAGGAAAAATAAAAGTGATTATCTCTGTACAGCCAAATTTAATCCATTAGAAGAGGTTTATAATAATTAATGTTGCATTAAAATATGCCTGCTATCTAAAATTACACTTGAATTATTAACCCATTATCCTGTTGCTGATTGAAAATTCTATGAAATACAAAAAACAAAAAATGATTATTTTTAAATATCTGCAAGTTGGTAGTACATTTTTTTTCTTACAAAATGCTACTTGTTTTGTTGGACTTAATATACAAGGTGATTAACTGCATAATACTTTTTCTTTTTCTTTTTTTGAGTTGAAAAAGTGTTTTGTAATGAAGGCAAAAATCCTTTAATTTCTCCTGTAGATCTGTATGTTTTCACAAGATCAAATGTATGTTACTTTTTAATTTGGCAACACCAGATTCACCACAGCTGTCAAAAATGATGTCTAGAGAGGCTGAGTCATGATGGCAGACTAAACACATGTCTCCTTAAATCCCTCTGGAAACCAAGACCTGAACTGATCATTAAAAGGCACCTTCTGGATACCTAATGATCCCTAGGACATGACAGAGGGCTGTTAATTTTGACTTCATACCATGGGATGGAAAACTTCCTTTCTTTTGCTGTCCCCCACTGTTGGAGAGTGCTGAATTTCAAGGACCAAAGGTAACTCACCATTTTAACTTTTTTTTTCTCTGTCTTAGTAGTTGGGAAGAGCTAGGTCCTGACTAGCAGCTAATCTCAGATGCATAGCTGGTGGGATTGGTGGGTGAAATTGCCACACTTTGAGAGCCCAGCTTTGAACTCTGTGCATCTTGGCACTTTTGGCCTCTCTTTCTGCCTCTGCCATTGAGTAGCCAGTACAGAGGCAGGTGACAAGCTTGTGCAGGGAGCCTCTAACACAGAGGCCTCAGCTGGACCTAATTCTTAGCCTGGGAGGCAGCATCTCCCCAAAGGAGAGCACTTTTCAGGCAGAAAAGAAATATTTTACACAGTATTGACTATGGCTAGGGCCCAATAGCAGAGGCCAGATGGGCAGTAGCCTTCCCGTATATGAAACTAGTTCATAACATCTGGGTTTGGATATAAAGGGGCTTATTTTACCAGCTGTGAAGAGAAATCAGTACAACTGAAAACCTGACTCACTTTGTGAATTGTCAGCTACCTTCTACCATTGATTTTAAGACAGCCTGGAGAAACAACTGCAGTCCATCCTCACAGCATGTCTCCCAGCCTTTGCTGACTCACATGATGCCCCAAAAGCAACAAACTCTGGATAAAAGAATAACTAGGAAATCACCAATGTCTTCAGAAGGCCACCAAAGAAACAACCAAAGAAATTTCCAGATGAAGAAATCTTTCAGAAACTATTGGAAAATGAATACAAAAGAATTACATAGAGAGCACTTCTAGACCTTATACAAAACACAGCAGAGGAAAATGAAAAATTAAGCAAGCTGGTCAATCTGTTGGAACACCAACAGATCTGATGGAAATGCAACAGATCAAGAACAAAATCAAAGACATAGAAACGTCAATTCAAAGCCAAGAAAACAGAATGGGACAAATGGAAAACAGACTTTCTGACTAGAGAGACAGAGCTACTGACTCCAGCATCTATGAGGAGAAATCAGGGAAAAAAAAAGAAAAATGAAGAAGCATTAAGAAACATGTGAGACTCTGTTAAGAGGAACAATCTGCTACAAACTGGATTTCCTGAACAGGGCAAGACACCTGAGAACACAGAGAGTATAGTTGCTGAGCTGCTGACAGAAAGCTTCCCAGAAATTAGGAAAGAAGGGAATATAAATATCCAAGATGCATATTGAATGCCAGTCAATATAGATCACAAAAAAGAAGACTCCAAGACATATTATAATCAAGCTTAACAAAATGAAACATAAGCAGAAACTCTTAAAGGCGGTAAGACTCAGAGCAAAGCTAACATTCAGAGGGAAACCCTGCAGGATTTTGTCAGATTTCTCAGCACAAAAAATTCTGGCACAGAGATAGTGGCATGAGATGTTCAAAGCTTTGAAGGAGAAGAACTTCCAAACAAGAATTATGTATCTTGCAAAACTATCTTTCAAATATGAAAATGAAATAAAAACATTCACAGATAAACAGAAACTCAGAGACTTTGTAAAAACCAAACCAAAGCTACAAGAAATACTGAAAGAATATGTTGGCTTAGAGGAACAAAACCACTAATTTATATTTTAGAAGTAAATACAGGACACATCACCCAGAAACCTACTCAGTTAGGGAAGGCTCCAAACTCAATCAAAGCTATAATAGTGAAAGAAATGATCCAGTGATCATATTGTGAATATTATGATGTCATCACATTGAAAAGAGGGATATACTACAGTCGTTATAGTCTTTCCAGATGGAGAGAAAGTTGACAAGACTTTTAGTAATAAAAATTGAGCTTACATATAGTTTATTAAGCAGGATCATAGGGGCAGTTGTAAAGTACAATAAAGATGCAACATACCATATCAAGAAATGTAATACACAAGTCTCAACAACCACAAAACTAACCCTCAAAAAGGTGAAAAATCAACTCATGAAGAAGAATGTTGCAGAACAGATTAATAAGAACAACAGAGAAAACATCAACACAAAAATAAATATGTCACAATGGCAGCACTGAACACTTACCTATCAACAGTTCCATTGAATGTGAATGAACTGAATGTTCCAGTAAAGAGACATCAAGTGACATCTTGGATCAAAAGACATTACTCATCTATATGTTGCCTACAAGAAACTCACCTTAAAGATAGGAACAAATTGAAAATTAAAGGATGGAAGAATATATATCAAGCTAATAATGAACAAAGAAGAGCAGGTGTGGCCATTCTAATCTCAGAAAAAATTGATTTTAATATAAATCCACCATCATGGACAAGGATGAACACTATGTATTGCTGAAAGTTTCAACACACAAGCAGGACTTAACAATATTAAATACTTACACACCTAATATTAGAGCACCTAAATATGTTGAAGAAACACTGACTACACTCAAAAATGAGATAGATCACTCCACAATAATAGTGGGAGACTTCAACACTCCACTCTCAATATTAGACAGATCATCTAGAAAGAAGCTCAATAAAGACACAGAAGACCTTATTGCCACAATTAACCAACTAGATCTCATCGACATATACAGAACTTTCTACCCATCAGCAGATAACTACACCTTCTTCTCCAATACACGTAGAACATTCTCCAGAATAGACCACGTGTTTGGACATAAAGCAATTCTCAACAAAATCCATACCATTGAATTAATGCAAAGCATCTTCTCAGATCACAAAGCCATAAAATCCGAAATCAAGAGCAGAAAAAAACACAGATAGAAAGTGGAACTCATGGAAACTGAACAACAACTTGCTCAAAAAGTCATGTGTTATAGATGAAATCAAGAGTGAAATAAAGAAACTGATGGATCCCAATGAGAATGGAAACACTTCCTACCAGAACCTATCGGATACAACCAAAGCAGGGCTCAGTGGTCAGTTTATCTCTATAAATGCACGCATCTGGAAGGAAAAAAGAAACCAAATCAAAGAACTAACGCTACAGCTTGAAGAAGTAGAGAGAGAACAGAGGAACCCCTTAGGCACCAGAAGGAAACACAACATAAAGATTAGAGCAGAACTAAATGAATTAGAGAATGGAAGAATGATTTTAAAAATTGAAAAGACCAAAAGCTGATTTTTTGAAAAGTTCAACAAAATTGACAAGCCATTGGCTAAACTTACTAAAGAAAAACAGGAAAGGAAACAAATAACCCAAATAAGAAATGAGAGGGGAGTTGTCACAATAGATCCAACAGAAATCAAAAATATCATAGCTGAATACTATGAAAGACTGTACTCTAACAAATTTGAAAACCTAGAGGAAATGGACAAATTCCTTGATTCACATCACCTACCAAAATTATCATAAAGTGATGCAGAACAACTTAATAAAACCATCACAAAGAGCTTGAAAAAGCCATCCCCAAACTACTAACCAAAAAAAGCCTGGGCCCAGATGGCTTCACTGCAGAATTCTACCAAGCTTTTAGAGAAGCATTATCTCCAATACTACTATTTCACAGTACAGAAACAGATGGAATACTCTCAAATTCATTCTATGAAGCCAGCATAACCCTGGGACCAAAGCCAAGAGATCAAATCAAAAAGGAGAACTACAAATGGATATCACTCATGAATCTAGATGCAAAATTTTTCAACAAAATTCTTGCCAATAAAATACAACAACATATCCAAAAAATAATCCATCATGACCAAGTTGGACTCATACCAGGGATACAATGCTGGTTCAGCACCAGAAAAAGAATTAATGTGATCAAACACACAAATAACTCAAAAGACAAGAATTGCCTGATTTTGTCTATTGATGCAGAAAAGGTATTTGATAAAGTCCAACACCCATTCATGCTAAAACCTCTTCGCAAAATTGGAATAGACGGCAACTTCCTCAATGCAACAAAGGCCACTTATACAAAGCCAACCACCTACATCATTCTGAATGGAGAGAGACTGAAACAATTTTCCTTGAGAACAGAAACTGGACAAGAATGCCGATTCTCACCTCTCCTATTCAACATTGTACTAGAAGTTCTAGCCAGAGCATAGACAAGACCAAGAAATAAAGGACATCTGCATCAGCAAAGAAGAAGTAAAAATCTCCCTATTTGCAGATAATATGGTTGTATATGCAGAGAATCCTAAAGAATTTGTAAGTAAACTACACAAACTGATAGAAGGGTTCAGCGAAGTCTCAGGATACAAGTTAAACATAAATGAATCTGTAGGGTTCCTTTATATCAACAGCAAGATTTTAATGAAAAAATCACATCACTACCATTTACTACAGCCCCTAAGAAGATAAAGCACCTAGGAATAAATCTAGCTGGAGAAATAACAGATCTTTACAAAGAGAACTACAAGACCTTACTACAAGAAACTAAGAGAGACTTACATAAATGGGAAATGCTATCCTGCCCATGGATAGGAAGACTGAACATTGTGAAAATGTCTGTTTTACCCAAAGCAATCTACTTAAATAATGCAATCCCAATACAAATTCTAGTGACATTTTTAAATGAGATGGAGAAACAAATCACTAACTTTGTCTGGAAAGGGAAGAAGGCTCAGATAAGTAAAGCACAACTGAAGAAGAACAACACACCAGGAGGCCTTCTCACATTGGAACCTAGTACACTGGCACAGTAGTTAAAACAGTCTGGTTCTGGTACAAAAAAGAGACAGATATATCAATGGAACAGAATTGAGACCTCAGAGATGACACCATCTTCCTATGAACAGTACATATTAAGCAAAAGTCCTAAGACATTAAACTGGGGTAAGAACAATCTCTTCAGCAAATGGTGCTGATAAAATTGGATATCCATCTGCAGTAAATTGAAACAAGACTAATATCTTATACCTTACACAAAAACCAACTCAAACTGGGTAAAAGACCTAAACATCAAAACCAAAATGATAAAGCTCATCCAACAAAAAGCAAGAACAATGGAAACTTTAATACACAACGTAGACAGACTTCAAAATCTGTCAAACCACAAACAGCAGAAGAGAAAATAATAAACAGGGACTACTAAGAATCAAACACTTTTGCTCATCCGAAGACTTTATTAATAGAATTAAAAGGCCACCTACAGAACGGTAAAAAATGTTTGGCAAGTGTATGTCAGACTGATCTCTGTAATCTATAAGGTACTACAAAATACCAATAAGAAAAAGATAAATCATCCAATTAAACAATGGACAAAGGAGATGGACAGACAACTCTCTGAAGAGGAGATCCAGGCAGCCAAAATACATATGCAGACACATGTTCACGATCATCAGCTGTTAAAGAAATTCAAATCTAAACTATAATGAGATACCATCTCACCCCAACAAGGTTGGCCATAATCCAAAAAAACACAAAACAGCAAATGTTGGAGAGCATGAGGAGAAATTAGAACCCTCCTACACTGTTGATGGGATTGCAAAATGATGCTACCTCTTTAGAAAGCAATCTTGTGCTTCCTTAGAAAGCTGGATATAGATATCCCATTTAACCCAGTAATTCTACTACTTGGAATATATACTACAGAATCAAGGCTGTTCACACCAACTGATACATGCACACGAGTGTTTATTACTGCATAGTCCACAATAGCAAAAAGATGGAATCAACCCAGATGCCCAACAACAGAGGAATGCATAGGTAATCTATGGTGTATATACTTAATGGAACACCATGCAATGATAAAGAACAATGATGATCTTAGGAAACATCTCATAACCTGGTTTCAACTGGAGGATATTGTGCTGAGTGAAAGTAGTGAGCAACAAAAGGATAAATATTGTATGAGACCCCTATGCTAAGAACTTAAAAACAGACTCATGCATTGAAGAAAAGATTCTTTGACTCCTGCAAGTGTTGGAGCGAGGGAGGGTGAGGGGGGTTTAGATTAGATAGCTGATAGAAATTTGGTTGGGTGAAATCTGTGACAGCACACACTAGAAAGAAGATCAGTATTAAATGTACTTCAACATAACATGATTACTCCTCCCATCTTAACCCAGTATTGCAAGGACAGAGTAGCAGGGGCAGGGACTGGGGACCATGCTGTCAGGGGAAATCAGAGCCAATTGGCACAACTAGCATTTTGCGAAGACAGCCTTCTGCACTGCAGTTTGGTAGTGGTGTCTGGGATCTTAAAATCTGCCAAGCTGCCATCCCAGGGTACAGCAAATGGTTCCAACTCAGCACGAATGGATGATCACCAAGGACCGAAATGACACGGGGGAAAGAGAACCCAGAAGACAGACAGACCCACATGAACGGGTGACTATATTGACTTGTGACAGGAAGAACTGAATGGTGCCCAGCCACCATCAGTGAGAGCCATGACGGAGCTCACAAAGTTGAGTCTCACTTGCAACACAAGAATAAAAAGGGGTACACCCTGAGACCTCCACTAAAAGATTTCAATTGATGGCCCAGGTGCCTCAGATTTCCTCTGGGACCATGGCCCCTAATGGATGTCAACTGTTCGTACAGGAATGGATTGGACTTGGTGACACAGAGTGACCATATCATGTGTGCAATTTATGGCTCTATTGCATCCGTAAGATGTTGTCCTGCTGACTTATTATTGGAGGCAGGGGAGTAGCTGAAGCGGGGGTATAGGTGATTGTTGGGAGGATAAAACATGTATGGAGCAGAGAGGAAGAATGTGCTGTCACTGTGCCGGGAGAGCAGTGGGAGCTGCATATAGGTGGGCATACAAATTTATATGAGAATGTACATTTTCAGTTAATTACAATAAAAAAATTTAAAAAATAAAATGAATTGGAACTCAGAGTTGTTTTGCATTTCAGCCTTTGTTTTATCTACAGAGAGCCACAGACACAGCATTTTGTTACAAGTTGAAGTCTAATTTGCTGTAGATTGCAAGTTCCCATACAGTAGGAACTATGTCTTCAGTGTGTACTCTCAGAACTTTATGCATCATGCACTGCGGGTGTTCAAGAAGTATTTAACAACAACAATAACAAAAAAAAATGGTGTCTGTATTTTTGTATGTATGCCCTCATCCCAATTAAGAATGAGAATTTCTAAATTATCTTGAAATGTTAGGAACTCAAATGATTCACATCAACAGACAAATACGAGACTGGTAAGAACCATTTCTAATAATTGCATTGAGTACTTCTTTTTCCCTCTTTGCCTGTTTCCAAAGAGTGTGATGAAAATGGTCTTATTAGAGGAAGTATGATTGTAAGTCATAAGTAAAGTGAAAATAGCAAACATAAGCAAATAAAGAAATAATAAGATATAAAACCCAAAGGAATTTAAGAAGATCAGAGAAAATGGTTAGCTGTCTTTGTTCTCTGCTGCACACTGGGAAAATCCAAAGCCCTGAAGTCTTAAAGAAAGCACTGCATGGCAAGCTCCACAATACAGGTGGATAACTGAAGACCACAGTCTTTGACATTACCTTCCAAGAATATGTATAAGACCATATGCCATTCATCTTTGAAACTGTTAGATGATTGGTTTAAATCCTTTGTATCATCGGATGTTGAAACTATTGAACAGGTTTAACAAACAGACATGGTTTTCTACAACAAGGTCTTTTTGTGGAATCTGTTGTACAAGGTTCCAGGGAATGGGGTAAATAAATCTAACTTAGCAACAAACCATCCATCTGTAAACTACGATGACATACATGGTGCAATTTCACAAGATTTTAAACTCATGATTCTGCATCACAGTGACTTGAGTAGACTGTCCAGTATGGTTCCATGTTTGTTATTTTATTATCTGCATTACGTTCTTTGGTAAAAGTGACTAGAAAAGCAAACTAAAGTATAATTGCAGAGAGCACTGTTCATTCATATGCACATTGTATTTACCACTCTGCCCAGAAAATATGCCTAATTTGTAAGAAAATAGAATAGAAATTATAAAGTCAGTTGTAAATGGAGTATATAATTCAATTGATCACATCTGTATAGTTTCTTCCTTTCAAACAGATCTTAAAAGTCGTAAGAAGTAGTAAAATGTAAGATTCAAAATACACACAGAAGCCTGCTTCACTTGCAGATTTCGCTCATTATAAAGTTGCAGTAGTGCATTCTCTGCTTTTCTACTTTTCTACTTGATCAGCCTCTTTTGGTCCTGAGAAAAGTGTTTATAGTTTCCTCAACCTGACAGGTTTACCTTACTCCTGAGACAGGCTTAGATCTGTCAGCTATGTGACTTGCTACATTTCTTTCTTTTTCTTCTTTTAGCTATGAAAAGTAGCTTGAATTTTAAAAGCAACCACGCACAATAATTTGAAATGTGATTGTTTATATTAAAGGTGTATAACGTCCAGGCACTTGTCGCTTATAGAACCGTAAATAGACAAGTAGAGGAGTCGCTGCTGCCGAAGACAGAAATAAAACCCAATTGAAGTAAAAACTGCTATTGTATTTTTCCACTTTATAAAACTTCTGTATTATGTATCTTCTCTTTTCATGTGTCATTCATCTATTCATCACATTTCAAAGAAAATAAACATCACTGACATTATCAAAGTCATCATTGTTTTATTCTTCTCCAAGTTCAGTTAAAGAGAAGTCTACGGAACGTTCTGGCTTAGATGATAATAACTCAAATTTGTCATATAACAAATATGTTAAAGGAACCAAAGAAAACTTTGAGACAATCTCAAAGTATATAAAGTTGCAAAAGCACTTCAAACACATGAAACTAATAACAACCTAGTGACAGAATTGGGTCAGGATTCAGAGTTTCTTAAAATAAAAACTATCAAAGTCCACTGATGTTTTAAATAGCACCAGATAATCTGAATCAAAACACATCTGCTTTCTTCAGGGCTTAGACTGCTAAGAGGGTACAAGACATAGCTGCACTCTGCTATTATGGGTTATCAGATTTACTGCAAGACAGAAAACACACACAAAATAAGCTTAAAGCAGGAGTCATACTTAAACATATGACAGAAATATTATTTCTCATCTTTGGCTTGGCTTTGCATCTTGTCACCATAAAACAAAACTGCTCTGTTATTGTTTAGATTCTCTAACCCATCCTTGTGGGGCTAATAACTCCCTGGTGTACCACCAAGGTTAGTTCTTTGCTTTTCTGTGTTCTTGTTTGGACACGACAATTCATGTGACAGTAAGTATCCAGAGTGAGTACCAGTGATCTGGACAATTAAAGAAGTAGAAATAGAACATATGCATGATGTCATGTACAGTGGCTGCCTTAGGGGTAACACAAGTTAGTCAGGTAGCATCACAGGCAAGAATAAAAGTAAATAATGAAGGAGAATTTGGGGTTGTGGACTGGAGTAGGGTTACTGAAACTTCCAATGGAATTAACAGACACAATATAGGAAACACTCTGCCTACAAAATACATAGCAACTTGGCAAATAGAGACCTTTTTCTCATTACAATTTCCTGAGAATATAGAGAGACAGACTCAAGTAGCAGCTTGATTCTGAATGTCCTAATGAAATCTCAGAACAATCGCTAAGGACAGGAATACTACTATACTGTTGCCTGTTTATTTGGTTAAACTGTTCACACACCATGATACGTGCTGAGTAAACACTTGTATTCTTGTTGATTTTATATATTAAAAAAAAAAAAAAATACCCAGGTAAAGACTTCATAAGAAAGAGGAACAGAAGAAAAAAGGGCTCTTAAATTTGTAATGCCTGTGTGGGGAAATCAGGTGAATGGCTAAGACAATATGAAAAGAAAAACAAATAAACACAAGCCTATGATCAAGCCACAATTGCAACAATGTAAGAAATGGAGAAAGAAGACACGAGTCCACGCTTTTACTACCCACATTTTTCTCATGACTCTTCTGCTTTCTATAGATTGATGCTACTAAAGATCTTTAACACATTTTTGTTTCTTCTTTCTCATGATAACAAGGGCCTTGAGTCACCAAATACCCAATTTTGTCTCTACTGTCACCATGAACTCTGGCTCTGAGTGGGCAATAGCTTGATGGCCATGAGTTTGGTCTGGTTTTTATGTTCACAACTGCAACAGTCTCTTTTCCTTTCCCTCTTTCTAAATTAAATTTTCTCTCTAACAAAATCCACACTTGCTTTTGTATTTGATGCAGTTTTCTTGTTTCACATCTCATTTCTAATTTTTTTTTGAAGGTGCATGGGCAAAGTTTAGCATCAAGATTTAGTATTTCTTCCTAAAAAATGTTACGATTAAATTTTTAGTACTCTTCTTCACTGTACATAATTTGTGTTACTGGGTATTTAAAACTAATGATAGTTAATATAATTTCTCTTGCATTATACTTAGGTCACGTTTTAAAGAGTTTATCAGATGATATTTTTGTCTGACCAAGTAATAGAATATGGTGATCATCTGTGTTATGTTCATAAGACGTGAAAAATGGATCTGAAACTTTTTGACACTAAAAAATGGAAAATGGCATTGTTTGCTATTAAAGATATTAGCTTTAATTTGGAATGTAAACTTTAAGAAAGAACATACAGGATGTGCTAATGTCCCTTTTGAAATAATGGTACATTAAGCGTCTATAATGATTTGTTAATATTAGTCTTCTGTTTGTAGATACTATATGAAAGTGAAGTTTCTATATTTTTTAAATTTCTGTAGTTTTATAGAAATTTTAGAGAAATTTGACTTCTCTAAAAGTTAAGTCAGAGTGTCTCTGGAATATTTTTTATGAGTCAATGATAACTTTTGCAGGGAAATTTGACTTCATAAGAATGTATCAGTGTTGTAAATATCCAGATGATATTTGAAATACATATGCATATCTTTTAGTATATGTATATGTGTATATATATACACACACAACCCATATATATTTATATGGTGTATATATACATATGGTATGTATATATATTTATATATATATTTATGTATATATGTATATATATTTATATATATATTTATATATATATTTATATGGTGTGTGTGTGTGTGCTATGAGTCGGATCTGACTCAAAGGCACTTGGCTGGCATATATATACCATATGTATATATATTTATATATATACATACACCATATATATTTGTATGATATGTGTATATGTATATCATATGTATATCTTTCAGGATGTGTGTGTATATGTGTATCTTTTGGTATATATATATACACATATATATGTATACATATACATATGCATGTGTGTATACCATCACCAAACTAGAAAGATTCTCCCTGGCCTGGTTAGACAGCAAACTATGGTGTATTGTCTGAATATCAGTTCTTTCTCTCATCCAAGGAGAAAACAAAAGTGTTCATCAGAATAAAATTTTCAGATAACTTCAGAAGAATTCATATACTCTTGGTGTTTATTCTTGGAGTTCAAGTTAAGAGACACTCCTTTGCTCTATCTAGAAATAGTCACTTTGCAGAAAGAAAAAAGACGTCCCTCTTTACTATTTTTAAGTCAAATTTTTATATCACGGCAAATAAGTTTCTGCTGTTTCCACTACTTTTTATATGCACACACCCACCCACACCCACACCACATTCATACCCAAAGCCAATCTAAAGTTGTCACAACACGTCCACATGTACTGTATCCTCCAGAATATGGAAAGTTTCAAGGAATTCTTAACAAGATATTTTCATAGCACCAATAATGTGACAAAAAAATAGTACCAGCTTCATTTTAAGAAGTTAGTGTAGTTAGCTATGCTATCGTTCTTACCTTTCTGCGTATGTGTGTTGTGGATAACAGCAGCTTTGAAAAATTTTTTTCCCCTTTATCCACTATCCATTAACTACCCAAGACGCTGAAATGTAAAATTACATAGGATGTTCAAAAATAAGATAAAAGTCTTAGAGATTTATTAGCTAAAATTTTTGCTTTTTGTTACATGTGTGCACACTTTCAGTTGAATGTAATGAGTTATGAAAGTGCCATTGCCTTTTACCTGAAGCTTGTGTTGCACTATTTTCTGAGTCGGACTTACTAACATCAGCAATAACAGAGTAGATACTGCCAGAGTAAGAGCTAGCAGAATTGCAACTTTCATTATATGTGTGCTTTGCTACCAATTTTATGTGCCACAACAGAAACTTTATTAAATAATAAACACTGAGTTTGAAGTCACTTGAGCATGTCAACAGTTGTTTTCATTCTCTAGATCGCAGGCATCTAAGATAAAATAAGATGCGCTGCTCATAAAGTGTGCTGTGTCTCTGAAACAATTAGAAGTACTGACCACTTCCCTCACTTGTGGATGCTATGAAACTTTCTTAAAAGTAAGCGTGAAGCATTCTGCATACGTGTACACAGGTATAGCAAAGAAAAGAAATATCCTCACTTTAACTTTAGATACTCTTTTTAAAGTTAGTTTCTGTATTTCTCTCTAAATAAAAATTAACAAATAATAATGGAAAAGAGAAAGACGAGGCAAGAAAGATCGAGGGAAGGAAAAGAAGAATGAAGAGAGGGAAGGAGGGAGGGAGGGAGATAGCAAGGGAAGAAGGGAGAAAAGAAAAGAGAGAGGCAGATAAGGAGGGCGGGAGATACGGAGGAAGGGAGGGAGGGAGAAAGAGAGGGAGAAAGGAAGGGGGGAGGGAGGAAAGAAGGCAGGCAGAAAGGAAGACGAGAAGGAAAGAAAATAGGGAAATGTAAGAGAGAAGAAATGGGGCATAGAGAACAGGAGTCGATTCTGCCAGCTGGTTGAGGTCCCCTGGAAGAAAAAGACATGTATACACTAAAAGACACACTATGTCAGGAATTTTCAGCCAAAGCAATGGTTTATTATATACAAACATAATCATTAAGATTATGCTTCTCTATTTTTATTCTTATATCTTCTTGAAGACAGGTATTTTAAAAATTTTATTCATTAAATCAAGCATGAATTAATTTTGAACATAATCAGTTATTATCAGTTGAAACATTTCAATTATTTTTAAACAGTTACTAATGCACAAGTATCCTACCTGAGTAATCAGTGAATATAGTGTGGTTATAAATACCACTTTAACGCGCTTTACACAGGAAATGCATGGGATTGTCAAACTGTAATTAACTTAGTGTTCATCCAAGTCAGGGTACATATTCCTTCTTTACAATGCTGAGTAAAATTCCTTGGCAGAAGATGAGGAATGAATCCCAGTTATATGATTTGAAGAATAAATATACAATATACCATTCATCATATTCATAGTTTTGCAAAAAACTCTTGTATAGTGTTGCTGGTAAATTCTTCTGATAAGTATTAAAAACACAAAAGGATATATAAATGATATTGCAAGTATCATTGCATATCTTCCCTCCTAAATTCACCTGGTAAATTCAAAATAGAGCCAATCAAAAACATAAAGAAAACAATAAAATACTGATGAGATGAATATGTGATCTTTTAAATTGGAAATTTAAATACATTCAACTTTTTTTATTCTTCATTTACATACTTTGTGTCTTAAATATTTTGTGACAAAAATAAAATTGTTCTGTGTTAGTCATCACCGATATACTTCAGCACACAAAATATATGTAAACAAATAAATGTTCAACACAGGAATGCAACCAAATAAATGACAAAACTATCTTTTTAGTTTTGTTAGCATAGATCAATCTTAACATAAAAAAATCAATAAATTCATGTCTAATTAAAAACTGTACTAATTGTGCTTTTTTAAATTTTTAACAATATAATATTGTAGTTCCTTAAGATGTTCTGTGAAAAACATTAGGCCATTACTAAATATTAATCAATATGTTTATATTTGCACTTAATAACTCTAGAAATTTTCATTTTTACTATTGCAGTGGATTTCATCTCAATAAAAATACAATAAGAAGTCATCTTAGTATTTAAAGCACAGAAAAATCCTTGGTATGAAAAAATAAATAATGGATACTTTAAAATACACTATGTGTTTTGCTATTATTATGCAACTGTATTGGAATCACAGCGTATGTAACCAAATACATTAAAAAAAAAATTTTCTTTCAAAAGACATTTTTCAAAGAATCTAATGAATAAAATATTTGAAAAGTACTTATAAAGTAGAATTGCTATAGATTTAATGGTGATTCACATAATTAAGTTATATTTCTTTTTAGTAAGACATTTACAATTTTTGAGATGTGATAGTTTTAAAATAAATTAGAAGATGTATTCTTTTAGGACCAGTAGAAACAAAGAAGGAAAGAAAGATGAAGACTGGTAACTAATATAAAGAGCTTTTGTCTAGTTTCTGTATGTATTTAAATTAGTTTTATTTTTATTCTTGAAAAGCTAAAATACAGTATTTATTCAAGTGTTTCATTTTAATTTAGAAAAATATTTGAATATCTTCATGACTGCATTGTCTCAGTACTATTAATACTTCCAGTCTAAGACCACCAGGAATAATTCTGTCATTGCAGAGAAGGACAAAGACCACCAAAAGTGACTATGACATATTTTAGTTAAGAGCATGTTAATTCACTGTCTTCGAGTCAGGTCCAACTCATAGTGACCCTAGACATCAGAATAGAACTGCCCCATAGAGTTTCCAAAGAGTGCCTGGTAGATTTGAACTGCTGACCTTTTGGTTAGCAGACATAGCACTAAACTCACTATATCATCAGGGTTTCCAAGAGCATGTTAGGAAGTATGTATTATAGAATTTGCTGTAATGTTCTATGCTTTATAATTACATATCTTCTTATTGAAAAGGAGGAAGGCTAGAGAGAGGCCAAAGCTATGATTTGTAAAGAGTCAGTAGTCTTTCATACTTGCCAGGACAGAATATGTGTGGTCACATTTGTGATTTGGGTACATTAATTTTTTTCTGATCACTAGTGGTCGCAGAGTGAACTTGTCTGGTGTTGATGGCTTGTGAAATCATTTATTCTCAACAGGAGAACACCAAGACCTCTGTGGTAGTACTAGTCCAGATCTCGTATGTCAAGGGTTGTTTTCCCTTTTCTCACTGATCTATATACAATTTCTTTTATACAATTTGTGCATCCCTTTTCCATTGTGTTGGTAAGTAAAAGGAAATGTAACCATTCTTCCTAAGCAATACCCATTTCAATGTGTTCAAAGGAGCCTATTAATCCAGCATGTACAGGATGACTTTTCTGAGACTAGCATCAGGGTAGAAAAGTTGACAGGGAATTTGTAGGAGTTCCAGAAACTATCAAGCCAGAAGGTTACTATGTCCAATCTTTTCAGAAAAACACTTTTGACAGCAAGAAATTAGTAAATGAAGAATTTGAGAACAATTATTTCAGAAGTACTTTTAAACTAATTTTTCTAGGCCTTTACCCCAAAATTTTCTCTAAAAGGACAAGCTATATTTCTTGTGACATTTAAATGACTTAAAATTATAAAGTATAGGTATGTTCATACCTACATCTATAAAAGTTAGGTAAGAAAAGGACATTATAGTCAATCCTAACTTTAAATGTTATTCATCAAGTCTACTCACTCCACTAGTATGTGTTGAACTTACCCACTTCCACCAGTATGCATGTTAATTAACCATACTATTATGAATGTCTGTAATATTATTGTATCTGGCCTTAAGTATTGTCAGTCTCTTGTTTTCTGTTTTCCATCTTCCCATGTAGTCTTTGAAAAATACCTTCTCATTATGTCGGTTTCCAATAATGACCTGTCAACTACTTCTGCCTGCTTTCATCACTAAGTCCAGCCCTTTTATGATGATTTGAAGGGTCCTCAGTGGCTTAACACAGGCTTTTAATCTTCAAAGTTTTGGGGAAAATTAATGTTCATGAGCTCTAAATCATGTTATTATTATTACCTTGACCTAGTGAAGATGATGATGCCGCAGACTGGAACTTATCTGCAAACCATAAGATATTTATTTTATTTCCTCTATTTTGACATTCTTTCACTTCAGAAAATTAGATCATGAAGTTTCATTTGATTGGATCCATTTTCTGTTGATGTCATTGTTCTAGTATGTCACCGCTTCCCCCAAACTCCCTGGATTATTGTGACTCATCAATAACAGCCCAAATTAGAAATCATTCCTTTCTATGTGTAGAAGGAAGAATCCAATTAAGTTGGAACCTCATTAAGAATGTACAAAGTTCTAACTTAATTGGGTTCTTCCTTCCTTGTATTTTCAGTATCTAGAACTGTATTTAACTGTATAGCAAAACCAGCTGTTGTGCTGCTGAATCTAACTCACGGTTATCACATGTATTTCAGGATAGAACTCTGCTTGATGGTGTTTTAATTAGCTGATTTTCTGGAAGGAAATAACCCGGCCTTTCTTCTTCTGAAGTATCTGGGTGAACTCAACCTCCAGTCTTTTGTTAGCAACCAAGAGTTTTAACCATCTGCATTGATTCATACCTAATAAAACCATATAACATTAGTAAGAACCTAGAATTTTTTAATGTGGAATTATTTCCAACCAACACTTAACACCTTTCTTTGAGGGCTACACAGTAATCTTACTTTCCTCATTTAACCTGTTCACTCAATTTAGCACTAAAATAGAAGTTGACATATACGGATTATTCTGGCCTCCTACTCATCAGTCATTTATGTCTGATATTTTCTGAGTTAATGAAAACCAGGAGCCACAATTCTTTTATTTTGACTCACAGTAGTTTTATTTTTAATTTTTAAGTGTAAGTAGGTAAATCTGTATCATAAAAATTAAATTAGAATAAAAATTTCAGATAATTATGCTTTGAAAGTGTTGTCACTAAAATGTTTTTGTTGTTGTTTTGCTTTGTTTTGTTCTAGTTTCACATATTATGAAAAGTGAAAGCTGTCTTTGGTGCTCTTTCTCAGGTTTTACTTTTATGAGACAATTTTATTTTTAATTATGTTTGGTATTAGCAAGAATTAAGGTACAATTAGCCTGTATTCTACAAAGTATTCAAAGAATGGCAACAAAGCGCACCATTCTGAGAAAAAGTAGAGAACAACAGTGTTAGTTTTAACAGTTCTCTTTAAATTCAGCAAGAGTATGTTTAAAGTGTAATTGGTGAAAGAATGATAGTGAATTTCAAAAGCAATTTTGGAACTCTTTTTCTGGAACGCCCATCAGACCTGTCATCATTATTACCCTTGCAGCCACCAAAATGTCTCCCTTTTAGTATTTCCTTTATCCTCGGATAAAGAAAAATGTCACTGGGGGCCAGATCAGGTGAAGAGGGAGGGTGTTTCAAAACAGTTATTTGTTTACTGGCTAAAAACTCCCTCACAGAGAATTTAGAATTAAGTTGGAGAATTTACCAAGGTGTCACCATGTACAACGGCCATTCCGGACAGAGTTCCAAAACTGCTCTGAAGGGTGGGCTTAGGTGCTGTTGTCAGTAGGTAGCTTCCTGAGGGAATACTTCAAAGGTGACCCTAGTGGTATTCAGCACTGAGGTATGCAGCTCTTAGAACAATTAAGTGTACCAACGTGCCACCTTACTACAGCGTGCAATGGCCATTCCAGAAAGGGTTCCAAAATCTCACCGAAAGATGGACTAGGTGCTGGTATTGGTGTATAGCTTCCCAAAGGGAGCACTTCGAAAGCGACCGTAGGGATACTCAGTGGTGAGGTACATAGCGCTTGGGACAGTAAAGCTCATGGACTTGTCAGACTTCCTGTATTTATATCTGCAAAGTTTCTTTCTACTGAAAATAGCACTGCATTCTTTACTACTATTAGTAAGTAAATTAACGTCTAGACATAAAATATTCACAGGCTGCAAGAAAATGTAGTACAAAATATATTTGTGGAACAAAGTTTTAAGCAATATCATAGTACATGTATATGCTTATTTTACATTTCACTTTATTCACTTCACATGTATAGCTGTACACATGTGTAGGATGTATGTGGACATATATACATATACCTTTATTATCTGTCTATCATCTACCTATCCCCATATGTATTTATCACATGTGTTCAAAAAGTCCTTTTCTTTAAGTTATTGACTGTCTACCTTATATGACACACCTTAATATATCATCTACATTTCTATTATGCCTAACTTGAAATAGATAAAAGAGTCTAAAGGAAATTGTGCAGATATTTAAAAGAAGACATTTTTCTAGTTTTGTTTTATAATTTTTCCCTATTCTTTGAGGTTAATGTATTCATAACCCAGGCTTTTGTTAGTTACTTCCTCTGATTCACACAGTTTTGTAATAATATTTATCTGTAAACATAATAGCTAATAACATTACATAAAATGTAAAGTGCATGTAGTCTAAACAGATTTGTTGCTAATGTGCTTTTCACCTGGTGAGAACAAAAGTAAGCACATGAGGGCAATTTCCTAATGTCAAACGCTTAGGATACTATAAGAATAAATCAGTGTATTTTCAGATGAAATGTGATATGTTACCTAATCCAGAAACCTGATTAAGTGAACATCATTAAGAGGCATTACTGTTTAAATACCCAAAACCAAACCTGCCCGCCATCCAGTCTATTCTGACTCTTAGTGACTCTATAGATACAGTAGAACTTCCCCATAGAGTTTCCAAGGAGCACTTGGTGAATTTCAACTGCCAATCTTTTGCTTAACAGCCAGAGCACCTGTCACAGATGGAGCTGTACCTCCTCGCCATGTGAATAGCCATTTGGCTGGGCCATCATTCCCAATATTTTGTGATTTCCCTATGCTATACATCCTAATATCTGCCTGTGGCTAATAGACATTATGATTGCATTAAAAGAGGGTTAGGGTGGGACTGTAACACTTTGCTAAGGAAGTTTTCCTGGTGTCTGGCTTGCACCACCCTTTATCCCTTCTTTCTATGCGACACAAAAAAGGAGAGAAGCAAACAGAGAATGGGGAACCTCACACCATCAAGAAAGCAGCACCAGGCTTAAAGCCTGTCCTTCAGACCTGAGATTCTTGTTCCACGATGCTCCCTGAACAAAGACTGATGCAACACAAGAGCTTTCCTCCAGAGCCAGCAGATATAAAGCCTTCCCCTGGAGTGGACATCCTGAATTTGGACTTGTAGCCCACTGGACTCTGTAAGAATAAACATTTCTCTTTTAAACCCATCCACTTAGTGGTATTTCTGTTACAGCAGGACTAGATGACTAAAATAGCATCTAACCAATATGCAGGCTGGGTAACCATTTAAATACATGAGGAAGAAAATTGTTAGATTAAGAAAATAACCTGTTTTCACAGATTTTGAGATCCTCTTTCAGACATTGCCAAGATTTCTACACACTCTATATATCTGGAGTAAAAACTTAAATGTGCTGTGGAGCATTTTACAGAACAAATATAAAAATTTAAATTTATTAAAATATTATTTTATTTGCATATTGTCTAGGGTTTTGTTTTTTGCCAAAAAAAAGTCTCAAGTCTAGAATAGGATGGTAATCAAAATAGTATTTTATTATTAGCTTTATCAGTGAAAACATTCACTGATGCTACTATTTAAGTAACATTTTACTAATTCCTGAATTAATGCATGTAATGCTTTATGGTCTAATATGCATTTTGCATGTATCCCTTCCCTTCTTACTGTGTTTACTGTTCATTAAATGCTTAGGAGAATGTTTTATCCGTTATTGTATCCTTGTCGTAAAGAATATTGCTAAAGTACCAAATCCATTGCACAGTGTCAGTTCTAACTCATAACAACCCTATAGGACAGAGTAGAACTACATTAAGAGGCAGCAGGCAGATCCCAGCTGCTGACCTTTTTATTAGAATCCTGAGCTCTTAACCACTGAGAGTCATTTGATATACACTTGTTGAGCGAATAGAAATGTTTGACTATGGAACTTAACATATACCAAGACTCTAGTAATTCCTCCCAAAGTTTCACAGTTACAAAGAATGTGAGAAGGAAAGATTGACTTACATACTTTCACTTATTTTTTCAAAAAATTGTCTTTCAGTTTCAGCTCATAGTAGCCAACTTATTTGGGTCTTGCTTCCCAGTTACTTCTATAATAAAAGGTGCTGAACTAGATAGTATTTATGACAGTTTATACCTCCAAAACTGTAGAACACATCATCCTTCTCCCAACATTCATAATTGGAATTAAATGACTTGTGGGAGCCTGAAACCCTGGTGATGTAGGGGTTAATGCTATAGCTGCTAACCTGAGGTTGGCAGTTCAAATCTACCAGGTTCTGTATCTATCAGGCAGTTCTACTCTGTCCTGTAAGGGTGGTTAGCAGTCGGAATGGACTTGATGGGAATGGGTTTGATTTTTTGGTGTTTTTCTTTATATGAATGTTAATTTCCTCTCTAAAGTGCCTTGAAGACATGGAGTCCTCTGTGTTCTACTGGATTCTCTCAGTCTTTCTGTAGTATCAACAATTCAGTCAGAACCTTCCTAAAAGCTAAAGGAATTGGGTGCATAATGGGTAATCTCAATACCCCAGAAAGAAAAGGAAAGTTCTTAGCAGGAGAATCAATAAGGAACAAAAAAAGTATAAAAAATTGTGAACGCAGTCCCGGGGAGAGGAATCAAAGTGGCTCACACAAAGACACAGTGCCGACTACATTAATCAACGGGAAATAGTTCAGAGAAAAGACTTCACAATTCTCATAATAAAGGCAGAATAAGTTCAGAAAGGACTTTAAGAAAGTGCTCGGAGGTTGGTTGATCTCCCAGAGGGCAAAAGGCAGCCAAATGTGGAAGTGTTCATAAAACAAAGAGATAAAATGGAGCACAGTCTGAAGGATCTTAGTACATGGTGACCCAAACTTGCCACTTTAGATATTTTGTCAGAATGATGTTTAAACAGCTAAACAGAGAGAAGGGGTGCTTGTATCATGCTAAATTCTCTAGAAAAGAAAAAAAAAGAAGACCACTGAGGCTGAGAAAAGTTCTTAAAATTATATGAAGTTTAGTTTATAATTAGAGCTATATAGTAATACTCCAAAAGACTGTGAAAGGCACCTCATGTACTTGACACTCAGAATTATTAAGACTACTTTTCGGCACTTGGCTTGGCTTTCTAAGTTGGTAAAAATCTGTCTCCCTTCCCAGGACTAAAGATGACTTGAAATTCATGGAGCCTAAAATGTAAAAATTATATGATTCATTCATTTTAAAAATCCAGACTGGTAACCACCAGGGAATATATAAAAACAGACTTATGTTAATGCAGATAGATGGAAACAGACAAGGAGAGACAAGAAATGATTTAGTGAAACTCGAGGGAATTTTATGTCTGCCTGTATTTTGAAAGAGTGAAATAATACACCTCTTTTCTAAATTTACAGAATTTCCACTGTTTAAAGAGTTGAAAAAGAGATTTACTTGGTATCAAAATCCATTGTAGTCTCATAGTGAGGAGGCACACGGGGAGAGGAGCTGTAGAAACACACATACGTAGACAAGCTATCTTACATATCCTGAATCGACGTTACAAAATATTTTTCTGTTTTATCAAGTAATTTATTTCACCTAATCCCCTTTTTTCCCTTTTCTAATATATCTGCAAACACAATCCCAGAGAGAATGTAGTAAAATTTAGACATCTAGGAAAAGTGGTCTTCCGTTAATATCGTAGTTAAATGACTGGAGTTGTTTTATAAATAGTGAAATAATGATGTGACATAAAGTACATGTATGTGGGTAAATAAAAGTCTTTATTGAAGTTGTAAAAATGTCTGAATTAATAACATAAACAAAAAAAAAAAAATAAAGAGAAACCCAAACTCAGTGCCACTAAATCCATTCTAACTCAGTGACCCTACAGAGTGGGGTAGAACTGACCCAAAGAGTTTCCAAGGAGCTCCTGGTGGATTCAAATTGCTGATCTTTCGGTTAGAAGCCATAGCACTTAACCACTGTGCAACCAGGGTTTCCAAAATGAATAAAATATAATTTAATATATATGATAAAAATTGTTGTCTCTGGGGTATTAATAACTGAATAGTAGGAAATGGTGGCATAATATCACTTGCATCGAATATGCTTAAAATCAGTAAAGTAACAGCACATAATGTAATAAGAACAAAGTTATTTTGTGCTCTGAGGGGGATTTCAGAATTATTTCGATGTAATAGGCTAATTTCATAGATACATAAAAAATAACAGAAATATACTGTATACTTCCGTATTTTGGGTACAAATATCTTGGAATGCGACAACTTAATCAAAAATCCATTCATTACGTAAAATATTGAGGAAACAGATCATTGATGCTGGACCCTATATATTTTTCCCCTGGCTAATTCTTGTCAGAAGTAGAGTGTCAGCCCATTCTTCTTAGCCTGTCTTAGTCTGAAAGCTCAGCTGAAAGCTCAGCTGAAACCTGTAAAACTGACAGACAAGAGGAGGGTAACGGAGTCTGACGCAACGGACTTCTTTACAGTTGTTCAAACTGAAGATGTCACCTTGAAGACTAAGGTATGCCTGACTCAATCCATTGTATTGTCAGTCTTATCACATGTGTGTGAAAGTGGGGCAGTGAATAAAGACAACAGAAGAAGAATTGATGCATTTGAATTCTGGTGTTGGAGGAGAATATTGAAAGTGCCATGGAATGCCAAAAGAACAAGCAGATCTGTCCTGATAGAAGAACAGCCAGAGTGCTCCTTGGAAGCAAAGATGGCAAGACTGTGTCTTACATACTTTGGATATGTTTTCAGGGGGGATCAGTCCCTGGAGAGGGACATCATGCTTAGTAAAGTGGAGGTTCAGTGAAAATGAGGAAGACCCTCAGTGAGACAGGTGGAGACGGTGGCTGCAGCGATGGGTTTAAGTGTAAAAACGATTGTGGGCATGGTGCAAGACTGGGCACTGTTTCATTCTGTTGTGCATAGTGTCGCAACTAGTAGGAACAGACTTGAGAGCACCTAACAACATGCTACACATTAAATATGGCAGAAGATTTGCCCAGGTTGTCATATAATCCTTCACAAAAGTATTACACAAATGAAGTTAGGCCTGACCAGAAGAAACTTGAAAACAAAATACTGTGGTATGTTAAAATCACACTTTTTAGAAATGATGAGGTCATTTAAGAAAATATACCAGAATCAAAAGTACACTGGTTATAACTGTTTTTTTTTTCCAACTTTGGATTCTGAGCATGTTTTAGCTTTAAAAATTTGTGTTTAGTGCTCCACTGAGTATGTATAATATACATTTTCACTCAGTCATATTAAATAAAAAGAATTAATAAAAAAAATGTGTTTGACAAGTTTATAGCTGTAGGTCCAATGACCTGTTATTTCACAAGTGAAAATTTAATTAAAATATTATTTGCTTATTTCGATATTAGGCTGTATAATACCCTTTCTTTGTTTGGAGATATTCTTTTCGTACCTCTTTCTAAAAGCACACAGCCAGCCAGCCAAGTGCCGTCGACCCATTATTTCTTTCAATTAAAACGAATTGTATTTTGAGAAATTCTTGACATCTTCAGACACATCACAGCCTACTATTCACATGGAGTGAAAGTTATAGGCCAATTTATTGTTTCTTTTATAATTTTTATTGCCTTTTCTCTGAAGACAACTTAATTGTAGCTCAGTGCCTTAACTCTGCTATTCATCACTTACAATGTAAATAAATGTCTATAATTTTACCCTTTTAATATATTAGAAGTTGTTCACACTTTTTATAATTAGGGTCATGAATAGATATTCAGCTGGTTTGACTTTGTCTAATATTCCCAGCACGAAATGCAGAATCCATGCAGTTTAACATTCACCTTTAAAATATTTATTGTATTGTAGAAAGTCACAGTGTTTTCTTAATGTTTACAGAAGTTAACAAACTCGGCTCGAATTTCTAATGCCAAATAGATAGTCTGAAAAACAACTGAAAACCACTGCCTTAAATTTTATTGAATATTGATGCAAATGTATTATTTAAGGACTACATGAATTGGAGACTGAAATTGCTCCATTTTAAAGGATTAAAGTATGTCTGCAGGATAAGTCTAGGAGAACTAGAAGCTTCTTTTTAATTTTAAGCTATAAGTATCCCTTCTAAAGTAGACAATTTACCTTCTTTTATGGTGTCTGACACATTTTTTTCTCTTTCTCCTTCACTTTCCCTAAGAAGCCTTCCATCTGGGTGGTTGCATCAATTGTCTATCCTTTTTTTTACTTTTGAGTGTTATTGAACAGTAACATGTGAATGTACCACATGATTTTTTTCATGCTAACATGAATGCAGACTGACGATTAGCTATTATAGATAGAAGGGTATGATTTTTTTAAAATGTTAATTCTTTTCTAACATATGTTTACATTTCTCTTGAACTGATGACTTATGGGGTGAATGTGTGAAATTTCTTCTACCAAACTTGTGTGTCATTTCACATCATGACTAACAATGTCTAAGTATTCACTTGCTCCACATTCTCCACAAAACTAATGTTGTCAGTCTTTTTTTTTTTAATGACTGAGTGAAAATGTACATTCCCATATAAATTTACATGCCCACCTATATGCAGCTTCCACTGCTCTGCCTGCCCGGGGACAGCACACTATTCCTCTCTGCTCCATATACATCTCATCCTCCTAACAGTCTCCTTTCCCCTCCTCTCCATCCACTCCCCGTACTCTAGCCAGAGGTCAGCAGGATGATATCCTATAGACACATAGAATCATAAAGTGCATCCAATATGTGGTCACTCTGCATCGCCAAGTCCAATACATTCGTGTCCAAAGAGTGGACCTTCGTTATGATTTATGAGGAAGGGCCGCATCAGGGCCAGAGGCCATGCTCCCAGGGGAACCCTGAAACCGCTGGACCATCAATTGTGGTGTTTTAGTGGAGATCTCAGGGTGCACCCCTTTTTATTCTTGTGTTGCCAGTGAGATTCAACTTAGTGAGCTCCATCACGGCTATCACTGCTGGTGGCCGAGCACCATCTGGTTCTTCTGGTCCCAAGTCAATGTAGGCACCCACTAATGTGGGTCTCTCTATCTTCTGGGATGTCTTTACCCCATGTCATTTTGGTCCTCAGTGAGCATCCGTTCATGCTGAGTTGGAACCAATTGAAAATATAGAGTTATACTAAGGTCTTTGTTGTTCTGATTACCAATGATGTTGGCAGGTTTTTGCCAGTGTTCACTCACCATTTCGAAAATTCATTTTGTGAAGTGTCTTTTCAAAGCTTTTGTCAAAATTATGGGGTAGTTTTCTCTTTCAGTTTTGAGTTACGGGGAGTTTCATTTAAATTCAAATTATTTATTCTTTTGTTCTGAATTTTTGCTCTTGACATATAGAAGTAAAAAGATTATTTGTAGTAATTGTTTTGTAAATTAGTAGAGATGCTATTTGTATATAATCACACCATCAATAAAAGGCCTTTCATTTCTTACAATTGTCTGATGCAATGGCTAAGACCTCTGGTGCTATGTTGAACAAAAGTGGTGAAATTAGATAGTCTTGTATTTTCCAATATGTATAAGGGGAGGGTGTCTTCAAACATTTCATCCTTAAACCCTGGTTGTGCAGTAATCAAAGAGCTTGACTGCTTGCCAAAAGTTCAGTAGTTGAATTCATTGGCTACTCTTTGGAAACCCTGTAGGGTAATTCTTTTTTTTTAATTGTGATTGAGTGAAAATGTACAATCTGATTTAAATGCACATGTCCGCTTGTGTGTAGCTCTTATTGCTCTACTTGCCCGGTGACAGCACACTCCTCCTTTCTGTTTCATACAGTCATAACCACCCAGCAACCTCCTGTCCCCTCTTCTCCACCCTCTCCACTCCCCTCTAGTAAGAGGCCAGTAGGACAACATCCTATAGTTGCATAGAACCATAAAATGTGTCCAAAATATGGTCACTCTGTGTTGCCAAGTCCAATCCATTCCTGTCCAAGGAGTTGACCTCAGTAATGATTTATGATCAGGTGCAGCATCAGGTCTAGGGGCTGTGTCCCCAGGGAAACCCTCAGGTTTTCAGAACATCAATTGAGGTCTGTTAGCAGAGTTCTCAGGGTGCACCCCTTTGTAGTCTCCTATTGCCACTAGAACTCAACTTTGTGAGCTCCATCACGGCTGTCACTGGAGGTGGCCAGGCACCATTTGGTTCTTCTGGTCACAAGTTGATGTAGTCACCCATTCACATGGGTCTTTCTGCCTTCTGGGTTCTCTTTCCCCCATGCAGATTTTGTCCTGTAGGTTAATTCTGTAGGATTGCTATGAGATGAAACTGACTTGACAGCAACAGTTTTTGTTTGGGCTTTGGTTTTAAACGTGCTGTCAGTTACAAGTTTTCTTGGAGATACTTTATGAGACTGAGAAAATTCTTTTATTATTTTTAACTTTCTGATACTAGGTGTGTCATTAATGCCTACCGAATGTTTCAAATGTTGTTTCTGAATCTATTAAAGCAACATCTTTGTTTTCGTAATAATAAGCCACCCTGATTGGTTACGAAATATCAAGCAGGCCTGAAAGAAACACAACTTGTGGTGATGAATGAATACTGAATATGATTTTTACGGTATTTTCTTAAAGATTTTGAGTTTATTCTCAAGAGTGACACATATATACTTTTTCTTTTTTCCTTTTTGGTAATTTTGTCATTGTGTTTCTGTTTTGTGATTATGCAAGACTATTGATTTATTTTATTTTATTTTTTTATTTTCTTGAGTCTTTGATCAAATACATGAGCAAAACCGTTTGTTCTTAGAGCTCCTCCCCACCACCCCTCGCCGGGAAGATACTGAAAAACAGTTTCAATTTAATTCACAGCTACAAAGTTATTCAAGCTGTTTATTTAATATCAATTTTTACTAGTTGTATTTTTTCAAAGAACTCATTCATTTTCTTAAAGTTTTCAAATTTAATGCTATGAATTTATTTTCAATATTATCTTATTATTCTTAAATACATGTGCTATTTGAAATGACTTATATACTTTCATTCTGTACCAGTAATTTGTGTTCCTGAAGTCTTTTTTCTTTTTCTTAGAATGCTAAATTAGAGGATTATCAATTCTATTCCTGGTTTCAGATGATCAATTTTTGGCTGAGTTTGTAGTCCATGACTCTTGTCATTGATAACTTCTCTGTATACTTTTCCCTCATCTGTTTATCATTACATGGTGTTACTTATTTTTTATAGCTTCTTGAAGTGGAAACTTAAGGAAGAATAGAACTTTGTTTTTCTAATATAAATACCTGAAGTTGAAATTTTCCTTTGAGCATTTATATACCTTTATTACTTAGACTTTGTCACTTTATTTTTTTTTTCTATTTTAACACATTTTCTAACTTGTGTGTTTGAATTTGTATGTGAGTGTGTGATAGAGAAAAGGGTAGGAAAAAGATTCTTCTTTGAATCATGCATTACAAAGATATGTATTGTCAACTTTCCCAGAATTTATGGTTTTCATAAATGTGTTATTAATGACTACTTCTGTTTAACACAGAAAACTATCTTTGCATTATGTTAGAATTTATAAATTAATTGTAATTGTTTCAAGTTTACTTGCTAAACAGGAAAAATAAAAACACCACAAACCCATTGGTGTCAAGTCAATTCTGATTCATGGTAACCCTACAGGACAGAGTGAACTTCCCCCTTAGACTTTCCAAGGAGCACCTAGTAGATCTAAATTGCTGACTATCACATTGGCAGCCTTAGTATTTAACCACTATGCAGCAGGTTTCTGAATCACTCTCTAGGTCTTGCTAAATATACCACACGCAATTAAAAAGAAAGCATACCCTGAAGTGGTTAGATGAAGTGCTCTGTGCATAACTCCAGATTGTTTTTCAGATATTCTGTGTCTTTGATTGTTTCTCCTAGTTGTTTCACTGGTTTCTGAAAGATAACTGTTAATGTCACCAACTAGGCTACAGTCAGTTTATTTCACTGTATGTTTGTATAAATTTTATATACAATTTTTATGTACTATTTTTAAAAGCTCTATTGTTTACATGTACACAGGTTTGACTGCTTGGTCTTGATAACTAACTTTTCTTTGTTATAAATTATTTCTCTTTTATTTTGTAATTAATTTGTCTTGAAATATACTTTTTTCAAACTGATACAGGAAAAAACTACAATAAAATCCTGAAGCCTCCTTATGTTGTTGATCTTACAGTTGGTATGGTATTTGTAGAATTATTATGTTGATTCTGTCAATGTCAATGTCTGCCATTTCATCAATATGTATAGTTCATTGATATTTAATTATTGATAAGGTTGGATTTAGTTCAAAAATTTTATTGTATTTTATGTTTTATCTTCATTATTTCTGTGACTTCCTTTGCCTTTTTTAAAGAATTAATTGTATATATTAGTCATTTAGTATAACTATTTTTTATTGTGATTGAGTGGAAGTGTACAATCCAACACAAATTTGCATGCCTGCCTATCTGCAGCTCCCATTGCTCTCCCTGCCCAGTGAGAGCACATTCCTTCTATCTGTTTTATACATGTCATAACCTAACAATCTCCTGTCCCCTCCTCTCCAAGCTCTCCCCTCTTCCAGTAAGAGTCCAGTAGGACAACATCTCATAGATGCATAGGGTCATATAGTGTACTCACGATATGGTCAGTCTGTGTGGCTGAGTCTAATTCATTCCTGTCTGAAGAGTTGACCTCAATAATGATTTATGGACAAGGGCAACATCAAGACCAGGGCCATGTTCCCAGGGAAACCCTGAGGCCCCTGGACCATCAACTGAGGTATTTTGGGGGATTTCTCAGGGTGTACCCCTTTTTATTCCCATGTTGCCAATGAGACTCTACTTTGTGAGCCTCATCACGGCTACTACTGGTGGTGGCTGGACACCATCTGGTTCCTCCAGTCACATGTCTATATAGTTACCCACTCACGTGGGTCTCACTCATGTGAGTTCTCTTTCCCCCATGTTGTTTTGGTCCTTGGTGGTCGTTTGTTCCTGTTGAGTTGGGACAATTTGGTGTGCCTCAGATGGCAGCTTGCTAGCTTTTAAGACTACAGACGCCACTCACCAATATGAGACGCAGACGACTCTCTTAGCAATAGGCCAGTTACGCCAGTTGGCCTGATGTCCCCTGAGAGCATGTTCCCCAGGCTCCCATTCCTGACACTCTGTCCTTGCAGTATTGGGTTAAGATTGGGGGAGTACTCGTGTTATGTTGAACTCCAGTTAAATTGATCTTCTTTCTAATGTGTGCTGTCACAGATTTCACCCAACTAAATTTCTACCAACTATCTAGTTTATAACCAACCCTGTCCTTCCCTTCCTCCCCACACTTGTAGCTGTCAAAGAGTTTTTTATTCTATACATGAATCTGTTTTTAAGTTCTTATTGTAGAGGTCTCATACAATATTTGTCCTTTTGCCACTGACTACTTTCACTCAATATAATTTCTTCCAGTTGAAACCAGGTTAATCATCACTGTTCTTTATCATTGCACAGTGTTCCATTGAGTATATATACAATATTTTATTTATCCGTTCATCTGTTGTTGGGTTGATTCCATCTTTTTGATATTGTGGACTGTGCTGTAATAAACATTCGTGTGCAGGTATCTGTTCATGTGACTGCCCTTGGTTCTGTAGGCTGTACTCTGAGACATGGGATTACTGGATCAAATGGTATACCTATTTCCACCTTTTTAAGGAAGTAGCAGATTGCTTTCCAAAGAGGCTGTACCATTTGCAATACCACCAACAGTGTAGGAGACTTTCAGTTTCTCCACAGCCTCTCCAGCATTTGTCGTTTTGGGTTTTTTGTTTCATGGCCAGCCTTTTCGGGGTGAGAAGATATCTCATCACAGTTTTGATTTGAATTTCTTTAATAATTAATGATTGTGAGCATTTCCACATGTATTTTTTAGCTGCCTGGATCTCTTCATTTGAGAAGTGTCTGTCCATCTCCTTTGTACATAGTTTAATTGGATGATTTATCTTTTCCTTATTGATATTTTGTAGTACCTTATAGATTATGGAGGTCAGATGTTGGTCTGACATATAGTTGCCAAATATTGTTTTTTTTCCATTCTGGAGGTGGTCTTTATAGTAGTCAGGATTATGTCAACTTGGCTACTACATATTTGGCTGCTGTATTAAGTGGCAGGGCAGGATTTGTTGTGGTTCCCTGCCCCTCAGCTCTCATCTTGAGACTTTTTACTACCGCTACTGGTCGCTTACGTGGGCAGGAGCTCCTGCTCTCTTCTTCCAGCGTCTGGTTCCGGGACTTGAACTAGCAGCTGTTGGACTCATTAGTCTTTATAGTCGGCACCTGCGAGTCCTGCTCCCTGACCTGCTGATCCTGGGTTCACCAGCCTCTGCCACTCCTGCTCCCCGACCTGCTGATCCTGGTTTTGTCAGCCTCTGTCACTTCCTCTCGCCACCAGCTTGGGATGCACTGACCTACACAACCGATGATCTAGAACTCTGGTTTCTGACTTGCTGACTTTGGGTTCGTCAGCTTCTATGGCCACGTGAGGCTTGTGCCAGAGCTTGGGACATTCAGCTTCTGTGATTATGTGAGCAGTTTCCTATATCTGTATCTATCTATCTATCTATCTATCTATCTATCTATCTATCTATCTATCTATCTATCTATCTATCTATCTATCTATCTATCTATCTATCTATCTATCTATCTATCTATCTATCTATCTATCTATCTATCTATCTATCTATCTATCTATCTATCTATCTATCTATCTATCTATCTATCTATCTATCTATCTATCTATCTATCTATCTATCTATCTATCTATCTATCTATCTATCTATCTATCTATCTATCTATCTATCTATCTATCTATCTATCTATCTATCTATCTATCTATCTATCTATCTATCTATCTATCTATCTATCTATCTATCTATCTATCTATCTATCTATCTATCTATCTATCTATCTATCTATCTATCTATCTATCTATCTATCTATCTATCTATCTATCTATCTATCTATCTATCTATCTATCTATCTATCTATCTATCTATCTATCTATCTATCTATCTATCTATCTATCTATCTATCTATCTATCTATCTATCTATCTATCTATCTATCTATCTATCTATCTATCTATCTATCTATCTATCTATCTATCTATCTATCTATCTATCTATCTATCTATCTATCTATCTATCTATCTATCTATCTATCTATCTATCTATCTATCTATCTATCTATCTATCTATCTATCTATCTATCTATCTATCTATCTATCTATCTATCTATCTATCTATCTATCTATCTATCTATCTATCTATCTATCTATCTATCTATCTATCTATCTATCTATCTATCTATCTATCTATCTATCTATCTATCTATCTATCTATCTATCTATCTATCTATCTATCTATCTATCTATCTATCTATCTATCTATCTATCTATCTATCTATCTATCTATCTATCTATCTATCTATCTATCTATCTATCTATCTATCTATCTATCTATCTATCTATCTATCTATCTATCTATCTATCTATCTATCTATCTATCTATCTATCTATCTATCTATCTATCTATCTATCTATCTATCTATCTATCTATCTATCTATCTATCTATCTATCTATCTATCTATCTATCTATCTATCTATCTATCTATCTATCTATCTATCTATCTATCTATCTATCTATCTATCTATCTATCTATCTATCTATCTATCTATCTATCTATCTATCTATCTATCTATCTATCTATCTATCTATCTATCTATCTATCTATCTATCTATCTATCTATCTATCTATCTATCTATCTATCTATCTATCTATCTATCTATCTATCTATCTATCTATCTATCTATCTATCTATCTATCTATCTATCTATCTATCTATCTATCTATCTATCTATCTATCTATCTATCTATCTATCTATCTATCTATCTATCTATCTATCTATCTATCTATCTATCTATCTATCTATCTATCTATCTATCTATCTATCTATCTATCTATCTATCTATCTATCTATCTATCTATCTATCTATCTATCTATCTATCTATCTATCTATCTATCTATCTATCTATCTATCTATCTATCTATCTATCTATCTATCTATCTAACTATCTATCTATCTATCTATCTATCTATCTATCTATCTATCTATCTATCTATCTATCTATCTATCTATCTATCTATCTATCTATCTATCTATCTATATTATAAATCTTTCCTTGTACCTACATGTGTTACTAATTTTGCTTCCCTAGAAAACCCAGCCTAAGACAGTCTCCTAACTCTTGATAAAGTCTTTGGATGAGCAAAAGTGTTCAGTTCTTAGTACTTCCCATTTATCTATTTTCTCTTCTCTTGATTGTGCTTTGTCAAATTTTGAATTTTGTCTATGTTGTGCGTTAAAACTTTCACTGTTGATCTTATTGTTTCTTCGATGAATTTTATCATTTTAGATTTGATATTTAGGTCTCTTATCCAGTTTGAATTGGTTTTTGTATAAGGTGTGAGATATGGGTCTTGTTTCAATTTTTTGTGATGGAGAACCAATTTTGCCAGCACCATATATTGAGGAGATTGCTTTTACCCCAGTTTAAAGTCTTAGGGCCTTTATCAGACATCAACTGTTCATAGGAGTATGGTGGCATCTCTGGGGTCTCAATTCTGTTACATTGGTCTGCATGTCTCTTTTTGTACCAGGCTGTTTTGATAAATATGACAGCATAATAGTTTCTGAAGTTGGGTAGTGGGAGGACTTCCAGCGTGTTCTTCTTCTTCAGTAGTGCTTTGCTTCCCTGGGGTTTCTTCCCTTTCCAAACAGTTGGTAATTTGTTTCTCCATCTCATTAGAAAAGGTCACTGGAACTTGTATTGGAATTGCATTATATAAGCACATTGCTCTGGATAAAATAGACATTTTTACAGTGTTAAGTCTTCCTATTCATGAGCAGAGTAGGTTTCTCCTTTATGTAGGTCTCTCAGTTTCTTGTAGTAAGGTCTTGTCGTTCTTGTAAAGGTCTGTTATTTCTATAGTCAGATATATTCCTAAGTATTTTATCTTCTTGGGGGCTACAGTAAATGATATTGATTTGGTGGTTTCTTTTTTAATAGTCTCATTGTTGATACAAAGGAATCCTACTGATTTACTTATGTTTATCTTGTACACTGAGACTTTGCTGAACCCTTCTGTTGGTTTGAGTAGTTTATTTATCTATTCCTTAGAAGTCTTTGTGTATACAATCATATTATCTGCAAATAGGGAGATTTTTAGTTCTTCTTTGCCAGTGCAGATACCCTTTATTTCTTGGTCTTGTCTAGCTAGAATTTGTAGTACAATGTTGAATAGCAGAGGTGAGAGTCAGCATCCTTGTCTAGTTCCCATTCTCAAGGGGAATTGTTTCAGTCTCTCTCTATTCAGGGTGATATAGGCAGTTGGCTTTGTATAAATGGCTCTTATTGCATTGAGGAATTGGCCTTCTATTCCTATTTTGCTGAGAATTTTTAGCACGAATGGTGTTGGACTTTATCAAATGCCTTTTCTGAATCAGTTGAAAGAATCAGGTGATTCTTGTATTTTTTGTTTTTGATGTGCTTGATCACATTAATTGTTTTTCTGATGCTGAACCAGCTTTACATCCATGGTATGAATCCAACTTGGTCATGATGAATTATTTTTTTGATATGTTGTTGAATTCCATTGGCAAGGATTTTTAGATTCATGAGTGGAATTGGTCTCTGTAGTTCTCCTTTTTTTGTTGAGTCATTCCCTGGCTTTGGTACCAGGGTTATAAGGGCTTCATAGAATAAATTTGGGATCATTCTGTCCCTTTCTATGTTGTGAAATAGTCTCGATAGTATTGTAGTTGATTCTTCTGTAAAAGCTTGGTAGAATTCTGCAGTGAAGCCATCTTGTCCAAAGCTTTTTTTGATTGGTAGTTTTTTGGTGACTTTTTCAATCTGTTCCTTTGTGATGGGTTTATTAAGTTGGTCACCTTGTGATAAATTTGGTAGGTAATATGAATCTAGGAATTTTTCCATTTCCTTTAGGTTTTTAAGTTTGTTAGAGTCTTTCATGGTATTCTCTCACATTTTTTATTTCTGTTGAATTCATTGTGATGTCTCCCCTCTCATTTCTTTTTTTATTATTATTACTATTTTTTATTTGATATGACTGAGTGAAAATGTACATTCCCTTATAAATACATGCCCACCTATATGCAACTTCCACTGCTTTCCCTGTCTGGTGACAGCACACTATTCCTCTCTGCTCCCTACATGTCTCATCCTCCCAACAGTCTCCTTTCCCCTCCTCTCCAACCACACTCCCTCCTCCAACCAGAGGTCAGCAGGCTGATACCCTATAGATGCATAGAACCATAAAGTGCATACAGTATATGGTCACTCTGCATTGCCAAGTCCAATCCATTCGTGTCCAAAGAGTGGATCTTCGTTATGATTTATGGGCTGCCCCCTCTCATTTCTTATTTGGGTTATTTGTTTCCTTTCTTGTTTTTCTTTAGTAAGTTTAGCAAATGGTTTGTCAATTGTATTGATCTTTTTTAAAAAAATCAGCTTTTAATCTCGATTTTTTCAATTCTTCTTCTGTTCTCGAATAAGTTTAGTTCTGCTCTAAACTTTATGATCTGTTTTCTCTTGGTACCTGAGGGGTTCCTCTATTGCTCTCTTTCTACGTGTTCAAGTTGTAGGATTAATTTGTTAGTTTGGGTTCTTTTTCCTTCTGAATGTGTACATTTATAGAGATAAACTGACTTCCGAACACTGCTTTGGCTGTATCCCATAGGTTCTGGTAGGAAGTGTTTTCAGTCTTGTTTGAATCCGTGAATTTCCTTATTTCATCTTTGATTTGTTCTTTATAACCCTTGGCTTTTTAAGTAAGATGTTGTTCATTTTCCAAGAGTTCCAATTTCTATCTGTGCATTTTCTGCTATTGATTTTGACTTTTATGGCTTTATATTTTGAGAAGATGCTTCACAATAATTCAATGGTATGGATTTTGTTGAAATTTGCTTTATGTCCTAACACATGGTCTGTTCTGGAAAATGCTCCATGCACACTGGAGAAGATGGTGCAGTCATCTACTGATGGATAGAAAGTTCTGTATAGGTCTATGAAGTCTAGTTGGCTAATTGGCTAATTGCGGCAATAAGGCCTGTGTCTTTACTGAGCTTTTTCTAGAAGATCTGCCTGGTACTGAGAATGTAGTGTTGAAGTATTCTGATATTATTTTTGTCAAATCAACGGTTAGGTTCATCTGCCTGTCACTGTAGTTGAAAATTTCAGAGACAGTGCAAGGTTCAAGGAATAATCTATTTGCAGGTTTCTGCAGCAAACCTGGGGAAACAGTGACCAATTCAAACTGTCCCATTTGAGTTACACTTTCCAGGGGTTTTTACAGCCAGAATTCAAAGGGGAGGGAATTTGTCACAGAACAATAGCCAGAAGTCACAAGACTTCATTACATCATAAGGTTTCATTACATCTAACCAACAGTGCGAGTTGTGTAAAGTTTATCAAGGAAATTAAACAGAACAAACTATTATTTACATCTGGCAAACAGTGTGACTTGTCTAAAAATTTGTCAGGGAAAATTAAACAGAGCAGACTTAAAGTCTATCACAGGATAATCAGTCAGAGCATTTCTAAATGTCACAGGGTAACACAGCAAGGGAAACTATCCAAAAATTTTTATCTCCCTCTGAGGTCTTAATTGACTCTATATCCTCCAAGAGTGTGACAGGATGAGATAGGGAGAGGAATCCAGACCTGTTTATCTGGTTAGAACGTAGCTTAATAACCTAAGTGACCTTTGTCAGGCCCTTACATTCACCATTATTATTGTGGAAAGATCTAATTTTTTAATGTAGTTAGTATTTCTTTGATGTATTTAGGTGCTCTTGTATTTCGTGCATAAATATTTAATATTGTTAAGTCTGGCTTGTGTGTTGAACCTTATAGCAACAAATAGTGTCTATCTTTGTCCATGATGGTAGATTTTACAATAAAATCTATTTTATCTGAGATTAGTATTGCCACACCTGCTCTTTTTTTGTATATTGTTAGCTAGCTTGGTATATATTCTTCCATCTTTTAATTTTTGGTTTGTTCGTATCTTTAAGTCTAAGGTGAATTTCTTGTAAGCAACATATAGATGGGTCATGTCTTTTGATCCAACATGTCACTTGTTGTCTCTCTACTGGAGGGCTCGGTCCATTTACGTTCAGTGTAGTTATTGACAGGTATGTGTTTAGTGCTGTCATTGTGATGTGTTTGTTTTTGTGTTAACGTTTTCTCTGTTGCTCTTATTATTCTATCCTGGGACATTCTTCTTTAGGGGTTGATTTTTAACACTTTTCACTAGTGTTGGTTTCGTGTTTGTTGAGACTCCTGTGTTACATTTCTTGGTTTGATACGTTGCATCTTTATTGTGCTTTGTGGTTACCCCTATAATTCCCCTTAATAATCTAGTTTTAAACCCAATTTTAACTTCTACATTTGCTATTATCTTCCTGTCCTACTAGAAGGACTATAACTACTGTAGTACATCCCTCTTTTTAATACAGTGATATCACAGTTTTCATGAAAAGATCATTGGACCACTTCTTTTAATTTTATAGCTTTGAATGAGTTTTGTGCCTTCCCTAATTGAGCAGGTTTCTGGACAATGTGTTCTGTATTACCTCCGAAAATATAGAGTTTATGGTTTCATTCTTCTAAGCCAAGAGCTTCTTTCAGTATTTTTTGTAGCTTTGGTTTGGTTTTTAAAGTCCCTGAGTTTTTGTTTATCTGTAAATGTCTTAACTTCATTTTCATATATAAAAGATAATTTTGCAGGATATATAATTCTTGGTTGGAAGTTCTTCTCCTTCAACTCTTTGAATGTGGCATCCCATTGCCTCTGCACCAGCATCATTTCTGCTGAGAAGTCAAACAAAAGTCTAAAGATTTTCCCTCGGAATTTTACCTTTGCTTTGAGTCTCACTGCCTTTAAGAGTTTCCCCTTGTGTTTCATTTTGCTAAGCTTGATTATAATATGTCTTGGAGTCTTTCTTTTGAGATCTGTATTGAGTGGCATTTGATAGACATCTTGAATACCTATATTCTCTTCTTTCATAATTTCAGGAAAGCTTTCTTTCAGCAGCTTAGCAATACTCTCTGTGACTTTAGGTGTCCCTCCTTGTTCAGGAACTCCAATTAATTGTGATTGTTCCTCTTGATAGAGTCCCATGTGCTTCTTGATGCTTTTTCATTTTTCTTGTTTCTTTTCTCTTATTTCTCCTCATAGATGCTGCAGTCAGTAGCTCTGTCTTTCAAGCCAGAAAGTCTATTTTCTATTTGTCCAATCTGTTTTCTTGGCTCTGAATTGAATTTTCTGTCTCTTTGATTTTGTTACTGATCTGTGGGATTTCAGAATAGTGGTATTCTTTCAGTTTGATCAACTTACTTAATTTTTCATTTTGCCTTTTGTACTTGCCCTCTGATAGTTTCAGGAAGGCATCTTCATCTGGGAAGTTCTTTGGTTCTCTCTAATGGGGCTTTCTGGAGCCATAGGTGAATTTTTCTTTAAGTTTCTGTTCAACATTTGTCGCTTTTAGGGCATCTAAAAGTTGTTTAGTTTTCTGGTGTTTCTTCAACAGGATCTGAAGTACTGTTTGAGAAGGAAGGTGATCACCAGTTACCTCCATGTACTCCAGTGACTGGGCCCAGTGGGATCTCTGGGGTAGCAGCCTCCACCTCCTGACTGGCAAAGACACGGCCCTACTTATGGAGCCACTGGGGGGCCATCAGCTGACCCCATGGTGTGGGTCAGTAAAGGCTGGAAGAGATGCCATGAGGATGCACCACAGTTATTTTTCTGGGTAGTCTTATACAGAAAAGTAAAAGCTATCTGACATCTTCCAAAATCATCAGGCTGTCAGGTGTATAAGCCTGTCTTCCCACCTGGCAAAATAAGTACCTCTATATCCAACCCCAGATGATGTAAACTAGTTCAAAGCACAGGAAGGCTACTGCTCTGCTGTCATCTGCTGCTAGGCCCCACCCATAAGGCCATACTATGCTAAACACAACTTTTCTTCTGGAAAAGCTCTCCCTGGGCTGGCATTGCTTCCCATCCTGGAAATTAACCTTTGCTGAGGCCTCCTTTTGGGTAGATCTGCCTCTCAGTTGAGCAAGGTGGTGGCCTTCACAAGCTCTCCCTCCAGCTGTGAAATAGCTGATTCAGTGGTGGAGGTTTGGAAAGAGAGAGTGGAAGGGCCAAGGTGCACAGAGTCCAGAGATGGGCTCTCAAAGTGTGGCTATTCCACCTGCTAATCCCATCAGCAGTGTGGCTGAGCTTTGCTGCCATTCAAGCTCAAGCTCCCCCTGCCAGCTAAGACAGAGAAAAAACAGTTAAAGTTGCAAATTATCTTCAGTCCATGAGAGCCGGCATTCAGCAAGTACAGGGGTCAACAAAAGAGAAGAAGTTTTCTGTTCAGGGGCATGTAGTCCAAACTGGCAGCCCTACACTGTGTCTAAGGGCTCACTGGCTGTCCAGAAGGCTTCATTTAATTATCAGTCCTGGCCTTAGCTTTCAGAAGGAATTAAGGAGATGTGTGTCTAGTCCATCATCTTGACCCTGCCTCTCTATTTCAATGACTTTTTAGGATATACTTCTTTCTATAATTTTTAGTGTTTTTATCTAAGAAGTATAATATGTTCATATATATTTACATAATCTACTAGTATAAACATTTTTTTGTATATGTTATGCCTCTCCACCTACCTCAAATTAGTTTCAGGATCTCTAATGGTACATTGGTTACAAGTTCAGTCAAATAAACAAAAGGTTACTAGTTCAAATTTACCAGATGGCCCTTGGAAACCTCATAAGGCAGTTCTAATTTGTCCTGTAAGGTCATTATTGAGTTGGAACTGCTGGGGGAAAATAGATTGTGTTGGCTACTTTTAAAATTTTTCCTTTAACATTTTTGGTTTTCTGTGGTTTGACACTGATATGCCTAGGTGCAGCTTTCTTTGCTTTTAACTTGCTGGTATTTTACTAGTCAAATATGTAAAATTATTTCTTTTACCGCATTTGTGGAAACTTCAGCCTTTATTGTTTCAAATATGTTTTCTGTATCCCTCCTAGCTGGGAATCTAATTATGGATATGTTTATTTTTGCATCATTCTACATTTTCCTTGGGCCCTGTTCATTTATTTTTCTACCTTTTCTCAAAGCTTTGCTCCGCTAGAGAGGAAAAAAAAAAAAAAAAACTCTTTGTACTGCAGATTTTATTTTGTAAAAAATGAAATTTTAGAAATAAAATGATATTTTGGATGGAACAACATCCATTCATTTTAGGTATGAAAATAATGATGTTTATAATTGCTACTATATAGATATAAACGGATTCTTTCCATTTGTATATCAATAACTTAGAACAAGGGATTAGAAACTGGTGACAATTGTTTACCTGTCTTTTCAAGCAAAGTTTCATTGCACCATAGACACATTTATTACTTACAAATTATCTGTGGTTCGTTTCATGCTCCAGTGGAAAAGTTGAGTAGTTTCACCAGAGACCATGTGGACTACAAGCCTAAAATACTTAGTATTTTGCCCCTTAAAAAATGCTTGCCGACTTCTGATCTAGAACATAAATGATTTAAAAATATTTGGGTGAAGGATAAGACAGTACACAATACTAAGGATGTCAGCACAACTTTACCATGGCAAACTCATAGAATCTTCATAGAAACATCCAAACCCTCTGAGGGACTGGGCTGAGTGCTGTGGCGACCATGACCTCACAGGACATCTAACTCAGTAGACATAACATAGTTTGTAAAGAATGTATTCTGCATCTTAATTGGTGAACAACATCTGGGGTCTTAAAAGTTTGTGAGTAGTGATCTAACATAGTTTTATTGATCTCACTCTGGATGGAGCAAGGGAGAATGAAGAAAACCAAAGACACAAGGGAAAGGTTCGTCCAAAGACATAGTGGGCCACAGCTATCACAGCTTCCACTAGTCTGAAACCAGCAGGATTAGGCTGTGCCCAGCTGCTACCACCATCTGCTCTGACAAAGCAGAGGGTCCCAACCAAGCTAGCGAAAAATGTAGTACAAACCTGAAACTTACATAAAAGGAAAACAAACAAACACAGGCCAGATTTACAGGTTTGACAGATGCTGAAGAAACCTGAGGCTACAGTCTTGGACACCCTTTTAATTCAATGTGAAGTCACTCCTAAGATTCAGTTTTCTGGTAAAGACTAGACAGGACAATGAAACAAGAATAACTCAGATAATTCAATTTATATATATAAGACTAAATTGGCATACCAGCCACAGGGCGAGGATGAAGAGACAGGAGGGGAAACAAAAGCTGGATGAATAGAAATGGGAAACCCAAGGTTAAGAAGTGGAGAAGGGAGATTGTTGACACATAATGGAATGGCAATCAATAAATGTCTCAAAAAAATGTTTATTAATTCTTTAATGAGAAGCTAACTTACTAGATACTGTCACCTAAAGAGCAATGAAAAAAGAAAAATATGTCTTTAATAAATAAGTTTATACAAATGTGTTTAAAGGGAATAATTACTAGAAACATAAACTATAAAACAGTTTTGAAAGTTATCTGTAGATAATTCATTATTAATGTATCTAACAATAATATATGTCATCCCTTAGAAGTATTATGTTTTTCATTAAATGTGTGAGTCATAATAAAAAATGCATGTTATAAATGGATTCCTGCATACTGGATGATCACTAACATTAAAGGGCAAAGTATTTATTTGCAAATTATTTTAGTGAAATCCATAATTGCTAATTGTGTCTTAGGGAAGAAATAATACATTTTCTTGCAACTTAACAGGAAGTCAGGAAATGTACTAATAATTTCCTTTTACCCAGGGTAATGTACTTTACAAATGTAAAAATTAAAATTTGATGATAGTTAAACATATATTGAGAATTTATAATAATAAACTTACACTTTGCTAAAGACATGAGAGAAACTAATAGACATTATCAATCTTATTTTTAAAATACAAAACCAGGCAAAGATTGTTTTAAATGAAGAAAAATGAGCATATGAAAGATATTCATAAATAAAAATTAGTAATTAGATTCTAGGTTTTAAACACAGTTAGCACATAATGATTATCAAGAATATTAAAGTAATTAATATGCCACAGAGAGAATATGATGTATATAATTAGATTAGAGATTATACCTAAATACCACTTTTGAAAGACTAAGAGTTTAAAAAAAATCTTAGGCTACCTAAAATTTAAACAGGAAAAAAAATATTGAAGAAATTCACATTTGGCTCATTATTGCGGGAACAGATCTAGAGAAATAAATGAAACAGTTTGGCCCCTGACAAGTTCAATAACAGAAACTTTACCATATCCGCATAAAAGAGAATTCTAAAACAAAGAGTTTTGGGCTAAAAACCCAGTCCCTTCATTTAGAGAGTGAGTGGAGACCAATGAAGGGAAGCCGCACGACAGGTGGCTGAAAGTCTCACTTAAGACTGTAAAATGACTGGCTGTTCACATACTTCTTTAATTAGTACTTGCTATGTTCAGGTCACACTTAAGAAAAAAAAGAAAAACTATTTCTCAAATGAATAAAGAGAAAAAAAGGCTAACATTTATATAATGCTGAGTGCTATAGACATTTTCTATGTGTTTTAAAATACTACTTTATGTAATTTTCACAACAACACTGTTTGTTAAGTTTACAGGATAGCAGCCTCTCTATATTCCCCAATCCACCTTCAAGGCCCTGGAAACATGTTCTTCACTCTGGTATACTGCTAAAACCAGATTTTGAAAAGAGAAATATTTAGTCCACGAATATTGTTCCTTTTGATTAGGCTTTTTGTGACTGCATACATATGAATTATATATTTGGAAAATATATTTTCCAATTATTATTAAAATAAATCTTAGTAGAACTATATGCTAATCACACAACAGAATGTATCTAGTTGTATATTACATCTTCACTAAATATGCTACTTCCTTAAAATTACAAATTTAGAATACTTTTAAAATTAAATATTGTTAGATGACTTCAGAAGTACCCTGTACAGTCTTTGCCCCTGAGCTAGAAAATATCTATCATAATAAAAAAAGTATATACATTTAAAAGTATTATTATAATTTATGATGGCCTCTTGTATTTGGATTCTCCATGTGGTATAAGGAAACCCTGGTGACATAGTGGTTAAGCACTGTGGCTGCTAATTAAAAGGTTGGCAGATTGAATTGGGTGATGTTTCAGCCAGCTAGTGCTGCTCTAACAGAAATACTACACAGCAGATGGTTTTAATAAAGGAAAGCTTATTCTCACACAGTCCAGTAGGCTACAAGTCCACATTCAGGATGTCTGCTCCAAGAGAAGGCTTTCCCCACTGTTGACTTGGAGGAAAGTCTTCATGTTGCATCAGTCTTTGTTCAGGGAGCATCTTGGCACAGGAACCTCAGTTCTGAAGGACACGCTCTTCTCCCAGTGCTGCTTTCTTTATGGTGTGAGGTTCCCAGTTCTCTGCTTGCTTCCCTTTCCTTTTATCTCTAGCAGGATGAAAGGATAAAGTGTGGTGAAAGCCACACTCCAGGTGAACTCCCTTTATGGTGAAGCAGAGAGATGATCTTATAAAGGGATTTACAGACCCACCGTAATCCTTTCACATACAGCATAGGAAAAAAATGCCATAAAATGGAGGACAATCGTAAAACATTGGGAATCATGGTCCAGCCACACAGCTACACACATTTTGGGGGGGACACAATTCAATCCATAACAGGTGGCAAAATCAGCTGCTAAACTAAAGATTGGAAGTTCAAATCTATCCACAGGCACTTTGAAAGAAAGATACGGCAATCTATTTCAGAAAAACAGCCATTGAAAACCTAGTGGAGCAGAGTTCTACTCTGAAGCATATGAAGTCACTATGAGTTGACGTCTATTTAGCAGGAACTATTTTTTCCCTAGATTTAAGAGACTGTGAGAAAAAAATGTAACCCAACACGTGGTACCCCCACTTGTCTGTCCGTTTGCTATGCCATTGGGGCTTGTGTGTTGCTATGATGTTGGAAGCCACTCCACTGATATTTAGATACCTGCAGGATCATTGATGTCAACTGAGCTTCCAGAATAAGACAGACTAGGAAGAAGGATCTGACAATCTATTTCTGAAAAGTATAAGCCAGTGAAAACCTTATGAATAGCAGTAGAACCTTGTCAGATATAGTACTGGAAGATGAATCCTCCGGGTTGGAAGACATCCAAAAGAAAACTCAGGAAGAGCTTCATCCTCAAAGTAGAGTTGACCTTAGCAGCACAGATGGTGTAGAGCCTTCGGGGCCTTCATTTGCTGATGTGGCATGACTCAAAATGAAAAGAAACAGCTGCAAACATCTGTTAATAATCTGAATGTGGAACGTATGAAATATGAATTTAGGGAAGTTGGAAAACACCCAAAAAGAAATGGAATGCATAAACATCAATATCCTAGGCATTAGTGAACTGAAGTAGATGAGAAATGGTCATTTTGAATTGGGTATCACATGGTCTACTATGTCAGGAACAAAAACCTGAAGAGAAATGGTGTGGTATTGATACTTAAAAAGAATATTTCAAGATCTTTCCTGAAGTACAATGCTGTTAGTAATAGGATAATATCCATATGCATAAAAAGAAGGCCTGTTAACATGACATTATTCAATTTCCTCACAAACCGCTAAGGCCAAAGTTGAAGAAATTGAAGATTTTTACCAGATTCTGCAGCCCAAAACTGATGGAGCATGCTCAGGACTCACTAATAATTCCTGGTGATTGGAATTCAGAAGTTGGAAACAAAGAAGAATCAGTAGTTAGAAACTGTGACTTTGGTGACAGAAATGATGCCAGAGATTGCATGACAGAATTTTGCAAGGCTAACACCTTCTTCATTGCCAATACCTTTTGTAACCAACACAAAATGCAGCTGTACACATGGGCCTCACGAGATGGGACACACAGGGACTGAATTGACTACGCCTGTGGAAAAAGATGATGGAAAAGCTTCATAAAAGCAGTCACAACAAGAGCAGATACTGTCTGAGGCACAGACCATCAACTGTTCATATGCAAGGTTAAATGGAAACTGAAGAAAATTAGAGTAAGTCTATGATAGCCAAAGTACAACTTTAAGTATATCCCACCTGAGTTTTGAGACCATCTCAAGAACAGCTTTGATGTATTGAACAATAGTGACTGAAGAACAGACAAATTTTGGAATGGCACAGGAGATATCACCCATGGAGAAAGTTAGACGTCATTAAAAAGGCAGAAAAGAAAGAAAAGACCAAATTAGATGTCAGAAGAGATTCTGAATCTTGAATGTAAACTATGTAAAGCAAAAGAAATGAATGACAAAGCAAAATACCTGAATAGGGAATTTCAAAGGGCAGCTAGAAAAGACAAAACAAAGCATTATAATATCATGTGCAAAGAGTTGGAAATAGAAAGCCAAAAGGGAAGAAGATATCATTTAGTTCTCTAGCTGAAAGAACTGAAGAAAAAAATCAAGCCTGGAGTAGCAAAATAGTAAAGGATTCTACAGGGAAATATTTAAATAATTAAATGTTTAAATGACTCAAGAAGCATCAAAAGAAGATGAAAGGAATACATGGTATTATTATACCAGAAAGAACTGGTCGATGCTCCACCATTTCAAGAGTTAGTGAAGGGTCTCCCAATAAAGATGACCTATTTTTGACAGCTCACGGTGATGATATTTGTGATGCTATATAGCAGCCGTATTTATCATATTTTTGATCAGTCTTGACAAATAGCCATGAAAAGTTTCATGATTCTGCTATGCATAGAAATCACTAAAGATTATAACCAAAATGGGTATTCCATTGACCAAACTTTCCAAATGTTACGTGAAATTTATGATGTGCATAATCATCCCACTGAGAGAACAATTGGATATTTAATCAAAAAGTTTGAGACAACTGGGACTGTTGCCAATCAGACAACACCTGTGCATCAGTGAACCATCCATTGCAATAAAAACATTGACAGCTTTCATCAGAGTGTAGGTGAGAATCCATCCCAGCCAATTGTTCGCTGAGTACAGTAACTGGGCATTTTCTCTAGAACAAGAACTTGGCCTTTCCTTGACCACAGTTTGGCAGATTTTGCATCTGGACTTGAAACTTTACCCTCACAAAATTCCTTCACTCACTTTATGGTTCTATGCATCTATAGGATATCATCCTGTTGACCTCTGGCTGGAGGAAGGAGAGTGGGTGGAGAGGAGGGGAAAGGAGACTGTTGGGAGGATAAGACATGTATGGAGCAGAGAGGAATAGTGTGCTGTCACCAAGCAGGAAGAGCAGTGGAAGCTGCATATAGGTGGGCATGTAAATTTATATGGGAATGTACATTTTCACTCAGTCATAATAAAAAAGAAAGAAAGAAAGAAAGAAAGAAAGAAAATTCCTTAACTCAAGAATTGAAGTCCATCAACAAAATGACCATAGATTGTGCCATAGGTTTGCTGACTGGGCTCTGGAGCAATTGAAAGTTGACCATGCTTTTGGCCAAAGAGATCGTCTTTAGCAATGAAGCCCATTTTGGGATGAATTGTTAACAAAGAAAACTGTTACATTTGGAGTGATGAGAATCCAATAGAGATTCAAGAAAATCCACTTCATACAAAAAATATTACCACTTGGTGTGGATTTTGGTTCAGTGGAATCACTGGCCCTTATTTTTTCCAAGATTAACAATGGCAAAAGATATTGAGCTATGATAACTGATCATTGTGGACCCAGTTTGGATGGTGCCATTGTGGTCATTTACTTGAAGTTCTTTTCCACATATAATGCCATCAAATGTACTTCAAAATATTAAAACAATTAAAAGTGTATCATTTACACAACTCATTTTATTAAAATTCAAAGATAGGGCCTCTTATCTTTGACCCTTTACATCATAAGGAGCTCACGGTACTTAAGGAAGAACTCTAAGCTGCACTGTGCATTGGCAAAAAGAAGAAAAAAAAAGAGGCCTCTGGGAATTGATGGAATATCAGTTAAGATGTTTCATCAAACTTATACAGTTCTGGAAGTTCTTACTCATCTACGACAAGAAATTTGGCTGAAATCAGAGAATACAAGAAAGATATTTACCTGTGTTTCATTGACTATGCAAAGACATTTAGCTGTGTTGATCATAACAAATTATGGCTAACACTGTGGAAAATGGAAATTCCCAAACCCTTAACTGGGCTTTTAAGTAATTTGTGTATGGGTCAAGAGGCAGACGTGCAAACAGAACAAGGGGACACTGCTTGGTTTGAAGTCAGGAAAAGTGTGCATCAGGGTTGCATCCTTTCACCATACCTTTCCAACCTCTATGCTGAGCAAGTAATCCAGGAAGCTGGGGTATGTGAAGAAGAATGAGGCATCAGGATTGGAGGAGGACTCATTAACAACCTGCGTTATGAGGATGACACAACCTTACTTATTGGAAGTGAAAAAGACTTGGAACACTTACCGATGAAAATCAAAGAGCATAGTCTTCAGCATAGATTGCCCCTCAACATCAAGAAAACAAAATTCCTCACAACTGGCCTGGTAAGCAACATCTTGATAAATGGAGAATGGGTAGTTGTAAATGACTTCATTGCACTTGGTTCCACAATCACCACCACATAAGCAGCTGTTAAGAAAACAAACAAAAAAAAAAAAAAAAAAAAAAAAAAAACACATTGTGTTGGGAAAAACTGCAGCAAAAGACCTCTTTAAAGTGTTGTAAATATATGATCTAGAAGACTAATGCATGCCTGACTCAAGCCACAGTATTTTCAGTTACATCATATGTGTACAAAAGCTGGACAATGAATACGGAAGACAGAAGAAGAATTGATGCCTTTAAATTGTGATATTGGAGAATATTGTTGAATGTACCATGAACTGCCAAAGAATAAACAGATCTGTTTTAGAGGAAGTACAATCAGAGTGCTTCTTGGAAGCAAAGAGAGTGAGACTGCATTTTCTATACTTTGGATATGTTTTCCGGAGGGATTATTGCCTGGAGAAGGACATTATGCTTGTTATAGCAGAGGGTCAGCAGAACGAGACAAAGACCCTTAACAGTGGCCGCTGCAGTGGACTTAAGCATAAAAACTATTATGGGCACGGTATAGGAGCAGACGGTGTTTCATTTTGTTAGGCGCACTGCCGCTACGAATGGAAACTGACTGAACATCACCTAATAACAACAACAAAATGAAATAACTAGAAAATATGCTACAATTTAGCATTTTGAGAAATGTTTCCCCTTTAATCATGATCAAAATTCTTATTAATGAGATGTTTTAAAAAGTTGTAAAAGATAAGTATGAACTTCACCTGCACAGTCAATATTGCCTACAAGAATGACGTTAGCTAAGAAAGTATAATACAGACTAGCTAAGGTGTTTAGGCACAATTTGCAATGTTTTTCATAGTTATTTGCTCACTGGATTTATGAGTTAAAATTAAAAAGGTAGTGTACCTTTAAACAAGCTTACAATACTAGACAAAAGTGATAAATTCTGTGTGTCAGTGGAGGACTATGCTTATCTGTATTATCCCGTAAGCATGTTTAAATAAAATATTTTGCTTATTTTAGATACTATGGAGAATGTAATATAGAATTTCCCTTCAACGTGTGCAATACATCTATTAGGATATAGTAGCCTGACTTCTAGCTTTAATGACTAGTTGCACTGAAATAAAATCCATCATTTTGGACATTCATTTTCAATTTTATCTGCCAAGTGGAATGTTATCATGTACAAGATCAATAGAGCGATCTGACCAAAGACACAAATCAGGTTACACTCTCTCTTTCACCACTAAAAATTTAAACCTACCACCACATATATCATTGAAAAGCATCTGGGTTATTTTATTTTATCTTATTTGCAACATTTGTTACAGAACACGAAAGAATTTCTTTTTGTAAGCTAATCATACCTGAGTGAAATGGATATTTTATTTAATACTAACTTCAATAAAGTCATGTTTATAATGTTATTAATCAAATTTTTCATTTTCCATTAACACATACATAGAAAATGACCCACATCTTAATGTAAATTGTCTTTTTTTCATGTAACTTGTATTAAAAATACATTTCTTTTACAGAAGAGTCTTGTATAAACTATCTCAAATGATCAAATACGACCTTCAAAGTCTTTGTGTACCCCATATCTCATAATTGGATGCTGTAGATGAATACCATGATCATATAAAAATACTAATTTTAGAATAAAATTAAAAGTGCCTAATATATCTTAGGAAACCTTGGCGGTATAGTATTAAGAGTTTGGCTGCTACCTAAAAGGCTGGTAGTTCGAATTCCCCAGGCGCTCATCAGAAACTCTGTGGGGTAGTTCTATTCTCTCCTATAGGGTCACTATGAGTTGGAATTGGCTCAAAGGCAACAGGTTTTGTTTGGGTTAACACATCTTAGGAAACATAGTGGTTCAATGGTTAAGAGATCAAATGCTAATCAAAACGTCAGCAAGGTGAACCCTCTAGTCACTTCTTGAAAATCCTACAGAGAGGTTCTACTCGACTGTCATAGGGTCACTGTGAGTCAGAAGTGCCTAGGTTGCAACGGGATTTTTAACACATCTCAGGAGAGTCAGACACAAATCATGCAGTTTGTAATTGATCACTAGAAGATGAGGTTCCAACACACTCAGCAGCTACTAGGAAGCAAAGGCCTTTCTATGTGATTTGTAAAGATTGTTGTTGTCATGTTCCCTCTGTCGCATAAAGTTGTAAGGATTGCAGCCAAAACAATTCTGCTGAGCAGTTCTACTTGTGGAGTGACTGTGAGTTACTGATTAACTCTACAGCAGCTAACAGCATATCATCTTTATCTTAAGATAAAGATATGAGGTCTGCAATCAAGTTCATGAACTGATCCTAGAAAAATTGCTACATAGCTCATTGCTGAGTATCACTACAGTCAACTTCAAAGTACTCCCCTTGGGAAGCTATGCTCTGATGCCATCACCTAATGAACCCTCCAAAGCAATTTTGGATCTCTTTCTAGAATGACCATCAGAGCTGTTGTCATATTACCCTTAATGTCCTGAATGCCATCAAAATGTCTTCCTTTCAATATTTCCTTTATTTTGGGGTAAAGAAAAAAGTCATTGGGGGCCAGAACAGGTGAGTAAGGACAGTGTTCCAATAGTTCTTCATTTACTGTCTCAAAACTCCCTCACTGACAGGCCATGTGAGCTGGTAAATGACTGTTATGCCCCCTTCTTGAACATATTTAGAGATGTCATTGTTGTATATTGTTGTGATGCAAGAACTGTGAGTTGCTGCTGAAATATTCAGATCATTTTCTTTAACGTTTTCATGCAGCCTTTTCAGCAATTCTAAATAGTTAAGTTTGGATAACTGTTTGTCCAGTTGGTACAAATTCATAATGAACAGTCCCACTGACATAGAAAAAGGTTAGCAACATTGCTGTGACTCTTTTTTTTTTATTTTGATATGACTAAGTGAAAATGTACATTCCTACATAAATTTACATGCCCACCTATATGCAGCTTCCACTGCTCTCCCTGCCCGCTGACAGCACACTATTCCTCTCTGCTCCCTACATGTCTCATCCTCCCAACAGTCTCCTTTCCCCTCCTCTCCACCCACTCTCCTTCCTCCAGCCAGAGGTCAGTAGGATGATATCCTATAGATGTATAGAACCATAAAGTGCATACAATATATGGTCACTCTGCATCGCCAAGTCCAATCCATTCATGTCCAAAGAGTGGACCTTCGTTATGATTTATGGGCAAGGGCAGCATCAGGGCCCGGGGACGTGTTCCCAGGGGAACCCTGAAACTGTTGGACCATCAATTGATGCCTTTTAGTGGAGGTCTCAGGATGCACCCCTTTTTATTCTTGTTTTGCCAGTGAGACTCAACTTAGTGAGCTCCACCGCAGCTATCACTGGTGGTGGCCAGGCACCATCCGGTTCTTCTGGTCCCAAGTTGATGTAGGCACTCACTCATGTGGGTCTCTCTCTGGGTTTTTACCCCATGTCATTTTGGTCCTCGATGAATTAAACTGACAGAACTTTTTGGTTGCAGTGAATTGGCTGACACTTTGGTGCTTTGTTTCAGGGTCATATTGGTACACCCTTGTTTTATCACCATTGATGATACGGAAACATTGTCTTTCCCGTCTGATAGGTCTTGTCACACTTAGACTCTCCTTTGCTTTTGTTCATCGACTGGTGTGCTCTTTTTGGGACAATTTTTGCATACACCTTCTTACGTGAAGATTTTCAGTTAAAGTTTTCCTATTTCCCGTTTGATGTTTGGTTGGTCTGCTATGCTTCTCACAGTGAGCTGATGATTTTGACACACAATTTGATGGATTTTTGCAATGTTTTCATCAGTTCTGCTTGTTACTGGCTGCCCTGACTTCTCTTCATCAGTGACACTTTCTCTCCCCTCAGAAAAACATTTAAGCTATTTGTACACTGCTATTTTCTTCATGGCATTATCCTCATAAATTTGGACTGATGCAATCTTGATTTCACTTCCATGCTTGCCAGGTTTAACAAGAAATTTAATGTTTGTTCACTGGTCTAATTCAAGCACTGAAATTCTCACAACAGCACACAAATATATGCAACAATAATGAATGCCACTCAGCAAGACATCACCAAACGTCAACACGAATACAGCTGCGAGATGCTAATGTGTCACGATTATGAGACCTTACCAAGTTGTTTGTACAGTGCTGCCAATATAAACACACAGCAGAAAGTTCACAAACTTATTTGCCACACCTGGTATAAAGATATTATTGCATTATTCTGTTAATAGTGCACAGATCTCTCTCTATGCATGTGTATATATACAGACATATATATGTATGTATATATATATATATACTCTGATACTCATTTATGTGCAGTAATGTTTTGTTTTCTTTTCAATATTAGTATGGAATAAGCTTTTACCTTTATAACCAAATGATTGATTTTCATTCTAGAAATTCTTTGTTATCTAATTTTATTTAATGGTTAGTTATGCTGTGTATAAATAAGGGAATTCTCTGGTTAAATGTTGGACCTATACTTCTTGTATTTAGAGATACAAAATTATATTTTAGAAAGTGTTTTATTGAAAAATGACATATCCTAAAACATATCTTAGAAACAAGTATTAGAAAATGCGGCACTTTCTAGTTTCAAATTCTAATTTTCTATTTGGAAGCCCTGGTGATATACTGGTTAAGTGCTACATCTGCTAACTAAAAGGTTGGCAGTTCAAATCCACCAAGTCCTTCTTGGAAACTACGGCACAGTTCTACTCAGTCCTACAGGGTCACTGTGAGTTGGAATTGACTTGACAGCAATTTTTGTTTTGTTTTGTTTAATTTTCTGTTATTTCTTATATTCTGATTTACTTCACATTTTGTTTTCTAGAAATACTACTACTTATTTAAATTTATGAATGTTTTCATTTCTCTTAAAGATGAGTAGAATTCCTTCTTTGCAAGAGTTATTAAAACTAAACAAAAACCTAGAAATCTTATCAAATACCACTTTTCATTCATTCTTTAAAAAGTACAAACCATGAACTATTTTTTGATGTGCAAAAATCACCAAGTTATACTTGTTCCTCAAATTGAAAAAAATAAATTTACCTATATGTGTTAAAAAAAGAGCCCTCATTGTGTATTGTTTAAAGTGATCAATTGCTAAGCAAAAGATTGTCAGTTCAAACCCACCAGTCACTTTGTGAGATAAAGATTCTGCAGTCTGTTTCCCTAGACATTTATAGAAGCAGCCTTGAAAACCCTATAGATTTGCCATGATCTGTAATTAATTCTATGGCAGTGGTTGTAGTTTGGGGAAGATATAATACTTAGTTTAAATCTTAATTTTGTAAATTATTATGTAATTCACATTTAATTTACCAGTTAGAGTAGAATCCATCTTGTTTTAGTACTTTACACAAAATCACCCATTCCAGAATTTAAGGCAATATGTCTGACTCTCAGCTCATTTATCATCCAGCCTTTCTCATGCGAGTGTTTTCTCCCCTTAGATTGTCGAAAAGAGTGACTAGCAACAACCTTCTCTCAGCCTAGCCATGTGTCATTATTCACTGGCCTCTCTCTGTCATCACATATCCAATAAATGGCACTGAATTGTTCCCAAAATGGATAGGTGAGTACTTCATAATTACTTCCTAATTTTTTCTCATCTGTCTGCCACCAGCTTTGTTCATGCTATCATTACTTCTTATCTGGATTGCCTGAATCAAGACATTCTCTACATTTTAGTAAATTACTGTCATGCCCCCTTCTTGAACATATTTAGAGATGTCATTTTTCTCCGAAGTGCTATACTTTCTGTATTTGTTCCACTGACATCTGGTTTTACTCACTACGTAACTTACCACAAAACCGTGTTTTTGTGTATTCATTTTCCTTGTATCAAGAGTTTAAGAGCATTATACCTCAAGGTAAACTACCTCCTGTCTCCATCACTTACTAGTTGAGTCATTTTGGCCAAAGTACTTTACCTCCCAGTACCTCAGTTTTTTTTCGTGAATAATATGTGGATCTGTAGAAGTACAACGCAAGATTATTTTGAATATATCACAAGATAGTATTTTACAGCTTTAATATCTGAAGGTCATTAACCATTAATTCTTATTTTCATACATATTAATATTTGAAGAAAAACAATGCTTCTTTCAATCTTTCAATCACTGTCAAGTGCAATGTTTCCTGCAGAGTACATGCTGAATTAATATATATTAATAGATATCTCCTCAATCAATAATAATGTATTATGACATTTGGAAATAGATGTTATTTTACCTGCAAAAGATGAAGCTTACAGTGAAACACTGTAATGCAAAATCTTAACCCCCTAAAATCCCTAAAGTTGTATTATAGCAAGGTAAATGATGACTCAGTCCTGTGAATTTTTACACTGAATAGAAACAAGTTTTGCTCTTTTATTGATTCTACCATCTTGTTTATAAGATAAACAACTTATTTTACTTTCATAATTTTTGTAAATGACAGTAATCTGACTCACAATAAACTGTCATTCTGTTTTGAAACTAAATACAAAAAATATAGATTTTTGTCAATCTCCTTTAATAAAGTTATGAATTATCTGTCATACCTTACTGTACAAGGCATAACTTTATACTACTTTGGGATCAGAGTGAACCTTGTCCTTATTTAAGTTATCTGTATATTACTGGTATAACTCATGTAGTACATAGAAAGCTCTTATATAAGCAAGTACCCTACTGTGAAATTGTAATGCAGATATTGCCTGAAGTATATAAAATATGAGGTTATGGTATTAGCCTTGAAAAATTATTCAGAATTTTTAACCTGACCCTAAAAGTGCCAATAAATTTTCATTAGTCTTTAAATTAGCCCAACCTAGATTTGGCCCACACTACATGCACAAAAGGGCCAGTTGTGACAGCCAATTGACCTCAACAGAACACTCAGTAACAGGTAAAATGAATCAGAAGAAAAGTCACTACCTGTACCCTATTCTGAAGTGAGAGGTCTGACAAGAACCACATCACCCCGTTTGTTTCCTTGACACCTTCTGGAATTTTCTTTCCCCAGTACCGTGCACAGCTGCTATCCTGTTGCTGAAATCACATGTAAACCTTGCTTCCCCGTTGTTGGGGGAGTCAGATTTGGGGAACATCCGCCAGGATCCTGGCCTTTTCCATTGCAATAAAACTATATTCTCTCTCTCAAAGGCCAGCGTTCAGACTATTGGGAAGTCTGAGAGTACTGAATGGAACTCATCTTCTACGGTTTGCTAACAAGTTCGTTTTCAAAACACTGTTCTAAAGCACTCTCCTTGAAACAATGCCAATTTTGATTGTGCAAAGAAAGCGAAGTAGGAGTAGATAGTTTGGAGGGTGAAGCACTCTACAAGGGGATGAGTCTCAACAGTAGATTTCATAACAGCCGGACAACAGTGGGAGGGTGCTTAAAAATGTCCCAGTTTTAAGAATTCCTGATTTCGAAGTTCACTTTATTGTTTAAAAGTGTAATTAACACGTAGATAGGCTATCTTTTTGAACTCTCCTTGTTTCCCGCAATAACTCCACTAGAGATAGCACAGTGGTTAAGAGCTATGTTAGCTAACAAATGGCTGACACTTTGAATCCACCAACCACACTTTGGAAACCCAATGGGGCAATGCTATTCTGTTCTATAGGGTCATCATGAATAGGAATCAACCTGATGGCAATGGATTTGTGTTTTTTTTTTTAGATTACTGTAAGTTCATAACCTAAATATGTCACTTTGTAAAAAGTTGGCACTGAGGTTCTCCTTTTCTACTACCAAAGTAACCAAAGGAGTTTTCACTTCCCCTGCTTAGTTTGAGCAAAAAGTTCTAATTTCTCTGTTAAGTTTCTAAATATGTGTGCCCACAGAAATCAAGTCATGAACTGTGGATAACAGCAATAGAAATATGGCAGATAATAATATTCTTCCCTAATATTATAATTTTTTTGAGCTAGTATGGGCAAAGTATCACAATTTCTAGTACAGTTTCTAATGGGAATACAAAAATGTTTCCATATTCCCAAGTATCTCTTGGTGAGCAGCTTTTGGAACATAATAAAAATGTCATACATTGTACCTAAATTGATACCCAGTGATTACAAATTTCCACCGTAATGCTGATCACAGGGCAATGATATATTTTTAACTGTAGCATATGGAATTCAGTGACTGAGATACTTACTGAGCCTGTGTTTTTGCAGCTGTTTTTAATTCCTCATTACTGTCTGTTGCTTTAAAAAACAGTCAGACTAAAATACAGACAAAAATCAGTATTCAGATCAAATTTACTAGTGTGGATATTGGTTAAAATTTTATCGGGAGATGTTTGTGTTATGGATATATTTAGTTTAGCCAAATTATCACTAATAACAAATAATTCATTAAAATCTTACTACAAGAGGTAAAAAAAGATCAGCCAATACATAGACCACAAAAGAATGAAGAAAAACAGAATTTTAGTTACTAGCATATGTATCATGCATGAAATAAAAAGCACTACTTAAAAATTCTGAACTAAAAGTACACTAAATAAAGAACTTTCATGAAAATTCTTCTGATCATCCAGGAGCCATACAATAAAAAGTTATGCAGGATGATGTCTCAGGTTCTGAAGTTTTATTAAATGTGGAAGAATACATTGGGATTACTGCCTAAAGTTTGCCACAATTATTTCCACATTACTAACTCTTTATCAATCAAAAAAAAAAAAAATGCCTTTTTTTCCCCCCCCAGAAGTCTTTTGAAGTTCATGTTGCCTGAATGTCCGTGCTAAAGAGAAGTGACACCTCTGGGATGGTGATCACCTACTCTTACTCTTTGTCATCACCTTCTGCTATTTTATTTAATTTTGACACTTTTCTTCTAGAAACATATACGCAGATGAAACAGTAAACACCACCAAAATTCAAGCCCACTGCTATTAAGTTGATTCTGACACTTAGAGACACTATAGGACAGAGGAGAACTGCCTCACAGAGTTTTCAAGGAATATCCAATGGATTAAAATTGAGATCTTTCAGTTAGCAGGCGTAGGGCTTAACCACTGCACCACCAGAGTTTCCACAGTAGCAATAGAGGACTAAGATGCCAGTGGTTTCCTTAATTTCCAGAGATTTGATATTGCTAGTGTGCTGAGAACAGTATCTTAAACACAATAAAACTCAGGATAAATTCAGGGAAATAAAGGATTTTCTTATATTGTTCTGCTTTTGTGTGATTTATTTATTCGTAAGCATAACTGTAACCAAAAGATGACTTGGTTGTACTAAGCCCAGGAGTATCTTAGTCATTTAACTTCTATGTTGTGTTTCTGACACTGTCATCCTAATTCTAGAATAATGAAAACCATATTTATATTTTGCATTAGATTTCCTTGAACTTATTGATTTTTTTTTATTATGACTGAGTGAAAACGTACATTTCCATATAAATTTACATGCCCACCTAAACGCGGCTTCCACTGGTCTCCCCACCTGGTGATAGCACACTATTCCTCTGTGTTAAGTAAATGTAAGTCTTCATATACACTATGCTCTACATTTATTTTTTGACAAATTCAAATGCTGTCTACATATCATCTGAAATATCTATATCTGTATCTGTATCTGTATCTATAGCTATATCTCACAGGAAATTATGGTTTACCATAATTTTGAGAAAGATGGTCTTGGTTAATAACCTACCTGCTGTAAAAATCTGCTTTACAGTCTCCTACAGGCATTTTTAAATCCATGTTAGTGGTTTTATAGAAAAATATAAACCTATATATGTATATGTATGAGTACATACTACATACATATATAACAAAATTGTGCAATTTGATTCCTTGTTTTATTGCATTGCCTAAGGAAGTAATCCATAATTTAGCACATTTCTATGCATATGAAAAGTAGAAGGTGTTTTTTTCATGATATTTAGTGCAAGAGCACAATGTGTTGTGTTTGTTTACCACCTGCTGTGCCGTCACATGCCAGTCCTCTCTCTCCTGATCACTCCTCACTGTACAAACATTGAACAGAAGGGATGTTGAATAAGATGATTCTGTTTGGAATAAAGATTTTTCTTATTGCTTAACAGCATTTTAGGTCGGTCACAAACCCTGCCCAAATTTTAAAACTTAGATATCTCCTACTTTATAGTTGGAGAGGGAGCAGGAAATAACAGTCCCCTGGGAGACTTCCTTTCTCAGAATTGGAATGCTTGCAAAAATTATGAAGACTCCTACATGTGTCCCTTCTTAATTGTCCTTAAATATTTTTCAGTTTTGTTTTAATTCTAAAATATTAGGTGCTGTGCACGCACGCGTGCGCTCGTGTGTGTGTGTGTAATGATGTACCGGGACTACCAGTTAAGTTCACAAATTCATCCTAGTAAAACTGTTACATATCTCATTGCCAAATACTACTACGGTCATCTTCCCTTGGGAAGCTGTGCACCGAAGCCAGCACCTAGTCCACCCTTCAAAGCAATTCTGGAACTCTTTTTCAGGAATGGCCATCAGAGCTGTCATTGTCCAGAATATCATCAAAATGTCTTCCCTTCAATTTTTCTTTTATCTTAGGGTGAAGAAAAAAGTCACTGAGGCCAGATCAGGTGAGCAGGGAGGGCATTTCTATACAGCTGGCTAAAACCCCCCTCAAGAAACATACACTAAGTTCGCGAACGTGTCACCGTGACACCTTGCACAACGGCCATTGCAAAAGTTTCAAAGTTGTTTTGAAGGGTGGACTAGGCGCCAGAGTCAGTCAGTGTGGAACTTCCTAAGGAGAGCACTTCGTAGGTAACCATAGTGATATTCAGCAATACGTTATGTAGCACTTATAAAAATTAAGTTCAGGGACTTAATTGTGCACCCACATACACCTTTTTTTTTTTTTTTTTTTTTTTTTTTATTTTAGTCCAGGTTTATTAAGTTCAGTTCAGATCACAAAGTATTACATTTATAATTCCACTTCAACTGGCATTTTTAAGAACTTACCTGTAACATTTGTTGAGTATTTCACATGATATATTAAGTGAGAGAGTGACCGACTGGATTATTTCCAGGTAAGTTGATCCTGACTTAAGAGAATCAGTCCAGGAAGAACTAAAGAAACTAGTCACGTTAAGTCGAGAAAGAAGACTTAGAGAACAATTTTATCATTGCATTGGTATTATTTAAGGTGTTCTTCATAAATAAGAAACTAGGTAAATTCTGTGTTGTTTCAGAAGGTAATACAAAGAACGTTCACATCAATATACGTGGATGCAGATTTGGGTCCTGCATAAAGACTTGCTTTAACTAACTGCCCCAAAGTCATCGTGACTGCGTTATGAAATAGGATGAATCCGGGCTAGAAATACTTGTCAGAGTGGTGGTCCTAGTGTTCTCTAAATGTGTTCCTATCTTTGAGATCTGTGGTTCTATTATGGTGATTTCATAATTCTCATGCACATTGCTGGAACTCAAGTAAGAAGTTTGCAAACACAGACACTGACAATTTTGCCTATCGAGGCTGTAAACTAAAGTCATACAAACATATAAAACTCGTTGATGCATTCTAATTTTTATAATCTTTATCAGACAATTATGTCTTTGGGGAAGGGGAGTGTAGCATGTTATTAAATACTTAATTAGGTCAAAGGTCAGCTTAGAAACTGAGCAGTCAAGGAACCAAATGACAGCACATACCAGGAAGGCAAAGACTAAGGAGATTTAAAAAAAAAAAAAAAGAAATCAGTCAATTAATTTGATCTAGCTCTTCAATATACTCCAGGAATTCAAGTGCCAGTAATGAAAAAAGTTTGCGACTTTTTCTTTCTTCCATTACCACTACTGTTGCTCTCAGCAAGGCTTAATCCCATCCCTGCAGCTGAGTAGCTTGAGTAGCTGCGATTTAAGATCCCAGTAGGGAAAATGTGAAACCAAGTGAGTCATACTGTCAACAAAGCGCATGGCCTTTTACCCCTCCTCTCCCTCCCAGTGGCTCATAAACTCGGATGAGATGTAGAACGATATTTTCTAGGTGCCTAGCACTTACTTCTTACCTCCAAAGGAAATGCAATCATCACTGGTCCTGAAAAAGACCTGTCTTAATGTAAAACCCTATTTGTATCTGGGCTGAAACAAATTCTGATCTAAAGAAAGAAACAACAAAGAGACAAAATAATAAAACCATATATAACATTGTCTTTTATTGCAGGTACCTGGAATTCACTTCTACTGTATAAAGTCTGATATTTTAGAATATTAACAAATTCAGGGTTTCAGGGAAGCCCTTCGTAAAGGAACAGATACTCAGAAGAAACAATTTGCAAAGGAAGAGGAAAATATTAATGGAGTCAGTAGAATTTCAACATTGTCATGGTTTCACAAGATATTTCGAAACTAAGAAAAACAGTCACACAAATATGTAAAGTCTTCAGTGATGTATATCTTAGTATGTATGTATACACGGGTAACATAACAAGACGGTTTAGGAGGCCTTTCATTAGCACTTATGCAAAGCAACAAATCTATAAAATATTCAATCTTAAAAGAGACTGTTTTAAGATAGGAAACAACACTGATGATAAAATATTTATGAGGAGCGCTACATGTAAACAACACCTTAGTAGTGATTATTTGTATCCAAGCCATAGCAAAAACTTTTCCCATTATTTAGTAGTGCCTGTCTGTGTACCACTCTCTCAAAATAATACAATTGTTTTCACTGTAGATGTTTTCTTAAAAATTGTTTCTGCATTGTCTGCTTCCCCATATTTTTAATGAATAATTCTTTCTAATTTAAAAAACATATTTGTACATTCCTGCTATATTACTTGCTAAGTGATCTCTGCTATTATTATTAATACTATTTTTCTTAGTGTTAAAATTTTCCTGATTTTGCTTGTAAAGAGTTTATTACAAAATAATACATCTGAATCTTTTTCATTTAAACAACAACAAAAAAATACAGTATTTTGCTTAAATCAAATTTCTTGTCATGGTTTCAGAAGTAGGTACTTTTCTGATATTTGTAATGAGATATGTTTATAATAACCAGTATTGCCTTCATTCTACTATGGCCTATGTTTTGCATTTACTGTTAACTTCAGAAAGTATTGGGAGAAATGTGTGTCTGATAGTTACATAACTGTAAGCAGAAAAAATATTTTGACAAATAAAGGAGGATAAATATATTGTGATGAAGTCATTCATTCTATGATTAGGTGCTATCTGAGACAGGGTTCTCTAGAGGAGCAAAAGCAGGGAAGCATGCCAAGCCAAGCCAAGTGCCGTCGAGTTGGATCCGTGCATGTGTGTCGCATCCGACTCGATGGCACTTGGCTTGGCTGGCATAAAGAGAAATTTATATCGACAAAATAGCTCTCACCCTAGTGGTGGTTGTGAGACCAGAATCCATGTATCAGGTGTTAGACTGAAAGTTTCTTCTGACTCACGTATTTGCAGGGGATGGCAAACCCCAAATGGGCAGGAAATGTAGCAGGCTGGTAGTTTACGGAGCTATACAGGCTGGCAAATTCCCAATTGTGTGGATTCCTTGGCAAGCTGCTGGCACCTGTTCCTTGAATGACAGGCAAGTTAGATGCAAGATCGAGAGGCAACAAGGTATGCCAGGACATCCCTTTACTTTGGATGATGGGACAGACTCCCAAGGATACACCTTTTTTTAACCAATTGCTCACATCAGATTGCAGAATGGAGAATGATTACATGATATCTTTCAAACCACTGAGAATCATATTCTAGACAAGGAGACACAGAAAATAATTCATCACAATCACTCCCTTGACACCTTGACACCAGTTGGCATCTCTTAAACCATATATCATCTGTAGATAAAGACATATATGAAGTTATACTTGGGCCTAACAAGAACATGCATACAATAAAAAATGCACTAGCTCTGTTTACATCTTACATTTTACAAGCAATGTAATGTCAGAGGAAACAAAACAAACAAGAAAAGAAATGGGCTATATGTTTCATTGAGAGTCTTCCTTTTCTCTGCTGACTCTCTTTTTTTTTGTTTGTTTACTAAAAATGATGTTTTTGCCCGGGGACTGGTCCCACCTGACAACATATCCAAAATATGTGAGACACAACCTTGCCATCTTTGTTTCTAATCAGCATTCTGGTTGTACTTCTTCCAGGACTGATTTGTTTGCTCTTTACGCAGTGCATGGTATGCTCAGTATTTTCCAGTGACACCGTTCAATGACATCAGTTCTTTTATCTTCCACATTCACTGTCCAGCTGCCACATGCATAGAAGGCAATTAAAAACACCATGGACTGGGTCCAGGCACATCTTAGTCTTCAAAGAGACATCTTGCTTTTCAACACTTCAAAGATGTCTCTTGCAGATGATTTGCCCACTGCATTGCTCATTTTGATTTCTTAACTGCTACTTCCATGGGTGATGATTACAGATCCAAGTAAAATGAAATATTTAATAATTTGAATGTTTTCCCTTTTTATAATGATTTTGCTTATTGATCCAGTAGTGAGGATTTTTGTTTTCTAGATGTTGAAGCATAATCCATACTGAAGGCTGTGGTCTCTGATCTTCATCGGTAGGTGTTTCAAGTCCTCGTCATCTTCAGTAAGAGAGATTGTGTTACCTGCATAGCATAGGCTGCTAATGAGTCATCTATCCATCTTAATATTCCATTATTCTTCATATGTCCTAGCTTCTTGGATTTTTTGTTTAGCATACAGATCGAATATGTATGAGATCTGAGAGTTGATTTCATAAACTTATACTAGAAAAAATGCTACATACCTCACCGCTGAGTATCACTGTGGTCACTTTCAAAGTACTTCCCTTAGGAAGCTATGCGCTGATGTCAGTGACTAGTCCACCCTTCAAAGTACTTTTCCTAGGGTGAGTTCATGAAATTAGTTGTTCTCGTATGATGACAGCTCTGATGGACACTGCATAAAAAGAGTTCGAAAACTGCTTTGAAGGGTGGACTAGGTGCTAGGGTAGGTGCCTAGCTTACCAAGGGGAGTTCTTCAAAAGTGGCCTCAGTGATCTTCAGCAGTAAGGTATGTAGCACCTTTTTTAGAAGGAGTTTGTGAACTCAGTTGTCAAAACTTGTATTTAGAAGGCTATTCTATCATTCCATTAAGCCAGATGCAACAGGATAATGGGGAAAATGACAAGTGAATTCCATGTTGTTATCGTTGGTAGGTACCATCAAGTTGATTCTGATTCACAGCAACTTATGTACAACAGAACAAAACACTGCCCAGTCCTGTCATGCCCACAATTGTTTTTAAGCTCAAGCCCACTGTTGTAGCCACTGTGTCAATCCATGTTGTTCAAAGACTATAAGACACAGTTTCAGTATCTTTGCTTCCGCAGATTATACGGTGGTTAAAGCTGTGTCAGCTTGGCAACACCATGTTTGGCTGTTCTATCAAGTGACTGGGAAAGAGCCTGTGGTGGCTTCCCATCTCTCAGCTCTCATCTCTCTCCACCTTCCACCACTTACTTCCTGTCTGCTCACATTGCCAGCAGCTCCTGCTTTCTTTTTGCATCTGGTTTCTGGACCTCAAATAGCAGACTAAAACAGAATTTGGTATCGGTAGTGGGGTTTGAACCCATGTGGGCAGTATCATGGATTGAACTGTGTCCCCGCAAAAATGCATGTAGCCATTTGCCTGGGCCATCGTTCTGAATATTTTATGACTGCCCTCCATTTTGTGATTTTCCTATGCTGTATGTTAAAGAGGGTTAGGGTGGGACTGTAAATCTCTTCCCAAGATGATCTCCCTGCTCCAATGTAAAGTGAGTTCTCCTGTAGTGTGGATTGCACCACCATCTAACCTTTTCCCCTACAAAGGGTAAAAGGAAAAGGAAGCAAGCAGAAAATTGGGAACCTCACACCATCAAGAAAGCAGTACTGGGAGAAGAGCACAGCCTTAAGACCTGAGGTTCCTAAACAAAAGACCGATGCAATATGAGAACATTCCTCCAGAGCCAACAAAGGGGGAAAGCCTTCCCACGGAATGGACATTCTGAATTTGGACTTGTAGCCTACTGGACCATGTAAGAATAAACTTTCCTTTGTTAAGCCATCTACTTTGTGATATTTCTGTTAGAGCAGCACCAGCTGACTAAAACAGAGCACTCTGCTTGTACTTCTTCCAGAACAGATCTGTTTGCTCTTTCAGAACTCTGTGGTACATTCAGTATTCTTCCCAACACCACAATTCAGAGGCATCAATTCTTTTATCTTCCTTTTATGATTTCTATGAGTATGGGAAAGTTGCTGCACTTAATTTGCTGTAAAGTGAGTAACTTAATCAGAGGAAATACTATTTTGGATACCATGATGACAGATAACGCATGTGTGTCCACGGGTAGTAGATTTGCCAGAAGCATTCAGTTCAGGGAAGGCAAATTCACAAGTGGCATAGTGGCTTAAGTGCTATATCTGCTAACCAAGAAGTCAGCAGTTCAAATCCACCAGGCGCTCTTTGGAAACTCTATAGGGCAGTTCTACTCTGACCTCAAGTGTTGCTGTGAGTAGCACCTGATTCAAAGGGGCAGTATTTTGGGGGGGGGGGGGGATTGCTAGTAAGAACAAAACATTATCTTTAACATGATGGAAGTAATCTAATGTAATAAACTTGTCAGCAAGGTGCTGGCTGGTCACTGCTACGAATGGTGCAAAGATATGAACAAACTGAAAACTAAAAGATGGAAAAATATATTCTAAGCTAATACCATACAAAGAAGAAGAGAAGTGGCAATTCTAATCTCAGATAAAACAGACTTTAATGTAAAATCCACCACTGTGAACAAGGACAGTCACTATTGCTAAAGTGTTTAATACATAAACAGGACTGAACAATTTTAAATATTTTATGTACCAAATACTACAGCATCTAAATACATCAAACAAACAAACAAAAAAATCACTGACTACACTGAAAAATGAGATTGATTTTACCAAAATAATAGATGGAGACTTCAACACCCCACTTTCAGTAACAGACAAATCACCCAGAAAAAAAGCTCAGTAAAGATGCAGATGATCTTATTGCAACAATTAATCAACTAAACCTCACCAACATATACAAAACTTTTTATCCATCAACAGATAAGAACACCTTCTTCTCCAATGCACATGAAACATTTTCTAGAGTAAACCATGTCTTCAGGCATAAAGCAAATCTCAACAAAATCCAAACCATTGAATAAATGCATACCATCTTTTTGGACCATAAAGTCATAAAAGTTGAAATCAATGGCAGAAAAATCACAAGTAGAAATTCAGACTCACAGAAAATTGAACAACACCTTGCTCCAAAAGCCATGGATTATAGAAAAAATCAAGGACAAAATAAAGAAATTTATGTAATCAAGAGAGGATGAAAACACATCCTACCAGAACCTATGGAATACAGCCAAAGCAGTGATCAGAGGTCAACTGATCTCTGTAAATGTATACATCCGGAAGGGGCCAAGCCAAATAATTACCCCTACAGCTTTAACAAGTGGAAAGAGAGCAACAGAAGAAACCCTAAGGCACCAGAAGGAAACAGATAATAAAGATTAGAGCAGAACTAAATGAGTTAGAGAATAGAGAACAACTGAAAAAATTAACAAAACCAAAAGTTGTTTTTTTGAAAAGATCAGCAAAACTGATAAACCACTGACTAAACTTACAAAAGAAAAACAAGAGAGGGAATGAATAACCTGAATAAGAAATGAGATGGGAGATTTCTCAACAGATCCAACTGAAATCAAAAGTATCATAACAGAATACTATGAAAGACTGTACTCCAACACATTTGAAAACTTAGAGGAAATGGACAAATTTCTAGATTCATATCACCTGCTAAAATTGTCCCAAGGAGAAATAGAAAAAGTTAATAAATCCATCACAAAGTACGATATTGAAAAAGTCATCAACAACTACCAACAAAAGGAAGTCCTAGCTCAGATGACTTCACTGGAGAAGTCTACCAAACACATCCAAAATGAAGAAAGGGTCCCAAATCAAAGCATTGACCATACAACTGCAACAAGTTAAAAGAAAGCACAAAAAGAAGCCCCCAGACACTACAAGATCACAGATGATAAAAGCAGAGCAGAACTAAATGAGTTATAGAACAAGAAAAAAAGAGAGTTCATAAGACCAAAAGCTGATTCTTTAAAATTATCATCAAATTTAATAAAACTGGCCAAACTGACAAAAGGAAAATAGGGCAGGAAGAAAATAACCCTGAATAAAAATGAGATGGGTAATATCACAACACACCAACTGAAATTAAAAAAAAAAAAATTCATAACAAGACACCATCAAAGAGTATACTCTAGCAAATGCAAAAACATAAGAGAAATGGACAAATTTCTAGAAACACACTACCTATCTAAACTATCACAGAGGTAGAACTTTTAAGTAAATATATAACAAGAGATTGAAAAGGCAATTGAAAACTCCCAGCCAAAAAAAATCTCTGGTGCTAACAGCTTCAGTGGAGAATTCCATCAGCTCATGGAGAAAAGTTAACACCATAGGATCTAAAGATATTTCAGAGCATAGAAAAGGCTGGAAAAAATGCCAAATTTATTCTATTAAGCCAGGATAACTCTGGCACCAAAACCAGGTAATGGGAGCGTAAAAGTCAAGAAAAAAATAAAATCCACTACTATCAAGTTGATTCTGACCCATAGCAACCCTATAGGACAGAATAGAATTGCTCCAAATAGTTTCCAAAGAGTGCCTGGTAGATTTGAACTGTTGACCTCATGGGTAACAGATGTAGCACTTAAGCACTACACATAAAAAAGAAAAATTGCAGATAAATTCCTCTCAGGAACTTAGATGCAAAACTTCTTAATATAATTCCAGCCAATAGAATTCAATAGAATATCAAAAATATAATTCACCATGACCTAAGGAAATTCATACCAGGGATGCAGGGATCCTTAAACATTGGAGAAACAATCAATGTAATCAGTTACATAAATAAAACAGAAGACAAGAACCAGTTAATTTTATCAATTGATTCAGAACAGACCCTCGAAAACAGGAATAGAAGGGAAATTTCTCAGTTTAATAAAGGGCATTAATACAGAGGCAACAGCCAGCATCATCCTGAACGGAGCGAATCTGAAAGCATTCCCCTTGAGAACAGGAATCAGATCAAGATTGTCCTTTATCACAACTTTTATTCAACACTGTGTTGAATGTTCTAGCCAGAGCAGTCAAGCAACAACAAAAAAATAAAAGGCATCCAATTCAGCAGCCAAGCCAAGTGCCGTCAAGTCCGATCCAACTCCGAATCAGTAAGGAAGATGTAAAAATATCTCTAGCTGCAGATGATATGATCTTATACACAGAAATCCCTAAAGTACAGACAAAAAGCTAGTGGAACTAGTAGAAAAATTCAGCAAAGAATCAGGATACAAGAAAAACATACAAAAATTAGTTGGGTTCCTTTATACCAACAAAGATGTCATCAAAGTAGAGATCACAAAATCAATACCATTTACAATAGCCCCCAAGAAGATAAAATGCTAAAGAATAAATTTAATCACAGATGTAAAAGATCTATTGAAAGAAAAATTACAAGACACTACTGCAACAAATACAAAGAGACCTAAGTGGAAAAATCTACCCTGTTCACAGACATTAAAAAAAAAAAAAATCAACATCCTGAAAATATATACTCTATCTGAAGTGATCTGCAGATACAATGCAATCTCAATTCAATCCAATAGCATTTTTTAATGAGATAGAGAAACAAAGCACTTCATATGGAAAGGGAAGAAGCTCCAGATAAGTAAAGATTCTTGAAGAAGAAGAACAAAGTGGGAGGCGTCATACTACCTGACTTTAAGACACATTACATTGCCATGGTAGTCAAACCAGACTGATACTGGTGCCAAAACAGATATGCAAGCTAATGGATGACAATTAAGAATTCAGATATAATATCATCCACCTGTGAGCAGGTGATATTTGACAATGGCTCAAGGTCCATAAACTGGGTAAAAGGCAGTCTTTATTTAACAAATAGTGTTGGCATAACTAGATATCTATCTGCAAATAATTGAAACAAACTATACTCACACCATGTACAAAAACTAACTCAAAATGACTTAGAGATCTAAATATCAAATCTAAAATAATTAATATCATGGTAGAAAAATAGGTTCAATGATGGAAGGCCGAATACATGATATAAACAGAATACAGAACTGTACTAACAATGTACAAACACAAGAGGAGAAAATAGGTAACTAGGAATCCCTCAAATCAAAGATCTATGCTCATCCAAAGGACTTTAAGAAAAGAGTAAAAAGGCGTCCGCAGACTGTGAGACAATTTTAGCCATGACAAACCTAATCAGTGTCAAATCTGCATGATCTACAAGATACTGCACAAAACCTGAACAACAAAAACATATATAACCTAAATACAAAATAGACAAGTGTGAACAGGTATTTCACCAAAAAAAGGTATCCAGATGCCTAACAAACACATGAGGAAATGCTTAGAATCCTTAGCCATTAGGGAAACTGAGACACCGTATTACCACAACAAGGCTGGTATTAATAGAAAAAACAAAGAAAAACTAATTTTGGATTGGCTATAGAGAAACTGGAACACTTATACACTGCTGGAAGTAATGTCAAATGGTACAACCACTTTGAAAATTGATTTGGTGCTTTCTGATAAAGCTAAAAATAGAAACACCATATGACCCAGCAATCCCACTTCATGGAATATATCCTAGAAAAATAAGGGCTGTATTGTAGCACTGTCCACAACAGCAAAAAAGAATCAACCTAAGTGCCCATCAGGACAGATGGATGGATAAACAAGCTATGATACATTCACACAATAGAATACTATGCAATGATAAAGAACAACAATGATCTTGGAGGAATCTGGAAGGCATTATGCTGAGTGAAATTAGTCACTTGCACAAGGACAAATACTGTATGAGACTACTATTTTAAGGACTCAAGAAAAGGCTTAAATGCAGAAGAAACCTGTCTTTGACGGTTACAAGTGTGAGGAAGGAGGAAGACAGGTAGTCAATGATCAAACAGTAGATGGGAATTAGGTCACATTAATGTTGGTACAGTGCCTGGCAGAGGGGAAGCCAGCACAGCTGAGCTAAAAGCAAAAAGTTAAGAGGTTTCCAAAATACAACCCAATGATTTGAAGACTGTAGGAGTCTGGGGATCATATTTACAGGGGGCATCTAGGTCAATTGGCATAACACTAAGAAAATGTTCGGCATCCTACTTTAGTTAGTGACACCTGGCATCTTAAAGGCTAGCAAGCAGCGATCTAAGTAACACCAGTCGGTCCCAACCCACCTGGAGCAGAGACGAATGAAAGACATCAAAGACATAAGGACAATAGCAGCCCAAGGAATGGTAAGAGCCACAAAATCCAGAGATTACACCACCATGAGATCAGAAGAACTAGATAGCACCTGGCCATTACCAATGTCTGTCCTGATGAGGAATACAACATAGGGTCCTTCATCAGCTGGAGAAAAATGTGTGTGTAGAATTCTTTTTCTATCAATATGACCAGATTTGATGGTCTGCAAAACTGGATAGTCAGCAAACCTCATGGCTCACAGACTGTCTGTTAGCCCATAACTAAAAACATTCCTGAAGTAATCTCTTCAGCCCGACATGCCTGGGCTATATGGTATAGAACAATACTCGATAAGATTGTGCTTCTTGGCTTTAACTGGAGACATGAGGCTTAAGGGACAGCTCCTGTCTAGAGTCCAGATGAGGCGGTACAGGGTAACAGAAATTGGTTGAAGGACATGGAAGTTACAGGGTAGAAAGGAGGAGCATGCTGTCACAGGTGGGGAAAGCAGTAAGAGGTACGTATCAGTGTGTGTGTATGTGTGTGTGGTTTCTGTACAACAAACTAACTTGGATTGTAAACTTGCACTTCACGCAACAAAATATTTTTGAAAAGTCCAGTAGGCCCTTATATGATCCATTAGAGATATTTTTCATATTCTTATTGGCACTTTATGTCATGAATTAACAGTACTTTCTTTGTTACTGGTGGCAGAGTCATCAGTGTCTTCAGGACTAGTCAGACTTGAGAACCAATACAGGACATATTCATCCTTACAACCTGATACTTCTGGAAACACTCTTGGTATCAAATGTCTTAGAACAGATTCTCAATAAAACCAAACCCAGTGAAGCTGCTGTTGCATTAGGTGCTGTTGATTCAGTTCGGACTCAGTGTCACTATGCACAACAGAATGAAACTGCCTAGTCTTGCACAATCCTTATAGTCCTTGTTATGTGTAAGCTGATTTTTGCAGTCATGATGTCGGTCTATTTTGTTAAGGGTATTCCTCTTTTTTGCTGATCTTGTACTTTACCACGAATGATTTCTGTTTTTGATTGACTTGTATCCCCCCCAAATTTGTGTCAGCTTGGCTAGGCTGTGGTTCCCAGTGTGATTATCCTCTACTTGGTCACCTTCTGTGACTTTCCTAAGTGTTGTGAATCCTACTTCTATAGATTGTTATAGTAATGACGCAAGACTCAATCTACAAGACTATGTTCTATCTTTAATCAATCTCTTTTGAGACATGGAAGAGAGATATCAGCAGAGAAATAGAAGGACTGATGCCACCAAGAAAGCCTAGAGCACAGCACATCCTAGGACACGAAGTTCTTGTGTGGAGAAGTTCCTAGACCCAGAAAAAATTGGATGACAAAGACTTACCCTCAACAAGGGCAGAGAAAGAAAAGGGTCTTCTAGCTTTCTCGACTGTGAGAGAATAAACTCCTGTTTGTGAAAGCTATTCATTTGTGGTATTTCTGTTATAGCAGCTCTCGGTAACTAAGACAAGATCTTTCTCCAGGAATTTGTCCCTCGGGATACTATTTACAAAGTATAAGACTTGAAGTCTTGCCATCTTCAGTAATAAGGAATATTATGCTTTAGAGATAGAGTTGTTTTTTTTTTTTTTTCTCGTAGTTTATTGTGGATTCAGTATTTTTTGTGAGTACCATAATTCAAAGGCATCAACTCTTCTTTGGTCTTCCTTATTCACTGTTCAGCTTTAGCATGCATAAGAAGAGACTGAAAATATCACGGCTTGAGCCAGATACGAGTTAGTCTTCAAAGTGACATCTTTGATTTTTTAACACCTTAAAGATAACCTCTGCAGGTCTGCCAAATGTAGTACGTCATTTGATTTTTTGAACTATTGTTTCCTTGGTTGTTGATTGTGAATTCACATATAATGAAACATTTGACAATTTCAATATTTGCTCCTTTTATTATGATATGGCTTATTTGTGTAGTTGGAAGAATTTTTGGTTTCTTGATGTTGAGTAGTAATCCATACTGGATGCTATAGTCTTTTGTTTTCATTAGTACATGCACCAAGTCTTCTTCACTTTCAGAAAGTGAGGTTGTGTTGTCTGTGTGTGTCAGCCTGTTAATGAGTCTCCTCCATTCCTGGAGCCCTTGTCTTCTTCATATAATCCAGCTTCCTGAATACTTTGCTTAGCATACAGACTAAATATGTGTGATGAAAGAACACAAATCTAACACACACTTTCTTGATTTAAAATCAAATAATTAAAAAAATTAAAAAATAATTTTAAAAAATTTCAAACCATTTTTTTATGTTTGAGTGACTGCCTCTTGGTCTATGTACGGGTTCCTCATGACCGCAACTAAGTGTTTCAAAATTCCAATTCTGTGCAATGTTATCTGAAGTTTGTCATGATCCACACAGCTGAATGTCTTTACATAGTATATGAAACAAAGGTAAACATCTTTCTAGGATTTTCTGCTTTCAGCTAAGATCCATCAGATGTCAACAATTATATCCTTTATTCCACATCTTCTTCTGAATCCAGATGGATTTTCTGACTTTATTATTATTATTACTAAATATATATATATGTATATATATATATTTCTTTAAATGAAAGTTTACAATCCAGGTCATTTACCACATAACCACCCCCTCCACCCCCGACACACTGCCATACAACTCTAGCTACTCTCTCTGTTCTGTGACAACACACTCCTACTTTCCACAGTGTACATCCCATATTCATTCAACAAACTCCTATTCTGCTCTCCACTCTCCCATCTTGCTTCTTGACAGGAGCTGTTCTGACAGCTTCACATATATATTTAACTCAAGAAGCACACACTTCAATAGCATCACTCTCTTTGTCTGGAGAGTTGGCTTTGGTACTGGTTTCAGCTCTGAGCTAGCAAAAAGTCCAAGGGCGATGTCCTCAAGAGACCCTTCAGGGTATTGGACCATCAAGTCTGGTCTTTAATGGAGTTCTAGACCTGCATTCCCATTTTTCTCTTTCTATGTCAAGGACTCTATATTGTTTTCCCTGTCAGGGCAGTTGGTGGTGGCAGCCAAGAGTAGTCTAGTTCTTTTGGTCTCATGCTGGTATAGTCTCCTGATCACATGTACCCTTCTGTTTCCTGAGCTCGTATTTTCTCATATCTTTGATGTCCTATGTTCTTCTCTGCTCCAGGTAGATTGGAACCAACCAATGATACTTAGATAACAGCATACTAGCTTTTAAGACCCCAGCTATCACTCACAAAAATGAGATGCAGAACATTCCTTTTAAAAAAAGTAAACTTAGTTATGCCATCTGACTTAAATGTCCTTTCAAGTGTTGAGATGTATTTAGGAAAACTCTTTGCTTTTTGGTATAGTCCACCAGTGTTAATCTCCCTTCTACTGTGTGTTGTCACTCAGTTTTCTGACAGTTTTATTTTGATGAACTGCTGCAACTATTTTTTAAATTATTTAAGCAAAATTTTATTTGTGTGCGATATTCATGATGTTGTTTGGTAATCTCCACATTCTCTTAGGTTACCTTTCTTTGTAATAGGCACTAATATGGAACTCTTCCAGTTGGCTGTCCAACTAGCTGTCTACCAAATTTCTTGGAATAAATGATTAAGCATTTCCAACATTTCATCCATTTGTTGAAACATCTCAATTGATATTCCAACAACTCCTGGAGCATTGTTTTTTGTCAATGACTTCAGTGTAGCCTGAGTTTCTTCCTTCAGTATTGTAAGCTGCTGACCATATGTTACCCCCAGAAATGATTGAAAATTTACTAATTCTTTTTGGAACAATGACCACGTATATTCCTTCTATTGTCTCTTGATGCTGACTACATTTTTCAATATTTTACCCATAGAATACTTCGGTTTTGCAACTTGAAGCTTGGATTTTTTTTTTTTTTTTTAGTTCTTTCACTTTGAGAAAAGTGAATATGTTCTTCCCATTTGGTTTTCTGCCTTCATGTATTTGTACATTTCATTTTAATACTTTTCTTTGTCTTCCCCTGGTGATGTTTGAAATCTTCTGTTCAGCTTTTGTACTTCACTATTTTTTCTTTTCACTTACATTTGTCTGTGTTGAAGAGCAAGTTTCAAAATCTCTTTTGATGTCAATTTTTAGTCTTTTCTGTCTTTCTTGCCTTTCAAATGATCTTTTGCTTTCTGTGTTATGATATGTTTGATTTCTCTCTTAATTATCTAGTGATGCTTTAACAGAAATATCACAAGCAGATGGTCTTAAAAATAGACATTTTATATTCCTACAGCCCAGTAGGTTGAAAGTCCAAATTCAGGGTGTCAGTTCCACAGGAAGGTTTTCTCTGTTGGTTTAGGAGGAAAGTCCTTGTTGTCAGTCTTCCCCGGGACTGTGAGTTTCCATGCACAGAGATCCCAGGTCCTTTCCAGAGGAAGTACTCAACTCCCACTACTGCTTCTTGGTGGCATGAGGTACCCAAATGTCCACTTGCCTCCCTTTCCTTTAAATCCTAAGAGGCTACGCCATGGAGCAATACAATTATACGCATTGAGTCCTGTTCCAAAAACATGTTTGTGTACCATCATCCTTCAGGATTTACAACATAAAAATAGGAAGATCAGAATACTGGGAATCAAGGCCCAGCCAAAATTATACACATTTTTAGGGGGACACAATTCAATCCGTAACAATATCATTCTGTAACTCACCTGGCTTAGTCATACTGTTCAATGTATCAAATCCATTTTTGAAATGTTCTCCAAATACGGGTGAGATATGCTCAACATTGTATTTTATTTCCCATGGACTCATTATGATTTTTGTCAGTTTCAATTTAAACTCAACCAAACCAAAAACTCACTGCTATTGAATCAATTCCAATTCATAGTGACCCTACAGGACAGAGTAGAATTGCTTCATAGAGTTCCCAAGGAGCACCTGGTGAATTAGAACTGCCAACCTTTGGGTTAGCAGATGTTTAACTTAACTACTATGTATGGGTAATTCATGGTCTATTCCACACTCATCCCTTGGTGTTGTTCTGAATGAAGATACTGAGCTTCTCCAATTGTCTCATGCCATAGATGCAGGTGGTTTGATCCCTCTGTGTTTCATCTGATGAGGTTAACATTTACAGCTGTCATTTAGGTCATTGAAAACTGATATTCCCAATGAATAGGGCCTTTGTCTTGCAATAAGCCATCACACAATTTCTAGGACTCTTTCTAACAACAAAGACTTATTTTCCAACTATCAGTCTTTCTTATTTTCTTTCTTCTTTTGTATTCCAATCACTATTAATTATAAATACATTTTGACTGCACTTTTGATAAACTCTGAATTTCAGAAATTGGTAAAAATCTTCAATTTCTTCTTTATTAGCATTAGTTGTTGGTACATAAATTTGAATAATAGTTATAATAACTGTTATTCTTCATAGACATGGGTATTATCTTATTATGAACAGTGTTGTACTTTAAGATAGATCTTGATATGTTCTTTTGGGCAGTAATTGTTAACTCTGTTCCTGTTCAGTTTGTCATTCTAGGCATACTAGACCATATGATTATCTGATTCAAAATAGCCACTACAAGTCCATTTTAGCTCACTAATTTCTAGGATATCAGTCTTCAAGTAGTCAATTTCATTTTTGACAAGTTCCAATATTCTTAGGTTCATACTTCATACATTCCACATTCTGATTCTTGATGGAGGTTTGTTTCTTCTTATTTTGCAACTCCTTTTTTTCTCTCTACACATATGTACATTCTGAGTATGTATATACATATGTCTATGTGCATATATATTCTAACTGCATATAGATCTATCTGTAGTCTCTGTATATACGTTCCAATACTCTCTCTATATAATCTAACTGTGCCTTTCTGTCTCCACAGATTTGTTTCAAAGAAATAGCTCACACACTTGTGGAAGCTATCAAGTCCCAAATCTGTTGGTCAGGTGTCAGTTTGAAGATTTTTTTTTCCATATTCATATGGTTTCTGGAGCAGACAAACCCAAAATTGTCGGATAAGAGAGGTGGGCTGCTGGTTTACCTCATAAATACCAGAGGTCACTGTAGGATGATTTGAACACAGTATCAAAAGACAGGCAGCTTTGCCAGAGCACCCATATGTATTGGATGCTAGCTTCACCCACAAAGAAACTCGACTTTCAACTGTTTGGCTGTTCGCATTTGATCACAAAGTAGAGGATGATTACATAATACCTCCCAAAACACCGAGAATCATAGCAGAGTCTACTTGAAACCTACATTAAACCACCAAATGAAGTCAATAGGTTAGTTATCGTGAAAATCTTTTAACACTTTTAAGAAGCCTGAGGCAGCGCATAGGTATCTTTGTTTGAAAATCATAGAAAAAAAGCTAAATTAAATTTATTCAAAATATATTCATTAAACCCCTTCAGTATGATTAGTAAGCAAACCACTTGGTGTATTTGTTAAGGTGATCGACAGCAAAATGAAAGTTTGGCAGTTAAAAGCCACCAGCTAGCTGCTCAGTTGTAGAAAGAAGCAGTGGTCTGCTTTCATAGAAATTTACAAACTTGGAAATTCCCTGGGGTCACTATATGTCAGGACTGACCTGATGGCTGGGGGTTCTTCTTTGATTGTAAGACCATGTGTTACTTGGAGCTGAAGATATCTGTGAATATAATAGTCTCACATTAATACTAAAGTATAGATTTTGAGATACATTTTAAAACCCCACATTATCTTTTGAAAATTGCTATATAACCTTAATCTACATGGGAAAAGCAACTCATCCTGACTGGGGAGAAATGAAGGAAGACTATTGCATGAGGTGCTGATGTGCTGAGTTTTGAAAAATATCTAGGAATTTAATAGATGGATAAGGCTGGCTTGGCAAGCTATATTTTTCCCCAATGAGGAAAAAAATATGTGAATATATTTGACAGAGGATTTTTTATGTAGAAAATTAATTGGGCAAGTGTTAACTGGACAGGGTAGATAATGAGTGTAAATATATAAAACAGGAACATCACAAAAACATTTTCTTTAATTGGTCATTTATATTTTTTCTACACTAAAAATAAAGAAAAAAGCAAGATGGAAGAATAGTCAGATACTTTCTGTAATCCCTTTAACAACAAAGACTCAAAAGAACAGCCAAGCCAAGTGCTGTCGAGTCGGATCCGACCCATGGCGACCAAGTGAATTGATTATACATAGTATTCTAGGAATTCTGAGCACCAAAGGGAAAGTTGAGAAATCAAACTTAGCAACAGGGAAGGAGAAGTAGGTCCAGAAATATCTAGGAATGGCCAGACTTGACCTACTGGATATGAGGTACAGCCAGCATAGTGAACAGAGCAGTGGCATTTGAAGAGTGTCTTCCTCAGCAGGATGACTGAGTGGGAACAGAGGGTTTACTTGCATCTCCAGAACCAGTGGGGAAAAAAAGAGAGATTTACAAAAATCTGATCAAACATCTTGCATATGAAGAGGAAGTCAACGTAGTACAAAGAAATTAAAACTGGTTTAAATTTAGAAAAATACAGGAAAATACTAAGTTAACCAGAAAGAACATTAAGAATCTTATGAATCAAAATAAGAAAAACAAGAATCTCTGGAAAAACAAAACTACCAACAGTAAAAAAATGATCAAAAGAAAGCACACAAAGAAAAATATCAGAGAAAATTAAGTGGAACAAAGGAATTATGTGCAATGCACAAAAATAGACATCAGAATCACTGCACTAAAATTACACTTACCAAAAATTATGCTGTATGTAAATGGGTTAAATCCAACAATGTAGAGAGCAGCAGATTGAATAAAAAATGCAATTCATCTATATGCTGCCTACTTGAGACAAACCTTAGACTTCAAGACACAAACTCCTACTCAAAGGATGGAAAAAACTACCCCAAATGACAATATTAAAAAGTAAAAAAGACAAGGTCAAGATGGCAGAATAGATACATGTCTCCTCAATTCCCTCTGAGAACTAAGGCCTTACTGATAATTGAATGGAGAGCTCTTAGACACTCTGGGAGCCCTACAGTATGGCATAGGGTTGTCAGATTGGATTACTTGCTACTAAATGGGAAACTACCTCTCCCTAATGTGAAGGAGTACAACTTGAGCCCTATTTCTGCTGACTCACCACTTGGGTGAATTGCAGGTATGATGCTTTCTTTGTTATCCAGGAGGCAGGGGATGGACATAAGCTGGGTAATACACTGAACTGCAGTCTTAAAGCAAACAGTATATACTGCAGCAGAGACAGAACATGGCATAGCCACATTTTGAGAACTCGGCTTCTGACTGAAATCACCAGCACCCCTCCACCCTCTTTTTTCTTACCTCCATCATAGATTCTATTGTTTCACTACATGAAAAGCAGCTTGGATAGTGCACCATCCTGGTCAGCTGGGAGAGAATCACTAAACTAGAGGACTCAGCAGAGACTAATTCCCAAGAGAAGAAGTCATGCCAGTCTGGAAAGAACTTTTCCAGAAGAAAGGCTGTGTTCAGTGAGGAGGCCTGGAGGAGGATGGCAGCCAGGCAATAACCTCTCCCCACAGTGAACTACATCATAGCACCTGGGGACAGCTGAAGAGGTACATCTGGTGTCAGCTGGAAGGCGAGGCCTGCCATGTCTGACAGCCTGACTAATTTTGGCAGCTCTCAGATAGTTCCCAGCTTTTACAAATAAGACTGCCTGGAGAAATAACTGCAGAGCAGCCCAGCAGAATCTTTTCAAGCCTTTACTGGTCCACATGGTAGTGTTGGTTGATGGCCCTCAAGTGATTCTATAAGTTGGACACCATCTTTACCAGCCAGAAGGCAGAGCCCACCACTCCAGAGAATCCACTGGGACCAGTCAGTAGAGCATGCAGAGGCAGCTGGTGACCATCTCCCATCTCAGAATTATACCTCAGGTCCTGTGAGGTAACACCAGAAAAACTAAACAGCCTCTAGATGGCTCAAAGGTAGCAAACCATTGCTAATCATTTAAAGAAACCATGCGACATGGCTCCAGAAAACTCCCAAAATAAAGAATCAAAAAACTTCTCAGATGAAGAAGCATTTATGAAACTATTAGAAGTCAGGCACAAAAGAATTATACACAGAGCCCTCCTAGAGAGTAAAAAAAAATGCAGCAGAGCAAAATGAAAAATTAAGCAAGTTATTTGGACTGATGGAACATCAATGATCTGAAATACAGCAGACCAATACAAAAATTACAGACAATTCAGTACAAAGCCAAAAGAGATGAACTGAGGAGAATTCTGATTTAGTGACCTTGAGAACAAAGAAACTGACATGAGAATTTATGAGGAGAAGTCAGAGAAAAGAAATTAAAAAATGAAGGAGCATTAAAAAACATGTGGGACTCTCTTAAGAGAAATAATTTGTGATTAACTGGAGTTCCTGAACAGCGAGGGGTAGCTGAAAACATGGTGAGTATTGTTGGTGAGCTGCTGACAGAAAGCTTCCCTGAAATTATGACAGAAGAGAACAGAGATAAGCAAGATATATATCAAATGCAACAAAAACTACACCCCAAAAGAAAGACACCAAGACATATTGTAATCAAGTTTAATAAAATGAAAGATAAAGAGAGGTTCTTCAAGGCAACAAGGCTCAAAGCAAAACTAACATTCAGAGGGAAGCCCTTTAGGCTTTAGTCTGACTTCTTGGCAGAAATGATAATGGCAAGGAGTCAGTGGGATGACACAGTCAAAGTCTTGAAGGAGAACAGCCACTGACCAAAAACCACATACCCTGCAAAATTGTCTCTCAAGCAGGAAGAAGAAATTAAGACATTCACAAATAAACAGAAGTTTAGAGACTTGATAAAAAGTAAACCCAAACTACAGGAAATACTGAAAGAAGCTCTTTGTTTAGAAAAATAAAACCATTAAGTGTATATTTAAGGAGGCAATACAAGACACAATGTCCCAAAACCTACTCTGAATCACAGAAGCCACAAAACTCAATCAAAGATACATTATTAGAAGGGAACCAGTGATTGCATCATGAAAACTATGATACCATCACAATAAAAGACAAATATACCACAATAATTACAATCCTTTCAGATCAAGAAGAAGTTATAAAGATATACAGAAGTTAAAATTGGGTTTAAACTTAGAATAGTAAGTGGGTGTATATGGGGTAGCTACCAAGCACAATAAAAATGCAACATATCAAAACAAGAAACATAATACAGGAATCTCATCAAACACAAACCCAACACTGAAAAAGATGAAAAGTGAACACATAAAGGATGACCCAGAACAGAATATTAAAGGCAAAATAGAAAACACCAACACAAAAATGCATTAAAATGACAGCACTAAATAAAAACCTATCAACAATTACATTGAATATAAATGGACTGCATGTGCCAATAAAGAGACAACCAGTGACATCCTGGATCAAAAGACGTGACCTGTCTACATGTTGCTTACAAGAAAAAAACACCTTAATAACAAAGTGAATATTAAAGGATGGAATAATATATACCAAGATAACAATATACGAAGAAGAGCAGGTGTGGCAATAGTAATCTCAAATAAAACAATTTTTAATGTAAAATACACCATCATGGACAATGATGGTCACTATTTTTCGCTGAGAGTTTCAATAAACAAGCAAGACTTAACAATAGCAAATATCTGTAAATTTCATAACAGAGCATCTAAATACATTGGACAAACACTGACTGTGTTGAAAAATGAGATAGATCAGTTCACAATAGTAGTTGGAGACTTCAAAATTCCACTTTTAGTAATGGACCGATCATTCAGAAAAAAGCTCAGTAAAGACACAGATGATCTTATTGCAACAATTAAGCAACCAGACATACACTAATAACCAGCATATAAACAACCCTTTATCTATCAACAGCTTCTTCTCCAATGCACATGGAACATTTTCCAGAATAGACTATGTGTTAGGGCATAAAGCAAATCTCAGCAAAATTCAAACCACTGAATTCTTGCAAAGCATCTTCTTGGAACATAAAGCCATAAAAGTTGAAATCAATAGCAGAGAAAATAGTAGATAAAAATTTGAACTCACGGAGACTGAACAAAACCTTGGTAAAAAGCCATAGCTTATAGAAGAAATCAAGAAAAAAGCCCAGAAATTTGTGGAATCAAACCAGAATGAAAACACATTCTAATAGATTCTATGGAATGCAGCCAAAGCAGTGATCATAGGTCAATTTATTTCCATAAGTGCACACATCAGGAAGGAAGAAGGACCCAAACCAAAGAATTAATCCTACAGCTTCAACAAGTGGAAAGACATTAACAGAAGAACATCTCTGGTACCAGAAGAATACAGACAATAAAGATTAGAGCAGAACTAAATGAACTAGAGAATAGAAGAAAATTGAAAAACTTAATAAAACCAAAAGCTCAATTTTTGAAAAGATGAACAAAATAGGTAAAACATTAGCTAACCTTACAAAAGAAAAACAGGAGAGGAAACAAATAACCCTAATAAGAAATGAGGTGAGAAATATCCCAACAGATCCAACTGAAATCAAAAGTGTCATAATTGAACACTACAAAAGACTGTGCTCTAACAGATTTGAAAACCTAAGGGAAATGGACAAAATTCTAGATTTGTATCACTTATCAAAATTATAACAAGAAGAAGTAAAAGTCATCCCAAAATTACCAACAAAAAAAAAACGGCCTGGTCCAGATGGCTTCACCAGAGAGTTCTACCGATCTTTTAGAGAAGAGTTAACTCCAATACTTCTGAAACTATTTCACAGCACAGAAAGGAATGGAATACTCCTAAATTCAATCTATGAAGCCAGCATAACACTAAAACCAAAGCCAGGGAAAGATCCTACAAAAAAAGAAAATTACAGACCTATATCACTCACGAACCTAGATGCAAAAATCTTCAACAAAATCCTTGCCAATAGAATTCAACAGTATTTCAAAAAAAAATCATCATGACCAAGTTGGATTCACACTAGGGATGAAAGTCTATTTCAACATCAGAAAAGCAATGTGATCAACCACATAAACAACATAAAAAATAAGAATCACCTGATTTTGTCAACTGATGCAGGAAAGGCATTTGAGAAAGTCCAACATCCATTAAAGCTAAAAACTCTCAGCAAAATATAAAAAGAAGAGAAAATTCTCAATCCAATAAGGGGCATCTACACAAAGCCAACAGCTTACATCATCCTAAATGGAAAGAGACTGAAAGAATTTCCCTTGAAAATGGGAACTAGACTAGGATGCACACTTGCACTGCTTCTATTGAACACTGTGCTAGAAATTTTGACCAGAGCAGTTAGACAAGATAAAGAAATAAAGAGCATCCGCATCAGCAAAGAAGAAGTAAAATCTCCCTATTTGCAGATGACATGATTGTATAGGCAGAAAATCCTAAAGAATCCATAAGTAAACTACTCTAATAGAAGAATTCAGCAAAGTATCAGGATACAAGATAAACATAAGTAAATCAGTAGGATTCTTTATACCAATGAGGAGATCATCAAAAAGAAATCACAAAATCAACACCATTTACAATAGTTCCTAAGAAGATAAAATATCTGGGAATAAATCTAACTAGAGAAATAAGAGACCTGCACAAAGAGAACTACAAGACTTTACTGGAAGAAACCAAGAGAGACTTACATAAATGGAGAAACTTGCTCATGGATAGGAAGATTTAACACTGTGAAAATGTCAGTTTTACCCAAAGCGATTTGTATATACAATGGAATTCCAATACAAATTTAACTGACAGTTTTTAATGAGATGGAGAAGCAAATCACCAACTTTGTTTGGAAAGGGAAGAAATCCTGCATAAATAAAACACTAATGAAGCAGAGGAATACAGTGGGAGGCCTCACACTATACAACCTTTCAGTGTATTACCCTGCCATAGGAGTCAAAACAGCTTGGGTAGTGGTACAAAGAGAGACATACAGACCAATGGAAGAGAGCTGAGACCCCAGAGATGCCACCATCCTCTTATGACCAGTTGATGTTTTATAAAGGCCCTAAAATTGTTAACTGGTATTAAAAGAGTCTCTCTAACAAATGGTGCTGGCAAAGTTGGATATCCATCTGCAAAAGAGTGAATCAAGACCCACATCTCACAACTTACACACACACAAAAAGAAAAAACTCAAATTGGATAAAAGACTTTAATATTAAACCTAAAACAATAAAGATCATGAAAGAAAAAACAGGGTCTACAATGAAAGTTTTAATATACAGCTTACACAGACTTCAAAATCTGGCAAACAAAGCATGATCAAAAGGAGAGAAAGCAGATAAATGAGAACTACAAAGAATCAAATACTTTTGCTCATCCAAAGACGTTATCAAAAGAATTAAAAGACCACCTACAGAATTATAAAAAAAGTACTTGACAACTACATGTTGCACAGACATCTGATTTCCATAATATACAAGGTATTGCAAAATATCAACAAGAAAAAGGTAAATAACCCAATTAAATGTTGGGCAAAGGAGACAGACAGACACTTCACTGAAGAGGACATCTGTGCAACTAAAAAACACAAGAGGAAATGCTCACAATACGTCAAGAGAGAAATCAAAATCTAAACTACAATGAGATACTATCTCAGACCAACCAGGTGGGCCGTGATCCAAAAAAATACAAAACAGTAAATGCTGGAGAGGAGTGAAGAGTTTGGAATTCACCTACACTCCTGGTGGGAGTGCAAAATAGTACAACCTCTGTGGAAAGCAATTTTGCATTTTCTTAAAAAGTTGCAAATTGATATACAAATGTTTACTGCAGCACAGTCTACAATAGCAAAAAGATGGAATCAACTCAGATGCCCAACAGATGAATGGATACGCAAAGTATGGTACACATACTCAGTGGAACATTATGCTATGATAAAGAACAGTGATGATTTTGACAAGCTTCTCATTATCTGGTTTCAACTGGAAGACGTGCTCAGTGAAATCAGTCAGAGGCAAAAGGACAAATATTGTATGAGACCTCTATTATAAGGACTTAAAAATAGACTTATGAAAAGAAGAAAAGAGCATTTGATGGCTGCAGAGGTTGAGAGGGTGAAAGAGGTCTGGTCATAGATTAGATGGTTGATAGAAATTTGGTTTGGGGAAAGCAATGACAGCACACAGTAGAAAGAAAATCAACTTAACTGGACTTCAACATAAACTGAAAACTCTTCTAATCCAAAGTTAATATTGCAAGGATGGAGCAGCAGGGACAGGGGTATGGGGGCCATGCACTCAGGGGAACATTGAGGCCAATTGGCATAACTAGCCTATTGCTAAGAGAGTCTTCTGCATCCCACATTGGTGAGTGGTATGTAGGGTCTTCAAAGCTGGCATGCTGTCATCTGAGATATACCAAACAGTCCCAACTCATCTGGAACAGATGATCGCCAAGAACAACAATGACTTGAGGAAAAAAGAGCCCAGGAGATAGAAGGACCCATGTGAGTGGATGACTGTATCAACATGTGACTAGAAGAACCAGAGGGTGCCTGGCCACCAGCAAAGTCAGCTGTGGTGGGACACACAACATTGAGTCCCAGTGGCAACACAAGAAAAAGAGGGTTGTGGCTCCAGAACTCCACTAAAAGTTTGCAATTGATGATCCAACAGCCTGAGCATTCCCCTGGTAGCATGGCCTCTAGACCTGCTGCTGCCCTTGACCTGAAAACATTACTGAGGCCAACTCTTCGGACAGGAATGGATTGGACTCGGGGGCACAATGTGACCATATGGTGTGTTCTTTATGGTTCTATGCATCTATAGGATGCTGTCCTATTGGCCCCTTGCTAGAAGGGAGAGGAGGGGATAGGAGATTGTTAAGAAAATGTCACATATAGAGAGTGAAAAGGAAGAGTGTACTGTCACTGAGCAAGGACAGCTGAAGGAGCTGCAGATAGGCAGGCATGCAAATTTAATTTGGACCATATACTTTCATTTAATCACATTAAAAAAAGGAATGGGAATATTAATTTCTGATATAATAGATCTTAAAGCAAAATCCACCCCATTGGATAAGGAAGGACACCATATAATGATTAAAGGATCAGTATTCCATGAAAACATTGCCACATTAAATATCTATGTTCCTGATGAAAGGGCTCCAGAATACATTTAAAATGAACTCCAACTGCATGGAAGAGAAAAATAGCTCCTTAATGATAGCAGGAGAGCTCAGCTTCCAATTTCAGTGAAGGGCAGATCAGATAAAAAGCTTAATAAAGACACAGCAGATCAAAATATCACAATTAGCCAGCTGGACCTCACAGACATACACAGAGCGCTCCACCCAACAGCAGCCAAGTGTACCTTTTCCAACACACATGGAACATTCTTCGAAAAAGACCGCATTTACAAAATGCAAAGCATCAAAACATTGCAAAGCATCTGTTCAGACCATAAAACTGTAAAAGCAGAAACAGATAACAGAAAAAAGCAGGGAAAAAATCATACACATGGAGACTGATAAAAAACTTGCTCCAAAACTACTGGATTGTAGAAGAAAACAGCAATGGAATAAAGAAATTCACAGAATCAAATGAGAATGAAAATACACCCTACCAGAACCTTCAAAACACAGCAAAAGTGCAGACAGGTCAATTTACCTCAACAAATGCACATCCAAAAAGAAAAAAGGGCCCCAAATCAAAGTATTAACCTGCAATTAGAACAAGTAAAAAAGCAGCAGCAAAATAAACCATCTGTTACCAGAGGAAAGCAAGTAAGAAAAATTTGCGCAGAACTCACTGGAAGAATTAACAAGATCAAAAAATGGTTCTTTGAAAACATCAACAGAACTGATAAACCAATACCATGCTGTCCAAAGGCAAAAAAAGAAAAAAAGATGAAGCAAGTAACTTGAATAAGAAATGAGATGGGTGATATGACAACAGACTCAACTAAAATTAAAAAATCTGTAACATAATACTATGAAAAATTGTACTGTATCAAATTAAAAAATGTAGAGGAAATGGACAAACTTCTGGAAACACACTATTTACCTAAACTAACACAAGCAGAGGTAGAATTATCAAATAAATCCATGACAGAAGAAAAAATAGAAAAAGTAATTAAAAACTCACAACCAAAAAAATCTTGGCCCTAACCACTTCACTGGAGACTTTTTAACAAACTGTTAGATAAGAGTTGTCGTTGCTATTACTAAAGGTCTTTCAGAGAGAGAAAAGGGTGGAATACAGACAGATTCGTTCTATAAAATCAATATAACCCAAATACCAAAACTAAGATAGCAAAAAGAGAAAAATTACAGAGAATTATTTCTTATTTACTTTGTCTTTTCAAGCTTCTCTTTGAAATCTTCAGTTATTTTACTTCATCATTCTTCCTTTTGCTTTAGCTGCGCTCAATGTTCAAGAGCAAGCTTCACAGTCTCTTCTGACATCTAGTTGAGTCTCTTCTCCTGTTCCTGTCTTTTTAATGACTCTTGCTTTCTTCATGGATGATGTCTTTGATGAAGGTTTTAAAAAGTAGCTCAAGAAGACAAAGCAAAGTATTACAATGACATGTGCAAAGAGTTGGAAATAGAAAACCGAAAGAGAAGAACACATTCTACATTTCTCAAGCTGAAAGAATTGAAGAAAAAATTCAAGATTCGAGATGCAATAGAGAAGGATTTTAAAGGGAAATTTTAAGAAACTCAGGGAGCATCCAAAGAAGATGGAAGGAATATACAGAGTCATTACACCAGAAAGAACTTGTCATTGTTCAAACATTTCAGGAGGCAGCAAATGATCAGGAACTGAAGGTACCAAAGGAAGAACTTGAAGCTGCATGGAAGGCATTGGCAAAAAAACAAGGCTCCAGTAATTGATGGAATAGCAATTGACATATTTCAAGACATGAGTGCAGCTATGGAGGTTCTCACATATCTATGCCATGAAATTTGGAGAAAAGCTACCTGGTCAACTGACTGGAAGAGATCAATATTTATGCCTGTTCCCAAGAAAGGTGATGCAGCTGAATGCAGAAATTACCAACAGTATCATTAATTTCACACACAAGTAAAATTTTGCTAAAGATTAGTCAAAAGAAACTGCAACAGTATATTGAAACTTCCAGAAATTTAAGTTAAATTCAGAAAAGGATGTGGAACAGGGATATCATGGCTCATGTCAGATGGATCTTGGCTGAAAGCACAGAATACCAGAAAGATGTTTACCTGTGTTTCATTGACTGTGCAAAGGTATTCAACTGTGTTGATAATAACAAACTATGGCTAACACTGCAGAAAATCGGAATTTTGGAAAACTTTTTATGGTCTTAAGGAATATGTACATAGATCAAGAGACAGTCATGCAAGCAGAACAAGGGGACACTGTGCAGTTTAAAGTCAGGAATGATGTGTGTCAAGGTTGTATCCTTTCACTATATATTTTCAATCTGTATGCTGAGCAAATAATCTAAGAAGTTAGGCTATACGAAGAAGAATGAGATATCAGGATTGGGAGAAGATTCATTAATTACCTGCATTATGCAGATGACACAACCTTGCTTGCTGGAAGTGAAGAGGTTTGAAACAATGTTGAAGATCAAAGACCATAGCCTTTCATATGGATTACACCTCAACATCAAGAAAACAGAAATCCTCACAACTGGACCAGTAAGTAACATCTTGATAAGTGGAGAAAGGACTGAGTTTGTCAAGGACTTTGTTTTACTTGCTTCACAATCAACAGCGATGGAAACAGCAGTAAAGAAATAAAAGGACACATTGTACTCAGTAAGTCTGCTGGAAAGGACCTGTTTAAAAGTAAAGATATCACCTTGAAGATTAAGGTAAGCCTGACCCAAGCCATGGTATTTTTTATCACGTCATAAGCATGACAAAGCTGGAAAACAAATAAGGAAGACAGAAGAAGAATTGACACTTTTGAATCACGGTGTTGGAGAAAAATACTGAATGTACCATGGACTGCCAAAAGAAGAAACAGATCTGTTCTGGAAGAAGTACAACTGGAGTGCTTCTTAGAAGCAAAGATGGCAATACTGCATCTTACATACTTGGGATGTGTTGTTCAGAGGGATCTGTCCCTGGAGAAAGACATCATGCTTGGTTGAGTGGAGAGTCAGTGAAAAAGAGGAAACCCCACAATAAAATAGACTGACATAGTGACCACAACAATGGCCTTAACTATAAAAGTGATTGTGGATATGTCACAAGATCAAGCAGCGTCTCGTTGTGTTATGTATAGGGTCACTATGAGTTGGAAGTGACTCAGTAATACAACATCTCTCATTAAATCAGATGCAAAACTCCTCAATAAAATTCTAGCCAATAGAATTTAACAACAAACCAGTAAAATAATTCACCTTGACAAAGAAAGATTTATGTAGGAATGCAGGGATGTTTCATCATTAAAAAACAATCAATGTAATCAACCACATAAATAAAACATGACTAAAACAACTTGATTCTATCATTTGTTGGAGAAAAGGCATTTAACAAAGCCTGACTCACACTCATGTTAATAACTCTGAGGAAAATAGCAACAGAAGAGAAATTCCTCAACACAATAAAGGGCGTTTATACAAAGCCAAAAGCCAATATCTTCCTTAACGGTGAGAAGCCGAAAGAATTCTGCTTGATAACAGGAACCAGGTAAGATTGCCCTCTGTCACCACTTTTATTGACTGTTGCGCTTAAAGTTTAAGTCAGCGTAGTCACACCAGGTAAAGAAATAAAGAGCATCCAAAATGGTAAGAAAAAAAACCTGCCAATTTCTGTATTTGCAGATGATATGATCTTATACATAGAAAGCCCTAGAGAATCGACAAAGGGACTACTGTAAGTAATAGAAGAATTCAGCAAATTATCACGATACAAGATAAACACACAAAAATCAGTTGCAATCCTTTACACCAGTAAAGAAAAACTCAAAGAGTAAATCACTGGATCAATACCATTTATAATAACCCCAAGGAGATCAAATACTTAAGAATAGATCTAACCAGAGACATAAAAAAACCTATACAAAAATGTAGAAGACACTGTTATAAGAATATCAAGAGACCTAGGTAGATAAACTACCTTACACATGGACAGGAAGACTCAACATTGTGAAAACGTCTATACTACCCAATGCAGTCTGTAGATAAAATGCAATCACAATACAAATTCCAATGGCATTTTTTTTTAATAAGATGGAGAAACAAATCACCAACTTCATATGTAAAAGGAAGAAGCCTGGATAAGGAAAGTACTATTGAAGAAGGAGGACAAAGCAGGAGACCTCACACTACCTGACTTAAGAACCTATTACACTACTAGAGAAGTCAAAACAGCCTGGTACTGGTTACAAAAACAGACACATAGACCAATGAAACTGAATTAAAAATCCAGACAAAAAATCATCCACCTACAAGGAGGTGGCATCTGACAAAGGACCTAAATCTTTAAACTGGGAGGACAAAAAACCAAAACAAAACAGCCCCCTTAACAAATGTCACTGGCATAACTGGATATCCATCATCTAAAAAAAAAGGAAAAAGAAACAAGACCCATATTTCATACCACATGCAAAAACTCATTCAAAATGAGTCTAAGACCTAAATATCAAATCAAAACCATAAAGATCATGGAAGAAAAAATAAAGCCTATGCTCAGAGCCCTACTACACAGCATAAACAGAATTCAGAATGTTACTAACAATGTACAAAACACTAGAAAACTGATAACTGGAAACTCCTAAAAATTAAGCACTTAGGCTTATCCAAAGACTTCAGTAAAAAGATAAAGACAGCCTACAGACTGGAAAAAAAAAATGGCTACAATAAATCCAATCAGTGTCTAATATCTGTAATCTATGAGATACTACAAATCTTCAACAACAAAAAGACAAAATATCCCAATTAAAAAAAAATGACCACAGGATATGAACAAACACTTTACCGCAGAAGACAGCCAGGCAGTAGTTAGCACATATATTAGGAAATGCTCGCAATCATTATCCACTAGAAGAATTCAAATCAAAACTACAATGAGACACCATTTCACCCTGACAAGGTTGGCATTAATAAAAAAAAAATAATAAATGTTGAAGATGCTATGGAGCGACTGGAACATTTAAACACTGCTGATGGGAATATAAAATGGTATAACCACTTTGGAAATCAATTTGATGCTTTCTTAAAATGCTAGAAATATACAGTTGAACATTTCTACTTTCTGGAATATATCCTAGAGAATTAAGAGCTCTCACATGAATAGATGCATGAACATGAGTATTTATTGAAGTACTGCCCACAGTGGCAAAATGATGGGATTTGCCTAGGTCTCCACCAACAGGTGAATAAATAAAAAAGATATGGTATATTCACACAATGGAATACTATGCAATGATAATGAACAATGATGAATTTGGGAAATATCCACTAACATAGAGGAATCTGGAAGGTATTATGTTGAGTGAAGTTAAATGCTAAAGGACAAATATTGTATGATACCTCTATTGAAGACAGAAAACAGTCTTTGAAGTTTATGGAGGTGGGAAGGAAGGGAGGGCAGTATTCCTTGACTAAATAGTAGGTAAGAAATGGGTTAGGTGAAGGAAGGGACAATACCCAGAGAAGAGATCAGCATAGCTGGACTAAACCCAAAACTAATGGATTTCAGAAGTATAATCTAACAGTTTGAAGGACAGAGTAGCACAGGTCTGGAGGCCACTGTTTCAGGGGACAACTAGGTCAAATGACGTAAGTTTTTTGAAGAAAATGTTCTGCAGCCCACTTTGGTGATTCGTGTCTAGGTCCCTAAAAGCTAGTAAGTAGTCATTCAAACAGCATCAATTAGTCCCAAACTAACTTGAGGAGAAGAAAATGAAAGACATCAAAGAAAATCAGAATAATACAAGCCCAAGGGGCAGAAAGAGCCATGTGATACAGAGACTACATCAGCATGAGATCAGAAGAGCTGGTGATGCCTGGCCACTATCAGTGACTAGCTTGACAAAGAATACATCATAGAGTCCCTGACATAGTAGGATAAAAAAGGGTATACATAACTCAAACTCTATTAAAAAGACCAGATTGATGGTTTGACAGATTGGAGGTTCCCTGGAAGACATGGCCCCTGGATTCTGTTAGCACAGCACTGAAACCATTCTTGAAGTCAACAGTTTAGACAAAGGTTGGACTGGATTGTAAGACCTAAAATGATGCTGACAAGGAGGGTGTATCTTGGAGTAGATACCTGAAACTTGTTGGACAGCTCCTGTCCAAAGTCAAGATGGGAGGGCAGAGGTAGACAGGAACTGGTTGAACGGACACTTGAAATATAGGGTGGAAAGTAAGACTGAGCTACTGCAGAGTACGGAGAGAAGTTAGAGTTACATATGAATGTAAGTGCATGTGTTTGTACAACAAATTGACTTAGATTGTAAACTTTCACTTAAAGCATAATAAGATACTAAAACATGAATTCACTATAGTCAATTTTGACCCAAAGCCTATTTATTGGATAAAGTAGAACTGGGCCACATAGGGTTTAGGAGAAATAGCTTGTATATTCAAATTGCCGACCTTCTGATTAGCAACTAAGCTGTTAGCCACTGTACCTCCAGGGTTCCTTGTTGGTATAAAGTTATGTAATCTCCCTTTAAGTCTAATGGCAAAAAAACTGGTGACAGATTTTAATGTGGGGGATGAGCCAATTACATTTGTATTTTACCAAGAGTACTGTGATGGCTGTGAACAAAATGGATTGGAATTACGATAAAAAATGAGACTTCTAGGTAAAGGAAATGTGGAGCGCTGTTAAACACACAAACAAAATGATGGTAAAGATGAAGTGGAGGACAATTTTAATATTCAGAAAACATAATCAAAATTTGCAAACTATTGGGAATAGAAGAAGGTAAAAAATAGCCTGTAATTAAAAAAAAAATATTTATTACTCAATATAGGCAATATTATAAAACGAATAAATTTAGAAAGATCATAGATTTGATATGAAATATATTGAATTTTAAGTGAGTGTGAAACTTTGGTCAGGAACTAGAACAGGAAGCTAGATACAAGCTCGTAGGTCAGGAGGTGAAGAACACTCAGGGAAGGGGGCAAAATAGAGGGAGCAAAGTGCATTTTTAGGGACATGAAACTATTCAGCATGATACTACAATGATGAACACAAGAAATTATGCATTTATCCAACACAGTAGAACTCTACAACACAAATAATGAACCTTAAACTATAAACACTAGCTATAAATAACATATTAACACTGCTCTATGGACTGTAATAAATGTACACTATTTATGTAAGATGGAATAGAGGATGTTAATATTAGCAGAATCTGTGCACAGGAGAGAGGGATTTATGGAATTTCACAATCTTTCCATGCAATTTTTCTGGAGAAGTAAAACACTATTAAAATCAAACAAAAATGTCAAAAGATTAAGAATCTGTCACTACAAAGACATATAATAAATTAATATATCAATAAACCACCAAACCCAAATTCATTGCTGTTGAGTTGATTCCTACTCAAAATATATTGTTAGAATATAGCAAAATTTTAATTTATAAAGATATCTGCACGTAGAGGTAAGTGGCACAGATTCTGGGAGAAGACTCCATTGTCTTCAAACCCAAATTAATTAATTGCTGGCTCTATGATCTTGAGCAAGACAAATGATCTTTGCCTCAGATATTTCTGGCATAAAATGGAGAATACAAGAGTTTCTGCCACTTTGAGGTCTCATGAAAATTAAAATTTTAAATATGAAGAGCTTGGAATGATTCTTGGTAAATATCTGTTATATGAAGTCTGACAGTTAAGTCTGTGAACTTAATTGTTCTAAGTGCTACATACCTCATTGCTGAGTATCAGTATGGTCACTTTGAAATACTTGCCTTGGAAAGCTCTGAACCGATGTCACCTCCTGGTCCACCCTACAAAGCAAATTTTGGAACTGTTTCTGGAATGACCACTGTGCCTGGTGGCAAGATGGCAAGTTCCTGAACTTAGTTGTATAGGTGTCTGTGAGGAAGTTTTCAGCTAGTAAACAACTGTATTGGAACACCTTACCTACTCACCTGACCTAAAGGAAATATTGAAAAGAAGACATTTTGATGGCATTCAGGGCATCAAGGGTAATCTGACAACAGCTCTGATAGCCATTCCAGGAAAATGAGTTCCCAAACTACTTTGAAGTGTGGACTAGGTGCTGGTGTCGGTGCATAGCTTCCCCACAGAGTACTTGGAAAACTGACTGTAGTGATACTCAGCAAAGAAGTTTGTAGCACTTTTTTCTAGGGTGAGTTGCCAGCTTAAATGGTACTCATATATAACTGGTCATTTGATTATTCTGTATATTAAAGAAATAAAATAGAAGATATATTATATCCCGATGGAAGTCATAATAGCAAAATAATTACTGAAAATTCTCTTGCAAAGATTAAAAAAAGAGACATTTCAATAAGGATTTGACAACATGTTTTTATAGGGTTAATTTGACAATAATAAATAAAATTATTTAGCTGTAACTGAAACATTCTTAATGAGGAAAGATAAGGATTGAAGTATCTGTTAAACTGAATTGATTTGATTTACAGTAACTCCATAGGACAGGGGAAAACTGCCCCCAAGGTTTCCAAAGTTGTAATCTTCACAGACTCAGATTACCACATCTTTGTTCAGCAGAGTAGCTGGTAGATTTCAGCTGCTGACGGTTCTGTTAACAGTCCAGCACTTTAACCAATATAAAGCCAGCAGCAGGATAGGAGAATGGCAGGAATGGAGAGTATAACCTTATATTTTCCCCAGCATAGTGAGCCCAAAGCAGACAGTAGCTATTGTTGGTACTAAAAATGACGTTCACTGCAGACTCCATTCTTTTCAAAATAACGTACATCTAACAGGTACACTAAAATTTCCATTCATAGATTAAGACATCCTTGCTGTTTAAAATGACATATCACAAACACATTAATGGCTTATTAACTGTTGTTTATGAGACATATTTCCTGAAAATGTCACTCTGCAATTCTATGCCTGTCTGTCCAGCTGCACTCAAATTAGCAATCATTTCAATGCTCTTGAAACATTTCTCCCATAATCTTTGTACCCTACTGCCATTGAGTGACCCTACTGACTCATAGTGACCCTAGAGTTCAGAGTAGAACTGCTACAATCTTTATAAGTGATCTTTATTTTGTATTCACTTATACCTTATTCGTTAGAGATTATGACTTCTGAAAGATTCTCCAGTCTCCCTGAAACTTTATTCCTGGAACTACAAATTCTAATTTCCTTCTAAGAAAATTTGCTTTTTGAACTCTGTTTTATAACATAGTTGTGTACAGTCAGACTGTAATCAGATTACAAATTCCCTAATGATAATTCTTGGATTTAGGAAACAAATTTTCATCAGTAATCTTCATATTGACACCAATATCCATGTAGAAAGCAAATAGGCCTCTATTCTTGTGATCTTTGTCTTAATCTCAAAGTGAACATGATGTATATACTAAATCCACAATACTGCATGAAAAAAGAAAACTTGTAAAAAAAATTAAAACATTGTCTTCATCATATAGTGCTGCTGTAATAGAAACACCACGCACTGATAGATTTAACAAAGACAGATTTATTTTTTCATAGTGTTGTAGGCTAAGAGTCCAAATTCAGAGCATCAGCACCAGGAAAAGGCTTTCTCTGTTGGCTTTAGAGCGAAGTTGACAAACTTCCTCTGTACTGGAAATTTCTGAGGCACAGAACCTCCAGGTCCAAAGGATATGCTGAGCTTCTGGCATTGGTTTCTTGCTGATGTGAGGTCCCCAACTTTCTACTTGCTTCCCTTTCTTTTATATATGAAGAGACTGCCTCAAGGCACAATACAATCTTACAATTGTGTCCTGCCTCACAACACTTCAAAGTCACTATGGGTTGGCATCAACTTGGTGGCAGCGGTTTTGGTTCACCAACACAACTGGTGTGTGTTCTCCCCCATTAACATCATAGCAGCAGGATTTATAACATACAGGAAAATCACAAATACCCGGAATCATAGCCTAGCCAAATTGCAACACACATTTCTTGGGAGATGCAATTCATTCCATGATAACTATATGTATACATATGTGTATATATATGTATATATATGTATATATATATACATACAAGAATTAACATGCTTGTAAAAATGGATTAAATTTAAACATCATGACTTTGTAATATGTATTATGAATACACATAAACATATGTATATATATAGTTGTCATGGAATGACATGAAAATACTATACACACATACATACATATGTATCTAGCACACATATATATAGCATTTACATATATATAGATATATGTAGTATTTTCTGGTAGATGCCATATTTCTGGACACAATAACAGACTACTAATTAAGTCAAATGCATAGGTGGGTGCAATGTGCAATGGGTAAGAGCTACGGCTGCTAATGAAAAGGTCAGTAGTTTGAATCCACAAGCTTCTCCTTGGAAATCCTATGGGACAGCTCTATTCTGTTCTACAGGGTAATAAGTCAAAATTGACTCTATGGCACCAGTTTTTTGTTTGTTTTTGATTGAGTCAAATGCAATTTTATCCAAGCTAAAATATAAAAGTTTAATTGGAATATTACATAACACATTAAAAAAAAATAAAAGTTCTTTTATTAAATTTGATTTTAATTTCTCCCCTGTTCAGCTATCTGGTTCTGAGTTAATGTCAATGAATGTGATTACATAGGAATTAACATGCTTGTAAAAATGGATTAAACTTAAACATCATGCCTTTGTAACATGTATTATGAATATGCATAAACATAGATTATATTTTATCAAAGAAAAATAGCATTATTCAAATGACAGTTATTGCAAGAAAAATAAATAAATTATCAAAAAAAAAAAACCCAAGGAATATCAAGATGCAATTAAAAGCTAGTTAAGATTAACTTTATGGAGAAATTCTACTTCTGAAAAAATGGAGTAAACATACTTTTCTCTATTTCTCCAATAAAGTAAAATAGAACACCCTGGACTTTAAGCACTTAAACAAACATAAGATGATTACAAAATGGGAGAGAGGAAGACAGATCAATTGTAAACTTCATGACAGGAAAAACAGTATGATGTTGAGTTCTCCGGGTTTTGTTTTCTGTCTTTGTCTAAGGCTTGGAGCAAATGAACAGTGTCCATGTCCTGACTTCCAAGGAGAATTCTGGCTGGACTTACGTCAAAACAAATTTGTTCATTCTTTTGGCAGTCCACAGTTTATTCAAAGTGAGGCATTTCTTGTGGTGAATCTCAGTCAAAATGTCAGTTGAGCCTATGCTATATCAGAGCGCGAAGGAGAGAAGGTTGACACCACACTTGGCTGCCCGGGACCACTGTGATCTCCAGATGTTTTTAACTTAAAAACTGCTGTTTTTGCTGACAGCGGCACAATCCAGTGGACACTGAGAGCAGACAGACCCTTGGGATTGGGATACCCTGCCTCCCGGCTGGCAGAAATGGCACTCTACTTATGGAGTCTTTGGGGGGCCGTCAGCTGATGCTATGATATGGCTTGATGAATGGTGGTAAAAATACCACCATTGCACTCAGCCACCTGTTACCACTGCATTCTCCACCTGGCCTTATTTTAAAAGCTGCCTTATTGCTGAAAGAGGCTCTGCCCAGCAGCTGCCAAGAGCAGCCAGGCCCTCGGGCATGTCAGACTCCACCTCCTGGCAGACAACTAAGGTACCTTGTAGGCTGTCCCCAGGCACTATGATGTGGCTCAAAGAAGGGAAGTGTCAGAGCACTAGCACCCTTGGCAGCCAGGCCCCACCATGATTCCTAGATAGGATCATCTCAAGAACCGCTATCCTGCTAGAAAAGCACTTTCCAGTCAGGTATTGTTACCCAGTGTGAGAATTAGCCCCTGCTGAGACTTCAGCATGGCTGACTCCACCTCCCAGCTGACAAAGCTGGTGTCCCACTTCAGTGGCCCTTCCTGCTATGAGTTAGCAGAATCTATTGTGCAGCACAGAGAAGACAGGGGGGAGGGGCATTTGGTCAGCAGCCAGGCTCTCAAGATGTGGCTATCCCAAGCACAGTCTCTCTGCTGCAGTGTATGCTATTCACTTAAGCTCAGAAGTTTGGCACATTAGTGTGCGAGGCTCACAGGATCAGCTGACCCAGTCCCTGCCTTCTGGGTAACAAAGAAGGTTCTGTACCTACAGTCCCCTCAAATGATGTGTCAGCAAAAGCAGGACTCAGTGTGCCACTGCCTTGCCTCTGATAGAAGAAGTTTCCCCTTTACTGTTACTAAGTCCAGCCTCACAACCCTATGCCAGATCTTAGGGCTCCCAGAATGTCCACATTGCTCTGTTCACTTATTCTAGGCCTGAATTCACAGAGGGAGTTGAGGAGACATGTGTCTAGTCCACCATCTTGATCTTGGCTCCACCCTAGATACAGGTTCAAGGCTTATTTTAAACATATCCAGTTATAAACCTGTATGTGGTGGATATTGTCAAACATTTCTTCTTTTCTACTTTTTATGCCATGCTCCTGTTTTCTCACTGAACTTTAAACACAGGAGGGACGAGTTCCTAGAAAAGGACATATCTTGGTAAAATAGAGGGTCAGTGAAAAAGAGGAAAACTTCCAGTGAAATAGATTGATACAGTGGCTACAACAATCAGCTCAAGCGTAACGACAATTATAAGGATGGCATATGACCAGATAGTGTTTTATGGTGTTGTACACAGGGTGGCTATGAGTCAGAACTGCCTTAATGGTGCCGAACAATAATTAAAACTAACCACACTCTATGTCACTTTGTTTTTCATCTTGGCAATTTTTTTTTGCTGTCTTAGGTCTTTGCCCTTGTTCTTGATTCTGCCTGAAAGTCACTTCTCCTTCCTCTGCATGACAGGCTGTTTCTCCAAATTTAGAATTTTCTACCTATGTTTAATATCTCATTGCTACATGTAAAACAATGTTTATTTTCTAGGCAACTCTTATCAGAATAGAAAATCGTGTTGTTTGTTTCTGTGTTTACTTGTTTGTAGTCTGACTTTTCTTTATGGCATGAAAGTTGCAGCTTTTGTGGTCTTTGGTCTTAGGCACTTTGTGCTACAACAGACATACCACAAAAGGATGGCTTTAATAAAGTGAAATTTATTCTCTCATAGTCAAGGAGGCTGGAAGTCCAAATTTGAAGACCCAGTTCCAGGCGAAGGCATTCTTCCTCTGCGGAAAGATCTTTGTCATTAGTCTTCCCCAAGCTAGGAGTTTCTCCATGTATGAACCTTGAGTCCAAAGATTAGTTACTCTCCTTGTGCTGTTTTATCAGTGATATAAACTTGCTTTTTCTCTATGCTTGCTTTTCTATTTTATATCTCAAAAGAGATTCACATAAAATGCTATTCAACCTTGTAGATTGAGACCTGCCTTATTAAATCACGGAGGCATTATTTACAACACTTAAGAAAATCACATCAATGACAAAATGGTGAACAATCACACAATACTGGCAATCTTGGCCTATCCAAATTGATATACACTTTTAGGAGACACAACTCAGTCTGTAACAGCTCTGGACCCAAAGGTAACTGACATTCAATACATCCTCATAGAATATTTAGTTGATGAATGAATGATGGTTTACACTTTAGAAATCATGGGAATGAGTCAGTAGCCTGAAAAATTAAACACATCATTTTTTTAATTAGCATTTATTTCAGAAAAGAGAGGAGAATTATGATAGATTTACTGGGGGCTTATGAAGCCTCAAAATGTTTTTCATTTCTCAGAGTGCAATATCCCAGACATGTGTATTCATGTTTTGTAGAAGACCTAATAGTACAAAATGCAGTCCATGATAATATTGAGCATCATTTTCTTCTGTAGACATTTTCTCCCAGATGAGTGGAGAAAAGTTTAAACACTGGCTGAATATATCCAGTAAATTTTATAGCAGTGGCAACTGTTTATACAGAATGACAGAGGCAGCTGCTGGATGGTCTCAAGGGCCAAACATTTGATGTGTTCTATGGTCCAAAAGGTGATAATTCTTTGCCACAGTATATGATGATTTGAGGCTCTCATTATTCATTGAGAGGGGATAGTGGAGAGTATGGAGAATCTCCATAATAATTTTCTAACTACTAACCCAGATGAAGGTGAAAAGGTCTACAATTATGGTTAGAGTTTGGGGAAAAAAAATCAGGACAACAAAAGCAGTGACTAAGAGATAAATGTCTCTGGAACTCATGCATTAGAAGACTTTTACAAGGTGAGCAATTACAGTGGAGCTTTTATGCGTGACAAAAGCAAGGTGAGATTCCCGTTAGCTCATATTTTATGAGATTGGTCCATAAACACAGCAAATTAGTTTAAAATATTTATTAGTAGAAGCAAAGATAATTCAGAAAATATTCTATGTCATAGGTTGAGTGTTCACAAAGAGAATGGAAAAAAGTGTGATGAGCAGTTGTACAATTTAATGAGTGGAAAGCAAGCGATTGGTCATTTATTTGCTTTCCACACCTTGGGAATTTCAAGCCACAGCACTAACAATGAGTTTGAGAAAAAATCAATTGTCTTAGGTTATTCTGATGAATGAAATGGGTAAAAGGACAAATTGCTCACATTTGGAAAATTGATCTATGGAATAAATATTGTCCCAGTACATTGGACAAGGGAAATTAAACAGCACCAGAAAGAGGGTGGGGGGACTTGCCTGTCCCCTGCCTTCTTTCTGCAGTTTGATAGTTTCACTAATAAAGCAGAAATATTTTAAAATACGAAAGTTTTGCTTATTCCTCCACATAAACACCAACAGAATTTAGTGGCTTAAAATAATTTGTTATCTTTCATGCTTCTCTGTGCTGACTTAGCTCACCAATACAGTTTTTCCTTCAATTGTCTGCAGGGACTGTGGTCAGATATTATAATCATGGGGCTACCATCATCTGAAGGTTTTTCAGAGTAGGGCATTGAAGATGACTTAGTCACATGGTGGCATTTGACAGTCAGTGTCTGGGAACTATTTTGGCATCACTTACTAGAGCATCTATATGTGACTTCTCCACATGGTTTGGAATTCTTTACAGTTTGGCAGCAGAAATCTCAAAGGTAGTGTCACAAAGCAAGCACTCGGAAAGGTATGTGGTATTGATTTCTAGCCTAGAGACTTGCAAACCCTCACCTCCCCATATTCTGTTACATAGAGCCGCTACAGAGTTTACCTGAGTACAAAGTGAAGTCACATAAAGACTCAACAGCACTTGGCTGGCTGAGAAGAGAATGTTCAAAGAACTTGTGGTCCTTTTAAATTTACCATGAGAAGTAACACTACATAATAATTCTTAGGTAACCCTTGTGTTTAATAAGAGTATAAAATATTGCAGATTTTGGAAGGCTTAGAACAGTCTGACCACAAAGAAAGTAACCGTTAACTTTCAGTAGTTGTCTTAGCCAGCTAGTGCTGCTTTAACAGCATGAACTACCTAAATTGCTACAGATTTGGGGGGCAACACAATTCAATCCATGACAGGAGCATATCATGTATCCATTTTCAGAAGAGTCGTCTGTGAGACAATAGATCACCTGCATTTGTGTACTTAATTCACTTTTCCACTTCTGGGACTTCTACTCATATGCAACAGGGAAATCTATTTATATTGATTGTAGACTACTATTACATATTTCATAATTAAGTATTTAATATTCATACTATTAAATACCTAAAAAATAAACCAGTTGCAGTTGAGTGGATTTTAACTCATGACAATCCCATGTGTGCAAAGTAGAACTGTACTCCATAGGGTTATCAACACTGTAATATTTTCAGACAGATTTCCTGGCCTTTCTTCTGAGTTGTCTCTGAATGGACTTGAACTGCCATTCTGTTGGTCAGTGGTTGACCAATTAATAGTTTGCACCACTGAGGCATTTTAAGTATGTCTTTAAAATTAAATCAAACTAAATCCCCAGATGCTTCTCTTAGATGTTCCTGAACTGGATAAAATATTCAGTTTTATTTGAACAGTTCAAATTAATACTTTGTCCAGATAAAAATACGTGTCTCACCACCTTTCACTCTCAAGGATTTGTACGAGATGGCGTGTGCCTGCCCTGGTCATAGCCCATCATAAATCAACTATGCTTTATGTTACTCGATGATACCAGTGGAAACATTAAAATCAATGCTGCCTGTATCGTGCATAGTTTCGACAACTCTAAAAAACGGTGTGAATAGGAGTAGTGCCTGTTCTCAACAGCTGAAATGGAAAACCTCAACATGTACAAGGCCTAATTTAGAATTCGAAGTAAGGACATATTTGGACTTAGATTAAATGCAACCCTCACATGTACTAACAATCCCCAAAGAGATAAATCTACAAGAATATTAACCACATTCTAAAGCAAAGTCCAAGAGTATCTCTAAAAGGCAAAATATACACATTCAAGAAGGTAAAATTCATTTTCAGTCATCCAAATAAAGATTATCAGACATGCCAGAAAGAAAGAAAATACAAATATATTGAAGAGAAAATATAATGACACTAGTATATAAATGAAACAGATAATAGAATTAGCAGGCATCTAATTTTAGTTATAATAATTAATATGGCTATTACAACTGCATTTTCTGTATTCAAGATGTTAGTAGAACTGATAAAGGGCAGCATGTGAGGAGTGTGTGCATGTGTATGGGGCATGTGTGTTTATGTTCTCATGAAAGTTCTAGAAATAAAAACTCCAAAGACTGAAAAGAAAAATATACTAATTGGAATTAATGGAAATTAGGTACTTGAGAAAGTTCAGTGAATTTAGAAATGTACAAATGTGCATTGTACAAAATAAACTGAAGAAAGAATATCAGAGACAAAGAACAAAAATGAACAGAACATCATTAAACTGTGGGTAAAGGTCGAGCAATCAAATCTAATTGTAACTGGACTAAACAAAAAGGAAGTAGCACAGGAGTATTTGAAGATATAATGGCCAAGCATTTTCATATTTAATGTAAATGGCATTGATTCATATCAAAAAACATAAGTAAAAACAAAGGACTGAGGGGGTAAGAAGAAAAAAATAATATGACAGATTTAAATCTAATTGTATTGATAATCACATTAATTACAACTAGTCTAAACACACCACTAAAAAGACAACGATTATAAGACTATTTGTCTGTCTGTCTACCTAAACCCTCAAATATATGCTGCCTACAAGAAATTCAGGAAAATTGAAAGTGGCCCAAAATGAAATAGAATGCTTGAAGACATATCCTGGGCATCAATGACCTGAAGTGGAACTGGCATTGGATATTTTGAATTGGGGAATCAAATGATTTATGATGAAGGAAATGGCAAATGGAAGGTAAATGACATCTCATCCATTGTCAAAAAGAATATTTCAAGATTTGTTCTGAAGTACAACAATGTCAGTGATTGGATAATATCCACTGGGAAGACCAGATAACATGACTATTATTAAAACTTATGTTCCAACATGAGATAAATGGATAAACAAACTATGGTATATATATTCAATGAGATACTACACAATGATACAGAACAATGATGATTTTAGGAAGCATCTCATAACCTGGCTTCAATTGGAAAACATTAAGTTGAGTGAAATCAGTCAGCAGCACAAGGACAAACACTGTATGAGACCTGTAAGGACTTAAAAACAGGCTCATGTACGGAAGAAAAGACTCTTTGATGGCTACAAGGGAGGAGAGGGAGGGAGGGAGAAGGTTGGTTATAGATTAGATAGTTGATGGAAACTTGGTTGGGTGAAATCAGTGATGCACACATTAGAAAAAAATCAATTTAACTGGACTTCAACATAACCTGAAAATTCTTTCAATCTTAACCCAATATTGCAAGGATAGAGTAGCAGGGGCAGGGCTCCAGGGACCATGGTCTCAGGGAACATCAAGGCCAACTAGCATAACTAGCCTGTTGCTAAGAGAGTCTTCTGCATCCAACATTGGTGAATGGTGTCTGGGATCTTTAAAGCTAGAAAGCTGCCATCTGAGGTACATCAAACGGTCCCAACTCAGCTGGAACAGATGATCACCACGGAGAGCAACAGCATGAGGGAAAAAGAACCCAGAAGACAGAAAGACCCACCTGAATGGGTGAGTATATATATCAACATGTGACCAGGAGAACCAGATGGTGCCCCGCCACCACCAGTGACAGCCTTGATGGGGCTCACAATGTTAAATCACAGTGGAAACGCAAGAAAAACAAATGGATGCAACCTAAGAACTGCACTAAAAGACTACAATTGATGGTCTCGAGGCCTGGGGGTTCCCCTAGGAGCATGGCCCTTAGACTTGATGCTGCCCTGATCATAAGTCATTACTGAGGTCAACTCTTCAGACAAGAATAGATTGGACTCAAGGATACAGAGTGACCATATTGTGTTTGCATTTTATTGTGCTATGTATGTATAGGATTTCGTCCTACTGGCCTCTTGCTAGAGGGGAGTGGAGAGGGCCGAGAGGAGGGGACAGGAGATTGTAAAGAGGATATGCTTTGTATAGAATGGAAAGGAGGAGTGTGCCATCACCAGCAAGGAGAGCAGAAGGGGCTACAGATGGGTGGACATGCAAATTTAAACTGGGTTGTACACTTTCACTCAATCACAATAAAAATTTAAAAAAATAAACACGTTACAACCACTAATACCAAAGTTGAAGAAAATGAAGATTTTTACCAACTGCTGCAGTTTGAAATTGATTAAGAATGTAACCCAAATATACTGATAATTACTGGTGATTGGAGTGAAAAAGTTGAAAACAAAGAAGAAATACCAGTTGTTGGAAAACAAGACCTTAGTAACAGAAACAATGCGACAGGTCACAAGACAAAATTTTGCAGGACCAATGACCTATTCATTGGATATACTTCAACAACATAAATGGTGACTAGACATGTGGGCTTCACCAGACAGAACACACAAGAACCAGTTGAATAGATTTGTGTAAACAGACAATGGAAAATGGATGGCAGTATCATCAGGCTGAGCAAGTTAAGGGGCCAATGGTTGAACAGTTCGTATGACAGTTAGAGATGAAGTAGAAAAACATTAAAGGTTGACCACAAGAGCCAAAATTTGAGTTTGCATGTATTCCATCCAAATTTAGAGATTATCTCCAGAGCAGATTTGATTCACTGAGCACCAGTGATAGATCAGAGGAGTTGTAGGTTAAACTCAGTTATATCGTATATGAAGAAAACAAAAAGAAAAAGACCAGAAGAGATTCTGAAACTGGCTCAGCAATGTATAGTAGCTAAATATAATAGAAAAAATAGCGAATTAAAAAAGCTGACAAGAAGTCTTAGGCTAGATTCTCTAGAGAAGTAAAACCACTAAAGCATATAAACATACATAGGGAGAGATTTATATCAAGAAAACAGTTCACACAATTGTAGGGGCTGAAATGTTCCCAGTTCTGGATGTGGATAACAGCGTGGAAGCTCGTCAACCCAAGGTTGGCGGGTCAGAGAGCAGGGTTCTCATTCTCAGGCTGTGTAGGTCTGTGAATCCCAAGGTAGCAGGCATGATTGCAAAGCTTCTGATTTGCATACCTGCAGAGGCTGGCAGACCCAAGATCAGCGGGCTCAGAAAACAGTGCTCTCACCTGCAGGTTGTGAAGACTGATGAATCCTGTGATCAACGTGTAAGCTGTTAGCCTCAGTTTCCAAGAACTGGACGTGAGAAGACAAGAGATACACAGGTGATGGATGCACAAGTCAAAAACCCTCAGGAAGGTGAGTAGAAAGGAAGCAGATGGAGGAAGGTGGAGAGATGAAAGCTGAGGGGGCATTGAGCCACCACAGGCCCTCCCCCTGCCAGAACCACAAACACAGTCCATCAGAGAGGTGACCACAACACTATACAACTGCCCAAACACTGAGAAGCACGGCCCAGTCAAGTTAACACAGTCTCAACCTTCACAGGGAAGTTCAAGAAGACAAAGTGATAGTACAGGGAAATGTGCAGACTTAGAAGTAGGAAACCAAAAAAACAACCCATTTGGCCTTTCTCAATCTAAGAGAACTGAAGGGAAAGTCAAGCCTTTTTACGTTGTAATATTGAATGATTCTGTTAGTTAAATATTGAATGACTTAGGAAGTACCAAAAGAAGATGCAAGGAATGCAGAGTCTCTGTATCAACATGAATTAGTTTATGCTCAACCTTTTCACAGGGTATTACATGATCAAGAGTTGAAAGTACTTTGAAGGAAGTAGTACAAGCTACAGTGAAATCATAGGTGGGAAACAAGACTCTGGGAATTGTTGGAATGCCAACTGAGATATTTCAATTATTGTGAAGGTACAGTTGCTGGCTTTCAAGCTAATATTCAAGGAAATGAGATATTTTTTAGAGGATGGTGGTGAAAACAGGTTTTGATGTATTTCCTGGGCCCTGGGATCCATATGTCCCAAGAGTATGATGTGTTTCGTGGAACATGATACAACATGGTTCACTTTAAATCAATTTGATAATAATTATGTGCAAATTAAATGTTTAAATATTTTTGTGTATTTATTGGAAGTTCAGTAAGCTGCTTTATGGCTCAAGTGTACCTAGGAGGTGTGAAGAACTTTCGGGTCCACAAACTTTTTGTCTTGCATGCATGATGTACTTCGTGGAACATGAGACTCATATGTTCCACTTGCAATTGGTACCTTATTTTTTCAGTAATAATAGATGACTAACAAATAATGATTCAGTATCTGTCCCATTAGCAAAAAAGAAAAAAAAAAGTCATCCAAAAATTCCAAAAAAGTCCAAAACCAAAAATTTTCACCTGTGAAAGGAACAAAAGTGAAAAGAAACATCTCTAAAGCAAGTTTGCATTACATCAATTTTTCAGTTCTCTCATGGAAACCCTGGTAGTGTAGCAGTTAAATGTTTCAGTTGCTAACCAAAAGTGTGGCAGTTCAAATCCACTAAATGGTCCTTGGAAACTCTATGGGAAAGTTCTACTCTGACCTTACAGGGTCGTTATGAGTCAGAGTTGACTCAATGACAGTGGGTTTGGTTTGGTGTTTGGTCATTCCATGAAGCTGCTATTATTCATAAATATTGACTTCCTAGGTTATGTTCTTAACAATACAATCATAATACAATATAGACAAGCCACAGACTTTTTTTTTTATAATGACTATGGTGTGATTCTTTTATTTCTTGCTATTTATAGGTAAATTTTCAGGATCTTTGTTATTTACAAGATGAAACAATTCTTCCAAATGTGTCAGGAAAATGCTTAAGTTTTGAAATAATACCTTTGACATTAAAAAAAGAGAGAAAAAATGTACTGGTTATTTGTAATTCAAGTTTGTATTGGTAAATTCTGATTCTAAATACATTGAATTCTTACAGGAAAACGTGTTACAACTCAATTGGAGAGCACTTTTCCCCACAGAATGTTGTTTTTGTCCCGTAACTACTATTATGACTTAGAAAAGAATCATTAAAATTATGCCATATTATCAATGTATATTTAATATAAATATTTACCTTGTGGTATGTTAGTCAGAGTGCCTGTTGTTGTGCCCAAGAGGAAGAAATCAAATATTCTTCATTTTCAGTACAGATGACTGTATTCCAACTGAATGTTCTCCCATTATGTATGCTGGATTCACACCTATAATTACTGCAGAGTAATTTTGTGTGTTTGACATCTTTTTTTTTCTTTTTATGTGACATTATTATATAAAACAAGAAAATAGCCTTTCATTGACCTTGCACCGAGGTATAATGTACTTGCCTTTGTGTATTGAATTGAGACTGCCTTAGTTAACGTGTTCCTTTGTATTTACTGATGCCAAGATCCACAGGCAGGCATTTTTGTACACCATTCAATGGCATGGAAACTTAGGGGATATGTTCCAAGGGCACACTGGAGACAAAGGGTAATGATTCTACTTCATAATAGTGAGTCATTCAACATAACTCAAGAATTAAATTCTTTTTCTTCAACCAAGTATACTAGATGTTGTATATAGGACCAAAAATCAAACCACATGTCAGCTCTGAGAGCAGTTTTGTTTATATAATAGGACTACAATTCATTAATCTCTCTGATAAACCAAACTATGATATTAAACAAAATATGAACTCTCTGCTTTACACAGCTGAGTTCTAAATTGTTACACCCAATCACTTTTCCCATTGATCCCACCAAATGCCCTCCAGAAAGATATAAAACATTCAAGAGGAAACTGCTTTTTCAAGCATGGAGAGTTCAGCAAGTTAAGTGTTTTTTTTTTTTCGTTTTTCTTTTTCTTTTTTAACACTTATGTCTTTTTATTTTGTCTGTGTGTATGCACACAGTAGACAATTACAGGCATATATAGCAGAAGATTATATATATGTATATCCATATTCTTATATCTATGTATAAAACACATGTGTAACTTGTTAAAAACAAAAACAAAACTACCCAGTGTTTTTTCTACTACTACTACCAAGCAAGCCCTCCATAAAACGCAGTGCCAGATGTATTTGAAAAACACAATGTTTTAATGTTATTATTACATTTTTTTCAAAAATTCCCCCCTTCGTATCTGCAAACATAACACTTTGTTTTTTCTAGGAAGATGGCTTGTTTTTTTATTAAAATATAGACTTAAAAACATTTGAATTTGCTTTGGTAGCAGTTTATGCTGAGTTACTGAAGCATACTCAATGTGCTTAGATAAAATGTTTTCTGACAGAAAAAATAATATCGTTCACACCTAAAATGCTTTGTTTCAAGGTTAAAAAAAGTCAATTTCAGTCCTTCTTTAGACTAAAGAAAAACAATCCAAGCATTTAGATAATGATAATGTGAGAGTCCAGGTGTTAGCTTATCTAGGAGGCTCTGTTTCTGGGAGACTACCTAAAGCCAGCGTTTCCAATCACATAGGATCAGTTAAGCCATTTGTCTTAGTTATCTAGTGCTGAAATAAAAGACACATCTTAAGTGGGTGGAATTAACAAATAAAAGTTTATTTTTTCACAGTTTAGGAGGCTAGAAGTCCACATCTAGAATGCCGGTTCTAGGCGGAGACTTGTGCGGGCTCTAGAGGAAGGGCTCTTTGAGTTTCTCATCCTGGGGAAATCTTCATGAAGTTTGGCTTTTCTCTTCCCCCATTTGTGCTTCTCAGTTTGCTTGTTTAATCTCTTTCATATCTCAAAAGACACTGACTCACACTATATACTAGACTAATCCTGCCTCATTAACATAATAAAGATATATGGGATTCTACCTACAGATACAGAGGTTAAGATTTACAACACCACTATTGGGGGGAACATAATTTAATCCATAACACCTTTTTTTTCCTCGGTAAATAAATTGAGTTTCAAGTACTTTGCTGTGCTGAGAACTTTTGAAAGAAGCCTTTAAAATAAAGGTCTTGTGTGCTGTGACTGAAAATCAAAAGATGGCGTTGCAACTTTTAATAACAAAATTGGTCTACATAGTAGCTGATCCTGATAAATTGTTTGATATTATTAATCATTATGTTATGTAATAATTTTATAAGCATTTATAATAATATTGCCCAATCAATTACTTTCTGGATCGGATTTGATTTTTTTCTGCATTCTACACAAAGGTATCTTTATATATATAAATAATAATAAAAGCATCAATACTTTCAGGGTTAATTTGTACTGTACTTTGATAAAGTGAATGAAATCACTGGTATAATGATACATCTGAGCAGAATATAGTATTTTTAGAAAACTAAACAGCACCATGATAACTCCACTAAAAGACTAATTTACAGTCCAAAGGCCTGGAGGTTCCCCTGGGAGCATGGCTCCTAGACCTGATGCTGCCCCTGATCATAAATCATTACTGAGGTCAACTCTTTGGACAGGGATGGATTGGACTCGGGGATGCAGAGTGACCATATTGTATGTTCACTCTGTGGTTCTATGCATCTATAGAATGTCATCCTACTGGCCTCTTACTGCAGGGGAGTACAGAGGGTGAAGACAAGGGGACACGAGATTGTTAAGAGGATATGACATGTATAGATCAGAAAGCAGGAGTGTGCTGTTACTGGGCAAGGAGAGCAGAAGGCGCTGCAGATAAGCAAGCACCCAAATTTAAATTGGATTGTACAATTTCACTCAATCACAATAAAAAAAGAAACAACCTGAGAAGAGATGATAAATAAAGAGAGTAAATACAGGGAAGAAATACAGAATAACACCAAGTGTATAATATATGCAGCATGCATTTGTAAATATAAGTTAAACTGATAAATAAAATGCCTCAATGTTCCTTGTAATTACAATTTTCCAAAACTGTTAAAACTATAATTTTGGAGTTTTCCCCAGTAAAAACCAAGTAGAGTATAATAATCACACATTCCAGATATGTATTCTTTCTGATTAAATTATTATACAAGTTATTTAGTAGTCAGCAGGTGGAACCCAACAGCTGCTCCACGGGAGAAAACTACGGCAATTTGCTTCCGTGAAGAGCGCAGCCTCGGAAAGTCAACGGAACAATTCTATTCTGCCCTTTGCGTCACAATTGACTCAGTTGCGATGGGTTTGGTTTTTTGATAAACTTTGGTTTCTTAAGGTTGAAGGGCACTTTGTATAATGATCACTACATAGCAAAATAGGTGAAACTTTGTCTATGTAGAAAGCCTGGTGGGTAGAGGTAAATAGCTACTGTCATTAACTGATGCGCTGGAAGTACAAATCCATCAGATGCTCCTTAGAAACCCCATGTGGCAGTTTTACTATGTCCTATAGGATCACTGTGAGTCAGAATAGATTCCATGGCAATAGTATTTTTGGGGGGTGGTGGTAAACAGCTGCCTTTATGTGAAAATCTACATTTTTGGTGACAGAACATGAAGAATAATAAACTTAATACTTGTGTGTTGTTTCTTGAAGATATAGAAAGGGGATATCTAGTAGGTATATTTTAGTTTAAGATGAAAGAAATTACAAAACAATGCAAGACAGAGAAAAGAATAAAGTGAAACTGTGAATTAAGACAAATGTAACAAGAAGACAAAAGATTATTGAATATCCAGAGTAAAATAAGGTGGATTTAAGTTGGAAATATTTGCTACTAAATACATATTAAGAAAAAATTAACTAAACTGCCCCTCTCTTAATATTGTATAATGTTTAACTGTTTCTTCATCATTTGAATCATTCTGCATCAAAGCGATCCTGCAATAATGAGGCCTCTTGAGTTGCTGTGCCTGGGTGCTATGATTTCTATTTAACAGATGAGGAATTTGGGTCTAGAGAAGAGAGTGATATAACGCCAAAAAGCTACCACTATCAAGTTGATTGCAACTCACACCCACACTATATATCAGAATAGAACTGCCCCATAGAGTTTCTGAACAGTGTCTGGCAGGTTTGAACTGCTGACTTCTTGGGTAGCAGACAGACCACTTAATGACTACACCACCAGGGTTTCCACCAAAGTGACGTAAAAACAAAACAAAACAAAAAACACTGCTGTAGAGTGTGAATTCTAACTCATAGCGACCCCACAGGACAGAGCAGAACTGCTCTGTAGCATTTCCAAGGAGTGCCTGGAGGATTCGAACTGCCATCCTTTTGGTTAGCAGACGTAAATCTTAACCATTATGCCACCAGAGTTCCTTAAAGTGACATAATTAAAGTTAAATCATGAATAAACAGGACAGCCTGAAATGAAATCTAATTTTTCTGCAATACATTTTTTTAATTATATCATGTTGTTTCATTGAAAATAAATCTTACCTAGGTAAATTGTTTTAAGCTATTGAATTCCTGTCATATACCAAGAACTCTGCCACACGTTTTGCAGGTTTTTCTTTCTTTTTTTTTTTTTTTTACATGTGTGTCTTTGAATAACTCTTCGAGTACTCTAGGGAACAGACTTAAGAACACAAGAATGTTACTTTTTCCTATATATTAAAACCAGATTGTAAGTTGTGTATCTGAAGCTTGAATACTACTTTACTTGACTCCAGACAACACTCTACTGTATGCACTTGATCTTACAAATGAGTAATTTCCTGTGGTCAACTTTCATTGAAACATAATTATCACTCCACAAACACTTATTTAAAAAACTTACCAGAGTAATGAATAAAAGAGAATGATCTTTCAAGGTAAGAATCATGCATTTCTATCACTATTATCTAAAAAGTAGACATTGGGGTAATATGGACTGCTGATGTTGTTGTGTGCCGTCAAGATAACCGTGTAAGTTTCTTACGCAATCGTTTTTTGTTTAACAAAGGTTTTATTCTGGATGTGGACCTCAATGAGATGAATCTCTTCCTGTAAATTTGAATGGGACTATATCTCGCCTATTTGCTGTGGTAAAGCAAAAATTTGCGTATTGCTCCTTTTCAGAATGTGACTCTGAATTGCAACGGACTCAGTAGCAGCGGGTTGTTTGTGTGCTGAGCAGAATGTGAACTCAGTAAGAATCAGGTAGTCTGCTTTGTTTACTTCTGTATCTCCAACACCTACAATATTCATTTCTTTATAGCCAACACTGGTACCGTAGTAGTTAAAATCTTCGGCTACAAACCAGAAGGCTGGCAGTTCAAGAGAACTGAGTTCAAGAGTTCAGGAACTCTTTGGAAACTCTATGGGACAGTTCTATTCTGTCTATAGGATCACTGTGAATCAGAAACGATGCAGTGGCAGTTTTATGTATTTTTTTCCTAACCAACACCTAGAATACAAACATATACTTACTGGATGAATTCAAGTAGCCCCTAACTTACTTTGCATTCCAGTTACCACGAAGTCGCCTACCACTCTCTGGAGTGGGTGGGTGTGTGCCGGCACATTGTGTCAGTAGTAATATGTACTATTCACAACATTGCAGCGTGTGATTTGATGATGCTATCATTCTCAGAGTCGCTCAAAGACCAGATTTATAAACATGCTGATAATAAAGGCAAAAATTATAAAAACTGAAAATTATAAAAGAGGTGTTCTCCTTATGTCAGTATCTACTTTTGATGGAGTTGTCAGAATGGAATCCTGTTGCAATCCAGGGCTTACCTATATGAATTTATTCTGCCAAACTTAATATAACATAGAAATTTAGTCTACCTTTGTTTCCCTATGCTTTCATTTGTTTATAAAACAAAATAAGAGCTAGCTAGTCACTTCATACAAGATTGTCTTAATACACCAAGAATTTTTACATTCAAATATTTTTTGTTTATTTTGGATGGCAGCAGCTTATCGTTTATTAAAGCCTACTGTCTTTTCCCATTGGATCCAATTCTGCCTTTAAATAATTTTTCTACATTATTTATTCAGAGAGTTAAGATGAAAAACATATGTCAGATAAAAGGATTATCTTTCTGTTTTCTGTATAATTATGGAGCTTCTCAAACAGGGAATGACTAGATTCTGTTTTACAGTTAGCCATGGGCAGTTAGTTTCTGATTTGTGGATCCATTTATTTTCAAAATCAGCAAAGATTAGATACATTCAATAACTAGGCTATTTGGGTGTTTCTAGTCCACCTAGTCCTCGTTACACAGTGGTTAAGCGTTCAGCTGCTAATTAAAAGATCAACACTTTGAATCAACCATTCATTCCTTGGAAAACCTATGGGGACACTTTCCACTTTGTCATATGTGGTCCTCGAGTTGGAATTGACTTAATAAGAGCAGATCAATTGCCTCCATATTCTATTTACAAAGTCTATAGAAGCAAAACATACACTCGTCCTCGGTAGCCTATTAAAATTACGCATGAAATTTATAGTATGTGATATAAAGTACCTAAATTTTAGTACAAAACTAGTAACTATTATTGACTTCTATTATATCTACCACTTGATTATCCGTTACTGATTTTTTGATAAGGTGGGCTACTAAAATCTAAAGCTGGTAAGTTTTCTTCACATGAACAATGGTATTTATTATAGACTGGGGTACATAATATTTGATTTAAAAATCTTAAATGAAAACTTGAGTGTACTGTTCTATTATTCATTTCAAAACAACAGGCTGAGAAAAAAGAATCCATATGAATATCATCAATTAATTTGAAATGGGAAATATCAAGATTGGAAAAATGTGTTGGCAGACCAAGAAACATGTAAGAACAAAGCTACTAAGGCATATATATATTTTTTTTCTTGGAAATGCTATAGAAAGCAAACCAACTCATTTCCTTAAAGCCAATTCCAGCTCACAGCAACTCCATAGATAACTCAAACTCTCAAAATTAACAGTAACACGTGCTGAAAGACCTGGATCCCTTACATATTTTCTTGCCCTAATATAAACCCCACTTGTCTGGGTCTCGTTTTCAGCCACGAGACAGAATACTAGTTAATAAACTACGTGTCTACTGGGGAAGCCTTATTCAGGGAAAGTGTTTGATGCCTTGGTAAGAAGTGACAAAATGAGTGAACTTTGCCATGGCCCCTTCCAGTCCCCTTTCTTCAGCCTCAGCATTGGATGGAATAATTGTAACAGCCGTCTTCCAACCACAGAAACACAAGTCTGAGGACATACCGCACCATCACAGTAATAGGGTGGAATGAGTAAAAGCTGCATCATAAGGAACTAATTCAGTGTCTGAAGATCCTGTGTCCTCAGAACTACTTGGTTAAGCTAATGTTTGTCAAAACTATGTCATCTACATTGACAAGGTTATTTTTTTGGCTTTCTTTAAAATTATGCTTTAAAATTTACAATTGTAATCAATCTCCAATATGGAAACTTACAAATTTTTATGTGACCCTAATTTCTCTCCCCACATTGTGACTCTCCTCTCCACTTGGCTTTCCTGTATTCAGTCAACCAGTGCTTGTACCCCTTTGCCTTTTCATTTCACCTCCAGATAGGAGTTTCCCATTTAGGCTCATGTACTAACTTAAGCCAAGAATCACACTCTTTACCAGTAGAATTTTATGTCTTATAGACCTGCTCAATCTTTGTCTGAAGAGTTGGCTTCTGGAATGATTTCAGTTCCAGACTAACAGAGAGTCCAGGACCGTGTCTTCTGAAATGTTATTATTATTAATTTTTAATATCTTTTCTTAAAAAATTGTAATTGAATTTAAGTGTACAATCCAAATTACATTTGCATGCCCACCTATCTGCAGCTCCCACTGCTCTCCTTGCCTGGTGATAGCATACTCCTCGGTTCCTTTCTATACATGTCATGACTTCTTGACAATCTCCTGTCCCCTCCTCTCCACCCTCTTCATTCCCCTCTAGTAAGAGGCCAGTAGGACAATATCCTATAGATGCATAGAACCATAAAGTGCACATATGATATTGTCACTCTGTGTCCCCCGAGTCTAATCTATTCCTGTTCAAAGAGTGATTTATGATCAGGGGCAGCATCAGGTCTAGTGGCCATGCTCTCAGGGGAACCCTCAGGCCTTCGGAACATCAATTGTAGAATTTTATTGGAATTCTTAGGGTACACTCCCTTTTGTTTTTCTCATGTTGTCACTGGGACTCAACATTGTGAGCCTCATCACAGTTGTCATTGGTGTTGGCCGGGCACCATCTGATTCTTCCGGTCACATGTTAATGTAGTCACTCATTCACGTGCCTCTTTCCATCTTCTGGGTTCTTTTTCCCTCATGTTGTTGTCCTTGGTGATTGTCTGTTCCAGATGAGTTGGGACCATTTGGTGTCTGAAATGTTTGATTATGAAAAACAAAGCTTGATTCAAAAAATCCTAAATAAACAAAAACTTGAGTGTACTGTTCTGCCATTTAATTCAAAATAGTGGGCTGAAAAAAAGAATCTATATGAATATGGGAAACTTCAAGATCCTGTAGCAAATTGGGTTAGCACACAGAGAAATGTGTAAGAGCAAGGCTAACAAGCTGTAATTTTTGTATGAGAGTTCAAGTTCCACGTCTTTCATTTCTCTTGCTCCATCAGGGACTCCTTACTGAGTTCCCCGTCAGGGCAGTCATTGATGGTACCCAGACTCCAACCAGCTCTTCCAGTTTCATACTAATGTAGCCTCTGGCTTATTGGATGCTTTCTATCTCTCGGGCTTATATTTTCCTTATGTCTTCAGTGTTCCTCGTTCCCTTTGCTCCAAGTGTATTGGGCTCAGGTGATCCTTTTTAGACAGCCATTTGCTAGCTTTGTAGCCATCAGACACTGCTCACTAAAGAGGGATGCAGAACATTTTCTTAACGGGCATTGTAATGCTGATTGACCTAGATGCCCCTTGAAAGCATGGTTTCCAGAGCCCTACCCCAGCTATTCCATTTCTAGAAGTGTGTGGTTGTATTTAGGGAACTTCTTAGCTTTTTGGGTTATTCCAGGTGTTCTGACTTTTCCTGTATGGTGAGTTGTCATTCTCTTTACCTAAAATAATTCTTGTCTGCAGTTTGAATCCACCAGGAGCTCTTTGGAAACCATGGGGGTAGTACTACACTGTCCTGAAAGAAAGAGATACGTTGGAATCAAAACTGAATGGCAATGAATTTGGTTGGTTGCTTTTTTTTTTTAAGCTAAATTAGTGAAAACCCTCTCACTACCTCACCGTTCTCTTTCATATTTCAAACTTTTCTTGAGCCCTTATAATAGATGGCTCAAACAATATTTGGTCTTTTGCAACTCAGTAACTTCCCTCAGTGTAACAGTTTCCAGATCTCTTCACGTTAAGAGATGTTTCTCAAATTCATCATTCTTCTTTATCATTGTGTAGGATTCCATTGTGTGAATATACTGTAATTTGTTTATTCATTCATCCCTTCCTGGGAACCTAGGTTGATTTCAATTTTGCTATATGGACAAATACAATGAACACTGGTGTGTGTATATCTATTCATAAGATAGCTCTTACTTCCCTGGGATATATTCCAAGGAGTGGGAATGCTGGATTGTATAGAATTTCTATTTCCAGCTTTTTTAAGGAAGCACCAAATCGATCTCCAAAGTTGTTGTACCATTTTACATTCCATCCAGAAGCGTGAAGTGCTCGAGTCACTCCACAACCTTTCCATTTATTGTTTTTTTTTTTTTTATTTTTTTGATTAATGCTAGCCTTGTTGGGGTAAGATGGAATCTAACTGTGGCTTTCATTTGGATTCCTCTAAAGGCTAATTATCTCGAGAATTTCCTCATGTAATCTTTTGCCCTCTGAAAGTCTTCTTTGGTGAAGAATCTCTTTATATTCTTTGTTAATTTTTAAATTGTGCTATTTGTCTTTTTGTTATTGAGGTTTTGCAGCCTTACAGATTTTAGAGACTGTATGCTAATCTGGTTTGTGGTATCCATTTTTTTTTTTTTTACCCAGTCTGTAGGTAGTCTTTTTGCTCTTTTGATGAAGTCTTTGAGTGAGCATAACTGTTTGATTTTTAGGAGCTCCCAGTTACCAATTTTCTTTTCTGGTTTCTATGCATTGTTAGTAATGTTTTATATTCTGTTTATGCCGTGTATTAGAAGCTCCCAACATTGTCCCTATTTTTTATTCCATAATATTTATCTTTTTAGATTTGATATTTAGATCTGTGATCCATTTTGAGTTAGTTTTTGTGTATGGTATGAGATACGGTTCTTGTTTCTCTCTTCTTTTTTTGCAGATGGATATCCAGTTACACCAACATCATTTGTTAAAGAGACTGTCTTTTCCCTGGTTTATATAGACCTTGGGCCTTTGTCAAATATCAGCTGCTCATAGCTGGATAATTTCATGTCTGAATTCTCAGTTCTGCTCCTTTCATCTTTATAACTGTTTACCAGTACCCAGCTGTTTTGACTACTGTATCAGCATGATAGTTTCTAAAGCTTGGCAGTGTGGGTTTTCTCACGTTGTTTTACTTCTTCAATAACCCTTTACTTATCCAGGGCCCATTCCCTTTCCATATGAAATTGATGATTTGTTTCTCCATCTAATTAAGAAATGCCATTGGTATTTGGATCAGCATTGCATTGTATCTGTATATCACTTTGAGTAGAAAAGACATTTCCATAATGTTGAGTCTTCCAGCCCATGATCAAGTTAGATTTCTCCACTTACATATGTCTCATTTTGTTTCTTACAGTAGGGGCTTGTAATTTTATTTGTATAGGTCGCTTGCATCTCTGGTTAGATTTATTCCTAGGTATTTTGTCTTCTTGGGGGCTATTGTGAATGCCTTTGATTGGGTGACTTATGCTTGAACTTTCTCTTTTTTTTTTTGGTGTAGAGTAATACAAGTGACTTTTTGTTGTTGTTGTTGTTTAATGATTTACTTTATTTTTGTTGTTGCTGTTGAGAAAAAGCACAGCAGAACATACACAAATTCAGTAATTTCTACTTGTGTGATTTGGTGACATCGATTACATCCTTAGTGTTGCCAACCATTCTCATCCCCTTTTTCCAAGCTGTTCCTTCCCCACTAACATAAACTCACTGCTACCTAAATTTCCTATTGGATCTTTCCAGTTGTTGTCTATCTGATCACATATAAAAACAATACGATTGCTGAAAAGTTGATTCTGACTGGTAGTACGGCCCTGCCATGAGGGCTTCCCAGGTTTTAATCTTTACGGAAACAGACTCTTATATGTTTATCTTGTATCCTGATCCTTTGCTGGACTTTTCTACTATGTCCAGTAATTTTTTGTGTGTGAAATCTTTGCAGTTTTCTGTGTACAAACAACTTGGCAAGATTTCACACTTTTGCATACCAGAGTCTCACACCTGTGTTCATGTTGAGGTGTGGCAGCATCTTGCTGAGTGGAGTTCATTGTTGTTGTGTGTTTCTGTGTTTCGTTGTTATAACGCTGGGGCTTGAATTAAAATGAGAAACAAAAATTAAATTTCTTGTTAAACTTGGCAACAGTAGAAGTGAAACCAGGGACATGTTAGTCCATGGGGATAATGCTGTAAAGAAAACAGCAGTGTACAAAAGGAATAAACATTTTTTGAGGGAAGAGAAAATGTCAAATATGAAGAGGGGTCAGGGTGGCCAGTAATGCATAAAACTGATGAAAACATTGGAAAAATTCATAGAATTGTGTGTCACAATTTTTGGGCTACTGTGAGAAACATAGCAGACCAAGTAAACATCAATGGAGAAATAGGACAATCTTCACTGAAAATTTTGGCATGAGAAATGTGTGTGCAGAAATGGTCCCAAAGGAGCCCACCAATGAACAAAAGCAAAGGAGAATCAAAGTTTGCCAAGACATTTTGGAGAGGCAATGTGATGTTTTGGGCTATGTTATCACTGATGATGAAATATGAGTGTACCAATACAACCCTGAAACAAAGTGTCAAAGTTCACAATGGAAGTCAAACAATTTTCCGTGACTGAAAATTTCATTTTGTCCAAACTGAGAGTAAAACGATGTTGCTAACCTTTTTTTTGATGTCAGAGGCATTATCCACTATGAATTTGTGCCAGTTGGAAAAATAGTTAAGCAAGTTTACTATTTGGAAGTGCTGAAAAGCCTGCGTGAAACAGATGAAAACCAGCTGAGCTTTTCACCAACAACTTATGACTCACGTGTCATGACAACACACTAGCTCACATGGCAATGTCTGTGAATAAATTTTTAGCCAGGAAACAAATAACTTTACTGGAACACCCTACTGGCTCCCCAATCTGGCCCCCAAGGACTTTTTCTTTACCCAAAGATAAAGGAAATATTGAAAAGGAGACATTTTGATGACATTCAGGACATAAAAAGTAATAAGATTACAGCTCTAATGGTCATTCTAGAAAAGGAGTTCCAAAGTCGCTTTGGAAAGTTAACTAGGTGCTGGCATCAGTGCATAGCTTCCCAAGGGGAGTCCTTTGAAGGTGACTGTAGTGACAGTCAGCAATGTGGTATGTAGTACTTTTTCAAGGATGCATTTGCGAACTGAATTGTCAGACCTCATGTGTAAATAAACTTTTACTTCTTCCTTACCAATTTAGATACTCTTTCTTTTTCTAGCCCAATCACTATGGCTAGAACTTCCAAAACAACATCGAATAAAAGTAGTAACAAAGGGCATCCTTGGTCTGGTTCCCTTTCTCAAAGAGAATGCTGTCACATTCTCTTCATTTATTATGTTGAGGAATTTTCCTTTTACTCCTATTTTACTGAGAGTTTTTAACACAGGTTGGTGTCGCATTTTGTTGAATGTCTTCCCTTCACCAGTTGATGAAATCATGTAATTCTTGTTTTTGTTTTACTTACGTGATTGATTACATTGACTGTTTTTCTAACATTGAACGACCATCTCTGCATACCTGATACGAATCCTGTTTGGTCATGGTAAATTAGTATTATTTTTTGATATACTGTTGGATTCTACTGCTTAGAAATTTGTTGAGGATTTCTGCAACCAAGTCCATGAGAGATATTGGTCTGTAATTTTAACTTTTGTTTCTCCCCCTTCCCCCCCCCCGATTTTCCTATCACGTATATGCTAGCTTTATAGAATGAGTTTAAGAATATTCAATCCTTTTCTATGTTATATCTTTAGTAAGAGTAGTGCTAATTCTTCTCTAAAAGTTTGGTAGAATTCTTGAGCAAAGCCATTGAAGCCAGAGCTTGTTTTGGTTAGGAGTTTCTTAATTACTTTTTCAATATCTTTTTTTCTTAAAGGTTTATTTTGTTGTTCTACCTCTGTGTTAGTTTACATAGGTAGTATAACTGTTGAAATCTGTCCATTTCTTTTGGTTTCCAAATTTACTAGAGTAATATTTTTACAGTATTCTGTTCTTTCCTTTTTTTAAAAAAAGAAAATTTCAATTAGGTCTGTTGTGATACTGCCCATCTCTTTTTTTTTTTGTTTGGATTTTTGCACCCTATCCTATTTTTCTTTTGTCATTTTGACTAGTAGAGGTTTACTGATTTTGTTGATCTTTTCAAAGAACTAGCTTTTGTTCTCTTTAAGTCTTTCACTTGTTTTTCTATTCTCTATTTCATTTAATTTTGCTCTGATATTTATTATTAGTTTTATTCTGGTGCCCATGGGCTTTTTTTGCTTCTGTCTTCTTGGTTAAGTTGTAGAGTTGATGCTTTGATTTAGATATTTTCTTCTTTTTGGATGTATGCATTTACTGAGATAAACTGAGTATGGAAAACCCAGTGCCACGGTGGTTAAGTGCTGTGGCTGCTAACCAAAAAGTTCACAGCTCAGATCTTCCAGGTCCTCCTTGGAAACTGTATGAGGCCATTCTACTCTGACTTTTAGAGTTGCTCTAAGTCAGAATTGACTCAGTGGCACTAGCTTTGGGTTTGAGTTTTGACTTCTGAGCACAGCTTTTGTTTCATTTGTTTTATGTATTTAGGATCCCTGTTTATGGTGTATTGTCCTTCGTTATCATTACACAGTGTCTTTCTTCGTCTGTTATGGTAGATTGCACCTCAGTGGTATTTTTTGTTGTTCAAAAAATTGATTTTGTCATCTCTGCATTTAAAAGTTTTTTGCTTGATAATAATTTTTAAAGTTATTTGCTTGATATAATTTTTTCTGTCCTTTTAATTTCAGTTTATTTGTTTAAGTCTAAGATGTGCCCCTTGCAGGCAGCATATGAGGTCTGACAAGTCTCCAAAATCAATTGTTCTAAGTGCTATATACCTCATTGCAAAATATCACTACGGTTGCTTTCAAAGTACTCCACTTGGGAAGCTATCAAAGCAATTTAGGGACTCTTTCTGGAATGGCAGTTATGTAAGATGGCAAGTGGCAAGTTTGCAAACTTAATTATATGGTTGTCTGTGAGGGAGATTTTAGCCATTAAAAAAATAATGGTCTTTGAACACTCTCCCTACTCACCTGAGCTAATCTCATTAGCTTTTTTCTTTACCTGAGAATAAAGGAAGCATTGAAAGAAAGACATTTTGATGATATTTTGGACATCAGGGGTAATACAACTAGAGCTCTGATGGCCATTGCAGAAAAAGAGTTCCCTTTGAAGGGTGGATTAGGAGACGGTGTCTCGGATGAGTTCATGAACTTAATTGTCACTCCTTATACAGACAGATCATGTTTTCTCATACATTCTGCCTCTCTCTGCCTCTTCATGGGTACACTTACTCCATTTCGTTCAGTGTAATAACTGACAGGCGTGAGTTTATCGTGATCATTTTGGTACTGTTTCTGGGCGTTGTTGACGGTTTCTTTATTCCACTTGATTTTCTGCACTGAATTACTTTCATGTACTTTCTTTTCATTTTTGTCATTGTTACTGGTTTTGTATTTGCTGAGTTTTATGCTTTTTGTTTTGTTGAGTAGGATTGTGAATTTCCATTGTGGTTATCTTAATATTTACCCCGAACTTTCGAATTTTAACCAGTCACTTATTTCTCATATTTCCTTGACTTCATCTCCATGTGAAAGATCTATGACTCCATATTTTAGTCTCTCTTTTTAAAATTTTTTTTATACTGTTGTCATATTTTGTACAATGACATTTCCGTTTCTCTATATTCAGTGTTTCTGCTTTGATTTATTTATTTGTAATTTCCTTCTCTGGATTGATATCTGGTTAATTGATCCATTGTTCCTAGTGTTTGATATTTATCTGATATTATTTGATTTCTGACAGAAGAAATCCTTGTAGTATTTCTTGCAGTTTCGGTTTGGGTTTTGCGAATTCCCTAAATTTCTTTACATCTGAAAGTGTCCTAATTTTGCCATCATATATGACAAATAGTTTTTCTGGACATGTAATTCTTGGCTGGCAATTATTTTCTTTTTTTTGTAGGAATTGTTTTACAGATGTCATCCCTCTTGCCTGCCTGTTTTCTTCTGAGTAGTCTAAGCCTAATTTTATTGAGTCTCTTTTGTAGATTGTCTTTTGTTTATTCCTAGTCACTGTTAAAATTCTCTTTTTTATCTTTGTTTTGACAAATTTGGATATGTCTTCTACAATTCTCTCTGTATTTTCTGTTACCTCTTCCTGTTATAGCACTCCAAATACTTACAGATTATTCCTCTTGATAGAATCCCACATAGCTATTAGCATTTCTTCTTCATTGTTTGTTTAGATTCTTTTATCTGATTTTTTAAATACTAATTTTGACTTTCATTTTCTCAATTCTGCTACTTTGACTTTCTATTTAATTGTATAATTTTGTGGTTTTGTTGTCAATCTTCTGAAATTCTGTTTGCTGTCTTTTGATGATTTCTTGCAGCCTACTCTATTTGTTATTACGCTGTTCCTGTGTTATACCTCATATCCTTCATTATCTCTTTATGCTGTCTATGATAGCTGCAGAAAGCTCTCTTCGCTGATTTTTTTTTTTGAGCTAACCTTGGTGGCATAGTAGATGGCAGTTAAGTGCTATGGTGGCTAACCAAAGGGTTGGCAGTTCAGTCCAGCAGTTGTTCCTTGAAAACCCTTTAGGGTCGTTCTACTGTTGGGTCCCTATGATTTGAAATTGACTCAACAGCATTGAGTTTTTGGTTTTGGTAGGATTTGCCCTTTTATGTAATTTGATATTGACTGTTGTCTCTGAACCATCAGTTAGTTGCGTTTATTTATTTTATGTTTGCTTACTGTGTTCTAGATTCTTATTTTGTTCTGAAGTTCCAAAACAGGCTGATAGTGTGAACTCATTTGATTATTGGTGCCTGTGAAGCTCTAACATCCAGTCACCATGTGATTACAGTTGTTACTAGGTATGCGAGTGCTGAAGCCCATTTACCTTTCTTGTATGAATTTGGCTCCATTATCTAGGTAGTCAAATCACCAAATGTGTGGTGCAGGCTGTCTCTGAGAGTCCTACATGGGCACAGTGATTGGCGTAGGCACAGGTACTGATCAGTGTGCTGATCAGTGCAAAGGGCTGAGAGCCACTCTTTAATGTCTCTGAGGAAAGAGTGTCCCTGTTCCTTACAGGGAACAGCTGAGTAGGTTTTGTGTGGCTTCCAAGGCTATTGACTGTAAGAAATGGGAGGCACCACTTATTTTTGGATCCCTGTCATGAAGGCCTAGGTGGCATGGCCTAGTCAACAATACTCAGGCTCCTGCTGTGGTAGGTAAGGACACTGCTTAATAGGCAGAACAGTGTTAAATGTCAGGGATCTGCCTTTCCACTATAGAGCTGATAAAATATAACCGGGGTTCAGGTATACACACTGCTGTATTGTGCTAATTAGGATTATGCTGTTATTGAGGACCCACACTGGTCTATGCAGGGACAAAAGTCATTCAAAGTCCACAGACCCCTTATGCCTGCATCTAGGCAAAGGAACTGTTTCTGCCCCAAATTCTCTTTTTAGGGGAACTAGCAGCTTATTTTTTCCCAGTTTGTTAATTTGTTCCCTCTCTGAGGGTTAGAGAACGGCTCAGTGCACATACAGGGTCCTGCATCTGATCCACAGGATGTGTCAGTCTACCTGGCTGGCACAGGGTCTGTGCAGAATGGAAAGGAAGGCTGGTAAAAGGGAGAGAGGATTATCTCAAAGAAACAGTTTGGATCCACGTGCTGTAGGTTAGACAAAAGCTACTTACCTTTAGAGGTCTAATGCCATTTTTTACTGATAATGGAGGCAGGATTGGACTCTCTGCTGCTCAGTCTCTCCCAGTGTAGAAAACACACTCTGAACACCACTGCTTGCATCAACCCACTTGCTTCAGCCAATTCACCAGGTTAGCTCCAACCACTCCTTATTTTTCTTGTCCTCTCTCCCTCCCCTTTCATTCTGATTTCTCAGTCTTACCTTTTTTACTCAGGGCTCCCCGAAAACCGTGTATAATCAATTCATTTGTTTATTTAGGTCTTTGTTGTAAGAGGAATCACAGGAAATATCTGACTACTCTGCCGTCTTAGCCTCACCTACCAAATATGTCTGCTTTATACACTAGCATTGACATTTAAATATGCAATCACTCTGAAGCACCAGTATAATTGTCATAAAAATAACATTGTCTTTTATTTCCATTTCATAATCTTGTCTTTCTCTGAAATATTTTATGGAAATATGGACTACAAGATTGTTTTTCATGAAGATAGTTTAGGCTATATTGGAAAGCCACACAGAATTTTAAAACCTCAGACACATTTTAACACATGACAAAATAAATCATCTGATTGTTCTTAAACCAAAAAAAAAAAAAAAAAACCTAAACTCACTGCTGTCAAGTTGAATTCTTCTTTAAAAAAAAAAGAAAAGAAAAATGAATAAGATAATACTGACGTTGACCTCTTCTTAGACCTCATTTTCCACAAGTACAGTCATATTAGATTGAGAAGAAAATTTTCACTTCCTTGCTTTCCAACTTTATATGTAGGAAATATTGTTTCACTTCATGCTGTAAAAGACTCCCAAGTTAAATCCTTATCTCCCTGTGTATGATTCAAAAAATACAATTATTGGAGACCTAAATAGTGGAAATAATTATAGACAATGCACTTTCACAGCTTGAGTTTGTGATCTGACAGCAAAAGGATTTTAACCTAGCATATAACATTTGGAAGAACCTACAGCATTATTATTTTCCCTTAAGCAAATTGAAATAAAGATCTTATACTGCCACAAAAAGCAAAAAAGGAAGAAAGTGATTTGTTTTGAATTTCACTTCTTTGGTCCATAAAACTCACTTGCACATGATTCTAATTTCCAAGGTTGATAAGGTGTTTACTGAATAATCTTATGCTATCTTCTTTATAACTACATCCTGAAAAGCATACTGTTAAATAATTTGTTTTAAACAACTAAGTTTTTCATGAACTTGAAAAGAAACAATAAGCATTCAGAATCAATTTTGTGACTTTTCTTACTTTTATAATATTCTTACTTTTGTGAGAATATTAAGGTGAAGTGTCATTTCCGTTTACATTTAAAACCCCATATTGATTGCAATGACATTTATAGCTTAGAAGAAAACAACACTTTTATTTATTTTCTCATAATCCTACTGAGTGAGGGACATTTTTAATTCTTTTTCTAAGAAGCTATTGTTTTTATGTACTTTGCTTATACTGAATGCAGTCATTATTATTTTGAAGAACAATGGTAAGCATATAAAAGACTTAAGTTTCCTGAATGAAATTGTGGTGTAATATGAGTGAATGATAGTTTTTCAGTTAGAGAACCCAGTTTGATATTTTAGAGTTGAAAAGACTTAAAAAAAAATCTATATTCTGGGAACTGTTGTTTTTAAAACCCAAACTTTCATACTTTAATATAATTCCTTTAGCTGTACATTACCTGATTTTAAAAGTAGAGTCATTTGATTGTATTTTATTAGAATGGACATCTTAAAATAAGGCAAGGCATTTTAGTACACCATTAAGGTTATTTTGTTTGTTTTTACTTTGTCTGCTCAAAAACTTTGTAAATGTGATAAAGGAACTCAAAATGTAATGATTTTATTGTCTTTCTAAAATAAAGTATTAATGCCACACATAACTAAACCTTTCATTCTGAATCAGTTACAAATCCTTAAAAAATAAAGAATACTAATGCAATATTGTCAGAAACAACAAGCCAGCATGACTCATTGTGATCACATGATCTCATTTGATTAGGGTTGCCAATCCTTGGGCTTAGTTTACTCCATCAAACCTAAGCGAAATACAATAGTCGATACTGATTTAATTAGGTTAGCTTTCCTTTCCCTACAGAACTATACTAATATAATTCAGTATTTTCAGTAACCTACTTAAGTTACAAATTAAATTGTTTCTTATTTCCATAGGTGATTTCATTTTATATACCCTAACTTTGATCATATTTATTCATTCAAAGCACTATACTAAATTGCAAACTTATTTAAGTTGTATATTTATCTGTCTCCTCAATTCAAGAAAGTTGTTACAGTTTTCACATCTCAACTGTATTGAAGTATCAGAGTTTTTGGAGGGACAGTAATTGTCTTTGAAATGTAATAATTAAGTTGTCTGTGTGCTTGTTTATTTTCCACAAATATTCAAGAATTTCACCCCAGAGACAAATTTTCTGGAATCTAAATCTTCGAATTATCAGGCATTTCAAGCATATGTATTCATTTGTCGATACACAGGAACATGTCAGATGGCAAAGGTCATCATATATTAAAGAGTGGTCATATGTCCCAGCCTGAGAGATTCCTGTAAATAATCTTCAGCGGAGGTGAAATGTTACTGACATTACACAATGGTTGCTTCAAGACAAAGAACATCTCTTCATAGAAATCTGATTCCTAGTCTGTCAACATACTCTGCAGTGTACAAACATTTAAAAGTGTACATACACCAATAGAACATACGGTCAAAATTAATTGTTCCCATAGTACTATCAAGTTGCTATTAGAATAGCATTTATTAAATTCTCCAATGACTCACAAAAATTTATTGGCATTAGAAAACTCAGATAGGTAGTAGGTAGATAGATGGATAAATAGACACATAGGTAGACAAGTGTGTGTATGTCTTTGTTTACTCTGGTATCTTTTTAAATGTAAAAAATATATAAATACATTTAGTACTTTTAAGGACTTTCAGAAATAATACAGTGATGGAAAAGTATATAACTAAACATTATGTACTTCTTACGTTATAATACATAACCTATTGAATTTCATATATTGTTATTTATTTTCTGACTGTAAAAGTAGAAATCGATTATTGTGTTTGAAAATATATGGAAAAATATAAAGTGAAATAAATTATACAGAACCCTACCATCTAAAGGTGAATCAAGTAAAACAAAAACAAAAAACATATGTAATCATATTCTATATTTTTAAGTTAACATAGCAATCTGTTTTTATGCATTATTTGCATTGTTTGTATTTTTTCATAATTACAAAGAAATCGTGATGATATTTATTTTCTTAGATCTTCTATTTCCCTGTACTTTGGATTATTATTGGAATTGGCAGGTGAAAGTCAATAAATATTTTAAGTTTCTTAATTCATTAATGATGGTTAAGCAAGTGCACACACTCGACAACTGTGTTTTAAGAGTACTCACCTCAACTCACAACCATTTCCTGATGTTGAATATAATCATTAGCACACACATATACACAACTCTCCCCTCACATCTCTGCAACTTTTACCAGTAAATACTTTCCTTGTTTATACTACATGTATGTAATTGCCTTTAAATTGAATTTTTTAAAAAAAATCTTTTGAATTGTCTAGTTATATCACTAGAACATTTTTACAGCTGACATGAATATTTTTGTAATCAATTTGTATAAACTCTTTTTATGTTAACTCACTTTCTGTAAGATTTATGGCAATTTACTTCTCGCAGTGTATCACCAGCATTTTACTGTTAGTTGTCTCTTGATGTTTACTATATTGATTCTATACCTCTGTTAATGAAACCTCCTGAATATTGTCCCCACTGTTCTCCCTTTGAAATTTTGTCCGTGTCAGTTAAGGGCCAAGTGCCTCTTTCAGTTTCTCCCATTAAAATATTTGAGGTCAGTCTTGATGCTTGTCTTATTCTCATAATGATAAATTCTATCAGGACATGCCATTATTCTAGTCAGTTTCCCCATTCCACTGATAACAATTCACTTGAAATCACCATCATGTTTCACCTGGATTATTACAATATCTTCCTGACCTCTTTGCTGCCACCTATGCCTTCTGCCCATTTTCCACATAGCTGCCAAAAGCATCCTGTTAAAATGTCAAGTTTGATCAGATCAACTTTACAAAATTTTCTTCTGTAAAAGGCAAGTCCTTAAAATGGCTTGCTAGACTCTACATGATCTGTCACAATTCTTGTATTTCTTCTGTTGTGCATCCTCCGAGTCACACTGTTCCAGTACACTGGCCCTTTTTCTGTTCTTGAATCCAAGAGAGTCCATCTTGCCCTCTCCCTGGTCCTTCCCTTTACCTGAAATGCCCCAAGAGTGAGATTCCTGCAGTCACTTGAAAACAACCTCATTTGTTACTTGCTCATATGCTTGTTCGTGTTAAATGAGATTAATAGGCATAAGTGTATTTTTTTACTAATAATACATTTAGAAAGAACCATTAATAAACATTTTATCATCTCCACAGTTATTAACAGTCCCAAACCATCTTTTCATCATCCATTTTCCACCAACTCTTAGTAATGAGCAATAGCCGAGCAAGAAATAGTATTTTATCCTGAATATACAAACTATACTTTAAAAATCTATCATATTAAGAAATTCATTTCAATAAGTTTTCTTTTCATAGAATATTACTAGTTGGATCAACCCAGTGGCTGCAACAATGGACTTAAACATAAAAATGATTACGGACATGGTGAAAAACCAGGTAGTGTTTCGTTCTGTTGTTCATAGGATCTCCCTGTGTCAGAACTGGCTCTACAGAACCTAACAACAAGCTTTATCAAAACATGAACTCTATGCTGTTTTGACGAATTTTACTGTTGATATTTGAAATTGTAACTTAATCCAAAAGATCTGTTTTAACACAATGACTTCTGATGCATGAAATTAATAGTAGTAACAACTTGCATTTTATTTACATACTTAGGTCACAAATTTTATGAGAAGAAAAGTGTATTTTAATATACATATACATAAATATGTTACTTGCAAGGAGAAAATGAAAGATAAAGTAGCTTGAAGTTTCCACTGTTAAAGAGAGTCATATTCAAATATTTGCAAAGGATGATAATAGGTGTGATTGTTAAGACTGTGTGTCAACTTGGCTGACTCATGATTCTCAGTGGTTTGGCAGTTATGGTGTATTATGGCAATCGTATAGTAATGAGATTATTTCCCTGATGATGTTGATGCAATGTAATTACCTCCATGATGACATTTGCTGCAAGTAGCCGAACAGTTGAAAAGAAGTTTCCTTGGGAATATGGCCTACATGGAGTATAAGTGGACTCTCTGCCAAGGCTCTCTTGCTTTTTCTTACTTTAGGCAACTGGCACTTGTTTGTCTAACCTGCAGTCCTTGGGACTTAAGCTGGCAGTTTACCTGTAGTTTTGCCTCTGGATCTTAGGCTTTGTTTCTTGAAGCCTGTGAGAAAGAACCTAGCTGTCTGAACTGCCCATATTCGGTCAGACAGCCCCATGGAAAGGTTGATCAGAAGAAACTTGACCTATAGATTTGGAACACTACAGCCTCTAGAACTGTTCAAGACAATTCCTTGATACAGATAGATATTTATAAGCATTACTGAGTTTTCTTCTGTAAAGAACCCAAATTAAAATGGTGGTCTTCAAAATTTTATGTATTGATGCACTGATTTATCCAAAGAAAACATTGTGTATATTTGAAGAGTACTATGATGGTTTTATTTATGAAAACTAATATTTAAAATATGCTGGAGAATGCATCTTTTGCAACCATTTAAATCAAGATGACAAGTTTTAAAAATCAACTGAAAAAAACTGTGAGGGTATACATATTTTGAAAAATTCTTTAAGGCATTTGAAGCCTAATGATGCTAACAGACTGTGATAAAAGAAAATACTAGTTTTTGTTTGTCTGTTTTTTAAACAAATACTCACTGTAAAGTTGAGATTTGCTTTAATTTACTGAAAATTGGAGTAGTTACCTCCATTGATTCATCAGATCCTGTTCCAGTTCCATTTATATTTTAATACTATATTTTTGGATTTCTGTTTAACTGTAAGAGCTCTAAGAAATCCTAGTGGCTTAGCATTACAGATGTAACCAAAAGGTGAGCAAAATGAACCCACTAGATGCTCCTTGAAAACTTTATGAGACATATTTACTCTGTCCTATGGGGTCCCTGTCAGTAGAAGACAATAGCTTTTATAGGAGTCCTGATGACTAAGTGGTGAAGAGCTCCAATGCTAATCCATAGGTAAGCAGTTCAAATTTAGCAAACACTCCCTGGAAACCCTATCAAGTAGTTCTACTCTGTCCTTTATGGTGGTCATGTGTGGGAATGGACTCAGTGGCAATGAGTATTTAACAACATAGTTAACGACCTTTTACATAAAATCTTATTTTCTAGTATTTACAGGTCTATATTTTTACATGTCAAAATATGTGCATAATATGAGAAACAACTTTTACAATAGAGATACATATGATACACATAAATGCATTACAAACATTTGCCAGTGTGATCAATGAACTAAGTAAATGGAATAGTTGAATTTATGGTTGTCCAACCAGACTTTTGTAATGAGCAGATTTTGATCAATCTGTACCATTTCAACTCCAACAAACTTACACACACACACACAAAAAAAAAAAAACAGTGGGGGAAATAGTAAAAGATGTTGACAGCATACAGACAAGGTTTGCTTTGGCTAAGTATCATGCTGCATACGCAAATTTTCCTTTATTGCATTATTTCCACAGCCAGCCAAGCCAAGTGCCGTTGAGTCAGATCCGACTCATTATTTCCACAGCAGTCCTTTAAAAGCACTATGGAGACAGGGGAATAGCCAATGTTGTGGACTAGGCACACATCTCCTAAATACTCTCTGAAAACTAAGGCCTGGATTAATAATTGAATGGAACATTCTGGACACCCAGGGAGTCCCAGGATATGCCACAAGTTTGTCAGGTTGGACAACATGCCACTAAATGGGAAACTACCTCTCTCTGATGAGGCAAGGCTTGCTGAGCACTGCTCCTGCTGATTTACCACTTAGGTGGGCTTCAGGTACTGAAGTGTTTTCCCTTTTTGTCTTATCTGGGAGTCAGGGGATGGTATGAGCCAGCAAATACACTAAACCACAGTGTTAAAGTAAATAGTGTATAGCTTAGCAGACACACAGTGCATAGGATAGCCACATTTTGACAGCCTGGCTCCTGACAGAGGGCACCACTGCCTGCCTATCCTCTCTTTTCTGAGTTCTGACATAGATTCTGCTGTTTTACAGTGGCAAGGGCAGCTCAATGAGGATGTCATCTTAGTCAGCTGGAAACCAGAGTCCCCCAGCTGGAAGCCTCAGTGGGGGCTACTTCCAATGCTGAGAAACAGTGCCAGACAAGAAAGCACTTTTCTAGCAGAAAGACTGTGTTTAGCACAGTGTTACCTTACCACAGGGCCTGGCTAAGGATGGCAGCAAGGTCTTAACCGCTTCCTACTTTGAACTATGTCATAGCATCTAATGACAACCAAAGAGGTGCTTCTGTTGTCAGCTATAAGGCAGGGCCTGCCACACCTGATGACCTGACTCATTTTAGCAGCTGTCAGATGGCTCCTACATATCCAAAATAAGACTGTCTGGAGAAGTAATTGATGCATGGCCCAGCAGCATCTCTTCCAGGCTTTACTTGACCCATATCATAGGGTCAGTTGGTGGCCCCTCAGTAACTCCATAAATAGGGTACCATTTATGCCACATAGAAAGCCTAGCCTGCTACCCCAGAGAGTTCACTGGAGTCAGTCGCTAGAGTACACAGAGACAGCTGGTGACAAACTCCCCTCTGAGAACTATACCTCAGTTCCTGTTGAGGTAACACAAGAGAAACGGAGCAGCCTGTAGATTGGGTGCAGTCAACAACCCATTGCTAACCATTTAAAGAAAGAGCCCACCGTGGCCGCAGAAAACTCCCAAATTAATAAAAAAAAAAAAAAGACCTTCCCAGATGAAGAAACCTTTCTGAACTATCACAGGTTGAGTACAACAGAAGTGTATGTAGAAACCTCCTAGAGATTAAACAAAATTCAGCAGGGCAAAATGAAAAATTGAGCAAGCTATTTGAACTGATGGAACATCAATGAAGTGAAATCCAGCAGATTAACAACAAAATTATAGAATTAGACAATTCAATCAAAAACCAAAAGAGCAGAATTGAGGAGATGCAAGTCAGACTTTGTGATCTTGAAGGCAGAGCAACTGACACCAACATTTATTAAGAGAAATTGGAGAAAAGGAACAAGAAAAATAAAGAAGCATTAAGAAACATATGGGGCCCTATTAAGAGGAACAATCTATGATTAATTGGAGTTTCTGGAAAGGGAGGGATAGCTGAAAACACAGAGAGTATTGTGCTTGAGTAGCTGACAGAAAACTTCCCTGAAATTATGAAAGAAGAGAGCAGAGATATCCATGATGTATATCGAACACCACAAAAACTAGCAAGACACCAGGACATATTATAATCAAGCTTAATAAAGTGAAACATAAGCAGAATCTCTTAAAGGCAGCAAGATGCAAAGCAAGGCTAACATTCAGAGGGAAGCCTTGTAAGCTTTCGTCTGACCTCTCAACAGAAACAATGTAGGCAAGGAGGCAATGGGATGAGACATTGAAATCCCTGAAGGAGAAAAACTTCCAACGAAGAATTATATGCCCTAAAAAACTGTCTCACAATTATAACAATGAAATTAAGACATTCACAGATAAACAGAAAATTAGAGACTTTGTAAAAACCAAACCAAGACTACAATATTTAAAGAAGCTCATTGCTTAGAAAAACAAAACCATTAAGTGTATGTTTAAGAAGGCAATGTAGGACATGGCATCCAGAATTCTACTTGATTAGGGAAGGCAGAAAACTCAATCAAAGCTGCAATATTAAAAGAATGGAACTAGTGATCATATCATAAAAACTATGACACCATCACACAAAAAGGAAGAATATTCTACAACATTCATAGTCCTTTCAGACGTAGCCAGCCAAGTGCCGTCGAGTCGGATCCAATAAAAGTTAAAAAAGATATGCAGAAGTTAAAATTAGGTTTAAAGTAGAATAGTAAGGAGGATCACAGGGTAGCCACAAGCACAAAAACAACGCAACACATCAAAACAAAACACTTAATACAGGAGTCTGAACAACCACGGAACCAACACTGAAAAAGATGAAAAGTCAATCCCTTGAGAAGAATGACCCGGAACAGAATATTAATAATTATATAGAAAACACATTCAACACAAAAATAAATGGATCCAAATGACAACACTAAACTCATAACTATCAATAATTACACTGAATGTAAATAGATTGAATGCTCCAACAAAAAGACAATGAGTGATATCCTGGGTCAAAAAATACGACCTGTTTATATGTTGCTTACAAGAAATACACATTAGACTTAAAGAAAAGAACAAACCAGAAATTAAAGGATGGAATGATATATACGAAGGTAAGAAAATACAAAGAAGAGCAGTGCAGCAATATTATTCTCATATAAAATATATTTTAATAGAAAATGCACCATTGTGGACATATCTATTGATATGTCAATAGAATTCACTAACATATCAAAAGAATAATTCATTGTGATCAAGTTGGATTCATACTATGGATGCAAGGCTGGTTCAACTTCATAAAAACAACTAATGTGATCAACTACATAAATAACACAAAAGATAAGAATCGCCTGATTTCATCCATTGATGCAGAAAAGGCTTTTGACCAAGGCCAACACATATTCATGCTATAAACTCTCAGAAAATAAGAATAGAAGGCAAATTCCTCAATGCAGTAAACATCATCTACTCAAAGCCAACCACCTACACCATCCTGAATGGAGAGAGACTGATAGAATTTCCCTTGAGGACTGGAACTAGACAAGGATGCCCACTCTCACCATCTCTATTGAACGTTGTACTAGAAATTCTGGCCAGATCAATTAGGCAAGACGAAGATGTAAAGGGCATCCACATCAGCAAAGAAGAAGTCAAAATCTCCCTATTTGCAGATGATATGTTTGTATATGCAGACAATCCTAAGGAATCCATAAGGAGAGTTCAACAAAGTATCAGGAAATAAGATAAACGTAAGTAAATCAGTAGGATTCCTTTATACCAACAAAGAGATCATCAACGAAGAAATCACCAAATCAAAACTATTTACCATAGCTGCAAGAAGATAAAACACCCAAGATTAACTCTAACTAGAGAAATGAGAGACCTATACAAAGAGAAATACAAGATCTTACTGCAAGAAATCAAGACAGACTTACATAAATGTAAACTTACCTTGCTCATGGATAGGAAGCCTTAACATTGTGGAAATGTCTATTTTACTCAAAGAAATCTACTTATACAATGCAATCCCAATACAAATTCCAGTGACATTTTTTAATAAGATGGAGAAATGTATCACCAACTTTGTCTGGAAAGTGAAGAAACTCCACATAAGCAAAGCACTACCGAAGAAGAAGAACACATTTGGAGGCCTCACACTACCAGATCTTAGAACCTATTACATTGCCACAAGAGTCACAACAGCCTGGTACTGGTACAAAAAGAGTCATATAGACCAAAGAAACAGAGTTGAGACTGCAGAGATGCCATCATCCTCTTATGAACAGCTGAAATTGACAAAGGCTCTAAGATTGTAAACTGGGGTCAAAACAGTGTCTTTTAAAACTGTTTCTGGCAAAATTGGGTATCCATTTGCAAAAAACTGAAACAAGATCCATATCTCACACCTTACACAAAAACTAACCCAAATTGGATCAGAGATCAAAATATCAAACCTAAAACTATAAAGATCATGCAAGAAAACGTAGGGTCAACATTGGAAGATTTGATATACAGCTTAGGCAGACTTCAAAATCTGACAAACAAAGCACAGTCAACAGAAAACAGATAAATGGGAACTACTAAGAATAAATCATTTTTGCTTATCCAAAGACTTTATCAATAGAATTAAAAGATCACCTGCAGAACAGGGGAAAAAAAATACTTGCAGCTATATGTAGAATTAACACTTAATCACCATAATCTACAAAGTACTGGAAAATATCGGCAAGAAAAAGGTAAATAACCCAATTAAGTGAGGGGCAAGGGAGACGGACAGACACTTCACCAAAGAGGACGTCTAGGCAGACAAAAGACACATGAAGAAATGCTCATGATCATTATCTGTTAGAGAAATCCAAATCAAAACTACAATGAGATACCACCTCACCCAAACAAGGTTGGCCATGATCCAAAAAATGAAAAATAACAAATGCTCGAGAAGCTGTGGAGAAATTGGAACTCTCCTGCACTGCTGATGGGATCACAAAGTGGTACAACATCTTTAGAAAGCAATCTGACGTTTCCTTTAAAAGTTGGAAATAGATATGCCACTTGATCCAGTAATTCCACTGCTCAGAATATATCCTACAGAATCAGCCACACAAACAGATACATGTACATGAATGTTTATTGCAGCACAGTTCACAATAGCAAAAAGGTAGAATCAACCCAGATGCCCAACAACAGATGAATGGATAAACAAACTGTGGTGCACATACTCAATGGAACACTGATCATTTTAGGAAGCATTTCATTACCTGGTTTCAGTTGGAAGACAATATGCTGAGTAAAATCAGTGAGCAGCAAAAGGACAGACACAGTATGAGACCCCTACTAAAAGAACTTAAAAACAGAATCATGCACAGAAGAAAAGACTCTTTGATGACTGCAATGGAGGGGAGGCAGAGAGACAGCTGGTCATAGATTAGATAGTTGATAGAAATTTGGTTGGGTGAAAGCAGTGACAGAACACAGCAGAAAGTAAATCAACTTAATTGGACTCCAGCATAAACCGAAAGCTCTTCTGATGTTAACCCCATATTGCAAGGATAGAGTAGCAGGGGTAGAGGTCTGGGACCATGCTCTCAGAGGACATCGAAGCCAATTGGCCTAACTAGCCTATTGTTAAGAGAGTTTCCTGCACCCCATATTGATGAGTGGTGTCTGGGGTCTTAACAGCTAGCAAGCAGCCATCTGAGATACACTAAATGGTCCCAACTCACCTCAAAAAGACAATCACCAAGGACAGCAAAGACATGAGGGTAAAAGAACCCAGGAGACAGAAGGACCCACTTGAAGGGGTGACTATCAACATGTGACCAGAAGAACCAGATGGTGTCTGGACACCACCAAAGACAGCTGTGATGGGACACACAATGTTGAGTCCCAGTGTCAACATGAGAAAAAGAGGGGTGCACCTCAAGAACTCCACTAAAAGACCACAATTGATGATCCAGTGTCCTGAGAGTTCCCCTGTGATCATGACCCCTAGACCTTCTGCTGCACCTGACCAGAAAACATTACTGAGGTCCGCTCTTTGGACAGGAATGGACTGGACTCGGGGACACAAAGTGACCATATAGTGTATGTCCCTTATGTTGAATGCATCTATTGGCTGCTGTCCTACTGGCCTCTTACTAGAAAGGAGAGGAGAGAGTGAAGAGGGGGGGACAGGAGATTGTTAAGAAGATGTGACAAATAGAACAAAAAAGAATGTGCTGTCACTGGGCAAGGAGAACAGAAGGAGCTGCAGTTGGGCAAGCATGTAAATATAATTTGAATTGCATACTTTCCCTTAATCACAATTAAAAAAAGTATTATGTGGCTAGTGAATCCAAAATTATTCAGAAATATTGATGATATATTACTAGGCTTTCAGATTAATACTTACATATGTTAAAAATCTTTTCTGCCATAATGATATAATTAAATAACTTATAATTAGGAACAACTTCTTAAGCCATTTATATAAGTTTACCTTTGTGGTAAAGCAATCTTATAATTTATCCATATCATGAAAAGAAGGTAAAAATAAAATCATGGACTCAGTAATGAGATTATCCTTGTGATTTTATAGACTCTTTAGCCTGGGAGGAAACCTTGGTGGTGTCGTGGTTAAATGCTACGTTTAGTTACCAAAAGCCCGGCAGTTCTAACTTACCATGCCCTCCTTGGAAACTATGGACACTGCTGCTCTGTGTTATAGGGTCACTATGAGTCAGAATCAACTCAATGGCAATAGGATTTAGACTGGAAAATTGGGTTGGAAATTTGGGAAGAATTGCAAAAGATAGATACATAAAAATAAATAATTTTTCCCCAAATAATTTACAGAGCAGACTGTTTAAATCATTAGAAATGATTTCTGATGAAATTTTATGGGTATGTGAGCACTGACTGGGCACAGGAAAGAAGCAGTGAAAGAGATCAAGAATTTTCCCCTGCAACAACATGGAGTTTGAAAATATTAAACAATTTTTACTTTTACTTACTGTCGCTAAGTGCAGAATCCAACTTATAAATAATTATCACAAAACCTGGGTAGGATTTAAGTATTCAAAAATTTCTTTTTTGTGTTTTTCCTTTTTTTTAATTATGATTGAGTGAAAATGTATATTCCCATATAAATTTGCATGCCCATCTATATATGCAGGTCCCACTGCTCTCCCTGCACGGTGACAGCACGTTCTTCCTCTCCCCTCGGTACATGTCTTATCCTCCCAACAATTTCCAAGCCCCTCCTCTCCACCCACACCCCTGCCTCCAGTAAGAGGTCAGCAGAATGACACCCTCTAGATGCACAACACCATAAAATGCACACATGATCTGGTGACTCTGTGTCGCCAAGTCCAATACATTCCTGTATGAGGAGTTGAACTCCAATATGATTTATGGACAGAGGCAGCATGAGGGCCAGGCGCCATGCTTCCAGGGGAATTCTGAGGCCCCTGGACCATCAGGTGTGGTATTTTAGTGGAGATTTCACAGTGTATCCCTTTTTATACTTGTGTTGTCAGTGAAATTCAACTGTGTGAGCTCCATCACGGCTATCACTGGCAGGTGGCCAGGCACCATCCAATTCTTCCAGTCCCAAGTCGATGTAGTCACCCACTCACATGGGTCTCTCTGTCTTCTGGGTTCTCATTCTCCTATGTTGTTTTGGTCCTCGGTAATCATCCATTCCTGTTGAGTTGTGACAATTTGCTGTACCTTCAGATGGCAGCTTGGCAGTTTTTAAGAACCCAGAAACAGCTCACCAATGTGGTGTGCAGAAGGCTCTCTTAGAAAAATGCTAGTTGTGCCAATTGGCTTCAGTTTCCCCTGAGAATGTGGTCTGTGGCCTCTGCCCCTGCTACTCCATCCTTGCAATATTGGGTTAAGATGGGAGGAGTAATTGTATTACGTTGAAGTCTGGTTAATACGATCTTCTTTCTAATGTGTGCTGTCACAGATTTCACCCAACCAAATTTCTATAAATAATCTAATCTAAACTTTTCCCCCTGTCACCCTCCCTCCCTTCCCACCCTTGCAGCTGTCAGAGTCTTTTCTTCTATATATGAGTATATTTTTAAGTTCTAATCGAATGGGGTCTCATACAGTATTTGTCCTTTTGTCACTGGCTGCTTTCACTCAGCATAATGTCCTCCAACTGAAACGAGGTTATGAGATGTTTCCTAAAATCATCCTTGTTCTTCATCACTGCATAGTATTCCATTGAGTATATATATCATACTTTATCCATTCCTCTGTTGTTGGGCATCTGGGTGGATTCCATCCTTTTGCTATTGTGGACTGTGCTGTGATAAACATTCGTGTGTGTGTATCTACTGGTGTGAATGGCCTTGATTCTGTAGAATATATTCTGAGCAGTGGAATTACTGGGTCAATTTGTATATCTACATCCAGTTTTTAAAGGAAGCCCCAGATACTTTTCCAAAGAGGTTGCACCATTTTGTATTCCCACCAACAGTGTAGGATAGTTCCAATTTCTCCAAAGCCTCTCCAGCATTTGTTGTTGTGCATTTTTTGAATTATGGCCAATGTTGTTGGAGTGAGAGGGTATCTCATTATCATTTTGACTTGAGTTTCTTTAATAGCTAGTGATTGTGAGCATGTCTGCATGTCTTTTTTGGCGGCCTGGATCTCCTCTTTAAAGAAGTGTCTGTTCATCTCCTTTGCTCATCGCTTAATTGGATGATTTATCTTTTTCTTACTGATATTTTGTAGTATCTGATAGATTATGGAGATCACACATCAGTCTGACATGCAGTTCAGTTGCCAACTATTTTTTCCCATTGTGTAGGTGGCCTTTTAATTCTATTAATAAAATCTTTAGATGAGCAAAAGTATTTGATTCCTAGCTGCCATTTATCTATTTTCTTTTCTGTTGTTTGTGGTTTGTTTGATAGATTTTGAAGTCTGTCTACATTGTGTATTAAAATTTCCATTGCTGTTGCTAATTTTTCTTGGATGAGCTTTATCATTTTAGATTTGATATTTAGGTCTTTTATCCAGTTTGACTTGGTTTTTGTTTAAAATGTAAGACATGTGTCTTGTTTCAATTTACTGCAGATAGTTATCCAATTTTGTCAGCACTATTTGTTGAAGAGATTGTTTGTACCCCAGTTTAATCTCTTAGGGCATTTGTCGAATATCAGCTGTTCACAGTCAGGTGGTGTCATCCCTGGAGTCTCAATCCTGTTCCATTGATCTATTCATCTCTTTTTGTACCAGTACCAGGCTGTTTTGAGTACTGTGGCAGTGTAACAGTTTCTAAAATTGGGTAGTGAGAGGACTCCAATGTGTTCTTCTTCAGTAGTGCTTTACTTATCCAGGGCTTCTTCCCCTTCTAAAAAGGTTGGTGATTTGTTTCTCCATCTCATTAAAAAGGTCCCTGGAATCTTTTTTGGGATTGCATTATATAAGTCGATTGCTTTGGGTAAAATAGACACTTTCACAATGTTAAGTCTTCCTATCCATCAGCAGAGTAGGTTTCTCCATTTACATAAGTCTCTCTTGGTTTCTTGTAGTAAGGTCATGTAGTTCTCTTTGTAAGGGTCTGCTGTTTCTCTGATTAGATTTATTCTTAGCTCCTTTATCTTGTTAGGGGCCATAGTAAATGGTATTGATTTGGTGATTTCTTCTTTGATGATCTGTTTGTTGGTATAAAGGAATCCTAGTGATTTACTTATGCTTATCTTGTATCCTCAGACTTTGCTGAACTGTTCTATCAGTTTGAATGGTTTATTTAGTGATTTTTTAGGATTTTCTGCATATACAATCATATCATTGGCAGATGGGAGATTTTCACTTCTTCTTTGCCGATGCAGATGCCTTTTATTCCTTGGTCTTGTCTAATTGGTCTAGCTAGAACTTGTGGTACAAGGTTGAATAGCAGAGGTGAGAGTGGGCATCCTTGTCTAGTTACTGTTCTCAAGAGAAATTGTTTGTCTCTCTCCATTCAGGATGACATAGGCATTGAAGAATTTGCTGTCTATTCCTATTTTGCCAAGAATTGTTAGCATGAATGGGTGTTGGACTTTATCAAATGCCTTTTGTGCATCAATAGACAAGATCTGGCGATTCTTATCTTTTGTGATATTTATGTGGTTTATCACATTAATTGTTTTTCTCATGTTGAATGAGCCTTGCATCCCTGGTATGAATCCAACTTGATCATGATGGATTATTTTTTTGATTTGTTGTATTCTATTGGCAAGATTTTTTTTTTCGAGATTTTTGCATCTAGATTCATGAGGGATATCAGTCTTTAGTTCTCCTTTTTGGTTGGGTCTTTGGTTGGCTTTGATACCAGGGTTATGCTGGCTTCATAGGATGAATTTGGGAGTATTCCATTCCTTTCTATACTGTGAAATGGTCTCACTAGAACTGGAGATAACTCTTCTCTAGAAACATGGTAGAATTCTGCAGTGAAGCCATCCGGGCCAGGGCTTTTCTTGGTTGCTAGTTTTTGGATGACTTTTTCAGTCTCTTCCTTTGTAATGGGTTTGTTAAGTTTTTCTGCTTCACGTTGTGATAATTTTGGTAGATTATACGAATCAAGGAATTTGTCCATTCCTTCTAGGTTTTCCAATTTGTTAGAATACAGTCTTTCATAGTATTTTGTTATGATATTTTTGATTTCTGTTGAATCTATTATGACAACTACCCTCTCATTTCTTGTTTCGTCTATTTGTTTCCTTTCCTGTTTTTCTTTAGTAAGTTTAGCCAATAGTTTATCAATTTGGTTGATCTTTTTTTTAAAAAAAAAAAAAACAGCTTTTGGTCTTTTCAATTTTTTCATTTGTTCTTCTATTCTCTAATTCATTTAGTTCTGCTCTAATCTTTATGATCTGTTTTCTACTGGTTCCTGAGGGATTTCTGTTGTTCTCTTTCTGCCTTTTCAAGTGGTAGGGTTAGTTCTTTGGTTTGGTTTCTTTCTTTCTTCCAGATGTGTGCATTTATGGAGATAAAGTGACCTCTGAGCACAGCTTTGGCTGTATCTCATAAGTTCTGGTAGGAAGTGTTTTCATTCTCATTGGAATCCATCAATTTCTTTATTTCATCCTTGATTTCTTCTATAACCCATGGCTTTTTAAGCAAGATGTTGTTCAGTTTCCATGAATTCCACTTTCTATCTATGTTTTTTCTGCTATCGATTTTGACTTTTTTGGCTTTATGATCTGAGAAGATGTTTTGCATTAATTCAGTGTTATGGATTTTGTTGAGAATTGCTTTATGTCCTAACACATGGTCTATTTTGGAGAATGTTGCTTGTGCACTGGAGAAGAAGGTATCGATATCTGCTGATAGCTTCAAAAGTTCTGTGTGTGTCAAAGAAGTCTAGTTGTTTAATTGTGGCAATAACATCTTCTGTGTCTTTATGGACCTGCTTTTCTAGACATTCTGTCCAATATTGAGAATGGGATGTTGAGGTCTCACACTACTATTGTAGAGTGGTCTGTCTCGTTTTTGAGTGTAGTTGGTATTTCCTTGATTCATTTAGGTGCTCTAATATTAAGTGCATAAATATTCAATATTAAGTCCTGCTTGTGTATTGAATGTTTCAGCAAAAAATAGTGTCCATCCTTGTCCATGATGGCAGATTTTACATTAAAATCTATTTTATCTGAGATTAGAATTGCCACACTTACTCTTCTTTGTTCATTGTTGGCTTGATATATATTCTTCTGTCCTTTAAATTTCAATTTGTTCCTATCTTTAAGTCTAAGGTGAGTTTCTTGTAGGCAGCATATGGGTGGGTCTTGTCTTTTAACCCAAGAAGTCATTTGATGTCTTGATAATGGAGTGTTCAGTCCATTCACATTCAAAGTAATTATTGATCAGTATGTGTTCAGTGCTGCCATTGTGACACATTTATTTTTGTGTTGAAGTTTTCTCTGCTGTTCTTATTAATCTATTCTGGGACATTCTTCTTTATGAGTTGATTTTTCACCTTTATCAGGTTGGTTTTGTGATTGTTGAGACTCCTGTATTAAGTTTCTTGATTTGGTATGTTGTATCTTTATTGTGCTTTATGGCTGCCCCATGATCCCCCTTAATAAATTATGTATAAACCCCATTTTAATTACTACCAGTCTTATTAACTTCCTCTCCATCTGGAAGAACTATAACAACTTTAGTAAATCCCTCTTTTTAAGACGATGAAATCATAGTTTTCATGATATGATCACTGGATCATTTCTTTTACTATTATAGCTTTGATTGAGTTTAGATCCTTCACTAACTGAGTACATTTCTGGGTGATGTTTCCTATTTTGCTTCTAAAATATAAATTAGTGGTTTTCTTCTTCTAAGCCAAGAGATTTTTTCGGTACTTCTTGTAGCTTTGGTTTGGTATTTACAAAATCTCTCAGTTTCTGTTTACATGTGGATGTCTTAGTTTCATTTTCATATTTGAAAGATAGTTTTGCAGGATATATAATTCTTCATTGGAAGTTATTTTCCTTTAAGGCTTTGAATGTGTTGTGCCACTGTATCCATGCCAGCAATGTTTCTGCTGAGAAATCTGATGAAAGCCTATAGAGTTTTCCTCTGAATGTTAGCTTTGCCTTGATTCTTGGTGCCCTTAAGTGGTTCTGCTTCTATTTCATTTTAAGCATGATTATAATACGTCTTGGAGTCTTTCTTTTGAGATCTGTATAGAGTGGTGTTTGATATGCATCTTGGAGATCAATATTCTCTTCTTTCACAATTTCTGGGAAGTTTTCTGTCAGTAGCTCAGCAACAATACTCTCTGTGTTCTCAGATGTCTTGCCCTGTTCAGGAACTCTGATGAATCATAGATTGTACCTCTTGATAGAGTCCCACATGCCTCTTAATGCTTCTTCATTTTTCTTCTTTCTTTTTTGTGATTTCTCCTCATAGATGCTGGAGTTGGTAACTCTGTCTTCCAAGTCAGAAAGTCTATTTTCCATTTGTTTCATTCTGTTCTCTTGACTTTAAATTGAAGTTTCTATGTCTTTGATTTTGTTCTTGATCTGTTGGATTTCAGAGGACTAGTGTTCCATCAGATTGAACAGCCTGTGTAATTTTTCATTTTGCTCTGCTGCATTTTGTATACAGTCTAGGAGGGCTCTGTATGTAATCCTTTTGTATTCACCTTCAGGTAGTTTCAGAAAAGCTTCTTAATCTGGAAAAGTTTTTGTTTTTTTTCTTTTGGGGGCCATCTGAAGCCATAGGTGATTCTTCAGTTACTATTTTACCCAGAGTATATTGCTTTTTACGCATCATGTGAGTCAGTAAAGGCTGGCAGAGATGCTTTGAGGATGAACCACAGTTGTTTCTTTGGGCCATCATAAAATGAAAGGTAAAAGGTATCCAACCACTTCCAAAATCAGTTAGGTTTTCAGGTGTATAGGTCCTTCTTCCCAGCAGGAAAAGTAAGCACCTCTATATTGAACCCCAGATTTTATAAAGTAGTTCAAAATACAGAAGGGCCACTGCCCTGTTGCCCTCTGCTGCATGGCCCCAGCCATAGGATACAATCTGTAAAATACCACTTTTCTGCCAGAAAAGTGGTCTCCTCTGTGCAGGTGCTGCCTCCCAGGCTAGGCATTAGGTTCAGCTAAGGCTTCTGTATGGGTATTCTGCCTCCCAGTGGAATAATATGGCGTCCCATACAAGCTGCCCACCTGCTTCTGTACTGGCTAGTCAATGGTGGAGTTGAAGAAAGAGGACAAATGTGCCAGGAGCACAGAGTCCACAGCCTCAGTTGCCAGGCCCCAGGCATAGGCGACACCGTAAAATACTGCTTTTCTGCTGAAAAAGTGCTCTTTTCTGGACAGGCACTGCCTTCAAGCCAATTAACTAGGTCTAGCTGAGGCCTCTGTATGGGTATATCTGTCTCCCAATGGGACAAGATGGAGTCCCACACAAGCTGCTCATCTGCCACAGTACAGGCTACTCAATGGTGGAGGCAGAAAGAGAGGCCAAAGGTGCTGAGATGCACACAGTCCAAAGCCAGGCTCTCAAAATGTGGCAATTTCGCTTGCCAATCCCATGAGCAGTGCATCTGAGATTAGCTGATAGTCACGTCCCAGCTCTGATCACTGGCTGAGACAGAGAAAACGAAGTTAAAATGATGAGTTACTGTTAGTCAGTGAAAGCCAGCACTCAACTAGAGAGGGAGTTGACAAAAGAGAGGAAGTCTTCCGCTCATCAGTATGAAGTCCAATTTGACAACCCTATGCCATGTCCTAGGGCACACTAGGTGTCTAGAAGGCTTCATTTAATTATTAATTCAGGTGTTGGCTTCTAGACAGATCTAGGGAGATGTGTGTGTAGTCTGCCATCTTGCCTCTGTCCCCCCAATTATTTTAAAATTTCAAAACTCACATTACTATATTAATATATACAGTGAATAAGAAGAAGTTTTTCTTTTACGTGATCAGAAATACAATTTCATTATTCTGACCTTGATAAAATTTTTCTGTTTTCTGGGTTATCTGATATGCCTTGTTATGGCTGCTGTTACTACCTTTTTCATTTATTTGTTTTCTTTTTATTCATGGGTGCTGTGGTATAACCAGTTTTGGGGTCTTACCTTGTAATAAATGGCATTAGATCAAGATCGAGTAACAGGAATTTAAGTTTATACTTTATCTCGGGTAAATCTTACAAAAATTAGCCCTTATTTTGTGTTTTGGATCCAGAAAAATATACTCAATAATCACTATTTCATAGGGGTCCCTAGGTAGCATAAACAGTTAAATTCTCAATGACTAGCTGAAATGTTAGTAGTTCAAACCCACTCAGAGGCACAGAGAGGTTCTTGTTGACATGCTTCTGAAAGTTTATGGTCTGAAAATACTGGAATATTTTTACTTAGTATACACGTAGACAGTATTAGTTGAAATCAACTCCACAGTAACTAACAACAATAACCCTATTAATGGATAATTTTCTCTGGTTGATATCATGGATACAGTGATCCAATACACATTCATAGGATTATTCTTTTAAAGAGCAGAAATTCAATGGACAATTATGCAATTTATGCAATTTTTTTCACTGAAATAATGGTTTCAATTTAAATATACAATACATTACAAATGTATTTTGTTAGTCTTTAAAGTTTAAATAAACTTTTCCTTTGGTCTACTAGCTGAACACACGCATGTGCACAAGCATGTAAAAAAGCTCCAAATAAATTACCTACAAATGGGCTTTGGTCAGTTCAGAAAGCTTTGTTGTGACACTATCATTGCATAATAAAAATGGAAGAATAAAGTTTTATGTCCCACTGAAATAATGCCAACATTCTATCAGTTCTCTGCAATTGCTTTATTTATCATTCAAAATGAATGATGCCAGCATGCAATTTCCTATAAAATCTCAATTTTCTGTGAAGAAATTTTATACAAATGCTGACAAATTTGATGTTGCCATTTTATGAGATGACTAAATCAGAACTCATATTGGCAGTTTTGTGTGCTAAAAAATATTGCTGTAATATTGCATTCCTTGATTTACTTTTATGTTTAATTCGTCATTCTGTATCATTTTCTAATATACATATGAATGTAACAAATTCAGGGCAAGGTTGACTACGGTACGTCATGGTACTCTAGAATGCATCCATAAACAAATGCCTAAAGTATAATTGAATGGTGCTTCACAGTTTACAAGCATTGCTGATGTTTATTTCCCATGCTACTTGTTCTATCTGTAGTAAAAATTTTCTTTGGTGCTTTGAACTGCATCATGCACTAATTTCAAAACATTGACTTCTTCCCCTAACAGATAAAAACTTTACACAAATACTTAATATATTGGCAATTAATAATTGCTTACTGATTCTTAAGCCCTAAGATCAACTTTTAAAAACCATATATTTAGATATTAACTAAGCTTAGAATGTATATTGATTATTTGAGTAGTATTTTTTAATAGAAGTCTTCTTAACTGACTTCTAACATGTTATGTTAGGTAAAAGGGAAAACAGGGGTGTAAGACATGCTGTTTTTTCTAAGTTTACTAAAAAATTCCATCGTTATCAAAACAATTTTCTGCCTCATCACAAGTTTGTGTTTTTTTTTTTAATTTTTTAAAATAACTTACTGGCTTGTGCCATTTCATCAGTAACTTTTAACCATTGTTATGTATTAACAACCCCAATATGGTTGAGGGAGAGCTTACTCATATATCTCCATTAAAGAAAATATCAAAACCTTTAAGGAGATATGCAGTACAAAATGTACCTATCACACACAAACACTGGAAATTCATGGTTTGATCAATGATACACAAGAACATGCATTGTCCAGAGAAAGATGCCTTTGAACTAGACTTTGAAGAAAAGAAACATAATATTCAAAATCATGCAACGAAGATGGAGCAGTAGTAAATTTCTGAAGAGCCATTCAAAAATACATATTGTTGTTAGGTACTGTTGAGTTGGGGTTCCAAGTCATAAAGATTCTATGTGCAACAATAGAGAACACAGCCAAATCTTGTACCATACTCACAATTGTTGCTATGCTTGACCCATTGTTGCAGCCACTGTGTCAAACTATCTCATCGAGGGTCTTCTTCTTTTTCTCTGATCTTCTACCAACCATAATATCCTTCTCCAGAGAATTATGCCTCCTGATAACGTGTACAAAGTGAGATAAAGTTCACCATTCATGTGTCTAAGGAACATTCTAGTTGTGCTTTCTCCAAAGACAAATTTGTTCCATATTTTGACAGTTTGTGGTACACTCAACCTTCTTCAACATCATAATTCAAAGGTATCAATTCTTCTTTGATTTTCCTTATCCATTGTTCAGGTTTTGCAAGCATACGATACCTCTCCCCCCAAAAAAACTTGTTCAAAATGAAGGATTTGCACTGCTGTGAAATAGAATGCATGAGTGGATTCAAACATACCAGGAGATAATTGTTTTCTATTTTATGTAAGGTTGTCATGAAACACAGATGATTCAACAGCAACTAACAATAACATGAATAAGTAAACGTGTAAAAAATGAACAACTATATCCAATTAAGAAGTTAACACACTCCTAAAAAATGGAATTTAGAAACTATAAAATTGTCAACACTCATTTAAAAGGCACGTTGGCTCCAGGCATTACTTACTAGACTAAGCTGTAGGACATAAACTTCCTGAAGTAATGTTATGTCAATTCACAAAGTTGTTCCTTAAGATTATGACCATACACCTTCAAACCCGGTAAGCCAATCCCATAAGATGTTTTTCTATGTCTAGGAAGTATTTCTAACTATGCCCGCTTTATGTTTTATTACATGTATGAATATATATGCAGCACAAACATACATTTTGGGTGTTGTGCCTGCAGATGTACCTAAATATGTATGCATGTACACATATGTATATCCCTTTCTGTAAACATATATGCATACTTATCTACCCATACAACCACTAATGTATTTTGGTTGATATTGCTGTTGTAAAATTGTATAGTTATGGCATTTACTATAAACATTTCTTACTCTGGTGTACTGCTTAATGTCATCATTCACCTGGGTCAGGTTTTATGGACTTCACTCATATTCAATATTGCCTGGCCCATCATTAAAAGTAACAAGTGTCTTCTATCTAGAAATTAATTCCCCCCTCCTTCTCCTCCTATCCTTGATAACTGCCAAAGAATATTTTCTTTATATAACTTATTTCCTTTTTATAAAAGACATCCCATGATAGTTATCCTTTTGTGATTGACTTGCTTCTCTTAGCATAGTCTTTGCCGGATTCATGATTATTATGCTTCATCATTATTCTTTATAGCTGTGTAGTATTTCATTGTATGTATATACCACAATTCGCTTAGTAGTTCAATGATTTGGAAAGGTTGTTTACATCTTTTTATTATTGTGAACAATGCTGCAATAAACACAAGTATGCATATGCCTATTTATATCACCGTATCTAGAAGTGGATATGTCTACATCTTAGTCTGATAGATAGCATCTGGGGGTCTTAAAAGAGCTTTTGAAGGACTCTGTAAGATGTGACAATTGATCTCTGTACATGTATAGAGCAAAAGAGAAAGAAGAAAACCGAAGAATCAAGGATGCAACTATTCTACAAGATTACTATTTCACAGAAATCCTAACCTTATCTATCCTGGAGCCAGAAAAAGTAGACCATACCCAGATATTGCTATTGACTAATCTAACCAGGGATGTAATAGCTGGTCCTGGATAGAATGGGAGACAAATGTAGAAAGAGCCTAAAAGTCTTAAAAAATGTCCAGACTCACTAGACCTGCTGGAGACCAGAGAAACCTCATAGACTATTGCTCTGGGAAACCCTCTAAACCTGGAAAACAAAAAGTCTACCATATGAGACCAAACAGTCAACATTAATCCTAAAGCAAAGATGAGAAGGTAAGGTTGGGAGAGTAGGGAAGTTACGATAATAAAAATGGAATAACCAGAACGGAAATAAGCAAAAAATCGACACACAGGAAAAATGTAACCAATTGTTATTTAACAGTATGCATTGAACTTGTCACATGGGAAATGTATCTGCTGTATAAAGTTTCACAAAACCATAATAAAATTACATTAAAAAGTAAAATGTTTACACTTGCATTTAACTGCTCACATGTGATGAGAAATCTGACAAGAGGAGAAAAGCACCCTCAAATTGTGTTCATAAGCACATTTTCATAGACGTTGTTAGAAGGTACTTTTCCAGAAGTAATCTCTGTGTCATAACACATCAATCCAGCTTCTTTTTGAATTCTTTAGGTGTGTGCTATGGTTTAGTTCATAGAGACCTTTATTACCTTACCATCAAATGGACTTTCAAGCAACCCTACTATCTTGGTGACATCCTGTTCATAGGTGTCATTTAAGTTATTAGTAACTTATTTAGCATGTAGGAATCATTACATATCCTAAAAACTGTAGTAGGCTACACCTGCGCTAAATAAAATGAGACAAACTCTGTGAAAATTTGAGGGTCTAGTGCTTTAATAAATATTCTAGAGGTCCAGTTGTCTAAGATGTATTTTGATAATGGACTCCAAAAGCAGTTTTCCTTCCTTGCACCTAAGAGGTGAACCAACTGTTGGATCTTTTTGGATTTGGGATGTGATCTAATATATCTGGGACAGTTACTTTAATGCTACTGATTGCCTTGAAAGTGTCATGGATCAAGACACAGATGGTGTAACTTGCAAAGCAAAAGAAAAGTTTGTGACTTATTATGAACTAATGGATTTAGAGATGACACATATTTTTGGGGGTCCCAATTCAGCCTACAGTAGTATCTACTATGCGCTCCGTAACTCAAAATTAACTGAATTTCTGGAAGAATGGATTTATATATTGAAGACTAAGTTATAGCATAGAGCTAGAAAACATTTTACATTATATGACAATCTTGAACTAGTGATCAATATGATCTACTCATCATTAGAGAAGTGCAAATCAAAGTCACAATGAGATACAATGTCAACCCAACAAAGATGGCAGTAACCCCAAAAAACGCAAAATATTAAATGCTGGAGAGGTTGTGCAGAGACCTGGCACTTACACACTACTGGAGGGAATATAAAACTGTACAACCACTGTGGAAATTGATTTGGCATTCCTTAGAAATCTAGAAATAGAAGTTCTGCACAATCCAGCAATACCAGTCTTTGGAATACATCTTAGAGAAATAAGAGTTGTCAGAGGGATAGATATATGCACACTGGTATTCATTACAGCACTGTTCACAACGATAATAAGATGGAAACAACCAAGGTGTCCATGAACAGATTAATAAATCAACAATTTATGGTGCATACGCATAATGGAATACCACACAATGATAAAGAACAAACACGAATCTGCGAGACACCTCACGGCATAGATGAGTCTGGGAGGAATTATGCTGAGTGACATTAGTCACTCACAAAATGAGAAATATTACATCAGACCACTATTACAATAACTCAAGAAATGATTTAAACATAGAAGAAAACATTCTTTGACGGTTACAAGGGTGCAGAGAGAGGGAGAAGGGAATTCACTAATCAGATAGTAAACAAGAATCAGCTTAGGTAAAGGGAATGACAATGCATGATTCAGCAAAAGTCAGCACAACTGTACTAAATCAAAAGCTAGAATTTTTCTGAAGGTAATCAAACACTTTAAGGGACGGAGTAGCTGGGGTTAAGTCCTGGAGACCACGGTTTCAGTGAACCAGTAGGTCAACTGGCATAATAAAGTTTATTAAGAACAAATTCTGCACCTCACTTTGGTGAGTGGGGTCTGGGATCTTAAAAGCTTGTGTTCTGCTGTTTATGATATGTCAACTGGTGCCAGCTCAACTGGTGCAACAGAGAAAGAATACCAAAGACACAAGAGCAAAAAGGGCCATGTAATCCAGAAGTTCCACCAACCAGAGACCAGAAAAACTAGATGGTGCGTGACTACAATGAATGACTTCCCTGACAAATAACACAACAGACAGTCCTTGACAGAGTGGCAAATAATAAAAATGTGGAGCAGAACTCAAATTCACGTAAAGATCAGATTTAATGGTCTGAGACTGGAGGAAACCCCAAGGCCATGCCCCTGACCAAGCTCTATTAACTGAGAACAAAAAGTACTCCCAAAAAGCCCACAGGAGAAGACCAAAGAGGAAAACAAAAGATATTATGCTCTTTATATCACAATAAATTGAATTATATTGAATTGTATTCCCTAAAATTATCTTTACCTAGAGACAGTTACAGAAACCCTGGTGGCAAAGTGGTTAAGTGCCACCTCTGCTCACCAGAAGACCGGCAGTGTGAATCCACCAGGCACGCCTTGGAAGCTCCGTGGAGCAGTTCCTCTCTGTTTATAGGGCCTCTAGGAGTCGGGATGGAGTTGATGGCAGTGGACTTTTTTTTTTTTTTGGATTTTGAGACAATAAAGGAAGTGTAAACAACCATAAGTACTTTTATTTTTTTTATTCCTCACAATATGGTAGACTAAAGCTGAGAAAATCGCTAATTAGAATGTTTTCTGTGTGACAACACTATCGTGTTTCACAAAGTCAACAAGCGGTTTCCCCTCCGTTGCCTCATTGTGAGTGTGGGTTTGAGAACCATATATCCACGGGGCTTAAATCATGGAGATAGATACCTAACACGTGTCAGTTTTGCTGTAGCCAGCATTAACTTAATGAAAAACCATTAAGGGAATAACTGCATTTTATACTTAAGTTCCTAAGCCTATATAGCACATTGCAAGTCATACAGCTGTTGACAACGTAGGAAGTGAGCAGACGCACATTCTCTTCCTGTCACTAGGAGGACATACTTTCAAAATAACTCTCTGGGACTCACAGTGCATTCTTCTTCAGACTAAAAATGGAAATTTTCTTTATGAGGCAGGTTAAATACAGGGCTATAAGTTAGCCAAGGCTGCTGGCTCAGTAATGGAAAAAGTTTCACCTTCCTGTGCTTGGTTGATTGGAACAGGCTCGCTAACTTCTTTGAAAGTGTTTCAGTGATTAATGCAAAGAAAGCACATAGATCAATTATCAGTGACTGCCATATACTCCAGATACGGGATCAGTGGCATGCATATTTGCTGACTGTAATCTAACGCATTTTTAAGCACTTACCTTCACGAAATTATTATATATCAAAAAATATCTCATAAAAGAACTTCTTATGATAGTAGGAACTCAGTGAAGATAGAGACGACATAATAACATGTGAGCCAGAGGCAAGACTTAGGGAAGAAATGGAAGATGTAATTAACCTTTAGGCCACTGGTGAAAATGTTAAAATATGTAAGAAAATGTAAGTGACAAAATGAAGACAAACACAGAATACTACTTATTACTGCATTAATATTAAGGCTAGTCAGTTTCCATCAGAGAACAATAACGTTTTCTAGTTCACTTTTAAGTATCTTTCCCTACTGGCCTCGTGCCCCTAAATTCTTATTACTCCTGTCTTATTTCCTACTTTATTTCTTCCTCTTCTTTCCTCACATGCAATTCTTCAAAATAATGGTCTGTGATTGCTGCTACACGTCTCTCGTTTCTGTTCTTCTCAACCCATTGTTCTTTTGCTTTAACACCCGTCATCAGTGAAATATTTTTCTTCAAGTAAGATAGTTATTGTAACATTGCCTTTAGACACTACAGAATTTGCCATAGTTAACAATCCATTTTTTAAAAGCTTAGTCTCTTTTCATTGGTGATATCATCTCTTTGTCTCTTTTACTGGATCGTTTCAAATTTATTATTTCTTTTTTAATATACTTCACAATTTTTGTTGAGTTCTGCATATTTGACAAAATCCTTCTAAGTCTGTGACAGTATGATTTAGTTATCAATGTTCTCCCACTTCGATAGCATTTTTAGTAATGCAGAGAGTTTAATCACAAGTAAAAAGCTATTGTGAACATTGTTGCAATGCAATCTCAATACAAATTCCAGTAACATTTATTGATGAGATGGAGAAACAAATTATCAGCTTTATTTGTAAAGGGAAGAAATCCTGAATAAGTAAAGCACTACTGAAAAAGAAGAACATACTGGGAGGCCTCTCACTACCTGACCTTGAAATCTATTACACTGCCACAGTAGTCAAAACAGCCTGGTATTGGTACAAAAGGAGACAGATAGACCAAAGGAACAAAGTCGAGACCCCTGAGATGCCACCACCCTCCTATGAACAACTGATATTTGTCAAAGGTCCTAAGATTTTGAACTGGAGTAAGAACAATCTGTTTAAAAAATGGTGCTGGCATAATTGGATATTTATCTGCAAAAAAATTGAAACAAGACCTGTATCTCACACTTTATACAAAATCAACTCAAATTGGATAAAAGACCTGAATATAAAAGCTAAAACGATAAAACTCATTCAAGGTAAAATAGGGTCAACAATGGACTTTTTGGTACGCAATACAGACAGACTTCAAAATCAGACAAACAAAACACATTCATCAGAAGAGAAAATAGATAAATCGGAATTAATAAGAATTGAACACTTCTGCTCATCCAAAGACTTCATCAAAAGAATTAAAAGACCACCGAGAGAACGGGAAAAAAATATTTGACAACTCTATGTCAGACCGACGCCTGATCTCTATACTCTATAAGGTTCTGCAAAATATCAATAAAGAAAAAGGCAAATCATCCAATGAAGCGATGGGCAAAGGAGATAGACAGACAGTTCTCTAAAGAGGAGATCCAGGTAGTCAAAAAAAACTCGCAGACATGTTCACGATCATTAATTATTAAAGAAATTCAAATCAAAATGAGAATGAGATACCATCTCACCCCAACGAGGTTGGCCATGATCCAAAAAACACAAAACAATAAATGATGGAGAGGCTGTGAAGAGATTGGAACTCTCCTTTACTGTTGGTGGGATTGCAGAATGGTGTAACCTCTTTGGAAAGCAATTTGGCATTACCTTAAAATAATGGATATAGTTATACCATTTGACCCAGTAATTTCTCTGCTCAGAATATATTCTACAAAATCAAGGCCATTCACACCAACTGATATATGCATAAGAATGTTCATTGCAGCACAGGCCACGATAACGAAAATTAGGAATCAACCCAACAACAGAAGAATGGATGGGTAAACTTTGGTATATATACTCAATGGAGTACTATACACTGATAAGGAACAACGATGACAGCAGGAAACATCTCTCAATTTGGTCTCAACTGGAGGGCATTATGCTGAATGAAACTAGTCAGTGACAGAAGGACAATTATTATATGAGATCCCTATGATAAAAAGTTAAAAACACACTCATATATAATAGAAAAGACTCTTTGACGGCTACAAGGGTGAGGAGGGTGGGAGGGCAGGTGGACGAGGGGCAAGGGTTTAGATTAGATAGTTGTTAGAAATTTTCTTGGGTGAAATTGGTGACAATACATATTATTAAGAAGAACAATATTAACGGGACTTTGATACAACTTGTGTACTCATCCTCTCTTAACCCAGTATTGTAAGCACAGAGTATGTACACTTTCATTTTTTATTTAATGAAAAAATAAAATAAAACAAAATGAAATAAAAAAGTGAAAAGTTAAAACACAAAATTGTGAAGTTAAATGATGGTTCCTGAATTTGGCTAAGATTCAGAGTTAAGCTAGCACTGGAAGCTGGCCTTGGAGATGAAACAAATTTCACAAAATATCTGATGAATTATTTATTCATATATTTTATTCAATGAAAGTCTACTGATTGAATTACAGAGACTGTTCATCTCTGCAAATAAACTGAACCCTTTTCCAAGGAAATAATATTGCAGTTCCTTATAGTTCTTCAGTTTAGTCTTGTGTACTGGGGCAACCAGATCAGAAGGCACATTCAGAAGCACCAATTGCTCACCACTTATGTGGCATGTGTACTTGTAAAACCAGTAGATGATCTTCCAAAATGCATCTGTCAGTTTGTCTTACTGTCGTGGTCTGGAGGCTGTTGTCATGATGGCAGCTATGCCACTGGTATTTCAAATACCACAAGGTCACCCATGGTAGACAAGTTTCAGTGGACTAAAGAGACTAGGAAGAAGAACCTAGCAATCTACTTCTGATAAAATGGGCTACTGAAAACCCTGTGGATAGCAGCAGAACACTGATATAGTGCCAGGAGATGAGCACCCTCAGGTTAGAAGACACTCAAAAAGAAAAAAAAAAAAAAAGGAAATGTATAACTTCCTCAAAGTGCAGTTGACCTTAATGACATGGATAGAGTAAAGGCTTCTGGATCTTTGTTTGCTGATGTGGTGTAACTCAAACGAAAAAGACCAGCTGCAAACATTTATTAATAATTTAAATGTGGAATATACAATTTATAAATCTAGGAAATTTGTAAGTCATCAAAAATTAAGTGGAGCACATCAAGATTGGTGCTCTACACATTAATGAACTGAAATGGACTTGTGTGGACCATTCTGAGTCGGATAATCGTATGTTCTACTATGCCAGGAATGAGGAATTGAATGGGATGGCATTGCATTCATCATCAATAAGAACCTTTCAAGATCAGTTCTGAAGTACAGTGCTGTCAGTGAGATAATATCCATATGCCTATACCAAAGACTAGTTAGTACAACTGTTATTTATATTTATACACAAGCCGCTACTGTCAAAGACAAGGAAACTGAAGATTTTTATGAATCTCTGCAGTCCGAAGTTGATCAAGCATGTAAATCAAGATGTATTGATAATCATTGGTAATCAGAATATGAACGCTGGGAATAAAGAGGAATCTGTGGTTGGAAAACATGGCCATGATGATGGAGACAGTGCTAGAAATCACATGATAGACTTTTAGCAGGACCAGTAACTTTTTCATTGCAAATGCTTTTTTCAAAATATAAATAGTTCACAAGAAGGAAAACACAGAGATTGAATGGTCTACATCAGTGAAAAGAGACAATGGAAAAGCTCAATATCATTGATCAAACAAGGCCAGGGGCCAACTGCAGAATCCATCAATTGCCCATATGCAAGTTCAAGTTGAAACTAATGAAAATTAAAACAACGATTCTACAGACAAAATACAACCTTGAGTACATCTCACCTGAATCTGGAGACCATCTCAAGAATTGATCTGACACACTGAACACTGATGAACGAAGACCAGTTGAATTGTAGGATGGCACCAGGGACAACGCACATGAAGAAAACAAAAGGTTGTTAACAAAAGAAAAGATCAAAATAATATTTCATAAGAGTCTCTGAAGCTAGCTCCTGAATGTAAAGTAGCGAAAGGGAATATAGGAAATGACGACATGAAGGAGCTTCAAAGGGAAGCTCATAAAGGCAATGTAAAGTATTAATGATGAAATGTGAAAGTCCTGAACTTAGAGAACTGAAAGAGCTGAATATGTTTGGTATTTGTCCAGCTGAAAGAACTGGAGAAAAATTTAAACCTCAAGTTGCAATTTTGTAGGATTCTGTCGGAAAATACTGAACAATACCGGATGCAAAAGAAGAAAATGGAAGAAATATTCAGTCATTGCACCAAAAAGCCTTGGTCACCATTCAACTATTCAATAGGTAGCACATGATCAAGAACTGATGATACTGGAGGAAAAGGCCACGCTGTATTGAAGGTATTGGTAAAAAATAAGCCTCCAAGAATTGACAGATTACTAACTGAGATGTCTCAACAAAGATCTGCAGCCCTGCAGATGCTCTGTCTTTTACTCCAATGAATTTGCAAATCTGGCCAGCCGACTGAAAGATATTCATATGTGTAGCCATTCCAAAGACTAAAAGCTAAGAGAATATGGAAAGTTTTGAAGAATATGACTAATATCATGGAGTCCTGATAGTACAGTGGTTAAAATTTAGGCTGCTCACCAAAAGCTCAGCAGCTGCTGCTTGGAAACCCTATGGAGTTGTTCGACTCTGTCTTCTAGGGTCACAGTTATTAAGTTGGAATTGACTTGACCGCTTTATTTGGGGGTGGGGGGTTACTATTAGAGATATCATCGCTGGTGTCAGTTGCATCTTGGCTAAAAGCAAAGGAAACCATAAAGATATTTACCTGTGTTTTATTAATCATGCAAAGGTATTTGACTGTGTTCATCCTAAGAAATTTTGGGTAACATTCAAAGAATCAGAACTCCAGAACACTTAATTCTTCTCAGAAGAACATGGATGTATACTGAGACAGCTTTTTCAACAGAGCAAGAAGATTCTGTGTTGTTTAAAATCAGGAAAAGTGTATTAGGGTTGTATCTTTTCATCACACTTAATCAATCTGTATGGTGAACAAATAACCCGAGAAACTGGGCTACATGAAGAAGAAAGTGGCAGCAGGTTAGGAGGAAGATCCATTAACAATTTGCAATATGCAGATAACATAACCTTGCTTTCTGAAAGTGAAAAAGACTTAAAGCACTTCCTGACACAGACCAAAGACAATAACGTTTGGTACGGATTACACCTTATCATGAAGTGAACAAAAATCTGCGTAACTGGACCGGTAAGAAACACCATGTTAAACTGAGAAAAGATGAAAGTAGCCAAGAATCTCACTTTACTTGTGCACACAATCAATGCTCATGGAAGCAGCAGTCAAGGAGTCAAACAACATACAGTGTTTTGCAAATGTGCTGCAATACTTCTCTTTAATGTGCTGAAAAGCAAAAACCTAACAGAGGAGCAAGGTGTGTCTGACCTAATGCACGGTATTTTCAGTTGTTTTCTCTGTGTGCAAAAGTGTGGCAATGAACAAGAAACATCAAATCAGAATTGACGTCTTTGAAGTTCTGTGTTGGAGAACAAAATTGAATATATTGTGGGCTGCCAAAAGAAGGAACAGGCGAGTCTCTGAAGAAGTGCAGCCAAAGTGCTCCTCGGAAGAGAGGATGGCAGGACTCCAGGAGTACTCTAGACATATTGTCAGGAGGACTCTCACTGAAGAAGCACTCCATGCTTGGCAAGTGGGGGATCAGCAAAAAGGAGGAGGACCCTCACTTGGGTGGGTTGACACAGCGGCTGTGACTATGAGCTCACACATTGACAAGATTATAAGAATGGCACAGGACCAGTTCTCTGGTACACATGCTACCTATGAGTAAGAAGTGACTCAACAATACCTAGCAACAGCAGGCATTGTTAACATTTTCTAATGAACACATAAACTTGCAATGCATGCATAAACTTTCATCTATTCTTCAGGATAACTTTAAAACAAATAACCTGCGTGTAACTTTAAAGAAAACATCCTATATACTTACTGATACTTTTATATAGAGAAATTCCAAGTAACAAAAGACACATTTCAGATATTCAGCATGACTAATTATCACCTAATGTACAGATGCATTTTTATTACTGTTCTAATTTTCAAATAAATTAAAAAGATTTTCTCAAGGGTAACTGTGAGACCCGTGGACTGATTAGCAGAAATAATAATATATGGAGCTATATTAGTTGCCAACTGATATGAACATTATAGCTGAAAAATGAATGTTTTTGAAAGTATCATAGTGTTCATTTACTAAGAGCAGTGATGGACCTTTACAAAGTGCTCAAAACAAAGCAGTAAGCAAAAGAATAAACTAAGCTTGTTCCCAGTTACTGTCTTATGATCTTGTGATTGCCCTAAATGATTACAGATGTTATTTTCAAAGAATAAAAATCCCCCCTCCCCAATATTTCCCTGATGAATGCAAGGCATCTGAGATCATTTGGATTTCACTCATAAAGAAAATCTCACACTGACTGAATCTGAAAAGGAACATTACAAATAGATCTCTTTCAATCTGAATCAAATGCCGAAGGCTTGCGATGAGTTCTTCACCTTCTTGAAGTGATGATCCTTGAAACATTTAAGTTTTCTGAGCATATTGTAATGGGTATTTACATCTTATAATTTACTTCAATGTTCCTTGTTAGAAAAAAAAGTGATTACTTTAATTATAGCAAAAGAAATGATTGAATTGAGCAGTACACTGCCTACTGTTTGAGAAAGTACAGTTTCACAGATCCAACTGTCACTGAAAAAAGTTAGTAAAGTACAGATAATTTATTGTATATAATTGTGGAAATTACTTGGGTTCCTAACCCAATTCACTGAGTCTATCTCTACTCAAAGAAATTCTATAGGAAAAAGTAGAACTGCCCCATGGTGTTTCCAGGGAACACCTGGGTGATTCAAGCTGCCAACCTTTTGGTTGCATAAACAGGTGTATTAGAAGTTATTTAGTGAGAAACTTTGGATTTTAACAATGTCACCCTACTTTTGAAGCTATCTGTTGTTGACTCTGAGTCCTTAAGTGGTGCAAATGGTTGCAAGCTATGCTGCTAAAGGAAAGGTTGGATCTTTGAGTCTACCCAGAAGTACATTGGAAGAAAGGTTTGGTGATCTACAATCAAAAAATCAAAAATTTAAAGCCACGTGAAGTGCAGTTCTATTTAGACACATAGAGCACCGACTCAGCTGGAACTGACTAGGTGGCAACTGGTGGCTATTTACCCTCAAAATTTACACAGCTAAGAAGTTATTAGCTAATATGCCCAAATTGTTATGCTGGTCTATATTTTAAAAATGAATTATTCTTGAAAACAAATTAAAATTTAAAGAAATCTTCACACAAGCTTTGAAAAACACATGTTTTAGTATAGTGGCATTTCAACTGTTATAATCAAGAGAAAAACTTTGTAATTGGCCCCCCAAAACACATTTATTTAATCACTTATGATGTTTTAAATTTCCTCTTTAGAGTGTGCAAAAGCTGCACAATAAATAAGGAAGGAGGGAGAAAGCTTGATGTCTTTGAATTGTGGCGTTGGCAAAGAATATTAAATACACCATGGAATGCCAAAAGAAGGAACAGATTTGTCTCAGAAGAAGTACACCCAGAATGCTCATTAGAAGCAAGTGTTGGGAGACTTAGTTTCACATACTTTGGACATGGTATCGGGAGAAACCAGTACTTGGACAAGAACATCTCATTTGGTAGAGACTCTGTAAAAAACAGGAGGATTCTCAACATTATATACTAACACAGTAGCTGCAAAGAAAGGCTCAAGTATAATGATTGTGAAGATAGGACAGCACCTGGCAGTGTTTTGTTTAGTTCTGTTGTACATAAACAGGAGAGCTATGAGTTGGAACCCACTGAATGGCCCCAAACAGTAGCAATACATCTTTCTGACATATACTCTCGGTATTGTGTGCATTAGAAAACATAACCATTAAACTCGTTGTTGCTGAGAAAATTCTGACTCATAACAACCATACAGAACAGAGGAGAACTGCCCCTATAGGTTTTCCTAGGTGCAGCTAGTGGATTCCAACTTCCAGCCTTTTGGATAGCAGCTATAGTTCCCATCAGTGTTCCCTAAAACATACACGAAGTCAAAATGATAAAGATTTAATTGAGATCCTCAGAATACATCACAATATTTGGTGGTGAAAAATAGCTTATTGTAAGCTGTTTACTAGACCTAGGTTCCTAAATTACCCAAAGAAACCTAGAGCTCTTAATTGAGCTTTCTAGCCAATTACAGTTGTAAAATGTGCTAAGAGAGCTTTGTTCCTTCATTGGAATCTCAGGAAAAATATTTCATTCACAAATCTATGAGTGAATAAGAACTGAAAACTCTGTTAGCAAGTTGATTCAGACTCTTAGCAATCCTACATAGGAGGCCAAAAGCCAGCCATGTGCCATAGGAGAGAGTAGAACTATTTTATATGGTTTTCAAGGACTGGCTGGTAAATTTCAACTGCCTGTCTTTTGGTTAGCAACCTATCTGTCATCCACTTTGCCACCATGTCTCCAGATCTATGAATGATATTTTTTAGAGTTATACACTGACAGCTGCTGAGCTCGTTCTACGTAGCATTGGAGATGACTCTTGAAAGGCAAAATATGAGATGCAGATACAGATATTCTGATGCATGGTGCCACAGACCTGGGTGAATTCAGCCAAGAAAAATGCAAAAAAAAAACCAAACCCATTGCTGTAGAGTCAATTCTGACTCATTGTGATCCTATAAGACACAGTTGAACCACTCCATTTAGTTTCCAAGAAACATCTAGAAGATTCAAACAACCAGGACTGCATGCTGTAATCTATAATGATAAAATTTGAAATATTTGGTCATCCCCATTGAGCCTGAGGAGATTTATTGCATTGCCTGAAAGTTGGTGTTTTAACATAAAAAGTTGCATGACAGACTCAGAAATGGTCAAAGAGAAATTAAAAATAAACATCCCTTACTTCTAGATCAGTGTTGTTTGTTTTTCTTCTTACTACTCAAAATGATGGGTCAGTTTAAAAAAAAAAATCATTTACTTAAAAGCAAAAGGGCTTTATAGGTTGTTTTCAGCCTAGGAACAATTGTAGAATTTTGCTTCATATCAACATAACTCTCACTACAGCACTCTGTGTCCAGAAGGAAAGTAAACTTGTATGTCAACTTTTCTGAATTCATTAAGGAGGTCACTGCACCATTTCCCATTTAGTGTGTAGATATTTCCAAGGGAAAACTGTCCACCCAAGGAGATACAGAAGTTAAGGCTTAATTTTCAAGCTAGGCACAGAGGAGGACTCATTTTACTGTTGCTGATGCTGGCTTTTCTGATTCAATTTCTGAAATCACTTTTATATTATGATGTTTGCAAAATACGTTATTTACCAGATACAGGTAATGACATCCAGGAAATTATCCCAGTAGAAGAGAAATAATTGTGTTGCCTACTGCACATTGTTTATGAAAAAATCCTTCCTACAGGTGATGACCTGCATCAACTTCAGGAAGAAATGTAGAAATATGATTCAACATTGCCCTGCTAGCCAATATCATGTAGCAATTTCTTGTCTTATGTTGAAGGAGTATCATGAAAGAAAAAATAAAAAAAAAAAAAAAGCTAATGTCTATCAGAAGAGTGTAGCCAATTTAAAAGTTTTTCATGTGGTAGATACGGACATTTTTTATCTTGAATTATTCTCCATTCTGTTTCTTTGTGACTCAGTGCCTGGTGTAGCATATCTTTTTTCAATACACAGATCCCATTCTCTATATGTACAGGAAAAGTTTTTAAATGCAAATACATTTCTTAACAAAAATATTAAGGAGTTCACATAAAAATTTAATGACAGTTGCTTGTTAAAATATATTTAAGTAGAATGTGAAATTTATTATTAAAGATGTATGACAAATATGTGGACTTTTTCCTTTCATGAGAGTTTCACTTAGTTGTTTTATTGGTGATATATTTAATATAAGAAAATGGTACTATGTATGATTGTTTTTGATGGGTCACATTGACTGCTCTTATTAGGTATCACTTACTTTCTGGGTTACTATAGCTGATCACACACTATAGAGACTCAGGACTTTCTACAGGTGGTTGTGCCGAACTAGATTGCTCCAAGGTCCTGCTTGCTTACCTGGGATAAGTGCCTTTTAAAATAAATAAATAAATAAATAGATAAAAAGAAGAAGAAAGAAAAGTGATCCTTTACGTACCAATGTTTCTACTATGCAGCCCTAGAACAAATTCACCTGAGTGACCGTATTTCATTTGCTTTTGTGTATAGATTGGAAAGATATTTCTCACTTTAAACATTATTAGTTTTACCCTAAAAATACAGCAACATTTCTGGATAATAGACATGTTTACCTAGCTATACTGCCTCAAGGCTACACTGCCTACAACATACAGAGACCATCAAATGAGATCATTATTCTTTGTAACAGTCCTATCGTAAATATTGACTCAAATGCTGCTGTTAGGCTTCAGTAAAAAGTAGGTCAGTGTCCTTGCATAATGTGTTTTCCACTTTATTCTCTGAATTCCTTAGTATTAGCCTCAAAACTCCTACTCTTGTTGGATCATATAAAAACTGGGATCAAAGCAGATCAGTCATATTTCAGTCACATTTACTGAAGAAAATGGAATATAAGATATACCTTTATACCAGAGTAATGTGCATCTGAAAAGGAATCTTTGTAAAGCAAGACACAATTCATTACTACTTTGATGATCTTAAAAGTGGCATTTCATCTTGTATTTTTTACACTTTGGAACCTATTCAGTTAGTCTAATCCAAGTTGCTATGAGTCAGAATAGATTTGACAGTAGGGAGTTTTTACTTGTTTACATGATTATGAACATCAATTTAATATATTGGATAATTGCTTTAAAAAACCTAGATAATCCATTTTTCAAACATTATGTAAAACAGTCACTTAGAAAATTTTCCTTCTGCAGACAACCTGGAGCACTGGTGATACCACGTTTTCAAGCTCGGCTCCTAACCAAAAAGTCAGCAGTTTGAATCTACTGTTGTTTCCTTGGAAATCCTACAGGTCACTACAAGTGAGAATATACTCAGTAGAAAGTAGTTTATTTTATGATATAGAAAGTATGTAAGCAACTAGGATAACATCTTTGTGATTTTTTACTTCCTATTGTCTCCTTTGTTTTCTTCGTAATTTTTCTATTTTTCTGTGTTTTCTTCCTTCTTTTTTTCCTAGAAAATTGTGTCTATAAATTGCTCATAAAAATCTTCCCATTGGATTAAAAGCAGCATACCTATTAGAAACTAACCAAGTCTGTATAAAATAATATCATCTACAGTTACAGACATGTATTGACAAAAACATAAATCCTTCCTTTCCAGGCTTAATTTTTAGTTGGAAAGATGATACATTGGTATGCTAAAGCCATTTAGAATACAATATTGTTTATTATGTTTTTATCTACCTGGAATTCTATATATATTGGAACATGTCAGGTTGAAATCAAGATAGAAAAACTTTCTAGGTACAAACACAATAAACATATGCTTTTTCTTACCAGCTATTTAAATAACATATACACCAGATCAAAAACAGATTCTATGAGACTATTTTTATACAGAGGTCAACACAAAGGGTAAATGATGAATCATAAAATTCAGATATTTGGAATCTCAGACCAAAAACTAAATAAATAAATACCCCATTGCCATTACGTCAATTCCTATGGTTAGCACAAACGGTGAAGTACTCAGCTATTAATTGGAAAGCTGGCAGTTCAAAGTGACCCAGTGGCACCTCAGAAGACAGGCCTGTCAATCTGTTTTTGAAAAGTTACAGCCTCAAAAATCCCATGGTGCAGTTTTACTCTGTGCACTTGAGTTGGAATCTACTCAAGGAAACTAATGACAGCTAGAATAAAGTTCACTTGATTTGTTTTTGTTGAGTAAAGTTGTAGACCTGAAACTTTTGTTTCTGAAACAAAACATTCATAAGTGATTGTTCAGTAGCAATAAAAGACTAGTAGTATTTCAGATATGGGAAGATCTCATTACATAGTCTTGAATGCAAAAGTCTGTAAACTATGAAATTCAATGGCTCCATAAATCAATTCCTGAAGAAAACTGCCAAGGGTATATATTGATGATTTATGTATCTTTAAGCATATGCAAAAGGCTGGACTCCTGGGATCTTATTATATAAAGGAATTTGTGGTATGCTCATCAATCCAACTATTACTTTTGTTCATCCTAAACATTCATGACTATACACTCAGGATTTATACATGTGATGTGTTTTGATTAATGTTACTACTTAATTTGTTTTATTTGGCCTGCATTTCTTCCCCCTACGCATACCCCACTGTGTTAAAATTCTCTAAGGTGCACAGTTGGAGGAACATTTCAAAAGACAGTTTTTATAGTATTTATTTTCTTTTAGATGCTTGATTCTCTAGTAGTACACTATGCATCAGATAGAGTTTTACGAGGAAACTACACACCAAATTTATTGCCTTTGAGTTGAGTCCAACTCATTGTGACCCTGTATGACAGAGTAGACCTGCCCCACAGGGTTTTCAAGGAAGCAATCTTTACAAAAGCAAACTGTCACAACTTTGTCCCCCAGAGCAGCTGATGAGTTTGAATTGTTGACCCTTTGGCTGGCTTAACCACCACACCACCAGGAGTCTTTTTGATCAAAAGGTCAACACCAATCTGTAGAGTGGGTAGTAAGTATCTTTAAAAGAAGCACGAGAAATAATGCCTCAAATATTTATTTGACAATGGTGCATGTAAGTTTCCAAACTCTCACTTATTGTCACATTAATTTAAATTTGTCAGTTACCAAATATCTTATACAGAAATCTCAGTGTTTTGCAGTTTGGTACATTGCCTGGCTTTCTTTGCTAAACTCTTGGAATGAGGCCCATTTAGATTTCCCTAAGTGATTTCCCCAGGCTTTGAATCACTCTTCAAACAAAAATAAAATATAGCAGCTTTCTTAAAAGTAACAAAACTTCAATGTGTTAATATAGACACATGAATGTGAATGTTTGTTGTAGCACAGTCCACAATAGTTAAAAGATGAAATCAACCCAGATGTCTGTCAATAGATGAATGGATAAGCAAACTATGGTACATATACTCAATGGAACACTATGCTATGATAAAAACACAATGACGATTTTAGAGAACGTTTCATAACATGGTCGAAATCATACTGAGTGAAATCAATCAGTGTCAAAAGGACAAATATTGCATGTGACCCTTGTTATAAGGACATAAAAATAGAATTAGCTATAGAAGAAAATACCTGTGTTGGCTACAACAGTGAGTGGGTGAGGGTTTATCATAGATGAGAGAATTGATAGATGTTAGAAATTTTGTTCTTTTATTGTAATAAATAACAGTTAAAATAGAACAGAAGGGATGAGTGTGCCTTCACTTATCAGGGGGAGCAGTAGGAGTCGCACATAGAGAGGCATGCAAATTTAAACTAGATTGTACACTTTCACTCAATCACAATAAACAAACAAAATAAAATAAAATAAAATAACAATTAAAAAATACTACTTTTACCCACAAATGGTACTTTTAACATATTTTGATGTTGCCAAAAAATGACTAGAAACAAAGTCACAATATCTTAATTCTTCAAATAGAATAGGTGTAAGTGAGTAATGGTATTTTTCGTCTAAAGCTAGCTCAATTTTTCTTTTCCTCCTCATTCGGGCTTTCTGATTTTAACATTCCAATTTTGATAGAGGGACACATTTTTTACTTATTGCTCAAGTAAATTTCCTATCAACTTTAATTTATCCCAGTTTTAATTAGGTAAAAAGAATCAAATCACAGCAATATAAAAAGGAAGTCCGATGTCATCTTTTACCCCTAAGCCTCCTGCCAAGAGGATAGGAAAAATACCAAAAAAAAAAATAAAAAACAAAAAAAAGTTACTTTACAGCAACTTGTGAAAATTCTTAGTGATAAATTTGCAAGGATCAGACTGTACTGCTAATAACATATGACTGTCTGAATTTCCTGTTTTCGTTGTCTCAGAAAGGGATATTTTTCATGATGTCATCTGATATCACATGATGTTAAAAATATTAGCTATCCTACCAGAACATGTTTTTGTACAAAATCAAAAATCTTCAGGGCTTTGGAAGATAGAGTCCATAATCCTCTAATTTTGAGGGGGGTGGAGGGCACATTTGTTTTAAGTTACAGTGTTAGTGGTTTCTACTAAAGTACTAAAAGTTCTACACTCTACTGAAAATATACATTAGTGATAAAACATAAAAAAATGAAATCAGTTTCAAGTTATAGAGGTTAAGAGCTATGGGCTGCTATCCAAAAGGCCAGCAGTTTGAATCCACCATCCAGTCCCTGGAAACGCTATGGGGAAGTTCTGCTCTGTCCTATAGATTCCCTGTGAATTTGAATGAACCTGATAACAGCAGGGCTTTTTTGCTTTGAGTTGTATGTATTTACTACTGAACATGTTCCATGAATCTGACATTGTGCTCTGTGCTTTGCAAAATACATTTCTAATCCAGTTATAAAGATCAAAATAACATACAAAAAGTTAATGCGTGTAATCAGTAAAGTACTGATAATGCGTGTGAATACACACACACACACACACACACACACACACACACACACACACAGGCATATATACTCAGAAAGCCAAACCCACTGCCATTGAGTTGATTCCAATTCACAGTGATCCTATAGGATGGCATGGAACTGCTCCATAATTTCCAAGAAGTACCTGGTGGATTCGAACTGCTTACTTTCGGTTGGCAGAAGTGGCACTTACCCACTATACCACCAAGATTTCCTGTGTATGTGTTAGTATTGAAAATTGACAAGATCAAGATGGCTAGAGAGATGAGGAATTTTCAGGGAAAAATTTGATATTGCTGATATAAAAATAGTGAATACTGGTAAATATTGAATAAAAGAAGTTACACTGTAATTTTTCTGTAACCATCTCTTACCCCAGTCATTGAAGCATCTTTTAAATTGTATCTATTATAAAAGCTAACAGTTCAAGTTCATAAGGCACTCCTTGGAAACTCTTTGAGGCAGTTCTACTCCATATAAAGGGTTGCTGTGAGTCACAACAGACTAGATGCCAATGAGTTACAGTTACGACTATCCATCATATGCAGTGAACTCCGGGGACAGAACAGTTAAGTACTTGGCTGTTAACCAAAAGGAAGACGGTTCCACCCACTCAACGACTTCACTGGAGAAAGACCTGGTTCAGAGTGCAACGAGAACAGCAAGTACCCAGGGGAAATATCGAAGTCAGATCTCCCCAATTTTAGCACCCAGGGGCAATGTCTAATTTGTGCTCCACTCCCAATTTCAAGATGTGTAGACCTTGATGGTGGCAGAAATGCCTTCCTTCCTCTTGTCCAGCTATATTAGTCATGTGCCTTTCATATTTTTGGTGCTTCAGAATGGCATCCCATACCTCATCTGGCACCCTATTGGACCGGCACCTGGGGCCACGTGTCTCCTCCTCCTGCCCTCCTCCCCACTATACTTCTGACCTGGTGATACGGTTTCATAAAGGTTGCAGCCCAGAAAACCCTATGGGGCACTGCTGCTCTGTCACATAGGGTCAATATGAGTTAAAAATCTACTCCAAGCACCTAACAACATTTATCCTGTCCACCACTAATTCGTCAGTTTGTTGTACTGTTGTGGTTTCTGTGTTGCTATAATGCTGGAAGCTACGTCACCAGCATCTCAAATACCAGGAGGGTCACCCACGGTAGGCATGTTTTAGTGGGGCTCCAAGACTAAGTCAAACTAGGAAGAAAAGTATCTTAACCTATTTCTGAACAGCCACAAAAATTATATGCGTCGCAACAGAATGTGGTCTCATAAAGTATGAGAAGACGAGCCCTCTAGGCTGGAAGGCACTGAAAATACTCTGGAGTGCAACAATTAACATGAGCACGTCAACAGTTATGAAGATGTCACAGAACTGAGCAACATGTTCTTCTGCTGGACAGGGGGTCACAGCCAGTCAGAGAGGCCTGGAAAGCAGCTGACAACAACAAATGTATCCATTGAATAACAACTTGTAGTATTAAAGATCGAAACTGATCATGCCATGTTCATTTTAAGGTACTTGTTTTCTCTCTGCTGATTGTAAGATAAAATCCAAACACTTAAGTCAAAAAAAAGAAAGGTCACTTACTAATTTACTGCCTTCTAAGCGTTCAGTTCTACTTTCTTGCCACTCTGCTAGTTATTCTTCAAGATTTTTCTCAAACGGAATCTTCACTGGCAAAGCACACTTGGCTAAAATCCATGACTCTCTCTTCAGTTTTCCTAGCCTTTATATAAGATCTATATTATAATAACTGGGAGCATAGTAGTTAAGTCTATAGCTGCTAGCCAAACGGTTGGCAGCTCAAATCCACCAGGCACTCCTGGGGAACTCTGTGGGGCAGTTCTCCTCCCTACTATACGACTGCTGTGAGTCAGAATTGATTCATAAGGTTTGGCAATGGGTTTGGTTTTTTTAGTTCAATGCATTCCAAAATAGACATGCATGTATTTCCTTGATTTCAAGAGCTATCAACGGTCCAGCGTGACATATAATGTGTTTTCCTTTTGTTACAGTGGAGCTGCTCTTTATTATTTAACATGTCAATGAATATCTTTTGCCAACACCTTAGCTGGTGGGAAGGAGATTCTCTTAAAAGTTCTGTCAGGCTGAGGCTGAGAAGAATGAAGATAGAAACGTAAGAAAGGAGAGCGTACCACAGACTATTGTTTTCTTTCTTTTTCTTTCTCCTACATTTGTATCAATGTATAAGCATGCAAATTACGCACATATCTGGTATTTTAGAATATCAGTTTATTGTAACATTGTATTTCTAGTATTTTCCTTTAAAACTTTCAATTTACCTTCCAACCTTCAAATCAAGGCCTATAATTAATACAGATTTGAAATATAAACTTTTAAAGGTAATATACTTTTTTCAATGTCTGTTTGTAAGAGAGTTTCCAGTAAAGAGTTGGGAAGATGTATTTTCTTTATTGAGCTCCATTCAACCAACTCCTCTTCTGGAAATAAACAGAGAACAGTCGGTTCACCGTGTCTGAAGCTGCCAGTTCCAGAACGAGCAAGAACAGACATAATGTGATTATGAGAACTCAGAGCATTTAGGACATACAGCTGAATCCCACACAAACTACCAGCCAAGGGGAAACCAAAGGGAAATGTTGCTGGAAGCCCTACTAATAGGGATTTACAACAATGGAGCTTCTCCATGCGTGTTGCTGTGGTGAGGTGGATCTCAAGGCCAAAAAATGAGGCTTTCTGTGATCACAGATACTGCCAGCATTTTAGCTCATTACCTCTAAACAAGTCTTCAATAATATACCATTAATATTGTCAGGTACTTAGCAAATTAAAGCATTTGGCAACATTGTAAAGATTTTTCTAGTCAAGGGAATTGTCTCAAATCATTTCTACTTCACCGTAGATAAAATGTGAGATGTTACAAAGAAATCCTTTTTATGACACAACGGCCTAAATTAGTTCTAAAGTGTATCTAGCACGATTAATTTAATGCTGTTTAGTGTGGTAAACCTAAAAGTCAGAAAGAAAGAATTGACAATGTTTTTTTTTTCCCCACATTTGACTTTTTATAAAGAAAATGTTTAAGTGTGTACAAGCCATGTTTAGAGTGTGTATACGAAGTCTGACATTTAAGTCCATGCACTTAATTGTTCTGCATGCTACATACCTCATTGCTGAACATCACTAAAGTTACTTTCAAAATACACCCCTTGGAAAGCTATGCACCCATGCCAGCACCTAGTCCACCCTTCAAAGCAATTCTGGAACTCTTTCTGGAATGGACGTTACACTCGCTGTCACAGTGACAATTTCTTGAATTTAATTTTATAGTTGTTTGTGAGGGAATTTTCAGTTAGTAAACAAATAACTGTATTGGAACACCCTCCCTACTAACCTGATCTAGTCCTCAATGACTTATTTCTTTATCCAAAGATAAAGGAAATACTGAAAGGAAGACATTTTGATGACATTCAGGACATCAAGGGTAATACAACAACAACTCTGACAGCCACTTCATCAAGAAAGATCCAAAATTGCTTTGAAGACTAGGCACAGGTGCTGGAGCATAGTTTCCCAAAGGGAGCACTTCGAAGGGGACCATGGTGATATTCAGCAAAGAGATATGTAGCACTTTTTTTAGGATCAGTTCACAAACATAATCAGCATTCCTTGCATGCACGCATACACACACACACACACACACACACACACACACACTAAGTATGTATTCACCTGGAATTCCTCTATTGTAGAACAATATTATTCTATTAAATCAGGAACTCCCAGATCATCTTCCAAGTATAGACAGGACAGTTAAACCTGTTAAACTGGAATCTACTTACACAGTTTCTCTGTATCAGAGAAAACGATTTGGCATTGCGTGCCTCAACTAAATAGCTGTAAAGGGAGATCACAAGTCCCTAAGTCAAGAGAAACAGTACAACTTTAGTACCAAATGCCAGGAAGATGCACAGGGTTGGGAACCTACTTCAACACTTACAAATAGAAGTATAACCCAGGAGGAATCCAATTTCCCCTTAACGGAACACATGGAGCCAGTAAAGATCACTGTCCAGGCAGCTGCATGTCCAAAGAAAATAGGACAGGAAACTACCCCTGCAGCAGATTTCATTGTTGCTTTATGGTTGTGAGCATTGAACTGGTGAAAAAGTAATTCAGTACAGTATTTTTCTATACTGCAAGTGAATCAGGTTTTAATTGACAAGTTTTTTAGGCATGCAAATAATTAAATAAATAAATAAATAAAACCACCACTGAGTGGATTCCAACTCATAAAGACCTTATAGGGAAGAATAGAATTGCTCCATAGAGTTTCTAAGGAATGCCTGCTGGATTTGAACTGCTGACCTTTTGGTTAGCAAATGTTACACTTAACCACTACAAAAACCCATGCTTCCATGCAAATAATAGCTGATGTTTATTGGAAACCCTGGTGGCGTGATGGTTAAGTCCTATAGCTGCTAACCCAAAGATGGGCAGTTCAAATCCACCACAAGCTCTTTGCAAAATTTGTGGGGCTGTTCCACTCTGTCTATGGGGTCACTATGAGTCGAAACTGACTCAGCAGATTATACTAATCTAAAAAGGAAACAGTCTGTTGATGTGTAATTATTTTCATCACCTGTATTCTTATAATCACATGTATCTTTGCACTTTTAGTATGCAATACTAGCTTTAAACGTAGAAAAAAACAGCCGCCTCTTTGATACCCAAGGATGACTTGGCCAGATTAGTGTACTGCTTCAGGTCTTTATGTTTCCCAGCCTAAAAAATCAGAGAGCTTTTCTGTATGTCCAGATTTTGGAAGAAAAGGACACTTTTTCTGATTGAGTTTGATGAGAAAAATGGCCCATTTATTTTGGCAACATCATTGAATACTTTGACACTTCCTGTGAATCACTTTTCCCTTTGATCAGCCACCTAATATTGTGCTGTGAAATCATTTACATTGACTAGAGGCAGGATGCAATTTGATTCAGGGTATTTTCTCACCATACAATAATGAAGCATGCTAATACCAGGGCTCTTATGTGTCATATTCTATGATTCCTTAACTTCAGTGCTGGTATTAGCACAAGATACAATTACTTCTGGAAAAGTCTTATCTTGATATATGTTGTCAAGGTGGAGGATGACAGTATTGTTATTTTAGTGCAGCTTCTAACTAGTGAGAGAAAAAAAATTGAACAATTATCACTTGAAACTTTGATCAATTGACAATTTTGCTTTTAGGGTGATAACTTTCTTATTACAAAATGAGGTTGATAGACTATAGATTTTGTACAAAAATTTTAGCTTTAAAGTTTGTGAAGATGGAGATTTGAGGCTATATTGTTTCTGCAGTAAGGACTACAGCAATAAAAATCCCAGTGTAGTAGTTAAGTGTTGCTGATGCTAACCAAAAGGTCAGCAGTTCAAACCCACCAGATGCTCCTTGGGAATTCTATGGAGCAATTCTCTTCTGTCCAACAGGGTTCTTACAAGTCTGAATTAGCTCCATGACAGCCGGTAACTCAGTTAAACAGTTTAAGCTTGTAAGGTGGAAGAATGACATTACATCTTCCCTAAACTAGATAAACATGAGGCTAAGGTATATTTTATACTAACCACAAACATTTTAATAGGAGAAAAATTGTTAAATGTAGACGTGAAAAACAGACACTCCTAAATAATTAACCACAAAAATAAAAACTCATACGCTGCACAAAAACCTGAATGGGAATGTCTATAGCAGCTTAATTCATAATTTTTAAAGAAACTAAAAGCAAGTTGTGGTAGTTGAGATTATGTCAACTTGGCTACTCCATCCATTGGCAGGGTGGGGCCTGTGGTGGCTTCCTGCCCCCAGCTCTCATCTCTCCACCTTCCACCACTACTGCTGGTCTGCTTACATAGCCAGCAGCTCCCCCTCTCTTCTTCTTGCTTCTGGTTTCTGGACTTGAACTAGTAGCTACTGGATTCATCAACCCTTACAGCTGGGGCTTGAGAGTCCTGTTCCCTGACCCGCCAATCTTGGGTTCGCCAGCCTCTGCAGCTCCATCTCATCACCACCTTGAGATCCACCAAGCTACACAACCGGTGATCTAGGACACTGATCTCTGACCTGCTGACCTTGGGTTCACCAGCTCCGGTGGCCACATGAGGGTTGTGCCAGCACTTGGGACATTCACCTTCTGTGATTGCGTGAGCTGTTTCCTATATCTCTATCTATCTGTCTATGTATCTTTCCTTGTACTTTATATATATAAATCTTTTCTTGTACATACACGTTGCTGGTTTTGCTTCCCTAGAAAACCCAGCCTAAGACACAGCCCAGTGTTGTCCTTCAGCTGGTGAGTAGACACAGAAAAGAAACTTCTAACGTGTCTTACCAGCTTCGGCTTTCATAATTTCATAGTGTATGTATCACAAGTTTTATAATTCCAAATACTTTTAGTTGTCTGCTTCCAGGTGAAAATCGGACAGAAATATTTTCACTTAACAGATTAGCAGATTTTTTTTTTTCCAAATTGATGGATATGGAAAAAAAAAGTAAAATTCCAAGTCTGGGTGAATTACATGTTTTTAGGAAGAATATATTTTAAAAATTCTGATTATAGAGATATAAATTGAAATATAATTTATAAAACATGTTACTTAGGGTATAGCTCTGTGACTTTTTACAAACACCTAAAATTATGCCATGCCAATAAAAATCAAGGGAAAATACAACGCTATTGCCCAATACACACAAATATTTAAACCCTTTCACTCCTTTAAAGTCATCACATTTAACACTCCCAAAAACCACTGTCCATTTTTTGCACTTACAGTGTTCTTGAATATCATATAAATGCATGTAGCTTTCTTTTTTAATTTTTATTTATTGTGACTGAGTGAAAATGTACATTCCCATATAAATTAACATGCCCACCTATATGCAGCTTCCACTGCTCTCTCTGCCCGGTGACAGCACACTATTCCTCTCTGCTCCATACGTGTCTCATCCTCCCAAAAGTCTCCTTTCCACTTCTCTCCACATGTAGCTTTGTTTTTTTGGTCTGGCTTATTTCCCGTTGTTAGGTGACTTTGATTGATTTCAACTCATAGCAACCCCAGGCACAATAGGATGAAACACTGCCCTGTACTTCACCATCTTAGTAATTGTTGCTACGTTTTAGTCCATTGTTGCAGCCACTCTGTCATTCCGTTTTGTGCATGATGTCCTCCTCTAGGGATCCGTCCTATCTGATACAGTATTTAAAGTAAGTGAGACAAGTTTTTCCTTGTTCGTCTTCTAAGGAGCATTCCGGCTGTACTTCTTCCAAGAGAAATTTGTTCATTCTTCTGACAGTGCATGGTACATTCAATATATTTGCCAGTACTATAATTCAAATACATCAATTCTTATTCAAGCTTCCTTATTCATTGTCTAGTTTTCACATGCATTTGTGGATGCTGACACTATCACTATCTGGGTCAGGTGCAACTTAGTCTTCACAGTGACATCGTTGCTTTTCCAACCCTTTAAAGGGTTTTTTTTACAGTAGATTTGCCCAGTGTAGTATGTTGTCTGATTTCTTGACTGCTGCATCTATGAGAATGGTTTGTGGATCCAAATAAAATGAAATTCTTGACTAATTCAATATTTTCTGTTTATCAATATGTGGATTATCGGTCAGTTGTGAGGATCTCTGTTATCTTTATGTTGAGGTGTAACCCGTATTGAAAGCTGTAGTCATTGATGCTTAGCAGTGGAACATTCATTAGCAAGCTGTGATACGCAGCTGACAAAACCTTGCTTGCTGAAAGTGAAGAGGCGTTGAAACAGTGATGAAACTAAAGAAACTACAGCTTTCCTTGAACATAATTCATTTGAAATTCACCCCTACTGTTGCCCACATGGGCTATTATTCCTCTTTGTTGCTGAATTGTGTTCCATGGTATGGATGCCTTACTCTGTTTACCTACTCACCAGTCAAAGGACAACAATGCTGGGTTGTTTCCAGTTTGTTTTTGTCTTAAATTACAAATTAAGTTGCTACAGACATTCCTATTTAGATTTTTGTGCAGCATACAAGTCTTTATTTTTTGTGGTTAATTATTCAGGAGTAGGATTGCTGGATTATATGGTTAAGCATATAGTTCACTTTAAAATAAGTTGACAAAAGTTTCCAAAGTGATATAACATGTTTTAATCCTATTAGCAATGTATGAGATTTACAGTTATTTCACATTTTTCCAGTACTTGAGATTGTCATTTTTTGTGCTTTGATTGCAGACACATTTTATTTTATATAGTTTTTTATAGATACACATATTTTAGATATGTAATGTTATTTCATTTTTTTAATTACACTTTTCTAATGCAATATCCAGATGAAACAACTTTGCTTGCTGAAAATCATGACTTAAGCACTTACGAAATTCAAACACTACCTATAGCCTTCAATATGGATCAAACTTGAGTGTGAAAGACAAAAATCCTCATAACTGGACCAATAAAAAACATGATGAATAGAGAAAATATTGAAATGATCAGTGATTTGGTTCTACTAGGATCAATAATCAATGTCCGTGGAGGCAGTAGTCAAAAAATCAGAAGTCATATTGTGCTGGAAAAATCTGCCTCAAAAATCCTCTTTAGAAACTTACAAAACAGACATGTTACTTTAATGACTAAGGTATGTCTGACCCAATCCGTGGTATTTTCTTTCTCTTCTTCTATTATGACTGAGTGAAAATGTACATTCCCATATAAATTTACATGCCCGCCTATATGCAGCTTCCACTGCTCTCCATGCCTGGTGACAGCACACTATCCCTCTCTGCTCCATACATGTCTCATCCTCCCAACAGTCTCCTTCCCCTCCCCTCTCCACTTACTTCCCTTACTCCAGCCAGAGGTCAGCAGGATGATATCCTATAGATGCACAGAAGCATTAAGTGCATCCAATATATGGTCACTCTGCATCACCAAGTCCAATCCATTCATGTCCTAGAGTTGACCTTCATTATGACTTATGGGCAATTGCTTCATATGCATGTGAAAGCTAGGTAATGTAAAAAGAAGACAGCAGAAGAATTAATGCATTCAAGTTGTGATGTTGGCAAAATACATTAATTCATCATGAATGGTCACAGAAATCAAAATAAATAAATAAATAAACCTTTCTTAGAAGAAATAAAACTGGGATATTCTTAAGAAGTAAGTCTGGTGAGACTTCACCTTGCTTATTTTGGATACATCATCTGGAACATTCAAGTCATCTTCTTTGGTAAAGTAAACCCACTGCTGTTGAGTTGATTCCAACTCATAGCAACCCTATAAAACAGAGTAGAACTACTCCACAGAGTTTCCAAGGAGTGCTTGGCAGATCTGAACTGCTGACCTTTTGGCTGGTAAAATCAAGGGTCCATAAAACCATGGGAAATCCTCAATGAAACACACTGGCACCATAGTGACAATCATGAACACCAACAAACCAATGAACATGAAGTGTGCACAGAACCAGGCTACACTCCATTCTGTTGTACATAAAGTTGTCATGAGTCAGAGAAGACCCCAGTGCATCTAACATCAGAGTTGTGGAATGCTAATGCAGTAGGAGTTTCAGATAGGGTGAATATCATATAAACATCCTTTCCTAGAAATAAGTGTGATACATGGGGTTAAAATGTAAATCTGAAAAAAAAAAAAAACAGAATAATTTGAGGTTACCGTAAAGGGAAGCCAGATTGTGCCAAACATTTTAAGAACCTGCTTGCATGGTATAATGTAAAATGCACAAAATTTTCAAGAAAGAAACATCCTACTCTGTGTCATCATCTTTGGAGTACAGCCCAAAGGCCCCGACGTAAGGCCTGGAGAGTCATTAAGCACTTTAACTTCTACCTGTGCCATATTCACCTCTAAGTTGGTTATTCTAACAACCAAAACTGAAGTGCCATGATGGAGCATAGAATAGGATGTCTGAGGACACAGTGGATGGAGCTGCACAGAGAACCAGAGACTGGGGAGAGCAGAATGCGGCCTCTGTTCCACAGGTGGAGAGAGAACCACTTGTGCCTCTCAACAGTCACCATACGGAAACCGCGCTGTTTCGTGACTCAGCCACCTGTGTGTGAGGTCTCCATCTGCTAAGCTTACGTTCCGTAAGGCAGCAGTGAGGTACTGAGGATGGGAAGCACGTCATGGCTCAGAAACTGTTGACATACTGGTGGCCCATGTCGTGCTTTCACATCTTGTTGCCCTCCATCTGTAATGACCTGGTCGTGGTAATCACGAATATGGCAATGTGGCAATTACAGGAGTGAAATGTGATATTTTATACTTTCCATACAAATCTTGTGCTAAGAAGCAGTAGACTGACTTTTTCAAACCTTGATTTTTGACTAACCAGGTCCCGTAAATAGATATTACTTTAACTTTCCCTTCTTCAGCTCTCCCGTACACACAATGAAAACACAAATGTTTTGTAATTGAAGACTATGTGTGCCGAAAAATCTTTCAGAGAATTTTGCTTTAAGAGTAAGAAGGAAACTCTGAAAAACAGAGCAGTGTAAGAAAGACAGGTACGCTCTAAAAAGAATTAAAGTAGGAAATACCAGAGCATATTTAAAAAATCCCAGTGAAAGGGATATGTTGACTACATAGGTAAAGAAGCAAAGATTGAAGGTGTGAGTTGATTGAGAATATAAGAAAGATAGAACACAGAAGATGATGTGAAGGAATTGGCCTCCAGTAGGAAGAGGGGGCCCTTTTCTCTAAGTAGGTAGCAAGAATAAAGACAGACATATGCACGTGGGTTTCTAAAGTTGCTGCTGGGTAGACGAGGGAGTTCCCATCTGATGGTTTCTATTTTTACAATAAATTATGTGGCAATATCATAAGCTGAACATTTGTGATGGGGGAGTACAGAGGACTAAGATGTTTGAGAACAAAAAAGTATTGCATGCTGGCAGAGTCTGTCGGGAATGTGGGAGAATGTGGAAACTAGGATTGAAGTTTCTATCATTCAATGAATCTTTTAAGAAATGATTAGCCCTGTGTCGTCCTTTATGGGGATGATTAAGCTATGTCTAGGGTCTCCATGAGTCGGATCCGACTCGACGGCACTTGGCTTGGCTGGCTAGGCTATGTCACTTGTGAGTAGGGTAACTTCAAGAAAAATAAGACATAGGTATCAGGTACAGTGCAGCAGACTGGGAATTTCTTATTCTCCATGGTGTATTAGCTGTACAATGTTGACAATGTATACAACCTCTAAGTTTCAAATATACCAATTTATTTCAAACAATAATAAAAAGGTTTTATCGGGGTATATTGCAGGCATTAGCATTTGTAAAGCATTTAGCAGAAAATGTAGTACAAACTCAGTGTTCAGTGACTGGAAGTAAAAGGAATAAAAAGTATTTCAGATCCAGCTGATCAGGACAGTCATTAAGGCTGAACATCTTACTCTGTTTTCTTGCTCATTCTTCAGGTAAATCCCTTCTGTGTTGGTTGTATACAAAGTCTGACAGTTAAGTCCACGCACTTAATTGTTCTAAATGCTATGTGCCTCATTGCTGAATATCACTACAATTACCTTCAAAGTACTCCCCTTGGTAAACTATTGCACCAATATCAGTGCCTAGTCCACCCTCCAAAACAATTTTGGAAGTCTTTTTGGAATGGCCATTGTGCATGGTGGCTTGGCAGCAAGTTTGTCAACTTAATTGTGTAGTTGTCTGTGAGGGAGGTTTTAGCCAGTAAACAAATAACTATTGGAACACTCTCCTTACTCACCTGATCCGGACCTCAGTGACTTTATTCTTTAGTGGAAGATAAAGGAAATATTGAAAGGAAGACATTTGGATGACATTTAGGACATCCAGATGCTAAGATGATAGCTCTGATGACCATTACAGAAAGGAATTCCATAAGTGCCTTGAGGGGTGGACTAGGCACTAGCATCAATGCATAGCTTACCAAAAGCAGTATTTTGAAAGTGACCGTATTTATATTTAGCAGAGAGGTGTGTAGCACTTTTGCTAGGATGAATTCAGGAACTGAATTGTCAGACCTGGTATATCCCTGTCTCTGGGCTTCCATCTTTACTTCAAGCTTATATCTTATACTCCAGGCAGGCCACACTACCCAGAATATACCCAATAATGCCATGGCAACTTACATAGATGCACCTTTGCTCACAGTATTCTTTCAATCTGTAAAGATAATCAGCACTGCTAGAATCCCAAATCACATACACGTCCATATGTACTCATAAATACACAGTCATACTGCCAAACACCTCTCCTCCTTTGTCAAAGGAAGATTTATCATTAAAAATTTAACTTAGCTGTTTTCTCCAAAAAGCCTTTTCCTGAACATGGGTGAGTGGCTGCTCTGATATAGAGTTAATAATAAAATATTCTGTGTGTTTCCCTATTGACTGTGAGATACATTAAAAAAAATTCAAGTTTTCATTACATAAAGTACTTTATATAGTTATTGACAAGAGAAGTGCTCAATAAATAGTTGGATGACACCTCTGAAACCAGACAGCTCCAAGAACGCTTTAAGAGAACTGTCGGAGACAGTGCATTTGCAGAAAAGCATTTCAAGGACAGAACAATTTCTAAGTGATTAAAACCTAACCTAACCAATGGCAGCATCAACAATAACAGTAGCACTAGCAGGACCCCAAGACGGTGTCAGGTTTGTTAAGAAGAAGGAGAAGCAAGTCAGTAAAAGAACAAAGCATACAGTACAGCATCCTGGTGCACAGGCGAAGCCTGGGAGTATCAAGGTTTTGCAGAAAACAGCTCCCAAATCCAAAAACAAAAGAAAAATTAAACTCCAAATAAAATAAATGATGTAACAAACCAAAGTTTTCCACTGAACAGAAAGTGTGATCAAGGTGCCCTCACACTTCCCTTTCCGTAATAGAAAGTAACATAAGAAAGGCACAGTGTGATATTCTGCCTTCTTCTTCTTCTTCTTCTTTTTTTTTTTTTTTTTTAACTTTCAGATTCTTTGGTGTGATATTTACAAATTCTCCTTTCTGACTAGCATCACATCCGGGCCATGCTTGTGATTTGAGAATTTTCCTTTAGTACATTCATTTAATTGATTTGTTCTAGATGTAAGTTGTAAATGATGAGTACATATATATCCTGAGGTATATTAATAGAATTTCCCTTTCTTACAAAGAATCTTGCCTAAAACTGCTCTATAATTTTGCTCAAATTTTAACAAAATGTGTATTTTAATTACCCAACTCAGTGTGTGTTTTGAAAGTATGAAATGGACTTTCAAACAGAGACAAATCTAGACTATGTAAAGTTTTATGTCATATTCTATTTCATTTATAGCATGAATATGATGAGGAGGTGTGATTTCAGCATCCTCTAAAGCTATGGAGCAAAGGAGGTATGCATTATTAAAAACAAAACACTGTGTCAATTCCAATATCTGATAAACAGCAATTTTACAGTATTGATGCATAGTATACTTAGTTTTTCCTCCCTTAAATGTGCTTAATATGACATGTTGTAAGTTGTTTTGTTTTAAATTTTCTTAGTCCTTTAAGATGGCTTACTGACATTCTCTGCTCTGTAATCTCAACCACGACTTCACTGACCTAAGGTTGCTTAGATGGACAAGAGGATTTTGCAGACATATGCTTTTGAACTATGATTATCAGACAAAATTTGTGTCAAAGAAGATCAGTTCTTCCACGTTGCCAGATGGTATTTTCAGCAGTCCTTTAGTACATCCATGGCATTGCAAAACTGCCTGTCAGTAGAGAAGGCACAAAGCACAAAGCCCTTTCAGAGGGAGGAACAGATGTCTGTCCTTAAATATCATGAAGAGGAGGAAGCAGAAAGGGACCTTTAAATTATTTTTTTAATAATAATAATAGTTTCATATAAAAAGGTGACTAGATTTTTCATCCATGAAGATCATAAAATGATTATTTTCAACTCTGCTTGAAGGCTGTGATACTGAAGGCATTAAACAACCATTCAAAACAGCAAGTTAGTTTGCATACCATTTAAGATGTTCTTATGTGCCAGGAATACTTCTTTCAAGAAAAAATAAATGTGCCCTGTAGGAATGATTATAGATTTGTTGAAATAAAATTCTAAGTTTTCTGAAATACACCTTCTGGACTTGGTTGGCACTGAAAACTAAACTTGTTGCCATAGAATCAATTCCTATGCATTGCAACCCAATTGAACAAAGCAGCATTGCCTCAACGTGGTTTCCAACAAGTAGCTGGTGGACTGAAACCGCTGACCTTTAGGTTAGCAGCTGTAGCTCCTAGCCACTGCAACAATTAAAGAGTGTATTACATATTTGAACTTAAACCCTGTTTAATCCATTAGCTATGAGTTGTCATGGTGCAGAATCTATGTATATTGTCAATCAAACCAGAGTAATTTCTTCAGTAGTGCGTAACCTTACTATAAATTTTGAATGAACATATTGGAGAGAAAATGTTTTGACAAATTTAAGACAACATTTTTTTTTTTTTTCATCTCGATGGGTGAGAAAATGATTGGATTCTCTGTTTGTCTCTCACTGTCACATACACACACACACACAGACACACATGCACAGAGAGAGAGAAAGAGAGAATATTTATCCCTTCACTTAGTGAATTCAACTTGCTAGAGTGACTTCATTAGAAAAAGCTAGGTAGGTAACATTTAATCACATTTTATATCCCTCACTTGTCAAGTGTCATCTTCTCAATCCTCAAAGTGTACATTATAACTTTTCAGATTTATGGATGCAGAAGTTAAAATTTCTGGAGAATAAGTGACTTGCTTGAAGTCACTAAAACCATATGTTCTATTACTGTAATCTTAAAAAAGTTTGAGTTCTGAGAGTGTTCTCAGAAATCACAATACAAAAATTTCTACTACAGAGCTTTTAACTTAACTCACAGGTTTAGCTCTTAATTTTTGAGTGTATGTTCTGTTTCCTTTATAGGTTCTCTGCGATGAACTTCAGTGCACTGCATTAGTTTTCTGAGTCAAAGCAGATACACTGGTTAATGCTGAAGAGGTGTATTATTGTTTAAAGCAAACCTAAAGAAAAAAAGAGTGAATTTCAGTTGATTTGGCAGATAGGCATATTTGAGCCTCCCTTTGTGTCCTATAGACTTGCCTTGTACAACATTTATATATTGAAATAGTTTTGTGTTCCTTCTCTCCCATTCCATTTGTTGTAGTAGAACATTTATGATATTTTTATAGATTTCTGATGAGACAACATTTCTCCAGTTTGTTGACATTTATTTTATTTTCATACAATCAAATACACAATGTTGAAATTAAAACTCCTCAGTTTGCATTGGCCTTACATGTCATGCATTACTCTGACTGTAAAATAAAGACAATAGATAGGAGGAAGTTTCTCCTCTTGCAAAAACGAGAGAGAATGAAGGACCATATTTTACTTTATCCTGCTCTTCTATAGGTTTTAGCTGGTACATTGCTTGGCTTTTCTAGTGTGATAAATACTGTGTATTTAATAAATCTCTTAATTCCCCATAATCTAAATTTTGCCTTTTATAATTGCCCAAACCAAACCTACTGCCATCAAGTCAATTTCAACTCACAGTGATTCAATAGGACAGAATAAAACTACATCACAAAATTTCCAAAGAGCTGCTGATGGATTTCAACTTCCAACCTTTTGCAGTCAAACTCTTAAGTGCTGACCAAAGGGCTCCATTCCAGAACTCTAAAGAAAGTACTTTTTACCCAGATGGGTGCCTCTGATTGCATTAGTTGCAGTTGTACTATCACAGTTATTAAGGAATGTGATGTATGCCTCTGATTTAGGGAATGCCTAGTCCCCGATGACTTACCTAATTCTTACTTTTGATTCTTCAGTGTTCTTTCAGATCCACTTGATTACTGAGCTTAAGAAACATATACATATATATGTATATATATACATATATATCATGTAATGCCCAGTTTGACAGAATTCGTGTTGTTTTACAGTCTACTGTTGAGATGACACCAACTTGTGGCCACTCCATGTGTGCAGTACAGAACTATTCCACTGTGTTTTCAAGGCCATGACCTTTCTGAAGCAGATGTGTGTTTGTACTGCCAACTTCTATGCTCATGGTCAGTCACTTAACCATTTGCTTCACCCAAGGACTGCTACTTGGTAGGCATGCTCTGAGAAATCTTCATCCAAGATCTGACTTCTCTTTAAACTTTATGAAAGATATTTTCGTGTAGGAACTAATAGTAAGAGAGTTCTTCTATATGAATATCTCATATAGAGTTTTGACCAATAAAAACATAAATGATTAGCATATGGTTTGCCTCACAGAATATTGACTGTCCTTCAAAAATTGTCAAGTCATTGATTTTAAAACAAATGTTTCAAAGTTGTTATTCTTTCTTAGGGCAAATGAAACTTTTTTAAGAGAAAGCAATATTCATTTTTAAAATGATCTCTCTGAAGTGTTCCAAATAATAGAGCAGGAGCATTGACTTTGAGAAGCTATGATTTGCTGTATTAATTAATTAAGCTAATTAAAACACATATATCTTCAATTTCTATAGTTGAAAGTATCATAATTTGAAGATACTTTTACTGCTTTATATATGACATTCCAGATTCAACAAGAGCCTAATGATTTCAATATCTAATATTTCACATTTGTAGTTACATGTCATCAAGTAGGTTCCATCTACCTGATAGTGGCTGTAAGGACAGAGTACAACTATCCCATGGGAGTTCCAAGGCTGTAATCTTTACAGGAACAGGTTACCAGGTCTTTCTTGCTGTAAATTTTTTGGTGGGCTCCAGTCTTTCCATTAGAAGCCAAGAACACAGCCACTGTACCAGTAGGCTTACATTTAATGTTGAGATAACGTGTTTTTAGTATGTGTTAGGGTTTCACATATCAATGAGGTATGATGCTTTTTATGACTTTCTGAATCACAATGAGCTAGGTTATTCAGTGGTAACAAATACCCCGTATCTACTGTGAGTTACAGTCAGAATAGTAGGAATGAATTTTTTTTGGTGGGATTTTATTTATTTATATTGTGATTCAGTGAAAGTTCACAGTCTATTTGCAGATCTGCCTCTCTGCAACGCTATCTGCTCTCCTCACCCTGTGACATTATAATCTTCTTTTCATGGAGTTTATTTTTGATATGTGGGTTCAGACAACAAACATTTACTTCCAAGTCAGTCAACTAGTCGTAGTGGGTTGGCTGGCAACTCTCCTCCTTATGTTTCTTACTCCAGGGTACCGGCAGCACTTCTTACATGTTAAAATGTCTGTGAATCGCTTGGAAAAATTTATATTTTGATTCAATTTTGGAGTGAAGCCTAACCTTCTGCATTTCTAAAACGTTCACAGGTAATGTTTATGTTGAAAGCATGCAAAACACAATTTGAGGAGACAACTTCTAGAGCACAGACTCCTGATGCAGAATAAGAGGATCTGACAAATTGCTCACTATGACTGAATTGTAACCAGAAATAAAGTGTATCACTTCTGCTCACATTTCATTACTCAAAGGAAATCACAGATCTTTCCCAAGTTAACGAACATAGGAAGAAGAAAGTGCAATCCTGTGATATTTCCAGAATGGGAAAAGCTGAAATATTAGCAAAAACTTTTAGTAGCTGTCACAGAGAGCAAAATGTCTTCAATGCATATGAGATGTTCATCGTAAGAAACAACATCATCAATGATAATAATTTCTGAGCACCATTGATTACAACAGCTGCATGTGATGCTGAAACTCTGACATTGTCAGTACAGATGGAACCCGTTGTTACAGTCTGCAATTTTAAAACCCCAAGAAATCCAAACCAATGTGTAAGATCCTCTGGCTTGTAAGATATCATATGAGAAGAATTAGTTTGCTCAACCCTAAAAGTATGTTCTGACTTAAGATATCTTTAGTTATCTTACAGAAAAGTACCTGAGGTAACAGACATAGGATTACATGCAAACGTTGTTGACTGAGAGTGAAGCGTCTTCAGGATCCTTCAAAGCTCAGAGCAAAATGATCATAGCTATGAATTGATCAGAAAGAGCCACACTGATTTTTTTAAGCTTTGTTTTAATGTTTACCTAACATTTGCCATGACCCATTCATAAAATAGCCTCTGGGACTGTTGGCGGTCTTTCATCTGAAACAGTAATCTTAAGTATGTAGATGTGCTAACTGTGTCTAGAGTAAAGACAGTAACAGGAATATTAGAGTTTGCTAAAAATTTTTCTAAGTTCTGGGAATGCTACAAAAAAATTATTTTCATGCTCATCCCATTCTGTTGCTTTGTTATTATGTCAATGATAAGAAAATATCTGAACACAGTGGATCTCCACTGTCCTCTCACGCACTTCATTAACTAAAAACAAAAACAACAAAAACTCTGCTGCTGTCCAGTTAATTCCAACTTAAAGCAACCCTCTAAGCACAGTAGAACTGCCCTACAGAGTTTCAGCTGGTGAATTCGAACTGCCAGCCTTTTGGTCAGCAGCCATAGCTCTTAGCCACTGAACCCCAGAGTTTTCCTTCAGCAGCCAGTGGAACCTAATAATGAGTTTCCGTCATAATAGGAAACACTGATAATGACCGTTAATTTATCTTTTACTTTAATAAGCTGCTGTTAAAATTCCTCCCTATGTATATCCAATATTCTCCATTTTAAGACAGAAAATTACAAAAAAAATATTCAGTTTTCTGTGTTGTAGTTCACTAAATGAATTTATGCTAGGCATGGCAAGAACAACATAGTGGGGGTTTGTATGTCAACTTACAAATTAGTGAGGCTAAACATACTGGCCACCTATGTCCACTACTCAGTTGGCTTCTTATCTCTTTGTGTAATAACCCTTTAATTGTTAGCCTCTCTCTGTCTCTCTCTGTCTCTCTGTCTCTCTGTCTCTGTGTATGTGTATGTGTGTGGTATGATTCTAAGTCCAGCCTGATACCTTCTGAAAGCACATTTTCCAGTGTACATTAAACAATGACACACTAGGGGAAAAAATGTCTCTATCTGGAAAATTATTCTGACTTCAGCTGCCTTGCACAAACTCTCAGAAACAGCACGTTGTGTTTTGTCCTGATTTCCTTGCACCTCCCCATAGAACCTTGAGGAAAAATACATTGCTTAAGATTACATCAAAGAGACTCTCCCAAATGGCAAATCATAATATAAAACACATATCACATAAAATAGTAGCGAGGTCAATGAAAATTACAAGTGAGAAATAAATCCACTGTCTCTGCTGTGAACGGTATACATTGCCCTCTCATCTGAAAATTATAGAATCTGGAATCCATTATCATTAGAAAGACCATTATACTGTCTCAAACTGATTGCCAGCCTCCTTTGAGCCTGCTTCCCCTTTAATCTTCCCCTACTCTATTGAGATCATGTACTTTTTTGTATAAGACTGTAACTACCATGGATGAATTAGGATAGGATAAATGAGTAGATTGTTAAAGAACTAATTGGAGAAGATGACAGTTAGTATCATGACTGAACTTGGATTTGATTTTAAGGAAGGTATGTAGCTGACAAAACTGTCACAGAAAGTTTATCACTAAAAAAATTAATAATATAACATGTTATCTCACAAGCTTAAGATTCTAATCAAAAGACTGGCTGTATGAATCTGCCACCTGTGCTGTAGGGCAAGTCTACTCTCTTCTTAAATGTCAGAATCAACTGTGAGTAAGAATCAACTAAGCACAAGTGGTTGTGTCCATCTTGTTTTTAAAACATATAAATTCAAATTATTTTATTAATTAATACAATGTCTGTTTACCTTTAATTTTTATATTCATTTTTCTATATCACTGAGTAGTGTATATCACCTTCTTGGCCAGTTGCTCGATGTTTTCTTGAGTAACAATATCGGTCGCTATGGGGAAAAAGAAACATCTATGTTTGAGACGGCATCAGGTAACAGTACTTAGCCTTGCCTTTTTATTTTGAAGTGAAGTTAGTATATTAAGCTTGAGTACAGAGTAAGGAATGATCAAAAGTCAACTGGAAATGTAGGTTCAGATCTCAAGAGAAAGGTCAGGGCAGAATTTATAAAATTGAAAGTCATCCATATAGAAATGATAGCTGAAAAGCTGTAATAAAAAGAGATAGTTGAGAGAGCAGAGGGTCATGGAGAGATCCCTTGAGTAACAACTGTGTTAGCTGAATGAAGGAGGAATCAAATCCAGCAATAGAAACACTAGAAAAAAAAGATAGTAAACTGAGTTGAAAACAGAAAAATACTATGTCAGAGCCAACAAAATAGAAAGTCTAATCAATAGTGTAGCTGTCAGTAGTGATGAGTGGTGCAGAAAATTTAAGATAACAACTAAAGTAATTCTATGATAATATGTTTGATGCAAAATACATTGTCTAATTAGAAAGAGTCAGTTACGTAAACTCTACAGTTAAACGGTGTGACTCCAGTCCCAAATTCTGCCACTTGCTAGCTCTGGAAATAGGTGGTTTTCTAAATTCATTACACTTTAAGTTTCTTATTTGCATATGGGTTAAGTTAAATAATTCATGTCCAGTGTTTAGGATATTTCTGGAATAAAGAGTCCTCAATAAATGTTAAGAATAGAAGTTTAGTTACATTTATAAGAGGAGTTTGCAGAGACTGACGTATATCAAGCCAGTCTGTGAGGGATTTATATTAGAGGGTAGATATGTAATACAGAGATAATAAAGTATACTCCTTGCCCTGTAATTATAGCAAAAGAGAAGTAAGTTTATTAACTATGGCCTTGATAGGTAGATGATTAGATCTAAGATGCCTTTATTTTTTCTTGTTTTAACTTTTGGGGGATGAAAGTGCCTTAAATATATTTTCAGTTGACTGGAATGATCCAGTAAAAGGAGAGATATTGAAAGAGATAAAAGACATACATGATAACAGAAAAGAATCATAGCCCCAGTGGGAAGGTTAGCTTTGGTAAACAAGACTAAAAAGATATTCCTCTGAACTCAGAAGGGAGAAAACAAAAAAGAGAGAGACAGGTATCTTGAGATTAGAAGACGGCTTTTGCTCAAATAGCCTTAGTCTAAAATAAAAAAAAAAACATAAAAAGAAAGGTCAGCTATAGACAGTGAGAATAACAGAGATAGGGTTTGAAACAGAGAAGGCAGGAAAGTTTTGGTATAATGACAAGCAGATTATTATATAGTACCTTTAAAAAAAATTGCCATTAAAGGGATTCCAACTCATAGGAACCCTACAGGACAGAGTAGAACAGCCCCATAGCATTTCCAAGGACCATTTAATGATGACAAGATAATTATGCAGGATTTGGAAACGAATAAAAGTAGGGGTGAGAATCTGTGGTATGACTTAATCAAAACTAGGATGTGAGTATCATTTAGCAAGAATTAGACAGTAAAATGAAGTTAAATTATTTTATTCTATTTTACGTTTTTAATTGAGAATGCTCAATCTCAGACACTCATAGAAAATATGGAGAGATGAGCAGTCATGGATTAAATTTTGTCCCTCCAAAAGCGCATGTAACAATTTGACTGGGCCATGATTCCCAGTGTTGTGTGACTGCCCTCTATTTTGTGCCTTTCCTATGCTGTAAATCCAAATCTCTAACTCTGGTTAACAGATTGGATTACATTACAGAAGACTGGGATGGGACTGTAACACCCTTTCTAAGATCACCTACCAGCTTCAGTGTAAAGGGATTTCCCAAGAGTGTGGCTTGCACCACCTTTTATTCTCTCATCCTAAAGAGATACAAGGAAAGGGAAGCAAGCTGAGAGTGGGAAGTCTAAAGCTATCTAGAAAGCAGACTGGAAGCAGAGGTTGTCTTTGCGACCTGAGTTTCCTGTGCCCGGATGCTCTTAAGCCCAGGAAAGACTGATGCAAGGCAAGCACCCTTGTCCATGCTGACAGAGAGAGAAAGTCTTCCCCTGAAGCTGACACCCTGCATTTGGACTTGCAGTGCATTGAATTGTGTAAGAATAGACTTTTCTTTGCTAAAACTCCCCACTTGTGATGCTGCTGTTAGAGCTGTACCAGATGACTAAGACATGAACGTGGAAGACTGACTGCCAGCTAGCTAGCTTTTGTGAAACAGCTGTGCAAAACGAGTGAAAATTGGGACAGGGAATTTGAGATGGATGGCAGCTCCAAGTTTCCAGTTCAGTTTGCCAATTTAATTCACAATTAAAAAACACCTACTGTAATTATGAGGATATGATTATCTGATATTTTCTACTGTCCTAACACAAATGTTTTTCTAAATTATGTAATTTATTTCAAACTGTTAGTTTGCAAGTCAAACTAAAACCCGGCTTTCTTTATTTGAGGAATTGCCTCTTGCAGTGTGAGAAACAATGAAATGAGTGCTCTGAAGATGAAAATTCATTAGTCTGGTTGGAATCTCTCTTATCAGAAGTCTGATTTCCTTAATGAGAGTGTAGTCCATTATGTTCTTGCATTAAACCAACTCAACTGTTAGTTTTCCTTAAAAACAAAGTATTAAATAACAAAAAAATAATCTCCAAGAAAAAAACAAAAAGTTGAATCAGTGTTTATAAAATTGCTGTGAAGTCATTGCTGCTTTGGTTTGAGCTTTTTTTTTTTTTAAATGTTTGAGGCCAGTCTTTGGTATCAAGAATCAAAGCAAACTCACAGGACCAATATAATCGTCTGAACTTTGCTCTAAAAATGAATGAAATGAAAGTCCTGTTTGTAGAGGAAAATCATGTTTTGTTTACATAGGGGAAAAGACAGCAGAAAACTGTTCCCTAGGGAAAGATACTTTACTGTTGATTTATGTCTGCACCAGGAGAATAACACAGCATACTGTCTAGAATAAAGTGTATGCTGCACACAAGTTTAAATCACAGGCAACTTATGTTTTATGATACAGTTGTGAATTATGCTTTTTGTTTCTGTGTGTAATTAAAGAACATATGTGAAGGTTAACTTTAATTTAAAACATCCATTACAAAGAAAATATATTATGTAAATACACACACACACGCACACACACATACACACACATACTGTTAAAAAAAATTTGTTTCTTGTATGGATTTTTTACTGAAGTAAGGTATAAGATAAGGGAAGTAGACTTTAGGACCTACTGTTCAGGGTTAGGTAGCTATGTCTGCTAACCAAAATGTCACAGTTCACATCCACCAGGTACTCCTTGGAAATTCTCCAGAGCAGTTCTACTCAGTCCTATCAGGTTGCTATGAGTTGGCATGGACACAACAGCAGTGTTTTTTGTTTTATTATTATTATTTTTCTATTTGAGGACATACACAGAAAAAGTAGTCACAAATAATGCCAGCACTAGTTTGTGAAGCATTCACTGCACTATTCAGTGAGCTGGAAAGTTGGACTTTTCTGTTTAGACAGCTACAGAGGTAAAGTATTGGTTAAAGAAATACGTTAATGCACAAGACGTTCTTACTTTGGGATGGTTTATTCTGTCCACCTGCCCTTTGGAAAATGTCTTTCTCCTTCGCTATCTCCAATAACAGGATTAGAATGCACCGTGAGCTTGCAGACAGGCGTTCTGTCCTTCCAACTGTGTATATTTTGGCTAAAGCTGTCTTCAAGCGTCTGGAGCCCTGTGGGTTGGCTATGTCTTTGCTATTAGAAAAAGTAGATGAAATAAATCAAGCCATGATAAAAGGACCCCAGAGCAGACTCTGGTAATAATTGTCTCAGCTTTATATTAGCATCGCACAGTATAAAATAGACCTGGGTGTTTTCTCTTCCATTAATTTAATTCATGCCCACCAAATTTTATGTTTTCAATTTGCATTGGGAGGCGAAAACAGGATTGCTGATGATCTGCCAGTTTTACCCTGAGGTTCAGAATAATGCTCTACACTAGATGAGGAAATTACCAGCTGAAAATATTTTGCACAAGATCATTTTGCCTTCAGCTTTTTGAAAGCAGGCTTTCAGCAAACGTTGTCTTAAGGGCCAAATTCTGTCTTCTTATGCCATATTTGATCTTTTGGATTTACTTTCCATCCCTAAAGAAGTTATTAATTTTAGAAAGAAAATCTCCAAAATGATCCCTTACATTATAAAAACCCAAAGTCAAGAGTCGGAAACCTTTGCTTCACAGCAGTTATTGAAAAAGTGAATGTTTAGCATTAGTTGAATGTTTAAGTGATAAAAGACAGAAATATTTGAAATAGTAAAAAATGTAATGAATGTTCAGATTTAAATGTTTGTTATATTAAAAACATGTAGTAAGATTAACAATTGAGATTTTTCTGTAAGTTGGTCTGCAGTTCAAATTTAATGAACAAATTATTTCCAAACAACTGAAATCAAATGAACTAGACAGATTGAATTGAAGGGAGAATCTGTAATTCATGATATACTTTTTGACGTCATTAACACGGACATTTTCAAAGACTTCAGTAGTTATCCAAATCCATGAAATTCTCATTAGTACATTATTTTTTTATTTCATGCTTTATCTGACTAGCAATATCAATTTCATGTTGTTGTTGTTAGAGTTCAATACACAGTTGTACGAAATGAGATGAAGGCTTCCCTGAGATGGGGCAACTATCTGGGCTTGATCCCGCACCATGACTCTCTACTTATTGACATTTATTTTGTGTGTTTTAGAATCAAGTCTCAGCGACAGAAGATATGATTATTTACAATGACATTGTCAGGATCGTTAAATCTACAAATGCTTACAATTGCTACCAAGGAATCAACTTCATCTTGATGCTCAAGTTCTCCCTCCTTGTCTAGTTTGTCTAGAAGCAGAGAAAGATGTTTGATATCCGTAATAATTACTGCTGCTTCCATCAGCAGCTAAAACTACAGCTTTTCCTATGCGTTATTCTAAACTCTTGGACTGGAGTCACCTTCATTCTCACATTTCCTGTTTGATTTTCAATTACCGGAGTATAGATTATATGGAAATAGAATTAGATAAGTACAGGTGCAGTTTCTTATTTAAAGCTCTGTAGGGGTTTTTTCCTTAGCGAAACCATAGCAAATCCTAATAGTTCCAAATTGATGTTATTTGCTAACCTGAAAGAGAATAAAGTGAGTTTTAACAGCAGGGGATGTCCGCAGTATTCCAAGGAGGACCACATGAGTTATGGATGAGGGTTTTGGCCTGGATAATCTCGCCATTGTGGTGCCTCTCAATTCTGTAAATGACATCCCCACTTCATTCAGCTCCCTCTACCCAGCCACTGGCCAACCTTTTCTATTTAAATTACCCTGTCTCAGCTTCTGGTCTAATCAGAATGGTAGTCAGCAGAGCTCAACTCATTGTTCCTGCAGTGTTCAGCTCTGTAGGAGACAACACATAATGGCCCTACATAATGGATGACTGAATTGGAAATAAAAATAAACTATTTGTTTGAATCCGACTCGACGGCACTCGGTGATTTGTTTGAAATTTACCTCCTATTTATTATATACTTGCATGGGAGGTCTTCCAAGAATCTGTAGGCGAGCCTTGTCTGGAAAAGTTATATATGTTTATGTGCTGAGAGTGAAATACACATGTGATTACAATGATGTTTCATAGTGCTGTTTTTTTTTTGCTTGTTTTTATTTTTATTTTTTTAAATAATCCAGCTTTCAAGAAATTGGAATGCAAATCATATCAGCAGAACATAATATACTAAATAACATACTCGTTACAAGAGAAAAGAGTCATGCAGGTACCTACACACATAGACATAAATCACAGATGATAACTATGGTTCCAGTCATTAGGGATTTGAAATTTTCTTTGGCTGTGCAGTGTGCATAAGATGTTCTTATCAAAATAAGTGATTTCTCTACACATGCCATGAGCTCTGTCATGACTGAAAGCACGTCGTCTAATGATTTAGAATTAAACATTACAAAGATCTATTTTCCATACTCTGAAAGAGCTATTACTTCAAGCGTAAGCGCTGTTATTGGTAAAAGGAACTTTACCCATATGTCACCCTGTCTGTCATTGAAAACATACTCCCATACATTTTACATTATTATTATTGCCCAGTGGCCATTCAGCATGCAGCTATCAAAGTGCAAGATATATAGCTCTCCAGCTGAACACCAGAAAGCAATGAGCTGGTGCCATTTGCCAGCTCTAGAGAGGAGTGTCACTTGAAATTTATGGCTCTTAAATGAAAATTAAGGATGATATACAAAGGCTTATGGGAATAGTTGCCTCTATGGGACAAGGGTTAATTCCAGTAGTCTGACGGTTTTCAGATATTTCCTTAAAGTCTTTTAAGAGCAAAATCCGTATTATAGAAACCTGTGTATGGTACTTGTGAATACAAACCACAAAATTTCTTTTGTGAGAACTTTTAAATGAGACAAGTTTTATTTGCACCATGGGCTTCAGATATCAATGTAAATCCTTTCCCTCTCTCTCAAAGTATAACATGTTATTTCATAACTTAAACATAAATATTAAATATGTATGAAGGAAGACTGAGGGAAGCCACTGCTTTTAACAATGTACAGTAAAATAGAAACAAAGAGTGACCAAGTATTTTTCCTGGGACTTTCTTGGTGTTAAAAACCAAAAGTTTCATATCCTGGGCACTGGTTTATTCTTGGAAAACCTCAGCATACTGCCACCCTATAAAAGGTGCATGAGAAAAACAGCAAAATTCATTACAAAAAACTTCTGGTACCTAATAATGGGTGGTAGAAAGTCAATATATCTTGTCTCCACACCACAGACTTTCATATACATACATACACACACACACACTCAAACACACAAACATGCATGTTAAAGTTGTTAGAACAAAATGCACAAAAGGAGCCCTGATAGAACAGTGATTAAGTAAAGGTCAGTGGTTGGAGTCTGCCAATATCTCTTCTGGAAAAAGGACTTGGCATTGTGCACCCATAAATGTTACAATCTAGGGAACTCTTTGGGGTAGTTCTACTTTGTCATGCAGGGCTGCTATGAGTCAGAATCAACTCCACTGTACACAGCAACATTATGTACAGGAGAGTTGAGACTGAGGATCAAAAACTGGGTTACTGGTCAACAATATCTGAAGGTAAAATAAAGCAAAACATATTAACAGTATTAAGTTAGCTAGTGCTTTCTGACATTGAAGCTCAGTTCTCATGGAAAAATAAATATTTAAGTATATTCTAACAGTGAGAATATGATAAGAACAATCTACTAGTTAAATTGCTTATGAAATTTATGTTATCATGTGTGAATTTATGAAGTAAATTAATATAAGATGCTCAAAATGGAATACACTGGTATAACAAGTGTTATTATTCATCTTCCAACTTCTTTTTGATATGAGCACTGACATACTTGTTATTGGTCTTCTCTATCATAAAATGCACCTTTTGGAATTTGGATTACAGTAGGCAATTACTGTTTTTTTATGCTATGTATACGGGGACTCATGCAAACTGATACTATATAACAGAATAGAACTGTCTCTCAGAGTTTCCTAACTGTAATCTTGAAGGGAGTAGATTGTTTGGTCTTTTCTCCTATGCAGCCACCAGTAGGTTCAAGTTGGTGATCTCTTGGTTAAGCAATACAAAAATGAAACTATCCATAGTCAGATACAGATATTTTCAAACTTCCTTTTACATTGTTTGATATTGCTTCTACCATTAGACTACTCTGAAGTACATGTGAACACAGTTGTGGGAAACTAGATAGGTAACCTGTAGTGGGCTCATAATTGAGGTATTGTGTTCCATAACCAAATTCAATATTAACTATGAATAATGCTTTCTTGAAGAAATCACTATTTCATTACATGTATCTGCCCCCGAAGAATCATGTTAGGACAAAAGGAGTGAGAAAAGGTAAATTAAAACAATTGATCCAGATTTTTAATTGAAATTTTGGCTAAGCTTAGTAGAAATTCACATACCTTTAATAAATCTCACCAATGTCATTTTGAAAGTTGATAACTGTCTGTCATCTTAAAGCTCTATATAAAATGGAGCATACAAGTAGTATAGAATGGTAGAGGAAAAGATTGGCATCAGAATATATTAATGAAGGATATTGCATATGTAAAGTTTATATTTTGTCCTGTCTTATCTGACTGAAATAGTGAATAAACATGTAAGAATCAAGAGTGAGTCATTACATCAGTTGGAATAATATTTGAAAGTATGTATAAAAAAATAGAAACATATGAGGTTGCATTGTATTACCATTTATAATAATTTCCTTCACTCAGTATTGTTGTTTGAAAAGAATAATGATATAGGACAAAAATAGCTTGTATTCGTAGAAAGAATTAAGATTAAAGCTAATTAAATTATCTTTCTGAAGAGAAAATTATTTCCCTTCATACTTTATCAGATATTTTCAAGTATCTACTCTTCTTTCTAGATGAATGCTTTACCAGAATAATACAATAGACTGAAACTTTGAAAGAAACAGAATTTAGAACTCTATTATTAGTTCATGATTTCACTGTTGATATTATGCTTGTATTCATATATTATTGTAAGAGTTACAGTCACTTTAAAGCCAAAAACCCCCTGCCATCAAGTGGATTCTGGCTCATAGTGACTCTATAAGACAGAGTAGAACTCTCCAATGTGGTTTCTAAGGGTACACATTTGTACAGAAACAGGTGGACAGGGCCATGATGGGAGACTAGACATACATCTAATCAATTCCCTCTGAGAACTAAGGCCTAGAGTAATAATAAAACAGAGCATGCTGAACATGCAGGATGTCCTAGGATATGACATAGGTCTGTCAGATTGGACTACACATCACTAAATGGGAAACCACCTCTGTCTAACCTCAGGCAGCACACACTAAGCCCCATTACTGCTGACTCACCATGTGGGTGGACTGCAGGTACTGATGCCATCTTTGTTACCTGGGACGCATGGGATGGACATGAGCCAGCAAATTCTCTGAATTGCAGTGCTAAAGTAAACAGTGCATGACACAACAGAGACAAAGCGTGGTATAGCTACATTTTCAGAGCCCAGCTGTTGACTGAAGATACTCCACCCTCTCTTTTCAGAGGTGTGCCATAAATTTTGCTGTTTCATGGTAAGAAGGGAAGTTTGGCTGGAATGCTATATTGATATGCTGGGAGGTGGAGTCATCCAATGAGAGGGCTCAGCAGGGGCTAATTCCCTAGCTGTGAAGCAGTGCCAACCCAGAAAGCACTTTTCCAGCAGAAAAGCTGTGTTTAGGACAGTGTTATCTTATGAGTGGGGCCAGGCTGAGGATGGCAGCAAGACTGTAACCCCTCCCTACTTTGAACTACATCACAGCATCTGGAGATGGCCGAATATTTGCTTCCATTGTCAATCAGAAGGCAGACCCTGTCATATCTGATGGCAGCTGTTGGACAGCTCCCAGATTTGTAACAAGACTGCCTGGAGAAATAACTGCTGAGAAGCCTGGCAGCATCTTCTCCAGCCTTCAATGACCCATTTTTTAGGGTCAGCTAATGGCCCCCCCTGTGGGGAAAGCATCTTTGCCAGCCAGAAGATGGAGACTGCCACTCCAGAGAGTCCACTGGGGCTAGTCACTAGAGCACAGAGAGGAGGCTGGTGACGAACTAGCTTCTCAGAACTATGCCACAGCTCCTGTTGAGGTAACACCAGAGAGATAAAGAGCTTCTAGATGGTGTGCAGGCAACAAATCATTGCTAATCATTTAAAGAAACAGTCCACCATGGCTCTGGAAAACTCCCAAAATTAAGAGTAAAAAATGTCCCAGATGAAGAAGACTTTCTGAAAGTATTGGAGGCTGAATACAAAAGAATTATATAGAGAGCCCTCTTACAGATTAAACAAAATGCAGCAGAACAAAATGAAAAATTATGCAAGCTATTTGAACTGATAGAACATCAGCTATCTAAAATCCAGCAGATAAATAACTAAATTACAGAATTAGACACTTCAATCGAAAGCCAAAAGAGCAAAATTAAGGAGATGGAAGTCAAACTTAGTGACTTGAGGATAGAGCAACTGACACCAGCATTTAAGAGGAGAAATCAGAGCAAATAAAAAATAAAAATTCAGAAGCATTAAGAAACATGTGGGACTCTATCCAGAGGAACAATATGTGGTTAATTGGAGTTCCTGAACATGGAAGGATAGTTGAAAACACAGAGAGTATTGCTGTTGAGTTGCTGACAGAAAAGTTTCCTGAAATCATGAAAGAAGAGAACATAGATATCTAAGATGTATATTGAATATCACATAAAACTGGCCTCAAAGAAAGACACCAAGACATATTATAATCAAGCTTAATAAAATCAAACATAAACAGATTCTCTTAAAGTCAGAGAAGCTCAAATGAAAGCTAATATTCAAAGGGAAGCCCTGAAGGTTCTCATCTGACTTCTCAGTAGAAATGATGTTGGCGAGGATGCAGTGTGATGGCACATTCAAAGCCTTGAACGAGGAAAGCTACTAACCCAGAATTACATGTTCTGCAAAATTGGCTGTCAAATATGAAGTTGAAATTGATACATTTACAGATAAACAGAAGCGTAGAGACTTTGAAAAACCAAGCAGAGAATTGGGAACCTCACACCATCAAGAAAGCAGCACTGGGAGAAAAGTGCATCCTTCAGATTTGAGGTTCCTGCTCCAAGATGCTCCCTGCACAAAGACTGGTGGAATACCAGACTTTCCTCCAGAGCTGACAAGGGGGGAAGCCTTCCTCTCGAGTGAACATCCTGAATTTAGACTCTGAGCCTACCGGACTGTGTAAGAATAAACATTCCTTTGTTAAAGCCATCACCTCTGTGATATTTATATTAGAGCAGCACCAGCTGACTGAAACAGGGACCATAGAAGTAGATGAAAAGCACAACAATGCAACATACCAAAACAAGAAATGTAATACAGCAGTCTCAACCAACACAAAATCAATGCTGAAAATGATGAAAAGTCAACCAAAGAATAAGAATGACCCAGAACAGAATATTAAGAATAACACAGAATGATAGTGAGTGGAGAGGAATGGAAAGGAGACTTTTGGGAGGATGAGACATGTATGGAGCAGAAAGGAATAGTGTGCTGTCACCAGGCAGGGAGAGCAGTGGAAGCTGCATATAGGTGGGCATGTAAATTTGTACAGGAATGTACATTTTCACTCAGTCATAATAAAAAATAAAAAGATAAATTTAAAAAAAGTTAAAGGAATAAGAAAAAAGAATAACATAGAAAACACCAACATAAAAGCAAATACATCAAAATGACAGCACTAAATACGTACCTATCAATAATTACACTGAATGCAAATGAACTCAGTGCTCCAATAAAGAGACAGCAAGTGATTTCCTTGATCAAAAGACACAACCCATCTATATGTTGCTTACAAGGAACACACCACAGACTCAAAGATATGAACAAACTGAAAATTAAAGCATGGAATAATACAGACCAAGCTAACAACATATGAGAAGAGCAGATGCGGCAATACTAATCACAGATAAAACAGATTTTAATATAAAATCCACCATTGTGGACAAAGATAGTCACTATTTACTGCTGAAAGTTTCAATACACAAGCAGGACTTAACAATATTAAATATTTATGCACCTAATACCAGAGCATACGAATACATTGGACAAACACTGACTGCATTGCAGACCGAGATAGATCACTTCACAATAATAGTTGGACGTTTCAACACTCCGTTTTCAGTAACAGGCAGATACTCTAGAAAAAACCTCAGTAAAGACACAGAAGACCTTATTGCAACAATTAACCAACTAGGCCTCATTGACATATACAGAAATTTTTATCCAGCAACAGATAAACACTCTCTTCTCTAATACACACGGAACATTTTCCAGCATAGACATTGTGTTAAGACATAAAGCAAATCTCAACAAAATCCAGAATAGTGAATTGTTGCAATGCATATTCTCAGATCATAAAGCAGTAAAAGTCAAAATCAATAGCAGAAAAAGCATAGGTAGAAAGTGGAACTCATGGAAACTGAACAACTCCTTGCTCAAAAAGCCATGGGTTATAAATGAAATCAAGGACAGAATAAAGAAATTTATGGAATCAAGGGAATGAAAACACATCCTACCAGAATCTATGGGATACAGCAAAAGCGGTGCTGAGAGATTAATTTATCTCTATAAATGTGCACATCAGAAGGAAGATAAGATCCACACCAAAGAATTAACTCAACAATTAGAACAAGTAGAAAGAGAGTGAAAGAGGAACCCCTCGGGCACCAGAAGAAAAAAGAAAATAAATATTAGAGCAGAACTGAATGAATTAGAGAATAGAAGAACAACTGAAGAAAGTAACACAACCAAAAGCTGGTTTTCTGAAAAGATCAACAAAATTGATAAACCACTGGCTAAACTTAGAAAAGAAAAACAGGACAGGTAACAAATAACCTGAATAATAAGTGAGGTGGGAGATGTCACAACAGATCCAACAGAAATCAAAAGTATCCTAACAGAATACTACAAAAGATGGTACTCTACCAGATTTGAAAACCTAGAGGAAATAGACAAATTTCTAGATGCATATCACCTACTAAAATTATCACAAAGAGAAGTAGAACAACTTAATATACCCATCACAAAGGAAGAGATTGAAAAAGTCATCCAAAATCTACCAACCAAAAAATCCTGGCCCAGATGGCTTCACTGGAGAATTCCACCAAGTTTTTAGAGAAAAGTACACTCCAATACTACTGAGACTCTTGCATACCATAGAAAGGGATGGAATACTCCCAAATTCATTCTAGGAAGCCAGCATAACCCTGATACCAAAGCCAGGCAAAGATCCAATGCCCACCCACAAAAAAAAAAATTACAGACCAATATCACTCATGAACCTAGACACAAAAATCTTCAACAAAATCCTTGCTGATAGAATTCTACAACATATCAAAACAAGTAATTCTTCATGACCAAGTTGGATTCATACCAGGGATGCAAGGCTGGTTTAGCATCATAAAAACAACTCAGGTGATCAACCACATAAATATTACAAAGGATAAGAATTACCTAATTTTGTCAATTGATGAAGAAAATGTATTTGAGAAAGTCCAATGCATATTCATGCCAAAAACTCTCAGTAACCTAGGAATAGAAGGGAAGTTCTTCAATGAAATAAGGAGCATCTACACAAAGCCAACCTCCTACATCATCCTGAGTGGAGAGAGATTGAAGGAATTCCACTTGAGAATGCCAAGTGCCGTCGAGTCAGATCAATAGGAACTAAATAAATACACCCACTTTCACCACTTCTGTTCAACAGTGTACTGGAAGTTCTAGCCAAAGCAATTAGACAAGAGAATGAAATAAAGGGCATCTACATCAACAAAAAAATAAAAATAAAAATCTGCCTATTTGCTGAAGATATGATTGTATATGCAGAGAATCCTAATGAATCCATCAATAAACTGCTCAAACTAATAGAAGTATTCAGCAGTGTATTAGGATATAAGATAAACATAAGTAAATCAATAGAATTCCTTTATAGCAACAAAGAGATCATTAAAGAAGAAATCACCAAATCAATGCCATTAACTACAGCCCCCAAGAAGATAAAATACCTAGGAATAAATCTAACTAGAGAAATAAGAGATCTATACAAAGAGAACTACAGACTTTATAGCAAGAAGCCAAGAGAGACTTACACATGGATAGGAATTCATAACAATGTGAAAATGGCTATTTTACCCTGAGCAATCTACATGTGCAACGCAATCCCAATAGAAATTCCAGTGTCATTATTTAATGAGATAGACAACAAAATCACCAACTTTGTTTGGAAAGGGAAAACATCCTTGATAAGTAAAGCACTACTAAAGAAGAACACAGTGGGTGGCCTCACACTACCCAACCTTAGAACTTATTACACTGCCACAGTAGTCAAAGAGCCTGATACTGGTATGAAAGGAGACAGATAGACCAATGGAACAGAGTTAAGAGCCCAGAGACGACTCCCTTATCGTATGAACAGCTGATATTTGACAAAGGCCCTAAGATTGTGAACTGGAGTGAAAACAGTCTCTTTAACAAATGGTGATGACACAATTCAATTTCCATCTGCAAAAATTGAAACAAAACTCATATCTGACACATTACACAGAAACTAACTTACATTGGATCACAGACCTAAATGTCAAACCTAAAATGATAAACATTGTGTGCAAGAAACAATAGAGTCAACTATGGAAATTTTAACACACAGCTTACAGCCTTCCAAATATGACAAACAAAACATGATCAACAAAAGAAAATAGATAAATGAGATCTACTAAGAGTCAGGCACTTTTGCTCATTCAAAGACTTTATCAAAAGAATTAAAAGACCACCTACAGAATGGGAAAAAAATATTTGGCAACTGCAGGTCAGACCAATGTCTGCTCTCTATAACCTACAAGGTACAGAAAAATATCAACAAGAAAAAGGTAAATAACCCAGTTAAGAGATAGGCAAAGGAGATGAACAGACAGCTCACTGAAGAGAACATCTAGACAGTCAAAAGACACATGAGGAAATGCTCATGGTCACTAGCTATTAGAAAAACCCAAATCAAAACTACAATGAGACACCGTTTCAACCCAACAAGGCTGGATGTGATCTAAAAAAACATAGAACAACAAATGCTGGAGAGGCTTTAGAGAAATTGGAATTCTCCTACACTGCTAGTGAGATTGCAAAATGGCATAGCCTCTTTGGAGACCAATTTGGTGCTCCCTCAAAAACCTCGAAATAGACATGCCATTTGATCCAGTAATTACACTGCTTGGACCCTTCAGAAACAAAGCAGTCACACGAACAGTTACATGCATGTGAATGCTTATTGCAGCATAGTCCACAATACTAAAACAATGGAATCAACCCAGAAGCCCATCAACAGATGAATATGCACACAAACTATATGGAATATACTCAATGGAACACTATTGAATAATAAAAAACAATGATGATTTTAAGAAACATCTCGTGACCTGATTTCAGTTGGAAGACGTTATGCTGAGTGAAATCTTTCAGTGGCAAAAGGACAAATATGGTATCAGACCCTGACTACAAAGACTTAAAGATAGGTTACATACAGAAAAGACTCTTTGACAGTTGTAAGGGTGGGGAGGGAGAGAGAAGGTTGGTCGTAGATTAGATAGTTGACAGAAATTTGGTTGGGTGAAAGCAGTGACAGCACATGGTAGAAAGAAGATCAGCTTAACTGGACTTCAACATAAACTTAACCCAAAATTGCAAGGATAGGTAGCAGGGCCAGGAGTCGGGGGACATTGAGGCCAATTCATATAACTATAGCCTTTTGCTAAGAAAGCCTTCTGCATCCATATTGGTGAGTGTGTCTGAGGTCTTAAAAGCTACCAAACTTTCATCTGAGATACACCAAATGGTCCTAACTCATCGGAAATAGAGGACCACCAAGAACAACAAAGACACAAGGAAAAAAGAGCCCAGGAGACAAAGGGATCCATGTGATTGGGTGACTACATGAACACGTCAGTAGAAGAACCCGAGAGTGCCCGACCACCACCAAAGACAGCCATGATGGGACACATAATGTTGAGTCCCAGTGGCAACACAAGAAAAGAGGGATGTACCTCAAGAACTACACTAAAAGATGGCAACTGGTGGTATGGTGGCCTGGGGTTCCCCCTGGAAGCCTGGCCCCTAAACCTGCTGCTGCCCCTGACCAGAAAGCATTACTGAGCTCAACTCTTTGGCCAGGAATGGACTGGACATGGGACACAATGTGTCCACATGGTGTGTGTGCTTTATGGCTCTGTGCATCTGTAGGATGCTGTCCTATTGACCTCTTACTAGAAGGGAGAGGAGAGGATGGAGAGGAAGGGACAGGAGATTGTTACGAGAATATCCATATATAGAATGAAAAAGAGGAGTGTGCTGTCATCGGGCAAGGTGAGCAGAAGGAGCTGCAGATAGACCGGCATGCCAATGTAATTTGGGTGCATACTTAATTATAAAAATAAATGTATGAATTTGTACAGAAACAGAGTGCTGCATGTTTCTTCCACATTCACTTACATGCATAAACATTTAATAATGTTGCTGTTGTTGGCTACAAAGATGCCTGTTTCCTAAATTCACTTACTAGCTATATTTAACACTTGCGGTAATCTAAAGCTTGAAAAAACGTACACAGTTCACATGACTAAAGTAAATCTTTATCCTATATGCACATAAAAATGGAATGCTATTAAATACAGCATCCTAAAATTAAACTTGAAGCCCTTTTAGGACTGAATTTTATCTGAAAAATGTGTTGTAAATTCCAACCTCAATAGTTGCAATTTGGAAATATGTTTTCTTTGTTATGTTAATGAGACTGTGTTAGTGTAGGGTGTGTCTTAAATCAATTTCTTTTGATATAAAAAATTTCTTTTGATATAAAAAGTTTAAGCAGTAAACAGTCATGGAGAAAGACGAGCGTGGCGAGAAAGATGTCACAACACATAAAGATAACCAAGGAACCAGGGAACTGCAGACTTTCCTCCAGAGTTGACAAAGTTGACAAAGAAAAAGTCATCCCCTATGACCAGTACCTTGATTTCATATGTTTAACACTCTAAACTGAGAGAAAACAAATTTCTGTTTCTTAAAATCACCCACTTGTGGTATTTCTTTTATAGCAGCACCAGATAACTAAGACAGGCCCTTTTATTTCCTGGGAAGATGGCAACTGGAATAGAGTAATGGCTCCTTTCATCATAATTTACTCTGTTGTTGCTGTTATTAGGTGTCATTGAGTCAGTCCTGACCCATGGCAACTTTATATATAGCACAACTAAACATTGCTCAGTCCTGAACCATCCTCACAACTGTTAGCTTGACCTCTTAGTCGTGGTCACTGTGTTGGTTCATCTCATTGAGAGTCTTCCTTTTTCACTGACCCTTTCCTTTACCAAGCATGACATCCTTCTCCAGGGACTGATCACTCCTAGTAACATGTCTAATGTATGTGAGATGAAGTCTCATCAGGCAAGCTTCTTAGGAGCATTCTGGATGTACTTTTTCAAGACAAACTTATTCAAAATTTTGGCATTTGATGGTATAGTCAATATTACTTGCCAACACGGTATTTGAAAAATGCCAGTTCTTCAGTCTTCAATATCATTTGCCAGCACTGTATTTGAAAGATGCTAATCATTCAGTCTTCCCTATTCATTGCCCAGCTTTCTCATGCTGAAGACAAGACGACCTTGTGCAAAACATTTTCAGTTGGTAATTTCCTCATCTAGTACAGAGCATTATTCTGTACCTTAGGGTGAAACTGGCAAATCATCGCAATTCTGTATTTGCCTCTCAATGCAAAATGAAAACACAGTATTTGGCATGAATGAAATTAATAGGAGAGATAACTTCTAGGCTTATTTTATGCTGTGAGATGCAACATAAAGTTGGAAATTATTACCAGAGTCTGCTTTGAGATCCATTCAGTATGGCTTGGTTTGTGTCACCTGCTTTTTCTAATAGCAAAATGATGAATCATATGAAGCAATTGAAAACATTATGATTTGAGTCAGGCCCAGCTTAGTCCACAAAGTGGCATCTTTGCTTTGTAACACTCCAAAGAGGTCTTTTGCAGGAGATATGCTCAAAGCAACATATTGTTTGATTTCCTCACTACTGCTTCAATGGGCATTGATTGTGATCCAAGGAAAATGAAATCCTTGACACCTTCAATCTTTTTTTTTTCCACTTACCATGATGTTGGTTATTGGTCTATTTATGAAGATTTTTATTTTCTTGATGCTGGCATGTAATCCATACTGAGGGTTATGATCTTTAATCTTCATCAGTGTTTCAAGTCCCTTTCATTTACAGCAAGATTGGTTGTATCATCTGTATATTGTTATTAACAAATCTTCCTCCAAATGATGCCCAATACTTCTTTGTGTAGTCCAGTTTCTCAGATTATTTGCTCAGCATTCAGACTGAATAAGCATGGTGAAAGGATACAACTCTAAACACTGACATACATCTTCCCTGCCTTTAAACCATCTTGTATGTATCTCTTTGTTATGTTAGATGACTACCTTTTGGCCTATGTATAGGTTCCACTTGAGCACAATTCAATATTCTGGATTTCATATTCTTTCCAATATTATCCATAGTTTGTTTTGATCCACATAGTGGAATGTCTGCACATATTCTATAAAACACAAGTAAACATATTTCGGAGGCTCAGTTTTCAGTCACGATTAATGTGACATTAAGGACTCTTCTGAATCAGTATTTAACTTCTGTCAGTTCTCTGTCACTATCTTGCTGCAACTGCTTCTGAATGATCTTCAACAAAATTTTACTTGTATGTGATATTTATGATATTGTTTGTAATTTTCAGTCCCTGAGATGACCTTTATTTGGAATGAGTACAAACATGGATCTCTTCAAGTCAATTGATAAGGAAGCTATGTCCCAAATTTCTTTGTAGACAAGTGAGCATCTCTAGTGCTGTATCTGTTGAAACATTTGTTGATATTCCCTTAAGTTTCAGTGATGCTTTGACTTTTTCCTTCAATATTATTGATTCTTAATCATATGCTACTTCCTAAAATAGTTAAACATCGATCAGTTTTCCGGGTATTGATTATTCTTAATTCCTTCCATCTTCTGATTCTTCCAGCATCATTCAATACTCTGCCTATGGATTCCTTCAGCATTGCAACCCATGGATTGGATTTTTCTTCAGTCCTTTCAGCATAGGAAATGTTGAGCATGTTTTTCTCTTTTAGTTTTTCTTTTAATTTATTTATTTATTATGATTGAGTGAAAGTGTACAATCTGGTTTAAATTTGCATGCCTGCCTATGTGCAGCTCCTCCTGCTCTCCTTGTCTGGTGACAGCAGACTCCTCCTTTCTGTTCTATACAAGTCATAACCTCTTAAGAATCTCCTGTCCTCCCTTCTCCACCTTCCCTTCTCCCCTCTAGTGAGAGGCTAGTAGGACAACATCCCATAAATGCATAATACCATAAATTATACACATTATGTGGTCACACTGTGTCCTTGAGTCCAATCCATTCCTGTCCAAGAAGTTGACCTCAGTAGTGAATTATGATCAGGGGCAGAATCAGGTCCAGGGACCATGCTTCCAGGAGAACCCCGAGGCCTTCGGACCTTCAATTATGGTCTTCTATTGGAGTTCTCAGGGTGTACTCCTTTTTATTTTCATGTTGCCCCTGGGCATCCCCTTTAGTTTTTTAACTCCAGGTCATTGCATACTTCATTCTAATGTTTTACTTTGTCTTCTCAAGCTGCCTTTTGAAATCCTCTGTTCAGCTCTTTTAGTTTCTTCATTTCTTGCATTCACTTTAGCTACTCCAATTTCAAAAGCAAACCAGAGTCTTTTCTGACATCCATTTTTGTCATTTCTTTCTTTCTTGTCTTGTTTAATATCCTTTTATTTTCTTCATGTGTGATGTCCTGTTATCAATTCACAATTTAGTTTTTGTTAGTGTTTGATGCTTTAAATCTTTTCTTGAGGTCTCTAAATCTAGGTCAGATATACTTAAGGTCATTCTTTTGCTCTTGTGAAATGTTTTTAATTTTCTTCAACTTGAATTTGAACTTAGCTATAAGCAGTTGGGGTCACCATGAGTCAGATCCGACTCAATGGCACTTGGCTTGGCATAAGCAGTTGATGTTCTGTCCTGCAGTCACTGCCTGCCCTCCTTCTAAATGATGGTATTAACTTTCTCCGTTTCTGTTCCCATGGACATATTCAGTTTGATACCTATGTATTCTAACTGTCTAGATCCACATGTACAGTTGTTATTTATGTTGTTTAAGAAGTTATTTCCAGTGAACAGGTTTGTGGTTTTGCAAACTTCTATCACGTGATCTCCAGCATCATTTTTATTGCTGAGGCCCTATTTTCCACTACTTTTTTCTTTTCAGCTTTCTCACTCCAACAACAGGAATTATTGATTCATTTTGATTGCATGCTTGATCAGTTTCAAACTGTGCAAGTTGTTAAAAATTTTCAGTTTCTTTATAGAAATTGGTCTTTCTTTAAGGTATATAGATACTGTGTTATCACTGTCAGAGTTATACTTTAAGACTGTTCTTGAAATGATACTGTTGATACTGAACATGACTCCTTTCTCCTTAATTGTCACTCCTTGTATAGCAGAAAACATCATTTTACGAATCAAAATGGCCAATATCATTGTCTTTCCCCTTATTAATGTCTACTATATTGATCTTTATGCATTTTGCTTCATTTCTGAGAACTTTCAACTTTACTACGTTCAAACTTTATACTTCCTATGTTGGATTCAAATTAATAACGCTGGATTTGGTTTTGGTTTTTCTGTTGCTATTATTAATGCATGTTTTCAGCTGTTTCTTTTTGGGTCATGTCATATCAGCAAATGAGGGTCTCAAAAGTTTCACTTTGTCTACACTTTTATGGTCAACTTTATTTTGTGGAATCAGTTGTCAGATCTTACCTAGCCATATTTTGGAGTGCCTTCCAGTATGAAAAGGTCGTCTTTTGGCACTATATCCAATAATGTCAATGTTACTCAGAAGGCCCAATAGAAAAAGTATGTAAAGGTACTACGTAAGTAATTCCTTAAAGAAACACCTAACAATAAAAATATCTTTCCTTATCAGAAACCCCCAAGTCCAAACCTGTTGCCGTCAAGTCCATCCTGACTCATTGGGCCTTATAAGGATGGAGAACAGCCGTCCCAAAAGGTGTATTTGAACCACAGGCCTTTTGATTAGTAGTTGAATGCTTTAATCGCTGCACTACTAGTGACCCATTAATTCAAAAAAATTCAAAGTAAAATGAACTCTGCCTAAAAAAAATGGTATAACAAGAGCTTATTATGAAAGTCTGCTTAAAGAAAAGGCATTACCATATATCGCAAATACAAGTTGGTTTCAGTAATCTCTCTAGCACTATGTAACTAGTATCCATGAGTCATACTGAAAAACAACATGCAGCAATATTAAGCAGCATTCTGTATGGTGAAGTTGTGTCATGTGTTTTCTTTAATATGTGTTTGAGTCTTACAAAATTTCTGCTGTTAGTATCTTACTGATTGACAGAAGTTTAAAGTACTTAACTACTAACAGAAATGCCTACTCAGAGATGCCTAGGAATCTGCTTCTGAAAAGTCATACCCTTGAAAACCCAGTGAAGTGCGATTCACCTCTGCCATATACAGAATCACTATGAGTCAGAATGTGCTCCACAGCAACTGGTTATTAAATAATGTATTTATAATAAAAAAAGTCATGCAGAAGTTTCTCTCATTTGTGTGATGGTTTATTCCCTAAGATGTTAATTGGTCAGACATTTTTCTTTATTTCAGAGAAGTCACAAAACTGGCCTGATAAATATTTATCTATATACACACACATATATACACACATGTAATGTACATATATATAATATGACCATGCAAAAGCCTTTTCTTCTACTTCAGTGACTCTCAGAGAAACAGTGAAAATAGCCGATTTACTATTTTTCTAAAGATCATGATTCTCTCCTTTTTATATTACAACCATCAGGAAAAACACTAAAATTTATTCACATCTGTGCATGTGTATACTTATGTATATATTCATGTGTGTGTATATGTGTAAAAATTCAGCTGTGAACAAAAAAGTTTGGCAGTTTGAATACACCGTTCACTCCCTGGTGACCCTGTGAGGCAGTTCTACTCTGTCCTACAGGGTCACTATCATGGATTGAATTGTGTCCCACCAGAAATATGTGTAGCCATTTGACTGTACATGTGGATCTAGACAGTTAGAATACATAGGTATCAAACTGAATATGTCCATGGGAACAGAAATGGAGAAAGTTAATATCATCATCATTTATGATTGGCCTCCATTGTGTCATTTTCCTGTGCTGTGTTAAGAGGATTAGGGTGGGGCTGTAAATCCCTTCCTAAGGCCACCTCCTGGCTCCACTGTAAAGGGAATTTCCCTGGAGTGTGGCTTGCATCCTACAAGAGATAAAAAGAAAGGGAAGCAAGCAGAGGTTTGGGAACCTCATACCATCAAGAAGGCAGCACTGGGAGAAGAATCTGTGCTTCAGACTTGAGGTTCCTGTGCCATGATGCTCCCTGACCAAAGACTGATGGACCACAAAAACTTTCCTCCAGAGATGACAGAAGGAAGAACTTCCCCTGGAGTGGAAGTCCTGAATTCAGACTTGCAGTCTACTAAACTATGTAAGAATAAACTTTCCTGTTTTGTGGCATATTTCTGTTAGAGTAGCACTAGATAACTAAAACATTCACTATGAGTTGGTGTCAATATAATCCAAGAAAGCAGACTTTTGAAAACATGCATTCTGTGTTCTTGAATTCGTGTTCCTCTAGATATGGCTATTGGCCTATTTATCCATATAAATTGTATGTATCGATGTATCCGTGTTTACAACATGTATCAAATGGCCAACAGAAAGATCTCTGAGTCAGTTTACTGGGCTTTGGGATTTTCTCTGACCTTTATTTATTTTGTGACCCCAGGCATATCATTAACACTGGTGGTATAGTGATTAAGTGCTACATCTGCTAACCAAAAGCTGGCAGTTCAAATCTGCCAAATGCTCTTTGGAAATGGTGTGGTGGCAGTTATACTCTGTCCTATAGGAGACAGGAATGGGTTTTAGTGGGCAAGCCACTTTAAAATTTTCATGACAATCGAGGCCAATTGGCACAACTAGCGTTTTGCTAAGAGTGCTGTCTGCAGCCCGCATTGGTAAGTGGCGTCTGGGGTCTTAAAAGCTGCCAAGCTGCCATCTGAGGGCACAGCAAATGGTCCTAACTCAGCAGGAACGTATGCACACTGAGGACCAAAATGGCAGAAGATAGAGAGACCCACATGAGTGGGTACCTACAACGACTTGGGACCAGAAGAACCGGATGGTACCCGGTCACCACCAGTGATAGCCACGATGGAGCTCACTAAGTTCAGTCTCACTGGCAACACAAGAATAAAAAGGGGTGCATCCTGAGATCTCCACTAAAAGACCTCATTGATGGTCCAGTGGTTTTGGGTTCCCCTGGGAGCATGGCCCCTGGCCCTGATGCTGTCCTTGCCCATTAATCATAGCAAAGATCCACTCTTTGGACACGAATGGATTGGACTTGGCAATGCAGAGTGACTGTATATTGGAAGCACTTTATGGTTCTATACATCTATAGGATATCAACCTGCTGACCTCTGGTTGGAGGAAGGAGAGTGGTTGGAGAGGAGGGGAAAGGAGACTGTTGGGAGGATGAGACATGTATGGAGCAGAGAGGAATAGTGTACTGTCACAGACAAGGAGAGCAGTGGAAGCAGCATATAGGTGGCCATGTAAATTTATACGAGAATGTACACTTTCACTCAGTCATATCAAATAAAGAAAAAGAAGACAAAAATTCTCATGACTTTTTTTTCACTTTTAAAGATAATATCCAATTAGATCTTACAATGTTATTGGACTATTAAATCACTTAATACTAGAGTGTTACTCAAGTGTTCAAGTACTTCATAAAAGTACTTAGCATTTTCCTAGAACATAATAAAAACTTTGAAATTGTCTATTATTTCTAAATATATCTTCTCTTTACTGCATTAATAGCTGCATCATGTACTTTCTGCAGCAGTAGTTTTTTAACCTCTAATTAGTTTAAAATTCATTAAGAGAACTGCGAGAAAAAATTCAAGTTCTTTGTATATCCGTCATCAAACTTCTAATTTACTGTTTAATGTTTAACCATCTCCAAGTTAAGTCTTAATCACTAAATTTTAAACAATTTCCAAAAGACTTCTAATATAAATAAATCACTAATAGCCATTTGCAGCATTAACTCGTGGATAATTTGTCTAAATTCTAACCCATATTCTAGCCTCTGAGCTATAGAGTAATACTATCTCCCTGCCCTTGGGTAAGGTTTAACTCACACGCTTGGAAACTTGCTTAACATACCCAAAGAAAAGATATGATATAACATCTTTTCTAGAAACAGGAAAAATAACAAAAGATCGCTATTAACACTTTTTCTATTTATAATTTATACGTTTCTATTTGCCGATAGTGTACTCCATAGTCTCGATATATTATTTTTGTTTTTTCATGCTTCATTTTTTTCTCTGAATTTTTCTAAAAGGTAATTTCTGTAACTGTTACTCATTTTAAAGTGAAAAACAGCCAGTCTTGAAGAGATTTGCTTCCTTTAAGAAGATTCTTCAGTAAAAGAGATAAATGCTGATTTCTTTTTTCTCACTTAGTTATACAAGTAATTCCCTAAGGTTGGATGGAAAACTGAGTTAGTCACTAAGGACGCATAGAACCGATTTTTTGTCCCTATCTTTTAAGAGAATATGACTCCAGATAACTCTTCTTAGCAATTTTAGCCTGTAAAGTACTGACGTAAAGTCTCTGGATAAAGAACTTTGAAATTTCCGGTTATTAATAGACAAAAGAAAAAAAAGCAAAGATCCTTCAAACTATAGCAATGTCTGCAAAGTGACAGATATCAGTTCTGAAAACAATGATTTTTCTGAGAACAAATGACTTTTATGTCTCAAATTCCTAATGTGTATAAGAAAGCAAGATTAAATTATGACTAATATAGAAGTTATTTGTTTGTAGGTTTTTTTTTTTTTTTGTAGGAAACAATTGAAGGATTTATTGGACTTACATGGAAGAAACCAAAAGAAGAAATTTTGCTACATGTTTTCAGGAATATATTTGATTTTCTTAGTTTATTTTTTCACTTAACATTTTTTCTAAAGTTTGCAATATTTGAGGATACAGTTTCCAAAACACTGTGGGAAAGTAGTGACTCTGAAGGAAAGCCTACCACCTTCATTCATTGACATGTCCAGTATCAGAGTGGTTGTCATTCAGAGACAAAAAGCATGCTTGTCCTGGCAATATTTAACAGCTGCTGAGCTTATTTATGCTGTCCTTAAGACAATATGATGTGCATCAGTGTGAGAAGCTGGTGCTTTATCCCTGGGGGACCGGGCCAACATGCTGTGGCAGACAAAGGAGCTCACACAATACTTAGCATCCTCAGGAGAACACTTGGAGGCCAACAAACATGAAAGGATCCCCTGCCATTAAAAAAAATGCCCATGTATCCCATTCTTGTAGAAAACCCTAGTGCACCTGTACCTTGAATACTGCAAATGCTTCTGGTCACGGAATTCCAAGAATGAAAACTGGAGAAGATCCAGAGAGGAAAAAGTAAATAGCAAAAAGATATGGAAGTGAAACAAACGCTGTGGGGTAAAACTGAGTAAGATACAGTAATTAAAAATCTTAACAGTTTAAGAGGAAAATCTATAAGATTTAAGAAAGTAAGTCATTAAAAACAGGTAAGAATGTTGTATAGCATGTAATGAAGCTATCTGTGTCACACTCTTCAGGCATATTATCAGGAGGGACCAGTTAATGGTTAGCAAAGTAGAGGGTCAGCAAAAAAGAAGAAAGACTGACACAATGACTGCAACAATGGACTCAAGCATAACAAGGATTGTGAGGAGAGTACAGGACCAGAAAGTGTTTCGCTCTGTTGCACACAGTGTTTCCGTGAGTTGGAACCGACTCAGTGGCACCTGACATCAACAAAGATGGAGAATTTCTCAGTCTATTGCATAATCCATGGGAATATGTATTTCTAAGAAGGGCTTTGGAAAATTCATGGTTCCATACAAGGGTAAATTCATGATCCTGAAGTACTACCTGGTGGATTTGAACTGCCAACCTTTTGATTATCAGACGTAGCACTTAACCCAATGCAACACCAGGGTTTCCTATGCAGATTCAGCAAGTGTAAATTAAGACTGTCTCTAACAGTCTGCTGCATATGGTCTCCCGATACATCCAAAACCAAAAAACAAATTTGTTGCCACTGAGTTGATTGAGACTCAAAGTAACCATTTAGGACAGAGGCGAATTGCTCATACAGTTTCCAAATAGCTACAGCTGAACTTGTGGTTAGTAGCCAAGCTCTTGACTGTTGAGTCACTATACTTTGGAAGATTTTCTTAGCTTTTGAACTCAACGTGAAGAATAAAAATGTATCTACCCTTCTAAAACTGAGAGTAGGTCCTTGCCACTAATATCACATTTATTCCTAGCTTTATATACATACATTAGAGGTTGTTACCTTAGGAATGTAATACTCACAGGGAAATAGTACTGAGTCTTATATCCTTCCAGGTAGGTAACATGATACTCAAAGTTCCATTAAACAGTGGCATTCTTGGAAGAAGAAGGAAGTCTTTCTTGCCTACCTCCAATATTCTATTGAATATTTGCCCATCATTTTATAGGGTTTCTCAAGTTGAAAGAACTGAAAGAAATGCTTGAGTCTTAAGTTGCGATAGTGAAGGATTCTATAGGGAAATTATTAAGTGACTCAGAAAGTATCAAAGAAGACAGAAGTACTACACAGAGTTACTTTACCAAAAAGAATTGGTCGATGATAAGCATTCTTGTATGATCAGGAACCAATGGTACTGAAGAGAGAAGTACAATTTTCTTGTTGATATTTTGCAGTAACTTGTAGATTATGGAGATCTGATGGTGGTCTGGTATGTGGTTGCCAAATATTTTGTCCCATTCCGTAGGTGGTCTTTTAACTCTTTCATTAAAAAAAAAGAGTATTTAAATATTAGATACCAAGTTAATAAATCTACTTTTCATAGACGTAAGAAAAAAGAGTATTTGTATCCTTTGTGTTATAATGTATTAAATTAATTCAATATTGTATGATTGTAACAATTATGCTTTTTTAAATTTCTGTGGAAGAACCTTGACACAAGATAATTCCCGACTCTCAAAAAAATATTATAAAGTACAATTCCAAAGAGGAAGTACTGTGTTGAAATAGATCAATTTAATATGCATGACCTAATTCCAGGAGAAAGAGCTAAAACGATATATAATTTTTAGAAGCTTGGCTAATTTAATGTAAAGTGCACTTAGGCATATGTAAAGCTGTTAAACTGTTAAAAATACTTGATATCATAAGTATATACCTAGATATATGTATCCTGAAGTAACTATGTGAAAATAGACTATTCAAACTAACAAAATTTATACTAGTATTCATTTTTTGTTTCTCATATATCCCAGAGCTTTCAATAATATTTCAGTTTGGAAATTTCAAAGCTGTGTCAAATATCACATGTCTAGAATTTTCTCACTTCCAAATTTGGACACCAAGAGAAATCCAGATTTAAAAAAAGTTATAGATTTGCTTATCTCTTTCTATCATTGCTTTCTCTAGTAACATCACATTCTGTTTATTTTACTTATGAAATGCATCTAATCTGTGGACCTCTATCCATCTCTACCTTCTTCAACAAACAAAGCTGCCAACATCTCTTGACTGAGTTACTGCAAGAACCTTTAAATAAATATTCATCTCATATCCTTCACATCATATTCTTCACCCCTGAAGCCAATGAGAAATTCAGAAAAGAAGACAGGCACACATATCAATTTTGATCCCTAGGAACTCACTACTGTGAGAATACACAGCCAGGCTGCATACTGGATACTCCATTCCGACTCTCAAAGTTCGTTTCCAATTATTCTTTCTCTTAGTCTCTCCAAGATGTAACACTAGTTTACTTAAATGTGCCCTCCTACCAGTGTTAGTGAACATTGTCTCCACATGAAAATTCTAAATTCCCCTCTCAATCTTTTATTAATATTCACCTTTTGTATATGAGTGCTAATCATGGAAGTTACTCACTGATGCCTTAAAATTAAATAATGCCCTCTGTTATACACTTTCATAACTCCCTGAAGTTTTCTCTTATTATTTATATAGTGCATATAATCATATTATTAAAAGACTATTTAATTAACATTTGTGTTCTTTATTATATACTTAGCTCAAGGAAGTAAGGACCATGTCTATCTGGTAGATTAAACTATAAATAGTTTTTAATGAATGTTTGTCCCCTGTGTCTGGTGCTTAATTCATTGACTGGTTCATTAAAAAAAAAAAAAAAAAATCATTGTCATCAAATTCACAAGGCAGGACAGAGTGGACTTGCCACATTGAGTTTCCAGCATTTGGTTGGTAGATTCCAACTGCTGACTTTTTGGTTCACAGCTGAACTCCAGTGTTGGCATTGCTAGGTGCCAAGGAGTTGGTCCTGACTCAGAATTCTGAAGTACAACAGAACAAAACTCTGCCCAGTCAGGCACTGTGCTCACAATCACTGTTAAATTTGAGCCCATTGTTGCAACCACTGTGTTAACCCATCTCCCCTCTTTTTCATTGACCCTCTGTGTACCAAGGAGGGATTGACCCCTCCTAAAAACGTGTGAAAAGTATGTAAGACATCATCTTTTCAGTCTTGTTTCTAAGAAGCACTCTGGTTGTACCTCATTTCAAGACAGATCTGTTTGTTCTCCTGGTAGTCTGTGAGGTATTCGGTATTTTCCAACACCACAATTCAAAGGTGTTAGTACTTCGTTGGCCTTCCTTATTTATTGTCCAGTTTTCACATGCATGAGATTGGAAATACCATGGCTTTGGTCGGGTAACTTTAAAGTCTTCACTTTTCAGCACTTAAAAGAGGGCTTCGCAGCAGATTTGCCCAATACAATGTGTCTTTTGATTTCTTGACTGCTGCTTCCATGAGTGTTGATTGTAGCTTCAAGTAGAATGAAATTCTTGGCAACCTCAGTCATTACTGTGTTTTATGATGGTGTTTATTGGTCCAGTAGTGAGGATTTTTGTTTTCTTGATGTTGAGGTGTAATCCATACTAAAGGCTGTGGTCTTTGATCTTCATCAATAAGTGTTTTCAGTTCTCGTTATTTCCAGCAAGCAATGTTATGTCATCTGCATAATACACACTAGTAATGAGTGTTTCTCCAATCCTGATGCCCTGATCTTCATATGAGTATAGTCCAGCTTCTCAAATTTTTTGTTCATGATGCAGTGTCCACTTGTTCTGTTTGAAGTACTAAAACTGCTTCTTGACCCACGTACCAATTTCTCACAAACACAGTCAAGTGTTTCGAAGTTTTCATTCTCAGGAATGGTATACAAAACCTATTTATTAGCACTATTATTATTTTTTATTATGATTAAATGACAAGGTACATTCCCATACAAATTTGCCTGTTGACCTATATGCAGCTTCCACTGCTCTCCCTACACAGTGACAGCATATTCTTCCCCTCTGCTCCATACATGTCTTATCTTCCCAGCAGTCTCCTATCTTCTCCTCTCCATCCATTCCCCTTCCTCCAGTATGAGGTCAACAGGACAACTTCCTATAGATGCCTAGAACCATAAAGTGCCCACACAATATGTTCACTATACATCACCAAGTCCAATCCATTGCTGTCCAAAAAGTTGACATTCATTATGATTTATGGACAAGGACAGCATCAGGGCCAGGGCCATGCTCCCAGGAGAACCCCGAAGCCCCTGGACCATCAATTGTAGTCTTTTAGTGGAGATCTCAGGATGACCCCTATTTATTCTTGTGTTGCCTATGAGACTCAACTTTGTGAGCTCCATCGTAGCTTTCACTGGTGGTGACTGGGCACCACCTGGTTCTTCCAGTTACAAGTTGATGTAGACACCCATTCATGTGGGTCTCTCTGTCTTCTGGATTCTCTTTCCCCAATGTCATTATGGAGCTCGGTGATCATCCGTTCCTGCTAAGTTGGGGCCACTGGCTGTAGCCTAAGATGGCAGCTTGGTAACTTTTAAGAACTTAGATGCCACTCAGCAATGTGGGGTGCAGAGAGTCCTCATTAGCAAAATGTTAGTTTTGGCCTTGATTTCCCAACAGCATGGTCCCTGCCTCCCTGCCCCAGCTACTCTGTCCTTGCAACATTGGGTTAAGAAGGGAGGAGTACACAAGTTGTGTTGAAGTCCTGTTAATATTGATCTTCTTACTAGTGTGTGATGTCACCAATTTCACCCAACCAAATTTCTAACAACTACCTAATCTAAATCCTTCCCCCTCCCCCTCCTGCCCTCCCCACCCTTGCAGCCTGCCAAAGAGTCTTTTCTGTTAATCATGAGTCTGCTTTTAAGTTGTTATCATAGGGGTCTCGTAAAATATTTGTCCTACTTTCACTCAACGTAATGTCCTCCAGTTGAAACCAGGTTAAGAGATGTTTCCTGCTATCATCGTTGTTCTTTACCATTGCATAGTGTTCCACTGAGTAGACATACCATAGTTTACCTATACATTCTTCTGTTGTTGGGTATCTGGGTTGATTCCATCTTTTTGCTGTTGTGGACCGTGCTGCGATGAACATTCGTGTGCATGTATCAGTCAGTGTGAATGGCCTTGATTCTGTAGGATGCATTCCAAGCAGTGGAATTACTGGGTCAAATGGTATATCTATATTCACTATTTTAAGGTAGTGCCAGATTGCTTTCCAAAGAGACTGGACCACTTTGCAATACCACCAACAATGTAGGAAAGTTCCGATCTCTCCACAGCTTCTCCAGGATTTGTTGTTTTGTTTTTTTTGGATTATGGTCAACCTTGCTGGGGTGAGATGGTATCTCATTGTCATTTTGATTTGAATTTCTTTAATAGCTAATGATTGTGAGCATGTCTGTATGTGTTTTTTGGCTGCCTGGATCTCCTCTTTAGAGAAGTGTCTGTCCATCTCCTTTGCCCATCGCTTAATTGGATGATTTATCTTTTTCTTTTATTGACGTTTTGTAGTAGCTTATAGATTATGGATATCAGGCATCGGTCTGACACAGAGTTGTCAAATACTTTTTCCCTTTCTGTTGGTGGCCTTTTAGTTCTATTAATAAAGTCTTTGGATGAGCAGAAGTGATTGATTCTTAATAGTTCCCATTTGTGTCGTTTCTCTTCTGTTGTTTGTGGTTAGTTTGACAGATTTTGAAGTCTGTCAGTGTTGTGTATTAAAGCTTTAATTGTTGTTCCTACTTTTTCTTGGATGAGCTTTACTGTTTTAGATTTGATATTTAGGTCTTTTATCCAGTCTGAGTTGGTTTTTGTATAAGGTGTAAGATATGGGTCTTGTTTTAATTTAGTGCAGATGGATATCTAATTTTGCCAACATCATTTGTTTAAGAGATTGTTTTTACCCTAGTTTAATGTCTTAGGGCCTTTGTAGAATATCAACTGTTTGTAGGCAGATGATGTCATCTCTGGGGTCTCGATTCTGTTCCACTGATCTATTTGTCTGTTTTTGTACCAGTACCAGGCTGATTTGAATACTGTGGCAGTGTAATAGGTTTTCAAGTCAGGTAGTGAGAGGCTTCCCAGTGTGTTCTTCTTTAGTAATGCTTTACCTGTCCAGTGCTTCTTTTCTTTCCAGACAAAGTTGATAACTTGTTACTCCATCTCATTAAAAAGTGCCACTGGAAATTGTACTGGGATTGCATTATATAAGTAGATTGTTTTGGGTAAAATAGACATTTTCACAATGTTAAGGCTTCCTATCCGTGAGAGGGGTAGGTTTCTCCATTTGTGTAACTCTCAGTTTCTTGTAGTAAGGGTTTGTAGTTCTCTTTGTAAAAGTCTGTTAATTCTCTGGTTAGATTTATTCCTAGGTACTTTATCTTCTTAGGGGCTATAGTAAATGGCAATAACTTGGTGAATTCTTCCTTAATAATCATGCTATTGGTATAAAGGAATCCTACTGATTTACTTACGTTTATCTTGTATCCTGAGACTTTGCTGAACTCTTCTATCAGTTTGAGTAGTTTCCTTATGTATTCTTTGGGATTTTCTGCACATACAATCGTATCAGCTGCAGATATCTACATTTTTAGTTCTTCTGTGTCCATGTAGATGCCTTTTACTCCTTGGTCTTGTCTAATTGCTCTAGCTAGAACTTCTAGTACAATGTTGAATAGGAGAGGTGAGAGTGGCCATCCTTGTCTAGTTCCTGTTCTCAAGGGAAACTGTTTCAGTCTCTCTCTATTCAGGATGATGTAGGCAATTGGCTTTCTGTAAATGACCCTTATTGCATTAAGGAATTTGCCATTTATTCCTATTTTGCTGACAGTTTTTAGCATGAATGGATTTTGTACTTTGTCAAATGCCTTTTCTGCATCAATAGACAAGATCAGGTGATTTTTGTCTTTTGTGGTATTTATGTGGTTCATCACATTATTATTATTATTATCATTATTCTGATGTTGAACCAGCTTTGCATCCCTGGTATGAATCCAACTTGGTCATAATGGATTATTTTTTTGATATGTTGTTGTGCTCTATTGGCAAGAACTTTGTTGAAGATTTTTGCATCTAGATTCACTAGTCATATCCGTCTGTAGTTTTCCTTTTTTGTTGAGTCTTTTCCTTGCTTTGGTATCAGGGTTATGCTGGCTTCATAGAATGAAATTGGGAGTATTCCATCCCTTTGTATACTGTGAAATAGTCTCAGTAGTATTGGAGATAACTCTTCTCTAAAAGCTTGGTAGAATTCTGCAGTGAAGCCACCTGGGCCCGGTCTTTATTTGGTTGGCAGTTTTTGTTTTTGTTTTTTTAAATTATGACTGAGTGAAAATGTACATCCCTGTGTAAATTTACATGCCCACCAGTTGCAGCTTCCACTGCTGTCCCTGCCTGGAGACAGCACACTATTCCTCTCTGCTCCATACATGTCTCATCCTCCCCAAAGTCTCCTTTCCCCTCCTCTCCACCCACTCCCCTTTCTCCAGCCAGAGGTCAGCAGGATGATATCCTATAGATGCATAGAATCATAAAGTGCATCCAATATATGGTTGGCAGTTTCTTGATGACTTTTTCAATCCCTTCCTTTGTGATGGGTTTATTAAGTTGTTCTGCTTCACCTTGTGATAATTTGGGTAGGTGGTGTGAATCAAGGAATTTGTCCATTTCCTCTAGGTTTTCAAATTTGTTAGAATATAGTCTTTCACAGTATTCAGCTATGATATTTTTGATTTTGACTGAATCTGTTGTGACACCTCCCCTCTTATTTCTTAATTGGGTTGTTTCCTTTCCTGGTATCTTTAGTAAGTTGAGCCAATGGTTTGTCAATTTTGCTGATCCTTTCAAAAAATCAGCTTTTACTCTTTTCAATTTTTATAATCATTCTTCTGTTCTCTAATTTGTTTAGTTCTGCTCTGATCTTTATGATCCTTTTTCTTCTGGTGCCTGAGGGGTTCCTCTGTTGTTCTCTCCCTATTTGTTCAAGCTGTAGGTTCAGTTCTTTGATTTGTTTTCTTTTTTCCTTCCATATGTGTGCATCTATAGAGATAAACTGACTTCTGAGCACTGCTTTGGCTGTATCCCATAGGTTCTGGTAGGAAGTGTTTTTGTTCTTGTTGTAATCCATAAATTTCTTTATTTCATCCTTGATTTATTCTATAACCCATGGTTTTTTGAGCAAGGTGTTGTTCAGTTTCCATGAGTTCCACTTTCTATCTATGCTTCTTCTGCTATTAATTTTGACTTTTATGGCTTTGTGATCTGTGAAGATGCTTTGCATTAATTCAGTAGCATGGATTTTGTTGAGAACTGCTTTATGTCCTAACACATGATCTGTTCTGGAGAGTGTGCCATGTGCACTGAAGAAGAAGGTATAGTTGTCCACTGATGGACAGAAAGTTTTGTATATGTTGATGAAGTCTAGTTGGTTAATTGTGGCAATAAGGTCTTTTGCGTCTTTATTAAGCTGTTTTCTTGACAATCCGTCCAATATTGAGAGTGGAGTGTTGAAATCTCCTACTATTATTGTGGAGTGATCTCCTTTCTGAGTGTAGTCAATGTTTCTTTGACTTATTTAGATGCTCTGATATTAGGTGCATAAATATTTAACATTGTTAAGTCCTGCTTGTATATTGAACCTTTCGGCAACAAATGATGTCCATCCCTGTCCATGATGGTGGATTTTACACTAAAATCTATTTTATCTGAGATTAGAATTGCCATACCTGCTCTTCTTTGTTCATTGTTAGCTTGATGTATATTCTTCCATCCTTTGATTTTCAGTTCGTTCCTATCTTTAAGTCTGTGGTGACTGTCTTGTAGGCAACGTATAGATGGATCATGTCTTTTGATCCAAGATGTCACTCAAAATCTCTTTACTGGAGCATTCAGTCCATTTACATTCAATGTAATTATTGATAGGTATGTGTTCAGTGCTGCCATTGTGATTTATTTATTTTTGTGTTGATATTTTCTCTGTTGTTCTAATTACACTGTTTTGATACCTTCTTCTTTGCAAGTTGATTTTTTACCTTTTTCAGGGTTGGTTTTGTGATTGTTGAGACTGTCATATTACATTTCTTTATATGGTATGTTGCTTCTTTATTGTGCCTTACAGCTGTTCCTATGGTCTCACTTAATAAACTATATATAAACTCAGTTTTGATTGCTACCAGTCTTTTCAACTTCCTCTCCATTTGGAAGTACTATAATGACTATAGTACATCCCTCTTTTTAACATGATCATATCATATTTTACATGATATGATCACTAAATCGTTTCTTGATTGTGTTTGGAGCCTTCCCTAAGTCAGTAGGATTCTGGATAATGTGTCCTTCTAAAATACAAAGTAAGCAGTTTTGTCCTTCCAAGCCAAGAGATTCTTTCAGTATTTCTTGTAGCTTTGGTTTGTTTTTTACAAAGTCTCTGAGTTTCTGTTTATCTGAGAATGTCTTAATTTCATTTCATATTTGAAAGATAGTTTTGCAGGCTATATAATTCTTGGTTGGAAGCTCTTCTCCTTCAAGGCTTTGAATGTGTAGTGTCACTGTCTCCATGTCAGTATCGTTTCTGCTAAGAAATCCAATGGAATTCTACAGGGTTTCCCTCTGAATGTCAGCTTTGCTTTCAGTCTTGCTGCCTTTAAGAGTTTCTGCTTATGTGTCATTTTGTTGAGCTTGATTATAATATGTGTTGAAGTCTTTCTATTGAGATCTATATTGGGTGGTGTTCTATATTCTCTTCTCTCCTAATTTCTGGGAAGTTTTCTGACAGTAGCTCAGCAACAATACTCTGTATTCTCAGGTGTCTCGCCTTGTTCAGGAACTCCAGTTAATCATAGATTGTTCTTCTTAGTAGAGTCCCACATGCTTCTTAACCCTTCTTCATTTTTCTTGGTTTTTTTTTTTCTGATTTCTCCTCATAGATTCTGGAGTCAGTGGCTCTGTCTTCCAAATGAGAAATTCCCTTTTCCATTTGTCCCATTCTGTTTTCTTGGCTTTGAATTGAAGTTTCTATGTCTTTGATTTCATTCTTGTCTGTTAGATTTCAGAGCACTGGTATTCCATCAGATCAAACAGCTTGCTTAATTCTTTGTTTTGCTCTGCTGCAAAGGTAATCTCTATGTAATCTTTTTGTATTCACCTTCCGATAGTTTCAGGAAAGCTTCTTCATCTGGGAAGTTCTGAGGTCGTTTCTTTTGGGGGCCTTCTTATGCCATGGGTGATTTCTGGGTTACTGTCTACTCCAAAGTTTGTTGCTTTTTGTGCTTTGTGTGGGTCAATATAGGTTGGAAGAGATGCTGTGAAGATGGACAACAGTTGATTCTCTAGGCCATCTTAAAATGAGAAGTAAAAAATATTTGACAACTTCCGAAGTCAGAGTCAGCCAGGTTTTCAGGTGTATATGTGTCTCTTCCCAGCTGTCAAAGTAAGCACCTCTGTATTCAACCAAAGATGTTATAAACTAGCTCAAAGTACAGAAAGGCTACTTCCCTGCTGGCCTCTGCTGTCAGGCCCCAGTTGCAGGCGATACTGTGTATAATTCTTGGTAGGCACTGCCTCCCATCCCCAGGAATTAGGTTCAGCTGAGGTTTCCATGTGAATGACTCCACCTCCCAGCAAAACAAGATGGCATCCTGCACAAGCTCGTCAGCTGGCTGGGGCCAGGCTCCCAGCAGAAGGAGGAGAGGCCAAGAGTGCCAAAATGTCCAGAGTCCACAGCCTCCACCGCTGAGCTCCAGACCCAGGTGACACTGTGAAAAACACCACCTCCCTGCTGGAAAAGCACTCTCCCCCCAGCAGGCGCCACCTCCCAGCCTACAAACCAAGTGCAGCCAGGGCCTCTGTCTGGGCTTCTCCATTTCCTGATAGGCCAGAGGAGCCAAGATGGATAGAGTCCAAAGCCAGGCTTTCAGAATGTGGCAATTACACTTGCCAATCCCACCAGCAGTGTGTCTGAGAGCAGCAGCTGGTCAAGTCCCAATTCTGGCTGCCAGCCAAGACAGAGGTAAAAAAAAAACCAAAATGGTGAGTTACCTTCGGTCTGTGCAAGCCTGTACTTGCTGAGAGTGGGGTCAGTGAAAAAGAGGATGTTTTGCATTCAGTGGCATGAAGTCCAAATTAACAGCCCTATGCCACATCCCAGGGCTCACTACGTGTACAGAAGGCTTTGTTTAATTATCGTTTCAGGTCTTAGTTTCCAGAGGAATTTAGGGAGACATGCATTTAGTCTGCCATTTTGACTCCATGCCCCTACACAACTTATTTTGATCTACATAGTCAACTGCCTTTGCATAACGAGTAAAACTCAAGTTAACATGATTCTGGTCTTCTCTGCTTTCAGCCAAGGTCCATCTGACGTCAAAAATGCCATCTCTGCTTCCATATCCTTTTCTGAGTCTATCTTGTCAATATACTCTTAGAGTTGCTTTTGAATGTTCTTGAGCAAAATTTTATTTGTGTGTGATATTAATGAAATTGTTTGATAGTTTCATTGTTCAGTGAGATCCTCTTTCTTGGGAATAAGAATAACTGTGGATCTCATCTAGTCAGTTGGTCAGGTAGCTGTATTCCAAATTTCTTGGTATAGACCAGTCAGCATTTCCAGAGCTGCATCCATTTGTTGGAATACCTCATTTGATATCCCATCAATTTCTGGAGCCTTGTATTTTGTCAGTGCCTGCAATTCAAACTGGACTTCTTCCTTCAGTACCATTGGTTCTTGATCATACAAGAATGATTAACATCGACCAGTTCTTTTTGGTAAAATGATTCTGTGTATTCCTTCTGTCTTCTTTGGTACTTCCTGAGTCACTTAATAATTTCCCTATAGAATCCTTCAGTACTGAAACATGATACTTGAGTATTTTCTTCAGTTCTTTCAGCTTGAGGAATATTCTCCCTTTTTGGTTTTCTATTTCCAGCTCTTGGCACATCATTATAATACTTTGTCTTTTAAACCATCCTTTGGGAAATCTCCTGTTCAACTCTACTACTTCATTGTTTCTTTTATTTTAGTTATTTGATGCTCAAGAGCATGATTCAGAGTCTCCTCTGATATCGAATTTGGTTTCCTCTTTCCTTCTTGTCTTTTTAATGGCCTCTTGCTTTATGTGTCACTTGGCTGGCTTGGCTGCTTTATGTGTCAGCTCTGACTCCAAGGCACTTGGCTTTGGCTGGCTTGCTTTATGTATGATATCCTTGATATTATTTCACAAATCATCTGATCTGTAGTCACTAATATACAGTCACCAACTGTGTTGTTGATAAAAGACATTTTCAATTAATAAGTACTTAGTCTTGAAAAATTCTGTCATAGGATCTCCAGTGTCATTTCTGTCACCAAGGCATGTTTTCCAACTACCAGTGCTTCTTTGTTTCTGACTTTCACATTCTAATCACCAGTAATTATTGGTGCACTTTGGCAGGTGAAGTTTCTGCTGATTAATGGAGCTTCAGGGACTGAGGAACCCAGGATTGGCAAGTCAGGGAACAGAGCTCTTACAGGCTGTGAGGGTGGATGAATCCAAGAGCTGCTAGTTCAAGTCCAAGGAACCATATGGAAAAAGAGAGAGAGAGAGAGAGAGAGAGAGCAGGAGCTGCTGGCATGTAAGGAGAGGGAAGTAGGCAGTGGAAGCTGGGGAAATGAAGATCTAGGGTTGGTGGTGAACCGCCACAGGCTCCACCCATGCACTGTGTACAGCTGCCCAAACATTGGTCCAGTCAAGTTGGCACACAGTTTTGACCCGCTATGAGTCGGATCCGACTCGACGGCACTTGGCCTTGGCTTGGCTATAAAGGTACCTTTTAATTTTCATAAGTGTGTTTCTAAGAATATGACCACCATTTTGACTTCAAATTTTCACAAGGGCAAGTAGCACGTGGTGAGGGAGAAGGCTTTGGAGGTCAGCAATTGTGCACAGCTTAGCTGTGTACCTGCCCACGTTCTTCGAGATGTTGGCCATGCTGTGTTTTTATGTGGAGACTCAAAAGAGTTAAGAACGTTTTGACATTTAGCCATATGACTAAGGATTCTGGTTTCTTACTGACTATTGACTAAAGGCTGGGCTCAGATCAAAATGGTCAGAGAATTTCTTGCCTGAGCCTTTGCCTTAGAAAATTTGCATCATGAGTCGGATCTGACTCGACAGCACTTGGCCTGGCTCGCTGTTTGTTTCTTGAAGGCCAGCAGAGTGCCTCATCTCAATGTACTAAAATAGATGCAATCATCTTTTCCATATACAGTTTGCTGAAATACCAGGAAAGGCAAAGGAATCCATATCTCAACCCAACTGTGATCTACCAAGCCATGGTACACTGGTTTGGCGGTTCTGTTTTAAGGGCTCAAAATAACATAATCTAAGCACATCATTTTCTATGGTTTTACCTAATCCAGAAACATATTTTAGTATATCTTGCAATGAATAAACTACCTAATCTTTATATAATTTTCATAAAGCATTTATCTTCATCTAACATAACTAATGCTTTGAATTGGTTAATTTTGGGTTGGCCTCTTACTGAGACCTTGTCTTTTCAGTCCCAGATGTGCTGAATCAGAATCTGCATTTCCACAAGATTCCAGGCAATTCTTAAATGTACATAAGAATTAGAAGCAGAATCTACATTTCAGAAAGATCCCCCTGTGATTCTTATAGATTCTTATGTGTATGTGAGCATCACATGAAATCTTACTGAACTGTAGATTGTGGTTCAGTATGTATAATGATCACCATGGAATCTTGTGAAAATGTAAGTTTTAATTCAATATATCTGTGGTGGCAGTGCAAATTCTCAGCAAGTGTTCAAAACAGAATGAACCAGTTCAAAGCCCTGAACATAAATTTTGATAAAGAATCACAACAATAAAATAAGATAAATACCCTTGGTACTGATGGTGGTGGGGGGAAATGGAGTGCAGCTAATCTATGAGGCTTAGTAGCTTTTAATTGCTAAAAACTTAAAACAAGAAGTAAGTCTTAAGTCACTGTTTCTTGTAATTTGAAAGGGATGGTAAATTGTAATCAAAGAAATAAGAAACAGAAATATTGATGACAAGCAATAGACACTATTTTAAAATAATTAACTAATCAACCAGTTATTATCTGGAGTCTCTTAGAGGCGTAGCTCTGTGATAAATTGCATACATGCCTAATAAAAGAAATCTTCAGTTAAAATAAAGCTGATTTCAACACCATCCTAAAGTATAAAATACAGTAATAATGAGTAATAAAAATGTTCTTTGAAATTTGCTTTGGAGAATATATTACCCAGCACTCCCTTTCCATTCCTAACTACTCAGAGAGAATCTTAGTGAGAGAGGGAAATATGAGTCCCTTGAGTACAGCATAGAGATTCAATTTTGTACTACACGTTGTTAACTAATAGCTATGATCCATGAGATGATCTCAGTTGTGTTAGAAGAACCCCAAATACCTGAAGAGAACAATAATAGTAATACACAACACTTAGCATGTACTACACATTTTGTCAACCACTCTTGAATGTCACAATTTAGACTTAAGAAGATAGACTGCTCTATCATTCCAGTAGAAAAATCAAGGCAATTGTTAAGCTAAATGTAGACTCTTTTAAAAGGAAACATGAATAACTTTGGCACTTAAACATCCCTCCACTGGCCTTTGTTTCTATCATTCACAGACTCATTTTCATTTTTTGATAACCAGTACTATACAGTCATGTGTCCTCATGTGATTTCTGCAACAAATGAGCATTTTTAAAATGCCACTTTGTAACAATAAAAAGATATGCATTAAATTGTACTGTTTGTAACTATTCCCTTGGTGTGAAATTACTTTGCAACAATTCAGACTGCTCACTTGGCTTAATTAAAATGATTCCATTCTTACAAAGCATATAAATATAGTTGCATTATTTTAAAATACGTCTTTGTAAGAATGAGTCTGATTAGCATTTGATTCATAGGCAAAAATAAATGAATTCAGCTGCTGGTAGTACCCCTTGAAGAACCAATAAGAGCATTGGGAAAGGTGAAATTATGGCAATATTAAAAAGAAAATAATTTCCAACTTTATGACCGTCTCTCCAAAGCATTAGAGACAGAATAATCCTGCATATCCTAGTATATTTTCTACAAAAAAAGCAAGTCATGATGATAAGAGACTTCTATGTTCTAAAATCAACATGAAAAGGTTTTAAATAGTATCAGAGATTTTAAAACTAAGTAAAATTTATCAAGAAATGAAAAGCCACTGTAGATTATTTTAAATGCTTGTAATTATGGTAATATATCTTTGTTAACAACATTATTTTTATCTCTAAATACATTTGTACATAGTATATAAGAAATACATTATCACTCTGAAGTAACAAAGAAAAAATATCCTATTTTCTAAAGAGCTTACTTAGGTACCACATTAACCATAGAAAATGCTTCACTGAATATTATACTTTAGGGTTTAACACAAAAAAATATAAATTTGAGTACAATGTATGTCAGTAAGATAGATATCATATATGTTTTAAATGTATTTGCAAAATACAACAGTCATTAGCCAGAAACAGTTTCCAAATAGAACCAATGCTTAAGTGCTATACGTTATTTCATTGGAATAAGAAATCCTTTGTTAATAATATGTGATGGGAGAAGCATACTTAAGACTGATATTAAATTATTTGAAAAATAGTATCGCATAGTAGATAAAATATTTCATTTGATTTGTAATACCGTGTATACAGTATTGTCCTTCATTTCAGGAGTAGTAAGGAAAAGCATACACAGGTGCAAAAACTAGGAATCATTTTTCTGTATCCCAAATATCTTTCTCTGGTACACTATATATTCACTTTCAAAGGAGTAATTTTACAGAACGATGGGTGCATTAAGTTTCTGAAGTGCTGTGTGTGTTGCATCAGTGTGTCTTCAATATGATCCAATATTGGTTATGTGTCTGAGATTCCTGAAACAGAACTGAGAGTATCATCAGGGCTAAAGACATATGAAATGTTAAATCTGTAATCATTTTTTCGCCCATTTTATGGCTAGCCTATCCTGTCTCACAATTCAATGAAGTTGAGATGATGACTGGTGGAAAATAGTCAACTAATTAAATTTCAGAGTTTCAAAAAGGTCACAGTAGTACAGCATATTACTATACTTTGCAGAGTAAGTGGAGCATGCAAATGCCAATACTTCATTCTAGTGACAAAACCACAAAAGAAAAATGAAATGAAATTGAGAAAAACTGTCTCATTGTTTCAGGTGTGGCAGTCAAAATTTAGATAGAAATTTAACTTCACAGTGAGCTATTTGCTATAAAATAGCAAAGGCTTCTCATGTTCTTACAACTACATCTTACAAGTTATTTCCGGGTTGTACTTCTTGGATATAGATTCTTCTATTATGTATAATAGAAATGTCTCCTTGGTTAAATGACTGATAAGTTTTATTTACATTCTTTACATCAACAATCAAGTGAGTTTATGTGCTTTTTTCTGTTTAATGAAGAACCAAGTTTGATCAGCATAAAATTCAAAACAGCCTACATGAATAACATCAAAAAACAAAAGTAAATCCATAAACTGTGCATAGTCTTATATACATGATGTATATTATATGAACCAAAACCCCAAACCAACCACACTGCTGTACTAGTTGATTCCAAATTATAGTGACCCTATAGGACAGAAGAGAACTGCCCCAAATAGTTTCCATGGAGTGGCTGGTGGACTCTAACTTCCGCCTTTTGGTTTGCATCTGTGGCACTTATCTACTATGAGACCAGGATTTCTGTGTGTTTTGTATACACACACATGATTCTTAATGTTTCTACTTCTTTTGATACTTTAAAAAATGCACACCAATTAAACACTTTTTGAGCTTCTGAGTGTTTTCCTTGCTGTTTCCCAACCTGAATGCCACCTAGACCCCATTCTTTAATGTTTAGTCTGTGTTCCACTTTTACATTTTTTTGAACTATTTTAATACACTGATGTTTCCCTTGTTTAAACCCTTATGTGTAGTCAACCTCAATAAATAGTGCTTTTTGAAATGCCAAATAAGATAATATATGTAGAGAACATATCACAGTGCTTGATGCAGACCATGTGTGTCAAGCAATATACCCCTTTTGGGGCGTGGCCTTTGAAGCTTGACCAAATGCCAGACGTAGTCAACCACCTTAACTGAGAGCATCAGCGTATCCCTGAAATAATGAGTATCTTATAGGCTTCTTAAAGTGATTATATCCAAGAAATAGTTAAGGTGCTTAACACATTTGGCATATAATCAATGCTCAAGAATAATTAATTTCACTTTCACCATTTTCTTACAATTCAACTTTTTGTTCCATCATCTCAACTTGATAAATTCAACCTCTTCTATGCATACAGAATTCAGACAAAGTCCAGTGTATTAATTTCCCATTGCTGCTGTCATGAATTACTGAAAGTTTAAACTCATAGACCAATCCTGCTGCCTTTGAGTCAATTAGGACTCCTACCCATTCTACAGGACAGAATAGATCTGATCCATAGGGCTCTTGAGGCAGTAGTCTTTATGAAATCATACTGTTGTGTCTTTCTCACACAGAGGCTGGTATGTTCTAATTTGCAGCTTTTCAGTTAGGAGCCTAGTGCTTAACCAGTGTACAATCATGGCTCTTACCAAAAACTTAATGACTTAATATAACATAAATTTATTGACTTCAAATTCTGTGGTTCAAAAATATGGCAAAGGTTTTATTCAGCTAAAAGCAAGGTATTAGCAGAGCTTTGTTCCTTTCTGGAGGCTTTAGGAGAATCTGCTGTCAGAATTCAGTTGCTGTGGTTGTCTGTTTCAACTATAGGACCAAGGTCCCTGTTTTCTTTTTTTTTTATTAAATAAAAAAACGAAAGTGTACACATACTCTGTGCTTACAACATTGGGTTAAGAGAGGAGGAATATACAAGTTGTGTCAAAGTCCCATTAATATTGATCTTTTTACTAATGTGTATTGTCACTAATTTCACCCTACCAAATTTCGAACAATTATCTAAATCTTCACCCCTTGCCTTTCTGCCCTCCCACATTCCTCACCCTTGTAGCTGTCAAAGAGTCTTTTCTATTATATATGAGTATGCTTTTAAGTTTTTATCATAGGGGTCTCATATAATAATTGTCCTTCTGTTGCTGACTAGTTTCACTCAATATAATGTCCTCCAGTTGAGACCAAATTGAGAGATGTTTCCTGCTATCATCGTTGTTCTTTATCAATGTATAGTACTCCATGGAGTACATACACCAAAGTTTACTCATCCATTCTTCTGTTGTTGGGCATCTGGGTCGATTCCAACGTTTTGTGGACTGTGCTGCAATGAACATTCCTGTGCATGTAGTAGTTGGTGTGAATGGCCTTGAATTTCTAGGATATATTCCGAGTAGAGGAATTACTGGGTCAAATGGTATATCTATATCCACTATTTTAAGGTAATGCCAAATTGCTTTCCAAAGAGGTTGCTCCATTCTGCAATCCCACCAACAGTGAAGGAGAGTTCCAATCTCTCCACAGCCTCTCCAACATTTATTGTTTTGCGTTTTTTGAATCATGGCCAATCTTGTTGGGGTGAGGTGGTATCTAATTGTCATTTTGATTTGAATTTCTTTAATAATTAATGATCTTGAACATATCTGCGTGTGAATTTTGGCTGTCTGGATTTCCTCTTTAGAGAAGTGACTGTCCATCTCCTTTGCCCATCGCTTCATTGGATGATTTGTCTTTTTCTTATTGATATTTTGTAGAACCTTATAGAGTATGGAGATCAGGTGTCAGTCTGAAATAGAGTTGCCAAATATTTTTTTCCATTCTGTAGGTGGTCTTTTAATTCTTTTGATGAAGTCTTTGGATGAGCAGAAGTGTTTGATTCTTATTAATTCCCATTTATTTTCTCTTCTGATGAATGTGTTTTGCTTGTCAGATTTTGAAGTCTGTCTATGTTGCATACTAAAACGTCCATTGTTGACCCTGTCTTGGATGAGTTTTATCGTTTTAGCTTTTGTATTCAGATCTTTTATCCAATTTGAGTTGATTTTTGTATAAGGTGTGAGATATCGGCCTTATTTTAATTTTTTTGCAGATGGATATCCAGTTATGCCAGCACTATTTGTTGAAGAATCTGTTCTTACCCCAGTTCAAAATCTTAGGACCTTTGTCAAATATCAGCTGTTCATAAGAAGATGGCAGCATCTCTGGGGTCTCTACTTTGTTCCATTGTTCTATATGTCTCTTTTTGTACCAATATCAGCCTGTTTTGACTACTGTGGCAGTGTAATAAGTTTTAAAGTCAGGTAATGAGAGGCCTCCCAGCATGTTGTTCTTTTTCAGTAGTGCTTTACTAATTCGGGGTTTCTTCCCTTTCCAAATAAAGCTGATAATTTGTTTCTCCATCTCATTAAAAAATGTAGTTGGAATTTGTATTGGGATTGCATTATATAAGTAGAGTGCTTTGGGCAAAATAGACATTTTCACAATATTGAGTCTTCCTATCCATGAGCAGGGCAGATTACTCGACTTAAGGTCTTCTAGTTTTCTCTGTAACGATCTCTTTCTTATTTCTCTAGTTAGATTTATTCCCAGGTATTTTATCTTCTTGGGGGCTATAGTAAATGGAATTGATTTGGTGATTTTTTCATTAATAATATCATTGTTGGTATAAAGGAATTCTACTGATTTAGTTGTGTTTATCTTGTATCCTGATACTTTGCTGAATTCTTGTATTAGCTCTAATAGTTTAGTTACAGATTTCTTTAGATTCTCTATATAAAAAATCATATCATCTGCAAATAGGGAAATCTTTACTTCTTCAGTGCCAATATGGATGCCTTTTATTTCTTTGTCTTGTCTAATTGCTCTGGCTAGAACTTCTAGGACAATGTTGAATAGAAGTGATGAGAGCGGGCATCCTTGTCTAGTTCCCATTCTCAAAGGGAATTCTTTCAATCTTTCACCATTAAGGATGATGAAAGCAATTAGCTTTGCATAGATGCTATTGATTATATTGAGGAATTTCCCTTTTATTCCTATTTTTCTGAGAGTTTTAAGCATGAATGGATGTTGAACTTTGTCAAATGCCTTTTCTGCATCAATTGACAAAATCAGGTGATTTTTATCTTTAGTGTCATTTATATGTTTGATTACATTAATTGTTTTTCTGATGTTGAACCAGCCTTGCATCTCTGAAATGAAACCAGCTTGATCATGATGAATGATTGTTTTTATACGCTGTTGAATTCTATTGGCCAGAATTTTATTGAAGATTTTTGCATCTAGATTCATGAGTGATATTGGTCTATAATTTTCTTTTTTGTGGGATCTTTCCCTGGTTTTGGTATCAGGGTTAAGCTGGCTTCACAGAATGAATTTGGAAGTATTTCATCTCTTTCTATGGTATGAAATAGCCTCATTAGTATTGGAGTTAATTCTTCTCTAAAAGTGTGGTAGAATTCTCTGTTGAAGCTGTCTGGGCCAGGACCTTTCTTGGTTGACAGATTTTTGATGACTTCCTCAATCTCTTCCTTTGTGATAGATTTATTAAGTTGATCTATTTCTCTGTGTAATAGTCTTGGTGACTCATGTGAATCTAGAAATTTGTCCATTTTCCCCAGGTTTTCAAACCTGTCAGAGTCTAGCTTTTCATAGTATTCTGTTACGATATATTTCATTTCAGATGGGTCTGTTGTAATATCTCTCAACTCATTGCTTAATTGAGTTATTTGTATCTTCTGTTGTTTTTCATCTGTAAGTTTAGCCAGTGTTTTATCAATTTTGTTGATCTTTTCAAAGAACCAGCTTTTGGTTTTGTTAATTTTTTCGATGTTTTTGTATTCTCTAATTCATTTAGTTCTGCTCTAATCTTTATAATCTGTTTTCTTCTTGTGCCTGAGGGGTTTCTTTGTTACTGTCTTTCTACTTGTTCAAGCTATTAGGTTAATTCTTTAATTTGTGTTCTTATTTCTTTTCGGAAGTGTGCATTTAGAGAGATAAACTGACCTGTGAGCACTGCTTTTGCTGTATCCCATAAGTTCTGGTAGGATGTGATTTCATTCTCATTTGAATCCATAAATTTCTTTAATGTGTCTTCAATTTCTTTTATAACCCAAGGCTTTATGAGTAAAGTGTTGTTCAGTTTCCACAAGTTGGAAATTTTACCTATGATTTTTCTGTTATTGATTTCAACTTTTGTAGCTCTGTGGTCCGAGAAGGTACTTTGCAATAAATCAATTGTTTGGATTTTATGTAGAATTGTTTTATGACCTAACATATGGTCTATTCTGGAGAATGTTCCATGTGCTTTGGAAAAGAAGGTATATTTATCTGTTGATGGATGACAAGATCTGTATATGTCAATAAGGTCAAGTTGGTTGATTGTTGTAATAAGATCTTCTGTATCTTTACTGAGCTTTTTTCTGGATGATCTATCCTTAACTGAAAGGGGAGTGTTAAAGTCCCCAACTATTATTGTGGAATGATCAATCTCATTTTTCAGTGTTGTCAGTATTTGTTCAATGTATTTAGGTGCTTTGGTATTGGGTGTATAAATATTTAATATTGTTAAGTCTTGCTTGAGTATTGAACCTTTCAGCAATAAATAGTGACCATCCTTATCCATAATAGTGGACTTTACATTAAAATCTATTTTATCTGAGTTTCATATTGCCACACCTGCTCTTTTTCGTGTATTGTTAGCTTGATATATGTTATTCCAACCTTTAATTCTCAACTTGTTCTTATCCTTGAGTCTAAGATGTGTTTCTTGTGAGCAACATATAGATGGGTCATGTCTTTTGATCCATGATTTCACTCTCTGTCTTTTTACTGGAGCATTCAGTCCTTTAACATCCAATGTGATTATTGATATTACATATACTTTTAGTGATGTCATTGCAATATGTTTTTTTGATGTTGGTGTTTTCTCTGTTGTTCTTACTAATCTGTCCTGGGACATTCTTCTTTATGGATGGTATGAGTTTTGATTTTATATTTATCGAGATTCCTGTATTGTGATTTTTCATTTCTTATTATTTCTTATTATCTATAAACAGAGTCAACAAAGTCTTCTGGAAGCCACCTCATTCCTTGTCTCATGGTCCATTAGTCCTATCCAGCACCAAGAAGGAGTCAAGTAGTTCTCACTTCTCAACTCTCTGAATGCAGGTAGGATGACTCTTGCATTTCAAGACTCATGTGATTTGATTATGCCCAAACCCTTGGAAAATCAAGGATGCAATTCTTATTTCAAGGCCAATAACTATCTTACATTTGCAAACTAACTTTTGCCATCTACAGTGACATATTCATGGGTTGCAGGGTTAAGACTTAGTGGTCTCTGGGAGGTCATTATTTTGCCTATAATAAATCTGGGGTTAGGCCATGACCCTTGTCTGCTGGCCCAGTGTTTTCATACAGGCACAAAATTTCTACTACCCTAGGGGCTGAGAGACAAATTTTTCTTTTTCAAACAGTGAGTTAAGTCACAGTATTGGCCCACAAAATTAACCCTATGACAATCTACTTTGCCTTCTCCCTATATTACCCATGATTCATTTCTGCCTGAAGGGACCATGTTATACGTCAATTAGAGGGATTTACTGCTTCACCTTAACCACATCTTTACTGCTCACAATTAAAGTAAGTGATATATCTTCAACATATATATCACATTCTAAGCTATCTGGCCAGTCACTATATATCCCTTACTGAATACAATTTAAAAGACACTGCTTAGGTTTTACTTTACATCTAACTTTCATTGAGTTTTAGATCTGTGATTCCATATCACAGTATTGTTATTAGTCATTAAATTACTAATTATTAAAAATTGTTGCCTGTATTCTTCTCATCCTACTTTTTTGACAAAAACATGTTAGACTTCTTTTTCCTCATTCACATTTGGAATTCAGACCAATTTTATCTACAGATGTGCTTTTAATCCTGATTTCTCTAATTCCTTTTTTACCCAGACAGATACCTCTGTTGGTAAATAGCTAAATTTGAATTTTATTCTATTTTTCTTTAAAAAGAAAATGATTTCACATCTGTAACCACCATGACCACTTCTATTTGGTTAACTATTTCCTAATCTTTTTTAATGTCTTCTCTATCTGTACCTTTTTCTTGATATACTTCCATTGTTAACCTTTTCCTCTTGCAGCCTCGAAGAAGCTCTCGTGGCACACTGGTTAAGTGCATGTCTGCTAGCAGAAAGGGCAGCAGTTCAAACCAACCAGCCACTCGCTCCCAAAGAGAAAAGTCTGGTGATCTGTTTTCACATAGATTGCACTCTAGGGAACACTTTGGGGCAGTTTTATTGTGTCTTTTACAGTTATTACGTGTTGGAGTCGACTTCACAGCACAAAACAACCACCAGACTATAACTGTTCCATCACATTTAAGTGTTAGTATTATTCTGAAGTACCCAGCCTAGAGTTCACTGTATCTAGCTAATGAGAGGACACACATGTGAATACTGTGTGAAAATTTAGTAAGAATTTTAGCTTTATACTTAGCTTTTTTTTTTTTAAATTGCTGTGAAGTCAGTTCTGATTCATAGCTACTTCATGCATGAAAACTAGCATTTCTCTATAGGGTTTCAAAGGCTATTTCCTTTTAGAAACAAATTGGTCTGTCTTCCAAGTGTGTATATGTGTATATATTTATATGCGTATGCACAGATGAGTAAAAAAATGTCGGTGAGCATGCATGTGTGTATACGCTGAAAGAGCACAAAAGCAAATCTACATAAAGAATCTACTGATGGCCGAAACTGGGTAAAAAAAAAAAAAAAGAGTAGCAAAATAAACATTGATATCATTGGATTTTAACTTATAGCACAAAATTAATATTCATGACTCCCACTGAGAAAATAAATTATCTAATAAATACATGTGAAAGGACAGACTGCTCTTTCTTATAGTAAAATTCCAACTGATGATAATGTAGAAGATAACGTGTAGGATGATAAATGTATCATTACACAAACACAACAACAACAACTTGCAGACTAGAGCCACTGATACGTGCTAAAATTACTAGGAAAAAGTTTGAGTAGAAATCAGGATGTGCATAGTCTTACCACATGTCACCCCAAATTCACTACAAAGGGAAAGATAATGACACAGGAGGGATCTGGCTGATGGCTCCTTAACTAAGTCAAGGTTAACAACAAGGTTAAAAACAACAACCAGTAGTGAGGCATATCAACGTTATGTAACTATGTAATGTACTGAGAAAGATACAACATAATTTATAATGTATTCTTTCTAAAAATTCATAAGATCATTTCTATGATGTGAAATCATCAGATGGACACAGGAAGAGGGACATTTAACAACAACAGCAACAACAAAACTGATCGATACTCTTTGTGTGTCCAGATCATGAAAAATAAGAAAATCTGAGGAATTGCTACAGAGTGGGCATGACTAAAAAGAAATAATAAAAATATGTAATGTGGATCCTGTATAGACGCCTGGAGAAGAAAATGGACATTAGTAGGAAAATGGGGACAAAAAATGTATTTAGACTGAAAGGTACTTAATACCATAGTGACAACGTCAGTCTCCTGATTTGAAAACTATTTTGATATTTCACATAAAATGCTAACCTTGGGGAAAGAAGAATGAAGAAATTGTAATTTTGGCAATGCTTACATATGTCAAGCTTATTCAAAATAAAAAGCTTAAAATAAAAGTGTATAATTTCTGAAAGTTTTTTTTAGAACCATCTATGCATCTGACAAAACTAATACTGTGCAGGTAGTAATGTTAGTAATACTTATGAAGTCCATATATCATTTTTCAAGTACTTTCCATAAATAAATTCGTATGTTATTCATAGCAACAGATGAGATAAGTACTATTATAAGCATGTTCATCATTTTTATTTTCAAAGAATTAGACACAGAGTACTGCCAAGAACTTTGAAACCAGGCTGTAGCTTTTATCTACTTTGTTGCATAATGTCTTCTGGCTTGCAGTTGCCACAGAAGTTCAATGAAGACTTAATTGACCTAATTCTTGCAACTAAAAGCTTAAAAATTAAGTTACTTGTATTTGAGTAATGGAGTTTAGAAATAAGTAAACATAATTTTAAATAAAGAAATCCCTGGGTAGCACAAATGATTAAATGTTCAACTATTAGTAGAAAAATTGACAGTTTGGACCCTCCTCAAGGTAGGCACCTCAGAAGACCTCCTACCTGCTTTCAGAAGGTCACATTATTGAATGTCCCACGGAGTACAGTTTTGTTCTGACACACATGGGATTACTCGGAGTCAGAATCTACTCAAAAGCAACTAACAACAACAATATGAAACACATTTTTAGAAAAAATAACACATGCTGTAATTCAAAAAGAATATGCAGGAGAATTGGTAATGAGGGTACCTCTTTTTTGTTGATTTCAATTGTATTCCTATTTCAGTTTTCATTTTTCTGTATCATCAAACAGGAAATTGCTCTTGTTGTTCTTTTTGTTTAATATTCCTATTTCAAAAATTTGAGTTGTATTCCTCTCTGCCTTTCCTTTGTATCTTATTTTCTGTTTTCGCTACATTTCCTTCAAAGACCATTAGTCTATCTTCTGTTCACTCCACCCCTTTCTTTTCTTCTATGACTTTTTTATCTTACATAACTTGTTCTGCCTGGGAAGATAATATGCCTAACACTGTACAATTCTTTGCATCACAGTAGCTAACAGACCAAGCAATAATTTTAATCTTAAGTATTGCTGTAAATCTTACTTTAATATAATTCTGAAATGTGACCGTAAAATCTTTGTTCTTACAGCAGGCCTTCTTTCATAACTCTATACCCACAATGAGTTTAGGCAGTGACAAACAGTGAACTATGTCCAACTCTGCAGTGGTTCTGACTCCCTCCTATTCTTTCCCTTTATTAGTTTCTGTAGAATAAAAATGATAAAATTTACTGCTGAGAATCCCATAAAATTTACATTGTACTTTTAAGTATGAGATAATAGTTCTCTAGGATAAAAAAAAGAAAAACAGAAAGAAAGAAAGAAAAGAAAGGTAAGAACTGGCTTTTATTTTACTGTTTTAGGAACAGTAAGCATTCCTCACTGTTGAGCCGTCTAACTGAATTTATAGAGTGCTATCGCTAAACCTGAAAACTAAAGTTATTATCCCAGTTACACAAACCACACTAGTCCTAATGCTTTCTTATTTACTCACGTGTTTTTGTGTAAGCAATTCAAGATTCTCTTGACTGAACGCAAGACCAGGATCTCACAGCCTGCATTTGGACGGGTCAGTGAGCGCTGTAAACTCAGTATGTTGAAATCAAAGCAGAACAAAAAGGAAACCCACTCAGTCGCACCGTCTTTGCTCCATCAGTCCTAAAGGTAGTCCCATGATGTTTTACAGTCCCTCATAGGTTTGTCTTTCCCCTGGTCAAATACATTTGTAAGCACTCTCTTTACTAAATTCTCCATGCTTCCAGCTTGTCTTAATTATCTAACCCACCCAAAGAAACCAAACCCACTGCCGTCAAGTTGGTTCTGACTCACAGCAACCCTATAGGAAAGAGTAGAACTGCTCCATAGAGTTTCTAAGGAACACTTAGAGGACTCAAATTTCCAATCTTTGTGTTAGCAGATGTAGAACTTATCTAGTACTGCTATAACAGAAATTCCATAAGTGTATGGCTTTATTAAACAGACGTTTATTCCTTAAGAGTCTGGGAGGCTAGAAGTCTGAATTTGGGTGGCAGTTCTAGGGGAAATATTTTTATCTGTCAGCAATGTAGGATGGTCATGTCATCAATCTTTCTCTGGTCTAGGAGCTTCTAAGCCCAGGAACTTCATGTCCGAAGGATGTACTCTGCTACTGGTTCTGCATTCTTGGTGGTGTGATGTCATTATATCTCTCTGCTTGCATTTGACTTCTATATCTCAGAACAGCTTGACCTAAAACACAGTCTAATCTTGTAGATTGAGTCCTACCTCATTAACATAGCTGTGGTTAATCCCATTTCATTACATCATAGTGACAGAGTTTACAACACGTAGAAAAATCACATCGTATAACAAAATGGAGGACAATCACACAACACAGGAATTCAAAGGCAACTCAAGTTTACACATTTTGGTGGTGGGACACAATTCAATCCACAATATCTATCTTTTGGTCCCCCCCCCAAATTCATGTCCTTGTGACATGTAAAACATACTCACTGCATTTTATCATAGCAAAATTCTTAAATCAACTCTAAAATCTAAAGTTTAAAATTCAGAATAAAAGTTATCTGCTTCCAAAACACAGTGGTTTAACTAACACAAGCTAGGCATTTCCACTTGTTTTAGTCAGCTAGTGCTGTTCTAACAGAAATACCAGAGTGGATGGCTTTAATAAAGACTTTATTCTTACATGGTCTAATAGGCTAACAGTCCAAATTCAGGATATCCGCTCCAGGGGAAGGCCTTCCCTCCGTTGACTCTGGAGAAACGTCCTTGTGTTGCATCAGCCTTTGCTCAGGGAGCATTTGGATACAGAAATCTCAGGTCTGAAAGACGTCGTCTTCTCCCACTGCTACTTGCTTGATGGTGAGAGGTTTCCACTCTCTGCTTGCCTCTCTGTCCTTTTAAGAAGGGATTTACAGTCCCACCCTAATTCTCTTTAAAAATACAGCGTAGGAGAATCACAAAACAGAGGGCAACCACACAATAATGGTAATTACAACCTAGCCAAACGTCTACCCCTATTTTGGGACACCAATCCAGGACAGCATTACAAATGAGCACAAAACAAGTCAGCAGAACAGACTGCATTAGCCCTCATTTTCAAAAATAACCCTCTGCTCTCTGAAACTATTTTCACAGTGACCCTGCCCTCCAGAACCCAGCCATAGGCCACATTCTTCTGATTCTGAGTGGAAGCCCCTGGGCTCTGGGCTTTAGTTCTGCGTTGCATCCCAGGCTCACTGGAAGAACCACTCTACTCTGTTAGCTTTAGGCAAACCATAGTCTTCATCAATCTGAGTGGTGACTACTCTTTGAGACTCTGCAGATCACAGCCATATCCTCTGAGAGTGAAGCAGCTTTGCCTCCTTGCTTCTTGTGTTCCTTGCTTCATTTTCTGCTTCCTTGCTTTTTTGCCTCTTGGCCCCTCAGGCCTCACCTTCCATTTCTTTCATGTGGGAGTAAGTGTTCTAAAATTCTGTAGTTCTACTGATGAGAGTCCGGAAACACCCTACTCCATCAAGAAGCCCCCTGCACATGACACTCGGCTCTATCACTCTGTGAGTCACCTCCAGCACTAGCTTTTGCTAGTTCTGCAGCTGCCATTTCTTTGGGCACTGCTTCCCTTTGACTGCTTCTCACTACCTGCTCAGCCACAAGAGTAGTAACTGTCCTCATACCGTTCTGAGTCCTTACCTGATTTGTTAGACGTCTACAATTCCACCAAGAGTCCCTTCAATCTAGGCCTCTACTACTAGGCACTTTAAAACTCTCCCAGTTTCTCCCCATTCAATTTCAGAGTAGCTTCCACATTTTTGGTATCTGTCAGAGCAGCATGTCACTGCCTTGGTACCAAAAGTCTTGATTGTCTAGGGATACTGTAACAAAAATACCACAAGCTAATGGCTTCAACCAAAAAAGTTTATTCTGTCGTGATCTACTAGCCTAGACATCCAGATTCAGGGCAACAGACCCAGGGAAAGGCTTTCTGTTTCTGTGAGCTCTGGAGGAACATCATTGTCAGAAAACTTCCCTTGTACTAGGGGTTTCTCAGTGTAGAAACCTTGAATCCAGAGGATGAACTCTGCTTTCCTGGAGGTGTGAAGTGTCCTCAGCTAGCTTCTCCTTTTCAACTCTCCAAAGAGACTGACTTAGAACACAACCTAATCTTGTAGATTGAGCCATGCCTCATTAACATCAATGCTGTTAATCTCACTTCATCAACATTACAGAGATTGAATTTACAACATTAGGGGAAATCACATCAGATGTTCAAATGATGGACAGTCACTCAATACTGGAAATCGTGGACTAGCCAATTTAATATACATTTTGGAGAGGTACACAATTCAATCCATAACATCCCATGTCATTAAGCCATCTATACTCTGTGAGGTCCCTACCCAATGCACAATTTTCTCACATAAAATTCAAGTAGCTGAGAAGAAATTGCTGGTAGCAGAGAGAAACAGCATTACATATAACTGATTGACACCACCCAAAAGTTTAATATTATTTTACTGTATGTTAAAGGATTTAGTTTTTGTGTTTATTGAACAGTTACTATTGTGAAATTTATGAGTAATAGAAACACATGTTGCTTTTTGCTGTTGTTAGGTGCTGTGGAGTCCCTTCCAACTCTTAGTGACCCTACCTACGAATCAAAGAAACTGCATTGTACTGTGCCATCCCTCCAACCACTGCTGTGCTTTTACCCCATGGTGGTAACCACTGCAACAACACATCTCATTTGAAGGTCTTCTTACTCACTGACCCTCTGCTTTACCAAGCATGATGTTCTACTCCAGGGACTGAGTTCTTCTGCTAACATTTCCAAAGTACAAGAGACAAAGTCTCTGCATCCTTGCTGCTAAGGGATATTCTGGCTGTAATTCTTACAAGACAGATTGCTGCTTGTGATATGATTGTTGCTTATGTATTTTTTATGATACACAACATTTTCAGAAGACTAAACGTAATTCAGTTGTCCAGAATCATTTGACATCAATGGACAATATTCGAATATTTTCACAAAAGATGCACTTATTCAGGGAGATAGGGATGGTTGCATGAGGAGGAGAAACATAGTCAATGCTTTTTTCTATGTGCTATTGAAAGTTTCTTTTGAGGGTCATGCTAGCTGTCTCATGTGCACCCCTCCAACCAACAGGCTGAAAGAAAACAAGATGCAGCTTCATGTTGCATTTGGATAGACAACACTGAAACTCTATCAAGAGAAAAATAAATACTTCTCTGGAGGCTCTTAAGGGAGATGTGACAATTAACGAGAATCCTACTTAAAGTAAATGGAGAATGCAGAAAAGTGCACAAGGAGTGGAAAAAAGTGTTATTTGAAATTTTGTATGTGAAGCTAACTTAGTGACTTGTTATTAAATATTTAGAAATGCAGGAAAATATTTGATGGTTCAGACTGTCCCCTCTGGTTGCTGGATTTGAAGGAATTGTTTGGTATTATGGCCAGGCTTGTAAAGGCGTAATTTCAAATGACTGAGTCAGCACACACTAACAAGTGATGTAGTAGCATCATAGTACAAATTATTAATCCAGTCCCAACACTATCTGACAGTTGCTGTGAGTCGGAATTGACCCCATGGCAGTGAGGTTTTGAGTTCATTAAGAGTCAGTTTCGTCACCTATCCAAATGTGCCATAAATACAGTTGATTGTGAGAATTATGTGAGCCAAAATATGTAAGAATTTAGTGAAGTGTGGCTCATAGGAAGTTCAGTCCAGTGTTTGCTATTACTATTGTTTTTGGAAATTCCTGGTGGTGTATTAGTTTAGTGCTAAAGCTGCTAACCAAATATGTCAGAAGTTTGAATCCACCTGGTGCTCCTTGGAAACTCTATGGGACAATTCTACTCTATCCAACAGGGTCACTATGAGACAGAATTGACTTGGTGGTAGATGGGCTTATTATCATCATTATCACTGAAAACGTATGATTTCAGAAAAAGAACATCATCTTATTCCTCAAGTGGACCACGAATGGTAACTGTTGATTCAATCATAATTCTTCAACTGTTTTTTTCTCATAATTACTCATGTGAAAATATACTTGTATCTACTACTACCATCTTCAGACTTGTTAACAGATGAGATGGTCTTGTAGATCATGCATTAATATAAAATATTAAATGAACTTTTTAGAGGAGGCGGACATTTTTCATTTTCTTGGTAGTGATGGTTATACACACATCAAAATTTAACGTAGTATACACTTCAAATGCGTACAGCTTATTGTGTGTCAATGAAATCTCAAAAATGATGTTAAAATAAATAAAATAATTTGCTTTTGATAAATCTTTATTTGCCTTCATCATCAAAGGATATTTGAGAGTAGATTTCTAGGTTGACAGGTATTTCATTCAGCTTCTCAACCAAAAACAAACAAATGAAAACTGTAGCGTGAGCCAATTCTGGCTCAGATAGACCCTATAAGGCAGAGCAGAACTGCCCCGTAGGGTTTCCAAGCAGTGGCTGATGGATTAAAACTACTTATTTTTTTGGTTAGCAGTTAATCTGAATTAGATTTTATTTCACCATGTTCTATCTTCCATTATTTCTATTAATGTCAGCTTAATTTATTATAGTTGTTCTTTCAAAAAGTAATCTTTTGTTTGACCACTTTTACAATATTTCCTTTGTCCTTTTATTTTAAGCCGCCAAAAAAACCAGACCCACTGCTGCTGAGAAGAATCGGACTCAGTGAGCCTGTAGAACAGAGTACAACTGCTCGGTAGAGTTTCCAAGGAGTACCCGGCAAATTCAAACCGCCAACATTTTGGTTAGTAGCCATGGTACTTAACCCCTACGCCACTAGGGTGTCGTTTTCTTTCTTTCTTTCTTTTTTTTTTTTTTTTTAGCAGTTTTATTATTAAGGCAAACCCTGTGAAAGCCGGAACCTGTGTAAGGTGGAAAACCCCAGAGAAGGAAATCTCAAAGTATTTTCCAATGAGGAAGAATTATAGAAAAGGGGTAAAACTGCACCCTGTGAAAGGCTGAAAATTTGTGAACCATAAAAACCAAACCCAGTGCCATCAAGTCAAATGCTGCTCACAGCGACTCTACAGGACAAAATGAAACTGTTCCGTGGAGTTACCAAGGAACGACTGGCCGATTAGAAGTGCCAGCCTTCTGGTTAGCAGACGTAGCACTTAACTACTAAACCACCAGGATGTCCATGACCCTGAAAAATAAGGCCGATCACTGAGCTCAGCTTTCACAGATCTCACTGCATTTACTTGACATGTTTTCCTTTTGAGTTCATTGGGATTTCTTTACCTTTCCGGCAGTTAGTAGTACATTTTAAATATGCGTCTTTACATTTTTTGCCTTTTTTTTTTGGAAAGCTATCATTTCTTCAAATACTGTTTCTTCCTCATCTGCTTCTAGGGGTTCAATTACACGTATGGTACACCCGTTCCTTTCATCTTTTCTTTTCTTCATTTTTGGCCCTTCTGTCTTTCTGTATTTAGCACCAGATTTTTCTTTTTCTTTTCTTTTCTGGATCTCTATTTTCATCAACTAATTCATTCCTTGAGGTCTTTTGTATTTGCCTATAAAGTTTAGAACCTACTTGTTAATTTCTACCCATAAGTAAATAAAACAAAGGGTTACTGGAATTCTGCTAGGAATTTTGACTGAGACTCTATGAATCATTCTAATGCATTGAGCCTTCTGAATTGGATTCTTTTATTTTATTTATCTTTTTCTCTACTTCTACTTAATAGAAGTAGTATCTCTTATTACAGGTAATATTTCCACCTATATCTGGTCTCATCTCCTTCTTTCTTGGAAATATTAGATGTCAATTAACTTCTATTTAATACCTTTCCCTCAATGTTTTCCAGCATTTATTTCTCTTCTTTCTTAAGATGATTTCTGAACTCCTCATCCTTCAAACTGCCTTCTAACTGTATGACTTTTATAGCTAATCTCCTTGAAAGAACCCCACGCCATTACTCATTTCCACAATTCTTATTCCTCACCCCAAAGTGTGTTCTATATCCTTGCTTCTACAGAACAACTCGAGCTGAAGACTACAGGGAAAACCACCAGATTTTTAAATCTGGCTCACACACTGTCTTTTTATCATTATCTCTTTCTTTCTTAGAACTTCCCTCTCAATTTCCATGACATTCTTTTTTGACATTTCTTTCTTGTATATTGCTATCCACTTGTTCTGGTTTTTTGGTGTTGTTGTTTTGTTTCTTAGGATAATGTCTTCCATTAGTCAACTTATCAAGGCTGAATTTTTCAAAGCTAAATTACAAGCTGCAGACTATTTTCTAGATAGTCTTCTCCATACCCATAAATAGACTCAAGCACTGTATTCCAATTTTTCCAAAATTTATATTTTGAATCAAGACATATTTCTCTTCTCAACTTTATGTGTGATAAAGGGCAATGACACCCATTCATCCCAGTTCCAAGAGCCAGAAACCTGCACACTATTATTTATTGTCCTTTACTCTCGAGTTCAGTCCATTATTCAATCTTATATTCAATAACTCTTTACTGAATATTTGCTCTCTCCCAGTCACTGGTTTAAGTTCTAGGGAAGTTTCTGGGGCAGGAGGCGTGGAGTGGAGTCCCTGCGATTATGGTGGTTCATTGTGGCAAAAGGAAGAAATGGCAAAGTGAGAAAGCCAAGAAATTAAAAATAAAAAGTTAATCAGTTGATTATAACTACTGTGGAGAAAAATAAAGTAGGTAGTTAATTTGGTAATGAAAACAATTAGCTATTTTATATTAAACAATTAGGGACAGTAATTGTGATAAGGTGAATTTTGAAGATCTTTTAATATCGTATATACTGAATTTCTCTCAGATCAACTCTTTTTTCTCCATCTTTATTTCCATCATTATCTAAAGTCTGACATTCCTCTCTTGGATTGTGGGACTAGTTCACAGATTCTTCTTGTTCACGTTGGAGTTCCTCTATTTTATACTTTAAAACATACAGTGCAGATCCAATCAAATTTCTGTGGCATACAAAAAATTATCTTTGCCAAAAATACTTCTAATAATTCCTATTGATGTACCTCTAATCTTTCTTCAGGTCAAAACTCACACGAAATGCTCTCTTAAGCAGTATAAATAGGAAAACTGGAACAATACGGAGAAGAGTAACATGGCCCTGAACGAGAGTAATAGACCAATTCATGAAGCATTCCACAGTTTGTGGAAAGGGAGAATGTGCTGTTGCATTAGAGTCGCATAACAATATGTGCACAAATTATGTATAAGGAAGGACCTTAAGCTGTGAACTTTCACCTAAAGCACAACCAAAATATAAATAAATAAACTCATAAGAAAGATTTTATATCTCTTCTTTATAATAATAATCAGTTTAAAATTTACATGGATTTTTATATTAGGTGTTTTATTTGCCTTTTTCATTAGATTATAAGTTCCAGAAGGTAGAATATCTTTAGTTCACTATGCTATGGAATTTCCATTGTAAAAAGAAATATCTCTGCTACACATCTGAGAATTTATTGTACTGCCATGGCTTGTGTACGGAGAAAGTGCTAGAAAGAATGTCATCAGTATCTAAAATACCAGCAGGGTCAACCATGCTGGACAAGTTTCAGCTTTGACACTAAGCGTCCAGACTAAGACAAACTAAAAACTAGTTTCAGTGACTACTTCCAAAAAGTAGTCAATAAAAACCCTGTGGATCACAACAGAATACTGTTAAATATAGTGCTTCAAAATGTGTACCCTAAGTTAGCAGACCCTCAGAATGCAAGCAGATCACTACAACAGATTCCTTCATGCTGATAGTTGAGAAGATAGTACAAAACCATGCAATATTTTGTTTTGTTTTGGTTTACAAGGAATCACCATCAGTTGGAGTTAACAGCATAAATTAACAGCAACAGCGATATAATATTGACATTGGCCTACAATAAATATTTGCTATGTAAATGAAAGGAAACCCTGGTGGCATAGTGCCATGTCTGCTAACCAAAGGGTTAACAATTCAAATCCACCAGGAGCTCCTTGGAAACTCTATGGGGCAGTTCTACTCTGACCTATAGGCTTGCTATGAGTCAGATCAACTCAACAGCAGTAGGTTATCTAAATGAAGTTTCATTCATATTTTAGAGAGATGAAGAGTTTTCAAGTTAAGGAATTGGCAACAACAATGATATCTACTTGCAATCTTCCCTCAGGAGATTTCTTTTGATTTTCTATATTACATAAAATATTTCCATGTATATTTAATGTTACAAGGTTTATTAATAGTCTACTACCTGTGTAGTCTGTGACATATACTAGGATAGAAGAAGAAAAATGATGGACAAAGTCAACATACTTAAAGAGCTTACACTGGTAAAGGGAAAGAAATTCAGAATATACAACTACGGAAAAAGAATAGTTTTCATTAACAAACATGATTCTATAATATAGAATAATAGGAGAATCCTACTTTGGACAGGATGGTCAGAGACCATCTCTTAGAGATGACGTTTAAAATGGATTGTCATGATTAGTATTAATGCAGGTAGAAAAAAATGCAGGAAGAGACAGTCTTAGGGAATAGCAAGTACAGACTCTGAAACAGAAAGCAGCTTAGCTTGTTTTAGGATCTGACATAGGAGTGTGTTCCTAGAACTCAGTGAACATAGGAGAACTGAGAATAGTCTGAGGAATGGGTATGAACTGAATCAGTCGAGGAGCCTGGTGAGAATCTTGGAGATTATTGTAAATTTAATGGGAAACATTTTAATGGCTTAAAAAAAGGAAAGTTAAATAACTTTCTTGGTATTATTTTAAATGTTTATTCTGGCTGATTAAAAAGTAAATAAAATGGAAAGGGGGAGAGGGGGCAACTGAGAAAAACTGTTGCAAGAAAATGTGCCAAGGGTAGTGAAGATTAATAGGAAGAAAACAAATTTGGTAGTTAAATGTGGGATAAATTAGAAGGTAAAAGATGAAGAGTATCCAAATCCAAGGTTAAATTTCAAGCTTTAATGTAATATACTAGATCTGACAGGTAAGCTGGGGAACTCACTCTAGAAAACATGCTATGCAATTCATTGCTGAATATCACTATGGTCACCTTCAAAGTACTCCCCTTGGGAAGCTATGCACTGATGCCAGTGCCTAGTTCACCCTTCAGTAATAGTGAAGCTCTTTTTCTGGAATGACCATCAGACTTGTCGTTGCATTACTATGAATGTTTTTTATGTGATCAAAATGTCATCCTCTCAATTTTTCCTTTGTCTTAATGGAAAAAGTCACTGGGGGCCAGAGTTGTACCAGCACAGCTGTTTACTGGCTAAAAACTTCCTGACAGACAACTATAAAAATAAATTCTCGAACTTGCCATCACACCACAGTGCATAGTAGCCGTCTCTGAAAGAGTTCAAAAATTGCTTTGAAGGATATGCATAGCTTCCCAAGGGCAATGCTTCAGAGGTAACCATAGTAATATTCTGCAATGAGCCAAGCAGCACTTACAACAATTAAGTTTGTGGATTTGATTGTCAGACGTCCTGTACGTAAGATGTAGTCTGATTTCTCATGTCATTAAGTGAGTGGGAGAAGACTGGAGCCATGATTTGACTCAGAGCGCATCAAGCATGCCCTTTTGTACTTTTTGAGTTTGAGAGACATGCAAATGTTCCAAGCTGAGATGATAAAGAGACTACTGAGGAAAAATATCTGAAAGTCATTTCAAAATGCATTTGGGAAACACGAGTACAAGTTTATGACAGAATTTACAGACATGTGAAAGGATAGACTCCACTTTGTCTAAATAACAGAAATAAATAAGCAGTCCTTGTCTCCAACTCGAAGACTGCCAACTCTGGAAACTTCTGCTGAGGAAATGCCACTTTCCCAAAAATGTGAGGATTAGCTAGTGAAAGGCCAAACAGGAAGCCTTTTAGTTATCAATGACAATGTGAAACAAGACCATTATGAATAAACCAAAGCAGGATTATAAGTGTCGAAGAACTTGCAAATAACAGAATTTCCTTCCCCATTTTCCGTCACAGAAATAGTTAATTTGCTTGATGGACTTATATCTGGTATTCCTGGCCTTGTGTTCGCCTTCAGCACTGTAGTTACCACTCTATTAGTTTATTTTATTATTTGGGGAACTTGTTTCCTACCCACCTCATTTCAATTTCCTCCCATAGACTGTGGTCTGTGGTCAAAGTCTCACCACTCACAGGCAAATAATTCAGACTCCTTTTGCTGAACTAGTTTTTGAATTACAACATTTCCAATGGTACAGAATCCTGTGTTGGAGTTCTGAACATGAGAATGAAGTCTGTTAGGGGACCACTTACATTTGCACAACAGTGAAGGCATTACGCCGGCCAGCACAGACACCTAGAAGCCTCCCTGCTAAGCTGTTTTGCTAAAGATTTATAATCTTTATAATCTTATAATCTTTCTACCTCCCAACACAACTTGCTTTTTCTATTGTGTAGTCTGAGTGCTGGGTAGATTAAATGAAAACTATGTGCATTGCTTGGAAATTTTGCCTCATAAATATTCTAAACTTATCCTTGATATATTTTATTAAGAAACACTCCTTTCTTTTTTTTCACCTGATATATTTATCTTTTCTGAATGCCTTTGAAGTCAAGGAAACAGTATCATAGAAACAAGAGAAATCTGAAATCGCATTTACTGGATGGTGTAACATCAGCACATCTAAAACTTTATTTTGTGCAATGCCATTTGGCTTGCCAGTGGATTAATCCTGTCAAGCAAATTAACAGTTATACTTGATGTTGATGTGTTTATAATCAATGGAGAAAGTATCCCCAAAAGGGCAAGTGCTATGGGCTCCCCTGAAACTGAGTGAAAAGCTCCCAGATAAGGCAAATTGCAAAGAAGACTTAAAAAGAAAATAAACAGAACTAAAGGTCAACATTCCTACAACTCTGTTTACTAAATGAGAATTTTTTTTTAAAGAAAGAAATATTTACTAATGGGAAAACTTCATAAAAATATTATTTAAAAATATTCCCATAGCATGAAGGAAAATAGAACACCAGTACTTACTGAAATAGAAATCAGCTTTCAAGATATTTTATTGTTATCAGAAAGTCAATATAATCTTAACATTTTTTTCTGAATGTCTCTTTTATGCTCTGTACTTCTTGCATATAACATAAACTAAGATCTTCAGAAAGTGTGGAAAAATCATAATAATATATTTGTTAGTGGTTAGAATAATTTCAATTATATGTATCTTTCATCAGAAACTGTATAACCACTTGTAAAAATTGTGTACTTCTTCAAAACAATTTTACCACCTGCTATGACAGAAAGCATGGGCCGTGGTTTTCATTGCAAAAGAATTGTTAAAAGCAAACTAAAATTAAATCAAGGGTGACAGAAAACATAAATGTATATCTCAGACTGTGAAGCAGAACTAAGACGTGGGTGGGGTGGAACTGGCTTAGGACAGAGGGAGTTATAATTAACATGTACTGAGTTTTGATTATGTGATATGCATGTAATTATATTACATACAGTGTTACTGTTTGCATCATACATGCCGTCTCACTCATGCTTCAGCAAGGAATATCTGATTGTGGTATGGCAAAGGAGGGACAGCAAGAGAACTAAACAGAAAAGCATAGGGATTTGTGCGGAGACGGTTAATTCTATGGTCTAAAAAATCGGGTGAAAATGAGCCAAGTCACTACCATTATGCCAATTATTACCTAGTACTGGTGAAAGGTGAGCAATGAATAAAGACCAAAGAATTGACGCATCAAATCATGATCTGAATATGGCATGAACTGCCAGAGAACAAACAAAGCTATTTTGAAGGAAGTACAGCCAGGATGTTCCTTAGAAACGAGAATGACAAAATGTTTTGCTTTCTTTGAACGCATCTTCAGGAAAGACTAGTTGGAGATGGAATGCCACAGTGGGTACAACAATGGACTTAAACATAGAAATGATTAGGATGGTGGTGCAGAACTGGGCAGCATTTCATTTTGTAACATACCTAAGGTTACTCTGGACCCCCCTGATGGTGTAGTGGTTAAGTACTAAATCCGCTAACCAAAGTCAGCAGTTTGAATCCGCCACACACTCCTTGGAAACTCCATGAAGCAGTTCTACGGTGTCCTATAAGGTCACTATGAGTAAGAATCAAGTCAACAGCAGTTTTTATTATTATTATTATTATTTTTTTAAAGAAGGCTGCTGTAATGGAGCGAAGTAGATGGCACCTACAAAGAAAAACTAACAACTGTTACATGCCAGGTTCTTGGCTAGGTACTGGACTATATGTATAACCATAAACAGTTTTTTTGTCTCATAAATCATCTCTGGAGAGACAGATACAAACAGATAAAGCAATTTACAATTTGAAAGTGTTTGGAAAGAATTTGTAACTCCGGCAGTATATCACCTTATAACCTGAATGGCTCTCCTAAATGAAACAAATAAAATCATAGGAAAAAAATTTTCCAAATACATTCCTAAATACTTAGATGAATTACACCAAAATATATAAATAAACACTCATAAGCAAAAATGCTGTTTAAATAGAAAAAAAGAAAGCTGAACACTGAAGCTGGCTTTCAACCTGAGAGTTTTTGTTGAGCTTTGGCTTTGGCTTGGCTTGGGACCATGAGTTTCTGCAATGACAGCCGAGCATCAGGAATAAGACACAAGAAAATCTAACCAAAAGAAGAACGGAATCACTGACATCGAGTTGACTCAGACTCATAAAGACCCTATAGGACAGAGTAGAACTGCCCCATAGAGTTTCTGAGGTAAATCTGGTGGATTTGAATGGCCAGTCTTTTGATTAGAAGATGTAACACTTAGCTGCTATACTGACCAGGTTTCCTGAGGGAGAGATTCAGCAAGAAATAATCCTCACTAAGGTGGACCCAGAATAGAAGCTTGACTATCTCAACTTTGTCAAAATAAATAGAAAATGTCTTTGAAAATTCAAAGTCCTATAATGTCTTTAATGTGATTTATCACCCCAATATGCAACCTGCTGTCTGTGAAAAATGCCAAACATTTTAAGTAGTCCTGGTTATTTATGACCTCAAGCATGTGTGAGGAGCAAATGCAAATCCTATCTGGAGGAACATCAAAAATTACCACAGATTCAGTTCCAGAAAAAATAAGAAGATCTTAAATAGTGGGCATTTGTGAAGAAAAGATGGATCTGAAGTGGAGGTGGCAAGGACAGAAAGCCAGAAGACAGACTGGAACCCACATCCAACATTGATCTCTTACTGACCCTAATCCTTTAACATGGGTGATGAAAATATACAGAAGATGAAAATATACAGTTGATGAAAATTTATAGATGATGAAAATATACTGTAGAAGAAGCAGATACATCTACCTGTCTGTCTGTCTATCTGTCTCTCCATCTATCTGTCAATCCATCTGTGTATCTCTACCTATCCCTAGCCCAAGAGTAGAATCCCTGAGTGACATAAACAGTTAAGCACTCATCTGGTAACCAAGAGGTTAGCAGTTCAAACACAGAGGCACCTCAGAAGAAAGGTCCAAACACAAACCCACTCCAATCAAGCCAATTCTGACTTACAGTGACTCTGTAAGACACGGCAGAACTGCCATATAGAGCTTCTAAGGACTGGATGGCAGATCTGAAGCACAGCCACAGAAACCCTATGCAGTACAAGTCTGCTCTGCAATACGTGGGGTTGCCATGAGTAGAAGCACACTCGATAACAACTGATTATCGAGAGCTAGAGAAGCTGAAAGAAGATCCATGAAGGAGTGGAGGACATACAGCCTGGATAGTACCGCACACTAACCGGGTGAGCATGCACGTGCAGTGTAAATGTATATGAGCTACAGCAGCATTTTACGCCACGCCACAAGTTTCCAAACATACAAAGATTGGTCTTCATATGTGCCTTCACACCTCATGGAAAATGTCTCTTGCAGCCTACATTAGCAACAGAAGGGAATTCTGCCTGCTACATTAAATTGACACAGTACAAACACACAACTTATCAGTTCACTATTTGTGCATAGCTTTTTAAACCACATTTAACTTCTAAATGAACCCAAAACCCCAAATCCAGCATCTGCCTGTCACAATCCAACTCTTCATGAATGCAACTGATGACATGTCACTGCCTCCTAGAGGAAAAGGTGAAGTCATTATATTTATATTTGAGTGTTGTTCATTTTCACAATTTCCTTTTGTTATGCCATAGTTTTAATAATGTAATATTACTTAAGCTAGTATAAAATATCTTATTTTAAAGTATGGTACTAGTACCATTTGCCTATGGAGTCAATTACTAGTTATATTAATTCCATGGGCGTCAGAGGAGAACAATGCTTCACAAATTGTTTCAGTGATCAATTTTTTAAAAGTATACCGCCAGGATTTTCTTCTGAGTACCTCTGTGTGTACTCAAGCCTTAAGACTTTCAGTTTGCATGCACATATACATATAGATACCTTCATATCAAAATCAAGAATAAATGTGAACAACTATTGTAGTACTCAATTCTGTAATGGTTAACATGGCTGCAACTGTATTTATAAATATTCCTTTCTACTGCCTGCTCTGTTGCTTCTTGCATTAGCAAACATTTTGACTGATTTTGATTCCTTATAGGATGGGATAACCCAAAACCTCATCCCTAACGTTTCTGAACTCTTAATGGTTTCACTGTTATTGAGTTGTTGTGGTTTAATTTTTATTTGGTGTTAATCACAGAGCATGACAGCACTAAGAAGTACCCTAGGGCATCTTCTGCACTCTAGGGGCACTTTGTCTCATCTCTACTGTGAAGTAGCAATTCCATTTTCTCTAGACAATCAAGATCATTTCACCCAGCTTATACGTTAACCCCATGTCTTAGTCTTCTCGTGGTGCTTTAACACAAATACCACAAGTGAATGGCTTCATAAAGAGAAACTTTATTTTGTCACAGTCCAGTAGTTTAAAAGTCCAAACTCAGGGTGTCAGTTCCATGGGAAGGCTTTCTCTGTTGGCTTTGGAAGAAAGTTCTTACTGTCCATCTTCCGCTGGACTCAGACCTTCTGAAGAGCAGGGACTCCAGTTCCTTTCCAATGGATCTGCTCAGGTCCCAATACTGCTTTTTGGTGGTATGTGGTCTCATAATCTCTCTCCTGGCTTCTGTCCTTTATATCTCAATAAATTACCGTGAGGTACAATACAATCTTATGTACTGAATCCTGGCCCACCAATACAGCTGCTGGCCATCACCCCATCAACTTCACAGAGGCAGTGTTTGTAACATGAAGGAACATCACCTACTACTGGGAATCATGGCTTAACCAAATGGCTAGACACATTCTGGGGGGGACACAATTCAATCCCTGACACCTTCTTTGGCTTTTGATTCACTGGCATAATAAGCAAAATATTGAGAAATACGTGAATAACAGCTGGTAAGACAGCCAAACCCATTGCCATTGAGTCTATCTCAGTTTATGGTATATCCAGGTCTGTAAGAGTAAACCTGTGCTTCACAGAATTTTTAGTAGCTGATTTTTCTTTCTTTCTTCTTTTTTTTTTTTTTTTTTTTAAGAAATCTACTATTAGGCCTTTCTTCTGAATTACCCCCAGATGAATTTCACTCTCAAACATGTTAAGCACTTGCACCACCTAGGAAACCCTTGTGGCACAAGTGGTTAAGTGCTAACCCAAAGTTGGCAGTTTGGATCTGCCAGGCACACCTTGGAAGCTCTGTGGTGCAGCTGTGCTGTGTCCTATAGGATTACTATGAATTAGAATTGATGGCAGTGAGCTTGAATTTTGTGAGGACTACTGGTGAGATAAAGGTGTAACCAATCATGGTCTGCTCGGTTTTTCAGAGATTCACCTTAGAAATAAGTAAAAGGAGTTATCATAATTGTCTAGTGTGACTTCATCAAGGTAAGGGGACACCACAGTCAGATCTCAGGGGAATGAGTTAAAACTGAAGTGGGATCGAGCTTCCAAGGAGTACTCCTGTCTTAGGCTGGGTTTTCTAGGGAAGCAAAACCAGTAACACGTGTAGGTACTAGGCTAAGTTTATAATATAGATAAATAGATAGATAGATACAGATATAGGAAACAGATCAAGTAATCACAGAAGCTGAATGTCTGAAGTCCTGGCACAAGCCTCACATGGCCACAGAAGCTGAGAAACCCAAAGTCAGCAGGTCAGAGACCAGAGCTCTAGATCACCAGTTGTGTAGGTCAGTGGATCCCAAGCCGGTGGTGAGATGAAGCGACAGAGACTGGCAAACCCAGGATTGGCAGGTCAGGGAGCAGGACTCTCAAGTGCTGACTGTAAGTACTGATGAGTCCAACAGCTGCTAGTTCAAGTCCTGGAACCAGACACTGGAAGAAGAGAGCAGGAGCCTGGCTACATGAGCAGACAGCAGCCGTAGTCCAAGGTCACGAGATGAGAGCCGAGGGGCAGGGAGCCACCACAAACCCCGCCCTGCCACTTAATACAGCAGCCAAATATGGAGTAGCCAAGTTGACATAATCCTGACAACCACAACTCCATTCTCTGATCAAGTTCAGAGAGTTTAGGGATCATTTGTCTATTATCTACACATTTCACTGTCAAAGGCCAGGGTACTGTTACGACAAAATCAATATCAAATCCACTGTCATTGAATAGATTCTGACTCATAGTGACTCTGCAGGACACAGTAGAACTGCCACAGAGAGTTTGCAAGGAGAACCTGGCAGATTCAAATTGCTGACCCTTTGGTTAGCAGACATAGCGCTTAACCACTACATCACAGGATTATGTGATGAACAAGGAAAACTTGTATCTCAGAAGTGCTCAGGAATAAAGGAAGACTACAACAAAAACTACATGTCAAGAGGGTATAATGATCATTTTCCATCTGGGAAAATAGTTGTTCAGAAAGAAAAAGAGGATGTCTAAGAGTGTTATAAACTGAAGAAAACACCATACAAATCAGAAACATTTGAAGTATTCCTAATTGTTGTTAGGTGTTACCAGGTTGGTTCCAGCTCTTAGCTGGGTTCCGTCGTACATAGGCACAAGAGAATGAAACACTGCTCTGCACTGCACAATTCTGACAATCACTGGTATGTTTAAGCCCACTGTTGCAGCCACTGTATCAGTCCGTCCGACTGAGAGTCTTCCTCTTTTTTGCTTCCTTCTATTTTGCAAAGCATGGTGTCCGTCTTCAAAGCTCGGTCCCTCCTGATAACTTATCCAAAGTACATGCTTCTAAGGGACATTCTGGTTGTACATCTTTCAAGACAAATTGTTTTTTTCATTCTTCTTGTAGTCAATGGTATACTAAGTGTTCTTTGCCAACACAACAATTCAATTATGTCAGTTTTCCTTCAGTCTTTCTTATTCATTGTCCAATTTTTCCTGAATATGAGAAAATTGAAAATAACATGGATTAGGTCTGGCACACTTTAGGCCTCAAGATGATATTTTTGCTTTTCAACACTGTAAAGTGTTCTTGTGCAGCAAATTTGCCCAATGCAATACATTGTTTGATTTACAGGTGTTGATTGTGATACCAAGTAAAATGAAATCATTGACAACTTCAATATTTTCTCCATTTATGTAGATGTTATTGACTCAGTTGTGAAGATTTTTATTTTCTTTATGTTAGGGTCGCCATGAGTCAGATCCGACTCGAAGGCACTTGGCTTTGGCTAGGGTGTAATCAGTGCTTACGGCTGAAATGTTTTATTTCTTCAGTAGGTGCAGTGAGATCGCTTCCCTTTCAGTAGGCAGGATTGCGTCATCTACGGATCACAGGTTATTGATGAGTCTTCCTGCAAACCCAATGCAGCATATTCTTCTTCATATACTTCTGCTTCTTTGATTATTTGCTCAGCAAAGACATTGAATAAGTATTGTAAAAGGACAGAACCTTGAAGCACCAGTTTCCTAATATTAATCCAGACATTTTCTCCTTGTTCTGTTGTCATAACTGCCTCGTGGTCTATGTACAGCTTCTGCATGAGTACAATTCAGTGTCCTGGATTTTCTATTCTTTGCAATTGCAGTGGTTAAGGTTAGGTGCCAAATTGGCTAGGCTATGACTCTCAGTGGCTTGGCAGATATTATACAGTCATCCTCCGTTTTATGATTGGTTCTGAGCAGACGATCAGCTGAAAGAAGAGTTTCCATGGGAATGTGGCCTGCATCCAATATAAATGGACATTCTGGCAAAGCTCAGCCTCTTTCGATTTCTCATCTGACTCTTCATCCTCTGACTTCTGCTTCTTGGGAAGTGAGCCAGGAGCCTGCAATGTTCTTTGCAGAGTTGGGATTCACCAGCTTCTGAGACTCCAGGAGCCAGCTGCCTCTTGTCTGACCTGTCAATTTTAGATGCACCAACTTCTGCAACCATAGGAGTGGTGCGAAGACTTCAGGCATGACTAAAAGATTTGGAATTTCCATGTTAAATACAGTTGTGTCAGCCATTCAGAAGCAAGGATGGTAAGACTTCGTCTCACATAATTTACACACATTATCAAGAGGGACTAGTCCCTAGAGAAGGACATTATGTGTGGTAAAGTAAAGGCTCAGCAAAAAAAAAAGAGAAAGACCCAAAACAAGATGCACTGATACAGAGGCTACAATGATGGGCTCAAGCATATCAATTGTGAGGATATTGGAAACCTAGCCAGCGTTTCCTTTCATTGTACAGAGTCACTAAGTGTTGGAACTGGCTAGTCAGCACCTAACAGCATGTTCATATGTACGTGTGCATATAAAAAAGAAAACATTCATTACTGTGGAGCTGATCCTGGCTCTTAACGAGCCTATCAGATAGGTTGACCTCCCCTATAGAATTTTGAAGGTGCACTCGGTGGATTTGAACTGCTGACCTTGTGGTTAGTAGCTGTAGCACTTAACCACTATGCCACCTGGTTTCTTGTTTACACATGCTCACACATACACACTCTCTCTCACACACACACACACACAAGTACATGCAATTAACATCACACACAAATAGAATTTTACCAAAGTTCATTCAAAAGCAGCTTCAGTACTATACTGACAGAGAACTTTCAGAAATTCAAGCTGGATTCAGAAAAGGACATGGAGTCAGGGATGTCACGGCTGATTTCAGATGGGTCCTGGCTGCAAGCAGAGGATATCAGAAAAATGTTTACCTGTGTTTTCTCTACTATACAAAGATAATTGCATGACCAGATCATAACAAATTACAGATAACATTGCAAAGAATGGGAATTCCAGAAAGCCTAACTGTGCTTACGCGGAATCTGTACGTATATGAAGAGGCAGCCGTTCGAATAGAACTAGGTGATACCTAGTGGTTAAAGTTTAGAAAGATGTTAATCAAAGTTGTATCCTTTCACAATACATATTCAATCTATACACTGAGCAAAGAATCAGAAAAGTCAGACTACATGTAGAAAAATGGGGCATCAGGAGGGAAGGAGTACTCACTACCAACCTGTGTCATGCAGATGACACAACCTTGCTTGTCAACATGAAGAGAAAGTGCTTGAAGCACTTACTGATGAAGATCAAAAACCACAGTCTTCAGTATGGTTTACACCTCAACATATAGAAAACAAAAATGCTTGAAATTGAATCACAAGCAGCATCAGGATAGAGAAAAGATGGGAGATGTTGAGCATTTTATTTTACTTGGTTCTATAACTAGCATCCATGGAAGGAGCAGTCAAGATATCAAAAGATGTATTGCACTGGTCAAATAAATCTCTTGCTAAAGATCCCTTTAAAGTGTTGAAAAGCAAAGATGTAACCTTGAAGACAAAAGAGTGCCTAACCCAAGCTGTCATGTATTGAATGATATCCCCCCAAAAATGTATGTATCGATTTGACTAGGCCATGATATGGAGTATTGTAAGGTTATATGCCATTTTCTCATTTAATGGGATTTTCCTTTGTGTTGTAAATTCTACCACTATGATTTAATAAGGTGGATTAATGAGAGCTACACTGATGAGGACTTTAAGGATGGAGAGTGTCTTAAACCACTCTCTTTTGAGATGATATAAAAGAGAGAAGGTAGCAGAGAGACACAAGGACTTTCCTATACCATCAAGAAGGCAACACTGTGAGCAAAGTGCATCCTTTGGACCTGACATTCTGTGCTGAGATGTTCCCAGACCAAAGGAAGATATGTATCACAAGGGCCTTCCTCCAGCGCCAACAGAACAAGAAAACCTTTTCTTGTAGCTGACACCTTGAATTTGGACTGAGAACCTAGTACATTGTGGGAGAGTAAATTACTCTTTGTCAAAACTATCCACTTGGGAGATTTTTTTAGAGCAGCACTGGATAACTAAGACAAAAGCCACTGTGCTTTCAATTGTCTCACATGTATGGGAAAGTCGGAGGGTGAATAAGGAATACTGATGAAGAACTGATGCCCTTGAATTGGGGTGTTGGCAAAGAATGTTGAACATGACTGTGTCTCACATACTTTGGGCGTGTTACCGGGAGCAGTCTTTCCCTGGAAAAGGACACTATGAGCAGACAACAAAAAAAAGAAAAAGCTCTCAATGAGACGGGATGATACAATGGCTTCAACAATGGGGTCCAATGTAAAAAGACCGTGAAAATGGCCCAGGGCTAGGTCACTTCATTCTGTTTCATATAAGTTAGAATCAAATGGATGGCACCTAATAATGACAACATGTGTGTGTGTGTGTATGCATGTACATATATGTATGTATGTAGATGTATGTATGTATGTGTAGACAGTTGACTGGCTTCACTCCTGTATAGAACTTAACCTAAAATAGCAGTATTATTCATAATTTTAATGTCCCTTTAGTCAAATGGAAACCCTGATGGTGTAGTGATTAAGTTCAACGGCTGGTGACAAAAATGTCAGTAATTCATATCCACTAGGCACTTCTCAGAAACTCTACGGGGCAGTTCTAGTCTGTCTATAGGGTTACTATAAGTCAGAATCAACTCAGTGGCAGTGGATTCGGTTTTGAATTTTCTTAGTCAAGTGCCATTATGTAACCAATAAAACACACGCATTTCTGATATTCTCTGCTCTCCGTAAAGATTTATCTGACTTAAGTAATAATATCCCTCATTTCATGTCCTCTCCTGAATCTGGCTTACGATTCTGGCATTTCCCTCTCACTGTGCTGCTGCAACAATTTTTAATTACCTTCAGCATTATTTTACTCATATGTGATATTGTTAGTAGGCAAGTTTAAGTCACTCTGTTATGCAGTAAGGTAGGACCCGTATTTCTTTGATTATTAGAATGATTATCGAAACTGTCACACTGCCAGTTAATTATATCCCCTCAATGCATGTAAAACAACTTGTATTGTATTACTCTTACTATTTCTTCTTTGATTTTGCTAAACCATTAGCTTCAAAATGAAAAAAGTAATAGATACTTTTTGTTTTGTTTTTGTTTTTTAATTGCCCAGTAAATATTCATAACCTAACCTGGTGCCTATAATATATGATACTCAGTTAATGTTTGTAGAATGAATAATTAATGAGTCAATGGCGATAAGAAGGATACATTGAGCACAGGAAGACAGTGAACCCCTAATGTGTAAGGAGGGAAAATGTGCCTATACAAATCTGAGGGAAGATAGCAAATTTTACCTGCTGAAAGCAAAATTTTGCTTAAGATTGTTACCTTCTAAATTCATCTGGTGTCTCAAGTACTGTTTTTCCCACGATTCCAAAAGGAGCTATTCTGTGTTGTATGACTCACGTGTCTTTGTTGTTTTTCACTTTTTTTTTTTTTAACGTGGTTAACTTTGCTGACGGGTTTCTATAGCACAGAACTTGCTCCATCCCCAGTGCTCCTTCATAGAGATCAATTCTAGATAGGCATTTTGACTGAATGTTCTTTTTATTTGCTTTCACAATGAAATTCCTAAAATATCAAAGTATAATAATTTTAAATATCAAATACACCTAATATTCATGAAATTCTGCTTAAACTATAACCTAAGTCTCTTATTCTGCAACTTACATTCTGTTCTTGCAGGCATATTCAGAGAACCTAGAGAATACAGTATAGCCTTCTCTGCATGATTGTCTGTCATATTCTTAACAGACAATTCTAACTTATCTCTTGGCTTCCAGGCTAGATAATTACAGTCCTTTTAATCTTCCTGCAGAGGTCATATTTTTAATCCTTTTATCATTTATGGGAGTCTTTAATCCTCTGTAAGTTCTCTTTCACGTTGTGGAGCCACAACTAAATATGGTACCCAGGAAAGATTTTAACCATGTTGAGACGCTGAGTATAGCCAGAGAATTATCTACGGTATCAACAAAATTTTCTTCTCACCATGAATCTTAGTATTGCTTTTTTTTTTTTTCTAACATACAACTAAAGAAAGACATTTTGCACTTACATTCATCTTGTTATTTCATCTTGTTACCCACTGCTAATGAATAGCATTCACTGGGATTATGAACAAGACCAAAGACATCATTTCATCAGATCAAATGTGAATTACATATTCAGAATAAAAGAATAATCATGCAAATCCAGTGACTTTCCTTGACAATGAAACAACTAGAGATTATAGCTTGCCCTGGATGTATTATCTACTGGTATGGAGAGTCTGAGATTTATTTTATCTTCTATTATTATAATAAAAGGTCTCAGCAGCACAAAGTGGAGCAAAAAGTGATGGGTGGATTAATTTTAAATTAAGTATTATGTGTCTAATATGTACCTGACAGTGATTGAATACTATTCAAAACACTTAAACTGAAAATGAATTTTTTTAATAACAATATTACAAAATTCGCACCACCAAAGGAATGCATATTTATGCAAAGGAACTCACCAGTTTCTCCAAAAACTGCCTATGCAGAGGCTCCTATGCCAGTCAGAGATCCATAATCAGGAAACTCCATAAACTTTACCTGCAGATGTTTTGCCTAGCTTTGAACTTTATTTTTGAAACAATCTCTTAATCTTAGATTTCAAAAACATTTATAGAGAAGTCCCATGTATTCCTGGTTTTTGTGCATTGTTGGTAAGATTCTGTATTCTGCTTATGTCATATGTTGTAGATCCAATCATTGTCCCTATTTTTTCTTCCATGCTTATTGTGTTTGGTTTTATGTTTAGCTCTTTGATGTCAAATGAGTTAGCTTTTATCCTTGGTGTGAGGTATGGGACTCTTTCTTTCTTTCCTTTTTTTTTTACAGGTGGATATCTAGTTATGCCAACACCATTTCTTAAAGAGACTTTTTCTAAAATATATATCTCCCAATTAACAGACTTCAGACATTTGGCAGTAATTGCCTGTTCATAAGTGGATAATTTGATGTCAGGATTCTCAGTTCTGTTCCATTGATTTATGCATCTGTTGTAAAAGTACCAGGCTGTTTTGATTATGATGGTATAACAACTTCTCAAGTCAGGAATTTTGAGCCTCTAACTTTGTTCTGATTCTTCAGTAATGTTACTTCTCTATGGCAACTTCCCTTTCTATACGAAGTTGGTGACTTGTTTCTCATCTCATTAAAAAATGGCATTTGCATTTTAATCAAGATTGTACTTTATCTACAGATCATTTGGGGTAGAATAGACATTTTCACAATGTTGAGTCTTCCTATCCACAAATGAGGTATGTTTTTCCACTTACATTGATCTCTTTTGGTTTCTTGCAGTAGTGGCTTGTAATTTCTTTGTATAAGTCTTTTATGTCTCTTGTTAGATTTATTCCTAAGTATTTTATCTTTTGGGGCACTATTGTAAATGATATTGATTCAGGAATTTCCACTTTGATGTTTTCTTTGATGCTGTAACGGCATCCAACTAATTTTGTATGTTGCTCATCTTCAGAGATATTTTTACTTCTTCTTTACCGATTTGATTGCCCTTTCTTTTTCTAGCCTAATTACTCTAGCTAGAACTTCCAGCACAGTATTAAATTAGCAACAAAAGATATCCTACAGACAAAAAATGGAAGACTTAGTGAAAATAATACAGAAGAAAAAGCCAAAATAAATTCGCAGCTAGAACACATACAAAAACAACAATTAGAAATTCCACAGATAAGCAACAAGATTTCAAAAATGGACTGTTCCATAGAAGGGCTGAGTAGAAGGTTTGATATGATAGAAGGTAGAATTAGTGAAATTGAAGACAAAGACGTGGATAAAAATCTGTTTGATGAAGACTCAGGAGGAAAAAAATGAAGAAACTCTGAGAATTAGGTGGGATACAATCAAAAGTAAAAACTTGCTAGAGATCAGAGTTCTAGAACAGGGGTTGGGTAAAACAGAAAACACAGAGGGGATCATTGAAGAATTGCTGGCAGAAAACTTTCTTAGTATTATGAAAGATGAAAAGCTGACCATTCAAGAAGTTCAACAAACCCCATATCAAATATAACTGAAAAGAAAAAATCACAAAAACATATAACAAAAAAAGGAAGAAACAAAAGGAAAAACACTGTCATTATATCAGTTCTGACTCAGAGCAACCATTTATGACACAGTAGAGTTGCTCATGATGTTTCCAAGAAATACCTGATGGATTTGAACTGCTAACTTTTTGTCTCACAGTAGTTAGCTTTTTATCTTTTTTAATATTAAGGAAATTGTCTATCAGTAATTATTTAACAATTTTCTGTGTTTTCCATTTTCTCCCATTTTTCTGAAACTCTGATCATTCACAACTTCTTGTTTTGTATTCCACCTTGTTCTCAGAGTTTCTTTATTTTTCTAAATTATTTTCTCTGATTTTTTTCCTCGAAAAAGAAAAGTATTCATCTTCACTTTCACTGATCCTGTCTTCCATTATTTGAAAGCTGCTTCTCAAACCTTCTATTATGTCTTTCATATCTGTTGTTCATCTTTTGGAATTCTAAGTGCTATTTTAGATGATTTCTCTGTGGGTTTATTTTGATATTTTATTCCTTTATTGTTTTCCTAAAGTCTTCTTTGTGTTTGTTTTCGTTTGCTGCCTTTTCCATGCTTCTGTCTGTATTTTCCCTGATTTTTTTCTACTTTTTTTGCCTCATTTTTGGCTGCTTTCTCCTTCATCTCTTGGACAGCCCTGATTAGTAGAGATTTTCCTGTGTCTTTTCTTCTTATGAAAGGTCATCTAGTGTTTTATTTTGAATGCTTACCTAGCACTATCCCAGTATTTTTTTTAACTTGCTTTGATATTGTCTTCCATCTTTAGGGCTTTCAGTAATATTTTCTTTACTTATTAATAGTGTATTTGTTTGTTTTAGCCTTCTTTTTTTTATTTGATTGTAGTTGAGCAGGAAAGCTAGTTTTTCTTTGTTGTTTGCTTGTCTGTGAGCTTGATTCTTCTTACCACTTTGTTCAATAATTAGGGTCAGTCACTCAGCAGTTGTGAAGCAGAACAGGACCAGAGGTGGAAGAAGACTGGAATGGATCATTTGCAACATGGACTGGGGCCAAAAGGACAGGGCCAGAGGACAGTGAAGGGCAGGTTGTGGTAAACCAACTTGTACTTCTCAGACATACAGCATATTCTGCACATGATGCAGATTGCAGGTGGGAGACAGGAGGATATGATGTATATACCTAAGCATGTGTGGGAAAGAAAAAAAAGAGTGGATAGAAACAGATGGCTGAGGAATCTTGCTATAGGAGAGGCTAAGACCAAGGGAATCCCTGTGCCACTGGCTTTTTAGCCAATGATGTGGCAAAGCCTGTAAAAGAGGGACAAATATGGCACAGGTAACTAGATGGGCAGGAGAAAGGAAAGGGAGAGATAGCTAAGAAGCTAGATTTATAAAGAAAAGAAAGAAGATGAGAGGACAGGACAGAACAAGACAGGAGAGGCACACAAAGTCCAGTGCTGAGGGGAAGGAAATGGTGGAAGGTAGACAGAAGAAATGAAGGGGAAAAATGATTAAAAAAAAACAAAACAACGACAGCAACAACAAAGGGCATTCACTAGAAGAAGGTCCCCACCTGAACAGTATTGCACAGCCTATCAAGGAGTGGACATAGCACACTATGCCAGGTCTTCAGAAGAAGTTTATGGAATGAAGATAGACAGAGACAAGAAACCAAGAAAAGAAGAAAAAAATATCCTAAGATATCCTAGCCATATGCTGGTGAGGGCCAGGAAAGGGACTAGCTAGCTGAACAGCACTGCATACTTGGTAGGAAAGGAGCAGAGATCACGTGTGACAGCAGATGTCCAATACAAAGGAAATCAAGGGAGACAGAGAGAGAGGAGAAACCAGGAAATGAAGAAAAACAAAATTCATCAAGGGATCCCACCACTATGGAGGTGGGACCAAGGAAGTGGCTCCCCAGATAAACAAGGCTGCACAAGTGACACTTCTACACAGGAGCAGAGAAGGCACACAGCACCAGCTATTTGGGAGAAAGGGAAAGAAGGAATGCAGAGAGACAAGAAACAAAAAGAACTAAGAAAAACAAAGAACAACAACAACAAAAAAGGCCTCAGAAAGTCCACCGGTATGATGGTGCACAACAGGAAGCAGCTTTCCAGCCAAGCAGCACTTCACAGTGGGTCAAGAAGGAGCAGAGATGGCATACAGAACCAGGTGTTCTGGAGAAAGAGAAGGAAAGAGGCAAGATAGATTAAAAAAAAAAAAAAAAAGACAATAAAATCAACAACAACAAAAAAAATGGGCACTGAGGTAGCTGCATGATGTGGGTGGGTGAATCCAATAGGCAAGAAGCCCGAGTCTCCCCAGCTGGGTGATCTCTGCCTGCCAGAAGATGAGGGAACCCAAGCAGGGGGATAAAGAACGGAAAATAGGAAAGCCTATATGGTTAGTTGAAAGGTGATTTATCCTGCTGGGAGCTCCATGAAGCTGCTTTCTCTTACTCCCTGTCCACCAATCTCAGTGGCTGAAGAATCCAAAGTGGTGAATCCACACCCTGATAACTGATAGGGGAGCTCCACTCCATAGCTCTCCTTATCTCTGTTCTCTGACAGTTTTGTATTCCATTCATTGCTTAGTTGAGATTTTAATCTCTTCATTTGATGCTTGTTGTTACAGGAATAAGATCTGACTCTGCCTAATTTAGCTTTTCAGGTCTTTTCTGTGGAGAAACCTCTTAGTGCTTCTGTATATAGTGCTATGTTAGCTCTGTCCCCATAATAAGCTTTAAAAAAAATAGAAGGAAATGCATAAGTAAAATTATAATTAAAGTTATAAAGGAAAAAGAATATATTCTGCTACAGATATCAGGGAAGAACTAAGGTAGCAGAGAAACTGGATGTGTACTACACAAAATAGATAGGGATTTGATAATAGAAAAATTATACAGAATGTATGAATATAAGCAAGATTATGGGCAGGGTAAAGGTGCAGTGAAAGGAAATGGCAGAAAGTAAGATCAGAAAAGAGATTTTGGAGTAAGAGTAGAATCAAGTTCAGGAGACTTTGTATCTCTGCTCCATCAAGTAACTTTAAAGGGGGGCAGAGTCAAGATGGCAGACTAAGCACATATCTCCTTATATCCCTCTGGAAACCTGAACTGATAATCAAACAGAGCCTTCTGGTCACATGTGAGCCCCAGGACACAAGACAGGGCTGTTAATTTGCACTTCATACCAGTGAACGAAAAACTTCTCTTTCGCTGACTCCCGCTCCTGGCTAGATCAGGCTCTCACGGACTGAAAACAGCCTAGAGAAACATCTGCAGCCCATCCTCACAGTATCTCTGCCAGCCTTTACTAACTCACATAAAACCCAAAAAGCAACAGATGCTTGTGGCATACAAGAAATCACCCATGGCTTCAGAAGGCTCCCAAACAGAACAACCAAGGAGTTTTCCAAATGAAGAAACTTTTCTGAAAGCATCAGAAGATGAATACAAAAGGATTATATACAGAGCCCTTCTAGACCTTATGCAAAATGCAGCAGAACAAAATGAAAAATTTAGCAAGTTGTTCAACCTAATGGAACACCAGTACACTGAAATCCAATAGATCAAGAACAAAATCAAAGACATAGAAACTTCCATTCAAAACCAAGAAAACAGAATGGAAAAAATGGAAAAAAAGAATTTCTGACTTGGAAGACAGAGCTACTGATGTCACTATCTATGAGCAGAAGTCAGAAAAAAGAAACAAGAAAAATGAAAAAGCACTAAGAAGCATGTGGGATTCTATTAAGTGGAAAAACCTTCAATTAATTGGAGTCCCTGAACAGGATGAGACACCTGAGAACACAGAGTATTGTTGCTGAGCTGCTGAGAGAAAACTTCCTAGAAATCATGAAGGAAGAGAATATAGATATCCCAGATGCATATCGTATGCCACCCAATGTAGATCTCAAAAGAAAGACTCCAAGGCATATTATAATCAAACTTAATAAAATGAAACATAAGCAGCAACTCTTAAAGGTAGTAAGACTCAAAGCAAAGCTAATATTCAGAGAGAAACCCTGTAGGGTTTCATCAGATTTCTCAGCAGAAACCATGCTGGCACAGAGACAGTGGCATGACACATTCAAAGCCTTGAAGGAGAAGAAATTCCAGCCAAGAATTAGATATCCTGCAAAACTATCTTTCAAACATGAAAATGAAATTAAGACATTCCCAGATAAAGGGAAACTCAGAGATTTTGTAAAAACAAAACCAAAACTACAAGAAATGCTGAAAGAAGTTCTTGGCTTTGACTTAGAAGAAAAAAACCCACTAACTTTATATTTTAGAATGACACATCATCCAGAATTCTACTCAGTTAGGGAAGGCTCCAAAGTCAATCAGAGCTTTAATACTGAAAGAAACAATCCAGTGATTATCATGAAAACTATAGTGCCATCATATTAAAAAGAGGGATGTACTACAGTCATTATAGTCCTTCTAGATGGAGAGGAAGTCAATAAGACTGATAGTAATTAAAATTAGGTTTATACATAGTTTATTAAATGGGATCATGGGGCAGCCGTAAAGCACAACAAAGAGGCAACATACTATATCAAGAAATGTAACACAGGAGTCTCAGCAACTACAAAACCAGCTCTGAAAAGGGTGAAAAATCAATTCACCAAAAAGAATGTCCCAGAACAGACTAATAAGAACAACAGAGAAAACATTAACACAAAAATAAACATATCACAATGGCAGCAGTGAACACATACCTATCAACAATTTCAGTGAATGTGATTTGACTGAATGCTTCCATAAAGAGACATTGAGTGACGTCTTGGATCAAAAGACATGACCCATTCATATGCTTTCTACAAGAAACTCACTTGAGACCTAAAGATAGGAACAAACTGAAAATTAAAGGATGGAAGAATATATATCAAGCTAACAATGAACAAAGAAGAGCAGGGGTGGCAATTCTGATCTCAGACAAAATCAAATTTAATGTAAAATCCACCATCATGGACCTAGATGGACACTATTTATTGCTGAAAGGTTCAGTACACAAGCAAGACTTAACTATATTAAACATTTATGCACCTAATATCAGAGCACCTAAATATGTCAAAGAAGCACTGACTACACTCAAAAAAGAGTTAGATTATTCCACAATAATAGTGGGAGACTTCAACACTCCACTCTCAATACTGGACACATCATCTAGTAAAAAGGTCAGTAGAGATACAGAAGAACTTATTGCCACAATTAACCAACTAAACCTGATCGATATATACAGAACTTTCTACCTGTCAGCGGACAACTACACCTTCTTCTCCAGTGCCCATTGAACATTCTTCAGAATTGACCATGAGTTAGAACATAATGTAATTCTCAACAAAATCCATATCATTGAATTACTGCAAAGCATCTTCTCAGCTCATAAAGCCATAAAATTTATAATCAACTGCAGAAAAAAACAAACAGAAAGTGGAACTCATGGAAACTGAACAACATTTTGTTCAAAAAACTATGGGTTATACAAAAAATCAAGGATGAAATGAAGAAATTCATAGATTCCAATGAGAATGAAAACACTTCTTACTAGAACCTATGGGATACAGCCAAAGCAGTGCTCAGAGGTCTGTTTATCTCCATAAATGCACACATCTGGAAGGAAGAAAGCAACCAAATCAAGGAACTAACCCTACAGCTTGAACAAGTAGAGAGAGAAGAACAGAGGAACCCCTCAGGCACCAGAAGAAAAGAGATCATAAATATTAGAGCAGAACTAAGCAAATTAGAGAATAGAAAAACAATTGAAAAAACTGAAAAGACCAAAAGCTGGTTTTTTGAAAAGATCAACAAAATCAACAAACCACTGGCTAAACTTACTAAAGAAAAATAGGAAAGGAAACAACTCAAATGAGAAACGCAACGGGAGTTTTCGCAACAATACAACAGAAATCAAAAATATCATAACAGAATACTGTGAAAAACTGTATTCTAACAAATTTGAAAACCTGGAGGAAATGGACAAATTCCTTGACTCATACCACCTACCCAAATCATCACAAGGTGAAGCAGATCAAATTAATAAACCCATAACAAAGATAGTGGTTGAAAAATTCATCAAAAAACTGCCAACCGAAAGAAGTCTGGGCCCAGATGGCTTCACTGCAGAATTCTACCAAGCTTTTTGAGAAGAGTTGTCTCCAATAATACTGAAAATTTTTCACAGTGTAGAAAGGGGTAGAGTGCTACCAAACTCATTCTATGAAGCCAGAATAACCCTGATACCAAAGCCAGGGACAGACCCAACCAAAAAGGAGAACTACAGACAGATATCACTTGTGAATCTAGATACAAAAATCTTCAACAAAATTCTTGCCAATAAAATACAACAACATATCAAAAAAATAATCCATCATGACCAAATTGGATTCGTACCAGGGATACAAGACTGGTTCAACATCAGAAAAACAATTAATATGATTAACCACATAAATACCACAAAAGACAAAAATCACCTGATTTTGTTCATTGATGCAGAAAAGGCATTTGATAAAGTCCAACACCGATTCATGCTAAAATCTCTTAGCAAAATAAGCATAGACAAAAAGTTTCTCAACGCAACAAGGGCCATTTATACAAAGCCAACTGCCTACATCATCCTGAATGGAGAGAGACTAAAGGAGCTTCCCTTGAGAACAGGAACTAGACAAGGATGCCCACTCTCACCTCTCCTATTCGAAATGCTACTAGAAGTTCTAGCTAGAGCAATTAGAAAAGATCAAGGAGTAAAGGGCATCTACTTGACAAAGAAGAACTAAAAATCTCCTATTTGCAGATGATATGATTGTATATGCAGAGAATCCCAAAGAATACATCAGGAAACTATTCAAACTGATAGCAGAGTTTGTCAAACTCTCAGGATACGAGATAAACATAAGTAAATCAGTAGGATTCCTTTATAACAACAATAAGACTGTTAATGAAGAAAAAATCAAATTAATACCATTTACTATAGCCCTCAAGAAGATAAAAGTATCTAGGAATTAATCTAACCAGAGGAATACCAGATCTTGACAAAGAGAACTACAAGCCCTTACTACAAGAAACTAAGACAGACTTAGATAAATGGAAAAACCTACCCTGCTCATGGATAGGAAGACTTAACATTGTGAAAATGTCTATTTTACCTAAAGCAATCTACTCATATAATGCAATCCCAATACAAGTTCCAGTGTCATTTTTTAATGAGATGGAGAAACAAATCACCAAATTGTTTGGAAAGGGAAGTAACCCCGGATAAATAAAGTACTACTAAAGAAGAAGAACACACTGTGAGGCCTCTCATTACCTGACTTCAGAACCTATTACATTGCCACAGAGCTCAAAACAGCCTGGTACTGGTTCAAGAAAAGACAGATCGACCAGTGGAACAGAATTGAGACCCCAGGGATGACACCATCTGCCTATGAACAGTTGATAGTATACAAAGGTCCCAAGACATTAAACTGGGGTTAAAACAATATCTTCAACAAATGGTGCTGGCAAAATTGGATATCTGTCTGCAATAAACTGAAACGTGATCCAGATCTTACACCTTATATAAAAACCAACTCAAACTGGATAGAAGACCTAAATATCAAATGTAGAACAATAAATCTCATCCAAGAAAACTTAGGAACAACAATGTAAGTTTTAATACACAACATAGACAGACGTCAAAATCTGTCAAACCAACCACAATCAATAGGAGAGAAAATAGATAAATGGAAACTATTAAAAATCAAATACTTTTGCTCATCCAAATACTTTATTAATAGAATTAAAAGGCCACCTACAGAATGGGAAAAAATATTTGGCAACTATATGTCAGACCAACACCTGATCTCTGTAATCTGTAAGGTACTACAAAATATCAATATGAAGAAGATAAATCATCCAATTAAGCGATGGGCAAAGGAGATGGACAGACATTTCTCTAAAGGGGAGATCCAGGCAGCCAAAAAAAACACATGTGGACATGTTCGTGACCTTTGGTTTTAAAGAAATTCAAATGAAAACTACAATGAAATACCATCTCACCCTACCAAGGTTGGCCATGATCCCAAAACCACAAAACAACAAATGCTGCAGAGGCTGTGGAGAAAGTGGAACTCTCCTACACTGTTGGTGGGTTTGCAAAATGGTCCAGGCGCTTTGGAAAACAATCTGACACTTTCTTAAAAAAAAAAAAAAATATATATATATATATATATATATATATATATATATATATATGGATACAGATATACCATTTGACCCAGTAATTCCACTACTTGGAATATATCCTGCAGAATCAAGGCCATTCACACCAACGGATACACGAACAAGAATGTTTATTGTAACACAGGCCACTATCGCAAAAAGATGGAATCAATCAAGATGCCCAACAAAAGAAGAATGGATAGGTAAACTATGGTATATATATTCGCTGGAGCACTATGCAATGACAAAGAATAATGATGATTCCAGGAATACCCTTGCTTCAACTGGAAGACGTTATGTTGAGTGACAGTAGTCAACTACAAAAGGACAAATATTGTATGAGACCCCTACAATAAGAACTCAAAAACAGACTTACACATAGAAGAAAAGACTCTTTGATGGCTGCAAGGGAGGGGAGAGAGGAAGGGCAGGGAGGGAGGGCTTAGATTAGATAGTTGGTAGAAATTTGGTTGGGTGAAATCGGTGATAGCACACATTAGAAACAGGAACAATATTATGTGGACTTCAACATAACTTAAGTACTCCTTCCGTCTTAACTCAATATTGCAAGGACAGAGTAGCTGGGGCAAGGGGCAGGAGACTGTGCTGTTAGGTGAAATCGAGGCCAATTGGCACAACTAGCATTTTGCTAAGATGGCTCTATGCACCCCACATTTGTGAGTGGCGCCTGGGGTCTTAAAAGTTGCCAAGCTGCCATCCAAAGGCACAGCAAATGGTCTCAACTCAACAGGAATGTATACTCACCGAGGTCCAAGATGACATGGGGGAAAGACAACCCAGAAGACAGAGAGACCCATATGAGTGGGTACCTACACTGACTTGGGACCAGAAGAATCGGATAGTGTCCAGCCGCTACCAGTGATAGCCGCAGTGGAGCTCACAAAGTTGAGCCTCACTGGCAACACAAAAATAAAAGGGGTTCATCCTGAGTTCTCCACTAAAAGACTGCAATTGATGGCCCAGTGGCTTCAGGGTTCCCCTGGGAGCATGAGCCCTGGCCCTGATGCTGCCCTTGCCCATAAATCATAATGAAGTTCCACTCTTCAGACAGGAATGGATTGGACTTGGTGACGCAGAGTGACCATATATTGGATGCACTTTATTGTTCTAAGTGTCTATAGGATATCATCCCACTGACCTCTGCCTGGAGGAAGGGGAATAGATGGAGAGAAGAGCACAGGAGACTGTTGGGAGGATGAGTCATGTATGGAGCAGAGAGGAATAGTGTGCTGTCACTGGGCAGGGAGAGCAGTGGAAGCTGCATATAGGTGGGCATGCAAATTTATATGGGAATGTACATTTTCTCTCGGTCATAATAAAAAAGAAAAAAGTTAAAAATATAAGATTGAAAGACAAATTATTGCTTTGAAAGACAAAGGGATGAGTGTCTAGTGATGAACTGGAAGCAATAAATATAGAATTGTCTACTAGAAGTTTAATGCTCTGAAGAGAATCAGTGGTTGCAGAACTGACTAAAATATTTTATCAAGAGAGATTCAAATATGTTAGAATGGTAAATGGAAGAATTCAGTGAAGATGAAGAAGAAAAAATTTATACAAGATGGAGCATACAAAGTGATACTCTATTGAAACAGGTAATTTTTTAAGACACAGAGAGTGGGTTTCCATGGAAAGTATAAATGAAAAATATTCTTTTGAGAGACTCTGACACCTCAGTCTACGTGTCCTGATGTATATTGGGTCTGATTAAATAAATTAGTAACTACTGCTATTAACAAGAAGGTTAGTAGTTTGATCTACCTGGTGCTCCTTGGAAACTCTATGGGGCAGTTTTACTCTGACCTATAGGTCTGCTATGAGTAAGAATTGACAGAAATCAGTTTTTTTTGTTTGTTTGTTTGCAAGTATAAAGAATCCTGCTGGTCCAACGATTAAGCACTGGGCCAGTAATCCAGTGGTGGGTGGTTTAACACACAAAGCCATTCTGTGGGACAAAGACCTAGCAACCCAAATATCACAACCAAGAAAAATCCTATGGGGCAGTTCTACTCTGTCACTAAGAATTGAAATTGACTTGATGACCCACAACAACACATACAGACTTTTAAGGAATGTTTTAGCCCTTTCTGTGAACTAATAAACCTACAGTGGCAGTAAGACCCAGCAGAAGATGGTGTCTGCCTGCGTGGCAATCTACGGGACTGTGTCTTTTTAGCTTGTGTTCTCTGACCTAGCTTGAGGAGGGTGGGATCAGAGAATTGATGGGATTCATATGAATTTCCAAGCTTGTGGCTGGTGGTGCCCACTGACCGGGCCCCAGGTAGAAGGGGTTGAGAGAGAGGGACTGGCTGGTCTGAAGTGCAGAGAATCATGTGGATTGGTGGCATTATGGCTGATACTCCTTGACTTTGCCCAGAATGGTTGTGGTGAAAGAGTGCAAAGAAGAAGAAGTGGGAATTGAATCCATTTTTTAGGTGGGAATTGGATTTATACTGATTCTCACCATATAGTTACCAGTGAAAGTGGAATTTGCTGAGTGAGGCCCTTGCTTAGCCCATAAAGGAAGTGAAGATACCATAAAGTTTGTGTGAGGACAGAAAAATGAACTTCCAACTCATTCTGTCAGTATCTTCAAACAATTTGGGAATCAATTTGTTGGCTAAACTCAAAGGAGCTCGATAAAGATAGAAGAGGTTAAAAAAATACCCCCTGTGAAAAAATGGAATGTAACTTTTACTTTGAAGTATTATTTTTTTCTTAGCTCCAGTATAATCTCTTCAAGGACAGATGTTATATATTTTAACACCTCGGGGCCTGACACATAGCCCCGAATGTATAATTGGTTCAATATGCAATGGCTAACATAGAATTTTATTTATATTTTTCTATCCCAACTCTTGACTACAAGTCAAATATAAAAGTCTCACTAAAATATTGATGTAGTTAAGATATTAAAATGTTACATTATACTTGAAATGCATTCACGCTATACAAAAAGTTTCTGACTAATCTACCATTGGATATTAATATGATATAATTTCTGAGAAGTTGGTGATATACTATGAATTTCCACTCTATCCTGTCCCAGAGAACTCTGTGTTGACTAGAAAGGAAGTCTTTTTCAGGGCTTTTTGACATACATTGAAACTAATATTATACAAGTGTCTCCAAAGATCTTTTATAATTCTGTGTAAATGAGTTTACTTTGGTTAAATTATGAATTTTAAAAAATAAAGTGCTACTGGAAAATGTATTTGTATATTATTCCATTTTTCTGTCCCATTGTAAATGAATCTTATTCTTACTTCTAATTTTGTCTATCTTAAAATTGGAGAACCATTCATAAAATGTACAGTGTTAGTTATAATGTTGTTGTAGTTTTTCTTTCATTTTTTTCAGGTATTACCTGAAGCTCAGTTTGTTTAGTCTGTTAAAAAGAAAAATCCTATAGAAAAGACAGCTACACAAAAATACAGAAACAAAGGGAATAAGTAGGTAAGTTGAGAGAACTAATCAGATGACATGTATTCCCAGTCTTACATAGTTTTATCCATTTTTCTTTTCAATAAGTATGTCATCTGTCAGTTATATGTCTTTTGTTAAACAAAGACATTTTGTCAAAATTCAGTAAAGTGAGATCAGTAACAGCCTGCAAGGTCTACATTTAGACATGGTAATCGTTTTATTTGTCTCTAGTGCTACACTAACAGAAATAACACAAAGTGGATGGCTTTAGCAAAAATAAAGTTTATTGTTACATAGTCCAGAAGGCTGAGTCTGACTTCAGGGTGTCGGCTCCAGGGGAAGGCTTCTTCTCTTCGTCAGCTCTGGAGGAAAGTCCTCGTGTTGCACCAGTCTTAGTGAAGGGAGCATTTGGGCCCGAGAACCTCAGGTCTGAAGAACGTGCTCTGCTCCCAGTGCTGCTTTCATTATGGTGTGAGAGTCCCAGCTTTCTGCTTGCTTCTCTTACCTTTTATCTTCTGTAGGATAAAAGGATCAGAGGTGGTATAAACCATGTTCCAGGGAAACTCCCTCTTCAGTGGAGCAGGGAGGTCACCTTAGGAAGTGATTTACAGTCCCATCCTAATTCTCTAACATAAAGCATAAGAGCATCACAAAACGGGGGACAACCATAAAATATTTGGAACCATGGCCCAGCCGAATGGCTACACACATTTTTGGGGAGCGGACACAATTCAATCCATGACAGTAGTCTTTCTCATATCTCCTCCAAGACATGTGGAGTATTACATATATTCCAGGATAAGTGTTCATGACATATGTAAGATTTTTTTTTCTATCTGAGTAAAACTTGTATTTAGTAATAGTGTTGTTTATTTTTATAAAATCCATACTAGAGTACATTTATAAGTATTTATTATTTTTAAACATATAATCAAAATTAAGTGATTGGCTTGTAATTTTTTCTTTCCAAAAACTTTCTGGCTAAACTTCAGTATCAGCGTTACACTGCTTTCCTAGAATGAAATTAGAAGTCTTCATCCTTTTTCCATTTCTGGAAGAAATTTTATAGGATTGTCATTATTTTTTACTTAGTGTAATTAAGGGGGAGACTCCTATAGGCCTGAAGTTTTCTTTGTGGAGTGATATATATATGTATACATAGATATATACATATCTATGTATATATAAATATATATATCATTCCTTTAATAATTTTAACATAATAAGAGATTAATCTGTCATCAAATGTAGTTATACACTTACTAATATTATTTTGGTGTTTAACCTAAATGTTAATGTCCATTATCTTGAATTCTGGTAGTGCTCTCCTATCATTTTCTTACTGATATCAACTTACTTTACTGTTTAGCTTTTTGCTCAGTACTGTATGTATGGATCCTTGACTGCTGCAAACTGTTAAGGACTTGAATACAAACCAAAAGATGGAAGGTTCGAATCCAAAAAGAAGTTTCTCAGAAAAAAGACCTGGTGAACTACTTTAGAAAGAAACCCTGTGAAGCAAAGTTCTGCTTGGAAGCAATGGTAATCACGCGGACTGAGAATCAGGGCTAGATCAGTAAAAGTGAGACCAGTAACAGCCTGCACGTGTACATTTAGATACACTAACTGTCGACGGCACTTGGCTTTTAGTTGTCTCTAGTGCTGCTGTAACAGAAATACTACAAAGTAAATGGCTTTAGGAAAAAACTAAAAACAAAAAACACGCTATGTTCTTACATAGTCTGGGAGGCTACAAGTCACAATCAATTTGAAAGCAACTTCTAGTCTGTTTTTTACATACGTTACATACCAAATTTGGTAGAAAATCCTTAATGCCTTTAAAGGCAATGATATCCTTCTGAAACATACTTAACTCTTGTAATTGCTTAGGCTAGGGGTTCTATAGTTACCAAGCAAACTGATTTCATTGAAGCATTTATTGAATTCATGTTTGAGTTTCAATCTAGTGGGATTTTATTTATTTATTTTTTGTAGTTGATATTTATCCTTTCTTCTAAAATCTAGGTCTTTGGAATCACAAAAAAAAGTGCAGGTAGTTATCAAGGACCCTTCTTTGGGCAGATAGTGAGCTCTGACCCTTAACCCTCTAGTCCACTGAAAACACTAAAAGCTCTCTCAATGACTGTTTTTTAGAATCATCAATCTCCATAACAAGGAAAAGCTCATGTATCTCAGATGGTTATGTATGTAAGAACTTTTCTCCAGGTTTCTTAATTTGTTCCTCTTGTCTTTGGAATTATCCACTTCCTTCCAGATTTTGCCAGTGGGAGTTTATTCTGAAACATCTTGGGTGTTTTGCCAGAAACTCTTGCCTTATTCTGAAAGATGGAGTGAATGAGAGAACCTTACAACATGAAAGACAAAAAAACAAAACAAACAGAAGAAAGATTAAAAAATGGCACAGAGATAAAACATGAGAAAATATAAAACAAAGTTTAACTATATTCCATGGAGATAACATGTTCTTGCACTGGGGGAGTTGAGGATTGTAAAGGTATAATGTTGAGAAAATATGAAAGTGCTTCTGAGAAGTTAAAAAACATGATACACTGGTAAAATAATTAAAACGTAAGAAAAAATGATAAAAGCTCTCAAACAACATTGAATACATGGAAATGGAAAGCAGTGGAAAATTAACTAAAAATGTAGAAAAAGAAAAAAAACAGTGTATGTATCAGCTCTGTTGACACAGTGGTCAAAAGTTCAGGCTACTAACCAACAGGTCAGTAACTTGAATCCACTGACTGCTCTTTGGAAATCGTATGAGGCAATTCTACTTGGTCCTAGAGGGAAGCTATCAGTAGGAATCAACTTGACAGCAATTGGCTTATTTGTTCATTTAACAAGAAAATTTCCAGACAAAAAGCCAGAAGAATCCAGGTGAAAAATTAAAATGAAGGAAAAAGTCAAGCAAATGTTCCAAAGCTAGATGACAAACAGCAATTCACTGAATTATACTCTGAATGATGAAAGAAAACAGAGCCATAAGATAGAGCATCACCATAAAACTAAGCATTAGGGAAAAACTAAAATGTGTCCACAGATGAGGCGAAAGAATTGAAATTACGAGTGTGTCATATTTTCAACTGTAAGAACACATGATAAAATAAAATAAGTAAATCTCAGAGAAACATTATGTAAAACTGTTGTACTCTTTCTTTAAAAAGCCAGAAGCCACTACTGTCAAGTAGATCCCCACTCATAGCAACCCTACCACCAGAGTAGAACTGCCCCATAGAATTTCCTAGGAAATCTTGTTGGATTTGAACTGTCAATTTTTTGGTTAGTAGCCATAGCACTTAACCAACCACTAGGCTGCAAGGGTTTCCCTTTCTAAGAAAAAGTGACTTAAAAATGTGCTCAAATATAACAGGAAACTAATCACAAATGATAAAAGCATCCACTCAATTGGCAGAAAAACAAAAAGTTGCTCAAATTCATGTAAAAGACAAGTGAAAATTCCATGAAAATTGAGAAATATGCTTCTAAGAAATAATTAGAGCAGGAAGATAGATATAAAAATAAACACTATCTTCCAGAAAGTAAAATAAAACTAATAAATATCTGATATGTCTCATCAGAACTGCAAATTATTAAATTCATGAAGTGTTAGCCAAATTTTTACTATAAAAATTATGGTCATGAGTGTAAAATATACTCTCAGTTAAATTAGTCACCATGCTGTTTAAAGCAGTTTCAGAACACTTAAGTATCATGGAAGCAAGAAAAAAGAGGGTGTCAATGGAGAGAAAAGTAGAATTTCAGAACCAGAAGGAGAAATGGGATCAATTAACATTGCTGAATCCAAGCACAAGCAGAATTTCAGAATGGGTGATGAGCTAAATATTGATCACAATATCAAAGGTTAAATTGCCAGTGGTGACAGAGGACCAAGGGCACTCAAGGTGGAGATATCTGGAAAAATATTAAAAAAAAACACATCTTCAGTGGAATTAAAAGGACAAGACCTATTAAGAGATATCAATCAAGTAGAATATAGCCAAGCCAAGTAGAATATATTCTTATAATGTATGTGTATAATCTAAATAGATGTTTTAGTCATCTAATGTTGTTATATCAGAAATACTACAAGTGTATGGCTTTAACAAAGAGAGATTTTATTTTGTCACAGTTCAGTAAGCTTAAAGTCTAAATTCAGGGTATCAGCTTCAAGTAAAGGTTTTCTCTGCTGGCTCAGAAGGTAAGGCTTTGTCATCAGTCTTCCGCTGACACAGGTACCCCGGGTTCTTTCCAAAAGATGTGTTCCTTCTCGGTGGCATGAGACAGCCACCCCAATGTCTCTGCTAGCTTCTTTCTTTGGTATCACAAGAGATCGTCCCAAGGCGCAATACATTCTTTCGTGTTAAATAGTGCCGCACCAACACAGCTGTCGCCCATCCTCCTGCATTACCAACATATAAGAAGCAGGATTTACAGCACACAGGAGCATCACACAGTAGGAGGAATCGACATGGCCAAATGGCTACACACAGTTTTGGGGAGACATAATTCCATCTATGATAATAGGCTATGAGTTCCTCAAGAAAATGAATTGTGAAATAGAGTATTATCCAGCTAATTTGATATCTATTCCATTAAAATAGTGCTATGTAAATGTTGGAATCATTCATTAATTTCATTGCTGTTACTTACATATGCATTGAAAGTTGTCATTGAAATCCTATTTTTTTGATGAATTACATGCTGTAACCTAAAATGTCATCTAATTCAAAGGTGATTCAAAATGATTCCTCTTTAGCAAATTCAAAAGATGTAAGTGTTTAACAAAAATAAAAAAGACAATGGAAATAACATCCAGTCTCTACTGTAAAGCCAAAATTATAAGGCCATAATATTATGGAGATTGCTGAGAAGTCAACAGGCAAAAATATACCTGACTAGTGTTCCTGAAGTTCAATGCATAGGCACCATCAGCATGCTTAAACATGGCTGCATCTAAACTTCTCTTGGATGAGAAAAATGAAGTATACAAATGAATGAATGAAGTGTAGAAAATGAACGGATAGAGTCTGGGTTTAGGAGGAAAAGCAAAATGTGCCCAAACCATATTTTATTACATTTAGACTGTTTCACAATTCAATTTTTACATTCATAATAAAGATTAAATTTAATTTTTTCTTCTGTTCCTATGGACTACATGTCAAGAAGGGGAATTTGGGTTTCTCTAACTGTTCTACCCATCCCATCTCAATTCACACTTGTAGGGAAAAAAAGCCATCTTTCGCTTCCAGCCCAGTCGGGCTCTCAGCTGCTACCTAGCTATAATTGATTGAGAGACAGCCCAAGAGAGTTGCCCTGCTGGGCCCAATCAACACAGAGAAAAGTGAGAGATAATAGTAAATTGTAGTTTTAGTTCTTAAGTTCTGAGATAGTTTGTTACACATCAATAAACAACTGGGAAAATCATTGTTTGAGTGGTTTAATTAAAAAACCAAATAGATAAAAAACAAAAGTACCTGCCACTATTGAATTATTCATTCTCTATTTTACTGTCTGACTTAATTAACTGCTCTGCACTAATTCACATATATAAAAAATCTCAGGATCTCCCTGTATTCTTTTTACTTTTTTCAAACTATATGTCTATTACATTTTTAGGTCCTACTTATTTTATTTTACTTTTTTCCCTCTAATTAATCTTTGTTTTCTAAATCCATTTCTAAGGGAAATAGCTCTAAATAAAGTTGTTGATTTATTGTCAAGTTAGTTCATCGTTTGCAGCCTTAAAACTTATTTCCAGCATGATTCCCATAGAACTCCACAGTGTTTTAATCAACTGTCATGACGGTTAGCTTGACTGTCTTCTAATATCTTGCCATCATGAAGCAGGTTATTGACAAACTGTTTGTAGAAGTGTAGAGCACACTTTGCACTTCTTCCTGAAATCAAATCGGCATGGTGTGATTACCATCTTTCTTTATTTTAGACTTCTAAATCATATAATTGACAATGTATCGTATTTCACAGAGCCTAGCCAAGCCAAGTGCTGTCAATTCAACAAAATCGTTATTAACACAACTTATAGTTTACCAAACAAACGTTTAATTAATTGGAAAGACAAAGGAAAACAAAAAAGAAATCAAGACTGCTTCTGCTATTTACATTCTTCTCTTTCACTCCCTCTCTCTTTTTTCTTCATTCCAAGGGAAAGTTTTTCCCTTTCACATCTTTATTCTTAACTAGACTTCTATATCCTTTACACAGTTTATCTCCGTCTAAGTCATAACGAAAGGATCCATATATGATAGGACATACGTTCAATTAAAATTCAAGGAACTCTGTTTGCAGGAAGAGGTAGTGGGAGTCAGCAGAAAAGCAGTGTAGTCACTACACGGGCATCCGGTAGTTTAGGGTTTTTGACAGACTTCAGAAATGTTGTCAAGTTATTATCCGGGGCTTTGAACCGCGAAGTTCTGAGCTCTGAGAAAGCTTTAATGGGAAGAATCACCATCATTCACTGAAATAGACAAAACCATGATGCTAAAGTAAAAAAGTAAAATTGATTTTTAAAGAGCATGAAGCAAAGTACTCTATCCAAGTAAAAATTCTCAGACTGAGAAAAATGCTTCAAAAATTACCAAATGCCTAAAAGGATTTCGACATTTCAGAGCAGGGATGAGGAAATGATTGAAAGCTCTAGAACAGAATGCCCAAAGGAAATATTAAGCTTGCAATTCTATGCAAATACATTTAGCTGTTTCTCTTAGCAGACACTGAAAAGCCAGATTTTTTTTTTTCTTCTTGAGATATTTAAAAGTAGAACATCAGGATGATTTTCTTGAGATTTTAACAGTGAAAAAACCTACTGATAACAGTTATAAAATAAATAAATGCATTTTCTAAAAAATATATTTAAATTTATCTTTTGATAATATCAGCAAAAAAACATCTCAGCAGTATTCAGTCAATGAAAATATATTAGGGACATGAGATATAGCTGATATTGTTCTAGTTGTTAGGAATACATCAATATAAAAAATACAAAGGACTTCCACTGAATTTTCCTTTTATTGGACAAAAACAAATGGAAACGATATACAAACACACACAATTTCAGATTCTGCTCAGTGTATGAAACGAAGTAAAAGAGGATAAAGTGTTAAGCAGGGCTATATGGTTTCATTGATTACAACAGCTTAATAATATTAGATACCTTATCAACAAATGATTGGTAATATATTTAGGTAGCTTAGAGCAAGACTAGCTGATCTCATGTTGTCCATTCCTGCGAGATGGTACTTTTTTTACGTCAGTATATGTAACAATTGCTCCATAAATTCAGTTTATATATACTTTTAGGGTTCCTTAGTCGATCTATATTCCATAGCAATGGCGTGCTGTTTGTTCCTTTACTTGTTCTGTCCCAGTTAATAACAACATAGGGAAAAAAAAAAAAAAAAAGAAATAACTTTGTCTCCTTTGTCTCCAGGCTATTGGAAATGGTGACCAAGTGGTCACCAAGTGGCTCTCTACCGCAGCTTTTACCGCCTATACCCACTGCAGTCTAGTCAATGACAGCTCACAGAGACCCTGTAGAACAGAGTAGAACTGCTCCATAGGGTTTCCAAAGAGGGCCTGGCAAATTCAAACTGCCAACTTTTTGGTTAGCAGTGGTAGCACTTAACCAACTCGATGGCAGTGGATTTTACTTCCTAAAAGCTCACATTAAATTTCTTCTTTAACTTAATCTTGGAGCAGTGGCGGCTGCTAACCTTACAATTACCAGATTTCACTGCATTTGGAATATCCAATAGCCCTCCCTACCTGAAGCTTCAAGTCTTTTCTCAGTGTTGTTACTTTAAGTATTTTATTAGTCTATTTACTGGTGGCACGCTGGTTAAGTGCTACTGAAGATGAACAAAATGTCGGAAGTTCAAATCCACCAAGGGCTCCTTGGAAACTCTTTGCAGCCGTTCTACTCTGTCCTGTAGGTTTTGCTGTGAGTCAGAATCAACACAATGGAGATGGCAATGGTTCTTTTCTTGTTGTTTTGGTTTTTGTCTCTAGAAGGGAACCCTGGTGGCTTAGTGGTTGAGAGCTAGTGCTGCTAACCAAAAGTTAACGGCTCAAATGCACCAGTGTCTTCTTGGAAATGCTATGGGACCGGTTTTACTCTGTCCTGCAGAGTCTCCATGAGTCAGAATTGACGCGATGACAGTTTTTTTGGGGGGGGGGTGATTTTTGTAAAGGAGCTCTCACAGCGCAGTGGCTAAGTGTTCCATGTTACCCGAAAAGTCAACAGCTGGAACCCACCAGCCCAGCCTCCTCTCGGAAGTTGTTGGTCCGCTTCTGTAATGATTACAGCCTCAGAAATCCTGTGGCGCTGTTCCAGTCTTTCCTATAGGGTCACGTAGAGATGGAATCGACTCAGTGGCATCCCGTTACATGTTAGTCTCTTCGCAGAGAAGTCCCTCTATGGAACCTTAATTGTGATTAGTGATTCTTCTTCATAAAGATGATGAGCCTCTAGGTATGTTATTTCAGATGACCCAGACATCAAGACTGGACACTAAATTGCCCTCAGAACATCCAGCACATCAGGCCAGCTGTTGCTTAAACTACCACATATGTTGCTGTCATTTAATGACATTTGAATGTTTGCACGCAAAAAGATTGTGTGCCCCATGAGCCTGTTAAAGAATATTTTTGCCATTAAATCAAACCTCATGCTGGGTGGACCACAAGGTCTCCCATAAACATCCTTTAGCAACTGTTTTGACTGCATGATATCCTCCTAGAATTTGTGTTGAAATCCAAATCTCTGTAGCTGTGAAGGCAGTCCCATTTGGGAAAAGGTTTTTCTTTGTTATGTTAATGAGGCCATAGCAGTATAAAGTGTGTCTTAGAGATAATCACTTCGAAGATATAAAAAGGGCAGATTTGCCCTAGAGAAAAGTCAGCACAAACCAGTCAAGACAGAAGTATGTGGGATGATTGCCAGGATTTCCAGCTGAGACAATGATCTTTCCTCAGGAATGCTCAAGAGAGATATCACCAATAGCCAATATCCTGAATTTAGACGTCTACTCCACTAAACTGTAAGAAAATAAATTTCTGTCAGTTAAAGCCATCCACTTGTGATATTTCTGCTGCAACAGCATTAGTGAACTAAGACAGTCACCTTACTTTGCACAATTTGGGTAATAAATAAATTCAAACTAGATAACACACAAGGCTTCTCTCCTAATCCTATCCTAGTTTAATTTCCACTTTTCTCAAGCTCTGTTCCTAGACACGTGGCAGTAATCTATTTTTATCAACACACTAAGTATCTTAATCTAGATTTTTTAGTGAAACAGAACCAATGATATTTATATTTACAGCCATATTTTTACCAAGTTATTATTTCTACAAGGTCCAACAATTAAGTTGGCAAACTCATCCTAGAAAAAGTGCTACATACCTCATTGCTGAATATCGCTATGATGACTTTCAAACAACTCTGCTTGGGAAGCTATGCACTGATGCCAGCACCTACTCCACCTCTCAAAGCTCTTTTTTCTAGAAGGAGTTCACAAGCGTAGTTGTCAGTCCCTGTGACGGCACTTGGCTTGGCTGGCTGTGTATCAGCATCTATCTGTCTGTAGATTTCCCCACAAGTCTGTCAGTTTGTCGTACTGTGTTGTCTTGCTTGTTGCTGTGATGCTCAAGGGTATGCCACCGATACTCAAAAGTCAGCAGTGTCACTCACAGTGGACAGATTGCAGCTGAGCTTCCAGAATCAGACTAAGAAGGACTCGGTGATCTACTTCTGGATGTATTACCCAGTGAAAATCTTATGAAGAGCAGTGAAACCTTATCTGATACACTGCTGGAAGATGAGTCTCTTCAATCAGAAGCCACTCAATATAAAATTGGGGAAGATTTACCTCCTCAAAGTGCAGTAGATCTTAATGAAATGGATGGGCCCAAGCTTCGAGGATCCTCGGCTGTTGATGCAGTTAGACTCAAAATGGAAAGAAACAGCTTCAAATATGCGTCAATAACAGGTATGAAAAAGGTATAGAGTATGAACCTAGGAAAACTTGATGTCTTCAAAAATGATGTTGTAAAGTATCTTGGAGTGGTTCTGACTCACAGTGACTGTCACGGGTTGAATTGTGTCCCCCCAAAAATGTGTGTAGCCATGTGGCTGGGACATGATTCACAGTATCTTGTGACTGCTGTCCTCCATTTTGTGGCTTTGCTAAACTGTATGTTAAAGGATTAGAGTGGGGCTGTAAATTCCTTCTTAGGATTACTTCCCTGCCCTGCAGTAAAGGGAGTTTCCCTGGAGTATGGCTTGCCCAACCCTCAATCCTTTCAGCCTGCAAGAGATAAAAGGAAAGAGAAGGAAGGGAGAAGGGGAACCTCATGCCATCAAGCAAGCAGCACCGGGAGAAGAGTGCGTCCTTCAAACCTGAGGTTCCTGTGCCAAGACGCTCCCTGGACAAAGACTAATGCAATACCGGACTCCCCTCCAGAGTAGACAAAGGGAAAGCCTTCCCCTGGAGCGGACACCCTGAATATAGACTTGCAACCTACCGGACTGTGTAAGAAGAAACCTTCCTTTGTTACAGCCATCCACTCTGTGGTATTTCTGTTAGAACAGCCCTAGCTGACTAAAACAGAGACCTTATGCACAACAAAACAAAGCACTGTCTGGTCCTGCCCCGTGCCCACAATTGTTTTTACCTTTAAGTCCATCATTGCAGCTACTGTGTCAATCCATCCTATGGTGGGTCTTCCTCTTTTTCACCAACCCTTCACCCTGCCAAGCATGATGTCCTTCTCCAAGGGATCGATTCTTCCTTACAACATGTCCAAAGTATGTAAGACGCAGTCTTGCCATCTTTGCTTCCAAGGAGCACTGTGGTTGTACTTCTTCCAGAACAGATTTGTTTGTTCCCTGGGAAGTCCACAGTACATTTAACATTCTTCTCCAACACCATAATTCAAAGGCATCAATTATTATTCTGTCTTCTTGCTCATTGTCCAACTTTCACCTGCATATGACACTACTAAAAATACCTTAGCTTGGGTAAGGCACACCCCAGTCCTCAAGGTGACATCTTTTACTTTTGAACTCTTTAAAGACGTGCTTTGCAAGAGATTTTCCCCATAAAAGGCATCTTTTGATTTCTCAGCTGCTGCCTGCATGGACATTGATCACAGAACCAAATAAAATGAAATCCTTGGCAGCCTCAATCCTTTCTCCATTTATCATGATGTTGCTTACTGGTCCAATTGTGAGAATTTTTGTTTTCTTGGTGTTGAGTTGCAACCCATACTGAAGGCTGTGGTCTTTGAACTTCATCAGTGAGTGTTTCAAATCCTATTCGCTTCCAGAAAGCAAGGTTGTGTTATCCGCATAATGCAAGTTGTTATTGAGTCTCTCCAATCTCTATGACTCATTGCTCCTCATGTAGTCCAGCTTTTTGGATTGCTTGCTTGGCATACAGTTTGAAAAGATATGGTGAAGAGATATAACCCTGACACATATGTTTTCTGGCTTTAAACTATGTAGTATCTCCTCATTCTGTTGACGTGACTGCCTCTTGATCCATATAGAGATCCTTCATAAACACAATTGAGTATTCTGGAATTCCCATTCTCCACAGTGTTATCCCTAATTTGTTGTGATCCATATAGTCAATTGCCTTTTCATAGTCAATGAAATACATGTAAACATCTTTCTAGTATTCTCTCCTTTCAGCCAAGATCCATCTGACATCAGTAATGATATCCCTGGTTCCATACCTTCTTCTGATTCTGGCTTGAAATTTGGCAGTTCCTTGTCAATATCCTGTTGCAATCACTGTAGATTGATCTTTAGCAAAATTTTACTTGTGTATGATATTAATAATACTGTTCAATAATTTCTGCATTGGGTTGGATCACCTTTCTTGGTAACAGGAATAAACATTGATCTCTTCCAGTTGTTGGCTGGATTGCTGTCCTCCAAATTTCTTGGTATAGATGAGTGAGCACTACCAGCTCTTCATCAATTTGTTGAAGCATTGCAGTTGATATTTTATCAATTCCCGTAACAGTCAGTCCATGATATGTTTGATACTCTTTGCCAACACCAAAATTCAAAGGCATAAGTCCATCCTATAAGTCCCTTATTTATTGTCCAGCTTTCTTATGTACAGAAGACATGGAAAGCACTACCCCTTGAGTTGGGGGCACATTTGCTGTCAAAGTGATATTGTTTTTTAACACTATTAAAGAAATCTTCACTCTGTAGCACGTTTGCCCAGTGCAATATGTCCTTTGGTAACCTGGCTGCTGCTTCCATGAGTGTGGATTGTGGATCCAAATAAAATGAAATCCTTTATAATAACTTGCAGATTTTCTCTGCTTGTCATGAGGTTGCTCATCCGTCCAGTTGTGAGGATTTTTTGTTTTCTTTATGCTGAGACATAATCCGTGTTGAAGGCTGTAGTCTTTGATCTTCATCACTGGGAGCTTCTAGGTCTGCTCAGTTGCAGCAAACAAGGTTATGTCAGCTGCACAATGCAGGTTGTTAACAAGTCTTCCTCAAATCCTGATGCTATTTTCTTCATGTAGTTGACCTTGCATTATTTGTTCCCCATTCAGATTAAATGAGTATTGTGGAATAATACAACCCTAGTCCACACATTTCCTGATTTTAAAACACACAGAGTCCACTTTTTCTATTCAAATAGATGCCTCTTATTCTATAAATAGTTCCTCATGAGCACAGGTAATTGTTCTGAAATTCATATTATTTGCAATATTATCCATAAATCATTATAATTCACACAGCCTAATCCATTCGGGTAGTCAACAAAACACAGGTAAACATCTTGCTGGTATGAGTGATTCTGTGTGACAATTTCTGCATTCTGTTGACTCATCTTTCTTAGGAATGGACATAAATAAGGATCTCCTCCAGTCAGTTGTCCAAGAAGATATCTTCTTAATTTCTTGGCATAAACAAGTGAGCATTTCCAGCACTGTATTCATGTGTTGAAACATCTTAATTGGTACTTTTTCATTTCCAGAGCCTCTGGTTTCAACAATACTTTCAGGGCATCTTGGACTTTTTTCTTCAGTACCAGCAGCTCTAGTTCATGTCCTACCTCCTGAAAATACTAAATGCCAGTCAATTATTTTTGGTGCACAAACCCTTGTGTCCCTATCACGTTCTTTTGATGCTTCCTGTGTCATTATAGAAGGGGCCACATCCAACAATTCATCCTTCATTTTAGAAGGAATGTCTTCACATGTCCCACACTACTTGATCTCTAAAATTTTCACTGAGATGAAAGGCATCTGAATTTTTACTGGATAAAATTCCTATTCTCTGGCATATGAATATTTTTATTGGTTAGTCTAGGGACATTGATACTTCCTCATTTCTAGGACTAACAGACATAATGTCATCAATGTAATGGACCAGAGGCTGTCTTGTGGACAAGGTGATCAAGTTTCTTCAGACTAAATTGGACATAATGTTTGAGACACTGAGATATGAGAATGAGGATGTATTGGAGGTCTTGCTAGATGAAAATGAAATGCTTCTGTTAGTCTTAGCTGATAGGGTTTTAAAAAAGCAATTTACAGGTGGTAGCAGCATACTGGGTACCTGCAGATATGTTAATTTATTCAAGCAATGCAACCATGTCTGGAAAAATGTCTGTAGTTGGAATCACCACCAGGTTAAATTTACAATAACACATTATCATTCTCCAGCATCCATATGTCTTCTGCATAAATCAAATAAGCCTGTTGAATGAGGATGTAGTAGGACTCATCATACCTGTGTTTTTCAAGTCCTTAATGATGGTGATCCCTCCTGAAATGGCATATTGTTTTTAAGCTTGTTATTGTCCTCGGTAGAGGCTTTTGATCCTATAAGAGACATCACTCATATATGAGTGAACCACTGTATCGATTCTGATTGTACCTGAATATATCTACTCCAGCTATCAATTCAGGAATTGAGGAATTATAGAATGGGTTCAGGGGCCCACAGGATCCACTGTAAGATACCTGGAGTTAAAACTTAATAGATAAACTGACTTCTCTATGTTCCTACGGTGACCTCAATATACGTATCCCTATAACATTTAATCACGTTCTCTTCCTCAATCAGCCGTCACCCTGGTAAAAGATCATTGTCCGTATTTCCCCTAGCTTATGTGAAAACTAATCTGAACTGTAAATTTAGTCTGTAAACAACTACAATGAGATAGAAAATTTTGGATGACTTGAGCTTCAGTTTTGAGGAGGTGCGAATCACTCCCCAGGTTATCAAAGTGTAGTATTTAGACAGATGTCAGGAATTTATAGCAGTTCAGTATTACCTGTATGGAGATCAAAGATTGACAGTGTTTTTCTCTTGATATCAGTTATTAAATAGCACTAGAATTTAAAGAGAAAATTTGGTCAATGTTATGCTCTTGATCTGAGATTCTTCTGAGAAAATGTTGTAGTTAACATCCTCCCTGGAATTTGACACTTTTACAGACATTGCTCCCACTCGCATAATCTCTCTTGTTTCCATATATTGTTTTGATCTACATGCTTTCCCACTTGTTTTGGTTTTCTGGTTAAGCTATACTCTTTATACTCGTAAACAGATATTAGAAAACTGGCTAACACTTCTCGTGGGTTCCTCTTGAAACAAATGTCAATGGATTTCACTGGTAAAGACTCACAAGAACATCCCTATTGACTGCTACGGAGGAGAAGTCAAAGCAAGTTCTAATTTTAGTACACAGGTAAAATAATGAAATTCTGAAGCACTTTAAGAAATAGATGCTGTCTCCCACTTTGGTGGCATCTCAGTCTTAAAAACTGGCATACAGCCATGTAAGAAACATCAAATTATACCAAACCCAGCAGAGGAGAGTGAAGTACATCAAAGACATTAGAAAAATACAAGCCAAAAGAACAGAAAGGGCCACGTAATCTAGAGATTATATCAGCATGAGACCAGATGAACTAGGTAGTGCCCAGCCACTACCAATGACTGCCTTGAAAGGGAGTACAACAAGGAGTTCCTGGTGAAACAGGAGAAAAATGGAGTGCAGAACTTGAACCCTATTAAAAAGACCAGACTTGATGATCTGACAGACAGGGGGTTCCTGGAAGACATGGCTACTGGACTCTCTGTTAGCCCCAAACTGAAACCACTCCAGAAGCTGTCACTTCAGACAAAGCTTGGAGTGGATTATAAGACAAAATTATACTGGAGAAGTGTATAGTTTGGGGCTTAAGTAGATACGTGAGACTAACTAGGCAGTGCGTGTCCAAAGCGGAGACTGAGAGGGTAGAGGGGGACAAGTGCTAGTTGAATGAATGTGGGAATACAAGGTGGAAAGGAGAAGTGCACTGTTGCAGTTGGAAGACAGCAGCTAGGGCTACATAGCAATGGGTGTGTAATTTTTGTACTTGGATTGTAACTCTCACTTGAAGCACAATAAAATATTATATACATATATATATATTTTACAAACCCGGAAATCAATGCAAGCAAATAAAATGGTATACACAGGATTCTGTCTTTGATATTTATATAAATTTCTTTCAGTATACTTTAAATCCACACCCGGTCCTGACCCAGTAGTCTGACCCTGTAGTGTGTGTATACACACAAGTGCATGCACATGTGAACATGTTTGTGTGAGTGAGTGAGTGACTGTGAGGTGGAGAAGACAAAAAAATTCTTTCATTTCATTCTCACACATCTCTCATTCTCATGCCTAACCTTTGAAACCTTTCTATTTAAAATCCCTGCCTCATTTTCATTCATATGAAATTTAAAAACACAATTATTTTAAAAATTATCTAAAATTTTAAACATTTTCCATTATCTATTTAGCATAAAATGGGCTTCAATTACATATTTTAATTTTAGTGAATTCAGTGCTTGAGTATGTAGTGAGGAATGTGTATGCCCCTGTAATTTGTTTCCTTACTCATTTATTTTTAGTAGTAGTAAACTATACTATATGATTAGAAGAAACACGTGTAGATAATTTGAATTGATAAAGAATTTGCTTTTCCACACCTTTAAGTATATTGTTCAATGATGCTTCTGTTAAAACAAGTGTGCAAAGTAAGAATAGGATACAGTGTCAATCCAGCTAACAACACTTTGTGGCACCCTGGAGCTACAAGTGGAAACCCTGGTGGCGTAGTGGTTAAGTGCTACAGCTGCTAAGCAAAAGGCTGGATGTTCAGATATGCCAAGCACTGGTAGGAAACTCTATGGGAGCACTTCTGTGATTTTACAGGATCACTATGAGTCAAAATCAACTCAACAGCAGTGGGTTTGGAGCTATAGGTGAAGGGTGTCTAGTGATGTAGTCATCAGGATGCTTGGCTGCTAATGAGAAAGTCAGCAGTTCAAAACCACTAGTGGCTCTTCAGAGCAAAGATGAATTTAGAAGAGTAAAAGTGGGTTATCTAGAAATGTTTTTTACTAAAGATTTACATTTTTGGTAACAATTTACATGTACAATCTTGGAAACACTATGGGACAATTTTACTTTGTCCTACAATCTCACTATGAGTGGGAATCAACTTGACAGCAGTGGTTTGAAGCTACTGGTGAAGGTCCAATATAACCCACTTGCCAACTATAGTGTAGCTCTTGACAGTGAGAAATTTTTCCTCAAGCCATCAAGCAGGTTTTATTCACACTGGGAGAAGTGTATTTTCCTAACAATTGTTACACAGACTGCAAAGAAATATGTGTTCCTAGTGACCACCATCATATTGCCTAAGTAGCAGCATTGCTGGATTTTTCATATTCCTAGGGAGAAAGTTTGTAAATCTGATAAAGATATCTGCCTTAGTATTTCAATCCCCTTCTGAGTCTGCGATTGATTTTTCTTTTTGTTTCACTGCCTTGGGGTGTGTTTGTGTGTGTAATTAGCTACATAACCGACTTTTATTCTTCTAAATGCGTACAGAAACCCAAATTATCAATTGTGCTTTTGCTGCCTAGTTATCTGGGGCCATTTGCATGACTATAATAAAAGTTAATAGCTACTACACAAGATTCTGTAAATATTCACATGATGTTCTAAGCACTTATTATAACTTTTCTTCTACTAAAGAATAAACAACTGTCAGCGCTGACTGTGCAGATGTCTCTTGGATTCTGCCTCCAAGAATTTATTATCTGGAGAATGTATTGCAAATGATTTCTAATTGGCAATGAAGGCCACACTCAGAGAATCAGGTATTCAGCATCACCTTAACTGGGAGAGAATCATACTGTGTAGGAATAGAACTAGGGAAGCCCTTGGAGTGTGCTATAGTTAGTATTATGTGTAGTGAATTAATCTGCTCTTGATTGTGGTGGATACTGCTAAATTTTCCCTGTATAACAAGCCCTGTGTTATGCAAATTACATTTTATGTATAAATTTTACAACATTGCTCTGCACTTATTTCAAAATATCTCTTAAATGACACAAGACATAATCAGCATTTTTGTTTATACCAAAGCTCAGTAAAATGATAGTAGTGGCTTATTAAAAGTGCTTTAACAAGCACCATACAAGCAGTGTTTGAGTCCAGAATTTCATAGACAGATTTGGCTTGAATTTTAGCTGAATTTAACAGTCAATCTCTATTTGTAATATAGGTGATATTGTGAATTGAATTGTGCCCCTGAAAACTGTGTCAGGTCTGATAGACTATAATTCCCAGTAGAGTGTTTTTTCTCCCTTTTATGATCTGATTTAATTACCCTGTGTGTTGCAAATCCTAACCTCTTTGGTGTTAATGAGGCAGAATTAAAGGCAATTATGTTAATAAGGCAGGACACAATCTACAGGATTAGACCGAATTTTGAGTCAATTTGTTTTGAGATATAAAAGAGAGATACAAGTAAAGAGGAAAGAAGAATGAAGAAGTAGGAATGGAGTACATTCTTTGGATCCAGGGCCCCTGAACTGAAAAACTCCTAGACCCTAGAGAAGACAGACGACAAAGACATTCACTCAGAGCTCATAAAGAGAGAAAGTATTTCCCTGGAATTGGCATCCTGAATTTGGACTTCATCCTCCTAAGCAAAATTTTTGTTTGTTAAAGACATATACTTGAAGTGTTTCTGTTATAGTAGCACTAAATACCTAAGACAGGTGACTATTGTCTTTAATTTCTCTTGTGCTTCTTCCTTAAAAGAGATTATTGTATCATCAGTGTAGCACGCTAACATTCTTTATGTAGTTACCAAGTCACCTGTTTAATTAGATTATGACAATTCAAATATCTCTTTAGGAAAATGACAAGAATATATTAAGTCGAATCCAAAAGAATATCACAGAAAGTTGTCTGATTACATGAAATTCAAATTTAAACAGCTTCCTGGATTTTCACTTGTTAAATCTTGCAGCAATACTACATTTGTGCCTGGATGGACTCCAATATCTTATTGAAAATAAGGTATTAGCCTCATCATCTTTTGTTCCTCTTTGCTTATTGTGCTTCCTATATTATCTTTCTCATGCCATGTAAAGCTGAATCAACATGACAAAACTCCATTTAATCCTGAAAGTATTGTTAACCTCGAAGAATTATCTATTTTTCATCTCAAAACAACAACAAAAACCAAAAACCCACTGCCATCGAGTCCATTCCGACTCATAGTGACCATAAAGGACAGGGTAGAACTGCCCCACAGAGTTTCCAAGCAGCACCTGGTAGATTTGAACTGTTGACCATTTGGGTAGCAAAAAAAGTGATTAAGATGAAGTTGGGAAAATTGAACAGTCTTCATCCATTATTCCCTTACTTGTTCTCTGTAAGGAACACAGCCTTCACACACATGTCAGTTTGTCCTACCATGGGGTTTTGTGTGTTACTGTTACACTGAAAGCTACATCATCAGTAGTCAAATACCAGCAGGGTCACTCATGGTAGACAGGTTCCAGTTGAATTTCCAGGCTAAGACAGACTAAGAAGGACCCAGCAGTCGACTTCCAAAAAGAGTTAGCTAGTGAAAACCTTTTGAACATTAGCAGAACTTTCTCTGGTATAATGCCAGAGATGCTGCTTTCAGGTTGGAAAACACACAAAATACTACTGGGAAAGAGCTGTCTTCACAAAGTAGAGCAGCCCCTAATTATGTGGAGGGACCTAAGCTGTTGGTACACACATGTGCTGATACAGCATAACAGAAAATGTGAAGAAACAGCTGCAAGTATTTGTTAATAATCTGAACATAGAACATAGAATGTATGAATCTAGGAAAACTGGAAACTGTCACAGATGAAATGGAACACATAACGATCACTATCCTATGCTTTAGTGAGCTGAAATGGGCTGATATTGGTCATTCTGAATTCGACAATCATATGGCCTACTATGCACAGAGTTGCACCTTGAAGAGAAGCATCATTGCATTCATTGTCAAAAACAACATTACAAGATCTATTCTGAGGTACAATGCTATCAGTGACAGGATAATACCTATACACATACAAGCAAGATCAGTTAATATGACTATTATTCAAAATCATATACCAACGACTAAGACCAAAGAAGGAACAGGAGTTTTTTTTGTTTGTTTTTGTTTTTTAATTGTGATAAAATGAAAGCATACAAGACAAACTAAATTTGCATGCCCTCCTATCTGCAGCTCCTTTTGCCCTCCTCACCTGGTGACAGCACACTCCTCCTTTTCATTCTATACGTGTCATATCCTCTTTACAATCTCCTGTTCCCTCCTCTCACCCTTCTCCTCTCCCTTCTGGTAAGAGGCCAGTAGGACAGCATCCTATAGATGCATAGAACCATACAGTACACACAGTTGTGTCCCTAAGTCTAATCCACTCATGTCTGAAGAGCTGACTTCAGTAATGTTTTCTGGACAGGGGCAGCAACAGGTCTAGTGGTCATGCTCCTGGGGGAAATGTCAGGACGCTGGGCTATCAATTGCTGTTTTTTGGTGGAGTTCTTGTGTTGCCACTGGGACTCAACACTATGTGGCCCATCACAACTGTCATTGTTGATGGCCGGGCACCATCTGGTTCTTCTGGTTATGTTGAAATCCAGTTAAGTTGATCTTCTTTCTACTGTGAGATGTCATTGCTTTCACTAACGGGTAATTATACCTCATGTGTCCTTTGTTTGGCTGCCTGGATATTTTCTTTGGTGTACTGTCTATGTATCTCCTTTGCCCATTGCTTAACTTAGTTATTTACCTTTTTCTTGCTGACATTTTGTAGTATGTTGTAGATTATGGAGATCAAATGTCAGTCCAACATGTTGCTGCCATATATTTTTTTCCCATTCTGTAGGTGGTCTTTACTCTTTTGATAGTCTTTGCTTGAGCAAAAGTGTTTCATTTTTAGTGGTTCCATTTAAATATTTTCTCTTCTGTTGATCATGCTCTATTTGTCAGATTTTGAAGTCTGTCTAAAGTGTGTTGACCCCAATTTTTCTTTCATGGCCTCTATCATTTTTGGTTTGATATTTAGGTCTTTTATCCAGTGTGAGTTAATTTCGGTGTAAGATGTGAAATATGGGCCTTGTTGCATTTTTTTTTTTTTGTAGATGGATATCAAAATTTGCCAACATCATTTGTTAAAAGAGACTCTTTTTACCTAAGTTTTTACCCAGTCTTAAGGCCTCTGACAAATATCAACTATTCATAAGAGGATGGAGGCTTCTCTGGGTTCTCAACTCTGTTTCACTGGTCTATATGTCTCTTTTTGTACCAGTACCAGGCTAATTTGAGTACTGTGGCAGTTTAATGCTTTCTAAGGTCCAGTAGTGTGAGGCCTCCCACTGTCTTCTTGTTCTTCGTTAGTGTTCTGCCTATCCAGGGTTTCTTCCCTTTACAAACAAAGATGATGGTTTGCTTCTCCATCTCATTAAAAAAGACCACTGGAATTTATATTGGGATTTCATTGTATATGTAGCTCTCTTTGGGTAAAGTATATATTTTCACAATGTTAAGTCTCCGTATGTATGAGCAGGGTAGGTTTCTCCATTTATATACATCTCTGTTGGTTCTTGCAGTAAGGTCTTCTTTGTACAGGTCTCTTGTTTCTCTATTTATATTTATTCCTAGGTATTTTATCTTCTTGGGGACTGTAACAAATGGTATTGATTTAGCAATTTCTTCTATGATCTCTTTGTTGGTATAATGGAATCCTACTGATTTGTTTATGTTTCTCTTATATCCTGATACTTTGCTGAACTCCTCTAGTAGTTTGAATAGTTTACTTATGGATTCTTTAGAATTCTCTGTATGTACAAGCATATCATCTGTGGATAGGGGATTTTTTACCTTTTCTTTACTGATGCGGATACATTTTATTTCTTTGTCTTGTCTAATTGCTGTAGCTAGTACTTGTAGCACAATGTTGAATAGAAGTGATAAAGGTGGGGATCCTTGTTTAGTTCCCATTCTCAAGGGGAATTCTTTCAGTTTCTGTCCTTCAGGATGACATAGATAGTTCGTTGTGCATAGATGCCCTTTATTGCACTGAGGAATTTGCCTAATACTGCCATTTTGCTGAGAATTTTTAGCACGAATGGGTGTTGAACATTCTCAAATGCATTTTCTGTATCAATTGACAAAACCTGATGATTCTTATCTTTTGGTTTCTTTATGTGGTAGATCACATTAATTGTTTTTCTAGTGTTGAAACAGTCTTGCACCCCTAGTAAGAATCCAACTTGGTCATGATGTATTATTCTTTGGACGTGTTACTGAATTCTATTGGCTAAGATTTTGTTGAAAATTTTTGCATCTAAGTTCATGAGTGATATTGGTCTGCAATTTTCCTTTCTTGTGGAATCTTTCCCTGGTTTTGGTATCAGGGTTATGCTGGCTTCATGGAATGAATTTGGGAGTATTCCATCTCTTTCTATACTGTGAAATAGTCACAATAGTATTGGAGATAACACTTCTCTAAAAGCTTGGTATAATTCTGTGGTGAAGCCATCTGGGCCGGGACTTTTTTGGTTGGTAGTTTGTTGATGGCTTTCAATTTCCTCCTTTGTGATGGATTTATTAAATTGTTTTACTTTTCCTTGTGATAAATTTGGTAGGTGATATGAATCTAGGAATTTGTTGCTTCTAGGTTTTCAAATCTGTTGGAATACAGCCTTTTGTAGTATTCTATTATGATGTTTTTGATTTTGGTTGGATCTGTTGTGACATCTCTCATCTCATTTCTTATTCAGGTTATTTGTTTCCTCTCCTGTTTTTCTTTAGTAAGCTTAGCCAATGGTTTATCAATTTTGTTGAACTTTTCAAAGAACCAGATTTTGGTTTTGTTAATTTTTTCAGGTGTTCTTGTATTATCTAATTCATTTAGTTCTACTAATCTTTGTTATCTGTTTTCTTCTGGTGCCTGAAAGGTTCCTCTCCATTTGAACAGACTATAACTACTGTAGTATATCCCTCTTTTAGTATGATGGTGTCATAGTTTTTGTGATAATTTCGGTGGTTCCCTGCTTTGAATATTGTATCTTTGACAGAGTTTTGTGACTTCACTAAGTGTGCAAATTTCTGGATGCTGTGTCTGACATTGCCTCCTTAAATATATACTTAGTGATTTTGTTTTCTTAAGCAAAAAGCTTGTTTCAGTATGTCTTGTAGTTTTGATTTGGGTTTTAGAAAGTCTCTAAGCTTCTATTTATCTTCCAGTGTCTTACTTTCATCTTGAAATTTGAGAGAGAGTTTTACAGAATATAAAATTTCTCATTGGAAGTTTTTCTCCTTCAAAGCTTTGAATGTGTCATCCTACTGTCTCCTTGCGAACATCACTTCTGCTGAGAAATCAGATGAAAGCCTACAAGGTTCTCCTCTAAATATTAGCTTTGCTTTGTGCCTCACTGCCTTTGAGACAATTTGTTTATGTTTCATTTTATTAAGCTTGATTATAACATGTTTTCATGTCTTTCTTTTAGGGTAAAGTTTTTGTGGTGTTTGATACACATCTTGGATATCTATGTTCTCTTCTTCCATAATTTCAGAGAAGTTTTCTGTCAGCAAGTCAACAACAATACTCACTGTGTTTTTTAGCTGTCCCTCCCTGTTCAGGAACCCCAGTTAATCACAGATTATTCCTCTTCATAGAGTTCCACATATTTCTTAATGCTTCTACTTCTTCTTTTTTTTTATTTTTTATTTCTTTTCTCTGATTTCTCCTCATAAATGCTGGTGTCAGTTGATCTGCCTTCAGGGTTATGAAATTTGACTTTCATCTCCTCCATTCTGCTTCTTTTGCTTTACATTGAAGTGTCTAATTCTGTAGTTTTGTTATTTATCTACTGTATTTCAGATGGTTGATGTTCTATCATTTCAAATAGCTTGCTTTATTTTTCATTTTCTCTGGTGACTTTGTTTAGTCTCTGGGAGGGTTGTACATATAATTCTTTTGTACTAGACCTCCAATAGTTTCTGAAAGCTTTCTTCATCTTGTAAATTATTTGATTCTTTATTTTGGGAGATTTCCTGAACTATATTGGGCTGTTTCTTTAAATGGTTATAGGTAGCCTGTTGACTACAGGCCATCTATAGGCTGTTTAGTTTCTCTGGTGTTACCTCAACAGAGCTGATACATAGTTCCGATAGGGGAATTGGTCACCAGCTGCCTCCATGTCCTCTAGTAACTGGCCCCAGTGGAATCTCTGGGGTGGCAGGCTCTGCTTTCTGTCTGGCAAATATGACAGCCTAATTATGAAGTCAGTTGTGGGAGGCATCAACTGACCCTATATTGTGGGTCATCAAAGGCTGGAAGAAGTGTCACCAGGCAGCTCAGCTAGGAGCTATCTGACAGCTTCCCAAATGATCCAGGCCAACAGCCTTCTGGCTGAAAGTAAAAGCATGTCTTTGGCCATCCCTAGATGCTGTGATGCAGTTCAAAGTAGAGGGGGGTTATGACTTAGCTTCCATCTTCACTGGAGCCCTACCTGCAAGTTCACACTATGCTAAACACAGTGTTTCTCCTGGAAAAGTACTTTATGGAGTGTCATTGCTTCTCTGCTTGGAAATTATCCCCTGCTGAGGCCTCCATTTGGGTGAATCCACCTCCCAGATAATCAAGCTGGCATCCTGGCTGAGCTGCCCTTCCCACCATGAAATGGCAAAGTCTATGGCAGAGCTCAGAGGGGTGCAATGATGCCCTCAGTCAGGAGTCAGGGTCTCAAAATGTGGGTTTTCCATGTGCTATCTCTCTGCTATACTGTACACTGCTTTGTTTAGCACTGAAATTTAGTGTATGTGCTGGCTCATGCCATCCCCCACCACTCAGATAAGAAAAAGAAAAAGAAAAATCCTCAGTACCTGTAGTCTGCCAAAGTGGCGAGTCAGCAGGTGCAGGGCTTAGTGTGCTCTGCCTCATCAGAGATGTAGTTTCCTGTTTAGTGATATGTAGTCCAATCTGACAGCCCTATGGCATATCCTAGGCCTCCCTGGGTGTCCATAGTGGTCAGTTCAATTATCAATCAAGGCCTTAGTTTTCAGAGGAACTGAGGAGATGTGTGTCTAGTCCACCATCTTGGCTCTGCTCCTGGAGGTTTCTATTTTTCTTTCTTTCTTTCTTTTTTTTTTTTTTTTACTAACTTCTGCAGTTTGAAATTGATCTAACATGCAGTCAGGATGCATTGATAATTACTAGTGATTGGAATGCAAAAATTAGAGACAAACAAGAAGAACTGGTAGTTGAAAAATGTGTCTTTGGTCATAGAAAAGTTGCTGGAAATCACACAACATAGTTTTGCCAGACCAATGACTTCTTCATTGAAAATATCTTTTGCACCAACATAAATGTGACTATACACGTAGAACTAACCAGATGGAATACACAACTAACCAGGTGGAATCAAATCAACTACATCTATGGATACAGAAGATAGAAAAGCTCAGTATCATCTGTTAGAACAAGGCCAGGGGCTGCCTTCATATCACACCATCAATTACTTACATACAAATTCAAGTTGAAACTGAAAAAAATGAAAAGAAGTCCATGAGAGCTTTGAGAACTTGAATTTATCTTACCTGAATTTAAAGAGCACATCAAGAATAAATTTGATACACTGATCATTAATGACTGAGGACAAAATGAGTTGTGCAAGGACATCACACGTGAAGAAAGTAAGAAATCATTAAAAATAAAGACAAGAAGGGAAATATGTAAACAAATGTTAGAAGAGATTCTAGCACTTGTTCTTGAATACTGAGTTGCTAAGACAAGAGGAAAAAAATGATGAAGTAAAAGAGCTGAAAGTAATATTTCAAAGGATGGGTTGAGAAAATAAAGTATTAAGATGACAAGCGCAAAGGCCCAGAAATAGAAAAGCAAAAGGGAAGAATATACTCAGTATTTCTTTCACTGAAAGAACTGAAGAAAAAAAAAAGAAAAAAAAAAACTGAGCTTCAAATTGAAATACTGCAGGCTTCTATGGGGAAAACATTAAAAAGCTCAGAAAGCATCAAAAGAAGATGGATGGAATACACTGAGTCACTACAACAAAAAAAAAGATTGATTGATGTTCAAGCACTGCAGGAGTTAACATATGATTAGCAACCCATCGTATTAAAGGAAGAAGTACAAGCTGCATTATAGGCATTGATGAAAAACAGAGCTCTGGGAATTAACAGAGTACCAGTTGAGGTATTGTGAAAAAATGGATACAGCACTGGAAATGCTCACTCATCTATGCCAAGAAATTTGAAAGACAGCTACCTGACTAACTGTCTGGAAGAGATTCCTATTAATGTCTATGCCCAAGGAAAGTGACTCAACCAAATATGTACATTATTGAACAATATCATTAATAAAACATAGAAGCAAAATTTTGCTAAAGATCAGTCAAAAGCGTCTGCAACAGAATAGCCACAGGGATCTGTCAGACGTTCAAGCTAGAGTCAGAAAAGAATGAAGAACCAGGAATATCACTCTGATGTCAAAACAATCTTTGAAAGCAGAGAATATCATTTGTTTCATTGAATATACAAAGGCATTTAACTGTGGATCGTAACAAATTAGGGATATCATTGTGGAGAATGTGAATCCCAGGACACTTAATTGTGCTCATGAAGAATCTGTATGTGGGTAAAGAGACAGTTATTTGAACAGAACAGGGTATACTAGATGGTTTGAAGTCAAGAAAGATGTGCTCCATGAATCAAGCTTATATAGCTTCATCATGTCTATTCAATCTGTACTGTAAGTAAATAATCTTAGAATCTGGACTCTAGGACAAGAATGAGACATCAGGATTAGTGGAAGACTCATTAACAACCTCCATTACACAGACAACACAACTTGGCTTGCTAAAAACAAAGAGGAGTTGGAGAACTCACCGATGAAGATTAAAGACCACACACAACCTTCAGTATGGATTACACCTCAGTATAAAGAAAGCAGAAAATCCTCATAATTGGATCAATAAGCAACATTATGATAAATGGAAAAAAGTTTTAGTTTGTCAAGGATTTCATTTTACGTGTTCCACAATCAAATCTGACCTCAATTTGAGTTTCTAGCCATGTAAACATTCAGAAAATGAATTTCTGTTAACACCATCTTATAGTCACTAAGAAACTAAGACAGACTTTGGGGCTGAAAATTAGAGGGTGTTGCCCTCACAAATACCTAAATCTGAAGATAGTTTTGGAATCATCTAATGAGTAAAATCTGGAGAAATTTTGTTGTGTCATAGCATAGCCCTAGTTTGTCTTGAAGAGATTGTTGTGAAATTATAGATATTAAGGGAGATTCTGATGAAGACTAGGAAATAAGGATTTTGTGATGGAGTCTTCTAGTACTATAAACAGATGTCACTAGAAATTTGAACATTAAATGTGTTTCTGGTGTGGCTTTAAAATGAAATGATGAATAGATTTATTGGACACTGGAAGAATCAAAATTTTTTTTGTAAGGCAAATAATTCATCTGAATTATGTCAGAATATTTTGTTCAAAGTAGGTGGATACTTGGATACTTGGCTGAGAAGATTCATAAGCAAGGTCTCAAAGGGGTCACATGGCTCCTCCTTTTCACTTATACCATAAATTGCAAGAGGAAAGAAAGCGACTTCAAAATTAACCAAAAAATCAAACCATACCTTAAAGGCTTGGAAAATTCTATTGTACAAACTAAAGGAACTTATGATAGAAAATCATCAAATTTTATCAAGGGTTTAGGTTCTCAATAGTTTGCTCAAGAGATTAAGACTGTGATTGATAGGAAGCATCTGAGATAATGCAAAATGAACAGAATCTACCCATCTCTTCAAATTCTGCAGGTAGGAAATGGACCAATAGAATTACTTGGTTGCAAACATCTCTTGTCTATCAATTAAAAGATGGCATCATCCCAAGAACAGCTTGGAGATCTTCATAACTTTTAGAGCCATGGTGGGCTGAGCTGCCTACATTTCAAAGGGTTGAAAAACTGCCTCATAGTTCGCAGAGTCAGATCTTTACCTCCTTTGTGACAGAGTGGGAGACTGTGACTTCAGGTGGGCCAAGAGGATGGGACTGACAATCATAGCTCAAGGGGCAAAGATGCCATAAACAAAAGTAAAAAAAATGTAACCACCACTGAAAGCTGAGGAGGTGGGTCTGCTGGGCACAAGCATTAGGTGAACAGAGCTACCCAGGCCTGAGATGGCGGACTTGTCACTCAGATGGACTAGGAGTAGAGACCGCCCTTGGGTTTGCCTGGAAGGTGGAAATCATCCCTAAGGCCACATCACCTCGCCCCTGAGTTCTGAGAGCATGGCCAATATCCAGAGTTTAAAGGCATAGTTGATGCTGAGATGGTCCTGGAGAACAGAAGATTATTTTTGAGCCATGAGCGCTAATAAAATTTGATCTGCTTAACACTCTGGAATTTTCCAATTTAGAATGAGAACATCTATTTACTGTCTGTTCCACCATTGTGTCTTGGAAGCAGGTGCTACTATTTTAGGCTTAAAAAATTCGTAGATGAAAAGGAATGTTATCCCAGTATTAAACACACATGAAGTCTTATCCATACTTGATTAAATGATTGAGAAGATGGAATTTTAGATTAAGAACTGACACTGGAATGAGCTATGGTTTTTTGTGTGATGTGATGTTGTGAATGTGTTTTACACACGGGAGTCATGAATTTCAGTATGAAAGTCTGTTCCCACAAATTCTAAACTATGTAATCCCATTTTGGAATATGTTTTTCTTTGCTATATTAAAGAGGTCATGTCAGTGTGGGTTATGTATTAATCCAGGATGTAAAATATCAGAGAAGGCAGAGAAGCAGGTATGTATAAGAAGACTGACGTCATTTGGAAATCTCCAATAAACATCAACAAGAAGGCGGTAAAAGCTGAGACAAGCGTTTTCTCGAGAACAGAGAGAGCATCCCTGCATAGCCAGTACCCTGAATTTAGAATTCTAGCATCTCTGGCTGTGAGAAAATAAATTTATCTTTGTTAAAGTTTCTCATTTGTTTTACCGGTGCTACGGCCTCGGTGCTACGGCGGAGCTAAGAAACTAAGATACTCTCTCACTGTCCTTCTGGAATATTGTAATACCTAATGTGTGCTATTGACAAGCCTTGGGCAAGTCCAAAATTTATCCTTACCAATTAGCTTGCTGAAGAGTAGATTAATCTGAGGAAGGAGTAATTGAAACATGTCTCGTTAACACACAACATCAATCCAAATTATTCACTCAGGTTAAGTCCATGTGACCAGACTAATTTCTTCAGCCCCAGTCTCCAATTTGTAGCTCACTTTAATTTCCACTTGCACCTTTCACTTCAGTTCATTCTATAACGCATCACCAGACCCTTCCAGTTTTGCCTTCAGGAATATCTGAGCATCATCTGTATCTGTCAGAGGGCTCGCAGTGTACTGATCCATGCGTCTAGAAATCCTAAAATGTATTGCATAACAAACTCCTTAACATGTCACTCAATTTGTGGCATGTTCCCACAAAGTCTCACTGGGGACTGGACAAGCAAATTTAGGCCTTTTATGTTTACTTCTTTAAATTTTTTTTTATTTTAGTCACCGTGAGTCGGATCCGACTCGACGGCACTTGGCTTGGCAAGAGCAAAAATTTGCAGCCCTACTTCTTGCTCCCTGCCTATTCAATATATTTCTTTTTAAATTATGGTCCTCAAAGTTGGGTTTAAAATTCTTTAGGAAAGCATAAAGACAGAATGCTGAGTGGCAATTTGAGAGGTGATTGGAGCAACTCTCTGACCTCCATTGTTAATGGGAATTCTATCAATTTTCCATATTCTATCACAATTTTTCAAAGCATTAAAAAACTTCAGCCAGTTGCACTGCCGAAACCAAGCCGAATGCTGTCAAGTTGGATCTAACTCATGGCCACCCTAGGTACCCCTTACAATTTTCTTGTTTGTCTTTTCTGCTTTTTTCTCATTATTCCAATGTTTTGCATAGTTGTCAAGTTTTCATATGATACAAAGGTAACAAGTTATTACTGCTTATTACTAGTCACTCGATTTCCCAAAACAAGGTTATATTAAACAATCAAGATTAAGGACTGCTCTGTGGCTTGGCTGTGATTGTTATATCACAGCTTGTATCAAAGTAATTAAATTATTTTCTTGTGGTCATCATGAAGCCAGTTTAGAATTGTCTACACTGGTAATACTTCTACTGCTTCAAAAAGACTATTTCTTTTGTGGGTCGTTAAGGAATGGTCACCTCGATAGATTTGCTAAAAGTCCTTATTTACCAATTTAGAAACTTTGTAGTCACTATCTGGAAATGTGTATTCAAAAAAGCTTATTTGGGAGATCTTTTACCAACCTGAACAATTTTTTCCATTCATCATTTTCTGGAAATAGCAATCTCACCCCCTCCTTTCGAGAGTTAATCCTTAGAATTTAAGTCAATTATGATTTAGCAGGCAACTACTATAAATAACTCTAGCTATTTGACAGAATATTTTTTGTGATTCTGTGGTCACTTGGCCATGGCCATAGTCTCACTGAAACATACTTTTTTCCCAGTATTCAGTGCTTTTCATTTTGTTAATTTGCCTGTAAGTGGACCACTTGTCCATAGATGGCTATTGAAGACTGAGAAGGCTTTTCAAGTGCTTGAAATTTCTGGTCAAAATTATTCAAGTGAATAATTTTGGTAAGTTTTATTACTTTTATTCTATTAGGAAAAATATTTTCTATTATTTTTTCTATTAAGAAAAGTTCTTGCATCGTTTTTACTTGCTAAAGTAATGACTGTTAAAATCTTTGTTAATTTTGTTGAAGCCGTTTACTTGTGGTATTTGTCACAGCAACACTAAATGACTAAGACACCTAACCATCCGTGTTTTAAAGAGATTAGCCAGCATATTCAATTGAGAACAGTTAGTGGCATTCAAGGATAAATCAACATGACAAAGCCAATCAGTGAAACACATCCTATTGATTAAACAAAGGAAAAGAGCTACATGATCAGCTTCATAGATGCAGGAAAAAAAAATTGACAATATTCAACACCCTTTCATGAAAAAAAACAGCATTAGATGAACTCAATACCCAGTGGCATAGAATCGGGTCTGACTCATGGTGACCCTAGAGACCAGAGTAGAAGATAAGATGCTTAATATGCTAAATGGAATTTGCCAAAAATTTCACTCAATAGTGAAAATCAGAATGTCAAGCACAGCACAAGAATGTTCACATCTACCATTGCTATTCAATATTTTACTGGGAGTCTTCACCAGGATAACTAGACAAGAAAAATAAAATAGAAGATATCAAAATTATCAGTCAATAAATCTCAAAATATCTCCATTATCAGTTGACATTACTACACACAGACAATCCCAAGATATCTGTAAAACCAAAAAAGTCTGTTATACTTAAATCAAATTCAGAAAAGTTACAATGTACAAGATAATGACAGATAAAATCAGCTGCAATGAACAATTGAAAATAGAAATTAAGAAAATAATTCAACTAACAATGTCATCAAAAATACTTAACAGGGATAAAGTTAACCAGGAAGGTGAGAGACTTTTACACTAAAAACTAAAAAACATTCCTGATATAAATAAAAAATTTAACTAAAATGTCTTGGTTATCTATTAATGCTATAAGAAAACACCACAAGAGGGTTGATTTTTCAAAGCAGGCTCTTACTTTCTCTTGATTTTTGGGAGATAACAGCCCAAATCAGGATCTTGGCTATTCTGATACCTTGCCTATTAGCCAAAGTCTTTCCTTGGCTTGTGGATAACCGTCACATTATTTCTGACTTCATGTGTCTGTGTGTGTGTCTGTGTGTGTGTTAAAGAGTCACAGAGAGTAGGGAAGACAGAGAGAGAATTCTGCCAAAATAGCTGTCTATAGTCAGAAAAAGAACCTAACTTAGGGAAACTCCAATTTCAACTGCAGCATGATTATATTACATTGAATCGTATTATGGAAAGGGATTATTTTTTTGTTTATTTGATGCAAGGTAATTATGTTATGTTGTGCAAGGTAAATTTTTCTACCCAAGATGAACTAATTTTTTCACATGTAACTGCTTCATAACAGCAACCAGAAATGATATCTGTCTGAATAACTGGAAACCATATTGTTACATGTAAACACATAAAATTAACCAACATACTTAAAATCATTAATTTGAAGACTTATTACTTTTACTGTGAATATAAAAATACTTTCCAAATAGATTTACAGTGCAAACCTTATCAAATGTAGTCCCTATCAAAATTTCAATAACTTTTTGTGGAAATGTGAAAGTCTAAGGTCAAATTCATATGGAATGGCAGTGAGACCTAAACAGTCAAGTATGTATGTGTCTGTGTGTATACATACATATGGGAACCCTAGTGGCATCATGAGTGAAGTGTTATGTCTGCTAACCATAAAGATCAACAGTTCAAATGTACCAGGCACTCCTTGGAAACTCTAAGGGACAGTTCTACTCTGACCTCTAGGGTAGCTATGAGTGGGACCTAACTCGACGGCAGTGGGTTTGGCTTTGAGTTACACAAACACACATGAAAAAGGTGAGGGATTAGTACATCCTGGTTTTCAAACTTGTAGCAAAGACGTACTAATCCAAAAATTATGACCCTAGTTTAAGGGTAGCCACATGGACTAAAGTAGTAGAAGTGATGGTTAAGAGATAAACAAAAACATCTATAGGCAATTAATTTTCAATGTGAGTGCCAAAAGCATTCCATTGAAAAGGAATAATCTCAACAAACGGTGCTTGAGCAAGTGAATAGTTAGACACGAAAGAATAAAACTGTATGTTTATTTCACCTTAAGCACAGACACAAAAATAATGAAAACTAATCGATAATTTAAATGCAAGTGCTGTAAGTGTAATATTTTTAGAAGAAAATGTAGTTGCTCTAGGTATGGGCTCTGTTCTCTTCTAGGATCCTAATGAAATTTTTTTGGAAGCCATTCCATTAAAATATAAAATTAAATAAAAACCATTGCTGTTGAGCGAGTTCCAACTCACAGCAACCCTACAGAATAGAGTAGAACTGTCCCATGGGGATTCCAAAGCTGTAACTTTTATGCAAGTCAACTGCTATAGATTTTGCCACATTTTTCTCTCACATAGTGACTGATGAGTTGAACTGCTGACCTTTTGGTTAGTAGCCTAACTATCTGTTTCACCACGGCTCCTTCTCATTCCATGTAGACACCTGTGTATCTGACTTCTGATGCTGTTAACTTTTTTCGCCAACATTTGCTTAATGCATCAGTTCTGATTCTCTCCAAACTGAAGTCTCTAACTGAGGATACTCAATATCCTGCAAACTCAACTTCTAGGCATGGGGAAATTGGGATATTATAAGGTGATTTTGAACCATGAATATGATTCTTTCAAAAGTATGTAAGTTTATAACAGTTTTCCTATTTCTTGTTGCTGATGAACTTTATACATTTTTTTCAGTCCTTTATTAGGTCATGGGTAACATTTTACCTGATTTTTTGTTATTTTGTACTAGCCAAGCCAGACTAATTTCTCATTTATTCTAATTGAATGAGAATAATTCCTACCTCACAGTCCTAATTTTCAGTATTAACAAAAACAAAAGAATGCATAGTGTTTGGTATGGAGCTTTGCATAAAGCTGGTAACCCAAATCAAGTTAAACTTCTGTTATTATCATTCATACCTTAATGGTGTATTGAGACTTGACACAAAAACAAGTATATTTAAGTTAGAGAAGGTATTTTCCAAAACGTGCTCATCCCAAAAATTCATTTAAGATATTTTGTCAAAAAAGCAGTTAAGCGTATTTTTACATTAGATGTAAACCTATAGTCATTTTAGAAAGAGTGTGGGAAAAATCCTTGCCTTCTAAAGTAAAAATACCATTCTTTATTTTGGAAATTGTATTCTAATGAAGCAGATGGAAAAGCTGCAGGTAAACTCCAACTGCCATTAATTATGTATATCTGTTGGAATTCAACAGCTGGTATCATTATAAATGTTATTAGCCTTATTAGGCATGTATGTAACATTTTATTTCCAAGATGCTTTATAGTCTTTAATTAGTGCATAGCAGTTTTAAGAAATAAGTGAAAGTGATTATACCAACTTCCAAGTGCTGAAAAATGAACTCAGTGTAGTTGTCTCTACAACTAATGCAGATGATATTCCAGGGATAGAATGAAAGAGTCCCAAATAAATGTTTATAACAGCCTCATAACTGTATTTTTGACTGCTTAAATGCCAACTGTTATCTCCATGCTATAACGCTGTATTTGTTACAGTGTCATTTCCTGTCATTTGTTACTTGAGACAAGAGACAAGATTTCCCTTCAATCAGTTCTTTTTCAATTAAAAATTTGTCTCTTGGGAGGGAGTGTTTTTCATTTTTTTTCTTTTCCTGGGTTCTATAAAGGAACAAAACCAGTGGAACATATATACAAAAATAGAGACAGATTTATCCCAAGGAAATGTCTCACACAATTGTGGGGCTCCCAAGTCCCAGATCTGTGGATCAGGAAGCAGATGAAGGCTTCTGCAGGCTCACGTGTTACAAGGGCTGACAAATGCAAAATCTTCAGGTCAATTGGCAGGTTGAATATTCTTGCATCACATTCAAAGGACTTGCAGTCAGGCAATGAAAAATCATCAGAGAGAATAATTCTTTCTGGAGTGTCTGTTTATGTACTGAAGGCAGGCTACAGTCCCACTGAAACTCCTCTTTCAGTTGATTGGCTGATCACATCACATCACAGCATATTGTGGAAGTGATTATATTACTTTATGGAAGAAGAACCAGTCCAGTGTCTGGCAAACCACTAAGTTAACATGTAATAGTAACCATCACAGTTTTGTTTATTTTTTTTCTTTCATGGAACAAGAAGAATTTTCCAAAGGAATGCAGTTTACACAATTTACATTACATTAATTTTATAAAAATGAGACAGAGGCAAGAGTTTATATTCCATAAAATATTAAGGTGTTACTTCAAAAATGTAATTTGCATCTTAAAATATCAAAATGAGAACATGTATGAGTCAACATACTTCTTATACAGGTTAAAGTCTTTCTTGCCTGATAAAAACTTTGTTAAAATAACAATAATTACATGATTTTAACACTGATTAAAAAAAATACATGGATGAATCCAAAACTGTAGCCACAACTGTATATAACAGTTGCTCAATCAGCCAAAACTGAGTGGACAAGAATCTAGGTATCAGAAGTTTGATCTCAAATATCAGAAACAAATAATGTGAAAGGGTTGTACAGATGAGGGCTTTTGCTTTCTTTAAAAGAATGAATGCCTAGATGTGTGTCACTGTCTTTATAGAATTCAATGCATATTTACACTCTTTTAAAATGTTTTAAAACTGTACTGATAATTTTATTTGAATCAGAATGTATGCTAATAATAAATAGCATTATTTTTGTTAGCTTAAAGATGATTGAATATTTCATATCAATTTGACACCATAACTTGATGCAATATACCACTTAAATATTTAGTAGTTTTAGAATTTTAAATGTTTTTTATTTAGTTAATGTTCAGAAATCTAATGTATCATCTTTCCTATGTTTAATATCTTATCCTTTATTTATCTTCTCGTTATCAAAATCCCTAGGAAATGCATATTACACAAAGGCAAGTGTAAATTAAAAGATATTCTGAAGAAAAATAATAAGAGTTATTGGTTCACAGATCTCTTATTAAGGCAAAAACAGAGACATATCATTTATACATATACATATATATGCATATAATATATATGTATATATGTGTGTTTACGTTTGTGTGTATATATGTGTGTGTACACACACACACACACACGTTGAGCAAAGAGAAGATGAGCAGCCTAGGAAGACTGCGTAAAGTGAAAGAGCACGCTAGGAAGATAGAGTAAATGGAGAAGAAACAGGGTGGGAAGATGGAGTAAAGGAAGAGGCAGCAAGCTACTAAGATTTCCTGAAGAAAAAGAACAGGCTAAGAAGATTGAGGAAATGGGAGTATGAGCAGCTCCCATTTGTCTGTCAGTGGAGACTTGCTTGTTGCTGCGATGCTGGAATCTATACCACTGGTATCTGGGTACCAGCAGGGTCATCCATGATGGACAGGTTTCAGCTGAACTTCCAGACTACGTCAGACAAGGAAGGAAGACCCGGTAGTCCACCTCTGAAATGAATTAACCAATGAAAACTTTATGAATATTAGCAGAACATTGTCAGATACAGCGCCAGAAAATGAGCTCCTCAGGTTGGAAGGCACTCAGAGGATGACTGGGGAAGAGTTGCCTCCTCAAAGTAGAGTCAACTTTGATGACGTGGGTGGAGTAAAGCCTTTGGAATATTCACTTGCTGATGCGGCACAACTCGAGAAGAAACAGTTGCAAACACCTGTTAACAATCAGAACACGGAATGTAGGAAGTATGAATGTAGGAAAACTGGAAATCATCAAAATGGAAATGGAATGCATAAACATCAGTGTGCTAGGCATTACTGAGCTGAAATGGACCGGTACTGGGCAGCTTGAACCTGACAATTATATGGTCTACTATGCGGCAAATGAAAACTCAAAGAGGAACGGTGTTGCATCCATCATCAAAAAGAAAATTCCATGATCTATCCTGCTGTCAGTGATAGCATACTATCCATAGGCCTATCAGGAATGCCAGTTAATGACTATTATTCACAGTTACACACCAACCACTAAGGCCAAAGAGGAAGAAATTGAAGATTTTTACTACTTTCTACAATCTGAAATTGATTGAACATGCGATTAGGACCCATTGATAATTACTGGTAACGGGAAGGTGAAGATTGGAAGCAAAGAAGGATCAGTAGTTGGAAAAAATGGCCTTGGTGATAAAGCTGATACTAGAAATCGAATCACAGAATCTTGCAAGGCTAACAACGTCTTCACTGCAAACACCTTTTTTAAGCAACAAAAATGGCAACTGTACAAATGGACCTCACCAGATGGGACACACAGGAATCGAATGAACTACATCTGTGTAAAAGATGAAGGAAAATCTTCACATCTGCAGTCAGAACAAGACCAGCTGCTGACTGTGGCACAGATCATCAACTGTTCGTATACAAGTTCAAACTGAAACTGAAGAAAATTATACCAAGTCATTGAGAGCCAAAGTATGACCTTGAGTATATCCTACTTCAATTTAGAGACCATTGCAAGAACAGATTTGATGGATTGACCACTAAAGACTGAAGACCAGACAAATTGTGAAAAGACATCATCCAAGAAGAAAGCATAATGTTAAAAAGACAGAAAAGAAGGAACAAAACAAACTGGATGTCAGAGGAGACTTTGAAACATGCTAGCAAACATTGATCAGCTGAAACAAAAGGAAGACATAACGAAGTAAAAGAACTAAACATGAGATTTCAAAGGGCAGCTTGAGAAGACAAAAGAAAGTGTTATAATGACATGTGTGAAGAGCTGGAAATAGAAAACCAAAAAGGAAGAACGCATTTTGCATCTCTCAAGATGAAAGAACTGACAAAAAAAATTGAACCTCAGGTTGCAATAGTGAAGTATTCTATAGGGAAAATAGTAGTGACACAGGGAGCATTAAAAGAAGAGGGAAGGAATACACACAGTCATTATACCAGAAAGAATTAGTCTACGTTCAGTCATTTGAAGAGGCAGCATACGATCAGGAACCGATGGTACTGAAGGAAGAAGTCGAAGCTTCACTGAAGGCATTGTCAAAAAACAAGGCTCCAGGAAGTAATGGAACATCAATTGAGATATTTCAACAAACAGATGCTGTGCTGGAAAAGCTCACTCGTCTATGCCAAGAAATTTGGACAAGTTACCTGGCCCACTGACTGGAAGAGATTCGTATTTATGCCCATTCCCAAGAAAGATAACCAACTAAATGCGGACATTACAAAACAATATCATTAATCAAGATCATTCAAAAGCAACTGCTACAATGTACTAACAATGATCTTCCAGAAATTCAAGCTGGATTCAGAAGAAGATGTGGAACCAGGGATATCATCTTCGATATCAGATGGATCTTGGTTGAAAGCAGAGAATACTAGAAAGATGTTTACCTGTTTTTCATTGACTATACAAGGCATTTGGCTGAGTGCATCATAACAAATTATCACTAACATTGCTTAAGATGGGAATTCCAGAACACTTAATTGTGCTCTTAAGAATCTGCATATGGATCAAGAGGCAGTTGTATGTATAGAACAAGGGGTTGCTGCATGGTTTAAAGTCAGAAAAGACATTCATCAGGGTTGTACACTTTCACCATTCCTTTCCAATGTGTATGCAAACATTTGAAAGATTTATGGTTGAGGATCAAAGACCACAGCCTTCAGTATGCACTGCACCTGAATATCATGAATCCAAATTTCTCACATCTGGACTAGCCACATCATGATAAATGGAGAAAGGATTAAGGTTGTCAATGACTTCATTTTACTTGGATTCATAATCAATGCCCATGGAAGCAGCGGTTAAGAAATCAAGAGATGTATTGCCTTGCAAAAATCTACTGCAAAGGATCTCTTTAAAGTATTGAAAAGTAATGTTATCACTTTGAAGACTACAGTGCTCCCGATAGAAGCCGTGGTATTTTCCATTGCATCATATGCATGCAATAGCCAGGCAATGAATAAGGAAGACAAAAGAAGAACTGATACCTTTGAATGGTGGTGTTGGAGAAGAATGATAAACGTAGCATGGACTGCCAAAAGAACAAAAAGATCTGTCTTGAAAGTACAACCAGAGTGCTCTTTGGAAGCAGAGATGGCAAGACTGCATCTTACATACTTTGGACATGTTGTCAGGAACGATCAATCCCTACAGTAGGACGTCATGCTTGGTAGAGTGGAGGCCTAGTGAAAGACAGGAAGACCTCGATGACGTGGGTTGACAAAGCAGCGGGGATGATGGACTTAAGCATAGACACTACTGTGGACATGGCACAAGACCAGGCAGTATTTACTTATGTTGTGCATAGGGTTGCTGTAAATCAGAACAGACTTGAAGGCACCTAAGAACAACACACACACAAGTATACACACATATATTTATTTATTTATTGGAGTTTCATTAGGATGACTTTGCACATTTTCATATGCAATTATTAGCTTTAGATAGGTCAACTGGAATAAGAACTATATTACTAGCACATGATAATTATGTGAGGACAATCAATTTCGTAAACTTTTCCTAGAAAAAGTGCTATATACTTCATTGCTGAATATCACTATGGTCACCTTTGGAGTACTTCCCTTGGGAAGCTGTGCACAATGCCAGTGCCTAGTCCACCTTTTGCAGCAGTTTTCAAAGTATGTTTCGGGAACGTCCATCAGAGTCACCATTGAATGTGGTCCGACAATTACGTTTGTTAACTTGTCCTAGAAAAAGTACTTAGAACGGTTAACTAGGTGCTGGTGTCAGTGCATAGCTTCCCAAAGAGAGCACTTGGAATGTGACAGGAGTGATATTCAGCAGCAAAGTATGTAGCATCTTTGTCAAGATGAGTTCACAAACCTAATTATGGGACCTGAAGAAATTGCCCAAGGTAAAACTAGTAAAATTGTCGACACTAGTATTTATTAAATGTCCATTCATAAATTGACTCCATGAAAAACGAGACAAAATATGTTTCAAGCGTGATACCTATGTCCTAGGAACATAGTATTTGAAATACCTACCAAAAAATAAACAGAAAGTATCCGCTACCGTAGGGTCAATAAATGCTCACAAAGACCCCGTAGGGCAGAGTAAAGCTGCTCCATAAAGTTCCCAAGGAATGCCTGGAGGATTCAAACTGCTGACTTTTTGGCTAGCGGCTATAGCGCTACCAGAATTTCCTGAAATTCCTGCAGAACATATTAAATTATTAATTCTTCTTTGAGACAAAGGCTGAAATGCATTGAGTAGGATAACGAAGAATAGTCTGTAACCTTACCAGTCTTTCAGTATTTCAGTTCTGGAAATAACTATAAGCTCTGGCAAGAGTTAGTCATCAAAAATAGGTAGCATTTGGCTTTGCATATCAAAAAATATACATATTTAGAAATTAGATAAAAAACAGTGTTTAAAACATGATTACTAAAACTAAAATTTTAGACATGAAGCATATTGATGTAGCAATTAACTGTAATTTTCACTTATACAAGTATTAACAATCATCCCATTAAAGAGAAAATTTCATGAAGTAAACTCATTGTCTGATTTACAAACTTTATGTTGGATATGACCTTTCAACAACACATTTTTAAAGCCTGAAAAGTTAATTCCTCTTTAACAGGAATGAAGCTAAAAAAATGTTATTGAGTGGAATTGAGTGGGTCACAACTGTTAAGGCATTACCCACAGGTGAACTATATGACTTTTATACTGCTGGTTGCCATTGGGTTGATTCTGACTAATCGCAGCCCTATATAGGATGAAGTAGAAGTGCCCCACAGAGCAGTGGTTCTCAAACTTTGTTGATCCTAGAATCACCTCAGTTAAAAAGATCTCTCGATATCTAAACTGAAATGTATTCCTCTCCTGGAGAAAGCAACAGCACTAGTGCTTTTTTAAACAAAAACACGTCCTCAGGTCTTTCATAGTTAAATTAGTGAAACAGTTTTTCAAAATAGCATTTGTCAAACTTTAAATGCAGTTTTTGATTGAAGAAGTCTGAGGCAAGCGCCAAGATTCTGTGTCTCTAATAAGTGACTTGATGGTAACAGGTAGGTAGGGTAGGTAACAAGAAAGGTCTTAAAACATGATTATCAATGCATTATCATAGCAATACCACATTAAAAGCAAACACAATACATCTTATGAGAGAGAGCCAAGCCCAGAGCTATTTCTTTCTGCTAAATCAGGGTGTTTGTTTTAGTATTACTCACGATGATTTTATTAAAATTTAAATCTTTGTTGATCATAGTTTAAATTGGTTTTGATATCCAGAAAACTGATTGCTATTGAGTAGATTTTGACTCATAGAAGTCCTGTAGGCCAGGGAAGAACTGTGCTGTACAATTTCCAAGGAGCAGCTGGTAGATTCAAACCGCCAACTTTTTCGCTAGCAGTCAAGCTCTTCACTACTTTCCATTGACATAGGAAGATATATTGCCATTTTGGTAAATTATTCTCTAATAGGTTAGTTGTAATTACCCCGAAGATATTATTCCATGATATTTTATTATTCCATGATAATTTAAATTTACTCCATTACTGTTACCTATGTTCAGTAAAAAAAAATTCATTTATGTTCACTTAATTACATTTTATTAATCAAAGCAATAAGTCTTGGCATCCATTGATTTCCTGGTTAACTTCATATTTGATTAATGTGAATGTTTTAGCTTTTTTTAAAGATCCTGTAAATGTATTCAACATCAGGTAACGTGATAAACTAATCTATTTTTATTTTGAGGATTGACATTCCTCTTTAGAACAGAAACCTATTACCCATTGCTGTCAAATGGAGTCCTAAGCATAGTAGACCCTACAGGACAGAGTAGAACTGCCCCAGAGAGTTCCCCAGGAGTAACTGGCAAATTTGTACTGCTGGCCTTTAGTTACCAGCTGAACTCTTAACCACTGTGCCACTAAGGCTCTAAGGAACATTAAGAACGTATTGTCACTGAGAGGACTATTAACACTTCCTTGAAAGTGTTTTTGCACCATGCCATTTTATAAGGTTGACTAGAATGTGTCCCCTCTGTTCCTGTAAACTACACCATCAGAATCACTGCTGTCACACCTGTCACAACAGCTGTAAGAAAAGTTTAAGTCATCGTCTGCTTTTTAGGGAAGGCAGCATTTAATTGAAAAAGAACAAGTTTATTGCATTTTTAATCAGGATGGAACAGACATAGAAGCTTTTTTAAAATTTATGAGCCGGGGGGAAGTGGGAAATATATCAATTTAATGTGTATTAAAATTCTTTTATTGAAAGCATACCTCAGGTAGCAATCCCCAGAACTGTAAAACTTTTAGGTATTCATCAATGTGTTTCACTAACTCTCACTTCCATGCTGTGGTTGAAGTGATTTAATTATTGTCACAATGAAATGACACATGCTATGCTGGATACATAATTTCATGGGAAACAATGCCAATTAGACACTCACTCCTTTTATATAGCTCCTGGAGCATGGAGGACTAACAAGGCCCACAAGCCATGTCACTGAGCACAAAAGCTGAAGTGTTTTTGTTTTCCTTCATTTCAAAAGAAGTGGAAAAATAGTCTTGAGCACTAATCCAACCACCGCTATTAGACAGTACTGTGTCCTCTTAGATATGAAAATTTTTATTAAATATTTAGATAAACTTTAGTTTTGCACAACATGTATTTTAAAACTATAGAACTGTAGAAGGAAATTAAAATTTATATATATGTGTGTATATACATAAATTGGAGAATTATATCTTAAAAAGTTTAATTATCATCCATCTAGATATTTTACCATAGTGAAATTGACAGCATGAAATCATAAGTTGCATAAATTCGTAAATAATCCTAATGTTCAATACCATAAGTCAAATTAGACTTAAATTTACAATAGATAGTATTCACATACCTTTTCTTGTCTTTTGAAATAATTTTATATTTAGAGAAAATTTATAAAATTGTACAAATATTTACTGCACACAGATCTTCCCCTAATGGTAGTGACTTGCACAGTTATGTTGTTTTTGTTGTTAGCGAGTTGACTATCACCAGGATGACCTTACATGAAAGGGATGTCAGGATATTGCCAGTCCTGCACCATCCCCAGGATATTTGTTATGTTTGAGCCCACTGTTGAAATTTGGTCTTAAACAATGAGTAGCTGAAGAGAGTAGAAGCAGTGATGAAATAAAAAAAGCTAAAAAGAAGTTTTCAATGGTAGACTTGAGAAGACAAGGTATGGAGTTAGAAAACCAGGAGAGAAGAACAGAATTGGCATTTCTCAAGGCAAGAGAAGTAGATAAAAAAAATTCAGACCTTGAGTTGAAATATAAAAAGATTCTATGGGCAAAATATTGAATGACACAGGAAGCATGAAAGGAAGATTGAAGAAGTACGTGTAGTCACTTCACCAAAAATAATTGGTTGACATGCAACTATTTCGGGAGGCAGCACATGATCAAGAGCTGATGATATAACAGAAAGAAGCCCAAACCTCATGGAAGACACTGGGGTAAAACAGCCTAAACCAAATGCTGTCGAGTCGGATCTGACTCATGGGAAAAAACAAGACTTGAGAAATTGACAAAATACCATAGCTTTGAATTAGTTCACATGCCTAGGGATCTCGTTAAAATGTAGATTCTGATTCATCATTATCTGGGTGGAAATGAAGATTCTAGGCAGGAGGTTGATCTGAAATAAAACAGTTCAAAGCCATGTGTAATACCAATGGAGATGTTTCAGCAGTAGAGGCAAGGCCAGAATTATTCATTCATCTAGCCAAGAAATTCAAAAGAGAGCTACCTAGTCAAAAAACTTGGAGAGATGCAATTTTTTTCTCTTTCCAAAAAAAAAAAAAAAAAGATCATCTAAGAAATGTGGATGTTAATGAACAATATTAGTATTACATGCCAGGCAATATCTCTTTCTATTGTACAGAGATCACTGTGAATCAAAATCACTACGATGGCACCAAACAACAAACTAAATAAAGACAGTATTTAGATTTCACCAGTTTTCATACTACCTCTGTCTTTTTTTCAGTACTCCAGATTTCAGTACTGGATCCGAAATTCCAATTTAGCTTCCATGTTGTCTTAGTCTCCTCCAATATATTATAGTCTTTCAGCTTTTCCTAGTCTCTCATCACATACAGACTTGTAAATAATTGTTTTGATAAATACAACCAAATCGATTCTTACTTGCAAAGACCAATAACACTGCTCAGTCCTGAGTCAATCTCATGATCGTTGCTATGCTTGAGCCCATCGTAGCAGCTACTGTGTCCATCCACATCACTGAAAGTTTTCCTCCTTTGTGCTGACACTCTACTTTAACAAGCATGATCTCCTTCACCAGGGAGAAGTTTGTGTTTCAGTAATGCTTTCACATTACTGTATGAGACTGTGGTTATATTTTTTTGTAAGAACAATATACAGGATATGTAAGACACATTGGAGGTTGATGACGTTGATATCGTTACTGGATATCTGAGCTTGACACTTGTTTAAGGTGTTAATGTTCATTATTTTCTACTGCACAAAAAATATTTCTTCCTTTGTAATGAACAAACACCTTGAGGGAGAGCAAATGAGACTATGCAGATAGCTTTAATAAACAAATAGATTTCCTCACAGCTTAGGTGGCTAGAAATTCAAATTTAGGGCACTTAACCTAGGCCAAGGCTTTTTCTCTCTGTAGGCTCTGGTGGAATGTCCTTGGCTCGTTTTAACATCAGTGGAGGGGGTCATTCCTTGGAGATATCAGTGTGTGTTGGCTCAATCTTCACCTGAGTCTCAGAGGTTTTTAGTGCAGGGACTTGGGTACCAAGGTTACTCTGTGCTCCTGGTTCTTTCTTTGTGGTAGTCAGGTTCCTCCTCTCCATTGTGAACTGAGTAAGGATGGTGACTTGAGTCACTTTCGTATTAGGCTGTAACTCGAGATTAACACACATTAATCCCGCCTCACTAACACATAGGGATTAGAATTTACAACGCATATCACAAAATGGAAGATGATTACATCAGGTCAAAAAATGGAGGACAACCACACAATACCGGGAATCGTGACCTAACAAATTGACACTTGCTTTGTAGAAACAATTTAATCCATGACCCCACTCATGTATGATTTTTAACATTGCTCAGAAATAAGAATGTTGTTGAATTATCATAAAATTTAAATGTATGTTTTAGTTATTCTTTAATCACTCCTCTTGCCTACGGCATCTCTGCTGAAACAAATCAGGATTCAATCTCTAAGATGAGGAGAAAAAATAAAATGCAATGTTTGCTAACAGCCTGTGGCTTTATGTTGATGTGTAACAAGTGGGTAAGAACATTGGTATTTCATTCTGTTCTGAAGTTCCATTCTTTTCTTAGCAAAGTCAGTTAACAAGTCCTCAGAAGGCTCCTTTAATTACATGTATAGTCAGACTCGACTCAGCAGCAGTTGGTTTTCTTTTTTTTTTGGTTATACATGTACGTACATGTATATTTAAATATAGTAATATCGTTGTTGTCTGTAGCCTTTGAATTGACTCCAAATTATGGCAGCTTTGTGTGTCACAGAATAAAATGCTACCTGATCTTATGTCATATTCATGAGTGCCTTCCAGTCAAAGGGTTCATTTCCAGCACTGTACTGGACAACATTCTCTTGTTATACAGAATGATTTTACTGACTAATTTTTGACAGTAGATTGGTAGGCTTTCTTCATAGTTTGCCTTAGTCTTGAAGCTCCAATAAAACTGGGCTGCCATGGGTGGTTCTGATGGTATTTGAAATACTAATGGCATAGACAGCTTCCAGCATCACAACAACATGCAAACCACCATAGTAAAACAAACTGAGGAATGGTGGAGAAGAACATTAGGCACTAATGAAATACATATACATATATTGTTTACAGAAATGTGCATAAATGCATATGTAAGTGTGTTTATATATGTATATCAGTGTCTATCTGTGTGATGAAAAATACTGAATGGAAAATCTTAACAAAGCATTTATGAGAAAGAGGAGATAACCTGTGTACCTTCTCCTTAATAAGTGTGTTTGTGATTAATAAGCTTAAGTTACTTCTGAAATATGTAAAAGTAAATGTAATTTGCAAATGAGTTGTTCATTTACAATCATATGTTTTAATGGGAAAAATTAAAATCAGTTGACATGTAATACCAATTTTGCATACACTTTTTTCCCAGAAAGAAGAGAAAGAAATATTCCCATACCGATTTTAAGAAGCTAGTATTATTTTAATACCAAATCATATGAAGAAATTGCAAGACATAAAACTACAGATCAATAGTCATCATGTACATACTCTTTCTGGGTATTAAACTTTCTTGATGAAGTTTTTTAGCTACAAATTGAATTTATTTGATAGCACTATTCATACTATCAATATCTTTTTGAGTGCATGGTATTGCGGTTGACAGCATTTTTAATTTTAATAGATAATTTCCATGTTACTTTCTAAAAAGTTTATTCCAAATCACTCTTTCAAAAGCAATTCATGGAAATTTTGTTTTTTCCTGCTAGAAAAATAGCAATAATCACAAAATTTTAACAATAATGTAAAACATTACCCAATTATTATTTTAATTTATAATAAGATGACAATCTGTAACTAAATATTAGTCATTATCAAAACCCTGGCTGCAGAGTGGTTAAGACCTATGGCTGTTAACCAAAGAACATCCGTGGTTTGAATCCAGCAGGCACTCAGCAGAAACTCTGTGGGGCAGTTCTGCTCTGTCCTATAGGGTTGCTGTGAGTCAGAACTGACTTGATGGCAATGGGTTTGGTTTTGGTTCATTAGTCATTATTACTTGCATTCATTGTCATTTTGAATGTGCTGTTTTGTGATTTTGCTATTCAGATATCATTGCATAATTACAATTTTTTATTATCCACGGTTATGTTGTCATACACAGAACACAGGTCTGATTTTCTCTTAAATGATTGATTGGTTGACTTTCATGTTTGCTTAACTTGTTTATAAATGTATTAATATATGTATGTCCAGAGGAAGATGCGGTCAGTTAGCAGTCTAAGTCTGTGCATGAAATTTTACTCTCCTATTTTATGAACAAAGTTCACTGGAGCATAGCCACGCTCTTCTATATGTTAGAGCTAAATTTTGTGCTACAACAACAGAATTGAATAGTGTTAAGTATTTGTAAGAAGGAATGAATGGCCCACAAAATCTAAAACAATTGCTATCTGGTTATTTATAGGAAAAAATATTGACCACTGTCAGAAAATAGGTAACAGGATTTAAAACACTTCTATTTTCAGGTAAGAAAACTGAGTAAAGCATCAAATATTAGGTCTAAATAAAGGAATTTCCTCTTGGATGCCTTTCCTCATGGTTTTCAGATTATTTTTCTATAGCAATGTCTAGTTTTCAAAATCTGTGTGAATTTAAAACAGCAACAACATACTGTGGTAAACTGTAGGAGAGAGATACGGCAGTGTGCTTCAGTAAAGATCTACAGCCTTGGAAACCCCGTGAGACAGGAGACAGTTCTGTCCTATAATATCACTGTAAGTAGGAATCCACTCCACAGAGTTTTTTTTGTTTTTAAATGCTGGTAAAAAAATTCAGGTTTTACATAAATCAAAGTGGAGAATTTAGAAGTTGATTATGAAGCTCTTAAGAAAATGGTAAACGTGAAAACACTCTACCCAAAAAAGCCAAACCCACTGCCATGAAGTCAGGTATGACTCAGTGACCCTAGAGTTCAGAGTGGAACTGCCCTGTAGAGTTTCTAAGAAGCACCTGGTGGATTTGAACTACTGACCTTTTGGTTAGCAGATGTAGCACTTAACCCACCATGCCACTAGGGTTTCTTAATAATACAGTGACCATTAATTTACGTGTAGAATTAGTATCTTAAAATGACATTAATTCTTGGAAAATGCAAAGGTTAGTTCTCTACAGTATTTGGCAGTGCTTAAAATTATTATTATTTTAATGGAACTCTTATAACACATTAATATACATAAAGTCTTGATAAATGACATCATCCCTTTGTCCTTGTCACTCTTTAATTATTCTATTATTAATTTAACTATTTCCATGGTAACAGTATAAAATAAACAGAATTTAGTGTCCTTTTTTCCTTAAGACAATTTGCAATATATTCCTCATATATTGTTCCATGTCACTATTTAAATGGTGCAGTCATGAGAGAGGTTGAGAAGTCCACATTGACAAAATGTGTAAAAATTTGAAAACAAAATTCAATGTTTATCAATAGAATCTACAGGAGAGAAAAATATGTTCATCTTTTAGAAAATAAATTTTATCATATCTGGTAAAGCAGATGGAAACCGTGGTGGTGTAGTGGTTGTGTGCTATATTTGTTACCCAGAATGTCAGTAGTTCAAGTCCAGCAGGATAGCAGTGTATTTTTTAATGATAAACGAGGTAAGCTGTGTTTCTACCTAACAAAGCTGTCTCAAGGATGAAGTGCTATTAATTTTTGAGCCTAATGACACGTTGTCATTAAAAACAATTTAGATGCCAATTTGCTGCAAATTGTTGATATAACTTAGTGCTAGATTCTATTGTAAAGATCATCCAGACACATTAAATATTTAATAAGGAATAAAGAAAGTATAACTGAAGGAATGTTTCACAAATCTCAACTTTAGCATATCGGAAAAAGTTATAAGGCTGTAAAAAATAGAGGAAGCTTAAAATAGGCAAATAATATCTACTTGTGTAATTACAGTGATAATTCTAAGTTTGGTTTATTTATTTTACAGTGAACTGATCAACTGGACAGAAAATAATTGTTTTCTGGTTTTTAGATGATCTTTGAAAGGGTAATTGCACTTAGTCCTGCTGATTGCAAAGCTGTCAGTTTCTTCTGAAATCTTATCACTTCATAAGGTTACCTAAAATTGCAGGTCAAATACGATTTTCCAGGTTTAAGTTTTAGTGTCCCTATCAATATCTGTTCAGTTGCCTAATCAGTTGTCTAATCCTTCATTTTCTTTACTATTTTGCTTTACTTTCAAAAACAGTTCTTTGTCCGCATTGTTGTTAGGTGCCATCAAATTGGTTTTTAACTCACAGTGACCTTATGTAGAACTGTCCCTATAGAGTCATCTTGGCTGTGATCTTTATGAGAGCAGATCATCAAGTCTGTCTTTGTCATCCTGTACTGCTCTGACAGAAATGTTTTGTTTTTTTTTTTTTAAAAAAAGGTTATTCTTACACAGCACAGTAGGCTACAAGTCTGCATTCAGTGTGTTGGCTCCAAGCTACTTTCTCAGTGGTATGAGATTCCCAATTCTCTGCTTAGGATGAAAGGTGGTACAGCCTACACTTTAGGAAAACTCCCTTTACATTGGAGCTGGGAAGTTACTTTAGGAAGGTATTTACAGTTCCACCCTAGTCCTCTTTAAAATAATCCAGTCTATTAACCACAAGAAGAGATTAGGATTTACAGCATAGAAAAATCACAGTATGGAGGGCAGTTACACAGTAATGGGAATCACGGTCCGGCCAAATCGCTACTCACATTTCTTGGGGTACACACTTCCGTTCATGACAAGGTCTTTCTCTTGAGGAGCCGCTGTTGTTGTCAGTTGCATACTGACCCTATGCACAACAGAACGAAGCACTGCCCAGTCTTGAGCCTTGCTCACAGTCGTTTTGATGCTCAAGTCCGTTGTTGCAGCCACGGTGTCAATCCATTTTGTTGAGGGTCTTCCTCTTTTTTGCTAACCCTGTACTTCAACAAGCTTAATGTCTTTCTCCAGGTATAGATCCCTCCCAACAACATGTCCGAAGTATATAAGATGCAGTCTCACTATCTTTGTTACAAGAATCACTCTGGCTGTATTTCTTCCAGGACAGATCTGTTTGTTCTTTTAGTGGTTTACAGTATATTCACTATTCTTCTCCAACACCTCAATTCAAAATAATCAGTTCTTCCGGCTTCCTTATTCATGGTCCAGCTTTCGCTTGTGTATGATGCAATTGAAAATATCATGACTTGGGTCAGCTGCACCTTAGTCTTCAAGGTGCCATCTTTACTTTTCAACAATTTAAAGAGATCTTTTGCAGAAGATTTTCCCAATGTAATGTGTCTTGATTTCTTAAATGCTGTTTCCATGGACACTGACTGTGAAACAAAGTAAAATGAAATCCTTAACAACTTCAATCTTGTCTCGATTTATCACGATATTGTTTACTGGTCCAGTTGCGAGGATTTTTATCTTCTTGATGTTGAGGTGCAATCTGTACTGAAGGCTGTGGTCTTTGATCTTCATCAGTAAGTGTTTCAAATCCTTCTCACTTTCAACAAACAAGGTTGTGTCATCTGTATAACACATGTCATTAATGAGTCTTCCTCCAATCCTGAGGCCTCCTTCTTCATTTAGTCCAGCTTTTTATATTATGCGCTTGACATACAGATTGAATAGGTATGATGAAAAGACACAGCCGTGATGCATACCTTTCCTGACTTAAACCATGCAGCTTCCCCTTGTTCTTTTCTCACAGTTGTCTCTTGTTCCATATACAGATTCTTCATGAACACAATCAAGTTTCTGAAATTCCCATTTTCTACAATGTTATCCATCATTTGTCATGATTCACACACTTGAATGCTTTTGTATAGTCAATAAAATACAGGTAAATGTCTTTGTGGTATTCTCTGCATTCAGCCAAGATACATCTGACACCAATAATGACATCCCTGGTTCTTGTCATCTTCTGAATTAAGCTTGAAATTTTGGCCCTTCCCTGTCAAAGTACTGCTCCAGTCACTTTTGAATGAGTCCCTGCATGCTTTCAAACTGCCAGCTGAGTGTTTAATCATTGTATCACCAGGGGTCCTTTCTAGAAAGACATCACAAAGTATAGCAATAGCAAGAACAAAAATAGTCACAGCAATAAGTAGAATCCCAATGTTTTATGACAAGAACTTTTATTTCTACTTTTAAGTCTTACAGTGTTTTCCAGGAGTTTATCAAAAGACACATTTCCAAAAAAGCGACCCCACTGCTGTTGAGCTGATTCTGACCCATAGTGACTCTACAGAATAGAGTAGAATTGCCACCATAGAGTTTCCAAGGAACACCTGTCAGATTTGATCAACCAATCTTCTGGTTAGCAGCCGTAGCACTTTACTACACACCATGGGTTTCCAAAGACACTTTAGGTAATCATAATTGCCAGCCAAGCCAAGTGCTGTCAAGTCAGATCCATGACTCATAATTGCAATCTCCCTAAAATGAAATTAGATTCGCATAGACAACCATCCAGACCTAGGTTAAACAGCTCATCTTTAACACACGTACCTGCAAAACCAATGTAACTTCATTTTGAGAACTTACGTTACATCCCCCTAAAGGATTTTAAAGCTCATTGATAACTGCCTTGATTTTAAAAATTTAGAAAACAAAAGGGGGAGGAGTAAAATGACCTGTTCAACTGCAAATAACAGTGGAATAGACTGATTTGCAGATCCTTGGACTTCTTTTATTATTTTTTTCATTATGCTATTCCACCTGTTAAAGTACTAGAACACATAACATTGAAATTATTATTTTGAAAAGGATGTTAACATTACTATAACAGTGGAAAATATTCCATTACGTACAGAAATGCCATATACATTTGTTTAAAACGAAAGCTCACTTATGTAGAATTTCTGAGATTCTGTCAAATTTTGTATTAAATTACTGCAACAACAATAAAATTGCAGCTTCCGAGGCTTCTATGTATAACAAAATAGCTCAGATGACTTGGTTTCCTGATTTGAAAGTTTAGGGCCATGGTTTCATTCCAGTTAATAGACCCAATAATACTTTGTTTAGTCCTTCTGTTCTACTCTTAGTTCATTACATAGTGTCAGAGGCCTTAAAATCTTGCAAGTGGTCATCCAAGTAACACCAATTGGTCTGTTTTTTTTTTGGTCTTGAGCAAAGGAGAAAGAGTCAGGAAGAGGAGGAAGAAACAGAATGTGTGGCTAGTTGCCTCCACGAACAATTCTCTCCTTTCATTAGGCCATATAAACTGATTGCTGCCCAGTTACCTTGATCAAATACTTTGATAATACAGTCTGTGGAAAATTCGTGATCAAGCAGAGAAACCAAGTAAACCAGGATTCCAAATTGTTATCGACTCCAGACTTTTTGGAGCTATTGAGACTGGATAAATACCTGAAACTGTTGTCCTGAGATGATCTTTAAGCTTGGAAACTTAAACCAAGATATGCTCTGATGGCTTTTATAAAGCAAACAATAATTTAGCTTAATTAGTAAAGAATGTCTGTCTTCACCATGGTGCTCTTTTAGGAGCCATCCGTACAGGATCAAACTGACAACAGTAGCTCAGAATGTTAGACATGAAATTGAAAGGATGATGAGTTTATGCTAATGGAGAGGAACAATTCAGAAAAAAGAAAGTGATATTAGTTGCACAACTTGAACAATACAATTTATGTCTCTGAAATATTCATATAGAATTTGCATATATCTGCTATGTATAGTCTCAACAAAGAAAATAAATAAATAATATATATTAAAAAATTTCATGGACATAACTTCCTCATTATTTTAATTTCAGTTGGAATTATCCCAAACTACTCAGCTGTAAAACAAAACCAAATCCACTGCCATCAAGTGGATTCTGACTTATCGCGACCCTATAGGACAGAATAAAATTCCTGTTTCCAAAGAGCAGCTGGTGGATTCAAATTGCCAACCTTTTTGTTAGCAGCCAAACTCTAAACCACTGTGCCAACAAGGCTGCTATTCAGTTGTACAAGTCATTAAAAGGTGTTGATAACGGTGCAGTATACAACATTTATGCTTATTTGCTTTTGACTGACTGCTCTTGTAAGTCTCTCTTTCATAGAAAATAATGAAAGAAATGAAGTCTTTATGAGGGACTCTCCCTAATGGCACTCCCTATACAATACTTTGTAGCTTATAGCTACTGTGTTAGGTTTATTTTAAAATCATTTTAAATTCCTGCAGCTATCTGTAGCATTCAGAAGCTTTGTTTTCATATGAAAAGGAATAGCTGAGCATAGACAATAATCTTTTCAAGTTTCATGGTTGCTGTGAGCATTTTCTTCTACTGAACATCAATTGCCTCAGCTGCAAAGAAGTCACAGACTTCATTCTTGCCACCAAGGAAAAAAAATCCAAAGTGATACAAGATTTTTTTTTTTTTTTAATGTCTAAAATAAATTGTAAAGACCTTACCTGACTGGAAATCTAGCCTTTATGGGACAGTCTGTGAAAATGTCAGGAAGAGAAACATCATCAATTAAGCAAAAAATAAAATAATCCTGAAACACAATTTAAAATGGAAATATTAGATAGCAAAAGCCCTAAAAATGAGTGTGAAGAAAAGTAAGATAGTCCTATTTTTAAATGAAACACCTAGCCATAGTAGTAGAACATGATTTGTCTTTTATAACATCAAATTCAAACATTTCTAATAAATAGAAGTTTTCACGGAATGCTTTTTTCTGATTTAGCATTTAAAAAAATTGACACTTCCTATTGCAAACACATGCTTTAAAAGTTGTCTTATAACAATAGTTAACTTACACATTAAAAACTATTTTCTGTATGTGCAGGATATATTGATCTATTTTATACATACCTCTATTTTATACATACCTTATAATACCTTAATAACTTGATTAAGGTATTATAAATTAAGATATTATAGCTTGGCCAATACATGATGTTAACAATATACTAAACAATAAAACAAACAAAAAAACAGAAGTTATCATATAATGATTGAAAATATGTTTTTCAAACCCTGAAGTGTTTCTGAACTTCAGTCTCATATTTTTTAATTGATTATCTGTATTTAAAAATTTAGCAGTCTTTTCAAATTTATCATTGACAAAATAAATCCTTTAACACCTACTAACCAACTTGTTTCTTTCACTATATGCCTCATCTCAGCAAACAAAAGCTCCAAACTTCCTGTCTCCCAAACTGAACATCTTCCAGATATCTTTGACACTTTTTTTTGTTTTTTAGTGGATACCCCAAATACAAACCATAAGAAAAATTTTCCAAGCTTATCTTAAAATATGTCTAAATGTGGGATGTGTACTTTATGGTTTTCTAAATATGTGTGAGTATCTCTTAGTGGTTTCTTTCTGGAGGGGAGAAGAGAGAGTGGAGAGGAGTGGAAAAGTATTGGTAAAGTGGATGCGAAGACAATAGGATAACACATACAAGACCCTGAAGAAAAAAATACTGTCAACTGAGAATAATACGTCTTGCAAAACTGTCTCTCAAATATGAAGGTGAAATTAAGCCTTTCACAGACAAGCAGAAATTTAGAGAATTTGTAGGAACCAAAACAAAATTACAAGAAACGTTAAAGGAAGTCCTTGGATTAGAAAATTAATAGCATTAGATATATACTTAAACATCCAACACTCAACAGAGCAACTAGATAGCAGCAACAAAGGAAATACAAAAGCAATAACCAAAACTAAACCACAAAAATAGGAATTCAGAGATAGTAAGATGAAATTGTCAACTACATTTTATGAAAAAGAGGGTCAAAGAAAAGTACACATACACCTTCCAGATCTGGAGGAAGACAAGAAGATACACAGACACTGAAATCTGGACTACTTTTAGATTAACAGAAGGGACTAAGGGGGTAATTACAAAAGAAACCTATAGTTCTACATGTCAAAAAGCAACACAAGAAAACACATCAAAGAAAAAAAACAACAGAAAATGGAATGCAACAGAGAAAATGTCCACAACACTCCCCAAAAGCCATCAAAATAACAACACTAACATCATATATATCAATAATTACACTGAATGTAAATGGACTAAATGTACCAATAAAGAGAAGACTAGTGGATTGGGTAAAAAATAAATAAATAAATAAAATGACCCATCTATATGCTGCCTAGAGGAGACACATTTTAGACTCAAAGACACAGACAAACTATAACTCAAAGGCTGGAAAAAATATATCAGGCTGACAACATTCAAAAAAGAACAGGAGTGGCAATACTAATCTCTGACAAAATAGACTTTAAAGTTAAATCCATTATATGAGATAAAGAGGGTCTCTAATGGGCAAAGGCTCAATTCAACAGGGGAGCATAACAATACTAAATATCTACATGCCCAATGACAAGGCTCCAAAATACATAAAGCAATCACTACTTGCACTGAAAACAGAAACAGATAGATCCACAATAACAGTAGGAGACTTGAACACACCACTCTCAATAAAGGACAGAACATCCTGAAGAAAGCTTAGTAAACACACAGAGGATCTAAATACCTCAGTCACCCATCCTGACCTCAGAGATATATTCAAAACAATTCATTGAACTGCAGTCAAGTATATTTTTCTATTCCAATAATCAAGAACATTCTCCAGAATAGACCACACATGAGCCACAGAATAGTACTCAACAAAATTCAAAATATCAAAACAATACATGGCATCTTCTCAGATCACAAAGCCATAAAACTAGAAATCAACAACAGAAAAAAAGATGCAAATTAAATAAAAAAAAAAAGGAGACTGAATAACATTTTGTTCAAGAACTAGGTAATAGAAGAAATCAAGGATGCAATAAAGAATTTCATAGACTCAAATGAGAATGAAGACACATCCTACCAAAATCTACAGAATGTAGCAAAAGCAGTACTCAGAAGTCAATTCATCTCAATAAATGAACACATCCAAAAAGAAGAAAAGGCACAAACCAAAGAATTAACTCATCAACTTGAACAACTAGAAAGATTTCACCAAAAGAACCCATCAGGATCCAGAAGAAAGCAAACTATTAACATTAGAGCAGAAATAAATGAAATATTAAATAGAAAAGTGATTGAAAGAGTAGACAAGTCCAAGAGCTAGTTATTCAAAAAGATTAACAAAGTTGATAAGCCACCGGCAAACTGACAAAACAAAAAAAAGAAGGAACAAATAATCCAAATTAGAAATGAGATGGGCAATATCACAACAGATCCTGCTGAAATTAAAAGAATCACAGAAAAACACTACAAAACATCATACTCTAGTAAATTTGAAAACCTAGAGGAAGTGGACAATCTGCTGGAGAAACACCACCTACCTAAACTAGCGAAATCAGAGATAGAACTAAACAAACCCATTACAAAAGAAGAAATTGAAAAGATAACTAAAAGCTTCCATCCAAAAAAGCTCTGGTTCAGATGGCTTCGCTGCAGGCTTCTATCAAAAGTTCAGAGAAGAGTTAACACCACCGCTTCTAAAGGTATTCCCGAGCAGAGAAAAGGAAAGAATGCTCCCAAATTCCTTCTATGAAGCTAGCATAATCCTGGTACTCAAACTAGGTAAAGACAGTACAAAAAAAGGAAAATTACAGACCTATATATCTCAAGAAATTAGATGCAAAAATCTTTAACAAAATCCTAGTTAACAGAATTCAACATGTCAGAAAAATACTTCATCACTACCAAGTAGGAGTTATACCAGGGATGTAGGGGTGGTTCAACATATGGAAAATGATTCATGTAATCAATCACATAAATAAAATAAAGACAAGAACCATTTGATCTTTCAAGTGACACAGAAGAGGTATTTAATAAAGTTCAACACTAATTCATGTTAAAAATTCTCAGGAAAACAGCAATAGAAGGGAAATTACTCAACATAATAAAGGCCATCTACACTAAACCAACAGCTAACATCATACTTAATGGAGAGAAGTTGAAAACATTTCCCTTAAGAAGAGGTACCAGACAAGGATGCCCAATGTCAACACTTCTATTCAGCATTGTTCTGGAGGTCCTAGCCAGACCAATTAGACATGATAAAGAAATAAGGAGCATCCAAATTGGCAAAGAAGAAATCAAAGTATCGTTATTTGCAGATGATATGATCTTATACACAGAAAACCCTAAAGAATCCACCAAAAAACTACTGTATCTAATATAAATGTTCAGCAAAGTATCAGCTTACAAGATAAACATACTTAAATCAGTGGAATGCCTTTACACCAACAGAGAGACAACCAAAGAGGAAATCACAATATCACTACCATTTACTATAGCTCCTAAGATGATAAAATACCTGGGATAAATCTATTCAGAGATATAAAAGACCTATGCAAAGAAAACTATAAGTCTATACCGCAACAAACGAAAAATGACTTACATAAGTGCTTCTGGATAGGAAGACTTAACAATGTCTACTTCCTAAAGTAACCTATACATACAACGCAATCCCAATTCAACTTCCAACTACATTTTTTAATGAGATGGAGAAACAAATCACCAACTTCCTATGGAAAGGGAGGAAGTCACGGATAAGTAAATTATTACTAAAGAAGAGGCACAAAGTGGGAGGCCTCTGTCTTTCTGACCTTAAAACTTACTACACTGCAACAATAGTCAAGACAGCCTGGTACTGACACAAAAACAGACACATAGACCAATTCACAGAAGTGAAAATCCAAATATAACTTCATCCACCTATGCACAGCTGATATTTGATAAAGGCCCAAAGATAGTGTATTAAGGTAAAGGCAGTCTCTTCAACAAATGGTGTTGGCATAATTGGATATCAATCTGCAAAAAAATGAAACTAATTCAAAATGGATTAAAGACCTAAATATAAAAACTAAAATAATAAAATTCTTGGCAGGAAAAATTGGGAGGATGCTGGAAGCACTAACCCATGTCTTCAACAGTCTACCAAAACCCAACAACAACCTTCAATCATCAGAAATGAAAATAGACAATTCTGAACTCTTAAAAGTTAAACACTTAAGCTCTTCCAAAGCCTTCATCAAAAGAATAGAAAGACTACCTACAGAGTGGGAATGAGTATTAGACCACTATACTTTCAACTGGTGCCTTATCTCTCTAATCTACAAAATACTGCAAAACCTCAACCAGAAAAAGACAAACAACCAAATTAAAAAACGGGCAAATGACATGAACAGGCACTTTTCCAAAAAAGACATACAAGTCACCAACAGCTACATGAGGAAATGTCCACAATTGCTAGCCACCAGAGAAATCCAAATCAAAACCACAGTGAGATACCATCTCACCTCAACAAAGCTGGCAATCATCATCATCATCATCATCATCATCATAATAAGACAATAATAAATACTGGAGAAGATGTGGAGAGATTGGAACTCTTCTCTACTGTTGTTGCTACTGTACAATGATTCAGCCACTTTGGAAACTGATTTGGCATTCTCTTAAAAAGCTAGAAATAGAAATACCGTATCATCTTGTAATCCCACTCTTTGGAATATATCTCAGAGAAATAGTGAACACTGCTCACACAGATACTTGCACAACAATGTTTATTGCAGCCCTCTGCACAACAGCAAAAAGTTGGAAACAACCTAGATGCCCAACTACAGATGAATAGTTAGATAAATTATGGTATATTCATATGGTAGAATACTGCACAATGATAAGAAACAACGATGACTTACAGAAATATCTGTCAACATGGCATCATCTAGAGGAAATGATGCTGAGTGAAATTAGCCAGACACAGAAGGACATATTTTTCATGAGGCCACTACTATGAGGATGCAATTATTCATTTAAGTACAGAAGAAATCAGTATTTGATCATAACAAGGGGGATAGAGAGGGAGAGAGATTTTTTTGCAAATTAGATAGTGGTTAAGATGAGGAATGGGTATAGGATGTGCCAGCATGCACTGGAATTGCATTACCCACAGCTACTCAACTTCAAAACCAAATCATCCCCTTAATGTGTACCACCACCTGTTTGAAAGAACAGAGAAATAGGATCTGGGATCTGGGACTATATTCTCAGGAGACATTCAAACTAATTGATATACCCAAGGTTTTTCTCTCTCTCCCTCTCTCAAGATAATGCTTCACACATCACCTGGGTTAGTGGCAACTAGGGTCCTAAAAGCTAGCAAGCTGCCATCTATATATCACCAAATGATCCCAATCCACCTCCACCTGAGGCAAATAGAGAACATCGAGGACAGAATTAAAATACGAGCCCACCAGATGGAAGGGGACCTATGAGCTATAGCCTGCTTCAGCATGGGATTAGAAGAACTAGTTCATGCCCAACCACCACCAATGACAGTCCAGATGTAGTTTGTGGAATGAAGCTCCAGACACAGCAGGTGATAGAGTAGAGAGCAGAGTTGGAACTCGACAAAAAGACCACACTTGATGGTCCTTCTGAACAGAGGGCCCCCTAGGAGTCAGATCTCCAAACTCTCTAACCTCAAACTGTGTCCAGCACTGGGGCTAGCTCCCCAGACAAAGACTGACACGGACTATACAAAACATAGAGTGATACTGGAGGGAAACAAACCTTCAAAAATGTGTGCAGGGTTGTTTGAGGGACACTTTGCTGGAACAGAGTTGATTGGGTGAGGAGGGCAAGACCTTGGTCAAAAGGACACAGGAAGTTCCAAGTATAAGGGGAAACATGCTGTCATGTGAGTGAGTTGGGGGCAGAGCAGCTAGAATAAAATAGAGGTGAAAGTTCTGGGTGTTATATGGTAACATGGCATAGACTGTAAAAATTATTAATTCAAATTTTTTTAAAAAGTCAAAAAATTATTTCTATTTGAGTTATCCATTGTATACAGCTGAACTCAGTTCTAATGGATGTACACTGTCTTCAAGATTTATCTGCCCTCAATTCAGTATGTGCTGATGCTAAATATTTTATTGTTATTGTCATTGTTTTAGCCTCGGATTCCACTTGCAATGCTGCTGTAGCATAACAACTTTCCTGGAACATTCTTAAGGTGCCCTTCCCTTGGGGTCCTAAGGGGCTTCAACTGTGGACCCTCAAAAGATAGGCTGACATCCTAATTCCTGTCTCTGTGAATATGTCCTTAGGGGGAGAAAAACAAATAGGATCTTTGAAGATCTAAATAAATAATAATCTTGGAAAGAGATGATCATGGATTACCCTGATGGGCCCTAAATCCAAATACACATGCTCTATAATGATAAACAGAATATATAAAACAGACAAAGATGGAGGCCACATAAAGACAGAGGAGGGAGATGTGAGTTATAAAGCCATAAGCTGCAGAAAGACTGGTGTCATCACCAATGGAAAAAGGGGAGGAAGGATTCTCTGACAGAGCTGCCAATGCGAACAGACCCGCCAAAACCTTGATCTTAGGCTTCTGTCCTTCAGAGCTTTCAGAGAATATATATTTTGTTGTTTTAAAGCAACTAGTTTTTGGCAATTTGTTACAGGAGGCTGAGGAAATTAACTGGAGCCTTTATTAGCTGTTCCCTTTTCCTAGAACATGTGTTTCACACGTATTTTCATATTCTGTTGCCCAGCTATATTCAGGTCTCACAGATACTTTCTTTTTGCAACAGTATTTATCACCTGACACATCAAATGTATCTTTATTAATTTGTATTTGCTTCTATCACGAGAACAGAAAAGCTGTGAGAGATGAGACTTCACTAACATCAGCTTTTGGAAGATTCCTACATTAATGTGAACACAATGAATATTTGATGGAGCTAAAGTAATACATTTGGAACTAACCAGTATTAATTGAACTGATGAACAAAAATGAAAATAATAAATTGATCTCTACATTTTATGATCTTAACTACTCTTAATCATTAGAAATGTCTTAGCTATCCAGTGCTGCTATAACAGAAATATCACAATGAGGTATCTTTAACAAACAGAAATTTATTTTCTCACAATTTAGGAGACTAGAAGTCCAAATTCAGGGTGCCAGCTCTTAGAGAAGCTTTTATTCTCTGTCAACTCTAGAGGAGGGTCCTTGTCTCTTTTCTGGGAGATTTTTAAGTGGCTTAACATCTCTCTTTTCTGATTTCTGCTTCTTTTGCTTTCTTATTTAATCTCTTCAAATGAGTAAGATTTGAAGAGATTAATTTAAAAGCCATTGATTTAAAATATACCCTGCACTAGTCTTGACTTGTTAACAAAACAAAAACAATGCATTCCTAAATGTTAGACAGACAAAATTCAAGCTATAAGCTTAATAGTCACATGTCAATTATCCTTCATAATGTTATCATTAACGATATGGAATCTGTAGAGAGACAAGAATACTATAATTAATTCCACAATTATACATTCTTAGCAGCAGTTTCTTCAGTCCATTGTTCTAAACAATTTTTTCTTCTAAAAAAATGTTGAATTCAGGAAAAAAGTTGACATATAGATAGAACACGTAGGATTTTTACATAAAAAAAGTTAATGTCTGTGAATCAGATCCACTATTGTTTGTACTTAAAAAGCTTTATAAATTTAGTAATATCAATGCCATATTGCTCATAATGTATGGTAGGCATCCATTTGTGGTATCTATATCATGGAAGCACTAGATAAATTAAGGTACTCTGTTAACAAAATGAATCTATAAAAAGGAATCTCACTGATTTTCCATCTCATTCTCAACATCAGTGATCATTTTGGGATGTGTCTTGGCAAAGAATGGATAATGAGGGAGTTGTCAGCCAAGAAGCTTTAGGAGTTTTGAAAATAGGGCATCCATGGAACAGTGTTTACATAAAATGCAAAATGAAAAAGATGTTATTCAGCAATCTCATGCACCTTTAGCAAGTACACAGTCAAGAAAACATAAGGTCTGTGTGTTATGTGTTGAATTGTGTCCTCCTAAAATTAGCATTAACTTAGCTAGACCATGATTCCCAATACTGTGTGCTTGTTATCTATTTTGTAAACTTCTTGAATTATTCTACATGTAAACTTTAATCTCTGTGATGTTTATGAAGCAGGATTGGAGGCAGCTGTGTTAATGGCATAGGACACAATCTATGGGATTGGGTTGTAAGCTGAGTCAATCTCTTCTGAGATAAGAAAGAGAGAAGCAAGTAAAGATGGCGGGACTACGTATCACAACAGGAGAAAAGCAGGAGTGGATTGTATTCTTTGGACATGGGGTCCCTGTACTGAGAAACTCCTAGACTCAAAGACTGATGACAAAGACCTTCCTCTGGAGCTGGCAGAGAGAGAAAGCCTTCCCCTAGAGTTGGCACCCTGAATTCTGACATGTAGACTCCTAGTTTGTAAGAGAGTAAATTTCTTTTTCATAAAGCCATCTATTTGTGGTATTTTTATTATTGAAGCATTAGTTAACCAAGGTACTCTGTTAAGATAATGAATCTATGAAAAGAAAATAAATAGTCCTGAATGCCTATACCAAATATCTATATAGCTATATTAATCAACAACATTATATGTTTCAGCCTGTCCAAAACAGAGAATACCAGAAGATGTTTACTTGTGTTTTAATGATTATACAACTGCATTTTATTCTTCAGATCATAACAAATTATGGATAGCGTTGCAAAGAATGAGAATTCCAGAGCACTTAATCATGCTCGATAGGAATTTATGCATGCATCTGGAAGACGTTGTTTGAAAAGAGCAAGGGGACACTGCTTGGTTAAACTATGTGTCATGGATTGAATTGTGTTGTTCAAAACATGTATGTGGAAGCTTGGCTCAGCCATGATTCCTGATATTGTATGATGTTCTTCTAGGTTGTGAATCTTGCTTCTATGATATTAATGACAGAGGATGGGCACAGTTGTGTTACTGTGGCTGTACTCAGAGTATAGCATTGTTTTGTGCCTTGAGGCAGTCTCTTTGGATATCAGAGAGATTCGGGAAACCCATACCACCAAGAAGCAGCTCTGGGAGCTTAGAGTGTACTTTGGATAGAAGTGGGGTTGCTGCACCTCTGAAGCTTTAGTCCAGGGTAAGACTGACGATAAAGACTCTCTACTAGAGCTAGCAGAGAAAGGCTTCCCCTGGAACCAACACCATGAATTTGTACTTTTAGCCTACTGGACTGTGAGAAAATAAAATTTCTCTTTTTAAAGCTTTACAGTTGTAGTATTTCTGTTAAAGCAGTACCAGATGGCTAAAACAGTGAGTATTAGCTTTCTATTAATGCAGTATATGTAGTCAATCTGAATGTTGGGTGAATATTCCAGGAAGAAAGAGATATCAGGATTGAAGAAGATTCATTAATAATCTGTGTTATGCAGATGACACAACTTTGCTTGCTGAAAGTGAAGAGGACTTGAAACACTTGCTGCTGTAGATCAACAACTACAGCCTTCTGTGTGGATTACACATCAGCAGAAAGGAAACACAACTCTTCACAACTAGACCAAAAAGCATATCATGATAAATGGAGAAAAGATTGAAGCAGTCAAGAACTTTGTTTTATTTACATCCACAATAAGCGCCCATGGAAGCAGCAGTCAAGAAATCAAAAGGTGAACTGCATTGGGTAAATCTACTGCAAAAAAACAAAAAACAAAACAACAAAAAAAGACTAAAGATGTCATCTTGAAGACTGAGGTACATCAACCAAGACACATATTTTCAGTTATATCATCTGAATGTGGAAGCTGCACAGTGAATAAAGACAATAGAAGAGAAACTGCTGTCTCTGAATTATCATACTGGAGGAGAATATTCAATATGTCATGGCCTGACACAAGAACAAACATAACTATCTTGGGTGAAGTACCACCACAGTTCTCCTTAGAAGTAGAGATGGAGAGGTTACATTATATATAGCTTGGACGTGTTATCAGGAGGAATCAGTCCCTAAAAAAGAATATCGTGTTTGACAAAGTAAAGAGTCAGTGGAAAAGAGTAAGACATTCAACAAGATGTACTGACACAGTGGCTGCAACAAAGGGCCCAAGAATTACAACCATGGCACAGGACCAGGCAATTTTTCTTCCTATTATACAAAGGGTTGCTATGAACTGAAACTCACCCAACAAGAAGTAACAGCAGTTTATGACATCTTGATTTAGTTAAGAACTATTAAATTGAAAACGTAGAGGTTAGTATTGTAGTAGTTTATCAAAACTTTGTGAGACTTAAGAAAGAATCTAATAGTGCTTCTCTCTACTTTTAGTAATATTCAAAAAAATATTATTAGCCATTTGTCATTTAATCATCAAAATTTATGTGAGCAACTGCCATTGTATCCTGTTATTGTCAGAATATAGCCATCCTTCATGAAGTTTTCAAAGCCTCCTCTTATTTTCTATTAAATATTTTGTCTATTGATATGTTCCTGTCTCACAAAGATCTTGTAAAAGGCATTCAAGGTCGTCATGAGTTGGATGCGACTCGACGGCAATTGGCTAAGTATGTAAGACATAATCTTTCCACCCTTGCTTCTAAGGAGAACTCTGGTTGTACTTCACCCAGGATAGGTTAATTCATTCCTGTGTCAGTCCACAGTATATTCAATACTCTTCTTTAATAACATAGTCATGCTTATAACTGTGTGTGTGTATGCATGTGTGTGGTGTGGATCTTTTAAACTGTAGCACGATATGGTTTTTCTTTGTTTTAGGGGCATGAAACAGCTGTATAACAAAGGCAGATTGTCTCAGAGTCAGTTCCAAGATCCCAAGCAGACACAAGTCTGCAAAGATGAGGATTCCATTAAGTAGTATCATACTCTTTGCAGGTGCTACCTCCTTCTAGTCTGAGGGAGCTACATACATAAGACACAAAGTGTGATCCAAAGAAAGCCAATTAATAACTGATAGAAAATAGACAGCAGGGGGGCAGAGGCTAGATGGTGGACTAGCACATGTCTCCATATATCACTCTGGAGACCAAAACCTGAACTGATAATCAAACGGAGCCTCCTGGTCACCTAGCGAGCCCCAGGACACAGCACAGGGCTGTTAATTTGGACTTCATACCACTAAACGAGAAACCTCCTCTCTTTTGCTGACTCCCACTCTTGGCTCTCATGGACTGAAGGTAACATACCATTTTGACTCTTTTATTCCTCTGTCTTGGCTGGTGGGCTGAGCTGGGTCTTGCCTAGCATCTAGTCTCAGATGCACTGCTGGTGGGATAGGCAGGCAAAATTGTCGTATTTTGAGATCCAGGCTTAGGACTCTGTACACCTAACCACTTTGAGCCTGTCTTTTTATTGCTGTCACAATGTGGTTTGTACAGGTCCAGCAGTGCCTGTGTGGGGGACGCCATCTTGGATACGGAGATTTTAGTGGGACCTAATTCTTAGCCTGGGAGCCAGCGCCTGGAAACAGGACAGCACTTCTCCGACAGAAAAGCAGTAGTTTACGCAGCGCTGCCTATGGTGGGATCCCAGCAACAGAGGGTAAGGACTCACTATGTATCGGCAGCTTAAGCCCCTCCATCCACCAACCATGTGGAGGGAGCCATCTTACATATGGTGGCCAAAGTTGGATCTATTTCTTAGCTTGGGAGCCAGAGCCTGCCCATAGGAGAGTGCTTTTCTACAAGAAAAGCAGTAGTTTACACAGAGTCGCCCAAGGCTGGGCCCTCTGAGCACAGGCCAAAAGGGAAGTAGCATTGCTGTATTTTGAACTAGTTTATATCATCTGGGGTTGGATATAGAGGTGTGTACTTTTCCAGTTGGGAAGCGGGACATCTATATCTGAAAACCTGACCAACTTCGGACGTGGTCAGATACCTTTTGTTTCACATTTTAAGACAGCCTAGAGAAACATCTGCAGCCCATCCTCACAGTGTCTCTCTCATCCTTTACTTAGTCACATGAAACCCAAAAAGCAACAGACGCTTGTGGGAAACAAGAAATCACCCATGGCTTCAGAAGGCTCCCAAACAAAACAACCAAGGAAGGAGTTTTCCGGTTGAGGAAAATTTTCTGAAGTCCTCAGAAGGCGAATACAAAAGGATTATATGCAGAGTCCTTCTAGACCTTATACAAAATGCAGCAGAACAAAAGGAAAAATTAAGCAAGCTGTTCAATCTGGTGGAACACCAGTACTCTGAAATCCAATAGATCAAGAACAAAATCAAAGACATAGAAACTTCCATTCAAAGCCAAGCAAACAGGATGGAACAAATTGAAAAAAGAATTTCTGACTTGGAAGACAGAGCTACTGACACCAGCATCTATGAGTAGAAATCAGATAAAAGATACAAGAAAAATGAAGAAGCGTTAAGAAGCATGTGGGACTCTCTTTGATTAATTGGAGTCCCTGAACAGAATAAAACACCTGAGAACACAGAGAGTGTCATTGCTGAGCTGCTGACAGAAGACTTACCAGAAATCATGAAGGAAGAGAATATAGATATTCCAGATGCATATTGTATGCCACCCAATATAAATCTCAAAAGAAAGACTCCACGACACATTATAATCAAGCTAAACAAAATGACACATAAACAGCAACCCTTAAAGATAGCAAGACTCAAAGTAAAGCTAACATACAGAGGGAAACCTTGTAGGCTTTTGTCATATTTCTCAGTAGAAACCATGTTGATACAGAAACAGTGGCATGACACATTCAAAGCTTTGAAGGAGAAGAACTTCACATAATCCAGAATTCTACTCAGTTAGGGAGGGCTCCAAAGTCAATCTCAGCTTTAATACTGAAAGAAGCAATCCAATGATGATCTCGAAAACTATGGTGCCATCACATTAAAGAGGGATGTACCACAGTCATTATAGTCCTTCCAGATGGAGAGGAAGATGACAAGACTCGTAGTAATTAAAATTGGGTTTATATATAGTTTATTAAGGGGGCTCATAGGGGTAACTGTAAAGCACAATGAAGATGCAGAATACCATATCAAGAAATGTAACATAGGAGTCTCAGCATGTACAAAACCAGCTCTGAAAAAGGTGAAAAATCAACTCACCATAAAGAATATTCCAGAACAGACTAATAAAAACAACAGAGAAAACATCAGTACAAAAATAAACATATCACTATGGTAGCACTGAATACATACCTATCAATGATTACATTGAATGTGAATGACTGTATGTTCCAGTAAAGAGACATCGAGTGACATCTTTGATCAAAAGACATGACACATTCATATGTTGTCTAAAAGAAACTCACTTGACACTTATAGATAGGAACAAACTGAAAATTAAAGGATGGAAGAATATATATCAAGCGAATACTGAACAAAGAAAAGCAGATGTGGCAATTGTAATCTCAGACAAAATCAATTTTAACGTAAAATCCACCATTGTGGACAAAGATGGACACTATTTATTGCTGAAAGGTTCAGAACACAAGTAAAACTTAACTATATTAAATACTTATGCACCCAATATCAGAGCACCTAAATATGTTGAAGAAACACTGACTACACGCAAAAAAGTGTTAGGTCACTCCACAATAATAGTGGGATGCTTCAACACTCCACTCTCAATACTGAACAGATCATCTAGAAAAAAGTTCAATAAAGATACAGAAGACCTTATTGCCACAATTAACCAACTAAACCTCATTGATATTTACAGAACTTTCTACCCAGTGGCAGACAACTATAACTTCTTCTCCAGTGCCCGTGGAACATTCTGCAGAATTGACCATGTGTTAGGACATAATGCAATTCTCAACAAAATCCATACCATTGAATTAATGCAAAGCATCTTCTCAGATCATAAAGCTGTGAAAGTCGAAATCAATACCAGAAAAAACGTAGAAAGAAATTGGAACTCGTGAGAATTCAACAACATCTTGCTCTAAAAATCGTGGGTTATAAAAGAAATCAAAGATGAAATAAGAAATGCATGGATTCCAATGAGAATAAAAACACTTCCTACCAGAACCTATGGGATACAGTCAAAGCAGTGCTCAGAGATCTGTTTATCTCCATAAATGCACACATCTGGAAGGAAGGAAGCAACCAAATCAAGGAACTAACCCTACAGCTAGAACAAGTAGAGAGAAAAAAACAGAGGAACCCCTCAGTCACCAGAAGAAAACATATCATAAAGATTAGAGTAGAACTAAATGAATTAAAGAATAGAAAAAATTGAAAAGACCAAAAGCTGTTTTTTTGAAAAGAGGAACAAAATTGACACAGCACTGTCTAAACTTACTAAAGAAAAACGGGAAAGGAAACAAATAACCCAAATGAGAAATGAGAGGGGAGTTGTCACAACAGATCCAACAGAAATCATAAATATCATAACAGAATACTATGAAAAACTATACTCTAACACATATGAAAACATAAAGGAAATGGACAAATTCTTAGACTGATAACACCTACCCAAAGTATCACAACATGAAGGAAAACAACTCAAAAAACCCATCACAAAGGAAGAGATTGAAAATGTCATCAAGAAACTGCCAACCAAAAAATGCCCGGGCCCAGACGCCTTCATTGCAGAATTCTACCAAGCTTTTAGAGAAAAGTTATCTCCAATGCTACTGAGACTATTTCACAGTATAGAAAAGGATGGAGTACTCCCAAACTCATTCTCTGAAGCCAGTATAACCCTGATACCAAAGCCAAGGAAAGATCCAACAAAAAAGGAGAAATACAGACTGATATCACTCATGAATCTAGATGCAAAAATCTTCAACAAAATTCTAGCCAAGAGAATACAACAACATATCAAAAGAATAATCCATCATGACCAAGTTGGATTCATACCAAAGATGCAAGGCTGGTTCAACACCAGAAAAAACAATTAATGTGATTAACCACATAAATAACACAAAAGACAAGAATCACCTGGTTTTGTCCATTGATGCAGAAAAGGCGTTTGATTAAGTCCGACACCAATTCATACTAAAAACTGTTAGCAAAACAGACATAGATGGAAAATTCCTCAACACAATAAGGGCCATTATACAAAGCTAACTGCCTACATCATCCTGAATGAAGAGAGACTGAAGGAGTTTCCCTTGAGAACAGGAACTAGAGAAGGAAACCCACTCTCACCTCTCCTATTTAACAATGTACCAGGAGTTCTAGCCAGAGAAATTAGATAAGGCCAAGAAATAAAGGGCATCTGCATCACCAAGAAGTCAAAATCTCCCTGTTTGCTGATGATATGATTGTATATGCAGAGAATCCTAAAGAATCTATAAAGAAACTACTCAAACTGATAGAAGAGTTCAGCAAAGTCTCAGGATACAAGATAAACATAAGTAAATCAGTAGAATTTCTTTAAACCAACAACAAGACTGTCAGTGAAGAAATCATCAAATCAATACCATTTACTATAGCCCCTAATAAGATAAAGTACCTAGGAATTACTCTAACCAGAGAAATAACAGACCTTTACAAAGAGAACTACAAACCCTTACGACAAGAAACTAGGAGAGAATTAGATAAATGGAGAAACCTACCCTGTTCCTGGGTAGAAAGACCTAACATTGTGAAAATGTCTATTTTACTCAAAACTATCTACTTATATAATGTAATCCCAATACAAGTTCCAGCATTGTTTTTAATGAGATGGAGAAACAAATCACCAATTTTGTTTGGAAAGGGAATAAGCTCCGGATAGTTAAGATACTACTAAAGAAGAAGAACACACTGGGAGGCCTCTCATTACCCGACTTCAGAATCTATTACACTGCCACAATGGTCAAAACAGCCTGGTACTGGTACAAGAACAGACAGATTCATCAATGGAAGAGAATTGAGATCCCAGAGTGGACAACATCTGCCTATGAACAGTTGATATTCGACAATGACCCTAAGACAGTAAACTGGGGTAAAAATCATCTCTTTAACAAATGGTGCTGGCAAAATTGATATCTTTCTGCAATAAATTGAAACAAGATACATATTTTACACGTTATACAAAAACCAACTCCAACTGTATAAAAGACCTAAATAGCAAAACTAAAATGATAAAGCTCATTCAAGAAAAAGTAGAAACAACAATGGAAGTTTTAATACACAACATAGACAGACTTCAAAAGCTGTCAAACAAACCACAATCAACAGAATAGAAAATAGATAAATGGGGACTGTTAAGAATTAAATACTTTTGTTCATCCAAAGACTTTATTAATAGAATTAAAAGGCCACCTACAGAATGGGAAAAAATATTTGGCAACTCTATGTCAGATCAGCACTTGATCTCCATAATCTATAGCCAAGCCAAGTGCCATTGAGTCGGATCTGACTCATGTAAAGTACTACAGAGTATCAATAATAAAATGATAAATCATCCAATTAAGTGATGGGCAAAGGAGATGGACAGACATTTCTCTAAAGAGGAGATCTGGGCAGCCAAAAAACACATGTAGACACGTTCACAATCTTTAGTTATTAAAGGAATTCAAATCAAAACTACAAGATACCATCTCACCCCAATAAGGTTGGCCATGATCCAAAAAACACAAAACACAAATGTTAGAGAGGCTGCAGAGAAAGTGGAACTCTCCTACACTTTTGGTGGGATTGCAAAATGGAGCAATCTCTTTGGAAAGCAATCTGACGCTTCCTTAAAAAACATGGATATAGATATACCATTTGACCCAGTAATTCCACTACTTGGAATACATCCTACAGAATCAAGGCCTTTCACACCAAGGGACACATGCACAAGAATGTTTATCTCAGCACAGTCCACTATAGCAAAAAGATGGAACCAACTGATGGCCAACAACAGAGGAATGGATAAGTAAACTATGGTTTATATGCTCAATGGAGCACTATGCAATGATAAAGAACAATGATGATTCCAGGAAACATCTCATAACCTTGTTTCAACTGGAAGACATTATGTTGAGTGAAAGTAGTCAGCGACGAAAGGACAAATATTGTATGAGACTCCTACGATAAGAACTCAAAAACAGACTTATTTATAGAAGAAAAGACTCTTTGATGGCTGCAAGGGAGGGGAGACAGGGAGGGCGAGGAGGGGAGAGTTTAGATTAGATAGTTGGTAGAAATTTGGTTGGGTGAAATCGGTGATAGCACGCATTAGAAACAAGAACAATACTAAGTGAACTTCAACATAACTTGAATACTCCTTCTATCTTACTGTAAGGACAGAGTAGCTGGGGCAGGGGCAGAGGGCCATGCTCTTAGGCAAAATCGAGGCCAATTGGCACAACTAGCATTTGCTAAGAGGGGTCTCTGCACTCCACATTGGTGAGTGGCGTCCAGGGTCTTAAAACTGCCAAGCTGTCATACGAGGGCACAGCAAATGGTCCAAATTCAGCAGGAACAGATGCTCCCTAAGGACCAAAACGACATGGGGGGAAGACAACCCAGAAGACAGAGAGACCCACAATAGTGGGTGCCTACATCGACTTGGGACCGGAAGAACCGGATGGTGCCTGGCCACCACCAGTGATAGCCGCGATGGAGCTTACAAAGTTGAGTCTCACTGGCAGCACAAGAATAAAATGGGGTACACCCTGAGATCTCCACTAAAAGATCACTTGATGGCTTTGGGGTTCCCCTGGGAGGATGGCCCCTGGCGCTGATGCTGCCCTTGCCCATAAATCAAAACGAAGGTCCACTCTTCGGACAGGAATGGATTTTACTTGACGATGCAGAGTGACCATATATTGTATGCACTTTATGGTTCTGTGCATCTATAGGATATCATCCTGCTTACCTCTGGCTGGAGGAAGGGGAGTGGGTGGAAAGGCAGGGAAAGGAGACTGTTGGGAGGATGAGACATGTATGGAGTAGAGAGGAATAGCGTGCTGTCACTGAGCAGGAAGAGCAGTGGAAGCTGCATATAGGTGGGCATGCAAATTTATACCGGAATGTACATTTTCACTTAGTCATAATAAAAAAGGAAAATAGACAGCAAACAAAAGGAACAGTTTCATGGTAAGTGATCCTCCTCCCCTGGTTCAAAAGCCATGCTGGCAGAGATGGAAGCTCTTCTGCAACTGTCTCCATTTGGAATCATAGATGAGGGACTAAGAAGCCCCCTCCCCTGACAGTTTGATGTCCAGGGGGCATACAGCCCACTTGGGTTGATTCTTCCACTTTATTATCCAAGGATGGAACCGGGTTGAATTTCAACATTTTAATTCAGCTTCTTATCTGGAGAAAAAGTCAGACATCAGGATGGACTGTTGTTTATCTTGAGGTGTAAGAATGCCAGTAGGGGAAAGATAGGAAAGTAACTATAATCAGAGAGCGCTATAGAAGACTGCCTTTTCTTAGCGTCTGTTTATTTGTTGAAAGTAATTGTTCTAAGTGCTACATGCCTCATTGCTAAATATCACTACAATCACATTTGAAGTACTTCCCTTACAAAGCTATACTTCAAAGCCAGTGCCTAGTCCGCTATTCAAAGCAATTTATGGAAATCTTTTTGGAATGGCCATTTTTCATGGCGGCAAGGTGGCAAGTTTGTGAACTTAACTGTATAGTTGTCTATGGGAGAGTTTTTAGCCAGTAAACAAATAAATGTATCAGAATACCATCCCTACTTACCTGGTCTGACCACCAGTGATTTTTAGCTTTACCCAGAGATAAAGGAAATATTGAAAGACAGACATTTCTATGACATTCAGGACACCAAGGGTAGTACAATAATGGCTCTGACTGCCATTCCAGAAAGAGTTCCAAAACTGCTTTGAAGGCTGGAGTAGATCCTGGCATTGGAGCACAGCTTCTCAGTGGGAGTACTTGGAAGGTGTTCTTAGTAGTACTCAGCAAGCAATGGGTGTGTAGCACTTTTTCTAGGATGAGTTCATGAACTTCATTGGCAGTCCTGGTGTTTTAAGAATGGTTTTTAACATCCAAATTTTATCCATGATCTTAAGTAGATTTTTCCATATCTTTGCCAGTCTGACTAAAATGGGTAAATATTTTTTCTACAAAACATAATTATATAAAATAGAATAAAATTATTAATATAATAATAATTTAAAATTCAAGCAGAAAATGTAATATGTAAGACAAACAATTCCTTATTCAAGAAAATACCATGGCTAGAATTTCATATTTATTTGGTTGTAGAGTAAAGAAATGACATGCGAAAGTTGTCTTCTGATACAAATTTAAATGTATGTTTAAGTCTTTCTGTGGAGTCAGAGACAAGAAGGTAGGGAGGTAGATAGAGATATCCTTTAAACATTTGTGTTCAAAAACACATATACATATATCCACACATGTGATGCCTATTTCTCAGTCTCCATTTTTCTTTTCCAAAATAGGAACTAGGAGAATTTAGAATGAATTAGTGCATGTCATCGGGGACAACACCAAAGGCACCAGTGTTTTTGTGTATCTTGTATGGGAGCCAAAGGTATTCAATTTTGCTTCAAGCTTGTTGCATAAAAACGACCCATAGGACTGCATTCTTTTACCACTGGGTATACCTCTTATAGTACATATTAATTTATATTGGCAGGAACTTCTGGAAGATAGCCATTTGCCAGCTTTCCAAGTACAAATTACTCAGCTGTAGATGTTACAATAGGTAGGTACAAAAAAATTGAAATCACAAAAACACAATGAATTACTATTAACTTCTTAGAATTATAAGAATAGAGAGTAAATATAATTTCCAGACCAGAGTGACTGACATTAAACCTATCTGAGAAATTTAACCTACTTAATACACAAACAAATGAACCTAGATTAACAAAATAAAAATTTAGTGGTAGTGATGCAGCCACCTAACATTAAATTTTTCAATTTACAAAATAACTTGCAAAGAAAAATGTGTATATTCAAAAAACAGCAATTTCTTCTGAAGAAACTTTGCTTAAGAACTCTTAGTCTAACTGTACAAGGTATGTAAAACCATAAATATGTTTTCATTGTAATTGGCAAAAATCCTATAAACTATCATATATGGAAAGTAATTATAATCACTTGTGTAACATTGGAACATTAAATAACAAAGAGCATTTAAATTCGTATATCCAAAGTATGTAAGACATAATCTCTCCATCCTTGCTTCTAAGGAGAAATCCAGTTGTACTTCATCCAAAATAGGTGCCTTGGTTCTTGTGTCAGTCTATGGTGTATTCGATATTCTTCTCTAATAGAATAGTTGTGTTTGTAATTGTATATGTACATATATGTATATGTGTGGATCTTTTGAACTCTAGCATGTTATGTTTTTTTTTTGTTTGTTTGTTTTGCTTGTTTGTTTTAGGGGGGTGAAGCAGTTTAGACTATGTCCACACATGCACTGCTTATTTCTCAGTCTTCATTTTTCTTTTCCAAAATAGGAACTAGGAGAATTTAGAATGAATTAGTACATGTCATCAGGGACAACACCAAAAGACACTAGTGTTTTTGTGTATCTTATACGAGAGCCAGAGGTATTCAACTTTGCTTCAAGCTTGTTGCATAAAAACGACCCATAAGACTGAGTTCTTTTACCACTGGGGATACCAGGGTAAAATACAGAGGGAAAGGGCATGAAAAAAAAAATGGGATCCATGGTCCGAATTGCACAAAGATATTTTAATAGAGTTTTTGAAGCATTTTATTCAATCTCTATATCCCAAATTTGAAAGATAATTAATCTATTTCACCTATTCGTACCTTCCCATAACCCACTCTATGCCAGTTCCCATAAGAAATATTAATCTCATTATTATCGAAAATTACCTATCTTTAAATTAACCCATTGATTTGCTAATTATACATACTACTTCTGGAAAGTTTCTCTGAGTTCCACTAGAAAACAATATAATCTTAAAATGATAATTAAATTTATAAATTATATTTGTGACTTAAATATTATTTTAATGTCAATGAATATGAATGTAATGCTACAGAAATAATGTTATGTCTTAAAGAAATGCTTAAGAGAGAACAAGAGTATTTAATAGTGATCCTAAACTTGGGTTGGCTAAAAAGCTTTAAATAAAATAATATTCCTGTAAATTCTAGCCTTTGTGTTTCCATTTTTTTAACATAAAACTAAAATTTCCAACTGTGTAAATTATTCTTTCTTTAAAGGTCAATTTGATTTTTTGCTTTTAAATGAAAATGCAGTAGCTGCAGAAGAATATATTCAAAATAAATAATGCCAAGTAGAGAAATGTGCACTCTAGGCATATTGGTCTATTTTCTTCAGAGGAAAAGAGAACGAATATCAACACATACAGAGAAAAACTGACTTACAGTAAATAGCTCATGCCATTGTGAAGAAATGTTCATTCAGTTGTGGAAGGTCACATAAATCGTTCCTGTGAATCTACTGACAATTTGAAAACTTCTGTTGGCTCATGTAATTGCCTGGGCTGATGAACTCAAAATTTGCAAGTCAGGTGGCAAGCTGGAGGCCTCTGCAGGCTGACAGAGTGCTATGTTGGTGAATCCAAAGTCTGCAAGTCAGGTATGTGATCACAGACTTTTGCAGGCTTATGACTAGGCACTGAAGGTCAGGACATGAGAAGAGTGAAGAGCAGAGAAAAAACTGAGCCTTGCAAAAAACCATTCGGTTATATAACAGAGCTAAGCCACACTCTCCTCAAGGACATACTGCCTTCATATGATTGGATGTTGAATTCCAATCACAAAATGGAAGGTGATAATTACTTACAGTCTGTGGACACACAGCCTAGCCAAGTTGACACATAATATAAACCATCGGAGTTGGAGAAAACACTACTAAAGATCCAGTGGAAGTGGGTTTAAAGCTACGACTATAGATAAAAAGTGATGCCTTTAAATGAGTTACGTAATTTTTTTAGGCTCATGTTCATGTATTTTTTTAATTTTATTGCATTGAGGACGGTTCATGTAATTTTTTTGTTCTCTTTTTACACGGGAATTAAATGTATTAAAATACATGTTGTATATAAAATAGGTCATATTTATCTAAATATAGTCATATTCCACAGAATTATTACAGCACACGAACTGACAGAAGAAAAGCAAATGTCTGTTGTAATCTTTTCCTCTTATGAAAACTAGTTTTGTATATTATACTAGTAAAAGAAGAAAACAAACAAAAAAAGCAAATTTATTATGCTTACAGACAAGTTAGAGATTCAGAAACCACATTCACCACCCAGTTTTAAGCAATAGAAACCTAGATGAAATACTTGGGGGAAAAAATGGACAACAAGAAAATAGAAAACAGATACTAGACACCAATCAGCACTATGAGTCCTTAAGACAGAAGGATAGCAAACAAAAACAAAAGGCAAAATAAATCCTATCATTGTAACACCTAAGTATCTGAAGGAAACCCTGGTGGTATAGTGGTTAAGTGCTACGACTGTTAACCAAAAGGTCGGCAGTTCGAACCTGCCAGGTACTCCTTGGAGACTCTATGGAGCATTTCTACCCTGTCCTACAGGGTGACTATGAGTCAAAATCAGCTTGATGGTGATGAGTTTGGCTCTTGGTTTGGTAACTACATGAAGGGAGTTTTCAGGCGCCAGTGGTGCAGAGTAAAGAAATCAGAACTCTTCTCATAAAAATTAACAAAAAGAATAGACAGAAAACTAGTAAGCATATAAAACTTGAACAACTTGCCCTAATTAACATTTGTAGAACTTTGTGAACAATAGCAATGAAGTAAGTATTTACATTTTCTAAGTAAAGGCAGAATATTCATCCAGGTAAACCATATTCTGGAACATAAATCTCAGTAAGTGTAAAAGCAAGGAAGTCATATAATACAAGTTGTAAGAACACAATGGAATTAAAGCAATAACAGAATGCTACCCGGAATTCAATCACTTGGCAGAACCCATCTTAAGACAGTGACTGTTATCCTCTTCAATTTACTCTTTTAATCTCTAGACTTAGTTTTGGGATATAACTGATATTTTCTTCTAACAATTAACAATTCTGTTACTTTGTTTGCTGCTCCGACAACCTTAATCAGTATTATTCACTGAAACACTAAGATTCAAAGATCTCAAGATATTTAATGAATAATTCACAGCATACTTTTAAGCAGATTTGGGGGTAGACTAGAAAGAACGGAGTAGGGAGCGCGGAAGCAAACAGAAAGAAAGGCGTGGGTATCTCTCAACACACGGAGAGAACGCAGAGGGGCTGAAGCTAAACTGTGTCGGGTTCAGAGTATACTGGAATGGGAACAGGAAAATACCGAGGTAGACAAGATTGGCAAGAAAATGGACAAGACAGAGGAGGGATACGTTCCAAATGTTATACTAAGTGTCCAGGTAAATGATGAACAAAGTGCAGTTTTACTCTTCTCAGGGAACACACGACTCATTAGTGATAAAAACGAAACCAAGTCAAATCTCTTGCCATCTACTGGATTCCAACTCATAGTAATAGTATAGAACAGAGTAGAATGGCTGCATAGTGTTTCCAAAGTGTGCCTAGCGGACTTGAACTGCTGACCTTTTCTTTAGCAGCCATAGTGCTTAACCACTGCACCATCAGTAATAACCAACAAGCCGCCCCAGGGCCGATGAGTCAATTCTGATTCACGGCAACCCTATAGGGCAGAGTAGAACTGCTCCATAGAGCTTCCCAGGAGTGCCTGGAGGATTTGAACTGCCATCCTTTTAGTTAGCAGACGTAGCACTTATGCAACGAGGGTTTCCCATCAGTGACAGAGACGTGCAATTAAATTGTCCAGTAGAAGCGATAAGGGAGAGGAACTAGGAATCGAGTGCATAATGACATGAGAATCCACAGAGAGCTAGACTTGGAGACTTATGGAAAAAACCTTGGAAGGAATTACATCCAAACTGAGATTATATAACCTTTCTACTTAAAGGGGAAAAACTCGTAGAAATCTTTTAGAAGGAAAATATCACTTTGTGAGAATTTTGTACAGGAGACACCCGTACGTCAAGTGAGATTAGTAATAGAAGACAAAGCAGGATTTGAACCAGGCCCTGAGAGGTCTTGTGAATAGTGTTGAGATATTTGGACTTATCCTGACAAACAAGAAGCAACAGAAAAAAAGAAAAAAAAAGATATTTCTTTTTAAATTCACGTACAGCAAGGTGGATCTTCCAACTAATAACACACAAAAATTACTTCTTGCAAATTTATTACTGTGTCAAATAAAAGATCAGGGTCATCTCATGTCTTGAGATTCATACCAGATCAAGGAAATCTACATGCTTTCCTCTTTGGAAAGATGGGTAATACAACAAATGAGAATACTCTGGCTAATTTTCTATCGTAATGTTTAAACAGGAATTTTGCAACAAAATGCCTTTTATGCTGTCATCATGTTTTATAATAAAGATACAGCAAATCTTAAGAATAAAAAAATAATACTAAGAAAATTTATTTCAGGCTAAAAATGATCAACCACTCTCATATTCTCTTACGAAAATTGCTGTAAAATAAAGAACAAAAGGGCCATCACTTCTGTGCTGGGATTTTGGTAAGTATTATTTGCCTGTTTTAGCAATTCCTTCTCAAGTACCTGATTCAAGCCTTGTAACAGGCTTGAAAGGGTATGACCCTCTGAAAGGGTTTCCTTTAATATTTCTGTTTCTGTAATTTTACATTGATCATTTTTGACTTAAGGGATGAAGCCTACTTTTTTAGAAGCATATTTATTTATTCTTCTGAAAATAATTGGCATAATTATAAGCATTTATTATTTTTAGGTGGTGACACGTGAATGCTGAGAGATATATCACACATTAAAAGTTTATTTTAATATTATTTCTTCCCTATTTGACTATGATCATGACTATTACACTACAGTTGCTATTGGACTACCACATACTTAGTCATTACTGAGCTAATATCTGTCGTCATTAGCCACAGATACTTCAGAATACTACACTGTGATGACACTTCTCTCTCTTATTTCAGACTTCCTGGTTTATTGCATTTTTTTGTGTGTTTCTTGTCTTTTTCTTAACAACAACAGCATTTTGCTCATTTCAGTGATTCCATTTAATAAGTTTGAATAACTGAGACTTTGGTATTCCAGCAATTTGAACCCAACCTACTTCAATAATAACCCGCTTACTTGAGGTCTTTCTGGAGGACCTAATTGGTATGAGCGAAGCACTGTGGAAAACAATGTCTAAATTTATATGCGAGACAAAGTGTAAGAAGTATGACATTCACAGGGAAAGCAGAAAACAACAAGTCAACAGTTCAGGATCAGTCATTCAAACAGACTCAAGGTCACTTTCTTTTGCCTACATTTCTTGCAAAGTCTCACTCAGAGGTAGGAGATGGAAGAAAAACATTTTTCATGAAATGTAGTGCACGAGGAAAAGAAATAAAATTTTCTATTCCACTGTATAGACCTAGACCAAAGCATAGGACCAGCTACAGAATGTCCCTCCAAAACTCATCTTTTTGTTCTATCACACAGCTGGGTGAATGAACCTTGGCAGACCCTAATAATGTGTAAATTTTTCTGAGGTTTAAACTTGAATAATAAATACGGATGGACTACATACTTCCCATCTGTGCTGGGGGAATGATCTGGAATTCTCAGTGTCAAGGAAAGTCAATATCTAGAACTCTGGTTTATACATTACAGCACATTACATTAATTTTTTATTACCAAGGGAAATATCCACTCACATTTCTGTTTAATGCTTGCAAAATCTGTAACATGTAATACACCTATATTATAGATATTTATTAACTTATAGTATATTAAAAAACACTGCTGTCACAATTCTAACTCATAACAACTCTATAGGACAGAGTAGAACTGCCCCATACAGTTTACAAGCAGCGCCTGGTGGATTTGAAGCACTGACCTTTGGTTAGCTGCTGTAGCACTTAGCTATTATGCCACCAGGGTTTCCGTAATGTATAAGGCATATTTAAAAAATTATGCCTATAAATGTTTTGTCGCTCAATGCTAATAATACTGTCAGCAGTTTTCTCTAGGACCTAGTGTGAGTCTTTTGTTCTTATGTACCTGTTGTCAATAAGTCAGTTGTAACTCATAGAAACCCTATAAGACTGAGTAGAACTGGTTTCCAAGAAGCAGCTGAAGGACTTGAACTACAGATGTTCTGCTTGGTAGCCAAGGTCTTAACCATTGTGTATGGAAGAACAAAAGATAAATGAACTAAAAAAAAATGAAGAAGAGTGCCCAAAAAAACAAAACAAGGAAGAAAGGGAGAAAATGGCTAATTCCCCAATACGAAGCACACAATTATAAATCGGTAACAAATTAGAGCTGGAGTCAACTTGATTGCAATTTACAAGTGTTGTAATGAGTCAAATGCATTTTAAATCACTCAAGTCACAGTGCATTTAAAATGTTAGAATAATATCCACCTGACAGGAATCTATATTTCTAGATGATATTTAAATAAACAGACACATGATCCAGTGAATACTTCTGATACATTAATTTACATTAGCCACTCTCATAGCTCTGTGTTTAACAGTGTTTATCTATGCTTCATAAGTCCTGACTCAAATAAACCTAGATTTTCTGTATTATTAAATTCTCATTCTTTTTCTTCCTGTTTTTCTCTGTTTTTTTTCTTTCGCATTTATTCCTTCTTTCAATTTCCTTGAGTTTCTTTCTGCTTTATTTCTTTTTTTATTACAAGTAAAGATGTACTTCTACATCAATAGATGAGATTTCATGTTTTCCAATTGGAGGTCTTGGTAGAGTTATTATTAAAAGATGCATTATTACCATCTATGTTAACAAAATAAAGAGAAAGAAAATTATTAACATTGCCTAAACAAGGACAGTTAATGAAACAGATGAATGAAATTAACTGAAGAAATAGTGTGAAATAAAGAGCAGACAAGTTAAACAGCACCTGCTTTGTTCTTCATTTTTTGTTTTTTTCTAACCACTATAAGTCTTAGGAAATCCTCCTGGCGTAATGGTTAAGTGCTATGGCTGCTAACAGAAAGTTGGCAGTTCAAATCTGCCAGATGCTCCTTGGAAACTATGGGGCCATTTTACTCTAACTTATAGGGTTGCTATGAGTTGGAATCTACTCGATGGCACTGGATTTGGGTTTATAAGTCTTAATGACTAAAAATAGTAATGAACCATCAAACTCTGTGACCTTAGGGCTTTTGGTAGCAGTGAAAGTGGGACTGAACTCCATGTAAATTTGCATCTTATTTGAAAGAATTACTTTTGAGATATGAGTTTAGGTTGTATTTCAGGTAAATGTGCTACTTAATTTTGCAATGAAAACAACTGTTTTAGGCCACTAGTAGTCAAAAATATTATGACATGACAAGGAAACACTTAAGACTGAACTAAAGACAACAGCTTTTATTCTCTGTCAGTCTGAAACTAGCCAAGAATGCAAGGGGCAGAGCTTCTGTAACTACTACAGTGTCTGAGCTATAAAGTCCCATAAGAGCTTTCTAAAAATATATATTCAGTTTGTTTAAATTGTAAAGCATAAAAAATAAAATAAAATCCCTCAGTCTTAGGATAGACTTACTTTGAACAAATTGAGGACTTAAAATTCCTGATTTCATGACACTGCAACTGAAAAGCTAGTTTTGACCATCATCGGTCTCTTCCCTAAAAAAAGATCATCATCATTCGAGGCACTAGTACTGTTTTATACAATAAATATATGTCATGTCTTCTAGCTTCTAGCTGATGGATCTATAGGGAATACACACATGGTGGAAACATACCTCGTGATAAGCCTATCATATTGTGATTATGCTTCCACAAGAAATATATCTAAATATAATGTAGCCTCTCCTCCCACATAGAGGCTAAAATATCTATCTGTTGACAGTCTTGATCATATGACATAGGTTAAATTAATGAATTGGTAGTTTTCTTTCCACCTCTACCTATCATTAAGTTGTTCTTTAACGGCTGTACTCTGCACAACTCCTAGGTGTTGTTAAAGCTGGTTGCCATTGAATCCCTTCTGACTTATGATAATCTCATGTGTGGCAGAGTAGAACTATACACCATAAGATTTTTGATGGTTAATTTTTTGGAAGTAGATTGCCAAGTGTTTCTTCTGAGGTGCCTGTGGACACTTGCAATCTCTCAGCAGCCACACTCATTAACTCTTTGCTTTGAGGCGTTCAGGTGTGTATAAGAACTAGTCTAAAAATGGTTCTCCATTTAGGGTTCTTGAAATTTAAATACAATTTTATGGGCTTTCCTTTAATTGTTAACTAGTTATTAAATAATTTATCTTGTACAGTGAAACCTGTGAGAGTTGAAACATCATGAAACTGCTTTATTTATCTGAGGATCACAACTTTTTCATCTCTAATAGAATTCAGTCTTTGCTATTGCTAGCAGTGGAAAACATATGACTTTTTCATCTCTGACAGGTTTCTGCCTTACATGGGTTCTAGTCTGTATGGGTTTTACTATAACGGTACTTTCACCAAATCCTCATTTTATGATGTTTACTGTTTAAGAAGTGATCACATGGAAAGTTTTCCTGGTTATAGCCTCTGTTGGCTTGGCTAGTCTATCACTTACATGAGCACAAGAATATTGCTTCATTATTCTGTATTCCAGATCTAATAGAGCACCTGGCACACAGCAGTGGCATTCATTTATGGACTACAGAAATACAACGACACTATGCCTGCTCATTTATACCTTCCACACTGAATAAGAACACAACTGTTTAGAGCATTTAATTATGTGTGTTCACAGAATGGAACTTCATATTCTCTTGTGTGTCTGTGTTGCTGGGAGACCTAGGTTATTGCTTACAATTTGTTTTTATACTGAACAAAGCTGTGGAAACCAAATCCAACAATTTTTGGCAAAGAAACTCCCTTTTATCATTCACCTCCCTCCCTTGAGACATGGAGAGTCTTCTCTGATTGGACAGCCCAGGTGTTTGCAACTCTTTACACTTACTGGAGTCCCTTGAGATATATCATTTTCTCAAATTCAAGAGAGAAGCTGAATTGACATTTTTCTCACATTATTTTTTCACACTTCTTCCAACTCTCGAGAAAATAGAAGCCACTTGGTGATAACAGCACCAGTACCAGGGCTGCTTTTGTCATTAACATTTAAATATAATTAACGCAACTTAATCTGACATGTCATCTTACTTCTAGATTTCTTTTACTATTTTTTCATTTTGATTCACAAGGGTCTTTCTTTAACCACAGTCTGCAGTATGGCACATGCCTTACATAGTTTGAACATCTCAGCATCAAAATTATCTCTTGGAAGTTTATGCTTAATCATTCAACAGTTGTATAGTTCTACTGTGAAAGTAGTAATCAGTTTCTATTATCAGTGAAGTTTAAGAAACAGTTTTACATGTGAGTTGTTCAATCTCTACAACCCTATCTTATTTAGATTTATTTTTTGTTTTCTTCCATGTTTCAGAAACAAAAAAAAGAAAAAGTTACATTTCATAGAGTTTCTGTTACTGTTAGGTACCATCCAATTGGTTCCAATTCCTAGCAACCCTATGTACAACAAAACACTGTCCGGTCTTGCACCATGTTCACAACTGTTATCATGTCTAAGTACACTGTTGCAGCCACTATGTCAATACATCTCATTGAGGGTCTTCTTTTTTTGCTGATGCTCCACTCTACCAAGCATGGTGTCCTTTTCCAGGGACTGATTCCTCCTACAACATGTCTAAACTATGTAAGACACAGTCTTGACAGTGTTGCTTCTAAGGAACACTCTGGCTGTACTTCTTCTAGAACAGATCTATTTGTTCTTTTTGCAGGCCATGGTACATTCAGAATTGTTCTCCAACAACAAAATTCAAACTTATCAGTTCTTCTTTTGTCAGATTATATTCATAATCTGGATTTGCATGCATAAGATGTGATTGAAAATACCATGGATTGGGTCATGCACACCTTAGTCTTCAAGGTGACATCTTTGTCTTTCAATACTTTAAAGAGGTCTTTTGCAAAAAATTTGTCCAATGCAATGTTTCTTTTGATTTCTTGACAGCTACTTCCATAGGCATTGATTGTGGAGCCAAATAAAATGAAATGCTTGACAACCTCAATCCTGATCCAGTTGTGAGGATTTTGTTTTCTTGATGGATTTCTGTATTCAGCATTTAACAGTTTTTTTTTAAAACTGTCTTTCCAAATTCATAATATTACATCTGTTTCCCTGGTAACACATTTTGTTGTTACTTGCCTTTGAATAAGCCTGTGATTCGTGACAACAGCATTTTGTTACAGGGTGTAACTGCTCCATAGTCTTTCCTTGGTTACATCTAGTCTTCACAGAAACAGTTCACTAGACCTTCCTTCCACGGAGCTACTTTGTTGCTACAAATCAGAAACCTCTAGATTAGCAGCTGACTGCAAATCATTTGTATCACTCATCCTCTTCTCTGTTAAACCAAGCAACCAAATCCAGTGCTGTCGATTCCAACTCATGGAGATCCTAGAATTGTTCTATAACGTTTCCAAGGAGCATCTGGTGGATTTGAACCACTGACCTTTCAGTTAGTAACCGAAGCACTTAACCACTATACCATGCGGGTTTCTGCTTCTCTGTTAAGGTGTACATTTTCCCAACCGCTAGATCAGGAATTGGCAAACTTTTTTCCGTAAAAGACAAAACAGTAAGCATTTTAGACTTGTCAGGCAAACATGTGGTTGCATACCACTTTTCAGCTCTTGTCTTTATAGAGCAAAAGCAGATATAAGCAATAAGTAAACAAAGGATCACGGTTGTTTTCCACTGAGATTTTATATCCAGACACCACAATTTGGATTTCATATAATTTTCAGGTGTCTTGAAGATTAACTTTCTTTTAAATTATTTTTCAAATTTCTGACATTGTTAAAACCTTTGTTAGCTCTCAAGGCTAACAAAAGCAGGCAGTATTTGATCCATGGAAAGTTTACTTATCTCTTTTCGAGAAGCCCTTTCTTTCCTGTAAGCACGTCATTAGCATTTCAGTGGCTGAAGTCAATTTAGATATAAACAACAGCATATTGGTACTTTCCTGGTTAGAAAATACTGTATTTATTATAAATTACTTTCATGTTAAATAGCAATCATAATCTAACAGGCACAAAAAAAAGCTCGCTAGTGCTGACTTTATTGAAGCACTCAGGCAGGATACAACATAATTTATCTTTTATTTGGTCTTAGAGAAGAATATTGAAAATATCACAGACTGCCAGAAGAACAAGTAAATCTATCTCAGTAGAAATACAGCCAGAATGGACCTTAGAAGCAAAGATGGCAAGATTTTATTCCACATACTTTGGGCATATTATCAGGAAGGATCTGCGCCTGGAGAAGAACATTATGCTTGGTGAAGTAGAGGGCCGGTGAAAGAAGAAGACCCCCAATGAGATGCATTGATACAGTGGCTCCAACAATGTGTTTGGTCATAACAATGAGTCTGAGACTGGTGTAGGTTGGGCGGCATTTCTTTCTGTTGTCCATAAGGTCTCTGTCAGTGGGAAGCAACTCAACAACACTTAGCAGCAACAACTTTTATATTTTAACTTCTGTTTGAAGGAATATTTTTTTTGTGTTTGCTTATTAGTCTAACTGTACTGTTCAGTTTTTCAAATGATTTATATCATTAGATTCTTGATTTTGGGGGGGAGTTCTCAAGGGTGACAGTGATTTGCTGGATTATTCTGTCAGTGTTGAATAACTAACCAGAGATTCTGGTATTTTGCTAATGAACCAATGCATATAAACAATTGAAACAAAGTAGGTCCACAGTGTTCGTCTCAGAATACACGTAGATAAACTAAGTCTCAGATAATTTAAATGACTGACTCAACGGCACTTGGCTTGGCATCGTATAATTAGAAAAGGCAACTTTTTTACAGGCAGTAATGAGTTTACTGTGTTCTATGTTACTTATTTTGATGTAGACATACATCTTAGTTGTTTAGTTCTGATGTAACAGAAATACCACAAGCAGAATTTTATTCTGTCACAGTCAAGCAGACTACAAACCCACTTTCAGGCCACCAGGTACAAGGGAAGACTTTCTTCCTCTGTTCACTCTGGAGGAAGATCTTTGTCATCAATTTTTCTCTGGCATAGGAGGTTCTCTTTACTGGAACCCCAAGTTCTAAGAACATGTTCTTCTCTAGGTTCTTGTTTCTTCATGGTAAAAAGTTCCCATGTCTCTTCATTCTCTTCTGTGTACTGCAGCTCAAGGGAAGATTGGCTGAAAACAGACAGATTGTGTCCTGCCTCATTAACATAACTGTGACTAAATTCACTCCATCAACATTGTAGAGATAAAATTGACAACATAAATCCTCAGAAAATCATGTCAGATGACAATGGACAATTACAGTACCAGAAATCACAGCTATGACAAATAGAAAGATATATTTTGGGGGATTACAATTCAAACCATGACAATATGTACTCATTAAATTCATTGTATATTCTGTTTACCAATGTGTTCATGTGATATTCCAGAACTGAAAGTTTCATCTTCTGTGAATTTTACTGTTTTTTTCTAATGTAGGCAAATACGCACTATTTAGGGTATTGGCAATAAGGCTAAGAATTATTTATTCAATCTGTTCTGTAAACTATACTATGTCACAAGAACCTGAAAGTAATTAAGATGTGACCTTAGTTTTCTATATCAGAGACACAGCCAGGACATTTTATCATATATTATTCAGTGAGTGCAAATATAGGCCTATAAAAATTTAAATGGACACATTGAAGACACATATTCTTTGGGTTGGAACTGTTGACAATAAACAGAGGAAGCAACATTTAACAAAAGACTTGAACAAAAGCAGTGCTCAGGTTCATTATGATAGGTACAGCATACATGCTTATGTCTCTTCCTACCTAAACTCTCACTAAAATGTTATAAGAAATATAAAAGCTGAAAGGGATCAAAACAGCACTGAAAACTGAAGAGTGGTGACGTGGTAACATCAACACAGCAGGTACTTTCCAGAAAACAAAAAAAAAAATAAGGACTGAGAAACCCATAGCACTATACTAAGGCTGAAGGCCTATAAAATATAAGTTTATTGGAAGCATAGAATGGAGAGAATCTTTGTTTGTCATTGGGGAACTTATTAAAAAATATAGAAATAGCGAATGCAGAACTTCTCTATTTTATTTTTAGTAAATTATAAAAAAGTAGGGCTCATAATGTCTCATTTATTAGAGAATAATAGAAAAGAAGAACACTGTGTTCAGCCCAGTTAGAAAAGGAGGGGTGAAAGAAATAACAGCAGCCAAAAAGAAAGAAAACGTGTTTAAATAGACAAAATACAGCATAATTACAATAAGTAGAAATACTATAAATTTCTCAATCAAAAGATAAAAGCTTAGAAATCATTAGAAAAGAAAGAAGAATGAACACTTCTCTAACAGAAAACTAACCAGAAGAAAAAGTTAAGAAAGCCTGAAAATAGACAGCGAAGATATAACAGAGAAGTATAACATAAAAATGCAAGAATGACAATACAAATTAGATTTCTAAGACATACATTTTTAAAAGGTAAAGAAAGTTATAAAAGAATTTTCTTTCACTTTATGCTGAAACACTAGATTTCCAAATGAAACTTATTAATTGCTAAATTTTTCTCCAACTCCTTTCTTAATCTTGTCTACAGAAACTATCCTATGATGAGAAGATGAAATATTTTAAGTTGTCTTTCATCATGGGTTTATTAAAGTAAGCCAGCCAAGTGCCATCGAGTCGGATCCAACTCATGACCCTAGGGGCCAGGGTAGAAAGTGAAGGCCTTATTTTTTTTGCTTTTCATATTCATTACTGTTATTAAGCATGTGAAAATATATGACTTCTTACCTATTACCTTCTTGATAAAATTTAACCCCTAGAGTATAGAATTTTCCACTTTGACCCCACTTTCTCAATTAAAATGCATTCACTGCAGAGAGATTTCTGTTAAAACATAAGTAGCTTTTGAAATTCCTGTTACTCCACATAGCGCTAAAATTAGCATATTGTCCAGAAAAGAGAACCAATAAATTTATCCGATACATAAGGAATAGATAAGAGGCAATGGAAATTATGAATTTTCATTTGTATAGCCACTGGGAAACATAGGAAATCAACAGATTTGGTTCCAGATTTGAAGTTCACAGCACAGTACAGAACCAAGGATTGTGAAAAAGACAGGGTGCAGTAGAAGAACGCAAATATCATCAACAGAAAGCAGACTCTGGCACTCCCTGGAAAGAATTTCATTTTGAGAAAGGAAATACAGGTAGTCTTTACCCAGATTCTGTGCTGATGACTTTGTTATAAATTAGTTCTAAGGGTCGCCATGAGTCAGACCCAACTCGACGGCGCTTGGCTTGGCTAATAAAATTTGAACACTTCATTTTTTATTTTTATTTTTTTGCTGTATTATGAAATAATGAGGTGAACAATTTAGTTTTTTTTTTTTTCCTTATGATTACTGTCTTCTGATCCCTGCTGGAGTAATGGATAAGTGCTACAGATGCTAACCAAAAGGCCAGCACTTCAAATCACCAGCCACTCCTTGGAAACTCTATGGGACAGCTCTACTCTGTCCCATATGGTTGCTATGTATGTCATCAACTCGATGGAAACAGATTCCTTTTTTTTTTTCATAAATCCCGTATTTGTTTTCAGATGTTGGCATGAGAACGGTAACACTGGCAAATTGCAAGCTACAATATTTTATGTAGTACACATAAGTAACAATAAGATGAACAACCACAACAGAAAGGAAGCTCATAACTGCTGTTCGTCCTGACTCAAATAATGCAGTAAATCAGGGACGACTTGTACACTGGGCATAGTTCTGAAATCTGATGGATCAGATTGAGGAAGAGTTGAAAGCAAGGTGCTTGGAAAATGCAAATGAACAAGATCAATACATTTTATATAGGTCACTCCTGAAATGAGTATTTTAAAAATATAAAATAGGAAGCATAAGTGTGTAACTTACGAAAGACTCTTCACTTGACTCTAGCAATATTAAAGTGAGATTTAAACTTAAAAAACATAGTAAGCCATCTGCCTCACCTCTCATAGTTCTGCTTACTATTGTTTTAGGAAACAAATATATAGCAACTATCATGGGTTGATTGAATTGTGTTCTCCAAAATTATGGAGAAATATTAATCCTTGTACCTTTAAATATGGTACTGTTTGGAAGTAGGGATTTTATTTTGTTATAGTAATGAAGACATAAGAGAGTAGCCTAGGTCCTGAATCTATTTCTTTTAGCGTGATGTCTTCTGAAAAGAGTAGAATAGGCAATGTATCATATACACAGGATAGATAGCACAGATGCATCTCTCATTAGCAAAGGGTGGCAAAGATTGCCAATAATCACCAGAAAATAGGATATAAGCCTACAGTAAGAATATACATTTTAAAAAAAGAAAACCCTCTGGAACATTGAGCCTTCAGAAGTATGAGAAAATAATTGTCTGTTTCTAAAACCACTCACATAATGGTATTTTTATTACAACAGCACTATTGCAGGCCACTAACAGTAATTGTTAATAGAAAAAGACATTCATGTGCACATAATCAGTCAAATGTAGTTATTTTAAGAACAGAAAAGTAAAATAAACATTTGGGAAACACTCTTCCCTAACCGTGTAATATACAAAGCTATTCAAACATATCGACATAGACTTAATGTAGTTAACCATTGCTTCTCCGTCAGTCTTCCTATGCTGATGTGCTAGTTGCTGTTATGCTGGAAGTTTTGCCATTGATATTTCAATTACCAGCAGGTTCACCCTTGGTGGACAGGTATCAGCCATGTTTTGAGGCTGCAGCTGACAGGAATACGGAATTGGCAGCCTAATTTCAAAAAAAAAAAAAAAATTAGCCAATGAAAACATTATGAATAGCAGCAGGACACTGACACAGCATAGGAAGACAAGCCCCACAGGTTGAAGAGAACTCAGAATGGGGAAAGAGTAGAATGCTCGAAGTAGAGTTGACCTTAATGATGCAGATAGCATCACCCCTTTAGAACATTCATTTGCTGATGTGACATAACTCAAATAAAAAGAAACAGTTGAAAACATTCATGAATAATCAGAAAGTGTAATATACAAACTATGACTAGAGGAAAATAGAAAATTGTAAAAAACGAAAAGGAACACAAAACGATTGATATCCTAGACATTAGACAGCTGAAACCAGCTAGTAATGGCCTTTTTGAATCAGACAGTCACACGCCTGCTGTGGCATAAATGACAAACTGAAAAGGAATGGCACCACATTCATATTCAAAAAGAGCATTTCAAGATCTATCCTGAGTATAGTGCTGTCAGTGACAGCCCTCTGCCTACAAAGAAGATCAGTTAATGAAACTATTCAAACTGAGTTACCAACCACTAAGGTAGAAGATGAAGAAACTCAAGACTTTTACCAACTTCTGGAATCTGAAATTGATCAAAAATGCAATCAAGCTACATTAATAATTACTGATAACTGCAATACAGAAGCTAGAAACAAGAAAGAAGAACTGTGGCCTTGGTGAAAGGAAGGACATTGGTGATCATATGGTAGAAATACAAAACCAAGAAGCTATTCATTGCAGATACTTCTTTTCAGCAGCATAAGTGGCGACTATACGGTTGTACCTTGTCAAATGGAATGCAACAGAAATTCATTTAGCTACCTTTGTGAAAGATACAATGCAGACACTCAATATCATCCATCAGAACAAGACTCAGCTTTGACTGTGGAACAGACTATGATACGCAAGTTCAAGTTGAAGCTGAAGAAAATTAAATAAGAATTGGAGAACCAAACTATGACCTAGAAGATTTCCTACCTGAATTTGGAGATAATCTAAAGAACAAGTTTGACACAGTGAACACTTATGACCAAAGACCAGATAAGTTGTAGATATCCATCAATAGGTGGGCATGTAAATTTATACGGGAATGTACATTTTCACTCAGTCATAATAATAAAAAAAAAGATAGGAGAGAAAGAAAAGATCAAACTGGATGTCAGAAGAGACTCAGAAGCTTACTCTTGAATATAGAATAGTTAGGTGAATGGAAGAAATGATGGAGTGAAAGAGCTGAACTAAGGGCTCAAAGAGACAAGTCTTATAATGAAATATGCAAAGAGCTGTAGCAAGAAAACCAAAAGCAAAGAACATGGTCTGTGTTTCTCAAGCTAAGAGAGCTTAAGAAAAACTCAAACCTTGGGTTGCAATTTTGAAGGATTCTATGAATCAAAAGAAGATAGGAGGAATATACTGACTCTGTGACCCAAAAAGTATGAGTTGATGTTCAACCATTTTAAGACATTATAAATGATCAAAAACCAATGGTACTGAAGGAAGAAGCCCAAATTGCACTGAAAGTATTAGTGAAAAGCAGATTTCAAGGAACTGACAGAATACCAATTGAGATGCTTCCATTAACTGTTGCAAGGCTGGAGCATACACTTTTCTGTGTTATGAAATTTGAAAGAGAGCTACCTGGCCAACCAGCTGAAAGAGATCCAAATCCATGTTCCTTCTACAGAAAAGTGATCAAAGAGAATGCACAAATCATTGAAAAATATCACTAATACCACACTCAGGTAAAATTTGGCTGAAGATCATTTGAAAGTGGCTGTGGCATTAGATTGACAGGGAACTGCCAGAAATTCAGGCTGAGTTCAGAAGAAAATGTGAAACCAGAAATATCATGATAGATGTCAGATGGATCCTAGCTGAAAACACACAATACCACAAGACATTTGCTTGTGATCTATTGACTGTGCAAAGGCGTTGGATTGTGTGGATCCTCAAAAACTATGGATACCATTGTGAAGAATGGGAATTCCTAAACACTTAGTTGTGCTCATAGGGAACCTGTAAATAGATTATTAGGCAGTCACTCAGATGGAACAAGGAGATAATGAATGATTCAAAATCATGCTTGGTAAAGTAGAAACCAAAAAACAAATCTGTTGTCACTGAGTCAATTCCAACTCAGTCAATTTGGGTCAGTACAGATCTGCCTCATGGAGTTTCCAAGGAGACCCTCACGGATTTGAACCGTCAACCTTTGGGTCAGGTGATGTAGCTCTTAGCCACCATGCTACCAGGGTTTCTGGTAAAATAGGAAGTCAACAAAACTGAACAAGCGCCTTACGAGATGGATTGACACAGTAGCTGCACCAGTGAGCTCAGAGCAATGTTTGTGAGGATGGCACAGGACAAGGCAATGTTTTGTTCTCGTGTACGTAGTCTCTATGACTCAGAAATGACTTGAGAACTTAACAGAAACAATAGTCAGACGTAGGAGAACACTTATGCAAATTAGAACTTAAAAATCCCAGCATAAAGAGAGAAAATCAGAAAGAGACACAAAATGGAACAGAAGAACTCAGGAAGGTAAAGGAAAAATAATCTCACAGATAAAGGCTAAATATGACTAGATTCTTACAGACAGATTAGATTACAAAATGCAAAGATCCAAAACATTAAAACTAACAACAACAGCAACAAAAACTAGGAACAGAAGTAATACATAAAGCAACAATTTTAAAAAACTGGAAAAGAAACACTAAAGTACATTTTAAAAATATCCCAGTTTGCTTGAGGTAAGATTTTCTCTTCTTGATATCCTGCAACATAAACACTGTTATGTGTATTTAACTATTATTAACACATCTTATGTTGCATGATAAAGGGGTATACCCTTTGTATTCAAGTTGATTCTGACACAAAGCAACCTTACTGGAAAGGCTAGGACTGCTCCACAGTGTTTCCCAGACTAGTCTTTATGAAAGCTGATTATCACACCTTTCTCAATTATCTGGAGCATATACACAGTAAAATGAAGAACAAATACTCAGAACAAGTATAGTTCTCATTTCAGCATTCCAGATACTTTGAAGTAAGCAAGTTCCTCAGCTGATCAGTGACCCTTGCCTGGTAAGATGCCTCACACCTTCAACACTAAGGGGTCTGACCCTTAGTCCTGTTTGAACTCAGTTGTAGTTTTCTACTGCCTTTAATTACTGGACATGTAGTGTTAAAAGATAGCATAAGGGATATCCTGTATTCTTTTCTATTCTTCTCTTTCTTTCTCTTTTTTTCTCTCTCTCTTTCTTTCTTTCTCTCTCTCTTTCTTTCTTTCTCTTTCTCCCTCCTTTCCTCCTCTCCTTCCTTTCTTTTCTTTTCTTTTTTCTGTGTTTTAAGTGAGAGTTTACAGCTTCAGTTAGTTTCTCATACAAAAAGTTTATGTGAGCGTAGTTACTAGCCCTATAATACGAAAGCTTACTCCTCCTTTCTACTCAGGATTTCCTATGCTGGTTCACCACCTACTGTCCTTTTCTGCCTTCTCATCTCATGGCCAGATAGGATCTGCCCATTAGTCTCATTCATCGACTTGAACTAAGAAGCACACACTCTTCACTAGCATCATTTTATGTCCTGTAGTCCAATATAACCTGTGTCTGAAGAGTAGACTTCAGGAATGTCAAGTCGAAAGGCAATCAGAGTCCACAAACCCCTTTCTGCCTGTGCCTAGGCAAAGGGGCTTATCTGCCTTCAGACCCAGTTTAGGGGAGCTAGTAGACTACTCTCCCATTTGTTGATTTGTTGCCTCTCCAAAACCCAGAAAATAGCTCAGGGGGTGCTACAGATTCAATTGCTGGAATGGGAAGATTTTTGATCCATGTGTTAGGTTAGACATGTGTTCTTATCTTTCATTGATAGAGCACTACTTCTTGCTGATTCTAAAGGCCTGAGCAGACTCTCACTTTCTCAGTCTCTCCATACATGGAAGATGAGTAGTGAGTACCACTGCTTGCCTCACATTGCTTCATAGTCCATCCAGCCTACAGGATGCTAGTGACAGCCAGATCAGTTCTGGTGACACCTAGATGCTTCCAAGCCCTCTCTCCCTTCCCTTGACACTCAGTCTGATTTCTAAACATTGTCTGATGTTCAGGGCTCCAAGGCTGTCATATGTAATCATTTCACCCTTTCCATCAGGTCTGTTGTATAAGAGGGACCACAGGAGGCATCTGACTCTGTTGCCACTTGGTCTTGCCAGGATATTGTGTATTCTAAACATATTATTTCTTACTTTCACTCAATAGTATTATCTCAGTTTCCACTATGCAATCAAATGACCCCAACCATCACTGTAACTCCCTTCTTTTCCTATTAATGGAATGGCAGGAGGAGCCCAAATCAGTTAGGTGGCAGTTTTACAGATTAATGAAATCATTTGTGTGTCTTCTGGTGGTAGCACTTCACATTTTAGAGCTAAGACTTCTAAACCATCTAGGCATAAGATCTTTGGGATAGAAAGGAAAATCAATGGATGTAGATCACAAGTGAGTGGTTCTGATCCCATTCCCACCCTCACCTTGATGACTGAACCCATAAATCTTGGCAATGAAGGAAACAGCACCATGCATTTGCTATTCACCTAGAGCATATATAATCTCCTGGAGAGCATTTCTCCAGCCATGTCAGGTATTGTTACTTAGCTGGCAGTGTAACTAAGTCTTCAAAAGCCCACTCTAACTGAGCAGTGAGAGGGCTACTTCAAAATTTGGGGCAACATGGCAAGATTAGTGAATTTCAAGATTGTGTGTTGATAGTCACACTTCATTTGCTGTATTGTGAATTCCTTGTTCAGTAATAATACTGCATGCCTTTCCATAACGGTAGATAATGCATTTTACAAGTTCATGGATAGTAGTTTTGACAGAAGCATTTGACTACAGGGAAGGCAAATCTGTTTCCCAAGTAAGTGAGTGAAGGCAAATCTGTACCCAAGTACCTATTCCAACTAAATGAAATGACTGCTTCTTCTATGATGGAAGTAGTGCAATGTCATTAACTTTCTCCAACGTAGCTGGCTACTCACCATGAAGAATGGTGCCATACTGAAGACTTAATGTATTTATCTGATGCTGGAAGACTGGGCACTAATGGGGGACATTTGTCAAAGTTGAGTTTGGTAAGTGAAAGTCTATATTTTGAGCCCATGCACAGTTTCAATCCCTGCCACCATGACCACTTTATTCATGAACACAGTCAGTAATTACAGGAATGACTGAGGAATGGTTTGACTGGTATTCACAAAAATGTCATCCTATTCACATAATTCTTAAAATTCTCTTCTGCTGAGACGTTATTCCATTTGCATTCACATGGAACACAAATAACTTCATGCCTTTTGCACATATAGAGAGGTCTATTCATATATCACTTTGTCATAGCTCCTTGCCATCAGTTTTTCAATCATTTTTTTTTTTTATCTCCAAATCCCTGACCACCCAGCCAAATCATTGGACACAGTCAACCTATCAATCAATTTAGTCTTATATCTATGGCCATTTTTCCTTTGAAGTGAAATGAGCAACAAGATGTGTTTCTCAAAGTTCTGCACACTGAGAGCATGAATATCCTTCATGGATTTCCTAGGAAGAAACTGTATTAGTGGTTACCAGCTTCCAGATGGTGTATACATACTGGGGAAAATAATCCATTAAGGTCGGGTCAGAGTTTTCTCTTTTCCAGTCCACCAATCACAGAGAACTCATCATGTGGCCATGGGAGTAGGCTGGGAGAGATGCTAATGCATTAGGACTAGAGGCTATGAAAATGCAGACTACTACTTCATGTAATTTATGCTTTCAGAGCCCACGCAGGTCTGACCTGATACATAACACTTCTATTTGATAATACATCCACACCTTATCTGTGATTTGGTTGGTCAAACAACATCCGGTTCATAATGATCAACTTAGGTCTCATGATGACTTGATAACCGGAGGTTTACCATTTGGAAACCACTAAGATCCAGAGCTACAGCTACCAACCAAAAGGTTGGCAGTAAGAATCTACCAGGCACTCGGAAACCCTATGGGGCCAGCTCTACTCTGTCTATAAGATAGCTGTGAGTCCAAATTGACTCAGTGGGTAAGGTCCAGTAGAAAATAACAATAACAACAACAAAAACAAAAACCTTTCTGAAAACAGAGTAGTTGTGTGTTGAAGACGACAGGGCTTTGGTCCCCAAATTTAAGGTCTATGCTGTAATTCACCTACAGTAGCCTGCCAGAGTTTTCAAATAGCATCACTACCAGCCACTGCCTTTTAAACACCATTAGATTTGCTGGATTATAAGGCCCAGTGACAGAGTAGTTTGCACAATAACCTTGACGTGTTGCAGAAAATTCTCTTTTGGTGGGTCCCATTCAGACTATCAGCTTTTCAGGTCACTCAGCAAATGGTATGAAGTAGTACATGAAAACAAGAAATACGTAGGGGGTGCAGAGTCAAGCTGGCGGACTAAACACACATCTCCTTATATCCCTCTGGAATCCAAGAGTTGAATTGACAATCAAACAGAGCCTTCTGATCACCTAATCAGCCTCAGGACAATGCACAGAGCTGTTAATTGGGACTTCATACCACTCAGCGGAAAACCTCCTCTCTTTCGCTGACTCCCGCTCCTGGCTAGCCCCGGCTCTCACGGATGGAAGGTAAACGCACCAGTTTGACTTTTCTTTTTCCTCGGTCTCAGCTGGTGGGCGGAGCTGGGTCCTGCCTGGCGGCTGGACTCAGACGCGCTGCTGGGGGGATAGGCAGGCGAAATTCCCATATTCTGAGAGCCAGGCTTGGGACTCTGTTAATCTAGACACTTTGAGCTTTTCGTTTTGTAGCTGCCTCAGCGGGGTTTGTGCAGAGCTCCGTGGTCAGGGTGCGGGACGCCATGTTGGTACTGAGATTTTAGTGGGACCTCGTTCGTAGCCTGGGAGCCAGCGCCTGCAAATGGGACAGCGCTTCTCTGACAGAAAAGTAATGATTTTGCACAGTGCTGCCTACATTGGGTGCCCTGCAACAGAACCAGAGGAGTCACTACCTCTCAGCACCTTTGGCCTCTCTGTCTGCTGCCTGTGTGGAGGACGCCATCTTGGATACAGTGGCCGAAGCTGGACCTAATTCATAGCTTAGGAGCTAGACCCTGCCCACAAGAGAGCGCCTTTCTATCACAAAACCAGTATTCGACTCAGTGTTGGCTAATGCTAGGCCCTGTCAGCAGAGGCCAACAGGGTGGTAGCATTGCTGTATTCGGAACTACTTTATTATCATCTGGGGTTGAATATAGTGGCGCTTACTTTGTCAGGTGAGAAGAGGGACCTCTACACCTGAAAACCTAACTGACTTGTGAACTGGTCAGGTACTTTTTGCTTTACATTTGAAGACAGCCTAGAGAAACATTTGCAATCTATCCTGACAGTACCTCTTCCAGCCTCTACATACTCGTAAGGGACCCAAAAAGCAACAGACAATAGTGGCATACAAGCAATCACTGATGGCTTCAGAAGGTTCCCAAACAAAGCAACCAAGGAGTTTTCCAGATGAAGAAACTTTTATGAAAGCATCAGGAAGTGAATACAAATTGATTATACACAGAGCCCTTCTAGACCTTATATAAAATGCAGCAGAACAAAGTGAAAAATTAAACAAGTTGTTCAATCTGATGGAACACCAGTACTCTGAAATCCAACAGATCAAGAAGAAAATCAAAGACATAGAAACTTCCATGCAAAGCCAAGAAAACAGAATGGAACAAATGGAAAAAAGAATTTCTGACTTGGAAGACAGAACTACTGATGCCAGCGTCTATGAGGAAAAAGCAGAAAAAAGAAACAAGAAAAATGAAGAAACATTAAGAAGCATGTGGGACTCTATTAAGAGGAACAACCGTCGATTAATTGGAGTCCCTGAACAGGGTGAGACATCTGAGAACACAGAGAGTATTGTTGCTGAGCTGCTGAAAGAAAACCTCCCAGAAATCATGAAGGAAGAGAATATAGACATCTCAGATCGGTATCGTACGTCACCCAATATAGATCTCAAAAGAAAGACTCCAAGACATATTATAATTAAGCTTAACAAAATGAAACACAAGCAGCAACTCTTAAAGGCAGCAAGACTCAAGGCAAAGCTAACATTCAGAGGGAAACCCTGTAGACTCTCGTCAGATTTCTCAGCAGAAACCATACTGGCACGGAGACAGTGGCACGACACATTCAAAGTCTTGAAGCAGAAGAACTTCCAACCAAGAATTACATATCCTGCAAAACTGTCTTTCAAATACGAAAATGAAATTAAGACATTCCCAGATAAACAGAAACTCAGAGACTTTGTAAAAACCAAACCCAAACTACAAGAAATACTGAAAGAAGTTCTTGGCTTTGGCTTAGAAGAACAAAACCACTAACTTTATATTTCAGGACTACACACTACTCAATACTCATTTAGGGAAGGCTCCAAAGTAAATCACAGCTTTGATATGGAAAGAAGCAATCCAGTGATCATCATGACAATTATGGTGTCATCATAATAAAAGAGGGATGTACTACAGTCGTTATAGTCCTTCCAGATGGAGAGGAAGATGACAAGACTGGTAGTAATTAAAATTGGGATTATAAATAATTTATTGAGGGGGCTCATAGGGGCAGCTGTAAAGCACAACAAAGATGTATCATACCATTTCAAGAAATCTAACACACGAGTCTCAACAACTATAAAACCAGCTCTGAAAAAGGTGAAAAATCAACTCACAAAGAAGAGTGTCCCAGAACAGACTAATAAGAAAAACAGAGAAAACATCAACATAAAAATAAACATATCACAATGGCAGCAGTGAACATTTACCTATCAATAATTACATTGAATGTGAATGGACTGAATGCTCCAGTAAAGAGACACCGAGTGTCATCTTGCATCAAAAGACACGACCTATCCATATGTTGTCTACAAGAAACTCACTTGAGACCTAAAGACAGGAACAAACTGAAAATTAAAGGATGGAAGAATATATATCAAGCTAACAATGAACAAAGAAGAGCAAGGGTGGCAATTCTAATCTCAGACAAAATCAATTTTAATGTCAAATCCACCATCGTGGACAAAGATGGTCACTATTGATTGCTGAAAGGTTCAATACACAAGCAAGACTTAACTATATTAAATATTTATGCACCTAATGCCAGAGCACCTAAATATGTTGAAGAAACACTGACTACGCTCAAAAGAGAGTTAGATGACTCCACAATAATAGTGGGAGACTTTAACACTCCACTCTCATTACTAGATAGATCATCGAGAAAAAAGCTCAGTAAAGATACAGAAGACCTCATTGACACAATTAACCAACTAAACCTCATTGATATATACAGAACCTTCTACCCATCAGCAGACAACTACACCTTCTTCTCCAGTGCACATGGAAGATTCTCCAGAATTGACCAGGTGATAGGCCATAATGCAATGCTCAACAAAATCCATACCATTGAATTACTGTAAAGCATCTTCTCAGATCATAAAGCCATCAAAGTTGAAATCAGTAGCAGAAAAAACATAGATAGAAAGTGGAACTCTTGGAAACTGAACAACATCTTGCTCAAAAAACCATGGGTTATAGAGGAAATCAAGGATGAATTAAAGAAATTCACGGATTCCAATGAGAATGAAAACACTTCCTACCAGAACCTATGGGATACAGCCAAAGCACTGCTCAGAGGTCTGTTTATTTCCATAAATGCACACATCTGGAAGGAAGAAAGAAACCAAATCAAAGAACTAACTCTACAGCTTGAACAAGTAGAAAGAGAACAACAGAGGAATCTCTGGGGCACCAGAAGAAAGGAGATCATAAAGATTAGAGCAGAGCTAAATGAATTAGAGAATAGAAAAACAACTGAAAAAATTGAAAAGATCAAAAGCTGGTTTTTTGAAAAGATTAACAAAATTGATAAACCACTGGCTAAACTTACTAAAGAAAAGCAAGAAAGGAAACAAATAACCAAAATTAGAAATGAGAGGGAAGTTGTCACCACAGATGCGACAGAAATCAAAAATAACATAACAGAATACTATGAAAGACTGTACTCTAACAAAATTGAAAACCTAGGGGAAATGGACCAATTCCTTGACTCATACTACATACCCAAATTATCACAACGTGAAGCAGAACAATTTAATAAACCCATCACAAAGGAAGAGATTGAAAAGGTCATCAAAACACTGCCATCCAAAAAAAGTCCGGGCCCAGATGGCTTCACTGCAGAATTCTACCAAGCATTTAGAGAAGAGTTATCCCCAGTACTACTGAGACTATTTCACAGTACAGAAAGGGATGGAGTACTTCCAAGCTCATTCTATGAAGCCAGCATAACCCTGATACCTAAGCTAGGGAAAGATCCAACAAAAACAGAAAACTGCAGACCAGTATCACTCATGAACCTAGATGCAAAAATCTTCAACAAAATTCTTGCCAACAGAATAAAACAACATATTAGGAAAATAATCCATCACGACCAAGTGGGATTCATACCAGGGATGCAAGGCTGGTTCAACATCAGGAAAACAATTAATGTGATTAACCACATAAATAACACAAAAGACAAGGATCACCTGATTTTGTCCATTGATGCAGAAAAGGCATTTGACAAAGTCCAACACCCATTCATGCTAAAAACTCTTAGCAAAATGGGCATAGACGGCAAATTCCTCAACACAATAAGGGCCATTTATACAAAGCCATTTGCCCACATCATCCTGAATGGAGAGAGACTGAAAGAGTTTCCCTTGAGATCAGGAACTAGACAAGGATGCCCACTCTCAACTCTCCTTTTCAACATTGTGCTAAAAGTTCTAGCCAGAGCAGTTAGACAAGACAAAGAAATAAAGGGCATCTGCATCAGCAAAGAGGAAGTTAAAATCTCCCTGTTTGCAGATGATATGATTGTATATGCAGAGAACCACAAGGAATCTATTAGTAAGCTACTCAAACTGATAGAAGAGTTCAGCAAAGTCTCAGGATACAAGATAAACATAAGTAAATCAGTAGAATTCCTTTACACCAACAACGAGACTGTTAAGGAGGAAATTATCAAATCAATACCATTTACGATAGCCCCTAAGAAGATAAAGTACTTAGGAATCAATCTAACCAGAGAAACAGCAGACCTTTACAAACAGAACTACAAGCCCTTACTACAAGAAAGTAAAAGAGGCTTAGATAAATGGAAAAACCTACCCTGCTCATGGATAGGAAGACTTAACATTGTGAAAATGTCTATTTTAGCCAAAGCAATTTATTTATACAATGGAATCCCAATACAAGTTCCAGCATCATTTTTTAATGAGATGGAGAAACAAATAACCAATTTTGTTTGGAAAGGGAAGAAGCCCCAGATAAGTAAGGTACTGCTAAAGAAGAACAATACACTGGGAGGCCTCTCATTACCCGACCTTAGAATATACTACACTGCCACAGTGGTCAAAACAGCCTGGTACTGGTACAAGAACAGACAGATTGATCAATGGAACAGATTTGAGACCCCAGAGATGACACCATCTGCCTATGAACAGCTGATATTCGACAAAGGCCCTAAGACATTAAACTAGGGTAAAAACAGTATCTCAAAATTGGTTATCCATCTGCAATAAACTGAATCAAGATCAATATCTTAACCCTTATACGAAAACCAACTCCAGTTGGATAAAAGACCTAAATATCAAACCTAAAACGATAAAGCTCATCCAAGAAAAGGTAGGAACAACAATGGAAGTTTTAATACACAATGAGGACAGACTCCAAAATCTGTCAAAGAAACCTCAATCAACAGAAGATAAAGTAGATAAATGGGAACTATTAAGAATCAAATACTTTTGCTCATCCAAAGACTTTATTAATAGAAGTAAAAGAACACCCACAGAGTGGGAAAAAATATTTGGCAACTCTATGTCAGATCGACGACTGATCTCCATAATCTATAAGATACTACAAAATATCAATAAGAAGAAAATAATCCATCCAATTAAGCGATGGGCAAAGGAGATAGACAGACACTTCACTAAAGAGGAGATCCAGGCAGCCAAAAAACACATGTGGACATGTTCACGATCTTTAGTTATTAAAGAAATTCAAATCAAGACAACAATGAGATACCACCTCACCCCAACAAGATTGGCCATGATCCAGAAAACACAAAACAACAAATGCTGGAGAAGCTGTGGAGAAAGTGGAACCCTCCTACACTGTTGGTGGGGTTGCAAAATGGTCCAGCCTCTTTGGAAGGCAATCTGGCGCTTCCTTAAAAAAATGGATATCGATATACCATTTGACCCAGTAATTCCGATACTTGGAATATATCCTACAGATTCAAGGCCTTTCACACCAATGGACACATGCACCAGAATGTTTACCGCAGCACAGTCCACGATAGCAAAAAGATGGAATCAACCCAGATGCCCAAGAATAGAAGAATAGATAAGTAAACTATGGTACACATACTCAATGGAGCACTATGCAATGAGAAAGAATAACGATGATTCCAGGAAACATCTCCTAACCTGGTTTCAACTGGAAGACATTATGTTGAGTGAAAGTAGTCAGCGACAAAGGAACAAATACTGTATGAGACCTCTACGATAAGACCTCAAATATAGACTTGTGTATAGAAGAAACGACTCTTTGACAGCTACAAAGGATGGGAAAGAGGGAGAGGGAGGGGAGAGGGTTTAGTTTAGAAAGTTACTAGAAATGTAGTTGGGAGAAAGCAGTGAACAACATTAAGTGGACTTCAGCATAACTTGAGTACTCCTTCCATCTTAACTCAATACTGCAAGGATAGAGTAGCTGGGGCAGGGGGCGGGGGACCATGCTCTTAGGTGAATTCCAGGCCAATTGGCACAGCTAGCGTTTTGCTAAGAGAGCTCTCTGCACCCCACATTGGTGAGTGGCGTCTGGGGTCTTAAAAGCTGCCAAGCTGCCATCCGAGGACACAGCAAATGGTCCCAACTCAACAGGAACGGATGCTCACCGAGGACCAAAATGACATGTGGTAAAGACAAGCGAGAAGACAGAGAGACCCACAAGAGTGGGTGCCTACATCGACTTGGAACCGGAAGAACCGGATGGTGCCCGGCCACCACCAGTGATAGCCACGATGGAGCTCACAGAGAGGAGTCTCACTGGCAACACAAGAATAAAAAGGGGTGCATCATGAGATCTCCACTAAGAGACCTCAATTGATGGCCCAGCAGTTTTGGGGTTCCTCTGAGAGCATGGCCCCCGGCCCTGATGCTGCTGTTTCCCATAAATTGTAACAAAGGTCCACTCTGGACAGGAATGGATTGGACTTCGCAATGCAGAGTGATCATATATTGGTTGCACTTTATGGTTCTATACATCTATAGGATATCATCTTGCTGACCTCCGGCTGGAGGAAGGGGAGTGGACAGAGAGGAGGGGAAAGGAGGCTGTTGGGAGGATGATACATGTATGGAGCAGAGCGGAGTAGTGTGCAGTCACTGGACAGGGAGAGCAGTAGAAGCTGCATATAGCGGGGCATGTAAATTTATATGTGAATGTACATTTTCACTCAGTTATGTTAAATAAAAAAAAAAAAAAGAAATACGTAGCCACCAGAACCAAAAAAAAAAAAGCCCAGTGGTTATTCATTTAAAAGGGATATCTCAACATATCCCACCACTATATCCCTATAAATCTTATTACAGTAGAAGACACCTGATTTTTTAAAATTTATTTTGTACCTATGTCGTGCAAATATCTTACCAATATGTCAACAGTAGTTGCTAGCCACTGGGTTTAATCAATGTAGTATCATCAACATCATTACCCAGCGTTATTTCTTGCAAAGGGGAATGGTGGCCAGTTCCTTAAGACTAAATTATGGCATAGGGCTGGTGAGTTAAAAAACCCTGGAGACAGAATATTGAATGTATAATGCTGGTCTTGCCAATTTTCTCTAAAAGAAAACTGTTTCTAAGAAAGTCTTTACTAACATGTGTCAAAGAATAGTCATTCTCTAGATAAATAGATGCCTACAAGGTGCCAAGGATGTGTAGTTTCAATTACAGACACTTGGTTAAATTCACAATTTTCTATTGTCATTTTCCAAGAATCATATATTTTCTGTATAGGCCAAATAGGTGACTTGAAGGAGAATGTCCTTAAAATCCTAAATGGTGACAGTTATCGCTACAATCCCTCCAAGAATGCAGTATTATATTTATTTACTATTTTCCAACATAGAACAAAGTTTAGTGGCTTCCACTTGACCTTACAGCAATAATAATTTTCACTCCAAGATTAGAGAAACCATGTGGGAATTCCACCAATTGCTGATTATGTCTATTCCAGTAATGATTCTAGAACCCAGGAAATAATAATGGGATGGGTTCAGGGATTAATTGACCAGCTCTGAGATGGACCTAAGCTCAAACTCCATTGATGACCTACTCAACACAAGCTTCACTTCCAACTGGTGGATTTAATTATGTTTCAGTATTAATATCAGTGTGAGGCAGTGTTAAGCAATCCACGAAAATTCTGATTACTCCATTTCAGTCAGTCACAATTACCTAGGTAATGTGTTGCAGGTCCATGTAGGAAAAGCTGGGAGAAGAGCTCTTCAAGGATGCTGGGGCTGCCCTCAGACACTAATTTCCTGCAGTTCTAGGGAAAAGTATGTGCTCCTGATACCCTTCCCCAAAAGTGCATAAGCAGATTTTACATTATTGAAAAAAAAAAAAAAGAAAGATAACTCATTTACCATCAAATCAATTCTCACAGCAACCATATAGGACAGAGTAGAATTGCCCCATAGAGTTACCAAAGAGTAGCTGGTGGATTCGAACCACTGACCTTTTGATTAGTGGCTGCAATTTTAATCACTGCACAACTGCTGCATATATACACATGATATATGCACTCTAATATGCCAATTACTTTAAGACTTGCAGTGGGCAGTTCTGTCATTTCAACCTTTTTTTTTTTTTTTTTTTAATTAGAGAACATTTTTGTGCTTGTATCAGCCAAGCAACCAATAAACTCTTAGAGCTCTTTCCTAGTCCCTCAATCTAAAACGCTGAATCTTTGTATTGCACTTTTGGGAGACTTTTGAGATTTGTCCCTTTGCAAATATACAGCAGAGAGGATAGTCATGGATAGGTCCTGAAAAAAATTAGCAATTTTAAGTGATTACCTCATTACAAATTTTTTTAAGGTTCTTCAGGCAAAGCAGAGTTAAACATTTCAGACACTGGTTGGAGTGACGCTTCTGCTAATAAAGAAGACTCAGCAGAATTTAAGGGTCTGATGTCCCCAACTTTACTGGGGTACAACAGTGTGTCACCATTCCAGTTTTCAGGATCTTATTCCTTTTTATTAATGGCCTCACTTTAGTATCAAACATCTCATAATATCAGGAATTTGTGTTGCAATTCATCCACTTGTGGGACTATGTTTGGCTTTCAGTAATCTCAGCTCCGTAGCTTTAGCAAATGATGGCTTCCTTCAGACTAGACACAGACACTTTCAGGACATTTTTGCAGAAGCTGAGTTGAGAATTTGAAGCCCTGAGCTCATTGCTTTCTTCCCCACTTCTTTCAGTGCAGTTAGGAACAACCAGCCAACCTCATTACAACTTGTCAGTTTGACCAAGATGTTCCAAGTTGTTAAACACTTGGTCACAAGAAGTAGTAAACTTAAATAGACCTTTTAAAATAGAAGATGTGTTTCAAATATGAACTAGTATTTCATGGATAATTTGTAATTTATTTCGCATTTCCAAGTTTTGTAAGCTATCCAGACCATACTTGGGGTGGGGGTGAATTAAAAGCTTCACAATGGTCTTTAACAACAATGTGATCTAATAAAACTGGAGTGGTCTATCACATAATTTGACTTTATTTAAATCACTGTTCCTGTTACTCTATGTTTGCTTAATATTTGTTTAGTCATTTCCTTCCTCCTACTCTGGTAGTACATAAGATCTATGTTGCTGGAAATTTTTCTGCGTGTTCACTAAACCAAACGACAACCAAACCCACTGCAGTTGAGTTGATTCCAGTTCACATGAACCCTATATCCCGAAAAGGAGGGCCTTGAATAAAATATCTATTTGATAACTGACTATATTTTTAATTTTTGAAACATTAAAATTTTCATAATTATTGCTCAGAAAAATAAACAATAATTGAATTAAAAATAACATATATCAGATATAACTGGAGATTTAATAGATAAGGGTAATTAAGAGGTTGAAAGACTTTCATGTGGGCAAGTAATGGGAATGAAACTGCATATAATATTTATAATTTTTCTTTTTTAGCACAGATACTTCAGAAGGAAGATTCAAACAAAGTAAAGAAATGTTTTTTGGCTCTGTAATAGGGAAATTCTATTTTAATGATCACTCAGGTGATGATATATGCTATTTTGAGTAATAGGTTTACTAGACATAAATTAAGATACTTTCAGATGCACTAACAATTGTCTGCATTGCACAGGACAGAGACAATACTTCTGTATTACTCACACTATTTTTTTAAAAACTCAAACCTGTTGCCATGGAGTCAATGCCAATTCATAATGACCCTGTAACAGGGCAGAGTATAACAATCCACTGAGCTTCCAAGGAGCACCTGGTGGATTTGAACCGCTTACCTTTTGGTTAGCAGCTGTAGCACTTAACCATTACGTCACTAGGGTTGTTGAAATTATTAATGCAACTCCTTATAATGAATAAATAACAACATTTGCATTTTATTCAGCTTTCCTTTGGTCTTACCTAGCAACTCAGTACTACGATAGGCAGAGTTCTGAGATGACTCCCAAGATCTTGCTCTCTGGCATCATTATTATTGTTTGTTGCCCTGGAGTGGGCTCTTGCTCACGGGAACACGGTGTTTACCAGAATGAAACTTTTCTCAGTCCTATTATCTCCATTATCTTTTATATGCCTGAGCTCCTTGTTGAGGCCGTTTGTGGCAATCAAGTTATTAAGGGTTACACTGGTTTTGGTTAAACCTCTACTTATCACTTATCTGTAAAATTTTCTTTGGTTAATTTTGGGAAGTAAAGCTCTGGGCCTTTCTTTCTAGTACATACCCTATTGGCATCAGGTACTAGGCTGCTAACCAAAAGAGCAGTGTTTCGAACTTAACAGTTACATAGCAAGTTGTGTCAGTCTGCTGCTATAAAGATTACAGCCTCAGAAACCCTATGGTAAGGCCATTCTATTCTGTCTTAGATATCAACTGGAATTGACTCAAAGACAATTCATTTTTGAATAGAGATAGAACTGAGAATATGGTAATTTGGTTATATGCAATCAAGATGAGAAGATTTTAGAAGTATAATTAAGATAGCAAAGAAGTTGAATTTGGGTTCGTCAAGAGGAAGATTATCTAGGGTTAAAACACCCATTGCCATCAAGTCAGTTCTGACTCATGGTGACTGTACAGGGCAGAGTAGAACTGCCCTGTAGAGTTTGCAAGGAGTGGCTGGCAGATTGGAAGTGCTGACATTTCAGTTAACAGACATAGCACTTACCACTACCCCACTGCAGTTTCCTCTCTCGGCATGCTTTAATCACATGCAGCCTTAAACGAGACTGGGCCCTTACTGAAGGCAGACATGTGCAGTGTGAGGTGGACTCTGGACTGCTCCTATGTGGCAAGGACCTGAGAGTGCTATCTAGTACCTGAAAGAGGTCTCATAATGATAATTGACAGCTCATTTACCCTCTAGGTAAGCTTCCAGGTAATCTCTTACAGTACCATAAATCTTAGATGCTTCCAGGATCATTTCCTATGTTCCAAAATACTTTCTGGTTTCTTGAATCAGATACACCTTAGTCTGCTGAGGACTTTTATGCAGTTACAACATTTAGTTTTCCCTCTAACAAATATTCTGTTATAAATATCTTTATCTCAGTTTCTTGACAACTGTCAACAATGCTTATTCAGTTTCTATCCATAGGAGAGCTCACAATGGATAAGCTTGCTTCATTAGGATGACCAAACAAGAAGTGCCACAGAGACTGAAAGAACTGGAGAAGACACAAGAAACAGTCTTTTGAAAATCTAGTATCAAAGTGACATCCCATTGCTTTTGCCTGAGTCTTCGGGAGCAAGTTGTTGTGTTCTACATAGACTCAAGGGAAATGATTATACAAGAACATGAATGCCAGGAGGCAGAAATGACTGGAAGTCACGTCAGAAGTTTCCAGCTCCAGGTGACCAATTTAAAAACACAATGTAAAGAACTATTTGTTAATAAAGTATGAAAACAGGTACAAAAAGACAAAGGAAACTTAATGGACCAATGAATACAGATTTTTTTTTTTTTTCCTGTAGTATTCTGTTATAGAACATCTGTCCCTGTGGCTCTTTTCATGTTCTAGGACAATTAGTTCATGATACTGATTAATATATTTTCTAGAACTCTTCTTGTGTACTTCTCAAATTCTCTTAATCATTTTTCTGCCTGTATCTCTATATTGGATTCAGATCACAAATATTGCTGGGCTCAATCAGTTTCACTTTGGTTATGCTCTGGTTACAGCAATACCAGGAAACAGAATAGTTACTAAATCATGGCTATCAGAATTTTCAGTGGATCCTTCTGCTGAATTCATACAACTTTTCACAGGCTTGAGAGAATTAATTGATTTAGAAAGTAGACAATCTGTTAAGTCTGTATCTCCTGTAACTATTTTTTCAACTTTATTTTACACTTTAGATTTTTTTCTTAAACTCCAAGGAAAAAAAAGAACTCATAAATGGCAAGCAAATGAAATAATGATATACTTTGAGAATGAAAACCCTGGTGGGATAGTGGTTAGGCGCTGTAACTACTAACCAAAAGGTCGGCAGTTCAAATCGGCTAAGCGCTCCTTGGAAACCGTATGGGGCAGTTCTACGGCTGACCTGTAGGGTCGCTATGAGTAGGACCTGACTCGACGGCAGTGGGTTTGGTTTGGTTTTTTAGCATGATACAAAAATCAATACAGAACTAAAAAGCAAACCCAGCTCAAGGTAGAGTTCCTGATAGTGCAAAAGGTTAAATGCTCAGCTACTAGGTGAAAGGTTGGTAGTTTAAATCCACCCAGGGATACCTCAGAAGAGAAGCTGGTCAATCTGTCTCCAAGAAGTCAGTCTTGAAAATCCTATGAAGAAGCTCTACTTTGCACACATGGGGTCATTGTTAGCCTAACCCGACTTGATGACAACAAGAATATATTAGAACAACATTTAATGAATTGTAAATGCTTCATCATTTTCTTAGATACTTTAATAATTGTGACAGTTTAGTAGAGAACTATAGTAATAAATCATATATAATTGCAATGATAATACTTAAGAATCACTATTAAACAAAACTCACTGTTGTCAAGTCAACTCTGACTCACGTAACCCTGGAAGATAGAATACAATTTCCCCACAACGTTTCCAAGGAACATCTGGTGGATTTGAACCGTCGACTTTTCAGTTAGCAGTTTCAGCATTTAACCACTACGCCACCAGAGTGTCATTAGGAAAACTTAACCCCTCCGAGAATACAACTTATTTTGTGACCTGTTTATTTTTTTCCCTCCTCAGTAGCTGTACAGATGATTTTGTAGTAAGACTTGTTTTGAAATATGAAATGCAACTGGTATTAGGTAAGCTTAAAATGTCAACCTGGTATAATATTATACAATGTTTTCTATGAGTAACCATTCTTAAAATACACTAAACCAACATTAAATGCTATATCAGACTTTCAAATACATTATTACAATTTTACAAGAAATTTTGAAGTATTCTGTGTTACAAATACCAGTATTTATAGTATTACAGTTCTACATGAAAATACTGCCAATGTTCAGAAGTAAGTCCCATAATTTTACCTTCTCAGCATATGTCATTAGCAATTTTATTGTGCTGAATTCATAATCTTTTACCTAACGCATCCGCTAATCAGTACTTGTAATTGTAGCATGACACTGTAAGGGCTTATACATGTATAAGCCACTTATACACCTATACACTTATACACCTCACCCACTGTTTAAGTTGGCTAAGAACTGTAAAAGAAAGCAATGTAGTAAGGAAAAGAACATAGAAAATGTTACAGTTGTGACTATACTTTGCCATATTGAAAGGCACTTTTTTTCTGTAATCCTCAGGGGATAGAAAAACGTGGCCCTTTATAAATAAATTTTGTAAATATTTTTCCTCAAAACATTGCTGGTTTGGATGTACAATGGGACAACTCAGTCATGATGCATTACTTCTTCCATGATTTTTCTATTTGAAATAACTTGTTTACTACTGAACATTATCCAGGTTTCTTTCTCATGTTTAATAAAGATGACCTAATTTCAGAAAAGGATCACAAAGCTTTATCTTCTGAGTTTCCATTATTTCTTTTTCTTCCCCGTGTCTGTGTTGCTGATCTAAATCCCTCAATTTATCTGTGGGTATGAGGTCTCTACTGCATCACAATGAACCTATGAGCATCAGAATGAATCCAAGCCCTACTGGGTGTGTGCCAACACGCAGCCAAAGAAACCACGTCCATTGCCTTTCAGTGGATGCTAATTGACTGTTTCCTGAAAATCTCACCTCCTCAGGCTTGAAGCTTCTTGCTTAGTACCACCTGCTTGTCTCCTGCAGTCCTGCATCACACCAGTGACACATTAGGGGTATCTGTCCGGTTAGTATTCAAAACCAGGAAAGCCCTGAAGGAATATGGACAGAGTGGAAATAAAGATTATTGACAATTGAAAAAGTGATGACATTGAAAGGATTTGGTGCATTTGTAATTGAAAAGATGGTGCATTTGTCAGGCTGTTTCACAGTCCGTTACAGAAACCAAACCTAAAATAGCTTAAACTAGAAAGAGAATTAAGAGGGAAATAAGACTTTGAGAAGATCAGTATTCACAGCCCCTTAGGTGGGAGACAAAATCATTCTGTTTTGCCCTCTTGGAATTTGTGTCCGTTCTGATGACTAAGGGGAGGAGATTGTGATTAGTGAGTCGATATTATTGATAAGTCTCACAAAAGCCACATTGTTTGAAGTAACGTTTTTTATAGGGAAAGTTATTTTGAACTCAATTGTCAGACCATAGGGACCAATAGAATTTATACATCCAAAGAGTTGTGTTTACAGTGGAACCAAGTTATGCTACTAGTAGAACAACCGACAGTTTTCCTTTTTTTATAAGAAATACACCCAACTTAGGGCTGGGCTTGCACAACAGCCATTGCAGTTGCAGCTGTGGTTAAACTTCCCATTAGTAGTTGTAGTGTGTTGAGTTGTATCTCCCCTTCAAAACTGACAAGTTCAAGTCTTAACCCCCGAGAAGGTGACTTTATTTGGAAACCGTGTTTCTGCAGATGCGATGAAGTAAAGACGAATAGGGCAGGAGCTTAAATCCAATGACTAGTACTGTTTAAGAGAAATAAAGAGATTTAGACGTAGAGCCACAGAAAGTCACGTGACAAAGAAGCCATGATGAGACAAAGGCAGATATTGGAGTCATACAGCTAGAAGCCAAAGAACACCAAGGATTGCTAGGCCTCAACAGAAAACCCATTCAGTGGATTCTGACTCATAGTGACCCGATAGACAGAGTAGAACTGCCCCGTACAGTTTCTAAGGAGTACCTGATGGATTTGAACCACCAACCTTTTGGTTAGTAGCTGTAGTGCTCAACCACTACACCACCAGCATTTCTGCTTCACCAGAAGGCTAGGGAAAAGCAAGAAAGGATTTTTCCCTAGAGGCTGCAGAGGAAACAAGTCACTACCAACAACCTGTTTCAGGCTTCTTGCCTCCAAAACTCTGAGAGCTTAAATTTCTGTTGTTTTAAACCACCTGGTTTGTGGAATTTTGTTAAGGCAGCCCCAGGGAACTAATACAGCAGTAACTTATAGGAATTTATTGCAAAGTTTAAAAACAGTTACATTTTTGAATACACATACATTTTCAAAGGATACTGCAGAGTTGTACTTATGAAATTAATTGGAAATAATAAATATTCCAAAGTGAAAATCAACTGTTCTCGTGATGAATCAGACCATTTTTAATTACTTGACCACTTACTATACTTACTAACCCAACATTCTCTGATTTAATAAAATAAACCAATTATGTGAAAATGTCTGTTTTTTCAAGTATAAGTTATATTATATTTTAAAATATAATAGTCTTTAAGACAATGAGACTAATTATTGAACCTCTGTAGCAAAATGTTTAGAAGCTGGTTCAAACTGTTTCCTGGAGTGGTTTTGTGTCTTATTTGCAGAAAGTTCAACCCAAAAAGTAGGCATGGAATTCAGACTGTAACTCAGTGTGCCATAGTCCTCAAAGTAGACAAAAGAAAGCAGTTACCGGTGAAGATCTTCAGGATGGCACAGTATGACAGCATGGTGTTTGAAATACCCAACCTAGTAGTAGGAAGTTAGCAAAAGAGAGAGCACTCTGAGAAAAACCTCAGACCACCTTTTCATGTGAAAAAAAAAGCCAAATGCAGAACTCAGTTTATTTAAAAAGAATGGCTCAGAATTTCATAGTAGAAACAAGCTAAAAGCGTATTTATCAAAATCAGGACTCTATCATCTTTAGATAGTTAGAAAAGGACATTCTATTAAATTACAGAATGTTTCCCAAAGTGAGAAATAGGACAAGAATCAATAATTAGGCTTTGCCACAGACATGGGTTAAATCGCATACTTAAAGAGCAGTGAGACAAAGATTAAAACACCAAGGAAGGTCTGAATGGTACAAAATACTTCAATGGATCTGTTTAATAAAATTAAACTGTTATTGCTTGAAACAAAATTGATCAAACTATTGCTTATTAAATTTTGTCTTAAAATTTTTTAATTTTAGTACTGGGAAATGATTTAAGATACAACGATAAGTACAGGGTATTTTCTGACTACCTCTTCATTCCATTGTATTAATCAATAAGCTTATCATTTGTCTCAACTTCCTTTTTGGGGGGTGCTTATTTTCTATGAAAATAAAATCTATCAGCATTTATTTATTTTTAAGATTAACCTATCTGTGCATAGCAACAGAAAATGAAAATCTTGTTAAACCTCCCACTATCATTGTCTCCATGTGTATCAGTCAGGTAAACATTAGGGGGCAGAAGACATGTGAAGTCTGCCAGCTAAGTTTGGAAACTCATCCTACAAAAAGTGTTACATGCCTCATTGCTGAATATCACTACAGTCACCTTCGAAGTACTCCCAGTGGGAAGCTACCCACTGATACCAGCACCTAATCCACCCTTCAAAGCAATTTTGGAACTCCTTCTGGAAGGGCCATCAGAATTGTCATACTATTACGCTTTATATCTTGAATATCATCAAAATGTCTTCTTTTCAATATTTCCTTTATATATCAGATAAAGAAAGAAGTCACTGGGGGACACATCAGGTAGAGTTTACTGTCTAAAATCTCCCTCACAGACAGTGCCGTGTGAACTGGTGCATTGTTGTGATGCAAGAGCCGTGAATTGCTGACACAAAGTTCAGGTTGTCTTTGTCTGACTTTTTTGTGTAGCTTTTTCAGCACTTCCAAATACTAAATTTAGTTTACTGTCCAGTTGGTACAAATTCATGATGAACAATTTTTCTGATATCAAAAAATGCTAGCAGCACTGCTGTGACTCTTGATTTTGACAGAAATTTTTTGGTCATGGAGAATTGGCTGACTTCCATTGTGCATTTTTCTGCTCTGTTTCTGGGTTGAAGTCATACACCCATGTTTCCTTACCAGTGATAACACAACCCAAAATATTGTCTTGTTTCTCCAAAAGATCTTGGCAAACTTCTAGTCTCCTTTGCTTTTGTTTATCAGTGAACTTTTCAGGACCATTTTTACATACGCTGTTCTTATGCCAACATTTTCGGTTAAGATTTTCCTGTTTCACTATCAATGTTTACTTGGTCTGCTATGCTTCACAGTCACCAATGATTTTAGTCCACAATTTGTCAAATTTTGGGAATATTTTCATCAGTTCTATTCATTACTGGCTGCCCTTACCTGTCTTCACCAGTGACACTTTCTCTCCCCTCAGAAAAACACTTAATCCATTTGCACACTGCCATTTTCCCCATAAACTTGGATTAACATGTCCTTGATTTCACTTTCACTCTTGCCAGGTTTAAAATGAAATTTAACATTTCTTTGTTGATTTAATTCAAGCTCCAACATTCCTGCAACAGCACCCAAAACAAGGAAAAGCAATAATGAAAGCCACTCAGCCAGACGCCACCACACTTCAACATGAACACAGCTGCGAGACACTGAGTATACAACCGATGCTATTGATTTTCTAATACAAGAGCTTCATTCAGTATTTCTTGTAATATTTTTGTTTTTTCAAATTGTCTAAACTTCTGTTTCTCTGTGAAAGTCCTAATTTCACCTTCATATTTGAGGGAGAATTTTACAGGATATATAATACTAGGTTGGCACAACTTTTCCTTCAGGGCTTTGTATATGTCATCCCGTTGTATTCTTGTCAGAATGGTTTTAATTTAGTAATCCGAGCTTAATCGTGTTGATTTTTCTTTGTAGGTTATTTTTTGGTTAAGCCTAGCTGCCTTTTGTCGTATCTCTGTATTTCTAGTTTTATTAAGTTTGATTATAACATGCTTTGGTGTTATTTACTTTGTGATCTATCTTGAATGGGGTTCAATGAGCATCCTGAATGGATATCTTCTCATCTTTCATGATATCAGGAAAGTTTTCTGTCCACAGGTCTTCAAAAATTCTCCTTGTATATTCAGCTATCCTGCCTTGTTCTGATAGTCCAATCATTTATACATTACTTCTCTAGAGAGAATCCCACGTAACTCCTATCAATTCTTCATTTTTACTGAATCTTTTTTTTCTCATTTTTTGTTATGTATGCTGGTGTTATTTACTTTGTCTTCGATCTCACTAATTCTTCATTCCATTTCCTCTATCCTGCTCCTTTGACTTTGTATTGAGTTATCAAGCTTGGTGATTTAAATGATAATCTCACAAATTTCGGATTATTGCTACTCAAGCATTCCTTGCAGCTTGTTTAATTTTTCAGTGTGGCATGCTACATTTTGCCTAATCTCTTTCAAGGTATCTTGCAAAGCGTTGTACATCAGTCTTTTGTATTCTGTCTCTGATAATTTAAAGGAAATATTCTTTATAATTTACTTTGAAAGTTTTCAAAACCATGATTGTCTCCTTCTTCAGATGTTTAGAAATTGATTACTGTCTCTGAGTCATCAGAAAATCACTACAGTGTTTTGTTTGGTTATTGTGGCTTAAGTTGTATCTATGGATATTCAGGATTTTTGAGCTGGCTTGATTTTTGGTGACTTAATAATTTGATTGACTAGTACCTTTTGGTACTAGGCTGGTGTTTCTCCATGTTGTAAGATGACTTTCTGCTCCTTTATCTTACTGTTCTGTGCTGTGCTAGGAAGGCCAGCACAGTTCTCCTTGGACTGACTTGTCTCTTGATCTCCTGTCTGGTCCTACACTACTCTGGCCCATGCTCTCCTTTGCCACTGCCCCTGGGCTGTGGGTGCCATCTGCAGTGCTGCCGTTGCTGCCGCCCCTGGCCCACAGGTACCACCCATGCCTCTGCCTGCAGGCTGGGGCCAGTCATGTCTTCTGTGCCACCACCATCTCCATCATCCCTGTGGAGCATCTTGTGGGTTCAAACTGCCAGCCTTTTGGTAAACATTCCATCACTTTAATCACTGTATAACCAGGTGTCTTTGAAAAAAACTAACGGGGCCATAATATGTGATACAGTTTTGATCTAATTTAGAAACACCAAAAGAATAAATGCAAAGCAATCTAATCAGAATGCCTGCATTCAAAATACTCACTCTTCTAGCTAACCTACACATCTATCATTTCAATATAACCAAATCAGTTAGTTTTTTCAACTGTTTATAGAATTTCATCAAAATGACTAAAAAACTGTGTTTCTAAAGGATCTTAGATGTCTTCTTAAAATGAGGTTATTATGTGACAAGGTTTACAGATTCCAGAAGATGTGATTCCTTTTAAAGTTTAAACATTTGTGAGTAGGAAGAAAAGAAATCATGTTTGCATTTGCTGAATTTCTTACAACTTCTCCAACTCTCTCTCCACTCCTGTTTTTTTGTTTTGTTTTGTTTTTCCCAGAGAAGGGTTCTAGTTTAGAGTATATTGTTTCATAACTTCAACATATTTGACCCTAGCTGCAATGTGGGAGCTGGTGAAATGAGAAACTTCAAACTATGATTTTGAAACCCCGAGTTCAAATGCTCTGGGGGGTTACTGTGAAGAGACTGTTCCTTAAAATAAATGATTTGGTCTTCAATCAAGAAAAGTATTAACTTCCTAGAAAGATTCAAGTTTGCTCTTCTGAGTAACTCAATTTAGCAATTACATCAACTTTCACTTATCCTTGCTACTGGAGAGAAGCAGTAGCATGAATAATCTCAAAGTGCAGTTAATTTTAAAAGAGTTTATGTGAAGTGATTTCTTATAGTAGATTTCCCCTTCTAGTTATGTTGAATCTAGGCTAATAATAAAATTAGGGTTTTTTTTTTTGTTGTTGTTGCTGTTGTTGTTTTGTTTCGTTTTTTCTTTCCTTGGGGCACAATTGTAGCTAAGTAAAATAGTATGTGATGAGGAAATACTAAGCGCATTTGTTTCCTGTCATGAAAGCAGTACACTCACGTGTGGAGAATTGAAAAAAGTTAATAATAAAGATTACCATGTGCGAAAATGTAATCGAGACAACTTGCCCTCCTTGTGAAGTATGGATTGACAGTATACATTGTTGAGATGGATATACACTACAAGCATAGCTTTCTGTGATTCAAAGTATATAAAAGTATCTGGTAGATTATAAAATCCAATCAAAACCAAGCTCACTGCCAATGAGTTTATTCTAAACCATTAACAACCCTGCAGACAGAGTAGAAAGGCCCATAGAGTTTCCAATGAGTGTCTGCTGGATTTGAACTGCTGACTGTCTTTTTATCATCCATAGCACTTAACCACTGCACCACCAGAGTTTCCGAAGTATTTTATAAATGTATGTTGCAAGGCATTTTTTTCCTAGTGCAGCTTTATAATGTTACAAGAGCGAGTCTTCCTAATTCTAATTAATATTTATATGAAAAAGTCTTCAAAAAATGATAGTTTTGTTTTTCTTCCTGTTCATCACTTAGTCAGGTAACAGGTTCTATTTATTATCTCAAAGAATGTTCCTAGAATACATTCTGGAAGCATACGTGATACAGTTATGATCTAATTTAAAAATGCCAAAAGTCAATAAAATGTCAATCTTTTGTTTTGAAAAGCTTAAGTCTGCCAAAAACAAAAAAAAACAAAACAAAAAACAAACAAAAAAACAGAAACACAGAGTGGGCAAGAAACAGTGCCATGTCAATTCATAGAAGAAAAGCCTTGGGTTACAAAGAAGAAGAAGGATGATAGAGATAGTGGTTTGGAGTGTGGCAGGGGAGAGAGGCAGGTGAAGATGCCACTGAAGAGTGCTTTGATGCTAAAAGCACTAGCAAGCTTACTCTCTTAAGACATACAAGCCAGGAGAAACAAAAGAAATCATTGGTGAATGGGACTCCTAGTAATATCAGCAACACCTGAAATGAATTTGAGACATCTCTAAAGAGTCCAAATTCTCTTTAGGTTAGTGTATGTTTGGAAACTGGTGAAAGCAGAATTTGACTGTGAGAAGCAAGCAAATACTTTTTAAGAAACATTTTCTATGTCACTGTTTTCTTATTATCTAATTGCTTCTTTTAAACAAACTGAGACAACAGAAACAACAGAACTACCCCAAGCATGAAAACTAAGTAACTGGTATGGCCTAGTTAGGCATCTACATTTGTTTTTCTGTCTCTTTTGCCTGAATCACAGAATTTGCCAACATTGCAGTGTTTCTCTGAGTCATGCTCATGAATATATGAAAACTTATTGCATGATAAAGGTGGCATCACAAGTCCACACAGAAAGAACAGATTGTTTATTAGATAGTGTGGGGGGAAATTGGCTCATTACTTGGAGAAAAATAAACTTGGATCTCTACCTAACTCCATGCAGAAAGGTAGACTCCAGATGGTTTCAAACTTAATGAAAAGTAAAACTATGAAGTCAATAAACAAACGTGTTAAAGATTAGCTCTGTTACTAAGGAACTATGAGGAAATTCTCAGACTAGATTTTGAAAAGACTGAGTGTGAAACCAAACAAAGAAAAAAGATGGGGAAACAGTGATCTTCAATCAAGAGACCATGGGCAAAATTAAACAATGATTAAAAGATTAAATAATGTGTAAAACTAATAAAGGAATAATATTTGGAATACAAAGATTCTACAAAAATATATGCTAAGACAAAAGCAAATTGACTAGAAAACACAAACAAAAAAAACAGCAATCCACATAGGAAAATGAGTCAAGGTTACAAATAGGTATTATGTAGAAGAGGATTCAAAAAAATAAGAAGCATATGTATTAGATTGTATAATTTGTTATTAATTAGTTAAAAGCAAATAAAAACAATAAAATATTTTAACTCAGTTAAATAGAACAATGATGACTTTTGCTGAGATATAGAGTCTCTTGTGAACTGCTCATGCACCTTTCTTAAAAGCAATCCAGCTTTAGAAACACAAAACCTAAACACATTGCAGTCCAGTCTATTTCAAAGCACAGCAACACTATAAGAAGACTCTCCTATAGGGTTTCCAAGCAGCAGCTAGTAGATTCCAACTGCTTACCTGTAGATCAGCAGCGACGCTTTTAGTTACTGTGCCACCATATTTCCAATTCATCTGTCAAAAAAACTCACTGTTGTCGAGTCAATTCCACCTTGTAGCAACTCTACAGAACAAGGTAGAATGGCTCCATAAAGTTTCTAAGTAGCACCTGGCAGATTTTAACTGTCAACCTCTTCGTTAGTAGGCATAGCACTTAACCACTATCCCACCAGGGTTTCCAATCTAGCTCTACTTGGTCAAATTGAATGCAAGCAAACTAGTGATACAGTAACTCTTATCTCAATGAATGTTTCCCAATATATTGTCTCACGGATTCATCAAAGGATATGGACAAGAACTGTACAATCATGGGAAAAATGAATAACTGAAATGTAGCACAGGTGTGTTGTAGAATACTGTGAATTACAAGAGTCTAGCTAGTTATACATACAACATCAGTGGATCTTAAAAGTTAGTACTGAAGAAACAAAGTATAAGAAAAAAGAATGAGGTGTACAACACATATCATTATCATGAATCAAAAATACATGAACATAAAATAACAGTACATATATTCCCAACATGTATACTACAGAAAGAGACATAGAGAATATTAGAGTATTTATTTATGGAAAGGTGATGAGAAAGAAAAAGGTAGGCTAAACATAAAAGAATCCTAAAGAAATCCAGCATACCAATGGAATAAGTAGAATGCAAGAATATTACCCTGATGTATACTTTCCCTGACTTTCAAACACACAGTGTCTTCTTCTTCTGTTGGAGAATGACTGCCTCTTGATCCATGTACAGATTTCCCATGAGCACAATAAAGTGTTCTGGAATTCCCATTTTCCACAATGTTATTCATCATTTTTTTGTGATCCACACAGGTGAGTGCCTTTGCACAATCAAGTAAACACAAGTAAACTACTTTCTGATATTCTCTGCTTTCAGACAGGATTTATCTGACATCAGCAATGATATTCCTGGTTCCACATTCTCTTCTAAATTTGACTTGAATTTCTAACAGTTCATTGTTGATGATATGCCAAAACCACTTGATAGATCTGGGGATATTAATGACCCTGTTTCATAATTTCCACATTCTGGTAAATCGTCTTTCTTCGGAATAAGCATAAATATAGATCTCTTCCAGTCAGTTGGCAAGGTAGCTTTCTTCCAAGTGTCTTGGTACAGAGGAATGAGTACTAACAGTGCTTCATTTGTTTGTTGAAACATCTTCATTGGTTTTCCATCAGTTCCTGGAGCCTTGTTTTTTTGCAAATAAAACTTGGACTTCATTCTTCAGGATACTTGGCCCCTGATCATATGCCACCTCCTGAAATTGTTGAACATTCACCTAGGTGACACACAACGTTGATGATCACAATCCGCTACACATTTTGAAAAGATTACAATAAAGTCATGACTAGATTTTCCTTTAACATAGGTTTTCCTAATATTACTTCATTATTAGATCACATTATGCCTTTTGAGAAGATATAGCACAGACATACTTCTGTATTCTTATCATTTCATTTTAAAGGTAGCAGGCATTCTATGAGTTCTACTTGATCAGTTGAGAAAGTAGTGTCAGAAAAAATTCTTGACTGCTAAATTGTACCTTTTTCATTTCCAGTAAATAGCTTGGAAAGAGATGCATTCAGACTGTGTACATTTCTTTTTCTCACCAGCTTTCAGCCAGTTTTTGCATCCATTAATATTAGTTGCCTGAATTTAATTATTGTGACCATGGTTGCTAAAAGGTGATATTCTTTTCCATCTTCTAATTTCATTAGTTGTTACTCTGCTGTAAACAGGTAAAAGTAAATGTTTTGGTCTCTCATTTATTCATGCAACTATTTGTATTAGTGTAAACTCATGTATTCCTATTTTACTCAGTGTTGTATAAATGTGTGTTTTTGTGTATGTGATGACCATAATTGAATCAGGTGCTCACATTATTTCAGTTTAGTCAGTGACAGTGAGAGCCTCTTTAAACTGGCTTCAGTTTCCTTGAGATATGTCCTCTTCACACTTTAAGCACTTCCTTGATTTCTTGTGCAACAAAGTGTTTCAGGTTCATCTTTTACCCCTCTCCCAGCCACTAAATCAATCATTTTCACAAGAAGCAATAGTTCTCTTGAGTGGATAATGATACTTACAACCAAGGATAATGATACTTACAACCAAGATCTGAATTCTAAGTCTTCTCATTGCTTTGGGGGATTTCAGTCTAATACTGTAAGATTCATTTTAGTTTCCCTACATTTCATATTTGAAATTCTTCTTCAAATGAAAAATGTTGCTTTAATTATTTATTGATTTATCCAATCCCTCTATATGTAGCAAATCTCCACACTTTACTGGGATTCCACCCCACATAATGCAGCTTAATGGATTTGTCACTAAATTATGAAGAAAGGAAGAAGAGGAAAGAATGAGTCTGATGAATTTTCACAAATGCATCTATCAGTGAATCATCCCAGTTAGGATATACAACATTTCTCTTACATTGATGAATTCTCTCATGCTTCTTTCAGATAATGTTACTCAATTCCAACCATTGCTCTGATTTCTATCAACAATGCTTATTTAACTTATTCTAGAAATTATCTTTAATAAGATCATACTGTATATAGTCCATTGTGTCCAGTTTTCCTTTTCTAAACAAAATTATTTTAAGATTGATCATGTCGATGCATGCATCTCTACTTCGTTCTTTATGCTACACATTTTACGAATATACTCCAATTTGTTTATGAACTCACCCATTGATGGACATCCGGATTATTTAGGCGGCTGATAGTGTTTAAATGTTACATATGCTAACTGAAGGGTCAACAGTTCAAACCCGCCAGATGCTCCTTCAAACCTTGTTGGGGAGTTCTATCCTAAACTTTGGGGTCTCAGCTCAATGGTAATGGTTTTTTCTTTTACGATTTCTGGTTGCTACAAATAAAACTGTCATAAACATTCTGTATATGTCACTGTCATAAAAAATATTTTCATTTCTCTTCAATAAACGTTCAAAAGTGATGTTTGGGATGCTGTGGATATTTGGGATAATGTAGATTTTTATTTCATGAAACAGAGAAAATTTCTCTTTCAAAATGTTTACACCAGAAGAAAACAGATAATGAAGATTAGAGTAGAACTAAATAAATTAGAGAACAGAAGTACAACGGAAAAGATTAACAAATCCAAAAGCCGTTTTTTTGAAAAGAACAACTAAATTGATAAACTACTGGTTAAACTTACAAAAGAAAAACAGAAAAGGAAATAATCTTAATAAGCAATGAGATGGAAGATGTCATAGCAGACCCAAATGAAACCAAAAGTATCATAACAGAGCCCTATGAAAGACAGTGCTTTAAGAGGTTTGAAAACCTAGAGGAAATGGGCACCTTAGTAGATTTGTATTATCTGCCAAAATTATCACAGGGAGAAATAGAACAGCCTAATAAATCCATTACAAAAGGAAGAGATTGAAAAAGTCACCAAAAACTACCAATCAAAAAAGTTCTGGTCCAGATGATTTCAATGAAGAATTTTAGCAAACTTTTGGAGGAGAGTTAGTTCCAATACTATTGAGGCTATTTCACAACACAAAAAGGATCGGAATACTCTCAAATTCTTTCCATGAAGCCAGCATAACCATGATACCAAAGCCAGGGAAGATTCCACAAAAAAAGACAATTATAGACCAATCTCACTCTTGAACCTAAATGCAAAAATCTTCAACAAAATCCTTGCCAATACAATTCAACAACATATTGAAAAAATAATTCATCAGATGTGAGGCTGGTCCAACATCAGAAAAACAATCGATGTGATCAACCACATAAACAGCACAATGCATAAGAGTAGACTAATTTTGCAACTAATGCAGAAAATACCTTTAACAAACTCTAGCACCCGTTCATGCTAAACATTCTCAGCAAGATAAGCATAGAGGGGAAATTTCTCAACACATTAAGGGGCATCTACACAAAACCAACAGCCTACCTCAACTTGAATGGAGAGAGACTGAAAGAACTGCCCTTGAGAACGGGAAGTAGACAAGAATGCCCACAGTCACCATTTCTATTCAACATATACAGCAATTAGATGAGACAAAGAAACAAAGAGCTTCTGCATCAGCAAAGAAGAAGGAAAAATTTTCCTATTTGCAGATGACATGATTGCATATTCAGAGAATCCTAAAGAATCCATAAGTAAACTACTGGAACTAATAGAAGAGTTCAGCAAAGTGTAAGGACATAAGATAAATGTTAAATAAATCAGTAGGATTACTTATACCGACAAAAAAAATCAAAGAAGAAATCACCAAGTCAGTGCCATTTACCATAGCCCCCAATATGATAAAATACCTAGGAATAAATCTAGAGAAATAAAATACCTACACAAACAGGATTACAAGAACTTACTGAAGTAAACCTAAAGAGACTTACGTAAGTGGAGACACCTACCCTGCTCACAGATAAGAAGACTGAACAATGTGAAAGTGTCTATTTTACCCAAAGTGATCTACGTATGCAATGTCATCCCAATACAAACTACAGTGCCATTTTTTAATGAGATGGTGAAATAAATCATCAACTTTGCTTGAAAAGGAAAGAAACCTCAGATACGTTAAGTACTACTGAAGAAGAAGAACACAATGAGAGGCCTCAAACTGCCTGACTTTAGAACCTATTACACTGCAACAGTAGTCAAAAGAGCCTGGTACTCATACAAAAAAACTCATATAGACCAATGGAACAGACTTGAGACCCCAGAAATGCTACCATCCTCTTAAGAACAATTGATAATCAACAAGATTGTAAACTGAGGTGAAAACAGTCTCTTTGACAAAAGACATTAGAAAAATTGGATATCTTTCAGCAAAAAAAAAAAAAAAAACTGAAACAAGATCCATAGCTCACACCCTACACAACAAACTCAAAATTATTCAAAGAACCACATATCAAACTTAAAATGGTAAAGATCATGAAGGAAAAAATAGGATCAACAATGGAAGTTCTAATACACAGCTTAGACAGACCTCAAAATCTGACAACCAAGACATGATGAACAGAAAATAGATAAAGGTGAACTACTAAGAATCAAACATTTGCTCATTCAAAGACTTTATCAAAAGAGTTAAAAGACCACCTACAGAATGGAAAAAAAAATTGTCAACTACATATCATGCCAATGTCTAACCTCCATAATCTACAAAGTTCTAGAAAATATTAACCAAAAAAAAGGTAAATAACCCAAAAAGTGATGGGCAAAGGAGATGGACAGACACTTTGCTAGAGAAGACATCCAGGCAGCCAAAAGATACATGAGGAAATGCTCATGATCATTAGCCACCAGGGAAATCCAAATCAAAACTACAATGAGATATCATCTCACCTCATGATCCAAAAAACACAAAACAACAAATTCTGGAGAGGCAATGGAGAGTTGGGAACTCTCCTACACTGCTGGTAAGATTGTATAATGGTACAAGCTCTTTGAAAAGTAATCCGGTGCTTTGTTAAAAGTTGCAAATAGATAAGCCATTTGATCCAGTAATCTCACTTCTTCAAGTTTATCCTACAGAAACAAAGGCTGTCACATGAACAGACACATGCACACAAGTTAGTTGCAGCACAGTCCACAACAGCAAAAAGAAGGAATCACGAAGATGCTCAAAAACAGATGAATGGATAAACAAACTGTGGTACATATACTCAGTGGAACACTATGCAATGATAAAGAACAATGATCATTTTTAGGAAGCATCTTGTAACCTGATTTCAATTGGAAGACATTTGTTGAGTGAAATCAGTCAGCGGCAAAAGGACAAATACAGTGTGAGACCTCTGCTGTAAGAAATTAAAAATAGACTCATGTACAGAAGAAAAGACTCTTTGATGGCTGCAAGGGGAGAGAGGGTGAGTGTTTGCCATAGATTAGATATTTGACAGAAATTTGGTGGGGTGAAAGCAGTGACAGCACACAATAGAAAGTAGATCAACTTAACTGGACTTCGCCATAAATCAGAAGCTCTTCTAATCTCAGCCCAATGTTGTAAGGATAGACCAACAGGGGTGTGGAATCTGGGGATCATGTTCTTGTGGGACATTGAGGCCAATCAGTGTAACTGACTCCTGAGAAGTGAGTCTTCTACACCCCGTATTGACGAGTGAAGTCTGGGGTCTTAAAATCTAGCAAGCTGCCATGCGAGTTGTACTAAATGGTCCTAACTCACCCTAAACAGATGATCACTGAGAACTACAAAGACACAGGCAAAAAGGGCTCGTGAGACTGAAGAACCCATGTGAGTGGAAGACTGTATCAACACATGACTAGAAGAACCAGATGCTGCCGGCCACCACCAAAGACAGCTTTGATGGGGCACACAATGCTGAGTCCCTGTGGCAACAGGAAAAGAGTGGTGCACCTCAAGAACTCTTCTAACAGACCACAATTGATGGTCCAATGGCCTAGGGGATCCCCTGGGAGCATGGCCTCCAGAACTGCTGCTTCTCCAGACTAGAAAACACTACTGAGGCCCACTCTTTGAATAAAAATATACAGGACATGGGGACACAACATGACCATATGGTGTGTGTACTTTATGGCTCTGTGCATTTATAGGAGGCTGTCCTACTGGTCTCTTTCTGGATGAGAGAGAAGACGGTGGAGTGGAGTTGACAGGAGCTCATTAAGAGGATATAATAAGTACAGAATGAAAAGGAAGAGTGTGCTGAAACTAAGCAAGGACAGCAGAAGGAAGTGCAAACAAGTGGGCATGCAAAATTAATTTGGATTGTATACTTTCACCTAATCACAATAAAGAAAACAAAACTACAGATAATCTAAAAAAATTACTTAAAAGCAAAGATGTTTGCTTCTGGTAAGTAAGCTAGCATCTGATCAAGCTGATGTCTTTCAGTTGCCTCATATGTATGTAAAAACTGTACAATGAAAAAGAAAGAATGCATTAAAATAGTGCTGGGGAAGAATACTGAATATAGTGTGGACTCTTAAAAAGTGGGAAATCATCTGTCTTACAAGAAATTCAATCAGTATGCTCCCTAAGGTAGAAGATTGTGGGATTTTGGTTCACTTACTTTAGACATACTGTCAATTATTAGGAAAAAAAAGTATTATAATTTTTAAGTAAAGATCATCAAAAAGGAGGAAAACCCTAAAAGGGATTGACTGATGCAATAGCCTCAACATTGCGCTCAGCATACTGAAGATCAGGAAGATGGCACAGACTGGTCAACAGTTTGTTCTGTTATAAGAAAGGTCACCATAAATAGCCAGTTACCAGAGGACAGCTAACAAAGACAAAAAGAAAAAATCATTTAAATATTGGTTCTTTAAGAAGTAAATACTCTGGTGGCATACTGTTTAAGTGTTCCCTCTGCAAACAAAAAGGTCAGCAGTTCAAATCCACCAGTGGATCCTTGGAAACTCTATGGAGCAGTTCTACTCTGATCTATAGGGTTGTTATGAGTCAGAATCAACTCCATGGCAGCAGCTTTATTTCTTTCTTTTTTTTTTTTTTTTTGGCTTTAGGAAGTAGAGACCATCATCCTTTTGGTGATAAAAAGTAAATTGTGGAACAAATCTGTCAGCTAAACTCATGAAGAATCTTCTGAATTTATTCCATAAAAAATTATGCCAGCTGGAAAAAGTTTTAAGAAATGACTGTGTCTCTCTCAGTCCTTCCTCAGCACAGTCTTTCTGTTTCTCACTACATACAAAGGGAGAAACAACTTGGTGATCAAAATGTCTTACCTAAACATCATTCAAAATGAGCAATTACAATAATTTAATAGAATGTGTGTCTAATATGACACTTTCAAATACTATATAAAGAGTTATACTTCTCCCTACTAGTGCTCAATTCCTCTTGTTCCATTATTTCTTTGCACGGTTTAGTAGAGAATTGTGTAACATCGTATTCAAAATTTTACATTTTTTTCAGGCATTCACCTGAGCCCTAATTAATTGATTTGTTACTGTGTTAAGAAAACTCTTTCGTTTTGATGGAGCATAAACTGTAAACTAATTTTTCTGTAATTGACAAGGTATAATATTTAATTTAAACTAATTTTACAGGATTGTTATATTTGTTTCTATTTGTTGTACCATATATCGAAGACTTAGTATAGCAAAAAAGCCATTAAAAAGGAGCAGTAGCATTAGATACTATAAAAGTTCTCATAAAATAGTAACATTTGCAAATAATATTTTATGTGTAATTGTGTTTTTTTCAACTGTTGTAACATATTACGTATTATTAACCAGGAATATGGACCCAGATATATAAATTCTGATAATGAAGATGTATATAAAATAAATACAACTGCGCTTTTTCCTAGTAATTATATACAGTATTACTAAGAGAAAAGAATTGAATATAAACATACTAAAGATGGTGGGATCTTTGGTTATTTGCTTACTAAATTAAAACTGATTCATTATCTATTACAGGAACTTAACAGCATTTAGCATTTAGCAGCCTCATTTACTCTTTCAAGAACTTTAAAAGCCACAACTGTAAGAGGAACATTTTCATAAACCTTTTGATCGCTCTTCTTGTTAGAATAGACATTTGTACAGCATTAGCAATATAGAAATAATTATGATGTTCTTTCTTCTGTGAGAAACCCTGGTGGTGTGGTAGTTAAGTACTACAGCTGCTAAGCAAAAGATTAGCAGTTCAAACACAATAGCCAAGCCAAGTGCTGTTGGACACACAACAGGTGCTCCTTGAAAATGCTATGGGGAAGTTTTACTCTGTCCTATAGAGTTGCTATGGGTCAGTATCAACTTGACTACAGCAACTTTTTTGGTTTATTCTGTGAATAATAGTCTCCAACCTCTGCTCAATAGCCAGTGAAAACGCCCTTTGGAAAGCTTTCATTTATTTAGGGAAAAAAAAAACCTATCTTTTTTTATAAGAAATGCATAATCTCAACAATTCCCTTTTATTCCTTTAAATAAACCACAACAAAACTTGGCAATATATGTAATATAATGTATATTGAGTATTTTTATTAGTTATTACAATCATAAATTTATTATGATAAATTAACCAATATAATAGAAATATCATCACTTAAAAAAGAGAATAAATATTTGTATGGTATTAATTTTTTTAAGGCTATCCAGAAAGAGCAAGTAATATGGATGACGGAGTTAACCAGATAAAATATATTCTTTTTGGTCTTCCATGAATTTATGTATTTTGATAGTTCCCAAGGCTGTTCTCAGCAGTTAGTTACACTGGGGTAAATATAATATACATTTAAGATGAACTAATGAGTGGAATACTATTGTCGTTATTGTTGCTAGGTGTTGTCAAGTCAATTCCGGTTCATAGCAACCCTGTGAACAACAGAACCAAACATTGCTCTGTCTTGTGTCATGTCCACGGACGTTTTTATGCTTCAGCCCATTTCTGCAGCCACCAAGTCAATCCATCTCGTCAAGTGTCTTCTTTTTCACTGGTCCTCTACTCTACCAAGCATGATGTCGTTCTCCAGGAACTGATCCTTCCTGACAACATTTCCAAATTATGTAAGTGCTTCCAAGGAGCACTCTGGTTGGACTTTCTCCATAACAGATCTGTTTGTTCTTTCGGCACCCCATGGTGCATTCAACATTCTTCTCCAACACTTTAATTCAAAGACATCAATTCTTTTTCTGTCTTCTTTGTTCATTGTCCAGCTTTCACAATCATATGATGCAAATGAAAATACCATGGCTTGGCTCAGGCGCACTTTAGTCTTCAAGGTGCCATCTTTACTTTTCAGTGCTTTAAATAGATCCTTTGCAGCACATTTTCCCAATGCAATGAATCTTTTGATTTCTTGACTGCTGATTCCATTGACGTTGGTGGTGGGTGGGCCCAAGTAAAATGAAATCCTTGACAAGCTCAATCCTTTCTTCGTTTATGACAATGTCGTTTACTGGTCCAGTTGTGGGGACTTTTGTTTTCTTGATGTTGAGGTACAATCCATACTGAAGTCTATTCTCCTTGATCTTCATCAGTAAATATTTTAAATCTTCTTCACTTCCAGCAAGTAAGGTGGTGTTGTCTGTGTAATGCAAGTTAAAAATTCTTCCTCCAATCCTGATCCCTCATTCTTCTTCATGTAATCTACCTTCCTGGATTATTTGCTCAGCACACAGATTGAAAAGGTATGGTGAAAGGATGTAACCCTGATGCACAGCTTTCCTGACTTTAATACATGCACTGTCCCCTTGTTCTGCTGACATGACTTCTGTTGCCTCTCGATCTATATACAGATTCCTTGAAAAAAAACTGTTAGGTGTTCTGGAATTCCCATTCTCTGAAATGTTACCCATAATCTATTATGATCCACACAGTCAGTCAAATGCCTTGCATAGTCAATGAAACACAGGCAAACTTCTTTCTGATATTCTTTGCTTTCAGCCAAGAACCACTTAACATCAGCATCAATATCTCTGGTTTCACATCCTCTTCTGAATTCAGCTTGAACTCCCAGCAGTTCCTTTTCGATATACTGTTGCAGTCGCTTTTGAATGGTCTTGAGCCAAATTTTTCTTCTGTGTAGTTTTAATGATATTGTTCAGTAATTTCTGCTTTCAGTTGGATCATCTATCTTTGGAATGTGAGTAAATATGGATCTCTTCCAGTCAGTTGGCTAGGTAGCTGTCTATTACTTCAAATGAATAAATTGAACAGTGGACCAACTAAGGAAGACCAATAACCACCAATTCAATTCATTTACAGCCAGCCAGCCAGCCAAGTGCCGTCGAGTAGGATCCGACTCACAGTAAAATTTTACAATGATATAACAAAAATTTTATATTACCAAAAATTGTTACTATTAATATACCTTAATTCCTCTGTATATATTGTGGAGCCCTAGGGCAAAATGGTTAAGAGTTCAGACTGCTAATCAAAAAGTAGGCAGTGGTGGTGCACCAGCTGTTCTTTGTATCCTCGAGGGCACAGTGTAGCGTTGTTAATAATTTTGATGATTGAATGATACTTCAAAAGTTAAAGAAATATTAGCTGTAAAAGTATATATATTTTTCCTAGTTAGTTCTGATATAAAAATGACAATTTTAATTTATTACTTTCTTAAAAGTGAAATTCAAAAGAGTGAAAAGGGATACTGGGTAATTAAAGATATTTTACTGATGATTAGCATAGATTTTTAGTAAATATTGAAGGATAAATGAAAACAAAAAACTGAAAATCACTTTGGTCATAGTTTATACTTAAAGAGAATTAGAAAAAATAAAATAAAATAAAATAAAAACTAAGAAGTGAGCCAGATGAAGAATGCTGATTTGAAAACAAACTGCTACCAGAATCAGAATAATACATTTTGAGCAAAACAAAAAAAGCCTCTTTAATATTAAAGAATACAGAGATAATGAAAAGTGTCCAAAAAAATTGTAAGATAACAATAACTGATGGTAAACATATTAAAGCAAAATGAGATGTTACAGAATTCCAGGAAAGAAAGGAAAGGAAAGGAAAAATCGCTACAGGGGAAAAAAAAAAGATATTAGATGCAGTAGTTTGTACCACCAGATTTGCTTAAAAACACAATGTCTCATTTGTTTTAAACACATGGACATTTAAAGCAGTTTTAAGAAGAGAATTACATGAAATGGAAAACTGTGTGGAAAGATAGTGCCTGTTGAAGTAGAAAACCCAGATACAAACCTATAGCCATCAAGTCGATTTTGACTCCTGGTTATCTCATGTGTTCCATAGCAGACCTGCTCCACAGGGCTTTCTTGACAGTTATCTTTATGGAGCAAATTTTCAGGCTTTTTTTTTTTTGATACAATGCCACTGAATGGATTTGGTCGGCCAACCTTTAGGTTACTGCCAAGACAAAGACAAACTACTTTCACCATCCAGAGATGCTTTTCAAAATACAGAATCAGAGAAAGAAAAAAAGTAAGTGACTTAATACTGATATAGATATGCATATGACTTAGACAAAAGAAGCTCAACTATGCACAGCTAATTTCTGTAATGAAGAGTTTAAGAAAATATTAATGTAATATTGAGTTAAGGCCAAAAAAATATTAGCATTTTTTGCATGAAACTTCCAGCGGTATAAAGCCTTTAGTGTCTCTCCGCTGAATTATACATCTTTCTATTGGATAATATTTTTAATATCCATGATGTGGAATAGGAAACCAGGTTTACCTGTGTATCCATTCTGGCCTTTATCTGGCTACAGACAGTGCAAGGTCTTAAATGATTTCTTTCATGCCTTTGGTTGTATGTGGCAGGTATTAACAGCTATTTCCTGTACTAACTGAGAAGGGAAAAACTAGGAAAGTGGATGACTAGTTATTGAATCACAAAATCTTTTTGAAAGTCTGCAATTTTTAAATTTCTCCAGCAAAATTAAACGAAGATCTATATGACTGTTTAATGTTAGATCACTATGTTATTTTTGGCTGGGATCAGAGAATCATCCCAAAGAACTGAATGATAGTGCTATAAAAAATTTCTTTCCCCCATGCTTATTTAAGTTAAAAGAAGTTTCTTATATTTGAACACTATACATTGTCACAGGACTAAAATGAAAAACAGGAATAAAGAACAAATTCTACTGTCTCAGTAGACAAATGTCAGCTATGGTGAAGAAAAACACAGCACACAGTGTAGGGGAAGTCAACACAAGCAGACCGAAGTAAAAACAGAAGTTTCCTGGATCCAACCAAACACGTGAAGCGACAGAGCGTTCAAGGCTAGAGGCTGTTCTCCGTTGTCTTGGAGAGCAACCAGGTCAACAGGCGTAACATAGTTTATAAAGTAAACGTTGTACATCTAATGTCTGTGAGTAGCATCTGGGGTCTTGAAAGGCTGTGAGCAGCCATCGTAGATACATGTTTCATCCCACCCAAACTGGAGCAAAGAAATATGAAGAAAACCAAAGATATAAGGAAAATATTAACTCCAAATAAAAGATCACATGAACCAGAGACTCTATCAGACTGAGTGCTTAAAAACTAGTTGGTGCCTGCCTACTACCACTGACCAGTCTGACAGCAATTACAACAGAGAGTTGCAGACAGAATGGTAGAAAAATGTAGAACAGAATTCAAATTCATGAAAAAAATACCAGACTTCTTGGTCTGACACAGACTGGAGGAACCCTTAATACTTGGAACCCTAGCATCCAGACACTTTGCTAATTCAAAACTGAAAAAACTCCCAAAGCTCACTTTTTAGACAGGCTCAAAAACCAAAAATAATACACTTAAGGAACGTGTTCCTTAGGTCAGTCACATACAAGAGACCAAAAGGACAACTCTTGTCCAAAAGCAAGACCAGAAGGCAGAAGAAACAGGAACTAGACAAATGGACACAGAGAATCTGGGGAAGAAAGGGGGAGCATGTTGTCACATTGTGGAGATTGCAACCAATGTCCCAGAACAATGTGTATAAATTTTTGAATGAGAAATTAATACAAGATGAAACTTTCACATAAGGCACAATAATTTGAAAAAAAATAATGAACACAACTTCATTTAGCATTATATAACTTTCATCTACAGGCACCAAGTAGTTAAAAATCACTAATAAAATTTGTCCGGTAAGAGGTATACTTCCAATAAAAACTTGCATTTTTAGCTTTTATTGGAAGTATATCTCTTACCGGACAAATTTTATTAGCTATTTTTGGAGCATGGCCCCTAGGCCTGATGCTGCCCCCAATCATAAATTATTACTGAGGTCAACTCCTTGGACAAGAATGGATTGGACTCGGTAACACAAAGTGACCATATCTTGGGTGCACTGTATGCTTCTATGCATCTATAGGATGTCATCCTACTAGCCTCTTACTAGAGGGGAGTGGAGAGGGTGGAGAAGAGGGGACGGGAGATTGTTAAGAGGATGTGACTTGTATAGAACGGAAAGAAGAAATGTGCTATCACCAGGCAAGGAGAGCAGTAGGAGCCACACATAGGTGGGCATGCAAATTTAAACAGGATTGTACACTTTCACTCAATCACCATAAATTAAAAAGAAAAAAAAATTAATTATATACTTGATCAATTACATACTAACAATTTTAGTGCCTCATTTTTGACTAAAAAAATGAAAAAACTTAAACACATAGACCCATATAGAACAATATTTTTTATAAGTAAGTTTTAATTTGAAACCCATATCTGGGAGAGAATTATGATCAGGAAATCAGCATAAAACTATGAAGTTTAAAAATCTATTACAATATGATAAAATTTTTAAGACATACATAAGTTTAAATATTGTTGAATAAGGTAAAATTTCTCACAGTTAAAGATGGGCTTTTTAAATGTATTTTTAAAACATTTCATTTGTTGTTGTTGTTAGGTACTATTTAGTCTAGTGAGCCCATGTGATACAGAAAGAGAAGCTGCCAGACCCTGTACCACGGTCACCACAGTCATTGTTAAGCTTGAGTCTGTTGTCACAGCCACGATGTCAACACAAGTCCTTAAGGATCTTTTCCATTGACTGCACTTTACCAAGCATGATGTCCTTCTGCAGGGACTGAACCCTCCTAATCACATGTCCAAACTAAGATACAGTCTTGCCATCCTTCCTTACTATGAACTTTCTGGTTTAATACACACACACCTGTATGTTACCTGTTGCTATCAATTTTGAATCACAGCAAACCTACAGGACAGAATAGAACTAACTCGATAAGTTTTCCAAGAAGCCCTGATGTATTTAAACTGCTGATCTTTTGGTTAGGAACCTTAGCTCTTAACAGCTACATTGCCAAGTTGTCCTGATTGTTTAATAGTAGGTTTTAAACTGTTACATTAAATGTTAAATGCTATGTTAAAAATGTTTAATAGTAGGTTTCATATTGTTGTGTTAAAAGGATGATACAATAATTGTATTTTTAAGATTTATTTTAAAAAATATGTTAAAATTACTCTATTTATGTTAAATTGTTAGCTATAAACTGAGGACAAAATAAGAGAGTGCACACTTTTTTTCAAATAATTTTAGTGGGGACATCAGCCCACAGCCATGTGCTTCTGATTCTATTTACTTTTCATAGTTGAGGATTCCAAAGACAGGCTCAATGACTAACAGTGAAAGCATAAAAACACAGATACTGGTGGAAAGGAAAATGATGTTTATTCTCATATTATGTCTTTATTACTATAAGTGATCAGCATGTTTGGAGGAGCCAGTAAATCTAAAATGATAGAATTAAATATGCTAATTTTTCAAGTATACATAGACTGACAATGAAGTTTGGGAACTAATCCTAGAAAAAGTGCTGCTTACCCCACAGCAGAATATCATTACAGTCACCTTGGAAGTACTCCCCTTGGGAAGCTATTCACTGACTCCAACTCCTAGGCCACCCTTCACAGCAATTTTGGGACGCTTTTTCTGAGATCCGCCACGTGCTCCTTGAATACTCTGGGGGTCAGTTCTACCCTGGCCCCTAGGGTGATCATGAGTCGGATCTGACTGGACGGCACTTGGCTTGGCTTTTCTGAGATGGTCATCAGAGTTGTCATTATATTACCCTTGATGTCCTGAATGTCATCAAAATGTCTTCCTTTCAGTGTTTTCTTTACCTTCAGGTAAAGGAAAAAGTCACTGGGGTGAGTAGGTTGGGTGTTCCCATACAGCGACTTGTTTACTGGCTAAATACTCCCTCACAAGACAAGGTGTACAACACGAGCTTGCTAGTGTGCCCCTGTGAACAATGTCCATTCCAGAACAGTTCCAAAACTGCTTTGAAGGGCGGACTAGGTGCTGGTGTTGGTGCACAGCTTCCCAAGGGGAGTATTTCAAAGGTGACCGTAATGATATTAAGCAATGATATAAGCTGCACGTAAAACAATTAAGTTAGCAGACTTCATTGTCAGACCTCATAGATTCCACAATGGGTTCAAACAGATGCCACATTTTGGCTCTTTATGGTTTATTTGGTACATGTATGTATTATTTAATGTCTGTTCCCTCAAGTCATGCCGTATATATGCCTATGGACCAAAGCACCCAGTGTCTGAGTGTTGCAGGACGACAGACTCTCATTTTGAGGTCAAACGCACCCTTTGGAACCGCTAGGACAACGCATGCAGCCTGGAAGCCCCCTAGTCTACGGTGATGAAACCAAAAACCACACTCACTGCAACTGTGATTCAGATTCATAGAACTCCACAGCACAGAGTAGAGATGCTCACAGTAGGACTGCTCCAGAGTTTCCAAGCAGTGCCTAGCCGAAGTGCTAACCTTTTGGGTAGCAAACATAGTACTTCACCATCTAGGTCACTGCCTCTAGGTCACTAGGGTTTCCAAAAAAATAACGAATTTGTGTGTCATGAGGGCAACAGGCTCCCAGGCCCCAAACTGCGCAACTCAGCCTCCTTTGTCTCCTGAAAATCGGCGGATCTAGTCCTTGGCCTTCTGCCGGATGTGGTGTCCCAGGACCCCAGTGGAAAACCCTTGCAACCCAGGCTCTTGGCTTGCACCGTCTTCTCCCCGGATGGGTTATCACAGGCGAGGTGGCCTTCCCTGCAGCTAGCTGGCAGAGATCGCAGTGACAGTTGCGGGTTACGTTTTCGGGCGCAGCACAGCAGCCGTTCGCCTAGGAACTCTGAACTCTGCAAACTCAGGCTTTTGCTCAACAGTCAAATCCCATATGGTCCTATTTCATAGAAAGTACTGCGGTAGTTAAGACATACGTTTGTACTCTGCACATCTTACAAAATTGGAAACTTCCTTAGATAATATCTTTGTGTGTGTGGTAAAAATGGCTGTATCATTTTGATGCTTAAAATGAGAGGTTTTTTTCCCATTTGCTATGCTATTAATTACTAATTCATCCAAACTGGAGGCAGGACTGCAGATTTCTAGTCCATTCCTGCATCATATCCGTGACAGTCCACTTTGCAATGTTATCAGGAAAACCTGGCTGTAGATTTGTGCTGCCTGTCACTACTAAGCCAATTACGAGGAGCCAAGTATTGCATTTTTAATAAGTGCTTGATTCCGATTACTGGCAAGCTGAGAAGACGATGGGCTAGCAACTTAAAAAAAACATGTTAACATCTTGGTTCAACTGGTGAGTTTTTTACAGAAGCATTTAGGGAAGGGGAGAGGGCAAGCAGAGGGGTGCATGCAGGCAGGTGTTCAGAGGACGAGAGGCTGGTTAAGACACTTTCTTTGCCGCAAGGCGAGTTGTTCTTGGGGTCTAAATGCTGCTTACGTTTCTCAGAAACAGTGGGCTGCAAACCGACATCACTCTGCCCTGTTATCAGTCAAGAATAGGCTGGAACAGAGAAAACACCTCAAAACTTCGTAAGTATTGTTCAGAAAGGAGTGCTACAATTTTCTTTCTGTGTGAGCACTGCTTGGGAGAAAGGAGATTTTAGCATCAAGAAGACGCTAGCTAAGAATTTTTCTACAGCTATTAACCCTATCAGTATGAAGCAAAATTAATTATCTTGACAAGTAATAAAGCATGTTCTTTAATTTTTACATGTTTTTCCTACTTTGATGTAGATAATCAATGTACTATTGTAATTGGAAAAAATAGAGAACTAAATCTTTAAAAAAGTAAAGACATTTTTCAGAGCCAGCAACTGAAGCCAAGCCAAAGCCAAGTGCCGTCAAGTCGGATCCGACCACCAACTAAGTCAAATGTAAAAATGTTAGCAGATAGGACAATGTAGAGGTCACTTTAAAGCAGATTCCCTGGGCAATCAATACAGACAACATTTGCCATAGATTGGTATCAGGCTAGAATCAGGACAGAAGACAAGCTGAAGCAAATGAATAGGAAGAATAGGAAGACAGGAAGCAGAGACAGAAAATGCAAGCTGCTCACTTAGAAGACTGACTGTGCTTTCTACCAGGGTGAAAAATTAAGAACTTTAGTAAATAATTTAAATAACAATGTCTAGACCCAAAAACCCAGAGTCATCGAGTTGATTCCTACTCATAGCGACCCTGTAGACAGAGTAGAATTGCCCCATAGAGTTTCCAAGAAGTACCTGTCGGATTTGAACTGCTGACCTTTTCGTTGGCAAATGCAGCACTTCACGACTTAGCCAGTTTCCACATAACTGTGTATTTAATAATAATTTAAATATTCCACTTAGCACATTGTAAAGCATCATTAGACATACTTCAAAATAAATATAATGGTCAGGAGACATAGAAAAAGTCACAGAGAAAATGTGTAAATTTGGCCAAAAAGAGCTCAAATTTCAAAACTCCAGTGAAGTTTCAGGGTTTGATTCTTAACTCTGGTATTTAATAGCCATCTGATATAACACAGCTAATGAACTCTTAAAGGCTCCAATTTTTTCAGGTCACAGTCGAGTGTAAGGCTATCTATTTCATGAGGTTATTATAAGGAATCATAGGAAATTACTTATTTAAAATATTTAACATATTACTTAGCACATAGGGCACAATACATGAAACGCCAACAATAAACATGGAAAAATTGTAAGAATATTTCACAAATTACTTTGAAATATAGATCGGTATTTAAATGTATTTTTTTGAGGGACTAATTCATATTCAGACTGCTGGGAAAACTGTGTAACTTAATGTTTTTAACTTATTATGAAGTTAGAAAAATAATTTAACTTCAAATTGTTTTATTCTGGATGGCAAACTCACTTTCTACTGACTTTAATTTTATGTTACCGTTTCTTCTTTAGAAAGTAGGAAGCCGTACATAATTCTTCATTTAGTAAAGGGTGATGTAACAGTTCTTTGCTTACCGTGTCCAAACTAAGCAATTTGAATCTCAGAGCTGTTAACCACCTGTAGGAGTCAAACAAGTAATAGAAATTACGAGAGCCAGAAATAATATTAAAAGCCCTTGGCCTCACCTGTTTTATCTTTCCAGTTAATTCAGAGGTATTATGTATTTTGGTTTTACATAAAAATTTAGATGTAAAATTACTACCAATTTTCTTAAGAATACTTATTTCCCATACATTTATTCAAATGTGTGTTTTGTTTGTCATATGTTCAGAAAATTGCTGATTTGAGACTACTGAGTCTGTCAACATAATTCAGTTAACATGGATAATGTGTATTAAAGTCAAGTTTTATAGAACATTTTGACTAATATCCTCACTGCTGTTGAGTCATTCTGACTCATGGCGACCCCAGAGGTCAGAGTAGAACTGCCTCATAGAGTTTCCAAGGAGCACTTGGTGGATTTGAACTGCCAACATTTTGATTAGCAGATGTAACCCTTAACCCACTACACTGCTACTACCTACGACCTACTACCGCACTACCACCCTGATTCAGGGTTTGCTGAATCTAATATAGAAAAAAGTAAATGCTTAGTTTTCCATTTATTTTTATCAAGTTCAGTTATCTTCCTCTATCTCACAACAGAAAAATTATTTCATGTTGACATTGTTTTGTTAATTTTATTCTGTTGTATGAAATATGCTAATTTTTTTGATTGTGATAAAACAATTTTAGAACTCTTACAGTAAATTCATAAAATAATTTACATGTGTGTAGATATCTGAAAACATAATGCGAAAAAATATACAATATTTTGTCATTCTAAACATTTAATATGTAGATCCAAAAATGCAAGTTTATTTAGAATTTTATAAACAAGTCATTTAATGTCCAAAACTTGAAGTTTTTTGGCTTTTCTTCTATGAAGGAAACAAATATATTAGATCTATATATTGTTGATATTATTTTATGGCTCAGTGGTTAACAGCTTGGCAGCTAACCAAAAGGTCTGAAGTTCAAATTCACCAGCTACTCTAGAGGAGAAAAGACCTGGGCTCTGCTCCCAGAAAACTTAAAAAGCCTTGGAAACCTGGAGAGTTCTACTCTGTCCTTCAGGGTGACTATGAGTTGGGATTGCCTCAACGGCAACAAGATTACCACATTTCTGTTAATTCTTAAACTGTGATTAATAAATACGAGTTTGGAATGAAGTGCAAGCTTAAAATCAACATACTGGCATGTGAATATGAATTACTGTTTGTACTCATTTTTAGTAAAATCTACATGGTATCATTAAAAATGTTCACTATTTCAAGTACTAAATTTCATTTTAAAAATCAGACTTTATGTAGGACTATTGAAGCATAAAATGTGCAGTGGAAAGTGTTCGGTTTAAATGTAATTATGAAGGTTCCCAACTTTTACAAGCGTTAATACATTTAGCAGTTATACAACTTTAGTTTTCAGAGTGTTGTTAATCAAAAAAAGATATAACACTTGTCAAACTAATTGAGCAAAACTGTAGACTAATGTGGATGCATCTTCTTCTCTGAAAACTTATAAATGGTTACTTTCCTGGAGCATCAGAAAATTAAATTTGAGTTAAACCATGATTAATTGATTCAGGAGTGTTCTTGTTAATTAATTACATTCAACAAGGATCTGTCAATACCATTTGCTTTCCATTGTCAAATTAAATAAAATATAATGGATACAGGTGCACTGTATGGATACAAGTGTATAAAATGAAACTACTGAGTGAAGAATTCAAATAAAAATACGTACAATGGTGAAGTAAAAATAAACATGGTACTATAATAGAGTGAAAGTGACTGTCTTCAGGGTGCTGAAAAGTCAAACAAATCTGATTATAATTTAAATGGTCCACTTGTTGCTAGGTGTTGTAAGTAAGCTCGGCTCCAAATCATAGCAATGCTCTGTACAGCAAAGTGAAACCCTGCCTGGTCCAGCAGCATCCTCACAATTGTTGCTTTGTTTGAGTCCACTGTTGCAGCAACTGTGCCAATCTAATCTCTAGGAGGGTCTTCTTCTTTTTTGCCAACCCTCTACTTTATCAAACATGAAGTCCTTCTCCAGGCACTAGTTCCCCCTGATAACATGTCCCCAGTAATACTTCATAAAATGTAGGATGAAGAGGCATAGAGAAGTCCACAGAGGAATGCAAAAACTGGGCCCAACTGAGCTAAAACTTCAAAAGCTTAATGAGGTATTACACAGAATAATGTTAATAGACAATTATCAACCATAATTTATTACTCAGAAACTGCATAATTATGGGGAAGTTAACATATCATTCCATTAGAATTTTCCATTTCCTGATTTCACAGTTCTCAAAGGACACATACTCACGTTATGAATACATACATTATTTCATTTTTTAAAAAATTAAATAAAAAATGAAAATGTACATACTCTGTGCTTACAACACTGGGTTAAGAGAGGAGGAGTACACAAATTGTGTCCAAGCCCCATTAATATTGGCCTTCTTACTAATGTGTATTGTCACCCATTTCACCCAACCAAATTTCTATCCACTATGAAATCTAAACTGTCCTTGTCATTGCCCTCCCACTCTTCCCACCTTTGTAGCCATCAGAGTCTCTTGTTGTGTATGAGTATGCTTTTAAGTTGTGATCGTAGGGGTCTCATATAATAATTGTCCTTCTGTCGCTGACTAATTTGACTCAACATAAGGTCCTACAGTTGAGACCAAATTGAGAGATATTTCCTGCTATCATGATTGTTCTTTATCAATGTATAGTATTCCATTGAGTACATACACCAAAGTTTACCCACTCATTCCTCTGTTGTTGGGTGTCTGAGTTGATTCCAACTTTTCGCCATTGTGGACTGTGCGGTGATGAACGTTCATGTGCGTATAACAGTTGGTGTGAATGGTCTTGATTCTGTAGGATATATTCCAAGCAGAGGAATTACTGGGTAAAATGGTATATCTATATCCATTATTTTAAGGTAAGGCCAAATTGCTTTCCAAAGAGGTTGCACCAATCTGTAATCCCACCAAAAGTGTAGGAGAGTTCCAATCTCTTCACAACCTCTCCAACATTTATTGTTTTACGTTTTTTGGATCATGACCAATCTTGTTGGGGTGAGATGGTATCTTATTGTCATTTTGATTTGAATTTCTTTAATAATTAATGATCGTGAGCATGTCCACATGTATTTTTTGGTTGCCTGGATCTCTTCTTTAGAGAACAAATACTGACAACACTGAAAAATGAAATTGATCATTCCACAATAATAGTTGGGGACTTTAACACTCCCCTTTCAGTTGAGGATACATCATCCAGAAAAAAGCTTAGTAAAGATACAGAAGATCTTATTACAACAATCAACCAACTTGACCTTATCAACATACACAGATCTTTTCATCCATCAACAGATAAATACATCTTCTTCTCCAAAGCACATGGAACATTCTCCAGAATAGACCATATGTTAGGTCATAAAACAATTCTCCATAAAATCCAAACCACTGATTTATTGCAAAGTACCTTCTCGGACTACAGAATTATAACAGTTGAAATCAATAACAGAAAATTCATAGGTAAAAATTCCAACTTGTGGAAACTGAACAACACTTTACTCATAAAGCCTTGGGTTATAAAAGAAATTAAAGACACATTAAAGAAATTTATGGATTCAAATGAGAATGAAAATACATCCTACCAGAATTTATGGGATACAGCAAAAGCAGTGCTCAGAGGTCAGTTTATCTCCATAAATGCACGCTTCTGGAAAGAAGAAAGAGTACAGGTTAAAGAATTAACCTCACAACTTGAACAAGTAGAAAGAGAGTAACAAAGAAACCCCTCAGGCATGAGAAGAAAACAGATTATAAAGATTAGAGCAGAACTAAATGAATTAGACAATAAAAAAACAATTGAAAAATTTAACAAAATCAAAAGCTGGTTCTTCCAAAAGATCAACAAAATTGGTAAACCATTGGCTAAACTTACAAAAGAAAAACAACAGGAGATACAAATAACCCAATTAAGAAATGAGTTGGGAGATATTACAACAGATCTAACTGAAATAAAATACATCATAATAGAATACTATGAAAAACTAGACTCTGACAGGTTTGAAAACTTGGGGGAATGGACAAATTTCTAGATTCATATAACTCACCAAGACTATCAAAAGGAGAAATAGATCGACTTAATAAATCTATCACAAAGGAAGAGATTGAGAAAGTCATCAAAAATCTACCAACCAAAAAAAGTCCTAGCCCAGACGGCTTCACCAGAGAATTCTATCAAACTTTTAGAGAAGAATTAACTCCAACACTAATGAGGCTATTTCACACCATAGAAAGAGTTGAAATAGTTCCAAATTCATTCTATGAAGCCAGCATAACCCTGATACCAAAACCAGGGAAAGATCCCACAAAAAAGAAAATTATAGACCAATATCACTCATGAATCTAGATGCAAAAATCTTCAACAAAATTCTATCAAACAGAATTCAACAGCATATAAAATATAATGATTCATCATGATCAAGTTGGTTTCATTTCAGAGATGCAAGGCTGGTTCAGCATTAGAAAAACAATTAATGTAATCAACCATATTAATAACACAAAAGATAAAAATCACTGATTTTGTCAGTTGATGTAGAAAAGGCATTTGACAAAGCTCAACATCCATTCATGCTTAAAACTCTCAGAAAAATAGGAATAAAGGGGAAATTCATCAATATAATCAGTACCATCTATGCCAGGCCAACTGCTTTCATCATCCTGAATGGTGAAAGACTGAAAGAATTCCTTTAAGAGCAGGAACTAGACAAAGATGGCCGCTCTCACCACTTTTATTCAACATTGTGCTAGAAGTTCTAGCCAGAGCAATTAGACAAGTCAAAGAAATAAAGAGCATCTGTATTGGCAATGAAGAAGTAAAGATTTCCCTCTTTGCAGATGATATGATTGTTTATACAGAGAATCCAAAGAAATCCATCAGTAAACTATTAGAGCTAATAGAAGAATTCAGCAACGTATCGGGATACAAGATAAACATAACTAAATCAATAGGATTCCTTTATACCAACAGTGAAATTATTAAAGAAGACATCACCAAATCAATTCCATTTACTATAGCCCCCAAGAAGATAAAATATCTAGGAATAGATCTAACTAAAGAAATAAGAAATCTTTACAGAGAAAACTATGAAACCTTACTACAAGAAACTAGTAAAGACTTACATAAGTCGAGTAATCTGTCCTGCTCATGGATAGGAAGACTCAATATTGTGAAAATGTCTATTTTGCCCAAAGCAATCTGCTTATATAATGCAATCCCAGTACAAATTCCAGTGACATTTTTTAATGAGATAGAGAAACAAATTATCAGCTTTATTTGGAAAGGGAAGAAGCCCCGAATAAGTAAAGCGCTACTGAGAAAGAAGAACACACTGGGAGGCCTCTCACTTCCTGACTTTAAAGCGTATTACACTGCCACAGTAGTCAAAACAGCCTGATATTGGTACAAAAGGAGACATACAGACCAATAGAACAAAGTCAAGACCCTAGAGATGCCATCACCCTCCTATGAACAGCTGATATTTGACAAAAGTCCTAAGAATTTGAACTGGGGTCAGAATAGTCTCTTTAACAAATGGTGCTGGCATAATTGGATATCCATCTGCAAAAAATTGAAACAAGATCCACATCTCACACCTTATACAAAAATCAACTCAAATTGGATAAAAGACCTAAATATAAAAGCTAGAATGATAAACCTCATCCAAGATAAAATAGAGTCAACAATGAACGTTTTAATACGCAGTATAGACAGACTTCAAAATCTGACAAACAAAACACATTCATCAGAAGAGAAAATAGATAAATGGGAATTAATAAGAATCAAACACTTCTGCTCATCCAAAGACTGCACCAAAAGAATTAAAAGACCACCTACAGAATGGGAAAAAATATTTGGCAACTCTATGTTAGACTGACGCCTGATCTCCGTAATCTATAAAGTTCTACAAAATATTAATAAGAAAAAGACAAATAATCCAATGAAGCGATGGGCAAAGGAGATGGACAGACATTATTTCGTTTTTAAATAGCATATTCTCTCAACTCAGTAAAAACTAGTATCTTACCAAAACTGATATGAGATTTTTAATTTACTTAAGAAAATAATCTAAAGATGAAACAACATACACATAAAAACTACAATTTTAAATAATAATATTAACTTATTTGAATTATGATTGTCAAACAACCAAGATAGTAACTAACTAAATAATTACTGAAACTCTAGTGTGCAAGAAAGACCACAGGCAATTACTAGGAAGTTTGTGAACAACTTAGACTAAATAAATGCTTTAGCATTTAAAAACCTATCTTTAATTCTATTTCTGATAGTCTTAAACTAATCTGGAAACCCCTGAGGCATAGTGTTTTAAGTTTTACATCTGCTAACCAGAGGGTCGGCAGTTCAAATCCACCAAGTGCTCCCTGGAAACCCTGTCCTGTGCAGTCGCTATGAGTCAGAATCAATTTGACAGCAATAGGTTTGGTTTTCATTAGCTAATCTAGCTTCAGTTTGAATTTCTCAGTGTAATATGCTGCAAGATAAAATTTAAGAACAAGCTTGTCTGGTGATTCTTTGTAATTAGAAATATACACACTAGCTAACCATTATGTTTTTATTTTTATCTTTAAGTTCTATACAGAGTACAGTCTTTAAAAGGTATAGAAAATTTAACTGTTAGAAAACTTAACTAGCTAAAGATTAGTTGAAAATATAAATTCACCTTTAAAAAATGACTGATACTTTATGTGAAAAACAACCTAACGTTTAAAAAATCACTGGTAAAAACTAAACACTTGAAGCAACAGAGTAGCAGGTGTGGTATCCGGAGATCATGGTTTCAGACAACATCTATGTGAACTGACGTAACAAAGTCTATTAAGAAAAAGTTCTTAACTGTATTTTGGTGTGTGGCATCCAAAGTCTTAAAAGCCAGCAAGCAGCCATCTAAATTAAATCTACTGTCTCCAACTATCATGAATTGAATTGTATTCCTACCTTCCCCCAGATATCTATGTAGCAGTTTAGGTACGCTATAATCCCCAGTGGCTAAATGCAACATCTGCTAACCAAAAGGTCAGTAGCTCATATCCACCAGGGGTTCCTTGTGAAGTTTATGGAACAGTTCTACTCTGACCCTAGGGTGGAGTCAGACAGACTCAATGGCAGTGGGTTTGGTTTTGGTTTGTAGTTCCTGGTATTGTGTGATGTTCCTCCGTGTTGTAAGTCTTGCCTCTGTGATGTTAATCAGAGAGGATGGGCAGCAGTTGCGTCGGTGGGGCAGGACTCAATGTCTATGATTGTTTTTTGCCTTGAGGCAATCTCTTGTGACATAAAGGAAGCTAGAGAGACATTTGGAGAAGATATCACCAAGGAGCCATACTAGAAGCTTGAACTCGTCCTTTGGAAAGGACTAGGATCCCTGAACCTCAGGAGCTTCTAGTCCAGGGGAAGACAGAAACAAAGAGCTTTCACGCAGTACAGCAAAGAAAACCATTCCCTGGAGCTAACACCTTGGATTTGGACTTTTAGTATACTAGACTAGGATGAAATAAAATTTCCCTTTTTAAAGCCATTCACTTGTGGTATCTCTAGATGACTAAGACACCTATTCACATGGAGCAAGGGAAAATGACGAACACCAAAGACATAAAGAAAGTCTAAGCCCAAGAGGCAGAAAAAAACAAACCAAACCCACTGTCACTGAGTTGATTCCAACTCATAGTGACCTTATCTGACAGACTTGACAAGATGTTGTCAAGATGCTGTTATAAGATGCTGTCGTACTGAATTTGAACTCTTAGCGTACTGAACCATAACAATTTTTCATATTGAATTTTTACTTTTAACCTACTGGACTGTGACACAATAAAATTTCTCTTTTTAAAGCCATACACTTGTGTCAATTCTGTTACAGCAGCACTAGATGACTAAGACATTGCTGAAAAGTGTGGTTCTTGCATTAAGTAGATAACCAAAAACCAAAACCAAATCCACTTCTGGAGAGTCAATTCCAATTCATAGCGACCCTATAGGACAGAGTAGAATTGCTCCATACAGTTTCCAAGGAACATCTCAGTGATTTAACTGCTGATTTTTTGGTTAGCAGATGTAGCACTTAACTGTTCAAACAGCAGGCTTAAGCAGATACTTGAGACTAACTTGGCAGTTCCTGTCCATAGGCAGCATAAGAAGGCAGAAGGGGACAGGAGCTGGTTGAATGTCACAGGAAATACAGAATGGAGAGGATGAGTGACCTGTCAAATTGTGAGGGGAGCAACCAGGGTCACATAACAGCGTGTACGTGTTTTTTGTATGAGAAATTGTCTTAAATTGTAAACTTTTACTTAAAACACAATAAAAATAAAAGAAACAAATAATTAATAGTTTTATTTATTAGTTTTAAAGAAATCTATATTAGGTATTTTCATTTCAATCTTTATAGGTAACATCGTTATTCCTGTTCTTCAAATACATATTCTGTAAAAACTTACATAAAAGAAAGATTTTTTTTAACTTTCCTCAAAATTTCATAGGATACTTAGTAACCACTTGTTATGTCTTCAAGTATTGCTTTGGACACTTGTACCCTGGGATCTACTGAGTTGGTCCTAATTTTCTTCATTTAATCTGCTAGAAGGGCTAGCTACACCAGAAGCAGAAATTATCTGCAATGTATTCTACTAAACAATAGATGGATTTGCAATTGCTATTCAAATTAAGTGTGATTGTTTTGGAGCTGAGTTGAGCTAAACCAGAGAGACTTGAGATTTAGCTCAATCAGCCGAGTAGCCAAATAAGACAACACAACTGAAAGTAACACTCAAGCCATTAGTCAACTACCATGATAATACTTCTAGCAGGTCAAATCCACAGAAGGTTCTGGCTCCCATTCTGCCCCATATTTCCCTGGGAACAGCATCCAGGCAACAGTAAGGTAGATCATCACAGAAATATGGACCCCTCTCTCCATCCAGCAAGCTGTGAACAAAAAGATTCTTCAATTTTATGGGCCCCAGGGACTGGGAGATAGAATTGGGAGAAGGGTTAGGAGTGTGGAAAAAGACTGAGTGTTGAGTCAGAACTGGGACAAGTACCATCAAGTTTCTCCCTCTATTTCCCCTGACAAGGAGTCTTCAGTAGAGGAGCCCATAGGAGACTTCTGCTTTATCCCACCTGTAAAAAAGGCTTGTGAGGAGGTACTCAAATTAAGAAGGAAGATTTGTGAGGGTGCTTGGCTTGCCAGGGCAGTGGAGGGAGAGCCTTAATCCTTGAGAGCAACTCTTCTCAGAGATTGCAGTGTGGAAGATAACTTTTCCCCTGAGGTCTGCTGTATCAATCCTTAGCAATTGCCTATGTTTAGGTCAGAAAAAAACACACTTAAGTTTTTAGCTAGGAGTCAGATTCTCCAGAAATAAAATTATTGAGTATATTTCTTAGAGCAAAATAATATAAAACATAGAATATGTAAATTTTAGGTGCATTTGTTTCACACGTTAAAAATTGTGTTAGATAAGCTTCATTAGCAAATTCCCATGTAGAGTATTTATAATGAGTACAACAGAAAAATAACAAATGGATGAATAAAAATAAGTTCATACTAAAAATAAGTAATAATAATAGCCCCCCAAAAAATATCAAATCACAAAGTGTATATACTTGACATGAATATATGGGAACTCAAAACCAAAAAACCAAACCTGTTGCTGCATTTCCAACTCAAGCAATCTTACAGGACAGAATAGAACTGCCCCATAGAGTCTCTAAGGAATGACTGATGGATTTGACGTACTAACTTTCTGGTTAGTAAACATAGCATTTATCTACTATACCACCAGGATTTCCATATATGAACTAGAATTTGTATTATTATTCAAAAATCAAGTAAAACCACCTATACAGGAATTACTTGCATGTATGATACAGATATACATATATATATAAGTGTATCTTTATGTATACACATAAATACACACAGTTAAACCAGTGGCTGTCAAGTGAATTCTAACTCATTGTAAGCTTATGTTTGTCACAGTAGAACTGTGTTCTCTATAGAGTTTTCAGTGGCTGATTTCCTAGAAATAGACTGATAGACTTTTCTTCTGAGATACCTCTGTGTGGAATCAAACCTCTGTTCTTTCAGTTAGCAACTGAGCTGATTAACCACTTATGCCACCTAGGTACTACATATACATGTGCTGTGGTTGTTATTAGTAGTTCTCTACTTGATCGTGACTCAGTGAAGTTGACTCAGACTCGTGGTGATTGTATCTGTTGTCAGAGTAGAGTTACACTCCATAGGATGTTCAATGCTGTGGCTTTTCAGAAGTATATTATCCAAGGTATCTCTGGGTAGGTTCAAATTGTCAGCCTTTCACTTACTGATCCAGTGCTTAGCTGTGTCACCAAGAGAATCCTCACACATAAGTGTTATCGTTGTTGTGTGCCAACAAGTGTATTCTAATGCCTCGTGACCCTGTATGACAAAGTAGATCTGTTCCATAGGTAGCATAGTCGTTAAGAGCTAAGGCTGCCAACCCAAAGCCTGGCAATTCAAATTCACCAGCAACTCCTCTGAAATCCCATGGGACAGTTCTACTCTGTCCTATAGGTCACTAAGAATCAGATTCGGTTTGATGGCAACAGATTTCTTTTTTTTTTAATATATAAGCATACACAAATAGTATGTACATACATATAAATCTATACATCTGTAGTTTTTTGTGTGTTCATATATAAACACACATGAATTCTATTCACATATAGTTCTTTGTGAGACTTTTGACACATATTGATATTTAGTTTTAAAATTAATATTTAATTTTGTAGGATATTTTGTACCACAATATTTGTTAATTTATACAATGCTTGTAACAGAAAGATGGTATATAAACTGTTATGACTGCATTCTACTTTCTCCAAATTGTGAAGAAATAATAAAAAAACTGACAGTTTAAAACCCTGTAAAACTGGGCACTTTTCTCTTTCTTCAAATTTAAATAAAGTGAATAACTAACAGCCCTACAAATCTTTGAGATTTTCAATATTACTTACATACTTTGCTATTATAATGATCTACCTTGTTTCAAGAAAGATATTTTGTGATTAAAGAGTGCTTATCCAGAGAAAATTATATGTGATGTGTATTATACACACAAACGCAAGTGTGTGTATTATTTATTTACATAAACAAAGCTAGTTTGCTGTCATTTTATTGCTGAAATTGTCAAGAAAAAATTTTTATATAAATAGTTTAAAGCAAATATTTAAAAAAACATAAAAGCAATTGAACAATTTACTGAGAAAAAAAAGAGAAGTATTCCTTCATTCAACAGCCATTTATCAAATTTTAGATAGGTAGTTTATTGTTGTACTTTAATCAAATAGATATAACAATGAAAAATTGTCTGATGTGTTCAATTTGTGAGTCTTTACAGTTTAATCTTTAAGAATTGAATGATCTCATAGTGTTGATATAATCTTATAAGAAACTGGAAGACATTTAAGACACATTTATCTGATTCATACACGTAATTTGATTTTTTCATGATATTTCAGCTGAAAATTGTTTAAAGGTTATTTTATGTATGGTAGTTCAGATGTTTCCAGTGATGTTATCTCAGTGCCAACACAGAGTATGAAACATGAGGAAGTTTTAAGTTTTGAATTTCTGAAGTATAAAGATTTTGGCTTAAAAAGCTAATCACTTTTACTCTGGAGTTATTTTAAAATGCTACTTTTATTTATGTTTTTAGGAAGTTTTCTTTCTAGGGTATATTAGTTGTAGTAGATGACTAAAGGGTCCTCTTGGCACAAAGATAAAGCGACTGGCTGCTAATCGAAAGGTCAGTAGTTTGATCCCATTCAAGGGCTCCCCAGGTAAGAAGACCTGGCAATCCACTGGCTTAAAGATTAAAAAAAAAAAGAACAAACGCATTGACCTTGAGTGGATTCCAACTCATAGAGACTCTAGGACAGAGTGGCACTGGCTCGTAGAGTTCCCAAGGAGCACCCGGTGGATTCAAACCACCAGTCTTTTGGTTAACAGCTGTTAGGGGTTATCACTTAACCACCATGGCACCAGGGTTTCCAAGATCAAAGACTACAGCCTTGGAAATTCTATGGGACAGTCCTGCTTTGCCATATAGAGTTGCTTTGAGTCAGACTTGACTTGACCACACACAGCAACAATAACAGATGATGAGAAATAGCGAATAATTTTATTACAACTTAGTCTTAAATTCATTCATCAATTAGAATTCACATACTTAGAATATAAACAACTTGCTTCCTAGATATTATTAGTCTTACATGTGATATTATGGTTGCTAATTACATCTTTTACTTCCTGTTAAGCAACTATTATCTTAATGGATGTAAACAACTGACCATCTCAATTTTTTACTTATGCAAAATGAGATTTTTCAAAAAAATACTACCAAAGTTAATTTTTCAACCGTAATTTGTAAAAATGAATGAATAATGCATTTTAATTTGCATAATTACGTAATAAAAACTCTTATATGCTTTTAAGTTTGGGCATAAAGATGTTGAATACAGTTACCCACAAGAAATGAATGCAAATTTATTTCTGTGCTGCTTAATCAAGCAAAGTAAAGAAATAGAGAAAATATTTTTCTTGCTTATAATAATTTTTTAATGTTAGTTTTAAAAATTAAATTGCAACTAAGTTTATCAATGAGATTTGTCTAGTTTATGGCTGTTATGAAAATAAACTTAAAAAACTTGCAAGTTGTGGGAAGCATCAAATGTTAATTCACACCCATTTTAAATGCATACTGTGTGTCTTCCCTTCCATGGCCTGTGTTACCTGTCCTCAAGCTGGAGTCCATGCTAACGAAGAAGGCACCATTTGAAATGCTGCAGGTTCCCATGAAGATGAATGTAAAAAGGAGAGATAATTGCAAACCATTCTTTGGCTCTTAAAATCTCTACTCTGTCCCTTCACATCTTATGAAACCAGTTGTCTCAGTTATCTGGTACTGTTCCAACGGAAATACCACGAGAGTGGAAGGCTTTAGAAGAGGAATTTATTGTCACAGTCCAGTAAGCTACGAATCCAAACTCAGTATGAAAAATTACCACAGTCCAGTAGACTAAGTCCCAATTCAATGAGAGTATCCTGGCACAGGTACCTCAGGTCTAGAGGAAACATGCTACTCTTTTGGTGATCTGAGGTTCCCAATTTTCTCTGCTCACTTCTCTCCCTTATATGCCACAAGTGTGAGTCCTACCTCACCAACACAACTGCTGCCCATTCTCCCTCATCAGCATCACGGTGGCGGGATTCACAACACACGGGATGGATCACTCCATATTGGGACTCACGGCTGAGCCAAACCAATGCTCACCTTTTGGGGGGATACACACACAATGCATTACACCAGTGGGCCTCAAATTGTGTTCCCCTGATCAGAGGCATCAAAATGACCTACGAACTTGGTAAAATTACATGTTTTTCATGTTTACCCCAGATCAACTGAATCTTTAATTTTGGTGGTTGGGTGATACAGCCAACCTACACTTTAATAACAATCTCTACTGTAGATTCTGGTGCACTGTAAATTTTGAGTATCGGTGCATTTGACTAATGTTGTCCTATGGCAAACTTAACTTCCGAGAAGTGAGAATATACAATCTTCACATGCGCTCTGAGGAAGACCCAAAACATTTGGTGGTTAGCAATAGTGACAATATGATTTAAAATATGAGGGAAATACAGCTGTAATTGAGGCATAGCCAATTCTTTTCTTTAAGATTACTGTTTAATAATTTTATTGCATATACATTGTAATTGAAATTTTGAATGACAAGTATAGGGTATAAAACTTATCCCTTGAAGTTCACATACAACTGGACGGGCAGATTTTTGACTCAGTTGGTAAGTATCAACAAGAAGTAGCTTATGTTGCCGCATAGCCTCACCAATCCATTGGGATGAGCTTGTTGGTTGGAGCTCTGCTTTGAACATTCTTAGAATAGCACCAAGTACGTTATTAAAGAATATTACGATTGATCCATTTAAGAATGTACACCTTGAAGGGCTGAGAAAAGTATGCCTAAGGACATGTCTTTGCTATTACTGATTAATCTTTTTTTTTTTAATTATAAGAACAAACAATATATAAAAGAGTAAGAACTGTAATGGGTGTTTTTGTAAGGATACTTTATACAGCTCTTGTAGAAAAGAGGTTCAGAAATTATGACTGGTGACAGAAACATACTTCCTTGTGGCAAAATAAATAAATAAATTTTAAAAACCCACTGCCATAGAATTGATTCGGATTCACGGTGACCCTGTAGAACATAGTAGAACAGCCCTGTAGAATTTCCAACGAGCATCTGGAGATTCAAACTGTGGATTCTGGTTAGCAGCCTTAGCACATAAGCACTACACACTAGGGTTTCCTTTTCCTCTGTAGAGGAGCCGTTTTCCTCCTGTATAACGCAGTTTTCTTTCTTTCTTTCTCTCTTTCTCTCTCTCTTCCTTTCTTTCTTTCTTTCTTTCTCTCTTTCTCTCTTTCTCTCTTTCTCGCTTTCTCTCTTTCTCTCTTTCTCTCTTTCTTTCTCTCTTTCTCTCTTTCTCTCTTTCTCTCTCTCTCTTTCTCTCTCTCTTTCTCTCTTTCTCTCTCTCTTTCTCTCTTTCTCTCTTTCTCTCTTTCTTTCTCTCTCTCTCTCTTTCTTTCTTTCTCTCTCTCTTTCTCTCTTTCTTTCTTTCTTTCTTTCTTTCTCTCTCTCTCTCTTTCTTTCTCTCTTTCTTTCTTTCTCTCTCTCTTTCTCTCTTTCTTTCTCTCTCTTTCTTTCTCTCTTTCTTTCTTTCTTTCTTTCTTTCTTTCTTTCTTTCTTTCTTTCTTTTCTTTCTTTTCTTTCTTTCCTTTTTACCTTCTTAACAAAAGGAACAAACACTTCTTTACAACTGAATGCATTTTCCTTCTTTTCCTAAGTGCAATATAGCGTGTATTACTACTTGCTTTCTCCTTGTGTCTGTCTAAAGGAAATAACTTCTTTCCCTTCTGCTGCTTCCTTCTAACTGTTTTCCTCCTCCTTTTGGCTATACAGCCTCCTGGGTGAGACTTCATAATGTATACCTTCAACCCACTATCATTTTCTTGAAATCAATTTTATAAAGTTGACCTAATTTAATAAATAGATGCCCTCGGTAAGTTTATACTTTAGCCTACATAATTAAATGAACAGTATCTGATGTTGAATGAGGTTTAACAACAAAGTTTACTATCCTAGAAAAATATGCTACATATGTCAGTGCTCGATATCACTATGGTCATCTTTGAAGTACTTCCCTTAGGGAGCAATCCACCTACACCAGTGCCTAGTCTACTCTCCAAAGCAATTTTGGAACTCTTTCTGAAATGGCCATCAGAACCATAGCCATATTACCCTTGATGTCTGAAAGCCATCAAAATGTCTTCTTTTCAAGATTTTCTTTATCTTCAGGTTAAGAAAAAGGTCACTGGGGGCTAGATCAGGTAAGTAGGGAGAAGGTTCCAATTCAGTTACTTGTTCACCAGCTAAAAACCCTCCCTCACAGACAACTAGACAATGAAGTTCCTGAACTTGCCACCTTGCCGTTGTGCACACTAGCCATTCCAGAAAGGGTTCTCAAATTGCTTTGAACGGTGGACTAGGCACTGACACTGATGAATAGCTGCCTAAGGAGGGTACTTCAAAGGTGACCATAGTGATAATCAGCAACAAGTATGTAGCCTGTGGAACAATTAAATTTGCAGACTTAATTGTGGGATCTCTATGTTTGAATTTAGTCTCTCAGATTCAATAATGTGCATGGCTGTAAAAGGCTTATACTCATATAGATTCAAATAATGAAGAATAATTAAATTAATTTTTTATTGATAATGGAATAAATTTGCAAATTCACAACAGGAGAATGGATAGTTCTATTTATGCAACTTTCTTAGTGATCAGAGTTTTCAAAAGAAGTATGTCATATCGTAATCTAAGAGACGTTTGGGCTGTAACTTTAGTTTTTGAATTTTGATGCCTCCTTACTAAATTTCAAAGGAAACATTTAAGCAAAGTTCTAACAAATATTCAGTTAATGTCCTACAGTAGAAAATTCAAAGTAAAAGTCAAAATGAATATGATAAATTGGGAGAATCTATTTGAGGGGAGTTTTAAGAGAAGCTATGAATAACCCTGGCCTTGGAAGAAAGTCTATCAATCTACTTCTAAAAAAATCAGACATTGGAAATCCTATGGAGTAGAATTCTGTTCTGACATATACGAGGTCGTCATGAACTAAAATCTACATGACAGCAACTGGTGGTGATTACTCTAACGTTGACTCTTGATGTTCTTTTCTGAAATCATCTGGTATCTTGAATTTCTAGACATAAAGTTCTAAACAAATAAGTTAAAATTATCTTCTAATGTGATTTTTTTTCCATTATTTTAGTTTAAAGACAGTTTCTTGAAAGCATAATGAATATAATTGTTAGTTATATTTTGGGAAATTGATCTAGAATATGCATTCCAATCTATGTAGTTTTCTTTTAACTGACCATGTTTTACAGAATATTTGAATACAGTCATTATCTGTTATATTTAGTTTCCAAAGAGATTTGATATGTGTGTGTGTTATTTTTTTTCTCAGCATTATTAAAAATATAGTGTTTACATCATGATGATTTCTATAAGAATCCAAACTTATATACTACTCAGTGTATGCATCATCATCTGGGCATGCTTTCACTAAACAACCAGCACTTCTTTTGTTTTACTTTCTATATTTACCTCTGAAATTCATAAAGCTCTGGTTCAATTTACTTGTTGGTTGCTGTCTGCTATTTACATACCAACTTATATGGCAATAAAAATTATAAGTATTCAATTTCAGCCTAACTTCTCAGCAAGGCATTTGCAAGTGTACTCTGTCTTCACAAAAGAGTATTTACAAAGTGTTTATTGCATGCTGTTACAGTATTCGTAGTGAACTATTAATGTTTTCCAGGGTGTTAAACATCATCACCCATATCAGAAGACTTTATGTTCAGAGAACATAAAATCAGGACAAGATTTTATTTGTGTGCATTTAGTGACATGTCTGTCTCTGCATGTTGCTCTGATATTTTTTCAGCTAATGTTTTGTTCAGAGATAGATTTTTTCAGAAGAGGACTTATCATTGACAATATGTGCTCTTAGAAGCAAGGGTGGCTACAGTACATCTCATACGCTTTGGATATGTGGTCAGGAAGAAATCAGTCCCCGGAGAAGCACATTATGCTTGACAAAGATCAGTGAAAAAGAGGAAGACCTACAGCGCGATGGGATGACACAATGGCTGCAACAGTGATCACGAGCACAGCACAGGGGAAGGCAGTGTTTCCCTCTGTTGTACCTGGAGTCACAATGAGTTGAAACTGACTGAATAGCATCTAACAACAACACCATGAAAAATCAGTCTTTTTATGTATTGGTGATGCCTGTTTATTAGATATTGATACTAATGGAGAGTCTCAGTTAAATATTTTCTTCAAGCAATTTAAGCATGTACATACATGTATGTATATAGTCACCACCATTCTGTTATTCCATGTCTGTTTCTTTCTGACTCTTCCCCTACCTTTATCTCTTTTGACATTTCTTGATCTCTCTCTTTATGTCTGTATGGTCTATTAGGAGAAACTGAGGTCTAGATAAGTTGCTGGTATTTTCCTGCCTAGAAAAAAGGTCATGGCTTCATGGCACTGTCAAGGGAATAAATATTTTGTTCAGAGAGTGAAACACAAAAGTGAAACATAGGCCAGAGACAATCTGACTCTTGGGGACATCAGCTGAGCCACTAGAGCAGCCTGACAGTAATCTATATTTTCTTGAGAACTTGTCACTCACATTCCACAATAACTGATTTAAGTTGAGGGGGTGGGGCTATGACTTGTGATCAAAGCACAACTCCCAATAGAAGGGTATCATTTGGTAAGTAAATCTCAAGGTAGTTGTGACAATAATGTACTTAACAGCAGATTGTAAACTACAGATAGATCAGTTACATTAATAGATCTGAATATTAAATCTTCATATCTCTCACTATTTGTTTTATTTGTTTATTTTACACATTGCTATAGATTCAATTTGCAGTCTTTTTTTTTAAAGAAACTTCTACTTACTGACAAGATTCTGTGTTCTACAGTTGCATTTTTTACAGCTTCTTCTATTTTAACTGATTTTAATATATTTCTGAGGCTCAGATTTTTTTTTTTCCCTGTTAAGTGGGACACACATTACACAGGAGTTTGTGAAGATTCCTAAATTTGACAAATGTGCTTCTAATTGCTGTTATTTCACTGAAAGATTCATAGTTTTCCACAGAATTAGTTGGTGCTTTCAGCTTTATTTTGTACCTTCATTTACTTTTTTCATTTTTGTTTTTCTGACTAATTATATCAATATTTAAATCATTTGAATCCAATCTATCCTTTCTACACTTCATTTATGTAATATATACTCCTCCTTCTAAATACTATTGCTGCTTTAAATGGATGCTACACATTTTGATATTTGTTCTTTCCATGTTATTTGACTTTACCTAGTTTATTAATCCCTTTAGGGTATGTTCTGTCTCAAAAACTATTTAACCTTGTGGCTAACAGTCTCCAAAAAACAAATCTCAATTTTCTTGATACTTTTAAACTTCAGTGAACTCTACTTTAAAAAATGTTCTATGTGTTTGACTTGTTGGAATTGTTATAAAGCTATTTGTCTTTGAACAATTGGTAACTCAAAGAGAATACTTTTTCATGTACACTTAAAAATCATATGAATTCTTTGTTAACTGGAGGTAAGACTGACTGTTCATCTGGCCAGCTATATTAAATGTGTAAGTCAAATATTGTATATTCAATAGAACCAAGTATTTAGAATAATTTGAAAATTGTTATTCATAATTAATTTATAAAGTTATTTTGAAACATAGAAATGAAAAATTTGTAGCAATAGTGCAAGGATATACAAACAATAATTTGAACTAGAGGTGTAGAAATATACTCAAAGGAGCCTGAATTATGAAAACCGTGATAGTATTATTATTAAAAGGGAGTTCATGGTATTTTCAATAAATGGAACTGTGTCATGTGGATAGCCATATCACAGTTATAGTTTTCCCTGTGTTTTATGAAAGCTTTATTGTTTTACCTTTACATACTTAGGTATTCAGCCTATCGAGCATTTTAGAATTTACTTTTTTTATATTGTGAATTTGAGAATTAGAGACAGCCTACATTGTGAATAGTGTATTATATATTTTATATACAATATAGCATAATATAATGTATAATTCACATATACAAATAAATAAGTTCTAAAATGGTATATGGGCTAAATATCTAAGTAAGAAAAGATTAAACAATCAAGCTTTTACAAAACAGAGAGAGAAAATTATCATAGCCATCTTGAAATAGTCAAAAGTTTCTCAAAAAAAAAAAAAAAAGATGAGATAAACTACATGTCCATCAAAAGACACTGCTAGGTGAGGAGTTAAAAGAATCACATCAGGTGCTTCTAAAGAACACATTAGTAAGAAAAAGCAAGATAAATTAATATTAAAAGAGCAAAATGCTTGAACAGAATCTTGGTAAGATGTACAAATTGACCAGTACACATATGAAAAAGTACTTAACCACAGTGCTACAAACTCATTAAAACTTTCCATCTATAATTCCAAAGAAAGCCATTCACTGATGCCCCCATGAGCTGAGGAGATGCCATGAGAAGCTGTCAGCCTTTGAGATGTTCTGGCCTTAGTAGAGCCCTGCAGAAGCCTTGCTATGCTGCAGGAACTTGCTGAGTGAGGACACAAAATTGGGATGCAAAATCATCTGCCTCCAGCTGAAGGTGTTAACCAGTGCCCTTTACTGACAAAGTTTAACATCATATCAACTGGTAAAGAGAAAAAGTAAATTTAAATAGCTTGGATATGTTTTCATAGATCCAGCAAAACCTGTGAATTTGGAGCAGCCAGACAACGTATTTTGATAGCCAAAACAAGCAGATTACCTTTAACACTTAAAATACACATGATTTAGGGAATATAATAAATATTTCTACCTTCCTCTTTAATAATTCAAAGAATTTACAGAGCTTTAATATCAATTACTGCCTTATTAAGGTTTGTGTTATTATTTTCTATATTCCTTTGCATAATAGTTATCCATTATTTTTCTTAACAGTCAAGACTTATTTGAATTTATCTATATGCTATCAAGGAAACCCTGGTGGCATTGTGATTAATTGCAACATCTGCTAACCTAAAGATCAACAATTAGAATCTGCCAGTGCTCCTTGGAAACTCTATGGAGCAGTTCTACTCTGCCCTGTAGAGTCATTACGAGTTGGAATTGACTCAATGGCAGTGAGTTATGTGCTTTGAAAATGTTTCCCCACCTTTGCTCATTCCTTGAACAGTAGTATATTTTCAAAATTAAAAATGTAAAAAAAAAAAAAACAAAATAATGAAAGAAATCAACAACTGTTCAGATAATTCAAATCCAATCCAAGGTCATTATTACCCAGACAGGAAAGTCAATGACTACATGAGAAAAGAAAACTGTGCAGCATTAGCCTCCACATATATAAATGCAAAAATTCTTAACAAACTATTAGCAATAAAACCAGAAAAATATAACAATAACTATAAATTATGGCCAACTGGAATGAAAGATTGGATTAACACTTAAAAATTAATTGATACAATATGCCATTTTGAGAGAATATAGAAGATAAACCATGTGATTATTGCAATATATTTAGAACATTTGTCAAAATACAACATGCATTCATGTTACAAAGTCTCTGACAACTTGGAACAGAAAAGAATTTTTTTAACTATATAAAAGATTCCTACAAAGTACTTACAGCTAATACTGTAAAGAAAGGTGAAATACCAAATATGCTCCTCTGAAGTCTGGAACCCAGCTAGAATTTCTGCCCTTACAATTCTATTCCATAATATATTGAATGAACTATCTAGTACAATAAGGCAAGAAAAATAATTTAAAAACATAAAGATTGGCAATAAAGAAGTAAAAATTTCTTCACTTCTAAATGACATAGTCTAGTCTCAAAAATGAACAACCAAAAAAAGAAAAAAAATCAAATAATTTTATTAATAATCTAGTCTAAGAAGGTCAAGTATACAAAACAAATATGTAAAAGTCAATTGCATTTCAATATACTAGTAATAAAAAATCATATGAAAGTAAAAAGTGAATTATACAGATAATAGCATCACAAAATGGAATATGGAAATAAATTCATTAAGAAAATGTTGTTGTTGTTTTCTAAAAAAGGTTTAATACCCAGAGGGATGTGAAGCTGAAATGGCAGACTAGACACACATGTCCTCATTTCCCTCTGAGAACTAATACCTGAATTAATAATTAAATGGAGCACTCTGGACACCCAGGAAGTCCTAGGATACAACATAGGGTTGTCAGATTCCACTGGCGCCACTAAAATAGAAACTGCCTCTCTGACAAGGTGGCGTACTCTGAGCCCTGCTCCTCCTGATGCACCACTTGGTCAAACCTCAGGTACTGATGCTGTCTTTGTTATCCAAGGGAGGGGAGATGGGTATGAGCCTGTAAATATGCTGAACTACAGTGCTAAAGTAAAGAGGGTAGAGCACATCAGAGGACAGTATGTTGGATAAACACATTTTGAGTGCCTGGCTGCTGACTGAGGACACCACAGCCCCTCCACTCTCTCTTTTCAGAGCTGTACCATAGATTCTGCTATTTTACAATAGAGAAGGCAGCTCATCTGAGACATCATCTTGGTCAGCTTGGAGGCAGAGCCACCTAACCAGAGGCCTCAGAAGGTGCTAATTACCAAGCTGAGAAGCAGTGTCAGTCTGGAAAGTGCTTTTCTAGCAGAATGGCTGTGTAGCACAGTGCTACCTTACAGGAGAGACCCAGCTGCGGATGGCCACAAGGCTGTAATCACTCCCTAGTTGAACTATATCATTCCACCTTGGGATAGCTGAAGCAGTATCAGCCAGAAAGGGGAGCCTGCCACACCTGATGGCTTAACTGATTTTGACAGCTGTCAGTCAGCTCCCAGGTTGTGAAATAAGACTACTTGGAGAATTAACTGCCTAGCAGCCTAGCACCATGTGTTCCAGCCTTTACTGACCGACATCTTGGGGTCAGTTGATGGTCCTCCTGTAAATTCATAAGTAGGGAACTGTCTTTGCCAGCCAGGAAGCAGAGACTGCACCCCAGAGAGTTCACTGGGCCCAGTCACTGGAGTATACAGAGATCGCTGGTGATGATCTCCCTTCTCAGAACTACATCTCAGCTCCTGTTGAGGTAACACCAGAGAAACTAAACAGCCTCTACGGCTCAAAGGCAACAACTTATGCTTAGCCATTTAAAGAAATGGCCCAACATCGCTCTGGAAAACTCATAAAAAAAAGAACCAAAAAAATTCCTAGATAAAGAAGTCTTTCTGAAATGATGGGAGATCTAGTACAAAAGAATTATATAGACAACACTCCTAGAGATCAAGCAAAATTCAGCAGAGCAAATAAAAGGTTAAGTAAGCTATTTCAAATGATGGAGCAACAATGTTCTGAAATCTAGCAGATCAATAACGAAATGAAAGAATTAGACAATTTAATTCAAAGCCAAAAGAGCAGAATTGAGAAGATCGAAGTCAAGCTTAATGAACATGTGGATGGAGCAACTGACACTAGCATTTATGGGGAGAAATCAGAGAAAAGTAATAAGAAAAATTAAGAAGTATGTAGGACTCTATTAAGAGGAATAATCTATGATTGATTTGAGTTCCTGAACAGGGAGGGATAGCTGTAAACACAGAGAGTGTTGCTGTTTAGTTGCTGACAGAAAACTTCCCTGAAATTACGGAAGAAAACATTGATATCCATAATGTATATTGCACATCACAAAAACCAGACCCCAAAAGAAAGACACAGAGAATATTACAATCAAGCTTAATAATATGAAACATAAAAAGAGAGTCTTAAAGGCAGTGAGATTCCAAGCAAAGCTAGCATTCAAAGGGAAGCCATGTAAACTTTCATCTGACTTCTCAGCAAAATAATGTTGGCAAGGAGGCAGTGGGATGACACATTCAAAGCCTTGAAAGAGAAAAACTTCCAACCAAGAATTATATGTCCTGAAAAACTGTCTCTCAAACATGAAGATGAAATTAACACATTCACATATAAACAGAAGCTTAGAGACTTTGTGAAAACCAAACCAAAACTACAAAAAATACTGAAAGAAGTTTTTGCTTAGAAAAACAAAACCAGTAAGTGCCTACTTAAGGAGGCAACACAGGATAGAACATCCAGAATCCTACTCATTTAGGGAAGTCACAAAGCTTGGCTAAAACTACAATAGTAAAAGAAGAGAATCAGTGGTCATATCACAAAAACTATGATACAATCTCAATAAAAAGAAGGATATACTATAGTAATTACAGTCCTTTCAGATGAAGAGAAAGTTAAAAAGATACCTAGAAGTTAAAATTGGGTTTAATTTTAAATATTAAGGGGGATTACAGGGGTGCCCACAAAGAACAATAACAACACAACATATCAAAACAAGAAACATAATACAGCATACTCAACAAACACAAAACCTACACTGAAAAAGATAAAAGTTCAACCCATAAAGAAAATTAAATCAGAACAGAGTATTAACAGCAACATAGAAAACACGAACACAAATAGAAATCCATGAAAATGACAGCACTAAACACATATCTATCAATAATTACACTGAATATAAACAGACTGACTGCTACAACAAAGAAACAACAAGTGACATTGTCATGGTTGGAATTGTGTCCCCCCAAAAATGTGTGCAGCCACGTGGCTGGGATATGGTTCCCAGTATCTTGGGACTGTCCTCCATTGTGTGGTTTTGCTAACCTGTATGTTAAAGGATTAGGGTGGGGCTGTGAATTCCTGCTGTAGGGGGAGTTTCCCTGGAGTATGGCTTGCCCCACCCTTAATACTTTTAGCTTGCAAGGGATAAAAGGAAAAAGAGACAAAGGACAATTTGAGAACCTCGCTACCATCAAGCAAGCAGCACCGGGAGCAGAGCGCATCGTTCAGACCAGAGGTTCTTGCGTGAGGGCGCTCCCTGGACAAAGACGGATGCAATACCGGACTTTCCTCCAGAGCCGACAAGGGGAAAGTCTTTCCCTGGAGCGGACACCCTGAATATGGACTTGCAACCTACCGGACTGTGTAAGAATAAATCTTTCTTTGTTAAAGCCATCCACTCTGTGGTATTTCTGTTAGAGCAGCCTAGCTGACTAAAACAGACATCTTGGATCAAAAGGCACAACCCATCTATATGTTACTTAAAAAAAAAAAACCTTAGACTCAAAGATAAGGACAAACTGAAAATTAAAGAAAGAAATAATATACACCAAGCTAGCAACATACAAAGAAGAGCAGGTGTCACAATACTAACCTCATATAAAATAGATTTTAATGTAAAATCCATCATCATGGACAAGGATGATCACTATTTATGCTGAAAGCTTCAATAAATAAGCAAGACTTAACAATATTAAATATTTATGCACCCAATACTGGAACATCTCAATACAATGAAAAAACACTGACTACATTGAAAAATGAGGTGGATCACTCCACAATAATAATTGGAGACTGCAACACTCCACTTTCCGTACTGGTCAGGTCATCTAGAAAAAAAGGCTCAATAGAGGCATGGAGGATCTCCTTGTCACAGTTAACCAACTAGACCTCATTGACATATACAGAACTTTTATCCATCAAAAGATAAGTATAAGTGGATGGAGAGGAGGGGAAAGGAGGCTGTTGGGAGGATGAGACATGTATGGAGTAGAGAGGAATAGTGTGCAGTCACCGGACAGGGAGAGCAGTGGAAGCTGCATATAGGTGGGCATGTAGATTTATACGTGAATGTATATTTTCACTCAATCATGTTAAATAAAAATTAAAAAAACAAAAAAAGATAAGTATACCTTCTTCTCTAATGCACGTGGAATGTTCTCCAGAATAGATTATGTGTTAGGACATAAAGCAAGTCTCAAAAAATCCCAAACCACTGAATTATTGCAAAGCAACTTCTTGGACCACACAGCCACAGAAGTCTAAATCAATAGCAGAAAAAAAAAATACATAGAAATTAGAATTCATAGAAACTGAACAACCTCTTGCTTAGAAACTATGGGTTGTAGAAGAAATCAAGTATGAAATAAATGTATGGAAACAAATGAGAATGAAAATCATCCTACCGAAATCTATTGAATACAGCAGAAGTGGTACTCAGAGGTGAATTTATCTAAAAAATGCATACATCCAGAAGGCAGAAAGGACTCAAAGCAAAGAATTAATCCTACAGCTTTAACAAATACAAAGAGAGCAACAGAGGAACCCCTCAGACATCAGAAGAAAACAGATCAGAAAGACTAGAGCAGAACTAAATGAATTAGAAAATAGAAGAACAAACAAAAAAAATTAACAGAACCAAAAGCTGGTTTTCTGAAAATATCAACAAAATTGATAAACCATTGGCTAAACTTACAAAAGAAAAACAGGAGAGGAAATAACAACTTGAATAAGAAATGAGATGGAAGCTGTCATAACAGACGCAACTGAAATCAGAAGTATCATAATAGAAAGCCTAGAGGATACTGTTAATAGAGGAAATGGACAAATTTCTTGATACCTATCAGCTTCCAAAATTATCACAAGGAGAAGTAGAACAACTTAATAAATACATCACAAAAGAAGAGATTGAAAAAGTCATCAAAAAACTACCAACCAAAAAGGCCCTGACCTAGATGGCTTCACCAGAGAATTCCACCAACCTTTTAGACAAGAGTTAGCTTCAATAGTACTGAGACTATTTCACAGCGTAGAAAGGGATGAGATTCTCCCTAATTCGTTCTGTGAAGCCAGTGTACTCCTGATAACAAACCCAAGGAATGATTCCACTGAAAAAGAAAACTATAGACCTGTGTCATTCATGAACCTAGATGCAAAAATCTGCAACAAAATCCTTGCCTATAGAATTCAACAACATAACAAAAAAAATAATTCATCGTGACCAAATTGGATTCACATCTGGGATGCAGGATTGGTTCAGCATCGGAAAAACAATTAATGTGATCAACCACATAAATAACACAAAAAATAAGAATCACCTGATTTTGTCAGTTGATGCAGAAATGCCATTTGACAAAGTCCAACATCCATTCTTACTAAAAACTCTCAGCAAAATAGGCATAGAAGACATATTTCTCAACACAGTAAGGGGCATCTACACAAAGCCACTTGCCTACATCATCCTAAATGGAAAGATACTGAAAGAATAGATGGCAAATTCCTCAATGCAATAAGGGCCATTTATACAAAACCAACTGCCTACATCATCCTGAATGGAGACAGACTGAAACCGCTTCCCTTGAGAATGGGAACTAGACAAGAATGTCTGCTCTCACCACTTCTATTCAACATTGCACTAGAAGCTCTAGCCAGAGCAATTAGACAAGACAGAGAAATAAAGGGCATGTGCATCAGCAAAGAAGATTTACTACCAGTAATTCTATTTAAAATTACTGAGGAGAAAGGAAAACACAACAAACTAAGTACATACAGTGTTATACTATATCCTAAATTGAAAGTCTCAGTATTTTAATAACTTTCCTGTGCAAAATAACAACAAAAGGAAGCTCAAAGTTTATATCATACCACACTCGAAACTGAAATACAAGGGAATCATAGATATACAAATAAATGCTAAGGAATAAAATTCTAAAAGAAAACAGAGTGAAATAATGTGTCCTCAGTTTATTATTGGGTTTGATTTAAAGGAACAAAAATTTAAGAAAAAGAAAACAGTAACTTCTACTACTATAATTAAAACTTTTATTACAAATAAAAGTTTTTCTCCTGAATAGACACCATTAATAAAATAAAACTAAAAGTGAAAAATGCAAAGACAATCTAGTTTAAGAAAATAGGGTGTGATTGGAGGAAAATGTGTAAATTGTAAGCAAATTTATCATTAAATTAATTTACCAGATTAAAATCATAAGAGATATCACAACACACCTACTAACCTGTTGTCTTTTGAGTTGATGCTACTTGTAGCTATCATAGAGGACAGAGTAGTACTGCTCCATTGAGTTTCCAAGGAGTGATTGACGGATTCAAACTGGTTTAGAAACCCTGGTGGTGTGGTGGGTTAAGTGCTATGTCTACTATCCAACAGTTCAGCAGTTTGAATCCTCCAGGTGTTCCTTAGAAACTCTATGGGGCAGTTCTACTCTGTCTTACATGGTAGCTATGAGTCAGAATCGACTCTACAGCAGTAGTTTCATTTTTTGAGGGGAGAGCTTTAGTAGTCTTAGCTCATCGTAATACTTAACCATTGCACCATCATGGCTCCAAATACAGTACCGAAATTTGACAAGGGTTGGAGAGACAAGAACTCTTAATTTCCTTGCTGGAGAAAACACAAGATGATACAGTCACTTTGAAAAACAACACTGTAGTTTATTCAAATGCTACTTGTACAAATATCACTTAAAAAATTGTCATCTAGTCTATTCTGACTCATAGCAACCCTATGAGACAGAATTGAATTTACCCATAGTTTCCAAACAGCCCTGGTAGATTCCGACTGCTGACCTTTTGTATCATATAATACAATAATTTTCTTCTAGGCATATACCCAGGATAAAAGTTACTGTATTCCACAGACATATTGCATACAGATTTTTATAGCTTTTCCCCTTCACTTTTTTTACCACACTAATGCATTGCATCATAACGCAATATGTGTACAGTACTGAAAGAAAAATAATTTATCCTGATTTTTTTCTTCTGTTTTCCCAGCTACATCCAACTCACATTCAAGTCTTTGCATTCTGCTTTGAATCACATGACAAATCTCTCAGTTTATTTGCACAATAATTTGTTTTTGCTGGACGACCCTATGCGTAACAGAATGAAACACTGCCTGGTCCTGTGCCAAAGCCACAATTGTTTTCATACTTAAGCCCATTGTTGCAGCCACTTTGTCAATCCATCTCTTTGCAGATCTTTTATTTTTTTCTGAGCCTCTACTTTACCAAGCACGATATGTCTCTCCAGGGACTGATCCCTGCTGAAAATACGTCCAAAGTATGTAAGATGCAGACTCCCCATCCTTTCTTTCAGGGAGCACTGTGGTTGTACTTCTTCCTGGACAGATCTATTTGCCGTTTTGACAGTTCATGGTGTATTCAATATTCTTCTCCAACAGACAATTCAAGCATCAATTTTTCTTCTGTCTACCTTATTCATTGTCCAGCTTTGGGGCATGCATAAGGTGCAGTTGAAAATATTAAGGCTTGGGTCAGGCACATCTTACTGGTCAAGGTGACATCTTTACTTTTCAACACATTAAAGAGGTCTTTTCCAGTAGGTTTTCTCAATGCAATGCATCTTTTGGTTTCTTGACTGCTGCTTCCATGGGAAAGATTGTGGTACCAAGTAAAATATAATCCTTGACAACCTGTCTTTACTTTTTATCACGATGTTACTTACTGGTCTAGTTGTGAGGAGTTTTGTTTTCTTGATGTTGTAGTGCGAGCCAGATTACAGGCTGTGGTATTTGATCTTCACAGTAAGTGTTTAGTCACTATAATTTCTTATCTAGAGGATCACATTAGCTCTTTCCTGCTCTTTCTTCAGCATCTCAGTTCAATTTCTCAAATAGCTTTGAGAGTATCTTTTCAAAATATTAATGAGATGATAAAACTCCCCTAGAAGGAAACTACTTCTGATGAGTTCCTTTCTTTTGGGAACAATACAGAAAATTAACTTGCTAGTGTTAAGTTTCTGCACTGTCTGATCCATGCCTTCATATCCAGTGCTGCAATTACTATATCCATGGCTTGTGGCCACATAGACTTATTTCAACTTCTGGAAAGTACAAAAAATTTTTAACTCTCTGAGTCCATACTTGCTCTTTTAAATTCTTGTAAATTTTTGTCTCCACTCTTATACTGATAGTCTTTCTGTTCATCTTTACATCAAGCCACTTGCCAAAAACAAAAAACAAAAGAAAGAAAGAGAAAATTTCTTAAAATACGGTTTGGCCCATACCTGTTGTATAACTCAAGATCTAAATCCATTGCCGTAGAATCAATTCCAACTCATATGTTAAGCCCGTAACTACAAACCAAAAGGTTAGTGGTAGAAACCCACCAGGGTGCCTCAGTAGAAAGGCCTGACAATCTGCTTCTGAAGTTTACAAACATGAAAACTCTGTGAGATGTATTCATTGCACCTGGAATTAAAACAAACAAACAAACAAAAAAACACTACCATAGAGTTGATTCTGATTCACAGTCACACTGTAGGTCAGAGTAGAAATGCCACATAGAGTTTCCAAGGAGTGCCTGGCAGATTGGAACTGCCAAGTTTTTGGTTAGCAGGAGATGTCACACTTAATCCATTATGTCACCAGTGTTTCCACCTGGAATATAGTAAGCATATACTTGTTTTGTGCTTTCTTTTTTTCTAATCCATAATTAAGTGAAGACACTGGCCATGTTCATTCTGTTTCAGGAGTATATGCATAACAAAATTTGAAGATCTTTAAGTGCAATGAGGTTAGTAAATAGACCTTAAATTTTTAAAAAGGAAAGCTAAATATTATAGGCATATGGAGAACTGTTGGTACAGTCGTTAAGAGCACAGCATACTAATCAAGAAGCAGAAGCTCAGTATTTTGAACCACTAGCAAGCCCCTACAAGTCCTATGAGGCAGTCCTGTTCTGCCTTATGGAGTTACTGTGAATCAGAATCAACTAGATACCAATGGATAACATCCTAAGAAAATCCCTAGGTGGTACAAATAAGTAACCAGATCAGCTGTTAATGAAAACATTGGTGGTTTGTTTCCACCCGGAGGCACTTGACAGGAAAGTTTGGGTGATCTACTGCTGGAAAATCAGCCACTGAAAACCTTAATAGACACAAGTTCCACTCTGACACACATGGGGTCACCATGTGTCAAAACCTACTGGACAGCAACTGATTAACACTTCAACTTTCCAATAGACTCTCTTCAATGGCTTGGAATCTGTAATGTCATTTCTAACATTCTGGCTTCTAAATGTCAATCTTTTCTCAACAAAACAATCATGGATTGTAACAGATTGAATTTGTTTCCCCAAAAAAATATGTGAGAGGAGTTGGCTTGGCCATGATTACTGGTAATTTGTGAATTTCCTCCATGGGGTAAATCCTGCCTCTATGGTGTTTACAAGGGTGGAGGATGGGTGGCAATTGTGTTGGTAGTACAGGACTGAATTTTTAAGTTTGTTTTGTAACTTGAGACAGTCACTTGAGATACAAATGACAGAACCTAGCAGAGATTTAGGGATCTCCTACTGCTAGGAAGCTGTGCCACAGCTGAGAGCATCCTTTGAAACAGGATACGGTCCCTGCACCACAGAAGCTTCTGGTCCAGTGGAAGATCTATGCCAAGGGTCCTCCCCTACAGCAGGCAAAGAGGGAAATCCTTCCTGTGGAGCAGACACCCTGAATATGGACTTTTAGCTCACCTGGCTGAGACAACTCAAGTTTCTCTTTGTTAAAGCCATTCATTTGTGGTGTCCGTTAAAGCAGCACTAAATGATGAACATATGGATCACAATAAAATATGTACGTGATTATGTTACTTGTCTATTGAAAACCTCCAAATAGCTTCCCGTCTTACTGAGAGTAGAAGTTAAATAACTCACAGTAGGAAAAGCCTACACAATCTGACCTCCAGTTACAGGTCTGATCTCACCTCACTCTTTCGTATTCCTCTCCAGCAACACTAGGCTTCTGGACAATTTTAAAACACACTGATTACACTCTAGGAAAAAACTCAAAGCCATGAAGGCAGTGGGGGGCTTTTTGTTTGCTTTCCCCCAGGGGAAGGGATTTAACTATACTGTCACCTCCAGCCCCTTAGGCTTGCCTTTTCTTTCCTCATCTGCTTGAACTCATTTCTTCTATGTTAACCTTCTCGATATTGCATTTTCTGATCTCAGAAACCAATATTGCAATCAAAGTCTCACATTGCATTTGGATGTTAACTTCTGGAAATCACTGCACAGGTTTTCAGGTGTGTTTCTGCGTGTGTGCCCTTGCAAGTTTGCTGCTCTTAAATGGATGCCGGAAGTCATGAATTTGTCACTCTGTGATTCAAAATGAACAATAAAGGAATGCAATTTCAGTTTGTATTTTTGGGAAAAGACTATGTTTAAACAAAACAAGCAAAAAGTAAATAATTAGAAACAATTAGAAAACATTGGTTTAGTAAACTGATGAAATGTGAAGATAGAAAAGGCCTATATACTTCATTTTCAGTTAGTTTTTCTTTAGAATTTTAAGCACAAGCAGCATAATTAGTATGTTAAGTACACTCTATCCATTTTAATAATTATGAGAAACATCTGTTTTAAAGTATATCTCAGTCCTGTCTAAAGGCAAAGGAAATTATTCTGCAATTTATTAGAATTGCTTTCATCAATATAGTTCTATCAAGTAGAATTTTTCTTAAAACATACAAGAAAATAAGCAAAAGATTAGCAGCAAAACCCAACATAAGTGGATTAGCCATTTGAGCAGCCTTGAAGGTAATCCTTTTTACTTAGGAGAAAAACATACTAAATGCAGAATTTATACATTTGTGATATAAGCTTAATTAACAAGAGGAAATTGAAAATGGAAATGGTTCAAATGCTTTTTTGTGTGTTACTAGCTTTACTTCTGCGTGTGGGATTGGTACTATACGTGATCTACAAGTGTTAACTCTACAACTATGTATGGAATCTTGAAATTAATTATATTACAACTTGAATATACAGGGAAATTTCTGGTTCTTTTATCTTGACTATAGTTGACTTAAAATTCAAAAACCGCATGTTTGGAGCATAATTTACTAACATCTAATGTAAAATTTGCATAGTCTAATAATTTAAAATGTTGCTTCATGCAACCATTATTCTTTGGAGAATAACTGTTCCTGCTTTTCTCGTAGATGTCCAAAGGAATGTACAAGGAATGTACAATGATCCATTTGTACATTCAAAGGAATGTACAAGGAACTTTTATGATCCATTGATAATGGAGATGGGGGACTCTAAGGCTGTTTTCTGGTCCTTGGGTACAAGGAGCTTGATTACCATTGTAGACAGATAGCTGTTTATTACTATTATTTGGGACTTAAGTGTTCTCCCTTAGCTTTACCGAGGCTTTTGCTTGGCTCTTAGAAATCATGATTTCTCAGTTCTAATATGGCAGTTCTACAGTGTTCTCTTTCCATTCGTTTGGTTTAGGTTTGGAAGTCTCTGGTACTGCAGTCAAGAGCTGTTGTGCTATTAACATAAAGGTTCTTGCTCAAAACCACCCAGAGGCATCTCAGAATTCAGCTTTCTTAAAAATCACAGCCACGAAAACCCTACAGAACACAATCCAACTTTAAATACCCTCTAGCTTTAAGAAAATAAAAATATATATAGCCACCTCCATACAAATTAAAGTAAGTTTTCTTTACCTAAATTCTGTTCTGACTATCTGAGACAAAAATCAGCTTTAGAATTATGTGTCTTGTGTTCTTATTTTTTTATCCAAAGTCTTCATTTTCTAATCTCTGCTGTGCTATCCAACTTCTTTTGAATTTGTTTCATGTTGTACATAAATTAAGAACAGAGGCTTGCTGGGTAACAACCCTGGTGACATACTGAGTAAGTGCTACAGCTCTAATCAAAAGGTCAGCAGTTCAAATCCACCCTGTGCTCTTTGGAAACTATATGGAGCAGTTCTACTCTGCCCTACATGGTCTCTATGAGTGAGTATTTACTGAATGGCACTGGGTTTGTTTTTTGTTTGTTTGTTTAGTGCACATAAAAAAAGATTTGGACCTAAAATTCACCACATTTCTCATTATTTTAAAAGGATTATTTTTTCCTATGCAAAACCACAGATTTAACAGGAGGATGTATTTTTTATATATCTCCCTTCTTCACTATTCAAACCAAAAAAAAAAAAAAGTTGCCATGGAGTAGATTCCAATTCATAGTGACCCTGTAAGGCAGAGTAGAACTGGTCCGTAGAGTTTCCAAGAAGTATCTGGTAGATTAGAACTGCCAGCCTTTGATTAGCAGCCATAGCACTTAACCACCAGGCTACCAGATAGCCAACTCCACAGCTAATACTGCATCACAGTCAGATATTTTCTTTATACTAAACAAGTATATAAATAACTTCTTCCTGTCATAATCTGGTTTGAGATTTACCGAAGAAATTTTCTTTGTTTAAAGACAGATTTTCAAGTCTATTTCTAATGAAATCACAACCTCATGTTGTTTGGTCCTGTAGGGACAAACTTCATGCTTTAGCTTCAGTAATGAAAGGACATAAAGTAACATTAATTAAAGGTGAAAATAAAATGTATCTGTGCCATATTTGCAGTTATTCTCTTTCTATTGTAAATCTTTCTGCCTCTACACTTTCTTTAGCTTTAGGAAACATCCTGCCACCAGAAATTGGGAGCTGCATCTTCAACCTAAATCCATTTAAGTCCTCTGTTTTTCTAAATTTTATTTGCCTGGTTACTGAGTAAAAATCTCACCTTCTACATAACGCTGGTGGTATAGTGGTTAAACGCTACCGCTGCTTACCAAAACGTTGTCAGTTTGAATCTACAGGAACTCTCTGGAAACTCTATTGGGCAATTCTAATTCTGTCCTGTAAGGTCGCTATGAGTCAGAATTAACTCAACGACTCTGGGTTTTTGGTTTAATACCTTATCAGGTCCCTGGAACAACAAGTATTTTTTGTTTTGTTCTTTTCTGGAGGGTCTTGATTGATTTATACGTGTTATGAAATGAGTTTATTCAGTAGAATTGCCATTTATAGAAAGATATAAGAAAGGAAGAAAAGGATTACTGGAGGAAACGGAAAAGGAAAAAAAGAACAATGAAAGTGAAGAAGGGAAAAGAAGGATGGAAGAAAGGAAATGCGGAGGGAGAAACAAAGGAAGAATAGGAGTGAAGAAAAACTAAAATAAACAAAATTTTTGCTTTTTTTTATTTCAGTCGTATGCTTACCTGCATTTGTCCACACACTCAAATAGGAATATTTCTTAATATCAGTCATGAGGGAAAAAATAGAAGCTACTACCCTAGAAGACTAAATTACATCGACCACCAGACTCCTTTCTTTCTGAAGGAGCTGAAATACACGGGAAAGAAGCTTTCTTTGAAAACAAACTTTCAACTTTGTTTAGATCAGATGGATTTCCCTTCTAGGTGTGTGTAGCATGTGCTTGCATGCGTATAGGGAGGATAGACCAAAATTTATGTGCATTTCTACTTAAACACATAAGAAAAATCGTATGAGTCAGCGAGTGTGTCAAACGTCTTTTCCTGTTCTCTAAAATTCTGGTTTCAGTTTCCACCTTTAACTCTTCAGCTTGAAAGGAAAATGCATGTTAGCTTGTCTAGATCACAAAAGACATCACAGTACCATTTTCTGGCTGTCTGGGACATCTTACACTGGTCTTGACAACTGGATTAATAATTGTTTGGTCTCTTTCTGGCTTTCCTGTCTGACATCTGTCTTCAGTGCACCATTTGTAAGTAGCACACAAGTCACTTTAGCCTGAGACTGCTGTTGTTGGAACTGAACCATCCTGAAAAAAGTTGTGAACAAGATAAATTCATGTGACATCAAAATAAAGTAAAAACATGCTACTGTAATCTGAAAGTAATAATAGATATATTTTATTTTCCATCTGCACATCACATGTACTTCAAATAATTCTATGTTCTGTTGTTATTGGGAATGTATACACAGCATACACCAGCCCAAGAATTCCTGCATGTATCATTTAGTGACATTGATTATACTTTTCAAGTTGTATAATCCTTCTTATTCTCCTTTTCTGAGTCGTTTCTCTTCTGTTATCATAAATACACTATCCCCTAGGATTCCTATCTAATATTTTCAAGTTGCTGTTGTCAGTTTGATCCCATATAGGTAGTTTATTAAAAAAGGCATAACACTCAAGGCAGAACTCAGACACTATTTCTGTAAGCTATTGCTGCTCTAACAGAGAGAACACAGGTAGATGACTTTAAGAAGAAAAAATTTATTTTGTTGCACTTCAGTAGTCTAAAAGTCCAAATTCAGGATGTCAGCTCCAGGTGAAGGCTTCCTCTGCTGGCACTAGAGGAAGGTTGTTGCCATCAGTCTTCCCCTGGACTGGAAGCATCTGAGATTCGGAGACCCAGACCTTTCTAAAGCAAGTGCTCAGCTTCCCGTACTGCTTTTTGGTGATACGAGGTTCCCCAATATCTCTGCTAGTTTCTTTCCTTTATATTTCAAGAGATTGCCTCAAATCACAAACCAGTCTTACAGACTGAGTCCTGTATCACCAACAGAACTGCGGCCCATCACCCTTATTAGCATCATAGCCAAAAAAGCCAAGTGCCCTCGAGTCGGATCTGACTCAGAGGCAGCGTTTACACAGGGGACATCACACAATACCAGGAGCTATGGCCTAGCTAAACTGCTCCAGATTTTTTTGGGAAACACAATTCGATCCACGACAGGCTGTATGTATTGAGCTAGGTGGAACAGAAGGACTAAATATATTATTAGAACAATTAACTGGGATGTCCAAGGAAACCATCTCTGTAAACTTTCAAACCAAGAAAAAAAATCCCATTAATTCTCGGTTGTACATGAGTAGCCTTACCAGCTACTCATGTTTGGTCAGATTTGTAAATATAACACACAACTTTGGCCAGATCGACTTGTACAGGTGTGCAATTCACTGACAGTAATTCAAACAATCATTTATGTGACCCCACGTGATATTTCCACCACTGTCACCCTCGCCTTTTCCCATTCCATCTCACTCTTGGTAACCACTGATTAACTTTATTATCTATATATTTGTATATGCTTGTCTTTTTACAGAAAACCTGATGGTGTAATGAGTTAAGTGCTACTTCTGCTAATCAGAAGGTCGGTAGTTCAAATCCAGCAGATGTTCCTTGGAAACTCTATGGGGCAGTTCTCCTCTGACCTCTAGGGTCACTATGACGTGCACCCGAAGCAACGGCAGTGACTTTGGTTTTTTGGGGGGTTTGTCTTTTTATATTAGTGGGATCATGCAGTAGTTATAATTCTGTAGCTGCCTTTGGTCACTCGGAATAATGTCTTCCAGATCCACCTATGTGGTTTCGTTTTTCAAGACTTCATTTCTTCTGTTAGCTGAGAAATATTTCACTGTGTTGTGTGTATCACATTTGACTTATCCATTGAACTGTTGACGGACATTTAGGTTGTTTATATCTTTGGGCCATTGTGAGTAGTGCTGCAATGGTCATTGGTGTGTAAGTCTCTGAGTTTCTGCTTTCAAGCATTTGGGGTACATACCTAGGAATGGAATTGCTTTGTCATGTAATAGTCGTTTTTTTGGGGGAACTACCACACTGTTTTCTCCTACAGCTATCTTATTTTGCATTCCCATCAGCAATGGGTAAAGATTTTAATGTCCCCACATTCCAGTTAAAGTTTTTTTCATTTTCTTTTTATCTTAGCCATCTTAAGGGGAGTGAAATGGTTATCTCGCTGTGGTTTTGATTTGCTTGATTCTGATGGCTAATGATGTTGAGCATATTTTCATGTTTCTGGTGGCCATTTGAATGTCCTCTTTGGTGAGATGTCTATCCAGATTCTTTGCCCATTTTATGACTAGGTTATTTGTCTTTTTATTGTTAAATTGTCAAAATTTTATATATGTACACATAAAACTTTGTCTATCTATATAGTCACATATAAATGTATATGTATGTATTTTATATATGTTGTTAGATTCTTGCCAGGTATGTGATTTACAAAGATATTATCTCAGCCAATAGCTTGTCTTCTGACTTTTTTGGTAAAGTCTTTTGATGATCAAATATTTTTAATTTTTATGAAGTCCTATTTATTTACTGAGTTTTTTGTTATTTGTGCTTTTGTTATTCCATGAGCTAATCCATTGTGAAAAGCTAGTCCTGAGAGTGTTGTCCATGTTTTTACTGCTAAGAATTTAATTTTCAAAGACCTGGTTTTCCTTCTTGGTATTCAGTGTTTTAACATTATCTTAAGAATTCATCATTTTTCTTAGCCAACCAAAAGTGATCCCAAAGTGAAATTCCAGTGGTCTCAAGCCAGGAAATTGCACAGAAAATGACAACTTCCTCACATCAAAAGATTCAGATTTCTGAACTTAACCTTAAGAAGATGTGACGATGGAGTGATGAAAGTGTTCGGCTGCTATTCAAAAGGTTGACAGTTCTAACCCACCAGCAGAACAACAGGAGAAAGATGTGGCAGTCTACTTTTGTAAAAATTCTAGCCTTGGAAACCCTATGAGGAAGTTCTACTGTGTCCTTCTGGGTCACTGTGAGTCTGAATTCGCTTAATGGCAATGAGTTTGGTTTGGTTTTTGGAAAGTTTACATGGGATATATTGATTGATGAAGTGATTAGTTTGGGTAGTTAAGGTAATGGTTTGTTGATAAGAAACTTGTGGTAAATTGAGTGAAATGATCAGATAATAGCCAAAACAAAGGACCTGAGACCAGTGAAGTCCTATGTACAGAACTAAACAGGCTTTTAAAAAGCCAGTTAAAAGGCTGGGCAATATAAAACAGAAAGTTCAAGACCACTACTGGAAATAAAGCAAATTTTGCTGTCTTACAGAGGAATTTCTGTTTGTCAACGCAAAGATGCTATTATCACATGAGCAAAACTTTAGAAATAGTTAAGGAAGGCTAGCATTCATTGAGCTATATGTTAGGGACAGGTTGGCGTTTTTATATATGCTACAGAGTGTATTTGCACCGTATACGGTATTTGCTCAGGGCAGATAAAGACACTGGAGTCAAGGATTTCCTCAGTTTGCCCAGAGTTTTCTATTGGGCATGTTTAAAGCTTAATGTAAAACTTCTTCCTTCATGTTTTCCCTACTCCCACTATGCTTTCCTCTTACATATTTTTTCTACTTCAAAAGTAGAAAATGAGAAAGTCTAATTCATCACACATCTCAAGTCACGTGGCATTGCTTTTGCCAGTTAATATGTGGCAATCTTACTTGATTTTGTTTTTCTACTTCATTCTTAATCCCATTTTTTTACCTCCAACTAGATCCTATTTTATTGTAGAATATATATATATATTTAGAAATGCTGTAGAGTAGATTTCAATGCATGGTGACCCTATAGGACATAGCAGAACTGGCCCATAGAATTTTCAAGAAGTGGCTGGTGGGTTCAAACTACTAACCCTTTGATTAGCAGACCTAGCTCTTAGCAACTACATAACCAGAGCTTCGCACTGTGGTTGATACATACCCTTAATTGTTTATTTTTTTTAAACAGCCAATATATTTTTAGCAGAAGTCACATGGGTGACAAGAGGAAACTAATCCAGATATTAGCTTAACACTGATTAGCGACAAGAGAAGTTAGATAACACTAGCTCTTCTAAACTGAACATATATAGCATCAGTAATCATGGTCTAGATGAATGCCTGCACACATTCTGGGGGAACGCAATTCAATTCATTACATCCCTCCTTCACCCTGGGGTTGTAGTGGTTCAGTGTTATGGCTGCTGACCAAAAGGTCGGCAGTTCCAATCTGCCAGGTTCTCCTTGAAAACTCTACGGGGGAGTTCTACTCTGTACTATAAGGTCGCTATGAGTTGGAATCAACTTGATGGCAGTGGATTTGTTTTCTTTGGTTCCATCAGCAGGGAGAAACCCACTGCCATCGTGTCAATTCTGACCCATGTAGACAGGGATGGGGACCCAAAGTTGGAGATTGGCCTTGAAGTCTGTTTTCCTCACTATTCCTCTGACCTCTTATTTGTCATGCATGCTGACTATGCCTATTATGTGCCAGATATTATTTTAAGAACTTTAAAAACATTTGTTTCTGTGAAAATAAGTGGAGTTTGTGACATCTACTTCAAACAGCCAATATTTGAGAAAGTAGTGAGGTGAGAAATAAGACATTTTATTGTGCACTGGTAGACAAAGAGACAGAGGGGATAGATTCCTCCAAAACTTGCCTCCCTGAAATGGAAACTAACTGGAGGTTTTATAGCAGAAGGAATAAGGATTTATGGTCCTAGGAAGGTGTAAATTGCTAATCTTCCTTAGATAGTTACAATGGTCGTGTCTCAGATTTACTGACATCTTAATTGGTGTTTTGGGCTGGAAGGTGGTCTGGCTATCATGTAATCTTCCAGCAGATTGTTTTTCTTTTATGGTCTTTAGATTATTATCACTTGTTTTTCCACACTCCTGAAGACAGCACGGAAACCGTCGTGGCACAGTGGTTAAGTGCTACATCTGTGAACCAAAAAGACAATTAAAATCTGCCTGGCACTCCTTGGAAACTCAGTGGAGCAGTTCTACTCTGTCCCATAGGGTAGCTGTGAGTTAGAATCAACTCAATGGCAGTGAGTTTGGTTTTTTAGTTTAAACAGAGTGTAGATTAGTTTTTAACTTTGAGATACGTTAGTGGAAACAATGGACTCATGCTTAGAGACAGAATCAGGAAAAAAATGGTCCAGATTATATGGAGGATGGAGCTATTTATTTTACTCTACCTGTTCCACATTTATTCACGTATATACACTATTTTCCTTATTTGCAGACAGAACTGGAGTCAAATATGTTCAGTAACTTTTCCAACAATCACTAGACTTCTAAATAGTTTTGTTTCAGTAAATTGACAAGTGGAACTAGACTCTAATGTTTAGTTAAATATCATGCTATTTCAACAGGACATTGCATTAAATATACTTAATTTTGTTTTAAAGCTGGTGCACATGCAGACATGGAAGCATTTTCGCACTATCTCTGACTATCAGCAGTCTAAGCTGGAGCACATGCTCCATCCAGGTCTGGGTTCCTTTCGCTGCCACTACCAGTATTTCCTTTTGGCATGCACTGTGCTCTCAGACTTAGAACCTGGGGTTAATAATGCTTCCTAGGAGATATATATTAGAAATCCAATATGTTTCATTGATGACACGTGCCCTACCCTCTCAATATCCTTCAGTCTAGCCAAGGTTCTCAGTGACTGCAAGAAAGAAATTCTTTCCAACATTCCTAGAACTGCAGAGTGCTGACAAGGACCATCAGCTGATTTAGATTTACATGTCTGTGGAACTGCTGGCTAGAACGACTACAGTGCTTCCAGGGGTTTATAAAGGTTTGCTTTTATCAGGGAGGCTCCAGTTCTGTCTGTGATCATGTTTCTTCTCATTAGAATTTAATGTACTGGAAATTAATGTATATGAGTGTGTGTGCATTTATTTTTTTATAATAACACATGGCATGGTTTGAATAAAGTGCAGTTTTATAGTATACAATCAAGTGAATAGTTTATTGTGCATACAGCATTAAAGAGATCTGAAAAAAATGTGTTATTGGTGGTAACATGGATCCTCTATAATGTTATTTCGTGTTATGCTCTTCACATGAATTGCTCTGACAGTTTTTATATCTTGTCATTGCATGCTGATGGCAGTGTGCAAATAGGTTTACCACATAGGAATTACCTGTCCCACACGTTCATTTTCATTGGCATTCTAAAGATCAGCCATCCTTGCAGGAGTTAAGAAAGATTTATAGAATCATTGCAATGCAAATCCTTGGAAAAGAATATAAAAAACATTGCCTAATTTGTGCTGAAGAATATATTAAGAGGTCCACTATTTTAACATCTGTAATAATTTTAGCTTTAATTACTATAAAATAAAAATACAAAAATCACATTTCCAGAAAATCCAACTATAGAGTCTTGGTCCCATGTGTTAAATAGTTCCCGAGAAATCCTTTTGAGAGGGCTATGTCAGAACCAATAAATAATTCCAGCCAAGCCAAGCGCCGTCGAGTCAGATCAGACTCATGGCAACCCTATTAGCATTTGCTTAAATGGGAGAAATACTAAAATATTACTAATTATATACAATTTTTATAGTAATACATCTGAATATTGGTTATCAAATAAAATTAAGAATTCTCCAGCTTCAACATTTTTATATCCACATTTACTTGGTCAAGCCAAGCCAAGTGGATCCATCAAAGAGAACTTAAACCAGTGCTGAAAGAAAAACTAGTACTTCATAATGTTTTTGATGAAATGGTATAGGTGTATATGTTTTGATATGACTATATATGCATGCCACGCCAGCTAAGTCCCATCTGTTTCAAAAATAGCAAGGATATTCATTAAAGGAAACCACTTCAGTAACCATGAAGGGATTATGCTGAGTGAGTAGTTGTAAAAGGACATAGGTTATATGAAACTGCTATTATGAGGACTCAAGGAAAGCCTTAAACATAGAAGAAGGGATTCTTTGATGATTGTGAGAGTGAGTAGAATGGAGAGATATATTCACCAATTAAATAGCAGTGAAGAATTATTTTAGGTGAATAGAGGGACAACCCAAAATAAAGAAGTCAACACATCTAAAAGCTGAGAAGTTTTATAAATACAAACGCACACTTAAAGGTTCAGAGTAGCATAATCAGGGTCCTCAGAATCATGGCTTCAGGGCATATGTAGGTCAATTAGAATAAAACAGTTTATTAAAATAAATGTTTTACTGCCCATTTTAGTGAGTGGTATCTGGGATATTAAAAAGTAGCAAACAGCATTTAAGAAGCATCAGCTGATCTCAACCCACTCTAGCCTAATGGACTGTGAGAGAACTAACTTCTCATTGTTAAAACCATCAACACATAATATTTCTGTTACAGCAGTGCTAGATAATTAAGACACTTTAATTTGTATGCCAAGCAAATAATCTGAGAAAATGGTCTATATGATGAAGAACAAGCCATCAAAACTGGAGGAAGACATTAATAACCTGCATTATGAACCTTCTGAAAGCTAAGAGGACTTGAAGCACTTACTGAAGAAAATCAAAGAAGACAGCCTTCAATATAGTTTACGCTTTAATATAATGAAAACAAAAATCCTCACAACTGGATTAATAAGCAACATCACGATAAATGGAAAAGACTAAAGTTGTCAAGTGCTTCATTTGACTCAGATCCACGATCAATACCCATAGAAGCAGTAATCAAAAAATCAAAAGACACTTTGCATTGGGAAATTTGCTGCAAAAACCTCTTTCAAGTGTTGAAGGGCAAAGATGTCACCTTGAAGACTAAAGTGCACCTGACCCAAACCAGGATGTTTTTAATAGTCTCATAAGCAAATGAAGATCGGAAAATGGATAAAAAAGAGTAAAGACAATTTGATGTCTTTGAATCATGGTGTTGCATAAGAATATTGACTATACCACAGGCAAATCACAAAATGAAGAACAGCCACACAATAGTAGAAATCACCTTTGGGGAGACACAACTCAATCCAGGACAAATAGGTATGGTAAGAGGATACAACCTTGATGCACGTGTTTTCTGACTTTAAATCATGTAATATTGTTGTTCGGTTGCAATGACTGTGTCTTGATTGGTGTCCTGGCTCCTCATGAGCTCAACAAAGTATTCAGGCCCTGCATTATTCACAGTGTTATCCATAATTTGTTATGGAGTCAAATGCTTTTGCATAGTAAATAAAACAAACACAGGTAAATATCTTTCTGGTATTCTTGGATTCAGCCAAGATCCAACTGACATCAGCAATGATATCCGTGGTTCCGCATCCTCCTCTGAATTGCTTTAATATCTAGCAGTTCCCTGTCATTATACTGCTATAGCCACTTTTGAATGATCTTCAGCAAAATTTTACTTGTCTATTAGATTAATGATGTTAGATAATTTTGCATTTGGTGGATGATCATCTTTCTTGGGAATCGGCATATAGATCTCTTCTAGTCAGTTGACTGGGTAGCTACATTCTGAGTTTTTTGGCATAGGTGAGTGAGTACTGCCAGGGCTGCATCTGTTTATTGAAACATCTCAACTGGTATTCCACCAAGTGTTGGAGCCTTGTTTTTCACTAATGCCCTTGGTGTACCTTGAACTTTTTCCTTCAGTGTAATTGGTTCCTGCTTATATGATACCTCCTGAAATGGTCGAAGATTTACCAGTTATTTTTGGTGCAGTGACTCTGTTTATTCCTCCTATCTTCTTCTGATGCTTTCTGATTCTTTTAATATTTTCCTTATGGAATCTTTCAATATTGCAATTCAAGGCTTGAATCTTTTCTTCAGTTCTTTCAACTTGAGAACTGCCATGGCTTCTTTTGTTTTTGCATATCCAGATCTTTGCATACATCATTCTAGTACTTTTTCTTCTTGAAGTAACCTTAGAAATCTTCTGTTCAACTCCTAATTCCTTATTTCTCACTTTTGTTTTAGCTACCAACATTCAAGTGAGAATTACATAGTCTCTTCTGACATCAATTTTAGTCTCCCTCTCTCCTCCCCAGTCTTTTTAATGATCTCTTGTTTTCTTCATGTATGATATCCTTAAGGTCCGTCCACAACTTATTTGGTCTTCAGTCAACCTTTAACAAGTCAGATCTATTCTTAAGATTTTTTTCTGTATTTGGATAGGATGTACTCAAGGTCATACTTTGGCTTTTGTCAATTTGTTCTAAATTTCTTCATTTGCAACTTGTATTTGCTTATGAACACCTGATGGCTTGTTCTGCACTTGTCCCCTGGTCTTGTTCTGACTCATGATGTTAAGCTTTTCTATCATCTCTTTCCAGAAGTGTAGTTAGTTTTATTCCTATGTATTCCACTTGGAAAGAGTCACCACCATTTATGTTGGTAAAAAAAAGATATTTTCAATGAAGAAGTCATTTGGTCTTGCAAAAATTCTATCACGTGATTTCTGACATCATTTTCATCACCAAGCTGTATTTTCCAACTACTGAGCCTTCTTGGTTTCCAACTTTTGCATGCCAATCTTCAGTAATCAGCAACATATCCTGATCACATATTCCATTTCAAAGTGTAGAAACTGGTGAAAATCCTCAATTTCATCATCTTTAGCCTAATGTTTGGTACATGAATTTTACTAATAGTCACTTTAAATGTGACTTGTGATGGATATGGATATTATCCTGTCACTGAGAGCACTGTACTTCAGAATTAGTTCGGAAATGTTTCTTTTTGATGATGGATGCAAAGCCAATCCTCTTCAAATTGTCATTACTGACATAGACGACTGTATGACTTCCTACAAAAAATGTGCAATATCAATTCATTTCAGGTCGCTTGTGCCTAGTATATCAATGTTAGGTATCTTGTTTCTATTTTGACAAAGTTGAGTTTTACTAGATTTGTACTTCATACCTTTTACCTTCAAATATTAATGAATATTGGCAGCTATTTCTTCTCATTTTGAGTTGTGACAAATCAGCTAATGATGTTCCCCAAAAGATGCATCGATCCACATCATTAAGATTGACACTATTTTTAGGAGGCAGCTTTTCTCTAGTGAACTTCTGAGTGCCTTCCATCCTGAAGGATTCATCTTCTGTCACTGTATCAATGTTCTGTTACTATTCATAATGTTTTAATTGGCTAAACTGTTCAATAATTAGACTGTTGAGTCCTTCTTCCCAGTCCATTTTAGTCTGGAAAGTTCAGGTGAAACCCATTTATGTAGGGTGACCCTGCTGATATTACAATACAAGTGACATAACTTCCAGCATTACAGCAACATCTGAGCTCCCAAAGTATGACAAAGTGTCAGACATGTGAGGGATAAGTCTAGTAGGTCTAGATGCCTTTGGGAATTTGAATTTTGTTCTACATTTTTCTTCCATTCTGAGTGGTACCTCTGTTGTGTCTTTGGTCAAAATAGTTGGTAGTTGTAGCTAGTTATCACGTAGCTCTTGGCTATCAGGTTAGAAGAAGCTGTGGCTCCTGTGAGCTATTAGTTTCCTGAACTAACTTCTTAGAGGCTCTGACGGTTTTCATTCTCTTTTACTATATATGAGTTAAGAACAATAGTTGTATCTTAGATGGCCACTCACGAACTTTTAAGACCTCAGACCGTACGTACTAAATGCAGATGTTGAACGCTATCTTGGTTAACTACGTTATGACAACTGACTAACTTTTAATCCTGACACCATACTCTCAAGCCTTTTGACCCTGTAAACAAATCCCACAAGTTGTTAGGATACATGTAGAAGTTGTCTGCCATTGTGTCCCGTAAGTTGTTCACTATATGCATGTATATATGTGTATACACACATACATGTATTTGTGTATATGTATACACAAATGTGCACACATAAGTTTACAGATACAACTGTAAATTGCAGGTGTATAGATGCACTGACACTTGCGTGTGAATTTCCTTGTGTATGCCTTTCTGTACACATACATGCATCCATATCTACCTATGTAGCCACACATATTTTTGTTTGTTTTTACTGCTGTTTGAAAATTGTATCCATTATAGCACTTACCAAAATTGTCCCAGTATATGTCTTGGTGTCTTTACTTACATTGATCAAATTGTACTTATTTCATTGGTATTTGGGATTGTCTTCGCCATAACCAAAAGCAACAATGTTTAATATCTAGAAAGTGGTTTCTTCTCCCATTTCTGTTAATTATCAAAGAACATTGTTTTCTTTGTGTATTTATGCTCTTGATTTTTTTCAATAATGGGACTCCATCATTGTTGTCTTTTTGTGATTAACTTACTTCACTCAGTATACACCCTTCAGATCCAACCACTTTATGTTTCATAGACTTGTCATCATTTTGTATAGTTGTGTAGTAGTCCATTGTATGTATAGTCTCTAGGTCTATGTGTTCATTATTAAACCAGTAGTAGCCTGTTTTGATTATAGCAAATGTGTAGTAAGTTTTGAGCTCAGCATTGCCTCAGGTACTCAGTGCCTCCTTCATTTCCACACAAAGTTGGGGATTAGTTTCTTCCTTTTATTAAAGAACACTCTGGAGACTAGGATGAAGATTGTTTCACATCTATAAGTTGCTCTGGGTAGTATTGATGTTTTTACTATGTTACATCTCACAATCCATGATATGTGAAGTATTATTCCTTTTTCTGTAGATCATTTAGCTTCATATGGTAATGTTTTATAATTTTCTTTGTATAACTCTTTCACATCCCTGGTTAAGTTTATTCCCAGGTATTTTATCCTTTGGGAGGTTATTGTTAATGACATTGATTTCTTAATTTCCTTTTCAGAGTCTTTCTTGTTAGTATAAAGGAACCCAGCTGATTTTTCTTTTAAAGAAATTATTTCTTAATTTATTTATTACAGTAAATGAATACAGTTTCTAACATCTACCAATGATCAAGTCTATGATGTACTCTCATGCCCCCACACCACCCTTGTAAGGCCTAGAATGACTCTGTGTGTGTATGTCTGTGTGTGTGTGTGTGTGTGTTAATCTTGTAACCTGCCAGTTTACTAAATCTGTCTATTATTTCCAGTCACTTTCTTATGGAGTATCTGGGATTTTTCTGTGTATAGGATCACACGATCTGCAAATAAGGCTAGATTTACTTCTTCCTTTCCTTTTTCATCCTGTTTCTGCAGCTAGGACTTTCAGTACAATATCAAAGAAGATACTGATTAAAGGAATCCTTGTCTTGTTTCCATTCTGAAGGGGAAGTCTCAATGTTTCTCTGTTATGAATAAAATTGGCTGTTGATTTTGGATATATGCCCTTAATTACTTTCAGGAATTTCCTTTTTTTGAGAGTTTTTGTGAGGAAAGGGTGTTGGATTTTATCAAATGTTTGTGTCTATTGAGATAATTATGTGATTCTTTATTTACATAGTGAATTACATTGATTGAATTTCTGATGTTGAACCATCCTTTTATCCCTAGTATGACTCCCACTTGATCATGATGTATTACTTTTTTGATGTGCTGTTGAATTCTACTGCACTCTACAAAAGTATGTTGTGCAGTAAGGAAAGGAAATTTCAAATTGAATATCAGAAGAGACTCTGAAACTTGCTCTTGAACACCAATCAGCTAAAGCAAAAGAAAGGAATGGCAAAGTAAAAGACCTAAACAGAGGCTTCAAAGAGCAACTAGAGAAGACAAAATAAAGTATTATAATGACGTGTGCAAAGAGTTGGAAATGGAAAATCAGAAAGAAAGAAAATGTTCTGCATTTCTCAAGCTGAAAGAACTGAAGAAAAAATTCAAGTCTCAAGCTGCAATAGTGAAAGATTCTACGTGGAAAACATTAAACAACTGAGGGAGCATCAAAAGAAGATGGAAGGAATAAACAGAGTCATACCAGAAAGAACTGGTTGGTGTTCCACAATTTGAAGATGTAGTATATGATCAGGAACCAATGGCTAAGTTGCACTGGCCCAGCTGGCAGGGCCCCTGTAGTTCATAAGTTACATTTACAATTTTCATTCACTTTCTCCTTCCCTTCATCGTTTGATCTAAGTCCTCATCTTTCTGTTTGGTGCTCTAGGTTCTTATGCTGTCACCTGTATTTGTTTCACTTGATTTCTTGACTCTTTATTGTAGGTGGATAGCATGATGTATGTGACTAAGCTGCCATCTCATACCATCACCTGAACATACAATTTTAATTTTCAGCTAATAAAGATCTGTGCTAGGTTTTATATCTATGTAAACAACCATTTTCAAGATTCTTTTTGGATTCCACAAGATTCTGTGGCCTAACCTGTCTAAAATAAAAATCACTTTGATTCTCTGACACTTGACCTACTTGTTCACTTTTCCTGAACGTGAGATTACCACTGATGCAGTTGCACAAACTGCATTCATATTCTATTATCAAGAGCCATTTAGAATTGTTAATGTCCCAGTTTTATAGTCCTTAATTTTGTTTACAGTATACATTTTGTATTATTAAAGTTTATCAGAAAATAAAAATATAGGAGATGGGATCAAGATGGCAGACTAAGCACACATCTCCTTACATCCCTCTGGAAACCAAGACCTGTATTGATAATCAAACAGAGCATTCTGATTACCTAACGAGCCCTGAGGACATAGCATAGAGCTGTTAATTTGGACTTCATACCACTGAACGAAAAATCTCCTCTCTTTCACTGACTCCCACTCTTGGCTAGCACTGGCTTTCATGAACTGAAGGTAAACACACCATTTTGACTTTTCTTTCTTTGTCTTGGCCAATGGGCAGAGCTGGATCTTGCCTAGCTGCTAGACTCAGATGCACTGCTGGGGGGATAGGCAGCTGAAATTGCCATATGTTGAGAGCCAGGCTTAGGACTCTGTTAATCTAGCCACTTTGGGCCTGTCTTTTTATCACTGCCACAGCATGATTTGTACAAAACCACACTGCCAGTGTGTGTGACGCCATGCTGGACACAGAGATTTTAGCAGGACCTAATTCTTAGCTTGGGAGCCAGTGCCTGCAAACAGGACAGCACTTCTCCAACAGAAAAGCAGTAGTTTACACACTGTCACCTATGGTGTGGGCCCAGCAACAGAGGCAGAGGAATCAATACCTCTCGGCACCTTTAGCCCCTCTATCTGCTGACCATGTGGAGGGAGCCATCTTAGATACAGTGGCCACAGCCAGACCTATTTCTTAGCTTGGGAGCCACAGCCTGCCCACAGAAGAGTGCTTTTCAACCAGAAAAGCAGTAGTTTACATAGGATTGCCTAAGGCTGGGTCCTGTCAGCAGAGATGAACAGGGCAGTAGCATTGCTGTATTTTGAACTAGTTCGTATCATCTGACATTGGATATAGAAGTGCTTACTTTGCCAGGTGGGAAGAGTGACCACCACACTTGAAAACCTGACTGACTTAGAAAGTGGTCAGATACCTTCTGCTTTACATTTTAAGATAGCCTAGAGAAACATTAGTGGTCCATCCTCACAGTATGTCTCCCAGCCTCTACAACTAAGGAGTTTTCCAGGTAAAGAAATCTTTCTGAAATCATCCGAAGGTGAATACAAAATGATTATATACAAAGTCCTTCTAGACCTTATAAAAAATGTAGCAGAACAAAAGGAAAAATTAAGCAAGATGTTCAATCTAATGGAACACCAGTACTCTAAAGTCCAACAGATCAAGAACAAAATCAAAGACATAGAAACTTCCATTCAAGGCCAAGAAAACATAATGGAACAAATGGAAAAAAGAATTTCTGATTTGGAAGACAGAGCTACTGACTCCGGCGTCTATGAGCAGAAATCAGGAAAAAAAAAAAAGAAAAATGAAGAAGCATTAAGAAGCGTGTGGGACTCTATTAAGAGGAACAATCTTTGATTAATTGGAGTCCCTGAACAGGATGAGATACCTGAGAACACAGAGAATATCGTTGCTGATGTGCTGAAAGAAAACTTCCCAGAAATCATGAAGGAAGAGAATATAGACATCTCAGATGCATATTGTACACCACCCAATATAGATCTCAAAAGAAAGACTCCAAGACATATTATAATCAAGCTTAACAAAATGACACATAAACAGCAACTCTTAAAGGCAGCAAGTCTCAAAGCAAAGCTAACATTCAGAGGGAAACCCTGCAAGCTTTTGTCAGATTTCTCAGCAGAAACCATGGTGGCATGGAGACAGTGGCATGACACGTTCAGAGCATTGAAGGAGAAGAACTTCCAACCAAAAATTATACATCCTGAAAAATTATCTTTCAAATATGAAAATGAAATGAAGACATTACCAGACAAACAGAAACTAAGAGACTGTAAAAAACCAAACTAAAACTACAAGAAATACTGAAAGAAGTTCTTGACTTTGGCTTAGAAGAACAAAACCACTAACTTTATTTTTCAGAATGACACATTACTCAGGATTCTACTCAGTTAGGGAAGGCTCCAAAGTCAATCACAGCTTTAATACAGAAAGAAGCAATCCAGTGATTCTCATGAAAACTATGGTGCCATCATATTAAAAAGAGGGATGTACTACAGTTGTTATAGTCCTTCGAGATGGAGAGGAAGATGACAAGACAGATAGTAATTAAAATTGGGCTTATATATAGTTTATTAAGAGGGATCATAGGGGTAGCCATAAAGCAAAACAAAGATGTAACATACCACTTCAAGAAATGTACCACAGGAATCTCAACAACTACAATACCAGCTCTGAAAAAGGGGAAAAATCAACTCACCAAAAACAATGTCCCAGAACAGACTAATAAGAACAACAGAGAAAACATCAACACAAAAATAACCATATCACAATGGCAGCACTGAACACATACCTATCAATAATTACATTGAATGTGAATGGACTGAATGTTCCAGTAAAGAGAAACCAAGTGACATCTTGGATCAGAAGACATGACCCATCTATATGTTGTCTACAAGAAACTCACTTGAGACCTAAAGATAGGAACAAACTGAAAATTAAAGGATGGAAGAATATGTATCAAGCTAACAATGAACAAAGAAGAGCTGGGGTAGCAATTCTAATCTCTGACAAAATCAATTTTAATGTCAAATCCACCATCGTGGACAAAGATGGACACTATTTATTGCTGGAAGGTTCAGTACACAAGCAAAATTAAACTATATTAAATATTTATGCATCTAATATCAGAGCACCTAAATACATTGAAGAAATATTGAATACACCCAAAAAAGAGTTAGATCACTCCATAATAATACTGGGAGACTTCAACACTCACTCTCAGTGTTGGATAGAACACCTAGAAAAAGGCTCAGTAAATATACAGAAGATCTTATTGCCACAATTAACCTACAAACCTCTGATATTTACAGAACTTTCTACCCATCAGTGGACAATTACATCTTCTCCAGTGCCCATGTAACATTCTCCGGAATTGACCATGTGTTAGGACATAAAGAAATTCTCAACAAAATCCATACCATTGAATTATTGCAAAGCATCGTCTCAGATAATAAAGCCATAAATGTTGAAATCAATAGCAGAAAAAACATAAATAGAAAGTGGAACGCTTGGAAACTGAACAACATCTTGCTCAAAAAAACCATGGCTATAGAACAAATCAAGGATGAAATAAAGACATTCATGAATTCCAATGAGAATGAAAACACTTCCTACCAGAACCTGTGGGATACAGCCAAAGCAGTGCTCAGAGGTCTGTTTATTTCCATAAATTGGAGGAAAGCAACCAAATCAGGGAAATAACCCTACAGCTTGAACAAGTAGAGAAATAACAATGGAGAAACCCCTCAGGCACCAGAAGAAATCAGATCATAAAGATTAGAGCAGAGCTAAATGAATTAGACAATAGAAAAACTATTGAAAAAATTGAAAAGACCAAAAGCTAGTTTTTTGTAAAGATCAACAAAATTGACAAACCGCTGGCTAAACTTACTAAAGAAAAACGGGAAAGGAAACAAATATCCCAAATGAGAAATGAGAAGGGAGTGGTCACAATAGATGCAACAGAAATCAAAAATATTGTAACAGAATACTATGAAAGACTGTACTCTAACAAATTTCAAATCCTTGAGAAAATGGGCAAATTCCTTGATTCATACCACCTATCCAAATTATCACAACATGAAGAAGAACAACTTAATAAATCCATCACAAAGGAAGAGATTGAAAATGTCATCAAAACACTGCCAACCAAAAAAGCCGAGGCTGACATGGCTTCACTGCAGAATTCTACCAAGCTTTTAGAGAAGAGTTACCTCCAATACTACTGAGACTATTTCACAGTATAGAACGGGATGGAGTACTTAAAAACTCATTCTATGAAGCCAGCATAACTCTGGTACCAAAGCCAGGGAAAGACCCAACCAAAAAAGACAACTACAGACTGATATCACTCGTAAATCTAGATGCAAAAATCTTCAACAAAATTCTTGCCAAGAGAATACAACAACATATCAAAAAAATAATCCATCATGACCAAGTGGGATTCATACCAGGGATGCAACGCTGGTTCAACGTCAGAAAAACAATTAACGTGATTTACCACATAAATATCACAAAAGACAAGAATCACCTGATTCTGTCCATGGATGCAGAAAAGGCAATTGATAAATCCCAACACCCATTCATGCTAAAAACTCTTAGCAAAATAGGCATCAATGGAAAACTCCTCAACACAATAAGGGCCATTTATACAAAGCCAACTGCCTATATCATCCTGAATGGAGACAGATTGCAAGACTTTCCCGTGAGAATAGGAAATGGACAAGGATACCCACTCTTACCTCTCCTATTCAACATTGTACTAGAAGTTCTAGCCAGAGCAATTAGACAGCACCAAGAAATAAAGGGCATCTTCATCAGCAAAGAAGTCAAAATCTCCCTGTTTGCAGATGACATGATTGTATATGCAGAGAATCCTAAAGAATCTGTAAGTAAACTATTCAAACTGATAGAAGAATTCAGCAACATCTCAGGATACAAGATAAACATAAGTAAATCAGTAGGATTCTTTTATACCAACGAGACTGTTAACAAAGAAATCATCAAATCAATACCATTTACTCTATCCCCTAAGGAGATAAAGTAAGTAGGTATTAATCTAACCAGAGAAATAACAGACCTTTACAAAGAGAACTACAAGCCCTTACTACAAGAAACTAAGAGAGACTTAGGTAAATGGTGAAACATACCCTGCTCCTGGATAGAAAGACTTAACATTGTGAAAATATCTATTTTACCCAATCTACTTATATAATGCAATCCCAATACAAGGTCCAGCATCATTTTTTTTTCTTTTTATTTAACATAACTGAGTGAAAATGTACATTCTCATGTAAATTTACATGCCCCCCTAAATGCAGCTTCCACTGCTCTCCCTGTCTGGTGACTGCACACTATTCCTCTCTGCTCCATACATGTCTCATCTTCCCAACAGTCTCCTTTCCCCTCCTCTCCATCCACTCCCCTTCCTCCAGCCAGAGGTCAGCAAGATGATATACTATAGATGTATAGAACCATAAAGTGCTTCCAATATATGGTTACTCTGCATTGCCAAGTCCATTACATTCCTGTCCAAAGAGTGGACCTTTGTTATAATTTATGGGAATGGGCAGCATCAGGGCCAGGGGCCATGCTCTCAGAGGAACCCCCAAACCGCTGGACCATCAATTGAGGTCTTTTAGTGGAGATCTCATGATGCACCTCTTTTTATTCTTGTGTTGCCAGTGAGGCTCCTCTCTGTGAGCTCCGTCATGGCTATCACTGGTGATGGCCGGGCACCATCTGGTTCTTCCGCTCCCAGGTCGATGTAGGCACCCACTCTTGTGGGTCTCTCTGTCTTCTTGGTTGTCTTTACCGCATGCCATTTTGGCCCTCGGTGAGCATCCGTTCCTGCTTAGTTGGGACCATTTGCTGTGTCCTCGGATGGCAGCTTAGCAGCTTTTAAGACCCCAGACGCCACTCACCAATGTGGGGTGCAGAGAGCCCTCTTAGCAAAACTCTAGTTGTGCCAATTGGCCTGGAATTCGCCTAAGAGCATGGTCCCCCGTCCCCCGCCCCAGCTACTCTATCCTTACAGTATTGAGTTAAGATGGAAGGAGTACTCAAATTATGCTGAAGTCCACTTAATGTTGTTCTTGTTCCTAATGTGTGCTGTCACCGCTTTCTCTCAACTAGATTTCTAGTAACTACCTAAACTAAACCCTCCCCCCCTCGCCCTCCCTCCCTCCCTCCCCTCCCTTGCAGCTGTCAAAGAGTCTTTTCTTCTATACACAAGTCTGTTTTTGAGATCTTATCGTAGAGGTCTCATACAGTATTTGCCCTTTTGTTGCTGACTACTCTCACTCAACATAATGTCTTCCAGTTGAAACCAGGTTAGGAGATGTTTCCTGGAATCATCGTTATTCTTTATCATTGCGTAGTGCTCCATTGAGTATATGTACCATAGTTTACCTATCCATTCTTCTATTGTTGGGAATCTGGATTAATTCCACCTTTTTGCTATTGTGGACTGTGCTGCGATAAATATTCTGGTGCATGTGTCCCTTGGTGTGAAAGGCCTTGAATCTGTAGGATATATTCCAAGTAGTGGAATTACTGGGTCAAATGGTATATCGATATCCATTTTTCTAAGGAAGTGCCAGATTGCCTTCCAAAGAGGCTGGACCATTTTGAAACCCCACCAACAGTGTAGGAGGGTTCCACTTTCTCCACAGCCTCTCCAGCATTTGTTGTTTTGTGTTTTCTGGATCATGGCCAATCTTGTTGGGGTGAGATGGTATCTCATTGTTGTCTTGATTTGAATTTCTTTAATAACTAAAGATCGTGAACATGTCCGCATGTGTTTTTTGGCTGCCTAGATCTCTTCTTTAGTGAAGTATCTGTCCATCTCCTTTGCCCATCGCTTAATTGGATGGTTTATCTTCTTCTTATTGATATTTTGTAGTATCTTATAGATTATGGAGATCAGTCGTCGATCTGACACAGAGGTGCCAAATATTTTTTCCCACTCTGTGGGTGTTCTTTTAATTCTATTAATAAAGTCTTTGGAGGAGCAAAAGTGTTTGATTCTTAATAGTTCCCATTTATCTACTTTATCTTCTGTTGATTCAGGTTTCTTTGACAGATTTTGGAGTCTGTCCTCATTATGTATTAAAACTTCCATTGTTGTTCCTACCTTTTCTTGGACGAGCTTTATCGTTTAGGTTTGATACTTAGGTCTTTTATCCAGTTGGAGTTGGTTTTTGTATAAGGTGTAAGATATGGATCTTGATTCAGTTTATTGCAGATGGATAACCAATTTTGCCAGCACCATTTGTTGAAGATACTGTTTTTACCCCAGTTTAATGTCTTAGGGCCTTTGTCGAATATCAACTGTTCATAGGCAGATGGTGTCATCTCTGGGGTCTCAATTCTGTTCCATTGATCCATCTGTCTGTTCTTGTACCAGTACCAGGCTGTTTTGACCACTGTAGCAGTGTAGTATGTTCTAAGGTCGGGAAATGACAGGCCTCCCAGTGTGTTCTTCTTCTTTAATAGTACCTTACTTATCCGGGGCTTCTTCTCTTTCCAAACAAAATTGGTGATTTGTTTCTCCATCTCATTAAAAAATGATGCTGGAACTTGTATTGGGATTGCATTATATAAATAAATTGCTTTGGGTAAAATAGACATTTTCACAATGTTAAATCTTCCTATCCATGAGCAGGGTAGGTTTTTCCATTTATCTAACTAAGTCTTTCTTAGTTTCTTGTAGTAAGGGCTTGTAGTTCTCTTTGTAAAGGTCTGTTGTTTCTCTGGTTAGATTAATTCCTAGGTACTTTATCTTCTTAAGGGCTATCATAAATGGTATAGATTTGATAATTTCCTCCTTAACAGTCTCGTTGTTGGTATAAAGGAATCCTACTGATTTACTTATGTTTATCTTGTATCCTGAGACTTTGCTGAACACTTCTATCAGTTTGAGTAACTTACTTATAGATTCCTTGGGGTTCTCTGCATATGCAATCATACCATCTGCAAACAGGGAGATTTTAACTTCCTCTTTGCTGATGCAGATGCCCTTTATTTGTTCGTCTTGTTTAATTGCTCTGGCTAGAACTTCTAGCACAATGTTGAATAGGAGAGGTGACAGTGGGCATCCTTGTCTAGTTCCTGATCTCAGGGGAAAGTCTTTCAGTCTCTCTCCATTCAGGATGATGTGGACAATCTGCTTTGTATAAATGACCCTTATTGTGTTGAGGAATTTGCCGTCTATGCCCATTTTGCTAAGAGTTTTTAGCATGAATGGGTGTTGGACTTTATCAAATGCCTTTTCGGCATCAATAGACAAAATCAGGTGATCTTTGTCTTTTGTGTTATTTATGTGGTTAATCACATTAATTGTTTTCCTGATGTTGAACCAGCCTTGCATCCCTGGTATGAATCCCACTTGGTCATGATGGATTATTTTCTTGATATGTTGTTGTATTCTGTTGGCAAGAATTTTGTTGAAGATTTTTGCATCTAAGTTCATGAGTGATATCGGTCTGTAGTTCTCTGTCTTTGTTGGATCTTTCCCGGGCTTAGGTATCAGGGTTATGCTGGCTTAATAGGATGAGTTTGGGAGTACTTAATCCCTTTCTATACTGTGAAATAGTTTCAATAGTATTGGGGATAACTGTTCTCTAAATGCTTGGTAGAATTCTGCCGTGAAGCCATCTGGGCCCGAACTTTTTTGGGTTGGCAGTGTTTTGATGACCTTTTCAATCTCTTCCTTTGTGATGGGTTTGTTAAGTTGTTCTTCTTCACGTTGTGATAATTTGGGTAGGTGGTATGAGTTAAGGAATTTGTCCATTTCCCATAGGTTTTCAAATTTGTTAGAGTACAGTCTTTCGTAGTATTCTGTTATGATGTTTTTGATTTCTGTTGCATCTGTGGTGGCAACTCCCTTCTCATTTCTAATTTGGGTTAATTGTTTCCTTTCCTGCTTTCCTTTAGTAAGTTTAGCCAGTGGTTTATCAATTTTGTTGATCTTTTCAAAAAACCAGCTTTTGGTCTTTTCGATTTTTTCAATTGTTTTTCTATTCTCTAATTCATTTGGCTCTGCTCTAATCTTTATGATCTCCTTTCTTCTGGTGCCCCAGAGGTTCCTCTGTTGTTCTCTTTCTACTTGTTCAAGCTGTAGAGTTAGTTCCTTGATTTGGTTTCTTTCTTCCTTCCCGATGTGTGCATTTATGGAGATAAACAGACCTCTGAGCAGTGCTTTGGCTGTATCCCATAGGTTCTGGTAGGAAGTGTTTTCGTTCTCATTGGAATCCGTGAATTCTTTAATTCATCCTTGATTTCCTCTATAACCCATGTTTTTTTGAGCAAGATGTTGGTCAGTTTCCAAGAGTTCCACTTTCTATCTCTGTTTTTTTCTGCTATTGATTTCAACTTTGATGGCTTTATGATCTGAGAAGATGCTCTGCAATAATTTAATGGTATGGATTTTGTTGAGCATTGCATTATGGCCTATCACGTGGTCAATTCTGGAGAATGTTCCATGTGCACTGGAGAAGAAGTTGTAGTTGTCTGCTGAGGGGTGGAAAGTTCTGTATATATCAATGAGGTTTATGTCAATGAGGTCTTCTGTATCTTTACTGAGCTTTTTTCTAGATGATCTGTCTAGTAATGAGAGTGGAGTGTTAAAGTCTCCCACTATGATTGTGGAGTCATCTAACTCTCTTTTGAGCATAGTCAGTGTTTCTTCAACATATTTAGGTGCTCTGACATTAGGTGCATAAATGTTTAATATAGTTAAGTCTTGCTTGTGTACTGAACCTTTCAGCAATAAATAGTGTCCATCTTTGTCCATGATGGTGGATTTGACATTAAAGTTAATTTTGTCTGAGATTAGAATCGCCACCCCTGCTCTTCTTTGTTCATTGTTAGCTTGATATATATTCTTCCATCCTTTAATTTTCAGTTTGTTCCTGTCTTTAGGTCTCAAGTGAGTTTCTTATAGACAAGATATGGATGGGTCGTGTCTTTTGATCCGAGATGACACTCGGTGTCTCTTTACTGGAACATTCAGTCCATTCACATTCAATGTAATTATTGATAGGTATGTGTTCACTGCTGCCATTGTGATATGTTTATTTTTATGTTGATGTTTTCTCTGTTCTTCTTACTAGTCTGTTCTGAGACACTCTTTTTTGTGAGTTGATTTTTCACCTTTTTCAGAGCTGGTTTTATAGTTGTTGAGACTCGTGTGTTAGATTTCTTGAAATGGTATGATACATCTTTGTTGTGCTTTACAGCTGCCCCTATGAATCCCCTTAATAAACTATTTATAAACCCAATTTTAATTACTACCAGTCTTGTCATCTTCCTCTCCATCTGGAAGGACTATAACGACTGTAGTACATCCCACTTTTATTATGATGACACCATAGTTTTCATGATGATCACTGGACTGCTTTTTTCCAAATCAAAGCTGTGATTTACTTTGGAGCCTTCCCTAAATGAGTATTGAGTAGTGTGTCGTTCTAAAATATAAAGTTAGTGGTTTCGTTCTCCTAAGCCAAAGTCAAGAACTTCTTTCAGTATTTCTTGTAGTTTGGGTTTGGTTTTTACAAAGTCTCTTAGTTTCTGTTTATCTGGAAATGTCTTAATTTCATTTTCGTGTTTGAAAGACAGTTTTGCAGGATATATAATTCTTGGTTGGAAGTTCTTCTCCTTCAAGACTTTGAATGTGTCATGCCACTGTCTCGGTGCTAGCATGGTTTCTGCTGAGAAATCTGATGAGAGCCTACAGGGTTTCCCTCTAAATGTTAGCTTTGCCTTCAGTCTTGCTGCCTTTGAGAGTTGCTGCTTATGTTTCATTTTGTTAAGCTTGGTTATAATATGTCTTGGAGTCTTTCTTTTGAGATCTATATTGGGTAGCATACGATATGCATCTGAGAAGTCTATATTGTCTTCCTTCATGATTTCTGGGAAGTTTTTTTTCAGAAGCTCAGCAACAATACTCTCTGTGTTCTCAGATGTCTCACCCTGTTCAGGGACTCCAATTAATCGAAGGTTGTTCTTCTTAATAGAGTCCCACATGCTTCTTAATGTTTCTTCATTTTTCTTGTTTCTTTTTTCTGATTTCTGCTCATAGACGCTGGCATCAGTATCTCTGTCTTCCATGTCAGAAATTCTTTTTTCCATTTGTTCCATTCTGTTTTCTTGGCTTTGCATGGAAGTTTCTGTATCTTTGATTTTCTTCTTGATCTGTTGGATTTCAGAGTACTGGTGTTCCATCAGATCGAGCAACTTGCTTAATTTTTCATTTTGTTCTGCTGCATTTTCTATAAGGTCTAGAAGGGCCTTGTATATAATCAATTTGTATTCACTTTCTGATGCTTTCATAAAAGTTTCTTCATCTGGAAAACTCCTTGGTTGCTTTGTTTGGGGGCCTTCTGAAGCCATGAGTGATTGCTTGTATGCCACAATTGTCTGTTGCTTTTTGGGTCCCATGTGAGTATATAGAGGCTGGAAGAGGTACTGTGAGGATGGATTGCAAATGTTTCGCTAAGCTGTCTTCAAATGTAAAGCAAAAGTTATCTGACCAGTTCACAAGTCAGTTAGGTTTTCAGGTGTAGAGGTCCCTCTTCCCATCTGACAAAGTAAGCGTCACTGTATCCAACCCCAGATGATAACAAACTAGTTCAGGATACAGCACTGCTACTGCCCTGGTCGCCTCTGCTGACAGGGCCTAGCTTTAGCCAACTCTTCATCGAGTACTGGTTTTCTGATAGAAAAGCGCTCTCTTGTGGGCAAGGTCTGGTTCCCAAGCTAAGAATTAGGTCCAGCTGCGGCCACCATATCCAAGATGACGTCCTCCACACAGGCAGCAGACAGGGGGGCTAAAGGTGCCCAGAGGCAGCGATTCCTCTGCTTCTGTTGCAGGTCCCCCAATGTAGGCAGCACTATGCAAAATCACTACTTTTCTGACGCAGAAGCGCTGTCCCGTTTGTAGGCGCTGGCTCCCAGGCTAAGAACGAGGTCGTGCTAAAATCTCGGTACCAACATGGCGTCCCGCACCCTGACCACGAAGCTCCCCGCAAACCCCACTGAGCCAGCTACAAAACGAAAGGCTCAAAGTGGCTAGATTAACAGAGTCCTGAGCCTGGCTCTCAGAATATGGGAATTTCGCCTGCCTATCCCCCCAGAAGCGTGTCTGAGTCCAGCCGCCGGGCAAGGCCCAACTCCGCCCGCCAGCCGAGACCGAAGAAAAAAAAGTCAAACTGGTGCGTTTACCTTCCATCCGTGAGAGCCGGGGCTAACCAGGAGCAGGAGTCAGCGAAAAAGAGGAGGTTTTTCACTGAGTGGTATCAAGTCCCAATTAACAGCTCTGTGCCGTGTCCTGAGGCTGATTAGGTGATCCCAAGGCTCTGTTTGATTGACAATTCAGGTCTTGGTTTCCAGAGGGATAGAAGGAGACGCGGGGTTAGTCGGCCATCTTGACTCCGCCCCCCCAGCATCATTTTTTAATGAAACAGAGAAACAAATCACCAATTTTGTTTGGAAAGAGAAGAAACCCCAGTTAAGTAAGGTACTACTAAAGAAGAAGAACACACTTGGAGGCCTCTCATTACCTGACCTTAGAACATACTACACCACTAAAGTGGTCAAAAAAGGCTGGTGCTGGTACAAGAACCGACAGATTGATCAATGGAAGAGAATTGAGACCCCAGAGATGACACCATCTGCCTATGAACAGCTGATATTTGACAAAGGCCCTAAGACATTAAATTGGGGTAAAAACAGTATCTTCAACAAATGGCGCTGGCAAAAGTGATATCCATCTGCCATAAATTGAAACAAGATCCATATCTTACACCTTATACAAAAATTAACTCTAACTGGATTAAAGATCTAAGTATCAAACCCCAAATGATAAAGCTCTTCCAAGAAAAGGTAGGAACAACAATGGAAGTTTTAATACACAACATAGACAGACTTCAAATGCTACCAAACAAACCACAATTAACAGAAGAGAAAATAGATAAATGGGAACTATTAAGAATGAAACCCTTTTGCTCATCAAAAGACTTTATTTAGAATTAAAAGACCACTTGCAGAATGGGAAAAAAATATTTGGCAACTCTATGTCAGACCGATGCCTGGTCTTCATAATCTATAGCCAAAAAGCCAAGTGCCGTCGAGTTGGATCCTATAAGATACTACAAAATATCAATAAAAAGAAGATAAATCATCCAATTAATCAATGGGGAAAGGAGATGGACAGACATTTCTCTAAAGAGGAGATCCAGGCAGCCAAAAAACATATGTGGTCATGTTCACGATCATTAGTTATTAAAGAAATTCAAATCAAGTCTACAATGAGATAACATCTCACCCCAACAAGGTTGGCCATGATACAAAAAACACAAAACAACAAATGTTCGAGAGGCTGTGGAGAAAGTGGAAATCTCCTACACTGTTCGTGGGGTTGCAAAATGGTCCAGACTCTTTGGAAAGCAATCTGGCGCTTCCTTAAAAAAATGGATATAGATATACCACTTGATCCAGTAATTCCACTAGTTGGAATATATCCTACAGAATCAAGGCCTTTCACACCAAGGGACACATGCACAAGAATGTTTATTGCAGCACAGTCCACCATAGCAAAAAGATGGAATAAATCCAGATGCCCAACAACAGAGGAATGGAGAGGTATACTATGATATATATACTCAATGGAGCATTATGTAATGGTAAAGAATAGTGATGATTCCAGGAAACATCTCATAACCTGGTTTCAACTGGAAGACATTATGTTGAGTGAAAGTAGTCGGTAACAAAAAGACAAATATTGTATAAGACCGCTCTGATTAGATCTCAAAACCAGACTTATGTATAGAAGACTCTTTGATGGCTGCAAGGGAGGTTAGGAAGGGAGAGCGAGGAGGGCAGGGTTTAGATTAGATAGTTGGTAGAGGTTTGGTTGGGTGAAATCAGTCATAGCACACATTAGAAACAAGAACAATATCAAGTGGACTTCAACATAACTTGAAAACTCCTTCCACCTTAACCCAGTATTTCAAGGACAGAGTAGCTGGGGCAGGGGGCAGGAGACCATGCTCTTAGGCGAAATCGAGGCCAATTGTCACAACTAGCGTTTTGCTAAGAGTGCTCTCTGCAGCTCACATTGGTGAGTGGCATCAGGGTCTTAAAAGCTGCCAAAATGCCATCCGAGGGCATAGCAAATGGTCCAAACTCAGCAGGAACGGATGTTCACCAAGCACCAAAATGCCATGGGGTAAAGACAACCGAGAAGATAGAGAGAACCACATGAGTGGGTGTCTACATAGATTTGGGACCAGAAGAACTGGATGGTGCCCAGCCACCACCATTGATAGCCATGATGAAGCTCACTAAATTGAGTCTCACTGGCATCACAAGAATAAAAAGGAGTGAACCCTGAGATCTCCACTACAAGACCACAATTGATGGTGCAGAGGCTTCAGAGTTCCCCTGAAAGCATGGCCCCTGGCCCTGGTGCTGGCCCTGATGCTGCCCTTGCCCATAAATCATAATGAAGGTTCACTCTTCAGATACGAATGGATTGAACTTGGTGATGCAGAGTGACCATACATTGGATGCATTTCATGGTTTTATGCATCTATAGGATATCTTCCTGCTGACCTCTGGCTGCAGGAAGGAGAGTGGGTGAAGAGCAGGGGAAAGGAGATTGTTGGGAGGATGAGACATGTATGGAGCAGAGAGGAATTGTGTGCTGTCACCAGGCAGGGAGAGCAGTGGACACTGCATATAGGTGGGCATGTAAATTTATACGAGAATGTACATTTTCACTCAGTCATAAATAAATAAATAAATAATGATTGTTTTAAGAAATTGTTACTGTTTTGTGTATTTTTAGTATATCATGAACATAATAGTATTCTGCAAATTATTCATAAGTATTTGTAAAAAAATAATCTTTCTAAATAAATTTAAAGGAACAGGGAAAGCAATTTGAATAGTTTTGTATCAAAGAATTGATATAACTGGCCTTAATTTTAGATGCTAGTTGGAAAACATTATGAAAATTTTGCATAGAATTCTTGAAGATTTAATCAACTGCCATGGAGAAAATGTAACTAATGAATAGTTAGAAGAAGATTAATATAGTCTCCTGTGTTACCCTCCATGCATGCAAAATGTCTAACCTGTAATTATCAATAATTAAAAATGTTTTTGATGTTAACATTGACTCTGGGTAACTTTAAAGAGTGCCAATGACAGATCAGTTAAGAGTTCAGCTGTTAACTGAGAAGTTAGTGGTTTGAATCCACCCAAATGCTCTATAGGAGAGAGATCTGGAGACCTACTCTCATTGTGATAATAGCCTAGGAAACTTTGTGACACAGTTCTATTGTCACATGTTTTCAGTATAAATCTAAAATAAACTTCTTATCACCTAATAACGAAACATAAAAATTTATTTTTGTGTTTAACAGCATGATCAGATTCAGCGAAAGATACAACCTCAACATGTGTAAAGAGTCAACCCAAAAAGTGTCATTTTACACATTTTTATTGTTTTCCATATGCAGTGCATGCTTTAAACACAGGCATGTTAAAATGAAGATAGTCAATGCAGATCCATCAAGGACTTTCCTCTTGTCTGGAACAGATAAGAAGTAAACAAATAAATTCATAAAATAAGAACAATCATTTAAGTTTTTTAATATGGTATGAAGAGAACAAGTACATTAGAGTTTAATGAAGCAATACTCAGTACAAAACTTTTGGGGAAAACTCAAGGGAGAGAAAATTTGAGCAGATATTTGAACACTAGAAAGATTCCAGCCAACAGAAACACCTTGGGAATAGCATAATTCTTTTGAGAGTCATCCAAGTTATTGAATGTATCAACACTTTATTGGTTTCAATTGCTAAATAGTATTTCATAATATGGTGCATCATGTCTAGTAATTTTTCATGCCCAGAATTATCCCAACTTACTCCCTGTAGACCTATAGAAATATTTCAATGAGTTGCTTTCAATAAACCCTACCTGTCATTTCATAAAATCGTATATTCACTATGTATAAAGAAATTGTTAAAGTCTATGGCATTTTAAAATGTTTGCCAACATGTAGTATACGTACCCAAATGCGTACTTAAATCGTAATTTGCTAAATTTTTAAAAAACAAAAGCCTTAGCGTAAACAACACTGGATCAGTATGTAGAAGGTATCATTTATCCTTGAAGCTTCCCTTCATCACTAATGACTTTTCAAAGGTAACTGTCAAAGGATACTTACTTTTAACAGCATCGATAATGTTTGTTAATGTTTTTACTTAATAGAAATGGAATAATGCAATATACCTGTTTGGTTACTCTAGTTCACTGATGTTGTTGTAGGATTTATCTTTATTTTTTCAAGTTGTTATATACTAATTATTTTCATTGTCGTGCTAAACCAGGTGACAGGACATGTTTTGGTGAGTTCAGAATTCTATTGAAATTTTTTTCAATCCTTATTTCAATATATACTCTTTTAGTTGTTACAGCTTTGAAGGAGGTCTTAATAACTGAGAATCTAAGTGCTCCATTTTTGTTCTTTTCTAAGATTTCTATGGTTATTATGGCTCTTTAATTTCCACAAAAAATTTAAATCAGTTTTTAAAATTGTTCAAATAAAATAAAAATAATCTAACCACTTTTTGGATTTTGATGCAGCTCGCTTTAATGTGGAGGAAATTGATATACTTGAAAGTGGAGTAGTAGTTAAGGGCTACATCTGTTAACCAGAAGACTGATAGTTTGAATCCACGAGGTACTCCCTAGAAACTCTTTGGAGCAGTTCTATTCCGTCCTATAGGATTGCTATGAGTTAGAATGGATGCTATGACAGTGGATTTGGGTTTTGATATACTTAGAATATTTTGTCCTCCAAAATGTGAATACAGTGAATATAGGAAAATCCTGTGCTTATTTACACCTTCATTAGCTGTGTTTTAAAGATCAGTGTAGTAGTCCTGTATGTGTTGCTTCTGACTTATTTCTAGGTATTTGATTTTTTTTTTTTTAATGCTATTAAGAAGTACTGGTAAAGAGAAGTCAACTTCAATTTTTTATAGTAACTTGGTATCTGTTGTCTTGGTAAATTAATTTTTAAAATAGGTTTTATATTCTTTTTATACTTTTCTAAGTATACAACTCTGTCATAAACAATAAGAATCCAAATATTATGCTATTTCTTTACCTAATTGCACTGGGTAGGCTCTCCATTACAATGCTGAAAAGACAGGCAGGTTCATTTTATTTCAGATACCAGGGGAAAGCTTTCAATGTATCACCATTCAATATTTGTGTTAGTTTATGTGTGTGTGTTGTCTGTTTTAGTAAACATTGCCACATAAAGAGAATTCTCAGTTATTAGATTAAGACAAGATTGCTAAGTTGTTTTTTTTTTTTTCTCATTAGTGGGCCTTACTTTTCCCAAATGGGTATTTTTTTTTTACATTTATCAAGACTGCACAGGGGGCAGAGTCAAGATGGTGGACTAGACACATGTCTCCTTAACTCCCTCTGAAAACTAAGGCCTGTATTGATAAAAAGAATGGAGATTTCTCGACACCCAATGATCCCTAGGACATGGCATAGGGCTGTCAGTTTGGACTACATGCTGCTAAATGGGAAACTGCTTATCTTAGATTGAGCCTCACTGTGACTGAATCAGCTGGTTACTACAGATTGAAGGTAACTCACGTTTTTAACTTTTTTTTTTTCTTTTTGTTGTCAGTCAGGCAGGAGAATGTCTCAAACAGCAGCTACACAGACCCACAGTGCTTAAGAAAACAGTGTGTGCCACAGAGTAAGAACTGTGTGTGAAATAGCTACATTTTGAGAGGCAACAGTGACTGGAGAAACCACAGACATTCCACCCTCTCTTTATTTGAGCTCTGTCATAGATTCAGCTGTTTGGTGACAGGAGGAGCAGCTTTACTGGGACACCATCTGGGTTATCTGGGAGATGGAGTCACCCAACCAGAGGCCTCAGCAGGGGCTAATTCCCAGGCTGGAAGGCAGTGCCAGTCTGTGGGGTGCTTTTCCAGCTGAAAGGTTGTGATTAACACAGTATTGTGTTACAGGTAGGGCCTGGAGGGCGATGGCAAAAGGGCAGTAGCCCCTCTGTACTTTGAACTACATCATAGCATATGGGGACAACCCAAGAGGTGCCCCTGTTTTCAGCTGGAAGGCAGGGCCTGCCACACCTGAGGCCTCACTGACTTTGGAAGCTTTCAGATAGCTTTTAGCTTTTTGAAATAAGACTGCCTGGAGAAATCACTGCTGTGCAGCCTGATGGCATCTCTTTGAGCTTTTACTGACCCACATCATAGGCTCTGTTGATGGCTGCCCAGTGAACCTATAAGTAGGGTGCTGTGTTTTCCAGCCAGGAGGTGTGTCCTGGCACCCCAGATACTCCACATGGGGCCAGTACCTAGAGTACACAGAGGTGGTTGGTGACCAACTCCCTTCTCAGAACTACATCTCAGCTCCTGTTGAGGCAACATTAGAGAAATTAAATGGCCTCTAGGTGTCCAGAAAGCAACAGATCATTGCCAAGCATTTAAGGAAACAGCCCACAATGGCTCCAGAAAACTCCCGAAATAAAGAATCAAAAAACTTCCCAGATGCAGAAGGCTTTCTGAAACTATCAGAGATCAAGTAAAAAATAATTATATAGAGAATCCTTCAAGTTATTAAAAAAAAAATACAGCAGAGCAAAATGAAAAATTAAGCAATTTATTTGAAGTCATGGAACATTAATGTTCTGAAATCCAACATATCAATAAAAAAATTACAGAATTAGACAATTCAATTCTAAGTCGAAAGCATGGAATAGATGAACTGAAAGTAGGACTTAGTGGCCTTGAAGACAGAGCATCTGACACCAGCATTTATGAGGAGAAATCAGAGAAAACAAATTAGAAAAATGAAGAAGGATTAAGAAACATGTGGGACTCTATCAAGAGGAATAATCTGTGTTTAATTGGAGTTCCTAAGCAGGAAAGGACAGCTGAAAATACAGAGTGTTGCTATTGAGTTGCTGACAGAAAACGTCCCTGAAATTATGAAAGAGGATAACATATATGTCCAAGCTATGGACTGAATACCACAAAAACCAGACCCCAAAAGAAAGCTACCAATACATATTATAATCAAGTTTAATAAAATGAAATGTAAGCAAAAACTCCTGAAGACAGCAAGACTCAAAGCAAAACTAACATTCAGAGGGAAGCCCTGTAGGCTTTCATCTGACTTCTCTGGATAAATAATGTTGACATGGAGTCAGTGGGATAATACATTCAAAGCCTTGAAGGAGAAAAACTCCCAACCAAGAATTATATATCCTGCAAAACTGTCTTTCAAATATGAAAATAAAAATAACACATTTGCAGGTAAGCAGAAGCTTAGAGACTTTCTAAAGCCCCAACCAAAACTACAAGACATACTGAGAGAAGTTCATTGCTTAGACAAACAAAGCCAATAACTATGTATTTAAAGATACATGCAAGACACAACATCCAGAAACCTACTCAGTTAGGGGATGCACAAAACTCAATCAAAGCAATAATATTAAAAGAAGGGAATCAATGATCCTATTATGAAAACTAAGATAACATCACATTAAAAAGAGAGATACACTACAGTGGTTACAGCCCTTTCAGATAGAGACGAAGTTAATAAAATATGTAGGAGTTAAAATTGTGTTTAAACTTAGAATATTAAGGGGGACTATAGGGATAGCTTATAGGGATATCTGTAAAGTACAATAACACTGTTACATATCAAAACAAGAAATGTAAAAAAGGAACCTCAACAAACATAAAACCAACACTGAAAAAGATGAAAAGTCAACCCATAAAGAAGAATGGCCCACAACAGAATATTAAGAGCAACATACAAAATACCAACACAAAAACAAATACAACAAACTGACAGCAAAAAAGACATACATCGGCAGTTCAAATCCACCAGGTGCTCCTTGAATACTCTGTGGGTCAGTTCTACCCTGGCCCCTAGGGTCGCCATGAGTCAGATCCGACTCGACGGCACTTGGCTTTGGGCTTGGCTGTCAATAATTACACTGAATATAAATGGGCTGAATGCTGCAGTAAACAGACAATGAGTGACATCTTGGATCAAAAGACACAATCCATCTATATGTTCCTTACAATAAAAACACCTTAAACTTAAAGATGTGAACAAACTGAAAATTAAAAGATAGAATAATATATAGCAATATACAAAGAAGAGCAGGTGTGGTAATACTAATCTCAGATAAAAAAGGTTTTAATGTAAAATCCACTTTCATGGAAAATGATAGTCACTACTGATCACTGAAAGTTTCAATACATAAGCAGGACTTAACAATATTAAATATTTATGCACCCAATACTAGAGAATCTGTATACATTGAACAAACACTGACTACATTGACAGATGAGATAGATTACTCCACAATAATAGCAGCAGACTTTAACAATTCGCTTTCAGTAATGGGCACATCATCTAGGAAAAAAGTTCAGTAAAGACACAGAAGATCTTATTGCAACAATTAAACAATTATCCCTCACTGACATACAGAGAACTTTTTATCCACCAACACATAGTTACAACTTCTTCTCCAATGCACACGGACCATTTTCCAGAATAGATCATGTGTTAGGAAACAAAGCAAATCTCAACAAAATCCAAACCACTGAATTATTGTAAAGCATCTTCTCAGAACATAAAGCCATGAAAGTCAAAATCAATAGCAGGTAAACCATAGATAGAAATTGGAACTCACATAAATTGAACAACATCTTGTTCAAAAAGCAGTGGGTTACACAAAGAAACAAAGATGAAATAAAGAAATTTATGAATTCAGATGAGAATGAAAACACATCCTACCAGAACCTATGGGGTACAACCAAAGCAGTGCTCAGAGTTCAGTTTATCTCTATAAAAGCGATAAAAGCAGAGTTCAATTTATCTCTATAAAAGCACACGTCTGGAAGAACCAAGGAGAAAAAACATTTAACCATACAGCTTGAACAAGTAGAAAGAGAGCAACAGAGGAACCCCTCAAGCACCAGAAGAAAATAGATCATAAAAGTTAGAGAAGAGCTAAATGAATTAGAGAATAGAACAATTGAAAAACTTGATAAAACCAACAGCTGTTTTTTTTGAAAAGATCAATAAAATTGACAAACCATTAGCTAAGATTACTAAAGAAAAACAGGAGAGGAAACAAATAACCTGAATGAGAAATGAGAGATGTTGCAGGAAAGCCAACAGAAATCAAAAATATTATAACAGAATACCATGAAAGACTGTACTCTAGCAGACTTGAAAACCTAGAGGAAATGGACAAATTCCTAGACTCATATCACCTACCAAAATTACCACAGGGAGAAGTAGAACAACTTAATAAATCAATCATAAAGCACCAGGCTGAAAAAGTCATACAAAAATTACCAACCAAAAAAAGCTCTAGCCCAGATGGGTTCACAGCAGAATTCTACCAAGCTTTTAGACAAGAGTTAACTCCAATACCATGGAGGCTATTTCACAGCCTAGAAAGGGATGGAATGCTCTCAAATTCATTCTGTGAAGCCAGCATTATCCTGATACAAAGCTGGGAAAAAAAATAACATGAAAAAGGAAAATTACAGACCAGTATCACTCGTGAACCTAGATGCAAAAATCTTCAACAAAATCCTTGTCAATAGAGTTCAACAACATACCAAAAATTGTTTCATCATGACCAGTTGGATTCATGCCAGGGATGCAAGCCCAGTTCAGCATCAGAGAAACAATCACTGCTATCAGCCACATAAATAACGCAAAAGACAAGAATCACCTGATTTTGTCAACTGATACAGAAATGGCATTTGACAAAGTCCAACAGCTATTCATGCTAAAAATTCACAGCAAAATATGAATAGAAGGTAAATTCCTTGACCCAGTAAGGGACATCTATGCAAAGCCAACCACCTAAACCATCCTGAATGAAGAGAAACAGACAAAATTCCTCTTGAGAATGGAGCTAGACAAGGATGCCCACTTTCAGCACTTGTATTCAACATCTTACTAAAAGTTATGGCCAGAGTGATTAAATAAGACAAAGAAATAAAGAACATCACCACTGGCAAAGAAGTATAAATCTCCCTATTTGCAAATGACATGATTGTACACTGAGAGAATCCTAAAGAATCCATCAGTAAACTATTGAAACTAATAGAGTTCAGCAAGGTATCAGGATATAAGATAAACACAAGTAAATCAGCAGCATTCCTTTATACCAACAAAGAAAACATTAAAGAAGAAATCATGAAATCAATATCATATACTGTATCTCCCAAGAAGATAAAATATCTAGGGATAAATCTAACTCAAGAAATAACAGACTATACAAAAATAACTACAAGATCTTACCTCATGAAACTATAAGAGGTTTACATGAATGGAGAAACCTACCCTGCTCATGAACAGAAAGACTTAACATTGTGAAAATAGCTATTTTATCCAATGCAATCTATATACAGAATGAAATCCCAATACAAATACCAGTGACATTTTTTAATGAGATAGAGAAATAAAATCACCAACTTTATTTGGAAAGGGAAGAAAGGCAGGACAAGCAAAGCACTACTAAAGAAGAACACACTGGGAGGCCTCTCACTACCTGACTTTAGAACCTACTATTATACAAAAAGAGATGTATAGATCAATGGAATAGACTTGAGACCTCAGAGACGCCACCACTCTCCTATGAACAGTTGGTACTTAACAAAGGCCCTAAGATTGTAAGCTGGGGTAGAAATAGTCTTTTTAACAAATGATTTTGGCAAAGTTTGATATCCATCTGCAAAAACATTGAAACAAGATCCATATCACACCTTACACAAAAAGCAACTGAAATTGGATAAAAACCTAAATATCAAACCTAAAAGGATAAAGGTAATGCAAGGAAAAATAAGGTCAACCATGGAAATTTTAATAGACAGCTTAAACTTCAAAATTTGACAAAGCACAATCAACAGAAGAGAAAATAGAGAAATGGGAACTACTAAGAATCGAACACTTTTGCTCATTCAAAGATTTTTCAAAAGAATTAAAAGACCACCTACAGAATGGGAAAAAATATTTGACAACTATATATTGGGTCAATGTCTGATTTCCATAATCTACAAGGTACTGCAAAATGTCAACAAGGAAAACACAAATAACTCAATTAAGAGATGGGCAAAGGAGATGGACAGACACATCACTGAAGAAGATACAAAGGCAGCCAAAAGACACATGAGGAAATACAATCACTAGCTATTAAATAAATCTACACCAAAACTACAATGACATACCATCTTACCCCAGCATGGTTGACCATGATCTAAAAAACACAAAACGACAAATGCTGGAGAGGCTGTGGAAAAACTGGAACTCTCCTGCACTGCTAATGGGATCGCAAAATGGTACAACCTCCTTGGAAAGCAATCTGGTACTTCTTTAAAAGACTGGAATTAGATCTACCATTTGATACAGCAATCCCACTACTCAGAGTATAGCCTACAGAATCAGAGCGGTCACATGAACAGATACATGCACAAGAATGTTTATTGCAGCACAGTCCACAATTACAAAAAGATCATGTTCAACAGAACACAATGCAATGATAAAGAACAATGATGATTCTAGAAAGCATCTCCTAACCTGATTTCAATTGGAAGGCATTATGCTTAGTGAAATCAGTCAGTGGCACAAAGACAAATATTGTATGAGTCCCCTACTGTAAGAACTTAAACACAGATTCATGTGCAGAAGAAAAAGCTCTCTGACGGCTGCAAGGGATAGGAGGGGGAAAGTGAGAGAGCTACTTATAGATTAGACGGCTAGTAGAAAGTTGCTTAGGTGAAAGCAGTGACAGTACACAGTAGAAAGTTCAATTTAACCGGACTTCAGCATAAACTGAAAATTCTTTTAATCTTAACAAAACATTACAAGGTTAAAGCAGCAGGGATGGGGATCCAGGGACCATGCTCTCACGGGACATTGAGGCCAATTGGCATAACTAGTCTATTGCTAAGAGACTCTTCTGCATCCCATATAGGTGAGTGGCATCTGGGGTCTTAAAAGCCAGCAAGCAGCCATCTGAGGTACACCAAATGCTTCCAACTCTGCCGGAACAGATGATCACTGAGGGCAACAACGACATGAGGGAAAAAATGTCCAGAAGACAGAAAGACCGACATGAATGACTGACTATGTCAGCATGTGACTAGAAGAACAAGCTGGTGCCTGGTCACCACCAATGACAATGATGTGCATGCAATGTCTAGTCCCAGTGGCAACACAATAAAAAGAGGTGTGCACTTCAAGAACTCCACTAAAAGACAGTAACTGATGGTCTGAACACCTGGGCTTCCCTTGGGAGCATGGCCTGCTGGTGTCCCTAATCAAAAATTATTCTGAGGTCAACTCTTCAGACAGAAATAGACTGGACTCGGGGGCACACCGTTACCATATGGTGTGTACATTTTATGGTTCTAAACATCTGTAAGATGCTGTCCTAAGGGCCTCTTATTAGAAGGGAGAGGTGAGAGTAGAGATGGGGAGGGACAGTAGATGGTTTAGAGGATAGGACATTTATAGAACAGAAAGGAGGTGTGTGCTGTCACTGGGCAACGAGAACAGAAGGAGATGCAGGTAGGAGGGCATGCAAATTTAACTTGGATTGTATACTTTCACTCAATCACAAAAAAGAAAAAAAAGATTGCATGATTGTTATTTTTTTGTTAATGTAATAAATTACATGGACTGATTTTCATGTATGTAAATAATGCCCCACACATAAATGAATATTTTCTCTCACAACATATTATTACTTTGTATATCGCTAAATTTGATTTATCATGTTTTTTTTATCAGTTCAAATAATTTTTTTTTAATTTTTTATTTAATATAACTGAGTGAAAATGTACGTTCCTGTGTAAATCTACATACCCACTTATATGCAGCTTCCACTGCTCTCCCTGCCCGGTGACAGCACACTATTCCTCTCTGCTCCATACAGGTCTCATTCTCCCAACAGTCTCTTTTTTTCCCTCCTCTTCACCCACTCTCCTTCCTCCAGCCAGAGGTCAGCAGGATGACATCCTATAGATGCACAGAACCATAAAGTGCTTCCCATATATGGTCACTCTGCATTGCCAAGTCCAATCCATTCGTGTCCAAAGAGTGGACCTTCGTTATGATTTATGGGCAAGGGCAGCATCAGGGCGAGGGGCCATGCTCCCAGGGGAACCCCTAAACCACTGGACCATCAATTGAGGTCTTTTAGTGGGGATCTCAGGGTGCACCCCATTTTATTCTTGTGTTGCCAGTGAGACTCAACTTAGTGAGCTTCATTGTGGCTATCACTGGTGATTTAACATGATTTTGCTTAGAATTTAATCACTATTCACAACTCAGATCCACGTGTCATTTCCCTTTTTCGTATTTACTACCTTATATAATACCGTATGCAATGTTATTGTCATATTTTTAATTAATGGTAATTCTGATTAAAAAAAAGAGTAGTTTCATCTACTTTATTGCTAACTCCCTGGAAAAACTATGCAAAATTATTTTATTTCTTTTTCAAATATTTGGAAGTGTTCACTGATGAAAGCATCTGTACCTAGGGTTCACTTTCTATAAAGATCTTTGTTTATGAATTGAAGTTCTTTAAAATAACATGCCTGAGAAAATCTAACTCATAGCTATCCAGCTGATTCTGGCTCTAGCGACCTTACAAGACACAGTAAAACTGCTCCACAGTTTCCACAGAGCGCCTGATAGATTTTAACTGTTGACCGTTTTGGTTAGCAGTCATGACATTTAACTACTACACCATGACAGTTCCCTAATACATATACAGTTTCCAAACGTATATATACAGCCACTCAAAACAGCATTCTGACAATTTTGTACAATTGTTTATTTGTACAATTTGTTTATTTCCGTCAAACTGTGAAACAATTAGGCATAATATCCTTTTGTCACCTCCTTCTTAAGAGGTGATATCATTTTGTACTCTGGTATTGCAGTATGTGACCTATCTCATTTTTCTTCAACAGATTTACTATAGGGAGAATATTTTATTAATATACTAAATAGCAGCTTACTTTTTTGATTTACTGTAATGTTTTCCTTTTATTAATTTTTGATCGTGTCTGTTTCTCTATTCTACATTCTTTTAAGTTTCCTTGAGTTCTTATACACTGACTTTGAATCTTAACTCCTTGCTTTAAGCCTTTTGTGTTTTCCTTTATAAAAAAATGGTATGCTATAATTTCTTTGAAAGCATTCCTTCAGTTGCTACTCTCAAGCTTTTGGAATGTCATCCTTTTATTATCATTTACTTCAGAATTATTTTTTAAAGCTTATTTATATATTTTTTAAAATGTTAGAATTGAAGGAAGAATTTTCCTAAAACTTATGAAGTACTCTTTCCTGAGACATATGAAGTATTTACATTTGCCTTTTGGTGTTCTCTCTCTCCTTCCATATATGTAAGTATAAAAAATATAGATAATATTTCTTAATGTGTTGAAAGTATGTTGTTAACACTGTACCTTAACACTTCAAAATATCTTCAATTCATGTATTTTAAGAACAAGGACAATTTCTTACATAATCACAGTAGAGTATCAAAATAAGAAAACTCATTAAAGACAAGTTTGTTCGTTTTCACTGTTAGGTGCTGTTGAGGTTCTGACTTGTGCGGACAGCAGGTAGAACAGAACAAAACACTGCCTGGTCCTGTACCGTTCTCAGCATTCTTGGTATGTTTGAGCTCATGTTTGTGTCAATTTATCTCACTGACGGGCTTCTACTCTTCAGCTGGTCCTCTATTTTACCAAACGTGATGTTCTTCTGCAGGGACTGCTCTACCTTGACAACATGTAAGAGGAAGTCTTTCCATCTTTGCTACTAAGGAGCATTCTGGCTGTACTTCTTCCAAGAAGATTTGTGCCTTCTTCTGGCAGCCCATGGTATAATCAATAGTCTTTGGTAACACCAGAGTTCATTTTTTCTTTAACATTTTGTTGCGATTTTAGTGAAAATCTACAATCCAAGTCAATTTGTCATACAAAAACTTATACATTACTGTATGATTCTAGCTCTCTCTCTCTATACTGTGACAGCAAACTTTTCCTCTCCACCTTATATTTCTCATGTCATTCAGCTAGCTCCTGTCCTCTTCTGCCATCTCCTCTTGCCTCTGGGCAAAAGCTATCTAGTTAGTCCCCTGTATATACTTAAGCCAAGATGCATACTCTTCACCATTATCATCTTATATCTTATAGTCCAATCCAATCTTTGTCTGTAGAGCTGACTTTGGGAACGGTTTCAGTTCTAGGTGAATATAACATCTGGGGGCCATGTCTTCTGGGGATCCCCCAGTCTACTGGGTCATAAATTCTGGTCAGTTTAATAGAGTTTGAGCTCTGTACCCCATTTTTCTCACACTATGCTGGGGATTCTATGTTGTATTGCCTGTCAAGGCATTCATTGGTTGTGGCCAGGCACCATCTAGTTCTTCTGGTCTCTTGCTGATATAGGCCCTGGATTATGTGGCCTTTTCTGTCTCTTGGGCTTATGTTTTCCTTATGTCTTTGATGGACTTCATTCTCCTCTGTTCCAGGTAGGCTGGGACCAGTTGATGCTACTCAAATAGCCACTTGCTAGCTTTCGTGATCTCAGATGTCACTCACCAACGATAACATCATAATTCAAAGGATAATTCATTGTCCATCTTTGCATGCATACAAGGACTGATAAGTTTGCAAACTCATCCCAGAAGAAGTGCTGCATATCTCACTGCTGAATCTCACTGCAGTCACCTTCAAAATACTCCCCTTGGGAAGCTATCCATCTAGCCCACATTTCAAGGTAATTTGGGGGTGATCTTTCTGGAATGGCCATCAGAGCTGTAGTTGTATTACCCTGAGTGTCATCAAAATGTTTTCTTTTCAATATTTCTTTATCTCAAGTAAAGAAAAAAATCATCGAGGCCATATCAGATGAGTATTTTGTTTTCTAGTTAAAAATCCCCTCATAGACAACTATACAATTAAGTTTGTAAACTTGCCAATGTGCCACCATGTACACTGGCCATTCCAGAAAGAGTTCCAAAATGGTTTTGAAGGGTGGTCTAGGCACTGGAGTCAGTGCATAGCTTCCCAAGGGAATTAATCCAAGGGTGACCTCACTGATAATCAGCAACGAGGCACGTGGCACTTAGAACAGTTAAGTTCACTGACTTAATTGCTGAACCTCACCTGAGGTGATTGAAAATACTGTGGCTTTTGTCAGGGACCTGAGTCTTCAAAGTGATTGCTTTTTCACAGTTAAATGAATACAGACAAATAGCATTTTTCTAATTCACAGCCCATATCCATATTTTGTCCATTTGTCTGGACTGTCTTTTATATTCATGCCTTTCTCTCTAATCACTCCCTTACTTACATTCTGGAGGTAATCTAGATAAAACTTAGAGTCACATGTTGGATTACATGAAATTGAATTCATATATAGTTTGTAGAGGTTATCCTATATATTGAAATCATGTATAATTTATAGAAGTTAGCTTTCATTTTGTTTTATTCTTTCTTAATGGCAGCCTTTCGTAATGCACTTTGTTTGAAAAGAGTGTCCTTGTTTTTAACTGCAGTTGAATCTGCCAGTACATACAATATAACAGAACATTGCTCAGTCTTCTGTTAGCTTCGCAATCACTGGTCTGTTTAAGGCCATTTTTCGGTATTGTTTCAGTCCTTCTTATTGAGAATGTGTCTCTGACTCTAGTTTGTGAAGCATTTTTCCAGCTATTTTTTTTATTATGTGTCTAAAGAAAGCAAAATGTAGTCTTCTACCTTTACTCTAAAGAAAATTTTTAGTTGAATTTCCTCTAAGACTGATGTTGCTTCTTTTGTAGTCACAGACACTTTCAGTATCCCTTACCAATACTGTAGGTCAAATGCATCAGTTTTTCTGTCTCCCTGTTTCACCGTCCAGTTTTCAAATCCTCATGAAGATGAAAATATCATGGCTTAAATCAGGTACCCCTTAATTATCGAAGGGATGCCTTGGTTTCAAGAATTTTAAAGAGGTATTTTGCAGCAGATTTGTCAATCAATATGTCATTTGATTTCTTGACTGCTGTTTCCATGGATATTGATTGCTGATCCAAAAAAAAAGAAAAAAGGAAGAAAGAATTGATGACTTCATTTTCTTTTAGAGAGAATATTCTTAGAATGAATAGGTAATTTAATTGGTAGAATATTCCTGAGCTAGTGTTTGTCTCTTATGATTTTTTATGCTTAAATCATATTATCAATTTGGGGAAAGAATGTCAAAGAATCATAGATCTTGTTACATCAAATCATGCCGTCCCTGACATTAGTTGTGTTAACTAATTGATCATTCAACTAAGAGTGTTGATGAGGTATGCCTACTGTCTTTTGCATTTAATAGTTTATACTAAAATGACTTGATTTTATGTAAATATCACATTTCTAATCAAACTTTCCCAAGTACTTTTAGTATTTATTGATGATTCTAGCTTAAGTTAAGCATTAATATGAGGGCTGCTAAATGGTCATTTTTTTTTCATGCTACTATTATTGTTGTTTTCACTGGAAATGCTGGTGAAGTAGTAGTTAATTGTTACAGCTGCTAACCAAAAGGTCAGCGGTTCAAATCTTCCAAGCGCTCCTTGGAAACCATGAAACAGTTCCAGTCTGTCCTGTAGGGTGCTATGAGTCAGAACTGACTCAGTGGCAGTGGGTTATTGTTGCTTTCATCATGTCCTCTATCTACTTATCTACCAATTTATTTACCTAATTGATTACATAGGTAATAGCTTATAAAGTGATATTTTGTTCAATGGGCTATAATCTGTTACTATCATTATACAGTGTGATGTTAAAACTTTCCCAAGTGGAGGCCTGTTCAAATTGGTGCATTTGTCTTTGTAGCATAGAAAGCCTGGTGGCACATAGGTTCAGTGCTACAGTTGTTAACCAAAATGTCAATAGTCGAAATCCACCAGGCACTCTTTGGAAAGTTACAGTGCAGTTCTACTCTGTCCTACACAGTAACTATGGGTCAAAATAGATTCAACAACAAGGGATAAGGCTAGGTTTTTTGCTTTGTGACATACTTAAATCATGCCCTGAGTATTGTCTTTTTTTCTGGAAAAAAGATTTATTTTAGATTCATCTTAATACATTCTTTTTACAACCTTAGTATCAGCCATTTCTTCAAGAAGCCACTGTTCCATTTAGCAAAAATGGTGTTTGAAAATGAAGACCTGGATTTAGATATATTCATTTGTCACTAAAGCTTTTATATTTCTATGCCATTTTTCCTGTCACAAGTAGTGAAATATAAATATGTATTTTCATAAATATATATATATAACAGACAAAAACATGTTTAGCTCACTTTAATTCAAACCTCAAGCTCATTATTTCAGATAAAGCACTAAACACATGATCCATGGAGGAGGAATTGATAATGGGACAACACTAAAAAGAAAAACTTCTGCTCTGCAAAAGAATCTGTTAAGGGAATAAAAGATAAGCCATGGAGATGGAGAAAATATTTGTAAAACATCTGTTAAAAGAATTTTGGCCAACATATGTAAATAAATCTTCACATTAATAATAACAATAATTCTATTTAAAAGTAAGCTAAAGATCTGAATGAACACCTCACCATGGAATATATACATATAACAAATAAAGATATATGCTCAACATCATATGCTATCAAGTAATTGCAAACTAAAACAACAATAAGATTCCAGTACATTGCTATAAGAATAGCTAAGATCTAAAACACTGGCAACAGCAGATTCTGGCAAGGATGTTCATCAACAGGAATTCTCTAGTGTATCTCCTATAAAAAACATAGTGCAAATCTGTATTGTTTTGGTAGGACTAGTCCACACATGTAGATTTTTCTGTCCCTTTTCTTCTGACTATTCTTATTTCTCTGTTTGCCTCTACTAGGGGTAGTATTTAAGTGCTACGACTGCTAACTAAAAGGTTGGCGGTTTGAATCTGTCAGGTGCTCCTTGGAAACTCTAGGGGGCAGTTCTACTCTGTCCTACAGCACTGCTACAAGTTAGAATCGACTTGACGGCAGTGTGTTTGGGTTTTTTTTTTTTTTGTTAACTAGTATCAACTTATCTGTTGTTGCTGTAGTTGTTAGGGGTTGCCCAGTTTGTTCTGACTCGTAGCAACCCATAGCAACTCATAGCAACCCATAGCAACCCATAGCAACCCATAGCAACTCATAGCAACCCATAGCAACCCATAGCAACTCATAGCAACAGAACAAAACCCTGCCAGCTCCTTTGCCATCCACAAAATGGTTGCTATGCTTGAGTTCATTGTTGCAGCCCTTGTTTCACTTCATTGTTCTGAGGATCTTTCTGTTTTGTGGTGACCCTCTGCAAAGCATAATGTTCTTCTCTGGGGACTTATCCTTCCTGAAAATATGTTCAAAGTGTGTGAGACCAAGTCTCACTTCCAAGGAGCATATTGACCAGTCTTCCAAGGCAGCTCTGTTCATTCTTTAGGCCCACACCCATTGCCTTTGAGTCAGATCTGACTCATGTTATATTCGATGTTTTTCATGAATACCATAATTCAAAGACAGCAATTCTTCTTCACTCTTCCTTATTTATTGTCCAGCTTTCACATGCTTATGAGATGATTGAAAATGCTACGGCTTTGTTCAGATGCACCTAGGTCTTTCAAGGTGACACATTTTTTCACATTTGACAGAGGTGTTTTGAAGCAGATTTGTACAATGCAATATTTTGTTTGATAGTTTGACTGTTGCTTATTCAACTGTATTTCTGATGAATATTTTAATTCAAAACAGACTGCAAATTTAATATCTGAAAACAAAACTAATACCCCAGATAAATGTAAAGACTTCAAATCTGTGTGAAGGTGAGTAGAACTTGTGGGCAGTGATGTTAACAATATAAAGTTTTTTGACCTAATGAACGTATTCTAATGAATTGAAAACTTTCAATAAATTGCATAACTTCTTCTAAATATCTGAGAAACAGAGGTGGTTGGGGATCGATTCTTGCTAAAAGGGAGGAGGATAATGCTAGGACAAGGGAATTTAAAAATTCATATTTAAGTTTCTATAATGAAATAGAAAAATCAAATCTAATTAAGGTAGAGAGAAAAGGAAGACATAATCTCCAGCCCTGACGATTAAATAAATTGGAAAGTAAGAGCATCAAGGATCTTGTAAGTCTTAATAATGTAGACCCACTCATGCAGACTAATTGAACAAGGAAGGCCACATCACAGGAAGGTGACTTACTTTATTCACACTGTATACTGGGCTTAAAGCAGTAAGATGAACAGAAGTCCCATCATCAAGACTTTACACCTGTTGTTCAGATAAGGATTGATTGGAAAATATATCAAAGATTAGCCTGAGTAAGGAAATTAAATTTCTTAGTGATTGACGTAGGCATCTAGTGCTACTACAGCAGAAATACCACAAGTGGATAGCTTTAACAATGAGACATTTATTTTCTCACAGTAAAGCAGGTTAAAAGTGCAAGTTCATGGCATCAGTTCCAGGGAAAGTCTCAGTCTTCCCCTGCACTGGAATCTTCTTGGGCAGAAGAATCCCAGGATGCTTTCTGCTCTGTGCTCCTTGTTCCCAGCACTGCTTTTTGGTGGTATAACCCAGTGCAGTGGACTTGCTGCCAACTCCCAGCTACCCAAAGGACAAAATAGAACTGCCCTGTAGAGTTTCCAAGGAGCACCTGGTAGATCTGAATTGTTGACCTCTTGGTCTTCAGACATAGCACTTAAACACTGTGCCTCCAGGGTGATATAAGGTACACAGATCTCTGCTAGCTTCCTTTTCCTTTACATCTGAAGAGATTACCTCATGGCACAATCCAATTTTATATGCTATGTCCTGACCCACGAATACCATTGCTACCTATTCTTATTTTTGAACATTGTAGAGGCAGTGTTTACAACATGTTAGAGCATCACACAATACCAGGAATCATGGCCTAGGTAAATTGCTACACATATTTCTTTGGGAGGTACAATTCAACCCATAACAGTGGTTATAGCTAAGATATATTAAGTCTTATAGACTATATGTACTCTTACAGACTGTATATAGTCTATACTAAGTCTTACAGACTTAATAGATACTTTGTGCTTTCCAAGCTCTGTTTCTTGTTTTTATATATCATCTTAAATCTCATACTATGTGAGGGATATTGAATCTTTGACTTTAATTTGTAAATAGTAATTAAGTATTAACATACAGTAGGCAAGGGCTAAACTGAATTTTAGGAAGAATTCTTTGGAATAGAGGAATTAGAATAACTAGATATGAACACACTTCAGTAAAAAATGGTAAAAAATATTAATGGTACTGTATGAGGTTCTGATTGTGTTTTTGTAACAAATTCTAACAAAAGCGAGAAAGAATATTTTGTTTCTCACAGATGATTACAGGTCATATGTCTAAATAACCTAGTTGATTCATCTTGCAAAAATCACTTTCATTTTGAAGCCGTTGTTTTATCAGAAATACAGAGAAGGTAAAATTTTCCTTGACAATTTCCTACAGCTATTGGGGAAAAATAAAATGATCACTGAAAAACTCTTGGAAAACATACTTCTAATAAAAGTGGGGTAGAACATTGTTGTTATTATTAGATGTTGTCAAGTCACTTACAACTCATAGCAACCCTACAGATGACAGAAGGAAACACTACTTGGTCCTGTTCTATCCTCACGATCATGTTAAATCTAAGTCCATTTTTGTAATCATGATTTAATACAGCTCATAAACAATTTTCTCGCTTTTCTTGACTCTCAGTCTTAACAAGCCTGATGCCCATCTCCGTGGATTGGTAGTCCCTGACAACATGCCCAAAGGACATGAGACAAAGTCTCACCATCTTCCCTTCCAAGGAGAACTTTGACTGTACTTTTTTCAAGACAAGCTTGTTCATTTTTCTAGCAGTCTATATGGTATATTTAAAATTCTTCCCCCAAACCATAACCCCAAGGTATCAGCTCTTCTTCATCCTTCCTTACTCACTGTCCAGCATTCACATGCTTGCGAGGCCACTGAAAATATCATGACGAAGTTAAGCACATCTTAGTGCTCAAAATAACCTATTTGTTTTTCAACACTTTAAAGAGGTCTTTTGCAGCAGATTTACCCAGTGCAATGGGTCTTGATTTGTTAACTGTAGCTTCCTTGAGTGTGAATTGTAAAACCGACTAAAATGAAACTTCATAACTTCAACCTTTTCTCCATTTATCATGATATTGCTTACTGGTCTAGTTGTGAGGATTTCTGTTTTTTTGATGTTGAGGTGTAATCCATATTGAAGGTGTGCTCTTTCATCTTTATCAATGAGTGATTCAAGTCATCTTCATTGTCAGCAAGCAAGACTGTAGCATCTCAATAACACAGGATGTTGATAAATCTTCCTTTAGTCCCTTAGTTCTTCATATAGTCAAGCATGTCAGATTATTCGCTCAGTTTACTGACTGAATAGGTTTGGTGAAAGGATACAAACCTGATGCACACCATTTCTGACTTTAAACTATGCAATGTCCACTTGATTTGTTCAAACAACTGACTTTTCAACCAATATGTAGTTTCCTCATAGGCACAATTAAGTATTCTAGAATTCCCAATCCACGATGTTATCCATAATTTGCTATGATCTACACAGTCAAATGCTGTTACATAGTCAGCTAGTGCTGCTCTAACAGAAATACCACACAGTGTATGGCTTGTAAGGATTCTTACACAGTCCAGTGGGCTATAAATCCAAATTCAGAATGTCTGCTCCCGGGGAAGATTTCTCCCCTTGTCGTCTCTGGAGGGCAGTCCTTGTATTGCATCAGTCTTTGTTCAGGAAGCATCTTGTTTCAGGAACCTCAGGTCTGAAGGACACCCTCTACTCCCTGTGCCACTTTCTTGATAGTATGAGGTTCCCAGTTCTCTGCTTGCTTCCCTTTCCTTTTATCTCTTGCAGGATGAAAGGATAAAGTATGGTGCAAGCCATACTCCAGGGAAACACCCTTTACAGTGGAGCAGGGAGGTAGTCTTCTGAAGGGCTTTACAGTGCCACACTAATCCTTTAACACAGAGCATAGGAAAATCACAAAATGTAGGACAATCACAAAATATTGGGAATCACGTCCCAGTCACATGGCTACACATATTTTTTGAGGGACACAATTCAATCAGTGACACTAACTTTATGGAATTCTCTGCTTTCAGCCAAAATTCACCTGACATCAGTCATGATATCCCTGGATCCATATCCACTTATTTCTTGCAGTTCCTTGTTAATATGCTGCTCTAGTTGTCTTCGAATGATCTTCAGCAAAATTTTACTTGCATATGATATTGATATTGTTTGATAATTTCTTCATTTGATTTTACGTTCTTTTTTGGAAATAGGCATAATTACGGATTTTTTTCCAACTGTTCACCTGTAGCTGTCTTCCAAATTTCTTGGCATAGAAAAGTTCACATTTCCAGGGCTGCATCTCTTTGTTAAAACATCTCAATTAATATTACGTCAGCTCCTGGAGACTTTTTTTTTTTTTGCCAGTGCTTTCATTGAACTTGGAATTCTTCCTTTAGTATCATTGGATCTTGATCATATGCTGCCTCCTAAAATGGTTGAACACCTACCAATTCCTTTTGTTATATGACTCTATGTATACCTTCCATCTTTTTTTGATGCTTCCTGAGTCATTTAGTATTTTGCCCATAGACTCATTCATTAATGCAACTAAAAGCCTGAATCTTTTCTTCCATTCTTTCAGCTTGAGAAATGTGAAAGGTGTTCTTTCCTTTTTGTTTTTAATCTTCAACTCTTCGCACATGTCACTACAGTAATTTGTCTTCAGGAGACATCCTTTGAAATTTTCTGGTCTTCTATTTTATTATTTCTTCCTTTTGCTTTAGCTACCCAGTATTGAAGAGCAAGTTTCAGACTCTCTTCTGACATCCATTGTGGTTTTTTCTTTCCTTTTTCTGTTTCTGATGGTGCTGTTGTGGTCTTCAATGTAAACACCGGTGCTGTATTTGTTAAGTGCTATGGCTGCTAACCAAAAGTTGGTAGTTTGTATCTAACAAGCACTCCTTGGAAACTCTATGGGGCAATTCTACTCTGTCTTACAGAGTTGCTTGGAGTCAGCATCGACTTGATGGCACTGGGTTTGGTATTATTTTTGGTTTGTGGTCTTCATGTATGATGTCCTCGATGTCATTCGACAGCTCATCCGGTATTTGGTTATTATTATTCAGCAAATCAAATCTATTATTGAGATGGTCTCTAAACTCAGCTGGTATATACTCAGGTCATACTTTTGTTCTTGTGAACTCCTTCTAGTTTTCTTCAGTTTTGGTTTGAACTTACATAAGAACAGTTGATGGCCTGTCCTGCAATTGGGCCCTCGTGTTTTTCTGACTGATCATATTGAAACTTGCCATCATTTCTTCCTGCAGGTGTAATCTGTTTGATTTCTGTATATTCCACCTGGCAAGGTCCATTTGTATATTCACCATTTATGTTGATAAGAAGAGGTCTTTGCAATGCAGAAGTCACTGATCTTGAAAATTTCTATCATGCTATCTCTAGCATTGTTTCTATTACCAAGACCACGTTTTCCATTTACTAAGCTTTCTTCTTTGTTTCTAACATTTGCATTCCAATCACCAGTAAATATCAGTGCCTCCCGATTGCATGTTTAATCACCTTCAGATTTCAGAAGCTGGTAAAAATGATCTGTTTTCCCATCATTAGCCTTAGCAGTTGGTGCATAAATCTGAACACTAGTAATATTAATTGGTCTTCCTCCTAGGGTCGTCATGAGTTGGATCCGACTCGACGGCACTTGGCTTGGCTTAGGTGTGTGAATGTTATCTTATTGTTGACAGCACCATGCTTCAAGATGGATCTTGAAGTGTTCTTTTTGATGATGAATGCAACGCCATTCCTCTTCAAAGTGTCATTTCCAGCATAGTAGACCACATGATTGTTTGATTCAAAATGGCCAATACCAGTCCATTTCAGCTCACTAATGCTTAGGATATCAATGTTTCTGCACTCCATTTTATTTTTGATGACTTTCAATTTTCCTAGATTTATACTTTATTCATTCCACCTTCTAATTTTTAATGGCTGCTTGCAACTGTTTCCTCTCCTTTTGAATCATGTCACATTAGCAAATGTAAGTCCCCAAAGCTTGACTCCATCCATGTTGATGAGGTTGATACTACTTTGAGGAAGTAGTTCTTCCCCAGTGTTCTTCTCACTATCTTCCAACCTAGGGGGCTCATCTTCTGGCAATATCTCAGACAGCGTTCCACTGCTATTCATAATATCTTCACTAGTTAATGCTTTTCAGAAGTAGACTGCTGGTTCCATTTGCCCAGTTTGTCTGTGTTTGGAAAACAGCTGAAACCTGTTCACCATGGATTACACTTCCGTCTTCTGAATATCTGTGGCATAACTTCCCGTATCACAGCAATATGCATGCCTTCACAGTACAGCAAACTGACACATGTGTCTGTATGTCTGTCTGTAAGTGTATAGTCACAGTTTATGTTGTTGAGAAAAGGTTTTTGCAATAAATATGTTCCTGGTCTGGTAAAATTCTATCATGTGATTTCAGGTGTTGCTCATGTCACCTAGGCTGTATTTTCCAACTGCTCATACTTCTTTTTTTCCAGTATTCATATTCCAATCATCAATAAATCTTATCTGAATGTTCGATCAAGTTTAGACAACAGAAGTTTTTTGTATAAATCTTCAGTTTCCACACTGTCATCATTAGTGGTTAGTGCATACATTTGAATAAGGGTTGCACTAATCTTTCTTTCTTGTAAATATATGATTATATCCTATTACTGACAGCACTGTACTTCAGGATAGATCTGGATTTTTTTTTTTTTTTGGCTATGAATGTTATTCCTGGCATACTAAATCATACAATTATCTGATTCAAAATGGTCAATATCAGTCTATTTCAGTTCGCTAATACCTAGGATATCAACCTTTTTGCAGCCCATTTCACTTTTCACGAGTTCCAATATTCCTAGAGTCATATTTGTATTTTCATGTTTGAAGTATTAGTGGAGATTTGCAGCTGTTTCTTCTCATTTTGAGCCAAACAACAGCAGTAAATGAAGATGCTGAGAATTTGACTCAGTCCATGTCGTTAAGGTCAGCTCTACTTTGAGGAGTCAGCTCTTCCTCAGTAGCATTTAGAGGTGCCTTGAAACCTGAGAAGCTCATCTTCTGACACTACAGCAGACAACGTTTCAGTTCTGTGTATAAATTTTTCACTAGTCCATCTTTTAAGAATTAGACAACTAGGTCCGTCCTCTCAGTCTCTCTTAAACTGCAAGCTTTGGTGGAAGCTATCCACCATGGGTGATCATACTGCTTTTTGAATACGAGTGGCATAGCTTCTAGCTTCACAGCAACATACAAGCCAACACAATATAACAAAGTGGCAGAAGAGTGGTGGCAATGCCATTATAATTAGATATAGATGTTAACAACCACTCATAAATGTCTAAAAATAGTACTACTTTTATTTAATAAGCCAAATTGTGGTTTTCTTTTTAATTATATTTTACTTTTATTTTCAAATGAACACGTAGAAAACTTTTATGACATTCAAACTAAATATACAAGTAACATTTTTCTATGACAGATAATTTGCCTTTTCTCTTATTTACTTTTTCAACATAGTAATTTGTCTTTGAGGTTTCTGTTGTTATGTCTGTTTCCTTGTCGTGTTGTCTGTTTTTTTTCTGTTCATCACCCCTGGATGACCAGGTATCAGTTTTGCCTGGTGACTGGCTGTAATCTAAGCAAATGAAGAAGAACACATGCCTGCACTACATACAAAGTAGAGGAACAAAGACATTTCATCCTTTAAGAGTCAATAAATCTTCTAGCTGCTTTATTTCCAGTGTGTTAAGCAAAGCCTTTCATTATGGTCATTAATCATGGTAGATGATACATTGTTACACCACTGCTACTTTGACATATGGGAGATCCCATATCCAATTAGCTACAGAAGGTTGTGTCAGATCAGGAGATCTGGGTTTCTGTCCTTCACTTACTAGGAGACCTTATTACTTTGGGCAAGACTGTCATTTTGAAACTCTTTTCTTTCAGTTAAAACAAAGTATCAGGGTAGATTATTTTTTCAATTCCTTCTGGTGGTAGTTTTTCACGATTTTATAGAATGTTAGCTGTTTTGAATTCAAATGTTTACCTTAGACATGAATTCTCTGAAGAACATACAGAAATTCTGGCAGCATACAAGAGTGGGACATTTAATTGTGAATTTTATATTTACAAGGCTGTAGAGCTATCTGCCTGCTACCATATGCTCAAGAGAGGTATACTGCGGAGACAAAATCAGAATTAGATCATCATATCCTTTGATTTTCTAACCAGAGATGGAAAATACAGCTTTGAGAAACTCACAGTTCAAGCAAATATGCCAAGCCAATATATATATATATTCAAGCAAATATATATATATAAATATATATATATGAAAAACATCCATCCATTACTTTGTGCCAGCTACTACTGGCACACATTTAAAATTCATTGTGTACTAGAGTAGACTATAGAAATCAAAGTTGAAGCTAAGAAGAATTACCGACAAGAAGATTGATTGCACCTGAAGCTTTATCAAGGTCATTTCTGGCACCATTTTAAATTTTCCATATAATACGTCTTCTTTTTTTACTTCATTTATTGGGTCTTCTCGACAGCACTTGGCTTGGCTGGCTTCTTTTGCCCAGTCTGAGGCTAAAGCAAAGTTATGCTATTCATGTAAATGACAAAAATTTTAAAATATATGATGATATTTATAAATGTTAATGCATGCCACAAATAGGAAAACAGAAGCAGTGATGGTATTAATGCTAGTGTGAGTGTGCATTGGTTTCACTATGGAAGGGTAGATGTAATTATCTTGAAATCCTATGATGAACAGTGATGTAGAACTTCCTGGCTATTGGCATAGAATAGCTCTCTGTAATAGTTTACTCTAAAGATGCTACCAGTTGCTAAATCTCACTTATGGCTACTTTGTGTGTGTTAGAATGGAACTATGCTCTGTAAAGATTTTAATGCCTGATTCTTTTTGAAAGCAGATAGGTCTTTCTATTGAAATAACTCAGGGTGTAATCAATCCTCTAAAATTTGGTTTATAAGCAGATACTTTAACCATTTGCCCCACTCAAGAATTCCCCTTGAATGTACAACCAGTCTTTCAAAGTAGTTGTAATATATACCTCTCTCTATTCTAAACTATTGTTTCAAACTTAATTTTCAAAGATATATTTGAACTAGTCTATTATTTCAATTTGCAAACTCATAAACCATCAAGAAAAAAAACAAAAAACAAAAAGAAAACCTTGCATTTCTAAAACAGGAATAATGTTAAATTGGATCTTATTAATTCTTTCTGAGATGAGATTTAATGCAATTATTTTTTAGAATTACTAGTCAGTAAACAGATTTTGTTAGAATTTTCTAAGGAGCTAATTTAACAAAACAACAACTCTGCATGTTTCATTTTAATCAAAGATTTTCATATGGATGTAGTATTTAAAACTGAATGTTATTTTTTCTTTTAGTAATACATTTGAATTATTACAGTCAGCTGTCAATGTAAGTTAGTTTTAATTATCTGTATTCTGTTTTCAAAGCATTGACTCTAATAGTAAATGACTATAAATACATATCAACATGTACATACACATCAGTATGATAGAGCATTAATTTGTGATACCTATAAATTCCCAAAATAGAGTATATAAAAAATTCCATTTGAGAATCTAGTATTATTATTAAGGAACATTAATATCTCAAGAAAAAGTCCAGTTATTACTGTCCCATGTAAAAAGATATACTCAAAAGTTGTTAAATTATGTTCTAGGATACCTTCTTTTGCTTCCCTCCCCTCCCCTTCTCTCCCTTTTTCTTCCCTTCCCCTCCTCTATCGTCTCCCCAACACCTTCTGCTGCCATCCCCCTCCCCTAACCACTTTGTCTCTTTATCTGAGTGTCCAGAATAAACATATTTTGAAGTTTATATTTTAATATTATTCCTTTTGTGATTTAGTAATTCATTTTAACTTAAAGATACAAAAGAAATATTTGTAAAATGAGGTGAGTCCCTAGCAAGATTTTGCATATCAGCTCAATATGAATTCACAAATTATTAAAGTGTATCCAGCTACAAACAGACATTTTAAAGTTTTAGAAATATGATGTATCATTTTGGGGAGCACACATAGTTCCTTGTTGTATATTTTCTTATCACCCTGTGTCTTTATATAATATTATTCTACATGTTTCCTCATGATTCAAAGGATTTCTCTGTTGTCTGGTTCAAGTTTGAGTTTCCAGTTAATCTTTCCACAGTTAAATACAAATATTTCTTCTTTCTTTGAAATTCCAGATTCCAGTTTTTTTTTTTCTTGTCACTTTGCTTCCTTTAAGACTTATTATTTGCTTAGAAAACACTTTCTTTTTTAAAGATTTTTATCCTCTCTTATGCAGCTATACTCTCCATTACCAAATGACTAACTTACATGTAGCAGGTGCCTAAAATATGGGTTGGTAAATAAATGAGTATTCAGGTGTTTTATGTTCTTTATTTTCTCAGAACATAGAGAAAATAACAAAGACTTTGTTCTCAAACTCAGTTGTTTTCTTTTTAGCAAGCTATTATTTCAACATGAAATAAATAATTAGGACCCTCCAGGAGCAGAGTCAAAATATTATGTGTGCTTCAATTCTGTGGTTGTTCCAAATAAAGTTGGTTTCAATTTAAAAGTTACAGAATATTATTCTTCCTCCTGTCTTTCTTTTACAGCAGTAGACCTAGTTCTTGTGACGTGAGTAAATCTGCAAAGAAACAAGTGACATAATATCTATTTACCAGTACTCATATATCATTTCTTGTTCTCTGTATTTGAAATGGTAGAGCAATGATGTTCGTATTCCCCCGAGAATAAAAGTTTTCAACATTGAAATTGTCCACATGATTCTAAAAAGTATGCTTTCTAAAATATTCTAGATTGAAGTTAAATCAAATACACCCTATTGGGTGCATGATATTACCACTCCTCAAAACAGGGTATGAAATGTTGGAATGATCATGTGATTTTACACAGTGTGAAACACAAATAGTACTATGGAAATTTACTGATAAAAAAATGTGTAGATCTCATTCAAATTCTCAATTTAAGACATCAAGCTAACATGAAAACAGAAAATTTGATGTTTGAAGATTAAAAGAAGAAGAAGAAGAAAGAAAGAAACTTCGTGGTTAAGCGCTATGGCTGCTAACCACGAGGTCGGCAAATCCACTAGGCGCTCCTTGGAAACTCTGTGGGCAGTTCTGCGGTCTGCAGGATTGTTGTGCGAAGGAATTGACTGGGCTGCGGTGAGTATGGACAAATCACAGACAAATTCAACACATGTTTAGAAAGGTGTTAGTCTCAAACCAAATATATTGCGTCTCCAAATTTGAAATACTCCTCGGGAGGAAAATGGCATTTCAAAATATCAAAAAGACAGTATAAAAATTACCCAGTGAGTATATTTTGTTATCGAGATAATACAGGTAGAGAAAGAGATGGAACTAATAGAACCATGCACCATTTAACATCTACAATATGTTCTGTGATACAGAATGTTATGTGATTTTGGTGTCCTACAAGAACGGTATTATACACAGGCTGTCCCTGAGTTACAAACGTCCAACTCACCTACACCAGCAGATACCAACAAACCCTCCAAAAACTTGAAGACATACAAGGTTTGTAATTCAAATGGGCACCTGGCAGTGCAGTCATTATCCTTAGAAATACATATTCATGTATACACATATTGTATGCAGGAAGCTGCTCTGTGTTCTTTATCTGATTACGAGTGCTATGCCTTGCTCTCCAAAATAGATTTCTGAACTTACACTGAAAACACACACACAAAAAAACCTCACCGTTGTCCAGGCAATTCAGATTCCCAGCAACCTTACGGACGGAGCAGAACTGCCCCCATAGAGATTCCAAGAAGCGCCTGGCGGATTCGAGCTGACGAGCTCTTAGTAGGCAGCCATAGCATTTACTCACTATGCAACCAGGGTTTCCAAACCTATGGGGTGGCGAACAGACACGTGGTCAGATGCTGCACACCCGATGTTACGCAGTGCATGAGTGCACAGGGAACCTGACTAACAGAAAAAAACTGGACTTCTAGTCCTAGGAATATAAATGTGTATCTCTCCCACCAATAACTATGTTCAATTATTATAAATGCCTTGGTGGTACTTTTGAGCAAGTGACTCTAAATGCCGATTATTCTGAATATTTGGGCTGTGATTTCATTTCCAAAGGTGGCAACCTAGAAGTAAATGCACCTTTTTTTTTTTCTTTTTTGAACAATGAATCTGTGTTGTTGTTGTTGTTTTTTAAGCACATTTAAGAGTAAAATTAGTATCATAACCAATATACATGTAACATTGGCAAGAAAATATGTAATTTGTGCTCTTTGACCATGGTTATCCTCACTATACTTACATACTTTGTTTTGATAATTAACAAGTTATTATTCAAATACATTAAGCCTACTAACTTAACCATTGTTTGGTGATTAGATGTCAAATCTCTCTAATCTTGGGTTGATAAAGAAATGTATTGAGGGCATTGTTTGAGCTGTCAACATAAAAGGGAACTATGTAGCTTTTCCTATTTTATTGTCAAAAACAAACAAGGTAATAAGAATAGTAGCTGCTATTCATCCCCATTCAATCTAATGAGCATTATAACAAGACATATATTTCTTTGGGATATAAAATAGCAGTTGGTTGTGTGTTAGTCTGTGTTGAGTTTAATTCAGTAAATTGTAGTACAAGGCTTAGTTGCACTCTTGCTTATTTGATTGAGTGACAACTAATTCAAAAAGAGAGAGGGGGACAAATGTGCATATGTGTGTCTATATAATAAAAGACAAAAACGGTAAGTTGGCATTGAGCTGATTCTGACTAACAGCAACCCCATATGTGCAGAATGGAACTGTGCTTCACAGGATTTTCAATGGCTGTGATTTTTGGAAGTAGATGCCCATCACTTCCATGACCCTCAAGCTAGGTGTGAACCCCAGAGAGAGAGAGGGAAAGAGAAACACACACATGCACGTGCGTGAGCACACACACACACAGACACACACACACAGAGATGCTTGGAGAGAGAAAGCTGGAAAGAACACATTGTGTCTGACACTGAAATAGGCAAATTAATTAAATCAAAAAGGCAGTTTTCTACTCCAGATTACTAATATCATTCAAAATATTTTAAGAATGTTTTTATTATTTTACTTTTTCTGTAGTATAAAAATGAAACCATAACCAACTTTTTTTTTTCCTTTTACTCATTTACCTATCTAAATGTCTTTGGTAGGTTGATACAGACTTTTGATCTCTAAATATCAAAATTCTCAGTTGTTTCTTTGTTCTACTTTCCTCATTCTAAAAAAAAAAAAATCAGATATGTCAACTATAGAAATACTTTCTATGTGCTATAAGAAATAGGATTTTTTAATAGTAATTATTTTAAAAAATCTGTCTTACTCTATCTTTAAGTGTTATAAATTAAAATATTTTCAAATTTCAAAACAGAGTGCATTATGAGCCGAAGTGTGGAGTTCAAACAGGGATTCCTCAATAAAGCCAGAAACCAATATTAGGTTTCATAGTCTTAAGAAAATTTTATTTTCAAATGTGGTGAACTTCATGTTGTAGAAACACATTTTCGATAAACAGATTTTCCAGAAATTGACAGGGAAATATAAGAGAACTTCTCAGGGTGTGTCAATATTATAAAATCATAACCTTTTTAATTTATGGCCCAAGTGTCGGAAAAGATTCTTGAGTTTATCTGCATAAAATATGGCTAGCAATGTAGTATTTCAAAGCTTCAATTTAGGTCTCTAAATTAAACCTAGAGAAATTTACTACTAAGGTCATATGAACAAATTTTCCTTTACAATGTGATTAAGGGATGTTATTTAAGTGAACACAGTATTTATATACAAGTTCAATCAAAGACACATATAACCATAATAATGCTATATTCATATTCATATTTATGAATGATAATTATAAACTTTTATAAACATGTATCAACATATCATTGATACATCTCTAAATGCTAGTCATAGGATGATTATCATCTAAAGAATCTGAATTTTTATACATGCATTTTTTAATGCAAAATATTTGTACTTGTCAATTAAATTTCAAGGTATTAATAGCAAACTAAATTTTAATAGCTGATGCTTAATGAATGTTAATGAGGAGAATGGGCTTCTACAGCTGAAAGAAACCTCTGAGATGTCACTCTGAGATACATTAAAAGGGAAGTTTTATTAAAAATATATTTAATCACAGATACTCTCTAAAATTGTTACATTCAAACCTGTTTTATTTGATTCACTTATGCAGGGTAGTTGCTACCTTGTTACCACAATTCCAATAAGGAAATGGTTTTTGTAATTAAGTACCAATTTTTTCATTAAGTATATACGAGAGAGTACATTTCATCAAATAATTTATTCCACCAAAAACATAGCCTCCGAGAAAGCAATATTTTAGTTGTTTAAGGGAAATTCTAATATCTCTAACTTACATTTTTTATTATTATTATTATTCTAATTACATGCTTGATTTCTATTTGTTTCTACTACATTAGATGGTGGGTTGACAACTAAGGAATTCCAAGTGTGGTCTGTGGCTTCCAATTTGTGATTTCTTTTTTATTCACCACATGCTAATGAAGCAGTTCATTTTTAATGAGTTCAAGTTTGACTGAAAGGCAATAGGACAACATGTAAGCAAAACTCTGAACTTCAGTTGTTTTAGCTCAGAGATGTGTAAATAACAATAGGAAAAAAGTATACCTGATCATGGTAATAGAAACATGACAGAAACAGTTTTCAAAGGAAAATTTAGTTTGGCGCTGTATATTGGAAACTGTGGTGCCGTAATACTTAAGTGCTATGTCTGCTAACCAAAAAGTTGACGTTCCACTCCACCAGGCACTCCTTGGAAACTCTATGGGGCAGCACTACTCTATTCTGTAGCATTGCTATGGGTTGGAATCAATTCAACGGCAGTGAGTTTGTGCTGCTTTTTTTTGTTGTTGTTGTTATTTAGGAAAATTTCTTACCTATAAGTTGTTTTAAAAGACTACAGATTAGTTGGTCCCAAACCTAGATAAATTTGAGAGAAAAAAAAAACACAAAATAAAAAACAAAAACAAACAAAAAAACCTAGTAGCTTTAACGACCTTAGTAGTACATACATTACAGAAGCAGGACTGAATTTTCAAAGTCAGATATTAACTTTAAAAACAAAAAACGCATGTTTACCATCATTCAAATCTCTCTTACAATTCTCTAATATTCCAGTTCTAAGATGGAGAATTATTTTCCCATTGTAAGTTAATTGGACATACATTGAATTGATTATAAATGTTATTTAACAAGTATAAAGGTCTTTGGTCTTCCTGTTGATAGGTGCCATGTAGGTAGCTCTCATTCATAGCAACACTAGATACAACAGGATGAAACATAATCCAGTCCTGCATCTTCCTCATAAGCATTATTATGCTTCAGCCCATTGTAACAGGTTCTGTGACAATCCGTCTTACTGAAGTTCTTCCTCTTTTTTTTACTAATCTTCTTCTTTACAAAGCATGATATTCTTCTCCAGGGTCTGATCTTTCCTAATGACACATTTAAAGTACCTGAGATGAAGTCTCACCATCCTTGCTTCTAAGGAGTATTTTGACTGTACTTCTTCAGAGACAAATTTATTGGTTCTTCTGAAACTCCAGTTCATGGTATATTCAGTATTCTTCACCAACAATATGTACTTCAAAGATGTTAGTTATTCAGGCTTCCTTACACACTGCTCAGTTTTCACGTGCATATGAGGTGAATGCAAATATAATGATTTGGGTAAGGTGGCTCAACATGATGTCTTTATTTTCTTACCATTTCTTAAAAAATGCAGTAGATTTTCCCCGCGTAATATGTTTGATATCTTAGCTGTTGCTTTCATGGGTGGTGTTTGCAGATTCAAGTAAAACGAAATCTTTGACAGTGTCAGTCTTCTCTCCCTTTGTCATGATTTTGCTTGTTGGTCCAGTTGTGAGGATTGTTTTCTTTATGCTGAGGTGTAATCCATACTGAACGCTCTGGTCTTCAGTCTTCACCAGCAAGTGTGTCAAGCCCTCTTCACTTTCAGCAAGCAAGATATTATCTGCTTTATGTAGATTGTTAAAGAGTTTTCCTTCAGTGCTCATGCCACATTCATCTTCATGTCGTCCAGCTTCAAGGCTTACTTGTTTCAAATATAGATGAATAGGTGTGGTGAAAAAGTTGTAAAAATACGTTAAAGGTTATCAGTTCTATAAGTCACCTTTCCTGACTTTAAATTACATCCCCTTGTTCTCTTTCAAGGACTGACTCTTGTTTTATGTATAGGTTCATCATGAGCACAATTATAAGTTGTGCAGTTCACATTCTTTGCATTGTTTTTCATAATTTGCTATGACCCACATGGTTGAGGGCCTTTGCGTAGTAAACGTTCTGATATTCCTCTGCTTTCAGCCAGGATCTATCTGGCATCGAAAATGTATTCCTCTTTCCATAGCCTCTTCTGTATTTGGTTTGAATTTCAGGCTGTTCCCTCTCAATGTACTGCTGCAACTGCTTTTGAATGATTTTTAGCAAAATTTTACTTGTATGTGATATTAATGATACCAGTTCTTTCAACTTGAGAAAGGCTATGTTCTTCTCTAGCTCTTTGTACATTCAATTGTAATTCTTTACTTTGTCTTCTAGCACTGCCCTTTGAAATTTTCCTTCAGATCTTTTATTTCATTTTTTTCCTTTTGATTTGCTACCTGATGCTCAAGAGTAAGTTTCAGAGTCTCTTGTGACATCCATTTGGGCCTTTTCTTTCTTTCTTTCTTATGTTTTTAATGATCTGTTGCTTTCTTCATGTATGTTGCACTTGATATCATTCCACAACTTGTCTGGGCTTTGATCATCAGTGTTCAATAAGTTAAATCTATTCTTCAGATGGTCTGTAAATTCAGGCATGGTATACTCAAGATATACTTTCGCTCTTGTGGACTTGATCAGATTTTCTTCAACTTCTTTGTGCTTAATATATTTGATCCAAACCACTCAACTTATTAATTAGTATGTTATCCTGGAAAAATTGCTGCTTATTATTTTATTAGATATTTGAGTGCAAGCAACTATTGGTACCGAATTTATTTAGAAATGAGATCCTAGATGCTGTAAGTGTTTATATGTTCAACTACTAGCTGAAAAGTTTATTGTTTGAACCCATCCGGAGGTGCCCGGAAGATAGGCCTGGCGATCTGCCTCCCAAATCCTCTGAAGCAATTCCGCTCTCATCCGTGGGATCATATGAATCAGAATTAAGTTGATCATAGCTAACAACAACAAATATGTGTTTAATTTTGACTGCCAATTAACCTATCCACTAACATAATGTAAAAATATAAGACAATTTCCTATAATATTCTAATGTAAATTATTTTTGATGATAATAACAATCAATTCTGTAAGCAATTATACATTTAAAAAAAAACTGCCATCTAGTGAGATCCAACTCATAGAACTCATAGCAACTCCACAGGACCAGATAGACCAGCCACCATAGAGTTTCCAAGGAGTACGTAGTTGATTCAAATTATATGTACTACACAAAATAACACGTGATAGAAATGTGACATACGAGCTGGGTGGTTTTCACCCTGAGACGGTATCACAGCAGGGAGTCAGAGTGGCAATATTTTTATTTATTTCAAATAAATAGATTTTACTACAACTTAGGCATAAAAAATAAGAGTACTAACATGATTTGTTTAAATAACCCTAAACCATTTAGAAGAACATTGTCAAGCCATCTAAAAAACATTAAACAGCTAAAATTAATTAATTTTTGACAGACATCCAGACTTCGTGGGGTGGTGGTGGTCAAATGATTGGGAAAAAAAAAAGTAGTCACTCCAGCGGTTTTCAGCTAATACTTACAGTCTAAGAAGATACAAAGGAATGTTAGAGCAAAGGTATTTGGTAAATAATAAACTGAATTATTCAAAATGTGTTTGTTGTATTTAAAGAAATGTTATATTTTTTTTACAAGGTATACCTTATTTTGTTATATTTATTTGATTTACTCTGATCTTGAGCCTGAAAATTTGTTGTCCTACTTACCACATTAAAGAAAGTCATCTGTGATTTGTGGGTCAAAAGGGGGGAAGGTTTATTACTGTCTCTTGCTCATGCTCTTTCACCTCCTTTGGCACTTGATTCATTAGATACTTGTATGGCCTTGGAAATTACTTTCAAATCTTTCAATGTTAATTGAGCTCTGAACTAAAGTCCAAAGCATCTGTACTTTTCTCCTTCACTAGAATAAAATATAAATCAGTGGATCAAATGGTCTCTTATATTTCCAGTGAACTTTGAAACTCACTACAAAATTGTCAGGTAATATATTGCAGTAGAATTACATGTATTTTCCACAGTATTGTATTCTTCTTCTACGATTGTGAGCTGTTTTAAGCTACTCTTCTTTTATACTGTTTTCTTTTAAGATGGATACCTCATTCCTGATTCCTTTTTTAAAAAAATTGTGATTAAGTGAAAGTATACAATCCAAATTAAATCTGCATGTCAGCTTGTCTACAGCTCTTTATGCTCTTCTTGCCTGATGACAGCACACTCCTTTTTTCATTTTATATATGCAATATCATCTTAACAATCTCCTGTCCCCTCCTCTCCACACTCTCCTCTCCCATCTAGAAAGAGACCAGTAGGACAGCATGCTATAAATGCATAGTACCATTAATGTACACACACCACAAGGTCACACTGTGTCCCTGACTGCAGTCCATTTTTGTCTAAGGAGTTGACGTCGGTAGTGTTTTCTGAACAGTGGCAGTAGCAGGTCTAGGTTCCCTACTCCTAGGGGAACCCTCAGACTGTCAGACCATCAGCTGTGATCTGGGCTGATTCCATCTTTTTGCTACTGTGAACTGTTCTGCAATAAACATTTGTGTGCATCTATCTGTTTGTATGACTGCCCTTAATTCTTGAGGATATGTTCCAAGCTGTGGGATTACTGGATCAACTGGTATACCTATTTTCAGCTTTTTAAGGAAGTGCGAAGCTGCTTTCCAAAGAGGCTGTACCATTTTGCAATCCCACTAGCAGAGTAGCAGAGTTCCAATAGCTCCACATTCTCTCCAACATTTGTTGTTTTGTGTTTTTTGGATCATGGCCAGCCTTGTTGGGGTGAGACGGTATCTCATTGTAATTTTGATTTGGGTTCTCTAAAGGCTAATGATCGCAAGCATTTCCTCATGCGTCTTTTGGCTGCCTGATTGTCCTCTTTGGTGAAGTGTCTGTTCACCTCCTTTGCCAGTGCTTAACTGAATGATTTACCTTTTCTTGTTGATATTTTTCAGGACCTTATAGATTATGGAGATCAGATGTTGATCTAATATGTAGTTGCCAAATATTTTTTCCACATTGTGTAGGTGCTCTTTTGATTCTTTTGATAAAGTCTTTGGATGAGCGAAAATATTTGATTCTTAGTAGTTCCCATTTATCTATTTTGTATTCTGTTGATTGTGCTTCATCAGATTTTGAAGTCTGTCTAAGCTATGTATTCAAAATTTAACTTTCTTGCAACATCTATATTAGTTTTGGGTTTGGTACTTAGTTCTGTGATCCAGTTTGAGTTAGTTTTTGTGTACAGTGTAGGATACGAGTCTTGCTTCAAGTTCTTGAAGATGGTTATCCAATTTTGCCAGCATCAGCTATTAAAGAGACTGTTTCTACTGTAGTTTATCATCTTAGGGCCTTTGTTGAATATCAATAAGTTCTAAGAGAACGGTGGCATCTCTGGGGTCTCAACTCTGTTTTGTTGGTCTCTATGTCTTTTTTGTATTAATACCAGCTGTTTTAACTACTGTGGCAGTGTAATCGGTTCTAAGGTTGGATAGTGTGAGGCCTCCCACTACATTCTTCTTCTTCACTCATGCTTTTCATATCCAGAGTTTCTTCCCTTTCCAAACAAAGCTGGTGATGTGTTTCTCTATCTCACTGAAAAATGATACTGCGATTTGCATTGTGATGGCATTGTATAAGCAGATCTCTTTAGGTAAAATAGATATTTTCACAATGTTAAATAAGTCTTCCTATCCATGAACAGCTTGGCCGGCTCATCCATGAACAGCTTAGGTTTCTCCATTTCTGTAAGTCTCTTTTGGCTTATTTTTTTATTTTTTTTTTATTTTTTATTTTTATTTAACATACCTGAGTGAAAATGTACATTCCCGTATAAATTTACATGGCTACCTATATGCAGCACCCACTGCTCTCCCTGTCCAGTGACAGCACACTATTCCTCTCTGCTCCATACATGTCTCATTCTCCCAACAGTCTCCTTTCCTCTCCTCTCCAACCACTCTCCTTCCTCCAGCAAGAGGTCAGCAGGATGATATCTTATAGATGTATAGAACCATAAAGTGCTTTCAATATATGGTCACTCTGCATTGCCAAGTCCAATCCATTCCTGTCCAAAGAGTGGACCTTTGTTATAATTTATGGGAAAGGGCAGCATCAGGGCCAGGGGCCATGCTCTCAGAGGAACCTCAAAACCGCTGGACCATCAATTGAAGGTCTTTTAGTGGAGATCTGCTGATGCACCCTTTTTTTATTCTTGTGTTGCCACTGAGACTCCTCTCTGTGAGCTCCATTGTGGCTATCACTGATGGTGGCTGGGCATCATCTGGTTCTTCCGGTCCCAAGTCGATGTAGGCACCCACTCTTGTGGGTCTCTCTGTCTTCTCGGTTGTCTTTACCGCATGTCATTGTGGTTTTCGGTGTGCATCTGTTCCTGCTGAGTTGGGACCGTTTGCTGTGTCCTCGGAGGGCAGCTTGGCAGCTTTTAAGACCCCAGACGCCACTCACCAATGTGGGGTGCAGAGAGCCCTCTTAGCAAAACTCTAGTTGTGCCAATTGGCCTGGAATTCGCCGAAGAGCATGGTCCCCTGACCCCCGCCCCAGCTACTCTATACTTCCAGTATTGAGTTAAGATGCAAGGAGTATTCAAGTTATGCTGAAGTCCACTTAATGTTGTTCTTGTTTCTAATGTTACTATCACTGCTTTCTTCCAACTAAATTTCTAGTAACTATCTAAACTGAACCCTCCCCCCCTCCCTCCCTCCCCTCCCTTGCAGCTGTTAAAGTGTCTTTTCTTCTATACACAAGTCTGTTTTTGAGATCTTATCATAGAGGTTTCATAAAGTATTTGTCCCTTTGTCGCTGACTACTTTCACTCAACATAATGTCTTCCAGTTGAAACCAGGTTGGGAGATGTTTCCTGGAATCATCGTTATTCTTCATCATTGCATAGTACTCCATTAAGTATATGTACCATTGTTTACTTATCCATTCTTCTATTGTTGGGCATCTGGGTTGATTCCATCTTTTTGCTATCATGGACTGTGCTGCGATAAACATTCTGGTGCATGTATCCTTTGGTGTCAAAGGCCTTGATTCTGTAGGATATATTCCAAGTAGTGGAATTACTGGGTCAAATGGTATATCGATATCCATTTTTTTAAGGAAGCGCCAGATTGCCTTCCAAAGACGCTGGACCATTTTGCAACCCCACCAACAGTGTAGGAGGGTTCCACTTTCTCCACAGCTTCTCCAGCATTTGTTGTTTTGTGTTTTCTGCATCATGGCCAATCTTGTTGGGGTGAGATGGGATCTCATCTTGATTTGAATTTCTTTAATAACTAAAGATCATGAACATGTCCACATGTGTTTTTTGGCTGCCTGGATCTCCTCTTTAGTGAAGTGTCTGTCCATCTCCTTTGCCCATCGCTTAATTGGATGGTTTATCTTCTTCTTCTTGATATTTTGTAGTATTTTATAGATTACGGATATCAAGCGTCGATCTGACATAGAGTTGCCAAATATTTTTTCCCAATCAGTGGGTGCTCTTTTAATTCTATTAATAAAGTCTTTGGGTGAGCAAAAGTGTTTGATTCTTAATAATTCCCATTTATCTATTTTCTCTTCTGTTGATTGAGGTTTCTTTGACAGATTTTGGAGTCTGTCCTCACTGTGTATTAAAACTTCCATTGTTGTTCCTACCTTTTCTTGGATGAGCTTTATCATTTTAGGTTTGATATTTAGGTCTTTTATCCAGCTGGAGTTGGTTTTTGTATAAGGCGTAAGATACGGATCTGGATTCAGTTCATTGCAGATGGACAACCAATTTTGCCAACATCATTTGTTAAAGATAGTGTTTTTACCCCAGTTTAATGTCTTAGGGCCTTTGTCGAATATCAACTGTTCACAGGCAGATGGTGTCATCTCTGGGGTCTCAATTCTGTTCCACTGATCCATCTGTCTGTTCTTGTACCAGTACCAGGCTGTTTTGACCACTGTGGCAGTGTAGTATGTTCTAAGGTTGGGTAATGAGAGGCCTCTCAGTGTGTTCTTCTTCTTTAGTAGTACCTTACTTATCCGGGGCTTCTTCCTTTTCCAGACAAAATTGGTGGTTTGTTTCTCCATCTCATTAAAAAATGATGCTGGAACTTGTATTGGGATTGCATTATATAAATAAATTGCTTTGGGTAAAATAGAGATTTTCACAATGTTAAGTCTTCCTATCCATGAGCAGGGTAGGTTTTTCCATTTATCTAAGTCTCCCTTAGTTTCTTGTAGTAAGGGCTTGTAGTTCTCTTCGTAAAAGTCTGTTGTTTCTCTGGTTAGATTAATTCCTAGGTACCTTATCTTCTTAGGGGCTATCATAAATGGTATCGATTTGATAATTTCCTCCTTAACAGTCTCATTGTTGGTATAAAGGAATCCTACTGATTTACTTATGTTTATCTTGTATCCTGACACTTTGCTGAACTCTTCTGCCAGTTTGACTAGCTTACTTACAGATTCCTTGGGATTCTCTGCATATACAGTCATATCATCTGCAAACAGGGAGATTTTAACTTCCTCTTTGCCGATGCAGATGCCCTTTGTTTGTTGGTCTTGTCTAATTGCTCTGGCTAGAACTAGCACAATGTTGAATAGGAGAGGTGAGAGTGGGCATCCTTGTCTAGTTCCTGATCTCAAGGGAAAGTCTTTCAGTCTCTCTCCATTCAGGATGATGTGGGTAATTGGCTTTGTATAAATGGCCCTTATTGTGTTGAGCAATTTGTCGTCTATGCCCATTTTGCTAAGAGTTTTTAGCATGAATGGGTGTTGGACTTTATCAAATGCCTTTTCGGCATCAATGGACAGAATCAGGTGATCCTTGCCTTTTATGTTATTTATGTGGTTAATCACATTAATTGTTTTCCTGATGTTGAACGAGCCTTGCATTGCTGGTATGAATCCCACTTGGTCATGATGGATTATTTTCTTGATATGTTGTTGTATTCTGTTGGCAAGAATTTTGTTGAAGATTTTTGCATCTAGGTTCATGAGAGATATCGGTCCGTAGTTCTCTGTCTTTGTTGGATCTTTCCCTGGCTTAGGTATCAGGGTTATGCTGGCTTCATAGAATGAGTTTGGGAGTACTCCATCCCTTTCTATACTGTGAAATAGTCTCAGTAGTATTGGGGATAACTCTTCTCTAAATGCTTGGCAGAATTCTGCCATGAAGCCGTCTGGGCCCGGAATTTTTGTCGTTGGCAGTGTTTTGATGACCTTTTCAATCTCTTGCTTTGTGATGGGTTTATTAAGTTGTTCTGCTTCATGTTGTGATAATTTGGGTAGGTAGTATAAGTCAAGGAATTGGTCCATTTCCCCTAGGTTTTCAAATTTGTTAGAGTACAGTCTTTCATAGTATTCTGTTATGATATTTTTCATTTCTGTTGCATCTGTGATGACAACTCCCCTCTCATTTCTAATTTTGGTTATTTGTTTCCTTTCTTGCTTTTCTTTAGTAAGTTTAGCCAGTGGTTTATCAATTTGTTGATCTTTTCAAAAAACGAGTTTTTGGTCTTTTCAATTTTTTCAATTGTTTTTCTATTCTCTAATTCATTTAGGTCTGCTCTAATCTTTGCGATCTCATTTCTTCTGGTGCCCGAGGGGTTCCTCTGTTGTTCTCTTTCTACTTGTTCAAGCTGTAGAGTTAGTTCCTTGATTTGGTTTCTTTCTTCCTTCCAGATGTGTGCATTTATGGAAATAAACAGACCTCTGAGCACTGCTTTGGCTGTATCCTATAGGTTCTGGTAGGAAGTGTTTTCATTCTCATTGGAATCCATGAATTTCTTTAATTCATCCTTGATTTCTTCTATAATCCATTTTTTTTTGAGCAAGATGTTGTTCAGTTTCCAAGACTTCCACTTTCTATCTCTGTTTTTTCTGCTACTGATTTCAACTTTTATGGCTTTATGATCTGAGAAGATGCTTTGCAGTAATTCAATGGTATGAATTTTGTTGAGCATTGCATTACGGCCTATTACATGGTCAATTCTGGAGAATGTTCCATGTGCACTGGAGAAGAAGGTGTAGTTGTCTGCTGATGGGTGGAACGTTCTGTATATATCAATGAGGTTTAGTTGGTTAATTGTGTCAATGAGGTCTTCGGTATCTTTACTGAGCTTTTTTCTAGATGATCTGTCTAGTAATGAGAGTGGAGTGTTAAAGTCTCCAACTATTATTGTGGAGTCATCTAACTCTCTTTTGAGCGTAGTCAGTGTTTCTTTGACATATTTAGGTGTAAGTCTTGCTTGTGTACTGAAACTTTCAGCAATAAATAGTGTCCATCTTTGTCCACGATGGTGGATTTGACATTAAAATTGATTTTGTCAGAGATTAGAATCGCCACCCCTGCTCTTCTTTGTTCATTGTTACCTTGATATATATTCTTCCATCCTTTAATTTTCAGTTTGTTCCTATCTTTAGGTCTCAAGTGAGTTTCTTGTGGACAACATATGGATGTGTCATGTCTTTAGATCCAAGACGACGCTCGGTGTCTCTTTACTGGAGCATTCAGTCCATTCACATTCAATGTAATTATTGATAGGTATGTGTTCACTGCTGCCATTGTGATAGGTTTATTTTTATGTTGATGTTTTCTCTGTTGTTCTTATTAGTCTGTTCTGGGACATTCTTTTTGGTGAGTTGATTATTCACCTTTTTCAGAGCTGGTTTTATAGTTGTTGAGACTCGTGTGTTAGATATCTTGAAATGATATGATACATCTTTGTTGTGCTTTACAGCTGCCCCATGAATCCCCTTAATAAACTCTATATAAATCCAATTTTAATTACTACCAGTCTTGTCATCTTCCTCTCCATCTGGAAGGACTATAACAACTGTAGTACATCCTTCTTTTTATTATGATGACACCATAGTTTTCATGATGATCACTGGATTGCTTCTTTCCATATCAAAGCTGTGATTTACTTTGGAGCCTTCCCTAAATGAGTAGAGTATTGAGTAGTGTGTCGTTCTAATATATAAAGTTAGTGGTTTTGTTCTTCTAAGGCAAAGTCAAGAACTTCTTTCAGTATTTCTTGTAGTTTGGGTTTGGTTTTTACAAAGTCACTGAGTTTCTGTTTATCTGGGAATGTCTTAATTTCATTTTTGTATTTGAAAGATAGTTTTGCAAGATGTATAATTCGTGGTTGGAAGTTCTTCTCCTTCACGACTTTCAATGTGTCGTGCCACTGTCTCCGTACCAGCATGGTTTCTGCTGAGAAATCTGATGAGAGCCTACAGGGTTTCCTTCGGAATGTTAGCTTTGCCTTGATTCTTGCTACTTTTAAGAGTTGCTGCTTATGTTTCATTTTGTTAAGCTTGATTATAATATGTCTTGGAGTTTTTCTTTTGATGTCTATATTGGGTGGTGTACGATATGCATCTGAGATGTCTATATTCTCTTCTTTCATGATTTCTGGGAAGTTTTCTTTCAGCAGCTCAGCAACAATACTCTCTGTGTTCTCAGATGTCTTACCCTGTTCAGGGACTCCAGTTAATCAAAGGTTGTTCTTCTTAATACAGTCCCACATGCTTCTTAATGTTTCTTCATTTTTCTTGTTTCTTTTTTCTGATTTCTGCTCATAGACACTGTCATCAGTATCTCTGTCTTCCATGTCAGAAATTCTTTTTTCCATTTGTTCTATTCTGTTTTCTTGGCTTTCTGTGTCTTTGATTTTCTTCTTGATCTGTTGGATTTCAGAGTACTGGTGTTCCATCAGATCGAGCAACTTGCTTAATTTTTCATTTTATTCTGCTGCATTTTGTATAAGGTCTAGAAGGGCTCTGTATATAATCAATTTGTCTTCACTTCCTGATGCTTTCATAAAAGTTTCTTCATCTGGAAAACCCCTTGGTTGCTTTGTTTGGGAGCCTTCTGAAGCCATGAGTGATTGCTTGTATGCCACAATTGTCTGTTGCTTTTTGAGTCACATGTGAGTATATAGAGGCTGGAAGAGGTACTGTGAGGATGGATTGCAAATGTTTCTCCAGGCTGTCTTCAAATGTAAAGCAAAAGGTATCTGACCAGTTCACAAGTCAGTTAGGTTTTCAGGTATAGAAGTCCCTCTTCTCATCTGACAAAGGTCCCCAGAGGTAGTGATTCTTCTGCTTCTATTGCAGGGCCCCCAACATAGGCAGCACTGCACAAAATCACTACTTTTCTGTCAGAGAAGCGCTGTTCCGTTTGCAGGCACTGGCTCCCAGGCTAAGAACAAGGTCCTGCTAAAATCTCGGCACCAACATGGCGTCCCGCACAGTGACCACGAAGCTTCGCACAAACCCTGCTGAGGCAGCTACAAAATGAAAGGCTCAACGCGGTTAGATTAACAGAGTCCCAGGCCTGGCTCTCAGAATATGGGAATTTCGCCTGCCTATCCCCCCAGCAGCACGTCTGAGCCCAGCCACCAGGCAAGACCCAGCTCTGCCCGCCAGCCAAGACAGAGAAAACAAAGTCAAAATGGTGCATTTACCTTCCGTCTGTGAGAGCCGGGGCTAGCCAGGAGCGGGAGTCAGTGAAAGAGAGGAGGTTTTTCACTGAGTGGTATGAAATCCCAATTAACAGCTCTGTGCTGTGTCCTGAGGCTGATTAGGTGACCTGAAGGCTCTGTTTGATTGTCAATTCAGGTCTTAATTTCCAGAGGGATATAAGGAGATGTGGGCTTATTCCGCCATCTTGACTCCGCCCCACCTGTCTCTTTGGTTTCTTGAAGGAAGTTCTCATAGTTTTGTTTGTATAGGTCTCGTTTCTCTAGTTACATTTATTTCTGATTATTTTATCTTCTTGGGGGGGTATAGTAAATGGTATTGATCTGGTGATTCCTTCTTTGATGGTGTCTGTTGTTATAAAGGAATCCCACTGATCTACTTACATTTATCTTATATCCTGATGCTTTGCTGAACTCTTCTGTTAGTTCGAGTAGTTTACTTATGGATTGTTTAATATTGTCTTCACATACAATCACATCATCTGCAAATAGAGAGATATTTATTTCTTCTTTGCCAAAGTGGAAGTCCTTTGTTTGTCTTGTCTGATTGCTCCAGGTAGAATCTATAGTACAAGGTTGAATAAAAGTGGTGATAGTGGGCATGTTTGTGTAATATTCATTCTCAAGGAGAATTCATTCAGTCTCCCTCCATTCAGTAGGATGTAGGTGGTTGGCTTTGCATAGATGTCCCACACTTCATTGAGGAATTTCACCTCTATTCTTATTTTACTGAGAGGTTCTAGCATGAATTGGTGCTGGACTTTGTCAAATGCCTTTTTTGTATCAATTGACAAAATCAGATGATTCTTATCTTTTGTTTTCTTTATGTGGTTGATTACATTCATTATTTTTCTGATGTTGAACCAGCCTTGCATCCTTGGTATGAATCCAACTTGGTCATGATGAATTATTTTTTGATATGTTGTTGAATTCTTTTGGCTAGGAATTTGTTGCAGATTTTTCCATCTAGGTTCATCAATGGTATTGGTCTGTAATTTTCGTTTTTTGTGGTATCTTTTCCTGGCTTTCTATCAGGGTTATGCTGGCTTCACAGAATGAATTTGGGAGTATTCCATCCCTTTCTGTGCTGTGAAGTAGTCTCCACAGTACTGCAGGTAACTGCTATTTAAAAGTTTGTTAGAATTCTCTGGTGAAGCCATCTGGGCCAAGACTTTTTTGGCTGGTAGTTTTTGGATGACTTTTTCAATCTCTTCCTTTGTGATAGGTTTATTAAGTTGTTCTGCTTCTCCTTGTGACAATTTTGATAGGTGACATAAATCTGTAAATTTGTCCACTTTCTTCAGGTTTTCAAATCTGTTAAGGGTATAATCTTTTGTAGAAGTCTATTACGATAATTTTGATTTCAGTTGGATCTGTTGTGACGTCCCATGTCATTTCTTATTCAGGTTATTTGTTTCCTCTCTTATTTTTCTTTTACAAGTTTAGCCAGTGTTTATCAACTGTGTTGAGCTTTTCAAAGAACCACATTTTGGTTTTGTTAATCTTTTCAATTGTTCTTCTATTTTCTGATTCATTTATGATCTGCTTTAATCTTTATGATCTGTTTTCTTCTAGTTCCTGAGGGATTCCTCTGTTGCTGTCTTTTACTTGTTCAAGCTGTGCGGTTAATTCTTTACTTCTGGCCCTTTCTTCATCCCACATGTGTGCATTTAGAGATAAACTGACCTCTGAGCACTGCTTTTGCTGTATCCCATAGGTTCTGCTGGGATCTGTTTTCATTCACATTTGTTTCCATAAATTTCTTTATTTCATCCTTGATTTCTTCTCTAACTGATGGCTTTCTGAGCAAAGTGTTGTTCAGTTTCCATGAGTCGCAATTTCTATTGATGTATTTTCTGCTGTTGATTTCAATTTTTATGGCTTTATGTTCTGAGAAGATGCTGTGCTATAATTCAATGGTTTGGATTTTGTTGAGACTTGCTTTATGTCCTAACACATTGTCTATTCTGCAAAATATTTCACATTCATTGGAGAAGAAGGTTTTCTAATCTGTTGATGTGTAAAAAGTTCTGTATATGTCGATGAGGTTTAATTGGTTAATTGTCACAATAAGATCTTCTGTGTCTTTACTGAGCTTTTTTTTTCTGGATGATATATCCATTACTGCCAGTGGAGTGTTGAAGTCTCGCACTATTTCTGTGGAGTGATCTATCTCATTTTTCAATATAGTCAGTGTTTGTTCGGTTTATTTAGATGCTTTGGTATTAGGTGCATAAATATTTAACATTGTTATGTCCTACTTATGTATTGAAACTTTCAGCAACAAATAGTTACTATCTTTGTGTACAGTGGTGGATTTTACATTAAAATCTATGTTATCTGACATTGATATTGCCACTTCTGCTGTTCTTTGTATGTTGTTAGCTCAGTACTTATTTTTCCATCCTTTGATTTTCAATTTGTTCATATGTTTGAGTCTAACATGTTTTTCTTGTAAGCAACATATTGAAGCATTATGTCTTTTGATCCAGGATGTCACTCATTGTCTCTTTAATAGAGTGCTCAGTACATTTACATTCAGTGTAATTACTGATAAGTATGTGCTTAGTGCTGTCTTTTTGATGTTTTTATTTTTGTGTTGATGTTTTCTATGCTGCTCTTAATATTGTTCTGGGTCATTCTTTATGGGTTGACTTTTCCTCTTTTTCAGTGTTGGTTTTGTGCTTCTTGAGACTCCTGTATTATGCTTCTTGTTTTCATATGTTGCACTGTTATTGTGCTTTGCAGCTACCTCTGTGATCTCCCTTAATATTCTAAGATTTTAACTTTTGTGTATCTTTTTAATTTCCTCTACATCTGAAAGGAGTACAACTCCTATAATATATCCCTCTTTTTAGTGTGATGATGTCATAGGTTTTCTTTTTTTTTTTTTTTTTTAAATATATATGACTGCTGGTTCCCTTCTTCTAATACTGTAGTTTTGACTGAGCTTTGTGGCTTCCTTAGCTGAGTAGGATTATGGATGCTGTGTCCTGTATTGCTTCTTTAAGTAGCCACTTACTGATTTTGTTTTTCTAAGTAAAAGCTTCTTTCAGTATTTGCTGTAGTTTTGGTTTGGTTTTCACAAAGTCTCTAAGTTTCTGTTTATCTGTGAATGTGTTAATTTCATCTTTATATTTGAGAGAGAATTTTGCAGGATATGTAGTTCTTGGTTGGAAGTTTTTCTCCTTCAAGATTTGAATGTGTCTCCCCACTGCCTGCTTGTCAACATCATTTTGCCAAGAAGTCAGACAAAAGCCTACAGAGCTTCTCTCTGAATGTTAGCTTTGCTTTGAACCTCACTGTCTTTAAGAACCTCTATGTTACTTGGCGGGCATGTTTCATTTTATTAATCTTGACTATAATATGTCTTGATGTGTTTCTTTTGAGGTCCAGTTGTTGTGGTGCTTAATACATGCCTTACAAATCTATGTTCTCTTCCTTCATAATTTCAAGGAAGTTTTCTGTCAGCAACTCAGCAACACTCTATGTTTTCAGCTATCCCTCCTTGTTCAGGAATTCCAATTATTCCCATAACATTCCTCCTAATAGAGTCCCACAGGTTTCTTAATTCTTCTTCATTTTTCTCATTTCTTTTCTCTGATTTTGCCTCATAAATGCTGCTGTCACTTATTCCATCCTCAAGTTCAGTAACTCCACCTTCCATTTCTTCAGTTCTGCTCTTTTGGCTTTGGATTGAATTGTTTAATCCTGGAATTTTTTTTATTGATCTGCAGGATTTCAGATCATTGATGTTCCGTAAGTTCAAATAGCTTGTTTAATTTTTCATTTTGTTCTGCTGCATTTTTGTTAATCTCTAGAAGGGCTATGTATTTAATTCTTTTATACTGGACCTCTGATAGTTTCACAAAGGCTTCTTCATCTTGAAGGTTTTTGATTCTCTATTAGAGGAATTTTCCTGATGCACAGTGGATTGTTTCTTTAAATGACTAGCAGTTGACTCTTATCTGCACACTATCTAGAAGCTGTTCAGTTTCTCTGGTGTTACCGCAACAGAAGCTGAGGAATAGTCCTAAGAGGAGACTTTGTCACCAGCTTCCTTTGTGCACCCTAGTGACTGGCCCTAGTTGGACTCTCTTCAGTGGCAGCCTTTGCCCCCTGGCTCTCAAAGAAGGCACCTTATTTATGGAGCCACTATGATGTGACACTATAATGTGAATCAGTGAAGGGTAGAGGAGATGCTGCCAGGCCATTCATTAGTCAGTTCTCCAGGTGATCTTGTTTTAAAAACATATTGTTAATCGAGGAGTTGTCCAGCAGCTTCCAAAATCAGTCAGGCCCTCAAGTGTGTCAGGCACTGCCTTCCAGCTAATAATGAAAGCAACTCATAGGTTGTCCTCAAATGTTATGATGTAGTTCAAAGGGAGGAATGTACAGCCTTGTTGCCATTCTCTGCTGGGCCCAATCCATAGGGTACCACTGTACTAAACACAACTTTTCTGGACAGGTGCTTCTTCTCAGTTTGAGAATTAGCCCCTACTGAGACCTCTAGTTGGATGACTGTGCCTCTCAACTGACCAAGAGGGCATCTCACTTGAGCTTCCTTTCCCACTGTGAAATAGCAGAATCTGTGGCAGAGCTCAGAAAAGAGAACATGGAGGGGCAATGGTGTTCTTAGTCAGTTGCCAGGCTCTCAAAATGTGTCTATCCCAAACACAGTCTCTTTGCTGTGCTATATGCTGTTTACTTAAGCACTGCAATTCAGTGTATTGGCCGGTTCATGCCCAGCTCCTGCCTCCCAGATAACAAAGAAGGCATGAGTAGCTGCAGTCCTTTCCAATGGTGAGTCAGCTAAAGTGGGATTCTGCAAGCACTGTCTGAAGTTAGAGAAGTAGTTTCCAGCTAACTGGAGCATAGTTCAATCTGACAACCCCATGCTAGGTCCTAGGGCTCCCTGGATGTCCACACTGCTCTGTTCAGCTATCATTCCAGGCCTTTGTTCCCAGAAGGAATCGAGGAGATGTGTGTCTAGTTTGCCATCCTGACCCCAACTCTTTATGTTATATAGTTTAATTTTGAAATGAATTTCCTATCCTGTACAAAAAGAAGTTAACAAACATACTAAGCATTTTTAAAAAAAGTTAATATCAATAAAAATGGCAGCCTCAGAATACCAGAGACAAAGATCATTTTCAGTACCCCTAAATAATTTCTGAACTGGCCACTCTACTTCCTCTTACATAAAAATCCAGTGTTCATGTTCCAACTTCCTTTTCCAGTCATAGTGAAGTGACAGAGACCAGACATTTAAAAAAGGAAACATGAAAACAATATGTATTTTAGACATTAAATGTCAGGAAACAGGAGAGTTATCTCTGAGATAAGGGAAAGAAATTGGTGATCCTTGCAATAACATTGGCATAAAAAAATTTCTGTCTAGTTGATTCTGCCATGAGTGCTTCTGAGTGGGTTTAAACTACTAACATTTCAATTTGTAGCTGATCTGTTAACTGTTTTCTTTACCCAGAAACACTTGGATAGGAGGAAGAGATTCCCATAGAGAAACAAGCTATTCCTATGAGTAGAAGAGAAAGAGTCCAGGGATACCAAGGTAAGACAAAGTCCCAGGGCAGAGTACTAGAGAGAAGAGACCCGGACATAAGGAGCTTTCTCAGTATCTGTGAAGGTCTCTTGTATTCAGCTGAGCACAGATCAGTACATGCACATGAAAAATCAACTTAGGTCATGAAAAGATCTCACGGAAAGAATCATGAACACAAATTCCTAGAAAATGTATAGGAATAAGAGACTAGTGCATGCTTCAACAATCTCGAGGAAAGATCTATTTAGCAGAAATTCTTGAAAACATTAAAATGAAAAGGTGGACTATGAAGAGCATCCCTATGCTGATGTATTTGACAACTTGGATGAAAAGAAAAAAAAGTTCTTGAGAAACATGAATTCTTGTAGCTCAATCAGGAATAAAGAAAATAATCCTACTTATATTAAGGAATTCATTCTTGGTTAAAAACATTTCTATTAAAAGAAGGAGTAGACACACATCTCCTCTTTTCCCTCTGAGAAATAAGGCCTGGATGATATTTGTATAGAGCACTGAACATTTGGGGAGCCCTAGGACCTAGCATGTTTGATTAGGCACCAGTATCAGACTAATCTTCCCCCCTCAAAAACAAGCCGTCTGACCTCTGCTTCTAGTGTTTCACAGTATCAGAGAACTGCAGCTTCAGCTGAAGGCAGGTAATATGCTTTCATTATCAGCTGGAAGGCAGAGTCTGCTGTTCCTGACTGCTGTTTCGGCCAGCACGTTAGACAGCTCCCAGTTCAACACTTGGACTACTGCATGCATAGAAGTGAAGGTTACTTTTAAGGCTGAGAGGCCTATATATTTGCCAGGAGATCTGTGTATTGAGAGGCCTGGAATCTTTTCCTCCCACCCTTCTCTGATCCACATTGCAGGATTGTCTGACAGACCCCAGTTTCTCCATAAGTAGGGCAGCCTTTTGGCCACACAATAAGCAGAAACTTCCACTCCAGAGAGTCGACCTGGGGCAAATTACTAGAGTATTAGAGACAGCTTGTGACTGACAATTCTCTTAGATCCAATACCAGAGAAATCAAACAGCATCTAGATGACACACAGGCAGCAGACCATAATTAATCATTTAAAGAAGCAGCCTTTAAATGCTCCAGAAAATTCCCAAAATGAAGATTCTAAAAACTTCCCAGATGAAGAAACATTTCTGAAAATGCCCAAAATGAAAGTTCTAAAAACTTCCCAGATGAAGAAACATTTCTGAAAATTCCCAAAATGAAGGTTCTAAAAACTTCCCAGATGAAGAAACATTTCTGAATCTATCGGAGGTACAGTAGAAGGGTTTATATATAGAATCCTCCTAGAGATTAAACAAAATGCAGTAGAATAAAATGAAAAATTTAGTAAGCTATGTGAACTGATGGAACATCAATGATCTGAAATACATCAGATCTATAACAAAATTACAGAGTTAGATAATTCAATTCAAAGCCAAAAGAGTAGGATTCCACAGATAGAAGTTAGACTCAGTTACCTTGAAGACAGAGCAACTGACATCAGCATTTAAGAGATGAAGTCAGAGAAAAGAAATAAGAAAAATGAAGAAACATTAAGAAACATGTGGGACTCCGTTAAGAAGAAAAATTTATATTCAATTAGTGTTCCTGAACAAGAGTGAATTAATGACAATAGAGAGTATTGCTGTAGACATGCTGATAGAAAACTTTCTGGAGACAATGAGCAAAGAGAACATAGGTATCCAAGATGTTTATCAAACACCACAAAAGCTAGACCCAAAAGAAAAAATGCCAAGACATATTATAATCAAGCTTAATAAATTGGAACATAAACAGATGCTTCTGAAGACAGCAAGGCCCAAAACAAAGCTAACATTCTGAAGGAAACCCCATAGGCTTTCATCTGACTTCTCTGCAGAAACAATGCTGGCTATAAAATAGTGGGCAGACACATTCAAATCCCTGAAGGAGAATAACTTCCATCCACAAATTATTTATCCTGAAAAATTGTCTATCAAATATAATGGCAAAGTTAACACTTTTGAAGACAAAGTTTAGAGACTTTGTAAAAAATAAATCAAAATTGCATGAAACATTGAAAGAAGAGCTTTTCTTAGAAAAACAGAACCATTGAGTGCATGTTTAAGGTGACAATTCAGGACAAATCACCCAAAATGCTAATCTTTTAGGGAAGTCACAAAACTTAATCAAAGCTACAGTATTAAAATGAGGGAATCTGTGATCATATCATGACAACTATAATACCATCACACTAAAAGAGGGATATACTACAGTAGTTATAGTCTTTTCAGATGCAGAGGATGTTTAAGAGGTTATGCAGTAGTTAAAATTGGGTTAAATCTTAGTATGTTAAGGGAGAAAGTACATGTAGCCATAAAGCAAATTCACAATGCATTGTACAAAAATAAGAAATGCAATACAGTAGTCTCAACAAACACAAAACCAACACTGAAACAACAACCCATAAAGAAGAATGACCCAGAATAGAACATTAAGAGCAATATAGAAAACATCAGCATAAAAGTAATTGCATGAAAATGATGGCATTAAGCACATACCCATCAATAATTACACTAAATGTGAATAGACTGAACGCTCCAGTAAAGAGACAGTGAGTGACATCCTGGATCAAAAGACACTACCTGTCTATATGTTGCTTACAAGAAGCACATCTTAGACTTAAAGCTATGAACACACTGAAAATTAAAGGATGGAATAATATATACCAAGCTACCAGTAAACAAAGAAGAGCAGGTGTGGCAATACTAATCTCATATCAAATAGATTTTAGTGTAAAAATCCACTGTTTTGGACAAGGATAGTCACTATTTATTGCTGAAAGGTTCAGTACTCAAGCAGGACTGAGCAATATTAGAATTTATGCACCCCAAACCAGAGCACCTAAATACATTGAACAAATACTGCCAACACTGAAAAATGAGATAGATCACTCCATAATAATAGTTGGAGATTTCAACACTCCCCTTTCAGCTGTGAATAGGTCATCCAGCAAAAAGCTCAGTAAAGATGCAGAAGATTTTATTGCAACAGTCAAACAACTTTATCTTATCCACATATACAAATCTTTTTATCCATCAACAGATAAGTACACCTTCTTTTCCAATGCACATGGAATATTCTCCACAATAGACCATGTGTTAGGTCATAAAGCAATTCTCTATAAAATCCAAACCATTGTATGGTCCAAAGTAACTTCTTGGACAATAGAGCTACAAAAGTTGAAATCAATAACAGAAAATTCATAGGTATAAATTCACATTTACAGAAACTAAAGAACACTTTGCTCAAAAAGCCTTGGGTTATAGAAGAAATCAAGGACAAAACAGAAATTTATGGAATCAGATGGGAATGAAAATACATCCTATCATATTCTATGAGATACAGCAAAAACAGTGCTCAGAGGTCAGTTTATCTCTAGAACTGCACACATCTGGAAAGAAGAAAGGGCCCAAATTAAAGAACTATCTTCACAGCTTGAACAACTAGAAAGAGAGCAACAAAGAACCTGCCAAGAACCAGAAGAAAACAGAGTGTAAGGATTACAGCAGAACTAAATAAATTAGAGAATAGAAAAACAGTAGAAAAAATTAACAAAACCAAAAGCTAGTCCTATAAAAAGATCAACAAAACTGATAAATCATTGGCTAAAGTTACAAAAGAGAAACAACAGAAGATTAAAATAACCCGATTAAGAAATGAGATGGGAGATGTTACAACAGACCCAGGAGAAATCAAAAATATCATAACAGAATGCTATGAAAGGCTGTACTCTATCAGGTTTGAAAACTTAGGGGAAATGGACAAATTTCTAGATTCATGTGACTCACCAAGATTATCACAAGGAGAAGTAGGTCATCTTATTAAATCTGTCACAAAAGGAAAGATTGAAGAAGTCATCAAAAAACTACCAACCAAAAAATTATGGACCAGATGGTTTCACCAGAGAATTCTACCAAACTTTTAGAAAACAGCTAACTCCTATCCTATTGAGGCTATTTCACACCATAGAAAGGGATGGAATACTCCCAAACTCATTTTATGAAGCCACCATAAGCAAAGCCAGCAAATGATCTTACAAAAAAAGAAAATTAGAGACCAATATGACTCATGAACCTAGGTGCAAAAATCTTCAACAAAATTCTAGCCAATAGAATTCAACAGCATATTAAAAACAATTAATGTTATCAACTGTGTTAATAACGCAAAAGATAAGAATTATCTGATTTTGTCAATTGATGCAGAAAAGGCATTTGATAAAAGTCAACACCCATTCCTGCTTAAAAATCTCAGAAAAGTAGGAATAGAGGGGAAATTCTTCAACACAATCAGTAGCATCTATGCAAAGCCAACTGCCTTCATTGTCCTGAATGGTGAAAGGCTGAAAGAATTCACTCTGAGAACAGGAAACAGACAAGGATGCCCACTCTCACCACTTGTATTCAACATTATACTAGAAGTTCTAGCCAGAGCAATTATACAAAACAAAGAAATAAAGGACATCCATACCAGCAATGAAGAAGTAAAAATCTCCCTATTTGCAGATGATATGATTGTTTACACAGAGAATCCAAATGAATCCATAAGTAAATTATTGGAACTAATAGAGCAGTTTAGCAAAGTAATGGGATACAAGATAAATATAAGTAAGTCAGTAGGATCGCTTTATACCAACAACAAGACTATTAAAGAAGAAATCACCAAGTGAATTCCATTTACTATAGCCCCCCAAGAAGATAAAATACATAGGAATAAATCTAAGTAGAGAAATAAGAGATCTTTACAAAGAGAACTACTAGACTTGACTACAAAAAAACTAGGAGAAACTTACATAAATGCAGTAATCTACACTGCTCACGGACAGGAAGACTCAACATTGTGAAAACGTCTATTTCAGTCAAAGCAAGCTACTTATATAACACAATCAAAATACAAATTCCAGCGACATTTTTTGATGAGATGCAGAAACAAATCATCGTTGTGTGGAAAGGGAAGAAACCTCGGATAAGCAAAGCACTACCGAAGAAGAACACACTGGGAGGCCTCTCACTACTTGACTTCAGAAATTGTTACACCGCCACAATAGTCAAACCCTCTGGTACCGCTACAAAAAGGGAGATATAGACCAATGGAGCAGAGTTGAGAACCCAGATAAGCCACCATCCTCCTATGAACAGTTGATATTTGACAAACACCCCAAGACTTTAAACTGGGGTGAGAACAATCTCTTTAACAAATGGTGCTGGCAAAATTGGATATCCATCTGCAAAAATTGAAACAAGACCCATACCTCACGTCTTATGCTAAAAGCAACTCAAACTGGATAAAAGAACTAAATATAAAATCTAAAACAATAAAGCTCATTTAAGATAAAATAGGGTCAACAATAGAAGTTTTAATTCCCAACGTAGACAGACTTCAAAATCTTACAAAACATGATCAGCAGAAGAGAAAATAGGTAAATGGGCACTGATAAGAATCAAACACTTTTGCTCATCTAAAGGCTTCCTCAAAAGATTTAAAAGACCACCTACAGAATGGGAAAATGTATTTGGCAACTCTAGGTCAGAGAGAAGTCTGATCTCTGTAAACTATAACTTATTACAAAATATCAACAAGAAAAGGATAATAATCCAATTAAGTGATGGGCGAAGGAGATGGACAGACACTTCTCTAAAGAGGATATCAAGGCAGCAGAGAGACACATGCAGAATTGCTCACTATCATTAGCTACTAGAGAAATTCAATTCAAAATTCAATGAGATACAATCTCACCTCAGCAAGGTTGGCCATGAACCAAAAAACACAAACCAACAAATGCTTCAGAGACTGTGGAGAAATTGGAACTCTCCTACACTGCTGGTGGGATTGCAAAACGGTACAACCTCTTTGGAAAACAATCTGATGCTTCATTAAAAAGCTGGAAATAGATATACAATTTGATCCTGTAATTCCACTGCTAGAATTTGTCTTTCAGAAACAAGGGTTGTGACACAAACAGAAACATGTACATGAATGTTTGTTGCAGCACAGTCCACAATAGCAAAAAGTTGGAATCCACTGTGATGCCCATCAACAAATGAACGGACAAGAAACTATAGTACATATACTCAATGGAACGTTATGTTATGATAAAAAAACAATGACAATTTTAGAAAACATCTCATAACATAGTCTCATTTGGAAGAGATCATGCTGAGTGAAACCAATCAGTGTCAAAAAGGACAAATTTTGTATGGGACCCCTGTTATAAGAACTTAAAAAGAGAATTATCCACAGAAGAAAATGATTGTGTTGGCTACATGGGTGGGCGGGGGCTGAGGATTTATCATAGATGAGATAATTGACAGAGGTTAGAAATTTTATTCTTTTACTGTAATTAAAAAAATAAAAAAGTTAAAATTTTTTCCCATAAATAAATAAATAACAACAACAACAACAACAAAAATACACTCTAGAACTAGGTAGCTTGCTGTTGAATGATGACAAAATTTAGGAAAGGAAGAATGAAGTTGTACATAAGCCTCTCTAGAAAACAGAAGAGGAAAAACTTTCCAATTCATTCTTGGGGTCAGCATTATCTTTGCACTGTACTAACCCATAACCCATTGTGGTCCAGTTGATTTCAACCCACAATAACCTTGTAATCATGGACACCACTATGAAAGAAAATTTTTCACAAACATCCTTCACAAAATTAGGTGTAAAAGATTTTAACAAAATACTATCATTTAAAATCCAGTAATACGTGTATAATGGAATATGACTAAATGGGTTTTGTGCTAGAAGTACAGTACGGACTAAAATTTGAAAATTGATGCATTTGAATATCAACATGAAAAAGAAATATTACATGACATCTTGATAGCTCCAGAAGATGAATTTGACTGTTTTCAGCATCCATTTAAAAATATTGTTTTAGAAAACTTGGCATTGAAATAAAGATCTCTGTCAACTTGATTAAGGATGTCTGTGCAACTGTAATCATAATAAAAAATTGAATACTTTTCATTGAAGTTTGGGAATATGGAAAAAATGTACAATCTTAGCACTTATGTGACGCATCTTACCAGAGGTCCAAGAGACTGTAATAGGACAAGAAAATATATATGTATATATGTTTGAATAATCAAACAACCAAAAGCTCATTGACACTGAGTCAATTCTGACTCATAGCAGCTCCATGGAACAGAGAACAACTGCCTCGTAGGGTTTCCAAAGAGCAACTGGTGGAGTCGAACTGCTGACCTCTTGGTTAGTAGCTAAGCTCGTTAGCACTGTGCCAGCAGAGCTCCCCACATATTGGAATAGAAGAAGGTCTTTCCCGCTCTGAGAAACAAGATAAACACATTTTATAAAAGTAGTCCTCAAACAGTGTTATGAGAAATAAGATAGTAAAATGTTATAGCCTCACAATGAAGAATGTAGAAGCCCTTCGCAAAAGTAATGCCTAACTCTGTTGCCTTGAAAATAATAAATATTTTGAAAACACAAAATCCCATCATCTAGACTTGGAAACAAAGAAATAATGTAAAAATAATTAAAAGAGGCATTACAAAAGAAAAGTATTTATAACTTGTATCATGCAATAAAGAAATAATTTCCTTATTATAGAAAAAGCTTCTAACGTCTGTAGGAAAAATGTTTACAATCCTAGAGTAAAATTAATATAAATGAGAAACAGATGCAGCAAATGTAATACAAATGTCTTACAAACATGAAGCAAATGTTATATTGGGCATCCGCAATGGAAAATATGTTTTACAATGATGAAAATACTTTTTCACCCATAAAATTTTTAAATACTAGAGAGTTTGATAAAAGTGTTTAATTGATGAACACTCTGTCAAACAGACATTCTTAAAATTGTTAGTGAGAGTAAATACTCTCAGTTTCTGTGGGACAATTTGGAATATATACAGTAAAGTTGTGACTGCTTACACATGACTCAGCAATTTTACTACTGTCAATTTATGTTACCATTATAAACTCATATGTATAAAATATTTGAATATAGATCTACTGGTAGACAATTCTCCAGGGGTTTCTCACATTTCTATGTATCCAGTAGGCAAATGCACTGACAGACTTTTGTTCTAGATTCTCTCTTGAAGTTTGCATGGTGAAAAGACTTGGAAGACAATATCTCCCTCCAGAGGAAAAGCCAGGTGCATTTACTATTCAGTATAATGAAGAAAACATCTCCTTTATGAAAATTTCAGAAAGACTATCCATTGCAAATAATTGGATCGTCTAAACTCAGTGTTTCTCTCCTTAATACCACCCACTGAGTGTACAAATGGTAACTGATGTTTCTGCCATCACCAGCTGGTCCTGAGACTGCAGACGTGGTTGTTATTGTTATTAAGCACTGTGGCACTGAGTACAATACACAGCACCCCTGTGTGCAACAGAAAAAAACACTGTTCAGTCCTGCATCATCCTCACAATTATTTTGTTGAGCCCATTGTTGCAACCATTGTGTTAGTTCACCTCATTAAGGGTGTTGCTCTTTTTCCTTACAAAGCATGATGTCTTTCTCCAGGGGCTGAGCACTCCTGACAACATGTCTGAAGTATGTGAGATCAAGTCTCATCATCCTTGCTTCTAAGAAGCATTCTGGGTATACTTCTTCCAAGACAGATTTGTTCATTCTTCTGCCAGTCCATAGTATATTCATTGTAGCCAACACCGTAACTCAAACCCATCAGTTCTACTTCTGTCTCCCAGTATTTTCACATGCATATGAGGTGACCTAGAATACCATGGTTGGGTCAGAAGCACTTTGGTTCTGAAAGTGAAATCTTAGTTTTGTAACACTTTAAAGAGGTCTCCTGCAGAAGATTTACCTGATGCAATATGTCATTTGATTTCTTCACTGTTGCTTCCTTGGGCATTGATTGTGTATCCAAGTAAAACAAAGGTCCACTCTTTGGGCACAAATGGATTGGACTTGGTAATGCAGAGTGACCATATATTGGATGCACTTTATGGTTCTATGCATGTATAGGATATCATCCTGCTGACCTCTGGCTGGAGGAAGGAGAGTGGGTGGAGAGGAGGGGAAAGAAGACTGTTGTGAGGATGAGACATGTATGGAACAGAGAGGAATAATGTGCTGTCACCGGGCAGGGAGACCAGTGGAAGCTGCATATAGGTGGGCATGTAAATTTATACGGGATTGTACATTGTCACTCAGTCATAATAAAAAAAAAAAGAAACAGCTTGTATCAACTTAAAATGGTAACTTATTTTTTCTGTGTGTTTTCATCATGATGTTGTTTATAAGTCCAGTTGTGAAGATGGCTGTTTTCTTTGAAGTGAAATCCATGCTGAGAGTTGTATTCTTTTATCTTTGTCAGTAAGTGATTACTTGTCAGTAAGTAAAGTTGTTTCATCTTTATATTGTATATTAGTAATGATTGTTCCTCCAATGCTGATGCCAAATTCTTCCTTATGTAGTCCAATTTCTCAGATTACTTTTTGGCATACAGAATGAATAAGCATGGTGAACAAATGCAACCCAATGGGCATCTTTCCTCATCTTAAACCATGTTGTATCCTCTTGTTTTGTTCAAACAACCTCTCTTGGTCTTAAGCACAGCTTCTTCAAAAGTGCGATTAACTGTTCTGGCATTCCCATTGTTTTCAAGGTTGTCCATACTTTGTTATTATCTGCAGTGAAATGGTTCTGCATGGTCAATAAAACATAGGTAAATATCCTTCTGATGTTCTCTGTTTTCAGCTATGAGATATCTGACCTCAACAACCTCTCTTTCGAACTCTTCTTCTGAATCCTGCTTAATGTGTTCCAGGGGCCAGTACAATGCTAAAATTATGACTGTTGTTACCGATGCGAGCAGTGATGGTTTTTGACTCTTCTTAGGAGTTTCATGTCTTCTCTCTCCTTTACCCGTGTTTTTTAGGTCAACTCTTTGAGAATGCAGGTCTTCCCAATCATATTTCGAGTGACTTCCACCCTGGAAGCTCAACTTCCAGCCCTGTCTCAGGCAATATTCTGTTACTATACATACTGTTTGAAGTACCAGGAGGTAACTTTATGCTGTTGTAACTGTTCAGTATCTTGACTGTGGTTGTGGATGTAGAACCTAAAGGTATGACAAATTTGTATAAAATATAATACTTACATAAACACGTACAAATGAGCAGAAGTAAAATGGTAAATCTGATTTATCAATGTCAATATTCTAGTTGTGATATTTACACTAAAATTTGCAAAATGTTGCAACTGGGAAAAGTGTGCAAGGGTCCTCTGTGTAATTCCTTACAGTTGATTGTGAATCTGTAATTATTTCAATAAAAAATTAATTCATTACAAGCCAAGCCAGCCAAGTGCTGTCGAGTAAGATCCAACTCATAGGAACTTGTAGTATAAGAATTATGAATATGTTGTCCTGGATAACAATAGTTTCAGAGAAATTATGGGAAGAAATAGAGGAGATGGGGTAGAGCTTTCTTATTACTTTTAATCATTAAACTACTGCTATTTTGAAGACACTGCTCAGCAAAGTTCTTCTTTAACAGATTTGAATATGTATCTAGGTATGTAGCAGACCCTGGGAGATGGAAATTGTTAATACACTACACTGGTTGCTGATTGAAAAGTTAGAGGTTTGAGTCCATCTATAGGAACCTTGAAGAAAGACCTGGCAACCTACTTCTAAAAACAACAGTATCTGAAAATCCTGTGGAGCATGGTTCCAGTCTGATATACAATAGCTGTCAAGAGTCATAAGCAACTCAACAGAATTGAGTCTATGTTCTATGTAGAAAAATAGTGAAAAAAGGGAGAGAGAGATGACAGAGAAATCAAGAAGAAGTGAGATAACAAAGTAGAGAGTTTGAAAACATAATCACACGAGAATTTTTATAGTTGCCAGGAATATATTTGAAGAAGCATGATGGAAGCTTGTCTTGAATAGTAACTTTACGAGACTGACAAAACATCAATTGGTTATTTAAAGACTACATCTCCTTAATATTCTCCCCCTTAACTTTGTTTCTACTTATCAATAAAGTGATATCCTTATAGAGACAAGAGAAGAAGAAACTTTGGAGCGAAGAGGAAACTATCTTTATTCATTTAGGTGAAAGAAACAATACTGAAGATTTCACTTTGATTGCTTCAATTTTAGTAGAAAAATATCAGCTGATACTATAACTATATATTAAATGGGAATGATTACATGAGTTATTTCCAAGAGTGCAATTCATTAACTCTGGCTTGGTCTATATAGACGATATAATAAAGACAGAGAGAAATCAAAGATCATAAGAAAAACTTGAGGGGAGAAGAGTAAATTTAATACAAAATACTAGTGAAAATTGAGGAAGACTGAAAAACAACTGATGCTTTTGAATTGTGGTGCTGTCAAAGAATACTAAATGTACCAGCAATGGCCAAAAGAACGAGAAATCTGTTTCAGAAGAAGTATGGCCAGAATGCTCCTTGGAAACAAGGGTAGCAAGATTTTGTCTCACATAGTTTAGACACGGTATCAGGAAGAATCAGTCTCTGGAGAAGAATGTCATGCTTGGTAGAGGTTCAATAAAAAAGAAGACCTCAATGAGATGGATAGACACAGTAGCTGCAACAATGGGGTTATAAATTTACATAACAAAGATTGTGAGGATGGTGCAGCACTCAACAATGTTTCCCTCAGTTGTACAAGGCTCGCTGATAATAACAACACTAAAGAAAATAATAAATAAATAAATACTGCCATCCAGTCAATTCTGACATGTAGCAGCCATAAAGAACAGAGTAGAATTGTTCTACAGAGTTTTTAAGCAGCACCTGGTGGATTTGAACTTCCATCCTCTTAGTTACCAGATGTAGCACTTAACCACTACACCATGAGGGTTTCCGATAGGGAAAATAGGATTATTGGAATTGATGAAAATTCAGAAGTCTGTGCTGTCAAACATGACACAATTTGAAAAGACAGTGAAGTCTAAAGGACTGACATTTTGATGTGTAACTGAAATAAAGAGCTGAAAAATATAGATTTAAGGTCATTAATGGAACAGATAAAAACATTGTAAATTTACATTATTAACATATTGTCGACTCTAAAGTTAGATTTCACAAATATGATTTCATGAAATAGCCTTCACTGTCATGTATTTTTTTTTTAAATACACGAATTTAAAGCTTACACCTCAGGAAAAAGGAACAAGAGAAAAGAAGACAAGTCTGTTAACTTCAGTGTGGAGAGAAAAAAAGAAGCTTCTGAGGTTAACTCATTTCTAGTAGTGTAGGCAGAACCTTCTCAGAGGGAACTGAACAACCTCCTCAGGACCAGGTTCTGGCTGACAGCTCCTTCTCTCCCCTGTGGTGCTTTCAGACACCTGATAGCAAGATCCCTTCTTTACAAATTTGGCCATACCTCTTATCTTCTTCTAGAAGATCTCCTCAAAAGACTTGTTCATACTTTTTCTCAAACTCTCTAGAGTCATTAACACACTATCTTCCCTTCGCCTGTCTTTTATCATTTCCCAGGCTTCAGAAGTTCAATTTGCTTTTCTCTAAGTTGTTAAAACTCTGAAAATTCAGTTCTTAGTACTTACTCCAGTAACATTTATACGGCATGAATCTATCCATTACTTTCTAAATGTCCTTACACAATGAAGCCATTTAACAGAATATGCATAATTCCATATAAAGAGGAGACATTTTATGTAACCCTTCTGAGGAGGCATTGAGCAATGACTAGTCACAGCTGCGGAGCTGTTTTATCTATTAAAACTTACTGGCATTCTAAAAATGTCACTTTTTATTTCATATGAGACACAAACTAAAAATCTGAAGAATGTTATTTTCCGTATAGAATTTAAAAAACAAATTATACAAAGAATGAGATAATCACAAGGGCTAAATAGTAGTTGAATTTTTTAAAACTTAACAATTTAAGAGATTAAGTTATTATAAATAGAAAATGAATTTAAAAACGTAGTTTCCCTCCTCCTATCTTCATGACTGATGATTCTCTTTCCAACTATAAATTTCATAAAACAGATTTCAGGAAGAAATTTGCATGACAGTTGTTAGCAGTTCTCTTTTGCATACTGTAGAATTAAAGTGTTACATTTTTGTAAAAGCCATTCCAATGGAAAGAACCCATTGTATTGTAATATTTTCATTTTTCAATGATCACTATCATTTTTATTTATGTCAAACAAATTTATTTCTGAGAATATTTTTTCTAAAATCTATGAGACAATATTTTTGCAAGACCAAAGCTCTAAATAGTGTTTTGACCAATTTTGTATACAGTCACAGATTATTCCATTAAAAATAAACAAAACTAATATATTTCATTTGGCTAATATATGTTTCCGAGTTTATTTGAATATGACTTAATTGGATTATTCAGCTATACCAATATGTTCCCAGAAAGAAAGCAGGAAGGGACAGGAAATGCGAGCTGACTTAAGAAACTTGTGGTGTGAAGAGAAAAGTTTTTTTTTTTTTTGTAGACAGTGTCACAAAATAATTTGTGTGTAAATGTATCAAAGAGAAACTATTTTGTGTAAATATATGAATGAAAAACTATGTTGCATTACAAACTTTCACCTAAAAGAGAACATTAAATAAATAAATATGTTGTTGTTGTTAGGTGCCATTGAGTCGGTTCCAACTCATAGTAACCCTATATGGTTGCTGAATGTTCAGCATTGTCAAGTTATGCATAATTAGCTATATATCAGAAGGATGAGCTGAGTAAACTGAAACTTTGTTTCACAGTACAATGAAGATAGTATTTACTCTCTACATAGTTTGATGAGATTTTAAATATTTTTACATGTTTATCTGTTACCCTTCAGTTTATTAACTTTTTGTCTAGAAAAATACCTTTAGTAATGCCACATAGTTTCTCAGAAATACATTATGTATTTATTTATATAAGCACATATATATTCAGATAGACAAATGAAACCCCAATGGCACAGCAGTTAAGAGTTCAACTGCTAACTGAAAGGTCTGCAGTTCAAATTTACCATCAGCCCTTGGAAACCCTATGGAACAGTTTTATTTTGCAGAGTCATTACAGTTAAGAATGAGCTCAATGACAAAGAGTTGTTTCTCTCTTTTTTTGGTTACATTTTATGTGTTTTTATATATAGCCTGATATTGAACCAACTGGATTTCTTTCTAATCTCTCTTCACTTCAGTTAAATTAACTTGATAGTCAATACATTATCATTCCTGAGTTTTCTAAACTGGGTGCTACAATATAATTAAGCACGTATAAAATAATGGGGAAATACATTTTATTTATTAAAATTGTTAAAAAAACAGTTGCAACTTACAAAAATGCACTCTCCTCACTTATTGATATGGTTAGTTTTCAAAGACCGGGTAGTAACGTGAATTCATTACAATGCAGGAATGAAGTATGATCGCATCAGACCACAAAATAGAGGATGACTACACCATTACATAACTGCCAAATGACATCATTATATAATTGCCTAATTAAGTCACTGTGTAACTGCCAAATTACATCATTGTATAATAGCTAAATGATAACTGTCGAACAACTGATAATCAGTCCTGCCAAGCTGGCATATAACTTCAGCTATCAAAGGCAATATTACTCTGTCTTCACAGCTTGGCATTCATTACTGCCAAATTTGCCACATTATTGCCCCAAATAGTCAAATCATTTTACAAATGCAAAATTTCAGATAATGAGAAAGTCATTAAACAAGGAGAAGGTGTACTATAATCATTCCAGTGACAGTTATAGAGTGACATCTGTGCAATGCAGTAAATCATGACAGAAATAAGTGAGTCACTATTGTCTAATAAGATCATATTTTTTAAGAAGAGCAAATCAAATCTTCAATGTGTTAGTTCATTGAGGTTCATTTTACATAAGGAAATAAAAATAAAAGTGGGTTGATATAATAATGTGCCACTGTTAACTTTCTCTTAAAGGTTTTCTTTGGTAATTTGTGTCTTTATAAACACTAAATGCACACGTGATACAATAGTGTAAACCAAACTGAAGAAATACATACAGTAAAAAGAGGTAAGTTTCAACTATACTCTTTATCTTGATACTAATGCCTTTCTTTATTATATAATCTCAAGGTGAACATTTTCAAGCAACTCATATGCGGATGTGTGTGTGCTTACATAAATAAAATTTGAGATCAATCATTATTTAACTTAAAATGGGTTGTAAACTGTTTTCATTGCCGATAACTGTAAATCTTGACCTTCTGTAGCCCTTCATCATTATTCCCAGGTGTTTATGGATCTTCTTACTGAAAAACATCAGATAATTTACAGTTTAGTTTTACAAAAATATTGTCAATAAAACACTAATCATATGTCTGTGTTCAAACCTGCAGATAATTATATGTATTATTCTGTAGAAATTATTCTGCAGAATACAGAAAGAGTAAAATTAAGAGTTTGCTGTCTGTAATTTTGCTCCAATACATTTACACTGAATCTGGTTAACAGAAGTGTGAATGCAAATATTTCAACATACTTCCTAATGGGATATCAATATTATCAGTGTTTTAAAATCAAAATTATTAATATGCTTTATAAAAACAATTACTATTACTTTAACTGGTATTCATAGGTTAACTGTGGTTTAGTATATACTTTACAAATTATCTTTTTGAGATAAGTTGTTTTACCTAATTAACCTGTTCTATACTTTAAACAATAAATTTCATGTTATTTAAAATTAACACCACACTCATATTTTGTTAACATTGTTGCTAATATTTGGTTGATACCCTCTATCTCTTTATTTTTCAGATTTCTTGAATGCTAACTTTTAAGAATATGCGTAAAAAAATAAGTGTCCCAGTTCCCTTTTAGTTGGTTCATCTTTATAATACACAAATGGAGACAGTTAACACTCGTATACGTTTAATTCAATTCTTATGGTTTTCTATTTATTTCGTCTTTTTAAAATAGCTTTTCCTTTTTTATTTATTTTACAAGAAAATTAAATATTTTGTGCTTTGTGTTTCTTTAACCTTAAATGTCAGTTCTAGTGATTATGTTCCTATTTCTGAAGTATACAAGATTATAAAATATAAAATACAAATACACAAAATATATGATATACTTATATTATTACTGCCATAAAAACACTTCGTTAAGTCAATAGCAACTCATAGCAATGCTACAGGACAGACTAAAACTGTTACAGAGGGTTTCCAAAGCTGTAGCCTCGAAGAAACAAAGTGTCAAATCCCTCTTCTGTGGAACCGCTACTGGGTTTGAACTGCCAACCTTTCCATTTACAGGTAAACACTTTACCACTGTGCAACCTAGCCTCTGTTAATATTACTATTTCTTAAGCCAAAGCCAAGTGCTGTCTTAGAAAAATACTAAATTGGGGAGGCAGAGTCAAGATGGCAGACTAGACACATGTCTCCTTAATTCCCTCTGAAAACTAAGGTCTGGAATGATAATTGAATGGAGCTTTCTGAACACCCAGAGAGCCCTGGGACATGGCATAGAGCTGTCAGTATGGACTACATGCCACTAAACAGCAAATTTCTTCTCTCTTGCTGAGCCATGTTTGCAACTGGTACTTTTAGCTTTTTTTTCTTTTTCTTGGGTGGTAGGCAGGGAATGGGCATGAGGCAGCATATATTCTGAAACAAAGTACTGAAATGAACAGTGTGTACCACAGTGGAGAGACAGTGCGTTGGATAGCCACATTTTGAAAGCCGGCTGCAGACCAAGGTCACCACAGCCATCTACCTTCTCTTTTTGGAACTCTGCCATGCATTCAACTGTTTTGCATTTTGAGGGGCAGCTCAGCCAGGATGCCATCTTGGAGGACTGGGAGGTGGAGTCACCTAACAATCAGAGGCATCAAAATCCCCACCCAGTGCTGTCTCAGTCCAGGGAGCACTTTCCAACAGAAAAGCTGTGTTTAACACAGTGTTACCTTATGGGTAGGCCCCAGTAGGGGATGGTAACAAGACAGTTGCCACTCCCTACCATGAACTACATCATAGCATCTGGAAATAACTATAGAGGTACCTCCATTGTCAGCCAGAAGTCAGGGCCAGCCATACTTGATGGCCTGAATGATTTTGAAGCTGTCAGATAGCTTTTAAATTAAAAAAAAAAAAACAAAAAAGGACTACCTGGAGAAATAACTGCTATGCCACCTAAAGCTACCACTTTCAGCCTTTACTGGGCCACAATGTAGGGTCAGTTGATGCCCCCTCCAGTGACTCCATAAGAAGAGTGTTGTCTTTGCCAGGCAGAAGGCAGAGCCTGCCACCCCAGAGAGTCTACTGGGGACTATCATTAGCATACACAGAGACAGATGATGATCAACTTTGTTCTCAGAACTACACCTCAGCTCTTGTTGAGGCAACACCAGAGAAACTAAACAGCCTCTAGCTGTCCCGAAAGCAAGAAACCATTGCCAAACACTTAAAGCAACAGACCCCAATGGCTCTAGAAAACTCCCCAAACAAAGAGTCAAACAACTTCCCAGAAGAAGCTTTTCTAAAACTATTAGAGGTTCAGTACAAATAAATTATATCTAGAACGATTACACAAAATGCAGCAGAGCAAAATGAAAAATTAAGCAAGCTATTTGAACTGATGGAACACCAGTGTTCTGAAATCCAGCAGACCAATAAAAAATTGCAGAATTAGACAGTTAAATACAAAGGAAACAGAGCAGAATTTAGCAACTGAAAATCAGACTTAGTCACCTTGAAGATAAAACAACTGATACCAGCATTTATGAGGAGAAATCAAAGAAAAGAAACAAGAAAAATAAAGAAGCATTAAGAAACATGTGGGACTCTATCAAGAGGAATAATGTACGATTAACTGGAGTTCCTGAACAGGGAGGGACAGCTGAAAGCACAGAGAGCATTGTTGTTGAGTTACTGACAGAAAACTTCCCCAAAATTAAGACAGAAGAGAATATAGATATCCAAGATGTGTATCTAGCACTGCATGAACTAGACTCCAAAAGAAAGACATCAAGACATATTATAATCAAGCTTAATAAAGTGAAACATAAGCAAAAACACTTCAAGGCAGCAAGACTCAAAGCAAAGCTAACATTCAGAGGGAAGCCCTGCAGGCTTTCATCTGACTTCTCAGCAGAAACAAAACTCTGGCACAGAGGCAGTGGGATGATACATTCAAAGCCTTGGATTTCCAACCAAGAATTATATATCCTGCAAAACTGTCTTTCAGTTACGAAGATGAAATTAAGACATTTGCAGATAAACTGTCACTAGAATTTGTATTGGGATTGCATTGTTTATGTAGATCACTTTCAGTAAAATAGACGTTTTCACAGTGTTAAGTCTTTCTATCCATGAGCAGGGTTAGCTTCTCCATTTATATAAGCCTCTTTTGGCCTTCAGACCTTCCATTGCATTATCCTTGATGCCCTGAATGTCATCAAAATGTCTCCCTTTCAATATTTCCTTCATCTTTGGGTAAAGAAAAAAAGCCACTGGGTCCGGATCAGTCGAGTAGGTAGGGTGTTGCAATACAGTTGTTTAATGTCTAAAAACTCCCTCACCGACCACTGTACCATTAAGTTTGTGAACTTGCCACTGTGTCACTGTGAGCAATGGCCATTCTAAAATTGCTTTGAAGGCTGAACCAGGTGCTGGCACCATTTTATTCCCCAGGGGGAGTTCTTCATAGGTGACCGTAGTGACATTCAGAAATGACGAATGTAGAACTTAGAACAATGAAGTTGGTGGATTTAATTGTCAGACCACATGGGTCACTCATTGGTATTTATTTAGAGTATTTGCTTTAGACGCAATAGGAACATAAGGTACCCTCTCAATTATCTAATACGAGCAAGAGTCTTATTTTAATCTTAGTAAGTAAGTGGTAATTTAGCTGACCAGGAAACATTACTGAGGCCAACTCTTTGGACAGAAATGGACTGGACTCGGGGACACAATATGATCCTATGTTGTGTGTATTTTATGGCTCTATGTATCTATAGGATGATGTCCTACTGGCCTCTTACTAGAAGGGAGAGAAGACAGTTGAGAAGTGGGGTCAGGAGTTTTTTAAGAGGCTATGACACATATAGAACAAAAAGGAGGAGTATGCTGTTAACAAGCAAGGAGAGCAGAAGGAGCTGCAGATAACGTGAATACACAAATTTAATTTGGACTGTGAAACTTTCACTTAATCACAATTAAAAAAAAGGCCTTCTTGTCATTATTTCCTTTACCTTTGGGTAAAGGAAAATGTCATTGAGGGCCACATCAGGTGAGTAGGAAGGGTGTTCTGATACCGCTGCTTGTTCTCTGGGTAAAAACTCTCTCACAGACAACTATACAATTAAGCTTGGTAACATGTCACCATGCCACTGTATGCAATACCCATTCCAGAGAGAGTTTTGAAATTACTTTGAAGGGTATTCTTATGTGCTGACTTCTGTGCATAGCTTCCCAAGGGAAGTATTTCGAAGGTGACTGTAGTGACATTCAGCAATGAGTTGTATAGCACTTCAAACAACTAGGTTTGCATGATTTTATTGCCAGACCTCGTATATAGAATTTATTCTTCATACAGCTTCCACTTGGTAGCTCTGCCCCACTAGGCTGAGGAAAGAGAGTATGATACAGTCAACCAGTGGCTTTCAAGTTTTCCCTGGCTACCAACTTGTAGACGGTAGACAAGCAGACTTCAAAGGTCTAAATTAGAGTGGTGAACATTACTATAGTAATCTGACCTACTGCACTCTCAACTCAGATATTTTGTATGAATCCAACTTCAGTGAGGGCTGGGAGATGCAGTTTAGCTGTGAGCCCAGGAGCAAATGAGAACTGGATAGCATGAGTTGAAATGTAACTTCTCTTGCACGTATTTTACTGAGTTAGTTATATAAGACATCTGACAATTAAGTCTGCGAACTTAATTGTTGTAAGTGCTACCTTCCTCACTGCTGAATGTCACTATAGTCACCTGTGAAATACTCCCCTTGAGAAGCTATGCAGGGACGCCAGTTCCTAGTCCACTCTTGAAAGAAATTTTGTCTTTCTGGAATGACTATTGTGCATGGTGGCAAGGTGACATGGTGGCAAGTTCGTAAATTTTTCTAGTTGCCTCTGAGGAAGTTTTTAGCCAGCAACCAATTGTATTGTATTGTAACACCCTCACTACTCACCTGATCTGGCCCTCAGTGAATGTTTCTTTACCCAAAGATAAAGGAAACACTGAAAGGAAGACATTCTGATGACATCAGGGGTAATATGATGGATAAGATTCCAGAAAGAACTCCAAAGCTGCTTTGAAGGGTGGACTAGGCACTGGCATCCCTGTCTAGCTTACTAAGGGGAGTACTTCAGAAGTGACCGCAGTGATATTCAGCAATGGTATATGTAGCGCTTACCTAGGATGAGTTTGTGAGCTTAATTGTGAGATCTTGCATGTCATATTTCTATTTACAAATGTAAACAAGCAAAATAACTCCTCTAGCAGACTTCCAAATTAGAAAGTTCTGAACTAACAATGTTTTTCTGCTACCTACAATACATATAAATTCAGCTGGTAGGACATTTTCTTGATATTTGCTCTCAATTGCCTAAATTATTTGAATGGGCAAAAAAGATTAGTTGTGTTTCTCCCAAAAATCTCGTTGTGTCATTTACCCTTTTATGGAACAGTCACATAATTTCATATTATATAAGTCATTATTATGAATTCAAATATATTTTCAATTTAATTTTGTTTCAAGATCCTGTTTATAATTTTATTAAATTTTCTTTTGGGATTATTCACTTTATTTGTATACACAGGATTCCTTTATATTTGTATCTTAGTGTCTAATATTAATATTGCTACACAGGCTCTGTTTGCTATGTCTGTTATATATCTTTATTTTTATCTTTCTCTGTGTGTGTACCTGTGACTTTGTACATGCTTTTAGTGTAGACTCAATCAAATATTAATAATTCTTCAAGTCACTGAAATGAATAATGGAAAATATGAACAGCTTTGGAAACATCAACTGCCTGAATTCCATGGTTTAATTATTATCAAAAAGTCAACACTTATAGTAGTGTTTTACAGCTTCTCCTAGCAACATTGAACAGTTTTCACTTTTCCTAAGTGATTCTCACTTGTCCTCAAATGTCAACACTTATCTTTCACGAGAAGTGGAAGCAGGTGTCATGCTGCTTCTCACTTAGTCACATATATTATAAATCCCTGCCACATCACAGATTTTACATTTAATAGCTGGTCCAACAATATTGTGAGTTAAGGATCACAATGGAAATCTGTCTTATGTGTTCAGCAGCATATGTGAAAAAACATACAGAGACTGATGATAGAAGATGGATACATTCAGGAGGATGAATGTGATTGTGGAATGGAAGCAGGCAGTGGTGGTACAAGTAGCCTGGGGCTGTCATAATTCTGATTGCCCTATATCAGGGATGTAACTATTGAAAAATCATTAACCACACTGCGTTCTAATTTTCTATTCTATACCACAAGAATAATGATAGGACTTGCTTATGACAGATAAAGGTGCTCGTATGTACACTTGTATTTATCCTTTAAGATTTTTGGTGCAAAGGCTTAAAGTGCAGATATGCCATTTTGTGAACTTAACAATATTCATTAAATGGTGAAATACATAAATATGAATATTAGTATAATTACTTTTCTTACTAAACAATTTATCAATAAACATTTTACGTAATGTAGTAAAAAAAGAAACCAAACTCACAGCTGTCGAGTTGATTTTGATTCGTAGATACTCTACAGGACAAGAGTAGAACTGCCCTACGGTTTCCAAGAAGCACCTGTTGGGTTCAAACTGCTAACCTTTTGGTTAACAGCCATAGCACTTAACCACTATGCACCAGGGTTTCCTAATGTAGTAAGGTAGCCATTATTATTTCATGTAAGACACAGCACCACTAATAATGACTAAGTTAGAAGCTTAAACTAAACTACTAAAACACAAAATTGTTAATAGAATCATATATATATGTGCATTTAAATATATTTAGAGTTGCACTTGCATGTGCAATAAAAAGCTGTCATATTGTTATTATAGTTTAACATTGTATTTTACTACTTTGATTAGATAAACATGGATATCCAACTTTAAAAGATATATTAAATTGTAATAGCTACGTATGTAATCTCATTTAACTTTTCTGACCCTTAACATATTTAAATTGTGTAATTTTCTTACAACATTAATCATTCTAAAACAAAATTTAACATGCCACTTTTCTTCTATATTTTTGAAAAATTTCTGCTGATTTAGTCCAAAAAATAGCATTAGAAATTACTTAAAAGTATGAAAAGAAGAACTATCAGAAAGTCAAATAACTTTATTTTTTTCTGGCATTTCAAATGCCACTGACTCCACATACCGATTTTTATTTTTTTTCTATTGACATAAAAAATATAAGAAATATTGAAGGAGTATAATTATATGAAACTGAAAAACAAAATGAAAAGCCTTATTGAATGTTCATCTAACATGACTGAAACTGAGTATAAGGCAGCTACTAAGCAAAATATGTGCTTGTTATTAAGCTGCAATAAGTGAGTTATAATATAGCTAACATTTTTATAGAAGTTACCATTTTCTCAAATGCTTCTTTTTTTAGAGAGAGAGAGAGGCAAAATCAGAGAGATAGGGAGAGGCTTCTCCCTGAACAACACCATGAGAAAAGTGCTATTTTCATGTCTATTTTACTGCTATTGTTAGATGTCACTGAGTCAAATTCAACTCCTAGCAACATGTGACAAGAGCACAACTGCCTGAGACAGGTTTCCAGGTTGTGGTCTTCTTGGGAGAAGATTACCAGGTCCTTCCTCCCTCAGAACCACGGGATGGGTCTGAACCACCAACATTTCAATTCTCAGGCAAGCAATGACCCATGGGACCACCAGAGTTTGCTTACTGGCTCAAAAATATTACTGAATTTTCCCAGTTCATGTAGCGATAGTCATGCAATTTTTCTTCTTTATATACGAAGTCTGACAATTAATTCTGCAAACTTAGTTGTTCAAATTGCTACATACCTCAATGCTGAATATCAGTACAGTCATTTTTGAAGCACTGCCCTTGGGAAGCTGTGCACTGATGCTAATGCCTATTCCACCCTTCAAAGCAATTTTGGAACTCTTTCTGGAACGGCCACTGTGCATAGTGGCAAGGTGTCAACTTTGTCAACTTAAATGTATAGTTAGTTGTCTGTTAGGGAATTTTTAGCCAGTAAACAAGTGTGTTGGAACAACCTACCTACTGACTTGACCTGGCCCCCAACGACGTTTTTATTTTCCCAAAGATAAGAAATACTGACAGGAAGACATTTTGATGACATTCAGGACATCAGGGATATTGGGACAACTGCTCTGATGGCCATTTCAGAAAAAGAGCTTCAAAATTGCTTTGAAGCTTGGACTAGGCGCTGGCATTGCTGTATAACTTCCCAGAGGGAGGACTTCGAAGGTGACCATGATGACATTCAGCAATGAGATATGTAGGTAGCACTTTTTCTAGGATGAGTTCTGGAACTGGCAGTCTTTGTACATTTAGATTTTTTTAAGTACTATTTAGATTTTTGATATTTCAAAGATAATACTGCTATCGGAATTCACTTTTCTTTCCCAAAGGGAGGTATTTATCTTATCAACCTTTTTTTAAATCTAGAATAGAGCATTTAAGAAGTCTATTTTTAATAATTAATTAAAAACAAAAGTAGATGAGTGGATACTATAATTACAACAAATTATAGTTTTAAATTATAAACAATTATTTAAGGAAGAAAATAAAGATGCACTATCTGATTTGAATTTTCTGCAGAATAGACACATCCTCATCTGTAATACTGGAGATCATATCTCTCCTATATGAAGAAAAATCATGTCTACTATACAATCATATAAGGTATCGTACTCTAATTTTGGAAGCGGTCTTTGCAAACTAATCTTAAACCTTACAAATTTAAGGATGAAATGAAAATATTTTTAGACTAAGAACTAACTATACATCTGTTTACACACTAATGACTTCACTAATAATCTATGCCATTATATTGGTAATATATGATGGATATTTACCTATGGGACTAGAAAGATTTTACACTATTGCTTTATGCAGCTTTATCACATTTTCTCAGTCCCTCTTGTTTTACAAGATTTTGTCATGAGTTAACTGTTATCTTCCAAATTATTGCTTTCAACGGTCTATATTGGGTTATCTCATAAAAATTCTGACATCAGTGAAATCCAGAAGCCAGGATTAAACTACTTAAAAACATCTTTGATAAATTTTCCTTGGTACCAACCATTCAAAAAAAAAAAAAAAAGTTTTTCCTTTTGGGGAGAAAATCATGAGGTAAACTATATTTCAATTACTATCCAATGTAAAGAGTAGTTTTATTTGATAAATGTATCAATTATATGCTGTTAATTATATGGGCTTAGGAGTTACAGCATTTAGAGTCCCTGGGTGATCCAAACAGTTAATTACTCCATTAGCAACTGGCAGCTGGCAGTTTCAATCCACCTCAAGTCCTTCCAAAGAAAGGCCTGATAATCTGTTCATGAAAGTTTCTGCCTTGCAAACCAACGAAGCATCAGTTCTGCTCTACACACATGGAGTCATCATGATTGGCTGATTAGCAGCCATGATTAACAAATATATGGCTTAAAGTCTGTTTGAATTTTTGTTGTTTTTGTTGAAATAAATGCTTGCACATGTAGTATGGAATAGTGAGAATTTCAGAATAAGACAAATGGAAATATTTTCCCTGCAAAATTTTAATTATTATGTTGAAGTTCACCCTCTCAATTTTATCTATTGATTTTTGTCTTTAGAATATAAATACGTTTAGTGACTTCTCTCTTTTGAAGTCTATCTGTATTCTTGCGCTAATTCTTCAACCCTGTATCTAGTGTCCCCTTAACAATCTTCATCTGTCTAGCCTACTAGTCCATCTTTATCAAAGATTCCTTAAAATTTTGTGTGATTTCTTGTTCGACTCACTCTCTTCCACTGTTCCATTATTATTTTCCCAGTGTATGGTTCAAGAACACCATTATGAACATATCACTTCCTGTCTTAAAAACTATTGTATTTTTATTTCCTTATATTTTGTCATTGTTCCTCTAACTCATACATAATATATCCAAAATATATTTATTATTTTTCACTTTCTTCTTTCTCCCCTGCATTCAGTGAATGGCACAACCCATCCAATTGCTTCAAACATGATTCACAATTTTGGCTTAGCTTCCTCTTTAAATTACTGAGAAAATAATAATTAGTATTTATTTAGTAATCCTGTTAATAATTCTCTATCTCAAACCCCATTACTCTAGTCCAGACTAGCATCTTCTTTACTTTTCTGAGTTATTTTCATAGTCCGTAAATAGGCTGCATGCATTTATTAGTGCCTCCTGTACACAGTGAAGGGAAGAGCATTTTCTAGCATGCAGATACTATACTGGCATCTATAGTAGATCAAATTACATCCTCCAAAATATGTGTGAATCAGTTTGAGTGGATCATGATTCCTTTATTATGTTATTGCCCACCATTTTGTCTTTTAATAGGATTTTCCTATGTTGTGTAAATTCTGTCAGTATAATTTAACAAGATGGGTTAGTGGCAGTTATACTGATGAAGTCTAAAAGATTGGATAGTTTCTGAACTCAGTATCTTTAGAGGTATAAAAGAGAAACCCATAGAGAGACAGGAGGACCTCATATCACCAGGAAAGTGGTACCAGGAGCAGAGCTCTTCCTTTGGATCCGTGGTCCCTCTGCCTGAGATGCTCCCAGACCAAGTGCAGATCAGTGACGTGGCCCTTCCTCCAGAGCTGACAAAGTCTTCCCCTAGTGCTGGTGTGCTCTGAATTTGTACTGGTAGCCTAATAGACTGTGAAAGAATACATTTTTCTTTGCTAAAGTCATCCATTTGTGGTATTTCTTTTAGAGCAGCTCTAGACGATGGAGTCAGGATCCCCTAACTGATGACCTCCAATAGCTCCTGATCTCCCTGGGAGTAAAGATCAACCTCTTGTTAGAATTTAGAAAGTTTTCCAGAATCTATCCTTTGATATGCTCAGGCTTCGCCTGGTTCTTGTTACATCTCCCTTTTCACATTTTTTTTCTTCTAAACATGTTATACTTCCTTGAAATATACTCGGAAGCTCCACGCTCTCCTTGCTTCTGTTCCTTTGCATATTGTAGTGCCAACTTCTGGAATGTTGACTCTTCTCAGTCCATACTTACACTTTGCTAACTAACCTAGCCACAAGTTTAAATAAAGTGTGTCCTTTGCATTGAGCTTTCCTCATGCTGAAAGATTGTTTTAATCACCACTCTAAATTTTCCCTTTTACTTTTATTTTTTTTTAGTAATTAGCTCTCTCTGAGACGAGTTAGTAAAGTTATTGAGGAAAGGGAATGAATATCATTCATTGCATTCCAATGCTGACCATGGACATGGTAGGCAATCAATACATATTTCACAATGAATGTATTTTTCCAGTAAATGAATATTATTGACTACCTAGGTTAGGTACACTTCTTTTTGTCATTCCTTAGACTCAAGAAAGAAAGTTATTTTGCAGGTAACATGCTTGAATGCATCTCATAAAAGTATGCACTGAACTTCATAATCAGATCTGCCATATTCCAATCTGTTACTCTTGCTATCACCAGAAACCCGTTCTCTTTTGAGTCTGTCCATAGCATCTCTCATTACTGTAGCAGTAATGAGCTAATTACTATTTAACATTTTAAGTGGTCCAATTGTGTACAGTTATATCTTTAAACTGACTTCTTCTGTACACTGAAGTTGTTGTCTCAGCATCTTTCTACACTGTAATTAATTTTATATTCATTTAAAATTCAGAGAAGGAGCCTTCTGCTTTTTGAAACTTCATATTGTTTGCTCAGACTTGGTTGCTATTTTTACCTAATGTCATCATGTGTGTATTTCTAGTGGTGCACTTATGAAACTCTATTATCTTTGATTGTTTATTCTCCCTATTCTTAGCAGACCTTTGAAAGTAGATATCCTTGTCATTCATGAATTATTCACATTTCATGACAATTAAACCAAAACCAAACATGTTGACTCTGACTTGTAGTGACTCTAAAGGGTAGAGTAGAAATGACCCATAGAATCTACGGGGAGCTCCTGGTGGATTCTGAACTGCTGACCTTTTCTTAGCAGCCATACCACTTAACCACTGTGCAACCAGGGTTTCTATGACAAGTAATAGGAATTCAATAAACAGTTCTTAGTGTAATAATGTATGTAATATACTGCCACTACTGAATGTATTGGATCCTATTGCCTCACTATAAAGTGTTCATTCTCTACTTCCAGACCTGGTGGAATCCTGTGGATCCTCACTAGTAACATAAAAGGCCTATTTCACTATTAAACATCAAGCTTAGTGTTTTAGACATGTTTAGCAAGGATTGATTTGAGCCTTCTTATATTTGCATGCTTCATGCTTGATTCATATGATAATATATCACTGTACAAGTAGTCCCAACAGTGCAATGGATGCATTTTCAGCTGCTTACCCAAAGGTCAGTAGTCCCAGTTCATCAGCGGCTCTGTGCAAGAGAGAGACCTGCCAGTCTACTCTACTAAAGATTAAGCAAAACAAACAAACAAATCTCTGTAGTTGAGTGGATTCTGATTCATAGAGACTCTCTCAGACAGAGTAGAACTGCCCTAGAGTATTTCCAAGGAATAGATGGTAGACTTGAACCGCTGACCTTCAGATTAGCAGCCTTGGAACTTAACTACTGTACCACCAATTACAGCCTAGAAAATCCTATACCCTATCAGGTAGCTGTTGATTTACATGACACACCCAAAACAACAACACAGCACTGTAATACAGTTAGGCTACAAACTACTTGGGATCTGGTAACTTAGCCCTATGCATCTTCCCATCCCCAGCACATGGTAGCTCTTTTTTGTACATAATTTGCTAATATTTTTGCTGAGTTAAAAATACGTATTTTCTTTCAGGAATATGACCTACGACCAATTTTAGGGAAATAGGGAATTTGGACATAAGTCGCCATGAGTCGGATCCGACTTGACAGCACTTGGCTGGCTTGGTGAAATTAGAATAACAGACTGTTGGGAGTCAGAGAGTATTTTTAGCACTGTGTATAGGAAATTATGAGTTGACGTCATCATAAAGGAAAGAAAACTTCTGTGGGTTACCATATTTTTGTACAAATAACATTCACCTTCCATGTTTGTTTGCCAACTGCATCCTCCCTCATAAGGTATTTTTGTGAGTGCTGCTGTTTTTTTCTCTTTTTTTTTTTTAACCATACCACATTAAAAAAAAAATGCCATAGCCACACAGAGCCAGGCAGAGTCACCCTTAGCCACACAGAGCCAGGGAGAGTCACCCTTAGCCACACAGAGCCAGGGAGAGTCACCCTTAGCCACACAGAGCCAGGGAGAGTCACCCTTAGCCACACAGAGCCAGGCAGAGTCACCCTTAGCCACGCAGAGCCACCCTTTGCCACAGTGAGCCACACGGATCCCACTCTAGGATGGAGAAGGGAGTGGTTGGCAAACAAACGGAAAAAGCGGTGTTTCTGCTCAGAAGACGGTGACCAATTGTGATTTTCAGAGCAGATACGCAAATCTGAACCAAACCTGTGCCTTGGAGTGGATTCTGACGCACAGCGACCCTTCAGGACAGAGCTTTCCGGGAGAGCCTGGGGAATTTGTGCCGCCTACTGTGGGGTCACTATGAGTCGGAACTGACTCAGTGGTGCTGGATTTGTTTTTTTATCTCTGGTTTTGCAGCCTCATCATTTAACCGCTAAGCCACCAGACTTTCCAAGGCAAATATAGAATGTAAGAATTACACTCAAATGTCATTTTGGTATTGTGGTGGTATTTTCTAGTATAAAGTGAGATTTCTCTTCATTGGTAATGATACCGACTTTCTGGATATTACGTAATTTCTTAATAGATGGAATAATGTGAACAAAATTTCTCAGACTTACTGAATTCTGATCAACACAAAAGTTTGAATTCTATGGTAAGGAAGAGTCTGGTAAATTTTGCAGAAACATAGCTACGACTTTAACTCTTCTCCCAACCACTACATTTTTACTTTTCTTTACTGGAGGTCATCGCTAGCACATGATCAGATAAAACAAAGCAAAAAAGGATGTCGTTCCGTGTATCCTGAAATTCTCATTCTCTCTCTTTCTCCTTTTTTTTTTTTTCTAAATCCCCAAGAAGATCTCATTTAAAGGTGTAAGTTTAACCAAGTAGTAAGGTGAGGTGGCCTTTTACCTGACAGACTTTCAGACCAAGCAATGTAAAGAGGAACATTTACCCTTAGAGAACAATTTCAGAGTCAACTTTTCTACTGCGATTCCCTGAGGGGAAGTTAAGAAATAAACTGAACACAAACACACTTTGGCAGAAAATTGCTCAAGTTTTCTGAGTTCTCCATTGAAAGGTAAAACTACATTTCCTTCTCTTCCATTTTTATAGGATCATATCTTTAAATGAGTTACGTTTTAATGGGGGCATTTCAGAGACTGTAAAGAAAGTGCATTGCTTGTAAACTTACCTTACGTTAAGAAAAAGCTTAATTATCAGTACAAGTCGTTTGTATCATTTACTGCTGGCACATTTTCATTGTTGAATCAACTAAAACAAGTAAAAATCAGTAACTCTGTTATTTATATCATCAAGTAAAAAAATATAAACCACCTGAAACAAGCATTTACTATTAAAATACCTGTTGTTCTATTTTTATATTTCTGCAGTCTTATATACTACTGGAAAATATTTTATATATAAATTGCTGATATTATGCCATAGTTAGATGACATAAGCATATTCTAGACTTTTGCAGCAACTACTGTATCTACACAATATTTAACAAGTGGTATGACACGAATATTGTCATTTTCCTTAGTGGCTTCTAAATACTGTTCCCTGACATCATTCTTATTACTTCTCTAATTAACGAAGTGAGATTTAACTTGTCATTATTTTTCAGATAATTATTCTTTGACAGTAATATTTGTTGTGGCATTGCAAGTATAAGATAACACTCTAAAGTATATGAGATATTTATGGCATAGGCATCATTAGGAAACCTTGGGGGCTTAGTGGGTAAAAGCTATGGCTGTTGACCATAGGTCAGCGGTTTTAATTCACAAGGTGCTTCTTGGAAAGTCTGTGGCACAGTTCTACTTGGTCCTATAGGGTCTTCATGAGTCAAAATTGACTAGATGGTGATGTCTTTAAAACAAAACAAAACAAATTGGTGAATGATGTCTGGGGTTTAAAAGCTGCCAAGCTGCCATCTGAGGGTACAGCAAATGGTCCTAACTCAGCAGAAACAGATGATCACCAAGGATCAAAATGACATGGGGGGAGAGAACCCAGAAGACAGAAAGACCCACATGAGTGGGTGACTATGTGGACTTGTGACCAGAAGAACTAGATAGTGCCAGGCCACCACCAGTGATAGCTGTAATGGAGCTCATAGAGTTGACTCTTGCTGGCAATACAAGAATAAAAAGGGGTCCACTCTGAGATCTACATTAAAAGACCATAACTGATGATCCAGGGGCCTTAGAGTTCCCCTGGGAGCATGGCTCCTGTCCCTGATGCTGCCCCTGCCCATAAATCTTAACTCTTTGGCCAGGAATAGATTGGACTTGGCAACACACAGTGACCATATCATGTGCACACTTCATGATTCTGTGCATCTACAGGATGTTGTCCTGCTGACCTCTTACTGGAGGAAGGGGAGTGGGTAGAGAGGAGGGCATATGAGATTTTCAGGAGGATAAGACATGTATGGAGCAGAGAGGAAGAGTGTGCTGTCACAGGGCAGGAAGAGCTGCGGGAGCTGAATATAGGTGGGCATGCAAATTTATATGGGAATATAAATCTTCATTCAATCATAATAAAAAAAGTGGAATATTGTTTGTTAGAGCACTATAAGGTGAACGCTTAAGTATGGAAGAAACTCAAAATAAAAACGTGAAAAGACAGGCTGCACAAAGAAAAATTCATCTTAATGACTCAAACGGAATCAAACTTTCAAGAATTTCATTTGCTGATGTGGTACTTCTCAAAAAGAGAAGAAATAATTGCAAACATTCATTAATAACTGGAATGTGGAAGGTAAGAATTATGAATCTATGATACTTGGAAATTGTGAAAAATGAAATGAAACATATAACAAACAGTATCATAAGTATTAGTGAGCTGAGATAGACCAGTAACTGCCATTTTGAATTGGGAAATCACAAGGCCTGCAATCCTGGAAATGACAAATTGAAGAAGAGTGGCTTCACATAAATTGCCTAAAAGAAACTTCATGGTCTACCCTGAAATACAGTGCTGTTGGTAAAAGGATAATATCCATAAGCTTACAAGAAGGACTGGTTGGTAGATTCTTATTTAAACTTACACATCAACTACTAAGGCCAAAGATGAAGCAACTGAAGATTTTGATCAACAGCTGAAGTCTGAAATTGATTAAACAGGATGCACCAGTGATTAATAATGATTGGAATGCAAAAGCTGGACACAAAGAATGGCGACTGGTAGTCAGAAATAGAATCTGGTAGTTGGTGACAGAAACAATGCTGGACATTTTGTAAGATGAACAACTTCTTCACTGCAAACACCTCTTTTTTACCAACGTGAACAATGATTACACACGTGGACCTTGCTAAGTGCATTGCACAGCAATCGAATCAATTATATCTGTGTAAAGAGACAACGGAAAGCTCAATGTCATCAGTAGGAACAAGGCCATGGACCAACTGTGGAACAAACTTGCAACTGTCGTATGCAAGTTCAAGCTGACACCAGAGAAAATTGGAATAAGTCCACGACAGCCACAGTACAATCTTGAGCATATCCAACCTAAATTTAGCAACCATCTCAAGAATTCATTTGACATGTTGTAAACTAATGACCAAAGCCAGATAAGTTGTAGAATGACATCAAGGACATCACACATGAAGAGGGCAAGAGGTCATTGAAAAGACAGGAAAGAAAGAAAAGACAAAAATGGATGTCAGAAGAAACTCTGAAACTTGTTGTTGAATGTAGAGTAGCTAAAACAAAAAAAAGAGATGTCAAAAAAAAGTGCTGAATACAAGATTTCAAAGGGTAGCTCAAGAAGATAATGTGAAGTATTAAAACAGTACGTGCAAAGACATGGAGGCAGAAAATCAAAGAAGAAGAAAACACTTAGCATTTCTCAAGAAAGAACTTAAGAAAAAGTCAAGCCTCAAGTTGCAATGAAAAAAGATTCTATGGGGAAAATATTAAAGAATGCAGAAAACATTAAATAGGGTAGAAATAAAACACAGACTCACTGCACCGAAAAGAATCTGTTGATGTTCAACCATTTCAGGAGGTAGTATATTATCAGGAACAGGTGGTACTGAAGGAAAAACTACAAGCATCTCTGAAGGCACTGGAAGAAAACAAGGATCCAGAAACTAAAACAATACCAATTGAGATGTTTCAACAAAGGATGCAGTGCTGGAAGTGCTCACTCATCTATGGCAAGAATATCGGAAGACAGCTATGTGACCAACCAACGGGAAGAGATCCTTATTGATGCCAAACAGAGAGGAAGGTGATTCAAAGAATGCGAAAACTGTTAAACAATATCATTAAGCTCACATGCAAGTAAAATTCTGCTGAAGGTCATTGAAAAGTGACTGCAGCAGTATACCAACAAGGAACTGCCAGAAATTCAAGCCAGATTCCAAAGCAAGTGTGAAACAAGGAATAACACTGCTGATGTCAGATGGGTTCTGGCTGAAATAGAGCCTACCAGAACTGTGTTTCCCTGGGTTTTACTGACTGTGCAAAACCATTCAACCATGTGGCTCATAGCACATTATGGATAACAATGTGAAGAGTTGGAATTCTAGGACATTTAATTATGTTCATGAGGAACTTGTACACAGATCAACAGGTAGCAGTCTTTGAAACAGAACAAAGAACTGCTTTGTGATTTAAAGTCAGGAAAGGTGCGAGGTCAGGTGGGTCAGAGTTGTATTCTTTCACCATTGTTTAATCTGGGTAATGAAAAAAAATCCAATACACTGCACTACAAGCAGAAAAGTGGGGCATCAGGGTTGAAGGTTCATTAACAACTTGTGTTAAGGAAAGGAGACAACATTGCTTGTTGAAAGTGAAGTGACTTGAAACACTTACTGAGAAATATCAAAGACCAAAGCCTTCGGTATGGATTACAACTCCATGTAAAGAAAACAAAAATCCTCACAGGTGGGCCCACAGGTAGCACCAGGATAAACAAAGAAAGGTGAACTACCACCGCCTGTGGAAACAGCAGTCAGGAAATCAGAAGATGCATTGCGTTGGCCAAACTGGCTACAAAACACTTCTTTGGTGTGTTGAAAAGCAAAGGTGTCACCTTAACAACTAAATTGCACCTGATCCAGCTGTGATGTTTTCAATAACTTGATATGCATTCGAAAGCTGGACAGTGACGAACAAGGAAGATGGAGTAAGAATTGATGTCTTTGAATTGTGATGTTGGTGAAGAATATTGAATATACCCTGGAGTGACAAAAGAATGAATAAATCTGCCTTGGAAGGAGCATCTAACCAAATGCTCCTTAGAAGCCAGAATGGCAGACTGAATCTCACACACTTTAGGCATGTCATTGGGAGAGATCAGTCCCTGTAGAAGGACATCATGCTTCATAAAGTCGACAGTCAATGAAAAGAAGAAGAGCCTAAATCAGATGGATCGATACAGCGACTGCAACTATGGGCTCAAGCATAATACAGATTGAGAAGGTAGCACAGGAGACAGCAGTCCTTCTGTTGTACACAGGATCACTATGAGTCAGAATCTTCTCACTGACACCTAACAATCTAACATAGTGTAAACATGTTATAAACAGTCAACATATTTACTCCCCAAATACAAGACATGGATTTGAATCCAAATCAAAGTTAGAAAGTTAATTATTGGTGGGGAAATGTTTGTTTCATTAATACCATAACATGATTTGAAGAAACTCAGGATCATGTCTTAATTAAAAGAACAAACTGCTTGAAATGTACACTTTGGTTTATTTTTATATGAGATAAAGGTAACATGCCAAAAATACAGAGTTTACCTTGAAATAATAGTAGCATTACTATTAAAACTAGGAAAAAATAAAAATAAAAAAGCTGTCTGTTTTCGTGTTGTTATTCAGTGTAAAATTGGTTCTAGCAAAACCCTTAAAGTATAAAAAACAAACAAACAAAGAAAAACTTCTTCCTGTTGATTCTGTTTCCAACCTAGGAAAATTAAGATGTATGAAGACTATAAGTAAGAAACAAAATTATTATTACATGCAAATGGTATATTCATTAAGAGTGAAAATGAAAAAGACCCAAGAGACACACTCTTAGAAGGCAATACATGGTTAAGCAGTAGGGAGGATATGATAGTATCTAAACAAAATCAACAAATTTCCAACAACAAGATGATGAAATCGATAAGAGAAAAACAAGCATCATTCACAAGAGCATTAAAGTATTGACAATAATTTAACATGCGAGTATGTTGTTGTGGTGGTTATTTTTGCTGTTAGCTGTTTTCAAGTCTGCCTACACTCATGGATTCCTATGCACACAGGGCTCAGATGATTGTGATCCACAGAGTTTTCACTGATTGATTTTTTTAGAAGTGGATCACTGGCCCTTTCTTCTGAGTTCTTCTTATTCTGGAAGCTTTGCTAAAACTTGTCCTTCACCATAGCCACGTGCAAGGCTCCAGCCCTAGACGGAAGGTGACTACACATGAGGAGCATAGACCGGGAATCAAACTGGAGAGAACAGAAATATCTGTGAGAAAAAATAAAAACAAAGAGCGATAACATCTTAGTAAAATAAAGAACAGACCAGACTGATGGACAGGTATGCATATTCCTCAAGAATTGATACAACTTGTCTAAGATGAATACAATCCATAAATTATGTATTTCAAAAATAAGCCAAATGTTGTGCATGTGTGAGAGACAGAGGTCTTTGACAATGACATCCTAAAATGCTTAAGTATCCAGATTTAAGTTAAAGAGAAACAGCATATGGTCATTCCGACACCACTTATCACTGATTTAACATCATCGTGTTTTTCCTTGAAACAATGTAAATTCCATAGAAGTCTTGCATACCTGTAGAAGCTGAAGCCTGAAAGAACCAAATATTAAGAACTATAGAAGAGGCTATTTCTTATGTCGAAAATTCAGAAGCCAGAAGTATTATTTGAATACATATACACATATGTAATATAAAATAATAAAACATTGCTGTTGATTCAATTTTCACTCATAGCAATTTAGAGAGATCTGACAGAACAGAGCAGAACTACCCCACAGAATTTCCAAGAAGCTTTTGGTGGATTTGAACTGCCAATGTCTTGGTTCACAGCCAAGCTCTTGACACCACACAATCAAAGTTCATATATGCATGTGTATGTAAACGTCTTTATAATAGAAAAGACAAGCATGACTAACAGAAGGTTTATTTATTTTATTATGCAAAGAGTGCTTATAAAATAATTGTTGTTAAGTGCTGTCTAGTCGACTCTGACTCTTAGCGACTCTATGAACAACAGAATGAAACACTGCCTAGTCTAGTACCAAGTCTACAATTGTTTTTATGCTTAAACCCATTGTTGCAGCCACTATGTTAATCCATCTCATGGAGGGTGTTCCTCTTTTTCATTGACCCTCCACTACCAAACATGGTGTCCTCCAGGGACTGATCCCCATTGACAACACGTCCAAAATATGTGAGATGCAGGAGCACTCTGATTGTACTTCTCTAGAACAGGGCTGTTTGTTCTTTTGGCAGGCCATGGCACATTCAACATTCTTCCCTAGCACCACCATCTGAAGACATCAGTTCTGGGCTGATTGTGTTGATCAGGTGCCTTAGCTGGTAGGAGACTGTTCTGCTTTGCAGACTTCTGGGCTGATTGTGTTGACTGGGTCTCTTAGCTGACAGGAGACTGTTCGGCTCTGCAGAGTCCTGGGCAGATCGCATTGGGTGGGTATCTTAGTTGATAGGAGGAGTAAAGACAGAGTGAGTAGCCCCTATTTGTCTGTCAGTGGAGGCTTGCTTGTGCAGTGGTGCTGGAAGCTACATCACTGGTATTTAGGTCCTAGCAGAATCACCCACAGTAGGCAGATTTCAGCAGAGCTTACAGACTATGACAGACTAGGAATAAGGACACAGCAGTCTGCTTCTGAAAAGAATTAGCCAAGGAATCCCTTGTGAATAGCATAAAATAATTAGCCAGACAAGCCAAGTGCCGTCGAGTCGGATCCGATTCATGGCGACCCTAAAAGAATGATAAAATATGTTATATCTTGAACTGTGACACAGGGTCATTCCCCTAGAGCCACCACAAAAAGAAAGGCTTTCCTAAAAGCCAGAGTTCGGAATGTGGACTTCTAGCCTCATAATAGCGAGACAATAAATTTCTTTCTTTCTTTTTTTTTTTTTTAAGCGACTCATCTGTGGCATTTCTCTTACAGCAACACTAGGTCGTTAAGACAAAATACTTAAAAGAAAGATTGGAAAAGATCAGAAAATAAACACGAATCCCCGAATCCAAATCTGCTGCCATAGAGTCTATTTGAAACCATAGCAACCCCACAGTGTTTCCAAAGCTGTAAATCTGTGTGGAGGAAGACTGCCACATCTTTCTCCAGTGGAGCTGCTGGGAATTTTGAACAACTGACCTTGCAGTTAGCAGTTGAGAGCTTTAACCGCTGTTCCACTGGCAGTCTTTAGGCATGGATCCAGAAACAAACCCACTGCTGTTGGGCTGATACTGACTCACAGTGACCCTGTAAGACAGAGTAGAATGGCTGCATAATTTCCAAGGAGTGCCTGGGGATTTGAATTGCTGACCTTTTGTTTAGCACACTTAGCACTTAACCACTGTGTCACTGGTGTTTTCTTAGGAATGGATAGGAAATAAAAGTAAAACAATAAGTGGGTAAAAATAAAATGTTCAACCAACCTCAAATAAAAGTAAGTAAATAAATACTCAAACAAGTATATTATTTTTATTTTCATTTTAACATGGTTGTTAATTTCTAATACTGGGAAAAGCGTGGGGAAATGATTCCTTATCATAAACTCCTGAAATATTTTTGTAAGATATTTGATGCATTTCGTATAAATTCCAAAACGCATTCATTTTTCCCTCCAGTATTGACAAATCTAGGCATTTACTATGCAAGATCCTTTGGATGAACATACATGTAACAAAACCCAAAAAGCCCACTGCCATACAGTCAGTTCTGACTCATAGCAACCCTATAGGTCAGAGGAGAACTCTCCCTTGGACTTACTAAGGAGTGCCTCCCACAATTTTGGTTAAGCAGATGTAGCACTTAACCACTAAGCAGCCTGGGTTTCCATACATGTAATAAACTATCTAAATTTCCATCACATAGTGATTGATTTAAGAAAATATTATGGATCCATTAACGGACTATAATGGAATGAGTTAGAGATGTACATATCGAGGTTGAAAATGCCAAATATAGCTTCATAATTGAACAATGAAATTTCACAGCATTTTAAAGGTGGAAAATTAATAATATGCAAAAATAGACTATTTTAAAGTACAGAAAAGCTGTAAAAAGTTTTCTCAGGAGACTAAAACTACAATTTTGAGGAAATATAAAATCTACTTTTTATTGTACTTTGTATGCTCTACAAAGTTTGCCAAGTGCACACCTTACTGTTAAAATTTTTGCTTTTAAATATAAAGCATTTGGTGAAATGTACCTGCAAATAATAATTCTGCACAATTACACATCATGCAATTTTCTCCAAATATTTTCTCATCTTGAATATATACAGGAGTTGGATTACCATTTGAGTAAATTTATTTTTTTCTTACTTATAGAATAATATAGACCAGGTTAGAAATAAAAAGACATGTTAATAGTTTTGATCTTAATAACCTATATAAACATTCTGGATATACCAATATCTTTATTATTTCTACATGTTAAAAAAATTGGATAATATTATCTACAATCAAACTTCAGAAATTATAAAACTTCTATTATATGGATTTACCCCAATTGATCTATCATCTTTTTAAACATAATATGTACACTTATGTTAAAAAGTTAAAAAGTATGAAGATCTTTATCTTTAAAAGCACCTTTCCTAACCTAAACACTTGTATTAATTAAAACTGCTGCCACAGTATGGGAAAATTAGTCTTCTTAGCTTTGTGAAAACTTATAATTACTTTTGATAATTTGATGGAGAAAATTAGTTTGTAACACTCTTTTAAAAAATTAATGATGTGTTTGAATATAGTTTCTGGTTTCTCATTAAAAATAAAGTACATAAATTAATTCCAGATTTCATTAGGTTATCATTATACTTGTATAGCATGTTCTATGGTTGACAGCTACAACAGATAATCAACCAAAAGGCAGGCAATTTCAGTCCACCAAGTGCTACCTGGAAACCCTATAGGGCCGCACACCTCTATCCTATGAGGCTGCCATGAGTAGGAATTGACTCAACAGCAGTGGATCATACACTTTTTAGTACTTCATTTAATTTTGTAATGAAATTTAGAAAATACATCTGCCCTTCATTATACTCTATCTGGTGTTAAACTCTGGACTATAACTATTTCAGTCTTTATTATTTCTGAATGATGATCTTATTTTTCATTAAAGAGTTGTGCTTAAGTAAGGTAAGTGGGCAGTATGCTTTTTGTTTGCTTGTTTGTTTAATATCCTGTGTCTTTGAGAATATCATGATATTTGCTTCACAAATAAATTGAGAACCTGATAGCCAAGCTAGCCAAGGACCTGATAGTGGGGGGAAAAAAAAATCAGTGGAATGCTAATTAGTAACAACTTAGAGAGTTTAGAAGTATAATCTTCTTGACAAAACTTGTATCTGAGGATACATTGTATTGCTGACCAAAAAATCAATCAAAGAAACAAACCAAACAGACATAAGGACAATACAAATAGAAAACTGCAGAGAAAGAACAGATGGCACCGCTATTCTGAGCCAGAGATGGCTCTTCAAGGCTTTAAAATGCTTTTTGCTGTTATTGTTTTCTAGTTTTTGTTTGCTTAATGACAGCTACATATTGAAAAGTTTATTTGTATTACCTTTTTTCTTTGAGTTTCAGCTTATAAAATTTCCTTTTTTTTTTTCTGTCAAGAAGAAGTATAAAAGGCATAAAATCTTTTACAATTTGAATCTAAATAAAGTATTGGTGTCTTTTCTTCCAGTATACAAAGTCTTTTTCCATGTATTTTGGCTTCTGATTTTCTCTTTTGTTGCTAGGTGCCATTGAGTCAGTTCAAACTCAAGAAGACACCTTATGTACAACAGAACACAAGACTACCTAATCCTGGCCATCCACACAATCACAGCTATGCTTGTACCCATTGTTGCAGCGACTGTGGGAACAAAGTGAGATGAAGTGTCTCCATCCATGCTTATAAGGAGTACTCTGCTATGACAGATTTTTTTCATTCTTCTGTCAGTTCACGGTATATTTTATGTATGCATACATACATACATATATATAGCCATGATCATAATAGAAAAAAAAAATCAACTCTTCTTTGGTGTTCCTATTCATGGCTCAACTTTCAAATGTATCTGAGGCAACTGCAAATACTGTGGGCTTGGGTCAGGTACACTTTGTTCCTTAAAGTGATGTCATTTGTTGTTGTTGTTGTTCAGCGCTTTTATAGAGATCTTTTGTAAAAGATTGTTCAGTGCAACGCATCGTTTGATTTTTTTCCTGACTGCTTCTTCCAAGGGCGTTGATTGTGGATACAAGTAAAACAAAATCTGTGACAACCTCGATTTTTTCTGTTTGTCATGATGTTGCTTATTATTTCAAATCAAAACTGAATACAAAATCCATTGCTATCAAGTTGATTCTGACTCATAGCGACCCTATAGGGAGGAACAGAACTGGCCTCATAGGATTTTCAAGAAGGGAATAGTGGATTAAAACCGCTGATTTGGGGGTTAGCAGTTGAACTGTTAACCACCGCGCCACCAAAACAACAACAACAACAAAACCAAACCCACTGCAGTGCGTCTGACTCATAGTGACCCTAGAGGTCAGAAGAACTGATGCGTAGAGTTTCCAAGGAGCGCCTGGCAGATTTGAACTGCTGACCTCTTGGTTAGCAGATGTAGCACTTAACCCACTATGACATCAGGGTTTCAATGCCCCCAAACCCAACTCAGTGCCGTCAAGTCAATTCTGACTCATAGTGACCCTATAGGACGGAGTAGAACTGTCCCATAGAGCTTCTAAGGAGTGCCTGGAAGACTCAAACTGCTAACCTTTTAGTTAGCAGATGCAGCACTTAACCAGTATGCTACCAGGATTTCCATCTAGGGCCACCTTATTGGCCCACTTGTGATCATTTTTGTTTTCTTTATGTTGAGGTTCCCAAAAAGCTGAAGGCTGCAATCTTGGATCTTCATCAGTAAGTATTCCAATTCCTTTTCATTTTCAATAAACAAGGTTGCACCATCTGTGTGTCAGGTGTTAATCTTAATGCCCTATTCTTCTTCCTATAGTCCAGTTTACTGAATTATTTGCTTAGCATACAGATTGAATAAACACAGTTCAATGATACAACATCTTTTCTCATTTTAAACCATAGAGCATCCCCTTGTTCTGTTCAAATGACTGTCTCTTGGTCTGTGTACAGATTTTTCATGAGAACACGTAAGCGTTCCAGAATTCCTCTTCTTCATGACCCTATCCGTAATTTGTTACTATCCATACAGTTGAATGCTTTTGGTTGGTTAATAAAACATGGATAAACATCTCTCCAGCATTCTCTGCTTTCAGCCAAAATGTACCTGACATCAGAAATGATATTTCTCATTTCTGATTTTCTGATTTTGGCTTGAAGTACTGGTACTACCCTACTGATGTACTCTTGCATTGCTGTTGAATTATCTTCAGCACAGTTTTACTTGTGTGATAATAATGATACTGTTTCATAATTTCTGAATGCTGCTGGATTTCCTTTCTTTGAAGTGGGCACAAATACGGATCTGTTCCTGTCACTTGGCCAGGCAGCTGTCTCTCAAATTTTATGACACAGACAACAAAATGAGCACCTCCAGCGCTAGGTCAGGTACAGGAATGTATCAAATGGCACTTGTCCACGCTGGAAGCCTTGTTTTCACCAGTGCTGTCAGTGCAGCTGAGACTTCTTCCTTAGCATCATCAGATCTTAAGCATGTGCGAACCCCCGAGATGGTGAAACGTCTACCAGCTATTTTTGATATAGTGACTCTTTGCATCAATTCCATCTTCTTTTGATGCTCCCTGCATTTTTGAATATTTTTCCCATAGACTCCTACTGTCTTACAACTGTAGCTTGCTCCAGTTCTTTCAGCATGAGAAATATTGAATGTGTTCTGCCCTATTGGTTTTTGCACACTGCAGTATAATACTTTACTGTCCTCTCGAGCTGAATTTTAAAATTTTCATTCAGCTGTTTCACCCCATTTCTTTCTTTCACTTTAGCTATTTTATCTTCGAGAAGAGACATTTGCCTTCTTCACAAGTGATGTCCTCGATGTCATTCCACAGCTTGTCTGCTCTTTGGCATTGGTGTTCCATGCATCAAATCTGTTCTTGAGATGCTCTCTAAATTCAGTTGGGACATGGTCATGATCACATTTTAGCTCTTGTGGACTTGCTCTAATTTATTCAGTTTCAACTTGAACTTGCATATGAGCAACTGATGGCTTGTTCTGCAGTCAGCAGCTGGCCTTTTTCTGACTGACACTGGACTTCTCCATAGTCTCCTTCCACAGATGTATTAAATTTGATTCCTGTATATTCCATCTACAGTGGTTTCAGTGTGTAGTGTGCTTACATTATTGAGCAAAGGTATTTGCAGTGAAGAAGTAGCCAGCCTTACAAAATCTATCATGTGACTTCTGGCACTGTTTCTATCACCAAGGCCCTATTTTCCAACTACTGAATCTTCTATGTTTCCAACTTTTGCATTCCAGTCACCAGTAACCATCAATGCATCTTGACTGAATGCTTGATCAATTTAGTAACATCAATTTAGATGTTAGTAAAACTTCTCAGTTTTCTCATCTTCGGCATTACCGATTAGTGCACAAAATTGAAAAACTGGTCTTCCTTTTAGGCCTACAACTATTGTCCTGTCATTGTCCGCTTGGCACTTCTCAAGGTGAAAGAAAGGAAGAAAAAATTCAACCCTTGAGTTGCTGTATTAAATGACTGTATAAGGAAGACTTTGAATGAGGGAATTATTGTACAAAAAGAAAAGAAAAAAACATTGGACATTTAACCATTTGGGGAAGTCACATATAATCAAGAAGCAGCGATGCTGCAGAAGTCCCAGCAGCAATGAAGGCACTGCCACAAAACCAAGCTCTAGGAACTAATGGAACACCTCATGAAGTGTTCCAACAAGTGGATGCCATACTGGAGGTTGTCACTGATCTATGTCAGGAAATTTGGAAGGCATTCACCTCGCCAGTCAGTTATAAGAGATTCATACTTCTACCAGCTGCAAAGAAAAATGATCCAACAGAATGTAAAAATTATCAAATACTGTCATGAATACGACACACAAATGAAATTTTGTTGAAGATAATACAAAACTGGCTACAACTTTACAGCAAAAGGTAACTGCCAGAAGTTCAAGCAGAATTCAGAAAAAGTAGAGTGAAGGATACCATTATTAATGTCACACACACCTTGGTTCAAAGCAGACAATACCAGAAAGATGTTTAGCTGTCACTCATTGATTATACAAAGGCATTAGAATGTGTGGATTGTAACAAAATATGAATAACATTTTGAAGAATAGAAATTTCAGAACACCTGTGTTCACGGTGAACCTGTACATAGGCCAAGAGGCAGTCATTTGAACAGAATAAGGGGATACTGCACAGTTTAACAAAGTGGTGGCCATTTGGCCACTTCTAGATTTTTTTTACTTAGTGTCACATTTTTATGCAAATCATATGCACCTTCGGAGTTAATAAGCCCTTTCCCTGCAAAGTATTTTCACAATCGTTGCTCTGTCAGTTTTTTAAAAAACATGTTACAGTTTAAAAAACAAACAAAAAAAAAGAATCAGCAGCATAGCACTTTTCAAAACTATTGTGTATGGGAGAGTGCTGTTGTTAAACAGATGTAGAAGGTGCACATTATTTATGTTAATGATACTTACAAACTCTCCCATGTGTCTGTCAATTTGTTGTAATATGGGTGCTTGCATGTTGTGATGCTGGAAGCTATGCCACTGGTACTCAGATATGAACAGAGTCACCCTGGTAGACAGATTTCAGCTCAGCTTTGAGACTAGCAGAGACTAGGAAGAAGGACCCGGCAGTCTAATTTGGAAAAGAATTAGCTAGTGGAAATCTTATGAGTAGCAGTGCAATATTGTCTGGCATAGTGTCGGAAAATGAGCCTCCCAGGTTGACAGGCACTCAAAAGATGAAGGTGGAAGAGCTGCCTCCTCATAAAAGAGTCAGAATTCATCACTTGGATGGAGTCAGTCTTTCAGGACCTTCTTTGACTGATGTCACATGAGTCCAAATAAGGAGAAACAGATGCAAATCTCCATTAACAACTGGAACTTGGAATGCATGAACCACAAATCTAGGAAAACTAGCCAAACTAAGTGTCATCGAGTTGGATCTGACTTATGAAAACTAGAAACCATTAAAAATGAAACGGAGCTCATAAACACTGATATCCTAGGCATGAGTGAACTAAAATGGACTGGTATTGGCCATTTTGAATCTGACAGTTGTATGGTTTACTACGCTGGGAATGACTACTTGAAGAGGAATGGAATTCATCCATCATCAGAAAGAACATTTCAAAATACATCCTGAAGTACAATGCTGTCAGTAATAGGGTAACATCCACATCCTTACCAGGAAGGCCAGTTAATATGACTCCTATTAAAAGTTACACATCAACCTCTAAGGCCAAAGATTAAGAAGCTGAAGGCGTCTACCAGCTTCTGCAGTCCCCAAATGATCAAACAAGCAAACAGGATGCCTTAATAATTACTGGTGATTGGAATCCAAAAGTTGGAAACAAGAAGCAAGATTTGCAGTTCGAATATATGGACTTGGTGATACAATTGTTGCCAGATTGTATGACAGAATTTTGCAAGATCAACATGTATATATCTTTTTTCACCAACACAAACGATAACTATACACATAGACTTCACCAGATGGACTGTACAGAAATCAAACTGACAACACCTCTGAAAGGAAATAATGGGGACGTTCAATGATATAACTGAAATGAGACTGAGTTCTAACTGTAGAGTCAGTTGTTCATATGCAAGTTCAAGTGAAAACTGAAGAAAATTTTAAAAAGTCCATGAGAGCAAAAGTATAACCTAGAGAATATTTCACCTGAGTTTAGAAACCATCTCAGCAACAGATTAGATATGTTGAACTCTAATGACCTGAGATCAGATGAGTTGCAGAATGACATTAACTACGTCACACAGAAAGAAAATCAGATGTCATTAAAAAGACCAAACCGGATATTAGAAGCAACTCTGAAGTTTGCTCCTGAATGTTGAGTAGCTAAAGCAAAGGGAACACACGATGAACTAAGAATAATCAAATAGAAAATTTCAAAGAACAAGTATTATAATGATATTTGCAAAGACCTGGGAATAGAAATACAAAAGGAGAGAATACATCTTGCATCTCTCAAGCTGAAAGAACTGAAGAAAAAATCCAAGCCTCAAGTTGCAATAGTGAAGGACTCAATGGAAAAAATACTAAACAATGAAGGAAGCATCAAAAAAAAAAGGAACGTAGAGTCATTGCATCAAAAGAATTGGTTGACACTGAACAATTTCAAGAGGTGTCATATGATCAAGAATCAGTGGTACCGAAGGAAGAAGTCAAAGCTGTGTTGAAGACACTGGGGGAAAAAAAAGAAAATGAAAAAAACCCAACATGCCAGGAATTGATGCAATACCAGTTCGAGATGTTTCAACAATGTATGCAGCGCTGGAAGTTCTCATTCATCTATGCCAAGAAATTTGGATGACAGCTACCTGGCCTACTGACTGAAAGAGATCTATGTTTATGCCTATTGCCAAGAAAAATGACCTAACTGAATGTGGAAATTACAGAGCAATATCGTTAATACCACATGCAAGTAAGAGTTTGTTAAAGATTATTCAGAAGTTGTTGTAGCAGTATGTTGACAGGAAACTGTCAGAAATTCAGGCCAGATTCAGAAGAAGAAGTAGAATCAGAGATCTCCTTACTGATGTCAGATGGATCTTGGCTGAATGCAGAGTAACAGGAAAGTATTTATTTGTGTTTTACTGACTATACAAAGGCGTTAAACTACGGAGATCATAACAAGTTATGTATAACATTATGGAGAATGGGCGTTTCAGAACACTTAATTGTGCTCATGAGGAATCTGTACATGTATCAAGAAGCAATCCTTCCAAAGGAACAAGGAGATACATGATATACATCAAGTTTGTACGTTTTCAGTATATATATTCAGCTTATATGCAGAACAAATCTGAAATGCAGAAGAAAAATGAGGCATTGGGATTGGAGGAAGACTCAGTAATAACCTGCATTTATGAGGATGACACAGACTTGCTTGCTCAAAGTGAAGAGCATTTGAAATATTTATTGTTGAAAATGGAAGACCACAGGCTTTAGTGTGGATCACACTTCAACATCAAGGAAATAAAAATCCTCACAACTGAACCAATTAGTAACATCATGATAATCACAGAAAAGATTTAGGTTATCAAGGATTTCATTTTACTTGGATCTACAATCAACACCCATGGAAGAAGCAGCCAAGAAATCAAAAGATTCATTGCACTGGAAAAATCTGCAGCAAAAGATCTTTTAAGGCATCACTTTAAAAACTCAGGCATGTGATATTTCCTGCCACATCATGTGTGTGAGACAGCTGGAAGATAAATAAGAAAGACAGAAGAAGAATTGATGCCTTTGACTTGCAGTGTTAGAGGAGAATATTGAATAAACTACAGACTGCCAAAAAACTTACAAATCTGCGTTGGAAAAAGTACAACCAGTGTACTCCTTAGAAGCAAGGTTTGAGAGACTATGTCTTACATACTTTGGACACATTGGCAGGAGGGATCAATCTCTGGAGAGGGATATCATGCTTAGGAAAGTAGAAGGTCAGCTAAAAAGAGAAAGGTCCTGGACAGGACTGGCTGCACAGTGGCTGCAACAACGAGCTCAAGCATAGCAAGTGACGCAGGGTGAGGCAGCATTTTGTTCTGTTGTACACAAGGTCCCTGTGAGTCGGAGCCAACTTGATGGCACCTAACATCAACAACTTATAAACTGTTTTGTTCATTATCGTACATGAACACATAGTTTCACCTTTTCTTGGGTAAACCTAAAGCTAGAATGCGGTCTCATACATTAGGCTTCATGGTATAAGAAGTTGTCAAACTGTTTTCCAAAGTAAGGGTTCATTTTTCATTCCCATTAAGTTGCAGTGATGCTATACTTTGGTTATACTACCTATTACCCATTGCCATTGAGTTCAAATGGTACCGAACAGAGAATAAGTCCATAGGGTTCCAAGTCTATATTCTTTCTGAAAGCAGACTACCACATCTTCCTCCTGTGGAGTAGATAGTGGGTTTGAAACAGATTTTTTGCATTAGCAGCCCAGTGTTTTATCATTGTGCAACTACAACAACTTTTGGTAATATTAGGTATTGACAACCTTTGGTATGATTCATTTTCACAACTGAGTATATACTAGCTGTAGTAACACAAAATGTTGTTATTTAGAATGTAAAAAGTTTTGAATATTACAAATAAACCTTTATTATAAACCTGATCCTTTATTATAATCCTTTATTATAAACCTGATCCAGCATGTATTTATATTCTATATAGCAGTATTTTGTGTTAGAGAATGACTGAGGACTTAAAGTAAAGTCAAAAACAACAAAAAAAAGTATAATTCTCTAACAAGCCTGCAGAAAATGAATAATTGAATGCAAGGACCATACTTTTATGATTCTTCCCATGCATATAGTCAACACCTCTACCTTCTATGGATCTGTATGAAGTAAATGTAAGAAACTAACTGTTGACATTGTACATGGTCTGGCTTAATCCAAGAATACTTCTCAGATGCTAAAGCAGAAACTGCGAAACTCTTGTCCATGCTGAGTTGGTCTTAAACTTATTTATGTTTAGCCTTCACTGAGTTTTAAATTTGATTAATCTCCACTAATGCGTAGTTTCACAAAGGAACAAAGATATTCAGCTATACTTAAAAATTAAAAACTAAATAAATAAAAGTTTTGTGAACACTTGCCTGTGGTCCTGTAAAACCTAGGGAAGAATATCAAACACTATGTGATGGTGAACATTCTTTATTACTCACTAAGATCTATTTTTTTTTTTATGTCTTTCCAAGTGAAATTTAACTTTAATTAGATAGTCAACTTTTGCTTAAGCGTTCTGTGGAACTTGGAGCAACTGATTCTTCATCCAGGTCTAGAAGTGGCCTTGTTAACTTTGGACATTTCCTGGTAGTTAGATATGTTGACACTGACAAGTTCGGCAAACTCAGTTTAAACCAATTGACAGATGATATTAATCTGGGGTTTGTTTGCATCAAAAAATGAGTGTGTGGGCTAAAGTGAACCAAGCCAGAGAAAGATATCTCTTCTCTTCCTCTCTTTCTTTTCCTCTGGATACGAAAATGAGTTGTGGATTACCATCATAAGTCCACAGTCTAACCGCAGGAATGGAGCACGGGGAGTGACTTCAAGATGCTGAGCAAAGCCTTGATATCATCATAAATTCCAATTGTTTCTGAACTTTGAGTCATGAGAAATAAATTCAATTGCTTAAGCTGTTTGAGTGAGATTTTTATTACTTGTAGTGGGAGGCATCTATTTTATGCATCCATTTATCAGCCACATACACTCTTCCAGTAGGAAGGTACTCACTTGCAATTTATTATCCTGAGCCTACTTACTTTACTCATTTGTATTTCCTAAGTGCTATGTCTGCTAACCAAAAGGTTGGCAGTTTGAATCTGCCAGGTGTTTCTTGAAAACTCCATGGGGTGGTTATACTCTGTCCCCTAAGGTCCCTGTGAGTAAGAATCAACTTGACGGCGGTGGGTTTTTGGTTTTAAATCATTTGAGTTAACTAACTCTGATCTAAAAAATTAGAAAGACAATATCCTTTAAATAATCCTTCTCAAAGGATGTGATATGTTTGTGAGGGCTTCGGAGCCAGGATTTTTATTACATACACCTTAAAACATATACCTGAAGAGCAGATATTTAATGTTATGAGTTAGAGATTATAAATTTGAACAAGCATAAATAAGGATATGCTTTTGTTATAGCTTTGTAACTTAATGAGTGTACAAGCCTGACCAAAAAAGAGCCTTCCCACCATCATGACTCAAAATTCCTTGGTTTTCCCAAAATACTGTCAAGAATTTTTTGAAATATAAATAAAAATTATCTTAGTCTAAATATGTAGTGTCATAATATAGTCAAATTGCACTATAAATCACTTCTGGATGGTTGATTTTTAGGCATTTAACATAACATGCTTGTAAGAAGGTACCTTCTGATAAAGCAATGGATTGATTTTTATGGTGACAGTTTGAAACCTTTTAAACAACAACAGTAAGTAGGGGAATTATCAACTAAGTTGGTAATTCGTGGGCAAACCCAAAGTAAAATGTTTATTTTCCTTTTTTCTCTATAGAAAATTTTTATGAAGTTGTTATAGAGCAAATTAAAAGAATGGAAATGAGAATTATCTAGTTTAATATAAATAGAGTATGTATTATCTAAATATAAATTTTACCTCACTAGAAATTATCTGATTATCTAAAAACCTTTGCTTGCTTCTCTTTAGTATGAAAGTATAATGTTCTGTGATTAAAATCTAGAGATATAAGAGGATTACAGCATAAGGAACTCTTTCAAGCACCTTCCCATGATGTATTTTTTTATCCCTAATTAGACACCCTTGAAAAATTGTATATGTAGCAAATATAATTTAATATTTCTGAGTTTCCTATGCATAAGTCATCTAATAGAGCATGATAACACAAAACCTATTAAAAAAGCATGATTCAAAGAAAATTATCTTCTCAACTGAACTCTAGAGAAGTAGAAAATTACTTATGACAAATGCATTCTTTTACAGTGTACAGCCAAACAAGTTTCATTGTACGTAAAAATTCTATGAGGATGATGCCACGCTAATCCAGAAAGAACCTAGTAGAGTAACTGTTTTTAGAGTATTATGTCATTTCAATATTTTAAAGTATTCTGATCAGAATTGACTCTATGGTAACTGGTTTTATCAGCACATCATAAAGCATGGAAATATGGCTGGTTAAGAGAAGGAATTTAAATAAACACTTGTAAATTTTTATCTTGCTATTTTGAAATGGGGACAATAGAAATGTACATGACAGGGTATTTAGTTTAACATAATTAAATATGTTTTTAAATTATAGCTTTGTTTTCTAGAAGCAAGAGAAAAGATATTGATAAAAACCAAAAAAAAAAAAAAAAACCTGTTGCTATCAAGCCAATTCTGACTCATAGTGACATTATGGGACAGAATAGAACTGCCCTTCAGTGTCTCCAAGGTATGGCTGGTGAATTCAAACTGTCAGCCTTTTGATTAGCTGCCAAGATCTTAACTACTACACCACCCAGGCTCTTTAGATATTGATATATTATCCTATATCTTAAAAAAAAAAAAGAAACTATTTCAGAAGAAATAGCTCATGTATGGTTAGAAGTTTATTGAAAATAATATTAAAATTAATATGTCAACAACTTTAACAAAATTAATAAGCATAGTTTCAATATTACTATGATTTAGTTTAACGCTTTCAGGTCTAAAAAATATTTATTCATTTATGAGTTTTTGAACAAATTAACACTTTTTTAGATGGAAGAAATCCATTAACTGAGAACAGAAACACTTTTTTAAGGAGAGAATGTTATGTTAATATTGTTGACTAACAAAAACTTTATTAAATAATTTATCAACAGACACTTTTCTGAAGTGACTAACTTTAGCTGTATTTATTTGTGACTGAGTTACCATACAGGACAATGAATTACAGTAAATGTCTCAAACAGAAGGAATAGGTATTATATGCAACCCTTAAAATTAATGCAACAGAAATTTTAAAAAATGCTTATGTCTCCATGTATACGTTTCTACCTGTCTAGCTTTCAATATATGCTTTTATATGAGTTGGCAAGAGAGTATTAATGGCGATAGTTGGAAATGGGCTTGTTATATAGAGATTAAGAAATATTTGTTTTATACTTCCTTATGCTTTATGTTATTTGGTTTACAATTAACATGAGGTATCTTGCAAAGCTTAAATAGACATTTTTCAAAGAAAAGTTTACACATTTTTAAAATTATATGATTTAATATATAACAATACAAAAATCATCAGTACCGTAGTATGTTACAAATGAAGACATACACTGATGACTGAAATCATCCACTAAATTGATGTTTGGTATAAAGCAAGCTATAAGCTCTCCAGATTTAAAATCTTTGTAATTAGAAAATAATTACACTCCCAGTTCTAGCTCACAAACATGTTGTGAATTAAATATCAATCAGTAAAAACTATGCCTGTAAAATCTAAGTGTTTTTGAAAAGAACTAATGATTCTGCTACTGCTATTTTATTGAAATAATGTTCTGGTTATTGCAACTACATAAGATACATTTCAGCCTGGATGAAAAGAAACAGACCTATGATTCAGTGTCTTGCAAACTTAGAGAAACTTTGTGTTATAAAAACAAACAGAAAACAAAGCAACAATCACACAGCAGTGACAAGAAGAGCCGTTGCAACAACACCACAACTAGAGCCTGGGCCAAAATTAATATCCTCTAGAAAAGAGGATCTGAAGAAAGTGTGTACATAATAAACTGATTTTATTTTTGTGAAGTTGATGACACATAAGGCTTTATTTACATCAGTATATCCTGAGTAGAAGGGGCAATACTAATCAGTACAGTCAACGCAGTCTTTCTCATCTGGAAAGCACTATGACTTCTTGTAACTATGCCTTATATGCTGAGACAAGTGAATAAAAAATCTCAGGCACTTATTGGACTGCAGCATTTGGCACAATTTGCTGCTTCAGATAGCGTATATCTAGTGACTTCAGGGGGAGTAGAGAATATAATTTGGTGTGCAGAGCATTAGTCTACTCAAAATACATACTTTTAAAGTGTTTTCACAGATGTTTTAATGCAATCTTGACTTGTGCTGTGAAAGGAATTTAATTTATCCAATATACACTTCTCCGTGTATTAAAATGCATTAAGGAAAAATTATAAACAGTTTTATGTCATTAAATGTAATAATAGGATAAAATGAACACATTACAAGGAAAAATTCAATTTAACAAAACTGAAATAAGAAAACCATCCAGAAAATCCAAATGCTGCCATGTATCATATACATTTAACAAACTGAGTTCCCCACATTTAAGACATATTATTTGGAATTGCCACTAAGCATCTCTGAAGCAGTAGAAAAAGTGACAATGTTTATTAAGTCATTTTAAGAGAATATGTACCAAAACCTGTAAAAACAGGTTTTTTTAAGGGAAAATTACTGTAGAATACACATTGGAGACCATAGATGCAAATCTCCTTAAAAAATAGAAGCGATCAACAAAAAAGGTAAATAATCCAATTAAATAATGGGCAAAGGAGACAGACAGACTCTTTGTTAAAGAGGACATCCAGGCAGCTAAAAGACACATGAGGAAATGCTCATAATCAGTAGCTGTTAAAGAAATCCAAATCAAAAATTACAGTGAGGTACCATCTCACTCCAACTAGCTTGACCATGATCCAAAAAAACACAAAACTACAAATGCTAGATAGGCTGTGGAGAGATTGGAACTCTCCTACACCGCTGGTAGGACTGGAAAATAGCACAACCTCTTTGGAAAGCAATCTGCTGCTTCCTTAAAAAGCTGGAAATAGATGTATCACTGCTTGGAATATATCCTGCAGGATCAAAGGCAATCACATGAACAAACACAAGCACACAAATGTTTATTGCAGCACAGTCCACAACAGTACTAAGATGGAATCAACCCAGATGTCCAACAACAAATAAATGGATAAGCAAATTATGGTACATACACTCAATGGAACACTATGCAATGATAAAAAGCGATGATGATTTTAGGAAGCGTCTCATAACCTGGTTTCATTTAGAGGACATTACGCTCAGTGGAATCATTCAGTGGTACAAGTACAGACATTGTATGAGATCCCTACTGTAAGGATTTAAAAACAGACTCAGGTATAGAGGAAGAGACTCTTTGATGGTTGCAAGGGAGTGGCGGGAGGGAGAGGTCTGGTCATAGATTAGATAGCTGATAGAAATCTGGTTGTGTAAAAGCAGTGACAGTACACAGTTTAAAGAATATCAACTTACTGGACTTCAACATAAACTGAAAACTCTTCTAATCTTAACTCAATATTGCAAGGGTAGAGTAGCAGAAGTGAGGATCTGGGAACCGTGGTGTCAGGAGACATCGAGGCCAACTGGCATAACCTGCACCTATTGCTAAGAGAGCCTTCTGCACCCCATATTGGTGAGTGGCATCTGGGTTCTTAAAAGCGAGCAAGCTGTCACCTGAGATACATCAAGTTGTCCCAATTCAGCTGGAACAGATGATCACCAAGGATAAGAAAGACATGAGGGAAAAAGAGCCCAGAAGGCAGAAGGACCCATGCGAATGGGTGACTATATCAACATGCGACCAGAAAAACCAGATGACGCCTGGTCACCACCAAAGACAGCTGTGTTGGGGCACACAATGTTGAGTCCCAGTGGCAACACGAGAAAGAGAGGGATACACCACAAAAATTGCACTAAAAGACAGCAATTGATGGTCTGATGCCTGGGGACTCCCCTAGGAACATGGCCTCTAGACCTGTTGCTGCCCCTGACCAGAAAACATTACTGAGGTCAACTCTTTGGACAGGAATGGATTGGCCTTGGGGACACATGTGAACATATGGTATGTGTGCTTTATGGTTCTATGAATCTATAGGATTTTGTCCTACTGGCCTCTTACTAGAAGGGAGAGGAGAGAGTGAAAAAGGGACAGGAGATTGTTAAGAAGATATGACATGTACAAAATAAAAAGGAGGAGTGTGCTGTCACCAGGTAAGGAGAGCAGAAGGAGCGGCAGATAAGCGGGCATGCCACTTTAATGTGGATTGTATACTTACACTCAATCACAATAAATAATAATAATAATAAAATTAATTAATAAAAAATAATCTACGGTAGCAATGTAAAAAGAATGCCAACAATGATTTCCAGAGTACAAGAATATCTTAACTTTCAAAAAATAATTAATTTTAATATTTGACAGTTAATATTATACATCACTTTGACTAGACTATGACTGTCAGTGGTTTGGTAGACACTGGACTGATTATTTTTGCATCATAAAATATAGTATTATGTAATATAGTATAGTATAGTATCCACCAAAAGCAAAACAAATTAACCACATTGCTGCCCAAGTGAATTCTAACTCATAGGGATCCCATAGAAGTTAAGAGTTTCCTTTTGCTTGGGTTCATAATCCACACCCATGGAAGCAGCAGTCAAGGAATCAAAAGATACCCTGCGAAAGATCTCTTTAAAGTGTTAAAAAGCAAAGATGTCACTTTTCAACATTAAAGTGTGCCTAAACAAGCTCTAGTGTTTTCAGTTGCTTCATATGCGTGTGAGCACTGCACAACGACTAAGGAAGACAGAAGAAGAATTGATGGCTTTGCATTACGGCTTTGAACAATGCTGAATATACCACGGGCTTCCAAGAGAACCAATAAATCTGTCTCAGAAGAATACAGCCAGAATGTTCCTCAGAAGCAAGGATGGCAAGAGTATATCTCTCATTCTTTGGCTATATTATTAGGAGAGATTCGTTTCTGGAGAAGGACAACATACTTGACAGAGAATCTGAAAAAGTAGAATGCTGCAGCAAGATGGATAGCCACAGTGGCTGCAACAGTGGGCTGAACAATAATAATAATAGGGCGGATGGCTCAGCATCCAGAAATGATTCCTTTGTTTTCACACAGGGTCGCTGTGAGTAGGAACAAACTAGATGGTACCTTACAACAACAATAAAAACCATTGAAGATTAACTATTTCTGTATAAAAATATATAAATTTGTTCCTCAATACACAGGATGAGCAAAAGGAACAAGTTTAAAAAGCACATATTGTATGATTTGATCTATACAAAAAGTTGAAAACACCTCTAACAGTTTACCCAGGGTATTACTTATACTTAAGAATGGTGCCAGAAAGGAGTCAGAAAGGACCACTTTTGGTACTAGCTATATTCTTGATATTAGTTGCTACTTTCACAAGTAAATTCATTTTGTTAACTTGCCATGAGCTATACAACTATGAATCATATATATTTTGTTAAGCCAAGCCAAGTGCCGTCAAGTCAGAGTCGACTCATATATTTTGTTAAGCATGTTATATTCCAATAAACTATTTAATTGTGTAATTATTTCTCCCTACTCCTAATTTCATTGTTTTCAATTTTCCTATGTTGGTGGAATCAAATCCACTAGTAGTTTCATCTCTAGAAATATCATCTGTCATTCTGAAGCTCATAAAAATAAATGCAAAATAAACAGAGTGTAATTTTTATTTAACAAGATTACATTGAGAATTAAGCAAGATAATATAAATAAAAGTACATGGCACAAACCAGATGCATAATAAATGTTACTTCACTTTTATTTTTTTCCAACAACTTAATATACTTATATTTTCTATATCAATATACGTCAGCATCCACAGGAAAATGCAGATGCACCATCTTTTGTTTGCAATATTTCTTTTTTCTTTTCTGAATGTGGAAGAGGGAACATTCTCACCTAAGTGCATGTCCCATCTCATGTCTGTCATTTGTACTGTGGCAGTTTTCTTGTTGCCATGATGTTGAAATCTGGCTCACCAGTACTTCTAATACCAGCAGAGTCAGCTATGGAGACAGATTGCAGTGACACCTCTAGATAAAGAAGACTAGGAAGAAGAATCTGGCAGTCTTTTTCTGAAGAAAATCAGCCAATAAAAGCTTTATGTAGGATTATCTGATAAGATGCTTAAGAGGAGCCCCTCATGTTGGAAGACATTCAAAATGCAACTGGGAAAAAGCTGCTTCCTCAAAGTAAAGTCTACCTTTATGTTGTGGTTGGAGTAAGGCTTTTGAGACCATCATTGGTCGATGTGGCGTGATTCAAAATGAGAAGAAACAAACCAACCAAAGTCATTGCTGTCAGTTGATTTGGACTCATGGCAACCCTATACGGTTGAGTACAGCTGCCCTACAGAACTTCCAAGGAGTGCTGGTGGATTAGAAACACCAATCTTTTAGGTTAGCAGCTTAGCACTTAACCACTGTGACATCAGGGTTTCCCAAATGAGAATAAACAGCCTCCGACATCACGAGTAACTGGAACATAGAATATACAAGATATGAACCAAGGAAAATTAGGGTTTCTCAATAGCAAATTGGAACACTTGAGGATTGATATCTTAAGCATTAGTGAGCTGAAGTGGAGTACTACTGGGCATTTTGAAGCAGACAATCATGTTTAATATGCCTTGAATGACAAATTGAAGAGGAAAGGTGAAAGGAATATTTCAAGATCTATTCTGAAGTACTATGCTGCCAGAGACAGGATAGTATTGATAAGCCTGAAAGGAAGACCAGTTGATAAGATTATTATCCAATTTCATCACTAACTGCTATTGCCAAAGAGGAAGAAATTAAATATTTTTACTAACATGTGCAGTCAAGATGCACTGATAATTCCTGGAGATCAGAATGTGAAGTTGAAAACAAAGAAGTATCAATACTTAGAAAACATGGCCTTTGTGATACTGACACCAGAGGCTGGATAGTAGAAGTTTGCGAGATCTTTTTTCTGTATCTTATTAGTAACGTAATTTTAGTTTTTTTTAACATATTTCCTATAAAACACAACATGCATCCTTGACCTACATATTTAATAATACTTTTAAAATTTTATTGACCTTTGTAACATTTCCTCTTTCTATTTTCATACACTTTGAACTCGAGTAATACTTTGTAACATACTGTTTATTGTGCTGTAATTGTACTTTCCATTTTTATTTGTGATTTTTCTATTGCTTTTAATTATACTTTTTTAAATTACATTTTTTAATTTTTCTTTTACATCATTTGTTTTCAGTCAAAAAAAATTCTTTTGGCATTGCTTTTGGTGTAGGTCTGCTAGTGATTTTGAAATTTGTCTTCTTTTTTTATTCTCTAAAACATTTTCCCTTTGTTTTCATTTCTCATCTGTAACTTTATTGGTCATTCTATTCTAGTGTGCCATGTATTTTCTGTAATGACACCTAAAATTGTCATTGTATTGTCTTCTGATAGTTACCTTTCATCCTTTTCTTTACATTTTTTGGTCTTAAATATATACCAGGTTTTTCTTATTATTATTTTATTTTTTTATTGTGATTGAGTGAAAGTGTACAATCCAGTTTAAATTTTCATGCCTGCTGCTCTGCAGCTCCTTCTACTCTCCTTGCTGGTGACACCATACTACTCCTTTCCATTCTATACATGTCATATCCTATTAACAATCTACTGTACCCTCCTCTCTATCCTCTCCACCCCCTTCTCCTAAGAGGCCGGGAGGATGACATTCTATACATGCATAGAAACATAACGTGCACACACAATGCAGTCACTCTGTGTCCCTGAGTCCAATTCATTTCTATTTGAAGAGTTGACTTCAGTAACAATTTATGATGAGAGGCGGCGTCAGGTCTAGGGGCCATTCCCCCCGGGGGATTTGGACCATCAGCTGCGGTCTTTTAGTAGAATTCTCAGGGTGTCCCTCTTTTATTTCTTGTGTTGCCACTGGAACTCAACATTGAGAGCCCCGTCACAGCTGTCATTGGTGGTGGATGGGCACCATCTGGTTCTTCTTGTCACATATTAATACAGTCATCCATTCTCATGGATCTTTCTGTCTTCCAGGTTCTCTTTCCCTCATGTGGTTGTTGTCCTTGGTGATCATCTGTTCCAGCTTGGTACATCCTATGATGGCAGCTTGGTAGCTTTTAAGACCCCAGACACCACTCACCAATATGGGGTACAGAAGATTCTCTAAGCAATAGGTTAGTTATGCCAACTGGCCTTGATGTCCCCTGACAGCATGCATACCAGGTTTTTTTGATGGGTCAACGTGTTTATCACTTTATATTCATTCTGATTTATGTTTAGAATATTTATTGAATCTGTGACTTTACATGTTGTATCAGTTTGAGAAAATCATTGGTCATTAGCTTTTCAAAGTTTAATTTTCCTTCATTGATTTCCTTCTTTCTGTGTTCAAGTAAAATGCAATTAATGTATTTTGTACTCTGTATGCTACATTATCTATATGTCTATTGTATTTTTATGCCTATAGTATGTACCCTATGCATTTAATTCTAGTCCACATTTTCCCTCTACAAGGCATGCTCACAAGTACTACTATGCTAATCTTCTTTCACATTTTTCAGTGAAATGATGTAGTTTGGCAGTTATATAATGAAATAGTCATTCTCTATTTTGTGAGCTGATGTAGTCATCCTCCATTGTCTCACAACACTGATTCTCACATAACAACAAGATTATTTGAAACCTGTCGGTAAGTGAGGAATAGGTATATTTCTTTCTGTATAACTGTTTTCTTTCTGTACTTAAGTCTAGCTATTTCTATTGTTTATCATTTCACTAATTTTATCTTCTGTCATTTCTAATTTACTTCATTTTTAATTATTAACCAGAGAACACTAGACAGATGTTTACTTATGTTTTACTGACTATACAAAGGATTTCAGTTGTGTAGATCATAGCAAATTCTGGATAACATTGCAAAGAATGGAGATTTCAGAACATTTATCTACATCCATGTGGAAACTATACAAAAACTAAGAGGTAGCCATTCGAACAGAGGAGAAGAATACATTCTGTGTCACATGGGTTGTAGCCTTTCATCTTACTTATTCAATCTGTATGTAGAGCAAAGGATCTGACAAGATGGACTATATGAAGAAGATTGTGGCATCAGGATTGGAGGAACACTCATTAACAACCTGCATGTATAATGCAGGTTGCTTGCTGAAAGAGGTCTTGAAGCACTTGCTGGTGACAGCCAAGGATCACACAGTCTTCAGTATGGGTTATACCCCAACATAAACAAAGCAAAAATCCTAACAATTGGAGCCCCAAGCAACATCATGATAAACAGAGGAAAGATTAAAGCTGTCAATGATTTCAATTTACTTGGATCCACAATCAACACTCACGGAAGCTGCAACCAAGAAATCAACAGATGCATTACATTAGGAAAATTGGCTGCAAATGACCTCTTTAAAGTGTTCAAAAGTAAAGAGGTCTCTTTAAGGATTAAGGCCCACTTGCTTCACGCGATTGTGTTCTCAACTCCTTTATAGGCAAGTTAAATCTAGGTAATGGATAAAGAAGACCAAAGAAGAATTGATGCCTTTGAATAAAAGTGTTGTCAAAGAATACTGAATATACCATGGATGGCCAGGAGATCAAACAAGTCTGTCTTGAAAACAGCATACCTAGAATGCTCCTTAGAAGCAAGCATGGTGAAACTTCATTTTACACACCACTGACACATTATCACGAGATACCACTCCCTGGACAAGGACATCGTGCTTGGTAAAGTAGACCATCAGTGAAAAGGTAGATGACCCACAACAAGATGCATTGACACAATGGCTTGTGAGGATAGTGCAGGGCACAGCAGTAGTTCAGTCTTTTGTAGACGTAGCCGCTATGAGCAGGAACTGAGCTGATAGCACTTAACAAGAAAAGTAAAAAATCATTATCGAAAGTCTTGTTTTAATAATGTTATTCATATGTGGAAATCTCTATTTTGATGACTATATTATTACAACATGATGATTACTTTCATTAGACTTTCTGATTGCGTAGTGGTTAAGCACTCAGTTGTAAATCAAAATATCAGCAGTGTTCATCTCCTAAATATGGAAGAAAGAGATGGTTGTCTTCTTCCATAAAGATTAACTGCCTTGGAAACCTTGTGGGGCTGTTTTGCTCAGGCCTATAGGATTGCTCTTAGTTGGAATGGACTCCAAAGCAAGGAGTTTTTGTTGTTGTTGTTGTTATTTCTCTTATGGCAGAAGCAGCCAAGCTTTTAACCACTCTGCCAGCTGGGTGGCAAGCATTAAATAGAGCCTACATGTAAACCCTGGTGGCATAGTGGTTAAGTGCTATGCATAGTAACTGCAAGGTTGGCTGTTCAAATCCACCAGGTATGCCTTGGAAGCTAAAGAGCATTTCTACTCTGTTCTATATGGTTGCTGTCAGTATCAACTCAAATGCAGAGGGTTTATTTGGGAGGCTTTTTTATTATTACAGCTGTGTAGTAAATGGTTATCCTTTTATTTTTAAGCCAGTAAATCCTGGTGGTGTTGTAGTGGGTAAATTGTATGCTACTGACAAAAGAAGGGCAGTGCAAATCCACCAGGTACTCCTTGGAAACTCCATGAAGCAGTTCTGCTCTGTCCTATAGGGTTGTTATGAGTTCAAATCAACTGGACAGCAGTAGGTTTGATTTGGTTTTCGGTTTTATTGCAAAACATCAAATCTTATTTGCTAATCGTTGACTAAGAAGAGTAATTGCCAGGTTTTTGTTTGGGCAAGATTCTATCTAAACTTTCTGTAAGCCTAAAATCATTTCAGAAACAAAGCAAAAGCAAACAAAAGGCCTTTCCTTAGTTTTTTATTTTCTAAACAAATTTTATATGAATCTTCATTTATGAGGGGATCTTAAACCTTCATGTAATTGCTTTTAATATGTTTCATTCTTCAACAAGAAAGATATGAATAACTTCAAAAATAACCTTGACACAATTATTACTAAACACCAAAAAATTGCTTTGGTTGTGGTCAGTTGTAATTGAGTTGATTCTGTTCCACAGATTTTAAAGCTGTAGTCTTTCAGAAGTTGGTTGCCAAGAAGTTCTGTCTTTCAAAGTGCCTCTGGATTGGTTTGAGTAATCAACCTTTTGTCTTATAATCAAGCACTTAACTGTGCCACCCAGGAATACCTGCGAAAAATTAACACGACCACAGTAAACTGCATGATTGGACTATAAACCTATCACCATCCATTCTGACTCATAGTAATCATACATATAGTTAAACATAAATTAGCATGTGACTTTATTAGTCAACCTCCTAGCAATATTTTTGGATCTAGAAATCATGACATACATGGCATCTTTTAAAATTTAGAATTCTCCCTAGTAATCTAAAAATTTATCCTTATCAGTAAAGCCATTATTACTCTGTTGACAAGCCCCTATAGAGCACTCAACACTATGTGTTGAGCAGTGTGCTAGGAATTCTGCTTTCTAACTCACTTAATACTTTTAATGATTCTTTGAGGTAGATGAGTTTTTCTTTCTCATTTCAAAGACGAGAAATTTGAAGCGCAAATACAACTTTATGAATCTGACATATATATTTGGTAGTACAAAATAATGATACTAGCAGAAAACATTTACAATAATTGTATTAACCACAATTTCAAACACATTACCCCTATTACTGTAGATGTTAACAGCAGTATGGGAAATATCACTCTTGTGGGTTACTAAGTACCACAATAAACTCAGAATTTACTAAACTGCTACATAATTATATAATATTTATTACAACAGCTGAATAAAAAAGACCAAGTTGTTGTTACTAGGCACTGTTCAGTCAGTGCTCGCCTATGGCCAAGCCAAATGCCGTCAAGACGGATGCAAACCTAACGCTGGCCTATAGGGCTTTCTAATCTATAGTCTTTATGAAACCAGATTTCCAGGTACCATGGATTGAACTGTGTTCCACAAAACTGTGTGCTAATTTGGCTAGGCTGCGTTCTCAGTATTGTGCGTTTGTATGCCATCTTGTCATCTTATGAGATTTTCCCTTGTGCTGTAAATCCTACCTTTATTACGTTAATGAGGTAGGACTCAATCTACAAGATTAGGTTCTATTTTAACAGGAATACAAAAGAGAGAAGCAAGCAAGTAGACATAGGGAAACCTCCCAACACCAAGAAAGCAGCACTGGAGTCCAGATGTCACTTAGATTTGGGGTTATTGGGCTGAAAATCTCCTAGACCAGGAGAAGTTTGATGGCCAAAGAACTTCCGCAAATCATATAGAGAAATCCTTCCTCTGGAGCTGGGAACGTGAATTTGGATTTCTAACTTTCTAAACACTAAGAGAACAAATTTCTGTTTGTCAAAGTCATCCACTTGTGCTATTCCCATTGTAGCAGGACTAAATGACTAAAACACCATGTCTTTCTCTTAAGGAGCTGCACAGAGAGTTCAGTTCACTGACCTATAGGTCATCAACCAAGCACTTGACCATTTTGCCACCTACCAATTAGCATCTAGTCAATTCCTACTTATACTGACCGTATAGTAGAGAGTACAACTGCCACACAGGATTTCCAAGGCAATAAATCTTTATGGAAGCAGAACGGCACATCTTTCTCCAGAGGAGGGCTGGACTGTTCCATCCACTGACCTATACACTAGGATTCTTTCTTTGTAAGACAGAAAATTTACAATTTGACATAATTTAAAAAATATACTGAGGAATATGGCATAATACAAGAAGTTTAAAATATATTAATAATGAAAGTTTAATAAAAGATGGAAACTGGGCATCTCAAAGATTTGGGCACATGAGGTAACGAATAATCTCTATGTGAAAGCACTGCCTGAGAACACAGTTTCTTCAGGCATTTGTCTTTGTACATACTATAAGTACACATTCAAGAATACAGCATCTAAGTGGTAAAGTTCAGATTCAATGTACACACTTGTTTAAGAAGGACACATTTGATCAGTAACCTCAAGCTAGTGTTCAGAATGGAAGAAAGTCCTTTTGGTAACATAAAATGGGACTGAGGTCCCAGTGTAAAGGGGAGGGTATAAATACTAACTGATTTAAACAATAGATACATAATACAAATACAAGAAAAGAGAGAGAGAGAGAGTGTTTGCTTCAGTTTTTTGCTTACTGATTTTATAGAAATCCATTCCTGAAGCAATACATTTTACTTTTTGAAAACTAAGAAAACACAAGAAAATGTTGTTACCTTAGTTTAGTCACAGTTTTGAATTTAGAAAATCAATTTAACAATAAACACCAAACTCAAGAGAAACAAAATGTTGTCTTACACATTAAATTTTAAGTAACAATAAAAATAGTTTTATTACATATTCAGATTGAGAAATATTAACATATTTCTACAAGAATATACTGAGATGACTAGGTATTAAAATATTGTATTTAATTCATAATAAATAGTTATTCTATAATAACCATAAATGGTTAAGATACTATTATTACAACTAGTATTACCACAAATATATTTTTAAATTTGTTTAAATTTTAATATATCTAGTAATTTTAAGTGAGTCCTGGTGGCAAGTTAGTTCTCTCAGATTGCTAACAAAAAGACTGGCAGTTAGAACCCACTAACCACTACTTGAAGACCCTCTGGGACAGTTCTATTTTGTTGTAGAGCATTGTTATGAGTCGGAATCAACTTGACAGCACACAACAATGATCTCAACACATCTAAATGTGTACATGTCATGGATTGAACTGTGTCCCCCCCAGAAATGTGTGTGGCTGTCTGACTGTGCCGTGATTCCCAATATTTGTGATTGTCCTACATTTTGTTATTTTCCTATGCTGTATGTTAAAGAAGGAAACCCTGGTTGTGTAGTGGTTAGTGCTACATCTGCTGACCAAAATGTCGGCAGTTCAAATTCACCAGATGCTCCTTGGAAACTCTATAGGGCAGTTCTACTCTGTTCTATAGGGTTGCTATGAGTCAGAAACGACTCAAAGGCACTAGATTATTATTACTATATTAAAGACAATGAGAGTGGGACTTTAAATCCCTTCCTAAGGGTCCTCTCTCTTCCCCATTGTAAAGGGAGTTTCCCTGGCATGTGGCATTCACCACTTTTCATTCTTTCATCTTATAAGGGGTGAAAGGAAAGGGAAGCAAGCAGATAGGCAATAAAGCAGCACTGGGAGTAGAGGTTGCTATGCTAAGATGCTCCCAAAACAAAGATTGATGCAAGACAAAGACCTTCCTCCAGAGCTGATGAAGAGAAAAGTCTTCCCCTGGAGTGGACACAATGAATTCCAACTTGTGGCCTACTGGACTATGTAAGAATAAACTTTTCTTATTAAAGCCATCCACTTTGTGGTATTTCTGTTAGAGCGGTACTGGATGACTAAAACAGAATTTGGTACTGGGAGGGGGTGCTGCTCTAACAAATACCTAAAGTGTAGAAGCATTTTAAGAACTGAATGGATAGAAGAGGCAGAAGAAATGCAGAACTCTTAACACTGAAGAAGGTGCAGATGGTGAGAAACCGCAGAGGAGTAGCAGTGGCAGTTGGGCAGTAGCAGAACCAGAGCAGTACAAGGCCGCAATGGAACCTACCCACAGAGACAGAGAACTGAGTGTCTGTGCACAGAGGTTTCCTGGCAGAGTGGGGTGCCTCCAGGCACTTGAATTGGTAGAGTTAGTCTGGGTGACCCACAGAGCAAGAGAGCTGAGTGCCTATGTGCAGGAGGCTTCCTGGCAGACCAGAGTGCTTCCAGGAACTTGAATTTGTTCAGCTACAGAGCTTTGGAATGCTTGTCTCAGGAGGGCAGATGTGAACCTGAGGCTTGGGCCATGAGACCATCGAAGCAGAAGCTTCCACTTTTTATACCTTCATCTTACTAGAAATAAAATGAAAGGGAAGCAAGCACAGAGGTGGGAACCTCACAACATCAAGAAAATAGCACCAGTAGTACAGTGTGTCCTTTAGACCTGAGGGTCTTATGCCAAGATGCTCCCTGAACAAAGACTGATGCAACACAAGAACTTCCTCCAGAGCCAACAGAGAGGTAAGCCTCCCCTGGAATAGACATCCTGAATTCAGACTTACAGCCTACTGGACTGTGTAAGAATAAACTTTTCTTGTTAAAGCCATGCACTTTGTGTTTCTGTTAGAGCAGAATCAGTTGACCAAAACAGTGTATTTGTTTATTTCTCTTGAGCTATGTTTGTGTACACCAGTTTATTATTTTAGAACTGCATAACAGTTAGTCAATAGTTATGCAGTCTAGAATGTTTAGCATATGCTGAAGGAGATGGAATCCATAAATTCCCCGAAATTTATTAGAACAAGGAGCCATATAAATGTAACATCAAGATTACACCAAAAACACAGAACAAACTGCAGATTTTAAGTTTATAGTGGCATAAAATCCAGTACAATATTTTTGACTGTGAATTTTTATTTTTTAGTTTTTCTTAAAATGTGTCATTACTCTGCTTTAAAAAACTGATTCAGCATCCTTGGATCCTTGAACCAAAGTAAGTGATGCCTGGATTTCTGTATACCCTTGAAAAACCATTTGGCAGCTTTTCATTTTCTTTCTTTTTTTTTTTTTAAATGACATTTGGACCTGAGCACTGTGTCCTTTGAAATATGCATTTATGATATGAGTCCGTTAAAGCTGATAGAGTTCTCAGATTATGCCTTCCCTGATGTGTAAATATGCTGAACAACACCATTTCAAAGATGTCAAGGCCTGTGATGGTTGGTATCTGACCTCCACAAATGCCAGCAATGCTTTATGGATATGTTCATTTTCTTATTTGCTGGGTCATTTTGACACTTGTATCATTTCATCTGGTCTGACCAACAAGTCTGTGTTGACCCTATGTGGAGTGTGTTGTCTCTGAATCTGGCCTTCTTTGTGCCTTAGTGTGTGATATAAGGTGCTGTTATCAATGATGTGTTGAAAATGATAGTTGGGCAGAACATGAGAAGAGAAAGACATGAAACGAAAAGCAGAAATTACAGAGGTTTATCTGTGATATCCATCCTTTAGATTTTTTTTCCTTTTTAACTTCATCTTAAGAAAACATTAGAGATAAAGAAAAAAATCAGTGTAGGAAAAAATATAAATCTAGTTTTACGGACAAGTTATTACAAGCATTGGTGCCAAATGGATAATCATTACAAATAAATAAATAAGATACTTAAGAGAGAGGAAGTACTGTCATCTACATAGTCATTCTTACATTTTTTTCTTTTTAATTATTTCTTAAAATGTTTTTATTTTCTTTAGCACATAAACTTTCACATAAATATCAGCCTTTATTTTTAATTGCTTTGTGGGTGAAATTCGACTCTCCAGCTATTTACACAAATTTTTATTGGAACACATTCACACCTTTTCATCTGTGTTTTACCTTGACTATTTTCATCCTAAAATGGCAGACCTCAATAGTTCCCTTGGATCCATATGGCAAAAAATTTTACATATTTACTCTGGCCCTTTATAGAAAAGATTGTCATCCTCTAGTCGAGAAAACCATACATTTCTGAAATGCCTCTGTTTGAGCTCTTTGTGAACTACTGGATGTTATAATATGCTAGAAATGTACATTGTTTGAATCTATAAGATTGGTTTTAATAATAGTAGTTGAAATTACGTGTTATTATCTAAAATTAATAAAAATATTTTCAAAAGAGTTTTGAAAGTTTTATGAATTACATTTGATGATGTCTATAGAAAGGTATAGTTTAAGCACCATAGCAATATCTATTTTGGGACTATGAGTGTTTATTTTTTACAGATTGATTACAGATTCCAAAGGCTTTATTTTATAATAAGTATGGTATTTTAAGCACAAAATCAAGAACTGCTCCACCAAGATAAATGTACTTTCAAGTAAATACTCATGTCACATCAGAAAGATCTGCATAAAATAGAATAATACTGACAGTTATCTAACCTTAATTTATTAAAGCTAATTCTCAATGCAATTACTTAAAGGCCAGCTATACTTCAGATAGTTTCCTTTTAAAATCTAAAGGAGAATAATTAATATAAAGCTTTAATATTAATCTATAATTTAATATATTATTCTAATGACTTTTAAGGGATAATTAAAACAGGATCTATTCAATAAAGGTTAAAACATTCAATTTCTCTACTTACATTTTAGCTGTACACATACCAAAAAATGTGTTTCAATTGAAAACATCCATTTCAAATTCTTTGAATGTTTCTGTTGTTGTATGTAGTATATTGACTCAAGTTCTATCTAAAATATTTCCATATGTAAAATATTTCCTTTTGAAAAGATTCTGCTAGAAAATAGTCTTTGGTTTTGTGATGTTTGTATTTGGGAAAATTGTTTTGTATTATATTGCTTCATAAGTACACATTATAATAAATCCAATAATCTTGTTTCCTCTGGCACAAATGAGTTATATTTAACACATGCTTTAAGATCTTAAATTGAGAATGGGAAAAAAGTTTACTTAAACCCAGCTAAAGCGTCATGATAATGAGTCAGTTAACTTCTGTGTTTTTGTTATAGAAGACAGAAAAATCTTACACACTTTGGACATGTTGTCAGGAGGGATCAGTTCCTGGGGAAAGACATCATACTTGGTAAAGTAGAGAGTCAGCAAAAAAGAGGAAGACTCCCAACAAGAGATATTAAGACAATAGCTGCAAACATTGGCTTACACAGAAAAATGATTTTCAGGATGGCACACGACTGGGCAGTGTTCTGTTCTGTTGTGCATATGGTCACTATAGTCAAAACCAACTTGATGACACCTAACAACAACAAGGCAAGAGAACACAGAAACATCATAATAACATACTATGTACTTTAAGCATAATTTCTCTCTCTAAAATTTGCTATCTTGATAATTACAAAAATACACTCTTACAATTAAAATTAGGCTTAAAAGAATAACTCCTCTTACACTATTCCAAACGAAATGCTATGCAGACAATCAATAATTGAATTTATATATTTCTTTTAAAATAAATATCCCTTAAGGTTGTTCTTAGAATTATTATAAAAAAATAATGGGTAATAAAAAAACGCTCTATACAAAAATCAATATAAAAAATATTTTTTCTTACTATATATTTCTTTCTGCCAAAAAGCCAAGTGCTGTTGAGTTGGATCCGACCTATTATAAATAAGCAATTTCAAATCTGTTGTATAATAATATATTTTCATTAGAGTGTTTCCATCACATCGAAAGTTTTGTTATATTGAGTATCAAATAGTTATTGCATTCATTTTGTTGCTGGTCCCTACCTAGCACAATTACTGTTTAGGACTCTACGTTCTAAAGAAGTTTGTATCATGTAAACTGGTGGATTTCAGAGCAATTTTCATTTACACACAACACTTGCAAAGTATTTCCCCAACATGAACTGCAGCTGTGAGGTACTATAGGTTGAATTTTGAAATTAACACTTTATTTTGCAGAGAAACCTCTAATATTAGAGAAAGTCTGACTAAGCTAATTATATGGACCCATTTTTCTGAATTTCTTTTGTATATTATACTGTTTGATAATTCTCAGAGATTGAACACGCTTGAACATCTAACAATCTATCAATACAATCTAACAATTTTCTATTTGCAAAATGTCAGGACTTCTCATACATAACAACATCTGAGAAGTTCATGATCATCTTTCTTTTATTTTTTAGTTATATCATGTGTAAAGACAAATATTTTTTTTGGTCTTAATTTAAATTTTATGTAAATAAATTTTGAGATAACAAAAGTAAAATAAATTTAACTTTATATAACATATAAGAAGTTTTTAAGTTTAGTACAGACTCATAAAACAATAATATAAAAACAGATTAGGTCATATCATAGCAAAGAAATCGCTAGTAAAGATATGAATATCCCACATATAATTGAATCAGAAGACCATCTGCAGAATCTGTTATACAAAAGGGCCTCAACAGAGCAGTTTAATGGCAGTACCTTAGATTTACCTAAATTGTTTTTATAACCTTAGAGTATAGGCCCTAATTAGTATCAGATTTAGAAAAGTAAAGGGGCTGTCACATAAGAACAGATATTTATTCTTAATTATTCTTATTTATTCTTAATTATTCACAAAAATTCACTTTAGCATCAAGTTAATGTATTAATTTATGCTGTAAGAATTAATAGCATATGCATAACATCATTTTATCCACAAGATTGATAAATAATGAGGGAAAAGTAATACAAAAAATTATGTTTTTTAAAAATTTCTAAAGCACAAATGAAAGGAAAATATGGAGGCCAGTATGCAATGCATAAAGGAGTACTATATTTACAAATTTTTATACATAAAATAATACTTGTATGTAAATACAAAATTTTAGTAGACCATGAATTGGTCTCTGCAGTATTGGCATATTTGTTGAAATAACTGGCCAGCCATATATGAGAAAACAATAAGAAATAAATACTCACTATTTTTTTATTCTTTTGCCCCACTCTAGCACAGTGTTTTTTTTTTCTAATGTATTAATCTTCCCTTCACCCTGACCCCTCTTTTCCTTCCTTAACACATAGCAATTGACGTTAACGTTCTTAATACATGCCTGTAAATGTGTTCTCATAGATACTTTGTGCTGTTATCATTTTGCCCTGGTAGTACAACATAGTAAGTGCTTGGTTATTAACTGAAAACTTAGAAGTTTGACCCTGCCAAGTGGCTCAGAGGGAGAAAGACCCAGCAATCTGCTTCTGTAAAGATTATAGCCAAAAAACCCTATGGGTAATTCTAGTATATCACATTGGGTTACTATTGACTCAGTAGCACCCAACAACAATAGCATATATTTTTATACTCTAACACCTGTTTGGAAAACCTGAAGGCCAATTTTTATATCCTTTTAACTAGATAGTTAATTGTGAAACTTAATCTGGCTTCCAATGAGAATTTTTGGTTTAATAAGTTGAGTATGGTGCATTGAATACATACATTTAATTGCTTTACCCTGCAAACCTTATTGAAGTATCCTTAACAAGATATAAGGAACCTGGTGGTACAGTGGTTAAGAGCTAGGTGCTAATCAAAGAGTCAGCAGTTAGAACCCACCAGCAGCTCCTCAGAAGCCCTATGTGGCAGTTTTAGTCTGTCCTATTTGATCACTAAGAATTGGAATCAATTCAACTGCTAAGAGTTTGTAGAGTAAAAGGTAATGAAGACACATAGAAAGTAAAAGAGAAGGTATAAAGCTAGAATTTGGTGAATGATTTCTCAGAACAGAGAAAACAGGAGTATAATCACAGAAAGCATCTAAAGAGACAAGGTGCATTCATGCTGCAGAAAATCACAGAGGCTAAAAGTTTGGAGACAGCAGTAACCTCTGCATATGGGATGTGATGTTGGGCTGAAAAGACAAGTGCTATTTAAAACTATTCATATGAAGGGGGGAAGGAAGACCAATATAGTTTAATAGACAGAAGCACCATACCATCCTTCCACAGTAGTCCAGAAAAACTAAGTAAAAGAAAGACAAGCATCAATCTTGGAAGCCTAATGTCAAACAAAGAGAAAAAAACTTAACTAAACATTGAATAGAGTAAAAAAACTAACAGAAAAACAGAATGAGGGGCATATGAACAGAAGTCTTACCAGCTGACATAGCAGAGATTCACCATCTTTGAATCCAGTCAGAAATCAGTGGACAGAAAGTTCAGGAAAGCAGCTACACAGAGTTCCCAGCAGGAGAGAGAGCATAGTGTAACCAGAGACACATGTTTTCCTAACCGTGACTCTTCTTCCCTCAGTCACAGCAGTTTTCCAGTTTGCTTGGCACAGAGGTGCTAGTTCCATGCCAATTGGATTTTTCCCATCCACACTGACCAATTCTTCTAGTGCCACTTCTTTGCTGCTGGTGTTGCTTTTATCAGCTTGTTTAGGTTTTCTTCTTGACACTCACCAGCTCCCCATTGTTTCCCTCAAATACCTGGCTCTGTGTGCCATCTTTGCTTCTGTTTGACAGATTGTGAAGTGCTGCTCAGCTGAGGAACTCCTTCCACTATCTATTTCACCGCACTAGGGGGATCTCTGGGGAATATTTTTTTCCCCTTTTGTTCATGATTTCTTATCTCTCTATATACACTTTCTTTTACTGCTGCCTGAATACCTGGCACTGTGTACTATGCCTGCCACTTGTAGCCAGGCTGTACTACATGGCATGGGAGCCACTTACCTGATCTGTGCAGCAATGCTAGGGGGTTTTTCTTTTATTCTTCTTAATTAATTCATTTAACAATAAGATTAATCATTTATTACTTGGAAATACCATGAAGACAAGAAGGAAATGAATTGATATATATGAGATCTGAAATAAAAAATATTGTCAACCAAGAATAATATACTATATTCCACAAAATTTATGTTCAAATATAATGATGAAATTAAGACAATTCCAAATAAACAGAATTTAGCAGTATATCTAAAAAACAAACCAAACTTACAAGAAGTATTAAAGGGGAATCCTTAGGTTTGAGAAGAAACCACATGAGACAACAGCCTGAATCTAGAACACAAGAATGTACTAGTGCCATATCACACTAAGAAATGAATTCTCAAGGACCATTCAAAACTACAAGAAATTAACAAGGAACCACAAAGGTTAATCTGCAAATGACAAGAATGTCAGACAGAATATAAAAGAGGGAATAAACAGTCTAGATATCAAACTTTCTAACGAAGAAGCAGCCAAGGTGACATCAAGTGATAATAGACTAGTCCAAGCCTAGGAACACAAGGGTAAATTTCAAAATAACCACAAAGAAAATTAAAAAAAAAAAAGAAAAGAAAAAACTATTCATCAAAATAAAGAAGAAAAACCTAAAATCTCAGTAAAAACAGAGTCTATAAAAATAAAAGAAATAGAGAAAAAAAAAAGCCACAAACCAAAGGAATTTAGCACAGGAGAGTAAGATGAACAAAAACAAAACATCAGCACCACTACAAAAGATAAAATAGACAAGCACAGCAGTAAACTCACACCTATCAATAATTGCACTGAACATAAATAGCCTTAATGCCCACATAGAGAAACAGACAGTGACAAAATGGATGAAAAACAAGAACTACCAATATGCTGTTTAAAGGAGACATACCTTAAAAATAAAGATGTAAATTTATTGAAAAGTAAACAGTGTATGTATATCAAGCATACAGCTACCCAAAACAGAAAGAGTAGCAATACTAATCTCAGATAAAATAGACTTTAAAAAGGTATCCAACATAAAAGACCAAGAAAAAAAAAAAACTGTAAAATGATTGAAGGGATGATCTATGATAAAGACATAACTTCTGATCGATTCAGAAAGGCTGCATCATCATGAATGGTGAAAGACTGAAAGAATTCCCTTTGAAAACAGGAAGTTGACAAAGATGCCCACTCTCACCACTTCTATTCGACATTGTGCTAGAAGTTCTAGCCAGAGCAACTAGACAAGACAAAGAAATAATGGACATCTGTATTAGCAATGAAGAAGTAAAAACCTCCCTATTTGCAGATGATAAGATTTTACATGTAGAGAATCCAAAGAAATCTATAAGTAAACTATTGGAACTAATACAGGAGTTTAGCAAAGTATCAGGATACAAGATAAATATAAGTAAATCAGTAGGATTCCTTTATAAAGGCAAAGAATTCATCAAAGAAGAAATCACTAAATCAGTACAATTTACTATAGTCCCCGAGAAGATAAATGTCTAGGAATAAATCTAACTAGAGAACTAAAAGACCTATACAGAGAGAACTACAAGGCCTTACTGCACTAAACCAAAAAAGACTTACAAAATTAGAGAAGATTTAACATTATGAAAATGTCTATTTTACCTAAAGTGATATACTTACACAATGCAATCCCAATACAATTTTTTTTTTTACTGAGATGGAGAAACAAATCACCAACTTTGTTTGGAAAAGGAAGAAATCCAGGCTTAGTAAAGTGCTACTGAAGAAGAGGAACACAATGGGAGGCCTCACAGTACCCAACCTCAGAAACTATTACACTGTCACAGTATTCCAAACAGCCTGACACTGGTGCGAAAAGAGACATATAGACCAATGGAATAAACGAGATCACAGACATGCCACCATCCTCTTATGAACAGCTGATATTTGACAAAGACCCTAGGATTGTAAACTGGGATAAAAACAATCTCTTTAGCAAGTGGTGCTGACAAAATTGGATATTCATCTGTTAAAAAAACTGAAATAAGACCCTTATCTCACACCTTACACAAAAACTAACTCTAAATGGATTAAGGACCTAAATATCAACCCCAAAGCAATAAAAATCATGCAAGAAAAAATAGGATCAATGATTGATGTTCTAATCACAGTTTGGATACACTTCAAAATCTAACAAACAAAGCACGATGATTAATAGGAAAAATAATAGATAAACGGAAACTACTAAGAATGAAACACTTTTGTTCATCCAAAGACTTTATCAAAAGAGTTAAAAGACCACTTACAGAATACATGTTGGATCATCATCTGATCTCCATAATCTATAAGGTTCTGTAAAATATCAACAAGAAAAAAGTAAATAACACAATTAAGAAGTGAGCAAAGGAGATGGGCAGACGCTTCACTAGAAAGGATATTCAGGCAACCAAAAGACATGAGAACATGCTCATGATCATTCTCTATCAGAGAAATCCAAATCAAAGCTGCAATGAGATATCTCATCCCAACAAGGTTGGCCATGATCCAAAAAACACAAAATAACAAGTACTGGAAAGGCTGTGGAGAAACTGGAACTTTTCTACATTGCTGGTGGGATTGCAAATTGGTACAACCTATTTGGAAACCAATCTGGTGCTTCCTTAAAAAACTGCAAATAGATATACCATTTGATCCTGTGCCACTTCTTGGAATTTCTTCTTCAGAAATAAAGATCACACAAACAGACACGTGTACATAAATGTTTGCTGCAGCACAGTTCACAATAGCTAAGAGGTGAAATCGACCCAGATGCCCATCCACAGATGAATGGATAAACAATGGTACGTATACTCAATGGAACACTATGCTATGATAAAAAGCAATGATGATTTTAGAAAACATCTCATAACATGGTTTCATTTGGAAGAGATCATGCTGAGTGAAATCAGTCAGTGTCAAAAGGACAAATACTGTACGAGGCCTCTGTTATAAGGGCTTCAAAACAGACTTATCTACAGAAGAAAATAACTGTGTTGGCTACAAGGGTGGATGGAGGGCTGAGGGTTTATCATAGATGCGGTAATTGATAGATGTTGGAAATTTTATTTTTTTACTGTAATTTGTAAATAATAAAAATTTAAAAAAGATATAACTATAACAAACATCTAAGCAACCAATGGCAGTATTCCAAATTATGTAAAACACACTAACATCATTGAAAATATAACTACCAGTTCCACAATAATTGCAGGAGACTTCCACACACCACTCTTTGTGAAGGACAGGACATCTATAAATAAACTCAGTTAAACATACAGAAGATCTAAAGATCACAGTCAATAAACTTGACTGCATAGACATGTATGGAACACTCCATCCAATGGTTACAAAGTACACACAGTTTTCCAGTACACACATAACATTCTCCAGAATAGACCATATCATAGGCCAAAAAGTAACACTTAACTAAATCCAAAATATTGAGATAATACAAAGTATCTTCCCTGGCTACAATGCCATCAAAGGAAAAATTAACAACAGGAAAAATAAGTCAATTACAAAGAGTAAGATCCTGCTTAAAAACCACTCAATCATAGAAGAAATCTAATATGGAACCCCAAAATTCCTAGAATCAGAAAAGAAGGAAAGCATATATCAAAACTTTTGGGTTATGACAAAGGCAATGCTCAGAATTAATTTATATCAGTATGTTCACATACCTAAAAAGAAAAAAGGGGGGAAATTTAAAACTAGGTATACAATTCAAAGAAACAGATCAGCAAAAGAAACGCAGCCAACAGAAGAAAAAAATGATAATAAAGATCTAAGCAGAAATAAATGAAATAGAGCATAGAAAAACAATAGAAAGAATCAGTAACATCAAAAGCTGGCTCCCTGAAAGGATTAACAATTTTGACAAACTATTGATCAAACTGACAAAAAGCAAAACAGAAGAGAACACAAGCAACTCAAATAAGAAGTGATGTGGGTGACATCACAACAGATCCAACTGAAATAAAAGGGATCAACAAAAGATTTTATGAAAAATCATACTTGAAATTTGAACAAATTTGAAAAACTAGAGAAAATGGACAAATTTCTAGAAACACACTACCTACTCAAACAAACACCAAATGATGGTGAAAATCTGAACAGAGCTATAACAACCGAAGTATTTAACAGGTAATGAAACATAAAAAATACCTGGTAAATTTGGCTTCACCGGAGAATTTAATGCCAAACATTCAGAGAAGAACTTCTATCAACACTATTCAAATTATTTTGGAACATAGAAAATGAAGGGATACTTCTGAATTCATTCTGTGAAGCCAGTATAACTCTTATGTTGAAAGGAAGTAAAACATCACTAAAACAGAAAATCACAGACCAAGATCTCTCACAAATATAGATGCAAAAATTCTCAACAATAATAGAGCCAATAGAATTCGATATCATATCAAAAAAATAATACACCACAACCAAGTAGGATTCATATCAGGTATGCCAGGGTACTTCAATATCACAAAATCAATCAATACTATCTACCACATAAATAAAAGGATCAAATGATCATTTCAACTGACTCAGAAAAGGTATTCAATATAGTCCAAAACCCATTTTTGATGTAAATTTCTCAATAAAATAAGTACAGAAGGAAAATTCCTCAACATACTAAAGAGTATCTATAGAAAATACTGAAGGGTATCTATAAAAATCAACATATCATTCTCAACATAGACTAAAAGCATTCCATCTGAGAACAGGGGCAAGACAAGGATTCCCTTTATCACTTACTATTCTCACCTACCATTGTCCTAGAAGGACTAGCTAAAGCAATAAGGTGAGAAAAAGAAGTGACATTCCAAATTCGTAAGGAAGAAGTTAACTTATCTGTGAATGATACCATACTACACATAGAATACCTAAAAGACTACCAAAAAAAAAAAAAAAAAAAAAATTGGAACTGATAGATCCAGCAGAATAGCAGGATATGAAATAAACATACAAAAATCAGTTGAATTCCTATACACCAATAAATAAAACAATGACAAATAAATCAGGAAAGCAATAACATTTTTGACAGTGTAAAAAAAATAAAATAAATCTATAAAAAACTAAATAAATCTACAAGGATGTAGAAGACCTGTACAAAGATTTGCAAGAAACCAAAGAGATCTACATATATGGGAAAACATACCAAGCTCACAGGTAGGAAGATATAACATTATGAAAAGGATAATATTACCAGAAGACATTTACAAAGCAGTGCAATCTCAATCCAAATACCAATAACATACTTTAATGAGATGGAAAAAATTATCATTAACTTTATTTGGAAAAGGAAGAGGCTGTGAATAAGCAAAGCAGTACTGAAGAGAAAGAAGAAAGTGGGAAGAGTTACACTATCTGATTGCAGAGCCTACTATACACATGAGATGGTCAAAATAGCCTGGTACTGATACAGTGACAGATACATTGATGAATGTAATGGAATTGAGAATCCAGATGTAAATGTATCCGCCTATGGTCCCTGATTTTTGACGTTTCCAAGTCCATCATATGGGGGAAAGATAATCTTTTTAACAGATGACGCTGGCAAAACTGGATGCCCATCTGCAAACAAAGGAAACAAGATCCATATCTCACTCCATATACAACAATAACCAATTCAGAATGAATCAAAGACCTAAATGTAAAACTAAAACTTATAAAGATTAGGGTACAAATCATAACTAACAAAATACAAACTCCAGAAACCAAGCTAGACAATGGAGAAGTTCTAAAAATTAAACACTTATGCTCATTAAAATACTTTATAGACAGAGTTAAAAGGAGAACTTGTACTAGGAAAATACTTTTGGTTATTACAAATCAGACAATAGTAAAATCTCTAAAATCTACAGGGAACCTAACACCTCTACAACGAGACTGTTTGGAGGATGAGACATGTATGGAGCAGAGAGAAATAGTGTGCTGTCACCGGGCAGGGAGAGCAGTGGAAGCTGCATATAGGTAGGCACGTAAATTTATTCAGGAATGTACGTTTTCACTCAGTCATATTAATAATAATAATAAAAAGACAAATAATACATTTAAAAAACAGGCAAAGGAAATGAACAGATCCTTCATAATGAAGATGTTCCAGCTACTAACAGATACATGAGGAAATGTTTCCAATCACTAGCCATTAGAGAAATGCAAATCAAAACCACAATTAGATACCTTCTCATCCTGTCATGACCAAAACAAATCAAAACAAACAAAGAAAAGAAACTATGGAGAGGCTTCACAGACATTAGAGATTTGAACTCTTATGAACTGCTGGTGGAAATGTAAAAATGTACGACTGCTTTGCAAAATGATATGGAGCTTTCTTAGAAATTTAGAAATGGAAATACCATATGATCTAGCAATCCCACTTCCAGGAATATATCCTGCAGAATTAAGAGCTGTCACATAAGTAGGCTTATAATCACCCATTTCATGGAAGCATTGTTCACACTAGCAAAAAGTTAGAAACAATTGAGATGCCCATCAACAGCCGAGTGGATTAATAAACGTGTGGCACAGTTTATATCTGGAGCATTATGCAATAATAAAGAAAAAAGATGAATCTGTGAGGCATCATAAAACATGGAGGAAACTGGAGGACATTATGTTGAGTGAAATCTGTCAGTCACAAAAGGACAAATACTGTATGAGGCCAACACTGTAAAAGCTCATGAAAAATTTTACACTTGAAAAGAAGCAGTCTTGATGATTACCAGGGTGGGACAGGTGGGGATGGAAAAACACTAAGTCAATAATAGGTAGTGGTAACTCTGGTGAAGGGTAAGACAGTACACAATAGTGAGGAAGCCGGCCCAGCTTGAACAAGACAAAGTCATGGCAGCTTCACCTACACATCCAAACTCTCTGAGGAACCAGATTGCTAGGTTGAGGGCTTGGGAACCATGGTCTCAGAGAGTATACAGTTCAGCTGGCATAACAAACACAGTTTATAAAGAAAATGCTCTACACTGTGCTTTAGTGAGCAGCATCTGGGGTCTTTAAAGCCTGTCAGTTGCTATCTTATATACTCGACTTACCTTACCCTTTCAGGAGCAAAGAAGAATGAAGAAAACTAAAGACACAAGGAAAAGATGAGTCCAAAAGGCCATGCCTGCTACAGCCTCAATCAGACTGAGACCTGTACAACTAGATGGTGCCCAGCTACCACCACTTACTGCTCTAATAGAGATAGCAACAGAGGGTCCCATACGGAGCTGGAGAAAAGTGTAGAAATATTCAAATTCACAAAAAAAAAGAGACCAACTTATTGGCCTGACAGACTGGAGAAGCCTGGAGAGTAGGGCATCAGCACATCATTTTAGCTCAGTAATGAGGGTAGTCCTGAGGTTCGCTCTTCATCCAAAGATTAGACAGTCCCATAAAACAAAATGAAACTAAAAAGGCACACTAGCCCAGCATCGAGGACCAGAAGGCAGGGAGGGACAAGGAAAGTGAAACAGGGAACCCAAAGTTAAGAAGGAAGAGTGTTGACATGTTGTTGAGTTGGTAACCAATGTCCTATAACAGTATGTGTACTAACCATTTAATGAGAAGCTACTTTGCTCTACCATCATCTAAAGTACAATGTAGAAATAAATAAAAGAACTTACATGGAGTACTGTGAGTCCAAGACACCTTCCTATTTTATAAACAAAGGCAAACATCTCTGGATTCAAAGGGAACAACTGAGAGGTGAAATGAAAGATCAAACTCAAACCAGAAGGTTTGTAAGTGGAAGTCTAGAACTCAATCTTCAGTCATGAAGGATCATTTTCTTGCACTCAACAGTCAGAATATAGACAGCTAGCTCTACACAGTCCGGGCAAGATGCGAGTTTATTCCTTTTTGGGAATACCTATAGGTCCAGAGAAAGATCCTGGGTGATGCAAAACAATGTGTTTAGCTGCTAGTCAAACGGTTCATGTTCACCTAGAAGCATACGTCACCAAGAAGAGAGGCATGGAAAGCAATTTCTGAAAAAAAAAAAAAAGAGCATTTTTCAAGGGTAATCAGTTTTGAAGAGTAATCAAGTTTTCTTATGAACATCTGGTGTTTCATGTAGGGCAATGGTGGAAAATAACTCATTATCATTTTTCATACTCTCTTCATTCGTGCATATGGAATAAAACATCCGGTTTTCTAAGGCTCTCTCAAATTGATTTTAATCATTTAGGGAAGCACTAACCTGTCTCCCTCTTCTGTGGTACTATAGGAGTGAGTTTTAATTTGAGTATCATAAACCTTCTCATAAACGTACTGAGCAAAATTACTGTCATAAAACATGTTCCTTCCATTATATACAGTGTTTTATCTACAATTATTTTAATATTTTTCATGACAAAATAGTCAATGACAAAATTTTGAAAGTGTGTATTTGAAAACATTAATTTTCCTTGTTTTTATCATGTAAACCCTGTTGGTATAGTAGTGAAGAGCTACGACTGCTAACCAAAAGATCAACAGTTGAAATCCACCATGTGCTCTGTGGAAACCCTACAGGGAAGTACAAGTCCATCTTATAGGTTCATCATGTGTTTTTATGATATGTGGCATATGATCTTATTATCGATGAAATTACATAGGAAAAGACATCTCAACACCACTCAGAAAGCCCACAAAACTGAATGAATTTTGCATTTAGAAATCAGCTTACTGTTAACTTCTTATGTTTATGCATTTACTCATATGGATTTGACACTGAGCAAGGATTTTTAATAGAACACAACTATATTTCCAGATGTCTTTTGACGTAGAGCATCTGTTTAATTAAAAAAAAATATGTTGCTTACTATATCATTTTTAACTATATTTTTACATTATTTATCATGATGCAATAAAGATGTTTAGCCAAGAGTGGATCTTTAAATATATTTTATTAATTCATTCAAATTGAAAATCACTTTGGAATACATAAAGTCTTGACACTTCATGTAATACAGCTATAAAAAGTGGAAAAATAATATTTGTATTATGGCCGTGATTGTAAAGTCCTTCCTACTGCTTTTTAGACACTTTTTTAGCTTCCTAATATAAGTAACCAAAATAATTAAACCAGAAACTGTATGTGGGAATCTTAAGATTTAATTACTTAGCTCAAGGAAAATGTAAATATAAACTTTATGAGGACAATAATTACCTTAAAGAGTGTGGCATTTTTAAATAATTCCATTAAAACAAGTGGTTTATGAACCACACCTCATTTGCGCTTTTGTGAGCAAGCATACACACCTTAAGCAGTATAAATACGGAAGTGACAAGGACCTCTGAAAAAACAGTCATTCATCTCAGGAAACAAAAATGAAAAACTAAGGACCAGAAAGAACGTCACACCTTCCCTTTATCCAGAGGAAAAGCCATTCATCTTACTTCTAATCCTGGTTAACTTCTCCATCACTAATGGTTTGTACTGTTTAATTACAAATTTAAGATGATACAATCTGCACGAGACTGGACTATTCCAAATTTTAATGCTTAGTTAAAACTAAGTAGACTTTTTTTTTTTAAGTACAAAGGAGTAATAGACTGTATTCTGCCAGAAGCTTGACAAAATATAAGAAATGCCTATTTTAAGACATCAAAAATCATAGAGAGTAGCACTGTAGTATCTGAAAAATAGTATAGTAAAGGAGTGAGGAAAGCCTTTGGCTTGGAGGAAATTTACAGACTATTGTTCAAGGAAGGTAAATCAGAATAGCGCACTTCACTGATTCCTCAGAAAGTTCAAATGGGTGATGGCTTCTATGTATTGCAGAGAACCACAATTATCAAGGTATACAGAGGATGAAACCAAAAGACAAACAAACAGAAAAAAAACACTGCCATCAAATCAGTTTTGACACATGGTCACCCTACAGGTGGAGCAGACTGCCCCATAGAGCTTCCAAGGAGCACATGATGGATTTGAATGGCTGACTTTTTGCTTAGCAACCTTAGCACTTAGCCATAAGAAATGACAGAGACTTTGAAAGAACTGCCTTGTCTTTTTCAAATGAAAATGCCATTTCCTCAATTTTTTGTTCATTTAATTGAGTTTCCTGATTGACAATTGAAAAAGAATTTTCATCCGCTTGGTAGACCAGTTTTTTTGAATATTATTTGCAAATATTTTTATTTTTGTTTTTTAGGACACTCTAGCCCAATGTTGTCTTCCTCAAAGTCAGTAGTAGAATTGCAGTTGCTTTCTTTACATTTCCAACTTTAAATTACCCCCTTTCAACTTTTGGAGATACATATTCCCAATCATTTACATTCATTAAAGTTACTTCCTTAATTTCATAAATCTTATTTTTATTTAGCTGATGGGACTTAAAATTTGAAGAAATGACACATTTGAGTTTAAGAAGAAACTCCAGTGATTTTTGAAAATAATATATCCTTATAATATTGGACAGTAAAATAATTCATCACACTGGAATCTCAAAGTAATTCTCTACACTTTTCAATAACAAATGTAAGTAAGATCTGCTCAGAAAATAGATAGGCTGCTAACACCTGTTATTAGATATGCTCCCAAATTGGTAAACCTGTTGTCTTCCCATCACCCAGTCTCTGAGACTACAGTGGTTCTTACTAGTTGTAAGGGCATTTTTTTCTACCAATTCAACTCCTACAAACTTATCAGAAGACCACTGGAAACTAGAAAGTTGCAAGCGAAGAGCTTGCATCAAGCTCTTAATAACATATCTTCACCCCAAATATCTTCTCACATTGATTGCAGGGGCTCTACTCCATAATGTATTGTGTCTGCTTTCAAATTATTGGAAAGTTGATTTCACTTTCAACTGCTAGACAGTGTGGTATTTTAAAGGAATACTGTTAACATTAAAACATTCCTTAAAATCATTTACACAAAATTCCTTATAAAATATAACCACAAATTAAGGTTTGGGACAACTTTATTTCCATTATTTTATAGAGATTTCATATTGCTTTTGGTATTTCAATGATAGAGCCTTGCTAGTGCAGCAGTTAAGAGCTCAGGCTGCTAACCAAAAGGTTGGCAGTTCAAATACAGCAGCTGCTCTTCGGAAACCCTGAAGGGTGGTTCTACTCTGTCCTGCAGCGTCAATATGAGTTGCAATCGAATAAATGATGACAGGTTTTTGATATTTAAATGATAACACGAAATAGTCATTTTGTTGTTGTTCCACATATATTTACCGTTATTTAAAAACAAATACCAACCCCCTGCCGTTTTACAGTTGAATATTTAGTAAAACAATGAACCCCTCAGGCACAACGCAAAGCCCCACTTTATCTGGCAAGACACTCAACATGCTATAAACTATAATTTCCATTTTATTTTCTTTTAGGTTTGTTTTTCTTCAGGCTTTAAGGATGCAAATCCTTACGTGGGCTTTGGTGGAGTTCGTGGAGCAGCACCTGGAGGTCCCAACCGGGGTGGAGGGGTCCTGTCCTTCCAGGCTCCACGCGCACGCTTCCTGACCACCTTACTGCAAATGGCACAACTCACCCAATAACGCAGTTTCGTGTACAGCTTGGGAAGCACAGGAGCGTTGAAGACACTCGCTTCGGAAATGTCTCTGACTGCTGTGGCTTGTACTGTGTTTCAAATAACGAATTTTTTAAGGGCCTTGTCTTTGGGCAAGCAGCGGGTGCAATTTGTGCAGCGAACAGTTTGCACGTGGCCACGGCCCTTTTGAGCACGACTATTGTTTCCCCTTTTCTTGGTGGTCTTGGAAGCCAGGAACCATGAAAGCGAAACAGTCATTATTTTTTATATGTATTGTTCATGTGTATTTAATTAATGAGTTAAATATCATAGCTGTTGTTAACAGAAGAAACCATTCTGCAACTTGTTGGGAAATGAGCCCTGAACAGGAAAATTAAGAAAGATACCCAGAATGATTTTTCTTTTCACCTAGCAGTATTGTTCTTTTCAGGGTCACCTGTGCCCTTCACGTTGCTCTGTGTAAGAGTTTACAGCCCAGGTTTACATGTTCTAACAGCAGTTCATCAATTACAGCCTTCTTCTTGAAATACTTTCTTCACATGGCTTCTGTGAAAACAATTTTTCCCATTTCACTCATACTTCCCCAGTGTTTCTCTCTTGATTTCTTGTTTTTATCCTAGCATCTAAACTTCAGAGCCTCAACAGCTCTATTTAGACTGCAGACCTTGTTTCTGTTCTATTGTCCCTTTAAGTTCACTCCACATATGTTCTCTCACCCTTGTTCATGACTTTAAACATCACCTAGATAAAAATGACCTCCCCGTGAATATGCTCAACCTGTGGGAACCCCACATCTGCAATCATAAGTCAAGGAATAGCCTCAACAGCTCTATTTAGGTTGAAGATGGTAATCACAAATTTATTGTTTTAAAAACTATTTTATTTTGCTTCCAAAATTTACTTTTACTTTAGTCATCTCAATCCTTGAAGTTTTTGTTTCATTCATTTCTTCCTTTCACACTTTATACTGAATCCCTCAGCAATAATGACTATTGTGTATAAGCATTTTATTTATTGCCCTAATGATTACTACTTAAAACAACACCTGTTATACTTCTGGTTTATGACCTCATGTGCAAACAAGGAACTTGGAATTTGTCACTTATATCCCTACTATAAGAGCAAAAGTTGACTAAACCAAAAACTCTTCAAATAATTGAAGTCTGTAGGCAAACTACTCCCCTTCAAACTGGATCAATCTGCAAAATCACCTAAAGGCTTCTTACAGTTACCTGTTTCTCCTGTTGAATTGATTAATTTCTTCTAAATTATCATATTTGTGGGCATACAGTTACACAAACTATTATGATTTTAATGTCTATGAAATAAATCATTAAAAACTCTTTAAGTTCTGATAATAATTTGTGTCTATCTTCTCTTGGCTAGCCTGGCTAAAAATTTATCAAAAATTAACTCAAAGTTTACACACCTAAATAAAAGATGCAAAAATATACAACTTCTAGAAAATATTGTAAGAGAAAAATTAGGGAATCTTGGGTTCATTGTTGAGTCTTTTGCTACAACACAAAAAACGTGATCCGTGAAAGAAAATGATAAGTTGGACTCTGTCATGAATTGAGTTGTGCCCCCCCCCCCCACCAAATATCTGTAGCCATGTGGCTGGGCCATGATTCCCAATATTTTGTGACTGTCCTCCATTTTGTGATTTTCCTGTGCAGTGTATTAAAGGATTAGAGTGGGACTGTAAATCTCTTCATAGGATTACCTTCCTGCTGCACTGTAAAGGGAGTTTCCTTGGAGTATGGCTTGCTCCACCCTTAATTCTTTCATCCTACAAGAGATAAAAGGAAAAAGAAGCAAGCAGAGAATTGAGAAACTCACAACATGAAGAAAGCAACACCGAGAAGACAGCACGTTCTTTAGAGCTGAGGTTCCTGTGCCAAGATGCTCCCTGGACAAAGATTGATGCAACACCAGACTTTCCTCCAGAGCCAACAAAGGGGAAAGCCTTCCCCTGGAGCAGACACTCTGAATGTGGACTTGTAGACTACCGGACTATGTAAGAATAAACTTGCCTTTGTGAAAACCATTCACTCTGTGGTATTTCTGTTAGAGCAGCACTAGCTGACTAAAACAGAGTCATTAAAATTAAAAATGTCAGCTGTCCAAGATGCCTTTCAGTAGGAGAATGGGTAATGATACTTGATGCAGCCATGAAAGAGAATATTATTCAGAGATGAAAATAGGCTATCACATGACAGTCATGTAGAAACCTTGAATGTATATTTCTATATGAAAAATAGTCATTCTGAAGCTTGGCTTGGCAAAAAGGCTTTATATTGCATGACTAACTATATGGCATTTTGAGAAGGTAAAACTAGATTAAAGATACAGTAAAAATATTAATGGTTTCTAGAGATGTGTGTGAAGTCAGGGAGGTGGATTAAATAGATGGAACTCACAAGATATTTAAGGCACAAAAACTATTATGTATAATGCTGTAATAGTGGATAAATGACATTACACACTTTTCAAAATTCATAAAACTGTACAACACAAGGGATGAAATCCAGTTGCTCATATACAAGTTCAAAGTGAAGATAAAGAAACTGAAAGCAAGTCAGTACGAAAATGTTGAAAACATCACATCTAAATATAGAGTTTATCTCAAGAATGATGTGCTTTTAAATTAGAACATCAATGACTGAAGACCATAAGAACTGTCGGATGACATCAAGCACATCATATGTGAGAAAATTAAGTTGTCATTAAAAAGATGGGAAAGATGGAAAGGTTCAAAATGGATGTCAGAAGAGATGTGAAAATTTCCCTTAAGTAAAACATAGCTAAAATAAGCAAAATCAATGATACAATAAAAGAATGAATATAAGATTTCAATGAACAGATTAAAAAGATAAGATATTATTCAAGACTGTAGGCCAGTATAGCACCATCAACAGAAACTCCATGTCATTCCTTCACAGCTAAGACAAAAAAAATTACTAGCATCAGTCCTTGAACCCAAAGTGTCAAATGATGAGATAAATAGCTAAACAGAGAGCCAGAAAACATCACTGGAATTCACTTAGCACCTAGCCCAACATGGATTTGTGATCTTGGACTCTTGTTGGAAACTGGCAGACAGGGAGCACAGAAAAGCAGCATCACGGGAATCCCAGAAGATCAATCACTTAATAATCAGCAGTACATGTTTTCCCACCTACATCTTTTCCCCACTGCTTTATGTCCAATGACTTCTGGCTAGCTGAGGTGGCTCAGCCAGCTGGAAGCACAGAGTCAGTGATTCCTGGACTAGCATACAGGGAGTAAACTAACGCAGCTTCAGGACAGAGGTCACCCAGTAACCAGCAATATATACCTTCCTAACCTCACCCTTCCCTGCCCCCTTGGATTTCTCTGCTTCCTGTGGGCCACAGCATCTTAGTCAGGAGGAAGTTCCTTGAATTTCACTCTCTTGGATTCACGTTGCTCACAGTGACGAGCTCCTTGCATGTCATTTGTCTTTAAGTAGTGTTGCATTTTTCTGTTTTTCAGAATTTCTTCCGTGCCTCCTGGCACTTCTCACTCCTTTCTCTCAAACACTTCATGTGCCATCATTGTCTCTTCTTGAAAGTCTGTGAAGAGCCACTCAACTGGGGAACCACCCCTCAATCTGTGACACCACAGTAAGGAGTTGCTACGGGCTTTTTTTTTTCCTTTCTTTGTTTTGTTTTGCCTTATTTTGCCTGTTTGTTTTCTTTTTCTTTTTCTGGCTTAGAAATCTCTTCTGTCCAGGCTGTACTGCACAGCTTAGGACCAACATTCACAGCCTGTGCACCTATGTCTGTGGGATCTCTGGGGGGTATTTCTTTCCTTTTAGGGTTTTTTTTCCTTTTTTATGTCTTGTGCTTTCTGTCTTCCCCCGAATACCTGACACTGCTTAATATCTATATCCCTTCTAGCCAGAGTACACTGTGCATCCTGGGGAACACCTCTATGGTCTTCATGGTAGCACTGGTGGGACACCTAGGGCACCATTCTGCTTTCTTTTCTGAATTATTTTCCAAATTTTACCTAGTTTTTCTTTTCTTTTCCAATGCTTTTCTCCATTTCTCAGTTTTCTCACCTCTCTACTCCAATGGCAAGACCCCTTAGCACTCTTTTTGTGTTTTTGTTTTAGCCTCCTTGTTCTCTCTCCCTCCTCTCCTTTTTCCCATATCCATCTTAGCTCCACTTATCACTACCTCCCCCACTTCTGTGCATATCTGCACCGTTCACTGAGCATCACATCTCTGAGCAGCACAGGCATGACCTACCGGAACCTGCCCTGCGCTGAATCCTACCCTCTTGGCTGTTGGTCCTAGTACATGCTACAGAGAACAAAACAAATCCCCTCCCCATCAACTGAGCCTGTCCTACTGCACTATAACTGAGTGCCTGGCATGGCTTATTGGACAAAGAGTTAAAAATATTGTGGCTATAGACCATCAAATAAAAAAGAATCTTCAGCCCTCCTGCTCTGACATAACCAAGTATTTATTTATTTATTTTAAAAGCAGGATGAAAGAAACAGATCTGCATTAAACAGAAAATAATAACTAAATGTCCCACAGACAGTAGACAATTCCAAAACATATTTTAAAAAATAGGACAGAAGAGTTAGAGCAGGCATCCAAAATAAAATACAAGATTACTTTCCAGTAGAAGTAAAGGCACTAGAATTACCTCACAGAAATTCATGTCTCTACTATTCACAGCCATCCATAAGTTGAAGCAAAGGCAGACAAAGATGAGGAAAAAACAGACAAATTCACAGAATAATTCAGGAAAATAATACATAGACAAAATATCAAAATAAATTCACAACTAGAAATCACACAAAAACAGCAATTAGATATGCAAAAGATAAAGAATATTTCAGAAATGAGCAATGTCATAGAAGGGCTGAGGAGGTTTGAAATGATAGAAGATAAAATCAGCAAAATTGAAAACAAAACACCTGAGTACAACTCTGAAGAAAAATCAGAAAAAAAAGAACAAAGCAAACTTTGAGGACTATGTGGGGTACAATGAAGACTGATGAAAACTAAAGATACAAGGGAAAGATTAGTTCAAAGGGCTAATGGACCATATCTCAACTGCCCTTTACAGACTAAACTCAGTACAACTAGATGGTACCCAGTTACCACCACAGACTACTCTGACAGGAATCACAACAGAAGATCCCTAACAGAGCTGGACAAAAATGTAGGAAAAAAAATTCTAATGCAAAAGGAAAGACCAGGCTTGGTAGCCTGACAGAGATTGGAAATACCCTGAGAGTATGGTCCCCAGGTACCCTGTCAGCTCAGTAACGGATTAACTCCTGATTCACCCTTCAGGCAAAGTTTGGAAAGGCCCAGGAAACAGTAAGGGACTAAAACAGATGTTTATCTGTGTTGATCAGCCAAGTGAAGGCATTTGACTGCATAGATTATAATAAAGTATGGATCACACTGTAAAGAAAAGAAATACCGAACATCATTTCATTACACTCCTGTGGAACCTGTACATGAATCAAGAGGCAGTCATTCAGACAAAACTAGGCAATGCTGTGTGGCTTAAAGCTGGAAAAGGTGCTGGACTATATGAAGAAAAATGTAGCATCAGGGTTGGAGGAGAATTCACTACCCATGTGAGATATAGAGATGATACAACCTTGCTTTTGAAAATGGAGTGGACCTGGAGCACTTACCAATGAAGGTTCAACCTTCAACATGGATTACACCTGAACGTAAAGAAAACAAGAAGTCTTACACTGGAACAATAAGCAATTGATAAATAGTGAGGAAAAAAAAAGAGTTATCAAAGATTTTGTTCTTAGATCTACAATCAACGCTAGTGGGAGGAGCAGTAAACAAATCAAACAACGTACTGCGCTAGGCGAATCTGCTACAAAAGTGCTCTTCAAAATGTTAAAAAGCATAGATGTCACTTGGAGGACTAAGATGTTCCTGATTCAAGCTATGGTGTTTTCAGCTGCTTCATAATCATACAGAATCTGAGCTACTGGAAAGGAATACTGAAGAAAGATGAATACATTCGAATTATGATGTTATTGAAGAACATTAAATATACCACAGCAGCACAGTGTTTAAGTGCTCAGCTACTAACCCAAAATTCAGCAATTCAAATTCACCAGACACTACTTGAAAACCCTACGGGATAGTTCTACTGTGTCTTGTAGACTCACTGTGTGCTGGGATCAACTAAACACAAAACGTTTACCAAAAGAAAGCGTGAATACACCTCTAACTAAATATAGTCAGAAAGCTGTTTAGAACAAAATAAAGATGAGACTTTGTTTCATTTAATTTGTATTGCCATTATCACTGAAAAAAGGCATGAGTAGCAAAGCAGAAAATCAATAAAAAGAGGAGACTCTCAATGAAATGGACTGAGAGAACACCTGAAAAAATGGAATCAAATGTTGTAAAATTGTGAAGACGGTGAAGAACCTGTAAAGATTTTGTACTGTTATACACTGGCTGACTATGAGTAAAACTGACTCAAAGGCACCTAATAACAAGAACAGCATCTTTCCAACTTTGCCTTCAACTTCTCATCTTGCTGTTTCTCCAAATGTAATGATAATCCTTTAAGAACTTTTCTCTTCCCAGCAGCTCTGTATGTAACACTTCTTTTTCCTTGTAGCTGCCCGTGTGAACTTCTCACTCCTTCAGCTCTACACGCCTACTGTTGTTATTGTTAGCTACCATCGAGCTGACTGTGACTGACAGAGATCCTAGGTACAGCAGACTGAAACACTGCCTTATTCTGCACCATCCCACAACTGCTATTATGAGCCCATTGTTGTAGCCACTGGGTCAAACCATCTCACTGACAGTCTTAGAGCCTTCTTTTTTCACTGACCCTCTACTTTACCAAGCAAGATGTCCTTCTCCAGGAATTAGTCCTTCCAGATAGCATGTCCAAATTACATGAAATGAAGTATAGACTTCCTTGCTTCTAAGGAGTATTCTGGATGTACTTCTTCTAAGATTTATGCACTGTTCTTGCAGTCCACAGTATACTCAATATTCCTTGCCAAACCATAATTCAAAGGTCATTTCATTACATTTTATCAGTGATGTCTTCTTTGGTCCTTTTGTTAATGATTGACCTTCACAGTCCTTGTCTATGCTTTGTTTTTCCCTGTAGCACTACTTCCATTTACAAATGATACGTTTTGTGTCTCTCTCTGTCTTCACCATCTATTTCCTCTCATTAGAATATGTGCTACATAACCATAAGAAACTTAAGAGTTATTTATTTCTAAGTTTACATCACTTTAACAAGTGACTGGAAACCATAGTCATGGATGAATACATTTATTAATCTTTCAATCCAAAGCCTGGTCTTTGGCTATGGAATGAGCTCTATAGGCTCATCACATGACTGTCTCACTTTCAGAGCAGTCACACCTTAGATCTTTTATGTTTTACTACTGCAAACAGGGTTTCTGTCCAATACATTCACATAAAGTTTTTATCTATTCTAAGTAGTTACAATTTAGAGTCTACACATTCAAATATAGTGTTGGAAAACCAAGACATATACTAACTGAAGGATATAATTTTCATTCAAAGATAAATTTGTTAAATTCCACAATTAAATAAACTACATCTCAACTGATCATTATTTTGAGACAGAACACGTATGTTTTTGTTGATTTTAAAAAAAAAAAATGATTAAAATTATTTGCAGCGCCTATGTTGATCTATAGAAACCCTGGTGTCATAGTGTTTAAGTAACATTGTTGCTAACCAAAAAGTTAGCTGTGAAAATCCACCAGGCACTCCATGGAAACTCTATGGGGCAGTTCTACTCTGCCCTACAGCGTAGCTATGAGTTGGAATAGACTTCATCATAGGGGGTTTGGTTTGTTTTAGGGTTTTATATTGATCTACGGTTCAAGTTTTACAAGACATAAAGGAAACCAAATGTAACTGAAGTCTTACAGAATACTTAAGAACAAACAGTAAATAACAATTATCAGTAAGTTAGTGGGAATAAACAATTTTTCCTGGAAACACCTGAAATTGTAAATTGTTAACTTTTACTCTAATTTATGCAAAATACTAAAAAAATTCCAACAGCAGAAGAAAAATATGTAGTAAGAAAAATAACTAGATAACACAAATAAACAGTATCATCTAGTTTCACATGTATTCTCTGTAGTACTAAAAACTACAGATTAAAAGACAATGAATATTTTTCACTTGCATTCATGAAATTTATATCTCAACAACTGCAACATTCAATAAACATACATGTGAATACTACAGTGTGAAATTTGTTCCGACCACTCAAAAAATATTTTAATTTTCATCTCCTCTAAGATGTATTCCCAAATCTTTGTTCAAGAGAACACAGTGTGGTCCCACTTAAATATACACATCTTCTGCCAACCACTGCTTCTCAACAATTAACAGCAGACAAAAAAGTGAGCACAAAAAGCGCAATTCTAAATGAGGTGGGTTGGCACAGCTGCTAGAGCAATGGGGTCAAACATAACAGTGACGGCAGATAGTACAGAATGAGGTACCTTTTTGTTTGAGATATCGGGGTTACCTGTTAAATTGAAAATTGCGTGATTTCATAAGCCTGAGCTGGGACCTAAGATTCTCCACTTTTAATAATCTTCCATGTGATGATGAGGAATAATGTTTTGTTGTTGTTGATGTTGATTGTACTAAATAGCAAGCATACAAAGAAATGATAGCTAAATGTGTAAATGAATTTTAAAAGGATGGCAGAGGGCTGAAAATGAGATACATATTTTTAGTGCCTTAAAAGAAACAAAGTTCAAAGCTATGGGTAAAATATATTCGATTCCGCTGATGTCTAGATCCTTATAAAGACGGTGGCTAAATGGGATAGGATATTCAGATTGTCAGTCTGAAAGTACTCAACATGAGAGCCTGGAGCCAGCACTAGAGTTTACAGTCAGTAATCAAGGTGAGATACCTCAACTCATGGCTAAAAGTAAAAAGCCTGTTTCCATCAATTCTAATTTATGGTGACCTCAGATGTCACAGAGTAGAACTGCTTCACCGAGTTTTCTCGGCTGTAATCTTTATTAAAGCAGTTCTACAAGCCTATCTTCCACAGAGCTATTAGAATAATTTGAACGGCCAAACTTCATGTTAGCAGCTAATTGCAAACTATGTCACACAGGTTTCCTCTACTCATAATGGGCTGAAAAGTAAAGGCTGCTAGCATTAGGCCAGATGCGCTGACTTTAGAACAAATTGTGGGAGTCTGGATAGTGGAAGACAAATAGGCAGCTTTGTAAATAGTTGCTGAACCAGTTCTCCTTTTAGGTCAATAGATTAATTTGTAGCCCAAATAACACTGCTAAACAAGATCAACAACCTGGATTATAACATGGATTAGAACTGAAGCCCAGGACCGGGAAGAGAGAACATAAAACTAGAAAAAAGGGGAAAAAGATAGGAAAACAATAGCTAAAGGAACAAAATAAAGGCTAACAAAAAATCACTACCACTGAACCAGAAAGAACTGTGAAATCCATATAAAGAAATGTAAGATCTAACGCTAACAGAGACTTCTCTTTAAAAAATCAGACTATTATTTACCTCAAATAATTGTTCTCAGCTTTTAAACAGAATGTAATTGAGAACCTTAAGTAGAAAGGATGGAATTGAAAAAGCAATAAAGTTGATTCAAAATTATTAATATTTCATTATTTTCAAGTGATGTGTGTACTTGTGTACATAAACAGATGCATACACACGATTTATGATGTGTGTGTCTTTGTTTATGCACCTACACAGACATATGCATATATATGTGATACGTTGAAATATTTAGGGGAAAAATACAAAGTGACTCTTCTTTTCTAAATAAGTCAGCATAAATAAAATAAATGAATGAAATAAATAAAATAAAATAAACAATGATTTTATTAAATTTAAGAAATGTAATAATATTTAATAACATTAAATATGCTAAGCATATTCGAATTTCAAAAATTGTTCTTAAAATGTGTTTTGTGTCTTCTTTTTCATTAAACACATAATTAGGCCTACTGTGTTTCTTTCTGTTGTTGCTGTTGCTGTTAGGTGCCATTGAGTGAGTTCCAACTCGCAGCAACCCTCTATACAACAGAAGGAAACATCGCCGTGTCTTGTGCTGTGTCTGCAATCATTTTTCTGCTTAAGCCTATTGTTGTGGCCATTGGGTCAATCTGTCTTGTCAAGGGTCTCCCTCTTTTTTCTCACCCTCCACGCTACCAAGCATGATGTCCTATCCTAGGGAAAGATCCTCCCTGACAACATTTCTAACGTATGTAAGATGTCATCTTTGCTTATAAGGAGCACTCTGGCTGTACTTCTTCCAGAACAGATCTGTTTGTTCTTTTGGTGGTCCATGGTCCATTCAACATTCTTCTCCAACACCACAATTCAAAGGCATCAATTCTTCTATCTTCTTTTTTCATTGTCCAGCTTTTTCACGTATATGAGGTAATTGAAAATACCACAGCTTGTGTCAGGTACACCTTAGTCTTCAAGATGACATCTTTACTTTTCAAAATGTTAAAGAGATCCTTTACAGCAGATTTTCCCAATGCAATGTATCATTTGATTTCTTGACTGCTGTTCCATTGGTATTGATTTTAGACCCAAGTAAAATGAAATCCTTGACAATCTCAATCTTTTCTCTGTTTATGGTGATGTTGCTTACTGGTCCAGTTGTGAGGATTTTTGTTTTATTGATGCTGAGTTGCAGTCCACACTGAAGACTGTGGTTCTTGATCTTCATCAGTAAGTATTGATGAAGTGTTCTTCACTTTCAGCAAGTAAAGTGGTCTTGTGTTCATAAGGTAGGTTGTTAATGAGTTGTCCTCCAATCCTGATGCCTAGTTCTTCTTCGTATAATCCAGCTTCTTGGATTATTTGCTCAGCATACAGATTGAAAAGGTGTGGTGAAAGGATATAACCCTGCTGTACACCTTTTCTAACTTTAAACCATGCAGTGTCCCCATGCTCTGTGTCTATAACTACCTCTTGATCCATATACAGATTCTTCAGGAGCACAATTAAGTATTCTGGAACTCCATTTTATGCCTTTGCTATTATTTAATTTTAATTTCTTTTAATCCAGAATCATGATTTCCTCCCATCTTTTGTAAAACAACAGAATATTTTGTAAAGTTATGTACACTGACTTGTGAAATGTTCCATTTTCTGAGTTAACTGCTGTCTGGAAGGCTTATCTAAAAATTCAATTTGACTCAGATAAAATATTCTTCAATAATATTAAGTGACACTCTATAGTTTATACTGTAACACATAAGCAGATGTGTGAGGTTTACCACAATTATTTTTGAACTAGTATGCAATTTGCAAGAACGTATTACATGATAATTCAGAACAATAGAAATACTTTCTTTCCCAGTATACTATATCAAATAATGTTACTATCCTGACTTATCTCTTGCCTAATACACATCCATTGAAAATGACAAGGAAATCATTTGTTAAATCTAATCTTCCTTCAATACTCATTATTTGGGATTTTCATATAAAACAGAGTATTTGTTCATCATATTTGATGATAAAAATCTCTGCTAAAACCAGAGGACTTTCTTAATTTTTTTCTTTGAATTAGCAAGTTACTGCAAAGTGTTGGCAGAGGAGTCAACTGAAACAGAAGTAAATCCAATGGTAACTCCTTACTTTATTTGATCCTCACAACTGATCCATGAATTTTCATTTATTCAGTGTTTGCAATAAATTAAAATCATTAATGTTAACGTTCACATTATCTTAAGTTTGGTTATTGGACTCAAATCTATTTTTTGTTATTGCTTTTTTTCACTTCTTTGTTTTTTGGTATTACAATACGTCCACATATTCCACTGAATTTTTCTGCATTAGCCCAAGAATCAATCTTTTTTTTTTCCTAAATAACCCTAAAATTTTACTGGAGTATGATATTCTAAAAATCATGATATGGCATTAAAATGAGAAAAATGAAACTCACCGCCGATGAGTCAGGTCTGACTCATAGCAGCCCTATATGTATGGCATTAGCCAAGTAGCCAAGTGCCGTCGAGTTACGTGTGCTCATTTCAGTGAAGATATCACTACTTCTTGCCTGTGTTTTCATAAGTGCAATGAGGTAATACATTTCTTTAAAAAAGAAAAAGTTGGCATGGACTTTTTGTGCTTAGGTAGACAATTGGTTCTGAAAATATTTAAGCTTATATTTTTATTTTTCGTCTCTTACATAGAAAATAATTTATTCTTTTGAGCTATTATATGTTAATGAACATTAAAAAGGAACAGAATGGATCAAAATCATGAAGTGTACTCTCCATGTCATTAGCCCACTGAATAATGAATAAACACAACACAGACTAAGATTCCAGAACTTTAGACAGTAACTGAGTTGTTGGAGAGTCTAGGTGAATCTTGAAGTGGAGGAGAAGAGTGTTTGAGCCACAGTGGCTGAGAAAAACTACCTGTTAATATCTGGAGCGCAGACTCATTGCATTCATTTTAGGACATGGACAAGTAACACCCAAACCAGGAATACAGAAAAGGAGCAAATCTGAGGAAGGTATTTTAGTTGCTACAGATGGTTCATGGGAATTCATGATCTGTACAATCAGAAGAGGGCCAATGGAGACCACGGTGCTGCAAGAGAGTGCTGTTGCATGCTGCTGTGGTCAGAGAGAGGTGACGTTAGGACCAAGAGGAACTGCAAGGACAGCAGAATGAGGGAAAAAGTTTGGACAGACAGATAACACAAAGAGGAACAGCTATTTCTCTTCCTACAACAGAACGCAATGTGAGAGCTTCTGCAGAGGTATTCATGGGGGAAAGAGTTACTGAAATCCTACTTTCACCACTGAAGTTGAGCCCTGATTGAGGCTTATGTCACTTCTGCAACCAGCTAATCTCTTCCCCCCTTGACACACACACATATGTAGTAAACATCAGAAATCAAACATCCAGAACTTTTGATTCAACAGTGGAAAAAAGCCTGCAAATTAGACTTTCATTTAGGTGTTCTCAGAAAGAGACACTAAATGGTTTGTTGCTGGATCAATTCTGACTCTCATAGAGACAGAGTAGGGTGGAACAGAGATGCACTAAGCGGTCGCCATGGCTGTGAGTCTTTGCAGAGACAGGTTACCTCATTGTTTACTCACAGAACAGTGGTTGGTATGGGCTCTTGCCTTTTAGTTGGCAGTTAGGCACCTAACCTATGTGCCACAAAGGCACACAATCACAATATCTTCCCACACAAACCAGAATACAAAATTAAAATTTAAATTAAATTAAAAATGGCTCAAGTTCAACAAAAATCACAAAATCACAAGAATAAAAGGACCAATCAAAAGGAAACATGAAGAAGAGTAAATCTCTATTGTGGAGGCCAGATTAATGGAAAGAATTGATGCTTTTCAGAGTATGAAGCTAATATGTTCAAGGAAATCAAAAAGCTCACAGAAAGCACACTAGCAGTGTTAAGAAACAAATGAAGGAGCAAAATCAGAGATTCAACGAGAAAACCATAAGCAAGTGAAGAATAAGGAAACTGAATTAGAAAAAGCAAGGAAAACCATTTTACAATAGAGTAAAACAAAAGACAAGATAAATGAAAATGAAGGCAAAATGACAATGCAGGAAAGCAAACAAGCCCAAAGGAAAGACAGGATTCAATTAAGAAATCTAACACAGGAATTCTTGGAGTCCCAGAGCACAGTAATAACAATAATGCAGAGAAACAATTTTCCAAGTGAAAATGAAATAGAATTTCTCATTCCTGAAGAGAAAACTAATTCTGCAAATATAGGAAACTACATGAACACTGGTGGTATAGTAGCTGTGCTAATTAGAAGAAACAAGAAGATGAACTCTGTGCCATATCCTAGTAAAATTCTTGAAACCAAAGAAAAGGAGAGACTTTTGAAAGAAGCCAAGGAAAAAGATAATATAATGCAACAAGCATCTTTTAGAGAAATCAGTGAAGATTTCTCTCCAGAAACTTGAGAGGGCAGAAGACAAGACAGCTAAAAAGATAAACTACTGGAAGAAAAAAAGTACCAACCAAGAATTCTTTACCTAGTAAAATGTTCATTCAAAAAGGAAGAAAAATCAAGACATTCCCAAATAAACAGAAGCTCTGGGAATTTACTGCTACAGAATCAGTTTTGCTAGTACTACTCAGCGAGTACTCCAAATAGAGAAGTAAAAACATTAAATAAATGCTTATATCTATGTAAGGGAAAGAGTCCTAGTAGTGTAGGGCTTAAGATCTTGGATGCTGATCAAAAGATCTGCAGTGCAAATCCACCAGCTGCTCAGTGAAAATTCTATGGGGCAATTCTACTCTGTCTTATGGGGCCGGTATAAGTGAGAATTGACTCAGTAGCAACGGGTTTGTTTTTAAAACACAGGGAAAATAAATTAAAAAAGAGGATGAGAGATCTTCAATAAAACACTATAATACAATCATGAGGACCAGGTATATCATATATTTAAAGAATGAATTCTTTAATGAGATCCTGCACACAACATAAAGTCATATTTGTAAGAAATAAGCACAAAATAAATTTACAGAATATCAATTGTATGTTGATGTTACTGGGAGCCCATCAATAGAAATGGGGGACACAGGAGCATATCGGGAGTAGGTTTATTATGTTAAACTTTTATGTTCACTGCTGTTCATATGTTAAATGCTGTTGCAATTTTAAGTTGTGTAATATGTATGGTAACCACTAAGAAATCATTGAGAATAAAACTCAGGAGAAAAGACAAAATCAAAAAGATTCATTAGCAGAAAATAACTAAATACAAACAAAAAACAGAAAAATCATAATAAAAAATATATATAAACACTCAAAAAACAAATAGCAAAATGAATGGGATGGAAAATTTGTTTTCAGTAACAGTGTTAAAAGTAAGTGATCTAAATACTTTATGCAAAGGGCAGAAAGCAGCAGAACAGATTTAAAAGAAAAAAGGAAAACATTCCTTGTGTTGTCTACAACAAACCTTAGAAATCTGGACACAAACTGACTGAAAATAAAAGGGTGGAGGAAAGCATTCCATACAACTTGTAAATAAAAAAGCTCAGAGGTTGTCATAGTGAAATCACGCAAAAAAGACTTTAAATCAAAAATCCATTACAAAAGATAAAGAAATATACTGCATCATAATGAAGGAGTCAATTCACCAAAAAGATGTAAAAAGACATATACATTTGCCTAACAGCAGTGCTCCAAAGTATATAAAACAAATAACAGCTAATACAAAAGGAGAAATAGACAATTTCACAGCAAAGTGGGGACTTAAATATACCACTTTCAATCATACATAGACTGTCTAAAAGTATCAGTAAGGACATGGAGAATTTAAATAAAACCATAGGACAACTGAATCAAATGGCTGTATAAAGAACACTCCACTCAGCATCAAAATAATACATATTTTCCTCCAGTGCACATGGATTACTTTCTAGAACAGACCATATGCTAGGACACAAAACAAATTCAACTAATTTTAAAAGACTGAAATCATGCAACGCATATTTCTCTGACTATACTGGTATGAAGGTAGGAACCAGTAACAGCAAAAATAAGGGGAAACAAAGAAGGAATTAAACAATAAAATACTAAAAACTATTGGATTATGGAAGAAATAAAAAATGAAATAAAATAATTCTAGAATCAAGTGAAAGCTAAATTACAACATATCAATACCTTTGGGACACAGAAAAAGCAGTACTCAGAGGGAAATTCATAACAATAAATGTTTACAAAAAAAGAAGATCCAAAATCATTAGCTTAAACTAACGACTGAAACAAAAAGAAAAAGGAAAGAAAAAGAAGACAAAAGCTAACAGATAAAAGGAAATAATAAAGATCAGGATATAAATAAATTAAACAGAAAAACAGTAGAAAGAACCAACAAGTCCAAAAGTTGGTTCATTGAAAGGATCAGTAAAATAGACAAAAAACTGGCTAGAGTAGCAAAAGGGATGGGGGAAGCTAAGAGGCAAGAAATCAAATTAGGCAACAAAATTGATGCTATTAAAACTGACCCAACAGAGATAATGATGATGGCTAATGTTAGAGACTGAATTATGCTTCCCCCAAAAATGTGTGGAGAAACTTGGCTAGGTTTTACACAACATTCCTGTATGCTGTAAACCCTGGCTCTGTGATACTAATGGGGGAGGATGGACAGCAGTTGTGTTGTTGCGGCAGGACTCAGCGTGTAAGATTGCACTGTGCCCCAAAGTAATCTCTAGGGACGTAAAGAAAAGGGAAGGAAGCAGAGAGTTGGGGACTTCATGCCACAAAGAAGCAGAAGCAGTGCCAAGAGCAGAGTGCATTTTTTGGAAAGGAACCAGGGTCCCTGTGCTGCAAAATCTCCCAATCCAGGGGACTACTGACAAAAAGGACCTTCCACCATAGCCAACAGAGAAAGCCTTTCCCTGGAACTGACACTCTGAGTTTGGACTTCTAGCCTACTGGATTGTGACAAAATAAATATCTCTTTTTAAAGCTGATGACTTGCAGTACTTCTATTATAGCAGCACTAGATGACTAAGACAAGTAATTACTATGAAAAATTGTACTCCAGTTAAATGGAAAAGTTCCTAAAAACACACAACCAGCCCAAGTTAACAAAGTAGAAAACATGAACAGACCCATTGCAAAGAAAAGTCAAAAAAAAAAAAAAAACTGTCCCCAAGCAGGAAAACCCTGGACTTGATGGATTTACTAGAGATTTCTACTAAACATTTAGAGAAGAGTTGACACTCGTCCTTCTCAATCTCTTCAAAGACAAAGAAAAGGGAAGAACACTGCCTAACTTTTTATATGAAGACGGCAGAATGAATCAGGCAAAGACATCACAAACAAATTACAGACCAATATTCCTAATGAGGATTCATATAGGCATAGCAGTTAAGATCTTGGCTGCTAACCAACAGGTTAATGTTTCAAATCTACTAGCACTCCTTGAAAATCTTATAAGAATCCTATTAAGTTCTTTAGGATTGCCATGAATCAGAATCAATTCAACAGCAAAAGATGTGGTTTTCATTTGATTTATCCCTTATGAACATACATGCAAATTTTTTTTCAATCACATTCTAGCCCACAGACTTCAGTAACATACATAAAAAATCATATACTGTGATCAAAATAAATTCATACCAGAATTACAGGAGAGGTTTTCAGTATTACAAAATCTACTGATGTAATCTATTGTATAAGAAAAACTAAAGGAAAATAACCACTTGATCACATTGATTGATGCAGAAAAGCATTTGATAAAATTAAGCACTGTTTCCTGATAAAAATTGTTGGCAAAACAGGAATACAAGGGAAGTTTATCACTATCATTGAGGGTATACATACAAAACCAACAACAAACATTACACTTAGTGGAGAAAAGCTAAGAACTTTCCCATTGAGAATGGAAATGAGATAAGAAAGCCTATTGTTACAATTCTAATTCAACATTGTCCAAGCCCTGGTCAAGCAGTGGTTGAGAGCTATGATTGTCAACCAAAAGGTCAGCAATTTGAATCCACTGGTCACACCTTGGAAATCTTATAGGACAGTTCTGCTCTGTTATATAGGTCATTATGAGTCAGAATCAACTCAACAGCAATGAGTTATTTTTAATTTTTATTGTTGTTGTATTTGGCATAGTTGTGGAAGTCCTAGCTAGAGCAATAAGACAAGCAGCAGAGGCGAGGTGGAGCCAAAATGGCAGACTTGACATACGTCTCCTTAATTCCCTTTGAAAACTAAGGCCTGAAATGATAAATTAATAGAACATTCTGGACACTGAGTAAGCCCTAGGACATGGCATAGGGTTGTCAGAACGGACTACATGCCACTGAATGGGAAACTTCCTGTCACTGAGCCACTCCTGCTGACTTTCTGCTTGGGCAGACTGCAGGTACTGGTGCTCTTAATTTTTTTTTTTTTCCTTTTTGTTGGCTAGGAGGCAAGGAATGGGCATGAGCTGGCAGATACACTGAGCTTCAGTGCCTAAGTGAACAGTGTGTGGTGCATCAGAGAGACATTATGTGAAACAGCCAGGTTTTGAGAAAATGGTAGCAGACTGAGGGCACCACAGTCTCTCCATTGTCTTATTTTTGAGCTCCATCATAGATTCGGCTGTTTCACAATGGGAATGGCAGATTGACTGGGATGTCACCTTGGTTGGCTGGGAGGTAAAATCACAAAACTAGAGGCCTCAGTGAGGGCTAATTTCTAGGCTGGGAGGTAGTACCAGTCCAGGGAACACTTTTCCAGCAAAAACGCTGTGTTCAGCATGGTGTAGCCATACAGATAGGGCCCAGCAGAGGATGACAGCAGAGCTGTAGCTCCTACCTACTCTGAACTATGTCATAGCATCTGAGGATAACTGAAGAGGTGCTTCCCAGCTGGAAGGCAGGGTCTGCCACACCTGACGGCCTGACTGATTTTGGCAGCAATCGAATACCTTCTAGCTTTTTAAAATAAGACTCCCTAGTGAAATAACTGCTGAGTGGTCTGACAGCATCTCTTCCAGCCTTCTCAAGCCACCCTTTGAAATCTTTTGTTCAGCAATTTTACTTCAGCATTTTCTTATTTTATTTCAGCAACTCAACATTCAATAGCAACTTTAAAAATCTCTTCTGATATCCGTTTAGGTTGTCTCTTTCTGTCTTGTCTTTCTAATGACTTCTTCCTTTCTTCATGTATTATGTCCTTGATGGTTATTAGTGTTTAGCACATTAAATTTATTGTTGAAATGGTCTCCAAATTGAGGTGGGATATACTCAATGTTGTATATTGACTTCCATGGACTTATTCTAATTGTCTTCTGTTTCAACTTGAACTTCCATGTAAGTAAATGATTGTCTGGTCTGTAACTGGCCCTTGGCCTTGTTCTGACTGATGTTACTGAGCTTCTCCATCATCTCTTTCCACAAATGTGTTTGATTTGAATACACTGTATTTCATCTGGCAAGGTGTTAAATGTATACACAGTCTCCATTTATGTTGGTGAAGAAAGCTATTTGCAAGGAAGAAGACATTGGTCTCACAAAATTTTGTCAAGTGTTCTCTGGCATTGTTTCTATCACCAAGGCCATATTTTCCAATTATAGATCCTTTGTCTCCAAATTTTACATTCCCTGCAATAATTATCAGTACTTACTGACTGCATGTTTTACCAGTTTTAAACTGCAACATTGGCAAAATAATCCTCAGTTTCTTCATCTTTGGCCTTAGTGATTGGTGTATAAATTTGAATAATATGAGATCTGACAACTAAATCCATGAACTTGCTACCGTGTGCGTACATTGGCAGCACTGTACAAGCAACTCAGTAAGGTTTCATAACTCTGGTATATCAGTGTCTCACAGGTGTGTTCGTGTTGACGTGTGGCAGTGTCTTACTGCATGACATTCATTATTGCTGTTATGGGTTTTTGTGTGCCATTGTAAGAATGTCAGAGCTTGCATTAGAGCAATGAACAAACGTTAAACTTCTTACCAAACTTGGCAAGAGGAAATGTTAGTCCAAGTACACGAGGATAACGGCTTGTGAAAAACAGCAGTGGACAAATGGATTACATGTTTTTTTGAAGGGGGAGAAAGCACTGGTAAACAGAGGTCAGGACAGCCAGTAATGAGCAGAACTGATGAAAATACTGTAAAAATTCATCAGATCATGTGTCGAAATTGTTGGCTGACTGTAAGGAGCCTAGCAGAGCAAGTATACACTGGTGGGGCAGCAGTTAGTAAAATCTTAACTGAAAATATTAGTGCAAGAAAAATGTGGGCAAAAATTCTCCCAAATCAGCTCACTGATGAATAAAACCCAAATTTGCCAAGACCTCTTGGAGGGGCAAAGTTATATTTCAGGCTGTGTTATCACTGGTGATGAAACATGGATGTTCCAATAAGATCCGAAAACAAAGTATCAAAATGCACATGGAAGTCAGCCAATTCTCCATGACCGAAAAGTTCCCTCAGTCCAAATCAAGAGTCACAATGCTGTTGCTAAACTTTTTTGATATCAGAGGGATTGTTCATTGTGAATTTTTACTAACTGACAAACAGTTAACCGGTTTACTACTTGAAAGTGCTGAAAAGGCCATGTGTAAAAGTTAGATGAAAATGACCTGAATTTGTCACCAACTCATGATGCTCATCACCGCAATGCACCAGCCCACACGGCACTGTCTGTGAGGGAGTGTTTAGCCAGTAAACAAACAACTATATTGGAACACCCTACCTGCTTACCTGATCTGACCCCCCAGTGACTTATTCCTTTACACAAAGATAAAGGAAACATTGAAAAGAAGACATTCTGATGACATTCAGGACATCAAGGGTAATACAACAGCTTTGATGGCCATTCCAGAAAAAGAGTACTAAATTTGCTTTGAAGGGTGGGCTAGGCATAGGCATCAGTGCATAGCTTCCCAAGAGGATTACTTGGAAGGTGATCCTTGTGATATTCAGTAATGAGGCTTCTAGTACTTGTTCTAGGGTGAGTTTGGGAACATAATTGGCAGTCCTGTCTCTGTACATGTTTTCTATTTATATGAATAGAAATGTACATGTGTACATACTTGCGTGAAAAAGACAGAACAAGACTGAAAACAATACGAACATCTTTATTGATTTAGAAACAACAAAATGCAGAGCTGAAAAAATGAAACAACAGAATAATTGTTAGGTATTTTGTAAATTTATATTAAGGAAGAATTTGTAGATTAGAAAAAAAATCTAATATTTAGTTCTTAAAAAACAAGCATTAAATTTATATACTAAGCTATCTTATTGATAGAGAAGGGAAAATATACCATGCATACAGTAAGTAGAAAAATAAACAAACAAACAAAAAATGACTGCTATCCAGTTGAATATGACTCATCGCAATCCCATAAGACAAAGTAGAACTGCCCCATAAAGTTTCCAAGTAGCCCCTGGCAGATTTGAACTGTTGACTTTTTAGTTAACAGCCATAGCACTTAACCACTATGTGACCAGGGTTTCTAGAACCATAAAGGAAGTATATGTATTACATTTATTAATTTGAGTATTTTAATAAATGCATACTTCTTTAAGAAAATATGGTAACGTTGAGTCTGTGGAAGCTGTAAACTCACACTATTCACTTGTTATGACAGTCAAAGGAAAAATTATCAAAGTGTTGCCCCTTCCGAAACAAGTAGGGCCAGATAATTTCACTTTTGAATTATATCAAACAAACAAGATGCAGTGTTTGACAAAGCTATTTAAATTGACACAGACCATACAGACCTCAAGCTTTTATATAAAGTCAGGATAAGACAGATAGTAACATCTGATAAAGTACATAAAGGCAAATGACATAAAACTCTCATTTTGAATCTTGAAGCAAAAAGCTTCAACGAATTCCAGCACAATGTAGCAGTGCATTAATAGCAAAGCTTTCTTTTCTTTTTAACAGTTGTGGTTTATTGTAGGAATTAAGGCATATTTTAATATTCGAAATTCCATTCATATAATGTATTAATTGCTTCAAAGATAAAAAACGGATCTTTTTAATATTGACTTTCAACTTAACATTGGTTCTTCATAAGACAATAAAACATGTGAAACAAAAATTTTCTCATATAACAAATATTCTAATATAAATAAAATGTACATTTATACATACACATAAATACTTCTAAACACAAACATTACTCAAGAAGCACAATATAGTATTTTTTTCCAATATCAGTGAGAATTATAAAACAGAAGGGACACTTTCAAAATAATAAAAATAATATACACAAGTTTAAGTGTATAAGTGTATGGAAGGACACATATCAACTCCTAACAAAAGTTTCTGTTGGGAAACAGGTGGTACCCAGACTATCAGACACCATAAAATCTTTATATAGTTCAAATACTGCTTTTAAAAGTTTATGTTCTTTCTTTTTCATCATATTTTATCTTACACATATACATCACTTTTATATCTAAAACCATTTAAAAATTAAAAATATACGACCTATTATAAAAAGAAATATGGCCACAGAGGTTTTCCTCATATATACAAAAACATTTCTTCTGCAAATTCTGGCACCTTTTGCAAGTCTTCAAATATTTTGTAATATTACTTAATTTTTTTAAAAATGGGGTTGCTTTAAACATGTATATTAATAAAGTCCATGAGCATTAATACATTTAATATGATTTATCAAACATATAAATACTGTTTTGTGATATAAGTGATCTTGTAACTGTATGTTTACATTGATTTAAACAAAAATTAAACAATTTATATATACACACATACATAGTATGTGTTTTACATACATGTGTGTACATGAAAATATGTATGTATGTAATTATTTCACTATTGGAGACAGTAAAACACTTTTGTCCCTTAAAGTTTAATTAAAACAAAAGGCTGGGTACCGTTATGGTACCAATAACAGTAAAAAAGATATACTTATTACATTTTACTATGTAAACAGGAAAAAAGAAGAAGGAAAGACTTTCAAAGTCAACTAAAAGTCTGAAGGGAGTTAATTCTACTGGTTTCAAAACCACAGTATGAAGCAGTTTGGATTTTTGCTGGACTCTGGCATCTAATATGATGCCAAGCAGCTTGATAGTATTGTACCGCCAGTCAATGCTCAGTACAAATTGTCAGTGATGAGAAGCTTCCTTGTACATTCTGGCCAGCACCTCTTCAATAGCAGGGGAAAGACTGACACACAAATTTTCTATAATATTTCACAATAAATTCTTTCTGTTGTTGACTATTTGGGATGTATGTCAACTTTTAGTTGACTTTGAAAGTCTTTCCTTCTTCTTTTTTCCTGTTTACATAGTAAAATGCAATAAGTATATCTTTTTAACTGTTATTGGTATCATAATTGTACCCAGCCTTTTGTTTTAATTACACTTAAAGGGACAAAAGTGTTTTACTGTCTCCAATAGTGAAGTAATTACATACATACATATTGGTTGAACACATGGTAGCCCTCTTAGAATCCAGTGTGGAGTTACAGAGTCCTTGAAATACAATGTTTATATCTAGAAATATGAGCAGAAAATTGAGGGTTCTTTTTTTTCCCCCTTTAACAAGGACTACCAATTAAATTTGCAAATGCACTTAGAAAAAGTGCTGCACACTTCACTGCTGAATACCACTGTGGTCACCTTTGACATATTCCTTTGGGAAGCTATGCGTTGATGACAATGCCTAGTTCACCCTTTACAGCAATTTTGGAGCTTTTTCCAGATGGCCATCAGAACTGTCATCATATTACCTCTTATGTCCTGAATGTCATCAAAATGTCCTCCTTTCAATATTTCCTTTATCTTTGGGTAAAGAAAAATTCACTGGGACAGACGAGGTATGTAGTGAGTGTGTTCCAGTACAGTTATTTGTTTATAGGCTAAAAACTCCCTCTCTCGCAGACAGCTATACAATTAAGTTCTCAAACTTGCCACCTTGCCATCTTGTGCAACAGACATTCCAGAATAAGTTCCAAAACCGCTCTGAAGAGTGGACTAGGAGCTGGCACCAGAGCATAGCTTCCCAAGTGCAATACTTCAAAAGTGATTGTAGTGATATTCAATAATGAGGTATGTAGTAGCACTTAGGACAGTTAAGTTCACAGACCTAATTATCAGACCTCATATACTTACTTGATGAATGTATGTATTTAATAAAAGCAGACAACAGAAAATTTCCTTATGTTATTTCAGGTATCAGTAATTACCTAAAAGCACCTTGGTTGCATAGTGGCTGTGTGTCCAGCTACTAAAGGTTGGCTATTCTGTGGAAGAAAGTTGTGACAGTCTGTTTCTCTAAAGATTACAGCCTTTGGAAACCTTACGGGGTAGTTCTACTCTCCTATGATGCCACTATGAGCTGGAATCTCTTTGTTAACAATGGATAACAAATATAATTAGATAAATATCATCATCATAATACTGAAAATTGTGACTACATAAATATAAAACCAGACATCAAGTCAATTCCAACTCATGGTGTCCCTATAGGACAGAGTAGAACTGTTCCATAGAGTTTCCAAGGAGCACCTGTTGGATCTGAACTGCCAACTTTTTGGTTAGCAAACAGAACGATTAGCCACTATGCCACCAGGATTTCCACTACAAAATATGTGTAGAACTTTCTGTAGGTATCTACAAACTGTTTGTGTGTATTTTCATGTTTATGTTTTCAGAAATGTTAATAAGCTTCAACTCAAAATATATACAGCAACTCAAAATATATAAAGGCATTGCTAAAGAAAATGAACCAGATGATTGTATCTACCCTACTGGATATCAAGTTACAAGAATTCGAACAATGTGATACCGAGGCAAGAATGAAGACAAAAACAAGCAAACAAACAAAACCAGTCCCTAGAAAAAGAGTCACTCATAAATGAACAGTTGATTTAGGCTAAGAAGCAGAGTACTGGAGATAAGGAAGCTTTGTCACTGAAGAACCCTGGGTGAGTAGAGAAAACATCTGAAGAAAGTGAAACTTCACCTCTAAACACAAGTTTGACTTTTTCATGCCAAACTTAATTCCAGATGTATCCAGATCTAGATGTCAATGGTGAGACAATAAAATTTCTGCAAGGAAATTTGGAAGAATACCTTTTTGCTCTTTGAGGTGGCAAGGATACCTTAGACAGATACCTTAAATAAACTACTTATTATCAAGAAAAAATAAATTAAAAAGTTCCATTGACTTCAAGATCACTGATTAAAACCCCTGTTGCCCAGTCATAAATTTTTCAGAAGAGTTGTCTATGCTTGACACTGTACTTCTTACTTCTTATTCTTTCCATAAACTATTCCAATTGGCTATTAGTCCCCATAACTTCTCTGAAATGACTTTTTATCAAAGTCTTCATTGAACTTCATGTTGATAAACCAACAACTACGAACTCTACTCACCTTACTTTCAGCAACGTTGATATATTTTGCCACTTACTCCAGGATGAAATCTGTTATTCAAAGAGATGTTTAGTTCTGAGTCTACACTTTTGTTTCTATTACCTCACTATTGTTTTTTGTCAATGTTCTTTCTTGGTTCATACCACTGCTTATGCTCTAATGCTGGAGTTTATCTTGACTGTAACCTGGTCTTCCCTATACATCTTACCTGGTTGGCCTCATCAACTTTCATGATTTCATAGGATGTACCTCCTTGGATACATGCTGATTGGAAACACCAGTGGTGTAGTAGTTAAGTGCTATGGCTGCTGGTTATCATAAATGAACACCTAATCTCTGGTCTTCAAGGCCATGTATCTAATTGCCTGGATGTCTCAGAATGTATAGCTAGCAAGTATTTCAACTTTAGTGTGCTTGAGATCAAACTTCTCATTCACTATTTGTCCTATGTAAACTCATTCTTTACCCAGCCATCATCCCTTAAAAATACTTTTTTTAGGGGAAACTAGGAGTCTTTGACGCTTCCTTTTCTTTGAGCTCTCATATCTAATCAATAGTCATATTTACATGGTGTCAATACTACTTCATAAATGGACTCCGACTTTAATGTTTTTCCATTTTCCTTTGCAATAATTTTGTCTAAGCCACAAATACGTCTACCTGAATCACTGAAACAGCTTCCAACAGGTTATCACTATCCACATATTTGCCCGTTCAATCTGTTCTCCAAAGTGCTTTACTCAAAGCTTGTATCTTATATATTTTCACTCTCTACAAAGGTTTCCACTTGATGCTAAAATAATGTTAAAATCCCATACCACGTCCTCCAATTTGAAATTTGTATTTTTATTAGTCTGTTCAGTTTCTTTCTATCTCAAAGTCAATCTCTCTCCCCGGAAAGACAGAAATGTTATTTATTAATTGTGAATCACAGGAACTGATAAGTAGTTTTGCAATTTTGACAGACAAAATTTACAGTGGAATATGGTGATTTAAACAATTCAGACTTTTGAGTGGATAGACCACAGTGTTTGAGCTGAGGCCTCGGTGAGTGCTGACTAAGGAGACACTAGGAAAACTAGCCATGGGGAATACGTAGTGCAGGCTGCGAGTGCGGCTAGGCTCTGTATTTCAGATTCGGCTGACAAATGGATTAAGCCATGGGAATCAAGCTGTACAATCTCAGTGAGGTCTTATCTGGAACTTACAACGAATTTTTGTAATTGTCTTACATTTCTCAGCCAATTCTGCAGGCTAAGATCTTCAATTCCTCAATTCATAAATTCTCTCTGATTGCTATAAGTCAGAATTGATTGAAGAGCAATTAGTATATAAATCACACAGATCATTATTATTATTACTATTTGGGTCTCAGTCAGGGCCAAGAGAAAGAACTGTAATACCAGTCAGTTTATTCTGCATACATTTGCCTGGTCCAGTTTCAAATAAAAACTATCACCATACGTTCATAAATTGGCTCTGAATTTAATTACACAGGTGCTAATTGATGTTTTCAATTGTAGAAAGAAAACACTGAGGTTTCACCCTAATATAAGTGCATGTTTTATTAATAAATACATGAAATGTAATGTAGACCCTTACTATAGCATTATATCCTTGGCTGAATATAGTAAACCAATTGAATTAAAATGTGGCACATCCCCCAAGCCTAATTAAAAGTTTTTCAATGACTGAAACCACAACTCTGATTCTTTAAGTAGACTTACACTCTGAAACATGACGTGGAGAAAATACACTTACCAACAAGTTTGCTTTATTATTTTTCAGTTCAGTCAGTTATTTGTGTCTCCTATGATGGCTAGTTAAAGCCTTGGTGAAGCAGTGGTTAACAACTGCAGCTGCTAACTGAAAGGTCCGCAGTCTGAATCCAGCAGCTGCTCCTTGGAAACTCTATGAGGGAGTTCTCATCTCTTCTATAGGATCATTCTGAGTTAGAATTGACTCAGCAGTGACTTTTGTTGGTGGTGGTGGTTGTGTATTGTTTTGTTCTGTTTAAGAGTCCATCCTAACCAATACAAAATTAATAAGTTGAAGTAGAGTTCTTCCATTACAGACACTTTTATACTTTTGCAGATCCAGCATAAAAAAAAAAAAAAAAAAAAAAGTTTGCCCTGTTTTAAAACCATCAGTTTTGTTTGGAAAGGGAAGAAACCCTCGATAAGTATTACTGAAGAAGAGGAACGCAGCGAGAGTCCTCATACTACCCAACCTTAGAAGCTGTGACAGTGCCACGGTAGTCAAAATAGCCTGGTGCTGGCACAAAAAGAGACATATAGACCAAAGGAACAGAACTGAGACCCCAGAAATATCATCATCCTCTTCTGAACAGTTGATATTCAACAAAAGCTCAAAGGTCGTAAACTGGGGTAAAAACAATCTTTTTTAACCAGTGGTGTTGGCAAAGTTGGATATCTACCTCCAAAAAAAATGAAGCAAGACCAATATCTCACACCTAACGTAAAAACTAACTCAAAATGTATGAAAGACTTAAATATCAAAGCTAAAACAATAAAGATCACTCAGAAAGAAAATAAGGTCAACAGTGGAAGTTCTAATGCACAGCTCAGACTACAAAATCTGAGTAACAAAGTACAATCAACAGAAAATAAAAGAGAACTACGAAGCATCAAATACTTTTGTTCATCCAAAGACTTTATCTTGAGAGTCAAAAGACTACCTACAGAATGGAAGAGAATATCTGAAACTTCATGTTGGATAGATGTCTGATTTCCATATTCTACAAGGCACTGTAAAATGTCAACAAGAAAAAAGGTAAATAATCCAATTAAGCAATGGGCAGAGAAGATGGACAGACACTTCACCCAAGACATCCAGGCAGCCAAAAGACACATGAAGAAATGCTCACGATCATTAGCTATTAGAGAAATCCAAATCAAAACTACAGTGAGGTATCATATCACCCCAGCAAGGTTGGCCATAATCCAAAAAACACAAAACAACAATGCTGGAGAGGCTGTCAAGAGATTGCAATTCTCCTACACTGGTAATGGGAATGCAAAATTGTATAACCCCTTTGGAAAGCAATCTGATGCTTTCTTAGAAAGCTAGAAACAGAAATGCCCTATGATCCAGCAATCCCACTGCTCAGAATATATCCTATAGAAGTAATCACAGTGACACGAACAGATACATGCACACAAACATTTACTGCATCACTGGCCACGATAGCAAAATCATGGAATCAACCTAGGTGCCAACAAACAGATGAATGGATAAATAAACTATGGTACATCTACTCAATGGACCACTATGCAGTGATGAAGAACAATGATGATTTTAGGAAGCATCTCGTAATCAACTAGTGGACATTACTCTGAGTGAAATCAGCCAGCTGCAAAAGGATAAGTATTGTGTCTGAGGCAGTTGTGTGTGGACTCAAATTGCCTTTAATCTTTAGGATAGCAGCCACATGTGTTAGTCATTTGCACTATCCTACATTTCCAGTTCCAGTTTAGTAGTCTGATAATGTGCACTGAAGTGTACCTATAACAGGTGTTATAGGACGGGAAGCTGGAGACCTTTGCTAGGCTGTACTTAAATTACTATCTGTTTTAAATTGAAAGACAGATCACAAGCTTACCAATCCTGTAGTTACAGGAGAAACAATCTGCATGAGCCAAAATGTTAGAATTTTTTTGTTTTGTCTTAGGAAAAACCACAACAAATATTTAGGAAGTGTTAGCTATAGTCTCTAATTTCAAATCCATAGCCAAGTATTTTATCTATATAGAGGGGGAAAAAATGTTATAGATGGATAACCACCTCCCTGTACCTCCCCAAAAGATACTGTATTGAGTCAAGTATGACTCATAGCAAACCTATTTTGTACCTGGGCCTGGTTCCAAGGTTTATGATTATAATTCCTACACTACTATAAATTCCTTGTTTAAAATGACCTGAGGTCTTTCCTACCATTTACAGTTCAGAAGCTTAGTGGTGCAACGGAATGGAGTAGTGGAGTCAAATAGACTTTCTGCATTTGGAAGTGAACTCAAAATTCACTTGCTTTTTCACTGCAGCAAGCAAATAATCTATTTAAGACTTATCCCTCATTTGTAAAATGGTGTTAGTGATATTCTCTCCAAGAGTTGTGAGCAACACACAGATTCTCAGATGATGTTATAATGTTGCTCACATGGAGAAAACACTGAGAATTAGTGTACAGAATGGAGCATGTAAAGAAATAACAGCCTGGCATTTTAAGTGTTTGGTACTGTTGACTTAATTTTCTTGATATTTGTTTTGCATCTTCAGAGAGATAAGCACTCTACTACTAGCTATAAGGCTAGTGACTGAAAACAAAACAGAAACATGCCTTGGAAGATGGCCCTGGAGCTCTGCTTTGTAAGGCCACAGCCTTGAAGACCCCATGAAACAGTTCTGATTTTCACACATCAGGTAGCTGTGAGTTGTAATTCAGTTTACAGCAACAACAATAATTTTTATCACATGCAACCAACTGTTAAATATGTGATAAACAATTCATACATCATTATTTTGTTGAAGACTTCCTTTGCTGAGCCTTATCTCACAAAAGTATGTATTATGTACACATACAGAGAAAAAAACTCTCCTGCCATCAAGTTGATTCTGACTCATAGCAACTCTACATTGCATATATAAGTGTACATAAATGATACAATTAGGCACATGAAACACTAGAGGGTAATTCATTTGGAATGTATTTCCAAAGCAATAAAAAAGAAAAAAAAGTTACATAAAGTTGATTCTGACACATAGCTCTGAATTTAATTACACAGGCACTAATCAATGTTTTCAACTGTAGAAAGAAAAAATGAGGTTTCACCCAAATATGGGTGTATGTTTTATTAATAAATATACGAAATTTAATGTAGACCCTTAGCCAAGTGCCGTCAAGTCGGATCCGACTCATGGCGTTACTATAGCATAATATCCTTGGGTCAATATAGTAAACCAATTGAATCCTAAGTAAAAGCATTTCAACGACTGAAACCACAACTCTAATTCTTAAATAGAATTATATTCTGAATATGACTTGGAGAAAATCCATTAACCAACAAGTTGGTTTTATTATTTTAATTTAGTTGATGTTCATCCATTTCAAGAAGTAGCATATAATCAGAAACTGATGATACTAAAGAAAGAAGTCTAAGCCGCACCGAAGGCATTGGCAAAAAATAAGGCCCTGAGTGTTGACTTCATATCAATTGAGATGCTTCAGCAAATGGATGCAGCACTGGAAGTACTCATTCATCCATGCTACAAAATTTGGAAGGAGAACCAATTGGGAGAGATCCATATTCAAGCCTATTCCAAGAAAGGTGACCCAATAGAATGTAGAGATTATTTAATGGTATCACTAATTACATACATAAGTAAAATATTGCTGAAGATCAATCAAAAGCAACTAGAGCCATACATTGACAGGGAACTGCCAGAAATTCAGGTTAGATTCAGAAGAGTACATGGAATCGGGTATATCATTACTTATGTCGCATGGATCCTGACCCATAGCAGAGGATGTTTACCTGTATTTTGTTGACTACACAAAGGCATTCAGCTGTGTGGATCACAACAAATTATGGATAACATTGTGAAGAAAGGGAATTCCAGACCACTAAATTGTCCTCTTGAGGAGCTTGAATGTATATCAAGAGGCAGTTGTTCAGACAGAACCAAGGGATACTGCATGTTTAATTTAAGAAGTGTATATGATGGTTGTATTCTTTTTGTTATACTTTTTCACTCTGCATGCTGAGCAAATAATCTGAAAACCTGGACTACATGAAGAATAATGGGGCTTCAGGATTGGAGGAAGACTAAATAACCACCTGCATTATACAGACAATATTACCATGAGGTGCTCCTTGAATACTTAGGGGGTCAATACCCTGGCCCCTAGAGTCGTCATGAGTTGTATCCGACTCAATGGCACTTGGCTGGCTGTTGAAATTGAAGAAGACTTGAAGCATTTACTAATGAAGATCAAAGAACAGCCTTCAGTACAGATTACACATCAGCACATAGAGAACAAAAAAACTTCATAACTGGACCAATAAACAGAGAAAAAATTGAAGTTCTCAAGGATTTCATTTTACTTGAATCCATGGTCAACACCAATGGAAGCAGTGTTGAAGGATTCAAAGTTTGCCCAGTATTGCACTGGACAGGTCTACTGCAAGGGACCTCTTAAGATGTTGATTAGCAGAGATGTCACTTTGAAAACTAAGGTGCGTCTGTCTCAAGCCACAATATTTTCTGTTGAATCACGTGAATGCAAAAGCTGGACAATGACGAAAGAAGATCAGGGAGAAATCGATGTCTTTGAGTTGTGGTTTTGGTAAAGAATATTGAACATACCACAGACTACCAAAAGACGAAGTGCAAAAATCTGTTTTGGAAGAAATACAGCCAGAATGTTCCTTAAAAGCAAAGATTTCTTACATACTTTGGACTTGTTGTTAGGAGGGAAGAGTTGCTGGAGAAGGATACCAAGTGTGATAAGTTACAAGGTCAGTGGCAGATAGGAAGATCTTCGACGAGATGGATTAACATATTGGTTGCAACAATGGGCTCAAGCATAACAACTATTGTGAACATGTCACAGGACTGGAAAGTGTTTAGTTCTGTGGTACGTACAGTCTCTATGAGCCAGAACTGACTTACCAGCAATTACCAACGCCAAGCCAAGTGCCGTCGAGTCGGATCCAAAACAGCAACATATTAAACACTAAGAAAAATTTAAAGTTGTTTTGATTTGCAGCTTTGTAGTTTTCCTCAGAGGGGCTACAAAAAAGTTATTCATGGCTGTGATAATATCAGAGTATATTTCAGAATTTGAAGTAAGGGACAGTAAGGTTGGTACTACATTTAGTCAAGGCTTTGCATTCTTCAATGAAAAATATATTTTGAAAATGTTCATCGAATATTACTCATTTATTTTTTCTCTTTGTCTTTCGTATTCCTAAAGAATGTTATTTTAAACTCTTACTTTCCTGAAGAAAGTATTTATCTACTACTGGGGAAGGAGAAAGGGGCACTGGCCATGGGTCGATTCTGATTCATACGAACCCCCTAGGACAAAGTAAAACTGCTCCACAGAGTTTCCAAGGAGCTCCTGGTACATTTGAACTGATGATTTTTTGGTTAGCAGCTGTGGCATTTAACCACAATGCCATCAGGTTTTCCATCAGAAGAAGGGAGGAAGGAAAAACGCTTAGTATGCAGATTGAGGAATTAAGTAATAACAAACTATTAGTGACATCTACAGTTTGTCACAAGCTAAAATGTAACAGTTTCATTTTTTTTTTCCTCCTCGTTTTCCCCCTCCAGTTGTGTCCAATAAAACAGTGACAATGTTTCCTTAAGAAGCATGTGAAAACTGAACAAAGACTCTGAACGGGTAAATACATTGTCTTCCGCAGCGAGATTATTTACTTCTTTGACAGTTGCACTGTTGACGAAGATGTAAGAAATTGCTTTTAGTGCAAGCTGTATGATACGTGGAATTTTTATCAGACGACTGTTATTAAACATCGTTTAAATGAAAAGTGACACAGTCTCCTTTAACGGGCTGACTGTTCAAAAGATTAGCAAACAAAAAGGCATCCAGCATGCCCTGAATTTTTATGACATTCTTGGCACACTGCCTTACTATGAAAGTTTTAAATGATTGTAAGAGCCACCTGGAGTTGTCTTAATTCCCAATTCCCCTAGGAAGCTCTTAAATACTAAATATTGTCTTTGACTTCTTCTTGGGAGACTTTACTTCTTTCTTTGGCCTTTATTGATCTTAACCATCTCTGAAAACACACAGTTTATACCAAGAAATTTTTTTTTCAACACAGGATAACGAAGAATTGAGTGATAAGAGCACAAGCAATATCTATCACGATGAAAAATCTAGACTCAAAAAAAGAACCTGTTTTTCAAGTAAGTAAAGGCACTCACAAGCCTACCTATATTTCATTTCATGTATGACCTTGAGAAATACATTCCATTGTGATAATAAGATGTATTTAATACCTTGTTTTGCTAAAACAGACTATATAAACATTAGAATACTCCCAGATACTATTGTATATACTTTGTAATGATTTACTATTGTAAATAATTAATGCATCCTAATGTATAGATCAATATTGAAATAAACATATAAGAAGAAAAGAGTTAGCTATAGCATAATATGGGAGCAAACAGGATGAATATATTGAAATAGTTGTTCTCAGTTTCTCTGATTCATTACAAATTTTTATAACAACAGAACAAAACATTGTCCATATCTGTGGCTTCTTTGACATCATTGGTGTGTTTGAGTATATTGCTGTGACTAAAATCCTGGCAGCATAGTATTTAAGTGCTACAACTGTTAAGCAAAAGGTTAGCAGTTTGAATCTACCCAACGCTCTTTGGAAACTCTCTGGGAAACTCTACTCTGTTATATGAGTCGCTATGGGTCAGAATTGTCTTGACAGTAGTGGGTGTCATTGTGTTGTACTTTCCACCCTAGAGGGTTCCTCATCTTCAAGCACTCTTTTGGACAATATACTGATGTGACTTATATTGTTTCGTTGACTGTTCTTCAGAAGCAGATCACCAGACCTTTCTTCTCAGTTTATCTTAGTCTGGAAGCTCCACTGAAGCCTTTCCACTGTAAGTGATACACTAATATTTCAAATACCAGTGGTATAGCTTCTATCATCGTAAAAAACACCCAAGCAACCACAGTACTGAAACTTAGAAGCAGTAAACTGAAATTGTGCTATTTCAGACGTTTCACACTTCCTTTCCAATATCTGAAGCAAAAAACTAAGGAGATAAAGATTGTCTTCAGCATGTCTTATGCAGATAATTTTTAGTTATAACTAATCATGTTGTTGTTGTTGTTAGGTACTGCTGAGTCAGTTCTAACTTATAGCAACCCTATGACCAACAGAATGAAAAACTGCCCAGTCTTGTGCCAAGTCCACCCTCGTTTTTGTGCTTAAGTCCATTGTTGCAGCCACTGTGTCAATCCATCTCATCAAGCGTCTTCCCCTTTTCCGCTGACCCTCCCCACTGCCAAGCATGATGTCCTTCTCCGGGGACTGAGCATTGCTGACAACTTGTCCAAAGGATGCAAGATGCAGTTTTGTCATCTTTGCTTCCAAGGAGCACTTTGGTTGACTTCTTCCAGAACAGATCTGTTTGTTTGTTGGCAGTCTGTGGTACAACCAACATTTTTCTCCAGCACCATTTCTTGCATTTAGCCATGTCATTTCATCTTAATCTCAAGTCATAAATACAATTGTTACTTCTGCAGTCTTCTGCTTGCCCATTTGGCTAGATTTGAAACAACTGACCATGTTTTCCTCCACCAAAATCTTTCTGATCTTTGGTTTGTGATGAAAAACAACCACTGGTTGCAATGGTTTATTTGCTGTTGTCTTTTTTTGTTAAATTATCTTGCATCTCCTTCTAAGATTTTTCTATCATTCCTCCTCTATTACCAAACAAAATTGTAGTTAATAAGGATTCTGTCCTGAGATGTTTTCTCTTCTCTTTTACATTCTTTTTTCTCCTCATTGTTATTCCTTTCAGACCCAGAATCAATATAAACCATTGATTAAATCATACAGAGATCAATACCTTTCAAAACATCCAACCCTGTAATCATAATCATGTCTTCTATGATCATTACTTTGCATGCAAACTATTATTTGACCTCAGTGGGACCTTCAGTTGACTAAAGACTTTTTTTCACACTTGCCTCCACATTTTTTTTTTTTTTTTTTACTTAAACACTGTATACATAGCAGACCTTGGCAGAGCAGTGGTTAAAAGCTTGATTGCTAACCAAAAGGTCAGCAGGTCAAATCCAACTGCTACTCCTTGAAAGTAGCACTCTCTCATAGTGTTGCTATGAGTTGGAGTCAACTTGACTGAGAGCAGTGTGCTTTGACTTTGGTACATTCTTCTAGCAAGTTATACAACTGAACTTATGAGATCCATTAATTTAGCATATCCAGTAAAGAGAATATTCCAGACAAAAACATTTGCATTTTCTCTAATTTTTTCTTCTACACTCCATGACATTATGCACATTTCAAGTCAGAATTTTGAGGAGTCTCTTTAACCATCTCCATGTACAATACATTCCACAATCCTACAAATTCTACCTCCTAAATGTCTTTATATTCTATCTCCACATATTCTACTACAAAATCTTAGTCTCTATGGTTTTACCAATATCAATTTTCTATGAAAATTGATATCCACTTTGTGTCCCCAGCCATTCACAATCTCAGTACATTCTCTTTACTGCAGCTGAAGTCTTAAAACGTAAACTAGGAAAATCCATTTCCCAGGTTGAGATATGTCACTGGCAACCAGCATCATCAGGCTTTTGCCAACCTATCGTATATCATGCTACTCACTTTCTTCTTCTTTCAGCTACAGTCACATTGGATTTCTTTCAATGTCTAATGCAACTTTATGGAATAATAGGTTTCATCTTAAATATCTGTTTCTCTGGAAAATCTTTCTTGACCATCAAAGCTATATAACGTCTTCTAGCATATATCACTGTCACTAAAACTGACAGTTATGAAAAGTAGAATGGAGTTTTTACTCTGATGTTATCTAGGGACTACCAAATGGCTTGGCACGTATCCAGCATTCGGTATTTACTTGTTCAATGAATTAATACACTGGTTATCCCTAAATCTATACTCAACTCCAAATACATTATTTTCACATATATGTCCTATGGACATCTTAAATTACACATTTGCCAATTTCAACTTTAATCGCTCAAACAACAAATTTGTGTCGGGTCCTTATTGCTCATTCTTCCTCATAATCTGTACCAACTCTATCATAAAACACTGTTGCTGCTTCCTAAAAATAGCTGGATTCCAGCCCATTTTCTGCACTAGTCTGACACACCATGCCTCATTATCTGTCTACTACAAAAGCTGCCTAGCTGGACTTCTTGAATCCAATGTTGCCTATATTCAGTTTATTCTTTTACAATGCAAAACTAATCTTTTTTTTAATACAAAACTTACCTTTCATTCACCTGTGTAAAATTTTTAATACTTTATTATTATTAATTTAGGTAAAAATATGCATAGTAGCATATACACACATGTAAATTTCTGCATGTATTGTTCAATATGTGATGTATTTTTCATGTTTTTCCACCATTCTTGCTGTCTCTGTCCATATTGTTTCACCACTATTGATTTAGAATTATTACCCTTATAATTCTCATCTATGCTTTGAAGTCATTGTTGACAACTGGATCTCATGTAGATAATTTTGTAAAGAAGCACGGTCCTTATACCACAGTTTTTAGTAGTTCAGCTGAACTACGGTTTAGTTTAAACATGCCTTCAGAAAATAATTTCTGTCCCTGGTTTGAAGATTTTTTTCAAAGCAACTGATTCTTGGGTTTCTCCAGTCTTAGCATATCTGGTAAGTTTAAATTTTTTAAGAGCTTGAAACTACATAGAAGAGAAATAAAATTTCTTCATTCAACACCTATATAAGCATATATAAGGAAGGTGAATATCCTTCCAATAAAACCATGTTTGCTAATCATTGATCCTCCCTATCCCCCAGTACAGAATACCAGAAACAACCAAATCCACTACCAACTGAGTTGGGTCTGACTCACAGAGACCCTAGAGGTCTGAACATCTTAATATTTAGAAAACTACTTCGGTCTTCATAGATTTTTCTTTACTGTGGGGATACGTTGTTAATTATGCTGTGCTAACTTAATACTATGGGACAATTATGGATATACAATCTTTTCATTGCCATTGCTTACTGCAGATAGGGAAATGCTAACATATTTTAAGAAAACTTTAATAAAATCTCAGATATCATGGAGCCAGTATAATATGTAATTAAATAATCTAGTTTTAATTGAAACTCTTTGCCTTATGAAGATGCCACACTTTGTTCAAATGAGCTGGTAATGTTCTTATATCTTAATGGTAGCATAGAAGGTGCTGTAAGCCGAAAACGCATACCTAAATATGAGCTATTCAAAGCCTGTTTATAAGAAAGCCAGTCCTGAGAAAAGCAGATTATTTTCTTTCCCAACTTCTAAAATCCTTCTCTTTTGATTTTTATTTACTGCCTAACACCTTTCTCTCTCTCACGTGAGTACAATTTAATATTCATCCCATTCAGGAAAACAAGTTAAAAAAAAAAAAAAAAACAAGAAACCAAACAAGAGTGTCATAGTGCATAGTAGTTGAGTGCACTGACTCTGATTAGCTATGTGACCTTGCTACATACAACTGCTATTCTTGTTTCCTCACCTACAACATGAGGATAATGAAAGTACCTACCTTAACAATTATTACAAAAAGTTATACACAAAACTGCTTATATCAAGCTTGGGACTAAGGATGACTATATTTTTCTTAACTGTTGCTACCCAAGAATCAGACACAAAGAATATAGACACAGCTAACAAGTCATTTCGTTAAGGAAGACTTCTAATTTTTTCAGAATATAATAGCCAAGCCAAGCCAAGTGCCGTCGAGTCGGATCTGGTCTTAAAACTCCCCAGGCCGTAAATCAACGAACAAAAAAACTTGTCAGTCATTTATCATAGAACAGCATTTTGAATGTCTCAAAAAAAGAGAGCCTACTTGTTAATCTCTCCACACAAATTTCTGTGTGTTTCACAATTAAAATGTGAACTCTATAGTGAAAATAAAAACTTATAAATGCAACCTAAAAGAAGAAAAATAGAGACTGTCATCTCTAACTTATTCACCCACTCATTTGGTTATTCATTTAAGAGGTCCATTTGTATTGGATGTTCACTATGTGTTATAATCATTGACTAGATACCAGAAATATAAAGATAAATGAGAACCAGCCACCTCCACCAAAGAGACCATTACTTACAACCAGTGATGTCAAAAGTCAGGGAAACAAAGCTTGGCCAGTACGGTAGTGTCTTAGGCTAGGTTTTCTAGGGAAGCAAAACCAGTAACATGTATATTTATGTACAAGGAAAAGGATTACATAAAGAAAACAGCTCATGCAATTGTAGAAGCTGAATGTTCCAAGTACTGGCACAAGCTTCACACGGCCACAGGAGCTGGTGAATTGAAGATCAGCATGTGAGAGACCAGTTCTAGTTCACGGCCTGTGTAGGTCTTTGGATACAGAGCTGTCAGGGAGACTTTGAGGTCTCTGCTGACTCACAGAGTTCCAGGGGTTGGTGAATCCAGGTCAGGGAACAGGACTCTCAGTTGCCAGGTGTAAAGATTGATGAATCTAACAGCTCCTAGTTCAAGTCCCAGGAACCAGGCACAAAAAAATAGAAGACAGCAGGAGCTGCTGGCAGCGTGAGCAGAGAGGAAGTAGGTGGTGGAATGAGGAGAGATCAGAGCTGAAGGGCAGGAAGTCACCAGAGGCTCTGTCTCTGCCACTTGATATAGCCTCCAACCATAAAGAATCATTTTTCAGCCAAGTTGACAGTCTTAACCACTACAGGTAGCTCCCAGAATTAAAGAAAAAGTTGACTTAGAAAATTGTTATTGCTTCTAAATTGACCCCTAATCAGCCTCATAATTCACTGCAGAGTTGTCAGCCCTTTCTAGTCTGTCTTAGGCTGGAAATTGGTACACAAGGTGCTTTGACCAGAAATTGAGTCCCATTCCGGTTCTCCTGCATTAGGAGCAAGAATATCACCACTCAACCACCAATGCCCTCACCTTAAAAAAAGGCAACCTCAAAACAAAAGTCAAGATTCAGTGAGTCAAATACGAGCCTGTGGTACTTCTGCAGCAACTGGCACTGAACTTGGGCTTAGATTCAGGATTCTGGGTGATAGCTTGCATAAGATTAAAAGTTTCTGTGATAAACACACTTTGGGCTGGGGCCTGGTTAGTTTTGTCTAAAACATTTTATTTTGTTTGAATATTGCATTTGTTTTCATGGCCAGGACATGGATCATGTTTGGTGTCTTATAAAAAGAGCCAGAGGAAAGAAGATACGTTATTTCAACATAATAAGCAGATGTTCGCTATTGAGGTCAAGCTCCTCCATTACAATTGTGCAGCCAAAAGAAAGGACAAATAACAGAGCATCAGCTACATATTTAAAGGTTATAAATAGACATACCAAATTGTTAAAATACGCCCTCTCCTTCTATCATCATAATTATTCCGTCACATCAATAAAATACGCAATTTTGTGAAAAGCTATGATTTTATATGACTAAAAATCAGCCAAGTATCAGGCGCAATTTATTATCTTTTGTTGCATGCTTAAACATTTTATTGATGAGGCAGCGATATTCGTATGGAAACAAAAACAAAGATAACTTAATAAATCACTATATACTTATTCCATGAAGCTTTTTTTGAATCACTTTAAAAAGAAACCTGGAGATCTGTTTCTGCAAGTGTGAGAGCCAAAAAAAAAAACCTTATGGAGCACTTCTGCTGTGTAACACATGGGATTAGCATGAGAAGGAATCAACACAATGGCCGTAGGGTTTTTTGTTTCATTTGGTTAAATTAAAAAGCATTTGAATTAACACACATAAATGCTTTAAGTTTGAAAGAAAATAAAAATTATGTTGCTAAATTTTTGGAAAGTTCATTAAATATAAATAATTAAATTTATGTCTGAAAAAATAAAACCTTGAAATTCTTAGATCAGTTTCCATTCATATTGTTACCAGTATCAAAAACTGACATCCTGTATGCATTTTTCTTATCTACACTTACATATGTACGTATGTATTTGCAATAAGAGGGCTTGTTTAATGCTGCAGTATGTTCCTCAAACACCATATGCCACTGGTCTGAATGCCATGTAATTCTGGAGTATTTCTGGAACCACAGAGTGAACCAGAAGAGAAAAAAAAGAAAGAAGAGGAAAAAAAAAAGGTCTCTCAGTGTTACTGGGAAATGATACTTGGTTTTGAAGGAATCTATTGCATTCATGCTGAGACGAAGGATTTGACAAGTTAATTAATTTGTCTTTTCTCTTACCTACATGCTTCTGTCGCCCTAATTGCCTCTGCACTGTGTGACAGTGCAGGTTGTAATGTAGGCAGCAGCACAATCCACAAATTTTCTCCGTATTTAGGTATCTTTTGTCTCAAGCACTTGGGGCAAGAGATGCAGTGAGGTGGTTCCCAGGGCTCGAAGGACATTATTTACAAGACGAGATATTTAGGGTTATGAGCACCCTGTATCAACCAGGAGCCCTTGGATCCAGAGTGATAGAGGTGACCAAGTGTCCATTATTAAATTATTTCTGTATGTTGTAATGATATGCGGAGCCCTCTGATGTGTTGGCCGGGGTCGGAGAGTCTTCTGCCTAGTCTAAGGGAGATACAGATTGAGAGATCATGTATGAATTAATGTAAGATACATAAAAGATACCCAAGCTTTTGTTGGAAGATTAAGATTTGTTGGAGATGGCAGTACAGTTAGACCCTCAACTTATGATATATCGAGTTATGATGAATTGAAATTGTGATAATCTGTGGGGCTTTTTTGTATCTTACCCTTGAATATGCACTATATACTGTGTTGTAGCACATAATTAGTTGATGTCATCATTCTCAGATGTTCAGGTGCAGATGTTCAACATTATGATTCACAATGGAAGGATTATCTGAAGTTATTTCTAAAGTAAATCAGGATCTTCAGTTGCTTGAAAACATGTACTCAAGTGTTGACCACTTTGGTAAAGTACATAAACAGATTTGGGAAGTGGTGAGAAGGTACAGTGAAGTGCATGAACCAAAACAGAAAAGGACCATATAGCCAACTCTTACTGATTTTCTGACTAGAATATGTTATCCCCGTTCTCAGGGATAACCCACATGATCCAGAACCTTCCACCAAGTGGAGTTACTACTGTAACTGACAAAAGGCTCAATTTGTCTAACTTTGGAAGAATTTTTTTATGTTTTATCCACATATGCATTAGAATATATCTGTAAGTTTATGTGTAATTTTTCCAAACCCCAAGTGCAAATAAAGAGTAGATTTATGAAGACACTGACAAGGAAAGACAATAAAAATGAAAACTAAAAGAAGGAAAAGTATTCAACCTATGTTAGAACCACCTTACAAGAGAGCTGTTGGAAGGGATCCCCACTGTAAGTCAGGGACCACATGTACTTGAAACAAATATAGCACAGATATTAGACAATGTTCATAGCTTAGGATCTCATTAGGGCTTTCTTAAAACCTACATGACACTGAAGTACACTAAACTTTATTTAAACAAAATGCGAGATTTATGTGTGCTTTATTTGTTAGCTACCATTTTGTCAGCCTTGAGTCATAACAAGAACAGGCACGATGGACCAAAACAATGCCTGCTTCTTTCCATCATGTAATCATATATAGACAGAATTCTCGAGGTCCATAAAGTTTCCACAGACTGATTTTCACAAATAGAATACCAGGTCTTCTTTCTAGTCTACTTGAAACTTTACTAAAACTCGTGCAGCATCATAGCAACGCAGGCAGACTGGTAGTGGCAGTGGCCAGCAATCAAATCCAGGAATCCTACATGAAGAGTAAAAATTTTACCACTGAACCACAACTGCCTAATGCATTGATAACTTCATAAGAGCACATTATGACTTGGAATGTAAGTTCTCAGAAGCAAATATTTAAAGAAGAATGGTAAAATAAAAACCATCCGCTCCAATCTGTGGAGTTGAAAGATAAGTATCTTGAATAGCAGAGAAATTAACAGATTCAACCATGATTCTCCTTTTAATTAATTCCAGAGCTGTGGCTTAATTCTTGGTCCCTTAACTCTCATTCTGTGATGAGCCAAGATGAAAACTGAAAGTAAGTTTGTGCAAGGCTATAGATCTCACTGAGTAATTGCCATTTAATCAGTGCTATTTTCATAAGCACTAATTATTTGTGGGATAATTAGGACGGGGAAAAGAGGGCAAAATTCTATCTCAGACTGGCTTCCCTTGAAAAGGTCCTTTGTTCCAGGGTGAGTGATAAAGAAATTTCTTCCATGGCCCAATACATAACCTCTTAATATGCTATAGGTTATGGGGACTCAAGGCATATATAGTGGGAAACTGGAGTAAGAAAAGGAGAAATGTAGAAAGAGAAAGGCTCCTTTTGACACAATCTGGGCTTGAGTGGGTGACAGTCTTACGGTCAGTCTTAAGCCTGTCAAAGGAAGAACATTCCAGCCCTTCAGGGATCTTAAGATTAAATCTTGCTAGCAAGCAATTATATAATTAAACATACACCTTACTAACAGGCTTCAGGGGAACTTACACCTTAGACACTAGAGAAAGAGGTCTCCGTTTTAGGCACATTTTTCAATACAAACATCAGTATAAGGTCATGTTGGTGGGTGTGTGGCAAAGACTGCTTTTGCTCTCTTGAACCGTCCTGGAGCATACTCTCTCAATAGCAGTGTTTTTCTCTGAATATCCAATATCTGGGAAAGTTATTTCTACATATACAAAATATTTAATACGCTACATGTATGGAAATACTGGTGGTGTAGTGGTTAAGTTCTGTGGCTAATAACAAAAATGTCAGCACTTCAATCCACCAGGTGCTCCTTGGGAAACTGTATGGGGAAGTACTACTGTGCCCTGTAGGGTCACTATGAGTCAGAATTGACCCAACCGCAGTGGATTTATGTGTTAAGAATTTAAAATCTGCGAAGTGTTCCTTTCATTTTTAAAAAAGTAAAATATAGTATGCATTTCACTGTACAATACATTAATTCCAGTGAAACACTACAAGGAGCAATAAGAAAAGCTGAAAAGAAGCCATAATAAGGTAAATTTGTCAAATAAGACACTGTAAGCAGTTCCCATTGGAAACCAAGGAGGGAAATAAATTGTAATCAGAACAAAGAATTTTGAAGTGCCAGAAATGACCCAATACCAAGAGAAGATGTTGTGAGATTGGGAATGATACAATATCTTAAACAATGTGCCCCTGGCAAAATAAGCTACATTATAAAGAAGAATATATATATATATATGTATGTCTCGAGAAAATACAAAAATTATTACTTTCAAAAAGTTATAGATTTCTTCACAATCATCCAGATCAAAACTATTAAAGTACTACATTTCCAGTAAAACAAAATAACATCTAAGTTTGCCATTTTTCATGTTGCAGTTAAAAAAATTAGTAGTTTATCAACAATATCTAAATTAACAGTTACAAAATGTGATTCAAGACAGTTGTAGATACTTGTTGAAGCTGCTATTATACCTATAATCTCACCCGCTGTTGTCGAGTTGCCTCCGACTCATAGCGACCATAGAGGTCAGAGTAAAACTGCCCCATAGAGTTTCCAAGGAGTATCTGTAGATTTGAACTGCTGACCTTCTGGTTAGTACACGTGGCACTTAACTCACTATGCCACCAGAGTTTCAGTCACTTAAATTGAACAAATATTATGAGCAAGATTTTACAGATGAAAATAGTAATGAACACTATTAGTTTCTCTGACTTTAATCATAAAAATAATAACAATTTTTATTAAGGCTATTTTACAGTATCTCAGGTCCTATTACTCTAAGTTTAAGTAATTTATATCAAACTCTTCCAACAAGGAAAATTTGTACTTAAGAGAAATAAGTTGAAATGAATGTCTGTAGTATATGACACAAAAGGAGAAATGTTAAAAGAAATTACTGAAATCCAGATACGGATTTGAAAACTTCTGTAGTATTGACTACTTCTAAAACATTTTTCCTGTTATTTTTATAAATGGGAGCATTTTAACTACCCTCCCAGAATGCTTGTAAAAACAAGGATAGCAAGACTTCCTTCCATGTGCTTTGGACATGTTATCAAGAGGGACGAGTTAAAGGAGAAAGAGATCACAATTGAATAAGGTAGAAAGTCGGCCAGTAAGAGGAAGACTCGCAATGAGACAGATTGACACAGTTGTTGCAACACTATTCTCAAACATGACACTGGGCAATGTGTCTTTCTGTTGTGCGTTGAGTCACCATACTTCACGACACTTGACAACAGCAACCAGTATACTTTGTAAATACGTATTTTAAGAATTACAAGGATTGCATGATAAGCAATAATCCCTGCTTTGTTGTAAAATAAGGACTGCCAAATTCATTGTATTCATCACCTTAGATAAAAAATCTTCAGTTCACAAATTTTAATAAAAGATGAGAATACAATCTCTAAAGGGAGGTATTTATAAACTAATTTCTCAACGGGTACATACTTATATTAATTTTAAATGATAAAAACATTTGTTTATTTCTATATGAACAGCTTGTGTTCTGCTTATGATACAAATGTCAATTAAAACATTTACCTCGAAAGACTCAAATATCCTGCGAAAAAACAATTCATTTTTTCTACAGTATAGTACACGTTGTGGAAGCTATTTTGCCATTATGGAATTACTGTAGAGACCAACTAGTCCAACCTCCTCATTTCAAGCATGCAACTGTGGGGCTTCAGAGAGGCCAAGTAATTTGCTGGAGGTAACCGTACGTTAGTGTCTAAGCCAGAATCAGTACCTTGTATTCCCAGTGTAATGTCAATAGTCTCTTTGCAAATATTTCATAACTAATTTTTATGCCTCCAGTCATGCTCACCACCAATTCATTCTTTACACTGCTGCTGGACTCATCTTTCATAAATACAAATCTGACCAAATTCTTCCCCTGCTGAAAAGTCTTCAATAGAGCCCATCTGTCATGGATTGAATTATGTTCCCCTAAAATATGTGTTAACTGTGGTAGGCCCTGAGTCCCAGTATTAGTATGACATGATTAACTACCATTTTGTCATCTGATATGATTTTTCTATGTGTTGAAATCCTAATATCTGCTTGTGGTAATGAAGCAAGACTGGATTATGATGAAGAAGATTAGGGTGCGTTGTAACACTCTTTTTCAGGTCTCATCCCTGATCTAATATAAAGGGAAATTCCCTGAGGATGATCTTTCACTACTTTTCATCTTATGAGGGATAAAAGGAAAGGGAGGTGAGCAGAGAGTGGGAGACCTCATCTTGCAAAAGAAGTAACACGGGGAACAGAGTGCATCCTTTGCACGCAGAGTCCCTGTGCCTTCGAAGCTCCTCAACCAGGGGAATATTGATAAGAAGTGTTTTCCTCCGTATCTGACACAGGGACAAAGCCTTCCCCTGGAGAAGATGCCCTGAATTCACTTACAACCTCGTAGACTGTGAGAAAAATAAATTTCTCTTTGGTAAAATCACTCATTTGTGATATTTGTGTTATACCAACACAAGATGACTAAGACATCACCACTCACAGAACAAAATTCAAACTACAGGATTCTGACACTTAGTTGGTTTTCTAGCTTCTCTCACTAAGTCTTAGATACCAGCACCTGAGTCCACTAACCCTGGATCAGTTGATTGCACTGTGGTGGCTCGTGTGCTGCCATGAGGCTGGAAGCTCTGTCTTGGTGGATGGAATACCAGCAGAGTTACCATGGTAGCCAGTTTTCAGCAGACCATCTAAACTAGGACAAACTGGGGGAAAAGTCCTGATGATCTACTTCTGAAAATTATAAATTGAAAACACTACAAGCCCCCTATGATGGAAGACAGTAATCTGCAACAGCCATATCTAGCTTACTAATGATGGTGAAAATGGTATAGAATCAGTCAGCATCTTGCACTGTTGTACATGAAGTCTAGATGAGTTGGAACCAATTGCCAAGCCAGTCAAGATGGAAGGAAAAAATAGTTGTCTCTCATTGCAGACAAAATGATACTATACACAATAAACTAGTGAAATGATGAAATAGCAAGATAGAAGATAATTGTACAAAAATCAGTTGGATTCCAAGGCAGAGTCAAGATGGCAGACTAAATACACATCTCCCTAAATTGCTCTGGAAACCAAGACCTGAACTGATAATTAAACAGAGTCTTCTGGACACCTAGTGAGCCATAGGACACAGCATAGGGCTCTTAATTTGGACTTCATACCACTGAACAGAAAGCTTCCTCTCTTTCTCTGACTGCCACTCTTGGTGAGTGCTGGCTTTCATGGACCGAGGGTAACTATCCACTTTAACTTATTTTCCTCTATGTTGGCCAGAAGGAAGAGCTGGGACTTGACTGGCATCTTTTCTCGGACGCAGTGCTGGTTAGATTGGCGGGCAGGATTGTCAAATTTTGAGAACTTGGCTTTGGACACTGTACATCTGCCACCTTTGGCCTCTCTGCCTCCACCATTGACTGGCCTGTGCTGGGGCAGGCAGTGAACTTGTGCAGGATGCCATCTTGTTCCACTGGGAGGCAGATTACCCATATGGAGGCCTCAACAGGACCTAATTCCTAGGCTGGGAGGCAGTGCCTGTTCAGAGGAGAGGGCTTTTCCAGCAGTAAAGCAGTTTTCTACACAGTATCACCTATGGCTAGGGCCTGATAGCAGAGGTCAGCATGGTAGTAGCTTTCCTGTATTTTGAACTAGTTTATAACACCTGGGGTTGGATACAGAGGTGCTTACTTTGCCAGCTGGGTAGAGGGACCTGTATGCCTAAAACCTGACTGACTTTGAAAGTTGCCAAATACCTTTTACCTTTCATTTTAAGACAGCCTAGAGAAACAACTGTGGTCCATCCTTGTAGCATATCTCCCAGCCTCTATTGACTCACATGATGCCCCCCAAACAACAAAATCTGGATAAAAGTGTAACCAAGAAATCACCCATGGCTTCAGAAGGCCCCCAAAAGAAAGCACATCAGAGCTTTCCAGATGAAGAAACCTCTCTGAAACTATCAGAAGGCAAATGCAAAAGGATTATATGCAGAGCCCTCCTAGACCTTATGCAGCAGAGAAAATGCAGCAGAGAACAAATGAAAAATTAAACAAGCTGTTCAATCTGATGGAACACCATTACTCTGAAGTCCAACAGATTAAGAACAAAATCAAAGACATAGAAACTTCAATTCAAAGCCAAAAAACCAGAATGGAACAAATGGAAAATAGGCTTTCTGACCTGGAAGACAGAGCTATCTACTCCAGCATTTATGAGGAGAAATCAGAAAAAAGAAACAAGAAAAATGAAGAAGCATTAAGAAGCATGAAGAATTCTATTAAGAGGAACAATCTATGATTAATTGGAGTTCCTGAACACAGAGAGACACCTGATTATATAGAGGAGTACTGGTACTGAGCTGCTGACAGAAAACTGCAGAAATGAGGGAAGAAGAGAACATAGATATCCAGGATACATATTGAACATCACTCAATGTAGATCTCAAAAGAAAGACTCCAAGACATATTATAATCAAGCTTAACAAAATGAATCATAAGTAGATACTCTTAAAGGTAGAGAGACTTAAAGCAAAGCTCACGTTCAAAGAGAAACCCTGCAGGCTTTCTTTGGATTTCTCACAGAAACAACACTGGCACAGAGACATTGGCATGACACATTCAAAGCCTTGAAGGAGAAAAACTTCCAACCAAAAATTATATACCCTGAAAAACTATCTTTCAAATATGAAAATGAAATCAAGACATTCTGAGATAAACAGAAACTCAGAGACTTTGTAAAAACCAACCCAAAGCTACAAAGTCTCTTGGCTTAGAAGAAAAAAACCACTAACTTTACATTTTAGAAGCAAATACAGGACATATAACCTGGAAAGCTACTCAGTTTGGGAAGACTCCAAACTCAATCAAAGCTGTAATAGTGAAAGAAATGAACCAGTGATCATATCATGAAAACAATGATGTCATCATATTAAAAAGAGGGATGTACTACAATCGTTGCAGTCCTTCCAGATGAAGAGGAAATTAATAAGGCTGGTAATAATTAAAATTGGGTTTATACATAGTTTATTTAGGGAGATCATAAGGGCAGCCATAAAGCACATTAAAGATGCAACTTATCAAATCAAGAAATGTAATACAGGAGTCTCAACAACCACAAAACCAACCCTGAAAAAGGTGAAAAATCATTCACAAAGAAAGTCCAAGAGCAGATTAATAAGAACAATAGAGAAAACATTAACATAAAAATAAATATATCACAATGACAGAACACATAACTATCAATAATTACATTGAATGCGAATGGACTGAAGACTCCAATAAAGAGACATGGAACGACATCTTGGATCAAAAAACATAATCCATCAAAATGCTACGTACAAGAAACTCACCTTAGACTTAAAGATATGAAGAAACTGAAAATTAAAGGATGGAAGAATATATATCAAGCTAACAATACACAAAGAAGAGCAGGTGTGGCAATTCTGATCTCAGATAAAACAGAGTTTAATGTAAAATCCCCCATGGTGGACAAGGATGGACACTACTTATTGCTGAAAACTTCAATACACAAGCAGGACTTCACAATATTAAGTAGTTATGCAACTAATATTAGAGCACCTAAATACATTGAAGAAACACTGACCACACTCAAAAATGAGACAGATCACTACACAATAATAGTGGGAGACTTCAACACTCCAGTCTCAATATTGGACAGATCATCTAGAAAAAAAGCTCAATAAAGACACAGAAGACCTTATTGCCACAATTAACCAACTAGACCTCGTCGACATTTACAGAACTTTGTATCCATCAGCAGACAATGACACCATCTTCTCCAGTGCACATGAAACATTCCCCAGAATAGACCATGTGTTAGGACATAAAGAAATTCTCAACAAAATTCATACCATTGAATTAATGCAAGCATCTTCTCAGATCATGAAGCAGTAAAAGTCAAAATCAAGAGCAGAAAAAACATAGACAGAAAGTGGAACTCTCAGAAACTGAACAATATCTTCCTCAAAAAGCCATGGGTTATAGAAGAAATCAAGGATGAAATAAAGAAATTCGTGGATTTTAATGAGAATGAAAACACTTCCTACCAGAACCTGTGGGATACAACCAAAGCAGTTCTCAGAGGACAGTTTATCTCCATAAATGCACGTATCTGGAAGGAAGAAAGAAACCAAATCAAAGAACTAACCCTACAGCTTGAATAATTAGAGAGAGAACAACTGAGAAACGCCTCAGGCACCAGGAGACAAGAGATTATAAAAATCAGGGCAGAACTAAACAAATTAGAAAATAGAAGAACAATTGAAAAAATTGAAAAGACCCAAAGTTGGTTTTTTGAAAAGATCAGCTAAACTGACAAGCCATTGGCTTAACTTACTAGAGTAAAGCAGAAATGGAAACAAATAACCCAAAAAAGAAATGAGAGGGGAGTTGTCACAACAGATTCAACAGAAATCCAAAATATCATAACAGAATATTGCAGAAGAGTGTAGTCTAACAAATTTGAAAACCTAGAGGAAATGGACAAATGTCTTGATTCATATCACCTACCCAATTTATCACAAGGTGAAGCAGAACAACTTAATAAACTCAGTAGTAAGGAAGAGACTCAAAAAGTCACCTAAATACTTCCAACCAAAAAAAAAAGCCTGGGCCCAGATGCCTTCACTGCAGAATTCTACCAAGCTTTTAGAGAAGAGTTATCTCCAACACTACTGAGAATTTTTCACAGTATAGAAAGGGATGGAATACTCCCAAACTCATTTTATGAAGCCAGCATAACCCTGGTACCAAGGCCAGGGAAAGACCCAATCAACGGGGAGAACTACAGATCGAGAGCACTCATGAATCTAGATGCAAAAATCTTCAACAAAATCCTTGCCAATAGAATACAATATATAAAAAAAAAAATCATCCATAATGACCAAGTTGGATTCATACCGGGGATACAAGGCTGGTTCAATGTCAGAAAAACAATTAATGTGATCAACTACATAAATAACACAAAAGACAAGAATGACCTGATTTTGTCTATTGATGCAGAAAAGGCATTTGATAAAGTCCAACACCCATTCACGCTAAAAACTCTCAGCAAAATGGGAATAGATGCTAAAAAACTCTCAGCAAAATACCAATAGATGGTAAATTCCTCAAAGCGATAAGGACGATTTCTACAAAGCCAACTGCCTAGGTCATCCTGAATGGAGAGAGATTGAACGTGTTTCCCTTGAGAACAGGAATTAGACAAGGATGCCCACTCTCATCTCTCCTATTCAGCATGGTACTAGAAGTTCTAGACAGAACAATTAGACAACACCAAGAAATAAAGGGCATCTGCATCAGCAAAGAAGTCAAAATTTCCTTCTTTGCAGATGATATGATTGTATAAGCAGAGAATCCTAAACAATTCATAATTAAACTACTCAAACTGATACAAGAGTTCATCAACGTCTCAGAATATAAGGCAAACATAAGTAAATCAGTAGGATTCCTTTATACCAACAATGAGGTTATTAAGGAAGAAATCACCAAACCAGTAGCATTTTCTGTAGCTACTAAGAAGAAAAATCACCTAGGAATAAATCTAACCAGAAAAATAACAGACCTTTACAAAGAGAGCTACAAGTCCTACTACAAAAAACTAAGAAACACATAAATGGAAAAACCTACCCTGCTCATGTATAGGAAGACTTAACATTGTGAAAATGTCTATTTTACCCAAAGCAATCTACTTATAAATGTAATTCCAATATAAATTCCAGTGACATTTTTTTAATGAGATGGAGAAACAAATCACCAACTTTGTTAGGAAAGGGAAGAAGCTCCAAACAAGAAAAGCACTACTGAAGAAGAAGAACACACTGGGAGGCCTCTCACTACCCAACTTTAGAACCTATTACACTGCCACAGTAGTCAAAACAGTCTAGTACTGGTACAGATAGAGACAGACAGATTGATAGAACAGAACTGAGACCCCAGTGATGACACTATCTTCTTATGAACAGTTGATATTCGACAATGGCCCTAAGACATTAAACTGGAGTAAAAACAATCTCTTCAACAAATAGTCCTGGCAAAATCTGCAATAAACTGAAACAAGACCCATATCCAACTCCAAATGGATAAAAGACCTAAATATCACATCTAAAATGATAAAGCTCATCCAAGAAAAAGTAGGAACAACAATGGAAGTTTAATACACAAGGTGGACAGACTTCAAAATCTGTCAAACAAACCACAATCAACAGAAGAGAAAATAGATAAGTGGAAACTATTAAGAATCAAACACGTTTGCTCATCCAAAGACTTTACTAATAAAATTAAAAGGCCACCTACAGAATGGGAAAAAATATTTGGCAACTATGTATCAGACCAATGCCTGATCTCCATAATCTATAAGGTACCACAAAATATCAATAGGAAAAAGATAAATCATCCAATTAAGTAATGGGCAAAGGAGATGGACAGACATTTCTCTAAAGAGGAGATCCAGGCAGCCAAAAAACACATGCAGCTGTGCTCACAATAATTAACTATTAAAGAAATTCAAATCAAAAGTACAATGAGATACCATCTCACTGCGACAAGGTTGTCCATGATCGAAAATTGCAGAACAACAAATGCTGGAGAGGCTGTGGAGAAAGTGGAACTCTCCTACACTGCTAGCGGGATTGCAAAATTTTACAACCTCTTTGGAAAGAAATCTGACACTTCCTTAAAAAGCTGGATATAGATATATCATTTGACCCAGTAATTCCACTGCTCGGAATATATGCTACAGAATCCAGGCCATTCACACCAACTGATAGATGCACACGAATGTTTATTGCAACACAGTCCACAGTAGCAAAAAGATGGAATCAACCCAGATGCCCAACAATAGTGGAATGGATAGGTAAACTATGGTATATATTCTCAATGGAACACTATGAAAGGATAAAGAACAATGATGATTTTAGGAAACATCTCATAACCTGGTTTCAGTTGGAAGACATTATACTGAGTGAAAGTAGTCAGTGACAAAAGGAAAGGTATTGTATGAGACCCCTACAATAAGAACTTAAAAACAGACTCATGTGCAGAAGAAAAACTCTTTGATGGCTATAAGGGTGGAGAGGGAAGAAGGGCAATGAGAAGGACAGTTTAGATTTCACAGTGGATAGAAATTTGGTTTGGTGAAATCTGTGACAGCACACACTAGAAAGAAGATCAATATTAACTGGACCTCAACATAACATGATTACTCCTCCCATCTTAACCCAATATTGAAAGGATAGAGTAGCTGGGGTCGGGGGGCAGGGACCATGCTCTCAGCGGAAATCAAGGTCAATTGGCACAGCTAGCATTTTACTAAGGAAGCCCTCTGCACCCCACATTGGTGAGTGTCATGTGGGGTCTTAAAAGCTGCCAAGCTGCCATCTGAGGGTACAGCAGTCTCAACTCAGCAGGAATGGATGATGACCAAAGACCAAAATGACATGGGGGAAAGACAACCCAGAAGACAGACAGATCCACCTGAGTGGGTGACTGCATCGATTTGTGACTGTAAGAACTCAATGGTGCCCATCTACCACCAGTGATAGCTGTGGTGGAGCTCACAATGTTAAGTCTCACTGGCAACACAAGAATAAAAAGAGGTGAACCCTGAGAACTCACTAAAAGACCACAACTGATGGCCCAGGGGCCTCAGGTTCCCCTGGGAGCATGATCTCTGGCCCTGATGCTGTCCCTGTCCATAAATCGTAATGGAGGTAAACTCTTTGGACAGGAATGGATTGAACTTGGTGACACAGAGTGACCATATCATCTGTGAACTGTATGGCTCTATGCATCTATAGGATGCAATGTGTCCTGCTGACCTTGTACTGGAGGTGGGGGAGTGGGTGGAGAGGAGGTGACAGGAGATTGTTGGGGGGATAAGATGTACATGGAACAGAGAGGAAGAGTGTGCTATGTCAGGGCAGGGAGAGCAGTGGGAGCTGCATATAGGCGGGCATGGAAATGTACATGGGAATGTAAATTTTCATTTATTCATAATCATCATAATAAAAAAATCAGTTGGATTCCTATACCCTGAAAAAAGAATATGATGAAATGAAAATCACACACACACACAAAGTACAATTTATAACAGCCTGAAAACATGAAATATCTAGAAACAAATCTAACCAGGGAAGTAAAAGACATATATAAAGAAAATTGCAGAACACAATTGTAAAACCAAAACGAATTCTCATGGACAGATAGAGTCACTGTTGTGAAAATGTCAGTTCCACTGAGAGCAAACTCCAAATATGGTGCAATCCTAATTGAAATACCAACATCAGTTTTAAAGCTGTTATCTAGGAGGTATGAAGTAGAAGAACTTGCGCTACATAAACACAGAAACTACTATAAAGGTAAGGTAGTCAGAACAGCCTGGTGCTGGTACTAAGTTGGAGACATTGAATAACACAGCAGAACTGAAAATCTTGATGTAAACCCATCCACCTATTTAACTTGGTGGTGTAGTGGTTAAATGCTATGTCTATTTAACCAAAAGAAAAGCAGTTTGAATCTGCCAAGCATTCCTTGAAAACTCCATGGAGCACAGTTCAATTCTGTCCTATAGGTTGCTATAAGTAGGAATTGATCTGACAGCAGTGTTGTTGTTGGGTTTTCTTTGTTGTTATTTGTTTGTTTTTAATGGTAACTAATCATCGACAAGGGCCTCCAGTTCATCAAAGGGAGAAAAGATATACTTTTTTTTAAACAAATGCATCTAGCAAAACTGAATGCGCATTGGAAAAAAAATGAAACAGGACTTATACCTCATACCATACACAAAAAAAATATCCCAAAAAGGATCAAAGACCTAAACTTAACACCAAAATGTATAAAGATCATAGGAAAAAAATTGTTTTAGCACTAACAACATACACACTGTAGTAGGTAAGCTAGATAACTGGGATCTTGTAAAAATCAAACAGTAAAGGTTGTCAAAACACTTCACCAAAAACGTGCAAAAAGAACACACAGATTGGGGAGAAAAGCACAAGCAAACAAACAAAAGGGCTATCTATCACTAATCAGACAAAAGTCTTATCTCTAAAATCTGTAGGAAGATCCAACACCTCTACAACATAAAGATAAATAATCCAATTAAAAAATGGTGAAAGACGTGAAAACACGCTTCAAAAAAGACGCTGAAGTGGCTAGCAGACACATGGTCAATTTGGCGAGACTATGTTTTACATACTTTGGATGCTGGCCGCAGGAATTAGTCCCCAGAGAACATCAGGTGTGGCTGAGTGGAGGGTCAGTGAAAAAAAGGAAGATCCTCAAGTAACATAGTGACTGCCACCGTGGGTTTCAGCATAAAACCAGTTGTGGACATGGTCCACGATCAGGCACTGTTTCGTTCTGTTGTGCATACAGTCGCTGGGAGTCAGAGCAGACTCGATAGCACCTAACAGCAACAGCAACAGCAGACACACAAGGAAATGATTGAAATCTCTAGCCGCTGGAGAAGCACGAATCAAAATTACCATCTCACCTTTACTCTGGGAGACTGGATCGATATGCACTGCTGCCATTTTTGAAACAATGTGGTGCTTCCTTTAAAACTAGAAATAGCAATGCCATGTTCAGCAATCCCATTCCTAGGAATACATTCTAGAGAAGGACCATCAGATGATTAGACCTATGCACATCAATGTTCTTTGCAGCATGGTTCACAATAGCAAAAAAGCAACCTAGATGTCCATCAATAGATGAATGGATAAGTAAATTATTGTACGTACACATAGTGGAGTAGGACACAATGATGAAGAACAATGATGAAACTACAAAGCATCTCATAACATGGATGAATCTGGAGGGCATTATTCTGAGTGAAAGAAGTCGATCACAAAATAACAACTATTATATGAGACCACTACTGTAAACACTCACTAGAAAGTTTACACACAAAAAGAAATAATTTTTTAAGATTATGAAGGAGAAGAGAATTGGGGATCAAGAAACACTAAACAGACAATATTGATAAGTGGTTAAGAGCAAGACAATACATAATACTGGGGAAGCTAGGACAACTTGTTCAGAGTAGGGTTATGGAAGTTCCACAGACACATCCAAACTCCTTGAGGGACTAAATTACTTGGCTGAGTCCTTTGGGGATCACCCACTTAGAGGAATATCTAGCTGCATAGGTATAACACAGTTTATGATAAGTGTTTTATGTTTTACTTTGGTGAGTAGACTCTGGGGCTTTTAAAATCTTCGAGTGGCCATGTAAGATACTCTACTAGTGTCACCACTTTAGGAGCAAGGGAGAATGAAGAAATCTAAAGATACAAAGGAAAGATTAGCACAAGGGACTAATGGACCAAAGGTACCACAGCTTCCACCAATCTGAATCCAACAGAATCTGATGATGCCCAATTACCCCCACCTACTGCTCAGATAGGCATCACAGTGGAGGACCTTAGACAGAGCTGGAGAAAAACATAGAACAGAATTCTTAATCACACTAAAAGACCAGACTTAATAGCCTAACAGAGACTGAAGAAACCCTGGAAATATGACTTCAACAATTTTTTAAGTCAGTAATGAAGTTACTCCCGAGGTTCACCCTCCAGCTAAAGATTAGAATATAGGAGGGGACAGGAAAGCCACTAAGGAAACCTAAGCTTGAGATGGAAGAATGTTGACATGTCATGGAGCTGTTAACCAAAGCCATAAAACGATATGTGTAATAATTGTTTAATGAGAAGCTAGTTTATTCTGTAGACCTTCATTTAAAGTGATATATATATATATACATGTATATATACATACATATAATGGGTCTATTAATTATTCTGAATTTTTTTAATGTCAAATGTTAATATCTCTGTATTACTCTTATGTATAAATTGTTCAAACTTGCATTCTGAGAGTTAAGATTTTCCACAATCTCAGCAGTTTCTCTGTTACTTTCATATGGGAAAAAAAATTAACAATCTGTAGTATCTTTGCTCCTTTCAGGAAACCTTGATGGTATAGTGGTTAAGAAATACATCTACTAACCAAAAGGTCAACAGTTCAAATCTGTCAGGCACTGCTTGGAAAAGAGGCAGTTCCTTTCTGTCCTATCAAATCCCTGGGAGTCAAAATTGACTTCATGGCTAAAGTTTTCCTCCTCTGAAATATTGCTCACATCTCTTTTGTACTTAAAATAACTTCTGCCAACCTTGTCATAGTCATTAAAGCTTGTCTAATGACTGTTCTGTTTTTTTTTTTTTTTTGGATAAAACTTTCTAATTCAAACATCCTGTAAGTAATCCATTAACCTATGATATAATATTAAATATAAAATATCACTTTCTGCCTTTAATTACATTTATTAAGAGACTTTAAAACATAAACTAGATTGGAAGGCAATATGTGTAAGTCTACTTCGTGTCCTCTTTCTACCCGATCTAATGCCATTGTGATATACTTGCCTTCAATCCTGCATGAATTTTATTATCATTAAAAGTAAGCATCTAGAATATGAATAGGCCATACTATATTCATAAAAATGTCTCTTGCATGGAATGAACTTTTTATAGATGAGATATTTTAGTGAAGTAAAATGATTTCCAAATATGACTTGCGTGGAAATATTCAAAAGCCCTTTTGGTTGCTTAAAAAGAACCTAAAGATTATCATTTTAAACATCAAATAATTTCTGTTATTAAAAACTTCCTTAGCAAAACTCTTACTTAGTTTCACCTTCATCTTCACTTCCTACTAGAAGAGAAATTTATAATTAAATTGTCAAAAAGCCTTAACTAAGGGTATATAATTTGAAGTAAAAAGGTTTTGCTCTTGTTTCTGAAAACTATATCACCAAAGACTTTTTCAAAATCGTTGTTCAAATGGCATGCATTCAAAAAAGGAGGCCCTGTGTATAAAAGGAAATTTTATAATCCTGAAAAATGCTTTTTTTTTCCCGTGATTCTATATATTAGTTGTTTGACTCTACACTTTGCAAATCCTCATTTTAACATGCCAAAAATTATTATAAATGCCCAATGGAGTATGAGTCATATTTAATTCAGTCTCTGAAACTGTAAACTCAAGTAGTAAAGCCTGTTTTTCTCTTGCCATAAAGGTCTTTTCTTGATTCTCTCATTCTTTCTGTTGCCCATCCATTAAGGATTTCTTGAATATATAAATATAAAGGTTATTTACTAAACAAGACAGTGGACTGAGCCCATACTAAATAACTAGAATGATATTGAATTCTGGTGGTGTCATAGATTGCATTATGTCTCTCTAAAAATGAGTGTGGCTATTTGGTTGGGCTGCGGTTTCCAGTATTGTGTGTTTATGCTCTATTTTAGATTATAATTTTTGCATATCATGTAAATCCTAATTTCTTCCTGTAACTAACAGGACAAGTTTGGATTTGATTAAAGCAGGTTAGGTTGGGACTATAGAACCCTTATAAACACAGTTTCCTCAGGGTGTATCCTGCACCACCTTTCAACTCTCAACAAGTAAAAGGAAAAGGAAGGGGGAAAGGAGTTGGGAATCTTGTGTCACCAAGAACAAAGCTTCAGGAATAGATCCTATCCTCTGCACCTGAGGTTCTCCTGCAGAGATATTTCCAAACTAAGGAAAGACCAATGACAGGGCCTTTCATCTAGAGCCTTTCCACGGGGCTAACGTCCTGAATTTGAACTTCTAGCCCACTGGACTGTGACAGAATAAACTTCTCTTTGTTAAAGTCATCAGTTTTATGGCATTTCTGTCACAGTAGCACTAGATGACCAAGACAAGTGGATAGGAAACATTTTTTTTAAATGCATAGTGAAATTTAAAAATCAGGTAAAGGAAACTTCGAATAACAGAAATTAGAATAAAAAAGAAAACATGATAATTGTTAAAGTTGAATTTCAAAATATTGAGATAAAATTGGTGTGAAACTTGACATTCGGGTTGTTATTGTTAGACGCCAGTGAGTCTGTTCCAATTCAAAGCAACACTATTGGACGGTGTGGAACTTCCTCATAGGGCTTCCAAGGAGCAGCTGGTGGATTTGAACTGTGAACTTTTTTGTTGAACAGTTGAACATTTAACCAGGGCTCCAAAGTTAGTTTAGGATCTTACTGCTCAGCATAAGGAAGGTCTAAATCCATGTTAACTACATGACTGATCATCCAGACATATCTACTAGCGAATTAGGATTCAAACGATTTCATTACTCAACCCAAGCCAAAAGCCAGCGCTGAGTGAATATGGACACTAAAAAAAAAAAAAAGAAAGAAAGAAAAAAACAGGACTGTGACTCTGGAGTTGATTTAGACTCCTAGTGACCCTACAGTCATAGTAAAAGTAACTTGTAGTGTTTCCAAGGAGCAGCAGATGGACTGGAACCTCAGACCTTTATGTTAGCAGACAAGTTCTTAACTACTGTGCCACCAGGACTTAAAGCCAAACCCACAGCTATCAAGTCAATTCTGACTCATAGCAACCCTATATGACATAGTGGAACTGCTGTGTTGAGTTTCCAAGGGGCATCTGGCAGATTTGAGCAGCCTTCTGGTGAGCAGTGGTAGCACTTAATGACTACCCAAGGCCTTCAGAAATACTACTACAGTTAAGTGGTATTGTCTTGGGGATCTTTGCACACGATACGTAACAGAAACAGAGGAAGGAGAGGAGACCCAAATCAGGACTGCAATTATTCACCACAGCTTTTGTAAACCCATCATGTTACCTCCCTTAAAAGTTAACTAACAACTGAGAATTAAATGGAAATTAAATGGAAAACCCACGCCACATGAAATCAAACATAAAATCGGTATAGAGAGTAACCCCTTCAAAACTAAATAAAGTTAGCAGACTGATCTAAATAATTCTAGGCAAACAATTTATTGCAATTAGAGACTGAAAAACAACTGGGAATTATAAAGTATTATTTAATCATTAAACTCAAAAGCAATAGTATGAGTAAACAAAGGAAAAAGGAAACTCGTATCCACTGGAACAAATATCTATACAGAGACATAGTGCTATACTAAACACAGTTAAATCATGACCTGAAAAATAACAAAAAGAAATTTTCTAGAATATAGGGCAAAATAAAAAAAGAGAAATAAAATGTGGAACAATATTAAGAAACCAAGTGACTATATTTGCAAACCATAAATATCTTTTTAAAACATTATACAAAAATGTGAAAAAAAAACCAATAATTGTGAAGAGTCAGTATTTGAAGACATAATATGAGGAGTCTGAAAAACTTAGAAAGTATGAGTTCTCAAATTGAAAACTTTGGCTGTGTAGTAGAAATGATAATAAAATAATAATAAAGACAATATCAAAACAGATAAATACATAATGGCAACATTTATTGACATATTTTAGAGAAACCTGAGATCATTAAGAACAAAAACAAAAGTAGTAGCTTTGAAAAATGCCAGTAAGAATAAGCAGATCAAGTACAACAGTGCAGGAAGCTGTACGACACTGGATTTTTATGATGGTAGTCATCAAGATTGAGATGTAATACTATCATCTAATGGCAGGAGAAACAATTTAGAACTTGGAATATTTATTACAGTCAAATACTTACTAAAAATTAATGACATACAGTGTCTCTGAAGATTTGCCACTTACAAAATTTTACATAGCAAGGAAAAATGAATGAAATAAGAGAAGTTGGGTTTAAAAACTAAGTTGTGCTATTTTGTTTCTCAGCAAATTGCTGAACTTACTTCATTGCATTTTCCCTGCATTAAGAGTAACCTAAAAGGACCTAGAAAATACTAATAGAGAGCACTGAAAAACAAAAAACACAGTTGGTAATAAGAACTTAGTTGAATTTGTGTTTAGCGTGAAGGACTTTAGCCTGAGGCAGAAAGACAACTAGAAAGACCTGGAATGAAAACTTGCTAGACATTTGAAAGAGCCTTGATAGTGCATTAGTCAAGCAATCAGCTGCTAGTTGAAAGCCCTGTGGTTTGAACCCACCAGTGACTTCATGGGGGAAAAGACCTAGCAATCCACTCCAATAAGGATTTCAGCTCCCAAACCCCTCAGATACAGAACGAGTACCTACAAATTGGAATTGATTCGAGGCATACATCGCTAACAACAGATGTATTCATAGTATTTCTCTTTCTTCCTCTGCCTGTTATTTCCTTTGGGAAAAAAAGCATCTGCTTCTACATCTGCAGTGATTTGGTGCCCTGGCTAAAACTTCTTCAGAATGCAATCAGAGCAGTGTAGAAGCAAACTATGTGAAGATTTGAGGATAGCAGCAGCTTATCTAACACAAATTTCTTTTATTTTTGTCTGTTATTTTCAACTCAAGAGAAAATCAGTTGAGGAACAAAGATAAAAGATACTCCAAAGATATTTTTTTTTAAAGTTCTTTGTTACTGATTTTAGTAGAAGCAGACATATTATGATAGGAAGACCTAGAATTAAAACTTAAGCTGATATTATACTCCTTTCAAGACTTCACAAAGATTGAAAGAACCTACAGATTGGGAAAAAAAATACATTATATATATTGACTATGATGTGTCTCATATAAATCTAATCTCTAAAATTTATAGGAAAATCCAACACCTCTAAAACCAAAAGACAAATAATCCAATTAAAGAATAGGCAAAGTATATAAAACAGGCACTTCATAACAGAAGATATTCAGCCAGCTGAGAGACACATGATGAAATACAATTAGAAGAATGCAAATCAAAACTACAATGAAATACCATCTCACCACAACATTATTGTTACTAGCAATAAGAAAAAAAGAGAAAATAACAAATGTTTGAAAGCCTGAGTGGAGACTGGACATTTAGGCACCACTAAGTAGGAAAGAAAATGGTGCAATCATTTTGGAAACTGATATGGTGCTTTCCTTAAAAAGCTAGAAATAAAAACACCGTATGTTTCAGCAATCATCCTCCTAGGACTATCCCAAAGCAATAAGAATCATCACACAGGTAGACATATGCACACTGATGTTCATTGTGGCATCATTTACAAAAGCAACAACATGGAAACAAACTAGACACCCAACTCTATTTAAACAGAGGCCAGACTGAGGTTGTCAAGGATTTCATTTTTCTTGGATAGACAGTCAACACCCACTGAAGCTACACTCAACAAATGAAGACTCATTGCGTTGGGAACGTCTACTACCAAAGACCTGTTTAAAGTACTGAAAATCAGAGATTTCACCTCGAAGACTAAGGTTCACTTGACACAAGCCGTATTATTTTCAACTGCACCATATGCATGTAAAACCTGAACAATGAATAATGAAGAAAGAAGAGTTGATGCTTTTGAATTGTAGTGTTGGAGAAGATTATGGACTATACCAAGGGTTGCCAAAAGAATGAACAGATCTGTTTGGGAAGAAGTTCAACAGGAGTTCCCCAAAGAAGCATGGACTTTGAGATGATATCTTACATACTTTGGACATGTTGCAAAGAGGGATCAATCCCTGGAGAATAACAACATGTTTGGTAAAGTACGGGGTTGGTGTAAAAGAGGAAGACTCTCAGCAAGATTGATTGACACAGAGGCTACAACAGAAGACTCATGCCTAGCAACAACTGTGAGCATGGCACAGAACTGGGCATTGTTTTATTCTATTGCACCTAGGGTTACTATGAGTGGTAACTGACTCAGTGGCACCTACAAGCAACAACAGATGCCGATCGACAGATAAATGGATAAGCAAACTACAGTATGTACATAACACGGGATACTAAGCAAAATAAAGAACAATGATCAATCCGTGAAACCTCTTACATCTTGGATGAATCTAGAGAGCATTATACTGAGTTAAATAAATCAGTTTTAACAGCCCAAATACTGTATCAATATCTCACAAAAGAGTTTACACATATTAAAAAAAAACCAATATTTGGTGGTTATAGATGTGATTGTGAAAAAACACTACAGTAGTAGACAATAGATAAGTGGTAACACTGATAAAGTGTAAGACGATATGTGGTGCTGGGAAACTCAGCACATCTTGACCAAGGCAAAGTCGTAGAAAAGCCATTGACCCAGATTCCCTGGGACCAAATTACTCGGCTGAGGGCTGGGGACCATAATCTCAGGGGATGTGAGCTCAACTAGCATAGCGTAGTTTGTGGAGAAACTATTCTACATCCTACCTTGGTGAGTAATGTCTGTGTCTTAAAAACTTGTGAGCGGTCATCTAAGATAAGTTTACTAGTTACACACCTTTGGGAGCAAAGAAGAATTCAAAAAAAAAAAAAAGAGGCACAAGGGAACAATTAATCCAAAGGACTATCACAACTATCACAGCCTCCACCAGCCTGAGTCCCTGAGTCCAACACAGCTAGACTGTTCCTGGCTACTACCACTGACTTCTCTGACAGGGTTCACAATAGAGCGTTCCCGGCAGAGCTGGAGAAAAATGTAGACCAAAATTCTAACTCACAAAAATAGACCATATTTACTGGCCTCAATGAGATTAGCGAAACTCCAAAAGTATGGCCTGTGGAAATCCTTTTAACTTTGTACCAGTGTCACTTTTAAGGCTCACCTTTTAGTCAAAGATTAGACCAACCTCTGAAGTTGACAACCGCACACATAGTTCAACTGCGTGCGCCAGACTAAGTGGACACACCTGCCTAGGTACAAGAGAAGGCAAGAAGGGACCAGAAGGCTGGTCTAATGGAAATGTGAAACCCAAAGTAAAGAAGAGGAGAGCATTGACAAGTGGTGGCATTGGCATCCAATGTCATAAAACAATGCATGTGTATTCTTTAATGAGAAACTGATTTGCTTGGTAAACTTTCACCTAAAGTGCAATAAAAAATAAATAAATAAACTCAGGTAATTGGTTAAATATGTGTAAAAATGAAGAAAAAATAGTATATTTGGAGATTAAGTTTAAATAAATCTTGGTTATACATCGATTTTTCATATGCTAAGATATCTCATCTGGCATCTCTAAAATTTATTGTTTTTGTTTGTATACACACCAATATTTTATTTATGGCATTTAAGGTTATATTAAAACATGGTAAGTTTATTGCTCTCTTTGTAGTTTTGTTTTTTACATCTTCTTGACAATTTTTCCTTTGTTTTTGCTTTATGTTTTTAATACAGTATCTAAATTTCAGAATGGAATGAAGCTGTTATTGTTTTTTATGAATTGTATTAAATGTTCATATTAGTGTGGGGATAATAGTATGCTCATTATATTAAATAGTCCATCTATAATATTTTTGCTACCACAGTTCACAGGTTAGAGCCACTTGTCACAGTCAATTTTTGAGACAGGGTGAGGAGAGTTGCAAGAGATTTGTTATACACTGCTATTTAAGAAGACAAGGGAAACTGAGCACTTTCAAAGACTTGTATCTCTAAGGAAGGAGCTGTGGAAAGTTTTATACTATGTAAGAAAAAGAGAGTTATACACATTCATTAAATTTCAGTGAAATGTCATGCATATTTATAAAAGGGGGGACAGGCTGAGACTTGGCATAGAACCTGGATTCAGACACCTTGCTCCTAAATTTTGCCTGGCTATGGCCGGTGACATGCATTCAGTGCATTTTGGTTCTTTGACCCAAGTTTCTTGGTTCCCAGGGAGGATTCATTATGGGATGGAGTCATTTGGTAATCTCCCAAGCTGCTGCTTGGAGTGGTTCTGGGCAGCCAACCTGAAATGTAACTACAAACAGGGAGATAAGAAGGAAAGCGGAATGAAGATGCTGAGTCCGTTTTCCTTTTGTGGTCATGATGGTTGCACTTCCTTCACGCTGGCTGCTTTCTGCCATTATTGTCACCGATCAGAATTATTTGTCCTCTACAGTCTGAAAGGACACTAATCATTAGTAACAGTGTAACATGAAAGAGAAGCTAAGCAATGGAATTATGCATAGAGTCAGGAACAAGTTTAGAAGGAAAGAAAATGTCGTTGATTATGTGTTAATATTAGTATATTGCTAGAACCTGTTACATTTTCTACAATTCTGTTTACTCATCCTCTATTAAATGACTTAAAGTTGTCTTGTTCTGGTTATTGTCTTGTTATAGATGATTTCATGTTAAGTGAATTGGGGTTTAGAAGTGGTGATATTGTAAGCATTATGAGTGGCAATATGTTCTTTCTTCAGACGGCCTTAACAAGAATTGTTATGAAAATATATTGGAAGATTTTGGAGCTCATACATTCATCAGACCTTGGTATTAGTTAAATGCACTGAATGAAGAAGTAGGAAGCAGAGACACTGTCTCTAGATTGTGGATTTAGGTAATTGTGTGAATTGTGCTGGCATTGATGGAGCTAGATAACCTAGAAAAACCAAACCAAACCTAATTCTGTTGAGTTGATGCCAACTCACAGTGACCTTTTAGCAGAGTAGAACTGCCTGCCACATAGGGTTTCCAAGGAGTGCCTGGTGGATTTAAACTGCTGATAACCTAGAGGGAACGCAAAAGCCATTCCACCTTCAGAAACAAACGTGTCTGATAAAGTAGAAATGGTGCCTGACACAAGTGGGACTGATAGTTTATTATGCCAATCATTTAAACAATAATAAAATGTTCTGACAACTAATTTGACATGAGTTAATATAAACTGTTTTCATGTAAATTAAAATGTAATTAAATGAGATAGAGAACATTTTGTCAGCAGCTTTTATAAAATATAAAGATTTTAACTGATCCTTGTCTCCTTACAAGAGAGTTGAAGTTTGCTGTCCTGTTGTGTGCTGACAGTATTATCAGAGCCTATTAACATAGAGTAGTATAGTTGGAAACCCTGGTGGAGTAGTGGTTAAGTGCTACATCTGCTAACCCAAAAGTCGGCAGTTCAAATCCACCAGACGCTCCTTGGAAACTCTATGGGTCAGCTCTACTCTGTCCTATAGGGTTGCTACGAGTCAGAATCGACTCTATGGCACCGGGCTTTATGGTAAAAAATAAGAAGGACCAATGATATCTGAAAGTGTACTTTCAATTAATGATCATATTATAGAATCTCAGTCATATTAGTGTACTTCTGAAAGATGTTGAAAAAGATGATAAGGAATCAGGAAATAGAGTGATGTTCAATGAGAAAGATAAAAGTGTTCTGGAGAAAGAGAGGTTGAAACACATGAAACTTAAGTATCTGAAAGACTATTATGGAGAACTGATTTATATTGTAAAAGGAATATTTCAGTTAAATTATTATTATTTTACATTATCTCAAGCTTAGTGTAAAAGATGAATTTGCAAGAAAAAGTACATCAAATAAAATTATTAATTCCATCTCTTGAAGGACATTAGATGTTATCTAATTCATAACTCTAAAGAAAGAGTTAACATTCCCTTTTCCCTTCCTTCCAATTTTTTCTTAACAGTTGCGCCAGAAATACTTTTTACTTATCCAATATTTTGTCAGCTAGTGTTAACACCCCTGTTCTTTTCTCAGTTCTTCATGAGAGAGATCAATTTACTGACTTTTCCATCAGTTACATTTCAAGAAATATAACATCCCTTGATCTGTGCAAGAAAAAAAAATCTTTCTCCCTATTTCTCCATTTTTTTTTATTTCACGAATTTAGTACAGCTGGATTCTAACTCTAATTTTCTCTAATGTAATCAATTCAGTTTTGTGAAATATGTGTAACAGAGATATATGCACGCATTTATATATGTTTTGTTGTTGTTAGATGCTGTCCAATTGATTTTGACTCATAGCTACTGTATGTACAACAAAACGAAACACTGTCCAGTCCTGTGTCATCTTCACAATTGTCATGCTTGAGCCCGTAGTTATGGTCACTGTGTCAATCCATCTTCTACAGAGGTCTTCTTTTTTACTGACTTCTTCTCTACCAAGCATGTTGTCTTTATCCAAGTACTGGTCCCTCCTGAAAATATGTTCAAGTATATGAGATTAGATCTTGTCACATTTGTTTCTAAGGAACTTTCTGGCTATATCCTTCCAAAACACATTTGTTCCTTCTTCTGGCCATTCACAGCATATTCAATATTCTTGGCCATCACCGCAATTGGAAAACATAAATTCTTTTTCTGTTTTTCTTATTCATTTTCAGCTGTCATATGCATATGAAGTTATTGAAAACACCACGGTTTGGGTCAGCTGCACCTTAGTCTCAAAGTACTCTCTTTTATTTTTTTGTAATGCTTTAAAGAGATGTTTGGCAGAAGATTTTCCCAATGCATCTTTTTGTTCCTTGACTGTACTTCCATAGGTGTTGATTATGGATCCAAGTAAAATGAAATAAATGAAATCCTTAGCAACTTCATTTTTTTTTACCTTATCATTATGTTGCTTACTGGTTCAGTTCTGAAGTTTTTTGTTTTTTTTTTTTTTTTTTATAATGTTGAAGAGTTATCCACGCTGAAGGCTCTGGTCCTTGATGTTCATCAGTAAATGCTTCGAGTCCTCTTTACAATGAGGATGCAAGGTTGTGTCATCTGTGTATCACACGTATTTATGAGTCTTCCTCCAGTCCTGATGCTACATTATTCTTCATACAGTTCAGCTTCTGAGATTCTTCTTCAGATTCTTCATTCATTATACAGATTGAATCAGCGTGGTGAAAGGGTACAATTTCGATGCACGTTTTCTGGATTTTAAACCACACAGTAGCCCTTGTTCTGTTTGAACAACTGTCTCTTGATCTAAGTACAGGTTCATCCTGAACACAATTAAGTATTCTGGAATTTCTATTCTTCTCAATATTATCTATAATTTGTTATGATACACATAGTTGAGTGACTTTGCACAGTCATAAAAATGAAGGTAAACATCTTTCTGATACTCTGCTTTCAGCCAGGATCCATGCAACATCAGCTAATCATAGCTTGTTCCATGTCTTCACATGAAGATTCATATGTTTCATGTCTTCGTGTGAACTTGGCTTGAACTTGTGACAGTTACTTGTTGAGATACTGCGGCAATCATTTTTGAATGATTTCCAACAAAATTTTCCTTGTGTGTGATATTAATAGTCCTCTCCTCCCCCCAAAAACCCTCTGCTTTCAAGTAGATTCTGACTCCTCATAGCAACCCTATACTGTTTGATAATTGCTGCATCCTATAGGATCACCTTTCCTTGGAGTGGGTACGAATAAGCATCTCTTCCAGTCTATTGGCCAAGTAATAGTCTTCCCAATTTCTTGGCATACATAAGTGATTTTTTTTTTTTCCAGCACTGCATCCGTTTGTTGAAACACCTCAACTAGTACTCTAATCTTGGAGCTTTGTTTTTCACCAAAGCCTTCATTGCAGCTTGGACTTCTTCCTTCAGTACATTTGATTCTTGACCATAGGCTACTTCCTGAAATGGCTGAATACTGATCAAATCTTTCTGGTACAGTGACTGTGTATTATTTCCACCTTTTTTTGATGCTGTCTGCATCCACTGGCATTTTCCTCGTGAAATAATTCAGTGTCGTAGCTCAAGGTTTGAATTATTGCTTCAATTCGTTCAGCTTGAGAAATGTTGACCATGTTCTCCTCTTCTGGCTTTCTACCTCCACATCTCTGCACATTTAATTAGAATTTTTCTTTGTCTTTTCAGGCTGCCCTCTGAAAGCTTCTATTCAGCTCTTTTCATCTTTTTTTTTTCTTTTTTATCTGCTCAATATCCAAAAGCAAGTTTCAGAGCGACTTCTTACATCTACTTTGGTCTTCTTTCTTTCCTATCTCCTCATAATTGCTTGCTTTCCTCATGTATGATGTCCATGATGGTGTTCCACAACTTGTCTGGCCTTAGGTTATTAGCGTACAATGAGATGAATATATTCATGAAATGGTCTCTAAATTCAAGCCGGATGTACTGTAGGTTGTATTGTGGTTCTCCTGGATTTGTTCTAATATTCTATAACCTTAACATGAATTTGCACATGAGTAATTGATGTTCTGTTCCACAGTCAGCCCTTGGCCTTGTTCTGACTGATGATACTGAGTTTTCAATCATCTCTTTCCACAGATATAACTGATTTGATTCTTGTGTATTTCATTTTACAAGAACCCTGTGTAATGTAGCCATTTATGTTGAAGAGGGATATTTGCAATGAAGAAGTCATTGGTCTTGCAAAATTCTGTTATAAGATTTCCAGCATCATTTCTATCACCAGGGACATATTTTCCAGTGATACTTCTTTGCTTCCCACTTTCACAGTCCAATCACCAGTGATTACCAATGTTTTCTGATTGTATGTTTGACTAGTTTTGGAAGTTGGTAAAATCTTTAACTTTTTCACCTCTTGCTGTTTTAGTCAGCTAATGCTGCTCTACAGAAATACCACAAAGTGGATGGCTTTAACAAAGGAAAATTTATTCTTGCACAGTCTCCTAGGCTACAAGTCCAAGTTCAGGATGTCTGCTCCAGGAGAAAGCTTTCCCCCTTGTTGACTCTGGAGGAAAGTCCATATATTATGCATCAGTCTTTGTTCAGGGAGCAACTGGGTGCAGGAACCTCAGGTCTGAAGGACACAGTCTTCTCCTGGTGCTGCCTTCTTGATGGTATGAGGTTCCCAATTCTCTGCTTACTTCCCTTCCCTTTATCTCTTGTAGGATGAAAGGACTAAGGGTTGTGCAAACCACACTCCAAGGAAACTCGCTTTACAGTGGAGCAGGGAGGCAGTCCTATTAAGGGGTTTACAGTTCTACCCTAATCCTTTAACATACAGTGTATGAAAATTACAAAATGGAGAACAATCGTAGCACATAGGGAATCCTTGCCTAAGCAAATTACTACACATATTTTTGGGGGGACACAATTCAATCCATGACACTAGCTTTAGTGATTGGTATATAAATTTGAATAACAGTCATATTAAGTGTTCTTCTCTCAAAGTGTATGGATGTTATTCTACTACGGAGAGCATTGTATCTTACAATAGGTATTGAAGTTTCCTTTCTTGTGATAAATGGAATACCATTTCTCTTCATTTTGTCATCTCCAGCATAGTAGACCATATGATTATCTGAGTCAAGGTAAACAACAGTAATCCATTTCAGCTCATTAATCCCTAAGATATCAATATTTATTCATTCTACTTCAGTTTTGAGGATTTCAAATTTCCCTAGGTTCGTACTGCATACATTCCTTGTTCCAGTTTGTTAATGGATGTAGCTGTTTCTTCTCATTTGAGTTGTGCCACATCAACAAATGAAGGTCTCAAATTCTTGTCTCCATCCATGTCATAAAACCACTTCTTTTTTGTGGAGGCAGCTATTCTCCAGCTATATTTAGAGTGTCTTCCAATCTGAGAGACTCATCCTGCAACACTGTGTCGGTGCCTAGCTGCTTATTCACAAAGTTTAAATTGGCTAGTTTTTTTCACAAATTTTTATTTCATATGCAATTGCTAACTTCTTCCTAGTCTGTCTTAGCCTGAAAACTCAGATGAAAACTCAGATGCATCCGTGGTGACTTATTGACATTTGAATACTGGTAGCGTAGCTTCCATCATCACAACCACATCACATGGAAGTCCTCACAGTACAACAGGCTGGCACACGCAAGGGAGATTTATGAATGCAGGCATGCATACAGATATTTATTCAGAATACAGATATAATGTATCCACTCAGTATGAAGGTGTCAAAACCAAAAACCAAAAACCAAAAAACACCAGGGCTGTCGAGCTGATGCTCAGTCATAGCAACACTGTAGGATAGAGTAGACCCTCCTCATAGAGTTTCCAAGGAGCACCTGGCTGCTTTGAACTGTCAACCTTTCTGTTAACTGCTGTGCCACATTCTATAATTGATTCTTTAATATGTAGCAACTAAATTAGAGCAGTTCATAATTAACAGTGGTAGCCAAAATTACATGGTTATATACAGGATATAATTATATATATAAATTAATATAATAAAATAATTATATATTTTATATTTATGTATATATAATGTTAACAGTGACTGAATATACAAGTGACATTATGGCCATTTTAAATTTAACACCTCTACCATGTTATATAAATGAAGTAAGAAGTGCGTTGTAAAATATTGAACATATCACTTAATGTAATTGAGTCATGCAAACTCATAAATAAAGAGTTTGAACCTTTAAAATACTTTTTTTCATTTACAGAGAAATAATCTAACATTTCCATTTTAATTGAGTCACTGGAATCACAGCCTTAGAAATGTATCTCATGGAAACTCCTTGGGTCATTCTTGTTCGTTTTTCAAAGCACATTGTTTGAACTAATTCCACTAAAACTTAAAATTACATTTGTTTTTTAATTTATACTTTACCTTGTTCCATAAAATAGTTTAAATAAATGGTCAGCTCCTAATAGGCAGTTTTGCAATAGCAAATATATGAAACAACTTGAGTTTTTGAAATTGTACTATAGATTCTACCTTTAGTTGTGTCTTTTTAGTTTAACTTTCACTTTTGCAAAATGTTCTGGGGAAAGGCAAAAATCACATGAAAGATTACACAAGAACAATATCTCAATATGTCATAAAATAAAGCATGTTTAGTACTAGTGGGAGAATATTCACCTATTTCAAAATCCTCTTTAATCATTTAACAGGGCAAATAGATGCTAAGCATTGGCATATGAAGTTTTTCAAATAGCAAACTTTTTTCCCCAGTGATTAAGCTTATTCTGTCAAACGATGATATCAGTGTACTTCAATCTGCTTTAAACATGCATATCCCATTCCTCCTACACCTCTCTAATTTTAAGCAGTTGATTTTCCAGTCTTATAAAAAGGCAGATCATTTGAGGCATAGCTAATATGCATACAGATATAGACAGTTCATAAGAATTTATCATGTAAATAAAAATGATTTATTCCTATAGAATTCACAGTTACAGAGAATAATTCCAGCTGATGGTTGGGAAGAAGAGGCTGCTTGTCTAATAAGAGCAAACTGAATTCTGAAATACGCAGCACTGTTCTTATTCAGTTCTCCATACATGTCCTAATATAGCCACAGGCAGGATTCAGTTCCTGGCTGAAGGGTCAAAGAGAAATTCTGTGGTCATCTTTCCAAAGCTACTGTTGCTCAAATTAGGCTGCCTCATGGGGAACCCAAGTGCCTTTTCCAGGGGTTCATCTTGAATGCTAACTTTTGGTACTTTAGGCATAAGTTCAACTTAGCCATGGAGGCAAGATACATATATATGTACATATATACATATATAAGTATATACACATAGGCATATATATAATGCACTTCTGTGAGCATTTTTAAACATCTTCTGTTACTTAACAACAGTTTTTAAAAACATTTGAGCTTTATTTTTAAGGCTTATAAATAAAGTGTAATTGTAGTGTTTTGTTTTTTTTATTATTGAATTTCATCACCATATTTAAAATATCCTTTTATTAAAGAGCATAAAATGTTTATAAACCAAGAAGAGGAAAATACGTGAGATGGAGATTTAAGTATTCATAGACCTATGGCTACAAATTAATGTATTATTGGTTTTAAACTTTTCATTATTATTATTATTATTATGAAAATAGGAAAATAAGTATGTGTGTATCTATTATATGAATTTATTTTAATTGTGTGTGTCTTTGTGTGGGGGTGGGAAGAGAGAGAAAGGAAGAGAGAAAACAAGAATGGATTTCTACACTGGCCCTGTTGTAACCCAGAATTCATGATATTTTGTTATAATGCTTCTAGAGAATTCAAAGAGCCAGGCACTCACTCAAGATATTTTAAGCAATTGTATATGTGTGTGACCTGGAGTAGTCCAAAAGCAATTTAGTAAACTACAATAATGTAATAATAAACCGGACCTGAAATCAGCTGTGGCTTTACTTCAGACAGACCAAAATAGAAAACTACATAGTCCAAGTTTTTACATTTACGTAATAGTAGTGTCTCTTTAATGAGATTTAAACCTTGTGTTAATGAAATTGTATTAATGAGATTTAAGCATCCATGACCTTGAGAGATCCCTCCTGAATTTAAAGACCATCTCAAGAACAAATTTGGTGTTTTGATCAGTAATAACCAAAGACCAGTGGAATTGTGGAATGACGTCAAAGACATTATCCATGAAGAGATCAAGAGGTCGTTATAAAGGCAGAAAAGAAAGAAAAGACCAAATTGGACATCAGAAAAGACTCTGAAACTTGCTCTTGAACATTGAGCAGCTAAAACAACAGGAATAGTGAAGTCAAAGACCTAAACAGAAGATTTCGGACAGCAGCTCGAGAAGACAAAAGAAAGTATTACAATGACATGTGCAAAGAGCTGGAAATGGAAAATCAGAAGCAATGAACACGCTCTGTATTTCTCAAGCTGAAGAAACTGAAGAAAAAATTCAAGCCTTGAGTTGCAATAGTGAAGGAATCCTCAGGGAAACTAATAAATGACTCAGAGAGCATTAAAACAAGATGGAAAGAATACAGAGTCATTATACCAGAAAGAACTGGTTGATGTTCAGCCATTTGAAGACACAGCATATGATCAAGAACCAGTGGTACTGAAGGAAGAAGTCAAAGCTGCATCGAAGGCATTGGCAAAAAACAAGGCTCCAGGAGTATCATTTAATATATTTCAACAAACAGATGAAGTACTGCAAGTGCTCACTCATCTAAACCAAGAAATTTGGAGGACAGCTACCTGGTCAACTGACTGGAAGAGATCCATGTTTCTGCCCCTTCCAAAGAAAGGTGATCCAACCGAATGTGGAAATTATCAAACAATATCAATGATATCACACGCAGGTAAAATTTTGCTCAAGATCATTCCAAAGTGACTGTAATAGTGTATTGACAACGAACTTCCAGAAATTCAAGCTGGATTCAGAGGAGGATGTAGAAGCAGGGATATCATTGCTGATATCAGATGGATCTTGCCTGAAAGCAAAGAATATCAGCAAGATGTTTACTTGTGTTTCACTGACTATGCAGAAGCATTCCACTGTATGGATCATACTGAACCATGGTTGATGTTACGGAGAATGGGAATACCAGAACACCCAACTGTGCTCTTAAGAAATCTGTATACAGATAAAGAGGCAGTTGTGCAACACTGCATGGTTCAAAGTCAGGAAAGGCGTGTGTCAGGGTTGTATCAATTCACCACACCTTTTTAATCTGTATGCCGAGCAAATGACCCCAGAATCTGGATTATACAAAGAAGAACAAGGCATCAGGATTGGAAGAAGACTCATTAACAGTCTGCATTATACAGATGACACCACCTTACTTGCTGGAAATGAAGAACATTTGAGGCACCTGCTGATGAAAATCAAGGACCACAGCCTTCAGTATGGATTTCACCTCAATCAATAAGACAAAAATCCTCACAGCTGGACCAGTAAAGAACATTGTCATAAATGGAGAAAGGATTGAAGTTGTCAAGCTAAGCCAAGTGAGGATTTCATTTTACTTGGGTCCACAACCAATGCCTATGGAAGCAGCAGTCAAGAAATCAAAAGACGCATTGCATTGGGAAAATCTTGCTGCAAAGGACCTCTTCAAAGTACGCAAAATAAGGATGTCACCCTGAAGACTAAAATGTGCCTAACCCAAGACATGGTATTTTCAATTGCATCATATACATGTGAAAACTGGACCATGAACAAAGAAGACGGAAGAAGAATTGATGGCGTTAAACTGTAGTGTTGGAGAAGAATGTTGAATGTACCATGGGCCACCAAAGGAACAAACAGATCTGTTCTGGATAAATTACAACCAGAGTGCTTCTTGGAAGCAAAGATGGCAAAACTGCATCTTACATGCTTTAGACATGTTGTCAGGAAGGATCGATCCTTGGAGAAGGACATCATGATTGGTAGAGTAGAGAGTCAGCAAAAAAGAGGAAAATCCTCCACGAGATAGACTGACACAGTGGCCACAATGATGAGCTTACGCATAAAAATGATTGTGGACATGGTGTAAGACCAGCCAGTGTTTTGTCCTGCTGTTCACAGGGCCTCTATGAGTTGGTACTGACTCGATGGCACCTAACAACAACAACAAGTGTTTTTCAATGCTCTTTCTTCTTGGTTTCCAATTTTCTTTAAAACATGTTTCAATTACTTCCATTTAATGATATAGTTATCTATTTTGAACCTTTTCTAAATTATTGATTCTGCAAGAGTAAGTTAGTTTGACTCATAGTCTATGACCTAATTTATACTCTCAATTTATGCCTTTGTTGTTTGGTATTTTACATTTCTTTCATTATTTCCTAATACAGTGTTCTGAAAAGTAAAAGTTAAACCAAGTTGGGATTACAGATACTCACACTACACATTCTGGTGCCTTTTAATAAACCCATCGAAAGACATCTTTAAGGAAGCACCAGATTGCTTTCCAAAGAGGCTGGACCATTTTGAAAGCCCACCAACAGTGTAGGAGGGTTCCACTTTCTCCACAGCCTCTCCAGCATTTGTTGTTTTGTGTTTTCTGGATCATGGCCAATCTTGTTGGGATGAGATGATATCTCATTGTCATCTTGATTTGAATTTCTTGAATAACTAAAGATCGCAAACATGTCCGCGTGTGTTTTTTGGCTGCCTGGATCTTATCTTTAGTGAAATGTCTGTCCATCTCCTTTGCCTATTGCGTAATTGGATGGTTTATCTTCTTTTTTTTGATATTTTGTAGTATCTTACAGACGATGGAGATCAGGCGTCGGTCTGACATAGAGTTGCCAAATATTTTTTCCCATTCTGTGGGTGTTCCTTTAATTCTATTAATAAAGTTTTTGGATGAGCATAAGTGTTTGATTCTTAATATTTCCCATTTATCTATTTTCTCTTCTGTTGATTGTGGTTTCTTTGACAGATTTTGGAGTCTGTCCTCATTGTGTATTAAAACTTCCATTGTTTTTCCTACCTTTTCTTGTATGAGCTTTATCATTTTAGGTTTGATGTTTAGGTCTTTTATCCAATTGGAGATGGTTTTTATATAAGGTGTAAGATATGGATCTTGATTCAGTTTATTGTAGATGGATAACCTTTTTGCCAGCACCATTTGTTGAAGACACTGTTTTTTACCCCAGTTTAATGTCTTAGGGTCTTTGCCAAAGAGTGGACAGGAATGGATTGGACTTGGCAATGCACAGTGACCATATATTGGATTCACTTTATGGTTCTATACATCTATAGGATATCATACTGCTGACCTCTGGCTGGACGAAGGAGAGTGGGTAGAGTGGATGGGAAAGGAGGCTGTTGGGAGGATAAGATATGTATGGAGCAGAGAACAATAGTGTGCTGTCACTGGGCAGGGAGAGCAGTGGAAGCTGCATACCCGTGGGTAGGTATATTTATACGGGAATGTACATTTTCACTCAGTAATGTTAAATAAAAAAAATTAAAAAAAAGAAAGGCATCTTTATCTGTGATATCTAATATCTGTTCAGATACCTTCAATGAGTCAGAAGAATGGAGAATTAACGTGTAAATTTGGCTTCTAAGGTTACCCATCAGTAGGCACTGCAGACCGACACATTTTCATTGTAGAGAACTGAAGCATGGAGAAGTCATAAAGGTTTGAAAATAAATCTGTCAACATTTAAGCCATTTCTTAAGATGTATCTAGGAAAAGCCTAGGCCTTCTCTGCTGTGATCACTGGGAAGTCATTACACAGATGACGTTGTGTTAATAGAAAAAGATGAAACAAATAGTGTTGGCAAAATTGGATACCCATCTGCAAAAAACTGAAACAAGACCCATATCTCACACCCTACACAAAAGTTAACTCAAAATGGATCAAAGACCTAAATATCAAACCTAAAATGATAAAGATTATGGAAGAAAAATAGGGACAACAATGGAAGTTCTAATATCTGGCTTAGACTGACTACAAAATCTGAGAAACAAAGCACGAATAACAGAAGAGAAATAAGAAAATAAGAACTGCTAAGAATCAAAAACTTTTGGCTCATCCAAAGACTTTATTAAGAGATTTAAAAGACTACCCACAGAATGGAAAAAAAATGTTTGGCAACTACATATCAGACTGATGTCAAATTTCCATATTTACAAGCTGTTGTAAAATTTCAACAAGAATAAGGCAAATAACCCAATTAAACTATGAGCAAAGGACATTGTTTTAGTCAGCTAGGGCTGCTCTAACAGAAATTCCACAGAGTGGATGGCCTTAACAAAGGAAGGTTTATTCTTACATAGTCCAGTAGGTTGCAAGTTCATATTCAGGGTGTCCTCTCCAGGGGAAGGCTTTCCCCTTGTCAGCTCAGGAGAAAAGTCTGGTATTGCATCAGTCTTTGTCCAGGGAGCATCTTGGCACAGGAACCTCAGGTCTGAAGGACGCACTCTTCTCCCAGTGCAGCTTTCTTGATGGTGTGAGGTTCCAAATTGTCTGCTTGCTTCTCTTTCCTTTTATCTCTTGCAGGCTGAAAGGATTAAGGGTGGGGCAAGCCATACTCCAGGGAAACTCCTCTTATGGTGGAGCAGGGAAGTGATCTTATAAAGGGATTTACAGTCCCACACTAATCCTTTAACATACAGCATAGGAAAACCACGAAGTGGAGGACAGTCACAAGATACTGGGAATCAATGCCCAGCCACATGACTACACATATTTTTTGGGTGACACAATTCTATCCATGACAGACATGGACAGTTACTTCACCAAAGAAGACATCCAGGCAGTCAAAAGACACATGAGGAAATGTTCACCTTCATTAGCTATTAGAGAAATTCACATCAAAGCTACAATGAGATGTCATCTCACCCCAACAAGGTTGGCCATAATACAAAAATCACAAAACGACAAATGCTAGAAAGGCTGTGGAGACATTGGAACTCTCCTACACTGTTGGTGGGATTGCAAAATGGTGCAACTTCTTTGGAAGACAATCTGGTGCTTCCTTAAAATGTTGGATATAGATAGACCATTTGACCCAGTAATATCACTGCTCGGAATATGTCTTATAGAATCAAGGCCATTCACATCAACTGATACAAGCACACGAATGTTTATCACAGCACAGTCCACAATAGCCAAAATATGGAATCAACCCAGATGCCTAACAGCAGAGGAATGGATAGGTAAACTATGGTATATACTCAGTGGAATGCTATGCAATGATAAAGAACAACGATGACTTTAGGAAACATCTCATAACCTAGTTTTAATTGTAGGACATTATGTTGAGAGAAAGTAGTACGCAACAAAAGGACAAATATTATATGAGACCCCTGCAATAAGAACTTAAAAACAGACTCATGCATAGAAGAAAAGACGCTTTGATGGCTGCAAGAGTAGGAAGGAAGGGATGGTAAAGGGGGGAGGGTTTAGATTAGTTGATAGAAATTTGGTTGGGTGAAATCTGTGACAGCACACATTAGAAAGATCAATATTAACTGGACTTCAAGGTAACATAATTATCCCTCCCATCTTAATCCAATATTACAAGGACAGAGTAGCTAGGGCTGGGGGCTGGGGACCATGCTCTCAGGGAAATCGAGGCCAGTTGGCACAACTAGCATTTTGCTAAGGGGGCCTTCTGCACCCCACACTGGTGAGTGGCATTTGGGGTCTTAAAAGCTGCCAAGCTGCCATCTAAGTGTACAGAAAATGGTCCCAACTCATCAGGAATGGATGATCACCAAGGACCAAAATGACATGAGGGAAAGAGAACCCAGAAGACAGAGAGACCCACATGAGTGAGTAACTACATAAACTTGTGACTGGAAGAACCAGAGGGTGCCTGGCTACCACCAGTGATAGCCGAGACGGAGCTCACAATGTTGAGTCTCACTGGCAACAAAAGAATAAACAGGGGTGCACCCTGAGATCTCCATTAAATGACCACAATTGATGGCCCACAGGCCTCAGAGTTCCTCTTGGAGCATGCTGCTCCTGTCCATAAATCATAGTGGAGATCAACTCTTGGGAAGGAATGGACTGTACTTAGCAACACAGAGTAACCATATCATGTGCACACTTTATTGTTCTATCCATCTATAGGATATAATGTGTCCTGCTGACCTCTTACAGGAAGAAGGAAAGTGGGTGGAGAGTAGAGGGTAGGAGATTGTAGGGAGAATAATACATGTGTGGAGCAGAGAGGAAGAGTGTGCTGTCACCTAGCAGGGAGGGCAGTGGGAACTGCATATAGGTGGGTATGTAAATTTATATGGGAATATACAGTTTTGTTAAATCATAAGAAAAAGAGAGAGAGAGAAATCACCAAATCTTTCTCCCATGGAGACACTGGGTGAATTTGGGCTGTCAACTTTTGGTTTGCAGCTGAGTGCTTTATCATTTACACCACCAGAGCTCCTTGTTTGACACATGGTGTGTGCTTAATAGATATCTATTTGTCTAGAGAGTAAAGAATATAAACAGCAACAACAACAAAAGCTGGAAACTGATGTATCATTTGATTCAGTAATCCCACTGCTCAGAATGTATCCTACAGAAATAAAGGGTACACACGAACAGATACATGCGCATGAATGTTTATTGCAGCACAGTCATCAGTAACAAAAAGATGGAATCAACCTAGGTGCCCATCAACAGATGAATGGATAAACAAACTATTGTATATATTCACAATGAAATGCCATGCAGTGGTAAAGAACTATGATGATTTTAGGAAGCAGCTTATACCTGGCATTCAACTAGAAGACATTATGCTAAGTAAAATCAGTCAGCTGCAAAAGAACAAGTATTATATGAGACCACTATCATAAGGACTTAAAAAGAAGATTTCTGCAGAGAAGACTCCGATAGCTACAAGGCAGGGAGGCAGAGGGCTGACTGTACATTAGATCTGCAATAGGAATTCGGTTAGGTGAACACTGTGACAGCACTTAGTAGAAAACAGGTCAGCATAAATGGATTACACCATAAACTAAAAGTTTTTCCAAATTCAATCCAAAATTTCAAAGGATAGAGTAGCAAGAATAGGAAACTGGAGACAGTGTTTTCAGGGGACATCAAGGTCAACTGGCATTACTAGTCTTAGGCTAAAAAGACTCTCTGCACCCCATATTGATAAGTGGCACCTGAAGTCTTAAAAGCAAGCAAGCTGCCATCTGAGGAACATCAACCAGTCCCAACCCACCCGGAACAGGTGTCAACAAAGATCACCAAAGACACAAGGAAAAAATGAGTCCAGGAGACAGAAGGACTGATATGATGAGGAGACTACATCAGCAGGAAATCAGAAGAACTAGATGGTTCCCAGCCACCATCAAAGACAGCATTGATAGGGGATACAATCTACAGTCCCTGATGTAACACAAGGGAAAGAGGTGTGCAGATCAGGAACTTTGCTAAAAGACCAGAATTGATGGTCTGACACCTGGAGGGTTCCCTGGGAGCAAGTCCAGGGGACTTGCTTCAGCCCCAGACCTGAAACCACTACTGGGGTCGACACTTTAGACAAAGAATGGACTGAACTCAAGATCACAGAGTGAGCATGTGCTGTGTGTACTTTATGGTTTTATACATTTATAGAAGACTGTCCTACTAGTTTCTCCCTATAGGGTAAAGGAGAATGTAGAGAGGAGGGGACAAGTATTGGTTGGGAGGATACTAGAGGTAAAGAGTGAAAAGGAGGATTGTGCTGTCACAGGGCAAGGAGAGCAGACAAAGTTGTAGAGAGGCGGGTATGCAAAATTGACTTAGATTGTATATACTGTCACTTAATCAAAATAAAAAAATTAAAAAGAAAAAGACAGTATTTTTGCACTGATGAAGAGAAAAACTATTGAAAATAGTGAAACCTTAGCAACAGCAACACAACAAAGTGTATCCAAGATGTTCCTTTGCAAGTTTTGAATTATCACAAAACATAGAAAGAATAACTGAAAAAAAGGAGGAAAAAAAGTTTCCATCAGAGTTAAGACACCACTAGGGGAAAAATATATTATTAGGCATTTAGATTTTTCAGTTGAACAGTAGTGTGATGCAAGTTTGTTAGTTAAGGGAATTTTGATACATAGAATGATGACTTACAAGCAGTAATTAGCCCTTGCACACCACAGCCAGATAAATGGGACAGGGTCCATCCAGCTTGGATGTGTAAGACTGGAGCAGTGTGTGATGGGCATGCATTTAAAAAGAAAAGAAAACAAACAAACAAACAAAAAACAAGTCTTTAGATCATAGACTACATTCTAAACTGCAGCACTTTCAGTCCCCTTTCTCAGCATTTTCCACAACACTGGCAGCTGAATAGGATACAACCGAATCCGCTGACAAAATAGATTCACTTAAAAACATCATTTACTGATATTAATGGCATGGGCCAAAATAACAGGAGTCTTAAGCTGGGTTCCCTGGAGAAGTAGCATCAGAGAAGAATGTAGATAGATCAATAGAGCTATTATCTCAAGGGAAAGGCTCACATTGTTGCAGAGGCTGGCATGCCCCCAAGTTCGTGGGTCAGACGTCAGGCTGGAGGATTTGCCTGATTCACATACCTGCAGGGCTGATGGATCCAAGACTGGCAGTTCAGATGGCAAGTTGCTGGCTCATCAGCTGCAGAGGCCAGCGGATCCCAAGATCAGCAGGTATTATGGCAGGTGCTGGTTCGAGTTCTAAGAACCAGAGATCAGATGATGATGAGCTGGATCCAAAGTGACCGCAAGTCAGTGAATTTTGCCAAGAGTGTCCAGATACATTGGATACAGGCCACTCACCCGAGGAAACACCCTTAAAATTAGCGGCCGATAACATCACATCACGTTGTAGAAGTGATTACGTTATACCACAAAATGAAGAATAACTGTGTCATTACATAACGTCAAACCACTAAGAATTGTGGGCCAGACAAGTTGACACACAATATTAGGTATTGGAAGTGGTAAACTAAATATTTGCTTACGTGAAATGTAAAATAATCAACATAAAAAACAAAGGTAAGTTAGATTACAGGCTATGAAAAAGAGTAATGCTATTTACTGTTATTAACAAAGCCCAGATACTAGCTATGCAGATATACAAAAGTAAATGACAAGTCAGACACAAGTGTCCTAGATTGTCATGAGTATTTTACGTAAAAAAAAAAAAAAGTGTATACATGGAAAAAATAGTGTAGAAACACCTCAAAAACACTCAGTTTTACGTAATAGAACACTATGAAAAACCTATGTAGCTATCAAGAAGTTAAAGTACATATTTTTATTTAAGATTTATTTAGAACTCTATTTTGTATTTCAAAGCTGTTAACAAATCTGTATGAAGGCATCTGCATCTCACCTCTATATTTCCTGTTCTTTTAGTCTTAATAAGGAAGTCATATATTTCAGGGCAGCTTATCTGGGTTTATTGCACTCAATCTGAAATTTTATTTATTTGTTTATTAATTCACTCATTCATCCTCTAAAAGTAAACTCTGTGTACGTGTGTTGGAAATAGGATAGGGAAGCAGGGAAGTAACAGGAAAGGATGGCCACAAAAATCTTAATTGCAAATATTCACTTTATCCATTATTAGATTTTTCATTATATATACATAATTTTATCATTATTATATAAATGTGATACAAATATATTATTACTGTATAATGTATTATTACATGATATATACATTACAGACAAAAATCTATCCCTCTCAAGTTGATTTTGACTCATAATGACACTATGTACATATAGTATGAATACACAATGATTTAATATATATTAAGATAAAAAGCAGAAACCCTAATAGCTTAGTGGTTAAGTGCTGTGGCTGCTCATCAAAAAGTCAGTAATTTGAAGCCACCCAATACTCCTTGGAAACTCAAAGGAACAGTTCTTCTTTGTCCTATAGGGTCACTATGAGTTGTAATGAACTGGATGGCAATACGTTTGATATTTTGTTTATGAAAAAAAAATAAATCAAGGTTTACAGAATCTCCTGGGCTCTGAATTCAGATTATTTGGTTTCAAATTTGACTGACACTCACTAGTCTAAGAAAGCTGTTTGAATGTTTTCTATGCTTCTTCTTTAAATGAAGACAATAATGAAAATTTACTCACAAGGTTTTAATAGACATTAAATAATAACATTCACAAATCATCTAGTGCCCCGACCCGCGGGGCAAATCAACTGAGAAACGAGGGGGAGCCTGTGAAAATGAAGGTTGGACAAGAAAGACGCAAAGAAATGAAGGCAAGACAAAATTCTGATCAAGCCTCAAGGTTTTATTGTTACCTTGCGGTATATATAGCAGCAGGAATGGAGGGAGGGATCAAGTGACGTAGGGATCGGGTGACATTTGGAATGAGGTAGTTGTCGGCTGGGGATTGGGTGTACATAAGACTAAGGCAGTGACATCAGGCAGGAAGTTTACGCGCGCGCGCGGGCTTTTTCAAACTTGGCGCGCGCGGGCTTTTTCAAACTTGGCGCGCGCGGGCTTTTTCAACCCTTCAAGCTTCCTGTATGTTGGGGCCTGGGGGCTTACCCATGGCTCCCGACAATCTAGAACAACATTTGTCACATGATAGAAACTATATGTAGTTTAAAGAAGTAAATATTTGAAAAACTGAGTGCTATATGTAAATTGGAAAATTTTAAATATAAATTAAAATTGACAAATATTTGTAGGTAATATCAAGGATCATATACGTGTGTGAAAATTTTGTTGTATGCATAAAATATAAGCACTTCTTTGTTGTGATGAACAAATAATAGCATTTCTAAATGTGTCCTTTAAATAGCTAGGAGAATTTGTAGGTTATCATGCTTTTAATATTTTAAAATGAATTACTTTGTATTAAAATACCTACTTTATGAGTGGACACTGAAATTTATCTTTTATTAATATTTACTTGTTAAAAGGTATGTGCATGTTATCTTACTCGACAGCACTTGGCTGGCTCACAGTATATAGTCAATTATAGATCTTAGATTAGAAGTCAAATTTTTGTTATAATATTAATAAATACTTAACACAATGCACAGTAAAACAAGTCTACTTTAAGTGTCATTTGTAATATTTTTAATTCAAAAAGAAAGTTAACTTGGGTCTATTTTTCCTAAAATTTGCATATTAGCTAAAATTCATTATAACATTCCAGTTATCTTCACTATCCTGTCTGGTTTTAGATATTGTCAAAGAATTTATTTTTGTATAAAGAATCTTCACATACATCTTATATTATATTAACCTCATATTATGAAATTTAAAATGCATATTTTTATAAAACAATCTGTAAACTCTTGTTTTCCATCTTAGATGATTCTTGTTATTATTTATGACAAATAATATTCAAGAATCAAAACGTTTTACTGAAGACCCTTTAATCGAAAACTCCTATAGTAGAAAAAAAATCAACTTTGAGTGCTATTTCACCTATTGGAACTTAAAAAGTATAACATAATTTGTAGAGGCTGTGAACTTCAATAATTACAAAATAGTGACAATTAAGAATTTTCTGAATATATTATTAAATAAATAAGCAAGGAAATCTATTTCACATCACTTTTGCCTCTATGGGAAGAGGATACTGAAATCTAAAGGATAAGAAATTTATGTAATAAATCTACAAATTTAACTTTCATAAAAATAGTGATATGAACTTTCTATACATGAGGAATTTTATAGTTGAATAAAATAATGTTTAGGATAAGCTCATATTAAGAACAGTATTTGAACACCCATATAAATTATTTTTTCCATCTCTGTCTCCTTTCTTTTCTCTTCTTCCATTGTGCTTGCTGATTGGCAGCTACTGGTCCTAATATGGAAAGCCTGGTGGTGTAGTGGTTTAAGGCTATCTACGAGGCTTAACAACCTGAGTCCACAAACTATGGTGTTCTAAATGCTACATACCTCATTACCGAATATCAGTAAGGTCACCTTTGAAGTACTCTCCTTGGGAAGCTATGCATTGATGCCAGCACCTAGTCTAACATTTCAAGGCAATTTTGGAAATTTTTCTGGGTTGGGTATTACCCACAGTGGCACTATGGCCAGTTTGAGAACTTAATTGTATAGTTATTTGTGAGGGAGTTTCCAGCCAGTAAACAAATATCTGTGTTGGACCACGCTCCTCTACTCACATGATCTGGCCCCCAAAGGCTTTTTTCTTTCCCAGAAGATAAAGTAAATATTAAAAGGAAGTCATTCTGATGACATTCAGGACATCAAGGGTAATACAGTAACAGCTCTATTAGCCATTCTAGAAAAAGAGTTTCAATCTACCAGGTACTCCTTGGAAACTCTATGGAGCAGTTCTACCCTGTCCTGTAGAGTTGCTATCAGTTTACATTGACTCAATAGTAATTTTTTTTAATTTGTTTGTTTTGATCCTAATACGTCTGAAACTTACCTATTTCACTTTAGTGGATTGAGTATTGTTTCCTTCTACCTGCCCCCCATTATGTCTACCTGGGACCTGAGAACGTGACCTTGTTTGAAAATCAGGTTTTTGTAAATGCAATTAAGTTAAGATGAGGTCATATTAGATTTCCAACCACCATCAAATGGATTCTGACTCAAGCTAACCCTGGAAGGCAGAATAGAGCTGCCCTACAGGATTTCCAAGGCTGTAATTTTTTTTTAATTTGTTGTGATTGAGTAAAAGTGTACAATGTGCTTTAAATTCCCATGCCCATCTATGTGCAACTCCTACGGCTCTCCTTGCCTGGTGACAGCACACTCCTCCTTTCTGGTCTACACAAGTCATATTCTTTTAACAATCTCCTGTCCCCTGCTCTCCACCCCCTCCACTCTCCCACTCTGTGTCACTGAGTCCAGTCCATTCTTGTCTGAGGAGTTGACCTCAGTAATGATTTATGATCATGGGCAGCATCAGGTCCAGGGGCCATGATCCTGGGGGAACCTTCAGGCCTTTAGACCATCAATTGAGGTCTTTTATTGGAGTTCTTATGATGCACCCCTTCTTATCCTCATATTACCACTGGGACTCAACTTTGTGAGCCCCATCATGACTGTCACTGGAGGTGGCTGGACACCATCGAGTTCTTCTGGTCACATGTCGAGGTAGTCACTCATTCATGTGGGTCTTTTTGTCTTCTGGTTTCTCTTTCCCCTGTGTCATTTTTGTCCTTGGTGATCATTGTTTCTGCTGAGTTGGGACAATTTGGTATACCTCATATGGTAGCTTGTTAGCTTTTAAGAACCCAGACACCACTCACCAATATGTGACGTGGAAGACTCTTTTAGCAATAGGCTAGTTAAGTCAGTTGTCAACAATGTCCCCTGATAGCGTGGTTCCCAGACCCCTGCACCTGCTACTCTGTCTTTGCCATATTGGGTTAAGACTGGAAGAGTTTTCAGGCTATGTTGAAGTCTGGTTAAATTGATCTTCTTTCTCTTGTTTTTATTATGATTGAATGAAAATGTGCACTTCTGTACAAATTTGCATGCCCACCTACAGGCAGCTCCCTCTGCTCTCCCTGCCTGGTGACAATACACTCTTCCTCTCTGCTCTATACGTACCTTGTCCTCCAAACAATCTCATATCCCCTCCCCTCCACTCACTCCCCTGCCTCCAGCAAGAGGTCAGCAGGACAACATCTTATAGATGCATAGAACCATAAAATGCACACACAGCACGCAATATGGTGACTATTGCAAGTCCAATCCATTCCTGTTTGAAGAGTTGACCTCCATTACAATTTATGGACAGGAGCAGCATCAGGGCCAGGGGCCATGCTACCAAGAGAACTGTGAGGCCCCTGGACCATCAACTGTGGTCTTTTAGTGGAGATCTCAGGGTGCACTCCTTTTTAATCCTGATCACCAAGGGCCAGAATGACATGTGGGAAAGAGAACCCAGAAGACAGACAGATCTACGTGAGTGGGTAACTACAGCGACTTGTACCTGGAAGAACCAGATGGTAACTGGCCACCACCAGTGATAGCCGTGATAGACCTCACAAAATTGGGTCTCACTGGCAACACAAGAATAAATATTGATCTTCTTTGTAATGTGTGCTGTCACTGATTTCACTCAACCAAATTTCTATCAACTATCTAATCTATAACTAGCCCTCTTCCTCCTTCCCTCCCCTCCCTTGCAGCCATCAAAGAGTCTTTTCTTCTTTACACAAGTCTGTTTCCAAGTCCTTATAGTAGGGGTCTCATACAATATTTGTCCTTGTGCTGCTGACTAATTTCACTCTACATAATGTCTTCCTGTTGCTTCTGGGACATTCTTCTTTATGGGTTGATTTTTCATCCTTTCTAGTGTTGGTTTTGTGTTTGGTTTGCATTTCTTATTTTGATGTGTTGTATCTTTATTGTGCTTTGCAGCTACCCCTATGATTCCCCTTAATAATCTACGTTTAAATCCAATTTTGATTTCTGCGTATCTTATTAACTTCCTCTCCATCTGGAAGGATTATAACTACTGTAGCATATCCATGTATTTACTGTGATGGTATCCTAGTTTTCATGATACGATCACTGGATCACTTCTTTTAATATTATAGTTTTGGTTGGGTTTTGTGCCTTTCCTCACTGAGTAAGTTTCTGAATGATGTGTCCTGTGTTTTCTCCTAAAATATCAAGTTAATGGCATTGTTCTTCTAAGTCAAGAGCTTCTTTCAGTATTTCTTGTAGCTTTGGTTTGGTTTTTACAAAGTCTTTGAGTTTCTGTTTATCTTGAAATGTCTTAATTTTGTTTTCAAATTTGAAAGACGGTTTTGCAGAATATATAATTCTTGGTTGGAAGTTATTCTTCTTCAAGTCTGAATGTGCCATCCCACTGCCTCCATGCCAGCACAGTTTCTGCTGAAAAGTCAGATGAATGCCTGTAGGGTTTCCCTCTGAATGTTAGATTTGCTTTGAGTCTCCCTACTTAAAAGTTTCTATTTGTTTCATTTTGTTAAGCTTGATTATAATATGTCTTGGAGTCTTTCTTTTGGGGTCTAAATTTTGTGGCATTTGATACACATCTTGGATATCTGTATTCTCTTCTTTCATAATTTCAGGGATGTTTTCTGTGAGCAAGTCAACAACAATACCCTCTATGTTTTCAGGTGTTGCTTCTTGCTCAGGAGCTCCAATTAATCATAGATTGTTCCTCTTGTTAAAGTCCCATATGTTTATTAGTGCTTCTTCATTTTTCTTGTTTCTCTTCTCTGATTCCCAGTGTCAGCAGTTCTGTCTTCCAAGTCAGAAAGTCTCTTTTCTAGTTGCTCAATTCTGTTTGCTTGGCTTTGAATTTTCTAATTCTTTAATTTTATGATTGATCTGTTGGATTTCAGAATGCTAGCTGTTGTTCCATCAGTTCAAACAGCTTGCTTAAGTTTTCACTTTGCTCTGTTGAATTTTGTATAATGTCTAGGAAGGCTCTATATGTAATTCTTTTGTACTCGACCTCCAAAAGTTTCAGAAAGGCTTCTTCATCTGACAAGTTCTTAGGTTCTTTCTTTGAGGAGCTTTCTGGAGCCATGGTTGGATTTTTCCTTAAGTGGAGGGCCAAGGTCTGTTTCTTTTCGGGCATCTAAAGGTTGTTTATTTTCTCTGGTGTTGCCTTAACAGAAGCTTAACCAGAAGTTGATTACCAGTCACCTCTATGTACTCCAGTGAATGGAAACACTGGAATCTCTTGGGTAGCAGGCTCCACCTTCTGACTGGCAAAGACATGGACCTACTTATGGTGCCACTGGAGGGCTGTCTACTGACCATATGTTGTAGGTCAGTCAAGGCTGGAATAGATTCCATCAGGATGCACCACAGTTATTTCTTTAGTTAGTCTTATTCTGAAAGGTCAAAACTATCTGACAGCTTCTAAAATCAGTCAGATTGTCAGGTATGCGAACCCCTCTTTCCAGCTGACATTTGAGGCACATTTATATCTGTGTCCAAATGTAGTAATCTAGTTCACAGTATGGAAAAATCTACTGTCCTGCTGTCATATGCTGCTGAGCTCCCCCGGTAAGGCTACACTGTGCTAAGCTCAGCTTTTCTGCTGGCAAAGCACCCCCCAGGCTGGCACTGACTCCCAGCCTCGGAAGTAGCCCCTGTTGAGGCCTCCATTTGGGTAATTCCACCCCCTAGTCAAACAAGAAGGGGTCCTGCACACTCCGTCCCACCCATTGCGAAACAGCCAAATCAGTGGTGGAGGTTTGGAGAGAGAGGGTGGAAGAGCTGCGGTGCTCTAAGTCCAGAGATGGTCTCTAAAAGTCTGGCTATTCTGTCCGTCCACTGATCATGTCAACAGTGTGGCTGAATGTTGCTGCCAGTTGAACCTAATCACCATCACTGCCAGGTAACAAAAAGAAAAAAAAATTAAAACTACAAGTAACCCTCAGTCCATCACAGCTGGCCTTTCAAACAGGCCAGTAGTGAGTGAAAGAGAGAAGTTTCTGGTTCAGAGGCATGTAGTCCAAATTGACAGCCCTATGCCATGTCCTAGGGCTCACTGGGTATCTAGAAGTTTGCATTTATTTATCAATCCAGGCCTTAGTTTTCAGAGGGAATTAAGGAGACATGTGTGTAGTCCACCATCTTGACCCTGCCCCCCCCAGGTCTGTAATATTTACAGAAGCAGACTATCTGATGAGTTCAAACTGCTGACCTTCTCCTTTAGCAGCTGATTTCAGTGCCACTAGGGCACCTTCATTCTTGAGTGAGATAACTCTAACTCCAATGGAAACTTGGAAACTCCATGGGGCAGTTCTACCCCGGTCTATTGGGTCTCTATAAGTCAAAATCAACCAGATGGCACTGGGTTTGGTTTTGGTTTCGAAACTCCAGTGAATGCTGACCTTATAAGAAGGGAAGCCACCCACGGACAGAAAGGCAAGAACAAAATGTAAATATGGAGGCAGTGATGGGAGTAATATGATTGGAAACTGTCATAGATTGAACTATGTTTCCCCCCAAAATATCTATAGCCATGTGGCTGGGCCATGATTCCCAATATTTTATGATTGCCGTCCATTTTGTGGTTTTCTTATGCTGCATGTTAGAGGATTAGGGTGGGACTGTAAATCCTTTCATAAAATTACCTCTCTGCTCTACTGTAAAGGGAGTTTTCCTGGAGTATGGATGTACCACCCTCAGTCTTTTCATTCTGCAAGAGGTAAAAGGAAAGAGAAGCAAATAGAGAAATGAGAACCTCACACCATCAAGAAAGCAGCACCAGGAGAAGAACACATCCATCAGACCTGAAGTTCCTGTGCCAAGACGCTCTCCGGACAAAGACTGAAGTAATACCAGACTTTCCTCCAGAGTCAACAAAGGGAAAAGCCTTCCACTGGAGTGGACATCCTGAATTTGAACTTGTAGCCTACTGCACTACATAAGAATAAACTTTCCACTTTGTGGTATTTCTCTTAGAGCCACACTAGCTAACTAAAACAGAAACCAAACAACATTAGGAATTTCTGGAAGCCATTAGAAATTTGGAAGAGACAATACACTATTCTTCACTAGAATCTTCAGAGGGAGTATAACCAAGCAGATACTTTGATTTCAAACTTCTCACCTTCAGATCTGTGAGAGAATACACTTTTGTCATTTTAAGACGCCTATTTTGTGGTACTTTACTATAGAGTCCTAGAAATCTAATACAATTTAATACTAGAATAATACTGAGCATCAAATTGTTGCCAGACAACAGCTTGGTGTTTGAAATCATCTTATCTCATGAATAGGCCATCCTGTTTCTTTGGAATGCCTTAGGAGCACCCCTACATACTTCAAATCCAGGATTATAGCACTCTAACTGCGAAAGTTTTCCTAGTATCCCCAGAAATTTAGCCTTTCTATCACTGGTGCTCACAGAACACTTGATTGAAATCTCTGTTATATGATATTGTATCTATCTGCCACCCCTCACTAGATTGTGAGCCTTTAATAGCAGATACATACATGAATTCTTTATCTTTATATGCCCAACAGTTATCATAAGTCTTGTCACATAATGGGCACTTGATAGGTTTAGATAACTAAACAAATGTAACAAGACAATTTAAGAATAATCTTTTAAGTTGATGTAAGTAATTGACTGTGTCAGATTTAATGAACTACAGAAAACTTAAGCATTTGAATGATAGTATCTAAATTACTTTAACAAAGATTAACTATCTTCAACAATGAACCAAAATCATATGTAGATTTGGATAAAGAAATATTCTTTTGCAATCCTGTGCTTCTGAATTAAACATAACTGATTTAACATAGAACTTGCTATAGGGATAAGTTTAGTTCTTCAAAAAAAGTACACTTCGACATAACCTATTTGAGAAGTTACTGTAGAAAAACAAACAAAACTCCCAACAACATACAAATCCTTTAAATATTTATTTGATTTCTTGTCATTGAGTAAAAATCATTAGCAAAATGGAAACCATGAAAGTATACTTTTTGCCAATAGCATTTACCAATAAAATTATCATATGAATGTGAATTTTGAAGATAATACTTTTAATTTCCTGCCTGAAGTGTCTACACTCAGCTACTTCTATAAATTGTCTTTCACCTTGAGGTTAAAATAATAATGTAATGTTACAAGATGAAATATAAAAGTATTGAGTTACATGAAAACTTGTTCCAGGATAGTTTTTGTAATGCCATTTATAAATCTTAAAGAGTCAAAAGATGGCTTCACTGGACTCATCAACCTCACCATGAATCAAAGCAGACTCATAACCTAAGCAGAAAGGAATCTACACGGATAGAAAAGTTCCTCATTCTACCATTTATTAGATAGGAGACCTGACAAGTTCCTGAGTACATCCTAGCAAAAATGCTACATTATCTCATTGCTGAATATCTCTCTACTCACCTTCCATGTACTCCTTTTAGGAAGCTCTGCACTGATGCCTGCACTTAGTCCACTCTTCACAGCAATTTTGGAGCTGTCCTCATATTACACTTGATGTCCTGAATGCCATCAAAATGTTTTCCTTTATCTCTGGGAAAAGAAAAGTCACTGAGGGGCAGATCAGGTGAGTAGCCACAGTGTCCCAATACGTTATCTGTTTACTGGCTAAAAACTTGCCGAATACAAAATTAATTTTAATACAATATTTAATTGTTGTTATTTACATCATTATCTGTTTCAAGAGACATATTTACCTGGCCTGAAAGTTACTGGCTAAGGAATTCTCAACAAAATGGTCAATATCTTCCCTTAGAGTATTATTAAAGTATCATTCACTTCGTCATCATCAGGTACAACTGTCTAGCCCCTTAAATAGTTTTATAGTCTATGTTTATTTCTACAAATTTTTTTATCAAGAATTCTCTAAAACCAAATCCTGGAAACCCACTGCCATCAAATCGATTCCCACTCATAACAACTCTATAGCACAGAGTAGAACTGCCCATAGAGTTTCTAAGGAACACCTGGTGGATTTGAACTGCTGACCTTTGGATAGCAGCAGTAGCACTTAACTGCTAAGCTACCAGGGTCTTAAAACGGACAAGCCTGCTGAAATTAGGGTGCTATTTCTAAATGTGTTGCCAAACAAATACTACAGTAATTGGGGGCTATAGCATGTCTCTTTTAAAAACATCTGTCTCTTCTCTGTTTTCGGTAAGGTTTTAGAAATTTGAAACAACCCTAGTGGCATAGTGGTTAAGTGCTACAGCTACTTACCAAACGGTCGGAATTTCAAATCCACTGGATGCTCCTGAAACTCTATGGAGCAGCTCTAGTCTCTCATACTGGACAGAGATCACTGTGAGTCAACATCAACTCGATGGGAGTGAGTCTCATTTTTAGTTTTAATACTATTAGTGGAAACCCCGGTGGTGTAGTGGGTAGGTGCTATGGCCACTAACCAAAAAAGATCAGCAGTTCAACTCCACCAGATGTTCTTATGGAACAGGTCTACCCTGTCCTGTGAGTCAGAATTGATTTGATTGAAGTGAGTTTGGTTGTTGGTTTATATCAAACTTTAAAAATTCCCTCCAGGATTCCCATTATTTTAAAAACTTTACAAAGCTTCTTAGAAGAGAAATAAAGTTTTACATGTTTTAGGACTCAGGAAAATAAGTTTTGCTATGTAAGTTTATTCTGTAGCAGAACAATTGGGTGCAATTCATTTTCTGTCTTTCTTCTTGTTGTGTACCATTGGGTCAATTCCAACTAAACAGTGACTTCGTGAGAGGAAACAGAACTGCACCATAGGGTTTCCTTGACTATAGTCTCTACAGAAGCAGGTCACCAGGTCTTTCTCTTGTGGAGCTCCTGGGTGCTGGAACAGTCAACCTTCCAGCTAGCAGTTAAGTGCTTAAACGTTTGCACCCCTAACAGAATAAAATACATCATCATAATCATTTACTCACTGGGGAACATCTGATGGATTCCTCTGTTTGTCAATGATTGTGCTAAGGACTACACTAAAAATACAATTTTAAAGAAATGTGTTGAATTTTGTCTCTTGTTTGATTTGCTTGATGTGAATATGATCTACAGACTGTTTCCTAAAGTAGATATGTCAAATCCAAGACATGAAAATGTGAAAGGAAACACCCAAGAAGTGGTGTTAAGAAATCTGCTGCTTTAGAGAATCAGAAAGAAAATAGGAAGAAACGTTGGTAGTTGATTTAAATAACTAAAATTGTTCTGTCCATCAAAGGAAAGGATATGAGTTTCTAGTTTAGACACTGAACAGGGAACTGGAGAGTTTAGTGAACTTGGGTAGATGTTAGTGATATTATGAAAACTGTATCCATGAGATCATATTGTCTAGTTCAATTATGCATACCCAGTGCTAAACTAAACTAGCAGTTATATAGTACTCAGTCAAGACATGCCTATGTGATGAATGAATAACGGTTTCTAAAACAAACAGTAATAACATGAATTGCTCAAAACTTTCCAAGATTCACTTTATCTCTGCTTCGAATCTATTTTTTTATACGTGGTGTAAAACAAACAAGCAAACAAACAAAAAAAGCAAAACCATTACCATCAGGTTGGTTCTAAGTCATAGAGACACTAAAGGGCCCCAGATTGTTTCCAAGGAGCTACTGATGGATTTGAAAGCTAACCTTTTGGTTAGCAGTTGAGTTTATAACAGTTGCATCATTAGGGCATGCATACAATATAGGTGAGGAGAAATAAAAGGTAAACCAGGAGGTTTATAGAGCAAAGAGGACTGTTAGAGTGAGACCAACTGTTAGGAACTAATGAGAAGATATAGGCAGAGAAAATTTTTAGACATTTTGTCTTTTGTTAAAAATAAGACTACTTTTTTGAGGTTCTCTGAAATAGTTTACAAATTCTTGGACTTGTGCCCAGTTATTTTTTTTCCCCAAATGTTTTCATAAGAGAGTAATACTAATGACTATATCAAACGTTTTGCTTCTTGTGTTTTTGCTATCATCTTCTAAACGTCCCTAAACTTCTCATTCACTCATTGCTTTGACAATAGCTTATACTCTTTCCAGCATTTTCTCTTCCTTCTCAAATTGATTTCAAAGTCAATGTCCCAAGCAATATGGAAACTTCCTGATAGTAAACCTTTTTGACTTCCTAATTGCTAGTAGATTTCTCCATTCTGTCTCTATCACTACTCAAGAAGTTTACATTCACTAGTTTTGAATCTATTACATTTCCAAAATTACTATTTTAAGCATCTCCTCTTTTTATTCAAATTTCCAAAAAAATTTATTTATTAATTCATTATTAAAAAAAAATCAAGCCTCATAGATCATATGCAAACCTTGTACTCAAATGAATTAGCTAACAAAATATTCTATTTGTAATCATATATTTTTCATCAAAAATAAAAGCAAAATATGCATACAGAACACAAGTTGTAAAAATGGCAATATGCCAGTAATTAATCAATCTTCTTAATTATATCTCTTTGAATTTAAGATATGTTTACTGCCATAAATCATGACACTTTTGAATTATGCATCAAAAAACTTTAAAAAATAAAAAATCTGTAACCATATGGTGAAACAAATCTAATCATGTCATTTGAATATATAATATTTCCCTGTTTCATTTTCATGTATAATAAATATGGATTGTGTTATTCTATGCTGTATCTCATTCATGAGAATGTGTTTGAAAAGAATGATCCAATCTCTGTGACAAGGAATTCAAAGTTTCTTTTCGCAAATAAATTTTTCTCACAATTCTAAAACCTCTTGCAAACTTCATCACCTGGATGGACAGCCATTGAATAAGGATTTTGCAGTGAAAATTTAGGTAGCCCAGTTTTTACATCTGAGTGACACAAATAATCAGAAACTACTCACTGACAGCACTATATCTATGCTGATAATTTATTTTAAAATGCACTTATATGTTAGGTTTGCTACTTCAGATTGTATGAAAAATTGTCATTTTTGTATTTAGAGCTTGGAATTCTAGCTGTACTTTTGTTTTGTCTTATTAATATACAAATTTTTGTTCTATCACTCATCTGTCAGTTGACAAACTACGGTGGCTTGTGTGTTGCTGCTATGCCAGAAGTTGTGACTCCAATATCTCAAATACTGGCAGAATCACTCTTGGTGGCAAATTTTAACAGAGATACCAGACTAAGACAGATAGAAGAAGGACCTGGCAACCTATTTCTAAAGGAAAATTGGGGAGTGAAAATCTCAGGATTAGCAGCAGAACACTAATACAATGCCAGAAGGTGAGTCCCTAAGGTTGGAAGGCAGCCAAAATACAACCGGAGAAGAACTGTTTCTTACAGTAGAGTTGACCTTCATAAAGTAGATTGAGTCAAGCTTCTTTGACCTAAATTTGCGTTACTCAGAATGAGAAGAAACAGCTGCAAACATCCATTACTAATCAGATTATGAATAGTACCAAGTATTTTGTTGTTGTTAGATTCCATTGAGTTGATTCCTACTCACAATGACCCTGCGTACAACAGAACAAAAAAAAATAACCATTACTGCTTGATTCTCATAACTCTTGTTACAGTAGAGTTCATTGTGGCAGCCACTGTGCCAGTCCAACTCATTCAGGGTCTCCATCTCTTTCTCTGAAGCTCTGTTTTACCACGCATGATGTCCTTATTCGGGGATTTGTCTCTCCTGATAACATGTGCGAAGTACATGAGACAAATCTTGTCATCCTTATTTCCAAGGAACACTTTGGCTGTGTTTTCTTCCAAGACAGACTTGTTCATGCTTCTTGCAGTTCTTAATTCACTGACGTTTCTTGCAAAATCATAATTCAGAGGGTTGAATTAAATTCTTCTTTGGTTTTCCTTAAGCACTGTCCAGTGTTTGTGTGCATCTGAAGTTACTGAAAATATGGTTTGGGTCAGGTGCACATTAGTCATCAAAGTGACATCTTTGCTTTTTAACACTTTTAAAGGAGACTTTTGCAGCAGATTTTGTCCAATACAACACATTTATTTCCTGACTACTGCTTCCATGAGTGCTGGTTGTGGAATCAAGTAAACTGAAATCCTCCACAACTTCAATCTTTTCTTTATTTATCGTGATTTTGCTTATTGGTCCAGTTGTGAGGATCCTCCTTTCTTTATTTTGATATACAATCTGTACTAAAGGTTGAAACCTTTGATATTCAAGTGTTTCAAATCTTTTTCACCTTTAAGTAGTCAGTGACGAAAGGGCAGATATTGTATGAGACCCCTACGATAAGAACTTAAAAACAGATTCATGCATAGAAGAAGAGATTCTTTGATGAGTGCAAGGGTGGGAAAGGTGGGAGGGTGAGTGGGGGAGGGTTTAGATTAGATAGTTGATAGAAATTTGTTTGGGTGAAATCTGTGACAGCACACATTAGAAAGAAGATCAATATTAACTGGACTTCAAAGTAAAATGATTACCCTCCCATCTCAATCCAATGTCACAGGACAGAGTAGTTGGGGTAGGAGGCCAGGGACCATGCTCTCAGGGGAAGTTGAGGCCAATTGTTACAACTAATGTTTTGCTAAGAGAGCCCTCTGCACCCCACATAGGTGAGTGGAGTCTTGGGTATTAAAAGCTGCCAAGCTGCCATCTGAGGGTACAACAAATCGTCCCAGCTCAGCAGGAACAGATGACCACCAAGGAAGAAAACAACATGGGGGAAAGAGAACCCTGAAGACGGAGAGACCCACGGGAGTGGGTGACTACATTAACTTGTGTCTGGAAGAACCGGAGGGTGCCTGGCCACCACCAGTGATAGCCGTGATGGAGCTTACAGTGTCGAGTCTCACTGGCAGCACAAGAATAAAAAGGGGTGTACCCTGAAATCTCCATTAAAAGACTGAAATTGATGGCCCACAGGCCTTGGATTTCCCCTGGGAGCACAGCCCCTGGCCCTGATGCCTCCCCTGTGCATAAATCATAATGGAGTTCAACTCTTCAGACAGGAGTGGATTGGAATGATGACACAGTGTGACCATATCATGTGTGCACTTTATGGTTCTATACATCTATAGGATGTAATGTGTCCTGCTGACCTCTTTCAGGAAGAAGGGGAGTGGGTGGAGAGGAGAGGATAGGAGATTGTTGGGAGGACAAGATGTGTATGGAGAAGAGAGGAGGAGTGTGCTGTCACCTGTCAGGGAGAGCAGTGGGAGTTGCATATAGGTGGGCATACAAATTTACATGGGAATGTACATTTTCACTGAATCATAATAAAAAAGAAAAAAAAATCTTCACTTTAGCAAGCAAGTTTTATCATTAGCATGTCACAGTTTGTTAACAAATCTTGCACCAATCCTAATGCTACATTCTTTATATTGTCCAGCTTCTGAAATTATTTGCCCAGTATGCAATTTGAATAAGTGTGACAAGAGAATGCAACGTTGATGCACAGCTTTCTTCATTTTAAGCCATACAGTATCCCCTTTCTGTGTTTTCAGAATTGCCTCTTGATTATATGTAAGTTCCACATGAGCACAACTAAGTATTCTGGAATACTCATTCTTCACCATGTTATTTGGAGTTTGTTGTGATCTGAACAGTCTAAAGTCTTTGCATGGTCAAAAAAAAAAAAAAAAAAAAAAACCCAGGAAAACATCTTTCTCATATTTTCCACTTTCAGCCAAGATCCATCTGATACTAGTATTCAGATCCTTGCTCCATGTCCTCTTCTGAATCTGGCTTGAATTTGCAGCATTTTCCTACAGATACATTGCTGTAATCCATTTTGAATGATTTTCTGCAAAAGATTACTTGTGTGTGGTAGTCGTTGATAATTTTCACATTTTGCTGGATCACCTTTGGGCACAAATACAGATCTCTTCCAGTTGGTTAGCCAAGTAGCTTTCTTCCAAATTGCTTAGCATAGCTGACTGAGCACCTCCAGGAATACATCTATTTGTGGAAATATTTCAATTGATGTTTCATCAGTACCTAGAGTCTTTTGTTTCACTGCTGTCTTCAATGTAGTTCGCATTTCTTCCTCTGCCTTAGGCACCTGGTACTCTTACAACAGAAATATCACAAGTGAATGGCTTTAAAACAGAAATTTATTCTGTTGCAGCCCAGTAGCCTACAAATCCAAATTCAAGGCAGAAAAGCCTTCAGAAAGCCTTCAGGGAAAGGCTTTCTCTGTTGGTTCTGAAGGAATGTTCTCATCATCAACCCTTCCTTGGACTGGGAGTATCTGAGGTGAAGAGACTCTGATTCCTTCCCAAAGAATGCATTCTGCTCCTGGTACTGCTTTCTTGGTAATAGCAGGTCTCCAGGCCTCTGCTACCTTCCCTTTCCTTTATATCCCAAGAGTTTGCCTCAAGGCGCAACACAATATTACACATTGAATCCTGCCTCACTAACACAACCACTACCCAGACTGCCTCATTAACTTCTTGGAGACAGAATTTACAACATGCAGGAATATCACACAATACCAAGAATTATGGCCAAGCCAAATGACTATAAGCACTTTTCTTGGGGGACGCATTTCGGTCCATGACATCCTCCAGCATCATCAGTTCTTGATTATATATTATCTCCTGAGATGTTTGAATGCCAACCAATTATTTTTGGTGCAGTAATTGTATTTCTTCCATATGCTTTTTGCCCACAGAATCCTTCACTATTGCAACTCAAGGGTTGAATTTTTCTTAAGTCATTTCAGTTTGAGTAATGTGATTGTGTCATCCTTTTTCATTTGCTAACTCCAGGTATTTGCACATTTCTTTATACTATTTTATTTTGTCTTATGGAGCTGCCCTTTGAAATATTCTGTTCAACTCTTTTATTGCATGATTTCTTCCACTCATTTTAGCTATTTTGTATACAAGAAATTGTTTCAGAATCTGCTGACTTTCATTTTAGCATTTTCTTTTACTCTTTTGTTTTCAATGATCTTGTGTTTTCTACATGTATGACATCCTTGATGTCATCCTCCAACGAGCCTGTTCTTCAGTCCTCAGTGCTCAATACTTTGAATCTGTTCTTGAGATGGTCTCTATACTCAGGTTGTGAACTTGTTTTAATTTTCTTTAGCTATGAAATGACCTTGCATAGGAGCAATTGACAATCTGCTCCACAGCTTGCCCCTGACGTTGTTCTGACTGGTGATACTGAGCATTTTCATCATCTCTTTTGTGATGTCCACTTGGATAATCACCATTTATGCTATCTTTCTGTTTTCTAGTGTATGGAAAAATTGTAAATCATCAGAAATGAAATGGAATCAATTAAGATCAATGTCCTAGACATCAGTGAGCTATAATGGATTAGTACTGTCCATTTTGAATCAGATAATGATACTGTCTACTATGCCAAGAATGACAAATTGAAGAGTAATACCATTGCATTCATGGTCAAAAAGCATTTCAAGTTTTATCTTGAAGTAATGCTATCACTGATATAATAATATCCATAAACTACAAGATGAAACAGTAACACTATTAATCAAATTTGCACACCAACCTCTGATGCCAAAGATGAAGAAACTGAAGATTTTTAGCATTTTCTGAAGTCTGTAATTGATCAAACATGCAATCAAATTTTGTTGATCATTACTTGTGATTCGGAAGTCAAAGTTAGAAATGAGGGAGGATGAATTGTTGGAAAATATGATCTTAGTTATAGAAGTGGAACCAGAGATTGCATGACAGAATTTGTCATGATTTATTCATTGCAAATGTCTTTTTTTCCAACAATCTAAACAACAACTATATGCATAGACCTCATTGAATGAAAAATATAAGAGTCATATCAACTGCATCTGTGGAAAGAGATAATGAAAAATCTCAGTATCACCAGTCACAGCAAGCCAGGGACTGATTGCAGAACAGACCATCAATTGCTCCTATGCTAGTTTAAGTTGAAGCTGAATGAAAATTTTAAAACTCCTAAGAATCAAAATTGCAACTTTGAGTATATCTTGCCTGAATTTAGAGGTGATCTCAAGAATCAGTTTGATGTATCATACACTAATGATTGAAGACCAGATGAGTTGTGGTATTACATCCAGAATATCATACGTGGAGAAAGAAAATGGCCTTTTAAAAGAAAGAAAGAAAATAAAGGCCGAAATCGATGTCAGAAGAGATTTCAAAGTTTGCTCTCGAATGTAAACCAGCTAAAACTGACAGAAGAAATGCTCATTTGAAAGAGGTGAACAGAAGATTTTAAAGGGCATCTTGAGAAGACAAAGTACGTATTGTTATGAAATATGCAAGCACCTGGAGTTAGAAAACCAAAAGTTATGAACAGGAATGGAATTTTTAAAGCTCAAAGAACTGTAGAAAAAAATAAAGCCTAGAATTTCAATATTTGAGGGTTATATGGTGTTTTGGTCATCGCATACATGCGAAAACTAGACAATGAAGAAGGAAGACCAAAGAAGAACTGATGCTTTTGGATTATGGCGTTTCAGAAGAATATTGAATATACCATGAGCTTTTCACTTGGCTTGGCTTTCAGAAAAATAAACAAATTTGTCTGGATAGAAGTGTAGCCAGAATGGCCCTTGGAAGCGAAGATGGAAAGATGTCTTCTAATGTACTTTGGACATATTTCCAGGAAAGGCTAGTCCCTGGAGATAGACCTCACGCTTGGTAAAGTAGAGAGTCAGCATAAATGAGGAACACCCTTAGCTAAATGGTTTGATGTATCAGCTTCAACAATGAGATCAAACATAGCAACATTTGTAAGCGTGATACAGGGCCTTGCAGTAATTCCTTCTGCTGTGTATAGGTCTCTGTGTGTTGGGAGCACTTGATGGCAACTAAATAACCTAAATAATCATAGCAGAAAATTTTATTTTATTCTCCTCATCTCTCTGTCTTTCATCAACCAAGCCTATTTACTTAGTCTTTATTGGCAGTTACTGCTGTAAACTCCAGTGATGGCAGTGGTTAAATGCTACTGCTAACCCAAAACGCACTGCCACTGAGTCGTGTCTGGCTCACGGCAACACTATAGGTTAGGGTAGAACTGCTCCACAGAATTTCCAAGGATGCTACTGCTGCTAGCCAAAAAAAAAAAAAAATGCTCATCAATTCAAAACCACCACGTGCTCCTTGGAAACTATGGTGCAGTGGTTGGTGAATTCAAACCACTGACATTTCTGTTAGCAGAGAAGTATTTAACATTTTTGTAACAGTTTTCCTTTCCTAGGCCACAAAATTCATAACAGAAAATAAAACTTTTTAGGTTAAGAAGTTGTATCTTGTTACCTCCTGTCAAGGACTGAGTTGTGTACTCCAAAACTGTGTGGAGCAATCTGGCTGGGTCATGATTCCCGTTATTTTGTGGTGTTCTATGAGCTGTAAATCCTGCTTCTGTGATGTTAATGGCAGAGGATGAGCAGCAATTGTATTGATAAGGCACAAATTAAAGTGGAAGATTATACTGTAGCTTGAGTCAGGGTCTTCAAATATGAAGAAAAGGGAAGAAACCAGAGAGCTAGGAACTTCATACAACCAAGAAGCAGTACCAGGAGCAGACTGGGTCCTTTGGACGTAGGATCCCTGAGCCTCAGAAGCTCCCGGTCCAGGGGAAAATTGATGACTACACCGGTGGCACAACTTCCAGCACCAAGGCAACGAGAAGGCCCCACAGTAGGACACACAGATGAACAACTGAGGGCAAATGAGCCTAGTCATCATCAATTTTATTTTTATGATTTTTTAAATTTTTGTTTCTTTTCCAATTTATGTGTTAGGAAAAGTCTGAAATTTCATGTAGTAGGATATTAAACAATTTATGATGTTGTATTTTTAGATAACTTTTTTTTTTTTGCCCAGTGTACCATTTCCTTTCTTATATCCTCTGTGTCTGCGTCATGTTATGTCCTTGGGTGACAGCTTTACAAAGACGTGTGGAAGGAGAAGCAAACACTCTTTAGTTCTGCACTTACCATAGTCCATCTCCCAAGCCCAATGTTAGAAAAAAACCGTATTGTTCATCATTTATTCTGTTTGTCTCTCTTCCCCTCTCTCCATGTAGTCCAGCTCTGTCTCTTTTCTCTGTAAATGATCACACTAAAGGAAAATTAGTCCTAGGCACTGATGATTTTAAGAACTATTTTTGGAGGTTTATTTTTGGCCATTGCACCCTTACAGTTATAACTTACTGCAAACTAATATTTGGGACAGATTATAAATCATCTTTTGGGGGGTCAATAAGACATTAGTTAAAAATGCTAAGTCCTAGTGCAAAATACGGCAACGCTGAAAGCTTTATTTCTAAAGTTGATTTTCTTTTCTTTATGCAGCATGGCCATGGCTTTCACATGCATTTGGCTCCTGGCAGTGCCAACTTTTACCTATCACTTCTGATTAAAAAGCGTGCATGCCCCGTGCGTGTGCATGTGTGCCTAACTGAAATAGCATGGTTCCCATTTATATTTCTTTTGATCCTTTTTTCTTCCCTGATTTTTTTTATTAAATTCCAGACAGGATGAAATTTCACAAGGAAATAAACTTTCCATTGACTTTATGTATTTCAGTAAATGTATTTCAGTTTTGGATTATCCTTTTCTGCTTGTGATAATTAAAAGTGCCCATGTTTTATAATAAATGTATTTCCTTTCTAATAACAGTATTTGAGTTTGTGCATTAGAATAGGCTGTGTTTTACAGGAAATTATTTTAATGTTCCCAATAACACAGAGACAACTTCTCTCATTATTGTATGAATGTAAATATGACAAATGGTGAATAAGGAAAATATTATTCTATTGCTTATTTTATTATGTTAAATAGTTTCTGAATGCATTTCTGACCTAAAAATATGTCCCTTATCTTTTCAGGAAAGAAACATCTTGCAGGAAAATTTTATTAAAATAGTATCAGTGACGTATTACTAAGTAAGTTTTCAGTTTGTTTTTTCCTTAACAAAGTATCTAAAGCCTTCATAATGTAAAATGTCTGTTAGTGATGGTCCTCATGGAACTAATTTTAATAAGAAGACTGTAAAATTTTAATTCCTTTATTGCAATTTAACAAGCTTTTATTCTCCCTATAAGAAAGCTTTATTTTAGTATAAGAACTTTCTATAATTCAATGTTTCAAGCAGTCAGAGGGATTAAGATCTTGCTCTTTGCTTCCACTCAGCCAGAGATCTAGCATTTATATCTTTATTCAATAAAGAAATGCTCATAGTATTCCTGTTTATATAGTCCATTTTCTCAATTGTAAGTTCCCTAAAAAAATAATAAGCTGGAAAATAATCATTTTATTATCATTAGTTATTCAGATCTGTCTTTCTAGCTTCCATCTCGAGATCTCTTAGGGAAATGGTAATGAAGAATGCTTAACCTAACACATCCTCATTTTCTTATTGACTCTCAGTGATTTACTATATCACCATTCCAAGTTCATCAACAAGCTTGTGAAACAAGCAAATATATATATATATCGTGTTAGCCGCAAAAATTTTCAAAATTTTAGTAATGTCTTTTAAAAATAAGAAAGAAAAAAATCAGTTCATTACCACAGAGTGAAAGTTAGAGTACGGGAGTTAGGTAAGGACACAGTTGATGAAGAATCTTCCTTTAAAGCAGAAAATACTCTTTTTTTTTACTCTCCCAATTAGAAAGATTTGAAATATATGTCAAGCCCACTCACTTCCACTCTGACTTATGCCACTTGCTTGATAATCAATCCCAATATAAAAGTTGAGAGCTATCAGTCAGAATAACTTTTGATAAGTTAGCACCACTATAGAATGCTTTTATTACAAATAATTTGAAGTTTATTCTAGAGGAATTGTGTGAATCCTGCTGGGATTTCTGTGACAGTAAGCAATAATGTCATAAATTTCAGAGCTCACACAACATGGTTGCTTTTCGTTAAAAAAAAAAAAAAAGTAAGGTGTAAGTTGGTGTAAGTTGATTTTGACATTTTCCAAAATATATATTCTTTAAATATTTGTCTTAAATATTTTGCAATTAACAGATTGTACCTACATTTAAAATGGATTGCTATCACCAGAAACTTATCACTTACCTATCTCAGTAAAAAAATAGGATGGAATCGGAAGTGCAATAGCACTTTTTTGATGTGCTAGGACATAATCCTAACTTTGCCTGAGTAAACTTCTTTGCAATTAACTCTTCACCAATGTCTTAGAAGGTAAAATCTGTCAGTGAGAAGAAAATTTTCTTTTGATCTAAGCCAAACTCCTATTTTTCTCCTTAAGGATTAGTGTGTTTTATCAAATCTAAGATAACATTTTTTTTAAAAAAGGGAACCTACTCGATTCCAACTCACGTAGTGGGGTTGCTACCAGTTAGAACTGACTTGAAAGCACTGAGTAAGAGAACATTTAACAAAACTTTATTCTGATTTTGTATCTGTTGAAATCTAAGTATATGAGTGTCTCACTCAGTGACTAAACGTAGTAGAAAGGGCATTAATGTGAGACTGTAACTTCAGGACAAACCAATAACACTGATAGCAAAAGTATTCATTTTATTCAGCATAATCAAATAATAACAAAAATAAGCGAAGCAAGCCAGTGGGATCATATATTCAGTGATGGATTTTTCATACAGAAATAAATTTTTCCTTTAAAATCCATCCTTTTCATGCAAACATTTTTGTTTGAAAAAGATTGTTAGTTCTTGACATAAAGTAAAAAAAATACATGTTACACAACAAAATATTGTAACACTGGCTTTAGTGATCACACCCACAATATTTTCATTGTTGAAAAAACGAGATACCTTCAGCAAGTACAGTGAACTTAAATAAAGAATCAATTCAAATTATCAGTGAAGCCCATGGATGACACAAATGGTTAAGAGCTCTACTATCAGCCAAAAGTTTGGCAGTTCAAATCTATCCAGAGGCATGTCAGAAGACAGGTCTGGTAACTGGAGTGTGAAAAATGACAGTCTTGAAAATCGTTGGAGCAGGATTGGATCCAATTGATGGCAGCTCCGTTAGTGTCAGAGTATAACTCTTTTTCACAGCATTTTGAATGGCTGATTTTTCAGAGGTAGATCACCAGGCCTTTCTTCCAAAGTAACTTGAGCTCAATTCAAATCCCCAGCTTTCTAGTTAGCAGACGATTACATGAAACTTTTTCATCACCCAAGAACTCTACCTTAATTATACACTTAATCTTCTGTTTATAAAACTAAAAACCAAACCCAGTGCTGTTGAGTCAATTACAACTCACAGCAACTGTGACAGAATAGAACTGCTCTATAGTTTCCAAAGAGCACTCGATGGATTTGAAGGATTCAAACTGCTGACCTTTTGGTTAGCAGGCATAGTACGTAACCAACATGCCACTAAGGTTTCCTTTTTGTTTATAAAGAATATTTATTATGTCTACTAGAAATGCTCAATTTACTCACACTTCTATAATTTCTCATATATTAAGACAAACAACAACATTATCTGATATGAAGGATGCATAATTTAGAATATTAGTTTAAACTTAATTTGAATAAAAGACAGAAGTTATTACCCGGTGTTAGAAGCTAGCTTCAGAAAAGGGAGTTTCTGTATTTCTTTCAATAGTACAATCATGGTTGTATGTCAGTTTTGCTTATATAATTAGGATATATCTCATGCCTCATTGCTGTCAAGTCAACTGACACTCAGACTGACCTTATCAGACTGAGTAGAACTGGCCTGTAGGGATTTCAAGCATTGGCTAGTAGATCCTTTGAGGAGCACCTGAACACTTAACAACTGGTGCCAGCAGGTTTATAGGTATAAGTAAATATAAGTAAATTAAGCATATTCTTTAGTCAGCTTTCAAAAACTGCTAGTAACTACACTCCTTAGAGCTTCTTTTGCACTAAAATTAGGAAGGAAAAAATCTTTCATTAATCAACCTACACTGTTAAACTGTAAAAGTTGCTGCCATTGAAATCACCTAAACTTTTTTTGTTTTTATTTTTTTAATTTGGAAGGAAGGCAATTGTGAAAAGTTTGATTAATATAATTCATAAAGAAAATCACGGTCACTGACAATTACAGGCATATACATGAGCAGTTCAAATCCTGAAACTGAGCAAGCATACTTCATCCATCAGTTTTAATAATTGTTATTTCTAAATTGCAATGTACTGTATTCACAAGTTCTTAGTGAAGACCATTGGAAATAGCATAGAACAGACACTTCTAATTTATGACCAATAAGCATTTACTACTCAAAAGATAAACAGGATAGGATGAGCAGAACAGCAAACACCCCCATCAGTCAGGATTTCTCATGGTTGGACTTCTGTCCTAAGGTATATGTTGCAGTGTTTCAACACAGAACACATTTTTGCACCATCGAAGGAAAACACTAATGCTCCTCTCTCGTGGGATTAATGTTCTAGCAACCAGCATGTCAACATACCAAATAGCACATACAGAGTGCAAACAGGGGGAAAGGACAATAAGTGTGAAAGGAATAATAAAAGTGGAAATCTTCCTGTGGCCAATGGAGGTCATTCATCACCCTTTCCTGTCGCGGGTGACTATCTTCTAACTAACTACTCTAGCCTTACTGGAGTCAGGGAACACAGTCCTTCCTCCTTGACCCCACTAAGATAATCAGACAGTTTTGGGTTTCTTCAGAGAGCTATTGTCTCACACTAAGGCATGTACTTTATGCCTATTAGTAGCTATTTTGTTCTTTAGTAATTATGGAAACATGTACATAGCACGTGTTGTATATTCACATACTGTATATTCAGATACTATATAACACTCAAATCTACCAAATCTGAATAAACCTAAATATTTTAAGAAACTAAGAAGACTCTAAGCAACTTTTTCTTAAGAAAAAAACAAGAAAAGTTATCTTTAATACTCATATAGCAGTGTGTCTTTTACAAGTAATAAATCAAGAAATATCATAGCTACTCATTTCTGCAAGTAAGCACTTAATTCAATAGTCCCTGCTAAGAAAATGCAAAGGGGTCTATAATTTTGATGACTGTGTTGGCTACATGGGTGGGTGGAGGCTGAGGGTTTATCATAGATGAGATAATAGATGTTATTCTTTTACTGTAATTAATAAAAAGTAAAAAAGTTAAAAAAAAAGAAAATGCAAAGGCAGTGAAACAAATTCTTGTAATAGATTAGTGACCGCCATGAAAATGCTTCTCTCAAATCTGTTGCCATGCGGCATGTGTTTGGCAGAGTCCCCGCTGCACTGTTCTGAATCTGCCACTGTATTGGCCTTGAGGTCGTGAGGTACACAGACTGGTTTTAGTCAACAACCAGACACAGCAGGAGTAATAAAGTACCCCATTTCTGCCAGAAGGAGGACTTTTCTTTTGTGAGATTTTGAACAAGAGCTCCCAGCAGAGCAGTCAAACGTTTCCATGAAGTGCGTTGTAATATGAGACTCTACCTAGTCTCACCTCCTCCCTTCTCTCTCGTCATCGCTAAGTTCATGTTTACTCTTAGTCCAATAGCTCTGTGCCTCCTTTTTCTTTCTTCCTCTTCTGAATCGTTTCCCTTAGTAAACTTTTTGCACATTTGACTTCATTCTTGTATCTTCTTCTCAAAGGATTCACATTACTATAATGATATATTTAAAAACAAGGCAACAGGAGGTCACATATTGTATTATTTTTGTGTATATAAGACTTTCATAATTGGTTTATAGAGACAGCTGATTAGTCATTGTCAGGGGCTTAGGGAGGGAGGAATGAGGAGTGACTGCTCAGTGGGTACAAGTCTCCCTTTTAGTGTAATTAAAATATTCTTGAACTAAATGATGACGTTTGCACAGTACTATAAACACACTAAGTATTACAAATGATAAATTTTATGCAACATGTATTTTATTACAACTCAAAAAAATTTTTTTTAAAAAAGAAGAGCTAATTACTTTAAATTGTTTCGTTTTTGTTTTTGTTTTCTTAATAGCATAATAGGCAGAATCTCAGTCCCATGTTTATTTTTGTGCTACCTTGCTAAAAGAGATTCCACACCAAATAATATTGGAAAATCTGAGTTCAATAAAGTTAAGCAGGTCTTTAACCACGAAATAACAACAGAAAACAAACCCAAACAAGCATATGCAAGCTTTTCTGTGTAATCACTTCTCCATAATTCTATCATTTAAAATTCTGCTGCGTTGTTTGATAATGAATTTTAGTAATAGTCATCATGATTTTTCAGATTGCTACCTAAAATAGTACTCTCTGCTATATACACTTACATTACAATAATTTTACGCAAATAAAGTGCATTGTCCATGTTTGCTTGCCAGCCACTCCCTTTCGCTGTTAGATATTCCTGTAAGTATACTATGCTGATTTTTCTTACAACATGTAAGTAACATGTTGGCTGTCATGAAAATGCCACATAGGGAAGGTAGCAGTAAGCAAATATTATTTGTATAAATTAATATTTCTTAATGTAATAATATTTGGATTAGAGACAGAGGAGTTAATTAATTATTTTAAGAATTAGTAATATGTTATTATAAAAATGCAGCCAGATGTGACGCAACAGCATGAGGTCCTGAACTGATGTGAAATAACTGTGCAGTCATTTCAAAATAAATGAGAGGATATATTTCCTGTTCATTTTTTATATAACTGTGGAATTTACTAGAGATTCCTCAAGAGGGCCTATATACTGGCAACCAGATCCCAGATGGCCCGGAGGCCTACATATGACAGAATGTTTCTGAATATTTCTGAGAAGAAAATCCATTCTGCTTCCTGCTTCCGTTATTTCGTGGGATCTTTGTTATTTAGCACTTACTGAGAACATTTATGATGGTAGCATACATGTAACAAGCACCTGGTTCACTTTTAGCCCATAACTGATAGGGCTTTAATTATTCATTTTAAAGATTATCGTTTTTTTAGAAAACTTGTAAAGGAGAAAAACATTTGAGAAAAAATTTGTTTCACTTCCATTAAAATCTTTTCTAATAGGCAGCTGCAATTATGAGAAGAAATGTGAACCTGAGGAAAATCACATTACAATTATCTTGTACAGTTATTTTTAAAGTATGTGTTAAAGTCATAGCAAGTATGACTCAAATTTTGTTAATAGTTTTTCCTAGAGCTATTATTTGATCACACCAGTTGATTGGTTTCTACAGAGCCGCAGCTTTATATATCCATTACAAAAGAAAAGAAAAATCTATAGAAGGTTTTAGGATGCCCAGTGTAATCAACAACACAAGTTGGTGTCTTATTCCATATTGTAGACCTACTAAGAGAACATGTATGTTTTTCACTGCCTTCTTTCTTTCACACACAAAAAATCATGACCGTTAGCAGTTGTAACAGGATTTCCTAAATAAGAAGCATATTTAGATGTATGATTGTGCTTTTAATGACAATGGATGTGTGACACACTCCTTTTTGTTTTCAATAATTCAATGATGTTATACTGGATTATATAAAGACCAAAAAAGTTGACATAATGTATCAACCTTAATCTATGAAATATGACTTGATAATTTTAAAATTGGTGGAAATGGGTATGTCTATGCACGTGTATCAAGGGTAAGCAGAGTATGAGGATAAATTTAGAGAAGGAACTCAAGTTTTACACTACATTCTTAAGCCAAATTATGATATGTACTAAACAGAGCACAGAGAGATAAAACGTTTTCCATACTTGACTTAAAGTAGCTAACTTAAAAATAAAAGATAAATCCATAATAGATAATTACTAAAAATACATTTGAAGATTAACAAAATGGGATTGTAACATGTTTATACTTAAATTAACCTCCCCACACATGCAAATAGAAAATGAAAAGATATATGTATATATATAAACATACAGATATATAGATGTACATGTCTATATGTGTATATGAGGTCTAACAAGTAAGTCTGTGAACTTAATTGTTCTAAGTGCTACATACCTCATTGCTGAATATCACTGTGGCCACCTTCGAAGTACACCCCTTGGGAAGCTTTGCACCAACACCTAGTCTACCCTTCAAAACAATTTGGGAGCTCTCCCTAGAGTGGTCATTGAGCATGGTGACACAGTGGCAATTTCAGGAACTTCATTGGATAGTTGTCTGTGAGGGAGTTTTTAGCCAGTAAATAAATACCTCTATTGGAGCACCCTCCCTACTAACTTAATATGGCCCCCAATGATTTTTTATTTACCAGAACATAAAGAAAACATTAAAAGAAAGACATTTTGAGGACACTGAGTACCTGAAGGGTGGCATAATGATGGATCTGATGGCCACTCCAGAAAGAGTTCCAAAGCACCTTTGAAGGGTGGACTAGGCACTGGCATGAGTGCATAGCTTCCCAAGGGGAGGACTTTGAAGGTGACCATAGCGATAGTCAGCAATGAGCTACGTGGCACTTTTTCTAGGATGAGTTTGCGAACTTATATGTGTGTGTGTATATATACATACATACATTCATATATATCTGTGTTTTCATTTAGCTCAGAAGTACTTGACTTTTTTTCTGTCCCCAAAAGACTATCACAGATAAGAACACCCATTAGACAACTACTTACAAACTTCTAGAAATGATAATTCAGAATTTTCTCTAGGTTAAAGCAATGAGAATTTTGTTAGAAATAACTAACATCCTACCCCTGCCCCCACAAAAGAAGTCCAAAATGTAAGAAATGTATTATCTCAGAAATTTAAAATCCAGAATAAGACTGACGGAAAATTCACTCCTTGTAGGGAATTTGTTCCCAGATATGATGTCCTTATCCTCTGTCTCTACCCTCCCCAAGGTAAGCATCCCCAGTTTTACCTACGTATATCTTATGACCCAGTAATCTGCTCCAGTAAAGATCATAGCCTAGGAAACCCCATGGGTCAGTTCTAACTTTGTCACATAGAGTGGGAATTGACTTCAACCAACACAACTACAGCAAAGTTTCCTATGGTGAATGTTTTCACAGTTTCTGATCTGTATATTTTATGTCTCCAGGAAGTCAGCCCTCCTATGCATGGCTATTAGTGATGAGTTAAGTGCTTTTTCAGAAGACTCAAGCAGACCTCTGTTGCGTATCTTGAACCTATGTCAAATGATATGCTCAGTTTCTAAAACAGTAACCGTGGTCAAAAGAATTTCATGTACTTGCTACTGAACTTTATCTAGGGCACACGGATAGTGTGAAGGAAGAATAAATACCTGATGAAAGATAGTCTGCTTTTAGGAAGTGGAGAGAGTAGACCCGGCTATGAAAACTCCAAAAATATTGATCGTTCATTATCTTCTATTAATGAAAAATTCAGTGTTTTTGAGAAAGTTGAACCATAGAAATGTTTATCACTAATAGAAATGTCATAGATTACAAAAATTACTAAAATAATCACTTAAAAATCTAGAAAACTAGAGGAAAATGTCAAAAGACTAAAATGCGTGAGTGTACACTTCGGTGGGACCTACTAGAGTAAGCAGTGTACTAACCTCATCTGTTAATTAGTCATATTGGCAGATTAAATGGGATCATAAAAAAAAAAAAAAGTGCTTTATAGCATTTTCCAAATGTAATTACTTGGATATATTCTGTATCCCAACTTCACTTTATTTTTCTGTTCACGTAAGTAATTGTGAATTTCATGAAAAGATAATTCCTATTTTGGACCTGAACAACATAAGCAGTGTCATTCTTATAAGTAGGCATTCAAAATAAATATAGTTAAACGCTTACAGCGATTCGTAATTAAAAAAAAAAAATCTATTGCTATTGAATTGAATCTGACTCATACAGACTGTCGTGGATTGCACTGTGTCCGCCCCCTCCAAAAGTGTGTGAATTCTGTGATTCACAGTCTTGTGCAATTGCCCTCTGTTTTGTGGTTTTTTTGTTTTCTTTTTTAAGGCTGTAAATCCTAACCTCTACCTGCGGTTAACAGACTGGATTACGTGAAAAGAGGATCAGGGTGGTACTGTCGAACTCTTCCAGAGGTCTCTTCTCTGCTCATGTAGAGGGAGTTTCCCTGGAGTATGGCTTGCACCACCTTTTATCCTACAGGAGACAAAGGGAAAGGGAAAAAAAGCAGACAGTTGGGAACCTCTTATCATCAAGAAAGCAGAGTACTTCCTTAACCCCTGAGGATCCTGCATCCAGATGCTCTCAGACTAAAGAAAGACTAATATAACACAAAGAGCTTACTACAGAGCTGATAGAGAGCAAGTCCATTACCTCGGAGCTGGCACCCTCAGTATGGACTTCCCAGCCTACTGCGCTGTGTGAGATCAAACTTTTCTGTGTGTCTTAGATGGTTTTTTTAGGGAAGAAAATACATTAACACATATACTACGTACAGGGAAAGATTTATATAAAGGAAACAGCGTACACAATCACAGAAGCTGAGAAGTCCCAAGTCCTGGATGAGAGCACAAGCCCCCCGAGGCCACGGAACTTGATGAACCCAAAGTCAGCAGGTCAAAGGTAAAGAGTTCTGGATCACAGCCGTGTAGGTTCACAGATCCCAAGGTGGCAGGTGAGCCTGCAAGGTTTCTGCTGACTCCCGCAGCTGCAGAGGCTGGAGAACCCAGAACAGCAGATCAGGGAACAGCACTCTCACTGGCTGTCTGCAAGGGCTGATGAATCCAGCTGCTGCTAATTCAAGTCTCAGGAACAGACACAGAAAGAGAAGAGAGTAGGAGCTGCTGGCAAAGTGTGCGGATGGAGTAGGTGGTGGAAAGCAGGTACATGAAGACTGAGGGTGGGTGGTAAACTGTCACAGGACCCGCCCCTACCAGTGTATACAACTGCCAAAACATTGGTCTAGCTAAGCTAACACAGTCTTAGCCATCACACTGTGTTAAAGCCATCCACTTTTGATATTTCTGTAAGAGCAGTACTAGCTGAATAAGACCTTGACCACCTGAGGAAGACTAGACTGCCCGGCAGGATTTCCAGCGTGTGGCTGGTAGATTAGAAATGCTGGACTTCTGGTTAGTGAATGAGTTGTTAACCACTGAGAATTAATATTATGAGAAAATACAAGTACTAGTGTCCATGATTTCTTAAAACCTCAAAGTTACATTCTGAGAACCCAGGAATGTTTAAATCCATAGAAATAAAAACGTGAGGTAGCTACATCAGTGGAAAGAAGACATCATTACGTTTTTGATTATGAAGTTTTGATGTAAGGGTTGCCATGAGTTGGATCCGACTCGATGGCACTTGGCTTTGGCAGTGTTAATAGATGAAACAGAACATAGAAATTTGCTTTCTGAATTATGTTTGGAGGGAGTATAGGGAAAAAAGAAGTCAATCTTTATGCAGAATTCTAAAGAATATCTGCCCTCAGAACAGATTGGGTAAGTGTGATTGAGAATATTAACTGAAGCTGAAGGCAGAGGCTTTCTTGAAAGTTGAAAAAAATAGTAGTCATCTATTGTCCTTATCCCATGGCTAAGCTCCAAGTACTGTAGAATTTTTCACCAGCCACTAGACATTGCCAAAAAATTCCCTGAAGAAAGTAAGTAATCTTTTTTTGCAAGAACTAAGTGTGATAGTGTAGGTATTGCATTCCAGAATTAAATGCTATTCCTTTTAGCAATTTTAGAGGCTGCAGGCAAAGAAGCAAATAGACACGCAGTCACATTACAGCTCACCATTTAAGAAGACCTGCATGGGATCAACCTTCTTGTTGTATCTGCTATTTAAGGAAAAAATAAAAAGTAGCAACATCCAGATATCTAAACATAAAACTATCTGCATAAATCAACAAACACAGAAGGAAACAACAACTTAAGGAAAAGAGGGAGAAAAGGATGTGGACAAAGAAATAACAGAGATTATTGAGGAGTTAAAAGTTCAGTAAAAGAAATACAGTATGCTAATTAAAGTGTGAGAATAACTATGTAACAATAGAAAGAAGCAAAGATAAATTTGAGGAAAAAATCTTTGAAAAGACAGATAGATATAGGATCTATATTACAAGTCTAAAAATTAATTAGACCTCAGACTGCAAAATATAGTCAGAATAAAGAGTCTCTTCACACAGTGACAGAAAATTCCTTAGAATGCAGGAATGTTTAAATTCATAGAAATAAAAATGTGAGGTAGCTACATCAATGGAAGAAAGACATTATGTTTCTGATTATGACATTTTGATGTAATCAATTACTAGTGAAATAGAATGAATGTAAAGTAACTGACACCTTAGATACATCCTCACGAAAATAGCTAAATACACAGAACATTTTTATTGGAATATAACATACCATGTGTTACACATTGAATTGTATTCCCCACCCCCCACCCCCCCCCCACCCCCAGATATATTGAAGTTCTAACACTTTGACTTGGGTCATGAAGATGGAGGGTCAACACATACTACAAATACTACAGAATTCTGTTCTTCTTAACCAGAGTTTAGTGAATGATCTTGAATGAATCTATCTTCTTTCACTCAAACTCTTAGCACAATTTCCAGATACATTAATAATTTTTACTGATGTGGGAGTTCATAAAGCTTCTTATTTAGCCATTTCTGAAGTCTTCAGACTAGTAGGAAATTTTAATGCTCCAATTCTGGATAGATGAGAAACTTCTGGCAAAAATTTTATTTTATTTTTTTTTTAATTTTTTTTGTTTAATATGACTGAGTGAAAATGTACATTCCCATATAAATTTACATGCCCACCTATAATGCAGCTTCCACTGCTCTCCCTGTCCAGCGACAGCATACTATTCCTCTCTGCTCCTTACATGTCTCATCCTCCCAACAGTCTCCTTTCCCCTTCTCTCCTCCCACTCTCCTTCCTCCAGCAAAGTGTATCCAATATATGGTCACTCTGCATTGCCAAGTCCAATCCATTCGTGTCCAAAGAGTGGAACTTTGTTGTGATTTATGGGCAAGGGCAGCATCAGGGCTGGGGGCCAGGCTCTCAGGGGAACCCCGAAACCGCCGGACCATCGATTGAGGTCTTTTAGTGGAGGCCTCAGGATGCACCCCCTTTTTTTCTTGTGTTGCCAGTGAGACTCAACTTAGTGAGCTCCATCACAGCTATCAGTGGTGGTGGCCGGGCACCTTCCAGTTCTTCCGGTCCCAAGTCGATGTAGGCACCAACTCCTGTGGGTCTCTCTATCTTCCCGGTTGTCTTTACCCCATATCACTTTGGTCCTCGGTGAGCATCCGTTCTTGCTGAGTAGGGACCATTTGCTGTGTCTTCGGATGGCAGCTTGGCAGCTTTTAAGACCCCAGATGCCACTCACCAATGTGGGGTGCAGACAGCCCTCTTTTTAAAGGATAATTACTGAGTCTAAACTCCATAAGCCATACTTACTATCCACTGTCACGGATGCTAACATTTCTTCACATTTTTAAGGAAAATATTACAGCTTTCAGCCCTTCCCTAATCAATTATTAATCAAGTATCTTAGTCATCTAGTGCTGCTTTAACAGAAATATCACAAGTGGATGACTTTAAAGTGAGAAATTTGATTTGTCACAGTCCAGTAAGCTAAAAGTCCAAATTCAAGGTGTCAGCTTCAGGGTAAGGCTTTCTCTGCTGCTTCTGGAGGATGGTCTTTGTTGTCAAATCTTTCCTTGGATTGAAAGCTTTTGAAGACAGAGACACTAGTCCTTTCTGAAGTCTGCACTCAGCTCCCAGCATTGCTTTCTTTCTTGATGGTATGAGTCCTGACATCTTTCTGCTATCTTTTGTCCTTTACATATCAAAAGATTGCATGAAGACACAAAACAATCTTACACAACGAGTTCTACCCCACCAACAGAAGTACTGTCCATCCTCGCTCATTAACATCACAGAAGCAGGATTTATAATATCTGACAGCATGACACAGTACTGGGAATTATGGCCCAGCCAAACAGCCACACACCTTTTTTGCGGGAACACAATTCAATCCATGACATCAAAAATCAGAGTATAATCAGACATACGAAGATTCACATGTTTATCTCCCAGTCACTGTTCTTGATGAGGTGAGTTAATCAACAATATAAAAGTGAAAATAAAGAAGTAGATACATATTTATATACAAACCTTGGCGGCATTAATAGTTAGGTGCTACATCTGCTTACCAAAAAGTCAACAGTTCGAATCTGCGAAGTGCTCCTTGGAAACTCCATTGGGCAGTTCTACTCTGTTCTGTAGGGTCTCTATGAGTCAGAATTGACTCAATAGTCCTGGGTTTGTTTTCATGGTTTATGTGTACACAGACACACACAGAAAGACAGGCAGACAGACAGACACACACACACATATATAACCACCAACAGGAGTTCCTTTTTTGTGGTTTTGTGTGTGTCTGTGTGTGTGTGTGTGTGTGTGTGTGTGTGTGTGTGTGTGTGTGTGTGTGTGTACTTAGTATGCTAAAAAGGGAGTGGAGTGTAGGTTCATTAAGCAATTAACCTAAAGGAAATCCAATGGTTTCAAAATATGTAGAAATAAATTGACTGGATGCTATGTAATAGATAAAATGACCAAAAAAAAAAAAAAAAAAAAAAAAGTTCACAATGCTTTTCCTTCAGGTTAAATATATTTCAAAAACTTCAAGAAAATAGAACTTTTAAAGTGCTTATTACATGAGGTCCAACAATTAAGTCTGCAAAATTAATTATTCTAAGTGCTACATGGAAACCCTGGTGGTGTAGTGGATTAAGTGTTACATCTGCTAACCAAAAGTCTGGCAGTTCAAATCTGCCCAGTGCTCTTTGGAAAATGTATGGGGCATTCCTACTCTGTCCTCTAGTGTTGCTATGAGTGAGACATGAATCAAAGGGGTTTGGTTTGGGTTTGGTTTGGGTATTTTAAGTACTACAAAGCTCCTATGATCACCTTCAAAATACTCCCCTTGAGAAGCTGTGGGCCAACATCAGTGCCTAATCAATCCTTCAAAGCAATTTTGGAACTCTTTCTGAAACCATCGTTGTGCCCAATGGAATGGTAGCAAGTTTGCAAACTTAATTGTATAGTTGTTTGTGAGAGAGTTTTAGCCAGTAAACAAATGATTGTATTGAAACATCCTCCCTTCTCACCTGATCTGGCCACCAATGGCTTTTTTATTTACCCACAGATAAAGGAAACATTGAAAGCAAGATATTTTGATGATATTCAGGACATCAGGGTTAATGTGATAATAAGTCTGATGGCCATTCCAGAAAAAGAGTTCCAAAATTGCTTTCAAGGGTGGTGTCAGCCCATAGCTTCCCAAGGGGAGTGCTTTGAGGGTGACCATAGTGATATTCAGCAATGAAGTATGCAACACTTTTTCTACAATGTCAAACCTTGTAGCAGATTCAAAATTCTAAAGAGATCTTATACTTGACATTACACATGTGAAGTACACAAAAATGTTAACAGTTTTGCAGTGAACTTCAAATATTTAATGAGTTTTTGATTGTTAATGTTGTTACAGTCAATATTTAACATAAATTTATTCTCAAAACATGGTGTATTTGTTGTCAGGCAATAGAATGCAAGCATTAAAAATGCTGGTAATAATGATAGAGTTGATCGAAATTGGGAGCAAAAATGGAGGTGAAGTGTCAAAAACATAGTTTTATTGATAAAACATTTTGATAATGTTAAATATTTTAGAAAGACTTATGTCACCAGGGAGGAACAGGAGAGATCTGAGCTTTCATGGAAATCTTTCAGTTAAGGTTAAACACAAATCAAAAACAGATCTATTCCAACTTACAGTGAGTCTACAGAACAAGGAGGAGGATCTGGTGAACTCATACTGCTGAACTTCTGGTTAACAGCTGAGCTCTTAATCTCTGCACCAAAAGTGTTTCAACAGTGCCAACAATTTAATGGGTCTCTATGTTCCCTTAGAGAACATGAAGATTAACTGAAAGCTCAGGAATGTCAGTGGAGCTGATGCTTACCTACAGGACAACAGAAAAAGAGAATCGTTAGAATTATTCAGTACTGAGGAATTATACAGAATTTTACTACCTTTGACAATTTTAATAGTGTTTGAAAAACCAGAAAGGAAGCACATTCTCTTCAAGTTGATTCTCACTCATAATAACCCTATAGAATCAAGTTTTGGTAAATGAAATAATGTTTTAAAGGGTGAATGAGAAAAATATTTGTAAAGCATTTTGGAAACACCAAAACAAAATAAGATCTCTATAGTAATTACAGAAGTCCTAGCAGCAAAGTGGTTAAGCGCTCCACCTGCTAATCAAAATGTTGGCAGTTCAAATCTTCCAAGTGCTCTTTGGAAACTCACTGGGGCAGTTCTGCTCTAACCTATAGGGTCTCTGTGAGTTGGAATCCACTTGAAAGTGGCTTTGGCTTTTAACATACTAATTATACTAACTACATGAATACTAATTATTTAGATTAGTTTCCTAGTTTCTAATAAACCAAGCCTACTGCTGTTGAGCCAACTCCAGCTGCTGGTGACCTAATACAGCTTTTAAATATGAATATTATTGTAGCTGAGTTCATCAAGCTCTGCTCCTTGCAACTGTATCTAGGATCAAAATGACAGATTTGGGGAGCACAAAAGACAACTTTATTGTTTGGTTGGGCAAAGAGACAGAACTCAGTGCCTTCCGAGACTGCTTGCAGGCAGCTTGCTGAGGCTGGTCTAAACAAGAAGGATCACTTTGAGGACACAAAATGAGATGCAGCAGGTACAGAACGTTCAAAAAGGAGTAAGTATGTTCTAAGGCTGGGATTTGATTTCCCACACAGGAAGAAGTTCTCCAGCAAGTTAATTCTACTTCCAGACACACAGATTTTATCATGCATGAGGAAGTTAATGAGCTAAAGGTTATCTGGAGGGCTAAGCTGGAGGACTGATTGGTTTTAGTCATCCCATGTAAAGTGTATAAAGGGAAACTGAACATTTTTTAGTATTGAAAGAAACAGACTTCTATTATTTTCATATATATTTATTTCTCTTCAAGGAGTTTCTGAGGAGTTAATTAAAAAAAAAGAAGAAGAAGAATAAAAAAAAAAAAAAAAAAAACACTCCAGGAAATAGGTTCATGCTTTCCTATTGGTGGAATCCTTGGAGCCTTTTTGGTTTGTTGCTTTATTTTCTTTTTCTTCTTCTTCATTTCTCAGTTTCTTGTCTCTCTTTGCTTACCATCGTTTTCTGCATTCTGTGTGCCACCTCCACCCCTTCTAGCAGGCTGTATTGTGTGGCTTTGGAGTCACTTTACCAGTCTGCAACTACCCAACAGACAATTCAAATCTGTGATATTCAGAGTTATCCAACAGTTGAAGTAAAAAAAAAAAAAAAAAGGCAGACAAAGTCATGGAAAATATAGATACAACAATGAAAGAATTTAGGAAAATCATACTGAAAAAAAATCAAAATAAGTTCACAACTAGATATCATACATAAACAAAACCCTGAAAGATAAACAACCAGATTTCAGAAATTGACAGTGTAGTAAAAGGTCTAAGGTGAATGTTTTAAAAAAATGGAGGAGATGATTAGTGAAACTAAAAACAAAAACATGGATACCAGTTTGAGGAACAATCAAAAAAATAAAGAAAGAAGGAAAATCAAAATACCCTGAGAATGACATGGGATACAATCAAAGGTAAAAATATACAAATGATAGGATTTTCAGGAGAAGGAAGAAAAAGGAAAAACACAGAGAGGATCACTGAATAATTGCTGACAGAAAACTTCCCTACTATCATGAAAGATGAAAAGCCGACCATCCCAAAACCTCAAAAACCCCAAAGAAAATCACTGAGGCACAGCATAATCACACTCACTAAAGCAAAAGACAAAGAAAGAATCTAAAGAAAAGCTCAAGATAAAAGGAAAAAGTCACATACAGACATGAAACAATAAGACTAAGATATGATTACTTAGCAGAAATCATGCAGGCAGGAAAGGAATGGCATGACACACGTAAAATGTTAAAAGAAAAAAAAAACAGCTAACAAGAATACTATATCCTGCAAAACTCTCACGGAAATATGATGATGATGTTAGGACATTTCGAGATAAAGTAAGGGCATTTATACAAGTCAATCAAACTTAAAAGAATTTTTACAGGGAGTCCTTTAGCATTAGAACAAACATCAGACTATAGGAAGAATCCAGGGTTCAAGTTGACACACACCACCCAGATGCCAAACTCAGAAATGAAATCTCAAAGAATATTCGGAACTAAAAAATTTACAATAAGGAACCAGAGAGATTCATCTATGACAACAAGGTCAGAAGAATAAAAGTGGAAGTAAATGGTGTTAGTGTGGAATTTTTTAACAGAGAAGAAAACAAGAAGATACCAAGTGATAAAAAACTGGTTCAAACCTAAGATAAGAAGTCAAGGGTAAATGTAAAAGTGCCCACATAGAAAGTTAACAAATCTACTCAATACATAAAAAAGAAAAACATAAATGTCAGCAAAAATGAAATCTTAACAAAAATAAAATAAATGGAAAAAACTCAGTAATGGGAAGAGTTCACCACAGAAGAATGTCAGGAAGAAGGAAAACATGAGAACCAAAATAAAGGACACTACAGAATGACAGCAATAATCTTATGCTTACTGATAATTATGCTAAACATAGATAGTCTAAATGCACCCATAAAGAGACAGAAAGTGACAGAATAGATAAAAAATGGGCTTCTTCAATATGCTGTGTAAAGAGATATATGTTAGAAACAAATCTGTGTATTTATTAAAAATAAAAAGTTGGAAAAAATATATCAAGCAAACAGCAATAAATGAGAGTAAGAGTAGTAATATTAATCTTAGGTAAAATAGACTTCAAAATAAAATCCAACATGAAAGACACAGAAGGGCATTCTAAAATGATTAAAAAGACGATCCATCATGAAGACATAACCATAATAAATATCTATGCACCCACTGACAGGACTCCAAAACGTATAAAACAAACTCTAACAGCTCTGAAAACAGAAATTGACAATTCCACAATAATAGTGGGGAAATTCAACAAAGCACTCTTGGAAAAGACAGAACATCTAGAAAGAAACTCAACAAAGTCAATGAAGATCTAAAGGCTGCAGTCAAACAAATTGACCTCACAGTAGAAAATATTTCATCCAATAGCTGCAAAGTACACATTCTTTTCTTACACATGTGGAATGTTATCTGGAATGGAACCACTTTGTAGACCACAAAGCAACTCTCAACAAAATCCAAAACACTGGGATGATACAAAGCATATCCTCTGATCACAGTGCCATCAAACAAGAAATTAACAACCAAAAGAAGACGAGGAAAAAAAAAAAACAATTACACAGATTCTTCATAACACCCTCCTTAAAACCCATGGTTAATAGAAGAAATCAGACTGAATAGTAATAAAAATTCCTAGAATCAAACAAGAATGAAATCATGCATATCAAAACCTTTTGGACACAGCCAAGGTAGTTGCTAATAACAGATGCACACAGCAAAAAAGAAGACAGGAACAAAATTAAAATATTTGTATAAAACTCAGACAAATAGAAAGAATATAGTAAAAAGAATCCTAGAGCCAGTAGAAGAAAGGAAGTAATAAAGATCAGTGCAGATATGAATGAAATAAAAAAATAGAAAAACAACAGAAAGAGTTTTTTTAAAAGGTTAGTTCTTTGAAAGGATCAATAAAATTTACAAACTTCTGACAAAACTAACAAAATACATACAGGAGAGTAGACAAATAACCCAAATAAGAAATGAAATGGGGGACTTTATAACAAACACAACTGAAATAAGAAGAACCATGACAGAGAATTACCAAAACAACTAAACTCCAACAAATTTGAAAACATAGAGGAAATGGACAAACTTCTAAAAGCACACTATCTACCCAAACATAAAATGATGCTGAAATTCCAAACACATTCTTAGCAACAGAAGAGGTTAAAATGTAATTAAAAAAAAAAAAAACTTTGAACAAATAAAATTTCTTGCCCAAATGGCTTAACCAGAGAATTCTACCAAGCATTCAAAGAGGAGCTTACAACTCAAATTATTTCAGAACATAGCAAAGGAAAGGATGTTTCTTCAAATTCATTCTACAAGTTCAGCATAGCCCTAGTACCAAAACCAGGCAAAGACATCAAAAAATAGTACAGATCTATATTTCTCATGAATATATATGCAAAATTCCTCAACAAATTTCTAGCCATTAGAATTCAACATCAAATCAAAAAAAATAATATACCACAACCAAGTAGGATTCATATCGAGTATACAAGGATGATTCAACATCAGATTATCAGTCAACATGTTTGTCACCTAATGTTGCTCCAACGCAAATACTGCAAGTGGATGGCTATAACAAGGAAAAGTTTATTCTTATATATTCCAATAGGCTACAAGTCTGAATTCAGGGTGCCTGCTCCAGGGAAAGACCTTCTCTCTTTGTTGGCTCTGGAGGAAGGTCCTTGTGTTTCATCAGTCAGGGAGCACCTTGGCACAAGAACTTCAAGACTGAAGAATATTCTTTACTACTGGTGCTGCCTTCTTGATGGTACGAGGTTTCCAACTCTCTACTTGCTTCTCTTTCGTTTTATCTCTTGTATGATGAAAAAATAAAAGGTGGTGCAAGTCACACTCCAGGGAAACTCCCTTAGAAATGGTGTTGCAGTTCAACCCTAATACTCTTTTAACATAATTGTGTGTAGTACCTGCAGGCACGTACTAGGATTTACAACACAGGAAATCACTAAATGGAGGGCAATCACAGAATACAGGTTATCATGCTGCACATATTTTACCGGGGATGCAATTTAATCCGCGACACATAATCTATAATAGAAATAAAAGAATCACATGATTCTTCCAATAGGTAAGAAAAGACATTTGAAAAAATTCAACAGTCATCTGTGATAAAAAAAAAAAAACCTAAATAAAATAGATACAGAAGAGAAATTCCTCAACATAATAAAGACATCTTTACAAAACCAACGAGATAAGGATGACTTTTATCACACCTATTCAACGTTGTGCTGAAAGTCCTAACTAGAGAAATAAGGCAAAAAAAAGAAATAAGGGGCATCCAAATTGGTAACAAAGAAGTAAAATGTCTTTATTTGAGGAAGATATGACACAAGTGATGGAGAGATTCAGCAGAATGAAAGGATGCAAGATAAACATGTACAAATCAGTTGAGTTCCTATACTTCAATAAAGAGAAAGACGAAAAGGAAATCAAGAAGCCAATATCATTTATAATAGTCCTCTAAAAAAATAAAATACTTAGAAATAAATCTAATCAGGGATGTGAAAGCCTTATACAAAGAAAACTATAAAACATTACCCCCCCCCCAAGAAAAAAACAAGATAACTACATAAATGGATAGGACAACTCAACACTGGGGAAACATCACTTCTACACAATAATGCAGTCTAATAAAACACAATGCTAATCCAAATATCGACAGCATTCTTTAAAGGGATGGGAAAAGTAATTGTTAACTTTCTATGGAAAAAGAAGAGACTCCAGATAGTAAAGCACTGCTGAAAATGGAGAAGATACGGCTCGACTACCTGACTTCTGAACGTGCCATACAGCTGTGGTAGTCAAAATGTCTGGCACTGGTACAGTAACAGATACATGGAACAGAACCGAAATCCACCTATTGTCACCTGATCTTCACCAAACCCCCAAATTCCATCAAATGGGGAGAATACTGTCTTTTTATTGAATGGTGCTGGCAAAACTGGATGTCCATCTGCAAAAAAACTGAAACAAGACACATACCTCACACCACACACAAAAATCAATTTAAAATAAATTAAAGATCTAAATATAAGATGAAAAACTACAAATATCATGGAAGAAAAGATAGTATCAATGTTACAGGTCCTAGTCCACTGAATTAACAGGATACAAACCATATCTAACAACTCACAAACTCCAGAAGATAACCTAGATAACTCGGATCCTCTAAGAATTACATATTTATGCTCAACAAATGACATTACAAAAAGAGTAAGACAACCTACAGACAGGGGAAAATGTGGCCATGTTAAATCTCTGAAATTAGACTTTTAATAACACATCTACAACAAAAACTCAAGTAATTTAATTAAAACAGGCACAAAAGAAGTGAGCAGACCTTTACCAGTGAACACACTCAAACAGCTAACAGACTGTAGAGGAAATGCTCTCAATCAGTAGCCATTCGAGAAATGTAAGTCAAAACCATAATGAGATATCATTTCGCTCCTGCATTACTGGTGCAAATCAAAACAACAGAAAATAACAAATGTTCAGCAAGTGACATTGGAACTCTTTCGCACTGCTGGTGGGAGTGTAAGATGGTATAACCATTTTGGCAAAGATATGGTGTTTCCTTAAAAAGCTAGAAATAGACATACCATATGCTCCAGCAATCTCGTTCCTAGGAACATGTCTTAGAGAAATAAGAGCTGTCACACAAGCAGGGATGTGCACACCCATGTTCACTGAAGCATTGTTCACAATAGCAAGATGATGGAAACAACTCAAATGCCCAGTGAGAGATGAATAGGGAAACAAATTACAGTTAGTGAAAACACATAGCGGACTACTACGTAACAATGAAAAACAGTGATGAATCTGTGAAGCATCTCACAGTGTGAATGAATATGTGGGCATTATGCTGGGTGAAATAAGTCAGTTACAAAGAACAAATGTTATAGGGTACCACTGCTGTAAAAACTCATGAAAAGTTTTACATATAGAAAAGTAAAAATCATTAATGATTACCCGGGAGGAAAGGGGTGCAGATGGAAAACAGTAAACAAACAATAGAGAAGTGGTAAGTTTTCTAAAAGTTAAAACAACATACAATACTGGGAATGTTACCACAACTTGCCCAAGGCAAGGTCATGTATGGTCTTTAGAGAAACCCAAACTCCCTGAGCCACCAATTCACTGGGCCCAGGACTGTGGAGACCATTGTATCTGGAAACATCTAGCTCAATCAGCAAAAGATAGTTTACAAAGAAAGTATTCTACATTCTACTTTGTTGTGCAGCAACTTGGGTCTTAAAAGCTTGCGAGAGATTTTCTAAGATACTGCACTGGTCTTAACCTCTCTGGACCAAATGTGAATTAAGAAAACTAAAGGCACAAGGAAAATATTTGTCCAAAGAACAAATAGAAGATAACTGGGCCTCCACCAGGCTGAATCTGGTATAACGAGTAAGTGTTCAGCTACCACCACTGGCTGATCTGACGGGGATCACAACAGAGGTCCCAGACAGAACTGGGGAAAAAAAAGAACAAAATTCTAGCTCACCAAAAAATAAAAATAATTATCAGACTTACTGGCCTGACAGAGACTAGAGAAACCTGGAGGATATGGACCCGGACACCTTCTGAGCTTGGTAATGAAGTCACTCTGGAGGTTCACCCTTTAGCCAAGATTAGACTGGCCAGTAAAACTAGACGAAATGGGTACATCCACCCAGGGACAAGGACAGGAAAGCCGGTAACAGAGAACCCAAGATGGAGAAAAGAGGGTGTTGACATGTTGTGAGGTTGTTAACCAATGTCTTAAAACAATATATGTACTGTTTAAAGAGAAGTTGCTTTGTTCTGTAAAGCTTAATTTAAGGTAACAAAAACAAAAACATATTTCTAACTCCAACACATATGGGATCATTATGAGTTGGAATCAACTAGACAGCAACTGGCAAAACATACAAACAGAACAATCAAGCAGAATGCCCCCCACCACTCCCTCACAGTAACAACAACAAAAGTATGTGAGAGTAAGTCTTGGCATCCTTGGTTCTAAGGAGTTTTCTGGCTGTATTTTTCCCAAGACACATTTGTTTGTTCTTCTTTGCTTTACTGTTTCCTACTAGGAGAATTAATTGCAATGGCATGAATAGTGCTTAACTTTCAGAAAAATATTTTATTTTTTTCTAGACAAGTAAAAGTTTTCCGAGCTAAAGACTTCATTTTTCAATCTTCAGTTACTGTAGTAACTTTACATCTTCCTACAGTTTTCCACTTAATTTTAGTTTAAAACTGACATGAAGTCAAAAAAAGAATCTTAAATTTGATTATATGGAAAAGACTGTGATTTAAATTTTACCTATTTTTAAGGTCTTGTAAAGTGTATGAAGGGAAATTGAAAGTGATGGATTGACTTGTATCCCACGCAAAATGTGTGTATCAGTTTGTTTGGGCCATGATTCTTGTTACTGAGCAGTTTGCCTGTATGTTTTAAATCCTGCCGATGTGACGTTAATAAGGGGAGGATGAGCAGTGACTGTGTTGGTGAGGCAGGACTCACTCTAAATGATTATGTTGTATCTTGATACAGCCTCTTGGGATAGCAAAGAATGAAGTGAGCAGAGAGGCATGGGGACCTCACACCTCCTAGAAAGCAGCACAGGAGAAGAATGTATTCTTTGGATCTGGTCCCTGTGCCTCAGGAGTTCCTCAGTCAGGATAGGAACAAGGAGAACGAACTTCCTTCAGCGCCCGCAGAGAGACAGGCTTCCCCCAAAGTTAATACCCTCAATTTGTCCTTTTAGCCTACTAGACAGCGAGAAAATAAATTCCTCTTTGTCAAAATCATACACTTGTGACATATTCTGCTATAGCAAAACTAATAACTAAGACACTGGGTATTTTTAGTACTGAAAGGAATAGATTTTTTTTATTTTCATGTATGATTATTATCTCTCTGATTTTTCTAGTTCTGATAGCTATTTAATGGAGATTATCTAAGGATAACAGTATCATATGAATACAAACATACATAAATATTTTTATTAAAAAAGATACACAGAAAATATTACTGGTTAAATTATATCATACAATTGTCCTTCCTGTTAAGTAAAGAATTACTCACTGCATGCAGTGATCTTTTCTATATGAGATACGTACCCTAGTGCAAAATATTCATCCATTTATTTTTCTTTTTTCTGTACCCCACTTCTGTGATTTTCCTACTTTGCTAGTGTTGCTTAAAAATCACTTCAAGTGGATGGTTTTAAAAAACAGAAATTTAATTTCTCACATTTCTGGAGCTTGTAGTTGTTATGTATCATTTAGCGGGTTCCAACTCCTAGCTACTCTATGTACAACAGCCAGACGAGACACTGCCTGGTCCTGACCGTTCGCACAATCAGTGCTGTGCTTGAATCCATTGTTGTGTCCATCACGTCAAACTTGCTGAGTACAGCTGGCTTTCTCACTGACCCTCCGCTTTAGCAAGCGTGAAGAATTTCTCCAGGGACTGGTCCCTCCTAATAATATCTCAGAACTATGTGAGACTGTCTCATCATTCTCACTTCTAAGGAATATTTTGGCTGTATCTTGTCAAGACAGATGTCAGAAGAACAAATACATCTGTTATTTGGTATATTCAGTTGTTTTCACCATATTCATAGTCCAAAGGCATCAGTTTTTCCTTGATGTTCTTTATTCACTATCCTTCAAAGTGACATCTTTGCTATATAAAGCTTTAAAGAAGTGTTTTGCAACAGATTTGCCCAGTGTAATACATCCTTCTATCTCTTGACTGCTGCATCTATGGATGTTGATTGTGGAGCTAAGTAAAATGAAACCTTTGACAAATTCATTCCTATCTCTGTTTGTTACAATGTTGGTGACTAGCCCAATTGTGAGAATTTTTATTATCTTTATGCCGAGGTGTAATCCACACTGAAAACTGTAGTATCTGACTTTTATCAGTAAGTGCTGGAAGTCTTCCTCACTTTCATTGAGCAAGGTTGTTCCATCTGCCTAATGGGTCTTCATCCAATATTGATGCCCTCATCTTCTTCATACAGTCTACCATCTCAGAGGATTTGCTCAACATACAGATTGCATAAGAATAGTGAAACGATACAACCCTGACATACACATTTTCGGATTTCAAACCACAAAGTATACTCTTGTTCTATTTAATGATCACATTTTGTTCTACAGAATGTCCCTCATGAGCATAAGAAAATGTTCTAGAATTCCCATTCTTTGTAATATTATACACAATTTGTTATGATCCACACAGTTGAATGCCTCTACATAATCAATAAAACACAGGTAGACATCTTTCTAGTAATCTCTGCTTTCAGTCAAGAATCTCTGACATCATCTGTGATACCCTTCAGTCCATGCCCTCTTCTGAATCCAGCTTGAATTTCTGGCAGTTCTCCATCGATCTATTTCTACAATTTTTGAATTACTTTCAGTAAAATTTTGGAGTGATTTTCTTTGAAATAAGCACAAATATGAATCACTTCCAGTCAGTTGGACAAGTAACTGTTCTACAAATTGCTTGACATAGATAAGTGAGCATTTCCAATACCGAATCTACATGTACCTACAACACTCACTGTGTTTGTCCCTGGGGACCTTTAGAACACCTGGGAACACTCTGAAAACATTCCATGTACTAGTCTGACAATTTATATGAAATGTATTGTCAATGTACTCATTGCAAATGTAATTTATTAAAAATTAATAACATTTATTTATCATAATTAGTACATATAGCAGATATAGAAATCAGAAATATTTTCAGCAGACTAACAATGATTTAAAATGCAGAGGTTAGACACTATTGACCAAAACATGTCAGTTGCTATTCTGTCAGCTCCTGAAATCTTGTGTTTTGGCAGTGTCTTCAGTAGGCCTTGGACTTTTCCTTTCAATACCATCAGTTCTTGATCATGTGCTAACTCTTGAAAATGCTAAATGTCAACCAGTTCTTTTTGATAGAGTGACTCTGAATACTCCTTTTATCTTCAGTTGATGCTTTCTGCCAAATTTAACATTTGGCAAATAGAACCTCTTCAAAATTGCAACTAAACACTTGAATTTTTCCTTCAGTTCTTTCAGTTTGATTTTGCCTTTCGGTTTTCTCTGGGTTTTTCAATATAATACATTGTCTTCTCAAGCTATCCTTTGAAATCTGCTTTCTATCTCTTTTATTTCATCCTTTTTTTTTTCCATACACTGTAGCTACTTTACTTTTAAGAACAAGTTTCAGAATCTCTTCCGACATCCATTTTGGTCATTTCTTTCCTGTCTTCTAATGAGCTTTTTCTTTCTTTGTGTATAATGACCTTGAAGTCTACCCACAACTCATTTGACTTTCATTCACTAGTGTTCAGTGCATCGAATTTGTTCTTGAATAGTCTCTAAATTTAGATGAAATGTACTGAAGGTGTACTTTGGCTCTCCTAGACTTGTTTTTAAGTTCCTTCAGCTTCAACTTGAACTTGCACATCCCTAATTGTTGATGTGTTTTCCTGTCAGCCCCTGGCCTTGTTTTGACTAATGATAATGAGCTTCTCTGTTGTCTTTTCCCATAATTGTACTCTAATTCCTTTCTGGTCCATCTCCAGTGAGGTCCTTTTGTATAGCTCCTGTTTGTGTTTAGAAATATGGTACTCACAATCAAAAATCGGTGTTGCAAAATTCTATCTTGCCTTTGCTGACATTGTATTTCTATCAGCAGTCTTCTTTGTTCCCACTTTTGTATTCCAGTTACCGGTAATTATCAACACATGTTGATAACATTGATCTGGAGACTAGAAGTCTTTATACTAGACCAAGGCTGTAGGGGGAGAGTTTTCTTTGATTCTTCCTTCTTTCAGTGGCTGCCTAGAATCATCATTATATGACTTCTGTCTTCCCTCAGAGTGTTTCTGTGTACATAGTCTTTTTCATGTCACTTGGAAGGCATTAACTTTAGGACCTACAGGACTCTTGTACGACCTCAATAACATGCCAAAAGAACAACACCATTTCCAAGCAATAATACATTCATAGGTATTGGGGTTAAGCCTTCAGCACGTCTTGTTGCAGGAGCACAATTGAATCTGTAACAATGAGTAATCACCTAAATTTTTGACAGCTGAACAAAAGATCAATAGTTTAAATCTACCAGCTAATCCTTGGAAACCCTATGGAGGCAGTTATATTCTAAAGTTTCTGTGAGTCAAAATGGACTTGATGGCAACGGATTTGGGGTGGCAGGGTACAGGGAGGAGTGATTTCAGGTGAAATAGTAGAAACCTGGCATTATATCTATTTTTCTCATGTATCTACAATACTCACTGTGTATGTCCCCGGGGACCTTTAGGACACCTGGGAGTACTTTGAAAACATTCCATGTACTAGGCTGACAACTTATTTATACAAAATGTATTTTCAATATACTCCTTGCAAATGTAATTCATTAAAAATCGATAAGATTCATTTGTCATAATTAGTACATATAGCAGATTCAGAAATCAAAAATATTTTCAGCAGACTAACAGTGATTTAAAAACACTGTTATCTTTTAATGAGAGAAATAAAGGTAATAGGCTACTGGAAGTAGTTCAGCAGCTCAAGATTGCAAACGATTCCCTTAGAGATCTCTCATGATTACAAAACGGCCCTTGCAGCATCAGGCCTTGTGCCCATGTTTCAGACAGTGAGAAACGTAGTTGGAAGATGCCTCTCGTGGAAATTTCTCACGTATTTTACACAACCCCTAATTGTGTTTTATGACAACTGCTAGCTAAAAATGGTAATTGGCAAAATACCTACTTAGTTTTTCCAGCCTTCACTGTACATTGTACACGTAAAAAAAAAAAAAAAAAAAAAAAAAGGCATCACAAAATTGAGATGTCTTTCTTTGTAAGCAATCAATACAAAATGATATTCAAAATTACTAAACTGAAGTCAGAGACATTAAATAACATAGTTTTCATACTCAGGAATAATTAACTTCTTTTAGTCTCGTGTTGAAATTTAACAGCCATTTCATTTGTGTATTAATTTAAAATTATTACTGAGATATCTGAAAACTTCTCAGTCTTAATTTCAGAATTGTAGCATACAGACACCATGTGTGTGTAGTCGATAAGTGCTATGGCTGCTAACCATAAGGCCAGCAGTTTGAATCTGCCAGATATTCCTTGAAAAATCTCTATGGAGCAGTTCTATTCTGTCCTGCAGAGTTGCTATGAGTCAGAATCGACTTGACAGCAGTGAATTGGTTTGGTCCTGGTATGTTTCATAGAATTTGGGAAATGTAGAATTTCATTCCTGAAGAAAGACATGTAGCCCTCATTTTTTAATTTAGTATCTTTACATAGTCTATTTACATTTTGGGGAAAAAATCCTTATACAGTGTTTACAAATTCTCAAAAGAGAGATTTCTCGTACCCTCCAGGTTTCAAGTCTCTATGAGTCTATTTTCCTTTACAGTTATTTTACCCTTAGGTTGTTACACAGCTTTCAGATCTGATAACTAATAATGTTTCATGCCGAGTGCCGTTGAGTCGGATACGTATATATGGGTGACATACACCCAAATCTCAACTGTTGTGCCATGGTAAATGAGTGATCTAACAGACACCTGCAGCTGGCAACCTAGTGCAGTACTTGAAAACTGCATGAACCCTGGAACACGAGGCTGTTTGTAACCCCTTCTCTTTGTCTTTATTTGTCTGGTTAATATGAAATGAATGGTGTAATATGCCAAATACTTTTACACAGAACACACCAACCACATCTCAAATATACTAAAGTCTAAATAATAATTTGAATAGCACTCTGTCATACAAGTTTAATTTTGGAAAGACCTGGAAAACAATATTCTGAGAATATTTATGTCTAAAACTTGTTTAAAAGTGACATAAAAGATATGGCTACATCATCACTCCTGACAACGGCATGAGTGCCATATCAAGCACCTATCTGGTGGTCAATTATGGCGTGACATTTAATCATTGAGTGCCTCAAGGCAGTTCACTTCAATTTACAACAATTCTGTGCTGATAACTCAGTTGTTATTACAGTGGAGAAAGGAAGGTTTGGGAAGTATCTTCATAAAAGTGTATTTTCCCTTAGTAACCTAACAGTGGAGTGGCAGAGACTAGATCAAGGAGTGATTGTCTAATTAGAGATCTTGTTGTCCAGTTTTGATGATCCTTGTGTACTAGAATTATTTCATGCAATTTAATTATCATTTTGGTTCTAAGTTTTTTGTTGTTGTTATTATTGTTTGTTTTATAGTACATCACAGGGTACCAAGATTTGTATACATCTGAGAACATGATTGCCCCGATTAAAGAAAACTTCACCTAAACTAAGCAATTTGGAATCAATGACCAGCTCTACAACAGATTCATTACAAAGTCTTGGCCAAGCACACTTAGGTCTTTTTGACTGTATATAAATAAGTAAACATTTAACAAAAGTTTGGGCTTGCCAATGTGGAAGCAGACAGTCCCTCTAAAAGCTTAACTATGTGATTCAGAAATTCCACTCTACATATATTCACAAAAGTCTGGAAAGTACATTGCAAACAATCGTATGTACAGTAATCTTCATTACATAATACTATTCACAATTACCCAAATCTGGAAGCCACTGAAATGTCCACAGAAATGGACAAATAAGATGCGGTACATACATACAGTGGCTGTTACTCAGTCACAAAGATAAATGAAATCCGGATACTTGTTACAACACAGCTGAACCTGAAAAATATTTTGATGAATGACATAAAGCAATTACAAAAGGGCAAATATTGAATGACTCCACTTACACAAAACATCTAAGATAGGCAAACATACAGAGACCAAATTTATTAGTGGTTTACAACACAAGCAGCTGGTAAAGAATAAGGAGGAAGCACTGACTTTCTGATAATAAAGAATTTGGTAACAAACAATGGTATTGGCTGCACAACATAATTAACTAACAACAATAAATTGGACTCTTGAAAAAACGTTGAGTTGAAAAACTTTGTATTATATGTATTAATAGTAATAATAATAAAAATAATAGCATAGTGGCTTGCAGTTAGCTAACAATGTGGAACTGGGAGAAGACCTACCTTTTCTCCTTTCTGTCTTAATATTGGTTGTGCACCTCCTAAATCAATTGCTATTGTGCTGATCCCAACTCAGCGTAACCTGTATAGGACAGAGTAGAACTGTCCCCACAGAATTTCCAAGACTGAAAATCTCTGGAGTAGCCTGCCACACCTTCCTCCTGTGGAGTGATTAGTGGGTTCCAGAAGCTGACCTTTCAGCCAGCATGAAAGGGCTTCATCTCTCCACCACCAGGGTTCCTTAGAGTACCTACTAAGTGTAAGCAATTTCATGTATAGTATATAATAGAATCCTCACAGCAATCTTGGGTATTAAGCAATTGCTATAATCATTTAATAAATGAGTAAATTATGGGCCAGAGATTTTAAGGGATTTGCCAAATGGCGCACAGCTTGTAAGTAGCAAAACTGGGATGGGAGCCTGGGTTTTTCAGCTGTCGGAATGTACACTATTTTCTCTAAACACTGAGGAAGAGAGCATCAAAATCAAAATAAGTATTGACCTTTTGTAGAAGAAAACAACTAAATAACCCATTAAGATGAGATGAAAAAAGTTCATGTTATCCTCTCGCCTTTCCCCCAAACATGCAAGATTTAGCAAAGACAATGCAGATTTGGGCTAATAAGGCTAAAAAGAGGTACACTGAAACTAAAAAGAAAAGGCGAGAGTATTCAGCTTAGCTTTCCAAACAGAACCTTAATAAAAAGACATCTTTGTTCCATGGGCCTCTCCTGCTCTACCCATCCTTTTAAAACAGTTGTGGTTAATCATCAATCATCACATAATTTCTCATTTCTGGGGGTGCTTGAACATAAATGGATGTGAGTATGAGGACGAGGTGCAGAAAAATTTTCAGGATGCTAAGTAAAATAACAAGCAGGGAATTCATCACTGTATATTTTAAAAATCAGAAATAAAAATCTCTTATAAAAGGTAACACAACAAAGGGGCTTAGTTTTAAAAAATATAAAGACATATTTCTTTGTTCAAAATGGACAGATATATTTCTCTGGTTGTGAATGAAATGAAATAATGATGTGAAACAATAACTATTTCACTTACTTCCTTTTTATTAAGTGGAAGAACATGGAGATCTTCAGAAAACATGTATCAGCTTCTTAAATGTTTTACACTACTTCAACCTTAGTAGCCATTTGTAATCTTCTGAAATAATGTTATTAATTCAATTTGAATGATCCAATACAATCAATAATTTATGAAATATTAATGTGTCCAGAAAAAGAACTTCCTACCTTGGGTCGGAATTCCAGAAAATATAGCTAACCCCATTGCTCTGTTTGCAAAAATATTTACAGCATGCATATTTGCACAAAAATGTCAAATGATTAATTTCACTCTTCACTGAAGAATTTAAAATATACTCACAAGCATTTTATAGCAGAATTAAGCCAAAGGCGTAACAGGACCTAACAGTATTTCGTTTCTAAATCTTCACACACCTTAGAGAGTTCCTGAGAGCCCATGGGATCAAGAACAGATGTTTTTGCATTTCTCCCTTTACTCCTGTAGACTTCCATGAGGACAGATCAGCCTCAGCTGAATGTCAAAGGCAGCTTTGAATGAAAGAAATAAAAAAATTCATTGTCTTAAAAATTAATTCAGCTATCCAACCTATATTTTTCTCTGCTAATGAAAACAATGCAATAAAACAGTGTATTCGCAAAGCACTTTACATTTCCCATAGAGTCCTGCAGCTCTGGTGGCATAGTAGTTAAGTACTTAGTCTACTAATGACAAGGTCAGCACTTTGAATCTGCTAGGTGCTCCTCGGAAACTCTGGGGAGGAGTTTTACTCTGTGGTACAGAGCTGCTCTGTGTCAGAACAGACTATATACATAGTCTAATCTGATTCTCGACGGCACTTGGCTTTGGCAATCTGATTCTCAGAATATATTCTTAAAACGTATAGCAAAATATACGTTCACACAAAATTGATGTTTTTAAATATTTAACAAAAATTTCATCCCCCATTTTTATGTATAATAAGGGATCAGTTCTACCGTAGCCCCTAGGGTTGCCATGAGTTGGATCCAACTCGATGGCACTTGGCTGGCTTGGCTAATAATACTGATAATAAACAGCTAATTTTATTGAGTTTTTAGTTGGTGATACATGCTGTTCTAACCTCCCGATTTCTTTTTGTTAGTCACCATTAAGTCAGTTCCAACTTATGGAGACCTCATATGTTTAGAGTAGAACTGATAGGGTTTTCAGACATGTGACTATTTGTAGATTGCCAGGACTGTCTTCAAATGCACTTCTGAGTAGGACTGATCCCCTAAACTTCAGTTAGTTGTCCAGTGCTAAATCATTACACCACTCAAGGACTCCTCAGTGTTCTAATACATACTGTCTTACCTTGTCCTCATAATAGCACTGCATGCTATATACTATACTTATGTCCTTTTCACAGAAGAGGAAAACGAGGCATCATAATTGTAACTTACCCACGGCTACAGATTGGTAAGTGAAGAGTCAAACTGTGTAGTCAGGAAGGAAGTTTAACTCCAGAGCTCAAGTGAATTCTCTTCCTCAGCCCCAAGATGTGTTAGAGAAATAGCTTAAGAAAATATTAATTACAACATAATTTTACTGCTGTAGACTCTTCTGCTTTTGGGATGGCGCTTTAAGTCTTAAGTTTGTTTCATCATTGTAGACATCATTGTTCATCAGTGCTGCAATCAAAATAAACATATACAGATGTACCCCACTGCAAAAGTTTTTGCTATTAGTGGATTTCCTTGTTATAACTGGAAGATGATGTGTGTGTGTGTGTGTGTGTGTGTGTGTACCCCTAAGAGACTGTAGTTAGCATTGTTTGTTTTGATTTTAATACACCTGTAAGGTAAAAAAAAAAAAAAAAAAAGACCATATTATCTAAGAATTAGAGATGAAGTAACTTACTTAAAAAGTATCTAGCAATCAGAAACATTTTGCGTTTTTTAATATAGATGCTTCTATGTGTGGGAATACACACATCATTTTAAAGACAAGGATTGATTTTTAGAGGAGCTACTAGTGACTGCTTGTATTGGTGAGTTTAAGAGTATTTTAAGACCCCAGACACCACTCACCAATGTGGGGTGCAGAGAGCCCTCTTAGCAAAACTGCCATGTGAGGGCACAGCAAATAGACCTAGCTCAGCAGGATGTGGGGTACAGAGAGCCCTCTTAGCAAAACTGCCATGTGAGGGCACAGCAAATAGACCTAGCTCAGCAGGATGTGGGGTACAGAGAGCCCTCTTAGCAAAACTGCCATGTGAGGGCACAGCAATTAGACCTAGCTCAGCAGGAACGGATGCTCACTGAGGATCAAAAGGACAGGGGGTAAAGACAACCCAGAAGATAGAGAGACCCACGTGAGTGGGTGCCTACATCGACGTGGAACCGGAAGCACCAGATGGTGCCTGGTCACCACCAGTGATAGCAGCGATGGAGCTCACTAAGGTGAGCCTCACTGGCAACACAAGAATAAAAATGGGTGCACCCTGAGATCACCACTAAAAGACCTCATTTCATGCTCCAGCAGTTTCGGGGTTCCCCTGGGAGCATGGCCATTTGCCCTGATGCTGCCCTTGCCCATAAATCATAATGAAGGTCCACTCTTCGGACACAAATGGATTGGACTTGGCGATGCAGAGTGACCATATATTGGATGCACTTTATTGTTCTATGCATCTATAGGATATCATCCTGCTTATCTCTGGCTGTAGTAAGGGGAGTGGGTGGAGAAGAGGGGAAAGGAGACTGTTGGGAGGATGAGACATGTATGGAGCAGAGAGGAATAGTGTGCTGTAAACAGACAGGGAGAGCAGTGGAAGCTGCATAGAGGTGGGCATGTAAATTTATATGGGAATGTACATTTTCACTTGGTCATTAAAAAGAAAAAAAAAAGAGTATTTTAAGTCAGAATACACTTCCACCATGTAACTATGGCCTACCTCAATGCTTAGCTAATAGCTACATTAGCTATCACCTACCTACACAGCAATATTACTGGCTCTAGGAATTTCATTTTGTACATTTGGAATTCCTGTTCATAGTATAGTGGTTAAGAGCTGTGATCACTAAACAATAGGTCACCAGATGTTCTTTGGAAGCCCTGTGGGGGAGTTATACTGTGTCCTATAGGTCACTGTGAGTTGGGGTACACTCAGTGACAGTGGCTTTGTTTTTTTGTTTGCTTATTTGTGTTTTAATGATCTTTGGGGATAATGTAAGCCCTCAGCTCCTGTGTTACACTGATATCTTAACTGCTAAAATATAACTGAGAGATAAAGGGAAGAATAACTTTATAGTCAAATTGTGTGACTAAGAAGATTTGAAGGGATTTAATTAAATCATCAGCTAGAGTCTTTAAACAAGATTCTTAGATTCAAAGAAGAACATTTTACTGTTTAACAGAATATACCTTTAAAATTGCATATGAATAATGGGAAACTATATAGATAAAAATGATTTCACTGTCCTGAAATATCTATTAATCAATATAATCTGTTGAATAGAACATAGATGGAATGGGAAAATGGTGCAAATGTAGCTTATTTCTTTTTTCAGGCCTATGACAAAATTAATTATCCAAAACTTATGCTAATATTAAGCCTTATAAGATGAGAATGACCTAACCCTTCCACTTACTATCCTTTAAAAAGCCCGTGTATGCTTGGGGTCTTAAAAACCAGCAAGCCGCCTTCTAAAAAACATTAGTTGGTTCTAACCCACCTGGAGCAGATGAAAACAAATAAACAAGGAAAATATGAGCCCAGGAAACAGAAAGGGTTCATATGATTGGGAGACTATATCAGCATGAGACCAGGACAACTAGATGGTACCTGACCACAATCAAAGTCAGCCCTCTCAGGGAACACAATGCAGAGTGCCTAATGTAGCATGAGAAAAAGAGGTGTGCAGATCAAGAACTCTATTAAAAGACCAGACTTCACTATTTGACACCCTGGAGGTCCCCTGAGAACATGGCCCCTGGCTTGGCTACTAGCCCAGAGCTGAAACCAGTACTGAAGCCAACACTTCAAAGCTTGAACTGGACTAAGGAACATGGAATGTTGCCGGCAGTGTGTGTACTTTATGGTTTAGTCGGATCCGAGCTTGGCATATACATTTATGAGGGTGACCAAATGGTCTCTTTTTAGAGAGTGGAGAGGAGGGGGTAAGTGTTGGCTGAGTGGATACTGGAAGTACAGAGTGGAAAGGAAGGCTGTGCTGTCACTGGCTGAGCAGAGCAGAGTTGCTTACAGATGAGTGCTTTGGGTTTTATATCGAAAATTGACTTGGATTGCAAACTTTCACCTAATTACAATAAAAATTTTTTAAAAACCCATGTCTAGCCACCTAGGTTGGCATTTTACTTAATAGTGTAAAACGTCTTTAAAAAATAGTTCTGTCTGCAGGAGAATTGATAGCCATCCATCTTTAATATTTGCATCCAATAAACAGGTTCAATGGGTAATACACTGTATTGGAGAGAAATTTACAGCTGATGTAAATTGTTCCTCTTAATTTAACCTAAATGTATATGCATCTTAAGTCTGAAATGCTAAGATACACACGGAATCGGCAAATACACAGTAAAGATAAACTATTGTTTTTGAGTCAGTTTCAACTCATGGCTACCTTATATGTATCAAAGTAGACATGTGCCCCATAAGGTTTCTAGTGGCTGATTTTTGGAAGCAGACCTCCAAGTCTTTATTCTGAGTCTCCTCTAGGTAAATTCAAACACTGACCTTTTGGTTAATGGCTAAAGCAGTTAACCATTTGAACAGCCTGGAACTCTATAGCAAAGATAGATTGAAATTAAAAACAAAAATTAACAAAAGATCACAGGAATGTAAGATCTTTTATCCAAATTTGTGTTAATTATATAAAGCATTCAATATATATAAATACCTTTGATAAAATTTGGGCTGACTGTCAACATCTACGGAAACTCTGATGCTGTAGTGATCAAACTCTACATCTGCTTACCCAAAGGTGGGCAGTTCAAATCCACCAGGCACTCCTTGGAAACTCCATGGAGCAGTTCTACTGTGTCTGTAGCATCACTATGAGTCAGAATCAATCAACATCAGTTTTGGGGGTGGGGGGGCAAACATCTACAAGTCTGTCATGATTTGCAGGTAGAAGTAACTTTAGTATATAAATACTACAAGGAAGACCCATTCCTGCAATCACTGATTCAGTCCTCAATTGATCTATCATTATATTCTCAGATCTTGCAGTGAAACTGTAGATAATGTTACCAATATTATTCCGGGGGAAAAAACATTGAAAATCTCTGTAATTATCTTCCTGTTTTTAAATAATGAGTCATGCTATATTTTAGCAACCTATGATTAAACAATTTTAGAAACATTCTACAAGTTTACATATTAAACAGTTTAAAACACATTACAAAGACAAGTAAGCAATTTTTATATCACAAAATTATGCATAATAGTCAATCATATAATTCACCATGTTACAAGACTGGAGCAATAGATTACAGTTCAAAATATTTTAATGTTAAAATTATTTTAAAAGCTTTTACAGGACATTGAAATAGCTTTATTGAAATAAACCCTACATTAGTGCAGCTGCAGTGTGTACCTTCCATGAATAATGATGAAATATTTCCTATGTTATAAGCCAAGTGCCGTCGAGTCGGATTATATTTCGTCTAAATTATAGGAGTCCCTGAGAAAGAAAAAATTTCTCAGATTCTTCTTTTGAAACTCTACCTTGATTCTGTTAAAAGATAAGCCAAGAATTTATCAATAATTGCGGGATTAATGTTGGACTCCCTGGGTTCTTATAAATCGTTAACATGCTTGCTGCTAACTAAAGACTAAAGATCGAGAGGTTCAAGGAGTTCTGTTTTGGGCCTTGAATATTCTAATGAAATATACCGAAAGAAGAAAATTTGTCACTCTAAGAATATGTTTACCTTATAATTAGGAAAAATAAATAAAAATATAAATAATCTACAGAGAAAATATTCAAAACACTTCTGTTCATGCATATCTATTCCTCAGGCTAATTAGTAATTCAGGTGAAAACAAAAACCAAACCAAACCCAGTGCTGGCCACTCAGCTCCAATTCCTAGCAACCCTATAGGTCAGAGTAGAACTACCTCACGGTTTCCAAGGAGTACCTGGTGGATTTGAACAGCTGAACTTTTGGTTAACAGGCATAGCACCTACCCACTATGTCAACAGGTTTTCTAATTCAAAGGAAGAAAGTGATGAAATCCATGGTTTATGGTTCTGGTCATTGAAAGGATTTCTCTTCAGGACTGTTGTTCAAAACTTGCTTGTTTGAGGATGTATAACAACAATAGCTCATGTTCAACCAGTATCAACGAAGCACTCTGAACTACCTGTGAATCAGGCCCAAGCCATCATTCCTTTGTTAAGTGGTCATATGTAAACCCTGTTTACATACAGCATACATTGATGGAGAGGTTTGCTTCAAGTGTTTTAAACAAGTGATAGGTATCTTAAGAATGTGTAAACATCAGTAATCTAATTCAGTTGTGCTCTCGTATCTGCTTAGACTCAGTGCTGCGTATACCATTTCTGAAACGCCAAGATTCACAACTTCACGTATCTAATAATACCCACCTGGGTTCCAGCAACATGCGCACTTAGGACATGGGCAGTTATTCTATCTCTCCTATGATCCACCAGCATTTCAGGAGCTGCTTTTCAAATGTTCAGTGAGTCTTTGCCACAGAAGACATGGCCTTGCTCTGGAGACTTAAGTTAGCTATATTGACTTAGAATTGCCTATGGGGCTTGCTATAGATGCTACATAGCATTCATGTCCATCATTTATACTTCTAGAAGCATCATATCATCTGAGTCATAACAAGAAGTTAAACAAGTCAGTTTGTATTGAAGCCTAGACAGGCTGTGGCATCTTAACTTACCCTGGACCCACTGAAAATTGACAGCACTGTGAGACACCCAAGAAATAATTCAGAGCAGTATTCTCATATATGTGCTATCTCCAGGAAAAAAAAAGACCCATTAACCACAAAACCTTTCTTTTTATTTTTTTCAAAGTTTCCATTGTGTTTTAAATAAAACTTTATAATTACAGTTTAAGTAAAAGTTTATGAAAACTTACACACACTTTACCATGTGTCCCTAGCTCTTTTCCCCACACCACAATAGCAGCACGCCCTTCCCCCCACCCCATGTTTCCCATCTCCATTTAACTAATTCTTGCCCCCTTTGTCTTCTCATCTCACCTCCAGACAGAAGCTGCCCAGTTAGGCTCCTATATCTACCTAAGCCAAATAGCACAGTCTTCACCAGTATAGTTTTTGTCTTATATAACAGTTTAACCTTTGTGTGAGGAAACTTGCTTCAGGTATGGTTTCAGTTCTGGACTAGCAGACAGTCTAGGGGCGTGTATTCCAGGGACCCTCCAGTATGTCAGACCATCAAGTCTGATCTTTTTTCACTAGAGTCCGAGTTCTGCAACCATTATTTCTCCCATTCCACCAAAGACCCTTAGTTGAATTCCACGTAAGGGAAATTTTTGGTGGTTGCCAGATACCATCTAATTCTGCTGTCATGTTGATGAAGTCTCTTGTTTATGTGGCCCTTTCTATGTCTTGGGTTCACACTTCTGTTGGGTTTTGATGTTCTTCTTTGCTCTTTGCTCCAAGTTGACACCTCTTACATGCTCACTTGCTAGACCCCAGATGCCACTCACCAAATTGGGATGAAGAACACTTTAGTAAACTTTGTTATACCAGTTGACCTAGACATCTTCTGAAGCCATGATTCCCAGAGCCCCCAATCTGCTACTGTGTTCCTTGAAGAGTTTAGTTTTATTTTGAATACTTCTAAACCTTAGGTTTAGTCCATTTGTGCTGATTTCACCTCTGGTATGTGTTTTCTCCCCCTTCACTGAAAATAATTATTGTCTATTATCTAATTAGTGATCACCCCTCTCTTTACCATGCCACCTCATAACCACCAAAAAATGTTTTCTTCTTGTTTTAAACCTATTCCTGAGTCCTTATAATAGTGATCTCATACAATATCTGTCCTTTCACAATTGATTAATTTTACTCAGCATAATGCCTTCCAGATTCTTCCATGTTGTTTTTGATATTCATTGTTATTCCTTATCGTTGCATAATATTCCATCATGTGAGCATACCATAGGTTGCTTATCCTTTTTTTTTCCTTTGAGTCCTTTCTTCTTTTATGATGTGTGTGTTTATTGACATAAATGGACCTCTGAGTACTACTTTGACTGTGTCCCAGAGGTTCTGGTAGAATGTGCTTTCATTCTTATTTGATTCTGTGAATGTCTTTATTCTGTCCTTGATTTCTTCTATAACCCAGTAGTTTTGGCAAACAGAGTTCATTTTCCATGTGTTTGATTTTTTTTTTTTTTTCCCCCTTGCTTTCACTGTTATTGAACTCTACTTTTTTTGGAATTATGGTCTGAAAAGTTGTTTTGCAATTATTTGATGATTTGGATTTTGTTAAGACTCAAATCCTCTATCTTAGTGGCAAAGGAAGTGAAGCAGATTGCAAGGTTCTGACTCAGTGGTGCTAATGGGTGGGTTAGAATTGCTAACTTTTTAGTTAGAAGTAGAGCAAAAATTGTTGATTCATCCAGAAATTTAAGTTAAATACAAATTAAAACAAGCAAAAAAACACTGTCATTGTGTCAACTCAGACTCAAAGAAATAGCATAGTTTCTAAGGCTGTAACTCTGTTGGTGAATAGTACCATATCTTCCTCCCACAGAGCAACTGGTGATTTTGAACTGCTCACATTTCTGCTGGAAGTTGAGCACCTTAACCCCTGCATCTCTCTACCCTTACCCTTGTCCTCCAGTTGATTCCAACTGATAGTGACCCTATATAACAGACTATAACTGTCCCATAGGGCTTCCAAGGAGTGGTTGATGGATTCAAACTGTTGAACTTTTGGTTAGCAGGCAAGCTGAGCTATAAACGCTATGTGCTTGGTATCTGCTGAAATTCTTCTACTCTTAAAATGAATTCCTAGATCTCCTTTTCAGCTTAGTCATCTCTGAATCTGATTTCATTAAACATTGCTGTAGATGCCAATTGACTTTTATAATATGCTTGGAATTATGAAGTCTATACTCTAAATGTGTCCCCCCACCCAGACTTCCAGTTCTTAACAAAACCATCCAGATTTACACCTCATAACTACCCCCAATTTCTTTGAACATCCACTAACAAGAAGTCTCATACTTCCTTTTATACCAATCTCTAAAACTAACTCACTTCCAAGTAACATTATGGTATGCTACCGCCTCTAGAGGTTATTATGTCACTAATTACTACTAGTGATGTGATCCTTGGAAGCCATGGTGGCATAGTGGTTAAGTGCTACATCTGCTAACCAAAAGGTCAGCAGTTAAAATTTGCCAGACATTCTTTATAAGTTCTATGGGACTGTTCTACTCTGCCCCATAAGATCATTATAAGTCGGAATTGACTTGATGACAGTGGGTTTGGTTTGATTTGCATTAATGTGATCCTCAACATTACTATCTGACAGACACATGATACAGTTCAAAATACCAAGATAAGAAGTGGATTTTCAGTGCCACTTTTGGATCCATATAGCTACATCTTCAGAGAGCTGAAACTGAGACAACAGTTTATAAACCAGTATATTGTTTTCGGAGGTAATCCCATGGGATGGAAATAAGAACGTGGATAGAGTCCAAAAACAGAGAGAGAGAAGGAAAAAAAAAAAAAACTAATTCAAAGATTAATTTCTACATTGATCTTTACTGTTGCCAACTGTGATTCAATCTTGTGACTTTCTGTCAACTGTATAGTTAACATTGAAGAGGAGAATATATATCTATTGGTACAGTATCCATTGGTTTAAGAATAGTGACCAAAGTTGTTAACTTCAGGGCACCTGGAGGTTTGTGTATGGATCAGCAAGATGCCTGTATGAAAGGAGATAAAAACGAAGCAGAAAGTTAAACGCAGATGATCAGAAGTATTGTATAACTGCATCTATGAAGAGATGGTAGCCATAGCAACTTCTAGAATAAAATTTAATTCCAAAACAATGATGTTCAAAGTTTAACACAGACAGAATCAATCATTAGATAGACTTATTTAAAAACATATTCATGGAGTCCACCTTCAGAGTTTCTGTCCGGGTTGAGTCTGAGAATTTGAACATTTTACAAATTACCTAGCAATGTTCATAAAGATACTACTAAAATGATATTTTGATAGTGACAGACAAGAGGTGTCAGGTACACAAAAGCAAAATATATTAAAGCAAAATTACCAATGAATACTAAAATAATTGTGTGAAAGGTATGGGATATAGAATATGTATATAATTTCCAAATATAGCATAAAAGATTGTTTACAAATTAAAAAGGGAGTGAATATATAGTTAAGAGATCTGTAGCCAAACTTGGACCTTTGATAATTGTTTTAGCCAGCTAGCACTGCTCTAACAGAAATGCCACAGAGTGGATGGCTTTAACAAAAGAAAGTTTATGCTTACACAGTCTGGTAGGCTACAAGTCCAAATTAAGGATGTGCACTCCAGGGGAAAGCTTTCCACCTTGTCAGCTCTGGAGGAAAGTCTGGTATTACATCAGTCTTTGTCCAGGAAGCATCTTGGTGCAGGAACTTCAAGTCTGAAGGATGCGTTCTTTTGCTGGCGCTGTTTGTTTGATGATGTGAGGTTCCCAATTCTCTGCCTGCTTCCCTGCTCTTTTATCTCTTGCAGGATGAAAGGATTAAGAGTGGGACAAGGCATACTTCAGGGAACCTGCCTTTACAGTGGAGCAGGGAGGTGATCTCATAAAGGGATTTACAGTTCCGCCCTAATCCTTTAACATACAGCACAACAAAATCACAAAATGGAGGACAATCATAGAATACAGGAAACCATTGTCACATGGCTACACCTATTTTGGGGGGTACACAATTCAACCCATGACAATAATGGAGCACATTAACATGATGTGCCTTCCATTGTGATGAAATGACCAGACAGGTAATATTATTTTCAAATATCCAAACTGAATCATATAAAGAAGAAAGATGACCCAGACACATATATGCATATGTGAAAGTGTGAAGGCACTCTACCTTAGAAAAAAGACAGCAAAAAAGTAACAATAAATTTATTGTGTAAACCTTGATTAATCCTAACTGGAGGATGATCACTTATAAAGGATATTATTGGCACAATTAAGTAAATTTGAATAATGACTGCTTTAGCTGATATAATTGTGCTAGTGATAAATTTTGGTGACATGATAATAGTATTATCATTACATAAGAGAATAATCTTGTTCTAAGCGATATGTGCAGAGGTATTTAGAGGAGAAATACCATGACACCTTCAACTTATTTTCAGCACAAAAATAAGGAATATAGATAAGTAAAAAGAAAAAGTTGATTACTTATATTTGGCAAATCTTTATGTTTTAAATCCTTGAAAATAACAAAGTTGGAGAAAAATACAACTAAACTTGATGAGCACCATCAAATAGCCCTAGTAATATTCTGAAACTATTCAGAGGAGTAAGAGATATTTTTTAGTGTGGGAGATGGAGGATATTTCAGCAAGACTGATATATTTAAACTGATTCTTAAAAATAAATAGAACTTTTGACAAGTAGATGAGGAAGACAAGAAAATTCCAGGCACAATAATGATTTGAACCAAAATACAAAAAGGTACAGCTCAGTGGTACAATTATTGATAATATTAGTGACAGATCTCATAACTAACATCTTCAAGATACTAAAAGATTCAAAGCAAACTGAGATAAACTGACCAGTACCTTGAAGAAAAAGAATTAACAACAGCTGTAATAAATTCTATTTTGTGCAATTATTATGGGTTTTAGCCACAGAGTAATACTTTAAATACTATGTTGCTGTACTATGACAAATACTTAAAGAAATCCATAAGTATATAACCTATGAAGGTAGAAACAGTATTGAATAGCTATATTACTGTTATTACAAGTCTAAAACACCCTTGCCAAGCATAAGATTTTTATCTTTAGTTTATAGAAATCCTCTAACATGGCTAGGTTATATATGCCTTTACAAAATAATTAGATATAAATTAATATTGGACATATTTGCTTGAGTGATAGTATGTTTAACTTGTAAGTCCAAAATGTCAAGCATTTTGTAACCATCAATAAAATAAAATTACTCTTATTTTTTTAAGCAAAGTTTTGTGGTGGTTAATGTTAAGTGTCAACATGACTGGTCATTTGGAGGACACAGTGTTTGGAAGTCACCTTCCATTTGTGACCTGCTATGAGCAGTCTGCCCCTAGGGTCGCCATGAGTCTGATCCAACTCGAGGACAGTTGGCTTGGCTTTATGAGCAGTCCATTCATTGAAAGGGCAGGTTCCTTGAGGGTATGATGTGCCTCTAGTGCACACATGCATGTTCTGGAAAAGCTTGCCTTTTTTTCTCAACCCTGAAATTTTCTCATCACCTGACAGCTGGCTCTTGGGATGTAACTGTGAAAAAGTTGCTACACTGTCAGTTGACCTGCAGATTTTGGATTCATCAAACTCTTCAACTCCCTGTACAAGCAGAGCCTGTAGACTGCCACCTAACCTGAAGATTTGGTTTTGAACCAGTAGAGGTCTACTAACTCATAGATTTAGGACGTACCAGCTTAAGAAGTATTGACACACTGAAATTATGGTGTTGATGAAATATAATAAATATATCATTGGCTATCAAAAGAACAAAAAAATGTGCATTGAAAGGGGTAGAGATGGAACACTTCTTAGAAGCAAAGATGGTGAGACTTCATCTCACTTATTTTGGACATGTACCAGTCTCTGCAGAAGGACATAACACTTGGCAAAGTAGAGGTCAGTGAAAAAGAGGAAGACTGTCAAGCAGATGGATTGACGCAGTGGCTGCAACAATGGGCTCAGACATAACCACAGTTATGAAAATGGTGCATTGTCAGTGTTTTGTTGTGTTGTACATGGAGTCTCTGTTGGAACCAACTTGACAGCATTTAGAAACAACAGGCCTGTTTTGTCATTAAAACAGTAGGTTGAGTAGTTGCAATGTAGACAAAATATGGGTCTCTCGTGATTCATGTGGCTGTTTGTCATACTCAAAGTAATAGTGCAACAGTTATAAATCAACAGTTTTAAATGCATGAACAATACCATGCCACAATATACTCTCAGAACCTTACCATTCTTCAGTCAATTATTACTACTGTGTTTTTAGAAGTGTGTACCAGTACTGTCAAAACAGAGAAAGATAAGAATGTGAACTTTTAAATGTCACATTTTTAAGGCACAGTAATGTGTGTATTATTTTGTTATCAAAATAGATTACAATGTATTGCACTATTTTTTTAATGACACTAGACCTTCACTAAAAGCTAACATTACCAAATTAAGCATGGATCACAATATTTTCAACCATTAGGAAATGACTGGTTAATAAAATAGAAAATTTAAGGGGATTTTTTTTTCATTATAACATTTCTTCCACCAGAAGAGGATATAGAAGGGGGTGAGGAAAGAAAGACAGGGAGTAGGGAAGAAGGGAAGAAATGATGAAGGAAGGAAGTGAAACGAAAGTGAAGCCGAAAAGCAAGTTTCCAAGCAGCTTGGACCCAGTTCTAACACAACATTGCTAATCCCATTAAAGTTTACGCACTGACCAAACTTATGGCCATCAAATCCATTCCAACTCATCGTGACTCTATAGGACAAAGTATAATTGCTTCATAGAATTTCTAAGTCTGTAAGTCTTCATAAAAGCAGGTTGTCACATCATTGTCTCTTTGAGTGACTGGGGAATCACACTGCTGAACTTTTGGTGAGCAGTCTAGTGTTTTAACCACCATGCCTCCAAATGTTAGAAGTGAGTGTTGTCTTTGAAGTGGTTGAGTAGCATCCTGGCTGATTACTTTCTGTTTTCAGATTTGACTAGGTATATCTATCATAGAATAAGAAGGAAAGGTTAGTATATTACTAAAGTGTTTCCCCTTAAAAAAAGTGTCCCCTTCACATGCTAGGTGTCTAAGCTTAAAGCATGATATCATATATCACACATAGAAAAGTCTCTATAATTTCTTTTACCTATATTGCACTTATAATATTTAAAAACTGATGTTCTGTATTTACCTACATTTTTTAACAGAAGTTAACTGATAACTATTATGTATTTGTTAAAAAAGATTGTTAACAGAATCATTAAACTTCTAGATTGACTTGAGTTGTGCAGAAATATTAGCATATTCTCTGTTCTAACTCAAATATATTTAGAATTCAGAAAACTAATTTTGTACTTCTTAGGTGCAACTTTATTAACTTTAGCGATCCAGTGCTTAGCATCATACTTAAATCAAAACAACACTTAATACATTGGTTCATCCCATCTATTCTTTCAAAAATATTTGATAGACAATGTGTTTGCACTAAGTAATACTGATAGGACAGTGATCAGACACATGATTTATATATTATTTTTAATATACATTATATCACAGAATGATATTATATATTATACAAATTATATCCTAGTATGCCAAGCCAAGTGCCGTCGAGTTGGATATGACTCATGGCGACCCTAGGGGCCAGGGTAGAACTGACCCCCAGAGTATTCAAGGAGCTTAGTGAAGTGAAACCCCCATATTTCTGTAAGTTGGTCTTACTGTGCACGTTTGAATGTTACTGGGGTTCTGAAACCTGTGGTGCCAATAATATTCAGATACAAGCAGGGTCACCTACGGTGCACAGGTTTCCATTGAGCTTGTAGACTAAGAGACTAGGAAGAAGGACCCAGAATTCTACCTCTCAGAAGAACCATAGCAGGCATTAGTGAGCTGAAAGTGATTGGTATTAGCTATCTTAAATTGGACAATCACGTGGTCTACTATGCCAGGAACGACAACTTGAGGAATAGTGTGTTGCATTCATTGTCAAAAATAACATTTGGGGATCTATCCTGAAGTGTAATGCTGTCAAAGACACGATAATAGGGTAGTATCCATACACCGGCAAGGCAGATCAGTCAACACAACTAGCACTGAAACTATGCACCAACCACTAAGGCCAAGGATGAAGAAATCAAACACTTTTACCAGCTTCTGCAGCCTGAACCTGATCAAACATGCAATTAGCACGCATTGATAATTACTGTTGTTTGGAATGTGAAACCTGAAAGGAAAGTAGAAGGATCAGTAGTTGGAAAATATGGCTTTGGTGGTAAAAATGATGCTGGAAATCTCACAGAATTTGCAATACGAACAACTTCTTCATTGTTAACGTCTTTTTTCACCAACATAAACAGCAACTGTACATACGGACCTTGTCAGATGGAATACACAGGAATCAATGGAAATGAACAATGGAAAAGCTCTATATCATCAGTCAGGGCAGGCCAGGGGCCAATTGGGGCACAGACCATCAGTTGCTCATATGCAGACTCAAATTGAAATTAGAGGAAATTAGAACAAGTCCTCAAGAGCCAAACTGTGAACTTGAATATATCCTATCTGACTTTAGAGACCATCTCAAGAATGAATTTGATGCATTGAACATTAATGTTCAGCATAGGAGTTGTGGAATGATATTAAGGGCATCACATCTGAAGAAAGCAATGTTGCTAAAAAGACTGGAAAGAAAGAAAAGATCAAAATGGATGTCATAAAAGACTCTGAAACTTGCTCTTGAACACTGACTAGCTAAAGCAAAAGGCAGAAATGATGAAATTAAAAGAACTGAACAGAAGATTTCAAAGAGTAGCTTGAGAAGACAATGAAAAAAATTATAACAACATGTGCAAAGAACTAGAGACAGAAATCCCAGAAGGGAAGAATATACTCTGTTTTTCTAAAGTTGAAAGAATCCCAAACAACATTAAAGCTGCAAGTTACAATAGTCAAGGATTCTATGGGGAAAATATTAAACATTGCAAAAAAAAAAATCAAAACAAATTGAAGAAATACACAGAGACGTTACACCAAAAACTGATTAGTTGACATTTAAACATTTCATGAGGTAGCATATGATCAGCCAACAATGATATTAAATGAATAAGTCCAAGTTGTCCTGAAGGCATTGGGGAAAAACAAGACTCCAGGAACTGATGCTGCAGGTGAATAAGACTTGACTTATTGGTGAAAATCTAAGACTGTAGTCTTCAGTATGCATTATACTTCAACATAAATAAAACAAAAAACCTCACAACTGAACCAATAAGCAACACATTGATAAACGGGGAAAAGATTAAGGTTGTCAAGGATTTCATTTTACTGGCATTCACACTCAACATCTGTGGAAACAGCAGTTAAGAAATCAAAGACACATTTATTGCATTGGACAAATCTGCTGCAAAAGACCTCTTTAAAGTGCTGAAAAGCAAAGAATTCACTTTAAAGACTCAGGTGTGCCTGGCCTCAACCATGGTATTTTCAATTACACAGTATGCATTCAAAAGTGGAACAACTTATAAAAACAACTGTGGTGTTGGAGAATATCGAATATATCATGAATTGCCAAAAGAATGAACAGATGTGTCTTTGAAGAAGTGCAACGAGAGTGTTCCTTAGAAGAAAGGAATAGTGTGCTGTCACCGGACAGAGAGAGCAGTGGAAGCTGCATATAGGTGGGCATGTAAATTTATATGGGAATGTACATTTTCACTCAGTCATGTTAAATTAAAAAAAAATCAATCAATCAAAAAAAAAAAGGATAGTGAGACTATGTCTTGTATACTTTGGACATGTTCTCAGGAGTGATCAGCCCTTGGAGAAGGACATCATGCTTCGTAAAATAAAAGGTAATTGAAAAAGAAGAAGACCCTCAACGAGGTGGCTTAACACTGTGGCTGCAACAGTGGGCTTAAGCATAATAAGGACTGTGGGCACGGCGCAAGACTGAGCAGTGTTTTGTTCTGTTATACACAGGTTGCTATGAGTCAGGTACCCAAAAACAAGAGCATGAGAAAAAAGATATCCAATCAAGCAAATTAATACATAGCAAGATGTGTCTGTGTCTTGTGACAAGTGCTCTGTGATATGGCAGAGAAAACTTGAGGATAGATAAAAGATTGATGACAGAGCATGGATAGATTATATATGTGTATGTATATGCACATATACATATATACAGTGTAAATAATGTGTGTGTATACATATATATACATAATGTGTGTGTGTGTACATACACACACACACACACACACACACACACACACACACACACACACGAAGTCTGCAATTAAGTTTGTGAACTCTTCCAAGAAAAAGCACTGCATACCTCATCTCTAAACATCACCATGGTCACCTTCAAAGAATGTTCCTTGGGAAGTTATGCACCAATGCTGATGCCAGTGCCTAGTCTACCCTTCAAAGAAATTTTGGAACTCTTTTTCTGGAATGACCATCAGAGCTGTCACTGTATTACTCTTGAGTTCCTGAATGTCATCAAAACGTCTTCCTTTCAATATTCCTTTTATCTTTGGGTAAAGGCAAAAGTCACTGGTGGCCAGATCAGGTGAGCAGGTCAGGTGTTCCAGTACAATTATTTCTTTACTGGCTAAAAACTCCCTAATAGACAGCTAAACAATTAAGTTAGTGAACATGCTTCCTACCATGCCACCATAAACAATGGCCGTTCCAGAAAGAGTTCCAAAATTACTTTGAAGGATGGAGTCACTGTTATCGGTGTATAGCTTCCCAAGGGGAGTATTGTGAAGCTAAGCATAATGGTATTCAGCAGTGAGGTATGTAGCACTTAGAACAGTTAAATTCATGGACTTAATTGCTGGACCTCATACATACAGTTATGTTATGTCAACTAATTAAGTTGTCCTCAAAGACTATGAGTCTGTCTTCTAATCCAGTAAACCAATCTCTTGAGTTACTCATGTATGTTCAGGAAGCCTCTAGCTGTGTCACTATGTGGTTAGGTTTATTATATATATGATACATATGTAGCATACCCAAGCATATACATATGTTTATATGTGTGTTTGTGTGTGAACACACATGTAAGTGTATCTATAGACACATAATGTGTATACATATATATGTACATATATATATACATATATATATATGTATATATATACACTGGTGGCCAGATCAGGTGAGCAGGTCGGGTGTTCCAATACAATTATTTCTTTACTGGCTAAAAACTCCCTAATAGACAGCTAAACAATTAAGTTAGTGAACATGCTTCCTATATATATACATATGTATGTATGTGTATATATATGTATATATATGTACATATACGTATACACACACACACACACATACATATACACACTTATTCTTAAAAAATTGCTTCCTACAACTATGGGAGCCCACATACCGGAGATTTGTAAGGCAGGCTAGCAGCTGGAAACTCAGGCAGAAATTGATGTTGTCTTGAATCTGAATCTGTAGGACATGACAAAGGCTGGTGTCAGGCTAGCAGTTGAAAACTCAGGCTGGGATTTATGCAGTAGACTTGAGGATGAGTTTCTTCATCTCCAGAAAACCTCAGGTTTTACCTTCAGGGATTTCAACTGATTAGATGAAGACCACTCACATTTTCGGCGGTAAATTCATTTGAAGTCAACCGATGATAAATATTAAGCATAACTACAAAATAGCCTCATGGTCAAGCCTACATTGGTATTGAATTAAACATGTGGGTATTACAGCGTAGACAAATTGACACAGACTAACCATCACAGGCAGTTTTGTACAGCATCTTTTTATATAATTTTAGGACTTTGCAATATTATTGTTGCTTTCCTGCAATACAACCTCACTAACTATCCCCTGCTAGAGCACTGAATGGACACTGCTTGGCATATAATGCAATACCTTCCCTAAAATGAACCCAGTAAAATTCCTTGCTGTGGTCATTTGCATTCCGATACAACCAAACCCTGTATACTTAACATTATTTTAACTCTCTCTGTCTCTCTCTCTCTCTCTGTCTCTCTCTCACACACACATTGCTGCTGCTGCTGCTCCTGCTAAGAATCATCACAGCTTTACTGTGGTTGTTTTCACTGCTTTTATTGAACAGGGTGGAACAATAAAATGTCCACACCTTACAGCAATAAAAAATCAGAGGCCTTGATTTCAGGAACTGACAGGTTGGAAGATGGCTTAGGTTATGTGGGATTTTTATTTCACATTTTTTATGTATAACTCTTATGTCTGTAACCAGACAAATAGCACAAGGTCAAATACATATTATAAATTCTTGAAGTCTCAGTCCTTTTGCTGTAAATTACATTTGAGAAATGTTTATTGCTCCAATATTTGAATGTGCTCTTCTCCTAAACTATAATATTTAGCAAGTTGCTACAAAGTTGAGAACTTGTTCCTTCCTCCTCACACAGGCCCACCTCAAGCACCCTAACACAAACAAATATGCCCCTGGGAATAAAAAACCCTTTATGATTTTAATTTTCTTTTGAATTTCTTGCAACTTTCTAAATCCAGGAAAGTCTCAGCATCTTCTTTATAAGACAGGGATGACATTTTGGATGGGATGCAGAAACACCTTCTTTTACCTGTCCTTCCTTAATGATTTCACAACTAAAAGGTTCACAAGCCCTAATCCATCACTACTGAGTGGATTCCAACACATAGGGACCCTACAGGCCAGAGGAGAACAACTCATAGGGTTTCCAAGTCTATAATCTACACAAGACAACTGCCACATCTTTCTCTCACAGGGTGGCTAGTGGGTTTGAACAGCTGACCTTTGGGTTAGCAGTGAAGCTCTTATCCATTGCACCAACAAAGTTTCTAAAATTTCTCTACACCTTCAGTAAATAAACCCACCCAAAGACTGAATCTCACTCAGTCTGTCTCTATTTCTCTTACGTTCTTACCAATGTCTCCTTAGTTTGTTGAATTTCTACTCCAATAAAAACCTTCTCACCTACACTTAAAAGAGTCAGCTTCAAAGACTAGAGCTACCTTGTTTATTCCCAAAGCCTACTGTTTTTGCTCTGCTGAGACATCATGGTTTTTATAACTTTCTCCACCTATTTACCTCTGAAGTCCCAGGTCTTAGATTTGTCTGCCACCGCTATCCCTGTTACTGTCGTCTTGGGATGCCACCAACTCCAAAGCAAATATCGTACACTGATGGCCATTCACGGCTTTCTCTAGTGGAAAACTATCAGTTTACTGGTAACTCTAGTAAACAGTTATGTTCTCCAACTGTTTCTAATTAACCCTTGAAGCTCTCTCTTTCAGTCAGTCAACATTCGTCAGCAAACTAGTTTTCCATGTAGTCACAATATTTGACAACATCATCAAACATATTGCACTAAATTTACTGACCATGCATCAAGATTTATCTTCTAAAATTTTTACGAGGCACTCTTAAACGGAGCCCAATCTAAATCTAGCTCTCAGCAGCTTTCCCACCTGCCTTGAATTCTTTCAATCAGTTGCAGTTGCTAAAAGCAAGGAAAATTAAAAAAAAAAAAAAAAAAGATTTTACAGAAAAATCCTGATAGAAAGGGGCAAACTACGGAACAGATTTTCATATTTCCCTGGAATCTATAATGGATGCAGGCTGAATGAGTTTCTGAAACTATTGCCTTCAGATAATATTTAAACCTCAAAACATGAATATCTTCTGAAGTTCTCTTAGAACCAACCAATAGTTTAGTTTAACAAGTCAAAAATGTCTGCCTTGATATCTAGGGTCTTAACGGCTACAAGCAGCCACCCTAGAAGCTATTGTTGGTCTCTACCCACCAGGAGCAGGAAAAACTGAAGAATATCAAAGACATAAGGAAATATGAGCCTAAGAGATAGGAAGGACCACATAAAGCAGGGAATACATCAACACGAGGTCCTGTTTACAGAACTCTGACGGGGATGGAATCCAGCATGAAGAGAAATAAATCTACAGAAAGTAAAATGAGGAGGAAATAAAAAGGTGCCAAGGCCTCACTAAATAAAAACCATGTCTATAAAAGGCCTGGGGAAGCCATCAAGGAGTGTAGAGAGGTCCAGAAAGCAGAGAGCAGTGTGGGGAGATGAAGATACTGGTGAACTTCAGACTCCAGTGGAAACCCTGGTAGGATACTGGTTAAGCGGTACAGCTGCTAAACAAAAGGTTGGCAGTTCCCTCTACTAAAAGACAGCAGTTGAAGGCCCAAAGACCTAGGGGTTGCCCTGGGAGCATGGCCCCTAGACCTGATGTTGCCCCTGTCCATAAATCATTACTGAGGTCAATGTCTTGTACAGGAATAGACTGGACTCAGCGACAGAGTGACCATATTGTGTGTGCATTTTATGCTTCTACGCATCTATAGGATGTTGTCCTACTGGCCTCTTACTGGAGGGGAGTGGTAAGGCTGGAGAAGGGGGGACAGGAGACTGTTAAGAAGACATGACATGTATCTAATAGAAGGGAGGAGTGTACTGTCACCAGGGACAGTTGGGGCTGCACATAGGTGGGCATATGTATTTAAACTAGATTGTACACTTCCACTCAATCACAATAAATAAAATATATATATATAAAGGAAAGAAAGAAATACTTGACTTAACTAAACTGTAAGCAAACCTGAAATCTGAATACAGAAGATGTCAATTTTACCCATATAATAGGACACCGTCTTCTACCCTGTAGTACCCGCTGCTCCTCATAACATCCTGTGTATTCTTTCCATAGCACCATTGCCCAGGGCGTGTACACAATGCATCGTAAAACTCACAAATCAGCATGACTTCTCAGGGAACATTCCCTTCCTGTGAAAATTTAAAATGAATATATAAATAAATTAAAAATAAAAATTACTTAGGATCCCACTTCTGGTTTTAAGTATCATAGACTGGTTATTAGTCCACAAACAGAGTTAGATAACAAGTAGAAAATAACAGTGTCACTGTTATTAGGTGGCGTCAAGTTGGTTCCAACCCATAGCAACCATACGTCTGAGGGGAATTTGCTAAAGGCCAGTACTGCCCATGATGGATCTTGTACATAAGTCATAAAAAACAAATTCTAAAAATAAAACGTTTTTTTTCTTTCTCATTATAGTGTGAAAGAAAAACAATAATCCAAGGACCCAAAACAAAAATGATCATACGGGTCCTTAGTTTCACCTCATGTTGATCCACACTAGAATTTATTCTCTGACTTTAAATCAGACATTTTTTCCTTCAGAATTTTACAAACTTGTTGAATGGAAACTAAAAGTGACATGTATTGCCTCTGGTGCAATTGTTCACTTGTGATTATTTTTACAGCCAGGTGTCACTTATTATTTTCAATATTATTCTTATTACTACATTATGATAAAATGAAACAGTTGAGTATAACATATTTTTATGCTTCGAAGAATGCTCTTTTCAATATTTAAGTTCACAGCAGATGGAAAGGATTTCATGTTTAAGTTTTGGTATTTATATGCATTCCAACTATTCTTATTTTTTTAAAACATTTTAGTGTGCTTTAAGTGAAAGTTTAGAGGTCAATTTGCCATATAACAACCCCCCCCCATGCACCTCTATGCAACTCTAGCTCCTGTCCCCACCTTGTGACAGGTCATCGTCTTTTCTATCCTGTGCTTCCTGTATTCATTCAACCAACTAACTCCTGTCCCTGTCTCTTCACCCTTCCATTTCATCTCTGGACAGCAGCGGCTGTCACAAATTTATATATTTAAGCCAACAAGCATGTACTTCACCAGCCTCACTCTATGTCTTTACAGTCCAGTCCAGTCTTTTTCTGGAGACTTGGCTTTAGTACTGTTTTCACCCGTGGGCTAGCACTGAGTCCTGGTGGTGTGTCCTCAGGGGACCCTTCAGGACATCAAGCCATCAAGTCTAGACTCTTAGTAGTGTTCTAGATCTGTATGTCCATTTCTCTGCTGCTACATCAGGGGATCTGTGTTATGTTCCCTATCAGGGTACTCATTGGTGTTGGCTGGGCACCATCTAGTTCTTCTGGTCTCATGATGATGTAGTCTCCAGATAATATGGCAGCTTCTATCTCCTGGACTCATACTTTCCTCATGTCTTTGAGGTCCTTGGATCTCCTCTGCTCCAGGTGGATTGGTACAAATCGACGCCGTATAGATGGCGGCTTCCTAGCTTTTAAGACCACAGATGCCACTCACCTAAATAGGATACAGAACATTTTCTTAAAAAAAATTATACCACATGACCTAGATGTTTCATAAAAATGTTGTCCTCAGACCTCTGCCCCTGCTACGCTTAATTTCAATTCATTGGGATGTATTTACAAAAACTCTTAGCACTTGGTGTATTCTAACAGTTTTAATCTCCTTTCCACTATGTATGGTCGCTTCCTTCACTTAACCCAGTTCCTATCTACTGTCTAATCTGTGAACCTATGTCTCTCTCTACCCTCCCTGGTAACCATCAAAGAATAGTAAAATCTTTTAATGAGTTCTAATAATAGTGGTCTCCTATAGCATTTGTCCTTTTGTGACTAATTTCACTCAACATAATGTCTTCCAGATGACTCCATGTTATATCAGATGTTTCCCAAGATCATCATTGTTCTTTATTATTACATAGTATGTGTGAGTATACCACAGTTTGTTCACTTATTCATCTGTTGATGTTCACGTAAGTGCGATTCCATCTTTTTGCTATTGTGGACAGTGCTGCAGTATCTGTGCATATATCTTTTCATGTGACAGCTTTTATTTGTCTAGGATATATTCTAAGCAGTGAGATTGCTGGATCATATGGTATTTTTCTTTTTGGCTCTTTAAGTCCCAGGTCCATTTCCAAAGCAGTCATACCATTTTATATTCCATTATTTTTGAAACTTCTGGTAGAAACACAGCTGCTTAAATTAAAATGTTACTCTTTATTCTCCTAGAAAATACAAAAAAAGCAACAAAAGGAACAAGAAAAACAGCAACCAAAAACCTTGACAAATGCATTTTAACAAAACATATAGGCAGATAAAAATCTTCCAATTTCAAGTAAGCATAAGGACAACCCAAAGCAACCAAGATTTGGCTCAAGTTTTGAGAAAGGAAGTACAACAAAACTAAAACGGAGACTCAGAGTGAGGGGACCCAACAGTATCATATCTCAAAAAGTAAATACAAAAGCCAAACCGTTGATGTTGAGTCAATTTTGACTCTTTCAGGTTTCCAAGTCTGTAATCTTTACGAGTCACACTGCCACCTCTTTTTCTCATAGAACAGTGGGTGGGTTCAAACTGCTATCCTTTGGGTTAGCAGCTGAGCACTTAACCACTATACTACCTGATCTCTAAATCAGAACAGCAAACCTATTACCTCTGATTCAATTCTGACTCATGGCAAGCCTGTCTGTTAGCATGTAGAGCTAAGCTGTCCATCATTTTCTTTTAACTCTAATTTTTATGGAAGTAGATCACTAGGACTTTCTTCGGTGACAATGCTGGATGAGTTTGAACTTCCAGCCTTTAGGTTAGTTGCTGTTAGTTGCTATCAACTTGTATGTAACTCATGGCAACCAGATATATGCAGAGTAAAACTGGTCAGTAGCACTGTCACCACTGATTTGTTGGGAGCGGATTGCCAGGCTCATCTTCTGAAGTGCTTATGGATGAATTCAAACTGCCAACTTTTCAGATAGTAGCTTTGCCCTCAGTTGCTTCTGTCACCCAGGAAATATACAATTACTGAAAAGCAGTCCTTCACCTCACCTAGCAAAATGTATCCTTCATTTGTAATAAGAGATGCAGAAGCTAGAAAGTGCAGGACTGAGGAAGACAGTCTTTAAGATCCACTTTAATTCAGTTAAGCAAAACTAGAGTTTTTCCTGAATAGCTACATAGAGAATGTAAACTCATCTGCTGTAGCAGAGAAGGAACTATCTAGGGAACTCTGCCCCCAGCCAATACGCATGGAAACATGTAAAAAAGCTAATCTATGAAAATCCTTTTTTTGTTTTTGTTTGTTTTTCATTTATCAGTAGGGAGGAAATAACAATAATATTTTTAACACAGAAATATTGTGAGAAAAAAATATTAATGAATGTAATCTTTCCATCAGATGAAGGAGATTTCCTAGAGAGCTAGTGTCAACAAAAAGTGAAAACAAACATTTCATTTAGGTAAACAAATAAAACAATGAAATCCTCACTTCCATGAGAAAGCACCATAATATAAAAATAGGAAACTCATAGAAGACAAGGTAGTAAGGACAATAATTACAGGAGCAAATGAAATATATGAAAAACTTTATGAAGATAGAAGAGAAATCATGCATACTAAAAAATAAAGTTGAAGGAACACAGAAGAAAAGTAACAGAGGAAATGTAAGGAAACTGTTTACATGAATGAAAAGGAAAGATTGAAAGTAATAGAATAAAAAAAAATCGAGCCCAAAATGCTCTTCAAAAAAGTATAAGGTATACTTCAGTTAGTAGCAGAAAATATTGATAAATATATAAATAGAAACTACTAAGATAAATTATAGAAAATTTTAGAACTAATCAAATAACCGTGAAAGTAGCTAGCCCTTAGAAGGCATCTACATATGTACGTGTACATATGGAAATACTGGTGGCATAACAGGTAGGTGCTATGGTTGCTAACTAAAAGGTCGGCAGTTCAAATCCACCAGGTGCTCCTCAGAAACTCTATGAGACAATTCTACTCTGTCCTATAGGGTAGGTATGTGTTAGCCTCAACTCATCAGCATTGGGTTTGTTTGTGGGTTTTTTTGTTTATCTATACATGCATACATGTTTGATAATACCATATATATGTGATAATCCATTGATCAATCACTTAGTGGAAAGAAAACACCGGACAAGAGAAAAAGTACATAACAACAAATAAGAAAAATAATCCATAGAAATTACTCAACTATGTAAAAAAGTTTCTTAATATCTAGGAGGATAATCTACTAATGCATTCCACATAAAGGTAGCATAGATAAATAAATATGCTAGTTTTTAATGCATAACAGAGAATATTGCTAAAGAACACACTATACCAGAAAAGAACAAGGCCCAGGCAGGTTCATGAAACATATCTCATGTCCTTTTCCATTACAAAATATCAATGCTAAGTAAACCTGTATAAACACTTTTTTTTAAAAAAAGCATTTCTACAAGATTTATAAGAATAAAATTTCATAACTCATTGATTTTATAACTGCCACAAAAGGTTACATGAAAAAGAAAGCTACAGGCCAATATCACTAATGGATATTGATTTTTGAAAAATTCTTAAATAAGTTATTAGTAAAGAAATGTTAGTAGCACATTAAAAAAAAAGATAATGCATTATTACTTTAAGTATGGGATATTCCAGGAATGGAAGTATGGCTCAATACTAGAAATCTATTAATATATCACTAATAGATCCATGGAGACAAATTTCTGCAATTATCTCCATAGATGCTATAACAACATAGATGATTGAACAGACAAGCATGAGTCATGTCAAATTTTCTGATGTTTCAAACATTGTAGGCAATTTCTTGGCCCCGAAGTTAAAAACATTCTTGTTTTGGAATAATCTCAGGCTATCAGATCCAGCTCTGTAAAATGATTGCTAATAGCCTAGACTCTTCAGGAATGAAGATCTGGGCCACCTGACCAGGCAAGGAACCAAGATCAGCTGAGTTATTTGCTGAAGACAAAGGGAATCCAAAATGGGTTGTAGAAGAAGGTAGTTATAAATATCAGTTACAGCTGCTTGACCAGTTACAGAAACATAAACTGTAATTGTTATAAGCGTTTCTGCTTTGTTATGTGGATATCAGATATTTTTGTTTATTTATGAAACATAAGACGTAAATGAGCTAATGCATTTTCAGTTGTACATGTGTTAGCTATGTCATGTTAGAGGTAAGTATCACTTTGTATTCCTTCAGAGACTATGGATGGTAAGGGGATATGTGTGCAGATACCAAGTTGACAAGGGGTGGACTATGGTGGTCAGGATTGTGTCAGCTTGCAACTTCATGTTTGGCTACTGTATCAAGTGGCAGGGTGGGGCTTGTGGTCGCTTCCTTCCCCTCAGCTCTCATCTCTCAGCCTTCCACTACCTACTTCCTGTTTGCTCATGTTGCCAACAGCTCATGCTCTCTTTTGTGTCTGGTTCCTGGACCTGAACTAGTAGCCACTGGATTCATCAACCCTTTGAGCTGGCCAGTGAGAGTCCTGTTCCCTGACCTACAGATCCTGGGTTTGCCAAGCTCTGCAGCTCTGTAACTCAGCAGAGACGTGACTGCTAGCTTGGGATCCACCAACTTACACAGCCAGTGATCTAAAATTCTGTTGTCTGACCTCCTGTTCACCAGATCCCTTTGCCATGTGAGGCTTATGCCAGCACCTGGGACTTTCAGCTGCTACAGTTGTGTGAGGTGTTTGCTTTATATATAATTTTTTCCTTGTACTTTGTATACAAATGTTTCCTTGCACACGTTACTGGTTTTGCTTCCCTTGAAAACCCAGCCTAAGACAAGTGTGCATTACTATAACTGTATACTTTCTGTGGTGTATGAAAGCCATATAAATTTGCCACAGACACATACACACACACACACACACCAAAAAAAAACAAACATGCTGCCATTGAGTCAATTCTGACTCATAGGGACACTATGAACAGAGTAGCACTGCCCCATAGATTTTCTAGGGAGTGCCTGGTGTATTTGAACTGCCAGCCTTTTGGTCAGCAGCCATAGCACTTAACCAACTATGCCACCAGGATTTCCTGTGTATATAATGAATAAGAGAGTCTAAAATAATGGAGAGAAGAGATAATTGAATACAATTAAACTTCTCATCTGCTAAACCTATCAAATAAATATAAGAAAGCTATATTTTACTTAACATAAAATATTAATATATGTTTCAAAGAAATTGCTATACATCTTTCATGGAACTTGAAAATTTTATTCTCTTGAGGCAACTGACAGTATTTTTTGTTTGAGTTTATTTTTCAAGCGAGTTAATTAACAAAAAGTTTTATATGAACATTTAAAACTACACAACTCAAATATAATATTTCAAATATAAATTTTAAAAGCAATAAAGTGATGAATAAGAAAAAAAAAGTTTCTGTTTTAATGTGGGTCCAGAAATTCAGTTACTATCTAGTAAAATCTGACATATAGGAACCCTATAGGAAACAGCATAGTTGCCTCCTAGGATTTCCAAGGCTATAATCTTTAGAAAGCAGATGGCTACCTGTTTTTCCCCAGGAGCAGCTGGTAGGTTACAATGACCAATATTTTGGTTAGTAGATGAGGATAGGGGTCCTCAGATCAAAAAAAAAAAGGTAATGCTCTGTTTTCAAACAATAAAATTGACTTGATATCAACTAACATATCAGTTACCATGAAAAAAATTTCAAGAAATTAAATTTCAGGCCTTTAATGTCAATGTCAAATTTTCTTTCTGTTTGATTTATATAAATATGCCAATGGCCAAATATATACAATTCTATCATTAAAAAAAGTAGATGCTAAAATCTGAGAGAAGTAACAATATAGCTCAGGTGATTTCTATAATTCTCAGTGATCTTAGCATTAGCTCTACAATTTTCTTATCTAATGCTTCTCATTGGTTTTAATTTTCTCACTGTATTTACTCTTTATTAATTTAATCTGATTTTTGAATTTTAAATATTTGCCAAATTTTGATATATAACCAATGAGATAAAAGTATGTTAGTGAGATATCTTACTTTTTTTTTTTCTTTTCATGTTATTTCCAGCTTATCCATTTTACATTCAGAGTATGTCTCAGTATGGACTCTGCATATTTCAATGTGGCTACCATACGGGATAGCTTAGTTTAGAGCTTTTTCATGTATGGATCGGGAAGATAATGTCAAAATGACTTTCTTCATAGGTTTCTGTGAGATATTTTCACTTGGGTTATAATACGTATTTGTTTTTGATGCATGTGTTCAAATATCTGCTATGAAACAGTTGCCCTCTGCTATTCATATTAATGTTACACAGTATTTCATGAGAATATTTCTTAATTTTTGAATTCTCCAGAGGACAGAAAAGGTCAGTTAGCTGTTCAGAGACTTAGGAAGGATTTATGTCTCCTCTTCTTTTCTTCAACGTTCTCTTTGGCATCTATTTTTTTTCTCCCCTCTGCAGTCCAGAGGAAACCCTGGTGGTGTAGTTGTTGAGAGCTACATATGCTAACCTGAAGGTTGGCAGTTCAAATCCACCAGGCACTCCTTGGAAATTCCATGGGGCAGTTCTACTCTGTCTTATAGGGTCTCTATGAGTTGGCATCAATTCAACAATATCGGATTTAGTTTTGGTTTTGTAGGCAGCCCAGAATATCCGAATGTATTGTTGTTCTGCTCGATGTCTTTCGATTGTATCCTGCGGCACTTAGCTAGCTTAGTGTAGCAAAATCTTTGCAGTGAAGTTGTTTTCTTGGCCTGACTTCACCAGCACTATACCCTAAGCAAAAACAACTGTCTACAGTAGTATATGTGTGAATATTTTCCCAGGGAGAAAGAATATAGGGCTAGGAAAACAAGACAGAGACAGAGAGAAATTCCATGCAAGGATGTGGTAATTAAATATGCGTATCTGCCAGGTGACGGTTTGTTATCCTCCCAGGGTTTTATAATGAGTGTTATGGAGTGTGTTTCACAACTGTACACCCAGAGAAGAAAGGTGGAAACTATGTAGGCCCTGTTCTCATTCTCCATTTGTCAATACTGTTGTACCTGAAGGCATGACTGCAAAGCAAAGCCCTTCTATACTGCACATTTGCATCAGAGAAGTCCAAGAAGGAAATGGCCTGGTCAAGTCAAAGTATCCAATTTTACCTGCACGTAACAGGGAAAAACCTATAAGAAACTGGTCACCAACTTATTGGCTAGAGTAAATAGTAGGGCAAGAGCACTGTGAAGTCATATACGTATCCTTTCTACAACAATAAATGTGTTCAAAGGGAATTCAAGTCTCTCACCCTTAGAGAAGCACACAATTAGTTATTTATTTTGAATATTTTTTCCTCTGATTGTTTAACTCTCTATGAATATCTAAGAATTGGGAACATACATTTACTTAAAAAGAACAGAAGCACTCCAACTCCCTCCCTGTTTCTTCATGTCTCATTTAATTCCTTAATTCTTGATTCTTGACATCTCAGTTCATTCTTATCATCCACAAATACACATAAGCATCTGAAACCCCTGCAAACGAAGCACCAAGAACAGGTCAGCTCTGAAATCAGGGAAACTGATGGCACTCATCTTGTAAAAAGTAATAAAAAATAAAAATGAACAAACAGAAAACATTGGCTTGCAATTACAAAGTACCATTATGAAGGATAGTATTTTAGTTAAATTGGAGGCACAAGATATCCTCCAATTTCTGTCCCCATTTGCAGCCTAATTTTTGGAGAACTGATTTAAATCCAGTGCTTCCAAATCACTCTCAGTGTTTCATTTAAGATAAAATTCAAAATTAAACTCCATTTTAAAAAATCTTGTACATATCATGGAGCCCTGGTTGCACAGTGGTTAAGTGCTACTGCTACTAATCAAAAGAGCAAGAGTTTGAATCCACCAGCAGCAGCTCCTTGGAACCCCTGTGGGGCGATTCTATTCTGTCCTAGGGGGTTCCAGTCATGGATGAATTGTGTCCCCCCAAAAATGTATGCAGCCATTTGACTAGGCCGTGATTCCTGGTACTTGTGATGTTGCTGTACGCTGTCAACCTTGCCTCTATGATGTTAATGAGGGAGGGTGGGTGGCAGTTGGGTGAAGCAGGCCTCAGCACATAAGATTGTGTTGTCTTGAGGCAATTTTTTGGGATATAAAGGAAAGGTAAGCAAGCAGAGAGTCAAGACCTCGTACCATCAGGAAAGACGCTGTGCTAAGAGCAGAGTGAATCCTTTGAACCTCGGGGTGCCTCAGACTCAGGAACCCCTAGTTCAGGGGAAGATTGACCACAAAGACTTTCCTCCAGAGCCAGCAGAAGAAGACTTCCCCTGGAGCTGCCTGCCTGAATTTGGACTTTTAATCTATTTTACTGCAATGAAATAAATTTTTCTTTACTAAAGCCATCTACCTGTGATATTTCTGTTATAGCAGCACTAGATGACCAAAATCGTCACTATGAGTTGGAATCGACTCGATGGTAACAAGTTTTAAATGTGTATTTATATATATTTACATGTATATGTAGTCTATGCATATTTTTTAATAGCCAAGCCAAAGCCAAAAGTAAACTTATTTTTAAAATCTATTAACGTAACATGTTAATTTTCATTATAGCCCTGTTCATATTTTTTCATATTCTCAGGTTGCTACCAGTCAGAATTAAGTCAAGAACAGTGGTATTCATTTTGGTAATGGAAACTCAGAGTCTCAAAGAACCTCACGAGTGTAGAAATCAAAGGCACAATGTAGGATTTTTTGAAATCTTCGAAGTTGTTTACTTATCCTATTTTACCTTTCTATCTCTTTATTGGTCATGTGTCACTTTGAGCCTGCGCCCATGCTATTTTTCACTCTTGGTTTATAAGCTTAAAGAATTATTAGAGTTAGAAATGCTAAAATTGTGCTTATGCTGCTTGATTTCTAATTTAAAAACTATACTTTGGCTTCTGTGCATCATTCAATTCAAATTCAGCAGTTGAATAATTGAAACTGGAGTTTTTATTTCAATAATGCCACCCCCTGCCTCTTTCTAACAGATCAACATTAAAACTTTTATTCTGCTTCTGCCAAGTTTCATCCTGATTGAGGAGGCAGGTATTGCTCATCTCAGCATAGAGCTTTTGACATTTAAAGTAATTGGAGCAAATGAATGTGATTTTTTTTTTCAAATGCTTCATATATATCATCTTTACTTTCAAACTCAAATTGCTTATGCAATGAGGAGACTGAATCTTTTGCAGATATCAGTACAAAACTACAGGGAGAATGTTAGCAGATATGGAATAAAAATAAAATTGCAAGTTGCCTACCTTTGAATGACTCAGAAAATAAAAAGCAGCACTTAAAATTTAAACTAAGGTAAAACTTTTATTTACCCACATCAGTTTTCTAATTTTACTTGAGCAATTAACTCAAAACAAATGAAAAAGTAACAAATTTCTAGCAGTGTAACTTTGAATGTTTGATTCAGTGTGTGCATGCGTGCGTGCATGTATTTCCAAGGTTAAACCAGGACACCTCACTGGCTTATGAGCTCTAAGAGAGCAAGCATATTTAAAAATACCTGAGATGTGGGTGAAGGATACAAACACAGGCCATCAATTCCACATAGACAGATGTTTATTGGTCTTATGAACTATGGTAAAGAAATGCAAATATGACAGGCACTGTGCAAATATTCTTTGAATAAATTAATCAATTCTTTCTTCATCCCATAATTTGTTTATTCATTATTCAGACACATATGTTATTGTTGTTAGTTGCCATCAAATCAGCTCCAACTCATTGCAATCTCAAGTACGACAGAACATTAACCCCTCCTGCACAATCTTCCTGATCAAGAGTATGTTGAGTCATTAGTTACAGCCACTGCGTTTTGAGTACCTTTCAATCTAAGCACTGTATTGACAATATTTTCTTCTGAGCCATAGAGTTTTCACCATCTGTCATGGATTAAATTTTGTCCCCTCAAAACTGTGTGTAGCAATTTGGCTAGACCATAGTTTGGAGGGTATTGCTTGACTGCTGGCATTTTGTGAGTTTTCCAGCACTGTAAATCCTAATCTCTGCCTGTGATTAACAGATAAGAATATGTTACAGGAAGATTAGGGGGACTCCAACACTTTTACTTAGGGAGTTTCCCTGGAACGAGGCTTGCACCACCTTTTATCCTACAAGAGACAAAAGGAAAGGACTGTAAGCAGAGAGTTGGGAACCTCATACCATCAAGAAAGCAACACCTAGAGCAGAGTGCATCATTGAGACCTGAGGTGCCTATGCTGAGATGCTCTCAGACCAAAGAAAGACTGATACAACGCAAAGAACTTCCTCCAGAGGCAATGAGAGAGAATGCACTCTCCTGGAGTCTACACCCAAAATTCAGACTTCTAGTGTACTGAACTATACGAGAATAAACTTTTCTTTGTTAAAGCCATCCATTTGTGGTATTTCTATGAGAACAGTACCAGATGACTAAGACAGCACCTCGAGCATAATAACAATTACAAGGATGGTGCAGGACTGGGCAATATTTTGTTCTATTGTACATAGGGTTGCTATGAGTTGGAACCAACTTGACAGAACTTAGCAACAACAAGTTTTAAGAGCAAATCATGAGGCCTTTTATACTAGTGTGTATTAGTCTGGAGTTCTGCTGAAATCTGCCTTCCATGGTTGACCTTGCTGGTTTTTGAAATACCAGTGGTGTTGCTGCCATCATCATAAGAAGATGCAAGTCACCACAATCTAACAAACTGATAGATTATGGTCACATAAACCTATTTATCTCTTACTATAACTTCTGTACTTCGGAAGGCCTTAGAAACATGAAAATAGTATCAATTCTATTGTCAATGAGCACACAGTTTTGAGACAGGATTGGTATACATAGAACTACGTGCATGTAACAATAGACATGTGTCGCAGGGGAACATTCTCCAAGCTTCTGGAATATAGTCAGAGAGGTATCACTGAAAAGACAAAATTTAAACTGTTATCTCACTGCAATCATAATGACATTTATTAAATCACGGCACTGGTCAATTTGGTGAAACAGTAGACTGGGGAGAGGTTGAATGTTGTATTAAAGGAACTTTCAATCACCTGATGGTCTCAAGGGTAGACGAGAAACTCTTAAAACAAAAATATATTTGAAGAAAATATATGGTCAAAGCCTTCCTCCCTTCCTTCCTTCCTCCCTACCTCCATCTCTTTCTCCTTTCCTCCCTTCCACCCTCTCTCCCTTCCTCCCTCCTGCCGTCCCTCCTGCCATCCCTCCTGCCGTCCCTTCTGCCGTCCCTTCTGCCGTCCCTCCTGCCCTCCCTTCCTCCCTCACTCCCTCCCTCCCTCCCTCCCTCCTTCCCTTTCAAAATAGACTGTCAAATGCAACAGATGCAGCAGCAGCAGAGACAAAGCAGACCATTCAGGCCTCGCATAAATTGCATACTCACATTCATCACGATATTTTACCAAAAGAGTAAAAGACAGCCTATGCAGTAGGAAGAAGTGTTTGGAAACCATATATCCAAATAGTGTCTAACATCAAAAATACATATAAAACTTCTACAATGTCAGAACAAAAAGAGAAAAAACTCAACCCCCAAATGGGAGAAAGACATGAACAGACATTTCACCAAAAATGTTAGTCAGTCAGCCAACAGGCACATGGAATGGTATTCATTGTCATTAGCCATTCTAAACCAAAACCCAAACTGACTGCCACAAGTCAATTCCAACTCAAAATGACCCTCTAGGACAGAGTAGAACAGCCTCACTGGGTTTTCAAGGCTACACTTCTCTATAGAGGTAGACTTCCACATCTCTCTTTCACAGAACCACTGGTGATTTCTAACAGTCAACGTATTAGTTGCTAGTCAAACACCTTAAGAACTGCACTACTAGGGCTTATGTTATCTGTCCCATAAACCCAGTGTTATCAAGTACATTCTGACTCACAGCTACCGAATAGCACAGTAGAGCTGTCCCATAGAGTTTCCAAGGAGCCCCTGGAGGATTTGAACTACTGTGTTTTTGGTAAGCAGATGTAGCACTTCGGTACTCCACCACCAGGATTTCCAAGTTAGAAAGGCACAAATTAAAAGTACAATAAGTTATCACCTCACATCTACCAGAATTGCAATGATTTAAACAAACAAACAAAATTTTGGAAAGGATATGGAGAGACACGAACACTTGAAAACTGCTGATGTGAATATACGAAGTTACAATTATTGTAGAAAATAGTATGATGGTCCTAAAAAAATTGCAGAGACAACTACAGTATGATCTCGCAATGTTACTGCTGGGTACGTACCCTGTTGCGGTGGTTGTAAGTTGAATTTAACTCACAGAAATTGCATTTGATACAATAGAAGTGTTTCGTTGGGTGTTTTAGGCTGCAGTCTTTATGAGAGCAGAACATCCTGTGGAACGGATTTCAACCATCCGTTTACTGGTTAGCTCACCTGTAAGTGCATCATCAGGGCTCCTTTAGTGACATATGCTAGCACCTAAAAGTAGCAACACAATCAGACATACAAGGTCTAACAATTAAGTTAAGTCCATGAACTTAATTGTTCTAAATGCTACATATCTCACTGCTGAATATCACTATGGACATCGTCAGAGTACTCCCCTTGGGAAATTATGCACTGATACCAGCACCTAGTCTACCCTTCAAAGCGATTTTGGAGTTCGTTATCTGGAATGACCATCTAAGTAGTCATATTACCCTTGACATCCTGAATGTCAAAAACATCTTCCTTTCAATATTTCATTTATCTTGGAATAAAGAAAAGAATTATTGGGGGTCAGATCAGGTGAGTAAGGAGGATGTTTCAATACAGTTCTTTGTTTACTGGTTATAAACTCCCTCACAAACAGCAGTAGAAGTAAGTTCACAAACTTGCCATCTTGTGCAATGGCCATTCCAGAAAGAGTTCCAAAATTGCTTTGGATGGTGACGTAGGCACTAGCATCAGTGAATAGCATCCAAAAGGGAGTACTTCAAAGGTGTAGTGATACTCAGCAATGAGGTATGTAGCTCTTAGAACAATTGAAATGTGGACTTAGTTGTCAGACCTCATATATAAGGAGTGTTGATTACTAGTGGTTACCAGGGGTAAGAGAGGACTGGGAAAGAGGAAATCTTTCTTTAGGAAGTAGTATATAATTGTGAAATATGAAGACAAATTTGGGTCAACTAAGGGTTGCATAACTTGACTAATACAACTAGTATCACTAAGCTGTAGAGAAAGATGAAAATGGGCAAAATGGCAAATAAAGTGTTATATATAAGTCTACAACAATAGCTAACTTAGAAAAAAAAGAAAGCAAGACTATACTTGTTGATTCCACTTAAATACAGCTAAACATCTCATGAGATTAGCTGTCTTGGCTTGAAGGTTTAGGGTCATGATTTTACAGATCAATCTGGTCAATTGTCATAAGGTTTGGAGAGTTTCTGTGCTGTCTTCTAGTTTGCTTTGTAGTGCTCAGGGTCTTAAAAGCTTATGAGTGACCACCCAAGATGCAACAATCTCTTGATGTCTGGAATAGCAGAAGAAGAAAGACACCCTGAATCTGAAAAGCAAATGGACTTCAGTTCTGTCACCATAAGCTACTACCTCTTTTGCTATGAGACCAGAAGAAATAGATGGTTCCCAACTATCACTATGGCATGTCTTTGAAAAAGGATCCAAAAGATAGACCTTGATTCAAAAGAGAAAAACAACGGAGAACTGGATTTCAAATTTTTATGGAAACCAGACTTATGGGATTTACTGAGACCGAGGGAACATCTGAGTCTATTGCCCTGAAAATGCACTGCTGTAGAGTTGAGTCTGACTCATAGCAACCCTATAGAGAGAGTAGAACTACCCCATAGAGTTTCCAAGGAGCTCCTGGTGGATTTGAACCACCAACCTTTTGGTTAGGAGATGTAGTACTTAACCCACTACGCCACGATTGCTCTGAAATGATCTTTAAACTTTGAACCTAAACTATCACATGAAATTCCCTTTAAACTTAATGGCAACTTACCTCAATTAGTAGAGTGTTCATAGTGAGTATTGTTTTCATTGACATAATTATCTATATGAGATCAAAAGAACAACAGTAACTCTAAAGAACAGGTGAGAAATTTAAGCAACAGGGAGTCCAAGTTAATTGTGAGGAAAGAAGCGTGAGCAGACAGAGAAAATGGTAACGTGATGTGAAGAATGTAGCCAAAATCAGTGAACTACAGAAGTAGAAATTGTTGACTAGATGAAAGATTTGTGATATTTCTTTTCACCAAAAGCAAAAGAAAAAAAAGCAATCTAGTATATCCAGTTAATCAGCTCCGTTTCTTTCTAATACTAGTGAAGGGATCGCATTAGGGTAATATTGCAAGTATCTTGAAATTGAAGTGAATTGTCCATTCTTGGAAACTTTAGTTGTTTCTTACAAATTAAACTTCTCAACATGTCCCTCTGACCACATCTGCTACTGTGTCTTGATAAATGTGGTACCGTAATCCTTAATGTATGTTCTGAATTAGTTATTTGAATGAATTCTATATATATGACACCCACCTCAGATTAAAATAACACATGAGGAAATATCATAACTAAAATGTCTTTTTTTTAAACATAAGGCAACTTGAGATATGTCTCAAAGCTCTAAGAAAGTAATAAGCTTTAAACATAAGCAGGCATATCGCTTGCAAATTGTATTGTAAATCACATGATCTAACTGAATTTGTTGTGACCTGAGACAAGAATATGAACTTGGTTTATTTCTACACTTTTATTTTGCAGCTCTCGTTTCACATCATGGCCTTTGTTTTATTATATCAGTTTGGAAATGACCTGTCATTGCATTATTTCTTCTCTACTTTTTAATAGAATTAATTCTTATAACCAACTGTTTAAAATCCACTCCCTCCAACTATATTTTCTAACTATCATTTCTTCTTCGTGGAACCCTTACTTATTTCACTTTAATGCTTTTTTAATTGGCTGTTGTCTTGTTCTGAGTGAAAAGCAGAGAGGAGACATTTTTTTGTAAGTCTTGGAGTCTTAGAAACTCTACGTTCATAATCTATGTCTGGCTAAGGGAAAAATGACTTTCTCAGCAATATACGACTTAATGTCTAAATTACCATCGAAGAGTTTCTTATCGTATCCTGATTATATAAATGGCTAAATATTTTTGTTTGAGACCAGGAAAACATTTCAGTAACACATACTTTCAGAGAAGGCACTCACTCAATGCTTGCTATGTGCAGACAACCTTTTGCGTTGCTTACAGCTCAGAAGCTACTGCATGTTTTAAGACAGAAAAGAGTTACCCATTTTACAAGTGAGAGCAGGTACAGTAAACTTGCTCAAGGAAGTAACAATAATGAAAGTATAGGCAGTATTTGAACACAGGTTTTCTGATGACTGAACTTAAATATTAACTACTATCTTCTGAGCAAATACACTATATTTTGAAAATAAAGGACAGTTTCTAGGTATCCCTTCATTTTTGCATTATCTCTATGAATCAGACCTGACTCGGTGGCACTGTGTTGGGTGTCTAAGATACTTTTATCTTTTTATCATCTTATACTTTGTGAGTCTGCTTCACCTTGAATTTCAGTATTATATTTTGTATTTGCTTTATCAAACCTGTTGCTGTTCAATCAGTTCAAATTCATCATGACCGATAGGACAGGGTAGAAATACCCCATAGAATTTCTAAGGAGTGGATGGTGGATTGGAAATACTGAGATTTGGTTTGCAGCCATGGCTCTTAATCACTATGATATCAGGGCTCCAATATTTAAAATCTTAAATGAGTGGATACCCATACATCAGTGTCCTACTGCCTGGTGAAGGTTCGCAATAGCACAGTGTTAAGTTTTCTGTCACCAGGTCAGTAGTCAGGGAAATCCAGTAGTACAAGTGATACGAGAAGAGTGATTTGTGCTAAAGCACAAGATACTATAATGCAAGAACTGTCATCAGGATTGACAACAGAGGGTCTGATTTTGGTTACTGTCTTAGGTATCTCGTGCTATAACAGAAATAACACAAGTGGATGGCTTTCAAGTTTATTTTCTCATCGTGCAGTGGGCTGCCTACTGTCGTCGAATGGATTCTGACTCACAGCAACCCTATAGGACAGAGTAGAACTGATCTGTTGAGTTTCCAAGGAGCGTCTGCTAGATTTGAGCTGCTGACTTTTTTGTTAGGAGCTGCAGCCCTTAAACACTACACCACCAGCATTTCTTCCAGTAGGCTAGTAGTCGACATTTAAGGCATTGACTCCAGGGAAGGCTTTCTCTCTCTGACTCTAGAGGAAAATCCTTCTCATCAGTTTTCCCTTGGACTAGGAACTTTTCTATGCAGGAATCCACATTCCGAAGGATTTGCTCTGTTCTGCCTTTCTCTTGGTAGACTGAGGTGCCTTGCTCCCTACTCCCTTCCATTTCTTTTTTTCTATTGTAAGATAGATAATGCTAGAGGCCACAACCCAGGGAAATTTTTGTTACATTGGTTCGGGGATGTGATCTCAGTAAGGGTGTTGTAACCCTACCCTAATCCTCTTTAACATAAAACTACAGTGACAAAATGGAGAACAACCACAAAATACTGGGAATCGTGGCCTAACCAAGTTGACCCACATATTGGAAGACATGGCTCAATCTGTTAGCTAGTATTTGTTGAGTGCACATAATATGATTGGCATTACATAAGGAGCTTTAAATACATCTCAATTTTATTGAATGGCTATAAGCATTATTTCTCAGTTATATATGACACTATTGAGGCACAGATAGTTTAAGACACTTGTCAGAGGTCTCCCAACTAATAAGTGCCAAAGTCATATTTGAATCAAAAGAACGTGGCTCCAGAACTCAAGCATATCATACTCAAGTTTGTTGTTTTTTCTTAAACAGAAAAAGGCTTGGGGGGAGGTCAAGAAGTAACCTCAAAAGTGAAAGTGATAGTAGTATTTGTCTTAAAAGATAACATTACCTATAAGTGAAAGATACAAATTTATCTGCAAATATGTGGACCAAAGAATCAATATTTTCAGCACTAGAATACAAGTATTTATTAATAAATCATTATCATTTTCTGACTCCTATGAATATAATACGTACTAGCATTTATGCCAGCCAACACATTGGCTTCAGTTTAATATAATGATCAATAATAGTTACAAAATAAAGAAAATGACTCTTAAGGAAAAAATGACTCATTTACTAACCTTTCCTGGATACTATAGATTTTGTTTCATCTTTGGAGAGGAAGGCAAAACATATTTTACTAAAAAGCAAAGAGAAAATCCATCTGATGTTACACAGAATGCTCTTTTAACAAATGAGTATTATAAGCTGAGCGTTTTACTTTTCTTTAGATAGGCATTTACCGCAGCTTCAGTAGTCTGGCTTTTCCTCCTTCACTTCGTTATGCTTTGGGGAACTCAAACTGCTTATATGATTTCAGTCTACATCACATGAATACTGTTTCTCTTTCTTCCTTTTCAGTGCCATTATTATAATTCTTTATCTTTGTGTGTCTATAAAATATTTCTGACTTCATCAGTTCATTCTTAAGAACTTAGAGTAATTTTTAACCAATAATAATCAGTTACTGATAGCTCAAGTAGAAATTTAGAACTTTCTGTTTTAGACCCTAATATTGCTACTACGAATTGCAAAATTTAATTACTCCAAGTTATTTTAAAGAAACACTGTTCCTGTTACCACTTAGTTAACAATCAACAGCGGATGCTTCATGCATTTTATATACAGACATATTTGAGGTCCAACAAGTTCACAAACTTAATTTTTTAAGTGCCACATAACTCATGACTGACTATCACTACAGTTATCTTCGAAAAACTCCCCTTAGGAAGGTGTGCACTAACACCCTCTCCTAGTTCACCCTTCAGAGTAAATTTAGAACTCTTTCTGGAATGGTCATTGCTCATGGTGGCACTGCGGCAAGTTCACAAACGTAGTTGTATAGTTGTTTGTGAGGAAGTTTTTAGCTAGTAAACAAACAACTGTATTGGAACACCCTCCCTACTCACCTGATGTGACCCCCAGTGGTAAAGGGAATAGTGAAAGGAAGACATGTGGGCCAGATTCAGGGCATCAAGGGTAATACGATGACATCTCTGACAGCCATTCCAGAAAAAGAGTTGCAAAATTGCTTTCAAAAGTGGCTTAGATGCTGGCTTAGATGCCCAGTTTCCCAAGAGGAGTACTTCAAAGGTGACTTTAGTAATATTCAACCATGAGGTGCGTAGCACTTTTTCTAGAATGAGTTCACAGACTTACCTGGCAGACCTTCTATACAGTAGAAAAAGTCACTATTACATTTACCTGTTTTTTCCATCTCTAGCCGTTGAATCAATGAAATAACTGTAGTAGATATCAAAACATAACATATTAATGTATCTAACCAACACAGCTAAGCAACTACTCCTGTCAATATTTACTAAATCTTTATTATAAAAATATCACTGGAAAGGAATTTACACTTTTCGGGCATGTGATGACTACTATTTTCATAAATGAGTATCAGTGAGTGTGAAAGGTATATGTTTATACATCTGGATTCTTAAAAATGTCACATTTTAACTATTTCAAAAACAACTATGCAATCATAACTGATGACCATTTTAGGATTTTATGTGGAGTTATATTACAGTACCCTTGTAAAAACAAAGATAATTAAATACAATACTTCACTTGAAACTATACCAGCCTTCTGATCTTTGGGAATTTTTGTACCAAGAAGTAATGCCTTATATGATATCTATAGTTCTTCAGCAAATTCTTTCCCCATGGATTTTATATTTCCTCATGGATCAAATTTTCATGAAATGTTGTTGACGAACACTGATAAAGCCAATGACATTTAGCATTGTGACACTATACGTAGTATAATTTACCTGTTCTAAAATTTTGCTGTTGCTGAAGTTTTAAGTTTAGGATCTCAAAATCTAGGGCAAGGAATAGCCAATCTTTCAAAGAATCTCCAGAGCATTAACCATTTTCAACCATATGCTTTCATTCTTGTAATCAGGAACACAACTGAATCAGCACAAACTTGCAACTGTGCTTAGACAGATTTCTTAGACACTATCCAGAACTCGACTGGGAAAGTAATTCTGACATAAGACATGTAGGCTCTTATTTTAACAATTTTTCTCCATGTTTGTCTATTTTGCCTTTCTTGTTTGATCATTAGCCTTCATTCAAGGCTGCTGGATAATCAATGCAGGCACAAAAACTGTTGAGTCCATAGTTAGTTAGTCAAGAAAAATACGGTATCAGAGAACACAGGCACCAACTGACATTTTAAATAGCCTTTAAGAAAATGCTCACAGCAAAACTCATCGTCAGCAATGGAACAGGATTTTATACACAGGAGGAACTTAATTATATATAGTGAAAGCTTACACATAAGGTTTCTTGTTGTTAGGTGCCCTATGTCCATTCTGATTCAGAGCAACTCTGTGCACAACAGAGTAACACACTCCCCGGTTGTGTGCTGTCTTCATACCGCTGTTATCTGTAAGCCTACTCTTGCAGCCACTGTGCCAATCCATCTCCTTGAGGGTCTTCTTCTCTTTTGCTGACATTCTATTTTATCAAGCATGTTGTCCTTGGCCAAGATGGATCCCTCTTGATAACATGTCCATGATATCTGAGATAAAGTCTCAATAGCCTCACTTATAAGGAACATTCTAACTTTAACTCTTTCAAGACAGATTAGTTCATCCTTATAGCAGTGATTAGTATATTCAATAATCTTCGGCAACGCTGTAATCAATGGCATCAATTCTTTTTCAGTCTTCCGCATTCATTCTCCAGCTTTGCATAAGTATGAGGTGACTGAAAACACCATAGCTTGGGCCTGACGCATCTTTGTCTGCAAGGTGAAATCTTTGCTTTTTAACATTTTAAAAAGATTTTTTTGATGTAGATGTGCTTAATACATCATCTGACTCCTGGCTGGGGCTTACATTCTGCTGATTAGGATCCAAGTCAAATGAAATCCTTGACAGTTTAGTCTTTCCTCAGATTATTGTGATGTTGTTTTCTGGTTCAGTTGTGAGGATGTTCTGAGGTGTAATCCAAGCAGAAGGATATAGTCTTGGACTTTCATCTATAAGTCCTTGAAGTTCTCTTTACTTTCAGCAAGCAAGGTGGTATCATTTGTATATCTCAGGTTATTAATGAGTCTTGCTCCATTCCTGATGCGATGGTCTTCTCTATGTAGCACAGCTTCTCAGATTATTTGCTCAGCATACAAAATGAGTAAGTACGGTGAACAGATACAACCCTGGATCACATCTTTTCTAAATTACACAACATCCTCTTGTTCTGCTCAAACAACTGTCTCTTGGTCTATGTACATGTTCCACATGAACACAATGAAATGTTCTGGAACTCTTCACATTCTTATCCGTAATTAGTTATAATTCCTGCAGTCCACTGCCTTTGTCTAGTCAATAAAAAAGGTTAAGTATCTTTCTAGTATTCTCTACTTTCAGTCAAGACCTATTTATGTCAGCAATGATATTCCTCATTCCACATCTTCTGAATCTGGCTTGAATTTCTCACAATTTCAGCTGATGTACTGCTGTAACTGTTTTTGAATTACCTTTTGCAAACTTGTGTGTAATAGTTATGATACTGCTTGATAATTTCCATACTCTGTTAAATGGCTTTTCTTTGGAATGGACACAAATATGGATCTCTTTCAGTTTGTTGTCTAATTAACTGTCTTTCAAATTCCTTGGCACAGATGAACAAGGACTTGTAGTACTGAATCCATTTGTTGAAACGTTAGTTCATATCATGCCAAATCCTAGAACCTGTTTTTTCAACAATGCCTTCAGTGTACACTTGACTTCTTCCTTCAATATTGTCTTTGATCATAAGCTACCTCCTTAAAGGTCAAACATCAACCAGTTCTTTTTGATACAATGACTGTATATTCTTTCTATCTTCTTCTCATTCTTCTAGTCTCACTCAATATTTTTCCCACAGAATCCTGCAATATTGCAACTCAAGGCTTGAATTTTTAATTCATTTCTTTAAGGTTGAGAAATACCAAGCATGTTCTTTTCTTTTGGTTTGCCAACTCCAAGTCTACACATATTTTGTTATAATGGTTCATTCTCCATTCAAGCTATGATTTGAAACTTCAGTTCTCTTTCTTCATGTCTAACTTTTGTTTTTACAAGGTCTGACACTTAGGCTCAAAATTTCATTGTAAAAAAAAGCTTGCATACCTCACTGCTGAACATCACTATAGTCACCTTTGAAGTACTCCCCTTAGGAAGCTATGCACTGACACCAGAGCTAGTCCACCCTTCAAAGCAATTTTGGAACTCTTTTTCTGGAATTGCCATCGAAGCTGTCCTCATATTACCCTTGAAGTCCCAAATGTCATCAAAATGTCTTCCTTCCAATATTTTCTTTACCTTCAGGTAAAGAGAAAAGTCACTGTGGGCCGATTCAGTGAGCAAGTAGAGTGTTCCAATACAGCTTTTTGTTTACTGGCTAAAAACTGCCTCACAGAAAACTACCCAGTTAAGTTTATAAACTTGCTACTGTGCCACCATGAGCAATGGCCATTTCAGAAAGAGTTCTAAAACCGTTTTGAAGGGTGGACTAGACATTGACATTGGTGCATAGCTTGCCAAGGGAAGAACTTCAAAGATGACTGCAGTGATACAGTCAGCGATAAGGTATGTAGCACTTAGAGAATCTATTCTTGAGATAATGTCTAAATTTAGTTGGGATATATTCAAGGTTTTACTTTGGCAGTCATGTGCTTGTTTTAATTTTCTTTAGCATCAATATGAACTTGCATACAAACTATTGATGATCTTTTCCTTGGTTGGTTCCTGGTCTTGTTCTGACTGATGACATTGAGCTTTTCCATGCTCTCTTTCTAAAATTGTAGTCTACTTGATTCCTGTATATTCCGTCTGGCAAGGGTGACATATATACTCACTGTGGATGTTGCTGAAAAAAGATACTTGCAATGAAAAAGACTGTTCTTGTAGTATTTTATCATGCAATCTCCAGCATATTTTCTGTCACCAGCATTCTATTTTCTAACCACTGTTCTCTTTTCTTTGTTTCAAACTTTCACATTCTTCTTACTAATAATTGTCAATGTATCTTGATTGCATATTTGATCAATTTTAGACTGCAGAAGTTGTTAAAGTCTTCAGATTTTTCATCTTTAACCTCAGTTGTTTGCTTGTGAATTTGATTAATTGTTGTAGTATCTGATTTTCCTTATAGATGAAAGGGTATTATCCTATCAACAACAGTGTTGCACTTCAGGATAGATCTTGAAATGCACTTTCTGACAATGAACTCAACACCATTACTCTTCACTTTGTCATTGGCAGCATAGTAAACCACAGGAGCATGTGATTTGAAATGACTAATACTCTTCCATTTTAGCCCATTAACACATTGAATATCTGTGTTTATGTATTCCATTTCATTTTTGATGATTTTCAACATCTTAGATTCATACCTCATACATTCCACTTTCCTATTGTTAATGTATGCTTGCAACTGTTTCTTCTTGTTCTGCGTCTTACCTTATCAGCGTATGAAGATCCCAAAAGCTTGTCATTAGTGTTGACTCCAGTTAATGGGCACAGCTCTTCCTCAGTTGTGTGATGAGTGCTGTTATTTATAAGGTTTTCAGTAGCTATCTCATTTTTTTCTTCTTCGTAAGTAGGCTGTCAGCTCCTTATTCCTATTCTGTCTTAGTTTGGAAGCTCAGCTGACATCTGTCCACCATGGGTAACTCTGTTGGTGTTTGAAATACCACCAGAACAGCTTTTAGCATCAAGCAAAATGAAAGGAGAGCACAGCGTGACAAACCGAAGAAACGTGGAGTACAAGATTTTAGGACTGCAAATTGAAGAGTCTGACCAGTCTGTTATTAGTAAATATACTTTTTAATCACCATAGACATGTAACAGATGTATTTAATTTATATTCATGTGATATTAATGTTATAGTAAAATAATTACTGTGGTGAACAAGTCATAGTCTAATGCTATTCAGCTTTAAAATGAACAAGAAATTTATACTTGATTTACAAACTCAATTAACCATTTAATATGTTTGTTAATATTAGAGACTCAACAAGAAGTTACAAGAGTTTCAGAGTTAAGAAAATTCTCTCTTATCTCCTGATATCTTTGACTACATTTTATGGTGTGTAACAGTCAAAATGCAGATGGCAAACCAAAACAGAGTCACATATCCATGTCACATATGTAAGAGAAACTTTGGAACATCTATCTAACTGTTGCTCTTGTTGTATGATGTCAAATTGATTTGAACTCACTATGGTCTTATCGGACAGACTAGAACTTCCCCAAGTGTTTTCCTAAGATGCAGTCTTTAGCTGGTGGATTGAAATCAGTGACATTTTGGCTAACAATCTAACGCTTAACCTTTGTGCTACCAGAGCTCCTTTATCTAACCAGGAACAACTATAATCATCAAAGGTGTTTTCTTGCAGTTTTCTGAAAGTGAATGCTCTCTCAGAGAGTTTTGTTTTTATCAAGATATTGTTACCATTTTCACAATAAAGTAGAATACAGACTTGTCAGATGTGAACGTTGCTATTCTTTATGAACTCTTTTCCCTTACTTACAAAAAAGTTTCTACCACAAAGAAGACATTTGAAAATTTTTTATATATAGATTCTACATTGATTGGCTTAGGTGAAAAACAAGCAAACAATAGTGAGCTAGTGGTCAGAATAATTTAAGGTAAAATTTATTATTGTGCATAAATTGAAGTTTTGTTATCTGCTTACATAATCAAAAAATAAAAACACTGGGGAGAATTTTTAGTTCTTTGACTTTTCCATACTATTCTTGGCCAGTTAATTCTTCATTTATTCTGTTATCATGAAATCTTTTCTTAATACTAGTTTTCCACAGGTGTCCCTGATGGCCATGGTGGAGCCATAGTTAAGAAGCCAGATTTTGATTTTATAAAATAGTTGATATTTTAATTTATCTTGGATCATTCTGCTTCTTTAACTTGGTTTTATCCTATAAACAATTTTTTCTTTCATTTTAGCGATTATATGTGATAGAACTATCTAGCTATCCTTTTCTCAGAGTATATCTGAGAGAGAGCCACCAGCTTTAAGAGAATTTAGATTCAATATGCTATTCAGCTGATGGAAAACAACACAAGTAAACCTAATTAACTCATTTTTTCACCTTTGAAATCTGACTTCTGTGTAGGTTTTATATTTGGATGCTTAGGCTAATTTCCTTACAACTCTGAAGGAGGGGAGAGGATCAACAGAAATGTTAAGAGGGAATAACCACCAGTTTTCACATAAGGCTGAGAATAGTTACTGTTCACACTAGTTAAGGTAGGAAAACTTATAAATTATGGGGAGGTAGGTAAAATGATCAGACAGCTTCATTTACTTGTTTTGTTTTATCTCATTTGTCGGAAATATCTAGACCTAGACTAAATGGTATTCTTGTTTACACTCAATGGGCCTAAAAGCAAGACCTAATACTCACGCACTCCTGGTAGAAATACACAATAGTACAACTTAAGGGCAAAAAATATCTGACAATATCTTAAAAAGGTAAACATATGCGTGCCATACGACCTGGCCATTTAACTTCTGCTACTTTAAGAGTAATTTATCTTTATATAAAAACAAAAATGTGTAAAAGAATGTTCATAGTAGTTTTATATATTAGCCCCAAATTAAAAACAACTTAAATGTTCACTAATAAGTTAATAAATTAACAAATCATGGCATCACCATTTACTGCATTATACAAATGATTGAACAGAGTCTCTATGGAACAACACAGAGTCATCTTAATTATGTTATGTGAAAGAAAAGCTTCAATGAGATGGAGTAGAACATTGTCTGCAACAATGGGCTCAAATACAGCAACTACTGAAATGATAATGCATGTCGTTGATTGAACTGTGTCCCCCAAAGTGTGATTTCCCTCCATTTTGTGATTTTCCTATGCTGTAAATCCTAATCTCCATCAGTGAAGAGAGGATTAGGGTAGGACGGCAACACCATTAGGAAGTGAGTTTCCCTGGAGTGTGGCTTGCACCACCTTTTATCCTTTTACCTACAAGAGATAAAAGTAGAGAGAAGCAAGCAGCGAGTTGAGAACTTCATGCCATCAAGAAAGCAGCACCAGGAGCAGAATTGAGGTTCTCTACCAAGATGTTCCCTGATGAAATCCTGATGCAATACAGAGACAACAAAGAGGGAGAACCTTCACCTGGAACTGACACCCTGAGTTCAGACTTGTAGTCTGCTGGACTGCGTAAGAATAAACTATTCTTTGTTATAGCCACCGACATGTGATTTTTCTGTTAGATCAGTACCAGATGACTGAAACACTGCAGGACTAGTTAGTTTCTGGTCCTTTTCTATACAGGATTGCTATGAGTTGGCACCAACTTAATGGGAGCTAACAACACATGAAATAAATCAAACAAAACTGAGTAGACAAAAATTCTAAAAAAAAAAAAAAAAAAAAACCGAACTGTGGTAACAGAAAGCAGATGAATCACTGTGCTTGGCAGAGCAGAGAAACAGGGATCATCAGAAAGGGTATGAGGAAATTATGAGTAGTAAAAGATTCCAGAGTAAGTCTCCTAATTTGTCCTGTGAATGTTTTATGGGGGATGGGGGTAGAAGTCTTCCCTAGATTTAAATGTAACCTGTCACTTCAGTAGAAATTAGTTTGATAGGCAATGTCTCCCCAGCAACTTCAGAACTGAGTTGGAGAACAAAAATTAATAGCCCAACATACTGATTCCTGTGAGGCAGAGGTTAAACACACCTCTTCTCTCTACCATCTTTACCAGTTCTGTCACCAATTGTCCTTATCTCTGCACTGTCCTCTTCTCTTTTGTGTGTGGTAATTCATTACGATAGCAACATAGAACTCATACACAGTACTGACAAATATGGGATTTATTAGGGAACTAATAGGTTACAATTCAGATTCAGGACACATTTCTTCTGTTAAGACAGTCTTCTCAGCCATGCTTCTGTACATGCCTCTCTGGGCTTAGGCCTCTGGTCTGTTTGGGAAAGTGTCCCAAAGTTTTTTTTACCTCTGCTGACAAGTGTACAGAGGCATACTAGATCACCAACAAAGCTCTTGCCCTAAGGCATACAGCTTTCTCACTTGGTGGGCCAAGAAGCCCACAGTGCTGTCTCCTGCTGTGGTTTTTCTGCTGCACCTTTCTGAAGCTCTTTCTCTCTGCTACTCCTCCTCCAGCTCTTTCTCTCCCCTGTCTCCTCGTTCTAGGAGCTTCTTGGAGAAGGGATCCTTGGTCTGCAGGATGCCCTCTCTGCTCCCAACTGTTCTTCCGTGGAGGGGAGTGGGGAGCCTCACTCTGCTTTGAAATTGGTTGTCTTTTAAGCCTAGTAGGATGGCAAAACAGACCAAACACCTTGGAGGGCACGATTACTCTAGCTGCTAAACCCTGTGCAATCACCTAGGTGACAGCAATAAGGCCATGGTGAGAAATGCCACCAAAAAAAATGATCCATTGCAGTGCACTAATTTAGAATCACTTTTCACAAAGGGTTACCAATTGTTACTTTTATTCCTCAAAATATCCATTACTTGATTATATCTTCTCAACAACCTATCTTATCTACTTCTGTTTGTTCTCCACTTCAGGTGAAAAGAAATAACAGTTTCTAGGAATTAACTCAATGGCACCTAACTACAAGAAAATCCTTTGCTTTTCTGGAAGAATTAAAATGCTGTCTTTTACATTCTCAGTATTCTCTTTCTTAACATTGTTACTTCTTTTGTTTGCAAGTTTTTCATCATTACTAGGTCAGATTATCTATCAATATGCAGGAGAGATTTAATTTCACACAAGGTCTCACCTCTGCATGTCATGTCATTGGTTTTATTATGTATAATTCCTGCTACCTTTCAAAATAATATTAAGAGACTCAATGAACTCCTTAAAGATTATATAAAACACAAGCAGGACTGCACATATTTTTCACCTTGCCCCTCCATTGAGCTTTGCTCTTGAGGTAATAATTATATAACATTTTCTAGATCATGCATGTTTCTATCTAAATTTTACATGTTCAGTATCTTACAAATGGATACCTGATGGGAAATAAATGATTATTTTCATCTTACAGATAATTAAAGTGAAACTGGGCAAAACATAAAATAAACAGTTCAGTATTACAAAGTAAGTAAAATCAAACACTGAAACTCAAGTCTAGGTCTTTTATTCTCCAAGTTGCAAGTAATAAGATCAAGGACAAACTGCATAGTGGTGTACAACATGGGAAAGAAGCATATTAGCAGATTCTCTGACAAATCAGGCACAATATTGAAACATTAATTTCCTGTATAGTTAACCTGAGCCTGCATTCAATCCAATAATGTTAATGGATTTCAGAGATCCACTTTCATTTCTATTACTTATTATTTGACATTTCAATAAAATATTGGTTTCTCTCTTAATTTAGAAATTCACACTATGTTTTATATATTGTATGTAAAAATGTAAGATGGGGGAACCATCCCCTTTTTCTAGATCCTCTATATGTTATGTTTTAACTAATCCATGCACTCGGCAGATTTCATACTATTGAAACTCCAAAAGACTTTGTATCTAAGAATACTGGGTCTGATAACTAAATTGGTACACTTAATTGTTCTAGGTGATACATACGTCATTGACGAATATCACTATGGTTGCCTTCGAAGTGCTCCCCTCAGGAAGCTGTGCAGTGACACCAGTATCGGGTCCATACTTCAAAGCAATTTTGTAACTCTTTCTGGAATGGCCATTGCACACAGTGGCACAGTGACAAGTTTGTGAAATTAATTGTACAGTTGTCTGTGAGGGAGTTTTTAGCCAGTAAATAAATAAATGTATTGGAATGTCCTCCTTATTCACCTAATCTGGCTCCCAGTGACTTTTTCTATATCCAAAGATAAAGGAAATATTGAAAGGAAGACATTTTGATGACATTCTGGACATCAAGGGTAGTATGGTGACAACTCTGATGGCCAATCTAGAAAGAATCCCCAGATTGCTTTGAAGGGTGAAGAATGGTCTAAGTGCTGGTGTCAGTGCCTAGCTTCCCACGGGGTGCACTTTGAGGATCACCATAGTGATATTTAGCAGTGAGATATGTAGCACTTTCTCTAGGATGAGTTTGCAAATGTAACTGGCAGTCCTTGTATGTATCCAAAGGCTCTCCTTTATATTATTCTTTTTCTGTCATCTGACAAATAAATTTCAAGTTATCAGAGGGAATTCAAATTTCAAAGTTATGACCATAAATATACAGACAATAGGGAGGGTGTATTCACGTGGGTATGAACTTGTTTCAATATTTAAAATTGTCAAGGAAGTGATTGTAATGTTTATTTTATGTTAAACTTGATTTTACATTATTTTTAGAAATGTTAATCAAATGCAAAATTTATGAGTTACGGTTCTTCCAAGAAAAGAATCCTTATCCATTATTGATTAACTACTAACAAATATTAACAAAACAACAAAATTTACTTCCATTGGGCCTCTTCTAATTACATCAAGATTTGTTTTAAGGATGCGATGAGAGCCAGTGCTCAATAACTACTAAAGCTGAATCTGCGCATTTGTTTCACTTAGATCCAGTATCATATAGGTATTTACCCCACAGATATGCTTACATAATGTCAGCAAAAGAGAGATACCAGTTTATTCTTTTTGTTATTGGTAGGTGCCATCAAGTCAGTTCCAACTCATCTCAACTCTATGTAAAATGGAACAAAACACTGCCTGGTGCCTGCATCATCCTCACAGTTGTTGTGCTTGAGCTCACTGTTGTAGCTACTATGTCAATCTGCCACCATGAGGATCTTCCTTCTTTTTGTTTGCTGAACTTCCACCAAGTGTGATGTCCCTCTCCAAGGACTTATCACTCTTGAGTGTGTGAAATGTAGTTTCACCACTCTTGCTTCTTAGAAACTCTAAATAAATAAAACCTATACACAGAAGGAGAGAAAATCTCACAAAATTTGCCTATGGAGTGAAAGCCAGATATGACATTTTTTCCTATCGTATTAGTCAGAAGTGTTTTTATTCTTGTATATATAGTGACTAGAAACTGGCTACTAGGGGGATGCCTTGGAAGTACTTTTAATATTCTGTTTGGTGATCTGACTGGGTACTAAAGACATTCTGCTGATGACTTATGACATTTGTGTCTTTCTATATTATAATTTAATACTGAATGGAAAGATACATGAAAATAACTTTATCTGTGAGTATTCTTGCAGATATTTTTTCAGGTAAAGAGAGATAAATCACATATTTCCATAATTAAATGATCAGCAAGTACTAAAAGTTAAATCCAATTAAAGAAAATTCAAGAGAGTGGGAAACTAGATTCATGTCTTCTTAAATCCTCCTGAATTCATAATTGAATGGAACTTTCTGGATACCCAGTGAGCCCTAGAACACAGCATAGAACTAATCTGTCTGGAGTACATGCCATTAAACAGGAGACTTCCTCTCTCTCACTAAGGCTGGCTCTCGCTGGGCCCTGTGATTGTTAAATGGCTGGCTCACACAGACTGAAGGTAATGTCATTGTCGACTTTTCTTTTTCTTTTTGCTGGCTGGTAGGCAGGGGATGGGCATGAGCTGACAGTTATATTGAGCCACAGTGCTGCAGTGTAGAGAAATTTGTGGAATACCACATTCTGAGAGCCCAGCTCTGTAGACCAAGATCAACACAAACCCTCTACCCTCTCTTTTTGGAGCTCCACCATAGATCTGGTTGTTTCACACTGGAGGGGTAGCTTAACTAGGATGCCGTCTTGTTCAGCTGGGAGGTGGAGTTACCCCACTAAGGGCTTCAGTGAGGGCTAATTCCTCCCAGCCCTTGCAATGCCAGTCTGTGTAGCACTTTTTCAGCAGAAGACTGTGTTTGCCAAAGTACTGTCTTACAAGTAGCAGCAGGCGAACGATGGCAGCAGGGCAGTAGCCACTCCCTACTTTGAAATTCATCATGGAATCTGGGGACAGGCACAGAAGTGCCTCCACTGTCAGTCAGAAGGAAGGAATTGCCACACCTGATAGTCTGTCTGATTTTGGAAAGTGTCAGATAGCTTTTTGCTTTTTAGAATAAGACTGCCTAGAGAAATAACTGTTGTGTAGCTTCATGGCATCACTTTCAGCCTTTATTCACCCACATCATAGAGTTTGTTGACAGCCTACCAGTGACTCCATAAGTAGGGTGGTGTCTTTGCCAGCCAGGAGACAGAGAATGCCACCCCAAAGAGTTCATCGAGGCAGTCACTAGAGTACACAGAGGTGGCTGGTAACCAACTCCCTTCTCAGAACTATGGCTCAGCTCTGACTGAGGTTCCACCAGAGAAACTAAACAGACTTTAGATGTCCCGAAAACAGCAGACCATCACCAAGCATTTAGGCAACCAACCACGGCTCCAGAAAACTCTTCAAATAAAGAAACAAAAAAATTTCAAAATGAAGAAGTCTTTCTGAAAGTATTATAGGCTGACTACAAAATAATAATATAGAGAGCCCTCCTAGAGATTAACAAAATGCAGCAGAGAAAAATGAAAAATTAAGCAAGCTATTCAAATGGATGGAATATCAACATTCTGAAATCTGACAGATCAATAACAAATTTAAAGAATTACACAATTCAATTCAATGCCCAAAATCAGACTTGAGCAACTGGAAGTCAAACTTAGTGCCCTTGAAGATAGAGCAACTGACATCACCATTTACAAGGACAAATCAGAGGAAAGAAATAAGAAAAATGAAGAAGCAATAACAAACATGTGGGACTCTGTCAATAGGAATGATGTACAATTAATTGGAGTTCCTGAACAGGCAGGGACAGCTGAAAACATACAGAGTATTGTGTTGAGTTGTTAACAGAAAACTTTCCTGAAATTGTGAGAGAACATAAATATCTAAGTCATGTATCAAACAACAGAAAAACCAGACCCCAAAAGAAAGACGCATACAATTAATTGGAGTTCCTGAACAGGCAGGGACAGCTGAAAACATACAGAGTATTTGTTGAGTTGCTAACAGGAAACTTTCCTGAAATTGTTAGAGAACATAAATATCCAAGTTACGTATCAAACAACACAAAAACCAGACCCCAAAAGAAAGACATCAAGACATGTTCTAATCAATCTTAACAAAATGAAACATAAGCAGAAACTCTTAAAGACAGCTAGACTCAAACACTGTTAACATTCAGAGGGAAGTCCTGTAAGCTTTTGTCTGAATTGTAAGCACAAACAATGGCAACAGAGATGGTGGAATGACACAGTCAAAGCCTTGAAGGAGAAAAACTTTCCAACTGAAAATTATATATCCAGCAAAGCTGTCTTTCAAATGTGAAGATGAAATTAAGACATTCATAGATAAACAGAAGCTTAGAAACTTTGTAAAAACCAAACCCAAACTACAAGAAATACTGAAAGAACACATTTGCTTAGAAAAACAAAACCATTAAGTGTATATTTAAGGAGGCAATACAAGACACAACATCCAGAAACCTACTCAGTTAGGGAAGGCAAAATCTCAGTCAAAGCAACAGCATTAAAACAAGGGAATGGGTAGTCATATCATGACAACTACAATACCATCACATTAAAAGAGGACACATACTACAATAGTTACAGTCCTTTTGAATGAAAAAGAATTTAATAAGATACGTGGAAGTTAAAATTTGGTTTAAACTTAGAATATTAAGGGAGGGTCACATAAATAGCAGCAAAGCACACTAACAAGGCAACATATAACAACAATAAATGTAATGCAAGGGTCTCAACAAACACAAGCCCAACACTGAAAAAGGTGAAAAGTCAACCCATAAAGAAAACTGACCCACAATAGAATATTAACAGCAGCATAAAAAACACCAAAACAAAAATAAATACACCAAAATGTCAGCACAAAATACACACCTATCAATAATTGCACTGGATGTAAACAGACTAAATGATCCAATAAAGAGACAGTGAGTGACATACTGGATCAAAAGATACGACCCATCTATATGTTGCTTACAAGAAACACACCTTAGACTTAAAGATAGGAACAAACTGAGAATTAAAGGATAGAATAATATATACCAAGTGTTTTAGTCAGCTGGGGTTGCTCTAATAGAAATAACACAAAGAGGATGGCTTTAGCAAAGGAATGTTTATTCTTACAGTCCAGTAAGCTACAAGTCCATATACAGGCTATCCAGTCCAGGAGAAGGCTTTCCCCTTGTTGGCTCTGCAGGAAAGTCCAGTATTGCATTAGTCTTTGTTCAGGGAGTATCTTGGCACAGGAACCTCAGGTCTGAACGATCACTCTTCTCCTAGTGCAGCTTTCTTGATGGTACGAGCTTCCCAATTCTCTGTCTGCTTCTCTTTCCTTTTATCTCTTGCAGGATGAAAAGATTAAGGGTGGGGAAAGCCATATTCCAGGGAAACTCCCTTTACGGTGGATCACGGAGGTGATCCTATAAAGGGATTTACAGTCTCACCCTAATCCTTTAACATACAGCATAGGAAATCCACAAAATGGAGGACAGTCACAAGATACTGGGAATCATGGCCCAGCCACAAATTTTTGGGGGAACAGAATTCAATCCATGACACCAAGCTAACAATATGCAAAGAAGAGCAAATGTGGGAATAGTAATCACAGATAAAATAAATTTTATTGTTAAGTTCACCATTGTGGACAAAGATGACCACTATTTGTTTCTGAAAGGTTCTATGCACAAGCAGGAATTAACAGTGTTAAATATTTCTGCATCCAATACCACATCATCTCAACACATTAGATGAACGCTGAGTACATTGAGAAATGAGATAGCTCACTATGCAAAAATAGTTGGAGACTTCAACCCTCCACTTTCAGTAATAGACTTATCATCTAGAAAAAAATCTCAGCAAAGACATAAAAGGTGTTATTGTGACAATTAACTAATTAGACCTCATTGACACATACAGAACATTTCATCAATTAACAGATAAGTACACCTTCTTCTTCACTGCACATGGAGCATTTTCTAGAATAGACCGTGTGTTAGGACATAAAGCAAATCTCATCAAAATCCAAACCACTATATTATTGCAAAGCCTCTTCTGAGACCATGAAGCCATAAAAGTAAAAAACAATATCACAAAAAAATAGATAGAAATTGGAAATCACATAACAGAACAACATCTTGCTCAAAAAGCCATGAGTTATAGAAGAAATCAAGGATGAAATGAATAAATAGACTCAAATGAGAATGAAAACACTTCCTACCAGAATCTATAGCACACAGCCAAAGTGGTACTTGGAAGTCAATGTATCTCTGTAAATACATACATCTAGGAAGAAGAAAGGACGCAAATCAAAGAATGAACCCCACAGCTTGAATAAGTAGAAAGAGAGGGGTGGGGTCAAGATGGCATACTAAAAACATGTCTTACTAAATTCCTCTGGACACCAAGACCTGAACTGATAATTAAAAGGAGGCTTCTGGACACCTAGTGAGCCCTAGGACACAGTATAGGACTGTCAGTTTGGAATACATACCACTGATCAGGAAACTTCTTCTCGTTCTCTGACACCCACAGTCATTGAATGCCAACTACCACAGACTGAAGGTAACTCACCGTTTTAACCTTTTATCCTCTGTCTTAGCTGGTGGGTGGAGCTCGGGCTTGTCTGGCACCTAAGCTCAGACATGCTGCTGGTGGGATCGGTGGGTGGAATTGCTGCCTTTTGAGAGCCTGGCTTTGGACTCTGTGTACCTCAACACCTACGACCTCTCTCTGCGAGCCTCTGTCATTCGGTAGCCTGTTCTGAGTCAGGTGGGGAGTTCATGTGGGAAGCCTTCTTGTTTGGCTGGGAGGCGGACTACCAATATGGAGGCCTCAGCTGGACTTAATTCCCAGGCTGGGAGGCAGTACCTGCCAGAGGGGAGTGTTTTTCTGGCAGAAAAGCAGTGTTTTACACAGTGTAGCCTACAGGTAGGGCCAGGCAGCAGATGACAGCCGGGCAGGAGCCTTTCTGTACTTTCAACTAATTTAGAGCATCTAGGGATGGATGTAGAGGTGCTTACTTTGCCAGCTGGGAAAAGGGACTCACACACCTGAAAGACTTACTGACTATGGAAGCTGTCAGAAACCTTTTACCTTTCAATATAAGACTGTCTGGAGAATTAACTGTGATGCATCCATACAGCATCTCTTCCAGCCTTTATTGACTCACAGTATAGAGTCAGCCAACAGCTACCCAGTGACTCTATGGGTAGGGCTGTGTCTTTGCCAAATAAGAGGTGGAGCTTGCTACTGCAGAGAATCCACTGAACCCAGTCACTAGGGTACATAGAGGTGTCTGGTGATTAGCTTCCTATTCAGACTGAGCTTTATATCCTGCTAAGGCACACAGGAGAAGCAAAACAACCTCCAGATGCCCCAAAGGCGGCAAACTTCAGATAAAAACGTAAAGAAGAATCCACCTACAGCTTAAGAAAGCCCCCAAAAGAAAGAATCAAAGAACTTTCCAGATGAAGAAGCCTTTCTGAAACTATTGGAGGTGAAGTGCAAACATTACATAGAGAGCCCTCCTAGACCTCATACAAAATGCAGCACAGTAAAATGAAAAATTAAGCAAGCTATTCAATCTGATGGAACACCAGTACTCTGAAATCCAACAGATCAAGAACAAAATCAAAGACTACCAAGTTCAATACAAAGCCAAGAACACAGAATAGAACACATGGAAAATAGACTTTCTGATTTGAAAGACAGAGCTACTAACCCCAGCATCTGTGAGGAGAAATCAGAAAAACAAAACAAGAAAAATGAAGAAGCACGAAACCAATATGATTTACTATAGCCCCCAAGAAGATAAAATACTTAGGAATCAATCTAACTAGAGAAATAACACACCTTTGCAGTAAGAACTGCAAGAAACTAGGAGACATTTACATAAATAGATAAACCTACCCTGCTTATGGATAGAAAGACTTAACATTGTGAAAATGTCTACTTTATCCAAAGCTATCTACTTATACAATGCAATCCTAATACAAATTCCAGTTACATTTTTAGTGAGATGGAGAACCAAATCACCAACTTTGTTTTGAAAGGGAAGAAACCCCACATAAGCAAAGCACTACTGATGAGAAAGAACACACTGGGAGGCCTCACACTACCCGACTTTAGAACCTATTACACTGTTGCAGTAGTCAAAACCGCCTGGTACTGGTATGAAAAGGGTCATGTAGACCAGTGGAACAGAGCTGAGACTCCAGAGATGCCACCATCCTCCTATGAACACTTAATATTCAGCAAAGGCCCTAAAATTTTATCCTGGAATAAAAACAGTCTGTTTAACAAATGGTGCCAGCAAAATTTGATATCCATCTGAAAAAAATTGAAAAAAGACTCATATCTCACACTTTACACACACAAAAAAACTAAAATTGAAAAAAAACCTACATATCAAACCTAGAATGATAATGATCATGCTAGAAAGATTAGGATCAACCTTGGAAGTTTTAATACACAACTTAGACAGACTACAATATCTGACAAAGAAAGCATGATCAACAGAAGAGAAAATAGATCAATGAAAATTACTAAGAATCAGGTACTTTTGCTCATCTGAAGGCTTTATCAAAAGAATTAAAAGACTACCTACAGGATGGTAAAAAAATTTTGGCAACTATATGTGAAATTGACATCTGATCTCCGTAATCTACAAGGTACTGCAAAATATCAACAGGAAAAGGATAAACAAACCAATTAAGCACTGGACAAACGAGATGGACAGACATGTCTCTAAAGAGGATATCCAGGCAGTCAAAAGACACATGAGGAAATATTCACGATCATTAGCTATTAGAGAAATCCAAATTAAAGTGACACTGCGATATCATCTCACCCCAACAAAGTTGGCCATGATCCAAAAAAACACAAAACAGCAAATACTGGAGAGGCTGTGGAGAAACTGGAACTCTCATACACTGCTGGTGGAATTGCAAAACAGTGCAACCTCTTTGTAAAGCAATCTGGCACTTGCTTCAAGAGCTGCAAATAGATATATAATTTGACCCAGTAATCCCACTGCTTGCAACATATCCTACAGAATCAAAGGCAGTCACATGAACAGACACATGTACACAAATATTTGTTGCAACACAGTCCAGAATTGTAAAAAGATGGAATCAACTCAGATGCCCAACAACAGATGAATGGATAAACAAACTGTGATACATGTACTCAATGGAGCATATGCAATAATAAAGAGCAGTGATGATTTTTGGAAACATTTCACAATATGGTTTTCATTCAAAGACATTATGTTGAGTGAAATTAGTCAGCAGCAAAAGTACAAAAATTGTTTGAGCCTCCTACTATAAGGACTTAAAAACAGACTCACATACAGAAGAAAAGAGTCTTTGATGGCTACAACGGAGGGGAGGCAGAGAGCTGATTATAGATTAGATAGTTGACAGAAATTTGGGTGAAATCAGTGACAGCACACATTGGAAAGAAGATAAACTTAGCTGGAGTTCAACATAAACTGAAAACTCTTCTAATCTTAACCCAATATTTCAAGGATAGAGTAGTAGGAGTGAGGTTCTGGAGACCATGCTCTCAGGAGACATCAAGGTCAGTTGGCATAGCTAGCCTATTTCTAATAAAGTCTTCTGCAGTGCATATTGGTCAGTGGCACCTTGGGTCTTAAACATTAGCAAGTTCACATCTGAGGTACACCAAATAGTCCCAAATAACCCTGAGCAGGTGATCACCAAGGACAAAAAAAGACAAGTGGGAAAAGGAGCCCAGAAGACAGATGGACACCTGTGAATGGGTGACTGTATCAACATGCGAGCAGAAGAACAAGATGGTACCTGGTCACCATCAATGACATCTGTGATAGCACACATAATGTCAATTCACAGTGACCGCAAGAGAAAGAGGCGTGTACCTCAAAAAGTCCACTATAAGATCACAACTGATGGTCTGAAGGCCTGGGAGTTCCTCTGGGAGCATGGCCCCTAGACCTGCTGCTCCTCCTGATCATAAATCATTACTGAGGTTAACTCTTTGGCCAGGAATGGATTGCACTTGGGGACGCAATATGACCATATGGTGTGTGCACTTCATGATTCTATGCATCTATAGGATACTATCCTACTGGCCTCTTACTGGAAGTGAGAGGACAGACAAGAGAGGAGGAGGCAGGAGATTGTTAAGAGAATATGCCATGCATAGAATGGAAAGGAGGAGTGTACTTTTTTCGGGCAAAAACAGAAGGAGCTGCAGATAGGCGGTCATGAAAATTTAACTGGAATTGTGTACTTGCACTCAATCAAAATAAAAAAAGTAATAATACATTTAAAAATAGAAAATTCAAGAAACAATTGCTTTTAGTGGGAAGTAATACTGGATTCATGTAGTCTTGTACAGGGATAGCATATTGAAGTGTAACTTTTTTTTTATTATGACTGAGTGAAAATGTACATTCCCATATAAATTTACATGCCCATCTATGCAGACAATCACAGATTTACAATCTTACAGTTGTTACACAAACTATAAAGTTATTTTAAAAAGTCAGCACTACATTTCAGCTACTTTCTAACTATGCTATGAAACTGTACATGTATTTGTTGTTTCTTCCATTACTTTCCTTGTTGAGTTCTTTGTGTCCTATTAATACGATGTCTCAAGATAGAACAGATTTCTCAGCACCAATATCCCTGAGAATACTGGCAGGAAACAGAAGACAGCTATTTGAGGGCCATTTAATCCGGGACAATTTACTGTAATGCATGCAAGTATAGTGAACAAACAAGAGATGCCTAGTGAACAAACAAGAGATGCCAAGTATAGTAAACAAACAAGAGATGGTGAGGGATATAGGCTCTAGGAACAGTAGAAAGTCAATACATTCCTAATCATGAAAGAGCAAGAGAAGGAGGCCATACCACCAGAACTAATTTAGAGGTAGACATACTGGCAAAAGCTCACTTAAGGGTAGCCAAATCCAATATGTCTAGAGCACTGCTAAACCCAGGCTAGTATACCATCTGGCAAATAAATAACCTAATTCTGCTCTCTCTCTGTTCTTCCATTGTTCTGCCATTATTTCTCTTTGATCAAATCCATTTAGAATCCAGAAGAGGACCCATTTGATGAAGTCCATAATAGTTCCTCTAAGACTTGCAGTAGGGCATAAAAGGGCAGGAAGATTAACTAGACATTTGCTAGTCCACCATCATTTCTTGTGATGCACAGGCATCCACAGAAGGCTAATAGAGAACAGGAAAGCTTTGTGTATTGTTAAATACTCATACATAAGTATATATGAGTTCATGAATTATTTGTTCCCATCAAGTCGTTTACTTTTCAGAAAAAGGAGACTTTATGTAAAGTACCAGTTGCCTGAAAGGAAAAAAAAAAAGTACTCCATCTATATTAATTCTTAAGTAAGATATCAGAGAGGAGAGTGAATCTGCTTCCTGTTAACCTGTAATCACATTTCGTCATATGCTGGTATTGTTCTCGTCACTGACTACTATTAAGGAACCAACTGCAATACACTGGAGTAGTAGCCTATACTTCAGTTATGTTTTGAAACTTTAAACATATGATGAGCTACTTTTCCTGTAATATTTTAATGACTGCAGTTAGAAAATAGCTTGAACACTTCCCATCATTCCAACTTGGCCTTTCAGTGCTTGTTCGTGGATGAAAATTTGTATTGCTTAGTACACCACTAAAATTGAAAAAAATAGTTCCCATGTAGTGGATTCAAATTCACTGAGAAGTCACTGTTCATTATGTTTATTGTTAAAAATAGCATTAAGACATTGAAAGACTGCACACAAAGACATTGTTGACAAACTCTCCAGCAGTAAAATAAGAATTTTGCTATTTGTATCAAATTTCCTTTTTTTTTCATTCCAGGGTCACTACACCAAAAAAACTGACTGACATTCAAGCCTTTTAGGAGCTAACATGTGATGAAGGACCATGGTACTGAAGAGAGACATCCAAGCTACACTGAAAAGCACAGGTGAAAAATAAGTTTTCAGGAATCGATGGAACACCCATTGAGAGGTTTCAACAAATGGATGCAATTCTAGAAGTGTCCTCTCTTTTAGGCCAAGAAATTTGGTCAACTGACTGGAAGAGATCCATAGTTGTGACATGTGATCAAACAGGATGTAGAAAGTATTGAACAATATTAATGATACCAAACACAAGTAAAATTTTACTGAAAATAATTTAAAAATAGTTACAGCAATACATCAACATAGAACTGCCAGAAATTCAAGCCAGATTCAGAAAAGTACTTGAAATGAAGGATGCCATTGCTGATATTCAATGGCCTTAGCTGAGAATACCAGAAAGATACGTACTTGAATTTTATTGACTATGCAAAGGCACTGGGCTGTGTAAATCATAACAAGTTATGGATAACATTGTGACAAGTGGAAATTGCAGAACATGTATTTGTGCTTATGCAAAAACTTTACATAGATGAAGAGACAGTCATTCCAACAGAACAAGAAGATACCTAGTGGCTTAAAACCAGGAAAGGGGTATGCCAAGGTAAATTATTTTCACAGTTTATTCAATCTGTATGCTGACTAGGTAATTTGATTAAGTAAACTATATGTGGAAACCCTGGTGGCATAGGTGATTCAGTGCTACATCTGCTAACCAAAAGGCCACCAGTTCATATTCACTAAGTGCTCCTTGGAAACTCTATGGGACAGTTCTACTCTAACCTCTATGGTCACTGTGAGTAGGAATGAGCTCAGCGACAGTGGGTTTTGTTTTTAAACTATATGAAGAAAAATATGGTGTCAGAATTGGAGGAATACATTAGAAATGATACCTTGGTTCCATATCCTGTTCTGAACCTGGCTTGAATTTATGACAACTCCTTCTCAATATACTGTTTCAGTTACTATTGCATGATCTTGAGCAAAATTTTACTTGCATGTGATATTAATGATACTGTTCAGTAATTTCCACATTCAGTTGGATCACCTTTCTTGGGAATAGGCATAAATATGGATCTCTTCCAGTTGGTTGGCTAGGTAGCCATCCTCTAAATTTCCTGGCACAGGTGAATGAGCACTTCTGGTGCTGCATCTGTTTGTTGAAATATCTCAACTAATATTCCATCAATGCCTGGAAGGCTAATGCCTTCAATGCAGTTTTGACTTCTTCCTTCAGTACCATTGGTTCCTGATCATATGCTGCCTCTTCAAATGGCTGAACATCAAACAGTTCTTTATGATATGATATAATGACTTTGTGTATTCTTTCCTTATTTCCTTCTTCTTTTGATGCCCCCTGAGTCATTTAGTATTTTCCCTAAAGAGGCTTTCATGATCACCCCATCTTGAGGCTTGTGTTTCTCTTCAGTTCTTTCAGCTTGAGAAACACAGAATGTGTTCTTTCCTTTTGGTTTTCTATTTCCAGCTCTTTGCACATGTTGTTATGATCCTTTATTTTGTCTTCTTGAGCTGCCCTTTGAAATCTTCTTTTAAATTCTTTTACTTTGTCATTCCTTCCTTTTTCTTTAGTTAACATCTATGATAAAAGCTAAAATCCCAGTTGAGACCAACATGTTTCACTGATACAGTCACTCATCTCACAAATACATATTAAATATTCATTATGTGCCAAGAGTTATTCTAGGTTTCAAGATATAGAACTGGACACAAACAACAGAAAAATCCATGAAGCCTCTATTTCACAGGGAAAAGAAAATAATAAATGCAATACATATACAAAAAATATTCTAGATTGTGGTCACTGATACACAAGAAAATACAAAAGACAAAAACAACAATTTTACTTAATAAAGCATAAAATCTGGTCTCAGTACAGAATTCATAAGCATCAAATCCTTCACCTGTTCTCCCCCAAACTACCAATATACCAAATAATTTATTGATAGGAATTGAAATGAATCATCTTAAATGTTAGTGGTCCTTGTTGCTAATAATAAGGAAAGCTTTTACAAATAGTTATTCTGAGGATGTGTTTCAGTTTCTTTTAAGGAAATTAAAAATTTTAATTAGTTTCTAGGCCACTATGAATGGGAACCCAAATTTTCTTATTATACTTACTATGTTGTAGAAATGTGTCCATTGAAAAATTAGTAGACTTAACTGCTGTTTTTTTTTCTCTAGCGAACTTTCATTATCTCTCGACATACTGTTTTACAAAAATGGAAGAGCAGTAGCATCAACAAAAACACTCAAAGTGTCGTGGTTTCTTTCAAACATTCAATGAAATATGTTTTGTAAGTTCTAAACAATTTTCTTTTAAGAGAATGAAACCATAACTTGTTTTGTGTTTCTGTTTTAACACCCTAGATTTAGTCCCATTAATAAAGCTCTCTGAGAAAGAAAAATGTTAAAGATTTTCTGGCATTTAGAAGATGTACTTAGAACATGTATAAATGAGGTTCTCTGCAGCAGAACCTTCTGATTGCTAAAATAAAAATAGGAATCAGGAAGGCCAACCCTTTTGTTTTATACTTTTTAAATTTTGTGATAGTGGTGATTACATTTTTTTCTTTATTCTTCAATTTGGAGTTTGGAGTTGCGAGTGTATGTTATCACATTATCAAACTTTCAGTACCAGATTTGTAGTTAATCATGAATAGTACCTCATATACTAGTACACCACAGCTACGAATAATTACAAGTGCATGTAGTGAGGACAAAGCCTCTCTGACTTCTTCCCTAGCCCTATTCCTGTTTAGAGTCCGTATTTGCTCCATAGGCTGTTGTTGCTGCCTACACATCATCACAGGTCTATTGAACGTACATAAAAAATAGATGTATTAAGGTAGAGAAAAGGCACTTCATATTCCCATTAGTCTTATTATGTTCTGAACTACCTAATTTAATAGGTATGAAATTGTAGACACATCAACTCTGCTGGAGAAACTCAGTGGAAGAAGTCACTTGGCACAAGGTGTTTAAGGAGAAAGGCGATAAGTATTACAGGACACAAGACAAAGGCAAAGCACAGCTTTAGCCACACTCTCTGTTCTTACAGAGGAAGGTATTCACCCTGGGCATAGAGTTTAATTGCTGCAAACAGCTCAAAAGGCAGCACTTTCTTCCTCATTGTAGGTCAATTAGCTTATTAGCATGGTAGAAATTATTAGCAACTAGGCCTGTCCCCAGGAGAGTATCTGTGATGCTATTCACAGACCATTAACAGCAGAGTTCACCCATGACCAGCAGAGGATGTGAAGAAATGCTCTCTCCTTGGAAACAACCATCAGTGGACAAATGCTAATCTCCTCCAACATATTTCTAATATATTCCTGTAACTGTTACAGATTTTTATGGAATCATATAATAAACCTAATCTAGTCATAAAAAAGCATGCTACTAGAGTTTTAGAGTGAAACTGTTGTGTAATTCTAATGATATAGATCAATGATTCAACCTTATGGGCTTATTTTTTCCTTCTACTTTGTAAAGTGAAAACACTAAATAAAATAAAAACCAAACCTGTTGCCATAGAGTTCAGTCCAACTTATAGCAACCTTATAGGGCAGAATAGAACTGCCCTATAGCATTTCCAAAGAGCACCTGGTGGATGTGAACAGCTGACCTTTTGGTTAGCAGCTGTAGTGTGTAACCTCTACACCAATCAGGGTTTACTACATAGATGCATTCAATGAATGTGAGTAATTCTGGGAATAATTTTTCTTTTAATACAGAAATTTCTATTAAAAAAGATGAGCCTGAACACCAACAGTGAAAGACTAAATAAAAGGTCAAAACGAAGCAAATTTAGTCTCATAAGAAATGGTAATAAACACTTAATATCTAGATTGTACCACATTAGCTTATGAAAAATATTTTTCCCATTTTTTTTGCATCATCTTTTGATGCTTCTTGCAGTAAATGTAGTATGTGTTTGTTCAGGGTAGAAAATTTGTGTCCTATGTTATCACATGAACATTCAGGGTAGAAATGTATTCAGAAAAAATCTTGTCTCTTTGTTGACTACAAACAAAGAAAAAAAAAAGTATAATGATAGGTAAGTGGAAAGAAAGCAGAAGGAGGGAGAAATATTCAGAGTTCACATCTGACAATTACAGAGCTAGAATTCACTTCTAGAGATCAGCTGGTGATTGCCCTGCCTTAGACAGGTAAATAAACATGCTACTTCACAAAGAACTTTTTTTTCACAGCTGCATTGCTCTGAGGAGTCATTGTCATTCACAGAGCTGACTTTGACTCACTTAGTATATAAAATAGCCAATTCAGCCATGCTGTCCTTTCTCTTTACATATTGTTAGACATTCTTAAACTATGTTTTTTAGGGCACTATGTCATCAATTGGTTTTGTAGTGACAGGAATATCTCCATTCCAACAACTAATGAGGTATGGAATTCTCAAAGTTGAAAGCAGATTCAGATGAAGGACACCAAAAAATAAAATTGCAGTGTTTGTTATACCAGCTTTATCTTTTATAAATAGCTGAAAATTGACTCTGATTGTAGTTAGGTTTCAATATGTTCTTGGTTTATACTAATCCATTTTCTCAAATTGCTATTACCTATCAGCTTTAAAAAAATGAAAATCTTAACCTCAGTCTGATGACAGAGCACTGTTGTAATAAAGTGATAGGTGTAGATGATTTTCTTCATCTGGAATTGCAAGATTAAAATCATAGATATAGCAAATTATTTGTAATTATAAAGCACATCTAGGGGCATGAAAAGTTTTATGTCATGAGGTGGACATAGAAGACAATTAGAAGACAATGAGACCACAGAAAACAGAGGAGACTTGTGTCTAAACAGTGCCAGGCAAGACTGCTGTGATAAATCATATCTTCTTTGAGCTTTCATCAATACCTTACTGACAACACAGTCGAAATTTATGCACAGACACGCTGATAACATAAGTGAGTTTTTATAGACGATGAATGTCATCAATTGAAAGCTGTCTTATATACATATGTATCAGGTAACTATGTATTTGAAATAAATATTGTAGGTAGTCAATTAAGCTTTCAGATACAAACAACAGAGGGACATTTTGTTGTTCTAAAAATTCTCTGATGTGGCTAATCAGGTGAAAAATAAAGTCAGTCATCATCCAAACCAACCCTCTTCATTACAGAGTAAAATCTAAAAGGAGATGGAAAAAAAATGAAAACAGAAGTTGTTTTGCATAAAAAAGTAACTGTAACCATATTTGGAAGCTATGTAAATTAGGTCTTTTGTAGGTCAGTAGTCTTTAAAAAAGGGTGTGGTCAACATGTTTTTTTTACTGAAGCTACTGTTCCTAAAACAGGAAATGGAAAGTGAGAGTGATCTGAACTTATGCTGTGAATATGTGAACTCCATATTATCTCTTCAGAGACTATTTGAGATATCAGAAATGAAACTCTTATACAATTCTTTGTTTTCAAATATGAAATGTAATCCAATATTATTTTAATGGTAATTATTATTCAAGTCAACATTTTTATTTTTTAATTTGTGTGTCCAATATTGCCAAGAGGTATTCAAAGGAAAAAAGAAAAAAGAAAATTAAAACCTACAGTAATGTGTTTCAGTCCTGGGATGTTTACAGTAAATTAAAAAAAAAAAAAAAAAAAGAGGAGTCATCACAAAATAGTTCATTGTTAGACCTGGCAAAACTCTTAGTAAGTAGTTGTAAGGAATACAAAGGAGCCACTATAAAAACTGGAAAACAAAACTTCATGTAAAGTTGCAGGCAGTCATTCAAAATAATATCGAATTCTATATTCACTTTAATGACAGATATACAAAGACTGATAAACTTGACTAAAGAGAAATGAAGATTTTAGAGAAGAATATCTATAATCTCAAAAATTTGACTTACTATTACATAGAAGTTAGAGGTACACTATGCTATTTCCCTTGACATTAATGTCTTTAATGTTCTAGAATCATCTTACACCACCCCTACTCAAATATACCTCTCTGGAGAGATCATTAATACTCCAGGCAGAAGAAGCGACTGTTATCCACTGATTGCTTTGCTTTATAGTGCTTGTATACATTTCTTACCACTAAATTCGATAATAAATTACCTATCTAAAGGAATCATAAATCCTTTATTTTACCCACTTGGCATTTCTCAGTTCTCTGAAGCTATACTTAACTTGACCAGTAGAACTAATTCGCTGACTATCCAATATTTTGTCATAGAATAAACAGAAGTGATAATTGCATCATGGGGTGGTTGGGTTAATTCACACCCAATATACTAAGGGGTCAGTGTCATACGTGCACCTTTACACTATAGATTAAAATATAGTGTAGAATAAGAAAGTGTTTTTTGACTCATTCCTATCTCCTTAGCATTACATTTTGATAATCAATCTAAAGACACATTACTTTTTTAAAAAATACAATACCATAACTATTTCCCAGTTTTTAAGCCTACTACCATTTTATTCCAATTCTACCACAAGAATGAATTGTTAAATTAAGCTCTAGGCAAACCATAGAGCACTGATGTCTTGAAAAATCTCCTTATCTTTGGTGGGTTGTCAGCAGGGACCCCAAAAATCTATGGAAAGATTTATTAGGCTGTTTTGTAACACCTCCTCACAATTGTTCAACATTTGCAATGTCTAGACTTCGTAAAGAAATGCTGTTGTCATTGCAGTTAAGTGCTGCATGTGCTAATCTGAAGACTGGAAATTCAAATCCACCGGATGCTCCCTGAAACTCTGTGGAGCAATTCTACTCTGTCCTTAGTGTCACTACAAGTTGGAATGGACTTGATGGTCATTTTTTTTTTTTGGTTTATACTTTGTACAGTAGTTTGCACATTCTGTAGCCATTATGAGTATCTGAAACAAATGAGCCATGAAAAATGAAACAGCCCTCTCAAAACATAAAATAGAAAGTTCCTGAAGTTAGGTGTCAATGGTGGTACCATTTATACAGATTGATCCTGTGAACACAGAGGTAAAACAAAAAGAGCCAAATGTAGTCAAGAGATAATTGCAAAGAACTTAAATATGCACTAAACTGGAGCAATCCACTGAGAAAGTAGGGGTCACATTGAGAATGTCAAAGCCAAATTCTCAAATCAGGACTAATAAGCAACACTACTGAGATTAGAGCAAGAAATTACACATGGAATGTAGAAGTACGAAAGTTAAAAAATTAACATGAAAAACAGTGGCATGTTTCAGGTGAATTTATTTCATGCAAAGCATAATGTGTGTTACCACATTAAAGGTATTAATGCCAAAATATGAAATAGTAAATCTTAAAAGAGGCCTCTCTGTCTTACGTTAAGTGCCGGTCTTGCTCTGTTTCTAATTCTGAAAAATTACCCATCACTGCTTCCATCAAAACGAGCTAGGCTCGCACAGGTGGGGTTGAAATCACTGAGATGGATCATTTTCAAGTTAGTAAATAAGAATAATATGAGCAATGGAGAGAGCAGTACACATAAAAGTGAGGGTGCTAACACCATTTCTACACAGTGATAGGTGCAACAGCATCTTCGGGAAAGAGAAAAGTATATGCAGACCTTGTCACTCTTGTTCATTTCTGGAGTGAAGAGTACTAAAATCATATGTTGATCCAGGATCATTGTGATTCAATGAAGACAAATATGAGAAAAGCTATGGTAGAGAGAACCCCGGAAGGTAATTTTCAAAGACATATCTTTCAAATACAGTTGACCATTTTTGAAACATACCTTTCTTCATACTCCAAATGCATACACTAATGAAATTACAGGAGAATTTGTTTGAAAAATGGACACTGATCCTAGGATCAGCTACTCAGAGCCAGCCCACAACCACAGGAAAGTCTAAATTTTAGCCATGACAGAATACTAGAGGCACAGAGAGTACGTGCTCAACTGCTAAGCGGAAGGTTGGCGGTTTGAACACACCAGTCACTCTACAGGAGAAAGAAAGTACTTGCATAAAGATTACAGACTTAGAAACCCTATGAACAGGGTTTCTACTACAAGGTTGCTATGAGTTTGAACTGATTCATTAGCAAAAGGTTTGTTTCTTTTGGTTTGGGTTTGGTGAGGTAAGAATCCTTCTGTGAAGTTTCTCCACATACCAAGGTGCCAGACTGTTAAGCTCCAATGCTGAAGTCATATGTCATTAAGAGGGAAAGAAAGTCATCTAGACCTAATAAATTACATGGTACCAAATAAATAAGTAAATAAATAAAAGCATTTTCATCCACCTAAATCACAGTTATGCAAAGAAATTGAGTTTACAGCGTTATCTGGCCAAGATTCAGAATCACAGAGAAGAGATTTTAAGATCTAAGGGCTATAGAGTGGAACCTATTCTACCAGAATGAGTACCTAAGAGTACATTCTGTTGGAAAAAGTTAATATACAAACACTACATCTCTGACAAGAAGCATTAATGGACACTGTAGGGTGACTGGTGGCATAGTGGTTAAGTGCTATGACCGCTAACCAAAAGGTAAAAAGTTTGAATCTGCCAGGTGCTCCTTGGAAACTCTATGCAGCAGTGCTACTCTGCCCTATGGGTCACTATGGGCTGGGACCAACTTAACGGCTGTGGTTTTTGTTTGTTTTTTTTTTTAAAGATTAAGAGCTCAGCTGCTAACCAATAGGCTAACAGTTTGAGTCTACTATCTGCTCCTTGGAAACTCTATTGGGCAATTCTACTCTGTCCTATAAGGTCACGATGACTCAGAATCAACTTGATAGCATTGGGTAAGTTCTAGTAATCACCCTACAGAGACACTGATGTCCCAGTGGGCCAATATCTTGTTTTATCCGCAAGTATTCCGTGGTTTAGAAATTTACTGCCATTTAGTTGATCCTGACTCCTAGTGACCTCACTGGGTTTCCAAAGCTGTATATCTTTACAGAAGACTACTGCCAAATCTTTCTCTCATGGAGAGTCACAAGTGGTTTTCAGCCATCAATCTTTTGGTTAGCAATCAATCACTTTATCCACCACACCACCAAGCTCCCCAAAAACCATTGCCATCAAGGTGGTCCCCAGTGATGGTGATCCTACAGTGTAGAACAGAACTACCCCACAGAGTTTCTAAGGAACGCCTGGTGGATTTGAACTGCAGATCATTTCGTTAGTAGCTGCAGCACTTAACTACCATACTACCAGGGTTTTTATTGCTCCACCAGGGCTCCCTTAATATGTTCTTAGGTGCTGGCGCCATGGAGTCAGTCCCAACTCATGGCAGCACTACAGGGCAAAGCAGAATGACCCAATAAGTTTTCCAAGTACTGACTGGTAGATCTGAACTGCCAACTTTTTGGATCACAGCAGAGCTCTCTACCACACACTACCAAGGCTTATGCTTTAATATACTTCATATTATTCATTCAGTCATAACTTTATAAGAAAACATGCCAGTTGATTCATGAAGGTCTCTTTCAGTATCTATATACTATCCGATCATCTTCCTCTAATTCTAGTGTTTTCTTCTCCTTCTTCACTTCCTTTTGATTCTTCTCCCGCCCTTAGAGTCTTCTACTCTTCTTCTGTTTTCCCTTTTTTTTTGTCTTCTTTCTTTATAAGTAATTAGCACATTCTAAAGTTCATCAACATGGTAGCCAATTGGGCCAAACCTCTCGTAATATTTACTTTTTTGTTGTTTACAGTCTAAAAGTTGGCAAACTGTGAAATGAAAGGGGAGAGGGGGGTAAATAGGGCCCACTGTCTGGTTTTATAAATAAAATTGTGTAGTACCAATGCCACATCTATATTTCAACATATTGTCTATGGTTGCTTTTGTGCTGTAGTAGAGATGAGTCGTTATAACAGACATCTATGATCCTCTAAGCCAAAATATTTACTATCAGAACTTTTACAAATGAATTTTGCCGAACTGCAGTTAATTCTGGAAAAGCATAACCAGTATTTTCTTACACAGTTTTTTCTTTCATGTGCTTATTAAATTGGGGGGAAAAAAGGTCTAGAGTCTACTATATTCCATCAGGAATACAAAAGTTGAATGAGCATAGATTTATTCACCAAGTGATAAGTCTCAGCTGAAAACTGCTGAACTAGAGACAAGTTGACCACTATTTGCAAGGTTACCGACAGAGGTGCTACTTGAATGTGATCAACACTACTGAAAATTCGTACCTTAAGGTTGATGTGAGTATGTGGATTTCTACAACTTACTTTATTTCTTTTTTACTTCTAAACAGTTTTAACAAACTTTGCTGACTTCATCAGTCACATACAACATAAGATTTTGAAACACGTCTGGTCACTTAAGTAGGTGTGTTTTCTTTTAGATTCACAATAGAAAGAAACCTAACAACTGCATCTATTGCTTCATGAGCCCATTCTCCTTATAAGCGCACACTACTCGTGAGCTTCCAGACTATACACTGCGGATGGCAATGCAACAGCCCCAGGCATCACAGGGAATTCACTTAGTTAGAATTCAAGAATCCTGCTATTTCATTTTAACAGGAAGAGCCCATCTTTCAGCTTTCACTAACAGTTTGGATTCAAATACTTTCAGTAATTTAGGCTGTCCGAAGAACACGATTCTTGGCTTTCTGTACGCAGAAGTAATTGAAGTGAAAAGCTCACAAGTTTACTAGGGTTTCCCACTTATCTCCTTCCAAAGACGAAACAGAGACAAGCAGGCAGTGTCTTGATTTGCACCCTTTCTTACTGCCAGTAGCTATAACTTTGTTCATTGATTTGTGACTTCAGACAATCATAAGTGCTTTCCTGGGTTATGTTATTACATCAAGCAGTTTAGAGCCCCAGTAAGTAGAGTGTTGTTCATTGACTCCAAGTGCATGGCTATGACTACCAAGAAACGTTAAGTTCCTGTCAAAGTTTGCTCCATTTCTTACCTATTATAGGGCAAAGATGCAGGAATGTAAGGTATAGATTTAATTTGATTAAAATTTTAAGCGATGAAGAAAAGCACTCAATAAATACATTCTACTTTTTTACGTTTGTTGTATAAACAATTTATAATGATTCATGGCCATTTCTGAAGCAGTTGATTACTGAATTTTATGTTATTTTGACCACCGCATTTTTTTCTCTTATGTGCAATATTCTATTTTCGCTTTGGACTCAGAGGGTCATAGTACTGTGGCATTTGGGAAACATGTGTGCTCATTTTCTGCTATGAAACCAAGTACTACCAAGTTAAGAGAATATAAAGAGTGTGATAGTCCCTGAGTGATTGCCTAGAATGATCAGTAACTGCCAACAGAGTTCATCTGCTTTTATAAGCCATGAAGAGATTATTAAATTATTATGTTTGTATATAGGTCTAATTTGGTGAGAATAAGGCCTTTCTACATTTACCTGACTATACAGTGTCACTCTGATAACTACATGTCTTGAGTCTGTGTTTTATTTTACTCTTTAGTACACAGCAGGTGTTCGAGAATAATTGTGTGTGTCCTAGATGTCAAAAATGTGGCTGATCTTTTCAAATTGCAAGGTATATTATATGAAAACTCTCCACTACTGCTGGTGAAGCTAAGACTGAGTGAATATGTTTTAGATTTACATATTGAAAGGAAGTAAACTACAAAGATTTTATGGTAATTATTTTATTTTATCATTTCAGTTAAATGTTGCTGATTTACTCCAGGTTTATAAATGTATCATCAAGAACTCATATTTATGGATTCACATAACTAGTTTAATGGCATATGTTGTATGGCTACATGATTTGTAAAATGTTTTCCTTTGTCTCATTCATTTCGTTTGAATCTCCACACATGTTGGAGTCTGTATAGAGAATATGCTACAGTTATTCTTGTCCTATCAATGAGAAAACAAAGCTTTAGTCACATTAAGGTGATCAAGTCTACACAGTAGCATTGAAAAGAAAAACTGTATAAAGTGTATTAGAACTATTTTATAAGCTGTACATAGTACTAAAAGACAGAGCTTGAGCTGTAATCTAGCTTCTGGATACAGCGTTCTCTACTACAAAGTTTTACGTCAATATTCCATGTGATCATAGAGCCAGTAGACCTGAAACCTTTCTGCTAGCCGTTTTAACTATGCATAAATCATATTCTTTGATGAGTTTTAACAATATGTCCAGATATTAAAGTTAATGATGTTCAACCAAATACTATACTTGAAGAAGTTTACCCTAAATGCATAGAAATTTCACCCTTTTCTGAATTCTCTCTTGCCCTCTCACTTTCTTTTTCCACTAAAATAATTAAAATTTAGACACCTCAATTTCAGGGAGTTCTGTGACTTGTCATTGAATCCAAGATGAATTTTCTACTTAATGTACTCCATAACATCTTCACTGTAGTCTTTCATTATTGGAAAACAGCAATTCAGTTCTGACTCACAGCTACCCTATGTACAACAGAACAAAACACTGCCTGGTTCTGTACCACATACACAATCATTTTTATGCTTAAGCCCATCATTGCAGCCACTGTGTCAATCCATCTCATCAAGGGTCTTCTGTGTTTTCACTGACCCTCTACTCTACCAGCACAATGTCCTTCTCCAGAGACTGATCCCTGTTCACAACATGTCCAGAGAATGTAAGAAGCAGTCTTTCCATCCTTGCTTTCAAGGAGCACTCTGGTTATACTTCATCCAGAATAGATCTGTTTGTTCTTTCGGTGGTCCGTGGTACATGCAATAAATTAGTGTATTTTTAATCAGACTTTCCCTAATTTCATCCTCTTCTGAATTCTCTATCGGCCCCTCACTTTTTTTTCCATTAAAATAATTAAAGTTTAGACTCCTCAGTTTCCGGGGGTTCTGTGGCTTGTCATTGAATCCAAGATGAATTTTCTAATTAGTATATGCACAATATCTTCACTGTAGTACTTCATTATTGAAAAATGACACTACTGACAGTGATTACACATCTTTATTCCATCTCAAACTACATTGCAGACATCCTTGAAAGAACACCTAGTACAACAATGTTTGCTCTTTTCTCAATCATCAGACATTGGCAAATACTTTACATGTCATCAAATATTTTACTGAATAATGTGTATCTTCTCTTTAAAAATGGACATATTAGTTACCAAATTATAGTAAAATTGTAAAAACTACAGAGAAGTAACAAGCTACCAGATGCTGGTTATGCAGAGAAATGATAATTTGAGAAACTATACGTTATCTCTGATCAACAAAAGATGTGCCAATCAAAACTTTGTATTTGATACATCCTATAGTAACTCTGATAAGGAAACTGGCTAGAAATTCTAAGAAATCTCTATGTTAATGCAGACAGCGTATTTAATGAATAGCTTCAGGCCATGATCCAAGTTCAAAATTACCCAAAAGTGTAGCTGAAGCTATACATTCAATACACTGTTTGCATAATGTAGGCAATGAATAATTCTCAGTCATGGTTAAATCACAATAATATGATATTTTCATTACATCAATTAATAGATAATGTTGTATTCACTATTTGCATATTATTAATATATTAATAACTAATATACTACTGTATTAGATATTATATTTTAGTGTAATTCTTTTCTACATATCAAATCCATTAATAATTCATCAATTTTCAAATGGCCAGCAACTAAGGCAAATTGCACCTCCCTTTAAAAACAGCATTTTAAAACAAGTTCATCTAAGTACTACCCTTAGTAAAAGGACCCTGAATGGTACAAAAGGTTTACACTCATCTACCAACCAAAAAGTTGGTCATTCCCAGTGACTCAGTAGCTCTGACTCAAGAAAAAGCACGGAAATGTGATTCTCTAAAGATGAGAGCCAAGGCTACCTTATGGAGCTTGGTTCTTCTCTGTAACACATGAGGTCACTATGAGTCAGGGACTAACTCAATGGCCGATTACAACAATAGCAGCAACCCATGGAATTTCTTTATAATGTTTCCAAAAGAGACTTCCATGTAAAATTATATGCTGTATGGATAATGTTCTGTCTATGTTACCTAAAATAAAGTACTAATGTACCCAAACTAGAGAGCTATTTCATCCAATTTAGACCTTGATATAATAGTTCTTTGGCATCTGGAAATAATGGCAACACAATAAAAGAAATCATTTAATGACTTTTCTGAGAATAAGGTTGCATAAGGTTATACAGGGTTGACTATGTCAGGAAATGTCAGAACAATTAATTCATATTCCCTGCTCTAGGGTTTATAACTTTAATTATCAGAGGATGAACACATACATAGCACACATTAAGTAACAATTAAAGTGATAAATAAAGCACACTCAATATAATTATCAAATAATTGCACTTGTACAGGAGGCAACATGACAACCAGGAGCTGGGAAAGCAAAGAATGTCTAGAGTAGAGTTGTGAACCTAGGGTATAATTTCAAAGCATGAATAGAGAAGAACAAGAGTGAATAAGGCATATGGATGCAAACATGCATTTGTCAAGAGCAAGTGGGTAGAGAATACTGGGAGGAGCACAATAGGATTGCCATTGGAAATCATGCATACCTGTTGTTTGCCAGTAAGCACTCTTCTTTGGTAAAAATAATGTTATTTTTTTCATAAATTGTCTCTCATGAGCTTTGTATAGAATGGACTCTATTATTTTTTATAACAGTCAGTCTTAATTGGCTAAAGCAATAAGTCTGTTTCAAGTATGGCCACAACAACTGACTTACAAGCAAGTACACGACACATGCTGATCCAACAAAGTGAGTGCTTGGATGTTTTCTGGGAATGATTAGACTCAGTTTTGTTTTCCCATAAAGACATCAAAGATATAAGAGGTGTTGCTGCTGGCAAGGGTCTTGAGACACGAATAACCTTTTTTATTTAACCAGAAAATTAATAAACCAGAAGATCAAATAATAAGCTAGAGATCAATGTTGGTGGTGATTACTGAATCCTTCATCAAACTACCTAAACCAGATACGAGTCAGTGCTTTCCAGTTGTACAAGTCAATAAACTTTTCTTTTTATTATAAGCAAGTTTTAGTTGGATTACTTAAAACAATAATAATCTTAGTATGTAACAATAGGATTTATTTTAAGAAAATAAGTTGAGACTAACCTTGTAAAATCAGAATGTTTGAAGAAGTTATTCTAAACTAAATAATGGCCAAGTATTGAAAATTATGAGTGAAATACAAAATTAAAGTTGTGTATCGCGATTTATTTAGCAGACTTTTTCAATGTTTATTAAATAATAAATACATTAGGTACTAAGATAAAATTATCCAGATATGAAATTATGAGAAATTGGGAAAGAGTGTGTGGGAAAAGGAAACTTACTATATGATACAATTTGAAAATGTAGTACAAAATACAGAGACCTGACAATTTAACCAATTAAAATATTTTATGTTTGTCTTTTAAGGAGAAGCGTAATCCTAAAATCAGATATATCACATATCTGTGGCAAAGACAGTCTATCAGAAGACATTTCTGTTTCAATGATTGGTATTTCCGAACCAGAAGCATAGATAGGGTAACAAGCACTGAAGGGCAATCTCTGAATTTCAACTATCCCCCAATTCCGTGACCCAGGAATAATCTGTGAATTGTGTCACCCTCTAATTTCAAGAAGACTAGACATTGGTAGCAGCTACATATTAGCAGGAACAATTTTCTTCCCCTTATCCGGCCACCTTAGCGGATCCGACTCGACGGCACTTGGCTGGCTTGGCTAGTCAAGCATGTTTTATAATTTGTGGTGCCTCAGAATGTCTCACTGTGACTCACGTGGTGTCCCCTTAGACTTGCGCTGGGGCCAAACTCACCTTCTGCTCCATCTCCACGTCCCTGCCCCCCATGCACCTCTGACTCTGAAAGGTTTCACTACTATAAAGCTAGAACTGCCACTGGACTTTGTATGCAGAGGAAAAGAAAGATTACAAAATGTCTACTTGATACGTTCTTATACATGCATGAATGTGGTCTAAGACGAATGATTAAAAAAGATTGTAAATACAGAGCTTAGTTACTGAAATACAATCAATAGCAGATAATTTTGTAAAATCTTAAAATCACAGAATTTGAAAGATTCTTTAAGCTACAGATCAGAAAACAACTTTTATCTACAATACCCTGTCTTTCCCTTATTTCCTTTTTATTTCTCTCTGTTATTGTTGTTATGGGTGGTGATGATGTTGGTGGTTTTCATCTTTACACTTTTGTTAGATAATGAAAACATGAAGGACAGCTCTCTAGTGATCTCTTCTTTGATGACACCAGATATAAAGAAGTCAGATGGAAAGAAAAAAAAAAAAAATAACAGGAGATGATGGCAAAAAAGAGTAAGCAAGAAAATCATGCCTTGGCACAGAGAAGGCTAATGCTTTCTTTAGAGTCTAAGGTTAAAATGAGAAATTATAGTTGCATAACTTTGAGATATTGGGGCTGCAGAAGTTTATAAGCTATATTGTATTACATTAATGCATGTAATATAGCATAAAATTATAATGTGTGTTTACAATGAAATAGGTCATCCCTACAGAAAAGAGAAAAAAGTGAACATAAATACAGAATTGTTTAATATGTACATCTTTTAGCAATACATTTGTCCCTAAATAAATAGATAGATGAATAAATATACAGAATAGTCACATAGAGTTAGTCAATACACATGAAAAGTTTATCAAAATACATGCACATCAGCATTGCATGCAGTGAGTGCTGAGAAAATAGAATTGTAGTTAAGGAGAAACAGTACAGGTACTGGATCCAGAAAATAGTTTCTTGGGTCAACATGTCACAACCCTATATTGCAAAAGAAGGCCCTGGTTTGAGTGTTGGCTTTCTGGGCTTCTTGTAATTACTAGTTTGAGAGGTTTGCATCAGCAATATAATAAGTGTTTTCTCATCTCTGTATGAAGTGATTGAATTATATGATTACTGAAATCAATTTAACAATAGTAATCTTCCTTCCATGTATCTACCTACTTACCTATTTTTCCAAAAGTCTATCATTGTAATTGTAGTCCTCAACTCAAACATTCCTGTATACCTAGAACCTAAGTGTCACACTTTGGTTTACCCAGAAAGCTGAGACTGTGTTGGAGTGTGATGCTGTTGGGGTCAATACCCACAGGTAGAAGTGAGGGTAGTGGAGCTAGGCTGAGTACAGATGAGAGAGCACCTCCACTGTCCTCAAGAGAGGCTGAAGCTGGGATAGGTCTTTAAATTCTAAGTTGGAATAAAGGGACTCTTGTCTATAAGTCACTGGATATAGGATGCAGAAGCAAGAGACCTGTCTTTGAGAAAAGTCCTCTCCACCTGATGTGATTCCTCAAGGGGATTAATAGTTGAGGGACTGTTAGAGGAGAACATTTTCAGCACCTTGGATAAGGTCTTCAGTCCTGAAGTAGAAATCTGCATGACACAGTACTGTGTCACAGCACATTCTGGAGAAATCCAGTTATCGCTCTGAATAGTCAGAGTGTGAGCTGGAATAAATGAGCCCTGATGGTGCAGTGGTTGAAGCACTAGGTTGCTAAATAAAATGTGGGTGATCCAAACCCATCGTTGCTCTGAGGGACAAAGATGTGGCAGCTGAATGTGATAGTTGGCTTTCATAAAGATTTACAGCGTTGTAATCCAAAAGGGGCAGTTCTACTCTGTGCTGAAGGGTAGCTGTACATCAGAACTGACTCAGTGGCAGTGGGGTTGGAGCAAGCAATAAATGACATGTCCACAATCCACTAAATAAAGTACACAAATTCACTAGTAGAGTACAGTGTGATGTTGATTTCCATTTTAAAATTGGTTATAGTACAAATTCCTGAGAATTTTTAAAGCCTATGTATCAGAATTCTCCAACATCCTTCTAAAAGACTGTTCTTTTTCCTTTGAGGTAGAAGTTTTCAGCCCTATCAGCCCAACACAATCTTTTCATTAAAAAAATAATAATAATTTTAATGCCTTTTTTATTATTCTGAAATGAAATTCATAGATAATATAGTCTATCTGTAAATATAATTTCAAAAAATCAATATAATACTATAACTGCAATATAAAGGAGAAATAAGAAGAAAGTCATTTATAATAAAATAACATGTATTTCAATATGTAAATAGTCAGTCATGACAAAATTAGAAAATAAGATGAAGCAGTGTTTACTTTCAGTATAAAATGACAACTACAAATATAGCCTTGTAAGAGTACTTTGTGTTTTAAAACAAAATACCACTAGAGGAGTTGGGTACCAATGTTATATTACAGAGCTTGAGGACAATTTTAAGCACATTTATGAACAAAACAATTTAAAGTCTTTCTACTCGGTATTTGCTTTCATCAGAAATTTGTTCCATGTTAAAACTTGGAAAAAATTAGTACGCAACTCTAGTCAACTCTTGTTTGACTTTCTTTCCTTCAGATCATTTACATATCATTATGTTGTTATTGGTGGTGATGGCTCTGGGTTTCACCTTTACACTTTTGTTAGATACCAGACATTAAAAGCACGTGGGAACAGTGGATACCACTTCCTTGCATAGAAATAGTCTCACTGTGCATGCTTTGCCACCTTTCTAAATGTCAGTAGTTTAAGATCACTGGGGTAAACAAAAATTCCCCACCCAATGCTTCCATAGGAGCCATGATGGTACAGTGGTTAAGAGTTTGTTAGCAAATGACTGGCAGTTTCAATCTATCAAATTCTCCTTAGTAACTCTATGGAGCAATTCTACTCCATCCATAGTGTTGTTATACATTGGAATTAACTTGATAGCAATGGGTTTAGCTTTTTGATTGATGTATCTCTAATGCCTTCTAAGAACTAATATGACCTCAGTTAAGCATTGCTCTAGAGTGTCTACTCAACCCTGTAAAGCATGAAGGAATTGCTGAACTATGGATCTTTTCTGGCTTAAAGAAAAAACAGAAAAACCAAACACACTACCATTAAGTCAGTTCCATCTCTTAGTGGACACAAAGGGTTTCCAAGGCTGCAAATGTCTCCAGAAGCAGACTCCTACGTCTTTTTCTCATGGAACAGCTTTTGGTTTTGAAACATCAACCTTTTGGTTAGCAGTCAATTGGTTTGTGCATCAGTCACAGGGCTCTTTCACCCAAGATGCTGTATCCTTTTTATCTGTCTTTTTCTAAAAGAACTGGAGGCACTTTTGAGCAGCTACGCTATCTTTAAGGTATTTACAAGACATACACTTTTCTGAGTTTCTTCTCATTAGGTACGAAATAAAAATAACTAAATTGCTTGAATTCTTTGTGTTGACATGGATGCTGCTCATGTAGGCTAGGGACCTGGGTTTAAATTCCTACTATTCTGTTTAGCAATTTTTATAGTAAGGTTACTGTGTGGTACAAATGATTTGTACTTGATTAGTAATTTAATGTTGTCTCTTTGAACACACACAGCAGCACTGTGAAAGCAAGGCCTGACAATCTGTTTCTATAAAGATTACAGCCAAGAAAATTCTAAGATGCCTTCACTGGCCTGAGTCTAGAAGAAGTTAATGAAATTACAATATAGGGACATGAACACAGTGCAGAAAGTATGCGGAACAAAATTAAAAAATAAAAAATGAAAACTAACTTGCTGGTCTGACAGAGACTGGAGAAACCTCCAAGACTGCTCCCCTGGAAACCCTAATAATTTAGAACTTTTGATTCCAGAAACCTACCCTTCAGTCAGATTCCAAAACCAAACCAAACCCCACTGCCATTGAGTCGTGTCAGTCAAAGATTACATGGGCCTGTAAAACAGTAGCACGTATGGGGAACATGCTTGTTAGTTTAGTTAAGAATGTGAGATTCACTAGGCAGCACTTGCCCAAAAGCAAAGATGAGAAGGTAGGAAATTGGAAGAAGGGACAAAGGAAACTTGAGGTAGAAAGTGAAAGGGACAGAGTGATGACATAGCACAGGGTTTGTGACCAATGTCACAAAATAATTTATGTATAAGTTTTTGAATGAGAGGATAATTTTCAATGTAAAGTTTTCCTCAAAACACAATAAAATTGAAAGGAAGAAGGGGGAAAGAAAACGAAAGCGAGCACTTTGGAGCAGTATTATTACTCTGCAACACACGGAGTTATTATTAGAATTGGCTATAGGGTGAATATATTTTTTTTTTTTTTTCCTTTTTGAGAGGAGAGGTATCTTCATAATAAAGAGCGCTGGTTGCACAGTGGTTATATGCTGGGTTGTTAACCCAAAAGTCAGCAGCCTCATGGGAACAAGATACAGCAGTTGCTTCTGTAAAGATTTCAAATACAAAAAGGAAAGAAACAAAAAGTTACGTAGAGTCCGTTCTGACTCAGAAACCATATAGGACACAGGAGAACTGTCACATCACGTTTCCAGGGAGTTCCTGGTTCATTCAAACTGCCAACCCTTTGGTTAACAGCCATAGTACTTAACCACTGTGCCCCCAGATTTGCCCTGTAATGTTTTTGAAATCTCGTGGAGCAGATGTACTCTGTCCTGTAGGGTAGATATGAGTAGGAAACAACTTGACATCAATGGATTTTATTTTTTGATTTCTTTGGGTAAGTACATCAACAAAATGATTCTCAGTGAAGATCTTCTGATATTTTACTTTAATATGTTACCAATTAATAGTCATAATGATAGTTAAAGTATGAAAAACCCCAGATATTACTCCATAGAATGGGCAATCCATAATTACTAATGATAAAATTTTAAACTACAAAATGAAAGAGAGAATTACAAATGATACAGGTAGCTGGAGATATATTTAAAGCAAGAGAGTTGTTACGTGCCAGAGCCAAGTGCCGTCGAGTCAGATCCGACTCTCTCAAGAGAGTTGTTACATAGGAAACCATATAATTTATCATTCTACGTGGCAAGGTTTAGAAAGAAAGGTGATGCCAAACAGCAGTCCTGACAGAAGATGGCCCCACAGAGGTGAGAAATTATGGACGTCTTCATCTGACTAAATTGATGGGTATCGTTAAAGTAAAGTTGAGATATTTGTGTGTTTTTTTCTTTCTTTTTTAAATTATTTAAATAATCAGATTTGTTTTCTTTATATTTTTTATTACTTTTAGTCATTTGTACCACGGTTGTATTTTGTGCCATGTTATGTTCTTTCCATCTAAAATGTAACTTGAAAAATTTGAGTTTAAATTGATTTGACTGAACTGTTGGCGTATTTTTTACCTTTGTATATGTAACATATACATGTTATAGCATATAACATGTCTATATAACATATAACATAGTAACCATCACCCTAAAATATTTTAGGTATTCATTTTTTTGGCTCTCAAATGTTTAGTTCATTCATTCTTTTCTCTAAATAATATATTGTTAGTATCACAGGTTGTTTAAATAGATGCTACAGTCATACATTATTATAAACAGAAGATCATAAGTGTTAGAGTCCAAAAGAATTAAATTAAACCCCCTTCCCCTCTGTTTTCTTATTACCTGTACAATGTTGGTCAGTTGTTTATCAATAAGTTGACTTTTCTGGAAACGGGAATCACACTTATTAAATTCTACTTTATGCCAAGCCAAGTGCCGTCAAGTTGGATCCGACTCATGGTGACTTTTACAAGACTGTTTAAAAGTTTAAGAAGGTATCTCTTTTTAGATGATTTCTTAAACATCATAATGTGTTTTATTCACTGTATCTACAACTTTTAAGGGTACAGACATTTAACAAATAATTGAAATATAAGATTAAAATTACCCTTTCACACCACACACACTTGCTTAATCATTGCTTCTTACCCAGTAAATTCAGCTGACATTTCTACACCAACAATCCAAAATATTTATCTTCAGCAAGCTTTTCCTACTACTAAATTCCATTGTAATTATTCCCAACTCTACATTTCACAGTTCCATCTGGATATTACCTTGTCACCTCAGATTAAACATCTGGAAACAATGGTTGTATAGTGGTTAAGTGTTACAGCTGCTAACCAACATGTCAGCAGATTGAATCCACTAGACAGCGCCTTGGAAACTACACTCAACAGTTCTACCATGTCCTTTAGGTTCACAGTGAGTGGAAATCAACTACAGGGCAAGGAGTTTTAAACAAGACTCACTTTGTTCTCTCAAATTTTACACTTATCTTGCATTCCAATGCCCAGTGAATGGTGTCATAACATCTTCTGTTGCCAAAGTAATAAACTAGGAAATGATCTTTCTTTTTCCACCCTCAACATTATGGTTCTACAATCATTTGGTAAACAAGGCTAGCTGATTTGTATTTCTTTAAAAATATTTTTTTTCGGTACTCTTAAAAATCACCTCTAATCATTTTGCATACAGTGAAATGCTTTTTTGTGCACTCCAGACTAGTAAACGACCTTTTCTTCCCAATTATATATCCATTACTCCATTGTCCTCAAAGAGATCAAATGGTAATACACAGTGTCTGCATGTCTCTTTCCTGATTTATTTATTCCATACCTTCAGTGTATTTTTGAACTTTCTGTGACAGATTTATACTTTGATCTTCAGCTCTCCTTTGCCATCATAATTCTAAATTCTGCCATCTATTCTGAACAAGTTCTGTTGTGAGATGTTTGTTTTCTTCTGATTATAAATACATTTCCTCCTAACTCTAGCCCCCAATCCTCTTTAATTTAATTTATCTCCTACAGCCTCAACTGCTGAGGTACCATTTCCATGCAACTGTCAGGAAAAAAAAAAATTCACTTGAATTTAAATTTCAGAAAAACTGTAAATAACATTTTAGTATAAGTATATCTCATGCAATATGTGAAATGTTTACCCCACAACCCCCATTTTTTTTTAATTGCTCATCTTGTGTTTCTATTTGTTAAATAATTCTCCTATGTACGCAAGTATTTTTGGAGAGCTCTTATAAATTCATTTTCATGCCCAATAATGAAAAGCATATGTAACACGTCACCTATTGGATTGTGCTGAATATATGTAAATATGTTTGCCTCCCAGTAAACTATCTGGAAGAAGGACTCTAAATTGTAAAATTCCTGTAGGTCTAGTTTTAGCTTCCTAAGTGAAGGAGAAACTTTAGTCTGAATAATTTTGATTGAATTATAAATACAGCTTTACTACTCTGCACTGATACTTCAATTTTCTTCCTGATAGTATTTCAGATTTTACCTCATGTGGTCTTTATTCCTTTCCTTATAACCACACTGAAGTTGTGTCACTGAAAACATTCAGGATTTTTTTTTTTTTAAACATGTCTTCAAGTTTTTAAAATATATTATAAACATTTTTTTCTGGACTTTTTTAGTGACTGCAGAATGCAAATACAAATGTCAAACATATAGGCAATTTACATACAAATGAGTGCTCTGTACTGTATTAATAAAGCTTCTTGGGTGTAAATAAAATATTGTGGGAAAATACAGTTAAAGGAAAGAGTTGAGCTGTGAAAATCTGAAGACATAACAAAATGGGTTTTCAAACAATATTTACAGGTGGCAGCTCTAAACTAACACAGTTGGATATTTTGCCGCCAAATAATGTTTGACTTGATTGACTTCTGGTGAGTGTAGCCTCAGAGTAAGTATAAAATAATTTATAGCAGGAAAACTTTTGAAAATTCATAGAATTGGAGTTCAATAAAAAGACTTCTAACAATTGAAAATTGGCTACATGCTCTGACTTTTGCCATAGTGTATTGTGGATGAATGTGTGCCTCTGGTTTACTTGTATTTTATTACTTATTTTATTTTTTTATGACTTTTCTTATTTTTATTAATTACAATAAAAGAAAAAAATTTCTAACATCTATCACTTAATTCATCTATGATAAACCCTCAGCCCCCAACCACCCATGTAGCCAACACAGTCATTTTCTTCTATGGATAATTCTCTTGTTGAGTCTGTATAACAAGGGTCTCATACAAACTTTGTGCTGTTGAGCCTGATAGATTTCACTCAGCATGATCTCTTCCAAATGAGAACATGTTATGAGATTGCCATGGGTTGAATTGTGTCCCCCCCAAAAATATGTGTAGCCACGTGGCTGGGATGTGATTCCCAGTATCTTGGGACTGTCTTCCATTCTGTGGTTTCCCTAAATTGTATGTTAAAGGATGAGGATGTGGCTGTAAATTCCTGCATAGGATTACTTCCTTGCTCTGCTGTGGGGGAGTTTCCCTGGGGTATGGCTTGCCCCACCCTTAATGCTTTCAGCCTGTAAGAGATAAAAGGAAAGAGAAACAAAGAGGGTCTGGAGCCTTGTTACCATCAAGAGAGCAGCACCGGGAGAAGAGCGCCTCCTTTAGACCTGAGGTTCCTGCACCAAGTCGCTCCCTGGACAAAGACTGATGCGGTGCCAGACTTTCCTCCAGAGCTGACAGGGGGGGCCTTCCCCTGGAGTGGTCACCGAGTGTGGACTTGCAGCCTACCGGACTGCGTAATTAACCTGAATATGGACTTGCAACCTACCAGACTGTGTAAGAATAAACCTTCCTTCGTTAAAGCCATCCACTCTGTGGTATTTCTGTTAGAGCAGCTCTAGCTGACTAAAACAGAGATATTTTTAAAACGGTCATTGTTTTTTATCGTAGCGTAGTGTTCCATTGAGTATATGTTCCATAATTTGCTTATCCATTCATCTGTTTATTTGCATCTGGGTTGATTCTGCCTTTTAGCTATTGTGGACTACGCTGCAACAAACATTCGCATACATTTGTCAGTTCACGTGACAATGTTTGTTTCTGAAAGATAAATTCTGAGCAGTGGAATTACAGGATCAAATGGTCTATCTATCTCCAGCTATTTAAGAAAGCGCCAGACTGTTTTCCAAAGAGATCACACCGTTTTGCAATCCCACCAGCAGTGTAGAAGAGTTCCAATTTCTCCACATCCTCTACAGCATTTGCTGTTTTGCGTTTTTTGGATCATGGCCAGCTTTGTTGGGGTGAGATGATATCTCATTGTAGTTTTGATTTGAATTTCTTTAATAGCTAATGGTTGTGAGCAATTCTGCACGTGTTGTTCAGCTGCCTGAATATTCTCTTTAGAGAAATGTCTCCCCGTCTCCTTCACCCATTGCTTAATTGGATTACTTATCCTTTTCTTGTTGATATTTTGTAATACCTTACAGATTATGGAGATAAGATGTTGGTCTGACAGAGCTACCAAATATTTTTTCACATTCTATAGAGGGTCTTTTAATTCTTTTGATGAAGTCTTCAGAAGAACAAAAGTGTTTGATTCTCAGTAATTCCCATTTATCTATTTTCTCTTCTGTTGAATATGCTTTGTCAGATTTTGAAGTCTGTCTACATTGTGTATTAAAACTTCCTTTGTTGATCTTATTTTATCTTTAATATTGGCTTGGCTTGGCTTGTTGATCTTATTTTATCTTGAATAACCTTTATCAGTTTAGATTTTATATTTAGGTCTTTTATCCAATTTGAGTTGGTTTTTGTACAAGGTGTGAGATATGTGTCTTGTCACTTGGCTTGCTTGGCTTCAAGTTTTTGCAGACGGATATCCAATTTTGCCAGCACCATTTGTTAAAGAGATTGTTCTCACCCCAGGTTAAAATCTTGGGGCCTTTGTCAAGTATCAACTGTTCATTGAAGGATGATGGCATCTTTGGGGTCTCTACTCTGTTCCATTGGCTATATGTCTCTTTTTGTACCAGTACCAGGCTGTTTTGACAACCGAGGCAGTGTAATAAGTTCTAAAGTCAGGTAGTGAGGGGCCTCCCAGTGTGTTCTTCCTCTTCAGTAGTGCTTTGCTTGCGCGAAGTTTCTTCCCTTTCCAAACAAAGACGATTTGTTTCTCCATATCATTAAAAAATCTCACTGGAATTTGTATAGGGATTGCATCATATAGGATTGCTTTGGGCAAAAGAGACATTTTCACAATGTTGAGTCTTCCTATCCATGAGCAGGACAGATTACTCCCTTTATGCTAAGTCTCTTAGTTTCTTGTAGTAAGGTCTTGTAATTCTCTTTGTAAAGATCTCTTATTTTTCTAGTTAGATTTATTCCTAGGTATTTTATCTTCTTGGGGGCTACAGTAAATAGAATTGACTTGGTGATTTCTTCTTTAATGATCTAATAGTTGGTATAAAGGAATCCTACTGATTTACTTATGTTTATCTTGTATCCTGATACTTTGCTGAACTCCTCTGTCAGTTCCAATAGTCTACTTATGGATTCCTTTGAATTCTCTGTATAAACAATCATATCATCTGCAAAGAGGCATATTTTTACTTCTTCATCACCAGTACGGATGCCCTTTATTCCTTTCTCTTGTCTAATTGCTCTGGCAAGAACTTCAGCACAATGTTCAATAGAAGTGGTGAAAGTGGGCATCCTTGTTTAGTTCCAGTTCTCAAAGGGATTCTTTCAGTGTTTCACCATTAAGGAGGATGAAGACAGTTGGCTTTTCATAAATGCTACTGATTGCATTGAGGAATTACCCCTCTATTCCTATATTTCTGAGAGTTTTAAGCATGAATTGGTGTTGAAATTTATCAAATTTTTCTGCATCAATTGATAAAATCAGGTGATTCTTATCTTTTGTGTTATTAATATGGTTGATTACATTAATTGTTTTTCTGATGTTGAACCAGACTTGCATCTGTGGAATGAAACCAACTTGGTCATGATGAATGATTTTTTTTTAATATGCTGTTGAATTCTATTGGCTAGAACTCTGTTGAAGATTTTTGCATTTAGGTTCATGAGTGATATTATTCTGTAATTTTCTTGTTTTGTGGGATCTTTCCCTGGCTTTGGTATCAGGGTTATACTGGCTTTATAGAATGAATTTGGGAGTATTCCATCTCTTTCTATGGTATGAAATAGCCTCAACAGTATTGGAGTTAACTCTGCTCTAAAAGTTTGGTAGAGTTCTCTCGTGAAGCCATCTGGGCCAAGACTATTTTTGGTTGGTAGATTTTTGATGACTTTTTCAATCTCTTCTTTTGTGATAGATTTATTAAGTTGATCTACTTCTTCTTGTGATAATTTTGGTGAGTCATATGAATCTAGAAATTTGTACATTTTCCCTAGGTTTTCAAACATGTTAGAGTATAGCTTTTCATAGTATTCTCTTATGATATTTTTTATTTCAGCAGGATCTGTTGTACCATCTTCCATCTCATTTCTTAATCAGAGTATTTATATCTTTTGCTGTTTTCTTCTTGTAAGCTTAGTCAGTGGTTTATCAATTTTGTTGATCTTTTCAAAGAACCAGCTTTTGGTTTCTTTAATTTTTTTCAATTGCTTTTCTGTTCTCTAATTCATTTAATTCTGCTCTAGTCCTTATAATCTGTTTTCTTCTGGTACCTGAGAGGTTCTTCTGTTGCTCTCTTTCTACTTGTTCAAGCTGTAAGGTTAATTCTGTAATTTAGGCCCTTTCTTCTTTCCAGATGTGTACAGTTCTAGAGATAAACTGACCTCTGAGCACTGCTTTTGCTGCATTCCAAAAATTCTGGTAGGATGTATTTTCATTCTTACTTGAATTCATAAAGTTATTTACTTCATCCTTAATTTCTTCTATAATCCAAGGGTTTTGAGCAAAGTGTTGTCCAGTTTCCATATGTTTGAATTTCTATTTATGAATTTTCTGTTACTGATTTCAACTTTTATAGCTCTGTGATCCAAGAAGATACTTTGCAATAAATCAGTGGTTTGGGTTTTGTAGAGAATTGCTTTATGACCTAACACATGATCTATTCTGGAGAATGTTCCATGTTCATTGGAGAAGAAGGTATACTTGTTTTCTGATGGATGAAAAGATCTGCATATGTTGGTAAGGTCAAGTTGGTTGATTATTGCAATAAGATCTCCTGCATCTTTAACTGAGCTTTTTTCTGGATGATCTATCTATAACTCAAAGGGGAGTGTTGAAGTCTGTAACTATTATTTTGGAATGATCTATCTCATTTTTCAGTGTTGCCAGTGTTTGTTCAATGTATTTAGGTGCTGTGGTATCGAATGCATAAATATTTAACATTGTTAAGTCCTACTTGAGTACTGAAACTTTCAGCAATAAATAGTGGCCAGCCTTGTCCACAATAGTGGATTTTAGACTAAAATCTATTTGATCTGAGTTAGTATTGCCACACCTGCTCTTCTTTGTGTATTGTTAGTTTGATATATATTATTCCAACCTTTAATTTTCAGTTTGTTCATATTTTTAAGTCTAAGGTGTGTTTCTTGTAAGCAACATATACATGGGTTGTGTCTTTTGATACAGGATGTCACTCACTGTCTCTTTACTGGAACGTTCAGTCCATTTACAGTCAATGTAATTATTCGTAGGTATGTGCTTAGTGCCATCATTTTGATGCAATTACTTTTATGTTGATGTTTCCTATACTGTTCGTAATGTTCTGTTCCGGGCACTCTTCTTTATGGGCTGTTGTTTCAGTGTTGCTTTTGTGTTGTTTGAGACTTCTCCATTGCATTTCTTATTTTGATACAATCTATTGTTAAACTGCGTATGGCTACATGTATTATCTCCTTTAACAGACTAAGATTAAACCCAATTTTAAATACTTCATAAGTCCGAAACTTCCTCTGCATCTAAAACATCTATAACAACTGTAATGTATCCCTTTTTAATGTGATTGTTTTATAGTTGTCTTGATATGATCACAGATTCCCTTGTTATAATACTGTAGCTTTCATGAAGTTTTGTGACTTCCTTAACTGATTAGAATTTTGGATGAAGTGTCCTGAATTGTCACCTAAAATATACATTTAAGGAAGAGCTTCTTTCAATATTTCATGTAATTTTGGTTTAGTTTTATGAAGTCTCTAAATTTCTGTTTATCCTCAAAAGTCTTAATTTCAACATTATATTTGACAGACAATTTTGCAGGATAAATAATTCTAGGTTGGAAGTTTTTCTCATTCAGGGCTTCGAATGGGTCTGCCCATTCTTTATTAGCCAGCATTGTTTCTGCAGAAAAGTGAGACGAAAGCCTACAGGATTTCCTTTGGAGTGTTAGTTTTGTTTGAGCCTTGTTGCCTTCAAAAGCATTTGTTTATGTTTTACCTTATTAAGCTTGATTATCATATGTCTTGGCATCTTTCTTTTTGGGTTTAGCTCTTGCAGTGTTCGATAAACACCTTGGATAGCTAGGTTCTCTTTGCTCATAATCTCAGGAAAGTTTTCTGTCAGCATCTCTACAGCAATACCCTTTATATTGTCATTAATCCCCCTTGTTCTGGAACTCCAATTAAACATAATTATTCCTCTTCATGGAATCCCACATGTTTCTTAATGCTTCTTCATTTTTCTTATTTCTTTTCTCTAATTTCACCTCAGAAATGCTGGTGTTAGTTACTCTGTCTTCTAGGTCACTGAGTCTAACTTCCATCTGTTCAATCCTACTTTTTGGCTTTGGACAGAATTATCTAATTCTGTAATTTTGTTATTGATCTGATGTATTTCAGATCATTGATGTTCCGTCAGCTCAAATAGCTTACTAAATTTTTCATTTTGTTTAATCTCTAGGAGGGCTCTATATATAAATCTTTTGTATTCAACCTCTGATAAATTCAGAAAGGCTTCTTCATCTGGGAGATTTTTTGAATTTTTTGAATCTTTATTTAGGGAATTTTCTGGAGCATTTGAAGGCTGCTTCTTTAAATGATTAATTCTGGTTTGCTGCCTGCATGCCATCTAGACACTGATTTCTCTGGTATTGGATCTAAGAGAATTGTTGGTCACCAGCTGTCTCTAATACTCTAGTGATTTGCCCCAGGTGGACTCTTAAGGGTGGAAGACTCTGCTTATTGGGTGGGAAAGAAGCTGCCCAGCTTATGAAGAGACTGGGGGCTGTCAGCCAACCATCCAATGTGAGTCAGAGAAGAATGGGAGGACAAGATGCCAGGCGTCTCAACAGGCATGCCTCTAGGCAAATACAAAGGCCTCTCAGCCCTAAAGATAAACTACACTTCTATGCAGGAAGCTGTCCAGGTGCTGAACTGGGTGCTGGGAGCTGTTCAATGCACTGACCTGAACAGGCCGTCAGACTCCACCTGCCATCTGATAATGAAAGTATTACTGGCTGTTCGCTGAAGCTGCAGTTCTCCGATACCATGAAACAGAAGAAAGAGAGGTCAGACAGCCAGTGGATCATTTTTGAGTGGGGAAGGTTAGTGTGATACTGGTGCCTAGTCAAATATGCTAGATCCTAGGGATCCCCAAATGTTCAGAGCTCCATACAAATATCACCCAGGTCTTACTTCTCAGAGGGAAATGAGTGGATGTGTGTGTCTACTCTGCTGTCTTTTAATGGTCTCTTTTTTTATTCTGGGTAAAATATACTAAAGTCTCTGTTTTCAGATCACCATGAATCCGACTTGACAGCACTTGGCTGGCTGGCATATGTGACTAAACACACATACATATATGTGTGTCTTAATATATAGGCAATATATTATATTATTAAAAATTGCTGTAGAGTTGATTCCTAACTCATAGAGACTTATAGAACAGAGCAGAACTGCCCTATAGGATTTCCAAGAAAAGGATTTAAATTGCCAACCTTTAAGGTTAATAGGCAAGCTCTTCAGCACTCCACCACCAGGGTTCCACATACTATACGAGGATGGACAACTAAGTTCATGAACTGACCCTAGAAAGAACGCTACATACATCGTTGCTGAATATCACTATGATCACTTTCAGAGTACTCCCCTGGGAAGTTATACACTGGCACCAGTATCTAGTCCACCCTTCTAAACAATTTTGGAATTCCTTTCCTGAAATGACCAACAGAGTTGTCATCCTATTACTCTCTATGTCTGAAATGTGATCAAAATGTCTTCCTGTCAGTAGTTATTTTATCTTCAGGTAAAGAAAAAAGTCATTGGGGGCCAGATCAGGTGAATAGGCATGGTCTTCCAATACAGTTATTTGTTTACTGACTAAAAACTCTTTCACTGACAACTATACAATTAAGTTTGTGAACTTGCCATAGTGCCAACTTGTTCAATGCCATTCTATAAAGAGCTCCAAAGTTGTTTTGAAGGGTAGACTAGGTGCTGGCATCAGTGCATAGCTTCCCAAAGGGAATACTTCAAAGGTGACTGTAGTGATATTTATTAATCAGGTATGTAGCACTTCGAACAATTAAGTTTGTGGACTTAATTGTTGGACCTTTTTTGTGTGCATATCATATATATGCATATATATATATATATATATATATATATACACAGACACAGACGTGTGTGTGTGTAGGAAGATAAAAACTGTTCCCATCAAGTCAATTTTCACTCTTGAGACATCCTATAGGAAAGATTAGAACTGCCTATAGGATTTCAGAGACATAGCTGATGATTTCTAACTGCTGACCTCTACCAGGTTTCACTATATCATACAAGAGCATACCAAGAAAAAAACCCAAAATACAAACTCACTGCCGCTGAGTCAATTTGAATTCACAGCAACCATAGAAGACAGAGTAAAACTGCCCCATAGAGTTTGCAAGGAGAGTCTGGCAGATCTGTACTGCCAACTTTGGGGTTAGCAGATGTAGCACTGAACCACTATGCCACCAAGGTTTCTATGTAGGAATATATGTTCATGTGATTAAAAAAACCTTAAAACTAATGATTTTAAATACTTTTCACTTCCTTGATTCTTAGCATAGTTTGTACTAGTTTAGATAGACTGTAGTTAAATAACTTTCAGTACAATAAGTGAGGTTTATGAATGAATAATTCAATAACAGTATGAAAGCACATATTTTAGTTTCTTCTGTAGTTAAGAGTTTTGTTGAAATCTGTGAATTTGATATTTTTTCTCCTTTCCCCATGGTTCTTCTTGAAAAACATTTAAATCTTGATACAGCAGTATTTTAGGTAAAATAATATGATCCATTATTTTTTGAAGTGTGATGACTGTGATGACTTTGAAGAAAATAGTATACTCATGTGATCCACATCTCTATCAAGATACTGAATATTTCAATCACTCCTAAAGGTTTACTCACTTCTCTTGCTAGTAAGTGTCTCTTCATTGGTATACCTGCTCTGATTTCTGTCATCATGTGTTATTTCTGCCTGTTTTAAAACTACATGATGAAATCTTACAGTATTTACTATTGTGCGTCTTTCATTGAGCATGTTTTAGCATTCCTTCTTTTTATGCTTTTTATCAATAATTTGTTATTATTGACAAACCTATTCCATTGAATCAATATACTCTACTTCAGTCATCCATTCTCCTGATGTTTTTATACATACAGCTGAGCTAACATTTATGTGTGCATGTGTTTGTGGGCATGTGATTTGATTTCCACTGGGTCAAGATCTAGAAGTGACAGTTTTTTTTTTTAGTGTTACTTTTAAATGAGTTAGCATCGAACTTTATAAGAAACTTAAATTAGTATACCAATATTATTTTACCAGTAAGTATTCCATTTTCACCTCCTACTTCCCAACACTTTGTGTTATCAGTCTTTTAAATGTTAGACATTGGAAAGTGTATTCCTTATATTTTTGAGTATTGTATCGCTGGTAACTATGACATTCAGAAAATGTTAATGGATTTATTAGCCTCTTGATATACTCCTTTGTAAATTGTCTATTCAGAGCATTTGCCCATATTTTATGATACTTTCCATTTTTATTACTGAATTACAGTATTTTTTTCCTGTCTTCATAATTAAAAATATATTTATATATTTGTCAGATCTATGCATGCTGAATAACTTTTCAAAGCCTGGCTTCACTAATCATTTTCTGTCTCCTGATAAATGTTTAAGTTCATAAAATTTACTGTATCTCTTTTTTCAGGACTGTGTTTTCTGTATAGTCTAAGAAGTGTTTGCTATCCCAAGATCGGTATATTTTCCTAAGATTTCTTCTAAGACATTTAAAATTACAGCCTTATTCCAACCTCAGTTTTTGTGTTTGGTGTGAGGTAGTGGACTTTTCCTAATTTATATACCCAGTAATTTTAGCTCCGTATATTGAGTAGGAAGCCCTACTTGCATAGTGATTAAGCATTCTGCTGCTAATCAAAATGTTGGCAGTTTGAATCTACCAGCCACTCCTTGGAAACTCTATGATGCAATTCTACTCTGTACTACAGGGTCGCTATGAGTTGGAATTGACTCTATGGCTTTATTTTTAAATAATGAGTAGGTTTGCCTTTATCTCAGTGGATTCCTTTGGAATACTTGTTTAAGATCAATAAACCCAAACCAAAAAAAAACACAAGCCTACTGCTGTCGAGTCAATGCCGACTCATAGTGACCGTACAGGACAGAGTAGAACTGTTCCATAGACTTTCCAAGGAGTGCCTGAGGATTTGAACAACCGATCTTGTGGTTAGCAGCCTTAGCACTTAGACGCTGCACTGCCAGGGTTTTCTTAAGAGCAATAGATGTTACACATTTGGTTACATTTCCAGACTTAATGTTCTATTCTGTTTCATGATTTTTTTTCTTCTAATGCCGATAACCTACGGTCTTCACTACTGTGTGCTTGATTTTGATTGTTGATGTTATGAGTTGGTTTCAATTCATAGCAACCTTATAAAAGAAGAGCTGTTGCCTGGTCCTCTGCCGTCTCCACAATTGCTGTGTTTCAGCCTATTGTTGCATTCACTGTGTTAAACCAGTGAGAGGTTCCCTCTTATTTTGCTGAAACCTCTACCTTACCAAGCATGATGTCTTTCTCCAGGGACTGGTACCTTCTAAGGACTTGTCCAAAGTAAGCAGGACCAAGTCTCTCCGTTCTCACTTCTAAGGGATATTCTGGTTGCAATTCCTCCAAAACTGATTTTCTCACTCTTTGCGTACTCTGTCGTATATTTAACATCATTTGCTAGTATCAGAATTCAAATGTGTCAATTCTTCATCTTACTTTTTCATTCTCCAGTTTTCACACACACGAGACAATTGAAAATATTTGGGTTTTATAGTGTAAGTCCACCACAATGATTCTCTTTCAAAACACTTTGGGTGTGTTTTCTGTTTACAAATATATTATTTATAAATTAAATAAATTTTAGTATATGCTTGTCATTTTCTACAAAATTCCTGTTTAGAACCTGATTAAGTTTACATTAAGTCCCTAAAGGAAGCTTAAAAAGGGATTTTTCTAAAATAACATTGCATCTTCCAATTAATTGCCAGAACATGTCTTTCATTTATTTGTCATTTGTATTTTTCAATATTTTAATTAAATTATTCTCATATACCCTGTTTTGAATATATCTTTCATTAAAATAACTCTCATACCAATATAAATTATATTTTAAATGATGTTTAAAGTATTTACTGCTAGTGTATACAAATATGATTTACTTTTACATATTAACATCATGTCTTCTAATATTGTCAAATTCAGTTGTTATAGAAGAAATTTCTTAAAACTGTAGTGTCATTAGAAATTTGAAATACAAAATTTCATTGTCTGTAGATTGTTCTACATCTTTCCAATGTTTATACCTTTTTCTTTTTATTCCATTTGCTACAAAGTCAGGTATACTGAATAAAAGTAGTAAGAATAGGCATCCATACTTCTTCCCAAATTCATTTTTCGCATCCAAATGTAATATTAGTGGTAGGTTTAATTAAGTTTTTATCGGATTAAGGGAGGTTCCTTCTATTTTTAGTTTGATGACAGTCTACACTGTAAATTGGCATTGAACTTTGCCAAGCACTTCTGTTGCATCTATCTTGATGATCATATGATTTTTATCTTAATTTCTGTTACATAATTAAATCATTTTTATTTACTTATTTATTTTTCAATGTTAAAGAGAACATGAATGTTTCGATAAACAGGTTTGTCATGATTATCATTTTTATGTAATGTCTTGTTTTATTTGTGAGCATTTCACTAGTGATTTTTAAATTGTGATCGTGAGAAATAACAAATAGTAATTTCCTTTTCTTCTAATGTGCTCCCGTGCTTACAGTGGTCTCGTCATAAAACAAGTAGAAATTTGTTTTGCTTTTTCATTATTTCTTGAGGGATTGCTGTGAGATAGATAAAAGTTATCTTTTCAGTGTTTGCAAAAAACAATGCTAAAACTTTATAGTCCTAGATCTTTAGGAAGATTAATAATTAAAAATTGAGTATTTAAAATACACCTACAGGGCTATTTATATTTTCTATTTATCATTTTTTCAGTCTTTGTGACTTGTCTCTTGAAAGGAATTTGACAACTTCATCTATATTCTGAAGTTTATTAATGTTTTTTTCATAAAGTTCTTTATTATCCTTTTAATGTTTGTGCATGTACATTACCTTTTCCTCTTTCTTTCCTGATACTGGTGAATTATCTTTTCTTTCTTATTCTTCTTTGCCTCATCTGTCAAGTTTTTTTGTCTTTTTCATGAATTAACTTTAACATCACCGAGTTTTTTTGCACTATTTTACTGTTTTCTATGGTTTTGTCTCAGCTTTTTTCCTTAGTATATCCATTTCTTCTACTTTCTTGAGTTTTGAGCTTCTCTTCTTTTATCACCTTAAAGTAGAAGCTTGATTCACAAATGCCTTGATCATACTTTTTGTTTAATTTTCAGTTATGAGCGTTTAAAGTTACAATTCCTTTTTCTGAGCATGCTCTAGTTAAATCTTAGAAAGTTTGATATATTTTTAATTCATTCAATTAAGCTTTGACTAAAGTTCATTGACATGTCTCCTTTGATTCATGAAATAATTAGAGTCATGCTACCAATAATTTGGAAATTGTCTCTATTTCACTTCATATTTGATTTTCTTTTTTCCTGTTATTTCTGATCAGATAATGTGATTTCAGTCCTCCGATATTTACAGACATGCTTTATAGAAAACAAGTGCTCCATCTTGAATAAAAATAAAACAATAAAAAATATAAACAACAACAATATAAACAACAAAAAAAATAAAACAAATTCACTGTGGTCAAGTCAATTCCAACTCATAGTGACAATATAGACAGAGTAGAACTCCCCCATATCATTTCTTAAGTGCTTGGTGAGTTCAAACTGCACTTAACCACTATACCACCAGGATTTCTGAATATTCTATAGGCACTTAAAAAAAACTGAATTCTGCATATTTGAAGAAGAATGTTCTATGCACATTAACTAGATCAACTTGTTTGGTAGTATTTCATATCTTCCGTGTGTATTTTTTTATTGTTTGTTCTGTCAATTACTGATTGTGGAGTTTCAGCATCTCCAATAATTTGAATTGGTGTATAGCTCCCTTTAATTTTGTGCAGGTATGCTTTATGAATTCTGAAATTCTATTGCTATGAGCTTGCACTTTAATGACGTTAATGTCTGCTTTACTGACTGAGCCTTTTTTAAGAAATGCTTTCCTTTATTTCTGATACTACTACTCTCCTTGAAGTCTTTTTTAAAAATATATATAGTTATATAGAGCTCCCCCTTTTTAATACATACTTGCATAACATGAAGAACAATCCCATTGCTGTTGAACTGACTTTGACTCATAGCAACACTTTTCATATCATTTATCTACTTTTCAAGTTCATGAGTTATGATTATTGATTGAGAAAAGTAATGGTAACTATTCTAAATAGTCAAGAAATAAGCAGATCAGTAATGGTAATAATAGTTTATCAGGATACTGATGTGAAAGTGACTTAGTGAAAATGATTTTATTGGTAAAGCAAGTCATATAGAGGTGGACACATTTCCAACTAATCTGAGAAAGGATGATTTTGAGAGATGGGCATATCATCTTTGAAATGTCATAAACTGTGATCTCAATTATTAAGGAGTAGTGCATACACACACACACACACATGTCCATGAGAACACCTCAAAATGTATTCATGTATTATATTTTAGCCCGTGTGGATGTAACAGTTATATAAAAATTACATGGAGCCTTGTGGTGGCATAGTGGTTAAGAGCTTGTCTGCTAACCGAAAAGTGGACAGTTCGAATCTACCAGTCCATACTTTGAAATCCTATGGGACAGTTCTATTCTGTCCTTGCACAGTTGCTTTGAGTTGGAATTGACTTGATGGCAAGAGGCTTTGTTTTGTTTTTATGTATATTATAAGGAGCCCTAATTGTGCAATTGTCAAGACTTGGCTGCTAACCAAGAGGGCAGCAGTTTGAATCTACCAGTTGTCACTGATAACCTTGTAGGGCAGTACTTTTTTTTCTAATAGGGTCACTATGAATTGGAAATGATTTGATGGCAATGAAATATATGTTTAAAAACTTTGCTTTATTCCTCACAAAAGTTTGGAAATATGTAAATGAAAATATATGAAACATATTTTAAAATACTTAGCCAAAGGCACTAATTACATTTTTATATTAAGTCAGTATTTACATGTCATTCAAAAATATATAGAGACAAATCATTTGCAACTGGGAACAAATATCCTAATGATTAATTTTGTATAGAAGGTACAAGTCATGAAGAACTGCAGGACAGCAGTCACACTAGTTCCTTCTGAACTTTGGAGCATAGCAGGAAATAAGAGAAAAAGAACCAACAGAACTTACAATTACTTTTCCATGTTGCCATTTTTGTCATTCCTGTATTGAATCTGAAGTAGTAAGGTAAAGTTCATGAGCAGAATATATGATTTCAAACCATTTTGTGTTAATGGAATATAACACCTAAAAAGCATTTTTATGGGAATCCATGAGTCGGATCCGACTCGACAGCACTTGGCTGGCTTGGCATACTACAGGGAAATAAGGGGAATAAAACACATCATATTTTAGAAATAGACCTTGTAATCTATGTAAGGTAAAATAACTGTTTAAATCAGATTATTTGACATACTGTTTACTTATTGTCTATTTTATTTAAAAAAATACTTCTTGCCTTAAACATCATCTAATATTAAAACACTTGAAATTTTTAATCTACAGCAATAATAAATATTTTATATAGATCATAAAAGGAAATTTAAATTTTGCAACTAAAGTAATCATCAAATGTAGTTTGGCAAAGCAATTTGAAGCAAATATAAAATAGAAATGTTGAAATTATTTTGTACATCACTGGAAAGCTCTTTTACCTGATGAATGCCTTTGTGTTATGTAATTAAACTGAAGTGTCAATATTATTATAATTGTATTCACGCTTCCCACATAGTGAACTTTAACACTGACTATCAAGCAAGAACCTCATGAACCTGTTTTATAACTAGAATCAAATTAACTTTAATTATGTTGTCAAGATATAATTTTAATTTCTTTGATACATAAAATTTGTAGATAACCATTTAGATACCACTGAGTAAAATATGTTCAAAGAGAAGGTTTGGAATTCTGTGTTAATTCTGAATCAATTCACTAACTGTAACAGTGAATATTTCTATTCTTACAACAGCTGAACTTTAAAAAAGCTGTATGACTGGCATAATTTTAGCTACACCAATTTCTGTGCTATCCCAGAAATTACCAATAGATTGTCCCCATATAGGATAGCAATATCCTTTGTCTCTCTCTAAGAGCATAATTCAGGTTTTGGAGTATACTGCAACTGTACTCCAGCCAGATCAGTAATGCTAGGGACTTGATATACTAGAGACAGTCTTCAAAAAATATGAAGTGGTGGTTGGTGGGTAATTATCGCAGTTTCCTGGTCCTTTAATATGGTGATTTGAAGCAAATGACTCAGAAAATTTCCAAAAGGACTGAACCCACAGTACTTTCTGATATCAATTCCGAAACAATGTATTTCTACCCAGTCTTGGGCTTACGGTCTGTATTTGGGAGAATCCAGACTGAGATGACTAGTCTTGAAATATTTTTAGATGATTCCAGGCATGCAAAGGCCAAATTTAAATGGCAACTGCTGTAATATGTAATACATTTTACAAGTACAATTCAAAACAACATTCAATCTTGGCATGAGTATAATGATTCTAAGTTTATCACTTAGAAGTTTTTGTCATGAATTGAATTGTGCCCCTTAAAAATGTGTGTAGTAATTTAGTTAGGCCAAGATTTCTGGTTCCTTGTGAAGTTCCTCTATGATGTAAACCCTGCTCCTATGATGTTAATGAGAGAGCATGGGCGGCAGCTGTGTTGGTGTTGCAGGATTCAATGTGTACTGTGCCTTGAGAAAATCTCTTGGTATATAAAGGAAAGGGAAGCAAGCACACAGTTGGGGACCTCATATCAACAAGAAGTAGTTCCAGTAGCAGAGCCCATCCTTGAGAAAGGACCCAGGGTCCCTGCGCCACAGAAGCTCCCAGTCCAGGTGCAGACTGACAACAAGGACCGTCCTCCAAAGCCAACAGAGAAAACCTTCACCTGGAGATGATGCCCTGAATTTGTAATTACACCTACTTTTAACATACTGGACCGGGACAGAATGCATTTTTATTTGTTAAAGCATCCACTTGGGGTATTTCTGTTATAGCAGCACTAGATGACTAAGACAATAGTTATATAAAATAAGCCATTCTTCATAGAAAATATAAATAAAACCAAATTAAGGATTCTCTGAGTTACTCTGTGTTACCCATTGTAAGATACAAGGTATTAGAGTAGTAAGTATATGTAAAAAGTTTATTAAGTAATAATAAGAAACCAAATAATGTTTGTAGAAAGTAAAATGTGATTCATTCTCTGTTAACATGCAGTACTTTCAAAGACAAGAAAGACAGAAGACAAAATGAAGAACTCTGCAAGTTCATTTACACACGATAGCAATGAAAAATCTGGCAGAAACTATCTGGACCACTTGTTTGGAGATCTGGAAATTAACATAAAGCCTGCAGCAATAAAGTGGAACACTAAATCAAGAAAAAAAAAAAAGTTGAGTCTCAGTGAGTTGTGATTTAAGCTATCCTGGTCTCATTCCTTGAGCTCTAGCTTTGAAGTGACATTGAAGAAAACTGTTCAAATTTCTGGAAGAAAACTGCAGAGAACAGAATGGATCTCATTTACAAAGATTTGTGTTTTATTCTTTTGTTTTGTTTTTTTCCGTTTGTTTGTTTCAATTTGACTTGACTCTGTGCTTCAAAGTGCTTGACTTTTATCTTAACTAATGCAGAGCTTTCCAAGTGCTGAGGTAGCTTCTCAGAGGTCGTTCGCAGAAAAACTTTACAGGCAAATGTGTGAGTTACTGCTACTTGTGGCAATGGATAAAAACTGAACAGCAATAGACTAACTAAACTCTTAAGGAAAAAAATATATATTGCTCTGGAGTCAACTCCAACTCATAGGGACCCCATAAAACACAACCCTTTGCCATTGAGTCTATTTTGACTTACAAGAACAGAGTAGAACTCTCCCAGAGAGTAGATTCAAATTGCTGACTTTTGGTCAATAACTATAGCTCTAAACCACTGCGAAACCAGGTTTGGGGTATAAAACACTTTGGGTGAGAGACTTTAGAAATCAGTCACCTATTCCTGAGAATTTTGAAATTCATGAGGATGCTCAGGGTGATGTGCGTGCTCAGAAAAGATCTGAGACAATCAGTATAATTAAAAAATGAGCTAAGATCCTGAATTCAACCAAACACCATGAGGTACATAGTACCTGGGGCTTGGTTCTGGGTGTCACGATTTCAGGAGACATCTAGGTCAACTGGAATAATGAAGTTTATTAGGAAAATATTCTGCATCCCATGCTGGCTGTGGTCTTAAAAGCTTGCAAGCTACCATTTAGCATGTATCAATTGATCCCAAGTCTCTTGAAACATAGGACAATACAGAACACCAAAGATACAAGGAAAATATTAGCCCTAAAAGACAAAAGGACCCCATAAACCAGTGATTCTATCAGCCTGAGACCAGAAGAACTAGATAGTGCCTGGCTACTATGAATGGCTGCCCTGATAGGGACACAACAAAAAGTCCATCACACAGTGGGAGGAAAAGGTGGATCTGAACTCAAACTCACATAAAAAGGTCAGACACAATAGTCTGAGACAGTAGGAATGCTGAAACCATGGCCACCAGACATTCTGTTAAGCAGAATGAAAACCACTCCCAAGGCACAGATTAGACTGGAATATAAAATAAAATACTATTTGTGAAGAATGTGCTTCTTGTCTAGATGGACAAATATTTCTCTAAAGAGGATATCCTGACAGCTGAATGACACATACAGAATTGCTCGTGATCATTAGCTATTAAAGAAGTTCAAATCAAAACTACAATAAGATATCATCTCACCCCAACAAGGTTGACCATGATCCAAAAAACACAAAACAACAAATGCTGGAGAGGCTGTGGAGAAATTGGAACTCTACTACACTGCTCGTGGGATTGCAAAATGGTACAACCTCTTTGGAAAACAGTCTGGTGCTTCCTTAAAAAGCTAGATCTACCTTTTGATCCTGTAATTCCACTGCTTGGAATTTATCCTTCAGAAACATAAGTTGTCAAACGAACAGACACATGTACACGAATGCTTGTTGCAGCACAGTCCACAATAGCAAAAAGTTGGAATCAACCCCTATATCCATCAACAGGTGAGTGGATGAGAAAACTATGGTATATATGCTCAATGAAACACTATGCTATGATAAAAAAAAAGACAACTTTAGAAAACATCTCATAACATGATCTGATTTGGAAGAGATCATGTTAAGTGAAATCAATCAGTGTCAGAAGGACAAATTTTGTATGAGACGCCTGTGATGAAGACTTAACAAGAGAATTATCCATAGAAGAAAATGACTGTTGGCTACATGGGTGGGTGGGGGCTGAGGGTTTATCATAGATGAATTAAGTGATAGATGTTAGAAATTTTATTCTTTTATTGTAATTAATGCAAAATAAAATAAAATAAAAAGAATGATCTGACTCAATGGCACTTGGCTTTGGCTCTTAGTTCCAGCAGGTACATGAGACCAAATAAGTGGCAGCTGTCAAGGGATGGATGAGAAGGCAAGAAGGGACAGGAACTGGTTGAATGAACACAAGAAATCGATGGTAGAAAGGTGGTATGTACTGTTTTTGCTGGGTGCCCTTGTACCACAGACTTACTTGACATTCTTGTCCTTTACTTCTCAAGAATGAACAGGTTAAGACACAGACTGTCTCTCTGCATGAGCAAGGTTTATTATAGAAACGATAAGAGGCTTGGAGGCAGAGATGGAGAGGGCCTCATGTTCAGTGCTAGCATCCAAATCAATGAAAACAAAAGGCTGGCATCTTTTTTTTAAAGGTTTTCAGACAGGAAGGGGAATTACTATTTATTCATCATATAGCAGTTAGCGAGAGGTTAGGTCAGAGTAATAAAGTTTGTGCCCAAATGGATTTCACTATGGCTTCCACACTTAAAGGTCCTGGGACTTGTAGCAGGACTTTGGCTAGGTGTTGTGCCTGCACAGTTTTTTGCTCCTGTGGTTTGTTTCACCAGTCCTGATTGCAGTCCTCTGGCCAAATCTGGGATTCCTGAGCATGTCCCCAGAACTGTTTTTACCTGATTCCTTCTGAAAGAAAAAAAACAAAACAAACAAATAACAAAAAAACCTCTGAGATGTTTGCACAGTTAAGTAAATAAATTATCTCAAGTTCCCAGGATGTGGTTAATCTTTGGGTTTTTTCATCCTCTACCACATTTATGAGACCTCTATGTTTCCTGGCTCCTATGTGTGATTACACTTGAAAGGCATGAAAATGAAAGGGATTTTCAGAGGCTTCCAGATGCCCTGTGTCACTGTCACATTTTAGTGATTGCAATTAGGGTCACATAACAGCATATGCATAAAATTGTGTATAAGACATTAATTCTAGCCGTAAACTTTTACCTAAAACACAATAATAATAATTAAAAAATGGTTCACTGGCAAGATCAACAAAATTAGACTGATCAAGGAAACGAAGAAGACTGAAGACTTAAATTACTTAAATTAGACATGTAACTGGCGTTATTTCTATTGACCTTACTGAAGTAAAATAGATTATAAAACAATATTATGAAAAACTGTATGCAAACAAACAACCTACAAGAAAGGGACAAACTAAAGAAATTCAGTAACAGTAAATCCAAATTAAAAAAATAACAAATAAAGAAATTAAATTAATATCAAAAAGATTTCTCAGAAAAAATATCCAGGCCAAGATGAAATCACTGAAATCAGTAGTGATTTATATGAGGTTTGTAAACCCTACTTTTATGGATTTGTGTTCTGGAAAAATGCTTTGCAATATTTTGATGCTTCAAATTCTATTAAGGATTGCTTTGTGGCCTAGTATGTGGTCAATTCTGGAGAAAACTTCATATGCACTGGAAAAGACAACATACTTGGCTCAACTTAGATGGAGTGTTCTATGTATCTCTACAAGGTCAAGTTAGTTGATTGTGACATTTAGATCCTCCATGTTATCACTGAGTTTTTCTTCCGAATATTCTCTCCTTCACGTGAAAGAGGTGCATTAAAGTCTACAACTATTATAGTGTATCTATCTATTTCTGTGTTCGACATAATTTTTGTTTCCTTTTTAATGAGATTTTGGAGAACTGTCATTAAGTGTATAGATATTAAATAAAGTTATGTCTATGGTGACATTTTCTTTTAAGTTCCTATTTTTTTGTTGCAATGTTTAAATAATGACGTCTGTTTTCCTATTTTCAGTGTTTTCCCTTCTGTTTATTTTTATGATTTTCCTATTTGAGTCAATTTTCAGTTGCCCTATTCTGTGTTCTAGTCTTCATTTGTTACCTGATGCTACTGATTTTTAACCAAACGACTCACTTAAGTATTTGTTGTAATTTTGGTTTGATTTTTGCAAATTTCCTAGATGTCTCTTTGTCTGGAAATATCTTAATTTTGCCATCATCTTTGAGGGACAGTTTTGCTGGTTATATAATTCTTGGTTGGCAATTATTTCTCTTCAAGATTTTATATATGTCTTCCCAGTGCCTTCTTGAATGGTTTCTGCTGAGTCATTGCACTTATTCTTACTGACTTTCCTTTGTAGTTTATTTTTCATTCATCCCTAGATGCTTTTAAAATTGTCTCTTTATCTTTTGTCTTGGCCAAGTTGACTATAACATGTCTTGGTGTCTTTCTTTTGGTGATTTGTGTGAAGTTCTATGAGTTTCTTGGATAGATATCTTATCACGATGTCAATGTATTTTTGACAGTTCTGTCTGTATTTCTTTTGTACTCTCTCTTCTGCTACTGCCATCACTCAGACTATTCCTCTTGATCAAGTGTCAAATAATTCTTTGTGTTTCTTGATTTTTTAAAAATTCTTTTATCTGATTTTTTCCTCAAATATATTGATGTCACTTGCTTTATCTTCAGTCTCACTAATTCAGCTTTTCATTGCTTCAGTTCTGTTCTTTGGCTTTTCATTGAGTTGTTTGAGTCTGTAATTTTGTTGTTAATTTTCTGAATTTTAACCCCTCCTGCTGTATGCTTTCCTGCAGCCTATACAATTTATCATTACACTCTGCTGTATTTTGCTTCGTCTATTTCCTGATCTCTTGAAGAGTGCTAGATATTAATCTTTTGTATTCTGTCTCTGTTAATTCCAGGAAGTTCTGTTCCCTCGAAAAATTCAAATCTTTGTTTTGGAAGGTTTCTGAAGTTAAAATGGTCTATCTCTTTAAGCACTTTGAAACTGACTGCTGATTTTGAGTCATTAGTAAGTTGTGTTTATTTTATGTGTGCCTACTATATTCTAGCTTTGTATTTTGCTTTGTTTCAAAATATGGTTGTGTGTGATAATTTGATTATTGTTGTGTTTGAAAATCTAATATCCTGTTACATAAGACTCTGTTTAGTCTATTTGTATGGATTCACTCACCAAATGTGTGGTGGAGCTCTCACCTACTCTCCTAGATGGGCAAGGGTGATTAGTGCAGGCACAGGTATCTGGATGCAGCCACTGAGAAAGGTAGAGTGCTAACAGTGATTGCTGAATGTCTGTGAGGATGATGTGTCCCTTTATGCTTGAACGTAGATGAAAGAAAAGTTTCTGCCCTGAATACCCAGCTCTGCGGGGTGAACAGACTTTTGTTTTTATTTTCACCTTCCCCCTATTTGTTACGGTGTACCCTTTCTGAATCTCAAAGAATTGCTGTGGTGGGCAAGGGAGAACTTAAGGAGTCCATGGCATCAGACACCAGAGTCCAGTAGAACACAGAGAAGGGGTAGAGCCCTGAAAGAAGAGAAGTTTATCTCAAGTATAAGATTTAGAGTGTATGTGCTACTGATTACACAAAGATTCAGCTTTTGACAATATCTTGCTGTTTTTCATCGGTTCCAGAGGAATTAGTGTATACTCTGGTCAGTTTCACCTGCTGGGGAGGATGCTCTTCAATTGACATGCTCAACTTAGCGTGCCAGCCCCCGCCATTTACTGGCAGGTCAGGTATAACAAATCTTACTTTACCTTGCCATTTAGTCCAATTTCTCAACTTTCTCTTTGTGTGCTCCTAGGACGGCATAAAGGGACCGACAATTAAGTCTGTAAATTTAATTGTTCTAAGTGCTATGTATCTCATTGCTCAATATCACTAGTGTCACCTTTGAAGTACTCCCCCAGAGAAGCTATGCACCAATGTGAGTTCCTGGTCTACCCTTCAAAGCAATTTTGGAACTCTTTCTGAGATAGCCATTGTACACGTTATACAAACGTCAGTGCATAAGTTGTCTAGGAGGAAGTTTTTAGCCAGTATCTTAGGCTGGACTTTCTAGGGAAGCAAAACCAGTAATAGATATATGTACAAAAAAAAAAAAAATTTATATACAAAGCACAAGAAAAGACTTATACATAAAGGAAACAGCCTGTGCGATTGTAGAAGCTGAACATCCCAAGTCCCTACACAAGCCTCACATGGCCAGAGAAGCTGGTGAACCAAAGGTCAGCAGGACAGAGACCAGCATTCTAGATCATCGGCTGTGTAGGTCAGTGGATTCCAGGCTGGCAGCAAGAGTGTGAGTTGTCTGCCGACTCACTGAGTAGCAGAAGCTGGTGAACCCAGGACTGGCAGGTCAGGGAACAGGACCCTCAAGTGCTAGAGCTACAAGGGTTGATGGATCCAACAGCTATTAGTTCAGATACAGAAAACAGATGCAAAAAAAAAGAGCAGGAGCTGCTGGCCAGATAAGCAGACAAGACATAGGCAATAGAAGGTGGAGAGATGAGAGCTGAGGGGAAGAAAGCCACCATAGACGCCACCCCTGCCACTTGATACATTAACCAAACATGGAGTTGCCAAGTTGACATAATCTTGATGACCACAGCCAGTAAATGAATAACTGTATTGGAACACCTACCCTACTTACCTGATTTAGCTCCAAGTATTTTTCCATCTTTATTTTTAATGTGATTGAGTGAAAGTATACAACTTAAATTAAATTTGCATGCCCACCTATCTACAGGTTCTTCTGCTGCCCTTGCCCAGTGACAGCACACTTCTGCTTTCTGTTCTATACATGGCATATCCACTTAACAAGCTTTTGTCCCCTCTTCTCTACACTCTCCTCTCCCTTCTAGAAAGAGGTCAGTAAGACAGGATCCTGTAGAGTCATAGAACCATAAAGCACACACACCATATAGTCTCCTTGTGCACCCGAGTCCAGTCCATTCCTGTCGGAAGAGTTGCCCTAGGTAATGTTTTCTGGACAGAGGCAGCAACAGATCTATGGGCCATGCTCCCAGGGGAACTCTCAGGTCTTCTGACCGTCAGTTTAAGTCTTTTAGTGGAATTTGTAGGGTGCATCCCTCTTTTTCTCATATAGCCACTGGGACTCGACACTGTGGGCCCATCGCAGCTGTCTTTGGTGGTGGCCAGGTGCCATCTAGTTCCTCTGGACACATGTTGATACAGTCACACATTCACATGTGTCCTTCTGTCTTCTGGGTTCTTTTTCCCTCATGTCTTTGTTGTCCTCTGTGATCTTGGGACAATTTGTTTTACCTCAGATGGAAGATTGCTAGTTTTGAGGACCACAGATGCTACTCACCAATATGGGGTGCAGAAGATTCTCTTAGCAATAGGCTAGTTATGCCAAGTGCTCTTGATGTCCCTTGAGGACATGGTCGCCATACCCACACCCTTGCCACTCCAATATTAGGTTAAAATCAGAAGAGTTTTCAGGTTACTTTGAAGTACTGTTAAGTTGATCATTCTACTGTGTGTCATCACTGTTTTCATGAAACTAAATTTCTATCAAGTATCTAATCTGTAACCAGGACTCTCCCTCCCTCACCTCCTGTGGAGCCATTAAAGAGTCTCTTCTTCTGTACATGAGTTTGTTTTTAAGTCCTTATAATATGGATCTCATACAAAATTTGTCCTTGTGACACTGACTGATTTCATTCGACATGTCTTTCACTTGAAACCAAGTTATGAGACACTTCCTAAAATCATCATTGTTCTTTATCACTGCACAGTGTTCCATTCAGTATATGTATCACAACTTGTTTATCCGTTCATCTGTTGTTGGACATCTGAGTTGATTCCATCTTTTTGCTATCATGTACTGTGTTGCAATAAATATTTGTGTATATGTATCTTTTCATGTGACTGCCCTTGATTTTGTAGCATATATTATGAGCAGTGGGATTTCTATATCAAATGGTATCTCTGTTTCCACTTTTTTTTACTATCATGACTAAGTGAAAATGTACATTCCCATATAAATTTGCCAAGCCAAGCCAGTACATGCCCAACTATATACAGCTCCCACTGCTCTCCCTGATCAGTCACAGAACACCTTTCTCTCCGTTCCATATGTGTCTTATCCTCCCAACAATCTCCTATCCCCTCCTCTCCACCCACTCCCCCGTCTCCAGTAAGAGGTAAGCAGGACGACATCCTATAGATTCACAGAACCATAAAGTGCACACATGATAGGGCTATTCTGTGTAACCAAGTCCAATGTATTCCTGTCCAAAGAGTTGACCTCCATTGTGATTCATGGGCAAAGGCAGAGTCAGGGCCAGGGGCTATGCTCCCAGGGGAACCCTGAGGGCCCCAGACCATTAATTGTGGTCTTTTAGTGGTGATTTCAGGGTGCACCCTTTTTTATCCTTGTATTGCCAGCGAGACTCAACTTTGTGCACTCTATCGTGGCTCTTAATGGTGGTGGCTGGGCACTGTTCTGTTATTCCAATCACAAGTTGATGTAGTCACCCACTAACATGGGTTTCTCTGTCTTCTGGGTTCTCTTTCCCCCATGTGGCTTTGGTCCTTGGTGATCATCTGTTCCTGTTGAGTTGGGATCATTTGCTGTACCCTCAGATGACAGCTTGCTAGATATTAAGACCTCAGACACCACCCACCAATGTAGGGTGCAGAGGCTCTCTTAGCAAAATGTGAGTTGTACCAACTGGCCTCGATTTCCCCTGAGAGCATGGACCCTGTGCCCCACCCCAGCTTCTCTGTCCTTGCAATATTGGGTTAACATGGGAGGAGTAATCATGTTATGTTGAAGTCCAGTTAATACTGATCTTCTTTCTAATGTGTGTTGTCACAGATTTCACACAACCAAATTTCTATAAACTATCTAATCTAAGCCCTCCCTCCCTCACCATACCTCTTTCCACACCCTTGCTGCCATCAGAGTCCTTTCCTTTATGCCTGAGTCTGTTTTTAAGTTCTCATCATAGGGTTCTTCTACAATATTTTTCCTTTTGTTGCTGACTACTTTCACTCAGCATAATGTCCTCCAATTGAAACCAGGTTATGATATGTTTCCTAAAATCATAGTAGTTCTTCATCACTGGAGAAGGAAGTGTAGTTATCTGCTGATGGATAGACATTTCTGTATATGTTGATGAGGTCTAGTTGATTAATTGTGGCAATAAAGTCTTCTATATCTTTATTGAGCTTTTTTCTAGATGATCTGTCCAATATTGAGAGTGGAGTGTTGAAGCCTCCCACTATTCTTGTGGAGTGATGTATCTCATTTTGTAGTGTAGTCAGTGTTTCTTTGATGTATTTCTGTGCTCTAATATTAGGTTCATAAATATTTAATATTGTTAAGTCCTGCTTGTGTATTGAAACTTTCAGCAATAGTGTCCATCCTTGTCCATGATGGGAGATTTTACATTAAAATCCATTTTATCTGATATCAGAATTGCCACACCTGCTCTTCTTTGTCTATTGTTAGCTTGATATATATACTCCCATTATTTAATTTTCAGTTTGTTCATATCTTTAAGTCTGAGGTGAGTTTCTTGTAAGCAACACATGGATGGGTTGTGTCTTTTGATCCCAGATGTCACTCGTTGTCTCTTTACTGGAGCATTCGCTCCGTCTACATTCAATGTAATTATTGATAGATAAGTGTTTAGTGCTGTCATTGTGATATGCTTTATTTTTGTGTTAATGTTTTCTCTGTTGTTCCTATCAGTCTGTTCTGGGACATTCTTCTTTGTAAGTTGATTTTTCACCTTTTTCAGGGCTGGTTTTGTGGTTGTTGAGTCTCCTGTATTATGTTTCTCGATTTGATATTTTGCATCTTTATTGTGCTTTATGGCTGCTCCTATGACCCCTCTTAACAAACTATGTATAAACCCAATTTTAATTACTGCCAGTCTTATTAACTTCCGTTCCATCTGGAAGGAGTATTAACGACTGTAGTACATCCCTCTTTTCAATATGATGACATCATTGTTTTCATTATATGATCACTGGATCATTTCTTTCACTATTATATTTTTGATTGCGTTTGGAGCTTTCTTTAACTGAGTAGGATTCTGGGTTATGTGTCCTGTAATTGCTCCTAAAATATAAAGTTAGTGATTTTGTTCTCCTAAGCCAAGAAATTTTTCCATTATTTCTCATAGCTTTGGTTTGGTTTTTACAAAGTCTCTGAGTTTCTTTTTATCTGTGAATGTCTTAATTTCACTTTCATATTTGAAAGATAGTTTTGCAGGATATATAATTCTTGGTGGAAGTTCTTCTCCTTCAAGGCTTTGAATGTATCATGTCACTGTCTCCATGCCAACATAGTTTCTGCTGAGAAATCCAGTGACAACATGTATGGTTTCCCTCTGAATGTTAGCTTTGGCGTGAGTCTTGCTGTCTTTAAGAGTTTCTGCTTATGTTTCACTTTCTTGAGCTTGATTATGATATGTCTTGGAGTATTTCTATTGAGATCTATATTGGGTGGTGTTCTATACATACCTTGGATATCTGTATTCTCTTCTTTCATAATTTCTGGGAAGTTTTCTGTCAGCAGCTCAGCAACAATACCCTCTGTGTTCTCAGGTGTCTTGTCCTATTCAGGAACTCCAAGGAATCATAGATTATTCCTCTTAATAGAGTCCCACATGCTCCTTAATATTTCTTCATTTTTGTTGTTTCTTTTTTCTGATTTCTCCACATAGATGCTGGAGTCAGTAGCTCTGTTTTCCAAATCACAAAGTCTCTTTTCCATTTGTTCCATTCTGTTTTCTTGGCTTTGAATTGAAGTTTCTATCTCTTTGATTTTGTTTTTGATCTGTTGGATTTCAGAGTACTGTTGTTCCATCAGATCAAACAGCCTGCTTAATTTTTCATTTTACTTTCGTGGATTTTGTTTAAGGTATAGGAGGGCTCTCTATATAATACTTTTGCATTTGCCTTCCGATAGTTTCAGAAAGGTTTCTACAGCTGAAAGTTCTTTGGTTCATTCTTCTGGGGGCCTTCTGAAACCATGGGTGATTTCTTCATTATGCTTTTATCAAAAGTCTTTTGCTTTTGTGGCATCATGTGAGTCAATAGAGGCTGGGAAAGATGCTGTGAAGATGGACTGCAGTTGTTTCTCTAGGCCATCTTAAAATGAAGGGTAAAAGGTGTCTGAGGACTTCCAAAGTCGGTCAGGTTTTCAGGTGTACAGGTCCCTCTTCCCAATTGGCAAAGTAGCCAGTCAGCCAAGTGTCATCGAGTCAGATCCGACTCATGGCAATCCTAGGGAGCTAGCAAAGTAAGCACCTCTATATGCAACCCCAGATGTTATAAACTAGTCCAAAATACAGAAAGGCTACTGCCCTGCTAGCCTCTGCTGCCAGGCCCCAGCTGCAGGTGACACTGTGTGAAATGCTACTTTTCTGCCAGAAAAGCACTCTGCTCTTAGCAGGTGCTGCCTCTCAGTCTAGGAATAAGGTCCAGCTATGGCCTCCATATGTATATTTCTACTTACCAATGGAACAAGACGGCATCCTGCACAAGGTTTCTACCTGCCATGGCACAGGCCACTCAATGGTAGGGGCGGGAAGAAAGGTCAAAAGTGAAAAGATGTGCAGAGTCCAAAGCAGGGCTCTCAAAATGCGGCAATTTCGCCCTCCGTTCTCACCAGCAATGTGCCCAAGACCAGCTGCCAGTCAAGTCCCAGCTCTACCAGCCAGCCAAGACAGAGATAAACAAGTTGAAATGATTAGTTAAAATGAACTTCCACTTTAATGTGTGAAAGCCGGCACATACCGAGAGTGGAGGTCATTGAAAGAAAGGAAGATTTCCTTTCAGTGGTATAAAGCCCAGATTAACAGCCCTATGCTGTGTTGTAGGGCTCACCAGGTGTCCAGAAGGCTCCATTTAGTTGTAAATTCAGCTCTTGGTTTTCAGAGGGATTTAGGAAGATGTGTGTTTAGTCCACCATTTTGGCTCCGCCCTCCTCTATTTCCAACTTCTGTAGGAAGCTTCAGGTTGCTTTCCAAGAGATTGTACCATTTTGCAATCCCACCAGCAGTGTAGGAGAGTTCCAATTTCTCCACAGCCTCTCCAGTATTTGTTGTTTTCTGGATCATGGCCAATCTTGTTGGGCTAAGATGGTATCTCATTACAGTTTGGATTTGGATTTCTTTAATAGTTAATGAATGTGAGCATTTTCACATGTGTCTTTTGGCTGTCTTGATATCCTCTTTAGTTAAGTGTCTGTCCATCTCTTTTGCCTGTTGCTTAATTGGGTCATTTACCTTTTTTTATCAGTATTTGTAGTACCTTGTAGATTATGGAGATCAGACATAGGTCCAACACGTAATTGTTAAATATTTTTTCCCTTTCTGTAGATGGTCATCTAGTTCTTTTGTTAAAATCTTTGAATGAGCAAAAGTGTTCAATTCTTATAAGTTCCCATTTATCTATTTTCTCTTCTGTTGATCATGCATTGTTAGATTTTGAAGTCTGTCTAAGCTGTATATTAAAACTTCCACTGTTGACCCTAGTTTTTGTTGCATGATCTTTATCATTTTAGATTTGATATGTAGGTGTTTTATTCAATTTGAATTACTTTTTGTGTAAGGTATGAGATATGGGTCTTGTTTTGTTTTTTTGTGGATGATTATTCAATTTTGCCACCACCATTTGTTAAAGAAACTTTTTCACCCAGTTTACAACCTTAGGGCCTTTGTCAAGTATCACTGTTCATAAGAGAATGGTGGCCTCTCTAGTATCTCAACTCTGTTCCATTGCTCCACATATCTCTTTTTGTACCGGTACCATGTTGTTTTGACTACTGTGGCAGTGTAATAGGTTCTAAGGTCTGGTGGTGTGAGGCCTCCCAGTGTGTTCTTCTTCAGTAGTACTTTCCTTATTCAGGGTTTCTTCCCTTTCCAAACAAAGTTGGTGATTTGTTTCTCTATCTCCTTAAAAAAGAATATCACTGGGATTTGTATTGGAATTGCATTGTATATGTAGATTGCTTTGGATAAAATTGTCATTTTCTTAATGTTAAGTCTTTCCATACGTGAGCATGGTAGGTTTCTTCATTTACATAAGTTTCTCTTAGTTTCTTGCAGTAAGGTTTTGTAATTCTCTTTGTATAGATTTCTTATTTCTCTAGTTAGATTTATTCTCAGATGTTTTATCTTTTGGGTGACTGTAGTAAATGGTATTGATTTGGTGATTTCTTCTTTAATGATCTCATTGTTGGGATAAAGGAACTCTACTAATTTACTTATGTTTATCCTGTATTCTGATACGTTACTGAACTCTTCTATTAGTTGGAGTAATTAACTTATGGATTCTTTAGGATTCTCTGTGTATGCAATCATATCATCTGCAAATAGGGAGATTTTTACTTCTTTGCCAGTGTGGTTGCTCTTTATCTCTATCTTGTCTAATTGCTCTGCCTAGAACTTCTAGTACAATACTGAACAGAAGTGTTGAGGAGTGAGCGTCCTTGTCTAGTTCCCATTCTCAGACAGAATTCTTTCAGTCTCTCTCCATTCAAGATGATGTAGGCAGTTGGCTTTACATAGGTATGCTTTATTGCCCTGAGGAATTTCGCTTCTATACCTATTTTGCTGAGAGTTTTTAGCATGAGAATTTTTAGTATTGTTGAATGCCTTTTCTGCATCAGTTGACAAAATCAGCTGATTCTTATCTTTTGTGTTATTTATGTGGCTGATCACATTATTTATTTTTCTGATGTTGAACCAGACTTGCATCCCTGGTATGAATCCAACCTGGTCATGATGAATTAGTTTTTGGATATGTTGTTGCATTTGACTTGCAAGGATTTTGTTGGAGATTTTTGTATCTAGGTTCATGAGTGATACTGTTCTGTAATTTTCCTTTTCTGTGGGATCTTTCCATGGCTTTGGTATAAGGATTATGCTGGCTTGCTGGCTTCATAGAATGAATTAAGGAGTATTCCATCCCTTTCTAAGCCATGAAATAGTCTCAGTAGTACTGGAGTTAACTCTTCTCTAATAGCTTCTTAGAATTCTGCGATGAAGCCATCTGTGACAGGATTTTTTTTTTTTTTGGTTGGTAGTCTTTTGATGACTTTTTCGATGTCTTTCTTGGTGATAGGTTTATTAAGTTGCTCTACTTCTCCCTGTGAGAATTTTCATAGGTGATGTGAATCTAGGAATTCATAAATTTCCCCTAGGTTTTCAAATCAGAGTACAGTCTTTGATAGTTTTCTGTTATGACACTTTTGATTTCAGTTGGGTCTGTTGTCACATCTCCCATCTCATTTCCTATTCGTGTTATTTATTTCCTCTCTTGTTTTTCTTTAGTTGGTTTAGCCAGTGATTTTTCCAATTTTGTTGATCTTTTCAAAAAAACAGCTTTTGGTCTTATCAATTTTTTCAATTGTTTTTCTATTCTCTAATTCATTTATTTCTTCTCTAGTCTTTATGATCTGTTTTCTCCTGGTGCCTGAGGTGTTCCCCTGTTGTTCTCTTTCTACTTGTTCAAGCTGTAGGGTTAATTCTTTGGTTTGGGCCTTTTCTTCCTTCCAGATGTGCACATTTATAGAGATAAATTGACCTCTGAACACTGCTTTGGCTCTATCCAATAGTTTCTGGGAGAGTGTGTTTTCATTCTCATTTGAGTCCATAAATTTCTTTATTTCATCCTTGATTTCTTCTATAACCCATGGCTTTTTGAGCAAAGTGTTGGTCAGTTTCCACAAGTTCCAATTTTTATCTAGTGTTTTCTCTGCTATTGATTTTGACTTTTATGGCTCTATGATCTGAGAAGATGCTTTGAAATAATTCAGTAGTTTGGATTTTGTTGAGATTTACGCCCTAACACATGGTCTATTTTGGAAAATGTTCTATGTGCTTTGGAGAAGACGATGTACTTATCTGTTGATGAATAAAATGTTCTGTAAATGTTGATGAGGTCTAATTAGTTAATTGTCACAATAAGATTGTCTTTACTGAGTTTTTTCTAGATGATCTGTGTATTATTGAAAGTAGAGTGTTGAAGTCTCCAAGTATTGTTGTGGAGTGTTCTATCTCATTTTTCATTGTAGTCAGTGTTTGATGTATTAAGTGCTCTAGTATTGGGTGTATAAATGTTGATATATCCTGCTCATGTATTGAAACTGTCAGCAATAAATAGTGACAGTACTTGTCCACCATGGTGGATTTACTTTAAAATCTATTTTATCTGAAATTAGTATTGTCACATCTGCACTTCTTTGTATATTGTTAGCTTGGTATATATTATTTCACTCTTCAGTTTTCAGTTTGTTCATATCTTTATGTCTAAAGTGTGTTACTTGTAAGCATTATATAAATAGGTCATGTTTTTTGATCAAGGATGTCACTCACTGTCTCTTCATTGGAGCACTGAGTCCATTTGCATTCAGTGTAATTAATGATAGGTATGTGTTAGTAATAAATATATCATTTTGATATATTTATTTTTGTGTTGGTGTTTTCCCTGTTGCTGTTAATATTGCACTGTGGGTCATTCTTCTTTATGGTTTGACTTTTCACCTTTTTCAGTATTGGTTTTGTGTTTGTTGAAACTTCTGTATTATGTTTCTTGTTTTGATATATTGCACTGTTATTGTGCTTTGTGGCTACTGTGATGATCTCCTTTGATATTCTAAGTTTAAACCCAATTTTAACATCTGCATATCTTTTTAACTTCCTTTCCATCTGAAAGGACTATAACAACTGTAGTATACCTCTGTTTAGTGTTATGATGTCACAACTTTTGTGATATGATCACTGTTTCCCATTTTTTTATATTGTAGCTTTGATTGGGTTTTGTGCCTTCCCTAACTGGGTAGATTTTTGGATGTTATGCTCTACATTGCCTCCTTAAATATACCCTTAATGGTTTTGGTTTTTCCTAAGAAAATAGCTTATTTCTGTATTTCCTGTAGTTTTGGTTTGGTTTTTACAAAGTCTCTATGCTTCTATTTATCTGTGAATGTCAATTTCATCTTCATATTTGAAATACATTTTTGCAGGATATGTAATTGCTGGTTGGAAGCTTTCTCCTTCAAGATTTTGAATGTGTCACCCCTCTACCTCCATGCCAACATTATTTCTGTGAAGATGTCAGACAAAAGCCTACAGGGTTTCCTTCTAAATGTTAGCTTAGCTTTTTGTTTTGCTGCCTTTATGAGTTTCTGCTTGTCTTTCTTTATATTAAACTTGATTATAATATGTTTAGGTGTCTTTCTTTTGGGGTCTAGTTTTTTGGCATTTCATAGATGGCTTGGATGTCTATGTTCTCTTATCATTTTGGGGAAGTTTTCTGTCGGCAACTCAACAACAGTGCTCTCTGTGTTTTCAGCTATCCCTCCCTGCTCAGTAACTCCAGTTAGTCATAGATTATTCCTCTTTAATAGAGTCCCACACGCATATTAATGATTCTTCATTTTTCTTTTTTCTTTTCTCTGATTTCTACCCATAAATGCAGATCTCAGTTCCTCTGTCTTCAGGGTCACTAAGTCTGACTTTTATTTCCTCAGTTCTGCTCTTTTGGCTTTGGATTTAGTTGTCTAATTGTGTCATTTTTGTTATTGATCTGCTAAATTCCAGAATGTCAATGTTCCATTAGTTTGAATAGCTTGCTTAATTTTTCCTTTTTTCTCTGCTGATTTTTGTTTATTCTCTGGCAGTGCTCTCTGTGATTCTTTTATATTCCATCTCCAGTAGTTTCAGAAAGGCTTCTTCATCTGTGAAGGTTTTTGTTTCTTTACTTTGGAAGTTTTCTGGAGCCCTGTTGGGCTGTTTCTTTAAATGATTAGTGATAGCCAATTGCCTTCAGGACATCTAGAGACTGTTTAGTTTCTCTAGCGTTACCTCAACAGGAGCTGAGCTGTAGTTATGAGAAGTGAGTTGGTCACCAGCCACCTTCTGTACTCTAGTGACTGGCCACAGTGTATGCTCTGGGGTGGCAAGCTGTGCCTCCTGGCTGGCAAAGCCACCATCCTACTTATGGAGCCACTGGGGGGCTGTCAACTGGCCCCTTGATCTGTGCCAGTAAGGCTGCTCAGCAGTTATTTCTCCAGATAGTTTTATTTTAAAAAAGCCAAAAGCTATCTTATAGCTTCCAAAATCAGTCAGGCCATCAGGTGTGGCAGGCCTGGTCTCCCGGCTGACAATAAAATCACCTCTTCAGCCATCCCCCATTAACTATGGCATTACTTAATGTAGGGGGGTGGACTACAGTCCTGCTGCCATCCTCAGCTGGGCCCTACTTGCAAGACAACACTGTGCTAAGCACACCGTCTCTGCTAGAAAACACTACCCAAACTGGCACTGTCCACCACCCTGGGAATTAGCCCCTTCTGAAGCCTCTGGTTGGGTGACTCAAACTCCCAGCTGACCAAGAAGGTGTCCTAGTGAAGCTGCCCTTCATGTCACGAAACAGCAGAATCTATGATGAAGCTCCAAGAAAAAGGTTGCAGGGGCTGTGGTGCCCTCAGTCCACCGCTGGACTCTCAAAATGTGGCTATCACACACACCACCTCCACACTGCACTGCATGCTTTTCACTTCAGTACTGCAGCTCGGTGTATCTGCCAGCTCATTCCCTTTCCTTCCTACTGGCTAACAACAGAAAAAAAAAAGGTGTCAATTTCTGCAGTACATGCATGAAATGAGTCAACAGGAGTCAGGCTCAGTGAGAGAGAGAAATTTTCCCATTTAGCGGCACGTAGCCCAATCTTGCAACCCTTTATTGAGTCCTAGGGCTCACTGAGTGTCCAGAAACCTCCATTCAATTATCAATCCAGGCCTTGGTTTTGAGAAGAAATTAAGAAGATGTGTGCCTAGTCTGCCATCTTGGGGCTGCCCCTCATTAACTCTTTTGTTTACCCGAAGATAAAGGGAATATTGAAAGAAAGACATATGGATGACATTCAGGACATCAAGGGTAACATGACAACAGCTCTGCTGTCTATTCCAAAAAAAAAAAAAAAAAGAGTTCCAAAATTTCTTGGAAGGGTGGACTAGGCTCTGTCATCAGTGAATAGCTTCCCAAGGGGAGGACTTCAAAGGTGACAGTAGTTATATTCAGCTATGAAGCATATACTACTTTTTCTAGGAGGAGTTCTCAAGCTTAACTGGCAGTGCTTGTATGTAATGAATTCATTTGTTATTTTGGGTCTTTGGTGTGGCAATCTGCTTCCATAAAAATTTCAGTCTTGGAAACAGGCAATTCTACTCTGTCCTGTATGTCTGTTGCAAGTTGAAATTGACTCGATGGCAGTGTATTTGGACATCCAGCTACAGATGGGAAATCAGGAATCTTTTAGGATTTGTAGCCTGTGTAATGTTTATCCCAAGTACTCAACTCTGTTATTGCAGCATCAAGGCAGTCACAGATAATAGCTACACAAAAATGTGTGCCTGTATCTTAGTCCCTTAGTGCTGCTGTAACAGCAACACTACTTGTGATAGATTCAACAAAGAGAAATTTATTATCGCACAGTTTAGGAGGCTAGAAGTACCAATTCAGGGAGCTAATTCCAGAAGATTTACTATGTCCTCTCTATCTTAGGAAGCTCTGATGGTATTGCGATCAAGTTCTACAACTACTGACCAAAAGGTTGGCAATTCAAATTTATCAAGTGCCTCTTGGAAACTCTACAGTGCAGTTTTACTCTGTCCTTTAGGGTCACTATGAATCAGAATTGACTCAACAACAGAGGATTTTGTTTAATTCTCTGTGGTATCTGTGTTTATCCCATTTGTGCTTGCTTGCCTCTATGCCTGATATGCTATTTTTTTATATCTCAAAAGTGATTGACTTAAAAAACACTATACACTTACGTGGCCTCATTGGAATAACAAAGAAGTCCTATGTTGAAATGGGATTCCATTCACAAATACAGGAGTTAGGGTTTACAACACGTATTTCTGGAGGACACAGATTCATAACAGCCTGTGTTCCAATAAAGTCTGCCTTACGAAAACAGGTAGTAGGCATTATTTGGTCCCCTGCCGTAGTTTGCTGACCCTGTATCTAAATATTGTCCAGAACAGTGAATATTAAAAGGGCAAAATATATACCTGCAGTAAACTTCATTAAAAAGTATTCTTTACTGAGGCTAAATGAATTAAACAATGAAGTAAAATATCAACTAAATAAGAAAAAATTAAACTAGGTGAAGAACTAAATTAGACAAAAATCAATTAAAGTCGTTTATAATAGCAAAAACAGCAAAGACATCTAAATCAGAAAGCTGAACTTTAGAACTTCAACATAACAGATGAATCACTAAAGCACCTGATAAACAAAAAATGGATAAAATAAATTAGATATAGAAAGATAATTTATATGCCTTTTGAAAATTTGTATTGATGTTAGAAAAAGAAAAAAAAACTCCACATTTTTTAAATGCTTGTGTTATTGCTGTAAACCCTGGTGTCAAAGTGGTTAAGAGTTTGACTGCTAATCAAAATAAGGTGAGTTCAATTCCTTTAGGTACTCTTTGGAAATCCTAAGGGGCAGTTCTATTCCATCCTACATGTTCACTATGAACAAAATCAACTCAGCATCAGTGGGTTTAGTCTTTGGTTTTTAGTATTGTTGCTGAAAATTGACATAAGGTTGCCAAGAAAATTGACAAAAGAAAGCATATGACAATTATTACATAATATATAACATAATACAGATATGGATTCAAACATTCTAGATATAATATCACAATTAAAATGGAGCAATATATTAATAGAATAAAATTGCATAATCACATAAAGTGTATCCCAGATATGTGACAGTATTTCAAATGCTGAAAATGCGTTAAACGTATTACCATATTGATATATACAGGAAAGGCATTTTATAAAGTTTAATTTAACACACATTCTGATTAAAAGCAGTGAGTAAAATAGAACATATATAGCAGCCTGTAGTACTATTGATGCCGAAAAACTAAGAATATTCCTATTAAATTCAAAATCAAGACGAAGGAGCTTCAATCACCACTATCACTTAATGGTTTTTTTCCCTTACATTCCAATTGGTAAAATTAAAATGACAAAAAAGTGATGAAAATAATAGAATAAACTAACTGTAGATTAGGAGTGAGAGAATAAAGTTTAATTACGAGTCCATGCTTTTATGTATGTGAATACATATTGATTATATGTATACGATGATTAAGAAGAGAGTAGTTCACAAAAAATGACTAAAGGTTGAATATACAAAGAATTAGTAGAGGATGGCGAAAGTGTTTAGATCCTGGAAACCAACTGAGTGAAAGATACAGTTCTGTCACTTACCAACTGAGAAACTGAGATACTTAATCTCTTTAAAATACAATTTTCTCATTTGATGGCCTAAGATGACAATAATTCCTACACAATGTGACTGTTTTATGACTATGCAAAAGCATTCAAATATGTAGATCATACTAAATTATGGCTAACGTTACAGAGAATGGGAATTCTAGTACACCTAGTTGTGCTCTTAAGTAATCTGTATGTGGATCAAAAGACAGTCATGTGAACAGAACAAGGGGACACTGTGTGGTTTAAAGTCAGGAAAGGTGTGTGTTGGGGTTGTAAGCTCTCAATATACCTTTTTAATCTGTATGCCAAGCAAATAATCTGAGGAGCTGGATTATACAAAGAAGAATGAAGCATCTGGGTTGGAGGATGACTCACTGACAACCTGCCTTACACAGACGACACCACCTTACTTGCTGGAAATTAAGAAGATTTGAGACACTTACTGATGAAGATCAAGGACTACAGTCTTCAATACAGATTGCACCTAAACATCAGGAAAACAAAAAGCCTTACAACTGGACTGATAGGCAACACTTGTAAATAGATGAAAGATTGAGATTGTCAAGCGCTTCGTTTTACTTGAGTACACAATCAACACCCATGGAAGCAGTGGTCAAAAAACCGAAGGACGCACTGCATTGGAAAAATCTGCTGCAAAGGACCTCTTTAAAGTATTCAAAAGTAAAGATGTCACCTTGAAGAGTAAAATGCACCTGACCCAAGCTGTGCTATTTTCAATTGCATCATATGCATGTGAAAGCTGGACCACGAAGAAAGAACACAGAAGAAGAATTGATGCCTTTGAATTGTAGTGTTGGACAAGAATGTTGAATGTGCTATGGACCACCAAAAGAACAAACAGATCTGTCTTGAAGAAGTCCAACCAGAGTGCTTCTTGGAAGCAAAGAGGGCAAGATTGCATCTTACATACTTTGGACATAAAGTTGGGAAGTATCAGTCCCTGGAGAAGGACATCATGCTTGGTAGAGCGGAAGATCACCAAAAAAGAGGAAGACCTTTGATGAGATGGAATGCCACAGTGACTACAACACTGTGCTTAAGCATAAAAACGATTGTGGACATAGCACAAGACTGGGCACTGTTTCAGTCTGTTGTTCATAGGGTCACTATGAGTCAGAACCAACTCAATGGCACCTAACAACAACAACGTGGCTGTTTTAAATTATTATTCATTGTTCAGCTTAATCCCTGATAGACATATGTTTGAAAACAGTGTAGTATTTCTTTTCAAGACAAAAGTGTAAGAAAATGATGAATGCTTATCCAGAAAAAGATATAAAACTCGCTGGGGGATGATAAAAAGAGTAAATTACATACATTTAAATTCAGAAAATGTCTTTTGATAGAGTGCCTAAAATGTATGAATATTATGCTTCTCTATTAACTGTCTCCTGATTTATTTATTTATTTGGCAGTTGCAAACAAGATTCCAAAAGGCTATCAGTTTAACTTAAGAACTTGTCAAATGATAGAACGGGATATTGGGATGAAAGACACACAGAAAGACTTTTAAATATTCTGCAAAAAAAAAAAAAAATGTTGTGCACAAATTGTTCAAGTGATTAAAAACATTTAGTAGTTAACACAGATCACTATAACATTAGCAGCAAAGAATCATTCAAGCAAGAAAGAAAAATATAACTAGATGGTGGAAAAAGAGAGAGAGAGAGGAAAATATATATGTGTGTATGTGTGTGTGTGTCTGTGTGTGTGTGTGTGTGTATCCACATATAAACCAAAGACCAAACCAAAGTGCTTCAAGTGGATATCGATTCATAGCAACCCTCTAGGACAGAGTAGAACCACCCTATAGAGTTTCCAAAGAGCACCTGGTGGATTTGAACTGCTGACCTTTTGATTAGCGGCATAGCAATTAACTTGAGAGCAGCATTGCTCAGTCATGCACCATATTCACAAATATTGGTATGTTTGAGTCCATAGCTGCACGTTTATCGAATATAATATCCTTTACTAGTGATTGTTTTTTTCTGATGGCGTTTATGTCCAAAGAAAGAAAAAGTCTTGCATTCTTGTGTCTAAGGAGTGTTCTATTTTATTTCTTTTAAGATTGATAATAAGCAACAGGTGAATTACTAGTGAATGTCTGGATGAATGGTTAGCATTTTAGAAATTTGCAACTAAGAATTTATATGAAAAAAACATATAATTGGTCAAAGAAACTGGAAATTTCACCACTAATGTAAATAAAAGATAAATATTTAAAAATACATTTTTCTTTCATCAGTAATCGGTAAAACAAAGAACCATATTGGCACAATGCCTAAGCGCTCAGCTTCTAATTGAAAGGCTAGGAATTTGAATACACCAAGTGTCCTCACAGAAAAAAGACCTGGCAGTATGTTCTTACAAAGGTTATAACTCAGAGAACCCTACTGGGCAGTTCTACTTTGTCCCATAGTGTCACTATGAGTCGGAATCTAATCGATGACACAAGAACAGTTAGTAAACTGGAGAGATATAAAACCTTCCCCCCACCATACCATTACTGCATTAGTTAAGAAAATATTAAAAATGTCATTGTCGGTGTAGAGAACTATGCTGCAGGATTGTAAATTAATGTGACATATGTGGAAGGTGGTTTGACAATAAATATGATTACTTTAAATCTGCAGAAGATTTGACTTGTCAACCTCACTTTAAAATTTTAGTTTTAAGATTAAAAAAGACACTCACAAAAAAGAAAACCTACGGAGACTGAGTCTGTTACAGTTCACAGTGGTGCTATACTGCAACTATGGAAGACACTGAGTAATTTTACATACTGATAAACGTATTTAGCTTTGATTCAAAAACATGTTATACTGACTCCAAATGTAGTATTACCCACATGACTATGGAGGCTGTTACAGTAGTTTGCAACATTTTGATGAGAGAGACTTACGAGTTTAAATTATAAATAATAATAATACATAAGGCAGAAATAAAGAAGACAATACAAATAAATTAAATTTTCTCTGACTATTCTGCCTTAACTTTACATGTTAAAATATGTACCATATGTAAAAGTAAGTCATCCAAAATTACCTTACAAATATCTTAGGACTAAATATAGGTAAAAATAGTTAAAATACTAGTTTTTTTTTTTCCTTTCAAAATGTTTCTTAGTAGGGAAAGATTTTTTATCTAAATATGAGAGAAAAACATGAGTCAGAGACATGATTGATTTATTCCCTCCTAAGTGTATTTTACTATGTTTAAAATTTATTATTATTTCAAAAGTCCCCCCAAGGTGATTGCAGAGTTATTGCCAAGCAACTGTATAATTATTTTGTGCAGCTTAAGAACTTTGTGCAGTATTAAAAGCTATAAATGCCAAAATGAAATCTGTTGCCTTGGAGTAGATTTGGATTCATAGCCACCCTATAGGACAGAGCAGAACTTCTCTGCAGTGTTTCAGGAAGCACCAGGTGAATTCAAACTGCCAATTTTTTTGGTTAGCATCCATAGCACTTAACCACCATGCCACCGGAGTTTCCATAAATTGCTATCCAAATTCTTAATAATAATAGCCCATAGGCACAGCCAGGCTTGGATAAGTAGCAATGGTAATTCTGCTCTTGTTGGCACGGCCATTATTGACGATGAATCTCTTTAGAAATACTTCTCTACTGTGGAAAATATGCAGCTTATTCTCACGCACAACAAAATAATCCTTCTAAATCTTGTTCTTACCTTAAGAGGGTAAAATACAACACATAACCATTTATTCACCCCTAGTGTTACATGGAAATAGTTCAATATAAACCTAAAATTTAAAATTATTGGGTGACTCAGTCAAAGAAATTAAGAGAAAAACCTGAGAGGCTTTTTGAAGAACGAATCTGCCTTAAATGACCATATTCTTCAAAATGGAAACCTAGTGACTTGATAGTTAAGAGCCAGTTACTAAGCAGAAGGTCGGCAATTGGAATCCACCCGTGTTACAGTGGAAGCCCTCTGGGGCAGCTCTATTCTGTCCTAGAAGGTTGTTATGATTCCTCAAAGTAGATGTCTCATTCTCTCTAATGTGTGTGTGTGTGTGTGTGTGTAGATAGATATATAAACCAAATATGTTTGTTTGGTTTAATTTATATATACTACACACACACACACACACACACACACACACACACACACACACTATGCTTCTCTAGATATTCATAGTCTTGGAAACCCAGTGGAGTCACTACAAGCTGGAAATGACACAACAGAAGTAGGTTTGGTTTTATATATATGTATACACACACTGTACATACACCATATATACTATATATACACCTATAGAAATAGCTATATATAGTGCATATACTTGGCTTGGCTTGGCATATGTATATATACTCTCTCCCTATATAGTGTGTGTGTATACACATACATACACATGTATACACACCAACCTACTGCTGTTGTGTCAATTCCAGCTCATAGTGACCCCATCGGGTTTCCAAGGTCATGAATATCTAGAGAAGCTCGCTGTCACATCTTTCTCTTGGGAGCCGCTGGTAGCTTCTAACTGCAGACATTTCGGTTAGCTGTCTATCACTGTAACCACTCACAGAGACTCTGCAGGACAGAGTAGAGCAGTCCTACAGTGTTGCAAAGGAGAGTTTGGTGGATTTGAACTGCTGATCTGTTGGTTAACAGCTGTAGCTCTTAACTGTTAAGCCACCATAGATATTACGTGATGATCTCTATTTCTCTCAGGAAACCTAAGACATGTTATAACTTAAGAAAAATGTTAAAAGTGATAACTACGCTATATGCTTCATTTTCAATTTCAGAAAAGACTCACTTTTTATGATAAATGTTTAAAAATTGTATAAACTTGGCTACCAAGATGAAAAATTAGGATATAATATAAAATTCCAAATTACTATAAACATAATTCATGACTGTGTTTAAAACAGTATTCTGTTTATATTGATTTTGCTTTTTCAACATTTGAACCAACTGTTTCTAAAAGTTAAGTATGATAATGTATTTCGTATTCTACTCAATTGTACAATTAAAAAAATAATAAGATATTATGCTATTACTGTATTTTTAAATTAACTTTTACAAAACTGACAAAAATGTATTTAGTCCCATCTTTTTTTGTATTTGAGCAAATTTTAAGTTTTTCCCTTGCAAAGAAAGGTTTTCACTTTAAGGTTGTGAGAGATGACTCTAACCAAAAACAAATAATCAGAGAAATAAATCCCTTGGCTTTAATTGCCTTTTGCTTTTACTAAAACTAATTGTGCATAACTGCTGTCTCTCCAGAAATATGATATGCAAAAAGGCAACATTAAAATAAAGACAATTTTCAAATCAAGAATTATCTTGAGTGATTGTTCCCATGATTACATATTACATCTGGATTCACTGATTTATCATGCAAAATGAATTATGTGCATCATACAGTCAAACTTGATAGAATTAGTTTCTTTTCACAATACTCTTTGGTAAACAACTAAAGAAATGGAAAATTAATTTATAGAAAAATAAAATAATTTTCAAAGTTATTGGAGGTTGACATATGTAACAAAGAATGGAAGAATTATTTTTCCACAATATATCTTAATACATATTTCATTTCTTTCTTTGTATACTTTAAAATGTCTTTAAATTATCACCTATCTTTTAAGCCAAATGTATGTTATGGGCAGGTGGGAGTGGGCATTGTTGACACTAGTTTTGTAAGGAGAACTCAAACAACATTGCTTTCATATAGGATGATTAAAGATCGGCAAATTACTAGGAATAGAGAACTAAACTGTGCAGAACTGTACATGGCATGCAAAGTAAAGATGAAAGCTGTAAAAGTAGATTGTATTAATTATTCTGGTTAAAAAACTCTATTTGCATAGTGGTTACGTGTTACAGCTGCTAACCAAAAAGTGGGCAGCTCAAATATGCCAAGTCCTCCTTGGAGACTCTATAGTGCAGTTCTACTCTGTCCTAAAGGGTCGCTATGAGTCAGAATCGATTCAATGGCAGTGAGTTTCATTTTGGGGTTTATTACAATTAAAATAAATATATCTTCAGTAAGTATATAAGAAATACAGTGACAATAATCATAGCAATATTTAGTAAAATGTATACAATAAAATTATTTTCAAGTATTGACTCAGACTTTCAACTCCGTATTAGCTAAAAATAGGAAGAACAAAAGTCTAAAATAAGTTCGGAAAATTATAAAAATAATTAAAAATAAATTAACTGTGAACTTTTCTAGCTGAGCATTTCACTTGCTTTTGTAAATTAACTGTGAACTTTTCTAGCTGAACATTTCACTTGCTTTTGTTTTGCAGATGTTTAGTAAATTGCTATTTAGGAAGAAACAGAAATATATCTATAAATTAATAAATGCATGAGCACAAATTCATGGTATAACTCCTTAAGAATTAATTACCAGCCTTTTTTTTATTTTATGCTAATTTCACATGTAATTGCTACATATAATTCTCTTAAAGGTTAAAATAGTTACAAAAGACAGTCAATATGAAATGTTTCAAGAGATTGGAAATATTCTGAAAGCCTATAAATGAACCATGAAAATATGTGATACAATTTTTTTTTTTAGATGTATTGAACCTTCTAATGAGGTACCCTGGGAATAATGTCTAGGCTGGGTTTTATAAGGCTTTCATTAATGAAATAAGAGAAAAATAAATGGGACATCATTTTAAATCTTAAATTTTGCTAAATTGGAATCCATTCAAAACAGAAAGAAATGTTGTCATGAGAACTAACCCAGATAAAGAGAAATGAAAGCATGAAATGCAGAATGTTACTTGACTTCATGAGTGCTGTATGTAAAATGAGGAATAAACTTCAGATTCGTATTTTCAAATCTGTTTCTATAAACAAATAATTACATTACTTTCGTGGTTCAATAGAGATGACACATTCACAGAAATCCTTTGACACCCAGGCTGTAGAACAATTTTATTGCTTGCTTATTTGTACCTAGTCTCCTTTGAGGTTATCTAATCAAAGACAGGTGAGAAATAAATGTATTTGCTAAAGTCTAAAAGTTCCTCATCTCACCATTGACTTATTATTTTGTTACAAATGAGAAGTAGGGGTGGGTATCTGACAATAATTAACAAAAATTCAGTCTACAACATTCTTGCAAACTTTTTAATATTTTAGTAAAGAAAAAAAGCCAAGAACAAAAATACATGGTTCAATTTGCAATTACACTAAATAATTGTTAAAATAGTATTAACTATGCTAGGTACAAGGTGCTTTTTTCACACTCATTACATATATGAATTAATGTATTCCTTATGAAAGGTCAGCAGTTCAAATCTTCCAGGCACTTTTTGAAAACTATGGGGCAGTTCTACTCTGTCCATAGGGTCACTATGAGTCAGAACCAACTTGACAGCAGTGGGTTTGGTTTTACTTTGATTGAGTTAATGACTCTGGGAAATTCTGGTGCAGTAGTGGTTGTTACAGCTGTTAACCAGAAGATTTGCAGTTTGAACCTTCCAGGCACTCTTGGGAACTCTATGGGGCAATTCTACTGTGTCGTATTGGATTGCTAAGAATTGGAGTTGATGTGATGGCAATATTTTTGGTTTGGATTTGAGTAACGGCACTGAGATAAGTATCATAGTCACCCTCGCTTTGTAATTGAGAAAATTTAAACATAGACATATTAAATGGCTCAAGATTACTAGCCAGCTAGTGAAAAGAGTTAGGATTTAAACCTAAGTATGCTAATAGTGTAGCATCTGTGCTAATAGTTATTCTACTGGGTAGTCTCATCTTAAACAAGATTTGTTACTGCCTTATCAAACCACAAACAAGTACATGTGAATATTTAACCAAATGAAAATAAATAAATAAATAAAGGATTAGGCACCCAGGCATGAACCTTGGAAAGGGAATCTTTATCGTCCTACTAAGACCCTGAATCCTCTGAATTTACTAAAGCCTTATCATGTTCATTTGCATCTAGAATATAACTTCTAGTGTGGGGTGGGTGGGCTGCAATGCATACATTGGAGTGATTATTTATTTGACCATGAAGCTCTCAGCAAGGTATGAAATTTTGTAAAAACTCATGTATACAATTAGGTATCAAATACAATATCACAGGGTAATAGGCTGCCAATTTTAGGGTAACAAATAAAGAGATTTATAATAAATTTGCACTCAGGCTTTTATTTTATATTCAGAGAAACCAGTGAACAGCTTCGTAAAAAAGTTTTAGGTTATGGAAAGCTTAAAACTGGCCTGGAAAATGTAAATAATGACAGTGACCTCTTTCAATAAGCTAGAGATTACTCATCCGATGACATCTTTTGTTTTCTCAAACTGCTCAAGGCTTTAATGCAGATATTTCTAACTTTCACATTTTAGCTATAGTCACCCTCACTTTGTAACTGAGAAAATTTAAACATAGAGATATTCAATGGCTCAAGGTTACTAGCCAGCTAGTGAAAAGAGTTAGAATTTAAACCTAACTGTGCTAGTAGTGTGGAGTCTGTGCTAATAGTTACTCTATTGGGTAATCTCATCTTAAATAAGATTTGTTGCTGCCTTATCAAACCATAAGCAAGCACACAAGAATGTTCAGCCAAATGAAAATAAATAAATAAATAAAATGTTTTAGCTATGTAAAGATTTTCACTAGCAGATGCAAATAATTCGTATAGATTAGTATTTAAATGTGCACTATATATTACCTGGATATTACAATATTTTTTAACTTGAAATCACAACAGAATGAACTTCAGACTATCTGTTAAATAACCTGGTCTTCTACTCTGTGAAGTGAAAAAAGAAAACAGTATAACATTTTAGCAATAATACTTTAATATCAAATTACTAAAAATACAAAGGGACCTTTGTTTGGATTAGAAACATGTATACATCATACAGTATGTGAAGAATAATCACTTTGCCCTAGTATATAATATCTAAAATGCATCACTAAAGTTTATGGGTAGCTTAGATTTTAGAGGCAGCAACACACTTAAAATTACGTGAAATATGCATGTGCCAGTGATACACATTAATAATGGAATTTTTTTAAAATCCATAGTTACTTTCCATTGTTAATTATATAGAAATATGTGACTCAGTCCTGCCATGAACATAAGCAGTGAACCATGTGTCTAGGGTCCAAAAGAAATCGGTCAGCCTAATGAAACATAGGCAAAAGTCCTCACGAGTATAAGGAAGTAGGTGTAAGGAGGCAATACAAACTTTGCCTCTTTTCTAAAGCTCTTTGTTGATGAATATGCTCATTTGTGAAGAATTCTGAATGTATCTGATGAAGAGGGCTATAATGCTTTCTCGTTTATGCTTTAATTAGTAAATAGGGAAGAGAAAAGGAAGAGGCAAAGGAGGAAATATAGTAAGAATAGTTACAACAAAAATTTTGCAAGTGAAGTAATTTTTTTCACATTCATCGTTTGACTTATTTCAGACTTCAAAGCCTATTATATACCGTCTCTTAACTATGGCATCCCTGAAAATAAAATAGTGCATTGATCAGTGGCTATTAAATTCATGAGACACAGTTACTAAAAATGACTAAAATGTATTTACAGAAATAGTGGTTACTACTTAGACATTAAAATTATGCCAAGAATTATTAAAAAAATCTCAAAATGCAAATTATTTTTTTTTGAAATTTAGCGCTATTTTTGTGCCCCCAGCAAGTGATTTTCTTAGATAAATCTCATAGCTAGGTCTACGTGCAGGAAGGAGTAAAAACAGATTCACTCTTTTGCAAAGACAAAGAGCCAAGCCAGGCCAAGTGCCGTCGAAGACAGAACTGCAAATTCCTGATATGTGGTCTTAGAAGAGTCATTTTTACATTCTCTGCAACTTCAACATGTATTGTGGGAAGCCATTAGAGAAAGTCAAAAATGAAAATGGCATCTAAAATTTAAATAAATAATCCTTCTTCTCCCTAATAATTCACTTCTAGAAATAGACTCCCAAATATATTAGGTTATTCACAAGCAAGAAGCCGAATGCAAATCAAATCCTTTGCCATCAAGTTGATTCCAACTTGTGATATAAAATTCTGGGAACACAGAGAGATCTACCCACAATCTATGTGCCTCTAAGTGCTATCTTTTACATAAATAATGTGTACCCTCTACATTTGTTTGGTAACAACTCCCTTCCCCCTCATGGTATTTTAGCAAATACGCTATGCAAATGCATGTTTAAAAGAGAAGAAAGAAACTGGCATAGCAACACTTAGGAAAACACCTGATGCAGAGAGAATGGTTGCCAAAGAACATAGAAGGTATGTGCCATTTGCTTAAAAATACACTAATATATGGAAATTGATGGTGACTATAATCCTTTAAGTTTTCCATCAAGATCTCATTTATACACATAGTAAAATTTAAAATTTCTTCCTTAGAGGAAGAAAGAACTATATAGTAGAAAAAAACTGTGAATATTGTGAACTTTAAAAAAAAAAGAAAAAGAGAACTCATAAACTTCCACTTTTCTAATGAAATGATTTATCTCTTCCGTTAAATAAACACAACCATATGAAAAGAAAAAGTGATCAGAATTATTAAAAAGTCTGATTCTTAGAAAAATTATGACAGTGGCAAGTAGAACATTCCTTAAGTAAATGAAATCAGGAAAACTAATAAATCAAAAATGCATTTACTTTTTAAAAATGTGTAAACAGACTGCTATTACTTTGTTTTATTATGATGATTGAATGAAAATTTACATTCCCATATAAAATTGCATGCTTACCTATTTGCAGCTTCCACTGCTATCCCTGCACAGTGACAGCACACTCTTTCTCTCTGCTCCATACATATCCTATCCTATCCTCCCAGCAGTCTCCTATCTCCTGCTCTCTACCCACTCCCTTTCCTGCAGTAAGAGGTCAGCTGTTATTACTTTTGTTAAGTGCTCTGGCTTGGTGCATTTATGCATGTAGTTTGAAAACAGCATAGGACTTCACCACTATTTTAATAGCATGGTTTTATATTAGAATTACCTGGATTGCTATTTGGGTGTAAAATATTTGAAATAGCTCTAACTATTGTTTGGATGGGTTATCTGGTATGAACTACAAACATATGCTAAAATTGCTAGCTACCGCATAAAATATTTCATTAACATCCCAGCCTCAATTGTTAGATTGAATTGCAGCCTTTGTGCCAAATTTTCTTCTTGAGGTATTTCCTATTTTAGAAACATCAAATCAAACAACACAGAAGTGAGAACACAATTAATTCATATCTATTAAACTCAGAATGCCTAAAATACATCCATCAACACAATAAATTATTTTATTAACTACAGTTAAATTTCTATTTCAACAAAACTACCAAGTAGTTTTGGTAACAAAACTACCATGTATGTTGGATGTTTTTAAGCTTCTGTTCATGGTTCAGATTCATTCATATTAAAGACTCTTGTCTCTTTGTCTCTGTTAACCTCCCTTATAAATATAGGTGTACAATGCATGCAAATGTGCATATGCACATATGCATATAAATGCACACATATGCCTTAGAAATCCTGGTGGCAAAGTGGTTAAGTGCTACAGTTGCTAACAAAATGGTTAGCAGTTCAAATCCACCAAATGCTCCTAGAAAACACTGTGGGGCAGTTCCACCCTGTCCTACATGGTCACTGTCAATCAGAATAGACTGTGTGACACTGGGTGGGTGTATATGCTTTGTCTCTTACTTGAATACAAGTTAATATTCACAGAATAATTTAGGTGCTATCAATACTATTTTGGGGCAGTTCTACTCTGACCCTACTTGTCAGATCCTACTTGACAGCAGTGGGTTTAATACTATTTTGTCATGTATTTGTTTTTAATACTTTATTTTATTTTAAGTGAAAATTTACAATCCAAGTCAATTTGTCATTAGAAAAAAAAACACTTGTGTACACATTTCTGTATAACTCTATCTGTTCTCCCTACTCAGTGGATTTCAGTTATTTTAGAATGTAACTTCTACACAAGAGTTATTAATTGAAGTCCCTGAACAGGGAGGGGTAGGTGAAAACACAAAGAGTATTGTTGTTGTGTTGCTGACAGAAAACTTGTGGAATATGAAAGAAGAGAATACAGATATCCAAGACACATAAGGAATGCCACAAAAAAACAGATCTCAAAAGAAAGTCACCAAGCCAGATTGTAACCAAGCTTAATGCAATGAAACATAAACAGATTTTCTTAAAGGCATCAAGGCTCTAAGGAAAGCTAACATTCAGAGGAAAGTCCTGTAAGTTTTCATCTGACTTCTCAGCTGAAACAATTCCAGCAAAGAAGCAGTGGGATGACACATTCAAAGCCTTGAATGAGAAAAATTTCCAACCAAGAATGATATATGCTGCAAAATTGTTTTAAAATATGAAGATGAAATTAAGACATTGGCAGATAGGTAGAAGCATGGAGACTTTGTAAAAACCAAACCAAAACTATAAGAAATACTGGAAAAAGCTTTTTGCTTAAAAGACAAAACCATTAAGTGTATATTTAAGAAGACAATGCAGGACACGGCATCCAGAAACGTACCCAGTTAGAGAAGTCGAAAAACTCAGTCAAAGCTACAATATTAAAAGAAGGAAACCAGTGATCATATCACAAAAACTAAGACAACATCACACTAAAAAGAAGAATATACTACACTAGTTATAGTCTTTTCACAGGGAGAGGAAGCTAAAAAGATACACAGAAGTTAAAACTGGGTTTAAACTTAGAATATTAAGGGTAATCATACAAGTAAAGACAATAACAATGCAACATATTAAAACAACACATGTCAGACAGGAGTCTCAACAAACACAAACTAACACTGAAAAAGATGACAATTCAACCTATAAAGAAGAATGACCCACAACAGAATATTAAGAGCAACATAGAAAACACCAACGCAAAAATAAATACATCAAGATGACAGCACTAAACATATACCTATCCATAATTACCCTGACTGTCAGTGGAATGAATGCTCCATTACGGAGACAACAAATGACATCCTGGATCAAAAGACATGATGCGTCTTTTTGTTGCTTACAAGAAACACACCTTAGACTTAAAGATAGGAACAAATTGAAAACTGAAGGATGGAATGATATATACCAAGCTAACAACATACAAAGAAGAGCAAGTGTGGCAATACTAATCTCAAATAAAATACATTTTAATGTAAAAATCCACCATCATGGACAAGGATGGACACTATTACTGCTGAAAGCTTCAATAAACAAGCAGAACTTAACTATACTAAATAATTATGCAACAAATACCAGAGTAGCTAAATACATTGAACAAACACTGACCACTGAAAAATGAGATAGATCACTCCACTATAATGGTGGAAAGCTTCAGCACTCCACTTTCAGTAATGGATAGATCATTTAGAAAAAAAACTCACTAAAGACACAGAAAATCTTACTGCAACAATTAACCCACTAGACCTTAGCGAAATACACAGAACATTTTATCCATCAACAAATAAGTACACCTTCTTCTCTAACGCACGTGGAACATTTTCCAGAAAAGACCATGTGTTAGGACATAAAGCAAGTCTCCACAGAATCCACACCATTGAGTTGCTGGAAAACATCTTCGTGGACCATAAAGCCATAAAAGTATAAATCAATAGTAGAAAAAACATAGATATAAATTGGAACTCATAGAAACTGAACAACATTTTGCTCAAAAAGTCCTGGTGTATAGAAGAAATCAAGGATGAAATGAAGAAATTTATGTATTCAAATGAGAATGAAAACATATCCTACCAGAACCTATGGGACAGAGCCAAAGCAGTACTCAGAGGTCAGTTTATCTCTATACATGCACACATCCAGCAGGAAGAAAAGACACAAACTAAAGAATTAACTCTAGAGCTTGAACAAGTAGAAAGAGAGCAACAGACGAACCCCTTAGGCACAAGAATAAAACAGATAATGAAGATTAGGGAAGAATCGAAAGAATTAAAGAACAGAAGGACAACTGATAAAAATAACAAAAAAGAAGGCTTATAGTTATTTGAAAAGATCAAGAAAATTGATAAACTACTGGCTATACTTATTAAAGAAAAACATGAGAGGAGACAATGAACCTGAATAGAAAATGAGATGGGAGACATCACAACAGAACCAACTGAAATCAAAAGTATCATAACAGGATACTACAAAAGAGTGTACTCTAATAGATTTGAACATCTAGAGGAAACAAATTTCTGCATTCATATCACCTACCAATGTTATCACGAGGAGAAGTAGAACAACTTAACAAGCCTAGCACAAAGAAAGAGTTTGAAAAAGTAATCCAAACACTACCAATGAAAAAAAGTCCTGGCCCAGACTGCTTCACTGGAAAATTCTACCAATCTTTTAGAGAAGAGTTAACTCCAATACTGCAAAGACTATTTCACAGGATAAGGGATGGAATACCCTAAATTCATTCTATGAAACCAGTATAACCTTGAAACCAAAGCCAAGAAAAGATCCCACTAAAAAAGAAAATTATAGGGCAATATCACTCTTGAACCTAGATGCAAAAAACTTCAACAAAATCCTTGCAATAGTATTCAACAACATATCAAAAAAAATAGTTTGTCATGATCAAGTTAGATTCATATCAGTGATGCAAGTCTTGTTCAACATCAGAAAAACAAATAATGTGATCAACCACATAAATAACACAAAAAATAAGAATCACCTGACTTTGTCAATTGGTGCAGAAAAAGCATTCGACAAAGTCCAACACTGAGTCATGTCATAAACTCTCAGCAAAGTAAGAATACAAGGGAAATTTCTCAATGAAATAAAGCATATCTATGCAAAGCCAACCACCTACATTGTCCTGAACTGAGAGAGACTGAAAGAATTCCCTTGAGAATGGGAACTAGACAAGGATGCTCTCTCTCATCTCTCATATTCAGCTTTGTGCTGGAAGGTCTGGCCAGAGCATTTAAACAAGACAAAGAACTAAAAGACATCTTCACTGGTGAAGAAGAATTAAAAAATCTCTATTTGCAGATGATATGGCTGTATACACACAGAATCCTGAGAAATCTAAGCAAACTACTCTAACTAACAGAAGAGTTCAGCAAAAAGATGATCAAAGAAGAAATTACCAAATCAATAGCATTTACTATAACCTGCATGAAGATAAAAAATCTATGAATAAATCTAAGTAGAGAAATAAGCGACCTATACAAAGAGAACTACAGACTTTACTGCAAGAATCTGAGACTTACATAAGTGGAGAAACCTACCTTGCTCATGGATAGGAAGACTTAACATTGTGAAAATATCTGTTTTACCCAAAATGATCTACTTATGCAATGCAATCCCAACTTGAATTCCAGTGACATTTTTTAAGGAGATGGAGAAACAAATCACCTACTTTGTTTGGAAAGGGAAGAAACTGTGGAAAAGTAAAGCACTACTGAATAACAGTAACACAGTTGGAGGCCTCACACTACCTCACCTTATAAGATATTATGCTGTCACAGTAGTGAAAACAGCCTGGTAGTGGTACAAAAAGAGACATACAGACCTATGGAATAGAGTTGAGACACCAGATACACCACTATCCTCTTATGAACAGTTCATATTTGACAAAGGCCCTGGGATTGTAAACTTGGGTAACAACAGTCTCTTTAACAAATGGTGCTGGCAAACTTGGATGTCCATCTGCACAAAATTGAAACAAGACCCACGTCTCACACCTTAAACAAAAACCAACGCAAACTGAATGAAAGACCTAAATATCAAACCTAAAATGACAAAGATCATGAAAGAAAAAATAGAGTCAACAATGGAAATTTTAATACACAACTTGGACAGACTTCAAAACCTGGCAAACAAAGCATGATCAACAGAAGAGAAAATAGATAAATGGGAACTACTAAGAATAAAATACTATTGCCAAGCCAAAGCTTTTGCTCATCCAAAAACTTTATCAAAAGAATTAAAAGACCACCTACAGAGTGGGAAAAGTTATTTGGCAAGTATGTGTCAAACTGACGTCTGATATTCATAATTTACAAGATAATGCAAAACATCAACAAGAAAAAGGTAAACAACTCAATCAAGCACTGAGCAAAGGAAATGGGGCAGACACATCACCAAAGAGGACATCTAGGCAGCCAAAGGACACATAAGGAAGTGCTCATGATCTTTAACTATTAGAGAAATCCAAATCAAAACCACAATGAGATAGCATTGCACCCCAGTAAGGTTGGCCATGATTCCAAACACACAAAACAACAAATGCTGGAGAGGGTGTGGAGTGATTGAAACTCTCCTACACTTCTGATGGGACTGGAAAATGGTGCAATTTGTTTAGAAAACAATCTGATGCTTCCTTAAAAAACTGGCAATAGATATAACATATGATCCATTAATTACACTGCTTGGAATATTCTGCAGAATCCAGGGCAGTCACACTAACAGATGCATGCATATGAATGTTTATTACATTACAGTCCACAATAGCAAAATGATGGAATCAACCCAGATGTCCAGCAATAGATGAATGGATAAACAAACTGTGGTTACATATGTACTCAGTGGAGCACTATACAATCGTAAAGAACAATAATGATTTTAGGAAGCATTTCATAATCTGGTTTCACCTGGAAGACATGCTGAGTGAAATCAGTCAGTGTCAAAAGGACAAATAAACTGTCTGAGACCACTACTATAAAGACTTAAAAATAGTCTTATGTACAGGATAAAAGACTTTGATTGTTGCAAGGATGAGGAGGCAGGGAGAGTGCTGGTCATAGATTAGATAGTTGACAGAAACTTGGTTGGATGAAAACAATGTGTTTTAGCTAGCTAGAGCTGCTCTAACAGAAATATCTGGCTTTAACAAAGGAAAGTTTATTCTTACACAGTCCAGTAGGCTTCGAGTCCAAATTTGAGATGTCTGTTCTAGGGGAAGGCTTTCCCCTTTGTCAACTCTGGAGGAAAGTCTGATGTTCCATCAGTCTTTGTCCAGGGAGCATCTTGGCACAGGAATCTCAGGTCTGAAGGACACGCTCTTCTCCCCATGCTGCTTGCTTGATGGTGTGGGGTTCCCAATTCTCTGCCTGCTTCCCTTCCCTTTTATCTCTTGCAGGATGAAAGAATTAAAGGTGGGGCAAGCCGTACTCCAGGGAAACTCTCCTTGCAGTAAAGCAAGGAGGCGATCTTCTAAAGGGATTTACAGTCCCACCCCAATCCTTCAACATGCAGTGTAGCAAAAGCACAAAGTGGAGGGCAATCGCAGAATGCAGGAAATCATGGTCAGATGGCTACACCTATTTTTGAGGGGACACAATTTAATCCATGACACAGTGACAGCATGCAGTAGAAAGAAGATCAGCTTAACTGGACTTCAACATAAACTGAAAACTCTTGTGATCTTACCCTAGTATTGCAAGGATAGAGTAGCATGGCGGGTGTCTGGGGACCACGCTGTCATGGGACACCGAGGCCAATTGGCATAACTAGCCTATTGCTAAGAGAGTCTTCTGCACCTTATATTGGTGAGTGTCAACTGGGGTCTTAAAAGCCAGCAAGCTGTCGTCTGAGGTACACCAAATAGTCCCAACTCATCCAGAACAGATGATCACCAAGAACAACAAAGACAAGAGGAAAAAAGTGCCTCTAAGATGAAGGACTCATGTAAATGGGTGACTGTATGAACATGTGAACAGAAGAACAAGATAGTGCCCTTCCACGACCAAAGACAGCTGTGATGGGGCACACATTGTTGAGTCCCAGTAGCAATATAAGAAAAAGCAGGGTGCACCTCAAGAACTCCACTAAAAGACTGCAACTGATGGTTCTGATGGCCTGGGGGTTCCCTTGGGATCATGGCCTCTAGACCTGCTGCTGCCCTTATCCAGGAGACATTACAGCAGTCAACTCTTTGGACAGGAATGCACTGGACTTGGGGGCACAATATGACCATAAGGTGTACGTAGTTTATGGTTCTATGCATCTGTAGGATGCTGTACTACTGGTCTCTTGCTAGAAGGGAGAGGAGAGGGTGGAGAAGAGGGGACAGGAGATTGTTAAGAAGATATAACATACATAGAATGAAATGGAGGAGTATGCTGTTACCAGGCATGGAGAGTAGAAGGCATTACCAGTAGGCAGGCATGCAAAGTTAATCTGAATTTTATACTTTCACATAATCACACACACACAAAAAGCTATAAATGGAAATCCCAAAATATGTGTACTAGACTTTGAAAAACATGTAATGTTTTTGTTTGCCTGGTAGGGCCATTGAGTATGTTTGTTGCTGAAAAAAGTGAGTAGAGGCAGCCATATATTCATATGCATACCAATATATGTTTTTATTTTGTGGACTAGATAGAAAGTATGTCATGCATTTCCTGAGATCTATTTTATTCTACATTCATGTTAAAATCACTTACATTACTTGCTCCATGTATAATCTGCATTCTCTGCTTGTTTAGTAGCTGGATTTGGATCACTCATCTACCCAGGATTTTTTTTTAAAAGTCATTTTAAAATTTCATTGATAATCAAGTCAGTACCGAACTGAAAGGATCACAGCAAAAACAGAAAATGATTAGTAGTTTGGAAAAATCAAAGCATAACAGATCAAAACTTTCTGTATACATATAAACTAGTATTTAGAGGGAGATCGATTGTTTTTAATACTTTCACCAGGGGAAAAAAAAAAAAGCCTCAAAATTCAAGGAGAGCAACTAAGTAAGAAGAATAAATTGGGAAGGGAATGCAAACAGTAGCAAATATATGTGAAATACAAAACAAAACAGGTTTACAAAAGCAAAAGGTAGCTTTTGTTAAATATGTTAAAATTAACAAAACTTTGGTAACACTGATTTAAAAAGAAACGATAGCTAGACAGAAATGGTATTGAATTAGGAAAAAAAGCTTTAACTTATAAAGTTGTACATACTCGCTTCTCACATGTAGAATTAATTTAAAAAATATAATAAAAAATCTGTATGTTGAAAACATTTCTTGGCCTTTACTCCAGCAATAGGATATTATAAGATCCCACTGTTGTATGGAAAATTATTATTTCAATTTTTTGGTGAAGAAACTTAGCCACTAGCCAGTTAAAAGTGAGATGTCTAAGTAGACTTTAGCAGGTGACTAGTTATTTGCCTGGCTTTTGGCAATTATATCCAGCTTTAGGTTCAGTGTAGAGTACAAGGTAGACAAAATTTTGGAAAAGATACTAGGTCTATAGAATTAGAAAACTCTCTTTCAAAGTAAAAACAAAGACAGAAATATTGAGGCTAATATTTTGAGGTCTATTCTAGGAGAGCAGAAGAAGAATCTATAGGAATGCATGTTCTAATAGTGGAATAAATGGCAGATAACTCCAAGAGTCTACAGAGCAGTCTTTAGGAATTCTCCATTAAACAGCAAAATAGTGTATGATCCTAGTAATCCCGTATGAGACTGCTCCCATTGCATAAAGTGTGCATATGCACACATATATTCAGAAATTAAACAGCAAATAAAACTGAATACTTAAACTCATGCTTCAAATTGTTCCCGTTATTTTTTCCTTTATCCTTATTCAGTCCCGAGATTGCTGTATAAATCAGCCCGATAGATCCTTTCTGAGAGAAAGAGGCCCTTTCCAATTTCCCAAATAACACATGAAATATGACTCATTTGACGAATCTATGCCTCTCCATGTATTTAAATCTTCACTTGCAGCAGTGCATGTAGTAAAAGGGGAGAGTATAAGGAGGAAGCTTCACTCTGAGGCTGAAACTTTTTATGACTTCCCTACCACTCTTTTGATTCCCTAATAGAATTTTGCACAAGAGTTTTCAGTTTCACATCACCCCTTGAATAAATTCCCTTTACTGCTAAACTGCTAGTGAGAAAAATGTGTGGTCTTGTTGAGATAGATAATACGAGCTGGCCCAGTGGCTACTGGGACTGAGAAGGAAGCATTGGAATTCCCGTTTTATAGGATTCTGAATGACCTGGACCTCAAGCTGCCTAGCTGTCTTCCTGTCCATCAGCCTCTGGGACTCGCCCTTCCAGCCTCTATGCTGTTTCTAATAATTGTTCGTGGCTTCTGTTTTATCCTACTCTGTCTAATTGCATCAGCAGTAAAAGTTTTGGAGCCCTCAGGTCATTTGTCAACCCTGAGGTTGTTTAGCAGTACTAGACTGTAAATGCTGCCCCAGAAAACTAGGCTATGTTATTTTCATTCTCTATCTTGATCTGTTTTTTCCCCTCCTTGGTGACTTACTCAACAATGTCTTTACACTCATAAAAATAAAAAATATATAATTTTCATAGTTTATTTTGTTGGGAAGGTCAAAGTATTCTCTACATAGCCGTATTTATGACAAGCAAATAAAAATGCTTAGGGATTACACATTTGTAGCCTTAACAACTCAAAGCAATGTCATGTAATTATCATGTAAAATATCTCTGACCCTTTTCCGCTTCTCAGTCTGAGATACTCTTTTCACATGGTGATCCAGGCACACTTCAAATGTCCTCTTCCTAGGACTCTACTTCTGAACTTTTTGCAGTTATTTTTAATTTATAGCATATAGTTGATCAATCAGACTGCAGTATCAGCTTGTCTGTAAGGGTTCTCACTCATCACCTGTCTCCTTCTGGGTCTTATTCAGCCTTAAGTTGACAACCCTGGGCCAACATTTTATCTAAAAAATAATTATTCAGTTTGCATTGAAAATTTTTTCTTCAGAAGATTTGAACTCACTCATCAGTCTTCATGGTACAAATTTTGCTATTAGGAGTATTTCCAAAAAAAAAAAAAAAAAAAGTCAGTGGCAGATCTCTATTATTGGCACTACTTGGTGGTACTCCTCCATTTGGAATATTTAAATTCTAAATACTTCATTTCATAAGAAGCTGTACTGCTGAGACTACTGATAACAGCCATCACATTCAAAGAGGTTATGGCTAGCATACCTGCTGTCCAAACTGTAGGCAATATTTACTACTTGAAAACAGGTAGCTGTTTATATTAAAGGTTAGCTGTCCTGGGTAGGTGCTCCTCTGGCTTAACTGTAAGTATTTGATTCAGGCTACCTAGATCTTGTACCAAGTGTCTAAGTTCCAAACTAATAGATACAAATGTAACACAAATGCTGGCATCTTTCTCACTCAGCCTAAAATAATGAGTGTGGCTGGTTTCTGGAAATAGACAGATGACAGGATTGTTAGTTTTGTATATCGACTTGGATAGGCCAGTTATTTCAAACACTAACGTAGGCTGTGTTGTGAAGATATTTTGTAGATGTGTTAACACCTACAAGCAGTTGACTTTAAGTGAAGGATACTCTTTCAATGGGCAGTCCTTCTTCGATCACTAGTAGGTCTTAGGAGTAAAAACTGATGTTTCCCCAAGTAGAGAAAACTCTTCTTCAAGACTGCAACATCAATTCCTGCCTAAGTTTCCAATCTGTCTGCCTACTCTACAAATTCCAGACTTGCTAGTCTTCATAATCATTTAAGGCAATTCCTCAAAATAAATCACTGTCTGTATCATACATATATATGTGAGTGGGTATATATACATATATATACACACCTACACATATGTGTATATATGTGTGTGTATATATACAAGAACTGCCAAAGTTCAGGAACTCATCCTAGAAAAAGTGCTACATACCTAATTGCTGAATATCACTACAGTCATCTTCAAAGTATTCCCCTTGGGAAGCTATGCACCGACATCAGTGCCTAGTCTACCCTTCAAAATAATTTTGGAACTCTTCCTGGAATGGCCATTAGAGCTATCATTCTGTTACACTTGACATCCTGAATGTCATCAAGATGTCTTCCTTTCAGTATTTCATTTATCTTCAGGTAAAGAAAAGTCACTGGAGGTCAGATCAGGGGAGTAAGGGGGGTGTTCCAATACAGTTATTTGTTTACTGGCTAAAAATTCCATTGCAGCTGACTATATAGCGAAGTTCTTGAACTTGTCACCTTGCCACTGTGTGCAATGGCCATTCCAGAAAGAGTTCCACTTCGAAGGTGATTATAGCGATAGTCAGCAATGAGGTTTGTAGCACTTAGAACAATTAAGTTCACGGACTTAATGCCAGACCTCGTATGTACATACACACACATATATAAACCCACTCACCTCCCTGCAAAAAAAACAAAAAACCCAAAAAGCTGCCATCAATTCCAGCTCATGAAGACCATATGACCAGAGTAAAATTGCCTTGTAGGGTGTCCAAGGAACCTGGTAGAACTGAACTAACCACTTAGCAACCGTAGCACTTAATCACTATGCCACTAGGGTATATGTAAACCAAAAATCTGTTTGCTCTCAAATAAATTCTGACTCACAGCTTCCCTATAGGAAAGAGTAGAACTGCATTATAGGGTTTCCCATGAGTGACTGGCGGGGGATTACCGCATATTCTGTTTCTATGGAGAATTTGTTACAGTAGACTGTGCCAACCAGGTTTTCTGTTGGATTCCGTAGACACGTGAGTGAAATCAGATTATTGCCAGGTGGCGTCATTTGGCATAATAGGTCCTAAGTGAGGGTATCCTCAAAGTAGACCTTCCTACCTAGGCAAAAAAATAAATACATCTGAATTTCTCAGGGTTATGTATTTCACTCTAAAGAGTTTGACATTACCTGAAATAAAATGAAAGCCATATAAAGTTTTAAATCATGAAGAATAGTCTTACTTACTTTTTGAATAATTTTTTTACGTAGCGGTATAAAGTGTGGAGGATTATGACGAAGACATAGTGAATTGTGAAAATTGCAGTTCGGAGAAGTCTGACAATAAAAGAGAGTTTGCAAATAGCAGGAAAAGCAGTGAATAGAGGGTGAGTGTTAGACGAGAGTGAATTTATAGTAAATTACATTCAGTTAATGCAGAAATGTGCCAGGTTAACCATACCGAACTGTTATGAAGACATTCTGGCACTAAAAACCTACTTTCCCAGGATGAAGCGTCACCCTGAGATGGAGATGGGAATGAAGAGATAATTGCCTGATATCCTAACTTGCAGGTAAGTAGTGAGCATGAAGAAGGCAAGTGGGGTGAGACTTCACCTAATTCTTTGTTGTTTGCAAACGTCTGGTAACCAGCCCTACTGGGTGTAATGTCATCGTGTCATGGTAACTTTTGTAAAGGAGTTTGCTGTTACTAGTTGCCGTTGAGTCAGCTCGGATTCGTACCGGGCCTACGGGCAACAGAAGGAGACACTGGCCGGTCCTGCACTATGCCCGCTTCAGCCCACCATTGCAGCCAACGTGTCGATTTGCCCTGTGGAAGTTCATCCTCTGTTTCAGTGACCCTCCGCTCTACCAAGCATGGTGTCCTTCTCCAGGGATTGGTCTCTTCTAACAACATGTCCAAAGTATGTGAGAGGCAGTTTTGCTATCTTTGCTTCCAAGCAGCACTCTGGTTGAAAAGAGTTCAAGATATACCAAAAGAAGAAGCTACATCCCAACTGTGTCTCTTAATCAGTACAAGTACAATCTATAGATTTTCTTTTTTAATATTAGAGTACATATTATAATGCATACTGCAATGCTTTCCTCTCAGTTACTTTCTAACAATTCATTTTGCAAAGAAATGCCATGATTATGATTTCAATATAGTGAAGATTTTAAAATGCCTACCTCAATTTGGCAAAAGACACATGGAAAGTGTCTTAAATAAAGGGAAAACACTGGAGGCAGATTTAGAAAGTAAAACAGCTGAATCTTGATTTGTTGAACCAAAAAAAAAAAAGAGAGAGAGAGAGAGAACACTCAACATGTTATGAGTCATCAAACCGTATCTTTAATTTAAATTACAAATTAACTTCTGCCAAATCTGAAGGCTTTTGAGGAATGAAGAAATCCTTAAAAATGTTTTTGAATTTTGCCTATTAAAGACTATAAAATCTTTAAGAAAATTCTAAATCTATGAGTTGTCTGTTGATTTTGCTTTTACTAAGTGTTGGAATCATCTAGGGGTATTTTAAAATGAGGTCCCACCATGATTTCACGGTCGCTCACTTTCAACATGTTCGTCTGTTCACAAGCACAGCAGTATATGCACTGTTTTGCAATATTCCTCAAATTTAGCATTGATAAGATCTGCTTTTTCAACTCACATGTATTGAGGGAGAAATTTTAGATTAAACACAATATTTTTCTACTGATTAATCCTTTATTATTGCTAAGTATACAGTCTCTTAGTGGTAGCTTCCAAATAACAAGAAAAAAAAACATATAATAAGATCTAATTTACATAGAAATTATATGCATTCTTTATGACTCTGTTTACCCAGAAACTACATAACATTACAAAATCTGGACATACAGGTTAATTGTCAGTGAAAACATTCAGACTAGCTAGACACCGACCGTCCGGAGAAGGCAGCAACCATTTGCGTAGTCAACAATTGTCACCTTCAATCCCCCAAAATAGGTTTTATCACAGAATTCATTTTCAGTCTTTTCGAGGACGTGAGATTGCTGGGACTGCTGGCCAAGTGGGATCCAGGTATTTTTTTCTCACACAGTAGCGCTGCAAAATTCACCCCCTACATGGTAAGAAGTGTCAAGAAATAAAGGGGTAGCGAGGATATCTAACTCTCACAAGGGAAGAAAATCATTTGCTTTTAATTGTGTTTGGTTTGTGCTATAATAGAAATCATCTCTATTGCTATATGATATGCATGCAATAAATAGGTTTTCAGAATGATTAAATGCCTTAGCTTCACTTCAACTATTATTTTCAAAAGCCATTTATTCTGGGCATAGTAGAAAACCACAGCAAATATTAATGAAATCATTTGACTCCAGTGTGGTAGCTATGAGTATCTTCAGTATTCTCATCTTTCCTAAAGACTATGTATCTCGTATTTTCAAAGTAATAGTGAAGAGAAAAGTCATGTCATTTACAAATGACAGACTAATAACAGATTATTTTTTTCGATTGCCTAGAGAGGTTATAACCTGAGTGAAGTTCATTTTTTTATTTTTGTCTTTTGTTTTTGTTTTTCTCTGTACAATGCAGAATTACAGAAAAGTTTTAGAAAAAGTGATCAAAAGTGTAAAGTCACTAACTTGGTAGAAGAATTTAGTAAAGAATCAGCTGATCTCCAGAAAAGAAACTCCACAGCATAAACTAAGAAGGCTTTAAAGTAAAGCATAGGTATGTAACATAGATTTTTATTTCATTTGATAAAACTTGCATTATTCAAAAACAATTGTAAGCATTATTTCACTACTGTGAAATTTATGGTGAAACTGCTCTTGAAAATAATCATCTTTCCTAATAAATTTTCTGATAACTTAGTACTTGAACAATGATAAATGATCATTTTATTTTCCTCATGGTGATTGCTTCATTTACGTTTTGATAAGTATCGAATAAGCCTATGCCTCATTAACAACCAAGATGCTATTGCCATCAAGTCATTTCTGACTCATGCAACCCTCTAAGACAGAGCAGAGCTGCCTCTTAGGATTTCCAATAAGCAGCTGGTGGATTTAGACTGCTGCCCTTCTGGATAAGGACTAAGGTCTTAACCACTAGACTTCACTAACTACAACAATGAAAAACATATAAAAAACTTAAAAGGTAGTGGCTTAGCACAACTGAGTAATTTCTGTATCATGTCATTCATACATTGCAATCCTCTTTACAATTTTATTATGCTTCAGGTTGAAGTTTACACAGTAAGTTAGTTTTGCAGTCAATGAATTTTTATCACATACAGTTTTGTGATATGAGTTTCAGTCCCTACAATGTGTCAGTACTCTCCCCCTTTCCTCCCAGGGTTCCCATTTCCATTAGTCCAGTTTCTTGTCCTCTCTGCTTTTTCATTTTCATTTGGGCTCTGCTCCACATTGCCACATGGAACACTAGGCTGACCAAACTTTGCCTGTTTGACCTGTACAGTCTGGAACATCTCATCTCGTGGATCACTGTATCACGGAAAGACAAAATTAAAAAGATACGTGCAGTTCTTTTAAGCGTTGGCCTGTAAATGACACACACAATTTCTGTGCACTGTCTACTACCAAAATTTCCCACTTGATGCTCCACAGTTAGTTACATGAAAGCTGGAAAATATAAGGGAGCTTATAAATACTTACTGAGCATTCTGCTTATGAAGTCGTTATCAAGAGAAAAAAGATACAACCAATTGTAGAAGTCCCTTCAGTCATGAGACCTTATGATTTAATATCTTGCCATTCTCAACTTCTTTGGCTTATAAATCAATAGATTCTGTCACAGAACCTCAGGATTTGCTCCTTTCTACATATGTATTCAAGACAGAGTTTACTTGTATTTAACGAACCCATCGATATTTATCCTTCTATTCACATATCTACATGCATTTTTCTCATTCTAACCTAAATGTGGATTTTCGCTCTGTCCTTTTATCTTAGGATCGATAGCTTTAGAATAAAATATATTAAGTTACAGACCATAAGACATCACAAAATAAAGGTGGTAATTATAATAAAAATTAATGTATATTTTATAATAACTTTATTGGCATGTGATCCTCCTAGGATCAATTTAGTTCTCTTGTTTTGCTCACTCTACATAACATATCACAAGGATATAAGGTTAAAATATATCTATGTATTATTAAGTTTTTTAACTAGACTAGTAGATGAAAATTTTCCTACGTTCTGCCTTTAACATGTTTCACAGTAACCGCTAGTAGTGAGCAGGTCAAATGAATTCCTTCCAATCTTTCTGTTGTCAACCAATGTTGCTCTTTTTCCAGATAATTGATTGATATTCCCTGTATTTATGGGTTATTATCATACAGAGAGTTTTTGCTTGTTTGTTTTCCAGAATTAAAATAACTTCACTCAAGAAAAATGTCAGCAGTTGACATTTTTACTATTTATGCCAAGTGTTTTTGGAAAGACAAATGCTTATCATATCCCACTCCAGTGTTGGTCATTTTGCTCCCACAAAGCGGTTTCTTATAGAAATACTTACTAATTTCCAGAATATAATGGACAGTTTCCTTACATTAGAAAAATTTAAGAAAAAAAAATTAACTTCCAAACGTATTAACACTGTTTCTTACATCACTTAAAAAAATTAATAATGAGGTTGTTTTCTAGAAAACACAATTTTGTCTGCACATGTTAGAAATCAGAAAACATTACTTTTATCAATCATTAATTATTTTTACAATGTTATTCTATAATGTTTACTAAATACCGTGTGTCCTTACATTTAGTTAACTACTTGCAAACTATGTTATGTAATAAGCAGTTCCATCTTACCATGATCAAAAATAAATTACCTCAATCATTATGGCAAAGCAAATTAATCTCTCTACTCCAGGTAATCTGTATTGTAACTATGAAATTTTAGAAAGATAATCAAGATAAAATTTTGTTAATCATGTTGATTCGATGGTATTCTGAAATATTTTCCTAGTATCTGTTCATTACTGTTGAATTTTTTTTTAATATTACTCAACTTGGAAAGTTCAAGTATTTGCATATTAAAATAATGATGCAGAAAGAAAACTACGTATTTTCTCATCTCTTGAATTCAGTCTGAGTAAATGATAATGAGGTACTGAGAATGAGGAGAGCAAAAGAAAGCAGCAAATATGTCATATGGAAAAATAGTTGTCAATACTAAAGAATATCCCAACAAATTTGCATTATGGTGTGATAGTGGTGGTTTTGATTCTTTGGTACCAGTTTGTAAAGGGCTTCCTCCTTTTAGATCCAATAGAAAATCTAAGAACATTTAAAGCAAGTTCTTGACCTACCCAGTCACTCACATTTTCGTTCTTAGGTGCCATAGGACTCGTGGTGACTCATAGTGATTCTGTGTGTAACAGAATGAAGAGGTTCCTTGCTCTCACAACAGTAGATATCCTTATATCATTGCAGTCAGTTTGTCAATCCACTTTGTTGAGGGTTTCCTTCTTTTTCAGACTCTCTACAGTGTAAGAAGTTCTTCCCCAGGGATTGATTCATCCCAATAACATGTCCAAAGCAAGAGAGATAAAGTTTCTCCATACTTGTATCTAAGGAACAATACTTACTAGGTGTGTATGAACAAAAATTATGTGATTTGATGTGAACTTCTCATTGTTATACAAAAAACATGTAAGAATATGCTTAAAACTTTTTCCTACTCACAGGTGTTCTGAAATTAAACAAAGATTTAAATTGCTTCATGTATTCTTCCTTTCACTGTGGTTAATCAGCTCTTAAGAATAATGCACTTCTTTATTGAATGGGTAGACTTTACACGTAACAGAAGATATAAGTCAACTAGATACTTTAGACATATTCTTAAAGGTTTTTGATAATATTATTTTATCAGATACTTGGCAAGAGATCATCAAAGGTATGCTTGTACCTCAAAAACAGTTACAAAAGCTAAACTAATGACACAACATGAGGTATATTTACATGCTATCAGCTTTATCTTAGGTACAACAATATAGTCAAGCAAATTTTGGAACAATTGTATTTATATGTATATATGTAGAGTTGACTGAAATTAGATGCAACTACACTTTAAAACAAGTTTTATTGTTGTATTTTTATCGTCTCTCTAAAATATAAACAGAAATTCTGAATTATAGAAGAGAAGTAATGAAATCAAATTTCTAAATTTTTTTCTGAGTTAATAAGAAGGCTTTTTAAAAAATAACTTATATGCATTAATCTATTTTCTGTCCCACTTAAAACTATATTCTCTATAAAAAGCTTCACAGTATCTGTTATACTTTTTTATTAGTTTCAGATCCCATTAACAACTGGCAATTTATAATCCTGGTGATATCGTGGTTAAGTGCTACAGCTGCTGACCAAAACACTGGCAGTTCAAATCTGCTAGGCGCTCCTTGGACACTCTGTGGGGAAGTTTTGACTTAATAGTGTCACTGTAAGTCAGAATGGACCTGACGGCACTGGATTTAGTTTAGTTTTTTTTTTTTTTTTCAACTGACGACTCAGTTTTTTCTACTTTTAGAAAGAAGTAATTTCAAATGATGATTTACTCATTCTAGTCTCTACTTTATAAAATATGTTGTGTACTTAGATTCTAGAAAGTTTGACTCTGAAGTTTCATTTTTAGCTATATTAATTGGCAACCAGACTGGTTTTGAAGTAGTATCCGCTGCAATTGTTTCCTACTGAGTGTAGTCCATCCACTCTTCATGAATTCAGTCTTCAATACACATCACATCACTTCTACAATATCAGCACCCTTATATTTAGTGGAGTGAATTAGAAACATAGATGCATAACTTGGGAAACATTCCACTTGAGTAGTTTTAAAAGCACATTTCTTGTCAAACATAGATTTTTTATAGTACGATTTTTAGTTTTAATGAACAGATTACTGCTTATTAACTACCATTTTTAAAATTAAATGAGGCTTTAAGAGATCTTTTACATAAAAAGCATTTACACAAGTCTGCTGCTTTGAGGTCCAATTTGAAATCCAATTCGTTCATTTTATTATGGTTTTGGAAAAGTAAACTGAGTTTGATTTCAGGAGCAAGAAAAGGATTTTTGCATTCAGAACCTCAAGGGACACATTTAATTCTATTCCTTTAGAAATATGCACACTGCCCTGTGAAAAAACATTAGCCTAAATATAGGAGAGTTGCTGTAGTTCTCATTTTTCAGCTTATGTTTGTGTGCCTCAGTAGTGATATTCTTTTTCTTCTAAGTGGTTTTTCTCCTGTTAGGTTCTTTATTCCATCTATTTCCATGACTCTAGGCTTTCCTTCTGGAATTCTGAATATGTGATTAGTTAGCTTTCTTCCTTTAAGCAAATCTCCATGGAATGATGACCTAGCAACCAATATGCATCCCCTCAAAAGTGGGCACTGCCGGATGGCCCCGTACACACAAACTTGCACTTGTGATATGTAAGCAAACTGGTTCCTGATGGAGCTGTCTCTTTTTTTGAACAGCTCTGGACATAAACATGATAAGAATATTAGGCAGGAAATTAATTAAAGCTAGAGCATATAAACAATTCAATCATTTGAAAGTGAGAGAGGCTGTCAAACTGGTCACAGATAAATGGCTGGGGTGAAAATTGTGGCTTTCTTTTTCTGCCCCTCTCCTATATGCCCATATCATAGAGACATACAATGAAAAGCAATCTCAGAAAAATGTACCAAGTCAGTGATTTAACATCCTTGTTAGGTAGATTAGGGGAGGCTACTGGTTAAGAACTGTAGCTGCTAACCAAAAGGTTGGTAGTTCGAATCCACCAGGCTGTTCTCGGAAACTCTCTGGGGCAGTTCTACTCTGAGGCATAGGGTTGCTATGAGTCAGAATTACTCTGTGGCACTGGGTCTTGTCTGGTCCGGTCTGCACTGGTGAGGTGATACATGGTTACCAAGCGGCTTTGCAGAAGTTCCTGAAATACCCATCAACCTAGAAAACCACCAAAGAATGTTTCAAACAAAGTTTTTAAGAATGGCAGTCATTGATTTCTTAGTGAGAATAAGCATCAATCTGGATGATAAAATAATCTGTCTGTATTAGTCAATGAGAGAGAGACCAGGTAGCTTGCAAACAATAGTGAATTTGTTTTTACTGACTAAGGTTGAACAATAGTCTTTAATAGTAAACGTGAGACTGTGGGTACTTTTTTTTGCCTTTCCAGAGCTACTCTTAGTCTTTCTACTGTTTTGTACTGTAGGAATCTGACTTCCCTGGAGTTTTTCACCCAAGGACTGTTGAACTGTGACTGTCATTGCTTTGATCCAGTAGGGTTCAATCATACATCAGAGAGTATGAGAAGAGGTAATTGCTTTGTTTATTCTCTTTGGGTCCTGAAGTTTGAAAGATGTTCCAATGTTTTACTCAATACCACAGGTCCTTGTATCATAGCTGATCTTCTAGGACCATAGAATCATAGAAGACCCAAATTACTGCTTTCTCTCCTTACCCACTGAAGCCCAGGACTTAGTAAAGGGTACACACTACTAGCAATCTCTCGATACTTCACCATTACTAGTTGATTTCTTAAAGCTGATTCTTACCTCTATAGCTTGGATGTTGAAAGTTTAACCTTTTTTTTCGTTCTGTTCCCTGAGATGCGCTTACAACAGCAATAGTTCCTGGCTTAAAAAAAAAAAAAAAGTGGAATAACATTATCTACTTCATTTATTCTTCTCTTTGAAATACTAGACTAGACTAGAAATTTTCTCTTTAAAATACTAATTTTATAACTTTTTATGTCAGGACAAAGTGATTATACCTGAAACATAATCATTGTGTATATTTTTGGTGATGAACAATCAACACCAGAAAACTCTTAATTGGTGATATAACTGAACTATTTTTCTCTAAAGTACAGTATAATATTATTTCATGTAGATTTTTTCTCTTTTGCTTTCCTGAGATTCATGAATAAAACTTTCTAAATTTCTTATGCTGTAAAAATTTCATTTTACATTTTGTTACATTTTTCCATTCAATACTTCTAGACATAAAAGTTATTGTCAATATTGGTAATGAAACAGGATGGAAGCTTTAGACACCCTAATTTTACAAAGGAAAGCTAAAGTAGATATACAAGATCTAATTCTCTTTGTAGAATTGACTTCTTGTCCTCGTCTTTTCTCCTGTTTTAAAAATTCTTGGTTTCCTTCACCTAGGCTATGGCAAAAAGTCACAAATTAACTGACAGGAGCCACTGAGATAGAATCTGCAGCTTTTGTAGCTTTCTTTAGGTACATCTGACAAATGGAGATGCTGAGATTCCAGCCAACTCGTATGTTAGAGATGGCTCCCCAGCTTTTGATATTCATGTGTGACCCCTGAGGACTGCTCCAATCCCTGAGGTGGCTCTTGAACAGTAGCCCCTCCCTACCACTCTCATTGTTCTCTGAACCCTGCCCCCCATGCTAGGGCCACACATACCTTCCCTGTATAACTCCTGGTTATGCCTACCCAATTCCGACAGGCTTGGAGATTCAAACATGACTCTGTCCCCCATGTTTGTTTTGCTGGTAAAAAAAATGATTAATGAAGACTTTGATCACTCACCCAAATACCTATCTCAGTGACTGGCTTTTGGCACGGGGCAGGTAACTAGAATCTGAAGTTTTGTCCAGTAACAGTAATTACAGAGGTTAGGTGACTTATGTCTCAATAACTAGTAGAAAACCAAAAAGCAAACTCACTGCCATCCAGTCAATTCTGACTCATAGCAACCCTATAGGACAGAGTAGAACTGCCCCATAGAGTTTTAAGGAGTGCCTGGCAGATCTGAACTGCCAACCTTCTGTTTAGCTGTAGCACTTAACCAGTATACCACCAGAGTTTCCAATAATTAGTAGGACTAGAACTCAAATAATAAAATCTAATGCTTCCTACTAAAGCGTACTAAGAAAACATGTCTATAGCCACCACTTATATAATTAAAAACAGCATGAATAGTTTCTTATTGAGCTGTTACCTTGAGTTCAAGATAAAACTGTCATGTGCCATTTTAAGACAGAAAGAAAAATTTTATATGTATGACACATGTTTAGTAATGAATTTGCAATTAGAATTCAGGAAGGTACTGGCATTGGAAAAAGTTCAACTAAAAATTGACTTACATGCAAAGAAATATTAAACGTGCGTAAGAGGCCAGCTGTATAGATTTGAAGAACATTTTCCAGGTTCATTATAAAGGCAAACCAAATTTGTCCTTGGAAATGATTTCATCTTGGCTGTTTCCTTAACTGAACATAACTTCTTTTCTGGTGTCCTGAACAGACACTTAAACTTCCAAATGTTCCTCCAAAGTTCAAATGACAAATGCATGCCATCTGTAAACTGCACTTAAGGGTATTAAAATATATCTAAATGTTACTTCTGGCTTACTCGTAGGATGTAGAAGGCTGGGAAGAATGTTTCTCCAAATCTAACAACCAAAAACAACCAGATAATCTCAAAACCTAAACTTACTTGAACTTTTCTGAGAGCTAAGCTTTCAGGACCTAAAATATAAGGAAAGATAGGTGTCTCTGAGCAGAGCTGGCACTCAATAATTAGCCTACTTCTGACAATGGAAGTAAGACAGATGTGACACAAGTAGATAAAAAGAATTTAGGTAAAAAATATTCTTAAATTAATAATGCCTAAACATTGCCATACATAAATGTATAGATTCTAAGGGAGCCACAGACCCGGGGTTAGGTTGTATCATGTTCAGGCTCTTTTGTAAGGACCTTCACTAGGTACTCACAAGAAATTTTGCAAGCATGTCTGGAAAACAGATAGATCTCTTAATGGTTGGGGCTAGTGGAGGGAAGTGTTGCTGTTTCAAAAAAGGTAAAATCTCTGTTCAAACTTTTTCCCCTTAAGAACAAATAGCCAGCTAGCTACATATAGGTAAGGAGGTAGAGATATATAGACAGAAAAATAAATACTTCGAATCCTTTGGGTTCAGCTGAAAATCCTTCAAAATCAAGGACACGGATTAAGAAACATTATCTCTGGAGGAAGGAAAAAATGGGAGTGTAGAGATTAGGAAGCCCATAACCACTTGAGCAAAGACAGAAAACGTACCTGAGCCTAGACTTTTAGTGAGATACCAACTTTGAAAAAAGGTAGATCACTGAGAAAAACCCGTATTTGAGACCCAGAGACATTTCACCTTCCTAAGAACAAATCTAGAGAAGACTATAGGATAATCGAAAACCGTCCCTTACTGGCAAGCCAACTGCAAAACAAAAACCTAGGAAGAGAAGAGACACAACAGTTTTTAGGCGTAAACATTATTATGTACCTTAATCTTTATTGCCTGCACAAGATGCCTGCCCTTGAATCAAAAATTATAAGACACATATACACCTGTACACACCATAAAAACTCAGTGGCCATCAGAAATTGTTCAATCTGTACATCTGTTTTTGAATAGTTTATGAATTAATAATGCCTTTAATTTTTGTTTTTTTATGTTTTAAATAGGTAAAAACAATTAAAAAGAATAATATTTTCTTACATGTAAGAACTGTATAACATTCAAATTTAAGTGTCCATAAATTGTTTTCTTGGAACACAGTTTTTCTGGTTTCCTTCTGCAACGTCTATGATCCCCTGGGAGGTACAAATGGTTAACAGACTCAAATGCTAACTGAAAGGCCTCACTACCAGTTTAAAGGCTGAAGATTTGTATCAGCTCAGAGGTACCTTGGAAGAAATTTCTGATTATCTACCTTCATAAACAATCAGCTATTGAAAACCGGATGTAGCACAGTACTACTCTGACACACATGATTCTTTTTCCCTACAATAGCAGTGTTGAATAGTACAGCAGAGACCATATGTGGTGCTCTCATCATTTTGCATTGCTACTTTATGCAATAGATGTCACAGTAAGGCAGTTATAACTCAACAAGGCTTTTAGTACCATGTATATCACCATATCACAGCATTCCAGTTTCTTTTTGCTACCAGTGCTTACCCTGCGTGTCAAACCAAGAGAAATGAAAAAAAAAGAGAAAGGAAAAAGATAGACTTTAAATGACCTACTCTTGAAGAAAAGTGGAGCATAGATTATTTTGTTATTATATTCTATTACAAAACCTTGGTTTTATTATGCAATGACATTATGAGTATGCTAAAAGAATACAATGAGATGCAGCATGACCAGACTCAGCATTTTTCACAATGTTTCCATCCCACAAAAAAAGCAGCAGCCAGATTAATAGTATTTAAAATGGAAAAATTCACCAGAGTAGAAATTTTATTTCAAACAAACAAACAGAAAATGTAACAAAGTAAATGCAACCAAAATAATTCTGAGTGTCTCAGTTATTAAACAAGTCAGGAAATATGTATAAAGATGATGAGTTCACTAAGTCATGTTAACCTGGAGAAGCTGAAATCTGTCCCAAGACAATAAATGTGCTTAGGATGATTAGCCTTTCAGCGATAACCATTGCTGAGCAGTTGAGAACATTGGGAGTAATGTTGGTGGTAATTGGTTTGCATTCACTGAAAAACAGCCTCCATAAAATAAGTACAGGAAAAAATGTGATCAAAATAGTTGAGAAAAGTAGTATAGCACAACCTGAAGAGGAATCTGCTAAGATATGTGAAATATGTATAGGTATGTATGTGTGTATAATATATATGCATATACATATGCATGTATATATATGCATATGCGTAAAAATCTGCAAAGAACCTCTAAAGTATTGAAAAATAAAGAGGCCACCTTGAAGATTAAGGTGTGCCTGATCCAAGTCATGGCATTTTCAATTGCATCGTATGTATGAGAAAGCTGGACAAGAAATAAGGAAGACAGAAGAACTGATGCTTTTGAATGTTAAATGTACCATGGACTTCCAGAAGAATGAATGGATCTGTTCTGGAAGAAATACAACCAAAGTGCTTCTTAGAAGCAAAGATAGAAAGATTGTATCTCATATATTTGGACACGTTGTCAGGAGGGATCTATCTCTGGAGAAGGACATCATGCTTGGTAGAGTGGAGGGTCAGCAAAAAAGAGGAAGACTCTCAACAAAATGGATTGGCACAGTGGCTGCTAAGAGGGCTCAAGAATATAAACGATTGTGGGCGTGGTGCAGAACCAGGCAGTGTTTTTTTCTGTTGTGGATAGTGTCACTGTGAGTTGGAACTGACTTAGAGGCACCTAACCACCGCAACAACATGCACATGTATATACAGAGAATTTAACAGAGACACTCCTATTTGTGAAAGTTCACAAAACTTTTGAAAAAGTAAATTCAGTTAGTTAGTGCATTATTCACCAAGTACTTTGTAGAAATATTGAAATGTGTCATATTCTATTTAATCACTTGTGCCAATGCTGAACTTCATTTGCTGTCACAGATGCAACTGTCACTGGTTACAGAAATTTTTATAAGAAATAAAAAATGAATATCCTGACGTCCTACTATTCAACAGTTTGATTGTGTAGTAACAGTAATATTTTATTGTATTTTTTGAGTTTTTCAAAGTTAAAGGTTTTATTTTCCTTTTTCTGAATGAGAATAACATCAACAATTACTTATTTACCCATTGCTGCCAACCTGATTCCAACCCATGGCAATCCCATATTTACAGAACAAAAATGTATTCTGTAAGATTTTCATGGCTTTGAACTTTTGTATGCAGATCCTCAGGCTTTTCTTTCAAAGCATCTCTCGTGGGTTCTAAAGACCAATCTTTAGGTTTAGCTCTACTGCCACTGAGTTGATTTAGACTCATAGTGGCCCAATAGGATAGAATAGAACTGACCCATAGTTTCCAAAGAGCATATAGCAGATTCAAACTGTTTACATTTTGTATTGCAGCCGTTTCGCTTAAGCACTATGCCATCACGGTTTCTCCTTTGTCATAGATTGCATTGTGTTCCCCCAAAATGTGTATACCCGTTTGACTAGACCACGATTCCAGGTGTTGTGTCACATTCCTCTGTGCTGTAAACCCTATTTGTATGACATTAATGAAGGAGAACAGGCAGCAGTTGTGTTGGTGAGGCAGAATTCAATGTGTAAAATTGTATTGTGCCTTGAGGCAGTATCTTGGGATATAAAAGAAAGAAGCTAGCAGAGAGAGTTGGGAACCTCATACCATCAGTAAAGAAACAGTGTCGGGGGCAGATCGTATCCTTTGGAAAGGGCCTGAGGTCCCTGTGTCTCAGAATCTCTCAGTCCAGGGGAAAACTGATGACAAAGACCTTCTGCCAGAGCCCAAAGAGAAAGACTTCCTCTGGAGCTGATGCCTGGAATTTGGATTTTTAAGCCTATTGGATTGTGACAGAATACAATTTTTCTTTTTCAAGCCATCACATAGATGAAGGAGAAAAGTAGTGAAGAGCTAGATTAAGCTAGCTGCATTTGTTTAAAAGACCTGATAGATTTGAAGTTAGAGCAAAACCAGTTATGATCCATATGATCCTATCAGCTGGGACTAAAAATGTTCCTCTGTCTTTGGATTTTCTGCATACCAGTGCTGTTACTGCATCCTATGCTGGTATGCCTCACTGTTACATCAGCTGACATAAAATTGACTCCCAACTCGTGGTCACCCTGCAGCACAACTGGTCTACATTCTTCCTGGTCCTGTGCTATCCCTATTTTCAGTTGTAGATCAGGTTATTGGAGCCATAAGATTTTTCAGTGGCTTATTTTTGGAAGGAGGTTGTTAGACCTTTTCTCTAGTTGATTTTAGTCCAGAAAGTCTGCTGAAACAAGTTCAGTGTCATAACAATACACAAGCGTCCACTAACAGATGGATGGCGGTTTGTGTATAAAGTGTACTGGCAAAGAATAAAATTGTGAATTCTTCACGGAAGGTGAGAATTTTACTGTTGAAGAATCAGTGATTCACATGCTCACCCTAGTGTTCCTGAACTACCATTTGATTCACATTATTTGTTTCCATCCCTACCTAGGTTCTGTATGAGTCAGAATCAACTTTATGGCACTGGGTTTGATTTTAGCAGCTAGGTCAAAAAAATTCTCTGTATTGCATTGATAGAAAAAAGGGCATAGGACTTTTTTTTAATGCTAGACTACCTAGCTGTTCAGAATTGTAATCTTAGCTTAAAAAAGGAATTGGCATATGCATACACGTATACATGTATTTATATATGTGTATATATTCCTTCAATTACAGAACATTTTATATATGCAAGCTCCTTCAAACACTAAAATGATGAGTCAAATATATAATAAGAATTAAACAAACTTTAGAAGTGAAACAAGTCTTTTCAAGGTTAATTAATTTGCAAGAGGACAGAGATTACAAGCATCCTCCTCACATTATAGTGAGAAGCGGGAAATTCAAACCAGTGATTCAGAAAAGGACATTCCAGATAGATAACATTTGTTTTAACCTGTGATTGGTGACAGTGAAGTACTTGTAAAAACAGTACATAAATTTGCATATAAAGCAAACTTTAGAAGTTTATACAGTGTTGTTGAAGAGGTTTACATTTAGCTTCCTTAAAGATTTTTTGCTGAGTCAGACCCAACTCGACGGCACTTGGCTGGCCAGCTACAAAGTAAAACAGATGTTTATTTCAGTCATAGTAAAAATAGAAATTTGATACAGGACAAGTTGTGGGATTCATAACATGGGCAAGTTGTGGGATTCATAACATGGTGATGGTGTTATCACGCCACTGTGGCTATAGCCTCAAACTGCACATTCTCGTCATGTTAGAGCTGTCAATCAGAGGAACAGTACTCATCTATACTTTGATCTAACCATATTATACTTATGAAATATTTATTAATATAAATACAAGACAATTTTTCTTAGGATCACATGTAAAACTCTTAAGAAGACCCAAAAGATCATGCAAGATCTAACAGCAGCTCACCTCTCTACTTTTCTTATCTCCCAAATTGAAGATAAATAATCAGTCAATAAAAGCTATAGTGAATATTGCTAAAGCACATGTAAGGGGGTAAAATTGATTATACATATTATTTTGTAACATAATTGTGCATGAAAACAGATAATAGTCACCTCAGCGTGAGGAAGGAGGAAACTGACATAGATTAACGAGATTATTTAGATTTGAATAACTAGAAAAAATATTTGCTATGGAAGGAGATAAAAACAAGACATTAGCTAAAGAGGTATATAGGGGAATTTTATATTTTCAGATGAGATGTACCAGCATATTGAAATCAGCCAATTTTTCAGTTATATATTCACTTGTTCATTCAACAAATGTGTGTAACCACATACAAACAAATGGAAATACTCACAAGAAGTTTGGAAGAGAACTACCTGGCTGACTAATTGGAAGATATACACATCTTTACCCATTCCAAAGAGAAATGATCAACCAGAACAGGGAAATTATTGAACAATACCATAACACAAGTAAAAGTTCGCTGCAGATGATTCAGTATAATGACCAAGAACTACTAGGAATTCAAGTAGGATTCAGAAGACAACTTGGAATGAGGAATATCACTGATGATGTCAGATAGATCTTTGCTGAAAACACAGAAACCAGAAAGATGTTTACCTGCGTTTTGTTGACTAGGCAAAGACATTGAACTGTGTGGATCATAATAAATTATTTGCAACACTGTGGAGGAATGGAATTCCAGAACACTCACTTTTGCTCCTGTGGAATCTGTACATAGACAAAAAGAGAGTCATTCAAACAGAACACATGAATACAGTGTGGTTTAAAATTAGGAAAGAGTGTGCCAGGGTCCTATCTTTTCACTATATATATTCAGTCTGTCTGATGAACAAACAATCCAAAAAGCTGGACTATACAAAGAAGAATAAAATATCAGTATTGGAGGAAGACTCGTTAATAACCTGTAATATGTAGATGTCATAATTTGGATTGCTGAAAGGGAAGAGTAATTGAAATACTGATGAAGATAAAAGAGTACAAACTTGATTATAGATTACACTTAAAAAAAGAAAATACAGGGTATAAAGCAAGTCTCAACAAAACCCAAACCACTGAACTATTGCAAAGCGTCATTCCAGAACATAAAGTCATAAAAATTGAAATCAATAGTAGCAAAAAAACATGACTAGTAACTCAGATTCATGGAAACAAAACAACATTTTTCTTAACAATTCGTGGGCTATGGAAGAAATCAAGGATGCAATAAAGAAACTCATAGAATCAAATGAGAATGAAAACACATCGTACCAGAACCTGTGGGATAAAGCAAAGGCAGTGCTTAGAGGTCAGTTTATCTCTATAAATGCACATATCTTGAATGATGAAAGGGCCCAAATCAAAAAAATAACCCTGCAATTTGAACAAGCAGAAAGGGAACACCAAAAGAACACCTTAGGCACCAGAAGAAAGCATATAATCAAGATTGGAGCAGAACTAAATGAATCAGAGAATAGAAAAACAATTGAAAGAATTAACAGTACAAAAGCCGTTTTTTTGAAAGGGTCAATAAAATTTAAAAATCATTCACTAAACTCACAAAAGAAAAACAGGAGAGGAAACAAATAACCCAAATAAGAAATGAGATAGGAGACATCACAACAGACCCAAATGAAGTTAAAATTATCATAACAGAATACTATGAAACATTGTACTCCAACAGATTTGAAAATCTTTGGGAAAAAGACAAATGTGTAGATTTGTATCACCTACCAAAATCATCACAAGGAGAAGCAGAACAACTTAATACACATCACAAAAGAAGACATAGAAAATAATAATAATAAAAATAAATTTAAAAAAAGTCCTGACCCAGACAGCTTTACTGGTGAATTCTATCAAACTTTTAGAGAGGAGTTAATTCTAATACCAGTGAAGCTATTTCATAACATAGAAAATGATGGAACATTCCCAAATTTGTGCTATGAAGCCAGCATAACCGTGATATCATAACCCACCAACAAAATAAAATTACAGACCAATATCACACATGAACCTAGATGCAAAAATCAATATAATCCTGGCTAATAGAGTTCAGCAGCACATCAAAAAAATAATCTGTCATGGCCATGTAGGATTAATACCAGGGGTGCAGTGTTGGCTCAACATAAGAAAAAACAATTAATGTGATCAAACACATAAATAACACAAAGGATAAGAAGCACTTGATTTTATCAACTGACATAGAAAAAGCATTTAACCAAGTCCAAAACCCATTCAAGATAAAAAAAGAAAAAACTCTCAGGGAAACAGGAACAGAAGAAAAATTCCTCAACCCCCAAAAGGACATTTAAGCAAAGCCAACTTCATCCTGAGTGGAGGACTCTGAAAGAATTCCCCCTGAGAACAGGAACTAACCAAAGATGCCTACTGCCACCATTTCTATTCAACATTGTGCTAGATGTTCTGGCCAGAGCAGTCAGACAAGAAAAAGAAATAAAGGACATCTGCACTGGTAAAGAAGTAGTAAAAACATCTGTGTTTGCTGACAATATGATTGTACACACAGAACATCCTAACGAATCTATAAATGAACTAATGGACCTAATAGAAGAGTTCAGCAAAATATCAGGATATAACATAAACATAAATAAATCAGTGGGATGCTTTTCACCAATGAAGAGATCATCAAAAAGGAAATCACCAAGTCAATACCATTTACAACAGCCCGCAAGAAAGTTAAATACCTAGAAACAAATCTAACTAGAGATGTAAGAGACCTATACAGAGAAAATTACAAGACCTTATTGCAAGAAACCAAAAGAGACTTATATAAGTGTAGAAATTTGCCTTGCTCATGGTCAGGAAGACTTAAAATAGTGAAAATGTCTGTTCTACCCAAACTGATTTACACATGCAATGTAATCCCAACACAAATTCCAGTATCATTTTTTAATGAGATGGAAAAACAAATCACCAACTTTGTTTGGAAAAGGAAGATATCCTGGATAGGTAAAGTACTACTGAATAAGAGGAACCCAGTGGGAGGCCTCGCACTACCCAACTTTAGAACTATTACACTGCCACAGTTGTCAAAATAGATCAGTTCCGGTACAAAAATATATAGGGACTAGTAGAATAGAATAGATAATCCAGAAATATCAGTACTCTCCTATGAACAGGTGATATTCAACAAAGGCCTAAAAGTTGTAAACTGGGGTAAGAACAGTCTCTCTAACAAATGGTGTTGGTAAAATTTGATATCCACCTCCAAAACACTGAAACAAGATCCATCTCTCACACCTTACACAAAAACAGATTCAAAATGGATCAAAGACTCAAATACCAAACCTAAAACGAAAGACTGTGGAAGAAAAAATAGGGATAACAATGGTAGTTGTTGCAGTGTGCTTAGGCAGATTTCAAAATCTTATCAATGCACAAACAACAGAAGAGAAAATAGATAAATGGGAATTAGTAAAAATTAAACATTTTTATTCCTCCAAAGACTTTGTTAAGAGAGTGAAAAGACCACCTATAGAATGGGAAAAAATATTTGACAGCTATGTATCAGACTGACCTCTGATTTCCATAATCCACAACGTACTCAAAAATATCAACAAGAAAAAGGCAAATAACCCAATTAAACAATAGACAAAGGACATGGACAGACAGTTGACCAAAGAAGACATCCAGGTAGCCAAACAACACATAAGGAAATACTTACAATCATTACCTATTAGAGAAATCTAAATAAAAACTACAAAGACATGCCATCTCACACCAGTAAAGTTGGCCATTTTCCAAAAAAACCTAAACAACAGATGCTGGAGAGGCTGTGGGAGACTGGATGTCTACACTGCTGGCAGGAATATAAAATGGTACAATTACTTTGGAAAACAACTGGGTGCTTTCTTAAAATGCTAGAAATGGAAATACTATATGATTCAGCAAACCGACTGATTGAAATATAGCCTACAGAAATAAAGGCTGTCACATGAACAGATACATGCACATGAATGTTTATTGCAACACTGTTCACAATATCAAAAAAGGTGGAATCAACCTAGGTGCTGATGAACAGATAAATGGAGAAGAAAACTATGGTAATATATAGACAATGGAACAGTATGCAATGATGAAGAACAATGATGATTTTACAAAACATCTCATCATTTGATATCAACTAGACATTATGTCTGACATCAGTCAGCTGCAGGAAGACAAATATTGTATGAGACTCCTATTGTAAGGACTTAAAAAAAGGATTATATCCATAGAAGTCTTTAATGGCTACAAGGGTAGGTAGGGAGAGGGAAGGTTGTTGTTAGGTTAGATAGTCAATAGGAACTCAGTCGGTGAAGGGTGTAACAGCACCCAATATAGGGCAGGTTAGCATAACTGAACTACACCATAAAATAAAATGTTTTCTAAATTCAACACAACACTTCAAACGATAGAGTAGCAGGGGCAGGTGGCTGGGGACTGTGTTTTGAGGGCACATCGAGGTCAATTGTATAACTAGCCTTTTGTTAAGAGTCTTCTGCACCCCATATTGGGAAGTAGTATCTGGAGTCTGAAAAGACAGAAGAATATCAGCTGAAGAACATCAGCTGTTCGCCATCCACCTGGAACAGATGACAGAGAACATCAAATACACAAGGAAAGATAAGCCCAGGAGACAGAAGCACCCATTTGATTGGGAGACTACACTAGCATGAGGCCAGAAAAACCAGATAATGTCTGACCTCCACCAAGAACAACTTTGATACACAATGTAAAGTCCCTGATAGCATGAGAAAAAGAGACATGCAGATCAAGAACTCTACTGAAAGACCAGAACTGATGGTCCGACAACCTGGAGGGTCCCCTGTGAACTTGGCCCCTAGATTTGTTACTCAGACCAGAAACCAGTACTGAAGTCAACACTTCAGAAAAAGAATGGCTTGGACTGGGGGACACCAAGAAAGCATATCATGTGTATACTTTATGGTCTTTCTGATTTCTTTCTAGAGGGGAGTAAAGAGGCTGGAGAGGAGGGGACAGGTGTTCTTTGGGATGAGAGTAGAAGAGTGAAAAGGAGGAGTGTGCTGTCACAGGGTGGGGAGAGCAGGTACAGTGTGCAAAATTGACTTAGTATACTTCTGCTTAATCATAATTAAAAAAATCAAAAATGTACTTTCGAGGGGCGGAGTCAAGATGGCGGACTAAGCACACGTCTCCTTATATCCCTCTGGAAACCAAGACCTGAACTGATAATCAAACAGAGCCTTCTGATCACCTAATCAGCCTCAGGACACGGCACAGGGCTGTTAAATGGGACTTCATACCACTGAGTGAAAAACTTCCTTTCTTTTGCTGACTCCAGCTCCTGGCTAGCCCTAGCTCTCACGTTTGGAAGGTAAATGCACCATTGTGACTTTTTTTTCTCTGTCTTGGCTGGCGGGCGGAGCTGGGTCTTGCCTAGCAGCTAGACTCAGACGCACTGCTGGGGGGATAGGCAGGCAAAGTTCCCATATTCTGAGAGCCAGGCTTAAGATTCGGTTAATCTAGCCACTTTGAGCCTTTAGTTTTATATCTGCGTCAGCGGGGTTTGTATGGAATTCCGCAGTCAGTATGCAGGACACCATGTTGGTACTGAGATTTTAGCGGGACCTAATTCTTAGCCTGGGAGCCAGTGCCTGCAAACAGGACAGCGCTTCTCTGGCAGAAAAGCAGTAATTTTCCCAGTGCCACCTATTCTGCAGGCCCTGCAACAGAAGAAGAGGAATCACTACCTCTCGGCACCTTTAGCCCTTCTGCCTGCTGCCTGTGTGGAGGACGCCATCTTGGATGCGGTGGCCGCAGCTGGACCTAATTCTTAGCTTGGAAGCCAGAGCCTGCCACAAGAGAGCACTTTTTTATCCCAAAACCAGTACTCGACGCAGTGTCAGCTAAGGCTAGGCCCTGTCAGCAGAGGCCGACAGGGCACTACCATTGCTGTATTCTGAATTAGTTTCTTATCATCTTGGGTTGGATATAGTAGTGCTTACTTTGTCAGTTGAGAAGAGGGACCTCTACCTGAAAACCTAACTGACTTGTGAAGTGCTCAGATACCCTTTGCTTTACATTTGAAGACAGCCTAGAGAAACATTTGCAATCCATCTCACAGTACCTCTTCCAGCCTCTACATACTCACATGGGATCCAAAAAGCAACAGACAATTGTGGCATACAAGATATCACCAATGTCTTCAGAAGGCTCCCAAACAAAGCAACCAAGGAGTTTTCCAGATGCAGAAGCTTTTATGAAAGCATCAGAAAGTGAATACAAAATGATTATATAAAGAGCTCTTCTAGACCTTATACAAAATGCAGCACAACAAAATGAAAAATTAAGCAAGCTGTTCGATCTGATGGAACACCAGTACTCTGAAATCCAACAGATCAAGAACAAAATCAAAGACATAGAAACTTCCATGCAAAGCCAAGAAAACAGAATGGAACAAATAGAAAAAAGAATTTCTGACTTGGAAAACAGAGCTACTGATGCCAGCGTCTATGAGCAGAAATCAGAAAAAAGAAACAAGAAAAATGAAGAAACATTAAGAAGCATGTGGGACTCTATTAAGAGGAACAACCTTCAATTAATTGGAGTCCCTGAACAGGGTGAGACATCTGAGAACACAGAGAGTATCGTTGCTGAGCTGCTGAAAGAAAACTTCCCAGAAATCATGAAAGAAGAGAATATAGACATCTCAGATGCATATCGTACGCCACCCAATATAGATCTCAAAAGAAAGACTCCAAGACATATTATAATCAAGCTTAACAAAATGAAACATAAGCAGCAACTCTTAAAGGCAGCAAGACTCAAAGCAAAGCTAACATTCAGAGGGAAACCCTGTAGGCTCTCGTCAGATTTCTCAGCAGAAACCATGCTGGCATGGAGACAGTGGCATGACACATTCAAAGCCTTGAAGGAGAAGAACTTCCAACCAAGAATTATATAACCTGCAAAACTATCTTGCAAATATGAAAATGAAATTAAGACATTCCCAGATAAACAGAAACTCCGAGACTTTGTAAAAACCAAACCCAAACTACAAGAAGTACTGAAAGAAGTTCTTGGCTCTGGCTTAGAAGAACAAAACCACTAATTTTAGAATGACACACTACTCATTACTCTACTCTTTTAGGGAAGGCTCCAAAGTCAATCACAGCTTTGACATGGAAAGAAGCAATCCAGTGATCATCATGAAAATTATGGTGTCATTATAATAAAAAGAGGGACTTACTACAGTTGTTACAGTCCTTCCAGATGGAGAGGAAGATGACAAGAAAGGGGGATCATAGGGGCAGCTGTGAAGCAAAACAAAATGCATCATACCACTTCAAGAAATGTAACACACGAGTCTCAACAACTACAAAACCAGCTCTGAAAAAGGTGAAAAATCAACTCACAGAAAAGAATGTCCCAGAACAGACTAATAATAACAACAGAGAAAACATAAAAATAAACATATCACAATGGCAGCAATGAACACATACCTATCAATAATTACATTGAATGTGAATGGACTGAATGCTCTAGTAAAGAGACACTGAGTGTCATCTTGGATCAAAAGACATGACCCAATAATATGCTGACTACAAGAAACTCACTTGAGACCTAATGATAGGAACAAACTGAAAATTAAAGGATGGAAGAATATATATCAAGCTAACAATGAACAAAGAATAGTAGGGGTGGCAATTCTAATGTCAGACAAAATCAATTTTAATGTCAAACCACCATGGTGGACAAAGATGGACACTATTTATTGCTGAAAGTTTCAGTACACAAGCAAGACTTAACTATATTAAATATTTATCACCTAATACCAGAGCACCTAAATACGTCGAAGAAACACTGAAAAGATCAACAACATTGACTCAAAAGAGAGTTAGATGACTCCACCATAATAGTGGGAGACTTCAACTGCACTCTCAATACTAGACAGATCATCTAGAAAAAAGCTCAGAAAAAGATACAGAAGACTTCATTGCCACAATTAACCAACTAAACCTCATTGATATATACAGAACTTTCCACCCATCAGCAGACAACTACACCTTCTTCTCCAGTGCACATGGAACATTCTCCAGAATTGACCATGTGATAGGCCATAATGCAATCCTCAACAAAATCCACACCACTGAATTACTGCAAAGCATTTTCTCAGATCATAAAGCTATCAAAGTTGAAATCAATAGCAAAAAAAAAAAAAAATAGATAGAAAGTGGAACTCTTGGAAACTGAACAACATCTTGCTCAAAAAAACATGGGTTATAAGGGAAAACAAGAATGAAATAAAGAAATTCATGGCTTCCAATGAGAACGAAAACACTTCCTACCAGAACCTATGGGATACAGCCTTGAAGGAGAAGGGTCTGTTTATCTCCATAAATGCACACATCTGGAAGGAAGAAAGAAACCAAATCAAGGAACTAACTCTACAGCTTGAACAAGTAGAAAGAGAACAACAGAGGAACCCCTCGGGCACCAGAAGAAACGAGATCATAAAGTTTAGAGCAGAGCTAAATGAATTAGAGAACAGAAAAACAATTGAAAAAATTGAAAAAACTAAAAGCTGTTTTTTTGAGAAGATCAACAAAATTGACAAACCACTTGCTAAACTTACTAAAGAAAAGCATGAAAGGAAACCAATAACCCAAATTAGAAATGAGAGGGGGGTTGTCACCACAGATGCAACAGAAATAAAAAATATCATAACAGAACACTATGAAAAACTGTACTGTAACAAATTTGAAAACCTAGAGGAAATGGACAAATTCCTTGACTCATACCACCTACCCAAATTATCACAATGTGAAGCAGAACAACTTAATAAACCCATGACAAAGGAAGAGGTTGAAAATGTCATCAAAACACTGCCAACCAAAAACAGTCCGGGCCCAGATGGCTTCACTGCAGAATTTTACCAAGCATTTAGAGAAGAGTTATCTCCAATACTACTGAGATTATTTCACAGTATAGAAAGGGATGGAATACTCCCAAGCTCATTCTATGAAGCCAGCATAACCCTGATATCTAAGCCAGGAAAGACCAAACAAAGAAAGAGAACTACAGACCGATATCACTCATGAATCTAGATGCAAAAATCTTCAACAAAATTCTGGCCAATAGAATACAACAACATATCAAGAAAATAATTCATCATGACCAAGTGGGATTCATACCAGGGACGCAAAGCTGGTTCAACATCAGAAAAACAATCAATGTGATTAACCACATAAATAACACAAAAGACAAGGATTACCTCATTTTGTCCATTGATGCCGAAAAGGCATTTGATAAAGTCCAACACCCATTCATGTTAAAAACTCTTAGCAAAATGGACATAGACGGCAAATTCCTCCACACAGTAAGGGCCATTTATACAAAGCCAATTGCCCACATCATCCTGAATGGAGAGAGACTGAAAGACTTTCCCTTGAGATCAGGAACTAGACAAAGATTCCCACTCTCACCTCTCCTATTCAACATTGTGCTAGAAGTTCTAGCCAGAGCAATTAGACAAGACCAAGAAATAAAGGGCATCTGCATCGGCAAAGAGGAAGTTAAAATCTCCCTGTTTGCAGATGATATGATTGTATATGCAGAGAACCCCAAGGAATCTATAAGTAAGCTACTCAAATTGATAGAAGAGTTCAGCAAAGTCTCAGGATACAAGATAAACATAAGTAAATCAGTAGGATTCCTTTATACCAACAACGAGACTGTTAAGGTAGAAATTATCAAATCAATACCATTTACGATAGCCCCTAAGAAGATAAGGTAACTAGGAATTAATCTAACCAGAGAAACAACAGACCTTTACAAAAAGAACTACAAGCCGTTACTACAAGAAACTAAGAGAGACTTAGATAAACGGAAAAACCTACCCTGCTCATGGATAGGAAGACTTAACATTGTGAAAATGTCTATTTTACCCTAAGCAATTTATTTATATAATGCAATCCCAATACAAGTTCCAGTGTCATTTTTTAATGAGATGGAGAAACAAATCACCTATTTTGTTTGGAAAGGGAAGAAGCCCCGGGTAAGTAAGGTACTACTAAAGAAGAAGAACACACTGGGAGGCCTCTCATTACCCGACCTTAGAACATACTACACTGCCACAGTGGTCAAAACAGCCTGGTACTTGTACAAGAACAAACAGATGGATCAATGGAACAGTATTGAGACCCCAGAGATGACACCATCCGCCTATGAACAGCTGATATTCGACAAAGGCCCTAAGACATTAAACTGGGGTAAAAACACTATCTTCAACAAATGGTGCTGGCAAAATTGGTTATCCATCTGCAATAAACTGAATCAAGATCCATATCTTATACCTTACACAAAAACCAACTGCAACTGGATAAAAGACCTAAATATCAATCCTAAAACGATAAGGCTCATCCAAGAAAAGGTAGAAACAACAAAGGTACTTTTAATACACAATGAAGACAGACTCCAAATCTGTCAAAGAAACCACAATCAACAGAAGAGAAAATAGATAAATGGGAACTATTAAGAATCAAATACTTTTGCTCATCCAAAGACACTATTAATAGAATTAAAAGAACACCTACAAAATGGGAAAAAATATTTGGCAACTCTATGTCAGACAAAACAGCAATAAGAAGAAAATAAACCATCCAATTAAGCGATGGGCAAAGGAGATGGACAGACATTTCACTAAAGAGGAGAGCCAGGCAGCCAAAAAACACATGCGGACATGTCACGATCTTTAGTTATTAAAGAAATTCCAATCAAGAAAACAATGAGATGCCATCTCACCCCAACAGGATTGGCCATGATCCAGAAAACACAAAACAACAAAGGCTGTGGAGAAAGTGGAACCCTCCTACACTGTTGGAGGGGTTGAAAAATGGTCCAGCATCTTTGGAAAGCAATTTGTCCCTTCCTTAAAAAAATGGATATCGATATACCATTTGACCCAGTAATTCCGCTACTTGGAATATATCATACAGAATCAAGGCCTTTCACACCAACGGACATATGAACCAGAATGTTTATCGCAGCACAGTCCACGATAGCAAAAAGATGGAATCAACCCAGATGCCCAGCAACAGAAGAATGGATAGGTAAACTATGGTACATATACTCAATGGAGCACTACACAATGATAAAGAATAACGATGATTCCAGGAAACATCTCCTAACCTGATTTCAACTGGAAGACATTATGTTGAGTGAAAGGAGTCAGCAACAAAGGGACAAATACTGTATGAGACCTCTACGATAAGATCTCAAAAACAGACTTGTGTTTAGAAGAAAAGACTCTTTGACAGCTGCAAGGGAAGGGAGGGAGCGGGGGGAGGTGGGAGGGTTTAGTTTAGATAGTTGCTAGAAATCTGGTTTGGAGAAAGCAGTGATAGCACACATTAGAAACAAAAACAACATTAAGTGGACTTCAGCATAACCTGAGTACTCCTTCCATCTTAACCCAATATTGCAAGGAGAGAATAGTTGGGACAGGGGGCAGGAGAGCATGCTCTTAGGCGAAATCGAGGCCAATTGGCACAACTAGCATTTTGCTAAGAGAGCTCTCTGCACCCCACATTGGTGACTGGCATCTGGGGTCTTAAAAGCTGCCAAGCTGCCCTCCAAGGGCACAGCAAATGGTCCCAACTCAGCAGGAACGGATGCTCACCGAGGACCGAAATGACATGTGATAAAGTCAACCTAGAAGACAGAGAGACCTGCAAGAGTGGGTGCCTTCATCGACTTGGGACCGGAAGAACCAGATGGTGCCCGGCCACCACCAGTGATATCCACGATGGAGCTCACTAGGATGAGTCTCACTGACAACACAAGAATAAAAAGAGGTGCATCCTGAGATCTTCACTAGAAGACCTCAATTGACCGTCCTGCGGTTTCCGGGTTCCCCTGAGATCATGGCCCCCAGACCTGATGCCGCCTTTACCCATGAATTATAACAAAGGTCCACTCTTTGGACAGGAGTGGATTGGATTTGGCAATGCAGAGTGACCATATATTGGTTGCATTTTATGGTTCTACATCTATAGGATATCATCCTGCTGACCTCTGGCTGGAGGAAGGAGAGTGGGTGGAGAGGAGTGTAAAGGAGGGTGTTGGGAGGATGAGACATGTATGGAGCAGAGAGGAATAGTGTGCTGTCACCGGACAGGGAGAGCAGTGGAAGCTGCATATAGGTGGGCATGTAAATTTATACGGGAATGTACATTTTCACTCAGTCATGTTACATTAAAAAAAAAAAAGAAGTACTTTCAACTGAACAAATAAAAAACAGTATGATAAATGGAGAAAATACTGAAGATGTCAAGGATTTTCTTTACTTGGATCCACATTCAACATCCATGAAAGCAGCAGTGAGGAAATCACATAACTTACAGCATTGGTCATATCTCATATGATGACCTCTTTAAAGTGATAGGTAACAAAGATCTCACTTTGAGGACCAAGATACACCTGACACAAGCAAGAGTATTTTCAAGAGCATCATATGTGTGAGAAAGCTGGGCAAGTAATAGAGAAAACTGGAGAAAAACTGATGGCATTGAATTATGGTGTGAATAGTAATGCAGGCCTGACAAGTGCACATACTGGCCAGCACACACTTACACTGGTAGCACTGTACAAACAATTCGATAAGGTTCCATAGCCTTGGTATACCAGTGAACAGAGCTGTGTTCGTGTCAACATATGGTGATGTCTCAGTGAGTGGCATTTATTGTTGTTGTGTGTTGCTGTGTGCCAATGTGAGCATGTCAGAGCTTGAATTGGAGCAATGAACAAACATTAAATTTCTTGTTAAACTTGGAAAGAGTGGAAGTGAAATCAGGGACGTGTTAGTCCATGTTTGTGGAGATAATAACATTAAGAAAATGGCAGTGTACAAGTGGATTAAGTGTTTTTCTGAGGGGAGATAAAGCATCACTGATAATGAGAGGTCAAAGCTTCTAGTAACCAGCAGAACTCACAAAAACATTGCAAATATTTGTTAAATTGTGCATCAAAATCTTTGGCTAACTGTGAGAAGCATGGCAAACCAAGTAAACGTTGATGGAGAAACAGCATAATCTTAACGGAAAATCTTGGCATAAGAAAGGTGTGTGCAAAAATGGTCCCAAAGGAGCTCACTGATGAACAAAAGCAAAGGAAAGTAGAAGTTTGTCAAGACCTTTTGGAAAGGGAAGATGATGTTATAGGATGTGTTATCACTGGTGATGAAACATGGGTGTATCAAGATCACCCAGAAACAAAGCATCAAGTCTTGCTAACCTTTTTTGATGGCAGAGGGATTGCTCATTATGAATCCATACCAAGTAGGCAGTTAACCAAGGTTACTATAGAGGCTGTGTAATAAAGTTAGATGAACGTGACTTGAACTTTTCACCACCTCATGCCTCTTGCATCACAACAATGTACCAGTTTTCATGGCACTGTCTGTGAGGGAATTTTTAACCAGTATACAGATAACTGTTTTGGAATACCCTCCCTGCTCACCTGGTCTGGCCCCTAATGACTTTTTTCTTTACCTGAAGATAAAGGACATATTGAAAGGAAGGCATTTTCGTGACATTCCAGTCATCAAGGATAATACAAAGACAGCTCTGATGCTTATTCCAGAAAGAGTTCCAAAATTTCTTTTAAGGGTGGTCTAGGGTGCTGGTGTTAGTGCATAGCTTCCAAAAGGGAGTACTTCTAAGGTGACCATAGTGATATTCAGCAATTAGATGTGTAGCACTTTTTCTAGGATGAGTTCTCCAAATCAATTGTCAGATCTCATATACAGGACCACCAGAAGAGTGAATAAATCTGTCTTGGGGAAAAAAAAAAAAAAAAACAGCCATAGTGCTACTTAGAAGCAAGAACAACAATGCTTCCACATATACTTTTGACTTGTTATTAAGAAAAACTAATCCCTGGAAAAAGACATTATTCTTGGTTAAGTAGAAGATCAAATAAAAAAGAGAAAGACCCTCATAGAGATGGATCAAAATAGTGGCTTCAACAGTCGACTGAAACATAATAGTTGTTAAGATGGTACAAGACTAGGCAAACTTGTTCTGTTGTATGCAAGTGTACTATGAGTCATAACTAACTGAAGTCATCTGATACCAACCACTATAGGTTACCATTCTTATCTGAGATACCCAAACCAAACCCACTGTCACTGAGTCCATTCCAACCCTGTAGGACAGAGTAGAACTGTCCCACATAATTTCCATGGAGTGCCTGGCAGATGTAAACTGCCAACCTTTTGGTTAGCACATGTAACATTTAGCCATCAGGGTTTCCCTATGTGAGACAGAGATACAAGTTGGAGATGCATCACTAATACTGGTTCACTTGAAATCTCTGCATATCCTGTTCCCTCATTTATTCATTCATTATACAACATTATGAAAATACCATTGACTGAGACAATAGTGTAAAGAGCTGAATGCAATTAATTGTTATTTTCCTTTCTGGTGCAACTTTCTTAGTTCAATCTCAATATTGAATGTCATAAATACACTTTGGGGTCCTTAGAGATTCTAATTAGCTTAAGTTATTTATTGCTAGTAAAACCATATAATTAATTATCAGAACTGGAAAGTTTTAAGAGTGAAACTGGATAATATTATTGGAAAATGTTTATAATCGTATCAAGAAAAAAGGAGAAAAACAGAAAAATTACTTCTGTACTTAACTTTCTAATTCATCATTTGCAATATTCTCTGTCATCATCAAACTCAACACTCAAAACAACTCTTGTCTATGAAGTACACATTGTTTATGGCATTATAAAAGGTCTTTGACCTACCTTTCCAGTCTAATTTCTTAAAATTTTTAAATATATTGAACTATTTCATTTATAAACATCTTGTTGCATTATAATATACTGCTTTTGTACATTTTCTTTATGCTGACTGACTAATATTTGTCTTGCATCCTCCAATGCCTGATACATTTCTTGGATCAATTTTCTATAATGAATAAATGTAATGGAATAATTAATTGATATGGAAATATAAATATATAAGAAAATAATTATAATCATGCCTTCCTGCTAAATAGTAAATCACTTCAAGTAAAGCTGTCAATAATATTTAAGCTTATAATTTAGCATCTGTGTGAGAATAAGCACATGTCCATTATTTAGTGACCACAGTAATATTTAATAAATATTTGGTGATAAGTTTTTAAACATCTTTTACTGTATGTAAGCATTATCAAATTACATAAAGAAGTAAGGTAAGTACACAAGTGGGCTGTGAAGTACTAAGACTAATAAAATTAAATCTATGTGAAATATGCATAAGCATAAACCGAAGCTTGAAAGTTATACTCAAAAATAATTGTGTTAATCTGACTTTGTTAGAACTTTTCTCACAATAGCATTTTAGTGTTGTTAAACTGAATCTTCAAAATCTACTTGAGATTAAAATATGCAAATATATACATACACATTTCCATAATTTATTTTTATCCAATTTCTATTAAACTTTTATAATGAAGTACTTTAGGCATAATCTTAACATTTTTCTAAGTTATTAGTCTCTGCTGTCTAATACAATATGACTATCCTTCAACAATTTAAAAATTATATATGTATATATATACATATATATAATGCATACAAGAAAGGAGAGAAACCCAATGAACTGTCTAAAGAAAAATACACAAATACTGCATAGATATTGGACTTGCGTGACAGAAATCTAAAGTAAGTGTGGATATTATTTTAATTTATCTAATAGAAAAGGCTTAACACTACACCAAATCAAATGTTCAGTTTTAACAGAGACATAAAAACTGTGAAAACATGACAAATGGAAATACTGGAAATGCAAAATACTGTAAAAGAGATGAAAAATGCTTTCAAAAGTTTCAACATGTGTTTCAGTGGAGCTGAGGAAAAAGAAAATGAAATAAAACACAAACCTAAATAAGAGACAGAAACTGACCAAGCTGCAACTAAAAAGAGTAAAAATTACAAAGTAAGTACAACAATATCCAATTAAAGTAATTGTGATTGGAATCCCAGGGTAAGATAGGGAAAAAAAATAAAAATAAATGAACCTGAAGAAATATTTGAAAAAGAATAGTGGTGGACAGTCTTTTTTTATTTTTTTACCTAATGCCAGCCAAATGCTGTCGAGTCAGATCCGACTGTCAATTCACAGGCCTTAGAATCCCAGAGCTGAACACCAAACAAAAACATTAAAAATTAGGCATAACATGTCACAACTCATGAGAATAAAAGACAATCTTTAAGGCTAGCAGAGAAAAGCAGCCAGCCAAGCCAAGTGCCGTCGAGTCGGATCCGACTCATGGCGCAGATTATATATAAAAGAACAAAGATAATAGTTACAGCAAACATCTTATCAGAAACCATGCATATGAAAACAAAATGGGATTATATCTTTAAAGATTTGAATGACAACGTACAAATAAACGGAAAAAAATCAACATATGTACAGATATTTCTCTTTTCAGACAAAACATCTTTCATGAACAAAAAAAGTAAATTCTTGCTAATCAATGTATACTGCAAAAACCTTAAAGAAGGTTTTCCAGGAAGGAAGGATAAAAACATGACAGAATTAAGACGGCTAAGATACAAGAAAATATTTTAATTTTTGAAAAAAAGGAGAAATATTATACATTTATAGCATAAATAATATTAAAATATGTGACAAAATAGTACAAACAATGGAAGGGAATATTTGGGAATACACAGGTATAAGATCCTTTCATAAAAAATTAAAGTAGCACAGTATTTGAAGCAAATTCTGATTAACTGAAATATGATTTAATATAGAATATCTCAATATAAAAACCATAAAAAATGTAAGGCATTTGCAACAACTAGAAAGTAGAAAGTATATATGAATAAGTCAGTTGTAGAAATAAAACTGAAAAATTGATCACCAACCCAAAGAAACAAAGGAAAAGGGGAGAAAATAAAAAGGATAGGTTTACAAGACTTTAACACAATTATATGCATAATGTGAGTCCACGTGAAGTGCACATAAACCAATTAAATGAAAAATTTTCAGATTAAATAAAAGGAAAGACTTGTTGGTGCATTCTTCTTCATATAATACAACTTGTCAGATTATTTGCTCAGCATACAGACTGAATAAGTGTGGTGAGATAGTACACCTCTGATGCACATTCCCCCTGACTTTAAACCGCACCACATGCCCTTGGTCTGTTTGAACAATTCCTCCTTTAAGTACAAGTTTCTCATGAACACAATTACATGTTCTGAAATTTCAAATTTTCACAATGCTATCCTTAATTTGCTATGATTCACACAATCCAATATCTTTACACAGTTAATAAGACACAAGTAGATAGCTTTCTGATATCCTCTACATTCTATAGTGACATATGCAATTAGCGTCTGATCTGACATCAACAATGTTATCCCTTGATCCCACCCCTCAGGCCTTTGGAGATGTACAGCTTCAAGTGCTTTTAATGATCTGAAAAGGAGAAACAGAACAACTTAATAGACCTATTACAAAAGAAGAGATTGAAAAAGTCATTAAAAGACTACCAATCAAAAAAAGTCCTGGCTGAGGTAGCTTCACCAAAATTTAGAGAATTGTATCAAAATTTAGAGAAGAGTTAACTCCAATATCACTGAGACTATTTCACAGCATAGAAAGAGATGGACTACTCCCAAATTCATTCTATGAAGCCAGCATAACCTTGATACCAAAGGCAGGGAAAGATCCCACAAAAAAAAAAAAAAAAAGAAAAAGAAAAGAAAATTGCAAACTGATATCACTCATGAACCTAGATATGAAAATCTTCAACAAAATCCTAGCCAGTAGAATTTAACAACATATCAAAAAAGTCATTAATCATGACCAACTTGGATTCACGCCAGGGATGCAGGGCTGGTACAACATTAAGGAAGCAATTAATGTGATCAACTACATAAATAACAGAAAGAGTAAGAATCAGATGATTTTGCCAATTGATGCAGAAAAGGCATTTGACAAAGTTCAGCATCTGTTTATGTTCAAAACTCTCAGGAAAATAGGAATAGAATGGAAAGTCATCAGTGCAATAAGGGTCATCTATGCAAAGTCAACCACCTGCATCATCCTGAATGGAGAGAGACTGAAGGAATCCCCCCTGAGAATGCGAACGAGACGAGTATGCCTACTGTCACAACTTCTATTCGACACTGTGTTAGAGGTTCTGGTCAGGGAATTCAGGCAAGACAAAGAACTAAAGCACATCCACATAAGTAAAAAAGTATCCCTATTTGCAAATGATATAATTGTAGACACAGAATGCCCTAAAAAATCCATAAATAAACTACCAGAACTAATAGAAAAGTTAAGTAATGAATCAAGATACAGTATAAACTTAAGTAAATCAGTAGGATTCCTTTACACCAACAAAGAGATCATCAAAGAGAAAATCATCAAATCAATGCCATTTACTATCTCCCCCAAGAAGATAAAATATCTAGGAATAAGTCTAACCAGTGAAGTAAGAGACCTATACAGAGAAAAGTACATGACTCTCCTGTAAGAAACCAAAAGAGACTTACAGAAGTGGAGAAATCTACCTCGCTCATGGATAGGTAGACTCAACATTGTGAAAGTGTCTATTTTACCTAAAGTGCTCTCTCTACAGCCACAATGCAATACCAATATGTACTCCAATGTCATTTTTTATAGCAATGGAGAAATGAGTCACTAAATCTGTTTGGGAAGGGGTGAAACCCCGGATAAGGAAAGCACTACTGAAGAAGAGGAACACAGTGGGAGGCCTCACACTACCCGACCTTAGAACCTGTTACTCTGCCACAGTAGTCAAAACAGTGTGCCACTGGTACAAAAAGAGACATATAGACAAATGGAACAGAGTTGAGACCCCAGAGATGCCACCATCCTCTTATGAAAAGCTCATATTTGACAAAGTCCCAAAGATGGTAGACTGGGTAAAAACAGTCTCTTTAACAAATGGTTTTGGCAAAATCAGATATCCATCTACAAAAACCTGAAACAAGACCGATATCTCAAACCTTGCACAAAAACTAACTCAAAATGGGTCAAAGACCTAAATACCAAACCTAAAATGATAAGGATATGCAAGAAAAAAATAGGGTCAACAGTGGAGATTTTAATACACTGTTTAGATGACAAAATCTGACCAACAATGCACAAACAACATAATTTAAAAACAGATAAATGGGGACTACTAAAAATCAAACACTTATGCTTGCCCAAAAATTTTATCAAGAGAATTAAAAGACTACCTACAGAACGAAAAAAAAAAAAAAAAATGGCAACTATATATTAGACCAAAGTCTGATCTCAATAATCTACAAGGTAGTGTAAAATATCAACATGGAAAAGGTGAATAACCCAGTTAAGCAGTGGGCAAAGGAGATAGACAACACTTCACCAAAAAAGACATCCAGGAAGCCAAAAGACATGTGAGGAAATGCTCGTGACCATTAGCTACTTGAGAAATTCAAATCAAAAGCTACAATGAGATTCTCTCTTACCCCAATAAAATTGGCCATAATCCAAAGAAACTAAAAACTACAAATGTTGGAAAGGCTGCAGAGAGATTGGAACCCTCCTATACTGCTGGTGGAAATGAAAAATGGTACAACTTCTCTGGAAACCAATTTGGTGCTTCCTTGAAAAGCTAGAAATAAAAATACCACTTACGAACCAGCAGTCCCTGTGCTGAGAGTATATCCTCCAGAGATAAAGGTGGTCACAAAAACAGATACATATACATGAATGTTTATGGCAGCACTGTCCACAATAGCGAAACGATGGAATCAACCTAGGTGTCCATCAACAGATGGCTGGGAAATCAAACTATAATACATACACACAGTGGAACACTATGCAATGATACAGAACAATGATGATTTTACGATGCCTCTCATAACCTGGTTTCAACTAGAAGACATTATGCTGAGTGAAATCAGTCAGCTGTAGAAGAACAATCATTGTATGGAACCTCTGTTATAGGGGCTTAAAAACTGACTTCTGAACAGAAGAAAAGACTCTTTGATGGCTACATGGGTGTGGATGGAGGGAGAAGTGTATTCATAGATTAGATAGTCAGTGAGAATTTGGTCAGGTAAATGGAGTGACAGCATGCAGTAGAGATCAGATGGGAATAACTGGACTACACCACACAGTGAAATGTTTTTTAAACTCAACACAATATTTCAAAAGATAGAGTAGCAGGAATAGGGGTCTGGACACCATGTTTTCAGGGGATATCGAGGTCAGTTGGCATAAATAGTCTTTAGCTAAGAGAGTGATCTGCAATCCATATTGGCGGGTGATATCTGGGGTGTTAAAAGCTAGCAAGCTGTTAAGTGAGCAACAAGTTATCCTATCCCATCTGGAGCAGATGATCACTGAGAACATCAAAAACATGAGGAAACATGAGCCCAGGAGACAAGGACTGAAACTAATGGGAGATTGCATCAGTATGAGATTAGAAGAACCAGATGGTACCCAGCCACCACCAAAAGCAATGATGGCATGGTACACAATGTAGACTCCCTGAGTCACTATCACAGATATTAAAATCATATCATATTAAAATCACTGAGGCAACATAAGAAAAAGAGGTGTGCAGTTCAAGAATTTTACTAAAAGACCAGAATTGATGGTACCAAAGCCTGGAGGGTCCCCTGGGAACACAGACCCTAGACTTGCTGCTGGCCCTGACCTGAAACCAGTACAGAGGTCAACTGTTCAGACAAGAATGGATTGGACTCAGGGACACGCTGTGAGCATGTGGTGTGTCTACTTTGTGATTTTATACATTTATAGGAGGCTGTCCTACTGATTTCTTTCCAGATGGGATGGAAGAGGGTGAAGAGGAGGGGAGAGGTGCTCATTAAAAAGATAGTAGAAGTATAGAGTGAGAAGGGGAAATGTGTTAGCACAGGATGGGGAGAGCAGACGGGAACACAAAATTGTTTTGGATTGTATACTTCCACTTAATCCTAATAAAAATAAAGAAAAATAATTAATTGTTTGACAGATAAAACATTAAAATTCATTCAAAAATTCGATTAACTTTGTGCCTTATGTCTACAAAATAAATCAATTTGAACTCAATCCTATTGCAAATAAGAAATCACAGTTCCAGAAATTATTTTGCTGGTGAATTCAATTAAAACTATAAAAAATAAATTTTCTAAATTTCCACAGAATATAAGACGAGAAAATACTTGACAGCTCACTTTATAAAACCAACATTACTCCAGTAACAAAACCAGACAGAGACATTTTAAGAACTGAAAACTGTATATCAATGTATCTCATGAACATAGTCACTAAAATCCTCAACACAACATTACCGAATTAAATCAAGCAATATATTAAAATAATACTACATTATAGCCAACTGAAATTGATTCCACGAATGCAAACGTCAATCATGTTAAGTCAGTATATTAGCCAACTAGAGGAGAGAAAAAAATGTAATAATTCCACTGAAGTAGAACAATATATTTTAAATCCTAATTATTAAATGTTTTCAAGAAATGTAAGACAATATGGATATTGGAAACAATGATATCACTGTATATATATAAAAATATCAGAGAATAAGTTACTATAAATAGTAAGAATGTTTATCATTACAGCTCATATAGAGTCACTATGGAACAGTTTTATTTGTTCCTACCAGCAAGAATTAATTGAAAAAATGGAATCACGAAATTTTCTATTTAAAACACCATTACATATATGAAGTACTCTGAACTAGCCAAGTAGCCAAGTGCTGTCGAGTTGGATCCGACTCGTGGCGACCCTACTCTGAACTAAAGAGTAACAAAAGATGTGTAATATTTTTATGTAGAAATTATAGAATCTTACTGTGATATTAAAGGAAGTATAATTAAGTAGCAATATATTCTATTCTTAAGGACTGAAAGTCTCAACATTATTTAGATATGTATTTTTCCTGAGCTGTTTAATAGAGCCTGTGAAATTATAAACAAAATAACTGACGGTGTATGTACACAAGTGTATCTATGTGGTGTCTGTGTGCAACGTAACAAGAAAATCTAAAATCTAACTAGAACAAAGGTCAAAGAATAGCTAATACTGTGATTTATAAAACAACATAGGAATGCATGCTTTATCAATATCAATATTTAGTATAATGTTGTGCAGCATAAGATAGTGTAGTTTTGGTAGAGAAAGATAAATTGACTAACCAAACAATCCAGAAGACCAGAAGCAGAAGCTGGTTATTTGGATAGTGAACACATAATAGAGTTAACACTGAAGATCAGTGAGCAGGACATAAACTTAAAAAAAACAATAATAATAACTACTTGAATATGTAGACATCTAATGGAAGCATATGAACACCCAAACACAGATAAATATGGATAAGACAATAAATGTAAATACTAAAAAGGGAGAAAAAAAGTCTAGAGAATTCAGCTGGGGTGGGTATTTAGTGCCAGTTTTATCTTCTGAACTAGTAGTAATTATAAAACCTCTTTCTGGGAGTCTGAAAAACTGTACCAGCTTGTGTTAGAATAAGCTGGTCGAATACATGGTTTGGGAGCCACCAAGAATCCAGAGTCCTGGGCAATATTCTAGTTATTTTGTTGCAATATTGAAAGACTAAACCCAAAGATGTTGAGGTAAAGAACTAGAGCAGTGCTCATATAGAAGAACAGATAGCTTGGAATCATTTCCAGTGTAATGGTTAAGTGCTACGGCTGCTAACCAAAAGGTCTGTAGTTCAAATGTGCCAGATGCTCCTTGAAATCTCTATGGGGGCAGTTCTACTCAGTTCTATAGGTTGGTAAAAATTGGAATCTACTCTATGACTATGGGTTTGTATATAAACAGGCACAAACACATGTACACATTAATATAAAAAATAAAATAATTATGAAGAAAGCATGATAACATTTATGCATAAAAATACAAATGTATACACATATGTATATGTATGCACGCTTGGACTCATGGAGCCCTGTTAGTATAGTGGTTAAGAGCTCAGCTGTTAACCAAAAGTTTGGCAGTATAAATTCACCAGCTGTTCCTTGGAAACCCTATAGTTAAGTTTTACTCCACCTTATAAAGTTGCTATAAGTCAAAATCACCTTGACTATAATGGATTTTATGAGTCACAGGCTGCATAATATCTATCTGAGCAAGGCTGACCACATATGTGTCCATCATTACATAACATTTTACAGGCAGTCTCCTAGATTGCAAAATAATTACATTCATAAGTCTGTCTTTAAGTCAAATTTGTATGTAAATTGGAATAGTTAGGTACAGTTAGTATTGAATATCAATTATTGAAATGTTTGTCATCAAATATACTATGTAGTAGACCTTTCTATTCATAAAAAGTACTTCCAGATACACTAAAACACCTTTTAAGTATAAATAATAATAATAATGTTTTGCTGCATCTTATAAAGTAGCTCCAATTTGTTATTATGAACCATTGTATGTACTTTGAATTATTAATATAATAGATTTTATGGAGATTAGTTCATAATTACTGCTTGTAAGAAAGTCAGACTGTTGTAACCCATGGATATAATATGGTGTTAGCAGAATATTCAAATCACAAAATGTCCTATTTCACAGAACATATCATAGACTTTAACTAAGACACAACTCTATATACAACAATGTATACGGAATTAAAAAAAGTGACAATAAAAATGCATAATATGAGAACAAATTAAATCATTGCATTATTGCAAATTTTAATGTTATAAGGAAAGTGGTAGAAGTTTTGCACAATAATAAGTAAAAATTTATGTTCCAATCTCTAAGGATGCATTATTTAAAGAATGACTAAACAAAAAGTGCTGTAATAAAAATATGTTTTGTTAATCCCAAATAGGCAAAAAGACAAAAGTCATACGAGCAAGTGAGTCATACAAGCATAAAAAACATTAGTTAGAATGATTAAACTACTACATTACAGATAAATGGACTAAATTCTGTAACTAAAAGCAAATTAAAAACAAATGATTATCATTCACATAAAATAAATGTATTTCAAATATAAGGATATTTAAATGCAATAAAAAGGTTGAAAAAGGTAGAACTTACCAAAATGTGTATTAAAATGCTGGTATGAATATATTGACATTAGAAAAAAGATAAAGCATCTCTAACTTTGCGTTCATCGAAAATTTAAATATGTCAAGGGTTTGTAAACTGAGAAAAACAGTGAACTGAAAAATTTCATAATCAGAATACAAGCTGTGAACATACTATTCTCTTCAGAAGAACAAAAACACAAAAAATCAGGAAAGATATAGAAGATGCTGAAAGAAAATTAATTGTTAATACAATTGAAGTAGAAAACAGCTTTTAATTTGTTAATGAAATTAATGATATTGCTAATTTTAAGACAGCCTGACTAAGGAAAGCAGGAGAAAAGAAAACTATTTCCTAATGTCAGAAACATCCAAATAGATATTTAGACATAATAAAATAACTGAAATATGTGTAATGGAGAAATCACAAGATAAATAATACTTAACTTCACTAAAAGTAAGAAGAGAAAATTGTATTTCCATATCAAATTAATTATATTTAGTTAATTACTAAAATTCTTCATGCAGTTATAACTCTGAATTGCTCTAAATGCTTAAATAAGAACTAAGTTTACTGGTGTTTACAAACTCCCAAAGCAAAACAAACACACACAGAACAAGAAGAAGAAGGTAATATAATCCAGTTGATTTACATGTGAGTTACAAGAATGAGAAATTGTAGGCCAATCTCTCAGAGAGACAAAGATGTGTGAATTTAAATAAAATGTAAATTGATCGATCCTAGCAGCATACAAAATAAAAAGAAATGTGTATAATAACTGGTAACATTTATTCGTAAAAATACAAAAGTGAATTAACATAAAAAGCAAGCAGTCTAACTTGCTATATTAGTTTTAAAGGGGAGAAAAATTATCTGTACATATTAGTAAACAGAAAAGATATATGACAGAATTCAACACACTTTATAAATTAGAAATAATGAATAGAAAAGGACTTCATTAATATGCTACAAAATAAACAGTATCATTTAATTTTGAGTTTAAAACATGATATTTGTACAGAGTTAACACTTTTATTAAGTTGTATTTCAGTAGAGATCATAGTTTTTACAATGAACAAAGAAATTAACTAGAAATTGTTAAGGTAAAGAAGGAACAAATAATACTAACTATTTGAGAAAATAGTTTAAGATATCAGAATTCTAAAAAAAAAAAACTACAAATAACAATGAGGTCACTAGAGTCAAAATTAGTACTCAAAACTCAAAAGGTAAATAAAAATAGAAAATAAAATTTAAAGAAATACATGTGTTCATCAAGTCCTTCAATAAATAGGAGCATACGCACAAATAATATGCAAGACCAGTGTTTTGCAAAGTACAAAACATTACTGAGACATATCTTAAAAGACCCAAGAAAAGGATATACTGTGTTCACTGATTCACATATGCAGCACAGTAAAGTTGTAAATCTTTCTCATATCGATAATGTATTCATTGTAATCACAATCAAAATGCAAGAGGCGTGTGTGTGCGTATATGTGTGTGTGTGAACTACCGGAAGGGACTAATGCCAGGAACTAAGAACTATGAGGATTTTTAAGAAGAACAACAAAGATGTAAGATGTTAACTAGTTGGTACCTAAATCTATTGTATCTTCATAAAATAGATTATTGAAATGGCCAATAGACATATGCAAACATTTTCAGTAAGAATCAAGAAAATCCAAATAAAATTCTCAACATGAGAACACTAATTACATCCATCAGAAAGAAAGACTTAAAATGCCAAAATCCCTAAGATGATTCCCACTCATCCCTACCCTATAGGACAAAGTAGAACTACTCCACAGAGTTTCCGAGGATCAGCTGGTGGATTGGAACCGCCGATTTTTTTTTTTTTTTTTTTTTTTTTTTTGGCACTCCTAGGGGTGAAATTTATTTTATTTTGAATTTCAAATAACATGAAAGAGAACTTGGGCCAGTGGCACTTAGAGTTGGTGAGAGCCAGCTTAAATTTTTAGGAATTTGGTGAGCTGTTTGTTAAACAGTCGTCATTAAAGAATCAAATTATCTAAATTTACGAATTAAGTAGATTATATTAAAAACAAAGATAATGAATACTGAAAAATTATTCTAGTATTACCATGCTTTCAAAGTTATTTATATTTCTTGTATGTGTATGGTGGAAATAGTAAATAATGATGCTACTGTTCTCTCTTGCTTCCTCTTTCACTGATATTACATGGTAGCTGAGTAACAGCTACCGTAGTGGGTATTTACACCATGGAAATTGGCAAACACCACAAATCAGGTGCCTCTTCCCCTGCTAGAACATCCAGTTGTTTACCACTTATTAACACACCACTGGCTAAGGTTAGCTAAAGTTGACAAATACGGTTATTTGTGATTTAGCCTCGTCTTACATAAAGCAGGTTTTCATGTAGCAGAGAAAGTTCTACATTGACTAGTTCTGTTAACAATTTGAAAATATCATCCCTCTCTCTCAAGTTACCCACCTCTGGAAACATGTGTAAATATGATACTTGCCCCTGTTACCTCATAAAACTATTATGGAAACAAAAATTCATTTTAACTCTTAAAAAGTCCTGTGGTGTCACAGGGTGAGGAGGGCAGATAGTTGCTAGAGGCGAGTGTTTAGGGTTTTATGTGGCTGATCGACTTAGATTGTAAACTTTCCCTTAATCACCACAAAAACAAAAGGAAAATGGAAAAGTCCTGTGGTTTGATGATTTGTAGTTTAGTGAACAGAGTTCAAAAAATTGAATATCTTAGGTAAACACAAGATTTCCTAACACAGCATCAGTCTCAAGAGTAATTAACAGATATGAAGATGTGAAGCTAGAAAATAACAAATATTAATTTTCTGTTTTTGCTGTTTTCTTTCTCTCAGTATTGAGCTAGATGAGAGAAGTGATAGGTAAGCATTCCTTTACCCGTCTTTGGAAACTGTGACCTTCTGGAACAATCTTTAGTGCTCTGAAACAGGTTTTATGGCGGGCATGTTTTGGTCATGCTGGGATGGCCCTAATGCTGCTCTTGTCCATAAATCATAATGAGGGTCCACTCTTTGGACATGAATGGATTGGACTTGGCAATGCAGAGTGACCATATAGTGGATGCACTGTATGGTTCTATACATCTATAGGATATCATCCTGCTGACCTCTGGCTGGAGGAAGGAGAGTGGGTGGAGAGGAGGGGAAAGGAGACTGTTGGGAGGATGAGACATGTATGGAGCAGAGAGGAATACTGTGCTGTCACCAGGCAGGGAGAGCGATGGAAGCTGCATATAGGTGGGCATGTAAGTTTATACGTGAATGTACATTTTCACTGAGTCGTAATAAGAAAAAAAGAAAAAGAAATCAGGAAGGCAATCAGGCAAAATGCAGAACAAGCCAAGGAACACAAAGCAATAGAGGAAATTTCAAAGTCTATGTAGGAGCATAAAGACAAATTTACCAGGCTATAAGAATCCATAGAGAGACAGCAAACAGGAATCTAAAATATTAACAATAAAATTTCAGAATTAGGCAATAGAAAGCCATAGGAGCAGAACTGAGGCGATGGAGGCCAGTGAGATTCAAGTGTGAGAATCAGGGAACGAGGTAAGGTGGCACCATACCACTTTGCCCAACAAATAAATCACAATAGTTGGTGATAAATTCCTCCCGCCTCCCACATTTTTGTGGGGGAAAATTCCTACAAATGAACAATTCTAACATAAAACTCTGAGTTAATAATAACCTTTAGTTTTAGTCATGAGTTAATCAAGCCACTCAAGTATCCCAGCATGACGGAACTGCTGACTTTTTGGTTATCAGCCAAATGGTTAACCATTGTACCATTAGGGCTGCAAAAATTGATTAATGTAAGAAACAATAAGCAGCAACTAAAACTCTTACACTACCCGCAGGACTGGAAATTTTTGTCAGTACTTTAAAAATCTGTATCAGTATTCACTAAAGATAAATAAACATACATTGCAAGATCAGCTACATATTCATTTATGTACCAGATCACCCAAACACACGCTGTGCAGAAGTGAATTGCTACTACCTTCAATAACATGGATGGTGAAAGATGAAATAGGAATACGATGTTTCCAATGGCACAAATTTCAAAAACAGGCAAAATTCATCTATGATCTTAGATGTGAAGATAGTGACTACCAGTTTAAAGAAGAACAGAAAGAGCAGAAAACTTCTAAACTTTTGGGATTTTGTCACAACCTGAATGTTTTTATCTGGGTGCCAATTCATGGATATGTTCATTTTGTACAGAATTATTTAGCTATGTAAGTATGGGGTTTGCACTTTGCTAAATGCATGTCATACTTCCATAAAAGCTGATTAGGAATGAATAAGGAGAAAGGAATCAAGAGAAGCGTAGAAGACAAAGTATAAAATGGCAACTTTTTTTTCAACAGAAATAAGAATCTTTTCTTATTTCACACACTCTTACACAGGAAAAAAAAGAAATAGCTGATAAGGATAAGCAAAACTAATCTGTCTTTCTAATAATCAAATAAATACAAAACACAATCATTCTTATACTTAAAATGTTATGGAGGAAATACTTTAAAGCGATTAACATTGGTGTGGCTTTGTGAACACAAATGCTCTTATATACATTTGGTAGGAGCAGAACTGATAGAACTTTCCAGGTGGCAAAGAACTATATGCTCACTGTTTAAAATTTACTTACCTCTGTACTCAGAAATATTTTATTGCAGAAATGTATTCTAAAGAGGCAGTTAGAAAAGTTTTCAGTTATGTAGAAATTACATTTATTTTAGCATTATTTTTAACATAAATTTGAAGAGCAATAATCCAAAATCCATCCATATTGAAGTGGATGAACAGATCAAGCAGCTACTAAGTGTTTAGAGCATACTCTGGGAGAGATTTAATTTGATATTTCATAGAACAACTGCTTATTCAACACATAATGTGAATATATATATTTTTGGATAAACGAGTATATTTTCCTATCTCCAGACCATTTTGTTTTCTTACTTCAAGTATTTACATTTATCAGTTTTGTGAAAAGAAACTTCCTATTTGCACATATTCTAATGTCTTCCTAAACATAGTTTTGAAACAAAGTTTTTGCATAAGAGAAACATGTTTCACAATTTTTTTTTAAAAAAATAGTACAATTAAAACTAAAAAAGGACGCTTTATTGCATTTTGAATTACAGGTGAACTTAAACATAGCTTGGAAGATAAAAAGAAATTGATGACTCAGAATATAATGAATTCTTTGGTATATAGTAGATAATAAAAACATAAGGATAAACAAATAAAGAAAACAGAATCCTGTAAAAGACAGCTACTTGGAGTTCCTCTGAAGATTTCATCGATAAAAATGACCGTGGCTGCATGCTCTAACTGGTATACGTGATGGCTGTCCTCACGCTAAGAAAACTTGCCTACTGACTTTTCATAACCTTTTTCAAAGTGTGGAGGTACCCACATTTCAGTAATAAAATGGAAAAGTAATATCGTGTCATTAAATTAATTCATAATTCCCCAAACAACTAAAAACCAATCGTAGTGCCGTCGAGCCCATTCCGACTCATAGCGACCCTATACAGGGCAGAGAAGAACTGCTTTACAGAGTTTGCAAGGAGTGCCTGGTGGATTCAAACTGCCAACCGTTTAGTTAGCAGCCGTAGCACTTAATTACTACGCCACCAGTGTTTCCAATTCATAATTAGCTACATAAAATACTACCTGTTTGCATAGAAAAGATGGAATGACTTCTCTGGTGATTTGGGAATGAAATTAACCTTTATTTTTATGGATTAAAATAGGATTTTTGGTACTGGACGTGGGAGAAAATGACTTAACCATGATTCTGTAGATACATATTAATATTGAGCTTTATAAAATGAAAATAATTTCAAAATACAGATTTTTTTTTTCCAAATGAATATTTAAATGTTCTGTGAAGTTAAATCTCGAAGTTTCATTTTTTTTTAATCAGGTAGAACAAAAACTTTTAAAACAACTGTTAAATTACTTTACTTATTCAAGCTAAGATAGAAAATATGAAAATCAGATCTTTAAGTACAATGGTTTGACAGTGGCTTTATAAGAAAAAGGAAAATAAGTATAAGTTGATGTTTCCTCTTCATGCTCTGGATTTGAATAGAACATCATTACCAGTACAGTTCTTCATCAATTTTGTCAGTGAAGCCTTTCAACAGGGTTCACTTCTGCCAGACTAAGTATGCACCCAAACTCCTTCTATTTTGGAAGATGAAAAGTTACAATACAGAACATGAAACGCCTCAGTAGTGCGAGACTGGTTCACTTCCTCTAGATTCACAGAGCCATTAACCAGGCACTTCTGTGAAGAAAAATCATAGTGATCATAACGTAAGAGGCTTTTTATAATCTACATCATGCCTGTAAAAATCAAAACTGCTCTTTGGTGAATTAGTTACAAAAGCTCAACAGTGTGTTAACACGATGAATTTTCAATGAAATAAATAACCACAACCCCCACCATCAAAGCATAAAGTTGTAACTTAGAATATTCGAAATACCGTGTAGCAAAGAATCATCTCCATGTTGTTAGAAAGGCTAGACTAAATTAAGGTATACTGCATTGCATTGCCATTGGGATAAACTAATAAGAAAACTCTGCTCAAAAATGATGTAATATTCATATCTTCTGATTGAATTAAGTGTTTCTGGTAGGGTCAAAATAAATTGAAAAAAAGGTGTAGCCTTGACAGTATGAATAACAAAGCAGTTTCAGATCCATAAATGAAACATATATATGCATGATTTTCACAATACCTGAAGAGTTAACATATACAGGTAACAATTTTCTAAATATTCTGTTGCAGGATCTAACAGCCAGTAAGAGAAACAAGATTCTGAAGAACAGGCTGACAGTCATCTTAGTGGAAAATACGTATTGACCCTGAATTTTGCTAGCAGGATTGATGACCTTGATAATTAATTCAAAAAAGCATTGTCCTAATCACAGAATCTAGGGCAAAATTGGACTTGGAGGGCTTTTCTGTCTTTTTTTTCCTTACTACTGTAGTTGACCCAGCTTCGTATCTTCTGGGAACCCAGAGCCTGAGGTACATCCAAGGCAATTTCGTACAACTGCCCATCCAGTTTAATTGAGGCTTGTTCTCCTGCCGATGATGGTTCCTTCCTCCCATCAATATTTGAATACTGTAAATCCCTTTTCCTCCATCACTGTTGCCCACTTTCAAAAAAACAGCTCCCTTCTTGATAACAACAGCTTCCATCTGGTAGGTGTTATTTTCAGCCTCATATTCAAACTATTTTATATTTGCATCTTACTATCCAGAAATATAAGGACCATGCCTTTGTATCCCTCTAGCACTTGACTTGGAATCAACTCAATTGCACTGGGTTTGGTTTTAGTTTAGTACCTACCTGCGGGTTGCAATTGATCCAGTGGTAGTGGGTTTGTAGTATCTAACATTCTGAATATATTAGTCTTCATAACTATTATTTGAAGCTAACTGAATTCAATACATTAAAGGAACAGTAGAGCTCAAGGTGCTTTTTTTCTCAGTGTGAACCTCTGTTTTGTCTAGGATACAACAAGACATTTGGGTCTGTACTTGCAAGAATTCTGAAGCAGGTGCAGCAGACGAAAGGGCTAGCAGCTGAGAAAAAATAAATAAATAAAAGAAGAAAAAATTAAATTCAGCATACTATCTTTTTATTACATTTCCTTTATAATAATTGCTGTTGCTTGTTTATTTTCTTAAAGAAAATACATTCCCTTCTCTGTGGTATTCTGAATTATTTATCTGAGGTTTCCGATATACACCTCTACATTTAGTTGCTCACTTTAACTAGGTTACACCCATATTATGAAAAATACTAAAACTAATAGTTTTTGAAATACATATTTATTTCCATCCATAATGGACTGAAAACAGGCCAGCCTGGATGCTGACTGTGTTGTCCAGTGTGTACAGAATTTACTTAACACGTAAATGCTACAAACAATTTATCAGTTCTCTGTGTTAATTACAGTAAGGAAGCATAGAATAAAAAAAATATTGTCCTCCATTCTCCTAACATATTAGATCAGAATATATAGTATTCTTCCACTGCTAACCAGAAAGATTACAGTTTCCACTCCTAAATGTAAAGCAACAGAGACAGAAAAGGAAATAGAGAAGGTCTTGTTTCTAAATTATTTTCAGTCTTGAGTTGCAGCCAAGAGTTTTGATTTTGTAAGCAATCACCTCACCAGATGTCCTGATGCACCTCTGCCATGCCCTTGATATTCTTTTTCTCAGTGGTGCATTTGCTCACATGTAAATAATAGATAGGGTACATTAAGACATGCGATAAACTGAACAGGTTTATTTGGCACTGAGCAAACACCTGCTGTATAAAATCAAAATGAATTGCCATTGTGAGTTTCCTGTGCTAACTTATTGTCATCCATGTAGAAAACACCCATTGCCCTAAATAATGCTAATAAAACATGGGGAGACACATACACTCATTAGAACTTGAGCCCTTAGCTTTCAGGGTCAGGATTCTGTGACACTGAGCTTCAGAGCAATTGCATTTCTCATCATTTTCTGATCTCGGGGAGTAAGGTAGGGCTAAATAAAAATAACATCAGAATGAGTCTACAAGGCTCCCTCAATGTCTTTGCAGAGCCTTCAGTGATTTTCTGGGAGCCACTGATGTGAGCTCTGAATTGCAGCAAGTCTTCCTTTTCTAACTCTGAATACCCTGCATCCATCTATATATAAATTCTTCAATGACAGAGACCATTTCAAACTAGTGATATTAACCAAGAGTATCAAGATTCATTAAAAAGGAAACATGAAGAATAATCCTGTAGCTTTCTAGTGTAACCAAGAAAAAGTTTAAGCATAATCAAAGCATATAAAAATGAAGGATACAAGAGGGTTTATTATTTTTAGAGACAATCTGGCATGAAGTTGCAATAATTTTACACAATGTGTGACTCTATAGTCTCAAGAATTGTCTGTATCTCTGTAAACATTAGGGAGATGGCTTGTGTAAGTACTAGATAAAATGTTTCAGACCACTAGGGCTTATTAGTAATTTTTCTGTACCTGGGGCTATGTGACTCATAACCAGGACTGGGGCTACATGTTTTAAGAGATAATATTCTCAGAGCTAATACCAATTTACTATTTCTAACCAATTTACTATAAATCTCTCATAAAATAATCCACCCTCTCTCTATAAGTTCCAGTATATGACAAAATGCTTCCAGTTCTTTAATAATAGCTGTTAACTGGAAGAAAATTTTACTGTTTTTTTAAAAAGAACATGCAGAAAAAGGTTAAGCTGTTTCATTAAAAGAAATATATATATATATATATATGTGCTGCAGAGAAATAAAAGTGAAATGCTAATAAAAGAACTGGAAAATTTAGATGTTAGTGTTTTTGATTTTTCACAGAATTCAAAGTCTTTACACAGTGTGGATTTCGTAACTTCAGAAATTGTCACAGAAATATTTATAAATCTTGTGCCGTTGCAGTGTGTTCCCTACAAGATTACTTCTGTTATTTTTCTGCTTAACTGCTTATCAGCTAATTACATAATTTGCTTCCCTGCTTAGTAAATTAAAATCCCAGTTCTCCTTCTTCTAGTGCATTCACTCCAGATGAGACAACATCTGCACATAAAGGATAGCGACCATTCAGCAAGGATGCTGTTGTTTCCTAGGGTGAGATACTGAAAATGTCAGCAGGTCTTAACACAGAGGTGAGTCCTACCACATAAATTCAAAAGCAAGCCAAAGATTTTTAAGCAAATGTACTGTACCTAATATATACTCTGCATTAAATTGATAGCTTTGTTTTATATTCCTTTTTGAATTCTTTCTATTATTTTAGAAAAAAAGCATATGAAAATAATTTTATTTTTCTCACGAGTGCATCTTTATTTAGTAATTTTATCTTTAACACTTCAGTGAAAAAGAAAGGGCAGTACTCATATCTTTAACCTATAGATGAGAAAACCGAGGCTCACAGGAATCATGTAACTTTCCTAAGTCATCCATCTGCTAAGTGGTGATGCGGGATCGCAAGATACTCGTTTTCTGATAAGCACGAAGGGTTAATTCCATGATATCATGCCATCTTGAACATCTCCCATTATGTTTGCATTTAAAAAATCCTAAGCCACCTACTTCAGCTACTCTGACAACTGCATTCTCATTTCTGGAGACTTGAAGGGGAGAGGAGATTTCAAGGTAAATCCTAGAGGACAGAGGTGAAAGTGAGACAAGGCAGGTTATAAAATCAAGACACAGAGAAGGCACATTGTAATTCTGAGAATTTACAGCCAATAAGTGTTTGCTTCCAAAATCTAATTCGAGCATCTAATTCTTTAATATGCTTTCTTCTCTTATTGTTGGAAACAACTCTCTGCCCCAATAATAAATTATTTTAATATTTCTTTAGCTCTTCAATATCAAATTCTTAATCTCACAGCTTTAAAGAACTCATAACCTCTCTGCCTACACTTTTTCCTAAAAGTACTTAAAATCAACTTTCCCTCTCCTCTATCTCCTCTGAATGTCCTCCAAACTGAGTGATGAAAGGCTGTTCCAAACTGCTTCAAGTTCCTTTGAAGATTCTTTGGGGTATTTTGTTCCACTGATCAGGAAGCACCCCACATTCAAGTATCCAATTTTCCATCTATCAGAGTGCACTTTTCAGAATGGTTTCAAGTAGGAGGCTGAGCAGCACTGACTTACAGGGAATTATGGTGGCTCTCTACCACGAGAAGAGAGGTGGAATTGCCCTATAGGGTTTTGGATAGGGCACTAGAAAATGGCTTAATGTGATAATGATTTAGTGATAGCTCTAATTATAGCACAGCTCACCCCAGTAAATGTGTATTGAACACAGAGTCATTTAGCAGGAAGTTGCTGGCTTCTCTGATGACAGAAATAAAGCTATACATTACTGTGTTTGACTCAAAAGTCTTTTCCTTTTCCTGAATACTAGTGTATGAAGTATCACAAGCTCACATTTTCTACTATTACAGCGAATTTCCAGAAGTGAAAAGTGACAGGTGTTAAAGATTTCTTAATATTAGTAACCATAGTGTCTGAAATGCTTATTAAACTTGTTTACCTGGAAAGGAAAAGTAAAAAATAAATTGCTGTTGGATTTTTGAACAAAACAGAAGATTTTCACTGCTGTTTTTGTTATTTTAGAATCATGAAGCACTGTTTAAAATTAATCTGGGCAATTATTTGGATTAATACATAATTTGGAAGTAAAAATCAGTGTATTTCCTCAAGAACAGGTTTTTAATACCATAAGTTATCATTTAATACATTTCAATTTATTTATGTACTGCTTGTACATATTTTACATGAGTTATGGATTGAATTGTTTCCCCTCAAGATATGTGCTTTATATCCTAACCTCTATGCTTGTGGTTATAACCCCATTTGGGAATAGATTGTCTTTGTTATACTAATGAGGCAGGATTAGTGTAGGATGTAGCTTGAGATGACCTTTTTTCAGATATAAAATAGATTAATCAAGTGTGTAGAGGAGAGATAGATGTCAAGACATGTGGAAATTCCAAAGAATCAGGATGTAGAATTTGAAGAGACGAGGACATTTCCCCAGAGCTGACAAAGGTAGAAATCCTTCTACAGCTGGCATTCTGAATTTGGACCTCAACCCATCTTAGCTGTGAGAAAATAAATTTCTGTTTGTTTATACCATATGTTTGTGGTATTGCTAAAGCACATGGTATGATACTGAAATAAAAAAAAAATGTATCTAATTCTTGTTTGTTCTGTATCATTTTAATAATCCTACAAAGTTTCTGTAAGAAGTCTGTGCCATCATTCTTTTAGAATGGTAATGAGGTATCCCTCAAAAGCTGGGGACACAATTTTGTTCTAACATACTAAATGTATGAATCAGCATAATGGATTAGCAGGGAGATCTACAAGGTTACCTAAAACGCTTCTCAGCCTCCAAGCCTTTACTTAGAACGTATATCGCCTTGAGTAGGAGTCAGCTGAAAGGTCAGAAGATCAATTAAAAGGTGTGGAAGCATAAAACAAAAGAATCATAGATGTAGAAGTTAACTCTTCTGTTCTAGACCAGCCCACAGAAAGAAGGTTAAACTAACCACCTTCCAAAGCTTGTTTACTTGTTTATGTGTTTGTTTTTTGTTGTTCATTCGTCTTGTCATTTGCAAGGCTCTCCCACTGTGGCACGGATATGGCTACCCTACAGAATTTCATACAATCAAACATTTGGTTAATCTCTGTAATTACCCATGTTCCTTAAGCACTTTCTGCTTTTGATCAGGCTTCCTAACTACATCAAACATGACAGTACTCGTTTTTATGATAGTTACATTTCTGATTGTAAATTAATTGACCTCTGTCACTTTACAATAAAATCTATTTATTTTTTTATTTACTGTGATTGAGTGAAAGTGTACAACCTGGTTTAAATTCTCATGCCTGCCTATGTGCAGCTCCTATTGCTCTCCCTGCCTGGTAACAGCACACTCCTCCTTTCTGTTCTATACAAGTCATATCCTCCTAATAATCCCCTGTCCCCTCTTCTACACCCTCTCCACACCCCTCTAGTAAAAGGACATTTGGGCAACATCCTATAGATACATAGAACCATAAAGTGCACACACAATACGGTCATTCTGTGTCACCGAGTTCAATCTATTTCTGTCTGAGGAGTTGACCTCAATAATGATTTATGATTAGGGGCAGCTTCGGGTCTAGGGCCCATGCTCCCACGGGAACCCCTAGGCTTTTGGACCATCATTTGTGATCTTTCAGTGGAGTTCTCAGGGTGCACACCTTCTTTTTCTCATATTGCCACTGGGACTCAACTTTGTGAGCCCCATCACGGCTGTCACTGGAGCTGGCAGGGCGCGTTCACGTGGGTCTTTCTGTCTTCTGGGTTCTCTTTCCATGTTGTTTTCGTCCTTGGTGATCATCTGTTCCAGATGAGTTGGGACAAATTGGTATAGCTCAGATGGCAGCTTGCTAGCTTTTAAGACCCCATACGCCACTAGTCAATACGGGATGGAGAGGACTCTCTTAGCAATATGCTAGTTATATATTGATTGGTCTCCATGTCCACTGAGAGCATAGTCCCTGGACCTCCACTGCTGCTTCTCTGTCCTTGCCTGCTGGGTTAAGATTGGAAGAGTTTTCAGGTTGTGTTGAAGTCCAGTTAAAGTGGTCTTGTTTCTAATGTGTGCTATCACAGATTTCACCTCAAAAAATTACTATCAGCTAATCTGTAACCTGTCCCCTCCCTTCCTCCATCCCCTCTGGTGCAGTCGTCAGTCTTTTCTTCTGTACATGAGTCAGTTCTCAAGTCCTTAAAGTAGGGGTCTTATACCATATTTGTCCTTGTGTCACTGACTAATTTCAGTAAACATGATGGATAGAACCTTCTGTGTATGTTGATGAGGTCTAGTTGGTTAATTGTCACAATAAGGTCTTCTGTGTCTTCACTGAGCTTTTTTTTTTTTTTAACTGTATACTCTATTTTATCTGAGATTAGTATTGCCACACCTGCTCTTTTTTGTATATTGTTAGCTTGGTATGTATTATTCCATTCTCTAATCTTCAGTTTGTTCATATCTTTAAGTCTAAGGTGAGTTTCTTGTAAGCAACATATAGATGGGTAGTGTCTTTGATCCAAGATGTCACTTGTTGTCTTTTTACTGGAGCGTTCAGTCCATTTACCTTCAATGTAATTATTGATAGTTGTTTAGTGCTGTCATTTTGCTGTATTTATTTTTGTGTTGATGTTTTCACTGTTGCTCTTACTATTCTGTTCTGGCACATTCTTCTTTATGGGTTGACTTTTCACCCTCTTCAGTGTTGGTTTTGTTGTTTGTTGAGACTCCTGTATTATATTTCTTGTTTGATATGTCCCTTCTTTGTTGTGCTATGCCACTATCCCTATGGTCCCCCTTAATGACATACATTTAAACCCGATTTTAACTTCTAAATACCTTATTAACTTCCTCTCCATCTAGACGGACTATAACTACTGTAATATAACTCTCTTTTTAATATGATGGTATCATAGTTTTCATGATACGATCACTGGATCACTCATATAGTATTGTAGCTTTGGTTGGAGTTTTGTGCCTTCCCTAATAGAGCATGTTTCTGGATGGTGTGTCCTGTATTGTTTCCTAAAATATAGAGTTAATGGTTTTGTTCTAAGCCAAAAGCTTTTTTCAGTATTCCTTGTAGCTTTGGTTTGGTTTTACAAATTCTCTGAGTTTCTGCTTATCTATGAAGGTCTTAATTTCATTTTTGTATCTGAAAGACAGTTCTGCAAGATATTTAATTCTTGGTTGGAAATTCCTCTCCTTCAAGGCTTTGAATGTGCCACCCCATTGTCTCTGTTCCAACACGGTTTCTGCCAAAGAGTCAGATGAAAAGCTACAGGGTTTCTCTCTGATATTAGTTTTGCTTTGAGTCTCACTGTTTTTAAGAGTTTCTGCTTATGTTTCATTTTATTAAGCTTGATTATAATATGTGCTCATGTCGTTCTTTGGGGTCTTAATTGTGTGGTGATTGATACACATCCTGTATAACTATGTTGTCTTCTTTCATAATTTCTGGGAAGTTTTCTGTCAACAACTCACTGACAGTCCTCTCTGTGTTTTCAGGTGTCCCTTCCTGTTCAGGAACTCTGATTCATTGTAGATTGCTCCTCTTGATAGAGTCCAACATGTTTCTTACTGCTGCTTCGTTTTTCTCGTGCCTTTTCTCTGATTTCTCCTCAAAAACACTGGTGTCAGTAGTTCTGTCTCCCAAGTCAGAAAGTCTGTTTTCCATTTGTTCAAGTCTGTTCTCTCAGCTTTGAATTGAGTTTTCTGATTCTTTAATTTTGTTATTGATATGTTGGATTTCAGAATGCTGAAGTTACATCAGTTTGAACAGCTTGCTTAACTTTTCACTTTGGTCTCCTAAATTTTGTATAATGTCAAGGAGGGTTCTCTATATAATTCTTTTGTACTTGAACTCCGAAAGTTTCAGAAAGACTTCCTCATCTGGGAAATTCATTGGTTCCTTCTTTTTGGAGGCTTCTGATTGGACTTTTCCTTAAGTGTGTGGCCAAGATCTGTTGCTTTTTGGGCATCCACAGGTTGTTTAGTCTTTCTGGTGTTGCTGTAATATGAGCCAAAGTAGAAGTTGATCAGTATTTACCTCTATGTATACCAGCAACTGGGCCCAGTGGAATCTCTGTGATAGCAGGCTCCACCTCTTGGCTGACAAAGACACAGCCCTACTTATGAAATCACTGAGATGCCATCTAGTGACCGTATGTTGTGGGTCTGTCAAGATTGGAAGAGATGCTGTCAGGCTGCACCACAGTTATTTCTCTATGTTGTCTTATTTTGAAACATAAAAGCTATCTGACAGCTTTCATAAACATTCAGGCTGTCTGGTGTGAAAGACCCTCTTTTCAGCTGGCAATGGAGACACCTCTATGTCCGTCCCTAGATACTGTGATCTAGTTCAAAGTATGGATAGGCTACTGCCCTGCTGTCATCAGGTGTCGGGCCCTACCTGAAGGGTAAACTGTGCTAAACACAGCTTTTCTTCTGGGGAAGCACTCCCCAGGCTGGCACTGCCTCCTAGCCTGGGAATCATGCCCTGCTGAGGCCTCCGTTTGGGTAACTCTGCACCCCAAATGGACAAGATTGTGGCCCACAGGGGCTCTCCCACCCACTGGGAAATAGCCAAATCAATGGTCGAGGTTCGGAAAGAGGGGTAGAAGGGCCATGATCCTCAGAGTCCAGAGCCGGGCTGTCAAAGTGTGGGTATGCCACCTGCTGGTCATGTCAGCAGTGTGGCAGAACTTTGACGCCAATGAAGCCTAATTGCTATCATAGGCTAACCAAAAGGATAAAAACCAAAGCCGGTAGTTACCTTCAGTCCATGGGAGCCAGCCATTCAACAAGGGTGGGGGTCAATGAAAGAGAAGTTTCCAGTTCAGAGACATGGAGTCCAAAATGACAGCCTTATATTGTGTTCTAGGGCTCACTGGGTGTCCAGAAGTCTCTGTTTAATTACCAGTCCTGGCCTTAGTTTTTGGAGTGAGTTAAGAAGACATGTGTCTCTAGTCCACTATCTTGACTCAGCCCCTAAAATTTATGCATGCAAACTTAAAGTCTACTGGAAATATAGATATCACTTTGAAATATACATGGAGAAAAAAAAGAAAAAGAGTGTTCTGAGACTGTGAAGTCCAACAATGGATCCTAAACCTTAATTATTTCTTCAGAATAGATGTGCACTGTATTTATAGCTTCCTGTCACTGGTCATAATGGTGTCATAGAAAAAATTTCTGACAATTGAGTTCAGAAAGATCAGTTATTAAAAACCTTATTGTTGTAGATTGAACTGTGTCCCCTTAAAACGAATGTCAACTTGATTAAGGTATGATGTGATTATGTGATTGTCCACAATTTTGTCATTTCATGTGATTTTCTTATGTGCTATAAACTCCCACTTTTCTGATATTAATGAGGACAGGATTAGTGACAATTATGTTAATGAGGCAGGATTCGATCTACAAGACCAAGTTGTGTATTGAGACAATCTCTTTTGAGACATAAAAGAGAAGCAACCGGGGGGGGGGATGTTATGTTGTCAAGAACGAAGAACCTAGAGGGGAGTATGTCCTGTGCTGAGAAGCACCGAGATTAGGTGAAGATTGATGACAATGACCTTACCCCAGAGCACAAAGAGGGAGAAAGCCTTTCCTTGGTGCTAGCACCCTGAATTTCAACTTTTTGTTTCCTAAACTGTGAGAGAATAAATTTCTCTTTGTAAAAGCCATCCACTTGTGGTATTCTGTTAAGAGCACTAGATGACTAAGATACTACATGGAACAGAGTTCTGCTTTGAAACACATAGGGTTGCCATGAATTGGAATCAATTAGGTAACAACAGATTTGCTTTTATTGTTGGATCTCTAGGTTATATTTTGCATTACTGCTGAACACGTGTATTGTCCATATTTATAATCTGATAAGAAAATAAGGAGAAAAAGTTAGGATAGATGTTAATTTAATTCACAAACAAACAGAAAAGATTACAAATGCTTTATTACATGTTGTATTAGACTGATCCCATCTTAGAATCTACTAATGTGTTGTCAACATCAATGTTTAAATTTTCAGTCCCGTGTGTCATTTCACTAACAATGTGAGTTAATTTGAATACGTGATAATTTCAGAAAGAAGGCTATTGTTTATTTTATTAGAAATAACATAAATAAAATGTCTGAATTAAGCACATCTAAACAAGAATCTCAAACATGTTCCCCAAAAGCAAGAGAACAAGTATTTTGGGCTTTGTAGATCATACTCTTTCTACTGCCAAACCTCAGTTCTATTTTGTAGCATGGAAGTGTCATAATACATAGATAAACACATGTTAGTGCTTTGCAACAAAATTTTACTTAAAAAAAGAGACAATAGATTTTACCTATAGAAATAATTTTTCTACACTTAAAACAGAGGGTTGGAATTTATAAATTACACATAATAATGCACAAGGCTGGAATATTTTTCCACTCAAAATTTTGTTGGCTGGGAATTTGTAGGAAATGCTTGTCTTTAAGTCAGTATTAAGACACCATTCTGTTCATAGATATGGTCACACAGAACACATCTGATTGCTTTTTGGGACTTTCAGGAAATCAAATCATGAAGAGATGTGTAGTTTCATTTGACTACCCCAAAGCAGGGTCCTATAAAGTTCAGATTATCTAAATCCTTTGACATTTGATAGTGGATCAGATATGCTATTACTATTTTGTGTGGTCTGAGAAATGTTTGCCATCATTTATTGCAACAACAGAACATGACATCAGGAATAGTAAGACATCAGAAGTGTGTGTGGCATGCACAATGTTACAAATATTCCTCCTAATTCATCAGGAGACATAGATGTTAAAATGTACGATAGGTCAGGTGGATGTGAATGACAGCTTTGAGATGTATAGCTAGCTGGGGTGCTCATTCTAGACAGTTAAACTCTATTCAAACCTAATTTAAGGAACATACTGATCTTACTCAACTGTAGACTGAATACCTGCTAACCCAGTGAAATATAATTTGTTAGAAAGGCAACAAGTATAAATATTGGGAACAATAGTGCTAGAAGATGAATGTTTAAAGATGATTATTTGAAACAAATATTTCCCCGAAGTGGCAAGTTCATATTGACCAACAAAAATATCATCTCACCAAGTGACTCTGAAGTACAATAAGATTAGTGATACAGAGTCCATTGAATAAACAGCAAGCCACTTTTACTCAGGAGAGGCAATCTTCAGTGTTGAGTCAGTAGAAATTTCTCCTTTGGGTTCTAAATTAGGACATTTGCGATCTTGTAAATTTACTTCTCAACATCATAGCATGAGCAAATATGAGTTTCATGGCACTGTTTCTTATAATAACCTATTATAATAAAGATCAAATAGCCTTCTTTATGTGACCTTGTGCAAGTTTCTAAGCCTTTTCAAGGTTCATTTTCATTTCCATAAGTGTACCTCATGGATTTGTTTAGGTGATCTAATAAGATGGATGATAAAATAACATACTGTGTGGTTTGGTCTGTGCTAAGGTTTTAACTGTTACCTATTCATTTCATTAAAACAAAATGTACAGTGGTTAACTTACAATAAAGAATAAACATTCTCAGTGACCAGAAATATTTTTAACGTCTATGGGAGTATTTTTATGGACTAAGTCACTTGGGAACTAATTAGTAAACAGAATATTGCACAGTATATGGAGAAAAGTTAGCATTAAAAAGTGTTATATCCAAATCAGGAATAAATCTGGTGAACCATTTCTGACACACACACTGATCAGATTTTTACACGAATGCAAAATTTGAACCTGTCAGATGCCTTATCTCTTTATCCTTACCATGCTGCATAAATGCAAGAAAACATTGCTTCTTGGGATTATTCCTTCTAAATTTAATGAAAACTACTCATCTATAAACGTCTTCAAAAAGGCTACAGATGGTGATTTACATTATACATTTCTGTTGCTACATTTATTCATTGTTTCCAAAGACAAGTTCACTTACTGTTTGTGGCTATTCCAAAATCATTCAGGTAGTCACTTACAGAACACTTAACTATAGTTAATTCTACAATATCCAAGTCATTTAGCTGTTGATTTGTATTACTGCTTTGTTTTGTTAAATTCTTGGATCACCTTTCTACACCACGTACAAATCATGGCCAAGAAACAAATTATAGTACAACGAGGGGGTCACTTGGTACTGTAAATTAGTATACTAACTCTTACTGATTGATTTGCTTCCCCTCGAAAAGAGATGTTGAAGTCCTTGCTCCTGTCTCTGTAAATGACCTTGTTTGTAAATAGGATTTCTTTGTTGTTGTTGCTATCTGTTAAATCACAAAAGGTCATATTGGAGTTGGATGGGCCCAAATTGTAATCCCTTCTGAGTAGTGTTTTATAAAACAGATGACCAGACACGGAGAGAACGTAACACATGAATGCCATGTGAGGATATGTCTATAAGTACCAAAAGTACAATCAAGCTCACTGACAGCCACTAGAAGCTAGGAGAGAGGAATGACACTCTTGCTTCCTCAAAGCCCTCAGAAGGCATCAACATAGCTGGCCAATAGCCTGACTTGGACTTCTATCATTTACTTCATAAAGTAAATGCGTGTTCTTTAAAGCCATCCATTTTATGATACTTTGTTATGGCAGTCCTGGGAAACTAAGACAATAACATTTGTGATTTGGGCAAGAAACGCTCTTACTTTGTTATTGCTGTGTGTCAAAAAATGAAATTTTTAGTTGTTAACCTTTGGGAAATGTGTTTGCAAATGTAAAATAGATTAAGTTTTTGGAGAAAAAAGAACATGTTCTAGTCCAAATATTTGTCAAAAAATACCACTTTACAAGTTGATCTGTCAAATATTTTTAGGAAAAAATTAGTCAAAAATAGCATAGAACACATAGAAAATTGAACTATTGCAACTCAGAGTTTAAAAGGAGCAGAAAAGTATTTCAGTGGACTCTCCAGAATGTCAGCAAATAAACAGTGCACATGATAACAAGTTACAACTTGTTGTCAAGTCGATTCTAAGTCATGGTGACCCAATGTGTTTCAGAACAGAACTGACCCAGAAGCAGACCAACAGGCCTTTTTTCCATCTACAGGCAGATTTGAATCACCAGTATTTTGATTAGTAGTCAATAACTTAACCTTTTCCAACATCCAGGAAGTCCTGATATGGGGTGAGCAGAAAGCATACATATATATATATATGTATATATGATAACTGTAGCTGCTATAGAGATACATGACAATCCATTGGTGTAGAGTTGATTCTAATGCATGATGATCCTACAGGGCAGGGCAGAACTCTTCCTTAGAGTTTCCAGGGTTCCCTTGGTGGATTCAAACTGCTGACCTTTTGGTTAGCAGACCTAGCACTTAACCCACTACTCCACCAGGGTTTCTCTAAAGACCCATGATAGTGTATCATATAATCTCAAATCGCGGGAATATTGCAAAGCATTTGAAAATTTCCAAACCCTTATAGTGATTCCATGCTTTAGGTCGAAAAATGTAATTTCTTAGAGAAAATTCACTAGACTGAAAGTCAGAAATCTTGCTGTAATTTCTTTATCTGCCATTTAACCAGTACTGAGCTCTTAAAGAAATCACAAATCCTCTTATAACATTAGTTTTCTTCTTGGTAATTGCAGGATTAAAAAATAAATAAATCTTATGAAAATTAAGAGAATCACTATAAATAAAACTGTATCATAAATATTAGCCAAGCCAAGGGCTGTCATAAATATTAGAAATCACAAAATATCATATATCTTTATTATTATTACCAAGAGATAAGGAAAACCGCACAGTTCTACTATAGATGCACAAAAATTAAACCACAATCCCACTATGTTTTAAGTGGTAGCTTTGTTGCACTACTTGAACTAAATTTATTAACAGTAAAGAAGTCCAAAACAGTCATTTCAAATCATGTGATCTCTGACATCTTCCTTTTTCACTACTGCTCTATTTGATGTTAAGTTTTTCTTTCATCTAAACATGACAGTAATGCATATAAAAGCACAAGTAAAAATCAGAATTTTTCATATTTCTATTAGAGGAAGTACATATATTATACTTTTATCCTCAAGTTTCTAAAGTAATGTTGTTCTTAGTTACCACTGACAAGAATCTGGCTCATGATAATACAATGTGTTACAGAGTTGAACTGCTCCATAGGATTTTCTTGTCTGTAATCTTATCAGAAGAAGATCACGAAGCATTTTCTCCTGCAGTGTAGCTGGGTAGGTTTGAATGGCCATATTTTCCACTAGTAGTTGAGTGCAAACCCTATGTGTCATTGTCTTAGTCATTTAGAGCTGCTATAATAGACTATGATGAGTGGCTGTATTCTCTCACAGTCCAGCAAGCTAGATTTCCAAATTCAGGGAGCCAGCTCTAGGGAAAAGCTTTCACACCTTCTGCTTTGGAGAAATGTCCTTGTGATGCATCAGGCTTCCTTTGGTCTTGGAGTATCTCGGAGCAGGGGCCTCAGATCCAGAAGAAGTACCTTGCTCCCAGCACTGCTTGCTTGGTGGTGTGAGGTTCCCAACTCCCTACTTGCTTCCCTGTTCTTTTTTCTCTTATAGGATAAAAAAGGGTACAAACCACACTCCAGGGAAACTCCCTTTATATTGTATCAGGGAGGAAACTTGGGAAGGTTGTTACAAACCCACGCTAATCTTCTTTAGCATAATACAATATTGCTCTATTAGCCACAGGCAGAGATTAGAATACAAAATATAGGAGAATGACAAAATGTAGGACAACCACACAATAGTGTAAATCAGTCCAGGCACACTGATGCACACATACATTTGGTGGGGCACAATTCAATCCATGAGAGCTACCCAGGGACATTTATAAAATAATAGTAACAAAACAACACAGGCCAGATATATGGTCCACAACATAAAATGACTACAACTGAAAATATAAGATATTCCTCTTGCAAAGTTTTCTGCACAAAATTTCACACACACTTAAAAGGTATTAGCTAACAAAATTAAATAGAATAAGACAAAAAACAAGTTAGTACCCAAATAAGTCAACATAAAAGCTGTGGCAAAACTATAGGAAGTGAAACAGCATATTGTGGCATCAATAATTAGTACAGATAAGAAATGTTACACAGAAAAGAATCAAGTGTATACTATATAGAAATGAACCACAGAGACAGGAGGAATAAAGTTACAGTTGTCAAGAAATAGAATTCTAAGCAAGTATTTAATCCAATTAAGTAAGCATAATCATTCCTATGGTTAGCATGTATGATGAGAATTTAAAAAGGCAGAAGGACAAAATACAGATAAAACAAGTACCAGAGTGTTTACTGGGAAAATTTTAGACACAGAGAAAAAAATAATTTATTATTTTTCTATCTTTTTTTATTTCACTTGGTCATAATGTCAAGCAATAGCAGGGTTCAATGACTTTATTGTTACAGATTCCATGGAGCAATCTATTTTGATGTTCTTATCGCCACATAAAGCAATATCCATGTTAGTTGATTATCCTTATTATGACCAAACATTTAATTTAAGAAATAGTTCACAAAATATGCTCAACTGTTGCTTCTTCTGTGATAACTAGTCTGCAGAAAGCCATTGCCATTGAGTTGATTCCAATTCACATGAAACCTGTAGGTCAGGGTAGAACTACTTCATAGAATTTCCAAGGAGTGCCTGGAAGATTTAACTGTTAATGTAGCACTTAACCACTAGGCAACTAGTATTTCCAACTAGTCATTGTAAATCACAAATACGCTTATTTTATGGTATCTAGTCCAACTTTGTGAATTACAAATACATTATGTACCTATTGTTTGTTCCAGCATCATTTCTGCTCTCATTACTTTATGTAACAAATGCCTTGGTCAAAATCAGTGTCAATGATCTATAACCAAACAATAAAAAGGAAGAAAAATAAACAAACCTACTGATTCTGACTCACAGTGACCCTATAAGACAGAGTAGAGTTTCCAAAGATTGCCTGGTAGATTTGACCTGGTACCCTTTTGGTTAGCAGTTGTAGCACTTAACCACTTTGCCATCAGGGTTTCCCTATACAACATACTACAAACAGAATGTTCACACTTAAGAGGCTAAAATCAAGCAGTATGAAAAGTCTTTTTCTAACTTCACTTACCAAGAATATAATTAAGAATAATAATAAACTGCTATATTCAATCATTACATGAAAAACTTTCTATCTGGTATTTTCAGTTAAGACAAAATTTGTTGCTGTCTTTTTCAGTTGCTGGTAAGTCAATTCTGATTTATTGTGATCCTATGTGTGCAGAGTATAATTGCTCCATAGGATTTTCAAGACTTTGACTTTTCAGAAACCAGGACTGGTTTTGAGGTGTCTCTATATTGGTTCAAACTGCCAAGCCTTTGACTAGTAGTTGAATTCTTAACCACTTGAACTATCCAAGCATCCCTAGATCAAATTTAGATTTAATTTAAAGATTGTTAAAATATAGCTTCTTACCTAGTAGAGGTCATGTGTTCACAATTGTCTTCATACACGCGTGTATTCTTCAATCACCTGAAATGTTCTCATGGTTTATACTATGTACTAAAGTTTACAATCAACTGTTACAGTGGGAATGAAAAACAGAGCATGTGTTCGTAATGTTTTGGAGACGTTGTTGTCAGTTTCTGTGACAGGACGCTACATACAACACGACACTACCTGATCCTACACCATTCTCAAACTTGTTGCTATGTTTGAGACCATTGTTGCAGTCAGTGATTCAGTTCATCTCATTGAGAGTTTTCCTCTTTTATGCTGATCCTCTACTTTGCCAAATATGATGTCCTTCTCCAGAGACTGGTCCTACCTGATAACATGTCCCAAGTACATCAGGCAAAATCTCACCACCCTCACTTCTAAGGAGCATTCTGATTGTAGTTCTTCCCTGACAAATTTGTTTATTCTTACGTTAATCCATATTATCGGCACCATAATTTAAAAGTATCAATTCTTCCTCGAAACCAAAATGCCAAGCCTGCTGTCGTGAGTCAGAACCAACTCAATGGCACTTGGCTTTGGCTGGCTGCCACTGAGTCAATTCTGTCTCACGAAGACCCTTTAGGACAGAGTAGAACTGCCCAATGGAGTTTGCAAGGAGCATTTGGCAGCTTTCAACTGCCAACTTTTGGTTAGTAGCTATAGTACTTACCACTACACCACCAGAGTTTCTAATTCTTCTTCAGTTTCCCTTACTCACTGCCTACCTTTTGCCTGCATACTATGTAACTGAAAGGCTTTGGAGATGGAATATATTTAAAAGATTGACATAAATGATTGGAAGAGTGAAGAGAATTAAAGTTATTATAGTTCTGTCAAATAGGATATTATATAGTTTGGATTTTGTGCAAGCATCATGTTACATACATAGAGTCCCCAGATTGTCATCAAGTTCAATTTCTTATTGTCAGTCAAATTTGTATGTAAGCTAAAACTTATATAGAGTTCATGTCTAAAGGCAGCAAAATGTTTGTTTTAGTTTATACACTGTAATTTCTGTGCATAAAAAAATTAAAGAAACACAGGCACACCAATATATCTTTAACATAATAACACAGTAGTAGTGATACTCATAAACTTCCAGCTAACATGGACCCATAGACAGAAGCACTACGCCATCTCTCTATAGCAAAGACCTAAAAGACTAAGTAAAACAGAGACAAAGGTAAATGCTGGAACCTGAAATGTCAAATAAATGTATGAAGACATCAGTCAACACTAAATAAAAGAAGAAACTGGCAAAGAACAGAGAGCAAGAAGAGTTACAAGAGGAAGTCCCTTATTAGACAACCAAGAATGCATTCTCTACCATAGGGTCTTGTTGGAGATCAGCAGACAGGTAGGAAGGGAAAGTAGCTTCAGGGAAATCTCAGCAGAAGTTAAAGCACCAGGTAACCAGCTACATGTGTTTTATAATCTCCTGTTTTCTTCTCACTACTCTACCTCTAATGCCTCCTGATTAGTTGTGGTGGCTCAGTCAGCCAGGAAGTACAATGTTGTGCTGTTTGGATTCCCCTACCTACATCAAAGATCAATAGATGGGGAGTAGACAAAAACACCCTCAGGAGGGAGATCCTATCAGATGTAGATCACCCAATAACTGATGATACACAGGGTCTGACAATGAAGTCTGCGAAGTTAATTGTTCTAAATGCTACATACTTCATTACTGAATGTCACTACGGTCACCTTCAAAGTATTCCCCTTGGGAAGCTATGTACTGATGTCAGTGCCTAGTCTATCCTTCAAAGCAATTTTGGAACTCTGTCTAGAAAGGCCATTGCACACAGTGGCACTGTGGCAAGTTCATGGACTTAATTGCATAGTTGTTTGTGAGGAAGTTTTCAGCCAGTAAACAAGCAACTGTATTGGAGTGTCTTCTCTACTTGCCTGATCTGGCCCCCAATGACTTTTTTCTTTACCTAAACATAAAGGAAATATTGAAAGGAAGACATTTTGATGACATTTAAAACAAGAGTAATATGAGGACAGTTCTGATGGCCATTCCAGTAAAGGAGTTTCAAAATTGCTTTGAAGGATGGACTAGGCACTGGCATCAATGTATAACTTCCCAAGGGGAGTACTTTGAAGGTGACGGTAGTGATATTCAGCAATGAGGTATGTAACACTTTTTCTAGGATGAGTTCACAAACTTGGTTGGCAGTCTTAGTAGACTTTGCTAACCTCATCCTCCCTATTCTTCTCTGTTTCATCTGTGTCCTACTGGCTGCAATCTCTTGTATAGGAGGAAACTTTTTTGGCCCTGATGGCTTAGACTCACCATTCACCCTGTTTCTTTTGATCTGATCTGCACCTCCCAACGTCTCTCCTTGCTTTCTCTTAAACATCTGACTCCATGTGCAATCTTTGCTTCTTATTGAAAGGCTATGAAGTGTTGCTAGCTGGGGTACCAGTTTTTCAGCCCATGATGCCAAGCTGGTAGTATCCTTGTGAGGGCAGTGGGGTTTTTTGTTTTGTTTTGTTTTGCTTTATCTGCTTCTTTGTTTTTCTTTTTGAGGCTTGGGAGTCTCTCCTAGTCAGATTGTACTGCATGGTTTAAGCCCCATGTCCCCAGTGTCTGCACACTTGTGTCAGTGGGATCTCTGGAAGCATTTTGTTTTCTTTTTCCTCCTTTTTTTTTTTTTTTTTTTGCTTTCTGTCATTAATCATTTCCCAGTTTTCATCTCTTTCTACTTACTTTCTTCTCCTGTTTCATTAATATTTGATGCTGCATGTTAGCTATACCCCTTCTAGCAAGGCTGTAAAGGGTAGACTGGGAGATACCTCCTTGCCTTCTCAGTAATACTGATGGGATCTTTGGTCCTCTTTCTTTTTTTTACTTCTTTTTCAATTTATAACTAGTTAATTTTTTTCTCCCCCTCTTTTTTATAATCTTTTTATATTTCTTCATGTCTTGGCTTCTCATTTCTCCACTCAAACAAGTTTCCTTAGCATTGCTTTTGTTTGGTTTTGGCTCTTCTTTCTCTCTTCCTCATGCTTTTTTCCCCCATAGCCATCTTAGCTCCACACATCATAATTTATCCACTCCTTCCTTCCTACCGACATCATGTCCTGTGCATCATACTCCCTAGTAGCACAAGCATGGCTTACTGGAATCTGCCTGTCCCTCATCTCTGGCCTGGTCGGTCAGCCCTAGTACATGCTGCAAACAACCCCTTCAAGCCCCTTTGCTTCAGCAGAACCTGTCATGCTACACCATAACTAAGTGATATGTCCTGCACATTGGACAAGAACATGAAAAATATTGTGACCACAGGCAAGTAAATAACAAAGTGTGTGCAGGCTGTCTGCTCTGACATAATGAAATAAAATTAATAAACAAGGTGAACCAAACAGATCTATGGTCAATATACAGAGAAAATGAATACTAAATGGCCTGAATACAGCATACTATATCAAAACACACACACACATGTTTTATACATATAATAAAAGGACAGGATGCTTCCAGCAGTTGTCCAAAATAAAACACTGCATGACTTGCCTGTAGAAGAAAAGGCACTAGAATTACCTGACAGGGAATTCAAATCTCTAATATTCAGAGCAATCCAAGACGTATAGCAAAAAGTAGACAAAAATGAGAAAAAAATGAACAAATTCATGGAAAAGATGAAGAAATTCATTGAATAATTCATGAAAATAATGCAGAAACAAAATACCAAAATACAGTCACAGCTATAAATAATACAGAAACAGTAATTAGAAATCCAAAAGATAAACAACAATATTTCAGAAATGGACAGTGTCATAGAAGGTCTAAGAAGCAAGTTTAAAACAATGGAGGACATGCTCAGCAAAACTGAAGTCAAACACTTGGCTATAACACCAAGGAAAAATAAAACAAGAGAAGACAAATGAAATAGCCCTGAAAATTATGTGACATACAATCAAAGCAGCAATGTGCAAATGACTGGAATTATACAACAGGGGGAGAAAAAAGAAAATACAGAGAGGATTATCAAAGAGTTGCTGACAGAGAAGTTTCCTAACATCATGAGGCATGAAACAGTGACATTCAGGAAGTTTGACAAAACCCCGTATAAGATAGATCCTAAGAAAAAAATTGCCAAAAGATATAATCACACTTGCTGAAACCAAAGACAAAGAAAAAATCCTGAGAGCTGCTTGAGAAAAGCAACAAGTCACATGCACAAGAGAAACATTAAGACTAAGCTTTGATTGCTCAGCTGAAAACTTGCAGACAAGAAGCAATAGGAAGATACGTACAAAATCTTGAAAGATAAAAATCACCAACCAATAATAACATATCCTTCAAAACTCTTATTTGAATATAATGTTGAAATTAGCATATTTCCAAATAAGCAGAAATTAAAGGAATATAAAAACCAAACCAAATTTACAAGAATTACTTAGAGGGAGTCCTTCGATCTGAGAACAAACAACATTAGACTGCAGCCTGACTCTAGGATGCAAGGTCGTACCTGCTAGATGGCAGCCTGGGGAATGAACTCTCAAGGACTATCCAAAACCAAGATAATTACAACAGGGAACTAGAGAAGTTAATCTGTAAATGACAATGTTAGAACAATAAAAGGAGAACAAATGGTATAGGTATAGAACTTTCTAATGCAGAAGAAAACAAGGCAATGTCAAATAATGATAGACTGGTTCAAACTTGGGAAGACAAAGGTAAATTTCAAAGTAACCACAAAGACACATAATAAAGTTACCCATCAAAATAAAGATGGAAAACAAAAAGTCTCAATAAAGGCAAAATCTACAAAAAACGAACAAGATGGAAAAGCAATCCACAACCAAAGGAACTCAGCACAGGAGAGTAAGAGGATCAAAGAAAATGTTAGTACCACAAAAAAAAAAAAACAAAACTATAAAGTGACAGAAATAAACTCATACCTATTAATAATTGCACTGAATGCAAATGGCCTAAATGTACCCACAAAGAGATGGAGAGTGACAGAATTGATTTAAAAAAAAACCAAAAAACAAGATGTATTAATATGCTGTTTACAAAAGGTACACCTTGGAAAAAAATCAGTAGAAAAAAGATACCTAGTCCTGGTACAGTGACAGATAAATTGACCAGAGGACCAAAACTGAGAACACAGACGTAAATTCATCAATTGACATAACAGTTCATGTGGAAAATATTCTACATCCTACTCAGTGAGTAACGTCTGGGGTTCTAAAAGTCTGTGAGTGGCAATGTAGGATGCTGCGTTGGTCTCATTCCTTCAAGAGTCAAGGAGGACTGAAGAAAAGTAAACATACAAGGGGAAGATTTGTCAAAAGGACTGACAAATCACGTGTACAACGGACTCCAGCAGACTGAATCCAGAACAACTAGGTGTAGCCATAGCCTGGTTACCACCACTGACTGTTCTGACAAGGATCACAGCTGAGGGCCTCGGACATAGCCAGAGAAAAACGAAGAACAAAATTCTAACAAAAAAAAGAAAGACCAGACTTGTTCACCTGATGGAGACTGGAGAAACCCTGAGGGTATGGCCTGGGATATTCCTTTAGCTCAGTAACAAAGTTACTCTTGTGGTTCACTCTAAGGCAGAGATTGAACAGCTCCTAAAATAAAAGAAAATTAAAGGAGCAAGGCAGCCCAGGAACAAGGACTAAAAGACAGGAAGGGTCAGGGAACCTAAGACTGAAAAAGGAGAGTGCTGACCTGTTGTGGGGTTGTTAACCGTTTAATGAGAAAGTATGTTTTGTTCTGTAAACCTTCATGTAATGTACAATAAAAATAAATGAATACTGATAATAAGGTTTTGCTGTGCATTATAAAGTAGTGCCATTTGTTATAATGACCTGTTGTATGTATCTTAAATTATCGATATAATAAGCTTTATTCAGGTTGATTGGCAACTATGGGTTGTACACTTGTCAGACATTCATAACATGAAGACTGCCTGTATAAACTTATGGATATATATGTAGTTAGATGTTGCCTGAGTGGATTTTATGTGGTACATGGGTGTACAAACCTTTTGGTGTATAATAAATATTCTTTGGAAAAAATGATGAAATTTTAAGAAAATTTCATTCAAAACAGTGTTCATAATTTTTTTTTTAATTTTACGTTATGGATGTTACCACAAAGAGTATCTCATCATTCATTTAGTATTAAATCTACACACCTTGGTAAATATAATTGTGTTATTTTAAGTCTTAAAATTGTCTGTGATACAGCCTTTCATGAATGGAATATTCCATAATTAGTTATCCAAATCAGAGTGCTTGAGAAAAAAATGTCCCTGTCTTATTCTTAAAATAAGAATTTTAAATACAGTAGTAATTATTTTTCTATTATCTATTCATATATCTTAATATATCTTTCCTAAAGTGACTTAGAGGTTACATGCTTTGGCTGTTAACCAAAAATCAGCAGTTCAAATCCATTAGACACTCATTAGAAACTGTATGGGGTAGTTCTACAGTTCTATAGGGTTGCTAAGAGTCAGAATCTGCAGCAAGGAGGTTGTTTTGGTTTTATACAATCAGGAATTAATCTAATATGTAATAAAGATGCATTGATAATTATGGGTGGTTGGAAAATTAAAGTTGGAAACAAAGAAGAAGCGTTAGTAGTTGGTTATAAAAATGAAGCTGGCAACAACATGATAGAATTTGGTGACATTTGTAGACAGAGATCATGGAAAATCTCAACATCATCAATCAGAACAAGGCTAGGGGTCCACTTCAGAAATGACCACCAATTGCTCACATGCAAGCTCAAGGCTGAAGATGAAAAAAATTAAAACAAGTCCACAAGAGCCAAAGTACAAGCTTGAGTATATCTGACCTGAATTTAGAGACTGTCTCAAGAATAAATTGCAAGCATCAAACAGAAGTCTATATGAATTAATGGAAAGACATTATACATGAAGAAAGCAAAGTCTCATTAAGTAACACAGAAAACAAACAAAATGGCTGTCAGAAGAGACTTGGAAACTTGCTCTTGAATGCAAAGTAGCTAAAGCAAAATAAAGAAATGGTAAAGTAAAAGAGATAAACAGAAGATGTCAAGGGACCATTAGAGAAAACAATGTAAAATGTTATAAAAAAAAAACTATGCAAAGACCTGGAGTTAGAAAACCAAAAGGAAAGAACTCTCTTGACACTTCTAAGACTGAAAGAACTGAAGAAAACTTTAGCCTTGAATAGTCCTATTAAATAATTTTTTGGGCAAAATTCTGAACAACTCAGAAAGCATCAAAGAAGGTAGAAAGATTAGAGTCACTATACCAAACAGAATGGTTGAAATTCATCCGCTTCAGGAGGAGCACATGATGAAGAACAAGCCATACTGAAGGAAGATGTCCGAGCTGCACTGAAGATGAAAAACATGGTTCCAGGAATTGGTGGAATAACAAGCGAGATAGGTCAACAAATGAATGCAACACTGGAAGCCCTCACTGTTCTAAGATAAAAAATATGAAAGACAGCTTTCTGGAAGAAATCCATATACTTGCCTATTCCAAAGAAAGATGATCCAATGGAACATGGAAATTACTGAATAATATTGTTAAAATCACATGTAAATGGTAAAAAGCTGCTGAAGATAAATAAAAAAATATCTACAGCTGTACATCACGGAGAACTTTCAGAAATTCAAGTCTGATTCAGAAAAAGATGTGGAATAAGGGATATCATTGGTGAAGTCAGCTGGATCTTGTCACACTGCACAGAACTCCAAAAGCTATTTAGCTATGTCTTGTTGACTGTGCAAAGCATTCAACTGTGTGGATTATAAGAAATTGCTTACAACATTGTGAAGCCTGGAAATTCCAGAGCACTTAGTAGTGTTTACTTAGAATTTCTATGTAGACCAAGAGACAGTAGTTCAAGCATAGCAAGGGCATATTGAGTGTTTTAAAATAAGAAAAGCTGTGTGTCAGGTTGTATCCTTTTGTCATATTTATTCAGTCTGTATGCTACACAAGTAATCTAAGAAAGATGGACTATAAGAAGAAGAATAAAATATCACGATTGGAAGAAAATTCACTAGCAAGTTGTGACATACATGTGACATAACTACACTTGCTGAAAATGAAGAGTACTTGAAACATTTATTGATGAAGATCAAAGACTACATACTTCGGTATGGATTACACCTCAGTTAAAACAAAATTCTTCACAACTGGACCAACGAGCAACCTCATGATAAATGGGGAAAATACTGAAATTGTCAAAGATTTCATTTTACTTTGATCTTTAATCAACACTCACGAGAACAGGAGTTAAGAAATTAAACAATGTACTACATTGGGCAAATCTGCTTCAAAAGACTGTTCAAAGTGTTAAAAAGCAAAAATATCACCTTAAGGACTAAGGTGATGATGTCCAAAGTCACACTATTTTCAGTGGCTTCATATGCATGAGTAAACTGGACAACAAAGAAAATCAAAGAGAAACTGATGCATTTGAATTATAGTGTTGGCAAAGAATATTGAATATGCTACAGACTGCTGGAAGAACGAATAGATTTGCAGTTAAAGAGGTGTTACCAGAAAATCCCTTAATTGGGAAGATACTGCACTTCACCTACTTTGGGCAGGCTGTGAGGCATGATTGAGACCTCATGCTTGGTCAAGTGGAGGACCAGTGAAAAAGAGAAAGACCTTCAATTAGATGAAGGGACATAATGGCCACAAAGAATGGGCTCAGGTATAGCAATGATTGTGAGGATAGCCCAGGGCCAGGTAGGGTTTTTGGTATACATAAGGTTGCAGTGAGTTGGAAGAGACTAAACAGCACCTAACAGCAACAGTATTTATACTTGTTCACTTATCAGAAGAAATGGAACTGATTTGGGATGTTTGGATTTATGCAAATTTTACCACTAAGCTTATATTTTTTACCCCTTTTGTTTCCTTTTAGAAACTATTCTCATTACAGAATAACTTTTTTCACTAATTAATCTTAATTGTGAATGAATTTTAATTTCCATATTTTGCCTCTAGAGAGCATAATGAAATGTACATACATACATATAGTGATTACAAGCAACAAGAGAAAGAACGTTACATAGCTTTGGAATTGAAAATTTTTTCCAACTTTTTCCTTAATAACAATCACAATTTTTATGTTCAACATCCTAAAAAAATCAGTGCTTTGATATAACACATTGTCCTTTCTTTAATAAATAAAAATATATATGGAGAAAGTATTTGATATAAACATGACAGTTATATCTTTTGTTTTTGAAATGAACAAAAATTTTTTTAAACTGAATCTAGTAGACAATTACTATCTTTAGAAACAATTTGTGCATATAAAATTTTCACAATGTATTGACTAAATTTCACATTTAAAAGCAACTGTGGTAGTCAGAATTACATGTATTAAAAGAAACTATATGTTGTCAAAAAGCAAATCTAGTAGGTAATTACTCTATGTAGAAAAACAATGTGAAGGTATAATTTTCACGATGCATAGACTTCAAATTTCGTATTATTTTTATAGACGAAATTAAATACACTTCATTGGAAAAATTAAAAATATGTATGTGTATATACATGAGTGTATATATGTATATATATATATATATATATATATATATACACGTATAGTCTCAATGGCAGTGTGAATTTTGCCTATCTTCCTTTCAGAGACTTCAAGTGAACTGAACAAGGGGATATAATGATACTGAAAATTTTGCATGCTAACTGGGAAAAACAATAGTGTCAATCAAATGCCTGAAAAATCCAGGATACTATATGTAATATAAATGATTCCACTTTGAAAGGAGAGGATGGCTGAGAAGTATAATAAAAAATAACGCAGATAAATACTACTAATGATTAGGAAATAAAAATGTGCAGAACGAGGAAGCGGGAGGTCCGTGAAGCACTACGAGGTGGTAGTACAGAAGAAGTAATACTGGATTTAGAGTCAGAGATCTAGTTTCGAATCCTAGCAGGGCAGCAAGGAAAGTAATGGTAGTCGTGTTATACTCTTGTCCATTCCCCTCCCCCCTTTTTCACCCCCAAATGTTGTTTTAAAGGTCTCTATGTGAGGCAAATAGTTTCACTCAACTGGTAACGCAAAGATTACTGGTTTGAACGCACTTATTTTCACCACAGAAGAAAGGCCTCGTCATCTGCTTCCGTAAAGGCTATAGCCAACAAAATTTATCAAACAGTTCTTTTCCGTAACACAAAGCAAAAGGATCACCATGAGTCAGACTTAACTTAATGGCTATGGGATTGGTTTGTGATTGTTGGTACGTATCTCTCTGAATTGAAGTAGGTATACTACTTTATTGGAATGTTGAATGGAGATAAATCTATATGCCGAGCTAAATTCATAACTACAATTTTTATTACTTTAAAATGAAAAACAATTAAAATAATTGAAATAAAGATAACATTTAAGAAGTAACAGAGCCTGCCTAAGGCTAGACATTTGTTTGTTTCTGTCAGATGTAAAATCAGTGTGACTTAGGGCTGATTTAACAATGTCTTGGATTGAATTATGTCCCCCGAAAATGTGTGTGTCTATTTAACTGGGCTGTGATTCCCAGTATTGGGTGGTTATCCTCTATTTTGTGGTTGTAATCCTGTATGTTATAAATCCAAACCTCTGGCTGTGGCTGATGAGTAGGATTGGATTATGATAAAGATTATGGATTATGATAAAGAGGTTTAGGGTGGGAATATAACACCCACGGAAACTCTGCTGGTACAGTAGTTAAGAGCTATGGGTGTTTACACCTATAAATCTTTGAAAGTGTATTTAAAATCTTAATGTGCAGTATTTCTAAGAAGAGTAAGATATGAACATAAAATTTACAGATAGAGTATTCATGTTAAATGGCATGCCAATCAAATTCACTATTTTTAACATTTAGGAATATTTTAACATTTAAAGAACAAATAAATCAAAATAAATGTTATGTCTTCTACATTATTTAGTGGTATAGATGAATGAAAAGCATGTCATATGTCATTTTATTCCATTAATATAGTTTTCATGCACTTAACCAAGATAACACAGTGTACATAATAATTGCTGAGTATAAATATATTTTCTAATAAAAATGGAATTATAATAGCTATTATTTTAGCAGTTATTTGACATGTAAATGTGCTTGACTCTATGTTAAATATTTAGTTTAAATTATTTCATTTATATAGTAGTGACCTCATGAAATAAGTGCTGTTGTAATTTCCAATTTACATTAGTTTAAAATGAGATATAGAAAAAAAACTCCCTAGATAATACACTGCTAGCTAATAAAGCAAAAAGGATTCAGAAACATTTTCTCGTAATCCAGAAACAATACTCTCAGTCAACACTGTATACATTACATGTGTCAGTGAGATTATTCTAAAAAATATATGAATATTATATTTTAAGATAATCTATTATAATAATTCATTTTCAGGATGAAGGGCTAAGATGACAAAGTAGTCAATGCTTGCTGTGATTGCTTAAACAACAAAGACCCTCCCAAAAGGAACAGATAACATACGACATTCAGGGAACCCTGAATATCAAGGAGAAAGCTGAGAAATCAAACTGAGCTACAGAGAAGGGAGAGTAGGTCTAGAAGCACCCAGGACTTGCCAGACCTGAGCAGGTGGGAATCAGCATTCTACAGGAATTGGTAGCAGTGAGTATGATAATAGCAGAAGTGGTATCCTACACAGTGGGAAAGACAGAGTAGTGGAAAGTCCCCTCCGTGACACCAGAATAGTGAGTTAGCATTTGACCATCAAAAACCTAGTAGTTCACATCTAACATGATGTGTTATTTATTCCTTTGGGATAAATCTTTCTCCCTTTTTCCAGCACTTCCTTCTCACTTCTCTGTATGTCACCCAGACACCCAAAGTCTGTAGACTCCTTATAACTGCACCTAGGCAAGGGAATTATTTCTGCTCCAGAGTCTGACTTATTTCATGTGAAGGAAGTTGGATCTGTTTTGCATGCCCTGAGCTATTCTCTGGAAACCCTGGTGGCATAGTGAGTTAAGTGCTACATCGGCTAATCAAAAGGTAAGCAGCCAGATGCTTCTTTGAAACTCAATGGGACAATTCTATTCTGACCTCGAGAGTCACTATGAATTGGACCCAACTTGATGACAGTGAGTTTTTGTGGAAAGCCATTATCCCAGCCTTGGAGAGGGAATAATTTAACAAACAGGAGGAAAGCAATAATCTGCTAGTTCCCCTAAGCTTGGAATTCAGGGCAGAAAAAATTCCTTTGCCTAAGTGCAGGTATAAGGATTCTACAGATTTTGAATGCTTCTTTGAATGATTCTACAGACTTTGAATGCATCAAGGACCCATCAAGCATCATCAAGCACCCATATTCCAGCTTCAAAACCTATTTACCTATGGACTTTAAGGAATAGGGTCACACTTTCCTCACAGACACTCATAGACAGCTGTTGGCCCCCTGCCATCCTCAATGATTGCAGCCAGATAACTTGTGCCTACAACAATCACCCCTGCTCATCCAAGATTGTAGATGAGAGATTGCACCACACATTTTGTGACTTACTACCTAGACACCTGAAACAAACACATACAGGAAGATAAACTGGATCTCGGGCTTACATGCCTAACAACAGCTCTAACCACCTAATGACAAGACATTAGAGGTTCAAAGATGCTAATAATAAAACTAGCTCACACAACCAACCCATTTTGGCTTTTCAAAACAAAACCAAACAAGAAGCTAGAACACAGTAAACAAACATAAAATAAATAAGCATGATGACTTATTGAAGCCTTGGAGAAAATTATCAATATCAATTCACATGAAGAGGCAGATCACGATGGATTTAGAAAGCTCCCAAAACAAAAATATCAAGAAATTTACAAAATGAAGAGAACTTCTTGGAATCAGAGACAGAGCATTAAAGATTAATATATAGAACTCTTCAGGACATCAGGAAGGGAATCAGGCAAAGTGTAGCAGAGCATAACAACAAGTTGAACAGGTTGCTATGAACTGTTGGCAAACAGGAATCACAAATTCAGAGATTAATATTAAAATTACAGAATTATACAACTCTATAGTCTGACTCGATGGCACTTGGCTGGCCGTAGAAAGTCAAAAGAGCAGAATTGAGGGAATAGAAATCAATGTACTGAGGTTAAGGATAAAGCAGTTGAAATCAACATATTTAAGGAAAAATCAAATAAGGGAATGAAAAAAAGAAGAAATGCTAGGTGGGATTCTATTTAGAGGAATAATCTACAAGTGACCGGAGTACCAGAATATGGAGGGGAGGAGGTAAAAGAAAATATAAAGAGTTGTTGAAGATTTGTTGACAGAAAACCTCACTATATCATGACAGATGAGAAAATATGTATCAAACATGCTATTCAAACTCCCCACAAGGTAGATGCCAAAAGAAAGAAACCCAAGGCAAATTACAATCAAACTTGTCAAAACTAAAGACAGAGAATTTAAAGGGAAACTAAGGAAAATGAAAAATAATCTAGGAAGGAAAGTCATTAAAACCAAATTAAGATTACACAGCAGAAAATACACAGGCAAGAAGGTAATGCAATAAAATATACAAAGATATGAAGGAAAAAAATTTCAGCCAAAAATTATATATCCAGGAAAACTACTTCTCAAATATCGCAGCAAAATTAGGACATTTCCAAATAAACAGAAATTTAGAGAGTTTGAAAAACAAACTAAAACTATAAGAAAAACAAAAAGGAGTCCTTCAGTTAGAAAATCAACAACATCGGATAACAACCCAAGAACAAAATGAAGACCAAGCAGATATCAACCTAGATATAGAAATCACAGAAATAAAGGCTAAAACAGCGAGAAGAGGAAAAAGAGATACCGTTTTGTAAAAGACGACACTATTAGAACAAAAGAGAGAGACTTCCTCAAGTGGAGGGGAAGTCAAGGTGATACAAATAAATTAAAGACTGATTTAAATTTAGAAAAATAGGGATAAATGTTAAGGTAACCACAAAAAGAAGTTAACAATCATACACATCAAAAGGAAAAATGTAAAATCTAAGTAAATACAAAACCAATGACACTGAACAAGATGAAAGGAGAATACATAAAGAAAAATGACTCAATACAGAAAATTAGGTAGAAGAAACTGTCAATAGCACACAAAAAAAGTATGTCAAAATGCCAGCACTAAACTCATACCTATCAGTAATGAATTGAATATAAAAGGATTAAATACACCAAAAAATAAAGAGTGGTAGAATGGATTAAAAAATAATTGATCTATAGGTTGCCTACAAGCCACATACCTTAAAGACACAAATAACCTAAAACTCAAAGGTGGAAAATAATATATTAATGAAGCAACATGAAAAAAGTAGCAAGAGTGGCAATATTAATTTCTTTTAAAATAGACTTTAAAGTAAAATCCGCAACAATGGCTGAAGAAGGACATTTCATAACAATTAAAGGCACAATACTCCAGGAGGACATAACCATATTAAATATTTACACACCAAAAGTAAAGCTCCTAAATACATAAAAGAAATATTTAACAACATTGAAAAGAGAAATAGGCAACTCCACAATAATAGTAGAGGAGTTTAACATACCACATTTTGAGGTAGGAGAGAACATCTGGAAAGAAACCCAATAAAGACATGGAAGATCTAAATACCACAACCAAACAACTTGACCTTATAGATATATACAGAACACTCTATATAACAGAAGCCAAGTATACTTACACTTTTCCAACACACGTGGGAACATTCTCTAAGGTAGATCATATACTGGTCCATGAAACAAGACTTAAGAAAATCTGAAGCATTGAAGTAACACAAAACATCTTTTTAGACTTAAACTCATAAAAGTGGGAATCAGAAACAGAAAAAAGCAAGCAAAGAAAATCAAACACATTGAAAATGAAAAACACCTTGCTCAAAAACCACTGGGTTGTAAAAGAAGTCAAGGACAGAATAAAGAAATTCACAGAACCAAATGATAATGAAAACACATCCTGCCAAAACCTTTAAGACACAGCAAAAGCAATGCTCAGGGGTCAACTTATTTTAATAAAGTGCACATCCAAAAAGAGAAAAGTGCACGAATCAAAGTATTAACCCTACAACTGAACAAGTAGAAAGAGAGCAGTAAAAGAAGCCTTCAAGCAGCAGAACAAAGCGAATAATAAAAATTAAAGCAGAATTAAATGAATTAGACAATCAGACCAAAAGCCAGTTCTTTAAAAAGATCAACTAAATCAATTGGTCACACTGGCAAAAGAAAAACAGGAGAGAAAGAAAAGAAATAAGAAATGACATTGGCGATGTAATAACACACTCAACTGTGATGGTTGAGATTGTGAACTTGGCTGGGCCACGATTCTAAGTGCTTATACTTTACCACTCCCACAGTTGCATTTGTTGTGAGTAGCCAATCGGTTTAAAGGGAGTTTCCTTGAAAGTGTGGACTGCAACCATATATAAGCAGACATTCTAGCTTTTTGCTGGCTGTGGATCCTCTGTCTACCTTTTGTTCATCTGACCTCTGGCTCTTGGAACTTGAATTACCAATGTATCTGCTAATCTTGGAATTCATCCATCTTCACAGTCTGAAAGCAGAGATTCTGTTCTTTGTCTGCAGACCTTAGGTTCTTCTGCCCCTGCAGCTACAAGAGTTAAGAATTCAGGAATTCCTGATGCACACATTGCAAATATCCCAGTCTCTACAATTGCATGGGCTGTTGCCTTGATACCAGTCACTCTCTTACATGCTTTATTGGTTTTTCTCTCTAGAGAATCCAGCTTAAAGCACTAATAAAAAATATCAACAGGGGAAGAGGTCTGGGGACCAGGGTTTCAGAAGATATCTAAGTCAATCGCCAGAGCAAAGTTTATTAAGAAAATGTCCTGCATCCTGCTTTGGTGAGTGGTGTCTGAGTTTTTAAAAGCTAGCAAGAGGCCATCTAAGAAGCATAATTTGGTCTCAACTCCCCAGGAGCCAAAGAGAATGCAAAATAACAAAGGCATAGGGAAAATGTAAGTCCAAGAGACAGAAATGGCCATGTAAACCAGAGACTCTATCAGTATGAGACTGGAAGAATTAGACTGTGGTGCCCAGGTACAACCAATGACTACCTTTACAGTAAACTGATTAAAAGTCCCTGATGGACTGGAAAATATTTTAGCCCAGAACTGAAATAATTCGCCAAGCCAATCCTCTGGCGAAGATTGAACTGGTATATAAGACATAAAATGACACAGGTGGTGAGTGTGCGTCTTTGCTCTGGGAAGGTAATGCAGACTGACTGGGCAGCCCTGCCGACAGGTGGGGTGAGAAGGCAGAGTGGAACAGGAGATGGTAGATGGGCATGGGAAGTCCATGGTGAAGAGCACGGGTGTGCTGTTGCAGTGTGGAGAGAGCAGCTAGGGTCTCGTGACAAGGTGTGTGTGAGTTTTTGTGTGAGAAACTGGCTTGAATTGTAAACTTTCACTTAAAATACAATAAAATAAATTTTAAAAAAATACATAATTTCAAAAGGTTAGTGTTTTAGTCATCTGGTATTGCCCTAACAGAAACACCGTGAGACGATGGCTGTAACAAAGAAAAGTTTATTCTTACACAGTCCAGTAGGCTACAAGTCCAAATTCAGGGTGTCCTCTCCAGGGGAGCCTTTCTGTGTTTGTGAGCTCTAGAGGAAGGTCCTTGTGTTACAACAGTCTTTGCTCAGGAAGCATTTTAGCACAGGAACCTCAAGTCTGAAGGATGTGCTGTGCTCTTAGTGCTGCTTTCTTGATGGTGTGAGGTTCCCAACTCTCTGCTTACTTCCCTTTCCTTCTGTCTTTTGTAGGATAAAAGATAAAAGGCAGTGCAGGAGCAGGGGGATACAACTCAATTCACGACAGTTAGAGAAAAACAAGAATAGCACAAACTTGATTATTAAAAAATGTTCTAATAAAATTGAAAACATACTTCTGCTATCAATTCAAAATTAAAGTGGTACATTATGAGAAAACAAACCAAGCCCACTGCCACTGAGTCAGTTCCTACTCATAGTAACCCTAGAGGACAGTGTAGAACTGCTCCATAGAGTTTCCAAGGAGGCCCTGGTAGATTTGAACTGCTGATCTTTTCATTAGCAGGTGTAGCACTTAACCACTATGCCACCAAGGTTTCCAGTAACACTATAAAGGTCCCCTATATTTCGCTATTCCTTGTATTCATCCTCCTTTGCATGTGATTTAGTTAGCACTTCCATCAAGAGATAGCTCCTGCCTTTTAATCCCTTTGAATCTGTGTTGATCTACTGTTTTGCTTTCACCAATAGAATACAGTGAAAATTGCATATGAATTTTGAAGCCTAGGCATAAGAGTTTCACTTTTATCCTCATGGAGTCTAGGATCACCACGTTGCAGGAAGACTAGTCTGCCTACTGAATAATAAGAGATCACAAGAAGGAACCAACATTCCAACCAGCACCACCAACCAGACTCAAGAGGGAACCAGCTTGGACCCTTCAGTCCCAGTTGAACTGAGTCACATGCCGCCTCAAGTGGCACCATTACAAGATTGTCTCAGATCACCAGTCTAAAGGATCATGAGAAATATGAATCATTACTGATTTAAACTATCGTTTGGAGTTTGTTCGATTGTTATATAACAATAAATAACAGCTAAAAAAAGCAAAATTCCCTTTCCATAGTAAATAATTGAGCCCTGGTGACGCTATGGTTGGTTAACACTCTACTGCTAACTCAGACATCAGCAGTTCACATCCACTAGCCAGCTGCTCCTTTGAAACCCTGTGGGGTAGTTCTACTGTGTTCTATAGGCTAACTGTAAGTCAGAACTGACCCAATGAAGACAGGTGGTTGGTTGTTTAACACACATGCTGTGCTTTCATGAAACATTAGCAATTTTTCCAAAAAGAAAAATAAAAGAAAATTAAAATTAATGAACTAGCAGTGCAGTGAACAGAGAAAGTTTGGCTACCAACATTTTTCCCTATGGAAGAGGCTGGTTAAATTATCAGTGTCTACTTTTCTTCTTGAACACACAGCTAAAGTGCATTTTCAAGTTATCTTGCATCTGTTCGAATCAACATGATTAGTTCTTACTAACAGAATATAAGCCACGGTGTTATGTCACTTCCATGACTGGGAAAATTTGTCCTTCCACATACTATCTCTTTTCTCCCCGGCTCCCAGCTGCAAAACCTGAAAAGTTTTAAACATTTGCAGAAGGTCTGTATGAATGATATGGAAGAATCCTAGATTTCTGAATCACTGATGAGGCTGAGCCACTATGACCACCACTATCTCTGATATATTGGTTTATCATGGAAAAAGCACGAACATTATTTTTGTATCTCACTGAGATCTGTGGTTTATTACTTACTGACGTAAACATACCCTGTTGTCTCAATTTTCTGGAGCTACCATAATGAAATACCACAAAGTGGGTAGCTTTCGAGAACAGAAATTTATTTTCTCTTAGTTCTAGAAGGTAGAAATCCCTATCATGGAATTGATCATGTTGGTTTCTTCTGAGTGCTTTGAGGGAGGGACAGTTCTACACCTCTTTCCTAGTGTCCAGCAGCTGCCAGAAATCATTGATAGCTCTCTGCTGCTTGTAGACGTGTCTTCATATGGTGTGTTCCTTCTGTGAGTGGTGCAGTTTCCAGGTCTGTTCTTCCCTTTTACGTAAGACACTATTCAACAGGGGTCAGTATTAGGTCCACATCATTCTAGTATGACCTTGTTTAATTTAACTGATAACTAAAGAAACAAAACTCTTTTTTTCCCCCCCCAAATAAGATCATATTCAGATACACAGTTGTTAGGATTTCTATATAATTGCAGAAGATAGTTCAGTCCATAACATTTACCTATGACATTCCTATTTGTTAATCGGCTCTCTTACATTCATTGTGGTTTACCTGGAAAAAAACAAATCCACTGCCATTGAGCTGATTCTGACTCATAGCAACCCTATAGGACAGAGTAGAACTGTCTCATAGAGTTTCCAAGGAGCACCTGGTAGATTTGAATTGCTGACTTTTGGGTTAGCAGATGTAGCACTTAACCACTGCACCACCAGGGTTTCCTCTGGTTGACATAGGGCTCACTATTTTTTCTTCTGTCTTGTCTGGTGAATACATGACCCAGATTTGATCCATAAAAGCCCATTCATGTGTTAGACACGGTGAATGATTTCAGGATGACTCTTAACCCAATCAGCACATTCTCTGCCCTCATGCCAGAGTTATCAGAACAAACTCTTCCCTCAGGTCTGGAATTAGAAGCTGAGTGAACGTTTTAAATTGAAGTGGCTGACACCCATCCTTTCCACTCTAATGAAACAATTCATTTGTGTAGGGAGGAATGAGAGCAGTGTACAAAAGCACAGTTCATAGATATGGAAAGAAACAAATATTCCTCAGCACGTATTTTGTGCTTCTGGTTTCAGACTTGCCAGTTCCTCCTCTGGAATTACAGTCAGAAGTTGACAAAATATGTGTATGTCTTAACACATCTATCCGAATGGATTTATTTCAATTGGAAACAGGGAGGTCCTGAAGAAGATCATTTAACATTTCTATCATTTAATATTTTGGAAGCAATTTAACTCAACACAGTGAAAAAACTATAAATTTCAGAACCATGAGACAAAATTGTTATTATTTTAAGATTATACAAATTATTAACTTGCAAAACCTAATTGAATCAACTAAATTAAACAAAGTAATGAGAGTTTACAAAAGTTTCATTATAAAGTACATACTCGAATACTTTTTTTTTGTATTTTATTTTAGGAATGGTCAAGTGAATTAATTCTAGACAACAACAAATAAGAAGTCTGTAGCTTTGACTGATGGACTTCTTTTAAAAATTTCTTTATTACCAAGAAAAACATAAATGCAGAGGTAGTCTCTTGTCTTCTTCTTTGTATATCAGTGTGTGGAAATGAGTCAACCCAAAGGTCACTGGTTCGACGGATGAACTCATCTACTGGATTTCAGCCAGCGTATGTCCTCCTTCATCTCAGTGTGTGTATGGTGCCTCCACCATGCAGCAGCGACCTTGCAATGATAAAGGCTATGCAAGAGGCAATAGCTTAGACTCCTGAGGAAGGCTGCTTTAACTCCGGCCACTTCTAATATCTAGTTTGGTAGATACAGAGAACAATGTGGAACCTCAACAAGGTGCCATTCTTCAAAGAACAACAAAGCAAAAAATTACATTGTTGCTAACCTGATTTAATATGACTTTTTTTTTTTTGCCCAGGAAAAAGTAGTAAACTATTCTCACTGGAATTAATATGTCTTTTAAGTTTGGATTTCCTGTCTTGACCATAAAACTTCAGTTTCTCAATCTAGGCAGACTCTTCCCGTGTTAAAAACTCACATAGAAATTCCACTAATACCACTTAAAATGTGATCTAACTCCTTTATTAACTACTCAGTATTCAAAAAAGAAAAAAAGGCAAAATGTTATAACCATTTTTCAGTCAAAATGCCATTGTCCAGAATTATTAGAAGTCTGAAATACATAAAAAGCTAGTTTACATACACCTTTAAAAATTGAGAAATATTTCTTCTAAGTAAAAAAATTGTACTACTTCTAATATGCTGAATGAAGTTATTTAAAAGTTTTTTGATTTTTCTGTGACAGCATACATTAGAAAGAAGATCAATATTAACTGGACTTCCACATAACATGATTACTCTTCCCATCTTAATCCAATACTACAACGACAGAGTAGCTGGGGTGGGGTGCCAGGGACCATGCTGTCAGGGGAAATGTAGGCCAGTTGGCACAACTAGAGTTTTGATAAGAGAACTCTGTGCACCGCACATTGTTGAGTGGCGTCTGAGGTCTAAAATGCTGCCAAGCTGACATCTGAGGGTACAGCAAATGATCCCAACTTAGCAGGAATGGATGATCACCAAGGACCAAATGACATCGGGGAAAGAAAACCCAGAAGACAGAGAGAAACACATGAGTGGGTGACCCACTCAAGTAGGTGACTACATCGACTTGTGACCAGAAGAACCGGATCATGCCCAGCCACCACCATTGATAGCTGTGATGGAGCTTACAAAGCTGAGTCTCGCTGGCAACACAAAAATAAATATCTGCATTAAAAGACTGCCACTGATGGTCCATGGGTCTCCCGGTTCCCCTGGGAGCATGGCCCCTGGCCCTGATGCTATCCCTGTCCATAAATCATAATGGAGGTCAACTCTCAGATAGGAATGGATTGGACTTGGTGACACAGAGTAACCATATCATGTGTGCACTTATGGTTCTATGCATCTGTAGTATGTCGTCCTGCTGACCACTTACTGGAGGAAAGGGAGTTGGTGGAGAGGAGGGGATAGGAGATTGTTGGGAGAATAAGACATGTGTGGAGTAGAGAGGAAGAGTGTGCTGTCACCAGCCAGGGAGAGCAGTGGGAGCTGCATGTAGCTGGGCATGCAAATTTATGTGGGAATGTATATTTTCATTCAATTATAACAAAAGAAAAGTTTTTGATTTTTTGGCTAATATTCTAATTTAAGATTATAGTATCAGTTGTACAAAAATGCTGTATTCAGCAATTAGAAAACAACTTTAATCCTACTAAACTTACTTTTCATTAAGTGTCCCAGTTAGATCAAGCCATATTTCTAAACTCATTATGATTAATCATATTCTTATTATGACTGAGATACTACAGATTCTCACTTCTATCAATGAGTTTTGAAATAAAAATTTGCTGAGATGTCATCTAGTGCTGTTTATTTTTAATTTAGTAAAGTATGTTATACATGTATCCCTACTCTACTTATTTTAAGTGTTAATACAAGTTATATTTACAAATGTTGGGAAGTATGAAAATTATTTTATGACTTGCAAGACAATAATCAAAATTAAAATATTTGATTTTCACTATCCTGAGATAATTTGTATAATTTTAAAAACATATTTAAAGTAATATAATTTTGCTTTTTAATTTTAACTTTGTTCTGTTTAACTAGATACATAACTTGATACATCAATTGACCTTTACTTTCAGAAAAGGTTTTTTTGTAGCTCAAGACACTACTTGATAGCATTTTCCCCACAGAACCTTTCAAAATTGGAGTCAAGCCTCTCATACCCTATTGTTGCTTTATCAGCAAAGTATGTAATATTTGGTTGTCATTTCAACAACATTGCCAACGTCTTCACCAAGATTGGACTCCATGTCTAAAGTGATATGTAGGTGATTGTCTAAAAAATATAAATTCAGTACCTGATACATTTGTGTCCTATGAGTATAGAAGACAAGATAAAAAAGTATTCTTTATAATACCCACACATCTAAAAGCTAGAGTTTTTAAAGAACAGTATGGAGGTATTGATCATACTGTATACTATGAACTCAGTAAAATGCTATTCATGAAATTTTTATTAAAAATATTTATATACTATATTAAATTAAATCAGGTTAACTCACATTATATACTGAAGTATATAAAATGCATTACTGTAAAATATACAAACAAAAGAATTAAATCTAGCAAGTTACTAAAGTACCAGCTATGATAATCTCAGGAATTGATAATATTTTTAAATCATTTCTTCATTTTGTTTTAAGTAAGGTTTAAAACAATAGCTATGAAAAGTAGAAAAATTCTACTAAAGAAAGATAAACTACTGAAATGGCTAAAGTCTATCTATTTTGTCTTTACTTCTTTGAAAGGATGTGTCTTTTCTCTGGATTTTCAAATTTAGTTTCTTTTTGATTTCCAGAAGTTTGTCTGTATCAATTTGGCATTCTTAATGTATTTATTTTACTGATATTCATCAAACTTTTTGAATGTGTGGGTTGATATCTTTCATGAGTTTTAAAAAATTTTATTTTAAGATACTGTTCTTGTGTCATTTTCTTTCTGTCTCCAGGCACACATCTCACACTCCATTTAATTTATGTTTTGTCTTCCTATTACTCTTTTCTCTGTGTGGTATAGTTTTGGCATTTCTATTGAAAAACCAGAACTAAACCTTTTGCCGTTGAGTCAATTCTAACTTATAGCGTCAACCCTATGGGACAAGTAGATCTGCCCCATAGGGTTTCTAAGAAGTGCCTGGTGCATTCAAACTCCTGACCATTTTGGTTAGCAGCCACAGCAGTTCTATGAAACCTCTCGGGTTTCCATTGGGGTATTTATTAATTCTGCCCTGTGCTATGCACAGTGTGCTGCTAAACCCACCCAGTGGGTTCTTAATTATAGATATAGTATACTTCAAGTTTTAGACTATATCTCTTATTTCTTCTAGCAGATTACACATTTAAGTCTCCAACTCTTCAGTAATGTTCTTTATGTTTTACACTATTTCTTGAAGATATTAGTTATTTGAAAATCTCTCTGTGATACCTTTAATGAGGTTCAAGAGTATGGGCTTCCTGATATGATTTATTCTGTTTACACTGCTGTGTTTTTTGGCTCTGTAATCAAAACAAACAAGCAAAAACCTGTTGCTATTGAGTTTCTTGAAGATGTAGTCATTTTAAAACTCTCTTTGATACTTTTAATGACTTTCATGAATATGAGTTTCTTGATATGATCTATTCTGTGTACACTGTTGTGTTTTTTGGCTCTGAACTAATACAAATAAACAAATGATAACCTGTTACCATTGAGACAACCTTGTAAATCAAACACATAATAATTGCCTCCTAATGTTTCCAAGAAGTGCCTGGTGGTTTTGAACTACCAAACTTTTCATCAGCAGCCAAACCCTTAACCACTATGCCGCCAAAGTTCCCTGTTACGTTTGCACTATTTAATTGTGCCTTTCCACCCTGGATGAGATCTTTAGTTTTAGGATGTGGCTCATATGCTGAGTATGTGGCCGTTTAGTGGTGTCAGCTGAAAACCTTGGATACACATACGTATTCAATATCCTAGATGAAAAGAATGGGGAAAAAATAAATTAAAAAAAAAAAAAACCAAAGCTATGGTTTTATCTTTCCCTTAGGGTGGGATTTTTAAGTTATCTTTTACAATAATTAAACAAATATGTTAGCCAAATAAAATTCTTCAGTCACAGGGTAAAAATAAAACCATTAAAAAACAAAAAACTATTGCTGTTGTGTTGATCCCAACACATAGGAACTCTATAGGACAGAATAGAACTGTCCCATGGGGTTTCCAAGGAGCAACTAGTGGATTCAAACTGCCAACAATCTGATGAGCAGCCATTGCACTTAACCATTGCACCACCCGGGATACGGAATAAAAATAGAAGATAATTTAAATAGACTTCAAAATAAATAAATAATAGGTTTAGAAAAAAAACAGAAACAATTTATGTCCTTAAGAAACCTAATTTCAGTTGAAACATAAAATCATCGAAGGAAGCCTGGACTGTCTAAAAATCTTAATTACGTGCTTAAATTCCTAACTTGAGACAATGTTTTCTCTAAAGGAATTTCTACTGACGAAAACATCTGTTTCAGTTCAAAACTGGTGGAAGGATAGTGTAGTTCTGATTGAATGACCCCATTTAGTGTTTAACGTGACCCAAAGATCCTGAGAGACTTATTAGGTATCTAACCTCAAATCAAACTAAACTGTGCTATGACTCCTAAGACACATTAGAGTTCACATAGTCAGACGTTCTTGGGTCCTTTCCTCTGTGTTATAAACATCAAGAGCATTGCTTTTATCAGATTTGTTTTAATGTAGAAATATCCCTGTATTAATGTTATAAAGCTACATGACAATTTTATATTACTTTTAATATTTCAGGGTATTCTTGTGCTGTCATTTTATTGGAGAATTCATACCAATATTGCAAAGCAACATTGCTATATGACTCCCTTGTGCTGTTTTTGAATTTTTAGGTTTTAGAATCATGAAAACAATGATTTTCTGTAAGTCACTGACAATTATTCCATATATTCTAGAGCTCTGCATAATTTTAAATTATCTTGGCTTGCTTTGGCCTTCAAATTTGTATTCTTTCACACGTTCATCTGTTAAGAAAGGTGTAGTTTCATGTGAAATTATTCTTTACCAACTTAATAAATATCTCTATAATTATTGGAAACCTCATGGTGAAGAGCTACGTCTACTTATGGAAAGGACAGTAGTGGACATGTCCCAGGCACTCCTTGGAAACTCTATGGGGCTCTGTCTTACAGGGTCACTGTGAGTCCGAATTGACTCAGCAGCTATTAATTTGGGGTTTTCTTGGTCTATAATTATTAATTAGTTTAACCTAATATTCCTTCTTCTTTTTCTTAAATATACTTTGGTAGTTTGTAAGTTCATTATTTGTATGTACATTTTAAGACATGTGAAAATCAATTTATTTTGTTTATTCCTTACTATTTCTTTACAATTTTAAATTTTCTCTACATTAGCTAATGTAAAGGAGGCCTGTTTGTGCAGTGGTTAAGCACTCTGCTGCTGTCAGGTCGGTGGTTCCAACCTACTAGCAGAGCAGCCCTGCGGGAGAAAAGAACTGGCAATTGACTCCTTAAAGAAAACGTGGTGGGGAGTTCTATTCCATTACAGATGTTCCCTGAGAGCTGGAGTCTACTTGATGTGCATAACAAAGCAACATGCTAGTAACACCTCATTCTCAGGGTATGAACACTGTCTTTTTTTTTTCCTGATTCACCTTGGAAAATACTAGATAATTTTTGTGTTTGTTTTTAATAATTCTTGCATTCATTCATGATTTATAAGATTTTCTTGCCTGTGATGTCATTCTTTGCTACTATATACTACCCTTAGATTTGCAATTGTGTTATCCCTGATTTTGTCTTTCTTTCTTTCTTTTCACTTTATTGAGCTGGATAGTAATTTACTTACTGTAATATCATTATTTATTAAATGAATTTCCTTTGAGTACAGATTCTATTCTACCACGTGAATATTGATCAGCTGCTAAAATTAACATATCCTAAAATAGAGAGTATGCTTGGATTTTGTTTCCAAATATATTTGTTTCCAAATATATTCCAAATATTATAGTTAACTTTATTATGCTAAAAAGATATCTTTTGTAGTGTTTATTTTCTTGGTTTTTTCTGTGTGTATATGTGTGCACATCTGTGCGTGTTTGTATATTTGGACATGGATCTATGTTTTTTCAATGAATTATGGTGTCTGAGGAAATTTTTTACCATATCAATCAGAAAATGTGGAGTATAATTTGTACTCTCTATCTGCCATGAGTCAGATCCAACTCAATGGCACTTGGCTGGCTATCTGTTATCTACATATAAGATAAATTATATTCCATGTTTTCTGATTAAACTTGCAAAAAAAAAAAAAGAAAATTTCTAAACAAAAAACATAATGCATAAAAAAATAACTAAGTTTAGAAAGGAAAACTGTCACTTTGAGGACCAAAGTATACCTGGCCCAAGCCATGATCTTTTCAATTGCCTTGCATGCATGCAAAGTGTAGACAGTGAATCAGGGAGGCTGAGTAAGAGTTGACAACTTTGGATTATGGTTTTGGTGAAGAATATTTAATATACCGTTGCACCTGACAGAAAAATGAACAATTGTGTCTTGGGGAAAAAGTATACCCAGAATGTTAAGACTTCATCTTATGTGCTTCGGACAGAGTTTCAGGAGAGATCACTTCCTGGAGAAGGATATCACGCTTGGTAAAGTGGAATGTCACTGCAAAAGAACCTCAGCCAGCTGGACGGACACAGGGGCAGCCAGGATGAGCTCAAACACAGTAAAGATTGTGAGGATGGTGTAAGGCAGAGCCTTGTTTGATTCTGCTGTACAGCGGGTTGCTATGAAACAGAATCAAGTCAAGGACACCTAACGACAACATTATGTGCATACACGCAGACACATGCACACTTACATACACACATTTGCTTTTTTCTATCAAGGGAATCAGTATTTATAAACGTTCTGTCATTAGAAAAATTTTAACTTCTAAATATAAAATTATGACATATATTTAATAATAAATTGTAATGACAGGTGCCATTTCTTTCTCCTTAGTCTATTTCCTATTTAAAGTTGAAAAATGCATTTTTAATGTCTCTCATTAAAAGTATGTTTTATACAAAAATTCTTTTTTTCTTAAAATTTCTATTTTTTTTTTTAAATCCAACAAGTATTTATTTCACTCACAAGAGGAGAGCGGGATAATCTATGTCAGCTCTCATGCATCTTGCCTTATAGGGTACCTTGTCACTTAGGGAAAGACTCTACCTGAAGACTGGTTGTGGGTTTTCAGCCTTACTTGGTAACATGTGAAGTAGAGGGGAAGTCTGTGTAGTTAATGTAATCCAGAATGCCCATTGCTGTTACTCCCCAAATCTTATCTGCCAATATAGATTTGTCAGTAAAAACAAACAAACAAACAAACAAACAAAAACTTATATTCTGATCTCCATCTACTGCTTTTTGTCTTCTTCAAGTGGTTAAGAATTCTGGTAGAAAAATGAGGTCCTATTTAATAAGTGCACTCATAAATCACTACAGTAAAATGTCATACGTTGCCATAGTGCTAGTTCCCACAAACACATTCTAAGATGAATCATTCTGTGCAGACGTTTGTAGGGGAATGATTTCAGAAAATGAGCCTATGAGAAAATTAGAGTGACAGAATGTTTTAGTTGTCTGATACTGCTCTAACAGAAACATCGCAACTGGATGACTTCAAAAAGAAAAATTTTATTTGTTACAGTCCAATAAGTTAGAAGTCCAAATTCAGTGTGTCAGCTCTAGGGGAAGGCTTTCTCTGCTGGTACTGGAGGAAGGTCCTTGCTGTCAATCTTCCCCTGGACTGGAAGCTTCTGAGGTGCAGGCATCCTGGTCCTTTACAACGGACATGATCAGCTCCCAGTACGGCTGTCTTTCTTAGTGGTATAAGGTCCCCCAAATCTGAGCTTGCCTCCCCTTCTTTTTATATCCTTTATATCTCTTTTGATATTCCAAGGCACAAAACAATTTCACATACTAAGCCCTGCCCTATCAACAAAACAGCATCCATCCGCCCTTATTGACATCACAGAGGCAGGAATTCCAAAATGTGGGAACATCACAGACAGTACCAGGAATTGTGGCCCAGCCAAATTGCTACTGAATTCTTAGGGAACACAATTCAATCAATGACATATGACTTGGTCAAGCTTGACGCCTATCCACAAAGTAATTGTAGCTGAGGCCAATGCTGGAGAAACTGGAGCTGATGTGACCCTTCTGAGTTGTTCCACACTGAGAAAAGGGAGCTAAGCTTTTGTATATCTGAGTTGGAAAGTCACTGACCACAGGCTGCTGTCTAGAAAGGGTCGAAATTAGGCAAAGATTTTGCTTGCCACTAAGAGCAATTTCCAATGAAGAACCCAGAAATTATGAATTAGAAAATTATATTCATATTAAATTCACATAAGAAGGATGCACTGGCAGTGAAGAGAGGTTTTGAGTGGAGCAACACAGAATCCTCTGCACCTATAAACCATTTCATAATTTTCACTCTAATTTGCAATTTGAGTATACCAAAGCCAAGTGCCATTATTTGAGTATAAAGAGACTATAACTTACAGGAGGAAGCTCGTATAGAACAAGGAATTTTTGATCACCAACCCGAAGATTGGCAATCTGACCTCACACAGCATCTCAGTGGAAGAAAGCCCTGGCAAACTGCTTCCGTAAGAAGTATAGCCAAGAAAACCCCACAGAGCACTTCCACTCTGTAACATACTGGGTCACCATGAATTTGAACTGACTCAATGAAAATGAGGAATAATGTATACACTGCAGCTTACTTTTTTAAATAAGCATTTTATCAGATATTTATATAAATACAATAGAACAGTGCACAAACTTTAAGTTTACAAATACAATAATCATTGAATATCGGCAGTTCATATCCACCAAGAGCTCCTTGAATACTCTAGGGCGCAGTTCTGCTCTGGCCTCTAGGGCCTCCACGAGTTGGATCCCACTCAATGGCACTGGGTTTATTATACACAACTAATAGCCAGAATCTATATTAAATTTTTCTCGTCAGCAATATAGGGTGCTTGCAAACCCCACTCAATCACATATTTTATTGACCTCTAAGATTGTAGGTATATTTTTCTCCTATTTTTTAAATATAAACAATCATATTCTTTTAAAAGCCATACGCTTTGGTTTTCCCATTTGTCTGTCCCTCAACTAATATTACAGTTGTTCAGTTAATATGACTTTATAATCATTATAGCTTGATCTAGTATGTAAATCTCCAAAGTTTTGAAAGATTATCTTTGATATACCTGTTCTTTGCATTGCAATAGATTATGCTATTCAATACTATTCAATGCACAAATAAAAATGGATAGTTTAATATATTTTAAATATGCATGTACTACTCAAATTAGTGTTCACAAAGTAGAGTCTGACTCAACTGTGATCTGGGTAGTTTTCAATGGTTGATATTTCAGAAGCAGATTGCCCTGTCTGCCATCTAAGTCATTCTGGGTAGATTGAGGTTAGCAGCATTCCTATTAAACAGCACAAGTCCTTATATCATCTCAAGTGCAGAAGTCCACATAGCTAAGTCACTGACTTAATGGTCTCATTCTTAACAGTAGCAAATACCTCCAGTAATAATTCCATGGGGCTAACTATCAATGTCTCCATAGGTGACATGTCAGTAGTAAAAACGCAGTACTCAACAGTAGATACTTATATTTTGTTTAAAGATACTCCCATTCCAGATATGACTTCAGTGTCATAAGCAACCACCTTATCGTGTTAACAGTGCAATAAAAAAACATTTAACCAAAGAATAAACTTTCATCAAGTGGCAGGTGGAAGGGGACTTTTACATCATAGCATGGTACTCAGAAGCAAGTCGCATCATTTTTAGTGTCATTTTATGTATTAATAAATGAGCTTAAGCTTGTATTATTAGTAACTGATAGAACTTACCTTTCACATGAGTTGTAACAATTAAGTCTGTGAACTTGATTGTTCTAAGTGCTGCATATTTCATTGCTGAATATTACTACAGTCCACTTCAAAGTACTCCCCTTGGAAAGCTATGTACCAACGGAAGGGCCTAGTCCACCCTTTAAAGCAATTTTGGAACTCTTCTTCTGAAACAGCCATCGGAGCTGCCGTCACAGTACCCTTGATGCACTGAATGTCATCCAAGTGTATTTTTTTCAGTATTTGCTTTGTCTTCTGGTCAAGATAAAAGTCACTGGAGGCTAGATCAGGTGAGTGTGGCCAGGGGGGTTCCAATACAGTTATTTGATTACTGGCTAAAAACTCCCTCACAGATAACCATACTATTAAGTTTGCAAACTTACCACCATGCCACCGTGCACAAGGGCAATTCCAGGAAGAGTTCCAAAGTTGCTTTGAAGGGTACACCAGGTGCTGGGCACTGTGGATATCTTTCCAAGGGAAGAAGTTCAAAGGTGACCATAATGATGATGAGAATGAGTTTGCAGACTTAATTGTCAGACCTTGTATTCTCTTATTATTTACATCTGCAATGTATTAACTCCATCTTTTTTTTTTACTTCTTTTTAAAAATTTTGTTGTATTCTTCAGATTTTTCATTAATCTGCCTCCCTTCAATGATTTGGTCCCCTCTATTTTTTAAAAGTACCCACTGTTTAGGGACCTTATCAACATCAATATTCAGATTCTTCTTTTCTGACATAGACATTTACAACTTTAAACTTTCAATAACAGCAGCTTGATCTGCACTTTGAAATGTCTTATATGTTACATTTTTTATGATAATTCAATTCAATAAATATTCCAGTATATACTGGTAATTTACTCTTTGACAATTCCTTAAAAAAGAAAGTATTATTTAATATTTAAAGAGTTAAGGATTTTCAAGTAATTATTTCATCAATTTTTTTGATTAATAAATATTTTTTTGATTAATAAGTATATTCTGCATTATTTCCACCATTTTAAGTTTAAAGAGTTTTGATTTACAGCCTACTGTGCAGTATTAGTGCTGGTAATAATTCTATGGAAAATTGAAGAATATATGTATTCTTCAATTGAAGAATATATGTATTCTTCAATTATTAAATAAAATAATCTATATATGTGGTTTATGTCACTGTTTTAATTCATAGATTTTTCAAAGCATTGGTACCCTTATTGATTTGTTTTAATCTATTGTTTAATAGATTGTTTAATAATATTGTTTAATCTACTGTTTAATACAACTCTACTGAGTTGTATTAAAATATTTAATTAAAATTTGTATTGTCAATTTTTTTCCCTTTTATTGTCCAAAGAAGGTAAGACAGCATAGTAAGAGCTAAAGGAGAACAACTGTCAGCTGAACAGTACAAAAGAAGTTGACAATGTATCTTGGCCATACCATTGGTGTAGGTACCTGTCCAATGTTATTTCCAAGTAGAGTCAGAAGAAGTGAGGATTCAAGTCAAAAAGTTAATTTGGATTTTTTAATCTTTGTCCTTGGTATGTTAATTAGTGAACTAAGGTAGTTTATAAACTAGAAATTATATAAAATCTTTTTATTGTAGTTTTACACAAATGAAGGACAAATTCTGCATCTGTTTGCCAACTGCTCTCGCTTCCTGCAAAGTCTTTTCAAAAGCAGCACAATATCAATATTTTACAAGCTCCTGTCACGTATATACACATATGTAAACACACATAAATACACACGCATGCACACATGCACATGTGTGCATGCACGTATACACATGTATAGACATACACACAAACATACACACACATGCACACACACATAAATATGTGCACATGTGTGTACACATATATGTAAACATATGCACACATATATACACATGTGTGTATATATGTGACAGCAGCTGGTAAAAATATTGACACTGCTGCTTTTGAAAAGACTTTGCAGGAAGAGAGAGCAGTTGGCAAACAGATGCAAAATGTGCTCTTCATTTGTGTAAAAATGCAATAAAAAGATTTTATAACATTTCTAGTTCAAAAACTACCTTAGTTCACTAATTAACATACCCAGGACAAAAAATTCAAATTAACTTTTTAACCTGAATCCTGGCTTCTTCTGACTCTACTTGGAAATTACATTGGACAGGTACCTTAACTTCAATAGTACAGCCAAGATACACTGTCAACATATGCACACATATGAACACATATGCATATAGACACATATTATGCACACATTTGTACACACATACACACATGTGTATGTATGCATATGCACACACAACTGTACGTGTACACACACACACACATATACACATATATATACACACACATATATAAACCCAAACCCAAGCCGTGGAGTCAGGTGCGACTCATGGAGACCTTCGACACATATATATGCGCTCATACATGCATACATATATACACACACATATATAAACATATACACATATGCACATATATACACACAAACACACATGTATACACACAGACACACATAGGAATAACCATAAAGTTAATGAGCCTTGTTCTAGATTTTATGCAAGACACAGGGAAACTTAGCAACTCTAAACAGTGTACACTTTCACACACAATGGTGGAAGGATGAAATTATGGTTTACTTCTCCATAAGAAAAATTTGTTGAATATAAATGTCAAATGGTTAAATCTAATGGCCGTCTCTGCTCTCCCTTGGATCCACCCATTTCAATGAAATATTTTATGAATTTTGGAAGAAAGAATCCTTGGTGGTGTAGTGGCGAAGTGCTACAGTTGTTAACCAAAAGCTCAGCAGTTCAAATCCACCACGCCTTGAAGTCTCTATGCAGTAGTTCTACTCTGTCTTATGTGTTTACTAGGAATTGGAATCAACTGGACAGCAATGAGTTTGTTTTTTTGCTTGTCGGTGTTGTTGCTAGGTGCCATTGATTGGATCCTGACTCAAAGCGACCCTATGCGCAACAAAACACTGCCCAGTCCTGTGCCACGCCCACAATCCTTTTTAAGCTTAAGTCCACTGTTGCTGCCACTGTGTCGATCCATCTCCTTGAGGGTCTTCCTCTTTTTCATTGGCCCTCTGCTCTGCCATGCGTGATGTTCTTCTCCAGGGTCTGATCCTTCCTGACAGTACATTCAAAGTATGCAAGATGCAAGCTCAACATCCTTGCTTCCAAGGAACACTCTGATTGTACTTCTAGAACAGATCTGATGTTCTTTTGGCAGCCAGTGATACATTCAATATTCTTCTCCAACGCCACATTCAAAAGTGTCAATTCTTCTATCTTTCTTATTAATTGTTAGGCTTTCCCATGTATGTAATGTGATTGAAAATATCATGACTTGGGTCAAACACAGTCTTCAAGGTGACATCTTTACTTTTCAGCACTTTAAATAGATCTTTTGCAGAAGATTTTTTGAATGTGATGCATCTTTTTATTTCTTGACTGCTGCTTCCATGGATGTTGATTGTGAATCCAAGTAAAACTAAATCCCTGACAACCTCAATCCTTTCTCCATTTATCATGATATTGCTTACTGGTCTAGTTGTGAGGACTTTAGTTTGCTTGATGTTCTGGCACAACCCATACTGAAAGCTATAGTCTTTGATTTTCATCAGTGTTTCAAATCCTCTTCACTTCCAGAAAGCAAGGTTGTGTAATCTGCATAACACAGGTTGTTAATGAGCTTTCCTCCAATCTTGATGCCTTGTTCTTTTTCATATGATCCAGCTTCTCAGATCATTTGTTTGACACACAGATTGAAATTATATGGTGAAAGGATACAACCCTGATACACACTTTTTTCTTGAATTTAAACCATGCAGTGTCACCTTGTTCTGTTCACAAGTCTTGCTCTTGATCCATATAAAGATGTGTACACTTTATGGTCATATCTATATGACCATATGTGACTCAGGAAGCATCAAAAGAAAATGGAATGAATACACAGTCATTATACCAGAAAGAAGTCATTGTGTGTACTGGTCATATATATATTTATATAAGCATATATAAATATACATATTGGTCATATATATTTATATAAGCATATGTAAATATATATATATATGAACTTGTCCTACTGGATTCTTTTTAGAGGTGAGAGGAAAGGGTGGAGAGGAGGGGACAAGTGTTGGGTGAGTGGATACTCAAAATAAAGAGTGACAAAAAAGAGTGTGCTGTCACAGGGTGAGGAGAGCCAATACAGTTGCAGAGAGGCAAGTATGCAAAATTGACTTGTAAAGTTTCACATAATTGCAATGAAAAAATTAAAAAGAAAAGAAAGTTGAGGTTACTTTTAGCCCAGTTTGATCTCATTTCCGCCCTCTTAAATATCTTGACACATGGACACCAGGAACAATACAAATCATTGCCACAGTAGTAATTCTCACAAACAGCATTACTCACCGAATATTCCACATGCCTTGCCACGTTTCTCAGCCTCCCTAGTTAGACTGGGGTCTTCTAATGATTTCTAGCCCGTGGGCAATGAGCAGAAATAACATCTATTACTTCCCAGTGAGTCCTGTCAATGTCAGTGCCACCATGACACTTATCTGCTCCTTCCATTCCCTCCCTTTCCCTAGCTCTTAAACCGTGTGACCTTAAGCTGAGATCAATCAGAGGCAGGAAAAGGAAAAGCCTAGATCCCTGAATCACCACCAGGGGAAGGACGGTAGGCAGTCACTTCAGCTTGGAGAAGATTTTTGAATCATCAAGAAATAAACTTTTGTTTCTACCCACCCACCCCCCAAAAAGAAAGAAATTCCACATTTGGTTGGGTCACCTTTCTTGGGCAAAGGCATAAATATGGATCTCTTCGGTCAATTTTCCAAGAAGCTGTCCTCCAAATTTTGTTGAAACATCTCGTTTGATATTTGATCAATTCCTGGAGTATGGTTTTTCATCAATGCCTTCAAAGCAGCTTTGACTTCTTACTTTGGTACCATCTGGTCCTGGTCACGTGCTACCTCGAAATGGTTGATCATCAACCATTTCTGTCTGGTATAATGACTCTGTATTCTTTCCATTTTCTTTGATGCTTTCTGAGTCGTTTAATATCTTCCAAGTAGAATCCACCACTATTACAACTCAAGGCTTGAATTTTTTCTTCAGTTCTCTCAGAGAAATATATGATGTTTTCCTCACTTTCAGTTTTCTATTTCCAGCTCTTTGCATATGTCATCATAATATTTTTGATTAGTCTCATAAAATTGATTATTTTTTCGAGTGACAATAGATTTCATATTTTCACAAAGATCCCTTTCTTGTTAGACTAAGTCATTTTACAAGTATATCTGGTGTTTCTGTTTTTCATTCTCATTTAAAACAGGACTTTTTTTTGGTCTCCTGCTGTTGGGTATTTTTTTTTTTTTAATGTGCAATTTTGTTAAAATATTTCCCATATAGCACATACTCTGTAAACTGTTTTTCAGTAAGTTGCAATACAATTGCTTGTGGATTTTATGAAAGGCTCTATGGAAAGAAATTTATTTGTTGCTTTCATCAACAAACAACCCTGTTGAAGACCTGATCATTTTGCCTTCTAACGACATGGGTGTGTTGAGAGTTGTTCTTTATGTACTGTTTCGAATTCTTCTATAAACTTTATTTCTTTTCTTTCGATCATTAAGTGTGCTGTTCTGTCGATGTCAAAGTCACTGGGGAATGAACAATTCTCACAATCATACTAGGACAATGTCTGTGCTGCTGAACAATTTTATTTTGATTTTCTTTTCACTTACTGTGATGCCATGCATTTCACTGTGGGTGTACACTCTTCTATTTAAACCCAAGCCAAATCCTTACATTGAATTGATTCTGATTTATAGTTACCCTATAGGACAGAGCAGAACTGCTCCACAGAGTTTCTAAGGAGTGCTTAGTGGATTTGAACTGTTATGTTTCCACTAGCAAATGTAGCACTTAACCACTATGTAACCAAGGTTTCCTCTTCTATTTACACACCCCCAAAAATGGAGTTTTATATATATATATGTTTGTATGTATTTATCCAGCCTGCCACGGAAAATAAGAAAACGACTGATCTGAATATTTTTACCAAATATACTTTTGTGGGGAACTGATAATATAACTGATTTTTTTCTTTCTTTCATTTTGGTAAGCATCTGTTCAGAATTTTTACCTTCACTCCCTGGATGGCACTTGGCTTTGGCTTGGCCCTAGACCTGCTCCTGCAAATATGATAGCTTTGTTATGTCGTACTAAAAATACACTTTAAAGATAAAGTCTCATTTTTTTTTTTTTTTCATTTGGATTACTGACAACAAGCACTTAGTCTCAGTTTCTTCTAAATCTCATAATGTTTGCTAGATTCTCATGAATATTTACTGCCACTAAATCATTACTTTATTGGATTTTGGTCATTTTAACATCATTTTTTTAGAGAGGGAGTTTAATAAGAGAGTCCATTCTCTCTTGAGGTCTCTCCTTTACAGATAATAAAATTTGATACTGGCATTAAGAAAAATATATATATTTTTTAATTTGCTGTGTCATAAGCTCATGTATCTGCTTACGTAAAAGTCAAATCTTATTCTCAAAGTACAAGTTCAACTGGGACTGATCTTCGAGCTGATATATAAAATTGTTTTGAACTAAATTAATTTGTAGTCTGATTTTTTTCAGAAACAAATCTGCTGATCTCATATGAAGTAGAGTTCAAAGATTTTATCTTGTCGCATCAGTAAACCAAGGAAAAGAGAGGTGACATAAACAGACAAAAAATCACAGGGCAGACAGTTATTCTTCTTCTTTCTGTGTCCACTCCCAAATGCATACTCAGGTTGGAGTAAGACATAAACTTGACCATCCTCTACCAATTAACCTGATTCTCCCATATAGAACAGCTAATTCTTTTTGCCAGTTTTAACATTTTCTCTGTGGGTCAGCAAATAAAAGTTTCGTTAATCTCTGTTTTCCATTAGATGTACAGCTTTCAGTAAAGCTTTTCTCTTCTTTTCCTAGAGTTCTGAATTCACACAGAAATGTCACTTATGTAGGACTATATGAGCATAGACATTTTTATTTGTCTTTAAAATGTACTTTGCAAGGTGAACTAGTTGAACAATATTGCTATCTTCTCTGGGTGTTCAGTGCCATATAATTTACCTCACTGAATAACCTGTACAATTCATTGAAAATTCTAGCATATTGTTGACAGTCAAACCTGTGCTCATATTCCTAGAGAACTTCTTTTATAATAATCTAGGAAAACTTCAGACTTGTAATTCCCATGTTTTCTTCACTGACAGTGAATTTTTCCACTCCATTCACCCTTAATCTTATGTTGCAGTCCCCTAATTGTTCCATCATTCTATTACTCCATAAATAAATATTGAAAATATATTACAGTATATGTAATGTAGTATTCTGGCCAAAAGGTATTCAGTAATAAACCGGACAGAGACTATACTTTTGCTGGGGGATTGGGGAGACATAAACAAATAAACAAGTGAACAAATATAGTCTCAAATGTTACAAAGCACTTAATGAATGACGATGTCATGGTGACTTAGATGGGAACAAAGTTCTATTATGTTCAGCTTCATAGAAGGTGTCTTTTTTTTTTGCACTAACTGCAACTAAATTTAGATAATCTTATCACAAATGTTTTTTGTTTCATTCTTCCTTCTCATCTAGTTTCAATCAATATGAACTAATTTATTGTTTCCTATGTATGAAGCACTGTTGTCACTGCTATACGTACATTATGTCATTAAATGTTTCCAGTAAGCTCTGGGACTCTTCTTAGGATTATCTCCATTTCACAAATGGTAGACTAAGGCACTGAGTACTTAGTCTGTCAAATTTTCCATAGGTAGAAGTGATAGAACGGACCCTAGGTTTTCTAACCTCAAAATTATATTTTTAAGTCACTACACAATCCTGTCTCGTTGAGCAGCCTCAAGATGTTGGGAACTGATTTATTAGAGGGCAGAAAATGTGATCTCATCTATTTGGCCTTTTTCTGTCTTCAGTTCCTTTCCTTTCCAGGAGAAAAGCATAGTCTATCATTCCCAAAACTCTCCTGCTGTTCTTCTTAATTCTTTTGCAAAATCATTGCATGAGGCTGGCAAAAACTCACTCTGAGATCAATCTAAATGTTACCTTTATGAGTGCCTGTGTCATTGCTGAGAAGCATCACTAAAGAAAACCAAATTATCAGGAGATTACCCACTGCCAGCCAGTCGATTGTGACTCACAGCAACCCTGCAGGGTTCCCAAGGCTATAAATCTCTACTGTGCAAACTGACGGCCACGTCCTTCTGCGGACCTGCTGGTGGTTTTGAACTGCTGACGACCTTTCAGCTAGCTGTCCACTGCTTTAACCACTGCACTGCTAGGGGTCCGAATCAAGCACATTATCAACTTAACATTTACAACTTGGGCTTCTGCTCAGATTTTCTTGTAAAATCTTTCATATTTTTGGTAGAAGCTGTTTTAAACTTTCAACTGTCCAATCACTACTGTATTGCTCTTAGCTTTAAGACTAGCTTTAAAATCAATCTTATAATTTAAAAATATCTTTAGATTTACAGAAAAATAATTAACATAGTACAGAGAGTTTCCATTGATTGTACAACCTGTTTTCTTTATTATGGTAACCAAACACTGCACAGGTTATGATGTTTTTCGCATAATTAGATTGGAGTTACGGGCTTTTGAAAGGAAGATTACTAAAAAAAAAGTGAATTCTCTTCTCATCAAGAGCACATAATATCTACATCACTTATCACTGAATGTTAATTTTGATCTTTTGGCTGAGGTAGATTTTGTTTGTTTTCTCCATTGTAACAGTATTCTTTCCCCTCTCCTAATCCTTACTGCATTATTTAGAAGGCAATTCCCATGTGCAGTTCACGGTTATGAAATAGAGAGCTATGTTCTGTCTCCTCCAGAGTAGAGCATCTGCATATTAAGTCTATATTCCACTTTATATCTATTACTTAAGCAATCACTTATTAGGGAGGTTATTATATTCCAAATGACTTGATTATATTCCAAATGACTTTATTTATTCTACTGTTTAAATTTCCCCAAAGTTTTCTCTCAGTAACACTTCTGTTTACTTCTGTGCACCTGTGACATATGCTCATCATTGTGCATGTGCGCATATGTGTGTGTGTAAATAGGTCATAAAAGTAAATGAAGAATATAAAGCTATAAAATTTCTAGAATATGAGACAAAGCTTTATGAACTTGAATTAGGTAATGAATACTTGTTGCTATAGTTAGATGCTGTTGAGTCAATTCCAACTCACAGTGACCCCGTGTACAACAGAATGAAACACTTTTCATTCCTGCACCGAGCTCTCAGTTGCTTGTGTGCTCAAGCCCATTGTTGCAGTCACTGTGTCAGTTCACCTTGTTGAGGGTCTGCTGCTTTTCTACTGACCTTCTGCTTTACCAAGCATGATGTTATTCTTCAGGGACTGATCCCTCCTGACATGTCCAAAGTATGCCAGATGCAGTCTCAACAACCTTGCTTCCAAGGAACACTGTGGTTGTAATTCCCCCAGAACGGATCTGTTTGTTCTTTTGGCAAGCCATGGTGCGTTCAATATTCTTCACCAACATCATTATTCAAAGGCATCGATTCTTCTACCTTCTTTGTTCATTGCTCAGCTTTCACATGCATATGATATGATTGAAAATACTATGTCTTAGGTCAGGGACACCTTGGTCTTCAAGGTGACATTTACTTTTTAACACTTTAAAGAAATCTTGCTGAAGATTTTCCCAATGCAACACATTTTTAGATTTCTGGGCTTCTGCTTCCATGGGTGTTGCTTGTGGACCTAAGTAAAATAAAATCCTTGTCAACCTCAATCATTTCTCCATTGATCATGGTATTGCTTACTGGTCCAGTTGTGAGGGTTTTTGTTTTCTTGACATTGAGATGCAAACCATACGAAAGGCTGTAGTCTTTGATTATCGTCACTAATTGTTTCAAATCCTCTTCACTTCCAGCAAGCATGGTTGTGTCACCTGCATAATGTGGGTTGTTAACAAGTTTCTCTCCAATCCTGATGCTTCGTACTTCATCATACAGTCCGGCCTCTTGGATTGTTTGCCACTGGGTTTTCCTCTTCTATCTATATATCTTAAAAAAACTGGAATAATAACATCATTTTAATCCAGTCTGCCATAGAAAATAAGAAGACATCTGTTTTGAATATATTTACCGAATACACTAGGGATTTTTCACAGAAGAAAAGAACTCAGAAGGTTTTTGTTTTCCCCAGTAAGAGGAATAAGTTATTTTTTTCTTTTTATCCCCTCATAAACCAAGAATGGCATTCATGATGGACAAGAAGAGTTAATACCAGTATACACACAGATTTCTGTGATTAAGGTAAAAATAAATTTTACAACACATAAGCAAGAAAGGAGAAATTCCAGGAAACATTCAGCCTTGACCAGAAATATTTAACCTGAAAGGTAGTCAGTGAAGTTGGTTGCATGTGTGGGCATTAAAGGAATTAAGTATTTGCATGTCAGAGCAGGCAGTCAGCAACAGGTGCTCACAGAGCAGCTTAAAGGACTGGGAATCAGAGGTTGTAGAGCAGGAATAGCATTGCTTGTTATTTTTAGGCAATTAATTGTCTAGAACTTGCAGCAAATGTGAAAAAGACACAATCACTGCATAAATGAGTTATATTTCTTTAAAAAACAATAATACAAACCACAGCACATAAAATGGAAAAACCTGGTACAGTAGTGATTAAGCGCTACATCTGCTGACCAAAGGGGTGGCTTTTTGAATACACCAGGCACTCTTAGGAACTCTAGTTCTGCACTGTCCTATCAGGTCACTATGAGTCAGAATTAACTCTGTGGGTTGCATACAGTGGGTTACAGCGGGTTGCATACAGTGGGTTGCATACAGAATAAGGAAATCAGGCATAGTTCCTTTAGATATATGAGTTAGATAAATGATATCTAAATAAATAAAGAAAACAAAGTAAAAAGTATGAAAGAGGACTAAGCGAGACATTGATTTAAAAGAAGAAAGGAAAAAACCTGCCTAAAAGGCAAGTTGAAAGTCACTACAGCAGTATGTCTTTCATTAGAAATGCAGCAGGAGGAAGTTCAAAATTAATTTTTTTTTTCACTGTGGATAAAAATGGAAAGTCTCAATCAAAGTAATAAATAAAAAGGTCCTTTTCCTGGGAGCTCCCTTGTTACAGTACATGCTCATCTATCTCAGAGACACTGAGCTGGATTCTCTTTCAACAGTGATACAAGTTGGCTTTGTCAAGGAGGAAGGAAAGATTGCAGAGAGACGTTATTAGGGCATTGAATGATAAGTACAGTTGGATTTAATTAGGGCAAAGTGATAAGTGATGGTTTTAGCACAAGAATTAACACAGATGGTCGAAAAAGACAAATTTAGTATCTTCAATCTGGAAAATGTCAGGCTTAGCATAGATAATGAAGTCCTAGAAAATAAAGAATGAAATAAAGGCTCTACTTGAAATGGCAAATGAGTCTAGGAAGGAAAGCAAGCATACACTATACTTAGAAATCCTAAATAGATAATGACTGTATTAGCTTAACTCAGATTCCATGCAATAGCAACTTAATGAAAGCAAAAACGGAAGACTTCTATCTGGACAGTAAGTACCAGCCTAAAAAGTTAAGGTTTTTATTTTAGAAAGAAAAGAATAAGAGTATTGTGGTCAATTTAATTTGTCCTCTGTTATTAAATATCTAGCCACACAGATATATTTGTAAAAGTCAATTTTTAATAAATTACTAGATTTATAGTTTAACATTTAGGTATATAGCTCTAGTCCCTTTTTACTATATTTTGGAATAATCTGTAAACTAACTGAAAAATTAAATTAGCTGTCTGTGTTTTCTATGCAATATCTATGCCAAGTCACATTCTTTTATAGATATAACCAATGTGTTTCACTTTAAATTTGAGAAACCCAAAGGTTTTATTATTTATAGGAAATTTACATGATTTTAAACTATGTAAAGGTGAAAGTTCTGTTGGATCTTTCAAGAAAGACTCAACAAAATTTCCTCTTATTAGAATACCTGAAATGGCTGAGATATTTAGGTTTTACATGTGAACACCACAAACATTTTAGAACCTGTAATCTTCCTCTGAAAGATAGAAGAATGCTCAGATAATTGATAAAGAAATTACTTACACTTCTTGACAATACAATGATGTTCCACGAGACAGAGAGAGAGATAATAAAGAAATGTAGCTGACATCAAACACAAAGCCTCGGTAGCTAAGCTGCAAAAGAAAATACAAAGCAGTTATTGGGCCTGCAGACGTAGCAGAACTGGACTTCAGGTTCACACAAGGCAGTGAGAGTTTTATTCTCATTGTTTTTCACATTGTAAAAGTGATGTTTATTGTTTTGGAATAAAATTGCCACAGGCCACTCAGAACATTGAAATCAGACTCACCACCTGTAAACTACAGGCTTCTGTTAAGCTCTTCTGCTCACAAAAAGAGTCCTAAAATTTGTTACCCAATCTGTCCCTGGAACTTTTGCCCAGACAAGATACAATGTAGGAAGCCAGCTGAATCTTCATTATCCTCGTCTTTTCCATTTTAGGAAACCTCAAAATGTCAATAAATATTCTGGTTCTGGTTTAACACCACCAGAGGCTCGGGCGAAGCTATCAAGAAAAAAGAAAGACAAATTAAAAAAAAAAAAAAAAAGACTCCTCTTCCGCAAAATAGCAAAACAAGCAAAATATTACAAAGATGAGCTGAGGCGAATAAACAAAACAAAATTAAATCTTAATAAATCTGATAGAAAAGATCTAAAGAACACAAGTAAATCTAACACAAAAAAGAGCTAAATAAAGGAAAACAATCAAAATATGATCTCACTAAGTAAAAACAAAAGAAGTTGGAAAAAATTTAAGTATACTTAAAGAAATGGATAGATATGCCATGTACTTGGATGAGAATTTCTATATCATAAAAATAAAAATAAAAAGGAAACCCACTGCTGCTGAGCTGATTCTGACTTACAGCAATCCTGTAGGACACAATTAAAGTGTCCTATAGGTTTTCCAGAGCTGTAAATTGTGACAGAAGCAGGACTGCCACGTGTTCCTGCCAAGGAGCAACTGGTGGGTTTGAACCCTTAGTTTTCTGTTAGCAGCTCAGATCTTGGACCACTCTGTCACCAGGCTTCTAGATGGGAAAATTTTCCCAAGTCATTCTCTAAATGCAGTGTAATTTTTAAAAATCCAGCAAGGATATTTAATTTTTTTTAATTTCATAACCTGATTTTATATGCAATATGGAGAAGCAGAGAAACCCTGGAGTCATAGTGGTTGAGAGCTACAGCTACTAACCCAAGGATTAGCAGTTCAAATCTGCCAGGCACTCCTTGGAAACTCCGTGGTGCAGTTCTACTCCATCCTGTAGGGTTGTTATAGGTCAGAATCCATGGCAAGGCAGTAGGCAGTGGATATAGTTTTGGTGCAGGAGCAGAGTGCCAGAGACCATTTTTGAATATGATTACTTGTGTTTATATGCATCAACACATATTATGAAGTATAACAATTAAGCAGTAGACCTATGCGGCCCGACACTTTCGGGAACTCATCTTAGAAACAGTGCTACGTACCTCTTTGCTCGGTATCACTGGCGATCGCCTTCCAAGTATTTCGCTGGGAAACTACGCACTGACGCCAGAGAGCCTTTGGACCTCTCTTTCTGGAGTGGCCATCGGAGCTGTCATTGTGTTATCCTTCGTGCACTGAATGTCATCAAAATACCTACCTTTCAATACTTGCTTTATCTTTGGGTGAAGCAAAGAGTCACTGAGGGCAGATCATGTGAGTAGGGAGACGTTCTAGTACCGTTGTTTCCTGACTAAAAACTCCCTCACAGGCAGTGATGTGTGAGCAGGTGCACTGTCTTGATGAAAGAGCCGTGAGTTGTTGGCAAAAACTTCACGTCGTTTTTACCTAACTTTGTCACCAGCCTTCTCAGCACTTCCAGCTAGTAAATTTGTTTAACTGTTTAGCCAGTTTGTACAAATTTTTGTGATGTTTTCATCATTTCTGCCGGTTACTACCCACCCTGGCCTCTCTCCATCACTGAGGTTTCTCTCTCCTCAGAAAAACAGGTGATCTGTTTGTTCACAGCTGTTTTCTTCTTATCATTATCCCCGAAAACTTGGACTGACATGACCCCAGTTTCACTTCCACTGTTTCCAAGTTTAGAAACTTAAGGTTTGTTAATTGTGCTAATTCAAGCTCTGACATTCTCACCACAGCACACAAAAACATATAGCAACAATATTGAATGCCAGTCAACAAGACATCACAATACGTGTACACAGCCGTGAGACACTGCTATACCCACGTTACAAAACCTTACCAAGCTGTTCCTACAGTTCTGCTAATGGAAACAAACTGTGGCAAGTTTGTGTACTTCGTTGTCAGACCTACCCATTCACATTTGTAAATGTCTCTAAAAAGTTGTATTACACATTCTTTTAACTTTTCATAAATAACTTCCACATACGCTGTTAACTTTATTCCTAAGTATCTTTTAGTATCACATTCCTTCTTAATGAGACAAGCTTTTTATGTTCCATTATCATTATGCTTATCATAGGTTTTCTTATAGAAAATTTTTGTTCTTAGACGCCTTTGAGTCAGTTCCAATTCATAAGGACCCTGTGCACAACAGAACGAAACACTGGCCAGTCTTGTGCCATGTCTACAATAGTTATTTTATATTTAAGCCCACTGTTGCAGCCACTGTGTCAATCCATCTCACCAAGAGTTTTCCTCGTTTTCTCTGACCCTCCTCTCTACCAAGAATAATGTCCTTCTCCAGGGACAGGTCCTTCCTGACAATATGTCAAAAGTATGTAAGACCTAGTCTTGTCACTTTTGCTTCCAAGGAGCACTCTGGTTGTACTTCTTCCAGAACAGATCCTTTTGTTCTTTTTTGTGGTTCATGATTCATTGATCATTCTTTTCCAACACTACAGTTCAAAGGCATCAATTCTCCTTCTCTCTTCTTTGTTGATTGTCCAGCTTTTGCATCCATATGGATGAGATTGAAAATATCATGGCTTTGGGTCAGGCACACTTTAGTCTTCAAGGTACTTCTTTACTTTTCAGTACTTTAAAGAAATCCTTTGCAGCAGATTTTCCCAGTGCAATGTGTCTTTTGATTTTTTGACTGCTGCTTCCATGGTGATTGATTGTGGACCCAAGTAGAATGAAATCCTTGACAACCTCAATCCTTTCTCCATTTACAATGATATTGCTTACTGGTCTAGTTGTGAGGATTTTTGTTTCCTTTATGCTGAGGTGCAATCCAGACTGAAGGCTGTGGTCTTTGGTCTTCATCAGTAAGTGTTTCAAATCTTCACTTCCAGCAAGTAAGATGCTGTTGTCTGTGTAATGCAGGTTGTTATGAATTGTCCTCCAATCCTGATGCCTTGTTCTTCATATAACCCATTTTTTCAGATTATTTACTTGGCACGTCGATTGAAAAGGCATGGTAAAAAGATACAATCCTGACTCACACCTTTCCTGACTTTAAACCATTCAGTGTCCCTTTGTTCTGTTTGCGTGACTACCTCTTGATCTGTATACAGATTCCTTAAGAGCACAATCAAGTGTCCAGCAATTCCCATTTCATTCAGTGTTAGCCATAATTTACTATGGTCAACACAGTCAAATGCCTTTACGTAGTCAATGAAACACAAGTAAACACCTTTCTGGTATTCTCTGCTTTCAGCCAAGATCCATCTGACATCAGAAAGATATCCTTGGTTCCACGTCCTCTTCTGAACCCAGCTTGAATATCTGTCAGTTCCTTGACAACATACTGTTGCAGTCACTTTTGAATGATCTTGAGCAAAACTTTACTTGCATATGATATTAACAATATTGTTTGGTAATTTCTGCATTTGATTGGATCACCTTTCTTTGAAAGGGGCATAAATAGGGCTCTCTTCCAGTCATTTGGCTAGGTAGCTCTCCTCCAAATTTCTTGTCATAGACAAGTGAGCACTTTCAGAATTGCATTTATTTGCTGAAATATTTCAATTGATATTCCATCAATTCCTGGAGCCTTGCTTTTTGCCAGCACCTTCGACTTCTTCCTTTAGTACCATGGGTTCCTGATCACACACTGCCTGTTCAAATGGCTGAGCTCTGACCAGTTCTTTCTGGCATAAGGAATCCATGAATTCCTTCTATCTTCTTTTGATGCTCTCCGACTTGTTCAACAGTTTCACTGTAGAATCTTTCACTATTGCAACTCCAGACTTCAATTTTTATTTCAGTTCTTTCAGCTTGAGAAATGAAGAATGTATTCTTCTCTTCTGGTTTTCTATTTCCAGCTCTTTGTGCCTGCCATTATAACATTTTCTTTGGTCTTCTAAAGCTGCTCTCTGAAATCTGTTTAGGTCTTTTATTCTGCCATTCGTTCCTTTTGTTTTGTTGTTCAACATTCAAGAGCAAGTTTCAGAGTCTCTTCTTACACGCAGTTTGGTCTTTTCTTTCTTTCCTGTCTTTTTAATGACCTCTTGCTCTCTTCATGGATGATGTCTTTGACGTTATTCCACAATTTGTCTGGTCTTCAGTCGTTAGTGGTCACCACAACTAATCTGTTCTTCAGACGGTCTTTAAACTCAGGGGGGGGTATACTCAAGGTCATAGTTTGGCTCTTGTAGACTTCTAATTTTCTTTAGTTTCACTGAATTTGCATACGGGCACTTGATGATCTGTACCACAATCAGCACCTGGTCCTGTTCTGACTGCTGACATGGAGCTTTTCCATCTCCTTTGTCCACAGATGCAGTCTATTTGGTTCCTTTGTATTCCATCTGGTGAGGTCCATGTGTAAAGTCATCATTTGTGTTAAAATGGTATTTACAATGAAGAGGTCATTAATCTTGCAAAATTCTGTCGTGTGTTCTCTGGCATTACTTCTATTACCAAAACTGTGTTTTCCAACTACTGATACTTTTTTGTTTCCAACTTCTGCATTCAAGTCACCAGTAATTATCAGTGCATCCTGATTCCATGTCCAATCAACTTCAGACTGCAGAAGCTAGTAAAAATCTTCCATCTGTTTATCTTTGGCCTTAGCGGTTGGTGCATAAATTTGAATAATAGTCATATTAGCTGCCCTTCCTTGTAGGCATATGGATATTATCCTGTCACTGACAGCGTTGTACTTCAGGACAAATCTTGACATTTGCTTTTTGATAATGAACTCAACACCATTCCTCTCCAAGTTTTGGTTCCCAACATAGTAGATTATATGATTGTTGGCTTCAAAATGGCCAAAATGGTCCATTTTAGATCAATAATACCTAAGATTTTGGTGTTTATACGTTCCATTTCATTTTTGACAATTCTCAATTTTCCTAGATTCTTACTTCGTACATTTCATGTTCTGATGATTAGTGGATATTTGTAGCTGTTTCTTCTCATTTTGTGTCATGCCACATCAGCGAGTGAAGATCTGAAAGACTGTACTCCAGCCACATCATTAAGGTCAACTCTACTTAGAGGAAGCAGCTCTTCCCCAGCTGTCTTCTGAGTGCCTTCTAACTTTGGAGGCTCATGTTCTAGCACTAGATCTGACAATATTCTGCTGCTATTCAGGCAAGCTGGATAACAGAACCAGGTTAGGAGGGTAACAGCATCAGGTAAGGAGGGTAACAGCATCAGGTAAGGGGATAACAGCATCAGGTAAGGAGGGTAACAGCATCACGTAAGGAGGGTAACACCATCACGTATGGAGGGTAACAGCATCAGGTAAGGAGGGTAACAGCATCAGGTAAGGAGGGTAACAGCATCAAGTAAGGAGGGTGACAGCATCAGGTAAGGAGGGTAACAGCATCAGGTAAGGAGGGTAACAGCATCAGGTAAGGAGGGTAACAGCATCAGGTAAGGAGGGTAACAGCATCAGGTAAGGAGGATGACAGCATCAGGTAAGGAGGATGACAGCATCAGGTAAGAGGGTAACAGCATCAGGTAAGGAGGGTAACAGCATCAAGTAAGGAGGATAACAGCATCAGGTAAGGAGGATGACAGCATCAAGTAAGGAGGGTGACAGCATCAGGTAAGGAGGGTAACAGCATCAGGTAAGGAGGGTGACAGCATCAGGTAAGGAGGGTAACAGCATCAAGTAAGGAGGGTGACAGCATCAGGTAAGGAGGATAACAGCATCAGGTAAGGAGGGTAACAGCATCAGGTAAGGAGGGTAACAGCATCAGGTAAGGAGGATGACAGCATCAGGTAAGGAGGATGACAGCATCAGGTAAGAGGGTAACAGCATCAGGTAAGGAGGGTAACACCATCACGTATGGAGGGTAACACCATCACGTATGGAGGGTAACACCATCACGTATGGAGGGTAACAGCATCAGGTGAGGAAGATAACAGCATCAGGTAAGAACTGTGGCAGCATCAGATAAGCAGGATAAAGACAGAGTGAGCAGCCCTCACTCGTCTGTCAGTGGAGGCTTGCTTGTTGCTGTGATGCTGGAAAGTATGCTGCTGGTATTTAGGTACCAGCAGGGTCGCTCACGGTGGACAAGCTTCAGCTGAGTTTCCAGACTAAGACAGCCTAGGAAAAAGGACCCGGCACTCTACTTCTGGGAAGAATTAGCCAAGGAAAACTATATAAATAGCAACAGAGTATACAGAAAATTTTTGTCAGTGAAATAGTTTTCCTGTTATTCATAGTTAATCCATATATAGTCATACATGCATATGTATATACACATATATATATAATTCCAACTTTGTTTATATTTCTTAAAATAAATCTGCTTAGTCATGTCAGTAATTTATGAATAATCGTTCTGACCAAGTTACCAGCTTATCTTTATCTGTGTTCTGCCTAACACTAAACACATCCATTCATGGCTAAGAGGTATATATTGCTGTACTGTTGTTAGGTGCTATCAAGTGGGTTCCACAGAAACCCTGTGCACAACACAATGAAACACTGCCCACTCCTGTGCCGTGTCCATTACCATTTTCATGCTTAAGCCCATTGTTGCAGGCACTCTGTCAGCCCATCCTGTTGAGGGTCTTCCTGTTTTTTGCTGAGCCTCCACTCTACCAAGTATGATGTCTTTGTCCAGGGATTGATCCCTCCTGACAACATGTCCAAAGTATGCAAGACACAGTCTTATCATCCTTGCTTCTGAGAAGTACTCTGGCTTTACTTCTTCCAGATCAGATCTGTTCTTTTGGCGGTCCATGGTGCATTCAGTATTCTCTTACAATACCATGATTCAAAGACATCAATTCTTCTGCCTTCCTTATTTTCTTATCTATTCACTGTTAAGAGCTCTAGGTTATCGTTATTAGGTGCTGTGGAGTCGATTCCAGCTCATATTGACCCTGTTCATAACAGAAGGAAACACTGCTGGGTCCTGCATCATGCTAGCAATTGTTTGCATATGATGCAATTGCAAATACCACGGCTTGGGTTAGGTACACCTTAGTATGCAAGGGAACATCTTTACTTTTCAGTGCTTTAAAGAAGTCCCTTACAGCAGATTTTCCTAACGTAATACATCTTTTGATTTCTTGACTACTGCTTCCCTAGGCATTAATTGTGGACCCAAGAAAAAATAAATCTTTAAAAACCTCAATCCTTTCTCCATTTATCATGATGTTGCTTACTGGTCTAGCTTTGAGACCATTTTCTTGATCTGAGGTGCAATCCATACTGAAGGACATGATCTTTGATCTTCATAATCAAGTATTTCAAACTCTCTTCACTTTCAGCTAGCAAGATTGTGTCATCTGCATAACACAGCTGAGAAATAAGAGATATGTGGCTGTTTACCGCACATTGATAATTTGAATCAACCAGCTGCTTCTTTAAAACCCTATGGGACAGCTCAACTCTGACCTATAGGTTTACTGTGAGTTGGAATTGATCCCACAGTAGTAACTACTTAATTCATTTTTGATGATTATTTTTTTCACTTCTAGAAATTCTACTACTTTTCTTTTCTTCCAGTTGAACTTGGTTAAACCTGGTGACGTAGTGGTTAAGAGTCTGGCTAATAACCAAAAGGTCAACATGTTGAATCCCCCAAACAGCCCTGGAAATCCTATGGGACAGTTCCACTTTATCCTGGAGGGTCACTGTGAGTGACAGTTGATTCAGTGGCAGTGGATTTGGTTTTTTGATTTGGGTTACACTTTATGTATTCCTGTTTCTTACAAATTTTTTCCATTATACATAATTATTTTATGTTCTGTGTAATAATATCAACACTCAGTATCTTTTTGTATGTTTCTGCAATCTACATTTTATCCTAGGTTTTGTTAAATGATGCTATTTTTTTGCTAATGGAGTTGGTTGCATTTTGTTTGTTGTTTGTTTTAACTGAGGGCTCATTGTTCATGACAACTGGTATGTTAGGATACTTTCAAGATTAGGCTAGAAATTCTTTTCTCAGGGATCATTTTCTTTTGCTTTCAAAGGGGCTCTTGAGCAAACTACATTTCTGGACTTCTTTAAATTCATAACTTCTAAGTTTCAGACCACTCAGGTCATACTAATTCGAATACACAGCAAGAAAGCTGACTTATGTTTACAAACTCTCAACTCTGTTTACCGTTCTCCTGCACCTTTCTTTGAGATCTCGTGGTTATACGTTGGGGTTGTGGGGCAAATTAGTTTCACATTCACCACTCTATTACCAGGAAGTCTCTAAGATTTGAATTCTTTCCTTTTATCAACCATCCTCCAACCCAGTTTCAAGGTTGCCAAAACCAAAACCTGTTGAGGTTGAGTTGATTCTGACACATAGTGACCCTGTAGTGATCAAGGTTGCCAGAATCAGCAAGTTCGTTCAGAACTAAGTTACATCTTATGTTGAATTTACCTTTATACCCTGTTACCACGTTGCCTTGTAGCCGATCCTGCCTCAAAGAGACTCTATAGGACAGAGTAAAACTGTTCCATAGCATTTATAAGGAGCATCTGGTGGATTCAAACTGCCAACCTTTTGGTTTCCAGTCATAACTCTTAACCATCATACCATCAGAGTTTCCATCTCTGGCTAACCCAAATTGTAAAATGATCACTGGTTTTATTTGCTTAATATTTTTACCCCTTATGAATGCATTCTTGTTCTTTAAAATATATATATAGTGATTAAGTGAAGATTACAATCCAAGTCATTTTCTATATAATGTCCCAAGCACCTGCCTCTCTGCAACTCTATTCTCCTCACCCTCTGACAGCACACTCTTCTTTTCTGCTCTCTACTTCCAGTATCCATTCAAGCAACACTTGTCTCCTCTTTTTCACCCTCTTTTCTCCCTTCTAAAAAGAAACCAGTAGGACAGCATCAAAAACATCAAACCATAAAGCACAGACACTGCCTGGATCACTCCGTGTCCCCAAGTCCAGTCCATTCTTTGTCTGAAGTATGGGCGTCTGTACTAGTATCAGCTCTGGGCTGGCAGCAAGTCTAGAGGTCATGTTCCCAGAAGACCCTCCGGGCTGTTAGACCATCAAGTCTGGTCTTTTACTAGAATTGTTGATCAGCACACCCCTTCCTCTTGTACTATGTCAGGGCTGTCTTTGGTGGTGACTGGGTACCGTGTAGTTCTTCTGTTCTCCTGCTGATGTAGTCTCCCAATCATATAGGTCCATAGTTCTCCTGGGCTCATTTTTGCTCATATCTTTGATGTTCTTGTCACCTGTTCCAGGTGGATTGAGCCAACTGATGTTCCTCAGATGACAGCTGGCTGACTTTTAAGACCCGATGCCACTCACCAAGATGGAGTGCAGAACATTCTCTTAGGAAAATGACTAGTTATGCCAATTGACTTTGATGTCCCATGAAAGCATGGTCTGCGGGCCTGCTACTTGGTCCTTGGAAATGTTGGGTTGAATTTACAGAACCCTTTAGCTTATAGTGATGTTGGTTATGCTGAACTACCTTCTGCTGTATGCTATCACTCTCTTCACCTAACTGAATTCCTGTTGACTATCTAATCTGTGAATAACTCTTTCTGTTCCTCCCCACCCTTGAAATCAGAGTATTTTCTTCTGTGAATAAATCTTAAGTCCTTATAAGAGTGGTCTCATACAATTACTCTTTTGCAGTTGACTGATTTCACTCAAGACAATGTCTGTCACTTGATTCCAGGTTTTGAGAAGTGTCCTAGAATAATCATCATTCTTGATCATAGCATAATGTTCCATCGTGCATATGTACTATAGTTTATTTGTCCATTCATCTGTTGATGGGCACCTAGGTTGATTCCATCATTTTGCTACTGTAGACAGTGCTGCAGTAAACATTCATGTGCATGCATCTGACTGTGTGATAGCCTTTATTTCTGTAGGATGTATTCCAAGCAGTGGAATTACTGAAACATATGGTATTTCTATTTCTAGTTTTTTAAGAAAGTGCTGAATTGTTCTCCAAAAGGGTTGTACCATTTTACATTCCCACCAGCAGTGTAGGAGAGTTTGTCTCTCCATAGGCTCTTCATCATTTGTTGTTTTGTGCTGTTTGGATTAGTGCCAACTTTGTTGGTGTAAGATAGTGTCTCATTGTAGTCTTGATTTAGATTTCTCTAATGACTAATGATTGTGTGCATTTCCTCATATGCCTTTTGACTGCCTGGATGCCTTCTTGCGTTCTTGTTCTTATGGATTTGGTTTACCTTTATATCAAATAACATATATGACACAGTGTAGATTTTTATTTGATTCCTGTTACACATCTACATTCTTTTCTTCTTCATATTAGCTGTGAATGATATTGCTAGATCACAACATTTGTTTAGGCTCAACTTTAGTAGATAATTCAATACTGTTTCAAAAATAATTTTTACTAATTTGCACTGTCACTTGCATTGAATGAGTTTTTTGTTTATTTTAAATCCTCACTAACAACCAGGTGTCAGCTATTTAATTTTAATCTCATACAGTGTATGTGAATACTGTGTATACTGTTATATCATTCTGACTTGGTGCATTTCCCTGATTCATGGCAAAGGTAACATCCTATATATGTAAATTTAGTGCTTAAATGTCTTTTTTTGTAAAATGTCTTTTCAGGTTTTTTGCCTCTGTTTTTTCTCTGCTCCTTCTTTATTGACTTGTAGCAGTGTTTACATATTCTAACTTTCAGTGCTTATCTTAGGCCAAATTGTCTACAAAGGCAAAAGCAACAAAGAGTGTCAATAAATAGAGGTTTATATCAAGGAAATGGCTCATGGAATTGTAGAGGTGTAATATTCCAAGCCCATGGGTCAGGATAGAGAGAGGCTGATAAACCCAAGACTGACAGATCAGAGATCAGGACTCTCGCTCACAACCTGTGAAGATCAGTGAATCCCAAGATCTGCAGGCATGACTGATGATAAGCTGCTACCCCAAGACCCAAGAACTGAAGGCCAGAACAGAAGCCAGCAACAGGATCTGGTGTGAGTAAAAAGCCCTTGAGCCTTGCTCACGTATATAGAATGCAGGACACATACCCGAGCAAAGTTATCTTCAACTGGTCGTCTACTCACAGCAGATCCTATCACGGGTGTGATCACACATCAGCTCTTAACATGGAGGTCATCAGAACATTATATGTCAGCCAAAACACTGAAAATCATGGCCCAGTCATGTTGACATACAATCGTCACCATCACAGTAGTAATACATTTCAAAAATCTTTCCAACTCTGTGTATTACCTATTTGCTCATGTTGGTTTTGTTTTGCAAAAGTCTATTCTCTACATATTTTTTATGCTACTTAATGATTAGTGTTTAAAAATATTTTCATGTGCCAAGTTCACAAGTTTGTACTTTTACAGAAGCTTTTAAAGCTTTAGCATATTGTCGTTCATATTCTGACCTACAATCCATCTGGAATTATTTTTTCTGTATGTGGCAAAGTAGACATTATAATTATTTTTTTTTTCCCACTACTGTTTTAGTCAGCTAGGGCTGCTCTAACAGAAACACCACAGAGTGGATGGCTTTAACAAAGGAAAGTTTATTCTTACATAGTCTGGTAGGCTGCAAGTCCACATTCAGGGCGTCCGCTCCATGAGAAGGCTTTCCCCCTTGTCGGCTCTGGAGGAAAGTCTGGTATTCCATCAGTCTTTATCCTGGGAGCATCTTGGCACAGGAACCTCAGGTCTGAAGGATGCACTCTTCTCCCGGTGCTGCTTGCTTGATAGTACAAGGTTCCCAATTCTCTGCCTGATTCTCTGTCCTTTTATCTCTGGTAGGATGAAAGGATTAAGGGTGGGGCAAGCCATACTCCAGGGAAACTCCCTTTACAGTGGAGCTGGGAGGTGACCTTCTGAAGGGATTTACAGCCCCACCCTAATCTTTAACATACAGCATAGGAAAACCACAAAGTGGAGGACAGTCACAAGATACTGGGAGTCATGGCCCAGCCACATGACTACACATATTTTTGGGGGGACACAATTCAATCCATGACACCTGCCAAAGAAGATATGATATGTTTTAATTTGTTTATGGGCTCTCTGTTTTGATATTTTCATGTGTTTGTCTATCCTCGTGCCCTACGTCTTAATTGTAGTAAGATTATTATAAACATAGATGTCAAGTAGAGTAAGTCTTTCCCTTTTTCTTCTTCAAAAAGCTCTTAGCTATTCATGGCTGTTTGCTCTTACATGTGAATTTTAAACTCATTTTGTTTAGTTTTATTTCAATTTTTTTTAGATTTTAATTTTACTTTTACTATGTCAGTAACATAATGTGGGAAAACAGTGGTATTTCAATGTATTAACCATATCTACCTTTCTATTAAACTATGTTTTCTTTATCTGAAAAGTATTGAATAGTTAATAGATTATTCAAGTTATATTTTATGTTTACAATATCGTTGCAAGTGATAGCTTTTTGTAAAAAGTATTTTTGTGAATTGTTGTATGTATGTAGAAATTGTACCTTTTTATAAATAGCATGTTTAAGTTTCATCATCAGTTGTGTTTTTATTATTTATTATTTATTTGTTTTCTGTCTCACTAAAATTTTGATTTCTTGTTCAATTTTGCCATATTTATCATTCTGTTTTGAAATCACCCACCACGGAGCTGATCATAATATATACATGTATTTAACTGTGATTAAGTGCAAGTATATAGTCCAAATTAAATCTGCATTCCGAGCTAAATGCACCTCCTCTGTTCTCCTTGCCTTTTGTTCTATACATGTCATATCCTCTTAACAATCTCACGTCTCCTCCTCTCTACCCTCTCCTCTCCTCTCAAGTAAGAGTCCAGTAGGACAGCGTCCTATAAATGCATAGAAACAGAAAGTACACACACCGTAGGGTCACACTATATCCTAGAGTCCAGTCCATTTTTGTCCAAAGGGATGGCCTGAGTAATGTTTTCTGGTCAGGGGCAGCAGCAGGTCTAAAGGCTATACTCCCAAGGGAACCCCCATGCCACTGGACCATCAGTTGCAGTTCTTCAGTGGAGTTCTTGAGCTATGCCCCTCTTTTTCTTGTGTTGAAACTGGGATTCAACATTATGTGCCTCATTATGGCTGTCTTTAGTGGTGGCCAGGCACCATCTGGTTTTTCCGGTCACATGTTGGTACAGTCGTCATTCACATGGGTCCTCCTGTCTTCTGGGCTCTTTTTTCCTCATATCTGTTGTTCTTGGTGATCATCTGTTCTGCGTATGTTGAGATTGCTTGGTGTACTTCAGATGACAGCTTGCTAGCTTTTAAGACCCCAGACACCACTAACCAATACGGGATACAGAAGACTGTGTTAGAAATAGGCTAGTTTTGCCTATCAACCTTGATGTCCTCTGAGAGTGTAGTCTCAGACCCCAACCCCTGCTACTCTATCCTTGTGATATTGGGTTACAACTAGAAGGGCTTTCAGTTTATGTTGAAATCCAATTAAGATGACCTACTTTCTACTGTGTGCTGCCCCAGCTTTCACCCATTCAAATTTCTGTCAACTGTCAAGTCTGTGATCAGCCCTCTCCCTCCTTCCCTACCCTTGAAGCCATCAGAGTCTTTTCTTCTGTACATAAGTCTATGTTTAAGTCCTTACAGTAGGGAACTTATACAATATTTGTCCTTTGCCACTAACTAATTTTGCTCAGCATACTGTCTTCCAATTGAAACCAGGTTATAAGATGCTTCCTAAAATCATCACTGTTCTTTATCATTGTGTAATGTTCAATTGAGTACATGTTGTTTATCCATTCATCTGTTGATGGGCATCTGGGTTGAGGCATCTTTTTGCTCTTGTGAACTGTGCTGCAATAAACATTCATGCACATGTATCTGTTTGCATGACAGCCTTTGTTTCTTTAGGATATATTCCAAGCAGTGGGATTATTGGATCAAATGATTTATCTACCACCAGCTTTTTAAGGAAGAGCCAGATTGCTTTTCAAAGAGGTTGTACCATTTTGCAATCTCACCAGCAGTGTAGGAGAGTTCCAATTTCTCCACAGCCTCTCCCGCATTTGTTGTTTTGGGTTTTTTGGATTATGGTCAACCTCCTTGACACAAAATGACATCTCATTATACTTTTGATTTGAATTTCTCTAATAGCTAATGATCGTAAGCATTTTCTCGTGAGTCTTTTGGCTTCCTGGATAGCCTCTGTGGTGAAGTGTCTGTTCATCTCCTTTGCCCATTGCTTAATTAGGTTATTTAACTTTTTCTTGTTGATATTTTCAGTACCTTGTAGATTATGGAGATCAGACGTTAGTCCAACATGCAGTTATCAAGTTTCCTTTTCCCATTCTGTAGGTGGTCTTTTCTATTAGTCACCTGGTGCTGCTATAACAGAAAACACCATGAGTGGAAGGCTTCATGAAGAGAAATGTTTATTGTCACAGTCCAGTAAGCCACAAATCCATTTACAAGTTACAAGTCCATTCAACAAAAGAAGTTTTCACAGTCTGGGTAGCTGAGTCCCAATTCAAGCAGAGCATCTCGGCACAGGAACCTCAGGTCCAAAGGACACACTCTGTTCTTGGTGCTACTTTCTTGGTGGTGTGAGGTTCCTAAGTTCCTCTGCTCACTTCTCTCTCTTACATCCACAAGCTTGTAGCTTGAATCCTACCTCACTAACACAGCTGCTGCCCATTCTCCATCATCAATATCACACAGGCAGGATTCACAACTCATGGGAGGAATGGCAAGATATTGGGACTCTTAGCTGAGTCAAATCAACAAATACATTTTTGGGGGAATACAATTCAATCTATGACATCTAACTGTCGTGATAAAAAAGCCTTTGACTGAATAAAAGTGTTCAATACTTAGTAGTTCCCATTTTTATCTATTTTCTCTTCTATTGATCATGTTTGTCAGATTTTGGAGTCTGTCTAAGCAGTGTATTGAAACTTCCATTGTTGAGCTTTTTTCTTTCATGATCTTTATTGTTTTAGGTTTGATATTTAGGTCTTTGATCCAATTTAAGTTGGTTTTGTGTAAGGTGTGAGATATGGGTCTTGTTTCAGTTTTTTGCCAATGGATATCCAATTTTGCCTGAACTATTTATTAAAGAGACTGCTTTTACCCCCGACCACAATCTTAGGGCTTTTGTTGAATATCAACTGTTAACAGGAGGATGGTGGCATCTCTGGGATCTGAATGATAAAAGTAGTGAGAGTGGGCATCCTTGCATAGTGTCTCTTCTCAAGCGGAATTCTTCCAGTCTCTCTCCATTTAGGATGTTGTAGGTGGTTGGCTTTGCATTGAGGAATTTCCCCTCCATTCCTATTTTGCTGAGAATTTTTAACATGAATATGTGTTGGAGTTTGTTAAATGCCTTTTCTACATCAATTGAGAAAATCAAGTGATTCTTGTCTTTTGTGTTATTTATGTGGTTGATCAAATTAATTGTTTTTCTAATGTTAAAACAGCCTTGCACCCCTAAAATTAATCCAATTTGGTCATACTGAATTATTTTTTGGATAAGTTGTTGAATTCTATTGACAAGAATTTTGTTGAAGATTTTTAAATCTAGGTTCATGGGTGATATTGGTCTGTAATTTTCATTTTTTGTTGGATCTTCCCCTGGCTTTGGTATCACAGTTATATTGGCTTCATAGAATGAATTTGGGAATATTCCATTCCTTTGTATGCTGTGAAATAGTCTCAGTAGTATTGGAGTTAACACTTCTTCAAAAGTTGGTAGAATTCACTGGTGCAACAATGTGGGTCAGAAATTTTTTTTGGTTGATAGTCTGGGTGACATTTTCAATCTCTTCTTTTGTGATAGGCTCATTAAGCTGTTCTACTTCTACTTGTGATAGTGTCAGTAGATTATATGAATCTAGAAATTTGTCCATATCCTCTAGATTTTCAAATCTGCTAGAGTAGTCTTTCATAATATTCTGTTATGATATTATTGATTTCAGTTGAGTCTTTTGTGACATCTCCCATCTCATTTCTTTTTCAGGTTATTTGTTATCTATCCTGCTTTTCTTTTATAAGTTTAGCCAGTGGTTTATCAATTTTGTTGATCTTTTCAAAAAACCAGCTTTTGGCTTTATTAGTTTTGGGGAGTTGTTCTTCTATTCTCTAATTCATTTGCTTCTGCTCTTTATTATCTCTTTTCTTCTGCACCTCAGGAGTTTCTCTGTTGCTTTCTTTCTATTTGTTCAAGCTGAAGGATTAATTATTTGGTTTGGGTCCTATCTTCCTTTCAGATGTATGCATTTATAGAGATAAATTGATCTCTGAGCACTGCTTTGACAGTATCCCATAGGTTTTGGTAGGATGTGTTTTCGTTCTCATTTGATTTCATAAATTTCTTTATTTCACCATTGATTTCTTGTATAATCCATGGCTTTTTGAGCAAGATGTTGTTCAGTTTCCATGAGTTCAAATTGTTTTTTCTGGTTTTATGGTTTTCTGTCCCGACAAGGTGTTTCGCAATAATTCAGTGCTTTGGATTTGGTGAGACTTGCTTTATGTGCTAACACATGATCTATTCCGGAAAATGTTACATGTGCATGGGAGAAATAGGTATACTTATCTGTTGATGAGTGAACAGTTCTGTATATGTTGGTAAGGTCTGGTTGGTTGATTGTTGCAGTAAGGTCTTCTGTATCTTTACTAAGCTTTTTTCTGGATCATCAGTCCATTACTGACAGTGAAGTGTTGAGGTCTTCAACTATTAATATGGAGTGATCCATCTCATTTTAAAATGTAGGCAGTGTTTCTTTGATGCATTTATATGTTCCAGTATTGGGTGAATAATATTTAATATTGTCAAGTCCTCCTTATGTATTGAACCTTTCAAAAATAGATAGTGACCATTTTTGTCCATAATGATGGATTTTACATTAAAATCTATTTTGTCTGAAATTAGTATTGCGACTCCAGCTCTTCTTTGTATGTTGTTAGCTTGGTATGTATTTTTTAATCTTTTAATTTTCAGTTTTTTCCTGTCTTTGAGTCTGAAGGTTTTCTTGAAAGCAACATATTAAGATGTCATGAGTTGAATTGTGTCCCCCCAAAAATGTGTGGTTTTGCTAAACTGTATGTTAAAGGATTAGGGTGGGGCTGTAAATTCCTGCATAGGATTACTTCCCTGCTCTGCTGTAAAGGGGGAGTTTCCCTGGAGCATGGCATGCCCCACCCTTAATCCTTTCAGCCTGCAAGAGATAAAAGGAAAGAGAATCAAGGAGAATTGGTACCTCGCACCATCAAGAAATCTGCAACGGGAGAAGATCACGTCCTTCAGACCTGAGGTTCCTGTGCCAAGATGCTCCCTGAACAAAGACTGATGCAATACCAGACTTTCTTCCAGAGCCGACAAGGAGAACGCCTTTCCCTGAAGCGGACTCCCTGAATATGGACTTGCAACCTACCGGACTGTGTAAGAATAAACCTTTCTTTGTTAAAGCCATCCACTCTGTGGTATTTCTGTTAGAGCAGCCCTAGCTGACTAAAACAGTGGATCATATCTTTTGATCCAGGATGTCATTCATTGTCCCTTAACTGGTGCATTTGGTCCATTTACATTCAAAGCAATTATTGATAGCTATGTGTTTAGTGCTGTCATTTTTATACTTTTGTTTTTGTGTTATTGCTCTCTGTGTTAATATTCTGGCCTGGGTCATTCTTCCTAATGGGATGACTTTTCATCTTTTTCAGTGTTGGTTTTGTTGAGATTCCTGTATTACATTTCTTGTTTTGAAATGCTGCATTGTTATGCTTTGCAGCTACCCATATGAACCACCTTAATATTCTAAGTTTAAACCCAATTTTAACTTCTGCATATCTTTTTAATTTCCCTCTATTTGAAAGGATGATGACTACTGTAATATATCCCTCTTTTTAGTGTGATGGTGTTATAATTTTCGTGATACAATCACTGATTACTTTGTTTTAATATTGTAACTTTGATTGAGATTTGAGACTTTTCTGACTGAATAGGATTCTGTATATTGTCCTGCATTGCCTCCTTAAATGCATACTTAATGATTCTGTTTTTCTAAGGAAGGAGCTTCTTTTAGTATTTCTTATAGGCACTTGGCTTGGCATAGTTTTGATTTGGCTTTGCAAAGTAGATTAGCTTCTGCTTATCTGCCAGTGTCTTAATTTCATCTTCATATTTGAAAGACAATGCTACAGGATATATAACTCTTGGTTAGAAATTTTTCTCCTTCAAGGTTTTGAATGTTTTTCCCACTGCCTCTTTTGCCAGTATTATTTCTACTGAGAAGTCAGATGAAAGCCTACAGGGCTTCCCTCTGAACACTAACTTTCCTTTGAGCCTTGCTGCTTTTAAGGGAATCTGTTCACATTTTATTTTATTGCACTTGATTGTAACACATCTTGTTGTCCTTCTTTTGGGGTCTAGTTTTTGTGGTGTTTGATACGCATCTTGGAACTCTGTTCTCTTCTTTTATAAATTCAGGGACATTTTCTGTCAGTAACTCAACAGCAATACTCTCTGTGTTTTCAGCTATCCCTCCATGTTCAGAAACACCAATTAATCACAGATTATTCCTCTTGATGGAGCCCCACATATTTGTTAATGCTTCTTCATTTGAATTCTCCTCATAAATGTTAGTGGCAGTTGCTCTGTCCTCAAGGGCTCTAAGATTGATTTCCGATCCTCAGTTCTGCTCTTTTGGCTTTGGAATGAATTATCTAATTCTTTAATTTTGTTGTTGATCTGTTGGATTTCAGATTGTTGATGTTCCATCAGTTCAAATAGCTTGGTTTATTCTTCGTTTTGCTCTGCTACATTTTGTTTAATCTCTGGGAGGGCATTCTATATAATTCTTCTGTACTCAGCCTCTAGTAGTTTCAGAGAAGCTGCTTCATTTGGGAATTTTTTTGATTATTTTAGGAGTTTTCCAGAGCCATGGTGGACTCTTTCTTTAAATGGCTAGCAATGGTCTATTGCCTTCAGGCCATCTTGAGGCTGTTCAGCTTCTCTGGTGTCACCTCGATAGGCATTGAGGCAGAGTTCTAAGAGAGAAGTTGGTCATCAGTTGCCTCTATGTACTCTAGTAATTGGCCCAAGTATAATCTCTGGTGTGGCCAACTCCATCTTCTGGCTGGCAAAGATGGTGCCCTACTTCTGGAGAAACTGGGGGGCTGTCAGCTGACCTTATGATGTGGGCCAGTGAAGGGTGCAGGAGATACTGTCAGGCTAATCCACAGTTATTTGTCCAGGCTGTCTTTTTTAAAAAGATACTTTACTGTTAAACTGAGAACTGTCCAGCCATTGCCAAAATCAGTCTGACCCCCAGTTGTGGCAGGCCCTGCCTTTTGGCTCACAGAAGAAGCACCTCTTCAGCTGTGCTCAGATGCTATGATTTAGTTCAAAGTAGGAAGTGGTTATGGCCTTGTTGCCATCCTCAGCCAAGCCCCATCCATAAGGTAACACTGTGCTAAACACAGCCTTTCTGCTGGAAAAGCACTTTAAGGACTGACACTGCTTCTCAGTCTTGGAATTAGCTCCTGCTGAGACTACTGGCTGGGTAACTTCACCTCTCAGCAGACTGAGATGGTGTCTCACCTGAGCTGCCCTTCCAACTGCTAAACAGTAGAATCTGTGGTACAACTCAGAAAAGAGATGGTGGAGGTGCAGTGGTGCCCTCAGTGCTCTTAAAATGTGGCTAGTCCCAAGCATTGTGTTTCTGCTGTGCTATACACTATTTAGTTTAACACTGCACTTCAGTGTATCTGTCAGTTCATGACCAGACCCTGCCTCCTGGATAACAAGGAAGGCATCAGCACCTCCAGTTTTCTCAAGCGGTAAGTCAGCAGGAGCAGGGCTTAGGGTGTGCTGCCTCATGTTGGGGAGAGCTAGTTTCCCATTTATTGGCACATAGTCCAATCTGACAATCCTATGCCACATTCTAGGGTTTCCTAGATATTCAGAGTGCTCCATTCAGTTGGCCTTTCAGGTATTAGTTCTCAAAGAGAATTAAGGAGATGTGCATCTAGTCTACCATCTTGGTACCACCCCATCATGATAAATATTGATCTAATACATAATGTTTGGGATATGCAAACAAATTTTAGACCAACATTTCAAAAAACCCACTTAGTAAATCCTTGTGGCCAATTGTAGTCAATTCTCACTATTTCTGACTGCTCACAATGTCTTGATCATTTTAACAACTAAATAAGTTCATCTGTGTTTCTACTATCATTTTAAACATGTAGTTATTCTAAAATTTTGGAAAATACAACTTCTTACCCTTCAGCTGCCCCCTTTCCACCTCCCCACATTGATGGATGGTTATGAGCAGACAAGACAATAATCTGTGAGTCAGAGAAAAAAAAATGATATAATGGCAAGAGAGAATATCAGAACTTTCCTTTTTTGTTTTCTTATGACATGTATCTCAAGAAACTTTTGAAAATGAGTGAATGTTTAAGTTCGGCAATGCTTACATCTACACGTTGTAATGGTAATATTGGGTTTGATTGTACTCGTATTATTAACAATAAAAATATGTTAAAATGAAAATATTTATAAACAAAAGCATCAATGAAACATCAAACACATTAATTCTAAGACACATACTTTCCAATAATCATCATAAGATGTCATCTTGAATTATTTTGGACTCTTTTTTTTCCCCCCTTAACAGCTCTTTCAATAAAGTCCATCAGCTAAGGGTTGATGCCATCTCTATATTTGTTGTCTTTCATTGACACATTCTGTTTGTTGATCTTAGGTGTCATCAAATTGGTTCCTAGTCATAGCAATCCTGCGGTAAACAGAACAAAACACTGCCATGTTCTTTTCCATTATTATTTGGAGGCTTGTAGTTAAAGTCTCTGAGTCAATCCATCTCCTTTCAAGGTCTTTCTACTTTTTTCACTGATACTCTGCTTTTCCAAGTATGATGGGTGTTTATGGAGACTGGTGTCTTCTGATAACATGTCTGAGGTAAGTGAGGTGAGAATCACTATCCTGACTTTCAAGCAGCATATTGCTTCTTGTCATATTACTTTGAGTAAGCTCAGACTCGTAGCAATCCTGCTTAGTCCTGTATCATTGTCACAGTCCTCATTATATTGGAGCCCATGTGAAGCTGTTGTGTCAAGGACCATATTTAACATCTGACAAAAATACCATGTCCTAGGATAACTACTTGCCAAGGATTAACAACTCCATTCTCAATCGTGCTCTTCTTTTGAACAGTACAAGCACAAAGTCTTGCTAGTCACATCAAACTTTGTAATTCTTCTACATAAACCAAAAACCAAACCCACTGCCATCAAGTCAGGTCCTACTCAGAGCAACTCTAGAGATCAGAGTAGAACTGTTCCATAGAGTTTCCAAGGAGCACCTGGCAGATTTGAACTGCTGACCTTTTGGTTAGCAAAAGTAGCACTTAACCCACTATGCCACCCAAATCTCCTGAACTCATGAAACTTCCCAAGTTGATAGTAGCTACACAATCAGATACACTTGATATTATTTTTTTCTTAGTGAATAAAGAGAGAAACCAAACCAGCAGGCTAAAAACTATTTTGCAATTCTGGCTGAGAAGGAAAGAATGCCAGTTTATATACTTATTGAATGATAGGGTCCTTTACTGAGACTTCCAACAAAGATGTTAAATACATCTCAAAATACTTGATACAGTTCAATTCTAACAGCCGACCTCCTTTTTTCATCTTTGAAAATATACTCAACCATATGATAACAATGAAAATTAAAGAGAGTTGTTGGGAGGTTAGGCTTTTCACATGATTAAATTGCTCACCATCTTTTTTAAATAGGAAAAGTATATACCTAAACTGAAAAAATACATGAACTGAAAATTAATTCCTGTATTGAGCATGTAAATCAGTTTGCATTGCACATAAGAAGTGCGAATTGGGAAGACTGATTCATTAATTTGTCAAAGTAGGTTATTGATTGTGTGGCTATTTTAAGACGCTAAGTAGGGAAAACTCCCAGTCATAAAAACTTAGACAGGATTAACTCTATGTAAATCAGCTGAAGTAATAACTACAAGTAGAGATCTGAATTGCAGGACTTCATTTCTTCTGTCAGTTATTAGTAATTTTTAACATCAAACGTATTAACCTTATGTGACATCAGACAGAAAAGATATATAAAAATTATAATTTTCCAATGCTGTCTATCTATATGCCGGAAATGTTTATTTCATTGTCACTACTCTGACGTTCTTTTATTCATTTTTTCATCCATCCCACACAGTGGATTTAGAAACTACAATGAGTGTTGGGTTTATTATGATCCACATAGTAAATTTATTAGGATCTACAATGAGTATAGAATTTTCAATGATCTTTTGGGATTTTTGCATTTTATTCAAAGATATAAAAGACATTGTTTAGGAATAATAAGAGAGAACATTTTTTTAAAAATTCACGGAACCAAATAAAGACGCAATGAAATGTATGACTAAGTACTTAGAGCAGTGTCTTCCAAATACAGAACACAGCAAAAAAAAAAAAGAAAAAAAGAAAAAATGGTGTAGTTTATGACATATTGAGATAGAGAAAGGTAATGTGTAGCTTGAAATAACCAATTTGGGGCCTCTGACTATAGAGTCACTATGAGTTGGAATCAACTTGATGACACCGAGTTTGGTTTTGGTTTTTGGACCACCCTAGACTCCATGTGGATATGAGGGGATACAAAGCTCTATTCATGGTTCATGAATATGTACTGTTCAGTTCATGCCAGCTGTTCATCTCCTTCTTAGGTAGTGGCTGAGTTGGGGGAAACGGATAGAGTCTTCTTAGATTTGTTTACTTCCAAATCAAATTTTGGATATATGAGGACTGATAATTAAGTTCACAAACTCAATCTAGACAAAGTTCTAGGTACCTTGTTGCTGAGTTTCTCTACTATCACCTTCAAAGTACTCCCTTTGGGAAGCTATGCGTTGATGTCAGTGCCCAGTTCACCTTTCAAAGCAATATTGGAACTCTTTTACCGGAATGGCCGTCAGAGCTGTTGTCGTATTACCCTTGAGTCTTGAATGCCATGAAAATATCTTCCTTTCAATATTTCCTTTCCCTTTGGGTAAAAAGAAATCAATGGGGGCCAGATCAGGTGAGTAGGGAGGCTGTTCCAATATAGTGATTAGTTTACTGACTAAAAACTATACAATTAAGTTTGAGAACTTGACACCATGCCACCATGCACAATGACCATTCCAGAAAGAGCATCAAGATTGCTCTGAAGGGTTAACTAGGCAGTGATACCTGTGCATAGTTTCTCAGAAGTTCTCTGAAGGTAACCATAGTCATACTCAGTAACAAGCTATGTAGCTCTTAGAACAGTTAAGTTTGTAAACTTAAATATGGGACCTTGCATGTAAATTCGTAGATGAGGACCTCAGATTAAAACAACACAATAACAATGGAAGACACTATGGAAAGATAGTTTGGATCATAAAAGAAAATTAAATATCAAGAAAATGGGCTGTTCAAGTTAAGACAAAAATAAGTTTTAAGGTGCCTGTAAGAACACGGTGATTAAATCTTTTGGACTATGTGATTCAGCATAATGAACTAAGATTTTGTATGATTTACAGTAACAAGTTTCAGAAAAAAACCATCTTTGAAATATTTGAGAAAATATCTGAGGGTTTTGTGATTTGATTTCAATCATTAGAAATGTTGAAGCAGAGGTTGTACGTCATGCTACTGCTACAAAATGAGTAAATAAGTAGCCAAATAAATAAATAAATAAAATGTCAGTGACATTACATCAATTCCAAGTCATAGGACCCTGTAGAACAGAGCAGAACTGCTCCACAGAGTTTCCAAGTACTCCTGGGAGATTCAAATTGCTGTCCTTTTAGTCAGCAGATGTAGCACTTAACCATCACGCCACCTGGGATTCCTGCCTACTACTAAACTCTACAAATACTCCTGAAAGCTGGCTAAAACATCTAAGCGAATTTTATGACAAACACATTATCATATGAAAGAAACTGTCCTTCCTCGTCACAAGTGGAACTATTAAAGAATATTGAGACGGAATTGTATCTACGACAGCTCCTATTCTAAGTACCACTTTAGCTAAAGCTCATCCACTTTATAACACTGCAGTGCAATGAATTAGTTACTATGGTCCTTCTAGTCATAGTCTTTCTAATGCCCACCCAAAAGGTGGAGCCATGCAAATAAGATCCATGGAACCCCAACAAAGGGATTGATCTGTTTTGTCAGCCCGCTAAGGTTAAATGAAACCATCCCAGAGGCGGAAAGGAGAGGATGATCTCACCCACAAGAAAGAAGAACGAGAGGCAGAGCTTTCCCTTGGATCCAGGATCCCAGCACTGAGAAACTCATGGAACCAGAAGACCCAAAGTGAGAGAGAGAAAACTGTAACACTGAAGCAGATGAGAAGTGGAGGCAGAGTAACAGAGGTGGGAGAGACCTGCAGGAGATGACATGGCCCTGATGGACTTCCTGGCCTGTAGAGTGAAAAAGCTGAGTGTCTTGGGGAGGAGGCTTGCTGATAACTCAGACACTTGGTGGAGTTAGGTTTGCTTACTTATGGAGCTAGAGACAAGCACTATCTGGCAGAGGATTACTGGTAGAATAGGTTGTTTAGGGCCAGTTATCAGCAGAGGTAAAAGAGCTTTGTAGCACTTTCCAGAGGCAGACAGAGGCTCAGAGCCAGAGAAACGACTGTGCATGACCACAGCTGAGAAGATGTAGTTGTGAAAGAAGAATGGTATCTAAGAATTGGTGAATTTGACTTATAATCTGATTCTTTCCTCATAAACTCTGTAATAATGCATATTGTCTATTTGTGGGGCTATTGCAATGAATTATCAAACCCAGCAAAGAAGTTGAGAATGTCAGAGAAGAGATAATTGCTGTTAGAATTGATAAAGATGGTAGAAAAGGCATGCCCGACTTTTGTTTCACAGTAATCGGCCTTGGGCTTTTTATCTTGATTCACATTTTCCCTTACGAAATGAGAAGAGGTCAGTTGTCACCACCTAGCCATTCTTACAAATGCTATCACACATAATAAGTGAGATTAAATGTTACCCTAATTTGCTTTAATACAATTAAATTTTAATGAATTAAAAGATAAATAAAGCAAGAGTAATGCGTTAGTAATACTCCAATGCTTCTTGCGGGGTAAAGAATTCGCCTCCTCAGGAATGTACGTGTAGTATGTTAACAAGAAGAGCATGTTCTTGATCTGACCTGCCGTCTCTTGGAATCTTTAGCATGTTCTCACATTCATAAGCACAGACATACACACAATTAAAATACAACAGCAGACATATTCATTGGAATTCCTTACCGCACTGCACAATGCCATGTACATGGTTGTTTGCTAGAAAATAGCTTATATGTTAACACCTTCTCTTTATTCCTCTTATTCAGAAATACAAATTATGTTGATTTCTACAGCATAATGTTTTTATTTATCTTATTTAAAAAGTGAGAACTTTTGCTAAGCTTTGTTATTTAAGTCATCTAGGATATTAATATCACCATGTATTTTTATAAAATGATGTAACTGATGGCATTATGTTAGTTTTTAAGAATGTCCATAAAAACTAAAAATACTTGTAAAACTTAAGAAATGTATATTCTGCTTCACTAAAAGACCACAACTCATGGTCCTGCAACCCAGAGGGTCCCCTGGGAACATGACCCCTAGACTTACTGCTACCCTAGACATGAAACCAACACATGAGGCCAACACTTCAGATGAAGAGTGGACTGGACTCAGGGACACAGAGTGAGCATGTGGTGTGTGTACCTTATGGTTTTATGCATTTATAGAAGGCTTTCCTACAGGTTTCTTTCTAGAGAAGAGAGGAGATGGTGGAGAAGAGGGGATAGGTGTTTGTTAAGAGGATGCCGTAAAAGTGAAAAGGAAGATTGTGCTGCCACAAGGTGGGAAGAACAGATAGAGTTGTACAGAAGCAGGAATGCAAAATTGACTTGGATTGCATAATTCTTTGAAAAAAGATATTTATGTTCTAATGAAAGGGTATGTGAGGAAACTTTTAGAAACTATGACTCAGCTCTGGAAAGGAAAGATTTTTAAAATTGTAAAACCCTTGTGGACATAAAACTGATAGACAATTAAAAGGGTTTTGTAAAATCAATATCATCTGTTTTGGAATTTTATTTCCAAAACTGGACAATATACACTTTGCATATAGGAATAGAGTCTATTTAATTTTCTATGTTACATGAAAGCTATAAAAACATAAAAGAATTCAGTGAAAAATAGGGCTTTGATCATTTATGCAAAGTATGACCCCATACTTTTAATATTCTTGAAAAGTGTAACCTTTAAAATTGTCTGTCTGGCATGTGAAATTTGTATTCTCTCCATTTTTTATTCTACTGCTGACTTTATAGTCACACAAAAATGGCCTGTCAAGTATATTGCAATGGGTTCTGGTTTCGAACCAAAGCATGGACCGGTACTGCTTTTTTTTTTTTTTTTTTATTTTTCCAATTAACCTTATATCAAGAGATCTGATCACAAACCTCAATACCTTAAAAAGTCTGTGAATGTAAGGGGATAAGTAATATGACAGCAGCATACAGATATAGCTTTTATTGTCAGAAAGGAGCTGTGGTGATTGGTATGTCAAAGCAGCTGAGTAAAGCAGTACAATGTTAAAATACTAACAGGGCTGGAGGTAGGGTAATGATGTCCTGTGTTCCTTTATAGAATGAATCGTTGTTCCACATTGAATCTCTGCAGTTCAGTGTGAAGGATGCTGACACAATCAATAATTCCCTCTTGAAAAAAAAGTTCAAAGATTCAATGTGAATAACATTATCCTATTTTCTCAAAAGCTCTACCCGGCATCAAGCAGTAGGGCTTCAGACAAAGATTCCAACTGAGTTGTGACATAAAAAAAGATTACAAGGATTCAGTAAACCAGCAGGAAGTACAAAGAGAAAGCACCCTGTCTTGCAACTAGTTTGATTAAGCCTAACGATCTAAGAGAAAATTAAGATAACTAAATTATTATCAATATCTCTCCTGAAACTTTGCTCTCCTCTCTGTTCAAAGTGAGCAAGCACATGCTACATTTTGCAGAATCTGTTCACAAGTTCTTTGAAAAGCTGAGAATTATTATTCTTGATGAGTCCTTAAAGCCTTAATAATGGGAACGGAAATGATTCTGTCCACTAAATTTGGTGGAAAGCTCCTGTATCTGTGTTCTCAATGGCCCCTACATTTCACGATATCTAACAGAGCTGAGAACCTGGCCTCTAACCAAAAAGGTCAGCAGTTGGAATCCAACAGCCAATTCTTCAAAACCCTATGGGGCAGTCTTACTCTGTCCTATAGGGTCACTATGAGTTGGAATGACTTGATGGTAATGGGCTTGTTCAATTTTAAGAGGGTAACTTCTGTTTCTTATTTTCTTAAACATGCTTAAAAATGAGAAGAATCTGTTAATTAGATAATATTTTTGGTTTATTTAACAAGGAATTTACATGGCTAATATTTAATAAAATTAGGTAAGTGATTTTTTATGATTATTTTAAGAACATCTTTTAACAAATTTTAATCTTTGATTTCTTCAAAAACAAGTAAACCAGACAACTAAGTTATTTCTGATCTAGGAATTCTCTCTCTATAAAATAATAGTGTATATTATTTATAAGTCTAGATTTTAATGGCACTGCTGTCTTCCTTTATACATTGTGATATATATGAAACAAAATTGGACACAGTAATAGCAGTTGATTTGGGGCCAAAAGACTTTGGCAGCATCTGCAATCCCACTGATAACCCCATTAAGCGAGTCACTGCTTTTTATTGTTATGGTGGGATTACTGTGAAAATCCAGCCAACACTTGAAATAGTATATGAACCATAGTGGGTTGGATAATAAGGAAGCTAAGTATTCATCACTGGAAGTAATCCAGTTATATTTCATTGCGAATAACATCTTTTAGAGCAATACCTGGTAGCTATGCAGATAGCATATATCTCATTTTTCCAAGAGTCTTTTCCACTATTTCCGAAAGATTGATTTTCCCAATTATTTGCCTGACCAAATGAAGCTTAGTTGGTATCTAATACAACTTAATAATAAACTGAATTGTAAGACCAGACTCCAGAACACTAAAATGGCTCAGGCCTACCTTAGCCTTTTGAACAATGACTTAGCAATCATGGGCATTTATTGTAGACTATTCCATAATCAAACTAACATAGTAACTACTTATTTTCATAATTTTCCCTCTTGTGAACATATCTACATTCTATCTTGAAATTATAGTGATCTCCTCTGTAGCATGTACAGACATACAAGGTAGTACATACTTCCCTGAGATCCAGAAATGATGAATTCAAATCAAAGGTGGAGCCCAAAAGACAACACTGGAAGAGTTAAAATTTCATGTAGTTCTATACTGACGAATAATCTTATGTCATCACACCAGTATCTGAAAAGACCAATATACTGTTTTAGAAGCAAAACTAACCTGTTATGACCATTTGAATAATTCCAAGAAAAATGTTGAATCCATAAAATATGATTGTATACAAAAGTGAGCATTTATAGTTTGGAAAAATATTATTTTTAAAAATGTAATGTGACTAACAACTGGGGAATGAAAATATGTGTGTCTTCATACATTATGAGAAAGGGGAATTTAAATTAATGTAGGTAACATTGTTAAGTAGGTACAACTGTTTTTTGATCTCTGCACTATGCCAAACTTCCAATTTCTGTTCCTTTTTAAAAAATCCTAATCAACACTCTTTGTTGTGTGTATATGTGTACAAGCCTTTTAAAAGAATGTAAATTTCCCATTTATTATACAATTCTTTAAATTTTTCTAGGCAGAAAGAGAGATCATTCTAAAAATAGAGTACGAACTATGCAACATAAACATTTAAGGAAATTGAACATAAATGCTGATACAGAAATAATTATAAGAAACGAATATTACTATTGACTACTAAGTAAAGCTTTTGCTTCAAGAGGTAATCTTGAGTAAATATGAAATGTTTTCCATAAGTTAAAACAATGAAAACAACTGAGTAGACTTGGATTTTAAATTAATAATTAATTAAATTAGTAAATATTAAATCAAAAATAACTGTTGTACATTCAAAATATGCAGTGATGACTCCAAAATTGGGCAGAGACATGCGCAAGTAACAATTTTTTATAACAATCTTATAATAGTTTAAAAATAAAAACATATGTTTGAAAAACATGTATCTCTATGAGGATGTATTATTTACATTTCTACCTACAGCAGTCTAACAGTAGGCATGCTGATAAAAAGATATCTGTAGTCACATTCTTACCATGTCATGCATTTGTTTTCTAAAATTATAAACAATAATAATATATGCAGGAAAAACTCTGCTGAGTAAAGCCTCAATTTTCTTTCTTAAATTCCATTTCTCCTATAAAAGTGAAAATATATCCTGAATTACACTCTCTAAACTGAAGATTTCAAGCAAATTTGGAATGAATTTGGGGATGTTCATGGAATTTGAATTCATGCGATATCAAGAATAGCTGCAGTGGTGAGAAGAATAAGCTGATATTCTTGTAAGAATTCTAACAAGGCAAATGAAGAAAATGTTTCCAGACTTACAACAGTAAACAACCGCTAATAGTTCTGGGGGAGGGAGGAAGCTATCAAACTTTGACTACTCTCTGAATATTTTTTGTTTTGAATTGTTTAAATTGTTTTTAATTTTAGTTGGCAGGACAAGGCATTAATAGTATTAAGACAGTCTTCTGCATATTTTCTCTCTATTGCCTTTTCTAGACTTAATGTGATTTATTTATTAAAAATAATGAAAGCAAAAGATCATCTTGAATGCCATAGAATGGTAAAACATCTGGACAGCCAGAAAACAACAGCTTAAACTTTCTCCCCATGGATGACTAAGAGAGCTCCCTAGAAGAGTAAAAGTAGTGTTAGGGAAAAACTTTTGTAAGAAAATCTTTGGTCAGAAAAACAAAGAGTCTCTTAGCAAACTTCCTTCTCGTTACTCTCCCCCGAGCACTGGGCCATGCATTCCTGGTTGTTGAAACAGCCCCCTGATGAAAGAGAAAGGGCCTTCCCTAACCACAAGAACTAGTTTCGAATAGTTACTGCTTTGGCCCCGGGCCCTGTCGAAACAGAATGCGGAACTTCCCCAACCCCACCTCCCTCAAGAATGTAAGACCCTGCCTTTATATACTCTGTACTTCTCTTGTTCAGGGCCCATTCCCTCTACTCTGACAAGAGTATGGATTGAGCCCCAGCGCGCTGGAATAAAAACCTCTTGCTGTTGCATCAAGCTGCAGACTCCGTGACTGATTGGGGTTGCACCGTCACCTGTGACTTGAGGAGGGGTCTCCCCTGTTGGGGGTCCTTTCAGTAGTTTACTAAGTAAAGCGAAAGCTGGTTGTAAAAATGAAATAGAGGCTATAACATTTTGAATGAGTTTACTGTGGATAAACTCAACACAGTTACAAAGGAATCTAATATAGCTAGGGTAGATCATGAAAGGTATGTGTCATGATTGTATCCTTTCACCATATTTATTCAATCTGTATGCTGAGCAAATAATCTGAGAAGGTGGACTATATGAAGAAGAATGTGACATCAAGATTGGAGAAAGATTTATTAACAACTTATGATACGCAGATGACACATCTTTGCCTGCTGAAAGGCAAGAAGATTTGAAGCACTTACTGATCAGGATCAAAGTTTACATGCAGCAGCCTTCAGTATGGATTAACACTTCAACATAAAGGAAACAAATACACACACAACTGGATCAAATAATCAACAACATGATAAATGGAGAAAAATTGAAGTTGTCAAGTGTTTCATTTTAATTAGATCCACAATCAACACTCAATGAAGCAACAGTCAAGAAATCCAACAACATATTGCATCAGGCAAATCTGTTGCAAAAGATCTCTTTAAAATGTTAAAAAGCAAAGGGGTCAACTTGAGAACTCAATTGTTCCTGACCCAAACCATTGTATTTTCAATCACCTTATGCATGCAGAAACTGAGCAGTGAACAAAGAAGACTGGAAAAAATTTGATGCTTTTGAATTATCATGTTGGCAAAGAATAATGATAATACCATGTTCCTGCCAGAGAACACACAGATCCATCTTGGAAGAAGTACAGCCAGAACATTCCTTAGAAGCTAGGATGGTGAGACTTCATCTCAGGTACTTTGGACACATTAGGAGGGACCAGTTTTGGGAGAAGGATGTCAAGAAATAATTACAAGGATGTGCAGGACTAGACAGTGTTTCATTCTGCCGAACATAGGATCACCATAAGTCAGAACCAAATCCATGGCACCTAACATTAGCACAACAGTATAAGCAAGACTTTGATAGAGAAATTGAAAATTAAAGTGAAAAATCTGATGTTTTCAGAGTGGAATATAAAATGTTAACCAGACGTATATTAATACCATGACGATACTGAAAGCCTAAACTGGTGGGAAAAAAAGAAAAATCTAATAGCAAGATAAGATTGTTGGTTAAATTGAGAACAAGAAAATTGTCAAAAAAAAAGAGGTGTTATGTCGATTAAGGGATTCCAATGCCTCAGTTCCTCTTTTTCCTTTTGCTTGATTTTTCTCTTCATATTTAAGAATGAAATACACCTTAAATAACTCTGAAATAGCGTTGATATGAAGAGCACAATCTAAGTTGACAGGTACAATCTTAATTAAAATATATTTCCCTCAAAAAATTGTATTCCAGAGTACTAAATTGGGTGCGTATCGTGGTCAACTACAAAAAAGTGGTACATAATATCAAAGATAACTAAATGTTCCAGTTGTTGATAGCCGATAAAGGCAGTTTCACAAAACATTCATTTAAAAACATAAGGTCAATTTTCTACAAGATTAATGAATAAATTAATGGGATGAACTATTAAAAACTATAAGAGGAAGCAATACTTTGTAAAGGTACACTTTTTTCCAATACGATCAAGATCTCTTAGAATTATCTATTTATTTTTTTTAAATCACAAATCACTACGGAGTACCTCATCCACACGTGTTTACTATCTTTCTGTTCTCTAGGTCAGAAGTCTCATGTGGGTCTCACCTAATTAAACTTGCCAAGCCAAGCCAAGTGCCGTTAAACTTAAGAAGCTGAAAAATTTCATGCCTTTCTGGAGGACTGGAGGTAAATTAATTTCCTGTTTAGTCTGATTTTGCCGGAAGAAATCAATTCTCTGTGGCTGTAAGAATAGTTTTTTTTTTTTTTTTTTTTTTTTTTTTTTTTGCTTTTTTATAAGCTAAGAGTCATTTCTAGCTTTTACAGACCTCCATATTCCTTGGTTTGGGACCCCCTACTCCATCTTCAAAGTTTATAATAGTGAGTCTACTCATTATCACACCAAATCTTTCTGACTTTCCCTTTAGGTTCGCTTTGTTTCAATCTAAACTGACAGTGTTTTTACTGATATAAACTTCTTTATAGATTCATGAATCTCCTGTGTAAGTTGCAAGTTTTTACTCCATTATACCAGACACTAGTCCACTTAACTTTCCTAGATAATTCCGTCTCTACTTATGGTTTTGCTGAGAAGCCTGAGGGACTTAATATATAAGGGGATTGATAAGTACATTCTATAAAATTTTCAACAGTGACATAGATGAATATAAGGAATTGATGTTTAAAAATGTTTAAATGAAATTAGTTTAAAAAAGCAGTTGGGGTAAATGGTAAAGATTCAGGAATATTTCAATAGAAAAAAGGAATAAATAAATCTAGCAAGTTTTCCCTTCTATGTAAAAGCCAAAATACAATCATAGGAGACATAGCTTTTAAGGACATAAGCACAAGCAACTCAATTTGTATGCTAAACCAACAATCCAAGAAGTTAGACTATATGAAGTAGAACCAAGCAAATCTCTGCAGAGGACTCAGTAACAACCTGTACTATGTGTATAGTGCAAGCCTGCTTGCAGAAAGTGAAAAGGGTTGGAAACACTCACTGATGAAGATCAAAGACCATAGCCTTCAATATAAATTGCACCTCAACGTCAAGAAAACAAAAATCCTCACAACTCAGCCAGTAAGCAACATCCTGATAAATGGAGAACAGATTAAAGTTGTCAAGGATTTCATTTTACTTGGTTCCACAATCAACACCCATGGAAGCAGCAGTCAAGAAATCAAAAGATGCTTCACATTGGGACAATCTGCTGTGAAAAACTTTTTTAAAGTGTTGAAAAGTAAAGAAGTCACCTTGAAGACAGAAGAGCCCCCGACCCCAGCCATAGCGTTTTCAGTTGCATCATTTGCATGCACAAACTGGCCAACAAGCAAGAGAGGCAGAAGAAGAATTGATATCTTTAAATCGTGGTGCTGGAAAATACTGAATGTACTGTGGACTGCCTAAAGAAGAAACAGATCTATTCTGGAAGAAAGACAACCAGAGTGCTCCTTGGAAGCAAAGATGTTGAGACAGGGTCTTACATGCCTTGGGCGTGTTGTTAGGAGGGATCGTCCCTGGAGAAGCACGTCACACTTGGTAGAAATTCAGCAAAACAGAGGAAGACAGTTTAGGAGATGGATTGACAGGTGTCTGCGGTGACGGGCTTAAGTACAATAGTCATTGAGGTCACGGCATAGGACCAGGCAGTTTCATTCTGCCGTGCATAGGGTTGCTGTGAGTTACAACTGACTTGAAGGCACCTAAGTTGCTACATCTGCTAACTCAAAGGTCAGCTGTTCAAATCTGCTAGACGCTTCTTGGAAATTCTACGGGGCAATTATACTCTGACCTATAGGGTCACTATGGGTAAGACCCTACTGTACAGCAGCGGGCTTATTTTGGGCAGAGGCGTTCCCAGTGTTAAAATATAACAGAAGAGATTTATAGCTGTTACAGACACACTATTACCTGAAAAAGACAGAAGACTCCAAGACCTAATTACAGCATTAGTTAATTAGTAACTTAATTAATACAGCTAAAAAACAAAAGTTTAATTAAAATTGGATTTATTTAATTTAGAAGTAAAAAAGAAAGAAAGAAAACAATGTCTTACTGAGGGCTGGCCAGTATCTCCAGGTTCAGGCTAAAATGAATGTAAGATCTCTTCCCAGAGAGAATTCTTTCACAGTACTGGTAGAGAGGAACCATTTTATACAGGAGGGTATGTATTTCAAAATTTTTTAAATTTACAGACCACATTAGAGTGAACCTGTTAAGTGCTCGGTTAGTCTGTCTGCCAAGTTACAAATCCATGATCGTTTTAAAAATCTGTAATTATTATTATTATTATTATTATTATTATTATTACATAGAACTGCATCATCAACTGTAAAAATGCATCATCATATAACAGTTGAGAATTTCTGATAATTGTCCCGGAAATTTTATATAGTAAATGAGCAAGGTACAGATTCAAAGTCAACTTGAACTCAGCAATAGTACTGCTTGTAATCATTCTCACATCAACACTGTAGTCTGTGTGACAGGTTTATTTTTTGTGATAAATGAATAAATTTATATCTGGTGGCTTCTTTAGTCTACTAACTAGTCAATGCTAACCACTAATGAAAACAAGTCTCTTAGCCTCACGGACAAAAGCCATATTGTGAAAGAGACACCACAATCTAAGGAACCAGAAAGTACATCAGGAAAAAAATTTTGAATGGAATTCAACAGTGAAGAGATGAACAATCACTCAAGAAACAAAAAGAATGGTATATTTGCTATCTTCAACTTTTTAAGGAGTTTCATATGGATGACTATTAGACTTGATTTCTTTGATACATTTTAAAAATTATTTAAAAGTGTAGCTTAATTTTTTTGGAAATTGATTTTTTGTTGAATTACTTATAAAAAGAAATGTTCAAAAGTTTACTGTGCTATTTACAAAGGGAAATGTGCCCTTCTTCTTTGAAAGGCATCCAACTATGCCTTTCCTCTGGTGGTGCAGTGCTTAAGTGCTACACCTGCTAACCTTAAAGGTCAGCAGTTCAAATCCAACAGCTGCTTCTTGGAAACCCTATGGGGCTCCCAACCTACAGAGTTGCTAGTTGGATGTTGGAGAAAGTCAAGCAATGAGAGGCAGGTTAAATTCAATGTTTTCTATGTGCTTTGAAACGATGTTTATTTGATGGGAATTCAAGTGTCTGATATTTTAGGGTAAATTTACCTGAATTTTGTAGTAAAATTATGTTCTCTAGATGTGTTCTAAATGTTAAGATGTCAAAAGGAAAATATTATTCTATCCTTCATTTAGTTTGATTAACTGGAATTCAATAGAAGCTAAGTAGAAAATGGACTCAGACAAATGTAGTTTCTGAGCCTCCCTTCGAAATTTTCTCTGTGAGTAATTTTAGTCAAGGGGTCTTTGGGTAGCACAACCAGTTGATCATCAAGTGGTCAGCTAGTAGCCAAAGGGTTGGAGGTTTAAACCCACCCAGAGTCACCTCAGAAGACAGACTTATTGATCTGCTTTCAAAATGTCACAGTCTTGAAAACACCGTGGAACAGATTTACTCTGTATTCATGGTGCTACCATGAGTCATAATTTAATTATAAGAACAAACAACCTTAAATTAATTAACAGAGCAAGCTTATCCATGAGGAGTTTGTAGGGAAAGAAGAAAAGGGGGGTTGGGGGAGTAGAAATTAGTAGAAATAATGCTAAAATCTAAAGAATTAATGAAAACAAGATTTTAAAAAGAAAAACTGTGCATAGAGTGGTAGTTATTGCCAATAAACTGAACAATAAGTATGGTGGTCGCCTTGAAGAGAACTATATTAGAGTGGTTGTAATAAGTGACTAGCAAAGAATGGGAGGTGATAAAGGGAGAGGGCAGAGAACTTAGGCTTATGGAAAGATGTATTTATGATAATAGTTTGGTATGCAGAAAGGAAATAAAATGGAAGTAAGAGGGAAGAAGTGGACAAGAATGGTACTTATACAGACGGCAGGATTAGCAGTAGAATGGAGAAAGATCCGTTCTTCCACTAGGATGTTAGAATTCCTCAACTTCATTTCATATAGTGAGGTTTCTGAGAAACTGCTAATAATAATCTCACAATGTCAAATATTTCCAATATAAGAAAAATGTTTTTAAATTTAAAAATTTTACTTTTCAGGAATAAAATACAATGATTGCCAAAACAGAATAAATTCTATGTCTGTTACAAGAAAAAAAAATCTTTATATACTTAGCCAGAAGCATTTATTCTTCTCAAAGTCATACGACAATGGAAAAGCATCAATTTATGTTAATTAGCCTCATGCAGCTAATGTGCTTTGATGCCATTATACATGTGATACTTCAAAAGTAGAACTACTGGTTAAATAGGGAGCGCCAGAAATAATAGAAGAGGGTATGACTAGGAAAAGATTTGGTTGTTGTTGTTAGGTGCCATCTAGTTGGTTCTGACTCAGAGCAAACTCACGTACAACAGAGGGACACATTGCCCGGTCCTGAGTCGCCTTCATAATTGTCATTACGCTTGAGCCCACTATAGCAGCCAGTGTGTCAATCCATCCTGTTGAAAGTCTTTCTCTTTTTCACTGGTCCTCTGCTTTACAAAACATGATGTTGTTCTACAGGGCAGTGTCCCTCTTGACAAGACGTCAGAAGTATGTGAGAAGTCTCACCATCCTTGCTTCTAAGGAACATTCTAGCTGTACTTCTTGTAAGACAGATTTGTTCATTTTTCTGGCAAGTCCATGGTATGTTCAGTATTTTTCGCTAACACTGTATTTCAAAGGCTTCCTTGCTCCTTCAGTCTTCCTTATTCATTGTCCAGCTTTTGCATATGTATGAGGCAATTGAAAATGTGGGTCAGGTGTACTTAAGTCTTTAAAGTGACTTCTTGACACTTTAAAGAGCTATTTTGCAGCAGATTTGTCCAAAGCAAAGCATTCTTTGATTTTCTGATTACTGCTTCCCTGGGCTTTTGTGGACCCCTGTAAAATAAAATGAGATTGCAGTTCGTAATTAATTTCTTGTTTCACTGAAAATGTAATTTCATCTTACAGTATATCTTTATTGTATATCCTTAAAGTAAAACATGCAGCATACAGAAATTCACTGTATTTTCCAATTTAGTCTCTACATGTCATTGTTTTGATTTTAATATAAATCAATGTGCCTAACCACAACCTGGGAATTATTGAAGAAGTTAATTTTTATACCGTTTGTCATCTTAAATATTTTTATCTTCTAAATATCTATAATTTTAATTGTGATTCCCTAAGAAAAATTATTCTTATTTTTTTTCTTGTATATGGAAGTCTTTCTCATGAGCTTATATGCAGTTAGTAAATCTAAAATCTGGAGTAAATATTTTCTTATCTATAAATAAAATGTATTCTAATATTGTATGCCATATGTTAATTTAGCAGGAAAGCATACAAATTTAGGAGATGGGGCCAAGTAGTTGCTGAATAATAATTTTGGTGACAATAAAGTAAGTTGTTAGAATAAGGAAATAAATACATTAAAACATTTCACTTACATCGCCTAAGTAAATTGGAATCTTTAACAGTAAATTTTAAAACTGATTAAAAAAAAAATTACAGGCTTTTTACCCAGAATTTTCTTCGTTTCCAGACATATTGTGTTCACAAGACCTAAATTAAAACAACAAAACATTAAATCTTTTTTTGTATCTGTGTTGAAGAAAGTAAGAAAACTTTACATTTTTCATATGCTCTATCTGAAAATCAAAGAACGCTACCTGGCAGAGAGCCTAGGGGAAGACAGAAAATGGATATTTAACTTTCTTCATTCAGCATCTAGTAGAGACTTATGTACCTGTGGGTGCTAAATAAATAATTTTCACAAAGCTAATGATGACTGCGTATTGGCACACTGAGAAGAAATCTATAAATTTTGAATTGTATTTTGTAGTTAAAAAAATGTAATCCCTCTTTTAACAATTGTCAGTATCTCTCTTTAGTTTTACTACCTCCCGCACTAGCTTTATATCCATTTTTTTTTGTTCTTGGTTTTCTGTACTATGATGCCATTTCATAAGCAGTACAAATTATAATAATTTAACTTGATGGCCTCATTACCTTTTAGCATGAAGCTGTAGTTGAGTAATCTTTGTCAAAGCCACTTTAAAGTAAATCTCTCTGTAGTGGGATACCGATGCATATACTGTCCATCGTAGATAATAAAAACCTGTAGATTGTACTGGCATGGCATCCAGTCCATACTTCTACCCAAACTAAGGATCTCCTCCACAGTATTAATAATAGATGATCATCCACTCCTTCCTTGAATATTTCTACTGCTATGAAAGATCCTGAATTACAAACTATTTTTTATAGTTTATGTTTGGCTGTCTACAAGCATTTGAAAGTATTTTATTCATTGAAACAAATTCTAAATTCAATTAATTCTAGCATTTCCTTCTTGTTCTATTTCTGAAAGGGTACATAGACTCTATCTAATTTATCTTCTAGACTGTAGCTTTACAAGTACTTAAATAAGCTCTACATATTTCCTATATTGTAACCAGATGTCCTGCTTGACACAGAAAATCCTACTTCAAGCCTGTTTTCCTGGCAGAGGATTTGTCTATTGTGTGTCCCATGTTTTATTTATTTATTCATTTATGCTAATGAGGTATTTTTATTAATAATTGGTTAAGGCAGGTTGGAATCGATTTAGACCGTCATTTATTTGTTTTTTCCTTTTCTTGGCACGCTTTTATCCAGTGATGCATGAGCAGTGACAGGTTATCAAGTCAACTTTTGGCTACATCTGAAAAACGACCTTATATATCTCCTCATTCTTTTTTGATTAATTCTAGAAACTATGTAACTCCAGCTTCCCTTTCAAGAAGAGAGTATAGGATTACTTCTTTATAAAAATACGATGAAATGGTAAAGAATAGGAAGCGACAACTAACTAGGTCCACTCATGTATACCCTCCAAAACAAATCAAACCGCTGCCACTGAGTCGATTCTGATGCACAGCAACCGTACAGGACAGAGTAGAACCGTCCCACAGAGTTTCCAAGGAATGACTCGCGAATTTGTCCTGCGGAGATTTTCGTTAGCAGACCTAGCACTTAACCACTACTCCACCAGGGTTTCCCTATGCACGTGTAGTGGGAAGAAAATTGTTTAACCGTGTTGTGTCAACATCAACCACTTAATGTGGCAGTCAACTTTGCCATGGCCTATGCCACAGCTGGGAGATGCAAAAAAGGCCAGGGTCCCTGTTAGTGTGCTCAATGGGAAACTTGAAAAATTATACGTGAAAAATACTTAAAACTGTATGTTGAAGATATAGTGAGTAGCAATAACTCCAGAGAACAGAGAAAATCTGAATCAACAACAGATTAGTCATTTCATCTGTTGCATCAGTATACAATGATTTATTTTACTACTTTATGAAATATTTTTTTCTTCTTCCCTTTGGTTTCAGGTGTCAGAAATTTAAAACTTAGAGTGGATTTCCAATGAAAATTGAGAATTAGGTTTCTATTTGTCAACATTTGATAATAAACACACAAATTCAACAAAGCTGCCAGTATTTACCACTTGCCATGTAAAACCTGAACCAAACCTATTGTTATTGAGTCAGTTACAACTCATGGAGTCTCCTTGAACTACAAAGTAGAACTTGCTCTGGGGTTTTCTTAGTTGTGTTCTTGATGGATGCACGTTAGCAGGCTTTTCTTTCATGGTGCTTTTTCGTGGGTTTGAACCACCAAAATTGAGGCTAATGATCACACACAAACCAATGTGTGATGCAAGGATTTCCATCCACTGTAATGGTCAAAAATAAAAAAAAATTGAGGTCATCATGTAGAACCAGAAGATAGAAATCTGCTAACACAGCTTTGGCATCTAAATCAGAGTAACTCATAATTTTAAGAAAATCATTAATAAAGACGATATTTAAAATACATAACAGCAGAACATGCATTTACATTCACTTTAAATAATGACTTTTCATTTAGATCAAATAATTATTCTCCTTCATTATTTTTTCCATTCCAAAGGTTTATGCAAAAGTTAAAAAAATATGTGTTAGGCAATTGTAAAGTAGTGGCTCCATTAACAGAAGAAGCAATTCACAAAGAGTTAAATGGTGTCAGTTGTTTCAAATAGAAAACCTAAGTCAATTGCTGTCAGGTGGATTCCAACTCATAGTGACCCTGTCACTGCCACATGGAGTTTTCAAGAAGTGCGTGGTGAATTTGAACTGCTGACCTTCTGGTTAGCAGTGGTAGCACTTAACCACTACACCAGCAGTGTTTCTGCAAAGAGGAAAGTAGGAAATATAATTCAAACAATAATTTGATGCTTTATTTTATAAGAGAAATAAGAGTAAAGTTTTTGGAAGTTGATTGACTCTACATAATTTTAAAGGACTTTGTAAATTCAGTTAAAAACCTGAATATTGAATAAGAATTACTTATACTTAATGTGCCAATATTAACATAAATTTTGGTGAATAGCTAATTACATGTATGTGTCTCTTAACGTTGATAATAAGTTCTATGAAATAGGATGTTGTGTGATTTTGATGTCGTGTGACCACCATATTATACACAGATAGTTCCTGTACAATCAGTGGTTAACTTCAAGTAAATTCTGTTGCACCAAAACCTTATAGGAGACTACTGGACAAAACCGTAGAGCTGGATCTACTGGATACATGAAGCTGATCTTTCGGGGTATGCAGCTGGGCCAGGCAGGGGCTGTGTTGGCACTGGAACAGAATTTTGTACATATCTGGCATATGGAGGCATGTAGGGGTATAAAAAGATGACCAGAGACAGGAAGAGTTGGAAAGGAAGGAGGCTAGGTTCACAAGTGCTGGGAGCAAGGTTGTTGGTGGCAACTCTGGCTGCCACCATCTTGTTGGTAGAGCAGCTTCCTGACTACGCACAGCTGTGGCCGGGCTAGCACTGTCGGTGCCCACAGCTGGAACAGAGGTGCCATGGCAGATACTGACCTCTTCTGCATCACTACTGGGAAGATAAATGAAGACAGCTGAGAGAAGTGGGAAGCTGAGGAAGTGGCACTGAGGAGATTAGGATGTGCTAGAAGCCTGCTTCTTGGTCACTGTAAGGGACTTGGAGGATTTTAAAACCATTAGGAGGAAATACTAAACAAAAGGAGATCTGTTTTTTCCTTAAAAAATACCTTGTGGGACTACAGATGTATAAGCAGGTGGACATAGCAGGAACAGACAGTAACGCATACCTGTTTTGTAGAGATATTTTTTCCAAAGTTATGCATAGTGTGCAGCCAAATGTTCTTAGAATTGGTTATGTGAATGCATAACTCACAGTTGTTTCCAAATGGGCAGTGCTATTTTAGCAACTGAAATAGAATCAACAATTATAAAAAGTTAGAGACCCAAGTACCACTGAACTACATTATTTTTTGGATGAAGCTAATAAAATTTAATAGCAATAATAATCTTTCTGTCATGACAGGCTGCGCTTTGACTTTTTGCTGCGTGATGTCAACTAGATTTTAGAAAAGTTAGAGTACGAAAAGAAGTTTTTTACATCAATTTCTGTATAATGTAATTCTATTACATCTTTTGGAAATGAGTCCTCTGCATTTGGTAGCATATTATTCATACTCAGCTGGAAGTCTTAAAGAATTCAATGACAAATTTACAATGTCAGATTTTCAGATTTTAAAAAATTTTAATTAGTAGAAATAAATGTTTTAAACAAGAGAACATTACGGAGATATATTTAAATGCGTTCCTATGAAAGCAAGGGAAGAAACAAATTGAATTGACTGATGAAAACTCAAATAGATTACAAGATTAAATTCTGAAATTCTGTAACTATCCCTTTGCAATAACATGATTATTTCTTTACAGTTTTGTAATCCAATATACCAGATTTTAATTTACTCTATTAGGTAAAAGCCATACCTGTTTTTTTTTTTTTTTGTCCAAAATGGACTTAAAATCAAATTGTTGTAGATTTTTCTTTTAAGATGTTTAAAAGTGTATTTGACTTGGAAAATAATGTGGGAGTTGTCACTACCTTGAGCACAGAGAATGTGACACAGCTGGAGCTGGGCTCACAAAGACTCACAAGGACACATCACCTGGGCACAAAGGTAAAGAGAATGCTAGGACAATCTTGGAAAATTTCTTTTAGGCAACCTTTCACATAAATCAATGAAAGAGAACATGAAAACCTTTCCACTCTTATCTTTTTCTGTTAGAATTTAGTGAATAGAAAATTCATTGGATCAAAGAAGACCCTCTTGATTGTCATTACTGAAACTTGTACCAACGATTACTAAGAAAGACAATCCAAAATGTAGGATCACATTTTTCAGCCAATCTGTGCAAATGTAAAGCTTTCAATTGTTTTGCCTGTTTGTAATGATAAGTATACATTGATGGTTTCTGAGTGTTCCCTGAACTTCGGTGGACTTGATTGTGGCAGCATGCTTGTCTGTTTTCCACTCTTACCTATTTAGCAATAGTATTTGAACTTGGACAGACACAGCTCTAGCAGCCTGCTTGTGTGTTTTCCCAGCTTTGTTCATTCTGTAATATTTCCTTGGCCTCTGGCAGATGTGGCTGGCAGCGTGATTATGTTTTCACATTCTTGCCTATTCTGTAATATTCTTTGGACTCAAGCAGGCACAGCTCTGACAGCACCTTTTCTCTTATTTTCCCGGTTTGATCTGTTCTGTAATACTTCTTTGGACTTCGACTCATATAGCTCTAGCAGCATGGTTGTCCATTTCCTACTCTTGCCTCTTTGAACATATGGTGAATAAAACTTTATTTTCTTTTATTAAAATTTGTGATGTTTTTAGCCTACAACATTTTCTCTATTTAGAAGAGCTAATAAGGCATGCATTTAAAAGTCTTATTGCTGCTGAACTAAAGCAAGTTCATTCCACCTGTCTCTGACAGCTGAAGTTCCAAGACAGGGAGAAATGTTCAATGTTTTATTTTCAGACAAGCACGCCAACCGGGAGACAGGGAGAATAACTTCTCCAAAAACTGCCCCACTTAGGTTACATTTCTAGTCATCTTTATAGCCAGAATTCAAAGGGGTTGGTGGTGCTGTGTTTGTCACAGGATAATTAAACAGTGTGAATTACCCAAAAGTTTGTCACAGGCTAATCAAACAGAATAAACTACCTAAAGTATGTCACAGGATAATCTAAATAGTATGAATTTCCGAAAAGTGTGTCCCAGGATGATCAAACAGAGTAAACTATCTGATTTTTTTTTTTTTAATCCTCAGTGAAGTCCTAGTCAATTTTATTTCTTCAGACACAGGGAGGGAATGTAGACCTGTTAATCCAGTCTGAGGGTGAGGATTGAGGCCAAGGAAGAAATGCAGCTTGATAACTTGAGGCACCCTTGTTGGGTTCTTGTATTCACCACCCTTAGAGGTACTGTTTTAGTAAAGATGTGTGAGAATACACTTTTAAGATTCCTGGAAGCCCTAATAGAAATGTTCCTCTGAGGTTTTCTGAGGTCTCAGGACAGAGTCTTAAAATCATTTCACCGTAAACCTTAAAGCCTGCTTTATTGGTAGCATACTGGATTTGACGCTTTCCCTAAAAGCATGTGTTACCTTGAAAACCTTTAGCAAAGTAGCACTCGAGATTAAGAAAAAATTGCTTTTTTCTAAAACCAACGCTATGTACAACAGAACAAAGCGCTGGCTGGGCTTGCACAGTCCTCACAAGTGTTCCAACGCTTGAGTCCACTGTTGCAGCCACTGTGTCAGCCCTCCTCTTGCGATTCTTCTTTTTCTCTGACCCTGTATTTTACCAATCATGATCTCCTTCTCAGGGACTGATCCTCCAGATAACATGGCCAAAATATAGGAGACATAATCTCACCATCATTTTTATAAGGAGTAACGAGGTTGTGCTGCTTCTAAAAAAAACTTAGTCATTCTTCTGGCAGTCTACAATGTAGTCAATATTCTTCGCCAACACCATAATCCAAAGGTGTCAGTTATACTCCAGTCTTATTCACTGCTCAGCTTTCACATGAATATAAGGCAATGGAAAACATCATGACTCAGGTGCGTGTACTTCTTTAAGGCAATTTCTCTGCTTTTTAACATTTGAAAGAGATCTTTTGCTGCAGATTTCGCGAACACAACTCAACTTTTGCTGTCTAGACAAAATACTAATTGAAAGTTTTCAGCAAATGGATGCAGCACTGGAAGTGCTCACTTGTCTTTGTCAAGATAGAGGTGATCCGTGTTTCTGGTTCCAAGAAAGGTGGTCCAACTGACAGTGTAAATTGTTGAACATTATCACTGATAATACATACAAGTAAAATTTTGCTGGAGATCATGCAAAAGCAGCTGTAGCAACATATCACTAGGGCTCTGCCAGGAATTCAAGCTGGATTCCGAAGAAGTTATGGAACTAGGGATTTTGGCCTTGATGTCAGATGAATCCTGGCTGAAAGTGTAGAACACCAGAAAGATGTTTATCAGTATTTTTATTGACTACACAGATTCATTCAACTGTATGGATCACAGAAAATTATGGATAATACTATGATTCATGGATATTCCAGAGCAGTTAATTGTCCTCCTGAGGAACCAGGATATGGATCAAGAGGCAGTCCTTCAGACAGAACAAGGGGATACTGAGTGGGTGAAAGTCAGGAAATGTATGCATCAGGATTGTATCCACTCACCTTAATTTTTCGATCTGTATGATGAATGGATAATCTGAGAAGCTAGACTTTGTGAAGAACAGGTCATCAGGCTTGGAAGAGTACTCATTAAAAACCTACGTTGTGCAGATGACACAACCTTGCTTGCCGAAAGTGTAGATTGCTTGAAACACTAATGAAGATTAAAGACCATAACTTTCAATATGGATTATACACCAACATAAAGAAAACAAAAGATTCAGAACCAAACCAAAAAGCAAAATCAAGATAAATGGAACAAAATTGAAGTTGTCAAGGATTCGATTTTACTTGGATCCACAATTTTATTGTAGACGTCTGAAATAAGACAGTTGGAATCTTCTGCATTTAGCCTGGAAATATCTTGAGAGAGAAAAACAGTTCATTATTTACCCTTTGTAAATTCTACATTGCCACAGGTGAGTGTTCCTCAGCTTGCCTCTATAACAAATTATGGTGCCTTGTTCCCCAACCCCAAATAACATTTTCCTCACTTACCTTAATAATTGTCATTAAATGTCTTCTCAAAGTGCTTCTAGCTTTTGTATGACTCCCAGTCTCAATGCAGTACAACTTGTTCTTTATTTTTCTTGCAGACACACATCAATTCTGCATACCAAATATCTTCCAACTGTCAATTACTGCACAAAAATGAACCAAAAATTTAGTGGGCTTTCTCCATAATATGTGGCTCAGGAATTACAAATTACCTCTTCTGAGCAGTTTACCTCAAATGCAAACATCATCAGCTGCTGTGGCTGAGACTGGTGGATCTACTTTAAGACAACTTGACTCACATGGCTTGGTGTTCTTAGACTGTCTATTTCTTCGTATGCTACATTATCCGATAGTTTCTCTCTCTATAGCTCGTATTTCTCAAAGCATGTAATACCATCTCAACTTTTTACACACTGGCTAGGTTTTCATGCAGCAAGTTTTCCAAGAATAAGCATTATGAGAGATCTAAGATGTGGAATTTCTCACTACCTAGCTACCATATTACTTCTGCTAAATTCCAGTGGGCAAACAAGTCATTAATGTTAACCTATATTTGAAGGTAGAGAAACAGACTCTGTCTCTCCATAGAGGAGTATCCTATCCTTATAAGAAGGGAAATAACTGGTTATGGCTATGCAAGGAAACAGTTCTAACAAAATGTTGGATTCATAAAATTTAAAATAAACTTAGGACCTATTTTATAAACAAATATCTCTCCAATTCCCCAAATGGGAGAAAAACAAACAAAAAAATTCTTTTTTTTTTTTTTTTTGGTCATGGTGCAAACAAACACTTTATAATAGTTAATATACAACAACTTTATTTGAATGTAAAGAAAAGAAACAATGTTGCTATCTAGTCAATTTTGACTCATAGGGACCCCATAGGATGGCAGAACTGCCCCATAAAGTTTGCAAAGAGTACTTGATGGATTCAAGATTCAAACTGCTGATCTTTTGATTAGCATCCTTAGCACTTAACCATTATACTACTAGGGTTTTGAATCCTTTACTGAAATGAGAACTACATATTTGCTCAATAAATTTATAATTCAAAAAATAGGGGAAACAATTCCCAAAAAGAATGTGAATAATCAGATTATACAAACACATCCTTTAGAAACTACCTGATTTAAGGGAATTTTTACCATCATTTACCTGTGGTAAAAGACAGAAGTCTACTAAGAAAAAAATCCGTTATCTCTAAAACTTGAATGATGTTCTATAAAGACTCTGGCTACAAGAACAAAGGTCAATTCACTTAAGAAATCTGGATCTCAGGTGGACTGGGTTAAGGATAAAGTTCAGAGACAACTTTTCTTACAAATGCAAAGAGTTAATGACCACTAAATTCTTATTTGCTAAGTATGGTCTTCTCCTGGGAAGAGAAGAGTACCCTGAACAAGTGCTAATGGTTCTCTGCCCCCAAGGCAAAGCTGGCCTTTCCGTGGTCTGCAGTTTCACACACTAAATTCAATTCATTGCCTGAATTTAAGCATCTTCTCAAAAAATGTGGCATTCCTTTACTCACAGAACTTGGTGCCAAGGGACAAGATTTGTTAAAAGGAGGGGGAAAAGAAGTCTATCTTAATATTTTTACCCTCATGTTAGAGAATAATATGACAGGAAAAGATCTGGTTTGTTTCTAAGGGTTTGACATTGAAATCTTGACCCTGAAACCTCCAAAACTCACTTTTCTCAAAAATGACTGCAAGCCACTTCATTAGGATTTTCAGTAAGAAGCAAGGTACTGAAATTATTAATTCTATATGATATTAATAACAGAAATAATAATGGAAGATTTCCAAATAAGCTGCCGTTTTAGGTTTCAATTACACTATCTGCAATGTTGTTAAACTGTTACACGTGGGCTGTCCTCAAAAAGTTCACTGTTCCATTGTGGTTGCTACGTGTTGCTAAGCAATGATTTCCTGCTCTTTCCTCTTAGACTCTATTAGTATTATCATCTTTGCATCATCAACAACACCAGCATCATCTCCATTAGTCAATGAAATCAGGCCATTGTTTTTATTGACAGTAGCAGTACTGCCATTATGGAAGATCTGCTGTGAAGCCTACTCTGTGTTAAATGATTTCCATGTATATGTTGTCTTTATAACAACCCTATAAAACAAGTATAACAGTCAAAAAAAAAAAAGAAAGAAGGAAAGCCACAGAAGGTTAGCTAAAGGCTATATTAAGAATGCTATAACATATGGCTCAAAATGTTTGCTAAGCAGGGAGTAAGTATTTGAATCAAATTTGATGTTCCTGATTTGGGACATCCACTCAAAGTTTAGCTTCATTCTGACAGTTTTTTACTGTTTGATTTCTCATAAAGTGTGGGAAAGCTAAGTATGACACTTATGGAACAAGAACTTAGGGCCTCAGTATAAGCTGTTGGTTGCTCAGTTTTTGTTTAGCAAGATAATTGGCAAGGAACATTTTCAGGCTGTGATTATTTGAGGGAGAAGAGACTTAGGTTTTCATGTCTTGTTTTCGATGATGGTTATAATAAACTTCTGAACCAGTACTAGATCCAGAAGTGCCCCTTTAGACTCCATCTCTCTCCATTGCTGGGTACAAACAATTTGTGCTACACTGTTAACCAAATTGGTTGGCAGTTTAAACCCACTGAGAACAGATAAAAGGCCTGAAGATCTGCCTCCATAAAGATTCCAGCAAAGAAAATCCTACGAAATAGTCTTATTGTGTAACATATAGAGATGGAGTTAATTCCAGAGTAGTGGGTTTAATTTTTGGTATCTTTCCTAGACCTAATTTTAAAAAAATAAATAAATAAACTCACATACCATCTGATTTGCTCAATCCAGAAATCTAGGAAAGTGGCACATTAGACAGGTCTACAACTTTATTTTCTCTGTTACTCCCTATCAGTCAGACGTTGGCAAAATGCCAAAACATAAAAATCAAAACCAAATCTTTTGCCTTCTAGTTCATTCCAACTCCCAGTAACCCTACAGAGTAGTATAGCGCTTGGGAAATAAGGCATTAGAATTGGAAGAAAGAAGTCTCACCCCATATTAATTAATAGTTTGAAACTTTTAAGTACAAATGAAGAGAAAAAGAAAAATATTAAGAAGCTTGAGACAAAAAGTGGTACACTGTTTAGTGATTCCTGCATTCAGTAGTTTTGATACTAGAATTGTAGGCAGTGGTTGGTCACATATAAGTTCACTACTTGATCAGAATTTTTTCTGGGAATCCATCTCCTTCCTAAGGGTAACATCATCTGTAGAATCATGCCAGATTCTCAGTTTCAGATATCCTAACATCATGGAAGTCCATAAAGTAGTATATAATGCCTTCTTAGGGAAACAAGAAACCAAGACCATTTTTGTTTTTGCTATTTTTTTTTTTTTTAGTTTCACCAGACTATTTCTGATTAATAGTATCTGATGATATATAGCAATGATGTTTCAGAATATGTCAAAATAATTTTCAAAAAAACAGATGTCTGGGGTGATGGTCATGAAAGAGTTTTTGCACTATATTCTCTGAAAAGACTACTCATAACAATTGATTTTAACTTTGTGTATGCTCCATTAAACATTTACAGAATGCAGGTTACGTAGTGGTTCAGTGCTATATCTGCTAACCAAAAGGTTGCCAGTTCAAATCTACTAAGTACTCCTTAGAAGCTCTATAGAGCAGTTCTACTCTGACCTATAGGGTCATTGTTGAGTTGGAATCCACTCATCAAGTATTGGTCAACAAAAACAGTCAATTTAAACACGCAAGGTGAGATTCCGAGACGTGTCAGGTTTTCAGCGACCTGCACATCTAGGGAGGGTCTATAAGTTCCAGCTGGGCTGGACCACGAGAGATAAAGAAAAATTTTTGGCCACAGCAATTGAAGTTCTCAGATAGATTTACAAGTTTGAGTTTTAATAAACCACTCATTCTTTCTAACTTTTTTTTTCCTGAAGGACTAGTAGTGATTGAATAGTCAAGCCTCTGTGTGACAAACAAGGCTTATAGAGTTCTGTAATTGCTGTTTAAGTAAAAAGTGATACCTTTCTCTCTAGAGAAACAAAAACAAATTAAACCCACTGTATCCATTTGATTCCAGTTCATGGTAACCCTATAGAACAGAGAACTGCCCCAGAAGTTTCCAAGTCTGTAGATCTTTACAGACACAGAATGCTACCTCTATCTCTGTAGAATGGCTGGTGAGTTCCAATGACTGACTTTTTGGTTAACAACCCAGAACTTTTACCACTGCACTGTCAGGGCTCCTTCACCTTCAGAGAAATATATGAATATTCCTCAGATGGGAAATGCAGTGTCCAAAACTACATTTGCTATAGTCAGGGCATTTACCTTATGGCAGGAGAGTTTCTAGGTAACAACAACAAAAATCAGTTGTCTATAGGGTCACTATGAGTCAGAATTGACTTGATGGCAGTGGGTTTCCGGGTAATGTATATAAAATTTGACAAAAGCCATTACTTAGAAGGCATTTGCAAATATTCAAGTGATGTTGATGTATTCATTTTTACCAGTGTCTCACCTTTACAATTTTGTGAATTTTATGGGGCATGTGCTAAAATACCATCAATCATTTTGAGTGAAATAATCCCACCAATGCTAATTTAAGGTTTTAGTTAATTTGTCTCTACTGCATTAATGAGGCTGAACAGTTCCAGGTGTCTAATTATTGTTGTCACCAGTAAAAGAATGAGGAAGTATGGAAGATTCTACCAATGCATAATACACAATTCATGAAGATTTAGTCAACGGTTATTTTAAGTGTAAGCAAGTATTATAAACACCATTGCAGACAAGGATGGTTACTATTTATTGCTGAGAGTTTCAATACACAAGCAGTACTTAACAATATTAAATATTTATGCACCCAATACTACAGCATTGAAATACACTGAAGAAACACTAACTACATTGGAAACTGAGATAAATCACTCCACAGTAATAGTGGGAGACTTCAACACTCCACTTTCAGTATTGGAAAGATCTAGATAAAACGTTCGGTAAAGACACAGAAGATTTTATTGCCACGATTAACCAATTGGATCTCATTGACATTTACAGAACTTTTACCTGTCAGCAGATAAGTATACCTTCTTCTTCAATGCCCATGGAACATTTTCCAGAATAGACCATGTGTTAGAACATAAGGCAATTCTCAACAAAATCAAAAACATTAAATTATTGCAAAGTGTCTTCTCAGACCATGAAGCCATAAAAGGTGAAATCAATAGCTGAAAAAAAAAAAAAAAAAACATAGCTAGAAATTGAAACTCATGGAAACTGAACAACATCTTGCTCACAGAGCCATGGGTTATAGAATAAATCAAGAATGAAACAAAGAAATTTATGGATTCAAAGGAGAATGAGAACATATCCTACTAGAATCTATGGGATATAGCCAAAGCAGTGCTCAGAGGTCAATTTATCTCCATAGATGCACTCATCTGGAAGGAAGAAAGAACCCAAACCAAAGAATTAACCCTACAGCTTGAGCAAGTAGAAAGAGAGCAACAGAGGAACCCCTTGGCACCAGAAGAAGACAGATCATAAAGACTAGAGAAGAACTAAATGAATTACAGAATAGAGGAACAATGGAAAAAATTAAAAAGACCAAATACTGATTTCTTGAAAAGATCAACAAAATTGGGAAACCACTGGCTAAACTTACTGTAGATAAACTGAATTAGAGATGAGATGGGAGATGTCACAATAGATACAACAGATATCAAAAGTATCCTAACAGAACACTATGAAAGACCATACTCTAACAGATTTGAAACCTAGAAGAAATGGACAAGTTCCTAGATTCATCTCATCTACCAAAATTAGCACAAGGAGAAGTAGAACAACTTAACAAAACAATCACAAACAAAGAGATTGAAAAAGTCATCAACAAACTACCAACTAAAAAAACCCTGGCCCAGATGGCTTCACCACAGAATTCTACTAGCTTTTAGAAAAGAGTTAATTCTAAAGCTATGGAGATAATTTTGCAATGTAGAAAAGGCTGGAAAACCCAAATTCATTCTATGAATCCAACATAACCCTGATACCAAAGCCAGGGAAAGATACAACAAAAAGGGAAGAATTAGAGACCAGTATCACTCATGAATCTAGATGCAAAAATATTGCCAATATAATTCAACAATATATTAAAAAAATCATTATGACCAATTTAGATTCATACCTGGGATGCAAGACTTGTTCAACATCAGAAAAAAAAATTAACGTGATCAACCACATAAATGATACAAAAGATAAGAATCACCTTATTTTGTCAATTGATGAAGAAAAGGCATTTGACAAAGTCCAACACCTATTTATGCTGAAAACTTCCAATAAAATAGAAACTGAAGTCACATTCCTCAATGTAACAACGGCCATCTACATAAAGGCAACCACCTGCATCATCCTGAATGAAAAGAGACTTGAAAGAACTCCCCTTGAGAATGGGATCTAGACAAGGATGCCCACTCTCATCTCTTCTATTCAACATTATACTAGAAGTTCTGGCCAGAGCAATTAGACAAGCTGAAGAAGTAAAGGGCATCGACATCAGCAAAGAGGTAAAAATCTCCCTTTTTGCAGAAGATATGATTGTATACCCACAGAATCCTAAAGAATCCATAAGAAAACTACTTCAAGTAATAGAAGAGTTCAGTAAAGTATCACAATATAAGAGAAACATAAGTAAATCAGTAGGATTCCTTTACACCAATGAAGAAATTGATAAGGAAGACATCACCAATCAATACCATTTACTATGGTCCTCAAGAAGATAAAAGACCCAGGAATAAATCTAACTAGAGAAATGAGATGTATACATGAGAACTACAAGACCTTACTGCAAGAAATTAAGAGAAACTTACATAAATGGAGAAACATACCCTACTCATGGATAAGAAGACTAAACATTGTGAAAATGTTTATTTTACCCAAAGCAATCTCCATATATAATGCAATCTCAATACAAATTCCACTGACATTTTATAAGGAGATAGAGAACAAATCACCTACTCTATTTGAAAAGGGAAGAAATTCTGGATAAGCAAAGCACTAATGAAGAAGAAGAACACACTGGGAGGCCTCTCGCTATCTGACTTTAGAACCTATTACACTGCCACAGCAGTCAAAAAAAAAAAAAAAAAAACTGGTATGGGTACGAAAGGAGACAGATAGATCAACAGAACAGAGTTGAGATCCCAGAGATGTGACCTTCCTCCTATGAACAGTAGATTTTCAACAGAGGCCCTAAGATTTTAAACTCTGGTAAAAATAATTTCTAACAAATTGTGTTAGAAAAATTGGATAGCCATCTGCAAAAAGTTGAAACAATACCTATATCTCACACATCACAAAAAAAAGAAACAACTCAAATTAGACCAAAGACTTAAATATCAAACCTAAAATGATAAAGATCATGCAAGAAAAAACAAGATCAACAATGGAAGTTTTAATACACAACTTAGACAGACTTCCAATTCTCACAAACAAAACACGATCAACAGAAGAGAAAATAGATAAATGGGAACTACTAAGAATCAAACAATTTTGCTTATCCAAAGACTGTCAAAAGAGTTAAAAGACCATCCACAGAATAGGAAAAAATATTTGGCAGCTATGTGTCAGAACAATGTCTGATCTTCATAACCTACAAGGTACTGCAAAACGTCAACAAGAAAAGTGTAAATAACCCAATTAAGCATTGGGCAAAGGAGATGGACAGACATTACATGAAAGAGGATATCAAGGGAGCTGAAAGACACATGAGGAAATGCTCACGATCATTACCTATTACAGAAATCCAAATCAAAACTACAATGAGATACCATCTCACCCCAACAAGTTTGGCCATGATCCAAATAACATGAAACAACAAAGGCTGGTGAGGTTGTGGAGAAATTGAAACTCTCCTACACTGCTAGTGGAATTGCAAAATGGTACAACAACTTTGGAAAGCAATCTGACAGTTCCTTAAAGAGCTGGAAATAGATATACCGTTTGATCCAGTAATCCCACCACTCAGAATTTTTCTACAGAATCAAGGGCAGTCAAACTAACAGATATATGCACACAAATGTTTAGTGTAGTACAGTCCACAACTGAAAAACAGGAATCAACCCAGATGCCCAACAACAGATGAATGAATAAAAAAACTATGATATATATTCTCAATGGAACACTATGCAATGATAAAGAATAATGATCCAGGAAGCATCTCATAACCTGGTTTCAACTGGAAGACATTATGTTGAGGGAAATCAATCAGTGGCACTATAAGGACTTAAAGACAGACTCATGTACAGAAGGAAAGACTCTGATGGCTGCAAGGAAGAGGAGGGAAAAAGGGAGAGGGTTGGTTATAGATTAGATATTTGACAGAAAATTGGTTTGGTGAAATCAGTGACAGCACACATTAGAAAGTAGATCAATTTAACTGGACTTCAACATAACCTGAAAACTCTTCCTATTTTATCTCAATATTGCAAGGATAGAGTAGCAGAGGGAAGGGTGAGAGGACCATGTTCTCAGGGAATATTATGGCCGCTTGGCATAACTAGACTATTGCTAAGAGAGTCTTCTGCACCCCATACTGATGAGTGGCATCAGGGGTCTTAAAAGCTAGCAAGCTGCCATCTGAGATGCACCAAATGGTCCCATCTCAGCTGCAACTGATGATCACCAAGGACAACAATGATATTAGGGAAAAAGAGCCTGAAAGACAAAAGGAGCCATGTTAATGGGTGACTATACCAACATGTGACCAGAATAATCAAGTGGTGCCCAGCCACCACCAATGACTGCCGTGATGGGGCTCACAATGTCGAGCTCCAGTTGCAAAATGAGAAAAAGAGATATGTACCCTAAGAACTCCACTAAAAGACCACAATTAATGGTCTGAAGGCCTGGGAATTCCCCTGGAAGCACGGCCCCTAGACCTTATGCTGACCCTGATCATAAATCATTACTGACGTCAATTCTTTAAACAGGAATGACTGGACTCAGGAACACAGAGTGACCATATTGTATGTGCACTTTATGGTTCTATGCATCTATAGGATGTTGTCCTACTGGCTTCTTAGTACAAGAGAGAGGAGAGGGTGGAGAGGAGGGGAACAGAGATTGTTAGGAGGATACAACATACAGAATGGAAAGGAGGAGTGTGCTGTCACCAGGCAAGGAGAGCAGAAGGAGCAGCAGATAGGTGGGCATGCAAATTTAACTGGAATTGTACACTTTCACTCAACCACAATTAAAAATAGGAGTTGAGTGCAGTTATTAAAATATACTTTTATAATATAATTTTACTTCTTCCTATTAAATTTAGGAAGATTTAATTTATCTCAAAAAATCTGTTAGTCTATCCTTCACCTTAAGTTTAGTAAGATATGAGTACAGTACTTAAAACATTTTTGAAATTGGAGAAATGATAAACCTAATTATTCACATTATCTATTCTTTTAAAAGGTGAAGGAGAAAATATTAGTGTCACCTGGTGTTAATGGATTGAATTGTGTCCCCTAAAACCGTGTGCTGGAATATGACTGCAGGGCCTGTGGATGTAATTCCATTTAGGAAGACAGTTTGCCTCGTTATGTTAACGTAGCCATGCTAGTGCATTGTGTACCACTTGGGAGTGCTATGAAGATTAGTATAGACACGGACAAACAAGCATGAGTAGGGGAAAGATAGATATGAAAGCACCAAGGACCTGAAAACTGCGAGGAAGACAACTGAAGAAGCTGACGTAAGGATTTCACACAGCTTGCAGAATGGTAAGAAGGAGATTGCCTTCCCTGAAACTCTGTGCCCTGCATTTGGACCTGTAACCTACAGAACTGTAAAAAAATATGTTTCTGTTTTTTAAAGCCACCTTCTGTTACAGTAGCACAAAGAAATTAAGATTGCTGGTCCCCATTCCAAGAAATCCAGAGGCAGTTTTAGAGATAAAGAATGTACTAACACTTATACTCTTCTGCATCTGTGCTTAAATTTGGGAAAGAAATATTCAACAGAAATTGACTAGAAGACAGTATGTAGTTATTGGTAAACCACAGCAATAGGGCAGGGAACGATGATTATTAAGGATATAATTTTTCAAAAAGTAATATGTTTATATTATTTTGGCAGAGAGTAACTTGTTTAATATACAGAAAGGAGCAGAAACTACTTTTTTTTCTTTTTATTGTAATTGAGTGAAAGTAGTATACAATCCAAGTAAAATTTGAATGCCTGTCTATCCTCAGTTCCCTCTGGTCTCCTCACTCGGTGACAGCACACTCTTCTTTTCCGTTCTGTTCATGTCATACCCTGCTAACAATCTTCTGTCTCCTCCTTTCCACCTTCTCCTCTCTCCTCTAGTAAGAGGTCAGTAGGACGGCAACCGGGGATACACAGAACCATAAAGTGGACACACCATATGGCCACTTTGTGTCCCCGAGTTCAATCCATTCCTGTCCAAAGAGTTAACCTAAGTAATAAATAATGATCAGGGGCAGCAGCAGGTGTAGGGGCCATGCTTCCAGGGGAAGTCCCTGGCCATTGGACCATCAACTGTGGTCTTTATTGGAGTTCTTGAGGTGCATTCTCGTTTTTTGTATGCTGCCACTGGGACCTGACATTATGTGCTTCATTATGGCTGTCATTGGTGGTGTCCAGACACCATCTGGTTCTTCTGATCATATGTTGATACAGTCATCCAGGGGTCCTTCTGTCCTCTGGGCTCTTTTTCTCTTATGTCTCTGTTGTCCTTGGTGATCATCTGATCCAGCTAAGATGGGATCATTTGGTGTAGCTCAGATGGCAGCTCGCTAGCTTTTAAAAGACCCCAAATGCCACTTGCCAATGGGGTGCAAAAGGCTCTCTTAGCAATAGGCTGGTTATGCCAATTGGCCTTGATGTCCCCTGAGACCACGGACCCCAGACACCTGCCCCTGCTACTCTATCTTTGTGATATTAGGCTGGGAATAGAAGAGTTTTCACTTCATGTTGAAGTCTAGTTAAGATGATCTTCTGTCTGGTGTGTGCTGTCACTGATTTCACCCAACAAAATTTCTATCAGCTATCGATTTAATCTATACGCATTGTTGTCCCCCCTCTTTTGTAGCCATCAAAGAGTCTTCTTCTGTACATGAGTCTGTTTTTAAGTCCTTATAGTAAAGGTCTCATACAATATTTGTCCTTGTATTGCTGACTGATTTCACTCAACATAATATCTTCCTTTTGAAACTGGATTATGAGATGCTTCCTGAAATCATTGTTGTTCTTTATCATTACATAGTGTTACACTGAGTATACATACCACAGTTTGCTTATCCATTCATCTGTTGTTGGGCATCTGGATTGATTCCACCTTTTCTCAAATGTGGACTGTGCTGCAATAAACATTCATGTGCATTTATCTGTTCATGTGACTGCCCTTGATTCTGTAGGATATATTCCAAGCATTGGAATTACTGGATCAAATGGTATTTCTATTTCCAGCTCTAAGAAAATGCCAGATTGCTTTCCAAAGAGGTTGTGCCATTTTTCAATCCCACCAGCAGTGTAGGAGAGTTCCGATTTCTCCACAACCTCTCCAGCATTTGTTGTTTTGTGTTTTTTGGATCGTGGACAACCTTGTTGGGGTGAGGTGGTATCTCACTGTAATTTTGACTTGGATTTCTTTAAAGCTAAGGATCGTAAGCATTTCCTCACATGTCTTTTGGCACCCTGTATGTCTTCTTTAGTGTAGTGTCTGCCCACCTCTTTTGTCCATCACTTAAATGGATTATTTACTTTTTTCTTGTTCATATTTTGCAGTACCTTGTAGATTATGGAGATCAGATGTTGATCTGACATATAGTTGCCAAATAATTTTTCCCATTCTGTAGGTGGTCTTTCAATTATTTTGATAAAGTCTTTGGATAAGCAAATGTGTTTGATTCTTAGTAGTTCCCATATACTTATTTTCTCTTCTATTGATTGAGCTTTGTTGAAACTCTACTCTTTATATTATCTAGTAATATTTTACAGTAAAAGATTTATGAATGTTTTCCTTATGAGTTTAAATCAACTGAGGCAAACTTTTAACATACTCATTCTTTATTTATATTATTTGTAACCTTCACAAACTATAATTCTAACTTTAACATAAATGGCTTCAGCAACATATTAAACGAAACAATACATATTTACATTAAATTTTGGACCACAGTAAACTGTAATGACTTTTTAAACAATTGACCAATCATATACATTATCTTGCACATACACGTATTTCTCTGTAATTATTATACAGAGCACAGACTCAAATGTTTTTTATTAATTGTCATCTCTGTCAAAAGGAAACATCTCTTGTTTTCTTTGGACACACAGATGTGGGAAATAAGATAGAAAATCAGAAACTTCCTAATTCTTTCTATGAGCATTTTTTTAGTATTAACTTTACAAATATTAGAGTAGCAAGAAAGATAAATATATATGTGTGTATAAATGTACATATGTGTATATATATATATATACACATATATATGTGTATATATATATATGCTGTTGCTCTTGTGTGCTGTTTACTTGATTCTGACTCATGGCAACCCCATATGGCAAAGTAGAATCACCCCAAAGTAGTTCCCAAGCTATAATCTTTACAGAAGCAGAATATCAGGTTTTGTGTCCTAAGAAGCACCAAGTATGGAACCATTCTGCCAACATTGCTCCTTCAAAATACATACATCATCAAAAGACATTTACAGATTTTTCAATGGACAACAATAAGGATAAATTGAAACCTAATTTAGTAACTAAAGTTAATAAAATTTTCTTATTTTGAAAATATACACATATCCAAAAACAGATTACTTCAATTTATTGTTAGTTTAATGTCTTAAAATTGATTACAAATGTGAAAGTTATATTTTAAATCAATACATTGACAAAGCCAAGTGCCATCAAGTCGGATCTGACTCATAGTAAGTCCTTACAAATGGTAACATTTTAAGAACGTATTAATGAGATAAAATAAATAAATAAAACAGCCACTACTACTACTGCATTTTTGTTTTTATTTATGAAATCTTAAACTTCTTTGAAAATAATGACAATTTATTTGAGTTTTAAAAACAATATAGGGAATTTATTAAGTTTGAGTCTTATGATAATTTTTTTCCTGGTCTTTCTAGAATATTGAGTTGATATTAATTTCAAGATGACATTAATTTTAAGAGGGCATTAATTTATGAGAGTCTGGAAATAAATTTATATTTCTATTGTCAACTGATTTTTGACAAGGATGCTAAATTCACTCAATGGTGAAGGAATAGTCTTTTCAACATACAGTGCTGGGAAAATTGAATTTTTCCACATAGAAGAATGAATTAAGGTTATGCCTTATACCATACATGAAAACAATTCAGAACGGATCAAGGATGTAATATAAAACTAAACCATAAAAATATTAGAAAAGCCATATTTATTTGGTAAATTATCTGCTATGACAACAAGGGCATGAGTAGCAAAAGGCAAAAACAGAAAAATAGGATCTCAAAAAAATTAAATACTGTTGTTCATTACAAGTCTGTATAGATTGGGAGAAAACTGGGGGGAAATATGTATGTAATAAGTGTATTTGGAAGTATATATATATAGTAAGTATATTTTGGAAGTATATATGTAATAAATACTTTTGGAATTGACTCATCAATGATGCATTTGTTTTTTTGGGAGAGTTATTTATAGCTATATTGATATAGACATGACCCCTACTGGATACATGATTATATTTATACATCTCTCTCTATATACATATAGCCAGCCAAGCCAATAACTATATATATATATATATATATTTAACTTCTACAACTTAACAACAAAAATGCAAGCAACCAAATCAAAAACTGAGCCATGGACTTGAATAGGCATTTCACCAAAGAGGCTATTTCAATGACCAAGAAGCAATAAAAATATTTTCAATATCTTTAGCCATTTTGAAAACCCAAGTCCAAACCCATTGCCCTCTAGCTGATTCTGATTCAAAGTGATCTGTAGGACAGAGCAGAACTTCCCCATGGGGTTCCAAGGAACAGCTGGTGGATTCAAACTGCCCATCTTTTGGTTAGCAGCCCAGTGCTTAACCACTGTGCCACCAGGACTCCTCCAGTAGCCCAAATGGCAATAATTACTCCCCAATTTCCCTCCGCTGCTAGCATTTTTGATCTTGGAGACAAAACACTGTACCTCCTCCTGTGAAGCCTAATGGTTTGACTAAGTAAGCAGTAGGGTTAAAGAAACACAATTACAGGTTACTAATTCCAAACCAGCACTTGTGTGTTTGAATACCATCCTTTCAGGTAGTCATACTGGAAAAGTTGCATTGCACTCTGTGCAGGGAGATATACAACTTCTAGAATATAAAAGGATCTCTTGTGGTGCAGTGTTTAAGAGCTTGGCTGCTAACCAAAAGGTCACCAGTTTGAACCCACCAGCCTTCCTGGAAACCCTGTGGAGGACTTCTACTCCATCTATAGGGTTTCTATAAGTCAGAGTGGACTCTATGGCAATGGGTTTGGAATAGAAAACTATGCCGGGGAAGATCCTCTGGGTCCTTCACTGAAGGTGCAAAGAGAGGAGGCATCGCACCCAGACAACTTTTGAGCCAGGAAAGACTACTAGTGATGGAACTTTTCTTGCTGTGCACTGTTGCTTGTAAGTAATTAAAACTGCTTGTACTATTGTCCACCCAGTTTCACCTGTGTATGATTTAAACAGACATAACAACTATGGAGAGGTTGGAAGATAAAACTCATATCCCACTACTCTGGTGAATGCTTGAGATCTGGAGACAGAATTTAAGGCAAATTATGTGCAAGACATCACTTAATGCATTCTGAGACAGCTAAGATTAAACAATAAATAAGTAGCAAATGTTAATGTGGATGTGAAGAAATTGAAGGTAGCAATGCAAAATGGTACAGCTGCTGTGGGAAACAATTTGAGGTTTTTCAAAAAGTTAAACACAGAGATACAGGACTGAGAAACTTTACGTATTTACACAAGAGATCAGAAAACAATGACACCAGACACATACACACCAATGTTCACTGTGACACTATTTCCAATAGCCAATATGTGGAAACAACTCAATGTCTTTCAACAGATGAGTGCATCTACAACATGTGCAACATGTGTACAATGGAATACTCCTAGTGAGAAAGAGCAGTGAAATCCTGACACTTGCTAAAACTCGGATGAACCTAGAAAACATGTTGGGTGAAATAAGACCAGCTCAAAGTATTAACTCTGCAGGACTTCACTTACATGAAATAACAAGAATAGCAAATGAACAGAGACCAAAGTTTATCAGTGTTTATAAAAGACAGGACGGAAGGGGAGAGAAACAGTCATGGCTTAAAAAGCACTTAGATTCTGATTATGGAGATACCCAAACCTATTGCTCTTAAGTTGATTCCAACTCATAGCAACCACATAGGAGAGTGTAGAAGTGCCCCATAGGGTTTCCAACAATAAAAAGATGACATTAATTGAAGAAGTAGAAGGAGCTGTACAATAATATCTAAATCAATATAATTACATCACTGCATTTTATCCAGCAATTTACATATTTGTCAGAAATACTGCACTAACACTTTATTAATATATTTCATAGGTATACAAGAACTAGTTAAAGACTCAGCCATATTTAAAAATGCATCTTGTTTAGAATCAGTTTTTTTATTCAGTAATTAGTGTATAAAACTATTACTTATTCACAGCCTCAGCTGCAATTTTTAAAATACCACATTGTTCTCAAATGAGCAATCTTACTTATTCCAAAGCTTTCTCAAAAATGGTCATCTTAAATCTAAATTCTCTAATAAAATCTCTCCAAGTACTCAAATAATTGAGAATATGGACATCTATACAAACAAGATAAAAGCTTGATTGAAAGATTTTTGTTGCTAATTTTGTTTGTTTGTTTACTTTTCTGGCAATTTGTACTGGAGTTCATACAATGTTGAAGCTAGGCTATTCCTGGTGGCCAATTTTAAAAAAAGAAGAAACACAAAATAAAGTCATTCACTAAATTTAAGTAAACACTGTGATGACTTTTGTACCCATTCTATTCCTTTATTCCTTAACGCACTACCGTAGATATTATTCCGATTCGGAGAGACCCTGCAAGTGTGACTTCCACAAGTGTGCCGTTCACATTACATACTTGATTAGTAAGCTGTTGAGTGTCCTTGGTAGACCAAAGCACATTATTTGCATAGCTATGGCTATTAACCTAAAGGCTAGCAGTTCAAATTCACTAGGCATTCCTTTGAAATTCTATGAGGCAACTCTGTGTTGTTGGATCATATGGATTAGAATTGGCTCAACGGTAGCAGGTTTGGCTTTTTTACGTGTGTGTGTGTGTGTGTGTATATATATACATATATATATATATTTCTTTTTATGAGATCTACAAGATTGGGAATTGTCTTAAGTAAATCTCTTCTGAGATGCAAAGGAGAAGAAAGCAGAGAGACAGGAGGGCTTCACACACGCTACCCAGAAAGTAGTATGAGGAGCACAGTACACCCTTTAGACTTGAGATGCTCACAAACCAGGGGAAAATTGATGAAAAGGATCTTTCTTGCCCTATATTGTGTGTTGTACTCTTCTCTGAATTTCAGGCTTGTCTGTTTTCTGATTAGTGATTTCCCTTCCCTACCCCCCGCTGCCTTTATAACCATCCAAAGAATACTGTTCTTTACGTAACCCTTGTCTTAAGTTTTTATAACAGTGGTGTCATACAATACTTGTCTCTTAGCAACTGACTTCCTTCAGTCAGCATGATGCATTCCAGATTCATCCGTACTGTGAGATGTTTCACAGATTGATCGTTTCTTACCATTTCAGAGTATTCTACTATGTTTACGTTCCATTATTTGTTTCCCATTCACCTCTTGAAGGGCATCTAGGTTGTTTCCATCTTTTTGCCTTTGTGAATAGTACTGCAATGAGCAAGTGTATACATACAAGGGCTGCTAATTAAGTTCACAAACTCACCCTGGAAAAAGGTGCTACATACTTCATTGCTGAATAGCAGCAGTCATCTTCAGTGTACCCCCCTTGGGAAGCTACTTGCCAACACTGGCTCATAAGCCACCCCTCAAAGCCATTTTGGAACTCTTCTTCTGGACTTGATGGCTCTTATTTCTCTAGGGTATATTCTTAGGAACGGGATTGCCTGGTCTTACGGTATTTCTATTTCTAGCTTTTTAACAAAGCATTGTATCATCTTCCAAAGTGGTTACACCAGCAGACGATAAGAGTTGCAGTCTCACCACAGCCTCTCCAGTATTTGTCATTTTGTGATTGGGACTCACGCCAGTATTGTGGGGATGAGATGGTATGTCAATATAGTTCTGATTTGCATTTCTCTAATGGCTAATGATTGAAAACATTTCTTCATGTGTCTGTCAACTATGACAGAAAAGTAACTGGGACTGGGGACTAGTCTCAGCAAATATTTAAGTCAACTGGCATAACATAGTTTATAAAGAATATGTTCTACATCTCACGTTGTTGAATAGTGTCTGGGAGCTTAAAAGCTTGTGAGGAGTCAGCGAAGATACATTTATTTGCCCAATCCCATCTGGAGCAAAGGACAGTGAAGAAAACCAAAGACACAAGGAAAATATGAACCCAAGGATTAGTGAATCCCATGAGCCAGAGCCTTTACAAGACTGAGACCAGAAAAACTAGATAGTGCCCAACTACCACCAATGAATGCTCTGACAGGATCACAACAGAAAGTAACAGAGCAGGAGAAAAATACAGAATGTAATTCAAATTCATGAAAAAAGACCAGACTTACTGGTCTGACAGTGAACAGAGGAATCTCCAAAACTATAGCTCCCAGCCATTCTAGTAACCCAGAGCAGAAACTCTTCCCTTGGCCTAGTTTTTGAAAAATATTAGATGGGCTTTTAAAACAAGAAAAAATTACACATTTTAGGAAAGTGCTTCTTAGTTCAATCAACATATGACACCATGTGGACAACTTTTGTCAAAAAGCAAGATGAAAGGTAGGAAAAGACAGGAGCTGTGCAAGCAGATACAAGGAACTTGGAGAGAAAAGGGGAGCATAACTTCACATTGTCGGGGTGACAACCAAAGTCACAAAATAATATGTGTATACATTTTTGAATGAGAAATTAACTTGAACTGTATGCTTTTATCTAAAGCACAATTTTAAAAAGTAAAGTAAAATGTATTGTAGACAACATATAGCTAGATCAATTTTTGTCTATGCTGCCAATTTGTGTCTTTTGATTAAGTTGTTTGCTCCTTTATGATTTACAGTAATTATTAACAGTGACTTTTTGCTATTCTTTTTTTTTTGTGTGTTTTATACCTTTTTACTCCTCATTTCCTCAAATTCTTCCTGTTTCTGCATGTTTGATTTTTTGTGGTGAATCATTTTGACTTTCTCCTCATTTCCTTCACTGACAAATTGTAAAAGAAATCTCCTTAGTGATTATCATGAGAGTTACCTTTACTATCCTAAATTTATAACAACGTGGTTTACATTGATAGCAATTCGACTTGAATAACATGCAAAAGTTATGATTATTTACCATTCACCCTTTCCCTTTGTTTTGTTAATATCACAAATAATCTTTGTACATTGGGTACACAATGTCATATATTTATCATCACTATTTATACTCTTGTCTTCTATGTCATGTAAAACTGAAAAAATACAGTTTTCAGCCAGTAAGTCTCTAAATATTATTTCTGCTTCTTCTCCTTCTTCTCTTTTTCTGAGACTTTGTTCTGCTTATTGGTGTTTCTGAGACTCTATTATGTTTATGCTTTGCTCATTTTTATTTACTATTTTTTTTTAACTTTCCTTCTTCCCTTCTCTTAGCCTATGGAAACTCTGGTGGCATAGTGGTTAAGTGCTACCGTAGCTAACCCAAAAGTCCACAGCTGGAAACTGTCCAGTGGTAGTTGTATGGAGCAGTTCTACGAAACAGCTCTACCGTTTACTATAGTGTTGCTATGAGTCAGAATTGACTTGATGGCAGAGTTTTTCTGTTTTTTTTTCAATTGTTATTAAGTTTTCTGATTTTTTTTCTGCCAGCTCAGGTTTGCTACTAGAATGAGTCTAGTGAATTTTTATCAGATTAACATAAAAACTTTATAAAGAATTATCCATATACTAGGCTATAAAACAAGTCTCAAATTTCCAAAGACAATACACAGAGAAATATAATTTTGATCAAAACTGAATACACATAGGTGCAGTTTGGGTTCATGTGTATAATTCAAATGAAATGTGTAACAGTGATATCTGGGAATTCCCTGTATCACTGAAAGTTAAGGAATGCTTTTTAAATTAATTCTTTTTGAGTTAAAAATATGAATGCCTGAGAATCAACAACTTAAAAATCCATTTTTACAAAAGTATAAAAATATCAGACAGTTGGAACCAAGGAAAATAGCAGAAAGTTAATGAGAAGAGTCGGAATTACACAAAGCAAACAGAAAATGATCAAATATTTTTTTCTGTTTTTCCCAGGAAGTGATACCCTTTTACATTCTGCTTTCATGTGGTCTCTACTCAGGCTGACTTGTACCACATTCCAAAAATATAAATGAATTTTGTCTAGGATGGGATTAACTATGTAAATCATTTTGGAAGGATTGGCATCTTCTTAATAGTGAATATTCTGATTCTAAAGGCAATACAGCTTTTCATTTATGTATATTTATTCTAATATATTGAAAGCAATTTTACGCATTTCTCCATAAGTGTTTTGCATATTTTGTATATTTACCACCAGAAAAATTATCTTTTTGTGATTTAAGGTATGTCTAAACTTACTTTAAATTTTAATTCCACTCTTTGTTCTAGTATATAGTGAAATAATTAGTTTTATATTTTTATTCCAGAGTCTTTAACTCTACGTTAATTTTTTATAACATAATTTTACCATTTTTCTATATACACGAACATATTCCATTGAAATGGCAGTGGTCTGTCTCTTCATTCCTATCATGCGTTTTACCTATTTATTTACCGCAATGCCATGGAGCCTTGGGTATTCCACCCTGGCTCCTCCACTGAAGGACTGAATACCAAAAAACAAACCAAACCTACTACCATGACACTGATTCTGACTCATAGAGACCCTGTACATCATAGTAGAACTACTTCATAAAGTTTCCAAGGAGCACCTGGTAGGTTTGAACTGCTGACTTTTTGATTAGCAGTCACAACACTTAACCACTGTATCACCAAGGTTTCCAGATAGGGATAAAATACTGGCTTACCTGTGTGGGTTCTAGCTATAATCACAAGGCTTCTTACAATAAGGAGACAAGAGCTCAAATCAGGAAGAAAGCAATGTGACAAACAAAACAGAGGAAGAAATAAGTTTCATAAGTTTGACAAGTTTTAATTAATTTTAAAAATAGAAAACTTAAAAAGCTAAAGAGGAGGACTAGGCATAGTCCTAACAAACAAAAATAAAAACAGGAAACACTTCTGTGCTACTGTTTTCCCATACCAAAAGCTTTTTCAATAATAGTTGGAAAATGTATAAAGCTGGTTAAATACTGCTGCATCTCAGAGATAATGTTTCTTTGTGCTAATGTAGGTGTATTCATTTAACAGTAGTGAGAGAGGAGGAGGAAGAGAAAGATAAATGAAAAAGAAAATAGAATGATCTCCACTGGGATGTAAAAAGTAAACTTTCCAAAGATTTGCCAGTAGGAGGTGATTGGCACCTGGGGTCTTAAAAGCTAGCAAGCTGCCATCTGAGGTACACCAAATGGTCCTAACTCAGCCAGAACAAATGATCACCAAGGACAACAAAGACATCAGGGAAAAAGAGCCTGGAAGATGGAAGGCCTCATGTGAATGGGTGACTTGTATCAACATGAGACCAGAAGAACCAGATAGTGCCCAGCCACCACAAAAGATAGCTGTGATGGGGCACACGATGCCGAGTTCCAGTAACAACACATTAAAAAGAGGGCTATGTCTCAAGAACTCCACTGAAGGATGGCAGCTGATGATCCAAAGGCCTAGCGGGGAGGTCCCTTTGGAGGTCCCTTTGGCCCCTAGACCTACTGCTGCCCCTGACCAGAAATTATTGCTTAAGTCAGCTCTTTGGACAGGAATGGATTGGACTCAGGGACACAGTGTGACCTTGTGGTATGTGCAATTTATGGTTCTATGTGTCTATCCTACTGGCCTCTTACCAGGATGCTATCCTACTGGCCTCTTGCCAGAGGGGAGAGGAGAGGGTGGAGAGGAGGGGACAGGAGATTGTTGAGAATATATGGTATGTATAGAATGGGAAGGAGTGTGCTGTCACCAGACAAGAAGAGCAGGAGGAGCTACAGATAGACGGGCTTGCAAATATAACTTGTATACTTTCACTCAGTAGCAATGAAGAAAGAAAGAAGAAAAGAAAGAAGGAAAGAGAGAGAAAGAGAGCTAGAAAGGAAGAAATGGAGGGAGGGGGGAGAGACAGAGAGAAAGAAAGAACAGCAAAGATTTGTCCATAGGAAGCAGACAATGGGTTTGAAAAGAAGGCTGGATAATTTCCTAACCACAAAGGCAATCCTGAATAATGAAGAGATGGAAATAAATTAAATAAATCCACAATTTCTTTCCAAATAATACCGTGTTTGCAAAATAGCTTGCTAACAGACATCAGTTTCAACATATTTAGAAAGACTGCATTCTATGTAATATGGCTGGAACATTAATTATGTTATAATTTTAAAATTAATTTCATTGATATATATGTAAGTATGCTAACAATTTATAAATTTCAAGTTCAAATAGTTTAATCCATTCATGCCTAAAATTCTTATTAAAAAAATCTAAGGTATAAACATTCTTTTATTGTTTCTTTTTTTTAGCAATCTTTTTTTTTTTTATTTAATATGACTCAGTGAAAATGTACATTCCTGTGTAAATTTACATGCCCACCTATATACAGCTCCCACTGCTCTCCCTGTATGGTGACAGCACTCTATTCCTCTCTGCTTCGTACATGTCTCATCCTCCAATTTTCTTATATATTGTGATCGAGTGAAAGTGTATAATCCGGTTTAAATTCGAATGCCCGCCTATGTGCAGCTCCTACTGCTCTCCTTGCTTGCTAACAGCATACTCCTCTTTTCTCTTCTATAGAAGTCGTAACCTCTTAACAATCCCCTGTTCCCTCTTCTCCACCCTCTCCAGTCCCCTCTAGTAAGAGGACAGATGAGCGACATCCTGCAGATACATAGAACCGTAAAGTGCACACACAATACGGTCACTCTGTGTCCCCAAGTTCAATCGATTCCTCTCTGAAGAGTTGACCTCAGTGATTATTTCCTATTGGGGCAGCTTCAGGTCTAGGGGCCATGGTCCCACGGGAACCCCCAGGCTTTTGGACCATCAATTGTTGTCTTTCAGTGGAGTTTTCAGGGTGCACCATTCTTATTCTCATACTGCCACTGGGACTCAATTTTGTGAGCCCCATCACGGCTGTCACGGGAGGTGGCTGGTCACCATCTGGTTCTTCTGGTCGTATGTTGATGTAGTCACCCATTCACATGGGTCTTTCTGTCATCAGGGTTCTCTTTCCCCTATGCTGTTTTTTGTCCTTGGTGATCATCTGTTCTGGATGAGTTGGAACCAACTGGTGTAGCTCAGATGACAGCTTGCTAACTTTTAAGACCCCAGACACCATTCACCAATATTGGGTGGAGAGGACTATCTCAGCAATAGGCTAATTATACCAGTTGACCTCGATGTCCTCGGACAGCATGGTTCCCAGACACCTGCCCCTGCTTCTCTGTCTTTACCTATTGAACTAAGATTGAAAGAGTTTTGAGGTTACATTGAAGTCCAGTTAAATTGATCTTCTTTCTAATGTGTGCTGTCACTGATTTCACCCAACTGAATTTTTATCAAATATCTAATCTATAACCAGCCTTCTCTCTCCCTCCCTCCCTTCCCTTGCAGCCCTAGAAGAGTCTTCGACTCTATACAAGTCAGTTTTCAAGTCCCTGAAGTAGAGGTCTCATACCATATTAATCTTTGTGCCACTGCTAATTTCACTCAACACGAAGGCTAGAAAGTTCTGTATGTTTTGATGAGGTCCAGTCAGTTAATTGTCTCAATAAGGTCTTCTGTGTCCTTATTGAGCTTTTTTTTGTTCAGTGTAATTGTTTTATCTGAGACTAGTATTGCCACACATGCTGTTCTTTGTATATTGTTAGCTTTGTATGTTTTATATATTATTCCATCTTTCGATTTTCAGTTCGTTCGTATCTGTAAGTCTAAGGTGAGTTTCTTGTAAGCAGCATATAAATGGGTCATGTATTTTGATCCGAGATGTCACTCGCTGTCTCCTTATTGGAGCATTCAGTCCATTTACCTTCAATGTAATTGTTGATAGATATGTGTTTAGTATTCTCATTTGCTGTATTTATTTTTGTGTTGATGTTTTCTCTGTTGCTCTTACTATTCTGTTCTTGGACATTCTTCTTTATGGGCTGATTTTTCACCCTTTTCAGTGTTGGTTTTGTGTTTGTTTGTTGAGACTCCTGTATTGTGTTTGTTGTTTGATATGGTCCTTCTTTGTTTGCTTTGCAGCTAGCCCTATGATCTCAGTTAACAGCATATGTTTAAACCTGATTTTAACTTCTAAATATCTTATTAACTTCCAATCCATCTGGATGGACTATTACTACTGTAATAGATTCCTCCTTTTAATGTGACAGTGCTGTGGTTTTCATGATATAATCACTGGACCACTTCTTTTGCTATTATAGCTTTGGTTGGGGTTTTGTGCTTTCCCTAACTGAGTACATTTCTGGATTATGTGTCCTGTATCATCTCCTAAAATATAGAGTTAATGGTTTTGTTATTCTAAGCCAAGAGCTTCTTTCAGTGTTTCTTGTAGCTTTGGCTTGGTTTTTACAAAGTTTCTGAGTTTCTGTTTATCTGTGAAGGTCTTAATTTCGTTTTCATATTTGAAAGACAGCTTTGCAGGATATACAGTTCTTGGTTGGAAGATTTTCTCCTTCAGGGCTTCGAATATGCCACCCCACTGCCTCCATGCTAACATGGTTTCTGCCGAGAAGTCAGACGGTAGCCTACAGGGTTTCCTTCTGAACATTAGCTTTGCTTTGAGTCTCCCTGCCTTTAAGAGTTTTTGCTTATGTTTCATTTTGTTAACTTGATTATAATACATCCTGGAGTCTTTCTTTTGGGGTCTATATTATACGGCGATTGATACACATCTTGGATAAGTATGTTCTCTTCTTTCATAATTTCTGGGAAGTTTTCTGTCAGCAAGTCAACAACAATCCACTCCTGTTTTCAGATGTCCCTTCCTGTTCAGGAACTCCAATTAATCATAGATTGCTCCTGTAGATAGGGTCCCACATGTTTCTTAATTCTTATTCATTTTTTTTGTGTCTGTTCTCTGATTTGTCCTCAAAAATGCTGATGTCAGTAGTTCAGTCTCTCCAGTCAAAAAGTCTGTTTTCGATTTGCTCAACTCTCTTCTTTTGGCTTCGAATTGAGTTTTCTGATTCTTTAATTTTGTAAGTGACTTGTATTTCATGAGTTCAAACAGCTTGCTTAATTTTTCACTTTGGTCTGCTAAAGTCTAGGACGGCTTTCTATATAATTCTTTTGTGCTTGACCTACTAAAGTTTCAGAAAGGCTTCTTCATCTGGGAAGTTCTTTGGTTCTTTCTTTTTGGCACTTTCTGGAGACATGGTTGGATTTTTCTTAAGTGTTGGGCCAAGATCTGTTGCTTTTCGGGCATCTAGAGGTTGTTTAGTTTCTCTGGTATTGCCTTAATAGGAGCTGAAGTAGAAGTTGATCACCAGCTACCTCTATGTACTACAGCAACTGGGCACAGTAGATTCTCTGTGATAGCAGGCTCCACCTTCTGACTGGCAAAGACATGGCCCTACTTATGGAGTCACTAGGAAGCCATCAACTGACCCTACATTGTGGGTCTGTCACAACTGGAAGAGAAACCATCAGGCTGTACCATAGTTATTTCTCTGGATAGTCTTATTTTGAAACATAAAAGCTATCTGACAGCTTCCATAAACAGTCAGGCTGTCAGGTGTGCAAGCCCCTTTTTCCAGTTGGCAATGGAGGCACCGTTATACCATCCCTAGATGATGTGATCCAGCTCAAAGTATGGACAAGCTACTGCCCTGCTGTCATCAGGTGCCAGGCTCTACCCAAAGGGTAAACTGTGCTAAACACAGCTTTTCTTCTGAGGAAGCACTCCCCAGGCTGGCACTGCCTCCTAGTCTGGGAATTAGCCCCCATTGAGGCCTCTGTTTGGGTAGCTCTACATCCCAAACAGACAAGATGGTGGCCCACAGTAGCTCTCCCACCCACTGGGAAATATCCAAATCAATGGTGGAGGTTCAGAAAGAAGGGTAGAGGGACTGTGGTGCTCAGAGTCCAGAGCCAAGCTCTCAAAGTGTGGCTATTCCACCTGCTGGTCACGTTAGCAGTGTGGCAAACCTTTGTTGCCAGTTAAGCCCAGTTGCTGCCACAAGATAACACAAAGTAAAAAAGTTAAAGCTGGTAGCTACCTTCAGTCCATGACAGCCAGCCATTCAGCAAGGGAGCGCATCAACAAAAGAGAAGAAATTTCCCGTTCAGTGGCATGGAGTCCAAAATGACAGCTTTATGCTGTGTCCTAGGTCACTGAGTGTCCAGAAGCCTCCGTTTAATTATCAATCCTGGCCTTAGTTTTCGGAGTGAGTTAAGGAGACATGTGTCTAGTCCACCGTCTTGACTCCACCCCCAATGCTAATGTAACAGATAATCTTAATCATGAAAACTTATGCATCATATTTTTATTTCATTGCAGTCTAAAGATTTCTTGATTTAAAGTACTTGGCAAATTGCGAAAAAGAAAAATGCTGAATCATGGCCCTTATCTCTTGCTGTTAACTCTGAAGGACTTCTTAAAGTTATTCCAGAGCTTTTTCTGTACAATAATCTATACTTGCACAGAAGTAAGAGCATCTGATTGATAAGTTTGATGCATTAATTAAGTAAACAGACTAATTATTGATATCCTTGAAATATTAGCATTTTAATGATCACGTGAGGATTTTTCAAACTCTTTTTGTAAATAGTTTATAAACAAATAATATAAATATAACCAGAAATATTGCTGTCGTGTCAATTCCAACTCATAGTTACCTGATACTACAGAGTAGATCTGGCTAAGGAGAGCCTGGTGGATTTGAACTGCTGATATTTTGACTAACAGCCACAGTAGCATTTAACCATTATACCACCAAGGTTTCCCAGATGTAATTATAGAGAACTTTTAATAGTGTGACTTCATAATACAAACTAAAAAGAAGTTGTCAAGTTAAAATAGCAAATGCTATGATTAAAAGCTGAAAATATCTTCATAAACTATTAATCCAACAGTAATACAATACAGCATAAATAACTAATTATTTAGCTACAGTTTTATTTTTATTATTTTAATTCACTAACTACTGATACACACGTTGTTATTGTTAAGTGTCATTAGTTAGACCTCCTAGTGACTTCATCTCCAACAGAATAAAATACTGCTGAGTTTTGTTCCATCCTTACAATTATTGATGTGTTTAGGCCCATTGTTGAGCCACTGTGTCAATCCGTGTCCTTTAGGGTCTTTCTCTTTTTTGCTCACTCTCTGCATTGATATTCTGCACCATGGATCGGTCCTACTTAATAATATGTATCCTAAGTACTTGAGATAAACTCTTTCTATACTCTTCTGAGGAGCATCATGGCTGTACTTCTTCCAAGACTGACCTGTTTGTTCTTCTGACAGGCTGTAGTACAGTCAGTGTTGTTCATCAGCACCATAATTCAAAGGCCAAATTTTTTTTTTTTTGCTATTTCTTATTCATTGTCCAGCTTTCTGGTGCATACAAAGTGATTGAAGATACTGTGACTTGAGACACTGCACCTTAGTCTTTAAAATGTTACACTTGTTTTTAACACTTTAAAAAGATCTTTTACAGCAAATTTGTCCACGGTGACGTGTTGTTTCGCTTCTTGACTGCTACTTCCATGGTTGTTGTTTGTGGATCCAAGTAAAGTGAAATCCTTGATGACTTGAATTCTGTATCCATTTAATACGTACTGCTTACTGGTCAGGTTGTGAGGATTTCAGTTTTCTTTATGTTTAGGGGTAATTTTTACTGAAGACTATGATCTTTGCTTTTCATCAGTGTTTCAAGCCCCCTTCACTTTGAGCAAGCAAAGTTGTGTCATCTGCATATCCCAGGTTGTTAATGAGTCTTCTACCAATCCTCGTTTAATTCAGCTTCTTGGATGATATGCTTAGCATACAGATTGAATAAGTATAGTAAAAGGATACAGTCCTAACACCTAGTTTTCCTGATTTTAAAACACACAGCATCCCTGGTTCTGTTCAAATGACTGACTCTTGGCTTATATACAGGTTCCACATGACCACAATTTAGTGTTCTGTAATCTCCATTCTTTGCAATGTTATCTGTGATTTGTTATAATACACAATAAAATGGCTTCGAACTGTCAATAAAACTAAACAACTTTTGGGTATTTTCCACTATAAGTCACACAGTGGAATGCTTTCTGCAGTCAACAAAACAGAAGTAAACATACTTCTGCTTTCAGCCAAGATCCATCTTATATTGATGATATCCCTCACTGAATTTCTTCATCTTGGTCTGGCTTGAATTTTTGGCAGTCCCTTGTATATTTTCTGCTGTAGCCTTTTTTGATCGGTGTTCAACAAAATTTTACTTGCATGTGTTTTTAATGATACTGTTTGAAATTTTCTGCATTCTTTTCAATTATCTTTCTTCAGAACAGGCTCACAGATGGATCTCTTCATGTTGATGACCAGGTAGCTATATTTCAACCTTCTTGGTATAAACAAGTGAGCACCTCCAGTGCTGCATTCGTTTGAAGAAACATCTCAGCTGGTGTTCCCTCAATTCCTGGAGCCTTGTTTTTTGACCAATACTTACAGTGCAACTTAGACTTCTTCCATCAGTATCATCAGTGCTGTATCACGTGCTACCTCCTGAAACAGGTAAACTTGGACCATTTCTTTTGGGTACTATGAATCTGTGTATTACTTATTTTGATGCTTCTTGGGTTTTTCAATACTTTGCCCCTAAAATCTTTCAAAATTACAGTTTAAGGTTTGAATTTTTCCTCAGTTGTTTCAGCTTGAGGAAAAAAAAAAAAAACGCTTGGGAAAATTAGAAATCTATTATAAGATTTTACTTTGTCTTCTCAAGCCACCCTTTGAAATCTTCTGTTCAGCTCATTTACGTCATCATTTCTTTCATTCACTTTGGCTAACGTGTGTCAAGAGTAAGTTCTAGAATCTCTTCCAACATCCATTTTGGTCTTTCTTTTCTTTCATATATTTTTATAGACCTTTGACTATTTTTCTTATATGATGTCCTTGATGTCATCTCAAAACTTATCTGGTCTTCAGTCATCTGTGTTCAATGTGTCAAATCTATTCTTTGAGCTGATCTCCAAATTCAGGTGGGATATACTCAAAATGATATTTTGTGCTCTGAGATCTTCTTTTAAATTTCTTCTTCTTCAACTCAAACTTGTGCAAAAGCAATTGATGACCTGTTCCACAGCTGGCTGCTGGCCTTGTTCTGACTGCTGGTAATGAGTTTTTACGTTGTTCTTTTCCACAGACGTAGTCAATTTGCTTCCTGTGTTTCTCATCTGTTTATGCTTATACACACCATTTCTGATGTTAGAAAAAGTATTTGAAAGGAATAAGTTGTTGGTGTTGCAAAATTTCTTCATGTAACATCCCATGTCATTTTTATCACCATGGTCATATTTTCCAGCTACAGATCATTCTTTATTTCAGCTGTAGCACTCTAGTCACCAGTAATCATCACTGTATCTTGATTGCATGTTCGATCAATTTCACACTTGAGAAGTTGGTAAAAAATTTCAATTCTCCTTTGTCATTAGTATTTGGTGCCATAAAATTGAATAATAGTTGTATTAACTGGTCTTCCTTGTAGGTTATGGGTATTATCCTATTACTAATAGGGTTTTACTTCAGAATAGATCTTAAAATATTCTTTTTGACAATGAATGTAACTCCAGTCCTCTTCAATTTGCCATACCTGTCATAGTAGACTATATGACTGTCTGATTCAAAGTGGTCAGTACTAGCACATTTCAGTTCAGTAATGATATCAATTTTTATGCATTTCATTTCATTTTTGATAATGTCAGTTTTCCTAGATTTATGCTTTGTGCATGGTACAGTTCAATTATTTTGGATGCTTATAGCTTTTTTTTCTTGTTTTGAGTCATGCCACATCAGCAAATAAAAATCCTGAAAGCTTCACTCTATCTACATCATTAATGTTTACTCTTCCTTGAGGAAGCAGCTCTTCCTTAGTCTTACTTTGATTACCTTCCAACCTGAGAGACTCAGCTTCGGGCACTGTGTCAGACAATTCATAACCACTATTCATAACATTTTCAGTGTCTTTTTTGTTTGTGTGTTTATCAGAAGCAGACCACCAAGTTCTTTCTAGTCTGTCTTAGTTTGGATGATCCCCTAGAGCTGTCCACCTGACACTATTGGCATTCAAAATACTTGTAGTATAGTTTTCAGCATCACAGAAATGCACAACCTACCAGCACAGTATGACACACTAGCAGATCCATCATGATTGGATCTGTCTGTCTTTCTATCTATCTATGTGTGTGTGTATGTATATGCATGTGTGCATATGTGTACACATATGTGTGTGTGTGTGTATGTAGTTAGGCACTATCAAGTCTTTTCCAACACATAATGATCCCATATCACAGAATAGAACTGATCAACAAAGTTTTCTTGCTCATAATCTTTAAGGAAGTATATCATTAGGTCTTTCTCCCACAGAACAGCTGGTGGTTTGGAACAGCCAGTCATTCAGTTAGCAGCCAAGAACCTAACCAATGTGTGATCAGAGCTCCTTAAATACTCAAAGTTATTATAAATTTGCAAGACACTTATAAAGACTTTTTCCAATCTTTTTCATTTTATGCATAAACTAAGTAGCTGAGGGAAAGAGAAAAAGTGTTATTTTTCTTTATGTTTACAAACGAGAAAACACAGATTTAGGAAAGCTAAGTAATGTGCCCCATGCTAATTAACACAGCAATAGACAAAAACAAAAATCTTTCTGTGAAATCTAAGCATCACCTATTATATAATCAACTCAAGATAGTGTAAAATATGATCTTTAATAGAGGAGAGGTAATAAGACCAAAATAAATTATTTCATTTGTGACATAGTGTCTTACATTCTGCACTTATTTCTTATTTGTATCTATGTGTAATGTGTGAGTGTGTGTAGAGAAACACGTCTTTTGCAGAAAAGTACTCAGTAATGTTATGTTTAAAAAGTCATGTATAAGGCACTTTTAGAATATGGGGAAAGATACTTATTGTTAATTGTTTTGAAAGATTCATTGACAGAAACAAATACTATGAAACCATTGGAAATCATAGGAAAGCAAGGGCCTTTTGTAATAGTTAAAGTAGTTCTAATTACATGAAAAACAGCTGCCTTTCTATATATACTGTTCCACCTCAGCATAAACATTACTAGCAGTTAACTGAGAGTGATATTAATACTATCTAATACATAAACCTTGTTCAAACATCACATCACAATGATCCCAGCCAGTATGAGGTGTAACTGTTAGTTGTCTCATATCTCCTTGTTTCATCCAGTCTAGAAGTTTCTAAATTTTCTATTTTCCTGTCAAACGTTCTGTACAGTGTCCCTCAATTTAGGTTTCACTATTAACCTTCACGCACAAATTCAGGATATGAAATTTTACTGGGAATATGCAGAAGTAATTTTCTTCAATTTGGCTTATTACACTTGGTATTAAATATGATCACTTAAGGTGATAGTATGAAAATTTTCCATTGTAAAATTGAAACACATTGAATACACAGTTCAACAGGAGGTTTTTTTGAGGCTATGTAATGTTTCATCCCTTCTGTTCTCAAGCTTTTACATGCTACTGTGAGGCTGCCAAATGGAAAATTTTATTTTTTATTAATTACAATAGAAGAATAAAATTTCTAACATCTACCAATTAACTCATCTGTGATAAATCCTCAGCCCCCACCCACCCATGTAGCCAACACAGTCATTTTCTTCTATGGATAATTCTTTTGTTAAGTCTTTATAACCAGGGTCTCACACAAACTTTGTCCTTTTGACACTGATTGATTTCACCCAGCATGATGTTTTCCAAATGAGACCATGTTATGAGATGTTTTCTAAAATTGTTGTTGTTTTTTATTATAGCATAGTGTTCCATTAATTATATGTACCATAGTTTGCTCATCCATTCTTCTGTTGATGGACATTGGGGTTGATTCCCAACTTTTTGCTAGTGTAGACTGTACTGCAATAAACATTAATTTACACATATTTGTTCATGTGACAACCTTTGTTTCTGAAGGATAAATTCCAAGCAGTGGAATTAAAGGATCTATCTATCTATCTCCAACTTTTTAAGGAAGCACCAGACTGTTTTCCAAAGAGATTGTACTGTTTTGTAATTCCACCAGCAGTGTAGGAGAGTTCCAATATCTCCACAGCCTCTCCATCTTTTGTTGTTTTGTGTTTTCTGGATGATGGCCAATCTTGTTGGGGTGAGATGGTATCCCACTGTAGTTTGGATTTGAATTTCTTTACTAGCTAATGACCTTGAGCAATTCTGCATACTTTGTTTGGCTGCCAGAGTATCCTCTTTAAAGAAATGTCTGTCCATCTCATTTGCCCATCACTTAATTGGATTATTTATCATATTCTTGTTGATATTTTGTAATATAGATTATGCATACCAGACGTCGGTCTGACATATAGTTGCCAAATATTTTTTTCCCATTCTGTAGGTGGTCTTTTAATTCTTTTGATGAAGTCTTTGGATGAGCAAAAGTGTTTGATTCTTCCTAATTCCCATTTATCTATTTTCTCTTCTGTTGAATGTGCTTTGTTTGTCAGATTTTGAAGTCTGTCTATATTGTGTGTTAAAATTTCCATTGTTGGCTCTATTTTATCTTAGATGAGCTTTATCATTTTAGATTTTATATTTAGGTCTTTTATCCAACTTGAGTTGATTTTTGTATAAGATGTGAGATATGGGTCTTGTTTCAATTTTTTGCAGATGGGTATCCAATTTTGCCAGCACTATTTGTTAAAAAGACTGTTTTCACCCCAGTTTAAAATCTTAGGGCCTTTGTTGAATATCACCTGTTCATAAGAGGATGGTGTATCTCTGGGGTTTCAGCTCTGTTCCATTGGTCTATTTGTCTCTTTTTTTACCACTACCAGGCTGTTCTGACGACGGTGGCAGTGTAATAGGCTCTAAAGGCATGTCATAAGAGGCCACTCAGTGTGTTATTCTTCTTCAGTAGTGCTTTACTTATCCAAGGTTTCTTCCCTTTTCCAAACAAAGTTGATGATTTGTTTCTCTATCTCATTAAAAAATGTTGCTGGAATTTGTTTTGGGATTACATTATGTAAGTAGATTACTTTGGGCAAAATAGACATTTTCATAATGTTGAGTCTTCCTATCCATGAGCAGGCAGATTACTCCACTTATGTAAATTTCTCCCAGTTTCTTGTAGTAAGGTCTTGTAGTTTCCTTTGTAAAGATCTCTTATTTCCCTAGTTAGATTTATTCCTAGGTATTTTATCTTCTTGGGGCTATAGTGAATGGAATTGATTTGGTGATTTCTTCTTTAACAATCTCACTGTTGGTATAAAGGAATCCTACTTTTTATGTTTATCTTGTATACTGATACTTTGCTGAACTCCTCTATTAGTTCCAGTAGCTTACTTATGGATTCCTTTGGATTCTCTGTATGCACAATCAATCATATCATCTGCAAAGAGGGAGATTTTTACTTCCTCATTACCAGTACTGATGCCTTTTATTTCTTTGTCTTGTCTAATTGCTCTGGCTAGAACTTCTAGCACAATGTTGAATAGAAGTGGTGAGAGTGAGCATCCTTGTCTAGTTCCCGTTCTCGAAGGAAATACTTTCAGTCTTTCACCATTCAGGATGATGAAAGTAGTTGGCTTTATATAGATGCAACTGATTTCATTGAGGAATTTCCCTTCTATTCCTATTTTTCTGAGAGTTTTAAGCATGAATGGGTGTTGAACTTTGTCAAACGCCTTTTCTACATCAATGACAAAATCAGGTGATTCTTATCTGTTGGATTATTAATGTAGTTGATTACATTAATTGTTTTTCTGATGTTGAACTGGAATGAAACCAACTTGATCATGATGAATGATTTCTTTTATATGCTGTTGAATTCTGTTGGCTAGAATTTTGTTGAAGATTTTTGCATCTAGGTTCATGAGTGGTATTGGTCTGTAATTTTCTTTTTTTGAGGAATCTTTCCCTGGTTTTGGTATCAGGGTTATGTTGGCTTCATAGAATCAATTTAGGAGTATTCCATCCCTTTCTATGGTGTGAAACAGCCTCAATATTATTGGAGTTAACTCTTCTCTAAAAAATTGGTAGAATTCTCCAGTGAAGCCATCTGGGCCAGGACTTTCCTTGATTGGTAGATTTTTGATGATTTTTTTAATCTCTTCCTTTGTGATAGATTTATTAAGTTGATCTACTTCTCCTTGTGATTATCTTGGTGAGTTATATCATATGAATCTAGAAATTTGTCCATTTCCCCTAGATTTTCAAACCTGTTGGGGTACAACCTTTCATCATATTCTGGTATGATATTTTTTTATTTCAGCTGGATCTGTTCTAACACCTCCCATTTCATTTTTTAATCAGGTTATTTGTATTTGTATCTTCTGCAGTTTTGCTTTTGTAAGTTTAGAGAATGGTTTATCAATTTTTTTGATCTTTTCAAAGAATGCGCTCTTGGTCTTCTTAATTTTTTCAGTTGTTTTTCTATTCTCTATTTGATTTAGTTCTGCTCTAATTCTTATAATCTGTTTTCTTCCGGTGCCTGAGGGGTTGTTCTGTTCCTCTCTTTCTAATTGTTCAAACTGTAAGGTTAATTCTTTAATTGGGGCCCTTTCTTCTTTCTGGATGTGTGTGCAGTCACAGAGATAAACTGAGCTCTGCACACTGTTTTTGCTGTATCCCATAAACTCTGGTAGGATGTGTTTTCATTCTCATCCAAATCCATAAATTTATTTTGTCCTTAATTTCTTCTGCCACCCAAAGCTTTTTGAGAAAGTGTTGTTCAGTTTCCACAAGTTTGAATTTCCACCTATGAATTTTCTGTTATAGATTTCAACTTTTATAGCTCTATGGTCCAAGAAGATACTTTGCAGTAAATCAGTGGTTTGGGTTTTATAGAGAATTGCTTTATGATCTAACACGTGGTCTATTCTGGAGAATGTTCCATGTGCATTGGAGAAGAAGGTATACTTATCTGCTGATGGATGAAAAGATCTATACATATCGACAAGGTCAAGCTGACTGATTGTTGCAATAAGACCTGCATCTTTACTGAGCTTTTTTCTGGATGATCTATCCATAACTGAAAGGGAAGTGTTGAAGTCTCCAACGATTGCCGGGGAATGATCTATCTCATTTTCAGTGTTGTCAGTATTTGCTCAATGTATTTACATGCTCTGGTATTGGGTGCATAAATATTTAACACTGTTAAGTCCTGCTTGAGTATTGAAACTTTCAGCAATAAATAGTGACCAGCCTTGTCCACAATAGTGGATTTTACATTTAACTCTATTTTATCCCAGATTAGTATTGCCACACCTACTCTTCTTTGTGTATTGTTGGCTTGATATATATTATTCCAACTTTTAATTCTCAATTTCTTCATATCTTTAAGTCCAAGGTATGTTTCTTGTAAGCAGCACATAGAGGGGTCATGTCTTTTGATCCAGGATGTCACTCGCTGGCTGTTTACTGGAGCATTCAGTCCATTTACATTCAATGTAATTATTGATAGATATGTGCTTAGTGCCATCATTTTGATGTAATTACTTTTGTTTTAATGTTTTCTATATTGCTCTTAATGTTCTGTTCTGGGGCATTCTTCTTTATGGATTGTTGTTTCAGTGTGAATTTTGTGTTCATTGAGACTCCTGTATTGCATTTCTTATTTTGATAAAATGAACTGTTAATCTGCTTTATGTCTACATGTATTATCCCCCTTAATATAATAAGATTAAACTCAATTTTAACTACTTCATAACTCTGAAACTTCCTCTGCATCTAAAACAACTGTAACAATTGTAGTGTATCCCTCTTTTAATGTGATGGTATTATAGTTGTCATGATATGATCACAGATTCCCTTATTATAATACTGTAGCTTTGGTGAAGTTTTGTGACTTCCTTGACTGATTGGAAATTTGGATGAAGTGTCCTGAATTGTCACTTAAAATATACATTTAGGGAAGAGGTTTTTTTTTTTTTTTTTTTTTTTTTTAATATTTCATGTAATTTGGGTTTAGTTTTTATGAAGCCTCTAAATTTTTCATTATTTTCAAAAGTCTTAATTTCACCATTATAGTTGATAGGCAATTTTTGAGGATAAATAATTCTAGGATGGAAGTTTTTCTCATTTAGGACTTTGAATGTGTCTGCCCACTGTTTTCTAGCCAGCATGGTTTTGGCAGAAAAGTCAGACAAAAGCCTACAGGGTTTTTCTTGGAGTGTTAGCTTTGCTTTGAGCCTTGCTGCTTTCAGAAGTATCTGTTTATATTTTAGCTTATTAAGCTTGGTTATAATATGCTTGGTGTCTTTCTTTTTGGGTCCTGCTTTTGCAGTGTTTGATAAACATCTTGGATACCTGAGTTCTCTTTGCTCATAATCTCAGGAAAGTTTTCTGTCAGCATCTCTATAGCAATACTCTGTATATTGTCATTAATCCCCCTTTGTTTAGGAACTCCAATTAAACATAAATTATTCCTCTTCATGGAGTCCCACATGTTTCTTAATTCTTCATTTTTCTTATTTCTTTTCTCTGATTTCACCTCAGAAATGCTGCTGTTAGTTACTCTGTCTTCTAGGTCATTGAGTCTAACTTCCATATGTTCAATCCTACTCTTTTGGCTTTGGATAGAATTATCAAATTCTGTAATTTTGTTATTGATCTGATGTACTTCAGGTCATTGATGTTCTATCAGCTCAAATAGATTACCAATTTTTTCATTTTGTTCTACTACATTTTGTTTAGTCTCTAGGAGTGCTCTATATATAAATCTTTTGTATTCAACCTCCAATAAATTCAGATAGGCTTCTTCATCGGGGAAATTTTGTTGAATTTTTTGAATCCTTATTTAGAGAATTTTCTGGAGCATTTGAAGACTGCTTCTTTAAATGATTAATTATGGTCTGCTACCTATGTGCCATCTAGATATTGGTTGATTTCTCTGGTATTGGATCTAAGAGAATTGTTGGTTACCAGCTGACTTGAACACTCTGGAGAGGCTATCAGAGTTGTTGTTATATACCCTTGATGTCCTGAATGTCATCAAAATATCTTCCTTACAATATTTTATTTTCAGGTAAAGAAGAAAGTCACTGGGGGCCAGAACAGGTAAGTACAGAGGATGTTCCAATACAGCTATTTGTTTGCTGATTAAAAACTCCCTCTCAGACAGTGCTGTGTGAGCTATTGCATTGTTGTGGTGCAAGAGCAATGAGTTATTGCCAAAAACTTCAGGTTGTTTTCGTCTAACTTATTCACACAGCCTTCTCAGCACTTCCAAATAGTAAACTTGGTTAACTGTTTGTCCAGTTGGTAACATTTCATAATGAACAATCCCTCTGATACCAAAAAAAGTTTAGTGACATCACTTTGACTCTTGATTTGAACTGGCAGAACTTTTTTGGTCATGGAGAATCAGCTGACTTCCATCGTGCACTTTGATGCTTTGTTTCAGGATTATAGTGGTACACCCATGTTTGATCACCAGTGATAACATGTTCCCAAACACTGTCTTTCCTCTCCAAAAGGTCTTGGAATATTTCAACTATTCTTTGTTTCTGTTCATAGGTGAGCTTTTTCAGGATCATTTTTACACAAACTTTCCTCATGCCAAGATTTTCAGTTAAGATTTTCCTAACTGTTTCTCCACAGATATTTACTTCGTATGCTATGCTCCTCACAGTCAGCTGATGATTTTGATGCACAATTTGACAAATTTTTGCAATGTTTTAGTCAGTTCTGCTCATTACTGGCTGCCCTGACCTCTCTACATCAGTGACTCTTTCTCTTCAGAAAAATTTTTAACCCATTGTACACTGTCATTTTCTTCATGACATTACCCCATAAATTTGGACTAACAGATCCCTGATTTCATTTCCACTCTGGCAAGTTTAACTTGAAATTTAATGTTTGTTCATTGCTCTGATTCAACCTCTGACATTCTCACAATGGCACACAAAAGCACACAACAATAATGCACACCACTCAGCAAGACACCACCACATGTTGACATGAACACAGCTGTGAGACACTCATATACATAGTTTTTGAAACCTTATAGAGTTATTTGTACAGTCCTTCCAACATAAGCACATGGTGGCAAGTTCATGAACCTTGTTGTGAAACGTCATAGTTACTCATTTTCATACCCAAGTTGTCCCAGATTGTCCAGTGTGATTTCTTCAACAGGCTCTTATGTCCTTCAGATACTTCCTCTTGTTTTAATGTAGGATGTCCTTAATGTCTGGTTCAAAAAGATGTTCTATTTTCATCTTATGCTTTCTTTGCCCCAGATCTAGAAGCCACCATTTCTTCAAGGAGTTCTGGTACATTATAGTGGAGAATGGTGTTTAGAATCCAAATTTTTTTTTACATGTGTATATTCATTGCAATAGCATTGTTGCTTATTGCTGGCCTTCTCAGTAGATAGAGCTATTAAGTCTAAATTTATAACTGTATTTAGTATCAATATTTACTTATACATCTGTATTTATCTCTATAATTATTTCTGTTGATATCATCACCTCCTCTGGACACCATATTGACATAATCCAGTGATACTTTTGTACATGTTGCAATCTGTTGAAGCAAATGACTTACTTGGACCCTGCACTTCAATAGCTTTTGGACTAAAGTATTCAAACTAGAAGAAAAAATGGAGATGGGGAGAAAGACAAGATGGAGAGAAAAAGAAAAGAAATAAAGAAGACAAGAAAGAAATAAAATAAGGAAGACTAGCTTTATATTTTTCTGACACTTTTTTGTACCATTAATTGAAGCATTTTTTTATTATCAGCCAAATATAAATATTATTGAAATCAGTGAATAACATGTTCTCCCTTTCAAATTACAGCAAACAAACAGAAAGAAGGAAATATATGTCAGCCTAACTAGCCCAATAAAGACCTGAGATCAACAAAACATTGCTTACAAAACATGAGTCTCTTTTTCATATATGTATATATATATATCAACCTAGATACTAATCTTCTCTCATTTTGAAGAAGTATAAGCAGAATACTCCTTAGAAGCTAGGATGATGAGACTTTTTGGACATATTATCAGGAAAGCATCATGTCTGGTGAAGTGGAAGGTCACTGAAAAAGAGAAAGACTCTCAACAACATGGATTGATTCAGCAACTGCAAGGATGTATTCAAACATAACAACAAGCGTGAGGACCACACAGAACTAGGCAGTATTTCCTTCTATTGTGCATAGGAATACTGTGAGTCAGAACTGATTTGATGACATCTAACAACAGCAAAGACACTACCCTGCATTTTTGTAATAAATTTCATGCTTGCATAGAGTTTATAGTGAAATATTGAGTATTTGCTTCATTGGCCTTGCATTCTGAACAGCTCTTACTAGCTCATACCCAGTTTATTAAAAAGAAAAAATGAATTGGTCAAAGGAAAGCATTTCATGTTTTCTTCAATAAGTATGTTTAATTTTAAAGTTGTCAGAGGGCATATTTGATTTCAATATAGTCTAAATATAAAAGTGGATTCCATTAACCATCAAGGATTAAGAATGACCTTTCATTAAACAAAAATTATAACAGCTCAACATTTCACATATTTATTTTCAATATCTGAAGTCTCAAAAGCTATATTACCAACCTTCTGTATTTACATTAAGAATGTAATAAGCATTTGTGAATGTGGAGTTTTGTGAAATCTGAATTTTATAATAAGCAGTTAACTGCTGTTAACAATACATATATTTACACTTACATTTATAAACAACAGCAAAATATACAAGCTTTATGTATATATGCACACACACATATATGATAATATATATGTGTATATATTAGGCTGGTTTCTTGCCTTTTTTTTGAATGGCTTAATGCCTTTCATAGAATGATAACAGTTCAGTATAACAATACAGGGTACAGAAGAAACACATCATTATTATTTTAAAAATGTATCTAGTGAAGGTGACTTATAAAACCAATCACGATAAGTAACAGAATGTTTCACCTGTGATAATCCTTATGTCATAAATTATGCAAATGTAAGTAACAGCAAATCTTTAGAATGAAATGAGAGTAAGTGAAATAATCTATTGGTCTATTAAGCATCTTCACTACATATGTCAAGGCCAAGTGCCGTCGAGTCAGATAACAGATAAAATGTTTCTAATGACAATTAGCTAAACACTTTTGGATATTTGTTTCAGGATCATATTGATACACCCATGTTTTATCACCAGTGATAACATGCCCAAAACACCGTCTTTCCTCTCCAAAAGGCCTTGGCAGATTTCCACTCTCTCCCAATAAATTTTCAAAATATTTTACTTTGTACACTATAGTATAACAATACTAAATTTTGGTAAATATTAAGCTATGTCTGTTAACATTTACAGAAAATTGTCATGAACATACATGATACTGTAAAAAAATTCCAACCTTTAGTTGTTATGTGTGTAATCTAAATCTTGTATTTAAATTTAAATTGACAACAAATACATTCCACAACATGATTTTCTATTGAGAATTGAATGAGTATTTACCTTGTTTTCTGTAAATTGATTAACGTTTTTATTTTAGATTTTGGTTTATCTAGCTATGTTGTACGTATTGACTATAAAAAAGCACTAAAGAGCACAGCTAAGAAAAACAAAACAAAAATCCATTACTATACCTTTCAATAACAGTGACTATTAATACTGTGACATACTTCAGTTTTTAATATTTATAGAAATAAGTACTGATGTTATAGATATATGTGGTATGTCACATTTTTACTCACATAAAACACTTTCTATATTCAGTTACCAACTACAGCCCTCCTTGAGAGATATTTTTGTAAGGGACTCTATGCTAATTATTTTTTTACATGTCACTATTAAAAAATTAGCATAACATGCGTACAAAAATAAGCCTGGAGGAGGTATGATTGGCAAGCAAATGTAGAAAGCATACATTATTCGTTTACAAACACAGTAAATATACTGGCACTCAATCACACATAAAAACACCATGGGAGATCATATTATAGCTTCTCTTTTATAGTTTATTTCATGTCTTCATGATTGATCTACATGTAAGTCAATTGACACACATGCTCCCCTTTTAATGCTGCATAGTAGTTAACTGTGTAAAGTAGGGTTCTTAGAAAAGCAGTTGTATTTGCTTTATTTTTTCTATTATAAATAGCATAATAATGAACATTCTTACAAGTAATGTTTAAACATTAATCAACTCTTTAAGGTAAATGTTAGTAATTCAACAAGCAAATCACAACAATTCCCATTTTCACTTTACTTTCTAGAAAAGGTATACAACTGTACACTGTTTAGTAGATGGTCAAGCCAAGAGCCATCGAGCCATGTTGTTTAGTAGATAATGACTATTAAAAAAAATACTTCTCCCTTTTAGTTATTTTTTTCTTCAATGTCCTATTGACCTCATGTTGCAATTGTTAATCTACTTTCTCCTTACCTGAATTTTCTGGTTTATCTCAGGTCCTATAATTTTAAAGGATTTAAAATATGACCCATTGAGGCAGAGTAGTCTGTTATGTTTTGTTTTTTTATTACCTATCTTAGTCAATTACTCGTGCTGTAAGAGAATTACCACTACAAGATGACTGTAACAAAGTGAAGTTTCTTCTCACACTCTAGTAGGCTAGAAGTCCAAATTCAAGATACCGGTAACTCCAGAGGAAGAAGTTTTTCTCTGTTGGCTCTAGAGGATGGTCCTTGTGATGCATCATCCCAGACCTGGTCTGGGAGGCTTTCAGTGCAGGACCCACGGGTCCAAAGGATGTGCTCTGCTCCTGGCACTACTTTTTTGGTGGTATAAAGTCCCACTGTCTCTCTGACCAATTCTCTCTTTTATATCTCAAAGAGAATGGCTTAAGACACTGTTTAACCTTGTATAGCCCATCAACATAATTGCATAATCTGTCTTCTTTCATCACAGTGATATGATTTACAACACATTGGAAATCACGTAGAATGGTGGACAATCATACAATACAAGGACTCATAGCTCAGACAAATTGACAGATATTTTGGAGTGACACAGTTCAGTCCCTCTGCTTTCTCATCTCATCTCTGGACAAGAACTTTACAGTTAATCTCATGCATCTACTCAAGCCAAGAGGAGTATTCTTCACTACTACCATTTAAGGTATTACAGACAGTTTCAATTTTTGTCTGAAGAGTTGGCTTTTGGAAAGGTTTCACTTCTAGGCTAGCAGAGAATCTGGAGGCTATGTCTTCCAGGGATCCTCCAGTCTGTTGTACCATAAGTCTGGTCTTTCTGCTAGAGTTTGTGTTCTGCATGTTACATTTCTCTTACTCCAATAGCAACTCTTTGTCGATTTGCCTGTTGGGAAGTCATTTGTGGTAGCTGGCACCATCTAATTTTTCTACTGTGATTTTGATGTAGACTCTTGTTTATGTGGCCTTTTCTGTCTCTTATACTCATTTTCTTTGTCTATGATGTTCTTCATTGTCCTTTGCTTCAGGTGAGTTGTGGTCGATATATGCTTCTTAGATGGCCATTTGTTAGCTTTCCTGACCTCTGACAGAAATCATCAAAGGGGGTTGTAGAACATTTTCTTAATAAACTTTTTCATGCCAATTGACCTACACATTCCCTGAAATCACAGTCACCAGCCCCATACCCCTGCTACTCTGTCCTTTGAAGTATTTGGTTGTGTTTAGCTGCTGGTTTAGTCTAGTTGTGCTGACTTCTTCACTGCTGTATGTTGTCCCTCCCCTCACCTAAAATAATTCTTGTCTACTATTTAATCAAACAATACCTCTCTCCTTTCCTTGTCACCTTTATGAACCAAAAAGTTCAAACCGTATGTTTAAACTTTTTATTGCATCCTTATGGTAGAAAAACTTTGGTTAGATGCTGCAAAACAGGTATGAATACCTTAATAACACACATGCTGGGAGGTCTGAGGGACTCCTCCATCCTTGTCAAAGGGAGTTCTAACCTTCTCCCCTTTCATACAACACTAAATTTTATCTCATTTTTGACAAAGTATTCTATTGTTTTCTGTTTATCTTTTCTCATTGCTGTTTTGTTTTCCTTTTCATATTCATTTTCCACTGTCAATTATCTATAAGTTAAAGATATATTCAGTGTATCTTTGCCACTATCAATAATAAAGTATTATTATCAATTGACCATATATTCTGCATCACAGAATTAATTTTAACACTGCTTGAATTCTTTCTCATGCAAGTAGTTAACACACTCAGCTGCTAACCAAAAACCTGAAGGTCAAGTCCACATAGATGCATCAGTGGAAACACCTGCTTGTCTACTGCTGAAAACCTTTCAAATGAAAACCTTATGCAGGGTAGTTTGTCACTAACATGCATGAAATCACTGTGAATTGCAACAGATTCAATCACAACTGTTATTTTATGGTTTTGTGTTTTTTATTTTCTCAGATCTGATAAATTTTAATGATCTTAAATTTCACATACAAATTATTTTGTTGCTTCCCATATTTTTTCACTCCCATTACAATGACTAAGATTGAAAAAAAAAGAAAAGAAAAGAAGAAATTTTGATGGCAAAAGAAATTTTGATGAGGAGGAGGAAAAATTGGAACCCTTTTCCATTGCTGGTGAGAAGGCATGCTGCTACAGACATTATGGAAGGCAGTGTGGCACTTTTTCAAAACAACAAATCTAAAACTACCATATGACCCAGCAATTTCACATCTATGAATTCTGAAAAGAGTTAAAGCAGAGACTCATGCAGATACTTAGTCACCAACAATCATTCTAGCACTATTTGCAATAGCCAAAAGGTAGAACAACCTAAATAATCATGAACAGATGAACGATAAATGGGCAAACAAAATATGGTGCATATATGCAGTGGAATACTACTCAGTGAGAAAAATGAAGTCTTATCAGCATGCTGCTTAAAAACATTGTACAGAGTAAAATTAATCAGTTTCAAAAAGACAAGTATTGTATGACTTCACTGATAGAAAATGGTAAGAACAGACAAATGCGTAGAGGCCTAGGTTTATTTGTTGTTATTAGCAGTCAGAGGGAAGAAGGATGAGGGTGATTGTGACTTATGGAGTACTGGGCTTCAGTTTACAGTGACAGAAAAATCAAATTGCTTATGGGCGGGGGTACACAGTCAATTAATGTAATTCTTGTTAATAAGTTGTACACCTGTTAAATGTTGAATTTGCAAAAGTTGTGTAATAGATATAGTTACAAAAATGACACACACACACACACACACACATATATATATATATATATATATATATATATATAGCAGCTCCTAATGGGATTTGGTTCCTTTGTTTGGAGGTGTAGTTTTTGGTTTTATGGAGAATCTCAGTTAATTTTTGTAGTAATATCGTTAGTACTTCTGTTCTACCTTCTAGTGCTTTGTGTAGTGTCTGGAGTCTTAATAATATGTAAGCAGCTATCCATGGTACAGCAAATGGTCTCTACTCACCTACAGAAAAGCAGAGGAAGAAGAGTCAAGAAAAGATAGAAAAAATGGAATGTGTGGCTAATTGCCTTCATAAACAAGTGTCCCCCTTGCCATGAGACCAGAAGAACTAGATTTTGCCCAGCTACCATTATTGAACATTTTGATCAGGGATTGTACAGAAAAAAGACTGATCAAAAGTGAAGAAATGAGGAACAGAATTTCAAATTTTTATGGAATCCATATTTTTTCCAGCCATGAAACTTTTGCCCTGAGATGATCTTTAAATCTTAAACTGAAAGTATTGTGTGTACTTTTCTTAAAACAAAACAAAAATGTTTAACTTAACTAGTAAAAAATGTCTGCCTTGAATAGTGTACTCTTTTAAGACCTATCTATATGAGATAAGAAACTTAGGGGACAGCTTATGCTAAGAGAGGTACAACAACTCAGACAAGGAGCATGAGACTGGTTGCACAATCCAAAGCTTATATAAAATATCACTGAATGGTACATTAGAGGTTGTTGAGTTGGTGTATGTGATACTGTATATGCCTTCACAAAACAACAAAAATAAAATGTTATTAACATTTCTGAAAAACTTAATTCACATTAATCTGATATTCTTAAATTTTGCTGTTTCATTTGAGAGCATCGCTTTTGTGATAATGTATCTTGCTCAAAACTGAATTTTAGATTTCGATTCATTTCTGTTTGCTGAGGTAATTCATTAAATATCATGAGAAAATGCTGGTGATCACTAGCTATTACATAAATGAAAATCATAACCCCATAAAGAGAAATCACCTCACCTTGAAATTCCTAGCATAATAATAATAATAATAATAATAACAAATGTTGGAGAGGCTGTCAGGGCATTAGAACTAATCTGCATTGATTTGTACCCAAAACTCAGAACCAAACCTGCTGCAGCTGAGTTGATTCCAACTTACAGAAACCCACAGGACAGAGTAGAACTACTCCATAGAATTTCCAAGAAGCACCTGGTGGATTCCAACTGCTGACCTTTTGGTTAGAGGATGTAGCATGTAACCAAGATGTTATAAATACAAAATGGTAAAACCACTTTGGAAAGCAATGTAGTGTTCCATTAGAAAGTTTTTGATAATTTGTTGAAAAACTGTCTCTTGCTCAACTGCTAATACTTTTTTGGAACCTTAATATGCTTATGTGTTTGTGATTCTCTGCTTTATTATTAGAGAACAGAAAATATATAATGCAATACAAATTGACTAAAAAAGAGTAATTTGAAAGGAAATTACATATCATTAATTAACTGACACTTAGTCAAATGTCTTCATTTTGTTGTCTTTACATGTTAGCATCACAATTTCATATGTCTGAATTTGCACACATACAGATACGTTCACTCACACATATATGCACAGTCTTGCCTTTCTGATCACAATTTTCAACAGTACCACCACCAGTCTGTCAGTTTCCCTACAGAAAAACCTCAAAATCTTCTTGAATGATCTTTTCAGTTACCTTTACATTATGATCTTAATTACTACTACTAAAATATACTGACGAATGCCTGAATTTTTAGATAAATAACAGCATTAGAAATTCACTGAGTGCTTAAAATGTGAGAAGTACTGTGTTAAGTTCTCTTTTTTTTTTTTCCATAAATACTTTGGACCAATCCCAAGGTCTACTCCAAAATACTGAAATGTAAAGTGATAGAGAGCAATGGAAGTACGAAGCTCACTGGCTTAACATCGACACGTCACTGGGGCTGCTTTGCTTTTTGGCTACTTTAATGGAGAATCAGTTTTCTTGTCTTTTTCATCTTCAAAGCAAACATTGGCTGGCTGAGTCTTCTTCACTTCATATCATCCTAACAGTGACTTTGTGATTTCCGATTTTACATTTAAGGATATTTACATTTATAATTGTATTAACCATACCTAGTTAATGCCGGATAATCTACTGATTTTAAAATGAGATTATTAGTGATCTTAATTCCATCTGAAACCTTACTTCCCTTTTGACGTGTAGCATACAGTATTCAGAAACTAGTATGTGAACACTCAGGAGGTCATTATTCTGTCTTCTTCTCTGATTCAAGAAGAAACAAAAAATTAAAACAAAAATATAACAAAGAGATTGAATTGGCAATCAGAAACATCCCCTCTACACACAAAAAAGTCCAGAAATAGATGAGTTTTGTAATGAATTGTAGAAAACATTTAAAGAAATATTAACAGCAATCCTTTACAAACTTTTCAAAATATATAAAGGAAAGACCAATTTATGCTAACTAACTTAAGCCAATATTACCGTGATACTAAAACCAGGCATCACAAGAAACAAAACCTACAGATGAATATTGATTGTGAACATAGACACACAAAATATGAATGAAATAGTAGCAAACAAAATATAGGAATTTCAGCATAACTAAGTAGGATTTGCCCAATGATGTGATTTTTTTGTTTAACACATAACAGTCAATCAATGTGACACACCTTGTAAATAGAAGGAAGATCCCTGGTGGTGTAGAGTTCGAAAGGTCAGCAGTTCAAATCCACCAGCCCACTTACACTCGAAACCCTGTGGGCAGTTTTATTTTGTCTTATAATGTCACTGAGCTTTTTAACACAATATGGAAACGTGCTGGCACAGTCATTAAAGTGATAGACGGCTAACCCGAAGGTCAGTGATTTGAAACCACAAACAACTATGTGGGAAAAGACGTGGCAATCTGTGCCTGGAGAGATTTACAGGCTTGGAAACTCTACGAGGCCACTGTGAGTCAGAATCAACTCCAAAGCATTGGGTGGATTAGGTTAAAAGAATAAAGGACAAAAATGACATGGTAATCTCAATCAAAACACAGAAAAGTATTTAATAAAATCCAACATCTTTTGAAAATAAGGAACTCAACACTGCCATTGAGTTGGATCTGACTTCTGGTTACCCTAGAGGTCAGAGTAGAACTGCCCCATAGTGTCTCCAAAGAGTGCCTGGCAGATTTGAACTGCCAAAATGTTGGTTAGCACAGACTAAAAATAGAAGAGATATTTCTCTACTTGATAAAAACTACCAATGAAGAACCTTCAGCCATCATCATATCCAGTAATGAAAGGCTTAATGCTTCTTGCCTAAGCTAAGGAACAAGATAAAGATGTTAGCTCTCACTGTTTCTATTCAGCATTGAACTGCAAGTTCCAGACCAGACAATTAGGCAAGGAAAATAAAGACAACACATCCAAATTGCTAAGGCCATAGTAAAATTCTTTTTCATTTACAGAACAGAAGCCCAAGCCAAGCCAAGTGCCACTGAGAAAGTGAAAGCATTTTTTTTCTTTGTAGAAAATCCGGGGGGGGGGGGCAGAGTCAAGATGATGGACTAAACAAACATCTCCTTAAATCTCTCTGGAAACCAAGACCTGAACTAATAACTAAACAGAGCCTTCTGAACACCGAGTAAGTCCTAGGACACAGCACAGGGCTCTTAATTTGGTCTTCGTATGTCTGAACCAAAAACAGCCTCTCTTTTGCTGACCCCGCTCTTGGCGAGTGTTGGCTTTCATTGATCAAAGGCAACTCATCATTTTAACCTTTTTTCTCTGTTTTAGCTGGTGGGCTGAGCTGGGACTTGATTAACTGCTAATCAAAGATTCACTGCTGGTGGGATCAGCAGGCAAAATTGCCATATTTTGAGAGTCCAACTTTGGACTCTGTGCATCTTGGCATTTTGGGCCTCTCTTTCTGCCTCCACCATAGAGTAGCATATACAGAGGCAGGTGTCAAGCTTGTGTGGGACACTGTCTTGTTCCACGGGGAGGAGAATTACCCATATGGAGACATCAGCTGAACCCAATTCCTAGGCTGGGAGCAACGTCTGTCCAGAGGAGAGGAGTTTTCAAGCAGCAAAGCAGTATTCTATGCAATGCCACTTACGGCTAGGGTCTGACAGAAGAGGCCAGCAGGGAAGTAGCCTTTCTGTATTTTGAGCTAGTTTATAGCATCTGGGATTTGATATAGAGGTGCTTACTTTTCCAACTGGGAGGAGCGACCTATACACTTGAACAACTGACCGACTTTGGAAAGTGTCAGATAATTTTTACCTCTCATTTTAAGATGATCTAGAGAAACAATCCTCACAGCATCCATCCCAGATGCTGTCCATCCTCACAGCATCTCTCCCAGCCTTTATTGACTCATATGATGCTCCAAAACCAACAAACTCTGGGTAAAACAAATCACCCATGGCTTCAGAAGGCCACCAAAAGAAAACACCAAAGAACTTCCAGATGAAGAAACCTTACTGAAACTACCCAAAGGTGAATACAAAAGGATTACATAGAGAGCCCTCCTAGACCTTACACAAAATGCCACAGAGCAAGATAAAAAATTAAGCCAGCTGTTTGATCTGATGGAACACCAGTAGTCTGAAATCCAGCAGACCAAGAACAAAATCAAATATATAGAAACTTGAATTGAAAGCCAAGAAAACACAATGAAGCAAATGGAAAATAGAGTTTCAGACTCGGAAGACAGAGCTACTGATTCCACCACCTATGAGGAGAAATCAGGAAAAAAAAAAAAAAAAGAAAAATGCAGAAGCATTAAGAAGCACGTGGGACTCTATTAAGAGGAACAATCTATGATTAATTGAACTTCCTGAACAGGGCGAGAAACCGGTACCTTATAGATTATGAAGATCAGGCGTCAATCTGCCAGATATATTTTCCCATTCTGTAGGTAGCCTTTTAATTCTATGAATAGTCTTTGGATGAGCAAAAGTTTTTGATTCTTAATAATTCCCATTTATCTATTTTCCTTTCTGTTGTTTGGGTTTGTTTGACAGATTTTGAAGTCTGTCTGTGTTGTGTACTAAAAGTTCCATTGTTTCTAATTTTTCTTGGATGAGCTTTATTGTTTTAGCTTGGATATTTAGATCTTTTAACTAATTTGAGTTGGTTTTAGCATAAGGTGTAAGATATAGATCTTGTTTCAGTGTATTGCAGATGGATATCTAATTTTACCAGCACCATTTGCTGAAGAGATTGTTTTTACCCCAGTTTAATGTCTTAGTGCCTTTGTCAAATATCAGTTGTTCACAGGAAGGTGGTGTCATCTCTAGGGTCTCAGTTCTGTTCCATTGGTCTCAATTCTATTTCGCTGCTCTATCTGTCTCTTTTTGTAAAGTATCAGGCTGTTTTGACTACCATGGCAGTGTAATCGTTTCTCAAGTCAGGTAATGAGAGACCTCCCAGGGTGTTCTTCTTCTTCAGTAGTGCTTGACTTACCCATGGCTTCTTTACAATTTGAAGCTGGTGATTTGTTTCTCCATCTCATTAAAAAAAGGTCAGTGGAATTTGTACTGGGATTACATTATGTAAATAGATTGTTTTGGGTAAAACAGACATTTCCACAATGTTAAGTCTTCCTATCATGAGCAGAGTATGTTTCTCCAGTTATGTAAGTTTCTCTGTTTCTTGTAGTAAGGACTTGCAATTCTCTTTGTAAAAGTCTCTTATTTCTCTGGTTAGATTTATTCCTAGGTACTTTATCTTCTTAGGGGCTATAGTAAATGGTATTGATTTGGTGATTTCTTCCTTAAGAATCTCATTGTTGGTATAAAGGAATCCTACTGATTTACTTATGTTTATCTTGTATCTTGAGACCTTGATGAACTGTTCTATCAGTGTGAGTAGTTTACTTAAGGATTCTGTAGGATTCTCTGTGCATACAATCATGTCACCTACTGTTTTAGTCAACTAGGGCTGCTCTAACAGAAATACCACAGAGTGGATGGCTTTAACAAAGAAAGATTTATTCTTACACAGTCCGGTAGGTTGCAAGTCCATACTCAGGGTGTCCGCTCCAGGGAAAGACTTTCCCTTGACGGCTCTGGAGGAAAGTCCGGTATTGCATCAGTCATTGTCCAGGGAGTGTCCTAACGCAAGAACCTCTGGTTTGAATGACGCGCTCTGCTCCCGGTGCTGCTTGCTTGATGGTAGCGAGGTTCTCAAATTGTCCTTGGTTCTTTTTCCTTTTATTCCTCGCAAGCTAAAAGCATTAAGGGTGGGGCAAGCCATATTCCAGGGAAACTTCCCCCATAGCAGGAATTCACAGCCCCACCCTAATCCTTTAACATACAGGTTAGCAAAACCACACAATGGAGGACAGTCCCAAGATACTGGGAACCATCTCCCAGCCACGTGGCTGCACACATTTTTGGGGGGACACAATTCAAACCATGACACCTACAAATAGGGAGACTTTTACTTCTTTCCCAATGTAGATACCCTTTATTTCTTTGTCTTGTCTAATTCCTCTGGCTAGAACTTCCAGTACAATGTTGAATAGGAGAGGTGAGAGTAGGCAGCCTCCCATTCTCTAGGGAAACAGTTCAGTCTGTCTCTGTTCAGGATGATGTAGGCAGTTGGCTGTGTATAAATGGTCTTTATTGCATTGAGGAATTCACCGTCTATTCCTATTTTTTTGAGAGTTTTTAGCATGAATGGGTGTTGGACTTTATCAAATGTCTTTTGTGCATCATAGACAAAATCAGGTGTCTCTTGTCTTTTGTGTTATTTATGTGGCTGATCACATTAATTGTTTTTCTGATGCTGAACCACCCTTGCATCCCTGGTATGAATCCAACTTGGTCATGATAGATTATTTTTTGGATATGTTGTTGTATTCTATTGACAAGAATTTTGTTGAAGACTTTTACACCTAGATTCATGAATGATAGTGATCTGTAGTTCTCCTTTTTGGTTGGGTCTTTCTCTGGCTTTGGTACCAGGGTTATACTGGCTTCATAGAATAAATCTGGGAGCATTCCATCCCTTTTTATACCATGAAATAGTCTCAGTAGCATTGGAGATAACCCTTCTCTAAAAGATTGGTAGAGTTGTTCAGTGAAGCCATCTGGGCCCAGGCATTTTTTGGTTATAGTTTTTGGATGACTTTTTCAATCTCTTCCTCTGTGATGGGTTTATCAAGTTGTTCTGTTTCACCTTGTGATAATTTTGGTAGGTGGTATGAATCAAGGAATTTGTCCATTTCTTCTAGGTTTTCAAATTTGTCGGAGTATAGTCTTTCATAGTATTCTGTTATGATATTTTTGATTTCTGTTGGATCTATTATGATGATTCCCCTCTCTTTTCTTATTTGGACTATTGGTTTCCTTTCCTGTATTTCTTTAGTAAGTTTAGCCAATGGTTTGTCAATTTTTTTGATCTTTTCATAAAACCAGCATTTGGTCTTTTCAATTTTTTCAATTGTTCTTCTATTCTCTGATTCATTTAGTTCTGCTCTGATCTTTATGATCTGTTTTCTTCTGGTGCCTGAGGGATTCCTCTGTTGTACTCTCTCTACTTGTCCAAGCTGTAGGATTAGTTCTTTGGTTTGGAGTCTTTCTTCCTTCCAGATGTGTGCATTTATGGAGACAAACTGACCTCTGAGCACTTCTTTGTCAGTATCCCATAGGTTCTGGTAGAAAGTGTTTTTGTTCTCTTTGGAATCCATAAATTTCTCTATTTCATCCTTGATTGGTACTATAACTGATAGCTTGGGGACAAGATGTTGTTCAGTTTCCATGAGTTACACTTTCTATCTATGTTTTTTCTGCTGTTGATTTTGAATTTTATGGCTTTATGATCTGAAAGGATGCTTTGCATTATTTCAATGGTGAGAAGATGCTTTGCGTTGATTCAGTGGTGTGGATTTTGTTGAGAATCTCTTATGTCCTAACACACGGTCTATTCTGGAGAATGCTCCCTGTGAACTGGAGAAGAAGATGTAGTTGTCAACTGGTGGATAGAAAGTTTTATATATGTCAATCAAGTCTAATTGGTTAATTATGCCAATAAGGTTTTCTGTGTCTTTACGGAGCTTTTATCTAGACAATCTGTCCAATACTGAGAGTGGAGTGTTGAAGTCTCCCTCTACTATTGTGGAGTGAGCTGTCTCATATTTGAGTGTAGTCAGTGTTTCTTCGATGTATTTAGTTGCTCTAATATTATTTATAATATTAGCTTTAATATTGGTTCTGATGAGAAATCTGATGAAAGCCTACAAGGTATCCCTCTGAATGTTAGCTTTGCTTTGAGTCTTGCTACCTTTAAGAGTTTCTACTCATGATTGATTTTGTTAAGCTTGATTATAATATGTCCTGGAGTCTTTCTTTTGAGATGTATATTGAATGGCTTTCAATATGTATCTTGGATATATATATTACCGTCTTTCATAATTTCTGGAAAGTTTTCTGTCAGCAGCTCAGCAATAATACTCTCTGTGTCCTCAACTAAATATTAGTAAGAGAAAGATAAATCATCCAGTTAAGAGATGGGAAAAGGAGATGGACAGACACTTCTCTAAAGAGGAGATCCAGGAAGCCAAAAAACACACATAGACATGCTTTTGATCACTAGCTATTAAAGAAATTCAAATCAAACTGACAATGAGATATCATTGCACCCCAACGAGGTTGGCCAGAATCCAAAAAAATGCAAAACAACAAACACTGGAGAGGCTGTGGGGAGATTGGAACTCTCCTACACTGTTGGTGGCATTGCAAAATGGTGCAACCTCTTTGGAAAGCAATCTGATACTTCCTTAAAAAAATGCATATAGACATACCATTTTACCCAGTAATTCCACTGCTCGGAATATAACTGACACAATCAAGGCCATTCACACCAACTGACACATGCACACGAATGTTTATTGCAGCATAGTCCATGATAGCAAAAAAATGGACTCAACCCAGATGCCCCACAACAGAGGAATGGATAGGTAATCTACGGTATATATACTCAATGGAACACTATGCGATTTTAAAGAACAGTGATGATTTTAGGAAATATCTCATAACCTGGTTTCAATTGGAGGACATCATGCTGAGTGAAAGTAGTCAGTGACAAAAGGCCAAATGTTGTATGAGACCTGTATGATAAGAACTTAAAAATAGACTCATGCATAGAAGAAAAGACTCTTTGAAGGCTGCAAGTATGGGGAGGAAGAGAGGGGAGGGGGGAGGGTTTAGATTAGATAATTGATTGAAATTTGGTTAGCTGAAAACTGTGACAGTACACATTAGAAAGAAGATCATATTAACTGGAGTTCAATGTAACATGATTACTCCTGCCATCTTAAGCCAATATTGCAAGGACAGAGTACCTGGGGTAGGCGGTTGAGGACCATGCTCTCAGGGGAAATAGAGGCTAATTGGCTCAACTAGCATTGTTCTAAGAGAGCCCTCTGAACCCCATATTGGTGAGTGGCATCTGGGGTCTTAAAAGCTGCCCAGCTACCATCTGAGGGTACAGCAAATGGTCCCAACTCTGCAGGAATGGATGACCACCAAGGACCAAAATGACAATGGGGAAAGGGAAATCAGAGGACAGATAGACCCATGTGAGTGGGTGACCATATCGACTTGTGACCAGAAGAACAAGATGGTGCCTGGCTACCACTAGTGATAGCCGTGATGAAGCTCACAAAGTTGAGTCTCACTGGCAACACAAGAATAAAAAGGGGTGCACCTGGAGATCTCCACTAGAAGACTTCAATTGATGGTCCAGAGGCCTCGGGGTTCCCCTGGGAGCATGGCCTCTGGCCCTGATGCTGCCCCTGTCCATAAATCACAATGGAGGTCAGCTCTTTGGACAGGAATGGATTGGACTTGGTGATGTAGAGTGACCATTTCATGTGTACATTTTATGGTTCTATGCGTCTACAGGATGTTGCCCTGTTGACCTCTTACTGGAGACGGGGGAGTGGGTGAAGAGGAAGGGATAGGAGATTTTTGAGAGGATAAGAAATGTATGGAACAGAGAGGAAGTGTGTGCTGTCACTGGGCAGGGAGAGCAGTGGGAGCTTCACATAAGTGGACATGCAAATATATATGGGAATGTACATTTTCATTTTATCATAATTAAAAAGAAAAATCCTAAGAAATGGAAACACAACAATCCATTAAAAGCAAGAAACTGAGTTCAGCAAAGTTTTGGGATACAAGATCAGTACACAGTAACCACCCGTATTTCTTTATATTAGTCATGAGAAATTTGATAGTAAAAAAATACAATTTCAGTGAAAATGGCATAGCCAAGCCAAGCCATGGCAGAAGAAATAAAAAAAATGAAAAAGCATATGAAAAGATGTATAAGACTTATGCACTCAGAACTACAACAGTCAATGAAAGAAACTGAAGGCTTGAATAAACAGAAAGATATCCTACATCCATGAAATGAAACAGTGTTGTTAATATAACAATACTCAAGTTGGTCTACAAATTACAGATAATCTCTATCAAGATCATAGTTGTATTTTTTTTTTTTTTTGGAATAAATTGCATGTTTAGTCTAAAATTATTTGAAAATACAAGTTGCCCAGAAAAACCAAAAGAATCTTAAAATGAAAAATCAAATTTAGATTAAGCAGTCTTCCAGATTTAAAAGCTTAGTGTAAAACTATAGTAATCAAGACAATGTATACCAGTATATAAAGACGGCCCTGCAGATCAGTGAGTAGAATTGAAAGTCCGCACTCAAACCCAAAGAAGGCAAATAAGTAAAACTGATGTCAACTGATATCAACTGATACCCACAGTGCAGCAGGTAAGTGCTCAGCTGTTAACTAGAAGATGCGTAGTTCAAACCCACCAACTGCCCCACAGGGGGAAGACCTGGCTGTGTTCTTTGAAAAGATTTATGGCCTTGGAAACCTTACAAAGACACTCTTCAGGGTCCTACAGGGTTTTCATGAGTTTGAGTCAACTCAATGGCAATGAGTTTGGTATTTGGGGTATATAGATGTATATTATGTTTCAATAATAAAAGGCATGTACCTAAATAGACTTGATGGCATTTTGTTTTGTTTACTCCAATTTAAGACATATATGAAGATTGGTCAAAACTTCTATTGAATAATCTCAGTCAAGAGAGGAAACAGCAGAATGGAAATTCAAATTCTAGTGAAACCATAGAGTCCGGATGAAACTGAGAAACAACTGCCCTGAGATTATCTTTAAATCCTAAACCAACAATATCCCCTGAAGTCTTCTGACAACAAGACAACAGTTTAATTAGAAAAGAATGTCTGCCTTGACCATTAAGTTATTTTAAGAAGTATCTATATAGAGTCAAATTGATGATAGGTAGGAAACTTAGTTACGTTAATCAGGAGGGACCATTTGTAGAAGAAAAGTGAAAATGGTTACAAGAAAGTAATCCATGTCATTGAACTGTTCATATAGAAATTATTGAATTGGTATATGTTCTGTGTATATTCTCAACAACAAAAATGCAGTATTTTTTTTAAATAGTGAAGAATTGATACAGAAATTTCTATGAAGAGGTAGATAAATGGTAATTAAACTAATGAAAAAAATACTCAATGTCTTTAGTCATTAAACAAAAGCCCAGTACTGTTGAGTCAACTCTGACTCTTAGGGACCCTAGAAAACAGAGTAGAACTGCTTCACTGACTTTCTAAAGAGTCATTAGGGAAATGCAAATTAAAACCACTGTGAGATAGTACTTCACACCAGCTAAGATGTCTTTAATAGAAAGACAACATGTGTTATGGAAGAATCAAAAACCCTTGTATATTGACTTTGGTATATATAACTGCAACTATCTTGAGAAAATGATTTTTTAGCTCCTCAAAGTATTAAACACAGACTTGCTGTAGGATCAGCAATTTAACTCCTAGATATATATTCCAGATAACCAAAAACATCCATCTGCAAAAAAACTCATTCTTGAATGTTTATAGCAATATTATTCATAATAGCCAAAAAGTGAAATAAATCCAAATGTTCATCAAATGTTGAACAGATAAATGAAATGTGACAGAAGATGGTGCGTTATTCAGTGATTCTTTTTTTAAATGAATGAAGTACTTACACTTATGACAACATGGATGACCTTGTAAGTATTATGTTGAGTTAAAGAAGCCAAATACAAAAGGCCACATACTACATATTTCCATTTGTCTGATATGTTCACAATAGTTAAATCCATAGAAACAGACAATAGATTAGTGAATGCCAGAGGCTGCACAGAGGCAAGAATGGACAATGACTGTTCATAAGGATTTCTTTTTGGAGTGATAAAAATGTTGTAACATTTGATAGTGGTGATTTTTAGAACAAGTGTGTCAATGAACTAAAAGCTACTTAATTCTACAATTGAAAAGAGTGAACTTCATTGCATATAAATTAACTCTTAATGATGTTATTTAAAAATATACTTTGAGTCAGGCATCTTTCTACTATTAGGGAATTCTTGTTGCAGGACGTAGAGAGAACAAAATGAAAAATTGAATACTTAATAAATACAAAAACTAAAATTCTCTTTTAGTACTTGTAAGTAGTTTATCAAAAATAACAATAAAATATTTGGATAAGACTGAGTTGTGTTCTTCCAAGTAAATGGAATTTAGGCTAGTTTAATATCTAAATAAGATATGTCCTCTTAGTTTGTCCAGAAAACTACTATATGTTCTGCTGTGTATATCCAGCCATGAACAGATTAATTGAAATTATTCTAGAAGGAGAAAAGCATATACACAGTGCACAAGTTGCAAATGAGCCTACCATACTGCAAAGACCAAGGAGCCCTAGTGGCGTAATAGTTACACAGTAGGCTGCTAACTCAAGTTTGGTGATTAGAACCTACCAAATACTCTGAGATAGAAAGGTGTGGCAGTTTACTTCTGTAAAGATTACAGCTTTGGAAATACTGTGGGTCAATTCTACTTCATCTTAACTGATCACTATGATCTAAGACTCAAAGCAGCAGATTTTTTTTTTTTTTTTTTTTTTTTTTTTTGCTGTGAGTGCACAGACCAACAAGACTACAGTATATTGAATGAATGTGAGTGTGTTGTTAGGTGATGTCCACTCATGCAATCTTATGTGTAACAGAACAAAACATTTCCTCGTCTTGTGCCACCCTGATTGAGTTCATTGCTACAGCCACTGTAAATCAACCCATCTTGTTGAGGGTCTTTATGTTTTTTGCTGATCCTCTACTAAATGTGAGGAGAGGCCAGGGACTGGTTTCTCCTAACCACATGTCTAAATTATGTAAGAAGAAGTCTTGCCATACTTGCTCCTAGGGAGAACTCTAGTTGTACTTTTTTCCAAGACATATTTGTCTATTTTTCTGTCTGTCCATGATATATTTAATATTCTTCATCAACACAATTATTCAAAGGCATCAATTCCTCCTTGTTTCTCCTTACTCACTGTCCAAATTTCACATAGATATGAGACCACTGTAAATATCATGACTTGGATCACATATATCTTAGTCCTTGAAGTGCATCTCTGCTTTTTAACACTTGATAGAGTTATAGCTTATGACATATTTGCTCAATGAAATTCATCTTTTGATTTATTGACTGCTACTTCTATGAGGGTTTACTGTGCATCTAAGTGAAATAAAATCCTTGAAAATATCAATATATGTTCCATTTATCATGTTTTTGCTTACTGGTCCAAGCCTCAAAACCCAATAGATTGCTATCAAGTCGATTCCAACTGATAGTGATACCTTAAGACAGAGTAGAACTGTTCAAGAGAATTTCCAAGAAGTTTCTGATAGATTTGAACTGTTGACTTTTTGGCTAGCAGCCGTAACACTTAGCCACTGTGTCATCAGAGTTTGCCTTTGTGGTCCAGTTACAAGGATTTTTGTTTTGTTTATGTTGAGGTATAATCCGTACTGGCTACATATAATATGTAAGTGTAAAAGTGTATATTCTGTATTCCAAAATAACTTCACTACATTTTCTACACTGTTTTACTGACAGTTGTAACAGCTGGAATCCTGATGGCCCAGTGGAATTGTCACATATTTTTTTGTCTAATTTCAATCTAGCCACTGTTGGTTTTAATTCCTAAAAATGAAAACAATGACACTTCTGAGAGGTAGGTAAAATTATCTTCTTTTTACAGAGTTGTATCATTTATAGTTGTTTATGGTATAGCCCAGAATATAAACTTCATGATTTTAGAATCTATAGGAATATGTAATATTTCAGCTAGGATCCATTGTGACCCACTGGTTATGAACTAGGCAGCTAACCAAAAAGTTGATTGTTCAAACCCACCCAGCAGTTCTGCAAGAGAAAGACCTGCAATCTGCTCTTATAAAGGTTACAATCACACACACACAAAAGGAAAGCCCTTGGAGGTGGGGCTAACATGGAGGAGTAGGCCAGAGCCATCTTTCAATCATTATAACATCAAATACACAGAAAATCAACTTAATGGGTGGAATAGGGTATTCTTGAAGCCCTCATTATCAGAGGTAAGCTAGGAGAATGAGAAGGGAAGTGTGAGTACAGAAGGACCAGACTTGTGGGAATTGGCCCTCCCCAGGGGGATCTCTGTGCCAGCACAGTGAACACAGCCAGTGCCACAAACCCAGTGTCTTGAACACAACTACATTAGGAGAACAATTTCCTCAGTACAAAGGCTGAGCTTCAGACAAACATGCCAACAAAATGCAGCATTCTTCCATCTGAACACTAAATGATAAGATCAGGTGGTCTCATGTGGATCAAAACTTTTTGGGGGGCAAAAATCTCTTTCTCTAAGGTATTCCCTTGCTGTCTTTTCTGTGCTCACCCGGGTACCTGACTCTAACATGGTACCTGAAGTGGTAATCAACCATCCAACAAAGAAAACTGGGGGCAGAATCAGTCCATTTCCCTAGACTAAGATCTTCTGATCACTAACTTTTCTGGAGCATGTAGGTACCCTGACTTTTATTGTGCATGCAACTGGCAAGCTGAGCCCACACTAATCAACATTCTCCCACAAACATTGCACCTGGGTGCTAACTGACTGGGTGCCTGAATTGAACATACACAGAAAAGTAAACTAATGCTGGGGTTCCCATACCTAGCTACAAGTCTAACCACCAGGTGATGGGTTTTCACATTTCTGTTGTTCCAATTACTAACACAGCACCCTCTGTTACTCTACACTGACACTTAAAAAACTAAATATATGTACATACATGATTCAGGACACAATAACTAAAATTAAAACAGTCTTCTGATAGCTTGGAGGCAACAATCTATTGCAAATCATTTAAAAAAAAACAAACAACAGCAACAACAACAACAAAAAAAAAAACAATACCGTGGCTTCAGAAAACTCCCCAAACAAAGAACGAAAAAAACATTGCAGCTGAAGAAGAATTCCTGGAATGGTCAGAGGTATAGAATAAAAAAGAGTAATAGTTTGAGCTCTCATCGACATTAGGAAGGAAATTAGGCAAACTGAAACACAGCACTTTGAAAAATGAAACAGGCTATTGGAAATGCTTGAACAACAGTAACCTGAAATTCAGCCAATTAACAATAAAATTACTGATTTAGACAACTGAAAGTAAAAGGAGTAGAATCAAGACAATAGAACACAAAACAAGTGAGATGGAAGATAAAGCAACTGGTACTTACATATTGAAGGAAAAAACAGATATGAGATTTAAAGAAAACAAAAATCACTGAGAGTTCTGTGGGACTCAGACAGAATGAACTATGATGGAGTGGAATTCCAGAACATAGTAGGACACCAGAAAACACACAGAGAATTGCTGCAGTTACATTGATAGAAAATTTCCCTGATTTTATGAAAGATGAGAAAATCTTTCTATCAAGGGTTCTCATCAAACTACACACAAGCTATCTTCCAAAAGAAAGACATTAAAACACATTATTATCAACTTTACAAAACTAAAGATAAGGACAAATTTTCAAAAGCATCAAAGCAAACAAAAAGTAACATAAAAAGAACAGCCTGTGAGAATGAACTCTGATTATTCAGCCAAAATGATGTTGGCACAAAGAAAATTGGATAATACAAAAACAGCCATGAAGAAGAAGAAAAAATTCCCTATCAACCAAGAATTATATATCATGCAAAACTGTCTCAAATATGACAGCAAAATTTGGACATTCCCAGATCAACATAAGTTTAGAGAATTTGCAAAAAAAAAAAAAACAACCAAAATTACAAGAAAAATTGAAGGAAGATCTTCAACTAGAAAATCAACAACATCTGACATATACTCATGAATACAGTGCAGGACAGAGCATCCACAAATCAACACAAACAGGGAACCCCCCAAAATAAACCAAAGCTAAAACACTAAAAAGAAACATAAAATAAAAAGCAGACATCTCAGTATGTAAATGATGACAGTATTGTGCCATAAAAGAGATAAATTTATGTATCTATCTATAACTCTTTCAGATGGAGAGGAAGTTAAGGAGATGCAATGAAATTAAAGACTGGTTTAACTTACAACATTGAGGGCAAACATTAAGATAACCACAAAGAAAATTAAGTCTTACACATAAAAATCAAGAAAGTCTCAGATGATACAAAGTCACCAACGATGAAGATGATGAAAAAGAAACCCATAAACAAAAACGACTCATTGCATAAAATTAAGTAGAACAAAGAATCTCTCAACAGCTTACCAACAAAGGCATCAAAATGACAGCACTGAATTCATACATATTAGCAATTATATACACAAAGATTAGCCAAATGATTGGAAAAACACAAATCATCTATATACTGCTTATAGGAGACACACCTTAGACTCAAAAATACAAACAAACTGAAACTTATAGAATGCAAAAAGTATATGCCAAGCTAACAACATTATAAAAAGAGCAAGTGTGGCAATGTTGATTTCAGATACAACAGACTTTAAAGTGAAATCTACCACAGTGAACAAGGAAGGTGATTGACTGTATATTGCTTAAAAGGCCAGCATATCAGGAGTACATAACCATATTAAAAATGTATGCATCCAACAACACAGCTGCTAAATACATTGAACAAATTCAAACGTCAATGAAAAGTGAGATATATAGCTCTGTAGTAACAGCAGTGAAGCCAGCAGGAAATGTCAATATGCTTTGAGTGATGGACAGTATAACTAGAAAGAAGCTCACTAAAGACATGGAAGACCTCAATTCTACAATCAACAAACTTGACCTCATAGACATATGAGGACTGCTCATTAAGTTCACAAATTCATTCTAGAAAAATTGCTACGTATCTCAATGCTGAATATCACTACAGTCACCTTCAAAGTACCCCTCTTGGGAAGTTATGCTCCAATACCAGCACCAAGTCCACTGTTCAAAGCAATTTTGGAACTCTTTTTCTGGTGTAGCTGTTAGAGTTGTCATCATATTACCCTTGATGTTCTGAATGTCATCAAAATGCCTTCCTTTCAATACTGTCTTTTTCTTTGGGTTAAGAAAAACGTCACTGGGGGGCAGATCAGATGAATAAGAAGAGTGTCTCAATACAGTTATTTGTCTACTGGCTAAAAACTCTTTCACAGGTAACCATACAATTAAGTTCACAAACTTGCCACCTTGCCAATGTGTGCTGTGGCCATTCCAGAAAGAGTTTCAAAACGGTTGTGAAGTGTAGACTAACTTCTGGCATCAGGGCATAGCTTCCCAAGCGGAGTACTTCAAAGGTGACCACAACAATATTCAGCAATGAAATACACAGCACTTAGAACAATTGTGTTTGTGGACTTAATTGTCAGACTTTATATACGGAATTCTCCATTTATCAACAGACAAGTATATTTTCTTTTCCAATGCACATGGAATGTTTTCCAGAATAGGCTACCTCTTAGACTGTGAAGCAAGTCTTAGCAAAATCCAAAACTTGCACATATCATAAAGCATCTTCTCAGACCATAAAGCCGTGAAAGTAGAAATCAGTAGTAGAAAAAACAATGACAAAAAAATGGAAAATAGAAGACACCTGTCTCGAAAACTTCTGAGTTACAGAAGAAATCAAAGACAGAATAAAGAAATTCATAGAATCAAATGAGAATGAAAACACATCTTACCAGAACCTATGGAACACAGCAAAAGCAGTGCCCAGAGGTAGATTTATGTCAATAAATGCACACATCCAAAAAGAAGAAAGGGCCCAAACCAAAGAATTAATGCTATAACTCAAACAAGTAGAAAAAGAGCAAAAAAAAGAACCCCTCAAGCAACAGAAGATAATAGATAATAAAAATTAGGGAAGAACTAAATGAATTAGTGAGTAGAAAAGCAACTGAAAGAGCTAACATGACAAAAGCTGGTATTTTGAAAAGATCAACAGAAATGAAAAATCACTGGCCAAACTGACAAAAGGGAAACAAGCAAGTAAACAAATAATTTGAATAAGAAATGAAATGGGTGATACCACAACTGACCCAGATGAAATTTAAGAAACAGTATCAAAATGCTATGAAAAATTATACTCTAATACATTTGAAAATTCAGAGGCAATGGGCAAATTTCTAGCTTCTTAGCCAAACTAAAAGAGACAGAAGTAGAACAACTTAATAAACCCATTACAAAAGAAAGGATAGAAAAGATAATCAAAAGCTCCCACAGAATTCTATCAAATGTATAGAGAAGTGTTATTGTCACTATTACTAAAGGTATTTCACAGCATAGAAAAGTAGAGAATACTTCTAAATTTATCTGATGAAGCTAGTATAACCCTGATACCAAATTTGGGTAAAATTTCCACAACAGAGGAAAATTATAGACCAATATCTCTCATGAACTTAGAATCAAAAATCATCAACAAAATTCTAGTCAATAGAATTCAATGTTGTATCAAAAAAATAACACACCATGGCCAAATAAGAGTCATACCAGGGATGCGAGGATGGTACAATATTAGAAAATCTACCAACATAAGCAATCACATAAAGAAAACAAAAGATAAGAAACACCTAACTTTATCTGTTGATGCAGAAAAGATGTCTGACAAAGTCCAACACTCATTCATCTTAAAAAGTTTCAAGAAATTAGGAACAGAAGGGAAATTCCTCAATGTGACAAGGCACATATACACAAACAACAGCTAACGTCATCCTAAATGAACAGAGATTGAGAGCATTCCCTTGGAGAATGGGAACCAGACAAGGATGCCCATTATCACCTCTTTTATGCTACATTGTGCTGAATATTCTAGCCAGAGTAATTAAACAAGGTGAAGAAATCCACACTGGCAAGGAATATGTAAAAATACCTCTGTTTGCAGATGATATGATCTTTTACACAGAAAACTCTAAAGAATCCACAAAGAACCTACTGGAGCTAATAGAAAAGTTCAGCTAAGTATCAGGATATAAGATAAACATAGATGAATCAGCTGGATTCCGTTATGCAACAAAGAGAGACAAAGAGGAAATTATGAAATAAATATCATTCAAAATTGCCCCCAAGAAGATAAAATGCTTAGGAATAAATCTAACCATATATATGAAAGATATATACAAAGAAAATTACAAGACTGTTGCAAGAAAGCAAGACAACTACATATGTGGAAAAACATACCCTGCTCACGGCTAGGAAAAACTAACATTGTGAAAATGTCTGCTCTTCCCAAAACTACCTATAGACACAATGCAATCCCAATACAATTTCCAATGATATTTTTTAATGAGATGGAGAAATAAATCACTAATTTCCTATGGAAAGGAAAGAAACCCTAGATAAGTAAAGCACTACTGAAGAAGAAGAACAAAATGAGAGGCCGATGGCACTTGGCTGGCATACTGTCTGACTTTAGAACCTATTACACTGCCATGGTAGTCAAAGCAGTCTGGCACTGGTACAAAAATATATACATAGATCAATGGAACAGGTCAGAGAATCCAACTATAACTCCATCCACCTATAAGTAGTTGATATAATAGTCTATTCAGCAAAAGATGTTGCCCAAACTGGATATCTATCTGTAAAAAAAAAAAAAAAGAAAGAAAAAGAAAAAAAATGCCCACATATCACATCATGCAAAAACTAAATCAAAATGGATAACAGACCTGAATATAAAATCTAAAGCAATATGTATCCTTGAAAAAAAAAAAAAAAAGGGATAATACTGGGGGCACTAATAAATGGCATAAACAACTAAAAAATATTACAACAAAAGACAAACACCAGAAGTAAAAGTAGATAAATGGGAACTTCTAAAAATCAAACAGTTATGCTCATCCAAAGCTTCATCAGGAAAGCATAAAGACTACCTACAGACAGGGAAAAAAATTTGGCAACCAATAATCTGATCTGTGTCTAATCTCCATAATCTTCAAAACCTCAACAAGGAAAAAAACAAAGCAATCAAAAATGGGCAATACAGATGAACAGGCACTTCAAAGCAGACATACAAGTAGCTAACAGATACAAGAGATGATCACTAGTCGTAAGAAAAATTGAATTCAAAACTACAATAAGATACTATCCCACCCCAACAAGGCTAGTATTAATCCAAAAAAACACAAAACAACAAATGTTGGAGAGGCTGTGGAGAGACTGGAATCCTTCTACCCTGCTGGTGGGAATGTATAGTGTTACAACCACTCTGGAAAGTGGTTTGGAGATTTCTTAAAAAGCTAGAGCTAGAAATACCACATAATACAGCACTCACACTGCTTTGAATACATCCTAGAGGAAGGACTGACATACAAACAGATACATCCACACCAACATTTACTGCAGCACTATCCACAATAGCAAAAAGGAGGAATCAACCTGGGTGCTTATAAACAAAAAAATGAATAAACTATGGTGTATTCATGCAGCGGAAGGCTAAGCAATCATGAGGAACAATGACAATCTTTGGAAACACCTGATAATGCGGAATCATCTGATAGACATCATGGCATGAGAGATCAGTCACAAAAGGCTGAACGCTGTATAAGACCATTATCATGAGATCTCAAGAAATGGACTAAATGCAGAAAACAATAGTCTTTGTTGCTTATGTGGGGGTAAGATGGGGGTGGAGTGGGAGATGAGTATTCATGGATTAGATACTAGATAGGAACTAGATTAAGTGAAGGAAGTGACAGAACACAATAGAAGGAAGACCAATTGCTGGAACACACCAAGAGTGTTTTAGTCAGATAGTGCTGCTCTAACAGAGATAGCACAAGTGGATGGACTTAGCAAGTTTATTCTTACACAGTGCAGGAGGCTACCAGTCTGAATTCAGGGTGTCCACTCTAGGGGAAGGCTTTCCCTCCTTTGGCTCTGGAGGAAAGACTTTGTGTTATATGTTTTTGGTCAGAGAGCATCTTGGTGCAGGAACTTCAGATCTCCAGGATGCTCTCTACTTCTGGTGCTGCTTTCTTGATGGTATGAGGTTCCCCAGGGTCTGCTTGCTTCCATTTCCTTTTATCACTTGTAATATAAAAGGATAAAGAGTGGTGCATACCATACTCCAGGGAAACTTCCTTTATTGGTGCAGGGAGATAACCATAGGAAGGGATTTACAGTTCCACACTGATTCCTCTCTAGCATACAGCATAGCAAAACCACAAAATGGAGGACAATCATAAACTATCAGGAATCATGGCCCAGCCAAATGGCTATACATATTTTTGAGGGGACACAATTCAATCCATGACAAAGAACTAAGACGTTTTCTAATACAATCCAACATTCTGAAGGTCAGAATAGCAGAGGCAGGGGCCTGGGGACCTTGATTTAGGGGGATATTTAGATAAGTTGGCATAACTAAGTTTTATTTTATTTTGTTGTGTTTGTTTTAAGAAAACAGTCTGCATCCCAACTTGGTGAGTGGCATCTGGGGTCTGAAATGCCAGCAAGCTGCCATCTAAAGCATATCAACTGGTATCAAACCAACTAGAAGAGAGAAGAAAGAAGGATACCAAAGACAGGAGGAAAATGTGTGCTCAGGAGAAAGAAGGGGCCAAATGATCCAGAGACTATACCAACATGAGACCAGAAGAATTAACCAGTGCCCAGTCATCTCCAATGTTTGCCTTGGTAGGCAATACAAGGTAGACTCCCTTATGTAGAAGGGGAAAAATGGGGATGCAGATCTACAGTTCCATTAAAAGGCCAGACTTGATGATCTGATATTCTGGAGGGACCCCAGAGAACAGGATCTCTGGTCTCACTCCTATCCCAGAGTTGAAACAACACCAAAGACAACTCCAGACAAAAATTGGACTAGACTCTAAGACATGGGGCTATTGGAGCAGCTCACCTATGGGAACAAGATGAGAGGGTGGAGACGAGGGGGCAGGAGTTGGTAGAACGAACACGTGAAGCGCAGAATGAAACTGAGGAGTGTGCTGTCCCAGGATGGGAGAGCAACTGAAATTGCATACAAATGTCTGTGTGGTATTTTATACAGCAAATTGACTTTGACTGTAAACTTTCAGTTAATTACAACAAAAAATTATTAAAAACAAAACAAACTTACAGTGCTATTCTACTCTGTCGTAGGGGGTCACCATGACTTGAAAATTGAGTTGAGGAAACCTAAACACAACACACTTCAGGAACTCTATTTTCTCATTGGTAAGTTGGCAATAATGCCACTAACAACATTTTGTGAGATTACTCATCACTATCACACCAATCCTGACTCATGAGGCCCCCATGCATCACAGAGTAGAAATGCTGTACAGTTACTGTAGACTATAGGAATCATGACTGTAAAGTTGAGGAAGTTAAGAAAGTGGTTTACTAGGTCCTCTTCCATGGCTTCATTCGGTGAATTCAAACTGCCAACTTTTAGGCTACTCAAAACCTTTTGCTGTTGTGTCAGTGCTGACTTATAGCTACTGTACAGGACAGAATAGAACTGCCCCACAGAGTTTCCAAAGAGTGGCTGGTAAATTCATACTGCTGATCTTTTGGTTTAGCAGCCAAGCCAAGGGCTGCTGATGTCCCACAAGGGCTTTTGAAACTAAACATTGTAAAATATTTAAAGTTCCTTGACCATTACGTACCTTATGGTTGATACTCAATAAATCATAACAATTTCTTTTATTACAGATATTATAAACCTCACTTCTGTTTGTTACTTTAATGAAACTGTTAAAATCATGTTTATATCTGCTCATCATAAATGTACCCATTGCCATCAAGTCAATTCCTACTCATACTAGTCATAATGAGTATGAAGTATTTCTCATTGATTTTTGTTACTCTTCCAGATGTTTTAGTTCTTTTGTACCTGATGCAGTCTCCAAAATACATGCATTTTATTCTAGAAATCTGGAAACATGAAATGCTTCATTCCCTGGAGTTTGGACTAAAGTAACTGTAAGTGTTCAGGTTTAACCTCAGTCAAATTAGTGATCATTCAGTCTCTTCCTGGGCAAGTAGTCTGTTTCTTTGCTGATGTCCCTGCCCTCCAAAGAAGTACTAAGTACTTTATTTTTTATTTTCTATAATCTTCACAATGCTTATGTTTTATGGAAACAAAAAGATCTGAGCCAGTCAAAAACATGTTAAAATGTGTTTTGTTTACTCTTCACTCTCATTAATGTTTTTCACCTTTTATTCATACAGCTACTTTTTTAATCTTATTTCCATTCTTTAAGAGGTCCTTAAATTCCTGTATCTATGTTTCTTGTGCTGTATTTCTTACTGTCTTTTCTCTAGTACATTCATTTTACCTAAGTCTCAACCAGTGCCATCAATCTTTCTGTAAGTTCTACCTGTTTCTCTACCAACTGAAATTTTTGAGTATAAAGACCATTAGAAAAAATGTTGACCACGCAAAGTTGACTTTATTAAACTTGTGAGGCTGGGTCCTCTGTTTTCAGAGTCTCAGAAAAGTCTCATATCAGGGAAATCTTACAGGATTAGTGGGAATCACTGAAATGGACAAGTTGCTAAAAAGTCCGTGAACTTATGTGGGAATGTGAGTCTAAACGGTGAGGGGTACGTCAGTCTGTCTATGATCTTACCTTGGAAAGTATTTCTCGTGCTAATTAAGCTTTTGTAAAAATAATTTGAATTCAGGTATGCTGCACGGCCTGCCACTTTGGTTCAGTTTGTTTGCTTTGTGGGTCTTGCTTTTCGAAGGTTTTTTTTTTTCCGTTTTATTTCTCGTTCTTTTCATAACTGACTCAACGGCAGCACATTTGAATTTTGTTTTCTTTTTGCGTTTCTTGTGAGTGGGAAAAGGAATGTCACTATTTTATACATGAGGAAATATGATCAAAGTCATGTTATGCTTGATGAGTAACAGCGATAGATTTAAAATTCCACCTAAATTTAATGACTCTTTAGTCATTACAGAAACACTGGTGGTATGGTGGTCAAGCGCTGTATCTGTTAACCAAAAAGTCAGCAGTTCAAATCCACCAGGTGCTCCTTGGAAACTCTATGGAGCAGTTCTGCTCTGTCCTATACAGTCGCTATTTGATGGCAGTAGGTTTTCGGGGTTTTAGTCTTACTAGTAGCGTGACCAGGAAACAAAACTAAACCCTTTGCTATGAAGTTGATTCTGACTTACAGCAACCCTAAAAATATGCCTGAAAATAATTGTTAGAAAATGACTTCTTAATTAAATATACATTGATGAAAGTCAAAACTGAGGAAAATGACAGATAACAATCTGTGAAAATAAGAATGATTAGAGAGATTTGATTGTCAGCTGTTTATGAATAAACGAGATATCGCCGTCACAGTGATTTTTCAGTGCATACCTTGGATCACTGCATACCTTGTTGGTGCAATTTTTATAAAATCTCTGAAGAGTTTCCTCTCTGGTTACTTGTTACTTTATTTCAAATCATATAAATTGTGAAAAGAAAGGAAATTTGAGTTGTTAGAATGTTCGGATAGAATTACAGCCATCTCCTTTTGGAGGAATAGATGTCATTTATTTGAGAAATATGGTTCATGAAATAAAGTCCAGAAAGCAATGGAGGAGGATTGGATTAGAGGTAAGCAGAGTTTTCTCACTGCCTCAGTGTTCCTGTGTATGGCCTGGTAAGTACAAACGTGTTTGCTGTAAATATACCGTACTCCAGGGTGTGAAATAGCATCCCTTTTATGTACCAAACATAAAAACCAACCACAAACCTTAATATTAAAAACAAAAGGAACAGACTTTCTGTCAGGAAACATTAAAGTTGGGAGCTTTGTTACTAGACAACTCTTTAACTTTGTTCCCTGAGAGATCTGTAAAAAATAATTTACTCTAAAAACTAAGGGCTGCTCTGATGTATGAGGCAGGAGAATTTTTCTAGATAACATTTTGTGTTATTTTAGACTTTCTACAAAAACCAAAAACAAATACCCCTGCTGTCAAGTCAATTCCAACTCATAGTGACCTTACAGGACAGAGTAGAACCGATCTATACAGTTTCCAAGGATTGCCTGGTGAATTTGAACTGCTGACCTTTGGTTAGCAGATGTAGCACTTAACCGCTACACCACCAGGGTTTCCTTATTTCTACAAGTCATTTCTAATTTTACATTGGAACCCTGTTGGATCAGTATTAAGAGTTGTCCTGCTAGCCAAAATGTCAGCAGTTTAATCCACTGGCTGATAATTTGGAAATTTTTCTAGGGCAGTTCTACTTGTTCCTATAGCGATGCTATGAGTCAGAGGGACAAGATGACAAGGGTTTTATTAAATTTTGTGTTACGGAGCCCTGGTGCTGTGGTAAAGTGCTCCGCTGCTAACCAACAGGTGAATGCCTCCACCATGCCAAAAGAGAAAGATGTGGCAGTCAGCTTCTGTAAAGATTACAGCCTGTTAACCCTATGGAACGCTTCTCTTCTTTCCTGTAGGGAATCAAAAGCAATGGGTGAGTGAGCCACCTAAGCTGTAAGAGAATAAATTTTGGTTTGTTAAACCATTTACTTGGGGTTATTTCTGTTATAGCAGCACTGAGAAACTGAGACATAAGTTGAGACTAAGGATGAATTTGCTTTTTATTATGATTGAGTGAAAATGCAGATTCCCATATAAATTTGCATGCCCACCTATAGGCAGCTTCCACTGCTCTCCTTGCCCAGTGACAGCACACTGTTCCATACATATCTTAGCTTCAGAACAATCTCTGGTCCCCTCCTTTCAAATCACTCTGCTGCTTCCAGTAAGAGATCAGCAGGATGACATTCTATGGATGCATAGAACCATAAGGTGCACACATGATATAGTCACTCTGTGTCACCAAGTCCAATCCATTCCTGTCCAGAGTTGACCTCCATTATGATTTGTGGACTGGGGGAGTATCAAGACCATGGGCCATGCTCCCAAGGGAACTCTGAGGCCCCTAGACAATCAATAGCAGTCTTTTAATGGAGATCTCGGGGTGTACCCCTTTTTATTCTTGTATTGTCAGTGACACTCAACTTCATGAGCTCCATCAAGGCTATCACTGGTGGTGGCCGGGTACCATCCAGTTCTTCTGGTCACAAGTCGATGTAGTTACCCACTCACTTGGGTTCTGTCTGTCTTCTGGGTTGTTTCTCCCATGCCATTTTGGTCCTTGGTGATCATCTGTTTCTGCTGAGTTGGGACTATTTGCTGTACCCTCAGATGGCAGTTTGGCAGCTTTTAAGACCCCAGACACCACTCACCAATGTGGGATGCAAAAGGCTGTCTTAGCAAAATGCTAGTTGTGGCAATTTGGCCTTGATTTCCCCTGACAGCATGGTTCATGGCACTCTGTGCCAGCTACTCTGTCCTTTCAGTATTGGGTTAAGATGGGAGAAGTAATCGTGTTATGTTGAAGTCCAGTTAATATTGATATTCTTTCTAACATGTGCTGTCACACATTTCACCCAACAAAATTTCTATCAAACATCTAATCTAAACCCTCCCCCTCTCCCCGCTTGCAGCCATCAAATGGTCTTTTCTTCTGTGCATGAATCTGTTTTTAAGTTCTTATTGTAGGGTCTCATACAATGTTTGTCCTTTCGTTGCTGACTACTTTAAATTAACATAATGTCCTCCAATTGAATTCAGATTATGATTCCTAAAATCATCATTGTTCTTTATCATTGCATAGTGTTCCACTGAGTATATATACCATAGTTTACCTATCCATTGCTCTGTTATTAAGCATCTGGGTTGATTTCATCTTTTTGCTATTGTGGACTGTGCTGTGATAAACATCCATGTGCATGTATCAGTTGGTGTGAATGGACTGCATTCTGTAGGATATATTCTGAGCCATAGAATTACTGGGTCAAATGGTATATCTATAGCCAGCTTTTTAAGGAAGTCCCAGATTGCTTTCCAAAGAGGTTGCACCATTTTGCAATCCCACCAACAGTGTATGAGAGTTCCAATTTCTCCACAGCCTCTTCAGCATTTGTTGTTTTGTATTTTTTGGATCGTGGCCAACCTTGTTGGGGTGAGATGGTATCTCATTGTAGTTTTGATTTGAATTTCTTTAATAGCTGAGAATTGTGAGCATGTCTGCATGTGTTTTTTGGCTGCCTGGATCTCCTCTTTAGAGAAGTATCTGTCCGTCTTCTTTGTCCATCACTTAATTGGATGATTTATCTTCTTCTTATTGATATTTTGTAGTACCTTATAAATTATGGAGATCAGGTGTCAGTCTCCCATTCTGTAGGGGGCCTTCTAATTCTATTAATAAAGTCCTTGGATGAGCAAACTTGTTTGATTCTTAGTAGTTCCCATTTATCTATTTTCTCTTCTGTTGTTTGTGGTTTCTTTGACAGATTTTGAAGTCTGTCTGTATTGTGTATTAAAGCGTCCATTGTTGTTTCTACTTTTTCTTGGATCAGTTTTATTGTTTTACATTTGATATTCAGGTCTTTTATGCATTTTGAGTTGGTTTTTGCCTAACATGTGAGATATGGGCCTTGTTTCTATTTATCGCAGATGGATATCCAATTTTGCAAGCACCATATATTGAAGAGATTGTTCTTATCCCAGCTTAATGTCTTAGATCCTTTGTCAAATATCAACTGTTCATAGGAAAATAGTGTCATCTCTGGTGTATCAATTCTGTTCCATTGATCTGTCTGTCTCTTTATACTAGTACCAGGCTGTTTTGAGTACTGTGGCAATGTAATGGGTTCTAAAGTCAGGTAGTGAGAGGCCTCCAAGTATGTTCTTCTTCTTCAGTAGTGCTTTACTTATCCAGGGCTTCTTCCATTTCCAAAAAAAGTTGGTGATTTGTTCACCATCTCATTAAAAAATGTCACTGGAATTTGTATTGGGATTGCATTATATAAATAAATTGCTTTGGGTAAAATAGACATTTTCACAACGTTAAGTCTTCCTATCCACAAGCAAGGCAGGTTTCTCCATTTTTGTAAGTCTGTCTTAGTTCTTGTAGTTCTCTTTGTAATGGTCTGTTATTTCTCTGGTTAGTTTTGTTCTTAGATACTTTATCTTCTTAGGGGCTATAGTAAATGGTATCGATTTGGTGATTTATTCCTTAATAATTTTGTTATTGGTATAAAGAAATCCTACAGGCTTACTTATGTCTACCTTGTATCCTGAGACATTGCTGAACTCCTCTATCAATTTGAATAGTTTACTTATGGATTCTTTAGGATCCTCTGCATATACAATCATATCTTCTGCAAATAGGGAGATTTTGACTTCTTCTTTGCCAATGTACCAAAGCCAAGTGCCGTCGAGACGCTCTTTATTTCTTGGTCTTGTCTGATTTCTCTGGCTAGAGCTTCTAGTACACTGTTGAATAGGAGAGATAAGAGTGGGTATCCTTGTCTAGTTCTGTTCTCAAGGGAAATTGTTTCCTACTTTCTCCATTCATTAAGATGTAGGCAGTTGGCTTTGTATAAATGGTCTTATTGCACTGAGGAATTTGCTGTCTATGCCTATTTCGCTAAGAGTCATTAGCATGAATTGGTGTTGGACTTTCCTGCATCAATAGACAAGATCGGGTGATTCTTATCTTTTGTGATATTTATGTGGTTGATCACATTAATTGTTCTTCTGATGTTGAACCAGCCTTGCATCCCTGGTATGAATCCAACTTGGATATTTTGTTGTATTCTGTTGGCGAGAATTTTGTTGAGGATTTTTGCGTCTAGATTCATGAGTGTTATAAGTCTGTACTTCTCCTTTTTGACTGGGTCTTTCGCTGGCTTGGTACCAAGGTTATGCTGGCTTCATAGAATGAATTTGGGAGTATTCCCATCCCTTTCTGTACTGTGAAATAGTCTCAGTAGTACTCAAGATAATTCTCTGAAAGCTTGGTAGAAGTCTGCAGTGAAGCCATTTGGGCCTAGGCTTTTTTTGGTTGGTAGTTTTGGGGTGACTTTTTCAATCTCTTCCTTTGTGATAGGTTTATTAAGTTGTTCTGCTTCAGCTTGTGATAATTTAAGTACATGATATGAATCAAGGAATTTGTCCATTTCCTCTAGGTTTTCAAATTTATTCTACTACAGTCTTTCATAGTATTCTGTTACGATATTGTGGATTTCTGTAGGATGTGTTGTGACAACTCCCCTCTCATTTCTTATTTGGGTTATTGATTTCCTTTCCTGTTTTTCTTTAGTAAGTTGAGCGAATGGTTTGTCAATTTTGTTGATCTTTTCAAACAGCCAGCTTTTGATCTTTTCAATTTTTTCCAATTGTTCTTCTATTCCCTAAATCATTTAGTTCTATTCTAATCTTTATGATCTGTTTTCTTCAGGGGCCTGAGGGTTTCCTCTGTTGTTCTCTCTCTACTTGTTCAAGCTGTAGGGTCAGTTCCTTGATTTAGTTTCTTTCTTCCTTCCAGATGTGTGCATTTATGGAGATAAACTGACCTCTGAGCACTGCTTTGGCTGTATTTCACAGGTTCTGGTAGGAAGTATTTTCATTGTCATTGGAAGCCATACATTTCTTTATTTCTTCCTTGATTTCTTCTATAACCTAAGGGTTTTTTAACAAGATGTTGTTCAGTTTCCATGAGTACCACTTTCTATGTTTTTCCTGCTATTGATTTTGGCTTTTATGGCTTTATGATGTGAGAAGATGCTTTGCATTAATTCAATGATATGGATTTTGCTGAGAATTGCTTTATGTCCTAACACATGGTCTATTCTGGAGAATGTTCCATGTGCACTGGAAAAGAAAGTATAGTTGTGTGCTGATGGATAGAAAGTTCTGTATATGTTAATGAGGTCTAGTTGGTTATTTGTGGCAATAAGGTCTTCTGTGTCTTTATTGAGATTTTTTCTAGATGATCTATCCAATACTGACAGCAGAGTGTTAAAGTCTCCCACTATTATTGTTTAGTGATCTGTCTCATTTTTTAATGTCCTCAATGTTTCTTTGATGTATTTAGGTGCTCTAACATTAGGTGCATGAATATTTAATATTGTTAAGTCCTGCTTGTGTATTGAACTTTTCAACAATAAACACTGTCCATCCTTGTCCATGATGGTGGATTTTACATTAAAATCGATTTTATCTGAGATTAGAATTGCTACACTTGTTCTTCTTTATGTCTTGTTAGCTTGATATATATTCTTCCATTCTTTAATTTTCAGTTTGTTCCTATCTTTAAGTCTAAGGTGAGTTTCTCGTAGGCAACATATTGATGGGTCATGTCTTTTGATCCAAGATGTCACTTGATGTCTCTTTATTGGAGCATTCAGTCCATTCATGTTCTGTGTGACTATTGATAGATATGTTCAGTGCTGTCATTGTGATATGTTTATTTTTGTGTTGATGTTTTCTCTGTTGTTTTTATTAATCTGTTCTGGGACATTCTTCTCTGTAAGTTGATTTTTCACCTTTTTCATGGTTGGTTTTGTTTTTGTTGAGATTCCTGTATTATGTTTCTTGATTTGATATGTTGCATATTTACTGTGCTTTACGACTGCCCTTGTGATCCCCCTTAATAAACTATGTATAAACCCAATTTAATTACTATCAGTCTTATTAACATCCTCTTTTTCTGGAAGGAGTATAACGACTGTAGTTCATCCCTCTTTTTAATATGATGACATCATAGTTTTTATGATACGATCACTGGATAACTTATTTCACTATAATAGGTTTGATTGAGTTTGGAGCCTTCCCTAACTGAGTTTGTTTCTGGGTGATGTGTCCTGAATTTGCTTCTAAAATATAAAGTTAATAGTTTTGTTCTTGTAATCCAAGATATTCTTTCAGTATTTCTTATGGCTTTGGTTTGGTTTTTACAAATTCTCTGAGTTTCTGTTTATCTGTGAATGTCTTCATTTCATTTTCATATTTGAAATATAGCTTTGCAGGATATATAATTCTTGGTTGGAAGTTCTTCTTCAAGGTTTTAAATGTGGCATGCCACTATCTCCCTGCCAGCATTGTTTCTGCTGAAAAATCTGACGAAGCCTACAGGGTTTTCCTCTCAGTGTTGACTTTGCTTTGAATCTTGCTGCCTTTAAGAGTTTCTGCTTATGCTTCATCTTGTTAAAAAGCTTGTTTATAATATGTCCTGGGGTCTTTCTTTTGAGATCTACATTGAGTGGGGTTTGATGTGAATGTTGGCTATCTATATTCTCTTCTTTCATAATTTCTG